>OY728141.1:515140761-525140761 GCA_963277665.1 Viscum album
AATGTATGTGATCACTCAAATAATCTACTATAATATAAAATTTCTTCGATCTAAATTTTACTAAACTCTTGAATAATTCTCTTACAGAAGTGTACATGATCTTGTACACTCATGTATAGTTCTTCAATGAATTTTTTTTAATATAGTAATTTTTTGTCTTTTATATTATGATTCTCATATAGAGTAGTGTGTCAGTTATGGTTTCATATAAAGTGAACAATTCTCATTTACATAAATATATTTTAGATGAAACTTCAATCTTATTGAATTTCTTTTAACGAAATGACTTATAACTATAGAATGGATAGAATTTGGATGTATGAAATTGATCGGATCTCAAGCAATTTTCAAAACAATTTGGAGAGATTTTTAGATATTTCATTTCATAATGCTTCAGATAGTAGTTACATACACTGCCCCTATTACAAGTGTGTTGGAAGACCTTGGTTGCGCCATGAAGAAGTCATCAACCACATAACCAAATATGGTTTTCAATAAAACTACTCCGTGTGGTATCACAATGGGGAGAAAATGACATCTCTAATTGCTGATGATCCTAATGAGAGGACTGGATTGGAGAATTTGTTATATTACTGGTTTCTGTTTATTCATCATCATGAAAAAGAAAGGATTTCGACCCAAGAATATTTTGATATGAGCACACATGATGCCTCTAATGAAAAAGATGATGTTGTCTGGGTGAAAAAATTGGATGATGCTACAACGAATCTAGTATATTGATAATGCTGTAAAATAAAAAAGATAGAATTTTTAATCTGATTGTTTCATTGGAAAACTACGTATGGGATTTATAATACTATCATTGATTAAATTCATACCATCTTGAAGGACTTACTTCTAGATGATGCAGATATTCCCTCAAACCACTATATGACACGAAAGTTAGTTGAGGAACTTAGACTTTCAAGAAACAAAATTAATGCTTTCCTGAAATATTTCAGTTTATTCTGGGAGGAAAATGCTGAATGAAATGATTGTATAAAATGTGGCACATCCCACTGGAAGCCAAAACACGATGTCCCACCATCACGTGTTCCACAGAATGTAATGTAGCACTTTACATTAATCCCCAGACTCCAAAATCTTTTTATGTCTGATAAAATATCAATAAAAATAAAATGGAATGATACCGAGAGAAGGAATACTAATGATGAGTTGGTTCACCATGAAAATGGATTTTCATGGAAGAGATTTGATGCTCAATATCCTGATTTTGCAGCAGACGTGCGTAATGTGAGGTTGGGTCTTTCATGTGATGGTTTTAATCCATTTGGGAAGACACTTACGTTGGACAACACATGGCTGTTTTTTATACACATTTATAATCTTCCCCCACGGTTGTGTATGAAAAAATCTTTCACTTTAATGAGTATACCCATATCTGGACCTACTGATCCAGGCAATGATAAAGATGTATACAGGAAACCTTTAATAAGAGAGTTGAAACTTCTTTGGGATGTGGGTGTGCGCACATACGATGCATGTTCAAAAGACATATTTTATATGCGTGTTGCGCTTATGGGGACGATCAATGATTTTACAGCTTATGAAATGATGTCTGGATGAAGCACGAAGGGAAAACTATCATGTCCTATTTGTATGAAGAATACATGATCTAGAAGAATGAAACATCATTGTACTTTCAGTTTTATGGGACATCGAAGATTTTTGCCAATGGACTATCCATATAGAAATAATTGTCAAAGATTTGGCAATACCATGGAGACCAATGATCCACCTCAGTGTATTTCTGGAACTGATGTTCTTATTGAATTGAAAAATTTTAGTTTTTCATTAGAGAAGGGTCAAATGAAATATGGAAAGAGAAAGAATTTTTCCACTGAAACCTGTTACAATTGGAAGAGATAAGTATCTTCTTTGATTTTCCTTATTGGCCAACCAATTTGTTACGCCATTTCTTAGACGTAATTCACATTGAAAAAAATATATGTGAAATGTTTCTTTTTATTATTCACAATGTTAAGGGAAATACAAAAGATTATTTACAGTCTCGGTATGACTTGGTGGATTAGGGCATCATAACAGAATTGCATCTTGTGCGTATCAGTGAAAATAAATGGAAAGTTCAATGTACTTGTTATGTGATGAAACCTACAGAAAAAAAGCAATTTCTGGAAGTACTTGGTACTATTAAAGTTCATGATGGCTATTCCAGAAACATATGCAAACGGGTCAACAGAAGAGAGTTGAAGCTAAAATCATTGAAGACTCGTGATTATTACATCCTTCTGCATGAGTTGATTCCAATAGAAATTCATCACCTTTTTTCCAATAATGTTAGGGGGATGTTATTCGATTGTACCATTTGTTTAGAGATATTTATACTAATAAGTTGTCCAAGTATTTCTTGAAGAAAATGTTGGAAGATGCCCCATTAATTTTGTGTGAGTTAGAGAAAATATTTCCTCCATCATTTTTCACATGCATGCCGCATCTGACTATCCTTATTCCAACTGAAATACTTCTCTAAGGACCTATTTTTTTATTTTTGGATGTATCCAACTGAATGAAATATGCACAAATTAAAGTCTTATGTCCATAATAGGAATCATCCTAAAGGTTCTATCATGAACGGTTACTTGGCTCAAGAATGTATGGATTTCTTCTCAATATATTTTTCTGATCTTACTACAAGAATGAATATACCAATGAGAAACAAAGAAGAACAGTATGAGAAAATTGAACCCATATTTCTGTCACTTCCTAAAACAGGAGGAATTCCAGGATCATATACATTGACGACATTAGGCCTTGAAGAGAGGGAGATGACACATCACATAGTTTTGTTCAATTGTGATTTGTTCAATGACTACATATTGTAAGTAAATTCAATATGTATATCTTATATATATATATATATATATATCTGTTAATATGTACCTATTTTTATCTACAGGGAACATAAAGCGATGATAAATAGAAAGCATCGTTATTTACCTTTGAGAAGGAGGGATACTTTGCATAAAAAAGAGTTCTATGCATGGTTAAAATTGAAGGTAATAATATTACTATTTAAAATAACTAAAAAAATATTTAATTATGTTTAATATTGATTTATATTTCAGGTATTGAGTTTTCCTACTAACTCTGTCTCTTAAGAAATAAGATCATTGGCTTTTGGTCCTAATATCGTGGTTTGTGACTGTAAATCAATTGTTATCAATGGGTACATATTTCTTATCACTGAACGAGAAAAGAACATAAGAACACAACATGATGGTGTTATGGTTACTACCACAACAGACTGTTATGCTAGTCCATTAGATAATAGAACGCCATTTGAAAATGTTGGTTATTATGGAGTCATTGAAAAAATAATAATATTTGATTATTATTCGCATGGACGACTCACAATGATGAAATGCTAGTGGTTTGATTTGATGACGAGGTAGGGCACATTTATTGATGATTGTGGATTTCATGTAATTGATATGACTCGCACTCTTGCTACCAATGAACCATATGTTTTGGCATCAATGGAGAAAAACGTTTTTTATTGTCAAAGACCTTATTCGACCTGATTTTTGTGTAATTATTGAAGTAATTCCAAGACATATTTTTGATGATGGTGATGATGGAATTGACACCATCCCTACTTCCATTGGAAATGATCCGTTTATTACTTTTGATGACTCCGATAGCTCAATTGTCATAGTTGACTGTGAACCTGAAGTTGTAGTGAAAAATATATAAAATCATCCATTCATGTTCTCAATTCTTTTGGTTTATCTCTACTTGGTCTATTAAGGTTGTTACTATTTAAATTGATTTAATATTTATTATAAATATTTTTTTATCCGACTAGATCGCTATTTGAATTTTCAATGTTTATTGGTTACAATTTTATTTTAATTTCATTTTTTAATTTGGAATTGAAGTATATTAAAACCTATGAATCCAACATTTCTAACATGGGGAACATGTTAATGCTTTAACTATGATTTGTATAAATTTTTTAAAACTTTAAGACCCCTCTTTAACATTTTACCAGGTAATGAACATGATGGTTTTTATTATTCTGCAAAACATGTATTGAGACCTGCATCATCTACCTGGGATAATGAAATAAAATTTTTCCTTAACTTTGACAATTGCTTCACCCCTTATTAATCTAGTATAATCAATGTTCCATGATTTTAATAGACTAATGACACTTAGTAAATAACAATCATATAAAAAATTAAATTTCTTTATTACATCTTGTATGATTTATTAACTTCATTATATATCTGTTCATGCTCAACTAAAATAATGGATAGTTAAATTATCCATGAATCACCTTATTCCCTCTATTTTATTTTATTTTTTTGGGTTACACATTAGTTATAAATTTCTATTTACTTTCATATTTGTTTTAAAATGCAGGAAATGAAACAAATTGAAGAGAGGCAATGGAAATAGATTATGGACAACAATCGTCGCATGGCTGAGCTGGCCATTCCACCACTAGTGCATGCAATGATATTTTTATTTCAAATATATTTATTTAAATAACATATAATTTAATGTGATTATTTTTTTTAATCATTTTTTCTAGATCCATCTATTAGATGATAATTATTTGATGAGCGACCTAGTATTGGTTCCAGTACTTAGGGTGTTCGTACAAGGGGGGGTATGAGAGCTAGACGATCTAGTTGGTGTACCCAATTAGACGCTGCCCCTCCCATTGACATACCATCCATCCCACATTCCGATCACGATGTGCCGTTAGGGACGCACATGATATTTAGGCCTCCCATTTTTTTCACCAACCTTTACATCTGAGCCTCCTCACCCTTATGTACCATATCCGATGATGATTCCCACTCCCCATACAACATTCGGCCAGCCATCCTTGTCATCTTCCTTTACTTATGCTTCCTTCTCTCCAAGATATTATATTCCATCTTCTTCGACTCCTGCTCTGCCAGAGTCTGTCCTTGAGAAGCATACATTGGGACCCACTCCATCAATATAGGGCGTTCCTTCAGTTTCTGTGGATCCAGCGGTTCCCATTGACCAGACCACCACAGGTATACTTTTACAACCCTAATAATATTTTAAACCATTATTTATTTTCATGATAAAATGTATTGATAAAATATTTGTTTTTCATTCGTAACAGATACATCTGCTGATAGAAGGCTGGAGAGGGGGCGTACATGCATGCGTGTGGTGTGGAACCACCACACGTAGTTGATGATAGACTAAAATTAAGATAGTCATGTGATTGACAAATCTGGGCAGCAATGTTGGAGTTTTTTGGCATCACTTTCCAAATACTCCGACATCATTCCTGTCAGCCAGCTCTCATGGAGACAACTACCAAATGAAGTCAAGGATAAAGCCTGGGTAGAGATATGGGTAAAAATTCAATTGTATTTAATGAAATATATTAATTTTTGTATTTATATGAATTAATATTTTGGTGTCATCTACGGATTAATTTCCCCGATGGTGAGGGTGCACGACCTACAAATCAAAAGGATTTATGTGAGATTTGGAGAGATTATAAGCGCAATATGTACATTGGAAGGTGTTCTAGAGTGGGAATAGAGTTATAGGCGGACCCTATCATGAATGATTATCCATTAGAATAGTACCGACAGATGATTAATCATTGGAAGACTAGAGAATTTAAGGAATTAATCACATTAGAGATATTTAAATGAAAATTTTCATGATTTTTGTTAATATTAATTATTGAATTTTACTTATGATTCATCTTGAAGAAATAAAAAAAATATTGATGTGAAAAAATAATTCAACACATTTGGACATACTATGATGCCTGATCATGAGAGGCAGCGGGTATGACAGTTTATAATTTTTCCTTACGAGTTGCACTGTCTATTGATACCTCCATAATTTATTTGATTGCTAATGTTGTTATATAATTTTATTTATGAAATTAATTATTGGTATCATATTTTTAATTATGGTTTCCTACATTCAATGTCATTGTGGAGGCATAAATTAAATATAGAAGGATCTGTGCCTCGAGCAAAATTGTTTTGCTCGAGTAGAAGTAAGAAAGACGGAAGTGTGGTTAATGAACTGACTCAGCAGTAGATTGTAAGTTTTAAATTGTAGATCTAAAATTTTAATCTCTATTTTGTAACTTAATAATCTATTTATATTTGTAAATGGTTACTTTAGATTCCCTTGATGCCTAGGAAACTGACAATTTTGGGCTAGACGATCACTTACATTAGGTCTTGGGAGATGAGCACCCCGGTAAAGTACGATGCCGACCTTGGAAGAGCATAGTTCCGATGAGGTATTCTCCCTCCTCAGGTATGAGTTATAGTTCCACTATGTTCCATAAGGTTCATTCATAGGAAGAATTGGTAGGAAAAATGGCCATAGATACGGTAGAATAGTCTGCTAGGGAAAACACTGCATTTATGAAACTGATGGAAGCTTTACGTCAGACACTTCCACCAGAGGCCAACACTGCTTGTGATGAATATATGTCATTAATTAATTATATATTTGGTGCACAAGGTATCAGTTCTATTAGAGGTCTAGATGATGGTGAGCAGGAGGCTGAGCCGGAGGAGGAGGGCGAGGCGGAGGGCGAGGTGGAGGAGGAGGGTGATGAGGAGGTCGAGGCTGAGTACGAGGGTGAGGAAGAGGGTGTTGAGAAGGGAAAGGATGATGATAAGGACAATGATGAGGATGAGGGTGAGGGTGATGATGACGGTGATGATAGTGATGGTGATAAGGAATAGATTGATCCATTACATTTTTGGCTGATATTACTGACCTTTGATGCTTATTGATTTGTGGTACCTGAATATATGTGTGACTTGGTAGGTCACATTATCTTTATTTTTTTATCTATAAATAATAAAACTTGGCTGGATGATTTTTTGTGACTGATTCACCCCTCTCCTAGACACCCCCATCCCCGTGGACACACCTCCCAGCCCCTAGACACCTCGTACCCCTGTGGACAGGCCCACCACCCCCGTGGACAACCCGCCCACCCCCCTGGGCAGCCACTCCCCCCGTGGACAACCCCCACCCATGTGGATAGCCCACCCACCCCCCTGGACAGCCCCTCCCCCCGTGGAAATCCCCCAACCCAAGTGGACACCCCCTCTCCCTATGGACAGCCCCCACCACCGTGGTCAGCCCTCCCACCCCTGTGGATAGCCCCCCACCCCCGTGGATAGCCCGCCACCACCCTGGACACCCTGTACCCCCTGGACTACCACTCCACCCCCCCCCAGACACACCGTACCACCCTAGAATTCCCCTCCCACCCCACTAGACAGCCTCGTCCACCCCTTGGACAGCCTACCCACCCCCATGGACAGCCCCTCCCCGCATGGACACCCCGTACTCCCTCGACAGCCTCACCCACCCCCTAGACAATACCGCCACCCCTGGAAAACACCCACCCCCATGGATAGGACCCACCCCTCTGAATAGCCCACCCAACCCCTGGACACCCCTCCTCCCAGGGATAGCCCCCCAACCAAGTGGATGGCCCCTCCCCCTGTGGACAACCCCCACCCCTGTGGACAGCCCGCCCACCCCCTTAACACCCCGTACCCCCTGGATAGCTAGACCCACCCCCTGGACACCTCGTACCACCCTAAACAGCCCCTCTCACCCCATGGACAACCCCACCAACCCCTTGGACCACTCTTCCACCCCTATACAGCCCCCACCCCATGGGCAGCCCACCCACCCCTGTGGACCGCCCGCCCACCCCCTTGGACACCTCGTACCACCATGGATTACCCCACAACCATTGTGGACATCCCACCCACCCCACTGGATACCCCGTACCCCCTGTACATCCCCCACCCCTGTGGACAACCCATACACCCCTGTGGATAGCCTTCCCACCCCCGACGATAGCCCGCCCACCCCCTAGACGCACTCAACCTCCCTAGACATCCCCACCACCCCTGTGGATAGCCCACCCACCCTCCTGGACACCCCCTCCCCCCGTGGATGGCCCCCACCCCCGTGGACAGGCCACCCACCCCCCATGGACAGCTCGACCCCCCGTGGACATCCCACCCACCCTTAGACACCCCGTACCCCATGGACAGACCAGCCCACCCCCTTGGACACCCCTACCCCCTAGACAGCCCCACCCTCGTGGACATCCCCTCCCACCCCCGTGGACATCCCTGCCACCCCCATGGACAACCCCCACCCCCATGGACACCCCCTACCCCTAGAAACCCCCCCCCCCCTCTCCCCCATGGAAAGCCCTGCCCACCATGCTGGACAACCCCGCCTCTCTGTTGGACAGCCCCCACCCTCGTGGACAGCCCCCACCCCCAAGGATTATAGGGTTTATAACAAATCAAAGATCCCATTAATCATAGATACCCACTTAATTTACTCCTGGTATCCTTGATCAACAATAAAAAATAGTGGATAGTTTTTTAGAATCTACCAGGCATAATAAATTATCTGATAAGAACATGTCTATTCCACTTCTACAATAGTTTGCATAGAGACTAAGACTAGGAAGACAATAATTGTATCACAAGAATGACTACCTGAGATATCCCCTTATGGACCTTTATATTCATTTATAGTGGTAACAATATAAATAATTATCAAAAACAAATCCTTTATTACAATAATATGATGTTCCAAAACAAGGGACACAAAATCACAAATCCCATAAAATTACATCATAAATAATTATTCATAAAACCATTTCAAAATCACATAATAGAGACTTATTTCTATTTAAAACTCCGTAATGGTTTATAAAAATCTCTTTTAAGGTTCCATTTCAAAAATCATATAATATTTTTTTCCTACAATAAAAATGTAATCCATTTCATAATAACCAAATCCCCCTTCCAACCGCACACACCAAAAAATTCATTTTTTTATAAAGAAACACATTCTATTGAAATAAACACAATTACAATACCATTTTAAAAATACCAATGATCTTAAAATCCATAAAATTCATTCCATTAAAACAATTACATCCCCCACCCCATGGACACCCCCTACCCTCTTGGACAGCCCTGCGACCCCCGTGGACAGCCCCCACCCCCGTGGACAGCCACCACCCCCGTGGACGGCCCCCCACCCAACCCACCATGACACCAACCACCCCCTTGGACACCCCCCCCTCAACTGCCTAGACTGCCCCCACCCCCTGGACACCCCAACCCCCCGAACCCCCACCAAGGGACTCCCCTACCCCCTTGGACAGCCCCCACACCCATGCCCCTGGATAGACCCCCAACCCATTAGATATCCCCCACCCCCCAGAAACCCCCACCCCTTGGACATCCCCCACCCATCCTGGACACCAACCCACCCCTAGGACACCCCCTACCCCCATGGCCACCCCCACCCCCTGGACACCCCCAACCCCATGGACAACCCCCACCCCATGGACACCCCCACAACCCCTAGAAACCCATACCCCTTGGACATCCCCCCACCCCTGGACACATCCACACCCCCTGGACACCCCTACCCCCTGTACAGCCCCCACCCCATGGAAATCCCCCTCGGATATCCCAAAAGGAGAGCCCCCTCTGGGTAGCCCAAATATTTCCCAGTGTTGTTCTTTTTTTCTTTTATATCATTCATTATTTCATTCATTTTCATTATCATCAAATGGAAGATATTTTGGAAGAAAAATTATGTGACTAAACTGGAAGTAGGGGTGGATTAGAGTGATGGATGTAGTGCCTCGACTACCCAGTCTCAAATGTTGAACCACAATAGTTTTATCAATTGTAATATATAACTTCTATAAATTGATATTCTCCACCTGGACCCAAAAAGTGGTATCAATTATTGGTTATAGTTTATTGGATGACCAAATTACCAAGACTCTGAATATGAGATTGGTCAGAAGACTAATGAGAAAACATTTAGCTATTACCAGGTTTTAGTATTTAGTAATGTAAAAGGATAGGGTTTAGAAAGTAAATACTAGGACTTGGAGGACTATTCTAAAAGGTTTATATTCTGGAGAATATGGAATTTAATTTGCACAATGTATGCAATGTTGGAGTCTGGTGTATGAAATATTAGATTCTCTGTGCAGGTGTATTGGCTTATGTCTCCAGGTGTATTTGATTTGGTGCAGGTGTATTGGAGTCTGGTTTATCAAATATTGGAGGCTTATGCATATTTTATTATATGTGTAGGTCACATTGGATTATGTGTGGTGTATTGGCCTAGATGCATTGGATTCCTATAGGTGTATTGGTTGGGCATGCTGCAGGTGTATTGGTTCGGCATGCTGTTGGGAAATCTATGTGAAGGATATACCAACGGTTATAAACCATCGGTATAATGATAAAAAAAATTAATATTATACCAACGGTTATAAACCTATGGTATATGTGTGAAAAAAATGTGAAAGGTATACCAACGGTTACAAAACTAATGGTATATCAAAGGACTTCTGCACTTTCCCAATGATTACTTGAAACCATTGGGAAAAAACAATACCCACAGTTCAAAAACCATTGGTAAAATACGAAATGCTTTATAATCCCACGGTTTTAAACAATTGGTATATATTTTTTTCAGCGGTTCTAGATAACTGTTGGGAGCCTATAATATTTTTGAAGCATATACCGATAATTATTTAATAACTTTTGGTATAAATCTATCCCTATGTCTAACTTACCAACGATTTGAAAAACCGTTGGTATATTTTATACAAACAATTTTCCCTTCAATACCAATAGTTTTTAACCATTTGTATAGTTTAACTTTCTAGAAGTGTATATTTTTGAATCATAAAAAAAATTACCAAAAAATGAATGCTTATATCATAAGAATTATTCAATAAAATTATATTGAGTAGTAAATTTATACATATATTTAATAATGTGGTTATTCTTATTAATACAATCTAATGAAACAACTAGTTTATAATTTTCATATTTAAATTATTAAATTTTTATAGTATATCCCCATTCAATTAAATCTCGGTGTTGTGTGTTAAGCGAGCAATCACTTGTAATTGATATGTAGGCCTCTATATGTTGATTTTTTTTCTGTCCTGTATCATAGTTATGTTTAGTGATTTATTTCATGTATTATATTTTAGTTATATATTTATCCAATTAAATAAATATCAAATCAATAGTATATATTTTTTATCATGTGGAATAGAGTATATATACCACTAATAATAATCCTAAAAAAATATTTCTATGACTCCTGAGTATAATTATTGGAATGAGTGTTTTTTCTTCTAAGTGTTTTAGGAAAAGGTTGGTTTATACACACCTTATGATAAATTTGCATAAAATTATTGGCTTGATAGTATGTGGTATAATCAAATCCAAACCATCTAAATGGTTTTATTTTAAGACTAAACACTAGTTTCTATGTTGAAGTGATCCAGGATGGAACTTGAGTCCATATAATTTTCTTGATCTTGGGTTCTGGGTCAAATAATTTTAGGGATATAGAAATATAGAGTGAGAGTGAGAGAGGGAGAAGGAGAGGGAGAGGGAGAGGGAGAGAGAGATGAAGATAGGAAGGGAACTCTTACCCAGGTTTTCTTCATATCTTTATAATCAATCATTCATGACTGTAATTTTATTAAAAATAGATAAGAATATTTATGAAGGATTTATTGAGAGGAAAATACAGAGAAAATATGTATTTTGAGTGATAATAATGTGGTAGAGTTCTATTTATTTAGAGGAATATGGGGAGGTTTTTAGCAAAAATTTGTTAGAATTAGATAAAATATTAAATAAGAAATTATTATAGATCAAGACTAATAATAATAATTATTATTATTATTCAAATTATTATGAGTAGTTTTAATCTCATGTGATCCAAATCGAGTCATTCTTACATGAAATTTTAATTCATTTACTCACACAAAGTTTTTGTCTCACATACCATATTTTATATATTTAATTATTCACCAACATATTTTATTATTTATGGAAATTATGAAAACGATTCTGCATATAATTTTAACATAATAAATCCAAAATTTAAGTCCATTTTATGAATACAATCACCTAAGATATATAAATTTAATTATTAAATAAAAAATTCTAAATGCATTACAGTTTTCTTATCTTATGTAAATGAAGTTTTTGTTTTCATTATGATTAAAAATAAACATATAATAAAATTTCATGATTAATTATTTATATTTACATATAAAAAAGTAACCACTTATAATTTTTATTAGGTGTATATAATGGATAAAATATAGTTATTCCCGATGGTCAACTAATTCCCATGTAATCAATACACCAATGATAAATTAATAATTATCCCAATAGTCAAATATAAATCATCCCAATGTTAATATAATTGCTATATTTTATCCTCAAATTATTATAAATTTACATTATTCCAATATAAAAACCATACATTTATTTATTTTAGATTCCCTTATAAAATTTCTATTTCAAGACTAATAATATTTCCCCTAGTAAGTTTTTTCTTTTAGTATTGGTATTTATTGAAGAGAATGAATAAGGAGAGTTGAAAATTCTAGTAATTATTCAATTATCACTATTATACATTTTTTGTTTTATCCATTATGGTGAATTTATATCTCTATTTCTGTAATGTATTATTATTGGATAATAAAAGTGTCTAATTTTTTTGGGGGCTAAAATTTTTTCATACATCAATTTAAGAAATAATATTGATAATTCAATCTTTATCACCTTTTAAAGATCTCATGTCTGCTCAAATAATTTTTGATTCCTCCATCGCACCTTCACTCATAAAGACATCAGACTTAATAAAAAATTCTCTATTATTTCAAGGATCTATATAATATATTCCTCATATAATAATTAAAGATATATTGGTATCTATTATGTTTTGAGTATATAAATTTGTTCTGGAATTCACTTCCTTAGGAGTGTGATATACAAATCATCATGTACATTGATGTGGTTAGGTGATATAGCCAACCAATACTCTACATTTCCTATATACTATAATATGTATTTATTTTTGAATTATAAATTGAAATTTTCAATAATACATCGCCACATAAAATTTTTAGGCTTTCATTTAGTTATCAACATCAATTTTTTGTCTACAATATACTACCTTTATGAGTTTATAAATATATCTCACAATATATTCTATGTATTTTCTAACTTTTGGACCCAAAATATTATTTTAACTCACTTTATACCAAACATATGAAATCCAATAACATTTAGAATAAAATTTTTCATAAAGTTTCATTTTTATTTTTGAGTGAATGATTTTATTGTATGTGAATCCCACCAAAGGAAGATTTTTATACATACTTCATTGTAAGTCAAGTTAAAAATAATTCAATATATCCTATAATGTTTGGATATACTTTTCATATCACCCATTTATTTTATGATTATAGGTGGTGTTCATATTTACCTTGGTGTTTGAACCATTATTAATACTTCCCTAAAATATTCACCTGATTCATATATTAGGATAAGAAACTCTTTATAATAAATAACCATTATGTATCTCCAATTCATTAATATAAATTCAGAAAATTTTATTTAGGGATATATTCTATTATAAATCTAGGAAATAAGAAATTTTTTTATTATGTTCTATGATAACCCATATTTTTTCATTTCACTAAGAAGTATTATGAAGAACTATAATAAAATCCATTGTTATTTTATCCCACTTTCACATTGGTATAGGGATAGGATTCATAACCCATTTAGGACGTTTTTTCTAAACCATTACTTATTGATACAATGAGTATCTATTTATGTAGTCAATAATTTATCTAATCATATTATCTAAAAAATGATCCCATATAACCCTATACATATTGGTGCCAAAATGATTTATTAATAAATTTGAGATATAAGTCTTATCTAATAAGTTTTTCTTAGGATCTCTTATTGATGATATAGATAATCACATTCCAACACTCAAGGATCTATATTCAATATTAACATGTGTCAACTTACCATATTCTATAGTATTAATATTCATTCATAAACCCTTTTCATCTTATTGTGTCATTTTTTATCATCTGTAATAAAAACATTTATTAAGTCACAAGGGAAATATATGATGTTTTTCATTCTCTCATAATCTTTGGATTCTATGTCACTAGATCCTTATGAACTAGATCATTATCTCTCCTAATCATGGATGTGACTCAATGAACCTTCCTACTTAACACATTAGCTACTTTGTTTGATTTTCCATGATGGTGATGTATAACAAAGAAGTAATCCTTAATAAATTCTATTAATCTAATTTTACTAATGTAATATATAATTTATAATCAAATAATACATGTATATATCATAATCCTCTCTATAAAAGTATTTTATTCATATCTTTTGCGTAAATATAACTTCAATTAACTCATATTCATGAATTTAATTATTTTTAATTTTAAGGCTTCAGATATTGTAATGAATTAGGGTATATCCTCTCAATTTTCATAAGCACCCAACCTATTACATTCTTCAATGAATCTATATTGATTAAAATATATATATTCATAGATGAAAAATTTTATTTTGGTGAATTAATTAGTAAACACTTCATTTATTTAGAACTGTATTTATATTCCTTTGACCATATGAATTTGAACCCCTTGGGTTTTAACTTGGATAATAAATTAGATATTTTGTTGATTTAAAAAAACCATTTGTCGTAACATGGTAATCATAAAATACTATATATTTTATTTACATTGATACCTTTTGGACATTATTTATACTTATTTATATTTTAGAAATTAAAAAATATATAATCCTTAGTGAGAATGTGGTAAAAGAAAGAAACTGTTAAAGACAAAATTTAAAATTCAAAATTTTATTATAGAAATTAGTTTCTATATCTACTTTTAGTATAGTACATAAATAATCTTGATGATCCTCATATATTATGGAGTATATTAAGATATTATTCATTAATACCACTATAAATTTATTAAAACATCAATTGAAAACTATGTTGATTGGATTGATAAACACAAAGAGATTATTTTTTTATCCTAAAAGGCATAAATTTTAATTCATAATGGCCAAAAATAGAATAAAAATCCTCATACATATCATACCTGGTTAAATTTAATTATTTGTACTATTAATGAAGAACAATTTGGATGATGGGCTTGATAATGAAGGGATCACTGCTACTAATTTGACATTTCTCAATGATGTTCTAAATGATATTTTTGTCACTTTTTTAAAGGGATTATTGTCAAAAAAACTTATTTTTTTGTGAGACTTAGTTTTTTTTCAAATAAAGGATACTTTTAATTTTTTTAGGAATGTTATCAATTCCATCAAAAAGAAATTATTATTTATTTTTCTCTAAAAATTGTATTATACCTATATGATATATTTTATTAGATGTATATTTTGAATTTATAATGAGATGATCTGCAGACATATGTGTCATTGTAATAAGATAAAATTAAACCTTTCCTAAAATTTATAAAAGGGTTATTTTAAATACTAGTTTCAAATTTCAATTTTAAAGATAAATGATAAATTTTCATATGGTTTCATAGGATTCAATATATTTTGGTGGTAGTTTGAGTGTCTAGGTTAATGTAATAAGAGATTTTAAATTTAAAAAAATATTAAAAATGACACCGAACACATGGTGAGTCTAATTGGGCATCCTATGAGGTGTCTAGCGAGGGAGTGGTCCTAGGTGGAAAATCAGGTAGATGGTGGAAGTGTCCTAAGTATCTGGATGTCCCAATTTACTTTAGTTTTATTAAAAAAACTATTTAGTTTCTATAATAAAACCTTAACTACACCTCTCTATTATTCATTCAAATAGACTCTTGGTGAGATTTAGTTCCCTTTAACCCTTCTTACCTCCTCCCTTATTCTTCTTACATCTCCTCCATATTATATCTAATTTAAAATTTATATGTTACAATGGTATCTTAGTGGTGATTCTAAGCCTACACTAACCATTTATATATTTTTTTTATTTTTCTTCACCATTTCATCTAAAATACTTATTTTTCTGGTTTTTCGTATGCTTTTATTATTTTAGGTGATTAAGAGTGAATAAAACCATGAAAATGGATGGGTCTTCTCTTGGTAACATGGGTTATGTGGTCACTTGATTTTCCCTTGATTTATGTGTTATTTTTTATATAGTGTGATGGATTCCTTAGGTAAGAATGTATATGGGATGTTGAATTAATAAATTAGGGATTAGGTTGTTCATTTGAGGTTATGTATGTCCTATATTAGTTATGAGATATTTTCCCTATGTGTAACACAATTTCATTAATTCTGATCATCAATCATTCTATATATATGATGTTGAATTTAATTAGAACTATAATCTACATGTGGTGAAAACCTTTAATTGAGTATTGTATAGAATTTTGAGGTCTAGTAGAATAGTTTTGAATAATTCCATATAGGTTTATGAGTTACCATTGGTAATAGGTTAGAATAAATTGGAAGTCATTGGTTACATTCATTCTGAAGGTGAGGCACCTCGCATATTTGGGGAAGGGTTATAGTGAATGGTGTTGGGTGGTTTTTTCTTCCTTGAGTGAGTTATTTATGAGGACTAGTTTTTTAGTGTATATATATATTTTTTACCTGGTGTTTTTGGGTATGGTAATTGTAGAAATATTTTGTAAAGAAATTTTTACTATTGATATTTTCCTTTTGATAAAATATTTTATCTTTTCCCAGTAAGGGGTGATTTTTAATTTTAGTAGCTGAAGACCTTTTGAGAGATGTTGTTATAGTTTTTGATATACTTTCAATAGTTATGTGTATAAAAAATGAGTTAGAATAATGTTTAAAGTTGACAAATTAACTAATATTTGGAATTTATTTTCTTACCAAGAAGAGATATTTTTATTTCCATTATACAAGGTTGATTTTAATGTAATAAAAATGAATTTTATATTATAATTTTATTATAAGATTATTGTGAAGGAATAATAAGCTCAAAATAATTATTCCAATGAGGATATAATCATATTACTAATCGTTATTATTATATCTATCAAAAACATGTTATGAATTATTAATAAAGTATTAGAAAAATATATCCTTGATGAAAATTTCCTTGGTCATCATGACCGTTGGCTGATAAGTGTATACTAATCAAACATGGAGATATAAAATTATGGGATATTTATTTTGATACCATTTTATAATGTTACCATTTCTTATGAAATGGTAACTAAGATGCATTGTCCTATATTAATTTATTTCCTTTCCTATAACTCTAAATGGAAGGGAAATGATGCCCTGACTGACTCACTTTTGTCTAAATATTAATTTTACTTCTTGGTTTAACCAAGATAATTAATCCTAATTTTTGGATTTTGAGCTATAATCAAAATAGGTATGGTTGGTTATCACATGGGAAACAAACACTGAAGGATTATTTAAAGTAGTAAATTATACATATATGTTTTATTTATTTTTAATATAATTATATGAATAAATTATTATTGTTCAATGATTGCCAATTTTTATTTCATTTTTACTATTTATCATTTCCTATCGTGGAATAAATTTTATATATAGTGTATTTTTTTAATGATCCAGTTAGTGGTGGCTTATTGAGTTATGTATTCACACCCTGTATGCCCACTTCTACTAAAATATAGGCTCTATATATATAACAATTGTTAGATTATTTGATCCTATAGAGATGGAGGGCCTAGAGTAGATTGATTGGGATTGGGAAATAGTTAAAGGTTATGTATATGTCATAATAGAAGTTTCTACCTTATGTTCAATTTTTATTTATGTTTTTGGTTAGGATCATCCTAAGAGTTATCCTTTAGATATGTTACTGTATCACATGTTGGGTATATTATGTTATTATTGATGATTTTTCTTGTATCATGGTTTCCCTTCTACTATAATTCCTTGTAATACTCTGATATATTATCTATTTTTTGATTTTTTGTTATTTATATATAATTACATTCCATGAAACATGGGTTATAGTCTCTTTAATTATTACCATTAGTCCCTCGTATAACCAATATCTTTTGGAATATGGGGGGAATGAATGAGTTATGTGATGATTAGACTCCACATTTATGGATTGATATAATCTATAGATATCACAAAGTGATATCAAAGCTTTTTCTACTCACATATAGGCTTTATATATAAAACAATTATCAGAGTATAGGATCCAATGGAGATGGAGGAGCTGGAGTAGCTCGTCTAGGATTAGGAAATAGTAAAAAGGTTATTTATATTTCATAATAACAATGTCTACCTTGTGTTTAATTTTTTATTTATATTTTGTTTAGGATTATACTATGAGTGACCCTTTAAAAATATATGACTATATTCATTTTTTGGTATATTTTGTTATTATTTATGATTTTTGTTGTATCCTGGTTTTTCTTCTCCTATAATTCTAGGAATTACTCTAATATATTATCTATATTGGTATTGTTTGGTATTTATCTATTATTATATTCCCTGAAAAATGGGTTATTGTCTCTTTAATTATTATCATTAGTCCCTCGTCCAATCGATATCATTTGGTATATGGGGGGATGCCTAAGGTATGTGATTATCCAACTATTCCCTTATAGATTGTTATAATCTATAGATATCACAACATGATATCAAATAATTATCTTTTTTTTAATTTGTTTTACTTATCTAGGAAATGGTAAAAGGATATAGGTTTCTTGGGACATAAAATGGATACTAACATTATGGTACAAAAACACCCATATAGTGAAATTTTAAGTTACCTATAATGATATTTTCAATCTTGGCTTTTGAGTGTAATAATTTTAGGATTATAGTAAATATAATGTTTTGAATTATGGTTTATTGTTTTTATTCTTTTATTATAGTGGAAAATAGATGAATATTCATAAATATATTTTTCATGTAAGATCAAATATCATGTTCATTATTGTGTAAGATTGGTAAATATATACTTTAAAAATGTATAGTGAAAGATTTATAATATTATTTTGAGAAATGATTTTGAAATATAGTTTTAATTATTTAGAACATCAAAAATTAATTATTCAATGTGATGAAATAATTAATTTTACAAATTTTTTATATAATATACTATCACCATTATACTTTTGAAATACATTTTTTATATGTTTTAGTATCCCATTATTAAAGACTTTTTTCACTCATTATTTATTTTCGATTATTTTTTTGAAAACATGCATAAAATGATGCAAATTCATAATTGACCAATTTGACAGTAGTTATAATTTTATACCATAAAACTCACTACAATAATCCAAATGTGAAAATTATTTTTTTTGGATTCTATGATCAAGGGGATTAAATTAATTCAACTGGACCAAAGTCTGTATCTAAGAAAAAGATATCCAATAGAGGCCTACAAGGTGAAGACATTCTAGGTGAGATATATTGGACTAACCTATAATTATTGGGTCATAACTCGGGATTATACCTTCAATTGGGAAGGTTACACAACCATTGTAAATATAGATCTAAGGATCACATATCCACTAAATTTAATTTCATTATTAGGTGATTAAGTTAGTTTAAAATCTAGAAAAAGTTAATGGAGAAAGTCCTTCAGGAATAGTAACATAGTCCCTTAGGCACTTGACTTATTTTTTGTGGGAATTGTGATGTAATTTTCCATAAATTGACTCCTACCCATAATTATCAATTTTTTTATCAACTATATGGTAATATTGGAGGCCTTGGGACCTGATTCGTCAACCTATATGGCTTCATCTCCTTCCATGTAGCTCTAAACTCCTTGTGATCACCCAGGGAGGAATATGATGTAAATAATGATCTTTTTTGATTATATTATTTGAATAATATTTTGAATTATAGGTTTTTGTGTTGTTTTTAATCATCATATATTTTTATTTAATTGATTTATGTACTGTTATGTTAGTATGAAACTCATATGATCATGTTTGGGGGTACCCATTCCTGTGATGTTTCTCACACCATTAACCACATCCACTCCTCCCTTTCAATTGTGTTGTTTGTGTGGATCATATTGGTAGATAGAACACTCATAAATACTACAATATCCATGTACATTTATGTCATGTTATCACAATGAAATAACTTTAAAACTTTGATAAGATTTATATTTCTTCAAATGTTTCCTTGGAGAGTTTTAGTTATGAATTCAGATAGGAATAACCCTATCATCAGTGATAGATAGTGAATCCATTTGTTTTTTTTGCCTGAAACCTAGGTGGAATACTAGTATAAAATCAGTAAAAATTTATTTCATAGTGTAAAAAACTAGGAATTAAAACATTTAAACTCTCTATCTTGAGGTGATGAAGGATGAGCATCATGAAATTTCCCCAGGTTGATCACGCTTAATCAAATAAATTAATTTATTCTTTGTTTTACCACTTGATTAAATTTATTTTATTCTTAAAATAAAAAAAAAATTTTGTATAAATTCCTATTCCAATTATATTTTCATAAAAAAAAATTATTTTAAAATTAATGATATAAGGTTATATAAATAATTGACCAAGGGTTCCTATAATACTGAATAAATTATAGTAAAAAAAATTTCTAATTTGACATGCTCAACAATGAGATAATTAGGCCAATTTTTTAAGATTAAATTTAAAAACAATCCAATTAAATCATTTTTTTCAAACACCAAACCCAATAAGAAAATAAAAACACACCTACAACACTCAACTTTCTAGAGATAATTCAATTCCCACTAGTACATTATTTAGTTGGGTTATTTTTTTTTCATAGGGCCCCGCAACTCATGTTTAATCACAATGTTTTCTAAAATTTTTATTAATGGATACCCACATAACTAAAATTAAATTTAAAATAAATTTTTTATTAAGTTTGTAAAAGTAATGGTTTTTTAAAATGAAAACGATTTTTGTTAATTTTTATAATACTTATCCTTTGATGATGATATTTGTGAAGCATATTTATGGGTTAGATAATAGTTTTTAAATAAAACTATAATTTTACTTGAGATATGTATAAGTTATTTTTATTTAGGTATGAGAGTACTTGGTGATTCCTTGGTTTAGTGACAATGTTGTGATGTGTGAGAGTTAAGGGTATCCCTAGGTGTAGTTATCATAGAAATCAAATTGATTTGAGTATGTATGATTTGAATAATATTTTTAACTTTTAAGATATTGCTAGTTTGTGGGAAAGTAGACTTGTGGGGTGTATAAACAATATAGGTGGATGTAAGAGTCTAGGACTAGTGTGATAAGGTCGTGATGTAATGAGTTGAGTAGTTAGGTAGATAGTACAATCTTGTATATTGAAATGAAAATGTAAGGATCTTGATTAGTTACACTTATGTAATGTTTTCATATTAGGTTGTATATAAAGGTATTATATAAGATGTATCATTCAAATATAGACCACTATATGTTTTTAATATCCTTAATTAGGTCTGATGAAATAATAATATATGTTTTTTAGAATCATCTGTAATCTCTATGAGATGTCTTATTTGAATTTTGGCTGTGGATATTGATCCGCGAATTCTATAAAATTGGATTGAGAGTAAATAATTTCTTTCAAGTGGATGGATACTCTTATAAGTTACACATGGACCTAACAATTCTAACTATAAAGTGATGCAAAATATAGTAGATGGACATGGAGTAAGAGAGGGGTAGTTAGATGAATTTTTTCTTTTACTTGTATGAGATATTCTATCAATACACAATACATACCAATTTTTTGGGAACTAATAAATCTCTAAAGGGATGGGTTATTTATTAAGAGTATATATAACACTCTTTTCCTTGATATTAGATTTTTGTTAATTAGGAATGTATTTTCATAATGGGTATAGGTTATCTTATCTTTTGATGCTAGAATGATAATGGTATTAACTATAAAGAATATAAGAATATGGGGATGCAGTTTTGTAATCTTATATATTTATAATGTTTCAAAAGATACTATGTTTTAGTATTATATGGGGATAAACTATCAAAATAGATGAAGAAACAACAAAAAAACCCTTAAACCATAAGATATTCTCTACAAACTAGTTTGAACAAAATAACAAACACAATAATGGAATACCTTTCAATAGTTTATCAGGGATATATTATAAATCCATATGAGATTGGTCAAGATCACCAAGGATAAACCAATATGTTCCTCCAATATAGGGTATCCATGATTTAGATAAATCTACCATTACTTGAGAAATATTCTCTCTTATCCATGTATGGATAAAAACATCAAGTTAAACGATAAAAAATAAGAGAGAAAGGATATTTTATTACTGATGAGTCCATGTGTAAGAGATCAACACCAATATATGAGGATTAATCATATATATATTGTAACGTTGCGATTCCGGAGCCCCTCCACTGGTGCCCCATACCCGGTTCGCCACATGACCTCAAGTGCGTTTCCCCAAACGCCAGAGGCTGCCGACTAGCAGCGAGGGCCTTGGTGATTCGGTGGGGAAACTCTGCCCTCATTAGGTAAGTTATACAAGGTAAGAAACATAAATAAACAACGGAAGTAGTAAACAACATGCATAACAACAGAAACCAAACCGCGGAAGCAATGCAGATATATAACAATGATGAAAATAATGCAGTAGGTACGAGTATCTATGGAAAACAGAAAACACAACAATGTACTAGAATACAACTCAAACCAGGTGAAAAAGAAAAAAAAGAAAGCTCCTTAGCATTGCAAGCCACGGCTCGGTCCCATGCTGCCTAGCTCCTGGTGCAGTCAAGATCCTGAAGTAGAAGGGCGCTTTCCCTTGTCTATACCTGCAGCAACATAGTCTGCTTGGGTCCAAAAGCCTGACCCAAACAGGGTGTGAGATACAATCCCATTAGGGAATCACCCAAAGATTTGTGCCTAACAGTCAATGAATACATGGAAGTAATAAAACAAGAAGCAGTAAACGGAAAAGCACAAACAGCTACAATCCATAGTTCTAACAAGTATAGCAGTCGACAACAAGAAGAAAACAGGTAACCCCCTAGGTAGCTCTCACAGTCTAGCCCCTATGGTTCAACCTCTAAGTACAAGCAACCCTCTGGGAGGCAAATATAGTCTCACCCCTCTGGTTCATCTATGTAATTACGCAGAATCTCTGGGGAAGCAGTCACCATCAATTCCCCCTATAGTCTCGTATCATGCTAAAGTATCTCTGGGGAAGCACTCAATGTCAATTCCCCCTATAGCCCACGTCGTAATTAAAAGACTCTCTGGAGAATACCTTCCGTCAATTCTCCACTTGGTCTTGCATCGTGATTTAAAAGACACTCTAGATAATCCCTTCCGTCAATTCTCCCTTTGGTCTGCTACTCTAGGTTCTCACAGTCCTGAGTAACTAAACATGCTCAGCGCATTTGTATCATACAAGTAAACCTCAATAACCACTTGGATATCAACTAAGGCTCAAAATTAAAATAAAACAATAGTTCCACTATCCTATGACTAGGCATGGAAACTGGAAAACACCAAACAGGAAGAACAAGCATGGAAAAGAAATCCGAGAACAAACAAATTACTCTAATCACAAGCAATAACCTCTACTAAAGCAATCAAGCAAAGCAGGAAAGAATCAAGGGCAAAATAGGAAACACGCAATACCCCGTTCAAGGGTATTGGTGGAATTTTTACAAAATACTCAAAGAATTTCTACAGAAAGGCACAAACCACCTACCTCGATCCTAGGAGATCAATATACGTGAACCTCGACGACAGATTCCCCTTAAAAAGACGTAGATGTGAGAAAACGCACAAAAAGTTCATCCCACGATAACTTGAGAACAAGGAGGAATCAAGAAACAAGGATCAAGCAGAAGGAAGAACTCACCACTACGATTCCAACGTAATCGACTGTGCTCTAATCAGTGAACAGATGGCGAGTCAGGACTCTGTCGAAGATCCGACCGTACGGACACTCCCGGACGGTCGAAAACTAGAGAAGAAGATGTATTTGGGGGTTAGGAATGACCCTGGTCTGTTTAATGAAAAAACGAAAGTACACGACATGTACTTTGAATTTTCCGTACTCTGAAAAAAACCATCCTCCACCTCAACCTTACACACCGTGTGTGTGGCTCGGACATGGCCAGCACACGACTTTGAGCCGAAACAGGGTACACGACGTGTACTTTAAAAAATTCCAGAAAAACCATTTTTCTTAAAAACTCCATAAAATGGAAAAACATACCTGAATGATGGTCCGGGTTCTTACAAACTTCCCCCCCTTAAAGAAATTCTTCCCCGAATTTCCCTAACGAGGTGGAGAAAAAGGATCCTCGAATAGATCCTACCACTGTGATCGTACATCGGCATCCCTCTCCCAGGTCTCGTCCTGTACTTGCCCGTGCTGCCATAACACTCGTACTAGAGGAACAAACCGCCCATGGAGAACCTTTGTACTACGATCGAAAATCCGGATAGGATGCTCCTCGAATGATTCATTTGCTTCAAGCTCGACTTCCTCTGGCTGAAAGACGTGAGAAGGATCTGAAAAGTAACGTCGGAGCTAAGAGACGTGGAAGACGTCGTGCATGGCCTGATACCTCTGAGGTAGATGCAACCGGTAGGCGATTGTCCCCACTCTCTCCAAAACCTCAAACGGCCCGACGTACCGTGGCGAAAGCTTACCTTGTCTCTGAATCAACTTGTGTCCCAACCTACGTGCGACATGTAGGAAAACCTGATCACCGTCCTCGAACTCCAGAGGACATCTCCGTTGATCCGCATAAGACTTCTGCCGAGACTGTGCTGTAGCCATCCTCTTCTGAATCAGCTCTATCTGCTCTAAAGTCTCCTGAACAAGACAAGGTCCCACCAAAGCTGCCTCTCCTGCCTCCAGCCAGCATAAGGGTGATAAACATGACCTACCGTACAAAGCCTCGTATGGTTCCATCTGGATGGTCGCCTGGAAACAGTTGTTGTTGGCGAACTCCACTAGAGGAATATGCTTCTCCCAAGAACCGCCAAAGTCAAGGATGCAAGCTCAGAGCATATCCTCAAGCACCTGGATCGTGCACTCGGATTGGCCATCAGTCTGGGGATGGTATGCTGTACTCAAAAGTACCTGTGTACCCAAGGCCTTCTGAATTCCCTGCCAGAACTGAGAGGTAAAGCGCACATCTCTGTCTGAAACAATAGAGCGCAGAACTCCATGCAAACGCACAATCTACCTGATGTAAATTCATCCCAGATCATCGACACTAATGGTGTCTTTGATTGGCAAGAAGTGATCAACCTTCGTAAGCCTGTCGACAACAACCCAAATAGCATTGTTCCCTCGAGGTGATCTTGGCAACCCAGTCACGAAGTCCATCGCAACATTGTTCCACTTCCACTCCAGAATGAGTAACTGCTGTAAGAGACCTGTTGGTAACTGATGCTCTGCTTTCACCTGCTGACAAGTAGAACATCTCATGAAAAAACCAGCAACATACTTCTTCATACCTGGCCACCAGTACTGGCGATGAAGATCCCGATACATCATGGTGATGCTAGGATGAACTGCCCAAACTGAGGAATGAAAATCTCGTATCAGATCCTCGCGTATGTCTGCTGGCACCCATACGCATCCTTGGAAACACAAGATCTCTTCCTCGCCCACTGTCCATCCAAGAAGAGGGTCCTCTCCTGACACACTCTCCCACAGGACTAAGCCTTCTGAGTCTGATAGCTACCTTATCCGTACCCAATCAAGTAGCATGGAAGTAACAGCTACAGAAGATAGAAAGGTCTGTCCCCATCTATCTTGCACCTCTAGATGCATTTCAGAAAATAGATCCATCATCTTCCACTCACTAATAGCCTCTTGAACTTCTTAAATCTGAGTTCTCCTGCTCAACGCATCTGCCACGACGTTTCCCTTTCCCGGCATATAGGCAATCTCGAAGTCAAAAGACTGTAGATACTCAACCCACCTGTGCTGCCTCAGATTTAGATCACGCTGAGTGAAGATATACTTTATACTCTTGTGGTTAGTGAAGACCACAAAGTGATTTCCCAAAAGATAGTGTCTCCAACAGTGCAAGGCATGAACAACATCTTCCAACTCTAGATCGTGCATAGGGTAGTTCCTCTCATGTGGCCTCAACTACCGAGACCCATACGCAACGACTCCATCTCCCTGAATAAGCACAACTTCCAGCTGGATACCCGAAGCATCACAGTAAACAGTGTAGCTCTTGTCTGGATCTGGAAAGACTAGTATCGGTGCTGACGTCAACCTCCCTTTCAGCCCCTGAAAGGGTGACTCACAAGAATCTGACCATAAGAACTTCGCCCCCTTCTTGGTCAGACCTGTCAAAGGTGCTGATAAACGGGAAATGTCTCGAATGAAGAATATGTAGTATCCAGCCAGCCCTAGGAAGCTCCGTACCTCTAAAACGTTCTTCGTCTGCTCCCAGGAACTATAGCTCTCACTTTCTTTGGGTCCATAGATACTCCTGTCTCTGAGATAACGTGACCTAAGAAGTGAATCTGATCCATCCAGAAGTGGCACTTTGAGAGTTTAGCATAAAGCTGATGCTCTCTCAGTGTACTCAGAACGATCTCAAGATGGGTGGCATGGTCGTGTCGAGTGTGAGAGTACACCAAGATATCGTCAACGAAGACCATGACGAAGAAGTCCAAGTAAGGATGGAACACTCGGTTCATCAGCGCCATGAAAACTGCAGGTGCGTTCGTGAGACCGAACGGCATGACTGTATACTCGTAAAGACCATACCTGCTCCTGAAGGCTGTCAGATGTATACATGATGGTCTAACGCGCAACTGATGATAACCGGACCTCAAGTCGATCTTCGAGAACACCCAGTCTCCTCGAAGCTGATCGAAAAGGTCATCAATCCGTGGAAAATGATATCAGTTCTTGACTGTCAACTGGTTCAGCTTCCGATAATCCACACAAAGCCGAAGGGTACCGTCTGTCTTCTTCACAAACAGAACATGCGAACCCCAAGGAGAAGTACTGGGTCGGATGAAACCCTTAGCCTGTAGCTCCTCCAACTGCTTCTTGAGCTCCTGTAACTCAGGTGTGTCCATCCTATAGGGAGGAATGGACACCGGTGCCGCTCCTGGCACTAGCTCAACAGAAATGTCCACCTCACGCTCCGGAGGCAAACCTGAAAAGTCCTCTGGAAAGACATCCCTGAAGCGATCCACCACTGGAGGAAATTCCAACTGTGGAGTCCCCTAGTCATCCAGATAAAGACTAGCAATCTGGGTTGTCACCCCTCATAGCCCAAGATGCTCGAGTCCCGTCCGACATGCCCGAACGTCCCATTCACCTCTATGAAGGAAAGATTCACCTTCTGGTGAGATGAAACTGACTCTATGGTGATAACAGTCGACGACTTCCCAGAAGGGAATCAACCAGTCCATGCCAAGGATGACATCATAGCCTGTCATCTCTAAGACGTAGAGATCCCATAAGAAGCGATACCATGCAACCTCGAGAGGGAACTCTCTACACTGACATACACTAGATGTCCTCATTCCCAAAGGCGTGTCTAGTGTCAACGAGTCGGTAGATGAAAAGATACAGAGTCCAAGTCTCTCCACAATGACAACAGAGATAAAAATATGCATAGCACCAGTATCGAAAAGGGATGAAGATAAAACTGTGGCTACTAAAATCGTACCTCAAACAGTAGAAGGGTCGGGATCCTTCTCATGATAAGTCTGCTCCACGGTGAAAGACTGGCTTGCACCGCGGCCCTGCGCCCCTGACTGACCACTCTGAGCTGAACCTCCCTGATGGTGCTGAGGGACTGGTGGCTGACAGGCACGGCCTCGATCTCCACCTCGGCTCGAACGGCCGGAATAACTCCAGTTCGCTGACTGGTGAGAGACTAGTGGGGATGCTCCTAAACGAGGAGTCATGGAAGAACCCCTGTCACATGATGCTTCTGGGAAAACCTAGAAGAAACGCTGAAGGTGACCCAACTTTCCACAAGATCGGCACTCCACGGGGTCTCTTTGGCACTGCGGCCTCGTGTGCCCTATCCGGCCACACTGGTATCATGTCACCTGGCTGCCTGATGAAGCATCTCGCTTCCGCAAATCACCACGCGTAGGCTACCTATGGTGATTCTTGCTGTCATCTGAAAGAAATATAGCTCTGGAAGCAGAACCGCCCTGACTCGCAGCTCCAGAGTCTCTCAGATTGTGCTCCGCAATTAGTGCTTGGTTGACAATGGAAGTAATGGAAGTCAGCTGGAAGATGTTCACCTATGAGTGAATCTCCCTCCTGAGTCCATCCTCAAACTTCCTCACCAAGAACACCCCAATCACATCCCGAAGGGGTGTAAAACGCTGTAGCTCAGTGAAACGAGAGCAATACTCTATGACAGATAGAGTACCCTGCTCTAAGCTCATGAAATCCTGGGCTCGATCGGTCCTCAGGGTCTCCGGGTAAAAGTAGTTGTAAAACACGCGCTGGAAATCCTTCCAAGTCATAGCCTACTACAGACCCGCCTGTGAGATCACGTCCCACCACCTCTTGGCGGAGTCTCGGAGCATGTAGGTGGCGAGATTGAACCGCCTCTCTAGAGGCATCTCCAGATGCTCGAATATAGTCAGCATTGCTTCTAGCCATGACTCTGCAGCCTGAGGTCCTCCCTCCCCTGAGAACGTGGGATGATGCTGCTGTTGAAAGACCCGCGTCAAGTCTTCCATAGATGAGACAGGAGGCGGTGCTCCCTGGAAGGCCTGCATCATCCTCATGAAACCTTCCCCGAACTGCGCATCAGCGCCTGCGATTGGTACAACAACCGGTGCCAAGGTATGCTCGGCTGGGGGATCAACAAGAAGTCCCTGATCAGCCCTGTCTGGCGTCTGATCACTACCTGAAGACAGACGTACGACCGGAGGACGTCTTAGAGGCATAGCTCTGAAAGATCAAAAGCACACCATAGATCAGGAAAACAAGGACAAAGAACACAAGAGTACAAAACGGGAACAGGGGACAAAACACACAATATTGCAAAACACGACTACACGGCGTGTATAAAACTACACGGCGTGTTTACTTAAACCACATACATGGGCATGTACTCCTTCTCCATGAGTCGTGTACACTTCAAACTACACGGCGTGTTGACCCCCACACACGGCGTGTACTAGAAACTATTCCCCTACCCGAGTCTCCTTACACGGCTAACCCACACGGTCCGACTCAACCCTAGACTGCATGGCGTGTTCGAATAAAACATAGCGTGCACTAGAAGAGGCTTCAACGGTCCGTGTTGCTGAATACACGGCCGTCTACAAAGCTGGACCTTACACGACATGCTCCGAACAAGAACGGCGTGCATAGGTGTAGGCGACACCGTCCCGTGTTGTTCGTGACACGGACGGGTACCTGAGCAAGACTACACGACATGTTCCGAACAATCACGGCGTGTGGAAAAGAAGGTCACGCCGGCCCGTGTTGTTTGTGACATGGCCGGGCACCTAGAAAGGACTACACGACGTGTTCCCTACAGACACTGCGTGTTCTACCTGAGCTTCCCCAGCCCGTGTTGTCAGTGACATGGCCGGGTACACGACTCCTAACTCACACGGCATGT
The DNA here is from genome assembly GCA_963277665.1 of Viscum album. Lineage (NCBI taxonomy): Eukaryota > Viridiplantae > Streptophyta > Magnoliopsida > Santalales > Viscaceae > Viscum > Viscum album. Next base: position 515,170,307 of record OY728141.1, read on the forward strand.
ACCAATGGTACACGACGTGTTCCCGAAGTTACTCCCATGACACCGTGTTCTGCTTACATGGTCAGTGAAACAGCCTGAAAACTACACGACATGTATCCAAAAAGTACACACCGTGTATTCTGGGTTTTTTTGGGCAGTATCTCAGAAACTGCGCAGAATTCCAGAAATACTAAAATAAGGGAAAAGGTGACAAATTCTGATCTGTGAGGGACTGTAACACCTCAAGAACCAAAATTCGGCGTTCATTTTAAGGAAGGAACAAAGCAACAGTTTTCTAACACAACAACAATGAATCTATCAAACTACTATCACAACAACATGCATAATCTACAAAAAGTCTATCACAACAGCATGCAATCGCTAATGCACCCTAGATGGCATGGTAAGAATACATGACATGAGATTTATACAAGTTCCTATATGATGCATGAGATGGAATACCCCCATCTCATTGGGTTGCGACAGAAATAGAACCGAAATATCAAAACAATAAACGCACAAGTCATATGAATCACTCTAGGTGAAAACATACCAACCATAAAATCTCAAAACCAGAAAACTATAATTAATGAGGTAGTATGGATTTTCCCTGTACATGGGTTAGCTACTCCTGAGCACAACTTAATGTCAAGTACTGAATCCGTCTTATCCCTGGATAAGGTCTCCAAATAGTAAATCAAGAGAAAAGAACTCCTCTGATACCACTTTGTAACGTCCCGAGTCCAGAGCCCCTCCACTAGTGCCCCGTACCCGGTTCGCCACATGACCTCAAGCGCGTTTCCCCGAACGCCAGAGGCTGCCAACTAGCAGTGAGGGCCTTGGTGAGTCGGTGGGGAAACTATGCCCTCATTAGGTAAGGTATACAAGGTAAGAAACAATAATAAACAGCGGAAGCAGTAAACAACATGCATAACAACAGAAACCAAACAGCGGAAGCAATGCAGATATATAACAATGATGACAATAATGCAGCAGGTACAAGTATCTATGGAAAACAACAAACACAACAACATGCTAGAATAAAACTAAAACCAAGTGCAAAAGAAAAACAAAGAAATATCCTCAGCATCGCGAGACACAGCTCGGTCCCATGCTCCCCAGCTCCTGGTGCAGTCAAGATCCTGAAGTAGAAGGGCGCTTTCCCTTGTCTATACCGACATCAACATAGTCTTCTTGGGACCAAAATCATGCCCCAAACAGGGTGCGAGATACAACCCCAGTAGGAAATCACCCAAATATTTGTGCCTAACAGTCAATGAATACATGGCATTAATAAAACAAGAAGCAGTAAACGGAAAAGCGCAAACAGCTACAATCCACAGTTCTAAAAAGTATAACAGTCAACAAGAAGAAGAAAATAGGTAACCATCTAAGTAGCTCTCACAGTCTATCCCCTATGGTTCAACCTCTAAGTACAAATAACCCTCTGGGAGGCACACACAGTCTCACCTCTATGGTTCAGCTACGTAATTAAGTAGACTCTCTGGGGAAGCACTCACCGTCAATTCCCCCTATAGTCTCGTATCGTGCTAAAGGCTCTCTAGGGAAGCACTCAATGTCAATTCCCCCTATATCACATGTCGTAATTAAATGAATCTCTGGAGAAGCCCTTCAGTCAATTCTCCACATGGTCTCGCATCGTGATTTAAAAGACACTCTGGAGAAGCCATTCTGTCAATTCTCCCTTTGTTCTGCTACTCCAGCTTCTCACAGTCCTGAGTAACTAAACATGCTCAGCACGTGTGTATCATCCAAGTAAACCTCAAAAACTACTTGGCTATCAACTTAGGCTCAATAGTAAAATAAAACAATAGTTCCACTATCCTACGACTATGCATGGAAACTGGAAAATGCCAAACAGGCAGAACAGGCATGGCAAAGCAATCTGAGCACAAACAAATTACTATAATCACAAGCAATAACCTCTACTAAAGCAATCAAGAAAATCAGGCAGGAAAAAAGGGAAAAATAGGAAACACGCAATACCCCATTCAAGGGTATTGGTGGAATTTGCACAAAATACTCAATGACTTTCTACAGAAAGGCACAAACCCCCTAACTCGATCCTATGAGATCGATATACGTGAACCTCAATGACATATTCCCCTTAGAACGACGTAGATCTGAGAAAATGCACAAAACATTCATCCCAAGATAACTTGAAAACAAGGAGGAATCAAGAAACAAGGCTCAAGCAGAAAGAAGAACTCACCTCTGTGATTCCAAAGAAATCGACCATGCTTGAATCGGAGAACAGACGGTGAGGCAGGACTCCATCGAAGATCCGGCCGTACGGATGCTCCCGGATGGTCGAAAACTGGAGAAGAAGATGTATTTGGGGGTTAGGCGCGACCCCGGTCCGTTTAATGAAAAAAAGAAAGTACACAACGTGTACTTTTAGAGTACACAGCATGTACTTCGAATTTTTCGTACTCCGAAAAAAACCGGCCTCCACCTCAGCCTTACACACCGTGTGTGTGGCCCGTACACGGCCAACACATGGCTTCGAGCCAGAACAGAGTACACGACAAGTACTTTGAAAAATTCTAGAAAAACCATTTTTCTTAAAAACTCCAGAAAATGGAAAAACATACCTGAACGAAGGTCCAGGTTCTTACACACACACACACACACACACATATATATCTAAAAGACCCTCTTTGGAACTCAAACATTTAGATATATTGATGATATGTTTCTCAAATGATCAAATGTTGTAACTCCTGATAACATAAAACATAATTCCCATAATTATTATTTAACATTTCAATAATTATTATGGATGTTTTATGTGCAATAATTATCATCACATGATTATTCAATCAAGTATGATAGTTAAAGTTTAAGATTAAAAACAAATTGATCATTATCATATAATATTACAATTTCCATGAAAATAACTATGAATTAGTAACACTCAAGATTTTATAGTGTGTCCAAAGGAAAACTATGACTTGGCACAAACCATAACATCATGTTAAAGTCTTTATTACATAATTACAACAATATCTCAATTACTCTAAATCCTTATTGAAATATAAAACTTTCAAATTATGTTATACCATGGGTAAAAACATATGAAACCATATAAAAAACTCTTTTTTTATCTTGCAAAACTTATTTTAGAAAAACAATCATATATTTTAACCACATGACACATCATATGTAACAAATTATGAAAATCCATCAAAACATTCTTATGAGTATCCTCCAATGTACTTTTAAAGTATCTATCAATGTTTTATAAACATTACCCTCATCCACAAAAATAAAAAATTTGAACCCATGAGAATTTATCACATTGAAAACTAATACAAAATCCTAAGAATATAAATTTATGCTAAGACATACCTCTATAAAATCCTAAATTCTACATAAGAAACAAAGGGATCTTGAAGTTTCTCTGTCAAACACTTGTATATCTATACTATTTAACACCATATTAATCTGATACAAGTATGTATAATCATATGATACCTTTTCCCATGACATCAAGTGTCCATGGGACAAAAAGTATGTCAATTCCATATAGCCCACTCATATATTCTCAAATCTTTGAGCATAATTTGAATATAATTATGAATACCTATCTTGTAATTTATCTAAGTGGGTATCTACATTACATTCCATTTATCCATATATATAATAATATCACAAGAACTATATATTTTTATGGATATACACTTACTGAATATATGTAAACTGAGAGACTAATTTTTATACTTGTTATATGAGAGAACAAATCCCATCTTGGTTAATACATAACTAACAACATGATCAACAACATTCCAAATCACCTTTGATTAGATTATACTCAAGGATAATGTAATAAAGGTATCAATATATGAAGGTTATCATGATTTGTATCCTAAAATACATAGTTTTGGGTATTCAATAGGAAATATAAACTCCTTGAATACAAAATACATAACGTATGGAACTACATGTGGTATACATGGAAGGCCATCCAATGCACAAAATTCCTTTTATTCCATAATGGAATTTTATATATCTCTATATGAAAAACCATGCATGGTAACCTTAAAATTTAATCACAAAATATATTACTCAATGATGAACATTGAATAGAGATACCTTAATGTAGTAATTATATAGGGTAATTATCATTTCACTTCATGTAATAAACATAACCAATGTGAATGAATAACAAAGTGGAGACTACCTTTTTCATGACATATTAAATTTATATTCTTAAATTAATCTAGTAATACTTTAAAAATATATACAAAATCACCCATATAATCAGGTCACATATGATAGTCCTCCATAGAGGCTTAATATTTGTTACACTATTTGGTTTTTGTTAAAATTATTACATTTCTATGTTTTCGTACAGTATTTCCATCTTACCATCTGATAAAACCTTATAATAAACACATTTATTGAGAAAAATATATAAATAAAAGTTTTTTGAATAATGCTAACACTTAATAATATATTCTTAAAGTTCAACAACATGAACATAGTATTAAAAATACTTTTTATTTACAACGTTCAATATTATGATGCTAATAACTTCTATTATCTACTGATTAATCTTTATATGTTTATCATCATCATATTTTAATATTTTCCTTAAAAATTTTATTTTTAGATTATTGGTATCTAATATAACTATTTACATTTATATTTATAAGTACATCTTTATCACATTTTGGATATAATGTGGAATTCACTTCATTACAATAACTATATGAAACTTTTTAAATTTATATTCATTAACAAAACATAAATTGTTTTAGGATATAAAGATACATTCCCTTTGAATATTGAGTAGAATAATCTTTTACCTGTTATACTTGAACTTATATAAGTCTAATATTCTTTCACTAGCCTCTTCTAAACTATATTCTCTCTATAATATCATAATATGATACACAAACTCATTTGTTTTAAGAAAATAAATTTTATTTCCTCTTTGTGAGAATATTTACAAAATATGACATTATATCCATATCATATACGATATTCTATGTGTCTGGATTAGAATTATGAAAATAAGATGTTATTCCATAAAAATTCAACTAAAGGGTGATAGAATCTTAGTTTCTCATATTTTTAAAAATATATTAGATAACTTAATTTATCCTTGATAGAAATCATTTTATCATTTTTTTAATTTTTAAAATAATATTATATAATTTACTAAATCAGAAACGATGTGTATTAAATACATTATCTCGTTTTGTTTAAAATAAATCATTGATCCAGAGTAAAGTGTCCTTAAATGTACATCCATTATAGAAGGAAAAAACTCTATTTCATAAAGGGAAAAATTAAAGTTATTTATTATTTTTTTGGGTAGTGGTGTTGAGAAAAACCTCATATAATATAGTGTGAGTCTCATCGATTTGGTTAGTTATGCTGTTTCAACGGTGGACAATGATTTACAATTATTTATTGGTATTAGAAACTGAATACATTGATGATTATTGAATGAGTGATAAGGAAAATTATATAGTGGGGAGTACACTATAAATTATTCTAGAACATGATCTTTACATTTAGTGAAATATAATGAATTTTTTGGGTGATGTTTCATGAGAACCCATGCTTATGGTGGATGAAGTTTTAGCCTAGCATCCTAAAATAATAATGTAAGTTACTATTAGTGAGTTATGGAATTATATATTTTATTTTAACTGAGAGAGTTTAATGTGAATAACATTATTTGGAAATTTCTGGTAATAATATTATGAATATACTGTTATATTTATCTATTATTTTAAGGAATTCATGATTCAGGAATGATTCCTATATTTGGTTATTATTATGGAATTCTTAGAAGAAATAGATATGTTTGGTAATTGGTTGATGTAAACATCAACGATAGATATGGTGTGATGCTAAATATAGAGAATTTAAATTTACACCAAGAGTGTGTGATGATGATATTATGGACTAATTAATTATCCCATGGGTTTACACTCAGGTTACATGTCAGGAATTTGGTGTATATAGTTAGGTGATGGTCTGGTGTAGTTCTGAATGACCCATAGTATAACTCAGACAAATGACACGGGATGTTATATGTGACATAAATGATAAGATGATTTATAAATTTTTTTAGACTAATGGATCATTATTTTCAATGGTTTTAATCTATTAGAATCTCAATAAAGAGTCATCTGTTTATTTAGGGAATTAGGATAGTAGGGTATCATATGCATCCTATTATGTGTGTTCGTCTTTGAAGAAATTAACCTATCATCATGTCTATAATTTAAGTGAATTATTATGAGATTAAATATCATAGTGATATATTTTAAATGGTGTAAGTTTTTATAATTATATGTGTGGATAATGTTCCTTTAGTTTTAAGAGTTTAAGGTAAAGACTTATTTTTTGATTTAAGATAATGAGTTGAATTTTCATAATGATCAAGAGTACTCATCAAGTATAATATTTTTTGTAGGGATGAATTTTTAATTACATATCCCTTATATTATTTAAAATTAGATAAAAACATGATTTATCTAAAATAGATTCGGGGGTGTTTTTAAATTTGAGGTTTAGATTTGAAATTTAAATTCATAGGATTATTTTAAGGGAAGTTTGTGTAGGAATATAGAAATTTTGGGGGAAGTTTGGGGGTCAATTTGAACTTTAGAATAGCTTACATATAATAAAAAATGTTATAGATTGTATAAGGTAACCAATTGGGCCTCATTGGGCATTTGGAGAGGTTGTAATGTCACATGTTTTTACCCAAGTAGGACATAGCTCAATTTTGAGTCTTGAAGTCCTGTGATCTTAACAAGGGTAAAATATCCATTTTAACATAACATACATTCTTGGAAAATTTCTGTAATGGTTCCATTGGATCCATAATAATTTTTACCACCCCAGGTAATGGTTGTGTATAAAAGAGAGTGTCACGTAGCTTTTAAAATAATATAATAAAAATATTATATTATTTTAAGGTGCACATGTGCATTTAATAAACAAGGATATATCCAAATTGGGACCTCATATGAAAAATGATATACCTATATTGAGCCAATAATAGGGTGTTTACCTTAAGAAAAATGTTATTTCTTTCCACATATGGATTCTCAGGTATTCACTATCATGAGTGGAGAAATTAAATAATTAAATAATTTAATTAATTTCTCTGTGTTATATTGAAACCATATGACATGTTTATTTATTTCTCTATGTGAATACTCTATGGTGTTAAACGTATTTTTCATTGAAAACCCCTAGAGAGTGGATATGGGAGGATGAAGATGGAAAATGTGATGAAATAATGAGAGGAGGAATTGGATCCATGATGATGTCTACGGATGGATTTTTATGGAAATGATGAAAAAACCTATGTTCATGAAATTTAATAGAATATTTGACCATTCTCCATTAAGGATGTTTTTTATTTTTTTTATTTATCAACATTTATTTTATATCAATGCAATTATGTATTAGTTCCTAACAAGCTAATATAGAATTGACTATCATCGATCCTGTAAAGTTTTTGGTTTATAACAATGTTTAAGAACTCGATGATTATTATTCTTGTAATAATTGTACAACCATATTTAATATTCATTTCATATTCTATAATCAATGTACAATGTGTCTAAAACCATTGAATATTATTCACTATGGATTTTGTTCCTTTATCCCTCCGTTCCACATGTTCTCATTACTGGTGTTTATTTGATTAGTGGATTGAATGAATCTCATAGGCCCACTTAGTTGAGTGATTGTTCTTTGGTTCAATAGATTATTGTTTTAGATTTTAGACCATGTATTGTGGAATGATAGAGGAATGATGATGATGATGAGAGTTGATGAAAGATTCTTAGATGGACTTTTTTGAAATGAGGCATTGGGATAATGTGGCTTCAATTGGAAGTGGTGAAAGTTCAATTTCTCAGTGAAATCTGGTAATAATCTAACTTCTATCTAAGACATGGTTAAAGTAAACATGGTCTATGGGAATTTTGGGTGTTATTTAATGTTGAATTAGTGACGGGGACTTGAATTTTGGAGGATGCATCACAATGCTGAGATTTTGGAAAGTTATAGACTACACGCTATGTGTTTCGGAAGAACACGTGCTGTGTTTTCCCTTTTCATGTGGTTTTCAGGTTTAAACTGGAGTTAAGGATAAAACTGAAGTGTGACTATTGAAAACATCATGTGACACCTAATAATAAATCTCGACTTTTACAAGGAGTACACACCCAGGGACCAGTGTGGACCTATATGTTATGCCTCCTGTAACATTGAAGATATATGAAATAGGAAGATGATGTGAACACTATGTACCCTTAAGGAAATGAAACACCATGTCATCCCTCTAGAAACCATAATTTAGGATATAGAAATGTAATATTTAATGGTAGAACATAGAAAGAGGCTAGAATTGGGACAAAACATAGTGTACCCTTTGTCCATGTTGTTTACATCCCCTTGAACTTGGTTACTTCAATCAGATATGTATTTTACCCTCCTTATTACCATGTGGAGTTTGTATCCCACGCATTTAGACTATAAAACTCTTTGGGATTCAGTATTAATACCATGTGATCACGAGGTTGTGATTCTATATCTATAGAACTAGATTGAGTCAAAATTTCACCCACATGATAGAGAAGGGATCCTCTATTTTAGAGTAGTATTTTAACTGTATATAGAGTTTAGATGATATAGGGATCCTCCATCGGAGTCGGTATTTCACACAATGTATTGTGGTAGGGATCCCTTGAATTTATTGGAGGGTATGACTGCATGAGCATCCCGAGACTTCGAGAATGCGAGTTGGAATTACAGAGTTCATTTAACTGGATGACACATTTGAGATCATACTCCAAGACCTAAGTACCATATATGACCATATCTAGGTCTATCCCTTTTCCTCTAGTCATGTGTACTATTGTGGTAGGTGACCATGCTTTACGACTGAGTAAATTCCCCTTCTAGGATTTAATAGGTGTAATGGATACCATAATACTATACAATGCTAGATTCTATGATACCTATGCTTTCTTAACACCCTAGGGGTTTTCCTTGATATGTATTGTTGCAAATAGATATAAAAGTTTGGGTCAGGGTCGCTCAAGTGTTCTAAGAACAACCAGACACCTGTGTATCGTTGATTTTCAGGATTAGAGATATGATGGATGTTATTTATTAGAAACCAGGAGTCTCTTAGTGATGATCATATTGAGATTACTCTTCTTGAATTCATTTATGATATTCCTCAGTGAAATGACTCTTGACATGAATTTGTTTTCTGTTTTTCATTATTTTCCTTCTCTGGGATACCTCTAGTTCTAGGAGTCATGTTGATTATTACTTCATACCCCATTTATGGTTGTGAAGGAATTATATTGAGTATGTTTATAGTAATCCCACCATGAAACTTAGGCCTACAAAATTTGTTTTGGTATATATTAGGTATATGTTAAAGATGGATTTCTGAGATTGGGGATTACATAGATCATTTGGAGTTTATGCCTGGTGTTCTTGAAGAATGTGGGTTGGTATAATATTAGTTGTACTAGGAGATGATTGTAGTAGAAGTTACTCATATTTAAAGCAATCTTGTAGTGAGATCCTCTTCATCTTGGTTGGTTATTAGTTTTCCTTTCTGGTCAATTAGGTTGGTATTATCTACCTCTTTATTTTATATTATTTTTTTATCACAAGTTATATTATGGATTTCAGTAGATGTATCTTGCATGTTTTACATTCAGTTCTATTTAACATTTATGTATACCCCTCTGTCATTGATGGTGTTTGTTACATTAGATATTTTTATCTGTTTTAGGTTATGATAGGATAAGGCCTCCAATGTGTGTGATATGCTTACATGGTGCAGGTCACCATCCGCTAGACTATTAGAGGATTTCTTGGGGTGGTAATTTTTTTTACCACCATTTCAGGTGGGGATTCATTGGTATAGTTCATTTTAGAGTGGTATTAGAGTGTTATTGTCCTAGGGATGGTGATTATAGTTAATAGTGATGTGAAGATTCGATTGGAAACTTGGATAAATGGTGTTAAGGGGGGTATTGAGTGTGGTTAACAAACCAAGAAAACCATAATAGGTTTGGAGATTGAAATATCCTTTCTCTAGGATAGTAATAACCTATTATTCAACCCTAAAATGAAAGGAAATGGTTTCATGGTACAAGAAATCAGTACATTCCACATACAAAGGTCTATTTTGATCTTCCACGTCCTTCTTATATCATCTTCTCTCGATATAATTAGAACTTGTGGGTGAGGCCTACAAATTGTAGTGTTCCACCTACTGATATCTATATTTTTTATTGAAATATTGATATTATTAGTTCATTCCAGTTGTTGGTCTTCTCACCATATGACAGTGGGTGATGAGGTTCAGTCTCTGGAGACTCAGTTGAGAGTTTCTCTTGACCCACAATTTGAGGTGGCCACTCTCCCCTTGTTATTAATGCGGATCATTCTCATACCTTATATGGTAGATACCACAAAGTTATACGAGAATACTAGTAAATTTTATACATTACATGCATTTAATTATAGAGGCCTCATAATCTTTTGAGGTGAGAAAAAGTGTTTGATAATTAGGGATTAGATAGATTCTGGGACTCACTAAATCATATTGTTCAAGCTTATATTGTGAGATGTCGATTCAAGTATTTAAATTACAATCTGGTGATGTAAGATGTTGGTAGATGATACTTTCCAAAAAATCACAATGAGAATGTTCTACTATAGTTGGATTTTTAGAAATTATCTTGGGTGAAATTATCAAAAAAGTATGTTGAACCTTTCATAAGGGTGTATGACCATGTTTCAGTACACATTAATGAATGTAGAATTTGAAAGGTATTTTTAAATTATTATTATATGGATTATTTTTTTGAGATCAATTATTCCCGAATACTTCAGATGAAGAGTTTATTGGATGTGGATTATAATTCATGTGACACCACCTATGCCAGATTCACCTATGTAAGCCTTAGTGGATTTAATGTTTATTATAAGTGCACCATGTCTTTGAGATCATGGAATCTTTTCACCCAAATATATACAGAGCAGTTCTATAGATGGACTTTAAATTCCATGGATAGTGGATTTTTGGGAAATCCTTGTTACAAACCCATATATTTTTCAATATGTTGTCAGTGGTGAACAAAATACATTGTTAAAAACATGATTTGTAGATATAACACATAGTAGATGCTCATACCTGGGTGAAAATGAATGTAAAATAGAGTGAAACTCTTGTCCCTATAATCAAATTACCTTATGTTATTTTAAAAAAGGAACATTCTATTCACCTTATTCTAAATAAAGGATAGTTAGATATTCATGTGGAACCTAAAGATATATTTTTTTCATCCAAAAATCTTCCATTTATGTTGGAAATTATCCAATTATCCTTATAGTTGAGTGAGTTTACCTCTAGAATAGGAAAATGTCTTTTTGATAATGCATTCTGGATGAGAAGAACTACGTTTCTAAGAATTTGTATCTATAATGTGGGTTTTTGTTTGGAAAGGGAGATGTTTCTCACCTTTAGTAAATAGTGTCCTCACACATTCCCTTTGTGTGAAGGAAACTTTTGCTGTGATATTGAATGGTTCTCCCATGCGGCTGGATGTTATCAGATAGAAAACTATAAGGGTGTTACTTTAAATGTAGGAGAAAAATCATCCACTTACTCAGGTGGATAATGATTCGTCCCTAGTGAACATTATGGGGATAATGTTGGACAACCTGGATAAAGACTACTCTAGTAAATCATGTCCCTTGGTGTGTCATTCCTAATTTTTATGATTGGTATTTCTCAACTCTTGGTGAACATAGTCTATATATAGAAGGAGCTTCCCTCAAAGAGTTGTTAATTATTGCTGATCGGGAAGGTTCTTACATTGGGTCAGGACCATCAAATTTGGATAGTGGATGATTGGGTCACCAGATGAGCAATGAAGTGGAATTGACTAGTTAGATAAGGTAGTTTTGTGACTGACATGTTCGTTGATAACCTTCAGAAACAAGAAAAAACAACCCTACTAGGATATCTTTGAATGAGGGTGGGATTTGGTTGGGGATCATGAAATGAATGAAAACCCATGAAAATATTATTTTGATGTTTCGTTGGATGGAACATGTTACCCCTATACTATATTCTAGAAAATATGGACCCTTTACTTGTTGGTAGCTGTTGAAGTGGTTTCCAATGGGAATAATAAAAGGCTTTCATCCATGAAATTTTTCAAATGTTGACACAGAAAAATTGGTCAAGTTCCTAGTGGGGTTGTGTAGTGTGGATGGGTTTCTATTAGTAAAAACCATCTAGAACACTCTTTAAAAGGTGTCTAGTAGGCCACTCCCACCCTGATTAATTTTTTGAGTTATTTTTTAGGGTGATGCTTGAAGACCTATAGGATTCACCTCATCCCGTGAGTTGGAATGACCATCAAATGTAATGAAGGGTTGATTAGACAATTCATTTTTTAGTAGTATACCATGTTTTCTTCTTACTTCATGATAAAATTAAACTATTACCATCATAAATAAAGGAAGGTTTCCTCATTTATAAACATATATATATATATATATAGTGAGTTCCCTTAGATCCCGCATAACATAAGTGAAGGCATTACATGCGATGGAATATATATTTAGTTTGATTTTGATGTCTATCCTTTTTGTTCTTCAGTCGTAGTTTCTATGTTTTTGAGTTTAAAAAAATTTATGGTGCGGAGAATGTACGTCTTAGATTTTTACCCAAGTGAAAATTAGCTCTATTTTGAGTTTTGAAGTCCAAGGATCTTCCCAAGGGTAAAATGAATTTTTTACCCAATATGAATATCTGAAAAAATATATTCTAAAATGGTTTTACTAGATCCTAGATATATATTTTACTCATGAGTAAAGATAGTGTGTGAAAATGAGTGTTTTAGAACTTATAAAAAATATAATAAAAAAATTAAATTATTTTAAGGTACATATGTGTGATTTTAATGAAATAATGATATATCCTAAAATGGAACAAATATAGTAAAACCAATACTTCCGTTGAGTATGTAACGTGGTGTTAACTCTAGGAATAACATTTGTTAAGTTCTCAACATAATTATTGTGATTTTACTGTTGTGAGTAGATCAATTAAATAATTTAATTATTTAAAAAATTTCTTTTAGTTATTTAGAAACACTAGGCCACAAATATTAATTAATCATTGTGCATATCATATTGGGTTAGACATATTTTCCTTTGAAAAACCCTATAGTGTGGTATTCGTGGGTATTAAACATGGTTTTTGTAATGATGGATCGAGAAGAAGAATTAGATCCACAATGATTTTTATGGATGGATTTCGATTTTTACGACAAATGGACTTATGGATACATCATCAAATGAAAGATTATGAAAGTTTCCATTGATGTAGTGCTTTGTTATTTGGATTTATCCCTATTTTATGTATAAAAATGTGGTTATAATGTAGTTCCTATCTAATCTAGAATTGATGATCACTATGCCGATAAAATTTGTGGTTTATGACTAGATTTAAGAACTCAATGATTATTATTCTTGGAACAATTTAACGACCATATTTCATCTCCCATTAATATCCAACAATTGATGGATGGTGTGCCTATGACTATTGAGGATTATTCAAGTTTTGGTTTTTATGCCTTTCTCCCTCTATTCCATGAGTGCACATCATAGGTGTTCATTTGGAATAGTGGTTCAACCAAATCCCATAAGATCATTTCATTATGTTATAATTATTTGGTTCTATGGATTGTTGTTTTGGATTTTATATGATGGATTAAAACATGATGGTTGATCGATTTTGATAACGAGAGTCCAAGAAGGAATCAGAGATATCCTTTTTGAAATACAAAGCATTAGGACAATGGGGCTTCAATTTAAACCAATGATGGATTGATTTCCACGAAAAAAGATGTCTAGAATATGACATAAAAATGGTACTTTGTGATATTCAAAATGTTTTTTGGCTGTGATTTGTGGAAGAAATAGTAAATTTGACTTGAATATTGGAAGGCGTGTCATAGAGTTGGAATCTTAGAAATTTACCAACTATAGGTTTTGTGTTTTGGAATAATACCAATCATGTAATATTTTTTTTGTGTTGTTATGGTTTCTAATGGAGTTAAGGACCACATAGATACATGAATAATTCACACACTGTGTGACCCTCTACCCAGGTAGCTTAGCTGGATAGAGACTACATGCCCAGTTAACCGTGTGGCCACACACACCATGTGGGATGAACCAAACCCTATGTACCATAAAAGGTACATTGATCTGGATGATGAGATACACACTGAGTACCATCATGGACATGAAATTCCATTTTAACTTTATACACAATAAGTATTAAGTTCGTGATATGTCATATGGGATGAAGAAACATGGACATGTGGTTGAACTGGGACAACACAATGTGTACCCTTTGGACACACCATACATATACCCTTAACTATGGAAACTTTGTCCAGAAATTGATTTTCATTTAACTATTACCATCCAAATTTAGTATCTCAGCCATTAGTATTAGGATCCGCATGGGTAGTATGTATCTAAACAACATGATCATAGTTTTAGGGTCCTTTATGTGTGAAACCCAATAGAGTCGGTATTTCAACCACATCACAAGGAAAGGATCCTCTATCTATTGAGTGATATTTCTCCCATCTAAATATATTGTATGAGCCATATATATTCCATTTTATTTTATATTTCAACCATCATAATGTGTTAGTATATTCCAATATCATATGATGGTATGAACACGTGAGATGATTGAGGCTTTAGGACTAAGAGGTGGTATGATACAATTTATTTGGATAGTTGAGATAGTTGAGAACATACTCCAGGACTTGAGTACCTTCTATGACCATACCCAGTTCTATACATTTCACTTTGGTAGTGTGTTCAAACTCCATGCCTGAGCATGCATCAAGACTAAGAAGATTCTTCTACTTGGATTCTAGAGGTGGTGTTGCTATTGGAATCATATACGGTGATGATATAGGCATGAATTCTATTTCCTTATCACCATTGGGGGTTTCTATTAAAACATGATGTTTCGATTGAATAAAACATTTAGTATCATGTAATATTAAATGTTCTAAGAATCTCTCTCTACCTATATGTGGTGTAGTTATATGATTAGAATTGTGATGACCGATACTTCTCAACACCCCTGAGTTTCTAAGTGATGATCATATATGTATTACTACTCTTTAATTCTTTTTAACTACTCCTTAGTGTTAGGAATCTTGAGTTGAATTGGTATTCTATTTTCCTTATTATCCTCTTATTGGACACAACAAGTTCTAGAATTTTTGTTGATTGTTTCTTCATTCACCCTTTAGAGGTTTTTTCATCATATTGAGTATGTTAAAACTCACCCATGCCTGGGCCTTGTGGCCACATGTGTTGTGTTGGGGCAGATGATGTATAGGTAAAATATGGATTTGTGAGAGTGAATTTGATGTATCTCATATAGATTTGACTCTTGAATACCTTAAGGTATGTGGTGTTTGATTAATATTAGTAGTACTGGGAGTTGATGATGGTAGGAGATGTTTGTGTTTAGATACAACTTGCAATGATGTCTTATTTACCTAGATTGTCTAATTTCTTTTATGGGATATTGGATGTGTATTTTACCCTCCTTTTTTATATTAAATTATTCTCTATGGTTATCTTGTAAATTTCAAGAGATGTTTCATGCATGATTTGTTTTCAATTTAATTGACCATTTATATATATACTAATTTCATTGATGATGTTTTTGACACCGGATATTTGAATATGTTATTAGTCATGATAATATATATCCTCCTATGTGTTTGATATTGCTAATCGGGGCAAGTCAGTAGCCCCTACCCTATTAGAGTTAGTTTTAGGGAGAAGCACTCCGTTTACTAAAATTCAAGCTGGGCCCCTGGTGGTTCGGGTTGTGTCAGAGGTGTCTAGTGAGGAGGTGGTAAAAGGAAGACCATTAGGTATTTTATGGTTGGGTAATGGAAACATGGTTTATACAAGTCATTTTTAAAAAATTAAAATAAATATTTTTTAGATTCAATGTAAATCATAACCTAACCCCTGGTGGTTCGGGTTGTGTCAGAGGTGTCTAGTGAAAAAAGATGATGGATTGATATTAGAATCAACTCATTTAGAACAACTTGATAATCATGAGCCTTCAATGATTTTAGCTTCAACTATCTTCTATTGAACCGTATAGATATATTGCTTGAATATCCATCAGGAACTCTAATAGTCTCTAATACTTCTAGTAATTGTTTTTTTCATAGGTTTTATCACATAAAAAGAACATGGAAATTTCCATTTATTTTAACTGATACACACAGGACGCAATTCTGGTCTGATTACCCAATCCACCAAGTCACGCTGAGACCGTAAATCATCTTTTGTCTTTCCCATAACATTTAGATGTATCGAAAGAAACAATTCACATATATTCTTTTCAATGTCATTTATGTCTAAGTAATGAGGAAACAAATTCATTGACTAATAAGGAAAACAAAAAAAGATACTCCTCTTCCTCCAATTGTAACAGGTTTCAGTGGAAACATTCTTTCTCTTTCCATGTTTCATTTGACCCTTCCCGAATGAAAAAAAATGAAATCTTTCAATTCATTAAGCACATCGGTTCCTAACATATGCTGAGGTAGATCATCAGTCTCTGTGGTATTATCAAATAGTCGACAATTATTTCTATATGGATAGTCCATTGGAAGGAATATTTGATGTCCCATAAATCTGACACTACAATGATGTTTCAGTCTTCTGGATCGTGTATTCTTTATACAAATAGGACATGACAGTTTTCCCTTCATGCTCCATCCAGACATCATTTCATAAGCCGAAAAATCATTGATCGTCCACATAAGTTCAACACACATCTGAAATATTTCTTTCGAATATGCATCGAATGTGATCACACCCACATCCCAAATAAGTTTCAACTATTTTATTAAAGGTTACATGTTTATGTCAATATCAATTCCATGATCAAATGGGAAAGATATGATTATACTCATGAAATTGAAAGGTTTTTTCACACACAACCATGGGGAAATATTATAAATGTATATAAAAACTGACCATGTGATGTGAAAAGTAAGTATCTTCTCAAACATATTAAAAACATCACATGAAAGACCCATCGTCGCATTACGCATTTCAGCTACAAAATCATGATATCAAGCATCAAATCTCTGCCATGAAAATCCATCTGCAGGGTGATCCAACTCATCAGTAGTATTCTTTCTTTCGGTATCATGTCATCTCATATTTATTGATATTTCATCAGACATAAAAAGATTTTGGAGTCTTTGGATCAATAGAAATTGCCACATTACATTATTTGTCACGTGGGATGGTGTTCTATTAGATTTTAAATTCTAGTGGGATGTACCACATTTTATTATATCATTTCGTTCAGTGGTTTCCTCCCAGAATAAACTGCAATCATTCAGGCCAACATGGATTTTTTTTTCTGGAAAATCAAATTTCCTCAACTAACTTCAATGCCATATAGTGGTTTGAGGGAATATATGCATCACTTGTAAGTAAATCCTTCAAGAAGGTAATAATGTAATTGATTGCTGTATTATAAATCCCATACATAGTTTTCCCATGAAACAATCAGATTAAAAATTCCATCTTTTTCTTTTTATCTCACAGTCGATATACTAGAGTCGTGGCAACATCCGTCCATTTTTTCACCCTGATAATATCATCATTTTCATTAGATGCATCATTAGTCCTCATATGAAAGTCTTTATGAGTCGAAATCTTTTCTTTTTCATGATGACGAATAAAAGGAAACCGGTCATCTAACAAATTCTCTAGTCTAGTCCTTTCATTTTAATCATCAGCAATTTGAGCTATCATTTTTCCCCATTGTGATACCACAGATAATAGTTTGCCTAGAAACCATATTTTGTTATATGGTAGCTAACTTCTTCATGGCTCAACCAAGGCCTACCAATAGAATTAGAACATGGGCAGTGTATGCGACCACTATCTGAAGAATTGTGAAATGAAAAATCTAAAAATCTCTTAAAATTTTCTTCAAAATCGCTTGAGATAAGATTGGTTTCATACATCCAAATTCTATCCATTATGAAAAAAAGAATTGTTATAAGTCATTTCATCATAATAAATTAAATAAGATTGAATTTTAATCGAAAATATATTTAAGTAAATGATAAAGGAAGGAGTTTCTAGTTGATGTAGTGAACTATTAAAACAATGTAAAGATATACTAATTAATTTAGTTATGTGCGCCTAAATTTTAGGTGAGACGTGTTTTGTAATTTTTTCATTTATCACTACCAAGAAGAAACCATATTCCTCATAAACCATTGTTCAAGATATTATAAAGTGAACACTTTTCATGAAAGATACAGAATGTGTAAAGAGATTTTTTAAAATAAGTTATTGATTCTAAAAGATGGAAATATTGTAAAAAGCGAGTACATTTCATAACACCCAAACTAATGTCCACAGAATGTACTATATCACCCCACTAAAAAAGGAAGACCACGTAAAATGAGGGGCTATGAAGAATTCAAATCAAATTGATTCATATAATCATGACACTTGAATTGTAAAATGAAAATAGAAAAAAATCAAAATACACTTATTTGGTATGTCATGCCACACATGTCACCACCTGGTTTAGGTGAAATAAAAATAGAAACAAAGAATAATAGATGAAAATCATTAAAAATAAGTAAATCCTTACATATTTGGAGTGTATAACTAAAAAAATGTTTGACTTCAGATGGATTTATAGGTAATAAGGAGTTATCAGCCGATGTAAATAGAGAGGCCTCAAGTTTAGAATTCAAGGGGGACTTCCCCAAGTCTTCCTAAATCATAATCACCATGAATACATGGTAGATTTTACCAAGGTATTCTAAACCAAATTATCATGAATCCATGAGGGTTTCCAAATGGAATTAAAACCTATGTTTTTAACACAAATCCTTGGTTGATTTCTTCAAGGAATTCCAAATCATTAATCATACAACAAGTACTCAAAAATTAAATTAAAATTTATTTATATTCATTTTCAATAGGTCTCATATAGGAGACACACACCTCAGGTCCCATTATGTGTTATAAGTATCCCAAACCATTAACTCATGTTCAATAACTCATTCTTGGCACCCCTATAGTCAAACCTTTCATCACCCAATTACTTCCCCCAATGAAGTTAACCCCATGGGTGGATAAAGTTTAGGCTTCTACACTAATAGGTTTTTCATGGATCATAAATATGTTTAATTTCATAAAGTATAGAAAAAACATTTATTTTTAAATTTGAAATTAATAATAATGTATGTCAATGATACTTAACATCATAAAGAACACAAAACTGTGATAAATTTAAGGGATAGTTTCTAAAACATCTTCTATATACTCATATACATCTACCAATCATGTATTAGTCATTGATTCAATATCAAATAGTGTGAATCATAAAATTTTACAAAATCCATAGAAATAAGGAATAATGACAACGATCATTCTAGATAGTGAGACAAATAGAGAAAGGTTGAGAGTATAGGGATATCCTTATAACTAGCTATAGGGGGTGGGGGTTGTCCAAGAGGGTGGGGTGGTGTCTAGGGGGGCTGTCCTAGGGGGTAGGAGGGATGTCTAGGGGATGTGGTGGTGTCTATGGGGGGTTGTCCAAGGGGGTGGGGGTATCCAGGGGTGGGGGTGTCCAGGGGGTGGGGTGGTGTCTAGGGGGGGTTGTCCAAGGGGGTGGGGCTGTTTGAGGGGGGGGGGGTCTCTAAGGGTGGGGGTGTCCAGGGGGGCTGTCCAGGGGGGGAGGTGGGCTGTCCAAGGGGTGGGGTGGTTCCCAGGGGGGGTTGTCCAGGGGGTGGGGGCTGTCCAGGGGGTGCGGTGGTGTGGTGTCTTGGGGGGTTATCTAGGGGGTGTGGAATATCCAAGGGGGTGGGGTGGTGCCGAGGGGGTTGTCCAATGGGGTGGGGGTGTCTAGGGGGTGGGTTGTTTAGGGGTGGGGTGGTGTTCTAGGTGGTTGTCCAAGGTGGTGGGGGTGGACAACTCCCCTCCCTCCCTTGACAACCCACACCACCTCTTAAGTGAAATTTGTATAAGAAAATCATCATTAATTTTCTTATCCCATTCGACCATATACAATACCACCCAAGGAATACACTATAACTTAGAAATATCCTAATGTTATACATAATCCCATAGGACATAATCGATATATGGCCAATCTCGTCAGCCAACCTCATCCACATCCCAGCACAACTCCCCTCTAGGTTGTAACCATACCCCATAGCCACAAGGAACTCACATAAGAATTTCCAACTTACCCAACTCACTCAATAATATAACCCCAAAGAGTCACTCAGACCATTATCCCTTTCAAACACATTCCATGTACTACATGAATAAAAAAACTATGGATGTCTCCATATATCTTCTTATGAAGAGGTGTCACTACAAAAACTCTACCAAAACAAAACCACACTAAGACAACATCATACATTTATAAATAGAGAGAGCAAGATAAAAAAGGAAAATCAACTAAATAATTTGTCACATTATACATGAAATCGATGAATCCTATTTCTACTACACTATACATGAAATCCCCCATAAAACTAGATTCATTATACAACCAATACCTCTCATAATTGAGATAACATAGCCCAAAAAAAAGAGTACCACAATTATTCAACACCTCAAATGGGTTTTCACTATCCACATGTTACACTAGAATGTCTTACTATTAAAATTGAAAGGATTACACTAGAAGGAACTTCTACCCAAGGCCCCCATCACATTAAATAATATAAAACACCACTCTCATGATCAGCTCTTACAGAAGGGTTTTGTGGAAAGGGAACATGATAAGAGAAATATAAATACAGGATGAAGTAGAACAAATGTATCTCATTTAGGAGAAATTAAGATAGATAACAAAAAAAGATGCACAACATTCCACTTACATATTAGAAGTGTAGAAGTAAAGAATTACCTGATTGAAAAGGGAGCTTTGAGAGATACCTTTGGGCGAAGAGAGAGCGTCAGAAGTGATTAGGTTTATGGATACAATCGGGCGGAGGGATTCTGGAAGTGATGTTATTTAGGGGGAAACATTCCCAACGGTTTGTTCAAACCGTTGGGAAAGATTGTATTTACCAACGGTTTTTAATAACCATTGGTATATATATATATAGATTATCCAAGATTTTCCCAATAGTTTGAGTAAACCATTGGGAAAAGGTAATTATCACCCCATTATCCCAACAGTTTGAAGAAACCGTTGGGAAAAATTAAGTATACCAATGGTTTATTCAAACCGTTGGTATACAAGTGTTGGGAAAACACAATTTTCTAGCAGTGTGAATATTACCCGAAGTGGAACCTTTACATATGATCATTAAAAAGAAGGTAATTTAATGTTATAATAAAACCATATATAGTATTAGATATAATAATATGATTCTTTAAAATATGTGTAATAATCTTATATTTATTATACAAGATTCTTGTACGAGTATAGAGAGTGTCAAGTCACCAGGTATGGGGATTTCACCTCACTTTTAATTTCTATGAGATACAATCTATGTTTTCTACTCATTCCATTTGTGTGGTGTACGTACTTAACATGATTGTATTATATGTATATTGAACTTAAAATTTTGGTTATTCACATTCACATTTTATAATCCTTATTCCATGGGGTTTACCTTTCAAAAACTAACAAATCTTTAAAATAGTTATGTCTCAATTTTCCTTATTTGAAATTCATGTTTTTTTTATGAACCTAAACTATTCTTTGAAGAGTATATACTTCCATTTAATATGTTATACCATCAATTTAATTCTTTTAGTGATATATTAAGGTTTATTTAATTTACTTTTTTGACACGGAGAGTTGATCTCATGTTACTGAGCAATAAGAGTTTATTGAGACAATCTCATCGCTTTCCAAGATTATTTATGTTATTACATCCCTTGATGAAATATTAGGATCCATATCTCAAGAATATTCATCATTTTAATTATCCTATAATATTTCATGATATAATCATTTATTATTACCATATTCTACTCTTTGGTACATTATATAGTAAATAAAGTGGTTTTAGGTATGCTTTTAAAGATATTATTACCATTTTTGTCTTTTACCAATCTATTCATGGGAATATTATTTTCTCTTTCCAAACAAGTAATTAATTCTATGATTTTTACCATTGAAAATAAATATTCCTTTTTTACTTAATATTACATGTATAGATTTACCCACTGTCATTATTTTGAAGATTAATTTTCACTTTTAGAAAGTTAATCTTTAAGAAATTGATTTAAAAGTATGTTTCAAGGAAATTCATTCAAAATGGTTTCAAGTCTTATTTATATTTTTTCAATGTATTTTATAAGAACATTATTTTTAAATGGTTTTATGTATTAACAATCTATTCTCAAAGAATAAAGGATATTTTCCTCAAGAAAAATTTTGTAAAGATATTTCAAAACTATTTTCCATCAAAAATGACATACATTGATGTTACTCATTCCCTTTTTGGAAATTCCTTAATGATTCCATTCATAGCCTTTACTTTAATGTTTCATGATTAATTTCATGGTCTTTATGAATCATGTTTCTCTTTCATGGGTTATATGTTTATGAAATCTATTTCTCTTTCCCATGTTATGCTTTAATGAAATAATTATGGAACCTATATTTTTTCCATTGGTTAGGATGTGATGAAATGTTAATAATAACCATTTCATTTTATGGGTCATTATTTGATGTTTATAATACCTATATCTTTTTATTAATCATGATATGATGAATGTTTTATTATTTTGTGGAACATGCATGAATGATTTTATGATGAGATGGCTAAGACATATATCTCCCTCCAATACATTGTATAATTGAATTTTTTATATGAGCTCAAAGAGAACAAAGGTTGTAGACCAAGACTAAAAAGAAATAGGATGTATGGGTTTTATCCTAATCCTAATAATAAAGGGGGTGTATGGGTTGTAGCCCAAGACCCAAAAAAGAGGGTGAATGGTTTGTAGCCCAATGCTAAATGAAAGAGGGTACACATGTATTATCCAAAGCCCGAAAACAAGAAGGTACATGGGTTGTAGCCCATAACTAAATGAAATAGGGTACATGGGTCTTAGACCAAGCCCTAAAAGAATATGTACATGGATCGTTGCCCAAGAATAAAATAAAT
Source organism: Viscum album (assembly GCA_963277665.1). Lineage (NCBI taxonomy): Eukaryota > Viridiplantae > Streptophyta > Magnoliopsida > Santalales > Viscaceae > Viscum > Viscum album. The sequence goes on from OY728141.1 coordinate 515,193,583, forward strand.
AGTGTACATGGGTTGTAGCCTAAGCCCAAAAAGAAGAAGGTACATGGGTTGTAACCGAATCCTAAAAGAAAGAGGGTACATATGTTGTATCCTAAGACCGAGCACAATATAGTACGTGGCTTGTAGCCAAAGCTTAACATGTTATAAAGTTCTTATTAGGAATCCATTACATAAAAGTGTCTATTTTTATATGTGTTCCACAAATACTATGTCTTATTCCTTAGTTATGATCTCATGGATCATGATGTTTATTTACTTATGATTCATGTCTTTTGAAAAATAAATATTTATCCTATAACTCATGTTTATGAACTTCGATATAGAGGGTATGATATCCTAATGTTACAATCACATTATCATACTACTATGTTCATGTTTGTGCTTGCATGTATCCCTTGTTTACCCTTATTAAGTGTTTGAGCTCACCACATTTTGTGTTTCCATTGTACAAGTTATGAAGATAGGTTTTTAGGTAGATGTAATAAAGGTGGATACCTTTATGGGAGATTTTGAAGAAAATTCACCATGATAGAATATTTTTTTTCTTTGTTTCCAAAGACACTAAACTATTACGGTCCTCTGGCATGAATTTTTTAAATTTCTGAATATTAATCCAAAATAATGTAATATCCATGTATGTTAAGCCTAGTTCACTAAAGTTGGTATCAACAGAAAGGTTCATTCAACCTTTAGAAACTAGGTTGAGAAATTTTTAGTGATACCACTAGTTATATTTCTAAAGATATGTCTAGGAATGTCTCTAAGGATAAGTATAACGATGCGTTAACATTTAGGAAAATGTCCAGGAAGTTTTGGTAAAGGAAATAGTGAGTTGTTTCTTGGAAATAAATCCCTTTCTAGACACTATATGTTTATGTGGATTTGGAATAGATTTAACTAGGGGTAACAACTCTGACGTGACATTTTCGGATTAACAAGAGGTAATTTGGTAGATGACAACGAGCCCTGCTACACACCTACTTTGACACTATTGGGGGATATGTTTTGAAAATAAAAAAATTCTTAATGAAGCAATATGAATGATTTCAATAAAATTTTACTTTGAATAACTTAGGACGAACCTTGGGTGTCATATATTATGTAAGTTTACATGATTTAGATATCCTGTAAGTAATTATTTTCATGACTGTGGGTTTCTACTATGATAAGTTATGGTCACACTATGATTCTTGTTTTAGTAAATGGAGGGAACCATGAAGAAAATAGATTAATATTGAGGGTGATGGTTGATTTTTTGATGAGTATTCAAGTGGTATTATCACTTGAGTGAAATATGTTTTGATCATTCCGAATTAGTTTTCAGATAACAAGATTAACAATGTTTACATTAACCAACTCTCGAACTCACTAAGGAAGATAAAGAAAGAGTTTGATGAGAGTTTGAGTAATGGAGATCATGGAGGAAAAATGGTTTGTTTTTTTTATGTCAAGAATGTGGAAGGAATCACCTATGTAAATTAATTAGAGGAATAAGAAGATGTTTTGACTATGGATAAGAAGTACACAAAGAAAGTGACTGCAAGGTAAAAATTAAGAGTTCAGGTAACAGAATGAAAGATAATGTTTCCCTTCATAAGGTATTATCAGTTGATTACTGATTTATATTTGGAAATTATGGGAGTTTTTAAAAAAGATTTCCCATGTAGATGGCTTGTAAATAGAATAGGAAAGGTGGTACAAGTGGTGGGTTTTATGCTGACAATGATGGGACCGCAAACTACATGTGAAAGGTATGTGATATTCATTATCTATTATTTACATTAATCATAAAAATAATGATTGGATTGAGGCTGAAAACTGTAGGAAAGAGTTCATATTTCATATTATAGGAAAGATTTATTAAGGAATAAGTTTATGGAGCCTGAGTAATGGTTTAGGAATAATGTTGGATTAATGATGTATTTTGGAATTCAATGATCATGCTATATAAATCATGAGATGTGTATGCATTTTCAGTGTAATTATTAATTAAGGACTTAAAAGGACATGTTTAATGGTGATGAAGACATAGAAATGTTATTTCATGGAAGAGTGATATTTTTATTTATGGAAGGTAACCCTTAATTAATTCCTACCATTGAGATAATAATGTTTGGATAATGGTATGTTTGGTATAAATAACTAAATTGGATAGTACCGATTACCCTAGATTTGTTTATTTAAATATTAATCTATGTCGTTAAGGATGAGGTTTACAACTTCTTGGATTTAAAAGATATATCCAGTAATCATTGAAGTAAGGAAGAATTAATTATTTCAAAAATGATTTGTGGTATTTAAGGTTGTTACCTTGTTTCAACGGAATATACATTCAAGGTATTCACATGTTTGGAATGTGAAAACCATGAGATAACATCAGATATATGGTGGATCAATGTTAATACAATTTTGTGATTTCTCTCTAATATTTTTGATTTTAATATTTTGGAAGGGTTATATGGATAAAATTTTATGGAAGCATTATGTATTATCTTACCACATGAGGATTTCTGCATATTGGATATCCAGTTAAAAAAATGTGGGGTTAATGGAAACTAATGATAAATGGGATGGCATATCATGGAAGTCAAGATCGTTTAGTACATTAGGAATAAAAAACTAAACTTCTTTGTGATATAGAAAAGGTTGAGATGAATCAACAAATAATAAAGAATGAATTTGTCTAGAAATAATGAAAGTATATATTTTAATAAAAACCCTTTTACTTTTCTTGAAACAAAAAATGTTTCCCTATACATGTGTTTTTCATGAATCAGAATGTCCCTTAGGTCATTACTAATTTATTGACTTATAGTTGTTAACATTATACGAACCTTGTTCAATATAACTCTCCATCAATACTTTATGGTATTATTCTTCTTTCATATCCATTTTTCACTTTCCACCTATGTTCTCCCATGTGAAAACCCAATTATATGTTACTTTGGGTAACCACTTTGGTTCCAAATTTCCCTTTTCAAGGGAAGTTTTATAATCAATTTTTATGATGTGAGTTTCAATGAATGAAACTTTATTGTATTAAAACTTTGATAACCAAGATGAATTTCAAGGGAGAAAATCATTTTAAGGGGGGTTGAATGTAACACCCCAATATTTTGAGAATTATTTTTTTTGAATTAATTTAACTTTTCAATTTTTTTCATTTAAGATGAAACTGGAAATAATTATATATATATATATATATATATATATATATATTAAAAAACTAAGTCAAACATTACTTTTACATGCAATACCAACATGGATTACACTACCCGCAATACCAACTGGGCTTGTGGTACATGCAATACCAACTTTTCTTTCATTACATGTAACACCGACTTGGAGTATGATGCACACAACACTAATTTTCGATGAAAAATATTTTAAAACATATAATTAATTAAATGAGATAATTATAGCTTAACCATTAAACATATTTATAGGAATAATAATAAATACTTTCAAAATATTGGTTATAACTGTTTTATATAAATAAAAAATGATTATAATGAAAGATAGAATTTTTGGTAAAGTCCTTTTACATTAAAAATAACATTCACTCAAATGAACCTCTTCTAATAATTAATGAAATTTAGAAAAATTTAGAAATATAATTTGATAAAATAAACCTCTTTTTTTAATTAATAACTTTTAAATTATCCTAGTGTTTATTTTTGGGATTTTTCTAAAAACATCATTTTTCTATTAATAGTGAAAAATACTACTTTTTAGTTAAAAATTACCTTCTTAAATAATTAATTTTAAATTATAAATTATATTATAAATATTTTTTAAAGTAAAATAAGATATTTTTTACATCTATTAACAAAATTTAGTTCATTAAAATCAATTCCACCTTTAAATTGAATATAAAATCGTAACAAACTTTGGAATAATTTTATACTTTTAAAACACACTATTTCATTCAGTCTATGAGATTAGAACTAATAGTAATTTTACTGTTTCTATTATTTGAATTAATAAAATATAACATAAAACCTTGAACTTATTCTAATATTTAGATTATAATAAAACCCTATTAATTTTTGAAAAAAATGATGATTAAAATTTATTAAAATTAATCATATCAGTTAAGGCCAAATTAAGCTTAATTAGCGACTAAACCATATAATTAAGGGACTCAATGACCTATAAACTTCTCTGAAACCCATATTTTGTAAATATTTAAGACATAAACCTTCCATTCTCATGTTTTTTTGGGTTTTTAATAATTTTTTAGGTAAGTACATGTGTACACCTAATTTGTTTCAAAAAATTCATTGTGTGTTCCATTCCTTCACTATAAAAATGCCACCACCTCTACCCATTACTCACACCTATAAAAAAATTTAAATTCATAAAATATCTACCACATTAGTCTCAAAATAATACTCCCTTTGACCACAAATCCTCCTTTTGGGATGAAGGCTTCTTAAAGAATCCTTTTGGCATAAACCAAAAGGAGTTACCTGATTAAGAGGTAAAATCTTTTCTGAAGCTCCTTTCTTTTATTTTATTTATCCACCCCATACACTTTATTTATTCAATTACTTTGTGACCAAAACCATATATTACATATACTTGGATTTTGTTATGCACTTTTTATGACCTACACTTAGACAAACCTCCATCTAATGGATGTTGAACATGATGCTTCTCTATACGGTGAACTACTGCCTTCTGAAATGATGATTGTTCATTTCTCCTATACAACCAATAATTGTGTAAATTATGATGGAAAATATATTTTTATATTTAATATATTATATTTATTATTTATATAATTTTATTTATTCCTTTTAAAACACAAATCACTTTACATTCCATTTGGCGTTAACACGATAATCTCGTTTGAGGAAGTGTGGACTACCGCCCCGTCAAACTGATGTGATTATTTCACACACCACATGAAATGTATTAAGGTTTATTTTAATGAAATTATATGATATATATGATATATTAATTATAATTTAATAATTATATATATATATATATATCATTTAAATAATTTCATTCAATACGATAATAAAGATGGAAATGATGTTCATGCGTACGTACGACTTACCTTCTCCATGAACGGTGTATAACATTAAGTACTTCATCATGATATAGATTATTATATTATACATATAATTGAAACAAAAAATATTTATATAATGTTCTACATTTTGGAATCATGATATAAGTATATGGATCAATGATATAACAAATTAAGACACATGCAAAGAACAAAGTGAATATTACCTGAAGTGAAACCTTAAAAAATATCATTAAAAATAGAGGAACATAAGGTTATAATAAAACCATATATGGTAATATATATAATAATATGATTACTAAAAATATTTATAATAAACATATATTTATTATACAAGGATCTTGTACAAGTATGGAGAGATTCAAGACACAAGTCAAGGGGATTTCATCCCCCTTTTAATTTCTTTTGGATACAATCTATGTTCGCCAATCTTTCTTTTTTGTGTGGTGTATGTGATGAACATTATTTTATTATATATATCATTTAATTAAAAATATGGGTATTCCCATTCTCATTTGATGATTCTTCTTCCATGGGATTTAGCTTTCAAAATATTCCAATCCGGAAAACAATTTTTCCTCAATTAACATTCTTAGAAATTCATGTTTTGTTATAAACCTAAGCTATTATTTGAGGTGTATATACTTCAATTTTATATGTTGTAACATGAATATACTTATTTTAATGATATATTGAGATTCATTTAATTTCCTTTTTTTACATTGAGAGTTTGATTCCATGTTACCGACTTATAAGAGTTTATTGAGACAATCTCATCGCATTCTGAGATTATTTTTGTTATAGCTTCCCATGATAAAATATTATGATCCATCTCTCAAGAATATTCATGAGTTTACTTAAACTCTTTTATTTGAAAATATACTCATGTATTAGTACCGTATTATACTCTTTGGTACATAAATAGTTAAGAAAGTGATTTTAGGAAATCCAGACATTACCCTTTCTTTGGCTGGAAATCTATGTTTTATAAAAAGGGGTTCCAAGAATATTGTATTATTATCTTATAATCTTTTAAAATAATTTCTACCCTTATTTTATTTTACAAATATCATCAAGGGAATGTTCCTGTCATTTTTGAAAAAGGAATTCTTTCTAGAATTTTCTACCATGAAAAAGAAATGATCATTTTTTCACTTTGTATGACATGTATTGATTTACCCACTACCATTCCTTTTAATCCTTTTCATTTTTAAAAGGGTAATATTTAAGAAATATTTTTAAAAGTAATTTTGAAGGAAATATTTTCAAAATAGTTTCATGTATTCTTTATATCATTTCAATGTATTTTCTGAGAAAATGTTTTTTAAATGGGTTTATGTATTAACAATCCTTTTTCTAAGAAGAAAGGATATTTTCCTCAAGAAATGTTTTTGAAAGATATTTCAAAACAATTTTCCATATAATATGAAATTCATTGATGTTACGAATGAAATTTTTAGAAATTATCTAAAGGTTCCATTCATATCCTTTCTATGAATGGTTCATGCTTAATTTCATGGTTTTCATAAAACCTATTTCCCAATCATGGGTTATATGTTTATGAAATCTGTTTCTATTTCATAGATTATGCTTCGATGAAATGGTTATGAAACTTATCTCTTTTACATAGGTTATGATGTAATAATATTTTAATGATACCCATTTCATTTTATATGTCATGATTTTTTGTTTATAATTTATATATCTTTTTATGGGTCATGATATGATGAATGTTTTATTATCTTGGGGGACAGGTGTGAATGATTTTACTATGAGATGGGTGGTACATATATTTTCATCCAATTCATTGAGTAATGATATGTTTTATATGATATCAAAGGGTACATGGGCTGTATCCCAATCCTGATAAGAAAGAGGGTGTATGGGTTGTAGCCCAAACCCGAAAAGAAAGGGGGTGTATGGGTTATAGCTCAAGCCTAAAAGGAAACATAGTGTATTGGTTGTAGCCCAATACTAAATGAAAGGGGGTACATGGGTAGTTTCCCAATCCCAAAAACAAGAAGCTACATGGGTTATAGCCCAACCCTAAGTGAAATAGGGTACATGGGTAGTGGCCAAAGCCCGAAAACAAGAATGTACATGGGTTGTAGCCCAATACTAAAAGAAAGAGGGTACATCGGTTGTAGACCAATAAAAAAACAATAAGTTATGTGGGTTTCATCCCAATAAGAAAATATATAGGGTACATGGGTTGTAACACACTAACAAAAACAAGATGGTGTGTGGGTTGTAACCCATGCCTAAAAGAAAGTGGCTATCTGATTTGCTAGCTCAGGCCCGAAGTAGGTGTAGGAGTCGTATCCCAAGTCTAAAATGTTATGAAGGTTTTGGTAGGTATCCCTAACATAAAAGTTTCTATTATTATATGTATTCTGAAAATCCTATGTCTTATTCCTTAGTTATGATTTCATGGATCAAGATGTTTTGTCTTATGAATTGCCAATATTTATCCTATAACTCATGTTAATGACCTTTGATGTGTGTGGTATGATATCCTAATGTTATGACCACGTTATCATAGTAATATGTTCATGTTTCTACTTACATGTCTCCCTTTTCTACCCTTACTAAGTGTTTGAGATCACCCCTTTTTATATTTCCTTTCTCTAGGTTATGAATAATGGTTTTTAGGTAGAAGTACTAAAGGCGGAGACCTTTGTGGGAGATGTTGATGATAATTCACCAAGATAGAATATTTTTTTTCTATGTCCTGAAAGACGCTAAACTATTATGGTCCTTTGGAATGTATTCTGGTGATGTACAAAATATTCATCTAAAATTATGTAATAATAATGTGTATTAAGTTTGGGTCACAAAAGCTGATCTACAAATTGTTACATGAGTTCTCATTCCTGCTTATTATGTTGAAGAGACTGTCAATGCCGTGGTGGTTAGAAATCCTCAGCTAGATTGGAATCCTCACTAGAATGATGTGATAGTCACTCTCACTACTCGGCTCGAGGTCCTTGAGACATGATAGGTTCTAATCCCACATTATATAAAGTCTTATCTAGCATAGATGGATGATATGGGATCACCCATAGAATTTAGAAATAAAACTTTCATCTCATTTAAAATGATGGGTGAACTGGTACAAAATCTTTCCTACTTCATCTCCATGTGTGGACCCATGTTGGGAACTATAGAGCAGTAGGAGGCCTCCAAGATCCAATATTTCATTCATTTGTTGGATGGTCCTATGTTGGTTTGGTACAACTGGTTATGCATTAAATCCTTCACCGGTTGGGAATATCTTCACATGTAGATTCTATTTCAGGTTAACTCTTCCATCCAAAAACAATTATTGTCAACATCTTCAAGTGAAAGCAATGACTTAATGATACAATCACAGATATCATTTCTAGGTGGAAAATCTGCACGTACTCTCTCAAAAATGCCTCTAACTCAAGAGTAACTATTGATGATGTGCGTTAGGAATGTCGATACTAAATTTTTCCCCACCCTCAACACTCATAATTTCATAGTTGAATTCTAGGATTTCTCTAACAATTCTTAATGCCTAGAGGAATTATTTCTTCAGGTCAAATAGGCACATACATTGCTTCCTCTAGTACCAACAAGATGAGCCAAAAAAAATTGAGATTGTCATCACTGTGTAGGTATGGGCTGTAGAACTCCTAGAGTTATTGCTAGCAGAACCTATCCAGGCACCACCTCATCGAGGATATAATCCTCATAAATCTCCACCTCATCATGTTTAGAATCGGTAGGCACCTCCTTAGAAGGAACCATCACCCAAAAGAGAGAATGTGGTTTCAACTCCTTTTCCACCACCACTTCTCGCCAGAATCTAGGTTCCAGGGCAAGGAGAAACATAACCTATTATTTCTCAGAGGTCAACATTCCCATTTATTACCATAGACTTATGGATCAAGGATTACTGAAACTCCCTGAATGTAAAAAGCCTCATAATATTGAAGTCACTGATTACCCTAACTAATTTCAATAATAAAAATTCCTTGAGAATACTTTCATGTATGGATATGTGTTCAAGGACTGACTCTAGGATCAGATAGACAATAGTGTGATCAGGTTGGGAAAACTCCTGGTACAGGTAGAACATATCTCGGGAGAGCTTGATAGTGGTAGTAAGGGTTCTAGTGAATGGAAGAACGTCTCCATCTGTGTTGCTCAAAAGTATGCTGACTGGTTTGTTCACAGTGTAGGCACTCACACACAAGGTATAATTTGTGCCCACCTAGGATAGCCTGAACCGCCATAATTATATGTAGCTCCTTCAATTGCCTCTTCTATATCGACCTACCAAAAGTTGACATCTTAGAAGAGTAGGCATCGACAAAACAAGGAAAAGAATAGTCCCTTGCCAGTGTAGATCATGTCACATACACTTGATGAATTTATACCCCTAGAAATGGGAATCACACCCAGGGTTCTTCCTATACTAGAGGACTCATCTAATGATGATTATAGGCATTTATCTTTGTATACCATCGAACAGGTGGATCCTTACATGATCTTGGATGATAACGAGTATTAGGAAAACCCTATGAATAACAATGGACAATGCCATAGAAGAATAATACACAGATATGAAAGCTAACAAAATGCTTGATTCAGTGCTCCAAGATAGGTCATTCATTCCATCAATACCAGACAGTAGGTGTTGTACCGAGCTCAGCAGGCACAATCCTTCCCACACACTTCAACAAATACAACTCCACTATTGATCATTCTCATTGATGATATAGAATAACCACGATCATATCATAACCGACCATGTTCATCAGGGTCTTAGTCACTTAGAAATCATCCATTGGTTGATTTTTGATAGCTCGCTTGATAAGAAGAAGTTTTCAAGCACCAAGAACCCTGTGATATTTCCTGCATTTCCGGTCATACATATCATTGAGAGGCCCTCTATGGGAAGAAATGTGCACCTATCACGGAAGTTCAATTCATTTAAGAATCTATCCATACTTACTTCCAAAATTGTGATTTTGGAGTCTCTCTGTCTGTCAGAAGAGATGAAACAAGCCCTTGCAGAATCCTTGTAGCGCCCACACTAGTTTGAAACAGATATTTTGGCATCCGAGACTTTCTAAATAGAGTATGTTGAGTAGTTGGAACTCCATGTCATAATTTATTTCTCCAGATAAGATTATATTTCTATCATGCATGGGTACATCCTACCATTGTACATCACCGACTAGTTTAATGGAGTGTAGGTCCATCTTTCTCATGTTGACACATATTATGGGATTAATCTTATCCCTATATGGATGATACACTTCATAAGACTTTATAAAGTCAATGAAATGATGATTTAGGGTTATTATAGGAATAAAAAAAATACCAGGAGACTATATCCATTTGAAGACTAAGTTAGGTAGTATGATATCAAACATTGAGTTCATGGTTGTCTCATTGGACATCACTTACAAAATGTTTATGGGTAGGTTGTGGCTCTATATATAAGTTGTAGTCCCCTACTCCTATAACCAGTGCCTCAAATAATCCCTCAATGGTTGAGTAAGAATTCTCCAAGATGATGTTTCTCTGTTTTCTTCTTGTTAATATCGTTATATGGATGCAAATTACTACTAGTGAAATGAAAATCATGGTCACACAAATGAGTTTGAGTAAACCTTCATCGTAGCTGACCTGTAGACAAACTTGGATGACCCATTTGTCCTCCCAATTCACTAGTTGGAAGCCATGATGTGAGACTTGGGGAATTTCATTACCATTTCTAAGATGAAAGGGTATACTGTCCCATGACATAAGGAACTCAAGAATATTACATCATAATCATAGATGAGTTAAGATCAGGTCATAAAATAACCTCCTTCTCCTATTAGTTATCAATATGTTCACCCCATAGCTATAAATGTATGTTGGACTTTCTTATTCCACTGTTCTAGGTTGAAAAACCACAAATAGACCCATCAATATTTATTTGACATTAGTTATTTAACCATTTATTGAAGTCCTGATGGAATTGACTTGATATATTTTCTTACGATGGTTTACACGGTGCAGGAGAATCTTGATGGAGATTCCACCACCGCTAAAGCCAGCACCAGTGTTCCCCCAGATATAGTCAGCCTGGGTGAACCATATCCACCCATTTATTTCTCTACCTCTGATGATTAATATGATTTAGAAGATGATCTTCTAGTATTTGAGGAAGGTGTCTCCACCACCATCGATGAGTTGGTATAAGTGAATATTGGTATTGAGATAGATCTGAGGCCAACACTGATTTGTGCATCCATGATTTTAGACGAACAATAATAGTATGTGGATATATTGAAGTTGCATCATAATTGTTTTTATTAGAGGTGTGAAAATATTCAAGGGATATCACCCCCCCAAGTCACTATACAACATCTTTTCCTCTCACTGAGTCATTTGGGGTTCAATAAACCTTATAGGAAGATTCACCCCTCTCACGGTGCCATGGTTGATGTCAAAGTTGATAATCTCATCAAGGACAACTTCAAATATGATGTTAAATACCAAAGTGGACGGCGAACATCTTCTCAATCAGGAAAATGTAAAGACATATCGGAGTCTGTATCAAATTATAAGATCTCATCCACCACTACCTGGAGAATAATATCCCCATCCATTGACATAGTTTTTGATGGACACAATCACTAGATTCTAGGATCACACCTTTATAGATTGTTATTCCAAGTACAACCAAATTCAGATGGACCTCTAATATGAGGAGTCTAATACCTATAGGGTGTCAAAAAGGACCTTCTTCTATTAGGTAATGAATTTTGGCCTGAAGCATTTAAAATCCCCCTATCAGCATGCCATGCACTGCATCTTCACGATGATCCTTAGGGCACTAGTGGAATAATATGTATAGGATTTGGTGGTCAAATCCCACCAGTTTCAGAACCATATTGGATATCATCAGAAAGAGTTCAACTTCCTTCACTCCTAGTGGCTGAAGATGAACCCCTTGAAATGTGATTTTTGGGTGACCAATATAATGTTACATGGTTTCCTAGTCAGATATAGAGGAATCAAGATATAACTAGATAAGGTCATGGTTATTAGCAATATTACCCATACGAGCTCCATTGAGAGCTCTGGGACTTCAAGGAAACTTAGCCTACATATGTCGATTCATCGTGAATATGGATGAAAAGTATAATCCATTTACCCGGATGATGGATAAAGGTCCTACCTATCAATGGGATGAAGAGTCCCACACCACATTTGAGGAGATTAAGTATTATATGTTGAAACATCCTGTTTGGATGACACTCATCTCAGGGAATCTGTTGGTATTCTATGTGACCACCCAAGAGTGACCCCTTAACACCTTATTATCCTATAAAGAATATGAAGGGATATAAAACCGTTTTTATTATCTTAGATTCATGCTCCTCAATATAGAATCCATATATTCTTCTATCGAGAAGAGATAACTCACACTGGTTTTGACAATACATATGTTGCGTCACTACTTATAGAATCATGTGATGCAAATAGTTCTTAGCTTCGATACAAAAAATCATATCCGGAACCTCCCTATGTTGACAGGTCATCTAGCTAATTGGGAAGTGTTCCTTTAGTAGTTTTACCTAATATTGTTTCCATAGAAGGTCATCAAGGGTCAGGCACTGGAAGACATTCTAGTCAGTCATCCATCCCCTAAGGAAATGATTATGGATTTCTATTTCCCTAATGAACCTATCCTATCAGTGGAACAAATCATGCTTTGATAGAAAATGCATTTCAATGGGGCCTCTCGGAGCCCAACCGTTATAAGGATTGATGAATCAAGGCTCAAAAAAGTTGGAATAGGAATTGTTTTCAACATTCCTACAACGATTGTTCTACCTTAGTAATTCCCTCTATTAGATGGATTCACGAACAATGAATCATAGTTTCAGGATCTCATCACTGTTCAAAATATAGATATTGAGATTGATATTCCCCACCATCATGTAAATGTGAACTATAAGATATTAATAAAATAGGTCTATGGTGAATGCATATTTAGGATGTCAGATATCGTACCCTTTCTAAATAACTATCACTATATGATTGCCTAGTTCCTATCTCTTCTAGAGGTGACTTATGTTAACCAGTCATAGAATGGTCGAGCAAGTATCCTAGCAAGTTTAGCATCTTCTCTGATAGAGCCTGAACATAATGATCTATTCATTCATGTGGAACATCAAATATTCATTTCTCTCGTCACTTTTAATTGTGGTTACATCTAGTAGGTAAATCACCTAAACGACAATGGTTTCAGTTCGAGTCCTCCAGAACCCTTTGCAGCTGAAGAATCCTTCAATTAGACAACTCCTTTCATCTAGTATCTCTAGCATGTTACTCAGACACTAGACAATGCTTAACATGAGAGAATGCATCAGTGTACTGTACAGTTCATTCTTTAGAGAGTTCACATCATAGAGTAGACTCTCAAAAAATGTGGGTTTGATATAATTATCTTCTTCCACATTCAAGGATATGTGATTCCCTAGGTTATGTTGGATGTTCATGTCAGGTTATACTATTCTCATCAAGCCAAGTTGAATCTATCTCACTAGATTTGAAGGTTGGGATACATGTGGACCACCATAGTCCATTTCATCATGAGTCTCCAAGAGGTTCTATTCATGTCAGATCTATCCCAATTTTAAGTATCAACCACCGAATCACCTCCATACTAAAAATTACACTTGGACCTTTGTGGTATGTGGACTCAATGTTATGGGACTATATATACTAGTGATATATGACCAGTTAATGTTCATTATGAATAAAATATATTCATTTTCCAAGTGGGAAGATGTTTTACCCCCTCAAGGAATTAAAATCATGTTTTATTTTTTTGTTCATGAGCTCGAACATCATCCATCGATTTAGAGTCCCCCACACTATTCTAAATGATAATGAAACTAACTTTTAGGTGACCGAGCTGAAGATATTGTATGCCAAATATGATATTTAGTCCAACCACACTTCTTTATACCATGTAAAAATAAAATGGATAGATCGAGGCATTGAACAAAATACTATCCAAATTTTTTCTTAGGATAGAGGTTTAGAATAAGAAAATTTGGCCAGATAATCTCCCAATGATATCTTGTCTGATCAGATGTTGAATCTAAATTACACACAACTCACTCCATACTCCCCGGTGTATGTAACAAAGGAAGTCCTTCCCCTTGATATTTAGTTCCAATTACGCTGCGTAGCTCTCTGCGATCAATAGACATCATAAAAGATTGTATAAGTCCATTTATCCAAGCAGGAATCCCTTGATAAGAATAGGTTTTAGGACTTACATAAAATATAGAGGCACTAGAGTAAGATAAAAAGATCTTTAAATAAGAAATTTCATCTACACTCATTCATTCAATGTGGAACAGTATTGGATCTAAGGACACCAATGATACCGGGTAGGCTACCAAAAAATCTGGATCCCAAATGGGAAGTTCCTTGTATCACCCACAATATAATCCCAATGATGCATATTATTTGGTCACCATTAATGGTGGGCACATCACTCCTCCCCCCAATTCCAAGTTCCTCAAGCAGTACTTCATGTAAGGAGCCCATGGTCCAAACTATATGACCATAAAATAGGATCCCATAGTCCATGTAGCATGAACATAAACTGTATATAATACCATCCTTATAATACAATTATAAAATACAATGATTTATCCTTAAAACATAAAATTAAACTGCGATGCATCATATTAGTTGCAGGTTCTTAAACATCATAACATTTTATATCCCAAGCACATGATGTTAAACTGTGTGCAAGTTATTCTCTGGAATGTGCCATGAGGTGTCGGGCCTCCATGACCCTCATTCATATCAGGTAGATTAATGGCGCCACAATGAAAATTTATACTTTAGAATCATCAACCTATGGCTTAATCTATACAAACATAAACTAAGATCTTCAACATCCTAGTTGCATGACGTTAAACTGCATAACTGTCCTCATTCGGGCTGTATGATAATAAAATACAGTAAACCATGATTTCCTAAACTTAGAGAACATTTCTTATAGAATCAATCTTCTACCATTCCATCTTCACGAACTATTTATGACTTGATTCCAATCCTCATAGGATACATTGAAACGTACAGATATTTCATCTTTGGGAACAACTGCAAATTCAACCATTCAACCCCTTGGCCTAAATTTTCATTGGGAAAAAGATTTGTGGCGTGGGCCTCTTTGGTCCTCATATTTGTCAATTTATTTTTCAATGACACACACATCCCCTTTCTGATAATTTCCCCTGAGTCCCAAGAATATAATGTTAAATTTTGTGAATGTTAATATTAGGAATGATTCATGCATTGTTGGTCCTCCTTGATCCTAATTCACATTAGGTTACTTCAAGGAACCACACTACACATATCTAGAAATAACCTATGGTCTGAGATTTATGAATTTTAAATAATATTCCCATTTTCCTAGTCGCATGATGGAAAAATGAGTAACAACCATGACATTCAGGTTTGAGAGGATATGAACACCTGGAATCAGCCATCTACCATGAAATCTTCAAGAACTATGTTTGGTTGGATTTCTATCCTCATGGGATATATAGTGATGCCCATACATTTTGTCTTCGGTCCCAGCTGTATGATCACAATCCTCTTGTATCCTTGTCTTTGGTTTCCCTTTGGTAGTTCAGGGCGTGATGAGGATCTCTTGGGTACTCAATCAAGTCAGGGTATTTTTCACACCCCACACTTCTCTTTTGGGATACATATCTTTCCCCAATTTCATAGTTTCATGAAAATAAAATGCATAACATTACATGTCCTAGCTATACGACTATGTATTTAACATCATTGATGATAAATTATACATGAACATAAAAGGAAAGTTCCCCAAATCCATAGAACATGGCATTAAACTATTCTACAATGTCCTAGTTGCATGAAGATACACTGTGTAACATCTTAGTCCATAAAACATGACATTAAAATTGATGGATACGTCGTAGAAACATTATGTTAAATTTGAGGCCTATGGTCAAAATGCTATGACCTTATACTGGGGTCCTCTGGTCCAGGAAATATTACCCTAAACTATTTGTGATACCAGGGTCTTTTATCCAGAGTTCAGTTAGGTCCTACCAATGACATGCTATAATTCATTGGGGCCTGATACTTGAAGTTTCGAGTTCCACATAGGCATTTCCCCGATCTGTATCCCTACATAGAATCTTTCCAGGTTCATATTAACACCATCATTCAGATCTAGATAGAACCCCCAAATGGTGATGGATATTACTCTTCGACTCACCTCTCATCCTAGGATAATTCCATAATGGATTTTCGAAAAAAAGTGGAACATGTGTTTTATATTTGGATAATAATTGAATCTATGTTTTCACTACCCACCCTTGACTAGTGAGGTTGTGTACTATGTATTACTAATATGGTCAAAATTAGTCTTTAACTTTAGTCTCCCCTTCCATGATTTGGAACTCAGGTGTTTCGATTTACATCATTCCCACTACCCTTTGTTCTTGTGGAACTTTAACACTCATGGTGCTTCCTCTCGTGAATCTATGCACACTTAGTGGGAAAGTGGGTATTTTTGTAACATTATCAACCTGAAATTTCCTCACCCTTGTTGTGCACTTCTACATGTGATTGGGAAATCCAAACAGCACTCACTGTTTCCCACACCGAGCATAGATCACATGGGCTTAGGAGTTTTGCATAGGGTTTGTACCCATATAATGGAGCTACATAGTCTTTGGTACAAAATCATTGACCTTAAACAATGATCCCTGATGATCCAAACTATATTACCTTAAACTAAGATCCTCTCCATGGTTTTTGGGAATATGGTGTGTGGTGTTGGACTCCATGGTATCATTCACGTCGAGTTATTTTCCCTCACTAAACAAATATCCTATGGGCTACCTTTCCACCCAACCAACATCCTTAAAACATGACATTAAAATACACAGATCATTCCTGTCATACAAACTTAAACTATAAAATTATCATCCTTGCCACATGATGAAAAAACAACCCAAAATTTTTGTGTTCTCACATAAGATTACATCACACTTAGCACTGGTCACCAACAATGACACTTTTTAGGCCCTACATATTGATTGATTACTGTAGAAACACCCATATATTTCATTATAGTATAGATACTCAGAAAAAAGAACAAAGAAAACAATAAATGTAATTCCCCAATTTCTATTTGTATGGGTTAGACCTGCATAGGGAAACTGCCCTTTCTAGAACAACGTGGGGCTTGATTCCCATTCTCATGGGAAATGGAATATATAGTGATTCCCAAATGATCAATTTGATGTCTAGATATAATATTACTTCCCCTTTTCACATCACATCATATTTTTCCTTACCACATGACTTTATGCTTCATGGATTTATTGAACATCATGTGGCTTGATTCTCATCCTTATGAGATATGTAGTGATGCCCATACACATTTTCTTCGAGGCCAACATTTAAATTTTCCTTCTCTCATATTGGGTCACTCAATTGTGAGCTATATGACATTAAATTACATGGTCAAGTACATGAACCATGACTTTCTACTATACACATGCCTCTTATGGGATATGTTGTATGTTGTGGACCTCTTCAGAACTCATTCACATTGGGTCTTCCAGAATGCCACCCAATATATACCCATTTGATAACCCTTTATTTTAAAAACTCTATGAACTTAAACTAAAAATACTCATCCTCGATGTATTATAGTAAACTATAACCCCACTCTGATTATTTCCATGATGCCCCATGATAATTTTGGGATTCTTGAGTTTCCTCACCATAGAGGACTTCCTCTACCAGTGTCGGTCTCCCAGTACGTTGTGTTTCTGAACTATGTGTGGATTGATTTTTTATCCTTATGAGATGCATAGAAATGCCCATACATTTTTTTTCATTCATAACCAATGGTTCATTACCAATTTTGGGTCTTGTTTACATTAGTCATGATCCAAAGTTTTTTATCTTAAAACAAGGACCTTGTTGTGAAATTTTTCCTTCACCAATCATATATGCTTTCTTCTTTTTCCTAATACGTATGTTGTATGAAATACCTATTGAGCTCATTCATGTTAGGTTTCATTAACCAATGATTGAATTTTTTTAAGGAAAAAACATCATACAATCCATGCCACATGACTATAAATTGTTCACTAGGGTCCAGACAGTAAGACCGTAAATTGTGTATAGTGCCCCTATCACATGGCATTAAACTGTGAGACATGTCCTAATCATATGAAGCTAAACTGATTCAAGAATCTTCATCATCATATGACATTAAACCACATGTTTATCATCCTTGTTTTAATGATGTGAAATTACATGACATCCTAGTTCCTCACCAGAGAGGTCCTTTTTGGAGGATGGGTTTAATCATTGTTTAGTCCAATGTGCATACACCAATGTTCACTAAGTAACGGTGGTATAATTTCAGGAGTGTTGGAATCCTTTAGAACACTCCATCACTCCACCCCATGCTTTACATTCCCCTCATTTGGATCCTTATCCAATTTAATGTTTTAATGGGCCCTATAATGGTCTGTCCATGCCACTTCAGCATAAATAACATCCCAGGGAAACATTCCATAAGGCATTAGACGATATTTTCTAGATACGTCTCGTGTTTTGAGTATAGTTAGCAGTTGACCATCATTTTTGTCCCCATTTCAGGCTATAAGTACAAAAATAGTGTTTCATATATGGTCATATTTTTTCCTTTACTAGTGTTCCATCCTCCCTATGTTCTAAATTTTAGACATTTTTATTGACACTTTTCACCCCCCTTTATTCAGATTGATTGAAAAACCCCAAATTTTATCTCATTTGTGCACTAGTGCACATTGGGAGAATCATGTTGGGAATTATTGGAGCCCTATTCTCCAGTCACAACCTATCTTGGCCCGAAAACTATGGGTGGTTATCCAACAATAAAAGACCCTGAGTATTTGTTAATTATCCAACACTGTCATAGAAGGTGAACAAATATGTGATAGTTCCTTGTTTCTCACACCAGGAATGACCCACGTGAGCTTAAGGATCAGTTATTGGTAGGTTAACATATATGGTTAAAAGTGTGATAATTGAAACAATATAGAATGTTTCCATGTACAAAATTCAAACAATAAGTACGTTTAATAATCATATAAAAACATGACCCATGTGGATTAACCTCTTCAATTAAGCACTTCAGCTTCGCCACCCTTTGGCGCGTGGCCTCTAGGATCCACTGTCATTTTTTGAGATCTCATTCCTCTTCATTTCCTTCTAAATAGAGCTCATTATCCCTGATTAAAACCCGATACCACTCATACAAGATATCATATACTTGATGAGATACCTATCTCAGCCTCTCTTGGGCTTCTATCACTCAGACCCTTAGTTGGGCTACCGGTTTCGATTGAGTGGAGGAAAAGGAAGAATGATCATTCATATACCCTTCCAAATGCTTGATTTATTATTCATACTCCTGAAGCTTCTAAGTACTGATTTATTTATCATAATTTTCGGGGGAGTCTAGGTGATGAATTTTTTCCCATATGTTCTCATGGAGGTGGCCTCAAATCTGTATGTGTAGACCCCAAGCATCAGCCCCTTCCGCAAACAGATCACACAACCAGTGGTGAAGTGATACAATTTGGATTATCCAATATAGTTATTGAGTTTTGTTGATAAAAATCATGAAAAAAATTCCCTGACCAGCCTAGAGTATGATGCCTATCCTCCATCTCATCATAACGAGACTCGTACAACTCTTCTAGGTTAGCAGGCTCACAGTCTCAAAATACAGCCAGGAATTTAGTAGTGGGATCTTCCTATAAAATAAAATCAAATGGGATAGGATATATATCCTGTGGTTGATATTCATCACTTCTTCCAAACTCAATAATATTATCCCTAATAGCAACAGTGTCTCCTTGAAAGTGTCACCACCAGATGTTGCGGCCTGATCACCCTGACTGGCTGGTTCTGCATGGAATGGAATCTCTTCGAGAAAGGAATCCTAGATCCTATGACCATGTCCAAAAGAAGAGCACTCACCAGTCTCATAAATATTTAGAGAGAAATCATATTAGTTAACATGATCAAGTAACCATATATATGGATCTGTATTGTGAGGAAATTATAGAAGTTGAGTGGAAGAGTATTGTGTTCTTGGGTCATTAATTTTTGGAACCTGATACATGGTCCCCTGTATACGATTGATGGTTCTCAATATTCCAGAGAGTCCACCCTGGCCTCCTCAACACTTTTGGGCATTAAAGCCACTATTTCCTTTGATACATGTCTCGAGGCTTGGTCTTCTACCTATACTGCTACACTTACATCCACACGAGAAGGAGTGTCTTGTGAGGGATCCTCATATACGAAAAATATATTAGTTGAGATATGTAGATAAATAAAATTAACTGAAATAGCATAGGGGATTATGTTGAATCTTACTTCGTGAGAATTAGTGAATCCCTCCAAGGAAGTGTCCTCTAAGGCTGCTACCTCAAATTCGCCTAAAGAGGATTCCTTCGAGGATGTATCCTCAGTATCTCCTTGATGGCTTCCTTCATTTGTATTTTCCCCCCAAGATCCATCCGAGTGATCAGGAAAGGGGAAGCACTCCACTAGCTCAGTCGCCAACATATTCAGGGAAGACTCATTTCTAGTAAAATCTATAGACAAATAGTCATTGGATTCAAAATGACTTGGGAATGCAATAGGTCCTCTAATTCTTCCACGAATTCTTCCACCCCTTCCTAAGACGTAGGGAAGATGATCATAGAAAATATGATCCCAACCATCTCCATTCCCATCCCATTTAGATGATAACATGTCATGTAGGTTTTGTGGAACTGTATGTAGGTATCCCATGTTTTCCAAGCCTTAGGGTAAATGGAATCATCTAGAATCTCAACATGATGCAATTTTTTCCCAGGATCCTAGGTAGACATCATGTGGAACCCCACTGATGGATCCCCTTTCACTTGGGTCTATTCAGTTGGGAACACATGTTCTGGTGTAGCAAATCTTATTCCTTCATCTCTGATTGGTGTATATCTATATTGAAGCCTCATCAACCAGATGTGAATAAACGCTTCCCCTATGACACTTCCTTGTTACTACTTTGCCTAGACCCTAAGGAGGAGGGTCCACTCATTGGCATGAATGGTCTGCTAGCTTATCATTTCTATTATATTAGCATCCTCCCAACTCTATACATATGTCTTGAATATCCCATACATTGTAGTAGATGGTGTGATCTCATTACACATATTCCTGTATTACCATATGAACATGAGCCAGATCTTCTTCATTACATATAGATAATCCCCATGTCATACTCCCATATATACATTTAGTGTCAATCTCTATAGGCACTTAATCCTCATCATGAAATAGTCTGTGTTGTATGGGTCAAAAATTGGATCACAGTCTACCCTCACTACCATCACTCTACCTTGGAAGGCCGTGAGATATGACTACTTCTATTCAGTGCTTGTTCTATCATTAGTTATCATTCCCCATCAGTAGGGGGAATGGGTGAATGATGATTCTGTATGCATAACTGAGCCTGCTCAGCAACTTCTTCAGACCCATCTTGAATGGAAAACTACCCAAGATGTTCATAATAATTTTTTTGAAGTTCTTTTTAGGAGGGGATATTTTATTCAGATATATGTATCCTTCCATATGAACCACCACCCAACTGTACATAATGTGAAGGGACACATGAACATGCAACATATTATTCCACTCACTGACATATCGGGGCACCTTAAATAGATTCACCGACTTTATGACTCCAAGATATACATTCTACCCCATTGTTAGAATCACCTCTATGATGAACATGCTAGGAATCACCCCTATATGTGAATCTCTCACTAACAACATCCATTAGCAGAACATGGAAACAAAAATTCCGGCCAACATAACTCATTTTTGAGGCTCAGTATTAACACTTTACCCCCATTGATACCACTAGCTACCCTCCAGGACTTACTACTAGGAACATTTTCTACCTCACCGGGCCCCTCTCAGATAGGTGTGGGGAATTCCAGTAGTTTCTTGGGTTCTTATTCTTCCTCAGTAGGATCCACTGCCATGATGTTCCGGAAATAAAGGAACCACTTCTTATTTTGGAAATTCCTCATCATTTACTTATATTTATTCTTTCCCATAACCATATCCAGCAACACCTTCACGATATATTAAATCTTCTCCTGATCCTCCCATTCATTCTTTTCAAGGTGGAACTCATAATTCTTTTCCCCCAAGATGGGGATCCCAGAAAAATGATGGAGGTGCCAATGGATAATCGAGACTTCTACATGATTTAGATCAAATGTGTTAGTTCTTGATGACCATCTACTCAACAATTCAGGCATGATATACTTTAGATAATATACGTGGAATTGAGAAGTCCATGTCACCTCATAGAGTGCCACTTGCCTCCTCCCTAACCCAAACATTGCACTGGATGCACATACCTAGTAGGCCTAGTCCCATTTCTATATGAAGTGTCCACCATGAAACAAATACCAATCACCGGTCCACCCCTTCTATGGATTTCTTAAGCCCCTACCCGATGATGGCTTTTTATTATGGTAAGAATGTCTCCCTCTCCAGTTATATCTCGTTGATGTTGTAGATATTTTTGTAAAGGAAGGATGTTGTGATAGGGGTTTGATCCTTCTATACATGTCCATCAATAGCTTAATGTCATTAGTACTCCATTGATGTACCCCAGAACCAGTATGTCGGTTCTTCCCTACTCAATAGTGGGATAAAGACATCATCTGTCAAACCAAAGGTATAGAAAGGAAATATATTGAAATGTGGATTGTTATTATGAAATTTAGAAAGTAGATATAGTAGATATTCATGGTATGAATGGTTCTAAAAATACTAATCAATAATGATATTATTAATAATATATTCCCTTCGGGAATCATCTGCAAGGACCTCCCAAGCATCTTCTTGAGAAACCATCAGATTTAGCACTCAATATTTTTTTTAAGTCTTGCTCATGAATAATGATTGTAAATATTGTTCTGGATCACAAATTGTCAGAGTTTTACTAAACTATTCTCGAGACACAAAGTAGTGATAAATCCAAATGCCCTAGTTTGATAAGTATCATTCGCAGAGAAAAGGTCTGAAGACCCTATTCACAAAGGCATGTTCATTGGGTGGGATTACTACATGTGAAGTGACAAGCACACGTTTTTTGAGATCCCATATAGATATGGTCCCCCAAGGTTCATTTAATAGATGCTCAGATTACTGAGCTTCACATGGCCCCTCTGAGATCTATAGCGATTCTGCACCCATGTGGAACGCACAACCTTCAAAGAGAACCAACTTCATGATCACCCAGTTTTCAGCGACATTCCCTTAGAATATTACCACCTTTCTCTATAATCCCCTTCTATGGGGGGATTTTTTTGTGCCCAAATAAGTTACGTAGGATTGGTGGAGAAGCACCATGGCCGTTCAAGATGTGATGTAATCCTGAATAACCTAAAATACTTTAACGAATCCTATTTCTTGAAGCCCCTTCATGGGGATCATCGACACTATGACCACACAAAGGAAGGTGAAATTACTCCAGTGATTATGACACCATCTACGACCATGTGAATGTCTTTGAAGGTACTTCCATGAGTCTGATGGAACTTCCCCTGATCATGGAGCTTCTTTGTACTTCAGGGTCTGCCTCTGAGCATCGCAATACCCTATTGTCTATAAATATCCGGCTCAATCCCCCTAAAATGGATGGTTACTATAACCTATTAAATTTCAATATCTCATTTCATTAAGCACCAGATCACCACAAACTAGAGAGAAAATGGATCACCCAAGGTACTTGAGCATCATGATATTCACTTTCCATTATTCCTATTTACACATAAATAAGGTGGGAATTCCTTTTACGAAGTTCAATAAATTTCGTGGAAGAAGGTAACTCTTTGGGTTACTCAAGGCTTCATTGATCATTATGCCTTTGTGAATTACTCTTTCATTATGAAAGGACTCTATGATGAGGTAAGTTCCCCATGGTTTGAGAATCCCAATCATTTGTAAAGCCCGAGTTCTTAGAGAATCATTAGATATTCACGAAGAACTTCTCCATGAATCCCCTAGCTTCCTGAGACACTCATCCATGTTCCCCCATTTGATTTTATGTAATGATTTCATGGTCCCTCATGTGGTGTCCCATGTTTGGTTTCATGACCACTTTCTTTTCATTATAGGTTCACTAATGGCTTTTTCTTTTTAGTATAGCTATGCTAACATGGAACCCATGACTAACCACTCGTCTACCACCTTACTTTTGGCCTTACTATTTCCTTACCTTCCCCATGCATGGGTGGGTAATTGTTATTTTAGTCCACAGGGTGTAAGGAGTGATATTCCCTCATCGAGCTATAGGATGTCAAACTGTCAAGCCCCATCGCCCCCAGCACATGATGTTAAATTGTATTATTACCACATGAAATTCACACGAGGTTCCATTCATTGGGAACTACTTACACCCACTCATCTCTATGAGAGTGGTGGAATAAGATCCTACCCACATGGAATGAGATCCACCTCAAGAATATTTTATGTGTAAGCCCCACAACAATACTCGATGGCACATCCTTCACGATTTGAGAATTTGGGCTCTTACTTAGTCCTGTTTCCCACACCAAACATGACTCATGTCGGCTTAAGAGGTTACTATTAATAATTATACCCTTCTTATTAGTATAAAAACATGTATAAGACCCTTTATAACATAAAAAAATGTGGCTGCTGATCCCTATCTTCCAAAAAGGGTATGTAGGAATCCTCCCCGGGGTTCAATCAAAACTACTTGTAAACCTACGTGCTCCCTACTTGGGATGTAATTTCATGATTTGTAACTTTCCATTTATGGGAATCATTCCTCAGATACACCACCCTGGGGAGCTTTGATCCATCCACCATCACTTCGTCCACCACCACACCGTTATTCCAATGAGATCACTTCACTCACCTGCATTCATTTAGTCCATCTCAATGCATAAGCCCCAACCAAATGCCTCATTTAAATATGGTCCACAAATAATGCGTTACCCCCAGCATGTCTCTGGGCCATTATCCATGTTTAAGACTCGATTCTATGCCCCATTACAGAACTACATGGAATTTGATCACTGTATTATACATAGTGTATGTAAGAATCCTACATGAGGTTCAAGCCCATCATCAATTCCCATTCAATTTTTTCCCTCGAGTCACCACGTATCGGGACGATCATTCTTGGCCCAGATGTTCCACTTCTTTTGGGTCCCCTTCCATATACTCTATTCTCATGGGCCGCCTTCTAAGGTGTCTCATCAGCTCATCCAAACTATGTAGAATTTGATCCTTGTATTATAATATAGGTACATCATAAGCCTTCATGAGGTCTAATCCCATCACCCCTAATAATCTATCGATTCCATAGACTCAATCTCTTACACATCAGTCATATATATCCTAATTCTTACCCGATATTCCACATCTTGGTGATATATTTCCATCCATTTGGTGCATCTCAGTGCATGAGACCCATTCACCTCATCGCTACCCACAGTAGCACTCAAGAAGATAACCATGCATAATCCCCACACAACCTGCATTTAACCAACTAAGAGTGACCCTCTTGTGAAGGGAATATTGCCACGTATAATCCCCATGCACCATCAAAATTCAATACTATATTGGTTTTGACCCCGGTATTCTACACAAGGTATATAGGAATCCTCCATGAGGTTAAATCCCATCCAATGGTAAACCATGATGTCCCCTTATTTGGGGTGAAATTACTTGATCCTCCCTCATTAGTGTTCATATAATCCTTCATAGTGTGATAAATTATTTTTACGAGACACAACATCCTAGGTCCACTCTCATTGGGTGTTTGGATCCATCCATATAGTAAACTTTCTAGGTGTTCCTTCTTAGGTATTAACCTCTATGATCCATATCCATGAGATATTCCAATAGATATCATCCCATATTCGTAAGATATTAAAATCATGGCCTAACCTTTGTTAAAAATAGGATGCCTAAGAAAAAACCAGGAAGACATACCTATAGCATAAGATACATTTTGATCACTATAGGATGCCTCAGGCTTTGTGCCCTTGAGAATCCCTCTTATGAGGAAGAATACAGGTGTTCTGGTGATCCAGTACCAAGACATTCTTCTGATGCTCAACGTGACAACTGTCTTAAACTAAGGTTGTTGTACAGACTAGACCACTTGGAATGTCTCAAAAGAAGAAGTGCAATGAAATGAAATCCACAAAGACATGGCACCAAGAATGAGTTTCATGAACTATGACTCAAATAAATGAGGGAGACCAGGACTAGGTGATGGATTCAATGGAGAAATCCATGGAAGGAAGAAATGACATCTCATCATCCCAGTTTAATCAACGAGTGGACATCACCAAAAATGTGATGAATTTCATCTACATTTGGAAAGAAGTAATGTGGGATAAAAATGAATCCATTAGTGAAAAATGACACACCCACATAAGTGAAGGAGAACACAGATGAGGAGGACGTGCCCATATGGAAAGTGTCAGAAAAACCTATGTTTATGATGTAGTGTTTTATGTTTTTTCCACATTTCCCCTATTATGATTATCATTCTATATGATATGTAATTGTTCATGTTTATGATTCCTACTATTTCTACGCCCCATTTATATGCCTATTTTCTATAATATATCACCTTATTCTATGTTTATACCCTTATAATGATTTATAGCTCACCCCTTTGTTATGTTTGTTTCCAGGTTATCCCATGGAGTTTTAAAATCCATATAATTTTTCAAGCATGTTAAGGATGTTTTAAATAAAGATGATTTTTACTATTTTAAATTATTATGTAATGTACTTAATTCACATAGACACTAGAATTCTTGATGTTTTGGGTTGTATTAAGATAACTTTTATGTAATAAATCATGTATTAATGTGAAATAAATAGAAGGATTGTTATAGTTGGTATCAAAGGAGACATTTAGTCATATTTGAAATTAGGATTGGAAAACTATATTAAAATACTTAGGGATAAGACTATGTATAAGAAAAGATACCTAAATTTTGTTACGTATAGTGTAATTGGTTTATTGAGACATCCATTTCTAGATTCTACAAGTGGACATGATTCTAGAACAAATGTACCTATGGGTAAAAACACCGGCATGGTGTTCCAGAATCAACTCAGTGTAACCTAATACAAAACAACAGTCCTTACCTCACACCTTGTTTTACACTCCTTGGGGATATGCTTTGGTAAATTAATAAGATTATTAAAAAAATTACTAATGGAACAAAAATTCCCAAAATAATATATTTTAGGAAATAGATCAAAGATAACAATGATATAAGCCTATAAATTCATATGTTAGGGAAAAAATTTATTTTATATGTTCCCCATTAATTCCTATAAATTCCCATTTATTTCTTTAATAATTAAAAAATACTCTTCCCTAATTTATATTTTATTCTAGGAAATTACTTTAAATAGGAGGAATTAGGTAAACAATCAATGTAAAGGCGATATAATGAAAATTTACTGAATATTTTAATGATAATTAATGAAAAAAATTCTTCAAATTGTGTTAAATATGTTTATTAATAAAATATCTGGGATTAGATCATTCATTTTAAAATTTGATTAAAATTTTATTTTTACCCATTAAAAATTCACTATAGTATTTAGAAGATAAATAATTTTATTTTAATTATTTTGACTTAATATTTTGTAACTGATTTCATGTCTTTAGGTGATACAATTTTCATTCAAGTAATATGAGATAAATTATGCCTTTGATTCGCCTTAATTGGACATGAAATCAAAGCTAGGCTAGACTCTTCAGACTAGACATCAGTTATGTATTTAGGCCATAAATTCTTCATCCTTGCTTGGATTAGGACCAAATTATGAGAGGATCTCTAAGACCCATTTTTTAAAAAATAATCCTTACATAAGGATATATGGTTCACTCTTTTGTGCGGTCAAATAGGTTGTAAAATTTGGAATAATTTATTTGGCTGAATTTCCCCATTCACACTTGAATCCTATTTAGACCCAGCATCCCCTCCACTCTATAAATAGGTGTTTTTCTCATTTGGAGGGGTTGGGATGGGAATTTTTATATTGAAGGTAGAGGAGAAATTGTTTTACTTCATTTCTCAAGGCATTTCAAGAGGGAGATCTCTTGAAGCTAGGATCCCTTCATTGAATCCTTATTCTTCTTATTCTTATTTACATTATAATATTGTTGCGATTTCAATAAACTATTAGTTTACATTTCATTTATTCTACTATTTTAGTTTTTATTATTATATTAATCTTCCTATTTAGTCTTTAATTCAAGAGTAGAAACAATATTGGGTTATAACCTTTCTAAACCCTTGCAAATGCAAAACGTCTCTACCAGGACTACACCGCCCATGAAAGAGGAGTTCTTTTTAATAATCGATCTACCTATTACCTTATTCATTAATTTATTTACAATACATGATTTACTGTAATTAAATCAATAGAATCCATGAATTTATTTTTTTAATTAGAATAAACTAATAAATAAATTGAACAATTGGCATAAAAACACACAAGGTCGAGATTTGTGTAAATTGTGAGAGTGCGATCTTAATCGGTAATACAAGACCACACGGGAAACATTTGTAGAGTTAAAATATAATAAATAAAATAAATAAATTATCATTTATAGAGTAGATATGTTCTCTAATTAACCTATAACCATAATCTAACCTTATAACATTAATCCAAGCAGGGTGTTGCGATTGCATGTTATGAAGCTAGCTTAAGGTTTAAGTAATTTCATCTTTATGGTTGTGTTAAACCCCATAGGGTTAACGTGTTAAAAAATTAGGGGATAATAATTAATTGGATATTAAATTAAGTTATAATTATTAATATGTATGTGAATAGTTATAGTTAGGTTGATTACACCATTTAAAATATTTTCCAAGGAAAAAAACCTTCTTGTTGTGTGTTTTTAATCGAACATCATTTCAAAATTAAATACAAAAAATTCAACCTTCTTCCATCAAAATTATTCAAGTTTTATAAATTATAAAAAACCCCATCCTTTAATGCAGTGTGTTTATGTTATTTAATTTTCTTTTCAAAATACCATTATTAATTTGTTTTAATTACAACCTCTTTGAGACACAACCTAGGTCTGCCACCCTACTGCACCTAAATAACCCCAAAACTGACTATCATTTGAGAGCACCCATGATATCACCTTAAAAATTAGTATCATCTCTCGGGAGGAAAGTAGTCATTTTAACCAATTAGAGGTATTCCTTTTATTTTTAATTTTTTTATCTTCTTCTCTTCTTTCTTTCTTCTTAACCCAATCTAAAATTTTTATCTTATTCTATTTTCTCCTTCTTCTTTTTGGACCATCAACTCAAACATATCATTTTTATTTAATTATGGAACACTTTTATTATTTTAATTTTTATTTTATTTATGAAATGAACTAATACAAAATATCTCTTAGATTTTGATCCTGATATTGAATACAGCCTTATGGATCAAATAAAAAATTCCCAGTCTACGGGAAGTTTCAACAATCAACCAGTTGGAGAATTCCTCCATTCTGATAACATTGAAATTAGAAGCAATTAAAATTCAAACATAAAACAATAACCGATGGCTGAAAACAATAAAAAATAACATAATACTAATATATGATATTTGGGTACACCAGTCATTAATTATCAACAAAATTACATTGCACACACAAATCTCTGATAAGACATTGAACTAAAATCTGGGTTAATTCACCTTCCTCCAAAGTTTCATGGATTATCTAGTGAGGAACCAAAAAAACAACTTAAAGAATTTAATATGGTTTTCTCAACCTTGAAACCAAGAGATTTATTTGAAAATCACATCAAACTAAGAGAATTACCATTCTCAATTAATCGTGAAGCGAAAGTTTGGACGTATTATTTACAATATGAAGATGTAACTTGTTGGAATGATTTCAAATGTCATTTATTGTAGTGATTTTTTCCAGAAACAAGAATCAAACCCATTTCAAAAGAGATCTCTTATATGAATAAAGAATAAGGGGAGTCAATGTATGAGTACTACGAGCGATTCAAGAAGTTTTGTGCAAGCTTCCCACATGACCAAATCAGTGAGTCACTACTCATCCAATACTTCTTTGAAGGTCTCACACTTATGAAGAGAAGCATAGTGGTTACCACAACTGGAGGGGAATTGGTAAACAAAACACTTACAACTACGTGGGAATTGATCATGAAAATGGCACAAAACACCCAACAATTTAGCGATCGTGGTACACCAAATGTTAGAGGAGTACAACGAGCATGTCCTTCCTCTCTTGAAAATCATTTGACTGATATTAAATGTAAGAATTGACCACCTTGGTGAGGAAGATTTATTATGCTCAAAAGTCATCCCAAACCACTCTTATTAGGCCATGTTGCACTTTGATTTAAAATATCAACCCAACTTATTATTCCCCCAGTTATAAGAGCTAAAGGATTGTGAAGCAGTATTCTTTACGAGACCATATCAGTAACAACAACAATCACATCCCCAAAATAAGTATGATTGATTTACAACAATGTACAACCAAGGGTGGAAGGATCAATCATACATGAAGTATAGCTCAAGACCAAAAAAAATTCCCCCTTTTCAACAAATCTCCCAGCAGCCTCTGCCTTATCAGTAAGGTTTCCAATAATCCCAAAAGTGATTTGAAGCCCAAGAATCAACAAGCCATCCACAATGGACTTCTCAACCAAAGGTATATTCTAATATTGATGATCCTTTGAAGAAAATTTCTCTCAATACAAATAATGAGTTGAATAGTAAAGGTTCAAAGATCAAGGATTTTAAGACTCAAATGAGCTAGATTTCCACCACCCTCCATGAATTGGAAAGTATGAATTCTGAAAATCTATCTTCCCAACTTACTCCAAATCCCTTATAGAATATTAGTGTCATCACATGGAGATGTGGGAAGAAAACAATTGATACATCTTATCTTGCCCTTCCATGGGGATTCAACTTGTTACACCCCAAGCTTCCACGGTTTTCCCCCTTTTAATAATGCAGTAGCATGCATTGCACACAACTTGATGATTTAGCACACCACGACCTATCGAACTAGCCATTATGAATAGTAATTACCAATTTTTGAAATTTTATAAATTTTATTCTTCAAAATGGACTTCATTTTTGGATTTTTAATATCAAAATTGGCTTAGGGTGAATTTTTGGTCGATTTCTGAAAATATTCAATTTTTTAGGAATAGTGAAAAATACTAAATTTTAATTAAAAACAACTTTTTTAATCAAACAAATTTATAGTATTATATTATATAGTTGAATGGATTTTAAGTATTATTAGAATATATTTTTATCATTTAATATAATTTAGTTCATCAGATGTAATTTCATATTTAAACTAGACATAAACGAGTGTCAATCTTCATATAGTTATTATTTCTTAAAAACACGCTTTTTTTGTTTTGACAACAGAAATTAATTTTAAATTAATTTCTGACACTTCTAGGTTTTGAGTTTGGAAAAATGGATTCCATATTTGGAATCAGGTTGTCCAAATTGTATAAATAGGTAACTTTTATTTTTAGACATTATGAATATTTACTTCAGTAAATATTTTTTTACCATGGTTAAGGGGTAAATCCGGTAAATATGAGTAAGAAAATAATATTATACTAGTATTAAATTACCCTAACATGTGTCCTATTTCTATTGGTTGATGCATGTCTGACCATGGGAATACTTTTTTCTATTTTGGGACCCCATGGAGCCACTTGAGAGTGATAATGACACTTTATATTAATTAATTTAAAGTAATGAAACAAATGACAAAAACATATATCTTTTAGTAAAACATTTTACAAGGGTTTATATAAGTTATATCTTCTACTAAAAATATAAATTATAAAGAAAATAGATTTAATACATAATGGTATTTTATTTTTAATTTTTAGATATTAAATAATTAAATTTATTTATGACACAATGATGATTTAGTAATTACCTTATTAATGAAATATTAAAATAATCGATATTATAAATATCCAAATAAAATTAAATTGAGACTTATGATAAATTAAAAAACATTTATTGGTCCATATGACATGTTAGGGTTGATTAAATATTTTTTATTCAAACTGTTAATGTTTTTATGGCTTTCAAAAAAATCAAATACTAAATATTGTCAAAATTGACAAAAATGAGTTTTAAAAAATATACTAAATTATTAACTGATAAAATATTCTAATAACATAAGGATTATCCAAAGGACTTAGATAATTTTATCTATATAAATAATAAACCACTTGGGGTTCTCTTGGATGTTTTTAGTAAGTTTATTAACCATATAATATAAAAATACAAAGAGACATGGTAAATTTCAAAGTATTTAACTAAGAGTTAAATCTCAAAGATAAGGTTAATATGGTAACCTAAACCTGTCTAAAACCTATTGGTTGAGATTTTTTCGACCCATACCCACCTTAGACTTGATATAAATAATTTTAGAGCCATTAAAAACAAAAAATTATTTTATTATAAAATAATATTTCAAGATTTTCCTAAAGTGACCCTCACCCCTCCTATAAAAGGGCACTTCCCCTTCTCTCAAATTCACTCCTCCAAAGCCATTTTTAACGGCCAAACCCCACCCAAATATCCTCCCAAAATACCTAAATTCATCCTAGAGGCATTCCATTGGCCAAAAATCCAACCTATGATGCCCTTTTGATAAAATCAAAAGGAAGAACCTGAAGAAGAGGCAAATATTTCATCACCTCTTTCTAGTTCATTTCTTCATCCACTTCCTATTTATTTGTTATTCCCATAACAAAATAATAACTCCATTAAATATTACATACTGTGATGTTATTATAAATATAGTACAACCAAATTAATTATTCTATCCATCCTATAAATGAAAAAGTCACCATATGTGCGTACGTACAGCTTACAGTCTCCACATCGTGGTGTGGTTTTTTATTCAAACACTTCATTATTTGGATGGGTATAATAATGAGTATAACTTATATAAATAATACATATAACATGTTAATTATTCTGTATATATGATATAATATCCAATTACATATTATTTCACCATCAATATAATGATATTTTCTCTCATGCATATGTACGGATTACCGTCTCCAAAAACACGATTATATTCATTCCCCATCATAATCATTCAAGAATAATTTTGATTTTATGATTAAAAATAATGGTTAAGAACTTAATATAATTCTGTATATGAATAAAATAAATCCAATCAATAAAAAATATGGCTTATGTAACGAAGCATATAAATAAAAACGGATCTGTTAACACCCAAAATGATGATACTAATAAAATATTATTAATAAAGAAATATTATAGGATCATATATGATATCATATTTAGGTATATAATTATTTTATAATTTAAAAACAATGATTTTACTATTATAAGAGAGTTTAACATACCCTTGACCAAGGAAAAGTACAAGGTATGGGTTAATTCTACAATCTATTTACTTATCTAAGGTTGCCAATATGTAAGTATCTACTGGGACCTATTTATCATCCACGTCTCTGTTTTCTTAAAAATGTAATTAAAAACATTTTTACTATTTACTATACTACAGGTTAAATACATTTATTCCATTATTTTTCCATATATCTTTTGAAAGGAATCTTTGTGTCATTTTCCAAACAAGGTACTTTATGACCTTTTCGACAAAATTAAGTTAAGAATGTTTTTTAACTTATACAGTGGGTGCAGCTATTTTCCACTGTTATATCATCGTCAAAGAATCCCATACAAGATTATAAGAATATTTTAAAAATAAATGTTTTCTTTTATAATTATGTGACTCTTAAATGATTTCGAAATAGAAAGTGGTTTTTATTTCACATAGTTTGCATTTCATCTATGTCAACATCCTTTGATGGATTTTAAACTTGATTGGACATGATTTATTATGATACAAATATTCCATATTGTGTTGAAGGTTTTGTGATATTTTTGACTTTAGATGTGTTATTTTTACACCATTCATGGTTTATAGAAAAATTATTGACATTTCATATGCTAGTTTTAATATGAATGTTTATGTTATGTTTAATCCTTTTTCATATGTGGAATGAATTGGAATTAGTACGTGAAGGGTGGAGCCCACTATAGATCCTCGATGAATCGGTAAGTCTCATGAGATAGACTTGTGTATTAGCCCAAGGCCATCAAAAAATATTATTTTTAGTTTTGGAACAAGGCCTTTACAATGTGGTTATGAAGTATTTTATTATTTATTCCATCATTATGAAAGTGGCTGTTGATATTTATTGTGATAATTCGACTAGTAGAATATCCATGTGAATATGTAAATGGAATTATTTGATTTTATCTTTTCCATATTATGCTGATGTTTATGTTTAAAAGTCTTTTTTTAGTCTTATACATCGCCTTAAATGTTTATGCACATTTATAACAGTTTCGGCTATATTGTTATCCTTACAGAGCATCTGTGCTCACCCCTTTCTATGTATTATTTTCCCCAGGATGTGAAGAAGTAGTTTATAGTTGACCTACAGGGATATGATAAGGATATAAGTGTCTTAAAAGGGGAAAATATGTTGACGTTTTTTATTTCATGATGTAATGTAAAACTTCTGAATGTATCTAGTATATCCAAGGCTACTAAACTGATCTGTCGTTCGGGATATGATTCCATGTATCATGCCAATGTTATGTAATAACTCTCTAACTCTGGGTAATGAGGGTCAGTGAATTATAGTTGGTAGAAAAGAAAGATTAGTACAAACCATGAAAACTATATTTAGCAAAACTCTGATTAGATCACATTACCCTAAGATAGACTTTGAGGATTAGTATAGACGAACTTACTAGAATTTTGGTACTGTAGAGATTTTATGAGTTTTCAAATAAATACATCACTATTTGAATATCAGTAGGTTGAGCCAGCTCTGGAACGTATGTACCTAGGGATGAAACACAAAAACACTGCTTTGAGATAGACTCGAACGAGAACAGGTGCATGACAACAGGCCTTGCTGCACTGTTAGTTACGATACTCCCGAGGGATATGCTTAGGATAATTCACATTTTCTTTATAAAACATTATGAATGATTTATGAGTATATTCCTACTCAAAGAAAACATTTGTATGATTATTAATTATATCCATAAACTGTTCAATTTATGTTAAGTGTTTTACAAGATTGTAATTATGTATTGCAATTCTTAAACTAATCTACTGTATACCATTGTTTAGAAATGGTGCCTAGTGGAAGGAATGGAAACCGTATCAAGTAATGTAATCTATGTAGGTATTTCCATCCTACTCAAGATAATTATATTAGAATCGGTGATGAAGCTGGTGCTAATCAGCTTATCACCATACCAGGACAACTCAATCAAGTTATAAAAACTAGCATTACCCGTATCGAGCACCCTGATCCATAATGTGGAGGATCAATGTTAGACCACTTCACGAGGTAAAAACCAACATAATTAAATGGGAGGACAAATCCATTAGTATCTGAGCAATGGATAAGTTCCTTAGAGAAAATATTTTATTCTTTGGGGAGTAGCGAAAGGGAAAATTTTTTCATGGCAGTTTAACACCTAACGGGAGATGCAGATCAATAGTGGTCATTAATCCAAAACACAAAGGAATATGAAGAAGTATAAAACATGGAATGGATGGAGTTTAAACATATTTTCTTAGAAAAGTACATTCCTCAAGACCATTGAGCGGATATAGAAATACTGTATACCATTGTTTACATGGCATGCTACAGATTATATATGTATCCCATGGAGTAAGATTGATCGATTATGTGATGGTTTAAAACCATTTCTCCATCGAGAATTAGTCTCAAAAATAATTCTCATCATATGAATATATTTTTACATGCACTATCAAGATAGAAAATAAATTCTTTATGTCTTAAAATTTTTAAGCAAAGCAATCAAAAAAGAGATATGGTGAATACTATGGAAATGGAAATAAGTGGAAGAAGGAAAAAGTTGAATATCCATCATACAGTAAATGTGGAAAGAAACACCCTGGTACTTGCCTGAAGGTAATGAGAGTCTGTTACAAGTGTGGTGAAAAAGGTCACCAAGCACATGATTACAAGGGGAAGAAAGAGGTTTTCAATGTTGAATGCAACAATTTTAGAGAAAAGGGGAATTATGCAAATAAATGTCCTAATAACTAAGGGAACTTTCCTTAGAAAAGGAAAAGGGATCAAGTCCAAGCTTATGCGATTACTACTGCCGAGGTTGAAGCTCCGAAACACATGGTGGTAGGCAATTTAATGGTTTCCTCAAGTTTAACCAATGCCATATTTGAATCTAGATCATTGCATTGTTTCATATTTTTCCAGTTTGTTAAGAAAATTAGATATTTTCAATTTTACCTAATAAAGGAGTTATCAGTCAAAACATCTAAGGGAAGTATCATCACCACAATGATTTGTAAATCAGTTCCTATTAGGGCATATAAATGTTATTTATCTACTGATATCATTATCGTACCCATGATTGAATTTTATATAATCCTAGGAATGTATTTTATTTTGGACCATGATGCGAAAATTTATTATAAGAAGAAAGAGGTTACAATTATCGATGATGATAAAAAGTACCTTATTTTTAGAGAAGGAACGTCACCACCTGATTCTTATCTAGATCCACCCCTAGTAGCTCTTCTAAATTCAATTATTAGGGAAGAAGATAATAAAATAACAATGGGTGCGGAAAAGAATATTAGAATAGAAGATGTACCTATTGTGAATGAATATGATGATGTCTTTCTAGAGGATTTACCTAGACATCCTCAAGAACAGGAAATTGAGTTTTCCATTGATTTAATTCTTGGTTCAAGGCCCATATCAAAGACCCATTACAGAATGGCCAATGTGGAATTAGTGGAACTAATGAGACAACTATAGGAATTGAGTAATATGGTATTTATTTTTCTTATTTTTTCCCCATGGGGAGACCCTATAATTTTTGTTAAGAAGAAAGATAGATCTATGAGGCCGTGCATTGACTACATGGAGATCTATGCTATAACAATAAAGAAAAACTATCCCCTACCTAAGATTGATGATTTATTCAACCAACTTCATGGAGATCATTATTTTTCAAAGATTAACCTTTGATTTGGATATCATCAGTTGTGTGTGAAGAAGGAAGACATCCAGAAAACAACATTCTGAACCTCGTACGGGCATTGCGAGTTTTTAGTAATGACATTTTGATTGACTAAGGCACCCACTATCTTCTTGGATCTAATGAATAAAATTCTCAAGGAATATCTTGATTAAATCGTAGTGGTATTTATTGATGATATCTTGGTATTATAAAAAATCTATGAAGGTCATGAAAATCACTTGTGTACTTTTCTGAAAACACTCAAAAGAAATGAATTATATGGAATGTTTAGCAAGTGTGAATTCTGGCTTCAAGAGATTTCTCTTCTTGGCCATATTTTCTCTAAGGATGGAATCTCTGTTGATCCTTCAAAGACAAAGGAAATACAAGAATGGATAGAACCAACGAGTATAACTGAGCTACGTAGTTTTATTGGTTGAGTATGTTATTATCGACATTTTGTCCATAATTTTTCCTGATTGGCTAACCCATTAACTAAGATCACATGTAAAGGGGTTAAATTTTTTTGTACAAAAGTGTGTGAAGAATGTCTTGAATAACTAAAGAGAAAATTAGTCAACCCTCCTATCTTGACTCTACCATCAAGGAATGATGGATTTTTTATTTATAGCGATTCTTCAAAGAAAGGACTTGGTTGTGTCCTTATACAAAATGATATATTTATTGCCTATGCAACACGACAACTAAAAATTCATGAAAAAAACTATCCCACTCATGATCTTGAGTTAGCAGCTATAATCTTTGCTTTGAAAATATGGAGACACTATCTCTATGGTAAAAAATGAGAGATTTATACTGATCACAAGAGTTCAAAGTATATTTTATCACAAAAATAACTCAACATGAGGAAAAGAATATGGCACAATCTACTCAAGGATTATGATTACACTATACACTACCACCAAGGGATGGAAAATAAGGTGGAAGATGCTTTGAGCAGAAAGGATCATGGAGTTTTGAATAAGATGAGAGTTGAAAGAGATCCTATTTTCATGGATATAGTAAAGATGGATATGGGAATAACCATGGAAGGTGAAGCATCAATAATTTTTCAAATTGTTTCCATACCATATTTACTAGAAAGGATAAAAAGTTCTTAGACTGATGATGAGGAATTTTAAAAGAAAACTAAAGTTGTAAATGATGGGAGATTGATCAACTTCATATATGAATATGGGATTTTGAAATTTGGAAAGAGACTTTGTGTTCTCGATATACCTGATCTGAAATGGGGAATTTTGGATGTTGCTCATAGCTCCAATTTCTCTATACAACCTGGTATCACTATGATGTATAGAGATTTCAAGGAACATTTTTTTGGGACAACATGAAGAGAGAGATGACTGATTATGTATCATGATGTATGGTTTTTTAACATGTGAAAGATAGAAGACAACAGCCTATAGGAGTCATGAAACCTATTCCCATACCTGAGTGGAAATGGGATTATATTACGATGGACTTTGTCATGGGGATACCAACGACTCCTAGAAATAATAATGCAGTATGGGTAATTGTTGATTTTCTTACCAAGTAATCCCATTTTATTGATATAAGTGAATATTTACCACTTGAACAGCTGGAAATACTATATATTAATGATGTTTTAAGACTTCATGGTGTACCCCTATCGATTGTTTCTGATTGTGATCCCCGTTTTACATAAAGATTCTAGAAAGGTATTCAGAAGGCCTTGGATACTAAACTTTGTTTGAGCACTTCCTACCACCCTCAAACTGATGGAAAATGAGAACAGAATATTCAAACCTTAGAAGACATGTTGAGATCTTTCTCACTTGACTTTCAAGGTACGTGGGATCAATATTTACCTATAGAAGAATTTTCCTATAACAATAGCTTCCATTCAAGTATTCAGATGGCACCATATGAAGTGTTATATGAAAAGAGATGTCGCACATCAACTTGATAAGATGATGTTGGTGAATTAAAAATCGTAGGCCCAGAACCTTTTGAGGAAAAAAAGGAAGAAGAGAGGATTATCCAAACCCACATCAAAGTAGCCCAATGTTGGCAAAAGAGATATGGCGATAACTAAAGGAAGGATTTTGAATTTCTAGTAGGAGACCAAGTTTTCATGAAGGTATCCTTATAGAATGGTGTTATATTTTTCAATAATAATGGTAAATTGAATCCCAGGTACATCGGACATTTTTAAATTCTAGAATGGATTGGAGTTGTAGCTTATCGTTTGGCAGTACCTCCATGTCTCTCCAAAGTTCAGGATGTGTTCCATGTATCATTGTTGAGAAAATACATGCCTGACACAACGCATGTACTCACCTATGAAGAAATAGAACTGGAACCCAATCAATCTTTTTGTGAAGGGCCTATCAGAATTCTTGATTCTAGAGAACAATTGTTGAGAAACTAGATGACTCGTCCTTTGAATGGTCTATGGAGAAACCATAAGACGGAAGAGGCAACATGGGAACCCTAGGAACTTATGATGAAGAGCCACCCAAATCATTTTATGCATTAATATTCTATAAATTTCAAGGTTGAAATTATTTTAAGGAGGAGATAATGTAACACCCCAATCTTTGACGTTTTGTTACCCTTTTAATAATGTAGTAGCTCGCGTTGTACACGGCTTGAAGATTTTACACATGGCGACCAATCAAACTAGCCGTTATGAATAGTAATACACAATTTTTGAAATTTTATAAATTTTATTCTTCAAATTGGACTTCATTTTTGGATTTGGAATATCAAAATTGGCTCAGGGTGATTTTTTGGTACTTTCCTGAAAACATACAATTTTTTATGAATAGTGAAAAACACTAAAATTTAATAAAAAACAGCTTTTTTAATCGAAATAATTTATAGAGTTAAATTATACAGTTGAATGGGTTTTAAGTATCATTAGATTATATTATTATCATTTAATATAATTTATGTCATTGAATGTAATTTCACTTTTAAACTGGACATAAAAAAGTGCCAATCTTTTGATAAATTTTATTTCTTAAAAACACACTTTTTATCTTGACAATGAAAATTAATTTTAAATTAATTCATTCCACTTTTTTATTTTGAATTATTCAAAATGGATTCCATATTTGGAATCAATAGGTTCAAATTGTTTAAATAGGAAAATTATATTTTTAGGCATTATGCATATTTGCTTCAGTAAATATATTTTTACGGCGGTTAAAGGGGTAAATCCGATAAATAAGGGTATAACAATAATATTATAATAATATTAAATTACCGTAACATCTGTTTTAATTCTATTGGTTGATAAATTTCTGACCATGGTCATCCTTGGGTCGATTATAGGACCCCATGGAGCCACTTGAGAGTGATAATGACACTTTATATTAATTAATTTAAAGTAAAGACAAAAATGACAAAAACATATATCATTTAGTAAAAAAATTTAAAAGGGGTTATATAAGTTATCTCTTAGACTAAAAATATTCCTAAAAAATCTAAAAATATTTCCTAAATAATTTTATTTTATTTAAAATTTGTAGAAATTATATAATTAAATTTATTTATGTCACAATGATGATGCAGTAATTACCTTATTAATGAAATATTAAAATAATTAGTATTATAAATATCCAAATACATGTAAATTGAGAGTTATGATAAATTATAATAATTTTCTAGTTTAATATGACATGTTAAGGTTGATTAAAGAAATTTTATTCACAGTGATAAAGTTTTTATGGCTTTCAACAAAATCAAATACTAAATAGTGTCAAAATTTTCATAAATGAGTTTTTAAAACAAATACTATATTATTAATAGATAAAATATTCTTAAAAATATAAGGTTCTATAAAAAGACATAGATAAGGTTATCTATATCAATAATGATCCTCTTGAGGTTCTGTTGGTAGTTTATAGTATGTTTATTAACTATATAATAAAAAATAAATATCAAACTACTTAACTAAGAGTTAAATCTAAATGACAAGGTTCATATGGTGTCCTAAAATAGTCTAAAACCTATTGGTTGAGAGTTTTATAACCATCCATACTTTATCCTCGAAATAAATAATTTTTGAACCACTATAAACTGAAAAATATTTTTTTATAAAATAATATTTCAAGATTTTCCTAAAGTTACCCTCACCCCTCTTATAAAAGGGAACTTCCCTTTCTATCAAATTCACACCTCCAAAGCCATTTGTCTTTACCAAACCCTACCAAAATATCTTCCCAACCTCCCTCAATTAATTCTAGGGGCCTTCATTTGGTCAAAAATCCATCCAAAGGAACCCTTTTGATCAACTCAAAAGGAAGAACCCGAAGAAGAGGTAACTATTTCATCACCTCATTCAAGTTCTTTTCTTCTTTCACTTCCTTTTTATTTGTTGTTTCCATAACAAAATAATAACTCAAGTACCTCCTACATACTATGATGTTAATATAAATATGGTACAACCATATTTGTTATTCTATCCATCCTATAAATGAAAAAGTCACCATACGTGCGTACGTACGGCTTACCGTCACCACGTCGTGGTGTAGTTTGTTATTCAAACACTACATTATTTGGATGGGTATAATAATTAGTATAACAGATGTAAATAATAAATATAAAAAGTTAGTGATTATTTATATATGATATACCATCCAATTACATATGATTTCACCATCAATATAATGGTATTGTCGCTCATGCGTACGTACGGATTACCGTCTCCACGAACGCGATCGGATTCATTCCCCATCGTAATCATTCAAGAATAATTTTCATTTTATGATTTAAAATAATTTTTAAGAACTTAATATCATTATATATATGAATAAAATAAATCCTATCCATAAAAAACAAGTCTTACTTTATCAAGCATATAAAGGAAAACAGATTAGTTAACACCCGAAACGATGGTACTACTAAAATATTATTAATGAAGTAATATTAGAGGATC
Source organism: Viscum album (assembly GCA_963277665.1). Classification (NCBI taxonomy): domain Eukaryota; kingdom Viridiplantae; phylum Streptophyta; class Magnoliopsida; order Santalales; family Viscaceae; genus Viscum; species Viscum album. The sequence goes on from OY728141.1 coordinate 515,235,861, forward strand.
ATATATGATATCATTTTATGTATATAGTAATTTTATAATTTAATAACAATTATTTAACTATTATACAGGTGGTTAACGTACCCTTGGACAAGGAAAAGTACAAGGTAAGGGTTAATTCTAAAATCTCTTTACCTATCTGAGGTTGTTAATACGTAAGAACCTATTGGGACATCTTTTTCATCCACATCCGTGTTTTCTTAAAAATGTAATTAAAAACATTTTACTATTTACTATACTATGAGTTAATGTCATTTATATCCTTATTTTACCATATATGTTTTGAAAGGAATCTTTCCGTCGTTTTCCAAACAAGGTACTTTATAACCATTTCGACAAAATTAAGGTAATAATGTTTTTTAAATTATACGGAGGGTGGGGATATTTTCAGCCATTATATCATCATATAAGATTCCCATAAAACATTATAAGAATATTATCAAAATATATGTTTTTTTATAATTAAGTGACTTTTAAATGATTTTAAAATAGAAAGAGGTTTTTATTTCAAATAGTTATCATTTCATCTATGTCATCATCCTTTGATGGATTTTAAACTTCTTTGAAGTTGATTTATTATGATACAAATATTCCATATTTTATTGACGGTTTTGTGATATTTTTTATCGTGGATGTGTTATTTTTACAGCATTCATGGTTTATGGATAAATTATTAACATTTCGTATTCTAGTTTTAATAGAATTTTTATGTTATGTTTAAACCATTTCATATGAGAAATGCATTGGACTTAGTAATTAAAGGGTGGAGACCTCTATAGCTCCTCAATGCATCGGTAGGTCTCATGAGACAAACTAGTATCATGAAATAAGGCCTTGCCAAAATCTTATTTTTAGTCTTCGAATAAGGCATTGACTATGTGGTTATGATGTTTTTCATTATGAATTCCATCATTATGAAAGTGGCTGTAGATATTTCTTGTGATTATTCTACTACTTTAATATCCATGTGAATAAGTAAATGGAATTATTTGATTTTATATTTTCCATATTATGATGAAGTTTAGGTTTAAAAGGCCTTTTTTAGTGTCATACATTGACTTAAATGTTTATGCTTATTTTTGAAGGTTTCTGCTATATAGTTGTCCTTACCGAGCTGCCCAGATCACCCCTTTCTATGTTTTATTTTTCCAAGGATGTGAAAAAGTATTTTATGGTTAAACTACATGGATTGGCTAAGGATATTAGTGTGTTCAAAGGGGACAAATTTTTTTTGATGTTTTTAATCTCATGATGTAATGTAAAACTTATGAATGTATCTAGTACTTCAAAGGCTACTAAACGGATCGGTGTTTCGGGATATGATTCCTTGTATCATGCCGATGTTATGTAATAATGCACCTACTCTCTGTAAATAGGGTCACAGCGTTACACACCTCAACTCCGGATAATTCCCATTCCATACCAACTGATGAGAATAACATGGAGAACGATAAAGGTAAGAAAAATATTGATGATGTTCCTCCTAAAACCATTTATTTTCCAAATAGTGTTGTACAAACCAAGAATATGGCCGAAGAGGCGATGAAAAAAGATGTTTTAGACACATTGAAGCATGTTGAGATCACCATCCCTCTACTTTAAGTAATAAATCAAATCCCAAGGTATGCCAAATTTTGAAAAGAGATTTCCACCAATCAAAGTGGTATTAAGGGAAATGAAAGGATAAATCTTAAATGGAATATGTTAGCACTCATTACACAAACTCTAGTACCATGAACAATATTCAAGTATCCCAATACATTCACCATCCCATGCACCATAGAAGAGTGGAACTTTTCTAATTATCTTTCTTATTTGGGAGATTCCATAAATGTAATTCCTCACTCTATGTTTTCTTCTTTACAGGTTGGTGAGTTGAAGCTGATGACTGCAGTAGTGTAGTTGGCGATTAGAGCTACAACATATCCAGTGGTAGTCCTTGAGAATATACTTGTTCAGGTAAGATATGTGATATTCCCAGTATATTTCAATGTGCTTAACATGGAGGATTATGAGGTATGTTCTCACGATCTCATTATCATAGGTAGTCCCTTCCTCAAAACTACAAAAACAATCATAAATGTTTATGATGGTACATTTTCCATGGAGTTTGGAGATGAATTTGTAATATTTAATGTTATAGAATCCATAAAAAACTCATTAATGTACCATTCTTCTTTTGTTATCTCCCATTTTGAACCACCAAATAAAAACTCAATGGAATTTTATTGTCCTATGCGTAGGTAGATTATGAGTATTGGTTTTATTTTGATATCTAAGAGCACTTACAAACTAGTTTATAATGCACAAAACTCTCTTAGATTTTATTTTGAAATGGATTCATATTCTAATTTTAATCATGAAAACTATGATTATGACATGGCTATTGAGAATTCTGATGGATTTGATTCTTTATTATACGATTTGGATGATGTATATTCTGAAATTGATGTTCATTGTGAACATATGTTAGTTTATAAAATTTATCCATTCTAACATTACCCCTACATTGGAACTCAATCCATTACCACCAAATCTAAAATAATCATACTTGTTAAGTGGTGAGGAATTACCTATTATCATTGCTAAAAATTTACCTTATAAACACGAAGAAAAACATTTGAATCTTTTCAGGGAGAGCATCAGGGGAATCGGGTGGACCTTGGATGACATATTAGGTATTATCCCCTCCATGTTTAGGCTTAAGATTCTATTGGAGGAAGGGGATAAAATATTTAGGTATCCATATATGAGACTCAAAAAAACACTTTTATATGTTATTAAAAAAAGGTTTAAAAACTTCTCAAGGTAGGAATAATATATCCCATTTCAGATTTCTAATCGGTGTGTCCTATTCAGGTTGTGCCCAATAAAAGTGGTGTTACTGTTGTTAAAAATTATAAAGAGTAGTTAGTACCGATGAGGGTTCAAAATAGTTTCTGAGTATGTATTGATTATAGGAAACTAAATAAATCCACTCACAAGGACCATTTCCCTCTCACATTTATTGATCACACACTTTAGTGACTTGCTAGGAAGACACAATATTTTTTCATGGATTGATTTTCTAGATAGTTCTAGGTTTATTTTTCTCTGTCGGATCAGAAGAAGACAAAATTCACTTATGCATTTGGTATGTTTTCATACCGGAGGATTTCATTTGGACTTTGCAACGCCCTAGGTACCTTCTATAGAAGCATGATGTGTATTTTTTATGATTTTATTGAGACCTGAATGGAGGTATATATGGATGATTTTATAGTTTATGGATTCTCACTTGATTATTGTATCTATAGTTTGGGAAATGTTTTGAATCATTGTATTGAGAAGAATATGGTATTGAACTTTGAAAAGTGTCATTTTATGATAGAGCATGACATTGTCTTTGGGCATGTATTGTCAAAACATGGGATAATGGTTGATAAATAAAATGTAAGTATTATTTCATCCTTACCCTATCCTTTATATGTGTGAGATGTTAGATATTTCCAAGGGAATACATGATTTTATCGTAAATACATCAAAGATTTTAGTAAGAATGATCTTCCTATGTCATGATTACATCAAAAGGATTCTGATTTTGTGTTTGATGATTCTTCCAGAAAATCCCTGGATAAGTTAAAGAAGTGTATGACCACTCCACCAATCATACAACACCCACAATGAGAGATTCCTTTTGAGAATATGTGTTAATCCTCCAACTTCGTGGTCAGAGATGTCTTATCTCAGAGGGTTGAGGGACGTTCACATACGATTTCATATGCATAAAGGACACTTGATTCAGCCCAATTAAACTACACAACCACAAAAAATGAGTTAATTTTTGTCATATTTTCTATAGATAAATTCTGTTCATATTTATTGGGCTCTAAAGTAGTTATTTTGTATGACAATGTATCTTTTAAGGTACCATTTAAAGAATCCAGAGGCAAAGACCGGGCTTATCCGATGGATGATCCTTCTTTGTAAATTTGATATGGAGGTAAATGATAATAAGGGTTCAGAAAACCTGGTGGGATACCACATGAGTCATATTACTCATACATTAGAGGATGACACCTTGGACCGCGTACCACTTGGGACACTTTCCCCAATGAGCATCTTTATTCCATCTCAAGTATGCATCCTTGTTATGCTGATTTAGTTAACTATCTCATTTCTTCTGAAAATCTTCAAATTTAAAGAAAAATCAAGTCCAAAAGTTAAATAGTGAGTCAAGAATTTAGGTTTTGGAAGATCCATACCTCTAGCACATGTGTAGTGACAATGTTTTTTGGATGTGTGTTCCTGATCATTAGTTTGAGTCTGTTCTCCATTTCTTCCATACACTTTTATGTGGAGGACACTTTAAACCCCAATGAACAACTAGAAATGACTAATACTCTGGATTATATTGTCATAGATTATTCCATGATTCTCATGTGGTTTGTTAGTCTTTCTCACATTATCAACACACTGTGATCATTTCTAGGAGACATGAGATGCCACAACAACCCATATTATTCGGTGTGATTTTTGATGTATGGGGTATCGATTTTATGGGTCCTTTTCCTAGTTTATTCGGTTTTTTTGTATATTTTGTTTCTATTGATTATGTGAGTAAATGGGTGGAGGGAAAGACCACCAGGATTGAAGATTCTCAGGTTGTAGAGGTCATTGTCAATACATATTTTTTTGTAGATTCTGAATACCAAAGGCCATGATCTACGATCAAGGGACACACATTTACAATCATAATTTTGCTTCACTTCTTCAGTATTATGGGGTAACACACAAAAAATCAACACTGTACCACCCTTAAAAAAATGGATAGGCTAAAGTTTCGAATTGGTAGTTGAATTTTTTTTGGAAAAAACAATGCAGGTAAATATGAAGGATTGGATCAAGAAATTGGATAATTCACATTGGGATTATATGACAACATACTAGACACCCATTGGTATTTCCGCAATTTGGATTGTTTTGGGGAAAGGATTTCATCTCCATGTGGAAGTTAAGCATCAAGAATATTAGGCTATAAAGAAATACAACATGGATTTTTCCCAAGCTGGAATCCAAAGGAATCTGAAAATTTGAGAGCATGAGGAGATTAAATTATAATCATATGATAAATCAATGATCTACAAGGAAAGATCAAAATAAGATCATTATAGAAGGATCCAACAAAGACAGTTTCATGTTGGAGAGAAAGTCATACTCTATATTTCATGACTGAAGCTGATGCCTCGTAAGTTTCATTCCAGATGGATAGTTCATTATGTTGTATCTATTTTTTTCATATGGTGTAGTGGATATCACACAAGAGGACACTGTATGAAGATTTAAAATCCATGGGAAACATTTGATGTAATAAATTGAGGGAATTTCTATAGATGCAGTGGATTTCATCACACTTCATGACCCCATTATCAATTAAGAATATCTGCCCATTCCTAACCCTTTATCGTTTATAATATTTTTAGTATTTAAAATTATTCATTTCATTTACAAATATCATCTCGTGGTTTCACATTGAGTACAATGAAATATTTTATGTGTGGGGGAGGGAACCTTTTAGTTTAGTAATTTCAATTATTTTCCTATTTTTCTATGTTTTTTAAAAAAAAATGCATGTTTTCATATTTTGTGCGTTTATTTTTTAATTTATTGTGTGTTTTAAAAAATTTTGAGCTGAAATGATTCTCATCACCTTTTTAAATCCATATCAATTAGTGAAACAATTTATCCCATGAAATCGAGGTTAAATGAATGCTAAAAATGACTTTGTTTCACGTTCAAATATTTAGTATTTTCATGAAAATTACACTGAATTTTGAATCCCTTGCCACATCTCACAGTCTTTATATTAGAAATAAATTTCATTTGAGGATTATGAACTATTATATTCATATTCATTACATTTACCTCAATCTTTCAGAGAACCAAAGCATGCGTGATTTAACCAGAATTTGATTTATTCCTGTCAAAACATGAGGGTTTTAGGTTCGTGTGTTTTAAATTATTGAGGATTTTTTTGGTATTAAAGCCCATATTTCATAATAATCCTTTTTATAATGTCCTACCTTGAAAATTAAATCCTTTTATCCCTCATAATCCCTGAAAATCTTGTTAGTTCATCCACATTATAATCTAATTTTCCCTATCCAACCAAATCTTGAAGTGAAATAGAATAATCTAGTTTAACTTATGATTGGGGAAGCTATATTGTGTTGTGATAACACATTATGTGTTACTTTTGGTGGAAAATTAAATTCTTAAGAGTCATTTTTTCTACTGAAAAAAATCAGTCTATTGAAATATGTGCCTTTTTAGAGCTTTCATGATAAAAGAAGTTGTGCCTTTATAAAGATTTCAATGAAGAAAAAAAGTTGTTCCTATATGGAGCTTTCATGAAATAACTATCTTTTAAAAGATATATTTGTCGCTCAAATTATGAAAGATGTAAAATTTCCATGACTTTTTCATTATTATGGAGTTGAATTGATACTAAGGGGAGTAAGTAGGAGACTATACTTGAGTGAAAATTAGAATAATTCTGTTTTTCTTCAAAAAGAGTCAAGCCATCCTCATTCAGACTCATAATATTTAACATCTAAATCCTAACAAATGAAAGACACATAACAACCATAAAAATTCCTCATGATAAACATATGTCCCTGAATCACATCAGGTATAGATATAAGAATTTATCAAGTATATAGTGAACCTTGTATGAGTTAATATGAGAAAGACATTGTTGAAAAATTGAAATTTGTGTGATAAGAGAAAATTCAAATGAGGTAAGTGCTTTGTGTTCTTGGGATGGGGAATAAAGATGAAATATATTGAATGATATAAATAGAGAACTTGAAATAATGGGTTTTTATGAGGAATTATATCTTTTGTTTCTTGGTGTGGAATTTTTGAATCCCAATGATATGTGTTTTAATTTTTTTTTATTTGATATTTATGTTTACTTGTCACAATTTTTTGTAATACATGATAAGAGGTTTTCCCATAAGTGAAAAGGGTATGTGTCAAGAAGATGATATCATGAAATTTTGTTGAATATTTTACAGATAATAAATGATAAAAATCTTCTCACATTGTGTAAAATATTATTATTTATAAAATATTTGGGATTAGATCATTCATTTGAAAATTTGATGAAAAATCTAGTTTTACTTTTTAAAAATTTGAATTACTATTTCAAAAAAAATAATTTTAATTGAATTATTTGAACATAATAGTTTTTAACTGAGTTCCTGAATTAGTTCGATATAAATTTGATTCATGACATATGAGCTAAATTGGGTATTTGATTGGACTTAGTGGGCCATGAAGTCAAAGCTGGTCTGTACTCACCAGATTGGACATCAGTTCTATATTTAGGCCATAAATTATTATTATTTTGTTGTATTAGTCCCACATTTTGAGATAATTTCTATAACTCGTTTTCAAAGAAATTAACCATCTAGAAGGATAGATGGTTCATGAGTTTTTGTGGTCAAATAGGAGGTGCCAATTAGATTTATTTATTTGGCCTGAATTCTCCATTCACACTTGAATCCTCTTTAAACCTATCCTCCCCTTGACTCTTAAAATTCATGTTTCTCTCATTTTGAGGACTTAGGAAATGAATTGGGAGATTTGAGGTATAGGATAATTGGTTTCTCTCCATTTCTCTAGGCATTTCAAGACCGAGAGCTCTGGAATCCAGGATCCCTTAATCGAAGCCTTCTTCTTGTTCTTCTTTATGTTGTAATATTCTTGTGATTTCAATAAAATATTAGTTTATCTTCCATTTATTCTACTAATTTCAAATTTCTTCATCCTTAATTCTACTATTTGGAGTAGAATCTATGATTATAAACAACATTGTGTTATGCACTTTCTAATCCCTCGGGAATGCAAAATGTTTGTACCTTGACTACACCAACCATGGAAGAATAGTTCTTTTTAGTAATAGATCTACCTCTTACCTTATTAATTAATTTATTTTCAATTAATGAGATACTTTACTTAACATAACATTATCAATTAATTGAGTTTTTAAATTATATGAAACTATGAAATTAATTGAGAAAATGACAAAAAAACATGTGAGGTCGAGATTTGTGTAAATTGTGAGTGTATGATCATAATCAGTAATAAAAGACCGCATGGGATAAATTTGTAGAGATCAAATATAATAACCAAGTTAATTAATCCTAATTTTATAAGTTTATATGTTCTCTAATTAACCACTAACAATAATATAACACTATAACATCAATAAAATCAGGGTGCTGCGATTGCATGTTCCAAAGCTAGCCTAGGGTTTATGTAATTCCATCTTTGTGGTTACATAAAATCTTGCAGGGTTAGAGGGTTAAAAAATTAGGGGATCACAATTAAGTGCATATTAAATTAGATTATAATTATTAATAAGTATGATAACATTTAGAGTTATATTAGTTACACCTTTTAAAATATTTTAAAAAAACATCTTCTTGTTGTGTCTTTTTAATCGAACACCATTTTGAAATTAAAAACAAAAAAATGAAACCTTCTTCTAGTAAACATATTCTAGTTTTATAAAATATAAAAACCCCACATAATTAAGCATAGTGTGTTTATGTTATTTAATATTATTTTCAAAATACCTTGATTATCTTATTTTAATTACTGCCTCTTTAAGAGACCACCAAGGTCAGCCACCCTACTACACCAAAATAAACCCAAAACTGAACATCATTTGTGAGCACCCATGAAAAAAAAATTTAGAAGGGAAATGTGATGATTGAAAAAAAAATAGTTCCCAACCCAATCAGAGTAGGAATCATGGACTTCATGATGATACTCTATCAGATGACTCATCTCTGAATGGAAACCTGGATCGGGAGGAGCATGCAAATCCCTTAAGACAGAACATAATGCGATTGAGACCATAATGTGACAAAGGAATATAAATTTAAATGAATCATATAATCCCTTAATTATAGAACAATGGGTCAAATCCATTGATAATATCTTATCCATCCTTAAATATTCTGAGAAAGAGAAAGTTCTACTTGCTATTTATTGTATGGAGGCGGAAACTAGTCAGTGGTGGAAATTGATCCCGAACCTGAATCCTGAGTAAAAGATCAAAGCAATGTGGTGGAAGGAATTACAAAAAAGAGTTTTTATAAATATCTTATTCACACTCCCCATATTAAAATTAAATTGGATTTCATTTCCCGCAAGATAAAAGATTATGAATCTATCGAGGCGTATGAGGAAAACATCATAAGACTTGAATGATACACCTATGGATTTGTTGTTAACTCTGAATGCAAGGTTTAATTCTTCTTTTAGGGGATAAAAATTGTATAAGAAAATACATGGGGATACATGACTTTGATATCTAAGAGAAAATTGTTTTATAATCCCTCAAAGATGAAATGGAGATCAATGTTTCTCAAGAATATCATAGGGATAAGATGTAGAAAAGTGGATTTTAATTCTGGTGGTCTGATGGAGAAATATAACAGTGCCATGAAATTTCAACATCTCTCATGTAAAAGGTGACAGATTAAGCACCCAAAAAATACTCAATTGGTATGGGGAAATTATTTAGGTTCGGGAAGGTAGGGAACCTAGCTAGCGACTAACGACATGAGAAACCCACTAATGAGATAGAGGAATGGAATGCTCCGTTCAAACATCAGTGCATTGTTCATTGATTAAACTGTAATGAACCCTAGAACTTTTCAAATCAGCACTAATACAAGGTTTTTAGAGATAAAAAACACCCTCCAAGGCAGCAAGCGAAATATTTTTCCATTAAAACTATTGAGGTGGATTATGACAAAGAAGTGGTTACAAATACACTAGTTATCAATTCATGGATAGAGGATACATTTTTTTATTCTGGTTCAATACATTCATTAATATCATGAATGATCTGTAGAACTATTCAGAAACCACCACAATGTTGGGAATTAAATCTATTAGTGGAAACATAAAATGGTGTAATTATTGCATCTCAGGTATAAAAATCCTCCCATGTTAGAGTTTATGGGATGAAATTGCAATGGAACCTTGTCAAACTACCTTTGGTGGAATTTGATGTAATTATGGGCATGGATTTACTTTCCCTATATAGAGCCAAAATAAATTTCCTTGAGAAGGAAATCAATCTTGGTATTACTAATCCACCACCGATTCTGCACATGTTCAAGGATAAGGATGAATCTAGTTTAGAACCATCATTTCTAGAATGGATATTATTTCCATACAAGAAATAATATCTAGATCAAATGATCAAGTCTATAGAAAGAACCATCCTTGAAAACATGAATATTGTTAGGGAATATGTTGAGGTGTTTCTCGATGAATATTCAAATATTTCTCCTATTTGTGAGGTTGAACTTTCAATCAAGATTATACTTGGGTCGTTACCATTATCCAATAATCTATATTGAATGGATATTGTGTAACATGGTAAGCTAAAGAAAAAAACAAGAGAATATTGATAAAGGGTTCGTAGGCCCAAGTACTTCACTAGGGGGTGCACGTATCCTCTTAATCAAGAAGAAAGATGGGTAGACACATTTTTTCATTGATTATCATGAGATCACAAAGATCATGATAAAGAACAATTATCCACTGACAAAGATTGATTAATTTTTCGATCATCTATGTGGAGAACAATACTTCTCCAAGTTGGATCTATGGTCAGGATATTACCATGTTAGGGTGAAGAAGGTGGATATACCCAAAACAACATTTCATACAAGGTACAAGAACTATGATTTCATAATAATGGATTTCGGACTCTCTAATTATCTAGTAATCTTGATAGATATAATGAATAGAGTCTTTAGAGATTACCTTGAATATTTTTTGGTAGTATTTATAGATGATATTATAATATACTCAAGAAACAATTTGGAGCATTGGGAACATTTGGGCACTGTTCTAAAGACCTTATTCAAGGAGAATACTTAAACCATGTATACAAAATGTGAGTTATGTATGAAGAAAGTCTCATTACTGGGTCATATCATCACAAGAAATGGGATATCTATAGACCCATGATAGAAAAATTTAATTAATGGATGTTCGAGGCCAATGTCTGTGATAGATTTCTGTAGTTTCCTTAGATTAGATGGGTATTATTGTCAATTTGTGAGAAATTTCTCATAATTTTCAAACCCTATAACCAATCTAACATGGAAGGGAGTAAGATATTTTTAAAATGACGAATGCGAACAGAGATTCAAGGAGATGATAAGTTGGGATATCTTTGTAGCTCTATTAACAATACCGAAAAGTAGAGAACTTTTGACAGTGTTTATTGATGATTTGAGAAAATAATTGGGAAATATGTTAATGAAAAATGAAAAATTCATATCATTTGCTTCAAGGAAGTCAAAATTGCACAAACAGAACTACCAAATGCATGATCTGGACATGGATATAGTGATATTATCTTCGAAAATATGGAATCATTTTCTATTTTGTGAGATGTTTTAAATAAATATGGATCCAGAAATCCTCATGTATATATTCACATAGAAAGTGATGAATATGCGATAACAATGATGGTTAAAGATGATCAAGGACTATAACTGCTCAATACACTACCATCATGATAAAGTGAATAATAGGGTGGCTGGTCTAAGTAGAAAGGATCCAAATCTGTAATCATTGATGACAATTGAGAAGGATCCAATCTTATTGTATTTGAAAAGTATATACATGGGAATCATAAATTAAGGAACATCATTAATACTTTCAAAATTGATTTCTGATCCTTCCTTTCTGGAGTGGTTAAATAATTCCCAAACGGATGTTGTAGGAATTAAAAAAAATTGGAAAATTTAAGAAAAGGGGAATTGTCAGAGTTCAATTTTTATGAAAATGAGTTGTGAGATTTGGGTCACAAAAATATGTACCATAAAATCCTATGTTAAAGATGGAACTGTTGGATGATTTACATAGTTTTAATTTCTCCATTGACATAGGAATCAAAAAGATGTACTACGATCTCCAAGAGCATTATTGGTGGGGGTATATGAAGATAGAGATCACAAAATATACATCAATATGTCTCGTATATCAGCAGGTGAAGGCATAAAAGAAAACATTTAATGGGATGATGTAACCTATACCCATACCAACAAGGTCACAATGAGCTTTGTTTACTAGACTTCCAAAGACATCCAGAGAAAAGAATTCTACCTAGTTTTTGGTGGATCTTTTTATAAATACTTCAAGTTAATTGTGATTTGAGAGAATTTATCTCTTGGTAAACTTTCACAGATATATATTAGAGATGTGGTAATATTTTATGAAGTACCACTATCGATTGTATCCAATCGTGATATGATATTCACATCCAATTTAGGAAAAAATATCTAACATGATCTCAACATTTAGTTGAACTTTAACAAGGCTTATCAACATCAAACTGATGTCCAATATGATCACACTATTCAGACATTAGAAGACATGTTTCAAGCATTTTCTACAGACTTCAAAGGAGGAGGATGCCAACATCTACCACTAGAAACTTTCTCATAAAATAACAGTTTCTACTCAAGAATCTAAATGTCCCCCTATTAATCCCATTATGGGAAGAGGTTATGAACAATTTAATGTTGGGATGAAGTTGGGGAACAGAAATTCTAGGTCCTAAAATGGTCGAGGAAGTGGTATAAATGGTTAAAAACATTCATCATCACATCAAGGCTATTAGGATTTTACAGAAGAGCTATGCTAACTGTAACGCCCCGACCCCAGCTTCCTAGAGTCGGTGCATTACTTCGTAACATTGGCATGATCACAAAAGATCAAGTCTCGAAATACCGATTAGTTTAGTAGCCTTGGAAACACTAGATACATTCATAAATGTTACATTACATCATAAAGTGAAAAACTAATAACAAAGTCTTCATAGTCAACACTCATATCCTCTTCTGCCTATCCCTACAGGTCATTCATAAAATACTTCTCCACATCCTCGAAAATATTAAAACATTGAAAGGGGTGAGCTCAGGTGCTCAGTAAGGATAAAAATATTGTAGAAGCTATCATAAATAAACATTAAAATTTAAGGCAATGTATAACTAAAACAAAAGCCTTTTAAACTTGAACATCAACATAATATGGCAAAAGTAAAATGGGATAATGCCATTCACTTCTTCACATGGATATTCTACTGGTCGAATAATCACATGCAATATCAATAACCACTTTCATAATGAGGGAATGTATAATGCCAGACATTCTGAAACATTTTGTTAAGGCCTCGGCCAAGACGTCTAAAATGATTAAGGCCTCGGCCAAAACCATAAATCAAATTGGGAAAGGGCCTCAGCCAATTCCATGTCTAGTTTTCTCATGAGACCTACCGATGCATCGAGGAGCTATAGCGGGCTCCACCCATCACTTATTAAGTCCAATACATTCCTCATATGAATGGGTTTAAACATATCATAAACCATAACATAATCGTATCTCATAAAACATGCATAAAGGAAACATAACATTTACACATTTCAATCACAAGATATCAATACAACACATTGATATAAAAATGCTTTCAAAACCATTTTCAATACCAAAATAAAAGAATGTTAAAACTTTATATTTATTTTTCATTAAAAAAATGATGGCTTGTAGAGGAAGCCGAAACTCAAATAATGGTCAGGGCGGCGGAGAAGTCGTTGTCGCCGCATAAGTACGGAAAAAACATTCCCTTTTGTCGTTTAGAAAAACGATTCGTATAAAAAAGATTCCTTTTGAATAAACGTAAAAGTCAAAGGGGTTTATACACCGTATAAAAGAAAGTTGTGTATAAAACCAAATATGCCTCAATGAAAGGGGATTGAGACGAAGTCCTTAAAAAGATCATTTTTTTAAATAAAGTACATCTATAATGTGTATTCACTATAAGTACACATGAATAATGTAAAAATACAATATAGGACATAATAATATCATGACATAATTTGAAAGTAGTAGATTAACCCAAAGAATAAAAATTGGGTTAAGAAGTTCCCTTACCTCGTATCTGACTTGACTCAAACATTCTTTAACCTCCTGAATAATAAACTAAAGTTAATATATACCTTATTAAGAACCATTTTTAATTTCATTATCCTTTTTATATCACTTATTACAATGTTATGAACATTATGTAATTAGTTAAGTTAATAACGGTCGTTTTGTCGATCTTTGGTACTTGAGTCAACAATAAACTTCTTATAATTACAAGTTGTTTATGTGGTAGAATATCCATTATCTCCAGAATCATATTCATGATTTAGATGTCATATATATCATATATATCCAGTATATACATTCATTTATTACGTAACATTTAGAGGTAAGAAATGAAATGCACCGTTCATGGAGACGGTAAGCCGTACGTACGCATGAACGCTAATTTCATTTCTATTTCGTATTTAATGGAATGAAATCATAATGATATAAATGTATAATATAATTCCAGTATAATATAGTGTATAATACCATTTACTCCATCCTTTATACATCCCACATATGTCATTAACGATTCAAATCACTTTGAGGGGGCGGTAGTCCGCACTTCCTAAAATGAAATTATCGCGTTTTACCCATAATGGAAATCATAAAGTATGCCATAAATGAGAAATACAGAAGCATAAGTAAAACATAAACATATTATATATCATATATAAATATAGTGACATCTTAATGGCCACCTTTTAAGGTGTTATATGAGTGTTGAACAATCATCGTTTTGTGAGGCAGAAATTCGCCATCCACAGAAACCGTATGTTCTTTAACCATTAGATGTAGGTGTGTGTAAGTGTATCTCGAATCATTCTTATAAAAACATAATAGTATATTTATGATACTGGTGTTTTTACAAAAGAAATGAATAAAAAGAGTTTAGGGGGTTGGAGAAGAAAAATAAAACAAAACAACAATAGAGAAGACATTACCTCAAAATCGGGTAACTCTTTTTGATTTGAGCCAAAGGCATCCTTGGGAAGTGTTCTGCCCAAAGTGAGGCTTCTAGTCGTAATAGGGGGAAGTTGGGAGAGTATTTGGGAAGAGGTTGGCCGAGCCAAATGGCTTGAATGTGTGAATGGGGTGGTAGAGGTGGGGGCCTTTTATAAGAGGAGAGGAGGGGCACTCTTGGAATGTAAGGAAATTTTACATTATTATACAATGCTTTTCGGATTCTAAAGGTCCCACACTTATATAATTCGAGGCTAAGGTGATAAGGGTTCGAAATATACCCATCCAATAGTCTTTGGACAAGTTTATGCCTTGGATTTTACATTATATGTTCATTTTATTAAAATCTTTAAATAATGAGGTCATCGCCGCATCATAATGATGTCATAAATAATTTAATTTATTTAATGTCTAAAAATTATAAAAAAAATACTATGATGTAGGAAATCTTTTTAGATTTCTAATGAATACTTATAGTCAAAATTTGGACTTGTTTAACCCCACTTAAAAACTGTTTTAGTAAAACAACTCATGTTTGTGTCAATTTAATTTTAAAATTAAGTAAATATATATTAATGTCATTTTCCAACCAAAGTGGCTCCATGGGGTCCCCAAGTTGACCCATGGGTTGTCTTGGTCGGCCATGACTCATCCAATATGATTAGGACAAGTGTAAATCTCATCTCATATTATTAAAACATTATTTTTACCTTAAACTACACTAATTACCTCTAATCGCGATTAAGAACTTAAAAGTTACTATTCACCAAAAAATTATTTTAATCTCATTGAACCACATTTTACTTCTTAATGACAACCATGTATGTCAGATTTTTGAAAATCAAATCACAGAAGTTGTAATATTTCATTTAAACAAAAAATCAGTTATTTAACTACCACTTAGTGGTTTCACTATTAATCAAAAATTGAAGTTTTTCAGAACAATGCCAAAATTTCACCCTAAGCTATAATTGATATTACGAATTCAAAACTGATGTCTATTTTAAAAAATTCCAAACATATAAGTTGCATTAATTAATTTTATAATTAATTCCCGATGTCACAACAATAGCGTGTTTTTAAGAAACAATTTATATCAAAAGATTGGCAATTGTTTATGTCCAATTTCAATGTTAAATTAATTCTAATGACCACCATTGGATAAAATGGTAAAAATATATTCTAATTATACTTTTAAACCACTAAATAGTATAATTTATCACTATAAATTATTTTGATTAAAAAAGTTGTTTTAAGTAATTTTCACTATTCATAAAAAAATTGGAAGTTCTCAGAAAATTACAAAAAATTCAACTTTGGATAATTTCGATATTAAGAATAAAAAAATGAAGTCCATTTTGAAATATAAAATTTCTATAATTTTAAAAAGTGGTTATTACTATTCATAACGGCTACTTTGATTAGTCGCAGTGTTTTAGAACTCGAACTTGCGTACAATGCAAGCTATTGCATTTTTGAAAGAGAGGCGTATCGTGGAAGATCGGGGTGTTACATTCTCCCCTCCTTCAATAAATTGCGTCATCGAAATTTGATATTTTTCTTTAAAAATAAAAGGTTGAAAATAGAAAATACCTTTGTGGAAAACCCACATCGGAAATAAGGTTAATAAAATTTAGCCTTAATAAGTGGGAAATGGAAATAAGAAAGTCACCACCAAATTATGATCTCGATAAGGAGAACATTGGTGGAAATTAGAGACATATAATTGGAGGAAAAACGTAAATAATTGTAGGGAGTGATTGAGGTCACCAATTACAATCAACTGTCAAATTGAGGGCCTCAAAGCCTTCAATATATGTTGATTTAAAATATCATCAGTTCAACAAGACATAAGGTATTCGGATAACACATTTTTTTGTTTTAATATCCTTTTACTAAATTTTAAGAATTAATTTATTCATTGAATAAGAGATAGGTATATATATATTTATGCTTTACAATTAGAGTTTCAACCTTCAACTCATCGTTCACTCAAAAAGATAATAGAACTCAAAAATATTATACTTATCCTAATTGTATAAGGTTCCAAATGTTAACACATACCATTTAGATTAGTAAAATTATTTTTTAATAACCAGGGACTTCCTGTAGGCTAGTGGTAGGAAATAAAGGCCTGTCGCACGATGATTGTGGGTTCGATTCCTGCAGCTTTGTCCGACGTGACAGGTTATGCCCCACCCTACAGGTTGTCCTTTTCCTAAAACTATAGTATCATAATATTCCAAAAATAATATTCATAAATTTTTTAACCTTAAACAATACTATCCAAAGAATACCTCTGTCCAGACTTTCTCTAAAAGGTCTCTTAATTCCAAAATCAATTTATCAGATTCCCCAAACAAAGTAAAGTTTCTCTTATTGTCACATACTAAAAATATAATTACCTTCATCATATTAAAACCTTACTGAAATCAACAAGTACAACAGTACAATCCTTATATATATATCACATTATTCTAATAACCAGAATATAATCCATGAGTCCAAAAGCACCAATACATTAGTTATTCTGCTTCAACTGTAGTAACAACATAAGATTGTCCTTGATCCCTTGGCCTTTTCTGAGGTAAGTTTCCCTGACGCTTAGGACATTCATTCGTATAATGACCCATTTCTCTAAAATTGTAGCATTCAACTTTGATAGCATCTTTCTTTCCCTTGCAATCACGAGCCTGGTGACCCTTTTCTCCGCGTTTATAACAAACTCCCATTCCTTTTAGGCAAGTACCAGGGTGATTCTTCCCACAATTATCACATAATGGAAAATCCTTCTTTCCCTTTTTCCCTTTATCTGTCTCTTGTTCCACCGTTCTCTTCTTCTCTTGCTTTACTTTGTTGTCACAAGACTTAGAGAATTCTTTTTCTGTCTTGATAGCACACGAGACAATATCTTCGTATGATGAGAAGGATTGTGATACTAAAGCTCGATGGAGAAATGGGTTTAACCCATCAAATAAACGATCAATCTTACTCCTTGGGTTACGTATATAATCGGCAGCATGCCTCGCTAACCTTGTAAAGTTAGCCTCATACTTTGCGACATTCTCATCCTCCTTCTGCCTCAGACTCAGAAATTGCCTTTCCATATCTGCTCGATGGTCACAAGGAAAGTATTTTTCTAAGAAAAGCTCTTTGAACTCCCTCAATTCCATATTCGATACGTCATCATCTTCCTTTGTGTTTTGAATCAGCAACCACCACTGATCGGCATCTCCAGTAAGGCGGTAAACTGCCATGACAACCTTCTCACTTTAGCTACTCCCCAAGGCATGGAATATTTTCTCTAAGGAGTTTATCCATTGCTCAGCTACTAACGAATTTGTACCCCCATTAAATGTTGGTGGTTTTGCCTCATGAAGCGGTCTAACATTGATCCTCCACGTTGCGGATCAGGGTGCTCCATACAAGTAAGGTTATTATTCATTACCTGAGTGAGTTATCCCAGTATGGTAATAAGTTGATCAGCACCAGTTGTATCTCCAGATCCACAATAATTATCTTGATCAGGAGGGAAACCCCTACATGGAGTGCGTGCATTGATACGGTTTCCATTCCTTCCACTAGGCGCCATTTCTAAACAATGGCATAAACTATATTAGTTTATGAATCAAAATACATAATTCCATACTTGTAAGATACTTAACATAAATTGAACTATTTATGGATATAATCCATAAAAATGTTTTCTTTGAGGAATTATATATGCATAACCCTTCATAGTGGTTTATAAAGAAAATGAGAATTATCCAAAGCATATCCCCCAGGAGTGTCATAACAAGAGTGCAGCAAGGCCCGTTGTCGTGCACCAGTTCCCGTTTGAGTCTAGCTCAAAGCGGTGTTTTCGGGTTTTACCCCTAGGTACATCTGTGCCAGAGCCGCCTCTACCTGCTCGTATTTTGACTGGGATGTATTGTACGGAAACTCACAATATCTCTACAATACAAAAATTCTAGGAAGTTCTTATATACTAATCCTCAAAGTATATCTTCGGGCTATGTGCTCTAATAGAAGTTTATTTAAATCTACCTTCCAAGGTTAGTACTAAACTGCCTCTGATACCAACTATAACGCCCTGACCCCAGCTTCCCAGAGTCGGTGAATTACTTCGTAACATTGTCATGATCACAAAAGATCAAGTCTCGAAAGACTGATTAGTTTAGTAGCCTTGGAAACACTAGATACATTCATAAATGTTACATTACATCATAAAGTGAAAAACTAATAACAAAGTCTTCATAGTCCACACTCATATCCTCTTCTTCCTATCCCTGCAGGTCATTCATAAAATACTTCTCCACATCTTGGAAAATATTAAAACATTGAAAGGGGTGAGCTCAGGTGCTCAGTAAGGATAACAATATTGCAGAATCATTCATAAATAAACATAAAAATTTAAGGTAATATATAACTAAAACAAAATTCTTTTAAACTTGAACATCAACATAATATGGCAAAAGTAAAATGAGATAATGCCATTCACTTCTTCACATGGATATTCTACTGGTCGAATAATCACATGCAATATCAATAACCACTTTCATAATGAGGGAATGTATAATGCCAGACATTCTGAAACATTTTGTCAAGGCCTCGGCCAAGACGTCTAAAATGATTAAGGCCTCGGCCAAAACCATAAATCAAATTGGGGAAGGGCCTCAGCCAATTCCACGTCTAGTTGTCTCATGAGACCTACCGATGCATCGAGGAGCTATAGCGGGCTCCACCCGTCACTTATTAAGTCCAATACATTCCTCATATGAATAGGTTTAAACATATCATAAACCATAACATAATCGTATCTCATAAAACATGCATAAAAGAAACATAACATTTCCACATTTCAATCACAAGATATCAATACAACACATTGATATAAAAATGCTTTAAAAACCATTTTCAATACCAAAATAAAAGAAAGGTAAAACTTTGTATTTATTTTTCATTAAAAAAAATGATGGCTTGTAGAGGATGCCGAAACTCAAATAATGGTCAGGGCGGCGGAGAAGTCATTGTCGCCGCATAAGTACGGAAAAAACATTCCCTTTTGTCGTTTAGCAAAACGCTTCGTATAAAATAGATTCCTTTTTAATAAACATAAAAGTCAAAGGGGTTTATACACCGTATAAAAGAAAGTTGTGTATAAAACCAAATATGCCTCAATGAAAGGGGATTGAGACGAAGTCCTTAAAGAGATCATTTTTTTAAATAAATTACATCTATAATGTGTATTCACTATAAGTACCCATAAATAATGTAAAAATACAACATAGGACATAATAATATCATGACATAATTTGAATGTAGGAATTTAACCCAAAGAATAGAAATTGGGTTAAGAAGTTCCCTTACCTCGTGTCTGACTTGACTCAACCGTTCTTTAACCTCCTGAATAATAAACTAGAGTTAATATATACCTTACTAAAGACCATTTTTAATTTCATTATCCTTTTTATATCACTTATTACAATGTTATGAACATTATGTAATTATTTAAGTTAATAACGGTCATTTTGTCGATCTTTGGTACTTGAGTCAACAATAAACTTCTTATAATTGCAAGTTGTTTATATGGTAGAATATCCATTATCTCCAGAATCATATTCATGATTTAGATTTCATATATATCATATATATCCAGTATATACATTCATTTATTACGTAACATTTAGAGGTACGAAATGAAATACACCGTTCATGGAGACGGTAACCCGTACGTACGCATGAACGCTACTTTCATTTCTATTTCGTATTTAATGGAATGAAATCATAATGATATAAATGTATAATATAATTCCAGTATAATATAGTGTATAATACCATTTACTCCATCTTTTATACATCCCACATATGTCATTAACGATTCAAATCACTTTGAGGGGGCGGTAGTCCGCACTTCCTAAAATGAAATTATCGCGTTTTACCCATAATGGAAATCATAAAGTATGCCATAAATGAGAAATACAGAAGCATAAGTAAAACATAAATATATTATATATCATATATAAATATAGTGACATCATAATGGACACCTTTGAAGGTGTTATATGAGTGTTGAACAATCATCGTTTCGTGAGGCTGAAATTCGTCATCCACAGAAACCGTATGTTCTTTTAACCATTAGATGTAGGTGTGTGTAAGTATAGCTCGAATCCTTCTTATAAAAACATACTAGTATATATAGTATACTGGTGTTGTTACAAAATAAATGAATAAAAATATTTTAGGGGGATGGAGAAGAAAAATAAAACAAAACAACATTAGAGAAGACATTACCTCAAAATCGGGTAACTCTTTTTGATTTGAGCCAAAGGCTTCCTTGGGAAGAGTTCTGACCAAAGTGATGCTTCTAGTAGTAAGAGGGTGAAGTTGGGAGAGTATTTGGGCAGAGTTTGGCCGATCCAAATGGCTTGAAAGTGTGAATGAGGTGGTAGAGGTGGGGGCCTTTTATAAGAGGAGAGGCGGGGCACTCTTGGAAAGTAAGGAAATTTTACATTATTATAAAATGATTATCGGATTCTAAAGGTCCCAAACATATATAATTAGAGACTAAGGTGATAGGGGTTCGAAATCTACCCATACAATAGTCTTTGGACAAGTTTATGCCTTGGATTTTACATTATATTTTCATTTTATTAAAATCGTCAAATAATGAAGTCATCGCCGCATCATATTGATGTCATAAATAATTTAATTTATTTAATTCCTAAAAATTAAAAAAAAAATACTTTGATATATGAAATCTTTTTATCTTTCTAATGAATACTTATAGTCAAAATTTTGACTTGTGTAACCCCACTTAAAAACTATTTTAGTAAAACAACTCATGTTTGTGTCAATTTAATTTTAACATTAAATAAATATATATTAATGTCATTTTCCAACCAAAGTGGCTCCATGGGGTCCCCAAGTTGACCCATGGGTTGTCGTGGTCGGACATGAATCATCCAATAGGAGTAGGAAAAGTGTCAAGCTCATCTAATATTATTAAAACATTATTTTTACCTTAAACTACACTAATTACCTCTAATCGCGATTAAGAACTTAAAAGTTACTATTCATCAAAAAATTATTTTAAGCTCATTCAACCACATTTTACTTCTTAATGAAAACCATTTATGTATGATTTTTGAAAATCAAATCACAGAAGTGGTAATATTTCATTTAAACGAAAAATCAGTTATTTAACTACCACTTAGTGGTTTCACTATTCATCAAAAATTGAAGTTTTTCAGAACAATGCCAAAATTTCACCCTAAGCTATAATTGATATCCCGAATTAAAAAATTATGTCTATTTTAAAAAATTACAAACATATAAGTTGCATTAATTAATTTTATAATTAATTCCCGTTGTCACAACAATAGCGTGTTTTTATGAAACAATTTATATCAAAAGATTGGCAATTGTTTATGTCCAATTTCAATGTTAAATTAATTCTAATGACCACCATTGGTTAAAATGGTAAAAATATATTCTAATTATACTTTTAAACCACTAAATAGTATAATTTATCACTATAAATTATTTTTATTAAAAAAGTTGTTTTTAAGTAATTTTCACTATTCATAAAAAATTGGAAGTTCTCAGAAAATTACAAAAAATTCAACTTTGGATAATTTCGATATTAAGAATAAAAAAATGAAGTCCATTTTGAAATATAAAATTTCTATAATTTTAAAAAGTGGTTATTACTATTCATAACGGCTACTTTGATTAGTCGCGGTGTTTTAGAACTCGAACTTGCGTACAATGCAAGCTATTGCATTATTGAAAGAGAGGCGTATCGTGGATGCTCGGGGTGTTACACTGACAATCATTGAAGAGACCTATGTTTTGATATTGGAGCGATGATATTCCTCCACATATCTCTATGGATGATTGATATGAGATTTGGGAAGAAGGGAAAGCTTATTCAAAGATATATCAACCCCTTTCGGATTCTTGATCGCATTAGAGCGATGGCCTAACAATATGCACTCCCACCTAACCTATATCAAGTATATAATGTATTCCATATATCCCTCTAGATAAAGCACATACCAGAAAAATCACATGTACTCAATCTAGATGAGGTTCAATTGGAGAATGATATCTCATAGGAGGATTAGTCGGTGAATATCATAGATCGTAGAAGAAATGATTTTGAGATATGACAACAAACATAGTCAATGTCTTGTCGAGAAACAAAATTTTTTAAGAAGTGATGCAAGAACTAGAAGAAGTGATGAAACAGAGTTAACCTCATCTATTTTTTTGTAGAAAATGAACATTATGAGGGTGAAATTTTTTATGTGGAGAAGTTTATAAGGACACAAAATATTATCAATAAAATTCCCCATGAAATTTAATTAAATGTCATGTTATGAATTATGGTTATTAAAACACATGGTTTTTTTTATTTTATTATATCCAATTATATTTAAAAGTCTATTAAGTGTCTTTAATTTTGATAGTATTTTCATCGAACAATTATAAAATTATTAGTGTAAATATTGGGTTTTAACAAATACAATTGGTACATAAAAAATAAGTGATGACCTCTATTACTAGGATAATACACAAAGAATCCCATTTTTGAGATTTTTTCTGGTAGATATAATCATTGGGATTTTACATTTACCAATCCCAAATTGCGATCCAAAAACTTAATCACGAAGTAAATAGTTTATTGGAGAATTTCAAGCTCATCGAGTTCACATCCCAAACCATATAAGTCTCACCATCACACACATCAATCTTAGGGAGTTTTCTAGTGTATTAAAGGGATATGTATCAATACACTATCATTATGATTATATATATTATTTTTATAGAATTATGAATATATTTTCATCCTATTATGGTTACTTTATAAATTATTTTTATTTTTTTATAATAAAACACAAATAGTATTTCTGGTTAATATTTTAACTCAATCAAGGAATTTATTTTGATGAGTTAATAGATTTTTGAAATAAATATTATTTTCATAAAATAATATTATTAAATATTTTTATTAAATATAAATGAGCATATATCTTTTTTGAAGTAAAATATAATTTTTATAAGGGTTTAGAAACTGTTATTGTAAAAATACACAACATTTCTTAATAAATGTCTATTTTATTATAAAAGTGAAAATTAAAAAAAATTGAAAATAATCTCAATAAAATGAATAATATTTTTGGAATCATAATATCAAAATTATCCAATGGTGAATTAATAGAAATTTTATAATAAAATAGATCTTTTAGTTAAAAATTAAATACCATATAAACATACTTTGTGTATTATGAAATACTAATGAAAAATGATATGTAATAAATACTCTAAGGGGTATAAAAGAAAAAATATATATTATATATTTAGATTAATTGATTTTATGTTAATTTGATTAATTTTATAAAGACCTTATGAATCTTCATAAACCATTAATATATATTAATATTTTAAAACCATTTCTTTAAGAGTTTGACTCACCTCCACACAATCAAGGGTATTATTTTTCAATGTTAGGAACTTTTAATTAAAATATAATGATATCCAATACCATTTAGAGGAAAATAAGGGAAAAAACCTTGGAATATCTTGTGGTTTTAGTAATTTATTTATGTAGAGTCCAAAACATAAATAATAAAAAATCCTTCTTTTCTTTAATAAACCCACCCAAGATCAAATTTATCTTCCCTAAAACTTATATTAGAATGTCGATAATTTTCCCTATCATCTATAGATTCATCCCATGGTTATATTAATCTCTCAAGAATCACCTACCAATAATCTAGAGTCACACACTCAAGTAAGGGATTTCCCTCTCCCTTATTCATCTAGGTACCCCTTTTTTGTTATGAATGTAATTACCATTTACTCATGTCGGTATATATTATTAAATATCACTTTTAATATACATATGATTTATAAATGATGCGATACCCATTATCTATCATTAAATACATCTCATGATCCTTTATGAACTCTCGTTACCATGCCAAAATTTAGTAAGGAATCTTTTACTTTCTCCTCTTTATTCATGTATCTTATTTACCTTATATATTTTATATTCATTTCATTATTATGGGATATATTATTACATGTACCCATTATTTTCCAATTTATTTCCAAAATTATGAGACACCCCTTTCTCTCTCATCTACATATTTTTTGAAATTTTAACTGACAGTGTTGTGCTGCTGAAATTACACCATGTTTTTCCATGCCAAAACAATTTTGTAGTGTAAAACATACCCATTACTTATCAAGGGTATTAAACTTTATAAAATTATACTCCCTTTAATTTGAGCTTAAATTTAATTATTCTACACCCCTTGATCCTGAAATAAGTTGTTATGATGAATGAATCCATATTGTATAATCTTTGTGGCACACTTAAGTAATAGAATGAAATAAAAGTGTCTGGTGCACCTGAAATTATATATCACTCCAATGGAATGGGTGATGTTTATTATCATGAGACATCATGTTGGGAAAAGGAGTGAACCATATTACATTATCGTATTTTTTTCAAACATTTTTCCTTTGTGGTTTCTCCTTTATCTATGTTTATGATTCCATGATTTAAGTTGTTTTTACAATTCCCATATTATGATTATTACGCCATATCATGTCTCATTGTTGATTTTTATGATTCATAATCTTTTTATTCAACATTGATATTCTTATTTTCTAACATGTTTCACCTTAGGCCTTGTTTGATCTCTTACTAGGCTTTATATCCCCAGTTTCTTTTGTTCGTCCCTAGGTTATCCCATGATATTTTCAATGCCATGGAATTTTTGAAGCATGCTAAGGAAGTTCTCAATAAAGATGTTGTTTCTACTAATTTAAAGTGCTATGTAATGTAACTAATTACCAGATACACTAGAATTATTGATCTTTCAATTTTTATTAAGTGTAATTCTATGTAATAAATCATTTATTAATGTGAAATAAAGAGAAAATTATTTTTAGTGTTAATGACCTAGTGTGAAACCAATTTAGGCGATTCATTGGATCTAAGGTAGAATGTGGAAAAATAGACCATGATATGGTCCACAATGTGTTTTTTCCTAGAGTATAGGGTTATTTTATCATATTATAGATTAAATAACCATTATAGAATCTTATGATCATGGCACTTATACTTTTATTCAATTTTTTGGTAAAATATTTATGTTTGTGAATGCCACATGATAACCTAAAAAATGAGTTAACAAATATTAAATATAGAATAAAATATATGTTTATTATGTCCAAATATTTTATCAAACATGGATAATCAATTATGTAAAATCCATATAATATTAAAATTCATTTAAATGGGAAAAAATGGGCTCTATGAATAATGATTAAAATCTATAAACTAAAATATTATATCATCTTATCCTTACACTACTTACGTTATAATCAAACTCATAGATCAAAGTACATGAAAAAATAAATCTAGAGTGCTTTCAATTATCATGGAAATTTTAGATTGATGTTTTTGGTAAACATAACTTAGTTGAAATTATGGTTTGACTACCTAATATGGACTTGATGTAACTAAGTGGAAGTAGTTGAGGAAATATTTAAATGAGATTTCAGGATGGGGGAGTCCACTAAACTGATCAAGGACCAATGAGCTAATGAAGTTGACATGTTACACCTACCTAAACCCTTCAAATGTATTTCAAGCACAAGTCTTGGTTATGAAAATGGAAAAATGGATCATTTCCTCAAGAATATATTTGAAACTTGATATTCTAAAATTAACATTGGGGGTTATTAGGTTTTGAAAAATAGTATGAGATTAATGAAATTTAGTTGAATTTAAATTTGTTAATATATTTATTTAATAAAAAGTACTAATTATCTTCTATTAATTTCTATAATTGAAAAAATAAAATAATATCAAAAATATAAATATGATCCTCACCAAAAAGGATAATATTCTAACTAGTTTGAATTTCATGGAATCTAATAGTGACTTGTGTGTTATACTATGCCACATACAGAAATTGTACATTCATGAAATCCCACTTCCTGAGTTCATTTCCAAAAAGGACAATGAGGAAGAAGTTTCTAACTCTATGAATCAGGTGGAAAATTCTATGTATGTGCATTTTTTCAAGATATCCACCCTTTATAATAAGATCTTAAATATATATGAGGATATGAATGGATATTGCATTTTTTCTCACGTTAAATATTTCTATCAAGATATGGAATGACTAGAGAGATGTGAAATCTCCATTTCAATATTCACATGAATTTTTGGAGAGTCAACACTAGCTAGGACACATGTAGTCAAGATTATTGGTTACATTAAGGTTATGGAAATATTTTCCTCCAAGATCGTTGATGAGTTATGAAAAAATATCATTCTGTCATCACTACCTAATAACTTTTCTAATTTTATATGAATTATAATTTTATATATTGTTAGAAAACACTATCAAAACAAGTTACAATTATTCAACAGGTTTATAAATACATGTGGAATAACAAACCCACTATCATTATGGTGAATAAGAAGAAGAGGAATAATGAAAAGTTGTCAAATAATAATTCCAATCCTAAGGATCTTGAGAACCATCCTTCCTAGAAGAATAATGAGATAAAAATCCATGGAAAAGTACAAGATGTGGTATATTTTTCATGTGGAATGTAAGGCCAATGGAAGAGAAATTTCTCACATCCAAAAAAGGCAGGGGAAGATTTAGGTGCATTGTTTGTTGAGTGTAATCCTTCTATATCTTCAAGTTCACTAATAGATACTTCTTATGGTACTAAAATTTGTATCCAAATACATGAACTGTATTGATTTTAGAAGATTAATAGAGATGAGGTGGAATTATAGAATGCCAAAAGAGAGAGTCTGGCTTCTCCAACCAATATATACTACCATCTCACATTACACAAATGATTGATTTTACATTTAAAGAACAATTATCAAATACATAATGTTACTGAGAACATTATTTCCATTTCTTATTTAGATATGTATATGTTTGTTTTTACCTTTATAAACAATGAATTTTTATTTTATAAAGATAGATTATGTTATGGAATGAGATACATTAATAATGATATTTATGTATCGAATTATGAAATCAAAATATTGGAAATTGGTAATCAAACTAATATGAATGACTCATATGACTATTGATTCCTTTTAAATGAGCATTGGAAAATTAAAAATAGGATGAAATGCCAGAATATGTGTTTTATCTTCCCCATAAAAGAATAAGAAAAAGAAGGTGGTCGAAACCCATGGATACTGAGAGCCTCCATGGGATGTGGGATCACATGAACATCATAAAGTCACACGAAGACACTATATGTAGAAGATAACCTATGGAGCAACTTGTGAAATCCCTTTTGAAAATCAAAATTACTCTTGAGAATTCATCATAGACAACTAGTGGTCATATGGTTGTAACTGACTAAACTCCCCTAGACAACATGATTTTTCAACCGGTGAGCGCCAAACAACCCATCAAAAGTTCTTTAAAAATTGGATGAAAATGTCAAAAATATGGGGGAGTATGATGGTCCTAAAATTAATGAAACACATCATTTATGGGGAGAGTTATTGTCCTTTACAACATTCAAATGAACTCATGAGATCCCTAAAAATTGTAAAATAAACAAAGTAAATTAAAATGGGAGGAGGTAGAAGCCTCTTGTGGTGGTAAAACACTCACGAAATTCTAAGGCCGTCTGCAACATGGTCCCACATGACTAGTTAAAAATTCAACTTGACCCTGTGAAGGCCCCTTTTCAAGCCACCCCTGTATCATGGAAATTCCCAGAGATGTAACCTGAGATCAAGAAAAGGACTTATGAAGGAAAACTAATCTCACAAACACCATTGGATATGTGAACCTTAAAAACATAAAAGTACCTTGACATGTCCACATGATTCAACAAATCCCATTAACTGTATGTAATCAAATAAATAATGTGTTGATTGGATGATCCCGTGGTTGATAAAAATTAGGTGGCGTCTCTGGGGATATCTATGATAGGGTCTCACATAGCACACGATGAAAAATCCCTCTATAGAATCAATCATGAATTCGGAAGACATGGGCCTAAATGAGTTGAAAACCATAAGGATGGCGAGGCCTATAAATATCCCACCCTATCATAAAAAATTCATCACTACTCTCAAGATGACAAGTTGGACCTTTTGTATCCATGCACCAGAATGGATTTCTCATAGCAACTAATCTCCCGACCGTCATGTTTCCCATCAGGTAAGATAATAATTAATATCCAGGTAAATCATATGGCTTGCATAAGCTCTTCAGGTGATCACTATAGATCTCATGAAAGACCTCTGACATGGAATACGAATAACATCCTACACATCTTCTATATCATGTGAGTCTTAAATTAAGATAACACAGAACAAATATAAGGAAACACAATATGATGGATAGAACAAACACTAAATGTAGAGAGACTTAAAGAAAGAACATACATTCTAACCCTCATGTGCTTCTTGTGAACAACCTCAAAAATGTATCCCAGATCTCACGACACTCCTTTGGTATAAAATTTGGGTCATTAGAAGTCCTCCAGTCAAGTAAAATCATGTTCCATGGTATCCCTTGGTCATTCTACCCATGTCTTTCAAATTATTTTTGGTTCATAATTCAAGCCTTGCGATGACCATCAGATGTGTTGTTAGACTCATATAGAAGCAGTAGCTCTTTTCAGACGAGTCTCACAATCACACCTGGATGTGTCGACCAGTTCTTTTAATGCCCTCTTGGAATTTTAGCTAGGTCTTGTGATGGCCTCTAGACATTTCATACATGACATGTGATTCCCTCCGAGATAAGTCAAATTGAATCTCACGATGACCTTCATGCATGTCATCCATATCTATAGATGACACTATGGCATGTTAGTTGGATCATGAGACACCCTCTAGAAAAGACAGTTTTGATCATGCAATGGATTCCAGAATCAACTATATAGGTCTCACGATGTCCTCTAGATAATTCATCCATGATCATGTGATGACCCTCAAACATTCCATCCAAGATACACAACATCCCTTATAAAAGTAAATTGGATCCTATGATTGTCTTTTTACATGTCTCAAATATAACCAGACACATCCAACAACCCTTAAATGTGTAACAGAGACAATCAAATCATGTTAAGTGGGAAATCAAGCATGATAGGTAGACATGTAGGATAGGTCAAAGGGCATCCCAGGTCTTTATACCTTTGTCCACCCTCAGTTTGTACGCCCTGACTACAGGGAAGCGTCAGTGTGTAAGACCCAATCTAGTGAACTTTGAGGAATACGATTCCCATCATAAATGTGATATGTAGGATGCCTCTTTGAGGCACAATATCTATTTTAATCTTATAATGGGAGGACCCATCACTTAAGTCCTACAGAATAAGTAGTGAGACTGATCATTTTCCATTCCTTGATTATCATACCGATCATATATCATATTGGATTAGGGAGTTTAAATAATCGAATAATTTTCACCATAATTCTATATAATGGAAATGGAAATGTAACAAAACAAGATTTTGCGAAATATATAATTTTCAAATTAATTTAACTTTTTTATATTTTTCATTTCATACAACAATGAAAATATTTTTTTAAATGAAAGAAATAGTTTTGGATTACGTTATATGAAACACTGTTTATATTGCACTAAATGAGAAATAAATTTTATCTTTATCTATATGTAACACTGATGATAGATTGTATTACACATAATAATGACTTTCCTAAATGGTTTTGTAACATCAAAGACTGAGTTTTAGCAAATAATAATATATTAAAATGTTATTATTTAATATAATAAGAAACAACCGAGCCTATAAATTAGAGGTTATGAATAAAATTGATTAATTTATGAATGTAAAATTTTTAAACAAATATAATATGAATTAATAGGATACCAATGAATTATAATTGAATAAGAAAGTCGATTAAAAATAATAAAAAAATGTTAATATGGTTTCATAGGCGTTTTAACCAACTAAATTATAATAACTAGTGAGTTATATTAATTTAATATATATTTAAAATATTTAATTAAATATTTTTTATATTTATCTAATATATTATATTTACATAAGGTAAGAATAAAATCAATTGTATGCATAAAACCAATTTTTTTAAAAAGGTAGTTTTACTACATTTTAAAAAATACACCATTTAAATTAATATATTTGACAATTTAATAGATTATATATCTCAAAAATTAAATTCAACATTGATATTTTAGCAATTGAAATAGGTAAAGGTACTTTTTTTTGTAATTTTTTGTGAATTAAATTGTGAAAAATACGGAATTTTAGTTCAATTTTTTTTTTCATATAATTTATTTATACTGTAAAATTAAATTATAAATTGTTTTAAAATTTAAATTATATAATATTTTTATCAATTCATATAATTTTGGTCATGGGAACCAATTTAACATTAAAATTAAATCTATAAACTTATAAAAGAATTGATTATTTTATTACTTTAAAAACCCGTAGTGTCGTCCCATCAGAAAGATTAAATTTAAATTAGTTTCATATAAATGTGTGATTGGAATTTTTCAAAATGTATTCAATATTTGAAATAATAATAATATATAATAACTAATAAGTTCATCTTAGTGTTCAACTCAAAATATTAGTGAATGTAATTATAATTTATTACATCACTTATGGTAAAATTAAGCTTATCTAAGGACTAAACATTATATTTAAGTATAAAAATGACCTAGAATCTTTTACAAGATATTTTTTTTTGAAATATATAAAACCTATAATCCATTTAATCTATTGTTTTCCATTCTTGAATCCACTTTCAATATAAAAAACATGTGTGGAATTCACTCTTCAAATATTTACAAGAGCGACACTTCTCCTCCACTATTAAAAGGCCTCCTCTCCTACCACTTTCACACACCTATTAATCCCCTTATAACACATAAAATATACTTATATAAGCTCATATAATCCCTAAATGTATCCAATAATCATCCCCTTTTATAGAAATCTGTCCAAGGAATTATTTTGGCACAAACCAAAAGGAGTTACTCGATTAATTGGCAACATATTCTCTCAAGATCCTTTCTTTTATTTTTTTTATCCAACCATCCACTATATTAATTACAAATTTATATAATAAAACATGTATCATGAATATTATATGATTTTTTATTCTAAGGATTCCGTCAAAACTTACACATATCTCCATCTAATGGGTAACAGACAGGCTGTTTACATGTATGATGTACCACCACCTCACAAAATGATGATTGTTCATTTTTTCTTTACCGCCTCTCATGGGAGAAATTATCATAGAAAATATGTCGATATATATATATATATATGTCATATATTATAATTATTATTTATTTATGATTATATATTCTTTTCAAAAAACACATATTGTTTTCGTTCCATTTGGTGTTAATATGACAATTTTGTTTGAGGAAGTGTGGACTACCGCCCCCTTAAAGAGATGTCATTCATTCACAGACTAAATGGAATTTATTAAGGATGGTATTAGGGAAATTATATTATATATATAACATTATAATGGTACATTAATTTTATTATATACATATACAAATATATTTTATTTTAATTCTTTCTTTAAATATAACTATAAAGATGGAAACAATGTTTATGCGTACATGCGATTTACCGTCTCCATGAATGGTGTATTCTATTTAATAATTGTATATTTTATAGATTTTTATAATAATAATATACTGAATATTCATAATATTTATATCATTACTTTAATTTTTTAATCATTATATAAATATAAGGACTCAAGATATAACAAATTATGTAACATGTAATGAACAAATAAGATATTACCCGAAGTGAAACCTCAACATAGGATGATTAACAACATGGTAATATAAGGTCATAATAAAACCATATACGGTGTTATATATAATAATATGTTTTTATAAAATATTAATACTAATTTTATATTTATTATTTGTATAATTTCAATGTGTACTATGAGATTCAAGACACAAGGTAAGGCAAATTTCTTCACACTTTTATTTCCATGAGATACATTATTTATTCATCACTCACTTCTTTTGTGTGGTATATATACTTCCCATGAATTTATTATTTTTATCTTATAATTAATGTTATGTTTAGTTACATACCCATTTTATGATCTTTATTTGATGGGTTTTATGTTTCATAAGCTACCAAATCAATATGACAGTTTTGTCTTAATTTTCCTTATTTGAGACTCATGTTTTGTTATGCACCTAAATTATTTTTCAATGTTTATATACATCCATTAAAAAATTTATCAAATTAATAATATTATTTTAATGATATTTTATGATTAATTTAATTTTTTTCACTTACATGGAGATTGTGATCCAATGTTACCAAGTAGTATGATTTTATAGAAGCAATCTCATCATTTTTCAGAATTGTTAACGATTAGAAATCCTTTGATGAAATATTGTCATCCATCTTTCAAGAAAACTAATGAGTTTCCTTGTCATAAATTATTTCGTGATATATTATTTAATTTTTACCATTTTTTACCATTTTTTAAATAATATATTTAAGAACATTTTTTAAGAATGCATGACATTACCATCTCTTCGATCAAAAATCCATGTTCCATCCAAAATATGTTATCTAAAAAGTATTTACATGAATATTATAATATTATCCTATAATAATTAAAATAAGTTATTTCATTTTTTTCTTTTACCAAATATTTCAAAGGAATCCACTATTTTATTTCCTAAAAAGACATTCTTTAACACTATTTACAGTTCAAAAGAACAATCTTTTTGCGTATTATGGAATTTATTTATTTACCAGGCATCATTTTTGTAACGAATAATATTCAGGTTTAGAAGGTTAATATTTAATAATTTTTATTAATTTTATTTTCAACGAAATGGGTTTGATAATATTTTCAATAACCTGGCATAGTTTTTCATGTAAAAAGGATTTCAAATTTTTTTCAATATTTTTTTAAATGTATTCATGGTTATTTTAAACGAAATGGTTTTCCAAAAGTTTTCATGATTTACATATATTTTTTCAAATTTAATTTAAAATAAATGGATTTCAAATCGTTTCCAAGATTTATTTATAATTTTTTTTAAAAAAATCCATTAAAGTGGTTTTAAATTTTTTCTGAATCTTATTTTATGAGTTTTCAAGAAAAATGATTTCAAAATGTTTTTATGATTATTTTATATTCTCTCTAGGAAATATGTTTTTAAAATTACTTCATTTCATCTTTATATATTTCAAGATATTTTCTATGAAAATGATTTTCTAATGGCTTTATGTATTTAAAATTAATTTTCAAAATAAGAAAGGATATTTTACTCTTGAAATGTTTTTGAATGATATTTCAAAACGGTTTCCTTCTAACATAACTTCCATTGATATTAATAATGACCTTATAGGAAATGATATAAAGGTTCCATTCATAGTATTTTTTTGAATGGGTTGTTCTTAATGTCATAGTCTTTACAAAACCATTTTATCTTTCAAGAGTTATATGTTTATGAAATATATTTTCCATTCATGGCTAATATATTTCTGAAATCCTTTTCTCTTTCATAGGTTATGATTCTGATGAAATGGTTATTAAAACTGCATCATTATTCATAGGTTATTATATGTTTTCATATTTTTGATACCCATTTCATTTCATGGGTTAAGATATGATAGTTTATGATTTTTTGGAACATGTATATATGAATTGATAATGAGATGAGAGGCACCTTTATCTCCCTAAAATGCTTTGGGTAAATAATTTTATCTCATGATATAGACTAATATGGTTTGGGAGTGAACCTTCAATACTAAGATGGCCATGGGAGTGAACCATGACTTCCAATATCATATAAATAGTGAAATCATGCTTCTATTATGGCCATGGGAGTGATCTATGAATACCAAAATGGTATGGGGAGTGAAGCCATATTACTAAGATGGTCATGGATGTGATTAATAGTATAATATGCAATTCAAATTATTTACTTATGTGTCTTCCACAATTCCATGTTTTATACCTATGTTAGTACTTTCATGGATTATATTCTTAATTTACCTATGATTAATTTATTATGAACTGATAATACTTATTCCATGATTTCTATTTATTAGCTTAGATATATAGGCTATGATATTATATTTTTAGCTTCACATTTTTACACCCCTATGTTCATATTTATACTTACATATCTTTCTTATTTACCCTTACTGAGAATCGGAGCCCACCAAATTTTACATTTCATTTCCCAAGTTATGATGATATGTATTATGTTTGTTGTGTATAAGAAGGGTTATTATGAATAAGAACCTAGTGGGAGATAATTTATCTCACTTATGTACTATTTTTCATGTTTCCATGTTTCCAAAGGCAATAGATTAGTACAGTATTTGAGCATCTATTTTTATAATGTTTTACGTATTCAATAGATGTTATGTAATGTTAAGCTTTTAAAATTGGGTAAACTATAGTTTATATCATAGAAAATTTTTAGTTTAACTTTATAAAGATTGACGATATAAGTTTAGGGAGATACCAAGGGTTTTTCTAAGTATACGTCTTGGGATATCTTTAAAGACAAGTATAAGGATGAGTCAACATTTAGGAAAATGTCTTGGAATTTTGGTAAAGGATAGAGTGAGTTATTTCCTATAAATACATAATTATTACAGATAATACAAGTGTATGTAACTATGGAACATATATACCTAGGGGTAGTAACTTTTAAAACATGTTCTGGGCCTGACACGGGGTAATCCGGTACATGACAATGGGCCTCACTGCACACCTAGTTTGACACTCCTAGGGGATATGATTTGGGAATTCAAAAACTCTACACAAACCATTATAATGTATTTAAATTTAATTTTTCTATTAATAACATAGGATTAACCTAGGGTGTCATATATTAAGGAATGTTTCATTATTTATACATCCAATATGTAAATACTTTTATGACTATGTGGTTTTTTGCTAAGATAATTAATTATCACACTTTGTTTCTTATTTTTGTCAATGGTGGGAACCATAATTAACATGATTAATGTTTAATGAGATGGAATATTTTCACATGAGTAGTCAAGTGGGATTATCACTTGAGTGAAAGATGTTGTGATCATGCCTCATCTATTTTCACAGAACATGATTAACAATGTTTACCCAAACTAACTCCCAGACTCACCAATGAAGAGAAATATGGAGTTTAATGAGATTTTGGGTAATGGAGATCATGGAGGAATGATGATTTAGTTTCCGTTGAGTCAAAAATGTGGAAAGTATCACCTAAGTGATTGTCTTAGAGTAATAAAAAGATGTTTTGACTATAGAAAAGTAGGATTAAAAACAATTTTCTATAGGGTAAAATGAAGAGTTCAACTAATGAAATGGATCATAATATTTTCATCCCTAATAAATACTCGTATGTTATGTGTTTTATGTGTGGATTAAATAGTCTTCTATACAACTCAATTTCCTAAGATGAAATTTATTTAGGGGAACTATAAAGGTGGTGTGAGTAATGGTTACATTGCTGATGATGGAGAGACTATAGATGATATGTGAAAGGAAAGTGGTAATGTGTAATAGGAAGAGGTGGCCTTATTAATGTCTTAAGTATGAAGTAATAAAAGTTTTTATGTATTTGTATTTATAAATTATGTTATATGAATTATGAAATATGCAATGAATTTTCTAATTATTTTTTTTCTCTTAGTATTTACAAGTTATGTTGAATGATTCAAATGGACTAGTTAAGTGATTTATGGAAAATGTGATATTATGAACATTGGAAGGTAACCCTTAAAATTTTATTTATATTATGATAATGTTGTCAAGAATAAGTAAATTGGATGGTAATGATTACCTTGGAACTAAGTAATAACTTTTTGTTAGTTGGGTTGTGATTTCATTGATAAAGTTTTAAACATTTTTAAATTTATGTAATAGATCCAATATACATTGGAATAAGGAATAATTCATGTTTTCCAAAAATATTTATTGTAATTAAGTTCATTAACATGTTTCAAGGGAATATTCAATAAGGTTATTCACATTTTTGGAATGTGACAAACAAGTGTTACTTTGTGATATATGGGGAATCTATATTAAGTTTATTTCATGAATTGATTTCTAAATTTTTGTATTTCAATATTTCAGAAAGGTTATAAGGTTTCCCACTCATGAAAAGATTAAGATAAATTTCATAGTAATTATTTATGTATTAATATTTTATTTAAAACCTTGATTAAAATTATATTTAGTGATTATCCTTAATTCAAGGATTTCCATCATATTTTTTTCTGAAATTATATTAGTGTTGTTTTAGAAAAGGACATCATGTTTTTTAGATGATAACCAATCATGTTCGGAAAGGCTGTGGGTCTTGAACCAATGGACAAAAGATGATAAGGGTTTCACACCTACAACGAGCCTATGATATGTCTTTGTTAATGTGTAATTATTGTTTTATTGAATAAATATTAAAGATGAACCATTAGAGTTACTGTCAGGACCCGTCCCCCGGGGCCCATGTCATGACTACCCCAAGCCCGCCTTTCATAGGATAGGGGATGGCGACTAGCACTGAAGGAGTATTCCCTAAAACGGGGATGACATTGCCTTTATAACCTGTAAGAACACGCAACTAAGAACACCACAAGATATGGACTCAAGTAAACTGAATAGTAAATAAAGTGAGTGCAGTAAGGAAAAGGAGCTAGAATACAAGCCCAACTGGAAATTACAAGAAACCGAATGTATATGTGAAATAGAACAACTCCTGTGAACACCCAACAAGGATTTTACATAAAGGGTTGGTACATATTTCGATCGGTCATCTCTGTTGTATGCCTCATCTCAGGTCCACCTCCAAGCTATCTTCAGTCCTGGTACTCTCTTCCTCAGTCAGCACTGTCTGTCATCTGCACCAAACACAACGAAGTGCGGGCATAGCCTGTGCAGAGGTGAAAATAATGATACTCTGTAGGGACCCCGATATCCTTAAGGTCTCAAAAAATCCTAAAAGGGTAAACCAAAAAGCATGAAATCAACTGGAAACCCTATTATGTATATTTTAATACATATAACTAAGTCATCAAGTATACCCATCTCAATCATGAGGAAACACATTGTCCAACTCCAAATCCCAAAACTCATCTATTCCACAAACGAAGGAGTACCATGATGGTAAGCACAACTCAGGTATGCCACACAGAAAAATAAAAAAAGTTATTACCACAAAGGGAAAAACCGCTTAGGTATGGACTTATCTCACACTAGGTATTTCTTAGGTACAATAGTAGAGATGATTAGATGTAACTACTGAATCATCTTACACTTTTAGGAGGGTATGCTACTATCCCACACAGAATCGATCAGTTATGACCCACATAGGATCACTTAGTGTTGAACCATACAAGATTTATAGGTGATGACCCATACAGGATTTCTCGGTGCTGACCCACATAGGTTCACTAGGTGATGACCCACACATGATCGCTATTCATTCTTCACGTCATAGTGAGCTACTGGGTTCCTTACTAAGCTTGCTCGTCTCTAGGAGGGTCTGATCCTCAAGACATTGGTTGATACTCTAACTACCTCAAAGTCCCATGAAGAAGTATCACAAAGGACCCCCACTCTATAGGGGTCTCAATGCAATTGAAAATGCGTTAATCAGGCGTCGGGTCTGTGAGTTATTATTCTTTTAGTCCCGAGGGATCAATTGGATTCATGCTCGATCTAACCCAACCGTACTCCAAATTTATCCAAATCTCCAGTGGGGTATACTCAAAGAGACCATCTCACTCCAATGTTTCCAGTGTCACTGATGTTTCATCAAACAGATGCCTGGTGCCAAAGTTATGGTCGATATAACGAAAAGTTTGAAGTTGGCAAGGGTATAGTCCGGCCCGGCCCGACCAGGATGGGTCCGACCTAGACCGCTAGGCCCGGCCTAGCCATGGTAGGCCTGGACCGGCTGTGCTGGGAGGTGCAGAGGCCGCGAAGGTGGTGCAAGGCTGCTGGGGCCGCGGGGCGGCGAGGCTGTGGGGGTTGTGGGGTCCGCGAAGGCTGTGGTGGCTGCGGAGGCCACGAGGGCCGCAGAGGCCACGAGGGCCGCATAGGCCACGAGGGTGGCATGAGGCCGCGGGGCAGTGGAGAGGACCATGGGGTGGCGAGGCAACAGGGTGCCGTAGAGGGACACGAGGTAGCAGAGGCCACTGGCGGCTTGAGGTCCATAGTGCGGTGGTCCTCCGCGGGTGGCCGAATGGCCAGCCGTCCTCTTCATGCGGTGCGGTCTCGTGTCACACCTTTTTCAGTTGTCGGTTCAGTTGGCTGCTCTCTATTCGCTGTCATTGCACGAGCCACCTTCTTCCATCACGAAGAACACACCATTCATGAAGAAAGACAGAGGGGCCGGGCAATGTTTGTTTGGCCCACACCCTCTGTGTCAGAGCGGTAGAAAGTGGCTCAAAGGGAATGATTCAATGTGAGAGGAAAATTAACATTGATCAATTTAAAACACACCCCTACCTCGATGGTTCAGTTGAAGATTGTCCTCCATTGAGACGGTTTTTTTCGATCCCCCAACAAGCATCCACCAATGATGTCGATGAGGAGAGGAAAAAGATGAAGTCAATGACGACGACATTTACTTGATCGTTGTTTTGTACATTATTAGAGATCCTTTAATGGAGTTTAGAGAAATATTCATCGAATTTGAAGAGTTCTTCATTGGCATTATTCGTTAGAGAAGCTCTTCGTTGGTGGAGTGAAATCCTCCCACATTCTCTTCCCTTCTACTTTTCCAAATAATTTCCCCCAATCTCCACAAAAAAATGAAATATCCAACATAATAGAATATGTTGTATATTTAGTTTATTGGATTAATTTCAAATTGGCTTAATTAATTAATTGAGGAGATGGTATAATTAATCAAAGGGGGTGGCACAATTAAAGTGGGTGAGATCAAGAGGTTTCTCCCCATTAAGAGGGGAGTTCAAGGGGGTTTTATTCTCAGGTGATCCCCACCACCATAACCCATGTGGTAGGTTTTAGTTCAGGTGGCCCCCACCTTTGAAGCATCCACATGGAAGGTTTAGGCTCGAGTGGTCCCTACCACCATAACCCATGTTGTGGGTTTCTAAAAAAATGTTAGACATTTTTATTTTATTTAATTCCTTCATGAAAAGTATAAAAATTATTTTTCACTCTCGACCCACTGTGATGGAGGTGAAGGTCTCCTAAAGTGAATACTAGTATTGTGAGTTCAACAGTGCCCTAAGATTTCAATTCCGAGCACCGGTTCAAAAGTTACAAAAACGCACTCGAACGTTTACTAAACGTATCCAAAAAAAGTTCATAAATTCATTTCAGGCACACAGAGCCTCGGAATTATGCACCACCAATTTTCGAGGACTTGTAAAATTACCATATATTTTAGAACAATTACATGGAAATTATGGGTCTTTACATTCTCCTGACCTCAGGGCTTTACGTCCTCGTAAGCCACAACTCAAACTGAGGGAACAAGTAGGGATACTAAGCATGTATCTAAGCCTCCCGCTCCCATGTAATCTCTTGGAGGCCTCCATGCTGGTAGTAAACACACACCATATGTATCAATCACCCATGAAGGACCCACTCCTGTCGATCCTCAATCTCTACTAGAACCTCCATAAAATTCTCCCCATAGTCAATGTCTAGCTCTTTGCGGTCGATGATGTGAGAGGGGTCATGCACGTATCTCCTCAGCAGAAATACGTGGAAGATGTTTTTCACCCAGTGCAACTGAGGGGGAAGTGATAGGTGGTAAGACACCTCGCCAACTCTACTGAGGATGTGGAACGGTCTGATGAATCCTTGAGATAACATTCCACGTTGGCCAAATCTCTTCAAACCTCATCGGGGTGAGACCCGTAGAAAGACATGATCACCATCCTTAAACTCTAGAGGTCTCTTTCTACTATCGGCATAATACTTCTTCCTTCTCTATGAGGTCTTCATCTTCTCCTAGATGATATGCACATTTTCTATGTTAGCACATACCATCTCTGGTCCCAGTAGTGCTGACTCCCCTGGGTCAGTCTAGCACATAGGTGGCCTGCAAGGTCACCCGTACAATGCCTCAAAAGTATCCATCCCATTGGTAGACTGGTAGCTATTGTTGTATTAGAACTCCACAAAAGGCATGTGATCCTCCCAGCTGTGACCAAAGTCGAGGATGCAAGAACACATCATGTCCTCATGGGTCTGAATGGTCCGCTCAGTCAAGTCATCCGTCTGCGGATGGAAGGCGGTGCTCAAACAAAGATGCATCTTGAAAGCCTCCTACAATCCATTCTATATCCATGAAGTAAAACATGAATCATGATTGGATACAATAGTCTGGGTTACTCCATGAAGCCACATAATCTCCTACACATAGAGGTGTCCCATGCTCTCTATTGAACCCTACTATCTGATCTTTAGGATGTGGGCCGACTTGGTGATTTGGTAAATGATCACCCAAATTGAGTCATGTCCCCTGGACGTACGTGTAATTAATGTCATGAAGTACATGTATATCCAATCCCACTTCCACTCTATGACCTCTAGATGATGAACTAATCCTGATGGTACCTGATGCTCCGCCTTCACTTGGTGATAAGTGAGGCACCGAGAGACAAACTATGCTACTGATTTCATCATTCCTTGCCACCAGTGCTGTCGTCGGAGATCCTGGTACATCTTCACCACTCCTAGATGTACCGCTAGAGGGGAAGTTTGGAACTCCCTAATCACTTCCTCCCAAAGTGACACTAGTACCATGGTACATCACTAAAGAGGATGACGTGCTCCCCAACTTCAGAAAATCCATCAGGTGCATGTCCTATGGATATCTAAGCAGGTTGAGTCTCACATTTAGTGTCCCTACACTGCTCCTCCTTGACTCGCTAAGAAGTGGGGGAGTGACTATAAGAGACTGAAGGAAAGTTTCTCCATCGCATTCCACGAAGGATATCTGCAAAGCGTCCAACTACTCCATCACCTCACATAGAAGTGGTATACCAAATCTCCCACAGAGTTCATCTACTACAACGGCACCCTTACCAGGAGTATAGACTATCTCGAAGTCATAGTCATTTAGGAACTCAATCCAACGTTGCTATCTCATGTTCAGGTTCTTCTGAGAGAAGATGTACCTGAGACTCTTGGGATCAGAGTACACTGTAAAACGCTTGCCCATCAAGTAATTTCACAACATATTCAAGGTGAAGACCACTGCATCTAACTCTAGGTCACGGGTATAATAGTTATACTAATGCTATCTCAGCTGTCAAGAAGCATATGTGATCACTTCTCACTCCAACACGAGGGAACATCCTAGTCTGGTCCCTGATGCATCACAGTAGACTACGTACCCTATGCCCTCCTCTGGAAGTCTCATGATGGGGGAACTAGTTAGCCTCTTCCTCAACTCCTAAAAACTCCAATGTAATCTATCATACCACATGAAGGGTTTCCCCTTCTTCATCAATGCAGATAAAGGTTCTACAACTCTAGAACAATCTGGCACAAATCTCCGGTAGTATCCAGCTAAACCCAAGAAACTCTGTACCTCCGTCACACTCCTTGGTGGCTCCCAAGATAGTACCGCCTCAATCTTCACTAGATATACTGTAAATCCAGACTCTGATATAAAATTTACAAGAAAGTGATCCTCTAGGATCCAAAAATAGGCACTTCAAGAGTTTACTATAAAGATGGTGCTCTTAGAGTGTGTCTAGTACTAACTGAAAATGATAGGCATGATCCTCCTTAGTAGTTGAGTAGATAAAAATGTCATCAATGAAGACTACTAAAAAGCGATCAAGGTATTACTGAAAAATACTGTTCATGAGTCCGATGAACACTGCTGGAGCGTTGGTCAGGCCGAATGGAATATGAAAGAACTCATAATGGCCGTACCGATAGCAGAAATCCGTCTTTTGAAAATCCTTGTCCCTTACTCTGAGTTGGTGATATCCTGATCTGATGTCTATCTTTGAGAACCATCTTGCTCCTTTCAGCTGGTGAAAGAGGTTTTCAATTCTTGGATGTGGGTACATCTTCTTCAAGGTCACCTGTTACAGGCGCCGATAGTCGACAAGAATTTTCAAACTCCCATCCGCCTTCCTAGAAAACAAAATTCGGGCTACCCAAGGAGAAACACTGGGCCGAATGAACCCTTTCCCCTGTAAGTCCTCCAATTATACCCTTAGCTCACGAAGATCAGCGGGAGCCATATGATACGTTGGTGTAGATATCAGTGTCGTCCCAGGGTACAAGTCAATCTAAAAGTCCACCTATCTGCAAGGAGGTAGACCCAGAACATCATCAGGGAAAACATCACATACTGGTCCACCACTACAGGATAGCTCAGACACTCCACATTAACTGATCTGATGGTAAGGCTAGCCAACTGATGAGTGATTCTATGCACTCTCCTCCGATTAAGTCCATCCTATGCTGCATAGGCTCCCTTCTCACTAGTGAAGGCAAACCTAGTCCCATCTGGTCGGACACACTGTACTTTGAACCTAACACAGTCAATATGAGAATGGAATCTATATAACCAGTCCATACCCATGATGATTTTATAAGGCCTCGAAGTTGCTACTAAGAGATCCTAGCTAAAGATCTTGCCTCCTAGAGTAAGCTCGCACTACAGGAACCAGTGTGTAATCATCGAATCCACTCCCATATGAGTCTCTAGCTGAAAGGATCGAGCCAACAGCTTCGTCAGAATCTCAGAGCTCGAAAC
The DNA here is from genome assembly GCA_963277665.1 of Viscum album. Classification (NCBI taxonomy): domain Eukaryota; kingdom Viridiplantae; phylum Streptophyta; class Magnoliopsida; order Santalales; family Viscaceae; genus Viscum; species Viscum album. Next base: position 515,279,630 of record OY728141.1, read on the forward strand.
GAGGGTAGTGGAAATAAAATAATGACTAGAACCTGTGTCTATAAGTACAACAACTATGGTGGAGTAGACACTAATAATACCTCATATCATCTTCGGAGTGTCATGATCGTAGGCCTCATCTTCCTGGAGATGAGATTTCCCCTGTCCACTTCTCTTTGTAGTCGGGGTGGACCACCTAGTGGTGGTGGTGGTAACAGCTCAAATCATCACCCACTACCTGCTACACAGCTATCTCCTCTACCATGTCTTCCTGCTCCCTGTGGAATTCCTCGGTCGAACCTTTGTCTCTTCTTGGGTGACCCTTTAACCATCCGCTGATCATCTGTATGGTGGTTCAGAAAGTCACGAGCCATGTGGCGCTGCCCACAACATGTGTAATACTACTCTCTCCTGGTATGACTGGCTCTACCTCAGGTGCCCCGCACAACAAACCCTAAATCATGCAGTCATCGACCTATAGGTTTGGTCCTCTTGGACCTCTGTTACATCTGTCTACAGCCAGCTATAGAAGACTCTGATAGGTGACGTCCGTTGGTGGGTCTCGCTACTGGTGACTGCTCAGTAAGAAAAATATAAACTAAGAGGGCTCACTCTAACACCCCCACCTGCGCCGGGATGTTGAGAGAAATTATGGAAGCCCTAATCTCTCGCATGAGGCTCTACTCGAATGTTTGGGCTCTGAAGAATGCGTCTCAAACCCTATCAGTGGAGTAGCATGAGAGGTCAGTTATCCTCACTGAGTACTGAGCCACAGTCATGCTGCCCTGCTGCAGATGAAGAATGTCCTGTATGCTCCCTACGTGAAGAGTCGCTGGAAAAAACTCTGCCTCGAACAGGATCTCAAAGTCTGCCCAGAGAATCATCCCCTCTTCATGAACATAGGTCATAAATCCCCACCATCTTCCAGTTGCTTCCTATAGAATAATGGCGTAAATAATCACCATGAGATCGGCTAGTGTCTCTACTAGTCAGAAGACTCTCACCATGGCCTCCAGCCAATCCTTAGCCACCTGTGGGTCTGTCTCTCCCCTGAACCTGGGTGGCCTCTGGCGCTGGAACTTATACAAAGATCTCAAGCGGAGTGCACCCTTTGCTGCTAGGGCTAGTGGCATATGTGGCCCAACGGGTAATGGTACCATTTGTTCCCCTGCCGGTGCCTCTACTGGAAGAGGGCCCCACAGCAAGACCTCGTCGCTCGGTGGGATGTCAGTGCGTACTATATGCAGAACCCTAGCTGTATGTCTGCATGGAGGAATCCTGTAAATAAACATGTGAACCATGGTAAAAAAGATATACCTGGTGAGATGATTCAATGGCATCTCAAGGAAAACTCTTGGAAACACACACACAGTTAGTCTTTTTGTGAACTAAGTCAGAAATCAGATGTCAGGGTCCTGGTGTATGGATACGTCGGCCACCGCGCCAACACTGAATTCCCTAAAATAATAACCACACTCACTACACCAAACAATATTTCCATTAAAAAGATCATATTCTTATGTTCTATAGTATATAGGAATCCTTTGATACCAATTTGTCATAACCCGTCCCCTAGGGCCCATCCCATGACTACCCCAAGCCCGCCTTCCATAGGCTAGGGGCTGGCGACTTGAACCGAAGGAATATTCCCTAAAATAGGGAAGGCATTTCCCTTATAACCTATAAGCATACAAAACCAAGCACACATCAAGATACAAGCTCAGGAAAACTGAATAGTGAACAGAGTGAGTAAAGTAAGTAAAAGGGGCTAGAATACAAGCCGAACTAGAAAGTATAAGAAACTAAAAGTACATGTAAACTGGAACAACTCCTATGAACACCTGCCAAGTATACTACCTAAAGGGTAGGTACAACTATCGATCAGTCATCTCTGCGGTACACCTTGTCTAAGGTCTACCTCAAAGCTACCTCCAGTCCTGGTACTCTCGTCCCAAGTCAGTGTTTTCCGTCGTCTGAACCAAACACAACGAAGTGTGGGAAAATCCCGTCTAGGGGTGAGTATAAAGATACTCAATGGGGACCTTGTGACACTCAATGTCTCACAAAATTCACAAAGTATAAACCAAAAATCATGAAATCAATTGGAATACATACTTACTTATACGCCCACACATATACCTATGTTATCATGTATACCCATCTTAGTCACGAGGAAACACAGAGTCCAACTCCAATGCCCAAATCTCAAACTGTTTCATAAAGGAAGGTGTACCACGATGGTAAGTACCACTCATGTATGCCTCATTGAAGAATACCACCAAGTTATTATCACAAATTAAAATACCACTCAGGTAAGCAATCAGATCACACCAGATATTTCTTAGGTACAGTAGTAGAGATGATTAGATGTAACTAATGAATCACCTTACTCTGTTAAGAGGCTCTGCTACTGACCCACACATGACTGATCAGTGATGACCCCCACAGGATCGCTCAGTGCTGACCCACACAGGATCGTTCAGTGCTAACCCACACAGTATCGCTTGGTGCTGACCCACATAGGATCACTAGGTGATGGCCCACACATGATCGCTCGGTGCTGACCCACACAGGTTTGCTAGGTGCTGACCCACAAATGATCACTATTCATTCTTCAAGTCATATCTAGCTACTGGTTTCCCACACTATGTTTCCACGTCTTTGTGAGGGTTTGTACCTCAAGACACCGGTCGATAATCTAACATCCATGATGTCTCATGAAGATGTATCACAGAGGACCACCTTTCTGTTGGGGTATCAACACAACAAATAGTGCATCAATCATATGCTCAGTCTATGAGTAATTATCCTTTTAGTCCCATAGTCCAGGTTGGATTCGTTCACGATCCAACATAATAATACTCCAAATTTATTGACATCTCTAGTGGGGTATACTCAAAGAGAATGTCTCGCTCCAAGTTTTCCATCGCCACTAACAGTTTGTCAAACGGACACTCGGTGCTAATGATATGGCCGATAGAACAAAAAGTTCGACATTGGCCCAGGTCTGGTCCGACCTCATCCAACCCGGCCTGGGCCGACCCGACCAGATTCTGGTCGACCCAGCCTGCTGGTTTTGGTCTGGCCTGATGGACCCATCCTAGCCGCGCTGGGCCTGGCCCGGCGGCGCCGGGCGGCGCAGAGGCCTTGAGGGCGGCGCGAGGCCATGGGGGCCGCAGGGTGGTGAGGCCGCTGGGGCTACAAAGTCTACGGGGGCCGTGGAGGCCATGAGGGCCGCTGAAACCACGAGGGTGGAGCAAGGCCATGGGGGCCGTGGGGCGGCGAGGGCACGGTGTAGCGCGGAGGGCTGTGAGGGGCCGCAGAGAGATATGGGGGTCGTGGGGTGGCTGAGGCCACGAGGACCGCGGGGTGGAAGTTGTCTCGGAGGCCACGGGCAGGGCGAGGGCCGTGGTGCGGTGGTCCACCATGGCTGGGCAGATGGCCAGACGTCATCTCCGTGCAGCGCAGTCTTGCGCCGCGCCTTTTTTGGTGGCCAGTTTGGCCGACCTCTCTCCGTTCGCTGCCATGACATGATCCACCTTCTTCCACCATGAATAACACACCATTCATGAAGAAAAACGGAGGTGTCATGCCATCTTTGTTTGGCCCGCACCCACCATGATAGGGTGGTAGCAAGAAGCTCAAGGGGAATGATTCAATGTGAGCGGAAAATTATCATTGATCAATTTAAAAAACCCCTACCTCGATGGTTTGGTTGATGATTTTCCATGGTTGAGACAGTTTGGCATTTTTCGATCCTGTAACAAGTCTCCCCCAATGACGTCAGTGAGGAGAGGAAAAAGTTGAAGTTGGTGACGATGATGTTTCCTCGATCATCGGTTTTTTCGTCATTGGAGATCCTTCGACAGAGTTTGGAGAAATATTAGTCAAAGTAGAAGAGTTAATCGTTGGCGTTCTTCGTTGGATAGGCTCTTCGTTAGAGGAGTGGAATCCTCCCAATAGCTCTTCCCTTCTCTTTTGCCAAAAACATTCCCCCAATCCCCACCAAAAATTAAATAGCCAACATAATAGATGTTATCTATTTTTTTCGCATAATTTCAAATTGGATTAATTAATTAATTGATGAGTTGGTATAATTAATCAAAGTGGGTGGCCCAATTAAAGTGGAGGAGCTCAAGATTTTTCTCCCCATTAAGAGGGGAGTTCAAGGGGGTTTTAGTCTCGGGTGGTCCCCACCACCATAACCCATGTGGGATGTTTTATTTTAGGTGGCACCCACCTTTGATAAATCCACATAGGAGGTTTACGCTTAGGTGGTCCCTACCACCATAACCCATGTTGTGGGTTTCTAAAATAAAAATGTTAGAAATTTTTATTTAATTTAATTCTTTCTTGAAAAGCACAAAAATTATCTTTCACTCTCGATCAACTATGATCGAGGTGAAGGTCTCCTTCAGTGAATACTGGTGATGTGAGTTGAACAGTGTCCTCAGATTTCAATTCCGAGCACCGGTTCAAAAGTTACAGAAACCCACTCGCACGTTTATTGAACTTACATGAAAAAAGTTCAAAAATTCATTCCGGGCACACTGGGCCTCAGAATCATGCGCCGTCAATTTTCACGGACTCGTAAAATTCTCATATATTTTAAAATAATTACATGGAAATTATGTTTCTTTACAACTAATTTTTATGTTTAAGGATTAATTTATTAACCATTTTTATTTTAAAGAATTTTTAGAAAAAAATAGTAATAATTTTCATTCTAGTGTGGGAATTAAGATCCTGAAAAATTATCATTTAGTACTTCAAGAATCAAATTCAATTTCTAAACATCCATATCTTAAAGTAATAAATGAAGTATAAAAAGGAAAAATCAAAATAAAAGAATGAAATTTTATTTATAGAAATATATCACGTTATTATATTTCCTTATACTCATGGTTAATAAAAGAATTAATCAATGTTAGATTAATGAAAAAAATATTTCATCAAAATACCTTAATTTTTGTTAAAATGGTGACCTTTTAAATAATCACATATTTGTGACTTTGAGGCCCTGAAATTTTCATTGATTATTCAAATTTTTGTGATTGATGACCTCAATCACTCCCTATAAATATTTATTATTTTCATCCATTTCAATCTTCACTCCCAAACTATGTTATCCTGTGTGGAAACCCAGTTATATGTTACTTTGGTTAACCGTTATGGTCCCAACATTACCTTTTTAAGGGAATTTTTTGTATTCATTTTTACTATGTGGGTTTCTATGAATGAAAATTTCAAGTATTAAAACATTGATAACATAGATGAATTCCTAGGGAAAAATTCATTTTAAGAGGGGTAGAATTTAACACCCCAATATTTTGTGAAATAATTGTTTCCAATTAATTTATCCTTTTTGATATTTTTCATTTCACACAACAATGAAAATAGTTTATTTTATATTAAAGAAATATGTTTGGCTTGCATTAGAGACATGAAAAAGATAATCATTCACTACATGAAAGATAATTTACCTTTCCCTATATGGAACACTGAGCTTATCTTTCAATATATTTATTTTAGTCTTTCATCAATGGCTTGTGTAACACACATGGTTGAGTTTTATAGAACAATAATATAATAAAATGTTATTATTTAATATAATAAGATATCAAATTAATTTTGAAATAGATTTTATCAATATTATTTATTAATTTACCAAAATATATAGTTTAAAAAAATATAATATGAATTCATAAGATAGAAATTAATTATAAATGAATATGAAAACTGATTAAATATAAAGAAAAATGTTAATATAGCCTCAGAGTTGTTTACCCTAAAAAATTAAAATAATTAGTGACTGATATTAATGTAATATATAATTTTTATATTCAATAAAATATTTTTCATATTAATATTATAGATTTTATAGACATTAGTTAAGAAAAAACTCAATTTTATGGATTAATTTTTTTTATAAAGGTAGTTTTACCGCCTTTTAATGGTGAAACCATTTTAAATCCATTTTTTATAAAGGTAATAGATTTAATATTTAAAAATCAAAAATCTTATTTTAATTAATAATATAATAATTAGGCTATGGTATGTTTTTAGTTTTATCCCGTGAAGTTTCATTTTTTAATGAATAGTGAATAATAAAGAATTTTAGTTCAAAACTGATTTTTCCATTAATTTATTTATAAGGATAAATTATGTTTTAATTTTTTTTCATTTTTTAGTTTGATACTATTTTATCAATTATACTAATTTAGGTCATTAGAACCAATTTCACATTGAAATTGGATATAAAAACATTGGAAACTTTTAATAATTTGATCACTTTAAAACCCCGTAGTGCCATCCCATCAGTGTGATTAAATTTAAATTAATTTATTCCACTAATGGGACTCAAATATGAAAAAATTGATTCAATATTTAGAATCACAATAATTTATAATTACTAATAATGTCAACGTAGTTTTAAAAAAAATTAATAGTGAATGCTATTAAAATTAATTACATTGATTAGGGTAAAATTAAGCTTAACTAAAGACTAAACCTTACATTTAAGAATCAAAACGACCTAGAAAATTTTCCTAGATAAATTGGATGGAAATATTTATACCTTATACTCACTTTTATATAATTTTTTCTATTGTTGGATCTAATTGAAACCTGAATGCGTGGGTGTAATTCTCTCTTGAAATATTTACAAGAGTGACACTCCTCCTTGACTAAAAAAGGACTCATTTCCTCCAAGTCCCTCACACCTATCATGATCTTTGGATCACCTAAAATATACTAAAATAATCTCCCAAAATTCCTAAATTTATACTTGAATCATCCCCTTGAGAGGAAATCAATCCAAGTAAGCCTTTTGGAATAAACTAAAAGGAATTACCTGATTAAGAGGTAACATCTTCTCTCAAGATCCTTTATTTCATTTTAATTATCCACTCCTACACTCTATTTATTACATGGTTGTATGAAAAAACATTATAATCCAAACATTAATATTTTTTATGTGAATTTATTGACGTACAGTTACATATACCTCTTTTTAATAGGTAACGAACATACTGTTTATGTGTATAATGAACCACTGACTCACTAAATGACAATTGTTCATTTTTCCTTTACCACATTTCATGGTGGAAATTATGATGGAAAATATTTTAATATATTTAATATATAATATTTATTTGTCCTTTAATTATATGTATTACATTTACAACACATATCTTTTTTACTTTCCATTTGGTTTAAATACGATAATTTCGTTTGAGGAAGTGTGGACTACCGCCCCTTCAAAGCGATGTGATTCGTTCACACATTACATGGAATGTATTAAGAATGGGTTTAGTGAAATTATATGATATATATAACATTATAATTCTAATTTATTAATATTATATGAAAATATACATATCTTCATTTTTCGTTCTTTATTTCGATATGCCAATAAAAACAGAAACATCATTTATGTGTGCGTACGACTTACCGTCTTCATGAACGGTGTATTCCATTTCATAAATATATATTCTATATATTAATATAAAAATTATTTAATTAATATAACTGATATTTACAACATTTTTTACATTTTTTTAATCATCATATAATTATAAGGTCCAAATATATAACAAATTAAGGCATATGCAAAGAACAATGAAGATATTACCCAAAGTGAAATAATAACATAGGATTGTTCACAAGAGGGTAATATAAATTCATAATAAACCCATTGATGGAATTATACATAATAATATGGTTCCATAAAATATTTATAATAAATTTATATTTATTATACAGTTGGGTTGAATGATTATGATGAGATTAAAGACACAAAGTAAAGGAAATTTCATCTCACCATTATTTCAGTGAGACACATACCTTATTCAATACTCACTTATTTTGTGTGGTGTATGTCTGATAATGAATTTATTATATGAATATTATAATTAAATGTATGGGTATTTATATCTCCATTTTTTGAACATTCTTTTAGGGGGATTATGTTTCAAAAGTTACCAAATAGGTAAGATAGTATTTTCTCAATTTTCATTCCTTGAGACTCAGGTTTTGTTATAAACCTAAATTCTTTTTTTACGCGTATATACTAAAATTTTATATTTTATATAATTAATATAATTTTCTTCATGATATTTTATGCTTCATTTAATTTTATTTTCTTACATGGGGAGTGTGATTTCAATTTACCAAGTAGTATGAGTTTATTGAAAGAGTCTCATAATGTATTGAAATTATTAATGATTATGCTTCCTTTGATGAAATATTTTGATCCATCTATTAATAATGCTCATGAGTATCCTTCCCATTAATTATTTTACAATATATTCATGTATTGGTACCATTATTCCATTACATGGTACATGATATAGTTAAGAATGAGTTTTTATGAAAGCTCGTCTTAACCCTCTTTTTGCTCAAAAATATGTGTTCTATCAAAATCAACTTTTCTAAAATGGTTTCTCATGAATATTATATAATTATAATTTAATAATTCGAAGAAATTTTTACCTTATTTCATTTAAAAAGGTTTCAAATGAATTTTCATGTCTTTTTCTAAAAATGGATTTTAAACATTTTACCTTGTAAAAGAAATATTTTCTATACCTCATACAACATGTAAAACTTTACCCACATTCATTTATGTAGAGCTTATTTTTTATGTTTAAATGGTTATTTTTAAGTATGTTTTTTAAAAGTCTGTTCCAATAAATGCTTTGGAAATTTTTATCAGGATTCCTTAATTAGTTTTCAAGTAAATATATTTTCAAAACATTTTCAACAATTATTTATATATTTTCATCGGCATTTTAAATGAAATTATTTTCAAAAAAATTTCATGATTTATTTAAATGTTTTAAAAGTTATTAACAATGAAATTATTTCCAAAACATTCTCCAAATTTATTTTTTATTTTTATGATATTTTTCAAATAAAAATAGGTTTAGAATGTTTTGAATCTTATTTTATACACTTTAAATAAAAAGGGTTTCAAAATTACATAAAGGTTCATTTATATAATTTTAAAAAAAATGTTTTCAAAATTATTTCAAGTTTTCATTATATGTTTCAATATATTTTATATGAAAATTATTTTCATATGTTTTTATGTATTAAAAATTCCTTTTCAAATAAGAAAGGTCATTTTTCACAAGAATACTTTTGGACATATATTTCAAAATTGTTTTCCCTCAAAGATGAAATCTTTTCATGTTACTCATGCCCTTCTAGGAAACGATCTAAAGGATCCATTCATATTATATCTCAAAATTGTCTTAATGTCATGGTATTTATGATACATGTTTGTCTTTCAGGGGTTATATTTTTATGAAATACATTACCATTTCATGGGTTATATGTTTCTGAAACCTTTTTCTATTTTATAGCTATACTTATGATAGAATGATTACAAAACCTGTATGTTTTTCAATAGGTTATTATATTTTTAGATGTTTATGATACCCATTTCATTTCATAGGTTAAGAGATGATTCTTAATTATTTTTTTTCACATGTATGTATGATTTGATTATGAGATGGGTGGGACTTATATATACCTCTAATTAATTGGTTAAATATTTATATCTAATAAGATAAACTAGGATGGTCTTGGGAGTGACCCTTGACCACTAAGATGGCCATTTGAGTGAACCATGATGACAAATATGGTATGTGGAGGGAAATCATACAACTGGGATGAACATAAGAGTGAAACATGACTGAAAAGATGGTATGGGGAGTGAACCCATACTACTAAGATGGTCTTGGTTGTGATACCTTGGCTACTATGAAAATCATATTATATGATTATGTGTCTATCACAATTCCTTAATTTATTCCTATGTTATTCTTTCTTGGATTTTTCCTTATGATTAATGTCTTATGAACTGCTAATATTTATGCCATGATTTTGATTTACGATCTTTGATATGCAGGGTATGATATTTTATTTTTAAGATCATGTTTCCATACCCGTATTCTCACATTTATTATTAAATATCTCCCCTGTATAAACTTACTGAGCATATATTCTCACCCCTTTTTATGGTTCCTTCTCCATGTTATGAAGATATCTATTATGTTTAATGTGTCTAAGAAGAGTTGTAGTAAATAATAACCTAGTGAGAGAAAATGTAGCTTACTTATGTACAAATGTTCATGTTTCCTTGTTTCTAAAGGCACTATAGATGTATAGTATGTAGGAGTATGTTTGTATAATGTTTTATGTATTACAAAAATTTTATGTAATATTAATATTTGAAAATCAAGGGTTGATATAGGAAACATTAGAGTGTAAATCCAACAACTTAATATGATATTTACCACATATAGGGTAGCCTCATGATGTAATCCCTGATCAATTGATCTGTGAGGACTATGATTCCTACAATAACCATGATAAATACGACTCGTTCATAAGGCCCAAGATCAAATATGAATCCATTTCAATGTAAACTCTGTGTCTCTGACATTTCAACCATTGGGACCCAATAATTCTCATGGCCTGATCACTATATCTCATCCATAAGTGGAATGAGAAATCAACTGAACTACAATGAATATGATTCCTTTCATAACCAAGATATGTAAGATACCTTTCTGAGGCCCGATCACTACATCAAAATCAATGGTTTTTTTGAGCACAAAATTCTCGCATCCATATGTAATTTGGCTGACCACATTCTATCCCTTGTTTCTTACAACAATCATAGACCACATGGTCTTAGGGATTCCAAATGAACACATCATTGACATCATGAATCTCCACTATCCATGGTAGTATTAGTATGTAAGCCTCGATGAGTGGTAAAATATAAATATCCCTCATATAATGTCATATACCTTGGGGCTAGTCCCAAGGTCATGATTGAACTACAATAAATCTGATTCTTGTCATATGTAGGATATGTGGGATGTATCATTAATACTCAATCTCAAATATTCCATGCCTTAGAGAACACACATTTCCCCTTTCCATATGATGTTAAAATGCACGAGTTTAATGAACTACATGGGCTTGGATTCCCAAAATAACTAGAATACATTGGATACCTCATATTGAAACAATTCCATCCTCGTAATATTAACCACCTCCCTACATGGCAACAAATTCATATGTACATAGTTATATGGATTTATCAGATAATTATCTACCCATTACTATGATAACAGATGTAGAACCTCATATTTATACAAATGGATTCAATAATGAGATTCCCATTTCATTTGTGTAAATAAGATACTAAACCTAAAATACTTTTTGGGTATCTGGTTCTCTTTTGAGATTAAGAAGAGATTCTTGAACATGTCTTAAATATATTATAGAGTACCAAAGTAGGAACAAAATACATCCAAAATGTTTTTGATGAGACCGACCTCCAATCCTCTCGACCAATGCGATTCCCAAAGCGGCACTGACTCTAAAACCCTAATAAAGCACCTTCCATGGGAAAGTAGGTTTGTACACAATTATGGTTGAGGGAACTATTGGTAGTTTCAATTATTAATGAAAATGGTGACCCAATGTTTGTGATTATACAAGAAACAAACCCCCAATCATCCATTGGTCTAAATCGAACTCACCTGAAACAGTGGACCGAAGTTATCTCTTCCCAATGAAAATAAGGAAACCCAGTTTTGGAATCACAATATTTGTCACATAACAGATAATAAATTGACAGAGCTATATAAATATTGTTATTTATACGCTTTTGGGATAAATCCAATATAAATCTGTCATTCTGGTTTGCAAGGAAAGATGATCAAACCACTATTCTATGGTCATGGTGAAAGGGACATAGATCTTCAAGAATTGGTACACACATATTAATATAGGAATTTTCACGTAAAATATAGTGGTAGATTTTAATAATTTACTACTTTTACTAAAAACATCAGAAGGTATGGTTATATATACTTAATGAGGTATAATTATGAATCTTTTGGGAAGATCAAAGTGTTAATGAATTAGGTTGAGAATAAACTTGGTAAGAAGATAATGAAACTTTTTTCAAATTATGGTGGTGAATATATGAATCAATAAATTATGAACTTTCTATGAGAGCATGGGATTCTATCGTAAATCAATACACCTTATACACTACACTGACGTTGTGTTAGTGGGAGGACAAATTTTATATTATTGGATATGGTGTGGTAAATGTTGAGTCATGCACGTTTTCCAATATCCTTTTATGGATATAAATTACAAAAATCATTATAATTACTTAAATTAGTACAAAAAAAGTAGAAAAAGGTATTCATGTCACGTTATGGAGTATAAAGAACCTTGTTTTGTCACATGTTCATGCATGGGGTTATGAGGCATTCGTTAAGGCTTGAAAAAGTATTAAACTAGCACCTCGATACATGAAGCGTGTCTTTATAGGGTATCCCATGTAAATAAAGTGTTACTACCTATACAAACCATAAGAAATGAAAGTGACCATTACAGGACATGCCTTTCATCTTGAGAGGGAGAACATACTTATGGAGTAGAGTGGGAGAAATATTGAATTTGATGAAGTTTATTTTCAAGATACATTGGAGTTGGTATAGGAACTGACTCTACATGTCCCTATAGTATAGGTTCCTAAAACGCAAGTACTATGTGGGAGTTCTAGAGAGGAAATAGAATAAGAGAGATAAGGTTTTCTGTCACTAATTATGGAAACTCATTATTGGTTGACAATGACAATCCTCTCTCCTACAAAGAGGTCTTAGATAGATGATAAGCTGAAGGATTGCAATAATCTATGAATTATAAGATAGATTTCATGTTTCAGAACCAAGCATGTGATTTTATCTATCTTATAGTCAATATAAAACCGGTTGTATGTAAATGGGTTTTCTAGAGAAATCCATTAATTTAAAGTAAATTAAATACAAATAAATCATGGTAAATGGATTAAGGGATTTGATAATGTCAAGGAATTGAATATGAATAAACCTTTTCATGAATTTCCACATTTAAATACATCCAAATATTTCATTTCATAGTAGCATACCATGACTATGAGGTTTAAAAAAATGGATTCCAAAATTGTATTCCATAAGGGGAACCTTCAAGAGGATGTGTAAATGTCACAACCAAAAGGTTTTGTGACTATAGGAAATTTTAAAAAGGTATAAAAGTTTTAAATATCAATCTATATATTAAAGAAATCACATATGTCAGGGAACATTCAGTTTGTTGAATCCATGAAATAGTTTTTTTTCACTAATAATGAATGTGATCCATGTGTTTTTAAGTGTTTTAGTGGGTGTAAAAATGTTTTCATAGTAGTATATGTGAATGAAATATTACTATTTTGAAACAATGTTCTATCCTTTAAAGAGGTTAAGGCATGGTTGATAAAGTGATTATCTCTAAACTACTTATTTAAATTAGAAAATAATCCCGAGGTCAAGATCATGTGTGATATATCTAAGAGGCTTCTAAGAATAAGTCAAGGTACATATATTGACAATATATTAATGTTGTTGAGTATGGAAAAAATCAAGTGGGTAATGGTTCTAGTACCATATGGTTTACATCCTTCCAAGATAATGTTCCTTACGCATATAAGGATAACAATAGAATGAGTAAGAACACATACTTTTCAATGATATGATCCATATTATGTACAAGGAATGATGTTTCCTATGATTTGAGAATTGTAGGTTGATATCATGAAGATCTAGATGAAAAATATTGAAATACTATTAATACTATCATTAAGCATCCGAACCATACTAAGGATATGATCTGGGTGTAAGATGGAGTTGGAGAACTAGTCTTCAGGGGTTTTACATATGATAGTTTTAAGGTAATTTAGAATGATATAAATTCATATTACCCATAAATATATATTCTTTACAGAGGTGTTGTGAGCTTTAAGAGTTTAATGTATCCAATTATCATCGATTCTACATCATATTTGGAGTATTTTATGTCCTCTATTGCAACCTTGGAAGTATCTTGGATTAAATACATTGTACAAGATATTGATGTGCTACAATGAGGTTATAAACATATCACAATTTAAGGTGATAACACTGTAGCAGTGGCTCTCTTCAAAGAGTCAAGGTCACACCAAAGAAACAATAACCTACTTTTGATGTTTCATTTCTTGATGGTTTTTTTTCAATGAATTGAAGTTGATTTGAGGAGAGTATCCATAAACTAAAACAAGACAAAACCATTGATAAAGGATTTATCTTAGTAGAATCATGATAATCATGTCAGATATAGATAATTGGATGATGTTTTTAGTTTGATCTAGTGCAAGTGGGTATTTGTTGGAGTTGATTCCCTAGAACCAACCTCTTTAGTACATTATTAAATGTTTTTCCTATTATATATATTTTATTACCACATCATGATTTTTCTTTTGCATAATATATGTATTTAATAATTTCCTAGAAATATATATGTTTCTGAAAGGTCATAGAGGTTCTCCACTATGATGGGAATCACTAGTGCAGAAAAAAAAAATTTATTTCGGTTATTTTTCATTATTTACGTCGGTTTTTAGGCGACGTTAATACAGAAGACGTTATAAATAATGGTGTTTACGTCGGTTATTTCTAAACCGACGTGATAAAACGCCTGGGATATCGTTTATCACGTCGGTTATGACATAACCGACGTGATTAACCCTTCCCCGGGCCTATTATCACGTCGGTTTCTTAAATAACCGACGTGATAAAAAGGCATGGGAAACGTTTTAGCACGTCGGTTATCCAATAACCGACGTGGTAAATCGATTCCGAGGCCTTTTAGCACGTCAGTTATATTAAGAACCGACGTGATAAAAGGCCCGGGAACGGTTTATCACATCGGTTCTCGAAAAAACCGACGTGATAAACCCCTACAGATTTATTTACCACGTCGGTTATAAAATAACCGACGTGAAAGAGATATTTTTTTTTAAAATAATTGCACTGCTCTCACCAAAAAGCAACCAGAAACCAAACAACAAAAATAACCATGCCAGCCCTCCCCCAAGCCCCAACTGAACCCCACCCTCATCTATACCCACCTAACAACCTGGCCAGCCCTCCCCCACCACATTGGAGCCCCACCACAACCCTTGGACACCCCCCACCCCTTGGACATCCCCCCCAACCTCATTTACACCCCCACGACCCCTAGTACAGCCTCAAACACCCATTGGACACCCCTCCCATATCCCTTGGACACCCCCACCCCTTGTAAACCCCCCCACCCCTTGGACAGCCCCCCCCCCACCCTCATTTACACCCCCAAGACCCCTAGTATAGCCTCAAACACCCATTGGACACCCCCCACACCTTGACAGCCCTCCCAGACCCCTTGGACACCCCCCGACCCCTGGACACCCCCCCGAGCCCTTGGACAGCCCCAAACACCCTTTGGACACCCCTCCCATATGCCTTGGACACCCCCCACCCCTTGGACACCCCCACCCCTTGGACAGCCCCCCACCCTCATTTACACCCAACCGGCCCCTTGGACAGAACTCCCAGACACCTTGGACACCACTCCCATATCCCTTGGAAACCCCCACCCCTTGGACACCCCCCACCCCTTCGACAACCCCCACCCTCATTTACACCCCCCGAACACCAGGACAGCCCCAAACACCCCTTGGACACCCCTCCCATATCCCTTGGACACCCCCACCCCTTGGACACACCCCCACCCCTTGGACAGCCCCCCCACCCCCTGGACACCCCCCCGACCCCTTGGAAACCCCCCCGACCCCTTGGAAACCCCCCCATCCCCTTGCACAGCCCCAGACACCCCTTGGACACCCCTCCTATATCCCTTGGACACCCCCACCATTTGGACACCCCCACCCCTTGGACAGCCCCCCCCACCCTCATTTACACCCAACCGACCCCTTGGACAGCCCCAAACACACCTTGGACACCCCTCCCATATCCCTTGGACACCCCCACCCCTTGGACACCCCCACCCTCATTTACACCCCCGACCCCTAGGACAGCCCCAAACACACCTTGGACACCCCTCCCATATCCCTTGGACACCCCCCAAACACCCACCCACCCCCTTGGAACCTCTCCCCCCATACCAAAATCCAGACCATAAAAACCATCAACAGTAGACCAAAACAAGAAGTAGAGAAAAATTAAACATTCACTTATATAACATTAAAAACATACACTGTAAACTTAAAAAAAAAACTAAATCAAACCTAAACGACTACTTCTCCAATCATCATAGAGAATGCTTACTTTGCTCTTAGCCTGAGTTGCTACAAAACCCTAAAAATCTTTAGCATTTGGACCACTAGGAAGATCATCATCATCAAACTCCACGACTATACTCTCCTCCTTCGTACGGGTAAGTGATAATTTTGGTAAACGTGTGCACCCACGCTTACCAACCTTTGAAATCTTTTTCGTAATAGGAGCATGTGAATGTTCCTCCCCAGATGTATGACCAATATGCTCATCTCCAGAATCATGTGGCTGATCAACTGATTGATCTGTCATTTTCCTTCAAATCATAAAAACAAACATTAGTTCACAAATATACAAATTCAAATATTGTAATACTACTTAATCAGAAAATAGAAAAGTGTACTAAATTACATAATAGTAAACATTGGTAATATGGTAAGTAAGTTAAACAATGATAAACATGGTAAACACAGTCTGTTGTACCCCTCTCTCTTGGATTTTAATGATCACAATCACTCTTATTATGTTCTAACTTGTTTTCAACTGTTTTTGTTGATAGGAAAAAGGTTGCCAAGGAGTTGGCCCAAGAAAGCTGAAAAGTGGACTCACTGAGTCCACCGGTCAGCCGGTGTGAGCTCACCGGCCAGCCGGAGGACCCAGGCAGTAGACTTGCCCACTGCCTGGTGTCACCGGCTGGCCGCTGGCTCACCACCGGTCGGCCGGTGGACCAGACAGAGAGCCTTCCTCTCTGTCTGGACCACCGGCCGGCCGCTGGATCACCACCGGCCCGCCGGTGGACCAGACAGAGCCTTCCTCTCTATCTCGACCACCGGCCGGCCGCTGGCTCATCACCGGCCGACCGGTGGACCAGACAGAGCTTTGCTGTCTGGACCACCGGCCAACCGGTGATCCACCACCGGCCAGCCGGTGCGCCCTTAGACAGCCCCCCACACCCACCCATCCCCTTGGACACCACCCTGGACACCCCCCGACCCCTCTGGACAGCCCCCGACCCCTCTAGAAAGCACCCCCACCCCTCCTGGACACAACCCCCACCCCCGACCTGCTTGGACACCCCCCTGGACACCCCCCAACACACACCCACACCCTTGGACAGCCCCCCACACCCACCCACCCCCTTGTAAACCCCCATGGACACCCCCCGACCCCTCTGGACAGCCCCCCACCCTCCTGGACACCACCCCCCACACCCTACCCCCTTGGACACCCCCCTGGACACCCCCCAACCCTCTTGATAGCCCTCCCACCCCCCTGGAATCACTGAAAATTTACCATAACAAGAAGTTGGGCCATTCAAAGAATGTTTTTAGGTGTGGAGGAAGAACTGAGTTTCAATAGATAGAGAAGGAACTCGACATTAGGTTGTCTATTCTAGGTGTGGATTTGAAGGAGTTAATGTTTGTTCAGTGACCCAAGAGATTGAATCAGAAATTCAGATGTTGTGCCATTTTCTCATGATGAGGATGAATAATTGGTGGGGTTTGACTTTTAAATGGAGAGCTTAGCAGACCATCATATTTTCTATAGATCAGTAAAGGATGTTAGCATCGAACATAAGGCTTAAGGGATGCTTTTAGATCCAAATATGTATGTTGATGGATACAATGGATCTAGTAAAGGTTCTAGAAAGAATGGTGGTTTTATTTGTTTAGGATAAGTTGTGAAGAAAAAACTAGTTAATTTTTTACTTGCTGAAAAGAGGGTATCTAAAATTTTTAACATGCCGAGGGGAAATCTGGCGAGTCCTCCTCGTGAAACTTTGTTTGCAGGGGGTGAAAATGGTGATGTGATCCCAAATCCATGCACCTATGCCATGGTTGTGTGTGAATAAAGTAGTAACAACTGTAAAAGGGCAACCCATCCAAATGGACACGCCCCAACCCTCTCGGGGATTTATAGAAAACGATGAAAAATTAGTGAAATCATAAAATTAGTCAATATTGCAAGTCGAACTAATAGATCTAGGGATGATAAATAAGATTATGGTGCCAAAACGAGTTAAAAGGGTTCAAAATCGAAGAATATTAGCTAGTTTCAACAAAAAAATCACAACACATATATATATACTATCCGCGAAAAAAAACGAACGAGTGGGAGGATTACCTGAGTGCTGCGAGTTTAGATGATTGATCCGAGGAGATTAAATATGAGAAACGATGATCGCAAAACGAATCTAAACCAACAAAATGGACGAGCCAATTCGGGTTTACGCGCGAGAGAGACGAGACGCGACTGTCGAAGGTGAACTCGCGAATGACAATCCACGGGTCTGGGTAAATTTTTAAATGAGTTATGACGTCGGTTATTCAATAACCGACGTTATAATTTTTTTAAAAACATTTATAACGTCGGTTATTCAATAACCGACATAAAAACCTTCCTCTGATTCTTTTTTTACGTCGGTTATTTTATAACCGACGTTATAAAGGGCTCCAAATCCGCGTTTTTTTACGTCGGTTATTCCATAACCGACGTCAAAAACATTTGCGGATTCTTTTTTTACGTCGGTTATTTTATAACCGACATAAAAAGGACTTCAAAAACCGCATTTTTACGTCGGTTATTGAATAACAGACGTAATAACTCGTATATATGTCGATTTGTTACGTCGGTTATTGAATATCCGATGTAACAAACACCCCCCGCTTCTGTTTTTTTACGGCGGTTAATGTATAACCGACGTAAAAAACGAAGCCTCGCGATTAATAACGTCGGTTATAAAAATAACCGACGTTAAAGGTGTACTAAACACAGGTTTTTACGTCGGTTATTAAATAACCGACGTAAAAAACCTCGTTTTACATATTATGACGTCGGTTTTATATAACCGACATAAAAAATGGTGACGTAAAAAACATTTTCTGCACTAGTGTCGAACCTATAAGTTCTACGATATTATTCTCAAACATTGTTCTATGGATGAATTCTATTGTTTAATTGGAGATAGAAAATACAATCTCTTAGGGGAGGAGGATTATAAAAAATGAGACACCTTCTCGTGGTGGTCACCTTTGATGATCTCCCAGATAGACTTTTGTGAGAATATTTCTTTCTTTAGGAAATCCAAATTTCATTGTATAATTGGATGTTTCAATATAAGGATTTATCGGTTTATCTATAGAAGTTGATATTATCATTAACCAATATCATTAATCAAATAAATAAATGTATTTTTGAAAACCATGATGAAAAATGTTCACGAAAAGGTATGGTAGGTTGTGTGTATCATGAATGATATATCAATAATTAATAACATGTGAACTTATTTATTACTTTTTTCTCTTAATGAAAGATAATATCTTAGGCCCTTTTATGGGAATATAACTACACAAATAAATACCTGACCATGGTGTTTAATGGGAAATTTCATTTCAAAAAATTCATTGAAAGAGACATTGAGTGTTAAGGTTGATGGCACTGGCATGAAACCTGGTTGATTTGAGATATTTTGATAAATGATTATATTACATATTTAGTATTATAGGAGGTTGGTTTTCATTACTTTTTTAACTTATTTCTCTATGGATACCTTGGAATGTTTCTAGATGTTAACATCAGACGTTATGGAGTTGTGCTTAATGCCACTGAGAAAGAGTCCTAGAGTTTCACAGACATACTGTATCCACAATTTGTATAGAGACCCTCTAATTTTACACATAACATTTCATGATTTTACCCATAATTATACATCAAAGTACAAGACATGTATCTTAATTTCAAGCGTATTTGAATATTAGGTACATAAAACATAAAATTTGGGGATAAAAAACACTTCATTATTTAATATCCATAAAGAGATCCCAAAGTCCTTTGAGCCCTTACATGTACATAGGGTACCCTGGGGAACATATGAACAAATGGATGAGCTAAAAATCTCTGTAAAGGAAATTCATAAGAATAAATATTAAGAACCTGAGTCAGGAAGCATGACCTAATGATATAAAAATCACGGTACATATGGAATCATAACAAATATAAATGGGATCATATAAACAAGGGATCATAGGAATGTGGAAGAAATATAAAACAGGTCTTTAGTATGAGTCAAGGATAATTGCCTATCCAATTTGTTATAGCAGTATGGGTCACGGATAACTGCCAAACCCATTTCCCATAGTATCACAAGTCAAGGCTAACCAACAAGACTATTTCACATAACATCACATGAGAATTAGCATTACCCAATGCATTGGAGTTATATCTGAGTGCCCCCATATTAATTTTCATGAATATGTTTTCCACATAAATAATCATCCATAATCAGTCTTACATAAACATAAGGGTTACCCATGAAATGAATTGGGTACGACAATCATGACATAAAGCATAACCAATGGGTGTATCATGAAAGTGTTCATGAACGAACGGAATTAGAACACAAATGGACATTAATTAGTTAAAATAGTCTTATAGGATCGAAAGAGAGGTCAAATAGAAGTGACACCATGTACGAAATGTATTTGACAAATTTTAGCATTAAAACATTTTTTTTGCGGTTTTAAGGAAACTAAAATATAAATTTTAAAATAGAAAAGAGTAAAATCTTTTATATATAACCATAATTGAACCAATTATGTTTTAATAATAAAAATAATAATTTTATAAATAAAATGGTGTCTTACAACATACGACATAATTCACTTGAAATCGAGTAAGAAATCGGGAAGTTTCCATAAAACAAGTTTTCTTATCAGAAAGTACTAAGGAGGAAATCTTTTAAAAACATGTATATCCTCGAAAGAGTGTGATGGAAGGGTATTGATAAAATAATTTTTTAAAACTAAAAAAAATTATAATATTCACATCAATAGACAAAATAACTCCATTTTGATATAAATAAAGATAAGGAAACCCAAAATAACAAAGGAGGTTCCGGTGGAATTCGTGATAGATTATCGGCATGGTATCATGTGTACCTAAGAGGGCTTGATGAGATAGAAAATGTGTTTCCCATAAGTTATAAAACATGAGTGATGTAATGGGTATGTTATAAATCATACTACATAATTTGGGATTACACATGAAAAGGCATATCATGGAGAACAATCTTAATTAAGAGTGAAATGGAGAGGATCCCTTACCTTAAATCCGATGGTGTTATCCACTTGTTATTAATGACCTGAATAAACCCATATAATGAAAGTGGTTTTTCATAATTGTAGTTGTAAGTTACTAGTGAACAAACATGATATCAAATGGTTATAAAAATTCATTCGTTTATTGGGAGTGATGATGATTTATTATATAAAACCTTAGTGATAACCGTTTTGGTTACTCGGTGGGTTTGATAACAATGGACATGTTTTGCATTATAAAAAAATACCATTTGTACAAAAGTATTATAGAACATCAACTAAGATATATTACATATATAATAATGTAGTTCAACCATTACACAAATGGGTTCATTACCATAATTAATTATGATAATAGAAATTGATAAATTGTTTTCCTTGAATGTGCTAAATTAACACATCTCAAACGGTGTTTTCATTTCATTAAAATAAAAGACTAGGAAAGGAGAGATGATAATTTAATATCCCATTAGAATAAAATAATTCTAGTATATTTATGTTAATAGAGTTTTCATACCATTTGGGTGAAGGGAGGTGAGTAAAGAAACAGGAAAATAATAGAACATAAAAGAAATAAAAGATCTGGAAAGAGGAATTTACCTCTTTTGTTTAACTCCTTTGAGAACCTCTTAAGGGGAGATGTTTTGGTATTTTTAAGAGACTAGGGGCTGTTGGACATAGAGGAGGATCATGGTGGGAGATTCTAAGAATATTGGAAAGGAAAAAGGCTTGAGAGGAGTGGAGAGAAGATGGAGTGAGGGGGTTTTATAGTGGAGGAGAGGAGGGTTTTCATAAAATTTTTCTTCAAAAGACAAGAAATAGTAAATATTCCATGACTAAGAATAGTAATAAATGCATGTGATTTTTCCCCAATTGAGCTTATATCATAAAATCATCTTCAATGACTTAATAAATCCATTATTGAGCATTTATCTTAAATTTTCTTATTTTCCTATTCACAAATAATTCATGTATTTTAGAAAAATCCAAAAATCTCACCCTAAAATTTTTTCATTGTGTAGAATAAAAAAATTAAATCCAATTTTCAAAAACAATTCTAAATATTATAATTTTATTATTTTATTAAAATCCTTATTTATTATTAAAAAAACCAATTTTAAAATATTCATTTAATTATTCTAATATATAGGTACATCACACTTTCACTTGACTATTATTTTTATACTATCATAGGTAAGGATAGTATTCATTAGGCTATAGAACTATTCATAAGGGTATGTTACTATTCCTAAGGGTATGTTACTATTCAATAAAAATTATGTTTTTCTTATCAGACTCTAAATTACTTACTGATCATAATCGTGTATGTCAGATTTCTGAAATTCCTAACACATAAGTGATAAAATTATGTTTCAAGGTCATGTAGAACATAATAGTTCATCATGTTGTGGTTTCATGTGATTATATGACATAATTATAGGATGAAAATTTCTATTGAAAACATTGGGTCGTTACATTCTTCCCCCCTTAAAAAATTTTTCCCTCCAAATTTTGATTTTCATTTTAGGCCATAAATAGGTGAGAGTACATTTCCTTCATTGCCTCCTCCAGTTCCCATGTTTCCTCTTCGTATATATGGTTTCACCATAGTACTTTGACCAGTTGTGTAGTCTTGTTGCGTAGAACTTTATCTCTATGATCCAAGATCTTCATTGGCTGCTGCTTATAGGAAAGATCATCATCAAACTATACCTGTAACACCCCAAGCTTCTATGGTACGTTTCCCTTCGAATAATGCGATAGCGTGTGTTGTACGCAACCTCGAGTTCTAACACACACCACAACTAATTAAACTAGCCGTTGTGAATAGTAATACCTACTTTTTGAAATCATATATATTTTATATTTCAAAATAGACTTCATTTTTGGATTCGGAATATCGAAATTAGCCTAGGGTGAAATTTTGGTACATTTCGGATAACTTTCATATTTTGATGAATAGTGAAAATTTCAAAATTTTAATTAAAAACAACTTTTTTAATCAAAATAATTAATAGTGATAAATTATGAATTTGAGTGGTTTTAAAGTATATTTAGAATATATTTTTACCATTCAATTTAATGTTTATCATTGGACATAATTTTACAATTAAACCGAACATAAACAAGTGTCAATCTTTTGATAGTTATTATCTCTTAAAAACACGCTTTTTGTTTTGACAGCGGGAATTAATTTTAAATTAATTTCTGCCACTTCTGTGTTTTGAATTTAGAAAAATGGATTCCATATTTGGAATCAGGATGTTCAAATTGTGTAAATATGTAACTTTTATTTTTAGACATTTTGAATAATTACTGCGGTAAATATTTTATTTACCATGGTTAAGGGTAAATCCGGTAAATAAGGGTTAAAAAATAATATTATAATAATACTAAATTACCTTAAAACGTGTCTTAACCCTATTGGTTGATACATGGTCGACCATGGGAATCTTTGGGTCTATTTTGGGACCCCATGGATCCACTTGTAAGTGATAATGACACATTATATTAATAAAGCTAAAATAAAAATAAAAATGGCATAAGCTTACATCTTTTAGAAGAACAATTTTTAAATAGGGTTATACATGTTGGATTTTCGATTATAAATATTAATTAGAAAGATAAAACGATTTCCTACATAATGATATTTTATTTATAATTTTTAGATATTAAATAATTTATTTTATTTATGACACAATGATGATGCAGTAATTACTATAATAGTGAAAAATTAAAATAATTGATATTATAAATACCCAAATAAATATAATATGAAACTTTTAATGAATTAAACTAATTTTCTAGGATAATATGATATATTAGGATTGATTTAATTGACTTTGTTCGAAGTAATCAATCTTTTATAAGTTTCACAAAAATCAACTATTGAATAGTGTCAAAATTGACATAAAAGAGTTCTTAAAACAAATATTATATTATTAATTGATATTAAAATCCTAAAAATCTAAGGTTCGGCCAAGAGACTTATATTATGATAGGTTAATCATTAATGGACCACTTGGGGGTCGCTTGGATGTATATTGTAAGTTTATTAACCATATTATATAAAAATACAAAGAGACATTGTAAAAGTGAAACTAATTAACTTAGAGTTAATACTTAAAGATAAGGTTAATATAAGTACCCAAACCTGTCTAAATTCTATTGGATGAGTTCTTTTAGACCTATACCCACCTCATCCTTTGAATAGTCAACTTTGGAGCCTTTGGAAACCGAACATAAATTTATTATAAATTAATATTTCTAGCTTTTCCAAAGGTGCCCCTCACCCCTCTTATAAAAGGGCACTCCTCCTTCTCTTTTCCTCACACCTCTCAAGCCACTTGGATCGTCCAAACTCTGCCCAACTAATCTCCCCACATCCCTCTCCTCCTCCTTGAAGCTTCCCCTTAGGCAGAAAGCATTTCAACAAGTCCTTTGGTTCCAACCAAAGTGAGTTACCTAAATTAAAGGTAACGATTTCTCTTAAATTATTTTCATTTATTTTGCTTCTTCAACCCCCAAACTCTTTTTATTTCCTTTATTTTGTAACAACACCAGTATCCTAAATATACTAGGATGTTTTTATAATAAGGATTCAAACTACACATACACACAACTCCATCTAATGGATGATGAACATAATTTTTCTGTGGATGGAAAACTAACGCCTCACGAAACGATGATTGTTCAAATACATCTTACCGCCTCTCATGGTGGCCATTATGATGGCACTGTAATTAAATATGATATTAATGATATATATTTTATATATAAGCTTCTGTAATTCCATTTTATTTCATACTATTATTCGTTTCATGTTGTATATACATACGATAATTTCATTTGAGGAAGTGCGGACTACCGCCCCCTTAAAATGATATGACTCGTTCATACCACACATGGAACGTATAAAGGATGGTGCTAATGAACTTAAGTAACATATATAAAATATTATATTATACTGGAATAGTAATATACCTATGTATCATTTGGATTCGATTCTTTTAAAATAAAAATTAAATGGAAATAGCGTTCGTGCGTACGTACGGACTACCGTCTCCACGAACGCGATGAGATTCATTCTCCATCGTATCCATTCAAGTATAATTATCATTTAATGATTTAAAAATGATGTTTAAGGACTTGATATCATTCCGGATATGAATAAGATACAACAAACATGACTTATGTAACAAAACATATAAAGAAAATGAGTAAGTTAACACCCAAAACGGCGATAATACTAAGATATTATTATCAAATCAATATTAAAAGATCATATATGATATCATATTAATGTATATGATTCTTGTATAATTTAGTAACAATTATTTCACTATTATACAGGAGGTTAACCTACCCCAACCAAGGAAAAGTACAAGGTAAGGGTTTATTTCACAATCTCTTCATTATCCGAGGTTGTTTATACGTAATAATCTACTGGGATATCTTTATCATCCACATCCATGTTTCTTAAAAATGTATTTCAAAACATTATTACTATTTACAAGAATATGGGTTAAAGTCATTTATACCCTTGTTTGACTTTTTATAAGAGGTTTATAAAGGAATCTTTCTGTTGTTTTCAAAACAAGGTCCTTTTTAACCTTTTCGACAGAATTAAGGTAAGAATGTTTTTTTACTTATACAGTGGGTGCCACTATTTTCCGCCGTTATAAAATCTTCAAAGCTTCCCTTATAAGCTTATAAGAATATTTTCAAAGTAAATGTTTTATTTTATAATTATGTGACTTTTAAATGATTTCAAAAAATATATATTTCTCTCAAATATATGAAAATCCAGTGCAAATGTATATGTATTTAACGCAATCTTAAAAATGTTTTTAGAAAACCCGACTCTCGAGTGTGGTAGACAGGAAGGGATTGGGAGTGGACCCATCATGGTCTGTAATTAGTCGAGTAGTCTTAGAATTATTTATTTTGTTTTCAGAAGCTTGCATAATGTTTTCAAAAAAACACTGGAGTATATTTCAACAATTTTAAATGTAAG
The DNA here is from genome assembly GCA_963277665.1 of Viscum album. Classification (NCBI taxonomy): domain Eukaryota; kingdom Viridiplantae; phylum Streptophyta; class Magnoliopsida; order Santalales; family Viscaceae; genus Viscum; species Viscum album. The sequence goes on from OY728141.1 coordinate 515,305,873, forward strand.
TATCTTCTAAAACAATTTCATCGGTAGGTCTCATGAGACAAACTAGTGTCTTGGCACAAGGCCTTGACAAAATCTTATTTGTAGTCTTGGCACGAGCCCTTGACTATGTGGTTATGACAGTCTGGCATTATGCATTCCAACATTATGAAAGTGGTTATTGATTTTTGCATGTGATTATTCGATTAGTAGAATATCCATGTGAATAAGTAAATGGCATTATTTAATTTTATTTATGCCATACCATGTTGAAAGTTAATATTTAAAAGGCTTTTGTTTTAGTTATACATTGTCTTAAATGTTTATTCTTATTTATGAAAGTTTCCGCTATATTGTTATCCTTACTGGGCATTTGAGCTCACCCCTTTTCTATGTTTTATTTTTCCCAGGTAGTGAAGAAGTAAATTATGATTGACTTGCAGGGATATTATGAGGGGTTAATAGTGTGGATATGAAGACTTTTTTGTTGTAGTAGTTTTTCACTTTGAAATGTAATGTAAAACTTTATGAATATATCTAGTGTTTCCAAGGCTACTAAACCAATCGGTCTTTCGAGATTTGATCTTTCTTGTGATCATGCCAATGTTACGAAGTAATGCACCGACTCTGGGTAGCTGGGGTCGGGGCGTTACAGTTGGTATCAGAGGAAGTTTAGTACAATCCTTGGAAGCTAGATTTAGATAAACTCTAATTAGAGCACGTATACCTAAGATGAACTTTGAGGATTAGTATAGAAGAACTTCCTAGAATTTTGGTATTGTAGAGATTTTGTGAGTTTTCCGAGCAATACATCCCTGTCTGGATACGAGCAGGTAGAGGCGGCTCTGGCACAGATGTACCTAGGGGTAAAACCCGAAAATACCGCTTTGAGCTAGACTCGAACGGGAACTGGTGCACGACAACGGGCCTTGCTGCACTCTTGGTTACGACACTCCCGGGGGATATGCTTAGGATAACTCTCACAATCTTTACAAATCATTATGAAGGGTTTATGAGTATATACTTCCTCAAAGAAAACATTTTTATGATTATGGATTATATCCATAAATAGTTCAATTTATGTTAAGAGTTTTATAAGTATGGGATTATGTATTTTGATTCATAAACTGATCTAGTTTATGCCATTGTTTAGAAATGGAGCCTAGTTGAAGAAATGGAAACCGTATCAATGCACGCACTCCATGTAGGGATTGCCCTCCAGCTCAAGATAATTATAGTGGGGCTGGTGATGCAACAGGTGCTGATCAGCTAATCACCATACTGGGACAACTTACTCAGGTTATGAATAATAACCTTACCCGTATGGAGCACCCTGATCCGCAGCGTGGAGGATCAATGTTAGATCGATTCATGAGGCAACAACCACCAACGTTCAATGGGAATACAAATCCCTTAGTAGCTGAGCAATGGATATTTTCCCTAGAGAAAATATTTCAGGCTTTGGGGAGCAGTGAAAGGGAAAAAGTTATCATGGCAGTTTACCGCCTCACTGGAGATGCTGATCAATGGTGGTCATTGATTCAAAATACGAAGGAAGATGATGAAGTATCAAATATGGAATGGAGGTAGTTCAAAGATCTGTTTTTAGAAAAATACTCCCCTCGCGACCATCAAGCAGATATGGAAAGGCAATTTCTGAGTCTGAGACAAAAGGAGGATGAGAATGTCACAAAGTATGAGGCTAACTTTACAAGGTTAGCGAGGTACGCTGGTGATTATATTAGTAACCCAAGAAGTAAGATTGATCGTTTCTTTGATGGGTTAAAACCATTTCTCCGTCGAGCGTTAGTCTCACAATCCTTTTCATCGTACGAAGACATTGTCTCATGTGCTATCAAGACCGAAAAGGAATTCTCTAAGTCTTATGACTTAAAAGCAAAGAAAGAGAAGAAGAGACCTGCTGATCAATCTGGGAATGGAAATAAGGGGAAGAAGGGAAAGGTTGAATATCCATCTTGTGGTAAATGCGGGAAGAAACATCCTGGTACTTGCTTGAAGGGAATGGGAGTCTGTTACAAGTGTGGTGAAAAAGGACACCAAGCTCATGATTGCAAGGGGAAGAAGGAAGCTACCAACGTTCAGTGCTACAATTGCAGGGAGATGGGGCATTATGCAAATATATGTCCTAAGCGTCAGGATAACTTACCTCAGAAAAGGACAAGGGATCAAGGCCAGGCTTATGCTATCACTACTGCTGAGGTAGAAGCTCCGAAAGACGTAGTGGCAGGTAATTTAATGGTTTCCTCAAGTTTAGCAAATGCATTATTTGATTCTAGATCATCGCATTGTTTCATATCTTCCCAGTTTGCTAAGAAAATTAGATATTTCCAATTTGATTTAATAAGGGAGTTGTCAGTTAAAACTCCTAAGGGAAGTATCGTTGCAACAAAGTTTTGTGAATCAGTCCCCATTAGAGCACATAAAATTTCTTTATCTGCTGATTTCATCGTCATACCTATGATTGAGTTTGATATAATCCTCGGTATGGACTGGCTTTCGGACTATGATGCGAAGATTTATTGTAAGAAGAAAGAGGTTACGATTCTTGATGATAATGATAAGGAGCACCTTATTTTTAGAGCAGAATCGTCACCACCTAATTCTTATTTAGATCCACCCCCAGTAGCTCAACTTAATTCAATTATTGGGGAGGAAGAGAATGAAATAACTGTCGGTGAGGAAAGGAATGTTCAAATAGAGGATGTACCTGTTGTGAAAGAATTTGTAGATGTATTTCCGGAAGATTTACCTGGACATCCTCCAGAACGAGAAGTTGAGTTTTCTATTGATTTGATTCCTGGATCAAGGCCTATATCGAAGACCCCTTATAGAATGGCCACTGTAGAGTTAGTCGAACTAAAGAAACAACTAGAGGAATTGAGTAATAAGGGATTTATTCGCCCTAGTGTTTCTCCATGGGGAGCCCCTGTTCTTTTTGTTAAAAAGAAAGATGGATCTATGAGGTTATGTATCGACTACAGGGAGATCAATGCTATAACGATAAAGAACAAGTATCCCCTACCTCGTATTGATGATTTATTTGACCAACTGCATGGAGCTCACTACTTTTCAAAGATTGACCTTCGATCTAGATACCATCAGTTGTGTGTGAAGAAGGAAGACATTCCGAAAACAGCATTTCGAACCAGGTACGGGCATTACGAGTTTACTGTAATGCCGTTTGGATTGACTAATGCACCCTCTGTATTCATGGATCTAATGAATAGAGTTTTCAAGGAGTATCTTGATGAATTTGTGGTGGTATTTATTGATGATATCTTGGTATACTCCAAAACCTACGAAGATCATGAAAATCACTTGCGCATTATCTTGAAGACTCTGAGGAGGCATGAATTATATGGGAAGTTTAGCAAGTGTGAATTCTGGCTTCAGGAGATTTCTTTTCTTGGCCATATTGTCTCTAAAGATGGAATCTTTGTTGATCCTTCTAAGACCAAGGCAATCCAAGAATGGCCAGCACCTACGAGTATAACTGAGGTACGTAGTTTTATTGGCTTGGAAGGTTATTATCGACGTTTCGTCCAGAATTTTGCCCGATTGGCTAACCCATTAACGAAGCTCACACGTAAAGGGGTTAAATTTGTTTGGACAAAAGATTGTGAAGAATGTTTCGAAGAATTGAAGAAAAGATTAGTCAATGCTCCTATATTGACTCTACCATCGGGGAATGATGGGTTCGTTATTTATAGTGATGCATCAAAGAAAGGACTTGGTTGTGTCCTTATGCAGAATGATAGAGTTATTGCCTATGCATCACGACAGTTGAAAATTCATGAACAAAACTATCCTACTCATGATCTTGAGTTAGCAGCTGTGATCTTTGCTTTGAAGATTTGGAGGCACTACCTCTATGGTGAAAAATGTGAGATTTATACTGATCACAAGAGTTTGAAGTATATTTTCTCACAAAAAGAACTCAACATGAGGCAAAGGAGATGGCTTGAATTACTCAAGGATTATGATTGCACGATACACTACCACCCGGGGAAAGCAAACAAAGTAGCAGATGCTTTGAGCAGAAAAGACCATGGAGTTCTGAACATGATGAGAATTGAAAGGGATCCAATTTTCATGGATCTAGAGAAGATGGACATGGGAATAACCAGGGAAGGTGAAACATCAATGCTTTTTAAAATGGTTGCCAAACCATCTTTACTAGAAAGGATTAAGAGTTCCCAGACCGATGATGAAGAATTTCAGAAGAAGATTAAAGCTGTGAATGATGGGAGATTGAGAGACTTTGTGTATGAAGATGGAATTTTGAAATTCGGGAAGAGACTTTGTGTTCCCAATATACCTGATCTAAAAAGGGAATTGCTGGATGATGCTCGTAGTTCCAATTTCTCTATACACCCTGGGAGCACCAAAATGTATAGAGATTTGAAGGAACATTTTTGGTGGGACAACATGAAGAGGGAGATTGCTGATTTTGTGTCAAGATGTATGGTTTGTCAACAAGTGAAAGCTGGAAGGCAACAGCCTGGAGGAGTCATGCAACCTCTTCCCATACCGGAGTGGAAATGGGACAATATTACGATGGACTTTGTCATGGGGCTACCAAAGACTCCTAGAAGGAATGATGCAATATGGGTTATTGTTGATCGTCTTACCAAGTCAGCACATTTTCTTGCTATAAGAGAAGATCTACCCCTGGAACGTCTAGCAAGACTATACATTAATGAAGTTGTGAGACTTCATGGAGTACCCCTATCGATTGTTTCTGATCGTGATCCCCGTTTTACATCAAGATTCTGGAAAAGTCTTTAGAAATCCCTGGATACTGAACTTCATTTGAGCACTGCTTACCACCCTCAGACAGACGGACAATCAGAATGGACTATTCAAACCTTAGAAGACATGTTGAGATCTTGCTCACTTGATTTTCAAGGTATGTGGGATCAATATTTACCACTGGTAGAATTTTCCTATAACAATAGCTTCCATTCAAGTATTCAGATGGCAACATATGAAGCGTTATATGGAAAGAGATGTCGTACAACAACCTGTTGGGATGACGTTGGTGAAAGAAAACTTGTAGGCCCAGAACTGGTGGAGGAAACGGTGGAAAAGGTGAAAGTAATCCAAAATCACATCAAAGCAGCTCAAAGTAGGCAGAAGAGCTATGCCGATAATCGAAGGAAGGATTTGGAATTTCAAGTCGGTGATCATGTTTTCCTAAAGGTATCTCCGTGGAAGGGAGTCATACGTTTTGGTAAGAAAGGTAAATTGAGTCCCAGGTACATCGGACCTTTCGAAATTCTAGAACGAATGGGGGCTGTAGCTTACCGATTGGCAATGCCGCCAAGTCTCTCCAAAGTTCACGATGTGTTCCACGTATCTCTGTTGAGAAAATACATGCCTGACCCAACGCATGTACTCACCTATGAGGAATTAGAACTGGAACCCGATCTGTCTTATTGCGAAGAGCCCGTCAGGATTCTTGATACAAGAGAACAAGTACTGAGAAACCGGACGACGCGTCTGGTAAAAGTTTTGTGGAGAAACCATAAGATGGAAGAGGCAACGTGGGAACCCGAGGAACTTATGATGAAGAACCACCCGAGTCTTTTTATGCAGTAATACCCTAGAAATTGCGAGGACGCAATTATTTGAAGGAGGGGAGAATGTAACACCCCAAGCTTCTATGGTACGTTTCCCTTCGAATAATGCGATAGCGTGTGTTGTACGCAACCTCGAGTTCTAACACACACCACAACTAATTAAACTAGCCGTTGTGAATAGTAATACCTACTTTTTGAAATCATATATATTTTATATTTAAAAATAGACTTCATTTTTGGATTCGGAATATCGAAATTAGCCTAGGGTGAAATTTTGGTACATTTCGGATAACTTTCATATTTTGATGAATAGTGAAAATTTCTAAATTTTAATTAAAAACAAATTTTTTAATCAAAATAATTAATAGTGATAAATTATCAATTTGAGTGGTTTTAAAGTATATTTAGAATATATTTTTACCATTCAATTTAATTTTTATCATTGGACATAATTTTACAATTAAACCGAACATAAACAAGTTTCAATCTTTTGATAGTTATTATCTCTTAAAAACACGCTTTTTGTTTTGACAGCGGGAATTAATTTTAAATTAATTTCTGCCACTTCTGTGTTTGGAATTTAGAAAAATGGATTCCATATTTGGAATCAGGATGTTCAAATTGTGTAAATAGGTAACTTTTATTTTTAGACATTTTGAATAATTACTGCGGTAAATATTTTATTTACCATGGTTAAGGGTAAATCCGGTAAATAAGGGTTAACAAATAATATTATAATAATACTAAATTACCCTAAAACGTGTCTTAACCGTATTGGTTGATACATGGTCGACCATGGGCATCTTTGGGTCTATTTTGGGACCCCATGGATCCACTTGTAAGTGATAATGACACATTATATTAATAAAGCTAAAATAAAAATAAAAATTGCATAAGCTTACATCTTTTAGAAGAACAATTTTTACATAGGGTTATACATGTTGTATTTTCGATTATAAATATTCATTAGAAAGATAAAACGATTTCCTACATAATGATATTTTATTTATAATTTTTAGACATTAAATAATTTATTTTATTAACGACACAATGATGATGCAGTAATTACTATAATAGTAAAAAATTAAAATAATTGATATTATAAATACCCAAATAAATATAATATGAAACTTTTAATGAATTAAACGAATTTTCTAGGATAATATGATATATTAGGATTGATTTAATTGACTTTTTTCGAAGTAATCAATCTGTTATGAGTTTCACAAAAATCAACTATTGAATAGTGTCAAAATTGACATAAAAGAGTTCTTAAAACAAATATTATATTATTAATTGATATTAAAATCATAAAAATCTAAGGTTCGGCCAAGAGACTTATATTATGATAGGTTAATCATTAATGGACCACTTGGGGGTCGCTTGGATGTATATAGTAAGTTTATTAACCATATTATATAAAAATACAAAGAGACATTGTAAAAGTGAAACTAATTAACTTAGAGTTAATACTTAAAGATAAGGTTAATATAAGTACCCAAACCTGTCTAAATTCTATTGGATGAGTTTTTTTCGACCTATCCCCACCTCATACTTTGAATAGTCAACTTTGGAGCCTTTGGAAACCGAATATGAATTTATTATAAATTAATATTTCTAGATTTTCCAAAGGTGCCCCTCACCCCTCTTATAAAAGGGAACTCCTCCTTCTCTTTTCCTCACACCTCTCAAGCCACTTGGCTCGTCCAAACTCTGCCCAACTAAGCTCCCCACATCCCTCTCCTACTCCTTGAAGCTTACCCTTAGTCAGAAAGCATTTAAACAAGTCCTTTGGTTCCAACCAAAGTGAGTTACCTAAATTAAAGGTAACGATTTCTCTTAAATTATTTTCATTTATTTTGCTTCTTCAACCCCCAAACTCTTTTTATTTCCTTTATTTTGTAACAACACCAGTATCCTAAATATACTAGGATGTTGTTATAATAAGGATTCAAACTACACATACACACAACTCCATCTAATGGATGATGAACATAATGTTTCTGTGGATGGCAAACTAACGCCTCACGAAACGATGATTGTTCAAATACATCTTACCGCCTCTCATGGTGGCCATTATGATGGCACTGTAATTAAATATGATATTAATGATATATATTTTATATATAAGCTTCTGTAATTCCATTTTATTTCATACCATTATTCGTTTCATGTTGTATATACATACGATAATTTCATTTGAGGAAGTGCGGACTACCGCCCCCTTAAAATGATATGACTCGTTCATACCACACATGGAACGTATAAAGGATGGTGATAATGAACTTAAGTAACATATATAAAATATTATATTATACTGTAATAGTAATATACCTATGTATCATTTGGATTCGATTCTTTTAAAATAAAAATTAAATGGAAATAGCGTTCGTGCGTACGTACGGACTACCGTCTCCACGAACGCGATGAGATTCATTCTCCATCGTATCCATTCAAGTATAATTATCATTTAATTATTTAAAAATGATGTTTAAGGACTTGATATCATTCTGGATATGAATAAGATACAACAAACATGACTTATGTAACAAAACATATAAAGAAAATGAGTAAGTTAACACCCAAAACGACTATAATACTAAGATATTATTATCAAATCAATATTAAAAGATCATATATGATTACATATTAATGTATATGATTCTTGTATAATTTAGTAACAATTATTTCACTATTATACAGGAGGTTAACCTACCCCAACCAAGGAAAAGTACAAGGTAAGGGTTTATTTCACAATCTCTTCATTATCCGAGGTTGTTTATACGTAATAATCTACTGGGATATCTTTATCATCCACATCCATGTTTCTTAAAAATGTATTTCAAAACATTATTAATATTTACAAGAATATGGGTTAAAGTCATTTATACCCTTTTTTGACTTTTTATAAGAGGTTTATAAAGGAATCTTTCTGTTGTTTTCAAAACAAGGTCCTTTTTAACCTTTTCGACAGAATTAAGGTAAGAATGTTTTTTTTACTTATACAACGGGTGCCGCTATTTTCCGCCGTTATAAAATCTTCAAAGCTTCCCTTATAAGATTATAAGAATATTTTCAAAGTAAATGTTTTATTTTATAATTATGTGACTTTTAAATGATTTCAAAAAATAGATATTTCTCTCAAATATATGAAAATCCAGTGCAAATGTATATGTATTTAACGCAATCTTAAAAATGTTTTTAGAAAACCCGACTCTCGAGTGTGGTAGACAGGAAGGGATTGGGCGTGGACCCATCATGGTCTGTAATTAGTCGAGTAGTCTTAGAATTATTTATTTTGTTTTCAGAAGCTTGCATAATGTTTTCAAAAAAACACTGGAGTATATTTCAACAATTTTAAATGTAAGTATCTTCTAAAACAATTTCATCGGTAGGTCTCATGAGACAAACTAGTGTCTTGGCACAAGGCCTTGACAAAATCTTATTTGTAGTCTTGGCACGAGGCCTTGACTATGTGGTTATGACAGTCTGGCATTATGCATTCCAACATTATGAAAGTGGTTATTGATTTTTGCATGTGATTATTCGATTAGTAGAATATCCATGTGAATAAGTAAATGGAATTATTTCATTTTATTTATGCCATACCATGTTGAAAGTTAATATTTAAAAGGCTTTTGTTTTAGTTATACATTGCCTTAAATGTTTATTCTTATTTATGAAAGTTTCCGCTATATTGTTATCCTTACTGGGCATTTGAGCTCACCCCTTTTCTATGTTTTATTTTTCCCAGGTAGTGAAGAAGTAAATTATGATTGACTTGCAGGGATATTATGAGGGGTTAATAGTGTGGATATGAAGACTTTGTTGTTGTAGTAGTTTTTCACTTTGAAATGTAATGTAAAACTTTATGAATATATCTAGTGTTTCCAAGGCTACTAAACCAATCGGTCTTTCGAGATTTGATCTTTCTTGTGATCATGCCAATGTTACGAAGTAATGCACCGACTCTGGGTAGCTGGGGTCGGGGCGTTACAATACCACCTATGAAGAGAGTACATGTGAAGGGTATGGTATGTACTTAGATAAGAGGGATAAATGAAAGACATAATGTACTTTGGATATGGTAGGTAGAAGTTCTAGTCGATAGGCCACAGTTCCTATTCGATCATAGATATCGAAGGGCCCGGTGTACCTGGGACTTAACCTTACTTTCTTTCCAAACATCATGAACTTTTTCAATACAAATATGAGTTGAAATACCATGTATCTAACTTTGAACTCAAGGTTTCCTCGATGATTTTCTTTGTGAAACTTTTTTCATCTTTGGGATTCCTTGATATGTTTCTAAATGGTTTTCACCTTCTCCATATTTTCTTTGACCATTTCAGTTCCTAGAAGCATACGATCACCGAATTCATCCCAACACGCTGGTGTTCTACACCTTTTTCCATAAATGGATTCATATAGTTACATATGGATACTCAAGTGGAAACTTTTGCAGTCAGAGAATTCAACCAGTAAATGATGTTGGTCCCATCCTCCTTTGAATTCCATAGAACATGCTCTCAACATGTCTTCAAGTTTCTCAATAGTACACTGAGATTGGACAACAGTTTGAGGATGAAAGGCCATACTGAAGTTCAGTTCAATGCTTTGAGTAGGTTGGAGACTTTTCCATAACATTGTGGAGAATCTCAGATCATGATCAGATACAATATAATGTGTAACTCCTTGCATCCTTACAACCTCTTTGATGTAAATCCATGAAAGTTGACCAATGATAATTCCTCTCAGATTTTGATAAAGTGGGCTATCATTGTAAGGAAATCCATAATGACTCATATAGCATTGTTTGCTCTATATTTCCTTGGAATACCATGGAAAAATTCCATATTAATGTTCTCCCACTTCAATTCTGGTATGGGTAGTGGTTGCATCATCCCCTTAGACTTTTTCCTCCCATCCTTCACTTGTTGACATACCTGACACTTTGATGTATATTCAACAATCTCCATTTTCATATTGTTTCACCAAAAAGTTTTCTCAGAGATCTCGATACATCTTTATGCACCCTAGGTGGATAGAGAAGTTTGATCTATGTGCGTCATTCAATTGCTCCATCTTAATATTTGGATTGGATGGTACAAATAATCGTGACCTAGTTTATAAAATTCCTTCCTCATCAATCATGAAATTAGAGGATATCCCATTTTTAATAGCTTCCGCCCTTTTCATCAATTCCACATCTTCTCTTTGAAAATCCATTATTTTATCCATGAGGGAAGATTGAGAAATCATTCGATTAAGGATTTAAGATTATCCCCCCTTAATGATTTCCATGTCTATCCCCTAAAAATATAACTTGATCGGATCCTTTTCAATTCTCATCACTGATAAAGATGCATGATCCTTTCGACTTAGGGCATCTTCCACCTTATTTTCTGTAGCAGGATTGTAGTGTATTGAGAAGTCATAATCCTTGATGAGATCTATATATCTTCATTGGCGTATATTAAGATATTTTTTATGAATATATATTTGAGACTATTTTGATCAGTATATATCTCACACTTCTACCCATAGAGATAATGACATCAGATTTTCAATGAAAAGATCATTGCCTCCAACTCTAGATCATGCAAGGGATATTTTTGCTCATCGATTTTTAGCTACCTTGAGGCCTAAGATATCACTTTATAATTTTTCATTAGCACATAGTTGAATACCTTCTTTGAAGAATCTCTGTACCCCACAGAGAGTTATCCGCTTGTTGGGAGAGTGAGTGTTGGAGCAGTGATAAGCTTCTTTTTCAAATCCTTGAAATAGTATTCACATTCTTGAGTACAAACAAACTTTACTCCCTTCAGTTTCATCTTTTTAATTGGATTTGAAAATCAGGAAAAGTTCTTTCAGAATCATCGATAATACCCATCTATACCCAGAAAGCTACAAAACATTGTTACAGTAGTTTTCCTAGGACACTCTTCAATTGCCTTTATCTTGACGGGTCCACAAATATACCTTTGCTGGTGATAACATGCCCCAATAATGATAATTCTTCCATCTAAAATTCATATTTATTTTACTTTTCATAGATATTCTACATTCAAAATGTCTTTAACATTGTAATCAAATTCTCCCCATGTTCCTGATTCCTCTTAGAGTATATCAGAATACCACAAATAAAAACTACCAAAAATATGTTGAGGTAATCTCTAAAGACTTTATTCATTAAATCCTTTAAAATTTCTAGAGAATTAGTGAGTCTGAAGGGCATCATTGTGAACTCATAGTGTCCATAACTTGTTTGAAAGGCAGTCTTGTGAATATCTTTATTCATCCCCTTTAAATGGTGATATCTAGATCAAAGGTCCACCTTAGAGAAATAACTAGCCCCACGAATATGATTGAACAAGTATTCTATCCATGGTAGGGGTAATGGTTTTTATCATGATTTTATTGAGCTAACGATAATCAATGCAGTGGCGCACTGATCCATCCTTCTTATTTACGAAGAGGACTAGAGCACCCCATGGTGAAGCACACGGGCCTATAAAACCCTTCTTCACATTCTCCTATAACTGCTTCTTCAGATCCTCCAGCTCTATATTGGCCATTCTAAAATGTGTCTTCGATATAGCTATATATCCAGGAATGAGATCAATTGAGAACTCAACCTATTGATTAGGAGGAAGACCATGAAACTCATTAGGGAATACATCAGTGTAATCCCTCACGATGTGCATGTATTAAAGAATGATTCTCTCCTTTGTCTCAATAATTTGAGCTAGATATGATTTCTCAATAGAAAACAATATCCACACTTGAGATGATGATTCAAAATGAGATTCATCTTCCTCCATATACTTGTAAACAATCAGAGGATGCTTCAGGATTTGAAGAGTGATCTCCCTTTATCGACAGTTGATTTTGGACTTGTATAAAGATATCCATTATATTCCCAAGATTGCATTGAACTCCCCAAAAGAAAGTATTACTAGATTTTATGGGAGGTTCAGTCAAAAAATGTTGACTGCTAAGGAGTTATAAACCATAGACACAATAATTCCCCTATTCATTGTTCTCATAGATAAATTTTCCTCCAAAATATGAGGTGGTGTTTGAATAGTTCAAATAAACATGAAAGATATGAAAGAATGAGTATAACTAGAATCAAATAGTACATTCTCTATTCTTGAATGAAGAACTAGTGTACCTGTCACCACATCGTTGTCTGGATCCACCTCAGTAGTAGTGATAGCATAAGCCCTACCTTTTTCCTTCAAGGTTGTTGTTTATTTCCTCCAAAAAACCCTTAGATTAGGGAAATTTTTTGCATAATTACCATGATATTTTATTTTTTAACACTGCACCACTGGATGGGGGTTGATCTCAACCTTCCTTTATTATACCACGTTAGAAGGATTTTTTATATCCCTTTAGCTGTTTTTACCTTGAAGACCAAACATTCCACATTTGAAGCAATTATTGGTTTCCTTTAAATAGTTCCCTAGATTATTCTTCCCATAACATTTAAAATTGGGATATTTAGGCTTATTTTCATCATGGGATCTGTTTGTTGAACAACCCATGTTGTTCTCCATTTTTTGCTTATTGTCCTCGATCTCACAATACCACTTGGAGTCTCCAATCTCCATTTCGACATTGAGGGCACAACAGATAATCTCCTCATAATTTTCGAAGTATCATATCTCCAACACCTTATATTGAATCAGATTTATCCAACTAAATAAGTTATCCACATTGATTTTGGTGTTCATGACAAAGTCTGAGGCATTCCTTGTAATCCTTGTAATGTTTTCTTCATACGTCGTGACAGAATCATCTTTTTTCTGCTTGAGACCAAGGAACTCTCTTTCCATATTAAGGAGGAGGTTTTGAGGAAAATATTTATTAGAGAAAATAATATTTAATTCCCCCTAATCCATGTAATCAATTTCCTATAAGGATTTGTATTCTTGATCAGTGTCCACCACTAATCAGCATCACCATCAAAGTGATAAACCACAAGTATGAATTTATCTTCTTCCGAGCACTAGAGGATACCTAATATCTTTTCAATGGAGCTAATGAACTGTTCCTTGAGGAGGGGATCAAAAGATCCACTAAACATGGGAGGCCTTCTCTACATGAAGGATTCTACAACAACTCTCTCTTTCCATGGAGGAGGAGGGAATTCCACATGATTCAAGTTATTATTCATAACATGAGCCAACTGAGCATGTACATTCATGATGTTTTGAGAACCCACTCCCATCATATCCGGGATATCGTTAGGAAAGTATTCACATTTCCTATCACATTGGTTGTTGGAATCATTTCTTTTATTTTCCTCCGTTATCTAATACAAAGAATGTACAATTAGAGGGCTTGAATACATATTTATTGAACCTAAAAAAGGAAATTTTTTACCATAAAAGGTTAAAATTGTAAAGGAGAATTATATCCTAACATGTGATTCCTTATGTTTAAATCTATGTTATCCTAGATCTATTTCATATCTTATATTCTTATGGTATTTTTTATTCCCTTAATAATGGTTTGTACTAAGATCATGAATTTACCAATGAATATCCCCCATAAGTTTCAACACTAAGAGTGAAGCAATGCCAATTGTCTTGTACCAGGATACCCCATGGTAATCCCAAAACACCATGTTACAGTTTTCACTCCTAGGAACATCTTTTTTAGATCCACCTCTACCTATTTTTATCCCGAAATCGATGTATTTTCTTGATAAACCACTTACTCTAAACATACCAAAACACAAGGGGTGTTTTCTTACACTTCATCTCACCCTTAATGTTCTTACTAAATTGGTTTATTCCTAACTCCAAAAATAACTAGAACATTCTATAATACCAACTATAGAGACCCGAGACTTTTAAATATAATATTACATGAATTTTATCATTATTATACATTATAGTACAATCCAAGTATCGTGAAGTCTAGCATCTTTGAAGACTAGGTACATAAAACATAGAACAAGGGGCTAAAAAAAGAAGTATTTATTTAATATCCATAGAGAGATCGTATCTTCTATTGATCCCTTACATTTTAATAGGGTACCCTAGGGAACATATGAACAATGGGATGAACAAAAAATCATAGTAAGGGAAACACATAAGAATAAATCTAAAGCACATGAGTTAGGAGGCATGGAATTATGATATAAAAATCATGGTAAATATGGAATCATAATAAATAAACATGGGATCATATAAAAATGGAATCATATATATAGAATAAACATAAAAAATTCCTTTAGTATGAGTCATGGAAAACTTCCAATGCCGTTTCCCAGAGTAGTACGGTTCATGGCTAACCCCCAATCCCATTTTCCATAGTAGCACAAGCCATGGTTAACCACCAATACAGTTGCACATAGAATTTCATGAGACATAACTGTACCAGATGAATTGTAGAACTATATGGGAACACCCAACTTACTTTTCATGAATATTTTATCCACATAAATAATTATACACAATCAATATTACATAAACATAAGGGTTACCCATGGAAAGAATTGGGTACCACAATCATGACATAAAGCATAACCAATGGGCGTATCATGAATGTGTTCATGAAAAAAAGGAATTAGAACATGAATGGACATTAATATGGTAAAATAGGAATATATAATTGAAGGTTATTTCAAATAGAAGTGAAAACATATATGAAATGTGTTTGAGAAATTTTATCTTTAAAACAATTTTGTGTTGTTTTAAGGAAAATACTATAGAGATTTTAATATAAAAAAAGTGTAAAATATTTATGTAAAAATATAACTGAAAAAATATTGTTTTCATAATAAAATACATTTTTATAAAGATATTGTTGGCTTATAATAGAATTTATAATTCACTTGAAATCGGGTATGAATTCGGGAAGTTCCCTTAAAACAGGTTTCCTTAACAGAAAGTACTAAAGAGGGAATCTATTAAAAACATGTATATCCCCGAAAGAGATTGATGGAAGGGTTTGATAAATAAATATTTTAAAACTAAACATAATTTAGAAGTTTAAAATAAATAGACAACATAACTCCATTATGATATAAACAAGGTTAAGGCAACCTAAAAGAACAAAGGTGGTTCAGGTAGAATTCATTACAAATTATAGGCATGGTATTAGGTGTACCTAAGAAAGATTTATGTGAGATAAAATGTGTTTATAATCACTTATAAATAATTAGCTATATAGTGGGGAGGTGTTAAATAAAATCCCATAATCTGGGATGACACATGAAAAGGAATATCAGAGAGAATAATCTTAATTATGAGTAAATTGGAGAGGATCCCTTACCTTAAATTGATGGTGTTCTCTAGTTGTTATTAATGACATGAATAAACAAATTAGGTTTATTAATTAATAATTCCATAAAATTTTCTTTATTTAATTTATTTAGTATAACTTTTTTGGTTCATTCATGAACTTTTTTATTAGTTATAAAGTTCAATTTCATTGTTCGGGTCCGTTTGCTTGCAGGGTTTTTAATGATCAGTTCATGTTCGGATAAACACATATAAAGAATGTGCTTGTAGAAAATTGAATATGAATGTTATTTTTGATCAAACGTGACATTTAATGGTTATAAAAATTCATTCGGTTATTGGGAGTGAAAATGTGTTAATATATAAAACCTTAGTGATAACTGTTTTGGTTAATCAATGTGTTTGATTACAATGAACATATTTTGATTGATAACATAATAAAATTTTTACAAAAAGGTTTAAGAACCATAAATAGGATATATTACATATACAATAATCTTGTTAAATCAAAAAACAAATATATTCATGACCCGAATTAAATATGATAATAGAAATTGATAAACCGTCCTTGAATGTGCTAAATTAACACATCTCAAATTATGTTTTCATTTTATTGAAATAAAATATGAGGAAAGGATAGAAGATAATAAAAGATCTCATTAGTTTAATATAATTCTAGTACATTAATGTTACTGGTGTTATCAGACCATTTGGGTGAAGGGAGGTGAGGAAAGAAACAATAAATGAATAGAATTTAAATGAAATTAAAGAATTGGAAAGAGGAATTTACCGCTTGAGTTTAACTCCTTTGAGAACCTCTTAAGGGGAGAGGTTTTGGAATTTTGAAGAGAATAGGGGATGTTGGACGTGGGGGAGGATCTTGGGGATAGATTTGGTCAGAATATTGGCAAGTCACAAGTCTTGAGAGGATTGGAGAGAAGAGGGAGAGGGGGGATGGGGGTTATAGTGGAGGGGAGGAGGGTTTTCATAATATTATAACCATTAATTTATTATTTTTTCAGAAGAAACGAAATAGTAAGTATTCCATAAACAATAGTAGTAATAAATGAATTTTATTTCTAACCAATTTTGATGGCATCATCAGATCATCATCAATGACTCAACAAATATATTATTTAGCATTTATCTTAAATTATAGTATTTTACTATTTACCAAAAATTCAAGTATTTCAGAAAAATCCTAATAATTCACCCTAACCATTTTTCGGTGTGTATAATCCAAAAATGAAATCAATTTTTTTTAAAACAATTAAAAATATGATTAATTTGATATTTAATTAAATCATAATTTAATATTGAAAAACTTGTTTTAAAATATTCATTAACATATTCTAAAATATTGGTGCATCATACCTTCACATGAATATTTTCTTATACTATCACAAGAAACATTACTATTAATTAGGGTATATCACTATTTATAAGGATATGTTACTATTCATAAAGGTAGGTTACTATTCACCAAAATTAATTTTTTCTTATCAGACTCCAAATAACATACTGATCACAACCGTGTATGTTAGATTTTTGAAATTCCAAACCCAGAAGTAACAAACTTGTGTTTAAAGGTCATATAACACAAAGCAATTCATCATGTTGTGATTTTATGTGATTATATGAAATATTAATAAGATGGAAATTTCCATTCATTTTTTTTTGGGTCATTACAATTTTGGTTAAATTCTAGTATTGAATTTAACAAGTTAGAAGAAATAAGATTTATCATGTTTGACTGATAATAATAATTTAATCACAAGTTATTCAAAATAATAAGTGATTTAAATAATCATAATAAATAATATCTTTCATTTTTGGAATATATAATATTTATTTTATTTATCATATAATAATTTAGTGATATTTATTTAATTATATAGACATTATTCAAGGATTGATAAATGTTGACTAGGGAAAGTATAACAAGATTAATGTCTCAAATAGCATAAATGATTATAATTTATTTTCTTAATGGGTTTTACATTTGAATAAATTAACAGTAATAATAATAATAGTAATAATAATAAAATAATGTACATGGGTTCATTTAAGAATTATAAATATGGAAGGGGTTTAGTGTGTAATTATCCGACTCTAAACATGACATTAAAAATATCCAGTAATATAACATTATTAAAGAAAAAGTGGTGCAAAAAAAAGATAGAGTGAGACTCTATCAATATATAGAGGGATATTAAGAGATATAGAGTGCTCTCCTTCACTAATCTCTCATTACAATAGGATACCAACAAGAATTATTTTTCTATTGTGAAGAATCCTACTATGATCAATCATGAAAGAGGCAAGTGATCATGATCACATGCGCTATAACCTAAGGATTCTATGAGGTTTCTTTGATATTATGGTGCATCTTTGGATCAATAGTGGAGGGATTAATCACTTTATTCCTTTACTGAAATGATGGTGTGATGAGTTATCTTCCATCAAATAACAAATGAAAGTGGATTACAGGTTAGAAGTAATTCCACATATTCTCATAAATTAATTATATGTTACATGTGAGATCCTTCTATTTTTATTTTGGTGTTTTAATATAGTCAAGTAATCTACTGTATTGGTTGTAAATTTCATTTTTATAGTGTTAATAAATGATTATACATGATTAAAAATTAAATATGAGTTGGCCATAACTTTAGTGGATAGTTATCCTAAGCCCAGAAGCTATGACAACTCAATGTGCATATTCATTGGCCCTTTATATTAATTTTTTGGGTGGGATTTTTACAGGAGAATAGATGAACCTTATATATATATATAATTCAAATCCACCTAATCATAGTATAATGTATTATTATTGAGTGAATAGATATTTCTACTAGGTAATTTGGCTCACCCCTAATCATGTACATGGGAAGGGATTTGATGCACGTGGGTTAATTTTTTTGTTTTCGTATAGGGACCATGTTTTTATTGGAGACAGACACGTGGTTCAGTTAGCTGGGTATGTCGGTTGAGAATAAAGTAGGTTGGATTATGTGATTTAGTCTATAGGCCAATGTATTTTATCTTCAATTAATATTCAGTATGTGTACAGGCTAATATGAATTTTTATTTATATATGTTCACATGTTGTTTGAGGTTATTGATGTATTTTTTATTACTTCATTATATAGTCTATTTTTTATTTCTATTCTAGACAGTGGGGGACCATTTAGCTACTACTTTATTTTTACATGGATTTTTAGTATGTTTGTTATATTGATGGGTAATTCTAAAATTTTTGTGGATTCAGTAATAACCCTCCTACTTGGTTTCAGAGCGATCAATCACCCCATCACTATTTTATACCCTCACCACTATCTTTGAGCCTATGGAATATGGGAAAGAATACCTGAGGTCATGTAGTAACCCTTTCCTGGGTTCCATTAGGGGTATCTGGTGGGGGGGGGGGGTTAAAAAGTGGTATTAGAGTATGTTGTGGGATGGGAAGGTGTTAGAAAAATATATAGATAGGTTTTTAGGGCTCTCTAGGTTAATTGAGTGCATTTTAGGCAAACATGAATTCAGTTGAATCCCATGTTTCCAGGTGATTTCCAACATTCGGACCATGCACTCTAGGATGAGTGAGGTGTTGGGTTGGATATAAAACCCCAATGTGCAATGGATGATACTTGGGATTAGTCACTAGGATCGATTTGGATCTAGTTAGTTGTTCATTAAACATGATAGTGATATGATTAGTGAATGATACTCATGCTTATGGGTAGTGTTGTTTAACATATTATCTCATCATAATAAATTAAGACATGAATTAAATTACAATATAATTGATATATTTATGAATATATTATAATGGGTGATAGATTTATATGGATATGAGGGTCTAATTTAATTTATTTTGATTGTAATTGGTTGGTAACCATAGTTAAATTGTATTGTGGATTTCAATTTTTGATAAAGATGTTATTTTATGAAGAAAACCAGGTTTTTAAAAGAGAAGGTTTAATGATGGAACAAGTCTTTTGTGGAACGGTTTTATATGTAGGTTTTATTTGAAATTTATTTTGATATGAATAGTTTTGAAAGGATTTGAATTTTTAATTTTTTGTGAAAATCTGAGGTAAGTGTTTTTGAATTTTATTTTAAAATGGATTTTAAAAAATGTTATCTTTTTGGTTAAAGGACTAGCTATAATTTATATTTTCATGATTTTATTTTTTTTAAAACCGTTTAATGTAAAGAGGTTTTAGAAAACGTGGGTGAGTTTTGGCATGTGTAATGTAATTTTAAGTGGTTTTAAATGACCATACTAGTACTTCCTTGAATTTTGTCTTCTAATAAATTTAGTTTTTGGTTAGGAGTAACCTACATTCTTAAATATTTTTCTTCAATTTTAGGATTTGATTTCTCAAAACCACAATTTATGATTTTAGGGTGTTTTTTTATTAGTTTTTGTGACACATAAGAAGTAATTGGTTCTTGTGTAGACTAGTTTGGTATTTTTTGGTGGTTGATTAGATGTGACCCAAGTAGTTTATTTGTGTCTTTTGTGGGAATGTCATGATTTTTTGGGATAAGTGCATATGTTATGACCATAAGATGAATGGATATGGACATTGGGATCACATACTAGGACATGTGTTTGTGGTTTTAGGGGTTTTATCCCTTGATGCGTGTTTTGATGATATCATCAGTTGGATGTCTTGATGTGTGTTTTCAGTAGTGAATTCTTTTGATGGGGATTATTATTATATGGAATTAGAAAAATTTAATGTATTATTATTGTGTTATGTTTTTTAAGACCTAGTATGAATTTATCATTTATTATTTTATGTTTTCAAATTGAAAAGTGCGGTTGATAACACTATTTGTGCTCGGTGATCCATATTTTATGTTAGAAGTCAGGTATTGGAAGGGAGTTCACGTAAAGTCATTATTATTTTTAATAGACATAAAATAGGTTATAGATATATAATATATTCTTATAATGAGTTTACCATAATGATATTATAACATTGCATAGAATCTTATATATTTACGTGTTTGGATCTCAATTTGGAAGGGTAATGGGAATAGTGGAACTATTAGGTGAATGGTTGAGGCAGTACTGGGATTTTGTAGAGTGGATAAAACTGATTGGGATTAAATTGATATGATTGTTAGAGAATATTTGTCAACATTATAATTAGGTTGTAAAATTATTTCATCTATGGGGGAGTTGGAATAGGGGTACATTAGTGATCATGAGTGGAGTACGATGATAAATGGTTTAGTTGAGAATTCAACCTTGGAATTACATCTAAAGTACGATTTGGATTGGGGGGGGGGGGGGTTTGGATTGTTTAGATATTCCTTTTGGTGTTAAGACATAATTTTACTCTAGAGTGAGGTGGTGATGAATTGGCATATGAGGCCAAGTGCATTTGAGGAAATGTGAACCTAAATAGTACCATCATATGATCTAGAAAAAATGGATACGATGAAGATGAAAACACATTTAGAGAAAAATTTAAGACACATTAGAGATGTTTTTCGCCTCATGATGATATTTTAAATGATTTTATGTGTATATAAGTGTTGTGGTTAGAGTTTTGAAACCTAATATTAATTTCCATATTGGAGTAGAATGCATCGAGTTGGTTATGAAATGAAAACTTTCGTAGTTTGAAGTTAATGGTTAAAGAGAATTGGATATTACCAAGTTTGAGATGTCTTATGGTGGGTGATTATAGAAACCCATACTTCTCTCAGTTATGGAATCTAAAGGGAATCTGAATTTATATACTTCTAGTGTAATTGGAATTTTATAAACCGATATTTGGATTTGAATTCTAAGAGTTGTAACATCTTAAAAAGAAATTTTTGGATATGGATTGAGTCCAAGGATTTTTATTTGGTGAATCTATATATTTTCATGTTTTAGTTGAAATTATTGGAAGGGATTTTGTCTTGGAACATGGTTTAGTGTGCAATATTTGAGAGAAACCATACATATCCCAAAACATATGGGTGTTTATAGTTTATTTTTTTCATGCCTGGTTAGTTTTCATGGTTAGAGAGTTATTTAATATTATCCATGTTAATTATAGATCAATCTTTGTGAGGTTGTATATCCTAGAGGGATATATTCTCAATAAGAACACTATTTAAAAAAATAATGAAAACATGAAAATTTGGTTCTGAGGGGTGTTTCACTATTGAAACATGGTTTGGTGAACCATGTGGTGAAACTATGTGAGTTGTGTGTCCTTTATTGGTGAAATGTACATGAATGGTGCACGATTTAGAAAATTATGTAGCCAATCCATGTGACTTTATATATTAAATTAATAATGAAGAAATAAACATTTTCCTCTATTGATTTTTAATCTCTTTCTTCATCCTTCTTCCCTAACATGTGTTCAATACATATGACCACTCACAATATCATATATTTTAACCCCCCTTGGAATGGGGTGATTTTGGATTAAAATTTGTGGTAGTTTGGGGAATGATCTTCCTCTTCCTCCTCCTTACAGATTCTTATTATTTCATTTTTGAATTTAGTTTTCTTAGATGAGGGTTTTTGTGATGATTACACCAAATAATTATTGAATCACCCAGTTGAGATAGGGAAATCACAAATCATAGCTCAAGGATATCTTGTGTTTATTTTTACAAACATCTTCACACTATCTGGGTATAAGTACATCAATGAAGAAACTTTCTTGGGGTTTTTCATAAATTAAATGAATTCGATCATTAAATAGTTAGTGAATAATGTGGATTTTGTGTGTTTTTGGTTTAGGGTAATGTTAGGGGTGGACATAAAACTGCTGGATGTGGTTCTATTTCATGTGATGACTTATGGAGATTTTAGGCTTTTATCTATATTGGATGTAATTTTTTGAAATTAAAAATTATTTTTAAATTATACTAGATTAATATAATTATTAATTATAAGTATTTATATATAATTAATAGATTTATCGCCTTGAGATACATTAATTAATGTTGAGGAAATTCCTGGATTAGCCAAGGTGGTGATAATCATCATTATTTTAAAGGAAATGAAATTATATGAGGTAGGTGACCATATTTTATTTGATTATCTTACTCATTAGGTAATTTTATGTTTGTGTGTCATTATTAATATAAATAATTTAATTGTTTTATTAAATTCAAAATATTATCTATAAATTTGGATGGAATCATGTCATCTTAATAATCAACAAGGACTGCATAGGTTTCTATACAGTTTGATGGTGGTGTCTTGAACGAATGTCTACCAATGCCCCTATTTATAATTTTTCTAGGTATTGTGTGTTGGATTTTGAAAGTGAAAAATTATTCCTTTCTAAAATATGTTTTAATATGGGATTGGATAAAATAGAAATTCATAAGAAAAAATTTTAATTATAGAAATTATATTTGGAATGATATTCAAGTGAATGTTGTTTATTATAAATAATTTTTTAATTGGATTTAGTCTAAGGGGTTGGTATGAATAAAAGATGTCACATGGTTACTTTTCTAAATGATTTTTAAAATGGATTTTATTGGTTTTAAAAAGAAATAAAGCGGTTTTGGTTGATATGTGTCGGTCTAATTAACCTTGTGTGAGTGATGCCCTATTTTTTTAGAATCTGGAGTGCTTTTGTATGTGACCCATTGTTGGGATTTCCTTTCCTTCTTCTTGTTTCATGATGATTATATTTATAAATTTAATTTGAGAACTGTTTTATTTATCAAATATTTGGGTAAATGTAGATGTATGTGATAGAACTTTTAAATATGAGAGATGAGTTTGATGGTCCTAAGAATATATTAAGGGATTTATGTTTGAAATAACAAGGTAGGTACAAGAGGTAGAAGGTGATTAAGGATCCCATGAAGGGAATTTGTTCTATTATGTGACTGAGGGGACCCTTATGGGTAACCTAGTATGATTTTATCTCAATACAAGGTTGTTCTGGGATATTGGAAGTAATGATTTTAGGTGTAACCTTAGAACTCGTATAATTTATGCGAGTCATATGTGGCTATAGTGGTAAGGATTGGTATTTCAATTGAGAGGTTGACCATGATTATGTACAATGGGTTTGGGTCTATGGACAACTCAAGTGGTATGTGATGAGAGATTATTGGAGGTCAGTGGGACCAGGTGCATTTATTTATATAAATTTATCTTTATAAGGGGGGAATCTCTAGGTACATTTTATACAATGTTCTGATGAGGATGTTCCAATGGGTTCATATGATTTATATGATATGTTTATAAATAAGAATTTATATTATTCATGGGAAATGAGGGTTTATGTTTTGTGGTAGAAAATGACCCCTAGGCAATGGAGGTATGTGCATAGTTATAGGTAGTGGATGTAACCCCATGGGCATGTGCTTACATGGTTCTATAGAGGGGTATATTTTCCCCGATCAACATCTTTTGTTCTAGGGATATGTGTACTTTCCTTGTGTGTGTTACATGTTCCAATAATAGGTATATTTCTGTTGGATGGATTCTTATGTTACAGGAATGGGATTATTTTTCCTAGGTGTCTATATTTTTTCTAAGACACTCCATCACTGGACCAAGTAGGTATGATATTTAATAATATGTTTTGGGGAAAGACATAGATACTTTGGCTGGTTGGTGTGACATGTTCAGAGACACTCTATAACTAGATAAATCATGTATATTATAGGTTTATGATTTGACCACTGTTATATTATGACCTAGAATTTATGTTAATTAATCCTTCACATTATCCTTCTTGGTGGCTGTATTACATGAGAAATACTAAGCCATAAATATGTATAGAATACACACTAATTTGATCATAATAACACTCAATATTGTTGAGGCATTGAGGTTTTATATTGATCATTGGAATCACCCCAGCCTCTATAGATGAAATGTGTTTATTTGTACATAGATTTATTTTCATGTTTTATTTCAGATAACAAGTATTTCATGGAGATGGACATGGGGTTTAGTTGGTAGGGTGTAAAAGACAAGGATTCTACATGTTGTATTATTTTAGTTGGAATGAAGGAAATTTTTTTAGAATGTGTGTTAGCTATTTTGTTTTTATTTTACTTAGATATGATTAAATTTATATGCAGCCGTTTCTCATGTTTTTATTACTTAATTATATACACTATTTACTACTTCCGATTTTGAAGTAAGAGGGACTATTTGGCACACTGATTATTTATTCATAGGTTTCAGGGATATCTGTTATATAGATGAGTCATAATAAAAATCGAGAAACCTTTTTCATGACCCTTGGAGTTTTATTAAAGTCTATAGTCTCCTCATGAGTATGTTAGGCCCTCACCACTAGTCAACAACCACTTGCAGATGGGGAGGCGTGCCTAAGGACATATGGTGACCCCTGCCCAGGTTCCACTGAGGTAATCTTCGATAGGGAATTAAAAATATTCAACAATAAAAAAGATAACATAATTTTAATTTTCATATAAGAAGTAGGAAATAAATTTTATTTCAATTTTAATAATAAAAATAAGTTACCAAGGTAATGGATAGTCACCACGGTAAAGGCTAAAAAAGGTACCCGTTTAATCAATGTGGTAAATAAATAAAGTATCATGAAACCTTATTTTTAAATATATGTATTGGGAAAATATCTAAACCTATCATACTTCATATATTATTTTTTAATCTCTTATACACATTAACTTTTAAAATAATAATTGTATACATTAAAGAATGGGTATTTATGAAAATTCCACTCAAAACTCGCCTATAAAAGGAAACTTCCTCTACCCATAAAAAATACTATTTCTTTTAGTTTTAACTTGAATACCTACCCAAATAACCTCTCTTATATACATATTACACTTTTTAGAAACTCTTGTCGCAATAAGAAGTCCCAAATATCTCATTTCTAAGAGGTTTTCTAAGAGGAAATTGAAGTCCTTAATGTATGTGTTATCCCTTATTTAATTATTCTTCTTTAAATTCTTCACTCAAACCATTTTTAATATTATATAAAATTTAATAAAATATTGTATAAAACCATCATATTTTATAAAACATAAATTATCCCTATATAATAACATGCTCATACTTAGTTAATTATCATAACATGTTCTTTTTTGGGAAGGTTTTAATACCTAAATGAACAATGATATAATGTTTAAAACATGAATGAATAATGAGACATAAATAATAGTTACATTATATAATTGTTTTTAATTTATTTTTTTAAATTTTTTTTATAATAACAATATTACAATGAACATTCACCATTTAATGGAACTCTTTTGTTAAATTCAATAATCCTTAAAAACAGATTTTTAAGAATTACATGTGAATCATCACTATATGTTCCATGTAATGACCACGTGAATCTATATATATACATATATAAATTATATAATATTTATTCAATTTTTTTTGGAGTTTATGAACACATTATCATGTTATAAGGACTGGAACCACAAAACCGATGCATATAAGTAAAAATGAAACAATTAATATGAGAATATTAATTTTAACAATAGAAATTAATATATGTGCAGTAAGGAATTATAGAAGAATGGTAATATGTAAAATTCAAATGATAAGGTTCTTATACATATTAATAACAAACTTAAATTTATTATACATGGGATTAGATTACTTTCTACTATGTAGAAGTCTCAGGTAACAGTGTTTCATCTAAAATTACATTCTCTGAGACCTAATTTATATTATAAACCTATTTAAATTTATTTTGTGTATACAATTAATCATTAACATATTTTTTCATAATTACATAATAATTAATCGTATTTGAAGTTCCATTTAATTTTCAATCTACAAAGCTATTTTATTCAAAAGATACCATGTCCTTAAGGGTTTATATTCCAATCTCACTTTGAAATAAATATTGTTATTGTTGAAATTAATATTTTCGGAAAATTTTAAATATTTATCTAGAAAAATACATAAATTTTTACCCATATTTTAATTTCAAGGTTTTACATTCATTTATACCATTTCACCTACCTTTGTCTCACAAATCATGAGAAATATTTTCTATAAGTGTAGCTGACTTTATCACATCATTCTGATCAAGAAACTTTCTCTTCAATGTTCATGTTTTTTATTTATTTTTATAAATTCACTTATTTTTTATTATATGAATTCATAATATAATTATTAATTATACATTAATTTATTTAAAAAATATTTAAAAGAAACTATTTTTAATGTTTTTCACAAGTTTCATTCTATATTGTATTTGTATTTCTTTATAAAAGTCTGTATGTAATTTTTTTATCTTTTTTCAGATGAATTTATTTCCCACCATCTTATTTTATTTTATTTAAAATGATTTATCTTCAAGTTTTCATGATTTTCAAAACTATTTTTTTAATATTTTTTATATAAAATATTTTATTTGAAATAAAAGTTATAAAAAATAAAATGGGAATTTTATTTTTAACTATAAAAGTTATTTTTATGGATTATGAAATGTTTTTTAACTTATTGCAATATTATTTAATTTTTATTATGTTAAAATAGGGATAAATATAATTATTTCATTTTCATTCATTTTCATTTTGACTTATAACCCCGTCATGTGAGAATTTTCATAAAACCTATTTATTTTATGTGGTTTAATTAAGCAATGATGGAATTATGAATTTTTTCATGTTCGTATAGAACATATATATATATATATATATATATTTATCATTATGTGACAGGTTAGTTTTATATATCCCTCTAATTATTTAGGTATAGTTTTATATCTAATGATATAGAAATGGGATATGGGTTGTTATCCTAGGATAAAAATTTCATGGGACTTAGCTGGTTAGCCCAAGTTCACTATGTTAGGGGAAGTGGCTAGCATAGTCCATTATGATATGATAATACTGTTGGTTAATATTGATACATTTTATAATTTATATGGTTATTGTTGTTAAATATTTTTGTGTTATGAAATATACCTATGTTATGGTCCCTTGGATCTTGATTATTGACTCATGCTTCCACACTCCTATGACTCATATCTTATGTTATTCCAAAATCCTCACACCATGACTAATAATTTATGATATATTTTTTATTGGTTATGATTATATTATGTTTTTTATATTCACTTTTATTATATTCTCAAATCCATATAATCATCTTATTCTCATATATAATCTCCGATTTACATCTCTTAGACCACCCCATACCAAGTATTTATTCTCATCCTTTATTATATTTCTATTTCACATGTTATCAAGAATATTTTCAATTATCATATGATTAGAAGGGTATCATGTCTAAAGTATATTTTTGGTGGATGTTAAAGTATATTTTTGAAAAAAATTGGATGTGTATCTAATCTCCGTACAAACAAGACCACATGTTTTTATGTACAACTTATTCTGAGTTTTAATGAGTATTCTTGTAAAATGATATAATATCTATATATTTATTGGTTGGGTTATTATAGTTGGTATCAATGTAGGATTTATTTATTTTTATAGATTTATTTATGAAGAATAATATGATTGAACATAAAACAACCAATGATAAACCAAAACTGATGATGTATGAACATAAAATGTCATAGGTTAAAATGAAGGAGTCACAATTTAGAAAATATTATGATTGGTTTTTCTTATCATATAATTGGTTACTCTAATTTTTAATACTTAATACTCACACTAACCACTTTTTATTTTTATTAATGGCTTGAACTAGGATTAATCGAGTTACTATCTAGTGTGATGGATAGTGAAATGAATATACCAATTCACAATAAAACTAAATGAGAGATAGAGTATAAAATATTTTAGAAATGGTCACCCAACATTCGCAAGTTTTGAGTGATAACATGAATCATGATGAAATCCAAAAAATTTCCAATCAAATAAAAATCACCATATATTTCTTTTAGTGTAAACACACACCCTCTTTTATTAGGTTTTATAATACATTAATTTCTAAAAAATGGATCAATTCAAAAGAAATAAAATTTTCTAGTTTCTGATGCTCATAACAAAAAAAATCTGGTTTCAACCATTTATCATTTTGAAGGTAAAGATAATTAATTGTGTAGTTTCATTATGTATATGAGTTGAGATGAAAAAATCAATATCATAGAATGAAAGGAGTATAAGAATATATTTTTCAACAAATATTTTCCCTAAAATCTTCACTATAAATTGAATAGTGAATTCATGGATCTAATGAAAAATGACGATGAATCCATTAATACTTATGAAAAAAACATCACAAGACACACAAGGTACGATTCTAGTTTTATCATTCATCATAAAATAAAAATCAATTTTTATTTACTATATGAAAACCATGTATCTATAATGAGTTACAAATAAGGGACTTTAGTAGCTATGAATTAATATTTCTATGTTATATGAAGGTGGAAATGTAAATCAAATATGGACATTATCATCATGGTTATGGGGAAACGAATGGAAAAAATTGAGTTTTTAGAAAACTCAAATGTGTAAAACCCTGGGGGAAAGAATATTTATCTACATACATGAAATATATGTAAGAAAAAACATTAGGGTAATTGTCTCAATAAAAACGGTGAATCACATTACATGTGGATGAGAAGGCCATCAAAACATGAATATTGAAAGGATATAATGAATTCAACTGACAAAATGGATGGAAATAAATCTCAACCTAATACACCACCAACACTCTAGTTCTTTAATTATATAAATTATGTAAATTATTCCAACTAATTCACTAATACAAGGGTTAATGATGAAAATCAATGATTGTAACCTCTTAAGATAATGGACAATGGGATATTATATATAATCAAAATTGCTGAATTTGGTCATGAAATGAAGTGGTAAAGGTACACTAATCATGTGTTCAAGAACTATGAATGATTACTTTAATTTTAGTTATACCCAATATTTTATATCTATAATATTTTCTAAGGTCATTAAAGTAACACCCCAATGGATATATATTAAATTATTCGTGAAAAATACTAGTGGAATAATGATTACAACACAAGACTATAACACTTCTCTAATATACTTTTTCAGGAATGTACCTTATGAATATATTATTTTTTCCATTTATTCTAATTTGATGTTATTTTTTGGAATTCATTGGCTATCTATTCAAACATTCCCTGATAATTTTTAGGATCGAGATGTCAGATTTGATATCCAAAATCAACTTATGATTATCATTAATATAAGGATTAATCTGACATATCTATGAGAGTTACTTATGTTATATAGTTCTAAATACCCTATAATTAGGGATATATATCACATATAATTGGGGGGATAAACTCAATATTAAAGATACAAAATTTTCATGAATATGTACACATATTTCCAGAAGAGTTTACTAGTATTCCACTAGAACACATAGTGATTTTTCAATATAACTCATACATGGTGCTATAATTATATGAATGAATTATTATAGAATTATCATGATTTATTAAGAGGAATTAAAGAAGAAAACCTTGGAGATTATATATTAGGGTTTATACACCCAAGTGATTCAAATGGGGTGTTCCAATCATCATTGTTTTTACATATTGATTATCATAGACACAAAAAAATATATTGAAGAAAAATAATCCTATAACATGTATTGATGAATTTTTTGGTAAATTTTTTGGGGATAAATACATCTAAACAATTTACCATTGATGTAGATATCATTAATTAATCATAAAAATAGATTATTCCCCACAGTTTTCATTTCAAACAAGATATAAAAAATATTAATTCATAGTGAATCCATTTGAAAATAAATATTTCCGAACTATCCTCATGGATATAATGAATAGAGTCCTTAGATATTATATCAGACAATATTTGGTAATCGTTATATAAGATATTATTATATATGGAAATCATGAATGTCATTTATGATTGTTCTATATTCATTGATAAAGGAAAAGATGTATTCCAAATATAGTAAGTGTGGATTATTGTTATATGAAGTATCATTATTAGTTAATGTAATCATAAAAATCATTATATATATGGATCCATCAAAGATATATGTCATTAAAAAATTGTCCCTACCAACCACTATATTAGTGATATGTTTTTCTCTTGTATTGGCTGGCTACTATTGATGATTTTTGAATAATTTCTTATCACTGTAAAATCTGCTAACTTGATTATCATTTAAAGGAGTGAAGTTACTATTAATAGATAAATGTGAATAAAATTTCATAGATCATATGTGAAGGATTATCACGACACCTGTAATAACACTATCTTACAATAGATAAGGGTTTGTGATGTACAATGATGCATAAAAAAGTTATTGTGATACATTCCACTAGAAAATGACACTACGGTAGAATATTATTTATATAAATTTATGGATAATGATAAAAATTAATATATGGAAGATTTAGAGCTAGAAATGAAAATATTTCTATTAATGATAGAGAAAAATTATCACAATGGTGAAAATTGTGATATATATTTTGATCAGAAGAGAGTAAATTATATATCAAAATAGAAGGATTTGAACATTAACAAAATTAGAAGGTTTTAGTCGATTAAATACTATGACAGGTCAATAAATTACCTCCATAAGAAGGTGAATAAGGTGGATTATGCTTTTAATAGATCAAATCATGCTACCATATCCATGTTGTGGATTATTAATGACTAAATTTTCATGTATTAGTTAAAATGGACATTGATGTTATAAGGGAAGGGGATAAATCAAATCATTTTAAAATAACTACAAAATCATCCATATATGTGAAGATCAAGGAGGTAGAATGAGGATATAGTTCTAAGAGAATGGTAAATAATATGAAGACTTTCAACAATGATAATGATAGAAATATAATATTAGGGAATTAAATATGTGTTCCTTTAATTCCAGAATTATATAAGGAGTTCTTAAATGATACACATAGATCATAATTATTAAGAAATTCTAGAATAAAAAAACTGTATAGACATCTCAATAATCATTTCTAGTGGGAATGAATTATGAGGGAGGTTGTAGAGTATGTATCATAATGCTTTATTTTCCAATACGTTTGGGGTAAAAATCGTAACATAAACGAGATGATGCATAAATTACCCATAAATATATGGAAATATGATAACATCACTAAAAATTTATTAATAAGTCTTCCTATGACTTATAAAGTCTATAATTCCATTTAGGTTATAGTTTACCATATTTAAAAATTCAGGACATTTCATTACTATTTGAAAATATTTCTTACATGATGTACTTTCCAAGATATAATAAATTAAGTGGTAAGGTTACATAGAGTACCAATATCAATTATATTTGATTGATATCTGAGTTTTATGTAAAAGTTATGGATATGTTAATGTTCGGAATAAGAATTTTGGATGTGTTTTTGATATGATTTAATTCATATAGAGGTTGTTGATTTCGATTGAAGTAGATGATCTTAAAAGTATTGACTATTTTTTTCCAAAATAAAATAACTTTACTGTATTAATAATTCCAATAAAGGAAATGAGATAAAAATTTATGGATGATTTACCAGACTAAACCCATTGGATGAATGCTACTAAACATGGGATCCACTTCTTGGGAAATGCATTGAACATTAATCGTTCCATGCTTACAAATTCAATCCGATATATTGTTTGATAAAAAATAGAAATGAATTCGACATTAAATGTATATATCATCAAGAGTAATAAAATACATGAAGATCAAATAATATGTTGAACAGGGGAGAAATAATTGTTTATATAAAAATTTCATAATATGATGTTCTGAGGAAGGTCATGGGACATAAGCTATCATACAGAGTTATGCACCATATAAGGGTAGATAAACATTTTAATTAAGAGTAAATTTTAATTTCCATATGATATTTAAAGGTACATGTAAATATTAAATGTTTATATTTGATCTTTTTGATGTTTTCCAAACAGAGTAATATTGTTGAAGTATAAAGGGATGATGTTAAGGAATGTCATCAGATGAAGTACAAATGGAAGAATACCACTAGATGATCTATTTCAATATCATTAATCTATGTTAATTGGATGACCATTTTTTTATAAATTTTTATTATAAAGATATTTTTGAAGTTGATAAGTGAATATAATAAAGTTTTATTATACTAATGACATTGAGTTCTCAAATGTGAGGTTTTGGTTGAACATATCACATGATTTTTATTGTATGAAGATCATTATATAGAGGGTAGTGGATGAAGGTAATATAGAAATGGTTTTGATGAAATTCATCAGATGATGAATGTGATGATCAAAAGACATATGGGAAGTTACTATGATGTTTTACATGAATAATAATATTAATTCTCATTAGATGGATTTGTTTTGTACAAAGATTCACTAGATTAATGTTTGGTATTACTTTTTATTGATTTTAATGTTTTTGTGAAACATTTTTTAATGATATCAAATGTGAAGTTGAAAATATGATCATTCAGTGATACATATATCATGGAAGGAAGATCTGTGATTCTCACCATGGAATATGGATGTTTTTTGAAGGTAGGGAGTGATAGTGTTTACCTAACCATCAAGAATAATATTTATTTTTTAATAAGAATCCAGTTAATTAAGATGAGTGTAATATTTGTTATATGAGATTTTCATTGATCGGGAAAGAAAATTTGGATTCTCTCATTTTCTACATCAACTGCTACCATATAAATTGTTTGTTTATACACAGATAAGATGACTCTATTCACATGTAAAGAAGTTAGGTGATGAACTATATAAGTGTAATGTTGATTATAGAGTCATTGTGAAGAATCATTGGATTGAAATATACAAGATATATATTTTCTATAAACTGTCATCAATCATACATTGTGATGAAATGACTAGATAAATAGGCTATAAATGAAGCATATGATATATTGGGGGTTTCATCAATCAAAGGATAAAAAATAGATGATTCATATATAGCGTAATCATATTAACAGAAATATGTAGAGAGTGGTAAAATAGTGCATTGAAAGTTTTATTCTAAAGAAAGGAACTAGTCATATTATACAGGATGGAAACTATACAATGTATACTGGACAAGCCCATCATATGGAAAATAAAAATACTAATGAACATTATTTCCTAATGCTATAAAAGTAAGTGAATAAGTAGTACTGATAATATGAGAAAGTGTGAACATGTTCAATATGTTTAAAGACAATATAATGAATCATATTATGGATGATATCTATTTTTTTATAAAAATCATTGTTCATCTGTTATCTTTGTGTAGAGAACATGATGCATTTTTTATTGTGAAATACATGTTTTAGGATATTCCTTTCTTGGTAGAATCACATACAAAAGATTTTTCTATAGGGTATTGTGTATTGTTGGATAGTTTCCAAACCAAGACAAGGAATATAAAATTATATTTATTTTTGAAAATTCTAAACATTTATATTATATTGGTTATTCTTGGGTACTTTTTTTCCAGAAAATTTATATTTCCCTAACAAGAGTTCATGTTTTATTCAAAAACAAGAAAATATAAATCGAGAAGATCACTATTTTACTCCCCACCCCACTCAGTGATCAAACAGGTCTAGATTGATAATTTCAAATAGTATTAGGGATAAGGTTACCTTTATTTTATATTAGATAATTTTTAAAGTAAAGAGAAGTTTCAATGGATGTTCAGAATAATTTGAACAATAAAGGGATTCTAGTTTTTATTGAAAGAGATATCATATTTGGATGCATATAATTTTACATTATCTTATATCCATTAGCTATGAAGTTATTGAGAATACTAGATATGGGGTTTCACCTTAAACTGATATACTTCTCCTAACATCTACTAATATGAATAATTTTGAGAATGACGACAAGACATAAACACAATACATTCCTCACTATCAGAAAGTGATATTTTTAGAGTTAAAAGAGTTTTAATGGATAATGGTATATGAGAAGATTTGATAAAAATCAATTACTGAAATAAAAAACTAATGAAAGTGAAGTTAGAAATATATATATGAAAGTATGAAGATATTAATATGGGTAATTTTTAATATTTCATTGATTTCTTTTCATGGGTGAATGAAATTATAAGCACCATAAAATTACTTGGTTCAAAGTTAGAAGATTGAATTGTAATTGAAAATATCTTAAAAATTCTTCCAAATCAATTTTATTCAAAGGTATCATCATTTGATGATAGATATCATGAGTCTCTATCTTTGTAAGATCTATATAGCACTATTATCACGTATGAAATGAGAAGAGAAATGTTTATGAAAAACTAAGAAAATACTGATCAAGAAATTTCCTTTATAGCTTCTATGAAATGAATTTATAATGAAGTTCATGAATAAGAAGCTACTTTATATGACCCAAATACATGGTCAGTAATTTTTTGATGAATTTATGTCCTTATTTTATTAAAATGTGAAAATATTTACAATACAATACAAAAGAAATGTTACCACTGAATTTCTTTGGCTTTAGTGCTATTGGACATTTTGTTGCGAATTATCCATGATTAAAGGAAGATAACTTTTTTGATGAAGACGATAAAAAAATCAATATGGTCACTCAAGGAGGAATAAAAATATATGGCCTATATTAAGGTAATATATAAGAATTTATCTAAATAAAAAAGGACAAATTACTTGTGTATGTGTGGGGAATATGATGACATTGAAGAAGAAGCTAATAACTTCTATGATGATGCTAGTGAAAAAAATATTAAGGAAAATGTAAATTATAATAAGATTAATTTAGAATATGAAGGTGGAAAAGATACCCATATGGTGTTTCTTCTCAAACATGGGATGAAATATTATCTTGTAGAGATTTTAATACTTCTAATAGAGAATAATGGGTTAAAGATAAGAGATATTTGAAAAAAATAAATAATATTTCTTTACCTAAAAAATTATGTTTCTTAAGAATATTAATGACATAAATAAGTCTCTTGATGAAAATAAGAATATCAACATTAATATTGAAGAAAAGATAAATGGTAATAAGGGTTAATTACAAAATTTTAAATAAGGACATGTTAAAACTAATCAACAAGTTAAAATTTAAAAAAAAAAATGTTACAAAAGTTGGTGAAGGTTTTTAGAAGTGTAAACCCTTGAAGGATAAAAAATATTATCCTTAGAGGTTGATAAGAATAATGGATATTCATATAATGAAATAGAACTTGAAAAGGCCATGTGTGTAGCTAAAACAAGTAGAGTAAAAAACCTTAGGTTTCTAAAGTTTCAAAATCTAAACTAAAAGCCATTATTTCTATCATTTTTATTGAGGCTCATAATTAATCAATATGGAGAATAAAATCTTAAGAAGTAACCATAATTTTGGTGAACAATAAAATTCCAACATAGAAGGTAAGAGGGTTAATGATAAGTAGGAATATATCTCAAAATAATACGAATTTTATTTGGGGAAATATGTTTATTATGGTTAGTGCTAGTATTATGGAGGATTTGGGAATTTGATAAATATGAGTTGGTTCAATCATACACGTTGTAGTGAATCCAAGAGAAATTGGAAGTAAAGTTTTTGGTTGAGTCAACCCACTCAATAGATACATCATGAGAATGTTATTTTAAAGATTTAAAATGGGTTTAAACCCCTGGGTACTATTTTTGAAAAAATGTATCAAGTTTAAAATTTTAAAAAAGTATGTCTTGTTATGATACCAATAGAAAAACTTTTATAAAAAAATATTGAAATCCACATAGAAAAAAAATCAAAAGAGAAGGCCTTGGTTATTAAAATTTTTCTCTAAGCTACATAAGGAGAATGACCATGGATACTGGAAAATGATTTTATACACATATGATAGGATATGTGAGGTAATTTAACAAGTTAAATTATATTAAATAAAGTAAATTGAAATTTTTAAATTATGTGTCACTCAGAATCAAAGGTGTTTGATCAATTATCATTGGGGAAGAAATGTTAAAAAAAAAATATCTTTGTTTATTAATGGGGTGTAACATAATTTGTTAAGTGATTCAAACATTTTAAAGAAGTTACAAATGTATTTTTATAAAATATGGTTTTTTGTTATGAACATAGATAATGAGAATGTTTTTATTATATTTTAATTAACGAATGGATTAGTGTTTTAAGTTGGTGATTCACAATGTTTATGATATCTGAGCATGATGGAAGAAAATTTTTTATGGCATTAAAGTCTAGTGAAAATGTGTTAGAGTAATAGTAGAAAACAACATAGATATAAATTTTTAATGATATTATTGACATGAAAATAATAAGATATAGGTGTTGTTTTATTTTACAGCAATAGAATATTACAAAACCAGTACATAAGAATGTTGAGACACATTCGACTCATCACTTGGAGTATGTGCATTTTGATATTTGTTGGCCTATCGGTAATCAATAAAAATATATATAATAACTTTATTTATTTTATTAATGAATTTATTTGCATTACATGTATTATAATATTGAAACATAAATCATAGGCTGTAATGTTTTTTAATATTTAAGGAAATGTGGAGAAAATAATGTGGATATTCTGTTAAGAAAATGCATTCTGATAATGGGGGATAATATACAAGGGGTATGTTTATATATTACCTTTAATGGCATGGAATTCATGATGATATAAGTACACCATACACACCAAAATTGAATGATTTTTCTAAAATAATACATATATGTCCTGTAGAGAAGGTATAAAAAATGTAGACTAAACATGATATTTCTCAATATTTTTTGAGGCATGATATCAGAGAAACAATTTATGTTAATAACTGGGGTTTATACAAGAAAACTATAATAAAACCTCTTAAAAGATATATCACAAAGAAAACCCAAGATTGAAATACATAAGTGTGTTTGACAGTTCTTTTTTTTATTAAAATCAGTGGTGAAAACCTTAAGAATATTGACTAGAGAGGTGTTGATGGAATATTCTCTAGCTACACATCTAATGGAAAAGGATAGAAGTGTTATAATAAAAAATAAGAAATATTTCATATTAAGTAGATGTTATTGTTCTTGAACAACTTTATATGAAATTTTCATTTATAGTTACAGGTTTAAATGTAAGGGGAGATGTGGAGGATTTATTTAAACAAAGTGAAATAATTCATAAGGAAAAAAACAATGTTAAAATTACCCGAGATGAAGATTTCGAATTAGTTATATCTCTTTATGAAGAATAAGTACATTTGCCTCATCCTAGGCTATGGAAGTATGTTGATGTCCAAAAAATATTTTTAGATCAATGAAAAAATGTTAAAGAAGAATATTATCAAGGTTAGTTTCAAAAATTTCATATTAATCTAAGGTTGTACCAAAAATGTTGACAAGGATTTGGAGAATCAAGAGTGGATTGATGTTATGAATGAATATTCAAATCAAATTGAGATGAATGATTCATTTGAACTTAGACACAAACTAAACATTAAGAGTGTTATTGGTACAAAATTAGTCTTTCAAAACAATTAAATGAAACTAGTAAAGTTATAAGAAACAATGAAATTTTTTTTAAAGGTTAATAAAAAATATAAAACATTGACTTTGATGATAACTTTTCCCCATTGTAAATATTAGAAACTATCCTAATTTTTCTTAATATCACTTCACAGTAGAGATATAACTTTTTTTGAGATGGATCTCAAGTTATATGTTTTTAATGGTGATATACATGAATAAATTTCTATTAAAAACCACACAGTTTCAAACATGAGAAATATGTATGCCATGTGAGTATGTTGAAGAAGGATTTGTATGGGCTGATGAAAAATGAAAGATCTTGGTATTAAAAATTTGA
Source organism: Viscum album (assembly GCA_963277665.1). NCBI lineage: Eukaryota > Viridiplantae > Streptophyta > Magnoliopsida > Santalales > Viscaceae > Viscum > Viscum album. The sequence continues at coordinate 515,344,446 of OY728141.1, forward strand.
TACTTAAAGAAGATTATATATAAGAAATGAGGAGTTTATAATAACCTATATATAAATTAAAATCAAGAGGTTTGTATCATTATGATTTTGTATGTTTATGATATCATATTAATAGGAAATGATGAAGATACATCAGAAACGTTTCATGAGGTGATAAATAAGTTGTTTTAGATGACCATCCTTAGAGAAATGAAATATTTCAATGGCCCATAAGTATATAAGAAATGAAATATATTTTCACATCTCAAGAGAAGTAATATAAGAAATATCATGAAATGTTTTTCATGGAATATTAAGTGCCATTTCCACACTGATTTTAGTGGGGACATAGTTATTAAAATATGGGGAAGAAAAGAATTCTGATATCAAAGAGTTTAGAATGTTTTTTGTAAGTATCTCACATCCAACTGCTTCAAGGTAAGATATAGTGCATAAAGCTACTCTATGTTCTAGGTATAAATGTTAACCAAAAGAATCTTATATCATATATAGAATGAAAATCATCAGATATATTAAATGAACAATTTATTTTGGATCAAAATATGCAACTCAAGAAATATTGATTTTATTGGTTATACAGATGATGATTGGGAAAGGAGTATAGATGATAGAAAATCCATATCTGGTGGATTGTTTTTCATAAGAGAAATATGTCTTACCTGGAATAATTATTTTTTCAATTACTATCAAACCAATATAATATTAATATATAGTTTCTACTCAAGGAAAAACAAAATTGATTTTTATGAAGTCTCGGTTTGAAAATTTATTGGTTGATGTGAAATTACCCCTTCTCTTGGGTTTTAATAATAAAAGTTCTATAAATCTTATAATAATCTTATGAAAAATTTACATTCTAAGTACATTGATATATAATATCACTTTATCAAAGAGAATGTGTAAAATAATAAACTAAAGATGAATTTTGTTTCCAAAATGGAGATAGTTGTTGATATCCTCACAAAACCATTACTGAAGGAAACATTTCATAAGATGGGGTTGATCTTGGGTGTTCAAAATCCCACTATTCATGGATAAGGTATTTGAATTTATCCTCTCTCTATATTGTCATTGGATATTGTTTCCAATGGTTATAAAAATGTTAAAACATAAATGATTCATACCCTTTGTGGAAAATAATGTATTTAGGGTGAGTTTTTCAAATGAATAAACTATTTTTTAGCATGTGTGAACTATTTTATAATTTTTTATGTTGGTGTAGGAAAAGTTTTTCATGAAGGCAGAAATTTTTTTATTTTGAATGTTTGAAGTGGAAGAATAATTTTCATAAGTCATTTTTATAAAAACATGATATTTGTTTAAATATTATTGTTTATTATATTGAGTATTCTTAAATAGGTTTAAAACTGTTGGATAAGAAATCAATTACATGAGATACATATTTGTAGTGTTTTAAATTCCATGGTTAAAAAAGTCCAAATAGTGATATTGTTAGGAACTTGATGTTTGGAGGTTTTTTGGAAGAGTTTGGACGTTTTTTAGAGGATGTTGGTTTGGATTGAATAATGTGGGATCAAATGTATTATATTTCTACCCAATACAAAATCACCTTATTCTATTAAGAATTCCAATAAAATCCATAGGTTAGATATGGTAGGTAGATTTACTGGACTGAGTGCATAAAGTAATGACCACTAGATAATGGATTATCATCATGAGAAATGTTTTAAAAATTTAACAAACCATTATTACTAAGATGACTAGTTTGGGATTTTCCAAACACTGAGACGGGGGGGGGGGGGGGGGTGGATCAGTGTTGCAGACTTTTTAAACCAATTCAAACATTTTATTCCTATACCTCCTAACCTATTAGGATCTTGATTATCTTATTGTCTTTTCCAAATCACATGAAATAATAGAAATAATTGAAAATATGATCATGGTATTTTTACAAGGTTCACCACTCAATAAGAGAAGCTATATCCTTTACAAGTATGGTGATGACCCGTACAGAAATTATCTACTATAAATTGATATGATTTTACAGTTTTTGTTTAGGAAAAAAATCCGCTAGTCAGTGTGGATCCTTAAACTTGTAGGAGGGAAAGAGATAATCACTTCCCAGTGTGAGTCCCTACACTCAGAGGAGGATGGGAAATAATCCTCTTCTAACATTCAATAATTAGGATATGCCCTTACACTTGCTGTTTATTTATAATACCATATAAGAAAATATTCATCCATCTTAAAATGTAGGTTTTTATCTTGATATATTTCAGTTATCCTAACTCGATTACTTGAAAAGGAATAGGCAAGTAATTTTATTATTCTTTCTCAACAGAAAATCTGAAAGCTACACAGTCTTCTTCTCATTCTTCATGAGTGAAAAACCAACTGCACTGAAAATTATTATTATTCTTTCTAGAATCACAAAATCCATTTGTGTTTTTAAAAAAATGAAGAATAACTCCTCTTAGAATAATCATATTTATTATGGCATGAATAATCGAATATATTTTGGACACAAACCTTCTTATATACTCAGTGTATGGTGCCTGCCCCGAGTACCGCGCCTACCCCGAGTAGCACACCTGCTATACATACCACGCCTGCTTCGTGTACCACACCTACTCTGCATACCACACCTACTCCATGAATAGTCCCTACTCCATGTACAAATATTGATCCATGTATTACCTCTGCATATATTCATTGCATACTGCTTCCACATATCTCTTCACCATACCATTTCTGCTTACGGCTTATTTTTTTGTGGAATTCCTTCTTTGATAAACTATTCCTTCTTATTCTGCAAACCATTTCATCCTTTTATGGACTTATTCTTCATGTTCCATGAATAATGTTGTCTCCCGCGTACCACTTCATCCTACATGAAATATCATCCACAGGCTTCTCCATACAATTCCACGAATAGTTTCTTCTTCTGTGTAACCCTTTGTCCTATGTGGAATATCTTCCATGAACAACTTTGTACATAACCAAATTCTTACACCAATGATGATCTTTACTAGGAAATTTCTCCCTCACTTAATGATTGGATTTTCAATACTTATAAAGGAAAATAACTCCACAAATTTTTCTAATCCTTTTTACCCAAATTTTCAATGTCGGACTATCATCAACTCATACTGAACTCCATCCATGTATTGTAAGCCTCCACCATGTACTGCGAATCTCTTGTGAACTATGAAACGTTATCGTGTATCGTGTTCCTTCCATGTACCATTAACCTTCCACGTACCATAAGCCCGTAGGTCCATGTAATGCATATCATCCACCAATAACATTCCATCTCGCATACCAAAAATCCTTCCTTAATAAAACATTTTTGGTATAACAACCCGTTCTGTGAACTACCCTTCATCGTCCATGTACTGCAAGCCTTCATTGAGAACCTTTTTTATTCTTCTAACAGTTTTGTGTACCATTCCTAAGTTCTCATACACGGTCCACGTACCATTCCTGGAACATGGTACGTCGTTATCATCCCTTGCCGATTTCTTTACCATTCTTCATACCTATCAATTAATTGAAGAAATCATTTCTTCTACGACATCAATATCAAAATTTTGAAGCCCCTAAATTTTTGAAAACAATGGGAAACACTGCCACATTATGTATCTGATTCAATAAAAACACCCATGATGCTTAAATTTCAGCTAGCTTCGTCAACAATTAGCTACTTTAATCATGGACCACATCTTTCATGATATTTACTCTTTGACTGATCACCTTTAGCATCATAAAATTTGAATAAGAAATTATTGAAACATCCCTATATTTCATCAATATTATTCTTTCCAATCAAAACCAAATATGAATGGAATCACCTTTTTCCCCCTTTCCATCATAATGAATGCATCACAAGTTCTCCAAACATATAATATTTGTGAAATAAAAATAATCAAAGCATCGTTTGATTTCATGCAATGTGATATGCATGGCCATCTTAGAATTCCATACCTGTCGACAGTTTCTGTTTTTCATTAACCATCATTCTTTACTTCATGAAAATCGTTTGATTATTTTCATCAAATAATCTCTTTTATGGTTCTCATAAAATCATGAAGCATTTCCTGACCTTCTTGAGATAGTCACTCTTCTTCAATAATATTAAGATGGATGATACTTAACCATTGTTCATTGTTATAAACAAATTTTCACCTATGACAAAATTTCTTTTAACTTTGAGATCTGTGCAACAATCGTCTGAATTGACATCATGGAGAATTTCCCAAGTGTGGAATCTAATTATATGAATCGATAACTATTATCCATGAATCATCTCTTCAACCAACCTCCATTAACTTTAGATATCCTTCTTCATTTTGACCAGTATTGAAAGATATTGACTAAAAATACAACGTCACACACAAGGTGGTCCGAACACTAATTTTATTTAACATAATGACTATTCGATAAAGAAACTGTATGGTGCTTTATTTTAGTTAATTTTTTAAAAAAATTATTATTGAAAGACCTCATTATCCATGAATAATTCCAAAGGGGGAGTTATTTTTATATATGTAACAATTTCATACATTGATGTTCAGAGGGATTTCATAGGATAGAAACTATCAGATTGAGTTGTGCATTGGGTAAGGATAGGTGATCATGCTATGTAAGGGAAATAACAAATTTTATTTTTCTAAGTTAAGCTATATGAAATGAATAATTTTTTTTCTTTTTAATGTTTTATGGACATAGGATTTCTATTTAAGTACAAAAGGATGATTCTAAGGAATTTTATTAGATGATGTACAAACAGATGAAGACCATCAGATGATCTTTTTTTAATATCATAAGTCTCTTCTTATCAGACTATTTTTTACATTATTTATCATATGGATATGTACAATGTTGAAAAGTAAATCTTCTATAGTTTGATTTTATAAAATTATTTAACTTATCAAAAATAATGTTTTGGTTGAAGTCATATTGAAGGTGAGGTTGGTGGAATGGCATGTCATGATCTTACAAACATGATTAAAAGACACAAAAAGTATATTCTAGAATTGATTGCACATTGACCAATTAATGGTTTGAAAGTGGAAAGCATGCAGACAGACATTTGGAATCTAGAGGAAGAATTGCGAACTTCATGTGATGGGAATAAGTTCACGTTACTCTCTGAGAAATGGGGTTTTTCTCACTAAGAAGCTTATTGAAATTGAGAATGACTACAAGTCGAGATCTCACGTAAGAAGGATGAAAGAGGGAGATAGAAACAACGCCTATTTTCATGCCTTCCTGAAGGATAAAAGAAACTCAAGATTCAAATTCTGTTTAGGAAATGGAGTCTACACGTCGGACATGGAGGCTGCTGGTCGTGTGGCTTTAGAACACTTTGAAGGTCTCTTGGCTAGGTCAATGAGTTCTATTAATGAGAATGATCAAGGGCTTGAAGTGACCGAGGCGTTCTTGAAGGGGATCCTAGGGATGGTGAGTAACTCTGATAATGATATCATGTTAGCCTTGCCAGATGAAGAGGAAATTAAGGGCTCTGTGCTGGCTATGCCTCATGGTATGGCACCTTGCCCGGAAGGCTTCCCAAGTGAATTTTATGTGGCGGCATGGGAGGGGGTGAAAAGGCAGGTGGTGGAGGCCATACAAGATTTTTTTCAGGGTGGTGAGGTTAGCATATCGGTGAGTGCTTCTAGTGTGGTACTCATTTCGATGGTTAAAGATCCCACTTCCATTGGCCAGTTCAGGCCAATTTGTCTATGTAATGTCTCCTACAAATTTCTAACCAGTTTGATTGCATGTTGGATGGGTGGGATCATTAAAAGATTGGTTTCAGGTCAGCAGCATGGGTTTATCAAAGGGAGAAGCATAGACAGTGCAGTCGGAATTCCGAGTGAACTTGTTAATGATATAAATAGAAAGGTGGTTGGGTTTAATGTCATCTTTCAACTGGGTAGGGATGAAGCATATGAAAAGTTGGAATGTAGTTTTATCATCCAGGTGATAGGTAAATTTGGATTCCATGAATGGGTTTGTGACCATTGTTTTCAGTGCAATGCATCCCCGTGGCTTTCCATATACCTCAAGGGAAAGTGTTTTGGCTTCTTCAAATCGGTACGGGTGTTCGGCAAGGTGACCCTTTGTCTCCTTCTCTCTTTATTCTAGCACAAGATTCCCTCTCTCAGAATTTTCACCTGAGCATGATAAATGGGAAACTTAAACCATTATTTGGAAGGAAATGAAGGGAGACAATCTCACACTTGATGTTTCCAGAAAACATTATGATTTTTACGAATGGTAGGAGAATATCCTTGATCAAATTCATGGGTATTATCTCGGTTTACTATTTTTTGAGTGGGCCGAATATTAATGCAAGGAATAGTCATGTTTTAATCTCTATCCAATGACCTGGAAGACCCTGCAGAGACATCCAAGAGATACTGGGATACCAGAGAAGACAACTTCCTCTGATTTACCTCGGGGTTCAACTCTCTATCGAACGTGTTAAACAAAGGTTTTTTGAAGATATCATGAATCAGATCCTGGTAATATTTCTGAACTGGAAAAAAATTCTTATCCTTTGGGAGATGTTTCACGATTATTAACAGCGTTCTCATTTCCATTCCATTACATTTACTGGCGATTATCAAACCACTGAAGATCACTATTGTATGGATGGAGAAGGTGATGTCCTCTTTCCTATGGGACATCAATCAGAATGGCCGCTGTCACTGGGAAGCTAGGGGCGTATGGCGTGACCATTGGAGGAGGGCGGCATGGGATTGCATGGTATTATGGAAAGCATGCATGGAGTGAAAGCAAGACTTTCATGGGACATCATTAGGGGGAAATCAATGTGGGATTTTTTCTTCAATGATAGATACGACGATAAAAAGAATTATTGAGGAAGCCGAAGAGAATGCCAGTCTGGATTGGCATGGTGTATGTTCGACAGCTTGGATGAGCTATCCGAATTAATTTAGTGGATCATAGGAAGAGGAGAATTTGGATTCTGGGAATAAAACTGGGCCGGGGGAATATCTCGGATTCCCGAATATCCCTACACCCAATATCTCCTTCAAAGAAGCAAGAACATATCATTCGTTTATTAATGCAGTACTTAATGTGGAATAGAAGGTAGTTTTCAATAGTATCATCTTGGTAGAGGAGGAGGATAGATGCTGTTACACGGGTTCAAGTCTGGGCATATTCTCCACCCGAGAGTATAGAAGAATCTGACATGCAGAGGTCAGTTCGGAGGAGGGGGCTCAAGTTTACTGGTGTAAAGAGATCACCACCAAAATGAGCTTCCTCGTTTGGTGTATCATGAATAAGGCTTTACATATGGATGAAAACATACAGAGGAGGGGTATACAGTTAGCCTCACAGTTCTTTTGTTGTGCGACCTCGAAGAGGGAATCCACTGACCATTTATTAGCTCAGAGCGCCTGGGCGGTTGAACTTTGGACGCTTTGCTCTCCATAACCAAGGATCGATCTTCAGCAGCCTCCCTTTCATATCCTCATGGCCTCATGGATGTAGGGTGTGGAGGGAAAGATCATGGAATGTAAGGTCTGTGCCATCATCATTGTCTCCATCTACTGGACAATTTGGGAAGCCATGAATCGGGCACAGTTGGGTTCTCTTGTTTCAAATTTGTTTCTTTTTATGAGGGAAACTTCCCTTATTCATAATATGCTGACATTATTGAATGGGAGTCATAAATCGGCCCTGATTTTCAACATCCTCAATAGAGCCATTTCACTTGGAGGCTCGAAAGGCAGAAAGGTAGGTTGGACTCCCCCTTCCAGCGGGCTGAAACTCAACGTGGATGGTTATTTTAGAAATAGATTAATGAGAGGTGGAGGGGTCATGCGTGATGCATACATTTCTGTTATTGTGGCATTCATCTCCTCCTATGGATCAGGTTCTTCCCTGGGGGTGAAGGCTGAAGAACTACTTACCACTCTCCAAGTTTGCAGGGAACACAATCTTGAGGTGTCAGAAGTTGAGTCAGATTCCGAAATTCTAGTGAAGATGACCCAAACAAGGCATGTGATTCCATGGGATCTGATTTACATTATCAGAAGGTGTTTCACGGAAATTTATTCGAGACACATCATTCATCATAGTTGGAGGGAAAAAAACTTCGTTGTGGATGCCCTTGCAAGCCTCAGATGCCCAGAAGAGGGACTTACCATTTTTTACGGTTTGGGGTCACTTCCACGGGAGTGTCAGATCTTTGTGTGGAATGATTCATTTGGATTACATTATTTTCAACCCCCTTGATGGCCTTTGTAACGGAGGTACACGACCTTTCTCTATATGACAATATAAAATTACTTTTCAGTCATTATGAATACTTTTTTATGAAGATCATCAAATAGCCGGTGGTAGATGAAGGAAATAGAGAAATGATTTTGATATAATTCATCACACAGTGAAATTTATAAGAAAAAGACATCCAAGTATATCTTATAATATTTTATAGGAATAATTGGATATATTCCCATCATATTAGAGTAATGATATAAATTTAACTAGAATAATTTTTTGTATAATGTTTTACCATTTTGACATTTTTATAGTGTTTTCATAAAGAAATAGAATGTGATGATAAAATTTTTATCATTAAATGTTTGAAATATTATAGAAGGAATACACGAGATTCTCACTGAGGCATAAGGATGTTTTTCAAGGTAGAGAATTCTAGATTTCACTTGAAGATTCAACAATATTATAGAATTATTGAGATGATTCCCAAAAATTGAGATGGTTTTAACAATAGATATTTTAGTTTTCATTGAGAGTAAAAGTAAAATTGGATTCTAAATTTTTCTTCTTCAAGAGAAGCTATATAATGTGTTTGTTCACAGATACTTAAGATGACACTACCCTAAGAAAATAAGTGAAGAAAAGCACCGTAGAAGAGAAAAGTTGACTAAGAAATCACTATGAAGAATAATTGTAAAATACTTTACTATATATATATATTTCCCATTAATTATAATCAATCAGATGATGTGAAAAAAGATAAAATGAAAGTGTTGAAGTGGGAGTAGTTTATTTTTTGGTTTTTGCAATGGTTGATGGATACCAAACTGAGTTTTTATATCTGATCATATCTGAAAGATTAAATGTTACGTTGGAAGGATAAAAAGTAGGTTAGAGTGGTTTAATCGATAAAAAAGAACTAGATGTGTAACATACTAACCCAAAACTCTTGGTCTAATATGAAATTCTACATGACCTCATGCATGCCTCCCAATACTCAAGTGGCTCCTAACTAATAGTGAGGGTCTAGGTCCGAGAGTAGGAAGACTATAACCTCGGTATCATGTCATCAAGAAGGATAATAAATAATAATAATAATAATAATAAATAATGAAATTATATTTGGAAACTGAATACATTGAATAAATGTTATAAATAAGAGTACCTATGAATGTGGTAGGCCTGTATATATATAAGAAATGAATAATAAAAGACAGAAAATAAAATAACAACATTAGCATTTCCCCTAGAGTCTATCTTGGTGTTCTACAACTCTATGATCCACTGCTCAACCATCATCCATAGTTACTTTTCCCTTCCCCAAATATCTAGTCATTAAATATACAAGTGTACCAAAATGTCTGTGTCGGGTGTGAGGAAAAGAAATAGTAGGAAACCACTAATTAATACATACCACAAGTGCACAATATATATATATATATATATATATATATATATATATATACAAAAACATATATCATGACGTAATTAAATGATCAATAAATATACAACCGTATATGTGATAAGTTATCATGCACTAACCAGGCCACCAAAAACCCTGATCCCACCTTCTTTGGAACATTTTCTATAAGGATTTCATGATACCATGTACCTATATCAAGGAAACAAAGCTCAACCTACCCAGTAGAAGGTTTTCACCCAAACACCATACATTACATCAAGTCGATCGTTGACCCGCTTATCTTTTTAATCACCTGTGACCAAAGTCCATATAAATCCATGACATATTTCAGATAGTTATCCACTATTATTTCCCCTCTATATGGGTGGTAATTCCCTAAATTAAGAATGTTAGGACTACATCAGGTTGGGTAATCATCTATAGATGCATTACCATGTATAGGGGTAGCCTCACCCACCTTTTAAGATGTTTGAACAACATCACTCCTGACATCATGGATATACATGAATACCTTGATCCTTATATCATAAATTGATAAGCTATACAACAATGTTTTTTTATATTTTTTATAAAATAATGATAAGTCACATGAAGATAAATTTCAAGAGACACATATAGTTAAATGGTCATAAATAAGAAAGCACGTGGATACTTGCACACCCACATGCAACACATATTAAGCACGTGTCAACATAAATAATCATTATATAATGGAAACACAATATACAATTCCAAAAATTTAATGTAAACTTCTATATCATTTTTTCTCTAGTCAACGTTGAGTTTTTTCAAGGTTATCTTCTCCAAATCAGTAGCCTCTCCAACCAGAAGAGAATCAAACACCAATGACACCTAGAACCTTCAAATCATCATATAAAGGCTACTAGAGAGAGGAGAGGAAAAAAGATAAAAGAGAGGAACAATAATATACATTGAGGTAGGCTACTAGAAGAACTCAATGGACCAAGGTCAACAGATATAGTGTGGATAGAACTGGAGACCACTGGCATGATGAATGAAACCCGAAACAGTGTAGTGTAGTTTGGGAAGAAGGACCCCACAATACAAGGGGTATGGATATGGAATGAAACCATCATGAAAGGCATTACCATGGTGAATATCAGGACTCCAAAACATATTGGTTCAATGTGAAAGGAACAATGCAACACACGGTGGGGGATCTATGTAATAAAACTAGGCTATCACAGTGCGTAAGGAAAAATCATGGTGAAAAAGGAGGTTATGTGGTGTAAGAGGGGTAAAATACGAAGTTGAGATCATTTTTCACTTTAGGGACTCCTAGAATGATCCTCTAACTATGTTAAGAAACATATAATTTATATGAAGTAATTGGGATCCCATCCACATGAACATCCCCTCATAATACCCCTATAAAATATTCAAAATAGATTCCCCATTTTAAATTCATAAAACATTAAATGCTGAAGACTACCCAAATGACTTTTTTAACTAATGTGGAGTGATAATTTCATTGTGGTCCATGAATCTACATTAAAAAACACTTTAACTAAGTCTCCATGGTCAAGGACATGAAATAGACTCATTTGAAAATCCATACCATGGTGTATCTTTAGGTGCTACGCTGTATCAATTACCCCTTCTCTTAGCTATGATATAGTAATTTTTCTTGATAGTGAAGGACACCTCTCTATGAAAAGGTCATATGTGCTACAGTGTAATGACCATATTTTCGGATTTAAAACATTCCAAAAACCCACTTAAAGCCTTCTCAAACCCTTCTGATCCCTCAAGAGAAACCCGAACATGAATTTCATCAAGAAAGAGGGAAAAAAGGTCTTTTATTGAATCATATGAATTCAATGGATTTATAACCCCCCAAATAAATAATTATAATCTTTGAAAAGTTTATCTTGGATTTTTTTCAATCATATTAGGAAACTATACTTGAATTTCATCCTATTTCTCCCAAAAATCCTCCATGATTCACCCATGTTACCGCTGAAACTAGATAGGTGGTACCATCTTCCCTCAAAGAAATTTCTAACTTTAGTCTATAATCGAAACCATGCACTTCTCATATAATGAATATTCTTCCAACTCAACATCCTCATAATCTATAACATTCAAAGGACTGGGAATATACCTTTTAATATGAGAAATGTGGAATATATCATGCAAGAAATAACAACTTGAAGGAAGGTCCATATGGTATTCCATTATCCCAAATCTGTTTGATATATCAAAGGTTCCCACAAAACATGGTGGTATATTTTCCTACTTCCTCAAAAATCAATGCCCTAACTAATGATTAACACTTAAGAAAACATTTTCACCCATATTTAATTCCAATGTTCTCCTACTATAGCTGAAATAAGGTCTCTATCTTATATCAGTGGTGATCAATATCTTATAAATGAATTGTGCTCTCTCAGATTTCTCCTAAACCATGACCATTCCCACAACTAAAACCTATTCTAACTCACTCCAATAGAGCGGTGATCAGTAAATCATTCCATATAGATCCTCACAAGGTTCCATCTAAATTGAATCATGATAAATATTTTTATATGCATGATCAACCATGTCTATGTGATCACCCAATGATCCTCCAATGTCTAGGATGTAAGATTGAATAATATCTTCCAATATTCATATTGTCTTCTTGGAATATCAGTCTGAGGATGGTACAATATAAAAATTTTCAGATGAGTAACTTGGGACATCAGAAATCCTTTAAAAAATTATTATGTAAAACATGTGTCTCTAATTGATACAATTATAATAGGAACTCTGTGAAGTTGTATCATCACATGGACATATAGCCTTCCCAAATTCAATACTGATCGTGTCTCTCTGATTGAAAAAAGTGAGTTTCCTTCATTAATTGATCAATAATCACCCAAAAAATTTCATGGTTCCTTTGGGTCCTAGGTAACCATATCAAAAATTCTATAGTTAATTATTACAATTTATAAATTCATATAGGAAAGGGATGAAGAAAATTATGAGTTCACAAATTATTTACCTTCACCCTCTGATAGGTAAGGCACATGGAGGTAAAACTAGAAATGACCCTCTTCATATCGTCTATGAGAACTAGAATCTACAGTCATGATACATCTTTTCACAGCTAGATGTAATACCCATATAGATTTATGTTAATTTCTGATCAGATACACCTTGATGGAAATAGGGACTACCAATATCTTATATACCATGATCACATCATTAAAATCTATCAACCATCAGGGTATTGAGGAATGTTCATCTAACTACTCCCTTGTGATATTACACACAAGGTTTGAATTCTGAATAGTCTTTAACCAATCCAAAATTGAGGATATGATCACCAAATGGTTAAAAGTCACTGATCCATAGTCCTTAGAAGCATCCATACTCCAATTATTCAATAGGCTCAACAATTACCACAACTTCATGGAAGGACACTCACTATCCTCTTGCTTGTTCTACATCATAAGTCTTAGAGAATTCATAATAATATTTCCACTTATAGTTGCATTAGCCATATCCAAATCAAGAGTCTGTAGTTACTCTACCTATATCATCTATCTTAGGTTCAAATATCATTGTGTGAAGATATAGATAATAATTTTAAAGTCTATATACACAGTAAATCACTATCTGAAGAGCTATTTTCTCCAATAATTTAGATATTGGACAAAAAATACCATCTCTACGTCCTGTGTCGGGTAGTTCCCCTCATTGGGTCATAGTTGAAGTGAAAAATTGGAAACTAAATTCTATATATGTATTAGTACCTCTCCTAAACCAACAGTTGATGCATTGAGTTATACTACATATCCAATCATAGGATCAGGGATTTTCAGTACTATAGTTTACATCAACCTATCATTCATCTCAATGAATGAATCTTCACACTAATCTATGTACTGGAACATTAATAAATTTTTCTTGAGCACTTTCATTAGTGCTGATAGTTAGGTGAATTCTTGGATAAACCATCAGTAATATCGGGCTAAGCCTAGAGAGATCATGATATGAAACACGTTATGTGGACTTGTCCAGTACATAGTTACCACAAATTTATCTAGGTCCATGGATATACGCATCATAGAAACCACATGTCCTTGAACATCACCACCAAAGTCCACAAACATCACTTCAATAATTTGTTGTAAAGACATTGTGATTGAAGTGTACTCAAGACTCTCTCTAGGGGCCTAGCATGATACTTCGGTGTGGAGGAATAGATGATGATGTTTTTAATGAACACCATGATGAATTACTACATGAATGAGGGAAATATCTTATTCATTTCTGCCATGAACACTTCTATCATGTTAATCATCTTGAAATGAAATAACAAGTTCTCATATAGTTTATATCTACTTTGAAATATCATATTTAGAATTTCCACCTCTCTAGATTGTTATTGGTGATAGCCTGATGAAAGATAAATTTTAGTGAACCAACGAGCTCCCCATAACTGATTAAAAAAATCCATAATTATAGGAATATGACACGAGTTGTTCACCATCACCTAGTTCATCTTTATAAAATTGACACATATCCAATGACTACTGATCATACCATGATTCAATATTTTATTTAACTATCATACAACTATATTAAAATGGTTTTTGAAAATTAAAAATATAATAAAAAATTGCACTTGATGATTGATTCAAAAATTTAATATTTTTAACTATTAAAAGGTTTTACTTAACAAGTTTAAAAATCTTTTTTATAGGTGGAGGTGATTCAGAGGACCCAAAGTAAGTTGATGAAAAATGGGCCAAATTTCAAAGGAATCCAAGATCATCTATAGACTCAACCCAACAAATGATTGAAATTAGTGAATTAATCTGGGATAACATTTTATGATATCATCCTCAATACAGTTTTATATAAATTCCATACATGTATCCATGCATACTTCAACTATTTTGAGTCCTAACCGAACGGATTTGTCCAATAAAATGAATGTACATGGAGTCAAACATTTTTCTAATTATTTTGGAAATATCTTTTATTATATATATTATCCGGATGCCATATTTTACATGGATATATAAAGTTATTATTCCTAAAAAAATTACTTTTTTGAAAAGAAAGATAATAATGTCTATCAGTTGAAAACCATGGGCCAATTGGCTTCTCTAAATCAGGGATCCCAAAACCACTGACCATTTTTTTATAAAAGAACACCTTGGGATACTCATTTAGGAGATAAACCCAGAGCGAAGGTTCTTCTATTTTGGAGTCCCAAAGTATTCCTATCATCATCCCTATAATTTCTGGAGGATATGGGAAGTTATACATCAATATAAGTTTCTTCCTCACCTTACATGGACTTTTAAACATCACGTTATCACCCAGGGAGGAACACGTAGTAAATCCCGAGATTTGTTTTCATAATATTTGAATGATATTTTAAATTCCATTTTTTTGTTGTTTTTAATCATCCTATATTATTATTTTATTTATTTAGGTACTTTTATGTCATACTTGACTCATATGATCATGTCTGGGGGTACCCTTTCATGTGATTTTCATACACCGTCCACTATTTATTCTTCTATATTTTAATTATAGTGTCGATAAGGCGTATATTGGTTAATTTAAATCTCATAAAAACTATAAAAACCATAAAAATTTATTTCATGGTATAAAAAAAATAACATACAATCTTGGAAAAGACATTGAGTTCTTCATGTGTTTCCTTGGTGAGATTCAGATATTACGTCGAACAAAAATCACCCAATCATTGGTGGTAACCATTGATTCATTTAGTGTTTTTGACTGAATACTAGGAGGTATCCTAGTGTAAAATGAGTAATAACCTAGTTATAAGTGTTAAAAACTTGGGATTAAATTCTGATTATCCTATCTCTTTAATAGATGAAGGAGAGAATCAAGATATTTCCCCACATTGATCACATTTAATCAATTCAGTTAATTTTCACTTTGTTTTATAACTTTATTTTTTCAATGGAATTATTAAAATTTAAAATAAAAAGTTTTATAAAATACAAATATAATTTTATTTTAATAAGAAAAACATTTAATTAATGATCTAATTCCCCATCGATAGAGTACATACAGTTCATACTATATTATAAAAATTATACTAAAAATGAAACAACTAATTTGTCGTGCTCAACAACGTGAAACTTTTTGGGCAGTTTCTAGTGATACAATATCTTATTGTTTAATTATTTATTTTCCTATTTATTTATTACTCATTTCAAAATCCCCCTTCTCTTCTGATTGTTTTTTAATTTATTTTTTGTGTGTTTTGTCTCTCTCTCTCTTATTCTATCTTAATATATTTATCTCTAATTCTATAATATAGAACACCCTTTAATTTTATCAATTCATTAATACTATGTGATTTTATTTTATTCATATTTTATTAAAAAATTAAAATAAAACAACAAATAATCAATCTATCAAACCGGACATCATTGTTTCGTGACATGATCTGACAAAGAAATACTAGCTGAATTTGACCCAGATAATGGAAAGATACTTCACTAAAAAATTGGGTCATCTAGATCAGAAAAATAAATTAACATTGAGGAACCCATTATGAAACCGGATTTGGGCCAAAGCCAAAAAAAATTAACCAAATCAAACCCCAAAAACCATGGATAAAAATAATCAAACCTTAAAAGAACTGATCACCAAAGACGTGGAGTAACAACTTTTATACAACCAATATATTGAGGAGGAATCAAAATTTGAGATGAGATAAGGCCTCATACACTTAATTATTATATTTCATGGTGTTCCTAGTGAGGACCCTCACAAACATCTCAACAATTTTCACATGGTGCGCTTCACCATGAAACCACAAAATATTTATTGTGATCTCATTAGGTTTAGGGGCTTCCCATTCTCATTTGATGGTGTAGCCAAAGACATGATATACTATCTACCTACCATAATTGGGTGTTGTAATGAAATTAAATGACTCTTTATAGATAATTTATCCCCACCTTTAATACTATACTAATTAGATTTTTTTGTAATTAGGAAATCATTAGGAGAAACCGTTAAAGAATATTGGGAGATATTAAAAAAATTGTCCAAGTTTCACCCACCACAAAATTAGTGAGAAGTTTATAATTTATTAATTCTATGAGGGACTTTTCCCCATGGATTATAGAATGATTGATGATATATCTAGTGGTTCCCTGGTAGATAAAAATCCTTCTACCACTCGCAAATTAATATCCAACCTGGCTCAAAAATCAAAGAATTTTTTTGAAAACAAGAATTGAACTCAATATATTTATGAGTTAATTCATTAATCCCAATAATAAAAGGTAGATAAAAAACATTATGAGATGCAGAAAATTATAAGACAATTTTATCATGCATAAAGTAATTCACACTCTTCTTCTGTTCTTTTACGCTGTGGTATTTGTTCTGATAACACTCATTTTTCTGACCAGTGCCCGCTAATTTTGGATTTAGCTGAGTATTTTGCAGTAGTATTACCAAGGAATGCATTCCAAAAAGAACCACACATCAATAAATATCAATTTAGTCCATATCCAAACCTTGGGTGGAAAGAACAACCACAATACTAAAAAAGTGGAAAATCAAGCTACCCCTAGAAGAACCAGTATTGACAAGGAAAATGTATGAAACCTTCTTATCCTTCAACATCTCAAAAAAATCATCCACCTCCCAAGTATGAATCAATCCTCAAGGATATGGTTAAGAAAATGGAAACCCATAACCTCCAGTTCTAATATACTAGACAATAGGATATTCAAGACCTACAAACACAAGTGGGGAAACTGTAAAACACTATCAGTGAGATAAAGATGAAAGGTTATGGAAATATAAAATTTCAACCTATTTCTAATTCAAAAGAAAAATGTAATATTTGTTCAATAACACTTCTTAGTTTTATATAAGTTTCTTCTTCCATTGATTCTATGTATTAGGTAAGTCCCCAACTGAAAAACCCTGTTTCTCTACCCAAAAAAATTTTAATGAAGAGAAAAAGAACAATAAGGGTAAACAATTTATTATTGGGGATTCCCATGAGCAGTTTACTCTGCCTCCTTTCCCCCAATGATTATCTAAACCTAAAATTTTTTTGGATAATGATACTGATAAAAAATTAATCGATACATTTAAAAAGGTTCAAGTTAACATTCTTTTATTGTATTCCGTTAAAAAATTCCTCTCTATGCCTAATTTATTTAAGATCATTGCACACATAGAAGAAGACTAATGGTAAATGATAGTGCAAACCTATGAAAGAATGTGTTAGCCTTGATAAAACCATAAATTCCCACCAAATGCAAGGAACCATGCACTTTCATGATACCTTTCACCCTAAGGGAGACCTTATTTTATGTTTCAATTCTAGACATTCATGCTTTAATTAATGTCATTACATACACTGTGTATACTTGTTTGTGGGTTTGAGAGATTCAAACTATGAGCGTCATCATGAAACATTCCAATTGGAGCACAATCCACTCATACAGAGTGTTAGAGGATGTCCTCATAAGAGTATGGAATCTAATATTCCATGCATTATTTTCCATTCTTGAGATTGAAGATACCCAATCCCAAGGAAATGACACTCTCATACACTGGAGTCCATTCCAAAAAATAGGAAAGATGATCATAAAATTCCAAAGTGATATGTTTTACTTGGTGTTCTATGAAAAAATTTATGTTTTGATACATTTTATCCCATGAAACACCCCATTGAAGAGAACTCGCCTTTTCTTATATATTCGATGGATGTTATCTCAAATGATACACACACACACACAGAAATCTATCATCGAACTATACTCCAATTAATTTTAATCTTCATAAACCATTGATGATCTGACATTTGATTAATTTTTTTAGTGTTCTATGGGTTTAGAAAAGGGTTTTTGTTTGATTTAATTGAAATGTGCGTTCACTATAAGGTACCCATGACCGTCAATGATTCTGAAAATCTCATTTCTATTGATTATCTTCCCTTAGAGAATAAAAATTAGGAGATGAAATATTCAAATACCTCACTCTTCTTTATGAACCTACCTTAATCAAAAAACCACCGGTGTAACAACAAAAACCACTTCCATAAAATTTAAAATTTGACTATCTTGAGGGTACTGACCAATTTTTTGTCATTATTTCCCAATCCTCTCTACACAATAGGAATAAAATATGATCAAACTTTTTAGAGAGTGTACAATTGAAATTTGATGGACATTATCTGATATTCCCAAGATTATCCCATTTATTTGTATGAACCATATACTTTTAAATAATGAGGATAATCCTATATGGAAAGCCCAATGCCGAATGAATCCCACTCCCCTTGAAGTGATACAACTAAAGCATAGTAAATTACTGTTGGATGGGATAATTTATCATATATTTGATAGTTATTGTTATACCGTTGTGAAAATTGTTCCTTTGAAAACTGGAAAAATTGTAGTGTCAAATTAAACGAATGAATTGGTTCCAACACGTGTGAAAAATAGTCGGTGAGTCTATATTGACTACCATTTACTAAATCAATCCATGCAAAAGGACCAATTTAATCTATATTTCATTGACAAATGTTATAAACACTGGATGGTAAGTCTCATTAATATGTACTTAATTTCTATTCGGGTAATTTTAAAATCTAGATAGCCCCTAAGGATCATTAAAATACAACATTTACCTATCCATAGGGCACATTTTCATTAAAAGGATTATGTTTTGTGTATGTATTGATCATAGTACTTTTTAGTGTTTCATGTTTAGTTTATCATTAGAGTACCTTGAAAATTGAATGGAAGTTTTTAGGGATGATTTCATTGTTTATGGAACTTCCTTTGATGACTATTTAGAACACGTAGTTTATATCCTCAACCATTCCATATAAAAAGATCTTGTATTAAATTTCAATAAATGACATTTCATAGTTGAGTGGGGGATAGTTCAGAGCCATGTTATTTCAAAGAGGTAATTCAAGTGGATAAATTAAAAATAAATTTAATTTCAACACTTCCATATCCAAAAGGTGTTGGTGATGTGTGAAATTTGTGGTTCATGCTAGTTTTTATCACCGATTCATTTAAGAATTTATTATGTTCATACTTACCTTATCTCAGTTTTTTTAAATGACACTATGTTTTATTGATAAAAATAGTGAATATTAATTAAATTCACTAAAAATGAGTTTCACGTCACCACCCATCATACAAACTATAAGGTGGGATCTCCCCTTTGAACTTATTTGAGATGCCTCAGACCCTGTAGTTGGTGCAGTTTTAACATGAAGGGTTTAAAAGGACCCTCAGGTCATTCATATGACTCACAAACCCTAGAACCTACTTAGGAAAAGTATAAAACCACTATAAAAGAAATTATTTAAATTGTGTATTCCATGGAAAAATTTTATTCATAACATATTGGATAAAAAATTATTGTCTTCTCTAATCATGCAACCCTTCGATTTATCATTAAGAAAGCTGAAACTAAGACCTACCTCATATAGTGGATGCTCCTGATCTAGGAGTTTGAAATTGAGATTTGTTGTAATAGAGAAGGGGAAAATGTGGTATCTAACAAAATTAGTATGATTTCCCCACCATTATACCACTACATTGAGTCATTCCACCCCATTGGAGAATGATTTCCTCATGTAAACCTTTGTGATGTTGTTGAACTTACCCCTTAGAATGCATACATAGTGAATTTTCTCGAAACATCTAGGGTCCCCATAGATTTTAGCACATTATAGTCTCATAGACATAAGAATGATTCATGATGAAACATTTGAGATGACCCATATTTATAATGAATTTTTAGTGACAAATTTGTTCATAGGTGTTTCCTTGACCATGAGTTCTTCTCTATTTTGATCTTCTTCCACACTTTGGATTGGGTGGAAAACATTGACTTGCAACGTACATCTCTAATGGTCCTTGACATAAAAATTATGGGAAAAAAAGTTTTGATATTCCCATAAGTTTTGTTAGTCATGTGCTCAATTTCAATTCATATGGAATATGTCCAAGTGTAACGAAATTTCCCAAAAACCCATGTTATTTTTTGAAATATTCAATGCATGAGGAATTTACTTCATGGGTAATTTTACAAATTCTTTTGGATTCATATATAAATATATTACCACCTATTTAATATGTATCCAAATGAGTGGTAGAAAAGGCTACTAGGATTTATGAATCTCGAGTGGTTGTTTCTTTTGTGTGGTCACAAATTATTATTTGATTTGGTTTTCCATGACTCAACATTAGGGGCCATGGTTCACATTTCTATAATCAAAACATGAAAAACCTTCTCCTATGGTATGGGGTTGTTCATAATGTATCCAATACATATCTCTTCAAATATAATGGACATTCTAAAATTCTAAAATCATGATATTAAGAGAATATTCAAAAAATGGTATAAGCCAATAAGATAAATTGGAGTTTTGTCTTGGATGATGCACTTTGGATATACCGTACAACTTTTAAAACACTGATCATAATGTCACCACATAGGATTGTTTTTGGAATGTATTTTCACCTCTTAGTATAGGTAGAGAAAATGTAATATTAATCTTTTAGATGTAGGTGAGTATAGGAAACTACAGATTCAACATTTGGAATATATTCTGTGTGATTCATATGATAACTACTGAATATATAAATATAACAAAAAGAAAATAAATGATGGGATGATTCATCAGTGGAAGTATTCTATTGGTGAGACAGTACACTTGTATAATTCTAGGCTAAAGCTCTACCTAGGAATGCTTCATACCAAATGGATCAGTCCATAGAAATTTACTGATATTTATCCTTTTGGTAACATATAAGTTTCTCATGATAAGACAATATATAGGGTTATTTTCAATGGAAAGAGGCTCATAAACTTCTACAAGGATTTTCCAAAGCATATATTTGAGGGAATCCAACTGACGTATTCCACATATGAAACCACTTAGAAATCATCCCCTTCTACATACCTTTATTTAATTTTGTATTTAATTAAAATATGTGTATTAAGGTCAATGCAATTTTTAGGTGTAGGGGAAGGTGACATGTCATATTTAGGATTATAAAAAAAGTTTTAATTATTAATTTCTTTTTCTTTATTTTATGTTTTTATAAAAATATTGATCTTAACAAGAATATCCAAATTTGTTTTCAAGCATGAGTCAATTGTGTGGAAAATCCCACTGTTTTTGGACAAATGTTTGTCAAATGAATGTTGATAAGTAAATTTTTTATATAATTTGTATTTTCAGACCATTCTTAGGTGGTTAATGAATTTTTGAAACCCATTCCTCATTAGCACTAAACAATATTTTATTCCCTTACCTGATAGACATTCCAGGACCTTTACTATATATCCTTCGTTTTAATCACTCTATGAAGAGTCTCATCCCATGTAGAGAAACTAGAAATATAATTGATTCAGTTTAGATCAATAATATTTAGGTGTTATACATTCATGATAGAGGATATCATTCATTTAAAACCCCTTTATACAATTAACAACTATTTTTGTCCACCTTGACATTTTACCCTTCTTTATCCATAGATACCTTGAAATTCAATTTAGGTAGCCACATTACTAGCTAGCATATTCTTATCTACCCATATATTTTTAATATTATTTTTTTAACTAAAATAATTGTTGGGGAGGGTGTGTTTCCATGGAAATTATCCGGAAATAATCATTATTATGGGTTGATAGAAAGGGTGAAAACATTTTCCTCGGGAAATGACTTTATAATCCATATTGAATCATTTTTTTAAACATGTTTCCCTCTTTATATGCAATAAAAATTGTAAAAAAATATTTTTCATTATATTAAAAAATCATAACAAAAGAAAAAAAGGATAGAATAAGAAGTTTACACATTATTATTCATTGATCAGTTGTGACCCACACAAATGGACAATGGGGTTAGTGATTTGTAAGTTATAAAAATTTTGAGGGACTGAGTGTTTACACTCATTGTGAATACTTTCTGAATTTTGACTTTTGTTTACATAAGAAATTAAACAACATCTTCAACATAGAATTTTTAAACATGATATCCTACCAACCCTTGAACCTTAAAACATCTTGTTGGAATTCCTATTATGTAGCACACTATTTTCTACTGGTAGAGAACATTGAATCATGGAATGAATATGATTATATCACATTAAAGCTGGGAAAATGTCATTAATATAATTTTATATGTTCCTTGAGTGAAGAGGTACAATTTATATGTGAAGTAGGTTATGACATGTTTCCTAAGTGACCAAATGAAGAAAAACAAATTTGGAAATGATAGAAGAAAAATGATTGAAAATATGTTTTCATAAATGAGACATGATGAATTTAATTACAAAATATCATTGGAATATTTATCACCTTTTATTTAGGAATGAATCTTTTTTGGTATATAATACATTTCTTTGGAGTGAAAATGTTTAGGTGCGGGGGTCTGATTGTACCATGATTCTTAGTTTTATTTTACTCATATACCACTATATTAAACTAGTTTTTTATTGAAAATTAAAGATATAATTACAAATTATACTTCATGTTTTATTCAATAATTTAATTTTTTTCACTATTTAAAAGTTTTATTTTACTTTTTTGAGTTTTTCGTTAGATGTATATTTTATTTGGAAGGCCTAGATGAGGTTGATGAAAAAAGGGAAAATTTCACAGGAATCCATGAACATTTTTGGACTAAAAACACGCTTTTACTAACCAGTGAATCCATTTGGGCAATTTTTTTTGAATTTATCCAAAATTTATTTAGATACAACTTTTAGGAAGAAACCTAATTCGAATTCTTCCATTAAGAGGCCTAACTAAAGTGACCTATCCAATAAAATGAATATGCACAGAGTCCAAAAGCTTCCTCTATATTTTAAAAACATATCTTATTATATACAATATATGTCTAAAAATTTTGACATGGAGAGAGAAAGGAGGTCGACTGACATTTATTTAGTTTTGTGAAATGTGAGATAATATTTTCTATATGTTGAAAACCTCAAGCAACGTGGATTCAAGAAATCAAGGTTCCCAAAACAACCTCCCATTTTGGATATAAAATAACACCTTAGGAACCATATTTCGGAGTTCTAATAGAAGGAACGATGATACCATTTTGTAGTTCCAAAGGAGTCACAACATCATACCTAAAATTTATATAGGGTATTTCATGTTCTACTTCATCATATTTTTCTACCTCCCCTACATTATAGTTCTAAACTCCTTGTGATCACCTGAGGAGGAATGTTTTTTAAATCCTGAGCATTATTTTTGTAATAATATAATGGTATTTTGAGTTATAGGTTTGTATGTTTTTTCATCATCATTTATTATTATTTTATTTATTTATGTCTTGATATGAAAAACATGACTCTTATGACCATGTTTGTGGGTACCCTTTCAGGTGATGTTTCTCACACCGTTCCCCACTACCTATTATATATTTTAATTATGTTTTTTGTGTGGTTCATATTGGTTAATTGAACTCTCATAAACAATATAAAGTCCATGATATTTTATTTCATGGAATCAAAAATAAATAAAAAAATAACCTTTATAACACATTGAGTTCTTCATGTGTTTCCTTGATGAGTTTCGATTATAAATTCGAACAAAAATATGCTAATAATCGGTATTAATACGTAAATCATTTTATGTTTTCGACTAAACCCTAGGATGTATACTAGTGTAAACGATGTAATAAACTAGTTATAAGTGTTAAAAAAATAGGGATTAAAATATCGTAATCATGTATCTTGATGTGATTTTTGATGAGCATCATGATATTTTCCAAGGTTGGTCACACTTAATCAATTATGTTAATTTCCTATTGGTTTTATAACATTAATTTTTAAATTGAATAATTAAAATATCAACACCTAGGTTTTCTAAAATCTCTTTTACCTTTTATTTTGACAATAAAATCCATATTTTTTAATTAATGATCTAATTCTCTATTGATAGATGACTTATTCTTCCTACTATAATACTGAAATTCTACTAAAAACTAATCTTTTTTTTCATGCTAGACAATGCGATCAAGTTCCATTTTCCTTGTTGAAGAATAACATAGGCACACCCCATATTGATGTACTCTTCTTGATAAATCCATTCATCTTCACGTATTCTAAATACACATTTAGATCCTTCATCATGGTTGGTTCCATATGACATAGGGGCTCAAAATGGGTTGCATACCCAACATGATATCTTAATCAAAGTCATATCCTATATTAGGAGGGAGTCCTAAAAATTTATCTGGAAATATGTACCGATAGAGGTCTGAGGCTGTAAAAAAAGATTAGAGGGTTTCCACAGATTATGATAAAAGATCAAAACAATCCATCTATGCTATAGTCATATTGATCTAACTCATTCCTATTTAAAATATTCCTTCTCTTAGTTCCCACTCATCAATCATCAAGAACATATGTCCCTTTGGAGAAGTGAACAATAATCAACTCTGATAGTATCCAATGTGTTCTTAGAATCTAATCAATGAATTCTGGATAAGTAAAACATAAAATATTTCCATCTACAAAATCATGAACTCCCATAGATGTCCATAACTAGGGAAACTATAGGGAAATATGATATTCACTAGAGACAATCTACTTTTGTTCCTATATGTGTGTTAAGAGATACTATATTTGATGATAACTTACCCGGTAGGTAATTTCCAATGAGTTACTATGAATAAATTAGGAAATAAGAAGAAAAAATATCAAAAAAATTAGTATATAATGTTTAAGTGATCAAATCCAAACCTTGAATGGTTTATGGACATCCTTCGCCATCTATTGTAACCTGATACACAACATAGAATCATTCTATCTTATCTTTATGACCCTATCGCTAAGTCATTATCCTCTAGTTTTTTTTCACCCTCTAATAGGGTCCTCCACTCCTATCATATCCTATGTACCTATCCCACCTATGAGGGTCTTTCATGCAAAATCATCAAATATTAATAGTCTTTCCACACTAGTCATAGAACACTGCTGGCGTCTTTCAAGAATTTCTATAATACCCCATTATCATAAAATTGTAGCACATGTCTCCCATAGTTGATACTAAATAATTAATAAATTTTCTTGAATTACTACAACTCTACTACTCATGGTCTGCCCTCTTATTTTTAATATCATTGGGAACTCCCGTGGTTGAAAGAAAAAAATCAGTCATTGGCCTTCCCTAAGCCGAATGTAAGCCCACTTCCTTTTCCTCTCCCTGTACCTTCTCAAATGTTAGAGACTTATGAATCACCCATGTGTAAGTTGTTTGTTCAATCCACTAACCTGAAATCTGACCACATTTTGATGTAATATCTCAAAATCTCAATCATTATGTGATTAATTCATGACCAATAAAGTAAAAAAGTATAGTAACTCCATAAAATATGTAGAGTACATAAAGACAGTCATAATACCCTATAGAAAATCAATGAAATCTTGGTCATCATCCAGATTCACAATGTCCAGAAATAATATCTCAATAATATTCTCCTAAGAGGTCCTTCAAGTACGACCTTACCATCTCCCAACTTTACTCATGGTCATCCAAAATAATCTAGTAGGTACTTAAAATATAATGGTTTTCAGAATAAATACCCCATCCTCAATTTTCATGACTAGATCAAAAATACTCTCCAAAATGTCTATATAATCTTTTATATCCTATAGGTCACCAACTCCATGGAAATATATTGTATTCTTATGTTTAAAATCCCATGAATGGTCAGTCGTATTTATCTAAGGGGTTCCACATTAGAAAAAAACTATTTGAAAGACTCCTTGATGAATAGGATCAGTAGTCTAGATTATCTATGTTGGTATAAGTGTCTGTAAGAGAGAATACTCTTGTACCATGAGTTGAGATACTGGGATATCCTTAGCTACCTCATTTTTCATTCCCTTCAAATGTATCTGAGGTGGGATATATACATCATGAAGAACATTTAGAACAAAAAAAAGTCCTGACCAGTCTATGGGATCACACAAAGTATTTTCAATAGGTCTGCTGTGAACCCTAGTTATAATCCTCTTTGCACTAACCCATTTCCCTATCCATACAAATTAGGCATAGTAATAATATATACATACTAACATGAAAACATGATTACTTCAACTAATAAATTTAAATAATGATATATCTCATGTCATAAAAGATATATATCACACTGTTAAAATAATTATCCCAAATAGTTAACATAAATCATGGAATTCTATTAATGAACTACTATACTACATAGCAATAGTATATACATGTTCTATGTGAACCTATATTCCTAGTCATGATACATGTTATATCATAAATCACATATCAACATCATGTGTATCATGGGGGGTGATTTTAATCAACCATCATAACAAAACATGAATTTTCCAATTTTATAGAAACTCAGAGGTCTAGTATATAATGTTGGAAAGACACTAACATAGTTTCCCAACATGAATCTCATCATTACTAAATACTATTGATCCTATCCAAAATCAAGTTAATAAAAAATAAATTTTCATAATTATCTTTAACAATGATACCATTTTGTAAATTCCCATACTAAACCTAAGGGTCTGAACTGAAATTCCACATGACCTTATGCAGGCCTCCCCATAAACAAGAGGCTATCAAATAATAGTGGGGGTCTATGTATGATAGATTCGATACTATATATCTGCATTATTTTATCAAGAAGGATAATAAAAAGTAATAAAAGTAATAAATAAATAATCATAGTAAATGATGAAAATTAATACAATGAATAAATTTAATAAATAAGTAAATCTACAAAAGTGGTAATCTTGTCTAGAGTATAAGAAGAAGATAATAATATAATGGAAATAAATTATCAGCATCAACGAATCCTCTAATGATAGTCCCAATACACTCCATCTTCATTATTAACTGTAGAACCATCCACTATAAGTCCATTCCCTATACCGAATCTCTAGTCATGAAATTTACAATGCCACTAAAATAGCATAGTTATGTGTGAGCACAAGACTCGGTAGGACACAAAAAATGAATCCTTACCATAAAGGGAATAATATATATAAAATTATTAATCATGAAATAAGTAAATTCCTAAAAACATACAACCACACATGGGATGAGTCATCATGTGGTGACCAAGACACCATGAACCCGAACTCCACTCACTTTATCTCATTTCCTGAAAGGCTGTCAAGAAGTCACACACCTGTTTAAAGGTCATACTGCTCACCCCACCTAGTCGGTTGTTATCACTAGGAGAATACAAATTCCCTCAGGTCAATCCCCATCCCGCTTATTATTTTAATCACTCACAACCCAAAAATCATGGACTAGCATCTACCAATTATCCACTATGAATTCCACTTCACAAGGGCAGACACACCCACCTTTTATTATTTTATTACTTAATTAGGTTGGGTAATCATATACTTATGCTTCAACTTCTATAGGGGTAGCCACACCCACCATTAAAAATGTTATAACCACAAAACCACCAACCTCAAGGGTCCACCTGAATACCTTGATCCCTATAGAAAATTCCATAGGCTATGAAACACAAAAAAAAATACATGTCATAGAAAGGATGATGAAGAAAAATAAGATCAATGTTAGGATGCATACATAATCATTTGATCATAAACAACTACAACAACTTAAATATCCACATGAAACTCATATACGGAGTGGGTCAACAAGGATAAACATAATATCATCGAACCACCATATACAAGGTTAAAAATATTTTGTAACATCTTATCTTATTCTTTTCCAAGTTAAAATTGTGGTTTTTCATAGTTTTCACCACCCATCAAATATCCACACCCATTGAAACATGATCACATGCCAAATACTCCTAAAACCTCTAAAAAATCATATCATGTATTGTAAAATAAGGATATGAGAAATTAGACAAAATAGGTCCAATAACACAACTTGGGGTACAATTCTAGGGGTACTCTATAGTGAAAGGATGAAGTTTACATCATGGAGGTGAACAGGAGACCACCACCATGACAATAGAAACCCATTATAACATTGTTCTATTTGTAAATAGTAACACAATAATGAAATTGGCATGGATATGGTGTGGAACCAACATGTAAGGAACCATCATGGTGTAAGGATGAACTCCATAGAACATGAGTTCACTAGAACAGGGAAACCATAGTACATAGTAGGGGATCAGTGATTCCACTACAGTGTATAAGTAAATGACATGGTTCTAATGGAGGTTCTATGACATAGTTGGGGTACACTCCGGCATGGAGATCATCCGTGGAGTTTAGGATCTATTAGAATTATTCTTGAAGGGTTAAATGAATGAATTTATTTATAAAGAATCTTTGGGATCCCATAAGTATGAATATACCTTCATAATACCCCTGTTAAAAATCCCAAAAATATTCCACATCATAAATTTGTAAATAATTAAACACTCAAAGACTAATGACCTAATTATAATTCTATAACTAATGCAAAGTACTCCCTATGGCATAGTCAATGATTACATGAAACAAAATCCTTTAACTAAGCCTGCATGGTCATGTACCTGACATAGAATCATTAAAAAATCTATATAATGACACAACATTAGGTTATACGGTACCTCCACTACCACATCCTTTGCCTATGATGTAGTCATTTTTTATTATGGAACAAGGCTCACCTTTATAGTCTGTTCTGGTGTGCTACAGTGTAATGAACCTATTTTTAGAAGTAAACCTTGAAAAAAAATCGACAAAATCCTTTTCAATACATTTTTGTGCCCTTAATCAAAAGTAAAACATGAATTTACATTAAAAATTATGGAAAATGATACTCTTATTGAATCCAATGAAATTTTGGGTTTACAAGACAAAATATACCAAATAGTCACCAGATGGAGTATACCCAAGGATCCCATTGGTTAAAAAACAAGCATACAATATAATGTTCTTTTCTACTATATGGAAATAAACTAAAGAAGAAGTATTTACACTAGAATAATATGTAAAGATGTTCAAGTAGCATAGTGAAAAAATATTGAATCCTAATAGTGGAGGTTTATAATAGTTTTAACAAAAATATTGGTTACGTCTTATATATGTTCATAGACCACATGAACTATTTTTAAATTATAGAACAATTCATGATTAAGGATATTCCCTTCCTGTTATAACCACATTAAAATGAATTTTTTATAGAAGATTGGGTGGTCTTCTATTATTTCCACACCATTCCATAAACTAACTTCTTTTTTGAGTTGTGAACCATGCAAATACTTGTGTTCATGTGGTTTTTCCTATATTATTATTTTCAAAAAAGTCATATATTTTAAATAGTATATTAATATTTCTTTAGAAGTAATAAAATATAAAAATAAAATATCAATGATCCACCTCCTCACCTCCAATTAATCAGTCTTGTACTGATTTGTCCTTTAAATCTTTACCAAGAATTAGATATATATTTGAGATTTATAATGGTTTATCACTTTTAAAATTATGATCAATATGAATGGACCATCAAAACTATTGAAGATATGTATAAATATAATTTAATTACTTTCAAAGTAGTTTAGAAAAAATCAATTTCCCCTGGTAGACTACACATATGAAAATAGTTTTCATTATATCATTAAAATGGTTCCATATGCATCCCTGTATAGGAAGAAGTTCAAAATTCAAACATGTTGTTATGATGTTTGAGAGTGTATGCTGATGAGGGTAGATCTTGTAAAAAAGATGTTGTAGAATATTCAAACTTTTAAATGGCAGATTAAACTCTATAATTTTGATAAAATAGATATGTTTATAATAACATTCCATATGTTTTGTTTGAAGTCGGAGATAAGTATTCCTTTTATTACCACCATGGAAGTGGGTTATGAGATTTAAAAGAAGGGAAAATTTATACCTAGACACATTTGACAATTTAAAATCCTCGAGTTTGTGTGAAAAGTAGTTAATCAACATGCACTTCAACCCAACCTCTCACAAGTGCATGATGAGTTACATGTATAACTTTCTAGGACGTACATTCTTTACTTTTCACTTGCAGTTAACTCAAAAGTAGAAAAACTAGAACATGATCTCTCTTATTAGAAATAATTGATATAAATCTAGGCCCATAAACATAAATTACTATGAGAAATGACTTTTAGTTTGTAAAATCTATATCAATAATCATAGTCTTTAGAAAGATGCATGGTAACTTGAAAATGTAATGAGGCTAAAGTACTGTCATTTGTTTTTATATGAGTAATGAAAATTTGAGGATGAATTTCTTTTAATGAGGCAGAATGTATCACCCTCTGATTTGATAATGTATTTATTTTTTAATAAATTTGATGTTTTTTATATATTGTAATACACGAAACACGAAAAAAAAATTAAGAATGATTTATTTTATTATGGTAAAATATTTAAATACAAAATGGATCAAATTATTAGATAACAAAATGAAATTTAAATAGTAAAATTTCAAAATAAATGAAACCACAAGTAAATAAAAATATGACAAGGATGGAATTAAAATCATAATGATATTATAAAAAGTTAATACAATTATTCATATATATATATGAAGAAAAAACTACATTAGATAAATAATACATACATTGATAATGAAATTAATGAATATGATGAAATATTTTATAAATATAAATATGTCATATATTGAAATGTAAAATGAGCATTATATATATGGTTGTTGGACATATGGACATTGAGTGAATAGTCATTGGAAGAATTTTCATTGGATATAATTATATCTAATTAGTATATTTAATTTTATTATTTTTTGGTAAAAAACTAAAAATAATATATTTAACATATAATAAATAAAAAAGATACAAATAAAAAGACAATAATTAATTAGGATTATTTAATAAAAATATATATTATTATTTGTTATAAATTATTATTTTAAATAAAGATTTGAAAATTTTATAAATTTTTTAAAAACATATACTAATAATAATGGATTAATAAAATTTAGTGGTCAGATGATAAATAACGTGATTTGATTAAATTTATTTAAAAAATTGTAGTTTTTCAATAATTATTTTCCAATATTTCGAGAATTTTGGTATTAACAAATTAAATTGATAACTATTGAATAATCATTATAATGAATTTTTTTATATTTAATTAAATAAATTACCACTCCATTAATTATTATTATTTTGTAATGAATAATAAAAACTCTATTTTTTTAATTAAAATTATATTTTTGTAAATATATTTTTTATACGTTGTATGATTATTAAACTAAAATTAATTTTTATCGATTTTATAGATTGAATAAAAAAATGGATTATATATTTCTAATTAGAATATAAAAATTATCTAATAAGGTTAATTTCATTATTAGGAATAAAAATAAGTTACTAAGGAAATATTTAGTCGCTAAAGTAGATGATAAGAAAGTTAAAAGGTTTAATCAAGGGGGTAAAGAAGTAAACTATCATAAAAAATATATTTAAATAAATTAATGAGTGAATTATTTTAATCCCCTCAACCATTATCTATTTTTTCATTTTTTTCCCTCTATCATTTGTACATTTAAAATCTTATTCATTAAAGAATGAGTATTTACAAAAATGGCTCTCGAAGAGGACTTATAAAAGTACACCTACACTAACCTTAAAAAACTACTCTATTAATTCAATTATATCTTTTATACTATCCCATGTACCAAATCATAAATCCATAATACATTTTAGGTACATATTTTAATACTAAAATGTCCCAAATACCATAATTTCAAGAGGCTCTATAAGAGGACATTCAAGTCTTCAACATATGTTCCATCCCCTATCTAATAATTCTTATATATCTTCTTCATCCCTCCCTTATTAAATATTGTGATTCCCAAGACAGAACAACCCAAATACATTATAATAATCACATAATTTACATACACTATTTGATACCAGCTGTAACCTATTGGATATAACTGACTGGAAATTATTATTTTTATTAAAGTGTCATCACTTTTGTAACGCCCCGACCCCAGTTACCCAGAGTCGGTGCATTATTACATAACATTGGCATGATCACAAGAAAGATCAAATCTCGAAAGACCGATTGGTTTAGTAGCCTTGGAAACACTAGATATATTCATAAGTTTTACATTACATCATAAAATGAAAAACTACTACAACAACATAATGTCTCCATAATCCACACTACTATCCCCTCATAATATCCCTGCAGGTCATTCATAATTTACTTCTTCACATCCTGGGAAAAAATAAAACATAGAAAAGGGGTGAGCTAAAATGCCCAGTAAGGATAACAATATAGCGGAAACTTTCATAAATAAGAATAAACAT
This sequence comes from Viscum album, assembly GCA_963277665.1. Lineage (NCBI taxonomy): Eukaryota > Viridiplantae > Streptophyta > Magnoliopsida > Santalales > Viscaceae > Viscum > Viscum album. The sequence goes on from OY728141.1 coordinate 515,377,400, forward strand.
TTAAGGCAATGCATTACTAAAACAAAAGCCTTTTAAAATTGAACTTCAACATGGTATGGCAAAAGTAAAATGAAATAATGCCATTTACTTATTCACATGGATATTCTACTAATCGAATAATCACATGCAAAAATCAATAACCACTTTCATAATGTTGGAATGCATAATGCCAGACTATCATAACCACATAGCCAAGGCCTCGTGCCAAGACTACAAATAAGATTTTGTCAAGGCCTTGTGCCAAGACACTAGTTTGTCTCATGAGACCTACCGATGCATCGAGGAGCTATAGCGGGCTCCACCCGTCACTTATTAAGTCCAATGCATTCCCATATGAAAAGGTTTAAACATAACATAAACATTCGTATTAAAACTAGCATACGAAATGTCAATACTTTCACAATAAACTATGAATGGTATAAAAATAGCACATCCACAGTCAAACATATCACAAAACCTTCAATACAATATAGAAGTTTTGTATCATAATAAATCAACTTCAAATAATCTTAAAATCCATCAAAGGATGTTGACATAGATGAAATCAAAATTCTTTTTAAAGAAATATCTCCTTTTATTTTGAAATCATTTAAGATCCATATAAAATAAAACATTTTCTTTGAAAATATTCTTATAAGCTTGTAAGGAAAGCTTTGAAGATTTTATAACGGCGTAAAATAACCACACCCGCCGTATAAGTTAAAAAAAACATTCTTACCTCAATTATGTCGAAAAGGTTAAAAAGGACCTTGTTTTGAAAACGACGGAATGATTCCTTTATAAACCTCTTATAAAAAGTCAAACAAGGGTATAAATGACTTTAACCCATATTCTTGTAAATAGTAAAAATGTTTTGAAATACATTTCGAAGAAACATGGATGTGGATGATAAAGAGATCCCAGTAGATTATTACGTATAATACAACCTCGGATAATGAAGAGATTGTGAAATAACCCTTACCTTGTACTTTTCCTTGGTTGTGGTAGGTTAACCTCCTGTATAATGGTGAAATAATTGTTATTAAATTATACAAGAATCATATACATTAATATGATATCATATATGATCTTTTAATATTGATTTGATAATAATATCTTAGTATTATCGTTGTTTCGGGTGTTAACTTACTTGTTTTCTTTCATATGTTTTGTTACGTAAGACATGTTTGTAAAGGATAGGTTGTATATTATTCATATCCAGAATGATATCAAGTCCTTAAACATCATTTTTAAATCATAAAATGATAATTACGCTTTAATGGTTACGATGGAGAATGAATCTCATCGCGTTCGTGGAGACGGTAGTCCGTACGTACGCACGAGCGACAATATCATTCTTTTGATATTAAAATAATATATAAATGGATGGTATATCATATATACAGAATCATTAACATGTTATATTTATTATTTACATGAGTTACACATTATTATTATACCCATCCAAATAATATTATATTGAATAACAATTACACCACGACGTGGAGACGGTAAGCCGTACGTACGCACGTATGGTGACATGTTATTCAAAGGGTGGATAGAATACTGAATATGATTGTACCATATTTATAATAACATCACAGTATATGTGAGATACTGGGGTTATTATTTCAGAATGGTAAGAACAAAGGAAGAAGAAGTGGAAGAAGAAATGAACTTAGAAAAGGGTGGTGAGATCATTACCTCTTCATCGGGTTCTTCCTTTTGATTTGATCAAAAGGGCTCCTTAGGTTGGCTTTCGGATCAAACTAAGGCCTCTAGGTTGTATTGAGGGATGTTGGGAGAGTATTTGGGCAGAGTTTGGCCGAACCAAAAGGCTTTAGAGGTGTGAAGAAATGAGAAGGAGGAGTGCCCTTTTATAAGAGGGGTGAGGGGCACCTTTGGAAAAGCTAGAAATATTAATTTATAATAAATTCATATTCGGTTTCTAAAGGCTCCAAAGTTGACTATTCAAAGGATGAGGTGGGGATAGGTCGAAAACAACTCATCCAATAGAATTTAGACAGGTTTGGGTACTTATATTAACCTTATCTTTAAGTATTAACTCTAAGTTAATTAGTTTCACTTTTACAATGTCTCTTTGTATTTTTATATAATATGGTTAATAAACATACTATATACATCCAAGCGACCCCCAAGTGGTCCATTAATGATTAACCTATCATAATATAAGCCTCTTGGCCGAACCTTAGATTTTTAGGAATTTAATATCAATTAATAATATAATATTTGTTTTAAGAACTCTTTTATGTCAATTTTGACACTATTCAATAGTTGATTTTTGTGAAACTCATAAAAGATTGATTACTTCGAACAAAGTCCATTAAATCAATCATAATATATCATATTAGCCTAGAAAATTAGTTTAATTCATTAAAAGTTTCATATTATATTTATTTGGGTATTTATAATATCAATTATTTTAATTTTAGACTATTATAGTAATTACTGCATCATCATTGTGTCATAAATAAAATAACATATTTATTGTCTAAAAATTATAAATAAAATATCATTATGTAGGAAATCTTTTTATCTTTCTAATGAATATTTATAATCGAAAATCCAACATGTATAACCCTATGTAAAAATTGTTCTTCTAAAAGATATATGCTTGTGTCATTTTTGTATTCATTTTAACTTAATTAAAATAAAGTGTCATTATCACTTACAAGTGGATCCATGGGGTCCCAAAATTGACACAAAGATGCCCATGGTCGACCATGTATCAACCAATAGGGTTAAGACACGTTTTAGGGTAATTTTGTATTATTATAATATTATTTTTTTAACCCTTATTTACCGGATTTACCCTTTAACCATGGTAAATAAAATATTTACCGCAGTAATTATTCAAAATGTCTAAAAATAAAAGTTACCTATTTACAAAATTTGAACATCCTGATTCCAAATATGGAATCCATTTTCCTAAATTCAAAACACAGAAATGGAAGAAATTAATTTAAAATTAATTCCCGCTGTTAAAACAATAAGCGTGTTTTTAAGAGATAATAACTATCAAAAGATTGACACTTGTTTATGTTCGGTTTAATTGTAAAATTATGTCCAATGACCAAAATTATATTAAATGGTAAAAATATATTCTAAATATACTTTAAAACCACTAAAATTCATAATTTATCACTAGTAATTAATTTGATTAAAAAAGTTGTTTTTAATTAAAATTTAGTAATTTTCACTATTCATCAAAATATGAAAGTTATCCGAAATGTACCAAAATTTCACCCTAGGCTAAATTCGATATTCCGAATCCAAAAATGAAGTCCATTTTCAAATATAAAAAATATATAATTTCAAAAAGTAGGTATTACTATTCATAACGGCTAGTTTGATTAGTTATGGTGTGTTAGAACTCGGTGTTGCGTACAACACACGCTATCACATTATTCGAAGGGAAACGTACCGTAGAAGCTTGGGGTGTTACATTCTCCCCTCCTTCAAATAATTGCATCCTCGCAATTTCTAGGGTATTACTGCATAAAAAGACTCGGGTGGTTCTTCATCATAAGTTCCTCGGGTTCCCACGTTGCCTCTTCCATCTTATGATTTCTCCACAAAACTTTTACCAGACGCGTCGTCCGGTTTCTCAGTACTTGTTCTCTTGTATCAAGAATCCTGACGGGCTCTTCACAATAAGACAGATCCGGTTCCAGTTCTAATTCCTCATAGGTGAGTACATGCGTTGGGTCAGGCATGTATTTTCTCAACAGAGATACGTGGAACACATCGTGAACTTTGGAGAGACTTGGCGGCATTGCCAATCGGTAAGCTACAACCCCAATTCGTTCTAGAATTTCGAAAGGTCCGATGTACCTGGGACTCAATTTTCCTTTCTTACCAAAACGTATGACTCCCTTCCACGGAGATACCTTCAGGAAAACATGATCACCGACTTGAAATTCCAAATCCTTCCTTCGATTATCGGTATAGCTCTTCTGCCTACTTTGAGCTGCTTTGATGTGATTTTGGATTACCTTCACCTTTTCCACCGTTTCCTCCACCAGTTCTGGGCCTACAAGTTTTCTTTCACCAACGTCATCCCAACAGGTTGGTGTACGACATCTCTTTCCGTATAATGCTTCATATGGTGCCATCTGAATACTTGAATGGAAGCTATTGTTATAGGAAAATTCTACCAGTGGTAAATATTGATCCCACATACCCTGAAAGTCAAGGGAGCAAGATCTCAACATGTCTTCTAAGGTCTGAATAGTCCGTTCTGATTGTCCATCTGTCTGAGGGTGGTAAGCAGTGCTCAAATGAAGTTCAGTATCCAGGGATTTCTGAAGACTTTTCCAAAATCTTGAAGTAAAACGGGGATCACGATCAGAAACAATCGATAGGGGTACTCCATGAAGTCTCACAACTTCATTAATGTATTGTCTTGCTAGACGTTCCAGGGGTAGATCTTCTCTTATAGCAAGAAAATGTGCTGACTTGGTAAGACGATCAACAATAACCCATATTGCATCGTTCCTTCTAGGAGTCTTTGGTAGCCCCATGACAAAGTCCATTGTAATATTGTCCCATTTCCACTCCGGTATGGGAAGAGGTTGCATGACTCCTCCAGGCCGTTGCCTTCCAGCTTTGACTTGTTGACAAATCATACATCTTGACACAAAATCAGCAATCTCCCTCTTCATGTTGTCCCACCAAAAATGTTCCTTCAAATCTCTATACATTTTGGTGCTCCCAGGGTGTATAGAGAAATTGGAACTATGAGCGTCATCCAGCAATTCCCTTTTTAGATCAGGTATATTGGGAACACAAAGTCTCTTTCCAAATTTCAAAGTTCCATCTTCATACACAAAGTCTCTCAATCTCCCATCATTCACAGCTTTAATCTTCTTCTGAAATTCTTCATCATCGGTCTGAGAACTCTTAATCCTTTCTAGTAAAGATGGTTTGGCAACCATTTGAAAAAGCATTGATGTTTCACCTTCCCTGGTTATTCCCATGTCCATCTTCACTAGATCCATGAAAATTGGATCCCTTTCAATTCTCATCATGTTCAAAACTCCATGGTCTTTTCTGCTCAAAGCATCTGCCACCTTGTTTGCCTTCCCCGGGTGGTAGTGTATCGTACAATCATAATCCTTGAGTAATTCAAGCCATCTCCTTTGCCTCATGTTGAGTTCTTTTTGTGAGAAAATATACTTCAAACTCTTGTGATCAGTATAAATCTCACATTTTTCACCATAGAGGTAGTGCCTCCATATCTTCAAAGCAAAGATCACAGCTGCTAACTCAAGATCATGAGTAGGATAGTTTTGTTCATGAATTTTCAACTGTCGTGATGCATAGGCAATAACTCTATCATTCTGCATAAGGACACAGCCAAGTCCTTTCTTTGATGCATCACTATAAATAACGAACCCATCATTCCCCGATGGTAGAGTCAATATAGGAGCATTGACTAATCTTCTCTTCAGTTCTTCGAAACATTCTTCACACTCTTTTGTCCAAACAAATTTAACCCCTTTACGTGTGAGCTTCGTTAATGGGTTTGCCAATCGGGCAAAATTCTGGACGAAACGTCGATAATAACCTGCCATACCAATAAAACTACGTACCTCAGTTATACTCGTAGGTGCTGGCCATTCTTGGATTGCCTTGGTCTTAGAAGGATCAACAGAGATTCCATCTTTAGAGACAATATGTCCAAGAAAAGAAATCTCCTGAAGCCAGAATTCACACTTGCTAAACTTTCCATATAATTCATGCCTCCTCAGAGTCTTCAAGATAATGCGCAAGTGATTTTCATGATCTTCATAGGTTTTGGAGTATACCAATATATCATCAATAAATACTACCACAAATTCATCGAGATACTCCTTAAAAACTCTATTCATCAGATCCATGAATACAGAGGGTGCATTGGTCAATCCAAACGGCATTACAGTAAACTCGTAATGCCCGTACCTGGTTCGAAATGCTGTTTTCGGAATGTCTTCCTTCTTCACACACAACTGATGGTATCCAGATCGAAGGTCAATCTTTGAAAAGTATTGAGCTCCATGCAGTTGGTCAAATAAATCATCAATACGAGGTAGGGGATACTTGTTCTTTATCGTTATAGCATTGATCTCCCTGTAGTCAATACATAACCTCATAGATCCATCTTTCTTTTTAACAAAAAGAACAGGGGCTCCCCATGGAGAAACACTAGGGCGAATAAATCCCTTATTACTCAATTCCTCTAGTTGTTTCTTTAGTTCGACTAACTCTACAGTGGCCATTCTATAAGGGGTCTTCGATATAGGCCTTGATCCAGGAATCAAATCAATAGAAAACTCAACTTCTCGTTCTGGAGGATGTCCAGGTAAATCTTCCGGAAATACATCTACAAATTCTTTCACAACAGGTACATCCTCTATTTGAACATTCCTTTCCTCACCGACAGTTATTTCATTCTCTTCCTCCCCAATAATTGAATTACGTTGAGCTACTGGGGGTGGATCTAAATAAGAATTAGGTGGTGACGATTCTGCTCTAAAAATAAGGTGCTCCTTATCATTATCATCAAGAATCGTAACCTCTTTCTTCTTACAATAAATCTTCGCATCATAGTCCGAAAGCCAGTCCATACCGAGGATTATATCAAACTCAATCATAGGTATGACGATGAAATCAGCAGATAAAGAAAATTTATGTGCTCTAATGGGGACTGATTCACAAAACTTTGTTGCAACGATACTTCCCTTAGGAGTTTTAACTGACAACTCCCTTATTAAATCAAATTGGAAATATCTAAATTTCTTAGCAAACTGGGAAGATATGAAACAATGCGATGATCCAGAATCAAATAATGCATTTGCTAAACTTGAGGAAACCATTAAATTACCTGCCACCACGTCTTTCGGAGCTTCTACCTCAGCAGTAGTGATAGCATAAGCCTGGCCTTGATCCCTTGGCCTTTTCTGAGGTAAGTTCTCCTGACGCTTAGGACATGCATTTGCATAATGCCCCATCTCCCTGCAATTGTAGCACTGAACGTTGGTAGCTTCCTTCTTCCCCTTGCAATCATGAGCTTGGTGGCCTTTTTCACCACACTTGTAACAGACTCCCATTCCCTTCAAGCAAGTACCAGGATGTTTCTTCCCGCATTTACCACAAGATGGATATTCAACCTTTCCCTTCTTCCCCTTATTTCCATTCCCCGATTGATCAGCAGGTCTCTTCTTCTCTTGCTTTGCTTTAAAGTCATAAGACTTAGAGAATTCCTTTTCGGTCTTTATAGCACATGAGACAATGTCTTCGTACGATGAAAAGGATTGTGAGACTAATGCTCGACGGAGAAATGGTTTTAACCCATCAAAGAAACGATCAATCTTACTTCTTGGGTTGCGAATATAATCTCCAGCATACCTCGCTAACCTTGTAAAGTTAGCCTCATACTTTGTGACATTCTCATCCTCCTTTTGTCTCAGACTCAGAAATTGTCTTTCCATATCCGCTCGATGGTCGCGAGGGAAGTATTTTTCTAAAAACAGATCTTTGAATTCCCTCCATTCCATATTTGATACTTCATCATCTTCCTTCGTATTTTGAATCAATGACCACCATTGATCAGCATCTCCAGTGAGGCGGTAAACTGCCATGATAACTTTTTCCCTTTCACTGCTCCCCAAAGCCTGAAATATTTTCTCTAAGGAAAATATCCATTGCTCAGCTACTAAGGGATTTGTATTCCCATTGAACGTTGGTGGTTGTTGCCTCATGAATCGATCTAACATTGATCCTCCACGCTGCGGATCAGGGTGCTCCATACGGGTAAGGTTATTATTCATAACCTGAGTAAGTTGTCCCAGTATGGTGATTAGCTGATCGGCACCAGTTGCATCACCAGCCCCACTATAATTATCCTGAGCAGGAGGGCAATCCCTACATGGAGTGCGCGCATTGATACGGTTTCCATTTCTTCCACTAGGCGCCATTTCTAAACAATGGCATAAACTAGATCAGTTTATGAATCGAAATACATAATCCCATACTTATAAAACACTTAACATAAATTGATCTATTTATGGATATAATCCATAATGATAATAATGTTTTCTTTGAGGAAGTATATACTCATAAACCCTTCATAATGATTTGTAAAGATAGTGAGAGTTATCCTAAGCATATCCCCCGGGAGTGTCGTAACCAAGAGTGCAGCAAGGCCCGTTGTCATGCACCAGTTCCCGTTCGAGTCTAGCTCAAAGCGGTGTTTTCGGGTTTTACCCCTAGGTACATCTGTGCCAGAGCCGCCTCTACCTGCTCGTATCCAGACAGGGATGTATTGCTTGGAAAACTCACAAAATCTCTACAATACCAAAATTCTAGGAAGTTCTTCTATACTAATCCTCAAAGTTCATCTTAGGTCTACGTGCTCTAATCAGAGTTTATCTAAATCTAGCTTCCAAGGTTTGTACTAAACCTCCTCTGATACCAACTATAACGCCCCGACCCCAGTTACCCAGAGTCGGTGCATTATTACATAACATTGGCATGATCACAAGAAAGATCAAATCTCGAAAGACCGATTGGTTTAGTAGCCTTGGAAACACTAGATATATTAATAAGTTTTACATTACATCATAAAATGAAAAACTACTACAACAACATAATGTCTCCATAATCCACACTACTATCCCCTCATAATATCCCTGCAGGTCATTCATAATTTACTTCTTCACATCCTGGGAAAAAATAAAACATAGAAAAGGGGTGAGCTAAAATGCCCAGTAAGGATAACAATATAGCGGAAACTTTCATAAATAAGAATAAACATTTAAGGCAATGCATTACTAAAACAAAAGCCTTTTAAAATTGAACTTCAACATGGTATGGCAAAAGTAAAATGAAATAATGCCATTTACTTATTCACATGGATATTCTACTAATCGAATAATCACATGCAAAAATCAATAACCACTTTCATAATGTTGGAATGCATAATGCCAGACTATCATAACCACATAGCCAAGGCCTCGTGCCAAGACTACAAATAAGATTTTGTCAAGGCCTTGTGCCAAGACACTAGTTTGTCTCATGAGACCTACCGATGCATCGAGGAGCTATAGCGGGCTCCACCCGTCACTTATTAAGTCCAATGCATTCCCATATGAAAAGGTTTAAACATAACATAAACATTCGTATTAAAACTAGCATACGAAATGTCAATACTTTCACAATAAACTATGAATGGTATAAAAATAGCACATCCACAGTCAAACATATCACAAAACCTTCAATACAATATAGAAGTTTTGTATCATAATAAATCAACTTCAAATAATCTTAAAATCCATCAAAGGATGTTGACATAGATGAAATCAAAATTCTTTTTAAAGAAATATCTCCTTTTATTTTGAAATCATTTAAGATCCATATAAAATAAAACATTTTCTTTGAAAATATTCTTATAAGCTTGTAAGGAAAGCATTGAAGATTTTATAACGGCGTAAAATAACCGCACCCGCCGTATAAGTTAAAAAAAACATTCTTACCTCAATTATGTCGAAAAGGTTAAAAAGGACCTTGTTTTGAAAACGACGGAATGATTCCTTTATAAACCTCTTATAAAAAGTCAAACAAGGGTATAAATGACTTTAACCCATATTCTTGTAAATAGTAAAAATGTTTTGAAATACATTTCGAAGAAACATGGATGTGGATGATAAAGAGATCCCAGTAGATTATTACGTATAATACAACCTCGGATAATGAAGAGATTGTGAAATAACCCTTACCTTGTACTTTTCCTTGGTTGTGGTAGGTTAACCTCCTTTATAATGGTGAAATAATTGTTATTAAATTATACAAGAATCATATACATTAATATGATATCATATATGATCTTTTAATATTGATTTGATAATAATATCTTAGTATTATCGTTGTTTCGGGTGTTAACTTACTTGTTTTCTTTCATATGTTTTGTTACGTAACACATGTTTGTAAAGGATAGGTTGTATATTATTCATATCCAGAATGATATCAAGTCCTTAAACATCATTTTTAAATCATAAAATGATAATTACGCTTTAATGGTTACGATGGAGAATGAATCTCATCGCGTTCGTGGAGACGGTAGTCCGTACGTACGCACGAGTGACAATATCATTCTTTTGATATTAAAATAATATATAAATGGATGGTATATCATATATACAGAATCATTAACATGTTATATTTATTATTTACATGAGTTACACATCATTATTATACCCATCCAAATAATATTATATTGAATAACAATTACACCACGACGTGGAGACGGTAAGCCGTACGTACGCACGTATGGTGACATGTTATTCAAAGGGTGGATAGAATACTGAATATGATTGTACCATATTTATAATAACATCACAGTATATGTGAGATACTGGAGTTATTATTTCAGAATGGTAAGAACAAAGGAAGAAGAAGTGGAAGAAGAAATGAACTTAGAAAAGGGTGGTGAGATCATTACCTCTTCTTCGGGTTCTTCCTTTTGATTTGATCAAAAGGGCTCCTTAGGTTGGCTTTCTGATCAAACTAAGGCCTCTAGGTTGTATTGAGGGATGTTGGGAGAGTATTTGGGCAGAGTTTGGCCGAACCAAAAGGCTTTAGAGGTGTGAAGAAATGAGAAGGAGGAGTGCCCTTTTATAAGAGGGGTGAGGGGCACCTTTGGAAAATCTAGAAATATTAATTTATAATAAATTCATATTCGGTTTCTAAAGGCTCCAAAGTTGACTATTCAAAGGATGAGGTGGGGATAGGTCGAAAACAACTCATCCAATAGAATTTAGACAGGTTTGGGTACTTATATTAACCTTATCTTTAAGTATTAACTCTAAGTTAATTAGTTTCACTTTTACAATGTCTCTTTGTATTTTTATATAATATGGTTAATAAACTTACTATATACATCCAAGCGACCCCCAAGTGGTCCATTAATGATTAACCTATCATAATATAAGTCTCTTGGCCGAACCTTAGATTTTTAGGAATTTAATATCAATTAATAATATAATATTTGTTTTAAGAACTCTTTTATGTCAATTTTGACACTATTCAATAGTTGATTTTTGTGAAACTCATAAAAGATTGATTACTTCGAACAAAGTCCATTAAATCAATCCTAATATATCATATTAGCCTAGAAAATTAGTTTAATTCATTAAAAGTTTCATATTATATTTATTTGGGTATTTATAATATCAATTATTTTAATTTTGCACTATTATAGTAATTACTGCATCATCATTGTGTCATAAATAAAATAACTTATTTATTGTCTAAAAATTATAAATAAAATATCATTATGTAGGAAATCTTTTTATCTTTCTAATGAATATTTATAATCGAAAATCCAACATGTATAACCCTATGTAAAAATTGTTCTTCTAAAAGATATATGCTTGTGTCATTTTTGTATTCATTTTAACTTAATTAAAATAAAGTGTCATTATCACTTACAAGTGGATCAATGGGGTCCCAAAATTGACACAAAGATGCCCATGGTCGACCATGTATCAAACAATAGGGTTAAGACACGTTTTAGCGTAATTTTGTATTATTATAATATTATTTTTTTAACCCTTATTTACCGGATTTACCCTTTAACCATGGTAAATAAAATATTTACCGCAGTAATTATTCAAAATGTCTAAAAATAAAAGTTACCTATTTACAAAATTTGAACATCCTGATTCCAAATATGGAATCCATTTTCCTAAATTCAAAACACAGAAGTGGCAGAAATTAATTTAAAATTAATTCCCGCTGTTAAAACAAAAAGCGTATTTTTAAGAGATAATAACTATCAAAAGATTGACACTTGTTTATGTTCGGTTTAATTGTAAAATTATGTACAATGACCAAAATTATATTAAATGGTAAAAATATATTCTAAATATACTTTAAAACCACTAAAATTCATAATTTATCACTAGTAATTAATTTGATTAAAAAAGTTGTTTTTAATTAAAATTTAGTAATTTTCACTATTCATCAAAATATGAAAGTTATCCGAAATGTACCAAAATTTCACCCTAGGCTAAATTCGATATTCCGAATCCAAAAATGAAGTCCATTTTCAAATATAAAATATATATAATTTCAAAAAGTAGGTATTACTATTCATAACAGCTAGTTTGATTAGTTATGGTGTGTTAGAACTCGGTGTTGCGTACAACACACGCTATCACATTATTCGAAGGGAAACGTACCGTAGAAGCTTGGGGTGTTACAACTTTTGAGGAAAAAGTGAGAAACCATACATGAATTCACCATTTCACCACTTAACCATTTCTTCACTTCATCACTTCCTCACTTCCCAAAAAAACAATACAAGGATTCACAACAAACAACCTACAAACAAAATGATGGACAATCCAAAGAAGCATTCAGAATGACATAACATCAATGCTGGAGATGAAATAGTCAAGAGAAGACCAAGGTACCACGAATCAGGGAACACGAATGTCAGTAAAGCTGGTCAAACCATAGAACTGTTCTCCTCGATCGCCAACCGCTGTGACCGTCGACACCAGCCCAAATCCAAAATCCCACCGGTGAACTCTAGTCGGATTTCACCCAAACCTCTAACGAAGTGAGATAACCCAAAGAGCTCATCCACAAAGGGCGACAAGGATACTAGACTGAAGAAAGATAGGTCATCCAGACATCGTTCCCCACTACACATCCACCGCAGTACAACCACGAACCAATCGACACTCCGCAGACCAACAAACCACACCAAAATAGAATCACACTAAAAAGGAACTTAAAGGGTGAAACTGAGAATCTGAACTCCCCCGTTGCAAAGTGCTGGAACTGAACCACCCCTCCACATCCACAATGCACCCATCAACGATATCCATAGAAACTTGAAGGGGAATATAAACCATGGAGCATGGAGTTGATTCTTTGTCACCCAGAACTGGAAGATCAACAACAGGTCAATGGAGCATCACCATTGAGGGGAACTGAGCTGATCTAGGACAACAACACCACTCTGAGCTGGAGCTCATCAGAACAAAGCCACTCATGAAACATCACCATCTTCCAAGTTAGATGATCCATGAGAAGATGAAGGGACCGGTGTGGAATGAGAGAGCCACTCCGATGATGCACCACCACAACAACACCAACATCCACAACAGAAATCATACAAAAATGAATCTGAACCACAAACCTCTGATCCTCAAATCCACCTTCTATATCGAAAAACCAGAACCCCCCCCCCCCCCCACTCCGAGTCACTTCAGAGAAGACGCCGATTCATTCCGGAATACACTCGAAGCTGAGGGACAGCTGAGACCAGATCCTGAATCTAGAATCCATCGCTAAGCCACGTCGACACTGCGCCAATGCCAAGCCACATCGACACTACGTTGATTCCAAGCCATGCTGTAATCTAACCAAGATCCAGACAACCAATGCCCTGAGCGGAGAATCCGAATCTCACCTCACCAATGCCAGCTGAGATCCTTCATCATCTAGCCACACCGACGCTGAGGTGGGATCTAGGCTACCGACTCCAAGCCACACCGATGTGTCGGATGGGTGGGGGGGGGGGGGGAGAAGAAAACACATAGGAAACCCTAGGCGTGCGAGAGTGGAGGTAGGCACCAATCAGAGGCTATATCTGAAAAAATATAATGATTATTTCATATCCTACACTACAAATATAATTCTAGTTTTAATGTTTTATATAATTAGTAAATAACATAAAATAATTAATCACTTGCACTCTGTATCAAGTGTAAAATTCCTATTATATAAAAATTACATAATCCTCATAGAGTCTTTATCATCTCCCATAGATTCTTCTACACATGCTATACTTCTAAACATATCAAAAAACTCACTTTTTTTCAAAACATATGGAATATAAACATACGAAATGATTGAACATAGATGCTCATCAATGGAAAAAAATAATAGAAGCGGTCAAAATCATTATCAAGAAAAAAATACTTTTGATAGAATATATAATTTGAATAATGTCAAAATTAAATGAACCTGATAGCAAGTTATATATATTGTAATTAATGAAAACATAGATATCAATAATACTGATATCATAAAGATATAATACATAATTGAAAACATTTGAAAAATGTTGTAATGTTTTTTTAAATGAAATAATATTGAAATGAGGTGGCGTATATGCTAAAACACAAATAGTGTTGTATCATTTTATTTATTCATACACTGAGGGTCTATATAATATCAACCCTCACACGTCACATTATTTAGTCCAAATCATTCACTATATGATTCAAAAAGACATTTCATATCATTAACTAAAGTAACCTATGAAATAATTAAACCATGATTACCCATATAATGAATAGTAAGGAATTTCAATACACAATAAAACCCCATTTTTAGACTATTATCATCAATAATGCTTATACATTTACCCATGTTAATAAAATAGATAACCTGGTTATAACCCATGTAGAAAAAGAAGATGGATCGTCGAATAATATATAATAAACTAAAAAATAATTACAAATATTTATATGACAATATATAAAACACCAGAAAATTTCCTAAAGAAAATAGGATAACATTATTTATAGGTGATGATCACCCAATCTGAATTATGTAAAATGTCATGTTAAAAACATATAGAGCAATGTGTTTATGGTTAATACAATAATGGATTAACATGAACATAAGACATCTGAAGTAATAATGTTTATGGTTTCAAAATAGCATATACCTGTTGAATGAAATGTAACATTTAAGGGTGTTGAAACAAATTAAAACACCCTTACAAAAGAATACCTAAAACAATATCACAAGATAATGAATAAAAAATTGAATTGTTTGATACTATGAGTTAAATCACCTGAATGATAAAAATATTTATTTTAGGATAAATAATGCAATTTAAATCTAATGGTTTTAAACCCTTTTTAATATGGAATGAAATTGTTGGTAAAAACATAAAATAGATTTTAGAAAACATATTTATCACCCAATACTACCTCAGCTCATCATAAATTGTCATATAGACAAAAAACCAACCGAAATTATATAATATCTCATCATCATCCTGTCTCTAATATGGTATAGGATACACACCATATTTTATTTATCTCATAAAATAATAATAATTTTTTATAGCTAACTCTTATCCACATAAACATGTTATAATTAGGCAATTTTTAGAGATGTAAGGGTAGCTTCACCCTGATACTATTAAACATCAAGATTAATCTCAGGGAAGATACATATTAGATGAAACTATCCAATAAAATCATGATTAACCTAATCTCATGTTATGTTACATAGTTCATAATCCATGATCTTACATTTCCTTTAGGTTTACGCCATATTGAAATATCATTTATTGAGATATTTTACAAAACATATTTATAGAAGGTTTGGGTCATACTAAGAAAATATGTATTTTAGGACCTTATGGTTAGTAAAAACTATAAAAACATCACCCATAAATCATTTAATATCACACCTCAATTTTTAATCAACTTTTGAAATCTCCAAATAATTCTTTGGGTAGTTCTACTTTGGGGAGACCAATATATTAGAGACACATCCAATTACTCTCTCATGATTTGTTAACACCACTCTAACTCTAACACTTGATGCATAAAAAACATTTTAATAGGTTTAGTTAAGGTAAAGATAAATTTTTTTAGATCCTAGTGATTTGGTGAATATTATTGGGAGGGTGGGTGTGGGTGTGGGATGAAATGGGAGAGGTTGAAATATTTTACCAAATTACAATTATTCATTTAAAAATCCAACCCTTAAATATTTGATCCAATATAACCTATTGGGATATCAATGGATCTATTTATCTTTAACTAATCAAAAAAACCTCTTGAAATAAATTAAATAATTAAATTTACTGAACCATGTGTTTTTTACAAGATTCCTCCCCTCTTGAAAAACAACTCCTCTATATGATATTGGTTCATCAAGACATAAATTTTGGGATTGTAGTTGCACATAGTTTCAAAATAATTTTAATTATTTAATATGAGAATCATAGAAGATGACACAGGTAACTATATTATGGATTATGTGAATTAAATAACAATAATTGTTTATCAATAAAATAAAAAAAGGAAAAATTGAAGAAGAGGGGGGTTTTGGTTGGGTGATTTTAGAAAAAATCAAATATTCAAGAAACAAATTTCATTGAAAACAGTAATATGAGAAGATTTAATCATTATATAAATCCCTTATTTATTCATTCATAATTATAAATTATGTTTAAAAATATCTAATTGTAATCACATATTCCTTTGAACCGATGAACCCTATAGAAATTTACATGACCTCAAATATGGAAATAATTGAACCTGAGGTTGACTTTAAAACTTCCAATCGTGACACCCACTTTGACTATGTTTAAAAACTCTAGATTATAGTTAGTGAAAAATTGGGCTTGAATTTACAACCTATAATTAAGAATTAAATATATTTGGGGATTATATTTTAACACTATGAATTGATCCCATTTTGATTTTGTTTATAAATAATTGTTTATCTATCACAATTCACACATGCCGGGTCTCAAGGTCGAAGTGAAAAATTTCTTAAGTTACTTTGAAAAAAAAAATAAATTAATTGTTCATAATTTATGAATTACAGGTTTTTAATAGATAAAAATAAAAAAATTGTGGGAGTAAAAAATAAATCGACTATGAACAGAAAATGCAATTCCATCGATGGAGTTTTCATCGTGGAGGGGATTTATGTAAGTAATAGATTGAAAGAGTAAAACTCAATGTCAACTCTTATTTTTACATAAATCAAAATTAATATATTAAAAACACGAATAAATAATAATGAATAATTTTCATTGAAGATAAAACGAGACAAAAACATGGAATAAATGAAACAAGAAGTAGAACATGAGGATGAGTGTCTTCTTGGATGAAATCCTTTCCAAAAGCCATCTTAATTCCAAATGGACAGAGAAGTGGGAGGATCCAATCCCATTTTTCCAAACCATAAAAAATGAACCAAACCTTAAAATTTATAGTGGTGAAGGGATAGGTTTTGAAATTCCCTCAAGTGTTCATGTGTAATTCAATCTCCAAAATTTATTCTACATTGAGTTTTTTTCGAACACATCACCATGTGAAACATTTAACACGATGAAATTTTAGAATACATTTCTCTTCAATAAGTAGAATCATCTTATATCTTTTAAAGAATAAAAAAATTAACTTATGTGAATAATTATCCTAAATTATAAAATTAATTATATTATATAGTATTTTAATTAAATGTAATTTTTGAAAATATTTTCTAATTCCCTTATGAAATACTATTATTCCAAAAGAACTTTTTTTAAATGTTGTGTTTATGCGAATTGTTTATATAGTATAGGTTTTATTGAAAAATTCATTCATAGTATTAAACATATTGAACTGAATTTATTAAAAATATATAAAACTTATTAATTGTTTTTTAATTATTTATAAATGAAAATAAAATCTTTTGATGGTAAAAAGTGATTTTTTTATGAAAAAATGATTTTAGGCACTCAAAGTGTTTTCATCTCAAAAAACACAATTTAATACCAATTTATGGATTATTTTAATTAAATATGTAGATAAAATAATAAATAAAACAATTTTATATTCATATATTGGATTTTTCTATTCAAGGAATGGGATTAAATTAAGTGTTTTGTAAAATATTAATTTATATGAAAACATTTGTCATTGTATTTTCAAATATTATTTTAAATATAATTTCCAAAAATTTATGAAATCTAATATGATAATATATTTTCCATTTTTAAAATCGTAATTTTCATATTTATTAATGAGTCCTCTTTTATTTCTAGTCAGAATGAATCGTAACTATGGTAAAAAAATTTCATCAAGATTAAGGTTAAAAAGATTAATGAGGAGGTTAAATTAAATGATAATGTTTAAAATATCAATTAAACATATATAAATTTTTTTTGAATAAATTTTGGCATTAAATTATATTATATATGAATTTTGGTTTCCTTGGTTCCAATTTCACTTTAATATCACTTTATTATAGTTTATTTTTTTAAGTATTTACTATAGTTCCCCCACCTCACTTATAAGAGGGAACCTCCTCCCTTAACTTATTCACTCACATTGAGCCCTATAGTTCAAAAAATACATACCAAAATATTGTCCTAACTTCTATCCCAATATCCTAACACTGTTTTTTTCATCCCAAAAGACCAATATGTAAAGGATTAAGAGGTAATCCATAGGAGTTTCCCTAAATAATCGATAATTGTCAATGCCAATCAATTTCAAGTTTATTTTTTTAACCTATTATAAATTCTCTATTACAATATTAACATAAATAAGTCAGTACATTTACTATAATTAAATTATTTTATGTTAATGGTATATCCATTTTATTTCTCATTTATTTTCTATGATAAATGATAAAGTCTTTCATCCTTACGTGTGGACTACCACCTCCATGAAGTTATGTGATTTGTTCTTCATGTCTAAAATACATTTCTATTTATACTTATAAATTTAAAAAGTATATATTATATGTATGGTATTTCTTTATTAATATATAAATTTATATTTCAATTTATCATTATTTCATTCCAATTATGGGAAAATGAAAACATTATCAGTGCATATGTACAAACTATCATCTCTACGATGTAATGTAAATATTTTTTCATCATCGCATTATATGAATGCTAAAAAAAAGTGTATATCATGAATAAATATTATACTAATAGAATTATTAATATTATTTAAATGATGAAACCATGAACATGTTTTAAGGATCATAACCATTGTAATGAAACATTCATGGATGAAAACCCAGTTCTCACATGAATATTGATTTTAAGGAAGAATTATTAATAAATGGATAATTAAAAATAAGGGAATGGTATATTTTAAGATATGTATGATTATGGTTCTGGTAAAGATTTATAATTAATATAAATTTATTATATAGGAACTTTAGAGTGTGTATTAAGAATGTTTGTACATGAGTTAAGGGTTTATGTTACAATCTCTTTTTGTTTTGGAATTATCTATGTAAAATTTCTATTGGGTGAAATTATATGATCCGTAACATTTAAAATCCAAAATTTTTTATACTCTAGCTGTTTATGTGGTTCTAGTGTTTTCATTTCATTCTCCTCTATGTGGTACATAAAATGACCAGGAAAACGTATTTGAGAAAATTAGACATTATTTACCTTTTAGTCGGTGAAAATTTTATTATTTGTCGATGTTCATTAAAATATATTCATGAATATTATTTTCTATAATATAATTATTAATTAAAGTATTTTTTGAAAATATTTTACTTTCCATTCAAATTATAAAAAAAAAATTTACATTTTTTTTTCTAAATAGGTTTTTATGGGGTTTTTACAAGAAGTGTGAAAGGATTATTCATTATAATATTTACTGCATGAACATATTTCTCCATTACCATAAACATTATATTATGAGAACATTCCTTAAAAAATTTACTTTTTTTAAATAAAACCATTTTCACAATATTATTTTAATTTTTATTTAAAATTTTCTTATAAGAATATTATATTTTTATCATATTTTCAAAGAAGGGCCAAATGATTTTTAAAAGGTATTTTTATTTTTTGTAGACATCATTTAATATTAATTATCATTCATTGGGGATATGATCTAATTACAAAATCCATGTTCCTTCCCAAGATGGCTTCTAATTATGTGCTTTTGAGATATTGTATAATCTATATTTTTCCATGAGTTATACTACGATGGAATAATGAATGTTTTTATGACATTGTGGGAGACATATATATGGTTTTCATTATGTGATAGGTGGTTCTATTAAATCAATCCAATGCATTGGGTAATAATTTATATCTCATGAGAAAATATGAAAAGTGGTTGGGTAGTGAACCCAATACATTATAGAACTTTGTACACTATGTGATGGCAGTCTTGGTAGTGGGAATTGTCAAATGAAATGATTTTCTATGATTATGATTGATCCAAAATTATTTGAATATATTTTTGTTATTATGATATGCTCTCATTATTATTATTTATCCTTGATTATCTCTCATAATTATAACTCATATATTTTTAAATTATAAATCATTATGCAACGACTCATGATTTATGATCAATGGATGATAGGAAACGAACATTATAAGTTATGATCATGATCACATACCATTATATATAACTTATGATTTCATATAATATTTGATTGATATCTATAATTCGTTCTCCTTTTATTCATATGGGATAACCTTTTACTCTTTTAATATTTTACATTGGTTATGAAGAATGTTTTAAAGTTGGATATGTTTACAAAGGGTATAATGAGAGAAGATAATTTCTAGATATGTTAAAGATATTATATAAAATTATTCTATTATGTATCTTGTCTCTAAATAAACTATAATTTTATGGTTATTGGGTATGAATTATTGTGAAATATAATATATTTTAATGTAAACTGGTGAAAAATTTATGTACCTTTTCCATAGATCATCTAAGTTCGCATAAATGTAGATTTTAATTACTTTTAGAGATTAGGTTATGAATAATATTGGGATAGAACCTAATAAAACCTATGATTTTTTTAATGTGATATAGGTTTAACTTTAAAGTGTAATAGGTTGATAAGAATGTTTCATAAATTAAGAAATATTAGGAATTATTTCTATTATTGTATGATTTATTAATCTTATTATTGTATATTGATGATTAAAATAGGAATTTTTTTTAAATAGTTTTAAATTAAAGGAATAATTTTAACAATGAATTTTGTGGACAATAAACGATTTTCAATTAAGAAACTGAATGACATGGGAGGGTTAATGAATAGTTTTTAAGATCATGCCACTCTCTCTAGCCATGAATCATACTAAGCTTATAAACCAGAAAATGATGGACTAAAACACCATTTTAACATTCAGGATAAAACAAACATCTTATTTTAGTGTGTCCTTGTATCCTATAGTGGATAAAAAATAGATCAGTACGACTAAAAAGATATTTTTCCTTCTATAGTGACCATAGTTAGAAACTTTTTTCCTGATAGTGTATTATTTGGAAGGAAAAGTAGATAAATGGTAGAATATTATTTTTAATATGTGATAGGAGGAATAAATTTACTCCATGGAACGATATGATTTTAGGAGTGTATTTTTTAAAAAATAATTTCAACGAAATGATTAATTAAAAATTGGAATGGTAATTCCTTAAGTTTATGTAGAAGGATGAAAAATCTATTGGTTTTAAAGACTTTTAATGTAAAATTTTGGTTTTATCATAATCCTTGGAAAAACAATTATTATATCATTAGTGGATTAAAACAAATTCATTAAAAAATATTACATAAGGTACTTTAATATCATTTTTTTCAATGTTCTCTCAATGTAGAAATAAAAATTTCAGACATTAATCATTATCATGATTATAATAATAATATAAAAATGTAGTTTCAAGGAAATAAATATAATAAAACATATATATGAAAGAAAATGAACCATCCTTTATGTGAGAAGTGTGGAAATACAAATGGTGGAAATTGTCTCTAAGGGACTGTTAATTATTTCATGTGTGGAAAGGAAGGCCATTGAGAAATTGAATTCTAAAGTGATATAAAAGTGAAAGACAATGAAAATAATGGAGAAAAGTCCCACCTAAATGAACCACCCATATTCCAATGTTAAAATGATATATTATGATAATTATGCTAACTAGTGAATGAATCATAGGGTTAATAATGACAATCGACATCAATAAAATCATAATAAAAGAGGCATAGGAAATCTAATATGATAAAAACATATAATATTTTCCATTATGATAATGTATTTTAGGGTATATTATCATCCACTATATAACTATATTTTTCTTATTTGATTATAAATCTACCCACACTTTTATGTCTAACTTTTTTTATAATGGTATCAAATGACCACCTTAATGATCATATGTTTATTTTTTTGTGAACAATATTAATGGGAACTACATCTCAAGTCTAGAAAATTCTCTAATAGATGTTTATGGGATGATGATTCTTATAAAAATTTTAATTCTTCCACTAGTTGATTATATTTATTTTATTCCTGGATTGGATTTATATATATGAATACCATACCAATTTATTAGGAAGGGAAGCCTTGTTTGATATTCCAATTAAACCAATGATTATTTATAATTGTGGGTATGAATATGAACTTAAAATGGAAACTATAGTCTTTATATATATATTATTACAAAATCACGAGGCGTATATATCTCAAATGGTTAGGGAGAAACTCAGAACTGATGGTATACATATTATATAGGAACGTTCGAATATATTTCTTGAATATTTTCCTTGTATTCCCCCAAACGATAAACTGTTGTTTTTAATATAACTCATTCCTAGTGCTCTACATATTTCAAATACTTCTTATAGAATTACATTTATTGAGTTACATGATTTGTAGAATAAATTATAGGATAATATTGATAAGGGATTTATTCAGTTATGTAAATCATGATATACTAAAATTGATCTTTTTATTATCAAAATGAAATGTCAATTCCTCTAAGAGTTTAATCAACTAAAAGTATCACAATACTATTCAAATATTTACCTACGAACTGGATAGTATTTGTAGGGGTCAAAAAAGATAAAATATCCAAGACAAATTTTTATAAAAGGTATGATTCATATTAATTTTTATTGTGCCATTGGTAATTACCAATTCCACAAATATATACACAAATTTACTTAATACAATCATTTTATATTAGCTTGATATTCTTATGGTAGTATTTATATAAGATATTCTTATATATTATAAGAGAAAAAAAGAGAATGAAGATCATTTCATGATGGTGTTAAATAACTTGATGAAGGATTATTTTTATGATAAATCTAGTAAATAAAACCTATCATTCTTGGGTCACATAATTAAAAGTAAGAGAGTATTTCTGGATCCTTTAAATATTGAATTTGTTGGAAAATGGAACATACCAACCATGGTGATAGAAATATGTAGTTTTCTTAGGTTGGTTGGATACTATTGATGCATTGTGAGAAATTTATAATGTTTATAAAATCCACTAATTGAGTTAACATGGAAGGAATCCAATTTCATTTAGATAGTTTAATGTGAATAAAGTTTCAAGGAATTGATGAGAAGGATGGTTAGTGAAACTGTGCTCACATTACGATAAAATAGTGAGGTGTTTGTGATTTACATTGATGCATTAAAAAAGGGACTGATATGTGTTCTCATATAGAATGAAATGGTAGTTTCTTATAACTCATTATAATTGTTGGTTCATGAGAATTATTATGTGAAACATGATTCGGAATAAGAAATCGATTTTTTTCTTTTGGAGATATAGGTGAAATATATTTATGGTAACGGTGTGATAAATATACTAATCGTAAAATATTGAAGCACATATTCATAGAGAAAGTGTTTAATATTCGTTAGAGTATATGGTTCGAATTTATTAAAGATCAGGACTTATCTATACAATACAACCTCGGGAAGGAAAACATTGTGGTTGATGCTACGAGTCAGAAAGACAATGATAGTTTTTTCATGACGAGGATTGAAAGATATCCAATATTTAAGGATTTACAAATAAACAACCATAATATCATAATTAAATGATAAAGATCCTAAATTTCTTGGTTGAATGTTCAACCATTTATTCATGTTAATATTAAATACTAGAAAAATGATTTTTTTGGAGTTTTAAAAGATAGAAAGAAATGTTCCTAAGTTAAGTCATGGTAATGATTGAATGAAATGATCCTGTACATAACTTGTTTCTGATTAGTACAACAATATAAGACATATCTATTAGGTATCTCTCATAGATCCTCATTATATATTCATCCTATAAGTATGAAGGTGTATAAATATCTTAGTGAGAATTTAAAGTGGGACAACATGAAGGTAAATATCAAGGAGTATATATTTTGACGCATGTTATGTCCGCTAGTTGAGGATGGGAGATAAAAGTATAAGGATATTTTATAACCATTACTCATTGATGAGTTTATATAATATTATATCACCACATATTTCATTATAGGACTCTATAAGTCATGTAAAAGGGAACAATTATTTTTTGGTTATAGTTGAAAACCTTAAAATATCATTTCATTTCATTACTATCAATGAAAAATTATATCTTGATCAACTCTCTAGGTTATACATTAATGGAGGGATAGGGATTCATGGAGTAACACTCTAAATTATATATAATTGAAATATAAGTTTGACCTTTATATTTTAGATAATGGTTAAACATGATTGGAATAATGAGTTGAGATTCATAATTGAATATCATCCTAAAATAGATGGTCATATAATAGGAAAATTTATATCCTAGAAGATATGTTGAGAGTGTTCTCTTTGGATTTAAAGGTAGTTTGGGATCAAAACCTTCATTTGGTATAATTTTATCACAAAAATAACATTAAATAAAGTATTCAAATGGATCCTTACAAAGTCTTATATTGAAAGATGTTCAAGACTCTAATATTCTATGTTGAAGTTGGGCAATAAAAGTCATAGTTATCAGATCTAGCTACGAAAATAGTAGAGAATGTTAGATCCATTAAAAAGAACATCAAAGTATCTTAGTGTCAATATCATATCTTTGATGATAACCATCATTTGGATTTAGAGTTCAATGTTATTGATAAGGTGTTAAGATAGATATATCTTTGTAAGTATGTTATGAGATTTAGTAACAATTTGAAGGTAATACCTATATATACATATATCCATATGAAATTATTGATAATATTGGGATGGTAAATTATAACATAGTGCATACTATGAACGTGTACAAAGATTTTAATGTTTTATTTGTATATTGTTATAGAAATTACATTCCATATAGCTTATATTTATTAATCTCATTGGTCATAACACTCGTGAATTATCTTTATTAGGAAGAACAACTAATATAAATTTTATATCATATAGATAATTTATTAGAGAAGAAGACTACATAGTTGGATACCTTTTTCTCGACGAATCAAAAAAATTTATGAATTGTTTGTGGGAACCCAAGAATTTTATCATGTTGAGTTATCCTTAGTTTTTTTTGTGTTGGAGTGATATAATTTAAAAATTTAGATTCTTATGAAGAATGTATAATCTAAAACCCTAATATTTTAAAATATATTAATCTTTAATAAATAAATGCAATTGATATATTGTGAATAAATCAACCATGAAATTATATGAAAAATTATAATATATTATAAAATTAATTAAATTGTATTATAATCAAATTAAATATAATTTTTGAAAATAATTTTTATTTCAATTTTTAAATACTTAATTATCCTAAATAACAATTTTGTATATTTTTCTTATGATAAATGATTATGTTATATATGTTTTACATAAAAATATTTTAACGGTATCTAATATATTAAATTTTATTATTTAAAAATGTTTAAAATTAATTCATTGGCTATTAATTAGTATGAAATGAACAGAGCACCCTTTTAAGGTAATAAGAGATGTTTTATTGAAATAGTAATTTTATGCACACAATATATTTTTATGTTGAGATGTTAAATTATCCATAATTTATGATGGATATTAATTAATTTTTTACATAATATATTCAATAAAATAACTAACTATTAATATAATTCATTTTAATAGTAAAATAATTTTATTAAATTTACCTATATGCTTAAAAACACATTTAAAAAAAATCATTACGTTTTTCTTGTACATTTTTTACCCATTTTTCCAACTTTTATAAAAAAAATATGATAAAATTATTTACGTATTTTAAATTATAATTTATAAATTTATTAATGAGGCATTTGTTTTTGGTAAAAATAAATAGTAACTATGACAAACATTTTTCACCTCGGTTAAGGAGAAAAGGGCTAATGATGGGGTTAAACTAATAGATAAAGATAAAAATATCACTCAAAATTTATTAAATTTGACTAGTTGATGTGATTTTTATCTCAAATTTTGTTATATTATATTTTGGGTAATTATTCAACCACTATAACCTGAATATGACTTTATTATGTTTTTATGTTTTACGTATTTAGAAGAGTTCTCCCACATCTATTAAAAAAAATAAAACCTCATCCCTTTACTTGTTCAATCACATTGTTCCATTTAGTTCAAAAAATATATCAAAATATAAATATAACATCACTCCCCACATCTTCTCGATTTTATTATATAAATATTATTACTATAAATAAATTTTTTAATTTAATTTTAAACAATTCTAAACCTCCTTTTCATCTTATGTGGAATTACAACATCGTTCATGTGTACGTGTAGACTACCACCTCCACAAAGCAATGATATTCATTTCTCGTATACACAATACATGACTCATAATATGGATGTATTTAATGAATATATATATTTAATATGTTATATTATTATGATTATTTAAGGATATATTTTAGTGACCCTCACTTTTCATACATTAAAATTACTTCATTTTTGCAGAATACTTAAAATATTATACAATCAAATGCCCAATGACCATATAAGATTGGTGCCTTTAGAAAAATGGAAATATAAAAACCGGTACATGATTTAGATATATTATCTCCAACTAGGTTATCCAAGACTATCTATCCCCTTAGACTAGTCATAAAATAAATATATATTCATGACCTGGGGAATGAAACATAAAAGGGGATAGTTTAGATGGTGAGTAAGGGTAAACAAGGGAGACATGTAAGCGTAAACATGATCACAAGGGCGTGATAACATGATCTTGAAAATAAAAAAATTATACACCACATATCAAAAATCATATACATGAATCATGCCATAGAGCATGAAAATTCATAAGAAATGAATCATAAGGAAATAAATAACATAAGACCAGAAAGTATAAAATTGGAATAATACATGAAATTATGGAAGACATATAAGCTTATATAATGATTTCCATAGTAGTCTAGGCATCACTAACAATTACATATTAGGGGAGAAAGTCCCTTATTTGATCTGGTTCACATCTCATTCCAACCCTGTATTACTTAACCAAGTTCACTCCTTATTCCAGCCTTGTAATACTAAACTGATCTCATTTCTTCTTCCAATCATGTTTATATCATGAGATATATATATTTACCAAATTCATTGGAGGGAGTTATAGGTTCCACAAATATCATAATGAAATCATACTTACATGTTCCAAAAAATCATAAATAGTCATATCAAAACCTATAAAATGAAATGTGTATCATAAACAAGTAATCATATCATAACCTATGGAAAAAAGATACAGGTTCTATAATCATTTCATCAAAATTATCACATATGAAATAGAAATGGATTTAAAAAACATATATCCCATGAAATAGAAACTTCTTTCATAAAATGATAACCCTTAAAAGAGAGACATATTTCATAAAAATATTACCCATGAAAGAGAAATTGATTTCTTAAAGAAATGAAATTAAGCACAAACCATTCAGAGAAAGAACATGAGCACAACCTTTATGAACATTTCCTAAAAATTATGAGTAACCTCAATGGATTGCATCTTAGATGGAAAATAATTTTAAAATATCATTTAAAAAATTTTCTTAATGAAAATACCCTTTCTTCTTTCAAAATGGATTTTTAATGAAATTACACATTTGAAATTCTTTTTCCTAGAAAATACGTTGAAAATTTACAATGAAGAATTAAAATTAAAATTATTTTCATGAAAACGTATAGAATAATATTAAAAAAAATTAAAAAAAATCATTTAAAAACACATTGAAAACTATAAAATAATGCCTGTTTTTTTAAACCATTTCATTGAAAATATTTTTGAAAACTTATATAGAAAGCCGAAAAACGTTTTGAAAACCATTTCTTTGAAAATATGTTTTAATAGTTGTAGAAAAAGAATAATTTTTTTGAAAAAAATTTCCTTGAAAATAACATTGAAAACATATAATGAATTCTGGAAAATGTTTTGAAAACAATTTCTTTGGATTTAAATTTGAAAACATATAAATAATGCTATAAATTTTTTTAAAAAACATTTTACTAGTAATATTATGAAAGATAAATGAAAAAAATCTGAAAAAAATTCCACAAAGAATAATTTTAAAATAATTTTCATAAATATTATCCTTTTTTATCTTGAATATGAATTTTATAGAAATGATGGTGGGTAAATCTATACATGTCGTACAAGGTAAAAAGAGTAATCTTTTTTCACAGTAAAATGGGAAGAACAATTCCATGTTTGGAACGTGATAAGTATATTCCATTTATAAAATTTTTAAAATAAGAAAAGGTATAATTTTATTTTAAATATTATAGGATAATAATATAATATTCTTCGAAACCCTTTATTGAAATCATGGTTTGGAAGGAGCACATATTTATGATTGAAGAGAGGGTAAAGTATGAGATTCATAAACAAACATTATTAACTATGTTATGTATCAATGAATATAAATAACGTAAAAATACACAAATAAATCAAGAATAACTATAGGATAAGAAAATTCATTAATGTTCCTGATATATGGGTTATAATATTTCATCAAAGGAAGCATAAGCATATACAATCTCAAAAAGCGATGAGACTATTTCAATAAAATATCACTTCTTAGAATCAATGAACCATAATCCCCATTTAAGAAAATGAAATTAAATGAAGATTAAAATACCATTAAAATAATAATATTCATGATATAAAATTTCAAAGGTATTATATACACCTCATTAAAAGATATAGG
Organism: Viscum album; assembly: GCA_963277665.1. Classification (NCBI taxonomy): domain Eukaryota; kingdom Viridiplantae; phylum Streptophyta; class Magnoliopsida; order Santalales; family Viscaceae; genus Viscum; species Viscum album. The sequence continues at coordinate 515,406,137 of OY728141.1, forward strand.
TGCATCACATAGAATATGTCTCAAAAATGTAAATTGAGAGAAAACTACTTTACTGATTTAGTAATGTTTGAAACATAAATCACATGATAGAAATATCATAAAATTGATATGTAAATACCCATAATTTTAAGCACAATAATCATATAATATATCCATGGTCAGTATAAACACTACACAAAATAAATTGGTGGTGAATAAAGTACGTCTGCCACTGAAATAAAAAGTGAGATGAAATTCCCTTACCTTATATCTTTAATCACTCCATACTCATAAAAACCTCCTATATAATAAATTAATTTTACTATAAATATATAAAATAACAGTATTCTTATATATAATAACCTATTTTGTTTTATTATGACTTCCTATTACCCCATTGTTAACAATTCTATGTTAAGGTTACACTTAGGGTAATATCCTCTTTGTTCTTCACATGTTTCTTAATTTGTTATATATTTAGTCCATACACATATATCATTATTTATATAATTTAAACCGTTATAAAAAATATAATCTATATTAATTATATTTCTATTTTAAAAATCTATATAATATATAATAATGAAATGGAATACACTGTTCATGGAGACGGTAGGCCGTACGTACACATGAACACTATTTTTGTGTAATAGTCATACTGAAACGAAGTATGTAAATGAAATATATGTATATATATATACATACATATCATTATTCATGTATAATTATTATATAATATATATCATATAGGTTCACTAAACCCATCCTTAGTATATTACATGCAGTTTTTTAACGAATCACATCGCTTTGAGGGGGCAATAGTCCACATATCCTCAAATTAAATTATCATATTTACACTAAATAAAATGTATACAGATATTTTTTGTAAAAGGATTAAAAAATATTTAATACATTAAAAAATAATATATAACATATTTAAATATATTTTTCATCATAATATCCACAATGATGGCCGATAATGGAAAAAAAGGACAATCATCGTTTTGTGAGGCGATAGTTCACCATACAAATAAACAGTATGTTTGTTACCCTTTAGATGGATGTGTGTTTATGTTTAGGTCAAAAAATTAACTTAAAAAAATTTATATATATTTTGTATAATGTTTTTTATAATAATTGAATAATATGAATTGAGGTGGTGGTGAAGAAAAGAAAGGATCCTGAGGGAGGGGGTTACCTCTTAATTAGGTAACTCCTTTTAGTTTTCACCAAAGGGATTCCTTGGAAGGATTTATGAAAAAATATATTATTTAAGGAGTAATTAAAGGTATTTTATGAGATATTTGGTCAGATATTGGTTGATAAAAAGTGGCTTGAGAGGTGTGAATAAGTGGGAGGAGTGGATGCCTTTTTATTGTGGAGGAGGAGTGACAATCTTGTAAAATTTCAAAAATGTAATTCCATACATATTTTTGACATTATATGTGAATACAATAATGGAAATTATTTTATAAAATAGAGAATTGGGTCTAAATATGTCCATAAAATGGATCTTTGAAATGTTTATATGTTGGTTTTTGTCTTAAATTTAAGGATTTGTCTTTACTTAAGATTAATTTAACTTTAATCGATATAATTAATTTTAATTACATTCACTAATAATTTTTTTCAAAAACTATTTCCAAATTGTTAAAAATAATAAATTATTATTACTACATATATGGAATAAATTTATTCCAAATTGAGTTACATAAGTGGAAGAAGTTAATTTAAAATTAATCACGTTGGTGGGACGACACTACATGTTTTTAAATTAAAAATGATCAAAAGTTTTCTAAGATTTTATATCCATTTTCAGTTTGAAATTAATTCCAATTACATTAATTTGATTAATTGATAATAATATTATCAGAATACACCGTTAAAAAAATTTAACCTATAATTTTACCTTGTAAATAAATTACATGAAATAAGTAGTTTTGAATTATTTTTTACTATTCATTAATAATTGTATACTTATAGAAAAATACTAAAAATTTATCCTGACAAAATATTTATGTTTATATTTCAATAATTATGTTTATTTATACATATTAAATATATAAATGTTTTTATATTTTTATTTAATATGGGTTATCCATTAAAAGGAGGTAAAACAACCATTATAAAAATATCAAATTGAAGTATTAAATTGGGATTGTTATCATATTATGTATAGCAAATACATTGGATGAATTTAAAAAATATCTTAAGGAATATATAATATATATATTAAATTAATATCACTCTCTAATTATAACTAATTTAATTAATTAGGCTAAAACAACTTTGTGAACATAAAATACTAATATTAATCTTTATATTCAATCAATTTATATATTCATTTCTACTTAAATTTTAAACATTTTATTCATATTATTTTTGGGTAAAACATATATTTTTGTAAGTTAATACTATCGATAACTGGTAATTTAATATCTATTTTATATCTTATAATATTAAATTATAATATTATAACAATATATTAGTTTTTTGGTAAACCACTATCAGGCGTGTTACGCAACCCATTGAGGAAAGTCATTTTGGCATGTAACAAAATATAGCCTAAGTGTTTTGCGTATATAAAGATAAACATTATGTTTCATGTAGTGTATGATTGTTTTTTCATATTACATAATCCATACATAGTGATTTAATACCAAATAAACTATTTTATGTTTTTGATAAAATAGAAATTATCAAAAAGGTTAAATTAATTCAGAATAAGTAATTAAAAAAATCTCAGGGTGTTACATTTTAAATCCCTTAAAATTAATTTCACCCTCAAAATTAATATGATATATCAATGTTTAAATACTACAAAGTTCCATTCTTAGAAAAACACATCATAAAAATGAATTATAAAACTCCCCTTAAAAACGGAAAGTTGTAACCATAACATTTACAAAATGTAACATATAATTGAGATTAAACTAAAGAGGACAAAGGTTGGGAGTGAATATTGAGCATGAATGAAAGGAATAAATATTTATAGGCTGTGATTTAGTTCATCAAACAAAAAAACGTTAATGATCAAGAAAAGTTTCAGGCCTCAAAGTAATTTTTTTTGGATGATTTAAAAGGCTATAAATTAAAAAAAATGTATTTGGGAAACAATTTTTTGATCATTATCCTAAAATTGATTAATTATTTTATTGAATAAAAATATAAGAAAATATACATACTTGATATATTTATTTGAAAAAAAAGAATTTTTTAGTTTTTTTCTTATCTATTTCCAATTCATCCATCATGTCAAAACATGGATGTCTAGAAATTAAATTTGATACTTGAAGTGCTAAAACACAATTTTAGTTGATCATAAGGCCCATAAAAGAATGAAAAGTATAAATATTTGTCTCAAACTATTCTTAAAAATCAATATGGTAAATACAATAATCTGTAAACAAAAAAAGTTACTCCCCTAGTTCATCATTAATAATTATTCAACAAAAATAAATACACGTTAAGTTGGACATAAAATCGACCGGTGGTAGGCGAGACACCCTTATCATCCTTCAGACATGGTTTCAAGACCTATGACCATGCGAGACTTGATTTGTTGTCACCCGACATAAATGATATCCTCCTCTATAAATACAGTAATATAATTTCCAAAATAAATAAAATGGACATCCTTGATGTATGGTTAATCACTAAATAGACTTAAGATTTTAAATCGAAACCCATTACATAAATACTTACTTTGTAGTTTAACAAAAAAATTTCCAGTATAGAAAACCTTATAACCCTTCTGAAAAATGAAAATATGAAACTTTAGAAATATATTCTGAAAAAAATATGTACATTGACCCCGCATATATCACAATGTACCACTTTATTGTCACATTTCAAACATATGAATACCCTAATCGTATTTTCTCTTGAAATAAGGTAATATACTTAATTAACATAAATAATTAATGAAAAAAATGCATGTTTCCTTATTCCAAATTTTACGGGATATATTCCATAAATACAAGATACATCATCCAGGATAGCATGAAATACTTGTCAACAATGCCTTAATTAGTTTAAAGTTAATCAGTACAATCCAAATAAATTACTAATATAACACATATCTTTACCATAAGAACAATATTTTCACATAAGTAACATATTCGATGTTAAATTCCCTTCTTCAAAATATTACCTTGTCATTAAATCACTTTTTGAGTCCATCGAAAACATTCAACATTATATTTTAAATCCTATGAATAAAATATAAAATGGAAAACACTAATTTGTTTCACCATTCATATAACAAAATTTTTTGAATCCAAAATACATAAAACATCGATTGTTCCAATTCATCCATAATCCATAAGAAGGGTACCTCATCATATTACTTAATACCTATTTCCTTTAACATTTAATTTGTAGTCTCATCATCATTAACAATATAACTATTACTCGCACCACTAATATGATTCTCTTTAGTATCATTCCTCTTATGATATTGAGTTTAAAAATGACCTTTTATTCCACAATTAAAATATTTAACCTTTGATGATTCCTTAAGGAGGATAATATTCCCATCCATTTTTTAAACCCAACACTTCATTTTTCCCTTTCTGTAACATTCTTTTTATTACTTTTTATGGCCAAAACATCTTCTTGTTCCATTAATACATTCATTTAGGTTGTTTATTCCACATTCGTGACATAAAGGAAACCAAATGTTGTTTCCTAGAGGTTATCAATTACCCAAACTCTCAGATAACTCCTTCCTTATTTTAATTTTAGATTACAATATTTGGTTAAGTTATACATTTTTAATCATGTTTTGTGAAAAATGATTAGGCTTGATCAAATCATCATTCACTTGAGTGGTCATTCCACTTGAATTATCATTAAAAAATCATCTATCACATTCCACATTAATCTTGTTCCATCTAGTTCCCACCATTGAATAAAATCGGTATCCTAATGTAAGCATTACATACCATATCAGAAAACTACACTGTCCTGAAAAGAATTACTTATAAGACATCTAAATCATTACACCCTCCTTAATCAATGAAACCCTAGGTTCATTCTAGGATGTTCATATGAAACTTATATTTAAATCATTCATCATAGTTCAAGATGATATTATGAAATTTCAAATCACACCCCCTAGTTGTGTCAAAATAGGTGTGAAGTATGGCCCATTATTGTGTATGAGATTTCCCTAAATCATGCCCATAACATCTTTTCTAAGATGTTATCCCTACATAAATATATGCCTAATCCACATAAACATATAGAGTCCCTAAATTTTCATATATTAACATTACATCACCTTCAACATTAATCTTGTTCCATATGGTTCCCACCATTGAGTAAAATCAGCATCATAATGTAAGCATTACATATCATAGCAGAAAACCACATAGTCCTGAAAAGAATTAATTATAAGATTTTTAAATCATGACACCTTCCATGATCAATGAAACCCTAGGTTCATCCTAGGTTATTCATATCCAAATTATATTTAAATTCTTCATCATGGTTCATGATGATTTTTTGAACTCTCAAATCATATCCCTTAGTAGTGTCAAAATAGGTGTGAAGTAAGGCCCATTATCGTGTACGAGATTGCCCTGATTCATGCCCAGAACATATTTTCCAAGATTTTTTCCCTACATAAATATATGCTTGAGACAAATACACTTATAGTACACTAAAAAGGATTTATTTCTAGGAAATCACTCACTCTATCCTATACCAAAATTCCAGGAATTCTTATATACTTTTCCTAATCCTTATACTTATCCATAGACATATCTGTAGGTTTATCACTAACATTTTCTCATCGTAGCTTCCAAAGGTTAACTAAAAATTCTCACCAATACTAACTATAGTGTCCCTCACTTTTCATATATTAACATTATATAATTTTTTATAATACTTAATACATTATAAAGAAAGACACACAAATATCATATTAGTGTAGTGCCTTTGGAACATAGAAACGTAAATACTTGTACATGGGAGGGAAAAATTATCTACAACTAGGTTCTCCAAGGCTAGAAACACACTTATACATATCATAGAAGAAAAATATCTTCATAACATGGGGAAGGAAATAAAAAAAGTGGTGAGATCAGATCATCAGTAAGGGTAAAAAAGGGAGATGTGTAATTATAAACAAGAGCATTGAGTTATAAGAACATAATCACGAAGATATAAGATCATATAATTCAGGTCAATGATCATATAAATGAATCATGGAATAAATATTGGTATTCCATAATACACGAATCAAAATTAACTAAAGAACTTAACATATTAAATTGTAATATAGGAAAAATTCATGGAATTGTGGAAAATAAAAAAGTATATCTAATTCTTTAAATTGTAGAATTTGAATCTCTTCCATATATTTCTTAGTGGACAATTCCATTTTTTTAGATGAGTTTACTGCCTGTTCTAACTCGGTATTACTGAACTGAGTTCACTTCTTTTTCCAACCCTGTAATAGTTACCCATGTTCATTTCTCGTTCGAGCCATGTCTATCTCCAGAGATATAAATCATTACCCAATTCATTGGAGGGTCATATAGGTCCCACACATATAATAAAAAAATCACACATAAATGTGAAAAAATCATAAACAATCATATCATGACCCAAAACATGAAATGGGAATTATAAACATGTAATAATATCATAACCAATGAAAAATGATATAGATTTCATTATAATTTCATCAAAATAATAACCCGTGAAAGAAAAATAGACTTCATGAACATATAACTTTTGAATGAGAACAAAAATGATAAATATATAACCCTTAAAATTGAAACATATTTCATAAACATATAAACCATGATCGAGAAACTAGTTTCATAATGACAATGATATTAAGAATAACCCATTCAAGTAAATAATATTAATGTATACTTTAGGTCATTTCATATAAAGGAATGAGTAACCTCAATAGATGTCATCTTAGATTGACTTTTTTTTGAAACATCTTTCAAATACATTTCTTGACAATAATATCATTTCTTCTTTGAAAAGGGATTTTAATGCATAAGAAAATTTGAAAATCATTTTCTTAGTTAATACCTTGAAAACTTATAAATAATAATTCAAATAATTTTGAAATCCCTTTAACTTAAAAAAATATTGAATAATATTTAAAACATTTTAAAAAAAATTATTTGATAAACTATTAAAACATTAAAATAATGCTTGAAAATGTTTTGAAAAACTTTTCATTGAAAATACTTTATGAACTTATAATGAAATATTGAAAACAGTTTGAAAATCAATTAATTTAAAAGAAAATTGAAAAATTGTAAAAAAATATTGAAATTTTTTGGAAACCATTTCTTTGGATATAAATTTAAAAACATATAAATAATGCTTTAAAATGTTTTGAAAAACATTTCCATGAAAATAACTATGAAAACCAATAAATAATTCATGAGAATGTTTTGAAGAAAAAGTTACATTAAAAATAAAGAATGAATGTAGAAAAAAAAATATTAAAAAATTCATGAAAAATAATTTTTAATACCATTTTCTAAAAAAATAACCTTTTTTAAAAATGGAAATGAATTTCAAAGAAATGATTGTAGGTAAATCTATAAATGTCATTCAAGGTAAAAAGAATACTTTTTTCCCAGTAAAAAGCTATGAAAAAGTCCTTATTTAGAAAAGGACAGTAATATTACATTGAAAACATTAGTAAAAGAAAAAAAGGGTAAATATTTCATTTAAATATTATAATATAATATATAAATATTCTTGTGAAACCTTTTTAGAAAACATGATTTTGAAGGAACACTGTTTTCTGACCAAAGAGAGGGTAAAGTTGGGCTTTCTTAAAAAACAATTATTAACTATCTAATGTACCAAAGAGTACAAAAAATTTATCAATAACAAAATAAATAATTAAAAATAATATTATAATAAAATTAAATAATGTTATTGAGATATGGATAATAAATTTTCATCAATGTAAGAATAAATATAAAAAATTATGAAAAGAGATGAGATTGTTTCAATAAACACTTACTAATTTGTAACTTTGAATCATACTCCCCATTTAATAAAATGAATTTATATTAAGCTTAATATATCATTAAAAAAGGAGATATATGATATAACATTTCAAAGGTAGTATATACAATTCATGGAAAAATATAGGTGCATAACATGACATGTGTCTCAAAGTAGAAAAATTGAGACAAAATTACTTTACCAATTTAGTAAATTTTAAAACATAAATATAATGAAAGAAATATCATAAAATCTATATAAGAATACCCATTATTTCTTGTATAAAAATCATAGAATTCATCCCTATGTAGCATAGATACCACCTAAATGGAATGGCTGGTGAATAACACATGTATCTCACAGAAATAAAAAGTGTGATGAAATTCCCTTACCCTGTGTCTTGACTCTCATTGTACTTATAAAAAACTCATGTATAAAAAATATATTTTTATTATAAATCTACCAAATTACCATATTATTATATAAAATACCTTATATTGTTTTATTTTGTCATTATATTACCCTCTTTTTATCTATTATATGTTAAGGTTTCACTTCCGGTAATATCCGTATTGTTTTTCTCACGTGTCATAATTTGTTATATCATTAGTCATTATAAATATATCATGATTTAAATAATGTAATCCATGATATAAATTTAATTTTATTCAGTATATTTTTATTATAAAATTCAATAAAATATAGATGTATGAAATAGAATACATAATTCATAGAGACGGTAGGTTGTACGTACACAAGAACGCTATTTTCAATTAATAGTTGAACGTAAACAATGTATTTAAATGAAATATACCTATAGAAAATTATATATATATAATTATTCCAATAACATTATTATATCATATATATCATATAATTTCACTAATCCCATCCCTAATACATTCCATGTAGTGTGTGAACGAACTACATCACTTTGAGGGGGCAGTAGTCCACACTACCTCAAAAAAAATTATCGTATTTACACCAAATGAAAAGTATAATGACATGGGTGGTAAAAGGAAATTAGAAGATTGAAGAAATTAAAATATAATATATATAACATATATAAATAGTGTCTATAATAATTTCCACTGTGATATGTGTTAATGTAAAAATCAATAATCATTGTTTAGTGGGGTGGTGGTTCGCTGTATATATAATCATTACATTTGTTACCAATTGAATGGATGTGTTTATAATTGTAAGTATAAAACATCACATAAAAACATATCATAATATTTATCATACTTAGTTTGTGTTAAAATAATTAAATAATATGACTAAATGTGGTGTAGAAAGAAAATAAACGAAATGACTTTGAGGGAGGGTGTTACCACTTAATCAGGTAACTCCTTTTAGTTTACACCAAAGGGATTCCGTGGAAGGATTTATGAAAAAAGGGGGATTAAATTTATAAGTGAGGTATTTTGAGGAGATGGTTGGGTAGATCTTGGTCAATCCAAAGTGTATTGATATTTGTGATGAATTTGGAGGAGAGGAGGCCTTTTATAGTGGAAGAGTGATACACTTGTGATATTTGGAAAAAGGAATTCCATACACATTTTAAAAAAACATGTAGATCTAATATTCGAACCAATTATGGAAAAGGGAGGACATGGTTGAAATAATTTCATAAAAGTGATCTTAGAAATGTGTATAGGTCGTTTTGGTCATAAATGTATGGTTTAATCCTTAGTTAATCATAATTTTACCATAATCCATGAAAATAAAATTTAATTACATTCACTTATATTTTTGGTCAAATACTAAGAAGACATTATTAATCATGATAAAATATTAATATTAAAAAAATGGAAATCATTTTGGAAAATTCCAATCATAGAAGTGGCAGAAATTAAATTAAAATTGAACCCACTAATGGGACAACAGTAGATGTTTTTAAAGTAAAAATTATCAAAAGTTTGCTATATTTTTATATCTAATTTTAAATTGAAATTTATTAAAATTAACTAAATTGGATTAATTAATAATAATATTACCTAAATAATTTTTTTTATAAAAATCTAAAATATAATTTTACCTTATAAATAAATTAGATGAAAAATCAGTTATGAATTAAAATTCAGTATTTTTAACTTTTAATTAAAAAATTAAACCAAAATGAAAAAATCAAAAAAAATTATCCTAACATTATTTTAATGATTCACATTGAAATAAGTAGTTTTTTAGACATATTAAATATATTAATGTGCAAAATTTTTGATTTAACATGGGTTCTCAATTAAAATATTGTAAAACTACCCTTATAAAAATATAGGTTATGAAGTATAAAATGGATTTTATTCTTATCTCATGTCTATTAAATCTATTGGATGGATATAAAAATAATTGATTTGATATATAACATATATATTATATAAATATCACCCAATAATTATAATTAATTTAATATATTAGGGTAAAATATCTTTTTGACCATAAAATAATAATATTTCACTACTGGAAAATGGACCTATACCAACAGTTTGGGAAATCGTGTGCTACCGAGTGTTCAGTATAGATCGAAACCAATGGTTCTGGGAAACTATTTGTAAATGTGGATATTCCAATAGTTTAGTAACCATTTGAATATGTGATAAAAATTTCATGTCTTTACCGTAGACCCACGATTTGTTAAACCATGGGTATTGCTTAAAAAAAACAGCCATTAGATTTGACCCCTAGACTGACCCTCTATTCTAAAAATGCCTAAACACTAATCTATTTCATTTATTGGTATATAAATATGTATTTATATATAAAAACTATAGACATAGGTAAAAACCCAAGGTAATAGGTGTTCCCACAGTTTTTTTGAGTCCCAAGCATTTTTCTATTCCATGAGGTGGGAAGGATATTCCCATTGACTTGAAAAACTTTGGGTATAGTTCTTCAAAATCAAACCCAATACCCACAGTTTTACAAAAAATATGTGTATGGGTCTGGATAAATAACCCTATACCAATAGTTTCTATATAAAAGTAACTATTGGCATTGAAAAATAGCGTAAACCTACGATTTTACAAGAACCATGAGTATAGGCACCCCTATACCCAATATTTTCCCAAACCACGAGTATTGTTTCCCATTCTACACCTTTACCAGTTTTTTGAAAAACCTTGGGTATAAGGCCATTTTTCAGTTGTGTTTCCCATTATATTCAATAGGTTTTCATATTCAAATATAATTAATTGATAACCAATAAATTCATCTTATATTTTTATAAACCATAAATTTTTATTAGTTAATAACATTCCAAAATACTAATTTAACATGTAGGTTATATATTATTATATTAAATAAAAATATTTTAATAATATATTATTGTTTAGTAAACATAGACCATGCCTGTTATACAATCCATCGAGGAGATTCGTTGTTGCATGTAATAAAAGCTGACATCTATGTTAAATGTAGATAACGATAAAACTTATGTTTTACTTGGTTCATGATTAACTTGGTGTTCTATATAATGTAATACAAACATAGTGCATTAATATAAAATAAACTATTTTTTGTATTATGTGAAATTATAAATATCAAATGCAATAAATTTAATTAAGAAAAAAACTATTCAAAAAATATAGGTGTGTTACATATATTATTATATATCATTATTTATTTTTAATCATTATAAAATGAAAAATTTACCTATGTATATGTATAGAATACCGTCACCCTGAATAGATAGAGAATATATATCCCAAATATTTAAGCAAGGTCCAATATTTTAATTCCATCCTAACACTACATTAGTACAAATTTTCTACCACCAAAATTTGAGACATAACATTTTTAATCTAAATGAATAATATAGAAAAATTAGTAGAATATATACATAAAACATAAATTGAAAATTATACATATAGAAAATATTATGATAAAATCACTAGAGTGATATTAAAATATAAAAAATATATTTTTCAATGAAATTTTAAATTTAATATAAAATTATATATTTCCATTAAATCTTAAAATAATGGTTAATTTTGGGAAATTATATAAGTAATTATAAAAAATAAAATGGTTAATAATTATTGACCACTCAGATTTTTTAGAAAATTATTGTGTGTAGGAAGGTATCATGCTCTTCCTACAGTTCACATTACCTGATTGGTGTTATTTTTATACTGACTCCTACTAGTGCTTTATAATTTATCCCTAAATTTCTTCAATAACTTCCTCAACTAATAAAGTAGATATCCACATAACATTTGATTAATATTCATTAATATAATAATATCTCCTTCCTCATACTGATCCATCAAATTCATTCAAACATTCTAAACCACATAACATAACTCGTTCTCTTCATACTACCTAGATTCCATATTTTGTTCAAAATATATTTTATGGGTTCTATCAAATTGAACATTATATATTTTTAATACAAAAAAAATGTTATTTATAAGTCCATGCACATATTCCTTTCTCTTTACCTTCATCCTTCTTTGTCAACACTTCTATCATACTGTATATCAAGAGAACTGTTATGAAAACAAATTTCCTCTCTTAATTATTTTTCATTCTTCATATTATTTGATACTGAGATGGTAAATATTATTCAAAATAATATTAAGATATTTTTTTGTAGAACTATAATATTTCTCACAGGATTATTTACATCTTGTAATAAAAAAAAATTTATAATAGATTTATATTTTTTTCTCGAGATATCAGCCATACAGATTTTCTTCTCGAAACTCATCACTTTTATGAGACAAAGCATTTTTATTTAGGGGGTCATTTAACATTTTAAAAAAATATAAAATATTAAAAGAACATCATAAAATTAAAATATATTACATTTTCATGAAATAAACAACAACATACCATAAATGTTTCTCTCATAAATTTCCCCAACGATATTATTAAAATAACCATCTTTTAGTTTCTACTCATTTTCTCTCAGATAGATAAATAATTATTTGTTTCTACACCACATATGAGATATTTATGTTCAAAAAATACTCCACCAAAAAAATATATTTTATCATTTTTAATAGATATAAGATAATATAAAGAAAAATACCCATACATCGATAAATCTAAATGTTATAAGTGCTTCTAAAACCTATCAATATAACTATATCTTGAATTTAAACACTGAGAATACATATATGTTGGTATTTATTATTTCTATATCACATATATTTAATCAAAACTCAATTTTTAATATTTCATAATTTAATATAAGTATATAAATCATCATGTTAAAATTTTAATTTTAATTTAATCCGGAGTATATTCATTTTTTAGAAATCTAAATTCCCATAATTTTATATCAATATTTCTCATCTTTCTATCACACATGATTATTAGCCGTTAAAACATAACGCTTTATCACAATTAATTTTGTATTGTTTTAATCCATAAAAAGGATCAATATTAAATAATATAATTCCAATATCTTTTTGAATTTTCACCATAAATATTAATTTTCAAATATTCTCATTTGAAAATAACAAATAATAGAACAATGATATTATTATGTCACCACATTAAATATTAATAAAATATATTTGAATCATTGTTAACATAAAATTATAATGTTTAAAACTTGAGATAATTGATTCATCATTATTATGTATGAATTCTTTAGAATATCAAAATTCTATAATTTTTTCTAATCTTGTATTGACTCATATATAACTTCCAAATCACTCATAACTACTTTTCCTTCGAACAATACATAGATATTTTTTCATGATTCATAATTAGAGTCTAATAATATATTCAATGGTCTCACTATCTTGCATGAAATGTGGAATGTATCATACATGTACCAAATTACACATCCTTTGAGTCTAATTACTCAAAAATTGTTATTGATGGATTATACATAGAGACAAATGAATCTTATGCAGCTTTGGTGAGTCGTACACATCTTTAAATTAATTTTAGCATCTATAAATGAATAATATAAAATTAATATATCCACTCTTAGTGACTCAATTGTCGATTTATACTGTCAGATATGTCTTATACAGAACAAAAAATGACTCATATACAAAGTTGGGTATTCGTACCATTGCCAAATTTACATCAATATAGAAAGAATGAATTTTTTGGAAATCCAGATATAACAAATTTTCAACCCCAAACACCTATTTTATAGTTATTTAATATCATTTTTATGGATATAATTTAACTACGAACCCTCTCAATCACTTAAAAAAAATCATAACAAATCTAAATTATTCAAATTATTATCAGAATAATTCTAAATCAGTAAATATTATTCGAAATAACTTCATAGATAGTTAATAATAAATTAAGATTATTTAAATATAGTTTAAATGTATTATTATTGTCTACATCCTAATAATTTGTTCTGTTATTTATTGATTTGGGTTTCAACATTGATTATATCGACCATCAAGCTAGAAAAAAGTAGTCTAGATTTTTTAAAAATTATCAAGCATCCATAAAAATTTTATAGTGTTATAATCTCTATAGATACACCTATAGAGGTTTTCTAATAATATTTCAACAACCCACTTACCTTCAACTGAAACTATTTTAAACATCACTTTCATATCCTCAACACATGTATCAATCATTTTTATCCACTCACCAATAATCTGATGCATTAATTTCCACTCAATATTTGCCTGGGATGGTATTCCCTAATAACAGCCTCACCCATCATCCAAATTTACCTAAATGTATGTGGGAAAAATTACCTTCATTAGGTGGAATCTAAATCCATCACCTTTCTTTCCTCCCTAGTATTCCTAGATAGCAACATTCACTCTTCATTCATATATAATAAAATGTATGAGAAAAACCTTCATCTCCTTGGATGTAATTTTACTCCATCACCCATATTCTTTAAAAAATATATTTTAAAACTTATTGATAATAAATTAAACCAAAATACCATTTTTAAATTCTATATCACCTTTATTTTTGTTTGTAATACCAATAAATTACCTTAAATCATTAATATAAGTTAATATTTCTTCCCCCTTAATGATAATAAATTTAAATGGTAAAGGGAATGTCCCCCCTTTTGATACCTTGACCATATGGTATGTTCCTACAAGGGATAAATCCTATCCCCAATTATATTATATATTTTAAAAATTACTTCCCCCTTATCTTCATTGTAGTCCCATTTGTTATTATAATTAGTCAATTTACACTTTATAGAAGGGTATCACCAAATTTCATAATGAAAATATCTATCAACAAATCAAATCTAACTCTGCTTAAACTAACCTGGTTTAGAAAACAAAAATTATAGTTTAAACTATAGATATATCCATAAAACATTCACAAGGTGGTATTAACTCTATATTTAATTACATAGAGTCCACTCAATTAGATTCTGAGAGGTTTTAAGAACCTTAAATCGACTTCAAAAAAAAGATTAAAAACATTCAAGTGAATGTTTTATTTCTCCCATTTTATTAGGTATCCACCCCACTTAATAATTAGATTCAAAAAAACAAAAATGAAATGGGAGAGTGAAAATAAAACCTTTATCTTAAACTTTGGTGAGTTTAGCTAGAATTTTATATATAAAAAGAAATAATAAATCTATAGAAATTTCACATATTTGATAGCTAAGGATAACTTTTAGATGTCACTATGGATAATAATTTTTTACGAGGACAACTCCATGAATTTTAATACTGTTTGAAATGTCTAATACCAATTGTATTTTGAAAATTAATTTGTTATATGAATATAGAAAGATACCAATTGAAATATTCTATATTGCAAATATTTCTTTTTTCATTTATAAGCATCATAACTTACATTATCACTCAATATGTTCCACAATCAATTTCCATCACATGCTGTTTAGAAAAACATCTTGTGAATAAGGTGAGTTTCTATTTGCACTCCAATGTGAGCAATTTTTCTTATACTTGTTTCCCAACCCAAAAAAAACTCATTCTTTTTAGCTCTGAAGTGTTTATAAACCTTCATGCTTGGATTTAAATAAGATCACCATATATAATTTTTTACCAACATGGTTTTTTTTCTTTTTGAACAGTATACATAATTCAATAAACATTCTTAAAATTATTTAATAATTAAATTAAACTCATTTTAACATCCCCTGTTATGTTAGATATATTTAACTATATTGGATATATGATTAAACATTTATTTGGAAGACGGTTAACCATGTTTTTGTGTGCATAAATATTTTCGCAATACCATTCTTAGTATTAGGAGACACAAGTTATCTAACAATATTTTCGAAAATATTATGTTATTTTAGTATCCATGTTATGCACTTTATAGAAACATGTCCAGCTTTCTTATACCGTTCCACATTTCTTCTTGAACGTTCACCTTACCTTTCTTTAGAAACCTCTCATGAAATTCACAATCATTAATTCTATTGGCAGGCTCCCTGGAGGCGAGGATGGCACAGATTCTCGCAGCGAAGGGCTTTGGCTTTGCGGGACAGGTCCAAGGCGTAGATCCGGGATGTTTCTTCGGCTCTCTCATCTCGTCTTTTGGCTTTCAGCAGAGCATGGAGGCGGGGTTCACCTGGGTGTTCTTCCTCGGCCTCGCCTACATCTCGCACAACCGATGCAGCATCCTTGGTGTACTACGGGTGAGTCCTACGCGGGTGTACATCGGTGATGGGTGGGTACTTCGACGCGACTTGCTTTCAATGGGTGATGGTGGTCTCCTTGTAGATCTGGATTCTACAGATCTAGATGTGTGGTGACGCTTCATTGTATGGAGAGGTGATGTGGTGGTGGCGGATCAGCGATCTTGTCACGGTGGTTTGAACGAGGGCCTTTAGTGATTGCTGGGGGAGACTTGAGTTTTTTGAATTTGTACTAGGTTATTTTTTCTTGTATTTTTTTCATAGGATTTGGATTTGGATCAGACTTTGGTTTTTAAAGGGTTATGTCCCACTGGGCTAACGAGCCACGGTATTTTATGTCTTTATGCCAAACCTGCGGGTTTTCTATGGTCTTTCGGGTTCTCCATTTTCCCTTAAAAGGGTTTTTGTGTTCTTTTCTTTTTAATAAAGGGGTTCTCCCCCTACTTTCCTTTTAGAATAATTTTATTCAAATAGTTCTAACTTGTTTTTATTCGTTCTTTT
Organism: Viscum album; assembly: GCA_963277665.1. NCBI lineage: Eukaryota > Viridiplantae > Streptophyta > Magnoliopsida > Santalales > Viscaceae > Viscum > Viscum album. The sequence continues at coordinate 515,423,193 of OY728141.1, forward strand.
CAATCCACATAAGAGTGGTAGGTTTAACTTTTATCTCCAATTTATTCCTTTAGGAAAATTTGACTTCATTTAGGATATCATATATTTTCTATTGTGGACATCCCATTATATTATAAAATAATTTGTTTTGACATGTTACACCCCAACACTATTTATAGTAGAGAAAACTTATATTGAAGTAGTCAAATAAATTATCAAGAATTTAAAATATATATTTTATGGATAGTCTCATTCCCTTCTATGAATTATACATTAGTATAACCTATTTCTTATTTGATTTATATTTTCTACCCATAACTATAATACTTTAAAAAAATCTATTTACTATTATGTTATACCACTAATCAATGGACTTACGTCATAATGTCCAATAACATTAACAATGTCCAAAAAATAAATTAATTTCACTAGTCAAAATAGATCGAAAAAATTTCAATCCTTATTCTTTTTTGGAAAGATCATGCTTATTTTGAAACCAATTGAGGGAGATTCCCTTCGTGGACATGATGTATTCCATCCCTTATACATTACTGGGTTTATTAATTCTTTTCTTACTCCACATATGTATACATTTTGATTTTAGTCCAACACTAATAGGTATAACAAATTTTTTGAATAATGATTTAACTAGATAATGTGATACATTTACATATGAGTTAGTATTGGGTTGATTAATAGATTATTTCATGATCTTATTTCAATAAAATTGATTCAACTTGGAAGTAATAATTAATTTTATTATCTGTGAGATAACATTCATTATTTTAGATAATTGTGAGTATTCATCAGGGATCTTTTATTGATTATTTATCTTCATATAAAACACTATAAATTTCATATCAAGATTATATTTTTTGGGTTTTTGTTATTTTTATCTTTCATTAAAATCTATATTCACCTTCTAAACCTGATTCTCACGTATATTTTCTTCCTCAAATGAAGGAATGTCTAACTCCATTTTTATATTGGATTAAATTTTCATTTTATTGTTTTACACATTCATGGAGACATTGCGTAGTTTCTCCAATGAATTGATAATTTACATTATAGCCTTATCAAACACATATGTCTAAATAAAACATTAAAATTATTCATTAATAATATAAATTGTTCTATTGAAAAGTGAGGCCATTTATCCATGAAATTCATGAGATTGATAAGGGAGTTAGATAGACTTAAAATTTTATCTAATTCTTTTTCAGTGGAATATTATTTTAACTTTATTTTTGATTTTTCATCATGTATCCATTTGATATATGAAAATATATATGTGAAATATTAAACAAGAATCTTCTTCAAATAAACCTTGATTTTCGTATAAAAATCAATGAGTTGTTTACTATATACATATGGTTTACATCATTACAATAATTCATCATAGGAATAATATTTAACAGATTTATCAAGACACTTACAACTCAGATTATCTTTTGGTAGTGATGATTCAAATTTCTCCTTTTAATTATTTCATAGCTCCATGGAATCTTTATTGTTCATTTTTTACAATGACATTACCAAAATCATTAATTATGCACTCATATGTATGGAAATTGGGTTATCCATTTGAGACTAATTTTTATTCATTTCAAATCTACACTTTATATAATTTTTATTAGAACACTACTGAATTAAATAGTTTAGATCTAATATGAGGGAAACCTTGTAGTGTTACCTATCATGTGGTCCTAGTGAGTTTGTGAAGACACTTGTGGGTGAATAAAGTGTAGGTAAAATATTTTTATAAATTAAAGATATTCTTTAACCCTTTAGGAAATTTTTTTATGTGAACCTATGAATCAAATTAAAATATAAATGGATATGTTTATCTCTAAATAATTATTGTCAACTTATGTAATGATGGAAATAACATAATGTGAAGAAAACAAATTTTTATGAGGTTTATCTCACCATGTGAAGCCAAACCCTTTCCACGATAAATTTTAAAAAATTTATAGACTCTCTAATATGATAAAATTACCAAATTATAGTGATTAGAAAGGTAAAAATGTATTCATATAGTTCAAATCAATCCACTGGTATAATTTTTATACTAAATTTTCATAGTTGTTTATACTAGCTCCCACTAGTTCATCAGCAACACCCCCCTCTAAATATGTACATCTCTACACAACACTCGATTACTCATAATTAATAGATTCATATATATTTCCCCATATAGAGTCTTCAAAGAAATTCCAATTTTCTAATGTACGTCATGTATCATAGTCTATTTAAACAATGTTGCTTCCAGATCATGTTTTGAATCTATTTTGGGTAACTATAAATTCAATATTTATGGAATTTTATAGCCAAATCAATGTTCTATAGTAGTCGTTATAAATTATCTTTTCAATACACCTTATTATTTCCTTATCATTTCTTCTATGATACTTTGTTTCATAAGAATTAATATATGAACTAGATTTATATCCTTATTTATTCTTCTTCTTTGATACCCAGATGCTAAATATTCATCAGTATAACATCAACATCTTCTGTTATTTTAGATAAATATAATATCTTTTATCACATTAATTTTATATCAAAATATCTACACATACTACATGCGAGACATATATACTCTTCTCAGGATGTTATCTATACACCTTTTCTACTCAACAGTCATTACTTGTACAAGCCCCCCAATTTTATTGTGGGTTTATTTCAAATATTACAAAGAATATAAAATATGTCAATAATATTATACAATCCAAATACATTTAGTTTTCATGCAATGTCTTGGGATCTTACATATCATTTTCTCTTCTGCATGTTCCTGGTGGTATTAAAAAAATGACCACCATCTATTTTATTTTCATTTTCTCATACCTAGATAAGTATTTATTTATTTTTATATACGGAATGATATGTCTATTCTCACAAAATATTCCACCAGAAATATATATTTAATTGACCTTTATATTTACATAAAAATATATTTTATGGTCTTGTGTCATGAATCACTCTCCATGAAATAAGAGCTTCTGAAAGATAACTATATAACTTGTTCTTCAATTTAAACACATAGAATGAATCTCAAGATGTATTTATCATTCCAAAATAACTCATCATGAATAAAAACTATTTTTGTGATAATTGACCATAAAGAAAAACATATATAATATCATTTTTTATTTTCTAATATATTCAGTCCATATTTTCTTCATTTTTAGGATATTTAAATCACAAAGTTTCATATCATCATTAATATTAATGCTCAAACACAAGAAGATAAACTTATCAAAAAAAAATTGGATACAAAAATATAGTGATGTTTTAATCCATAAATAACTATGGAACAAATCATTTGAATTTAGTTCTATGATAACTTTAATTTTGTTCACAAATATAGATTTTAAAATTTTATCATTTAAAACCCACAATTAATTAACTAATGATATTCTTATATCATGTAATTCAAGAATACTCAAAAAATATTGAATTATGGATTCAAATATCATTAGTATTTTTAAAACATGATAGTAAATATCCAATACCAGAAGATCTAAATTCATCATAATATCTTAATTCTTGAATTTCTCATATTTTCAATAAACTCATATGAAAGGCCAAAATCAGATATACATAGGTTTACTATGAATCATACAGAGATCTCTTTTTATGATTCAAATTAAAATTCCCATGAAATGTATGCAGGTGTTAATGACTCATAATCAATGTATAATGAATCATACATTGTCTAACACCCTAGTTCAATGGTCAATTGATAGTTTCCCAACTCGAGGAGTTATCTTCTTGAAAACTTATATCTTTTATAGAATTTATTTCATAATATATTATATTATGATAAGAATAGGATAACTCCAATATATTTGGATTACAAGAGTATTTATATAGTTAGATACATATCATAATAACATGAAATAGGGATACAATAACATTATTTAAAAAAAACAATGGGAGGCCCTAAAATTATATTTTCCATCTAATAGTGCATGAGATAACGTATTAATATACACAAGAAATGGGTGGGATATAAATACCAGTAAGAGAATAACTAAATAATATCATGAAGTGAAAATTTATATGTGATTCAAGGGATATAACCCGCATACATAAAAAGGTGAGAATCATAATCATGAACATCAAATCATGGAAAAAGATGATAAAATCAATATATAAATAGGAATTTGGAAACAACATAAAACCAGAAATAATAATCAGAAGTCAAGGATAACTACCATGAAATAATAACATAGTGTGCTTAGTCTAACTTATAGTTAACCTTACATGATATCTCATAAGATAAAAATGGTACCCACTGTGTTGAAGAGATATATAATTCCAAAACACCTATCATAATTATATCATATACATTAATTTGTGTTCCACATATATCATATGACATAATAATGTCTTTAATCACTTTTAATCCCATGATTTAGGAGTTTGGGTTGCATAAATAGAAGTACTCAATCAAAAAAGGATAGTCACATCTACTTGAAATATAAGGACCCTTCCTTAAACAATTAGTAAATTGAATCTTTATATAATATTTTTTTATTTCATTCTTTAAGAACTATTCTAGTTTAGAATTTATATATTTAGCTCACCATACTTAGAAACTAATATATTACATCATAAGGCATGAAATTCCACTCAGTATCCATCTTTCAAAAAATAAAAAAGTCTCAATATATAACAAGTCTTATTTGCATGAAATATATTTATAATTTTTATATTAAACTAATCATTGTCCCTACTCATCCCTAAAACCCAATGAAAAGAAATTAAAATGTGGGATGAGAATAAAAATCATATTAAAGGATATATAAAAGAATGAAAGAAATATATTAGTCCATTTCAAAACCATGATATTTTAAATTTTTTTTCCTTTAACATAATAAAAATTGAACTCAAATAATACTTACTAATGAAAATGTATTTACTGACCAAATATTTTCACAAAATAGTTAATAATAAAAAATAAATGAAAATTCATAAACATGAGGGTTTATTTAGAAAATAGAAATAATCCAAGAACTTTTTTTAAAAACATACCATATTACATTAATAGGGAATAATCGTTCCTTCAAAAAAATATCGCTAACATACCTTTTGAAATCAAACTATTTCAATGAATACAATGTAGAAAGCATAGAAAATTAAGGTATGTACCTTGAGAAATCATCTTTATGAAACCCTTATAAGAACCCCCATATGTGGAATAACTAATAAAGTAATAGTCTAGTATAATTATCTATAGAACATTATAATTACCCCGTGGATTGGGGTGATATACTAGAACCACCTTATCAAGTACAATTTCTAAGGACTATAACTTGTATAAAATATATATACTATATAATTTCTAATATCTCACTCATAAAAATATAATTTTTCCCCATAAGTAAGATATTTTTAGATATAGTTATATCCCTTTCCTTTGAGACCAATTTTGAAAGACAAAAATACCATTAGAAAAGGGAAAATATGATTGTTTTAAATAAATCCTGGAATCTTATAAATGAATTAGAACATAAAATAAATATTATATTAATGTAAAATTATGTTCACACTATATATGCTAAAATGGAACATTCCATTTTTCCTTTTGTAGAGATTTCAAAACGTTCCGTATAAAATATATAAAAAGATTCCCTTCGAAAACATTTTTAAGAGGGTAATGGCGATATTAAATATGTTTTATAATTAATTAATATCTATATAAATACATAAATAATATATTTTTAACAATATGTACATGGAATAAATTGATTTAGAAAATAAATCATGAAAACATTTAAAATGGGGTTTAATGTTAAAATGTCCTTTAAATATTTCTTATCTTTTGAAGCAAAATTATTTTAATGAAAATAACATGAATAGATTTTGTTTTTTTAAAAATTAAAATATTGTTAAAAAAATTTCATAATATAATACATAGACCAGAAAAAATAAAACATGTGCTAAAAATGGCTACGTCTCAATATAAGGAATTTGATATGAGAAATCACTTACCATTAGTATGAATTTCCAGATACATTCTCTATATTACTATATAATAAACTTATTTTTTTTGATAAGGTGGTGGAAAATATGTTTTGTTGAATGATGAAATTAACATAATAGATAGATAGTTGGATGTGGTCAATTGTGTCAAAAATCCTAATTAAGACCTAATTTTTTACCTCATTTTATCTCCAAGTTAACATTCATCATTAAGATTGACATTCTAATTTATATAACCATGCCTTCAGCACCGGCCTCTTGGATATAATCCTTTCCTCCATGTTCTCAATTTATACTAAAGACCTTCCAATCCCATACTCTCTGAGCTAAAATGGTGAACATCAAGTTGATCCCTCACACAGTTAACGAAGTCATCAATTATGAGAGCACCATTATCCTTCATGGTACATGTCTGCCTCTTTTCTTCTGGGACTATTTGTTAAATCATATATTTCACAGTGTTTAGAACACCAAAATATTTATGGATAACTACATGTGTTTTACTTGACAAAACACGTGAATCCTAAGCATTTAATAAAATAATACCATAATACATTGAGAATCTTATTTTATCCATAGTAGAAATATGTGTCTAAATATTTAATGAAAGATTCCATTTAAAATATCTATTAGAAGTATGATCTCACTTAATATCCAAATTAACATGATAACTAGTTGATGTGGCCTTTTTAACCACTTGGAATGCTTTACCACCTACCAAATATTCATCTAAATCGCCCTACCTTTTTCCCATGGAAAGGGAAGTCAACTTCACAACTATGTCTATAGAAGAACCATACAGATTGGTATGGGCCTCCAAGTGCCCAGACATACCAATAATGTTATTTTGGGCTTGAGCTAAATCCACATATGAAGGACCCTACCTTTTCCCAAGGATAGGATAGATATCTCTGTAGTCTTCACCACTTCTAAGGAATCAATAAACATAATTGTAGAATAGATTTATTCAAGATCATTTCATGAATAGGATACGAGATTCAAGGTGCACTATGAAAATAGGTATTTTTCAAAGATGAAACATCCATGTGTCTGAACTGACCGAAAATGTCATCTAGGGATTGAGATTCATTGACACAAATAGTGTGAGAATACACAGGATCAACATCCTATGATCCATGTGTTATAACATCCCTAAAATAATTCTACCCCTTCAATGTATCATCATACATTCCATATTGAAAATACTTTTTTATATCAGAGTGTTGAAGATCAACAGTCACCTCAATGAGAATGATTTCTTAATCATTATCTTCCCAATATTGTGAGAAAGCATAATATAGACTACAATGAGCCACAACATCCTTCCCCTTATCAAAATATAAGTTCTTTATTTGAGAAGACCCCCTAATGGAAGGGTGGTCATTGCTATTAAAAAATTGGACGAATGCAATTTCATACCACAGACCTCACAATTCATCCTTTTATGATAATTGACCAATGATTGACCAATATCCAATCATTCAATGAAAAAGGTGGAAATATCTTATATTCTAAAAAATGTTGATATCATCTGTGTGTGTGGTGAGAATAACAGTGAAAATGAGAGAAGTGATAAGGTCTAACTCAATCATCATTTTGTTATAGTGGCCAAATCAAACATGTCTAGTCTCTCAATCCAAACAAATTGGCATTCTAATATCCATGTAAATTTTATTAGAGATCATCAGCTGCCAATGTATATAGTCAATTGTTCCAAACATGGGAAACAAAATTATTCCCATTCCAGACATTAAAGTCCAGTTAATACTCATGTAGATTTAGTTATCCAAAATTTTATAATAGATAACCACAATTTCAAGGTCATCATCTATATTCATCAGAGAAGAAAAATCAGTATAAGACACAAAGAAAAAGGGATACACATTCGTAATACAAGAACCACCATAAGCAAGAAATGGTCATAATAGAGTCATTCATCTTCCATTAAATTATACCATAGAGAGTAAAATCCTCTAAATAAGTAAATTATTACTCATGGATATCCTTTAATAATAGGCATTTGGATTGACATCAACATGCACTGATAAACCCTTTTTTAGGATTCTTCCAGTGGAGGAGTCCATGAAAGAAGGTAGCAGTTGAAAGCCAGAGGATGAATTCAAATTAGGGGAAAACAATTAATAATTATAAAATAAAGAGCTTTTAATAGTTTATCAAATTGTATTTAGTCATTTTCATATATGATCCTTCTTGTATAATTTTGGATCCCAGTTAGAAGGAAGATCCATGATTTCTCCGAAACCCCGATCACCATCTTCAACACCATTGGAGAACTCAAAAAACTAAAATCCTCCCCCAATAATAATCTTATGCCAACTATTTTCATAAATAATAAAAATTCCATGTTTCTTACTCCTTTTATTTGAATTATATCCATGATAAAATTAAATTACCTAACAGACTATGTTCATGTTATATGTTTTCAGAACATTAAGTGTATATTTCCAAAATGACTTTGGAATATTGTCTGTGGTCAATGATTTCACTATTAAATAATATTTAGAATAATAATAATGACTTAATTATAATTTTTATACATTAATTATACTTTAATAATAACCATGTTTTTTATGAAAAATAAACTACATGACCATCAAGGATATGGTAGGCTATAGGTACGAATGAGTAACATTTCCATTTTTCAACAAACATGATGTAAAGAATGTAAGAATATTGTATCTTTATATAATTATCATTATATCATAAAAATCATATTATTTATTTAAATACATTTATATATACTAATCATGTAAAATGGTCATTGAAAACTAATCGCATCGCTTCGTGGAGGTCGTATTCCACACATACGCATGAATGATGTAATAAATTTTCAATAGATGGAAAGGTATAAAAATAGATGATATATTGGATTTATATAATGATAAATATTCCATAAATAATATATATATATATATATATATATGAAATACATCATTATAACCATCTATGATATGTGGTGTTGGAAAATGAATTACATTGGTTCATGATGCAGTAGTCTGTTGTACATAAGAATAATGGTTTATTTTCCAATTGGATGAAATAAAGAGATGGGTATAGGTTATGAAATTACCATTATAACATATATATATATATGGAATATGTTGGTGTTATTGTTTTATAATATTTTATTGAGTTATAAAAATAAATGAAATGAAAATTATCAATTAATAACTATAGTTCTTCTTTAGAGAAACTCTTTAGGTTTATAGCCAAATCCATCATGGGTTGGTTTTTTGATCAAACAAGGGAATATAAGACATGTATAGGAATTTTAAGAAGTTATTAATTGATGGGTTATCCCATTGAAATTTCTAGAAAGGTGTCTGGATGATAACAGAGGAGGTTCCCTTTTATAAGTGAGGGGAAGGACACACTCAGGATTTATCAAAAGATTTAATTATATATATATCATAAATATATAAAGAGGAAAAAGGCACTATAAAATAATTATAACTTTTATAGGGTTTAAATAAAATCTTCCATACAATTTTGACAGGTTATTTATTTATTTTTATCCTTATATCTTAGTTACACTGATTTAAACTCATTTTACCCTATATTGTGATAACCTAAATTTTTACCAAGATAACTTATATATATAACCCAAAATAGATGTGGAATTATAATTTTTTTTGTAAATTATGATTCCAAATTTGGAATCAAATTTATCACATTCAATATTTATAATTGGATGAAATTACATTTAACATAAGAACATAAAATAAAGGTAAAATCATTTTTAGCTAAATACCTGATTTTATTGTAAAAAATATTTTACCATGAAATAAAGTATTATTTAATGGAGATCCATGATTTTTTAGTTAAATAATAATCAAAATAATCTTTTCAAACATTTTTTTCATGGTAAAACTGAATTTATTCTTAAAACATTTTCATTAAATGAAAAGAACAAAAACAGTTTTTATTTGAAAATAATATAACTTATCTTCTCAAAAGTCAAGCTTGGGATCCAAAATTTAATGTAATCTTTTGAAACTAATTATTAAATCCATAAATAGAAATTTTTTAGTAAAAGTCATCCAATATAAGAAAGTCAAATTTTTAGGTAAATTTATCACTTGCCTATTTTGTTTAACCCTAGTGTAATCCTCTATTAACCTTAACAAAGATAACATATTTTTACTATTTTCATTATTAATTATGACCAAAAAATATGTTTAAAATATTAAATAATATTAATTATTATTACTAAAAATATGGAAAAAATATCATAATAATTAATTCATAGAATTAGAAAAATTTAGTTTTAAATTAGACATCCAAAAATTAATGGAAAATAATTTTTTTCAATTTTTTTTAATGTGTAAAAATGTTTTCATAGAAAAATAAAGATTATTTTTAATTAAAAAAATATATTTTTCTATTTTTAATAAAAATTAAGAAATTAAATTTAAAAACTAATATAAAATAGAGTGTTTTATTTTATTTACATGAATGAAATAGATAAATTTCAAAGAATTCATTACTTTTCCATATTCATTGAAAATAACGAAAATATATCCTAAGATAATTACAATGTTATAATTTCTAAAATGATATCATTTTTTCAAATACAATTTCTAAAATTGAAACAAATTAATTTTTATATTTTCCTGAAAAAATAAATAATTTTTTTTTGATGAAACTGAATTTTCAAAGAATAAAAAAACATTACTAAAAATGGACTACCAAATTATTAAGAATTAATATATAAATTTTAATTAAATAAAAACCGTTTACGTATGTTTCATAATATGTTTTTTATTATTCACACCTTACAATTTAATGACTATATTATAACAGTCATATTTAAAATAATATTATTTCATGTTTAATTTATGATTAGTGTCGCATGTTGTATACACTATAAAAAATAGTATTATTTTAAAATATCAAGGCGTTAGATTAATATTTTTTTTTTGGAAATATGGATGTGTATCACAATAAATATTTTTGGTATTAGATAATTTCATCATCAAATCATGTGTATATAATAGTTCAAGGAAGAGATCAATGATAGTGAAATGTGGCCTCTAATTACTTTTGAATCCTCATTATCATAAATATATGTGTAAAAAAAATAAAAAAATGAACCATTAAAAATAAAAAATGATAAATACAATGTAATTACTTGAATGTGGAGGAAATTGATGATAATTACACACCTTAAGAGGGTGATTCTAAAAGTAAGGGACGTGCCTATTAAGAGCTTTCAAACAACTTATGAGAGATTTAGAAAGGAATAGGGAGAGAAACATCATGATCAATGTTTTTCAATGTTAGGGGGAATGAAATTTGGGTGGGTATTTATAGCAGGGGAATTATTTATTAAATTATAATCATAGGTTTTGGAATCTAAGTATTAAAAGAATCGACACCACAAACCTTCCCAGAGCATTTCACAAGGTTTATACTAAATAGTAGTGGTTTAAAATATTTTATTATGGTATGAACCATCCTAAATTAATTATTACTATTCATGATGTGAATGTGAGTCATGATTATAAAGAACAAATTTTAAAACCTTAAAATATAATATAGGTTTTGGATGATTCATTATAGGTTTGTAAAATTATTAAAATAACCAGAAAAAAATTATTTTAAGGGGAAACATTATTTTGGATAATATATTATATCTATTTTATTTGTTACATCATGTTTTTATATTATTATATCATCATACATACCATATATTTATACACTTTCATTTTTATTAATAAATTTGATTGTTTGAGAAAATAATGAAAAACTAACTATTTGAAAAGTTTTATATTCTAAATTTAGAAATGATATTTATTTTACCAAATTAAATGAATTCGAATTATTATTTCCACTTTTAGATAAAAATCTATATGTATTGAAAAACATTACTTTTAATGATAAAAACAACATTTTGAACCATATAAAAATTATATGGTTCATCATTAAATAATTTTTTTTATATTTTGAGAATATTATTCAATAATACTATTTAATAAAATAAAAAATATTTTAATTCACATGTATTAATAAAAAATAACATTCTAATTATATATATATATATATCCCTAAAATATAATAATTTCTTCTTCATATCAAAATTTATTTTTTTATCAATCTCATAATCATGTATATATAGAATGTAAAAATTAAAATGTATAAAACTAATAATTATTTTGTTAAAAATAAAATATAAAAATTCATAATACAATGTTATAGATACATAACCACATATTACAGTAGCATATGCCCTAAGGGTACAATGTATGACTGTATTATTTTATTATGATGGTTCAAAGAACATTTTTTTGGTGGTAATATCTATAATATTTAACTTCATTCATTAATGTAATCACTTGAGTTTAATTGGATGAATTTAAGATTTTTATTCATCAAGGGAATTTCCCAATTATTCTATCTCTCATGGGAGCTATGAAAAATGGGCTTTATAGGGTATGATTTTATAGGATGTGGCCATCAACTTCTTCCTTCTCTGTAATTTTTTTAATAATAATCCTTTATATTAATGGTCACTATATAATGAATATAATAACAAAATTTATGATTCTTAAATTTCATTAAAATTTGTTAGATAAATTTTGTATATAAAATATAATAGTCTAAAAATGAGATATTGTGCATGTGTTTTATATTGCTACATTACCTAATATGTTTTTTAAAATTAAAAAGGTAATTTATTCTATAAATGATTAGGTCATTAAATTATTCTCTCATTTATAAATTACTTCCTTGAATTTTCATTTTTTTAATAAATAAAATTATTGGAATTCTGTTTCATCACATTTTTATGTTCCCATGTTGCCTCCTCAAACATTTGGTTATTCCATAGTAATTTTACTAGGTGAGTTGTGTTGTTTTGTAGAACATTGTATCTACGAACTATGATATTCAATTAATACTCCTCATATAAAATATCATTGTCCAAAGGAACTACCTTTGTATTTGTTACATGTGAGGGGTCTAGTACATACTTCATTAAGAGCGATATATAGAAAACATCATATAGTTGAGATAGGTTAGGTGGGATCGATAGTTGATAGTCCACAAATATGACATGATCAAGGATATTAATGTAAATGATTAATCAAGGACTAAATGTTCCATTACTCAAAAAACTCATGAATTTATTCCACAATGATGTATGACGGAAGATGTTATCTCTGATATCAAACTATCTGTATCATCGATGATTATATTCATAGCAATTATATCAACTTTTCACAAATATCATATAATGTTGAATGGTTTAAAACATTTATGTCATCTCCTTGATAATATCAGGTCCCATAATATCAACTTTGTAACTCCATCCCATTATGTGTAAGTCTTACACCTCTTCCCATATAGAGCCTCATATGGTTCAATTTGATTAGTAGAATTGAAAGTATTGTTAAATGGGAACTCCACTTGGGGAAAGTGATAATTCCAACATCATTAGAAATATATAAAATAATATTTCATCGTATATTATAGTTTTTTAATTGTTTTATTAGACTAAAAATCCATATGAGGGTGATATAAAGAGTTAAAACTCATCTTTACAGCCAACACTTTTTGGGGGATTCTCCATAACCTCAAGGTGGACCTCATTTCTTTGTCAGATTAAATAAAAAGTACAACACCACATGTTTTTAACACTTATCTTATGTATTCGTTGGAATATTGGTCAAGAGTGAAATATTATCTGGTAAAAATGAAATGATCATAATTTTCAAGGTGATATACTAATAACAATATGGAATTATTGAATTTAGATAACCTATGGAGTCTTATGATGAAATTCATCATAATGTTTTCTAACTTGTTTACTAGTATGAGAAATGATTTCATCATAACTTTATATTTATATTTCCTAACCTTGAATGATTTCCTTACGAAGCATTGAGATAAAAATTATCCAATATACATCTTCATATTATTCCACCAAATGTTTTTCATCATATCTTTATAGAACATAGTTCATCCTTGATAAATTGGGAAGGGAAAACTAGGTTTATCATCCAAAAGTTGCCTCAACAGTTATAGTATTTTTGGGACAAATATCTTGGTGCCACACCTTATAACTGCTTATTTAATAAATTTTAACTCTAATATATTAACTAAATTTCTCAATAAGTCCTCATCAACTTTTTGGGACCCCTTGATCCTAACAAGAATGGATGGCTGAGAAGTAATTTGATTAAGGTAATATGATGATATTTTTTATTATTCCCATTTATTTCCTTTTCATTTACATGAATACTGGAACCCTTTCATTCCACATCATATATAGGGTTGTGGAATTTTTTCAACTCATAAAATCTACCATTTTATTCAACTTCCTATGATGGTAATGGATTGAATACTCATACTCTATGATTAAATATAAACACAATCATTGGCACATATTGAGATCATTTTATGATAATATATACATGAGGATTTTTTTATTTGTATATATATTATACTTCACCCAATAGATATAATTTCACCAAATCATCAATGTAGAGAACAGTGAAACAACTTCTGAATCATGTGTCAGGTAGTTCTACTCATGTACCTTTAATAGATATGTGGCATAGTCTACCACTTTGATAATTTTCTCGGGTAAAAAATACAAACGTTTTTTTTGGACACATTGATGTAGATCATAAATCATTCCCCAATGGTGGGTAATGTAATTATAGGTGAAATTAATATTCTGAAATTTGAATATTAAAATATATCCTAACATTTATCAATACAAACAAACTTTACTCCCTTCCGAGTTATCTTAGTTAGTGTGTTTGAGAATCATGGGAATTTTCTCACAAATCGGTGATAGTACCCAATTAATCTAAGGAATTTATGGTTCTCCATAAATAATGTTGGTATAGGCCATATTTTAATTACTATTGTCATCAAAGGATCCATATATATATTTTTTTGGTGATAACATGCCCTATTCTTTTTTAAATTCATGAAAAACTCACATTTACAATACATCATGTATAAAATTTACATTTTCATGGTCTTCAGTACAACATTAATATTATACTAAAGTTACTCCTTAATTTTGGAGTATACGAGATGTATTCAATAAATAAAAATGAATTTATTTTCAGGTAATATCTAATGACTTATTTTAACATGTCCAAAAAGATAGTTGAAGAATTAGTGAGTACAAATGTCATAACTATGAAGTATTAATTTCTATTACTTGTATGAAAATCAGTCTTGGAGATATCAGCCTTATTGAATTTTACTTGATAATATATTGTCTGATGATCCACCTTAGAGGACTACTGGGATCCATATAAATTATTGAGAAATTCATCCATTAATGTAATAGGATACCTTTTCTTATTATGATCTTATTTAGCTCAGGATAAAAAATGAAAAGGAACAATGAGGCACAATTTATCTTGAATAAAAGGACCAAAACACTCAATTGTGAAAAACATGGTAATATAAACCCTTTAATATTATTACCTTGTAGTGGATTTTTTAAAATTTCATGTAAAAGAATGTACAATATGTTTGATGTTTTGGATATTGGAATTGATATGGGAATATTCTTGATTGAAAATTATACTACTTAGCTAAGAGTAATACTAGGAAATATTTTGAGGAATACATCAATATAGTTCATAAAATGGGAATGTCACCATGTATGATCCTTTCCTTAGTCTCAGGCATTTGATCAAGATACTCGTACTTATAAGGAAATAATATATGTGATTTATATTATGATTATAAAGGAGATCCATCATCCTATTTACACGTATATAAATTTTGAGGGAGATTTATGATATAGACGGTGATTTCCTTATACCACCAATTTATTTTGGTTATATACTATGAATGATAATCCATACGCAAATAGAATGAAATTATACTAAAGGGAGTATTAGAAGGCTCAAGGGGAAATTCAGTCTACAAATACTGATAGTGGAGCAGTTAATGACTTAGATGAAATATTTACCCATTTAATATTATCACTGATAAATAGACTTCTATATTTTTAGTTAATGTATGAATAAGTCTACTAAACATAAAATATATGTATGAATGTTTAGAACCATATTCATATATTCCATTTGAAGTTTATGAGTGGATGATACTCTTACCTTTCACTGTTTGATTCTAGTTCTAGTCATACAATTAATCTAAAATAGAAATAAGAAATTGGATTTTCAAACTATTAACCATATAAAAGGTCAACTTACAAACATAAAAGGGATATCCCATAAATTACATATATTCCTTAACAAATGAATTTCTAGGATTCAATTTCAGGTTTCCACGATATCTTTCCTAACATTAAAATCCATAGAAATTTTCCATCCCTTTATAATGGTTTTATAAAATCTACATGATTAACCAAAACATATAACGTGGTAGTGATTTTCTTGGTTTGAAATATTAGGACTGTTTTTCATTCACAAGGTATAAGCCTGGTTAATACCCAATGAGCTCTTTTAGAGTTACTACACCTAGGGAAATCCATTCTATACCCGCATCCACATTCCAAAATTATCACATAGATTTATTTTCTCAGAAAAACAAGTAATCTATACAATAAAAAAATTTAGAGATGTTTTCCTTTGTTTAGACATATCCCAATGGTTTTCACTAATGTTTTCTAATCCTAATCCATAAAAATACCGAGAAATTTCTCTAATACCAAGAATGAAAAATCATATATTTAATACACTTAACTTCATGATTTATTACATTAAGATACACATAATATATCATCAAATTATTTAAAGGCCTATCAGAATTGTTTAATTTGATAAATATCACAATAACAAGAAAAAGGGATATCATGGAATTTTTTTAAATACTCAATAACATGCCTTTAATTTCAATTTATCTTTTAATACTACTTAATATTACTTAGGGTAATATATAAGACCAGGGTGATTTATAAATACTAGTAAATCAACCAAAGCATAACATGAATAAAAATAATAAATGTGATTCAAGGTATATAAAATTGTGACATAAAAATGAAAAAATCGTAATCATGAACATCGAAGTATGAAATAAGCTGATAACGTCAAGGAATCATATGAATGTGGAAATAAAATAAAACCTGGAATCATAAGTATATGTCAAGGGAAATCGATTAGAAATAATAACATATTTTGATAAGTATATCCTCCTATTCACAATACAAGTTATCTTATGAGATAAAATCATTACCCAATATATTCATGCGATATATAATTCCAAGACCACCCATCATAATAAAATCATATAAATGTTTGTGGGTGCCAAAAAAATCATACAACATAAGAAAATATTTAATTACTTTTAATCACATGATTAAGGAGTTTGGTTTTCATACATGGAATTCAAAATAAATGAAGGACTGTTAAATCTAGTTGAATACCCTTTAGTGGAAATGGCGAGGAGTATTTACAAAACAAATATGGAGTAGAATATCATTGGATAATTTCATCAAAATAATGGTAGTATATAACTATTCATTATATGTAATAATGATTGTGAAAGGTTGTATCATTACATGGGAGTCCTATGGATGGTTATTATATGTTTTGAAACATATTACAACATGACCATTATATATAAAAAGGGAAAATTCAAAGGAAGTGCTTTAATGAAGATGAAAAGGAAGACATTCCCTTACCTTGATAGGGTGATCTAAAACATTTGGAGGAGCTTTTTAAGATATTGGGAACCCATTAATAGGAATTTATAGTGGGCTATGGAGTGAAAATTTTGGATCAATGGGTTTTTAGTGGAGAGGAAAGGAAGTATGAGTTTATATTTATGGAAAATGAGATAGAAATCATTTATTAATTCTAAAACAATGGTCTTTGTCTCTAAGTAATAAAATAATCAAAAAAATCCCATATTTTCTACCTATTAAGAGTGGTTTACGTTATTTTATTAGTTTAATAATTGAACTCATTGAAATAATACCATTCATAACATGGAAGGGTTTCATGTTTACAATTAATTTTTTTTAAAACCACAACATATCATAATGGATTTAGGGGATTCATGTTAGGTTTTTATAATTAACCAAATAACATCAAAAAAACATTATCTTAAAGGGTAGACCTATTTTTTTCATGTATTGTATTTATAGTATTTATTACATCATATTTGTACTATTATGATGTCATAATACAAACTATATATTTATATCATATTTAATTTACACCCATAATTCATCTACCTAATAAAATATTGAAAAATTAACTATTGGATAATTTTAAAATGATTATTTCAAAAATGATATTTATTTTACTGAAAAATTATATAGATCTAAAAATTTCCTCATTTAGATAAAAATCATTATTTATTTAAAAGAACTAGTTTTTTATGACATGAGAAACGCTATTACCCTTAAAAAAATATATGTGACCTCATTAAAACATTTCATCATTTATATTAAATAAATATTATTTAATAAGAGAATTTTGTAAAAATAAATTTATAGAAGCCACATAGATTTATCAAAAATAGTGTTTAAATTGAAACTCTACATATATTTACCAAAAATACAAATTTTGGTTTCCTCATATCAAAATAATATATATATATATATATAACACAAAATCATGTATATATAGAAAGTAATAATGGAAAGGTATAAATATCATTATTATTTTTTATTAAAAAGAAAATATAAAAATCTATACTAAGGGCCTATATATATACAACGTCATTACACTAGTGTACACCCAAAGGGTGTGGTAAATAACGATAGTTAATTATTATAGTGGATTTATGAAGATGGGTTGGGTAGTGGTCTATATAATATTGAAATTATGTCTCAAATTGTTTCACCCAAGTTTCAATGGTTATATATTAGCAAGATTTTGGTCATGGAAAATCCTTATGATTCCATGTCACTCAAAATCTTTAATATATGGTATATATAGTGTACAATTTGATTGGTTGAGGCCATAACTTGTTCCATTTATATTAACTATATTTTAAAATAACCAATAATATATACAAATCTTAATGATTAATGTAGAATGAATTTATAAAAAATTATAGGATTTTAATGGTCTTTTCAGCCATATAGAAATTTTTGGCTATGTATTATTTCATTATGAAAAAAATATAATGCATGTGTTTTCTATAATTACATTACATAATAAGATATTTATTGATTTTAAACCTAATTTAATTTATTAAAGTTTAGGTTCGTACACTGTTACCTAAGTTTACAACCCCATACACTAGATCTTGTCATTTAGTAATCTGGGACTAATTTATACAGTGGGGAGACTATTACCTCGAATTAGAGTCGGAGAAATACTTGAAATTAACAAAAAATTTATATATTATCTACTTGTTTGATCTTATAAAAAAATCCACTACAGGACCTACTACCATCCTTCGGAATTATCAACTGTATATATAATACCCTCAAGCTGTACAGTCTTGATCAACAAATCATCCTATGAATTTTCCTTTAAATAATAAATAAAGTCTATATTTATATCAGAGTCCCTGAATAGGCTGTGGGAAATACATCTCAGTAGGGTGTAACTATGTTCCTCTAATATATTCTATCATATATGTGTATTCATGAGTAATATAAACATGTCACACAAACATATCAAAACTCTTGTACTAACTAAGATGCCATAACTCCATGAAAAAATGGTAATCATGTTCCAAATAGGCAACCAATACACCTAATAATATATGCTTTGATTCTAGGCCAAAATCATATCATTGTTTCATGGCACTGAACCCATAACATAGTATGTACTAGAAGACTCAGGGTATGAACCTAAACGATGCTCTAAGGTGTATGATGATGTCCCACATCCATGTTCTAAACTCATCCTATCACCCAAGGTAATATTTCCAACACATTATTAAATATGGTGAGACCATACGTATACTCTCCATTACCCTATCTCTTAATGTAGAGTTTACTGTCCATGTCTCATGTCACAACACCTCTGGACTAGTCACTCTCACTTAGGTTAACTATCACATCCACAAACCTCTCATTTAGGATGAGGCTATAATCTGACCACTCACCTATTCTAGGGTGGGTCTCACTTGAACTAGTGGATCAATACCCTCTAACATAGGTTGGACCCCTACAATACCCTTTAACATAGGGAAATGACATACATCCCACCCACTTCCCTCTCACTTAGGGTAGAGTATTTCATATCACACACTACCCTATCTCTTATGGTTGGGTATATGGTCTATGTCTCACATCACATCACCTAGGGACTAAAGCCTCTCAATTAGGGTAGGTTAGCTATCACATCCACCACCCTATCATTTTGGATGAGGCCACAACCTAACCACTCCCCTATTATAGGGTGGGAATCACATGAACCTGTGGATGAGTGCCCTCTAAATAGGGTGGACCCATCATGTAACCTTTATCGTAGGGAAATTCCAAACATCCCAACCACTTATATCTCACATATGGTAGAATATAACACATCATTGACTACCCTAACACACAATATGGTGTTAAAAATTGAGCATTACAATCTCACTTATGGTATGTTCTAATCCTTGTATCCCTACCTACGCACATAAGGTGACGATCATAACCATAAAAAAAACAGGACCTTAATTGAATAAAAAAGGACCCTTAGATTTCATAAAGAGATAATATAGAGATTATAATTTTTCTTACATGACCAATACTTCATTTTAAATATAAAAAACATAATATTACTACAAATTGTGGTTTAAAAGTTTTAATGCCCTGGGTAAATTAGGATTATACATAAATTTTACATAGTAAAAAATAAACATTATTTAATTTCTTATTCTCCTTCTTCATTTTCGTCCTAAAATTATCCTTATTTCATGTAATCTCTTGAGGATATATATCAATCAAATGGTTGAGCTAAAATCGCTTTAAGAGGATGAGTAAGGGACATGAATC
Source organism: Viscum album (assembly GCA_963277665.1). Classification (NCBI taxonomy): domain Eukaryota; kingdom Viridiplantae; phylum Streptophyta; class Magnoliopsida; order Santalales; family Viscaceae; genus Viscum; species Viscum album. The sequence goes on from OY728141.1 coordinate 515,444,068, forward strand.
AATATAACAAGAGTGAGAATAATAATTAAAACATAATAAAAGGATTATCATAAACATAATGATGGAAAAAATTGATAATTACAAGTAATGTGTAAATGAATAAAAATGAAACATAATTTCTTAGTGGTCAAATACCACACATAGTTGTGAACAAAGGTAGGATTATGTTGTCACAAAACATATGTGAATAATCATAACATCTTTTTTGTGAAAAAATATAGAATCACGTTCGTGAATTTTTCACAGTATCTTATGATATACCTCAAATTACCCAATTAATTATTTGGATATAAAATTGTGGGCCCACCCATCACATCAGAACATTTACATAATCATTCATGCCACATAGAATGTATAAAAATAGTAGTCATAAAATAACACATAGAAGGGTTTTTGTTTTGTAATAAATTAATAAATAACAAATTCATGAATAATATTTTTGGATGAAAAATGAAAAAGGTAAAAATATACTTCTTATACGAATCATTAATATTGAGTGAAGAGAAAGTAATCTCAAGAGGAGTCAAGATGTATTTTACAAATAAGGTCTATTTTGAAAAAATCATTATATTTATCATGAATTCAAGTTGGAAACAAGTATATCACTAAATAGATAATTGAATTAAAATTAAATTATATTTCATGAAAGGTAAAATAATATCCACACTAAAATTTGGCCTAAAATGGGAATAACCCAAAGAAATGGAGTTGGGTTCTTGAATCCCCTTACCATTATACCCTCTTTATTTCTTCACTTTTCTGCCTCCTGAATAAAAGGATTATTTTTATTAAAACTTTGATAAAAAATTTAATTATAGCCATTTATTAACATATTTATCAATTATAAGCATTTTATTATATTATTTAATTTATTTTGATTAAATTGAAGCATTTTGATATCATTTTTTCTTAAAATTTTCCAGTTTTTTTCAAGGTAATTATTAAATAAATATATTAAATTCAATAATCATAAAATAAATATATCAATACATTTATATATAAAAATTAATTTATTTTAACCATTTGTATGGTTGGTGATATTAAACTAATTGGAAAGATACTCGTTGGCGGTTAACAAACTGTTATTGGGAATATCATCCAAATATGAAGAAAAAGAGGTATAAAACATAAATAAATTAAAAATATATTTTTTAATGAATGTAAAAATATTAATATAATATTAAAATTATACATAATTAAATCATAGAATATGTTATTTTAAAATAAATTGGGAAAATTGAGAGGAGAAAAATAAAATGAGGGAAAAGTTGAAAAATATATTATTTCTTCAGTGTATCTTCTCTTGTATAAAACAATAACACCTTTTATTTAAAGAGTTGGATTGCTCTAGAACGTATATATAGATCCTAAGAGGATCAATTTGGAATATTTGGTAAGATATCTGGATTTGTAATTGGTGTAATGAGTGTTTTTCCAGGTTGGGGAGAGGGGTTATTTATACTTGAGGAGATAACTATTTTTATAATAAAATATTGAATAAAATAACACATCAAAGGTAAAACTTGTAATATTGAATTTTTTAAAATATAAAGAAAATATTATAACAATATAATGGGTTTTAAAATTTAAATTCCATTTATATTTCTGATTCATTAGTCTATTAATAATGAAAGTGGAAAGGAAGAAAAATATTTATTTAAAGGAATCACTTTTGACTTTATGATTTTGAATGTTCTTTTTAGGGTTGGAAATAAAATTTTTCATATTTTATTGAATAATTTATTTAATAAAATATATCATTGCATAGAATCAAGTTTTATAACGTATTATATCATTATAACATCATGAATATTGTATTTTAAGATAAACTAGTTATGTGAGAAACTATATTTTTTACTATTCACCTGAGAATTGTATTATTTATGAAAATTAGAAAAAAATAACCCTTAGAAAATATTGATGTGAAGATTTAAAAATTAATATTCATTTTATGAAAATAAATTTCTAAAATATTTAATTTTAATTTTTTATATAAAAAGAAGGGATTTTACAAAATACTTTAAAATACAGTTTATTAAAAACATGATTATTTTATATTTGTTTATATTAATAATGATATTTATTTTTTGGAATTGTAGAATTTCTATTTACATAATTTAATCATGATAAATATTATTTTTAATATAATTTATTATTTTTAGGTAAAATTACTATTCCAATGGTATGGTTACTATTCCAATAGCCATGTTACTATTCCAAAGAACACAATACTATTGTAATGGCCACTTTACAACCTATAAATACCACTTCATTAATTAAATCAATTTTCAACTCAATTGCCCTAAAGGTTCTATATTTAAATTTTCTATATGTTTTTTTATTTTATGAATAATTTTCTTATTCTCTACAGTGTTTATTGTGGGGGAAATGATTCTAGTAGATTGGGGTGATCCATATTTTACCATTGTAAATTTTATAATTATTTTCATTTGTAATGTTTTGAAATTTAATTGTATTTTTTAATGATTAATTTAATATATTTTTTTAAAAATTTGTGGCACAATTTATTCTTTATTGAAGTAAAAACAAAATCAATAGTAGAAGTTACTGATAAAAACAAAAAGGAACATCACTGACAATGCAGATCAAATTACCCGATTATAGAATTGGTAATTATGCTATGATGTGGCATTCTCCCACCCTTTCCATGTGGATGATGACCTATCTTCCCCCTTTCACGCATCCAGGTGCCATCTGCAACATCCTCCACAGCACTGGGAGTTGAGAAAGAGGTAGCAGGATTATCATTCTTTGACGCTGCACTGAGGAAATCAAAAGGATTTGAAGTGATAACATTACAAAGAACCTTCTCATTTGGAGATATAGAAATCCTCATTGGAATTGAACTTTTTTTTTCTGGAAGTCATCAAATTTTTCCAACATCATATTGGACTGATCCACAATTCCATTAATGATAACACTCGAAGCCTTAAAGAGGGGTGTATAGAAACAATTTTTATAGCATGACAACCTGAGAATGTTGGAAAACCAGGTTTTATAGCCATTATTGATGAGTTTGAAAGGAATTAGGGAATTCTAACGTTATATTTAGTAGGGGACTTTAATTTTTCCCTTTATTGATTGGACATAACCTTCGCCAAGGTTGAGACATCTAAAATAATCTTACCTTTTCTCAATTTCGGAGCATGAATCTCCTACCTTACTCTCTCATCCACCATTTCTTGAGCCGATTGTTGCCTCTTGGTTTGCCTATATTCTGATTCAATGTTATTTTTCCCCCTTCCTTGCATGTAAGAAAAGCATCTCTAAATGAGAGATTTATTTCTAATATGCAGGTACCTTCTACAATATCAACCCAGCTCTCGTTCATTACTTCAACAAGATGGGGTGAGGAAGGGTCCCCCTTTTCCAAGTGAGACCATTGAATTGGTGGGTCATCAAGGGTCTTGATCACATGTTGGGACTGCACATTCTGGGAATTTTCAAAAGCATTTGTTCAACCCTTTGGGATTGAAGGTGGCCCAGAGTGTGAATTTAGAATAGAAAAACATCCTTGAGAGGGTTTGAGTTTTTACTATCTTCTGCATTGTGTTTCATCATGTCCTCTCAGAATGCAATGAGTATATTTATTACCTGATCAACTTATAGAGCTAGAGTGTCCTATAATATAACAGATTTCAGAAAACACTAGAAGTTTCTCATACATAATTCTAAAATTGATTTCATGCTTAGAGGAGGAGAGAACTACATTATCAATCAATGTGTATCCTATGTCAACATCTACTTAGATTCTGGAAAAATCAACAGAGGACGCATTCTCAGTGGCTTGGTCCATACGGATCGAGATGCCTATTATAGAGGCAATGTCGAATAGAATTTCAAAATTCTATAAAACCCAATTAAGACATATATATTTATCTAGACGTGTGAAAATGTGTCTCTAATGTTATGATGACTAAGGTTAGGTGTCCATTCATAGATCCTAAGTGTTCCTGGTTTGAGGTTTACCAGCCCAGAACCCCAGTTGTGAATTTTCAATTTAGAGGAAGGAAACAACAAATGGAAAAACACCCTCCCTAACAAGACACATTTAAACTCACTGAATACCCGGATTATAGAATGATGGGAAACTAGGTCAGAAAATTTATATGGTTGCATTCCATTGGAAAAGTAGTACGTGAGATGAATGAATCCTTGCATAGTTCTAACCTATACATTATTACATCATCTAATGCATAGACATGAGCCCTGGAACCCATTTGAATAATATGTTTCCGTATGAGATTCTATGAGAAGAAAAAAGAGAATGTAGGAAAACCCATGGAAGAGATGAGGTGATTTTCCAGATCTTGTGCCTTATGAATGTAATTCAGTAACCAGGGAGAGAAATTGTTCTATGCGTTGTATTAGGAGAGATTCAATCCTATTGGGTGGGAGATATCTACCCAGTCACTAGTCAGCGAGGGTTTCGTATCGTGCTCCTGCATCTTATTTAATAGTATTTAGTATTAAATTATTTTCTTTATTGGATTCCATATATTTTTATGTGTATAATATTATAAAATATAATACAACACACATTTATTCCGGAAATTTTTTTACTAAAAATATTGGGTCGTTACATCCTTCTCCCATTTAGAAATTTCATCTATGAGATTTCAAATAATATTCATTGTTAAAAATAGATGATTTTAATTTGGTTTAATTACTTCCTGAAGCTTTGAAGGAACCTCTTAATACATACTGTTCCTCCACAACACCTTGACAAGGTGAGTTGTCTTCTTGCATTGAACTTTGTATGTATTGTCTAAGATATTCACCAATTATTCTTCATATGAAAGGTCAATCTCTAGTCGTATCACCTCCAGATTCAGTACATCTGAGGGTTTAGTTCTGTACTTTCTTAAGATTGATACGAGGAACATTTTTGGAACCTAATACTTATTTTGTGGAAGTGCAATCCCATAGGCCACTACCTATATGTGGTCAAGGATCTCTAAGTGGAAAATGTACCTTGGGACAAGTATCCATTTCTTTCCAAACCATATGACTCTATTCCATGGTGATATTAAAATGAATAAATTTTCTCCAAAAAAACTTCAGGTTCCTTTGATGGTTATCAATATATCTACTTTTACAACCAAGAGTATCTTTTTTGTGTTGTTGGATGGACTAAACCTTCTTTGACATATCTTTAATAATGTCGGGTCCAAGTAGTTTTATTCACTAACATCATCCCAAAAAGTTTGAGTTAAACATTTCTTCCCGTATAGATCCATTTGAGTACTCAAGTGGAAGATTGTATTATATGAGAACCTAACCAGTGGGAGATTTTTTCCCCTTCTACCTTTGAATTCCATTTAGTAGGATCTTAGAATGTCATTACATTTCTGAATATTCTTATCAAATTGACCATCATTTTGGGGGTGATAGGCTTTGTTGAATTTTAATTCAGCACTCAAATAATATTAATGTTTTATCGATAAATTATAAGAAAAACATGCATCCCAATCAGATATGATTGAAATTGGTAGCGAATGAAGCCTCACCTCTTCCATCACAAATATATTGGCGAGTTGTTTAACAGAAAAATATTCCTAAGTAGTGATAGGGTGGGACGTCTTAGGGAGTAATTCCACCAAAACCAATATCACATTTTTCCCATTAGTTGTTTTTGGGGGAACATTGAAAAATTATATAGTGACTTTCTCCCATTTCTATATGGGTATAGGAAATGGTTTCATTATCCAATACAAATTTTGCTTCCTTAATTTAACATTATGACATAACAAACACCTTGATATGTTCTCATCAATCACCTTATTCATGTTTAACCACCTAATGTTTTCTCAATGATCATGATACATCCTGGTACTTCCATGATGTTGGTTAAAGATGATCTAGATGAATTATCCTGTTGTTCCTTCTATATATTAGGTGATATAGGAATAAAAAGTCTTATTCCAAACCAAATCACACTGTCATCATTGATATGTAACTCATGTAGCTTCCCTTCATTTACTAATTCCACCTTATTTTGTTAATTTAGATCATCCCTTTGTTCCTCCTTGATCTTCTCTTTGATGGTTAGGTAAGAATTTGGGCATGGTTTGATGTATTACCTATATTTTTTACTTCTAAATCAATCCTTTTCATTTACATAAAGATATAGTCTATCAATCTGCATCATGTATAGAGTGGCTACGACTTTTCTAAATAGAGCATCAGCTACTTGGTTCTTATTTTCTAAATGGTAGTGAATATAGTAATAATAGTCCATGATTAAATATAACCATATTCATTGACACATTTTGACCTCTGTATTCATGAATATATACTTTATACTATTTTCATTAACATATATATATAACAAATTTCACCACTGAGTAAGTGATGCCAAATTTTTAGAGCATATAACATTCCTAATAATTCTAGATCATGTGTCGAATAGTTCATATCAGGGATCCAAAAATTCCATGAGGTTTAGGGCATCACATTATCATTTTTCATGAGTGAAATACCAAATAATTTCGTTGAAACATCACTGTATAACAAAAAACCTCTTCCATATGTTTGTAGTGTGAGTATAAGTTCAATGATTAGCCTCTTCTTGAGCTCCTTGAATCATTATTCACATTATTCTATCTAGATATACATTAACCCTTTCTGTATTAACCTAGTTAGTGGGATATAAAATCATGATAAATTTCTCAAAAAAATTTGGTAGTACCTAGAAAATCAAAGAACACTGAGTATTTTTTTGACACTTGTGCGTCTAGTCCATTCCTAAGTTTCCTTTAATTTTGAAGTGTCTATATAAATTTTATCACTTTTTATCATGTTCCCCAAGAATTCGACTTACTGTTTCCAAAAGGACACTTTATAAACATATGATACAATATATCCTTTAATTCCACTCGCACAATCCATAGATTCTCATTATTCTCCCCCTTTATCTTGTATTTAATGCAATTATCATCGATAAAAACTAATTTTTTTTATCAATGTGGACTTATAATACACTATAAATAAAATATATGAATATTTCAAGGGAATTAAAAAGAATAAAATGCATCAATATGAAATCATAGTGCCCTTACACAACATAGAAAGATGTCATCTGAATATCTTCCTTCTTGACATTTAGTTGATGACATCCAGAATAAGGATCTACCATTGAAAAGTAGTTAGCTCTAAATAGTCCATGTAATAAGTCATTAATCATTAGTAAAGGATAATTTTTATTATTGGTGATCCTATGGATCTCATAATAATTGAAACACAACCTCCTCGATCCATACTTCTTCATGATAAAGTGGATTAACACAACCCATGGTGACACATAAGGGTGTATGAATAATTTTTCCAAATGATCTACCAGATACATCTTTAACTCTTTAAGTTAAATTGGTGCTATCCTATAGGGACATTTTTAGATGGAAGTAGCACCATGTGAATGATATATAGATTACTCTATCTTATGATATGGGGGTTGTTCGAATAACTCATTAGGAAATACAGAACTATTTTACCTAACAATGAGAATTTACATTAGGGTGATACCTTATTTTGACTCAATCATTTGAACATGTTATTCTTCTTCACATGGTATCAACAAAAAACTATTCAGTAATTATCCAAAGGGGGTTCGTTAACTTCCTTTCATTTTTAGAGGAGAATTGGATATTCATAATATGAAAGGAGATGTCCTTTTAATGATAGATGATGTGTTCTCTATATAATGAGAGGAAATCCATGCCTATTATATCATATAATTCCACAAAGATATTCATTATGGGATTTTATGGAATAATATTACCATATATGCTAACAAGAGAATAGTTCAACAATTGGGATGTAATGGTCTCACCACAAGGTGTTTTTATGTATATCTCTACTTTAACATATCTGGGAATAAATTAAACAGTTCTAGAAAACATAAATGATATAAAGGAATGAATGGAACAAAAATCAAGTAAAAGATTTTACATTCTTAAGTGAATAGAAAGTGTACCTTATACAAATTCATATTCATGCTCCACTTCAATAGTATCTATGGAATAAAAATACCCTTGATCTATTGGCATTGGTGGCTACTGATGTTGATTATCATCAAAGACTCAAGGTTTAGTGAATTGGCTATAATAGTTCAATTTCTCTATATAGTTGAAGCATTGAACCATAGGTGGTGAATTATGATGTTTCATTCGTTCCTCCATCATGTTGGCTGAATTATTTATGTATATTAATTGTTCATGATCTTGATGACCTTTTCTCCCACACTAGAATCATTTCCCAGTTCCATTAAGACAATTCCCATGATTATTTTTCCCACATTGCTGACATGTGGGTTATTGGATTCTCTTTCTTCATTATTGATTTGAACCACCAGCTTGAGACTCCGTTCTAATATTCTTATCTCCATAACTGTGGGACCATTATCCGAACTCCATCTCTACATTGAGATTACACTGAACCACTACTTCATGAATCCCAAAGCCTTATATTACCAGTTAATTTAAATGGATTGGTTTTAAACTACTAAAGAATATATCTAATTTTATATCATTGTTGATAATGAAATACCATGAATATCTTGGAATCCTTTTGAGGTCTTCCTCATATGATATGATAGATTCACCTTCCTTTTACTTTGACTCTATGAATTCTCTATCCATCTTTTTTTTGATGAGTTCAAGTGAAATGATTTCTATGAAATATTTTCTTAAAGTACACCCACTCAATATCTTACATTTCATCCTTTGAATTTATGTTATATATCAAGACCACCATTGAATAGCTTCTCCATATAAAAAATTAATGACCAGAGTCACCATACCCTTATCAAAACAATGGATCATAGAAATGATATTCTTCAAAGAGTTATCCCACTATATTGCGACATGTAGATTAAAAGTTACACTAAATATCGGTGGTCGTTTTCGTATAATGGTCTTAATGAATATATGATTCTTTTGGGTGAATAATGAATCTAGAAATGATTTGCGATATTATTCATAGCCTGAGAAAACTAGGCAATCATTTGTATGATGATTGGAACTCCACCTACCATGGGATTGGGGATGTCATTTGGACAATCATTTTGTTTTCCCTCGAATGGGTCATTTTCCATGTTTCTCATAGTTCACACTATTTTCTAAAATATAAATGGTTTTTAAAAAATGTAATTCAATAAATAATGAAAAAAGAATTTATTATTTTGTTAAATTAACTCTAAAGGATTATCTTATGGGATCTAAATTTTTATCCCTTTACTAAAAAAATGTTTCATGGGAGTTCAAAAATACTAAGTCCGATCTTATGGGGTTTCACGAATGTTTTCTAATTATAATTTCCAAATTATCTATTTGTTTATATAATACCAACTATCACAACAATGTTTTTTCTTACATGAAAATTAAATCATTTTAATAAAAAAAATATTACAACAATACAAATCATAGATCCAATGGATTATTGTCCTAGAAAAATTAGGCTTATACATAAAATTTTCATACTCAAACCGCAACGTTATGTATTTCATTATTATCTATCTTCTTAGTGGACTTCACATTATCCTAAGTTCAAGAAATTATCCTAAGGAAATACATCGTTGAAATGTGTGAGACAAAAGGCCAGTAAGAGGAAAAATAAAGGCCATGAATCTATATAGCATGAGTGAGAATAATCAGCCTAACATAAGAATAATATTATCATCATGATAATTAGAGAAGTAATGGATAAAGGCATGGAATATATCAAGGCCTAAAAATGAAACATCATGTCTTAGTGGTGAGATACCACATAAAGTTGGGAACAACACAATCATCATGTTCACATCAAACATATGTGCATCATCATAACAACATCACTGTGAAACAATATAGGATCATGTTGACACATGTTTCAAATTATCTCACAAGATACATCACATTTACCAATTCATTATAGGTTTATATAATTTTTCCCACTAATTTAATTATAATATGTACATAATAATGCATGAAAATATAACTTATAAAAATCATAGTTAAAAAATGACAAATAGAAAGGAATGGTTTTCATAAGAATATCATAAGAATTAATTCATGAATATAAATTAGGGTAACTAAATGAAAAAATTTAAAAAAATACTTGGTATAAGAATCATAAATCTTGAGTTAAGAAGAAATAACCACAAGAGGAGTCAAGATGTGTTTTGGAAAAGATGAGTTATTTTGAAAATAACATTATATTTTTCATAAATTCTTGTTGGAAAAAAGTATATACAAAGAAAATAAAATAGAATAAAAACCAAATTATATTTTTGTATGTTAATACAAAATCCACACTGAAAATTTTCTTTAAATAAGAATAACATAATGAAAGGGAGTGGGGATTGAGAACCTTTCTACCTTTATACATTCTTTATTTCTCCACTTTTTTTCCTTTTAAATAATAGACTTATATTTTTTAAAAAATTGAAACTAATGTTAATTATAGTAATTTATACATCTATTTATCAATTATAATCCTTTTATTATACTTCTTAATTTCCATTGATGAAATTGAAGTGTTTTAATATCATGTTTTCCTAACCTTTTTTTTCTCATATTTCACTATTTTTTTCAATGTAATTATTAAATAAGTATAATAAATTATAGAAGTTTAAAATAAAAATATTTATAAATTTATATATTATAAATAATTTCTTTTCATCATTAATATTTTTGTTGATTAGAAATGAATTTAAAATGTCTGCGCTTGCGATTAACCGACCGTAATTGGGAATATCATCCAAATATGAGGAAACATATGTATAAAGCATAAATAAATTAAAAATATATTTTTAAATCAGTTTAACATCATTACTATAATATTAAAATTATTCGTAATTAAAAATTAGAATATTTTAGATTTATATAATTTTGGAAAACAGGGAGAAAAACAAAATGAGTGTGTAGTTGAAAAACACCCTCTTTCTTCAGTGTATCTTCTCTGGTACATCACTATAATTTTGATTTTTGGAGTTGGATCACTCCAAAAAGTACATAAGGATTATAAAAGGATTAATATAGAAGATTTGGGTGGATAAGTTTCTTTGGAATGGGTGGGAGGTGTGTGTTTTCAAGGGGAGGGATAGGGGTTATTTGTACATGAGGAGAAGGGTATTTTTTCAATAAAATATTGAATAAAATATTAAATATAATAATATATCAATATTAAATCAGAAAATAGTGAATTTTTTACAATATAATTCATATATAAATATAATATAATTTTTCAGACTTTATGTCTCCTTTATAATTCTAATTAACTAGTTTATTAAAAAAGAAAAGTGGTAAGACATAAAATTTCTTATTTTAAAGAATCATTTTTTACTTTATGTTTTGGAATGTTTATTTATGTTTGGAAATAAAGATTATCATAATTTATTGTATAATTTATAAAAAATATAAACATCACCACAAAAATTAATGTTCTATAAAGGATTATGTCATTATTACATCATGGATTATGTAATTTAAGACACACCAATTATGTCAAAAACTGTATTTTTACTATTCACACAAAAATTGAAGTATTTACAAAAAAAATTAAACCATGAATAAATTTGATATGATGATTTAAAAAATAATTTTAATTTTATCAAAATAATATTTTGAAATAGGTAATTTTAATTTTAAAAATGAAAAATAATGATTTATATAAATTATTTTAAAATAGAGTTTACTAAAAATGTGTTTATATATTCTTTGGGTTTCGTTACAATGATATTTAAATTTTGGGATTATAAAATTTATATTTACATTAATTAATCCGGATAAAGGTTATTTCTATTAAAATTTATTACGTTGAAGTAAAATTGTTATTCCAATAGTCATGTTACTATTCTCAATGGTCGAGTTACTATCCCAAAAATCACATTACTCTTCCAATAGTCACATTATCTCTAATAAATAACACTTAATTATTTTACTCAATATTAAAATCACCCCTCTCAAGGTATATATTTATATTTTCTATAATGTTTCATTGTTTTGAAAGATATTTCTTCTTCTCTATAGTGTTTATAGTGGGGATGATGATTCTAGTAGATTTGGTTGATTAATTTTTTTCCACTACAAATTTTATATATCATTTCTACTTATAATGTTTTCAATTTTAATTGGTTTCATTTTTTATTAATTTCATTTAATTTAGTAATTAAACAAATCCTTTTCTAGTTTATCTATATTTTTACATAAGTTTAAATTAATATAAAAAATACAATACACATTTATTCCTAATTTTTTTTTTAATAAAAATAGTAAGTCATTATATGAAGTCAATAATTATTAATACCCCCATCCAACATCATGAGACTGTGTTCAGCTGTCTATATAAGCTTCTCTCATCAAGACTATTCTGATTTAAAATTTTCAACTTTCTAATAAGCTTGATATTAGCATCTAGCCTACTAGGGAATCTCTTAGGTTCTTTTAGACCCATAAAATCTCATCAAAATATACACTATCTTGTCACCCCACAGTAACATCACAACCTATACTCCCTACCCAAACCAGAATTCAAATGTTCAGTCCAATTATCACTATAACCCACACCTGGGTCCCATCACACTTCTTTATCAGAAGAGATCCCAATTCAATCACTATGTGGAAAATCTGTCCAAAACTCCCTATATACTATTTAAAGACTTTTCCTTGTAAAAAAACATTACAATATTCAAAAAAACCTCAAAAGGGTTTCACTCATTAGGTTTGAGATGTAAAAACTATCACCCATCACTCTGAGGTCTAAACCTTTTCATTCCTACCCAAAAGCCTCTAGTTAGAAACCTAGGCTATCCATAACAAATTGTTTCACCTCAAGACTTAACAGGGGTCTCCCATAGAGTAGAATAGATTTTTTTCCCTAGGATATATTGTATTTATTGAATTAAAAAAAATAAAAAAGTGATTAGTATGACTTGTTAGAACCTAGGGAGGCCCAATTCCACCCTCTCTCTTTCTTCCTGGTGCTCTAGGTCCCTATCCATTCTATATAGTCCCATGGAACATGTTTAAATGAATTAAATAATGTATAATTAAGGATATGACTTGTATTATTTGGTCCACCTACCTCATAAACGTAGTTGAATCCTCACTAAGCCTACTGACCCCCTCTGACAAGCCCTTATATGGATCTTCTAAGGATCTTACTTCATACCAAACTCATATATCACACCAAAACATCAAAATAATTAATTATACCAATTTATTATTAATAATTTAATTTAAACAATCGAGGATAATTTACAAAAAGCTCATTGAGAAATGACACATCTCCCAAACTATGAATAACCACACCTAGATGGTTCATGTGGCACCCCTAACCCATCATGAGAAGAATACCTTTCACTTGACCCCCATATATGGTTCTTTGAAGGTTCATATTACAATCCAAGATAATATATCACACCAAAATATAAACATTATTAATTATAAAACTTTACAATTAATAAATAAAATCAAAACCTGGAGGTTAATTTCAAAAATAATAAATGGGAAATTCTACATTTCCAAATCAAAAACTAACCACACCTAGATGGTCCATGAGATACCCCCAAGCCACCATGAGATAAATCCCTCTCAGTTAACACCCATACAACAAACAATTTCTTCCAATTTAGTTAAAAACCTTACGTAAATTAGGGTAGTGACCTACCTAAACCAAAATAATGAAATATGACATGAAATAATCAATTCTATGAGATCCTTTCACCAATACATACTAAACCATCAACATCCGAACATATTTCCTCTGTGATATGGGGGATTCACCAATGAAACTATATCCTGAATCACACCAAATCATATGGTTAGAAAAGGGTAAACACAATAGAAGAAAAATAGAAAAAATGAACAATTATTTTCATCAAAATGAATCCAAATTCCATACATTCCATGTGTAATTAATTGAGAATGGATATGGGTATGCTCTTTTAATAATGGTCTCTTGAGTGATACCTTTTCTCATTTAAAAACTAAAATGGGATGATTGGGAAATTCCCAGTCTACCCCTACTTAAAAAACTATACTTTGCAGTATTTCAGTGTGACCATCACTACCATGAAATACACACCATCACCCAAGGCATCCTTGTGGTGAAACACCGAGGTTTGTGGCATAAAAGGACAACCCTTAACCTCTGGATGTGGAATGGAACATGGATCCATGACACAACCCCCCATGAGGGTAGATCGATAGCTTACATTACGAGAACCCTCTATGGAATAATTCCCAAGATATAGTGTGAATATATCCCTTCCAAAACCACCATAGTGAATCCCTTTAGGATGAAATGTGTTCTTCTCCCCCATGGAAAATCTATAGTTTACATGACCCTTGCCTTGCTTCCAAGGGATTCAACATGGTCCATGTCTATAGCTGAAATATTATTTATATTTCCCCTCAACCCTTATCCAGTACTTACCCAACGACCCAAACCACCAGTCGAGCCTCATTACATATCTAAAATGTCTTTTTCAGTTTTTTTAATTATTATATATTAGATCTAAATCCCAATTCCATGAACTACCCCTTCTATAGATTAAAAATTGAAACTTATTCCTTAACTAATGGCATGTCAAATTTTAAATTAATTAAAAAACCCCTATCATAAGGTTTATCATACTTGGGAAGTGTTGTATACTCCTCTAACCAAAATTATAGACCCACCTCTATATAAATTTCTTCATCAACCAACAAAATTCCATCGATGAATAACCAACAATCTTTTGTTGTGCAACTCCGGTCACTAAGTTTCACTACTCACCAAACAATAATCCAAACGATAACTAATAAATGATAAAACTCTCAACAGAACACATATATCACGACACACCAATGTATCACCACTCAATTCATGATAAATATTATGGTATTAACCACTAAAATAATTCACTACAAAGGGATAATTCCACATCGTGGTGCTCCTTACCCTAGAAATCAGCCACTAAAAATGATCTTACAATGGTCCAATGACATTTTTTATGGTTTCCACTTCACCCTATAATCTATTTTAATAATACACATGTAATAAATCTTTTATATAACCTCTCTAAAAAATAATTGGCCTCAACATTGATTCACCATTTCACCATTTCACCTGATCATGTTGTGTAAATCCTATAGGTATTACATAATCACCCAAACACAAACATTGATGTCTAAACCCAAATCCTTGTTTAATTCAAGGCTTGGATAGCCAACTGGCCACACTATCAATAATTCTCTCAGAACAAGAACCAATCCAACCCCATTTAGACTCACTATTGGATCATGCCAAGTCCATCGTAATCCGGATGCTAACACACAAGATCTTTCCAAAATAACAACCAATTCCTGAATCTAATGGTTACTAAGGAACCAAATAACATTAGATATTTCACATACACTAGAATATTGATAATAAATACAGTATATATTAAATTGTCTCACATAAACTAACACACATCCTTCGTGAGGGTTATTCCACCATAACTGATACAATCATACCTAATTGAGGAGAATCCTAACCATCACTTCACAAAACCAAAACAATGATATATAAAACCCATACATCATCGTCTCCCAATAATTATGATCAAATTTAAGCATCAAACTCATAATAATGTAGAAAAAACCACCCAACACTACCCAATCATAGATTACTTAGAACACCATCCTAAATTTCCACTGAATGTACATCTACAAAGCGGGTCACACCCTCTCAAAAACAATGAATCACAACCCAATATATGTATTTATTTTCAATATTACATGAGAACAAACAAAAATATGTCCTATCACCAGATATGTTGAACTCAACCCAATCCACGTTCACCCATCCTACTAACCATTGAATATTCTTTCATTACCACATGAATCAACTATACCACATTACACGAATCCATTTCTAATGTATCCTCTAATTTTTGAGGGACACCTATCATTATAAACAAAACCCTAGGCTTCCTTAACAATGAGAGTCTCACTAAACCAAAAATTACACAACATGCATAGGAATTCACACTGATCGAAAACAAAAATGGGCATTGTGCATTACTAGTACTCACCATCCCTCACACATCAATGATTTTATCAAATAATACATTCCATAAACAACTCAAATCTAATGGTAATGTGATCCTCTATGAACCCTCTAAAACAATTTCACATATGATCCTACTCGGTCTCACCATAACCTAATAGCTACACACTACCACACAAACTAATCACACATCCCAACTCCCGATCCCAATATTTTCATCCCATAAAACATTGGATCAAATTCTTAACTAATGGAAAATTCAACTGTTATAGGTCAATCTCATTGAATAGGACCAAGGCATCTCAACCATTCCTTGGGTAATCACATGATAACCTACCATGTGGGAATAATTATAAAAACATATGTGTCTACCCACAATCTCACAATGCCACCAAAAGAACATACATAATGGATAAGTCTTAAAATCCTATTGATCTTACCCTTTAACCCAAACATGATACGATACACAAGGAATTATAATTGATTTCCTAAACCCTATTATAAATATAGAAATATACATCCAATTTAGTTATATACATTTCCATAAAAAAGATATATGGGAATACCATATAATTTGTTTTTTAATTTAAGTAACAATGACCCATCATGACTCCCACAAGGGGTCCATCACCATGGAATTCAATATATTCTCCAACCTACTAAGGCTCATTATACATACATTACATGAAGTGGATATATATCCATAACCATGGAATATCTTACTCTAGAATAAACATGACCCACCATCCAAATAATAATGTCCTTGTTCAGTTGTGTAGAATTCCACAAACAAGTTATATGGGAAAACACCATTTATGTTTTTATTGACACTTTGAATAGATAAATCAATCATAATTAGAATAATAAAAAATAATCACGCACATGTAATGTGAATCTTACATCCAAATATGTTACATGTTTATAGGCCTTTTTCTAATAAGAGAAGAGGAAAAAACCACAAATTACAATCTCTAGTAGGAAAACTAAATTTTCATAAAATTCTCCACTATAATAGTGTAACCCATGATAAACAACCCCATACACATTGAATCTATAATTTCATGCTATAAAGCTTTTAGGGTGAACTACAATGATGTCTATTACAAGAAATTAAACATTACTAGATCACTAATCCACCATATCTAAAAGTAGAAAAACAAATTAAAATGATATGATAGAACTTTTCAATTTCTTGGCCCACCTACCACTCAATAGCGATCTGGTTGAAGAGAAACATGACCTTAGGTTCCATACATATTCCATAAGAATTAAAATATTATAGAGGGGGTTATCTATACAGTAGGGTGACCATGAACTTGAATCAAAGTAAAAAATAGAAATAAAATAACAAAAACATCCACAACCATAGTATGCACAGTCAAGTAAACAATAATGTTCCAACAGAGGTATCACGTGGAAGTATAAAATCATATATCGGATTAACAAGAATTTATAAAATCATAGAAACAAAATAAATTGAAGTAAAAAAATACATAATAGTTTCTACTACCAACCCCGATCCTCATCAACAATTCTTTTAATACCCTTGAACTACCACGACTATGTCTGCTACAAATCTTGTAAACTAACCAGTAATGTATACATAATGTCTAAATATGGATGAAAGTACATGTGCATGTTCTGAGAAATACATATATGTATGGTATCACCAATTGAAGCTAGCACACATTGTCATATATAGGTATTCCCAAGGAATGTAAATGTGCCAGACAAATGACGCAGATGTTGTTTATTATACATTATATCCTGACTCTTTACGAATCGCCTAATCTTGTGAGAACTAGTCCATAACCACACCTCATCATACCTACTTTGGAACAATGCTCGAATCCTATCATTGCCTCATTCCACTAAACTTATAACTTACAACATACATAAAAACATAGGGCAGGGAATCCACCATATTCAAAACACTACCTGAAGGTTCATGGTAATGTCCTATGTCCATGTCGTGGACTCATCTCACACTCAAGGTGATCTTTCTAACACCTTCTAACTCAAGGTGAGTCTATCCACATCCCAACAATAACCGTATATCACTAGGTAGGGTGTACCATTAATTTATTAGATCACATTACCTATTGAAAATGACCTATCAATTTGGGAGAGGCCACACATCACATCAATCACCCTCTCAATTTTGGCATGGCCCCAACTTGACCACTCTCCTCTTCCAATGTGGGTCTCACAAGAATAGATTGATCACTACCCTCTCACTGAAGGTGGTCTCTTCCAGTAGCCACTCATTCAAAGCATGACCATATATCCCATCCAATAACACCGCACTAAGGGTGGGGTCTTCGATATCATCAACCATCATCTCACTTAGGACAAGGTAACACCAGACCACTACCCTATCAGTATGGGAAGGGTCTAATTCATTTATCCCTTCCCTATCATTCTCATAAAGAGTTTGAACCCACACATGTATGTAACAAAAAATTAGATCAAAAAACACCACACAACTTATTATCTCATCATATGATTCTTGTCAAACGGGACCTATCCCCACAACCTATATCAAGAAAATTTTTTTATCTGGAATCACATGACTATCTCCATAATAATGTTTTGGTCACCTAATCATAATTTGTTGGTATAATAAGTATTGTCTTCTAGTATATCAGGGAATTTAATATGTCACTTTAAATCCATATTATCTCATTAATTCCCATACATTATTATCACCCCATGGTAATCTCTCAACCAATAGGATCTAGCCCACCCATAGCTGAAAGGTCCAATCAATTTTATTTTTCAGAAACCTCACTCATGGCCAATATCACATTGCACGTGGAAGTTATACCTACCCATCACATAGAGGAAACCATATTCATCACAATACACTAGTCACAAAGGACCCACCCTACCCACATATATTTCTGATACATTGTATATCCTTAGGTGGGTATCATTCTTTAGGCCTGGGATGTACGACCTTCTATCCCATCACTCAATGAATTATTACTTGTCATGCCTACCCAATAGCCCAATGAAATCAACATAGGATACCGACATCACATTATTTCAACTCAATACCCACATGAAATCTCTAATAACCCAACCAACACATTCTAACAAAATAAACATAATCTTTTAGAAATACTTAAATGACACAACTGATAAGGAGAACCTTTTGTAACCCAAGGAGGATTATTACCACCTTAACCCTTTCACTAAGGCATTAATGGTACGTATCCAATCCACCCAGTACTACAATTTTTTTTAAGAATGATATCCTGAATATTATGTATATGATCATTTATTATTGGGTTTATCT
The DNA here is from genome assembly GCA_963277665.1 of Viscum album. NCBI lineage: Eukaryota > Viridiplantae > Streptophyta > Magnoliopsida > Santalales > Viscaceae > Viscum > Viscum album. The sequence goes on from OY728141.1 coordinate 515,463,404, forward strand.
ACTTCATAAATGGAGTGAACCCTTCTCTAAACCAAAAAAATCACCTTGATAAAACCTTTATTTTATTCAAATTAGCTCGTAAAACTACAAGAGATAAAATTTCACAATACAACATAGAAAAAAGTAATTTAAAAATTTTTTAATCAATTAAATAAATTAAACCAATGGTCTATAATTTTTTATAAAATCACTGAGAAATGCCACATCACTAAAACCACTTCCAACCACACCTAGAAGGTCGATGGTGTACCCCCAAAAATATTCCAAGAATAATCACAATCCTTCATTAATAAATCAATAATTAATCTAAAAAAACTACAAATAAAATAGGGTAACAATATAACTAAATTGAAATAGGAAAAAGGTAATTTACAATTAACCTCTCTAGACATACTCTCCCCATAAAAAATGAAAGACTCCATATCCTTCCTAATTTGACAATGGTTAGGTGTAATGAGCTCTAAAACCCAATCCAAAATCTTATTAAATAATAGGTCTTGTGAGAGGGAACCAAAATATAAGAGAAAATGGGGAAATTTATCAAAACCACAATTTAAATGCATCTAATATTTCCCACACCATATTGTATCCTAAAATATTGGAGTGGTAGAGAATTTCACAATAATGTTTTCCCTATATTCTCCCACTTATCTGAAAAATTGCAGTGGGATAATTGAGAAAATAATGGTCTACCTGTGGTTAAAAAACAAGGTGAGAATACTTAACTGCATGACTATGGGGTCCACTACAAAAACCCATCATCAATAGATTCTTTTTAGATCATCCCTAATGGTAGTAACATAAAGGATATCCCATTACCATTGGTTTTGACATGGATTAGTTATCTATGAAACTTCCCACCTCAAGGGTTTTCTTGATTCTATACCTCACAAGAACACTCAATGATGCATCCCTTGGGATATAGCTTGGAAACCTCCCCCATAAAACCACCATGGTGTATTTATCTGGGTTGTAGTGTGGTTACTTATCTCATAAAAAATTCATTATGGAGATAAACCATGACACTCCAGAATTCCATGGGCTATAACCTAGTCCCATATTATATTTTAAATTTTTTCTAATGGTCAACCAAACTGTCTTCAAATTACCATTGAAGTACTAAAACCACCAACAATGTCTCATCCTCTATGAAAAAATATCCTCTTGAGATGTTCCAATGCCCATATTCAGAGGATGAATCCCAATTCATTGAAAAACTATGCTCTAGATCAAAAATTCAAAATTTATCACAATATATCAACATATAAATTTTTTAGGTCATTACATATTGTACGAATGAATTATCTATTAGGTGAAAGGACTCATAAACTATCATAAATGGTGAAAAACTGATACATATAACCCATACATAGCTCAAATGTCTAATAAAAAGAATATAATGAATCATAAATAATTGTCCACAACTCAAGAAAAATATAACAATAAATCCTGATGAATAATACACATATTCTATACATTATATATGATACATAAAAATCTCAAAATTGAATCATTTGTAGAGTTTGGACTTTATACATTTTTCACTTATTGACCAGTCAATTGAGAATAACTGATATGAAAATATAGACTTAGGTAATATTATGCCTCAACATATAATTTCAAATGTCATTAAATAAATTTCTAAAGGGATTTAATATAATATTGACCATTCTTAATTTTTTTAAATCACTGTAGAACAACTCTAAATAATTCCTTGAATTATAAACATGATTCTAAACCTCTTAATCTTTCTTAAAATGTACTTCTCAACATATTCATATGCAATTTATTGTATTTAAATATAATTCCACTACCATATAAATTTTATCTTAAAATCTTTAATTTCTACCTTTAAACTATTTTAATTTATCTCAAATTCAAATAGAATCCATGGTAGAAAACCCTAGGATGAATTATCCACATAATTAGATAGATTTCATCCAACATAAACCTAATATAATATTAATAAATTCTATTATAAAATACATCCAATACTATTTAATGATCCAAATTATTTTTTCATTGAAATTGTTATATGAATAACTTTTATATTCTTATTACTGGTCTTGAAAATTTGGATTAGGTATCCAACCGTATTATGTATTAGCTTCAACATAGAATCTTTCTAAAAAGGTATTATAAGATAATAGGTATATTCTTCATTCACTTTTAATAAAATATATTGGAAACACCAACATATCCTTTGGTTATAATCTCACTCCATCACCCATCTATCAATATAGGTAGTCTATGATATCTACAATACTCTTTATTTATCGGTAACCATATCTATGGGATTACCCATTAACATTTTGGGGTGGAATCCCACTCCTTCAAAAATATTCTACAAGAAAAACATATTAACCTAGACTGAAAAAAATAAAACTAAACCAAACGATCATTTACCTTTGATGTATGCATCAACTATACATTTATCACTTTTAATGATCTCTCATAGGAATCATACTACTCAAACTTCACCTAATTATTGTTAAGAGTTTTCATTGACTCTATCAATCTAGAGAAATCTTTATTTAATATCTTGTAGTAGTTATTCTATTCCAGAAGGCTTTAAATATTATAATCATTATTGGGTTAATCCTAAGAATCCATAGTATTGACCATCTATGTGTTCATTGATATACCCACCACATATATCATATTCACTAAGATGATAATATCTCTAATATATAAATGATATCTATACAGTTGGAAATATAAATTAATCCAACTTAGTGAACTCAATATTCTCTCTATATTTCTAACATGGTCATCGTATGTTTGAGAATATACCAAAATTTCATTTAAAAATACAATAATGAATGAATCTAAATATGGATAAAAGACCCTATTATTATGGTTCATAAACATTAATGGTGAGTTCATTAAACCTAACACTACAAAAATTAAATTTTATAATTAATACCTTCTATTAGGTGTAGTATAAATAGAATTAGTTGTCCTCTTCTATTTCTAGTGGAATCTTGATTATAAATCAATCATGGAGTGCCATTTTCACCCCATATATGTTAAAGGAAATTATATATACCGAGAATAGGAACCCATTTTTTTAATAATATTTTTTTTTAACCTCTAGTTACCCTCACATAAGTGTAATGAACCACCACCATTCTTAGATAATAAAATTGAATAACCATAAGATGTTATTCATGGGAAAATAAATCCCATTACTTCCTATCCCCCTAACTGAACTTTTTATACCCAATAATCAATATAATATATCTTATATATTGAAATGGATTTGGGATTTCGATGAAGAATTATATTGATAGTAAACCAAACCTCCCTCTTAGGTTGAAATCTTGAGAAGACATTTGAAACAATTTCATAGTGCTAAAAAATAATGAGAGGAAATACCGATTGTGCCATATTTTCCTAATATAGTAAAATAACACTTAGAATCTACGCTATAATTGTTTCTATCCACCTATAATAATGTCATTAATAAAATATATTGAAATATTACTATTCAATTTAGTTTATAAAAACCACCTTTAATAGATATAAAATAATATGCATTATTATAACAGTATAAGTGTACACAATAATGAGTTAACCAGTCTATCAAAAAGATCAAAAAAACTATGAATATTTAATAAATATAAATCCTACAGAATCTCATAACAACTAATAATGATTTCATATCATGGATATCTTTGAATACCATTAGAATAGACCTGATTGATATTTCACCATATACTTAAATCATCAACCATATGAGTATACATGATTGAATGTATCCCACCTGATTCAAATAAAATATATTATATGGTAAAATTCCGTAAAAATGTACCTTAAAAAATTGATTGAACAAGAAAATGATTAAAATATTTTGGATCTATAGTATACAACTAAAATGAGACCATACATTTTCCTTGGATTCCTGTTAACTGACTAAACTAAAGAGAACTCCCTTTCAATATCATATTCATGTTATTACATCCTCCACTATTCCCTAATGAAATATAAGGGCCCCAATTACTACCTTGCAATGTGGTAACTGATCTAACTGAACAACCATGATATTTTCTATTAAAATTTTAATGATCCAAATTCTATATGTCATTTAAGATCTTTACTTATGAAACAAGGTTGGAGGGTTAGATGTTTATAAATAATGGATAAAAATTCATGTAAGAGGGAACTAATATTTGAGATGTCAGGTTTAATCACCTTGATAAACTAAAAACCATATAGAACATAGAAAGGAAGAATCTTGAAAGCACTATCACATATCACAAAAAACCCAAAGGATTGTTGTGATTTAAAACCTATTCATATTTCATCAGTGAATAACTAATGGTAGTTATTTTTTTAAAAATAGAATTTTTATAATATTTACTTCCATAAATTTTTATCCAACAAATATATTTACAGAATAGTTACATTGGTAGATATGGTGACACTACCATATGATATATATTTCTAACCCCCAAACCCTTTTGATTTATATGGGTGACCCTCCATCTGGTCATGGCCATCAAGTGATGCACTACCTCACTCCAATACCTAGTTTAACATTGTATGAAATTATTATATATCAATCTGATGATTCATATATATATAAAATAATTAGTTATTCTTAAGTGAGTTTAATAATGATAGTTTTTTAATAGATTCTATGTTTTTTACACATCGTTATCCGGATACAGTTGTTTCCAATACTACCACCAATTAAAGATTTTAATTTTTCTATAACTCAAAATTTTTATGATTTATAGGTTTCACTAAATAGACTTCAACCCAATTCTGGTTATGTTGCTTCTATAATCACCCCTTTCATAAGTTCCAAGATGTAGATGCACATCATTTTTTAAAACATGATCATAATAATATCATACTTGAGAATTGATTTTAATCTCAACCAATATGTCCTTCATAAAATTTATACAAGGTTATGGATCGTCCAACCCATTAATTTTTAATAAATATAGTGAGGAAGGTCTCTGGAGGAGATCCTGATGTGTTTGGAGGTTTTCAGGATGAGAAGGGTGGCGCCACTACCTATTTTGGTAAGGCTATTTCATGGAGCATAGAAACTATGACATAATGGGGTGGGTGTGGCATATGGTTGAAAAATATGGTGTATGATATAGATTATTGTGAATCTGGAAAAGGTGGTTGTCCCATATAGGATACAAGATGATGTTTTTCTGCTATTTCCAATGTGGGGGTAGCTACACCTTGGAGTATAGCCTACAACATATCCACTTCTTAGTAGGTGAAATTTCACTATCAAGGATAGGTTTTATAATTATAGGATGAATGTGTGGAGTTTTATGGTTAATAGATTTTCATGAATAGATATACCATCAAGAAGGGGTCGTGGTGTATTCCTTTTTGGAAACTAGGGGTATATGGAGTAGTTTCGTTGGCTACATTGTGGTGTCCTTATACCATTTATTGGATGTACACTGGAGGAGTAGTTATTTTTCTCTGAAGGAACATTGATCAGCTAGGCTACAACATAGTGGGGAGTTTTGCGCATTGGCCCTCCCTATTTCTATTAACGATGTGGTGTGGTCCTCATGGTTATGTCGTGGTGTTATTTTTTTTTTCCCGGCTAGGTATAAATTCTCAGATCCCTTCTAACCTAGTCATTTCTCAATAATTCCTCTATTTTCATGTGATACTAATTTGTGTCATAATGTGAAATTTCATACCCCAACTATTGGAATTAAAAGAAATATTTTCAGGAAAAATACTTGGTGGTTTTGGTGAGTTTCATTCTTTATAAAATCCTACATTTATTGTATTTCATCATCTGTGAAGGTTTCTTCCATAGGAAAACAAATGGATTAGGTTTTTTTATATGTAGTGTTGTGATTTAATGTTTCCTAGTATTTTATAAGTGTTATTACTCATTGTGGTGTTTATTAGTGGCTTCATTTTGGTTCCAAAGACATCCAGTGGATCAAAAAATATTGGTTTGAGGTAGGGAACCCTTCATTTATCCCCTAGTAAATCATGTGGGATGGTTTTACACCAGTTATATCTTCTGAATATAGTTACATTGGTATTAAAAATATATGTAAATTGATTAAAATTAATCAAAGGGGAAATATAATAAAATCAAATTTTTACCATTTTGATATTATTGTTGATACTATGAATTGTACGAGCTAAGTCTCCCATTAAAATTAAATACCATTTTTTGTATTTTCTTGTGTTGTAGTTGTGATTAAGGATATCTATGTTTCATGATTTTTTTTCCAATAGCTTGATTTATAAAGGATAATTATTTATACCCAGTTAATGAAATAGTTTCACCATGATATATGGAATGTGTGAGAGTACCCTTAAAAGTAAATGGAATGTGATGAAAACCCCTTGAATGGATTTCATATTTTTTATGTGAATTTTATCTAAATGTATTGTGAAGTGTGTTGTGTTGTGTTCATGTTGTTGGCCGAGGATGTCTGGTTTTTATGTGTGGAATGACTTTGATGAGTTTTGTGGCCATGTTATGGGGTAGTTTCGATGGAAATGTGGTGCTATAAGGCTATTAATATGAGGAAGTGGATTTGGATGTTAGATGGTGGTGATGTGTTTTCTTTGGGAATGAGGAATATGATTGTGGTGTTGTGTTTATATAGTAATGGAATTGGTTAATACTATTTTAAAAGGATTAGGATGAGTTGTACTAATGAAATAGACATGGTGAGTGAATGAATGAATTAATAATGGGTGGCATAGTTGCAATGGTTGATATTTTAACATAAAATGAATGGGTAGGAGTAATGAAATGGGTTAAAGAATAGAATGTGGATAATGGTTTGTGTATTTTGGTGTGTTATTTTTCATTATGCAGTGATATCAGATGTGGGAAATGTTATGGGTTGTTTGGAACAATAGTTGTAAACCTGTGAGATAGGCCTCTGTATGTGGCTATATATATAAATTATATATCTTTGTGATTTTCTATATGCAACCCACCCATATCTAGAACCGTATGATGAAGCCCACATATATTTAAGGGTGTGTTTACCAACATCCTAGTGGTTAGTATGGATGGTTAACCATCCCCTCTTCCCGCACTCTATTTCCAGAGATGATGACACACATAAGATGTGATGAATAGAATCCAAAAAGTGAAAAATCAACATATAGTTGTGGTATGATTTCCCATGTGTCTTTGACAGAGTTTTCATGGATTATAGTAAGGGTTTTGTATGGTATGAGGTAGTAATGAGTTTTATGCCCTTCATGTTCATGATTCTCTATTACTCAAGATATTTAATATGATTGTGTTGCGGGGTAGTGATGTGAGGATACATGTTTCTATAGGAAAGTTGTGATGTTACTCTATTATAAGTAAGTGATATGATTTATTAGGCCTTGTTCTTTTGGTTGATATGTGATGTGACCATGTTGTGGGGTGGTGGTTTGTGATATGTTCTACATTAAATATGGGATCATTTGGACATTCGATGTTGGGTGGTGAGAAAATAAATTCAATGGGAAGGTTGTTTCAGGTACCCTTAATTGATATGCTTTATATTATGTTACTATACATGGATTCCATATTTTGAAATCAATTACTGGTGAAGATGTGGCTTGGTTAGTTTACATGTCTAGGTGCTTTTGTTTATTCTATTTTCTCACTAGTGACTTTCGTTTTCATATTGAGTATAATTTTATGCTCACTCTACATGTATATAAATTTTTTTCGAATCTAGGAACAATATTTAGATTGTGTTGGAAAATACCTTTTTGCACCTTTGAAAGGTTGATGTTTCATTGATTTATTCTTTCATTTGGGTATTTTCTTTTGGATAATTTTATATGTATTGGTTTTATATACATCCATTGTGGGATGTATTTGGTTTCTTATATTTTTTTTTATGTCATGGAGTTGATTGATTGCTGATATCCCATCCCATGATTTGAATTTTATTATTGGGGTAATTCCTCCAATATTGATATTTATATAACCTATGTGCTTGTCTACAACCCAAGGCCTATTATAGGTAGTAATTGTTGGTAATTATCTATCTTCCTTAATTATAGTATCTTTAAGGGTGGGGGTCATATAATGGTGGTATCAAAGGTGATTGTTGATGGATAAAATGATTTTTTTTGTAGGGAACAATGAATATTTCATGGTTTGGTATTGAATCTTTTCCATTTGACCATATATCATGAGATATATCTGGAAAACTTACTAGGACATGTGATTTTAGTTCCCTGAGTGATCTAGTGCATAGGCTCTGATATTATTTAATGACCATGTTAGGTGGACCTTCTTGTAGGGTAGATACCTTGTATAGGTACATGCGTCATGATCTACATCAGTTCATGTTGGAATTGGATGGTTTTGGGATGTATAAAATAATGTAAAATAAATTAATTAAATATTAATAAAATTTTATGCCATCCATAATTAAGAAATTCTTGTTTCCTTTCAGATATGGATCCTTTTTATTGAATTCATGTGGTTCAAGTTATGTAGCTTTAGTATGGTTACCTGTTTGATCACCATAGGGTTGATCATGAGGAGGAGGATAAGGATTTTCATAGGGTGGTACACACTTTTCAGTGACAATATTTAAGGATTTATGAGGGAAGTGTTTCTTATGGGGAGACATAGATCTAGTTAAAGAAGATCGAGATATGATTTTCTCTAATCTAGTCCTTGGTAGGGTATTGGGTCCCATTTGATGTTAGACATATGTGAGGAGCTATTCATTAGTATTGGATGTTATTTTTGGGTGATTGGGATGAGGCATATGTTTTATGGGGTTGATATTCAGAAAGATTTCAGGGTATAGTTTCATTCAAGGATCATGAATATATTATTAAGGAAGTATATTGTTTATCATTATAATAGTATTTTTTTGTGTTAGATATGGGAATAATGTTCAAGTATCTTTTTAATTTTTCCTCGGAACTTAATCTAGATGATGAGTCTCTTGTAAGAAATCTTGAGGATGTACTAATCTATTTATCTAATATCAAATTATTCCCTCTACAGTGATGATGTATCTGGAGAATCAGAAGAAGGTAGAGGTGATAGATTAGATGCACTCCATAGGATGTATACTATGAGATGGGAGTTGTAAGGGTTCCTCGAGGAGTATATTTTTTAGTGGTAGACATAATATGCCAAATTCTTCAATGTTTAAACTAGATAAACCTTAATATCTTCATTTTTTACATAATGGTCCCAGTAGTTTCTATTCATTTCCTATGGAATTCAGGAAACTTTAAATTTCATGTGTGGTTCATGGTGATTTCCAAAACGATTCACTTATATTCCTTCAATCTTAGTCTAGTGGAGGTGTTCAAGTTCAACACCAACCTCAATAATAGATGTGATCAAGGCTATTTTAGTAGCACGATATTAATCACATTATTTTTTTAGAGGGTAATGAGAAGGTTGGGTATTTATTCTATATATTCTGTGTGTTCAGGGACCTTGACCTAATCATGGCCATGGAGGTGTCTACCAAATAATTAGTAGAAAGATAATAATTTTTATTTTCACAAAATGGAGGAAGTAGCTCTAGAGGGGCTAGAAATATTTCAATGCACACATAGATTTTCTTCTAACATGGTTTGTAAATTTTTTATTTAGATGTTTCACACTCCTTTGTTTCACCCTCTATATTCTATTTTATGGGAAAATATATAAATAGGATTACCATTCCATCGGTGTTGTGTATGCCAGTCAGAGGCTAGATGTATCACCCATGGTTACAAGTAAGTAACCATTTCTTTATGTTTTATATGTATGTAAAGTGTTTTGGTGAAGTTTTGGAGGGTTTGGAAGATATTTGGAATTCATTTTGGGATTTTATAATGGCGAAAAATTTAAGAATAGTTTGCAGAAACAATGAAACTCCAATAATAATTTGTGCACAATGAGACAAAAGTCTCTAAGTAGGCGCATGGTCAAGGTACATGGTTTGTCCAAACAATGCCACCACCCTTGTGTAACCAAGTAAAGTGGGATAAAGAGAATTTGAATGGTTAGAGCTTGGTTATTGAAAAAATGAGGTCTGACTATATGAGTTTCTCCTTGATGTAGGGTATGGTTAATGGTTTGCACATGGTTTGCTTAACCGTCTGACTAACCATGAACAATTTGAAAACTGAGATCCTAAAAACTTAGATCTCACTCTTTTTTACCACTAAAACCATTATTTTTACTCCATTTCATCCTTAAATCATGATTTATTCAACCCAATGGGTTTAGAGTCTTCCCCCATCGATCTTAAAGTGATTCAAAGGCACATATTAGTTATTTGGAACCAGATTTCATTGGTAAGTCTTCATTTTCCTTCATTTTTGGTAGTTTTCATTATATCTACTAATCATTTTTCTCTATGATTATAAGATATAGTCTTTTGTGGGTGGATATAGGGTTTCTTATTCCAATATTGATAATATATGGATTTTTTGATGTTATGGAAATAGATATATGGTGAGTTTTGGATGATTTTACTTGGTTATATTGAAGAATTCATTCTGTTCTTCATTTAAATCATAATTTCTAATTTAAGGAGCTTCACACTTGAATAATATTATTAGAATATAAAGGATAAGTTTCCAATTTATTATTGGTCTTTATATTTATTGTGATTTTTTAAATTATTGATGGAAACCTTCATTGGTGGTTGTTTATTGAATTGTGAAATTTGGGTGTTTTGGTGGAAATTGAATATGGTAAAAATACTTTAAAATGTTTATTTTAAAATGGTTATTCTGTTTTGATGCATGTAAAAGTGTTTTAAATAAATGATAGTTTTAATTAAATTGTTTGTAAATGATTTTATTGGTATGTTGTGGGATTAATTTTTTAAGCATGAGTTGAATGTGATGGATATTAGTCCTGAAGTACCACTATCAAAGTTACAAGTTATGGATGTGATGTTCCCCCATAAATCGTAGGAAAAATTTTGTTTGGTTGAGTGTGTTTATGTGTATGGATACATGGAACTAAATGGGTTTTTCTGATATGTAATTTGATAAATGGGTAAAATACATGTTTTTTTTCTTTTCCATAGAAATTTATTGGGATGGGTAAAAATGTTTTGGTATGGAAAATATTTTATATACTGTTACAAAGTATTTAAAGGTTTTATATATAATTATTTTATAAATCGGGTATAATGTTCTATCCTATTTGAGTGATTATGGAATATGTTTGGGGAATCCATATTGAGTTTCATTACGCACCTCTTCTTTGGAACACCAGTGCTTTTGAAAAAATTGTCTATCAATATATAGGTAAAGGTAAAGCATTACACTTATATAGTGGTGCTTTGTGATATAAGGGAATGGATTTGATGTCGGATCTTGGAGAATGTTAGCAGATTCTATGTTTGTTTCTTTAGTGTGTTGATTTTTACTGATTTGTTTCATCCGTTGTGGATGTTTATGTTAGTAGTCTTCCACCGTGGGACTCTAGTTGTGGTTGGGTTTGATATTCATTTTTCATTACCGGGAACCTCCATTTTAATACATAAATATTACATCATTTTGAAGTTAAAAACATAACAGTGTTAAAATCTTGGATCATGTTGTTTAGTGTCGTGAAAAAAGTAGTTTTATACATAATATTTAAAAAATAAAACAAGAACATTATTTAATTCCTTCTTCTCTAGCTTCATAGTGCCCCTCGCATTATGCTTATAACAATTAATCACACAAGGATGTACGTCAAGGAAAGAGTTGAGATAAAATCCCAATAAGAAGATAGATACAAACATGAAACAAAATAACATGTGTGATCATAATCATCATCATAAAATCATAATAATGAGATGAAATATCAGATAAATGCATGGAATATGTCAATGCAAAAAAATGAAACAACATATCTTAGTTGTTAACCACCACACAGAGCTGTGAAAAAATCTAGAAACATGTTCTTTTATATTTCACATTACATCATGTGATAAATCACATTACCCAATGTATTTTAGCACCATATAAATCCAGGTGAACCCATAAAATGATAACATTTTCATGCGCTATATAATTCTAGGTGCACCAGTAACATCATCTCATTGACATTATCTTGCATGCCAAATAAAAAATATATCAATCATGGAAATTAAAATAACCCATGGAATGGAAAGGGTATCACAAATAAATCATTATTGTCTATAACTGGGGGTTACAAAACTAAATAAGTAATAAAATAATTGGAATAATAATAATAAATCATGAGTGAGGAAGATGAAATCTCACAGGAAGTAAAAGTTGTGTTTTTCGAAAGGAGATCTCATCGAAGAAATTCAGGAATTTGTTAGAAAATATTATTGGTGACATGTGTAACCATAAATGAAAATGGAAGGATAAAGGAATTATATTAATGTATTATTAATGTAAAATTCACAAAGTAAATGGATTCAAATTGGGAAAACCCAAATGATGTTAGTTGGGTTGGAAAATCCCCTTGAATTATGTATGAAAGAATTCATAACATTAATATCCTTAGTACTCAAATTAAAATTTTTAATTATCAAATAAAAAACCATTTATAAATGCATTTTATTAATTATAATTTTATTATGTTCATTTATTGGGTTTTCAATGAGTTATATAGTTTCATTTCATCATTTAGTAGTGTTTATTTTCTTATTTCTCTTGATCATTTTTTAGAATATTAGTATGGACATTTATGTAGAATTGGTATAATTATATAGAATTTAAATTATATCTTATTAATGAACATACAAAGGTCTATATTTTTTTATATATCATTTTTTAAATTGTATGGAGATGAACAATTATATAAATGGTCAGTTATAATCATTTATATTTTTTGGCTATTTTTTAAACATCACAAACTTGTTTGGTTCCATTATTGTTTATTGTGTATATAAGTTAATTATGGAACCTAAAAAGGGTTATTCCATAAATTTTAGAGTATCTATAAACAATTATAATTTTTTTTTGAACATATATTAATGCATTAAAGGATAACGAAAACCAGTTATCCTTGATATTAGTAAATTTACACATCACATGAGATGATTTCATTTTTAGAATAAAAGAGAGAGAAATGAGTTCTATGATGGGTATTATATTAACACGATTGGATTATAGTTTATAAAATATAATATAGTAATTATGCATATTTTTATAGAGTATGATAGAAGAAAATAGGAAAATAAAATGATATAAAAAAATAAGAGGAAAAGAAAGAAGATTTTATTTATTGAATTTCTCCTACTTTTGAACCTGCCTAGGGAAGAGGTTTTGGTCTTTTAATGTGATAAAGAGAAATTGGAAATGGGTTAGGGGATTGTGAATAAATTTGAGTACAATTCTTACATAAATTAATTTTTTTGGAAGGTGTAAGGAGAAGAGGTGGCGAGTGTTGGTACTTATAGGGGAGGAGAAAGGTTGTTTCCCATTATTTTATTCATCAGTTTATTATTTTGGCTCAATACTATAAAAAATTTGAGAATTATCACTAAATATATCCAAATAAAGAGGGATAGTTTGTTATTTTGGGCTTACATCAGCCTTAAATAAATTATGTCTCAATAAATAATGTATTTAGCTTTTATCATAAAATTTCAAATTTTACTATTCACCAATACATAAAGTATTGTAAAAAAATCCCAAAAATTATCCCCGACCATTTATCAGTGTGAATAATTAAAAAATGAACTCCAATTTATGAAAATAATTTTTAAAATATGTGAAATATTATTTTTAATTAAAATAATCATTTACTTGGAAGATACCAATTTTAAAAATATAACTGATTTTATGATACTTTGAAAAATTACTTAAGGTCTCATAATATTTTCTTATAATCACAAGAAAAAATAATAATAATTTATGAATAAATTTTATTAAAATAAATTTTATTTTAAATAATTATATATACTATAATATAATAAATCAGGATTTTTGTTGTATAAAAATCTAACACTAAATTGTCAATTTTTATAATATTTTTTTGTTTATATTATTAAAAAATTATATCATATTTTATTTTATAAGATGACTAAATTTTATTTCTAATTTCATAGATGTGGTAATTATTCTATTGGCCAAATTACTATTCCTAATGGTTATAATACTATCCAAAAGGTCACGATATTATTCCATTGTTATAGGTTCATTAACATCTATAAATACCATTTATTACATTCATTCATCATTTAAAATGTTTGTATTGTTTCCTTTATGTGATATTTTGTGGTTTATACTATATGAAATAATTATAAGAGAGGAATTTCCATTGATAATGTTTTGGATCATTACATTTTCCCCTCTTATGATTTTTTCCGTCAAAATCTCATTTTACATCATAAGTTGAAAACAGGTGAGGGTACTTCTCCTTCATCACTTCCTCCATTCCCATGTTACTCCTTATTGTTTATAAATTTTTCATAGTAATTTAACCAAGTGATTTGTCTTATTTCATTTAACAATATCTCAATGGTATAATATGTTCTCTGGATACTCCATAGAAGATATATCATTTTCAATCATTTCCACTACTAGATTAAGTACACTTGAGGGATCCGATATGTACTTAATCAAGAAGGATATGAAGAATACAATGTGTACATGAGACAAGAGTGGTGTATGTTCTTGTTGATAGGCCACAACTCTAACACAATCTAGAATAATGAAGGGTCTGATGTACCTGGGACTCATATTTTCTTTCATCCAAAATATCATGATCCAATTCTATGGAGATATATAGAGGAATACCATGTCTTCAGCCTTAAACTCATGGTATCATAAATGATTATCTACATATCACTTCTAGATACTTTGGGAAACCTTTTTGTGCTGGTGAATGGTTTTCAAAATTTCCACCATTTCCTTGACCATTTCAGGTCCAAACAAGTTACCACCGACTTCATCATAGCATGCTGATGTTCAAATTTTTTTCCATAGAGGGATTAATATGGACCCATTTGGATACATGATCCTAAACTATTATTGTAAGTGAACTCATCTAGAGGTAGATGACAGTCATATCCCCCTTTAAATTCCATAGAACATGTTCTCAACATGTCTTACAGTGTCTAAATAGCTCATTCATATTTTCCCTTAGTTTGAAGATGATAGGATGTACAAAATATCAGATTAGTGTTTACATCATGTTAGAGGATTTTCTAAAACATAGAGGTGAATTTTTTATCTTCATCAAATATAATTGATAGTGGAAATTCATGAAGAATTTTCACTTCTCTGATATATATCCTTTAATGTTGATCTAGGTAGAAGTACTCGAAAATTTCAATAAAGTGAGATGTCTATATAAGACCATCCAATATAACCCATATATCATTGTTTCCTCTGGATTTCTTTGGAAGTCTGATGCAAATGAACCGGGTGATTATTTACTATTTAAATGTTGTTAGGGGTAATAATTACATCATACAATTAAAAAATTTTCATTTAGTATTAAATTACTGATAATCATATTTTTAGTCAATGAGTTGGGAGATTTTTCATACTCTAGTAATGTATCAAAGAAATAATGGAAAAATATTATCAGTATTCACAGTTTTGGAGGATTTTTTTTGGCTTACAACCCTTGTGATTATGGACCTTATGTCATCAATTTTACCCTAGAACTAATTTATAGAGTATGATCCATTGGGTGTAGAAAAAATCATTAATAGATCATGTTTCTAGTGAGGATGGATCATGAAATAAAATTATTTATGTGGGATTATCCAATGAAGATCCTCTTTATATAGATAAGTTTAATTTTTTTGGAGGATGAATAGTTAATTATTACCCCAACCCAAGGGTATGGGGATGAATTAGCTCAACCACCATTGAATTATGTTTCCAATATATATTTAATAATCCCAATAATGGTGGTGGTGGTAAAAATACCCCAAACCCTTTTAAATTGGGACTCTCCCATAACATTGATGAGGTGGGGGATAACGTAGAATTTATGAATTTTCATACATTAGTCTAAGAAATTGTTAGATCTTGAAATTTTTTTTGGTAGAAGATGACAATAACTGAGTGTTTCTATGTAGTTGTAGATCCATATTTCCTTAAGTAAGAGGCACATTTTTTCCTTTTTAGAAAAATGCTGTATGATTTTATCAATGAATCATTTCATTTTAGTGAAAATATTATAAGATTTAGAAGTTGAATGCTTTTACTTAACAAACCCACCAACATATATGAACCACAAGATAAAGACATTTCAAGATGTTATGAAATTTTAGGTGCCCTTTCTTAGCAGAGTATTTTTTACATCATGTAGTATAATGTATTGATATACATACACATCCAATCCATTTATATAAATTTTGAGTAGTGCACCAATGATTATCCAATGAATATTTTTTTAAACCACTAAGATATCCATGTTGGTGTTCTCTGTGTTTTTATCCCAAAATGTGATGTCATGAAATCGAGAGGTTGGAGAAGTATACTTGACATAAGAGCTCTATAATTTATTTAACATGGTTGGAACACCTATGATAAAAAAAAGTTTCATCTTAATATAGTCGAGTTTCATCCATAGATCCAGGAATATATAATTCACGTACTCCCCTTTCAATGCCTATAGAATGTCAGATTAGGAAGTGGATATGGGAAACAACATAACATGTATATTAGCTTTGGATAATTATTCCCACAAAACCTTGTTATTTTACCCATAATTGTTTATGGATTCCTCTACATGATCTGATATAAGTATTTATTTTCGTGATTTTTGAGGTGGGCCAGATTACTTGAAATTTACATAGTTATATCAAAGGAAAAATGGTCTAAGGGAGCTGTAAATGATGAAAATCATCCCATATGATCCTTTATATATTATAAATTTTACAAAACAAGGATGAATTGATTTATTTAGTTTCCCATGAGCTGTTATGTGCATCATTATATGTGGTAAATCTCAGAGTATTATCAATAAGGGGAAGAATTTCAAATTATATGATATGTAATTATAGGGAGGGAGTTTTAAATGAAAACCATAAGGAGGGACTCCATGATTATCTTAAAATGTTATATTATGGGGATGAATTTTTTATAGCATTATTTTCAAAAGTAGTGAGAACATTGATAACATATACCTTGGAAAGAAGAAAGGTTGGAAATTTTCATTTTCATGGGGTGGATATTCATGGTTACCATTTATTGATTATTTGGACATGGGGGTACATTACTATTGGGTAATCATATGATTGAGTAGAGGAATTGTACAATTATAATCACAGGGATGTCCTTTGTGACTAATATTAAAATTATTGCCTGGTGGAACTTCATATTGAGTATTCTACAGAGGACCTCCATAGCCACTAATCATGTTACAATATGGAAGAAATAAATAGTTATCACTTCGTATACATAGTGGAAAAAAATCAACATTTTTATGAGCAACCAATGATATATTTTATATGGAATTAAGAATATAATCATTGAAGGGGAAGGAATATGAGTCTACTCATAATTTATTTATTTTACTCGATAATTCCTTCTATATCTTCATGGACGCATGACCATGGTTATAACCACATTCATGATTATAGTCGAGTAATATGGTAAAAAAATTTGGGAATACTAAACCTCCTAGGTGGGATCTTTCCCACCATTGTGACAAGAAAAATAATTTTTTAGATAGTTTCAGGAGTATGTCAATGCATATTTTCAAGTATGAGTATGTACAAAGATATGGCCCCTTTATTGACCTCTATTAATAGCCATAATATTATATGAAATACTACAAAATTATTTTTTATTTATAAAAGAACCCATTTTTATCAATAATTATTTTCTTATATTCAAAGGAATGTCTAATACAATTCATATTAACTATACACAACATGTAATAATTTTCATGATAATGACTAAGATCAGTATTGGGAGATTAGTACTAAAAATAATGTGTACACAAGGCTAAAATCCATTGTTTTTAATTTTACCAAGAATATCACTCCTTTAGTAAATATAGTAAAAATAAATAGAACTATTAAGAATATGGTAGAAATTATCAAGGGAATTACAAAACCATTTATGATGGTTATATAGGGTGTAAATAGAAATGTGACTATTAGGGCATGACCATTACATAACCACAGTAATGTAGTGTTTATGATCATTGGTCAATATTAAAATTGGTTAACATAATTATTGTTTAATATGATTATTAATATTTTTAACCATTGCTAATATATCCATTTTATAGGGATAATTAATATTATTATACATTATGTGTTACAATAAAATTTAATTGAAATAAAAAATAAATCAATGACCTGAACCTCTAGAATTGTACCCTATAAAACCGATTTGTTTGAGCTTCCAAGGACACTGATATTTTACAACGACAAATCCCACTATAGAGTTCAATAAAAAACAAGATAAAAACAGTTTATAGGATAATTTAAGTCATGTAGGTATTATTAGATAAACTATGTTCACTAAACTACCTCAATAATGTACTATTATTAGACACCACACACATAGGGAATATACCATCATAATACAGTAATATGTATCCAAAACCTAGTATTATGAATCTGCGTATTTGTTTTAGTAAAAAAATAATGACCATATTTATTCATATGTATTATTAATGTATTATTAATGTATATATATATATATAATTTTATATTGAGTTTTATGAAATTTTATTTTCGTATGACGAAACCTAAATTGTATTTTTGGGGAAAATATAGTTTCCCATACAACTCACTTTTTGATAAAGGTTTTTCTTAAATAAATATTTTTATACTAAAATATTCTTATTAAATAAACTATGCTTGAATATAAATGACAATTAAATTTATTCAAATCCCATGTAATTTTAATAAGTTTTAGAATGTTATTTGTTCCCAAAAAGATATTATTATTCTATAAATAAGGAATTTTATTTTATAGTGTCAATTCAAATATATATATATATATATATATAATTTTTTTAAGAGAAATATCATTTTTCAAATTAGCACATTTAAATTATCCAATGGTGTGTTTTTCATAATTATTCGACATAGATAGATTTGAATTTTTTTAAATATAGTATAAATATATTATAAACATTATAAAATTATAATTGCATAAAAATGATTTAATAAATACTGTAAAATGTATTCATGACCACAATTAAGTGTTTCCATTAAAATAATATGTTTTTATTATCTTTTATTATTTTTCAGAAACATATAATGAAACCTCCAAAATATATAAAATATTTAAATTTATAAAATAAATTATTTATATACATGAAACCCTTACACATATTACTGTTATTTTGGCAATGATTTATGTTATTAACCAAATACAATATTCAAAACCACTCATATTTGGTTGTATACATTGGGAAAACTAGGGGAAGGTTTGTAGTTTTGATTATTTTATTACTTAGAGTCCTGCACATCTGTTTAGAAATTAAAAAATAATTCCCATATATTTCTAATAAATTTCCACACAAACTCACTATCATATATACCCCAAAATCTTTGAATAACAAGATCCTCCTCCTCTACCTCTTTAAATGCATCCCACATTATTCCCAATTTCTCAAAAAATCCCATCTCGAGCTCTCAAAAAGAATCTTCCCAAATAAATATTTTTTTCCTCTTCACATTCATTAAAATAAATCATTCATATTATGCATTAGAGTATCAATTTATTTTTTTCTTGATTTTATAAATATCATTTTCTATGCAATTCACTTTCTATGAATGATATATTATTTATCCACTCTCAAAATAACCTTAACTTAAGTCGTTATGATGTCAATGTAAGGGAATTTATTCATCTTCCTCTTCATTCAAATACATCCATTCTATAATGCATATGAATATCAATTAATAATGTGTTCATGTTTTTATTAATATCTATTTACCTTCCAATTATTCTTTAATGAATTATTGAATATTTAACCCCTCTCACTATGACCTTTACCTAATCCGTTACTGTAAGATCCTTGGTAAGTAAAAACTATGACATATTTATAATTATGAATACGTTTGAATTAAATATTAATTTTAATTTATAGGGGAAGATATTTTGTATGGCGTACTCAATATGATTCAACGGATTGCTCTGAAATCTTATGTTGCACACAAGGCTGAGTCATAATGGGAAAAATAATAATAATATATTATTATTATTTTAAATGGTAGTTAACACCCATTAATTGTATTGGATTGGATGAATAGAACTAACAATATTATTATTAAAAATGTTTTTTAATCTTTTTTACATTTATCTAATATAATTTATAGGCATAAAATGAGAATTTATCCAATTTTAAGCCTAAATACTCGAATATTTTAAAAAGGTAGTTTTACGGCCCTTTGATGGAAAACCCTTTTTTAAATTCAGTTTTTGTAACTTTTATATGTTCCATTTGATCAAATTAAATTTTTATTTAGAATCAGAACATCAGAATTTACATTGGGTAATTTTTTGGTATTTTTCTGATAATGATCAGTTTTTTAATGAATAGTGAGAAATACTGCATTCGAAGTAAAACCGTGTTTTAAAATATTTTATTAATTTGATAACATTGTCATTTTAATTGATTTTAAAGTGAAATTAGATTATATTTTTATCATTTTATTCAATATCGGTCATTGGATGTATTTTTAATTTGAAATTGGACATAAACTCATGTCAATCTTTTGGTTGTTTTTATATCTTAAAAACACGTTTTTTTGCTTTTGGAAATGAGAATTAATTTTAAATTAATTTATAAAACATATATGCTTTTAATTTTGAAAAATGGGTTCCATTTTTTTAATCAGGAAGTCCAAATTGTTTAAATAGTAAACTTTAAATTTTACAAATTATAAATAGTAACTTCAGTAAATATTTATTTACAATGGTTAAAAGGTAAATCTGGTAAAAAATGTTAAAAAATAATATTATAATAATAGTAAATTACCCTAAAACATGTCCTAACCCTATGGAATTATATATTTCCGACCATGTTCATCCTTAGGATGATTCTAGGATCCCATGGATCCACTTGTTGGTGAAAATGACATTTAATTACTTTTAATTGAAAGTTAAGGAAAATATAACCTAAACAGGTATCTTTTGCTAAAACAATTTTTATATCGAGTTATATAAAGAATATATTCAACTATAAATAGTAATTATAAAGATAATAATATTTCATACATAGTGGTAATTTATTTATAATTTATAGAAATAAAGTAAATATATCTATTTATGACAAAATGGTGATGTAGTAATTATCTTATTAATGAATTTTCTAAATAAATGATATTATAAAAATTAAAATAAATTTATTTTGAAACATTTCATGAAATATAATAATTTTATGTAGGGTTATTAATTTTTATATTTTAATAAATGATGTTTTTTTGAAGTAATAATTCTTTGTGGATTTTTAAAAATTCATAATATAAATAGTATTAAAATTGACATAAATGTGTTTTTAAATCAATTAATATTGTATTAAAAAATATAATAGTCCAAATAATATAATATTCTTCCAACTGACTTATATGATAATAAAAAATTCATTAATGAACCATTTTTCAGTCAATTTTAATTTTATATTATCTATGTTAACCATATATTATGAATATACAAAATGACATTCTAAAACTAAAATAAGTTTACTAAGGGTTAAAGCTAAAAGATAAGGTTAATTTTGTGACCTAAACTTTTCTAAAACCCATTTTATGAGATTATTTCGACCCATCCTCATCTGATCTTAGTAATATAGAACATTATTATAATTCAAAAATCAATTAATAATAAAATAATACTTCCAATGTTTCTTAAAGTAACCCTCCTCTCTCATATAAAAGGACACCACCTCTAAGCCTTAGTCACAACTCTCATGAACCCTTGGATCATCCACCCTCTACCCAAAAAATCTCCCAAAAAATCTACCTTCCTTTTCCATCCCCTATGAATAAGGAAATTAAAGTGATTCATTTGTCTCAAATCAAAATGAGTTACTGGATTTTAGGTAACGTCCTCTCTCAAGTTCTTTTCCATTATTTTTCCTTCTACACTCCATATTATCTTATTATCCATTGTTTATATAAATGAACCATTATAATCAATATTATTTGTTATTTTTAGGATATTTATTTGAACTAAACTTACACACACCTCCGTCTAATGTGTATAGAACATATTATTTCTTTGGACGGCGAACTACTACCTCATGAAATGATGATTATTCAATATTCTCCTACCACCTCTTATGGTGGCCATTATGATGCCACTGTAATTATATATGAAATATATAATATTTATTATACCTCTATTATACTATAATTCTTATATAAAAAATTATATTATGATTTTTATATTGTAGAAATACGATAATTTTATTTGAGGAAGTGCGGACTACTGCCCCCTCAAAATGATATGACTCATTCATGATAAACATGGAAGGTATAAAGGATGAAATTAATTAATTTATGTTAAATATATAAAATATATATTATAATTTATTTATAATATACATTTGTATCATTTATTTTTCATTCCATTAAAAATGAAAATGATATGAAAGTAGCGTTCATGCGTACGTACTGCTGACCGTCTCAATGAATAGTGCATTTCATTTCATATATCTAAATGATACAGACTATTCTAAATACATATATACTGGATATATATGATATATATGACATATAAATCATGAATATAATTCTAGATATAATGTAATTTTGACCACATGGACAATTTTTAATTATAACAAGTTCATTTTTGACTCATGTTCCGAACATCGAAAAAATGGCTGGTATGATCTAAAATAATTAACTAATTGTTATGGAAAGATATTAACTAATATAAAAGGAATAATAAACTTGAAAAGGGTTATTAAAAAAATATAAATTAACTTATGTTTATTATTTAGGAAATTAATGAATGAATGGGTAATGTTGGACACAAAGTAAAGGTCTTTTTCTCAATCTCTTTTCTTTGAGGCATATTTTGATTTATACATGAACTTATTTTATACGGTGTATAAACCCCTTTGAATTTTAATTTCATTCAAAGGGATTATTTTTCTATGTAGATTCTTACTAATGTACTAAGGGAATGTTTCTTTTTAATATACGCGGTAACAATGACCATTCCCCCATCACGAGCGTTATTTGATATTTGGATTACTTAACTAGATATGATGCTTTTAGATGAAAAATAAATAACATATACCATTTTTACATATTTTGGTATTGAAAATGTTTTTTAAAATAGATTTACTATTTCAATATCTTGAAATTATTTATTATGATTGCAAATGAATTTTTTTGATTGAAATGTTTATATTTGCAATATTTTATGTGTGATGATTGTATAATGGTACATGGACATTTGATGGGTGGTTATGTGATAAACCAAATGACATGTGGTTTTGTGATATAATAAGGACAAGTGGTTGTGTTGAAACCTCCAATTACTTGGGTTTGGATGTTGACCATATGGTTATTCCATTTGTAATAATTATTTGTGGAAGTCGACCGTTTGGTTATTCCATTTATGTATGATAATGTCCCTAGTTTAAATTTTTTATGTTTTGTGCAATTATATGGGTTTTATGGTAATATTTTGGTTATAAAACGGTATAAAATAAGATTTTATTTGGTGAAGATTATTTACTACTTCATAAAGGTGAAAAGTATTACTTAAGATAATGTATTCGTGGTTTACATGTGGTTCTGAAAAACTAATAGTTTTTCTTCATTGTGCATCCCTTACTGATATTTCTATGTTTATCCCAAGATTTTTAAATTTATTCAACCAAAAATAAAGTGGAATAGGGTCAACATTGGGATCATGTAAAAGCCATGTTGTTTAAAACATGGAAGTAACCATGTTTCTTTTCATTTAAGAGTACTTATTTTATGAAAAAATGGATACTTAGTAGAATTGTATACATTTTGTATTCATGTTTTTGTGTACAAGATATAACCTAATTATCTAAATCTCTAAACCTCAAAATATCTACACTATCAATAATTATCATAATTCAAGATTATGTAATGTTTAATGATGGGGACTTATAGTTGGTATAAGAGGGTGGCATATAGATCTTTAGAAGATATAATTTTGTTAATAAAATATATATAAATGATTTTTACATTATGGTCAAATTGAAATAATATAGAATTTAAAGATTACCATGTTTCTTCATCTAAGATATGTTTGTTCAGAATGGTTTCCACTGAGGAAGCATGGAATAACTACTGGAAGGGAATATAGAGGAGAATGACCATCCAAATCAGAATCACGAGATGGTTGGAATCGGAACTGAATAGTTTGTTGTAGTAATGGAATAGTTGAATGAGGATATAAATGGTGATGGTATTCATGAACGAGATCAACTAGATCATCCCCATAGGAACATGTCTATAGTGGATCATTTCTTGAGGAAACTCCCCCCCTCATTCAGACGATCACCTGACATTGTTCAAGCTGGAGGGTGGATCATAACACTGGAAAATATTTTTGATGTCATGGATTGTACATACAATAAAATGGTCAGTCTTTTTGTTAGTCATTTTGACTGAGAATCAAATCAGTGTTGGTCGATGGTTAAAAATATCAGGGATAGTAAGGAGATTGATGTCCTTGGTTGGGACGAATTTAAAGGTATGTTTCTTGAGAAATATTTTCCTATTGCAGTTTGAATAATGATGGGAATGAATTAATGGAATTTAGGTAGGAGGATGAGTTAGTGGAAACTTATGAAGAAAATTTCCCTCGACTAGCACAGTATGTTCCAAATTTCATTTTAGATCTTGATTATAAAATAAATCGATTTTAGTCATGACTGAAAACGCAATATCAAATTGCATTAGCCTCTCATGAATTCAAAAGCTATGAGAAACTTTTCCAATGTGTCAGGATTGAATTAATAGAGTTTTTTAATGTTCAGGTGTTCCATGAGAACACGAACAATAAGAGGTTTAGTGGCAGTCAATGGGAAAGTATTCATTAATGAAGTCTGGAGGCAATAAAATTAAATATCCATCTTGTGAGAAGTATGGTAAAAAGAATCTTGGAGAATGTCTCTCAAAATCTGGAAAGTGATTCCAGTATGGTAAGACTGGTCATATTTCTCATAACTGTAAGGAAGAAGATCATGCAGGTAATGGAAATCCAGTTATGTTATGTTTTAGTTGCAATGAGGTTGGGAATTTTGCCAATGTGTGTCCAATGATAATTACACAGGGTGGAAAGCATATTGATTAAAAGACAAAGGTTGGGGAAATATATTTTTCTACTTCTATGGTTGACATGTGACCATCAAATGAAGTTGCATCAGGTACTTTATTTTTCAGATTATTCTAATGTGTTGTTTGATTCAAGATCTACACATTCTTTCATTTATGAGAAATTTTTGAGGTTAATTTGGAATTCTATCTCATGAAATGAATCTAGAACCTATGGAAAAAACACCAGGGGGAATGTAGATTAAAAAAAATTAGAAGAATGTTCCTATCCTTATTTGTGGAAATAATTTCCCAGAAAACCTTTTTGTTTTGACTCTAGTAGAGTTTTATGTAATTTTGGGAATGGATTGGATATCTGTTTACCATGATAAGTTTGAATTTATAGTTAAAGAGGTATATTTTCAGAATGAATTTCTGTTTGTGTAAAATAATGAACCCTTATCTCTAATAACATATTATGAAGATGATAAACTAGTGAAATATTGAAATTAAGGTTACCTTGAACATATTGATAAAAACAATGGAACTATTAAAATTAATGATGTTCCAGTATTAAATGAATATCTAGATGTTTTTCTCGTGAGTTTCATGGTATTATACATGATTGGGATGTTTAATTTACTATTTACTTCGTTCCTGATTCTAATCCATTTTCAAAACCCCCTTATCGAATAGATCAAATTGAACCTTTTGAGTTAATGAAAAAATTGCCAGAGTTGTTAGATAAAGGTTTCACCCGACATAGAACGTCACCGTGGGGTGCTCCAGTATTGTTTGTTAAAAATAAAGATGTTTAGATGTGACTTTGCATTGATTTTTGAGCCTTGAATAATACCACTACTAAGAACTAGTATCCTTTTTCATTATATAGATTATTTGGCTTATCAGCTCTGTGGAGCTTAGTTTTTTTCAATGATTGGATTGAGATTGGGGTACAATTATTTGAAAGTAAAGGAAGAAGATGTTATGAAGATAGCATTTCATACTAGATATGGCCATTATGAAATTTTAGTTATGCCTTTTCAGTTAACCAATGCACCATCTATATTCATGGATCTTATGAATATAATTTGCCATGAATTCATGGATATGATTGTGGTTATGCTTGTTGATGACATTTTAGTATATTCAAAAAGTAAAGAGTAAGATTAAAGTAATTTAAGGGTTGTCTTTCAAACCATAAAAGAAAATAAATTTTATTAGAAATTTAGAAATTATGTGGTTTGGACACAAAAAAAATCATTCCTTGGTCACATTGTTTTGAAAAATGGCATAACTATTGTTCATTATAAAACAAAATTTATTAAAGAATGTCCAATTCCCACAAATATAACTGATAGTCCCCATTCTCTTGGTTTGGAAGGCTATTATATAAGGTTTGTTGAGAACTTATCATGGTTATCTAGCCCACTGACTAATTTAACTTGAAAAGGTGTTTTGTTCATCTGGACAAAAGAATGTAATGATTGTTTTTAGGAATTAAAAAAAATATTGGTGAATGATCCAGTATTGGAAGTACCATCAAGATATGGAGAATTTTTTATCTACAATGATTCCTTATTGAAAGGTTTTTATTATGTCCACATGTAGAACGATCAGGTAATTGTTTATTCTTTATGTCAGTTGAATCCTTATGAGTTAAATCACCCTACATATGATTTTAAATTAGCTGATGTTGTTTTTTCATTAAATTTTTTAGCATCATCTTTGTGGAGTAAAATGAGAAATATATACTGACCACAAGACTTTGAAGTATATATTCACTCAAAAATAATTTTACATGAGATAGAGGAGATGGCTGGAATTAATCAAGGATTATGATTGCACGATTAATTAGAAACCAAAAAAAGAAAATAACGTGGCTAATGCCCTGAGTCAAAAAAGTAATGCTATATTAATAATGTTACTTTTAGAACAAGATTATTTGATTAACAATTTGATGAACTTTGGCATATATGTTTTTGGTGTAGAAAATTCCTCTATTTGTTTCAGGTGTTAGTGAAATAATCTCTTTTAGATTGAATTAATCAAGCATAGAAGGAAGATAGTGAATTATAGAAAAATATATATTTGGTTTATAAGGGTAATTTTACTAAATTTCAGATTTATAATGATTGTATTTTGATATTTCGGAAGATACTATCTTTTCCTTGTGATTCACAGTTGAAGAAAGAGTTGTTATGTGAAGCTCATTATTATCCATTTTTAGTTCATCCTGGAAGTAATAAGTTGTATAGAGATATTCGAGAGTATTAGTGGTGGGATGGAATGAAAAGAGATATTGCTGACATTACTGTGAAGTGTTTGACTTGTCAACATGTTAAAGTAGAGCAGAAGTTACATATAAGGATTCTTAAACCATTACCAGTTATTTACTGGAATTGGGAAAATATATAAATGGAATTCATTGTTATATTACTGAAGACATCTCGAGTTAATAATGCAATCTGGGTTATTGTTGACTGATTGACTAAATCTGCTCATTTCCTTCCTATTTAAGATAATCTATATCTAGATAAAATTTATAAATTATATGTTAAAGAGATAGTCAGGTTACAGAGAGTTCCCATCTCCATTGTATCTGATTGTGATCCTAGGATCACTTATAACATTTGGAAAGGCCTTCAAAAGGCATTGGGTACTGAATTAAATTGTAGTACAACTTTTCATCCTTAATAGGATGGGTAGTCTGATCGAACAATTCTGACATTGTAAGATATGCTCTATGCTTGTTTAATGGACTACTAGGGATGTTGGGACCAAAATAATTTTTTTTAGTTTTATTATAATAAAATATTTCATTCTAGTATACAGATGGATCCATTTGATGAATTATTCATGAAGTGGTGTCGAACTCTAGATATTTGGAATTATGTAGGTGAAAGTCAATTTATGGGACCAGAATAGGTAGAAGAGAAGGAAGAAAAAGTTCAGTTGATACAGAAACACATGAGGAAAGCTCAGAAAAGGTAGAGAAGTTATGTGGATAACCGATGGAATGATTTAATTTCAAGGTAGGTGGTCATGTCTTTCTAAAAATGATTCCATGTAAAAGTATTATGTTTTTTTGGTAAGAAGGGGAAGCTGAGTCCGTGGTTCGTTAGACCGTATAAAATCCTAGAGAAAGTTAGATCAGTTTCCCACAGAGTAGTTTTACCACCCTATTTATCCCAGGTATAAATTTTTTTTAATGTTTTAATGTTGATAAATTATATTCCGGATCCATCACATGTTTTGAATCTAGATATAGTTTAGTTGGAATAGAATCTTTCTTATGAGGAACAACCAGTCCGGATACTTTCTCGAAAAGGGAAAGGGTTATAGAATAAGTTAATTCATCAGGTAATGGTTTTCTGGGGAAAAAATATGGTTGAATAGGCAACATGGGATTCTAAAAATGATATGAGCTATAAATACCCCCACTTATTTGATAAGTGAATAAAATTGCAAGGACGTAATTTGAAAAAGGGGGAGGATGTAACATCCTAGGTAAATAAATAATATGACATTTTTATATTTATTAATATTTTTTAATTAAATATAAATTTTACATTAATGAAGATTTAATGTTTGATGGCATACCCGATACTCAACAATGGGTTTCTCCAAAATATTATGTTCACATAAGGCTGGGTCATACTCAGAGAAATAATATTATTATTTTAAATGGTAGTTAACGCCTAGATGTTGTATTAGAAGAAGTGAAAAGGACTAAACATATTATTATTAAACATTTTTGTTAAATGATTTTAAATTCATCCAATAAAATTTAGATTCTTAAAATGATATTGAATCCAATTTCAAGCTTAAATACTCTAATATTTTTAAAAGGTTATTTTACAGCCTCTTGATGGAAAACCCATTCTTAAATTTATTTATGGTCACTTTTATATGCTCAATTTTCTGAAATAAACTTTTAATTTAGAATAGGATCATAAAAATTTACTTTGGTAAAATTTTTGTTATTTTTCTGAAAAAGTTCATTTTTAAAGAATATTGAAAAATACTGCATTTTAAGTCAAAAACATCTTTTCGTCTAATTTTTTTATTTGATTATTTTTTCATTTTAATTGGTTTAAAAGTTTAATTATATTATATTTTTATAATTTAATCCAATTTTGTCCATTGGATGTAATTTAACTTTGAAATTCTATATAAACACATGGTAATCTTTTGGTAGTTTTTACTTCTTAAAACAAACATTTAGTTTTGACAATGAAAATTAATTTTAAAATAATTTCTGAAACTTCTCTATTATGAATATGGAAAAATTTATTATATATTTGGAATCATTAGGTTTAAATTTTGTTAATAGGTAACTTTAATTTTTTAGACAATAAGAGTAGTAACTTCAATAAATATATAATTTACCATTGTTAAAGGGTAAAGATGGTAAATAAGGGTAAAAATATTATTAAAATAATATTAAATTTCTATAACACTTGTACTAACCCTATTGGATGAGATATTTCTGACAATGGGCATTCGTGGGTCGATTTTCGGATACCATGGAGCCACTAGTGAGTGAAAATGATAGTAAATTACTTGTAATTTAATGTTAAGGAAAAAATAACCTAAAAATGTATCTTCAACTAATTTTTTATATATGAGGTTATGTAATTAATATATCCAACAATAAATAATAATTAGAAAGATAAAAATGTTTCCTACATAATGGTATTTTATTTATAATTTATAGACATCAAATAAATAAATTTATTTATGACACAATGGTGATGTATTCATTACCTAATTAATGAATTTTTTAAATAAATGAGGTTATAAAAATTGAAATAAATTTATTTTGAAAATTTTAATTCCATACAAGTATTTTAGGGATTTTTATGACTTTTTTCATTAAATTAATGATGATTTTATGAATTAATAATTTTGTTATTGTTTTAAAAAATTCATGATGTGAATAGTTTAAAAATTGACATAAATGAGTTTTTAAATCAATTAATATTTTATAAAACGATTTAATAGTCCATAAAATTAATAATTCGTCCAAATGACATATGTGATGTTAAAAATGTCATTAATGATCCATTTTGGGTCTCTTGGAATTTTATAGTAACTATTGTCACCATATATTATGAATATACAATAAGACATGGTAAAAGATAAATAAGTTTGCTACGAGTTAAAGCTAAAAGATAAGGTTAATTATGTTACATAAACTTGTATAAAACCTGTTGTATTAAAGGATTTATAACCATAATCATATGAGAATATAAATATATCACATTGGTGTTATTAAAATTTGAAAAGAAATTAAAAATAAAATAATACATTCAAACATTCATAATGTTCCCCTCCTCTCTATTATAAAAGGACACCACCTCTAACCCTTACACACACCTCTCATGGCCCCTTTTCTCATACTTCCTCTATAAAAATAAGCTCCAATATTCCGTATCTTCCTCCAATATTCTTTATCCTAGGAATAATGAAATTCAATAGAGCTCTTTGGCTAAAATAAAAATAAGTTGCATGATTTGAGGTAACGTATTCTCTAAAGTACCTTTCCATTATTTTTCTTTATCCACTCACTATGCCCTTCCTATTTTTTGCTTATATAAAAAAACCAGTATAATAAATATACAAGGTTTTTTATGAGATTCATTCTAACTAAACTTACACAAACCTCCGTTTAATGTGTATAGAATATACTATTTTTATGGATGGTGAACTATTGCCTCATGAAATGATTATTGTTCAATATTATCCTACCACCTTTTATAGTGGCCATTATTATGTTATTGTAATTATATATGTTATTTATGATCTTCATTTTACCTATTTTATACTATAATTCACATTTATAGAATATTTTTATTCTTTTCATGTTGTATAAATATGATAATTTCATTTGAAGAAGTACGGACTACCGCCCCCTCAAAGTGATCTGAATAATTCATGATATATAGGAGACATATAAAGGTTGGAATTAATGAACATATGTAATGTATATAACGTATATAATATACTGTAATTATAATATACCTATGTATAATTTATTTTTCATTCCTTTAAATATTAAAAATAAATGAAAGTATTGTTAATGTGTTCGTATGACTTACCGTCTTCAAGAACAGTTAATTTCATTTATTATATCCAAATGCTATAGACTATTATAAATAAATATATAATGAATATATATGATGTATATGATATCTAAATCATTAATATAATTCTATATATAATTTAATTTTTATCACATGGACAATTTATAATTATAATAAGTTCATTTTTGACTCAAATTCTAATCATCGACAAAATGTCCGATATGAAATAAAATAATAAAATAATTATTATAACAAGGAGATAAGTGATATAAAATGTATAATAAACCTTAGAAATGTTCTAAATTAAATATAAATTAACTTATGTTTATTATTTATGGAATTAAAGAATGAACTATTCATGTCGGACATGAGGTAAGAGACATTGCCTCAATCTCTTTTCTTTTATGAATATTTGGATTTATACACAACTTGATTTTATAAGGGGTACAAACCCCTTTTAAATTTAATTTCATTCAATAGGGAATTTTTTTTCGTTTAATTTTACTAAATGGATAATGGAATTTTTCTTTTTAACATACGCAGCGACAATAACATTTTCACCGTTGCGAGCATTATTTGATTTTTGGCTTCCATAACAAGTCAAGATGTTTTTAACGAAAAATAAATACAAGATAACCTTTTTACATATTTTGGTATTGGTAATGGTTTTAAAATTGGATTTACTGTTTTAATATCTTTAAATTATTTCATGTGATTTCAAATGAAATTTTTATGAATGAAATGTTGATATTTGCAATCATTTAGGTGTGATGATTATATAATGGTCCTTGGAAATTTGACGGGTGGTTATGTGATAAACCAAATGAATGGAGGTTCTGTGATAATATATGGATAGGTGGTTAGATTATAACCTCCAATTCTTTTTTTAGAGGTTGGTCATATTTCTACTCCATTTGTAATATTGAATTGTGGAAGTCGACCATATGGTTATTCCATTTAATTATGATTATACTCTAAGTTTAGCTGTTATATTTTATGTGTTATTCTATGGGATTTACGGTAATATTTTTGTTACAAAATGTAATGTAATAAGATTTTATTTAGTGAAGATTATTTACTATTTCATAAATGTGAAAAGTGTTACTTATGAGATAGTATTCATGGTTAACATGTTGTTCTAAAATACAACAGTTTTGCTTCATTGTGCATCCCATACTGAGCATTTTTATGCTCATCCCATTTTTTTGAAATGTTTTTTCATATGACCTAATGTTGAATAGGGTCAAGGAGGGGATAAAAAAAATTCATTCTATTTAATACATGGAACTAAACATGTTTGTTTTAATAGTTTTTATTTAATGAAAAAAATTTATACTGAGTACAAGTGTCTACATGAAATATAAAAGTTATTATATATAAGGTATGACCCAATTATCTAAATTTATAAACTTAAAAATGATCCTCAATGTGAATTATTAACTTAATTCAAGAATATGTAATGTTAATGGCTAGGTCCATATAGTTACTAAGAAATATTATGGGATTATCTTCCTCCCCATCTTCATTCCAGTGCTTCCTTTGTATTTGGAACTCTGAATCTCAATTAATTATGTTTTAATGTACTTATAACTATATACTTTTTACAAAAATTTTGTTTTATGAACGAGATATTATTTATCCCATATCATGTGAACAATTTCATTAATATTATGTTGTACGGGATCTATATGTATTCATTTCCATTCAATTAGATTCTTTATATTAATTATTTTGACATCAAACTCTTCATATTGATAAATGTTTTTTTTGTATACCTTTATTTTACATTTAATTAATAATTAGTGTGATACCACCTTTGAATATCATTAATCCCTAACTTGATCATTTTTATATACACATTATACTCCCAAAATATACAATTATTTTCCTTACAATATTTTGGTATTGTGAATACCGATCCCCATTACCACTGAATGGTGTTGACCTTGAAATACCCATCCTTAATTGATATGGTAATTCAATGTGTTGACCCATAATATATAATCATGGGATTAAAATCAATGGAAAACATTTGTGTATTATAATATATATTTTGAATCCAAAAGCATGTACATGATATTATTGTGATGGGGTTTCCAAAAATCATATATCTCTCCAATGCATTTGGTACTATTTTCATCACAAGCTATATCATAAAATTTGAATAGGTGGTTATTCTATAAATACTGATTTTTAGGTCCTTACAGGTATCCATGAATTATTCTTATGATTACATGTTTTATGATGTTCTCTCATTCCCATGATGCCTTTATGTTATCAACTTATTTATGGTTTTATGTTCTTGATAATGATTCTCACAATTTTATGCCATCATATTATGCCTCTTGAATCAAATTTTATAGTTTACCTTTTGATATGCATTGATTATTAACATACCAATCCTTATATCATGATATATTCTTGTATATTTCCCTAGGTTATGCTATGTTGTATTAGAATATCAACATATTATAAGGGAATTTTAAAAATTTGTAACAGATTTCATTATATACATAATTTTATTTAATATTATATGCACCTAATTTATCAAATACAGTAGGCATATTTATTTTGTGGGACTTTATTATGTGTATCTATAAGGCCCCAGCCTTAAACCTTACTTAATCTTGAGTTATTACAAGATTACACATTGAGGATCTTTTCGGGTTTAGAGTTTTAGAGAATTAGATCATAAAACTTGCATTACATTCCACATATAAACAAAGTGGTTACATAAAGATAGTATTCTTCATTCCTATCAATGGAAACACATTTAAAATAAAATATGGATTATTTCTTGACTCATCCTTGACTCTATCATCTTATCATGTACCTTTCCCTTGACCTGTGAAAAACATTTCAAAAACTTGGGATGAGCATAAAAACTCAGTATGGGTTATAAAAAAAACATGGAAAGGAAACATGAGTTCATATATACATAAGAATGAAATAATACTTTACCCATAAAACATAGGCACTTTAACATACCTCATAAAATCATGAATAAATCATAGAAATCATAAGACATAAATGTAACTTGAGGCATTCATAACATTCTTACGTAGGGACTAACCCTCTTGGTTACGTTTTGAATACCCATCACAGTATATTCCCTAAATCTCTTCGGAGAAACCATAACGTTTCACTCCTTCGCGTTACCCAATGCATTGGAGAGCTATAACGGGCTCACCCGCCCTTAGTTTATCACGGAACCACCCGTCTTCATAATAATGCCCAAGAACCATAACATAATCATATCACATAAAACATGCATAAAGGAAACATAACATTTCCTCATTTCAATCACGAGATATCAATACAACACATTGATATAATAAAAACTTTATGAAAACCATTTTCAATACCAAAGTTAAACATGGTATTTATTTTTCGTTTAAAAAAAAAGGTATGGCTTGTAGAGGAAGCCGAAACTCAAATAACGGTCACGACGGCGGAGAAGTCGTTGTCGCCGCATACGTACGACAAAAACATTCCCTTTTGTCGTTTAGTAAACGCTTCGTATAAAAATATTCCTTTTAAATAAACGTAAAAGTCAAAGGGGTTTATACACCGTATAAAAGAAAGTTGTGTATAAAACAAAATATGCCTCAATGAAAGGAGATTGAGACGAAGTCCCATACCTAGTATCCGACTTGACCCGACAGTTATTTAATCTCTTGAATAATAAACTTGAGTAAATCTATACTTGCTTAAGAACCTTTTTCAAGTTCATCATTCCTTTTATACCATGTTATGAACATCATGTAATCATTTAAGTTAATAATGTTCAGTTTGTCGGTATTTGGTTCTTAAGTCAAAAATAGACTTCTTACACTTACATGTTGTTAATTTGGTCATAGGTTCGTTATATACAGAATGATATTAATTATTTGGATAACATATATATCATATATATTCATCATATACATGTATTTATAATATTACATCACATTTAGAGGTAAGAAATGAAATTCACCGTTCATAGAGACAGTAAGCCGTACGTACGCATGAACGCTACTTCCATTTCTATTTCATATTTTCTGGAATGGAATCATAATGATATAAGAGTGTATTATAATTCCAGTATAATAACATATATAATATCATTAACTTTATCCTTTACACATCCCACATATGGTATTAACGAATCAAATCACTTTCAGGGGGCGGTAGTCCGCACTTCCTAAAATGAAGATATCGTGTTTACCCATAATGGAAACCATAAAGTTATGCCCAAAATAAAACAATATAAGCTTAAGGAAAACATAAACATATTATATATCATATATAAAAATAGTGACACCATAATGTCCACCTTTGAAGGTGTTAAATGAGTATTGAACAATCATCGTTTCGGGAGGCAGAATTTTGCCATCCCCGGAAACCGTATGTTCTTTACCCATTTGATGTAGTTGTGTGAGAGTGTAGCTCAAATAAATCTTATAACAACATCCTATTATATTGAAGATACTGGTGTTGTTACAAAAGAAGTAAATAAAAAGATTTTAGGGGGTTGGAGAAGCAAAATAAAACAAATGAACATGAGAGAATGAATTACCTTTAAAAGTGTAACTCCTTTTGATTTGAGCCTAAAGGCTTCCTTTGAAAGGATTCTGTCCAAAGGGAATCCTCTAGGATGAGGAGAGGGATGTGGAGAGAGTAAATTGGCAGGGGTTGGCCGAGCCAAAGGCTTGAGGAGTGTGTGAAATGAGGTAGAGGTGGGGGCCTTTTATAAGAGGAGAGGAGGGGCACTTTTGGAAAGTAAATAAATATTACTTTATTTGAAAATGTGTTTCGGTTTTAAAAGGTACCACATTGATATAATTCGTGGATAAGGTGATAAGGGTTCTAAATACACTCATCCAATTGGTTTTTTCCATGTTTAGTTTATAGATTTTACATTATCTTTCCATTTTATTTAAATCGTCAAATAATGATGTCATCGCTGCATCATTATTATGTCATAAATAATTTAATTTATTTAATGTCTAGAAATCATAAAAAAATACTATGATGTAGGAAATCATTTTAGCTTTCCAATTACTATTTATAATCAAATATCTGATCTTTATAACCCCATGTAAAAATTGTTTTCGTAAAACATATTATGTTTGTGTCATTTTTACTTTTACATTAAATAAAAAGTTATTTATGTCATTTCCCAACCAAAGTGTCTCCATGGGGTCCCCAAGTTGACCCATGGTTTTTCTTGGTCGGCCATGACACAACCAATAAGGGTATGACATGTGTCAAGCTCATCTCATTTTATTAAAGCATTATTTTTACCTTAAACTACACTAATTACCACTAATCGCGATTAAAAACATAATAAGTTACTATTCACCAAAAAATTATTTTAATCTCATTGAACCACATTTTTCTTCTTAATGACAACCATGTATGTCAGATTTTTGAAATTCAAAACACAATGATGGCAAAATTTCATTTAAACGGAAAATCAATTTTTATAAGTACCACTTAGTGGTTTCACTATTCATCAAAAATTAATGTTTTTCAGAAAATTACCAAAAAATCACCCTAAGCTATATTTGATATTCATAATTCAAAAATGAAGTATATTTTACAAAATTCAATACATATAAGTCACATTAATTAATTTAATAATTAATTCCCGCTGTCAGAGCAAAAAGCGTGTTTTTATGAAACAATAAGTATCAAAAGATTGACACCAGTTGAAGTCCAATTTCAAAGTTAAATTGATTCCAATGACCACCATTGGATTAAATGGTAAAAATATATTCTAATTTCACATCAAAACCAATTCAAAATATAATCTAATCATATAAATAAATTAGATTAAAAAGCAGTTTTGATGTAAAATGCAGTATTTTTCACTATTCATTAAAAAATGAACATTGTCAGAAAAATACCAAAAATTCACACAAAGTAAATTTTGATGTCCCAATCATAACGAATAAGTTTATTTTGACAAAAATAGGTTATAAAATTGTCAAAAGATATATTTAAAAAGGGTTTTCCATCATAAGGCAGTAAAACAATCTTTTAAGAATATTAATTTATTCCATGCATAAGATTTTATTTATTTTCATTTTAAGCCTCTAAAACACTATCTTAATGATTAATAAACATGGATAAAAATATCTATTATTCATTACTTACTTGGGATGTTACATCCTTCCCCCCTTTAGAAAATTGCATCCCTGCAATTTATTTACATATAAAATAAATGGGGGTACTTATCCCTCATTGCATTTTCAGATTCCCATGTTGCCTCTTCAATCATGTGGTTTTTCCACAAAACCTTTACCTGGTGAATCACCTTATTCCGTAACACTTGCTCCCTATGGTCAAGAATTTGGACCGGTTGTTCCTCATAAGATAGGTTCTCTTCCAGCTGAACTACCTCTGGACTCAAAACATGAGATGGATCTGGCATATACTTTCTCAACATCGAAACATGAAAAACATTGTGTACCTGAGATAAACTCGGAGGTAAAGCCACTCTGTAAGCAACTGATCCAACTCTCTCCAGAATTTCATATGGTCCAATGAACCTTGGACTCAACTTTCCTTTCTTACCAAATCTCATCACACTTTTCCAAGGAGAAACCTTGAGAAAAACATGATCACCTACCTCGAAAGATAGATCCTTCCTCCGGTTATCCGCATAACTCTTCTTCCTGCTCTGAGCTGTTCTCATGTGTTTTTGAATCAGCTGAACTTTTTCTGCCATCTCTTCAACCAATTCTGGTCCCATCAACTTCCTTTCACCCACTTCATCCCAGAAAGCTGGAGTTCGACAACGCTTCCCATATAATGCTTGAAATGGTGCCATCTGTATACTGGAATGAAAACTGTTATTATATGAAAACTCAACCAAAGAAAGATGTTTGTCCCAACTTCCCTGATAATCCATATAACAAGCTCGTAGCATATCTTCCAATGTTTTAATTTTTCGTTCTGACTACCCATCTGATTGAGGATGAAAAGCTGTACTAAAATTTAATTCAGTACCCAACGACTTCTGAAGGCCTTTCCAAAAGTTATAAGTAAGCCTGGGATCACGATCCGATACAATGGAGAGAGGAACTCCATGTAACCTAAATATATCTTTAAGATACAAACGAGAAAGTTGATCAAGAGAGAAAGTATCTCGTATAGAAAGGAAATGAGCAGATTTGGTCAAGCGATCAACAATAACCCAGATTGCATTATTACCTCGAGATGTCTTCGGTAATCCAACAACAAAGTCAATGGATATATTCTCCCATTTCCACTCTGGCACTGGTAATGGCTGAAGCATCCCTTTCGATAACTGTCACTCTGCTTTAACCTGCTGACAAGTCAAACACTTCACAGTAAAATCAGCAATCTCTCTTTTCATTCCATCCCACTAGTAATACTCCCACAGATCTCTATACATCTTAGTACTACCCGGATGAACTGAAAACGAAGAACTAGGAGCTTCACATTACAACTCTCTCTTCAACTGTGAATCAAAAGGCACACACAATCTCTTCCCAGATCTCAAAACACAATCATTATCAATGTTGAATTCAAGAAACTTACCTTTCTGAACCAGCTCTACCTTTTTCTGCAACTCACTGTCTTGCTTCTGTGCTTGCTTGATTATATCTGATAGAGAAGATCTCACTGATACCTGAAACAAAACAGAAGGACTTCCTGCACCAACAACTTCTATGCCAAAGTTCATCAAATCCTTAACCAAAGGATCACATTCCAAACACAAAATTGTTAATGAAGCATTACTTTTTCGACTCAAAGCATCAGCCACTTTATTTGCTTTTCCCGGATGGTAATGAATTGTACAATCATAATCCTTGATTAATTCTAGCCATCTCCTTTGTCTCATGTTCAATTCTTTCTAAGTGAATATATACTTTAAACTTTTGTGATCGGTATATATTTCACACTTTACTCCATAAAAATGATGCCACCAATTTTTTAAAGCAAAAACAACAACAGCTAATTCCAAATCATGTGTAGGGTAATTTACCTCATGAGTTTTCAACTGTCGTGAAGCATAAGCAATTACCTGATCATTCTGCATTAGGACACAACCAAGTCCTTTCAATGAAGCATCATTGTATATAACAAACTCACCATTACTGGAAGGTAGTGCCAAAACTGGAGCATTCACCAATCTTCTCTTCAACTCCTGAAAACAATCATCACATTCTTTTGTCCAGATAAACTTAACACCCTTCCGAGTTAGCTTAGTCACTGGACTAGATAACCGTGAAAAATTCCTAACAAACCTTCGGTAATAGCCCGCCAAACCAAGGAAGCTACGAATCTCGGTTACATTTGTGGGTCTTGGCCATTCTTCCACAACTTTTGTTTTTGCAGTATCAACAGTTATTCCATCTTTAGAAACAATGTGACCAAGGAAAGAAATTTGTTGCAACCAAAACTCACACTTGCTGAATTTCCCATACAGTTTCTTTTCTTTTAAGGTATGCAAGATAACCCTTAATTTTTTTTCATTCTCCTCTTTACATTTAGAAAACACCAAAATATCATCAATGAAAACCACCACAAACTTATCCAAGAACTCATGGAAAATTCTATTCATTAAGTCCATGAATACAGTAGGTGCATTGGTTAGCCCAAAAGGCATTACTACAAATTCATAATGGCCATATCTTGTACGAAATGCGGTCTTCAGAATATTTGCCTCCTTTACCTTCAGCTGATGGTACCCCGATCTCAGGTCAATCTTTGAAAAAAACTGAGCTCCTTGGAGCTGATCAAACAAATCATCGATATGAGGCAAAGGATATTTGTTCTTAACAGTGATATTATTCAAGGATCTATAATCAATGCAATGTCTCATAGAACCATCTTTCTTTTTAACAAATAAAACAGGAGCACGCCATGGTGATGTGCTAGGTCTAATGAAACCTTTCTCTAATAAATCATGCAATTGCTCCTTCAACTCTAAAAGTTCAATTTGAGCCATTCGATAAGGAGGTTTTGAAATTGGCTTAGCATCAGGAACTAAGTCAACAGTAAACTCAACTTCCCGGTCTGGTATTATTCCAGGCAACTCATCCGGAAAAACATCAGGATACTCATTTACCACTGGCACATCATTAATCTGAACAGTCCCTTTATTTTCAATGATGTGTGCAAGGTAACATTCATTTCCATCTTTTAAAAGTTTCTTGGCCTCTTGATATGTTATCAAAAGTAAGGGTTCATTCCTGTAAACAAACTGAAAGTATTTCTGAAAAGAAACTTCTTTAGCTCTACAGTCAATCTTAGCATAGTAAATAGAGATCCAATCCATACCCAGGATAACATCAAACTCTACTAGAGGTAGAACAATAAGGTTTGCAAGAAGGTTCTTTCCACAGATAAGGATAGGAAGATTCTTATAAATTATTTTTGCCTCAAAATTTACCCCAGGTGTTTTTACCAAAATTTCAGGAGTCATTTCTTGAGATGGTATTCCCATTTTACTAGAAAAGGTTTCAGAGATGAAAGAATGTGTAGACCCCGAATCAAACAACACACTGGCATAATCTGAAAAAACAAACAAATTACCTGGTACAACTTCATTTGATGGCCCGACATCTGCTGAAGTAGATGCAAAGGATTTCACCACCCCTTTCTGCTTGTAGTCTAACTACTTCCCATCACTCAAGCTCTTTTTCGGACACTCGTTTGCATAGTGACCCATCTCATTGCACTTATAACACTTCACTAACTGTAAATCAAATTTGTTCTTACCTTCACCTTGATCCTTTTCAGTGCAATCACGAGCCTTATGTCCCATCTTCCCACATCGGTAGCACTTTCCAGAATTCAGAAGACATTCCCCAGCATGCCTTTTTCCACATTTATCACAAACTGGAAACTTAGTTCTCTTACCATCAGCCTTTTTTGAAGAATTATTACCTTTCTCATGCCACCTCTGTCTCTTCTTCTACAGGTTTTTATAGAACACTTGGTCATCAGCAAACTCCATTTCCACCTTCTCAGCACATCGAACAAGATTTTCATAACTTTTAGACTCACGAGAAGCTAATGCCCTTTGATATTTTGGCTTTAATCTTGAGTAAAAACGATTGATTTTACTATCAAGGTCTCGGATAAAATTTGGAGAATACCTTGCCAATCGAGTGAACCTTTCTTCATAGGCAGCCACCGAGTCATCCTCTTGCCTCAATTCCAAGAATTTATTTTCCATCCTATGTCGAACAGCCTTAGATAAATACTTCTCAAGAAACATACCTTTGAATTCATCCCAGTCAAGAGCATCAATCTCATCGGCGTCCCTGATATTTTTAACCATAGACCACCACTGATCTGCTTCTCCCTCCAAACGGTAAATAGAAAGACTAACCTTTTGATTGTCTGAACACCCCATGACATCAAAAATCTTCTCCAGTTCTTTAATCCACCCTTCAGCTAGCACAGGGTCAGATGATCCTCTGAATGATGGGGGATGTTGGCTCATGAAATGTTCCACCACTGACATGTTCCTCTGTGGTTGATCTGGCTGATCTTGTGCATGGATACCACCTCCATTTATCGCTTGAGTCAACTGTGCCATTACAGCAAAAAACTGTTCAGTTCCAATTCCGACCATTTCTGGATGCTGATTCGGAAGGTTATTTCCTTCTGTATGCCTTCCTAGCACTGCTTCCCTGTTTCCTCTACGGAAAACCATTCTGAACAAACATGTCTTAGATGAAGCAACATGGTAATCTTTAAATGCTATATCATTTCAAAAAAAAATTTTGGATAATCATTTAATAGAATTCTAACTCCTAAAGTTATCTAAACCGACCTTTGATACCAACTATAAGGCCCCAGCCTTAAACCTTACTTAATCTTGAGTTATTACAAGATTACACATTGAGGATCTTTTCGGGTTTAGAGTTTTAGAGAATTAGATCATAAAACTTGCATTACATTCCACATATAAACAAAGTGGTTACATAAAGATAGTATTCTTAATTCCCATCAATGGAAACACATTT
The DNA here is from genome assembly GCA_963277665.1 of Viscum album. NCBI lineage: Eukaryota > Viridiplantae > Streptophyta > Magnoliopsida > Santalales > Viscaceae > Viscum > Viscum album. The sequence goes on from OY728141.1 coordinate 515,505,632, forward strand.
AAAAATAAAACATGGATTATTTCTTGACACATCCTTGACTCTATCATCTTATCATGTACCTTTCCCTTGACCTGTGAAAAACATTTCAAAAACTTGGGATTAACATAAAAACTCAGTATGGGTTATAAAAAAAACATGGAAAGGAAACATGAGTTCATATATACATAAGAATGAAATCATACTTTACCCATAAAACATAGGCACTTTAACATACCTCATAAAATCATGAATAAATCATAGAAATCATAAGACATAAATTTAACTTGAGGCATTCATAACATTCTTACGTAGGGAGTAACAATCTTGGTTACGTTTGGAATACCCATCACAGTATATTCCCTAAATATCTTCGGAGAAACCTTAAAATTTCACTCCTTCGCGTTACCCAATGCATTGGAGAGCTATAACGGGCTCACCCGCCCTTAGTTTATCACGGAACCACCCGTCTTCATAATAATGCCCAAGAACCATAACATAATCATATCACATAAAACATGCATAAAGGAAACATAAAATTTCCACATTTCAATCACGAGATATCAATACAACACATTGATATAATAAAAACATTATGAAAACGATTTTCAATACCAAAGTAAAACATGGTATTTATTTTTCGTTTAAAAAAAGGTATGGCTTGTAGAGGAAGCTGAAACTCAAATAACAGTCACGACGGCGGAGAAGTCGTTGTCGCCGCATACGTACGACAAATACATTCCCTTTTGTCGTTTAGTAAATGCTTCATATAAAAAAGATTCCTTTTGAATAAATGTAATAGTCAAAGGGGTTTATACACCGTATAAAAGAAAGTTGTGTATAAAACAAAATATGCCTCATGAAAGGAGATTGAGACGAAGTCCCATACCTCGTATCTGACTTGACCCGACCGTTCTTTAATCTCCTGAATAAGAAACTTGAGTTAATCTCTACTTGCTTAATAACCATTTTCAAGTTCATTATTCCTTTTATACCATGTTATGAACATCATGTAATCATTTAAGTTAATAATGTTCATTTTGTCGGTATTTGGTTCTTAAGTCAAAAATAGACTTCTTACACTTACATGTTGTTAATTTGGTCATAGGTTCGTTATATCCAGAATGATATTAATGATTTGGATAACATATATATCATATATATTCATCATATACATGTATTTATAATATTACATCACATTTAGAGCTACGAAATGAAATGCACCGTTCATGGAGACGGTAAGCCGTACGTACGCATGAACGCTACTTCCATTTCTATTTCATATTTTCTGGAATGGAATCATAATGATATAAGAGTATATTATAATTACAGTATAATAAAATATATAATATCATTAACTTTATCCATTACACATCCCACATATGGTATTAACGAATCAAATCACTTTCAGGGGGCGGTAGTCCGCACTTCCTAAAATGAAGATATCGTGTTTACCCATAATGGAAACCATAAAGGTATGCCGAAAATGAAAAAACAGAAGATTAAGGAAAACATAAACATATTATATATCATATAAAAAAATAGTTACATCATAATGGCCACCTTTGAAGGTGTTAAATGAGTATTGAACAATCATCGTTTCGGGAGGCAGAATTTCGCCATCCACGGAAACCGTATGTTCTTTAACCATTTGATGTAGTTGTGTTAGAGTGTAGCTAAAATAAATCTTATAAAAACATCCTAGTATATTGAAGATACTGGTGTTGTTACAAAAGAAGTAAATAAAAAGAGTTTAGGGGGTTGGAGCAGCAAAATAAAACAAATGAACATGAGAGAATGAATTAACTTTAAAAGTGTAACTCTTTTTGATTTGAGCCTAAAGGCTTCCTTTGAAAGGATTCTGTCCAAAGGGAATCCTCTAGGATGAGGAGAGGGATGTGGATAGAGTAAATGGGCAAGGGTTGGCCGATCCAAAGGCTTGAGGAGTGTGTGAAATGAGGTAGAGGTGGGGGCCTTTTATAAGAGGAGAGGAGGGGCACTTTTGGAAAGTAAATAAATATTACTTTATTTGAAAATGTGTTTCGGTTTTAAAAGGTCCCACATTGATATAATTCGTGTATAAGGTGATAAGGGTTCGAAATCCACTCATCCAATTGGTTTTGGCCATGTGTAGTTCATATATTTTACATTATCTTTCCATTTTATTTAAATCGTCAAATAATGATGTCATCGCTGCATCATTATTATGTCATAAATAATTTAATTTATTTAATGTCTAAAAATCATAAAAAAAATACTATGATGTAGGAAATATTTTTAGCTTTCCAATTATTATTTATAATAAAATATCTGATCTTTATAACCCCATTTAAAAATTGTTTTCGTAAAACATATTATGTTTGTGTCATTTTTACTTTTACATTAAATAAAAAGTTATTTATGTCATTTCCCAAACAAAGTGTCTCCATGGGGTCCCCAAGTTGACCCATGGTTTGTACTGGTCGGCCATGACACAAACAATAATTGTAGGAGATGTGTCAAGCTCATATCATTTTATTAAAGCATTATTTTTACCTTAAACTACACTAATTACCACTAATCGCGATTAAAAACTTAATAAGTTACTATTCACCCAAAATTTATTTTAATCTCATTGAACCACATTTTGCTTCTTAATGACAACCATGTATGTTGGATTTCTGAAATTAAAAACACAATGATAGAAACATTTCATTTAAATGGAAAATCAATTTTTATAAGTACCACTTAGTGGTTTCACTATTCATCAAAAATTGAAGTTTTTCAGAAAATTACCAAAAATTCACCCTAAGCTATATTTGATATTCATAATTCAAAAATGAAGTCTATTTTACAAAATTCAATACATATAAGTCACATTAATTAATTTAATAGTTAATTCCCACTGTCAGAGCAAAAAGCGTGTTTTTTTGAAACAATAAGTATCAAAAGATTGACAGCAGTTTAAGTCCAATTTCAATGTGAAATTGATTTCAATGACCACCATCGGATTAAATGGTAAAAATATATTCTAATTTCACTTCAAAACCAATTCAAAAGATAATCTAATCATATAAATAAATTACATTAAAAAGCAGTTTTGATGTAAAATGCAGTATTTTTCACTATTCATTAAAAAATGAACATTGTCAGAAAAATACCAAAAACTCACACAAAGTAAATTTTGATGTCCCAATCATAACTAATAAGTTTATTTTGACAAATATAGTTTATAAAATTGTCAAAATATAGATTTAAAAAGGGTTTTCCATCATAAGGCAGTAAAACAATCTTTTACGAATATTAGTTTATTCCATGCATAAGATTGTATTTATTTTCATTTTAAGCCTCTAAAACACTATCTTAATCATTAATAGACATGGATAAAAATATCTATTATTAATTACTTACTTGGGATATTACAGTATCCTTATGAAAAAAATCAATAAATAAATGTTATAAAAGATATAGGTTATCATAGTTAGTATCAAAGAAATGCCTAGTATTTTTTGGGAATTATTATTTTAAAGAAACATTGAAAACAATAAGTGTAATATTAAATATAAAAAACATCCCTAAATTTTTGTATAGTATAGAGTGATTGGATTTTTTAGGAAATACACCTCTATCTACATATTGGAATGTGGATGATGCTATGGAACAAATTTACCAATGGGTAGTAACTCTAAAAAGGATTTTTTGGGTATTAAATCACAATGTAACTCATGTATTAAAAGGTATCCAATGTATACACACTTGGAAAGAAACTATGGATGGATATTCCTTGGTTAATCAGATAATCTTTAAAATCCATAATATAATGAAAAAATTCCTTAAAAATTTAATGTCAGTAAATAGAACATTGATAACATTGATTTAAACCTATAAATTCATAGGTTGTAGATTAAATTTCATTTATGTGGTATCTATTTAATATTAATAGTGTCTATTTTATATGTTTAATTTTTTGAATATACAAATCCCTAATCTTAAATTATTTTAGTTAATGGATGTAAATATGAGGAACTATATCCACAACTATTGTGATGTGAAAAATAATGATTCCCCAAAGGAGATTCCTGACCTGATGGGGGTTAAAGGAATCATATTATGATTAGGGAAAACAAAATATCACCAATTAAGATTAAAAAATGAAACATATTTGAATTTCAAAATTCCACAAATAATAAAATCATGTAATCTCATGAATGATCATGTGATAATGATAAAAAAGGAATGAATATTAAATTTATTACGTGTTAGAAATGTGTAATGTTGAACTGAGGAAAAATTTATAAAGGAAATATAAATCATTCATGTGACAAAATATAGGTAATCAAATAAATGATTTTAAGTAAAAATGAAGTGTTTTATATGAAATATGGTGAAAAATAATGTTCAATCTAAGTTTCCACTAATTGTTCAATAACATAAATTTGGATAACATGGGATTTATCCAAGATAATGATTTATTTTAGAGGGTAAATTGCTTGATGAGAACTCAAAATCGTTATTACCAAGGGATTTAAAATATTCTATTCTTTCAAAATCTCTATGACATATGATGATATTTAGAGTACACATGAACACCACTCTAGTGTTTTTTCTATGTTTTAGTGTATTTAATTTCCATCCAATATAGTATATATAAGATATTTAAGATAATTAAATAACGAACCAAAATGATTTGATATCATTTTAAAAAAAATCTATTTTTATTATATTAAATGTTTCTATTTATGGTGTTTATATTTTTAATCTTAAAATTGTATCTTTAGTGAAATTTGAAGATATTTTGGAAAATTATTATATCTCTCTATGATTATCCAACATAAATAACAGAAATATGGGATTCACATTTTATATCAACCTAAATGTATAAAAATGATATCTTGGGAAATAAATTCTAATATCACCAATCATGAGGTGTGTCTAACTCATAATAATTGGGGAGAATAAAATAAAATATTAATGGAATGCATATTATATAAAATAAGATATGTATACATGTCTTATATACAATTTTATGGTATATATCTCTCTTGAAATTATATCATCAGAAATTTTTATCTTATAGAAACCATTAGAAATTATCTTTAGTACATGGAAATTAAAACTGAATGGGAATAATTTATTTAATGTGGGATAATTTATCATCATGAGATTTCATTCTTTCATATATAGAAAACTCATATTTCTCAATAAATATTTTATTATTGTCTAGTAAATACTAGTATTGTTATAATACTGACTTCTGTAACCTGTAGTTGTTATGTAATTTGTTAAATGATAATAAGTACATGGGATATAATATCAAAGGAATAATCAATTTCTTAGTATTGGGTAGGTAGATACAAACATGATACCCATTTTAGATAGGGAATAAAATATAAAAGATTATAAAAGTAAACATTTTTCATCCTTGACAACCATCAAATGATTTCTTCATTATAACATGGGTAATTGAAAAAAATACGGGTTGACTAGAATTCTTAATAAGGGTATCATTTAGCAGAATCTACCATCAATAAATAATGTACAATCATTATTTCATGGTAGATAACAGAAAACACCTTCCATTTAATCAATAACTTGAGCAAGAAATGTATCAATAGATAATATCAATTTAATAATCCCAATAATAACTAAAATAAAATTATAAATAAGGGAAATGAATAATATAGGATGTCAGGATGTCAGACATCTTGATATCTATTTAGTAAAAAATATTCACCAAGAAATAATGATTTATGTGTAGGTTTATATAAAAATACATTTAATTTGGACAATTAATTTTTATCACCAGAAGTATCACTGCATTGAGGGGAAATATACCACTGGGACCCACATTTTAGGTTATGACTGATTCATTCCACATATATTGAATTATCAATAAAATTCATAAACAATATGCCATATCAATTAAAGTATGAATTTTATAAATAATAGGAGATATCAATATTTACCCAATCAATCATGTAACAATCAAAGTAAAGCTCTATATGTAGAAATGGTATACAATTTAGAAAAAAATTACATCCATGATACATGAAATATAGATTTTAATAGGAATTTAATGTCTAATTATCACAAGAAAGATAAAGTTTATAGAAAAATTTAATGACCACAAATCCAGTAAGAGATAGGAAATTAATATCGATTCATGAAAAATACTGGTTTTGTATAAAAATAATATCTTTAAAATATTTAAAGAATATTTAAGTCAAATATTAAAATATTATATCATTAAAGAGTTTATTTGGGAAAACATTGAAAATGTGTACAAGAAGCTAAATATTCACAAACAGTTACAACAATTTGTAAGTCTGTTATTGCTGAATACATTAAAAACATTTCTTTTTACCTTTTATAAAGAATGTAAAAAACTACATTGTCCAAAAAAATAGGAATATTATTTTCAAACATCATTAAATTTTAAGGCTAAATTAAAATGACTATAACAAATAATATTAATATATAAAAATACATTCTTAATTTTCTTTGAATAACATTGGAATAGAAGTTAAATATACAAGATTAAAAGATAAATAAAATAGGTTTTTATTTTAAAAATTTGTTTTTCTTATTCATGTGATAAGGAGGGGATTTTTTTTAAATTATAAAAACACGTTAAATATACATAGTATAATAAAATTTATTAATTTTTTAATGGTAGGATTATAATACTCTTCAATTAAAATTAATGTAATCCAATATTAAAATGAGATTGAAAAATAAATCATTAACTCATTGGTAAATTTTAAATTGCAACCCCTTAAAAGAAAAAACATGAATTTAAACATTAATAATCTTGAATATATAGTTATTAATGTTAAATTTATAAATGTTGTAGTATATACACTAGATAATAGTAATTATGTGTAAAATATAAAATATGTCTTAATGGAATAAAACTCGATACAAAATCCCTTACAAATATCATATCATTAAAATGAGTATTATTTAATAGAGAGATTATGTAAAAATGAAATAAAATATAAAATGGAAGTGGAAATAATATATAAAATAATCAAATTTCAGTTCACAAATAATCTTGATATAATATAGTAAATTGAAAAGTGATATAATCAAATGAATAGAAATTGATTTAAGAAACGACTTACTACATGGTATCTTTGAAGTCAAATCCACATGGTTTAAATAATTCAAATTGAAACATAAAATAACATAAATTATTAAGGATTCATGTTATTATAAGTTACTAGGTCAGTATATACACCATTAAAAATAAATTAGGTGTATAATAATAATGCATGCCTTAATGAAGGAAAATTTAGATGAAATCTCTTACATCATGTCTGAATCATCACGTACAATATATATCATCGCAAATAATATAATTATTTTAATAATTTAATTTTTTAAGAATCATTTTCTTGTTTATTATTCATTTTATTTGATTTATTACCATGATATATTTAAGTACTTAATAAATTAAGTTCACATTGGATATTTTGATGAAATTCAGTTTGTATGTCCAAAATTATGATTGTAGGTTGACTATGGTAAAATAGGTAATTTTTATGGAATAATAATAATAAAATATTTATCATTTTTATACATTAATTATTATTTAAAAAATATACATGAAATATTTTAATAAAAAATGAACTATTTTACAATTCTGGAGAAGATAAACCATACTTGCTCATGAGTAAGGTTTCCATTTTTCATTGATCATCATGGAAAAAAGGTAGGAATTATTTTACGCTTCAATAATGTTAATTATATTAAAAATACAATATTATTTGTTTAATTAAACATATATATAACTTCCATGTTAGGTGTAATTTAAAAAATGAGTCAGATTTCTTAATGGAGGTGGTAATCCACATGTACGTGTGAATGACATTATAACTATTCAATGAATAAAATGCTATGAAAATATTTGAAATATTAATTTATAAAAATGATAAATATTATATGAATATAATATATATATAATTAATCCATTTTCATAAATTTTCATTAGAGGATATGATGAAAAAAATTACAACACTTCACGAGGTGGTAGTCCACCATACACATGTACAATCTTCCATTTCAAATTTGAATGAATGAGAGGGAGATCTAGGTTATTAAATTAACATAATAAAATCAAAGTATATATTAAATACTAATGATATTTTATGAGTAGGGAAAAATAATATTTCATGTATGTGGTAGTAGAAATAAAAAAATGCTTGGTTAAGGACTATATCTCTTTATCGGGCCACCTCTTTAAGTTTACACCAAAAAGCCTTCCTAGGAGGGTTTTATACTACAAAGCCTAAAATATGAGTTACTGGAAATAAATAATGGAATTTTGTAGCACTTTTTTGAAACAAAATAATTTTTTTGTGAGAGTAAAAGAGGATAGGATGTTCTGTAATCTAAGTGAGGGGTGGGACACTTTTGGAATTTCCTAAAATATTAACTTACTATAACATAATTTTCTTGGAAAAATTACTAAAACAAATACCATTATAATATAGGATGAGGATGAATATATATAATATAATCCATTAAAATTTTCAAAATTATATATTATATTTTTATCCTTATCTCTTTGTTTTAACCCACATTATCACTTTTTGAAAATTATAATGATTACAATGTTTTTACTATTTAGGGGTCCAGATTGTTACTATAAAAAGAAAAATTGGAACATAAACAGACCATTTTTTATATTTAAAACAATTCCAAATCACTTTTCCTTATAAAATAATTTTATTATTTTTAAATCATTTTAAAAATGTATTATTTATTATAAAATATCATTAATGTCATTTTTAGAACTATTCATTTAATTGGACTTTGATAATAACATTTATCAAATAGATGTTGAATATAAGTATTTTAAACAAAAAAATGTTTTATTTTTATAAAAAATTCATATAAAACAATAATAACTTGAATTTATTTTACATTTTTTTAAATCATTTATTTTATTTTTTTATTAATTATATGACTGTTTTGTCGATATTTGGGTCTTTATCTTCTACTTAATTATTATAAATGAAATTGTCAAATAAATATGGAACCAAGGGGATATATATTATACAATTAGATATAAATTGATGAAATACACTCATAAAATAGAATAAAGAAAGGTTTTAGGGTCATTTTTAGTCCTTATCATATTATTTTTTTCCATAATTACCTAATTTACCATTTCCATGGTGATAATTTTTTTGTATAGTTACTATTCAAAATGAATAAAAATAAAAGTGGAATATTTAAATAATCTATACCTCTTTATTAAAAATATTGAATCCGTTATCCATAATTAAATTCACAAAAGTAGAATAATTTAAATTAAAATTAGACCTTGTGTGATGCGATGAAAAATGGTTTTTAGAAAAATGGATTTTATGTATAAAATATTTTTATATTATATGATTAAATAAAATTAATTAAAGATACCATACCTAGACTATTTTTAATATATATCAACTAATTAAATTTTTATACTAATCTGAAATAAAATCTGAATTTTTAAATACTTGATAAGAAAAAATAGTTTTCAATAAAAATCAGTATTTTTAAATATTCATTGAAAAATTTTAATTTTCTCTAAAATATAAAAAATTCTTAATTAGAAAATTTTAGAACATTGATTTAAAATAAAATATATATTTTATCAAATAATTTTTCAAAAGTTTCAAAAAAATAATTATAAAATTTTCTCATGAAAAGGAAATTAAATCCCTTTTTGAAGAATAAAATGACATTACTAAAAATTAAGTGATTATTTAATAAGAATTTATCAATATATTTATTTTGAGTGGGAAATATTTATTTATATATATATACCATAAATTATTTACTCCAATTATTACATAAAAATTTTAACATCTAGGTTATAATGGTCATTTTTAAATAATAATACTTCACTGTTTAATTAGCCTTAGTGTTTCATGTTTTATACGCAATCAAACATAATTTTTTTAATATAAAGGAATTAAAATTAATATTAATATTAACATATAAATCATGTTATAATATTAATTATAATTACTAAAAATAGATATGTACTAAAAACATAACGTATACATAATGGTAAAATCCATAGTTTATAATTCTCCCATGAATATCACACCTCCCATTAAGACAATAAATAGAAAGAGAACTATTATAAATATGGTATAATTTATAAAGGAAATTAAATAACCTTATAGAATTGTGAGAATTATATTATGTTCAAACAAAAATTTGACAATTATCTTCTTACCACCAAATGATCATTTTAAAGATAGTATTTATAACCATTTTTCAATAATTGCATTGGTTAACATAACCCATAGTCTAAAAAATCATAATGATTCGTGACTATTACTAATATTGTTATTTTATATTGAGCCTTAATATTAGTATATAATAAGGGTCATAATAAAATTTAATTGGCAAAGAAGAAAGAAGAAATTTCTTGACCAGTAAGATTATACCCTTTGAAGCCCATTACATACTACTTCTAATGGATATGGCATCATAAGGATTTTCCCATCACAGATCTCAAGACATGATTCCACAAAAAAAAAATTTGAAAATTTATTTATGATATAATTTAAATATTTTAAATATTAATACCCAATCCAAGTTCACCAAACCACCTCAATAAATTAGAAATATCACACAACTTACCCTTAGGGCGTTTGCTACTATAACTTGGGGTTGTGTATCAAAAACCCAGTAGTATAAAGTTATGTATTATATTTTTATAATGAATCTAATTACCATATTGATTCGTTTTCATTATTACTTTATATATATGCATGATTAAATAAGTATTAATTTTAAAATTATATTTCTATATGATTAATTTTTTTATATTTTACAAAAAAAATCAATTTAAAAACTATTTTTAGATAACACCAAGAATTTTGAAATAATGTTATTTTCAAAAAAAATCTTATTAAATAAATATTTTTAAAATATTAATGATAATATATTTTTATAAATTCCCATGTAATTTCAATAAGGGGTAGGGTTTTTTTCATAAAAAATTTTATTTTTCAATAAATTCGTATTTTTATTTAAGAGTTGAAATTCCTCAATTTGGAAAATTATTTTTGTAAATTAAATATCATTATTAATTATATTTCGCCAAAATATCAAATGGTTATTTTATATAATTTTTTGAGAGAAATAAGTTTTGAGTGATAATTAAATATCATATAAATATATAGTATTTATTCTGGAATCCTAACAATATTTAGATTATCTGATAAATAAAATAAAAGATATTCCTAAAAAAATATTTTTCCATTTAAATAGTTTTTTCATTTAATTTGATTAATTTTAGAAGTCTATAATGAACCCTCCATAACATGGATTATATTTTACAGTTTTAAAAATAATTATTTATGAACAAGACTCAGTTAAATATCATGAAAGATACTATTCTAATATCTTTAGTTACTAAACTGATATAATATTTTAGACTACTCTTCATTTTTAGAATAAATTAGAGGTAACCAAAATAAAATTTTCAGTTTTGATTATTTTATTACTTAGTGTTCTAAATAAGTGTTTATAATGAAATAATTAATTCCATTATATTTCTCTATTAATACCCACTGAACCTTCCCATCCTCTTCAATAAAAACAATTATGACCATGTATACCATCTCCATCTTCCTATACATCTCAAAATCCCTCACAAGGATTCCCCAAGATCTTATGAAGTTACTCCAATGATTTTATAAGAATTCTATCAAGTAAGGAATTCTCATCCTTTTCTTATTTAATAATATGAATCCTTTTCAATATGACTTTGATATAAAATTAATATATTGTAACTTGATTATAAATATCCATTTAATATCCAGATAATTTTCATTGAATTAAATATTAATTATCAAATACCATTATAACCTTTACATAATCCAGTATTATACCAACATAATGTATTCTCTTTCTCTTCACCTTCATTCTAAAACATCCTCTGTATTAATAATTCTAATATCTATTGATTTAGAAATTAAGTTTTTATAAATTGTTTTTAACAAATTTATGTTATATAAAGATAGATTATTTATCCCCTATCAATAAAATTTTTACGAAATCCATTTATATTCCTAATTAAGTGATTATCTTCCACTTCCTCTTTACTCAAGTACTTTTTTTGTTACAAATGTTAAATCTGAATAGATTTTTTCAGGTGTTTATAAATATATGTTTAATTTCCAATTTGTGTTTTAAAAAAGATATTTTTATTATCCACTATCATTATTTTCATTACCTATACCACTACTATGATGAATTAAGGGATATCTATCTTTCTTATGTTCTATTCTATAACTTAATCTATATTAAGTATTTTTATTTATTCAAGTATGGGTTCTCTATTTCTTATATTCTATTTTTCATGTCTAAATTGTTTTACACTTGAATTTATTATCCCTACGAATCCCAATTAATTATATACCACCTTTCCCTCTCATTAATCCTTTCCATTATACAATATGTAAACCCATTATACTGTCAAAATTGTGTCTAGGTTTTTCATGACAAAATTTTGTGTCAAGAATAACTATCAACATTTACACTCATTGTTTTTCATCAAGTTATATATATCCATACATTATTATGGGGTTTTATTTATATAACTCAAAATCATTAATAATTGGATTAAATTTATCTAATAAATTATTTTGTTATATGATTTATGACGCACATAAATTCATGTAAATGATATGAATGTGATGGGTGTTCACAAAATTTTACATCCCTTTATTTTATTTGTAATTGTTTTAAACTTATTAGATCCCATTAATGGTGGAGTAGTTGTCAGAATGAGCACACTATGTTATCATTTTTTAGCCTTTTTCCTTGACATATGCTTATGATGTCATATTTTTTGTTGTATCTACATTCATATAATGGATTTATTTTGTCGAATTATATCATGATTTGAGGTTCAGGATTATGATTTTTGAATTTTCATTTCATTTTTACAGTCGTATTTACTCACATGTTCTACATTACAATATGATATATCTTTATTATTTCTTTAATATTGATTAAAATTCACCCCTTTCATATGTATCTCCCTAGGAAATCCTATATACTATTAGAAGATCCATAGAATATAAGGTCATGTTAAGGAATTTCTAAATAATATCCTTTTATCCATGTCTAATGTTATATTTATTTGTATCTAATTTCTTGATGAAACTAGGTCTCTCAATTTTCTAGGATTATATTAAATATAACATTAAATAATAACACATGAAATAATGTGTATAAAATATATGGATTTTAATATTTTGAAAAAACTCTTAGGAAATGGCTGGAATATTATCCTATTACTCAATTGGAACCAAGAGGATAATTTTATGTGATTCATTTACATGGGAAGGTATAAGATATTTTCCTTCGGTTGTTTCCAGAACACGTTGTTGACTTCATTGGGTGGGATCGGAAAAATATACCTACTCTGGGGAAATTTCTGGAGTCTGCTAATGAGCCCTTTTAATGTTGTATACAATATAATCATAACATCGTGTGACTTCCAAATCCAATAGATGAACTCTATTTGGATCAGTAATATGATCCCAATCATGTTGTTCATTCTTCACTATCATATGCATACAATCATGTTGAATTTTAGTATGAGTATAAGATAGCCCCTGGGAAACTACCAAGTATTTGGGTAAACTCATCTGATGTTGGGAGAAATAACATCAGACTACCTCATATTGGATATTAATATTTGATTATTATAGTTTCCTAATACATATACTAGAATATATAGTTATATTTATAAGATATGATCGGAGATATAAGACTACCCTCTAATTGATTGAAGATATGATTATGGGTTTCCTTAGTGTTAGTGGGAATATAGGACCTCTCTTCAATGGGAATTAAGATATGATCCCATAATATCCTCCATTTTAGAGATAAATATACTGATGATATTCATATATGGGTGAAATTATATGGTCATTCTCCCTTGATACTGTTAAAATATTCCAACCCTCTCCCCCATTGGAGATAAGGTGCACTTGTATGACTCATGGTATTGAGCAAGTATATATGGTTTCTTCTTAATTTTACTGAGAATATAATGATGTTGTTAATTCATGGGAACAATAATATAAACATTATCCCTAATTTTAATAATATTTAACTGAGGGTGAAATCTTCTTCTAGTTTCATTGGTTTGAATAGAGGGAGTGTGAAATTTATTTCTAACCTCATCCGTAAATTTCTAATGGGTTATGACCATGAAACATTTATACTAGTAGTGGTTATTATGATCCCTCTCTGTGAAAATAATTTTAAAAATTTTATATGAGAATAAAATGGCTTGTATGGTACATAAAAATAAGATAACCATTATTCCAGTAAAAACATGAAAATTCTTGAAAAACATTTTCTAAAAAATATAACTTTTTCCCCAAGATTGGCATCATATTTCTTTTAAATTGATAATTTATATCACCATTTTATAATAATGTATTAGCATGAAAACTAAATATAAATAACATAAACTTCATGTAGGTTCCTTGAGATATCTTCATCATAGAACCCATACAAAACTTGTACAATTAGAAGAGCCATATAATCACCATCTAAAGTAATTATTTGGTGAATATAATCACTACATAATAAAATGGAGTTCTATATGGGTGAGACAATCATGTATGCTATATCGGTCTTTCCCATGAACTGTAATGTGGGTCACCATTTTGAAAACAATTTCAAAGGACCATATCATAAATAAAACCCTTGAAAACACATTTTAAACTTTTGTAAAACACAGTTTAAGATATCAAAATACCATTTATCTTAAAAAATCATTTCAATTCAAAAATATCCATATAATTATAAATAGGGGTTTTCATTGAATAAAACATGAAATCTGGTAGGGGAATTCAAACTTCAAAAAAAAATTAAGGTGGTGGGAGATGTCATCTTCTTCAATTATTTTAAAATCGAATATTACTATTGTCTTATGTAAACACATTCAATACATTACTCAAAAATATTTATTTTGAAATACATTGGATGAAAATAAAATTAAAAAAAATCTTTTTTAAATTTTTTTGATATTAAATGATCACTGGAAAATTAAAAAAAACTATGGACATGGAAGTAAATTAGTTTTTTAAAGAATTATTAAATTAGTATTTCTAAAATAATATCAATTACCTTGAGATTGACTTGTAACATACAATATATAAATTTCTAAATAATAAAATTTTGTTAATTATGTACTTTATTAAGAACACTTTTTGTGTTTACTATTCATTTTATTTCCATTATTACCATTTTATAACTCTTACTTAATCATTTATGTTGAGGTTAGTTATTTTGATGATATTAGGTTTATAATTTTGAAATTACTTTGGTAGGATAAATATAGTCCAAGGGGTAATTATAAAGTTATCTAATGAATAATAATAATGAAATAATTATATTTTTATGCATAAATTACACTTTTTGTCCAACCATTAAATTCGTATAACAAAAATTAACTATGTTACAATCATAGAGACAACATATCGTACAAACATATGATTAATGTTTCTATTTTTGAACGATCGTTATAGAAAAAAGGTAAGTATTATTTTATCTATATATAGTTTTAATAATGTCATGAATATAATATTAATTTTTTAATATACATATATATATAATCTATGTTACATGGTGATGAAAAATGAATCACATGGCTTCTTAGCGTTGGTAATCCCCACATACTCATATAAAACAGTATTATTTTTCATTTAATGAAAAGGTAAAAAATAACTGTTCAATTAAATTTCATGAATGATAAATATTTCATAAATATCATATATGAACATAAAGTCAGAAATTATAATCCATCCCTGAGAGATGGTGATGAAAAAATAATTACATTGGTTTGTGAGGCGGTAAACTCTCATTCCAAAGAATGATGGTTTTTTACCAATTGATTTAATGGGATATAGATATATGTTATAACATTAAAAAATAAAATCAATTTAAATAGAGGATACTAGTTTTGTTATTTTATAATTTATGAATAATATTTTAAGGATGTGGAAGAAAAAATATAGCTAAACTAGTAGTAAAAATTATACCTCTTTTTGGGAGAGTCTCATTTTCCTAACACCTAATTATATCTATGCTTGGAAGAGAGAAAAAAAACAATGACTATAATTTTTTTTGGTATTTTAGTAAGTGATTTGGGTAGATATAAAAAAAGAAATTGGTTTTTTTGTCTGAGGAAATATGAAAAATTTGATCCCTTTTATAGGAGATGGGAGGGGTACATTTAGAATTTATTAAAACATTAAATTAATATAAAGTTATTTTAATTTACAAATAGAACCGAATTTATTAAATTAGAATATAATATGTGAATGAGTAAAAATTGTATCATAAAAAAAATATTATAATCAATTGTTTAATATTTTTGATATATATATATAAATATATATATATATAAGAAAAGTCATAATCACATTAAAATTAAAACAAGAGGTCATATAAAAGATTTTTTGTTGAGTCTGGTTGAAATAAATTAATAAAATAAAATTATTTAAAGTGGTAGGGACAATATATAGTCCTTACCATATTATTTTTAACCCTAAATTAACCAATTTTCCTTTAACTGCTGTTGAAAAAATTACTATCATGAATATTCATGAAAATTAAAAATAAATAGATCATATTTAACAATTTTGAAAATTTTTATTACAAATATGGAATTAATTATTGAATATTAAAAACACATATGTTTCATTATTAAATTTAAAATTAAATTGACCAAAAAATTAAATAATATTTATTCGGATGAATTATATTTTTAATGTAATTATTTTTATATATTAAATTTTCATATAAAATTCATTAAAAAAATTACCATTATTTAAAATAAAAATTGTAACACCTCGAAATTCTAATTTAATAACGTTATATTCTATATAATTGATCAAATTTGACACCAAACAGGTATGTGAATACAATACCATAATACTTTAATATAATATATTTAATATTTGAAATAGATTTGATATATTCAATATATTGCAATTCAAGACACACTATGTTAGTCTGTCTTACATGGAAGAGAAACCATCTTCTATAGCTTGTGTTACACGCAAGAATGATTTTTACCAAACAACAATGTATTTTGAAATAATTATTATTTAATATAATAAGATATAAAATAGTAAGTATGAATTGTATTAACTAAAATATGAATGTCTTTGATTAAAAAAATATTAAATATATTCATTGATTACAAATTAATAAGAAATTAATACAAAAACCGATTGAATATAAAAAAAATATTATTATTTTTATGCTCACAAAGCTATTTTACTGTAATAAATTAAATTAATTGAATTTTGTGACTGATATTATTGCGATATATATATATATATTATATTTTCAATACTAAATTTCTTATATTTATCCAATAATTTTTATTTGATTAAGAAAAAAAACCATATTTTTTGAATAAAATACCATTTTTTTATTAAGAAATTCCACCTCCTTTTAATAGAGAATAAATTTTAAATCTAATTATTTACTCCATTATAAATTTAATATGTCACAGTACACATCATATTTTAAATAAAAACATAAAAATTAAGTTAGGGTAATTTTTTTTTGATGTTTCATTTTTTATAAACAGTAATAAATACCGAATTTTAATTGAAAACTACTTTTTTATATGATTTATTTATATGATGAAATTATATTTTAGATTTGATTTAAATTTTAATTAGATCATATTTTTTTCAATTAATCTAATTTAGGTCATTGATATCAATTTTACTTTGAAATAAATTCTAAAAACATAGGAATCCTTTGGATGTTTTTACCTTAAAAACCTACATTGTTGTCCCTAATTTGGGGTTAAATTTAAATTAATTTCTTCCACTTATGTGATTATAAACTGAAAAAATTTAATACATATTTGGAATCATAATAATTTATAATTTCAAATATGGTCAAATTTCTGTTACCAAAATTATTAAGGAAAGAAAATAAAATTAATTTGAATTGTTAAGGTAAAATAAAACTTAATAAGGGAGTAACCCTCAATATCATATTCTCAAATGACTTCGAAACATTTCTAAAAACCATTCTATGGGAATATATATACCCAATAATTCTTTTTATAGAATTTAGTCCATTATTGTACCCACATTCAATGTGAAATATGTGTATTGAATTCATTTGTCAAAATATTACAAGAGTGCCACTCCTCCTCCAGTATAAAAATGTCTCATCTCCTCCATCTTATTCAAACCTCTCAAAAATATATTAAATGGCCAATTTCATTCCAAATAGATACTCAAAATCTATCAAATTATCATATAATCCACCCATTTTGAAGAAACTCATCCATGTAATCCTTTTGGTATAAACTAAAAGAAGGTACCTGATTTAGAGGTAACATAATATCTCAAGGCCTCATGTATAATTTCTACTTTCCACCCACTAAAATCATCTTATTTTATTATTATAGAAAAAAAAGTATCCTAAATATTCTATAATGTTTTAATGTGATGGTTTTTACCTACACTTATACACACATACATCTAACGGATAACGAACTTACCGTTTACATGTTTGGGAAAATATCACCTCATGAAATGATGATTGTTTAGTATTCCTTTACAACCTATAATATTTTCCATTATTAGAAAAAAAATGTATTTATATATTATATATATGATATTTATAATTACTTTAAAATTCTATAATTCTTTTATAACACATACATATATACGTTCAATTTTTTGTTAATATGATAACATTGTTTTTGGAAGTGTGGACTACTGCCCCCTCAAAGTGATGTGACACATTCAGGCTATACATGGATTGTATAAAAGACATTTTTAAGAAAAATAGGTAAAAAATATAACATATATATAACACTATAATTTCAATATAAATTTATATCATTTAATTTTAAATATTTTAAATACATATATGAAATGAAAGTAGAATTCATGAATACCTACCACCTACCATCTCCATGAACAGTGCACATCATTCCTTATCTTTGAATATCATGGAATATTCTAAAAACATATGTACTGAATATATAAAATAATTAAATCACGTTTTATATTTTCTGGATTTTTAATTCATGATCCAATTAATTTGAAAAAATTTATCAATTCAAAATATACTTGAGACAACTAGGAAATCAACACCCAAAATAGTTTAAATAATGATAAGAATGTTAAAAAACTTGAAATAAAAACATTTTAAGATGATAATATATGATATTATAAACATGAGTATTGTTCTTGTATAATTTATGAATTTTTTTGAACCGCCATATAGAAGGATAAAGACCACACAACAAAAGGAATGTTATGGTTAGGGATTCTTCTATTTCAGTTCTTTCTATGAGGAATATGACATTTACATCACTTACATCTTTTGTGTAGTGTATCTTCTACCCCTTCTGAAACATTATATCATGAATCATTTTTATTCATGGTATGAAAAACAATCCTTAATTGGAAATATTATTTAAATGTTTCAAGTTGAATGGGACACTTTAGGATGTTTAAATATTATTTTTAACAAAAAATATCTTAATGATTATCATTGAAATATCACTAACTTTTCATAATGTTTACTTTATATGGAAACAATCACTTTATTGTAATCATTTTTCATTTTAAATTACCTTTTGTATCCATATTATAAAATTATGGATATTATTATTTCCTAATCCATATATTATTTTAATTATGGTGTTCACTTTGAAAGTTGCTTAATTAAATGGAGAATTATTAATAAATATTTATATTCTATTAAATACAGATACATTTTTATAAGGCATAATATTTATTAAATTTGTGTTTAATGCTTTGGATATTAAATAAATAGGTTGGGGAGCATTTATGGAAATCCCTATAAGTTGGGGACTGGTTAATAAAAGACCCTCAATGCATCAGTAGTCTCATGAAAAAAATTATTTAGCCAAATCAAAATAGGTAAATAGTATCTTAATGGTAAAGGTATCAAGTTCATGGGAAACATTATTATTGATAAATTTAAATTGACTGTATAGAAAATTATGTTTTTATTTATCCATAATATTTTTCATTTACATATCTATGGATGTATTTCATTTTACATTCATTGATTTAATGTCATATGTTTTCAATTTCTTACCTTACCATATTGATATTTCATTATCTATTTATCTGAATAGAATGTGTTATCATAATTTTACCTTTACTTGTTAATATATTAATTATTTATTCAACTTTACAAACACTTACTGAGCATTTGAGCTCAAGAATATTATGTTTCACATTCCTACGTTATGAAGAGGAATTCTCTGACGTAGAGTCAATGATGCTATTTATTTCATTTCATTATGTATTATGTTTTATTTTATACTCTTAATGTATTATAGTTATCATGTATGTAATATAGATTTATATGACTACTAAACTAAATTCTCCTTCAGGATTTGATTCATTATATTCATGCAAATGTAATAAAATTTATCATTGACTATAGGATTCTCGGGTCAGGGCACTATAGTTGGTATCAGAGAATGTTTAACAACAACCATGTGAACAAGATTTAGAAAACCAATATTATAAAGCATAACCATAATATAGACAATTAGGATTAGTATAGAGGATAAACTTATCATTTTGTTAAGATAGATATTATGTGGGTATTCCATGAAATATATCCTTGTCTAGATACTTCAAGTGGACGTGGTTATGGAACTAATGTTCCTAAGAGTAAAAAAATCCAACAAGGTGTTCCATGTGTGACTCGATGAAACCTGCTATACGATAATCGGCCTTACTACATAGGTGGATTGATACTCCAAGGGGATACACTTA
Source organism: Viscum album (assembly GCA_963277665.1). Classification (NCBI taxonomy): domain Eukaryota; kingdom Viridiplantae; phylum Streptophyta; class Magnoliopsida; order Santalales; family Viscaceae; genus Viscum; species Viscum album. The sequence continues at coordinate 515,526,427 of OY728141.1, forward strand.
AGATAATTCACATTTTCATTACAAACAATAAATAATGATTTATGTATAAGATTACAATGAATAACCTTGGATGAACCAAAGATGACACGTATGGATGAATTAAGAGCCATGATTTAGGCATCCTGGATGTACTTTTTCAGAATTATGTGGTTTTCTATTTTTATAGTCGTTTCTCATGTTATGATTTCATGTTTTAGTGAATGGTGGGACCTTGAATGAACTGAAATAACATTGAATGTGATGGATAATTTACTGGGGAGAAGTTAAATGGAATTTAATTGGAGATAAGGATGCAGTGATCATGCTAAATAATATTTCATAGAACATTATTAACAATTTGTACGTTAAATAACCCTCATACTTTACAAGTCATACAAATAAGAGATCACTAAGTGTTCTGGTAATGTAGTCCATAAGGGAATGATGATCTAGTTTCCTTTGTGTTATGAATTTGGAAATAATCACCCAAGTGAATGTACTATAGGTTTAAAAAGTTGTTTTGAATATGGATAAGGAGAAAAATAAAGTAATTGTAAAGGAAAAATTAACTGTTATATTGATTCAATGGATGGAAATACTGGTCTCTCTAATACATCATCCATAGATAAATATTTATGTGTTTAATTATTGATAATTATGCAAATAAATGTTCTATATTGAAATATCAAGAAGATAATTGTCATGGTTTTATGAGTAATGGTAATTTTTCTAATGATGAGTGTACTGGTGAAATTTGAAAGGAAAGGCGTATTATATAAAGAGGTGAGGAAGCATTATAATGTTTTTTATTGTTTTCAAAAAGACCATTTTATCTTCTTTGATAGTGTTTATTGAACAAATAATTCCCATATTTATTTTGTATGATAATATCCGCTAGTTGAAAACCCTTGGGGATCAGGAATTCCGTTCAAGAAATTTTAGAGTCAGCTCAATTATCTGTTTACTAGGGTACCCATGATGAGTCATGAAAATGTGGTATCAAGGGTGTAGTTTTTTCATCCTTCCTTAATGTCAATACGTAGTTGTGTATATTTGAAGGACATAGGTGGTAGTTTCAATTAAGTTCATATACATATCTCATCTCAATGAAACTTATGTCACTAGTGGTGTTATTGTAAATACATCTTTTGGATTACTTATAGTATTTTTTATACTATTTATTTGGATTGATTAAAATCCAAATCATGTTTGTTTTATCTGTTGTGATTTATTTCCAGGGTTTCTATCTTTTATTATTAAGTATGATATCTTCAATTTTGTCTACTAATTCTACGTAACATCATGCATCCAATAAAAAATTAAAATAAGATCCTAGAAGAAGTTTCTGCTAAAACTCCATAGAAAAACCCTATAGTGGACCAAATCATGGTTTACGTGATTGTGCATACTATCCAAGATTAGGGGAAGAAACTAAAAAAAGTTCCCATTCAGGCTCTAACTATGGAACATTAATAAAAATTTATCCAGATAAGTTCTCAATAGTTTCTTTTCCAAAAGACAAATGTTTTCAATGGATAAAATGGTCCTCAAAATACTGAGGAATAGTTGAGTAGGATGGAGCGTTTTTAGGGTTCTTGGATACACCTGATAAAATAAATCTGAAGTGAACCACCTTCGTGCTGGAAGGACCGAGAATGAGATGTTGTAGTATGATGGTGATGAAGAAGAAACAAGGGGATTAGAGTGGCATGAATTCAAGTTTATATTCACTAACTAGTTCAATCTAGAGTTGATATTGTTGGCTAATGAAACATAGTTTTTTAAACATGAGCATACTGACATGACCACGACAGAATATGAAAAACATTTTTATGAGATTTTTTATTTTTCTCTTAAGTTAGTATCAAATGTGAAAGGTCATTATAGTACTCTTACAATTCTAGTTATAGTCCCTTCAAATTTCTACTAGTATGGAGATCCAGGTAATTATAAGTGGGTATCAACTGAAGCACCCAGGGTGTGTGGATCCGGTGGATGATCAGGTTTCCTAAAAATGTTCTTCCTTGTTTATTTCACTCTTTATAGTGTAATAAGATCATAATTTCCAATTAAAACTATGATTAAATTGGATGCTTTATGTAAAAAGGGGTTCCTACCATAGAAATCTAGAATGAAGATTCTTCGCTAAGTGGAAGATTCTATAGAGGAAGAAGATACGGGTCTAGTGACCGTGATAGGTACTGTTACTATATCTTAATCATATGTTTCTGCTCTATTTGATACTTTTATATATCATTCCTTTATTTCAACCTGTATTATTAATCTCCTTAATCTACCAATAGAGATGTTGTATTATATGATGGATATAACTATTCCCCTTAGAACGAAGGGAGAGTAGGGTCTTCGTGGTCATGCTTTTATTTTCTCTTTATCAAATTTTTTTCTTTCTTGGAGTTTTCAAGTTCTCTACATGATACCTCTTGACATCATATTCGTGATGAATAGGATCGTTTCTAATAAATCACATATTTATTTCTATCTTTTATGAGTATCCTTTATTGAACAAGATGGGGTTTTCCATATCATTCAATGAGAATGGGACCTAAGTTCGAGTAGATATGGACCCTCGTATATAGAGTTTGGGAAAGTTGTATCTACATTATATATTGATTTTGAGCGAGTATCATTGATTGTAAATCTCCACTGAGCTATCATCGAGTTTCCCCACACCTTTCCTTCCGAATTCTCAATTTTTTCACCAGTATGTGAGGTAGAGTTTTCCATCTATTTTGTACCTGGTACTTCACCAGTTTCAATTACATAAGACCAAATAAAACCACAAGAAATGAAAGGGTCAACAATTAGTTGGATTATCTTCTTGAGAAGGTCCATATAGGCTTGACTGTTTCACCTTGGGTTGCGCTTGTTCTCTATTGTAATAAATATCATGGTTCAATTTTGATTTGCGTGGATAACCAAAAACTCGATCGAGTTATGTTAAATAAAAAGTGTCTATTTCAATTTATTGATGGTCTATTTGATCAATGGAAAGGGGATAAATGGTTCTCATAGAATGATCTTTGTTCGTGATATCATTAGTTGAGAATAAATTAATTTGATGTTATGAATACTATATTTCGGAGAAGTTACATTCATTATGAGTACCTTGTCATGCCATTTGGTCTAATCAATTCTGTTGAAGTATTTATGGATTTTATGAACATGATTTTCCATGTGTATCCTGATAAATTCACGGTGGTATTTGTATATGGAATCCTAGTTTACTCATTTCCCAAGGAGGATCATGTGCTTTTTCTGAGAGAATTTATGGAATTGTTGATGAATCACTGACATTATGACAAGCTAACAAAATGTGATTTCTAGATTTGGGATGTAAATTTATTGGTAATGTGGTGTTAGAATATTATATTTTAGTAGATACTAAAAATGGGAAGGATGTTATGAAATGGGGGAAACCACAAAATGATTTCGAAATTTAGATCTTCTTCTGCATAGCTAGGTATTATTTTCGGTTCATAAAGGGCATATCAATGTTGGATTCTCAGATGATAGCTTTAACTCGAAAGGGAGTAATGTTATCTTGGGATGAATAATTTTAGATATATTTTGTTTAACTGAAACATCTTGAGACTACTATTCTAATTTTGACTCTTCTAGTAACTTGACATGGCCATGTGGTCATTTGTGATGTATCAGGTTTAGGTTTAGACTGCATTCATATGTAGGGTGGTCATGTAGTTGCTTATGGATCCGATTAGACTAAGACCCTGAGAGAAACTATCTGACCCATGACCTGAACTTTCATCGATGAAGCAAACACTAAAAATGTTATTCAAATAACATTTTAGTGAAGGGTTTATCATCTTTTAGAGCACATAAATTTTGGTATATATTTTCTCGCAAAAAATATTTGAATATTTGGTAGAGTCATTGGGTGGAATAACTAGAATATGTCGACATTGACATTACCTATACCCTAAGGAAATAGAATTTCATCACAGATTATTTGAGAAGTAGACATCAAACACAAGTCATTAAAGAATCATTGGAATAGTTGAACTTGATGGAACATTTTTGAATAGTTGAATATTGGGAGCTTGGAATTAGGGGTCATGGTTTCCTTGGAAAATGTTCTCTTGAAATATTTTATTAATGAGTAGATTCTTCAGGATCATCATCTTGATGATGAGTTCTATAGAATTAGAGGCTCTATTTATGGTGGGGAGACCATGCCTGACTGGTCATTCTCTATCGAGGGGATTATATGATATTAGAATTACAGTGTTGTGCTATTTGTGGTAATGATTTATTTGATGTGGGAATAGCATAATTCATAATAGGATGTGTACCAAGGATCTACGAAGATGATCTATGACTTGTGGTGATAATTCGGGTGTCTACGTATGAGATGAGGAATTCCAAAATGTTTATCTCATTGTTATACATTCCAACAGGTCAAGGGCATGGACCCTAAGCCTTCAAGTTTTCATTATCCAATCCTAGTCCCAAAATGGAAGTGGAATCAGTTTTCAATGTACTTTGTTGTTGGGTTTCCATATACCCAAATTAATAATAATTTTATGTGAGTTGTGATCGATCATATGACTAAATCATATCCCATTATTCCCATTTATGATAAAAAAATGTCTGAGGTGATCTGAAATCTATATGAGAAAGAGATTGTTTATTTTCTTTGAGTTCAATCTTCCCTTGTATTTTGATAGATATTCTTGGTTAACTCCACACTTTTGGAGAGTCATTCATGAGGCACCATAATCTCAAGATTATTTTATTACCGTGTTCCATCAATAGTTGGATGGATAGATATAAAGAGTAATAAAAATTAATGGGGATATTATATGTTCCTTCATTCTGAATTTTTATAATGACTGGGATGAACATCTAGGGATGGTTGAGTTAGAGCACTGGAATTCGAATAGTCACTAGACCAGAATAATTTTTGGAGTAAATCTACGATAACTCCATAATTAATTATTATATAAAGTTTCTTTTTTTGTGTATATGAGGAATAAATAGGATAAAAAAATTAATTTTGAACCCATTCCAAAATTATACTTTTTATTTTGGATAATAGACATGATATTCTAGATGATAGAATTGGACCCAAAATCATTCCACCCTTTTCCATATAAAAATGTATCTTTTCCACCATACCAAAAGATATATATTTTCATAGGTATAAGGTAGATTAAAAATTATGTAATAGTTTATTAAATTTTCAATATATGTTATAATAGATATATTCAACTTTTTCCCTTTAATTTATTTTCTATTTTATGTTTCCCTGCACCTTTTTTATTTTAACTCTGTATTTGTGGATAACTAACGCTTATTGTTGTTCAAGGGGGGATATGGTAGTGTTTGAGTTTATTTTTATTAATTATTTTTTATATATTTTTCTAATAATTCATCACAAGTTAAATTGATTATGGTGAATAGTATCCCTACTGTAATTACTACTATCTTTTCCATCTCATTCACTCATTTTCCTTCTCATTGTTATTAATGTAATTTAAATGTTGGAGTTTTTCTTTGGAATTGATATGGAAGATATTTCTCATACATGAAGAGGTATAATTGTAGTGTAATAAAATTAAAATGAGTGGGTTTAGAGTGAGAAATATTTATCAATTTATTTCGTAAAATAATGAGTAAAATATTTTGTGCAACAATGATTGCATCAAAATGAACCCTTGAGAGGAATAGTTTTCTTCTAATAATGTCATTTTTTAAATTTTTTTAATTTTTTTTATTGTTTTCAAATATCATTTATATACATATATATTATATTCTATAAATTCATAATAAACCACCCAAAATATTAGTTTAGTATTATTATATTAGTCAATATATAATAGTGACAATATGAATATTATGCCATGTTAATGGACTCCTTGATATCGATCCTAGGTTTCACCACTATGGAATATTGTTAGGAAAATAAGAATTTTATTGTAGAGTGGTTCCTGAATAACCAATTCCATAATATTTATAATGAAACATTATTTAAAACTAATATCTAACAGTTTATAGAGCATCAACCTCCACTCTAATCATAATTTCAATTCTCTAATAAACAACACATGGTCACCTTCCAATCTAGAGAAAATGATCCTCTCCATAAAACAATCTATAACGGATTGTACAATGTAATACCAATCATACCATGTATAGAATCATATATATGAATATAAAACATGGTAAAGTTTGAGGAAAATTGGTCTCTCCCCATAACCATCTCACAAATACACAACATAAACAAAAAAATATGAACTCTCATCCTTTTGTCAAAAAAATATGAACTCTCATTAGATTTATTGTATTTTTCATAAAATATTATCTAATATATGTTTTATCTTATAAACTATATAAAAGGTTATAAGTGAAGGTAAATATGTAGAGTCAATGAAAATAGAAACAAAACACCATTTAATAAAAATTTAACCTCTAATCACTATTGACAGATTCTCTTATTGAATGTATACATCAAGGGGTTCACCTCTTTCATCTAATCCTCCTCATCATCCTTATTTAATACCTATGACTCATTTATGGTTAGATATCTAATAAGACCCCCCATATTTTTTAATTATAATAAAAAACATTTCTAGCAGTCTCGTTAGTTATTTATCGCACAAATGTTATTGAAACTGTAGATATGGAATCTAATGAAATAGATATATTGGGTTGTTAATAGTATAATTTCTCTCAAAATACCTATATACACCATGAAAAGATATCTATTTTGTTAAAAAATGTTTTATACTACCACAAAATAGAAATTAAAATATTTAGGTCCAACCATATAGATTTGTGCTAGTCATTCTAGATAAATGAGATCACAATATAATTTACTCTTCTAAAATTTCCTAAAAGTTTAATACTTTAATACTAAAAATCATCTACTGTTATATCAGTTCAGACCAAAAACCAATTAGGTAATCTCTATAAAAGACTCAATATTGGATAATAAATTATCTTCCAACTGAGAATTTTAATGAATATTTATAAAATAATGTAGTGAAAATTACCCAAACTACCTTTGGATCTTACGACTAAATGTAATGATTATATCTCAAAATATCATTAGTCATGAAATAAATTAAATAATATATCAAAACCATGAATATCACACTAAAAATACAAAAAAAAAATCATCCTATTTATAACTAACAAATACTATAATTTTTTGAGACTAAGAGACATTGATAAAGACCCTTAGTTTAATAAATCTCAAAAAACCGTGTTAATGTGATCATAAAACCATCATGAAATTTTTATAATAACATCCCGAATTGACACATAAAACCTATAACAAGCTCATTTTTAAATGAAAACAATGCTTATCCCCCACTAGGATTGGATAAAAATATATCTCAACAACCTCTAACCAATGATCAATTTCATTACTATTATAAAACCATTATACATTGTAAAATTATTATTTGATAAGTCATTAAAGGATATTTAACAACAATGTCTAACCTTTGAGTCTACTCTTTGATGGGAAGCCTAATGGTTCTTATGAATCCTCTTATTGATGGAACTCGTGAAATATTATACAGAAAACATAACAAAAAATATATAAACCAACCTCAGCATTAGGATACGAACAAACACACACAAACAAACAAACAAACAAACACAAGAACAAACACATATATATGTACATGGAATATATAAAAAAACTACTATATCATTCATCTCTATATATACAATCACCCAAATTAAAATACACACACAATATTCATGAAATTAAACTACATGTCACATGGGTAAACACCTACCTAGATTACCTATAACCAATATGAAATTACATTGGTATTGATTCATATGTTATATAGTCATAAATTAGATCAAAAGGTTTCTATTTGTTCAAAAAATAATCTCTAGTAATCTTTATATACTAGTTTCAAGTAATACTCCCATTATACTGTCTAAGAAATAATTACCAGTGATTACTCAAAAATATATACTAAAATAGTCACCACGATTCCATTTTTCATGAACCGACACCACTATGAGTCCAACTCTACTGAAAATAAATTTGAGATTAACCCTCAGTGTGAGTATTCAATAGTCCATGAGTTTCTTACTTGGAGAAAGGCAAAACAAATCCCCATGAATCGAATAATTTAACCTTTATAAAAGGAAGAGAAGACAAAAATATGGATAATATTAATGAAAATCCCTACCATGATACATTAATAATTTACATCAATGAATGCTATATTGTATAAATATAATATTTAAATGAAAAAATAGACATAAATTCATTCTTATACTATATAACTATAGTGAGTTGTAATGAAACACACATACCCTAACATTATCTATCCCTTATCTAGAGCTAAGGTTACTTAACATCTCCACCAACACTATCTAGACAATCTAAATAATAAAATTTATAGAGAATCATTGATCATAGCAATATACATAGAATTTTTGTAATTACCTGACCCTAGTTACCCAGAGTCGGTGCATTATTACGTAACATTGGCATGATCAAAAAAGAAAAAGCCTCGAAAGAACGATTAGTTTAGTAGCCTTGGAAACACTAGATACATTCATAAATGTTACATTACATCATAGAGTGAAAAACTACAATAACATAGTCTCCATAGTCCACACCCATATCCCCTTCAGACTATCCCTTCAGGTCAGTCATAAAACATTTCATCACATCCTGAGAAAAATAAAACAAGGAAAGGGGTGAGCTCAGATGCTCAGTAAGGATAACAATATAACAGAAACATTCAAAAATAAACATAAAAATTTAAGGCAATGTATAACTAAAATAAAAGTCTTTTAAACATAAATTTCAGAATAATATGGAAGAAGTAAAATGAAATAATACCATTTACATACTCACATTTATATTCTACTAGTCGAATAATCACATGAAATATCAACAACCACTTTCATAATGATGGAATGCATAATTCCAGACTATCATAACCAGACAGTCAAGGCCTTGTGCCAAGACTACAAATAAGATTTTTTCGAGGCCTTATGCTAAGACACTAGTTTCTCTCATGAGACCTACCGATGCATCGAGGAGCTATAGCGGGCTCCACTGATCACATACTAAGTCTAATGCATTCCTTATATGAAAAGGTTTAAACATATCATAAACCATAACATAATAGTATCACATAAAACACAAAAAAAGGAAACATAACATTTCCACAATTTAATCACAAGATATCAATACAACACATTGATATAAGAAAATCATTTTCCATCCGAAAATAAATGAAAATTAAAACTTGGTAGTTATTTTTCATTTAAAAAAAGGTTATGGCAGGTAGAGGAAGCCGAAACTCAAATAATGGTCATGGCGGCGGAGAAGTCACTGTCGCCACGTACGTAAGACAAAAAATTCATTTTGTAGTTTAGTAAAAATGATTCATATAAAATATTCCTTTTGAATAAATGTATACCAAAGTGGTTTATACACCGTATAAAAGAAATTTGTGAACAAAACAAAATATGCCTCAATGAAAGGATATTGAGATGAAGTCCCTTACCTCGTGTTCGAATTGCCTCAATCGTTCTTTAACCTCATGAATAATAAACTAAAGTTTATATATACATTCTTAAGAACCTTTTTAAAGTTCACTATTCATTTTAAATTACTTATTACCATGTTATGAACATTATGTAATCATTTAATTTAATAACGGTCGTTTTGTCGATCCTTGGTACATGAGTCGAAAATAAACATCTTATAATTAGAAGTTGTTTATGCGGTATAATATCCATTATCTCAAGAATTATATTCATGATGTAGATATCATATATATCATATATATCCAGTATATACATGCATTTATAATATTACATAACATTTAGAGGTAAGAAATGAAATGCACCGTTCATGAAGACGGTAAGCCGTACATACGCATGAACACTACTTTCATTTATATTTTATATTTAATGGAATGAAATCATAATGATATAAAGGAATATTATAATTCTAGTATAATATCATATATAATATCATTAACTCCATCATTTATAAGTCTCACATATGGCATTAACAATTCAAATCACGTTGAGGGGGCGGTAGTCCGCACTTCCTAAAATGAAATTATCGCCTTTACCCATAATGGAAATCATAATGGAATGCAATAAATAAAAAATACAGAAGCATAAGTAAAACATGAACATAATATATATCATATATAAATATAGTTACATCTTAATGGACACCATGAAAGGTGTTAATAGAATGTTGAACAATCATCGTTTCATGAGGCAGTAATTCGCCACCCAGAGAAACAGTATTTTCTTTAACCATTAGACAGAGGTGTGTGTAAGTGTAAATATAATCCTTATAATAAAATCATCCAAGTATATTTAATATACTGTTTATGTTACAAAATAATGGAATAAATAGTGTTTAAGTGGTTAGAGAAGAAAAATAAAACAAAAGAACATATGAGAAGACATTACCTTAAAATCGAGTAACTCTCCTCGGTTTGAACCAAACTGGTTTCTTGAAGAGATTAATGCCAAAGGTAAGGCTTCTATGATAAATAGAGGGATGTGGAGAGATAGAATGAGCAGCTTTTGGCCGATCCAATGGCTTTAGAGGTGTGAATAAGATGGTAGAGGTGGGGGCTTTCTATAAGAGGAGAGGAGGGTCACTCTTGGAATGTCATGAAATGTAACATTATTATGAATTTTTTTCGGATACTAAATGTCCCAAAATGATATATTTCAAGGATACGGTGATAAGGGTTCGAAATAAACCCATAAAATAGGCTTTATACAAGTTTATGTCTTAGATTTTACCTTATCTTTTCATTTTATTTAAATCATTCATTAATGAGGTAATTGCTGCATCATCATGGTGTCATAAATAAATTTAATTATTTAATGGCTAAAAATTATAAAAAAACTTCAATTATGTAGGAAATAATTTTATCTTTCCAATTAATATTTATAGTAAAAAATATGACTTGTATAACCCCTTCTAAAAATTGTTTTAGTAAAACAATTCATGTTTGTGACATTTTTATTTTTACTTTAAGTAAAAGGTATTAATGTCATTATCCTAACCAAGTGGCTCCATGGGGTCCCAAAAATTTACCCATGGATTTTCTTGGTCTTCCATGAGTCATCCACTAATATTATGACATGTGTCAAGGTAATTTCGTATTATTATAACATTATTTTTACATTAAATTACTATAATTACCTCTAATCACGGTTAATAAAACTCAAAAGTTACAATTCACCAAAAATTATTTTCATCCCATTGAACCACATTTTACTTTCTAATTATAACCATGTATGTCCGATTTTTGAAATTATATTCACATAAGCGGTAAAATTTCATTTAAACAAAAAATCAGTTTTTAATCTACCACTTAGTGGTTTCACTATTCATCAAAAATTGATGTTTTTCAGAAAAATACCAAAAAACCACCCTAAGCTATATTTGATATTCCAAATTCAAAAATTATGTATATTTTACCAAATTCAAAACATATAAGATTCATCAATAAATTTTATAATTAATTCCAGTTGTCAAAACAAATAGCGTGTTTTTACGAAAGAATATCAATCAAAAGATTTACAATTGTTTATGTCCATTTTCAGAGTGAAATTAATTATAATGACCACCATTAGATAAATAAGTAAAATTATATTCTAATTATAATTTAAAACCACTCAATAGTATAATTTATCACTATAAATTATTTTTATTAAAAATGTTTTGTAAGTATTTTTCACTATTCATCTAAAATTGGAAGTTCTCAGATAAATTCCAAAAAATCAACATAGGCTAATTATGATATTATGAATCCAAAAATGAAGTCCATTTTGAAATAATTTTTTTTTATAATTTAAAAATGTGTGTATTAATATTCATAATGGCTACTTTAATTGGTCGTGGTGTGTTAGAATCTCGAACTTGCATACAATGCAAGCTATTTCATTATTGAAAGAGATTCATACCGTGGAAGCTTGTGGTGTTACATTCTCCCCTCCTTCAATAAATTGTGTCCTCGCAATTTGAAAATGTTTTTCAAAAATAAAAGATTGAAAATAGAAAATACCTTTGTGGAAAACCCAAATCGAAAATAAGGTTAATATAATTTATCCTTAATAAGAGGGAAGGGTAAATGAAAAAGTCACCACCAAATTATGATCACGATTAAGAGGAGATTGCTGGAAATTAAAGGTAAATAATTGGAGGGATAATGTAAATATTTATAGGGATCGATTGATGTCATCGACCACAAACAGGTGTAAAATTGGGGGCCTCAAATTCATTAATCTATGGTGATCTAAAAAATCATCATTTCAACAAAACATAAGGTATTAGGATAACACATTTTTTTAATATCCCTTTCATAAATTTTAGGAATTAATTTATTCATAGAATACAAGAGAGATATATATATATACATGATAAGTAGAGTTTCATCCTTTAACTAATTTCTACCACAAACTCATATTTCCCTCAAAAAGATAATAGAACTCAAAAATATTATATTTATCCTAATTGTACAAGGTTCCAAATATTAACACATACCATTTAGATTAGGATAAATATTTTGTAATAACCAGAGACTTCCTTTAGGATAGTGGTAGGTAATAAAGGTCTGTCGCACTATGGTTGTGGGTTTGATTCCTACAGCTTTGTCCGACACGACGGGTTATCCCCCGACCTGCAGGTTGTTCTTTTCCTAAATCTATAGTATTATAATACTCCAAAAATAATCTTAAGAAATGTTTTAAACATAAAAAATACTATCCAAATTTAAACTTAATCCATTACAACCTTTATAGTTATCCAAAATACCTCTGTCCAAACATTCTCTAAAAGGTCTCTAAATTCCAAAATCAATTCATCAGATTCCCCAAACAAAGTAAAGTTTCTCTTATTGTCACATACTAAAAATATGATTACCTTCATCATATAAAAACCATAATGAAAAAAAAACAAGTACTTCAGTACAATCCTTATATATATCAAATTATTCATATAAAAATAATGTAGTTATTGAGTCCAAAAACACCAATACATAAATTATTGCACCTCAACTGTAGTAACAACACTTGATTTGCCTTGATCCCTTGGCCTTTTCTGAGGTATATTTCCCTTATTCTTAGTATATGCATTTTCATAATTCCCCATTTCCCTACAATTGTAGCATTCAAAATTGATAGCCTCTTTCTTTCCCATTCAATCACGAGCCTGGTGACCTATTTCTCAACATTTATAACAAACTCCCATTCCTTTTAGGCAAGTACCGGGGTGATTCTTCCCACAATTAACGCATAATGAAAAATCCTTATTTCCCTTCTTCCCTTTATCTGTCTCTTGGTCCATTGTTCTCTTCTTCTCTTTCTTTACTTTATTGTCATAAGATTTATAGAATTCCTTTACTGTCATGATAGAACACGAGACTATATCTTCGTATGTTGAGAAAGATTGTGATACTAAAGCTCGACAGAGAAATGGTTTTAACCCATCAATGAAACGATCAATCTTACTTATTGGGTTACGTATATAATCTACAACATACTTCTCTAACCTCGTAATTTTTTCCTCATACTTTAGGACATTCTCATCCTCCTTTTGTCTCAGACTTAGAAATTTCTTTTCCATATATGCTCGATGTTCATGAGAAAAGTATTTTTCTAAAAAACCTCTTTGAACTCCCTCCATTATATATTTGATACTTCATCATCTTCCTTTGTGTTTTTAATCAATGACCACCATTGATCAAAATCTCCATTGAGGTGGTAAACTTCCATGATAACATTTTCCCTTTCACTACTCCCCATGGCATGAAATACTTTCTCTAAGGAATTTATCCACTCCTCAACTATTAATGGATTTTTACTCCCATTGAATGATGGTGGTTGTTACGTAATGAAGAGGTCTAACATTGATCCACCACGTTGTGGATCAGGGTGCTCCATATGAGTAAGGTTATTATTCATAACCTGACGAGTTTTCCCTGTATGGTGATAAGCTAATCAGCACCAGTTGTATCACTAGCTCCACTGTAATTATCGTGAGTAGGAGGGAAATCCCTACATGGAGTCCGTGCACTGATACAGTTTACATTCCTTACACAAGGTGCCATTTCTAAACAATGTCATAAACTAGATTAGTTTATGAATCAAAATACATAATAACAAACATGCAAAACAATTAACATAAATTGAACTATTTATGGATATAATCGATAATCATAAAAAAAATTCCTTGAGGAAGTATATACTCATAAACCCTTCATAATGGTTTTTAAATAAAATGATACTTATCCTAAGCATATCACCTAGGAGTGTCGTAACCATGAGTGCAGCAAGGCCCGTTGTTGTGCACCAGTTCCCGTTCGAGTCTAGCTCAAAGCGATGTTTTTGGGTTTTACCCCTATGTAAATCTGTGCCAGAGCTGCATCTACCTGCTCGTATCCAGACAGGGATGTATTTCTCGGAAAACTCACAAAATCTCTATAATAACAAAATTCTTGGAATTTCTTCTATACTAATCCTCAAAGTCTATCTTAGGGCTATGTACTCTAATCGGAGTTTATCTAAATCTAGCTTACATGGTTAGTATTAAAATGCCTCTGATACCAACTGTAACGCCCCAAACCCAGTTACCCAGATTCAGTGCATTATTACGTAACCTTGGCATGATCACAAAAGATAAAGTCTTGAAAGACCGATTAGTTTAGTAGCCTTGGAAATAAAAGATAAATTCATAAATGTTACATTACATCATAAAGTGAAAAAATAAAATAACATAGTTTCCAAAGTCCAAACCCATATCCCCTTCAGACTATCCCTAAAAGTCAGTCATAAAATATTTTTTCACATCTTGGGAAAAATAAAACATGGAAAGGGGTGAGCTCAGATGCTCAGTAAGGATAACAATATAGCGGAAACATTTATAAATAAACATAAACATTTAAGGAAATGTATAACTAAAACAAAAGCCTTTTAAACTTGAACATCAGCATAATATGGAAAAAGTAAAATTAAATAATGCCATTTACTTACTCACATGGATATTCTACTAGTCGAATAATCACATGTAATATCAATAACCACTTTCATAATGATGGAATGCATAATACTGAACTATTATAACCACATAGTCAAGCCCTTGTGCCAAGAATACAAATAATATTTTGTCAAGGCCTTGTTCCAAGACACTATTTTGTCTCATGAGACCTACCGATGCACCGTGGAGCTATAGCGGGCTCCACCCGGCACATACTATGTCCAATTCATTCCATATATGAACAAGTTTAATCATATCATAAACCATAACATAATTGTATAACATAAAACATGAATAAAGGAAACATAAAATTTCCACATTTCAATCACAGGATATCAATACAACACATTGATATAACAAAACCATTTTCCATACCAAAATAAAAAAAAAGTAAAACTTGGTATTTATTTTTCATTAAAAAAAATGTTATGGCTTGTAGAGGAAGCCGAAAATCAAATATTGGTCACGTTGGTGGAGAAGTCATTGTTTCCGTGTACATAAGACAAAACATTCCTTTTGTCATTTAGTAAAGACGCTTCGTATAAAATATTCATTTTGAATAAACATAAAAGTCAAAGGGGTTTATACACCGTATAAAATAATGTTGTGTATAAAACAAAATATGCCTCAATGAAAGGAGATTGAGACGAAGTCCCTTACATCCTATCCGACTTGACTCGATCATTCATTAATCTCCGGAATAATAAACAAAAGTTAATATCTACATTCTTAAGAAACTTTTTCAAGTTTATTATTCCTTTTACATCACTTATTATCATGCTATGAACATTATGTAATCATTTAATTTAATAACGGTCGTTTTGTCGATCCTTGGTACTTGAGTCAAAAATAAACGTCTTATAATTACATGTTGTTTATGCGGTAAAATATCAATTATCTCCATAATTATTTTCATGATGTAGATATCATATATATCATATATATACAGTATATACATGCATTTATAATATTACATAACATTTATATGTATGAAATGAAATGCACCGTTCATGGAGACGGTAAGCCTTACGTACGCATGAACGCTACATTCATTTCTATTTCGAATTTAATGGAATGAAATCATAATGATATAAAGGTATATTATAATTCCAGTATAATATCATATATAATATCGTTAACTCCTTCTTTTATAAGTCCCAAATATGGCATTAACGATTCAAGTCACTTTTAGGGGGCGGTAGTCTGCAATTCCTAAAATGAAATTATCGCCATGACCCATAATGGAAATCAGAAAGGTACTTCATAAATGGAAAATATATAAGCATAAGGAAAAAATAAACATAATATATATCATATATAAATATAGTGACATCTTAATGTCCACCATGAAAGGTGTAAAAAGTAGATTGAACAATCATCGTTTCGTGAGGTAGTAATTCACCACCCACAGAAACAGTATGTTCTTTATCCATTAGACGGTAGTGTGTGTAATTTTAAATCAAATCCTTCTCATAACATCATCCTAGTATATTGAATATACTTATTTTTTTACAAAAGAATAAAATAAAAAGGGTTTAAGGTGTTGGAGAATCAAAATGAGACAAAAGAACATAAGAGAATACATTACCTTAAAATCGGGTAACTCCCCTCAGTTGGAACCAAAATGGTTTCTTGAATACATTTATGCGTAAGGTAAGGATTCTATGATGAACATAGGTATGCGGGGAGATATAATGGGCAGAGTTTGGCCGATCCAATGGCTTGAGAGGTGTGAATTAGGTGGTTGAGGTGGGGGCCTTTTATAAGAGGAGAGGAGGGGAACCCATGGAAAGTCATGAAATGTTACATTATTATGAAATGTTTTTTGGATTTTAAAGGCCCCACAATGATATATTTCGAGGATAAGGTTATAAGGGTTTGAAATACACCCATAAAATAGGCTTTATAAAAGTGTATGTATTATATTTTATCTTATCTTTTCATTTATTTAAATCGTTCATTAATGAGTAATCGATGCATCATCCTGGTGTCATAAATAAATTTATTTATTTAATGCCTAAAAATTATAAAAAAACTCCATGATGTAGAAAATAATTTTATATTTCCAATTAATATTTATAGTCAAAAATATGACTTGTATAACCCCTTCGAAAAATTGTTTTAGTAAAACAATACATGTTTGTGACATTTTGATTTTTACTTTAAATAAAAGGTATTAATGTCATTATATTACCCATGTGGCTCCATTGGGTCCCAAAAATTGACCCATGGATTGTCTTGGTCTTCCATGAGTCATCCAATAAGAGTAAAACATGTGTCATGGTAATTTCATATTATTATAACATTAATTTTACCTTAAATTACTATAATTACCTCTAATCGCGTTTAATAAAACTAAAAAGTTACTATTCACAGGAAATTATTTTCATCCCATTGAACCAAATTTTAATTCCTAATTATAACCATTTATTTTTTATTTTTGAAATTAATTCCAAAGAAGTTGTAAAATATCATTTAAACGAAAAATCTGTTTTTAATCTACCACTTAGTGGTTTCACTATTCATCAAAAATTGAATTTTTTCATAAAAATACAAAAAATTCACCCTAAGATATATTTGATATTCCAAATTCAATGATTATGTCTATTTTACCAAACTCAAAACATATATGTTTCATTATTTTATTTTATAATAAATTCTCGTTGTCAAAACAAATAGCGTGTTTTTACGAAAGAATATCAATCAAATGATTGACACATGTTTTTGTCCAATTTCAAAGTGAAATTAATTCTAATTACCACCATTGGATAAAACAGTAAAATTATATTCTAATTATAGTTTAAAACCACTAAATATTATAATTTATCAATATAAATTATTTTTATTAAAAATGTTATTTTTAAGTATTTTTCAATATTCATCGAAAATTGGAAGTTCTCAGAAAAATACCAAAAAATCAACATAGGATAATATCGATATTCCAAAATCCAAAAATGAAGTCCATTTTGAAATATAAAATTTATATAATTTTATAAAGTGGATATTAGTATTCATAACAGCTACTTTAATTGGTCGTGGTGTGTTAGAATCTCGAACATGTGTACAATGCAATCTATTTCATTATTAAAAGATAATCATACCGTGGAAACATGGGGTGTTACAATGTTTCTCTTCTGAAATCTCTAATGTTCAAATAAATAAAGCATATGTATTAATCCATTTACTGAAAAAATGTAATAAAATAATAAAAAACATGAATTACACAAAAATTAGAAAATCCTTTAATTTATATTCCATAGAACACAATAATTTGATTTTATTAACATAAATAGATTACCCATCACACATTATCACAAAAGAATCAAAATAATAATAACCATAATCTATCTATATAAAAGAAT
Organism: Viscum album; assembly: GCA_963277665.1. Taxonomy (NCBI): domain Eukaryota; kingdom Viridiplantae; phylum Streptophyta; class Magnoliopsida; order Santalales; family Viscaceae; genus Viscum; species Viscum album. Next base: position 515,544,811 of record OY728141.1, read on the forward strand.
AGAGAAACGTTTTACATGCTTGGGGTCACAATAATAGTCTCATGCAGTCTTCCACTCATAGGTAACTAACTGTAATTTGACAACCATCAAATTATTATCCACCAATATAGAAGATGTTATAACATTACCAATAACTAGTATCTATCCTCCAATAAGGAAATCACATAATCTATGAAAATGGTTTCTACCTATTAGTTCTTCAATAATTACAAGTGTATGTCGGGATGTTTCCCTCCCTTAGGGTGTATCATTATTTCCAGGTGTCCAACCTTTAAAAATATCCCTACTTAAAACATCATTTTTTGGGACGATATCCACCCTTAGAGACTCTCTCTATTTTATAAGGAGTCCGAACTCACAAAAACTCCCCTATTTGAAATGCATCATCACCATCGCACATCCATCTTCCATTTCCGTCTCTATAATCCACACTATTCTCGCTATCATTATCCTTATAATTTTTTTGAAAATATATATCTATATCATTATCAAATATCATAAATTGATTCTAACCCCATCAATTTATTAATTCTTATACTGAATATTCCTCAGAATTTTCCAATGTAATATAAACCACCACACAAAAAACTTCTATGTAATTATACTATATGTTATTTCATAGGGGGTAGTTTATAGTATCAATAACATCCCTCAAATATTGGGCCTACAAATATTCTACAAAAAATATTTATCTTACATATATCATAAAAACACTGGAAACCGAGCCACTATATACATAAACTCATTACATATTATCATATCATTTTAATCACACTAGATTTTTGTTATCTTAGGATTTATAAGAGATTTAAGTACCAAAAACACAATTTACTCTTCTGATATGAATTAGTTTGCATCATCAATACTAGATATGGGATTTTCCCATGCTAATGTCGTATTGATCATGTATAAATTACACTACCTCTATAAAATTCATTAAAAAAATTCCCCCAACATTAGAATATGGAAGAACACCATAATTTTATAGAATGAATCCTATGTAACCAAGTATGATTTTCCCCACAAAAAAACTAACACTTATTAGTAATTTCAAAAAAAAATATCATAGAACCCATTATAAATTAGTACGGACAATTGTAAAAGTTATAATATAATAACCTTTCTAGTTGAGTTATTTCAATAATATTTATTCATTCAAGGGTAATAATTTAATATACTAACATAATGATTATTTCTAAAGTACACTAATTTCAATTGTAAATAAATTTTAAATTAATTCACACTCTAATTATAAAGAATAATCTGTTCCAATTCATTAATTTCATATTCATGTTAATTTTTCTTAATTTTCTATTAATAATATTCTTCCATCTATATCAATTCAAAATATATTAACATTGAATTTATTAAGTGTTAACTTGTACATTCAATATCATCTATTTATTAATTCCCATAAATACAATATTATAAAAAAATTATATTAATATAAAATATTAAACTTGAATATTCATTCAACCAATATCATATTCATCTATCTTTTCAAATTCTATTTTATCATAGAATAATTAACTCATATTATTATGAATCATCTACTCACCACAGAAATAAAATATAGTAGATTCATAGATATTATAAAACATATGAGAATTCAGTGTCACATACCTTTATTCTATGATGAACATTCATATCTAATCTATTAATGATAAGTACTAGTTATTTATATAAAATTATACTCCATCATAATGTTCCTATTATTATCCCTAAAAATGATACCATCTGGGTTTTGTTGAATGAATAATATAATAGAGGGAATATGGGAGGAATTTATTGGGTGATGAAAATCAATCAAAATGAATGTCAGTTACTCTAGATCTCTAATAAATTACATGTCAAAAATTACATTATATTTCCCTCTATACTTCTAATCAATATCATTATTCAATTATTTCATTGACGCTTCTATGTAACATGAAATAGACATAAATAATATATATATATATTACATCCTATAAATATTCCACATTATCACCACCTTAAACAATATCCCATAATTCAATTATAAAGACCCATACTTCACATACATTGTTAATACTTCAAAATTGAAGCATTATTATTACAATATATAAGAAAAACATGGAGGGACCGTATAGGTATAGAGTCTTTAGAAACTGGGAAACATAAACAACTAGTTCATAAATCATCTACACTGTCTCCCTTTTATTTTATCATATCTAGAGTCCCTTTTGGAATATCTTACTTAATATCCTTCTTCATGACCTGGGGAAATGAAATCATACAAAAGGGTGAGCTCAAATGCTCAGTAAGGGTAAACAAAAGAAATATCAATCACATCATATTCATAAGAACATATCATTTTGGAAATCTTAACCTGCAAAAGTGATCATGATTTCATAACATGGGATAAATCATATTAGTGAAATTTAATCCCAATAATCATTAAATAAAAAATGAAGCTTTGTGGAATACACATACAATCATAGAAAATCATTTCTTAGTAGTCAAGACTCATTGTCAAGACTTTCTTAGCGGACAAAGTCCATATCTGAACCGAGTTCACTCCTCGTTTCAGTCCAGTTTCACTGAACCGGTTTAACCTGCCATTCTAGCCATGTCTATCTCATGAGATATAAATCATTACCAAATGCATTGGAGGTAGATATATGTCCCACCCATCTCATAATTAAAATATTCTTATGTATGCCAGAAAATCATAAATCATACATCATAACATAACCCATGTAATAAAAAAGGGATTATTAAACATCATGCCATCATAACATAATCCATATAAGATAAAAGGACATCATAAAATTAATTCAATAATAACATAATCAACTCAATGTAAAAATATGGATAGAAACAGAACCCTATATTATCGTATATGGAAAATAATTTTAATAAAACACTTGAACTTCATTCTTGAGGAAAATATCCTTTCTACTTCAAAAAAACATTTTTCCTTTCTTAACATGTTATACAAATAAAATAAGTTGATTAAAAATAAACATGAAAACTTGTAAAGTAAGCTTCATGGAAATAATGTTCTAAAAATCTATTCAGGACGTATAAGTTAAAAAAACATTCTTCTCATACTTTGGCTGAAAAAGACAAAAAGTACCTTTTACGAAAAACAACAAAAGATTCCTTTCATATCTTTTACTAAAAACTCAACGAATGGTAAAATTGGATTTAAAAAATTTTAGTAGGATATAAATAATATTACATATTGAGAAAACATGGATGTGGATGATAAATATTCCCCAGTAAATTTTGAAGTATAAACAATCTCGGATAAAAATGAGATTTTGAAATTTTCCCTTACCTTAGGTCTGATTTGCTTCGTAAGTGTCCGAACCTCCTTTATAATTATTTAAATAATGTCATTTACTTATTATAGAATCATACTTATTTTTATGATATCCTATATGGTCTTATTCTTAGCTTCTTTTTAGTAATATTTCATTGCTACTTGTTTTTTGGGTGTTTATTAGTTTTTGTTCTTATGCGTGTTTTGTCGAATAAATTCTTATTCTTTTTTAGGTTATAGATAACTCATTTCTAGAATGGTATTAGTGTAATATATATCATATATATTCATTAAATTCATTTATATAATCATTAAGCATTGGAGATCATGTAAAACGAGTCGCATCACATCATGTAGACGGTAGGCCGTACGTACGCACAAGCGATGACATCATTCCCATAATCGTGGAATTGTATTAAAGTGTATGTATAATATTTCAGAATAAATATAACTTTAATATAATCATATATTGTTATTCATTACACCATTATACCCATCCAACTATGATGGTGTTGCAAAACAGATTACACCATGGCGTGGAGATGGTATTCTGTACGTACACACACGCGGTGATTTCATTTTTCGTAGGATGGATAGATGGGGAAATAGGGTTGTTTAATACTTATAATAACATATCATTATATGAGTGATAATTATGTTATTACTTTATAATGAAACAACTAAAGAAGATGAAGACGAAGGAGAAATAAAGATGAAAGACTTGATAACAGACATTAGCTCTTCTTTGAAGTGCCCCTTCTTAACCTCGTCTTAGGGCACTAAAGATGGTCTTTTAAGAAGACCAGGACAACTACGATGTTTCTAGGGAAGTGGAGAAGAGAAATTGTCAGGGTTTTTCCGAGCATGAAGGCACAAAGTGGTGTGATGAAGAGAGGGAGGAGGTTCCCTTTTATAAGGGAGGATAGGGGCACCTTAAGAAAACATGAAATATTATTTTATTATAAAGTCATATTCGGTTTTTAATAGCTCTAAATTGATTTATTTCTAAACAAAGATGGGGGTTGGTCTAAATCCTCTCATCCAATAGAATTTAGGAAAGTTTATGTTACTATTTTATCCTTGTCATTTAGATTTAACTCTTTGTTAAATAATTTAACTTTTACCGTGTATTTTTGTTTTCTTACACTATATGGTTAATAAACATACTATAACAAGCCAAACGAACCCCAAGTTGTTTATTATTAATATATAAAACCTTATATAAGTCATTTTTCCGAACCTTAGATTTTTAGGAATAAAATAACAACAAATAATATAATATTTGTTTTAAAAACTATTTTATGTCAATTTTGACACTATTTGGTAATTGATTTTTGGGAAAATTCTAAAAGAATGATTAGTTCGTAAAAAGTAAATTAAATCAATACTAACATGTCATATTGACCTAGAAAATTATTGGAATTCATAAAAGGTCTCAAATTACATTTATTTAGGTATTTATAACATCAATTATGTTAATATTTCATTAATAAGATAATTACTACATCATCATTGGGTCATAAATAAATTAAATTATTTGATGTCTAAAAATTATAAATAAAATACCATTATATAGGAAATATTTTTATCTTTCTAATTAATATTTATAGAATTTATCTTATGTATAACCCTATAATAAAAATGGTTTACTTATTAAACTTTGATTTTAACTATTTTAACCCTTCTTTAAATAAATTAATAATAAATGTCCTAATGTAATCCAAGTGGACCTAAATGGTCATATTTTATTCCTAAGGTTGTTAGTGGTCGAATTAAACTTATCTAATAGAATTTGAACAAGTTTTAGGATAATAATAATATCATTTTTACCCTTAATTACCCTATTTACTTTTAACCGTGATAAAAAAGTAAAAAGTTACTATTCACCAAAAATTATTTTCATCTTATTGAACCACATTTTCGTCCTTGATATTAACTGTGTCTCTCAGATTTTCGAAATTCCACTCACAAAAGTGTTAAAATTATGTTTTATGTAAATTTTCAAATTCTCCTAGGAGGTGGGTAAAAGACGGTGAAAAGTTAAATAAAATTTATATATATCTAAAGTTATTATAAAATGACTCCAATGAATTACTTTGAAAATATATAGGTATTATGTATCAATTTTGACCTAAAAGAAATTTAAATAAAATAAATAATTATTTAAATAAAAAGTCGGTTTTTAAATAGTAACCTAGTGTTTTCACTATTCATCAAAAATTGAAAGTTTTCAGAAAAATACCAAAATTTCACCCTAGGATAATTTCGATATTCCGAATCCAAAAATGAAGTCCATTTTGAAATATAAAATTTATATAATTTCAAAAAGTGGATATTACTATTCATAATGGCTAGTTTTAATAATATTTTAATAGTATATCGTTGTTAAGTGAAACTCGGTATTGCGTACGGCGCAAGCTATCAAGGAAGGTTGCGATTTCATGTAAAGAATGTCAAGGTAGTGTTGTGTGTAGTGAATGATTCCTTTGATGATGTATATAACAACAAAAAATTTATCATAAAAATATTGGATGTTACATTCTACCCCTCTTAAAATGAATTTCGTCCTTCATATTCGTCACTTTGTAACAAACATATGAGGATACCTCTCCCTCATCATATCCTCAAGCTCCCATGTAGCTTCTTCTAATTGATGGTTCCTCCATAAAACATTCACCAATCGAGTGGTCTTGTTTCGTAGGGCTTTTTCGCTATGATCCAGAATCTCTATCGGCTGTTCTTCATAAGAAAGTTCTTGTTCCAGCGGTACAAATTCTGAGATGAGTACATGTGAAGGATCAGGTATGTACTTTCTCAGGAGCGATACATGGAACAAATCATGAACTTGATAGAGATTTGGTGGAAGTTACAATCGGTAATCTACCTTCCCAACACGATCCAGTATTTCGAAATGACCGATATAACTAGGGCTCACCTTTCCCTTCATTCCAAATCACATTACTCTCTTCCAAGGAGATATTCGTAAGAACACTTTATCACCCACTTAAAACTCTAGGTATTTTCTTCAGTTGCCGGCATAACTTTTTTGTCATCTTTGAGCTGCTCTTATGTGTTATTGAATAGATCGGACCTTTTCTACCATCTCATCAACAAGATCAGGTCCTAATAGTTTTCTTTCCCCAACTTCATCCCAGAAAGTTAGAGTTTGGCATTTCATTCCATAGAGAGATTCATAAGGAGCCACATGAATACTGGAGTGAATGATATTATTATATAAAAATTCCACCAAAGGTAGGTGTTGATCCCAAAAACCTTTTAAATCCATAGATCATGCTCTCAACATGTCTTCTAGAGTTTGAATTGTCCTCTCAGACTGACCGTCTGTCTGAGGATGCTAAGCAGTGCTGAAACCCAACTCTGTATCTAAAGCATGCTGAAGACTTCGCCAGAATTTCAAGTTAAACCTCGGATCCCGATCAGATATAATGGAAAGTGGTACTCCATGCAATCTTACCACTTCCTTCTCATATATCCTGGAAAGCTGATTCAGAGAGAAATCCTCTCTAATAGCAATGAAGTGTGCAATATTTGTAAAACGATGAACTATGACTAGATAGCGTTATTTCCTTTGGATTTTTTAGGAATTCTGGTGACAATGTCCATAGTGACGTTTCCCATTTCCATTCAGGTATGGGTAATGGTTGTAACATCCCCTTAGACTTTTGTCTCTCAGATTTAACTTGCTGACAAACCTAGCATCAAGAGACATATTCAACAACATCTCTTTTCATGCCATCCCACCAGAAGTACTCTTCCAGGTCCCTATACATCTTCATGCTTCTAGTATGAATAGAGAATGAAGAAATATGAGGCTCATATAGAAGCTCCTTCTTTAATTCTGGGATGGGAGGAACAAAAACCCGATTCCTGAACATTATTACCCATCACAACCAAGGTTGAATTCAGGAACATTTCTCACCTTCTTTTGTAACTCTACATCTTCTTTCTGTGCCTCTTTAATCTTCACATGTATAGATGGTTGAACATTCATTTGAGAAAGATATGATTTTCCCCTTCCATTATAATTCAATGATCCATCCTTTGTAAATCCATAAATATGGGATCTTTTGTGATCCTCATCATGGATAAACTGGCATGGTCTTGTCGACTTAATGCGTCTGCCACTTTGTTTGCCTTCCTAGTGTGGTAATGAATTGAGCAGTCGTAATTCTTAATCAGCTCCAACCATCTTCTATGGCACATATTCAGCTCCGTTTCTGTGAAAATATACTTTAATCCTTTATGATCAGTATAAATATCACACCTTTTTCCATTAAGATAATGCCTCCAAATATTTAATGCAAAGATTACCGCAGTTAACTCTAAATCATGAGTTGGGTAATTTTTCTCATGGATTTTCCACTGTCGTGAGGCATAAGCTATCACCATATTGTTTTGCATGAGAACACACCCCAATACCTTCTTGGATGCATCATTGTAGATCACAAACCTTTCTCCACTATGAGGAAGTGTTAGTACAGGTGCACTGGATAACCTTCTTTTCAACTACTTGAAATTCTATTCACATTCCACCGTCCACACGAACAAAACTTATTTTCGAGTAAACCTGGTGAGTGGATTAGATAATTGTGAAAAATCATTCACAAAACATCGATAATATCCATCCAAACCAAGAAAACTTCGGATCAGAGTTACTTTTTTTGGTCTCGACCATCTTTTGATAACCTCTGTCTTTGCTGGATCCACAGATATCCCTTATTTTGAGATTATGGGACCCAAAAATGCAACTTTTTGAATCCAAAATTCCCACATGGTAAATTTTTCATAAAGCTTCTCTTTTCTCAGGGTCTTCAATACTATTCTCAAGTTATCTTCATGTTCTTCCTTGATATTTGAATAGACAAGAATATCGTCTATAAAGACTACCACAAACTGATCAAGATAGTCTCTAAAAATCTATTCAAAAGATCCATGAAGATAGCAGGGGAATTAGTAAGACCAAATAGAATCTCTATAAATTCATAGTGTCCGTACCTTGTACGGAAATCCGTCTTTGGTATATCTTCCCTTTTGACCCTTAATTGATGATACCCTGAACACAGATAAATCTTGGAAAAGTATTAAGCTCCGTGTAGTTGGTCAATTAAGTCATCAATGCGTGGGAGAGGACATTTGTTCTTGATAGTGATCTTGTTAAGTTATCGATAATCAATGCAGAGTCTCACTGATCCATCTTTCTTCTTAACAAACAGAACATGTTCTCCCCAAGGTGATGAACTAGGTTGTATGAATCCTTTATCAAGATTCTCTTGGAGTTGCTTCTTAAATTCCTGCAACTCAATTGGGGCCATTATATATGGTGTCTTTGAAATTGTTAAAGCACCCGGTACGAGTTCTATTGAAAACTCAACTTCACGATTTGGTAGAAGACTAGGAAATTCATCCGGAAATACATCATCAAACTCTCGTACAATGGGCATATTCTTAATCGTGATTTTCTCACCAACCATTTGATATAAATAACCTTCATTTAGTGGAATCAAGACCCATAAGATGGAAGAAATTTCCACGGGAAGGTTATGTTCATCCTTGCATCGATAGACGATCATAGATTGATCTGGAATATGAAATGTGACTTCCCTTTTTTGGAAATTGATATGAGCTCCATATAAAGAAACCCAATCCATGCCGAGAATCACATAAAATTCCACTATGGGAAGGATCACAAGATTTTCAGGAAGCACTATCCCACAAACTCCAATCGAAGAAGAATTATAAACTTTTGATGCGACTGTTGTGCCATTAGGGGTTGTCACAGCTAACTCAACATCTAATTTTTGAGGTAATACAGTGATACCCTTAGAAAATTCTTCAGAAATAAAAGAGTGGGTGGATCTAGAATCAAATAAAAAATTTCCTACATTAGAATGAATAGTAAGTGTAACTTTCACCACTTCGTTCTCATACTCCACATCACTGATAGAAATTGCATGTGACTTTCCTTTGCCTTTAGCCTTAAGTGTTTGTTGACGTCGATCATCATCAAAAACCCTTGGATTAGGGCATTGATTGGAATAATGCCCCATTTCCTTGCACTTGTAACATTGATGTGTAGGAGGTGCTCTCTGTCTATCCATTTCTTTATTCACATCACTAGACATATTCATCCCATCATTATGGAATTCAAATGCCCGATAACCTTCTTTTCAACATTTGAAACAGTTACTTGTCCCTTTAAGATAACTCCCTCCATGTTTATTTCCACACTTTGAGAATAAGGGAAAACTCATCTTCTTCTTAGTGCGCTCTTTATATTTTCCTTTGAATTCCATTTTCCTCTTCTTATCAAATACATATGATTGATGGGTTACTCTAATCTCCATCTCAACCTTGAGAGCACTTCGAACAATTTCCTTGTAGCTATTGATGTCCCTAATGGTAACAACCTTTGAAGACTTGGTTTTAAGCCACTAAAGAATCGATCGATCTTACTCTCAGGTTGGATAATAATACCAGAATCGTAACTTGAAAGTCTTGTAAAATTTGCTTCGTAGGTACCAACAGATTCAGCATCCTTTTGCTTTAGTTTAAGAAACTCCTTCTCCATCTTTGTTCGAAGAATATGAGGGAAGTACTTATTGGAAAATATATTCTTGAACTCGTCCCATTCAATGGAATAAATTTCATCCCTTTTCCTCATATTCTTGATAATATTCCACCACTGATCAGCTTCACCTTCCAAGTGATAAATTGCTAAGATGACTTTATCATGTTCAAAACATTGAAGAACAGAAAATATCTTTTCAGTGGTACTGATCCACTGTTCAGCCACTAATGGATTAGTAGACCAGATGAATGAGGGTGGATGCTGCCTCATGAACGATTAAATAAAATGTTGCTCCTTCCTTTGATAGTTTGGAAGGCCTGCATGATTCATAGCTTGAGAATGTTGTGTGAGCATGGATACAAGATTTTTCATTCCAGCTCCAATAATGTTTGTTTTCTTAGGAGGACAATCATTGCATTGCCGGTCACATTCCACATTAACACGGTTTTTTCAGGTTCCAACCATTGACTAAAACCAAGAAGAAAAGTATGATCAACACTAATTATAATAGGAAAACCAAATAATCAAGAATAAAATTTTACACTTAAGGTCTTATCATAGGTTATTCATGGCCATTTCTAAAACACTAATATTGTGTTCTATGCTTAGATATATCCTTAGGGTTCTTACTAAGGCTTTCACATCCTAGTTTCCAAAGGATGACTATACCTTTCCTCTGATACCAACTATAATGACCCATACTTTACATACATTGTTAATACTTCAAAATTGAAGCATGCTTATTACAACATATAACAAAACCATGAAAGGACCGTATAGGTATATAGTCTTTAGAAATTGGGAAACATAATCAACTGGTTCATAAATCATCTACACTCTCTCCCTTTAATTTTATCATATCTAGAGTCCCTTATGGCATATCTTACTTAATATCCATCTTCTTGACCTGCGGAAATGAAAACATACAAAAGGGTGAGCTCAAATGCTCAGTAAGGGTAAACAAACGAAATATCAATCATGTTATATTTACAAGAACATATCATTTTGTAAATCATAACCGGAAAAAAAGATCATGATTTCATAACATGGGATAAATCATTATAGTGAAATGTAATTCCAATAATCATAACGTAAAACATGAAGATTTGTGGAATACACACATAATCATAGAAAATCATTTCTTAATAGTCAAGACTCATTTCCAATACTATCTTAGCTGACAAATTCCATTTCTTAACCGAGTTCACTCATTGTTTCAGTCTTGTTTCACTGAACTGGTTTAACCTGCCATTCCAGCCATGTCTATCTCATGGAAATAAATATTTACCCAATTCATTGGATGGAGATATAGGTCCCACCCATCTCATAATGATACCATTATTTTGTGTGCCACAAATTCATAAATCATACATCATAGCATAACCTATGTCATAAAAATGGGATTCTTAAACATGATGCCATCATAACATAATACATATAAGATATAAGGACATCATAAAATTAATTCCATCATAACATAATAAAATCAATGTAAAAATAGGGATAAAAACAGAACCCTATATCTTCTTAGATGGAAAATAATTTTGATAAAACACTTGAACTTCATTCTTGAGGAAAATATCCTTTCTACTTAAAAACATTTTTTCCTTTCTTAAAATGTCATACAATTAAAAGAAGTTGATTAAAAATAATCTTCAAAACTTGTAAAGGAAGTTTCATGGAAATAATGTTCTAAAAATCCATTCAGGCCATATAAGTTAAAAAACATTTTTCTCGTACTTTGGCTGAAAAAGTCCAAAAGTACCTCGTACGAAAAACGAAAAAAGATTCTTTTCATATATTTTACTGAAAACTCACCGAAAGGGAAAAATTGGATTTAAAAAACTATAGTAGGATATAAATAATATTACATATTTAGAAAACATGGATGTGGATGATAAATATTCCCCAGTAAATTCTGATGTATAAACAATCTCGGATAAAATTGAGATTGCGAGATTTTCCCTTACCTTAGGTCTGATTTTCTTCGTAAGTGTTAGAAACTCTTTTATAATGATTAAAATAATATCATTGACTAATTACAGATTCATACATATTTTTATGACATCATATATGGTCATATTCTTAGCTACTTATTAGTAATATTTCATTGCTACTTGTTATTCGGGTGTTTATTACTTTTTGTTCTTATGCGTGTTTTGTCGAATAAATTCTTATTCTTCTTTTAGGTTATAGATACATCATTTAAAGAATGTTATTAGAGTAATATATATCATACTTATTCATAAAATTAATTTATATAATCATTAACCATTGAAGATCATGTAAAACGAGCCGTATCACATCGTGGAGACGGTAGGCCGTACGTACGCACGAGCGATGATATCGTTCCCATGATCGTGGAATTGTATTGAAGTGTATGGATACTATTTCAGAAACAAAATAAATTTAAAATAAATATATATTGTTATTCTTTACACCATTATACCCATCCATGTATGGTGGTGGTGGAAAACATATTACACCACGACGTGGAGACGGTATTTCGTACGTAAGCACACACGGTGATTTTATTTTCTATAGGATGGATATATGGTGAAGTAGGTTTGTTTAATAAATATAATAACATATCATTATATGAGTGATACTAATTTTATTACTTAATAATTAAACAACTAAATAAGAATATGTAGAAGAAGAAATAAAGTTGAAAGAATCGATAACGGACATTACATCTTCTTTGAAGCACATCTTCTTAACCTCCTCTTAGGGCACTAAAGATGGTCTTTGAAGAAGACCAGGACCTTTAAGATGTTTCTAGGAATGTTTATAAGAGAAATTTTTAGGGGTTGGCCAAGCTTGAAGTCTCAAAGTGGTGTTAGGAAGAGAGGGAGGAGGTGCCATTTTATAAGGGAGGAGAGGGGAACCTTAGGAAAATATAAAATATTATTTTATTATAAAGTCATATTCGGTTTTTAATAGCTCCAAATTGATTTATTTCGAATATAAGGTGGGGATGGCTCAAAATAATCTCATCCAATAGTATTTATACCAGTTTAGGTTACTATTTTATCCTTATCATTTAGATTTAACTCTAAGTTAAATAATTTAACTTTTACCGTGTCTTTTTGTTTTCTTACACTATATGGTTAATAAACATTCTATAACAATCCAAACTAACCCCAAGTTGTTTATTATTAATATATATAACCTTATCAAAGTAATTTGGTAGACCGTTAGATTTTTAGGAATAAAATAACAACAAATAATATAATATTTGTTTTAAAAACTATTTTATGTCAATTTTGACACTATTTGGTAATTGATTTTTGTGAAAATCATAACAGCATGATTAGTTCTAAAAAAGTAAATTAAACCAATAATAACATGTCACATTAACCTATAGAATTATTGGAATTCATAAAAAGTCTCAAATTACATTTATTTGGGTATTTATAACATCAATTATGTTAATATTTCATTAATAAGATAATTACTGCATCATCATTGGGTAATAAATTAATTAAATTATTTAATGTCTAAAAATTATAACTAAAATACCATTATGTAGGAAATATATTTATATTTATAATCTAATTTATCTTATGTATAACCCTATATTAAAAATTATTTATTTATTAAACATTGATTTTAACTATTTTAACCCTTCTTTAAATAATTTAATAATAAATGTCCTCATCTAATACAAGTGGACCTATACAGTCATATTTTATAGCTAAAGTCGTTTCTGGTCTATTTAAACTTATCTAATAGAATTTGGACATGTGTTAGAGTAATAATAATATCATTTTTACCCTTAATTACCCTATTTACTTTTAATCGTGGTAAAAAAAAGTAAACAGTTACTATTCACCAAAAATTATTTTCATCTTATTGAACCACATTTTAGTCCTTGATATTAACTATGTATCTAGGATTTTCTAAATTCCACTCATAGAAGCGGTAAAATTATGTTTTATGTAAATTTGCAAATTTTCCTAGGAGGTGGGTAAAAGACAGTGAAAAGTTCAATAAAATTTTTATATATCTAAAATTATTATAAAATGACTCAAATGAATTACATTGAACATATATAGTTATTATGTATCAATTTTACCCAAAAATAAATTTAAATAAAATAAATAATTATTTAAATAAAGAGTTTGTTTTTAAATAGTAACCCGGTGTTTTCAATATTCATTAAAAATTGAATGTTTTCAGAAAAATACCAAAATTTCACCCTAGGCTAATTTCATTATTCCGAATCCAAAAAATGAAGACCGTTTTGAAAGATAAAATTTATAAAATTTCAAAAAGTGGGTATTACTATTCATAACGACTGTTTTTAATAATATTTTAATAGTATATCGTTGTTAAGTGAAACTCTGTATGGCGTACGATGCAGGATATCGAGGAAGGTCGCGATTGCGTGTAAAGAAAGTCAATCTAGTGTTTTTTGTTGGGAAATATTCCTCTGATGATGTATATAACAATAAAACATTTCTCATAAAAATCTCAGATGTTATATCCATGTTATTTATTTTATAAAAATTAAGATGCTCAAAAGATTTTGTTCAGTCATGTGAGTTGCGCGGGGGGGGGGGGGTGAATTTATAATTACTGAATTTATATTTTATTCTTTTAAACTTAAAAATTTATCCTGTTATAATACCCTACTTAATATTCACACACCTATTACCTATTTGGATATAAATTAGTATCTTTTTCTCCTACAAAATAAAAAATAACCACATGAAATAAAGAATATAAATTAATGAACAACATGTTATATTTTCTAACTATTTACTGATATTATGGGTGATTATATCCTTATTGTGATTGGTATTATTCATTACATATATTTCCCACTATAATTTTATATTCAATTATAAATTTTGTGGGATGGTATCATCCTAAAACCCAAAGAAATATTTTTAACGATCATCTATCTCTTGAAAGGTAATAAAATCTCTCATATGTGTTTTTTATATTTTCTCTAACTAATTTACATCTCTCCTAAGAACACCTTAATGTAGAACTTCAATATGGTTCAAATGTAACTCAATCAACATAATATGATTTACTTCCTCAAAATAGTTTTTGACGACATATTGATGTTCTTGTTAAATATGTGTAATATGGAGTCTGTAAATAATAAATATTCTAAATTTTTATAAAATCCTCTCATTGTCTTCTCTTAACTAATGAGAATATATGATCTTAAAAACCTACTAGCTCTTCATCTAAATGTTTAAACATAATAGTTAAATAATATTATTTTATTTTGGTCCTCCTATAAAAACCATCATCCTTCAAAATCACATTATTTGATACATAGATATTTTAGGATTGGTCTTGTAGATTTCCCCATAATCATATTCTCTTTCTTAATCATCTCATGGATTAGAAAAACATTATTTTATCAACAAAATAAATTCAAATTATTCTTATAATCCAATACCTTTAATGTTATTCTTCTCAAAGCTATATCATGTTCTCAATTCATTTCATTGAGATAACACATTTCCTGTCTTCTTCTCAAAATTTATACTCAATATCATGAAATTAATATTATATATTAATAATATAAACTGTATCTATGAAAATTGTTTGGGTATTATATAAAATTATACCTCAATTACATCATGTTGTTGTGATACTATAATCTCAAAAAAACTATGTTAATTATTCCCTAATCAATCCATAGTGGGGGTTCTCCCCAATCTAAATATTCCATTCTCCTTAGCTTTATATCCTTACTAGTATTCTAACAATACAAATCTACTATTTCTTTCTCATTTTATCATAGAAGAATAAATATACTTTTAATTTAGTAAATAATATTACCATTATATTTCTTAACATATCCCACAAATTATATAGTCATGTTATCATTACATTTGTGTGAAAACATGTTATTTTTTTATCATTGTA
Organism: Viscum album; assembly: GCA_963277665.1. Classification (NCBI taxonomy): domain Eukaryota; kingdom Viridiplantae; phylum Streptophyta; class Magnoliopsida; order Santalales; family Viscaceae; genus Viscum; species Viscum album. The sequence goes on from OY728141.1 coordinate 515,560,584, forward strand.
TTGAACCTCACCCTACTGTGTGATTGAATCTAAAATACTAGTATATTCTTTATCATCAATTTCTAATTACCTTAATGAATCTCAATATAGTATTCTATCTATTCGTGTGAGGATATTTATCTCAGTCATTATTCTTGATTTGAAAACACATTTATGATGTTTAATCCACTCAATTTTACTTCCTTCGTCAACATATTTTATTAAGCATATAATGAAGTATGATATCGAGATATAATATTATATAATTCCATACATCATTAAAATATACCTAAATAATTAACCATAAATAATCAATATTATATATTAATTGACTCTTATGAACCATTGGGGGAGTGAAAGCCTAAAATTATTTTATACACTACAAGTTATATTTCACAATAGTACGTAAATCTTAATTTTTTTTTATTTTATTCCATTTCTAATTTATGTATCTTTAAATACTCATGCATGATTTCAGATATGTCTTAATGTTTTTAGATAATGTATTATGAAAATATCAATAGTCATATTAAATAATCCAAATTCTTATGAAATTGTTTATAATTTTTATGATATACTCATATATCTTAGGAAAGATTAAAAACTCTTAAGAAATCATCAAGACTCTTAAAAAAATTAATGATTCCTATGTTTTCTACAAGAGTCTTATATTTTCCCAAAGTGTCTTAGAAAATAAATTATATTATTCTAACAAGCTAATTCTTTTCATTTTTTTGTCCCAACAAAAGACCATATGAAAATATCTTATGTCATAAAAAATTTCAAAAATTATATGAAATTGTCCATAAGTATTATAAAATTTTTTGGAGACTTATGCTTTTTAAGATAAGTTCTATGTGATCATACCTTTTTCCTATATCTACCATCAACAATTATGGGTGACACTTATGATTAAAAAGTTACATAGGGTCTTTTGAATTTTCAAATACAATATCATATAACTAGAATTTAACTCAAATACATATAAAATATTAATTAATCCATATCAGATCTCTTACATTCAATTTAAGGAATAATTATGACATTATATAATAATTTTAAAGTATCCATGTATTTAAAAATATTTCCAAACAATGTTTTCAAGAAATTAAATCATAAGAAATTTTTTAATTACATCCTATATAACATCACCCCTATTCATTAAAATTTAAAACTCAACTCCCTTAAAAATTATCCATGTGATACAATTCACGGTATTATACAGGATTGGTGTTTATTACTACTTAGATGATATATTAATTAAACTGGAAAATTTTATTTACATTAGGACATAGCTATCAATAAATTCCCTCATCCATATCTTCAAAATCAATCTAAGAATAATGTATATAGTTTTAATTTTATAAGAATTAAAACTTATAATTGAATAAAATATTAGCACAAAAATCATCAGATTTAGTGGTTGGTCATTAAGTAACAACTTCACTCTTCATTACCCCCCAATATATTCATGGGAAGAATCTTAATGTTTTTAAGGGATATTACTCCAAAACCTAACACACAAATTAAGGAAAATATTAACAAAATACAAAACCAGATTCATTAGGATATTCAATATCCCACCATGGGTTTGTTGAGTATACGATAAATTTATTCACAAATTATTATGTCAATATGTGTTCAGTAGTTATAATATTATAAATTTTATTTATAAAGAGAAGAAGGTTCATTATAAGGGAAAATTCTTAACCTATCTTTGAATTCAATAATTTAATAATCATCTACTCTACCTTGTCCTCCCTATATCATTGTTCTATCTATTTTTAGTGATATATAATTTGAGATAATTAAAAATATATTTTCTTGAGAGGAGGTAATCATAAAATTTATCTTAAAAATGAGTCATAAACAAGTCAACATTAAGTTTATATGAGAAATGATCTATTTAGAAAATAAGGTTGATTAATCATGACCCCAAAATTTATATAAACTAGCTAAATTATGACTCTATATTGATTTTAGTTCAATTAGGCTTTATATATTTTATAATTAATTAATAAACCCTGCACAAATTAAATAAATAGAAAATAAACATTCAAGTGGAAGAATTTATATCCCCGTTTCAAACCATTTTATAAATCAGCTCCATTAATTACAAGATTTGTTATAAACGAAAACAAGATGGGAAATGTGATCCTTGTACCTAATTATTTTAATTTTCTTGTGTTGTTGAAATTTCTATATAAACATACATAGATAATACTATAACCACTTAAATTTTTTTCTATATAGCCACAATGGTATGTATTAAAATAATCTTCATCATGGATTTTTTTATAGATATAATCTCCAAGAATCAATTATATGAGATGAATAATGTTGCTAATAGAGATGTTAAAATTGATGTGTTTTAAAGAGGCGTCACATAATGTACCCAATGATGGATGTATATTTCATCCTGTGTGTACCTCAAAATATTTAGTGTGTTATCACCTTTTGATATATTGTAACAACTTAGCCTAGAAGCTTCTAAACTAGGTCTGGAGCCAGTGCACTAGTTGACCTAAATGCCCCTCCTCATATGCTAGGGGGTTCCAACTTGTTACAGGGGTGTAAAGGAATTATGAGGAGAATATAACCTAATATGAGAGTTCACAACCACATTTAAATTACCAAATATCATAAAAATCATAGTAAATGGAAATATTAAATATATTAGAACATTCTATTATAAAATGAAAAGCAACAAGGGCCTGAACATCCATGTCATTCTATTGATGCTCATTTCCGTCAGAGAGTCTAAAATTTTGAAAAGGGAAATACCTTGAACCCAAATTGATTCATCCTTTGAAGAGACATAAAAAATTGACAAAGGAATGAACAAAGATTCATTTTCAATTGGGTCGTGCATGTTCCACCAAGGTCACGCAAGTATAATTGCACGCAGCTTACTGGTCGCGTAGGTGACTTGTGCACCCTCTTTGAATTTCATCCAGGGTATTCGCCAGCCTATAAATACCCCCTGTGGGCCCCCATTTAAAAAACAGAAAAATTCCAAAACTCATATTCAAGCTCTGGTCGCCCTATTCACTTCTTGAAGTATTCTGAAAACATCTAAGGTAATTTATTACCTAGAATAGAAGCTCTAAACAGGGGATACAAGGCCTAAGTGTTGAAACTCAACAACACTTGCATGCCTAAGTAGCCAACCCTTTAAGGGAAATGGCCACACTTGAATGTCACCTTGTCCCTTCAACAGAACTTGTGCGCCACTCTTTTGGAATCACTAGGGATAATACTAAGGGCTTGAGTGATGCCTCACCCAAGTATCTCCATAAGGGTTGACCGTCGCGCAATTACCCACGTTTCGCGCAAGCATACATGCACGACTAGGACATGCGCACCCATGCAGGACTTGCACGCCTACTCAGGACATGCACACCTCTCTTTTTTTGGGTTCCCCTCCTGCCTATTCACCTCTCTTATTCAAATCCACATCTCCTATTCAATATTTAGTTTTCAAGAAACTCTTCAAAGCCATTTTATGGCATGTTTCCATGATTGGATTCCTTATCTGAAAGGAATTCGGTGGAACATCTCTCAAAACATAGTGATTTACATATCTTTGTATCACTAAAGAGAGAGATTTGATTCATTCAACCTCATACTTTAAGATGATAGGATCTTATACTTGGGACTTCTTCTCAGGAGTAAGCCCCAAACATAAGCTTCATTAATTTGGGCATCCAACATAGGAGTAAGCCCCAAGTCCCCTAACCTGGGCCTCCTTTTCATGAATAAGCCCCAGTCTTGATGTTCCCTGAATTTTGGGCCTCCTCTTCCTGAGTAAGCCCCAAGATACAAAATATGGGCATCCTCCTTTGGAGTAAGCCCCAAATTTAAATTTCCCTTAACATGGGCCTCCTTTTCAGGAATAATCCCCAGTTCTAAATTCTTTTAACCTAGTCCTCCTTCTTAGGAATCAGCCCCAGTTCTCAAGTCCCTTTGACATGGGCCTCCTTCTCAGGAATAATCCCTAATCATAAATTCTCTTAACCAGTCTTAATTTCTTTTGATTTGGGCATCCTCCTTAGGAGTAATCCCTAAGTCCCCTCCTAATTTGGGAATCCACCTCAAGAGTAAGCCCCATGTTAGAGTATCCAAATATCCATAAAAGAACATATACCTTTATGGACCCCGTTCCCAGGTTTCTTCCCTGATGTAAATCCCAGTATTCATCTATCTAGGAATTCATACATATATAACCGCCACATTATTGCATCTTTCGTGGCACAAAAGCCTAGTTTTACCAATACCTCTTTTTTCTCACAACGAGCATGACTCACGTGAGCATAGAGTGTAAAAGTAATTATGATATCTTTTCATTGATCCATAAATCATGCATAAACCTCATACTTCTTTACTCGAACTACGTGGGTTCTGATTCTTTTTCCAAAATAAAGGATATGTAGGTAGCCAATCTGCAGGTACGATCACAACTCTGAAATAATCCATGTCCTTCTGAATGACAATAAACTTCAAGTGCCCCACTAAGTGGATTTAAAACTATTATGGTTATCATAACAACTAAGAGATATTTATAAAATGTATCAAAGGATACCATTGACAAAGAATCTCTAACAAATACAGATGATTCTCTATCGATGAAGAACCTCAAATACATATAAAAGATTCTCTAAATTTCATACATATTAATCATTGATTGTCAGATCTAAAGTAAATATCATTTTCATACTTGGTAATGTAATATGGATTCATGAACATAATCTAAATCTATAAAGAGAGTCCCAGAGTAGAAAATAATTCCCCCCAAAAATGTGTTACATGTCCGACCTCCCATCCTCTCGACCAATGAAAATTCTTATGCCTCATCGGTTTACAAATAATGAGAAACTACCTTTGGCAAGTAGGTCCAAATGGATATCGAATCATTTGATGTTTCTGGTTCTATGAACAAACCTGTTAGAAACCAATTGAAATGTTTGAACCTTAAAATCAATGATGTCATCCCCATTTCCAACGAGGAAACAAAAAATGGTGAACCCGACTTGAATCCTTAACCAAGTTAAAGTGATGTATTTTTCTCTTATTTGTTAGGACCCTATTTAAAACTCAATGAGAGGGCCAAGAAAACAATCAATAACATATGTGCTCATCCAAAATATGTAGTGGCCGAAATTATCTTGATTATATCTGTTATATCAAACATGCACACTTTTCCAAGATCATCTGTGTTATAGAAATGGATTCTATTAAATTCACCCCTATGAATACCTCTACTGCTACTCCTACTGGATCTTCATCTGCTCTAAGGATGACATCACCTACTCATCATCTTCAACGTTGGGTAGGAAATGTGTTGGTTAACGAATACCATCGACACAGTACTATTCAGACTCTGGAGGCCGCTCAACAAGCCCTCCAAGTCAATAATTCACCCCAGTCGTCCGAACAGCAAAGACCAGCGATCAAGAAGCAGGTGGTGCCAACCACCATTTCCAACCATTTAGGGTCGTTATCCACAGAACACAATCACTATTCCCACCCATAATCTGGGGAGGTGAATGAGAAGGTCACTGAAGGAATTATTAATTCAAGGAAATAGGAGTCCTTCCCAAGGGCTCCCACCAACAATCGCTGCCAGACTAGTGCTGTAGTGCACCCTCAACATGATGAGGGTCTCGTCTCCAGGCATTTGGCTTGGGTTCCTCAAACCCGAGCAGGCAAGAAGAACCACCAGAGGAGATGACCGGTCAACAATGAGAAGGTTCTCATCTATTACATTTACGATGATTTCCACTAACCTAGCTTGGAGGCAAGCAACGAGTGGGCACACACACCTGTCCGTTTTAATTATGTTGTCCAGCAGACTCGTCTGGCAGCAGCACGCCAATCCCGCCAGGCAATTCTAGATGGGTAATATAGACATGAACATTAACCTATTTATAAATCATTATCTAGTCATAAAATCATCTAACTATATACTATGAGGCCCACCAACCCAATGTGTTGACAAATGGTAAACATGCACATACACCTGCTTACACTCATCAATCCTGACAGTAGCCTCTTCTGTCAGTATTGAAGGATTCTCATCAACCACATTCGGCGGAGTGCAATCAGCTGGGACATACACCTTCTAGTATTGATCAAGCCTACCAACAGTTTCATTTAGTAGCACCCGGAGAAGTCAATTGGAAATCCCTAATGAAAAAAGGAGGCAGACACAAATCTACGCCCCACACATAAGTACTGTCAGAATTCAGTGACAGGAAAAGGAGGACAAGAGCATGAACACACACCCACTCCAAGCACAGAATGGATGTATATCCTTGTTCTAGCAGCTGAAGTAACCAAGAACATTTTGTGAATGGTGAAAGAGCAGAGCCAAATCCCTACTCAAATTCTCGATGCCTGCCAGGAAAATATAACAGCTTCAGCAACATCTTATGGAAAGACACATAAATCTATCCATACCAGTGGAGGGACACATCAACAGTTCACTCTGGAACTCAAACACACCTCTATTCTAGTCCAAGAGGGTTGTGGGGCGTACTCCCCCATATCATACGGACAACCAAGTTAGGTAAATACACCTTATTTGAGAAGAGATAATCCGCCTAACCTTATCATTTATCCTGAGCAGGCACATACACCTGCCCATAATAACCACTTTCATCAACAAGTGGTTCCTAAAGCGAGTAAGAAGGTGTCTAAAAATAAGACCCACCCGACACAGTCAAGAAATCATGAGCCAATCTGTAACAAGGCCATTCTCGGTGCTGGATTTCTTGATGCCCTTAGACAATAATCTGTTGGAATTCAAGATTCTACTCCCTCATTTCCCAATAGTGTGAACATTAATTCTGAAGGTATTCACCAGACACTTTCTCATGAAGGCTTGGTTCATGACAAATCGGTCGATCTTGAAGTTTCATCTTCAGATGAGAGCCACAAGAACCCTCTGTGTGGTCAGAAGACCAAAAAGAAAAATGTTTCATCTTTTGCTGTAACCCACAATGGTGGCCCTCTCCATGATGAGGAATTTAGCTGTGAAAGTCCTCTCTGCAGTTATAATGAACATTTCCAGGAAAATGCTCCAATATAAAATGTAGTGAAGAGAAATCCCTCTTATCTTGAGGCACATGATAATGTGAAGACAGTCATGTCTGATGCTTTACTAATAGTAGGTGAAATACTTTCTCAATCAGAAGATAGCCTGGGGTGTAGGTCATTATCCGAACCACCCCTGGGTCGTTCACCTTCTAGTGTGATCAGTGAATTCTCTACCAATCTTGTTGAATCCGATGAAGAAACAAGAAAGCAAAAACTTTGGTCTAATATGGTATAATAATCATCATTGAATGATAAAGATGAAATACTAAATATGAGAAAACAGCTGGCGAAAGGTGAAGTGCTAGTCATGTTTTGGCCTCTGGCTGATTCTCAGTATGACATTCTAGAGATGTTGACAGAATATGAAATTCATGATATTCGTCTCAACATATGGAAAACTATTTTTCATGTGAAAAAGAAAATATTATCTTATGATGAATATGAAAATCATATCAACATAATAGAAGAGTTACAATGACAAATTGACTTGGCATCTCTCTCAGTTTCTCGAAATCCGAAGGCTGAAAAGCAGTAGAGAGCCCTTCAATATTCATGCCCTGGAACACTAAGAAGACTGTGCCAGTTAATTGCTAATGTCCCATCTAGTATTCATATTAGGTTATGGGGTGTTCATGGAGAACTACATTTCACTATACTCTCCATCCAACAAAGCCCACCAAAAATGGTCTCATTCAATGTTATTTCCCATGGTCAGCTGTAGCCAATTGGCTTTGTTTATAATCAAAGGCTCGCTCAAGAACATGCCTCATCTAGTTCTTCTCAAAATCAAGAATACAGAGAAAATTTTGTCGAATTACTCCTACATCATGAAAACAAGAATATTGAACATGCCTCTCGTTCGGAGCAAGCACATCATAAATTGACAGAAGTGTCAGAAATCATCCAACGGTCTTTTGAGCGGGGTGATAAAAGTGGAAGCAGGTTGACACATCTAGCTAATTTCCGGACTAAAGTATGCAAGATCAGGAGAGAATTAAAGAAATTCTTAGATATAGTATATCAAGAACCACCCCAGCTTTCCAGACTGCGGACTCTTTTAACCCAACCATCAAAATCAAAAAATAGGATTCAAGGACTTGAGCAGGAACAGTAGGAACAGCCCCATTCCACCAGACTAGGGACTTTTTCAAATCCTCAATCTCTCCCTCAGAGAAAGTCTGTCTTCTATCGATTGGGGAAGAATCCCCAAGAGGAACGATGAGCTGAATTATTAGGAGATTCCCTCCAAATAACGGTTCATCAAGATGTTCCTGATGGATCAAATCAACAAAAGGCGATGTCTCATCAAAGACATAGAAGAAGACAATATCGCAAAAATGCTAATAGAGGGGATGCAATATGTTATTCATTAATCAATGTCATCAATGCCGGTGTTTCTGATCCCCCAGATAAGGCTCACTTATAGGGATCAGATGAATAGATTCATGATCAAGAATTTGTACGTACAGACACAAATGAGGAAGGTGTGCGTACACGAAATCAAAGGCTTACCCAAAATATGGGTGTTCCTCCAAATAACCCACTTCACCCTCTCCAAAAGGTATCCAATAAGTGGAAAGGAAGGAATCAGGTTACATATTCTTCCTCTGGAGAAGGCCAATCGCTCTCATTAGAGTAATTATTTGCACAACAGGAGGAAGAAATGAAGGAATTAATGGGGTTGAATGCATAACTACGTTAGGGCAGTCTTCCTCCTAAGCATGAAGAAGTCGGTCAGCCAAAGGAATTTGTTGTGACTACTAATATGGATCAAGAATATCCTCCTTTATTAGTACACCCTTACAGGTCTAATCTGACGGGTCATGTGCAAAAACAATCAGTGGTGCTACCATTAGTTTCAGTACCAGCCACCACATCTTTCCAAGCTCTAGTCATTGTATCAGTTTAGGTCCAAGCTCAATTGGATGTTTCTAAAAAGTTAATAACTACTGTTGAGTCATTAATAGATCTTTTGGAATCTATGGAGGGAAACAGTGCTCTAATTTAACCATAAAAGCGAGATTATCCTAAATGGGTTGATGCAATTCCTCCCTCATCAAGTTTTGCAGGTACCACATTACCAATCATTAATGGTTCGGGAGTCCCAGAGCAACACATACCACATTTTGTTTCTCATTGTGATCCTATGATGGGAACACCTCAACAACAAGAAGCAGTTAAGCTTAGGTTTTTTGTATAGTCATTACAAGGGCCTGCTTTTGTCTGGTACATAAGCTTGCAATCCCGGTCAATTACTGGGTGGGAGGATCTCCGTCAAATATTCCTTCTTCAATTCAGTTCAACTTTTCCAAAGACAAAAGTTTTTTATCTTAAAAATTGTACGCAAAGGGAGAATGAAAGGGTTTCAGATTTCATTGCTCGCAGGAAGGGATGAACATATTTCCTAAGCTTAGCACTCCCTCAAAAGGAATTGTTGCCAATCTGTGTGTCAAATTTTCATGATTAATTACACATTCCGTTGATCCCTGTGAAATACACAAGAGGGGTTCAAGACCTTAATTCAATCACACAACATATTGAAGATTCTCTTATGAAGACTAAGGATAAAACTCATGTAATTCCATCAGCTCCAAGAAGGAGAATGGGTAAAGCAGAGACTGCTACAGTTATGCTTAAACAAGCACATGTACCTGGTTCTAATTCAAAACATTCATCTACTCGAAGGGCTCCACCTCATGAGAATCAAAAATAGAGGCCGTTTCGTCAAGATGATCAATGGGATGGATGTTAGAAACAATTTGAGGATTTGAAGAGAAAATTTTACTCTTTCTGAAATGAACATGTTCCTGGCTACTTCATTTATGCTCTGGAAAATAATTTGGTTCAATTTCCAAGGCCCAAAAGGCCAAACAAAGAATGAGATGAAGACCAACCCAATTATTTCCCATTTCATCAGATGTTGGGGAATCCCATTCAGGAGTGTTTTGTCATCAAATACCTCCTACAAAAAATGGTCGACTCATGGAAAGTCAAATTGAAAGGTTATTCAGCTCGAGTAACATGTCTTACTGCTACAAACCATGAGGAAGAAGGCGAGTGGAATGAATTCAAAAGTAAGAATGCACAGAAATATGATGATTGGATGGTCAGAAAAATGATCAACCGAACTCATGCCATTTTGTGAACACAATTGAAGAAACCAATTGTGTCTTCTGCCATGAATGCCACAGTAAGACCCTCTATATTAGAGGGAAAATCCTCAAAGAAAGGGAATAATTCTAAGAAAAAAGAAAAATCAGAAGAAGGTGAGATCATGTAAAAGCCCAAGTTGTCTTTGAATCTGGTATAATTTATGCCATTTACTTCTAAGCCACATGCACCTTCCACCAAAGGGAATATCCTAAATTGTCTAGTCAGACATAGTCATAATCAGATGAAGAGTTAATCTTTGGTTCTGTTAATATGATTCACTTAACAGATCCTTATGCCAGTCAAAGTTTCGATTTTAATGATTCTGAGTTCCCTGTATAAAATAAAAGAATTAGAGGGGGTTTCAGAGGTATGGGATACATAAGAAGACTTAGATCTTTCAGAGGCCACTATTCTAATTCTACCACTGCTAGAACTGTGTATACGCCAGAAACTCATGGCAGAGCCCTTCAACGGGCTCAACAAGAACAAGAAAATTCTTCCACCAATAGCAGACTCAGTCCCGGAACAGTTATTCTAGAGGATCAGTTAGAAGTTACACCTACTTCCTCTCAGAAAGTAAATAGACCTATTCGGTCTAATCTTTCAAAGCCAGGAGTATTACCAACTCCTACCCCGATACAATATGCATCAACATCCAAAGCATCAACTTCTGTGGAACCTACTAAACCACATGTTCCTGTTGGGAAACACAGACCTTTGGATCAAAATAATGATGTATTGAAACACCTGGCCCATGTACCAGCCAAGTTATCAATTTTGGATGCCTTGAATTTATCCAAGGATCTTCGGGAAGCACTCATCAAGGCTTTGTCATGTCCTAAAGAGTTTGAAACTGAAATTGATGCGACTGAATTCTACCATGTAGAGAATGGCCCTGCAGAATTCCATGCAATGATATCTTTTACAGATGAAGATGAAGATGATGTCTTGAATTGACATATTAGACCTTTGTACTTATATTTCAAGGCCAATGGTGTAGATATCCGAAGAGCTTTCATTGATAATGGTTCTGGAGTCAACCTCGTCCCCATTCATACACTTCATCGATTAGGCCTCACGGAATCTGGCTTATCTCCTTCTACTATGATGTTACAAGGATATGATAAAAAAGAAAAAGAACCACTATGTGATATTACACTCAAAACTCAGTTTGGAGATCTTGTATCCAATTTAGATTTCATGGTTATTGATCAAGACTCATCCTTCAACATCTTCCTTGAAATACCCTGGCTACATCAACATGCGGCTATCCCTTCATCATATCATCAATGTCTCAAATATTGATTTGATGGTCAATTTGGGACATTGTATGGTGATAAGGCCCCATTCAAGACATGTGAATCTCAATACATTGAGGTGGAATTCTATCCCATGAAAGGAAAGGAGAAATCCACAACAAGGGAGATTACCAAAGTTAATGCTCCATATGTTTTGGAAAAGATTCCAGTAAACCCATTTACACATGTGAGTACGGATTATGAGTTGCCTATCAGTCCAATTGATAGGATATACACAAATCAAAATACTCTTATGGAAACTTCCATAATGTCAATTACGGCAATCATGCCAGACAGCATGGGAGAAATTGGTGATTCACCAAGCCATGATGAAAGCTCAAATGGGGATGTCTTCATTTAATTTTCTGAAATCCAACAAGTCTATACTTCGCCAACCCAGCGAGAAGAAGTAATAGCAATTCTAGAGGCGAACGATGATGTCGATTCTCAATCCATCATCTCCTCTATATTACCCAAGGACGACCCTTCATCATTAATCAGGTTAGAAATGGAACCTTCTTCTTCAAGATGATCAAATTATAACATCTCTTTTGATCATGGAAATTCTAATTCGTCATCTACTATGCAAGTAGAAACAGAAGGAATAACACATGTTGAAGAAGAAGAGGGAGATCTGAGGGATGCTCCTCCAGCATTTGAAGAGGGTAACTCTACCACTGTGGATGAACTCAGAGAAATAAATCTGGGTACAAAAGAAGATCCACGCCCCACTTTAATTAGTGTGGCCATTACTCTTGAAGAGAAAAAGATGTATATTTCTTTTTTAAAGAAAAATCAAGGTATATTTTCTTGGAACTATACAGAGATGCCAGGGCTTGATCCTGATGTTGCTACTGATTGTTTGGGTTTGCCATAAGAACATCGAGGATTCAAAAAAGCCTCTAGAAGAATACACCCAACCTATGCTTCAAAATTGAAGTTGAAATGGATAAGCTTATCAAAGATAACTTCTTTGGAGAAGTTCAATATCCCAAATGGTTGGATAATATTGTCCCTGTGAAGAATAAGAACAAACAAATTATAGTTTTCATTGATTTCAGAGATCTTAATCGGCATTTTCATAAGGATGATTTTCTAGTTCTGATTATGGAACTGTTAATTGATGCAACAGCTGGTTATGAAGCACTTTACTTCATGGATGGATATTCAGGATATAATCAAATACTAATGGCTCCAGAAGATGAAGAATATACAGCATTCAGTGCCCCTCAGGGTGTGTTCTACTACCAAGTAATTCCCATTGGCCGAAAGAATGTAGGTTCAACATATCAGCGTGCTATGCATCATATCTTCAAACCCTTTTTAGGGACGTTTGTTGAATGTTATGTGGAAGATTTGGTGGTTAAATCCATGCAATGTTCTAATCACTCGGCTGATTTGGAAGTCATATTGCACAAACTTTGGAAAAATAATTTTGAAGATGAACCCCTTAAAATGTTCTTTTGGGGTAACCTCTGGAAAATTTCTTGGCTTTGTTGTATGCCATCACGGTATCGAAGTCAATCCTGAGAAGACAAATTCAATCTTTGGAATGTCACCTCCTCAAAATTTGAAATAATTGAGAGGACTTCAAGAAAACTTAGCCTATATTCGGCGTTTCATTTCCAATTTGGTAGGGAAAAGTTTTCCATTCACCAAATTAATGAAGAATGGAGTCACATACCAGTGGACTGAAGAATGTCAAGAAGAATTCGATGTTCTCAAGAAGTATCACTTGAGTCCACCGGTATTAATGCCACCTGTTGAAGGAAGACCACTTATCTTCTATGTGATAGCTTTTGAGCGATCATTGGGTGCCTTTCTTGCTCAAAAGAATGATGCGGGGAATGAAAACAACCTCTATTATCTCATTCAGACTATGCTTGAAGTAGAAACCTGATATTCAAATATTGAGAAGTACTGCCTAGCATTAATTTTTGCAGTTCATAAGTTGAGACACTACCTGCTACATCATGGGGTCTAATCGGTATCTCGCAATAACACGCTCAAATTCATCCTAAGTCATCCAATGCCTACAAGACGTCGGGCAAGGTGGGCAGTTATTTTGCAGCAATTTGATATTCAGTATGTGACTCAAAAGGAAATAAAGGGCCAAGGTCTGGCTGACTTCCTTGCTGAACACCCTTCAATGGAATATACATCTCCAGATATTGAACTTCCTGGTGAATAAGTCTTCTTTATTCAAAATAATCTTCCAACATGGGAAATGTACTTTTATAGAGCTTCCATAAGTCCAACAGGGAGGAAATTGGAAAATCATAAATTCAACAAAGTTGGGTTAGGAATTGTGCTCATTTCTCCAGAAAAGGTAGTGTTACCCGATTCCTTCTCATTTATGGAAGGCGGTAAAAATAATGAAGCGTAATACCAAGCACTCATCGCAGGCTTGGAGTTGGCGCTTCAAGCCCAAGAGGATCACGTAAAGGTGAAAGTTGATTCAGACCTGGTAATCAAATAAGCCAATGGGGATTATGAAATCAGAAAAGAAGAACTGATCCCTTTGTATGATTATGTTAGAGAGTTAATGGAGGAATTCCCTTCGGAACCGATATTTTCTTATGTCCCGAGATAACAAAATGCCTATGCTGATGCACTGGCTAATAGATCCACAGCTCTGGAAGATCCCAATCGGGACGAGACAATCATCAGTATTTCCCACCGTCATACAATTTCACCTTATGTTCAAACTAGAACAGAGGAAATCAATGAAATTAGTCCCATTCCTAAACCATATGGTCATACTATATGATGGATGACACATAGCAGGGAATACCTTCAAAATGGAACACTTCCACTTAATAGAGATGCGAAAGAAAAAATATGGGGACATGTGTTCAATTTTACTCTTTATGAAAGCCCAGATCACCTAGAGAAAATTCTCTACAAAAGAGGTTTTGATGGAATTCTCTTCATATTCATTTACGATGAAGAGGCAATGGCTGTCATGAATGAAGTGCATGCAGGAGTCTGTGGTTCCCACTAGTATGGACACAGACAATCTGATCAAATTCGAAAGCTTGGATACTTTTGGCCTTCAATGATACAAGATTATGTTGATTTTAAAAAGAAGTTTCATTCTTTCCAAGTACATGAAAAATACATTTATCAGCCCCCAGAGTTGCTTCATACAGATAAATAATCGTGGCCATTTTCCAAATGGGGAATGGATGTATTGGGACCTTATCCATCAGCCACATCCAAGCAGTTTAAGTACATTCTTAATGCTATTGACTTCTTTTCCAAATGGGCAGAGGAAATACCTCTAAAAGAAGTCAGTTCTAAATGCATTATTAGCTTCATCAAGTCTAACATCATTACCAGATTTGGTGTCCCTCATACCATATTGACGGAAAATGGCACCAACTTCTATTCATCCGAGGTAAGGAAGTTGTATCATGAATACAACATCAAATCCAATCATTTATCTCGGTATCATGCAATGGCTAATGTCCAGATAGAAGCCTTTAACTAGACTCTGTCATACATACTTTAAAAGATGGTGGATAAAGATAATAAATCATGGCCTGATAAACTCTTTCATGCTTTATGGGCTTATCAGACCACCACCCACACTACAACGCGGTTAACTCCATATTCAGTGGTATATGGAACAGAAGCAATCATTCCCGTTGAGGTTCAATAATCCTTGCTCAGAGTATCCATTTGTGACCAGTCATCTACAGATGAACAATATCAAAAGTGATTGGATGAATTAGAACAGTTAGATGAGAAAATATTGTGCACCCTACATCACTAGGAAGTTTATTAGAATCGAATAGCATGAGATTTCAACAAAAAGGTTCATCTCCGTTCATTCATTTAGGGAGAATTGGTATTAGTTCTCAGAACTCCAATGATAGTAGGAAAGAAACCTCCCTTGCTTGAACCAAAATGGGAAGGACCTTACTCAATATATAAGGTCTACTTCAATGGAGATTATGATTTAATCTCAATGGATGGAGAACTCCTCACGACTCCAACCAATCCCATATCTTTGAAGAAGTTTTTTTGTATGAACACAAAATACACCATCAATGGTCCATTCATCCGACCTTAAACTATTTGCATTTCTCTCATACAACATGATGTTAAACTATGTTGTCCTTGCTACAATACATTAAACTTCATAGTTCCTTACGTCCAGTAAGACGTTAAACTACATAACTGCCATCCTTGCTATATGACGTTAAACTGTACAACCCTTATTAAGTCCTTACTAAATGAATTTAAACTGCACAGTCCCTTCTTTGTCTAACATGATGTTAAACTGTGACGTCCTAGCTACATGACGCTAAACTGTACAGAAGTCCCTTACGTCCAACATGACGTTAAACTATGCCATCATCCAACATGATGTTAAAAAGTGCAAAAATCCATAATACGTCGAACATGATGTTAAAATGGGTCTTCCTTGTCCTTACTACATGACAATAAACCGCACAGTCCCCCTTTTTGTCCAACATGACGTTAAGTTATATTGTCCCCATCGTCTTAGCTACAGGACGCTAAACTTTACAACACCCTTATTGTCCAACATGTTGAAAAATTGTGTTCACGTCCAACATGACATTAAACTGTGTCCCTAGAATACATTCTACATGATTTTAAATTGTATTTTGTCCCTGCTATATGACATTAAACAGTGCAGCACCAAAAGTCCTCACTGCATGATTTTAAACTGCATAGTCCCTTCATATGTCCTACATGGCATTAAACTGTGCATCGTTAAGGTTGTTGCTACCTCTTGTTTCCCACAGCGAGTATGAATTATGTGAGCTTATAGTAAACTTCAACCATAACACCCACTCTGGGCCGCTAACCATGTGTAAGTCCCAACACCATTTTTAGGTCTTTGTCCCCAAGAAAAACTTGATCACTAATTCATTCTTTAATTGAAGTACACTGACTTTGATCCTTGCATTCTAGGCTGGGTACGTAGGCAACCTCCCAAGGTTCAAGCTCAAAACCAATCCCTTCATATCGGTTCACTTCCATATCATATGATGTTGATTCGTGAAACCACCCCCAGAATCAATATCTTTACATTTGTTCACCTTTGTCCTCACTATATGACGTTAAAGTGTACAACATTTTTTGTATTGTATGACAATAAACTACAATATTCATTGATACCCTCAACTGAGAGGGAATAAATATTTACATTAATCTCCAATCATGTTATATTCCAAAGACTACGTGCATACATGGAAATGCCTAAGCCTTTTTTCTTGGGTCAAACCATCATTTCACTAAAGTCCCCTTTCACCCTTCCCATGTACAAACCAAATTTGTATAGAGGGTATTTCTAGAACTGTGTGGGCTTGATTCCCATCCTTATGGGATACGTAGGAACATTTGAGTGTCCCTCGAATCCAGCCCATGTCTTTGGGCCTAACCCCAAATTTCTCTTTCAGTCTCCTTGCTGAAAAGTCCCTATGAAAATACACACTGTGTATTCATTATTATGGTCTGAGCTCTATGACCCTAAACTAAGATTTCCCACACATTTGTCCCACACGACATTAAACTGTATATCAAGAACTATATATGGCTTGATTCCCATCCTTATAGGATATGTACGAACGTTCGACATTTCAATTCAGGAACCATCCACAAAATGATTATTGTTAGCATTGATCTGTGTATCTCTACATACATTGGACAATACCCATTTTTATGGGCCATAATCCTAACCATAAATATTTTTAGATCTTCATAACTCTTTTCTTGACTTCTGTTCACAAAATGTCCAATTTCTGAGAGTTCTTTTTCCTAACTATGCATCACGTGCCCTTTAGAGGCCTTGCATAAGTTGTCTACATAACACACCTTTCATCCAAAAGATACTTATATTTGACTATGTAGCCAATTTCCTTAGGTGGAACTGCATAATTCAAACCCCTAACGGGTTTGTTAAATAACGGTAACATCATTCTTGGGAAGAAAAACTCTTTTGTCCTTATTGGTTTTAATGAAAATATATAGGGATCCAAAAAAATAGCCATCCATAACATATTTGTCCCATGTTCTTTTTCCTGATCTGAAAGTATTCAATCTATGTTTTATATTTCTCTTCTCTATGCTTGGGTCAGACCATCATAGGAGTGACCTTCATCCAGTTCTTAGACAATTTTGTTTGGAAATATCTTCTCCATATTCAAGTACCTCTTTCCATACAACAAACTCCATGCTTTGGAAAATTTGAATCTCCATAAACTTCCACTAGATTTTTAGTAGTAGAAAAGTAAATTTCTGAGAGTTATATTGCCTAATTATGCAGCACGTGCCCTTAGGCGGCCTTGCATAATTACTTTACACAACAAACCTATCAGCCAAAAGAAGCTATTATTTGACTATGCAGCCAATTCTCTTATGTGGCCCTGCATAATTCAACCCCCTAATGGGTTTGTTAAATAGTGGTAACTTCATTCTTGGGAACTACATCTTCTAATGCCTTTTATCCATTTTTCATATCATTCCTCAGATTTATAATTTCTTATGTCATAGTCTACATATTTTCCCTCATACTTGAGTGTGGTAATATATTTTCAGATAAATTTTCATGGAATTGAGTGAATTTTAATCCATTCGATCAAAGCTATTTCGACCATAAACAGTAGACTTTTAATGTCCTATATGTAAGAATTTAAACTACCATATTTCATCTTTTTCTTTTCACCTCAGAGTCAAATCCCCTTTTCTCTCCAGATCCAACTCTGATGGGGGACTTTTGTTGACGCTCCATTCCATCACAATGTCTAAATGAATGAAAAGGGAAATACCTTGAACCCAAAGTGATTCATACTTTGAAGAAACATCAAAAATTGACAAAGTCATGAACAAAGATTTATTTGCACTTGGGTCGCACAAGTTCAACCAAGGTTGCACTAGTATACTTGCGCGACGCCTAGTGGTTGCGTAGGTGACTTGCACACCCTCTTTGAATTTTACCCAGGGTCTTCACCAGCCTATAAATACCCTCTGTGGGTCCCCCATTTAAAAAACGGAAAAATTCCAAAACTCATATTCGAGCTCTAGTCGCCCTAGTCTCTTCTGGATTTATTTCTAACACTTATATGGTAATTTCTTACACTGAATGGAAGCTCTAAACATGGGAAACAAGGCCTAAGTGTTAAAACTCATAAACACTTGCGCACCTAAGTAGCCAGCCGTTTATGGGAAATGGCCACACTTGCGCGCTGCCTTGTCCTTTCAATAGAACTTGCACACCACTCTTTTGGAAGCTCTAGGGATAATGCTAAGGGATTGAGCGATGCCTCGCCCAAGTATTTCCCTAAGTTTTGACCATCGTGCAAGTACCCAAATGTCGTGCAAGTATACTTGCGTGACCAGGACTTGTGTACCCACGTAGGACTTGCGCGCCTACTCAGGACTTTCGCGCCTCTCTCTTTTTGGGTACCCTTCCTGCCTATTCACCTCTCTTATTCAAATCCACCTTTCTTATTCAATATTTAATTTTCAAGACACTCTTCAAAGCAATTTTATGGCATGTTTCCTTTATTGGATTCCTTATCTGAAAGTAATTATGTGGAACATCTCTTAAAACATAGTGATTTACATATCTTTGTATCACTAAAGAGAGATATTTTATTCATTCAACCTCATACTTTAAGATGATAGGATCTCTAACGTGGGCCTTCTTCTCAGGAGTAAGCCCTAAACATAAGCTTCTATAATTCAGGAATCCTCCTTATGAGTAAGCCCCAAGTCCCCTAACCTGGGACTCCTTTTCAGTAATAAGCCCCAGTCTTCATGTTGCCTTAATTTTGGGCCTCCTCTTCATGATTAACCCCCATGTTCCCAAATATGGGCATCCTCCTTAGGAGTAAGCCCCAAATTCCAATTTCCCTTAACCAGGGCCTTCTCTTCATGAATAAGCCCCAGTTCTAAATTCCTTTAATCTGGGCCTCCTTCTTAGGAATAAGCCCTAGTTCGAAAGTCCCTTTAACCTGGACTTCCTTCTTAGGAATATGCCACAGTCATAAATTCTCTTAAACAGTCTTAATTTCTTTTGAATTGGGCATCCCCCTTAGGAGTAATCCCTAAGTACCCTCCTAATTTGGGAATCCTCCTCAAGAGTAATCCCCAAGTTATTGTATCCAAATCTCCATAAAATAACACATACCTTTATGGACCCTGTTCCATGGTTTCTTCCCTGAAGTAATTCCCAATCTTCATCTATCTGGGAAGTCACACATACATAAGTCCCACATTATTGCATCTTTCATGGCAAAAAATTGTATGGTTTTACCAATACCTCTTGATTCTCACACCGAGAATGACTCATGTGAGCTTATAGTGTAAAAGTAATTAGGAAATCTTTACTTTGATCCATCAATCATGAATAAACCTCATACTTCATTACTCAAACTACATGGGTTCTGATTCCTCTTCCAAAACAAAGGATACATAAGTAGCCCATCTATGGGTACGATCACAACTCTGAAATAATACATGTCCTTCTGAATGACAATAAACTTCAAGTTCCGCGCTGAGTGGCTTTAAAATCAATATGGTTATTATAATAACCAATAGATCTTTATAAAATGTATCGAAGGATACCATTGACTAATAATATCTAACAATTACATATGATTATCTATCGATGAAGAACCTAGAATACATATAAAAGATTCTCTAAATTTCATAAATATTAATCATTGATTATCAGATCTAAAGGAAATCCCATTTTCATACATGGTAATGTAATAAGGATTCACGAACATAACTTAAATCTATAAAGAGAGTCCCATAGTAGACAATAATTCCCCCCAAAAAGGTGTGATGAGTCCGGCCTCCCATCCTCTCAACGAATGAAAATTCTTAGGCCTCATCGGTTCTCAACTAATGAGAGCCTACCTTTGGAAAGTGGGACCAAATGGATATAGAATCATTGGAAGTTTCCGGTTCTATGAACAAACCCATTAGAAAACGATTGGAATTTTTGAACCTTAAAATCAATGAGGTCATCCCCATTTCCAGCGAGGAAAGACATTCATACAAAAAATTTCCCACTAAGATGGTTACATAACATACCAAAAAATAAAAAAATACCTAGGTATCTATGACATAACTCATAAAAATCCCTCTAGTCACCTCATATCACTCATGAAACACCTCTCCACCAAAAAATGCTCTACATATGCCTTAACCCAATCATGTGTCTGCAATAAACATGTGAGTTATGCTCAGGAACCCTACTGTAATGGTGGCCCAAGAAGGGTGTGAGTAAAACACTATATGAGACCGCTAATGGTGTCTAAATAAAACACTAGTCTATGAAATAGTGCGTGAACATAAATAAAAGAATAAATAAATAGTAAAAAAACAAAAATACAAGACACAGAGCACAATATTTCCTCTACTTACAACTAGATAAAGGGTTCTAAGGTGAAACCCATGCCAAACATACATAAAAAACATAAGCCAGTCCTACAAAGCCTAACATAGGGTAAATAATATAAAAATCAAGGAAGGGTGTTAACCTTTTCTTCAAATTTTGGGGTATACAACCTATATCCATGAAACCGAAAGAATTTACCAATGTCAAAAATTCCTAGGATGTCAGCTTGAAATCAGTATCAAATATCTATGTTAATACCAAAATTTGATGAGATTAAAAATCAATCTCCTAACCATATACCATACTATCCGAACCAAAATTGAACATCAAGTCTATAAAACACATCACAAAACATAACATTAGTGCCCAAACCATTAATCATACATCCATCTATGCATAAAATTAGTGGTTCCTAGAGAATCAATCTTGCTCATCCTATGGATAGGGAGCATAAATCCAACACCCATTTATATTAGGGAATTAAATTATCACCCAAGCATAAGTCATGAACTAAGAATGAAGTATACTATTAGTGTCCATAGCCTCAGTCTTACTCTATATCCCTAGTATACACCTTAGGCTCAGAGAATCTATTTATCATCAAAACCCTTAAATATTTTCAAAAAAACTAAGATCTAAATCATGAAAAAATTCAATAAAAATACAACAATACCTTTATCTCATTAAGTGTTATTATCGCCCCAACAACCATCCAAACCAAACATGCCTCAAATATGCACAACCCTTTTTTAGATTACAATATAACTAGACCAACACCGTCGTTAAACCTTTAATAACAATCATTTAATACATGGTTCATTAAATTTGAAAACAACATAATGCGCATGGCCTAAATTTTCACTGAAACCATCATAGGATCCGTTGATGAATTTTCACCAAAAACATAACCACATTCCAATTTAAAATCATAATTTTAAATTTAACTAAAACCCCATTTTACAAATCTAGAAACTCAAG
Organism: Viscum album; assembly: GCA_963277665.1. Classification (NCBI taxonomy): domain Eukaryota; kingdom Viridiplantae; phylum Streptophyta; class Magnoliopsida; order Santalales; family Viscaceae; genus Viscum; species Viscum album. The sequence goes on from OY728141.1 coordinate 515,582,475, forward strand.
AATAAACATCCATTACAACCAAAGGGAGGAAACCCCACAAAACATGGGTCTTCCTCATATTAAATCTATAATGGTTTATGATATTAATTTCACATGAACGCTTTTAAAAGATTCCCTAAAATTGATTTAAAATAAAAAATTTAAATCCATATTAATCTCATTTAATATCACTTGAGTGTAAAAACTCATTTCAAAATAGGAATCATTTGAAAACATAGTTTTCTAACTTTCGGCAGCACAAACAGGGTCAAACCCCAGAACACACTATTTCAACCATTTAAAAATCCTTGGGTGTATTTTCACAAAAGTGTTTCACAAAAAACATTCAACTTTTATTTATTGGCATAACCCCTTTATGGCCATCAGATATGTTTCACTCACCATGGATCCAACAAAACCATGGTTGGTCCGTGGTATGCATCTAAATTTATTTTTTCCCTAAAATAAATGGCGAAAGAAAAAACACATAGGATCTAAGTAATACAATGAAATTCACATATAATACAATTATTAAGACTATTGGTATGGATATTAGACCACCTATCTCATCAATAATGCTTTCCAAAACATTTCCAAATCATTGCAGCCTTGCCATGAATCGTCCATACATAATCGAAACACCTTGGAACCCAAATGAGCACTTCACGACCACTCAATATCAACTATCAATACCAATGAAAAAAATTAATTATTTATAAGAATTATAATTAATTAATTAACTAAAACCAAACTTGGAATAATTCCAAGAAATATACCAGGTTATCTTACCGCATTGAAAAAAAATCCAATCAAAAATCGATGTATCGTAACCTAACCCCAACCACATTCTGGGAAAATATCAATGATGTGGCACCCAAAAAACAAATTATTAAATTAATTCATGTTAAAAAATAAGAAAATAAATCTCAAACACTTACCTTAATAAAACTTCATGAAACAACATATGAAATCAATATATGGATATAATTTACCTAAGCCAACCGAAATCCCAAAGAGAAACCAAATATTCCACCATGATTTAGTGTAATAGTAAAGGATTCCTAAAATAATGATCCAAAAAATTAGAGACAAACAATTAATAGAAGAAAGAGAACCACCATAGAAGAAATATTTTTAAATAGTAACAAATCTCTATGAAAACAACCCCAAAATCTAATGAGGTTGGATATGGAAGGGGGTTTGAGGGTCCTTGGTTTACGAATATCAAATGGTGGAGAAATAGGGTGGAGGAGATAAAAATAAAATGGGTAACGTTGGAAATTTTCCCATTTTTGATGTAGTATGTAATTCTACAAGGTTCGGTGACATATTTTTCCATCCTTCATGACAACGGTGTGGTTGGATTTGTCCAAGTCCAACCCACTTTCATGGTTCGGATGCACGGTCATCCAAACCGTGAACCAATCACCCAAAAAACTACTGTCCAACACAACTTACCCACATGGGTAGGCCCATAATTTTGATAAAATATGTGCCAACAATGTTTCTGGCACTGTCTACCCTCCACTGCAAGGCGTAGATGGAGTTTGAAACTGTGTTCTGCCCATGCACCATGAATCAGACCCTCTTCATCCCTACATGGATTCCCCTTTTTACTCAAACTATTCTCCAAAAACAGTTCTCAAACCAAAAAATAGAACCATACATAGTTAAAATTTCTCTTAAAACAACATGCACATCAAGGTGACATATGATTTCTTATAAACAGTACACACCAATCTATATACCCATTTTCGAAAACCCCAAAACTCCATATAATTAAAATGAGTCCTATGAAACCCATCCAAACACTCGAACCACATACTGGGCATCATTAATCATCCCAAAACACCACATTGATCTATTACACCTCTAATAACCCTATTTTAAGTCTTAATTAAATATTTGAACTATATTTTAACAAAAAAAATCAAATTCCTATAGAAAATTTTTATCTAACCGAACATGGGATCTTATAACATCCCCACCATAATAAATATCATCCACAAGAAGAATTAGTGGTCATCCAAATACACCACCTGACATGTCTGTCTACTAGTTTTTTACAATATCCTAACTTAACTTCTGATATTCCAAAACACTACCAACCAACAACCTCCAACTCAAGGCCCTTAACACAGATAATATCAAATCTAACACCTATTATCGAAACCAAAACTCCTCAATAGCGCACACCCATGCTCATCTAATGGAAGAAATTATGAAAACAACACCAGATAAAACATAAATCTATAGTTTACCCCACCATGAGCCTCATCTTATAACCACTAAATTTCAATAGTTGACAACATTAAAAATAAGAAATCCCAACCGAAACTGAAATCATTATATCATCAATCAATCGAAACGGTTCTCAACATAACACATCCAAACACCAAAAAGAGAATCAATCATCACCGTCAATTGTACCTATCACTAAACACCAACCAGAGTGGACACACACCCATCTTCCCTGCACAAACTATGAACATACCTAATTTTACATGAAATATTAAATCAAAAATGAAACACACCCATAATTCCTAAAAGAAAACACTAGATGTAGATTATGTACTTCTACTACCACACTGCATGAAACCCCTTGTTTTACTATCCTTAGCTAACTCATCTCAAAAACATCAGGTTCCAACTATTGGTCTGTCACCTACTTATATGATCACTATTCCTCCACACTCAGAGGCATTTCTCAACCACAAAAACATGTCCACTAGATTCGACATTAAAAATTCTTTCTAGAACCAGCTCAACCCTGATTCCATCAATCAGTTTGACCATCCTTCGTTACTGATCTCCAATTAGAATTCTATATAGAATCTAATCAGGAACCTTAGATTTCTTTACTAGAAAAACTATTCCACTTTGAACAATTAATGGCTAGTTCCACACACCTACGACCCTTCTATGAAGAGGATCACAACTCTTCCACTGATACATCACTCCCCACTAAGGGAGTGTTTTCATCACCGAATCACATAACAAACTCAACTATTTTGGACCACACTCCAATCACTTCTAACCAAATAATTAAAGTTGGTAATCTCTCCCACTCCGGAGCGACAAAAAAACATGAACTATCTCCAATTATAGAAATCTATAATTACACCCATGGTATGCTTCAACATCCTTTCCACCTCGAATACTCTTATGAAAATAGTCAATTGTGCACTACCCAATATGTGGTTCCACATATTCTTATCCAGCAGCATAACCTCAATGTGGTAAAAAAAACAGAATTTTTTCTATTTTCTAATCATAGTAGCCTAGAAGATGTCAAGATTGTGGGAATGATCTCCAATAACTAAGAGTATGCTAATATTACATTGATTAATACCACCATAACCCATGTATTTTCAATGTCACATATAGATTTCATGATAGAACATACCCATGAAATAGCCCCAAGCCTCCCATCCATGAAACATATCATCGAAACCACATCGGTTTGCAACCTACTTGCGTTATCCAGTTCTACTCAATAACCACGGGCTTATGCTGTCATAGTGTCCTATAATCAAACCAAATAACAATATGAATTACAATCTTTTAATTCCAAAATTATCCCAATCAAAATTAACAATCACACAAACTCCTGTGAGACACCCACCACATAACTTCAATCCAAACATAATGAGTCCAGATTTATAAAACATCAGCTCACAATCCCTATCCCCTAGCCATGCCTAAATTGAATTCCAATATCTCTTAACATATAACACCCTTTGTGGTTCCCATAACTAAAATATAAAACTAAGCTAAAACCACTTGTTCAATCACACCAAACATGATAATCATTCAAAATTTCCACAATGTTCATGTATGCTCGCACAGATCCCCAATAGAGAATCTAGAGATAACTGAGCCAACAACACATCTGGTCCTACCCCACCAAAAAACCATATACTCCACTAAAACATCATCACTCCAACTATATTTTCATATCAATGATACAATATGTCTACATGTTCCTCATACAAAAAAACACTCTTGTGTGGTCACCGTTTGATGAGAAATCATGTTTGTGAACCCAAATTTACATGGGTTCCTCTTTTACTACATATCCAAATCGTGAACACCTGAAACTCTCTTCTAAAAATACATTTCCAAGTATAGGAACCAAATAATCCCACCACTCTAAAACCCAACCACAGGTCAAAACTGCTAGCATTCAAGTGATATTCCTCAAAACCAAAGTCATCCTCTGTTCCAAAACCCCATACTAGGACACACCCATTGTAAATTATCATCAATGGTATAAGACAATCATATATCACCTAACAACTGTGGAAAAAATAATCCAACTGACATCTCTTACAAGTCACCCATGAAGGGCCCATGAAAACACTCGAATGACTATTGTCACATAAAAAGTCTAGCATGTCCAACCGCCCAAGTCTATTTCACATAAAAAAAGATAAAAAATCATGGGGAATAAAGAATGAACCTATCTCATACTCACATGACATAAAATTCTATAAAAAACACCCCCTAGCGTATCATTCCATGAAGGTGTCATATACTAAACAAATTCACACAACAAGGGATCCCTTCTTCTCTAAGCATCTACTCATCATACCGCTCCTATGTGGACCCATACATACCACCAATCTTGAAATAAACAACTTAAAAGGGTCCAATAGTCTCATAATTACATCATAAAAACCCACCAGAGTCCCTTAAACCACTTTCAACAAAGTAAGACACTAATGTACTCATCATCGAACACCTCACTATGGATCTACATAACCTTCCATTAGAATAAATCTATAAAAACACACACTTTTAGGACTATAACATGTAGAACCAATGTGACAAACATAATGAATGAGTTACCTCTTGACTCTATAGTCAATGCATCAAAATCAAGTCTCATTCCTCCTTCAAAAGAAATATGATCTTGAATTAAATCCTAAACTATCAAATCAAAACTACATGCGCATCACTCAAAGAGAAAATCCTATAAAACAACATAATCACTAATCCATAACATCAATACCAGCTCCTGGTTAACTGGAATTATAATTAGAATAGGTGTTCATGATTCACTAGTCTGGGATGCATTGCATGTTCTATTACTTTCTTATATAACTTTTCTACCTAATCCCAAATAGTAAAATAATAGGAAAGTAAATAGCTCTCATACCAATTTGAATAGCCCCATCCTTGATTCCAGGAAATTTGTGCCCTGATCTGGAGTTACACATGACCTCATCTCCACCTCCCCATGATATAGAGGCTACTGACTAGTAGTGGTGGGTTTAAAGGACTAGTGAGGAGACTATACCCCATATCCGAGTTCCCAAACCTAAATAATAACTGAATATCATAAACATATAATTAAATAGAAAAAATAAATATACTTGAAAATTCTATAAAAATGGATTTCAATAAAGGCCAGAAAAACCATGCCATACATAAAACAAACATTCCATTGGGTATTTTACATGGAATAAAAAAATGAAATTAAAAATGTTCCCAATGAAATCACTGATCCACATCCCTCTAGTGACCTGATACCACTTAAGAAATCCTTCCCATCCAAACATAAATTAATGTACAAATTTTCAAAAACCTATTCCTGCAATAAACATGTGGGTGATGATTGGGTACCCAATTAAAATGGAGTCCCATGAAGGGTGAGAGTAAAAATTTGAAGGCCACAACTAACATCATCAATTGAAAACACCAGTCTAGGAAACATTGTATGATCATAAAAATGAGAATAAATAAATAGTATACCAAAGGAATGCAATCCAGGGAACAAAATAGTTCATATAGTTCCCACTAGGCCAAGGGTTCTAAGGTGACACCCATACCAACTATACATAAGAAATATAAACCTTTCCTAAAAATCAAAACATTGGGTACAAACTTTAATCATAATGATTGATCACCTTTTTTAAGTTAGAGAGCCATATAACCATAATCCATGACACGCAATGAATGTACCAAAGTCAAGAGTGACAAAATTTTTATCTAAAAATATAGATCAAATATCTAAATCAACACCAAAATATGGTTCAAACATCCATCCAAATCATAACCATATAACAAACTATCATTTCGTATAATAAACCTCAGGTATATAAAAACCATAAAAAACATAATAGTAGCTCCTAGAACATCAATCCAACATCCATCAAGGCATAACATCGGTGGATCCCAGATCAGCAGTCTAGACCAAACCAAGGAGAGGGAGAATAATTCAAACATCCTTATTTTCACATGGAATTCTATTATCACCCATAACATCAGTCTCAAACAATCCATGATGTGTACAATCTATATCATGATCCGAGGTCTGAATCCATATCTATAGTATAATTTTTGTACCAGAGAATCAATCTAATGCCAAAACCATTCAATATTTTCTCAAATAATAACACCTACATCATGACCATATAAATTATTTTGAAAAAATTCCTCTTTAACTCAGTGACACATACTAAAGTCCATATGTCCTTCAAAACTATACTTCCATGAACCAGGTGTAACCCTTTTTTCAGGTTCCAAAAATAACTAGACCAACCCTCTCATTAAAATTTTTAAATCCACCCTTTATAACATGGTTCCTTCTTTTTTAAAACAACATAACTCCCAAGTATTAAATTTTTATTGAAACTATCACATGATCCATTATGTAATTTTAAAACGAAAACGTTAACACATAATAATTTTAAATCCACATTTAAAAATCAACTAGAACCTATTTTTTACATATCTGGAAACTCCAAAACAAACATCCATTCTATAATATGAAATTCCACCCCTCAAAACATGGGGTATTCTGGATTGGAAATCCCTCAAGTTCTATAAAATTAATTTCCAATGAAAACCATAAATAGATAAACCACATTCCAATTTCAAATCATCATTTTAAATCCATTTTAAACCCATTTAAAATTACATTTATTCCAAAACCCCATTTCAAAAATAGTCATTTTTAAAATAGTTTCCCCCTGATGACACCTCAAACCATGACAAAACCGACTATATATATTTTAAACCATTTAAACAATATCATGACAATTTTCATAAAAACATTTCATTCAAAACATTACACTTTAAAATATTTTCACATCCCATGGATAAACATAGGATATCCTGACATCACCACAAATCCAATTGGACTTATGGATGGTCTAAGGTATCAATATAAAGACATCATTTTTTCCCTAAAATACATGTTCCTAAATAACACACATTTGATAAAAGAAATATACCATAATGAACATAAAAAATAATTATTAGTAATAAGGGTAAGACTATAAGAACACCTAAATAATCAAAGAATCTATCCAAAACAATTCCAATCCATTGTAGGCTTCCTAAAGCTAGTCCAAGATTCATCCAAACACCTCAGAACTCAAATAATATCTTCCTGATCAACGAATATCCAATATCAAAACGGAAAAAATTAATTAACTATAAAATTATAATTAATTAATTAAAAATGACTTTGAATAATGTCATAAACTTACCGAGTCACGGTTCTATACTAAAACAGATGCCAATCACTCACCAAAGTCCCGTAACTTAACTCCAACCACATTCTAAGACAACTTACTAAGAGGTAGCACCAAAATTATAATTAATTAAATATATAAATTTCAAAGAACCATTTAAAATTAAATTAAAACACATTCCATAATTAAATGGAACACAAGGACATGCTGCATCCATCTCAGGACATCCTCTACCCAAGCCAAAAATAATACCCATGATAAATGTATGATTCCACCATGCTTTAGTTGGATTATAAAAAAAACTGAACCATATTTCCCCAAAATTAGAGACAAATAGTATGACGAATGAAGGGAACCACCAGAGATGAAATCACATTGAATATAAATAAATCGCTTTGAAAACACCACAAAAATTGGAAGAGAGAGGAGGAGGAAGGGGGTTAGAGAGCACCATGAGTGTGAAATTTGATAGGGGGAGAAAGGGTGTGGGGTGGAAAAAAACATGAGATGGAATTTTGGTCATTTAAACCATTCTAAATAAGTATGGGGAGACATAGTATTTGGACACATGGTTTCCCAAGCATTGTTCCAACCATACGGTTATCTTTATCTGAGACAACCCACTTTTACGGTTTCGTTGCATGGTTATCCAACCCATGAAGAAATTTTGAGTACACTACTATTCAACACTCATGGCCACATGGTTCGTCTTTATGGTTTGAAAAAATATGCACCAACCGTATGGTGAAAAAATTCTCCCTTATACAGAAAGGTGCATAGTTTTATTTAAATCATGGCCATCTTGTGTGCTTCACCTCAGAACCTATTTAGCCTTTAAGAAACAGTTATTTTACCTCAAATGGTTTACACTGAAAAGTTTTCAAACTATGAAAATCATCCATTAAATGATATAATATAACTAAATACCTCATCAGTATCAAGGCGTTTTATGGTTTCTCCTAAACTGTGCACACTAAACCATGCACCCCTAACAAAAAACTCCGAAATTTATGAATCTTAAACTGAAGCCACTGAATCACATAAAAACACCTAGTAATCCACATTAAAATGATTCATCATCTAAAAATTAAATTTTTGGAATTAAAACTATAAAAACTCCATTACAAGTCTTGATTCAAGATTTTTCCCTTCTAATTACAAAAATTCAAAGTCCTCTATAAATTTTCCATCCAACCAGACACACTATCTTACAGATATCATCATAAATTCATAGTAGAAGAAGAGAAAGATAACAAATAATGGAATAATTTGGGTTTCTGTGGGATCGTTAGAGAGTTTTTCAGGGAGGATAGTTGTTTCTAAACACAGAAACTCATTTCTTTATATATATAAAATGGTAATACTTCATCATGTTTGTACATATTATGGTGTTAAATAATATTTCATTAGTATTCCCCATAGAATTATACTTTTTAGAATTGATTTTAGATTAAATAGGTCTTTATTAATTCATCAATTTTCATGACCCATCCCCCCTGGATTATGCCTCAACTACCCCTAGACTGTCTCACAGAGGCCAGGGGATGGATAATAGAACAAAATTAAATAACCTGCAAGTGTGAACTATTATCTGAGTATCTGTACAGAGACACACTCATAACCCCAACCCAAAAAGCTGAAGGGAAAATCATGTATGCCACTAACGAAACCACTAAGAATATAATGTACATGTTTAAAGTAAAGGGGCTAGAATACAAGCCCAAAAAAGAAAAGATGAAAATAAGAACGTACAAAGGTTTCTAAAAAACCTATCTGTATAAAACCCTACCTGAAGGGTAGGTGTAGAGTAATTGTTTGAAGCTATATGAGTAAGCCTCATAATTCTGATCTCACTAGGAACTGCATGTTTCGGGGCCACTATGGTCTCTTCCAATGTGTCGATCATCTGTACAAGACACAACACGTGCGGGTGAATCCCAAGTAGGGATGAGTCACATAATAGTTAATATGGAACCCAAACCAAAAACAATGACCACAAATAAAAAGTAAAACCAAAGTAATTGATAGATCACAACTATATAACATAAAATATAGAATGTTGTATTATCAATGGTAAATATAAACAATTTTTACTCGTGATGGACTCATCTCTAATGAGTCATGATGTTCTGTCGGGCCACTGAGGACCGCTCGTCTGTTGGTCCACTGAGGTCCGCTCAACTACTCATCTACCGGGCTACTCAGGTCTGGATGACTATTCAACGATCGGGCGACATTGGTCTGCACGACTTCTTGTCTACCGATAAAATGAGGTTCCCTTGACTACTCATCTACCAGGACACACAGGTCTAGATGTATACTCATCTGCTTAGTCACAATAGTCCACTTGGCACTTTTTTCTCGTCACATCCAATCAAAGGATTCCCAATTGTAGCACGCTTGATTCAGGGAAAATCTATTCCTGAAGACATCATTCATAACACAATCTCCACAGAATATCACTTGGAATATTTCAAAAGGACCACCTCAACTCAAGATTACCAATAATGCAAATGATTCATCAATTGGATAAATTGTTTGAAAAATATGATTGTTTCACTAAAAAGGAACTCGTTGGGTCTGAGTCAAGTCCGACCCATTTGGAATGACCTAACCAGACATAGCATGAGGTCCAATGACCCGAACTAGGTTTGCCTTGACCCAGATCTGACTGGGCTACAGGTCCAGCCCTTTGGGGTAGCTCACCTCTTGCCTGGCCGGTTGTGAGTGGACAAAAACGCCCGGCCAAGACACAGACGACACACCAGACCCCCCTCTACCATATGGTTCGTTGCAGGGTTTCTAGTGCCATAATCCTGATAGACCATGACCTTACATCCATGTCCTGATGTGCCATCGTTGTCCCACTACTGGTAGCCTACTCCACCACCAGTGAACAATTCCATGGGCTCCCTCCCTATCAGGGTGCATCGTTGGTGTGCGCCAACAATGTCTTCCATGGGACATCAGTTTCCGCTCCAGTGGTCTAATTCTTTAACCGAATGCACCAAAAAAAATTATCGATTTTCCTCCATCTATGCTTTGACATCATGATTTTCTTTTCATCGATAAGGTGGTTCAGTCATGAAGAACACAAGAACATCAATAACGGAATAATCATGGACCTGTTCTTGTCTGCTTAAACCCTCTGTGTTAGAATTGAAAATAAGTTGGGAGGAGAATTATAAGAATTATAACATGGATAATTCCAATTAAAATTCCCAAATCAAAACACTCCCACAAATTAATGTATAATCAGAGAATCATTCCATTCTTTGAATGATTCACATTCATCATGGATATTTCAAAATGGGGAAAAAATAATCAATACACCCTTCCTTGAGGTTGGATTGTTAATTAGTGATGATAGAAACCTACATTCTTTGTTATTCAAGACACCATCATCTGGTACAAACCCATTCATTGATCCGTCTTCATTCGTCATTCGTCGTTCTTTTTCCTTCAATAGAACTTCACCATGTATTTAGAACAAGAATCCATGGTTGTTATTTCACCACCTCGTATCTATTCTATGTAACTATTTTTTCAATGCGATTCAACATTTATACTATGATGAGTTGCTGACGCCCTGAAGTTTCATTTATGAAACACCGTTTCTCTTACTTTTTGTTGCTTCTTTGTTACACAACATCATTTATGGAATAAAATTTCAGTTATGCTCGGATTTCAATGGTGTTACATTGAAACAACTTCAAAATTAAAAAAAATAACTAAAAGTTGGTTTTATTTTTCCCTATGAAAATTCATTAATTAAATTTTCTTAAAAGTCTAAAAATAAACTTTTTCCCTTGACCCACGTCGGTTGTGGTTAAGTTCTTTATTAGGAACTCCCTTCATTTCGGATGTAACGATGCCCTAATATTTTTATTTCTTGCATCTATTTAGAAATTTTCAAAACAACACATGTACTCTAATTTAAATAAAATTATAAAAATACAAACTACTATTCCGGGATTCCTGTGCCTCATAATAAAGTTTTTTCTGAGTTCTTGGCCTCAAAATAATCCCATATAATTTATTTAAAATATGTACTTGAAAATACATAACACTACATTACCTCCACCTATAGGTATTGACATCCTCGTAAACCAAAACAATAGCTAAACAAACAAATTGGGGTACTAAGCCTGATTTTAAACCTCTTTCTCCCAAGTTCTCTCCTAGAGATTTTTGTACTACTATAGAATGGGAACTAGAGGAATCGACCGTCCATGAAGGATTCACTCCTATCAATCATCAGTATCTATCAGTAAATCTACAAAGGTCTCCCCATCAACAATATTTAACACAATCGAGTCAATGACGTGTGATGGATCATGAACGTACCGTCTCAGCTACGATACAAGGAAGACATTATTCACTTGGTACATCTATGGGTTGTGATCTAGGTGGTATGCAACCTTTCCAACTCTGATCCGAATCTAAAAAGGGATGACGTATCTCGGAGATAATTTTCCACCCCATCCAAATATCCATAATCCCTATCAAGGTGAGACCCAAAGAAACACATGGTATCCCTCCTAAAACTCCAAGGGCATCTGTATGATGTTAGAATATGGTTGTTTCCTACTCTGTCATATCCTCATCTGCTCCGTGATGACCTGCACCGTCTCTGTGGTAGCCCGCACCAACTCTGGACCAATGAGTGCTGACTCCCCTGGGTCTATCCAACATAATAGGGATCTGGAAGGTCACGTATAAAGTGCCTCGAATGGTTCCATACCAATGATGGAGAGGTAGCTATTTTTGTATGCGAACATTATAAATGTTAGGGGATCCTACCAACTATGACCTATGTCTTTGATAAGAACATGAAAAATGTCCTTCAAAACCTAGATAGTCCTCTTCTTCTGACCATATCTTTGATGGTGGAAAGTTGTGTTCAAGCGAAGCTGAGTCATGTATGTCTCATAAAACCCATCCACAACATAGATGAAAATCATGTGTCATAGTCTGATGATATTTTTATTAGACGCCACAGATTCGAACTATCACTTTGATGTAGTGGTGTCCTATTCTCTCTACTAAACTATACTCCCAGATGGGTAGGAAGAGGGATGACCGGGTGGGCTAGTCAACAATCACCCATAAGGTATTATGTCCCCTAGATGTAGGAGGTAGACACATCCTGATGTCCATATAGATACCATCCGACTTCCACTCCGGCACCTCAAGTGGCTCAGTTAAGCCTACCAGGACCTGATGCTCCACCTTCAGTTGCATACAAGTAAGGCACCAAGAAAAGAACTATTCGACTACCTTTTTTTCATTCCAACAATTAGTATTAACATCAATGTTCTTGGTACATACTTTCCACTCTTGGATGTACATCCAAATGGGTGGTGGGAAACTCCCTATGAACCTCCTCACATGATCCCACTGGCACAACGATGTGCACTATGAAAAGGATAATGTGCTCCCCACCTATATAAAATCCCTATATATCTTGTCACGAAGATAACTGAGCATGTTAGACAACATAGTCAACATCCACAAGCTGTATCTTCTCAACTCACTGTAAGAGTGGGGGAGTGATAGTCATCAACTGAAGGTAAGATGCTTCATCACCATCCATTAAGGATATCTTCATCATGGAAAAATCCTCCAATGCCTCACTAAGTAACTGCAAACCCAATCTCATATTTTGAACTTACACCACCATGTTCCTCTTACCAAGAGTATAGAACATCTCGAAGTTATAGTCATGGAGGAACTCTAGCCATAATCACTTCCTCATGTTTAGGTCCTTATGATAGAAGATATACCTGAGACTTTTGTGATAGGATTATATAGTAATTCACACACCTATAAAGTAGTTCCACCACATCTACAAGGAAATGACCACCTCTATTAGCTCTAGGTCATGATTCATGTAGTTTGGCTCATGCTACCTCAACTGTTGTGAACCATTGGTGATCACTAATTCCCCTGCATCAGGAAAATTCCCAATCTGGTCCCTGATGTGTTACATGAAAACTATGTACCAAACGCCATCCTCTAGTAGTCACAATAAGGGGGAACTTTTAAGCCTCCACCTCATCTCATGGAAGCACTTTTGGATCTTCTAAATTTATAAACAGGGATTACCCTTACATTTAAAAGAGGAAAAGGGTGCTGCTTTGCTGGAAATTTTAGGAACAAATATTCGGTAGTACCCATCCAAACCCAAGAAACGTAGCACCTCAGTCATTCTCCTGGGTGGATCCCAAGAAGAAACCACCTCTATATTTTCTAGATCCACTGTAACTCCTACCTCTGATTTAATTTATCCTGTAAAGAGGACCTCTCGAATATAGAACAATCATTTTGAGATATTCCCATAATGATGGTGCTCTCTAAGTGTGTCTAGGACTATCCCCTTGTGTGCAGCGTGCTACTCCTCAGAAACTGATTACACTAGGATGTCATCAATGAATCATTAGTCCCTTGTACACTACTAGAGAATTGGTCTTTCCCAATGGAATCACCATGAACACATAGTGTTCATAACTACAACTAAATGATGTATTTGGTACATCCCCACCCTTCACACGAAGCTGATGATATCCATACATGAGGTTGATCATAGAGAACCATATCACAAACATTAGTTGATCGAAGAGGTCATCAGTCCTCAGTAGTGGATATGTGTTCTTCATTGTCACTTCGTTCAGGCACTGAATATCCAATCACAACCTCAAATTATCATCTGTATGCTTGGCTAACAAAACTGAGGCTGCCCATGGTGAAATGAAAGGTCTCAGGAATCCCTTCCCATGAAAATCCTCCATTTGTACCCTGAACTCACAAATCTCTATGGGAGCCATCCAATATTCTAGTGTGGATATCAGTGCTATAATGGGGTAAAAATCAATGCAAATTTCTATATTTAGATGAAAGGGTAATCCCAGAACATCCTCAAGGATTATAGGTTCGTACTCATCCTCCACTAAGGGAAAGTGAGGACACTTATCTCTACCGCACCGAGGGTGAGGCCAACTAATTGGTGAGTGATCATATGAAACCTACTCCTAGAATGTATTTCATGTGCTACATGATATCCCTTTTCAGCAATGAATGCAAACCTGGTCCCATCCTCAAAAGCACACTGCACATTGTGCCTAAGACAGTTTATCTGGGCATGAACTATGGATAACAATTTTGTACCCAATATTACGTAATAAGGCCTAGATTCTGCTACTAAGAGACCATAGTCAAAGATCATGTCTCTAAGTGTAAGCTCACACTCCTAGGACCTATGTGTGATCATCGAATCCCATACTGTGAAAGTCTCCAATTATAAATATTGCTCCAATGGCTCCACCATAATCACTGATCTCCGAACAAGGTTCATGAAAAGGAAAGAGTGAATAGAAAATATGTCTATAAGAACATCAGATAAGGTGGAGAAGACATAGATAAATCCTCTAATAGTCTCTGGAGTGTTGTGGTCATAGGTATCCATCACCTGTAGCTGGCCTCTCCCTTATCCAATAGCTTCTAGAGCATGTGGTGGACCACCCTAGGGTGGTGGTGGTGACACATCGAACATCCTCCCATCAACTAATGCTCTGTTGGCTCCCCTTCCATGACTATCACCTATAGAGAACCTCTCTCAAAACCATTCCATTACCTCAGCAGTCCCTCTACTGTCTGCCAGTTATCCATGCAGTGAGTCAGGTAATTAGGATCCATGTTCACCTTTCCTCCGTATGAATAGAATGAACTAACCCTCAAACAACTCCCCCTGCTCCAGGGGTCTCGTACTTCCAATCCTACATCTAGGGGTTACCGTTTGAAAACAATGGCATGATTTGGTCTCTGAGTCAGCTGCCTGCTACATAATACTAATGAATATGCCGTCATTAATCTACTAGTTTCTCCTACTGTTGGTGTATACTCGGCCATGAAGCTCTCAATAAGAAGGGAACGCCCAAGCACCCCAGCCTGAGTAGGGATGCTAAGAGATTCCATGGATTCCCTGATCTCTCTGCATAGTCCTTATTAAAAATACCAAGCCCAAAATAATGGGTCTCATTCCATATTATTGAGTAGGAATAATGATAGATGAATCTTGTTGAGTACTCAATTACTGTCATGTCTCCCTAATTTAAGTGAAGTATCTACTTTATGCGCAATGAGGGAAACATCGCTAGAATGATCTCCTCTCTGAAGGGGCACTAAAATTATATCTCTGTGAGGGACACCTCATCCTATGTCTGGATCATCAAGATCCACCATCTCCCCGCAGAGTCCTGAATAAGGCTCATGGCTATGATTTCCATATGGTTGAGAGGAATCCTCACCAAATGTAAGACTTGCGTAACTTCCTCGACCCAATCCATGTACACTTATGTTTTAGACTCACCCATATATTTGGGAGGTCTCTACCTCTAGAAAATGTGTACGGAATTGAGCCAATGAACGATCACTACTAGTAACAATGTTAGGAACTATTGATCGGTGTGTGGGGGGAACCCTGGTGCACCAGCCGATGATGCCATTTCTAGCACTGGTCGCTGAACTGATGCCTCATCAACGTGTATACCATCCTCATAGTCACATATTGGAATCTTAGCTAGTTGAACATGTGAATCCATACAAAAATTGATTAATATGAGCCACATTTAATAGAGTATACCTAGTGTGTTGTCTCAAAATCAAAAGGAAAAGAGAACACTCTCAATTCCTATATGATATATGAAGCTAGTGTTCTCTTGTATTGAGTGAAAAATTATAATTCATGGTCTTGATGTATGCATACATCGTCCGATGCAACAACACTAGACTCCTTGAGTTTGAAAGTCGAATTTGAAACAATCAACACTATATCCCCAAATTAAAATAATAGACTTACTATCTTTATGGTAGAAGCAACCACCTATGATAGAAATTTTTCATGACCCGTCCCCCAGGGCCGGTGTCGTGACAACCCCAATCCCACCTCCCAAATCCAAGGGGCTTACGACTATCAGAAAAAAAAATAACATTCATGTGGGATGTATTTTATGAGTACATGTACACACACACACACACATAACCCCAACACACAAATTTGACAGGGAAAAAAAATATTACACTAAGACAACCACTGAGAGTATAAAGTACTAGCTAAATTTAAAGGGGAAAGAATACAAGCCCAATAAAGACAAGATGAAAATAAGAATTCACAAAGGTCTCGGAATAAATGTTCGCAGAAAACCATACCTGATTGGTAGGTGTAGAGTATATTCCAGATGTAGTAGGCTTAAGTCTCGTCTGTCTGATATCACTAGGCACTGCCTGGTCTTAGACTACCAAAGTCTCTATCAAAGTGTCAGTCATCAGACCAAGACACGACATGTGTGGGAGAATCCCGTGCAGGGGTGAGTAACACAATACATATTAGATACCCCAAAACACAAATAAATACCACAAAGTAAAAGTACATAATATGTATCAAATATCTCACACATGTATAAAATAAATTATAGAATGAAGCATTATCAGTTTTAAAGCTAAACAATTTGTACTGCTACGGGACTCATCCCTAATGACTCACTAATGTTTGTCAGGCCACTGAGGTATTCTCACCTACTGAACCACTGAGTTCCACTCTTCTACTCATCTTCCAATCCAGATAGGTCTACACAACTATTTTTTTGTCGGGCCACATTGTTTCGCATGACTGATTGTCTTTCGAGACACAATGGCCTGCTCTACAACTCGTCTACTGGGGCACACAGGTTTTTAGAGTTCCTCATCTGTCGGGACACTGTGGTTCACTCAAAACTTCCTTCTCATCAGATCCAATCACAAGATTCCCTCTCATAGTGTGATTGATTTCGGGAGAATCTACACCTCAACCCATAATTTATAACTCACCCTCATCAAAAACTCACTTGTATTATGTCAAAAGGACCGCCATGTTGCAAGGGTCGAAACACTACAAACAGTTTTTCAATCGAATGTACGATTTGACTTTTATGACTGTTTTACTAAAAATGGGCCAGTTGGGTTTGTGCCCTATCCGACCCAGTTGGACCAACCTTACCTGACCCGACCTGAGGTCCTCCTACCTGACCTGCATCTGACCCAACCCAGATCTAGAACAATCTGGGCCCAGCCCCCTGGGTTGGCCTACTATGAGCAGCCCAGCCTGCCCAGCCGAGACATGTATAGTGAGACACATCCTCTCTCCACCCCATAGGTCACCGTAGTCCATCTAGGATGTGGACTTCCATCACCGTGACATGACGCGACATCCGCATCCGTGTTTTCCGCCATTGGACCACTACTGGCGGCATGCTACACCCCCACAACTAATTCCATGGGCCACTTCACCGCCGTGACACACCATTGACCCATACCGCCTCCCGCATACAACGCCTCCACATGCTGCCTCCATCCATCACTAGCACCGACAGTTTCTTCCATGGGCCACTGATTCCACGAATGTTGTATGATTTCTAAATATCATGTGCCGTCATAATTCATAGGTTGTCGTCGTCCCTACTTCTACCTCAAGGGTTTCCTTTCATCGATCCATGGGTTTGATCACGAAGAATATTCAAACACCCATAACGAAATAATCCATGCCTTTTTTGTCTCAAATCGAATCCTCTGTGTAAGAATTAAAAAATAAGTGGGGATGAGATTTTTATGAATTTTAACAGGGAAAATCCCAATTCCAATCCCCGAATAAAAACTCTCTGGAAAACACACATCTGATCCATGAATCA
Organism: Viscum album; assembly: GCA_963277665.1. Classification (NCBI taxonomy): domain Eukaryota; kingdom Viridiplantae; phylum Streptophyta; class Magnoliopsida; order Santalales; family Viscaceae; genus Viscum; species Viscum album. The sequence goes on from OY728141.1 coordinate 515,600,659, forward strand.
TTTTGTTTATTGAATGACACATGTTTCTTGTGGTTATTTTAAAACAGGGAAAGAACACTAATCAAGACACCCTACCTTGATGTGGGATCATTAGTTGGCAAAGAGTGAATCCCAGTCTCGTCGTTCGTCATTCCACCGACGTTTCATCCAAACCCGTTCGTTGATCAGTCATCTATCGTCGTTCATCATTCATTGTTTTTCAATAGATTTTCTCCAAGGCTCTAGAGTAAGAATCCCCAGGATGATTTCCACCACCTCATATCCATGATATGTAATTAAGTGGAGAATGTGATTTTGTATTTCGGTTACACAGAGTCAGTGACGTTATGCTATTTTATTTATGAAACTACGTTTCTATTACTTTTTGTTATAGTCTCAGTATTTGACTTTATTTTTGGAACAACATTTCTGTTACGCATGGGTTGAAATGCCTTTAAATTTTAATGAATTTAAAATTCAATATAAAATAACTAAGAGTTTATTTTATTTTTCCTTACAAAAATCCATTTATAAAATTTTCATAAAATTTGAATATAAACATTTTTCCCTTGACCCGGGCTAGTTGAGGTTAGGTAATTCTTTAGATAATTTTGTCTTTCATGGTGCAATGGTGCCCTATGATTTTTAATCTGATCACCCTTCTAGAAGATTCCAAAATTTCCCATGTGCAATAATTTAAATAAAATTTAAATAATTGAAAGTTTTACTATGGAATTACTGGGCCTCTGAATCACGTGCCGTCAGATCACCTAGCCTAGATATATTCCAATACAATTTAAATAAATAACATGGTATTCTAGTACGTTCCATCAATAAATAGACATTCTTTATTTTATATTAACACCATTTTATTTACAAATTCAAAATAGGTTGTCCATATTTTCAAGAACTCTTTTGTTGTATACACAACATTCTTCATGCATGAGTAATCCATTTTTTATAGTATCATTTATGGTACATGGAGTCATTGGTTTTTTCCCATTGTTTTTAAATGACCCATTTTTTCCTATAAGAGCAATCATACATTTCTAGATATTTTTACAGAAAATTATCTCCCTCCATAAATGTATTAGGAAGCCTTTATGTTACCATTATTTGGAAACCTCTCCTAAAATTTTCTTTATTTAACTCAGATAACTGTTACAAATCTAATAATATCATCTCTCTCTTAGATTTATTCCTTTTTAGATTACATCTTAATTCATTCAACATTAATATTAATAGACAACTAAAAATGTTTGATGATTTACCCTTCATAATATAGTAGAATATTATTTTAATTTTTAACACAATTTTTTTTATATTTATTCATTGGTATAGTTCTTCAGATTTATTATATCTTTTGTATCCCAAGGTAGATTAAATTTTACAAATTAAATTTCATTATAAACTTATCCTCTCATCAATATAATATTTTTAATTTATTTTTACATACCTGATTTCTTCATAAATGTGACCACCATTGCTGATATAATCTCAAAAGTTTTCAAAACATTGAAATCTATTTGTGATGGATAGATTTACTCTATTATGTGAAATTCTATTCTACAAAACTAAATTATTATTATAATCATACTATGCCCTACTAAATTTATGATCTTATTAATCTCTCAAATTTACATATTGTGGTATCATTATATATCGTTTTTTCAAAAACTCAAATGACACATGAAGTGACCTAAAAACAAGCATATCTTATCTTTAGATACAATCTGGATTGGATTTGTAGCTTGTACACACTGTTATTTTTAAACAAATTTTTTCTTATTTTGTGTCTTTTTTGGGGAGGTGATATTATTACTTTATTTTACATCCACATGTTATAATGAGTTAGATTTCATAGAATTGTTTCACCCATATTTTCCTTGACTCTAAATTTGAACCTATATTTATAGATGAAGTACCATTAGAATAAATATTTTTATCTTCAGAATAAGTTACCCATTAATATTTGGTTATATTATATTGTCTAATGGATGATCTAAATATATTTTTGTTACTAGTATGACTCTTTTATAATATAATGTTATTATCAATAACTTTTTGGATGCACATATTTATTCAATAGTTTGTGAATATTATACTTAGGTGATTTCAAGATTTCTAAGCTTCACTTACAACTCCAGTTATATAAAATTTATATTTTTCATCTATTCTTCAAGTGTTTTCCATATTCATTGCATTTACCTTCAAACTATAAACAATCTATTCCTAGATATTAATTGCTTCGTTAAAATAATTATAATATTCTTTTACTCTTTTGTCATTTATTTCCAATTGAGCATTATTGGTATCAATATATTCATTTAGCTTATAGATACTTGTGTCTTTCAATTTTTTTAAACCAAACATCCTCATAATAAATATTTTTCTATTATTCTTCAAATATATAGAATCATTCATTTAAAAGTTATATATTTTATTCTTTGACCTAAAGTATTTCTGTTATAGTGTTTCATTGTTGTGATTTCTTAGCCAATGCATGTTTAATTTTTTTATAGGTTGGGGCCAAAGCCTCAATTTATTATTCAAAGCGAAGTCCTATTTAGAATAGGTAGAGGGTGGCCTATTACAAAGCCCGAAGGCCCAAGGACATGTGGCTTGAATACATGGATTGGGAGCCCATTTATTTTGGCCCAAAGGACCCCTTGGTGAACAGTACTGCTACAGTACATACACTACTATAGTAGCCGCCGCTACAGTACCACCTACAGTCCCTCCACTGCTGTAGTGTCGCCACTGCTACAACAACCTAGAAATTCTCCCCTTCCCTAATTTGATATTGGGTCTTTTAGATGCCATGAAGGATCATGTACCACTAAGGTACATGCTCGATGGTAATGCATGTTTAAATGTATCGTCTTCAAACTCCATCTATTTTTTTTATATGTATTCCCATGATGTATGAAATTTTATATGAGAACAAATTAATAGGTACCATTTCAAGAAAATCCTTAACTCTCGAATAAATATAACTATTTAATTTGATATGAATAAACTATTCACATTTTTCAAATATTGAACATGACCTTTAAGAGGAATAGTTGCCTATATATTTAGATAAATTCCCATTTTGATTCAATTCATGTGGTGGTGAATCCTATTTCTTTTTTTAAGTTGATACTAAGCTTATTTTCCTATATTTTAATAATTTTTTAGAGTTTTTGTTTATGCATCCATATTTTTTTGATAAATATGGAAATTATTTTTTTTCCAAATGATGTTATTATTAACTCTATTAAAATATGATATTTAAATGATTTGGATAAAAATCAGAACGAAACTAAAATTAAATCCATGGAGAGGTAACCAAGTTAGCTTGGATACTAGGTTTGTGCAGTCACCTGAGTGGGGGTGGGTGAATTAGATGTGACTAAATTTTAACTTAATTATTATCCACATAAACGCTTATCATTTGAAAATACCCCAATCAATATCTAAATCATTTTTACCTTTTAGGATATATGTTAATCAATTTGCCTATTACCCAACAAAAAATATCGAAATGAAATGTAAAATGTAATTTTAATAATAAACCATGATATTTTTATAATATTAACCCAAATTGAGGGGGACTACATCCTTTTTGGGTTTCATATAATATAACACATGTATTTTCGACAAGAATATTATAACCAATTACAATTTTTGTGGAAATGTATCATCTAGAACCCAAATCAACCTTCTGGATTAGTTTTTGTGTCCTAACTGATAATCTAATAACATGATTTCTATTTTTATAAAGTCCCACACTAGTTCACAACTCTCCTCAAAATAACATTATGTAAATATTAAATATTTTTGGTATGTCACAACATTAATATGATCTTATCTACATCCTCAATAGAGTAATCAAATTCTAATAGATTTTCATGTTTACTATATTGAGATCAATTTCTATAAATTTCAAATCATCATGATATTCTTAAAAAAAATAGTCACTAGATTATACGAACTCATAATCCAACTAAAATATTATAAACCAAATTTATCTTCAATTTGTATGTTGAAACACAATATATGAACACCAATAGTTCATTCTAATATCTCTATAAAACTTATGTTTCTTTCTCAATAACCTTCCATGAAACATATATATTGTTAGATAGGTCATGTATTATACCCTTCAATATTATTCTTCCCTTAATATTCATCTGGTTCTTCTCCTTTATTCTAAAAACATGATTTGATCAAAATAATTAGGCTGAATTCTTTTTCTTTGATAAATAAAAATTTATTCTAAAAGCTATATCTAGTTCTCAATTATCTTCTAAGTGATTACACATTATCTATATTCCTACCAGATTTATGTTTTGGGTTAAATTATATATTTTCTATATTAATAATATAGAAATTCTCGGTCAAACATAGTACAACATTCCCTCAACCATTTCTTCTACTTCATCACATGGGAGTGCTCCCAAGATCTCAATATATTATGTGAATCTGTATTCAATTAAACAATGTGGGTGTGATCCCATGACCTCAATATTCAATTTTCATTTACTACTTATTATCAATGGTATTACGACTATACCATATTTTTATTTAGTTCTCATTTTACACTATCTTAATAAATATCATATTAATTCAGTACAAATGCTATATATTTTCTTCAAAAAATATCCTAGAAATTGATAGTAAATAAATATTTGAAATTATATAAAAAACATAGAATAAAATTTTATACCATGGAATGGTATTTACTCTTATAGAGTGATTTAATATGAAATGAAAATATAATAATAATGTGAAACCATTAAATATCAATATTCGTCTCAATATAAAATTATTCTTCTATGTGTCAATATATATTGATCTCATTCATTTTTCATGAATGAGAAATGAATTTCTGATGTTTAATCCATTTATTTTTATTTCCATCATAAATTTATTTTACTAAGCATATCAAGAAGTATAATATGAGGATATAATATTTTATGATTTTTAATGTTTTGAAAATATTTCAACAAAGATGACCCTTTTGAATCTTCTTATATTAGCAATTTTTCTCTTACAAAACATAGAGAATGTTAATTTTTTTATCGAATTTCCATAAAGAATATTTTATTTTTTATGAATAAATGAATCTTATTAAATAATTATTTATTCATGCCTTTAATTATTTTCAACTCTCTATTGACTCTAACATGATGCTAAATAATACTTATGTTTTTTATAAAAATAATTTCCAAAGTTTCACAAGTCTTATAAAGTCATTATAATTTTTAGGATATCCTCAAATGTATTATGAAATTTTAAAAGTTCATATGATATCTTCATAAGTCAAAATAACTAAAAATAATAAAAAAAACTCAAATAGTATTATGTTATCTAGATGTGTCTTATGTTTTCCCCATGAGTATTTTGATCTATATTAGATGACTATATAGGCTCAAGAATTTTCAAATTTATATATATTTTAAGGGTCTTCTGAAAACCAATGAACACTTATAAAAAATAAATTTTTTTACACAATACTCAAAAAATATGAAGGAAAATTTAATATTTTCCTGATAAGTCTTACATGACCATTCATTTTCAAATATCCAGAACCAATTGTTCTGGATAACCCTTACTAATATAGGGGGCCTATTTGAATTTCCTATTTTTCTAATCCAGAAATTTTTTAATTATCATTTAAAATCAATATATTATTAATTATTTCATTTTAGGGACCTTCCAACCTGTTATAGAAACTATAACACATCATTGACGACTTTAATGATATTCAAAGTATTTCCAAAGTACTACAAACATAATTTTCAAAGTGATGGGGAAAATAAACTCTTATTTGTTTAGATTTTATATATCATCACTATGTATTTATTATACCCTCAAAATCATCTTGTATAGTTTTTATAAAAGTGATATTGGTTAATCAATTCAATAGACAGCTTGGACATTACAAATTAGAAGATTTTTTCAAGAAACTATCATTTTTTTCTTATTTAAGACAAAAAAATTAAATTTATTCAATCATGAACATCTTCAAATAATTCTATGAATATTTTAGATATTTATAATCTGATGAGAAGAAAAACTATTGATGTTCATAAATAATAGGTGAACACTCTTTGGATTCGGAGGATGCTCACCATGATGTAGCCTTACAGTTCATTACCTATCAATGTTTGTATGTGAGAAATAATAAGAATTTTTATTGGGATCCTCTTCCATCACCCAAAAATATATTCATATACTTATTGATTAAAATAAAACCAACATCCATTGATATATTCAAAAATAATCTATATAAGATAAATAAATAAACAGAAAAATAAATTTATTTCCACCATTTCCAAACATTTATTAAAAATTCCTAATATCATATATGATTACCAAATTTGCACCCAATTATTAAAAACAATTTGTAAATGAGTCACCTAGTTAAAAATTTCAATCCAATAAAATAAATATTAACATTTATAATCTCATAGAAAAAATTAAAAAAAATTCACAAACTCACAAACATTAAATTTTATGGTCTACATAGGGTTTTGTTATTAAACACTTTCTATATCATAGATCCAATATTTAGAAATATGTTACCTATAATACCTTAGAAATTATATCTCACCTATATCATGATAAAAAAAATCAATATGTAAACATCTAGAATAAAATACATGCAATGTGTGTGTATGATTTACTCATTTGAGTAATATCACATGGACATACTCACCTCTCTAAGGGAATATATATATATTTTTAAAATGTTTTGGTATAAAATTTATGAAAAATAATCATTAAAAGATCAATTAACGTTGAATAATGTATAGTTAAATTATCAATCGTTCATATTAAATAATTTTAATTTTTTAATACCTATATATACTCATACTAATGCCCAATAAATATAGCTCACTCTAAAACACCATATTTATCATTATTTCAAACCTAAACCCTTTTGGGCCAATCACATCCCAAAAAATCTTGAATATCATACCCAATGTATTACTATAATTCATTTTTTAAAAAACACTCTTAGGTGTATGTATTAGAGTAAAATTATATGTGTATCTATCAAGTGTTATTTGAGATGAAATAATACCATAAACACAAATAGAAGTCATTTAAAAGGGTGAGAATAACTCATAAATCATAAATCCCACATGACAGGTGCATTTGGATATTACCAAGAAAGAATTCCCATATAAATGGGTGTTACTCTCCCATAAAAACATTAAATCATACAACTTAATCAATAGTTGTAATATATTTTCAGAACGAACAAATTTTAATGATCATAAATATTGATAAAAATGTTTCAAAAAATAGAAAGTTTTTAGGATATTGAATGGTTTTCTACATATTTTTTCCTTAAAAATAGGTTATGTATTGATCTATAATTAATTTAGCAGATATAATATTAATTGAAGAAGATATACCGTCATTTTTGTAGAACTAATATTATTTCATGACATCCACTACTACCAATATACCACCAAATATCTACCGCTAAAGATCTACCTCTGGGTATCTACTAATGAAGATCTACCTCTGGGGATCTACCATTGATTGATTTTCCACCGACACATCTACCATAAAATATATCTTCCATTAGACATATCAAATGCCAATATGTGATACTGTTAGCATATTCTATATATTGAACTCATTTATGGGTAGTGAAAATCTATAATAGATATAATGTTTAGATATATTCCAACAGAATTATATAGTTTCTATACATAGTTTTATTTAAATTTAATTCATCCAATGACTAGTTTAGGGAATTCAATGCAGTAAAGTCACATGAAGAACTAAGAATCATTATAATTAAAATATTACATGGATGCATTGAAGAGAAAGTCATACCTTCATGATATTGTGCTGAATATAAGGATTGATTCCCCAACAGATAATTAGACTTGTAGCAATATAATTTATACAAAAAACCCTCATTCATGTGCCAGATTGTGGGATCTATGTGAAAAAATAGAGGTAATAATAGTAACCCAATAATAGAGATTACAAAATTCATACACTAAATTAATTCAGGACCTTGAATAAATAAAAACTGAAGGAATTTATAGGCCATTACGACACTCTATTTTCCTGAATATTTTGAGAAACACATTTAGGCTCCTTTTGATTTGTGTTTTATATTTTGAATTTCATCATGTAATTTTTTTTAAAATGTTAAAGATCGTTCAATGATTGTTTGAACTAAGAATTGATCCCTATTTGAAAATATATTTGAAAAATAGAATTGTATATATATATATATACTTTTATAATTTAATTGGTGTTTTATTAGTTTCTGGGATTTAATTTTAGTGTTTCTTTAAACAAGAATTTTTTAGGTACTCAATTCATAACCACCTATTGAGTTACTCACTCTGACCATCATTTGGTATTAGATGTCAATTCAAAATATCATTAAACATAAGATAATTTCAATTTAATGATCTTAAATTTATTCTTATTTTAAATTTAATTCCATAAGGATAATAATATACAAGAGGGAACTTCCTCTTATCATGCTTCTTATATTAAAGATACTAATTATGTAAAATGGAACATTGAAATGAAAATTTAAATTGAAATCATGAGTTGTGAAAACAAGACTATCATTGAAGATAAATATGAACTACCCACAACTCTTATAGATGAATGGAGTGATCCTACTAAACCATCTAATAAAAATAGTTGTAAAACTATGAATGATATATACTATTAGTTAGGTGATGAATAACTCAATATAATATCTTTCTGTACCACTACATTTTACATTTGGGATTCCTTAGTTGTTTCTCATGAAGGAACATCAAATTTCAAATAGATTTTTTGAATACATATACTACTAAATATGATACCATTATGATGAAACCTGATGCATCTATTTACTATAATTTATCAGGTTTAATAAGATTGTGAACACAATGTATTAACTAAGGATATTAATTAATTAAAAAGAGAGAGTGATGCGCCTAATGAGGTGTTTACCAGATAGAAGGTGTGGAATTTCAGTTTCTGTTTGTGAATCATGTGATATAAGTACCTTTCCAATTATTGATCTAATAGGAAACATCATGATGTATAAATATGAATTAAAAATAAACATATAAGAAGCATATTAACTAATGAAAATGTCAGTAACTTTGAAGACATTTGAATCAATTTATAAATGTAAGATTAAAGAAGACAACTCATGTGATGAAGAATCATCTTCAGAAAGTGATGATGATATGTCTCACTTAGGCAGATAATTCACAAATTTTTTAAAATGAATAAATTATTCAATAATAAATAGTGAAACGGTAAATATGACAATATAGGTAATTAGAAAATGGATTTGAGTAAGAATGATAAGATATATTAGATAACATGTTATGAATGAAAGAGAAAGGTCATATAAAAAAAGCATGTCCTAATTTAATGTTTCAAAAAAGTATTAGGATAAGGAAAAAACATATAATAAATCTATGAAAGAAACATAGAGGGATTAAAAATATAGTTATAGAGATACCAACTCCAGAAAAGAGGAAATACATGATAGAACCAATATGTGTTTCATGACAAACACATATGAGTTATCTTGTATTTATCCTATATCTCATTTTCATAATTATAATACTTAAAAATATGGAAATAATGAAGAAGAAATGTCTTGAGAATAAAGTTATGAATAATTTATTGTGCTAGAGGGCACCTTTAATGAACTCAATGATACATATAAATGTTTAAAGAAGAAAAATGACTCATTTAATCAATATAAACATATCCTAGTATATAAATGTATAATAATAATCCACTAATGAATTAAAACAATGAGTGAAAATTATACAATGAAAATTTTGAAAAGGATCTAGAGAAATTAAATAAATTAAATAAATTGTAAATTATTTAACCAATATTCTTACAAAATTAAATGTACTTAAATATAACCTAAGAATTATATACCATCATGGGATGAGAAATATAAATAAGACTAGATTTATCTCTAGTTATAGATTTTTAATTTCTTGAAATAAAACCTAATATTATGGACCTAATGAAGTATTTATATATAAAATTATCAGATCTTTATATAAGAATCCTATTTTACAATTATGGATTCTAAAATCCCTTATTAATAACATCTATAGACCTAGGAAAATATGGGTACTAAATTTATTTTTTAAATATTTTTATAGGAACCTTTATTGAAATCTCTAGTAAGAAAATATAGAATATGCACAGTGGATAATATAGATAAATTACTAGGGAATATTAATTTTTTAAGAACCCAATCATGGATGATGGTGGACATTTCACATTTGGTGAAAATTCAAAAACATTTTGTTTCAACATGGTAAAATTGGTAATAGTAATATTGTTTTAATGTCTAATGATTTATTCTTTGATGGAAGAAAGTATAATCTAATAAGAATCTCACAGTTATGTGATGATGGTTTGTATTTTAAATTATAAAATATTTCACATAATGTTTTTAATTATACAAACGTTATAGTGTAAGGTTCATTATGAATTTCAAATGTGGGTGATATTAACATAGATTCCATGTTTTCTAAAAAATCGTCCCATATATATTCCATTTACAAACAGACCTGTCTATAGAAGGATACAGGGCCATTATGACATACACGTTCACACAAATCTAACTAAAAAATGGTTAGTTAAAGACATTTATAAACTAAAATTCCTAGATTATATATTTTATATCCCATATTAAAAAGGGAAACAAAAAATTCCATTACAAATAATAGAAATATGTTTCAAATTCTCAAACCCATTAGAGTTGTTTCACAAGGAGTTTTTTGGATATTCATGAGTTTTTAGCCTAAATGGGAAGAATAAAATTTATTTTATATAACATGAATTTTATAGATACATTGGGGTATTCTTTTTATCTCACAAATGTGAATCTTATACATATTTTAATATGTATGCCAAATATTTAAAAAATCATATAAGATATAGAACTAAGATCTCAAGGATTGATCACGGTCATGAGTTTAAAAATCATGATTTTAAATCATTATATTCACAACATGGATATAATTAATAACTTTATTATACTAGAATCCAACATAATTATGGTACTGTGGATTGGAAAAATAGAACCCTTCATGAAATTTCTCAAACAATGCAAAATGTCTATGATTTAACAAATTTTTTTTGGATAGTATTTTAAAATATAGACTGATATATAATAAATAGGGTTTTAATTAGAAATATATTTAAAGAGAATCCCATATTTATAATGTAATAGAATAAAACCAAAGGATAATTATAGTAGAGTATTTGGTTTCGACATTTTTAATCTCAATATAAAAAAACAATGAATAATTTGATACCAAGAGTGATGAATTAATTTTCCTTGGATATTTTACAACAAGTTAGTCATATATGTCATTTAATAAATGTAATAATATTATTAAAGAATATGAACATTTCATGTTTGAGGAAATAGATCTGCATGATTCAACTAATTCATTATAAATTGTAAAAGATGATCTAGGTAATATGAATATAAATGAATGTCTTTCAGAAAATTCTGTGAAGTATTTAGATTAAACCTCTAGTTCTGATGAACTAAAAAACATTGAAATAATAGAGGTTAATTAAATATGTAGTACTTATTTTTTTACCCAATAAGATAAATAGATATCATCCAATATATTTTTTATTTATAGAACTAGATAGAGGAAAAAAACTAGAGTTTCCATTAAAAATTTAGTTGAACATCAAGATTTATTGGCACAACATAAAAGTAAGAATGTCAATGATCAAATTAATGATGAATTATTGGTAACTGAAATTCAAGAATAAATAAATCAATTTTAATGAAATAATGTTTGGGAAGAAGTGGATAAACCCAATGAAATTCTAACCATTATCACTAAATGAGTTTTTAGAAATAATGTTTTTGAGTCTGGCACCATATTTAGAAACAAAGCATGATTTCTAGACAAGTATATAGTCAAGAAGAGGGTAATGACTATGAGAAAACCTATTCACTTGTGGCTATAAATGAATACATTAGAATACAACTTTTCTATGCATCACATTTTAATTTCAAACTATATAAAATAGATGTAAATAAGTGTATTTTAGAATTTTTAGATAGTTGAGGATGTTTTTGGGGGAAAACCCGCTAGATTTAAAAATACTCATTTCTCAAATCATATTTATTAATCATGAAAAGAATTATATAGTTTAAAACATTATTTTAGATCATGGAGTGATATATTTAAATCCATTTTAATTTATAATGATTTTTCAAATGGAAATGCCGACGTTACATTTTTATAAAAATAATATAAAAAGTCATTTTTGTAGTTAAAATTTATGGGGATAATATATTTTTTTGATCTTTTAAAAATTAATTGTGTACTATTTTTCAAAAATGATGAAAGGTGAATTCTGAATGAATTTAAGGGATGGGTTAAAATTATTTATTGGATTTGAACATTTTGAAAATAAAGATGGTATTATTTTAAATCAATGTGAATACAACAAAGTCCTTTTAAAACATTATTATACGGATAGAAAAAATTATTGTGATACTCCCTTGCTTAACCCATAAACTGGGTCTTGATGAAACTTGAAAATATGTTGATCATAAAAATTCTAGAGGTATGATCATAATATTTCTATATTTAACTACTTTATGACCATATATTATGTTTTTTGTAGGTATGTGTACCCATTTTTTATAAATTCATAAAGATTCACATTTAGTTGCTTACAAAATAATTTTCAAATACCTCTTATATAAAACCAATTTAGGAATGTTTCATCATATTGGTAAATAATTTGATTTGGTGATTTATTCCAATATATATTCATGTCGTAATAAGATAGATTGAAATCCCAAAATGGAACATGTCACATTTTAGGAAAGTGAGTAGTTTCATGGCTTAATAAAAAGAATTTTTTTGGCACTATCAACTACTAAGGATGACTCTATAGCCAAAGGAAGTTGTTGTGCACAGATTCTATGGATGAAACTCACTTTACATGACTATGCTTATCAATTTAGATAGGTCCCGATATATTTTGATAATATAAGTGTGATAAAAATCTTTACGAAATCTATATCTCATTTATGTAAAAAACGTATTGACATAAGACATCAATTTTTGAGAGATCATTTGAGAAAAAGGTTATATAACTCTTGAATTGATTGAAACGGAACACCGTCATTATATCATATTTACATATGTTTTGAATTATATGAGATTATGATATATCAAAAATTAAATTGGAATGATAAACTTTGGTTAATTTTTTATATTCAGATTTTCTTTTTAGAGCTGTTTGACCATTAGTGATCTAGAGCCGGTGATCTACCACAGGAGAACAACCATTGGTGATCTACCATTGAAGATATACCATCAGAGATCGACCAATTTTGATAAACCATTGGTGATCCACCATTTATTATCTACCATTATAGATTCACCATTGGAGATGTACCGTTCATGTTGTCTACCAGTTCTATTTTTCTGGGGTTAAATTATTATAATATTTTTTTGTATATATTTTATTAAAATTTTTATTTCTAAATTTCTAAAATATAAAATTTGATTAAATTAGAACATTATATCCCTATCTCTATTTCCCTATCTAAGGACACCTATAATCCATTATTCTTCCTTTATCTATAGACCAAAAACATTTATTGTGTTCTCCCTTCTTCTATTTAAGCAGTGAAACGACGACAAGAGTGAAAAATGACATCATTTAATCTTATAAAGGATCACATCCCCAGATGACATAGTGAGGTGAGTCTAGCCATATTTCTTTTTTTGAACTAAATAATCAACAAATATCATTTAGATTTGATGATTCTGAAAAAAATATATATGGATAATGGTTGGTTTTGAGTATGTCACTTATGTTAAATGTGATCAAGGACCAAGGATGGGTCAAATTGTTTTCAAGGAATCATTGACCATTCTATCCTTGGATTTTTCACCAATTTTCCTACTTTGTAGTGAATAGTTTTGGTGAAAATAAATATTCTATATAGATAGTGATTAATGTAATAATGGTGGGTTTCCCTTCCAATAAATGATAAAAACATCTTATTATACTTTATAGAGTTATTTATAATTAATCTCAAGTTTCCATTCCCACTAATAGTGTGTTTTACATATACGAGGAATCCATAATGGAATTTATTGGAAATAAGGTTTTGCAAAGAACAATTAATGTAGAGTTTTATGGGAAGTGTAGGATGTTGTTTATGATTATATAAGAAATGATTTATCCTAGTAAATGGGATATTAGGATCATGAGTTACCAAGATGTATTTTTTATATCTTATGAAAAGATGAGATAAGATAACACTATTCAAATATATGATGGTTGACATGATGGAGATGAGAATGAACTCATCGAAATCAAATTCAGTGGTATATCTTATGTTTTTCGGAAGTATTGGTTTAAAAATTTTAGTTTTTGAAGGTGAAGAAGTGGTAATAAGTTGTGTAGGACACTATATAAGACACATTACTTGTAGGTGGATAAAATTAAATTGGAACTATTTATTGAGGAAATGGGAGGATGATGTTCTTATGTTTTAGGATAATTTTAATCTTGTGTAGCACCCTTCCAGACGTAACGGCATGGTTGATCTAGGATTGGATTCATATGAAGTTATTGCCTTTTCTTATCATTATATTGATTAGATAGAAGAACATGTGTCTATAAAAGATGAGTTTTTTCCTATTTCAATAGAGGAAGGAAGTGTCCCTCATGTGATAATAATCCCATATGTTGTATAAGGACCTGACCATAAACATTACATAATCTTGAATTATGTCAAGAATTTACATTGAGAATATTTTCAGGTTTATATTTTTTGAGAATTAGGCCATAAATATTACATAACAACTTGAATATCACATTTAGACAGTACTACTCAGTATCCCATTATTTCATAAAATAAAAACTCTTAAAAAGAAACATGTCTATTTTTATGTCTTAGACAACAAGACATTTCCTCGATCCCATCCTTGACCATATTTATCTTTAAGTCCTATGGAAAACAATTAAAAAACATGAAATAAGCATAAAAAGCATATTAAGGGTAATAAAATAAGTAATGAAAACATTATCTCATCAATAAATACAAATCAATGAAGCCATACTTTTCAATCATATCATTCCTTATGAAATCATACGATTTATGAATAACACATAGAAATCATAAATCATAAAGGTAAATTATGGAATCCATAGCATACTTACACTGTAGCTGTCATAGATATGTAGGGAGTTATGTTAGAATTCCCATCACAGTATATTCCCTAAATCACATCAGAGAAACATTCACGTTTACCTTCATCATGTTACCAAATGCATTTGGAGAGATATCTCAGGCTCACATGACCGAGGTTTATCATGGAAACACATGTATATGTAAAAAATTCCCAATAACCATAACATATTAATAACATATAAAACAAGAACTAAAGAAATATAACATTTCCACATTTAAATCATAATATATCCTTTAAAGATATTGACATAATCAATGCTTTATCAAACAATTTTCAAAACCATTTTAAACATTTAATAAAGATATATTTGAATCAAAGTGTCCCATAACACATTGAAGTATTTTGGAAAAACAATTAATTTCAAAACATTCATGTGAATATAAATAAATCCTTTAAACCATTTTTAAAACTTTTAAATTAATGCGAATGATATAGAATAATAACTCATTAAAATGTTTAAAATGTTATTTTAGTTAAGGAGTTCATAAAAAACGAAAGATGCTAAAATTCAAATAATTGAGGAATAAAATTAATCAAAACACTAATATATCCTGAAAATAAAAAAATTCATGATATAATATTCCAAAGGACAACATTAACACCATATAAAAGTGAATTGGTGCAGAACAACATTGAAGTACCAATGGAATGTAAATTGATATGAAATCCATTATAAAAATTGTATCATTTGATTAAGGACAGATAAATTATATAATAATGTGTGACAAATATAAATACAATCAATATGTTTGGATAATCATTGTTAATCAATAAATGTACATTCACACATGTTATTTTTAAAACAAAACCAATGAGTTGGATGTTTATGTCAATGAATGGAAATTGAGTTAAGATTGCCCATATCTAGTTCATATTAATTACATGAGAATTTATCAGTGGGATGATTATGTGTATCAAAAGTATATCCACAATAAGGGGAGTGTAAATTACAACTTAAATAAATAAACTGTGATTCCAAAGAAAATCATAGCGTGACATAATTAATAATTAGAAGATTAACCCAAGGAATAGAAATTGGGTTAGAATGATACCTTATCGATTTGGTAACATAAAAAACATACAAAAAATAAAATAATAATAATACAATAAAGTGGTAAATACCCATAAATTATAGTATAACACATAAAGTATACAATAATGAGTAGTACATACACAACAGAAAAGGAAATAGTGGCAAACATAACATGAATATCATGGGAATAAAAACTGAGATTATAAACCCCTTACCACATTGTAATCAATCGAGTCATATGTCCAAAATTTAATAACCACCGAATGAATCACTGAATACGATGAATATAAATATAATCATGATAATATATATCAAATGTCAGTACATAATACACCAATTAAATAAATATGTGGCGAACAATGGAAATATCATGGAATAAAATGTGAGGTAATAAACCCCTTACCTCATGTCTGACATGATCAGTTCATTCTTAAATCTTGAGAATAATAATCTATAATTAATTTATAATTTTTAAGAACCTTTTAAAAGTTTATTATACCTTTTATATCACTTATTACCATGTTACAAACATTATGCAATGATTTTAGTTAATAATGGTCATTTTTTCGTTCTGTCGATATTTGGTACATGAGTCAAAAATGAACATCTTATAATTACATGTTTTTCATCAGGTAAAAAACTCCATTATCTAAAAAATTATATTCATGATTAAGATATTTTATATATCATATATATCTAGTATATAAATGTATTTATTATAGTACCCAACATCTGGAGGTAAGAAATGAAATGCTTTGTTAATGGAGACGGTAAGTCGTACGTACACAAGAACGCTACGTTCATTTCTATTTCATATTTAATGGAATAAAAACATAATGATACATATGTATATTATAATTAAAGCATAATATCACATATAATTTCATTAATTACATCATTTATATGTTTCATGTATGGCATGAATGAGTCATATCACCTCGAGGGGGCGGTAGTCAGCGCTTCCTCAAATGAAATTATCAGGTTTACACATATTGGAAAGCATAAAGTATATTTGTAAATAAAAAAACAAGTATAGAGAAAACATAAACAAAATATATATCATATATAAATACAGTTCCATCATAATGGCCACCATGAGAGGCATTTGGAGGTATTTTTACAATCATCGTTTCGTGAGGCAGTAGTTCACCGTCCACAGAAATAGTATGTTCATATCAATTAGACAGAGGTGTGTGGAAGTGTAGTTAAAATACTTCTAATAAAAACAACCTATTATATTTAGGATACTATTTTTTGTTTTTAAAGAAATTAATAATGAGTTTTTATGGGGTTGGAGAAGTAATATAAAAGAAAAGAACGTAAGAAAAACGATACCTTTAAATCGGGTAACTCTCTTTGGTTTGAACCAAAATGATTTTTTGAAGTACCTTCTTCATAAGGTAAGGATTATTGGTGGATTTTTAGTATGTAGGGAGATTAATTTTGAGGATGTTGTATGAGACAAGGGGCTTGAGTGGTTTTATTAATATGATAGAGTTGATGACTTTTTATAAGGGGAGGAGGGGCTCTATTGGAAAGTATGAAAATATTATTTTTTTATAATGATTTTTGGTATCTAAAATTTCCAAACTCAATAGCGTCAAAGATAGGATGACTCATGTTCGAAATTAAATCATTATATAAGAAATGGATAGTTTGGGATAAATTTTTTAAATTTTTATAATCTTATTTATTTAAATTATTCATTAATGTGGTCAACACTACATAATTATTGTGTCATAAATAATTTTATTTTTTTGATATCTAAAAATTAAAAAAATACCATGATGTAGAATTTTTTTTATATTTCAAATTAATATTTACAGCCGAAGAGATAACTTATATAACCCCATGTAATAATTTATTTACTAAAAGATATATGTTTATGTCATTTTTGCGTTTACTTTTAATTAATTAATATAAAGTGTAATTATCACTCTTAAGTAGTTTCATGGGTCCCCAAATCGACCCAAGGTTGACCATGGTCGGGAATTCACCCTATCATAGGATAAGGACCTTGTCAACATAAATTTAATATAATTATAATATTATTTTTACCTTTATTTACCCTATATACTCTTATCCATGTTAAAAAATTTTACTGAACTAAATATTCATAATGTCTAAAAATAAAATATAACTATTTACAAAATTTAGACCTTCTGATTCCTAATATGGAATCCATTTTTCCAAATTCAAAATATATAAGTTTCATAAATTAATTTAAAATTAATTCCCATTGTAAAAAAAACATGTTTTTAAGAAATAATAACTATCAAAAGATTGACACTTGTTTATGACCAATTTCGATGTGAAATTACTTCAAATGACAGAAAATTGATTAAATGAAAAAAAATAATCTAATAAAACATTCAAACTAATTAAAAATATAATATAATCATATAAATAAATTAGATTAAAAGGAAGTTTTGAATTAAAATTTATTATTATTCGTTATTTATTAAAAAATGAATATTATCAGAAAAATACCAAAAATTCATCAAAGTAAAATTTGATGTCCCGATTCTAAAAAAATATTATTTTTCAAATACATCATATAAAATTTAAAAAAATATATATAAAAATTGTTCGCCATCAAAAGGCAGTAAAATGACCTTTTAAAGAATATTAGAGTATTTATGCTTAAAATTGGATTATTTATTATTATAATTCTCTAAAATTTATTGGATGAATGTAAAAACATTTAACAGATATGTATAATAATTTTTCAGTTAGTTCTGTTCATTCCTTCCATTACAATAGCTAGGCGTTAACTATCATTTAAAATAATAATATTTTATTATTATTTTTTTGCATAATTCAACATTGTGTGAAACATAAGATTTCAAAAAAACACATTGTTGTGTATTGGGTATGAAGCAAGAACATAGAATCCCATTTAATGTAAAATTAATTATTAAATCACAAATATTAATAAATATGACAATTTAAAATTCTTTATTTACCTGGGATGTTAAATCCTTCCCCACATTTGGGAATTGCATCCCCGAAACGTTAAAATTGGGCTCCAAAACATCATTGAATGTCCCACATAAAAAAGTGTCTATAAAACGATCACTTTAATATAAAGGAAGAGCTTTATAATGGTTTCCAAGGACAATAGATACTTGGATTCTATGAAAACATGGATATGGAGGAGAGAAGGAACCATCACGTTCTGATGGAGTGTGACAGAAAACATTTTTAGGAGAATGTTAACCCCCAAAAAATCACAAACTTTTGATGGGTTAAACAATAATTGACTCCCCATTAGGATAAGATAACATACAACATTTTTGTTTTAAGTTAATTTTCAAAAAGTTGAGGAATTTATTTATGATCTTAACTAAAAACAGAAGTAAACATAATTAAATGTCATGTACACTTTCATACTTTACTAAATTTCTACAAAAAACTCATATTTTCTCCAAATGATGAGTATTCAAACTGAATTGGACACATTAAAAGTTATATAATAAACTTCTATAGTACCACATAATCCAGGAAATATGAACTATATATTTCCCATATCATTACACATCAACTAAAACCAAAATGGTTACTACGAGATCATATAATTCCCAAAAAGGATAATCCTTTATAAAAATAAATACTACTCTTAATCTCCAAAAAACAAAAAATAGTACCGAATGTTCAACAAAAACCCTTCAATTAACAACTATCCTTAATTTTATTCAGTATAATCCAAACTAAAGTGTAAATATTCTACATAGTCTTCCACGATAAATCATAACATTTATCTCCAAATAACACCGACTACTATTAAAGTCTCATACTAAAGTTTAATTAACCTAATCACGTATTCTCTATGATAGGTTAAGCATTTACATAAATAACCCAAATATCCATATGTGCACAATAAAAACATATAATCATCCAAAATTAAATTTCAACCATTACTCCACAAATGAAATCTCATAGTATTCTATTTCCCATAATCATATAATGTTCCCAAAAAGAGAGAACATATTTTAAAATGACTTGTATAACATAATCACTAAATCATTTTCCTATGTTAAGGATATCTATATTATAAAACATAAGTTCCCAAAATCAAATTATTATTGATCCATAAATTTTCTTAACTGTCATATTATCCAAGGACCTCATGTATGCTAGTTATAGGTGATGCACCCTTGTCACTCTTTGATTTTGGGTTCAATTCATGTGGCCTTTACAGACATGACGAGTTGTCACCCATCTTATGAGTTGTCTTTTTTATAAAACACAAAATAACCCTAACATGTTTGAACATTAAATGTTTTCATATAACTTTCATTTTCATCCAAATACATTAAGACCTCAATATCTAACTTCATGAAGGCTTATATATATTTTCATTTTTTTATTTCACCTCTATATGATAAAATAAAACTATTACAAATAGAAAGAACAACATACCATTATCATAGTGTCCATATGGTTTCATCGTCATCTTGTTCACGTAGGTAGATGGTCCATGCCCTGAAACAATGATTTATAGATCCTTCAAAATCATTTTCTTCCTTCACAAAAATACAAATTGTACAACTTGGGTCATATGGTTGTTTATAGAAATATGTTTTCTGAAAATAATCTTTTATGACATATAATTTCAAAACATTTGAAAAAACATGATTTTTATAAAACAGTCAGACCAAATTTTAGATGAAACATTTGATTAATGGTTCTCTTAAAATACCATAAGTACGTATTGAGAAACTATATTGTAAAGATAATATAAATAGGTTTCATAAGGGTCTCCTTCTATAACACATTTTACAAAATCATAATATGCTTCAAAATCACGAGATAAGGTAAAATATTTAAAAATTTAGTGATAATATTTATCTTTCATGGAAATATGAAAATATTGTGAAACTATGATTTTATTAAATACAACACATGATCCACACTCATATATAGGTATAGTGGGGGTTTTTGATATCTCAAACTACTACTTACAAGTGAGTTGTATGCTAGAAAAAAGTTCACAATATTCTGAATATGACTTTGCAATAATTATTGCAAGCATGTCACCAAGAAGAGATATGAATTTTGTTTGAGATCCTCATCCTTCCATTTGTAACCGAATTTCCTTGATATGAAAAGGTTATAAAATAATGATATAACTGAAATAATAATCATAGGGACTAACCATGTTTTTAACTAAAACTCGTAATTGCTAAAGTTATTTAAATCATCCTCTATTACCAGCTTGAAGGACCCAACCTTCAACATTACACAATCTACAATTATGTCAAGAATTACCATTGAGTATCTTTTTAGGATTAGTGTTTTATAGAATTAGTCCATTACTATTATATTCCAACATGAATATTATATGTAGACACTACTACTCAATATCCATTTTTTTCATAAAATAAAAAAACTTAAAAAGAAATATTTCTTGTTCCATGTTTTAGAAAGAATTACTTTTCCTTGATCCCTTCCATGACTCTATTCAACTTTATGTCCTATAGAACACACTTCAATAACATGGTATGAGCATAAAAATATTAGTAAGTGTTTTAATATAAGTAATGAAAACATTATCCCATAAATAAATACAAATCAATGAAGCCATACTTTTCAATCGTGACACAACTTTTGAAATCATAAGATTTTTGAATAACACACTGAAATCATAAATCATAACTATAACTCATGGTATCCATATCACACATACATTGTAGATATAATAGCTAAGTAGTGTGTTATGTTGTAATACCCATCGTAGTATATTCCCTAAATCTCTTATGAGAAACATTCATGTTTACCTCTGTCACGTTACCTAATGCATTGAAGAGCTATCTCAGGATCACCCTCCCTAGGTTTATTACAGAACCACCCATATATGTAGACAAGTCCCAATAACCATAACATATTCATATCACATAAAACAAGCTTAAAGTAAATATAACATTTCCACATTGAAATCAAAATATATCATTACAAGATATTGAATTTATCAATGCCTTATCAAACCATTTTCAAAATAATTTAAAACATTTAATAAAGTGATTTTTGAATCGACCTATCCTATACCACATTGAATAAATTAAATGAAAATTTAATTACAAAACATTCATTTCCATATAAATAACACCTTATAACGATTTTTAAAACATGGACATTAATGATAATGATTTATAAAAATAAATATTTAAAACATTTAATTTATTATTTTAGTTAAAGAGTTCCTTACCAAATGATAGATTCTTGAATACAAATAATTGAGGAATAAAATTAATCAATACATTATAATATAATGAAAATAAATGGATTCATGATATAATATTCCAGAGGACATTATTAACACCAGATAAAAGTGAATTGGTGCATAAAAACAATGAGGTCTTAATGGAATGTAAATTGAGACGAAATCCCTTACAAAAACTGTTTCATTAGATTAAGGATTAAAAAATTACATAATAATGTGTTAAAAATTTAAATACACTAAATATGATTGGATATTATATTTCAATCAATATAAGGACATTCACACATTTTCTTTTTAAAACAAAACCAATTACTTGGATGTTTAACTTAATGAATGGAAATTGAGTTAAGATTACCCTTATCAAGTTCACATCAATGACATGAGAATTTATCAATGGAGTGATTATGTGTATCCAATGTATATACAAAAAAAGAGGAGGGAAAATTAAAACATAAATAAATAAACAGTGATTCCATACATAATCATAGCATGACATAATTAAGAATTAGATGATTAACCCAAGGAATGGAAATTGGGTTAAAAAGATCCCCTACCGATTTGGTAACTTACAAAACATACAAGAAATGAAAAAAGGACCACAAAATAAAGATTTAAATACAAATTAATTAAATTATATTACATAAAGAATACAATAATTGGAATTACATACACCACACAAAAGAAAATAGTGGCAAAAATAGCAAGAATCGGACGAGAATAACAAGTGAGATGAAAACCCCTTACCACATTGTAATCAATCGAGTCGTATGTCCAAAAGTTAATAATCAAAAAATTAATCAGATTATAACATGAATAAAAAAATCATGATAATATATATCAAATGTCAGTACAAAATACACCACAAGCAATAAATAAGTGGAAAACAATGGAAATATCATGGAATTAAAAGTGAGATAAGAAACCCCATACCTCCTATCCAACATGACTCGTTCGTTCTTTATTCTCCTAAATAATAATGTAATGATAATTTATACATTCTTAATAACCTTTTTAGAGTTTATTATTCCTTTTATATCACTTATTACCATGTTATAAACATTATTTTATTATTTAAGTTAACAATGGTCATTTTTTTGATATTTGGTACTTGAGTCCAAAATGAACTTCTTATAATTAAAAGTAGTTCATGTGGTCAAATGTCCATTATCTAAATAAATATATTCAAGATTAAGATACTGTATATATCATATATATTCAGTATATATATGTATATGTAATAGTATATTACATTTGGAGATATGAAATGGAATAAACCGTTCAGGGGGACAGTAAGTCGTACGTATGCTTGAACTCTACTTTCATTTAAATTTCATATTTAATGGAATGAAAACATAATGATACATAGTTATATTATAATTCCAGTATAATATCATATGTAATTTCATTAATTCCATCCTTTATATGTTCCACGTATGGCATGACCGAGCCATATTACCTTGAGGGAGCGGTAGTCCGCACTTCCTCAAATGAAATTATCATGTTTACACATATTGGATTGCATAAAGATATGTTTGTAAATAATAACACATTAGTATAGAGAAAACATAAACATAATATATATCATATAATAATATATTTCTATCATAATGGATACCATTAAGGATGGTTGGAGATATTTGATCAATCATCATTTCGTGAGGTAGTAGATCGTCATCCATAGAAATTGTATGATCATATCCATTAGATGGAGGTGTGTGTAAGTGTAGTTTTAATCCTTTTTATAAAAAAACCTAGTATATTGAGGATAATTTTTGTTATAAAATAAAGGAAGAAAAATATTTTAGGGTATTGGAGAAGTAAAATAAAAGAAAAGGACATAAATTTTCATTAAATCCGTTAATGCTCTTTGGTTTGAACAAAAAAGATTTTTTAAAGTTCCTTCTACCTACGTTAAGGATTATAGGTGGAATAGAGGAATTTAGGGAGCTTAATTGGGAAGAGTTTGGGGGATCCAAGGGTCTTGAGTTGTGTGAGTAATGGGTTAGAGGTGATGTATTTTTATAAGGGGGAGGGTTGGCTATTTAGGAATGTTTTAAAATTTTATTTTATTATATAATGATTTACATTTTTTAAAGAACCCAAACTAATTAACGTAAAAGATAAGATGACTAATTTTAGAAATTAAATCATCCAATAATAATTGGACAGGTTTTGTATATTATTTTAATTTTTATAATCTAATATATTTAAATCATTCATTAATGAGTAAAACACTACATCATTATTGTGTCATAAATAATTTTTATTATATGATGTCCAAAAATTAAAAAAATATACCATGTTGTAGGAAATATTATTAGAAATAAAATTAAAATTTATATTATAATAAATACCTCATATAACTCCATATAAAAAATGATTTACTAAAAGATATATGTTTATGTCATTTTTATCTTAACATTAAATTAATTAATATAAAGTGTCATTATCACATTTATGTGGATAAATGGGGTCCCCAAATCGACGCAAGTATTCCCATGGTCGTACATGTATCAGATAATATAATTAAGACCATCTTAGGGTAATTATAATATTATTATAATTAATTTTTTACCCTTATTTACTCAATTTAGCCTTTAACCATGGTAAAAAAAATATATTTTAGTAAATATACATAATGTATAAAAATAAAAGTTACATATTTACACAATTTGGACCTCTTAATTCCAAATATGGAATCCATTTTAAAAAATTCAAAACACAGAAGTGGAAAAAATTAATTTAAAATTAATTCATGTTTTCAAAATAAAAAGTGAGTTTTTATGAAAAAATAACTATCAAAATATTGACACTTGTTTATGTCCAATTTCAATGTGAATTTATTTACAATGTCCAAAATTGGATTAAATGGTAAAAACATAATCTAATTACACTTTATTACCAATTAGAATGTTAATGTATCCATATAAGTAAATTAGATTAATAGGCTGTTTTGAATTAGTATACATTATTTGTCACTATATATTAAAAAATGAACACAATCATAAAAACACCAAAATTTCATCATAAGTAAAATTTGATCTCCAAATTATAAAGAAGAATATTATTTTATCAAATTGTGCATATAAAAGTGACAAATACTGGATTTAAAAATGGTTTTCCCTCAAAAGGCTGTAAAACGACCCTTTAAAGAATGTTAGAGTACTTATTATTAAAATCAAATTCATTCTTATTTTAAGTCTCTAAAATTTGTTGGATAAATGTAAAAAAATTTAAAAAAAAATTATAATAAATTTTTAGTTATTTATGTTCATTACCGCTATTACAATGTCTAGGTGTTAACTATCATTTAAAATAATTATAATATATTGTCATTTTTCAGTATAACTCAACGTTGTGTGCATCGTAACATTTAAAAGAAACTTGTTGTTGTGTAATGATTATGCCATATAACATATCATCCCCTTTCAAGTAAAATTAATATTTAATTCAAAAATATTAATAAATATGAAAATTGCTTGTTTTTTATTTACCTGGGATGTAACATGTTTTCGATGGACCAACTAGTACTCATCTTCAACTTCCTTATAAAAAATTAATGTTAAGTGATGGTGAATAATATGATGAGACTGTGAAATCAGGGAATACCAATAAAATACATATTTTAATATCTCAAGATAAGTATTTGAAATTTCATTTGGATCTGATGGTACTAGATATTGTGATCCTTTTGAGGGAGAGAAGTCAAATCACACTCCTAATGTTTCTGTTTCAAGTAAGTTTTGGAATGATATAAGAATAGGTTCTTCTTATAATGTTTCTATTGTCCAAGGATATATTATTAGATAAAATCAAATTTATTAAGATGTTTAAGATTTAGGAAGTAGGAGGGTTCATCCAGTGGCTTCTGATATTCTGGATGATGTTTTTGGTTTTGATAAAGATAAGGGGAGATAACCTTTTAAGGGGAAGTAATCCCCAGGCACAACTCATCTGGGTTTTGATGATTTTGAAAAGTAATAATATCATGAAGATTATGGTGATGGTTATATGTGTCCACCTGTGCTTGGTTGACTTTCTATTCATGTTTATGGAAAAATCCAAAGGGATCTCTGGTTGAATAGATATATGATTCTAGTCAGTTGAAATCATTTTCATCTAATGTTCCTACTATTGAATCTATAAATTTTTAGGATTACTTACCTATAAAAGAAAGGATTCAATATCTTATTCCTTATTTTCCTATAACTTATTATTAATTTACTAAAGATAATATTATTTCTTTTAGGGTGAGGATTCTATAAGATATTAGGGGGATTATTATATCCAAACCACATCAATAAACTAGGACATGTGAAGCCAAAATAAGATGGATTTTTTTAGTTATTGATTTATAATATACAACCTAAGATGAGACTAAAAATACTATAAGTATAGATTAATAATAATAGGACATATAATGAGAATAATGAATTCAAATCTATAATTAATAAAATTAGGGGGATCTTTGCTGAAGGGAACTTATCTCTTATAGAGATGTTAGAGTCCTTACCTAAAGCTAGTGAATACACATCTGTTGATCCTCCCTCATGTTCTTTAGTTGAAACTGAAGTGATCCATTCCATGTTGAGAGAGGAGATTCATGATATCGTAGGTAATCTTTCGTCTTCTTAAAAATAGAAAAATTGGAAGATAATGGAACATGGTGGAATAATTTATAAATTTATTTTGTAATTTTAAAGGAATCTATGAGTGATAGAGATACTACCAATAAAGATATTAAGTACTAAATTTCCCATATTTATAACAATATATAGTTCAATTTTCACATTAATATTCTTGATATGAATCTAATTATGCCTCCTTTTAATAGGCCATTCAATAAGAATGTTATTCATCTTAATGTTTTTATCCCCTTTCCAAGTATTTTTTATGGAATATTAGAAGGGTTTCTTCATAAAAATGGAGCATGGAGGAAATATCATTACCGATTTCATTAAAATTTTAAACTATTTTTAATTTCTCTGGGACTACATCTATAACACCTCAAGCCATAACCATGACTACTATCACTACTAAGCCTTCATCAACAACCCTTCTTTCATAGTTTCAACCTTTTTGAATGACTCTAGTTGAGGTAGTTTGACATCTCAGGCCTATAATAATATGATAGCTTCCTCAATATATATATACACCTTAAGAATCCACATATTTACCACCTATCTCTAGAAAATGAAGATATCTAGTTATTTCATATACCCATCGAGCTAAGAGTGGTTTTTATTCAGATTAGTCTTTTATAGGGATTGTTAATTTCCCCTTTAACACTTTTTGGGTTGTAATATTTAATTATTACATAAAAGTATAATTCAGTATTAGTCATCTTTATGTCTTTAATTGTATTTGGTTTTGATTTATTTCATTATCTATTTGATAATTCTAATAGGATTAATAACTTTTAATGTAATTTAAGATGGTAATAATATACTCTATAATTTAAAACTTCTTTTATACCATTACTTAGAAATTTAAAGAATGGAACATTTCAAATTAATCTATACATATTCATATATTTCCATTGATACATGGTTGTAAATTCTATAATTTTTTATCATCAAAATTTTGAAAATTGTTAATGTCTTCTCGATTTAGATATCACAAATCATGATTATTATTTTTCTATAACCCATAATGTTTTATGATACTAAATCATTTTGAAATTATCAATAGGAACAGACTTAGTTAAGTGTTGATGTATAATTAGTTCAGTAGATATATCATTATTTTAAAATTTTATACCATCATTTTAGTAGATATATTACTGAAGATCACCTAATAAATATATACAACTCATTATCTACAACTGATTGATCTACCACTAACACATCTACCATTTAAGAAATCTACCATCAGACATATCTACCCCCAATCAATGATACCACCAGGATGTTCTACAACTATAACTCATCTACCTCTATGAATTCTCTGCCACTATAATAGATCTACCACTTAGATATCTACTATGAGAATTACAGCATTGTATTGAAAAATATTATTAAAAATTAATTTTTCTAATGGCTATTATATTAAACATATTGTTGTCAAGTCATGTGTTGAATTAGGAATTATTATTCTTAAAATAGTCAATCGATACATTGAAGAAAAAGGAATACCATAATGATTTTATAATTAGTACAAGGATTTTTTACACAATAGATAATCAGAACTACAACTATATAAATTATATTGAAACCCTCCATGTATTTTTGGGATTGTGGGATATATATGGAAGAGAATAGATCTAATAGTGGGAACCAATTCATTGATATTATATAAATTCATACATTGAATCCACTCAGAATATTAACATATGTAAAACCGAAGGACTTTACAAACATTTATGATGCTATATTTTTCTATATATTTAGAGAAACCACCTTGATCTCTTTCAAAAGACCAATTCTAGGACCACTAGACATATAAATCTATTTAGATCTTGTAGAAATAATTTTTCATATCTCTACTCATTTTCTATTTCTATTTATGATTTCTTATTGATAATTATTTTTTTAAACTAATAACTTATAAAACACTATCTCTTATGATCAACTAGATAGTTATCAACACCCTCTCTAAACATTCTTCATTTCTTAACCTTGAAAATAGTGGAAGAGGTCACATGTGAACTATAGTTGTTTCTATCACACATATAAATACGAAATAGGCTTTGTGCCTATATAGATTTGTGTTGTATTGTTTTTAATCTCTAACTATGTATGGGACAAGATTATTATTTAACAAACTGATTAGAATAATGTTATATCTAGGTGGATACCGTTATTTCTTAGTTTGATATAGAACCCCTCATTTTAATTTCACTAATTATTAATTAGTTTTCTTTTTTTTTCAATATTTAAGGATATATCTATTTTAAATATTGTAAAAAAATTACTCTAATATAGAATTTTAATTTTTGTTTCATATTGAGAATTGTATCAAATTAATTATTATTAAATGTCATTTTTATTTTAAATAATGATTTAACTGAGAATTAATCCCTCTTTCATAACCTATTTGAAAACAGAAATTATATATTTTTAAAATTTCATTTTTTTGGTGTCTTATTAATTTTATGGATTTAAATTTTAGTGTTTTTTAAATAGAAATTTTTTTCTATACTACATTCACATGTCTCTTATGTTAATCACTCTAACCATGTTAGTTCAAACAAAAAGAAAAAATAACATGTTTTTAGAATAAATGGATATGCGTCACTACATCCTTTAATAAATGAAATTTAGAACATATCATATCATAGATTAAAATTTTCAACAATAAATAATCCCATAAAAAATAATAAATGAAAAATGAAAAGACATGAAAATGAATTCATTTGTTGTATACCTAACAAATACTATAAATATCAATGCCACCAACACCACACTCAATATGATCACCTATAAATTGTAAGTATTATTCACTTTAATGAGTAGGTATCCACATATGATTCCATGTAGGGATTAGTAGAGTAACCTCATATGATATCCCATGTTTTGAGAGATTCCAAATACAAGATGGACTATATAATAAAATAATGGGGAAATAATCATAATTCATAGTCATATTCATATTTCGTATCACCCTTTGGGGTCAACTATGCCAGGTCAAAAAACAAAAATATTATGAGATATCCTAACCCAATATAACACCGCAAAAATCCCTCAATAAATACCATGGCCCTCAATAATTTTCAAACCACAATAAGGCCTTAGACAACATACTTATCTGCTAGATAATATCACATGGTAAATATAGTATATAATATAAATAATTAAAAACATGATAAATGAATGATATAAACCATTCTAGATAAACACACAATGTTTATAAAATTGTATTATAATGTAATTTTATATCACTATATGTGTGTATCTAGAGAATCTCACAATGTTGAGTATATATAAGAATATGAATAATCATAACCCATGATAAATCTATTCCATATGAAGTTCAAATGAATGCATGGTTTTTATATTTGGGTCTCTTAAGGATGAACTCATGGTATGGGCCCTTGTATATATAAATCAATAAAATGAAATGAAAAAATAAATTAGGTTACCATTTATAGTTAATCATCAGAAAATAAGATGACTGAGAACGCATGAGTTATCTAGTAGTTATTCTCATTTTCCTAATCATGAGAGAAATATGATAAATATGTTCTCAATAATATTAAATTAATTTATAATAATACTTTAGGGTCAAAAAAAATCCGCAATGGGTAATAGGAATCCCCCATTAATTTGAGAAAGTATTATACCCAATTCCCTTAAAAGATTTGGAAAAAAATGAAGAATACTCAAAATTGACAAAAGACCGACTGGTCCGCGTACCGATTCAAAATTAGTGGCATGCGACCAGTTCAGCAAGCCCCCCGTGGACCAGCAGCGTCCGAAAAATAGAGGCGGGAGCCCCTACGTAGGCGCAGACAAGGACGAATGCCAGGCCGGTCCACTACCATGAACTACCCTAGCCATGAACCATGCTAGACCGGCCCATGCCGAGCATGCTATCGTTCGCGGAACAGAGGCGGAGCCCTGTGCTGCCATGAAGCGCCCCTCGAACCGACTTGGTTCATGGGTGAGGTGAATTCAATGAACCCCCGCGATCCTCGGATTGACCAAGTCATTCATAATCTAGGTTTTCTGTCATGGGCCTCCGAAAAACGTGCTGCATGACCACAATACAACCATATCCCTCCCTCTATAAAAGGTCGTCAAGGGGGAGAAGAAAGGGTATTGGGATTCAGATGCTTGGATATTCGGATGCTAGAGGATATTGAAGGAGCGACTTTTCGATGGAATGAGCTTTCGATTTCGCAAACCGCGATGTTCCAATTCGCAAACCAGTATAGGTATAGAACTGGAAATGAATTGATAGAGAACCGAAAAATGTAGAACAAATTTGGAACTGTGAACTAAAATTAAAGCAGTGAGAAATATCCTCTCCACGGATTTACTCCCCATGGACCAGGGAGTCTATGCCCCTTTTTTGATCTGACGTGCCACGTAGCACCCTTCTACGCGGACGCAGCCCCGACCGGCGATGCCCCTGGCCGCTATTGCTCACACGGACTCCAGCTCTGTGTACCAACATGGAACATGGGCCAAACTGGAAGCTGTGTACCGACCTAGTATGCAGAAGGCCCATCAGTCCGCGTACCACCCTAGTACGCGAACAACCTCTCCAACCGTGTAGCACTCCCCTACGTGAAGGGCACCACTCATCATGAACCCATGTGGCCCGCCAACTGATTCAGTGTTTCCATTCCTCAAGCTAGATAAAACCCTTAAAATTCAGTATGATCCTCTGCCAACCCTTCATTGGCCTATTCACCGGACCTGACCCAAGGCCTCTACCGAAGCCACTGGACCCGTATGATGAAACCTTTAGGCACGTCAGATCGCCACTGTGAGTTCTCATACCCACGTTAGGCAAGTGAAAAAGTTGATTCCCTGACCCTTGAGCGGATTCCTGAAGCATTTCTCACATTCCCATGGTAGTGTAGGGTCTGATCCCGAGAGTCCCCTTTGTTCCTCTGCACCTGCTAGGATTGAGAGGTCCCGCTGGCCTTTCCTTTTGACGAGGACCAGCGGTTAGCACTTCTCCCCTCTCCCGAGAGTGGCTGGGCATCCCTTCTAGAATAGGACCCACACCTTACTCTCTGGATGTAAATAGACATCCCCTCCCTTCTGGGAAGGTTCATTGTTATGCTGTCGTATCCCCGACCCCTACCGGCACATGTTCTACCTCCCTCCAACATCGGGAAGAGGGAAAATCCAGCGGCACCAACCCTTTCTCTCCACCTCCATAGCCATTGTCTCTACCACATGACTACTACCTTCACCCCGCTCTAAAATCAGGGAGAAGGAGAGTCTTGCGGTTCCGGCCACCATCCCTTGAGGAGGAAAAAGTGAGAGGCTTGCCCAGTCTATTCCATTCTCTTTTTTCTCACACAGAGATTGACTCACATGGGCGTAGAGAATTGTGGTGGTCGTGGAATCTTCACAACATCGGTGGTTAAATGAACCACATGGGTTTTGATCACTGTCTCCCAAACATGGTACGTAGGACTCCTCTTCGTGGTTCAATCGCAATAATAGGAAACTCTCACGTGTAAGCCCTAATCTTCCAGAATTACGTGGAATTTGATTCGTGGAAAAATGGGATACGTAGGAAACTTTTTCCAAGTTTCCAGCTCGATCTTTATGTCTGACATACAACTTTTTCCCTATCATACCATGTCCTTATACCCCAGAAGGACCATCTCTCGGCCAAGTAAATCACTTCCCTTGGGTCTTCTCGGTAGCTTCAGCGTATGTCCCGCCCTAGTTTTGACGAGGAATCATCAACTGGGTGTCCATGACACCTGACATAAAACTGTATGATTGGGTCCTTGTCACACGACCTTAAATTGTGATGTGTCCCATTGAGTGGCATCGAGCTACATGGATTCTGATTCATCTAACGAGGATATGTAGGAAGCTCGTATCACGGGGTCTATCCAGGCACTCAAGTCATTATGTGCCCACCGTGGATGAAAATAAACCCCATAGTGCCCAGCTATGAGGCTTTAAACCCATACTGTCTCAATGAGTCCAAATTCCTCAGAGTCATTAATCCAATGAGGGATGGTAAACCGTGGACCTAAATGATTCTGAATCCCTACGTTCAGTTGATCATTTCCAACCTGGTTTAATTCGTGGATACTATGCTTGGGGATTAACCAATTATTCGCGAATATATGAATACGTCTTAAATATATAATAGAGTCCCGAAATAAGAAATAATTCCACCTCCCACAAGGGTGCGATGTGCCCGACTTCCCATCCCCTAAACCAAGGTGATTTATTATGTGTTTCTGGCCAAATCGCCTAGTGAATGTCTGCCTTTGGAAAGCCGATCCACGTATCGTTGGATATGGAACCATTGGGCGTTTCAAAGAAAACATTATGCACCTGACATGAGTGATTAAACAGAACTCAGCCTTCTTAAAATCAATCATCAGTAGCAGCATCCCCCCCGCGTCAAAACAAAAATAATGAACACGACGTGAATCTTTAACCAGCATGATGGATTTACCATAAGACCACTTTGTGCCCCCTCATACTCATGAGGAGGGTCAAAAAAGCCCATTAATTACGCATGGGATTATGAGATGATTCTTTGATGTGTTTTTTTATTATTTGTTAAAATATTTTACATGTAACAATCAGAGCTCCCTTTGATCCAATGGAGTCACAAAGGAACTCGCAGATGTGTACATCAAGAAACGCAATGATAGGGTATTCCTACCAATGAAGTACCCCATCACCTACTCAGCGTCTTCAACGTTGGGTCTTAGATGTGCTGATCCAAGAGTAACACTTGAACCATACTCTCCCGCTGGTGGAGGAGGCCATATGCGCCCTCCAGTCGGCCAAGACTCACTGGCCACCTTCCAAGCAGCGGCCGCAAAAGCAGATCCAGACGGATCTTGCTGCTGTCTCAAACCGTGTCGGGAGTCAATCCCCAGAATGGTACGACACATACCTCCCTTATCTTATGGAGGCGGATGAGGCTGACACTAAATAAATCATCCCCACTGAATAGGGGTTCCACTCTAAGGCCCTTGTCAGAAGACATCATCACGGTTACACCGCGACTCAATATCCACACACTGGGCAGGACATCACCCCGAGGATCGAGGCCCACGCTCCCTGAGCTCAAGCACCTCGAACCTCCTTAAAAGGGAGGAAAATGTGAAATCATGGACTAGTCATCACCTTTCCCCACCAAGGAAGATCTATGCTACCCAGTCATAGAGACATATCACGGGAAGGAACATACACCTGTCAACTCCACCAAAGCCCGCTATCCCAAAATGGTGGCATCATATGAGAAGTTGAGCATTCCCGCAGAGCTTCGTCAAGCATATCCCCCAAACAGGAAGACACGTACATGGTAGACACTACTTCCTACCCAGGGTCATGCAGCCCACCAACTAGACGTGGTGGCAACCCAGCGCCTGCAGGACCATCTCCTAGAAGATGCTCCTGATGCCTACCATACCGATATGGTGGAAATCAAAAATGCCTACCATCCAAATGTGGAGAAAATTAATATGAGGGCACGCCTCTGTACTAAAAAAGGCCACAGACTCGATACGGTGGGGAACCACCATATGTAGTTCTAGCTCCCTACAGATGCAAGTAATGTCTGCCACCCTGATGTGGCAAAAAATGGAGATGTAAACCAGTATATCCCGAAATAGGGGAATACTCATTCACCTAACCTGACACAAGAGAATTGGTAGTACCCACTGACCAGATGAGGACCAAAGTAGGATATTCCTACTCTGATACTAGAATAGGCCTTCATACCCATTCCTTCCAAATATGTCTCTATGAATATCCTAGTAATGATGGAGGAGCAGGTATCGATCCGACATCATATCTTGCAGACTTGCAAATAATGTAATTGCATCAGTAGCAACAGAAAGTACTTCGGCCCGTGATCCCATCTCCCCAATTGAGGTGACTCATCTAAGAGACGATATAGACACCTCAATGAAGATCTGCATCCCTTCTTCCACCCAGGAGGCTCATTGTCCATATACCGCAAAACAAGGTCAACCAGATCGAGCAGTTTCACTAATTACAACTGGGGGACACCCGTCCATCATTGTGGATTCTCCCGAGTAGGAATATATCCCTTCTAAAACTCAATATGTTGTTCGGAATGTCCCGGAAACATCATGATACCCAACTAGACAGGGAACCATAGGTGAAGAACGTTATCAATAGTAGACGGTCCCCGCTTCCCACAAGAGAGTGCCCCGAACGCGTCGCAGGCAGCCCGAAAATAAAGAGCGCGTTCATGACTTCACTCTATTGGAAGCTGGGGTTCCTGACACCACTAATCAAATCTCGAAGGCTTATAACCCTACCAATTCATTACCATATTATGGGAGTGGATGTAGTAGTTGTAGAGGTCCTCCTCGCAATGTCGCTACCAGCATCCCTGGAGGTCCTCCCCAGAGCACCTGCGGGGGCCTCCCCCAACGGAATATTACGATCGATCACGAGAGATTCTCTTTTGATGCGAGTCATGGAAGCCCTCCGCATGACCATATGATCGAACAAAAAATAGTCCCACCACTTGTTGTTATCCACCCTAAAGGTCCTTCCTAGGGTATACACTACAAACACTCTCCGTGTAGTGGGACCAGAGATTATGATAGTATCCCTCACTATCATAGTTGCAAATATAGAGCCCTCCTTGTAGTGATTTCTCTTCACGACAAGAAGGCCCTCCCCTTTTCGTGGACTTCCCTAAAGTTTCTCCCTAGGGGTTACGTTGCAATGACTCTCCACAAAGCCTTGCATCAGATCACTGTGGTAGTTCTCACCACTCAGATAACGAAGGACCTCCCCACAGATACATCAAGTAACCATAAGGCCCTCCCCTTATTGCAGTACATTCTGAAGGCCCTCCCCAGGGTGTACCCTATAAATATTCTCCCTACGGCAGCTGCAATAGTAATCCTCTCCATTGCGACAGCTATGATGGTAATCCTCACCACCACGTCCGCCATTGCGAAGGTCCTCCCTGCAATGGCCCCAACAACAAAAAGGTCCTCCCCTTGTCATAGTGTGTCTCGAAGTTCCTCCCTAGGATACACATCGAACATCAAACCATGTTGGTCATCCTCACCATGATAGCAGTTTTTGTGAAGGTCCTCCCTCTTACCGCGTGGCGCGGACAGAAGGTCCTCCCCTTACTGCGATATGCCTTGGAGGTCCTCCCCAGGGTACGCACTGAAAAAGTCCTTTATGTAGTGGGGCGTCTAGCTATAATGGTATCCCTCACCATTATGACATAGATAGAGGAGGTCCTCCCCACACCGACATATCATATCGACAGTAAGGTCCTCCCCCTGCCAAATCAAGCACAGAAAATCCCTCATATACCGAGGAACTCAGAAGAACGGGTCCAGCATGTCAGATCTCGAGCCTATCACCAACGCCATCCTTCTTCAATCAGGGGGCTGTACAGGACCACGATAATCTTCCAAGCCACCCCAGAACCACCCACATGATAGTTCGATATTTACCAGCCCCACTAACTCTGACCAGAGTATCGGTGAGCGTCTCAGTTAGCCTGACCAGGTAGAGGAATCACTAGCAGAGGAGCATGCTGACATGTTTCACATGAGGAAACGACTGGCCATGGATTATGTACCGTTTATGTTTTGGCCCATGACCACCTTTCAATTTGACATACCTATATTATTTTCAGAAGAATGTGTGCATGACATCTGCTCCAACATATGTTAAACCTTCTGCTAGTTGAAATCAAGTTTCCTACCGTATGATGGGTATGCAGAACATGTCAAGACGATAAGATACCTCTTGTGTCACATCAACCTGGAAGATTTTCCTATGGCGCGACAACCACGGTCAGAGAGGCATAACGGAATCCTTGAGTTACCCATCTTCCATACTCTGCACCTGTTGCGACGCCTAATTGGTGAAACCCCGATGGGAGTCCATATCAGAGTATGGGGAGAACATGGAGCTCTGCATTTCACTCATCTCCCCGCCTAGCATAACACATTTAGAATAATGTCTTGCAACATCATCGCTTGAAGACAACAATCGAGTGGGGTCCCTATTCATGAAAGGTGACCTGCTCGACAGAGACCGTCCTTGAGTAAGTCTCAAAAGCATCAGGCCCGACGGGAAAAATCCATTCATGAACACATAAATCAGGACACCAAAATCATAAAGTTGGTATCTCACCTAAGAGAGGCCAATCAACATTAATTTCTTTCCTCCCCATAGGGAATTGATAAACAGGTGAACTCAGCAACAGATCCAGTTCACCCCTGAATGGGGGCATGAATGATCAAGAAGGTAGCGATAGTAGCAGCCACTACCACAATTCGAGGCCAACCCCAGCCTCCAGGGCTGGGGGAATTTTTAATAAAAAATACCCCCGTAAGACCAATAAAATCAGGAAAAGAGGCAATGCCCAAGGAATGGATCCGACCCCATCCCCCAGAGGTGGGGGCCTTTTTATTACCTCAACAACAACCTCCCCCATGAGAATCAGTATTCTCTTGTCTGGGGAGGACAGTCAGATGATGGGGTTCCTACCCTATCACATCTTATTAATCACCATTCCCTCTGAGAGGGAGGTGTACTATAAGGTCGCATCAAAGAACTCTCCCTGTCACCCTTCATAAAGAAGCCCAAAATAAATCTTGGGACTGGAAGGGGAAGACTAGTAAAAGGCATGGAAGATCCTCTTCCTATTTGGATGATTACATCTCCTTCACCCTGTGGTATGCATCCATCAACTCCATACATGGTAACCGCATGGGTGAAACTGTAGATGATGCTAATCTGGATGGATCAGGAGACGATGGTTCTGTTTCGGCTGTGACCCACAACAAACCATCAGGCCTGCACACCCGGAACCAGAGGACCGCCCTAAATATGGACGCCCCTCCAGCCCCCCCTCCTTCTCTTATTCTGATAGTCCCCAACAAGGATAAGAACAAAGGCCCGGTTACCCTTAACACACCCCATCTCAATAAAAACGAGCCACTTATGTTCGAGGAGGTATTTTATTGATAGGAAGAGGAGATGAATGAATTGAGATAGCTCAATGATGAGCTACTCAAGAGGAACCATCTTATTGAAAGTGTTTCCCAAGAAGAGCCTCACCTTGCACTCCCAGAAAATGCGCCTCAAATTCCAAGGTTTTCCCCAAAAAACGAATCAAGTTCAGGTCGTCACCCAATACGGTTCCCGACCAATCAAACTATCTGAACCCAGATTTGAATGAATACCAAGACATACCTCCAACCAGGAAACAATGAGAGAGAGTGTGTTTGATCCCTCTGAAGGTGCCACAAATGGCATAAGCACCCTTGGTGTCGGCCAAGCCGGATCCTCAAGGAATGCCTTGGGCAACACCCGACAAAGACCGGTCTCAACAAGATGTAAATCAGGGTCTCGCCAACACTATCGAGGCACTGAATGCTCGATTAGAAGCGATGGGAGGTCGGTCCGCTCTAATAAAGCCA
Organism: Viscum album; assembly: GCA_963277665.1. NCBI lineage: Eukaryota > Viridiplantae > Streptophyta > Magnoliopsida > Santalales > Viscaceae > Viscum > Viscum album. The sequence goes on from OY728141.1 coordinate 515,639,253, forward strand.
GAAAAAAAAATCCCTATTCAGATTGGGAGAGAAACACACCTCCTCTTCCCAACATTCGGAGCCCTTTATTCCCTATATTCAATGGATCAGGCGATCCATAATAGCATTTTATGCACTACATGTCTTATTGCGACCCCATGATGGGAACTCCCGAACTACAAGAAGTAGTGAAACTAAAATGCTTCGTGCGAACTTTGCAAAGATCTGCCTTCATTTGGTATACGAGCCTTCCAGCTCAGTCAATAAAGAGCTGGGAATAACTTCGACTGTAGTTCTTGTTCCACTTCATCTCAATATTTCCTAAAATAGTAGTCAACAACCTCATGAATTGCAAACATAGGGAGAACGGGAGGGTCTTAGATTTCATCGCCAGATGGATGGGTCTGACCTACTCTCTGAACAAGACACTTCCCTAGGACGAGCTGCTCACTATCTGCATCAATAACCTCTTAGATGAGCTGCAAACACCACTCGTACCAGTAGTGTGCACCCATGGCTTCAGCAATATCTTTTCCATCGCCCAGAGAATTGAAGACTCCCTGTAGTTGACTAATTTGAAGTCCTGAATAGTCTGAAAGGATCCTACATAGAGAGAAGTTAGGGCTGAAGCATCCTATGTTATGATCAAACCATCCCCTGTTCCAACTCCACCGCCTAGGCCTCCACCAAATTCCCAAGGGCCCCTTGCATATCAGTGGTTGCCTCTGCCCCGGCAGGATGATCCAAGAGGACCTAAGAGGAACCAGTCTGAGAAACGAAGACATAGTGTATACTCATTCTGAGAAGACCAAGTCCACGACTACTTCATCACCACCATGAATTGCAACTTCCTCAACCTCCTAGAGCCAAGGAAACCTGAAGAAGTCATATGGGATGATAGGAAAGATTATTGTCCCTACCACAGAATGTTGGGACATAATATCCAGGAATGCTTCATCTTCAAATACATACCTCAAAGGATGGTAGACTCTAGGCAGGTCGAGCTGGGACCACCCCCAGCTCACGTAGCATACGTTCCTACCACCAACCTCAAAGAAGGGGAGGGGTGGCAGGAAGTCACCAAAAAAGGGGTAGAAATTAGATTATTGGATGACTCGGAAGACAGTCAACCAATGTCATGGCATACTCCAAGAACAACTACAACAGCTGTTGGTGCCACCTACATCCCCTAACTCCACACAATTGTCAATATCGTCTTCACAATCCTCCACAAACCGGTCATCCTGGAGTAATCAAGAATGGAGGAAGCAAGTGTAAGAAGAGCAGTCTGCAACAAGGCCAAAGATAGCCAAACGCTATCGGATTTTATGCCCTCAAACATGGCACCATGGGCACCGACCCACCAAATGGAACCACCAGGGACAACCAACCAGGATGACCCATCACAAGATGAGGAGAAAATCTTTGTTTCCATAAACTTCATCCATCTAATGTAACTGTTCCCTAATGAAGGGTATGGTTATAGACCTGAATTCCAAAGACAAGGGACTGGGAGGAGGAATCGTAGAAGTAGTGGGTAACAGGGGAGGCGTAGTCACAGCTGAAACCAACCATATGATTTAACCCTGGCCCAAACCATTAATATCGCGGAAACCCACAAGGGAGTGCTTCAATTGACTCAGTATGAGAAAGAATATCGCTCCACCTCCACAAGCAGCCACTCTGTCCCCATCATTCTGCGGTACCCATCAGAGGAAGAACAAGTGTCTAGCAACCTATTGCACATAAACAGATCGGCCAAGCCGAGTCCCCAAAACAAGGGAAAACCGTCGACATCTGACTCCATGGCCGGTCCCTCCTCGTCGCATACCCTAGTTACCAAAGTGCCTGTTAAAACTGTCCCACCAATGGAGAAGCGTCGGCCGCTGGAGCAGAAATAAGACATTTATAAGAAGTTTGCATAAGTTCCAGCCAATATGTTATCTTGAATGCCCAGTGTTTTTTAGCAGACCTCAGGGAGGATCTTATAAAATCCTTGCTCAGCCCCCTTGAGTTTCAATCTGATGTAGCTGCCACCGAGATTTATTGGATGGATAATAGCCTGGCTAAATTCATTGCAGTGATTTCCTTCACCAATCAGGATAAATATTCTATCATGCAAGGACACATCAAGCCACTATATGTGTCTGGCACACTAAATAATGTTGAGATCTGGAATTTATTTATTGAAAATTGCTCCGGATTTAACCTCTTTCCCCTACGGATGCTCCGTAAGTTAGGCTATAGTGAGGACAATTTAATACCCTCAGCTAGAACTCTTTTGTGTTACAACAAGAGTGAACAGAAGAAGATGGGACAAATCATTCTCAAAACCCATTTTTGTGACCCTGTGGCCTACTGATAATTCTAGTTGGTTCGGCAGAACAAAGCATTCAATGACCTGATGGGAAGGTCATGGCTCCATAAGCACATGGCCATTCCTTCATCCTATCACCAGTTTATCATGTATTACGTCAAAGGTCATGGTGGGACATTTCACACTAACAAGGCCCCTTTCGAGCTTTCTGAGTCACACTACATCAACGCTAGGTTTTTTGATCAAAAGAAAAATGAAACCTTCGATCGATGGTATCGACTGGGACCCCTCTCCAAATGTTCTAAAAATAGTTCCTAATGAACCCCACAAGAATCTCGGAAAAGACTATGTACTTACCATCAACCATTATGAGAGAAGAGGATTAATTACGGACACATACTCAGATGTCCTCATGACTTTATCTGTGATGCCCGAGCATAGCAGTGTAGAAATGAGTGTTAACCCTCAATTTGAGGGAGAAAACTTGAGTGAGGACGTCCATAATACCTCGCCTCCATAGTCTCAAGAGCCCATGTAAAGATATCTCACCTCGTCGGGTCAAGAAGATGAGGGTGTGGGAGAAGAATAAGGGGAAGATCTCAGGGATGCACCTCCTGCGTTCGAGGAAGGCATCTCCACCACTGTAGACGAGCTCCGGGAAATAAAACTGGGTACTGAGGAAGACCCAGGGCCCACTCTCATAGTACAACCATTTATTCTAATTAGAATGAGGTATACACCTCCTTCTTGAGGAAACACCGAGATTTTTTCCTAGAATTACAAAGAAATGTCGGGACACGATGCTGAAGTGGTGACGCACCACTTAGGTCTACCAGAAGACCATCGAGGCTATAAATAAGCCGCCAGAAGGAGGCACCCCAAACATGTGGATAGAATAAAGGCTGATGTCGATAATATTATCAAATCATGCTTCATTCAGAAGCTCCAATACACCATCTGGATGGCGAACATTTTCCCCGTGAAGAAAAAGAACAGAAAAATCCGCGTCTGCATCAATTTCAGGGATCTCAATCGGCATTGCCCAAAAGATGATTTCCCAGTCCTGATCACCGTGTTATTAATCGATGTAACATCTGGAGATGAGGCTCTCATGATTTTGGATGATTATTCTGGGTATAATCAAATCAGGATGGCCTGAGAAGATGAGGAATACACTACCTTCAGGGCCCCCAAGGAATATTCTGCTATAGAGTCATGCCATTTCCTCTCAAGAATGCTGGCACCACATATAAATGTGTTGTGTATCATTTCATTAAACCATTCCTAGAAATATTCATCGAATGTTACATAAATTACTTGGTGGTCAACTTAAGACAACACTCAGATCACATGACTGTCCTTGAAACCGTCGTCTGCAATCTTCGACAACATATCCTGAAGATTAACCCATTGAATTTCACCTTCGGGGTTACCTCATGGAAATTACTTGGCTTTGTTGTACACCATCGCGACATCAAAGTCGAACCTGAAAAGACAAAGGATATCCTTGTTTTACCACCTCCCCATAATCTCACTGAGCTAAGAAGACTCCAAGGAAACCTGGCCTATATTTGGAGTTTCATAGACAACCTGGCTGGTAATTGTTTTCCTTTCACCATGTTAATGAAAAATGGTGTTACGTAACAATGGATAAATGATTTCCAATAGGAATTTAATATCCTGAAGAAGTACCTCTTAACCCCACCAGTAATCATGCAACTGGTTGAAGGAAGACCTCTTATCGTATACATGACGACCCTAGAGTGGTCACTGGGAGCCTTCCTCTTGCAGAAAAATGACGCTGGTAGTGAAAACACCCCTATTACCTCATCCGAACCATGATTGATTCTATGTATCGATAATCAAATATCGAGAAGAGTTTTTTATCCTTGGTCTTCACAGTTCAGAAATTGCGACATTATATGCAGCATCATGAAATTCATTTGGTCTCATGTAGTAACCCGCTCAAATACATCCTCAGCCTTCTGATGCTAACTGGGTGCCTATCCCAATGGGCAGTCATCCTACAACAGTTTTACATCCAGTTTGTGCCTCAAAATGCCATCAAAGGCCAGGCATTAGCAGATTTTCTGGCAGAACATCCCTCAATAGGGACCACCAAAACGGACCTTGAGCTACTCGATGAAGACATATTCTCAGTTCAAGAGGATCCCCAAACATGGGAAATGTACTTTGATGGTGAATCCTGAATCCCAACAGGGAAGAGGATGGAGGATCCAAAATTTAGCAAAGTGGGGTTGGGAATCAGACTCATGTCCCCAGAAAAGGATGTTTTTCCATATTCCGTACTCTTGTCAGAATGATGTATGAACAATAAGGTTGAATATGAATCCATCATTGAAGGCCTGTAGCTCTCACTCTAGCCACAAGTGCAACACCTTGAGTTAAAAGGTGACTTGAAACTGGTTATTAAGAAAGTTAACAATGACTATTCTATTAAAAAGTTTGAGTTGATCCCCTTATTTGACCATATCTGCGGGTTAATGGCAGAATTCTCCACAGAACCAACATTGACCTATATTCCTCGGTCTCAGAACACCCAGGCCGATGCATTAGCCAATGTGGCCACAGGCCTAGCGGACCCAGACCGGGATGAAACAATTATCAGTATTTCTCATCATCGGATGGTCTTTCTGTTTGTTCATACTAAGACGGACGAAATCAAAGAATTCATTCCTGTCGCTGAGCCATATAATCCTACTACTGGCTTGATGAACCCCATTCAAAACTACCTAAAAAAGGTATAACATCCATAAAAAAGGTCTGAACAAGGGAAAATATGGAGAAGAGAAATTAACTTTGTCTTATAGATAAGCATGAGTCAGCAAGATGTCCTCTACAAGTGAGTCTTCAACAGAGTTCTCATCAGATGCATTGATGGAGAAGAAACCACTACAGTCATGAATGAAGTACATTCTGGAGTATGTGGAGCACATTAGTCAAGGTATAATCTTTCCCATCAGGTTCAAAGTCTTGGATACTATTGGCCCACCATGGCATGGGATTTCGTGCACTATACCAAAAAATTCCACTCCTACCAAACTCATGCCAACTTAATTCATCAGCCCCCAGAGTTTCTTAATCACGCCAAGTACTCCTTACCATTTTCTTCCTAGTGAATCGATTTCGTGGGACCACACCCTCCTGCCACGACCAAACCACTAAAGTATATCCTCATAGAAAACGACTTCTTTTCCAAATAGGATGAAGTTATACCCCTCAAGGAAGTCGGGGAAAGAAACATTGTCATCTTTGTGAAAGCTAGTATCATCATCATATTTGGCACCACTAATAACATATTGATGGATAACAACACCAACTTATTCTCTTCTAAATTGGAGAAGTTGTACAAAGAATATTGTATCAAAACTAACCACTCATCCTGCTACCATACAGCAGCCAACAGGTAAATAAAGGCATTCCACAAGACCCTGTCCAACATACTCTAGAAAATGGTTGACAAATACAAGAAGTTAAGGCTGGAAAAACTCCACCATGCATTGTGGTATTATCGAACCACAATCCGCATAGATACCCAGGCTACTCTGTACCAATTAAAATATGGAACAGAAGCCGTCCTCCCCATTGAGCTCCAATTTCCTTCGTTCCGTGTTGCTATTTGAGATCAGATATCCAATGTTGAGAAATCAATAGAATGGCTAGGTGATTCGGAATAGTTGGATGAAAGCATGTTACACACTTTTCACCATATGGAAGTATATCAGAACCGGATCACACGAGCCTTCAATAAAAAGGTTCTTCTTCAGTCTTTCATGGAAGTAGAATTGGTGTTGGTCCTCCGGACCACATCGATTGTAACGCCCTGACCCCAGCTACCCAGAGTCAGGGCATTACTTTGTAACATTGGCATGATCACAAAAGATCAACTCTCGAAAGACTGATTAGTTTAGTAGCCTTGGAAACACTAGATACATTTATAAGTCTTACATTACATCATAAAGTGAAAAACTAATAACAAAGTCTTCATAGTCCACACTCATATTCTCTTCTGACTATCCCTGCAGGTCATTCATAAAATACATCTTCACATCCTGGAAAATATTAAAACATTGAAAGGGGTGAGCTCAAATGCTCAGTAAGGATAACAATATAGCGTAAGCTTTCATCAATAAACATAAACATTTAAGGCAATGTATAACTAAAACAAAAGCCTTTTAAACTTGAACTTCAACATAATATGGAGAAATTAAAATGAGATAATTCCATTCACTTCTTCACATGGATATTCTACTGGTCGAATAGTCACATGCAATATCAATAACCACTTTCATAATGAGGGAATGTATAATGCCAGACATTCTGAAACATTTCGTCAAGGCCTCGGCCAAGATGTCTAAAATGATTAAGGCCTCGGCCAAAACCATAAATCAAATTGGGAAAGGGCCTCGGCCAATTCCACTTCTAGTTGTCTGATGAGACCTACCGATGCATCGAGGAGCTATAGCGGGCTCCACCCTTCACTTATTAAGTCCAATACATTCCTCATATGAATAGGTTTAAACATATCATAAACCATAACATAATTGTATCACATAAAACATGCATAAAGGAAACATAATATTTCCACATTTCAATCACAAAACATCAATACAACACATTGATATAGTAAAAATGATTTCAAAACCATTTTCAATACCAAAATAAAAGAAAGTTAAAACTTTGTATTTATTTTTCATTTAAAAAAGACGGCTTGTAGAGGAAGCCAAAACTCAAATAATGGTCACGGTGGCGGAGAAGTCGTTGTCGCCGCATAAGTACGAAAAGAAAAACATTCCCTTTTGTCGTTTAGAAAAACGCTTCGTATAAAAATTTTCCTTTTGAATAAACATAAAAGTCAAAGGGGTTTATAAACCGTATAAAAGAAAGTTGTGTATAAAACCAAATATGCCTCAATGAAAGGGGATTGAGACGAAGTCCATAAAAAGATCATTTTTTATAAAGTAGGCCTATTATGTGTATTCACTATAAGTACACATAAATAATGTAAAAATACAAGATAGGACATAATAATATCATGACACAATTTGAATGTAGGAGATTAACCCAAAGAATAGAAATTGGGTTAAGAAATTCCCTTACCTCGTGTCTTACTTGACTCAACAGTTCTTTAACCTCATGAATAATAAACTTGAGTTAATATATACCTTATTAAGAACAATTTTTAATTTCATTATCCTTTTTATATCACTTATTACAATGTTATGAACATTATGTAATTATTTATGTTAATAACGGTCGTTTTGTCGATCTTTGGTACTTGAGTCAACAATAAACTTCTTATAATTACAACTTGTTTATGTGGTAGAATATACATTATCTCCATAATTATATTCATGATTTAGATGTCATATATATCATATATATCCAGTATATACATTCATTTATAATATTACGTAACATTTAGAGGTAAGAAATGAAATGCAACGTTCATGGAGACGGTAAGCCGTACGTACGCATGAACACTACATTCATTTCTATTTCGTATTTAATGGAATGAAATCATAATGATATAAATTTATAATATAATTCCAGTATAATATAGTGTATAATACCATTTACTCCATCCTTTATACATCCCACATATGGAATTAACGATTCAAATCACTTTGAGGGGGCAGTAGTCCGCACTTCCTAAAATGAAATTATCGCGTTTTACCCATAATGGAAATCATAAAGTATGCAATAAATAAGAAATACAGAAGCATAATTAAAACATAAAAATATTATATATCATATATAAATATAGTTACATCTTAATGGCCACCATGGAAGGTGTTATATGAGTGTTGAACAATCATCGTTTCGTGAGGCAGAAATTCGCCATCCACAGAAACCGTATGTTCTTTAACCATTAGATGTAGGTGTGTGTAAGTGTAGCTAGAATCATTCTTATAACAACATCCTAGTATATTGAGGATACTGGTTTTGTTACAAAAGAAATGAATAAAAAGAGTTTAGGGGGTTGGAGAAGAAAAATAAAACAAAACAACATTAGAGAAGACATTACCTCAAAATCAGGTAACTCTTTTTTATTTGAGCCAAAGGCTTACTTGGGAAGAGTCATGCCCAAAGTGAGGCTTCTAGGAGTAATAGGGGGAAGTTGGGAGAGTAATTGGTCAGAGTTTGGCCGAGCCAAATGGCTTTAAAGTGTGAATGAGGTGGTAGATGTGGGGGCCTTTTATAAGAGTAGAGGAGGGGCACTCTTGGAAAGTAATGAAATTTTACATTATTATACAATGTTTTTCGGATTCTAAAGGTCCCACACTTATATAATTAGTGGATACGGTGATAAGGGATCTAAATCTACACATAAAATAGTCTTTGGACAAGTGTAAGCCTTGGATTGTACATTATCTTTTCATTTTATTAAAATCGTTAAATAATGAGGTCATCACTGCATCATAATGATGTCGTAAATAATTTAATTTATTTAATATCTAAAAATTATAAAAAAATACTATGATGTAGGAAATATTTTTAGCTTTCCTATGAATATTTATAGTCAAATCTATGACTTGTATAACCCCATGTAAAAATTGTTTTAGTAAAACATTTCATGTTTGTGTCATTTTTTTACTTCAACATTAAATAAATATATATTAATGTCATTTTGCAACCAAAGTGGCTCTATGGGGTCCCCAAGTTGACCCATGGGTTGTTTTGGTCGGCCATGACTCATCCAATAGGAGTAGGACAAGTGTCAATTTCATTTCATATTATTAAAACATTATTTTTACCTTAAACTACACTAATTACCTCTAATCGCGATTAAGAACTTAAAAGTTACTATTCACCAAAAAATTATTTTAATCTCATTGAACCAAATTTTACTTCTTAATGACAACCATTTATGTTGGATTTTTGAAAACAAAATCACAGAAGTGGTAATATTTCATTTAAATGAAAAATCATTTATTTAACTACCACTTAGTGGTTTCACTATTCATAAAAAATTGAAGTTTTTTAGAACAATGCCAAAATTTCACCCTAAGCTATAATTGATATTCCGAATTCATAAATGATTTCTATTTTACAAAATTCCAAACATATAAGTTGCATTAATTAATTTTATAATTAATTCCCGCTGTCACAACAATAGCGTGTTTTTAAGAAACAATTTATATCAAAAGATTGGCAATTGTTTATGTCCAATTTCAATGTTAAATTAATTGTAATGACCACCATTGGATAAAATGGTAAAAATATATTCTAATTATAATGTAAAACCACTAAATAGTATAATTTATCACTATAAACTATTTTGATTAAAAAAAGTTGTTTTTAAGTAATTTTCACTACTCATAAAAAATTGGAAGTTCCCAGAAAATTACAAAAAATTCAACTTTGGATAATTTCGATATTACGAATACAAAAATGGAGTCCATTTTGAAATATAAAATTTCTATAATTTTAAAAAGTGGTTATTACTATTCATAACGGCTACTTTGATTAGTCGCGATGTTTTAGAACTCGAAGTTGTGTACAATGCAAGCTATTGAATTATTCAATGAGAAGCATATCGTGGAAGCTCAGGGTGTTACATTATTCCCTCAATCAATAAATTACGTCCTCGCAATTTGAAAATTTTCTTTGAAAATAAAATGTTGAAAAGAGAATATACCTTTGAGGAAAACCCACATCGGAAATAAGATTAATAAAATTTAGCCTTAATAAGAGGGAAAGGGAAATGAAAAAGTCACCACCCAATTATGATCTCGATTAGGAGAACATTGGTGGAAATTAGAGACATATAATTGGAGGAATAAAGTAAATATTTGTAGGTAGTGATTGAGGTCATCAATCACAATCAACTGTCAAATTGAGGACCTCAAATCCTTCAATCTTTGTTGATTTAAAATATCATCAGTTCAACAAGACATAAGGTATTAGGATAACACATTTTTTTGTTTTAATATCCCTTTACTAATGTTTAAGAATTAATTTATTCATTGAATAAGAGATAGGTATACATATATTTATGCTTGACAATTAGAGTTTTAACCTTCAACTCATCTTTCACTCAAAAAGAAAATAGAACTCAAAAATATTATACTTAACCTAATTGTATAAGGTTACAAATGTTAAAACATACCATTTAGATTAGTAAAATTATTTTGTAATAACCATTGACTTCTTGTAGGCTAGTGGTAGGAAATAAAGGCCTGTCGCACTATGATTGTGGGTTCGATTCCTGCAGCTTTGTCTGATGCGACGGGTTATGCCCCACCCTGCAGGTTGTCCTTTTCCTAAAACTATAGTATCATAATATTCCAAAAATAATCCTCATAATTTTTTTAACCTTAAACAATACTATCCAAAGATCAACTTAATCCACTCCAACCTTTATATTTATCCAAAAAACCTCTGTCCAGACTTTCTCTAAAAGGTCTCTTAATTCCAAAATCAATTTATCAGATTCCCCAAACAAAGTAAAGTTTCTATTATTGTCACATACTGTAAATATAATTACCTTCATCATATTAAAACCTTACGGAAATCAAGAAGTACTTCAGTACAATCCTTATATATATATCACATTATTCTAATAACCAGAATATAATCCATGAGTCCAAAATCACCAATACATTAGTTATTCTTCTTCAACTATAGTAACATCATAATATTGTCCTTGATCCCTTGGCCTTTTCTGAGGTATGTTTCCCGGACGCTTAGGACATTCATTTGCATAATGACCCATTTCTCTACAATTGTTGCATTCAACTTTGATAGCCTCTTTCTTTCCCTTGCAATCACGAGCCTGGTGACCCTTTTCTCCACATTGATAACAAACTCCCATTCCTTTTAGGCAAGTATCAGGGTGATTATTCCCACAATTATCACATAATGGAAAATCCTTCTTTCCCTTTTTCCCTTTATCTGTCTCTTGTTCCACCATTCTCTTCATCTCCTGCTTTACTTTGTTGTCATAAGACTTAGAGAATTCCTTTTCTGTCTCGATAGCACACGAGATAATATCTTCGTATGATGAGAAGGATTTTGATACTAAATCTCGAAGGAGAAATGGTTTTAACCCATCAAAGAAATGATCAATCTTACTCCTTGGGTTACGTATATAATCGGCAGCATGCCTCACTATCCTTGTAAAGTTATCCTCATACTTTGCGACATTCTCATCCTCCTTCTGCCTCAGACTCATAAATTGCCTTTCCATATCTGCTCAATGGTCACGAGGAAAGTATTTTTCTAAGAAAAGCTCTTTGAACTCCCTCCATTCCATATTCAATACGTCATCATCTTCCTTTGTGTTTTGAATCAGCGACCACCACTGATCGGCATCTCCAGTGAGGTGGTAAACTTCCATGACAACCTTCTCCCTTTCGCTACTCCCCAAGGCATGGAATATTTTCTCTAAGGAGTTTATCAATTGCTCAACTAATAACGGATTTGTACCCCCATTAAATGTTGGTGGTTGTTTCCTCATGAAGCGGTCTAACATTGATCATCCACGTTGTGGATCAGGGTGATCCATACGAGTAAGGTTATTATTCATAACTTGACTGAGTTGTCCCAGTATGGTAATAAGTTGATCAGCACCAGTTGTATCTCCAGATCCACAATAATTATCTTGAGCAGGAGGGAAATCCCTACACAGAGTGCGTGCATTGATACGGTTTCCATTCCTTCCACTAGGCACCATTTCTAAACAATGGAATAAACTAAATTAGTTTATGAATCAAAATACATAATTCCATACTTGTAAAATAATTAACATAAATTGAACTATTTATGGATATAATACATAATCATAAAAAGGTTTAATTTGAGGAAGTATATACTCATAACCGTTCATAGTGGTTTGTAAAGAAAATGAGAATTATCCTAAGCATATCCCCCGGGAGTGTCGTAACCAAGAGTGCAGCAAGGCCCGTTGTCGTGCACCGGTTCCCATTCGAGTCTAGCTCAAAGCGGTGTTTTCAGGTTTTACCCCTAGGTACATCTGTGCCAGAGCCGCCTCTACCTGCTCGTATCCAGACAGGGATGTATTGCTCGGAAAACTCACAAAATATCTACAATAACAAAATTCTAGGAAGTTCTTCTATACTAATCCTCAATGTTTATCTTTGGGTTATGTGCTCTAATCAGAGTTTATATAAATCTAGCTTCCAAGGTTAGTACTAAACTGCCTCTGATACCAACTGTAACGCCCCGACCCCAGCTACCCAGAGTCGGTGCATTACTTCGTAACATTGGCATGATCACAAAAGATCAAGTCTCGATAGACCGATTAGTTTAGTAGCCTTGGAAACACTAGATATATTCATAAGTCTTACATTACATCATAAAGTGAAAAACTAATAACAAAGTCTTCATAGTCCACACTCATATCCTCTTCGGACTATCCCTACAGGTCATTCATAAAATACTTCTTCACATCCTGGAAAATATTAAAACATTGAAAGGGGTGAGCTCAAATGCTTAGTAAGGATAACAATATAGCGGAAGCTTTCATCAACAAACATAAACATTTAAGGCAATGTATAACTAAAACAAAAGCCTTTTAAACATGAAATTCAACATAATATGGCGAAATTAAAATGAGATAATGCCATTCACTTCTTCACATGGATATTCTACTGGTCTAATAGTCACATGCAATATCAATAACCACTTTCATAATGAGGGAATGTATAATGCCAGACATTCTGAAACATTTCGTCAAGGCCTCGGCCAAGACGTCTAAAATGTTTAAGGCCTTGGCCAAAACCATAAATCAAATTGGGAAAGGGCCTCGGCCAATTCCACATCTAGTTGTCTCATGAGACATACAGATGCATCGAGGAGCTATAGCGGGCTCCACCCGTCACTTATTAAGTCCAATACATTCCTCATATGAATAGGTTTAAACATATCATAAACCATAACATAATCATATCACATAAAACATGCATAAAGGAAACATAACATTTCCACATTTCAATCACAAGATATCAATATAACACATTGATATAATAAAAACGCTTTCAAAACCATTTTCAATACCAAAATAAAAGAAAGTAAAAACTTTGTATTTATTTTTCATTAAAAAAAGATGGCTTGTAGAGGAAGCCGAAACTCAAATAATGGTCACGATGGCGGAGAAGTCGTTGTCCCCGCATAAGTAAGGAAAGAAAAACATTCCCTTTTGTCATTTAGCAAAAAATTTCGTATAAAAAGATTCCTTTTGAATAAACGTAAAAGTCAAAGGGGTTTATACACCGTATAAAAGAAAGTTGTGTATAAAACCAAATATGCCTCAATGAAAGGGGATTGAGACGAAGTCATTAAAAAGATCACTTTTTTTATAATGTAGGCCTATTATGTGTATTCACTATAAGTACACATAAATAATGTTAAAATACAAGATTGGACATAATAATATCATGACATAATTTGAAAGTAGGAGATTAACCCAAAGAATGGAAATTGGGTTAAAAAATTCCCTTACCTCGTGTCTGACTTGACTCAACCGTTCTTTAACCTCCTGAATAATAAACTAGAGTTAATATATACCTTATTAAGAACCATTTTTAATTTCATTATCCTTATTATATCACTTATTACAATGTTATGAACATTATGTAATTATTTAAGTTAATAACGGTCGTTTTGTCAATCTTTGGTACTTGAGTCAACAATAAACTTCTTATAATTACAAGTTGTTTATGTGTTAGAATATCCATTATCTCCAGAATTATATTCATGATTTAGATTTCATATATATCATATATATCCAGTATATAAATTCATTTATAATATTACTTAACATTTAGAGGTATGAAATGAAATGCACCGTTCATGGAGACGGTAAGCCGTACGTACGCATTAACGCTACTTTCATTTCTATTTCGTATTTAATGGAATGAAATCATAATGATATAAATTTATAATATAATTACAGTATAATATAGTGTATAATACCATTTACTCCATCCTTTATACATCCCACATATGGAATTAACGATTCAAATCACTTTGAGGGGGCGGTAGTCCGCACTTCCTAAAATGAAATTATCTTATTTTACCCATAATGGAAATCATAAAGTATGCCATAAATGAGAAATACATAAGCATAAGTAAAACATAAACATATTATATATCATATATAAATATAGTGACATCTTAATGGCCACCTTCGAAAGTGTTATATGAGTGTTCAACAATCATCGTTTTGTGAGGCAGAAATTTTCCATCCACAGAAACCGTATGTTCTTTAACCATTAGATGTAGGTGTGTGTAATTTTAGCTCGAATCCTTCTAATAAAAACATCCTAGTATAATTAGGATACTGGTGTTGTTACAAAAGAAATTAATAAAAATAGTTTAGGGGGTTGGAGAAGAAAAATAAAACAAAACAACATTAGAGAAGACATTACCTCAAAATCGGGTAACTCTTTTTGATTTGATCCAAAGGCTTCCTTGGGAAGAGTTCTGCCCAAATTGAGGCTTCTAGGAGTAAGAGGGGGAAGTTGGAAGAGTATTTGGGCAGAATTTGGCCGATCCAAATGGCTTGAAAGTGTTAATGAGGTGGTAGAGGTGGGGGCCTTTTATAAGAGGAGAGGAGGGGCACTCTTGGAAAGTAAGGAAATTTTACATTATTATACAATGATTTTCGGATTCTAAAGGTCCCACACTTATATATTTAGTGGATAAGGTGATAAGGGTTCGAAATATAGCCATCCAATAGTCTTCGGACAAGTGTAAGCCTTGGATTGTACATTATCTTTTCATTTTATTAAAATCGTTAAATAATGAGGTCATCGCTGCATCATAATGATGTCGTAAATAATTTAATTTATTTAATTTATAAAAATTATAAAAAAATACTATGATGTATGAAATATTTTTGGATTTCCAATTACTATTTATAGTCAAAAATATGACTTGTATAACCCCATGTAAATTTTTTTTAGTAAAACATTTAATGTTTGTGTCATTTTTTACTTTAACATTAAATAAATATATATTAATGTAATTTTCCAACCAAAGTGGATCCATTGGGTCCCCAAGTTGACCCACGGGTTTTCATGGTCGGCCATTACTCATCCAAAAGGATTAGGACAAGTTTCAAGCTCATCTAATATTATTAAAACATTATTTTTACCTTAAACTACACTAATTACCTCTAATCGCGATTAAGAACTTAAAAGTTACTATTCACCAAAAAATTATTTTAATCTCATTGAACCACATTTTACTTCTTAATGAAAACCATGTATGTCGGATTTTTGAAAACCAAATCACAGAAGTGGTAATATTTCATTTAAACGAAAAATCAGTTATTTAACTACCACTTAGTGGTTTCACTATTCATCAAAAATTGAAGTTTTTCAGAACAATGCCAAAATTTCACCCTAAGCTATAATTGATATTCCGAATTCAAAAATTATGGCTATTTTAAAAAATTCCAAACATATATGTTTCATTAATTAATTTTATAATTAATTCCCGCTGTCACAACAACAGCGTGTTTTTAAGAAACAATTTATATCAAAAGATTGGCAATTGTTTATGTCCAATTTCAATGTTAAATTAATTATAATGAGCACCATTGGATAAAATGGTAAAAATATATTCTAATTATACTTTAAAACTACTAAATAGTATAATTTATCACTATAAACTATTTTGATTAAAAAAATTTGTTTTTAAGTAATTTTCACTATTCATAAAAAATTGGAAGTTCTCAGAAAATTACAAAAAATTCAACTTTGGATAATTTCGATATTACGAATACAGAAAAGGAGTCCATTTTGAAATATAAAATTTCTATAATTTTAAAAAGTGGTTATTACTCTTCATAACGGCTACTTTGATTAGTCGCGGTGTTTTAGAACTCGAAGTTGCGTACAATGCAAGCTATTGCATTATTGAATGAGAAGCGTATCGTGGAAGCACAGGGTGTTACATCGATACCCGGAAAGAAGTCTCCAAAGGTGGATCCAATGTGGGAGGGACCATATGTTATACAAAAGGGATACTCTTATGGAGCATATTCCGTGATCTTTATAGACGAGAAGTTCACTACTGATTCTACAAACATGAGATTCTAGATGAAATATTTCGCATAACCAAGAGCAGTTATCGTTCGACCACCAGGACATTAAACTACCAAGACCCGCACTGGTCCAAACTCTTTGACCATAAACTAAGAGTATTTAGTCCTTAACGCATGACGTTAAACTGCACAGATTCGAAAGAACTATGTACGACTTGATTCCTACCCCCGTAGGATACGTAGCAACGCCCGGGTTCCACATCCTGGCCCAACCACCCCCAAATGATGCTCGAAATTAACCTTTTCCCCATGCATTGACCAGACCTAAACGAGGTGTATTCCTTTAAAGAACTACTTGTGTCTTGATTCTTGCCATTGTAGGACAATTAGCGACGCTCGGATTCTATATATTGGCCTAGAAGCTCTAAAACAAAAGAGAGAATTCCCCTTTTCCACCATGCACAAACTAGACCAGCAAATGGTGTATTTCTCGAAAGAACTACGTGTGGCCTGATTTCTGCACTCGCAGGATACGTAGCGATGTCGGAGTCATATATCCTAGCCCAGACGCTGATCTTTTCTCATCTTTACCACATGATGATAAACTGCACGGAGATAAAAATACCCTTCGCCTTTACTGCACGACATTAAATTGCACAGTCATGTTCCCTTACCGCATGATGTTAAACTGCATGGAATCCCCCTAGCATGCCGGTTCATCATAGTCATCACCTCACAATGTTAAACTACCCCGAAAACTTCCTCACCGCATCATGATAAACTGCACTAAAATCATCGAGACCCACCCAATATATACAACAAAATGGGACATGAATACTCCTTTCACATTTGAATGAATCCTTTACATACACCAGACTCCGTGAACTGGAAAATTGCGGATCTTTATAACCACCCATGGCCATCAGAAGTGGAAATATGTCGACTTGTGGACACCTTTGCATGATTATTAATACCATTCCCTCAGTGGCTCTGCATATTGATAGCCCCTATCCCATCTACCAAATGAAAGATTTCTAGATATGACACTCTTCCTAGGTCCATACGCTTACTAGCCTCAGAGCCCCCAAATCATATCCCATGATCCAAGAATTGTTGGAGCAGTGATTTATAGGTTCGTTCCCCCCCCTTCACATCTATGCGTTTCCAGGGTACCCATACCTGGTTATCCTTAGTATCCTCTCATGGTTCATATGAAGATCTAAAACCGCGAACACCAAGCCAGGGCTATGCTAATTTGACTCAATGGACAATTAAAATGGTGATGTTTCTTGTATTCTTGGGCACAATTAAACTCATATGTCAGACTCTGTGCTATGAGAAATCCCAGATCTTCATGACCATCCAGGGCCATCAGAAGTGGAAAGTCATCGACTTGTGGACACATTTTCATGACTATGCATACCATGCACTCAATGGCTCTTCATATTGATTTCCCCTAGCCCGTCTATCAAAGGCAAGAATTTCTCAGGTGATACTCTTCCTAGCTACGTACGCTTACCAACTTTGGAGACCCCACACCATATCTTCGGATCCGAGAAAACCTAAAGTTATAGTTTACACCCTCAATCGCCCACTTGTTCAGAGTATACCAGATCATCTTAACTTAATTATCCTTCGGGTGATTGTAGCAATAGTAACCTGGTGGTCCAAAATCTATGACTGTTAATCTAAGATTATTTCATCCTTACCGAATGACATTAAAGTGCATATAGTAAACGTACACCCTATGTGTGAGATAAATCAGAACAGGGAACCCTTCGAGTTTTAACAGTAACCAGGGGTGGGCATCCCCGACATGTCCAGATATTTCCTTAACAAATGGCAGACTTCGTGGCCCAGACAATCGCGGATACCCATAAACCTCCAAGGCCATCAGACAGGGAAATTCATTGACTTGAAAACCCATTTACATGACTATGCATTCCATTCCCTTAGTGGCCCTTCAAATTGATTTCCCCTGGCCTGTTAACCAAAGCCAAGATTTCCCCAGGTGACAATTTTCCTATATTTGTATGCTCAGTGGCCCCAGTGCCCCCATATCATCTTTCCTGATCCAAGAAGCCCCAAAACCACTGTTTTCACCATAAAACACTATCCACTTCTTGGACATTCAGTGATATTCGAGCCCAGTTACATTATAATCATTAGTGTCCTTTGCAACAACGTCCTTACCGCATGACGATAAAACTGCATGAAGCGTGTCTTTTCCACTTGGCATGGAACTGCAAAGACCAAGCATTAAACATCTTGGAAAATACCTCCAACTGCAAGCATTTTTATAGAATTAAAAATTCCCCCTCATCGTTGCATGACATTAAGCTGCACAGAATTTAAAATACTCCCACATCCTTAATGAATAAATAAATAAACTGCACATTATCTAACAATAATAATTCCCTTCGTCCTCACTACAAGATGTTAAACTACACAGAATTTAAAATTACCTTGTCCTCACTAAATGACGTTAAATTTCATGGTTAGACCCTTCACGGGATTAGTCAGGAATGGAGGCTTTCCTCTGTCCCTTAGTGCATAGTCCAAACCTGCAGAAACCATCGTCTCACACTAGTGTGAGAAGGGATGACTTCACCCATTACTGGGAAATTTATCCTAGATGTTTCTCTCGTATCCCGACACCCTTTCTTAGAAAACCACACTATGTACTCATAAGGAGCCGAACTCTTGTATGCCACCCCTAGTGGTCCCAAATCTCAACATATCTGAAGTTGCCCGACTATTGGGAGAATAAAATCATTGACCTAAGGACTCCTTTCCATAAATATGCATACCATTCCCTTAGTGGCTCGGTTTATTGATTTCCCCTAGCCCGTATACCAAAGGCATGTATTCCATAGGCAATGCTTTCCCTACCTCTGTATGCCGACACAACTCCAATGCCTTCATACATGCCCTGCATGTTTCTCAAATTTAAACATGTCCCATCACGTGCATCTGAAAGGTATTAAGACATTTTTTAATCAAAAAAACTTCATTGGGTCCCTGGAACCATTATATCTGATCAAAGTTGTTCAACCTAAAACATCAGTGATGATTGTCTTATCGGCGAGACTTTAATCCACCCACAAAAAGAGTCACAAATCCCATTAGGCCTAAAACCTGAAAACAGAGACCTAAGAAAATGTCGAGTTATACCCACTAGGTCAACACTAAAAGGTCCTGGAAAAATGTTAGGGTATCATCGGAAAAGACAAAATTTTTGTGGGGTTTTTTCTATAAAATCCCAGCAATAGTAAAACTATGCTCGCAGGATCCATTGGTCCAGGAAAAAATTAGAACTCGTTTCTATTTGATAATTTTCCTAAACCCTGATTAATCTACGTTCAGTGAATCATTAATTATACAAAAACCATGAAAGACAATTTCCATCATAGGAGAAGGAATCAAAGTGTGTTAAAAGAGAAAAAAATAAAAATCTTCTGCTCTATTACGAGATTGATGAGAAGGGCTTCCACAATATAGAGCCTATTCTAGCAGTGTAAGGTTTTTACAGGAGACTCTCAGTGGATTAACAAAGTTGTATATGGCACTGGTGAGAATCCTCAATCGCATTGCAGAGATTCTGCAGCAGGGCCGTCGCATCCTCCGCATTAGCCCATAGTGCTTCGGCCTTCTGTGCTGCATTTAAGATCACCCTCATCCTCTCCTCTATCTGCCCCTCCCCTTCTTCAATTATGGCCATAGCATTAGCCTTCCCTTTCCACAGCCGCTGCATGTCACTGTTCAACACCTCCATTCGAGACCGCAATTTAACAACTCCCCCCTAAAGTCACTTAACCACCCCCACATGGTCATGAGCTTCTGCCATATGTAGTTGTCGGGTTACAGAAAGGTAGGATTCAGACATAGCAACGGAAAGGCGAGAGATTCTTTTTTCTCCGGGAATCTAGGAAATGAAAAAGGCATGAACCCCCTTTTTATAGGCATTGTCCCCTACCAGGTACACCCCTCTACTCCAAACTACCCATGTTTCAAGACGACTCTAAATCAGAATAGCCTCCTCTTCATTCTGATTATACCCAATTCCAATGGGGGGAATTTGTAGGGTCCTGAAAAATATACAATGGAGAATGGGAATCCCCACTTAATTTGAGAAAGGATTCTACCCAATTTCCCTTTGAAGATTGGAAAAAACATGAAGAATAGTCAAAATTGACAAATGACCGACTGCTCTGTGTACCGGTTCCACATCAGTGGCACGCGACCATTTCAGCAAGCCCCCCGTAGACCAATGTTGTCTGCAAAATGAAGGTGGGATGTAACGCCCCGACCCTATTAAATGGTAAAAATATATTCTAAATATACTTTAAAACCACTCAAATTCATATTTTATCACTATTAATTATTTTTATTAAAAAAGTTGTTTTTAATTAAAATTTAGTAATTTTCACTATTCATCAAAATATGAAAATTATCCGAAAAGTACCAAAATGTCACCTTAGGCTAAATTTGATACTCTGAATCCAAAAATTAATTCCATTTTGAGAGATAAAATTTATAAAATTTTAAAATCTAGGTATTACTATTCATAACGGCTAGTTTGATTGGTTGTGGTGTGTTAGAACTCGAAGTTGCGTACAATACACGCTACTGTATTATTCAAAGGAATGAATACCGTGGAATCTTTGGATGTTTCATTTTAATTTTTTTTATGTCCCAATTTAGTCAGAAAGTTTAAAATATTGTATTTAAAAAGGTTTCACTATTAAAAGTTGATAAAAGTGCAATACTGAAAATGAATCTGTTCTTGCATTATGTCTAAGAAACAGATAATATGGATTCTAAAATTATAAGGATTATATAAAGTTTAAAATTCAGTTAATACTATTCATAACCTCTTTTAAATGGATTTTTTTTGTATTTCATGGTGTGATTGAACTCTGTGTTGCGTGTAGTGCAAGTTATTGAATTATTTTGAAGAAATAACACACTATGAAATCTTGGTGTGTTACATTCTCCACATAATCATTTTTTAATCCACATAGACATCACACGAGGTAGAAATTATAAATCCATGAATTCAATTAATGCATCCTACATGGCATGACATAAAGCATTGACTACAAATCCAATAATCAACCAAAAATGACACATGATATGGAATATACTTATCTCGTTAGGAAATAGTGAAATTAAATCATTTAATAATATTAATTATAACATCATGTTTTTGGTGAATCAACCAATAATGGAATCATATCAACTATAATAGAAAAAATCTAGAAAAACAAGTTCCATTTTTGGAAATGTGGATTTTTTCTCATACATGTTTTATATACTTCGACTCACAACTCATTACCAAATTCTAATACCATACTAATCACATATATATTGTCTCAAAATAGAAATCACATAATATAAACGACCTCTAACACCAATCTACGATGTTTTGACCTAGAATCCACAAAATGATGCCCATAGCTTGTGGTTTACATGGTCTCAAGCATGTATCGTTGTATGATAGAGGATTCAAACTAAAATAGAAGTATTGTAGTGTCTTTTCAGGAGACTGTTACATAATATTATAAATAAATGCTATTGTATAAACATATAAATGAACATGCAGAAGAATATATAATAACTAAAATGTGTATTGAAGATGAATATCCAAAAGGATGTAATCATATATATCATAAATAATCCATATAAATTATGATGTTTCATGTATCTATAAAGTTGTAAAATAGTTATACAGACATCTAGTATAATATAGGTATCAAAATACACCAAAAATCTCAAAAAATATCATTAATGTCATAACTATCATAGCTCATCCTATTCTACCCAACTTCTAATCACATATCAATCAAGCTATATACAATAGGGTTTTCACTAATTTCTACCTACATTCTAGAAGTCTGTCTGGGTACCCAACGACTTCTTGAATAGAATGTGAGATAACACTTATTAGGCCACCATCATTGGTGTCAATAACAAGTCTAGTATATGTAATATAAAATGTAGAAGTGTGAAATACATTATATGTATAAAATAAATAAAAAAATGTGATAGTAGTCTAGTGGTATTTTCCATCATATCAAGGATCCCTAAAAATAGAAAATAAGATCCCATAAACAAGGGGGGCTATAAAGTATAAATAAAAGAGGTGTGATACTATCTAGTATAACACTGCAACTCGATACGCATTTTGAGGGCTATTTTTAAGCACATAAAAATATCCACCATGTCCACATATTATAACCATGTTTAAAAATCCCCAACGGACACACTCTTTAATCGGGTTTGTACATCCACAACGGCCACATCATGTAATAATGTCTAAAACATCCACATTGTCATATGTCATGTCATCAGTATCAATCCATGAAAAGATGAATTCATGTTATTTAAGACCAATGAATCATTCTCGTGTTTCATATGTATATGGATATAATCTTGGTAAAGATTTGGGTGGAGTACATTGATAAAATCAATAGGTAAAGTCTACTAAAAGTAAATGAAAAATCGTTCCAAGGGGTAGCACAGTTTGTGGAGTCCTACATAATTAGGATTCATGGAGTAAACATGTCAAAGGCTTACACTCCCGTAATCTAGACCCATGGAGTAGAAATTTGCAAGGTTTCCTATGAAATCAAGCACCAAGGAGATTGTCCAAGGTATATAATAAAATAATAATTCATCATCTCAATCATGAAAACAATTCATAACAAATCACATTACAAGAGTTCATCCAACTCATTTAAAATTGGATTTAAAATAATTATTTCAATTAAAAATATTTCATCAAATGGAAAGGAATAATTAAATTCTCCAAATCATTCATTCAAATTTAATTCAAATTATCAAGGCTCTAAAAATTAGTGGGGAGATCATACACACCCAACATGATTTTATAATGTTGAAAAGATACAACGGAAAACCACATGGGTACACTAGGTTGGAGAACCATCCTCCAATAATAATAACTGCATTAATGGTAAACATAAATAGGTTCCAAACAAATCATTATATGTGTTGCATTTTTTCATGGGGAAGCCCCAGAAATCATGAAGTGTGATGAAATGATAACAAATATTATAAAACACCAAAACATAAGAGAGAATGTATATAAAACCTACCATATACACATGTAAAAATAATCATCTAGTATTAGACTCCGATTTGGTCCTGATTGGATGAAAACTGAAGAACATATAAAAATATTACGAATTGGGAATATTATATTGAACCTAAACAACCCCATCATTATTAAGAGTAACAAATAACGACACATATAGAAATAGGAAATTATTCGAATGGATCTAATGAGGAAATAAATTCTTGAATCTATGTCATGCTAGATAATATCCGTAAATTTATAACATTGGTTGAGAATGAGTGAGGAATTGAGAGAATGTTTTTGTGTTAGAGAAATAAAAAATTGGATTTTATTTTTTTAGAACATAAATGGAAAATGGATAATTCACCCAAAAAATTAGTTTTCATGGTTTGGCCACATGGTTTTCCAAACTGTGCACCATCAATTCTCCCTTATTTCTCTCAAAGGAGGACATAAATGATCGTGGATCACAATTAGAAAAACTATACACTAACCATGTGTCATGCCTCTTTCAATAACTACAGAGCCCATGCACAAGCATGCGCCTCATGTCTCACAGTTTCCTCAAATCCTGGGGCATCTGACATCCCACTCTGTAGTCCAGCATGATTACTCCTAACTATGTGGCCTATTTGTTTTCCTAAAAATAACGGGCTCTAGGATTTCAATAATCCCATGACACCTCAAAAACAAACATAAACTCACTAGTATCTCACATTAGGTAAAAAAATAGGAATTTAACCTGAAATTTAAAATATATATACATGATAGGAAAACCTAAAATCTTACATTAAGGATAAAAATGGGCAATAAATTATTTTTTTCTTGAACTTTAAAGAGAAATAAAAATTAGGTTAGTTTGGAAAATAACACCATTAAAATTGGTGTTTCTAAAAAAACAAATAATATTCCATTTAATGAAATTTTTTTTCTAACATGTAATTATTTAAAGAATATTAAAGATAAAAATACATTTCATATAGATATACTATCAAATTAACAAGTGCTAAAAAGGTGTATTAGTGTAAAATAAAAATAAATATTTAATTTTATAAGGAAACTATAAAACCAAGTTAAGTCAAACATGGCTTTTATCAATTTACACATGAATAGGAAACTAGAATGAATAACAATTAAAATAAAATAATTTGAAAAATTTGAATAAAAATGAGAGGAAGAATAATGGAAATTCATATGTATAAAGGTAATTTAGGTCCCTAGGATATTCATACCATTGGATATTAGTCATTGATAGACATCCCTGACGATGAGAAATTATAGTGGAAAACCCCAATGTTCTAATGGTAACCATTTTGTATCATATGTATTATTAGAGTGGTATCGTAATCATGCTAGGGAGTCTAGGTTGTGGCCCTACTAACTCAACCAGTGTACTAGTCTTTATTTCACCCACTGAGGTACCTAGGATTCCCATGTTCCATTATCTAATTGATGTGTTTTTTATCAAGATAGTGTATACATGTAAATATCATATTATTCATTCAAAATCAATAATCCATCTTCACTACTTTTATATCCCTTCATATATACATCCCATTTCCATGTCATAATACTATAGTTCATTCCTTAAGAGGGGAATGATACCTTAAGTGCATTCACTTTCTCGTATTACATCACATTACACACATTTAACAATCACAAAAAACATTTAAACATCAAGGGAATGCCTTAAGAGAGGGTTTCCTTTCTAAAAAATATTTCCAAATTCCCAATGGGGCTACCCATTAGAAAATATACACTTTTATTTTTTAAAAAACCAATGGGAATTACCACATTTATGATATAAACCATTAAGAAATGCAATTAAACATTTAATATTCAAAAAAATTAAAATAAAATTTGATACATTCTTAACATAGATAAACCAATATTAAAAACATAGGAGAAATATTATAAAACAACTAAGAATACATTAATAAAAACCATAAGTAATTAAAAAACATATACATTTTATATAAAAATGTGAAAATTCTTTAAAAAAATCCAATAAATCATCTATTTTAAATTAATGTCTTGTTCATAGGGATCCCACCTCAAAACATATCGCCCCTGATGATGGAAACTTCAAACATACACACATACACAACTTTATAAGCACACAATGATATATGTATAAATATATATATTCACCACTTGACCCAATGTATATATTATCATAATCATATAGAGATATGTACAATTATGGTATATATATGTGTGTATACCTATTTATATGTGTACAACAAATATTTAAAGAGACACAAGTCATATCAATCACCAATGGAAACAAAAAACTACCTCAAGGAGTCATAAGGCATAGTACAAAAATATTGGGAACTAAAAAGTCACAAAATCCCTGAATAAAATTGTACCCAAGATGAAGAACTATTGAAAAACTACCTGAAACCAATGAAAATGTAACTTCTCTCAACTTGTATTTCTTGAACAAACAATAAATGACCCCCCAAACCCTAGTAACAATAAAATACCCAAAACTGGGTTAGGGTTTTGCAATGCCACACACAATACAAAGAAAATAATGTAAACTATGAAATAAGGAGAGAATAAGGAGGAGTATAAGGGTATAATTATACCTGAGGTGAACATATTAAGTGAAAACATTTAAATAAAATTAAAAGTTTCCAAAATAGGTGGTGTTGTGCATGTGGGGGATCCCCCACTAGGTGTAAAAAAGAAGTGGGGGAGGGGGAATTTGGTTGTGGCAGGTAACAAGGAGGTGATTTGGACGTTCTTATTGTTATTATTATTTATTTATTAATTAATTTAATTACATTTTAAATTATGGTAAGGATATGTAGTCTTCCATAACCCTTTCCAACTCCGTTGGTGCCTATTTTCATGGGGTGGATGGGTTCATGGTCACCAAGGGGAGGCAACACAGTTGTGAACATAAGAATGCATCCTGGAATGATCCACTCTCATGATCTACTGGGTTTCCCAAGGTTTACACATATTTTACTCAAACTAGGCACGAACTATGCACCACCTCATATCCCAATTTTTTTAAAATTAACATTGGAAAATATCTTGAACTCAACTGGAAAAACCAATAGAAAAAATAAGAAAAAATAAAATAAAAAAAGGAAAAAGCATGGATGGGATGTTAAATTTATCCTAACCATGAAATCCTACCACCCTCATAATGTCACCCAACCTAAATGAAAAAAAAATCCATAACATTCTATACAAAAAGAAGAACCTCCCAATCTAAAAATTCAAACACTATCCTAAAAATAAACAAAATCAAAATGATACTAGAAACAACTGATATAAACACCCCATGTCACACCTGACCATACCTAGAGAAAATGGTAAATAATTGATATATGGTGGGACTCCGTACAATTTAAAAACCTACTAGTATAGACTAACCCTAATATAAGTCACCCCAATAGAAGAAACTGAAAGAAAACACTAGGAAAAACCACAAAACAATTCATAATTTCTATAAGATACAAGT
Source organism: Viscum album (assembly GCA_963277665.1). Lineage (NCBI taxonomy): Eukaryota > Viridiplantae > Streptophyta > Magnoliopsida > Santalales > Viscaceae > Viscum > Viscum album. Next base: position 515,666,167 of record OY728141.1, read on the forward strand.
ATTACTGAAAAGACATTACCCAAATGATGAAATCATTCTTGAATAAGTAAAATCATTCAAAATTAAACATTAATAATGGATATCCATAGAGATCTCTAATTAATTGAGTGCACTAAAACCCTAAAAACAAAAATGGTCCAAAAAATGACAACTAAAAGAAGGGAAAACTCATCCATCTTCTTATTGAATGTAGGAGTAAAAAATTTGGATCTACATCCCTGACCCAAGAATTACCATAAACTTTTTGAAAATATTCACTATGAGACATAAGTTTCATTCCCTAATGATTTGATACATCTACTTCCTTATAGTTAGGAACTAACAATCCCTGACTGAAGATCCTCTTCTTGTATTATGCATGGAAACACCAAAAATACATATTTGGGGAATTATAGAATGGTGGATTATAATTCCCATAATAACCAACCAAAAAAATGAGTGGTCTTTCAAACATGGAAAAGTTTCTAAAGTAGGAGACACCCAAGGAAAGGTTACTCTGGTTCACACTGCTCACCAGATTTGGAACACTTCTATATACTGAGAGATTCCAAGCCACTTACCACCATATACTACCGCTACAAACCAAATAAATTGGTATTTACTCTTCCAAAAAATTCCCAAATAAAACATTAATGGTTAATAGATCTCATTTTTTAATCACTAGATAATGTCCTCACATAATATATGGTTGTTTAAACATATTAGTTGATTCTCTTTATAAATAAAAATGAATCATATGGTTCAAATGGTCAACATACACCTTTAATATCTATTAACATTGATGAAAATATAGGAACTATGATAGTTTTTTCACATTCATATCATCAGGAAAAACCTATATAATGAAGGTAGTATTAATGATCTCCCATGATATTCAAACATGTAATTGGGATATAGTGATTAACTTTAATTGTTTAGTTCCCAATCCATTAAATAATCTATAGAAAACTTTCACCCTTACAACATCTAGGTTTCCCATAAACTAAAGAAATTATAATATTTATTAATCCTCTTTTCAGCTTATAGTAGATCTATATTACAATATAATATTTTAAGTGATTGAAATATCTCTGCTCCACCACTCCACTAGGAGTCTAGGCAGGACCAATGACTAAAAGAGACTTCATTGAAACCATCTTGATCATTCAAGGTAGAATAATTTAAATAATATAAAGACACAAGTCCAAATCAACATCAAACAAATCCTCAGCAAAAACTCAACTGAGATAACATTTCAACATAAAACACCAACTTAAAAACAATGCACCACACAAAGTATCCAATGTCACCTTTTTGGAACCACTATTTTCCTTCAAAATAAAAAATTGTTTTTACTTTAAAACCATATTAAACTCAAACCACTTTTAGAATCCACTTTTTATTTTAATTCCTCTTAGACTAAAAACCATTTCATCACATCCACATTAAAATTCAAAAACGACATCACTTTTCTATTTGAATATATAAATAAATTCATGAAATAAGTCCCTTTTAAATATAAACCATTTTATTTGTTAAAATACTATTTGAAAAAACAATGTAATATATTTGATTTTAAATACTCATCCATGGTATCCCATGAACCATCACATATGTGATTATAGAAACATCAACTTATATCCATCTGTGCATAAAAACCAAAAAATTACTATCAACAAAATGACACACATATATATGAACATTAATAAGAAAAAACAAGGGTCACACAGAGAATTTTTTATCAAAATAAATAGAATTTATAAACTAATCAATTCAATTTTATTTCACAATTCCAAAAACTTCTCAAAATTTCAAAACCAACTACCATTTCATTATCAAATAGCCCTGAGTTTTATTTCAAAATTAAACATTGATAAACCAATTATCATTTTAAACACAAAGAAACATACCAATAAGAATATAAACTCAAAATGAGAATAATAAATGGAAATTACACACTCAAAATATCATAATCCAAAAATATAGATTCATGTCCATTATACAGGACTTGTATTTATGGTGTGGAGGACTGTGTGTTAATTGTGTGAGCACACTAGAGTCCAATAGAGGCAATTTCATGGTCTTTTCAAGGTTTTATACTCCCTCTAAAAATCCACCACAACCATTGTAATTCCTCAAAAAACCAAAAAAATCTCAATTCAAACAAATATATTCAAATAAAAATACAATCCAAAAAAATGAAGAACAAATATTAGATTTCCATTCACAACAATCCTAAAAAACCCTAGAAATTTAAGTTTCTTTATAAATAGGTGGTAATCAAGAACCTACCCATGCTTGAACACTAAAATTATGAAAATACTAGCACCAAACTACCATACAGCCACAAATAGTAGGATCTTATTAGATATGATACCTGTTTTTAATGAACCCACCTATGTTGACCCCAAACTGGTCACCCAAGCCAGACTACAATAGGGTCTGAGAGTCATTCTCAATATTAGAGGTTGGTAACTAGTGTTGTGCATCAAATATAATCATTTTAGAATTTTTAATACCATAGAATATCAGATGATAAACTGATAAAACATTGAAGTGGAAAATAAATAAAGAAATTATACACACACCTCCATGTGACCCCATGAGTAATCTCAAAACATAGAACCACACATTCTCCATGAGCGAACCAAATCTAATAAGAAAATGAAACTAAATAATAATATATAATTTTTGTTTCATCATTAAAATTACTAATTGGTAAGGCCAAGAATTAATAATGATCTATGAATCACATTTTATAGATAAATACAAATCATGAACATATGGAACATAAGACCTGTAAAAATTGGGTTTTTTTCTTTTAACAAAAAAAGAACATGATTCTATTTTATGAAACCATTTTTTAGTTCTCATTTTTCAAAATAGTTTCTAATATAGAAATAAATTATATATGGATGTACTATAAAGGTAACCAATGATAAAATAGGAAACTCAGTATCAAAGAAACACAATTATTTCATTTTATAATGAATCATTAAGAAATAGGGAAGTGATACATTCTTTTTATTATTTTTACCGTGAAAAGGAAATAAGGAAGAATATCATTCAAATTACAACACATTGACAACATATAATAAAAATGAGATAACATACCATTTAAATCTTTTAGTAGACAGTTTAGTTGGGTCCCTAGGATCCTCATACCCTCGATGGTGAATCAATAATAAACATCATCATAAAAGTGCCACAATCCTTTAGAGAGTAAAAAGTTAATGTTCCTGTGGTAGTGACAATATATACTAACATTAGTTTGTGTTAAAGAGTAATCATTCTAGGGATCCTATTCCAAGGCCCTATAAACTCATCTAATAAACTAGCCCTTATTCCAATCACCTAGGTACCATGGATTATTAGGTACCATGCCCAAATAGGGGTGGATTTTTATAAAGCTATCATATACATATGACCATCACATTATTCATTAAAAATAAACCTTTTAACTTCTTACCACTAATGTCCCTCCTTTAGAGCATTCACACTAAAAGTAACAAAACCAAGGTAAAAGATCCTTTTTCTAGTCTTACGTCACATACCTCACATTTAATATTCACAAACTACATTTTTATTTTATGTGACATTCAATAAGAGGGGGTTCCCATTCTGAAAATCATTTAAAATTCCAATAGAGACTCAGCATTTATAAAGAAAATATTATTATAGAATGTAACTTATATAATTACCACTTTTATGATATATACTATTTGAAATTCAATTTAACAATTTGGGTGATACATAATTAAATGAATATTTAAAAAACGCTTAATCTAATGAAAACCTTAATGAAAACAATGGAAAAACATATAATATAAGTGATAAGACATTTTATTGAACAATATTCAATTACATAACATACATGTTTCAAATAAAAATGAATTTTAAAAAAACAAAAATAAAGCATCAATTTAAAATTAAGGTCTTGGAAATAGGTAACTACCCTCAAAACAAGCCACCATTATTTTGTCCAGTTCACACATACATACATACACCCCTTTATATATATATTCAGATCTTGATTAAATGATTATATGCTATTTACCATATGGGATTATGTAAAATTATTATATATATATATATATTGTCACATATTTTTGTGTGTGTATATAATATTCTGGGTGCCACATGTCATTTATTTTACCAACATGGGCCCAAAACTACCTGAACAATACCTAAGGCACAGTAAAAGAATCAATAAACTAAAAACATAGAAAATATAAAACTAAAATTGGTACAATGATTAAAAATGGGAGGAAAACTATCTAAAACAGTGGTGAACTCACTACCATAAACCATCAAAGATAAAAGTAGCCATAAATGAGTCCCATGAACCATATAAATAAATAACCAAAAAATAAAATACCCAAAATTGGGTTTTGTTTTGGCCATGGTGTGTGCACTAATCACAATAGAAAAGGAACCATGAAATAAGAAGAGAGGAGGGAATAAGAGAAATGGAAAACCATACAGGTGATGATTAAACCAAGAGACAGTGGAGAAATCAGCCAGAAAAAAGGGATTTAGGTGGTGGTGTCACACATTCTAGGGATTCCTTGATGGGAATAAAATCAAAGTATGGGAGGGAGATTGTGAAATGATAGGTAAGGGAGGGGTAGATTTAGGTTATCTTATTTTTATTATTTATTTATATAATTTATTAGTATTTTTAAACCCATAGAAGTTCACATAAAATGTCTTACGGTCTACCAGACCTTGCACCAACCATGTAGGGGACTCCTCCAATAGGTTAGGAGTACTCAAAATTTCATAGGGAGGATACATTCCGATGAACATAATCACGCGGCTTGGAATGAACCACTATCTGTGAAAAATGGTTTTCCCTAGGCTGATACAGAGTTTCCTTTAACAGTATGAAAACGTGCAACACACTACAACCCCCAAAATTTGAGATTCCTTTGAGAAGATCCCAAAATTCAAATAAAAAACAAACGATATAACCAGGAACCAATAAATGAATGAATGAAAAATGAAAACCACACTTCAGGGTGTGACAGTTACAATTATAATTGAGATGATATTTTGATAATGATCATAGAATACAAATTTTACTTTACCACTTTTTCTTCATCTAATGCATTTCATGTACTAACAATGACCACCAATAGTAATTTGTAAATGGTAATTCTTATGATGGGTTGGTGTAGTGTCAGCTATGGTCTTTACAAGGTCAAGGGTGGAAAACCAATCCACTAACCACCATGAATTACTGACCATAGTGGATAGTATGTTATATAATAATAATAATAATAACAAAAATAATACCAAAAATATAACATAATGAGAATTAAAGAATAGTATCAAGTATAATTCTTTTATAAGTCCTAAATATAATTATAAAATGTTTTCAAAACATTTAAAAAAATTTCATACCACTTTATTCCTCTCAGTTTCTCACCATTCATTATTCATAAATTTAATAACCAATGTTTTTAGTTATTATATTAGTTTATAAGTGAGTGTATAATAGTATTATAATACTAAATAAATGAGAATTATTTCATTAATGTTATAACATTATATTTTAAGGATGGATACACTTTAGAATATAAATACAAGTAAAATGAGATAATAAAGACAAGTATATAATAATTCGTTAATATTAAAGTATTAATTATCATGTCATCCTATAGAAATAGCCGCACAAAATGTAATTACAAAAAAATAACCTAAATATAAATAGAAAATGAATTTTAAATATTAATGGTAGAGTCAATATTTGTGTTGTTTTTAGAGAAATGTTTATATATATATATATAATATTTCTAGTGTTGGTTTCAATTATATATATATTGAAGTAACTATAATAAGAAGCCAATATAAAATCCATAAAAATAATATAATATTTTTTTTAGTAATTTTATTTTATAAAGAAATAATTATTGTAATTTCACAGATTTATGTTGTATATAAGGTGAAATATATATCAAATTAATTTTCTATTTTTAAAATGAATAACCATTTTAAATTTTGAGAGATTAATATTTTTATTTACTGTTATTATAATATTATAATTCATGTTTATTTTATAATGATATAATAATATGGGTTTCTTTTTATAGGAATTTGTTTTTATTTTTCAATATTAGTATTCAATGAAATCATAATATTTTTTTTCAAATTACCTTGTTTAAATATCACATGTTACACGTAATAGAACACCACATCTGTAACATCACATGAAAATAAAGAATATGAAATTTTTATATTTATTAATATTTGTGAATTAAATATTACTTTTACTTTAAAGGGGTTGATATGTTTGATAGCGTACCTGATACACAACAAGAGGTTTTTTTTGAAATATTACGTTGCACACTAATAATTTAATATTATTATTTTAAATAGTAGTTAACTCCTAGCCATTGTATTGGTGGGAATGAAAAAAAATAACTAAAATATTATTATACATGTATCTAAAATGTATTTACATTTATCCAATAAATATTAGAGGCTTAAAATGTGAATGAATGTAATTTTAAGTATAATTTACATTAAAAGGACGATTTACCGCCTTTTAATGGAGAAACCTCATTAAATATAGTTTTTCTAACTTTAACAAATTCTATTTGACCAAATAAAATTCTTCTTTAAATGGGTACATCAAAATTTACTCTGTGTAAATTTTTGGAATTTTTCCGATAATGATCATTTTTTAATGAATAGTGAAATATACTGTATTCTAACTCAAAGGGGACTTTTAATCTAATTTAGTTATATGATCAGATTATATTTCTAATTAGTTTTAAAGTTTAATTAGAATATATTTTTACCATTTATTCCAATTTTGGTCATTATAATTAATTTCACATTGAAATTGGATTTAAACAAGTGTCAATCTTTTGATAGTTGTTGTTTCTTAAAAACATGCTATTTGTTTTAATAATGAGAATTAAATTGAAAATAATTAATGAAAATTATATATTTTTAATTGGATAAAATATAAATCCTTTTTGAATTCAGAATATCAAATATAGAATAGATTGCGTTTTTGGTATTTTTCTGAAAAACATCAATTTTTGATGAATAGTTAAACCACTTCGTAGTAGTTAAAAAACTGAATTTTTTATTTAAATGAAATTTTACCACTTCTATGAGTTGAATTTTAAAAATCCAAGAGACAATGTTAATATCAAGAAGTAAAATTTGGTTCAATAAGATTAAAATAATTCATGGTGAATAGTAACTTCTGACTTTTATTCACCACAGTTAAAGGTAAATAAGATAATTCAAGGTAAAAATAATATTATAAGAATTCAAAAAATCCTTAACACTTGTCTTATATTTATTGGATGACTAATGGTCGACCATGGTCATCCTTTTTTTATTTAAGGACCCCATGGAGCCACTTAGAAATGATAATGACACTTTATTTTAATTAACATAATTTAAAGGCAAAAATGTCATAAACAAATATCTAATTGTAAGTTAATTTTTACATGGTGTTATATAAGTAATATTTTAGACTATAAATATTAATTGGAAATATAAATATATTTACTACATCATGGTATTTTTTTATATCTTTTAGACATTAAATAAATTAAATTATTTATGACACAATAATGATGAAGTATTTACCTTATTAATAAATCATTTAAATAAATAAGATTATAAATATTATAATAACATCAAAAACCTATCAAATTATTATTGGATGATTTTATTTCGACAATGAGTCATCTTATATTTTACACTAATAATTTTTTTCCTTTAAAAACCGAATATCATTATATAATAAAATAATATTATCACGTTTTCCTAAAGAGCCCCTCCTCCCCCGTATAAAAATACCTCACTTCTATCCAATTCCTCAAACCTATCAAGCTTTTTGGTTCTTCCAACCTCGGCCTCATTAAGATCCCTACATCCCTCTCTTCCACTTAGATGCCTTACCTTAGGCAGAAGGCACTTCAAGAATTTATTTTGGTTCGACCCAATGGAAGTTACCCAAATTAAAGGTAACATTTTCTCTTAACTTCTTTTGCTTTTATTTTACTTCTCAAACCACTAATCTATTTTTAATATTTTATTTTATAATAGACCCAGTATCCTAAATATATTAGGATATTTTTATTAGAATGATTCAAACTACACTTACACACACCTCCATCTAATGGGTGAAGAACATAATGTTTCTGTGGATGGAAAACTAACGCCTCATGAAACGATGATTGTTCGATTATCTCCTATTGCCTCTCATGTTGTCCATTAAGATGAAACAATATTTATATATGATATATTTTATTTTTATGGTTTCCTTATGCTTATTTATTTTTTTATAGTATAACTTCATGGTTTCCATTATGGGTAAACACGATAATTTCATTTAAGGAAGTGCAGACTACCGCCCCCTCAAAGTGATATGACTCATTAATACCATATGTGGGACGTATAAAGGATGGAGTTAATGATATTATTTCTGATATATAAAATTATAATGTAATTATAATATACCTTTGTATCATAATATTTTAATTCCATTAAAATAAGAAATACAAATGAAAGTAGCGTTCATGAGTACGTACGACTTACCGTCTTAATGAACGGTGCATTTCATTTCTTACCTCCAAGGGACATGTACTATTATATATATATATATATACTGGATAGATATGATATATATCATATCTAAATAATTAATGTCATTCTATATATAATGGACTATTGATCACATGGACAACTTGTAAATATAAGGTGTTCATTTTTGACTCAAGTACCAAATATCGAAAAAATGAACGTTATTAACTTAAATGATTACATAACATTTATAAAATGGTAATAAGATATAGAAAAGAAATAAAAAACTTGGAAAATGTTCTTAATAAAGTATAAATTAACTTTATTTTATTATTTAAGATATTAATGAATGATCGAGTCAAGTCGGACACAAGGTAAGGGATTTCTTATCTCACTTTTAATTCTGTGAGATTTCCATTGTTCGCCACTTATTTATTGCATGTGGTGTATTCTATATAGGAATTTGATATATATTATCGTTATTCTCTTTATATTAATTGAATTATATGAATTATTTTTTGGTTATTAACTTTTGTTCATACGACTCAATTTATTGATACGTGGTAAGGGGGTTTTATCTCACTTTTTATTCCCATGAGAATTCATGCTATATCTGCCACTATTTCCATTGTGTGGTGTATGTACTACCCATGATTGCTTTCATTGTGTAATATAATTTCATTTATGGGAATTTAAATCTTCATTTAATGATCCTTCTTTCATGGGGTCTATGTTTCATATGTTACCAAATTGGTAAGGGAAGCTTTCACCCTCGTCTTTTTTTAAAAGACTTATTTTTGTTATGTGTTTTAAGTCAAATATTATTATGATACGATATGTTCTAATATATACTTATTGCTGTAATTGTTATGTATAAGTTTTGATATGGCCTTTTTTCTCATCAACTCATTTCCTAAATTTTAAAGTGTGGCCGTTTGGTTACAAGAATTTTTGTAAGGGAACTTCTTAACCCAATTTCAATTCTTTGGGTTAAACTTCTGCTTGTTTATTGTGTCATGATATGAATATGTGTTAATGAAATATGATAGATTTACACTGAATATGCAATTATATTGAGTGTATTTATATTTTTCACAAATAATCATGTCATTGATTTTTCCTTAATCCAAGGATACCGTCTTTATAATCTATTTCTTCTCCATTTTCATTCCATTGAGACTTCATTGTCGTTATACACCAATTCACTCTTATATGGTATATATACTGTCCTTTGGCTTATTATATCAATAATCCCTTTATTCTAATGATATTATAATGTTGAATTTAAATTTTATTCCTCAGTTATTTGAATTCAAGCATATCTCATTTTTTTAAACTCTTTATGTAAAATATAATTTTAAATGTTTTAAAGATTTATTCTTCTAAATATTTCTCAATAGTGTCCATGTTTTCAAAATGGTTTTGGGATTTATTAATTTGGAAATTAATGTTTTAAAATTATAATTCCATTAAAATAATCAAAGTGGTATGGGACACTTTGATTCAAAAGTCTATTTTTAAATGGTTTGGAAAATGGTTTGATAAAGCATTGATTATGAAAATATATTGAAATGTTATATTGTGATTTTAATGTGGAATTATTATCTTTTATTTTTATTGTTTTATGTGTTATGAATATGTTATTGATATTGGGAATTGTTTACATATACGGTTGGTTCTGTGATAATCCTAGGGAGGGTGAGCCCGAGATAGCTCTCCAATGCATTGGGTAACATGAAAGAGGTAAATGTGATTTCTTCTCCTAATAGATTTAGGGAATATACTATGATGGCTATTCCAAATGTGACTCCCAATATAGATTGGATAGATAGAATGTATGTATTTTATGAATACCATAATTTAACTCTATTATTTATGATTTCTGTATGTTATTCATAAATCTTATGATTTCATGAGGTATGTTATTATCAAAAAGTATGGTTTCATTTATTTGTATTTATTGATGGGATAATGTTTCTTTTCATTTTTTTATAAGCCTTACTGATCTTTTTATGCTCATCATATGTTTTGAAATGTTTTTCATAGGACATAAATATTAATAGGGTCAAGAATGAGATCAAGGAAAAGTCATGTTGTCTAAAATATGGAACTAGGAATGTATTTTTTTAAGAGTTTTTACTTTATGAAAAAATGGAAACTATGTAGAAGTGTCTACTTTGTAATCTTTCAAGATGTAATAGTTATGTCCTAATTCTCTAAGACTCTAACCATGAAAATTTATTCAACTTGAATTATTTATTTAATAAAATATTATGTAATGTTTAAGGTAGAATCCTTATAGTTGGTATTATAGGTCTGTTTAGATATCATTAGAGGGTAGGGTGTTCTTTAAGAATAAGTGACATTACAACAAATGTTAGGATTTTATAAAGAGTCATAGATATTTTAGATAAATTGAATGAGGTTAAGGTGACATGAATAATTATATCTTAGTATTTTCCCTCCTCAAGAGATATTATATGAGGATTTTACTAATATAATCACACTTACGTTTTTGGTTTTAGTCAATGGCTGGATCTAGCTGACATCAAAGTAAAAATAGAGGTGAAGAAAACTGTGACGATTTTCCTAATGAGATATTGAATGAAATGGGAGCTTCAATGAGAACTCTTGTGGTTATTATCAAACAACTATCTGAAGTCCTGATTGACCACTTGAACCTTGGTGATTTTTATATGGCATCATATATGCGAGAAAGAAATCTCCATAGAAGTTTAGGTAGTAATCACAAAAGTATGTATGTTCAAAAACCTATGTGTCATGGATATGGAAAGAGACAACTAGGAAAATGTTTCAAAGGGGTAGGAATATGCTATAGATGGGGAAGTTAAGGTCATAAAGTAATAATCTACCATGGAAAAAGGAAGCATCCAATTGACTCTAGGAAAGGGAAAGTTGTTCTTTCTGAGGGATCAATTGAATGTTTTAAATGTGGTGTGTATTGTCATTATACAAATAGATGTCTTACAATGATTTTTAAGGAATGTGATCACCATGATCGTACAAATATTTATTTACCAATACCTAATTCCTTTACTATTGAGGATGAATAAACTGACAATGACCAATGAAATGTATGGATTATTTCATAATATATGTTTTTACATTATTGATTCTTAGGATATGATTCGTGATTTTGTTTGTCATAAAGAAGTATTTTAGAATAATTTGGAATGGAATGGTTAATAGATCATGAAGAATGGTGAATGAGTAAGAAGTCAACATATATTGGATTCAACTATTATGGTAGATTTTCGGGTGCTTAAATGCTTATATGTATTAAGGCTATTTTGATGATGAGATTACATTAGAAGACTTTTTATAATATGTGTAACACTGAAGCTTGATATATGAAAATTTTATTTAAGGAATAATTATCTTTTCTTTTTTGGATATAGTTATAAAGAATCATTTGGGTTTATATGATCCTTGAATTTGAGGCAATTACAAGTTAATACATTTTGGGATTCAAAATGAATTTTATTAGATAAAAATTGTGGGTAAAATATGTTATGGTTATTTTTGATGAATTCATCTCTTTTTTGGAATTTTATAAAATTATATAGTTTTTTAAAAAGGATGACATACCAACCGCATGACAACCCGTCACATCGGACAAAGCTTCGAGAATCAAACCCACAACCAAAGTGCGATTGGGATTTATCACCTACCAATAGACTATGTGAAGTCCCTGGTTAGTATGGCTAATTATTTTTAGTTAGATGATTTAATGAATCAATAATAAGTTGATATTGGGTTATCTATGGAAATTATTAACCTATCAAGGAGAATATGTGAATAGGTTAATTACTTTTCAATATGAGATTTTAAGAGTAACTGATGTAATTTGGAGACAAATGTTAAGATTTATCATGGAAAACTATGTGATTAAATCCATATGAGATTTCAGTTTCAATATTAGTTTGGATTAATCTGAATAATTTTATGGAAATTTTTTTATTGAATGGTCTTGGTTATACATTGGGTATTGTTTGAAAATTTATTGAGATTAAGAGTAGTTTATCGTTTTGTTAAATATTATACTTTTTAGAGATTATCTAATCTTCTACTAACCAATTTTGGTTTTCTTTAAGGTAGAAAGACATGGGAAATATATAGTTCATCTTTTATGGATTATGTTATTCTCTATAAGATGATTCTTGTGCTTTTGATGTGGCCAAGTCTTTTTGAATGCTCTTTGTTGGGAGAAAATATTAGTTTTTGGGTAGAAACATATTGAATGATGAAAATCTACTTGAAGGTAAGTATATTTCTTTATGTTCCTATTCAATGTAGTAAATTAATTCTTGAAAAATATGAAAATGATCATAAAAAAAACATTGTTGGTTTAAGTTTCATACTATGTCGTCAATGACTGTTTAACACATAATAAGTTTGGGATTTTCATGGTGGTAAATATTCTCCTAATCATGTTTTCTATCACCCTCCATCAGAAATTGACCATTTTCTTCTCCTCCGTATTCATGTTTTCATGGAATCATACTATATTTTGTCTTGGGTGACCTTTATTCTTCTCTTTCTTAGTTTTAAAGTGATATTTTTAATGACTCTTTTCTAATGTGAGACTTTTAATGAAGTTTCTATACCCAGTTTTAAAATTGGGGGGATGCAATTCCCAAAAGGGGTGAAGGATGTAACATCCCTGGAAAATAAAGAATATGATTTTTTTATATTTATTAATATTTGTGAATTAAATATTAATTTTACTTTAAAGGGTTTTCTATGTTTGATAGCGCACCTGATACACAACAACATGTTTCATTGAAATCTTACGTTGCACACTAATAATTTAATACTATTATTTTAAATGGTAGTTAACTCCTTGTCATTTTATTGGCGGGAATGAAAAAAACTAACTTATATGTTATTATACATGTTTTTTGAAAGTATTTACATTTTTCCAATAAATGTTAGAGGCTTAAAATGTGAATGAATCTAATTTTAAGCATAATTGACAATAGAAGTTCGATTTACCTCCTTTTAAAGGAGAAACCTCTTTAAATATAGTTTTGGTAACTTTAATAAATTATATTTGACCAAATAAAAACCTTCTTTAGAATGAGGACATCAAAATTTACTTTGTGTAAATTTTTGGAATTTTTCCGATAAAGTTCATTTTTTAATGAATAGTAAAAAATACTATATTTTAATTCAAATGTTCCTTTTAATCTAATTTATTTATATGGTTATATTATCTTTTTAATTGGTTTTAAAGTATAATTAGAATATATTTTTATCATTTAATCGAATTTTGGCCATTGGAGTTAATTTCACATTGAAATTGGACTTAAACAAGTGTCAATATTTTGATAGTTATTGTTTCTTAAAAACACGCTATTTGTTTTGACAATGAGAATTAATTTTAAATTAATCAATGAAAATTATATGTTTTTAATTTGGTAAAATATACATCATTTTTGAATTTTGAATATCAGATATAGCTTAGGCTGAGTTTCTGGTATTTTTCTAAAAAACATCAATTTTTTATGAATAGTGAAACCACTTAGTAGCAGTTAAAAACAGTCTGTTTAATTTAAATGAAATTTTAATGCTTCTATGAGTTGAATTTAAAAAAATTATAGACACAGTTAATATCAATAGGTAAAATTTTGTTCAATAAGATGAAAATAATTTTTGGTGAATATTATATTTTCACTTTTATTTACAGCGGTTAAAGGTAAATTAGAAAATTCAAGGTAAAAATAATATTATAATATTTCAAAAAAACCTTTACGCATGTCCTAACATTATTGGATGAGAGATGGCCAGCCATGGTCATCCTATGGTCTATTTAGGGATCCCATGGAACCACTTATGAATGATAATGAAGCTTTATTTAAATTAACTTAATGTAAAGGCAAAAATGAAATAAACAAATATCTCATTGTAAAATAATTTTTACATGGTGTTATATATGTTATATTTTCGACTATAAATATTTATTGGAAAGATAAAAAGATTTCCTACATCATGGTATTTTTTATAATTTTTAGACATCGAATAAATTAAATTATTTATGACACAATAATGATGCAGTATTTACCTCATTAATAATCCATTTAAATAAATAAGATTTTAAATAATAAAATAACATAAAAAACCTATCTAATTATTATTTTATGACCATATTTAGACCATTAGTCATCTTATATTCAACCCTAATTATTTTTGGACCTTAAAAAACCAAATATCATTATATAATAAAATAATATTATCACATTTTTTTAAAGAGCCCCTCCTCCACCTTATAAAAAGCCCTCACTTATAAATAATTCCTCACACCTATTAATCATTTTAGATCATCCAATATTTTCCCAGTTAAGCTCCCTACATCCCTTTCTTCCACCTAGAAGCCTTACCTTAGGCAGAAAGAACTTCAAGAAATCCTTTTAGTTTAAACCAAAGGAAGTTACCCATATTAAAGGTAACAGTTTCTCATAACATATTTTATTTTGTTTTACGTCTCCAACCCCTAAAATCTTTTTATTCCTTAATTTTATATCCAAAAAAGTATCCTAAATATACTAGGATATTGTTATTATAAGTATTCAAACTACACTTACACACACCTCCATCTAATGGGTGAAAAGAAAAATGTTTCTGTGGATGACAAACTAACACCTCACGAAATGCTGATTGTTCGATTATCTCCTACTTCCTATCATGGAGGAAATTAATATGGCACAATATTTATATATGATATATTCTATTTTTATGTTTTCCGTATTCTTCTCTATTTTTTTATAGCATACCTTAACGAACTACCGCCCCCTCAAAGTGATATGACTCGTTAATGCCATATGTGGGATGTATAATGGAAGGAGTTAATGATATTATATATGGTATATGACATTATAGTGGAATTATAATATACCAATGTATCATTTTTTTTAATTACATTAAAATAATAAATAGAAATGAAAGTAGTGTTCATGCATACTTACGACTTACCGTCTCCAGAAACGGTGCATTTCATTTCCTACCTCCAAATGATATGTACTATTATAAATATATAAATATATATTGGATATATATAATATATATGGTATAAAAATAATGAATTTCATTCTAGATATGATGGAATATTGACCACATGGACAACTTGTAAATATAAGGTTTTCATTTTTGACTCAAGTACCAAATATCGACAAAATGAACGTTATTAACTTAAATAATTACATAATGTTTATAACATGGTAATAAGTGATAGAACAGAAATAATAAATTTTAAAAAGGTTCTTATGAAACTAGAAATTAATGTTAGTTTATTATTCAGGAGATTACATAACAATCGAGTCAATTCGGACATGAGGTAAGTGATTTCTTATCTCACTTTTAATTTCGTGAGATTTACATTGTTCGCCACTTATTTATTGAATGTGGTGTATTGTGTACATCCATTTGATATATATTATCATGATTCTCTTTATATTCATGGAATTTTGTGAATCATTTGGTGGTTATTAAATTTTGTTCATACGACTCAATTTATTGCTATGTGGTAATGGGTTTTTGTCTCACATTTTTTCCTGTGAGAATTCATGAAATATTTTCCACTATTTCCTTTGTGTGGTTTATGTACTACCCATGATTGTATTCTTTGTGTAATACAATTTCATTTATGGGTATATACATATTTATTGTATGATCCCTCTTTTATGGGGGTGTATGTTTCGTATGTTACCAAATCAGTAAGAGAACCTTTCACCCTTCTCTTTTTTTAAAAGACTTCTTTTTGTTATGTCTATTAAATAAGATATTGTTATGTTGGTATATGTTATTTTATATCCTTATTGTTGTAAATTTTATGTCCAAGTGATGAGATGCCTTTTTTTTTCTCATCAACACATTTCCGGATTTTTAAAGTGAGGCCCTTAGGATGTCGAATTTTTTTAAGGGAACTTCTTAAACCAATTTCAATTCTTTGGGTTAAACTTTTACTTGTTGATTATGTCATGCTATGAATATGTACGAATGACATATGATTGTTTTACACTGAATATGAAATCATATTGAGTATATATATATTTTTTCACACATAATTATGTCATTGATTTATCCTTAATCCAAGGATACCGTCTTTATAATATATTTCGTCTCAATTTGCATTCCATCGAGACTTCATTGTCGTTATGCACCAATTCACTCTTATATGGTGTATATACTATCCTTTTTCATATTATTTCATGAATCCATTTATTCTCATGATATTATAAAGTTCCAATTAAATGTTATTCCTCAATTATTTGTATTCAATCATCTCTCATCTTTTTTAAACTCTTTAACTAAAATATCATTTTAAATGTTTTAAAGATTTATTCTTCTAAATATTTCTAATTAGTGTCCATGATTTCAAAATGGTTTTAGGTTTTATTTTTATGGAAAATAATGTTTTAAAATTTTAATTCCTTTAAAATCTATAAAGTGGCATGGGACACTTTGATTCAAAAATCTATTTTTTAATGGTTTTCAAAATGGTTTGATAAAGCATTGATTATGTCAATATCATGAAATGATATATTGTGACTACAATGTGGAATTGATATCAAACTTTTATTATTGTTTTCTGTGTTATAAATATGTTATGGTTATTGGGAACTATATACGTATAGGGGTGGTTCCATGATAAACCTAGGGCAGGTGAACCTGAGATAGCTCTTCAATGCATTGGGTAATGTGACTAAGGTAAATGTGATTGTTTCTCCTAAGAGATTTAGGGAATATACTGTGATGGGTATTCCAAATTTGACTCCGTATGTAGATGTGACAGCTACAATGTATGTATGTTATGAATGCCATTATTTACATATATGATTTATGATTTCTGTATGTTATTCACAAATCTTATGATTTCATGAGGTATGTTATGATCAAAAAGTATAGTTTCATTGATTTGTGTTTATTAATGGGATAATGTTTATTTTAATTATTATATAACTGTTACTCAGCTTTTAATGCTCATACCATGATTTGAAATGTTTTTCACAGGATATAATGATTAATAGGGTCAAGGATGAGATCAAGGAAAAGACATGTTGTCTAAAACATGGAACTAGACGTGTCTTTTTTTAGGAGTTTTTATTTTATGAAAAAATTTAAACTGTGTAGAAGTTTCTACTTTGTAATCTTTTGAGATGCAATAGTTATGGCCTAATTTTATAAAATTCTAAACCAAAAAAGATCCTCAATGTGAATTATACATTTAATTCGATATTATGTAATGTTTAAGGATGGGTCCTTATAACATAAACCTATAACCATTATCATATTTGTTTCTATTATAAGTTTCAATTAATATAAATAAAAAATGATTCCTAGATCGCATCAAAAAATTTTCTCATCAAATCTTTCATATTACATGTTAAATTCCTTGATTATTTTGTTTCATACAATTAATCATCTTCTTATATCACTTGGACACAACAGAAGAAATGCATGAATTATTTCACATAACTTGATTACCCTCACCATATATATTAGGACTTAAGATATATGTTGATAGATCATTTCTAAATTAATTTTCATTTAGTATTCTTCTATGGAAAAATAATCTTCTATTAATATATAAATTTAGTGTTATTTAGGAAGTATCCCTGCCGAGTTATTTACATATGGGAACTATTTAATCTAATGGGGATAAATATTAATATAATTTAATATCTAATATCATTGGGTTATTCAAACACAATCCCATTGACTTTCTTTTTTCATTATTATGAAAGTTATATTCTTTCCTAATTATTCATAGAAAATAATTTAAAATATTTATTTATCCTTATATAGTTACAAAATTGCATGAATTAATCTGAATTATCCTTGTATGATATCATTTTATTAAAAATTTTCATGTCCACAATGTGTTTTCATCAAACAATGCTAAGACTCTACACGATTTATTCTTTTACAAGATCATTGTTAGTGAATATATTTTTATATTAATGTCTAAAATTCCAAAAAAATTGAAAATTCAAAATATATTATCTCTTTATGTTTAAACATAAAAATTTAATAATATATAATTAATAACTACAAATAAAAAAACAAAACAAATAAAAATATTATAAATTATAGTTAAATATAATTTTAATTTATTTTTAGACATTAACTTTTAAACAGATAAAGAATATTAAAATATCCATTAGAATTTTTTTACGTGATATGATATCATATAAAAATCACCCAATCAATATAAAATAATATTTAGGTCAAGATAAATATGGAAAATTTTACCTACAATTTTCCAATCCAAATAAAAATATAACATATTATCTTATTGATAATAAGAATGGGAGTAATTAAATATATAGACATGATTATATGATGAAATTGAATGAATAAATATTAATAATTTTTTAACATATAATAATTCAAACTACATAGTATTTAAATATTTAAAATGATAAGGTTTAGATGAATTTGGATGCATCATAAATTTAAAAAATAATAATCAATGATAAGAAATTATATGTCAAATATATTTTCTTAATTTCCTTAAATTATATTTTATTGATAAGTCAAACTAAAAAATTATTAATGAGAATATAAAGTATGAAAAAACATATATCTATATTTTTATTTATGATCAACTGGTTATTGGAAAACTACATGCTTAACACTTATGAAATGATTTTTACTTAAAATTCTGAAATGTTTTGAAAATAAAATGGGACTTACTAATCCATTTTGATAACAAAACTAATGTTTAGTTTTATAAAAATAATTACACTCAAATTCGTTCTACTATATCTTATACACATTATAATTAGATATTTAATTAAATATAGCCCATGAATATAATACCATGGAGGTCCTCAATTTAATATTTGATACTAAAATATAATTATGTCCTTGTTCTTTATTTTTATTTAATCCTATTCTCCTAATTATTCGTGAATATAATATATGAATTTTATAAAAAATTAATTAAAATCATTAAAATTTAATAATAAAACTATAACAATAAAAAGTATATGGTTTTATAATCGAACCTCGTAAATAGTATGTTCATGTGTGGGTCGGTTTGACAACCTACATGAATGATGCTACACAATATTATTAATAATATTATTAGGAATTAAAAGACATAAATTATTAATATTTATGATATATTAATTCTAGTGTGAATCTAAAATGGTAATTATGATATTATAATTAAACATCCGATGATATTTTTAATCTTTTAAAACAATCCAATTAAGGAAGATATTCTAAAATTACATATATATATTTTTGATATTAAAATCTTTTTCATCTAAAATAATTTGAACCGTATAACTTAATAACTTTGGAACATATATAACCATTGAACATGAATCTTTACCATTTGATTCATGTTGATTCTATATTGAATATCTAGACAATACAACCTCCAAAAAACCAATGCCAGAATAATTAATCAAACATGTTAATAATATAAGATTATAAATTAGTGAAAACGAATAATAACACAATAAACATAATAAAGGTTATAAATATAGTAATTAATTAGTAAAACATTACTATTCATGATGTTATAGGGAATGTAATGAATTTTTTGGGCTTATGGTAAGGGGTTTTCCTGGAAACCATTAGTTTAATATACATTGAGGAATTTCTATCAACACTATATCTAATGTTTTCTAATAATTTTATTTCATATTTTTTTATTATTCATTATATATAATATTTTTATTTTTCATTTTCTAGTCAATTGGTAATTAGTTAACCCATTCTTTGAAAGTTGTTTTCTTTTCTTCGGTAAACATTAATCCATATTATTATGGGATAAAATATATGGTCATATGTGTTTTATTCATGTTATGGTTCTTGTAAATTTTACATGATTAAGGATATGACCAAAATTAGATATCCCCTAATGAATTTTTAATTGAATTATTCTCTAGAGAAAATATATTGGATGAAAGTAAATGAATTATTTTATTGCCAGAGTGATTATGAATATGATCCCTGATGAATCATTCATGATATATCTATTGAATTTAGTTTTTCTCATGAGTTATTTTATAGAAAAAAATAATTAAGGAAGTTAGTTGCCCGATGTAATATGACTATATGATCATATATCAGCCCATTTTTTATTATTAAAGAAGAAAACTTCTTCGTGAGTTTTTTTCATTTCAATAGATAACGATTTTTATTTCATTTTATTCACATCACTATAATTTATAATATAATCGTATGTTTTTAATGTTTTTTCAAGGATAAAGATGATTAAGAACGATAATCAATTGAAAATTCAATTATTTGGATTTTAATGAAGAAATTATATCTTTTACCAGTATGGTTTAGTGGAAAAAATGATTAATTAGTGGAAAGAGTATATGTATTGTTATATAATGGGTATTATTAATTGTCTTAAATAATTAAGTAAAGAAGTCCTTGAGAATTTACTTGGTAAAATTTTTTATAGGAATTATATAATTATTGAGTGTTCATGATTTGGATATCAAAGATAGAGTCAGAGTAGTTTTTAGAATGTTTTAGATATTAAGATACTATTTGATGAGGAAAATTTATATGGTTTTGTTGACATCTTCAGTCAATATAAATGTTATTGAGGATAAATTACAAGTTATATATACCATTCTGAGTTTTAATGTTGTCACACATGATTTTTTATTTTCTTATGAGGTTCCAGTTCATATTAGAATATTGTTGTTTTTCTCAAGAACTTGGTGTGGCATGTTTAAATTTTGAAGTGATCATTTATTTATATTTTCTCCTAATGTTATTACATATTTTATTTTTGGATTTTTTATTGAAAAGTTTATTTTTTTTCTTAATATAAAGTGGTGAAGGTTTGCGCACAGCTTGAGGAAACCATGTGGTATTCTCCAAGAAAATTTGTGGGCCATGGGATTATTCTAGTTAACGGTGCACTACCTCTGCATAGTTATAAAAATTGTTTAGTATGTGTGTACAGTTGTTTTATCTCATGATAGACCCATGTTTCATGGTTGGAACATTGTTTAAAAACAATTAATCTAAATCGTATGAGCTTCCCAAATCGGAAAAATTTCAAAATTAGTTTTCTTCCACCTTAGGATTTTAGCCCCAAAAAACTTATTTCCCTCAACCTATGGTTTGTGTGACCCCAAGTGAGCTCCTCCCCTCAGTACAAGTCTCATATCCTCCCTCCAATCATGGATCTAGATATTTATTCATTGTTTTTGTGTGGTTTCTCAAGGTAATCTCTTATTCTATTCTCCCTCTTCCTTATCCTTCCATTTTACTTTTAGTTCTTCTTCTCTTATGGTATCCTGTAACTTAGGTACATAATTACCCATGATTTATGTTGTGGGTTTTTTTGGTTAGGTTTCCTCTTGGTTGATCATGGATCTTGGATTCTTCAAGTGGTGGTTTCTTGGGCGCTTTTTTGAAGCATTGAGACATTGAGAGAGGATTCTCTTTTCACTTGCCTTTAAATTTAAGAATTGTTGGTTTCATGTTTTTTGTGCATTCCCAATATGTTAAATATTGATTCAAGATATATGGAATAGTTTCTGTGAGTGTTCAATGTAGTCATTTCTACCATGTTTTGTAAAAAATGGGATTGTATTGTTAAATAATGCACAACAAGTATTCAATAAAAATTACCAGTTGGATTGGTTAGATTTTGTGATGTTTATAGCATGGAATGGATTTTAATATATACTTGTGACTTCTAAATGGAGTTTTTAGGTTTCATAAATGAATTTATAAATTGTTTTGTCTCTTGAAAATTTAATTTCATGTGATAATGATATGTGGACCGTTTGGAATTTTAATGAAAGTTAATTTGGGTTTCACATTCTATGAAAGTACTCAAATGATATTTTGTAAAATTATTGTGAAATGGCAAAGGGAATAATTGTACCCTCTGGTAAAGATTTATTTGTTTCATTGATAATTATATGATTGAGTCTCATTGGGAACTTTTTTGAAACATGTGACAATGATTATTATGAAAACCCCCATTAGATAATCCTATTTATTTATTTATATTTAATGGATGGGATGTCCTTATTGTGGATTCATCATAATAATTTAATGTTAATGGGTGGGACATCCTCATTGTGGACTCCTTTTGAGTCGTTTACCTTGAGTATAATGGGAGGTCCTTGGTGTGTACCCCTTTGAGATATATTTATTCTATGGAAATAGATTGAACCTAAGGGTGGCTCAGGGTGATTCATATTTTGTGAATTATTATATATGTTATTTGTGTTCTTGTGATTGGATACTTGTTTGGAATCAGTTATCTCACACCATTTATACTCTTGACATGAAGACCTAATATAGCTAGTGAATTTTATAAGAACTATTTCAGGAACTAGATTATGATTATGCTATGTCTAGTGGCATATTGTAACCCTAGGGTTTTACACATAGCATTACAATAATTTAAGCATAATTAATCAACAGAGAACCATCCATGGATCATTAATTCTACTATATTTGAAGACTAGGTACATAAAACATAAAACATGAAACATGAAACTAAAAAAATACTTTGTTATTTAATATTCATAAAGAGATCCTAACTTTTTTTGAGCCCTTAAATCTCCGTATGTTACCCTGGGGATCACATTAAAATATAGACAAGCTAAAATCACCGTAAGGGATTAAACCGAGGAATAAGGCTCCAGTACAAGAGATAGAGATCATGACATAATGATATAAAATGGAAAATAGAATCATAACATATAAAAACATGATCATATAAACATGATTTAATAGTATTTTGGAAGCAAGAAATATCATGACTTGAGCCTAAGTCAAGGCTCGTTGAACATAGAAGAGCACAAGTCAAGGTTAACCACCCTGACTATTGCACATGGTAGCATGAGTCAATGATAACTGCTATGACTATTTCACATAACGTCTCAGGAGAATAAACTTTACAAAATTTATTGGAGTGCTATCTGGGAGAACCAATCATACCTTTTATGGAATAATTTTTCCTCACAAATAATCATATATAATCAATCTTACATAAACATAAGAGTTACCCAAGGAAGGAATTGGGTACCACAATCATTTCATAAAGCAAAACAAATGGGTGTATCATAAATGTCTCCATGTATGAAAGGAACTAACAAATTAATGTATATTCATAAGGTAAAATATGAATGTATCATGGTATTTTATGTCATGAAGAAGTGATAGCATGTAATAAATGTATTGAAGAAATTTTAGCATTAAAACATTTTTGTGCGGTTTTATGGAAAATACTATAGAGCCTTAAAATTTTAAAAGGGAAAAATCATTTATATAAAACCATAAGAGAACCATGTATTTTTTAATAATTAAAATACTTATTTTATAAAAAAAATTGTGTCTTAAAACAAATGATAGAGTGCACTAGAAATCGGGTAAGAATTCGAGAAGTTCTATTTAAAAATGTTTGCTTATTGGGAATTATCGAGGATAAAATCAATTAAAAGAACCTATATAGTTGAAATAGAATTAAATATAGATATTTAAACATGTTTTTAGAGAATATAAAGAGTGTGTAGAAGTTGTACATAAAAATAAAAGACAACTTCGTTTGTGAAAAAATAAAGATAGTGGCGGTTCAGGTAGACTCCCTTTTGGAATATCAGCATGGTATTGGGTATACTTATGAAGTATTAATGAGAGACAAATGGATTTATCTTAATTTATAAATCATTATGGAAGTATGGGGAAGGTGTTAAATAATACCCCCTTATTATAAATTTTACATAAAAGGGAATTACATATAGGATATTTTTGGATTAATGTGAGAAATAGATGATTACATACCTTATGTCTGATGGTGTTCTTCCCTAGATATTAATGACCTGAATAATAAAATTAGGTTAGTTATTTTATAATTCCATAACCTCTTTTAAATGTAAATTATTTCCTATAACCTTTTGGAGTTCATTCATAACCATTTCAATTGATTATGTGGTTAAATATTATTTTTCGGATCCTTTTGGTTCATGTTAGGTTTACTTATATTGTATCACCCCATGGTTCCATAGTATGTTTCTCTTTTAATAATGAAATAACTTTCATTGTACGCAACTTCGAGATTCTAACACACCGCGACCAATCAAAGTAGGCGTTATGAAAATTAATAACCACTTTTTGAAATTTTATAAATTTTACCTCTCAAAATGGACATCATTTTTGGATTCAGAATATTGAAATTATCCTAGGGTAAAATTTTGGTACTTTTCGGATAACTTTTATATTTTTATGAATAGTGAAAATTACTAAATTTTAATTAAAATCAACTTTTTTAATAAAAATAATTAATAGTGATAAATTATGAATTTGAGTAGTTTTAAAGTATATTTAGAATATATTCTTACCATTTAATACAATGTTGGCCAATGGACATAATTTCACATTTAAACCATACATAAACTACTATCAATCTTTTGATATTTATTATCTATTAAAAACACGCTTTTTATTTTAACAACGGGAATTAATATTAAATTAATTTCTTCCACTTCAATGTTTTGAATTTAGAAATATGGATTCCATATTTGGAATCAGGAGGTTCAAATTGTGTAAAAAGGTAACTTTTATTTTTAGAAATTTTGAATAATTACTTCGGTAAATATTTTATTTACCATGGTTAAAGGGTAAATCCGGTAAATAAGGGTAAAAAATAATATTATAATAATATTAAATTACCATAAATAGTGTCCTAACCCAATTGGTTAAAACATTTCTGACCATGGGCATTGTTGGATAGATTTTGGGACCCCATATAGCCACTTGTAGGTGATAAGGACACTTAAAAATAATTAAGTTAAAGTAAATACACAAATGACATAAGAATATATCTTTTAGAAAAAAAAAATTACATAGGGTTATACATGTTATATTTTTGACTATAAATATTCATTTGAAATATAAAAATATTTCCTACATAATGGTATTTTATTTATAATTTTTATACATTGAATAATTAAATTTATTTATGACACAATAATGATGCAGTATTTTCCTTATTAATGAATGAATCAAACAATTGGTATTATAAATGTTACAATAAATATAATTTGAATGTTTTGATGACATACACGAATTTTATTGTTTAATATGACATGTTAGGAATGATTAAATGAATTTTTTCGAAAATAACGTTTTTATGACTTAACAAATAAATAAATTATTGAATAGTGTAAAAATTGACATAAACGAGTTTTTAAAACAAATATTATATTATAAATTGATATTATATTCCTAAAAATATAAGGATCAGCCAAAGGACTTATATCATGATTTTTTTATCCTTAATGGACTACATATGGGTAACTTATATACATATAGTATGCTTATTAACTATATAATATAAAAATACAAAATGACATAGTAAATGTCAAACTAATTAACTAAGAGTTAAAACTAAAAGATAAGGTTAATATAGTGACCCAAACCTGTCTAAAATCTATTGGTTGAAGGGATTTCGACCCATATCCACCTTAACCTTTAAATAATCCACTTTGGAGCCATTATAAACCGAATATGAACTTATTATAAAATAATACTTTATGTTTTTCTTAAAGATCCCCTCCTCCCCCTTATAAAAGGACACCAATTATAACCAATTGTTCATACCTTCAAAGCCTTTTGGTTAGGAAAAAATCTTCCAAAATACCCCTTAAACTATCCTCCCTTAATCCTAGAGGCCTTACATTTGTCATAAATCCAACTTATGGAGCCCTTTTGATCAAATCCAAAGGAAGAACCTGAAAAAGAGGTAACGTTTTCACCACCCTCTTTCAAGTTACATTCTTCTTCAAATTATTCTTTCTTTTTTATTTCCATCAAAAAATAATGACTCCAATATCTTCTATATACTGTGTTGGTATTATAAATATGGTACAACCATATTTATTATTCTATCCATCCTTTGAATGGCATGTCACCATACGTGGATACGTACGACTTGTCGTCTCCACATCATGGTGTAATTGTTATTGAAAACATTATTATTTGGATGGGTATTATAATGATGTGTAATTGATGTAAATAATAAATATAAATTTATAATTATTCAGTATATATGATATACCATCCAATTATATATTATTTTAATAACAAAAGAATGATATTGTCACTCGTGCGTACGTACGAACTATTGTCTCCACAAACGTGATGAGATTGATTCCTCATCTTATGCATGCAAGTATAATTCTCATTTGATGGTTAAAAATAATTTTTAAGGACTTGATATCATTATGTATATGAATAAGATACAACCTATCCATAACAAACATGACTTATGTAACAAAACATATAAATTTAAATGAGTAAGTTAACACCCAAAACGACGATATTACTAAGACATTATTAACAAAGCAATGTTAAAAGACCATATATGATATCATATTAATGTATATGATTCCTGTATAATTTAATAACAATTATTTCACAATTATATAGGTTTTTAACCTACCATAAACCATGGAAAATTACAAGTTATGTGTTTATTTCACAGTCTCTTCATTATCTGAGGTTGTTTATATGTAATTATCTACTGGGATCTCTTTATCATCCACATCCATGTTTCATAAAAATGTATTTCAAAACATTCTTACTATTTTATAGAATATGGGTTAAAGTAATTTATACCCTTTTTTTACTTTTTATATGAAGTTTATAAGGGAATATTTTTGTTGTTTTCCAAACAAGGTCCTTTTCAAACTTTTCGACAGAATTAAGGTACGAATGTTTTTTAACTTATTCGGAGGGTGCATCTATTTTCTGCCGTTATAAAATCTTAGAATCTTCCCATACAAGATTATAAGAATATTTTGAAAGTTAACGTTTTATTTTATAAGTATGTGACCTTTAAATTATTTCAAAATGAATATTTTAAGAATTTGTTAAAGGTACTCTTTATCAAGATCAAAATTTGAATTGTTTTAAAGATTTATCTTTCTAAATCTTTTTAATTAATGTCCATGTTTTCAAAATGATTTTAAGGATTTATTTATTTGGACATGAATGTTTTGAAATGATATTTCTTTTCAAAAGTTTCATGGTGGTATGTGACACATTTATTCAAAAATATCTTTTAAATTACTTCCTTTATAAATGTGTGACTTTTAAATGATTTCAAAAAAAGGGATATTTCTCTCAAATTGTTTTGATTTCATCTATGTCAACATCCTTTGAGTGATTTTAAGCTTATTTGATGTTGATTTATTATGATACAAAACTTCCATATTGTATTGAATATTTTTTGAAATGTTTGAGTGTGGATGTGTTATTTTTATACCATTCATCATTTATGGAAAATGTATTGTCATTTTGTATGCTTGTTTTAATAGGAATGTTTATGTTATGTTTAAACCTGTTCATATGAGGAATGCATGAGGCTTAATAAGTGATGGGTGGAGCCCACTATAGCTCCTCTATGCATCGGTAGATATCATGAGACAAACTAGTGTCTTGTCACAAGGCCTTGACAAAATCTTATTTGTAGTCTTGGAACGAGGCCATGACTATGTGGTTATGATAGTTTGGAATTATGCATTCCATCAATATGAAAGTGGTTATTGATATTGAATGTGATTATTAGACTAGTATAATATCCATATGAATAAGTAAATGGGATTATTTAAATTTATTATTTTCATGTTATGCTGAAGTTAATGTTTATAAGGCTTTTCTTTTAGTTATGCATTTCCTTAAATGTTTATGTTTATTTAAGAAAGTTTCTGCTATATTGTTATCTGTACTAAGCATCTGAGATCACCCCTTTCAATGTTTTATTTTTCCTAGGATGTGAAAATTATTTTATGAATGACCTACAGGGATAGTATGAAGGAATATAAAGACATGATTTTTTGTAGTTTTTCACATTATTATGTAATGTATGACTTATGAATGTATCTAGTGCTTCCAAGGCTACTAAACTAATAGGTCATTCGAGACTTGATCTTTTGTTATCAGGATAATGTTATGTAATAATGCACTGACTCTGGGTAACTGGGGACTGGGATTTACAGTTTGTATCAAAGGAAGTTTAGTACAAACCTTGGAAGATATATTTAGATAAACTCAGATTAGAAAACATAGACCTAAGATGTAATTTGAGGATTAGTGTAGAATAAATTCCTAGAATTTAGGTATTTTAGAGATTTTGTGACTTTTCCGAGTAATATGTCCATGTCTAGATACGACCAGGTAGAGGCGGCTTTGGGACAGATGTACATAGGGGTAAAACCCGAAAACACCGCTTTGAGCTAGACTTGAACGAGAATTGGTGCACGACAACGGGCCTTACTGCACTCTTTGTTACGTCGCTCCCAGGGGATATTCTTTAGATAATTATCATTTTATTTAAAAACCATTATGTAGGGTTTATGAGTATATACTTCCACAAAGAAATCATTTTTATGATTATGGATTATATCCATAAATAGTTCAATTTATGTTTTGTGTTTTACAAGTATGGAATTATTTATTTTGATTCATAAACTGATCTAGTTTATTCCATTGTTTAAAAATGGCTCCTAGTGGAAGAAATGGAAACCGTTTCTCTGAATTAAATCCATCTAGGGATTTCCCTCCTAGTTAAGATAATTATAGTGGAGTTGGTGATGCAACTGGTGCTGATCAGGTAATCACCATACTGGGACAACTCACCGAGGTTATGAATAATAACCTTACCCGTATGGAGCACCCCGATCTGCAACGTGGAGGATCAATGTTAGATCTCTTCATGAGGCAACAACAAACAACATTAAATGGGAGTACAAATCCCTTATTAGCTGAGAAATGGATAAATTCCACAGTGAAAATAGTTCAGGCTATGTGGAGAAGTGAAAGGGAAAAAGTAATCATGGAAGTTTATCACCTCATTGGAGATGCTGATCAATGGTGGTCATTAATTAAAAACAAAAAGGATGATAAAAAAGTATCAAGTATGGAATGGAGGGAGTTTAAAGAGATTTTCTTAAAAAAATACTATCCTCATGACCATCGAGAAGATATGGAAAGGCAATTTCTCAGTTTGAGTCATAAGGAGGATGAGAATGTCACAAAGTATGAAGCTAACTTTACAAGGTTAGAGAGGCATGCAACAGATTATATACATAACCTGAGGAGTAATATTGATCGTTTATTTGTGGGGTTAAAACCATTTCTCCATCGAGCATTAGTCTCAAAATACTTCTCGTCATACGAATACATTTTCTAACGTGCTATAAAGACAGAAAAGGAAATCTCAAAATATTATGATAATAAAGTAAATCAAGATAAGAAGAGAATGGTGGAATAAGAGACAAATAAAGGGAAAAAGGGAAAGAAGGATTTTATATTATGTGATAATTGTGGGAAGAAACACCCTGGTACTTGCCAAAAAGGAATGGGAGTTTGTTATAAAAGTGGAGAAAAAGGTCACCACGCTCATGATTGCAAGGGAATGAAAGATGATGTCAATGTTGAATGCTACAATTGTATAGAAATGGAGAATTATGCGAATGAATTCCCTAAGCACCAAGGAAGATTACCTCAGAAAAAGGCCAAGGTATCATGGCCAATATTATGTTGTTACTACAGTTGAAGTGGAATAATTAATGTATTTGTGTTTTTGGACTTGAAGATTATATTATGGTTATAATAATATTGTGAAATATATAAGGATTGTACTGCAGTACTTGTTCTTTTCATTAACGTTTTAATATGACTAAGGTAATAATATTTTCAATATTTGACAATAAGATAATCATTACTTTGTCTGGGGAATCTGAAGTGACAATTGATTTTGGAATTTAGATACCTTTTACGGAGTGTCTGGATAGAGGTACTTTGGATAAATATAATATTTGGAGTGGAATATATTGAACATTGGAAAGTATTTATTAACGTTAAAACAAATATTATGATCGATTTTTGGAAAATTATGATACTATAGTTTAAAGAAAATGACAACTTGCAGGTCAGGCGATAACCCATTGCGTCGGAAAAATATGTAGGAATCGAACCTAAAACCATAGTGAGACATGCCTTTATTACCTACCACTAACCTATATAAAGTACCTGGTCCTTGGACATAATCTTACATTTAAACCGGACATAAGAAACTGTCAATATTTTGATTGTTATTATCTCTTAAAAACACACTTTTTGTTTTAACAACGGGAAATAATTTTAAATTAATATATGCTACTTCTGTGATTTGAATTTATATATATGGATTACATATTTGGAATCATGAGGTCCAAATTGTGTAAATATATAACTCTTATTTTTAGACATTTTGAATAATTACTTCGGTAAATATTTTATTTACCAGGGTTAAAGGGTAAATCTGGTATATAAGGGTAAAAATTAATATTATAATAATATTCATTTACCCTAAAAGGTTCCCTATCCATATTGGTTGATACATTTCTGACCATGGGCATCTTTGGGTCGATTTTGGGACCCCATGGGGCCACTTGTAGGAGATAAGGACACTTTATATTAATAAAGTTAAAGTAAATACAAAAAATGACATAAGCATATATCTTTTAGGAAAATTTTATTTACATAGGGTAATATATGTAATATTTCGACTATAAATATTAATTAAAAATTGAAAAAGAATTTCTACATAATGGTATTTTATTTAAAATTTTTAGACATTGAATAACTAAATTTATCTATGACACAATAATGATGTAGTATTTTCTTTATTAATGAAAGAATCGCACAATTGGTATTATAAATGTTAAAATAAATATAATATGAATTTTTTGATGACATACACGAATTTTATTTGTTAATATGACATGTTAGGATTGATTAAGTGAATATTTTTCTAAATAATAATGTTTTTATAACTTTAACATAAATCAACCATTGAATAGTGTCAAAATTGACATAAATGAGTTTTTAAAACAAATATTATATTATTAATTGATATTCTATTCCTATAAATCTATGGTTTAGACAAAGGGATTATATCATGATATTGTTTTCATTAATGGACCACTTGGGGGTCTCTAGGATTTATATAGTATGTTTATTAACTATATAATATAAATATACAAAGTGACATGGTAAATTTCAAACTAATTAACTAAGAGTTAAAAATAAAAGATAAGGCTAATATAGTGACCCAAAC
Source organism: Viscum album (assembly GCA_963277665.1). NCBI lineage: Eukaryota > Viridiplantae > Streptophyta > Magnoliopsida > Santalales > Viscaceae > Viscum > Viscum album. The sequence goes on from OY728141.1 coordinate 515,697,827, forward strand.
CTGTCTAAAATCTATTGGTTGAAGGGATTTCTCCCATCCCCACCTAAACCTTTAAATAATCCACTTTTAGCCATTATAAACCGAATATTAATTTATTATAAAATAATACTTTATGTTTTTTCTAAAGAGCCCCTCCTCCCCCTTATAAAAGGATACCACTTCTAACCAATTCCTCATACCTTAAAAGCATTTTGGTTTGGTCAAAATCTTCCCAAATACCCTCTAAAATTTCATCCCTTAATCCAATAGTCCTAACTTTAGTTAGAAATCCAACCTATAGAGCCCTTTTGATTAAATCGAAAGGAAGAACCTGCAGAAGAGGTAACCTTTTTACCAACATCTTTCAACTTCCAATCTCTTCAAATTCTTCATTCATTGTTATTTATATTCTAAAATATTAACTAAAGTATCTTCAATATACTATGCTGTTATTATTAATATGGTACAACCATATTTATAATTCTATCCATCCTTTGAATGACATGTCAAGATACGTGCATACGTAAGGCTTACGGTCTCCACGTTGTGTTGTAATTGTTATTCAAAACATTATTATTTGGGTGGGTATGATAATGATGTGTAATTGATTTATATAATAAATATAACATGATAATTATTATTTATATATGATATAAAATACAATCATATATTATTTTAATATCAAAATAATGATATTGTCGCTCATGCGTACGTACGGACTAACGTCTCCACGAACGCGATGAGATTCATTCCCAATCGTATCCATGCAAGTATAATTCTCATTTGATGACTAAAAATAATGTTTAAGGACATGATATCATTTTTTATATGAATAAGATACAACCTATCCATAACAAACTAGAATTATGAAACAAAACATATAATAGAAAATGAGTAAGTTAACACCAAAAACAACGATAATACTAGGACATTATTAACAATGAAATATTAAAAGATCATATATCATATCATATTAATGTATATGTTTCTTTTATAATTTAATAACAATTATTTCACCATTATATAGGAATTTAGACTACCCTCAACCATGTAATGGTAGAAGTTAAGGGTTTATTTCACAATCTCTTCATTATCCAAGGCTATTTATAGGCAATTACCTACAGGGATCTCTTTATCATCCACATCCATGTTTCATAAAAATGTATTTCAAAACATTCAAAATATTTTTTACAAATATGGGTTAAAGTCCTTTATACCACTGTTTGACTTTTTATATGATTTTTATAAAGAAATCTTTCCGTTGTTTTCCAAAAAAGGTCTTTTTTAACCATTTCGACAAAATTAAGGAAAGAATGTTTTTTTAACTTATACGGCAGGTGCATCTATTTTCTTCTGTTATAAAATCGTCGAAGCTTCCCTTATAAAATTATAAGAATATTTTTAAAGTAATTTTTCTATTTTATAATTATTTTACCTTTAATTTATTTCAAAATGTATATTTTAAGAATTTGTGGAAGGTACTCTTTTTCAAGATCATAATTTTAAATGTTTTAATGAGTTATCTTTCTAAATCTTTTTAATTAATGTCCATGTTTTCAAAATGATTTTAATTATTTATTTATATGGACATGAATGTTTTGAAATGATATTTCTTTTTAAAAAATCAATGTTTTATGGGACACTTTGATTCAAAAATATCTTTTAAATTACTTCCTTTATAAATGTGTGACTTTAAAATGATTTCAAAAAAATAGATATTTCTCTCAAATAGTTTTCATTTCATCTATGTAATCATACTTTGAGGGATTTTATGCTTATTTGAAGTTGATTTATTATGATACAAAACTTCCATATTGTTTTGAATGTTTTGTGATATGTTTGACTGTGGCTGTGTTATTTCTATACCATTCATGGTTTATTGAGAAAGTATTGACATTTCATATACTACTTTTAATATGAATGTTTATGAAATGTTTTAACCTATCAATATGAGGAATGCATTGGAATTAATAAGTTATTGGTGGAGCCCGCTATAGATTGTTGATGCATCGGTTGGTCTCATGAGACAAACTAGTGTCTTGGGACAAGGCCTTTAAAAAATATTATTTGTAGTCTTGGCACGAGGCCTTGACTATGTGGTTATGATAGTCTGGAATTATGCATTCCATCATTATGAAAGTGGTTATTGATTTTGCATGTGATTATTCGACTAGTATAAGATCCATGTTAATAAGTAAATAGAAATATTTCGAATTATTTTTCCCATGTTATGCTGAAGTTAAAGTTTAAAAGGATTTTTTTTAGTTATGCAATACCTTAAATGTTTATGCGTATTTATGAAAGTTTACGCTATATTTTTATCCTTACTAAGCATATGAGCTCACCACTTTCGATGTTTTATTTTTCCCAGGATGTGAAGAAGTATTTCATGAATGACATGCAGGGATAGTATGAGGGAATATGAAAAAAATGATTTTGTTGTAGTTTTTCTCTTTATTATGTAATTTAAGACTTATGAATGTATCTATTGTTTCCAAGGATACTAAACTAATCGGTCTTTCGAGACGTGATCTTTTGTGATAATGCCAATGTTATGTAATAATACACCGACTCTAGGTAACTGGGGTCGGGGCATTGCATATATACCTGAATGGATAAACTTGTAGGGTGATAGTGGTTGTTTATAAATGAATTTATATGACATTATTGTACATACAGAATATTACAAGGTGGTAAATTTAATTTTCTTACTTGGAGTGAAGTTGAATCTTTACATAAAACATCAATGATAAACTCTTGGATTAATTTGGCAATTTTTCTCACAATTAACATGTTTAGCATTATTATTTTACCTAATGAATTTAAAAGTCTTATAAGTCATTAAATAAGATAAAATAAATATATTATGATCTATTTCATCAATTAAAATGGTTTCATTATTAGTCTAGAAGATAGAAAAGACCATTAAAAAACTCGTCGTCCTTGAACATGATAAATCAACACATCTCAGATGGTATTTTCATTTATAGAATAAGTAGAGGGGGATAGATTACAATAAACTATGAAATTAAAATAATATAATTACATTAATTTTTTTAATGGATTTACCATACCATTTTGTTCAATAGAGGTGTGTAAAAAAATAATAAAAGAAAATAACATGAAAGAAAATAAATGAATCAGAAATGGGAATTTACCTCTTGAGTTAATCTCATTTGAGAGCCTCTTAAAGGGAGAGGATTTGGCCTTTTGAGTATACTAGGAGATAATGTAAGTGGGGGAAGAACTTTGGGTGTTATTTAGGAAGAACATAGCTATGAAATAAGGATTGAGAGGAGTGAAGAGTGGTGGGGAGTGTGGGTGGTTTCAATGGTGGAGAAACGGAGTGAATTTTGAATATTGAATTCAACATTTAAATATTTTTCTCAATAAAATCAGGAGAATTAGATTCTTGTGACCAAAAATAGTAATACGTGCTTTTGAGTTTGAACTAATGGCCATTTACATCATCCATGACACAAGCATGATACAGAAATTCTAGTTTTAGCATTTATTGTGAATTATCATATTTCATTATTAATAAAAAATCATGTATTTTTGAAAAATATAAAAAACATAACCTAACCATTTTTCAATGTGTAGAATTTAAACATAAAATCCATTTTTAATAAATAATTTTCTATATATAATTAATTTTAATTTTAAATGAAATTAAAATTTATTCAAAAAAACAACATTAAAACAATAACTCATTTTATAACACCTTGAAAAATTAATCGAGGTCCAATTAAATTATCTTCTTACCCTAATAAAATAAAATAAATATTTATCATTACATTTCATGAAAATACATTTTCCTTTTATGTTATTTAATGAAACATAAAATTTTAATTAAAATATTTATGATATACAAAAAATAAAATACTTATACTATGATTCTTTTTTCCACTTACAAGATGTCCAAATTATACTTGTACATTCATGGGTAACGATTCTGTTTTTTGGTAAACATACTATCCATTACTATTCATTACTATTCATAAGGGTATTTTACTATTGACAAGGGTATGTTACTATTCATCAAAAATTATATTGATTCTACAGACTCTAAATATCATTCTTAATTCAATTGTGTGCATTGGATTTTTGAAATTCAAAACATAAAAGTGAGAATATTATGTTTAATGGTCACATAGTACTTAGTAGTTCATTGTGTTGTGATTTAATTTATTATATGACACAATTATAAGATGGGATTTTATATTGATAAAACATTGGGTTGTTACATTATTCTCCCCTTAAAAAATTTCACCATCAAAATGTATTTTTTTACATTCCATGCCATAAATATGTGCGGGTACTTTTCCTTCATTTCCTCCTCCAATTCCCATGCTTCCTCTTCATACTTATGGTTCCTCTACATTACATTGACCAGGTTAGTAGTCTTGTTATGTAGAACATTATCACTACAATCCATGATCATTTCTGGCTACTCCTCATGTGAAAGATCATTTCCAACTACTCCACCTCAGAAGAAAGTGAATGTGGAGTGTCTGGTATGTATTTCCATAAGATTGATATATGAAAGTCATAATGTACTTTGGACATGGTACGTGGAAGTGCCAGTCAATAAGCCACATCCTCGACACGATCAAGAAACTCGAAGGGGTCGACGTACCTGGGAAATAACAATCCTTTCTTCCGAAACCTCATGACCTTATTCAATGGAGATATGCATAGGAATACCATGTCTCCAAATTTGAAATCAGGGTCTCATCAAAGATTGTCAGCATAATTATATTGTCAACTTTGGGCTCCTTTTATGTTTTTTTGAATGGTTTTCACCTTATCCACATTTTATTCTACCATTTCAGGTCCTAGTAACTTACACTGACCGACTTCATCTCAATACTCTGATGTTCTGCACCTTTTCCTATAAATAGCTTTGTATGGTTCCATTTGGATACTCGAGGGGAAACTGTTTTTGTAGAAGAATTCAACCGGTGGAAGATATTAGTCACATCCTCCTCTAAAGTACATATAACCTTCTCCCAACATATCTGTTAGTGTTTGAATTGTTCTCTCATATTGGCCATCTATTTAAGGATGATAGGCCGTACTAAAGTTCAGTTCTGGGCTTAGAGCATGTTGGAGACTTTTTCAAAACATCGAGGTGGATGTATGATCTCGATAATATATAATAGATAGTGGTACTCTAGGTAGAATTACAACCTCATTGTTATATATACGTTCAATTTTATCCAATGAGATGTCCTCTCAAATTATGATAAATGGAGAAGTCTTTATAAGATAATCGACAAATAAATATATTGATATTTTCTTTTGGATGTCCCTAGAAGTCCAGTTATAAAGTCCACGATGATTTTATCCCACTTCCTTGTTGGTACGGGTAGTGGTTGTATCATCCCCTCAGACATTTTTCTTTCATCCTTCACTTGTTGAAATAACAGGCACATTTATTTATACACAAAAATCTCTTTCTTTATGTTATCCCACTGAATGATTTCTTAGAAGTCCCGATACATCTTTGTGATCCTTGGGTGGATATAAAAGGTTATGCTATGTCCATCATTCAGAAGCTCCTTAATTGTCTCTAGATTAGATGATATGCATAATTTTGATCCAAACATTACAACTCCTTTCTCATCAATCATGATCCCTGAGGATTTCCCATTTTTGATAGCTTCCACTCTTTTAAAATAACAACATCTTTTCTCTGAAAATCATTTATTTGCCTTGTGATGGATTGCTGAGAAATCATTCGAGAAATGATTTATGATGTTACTTTCTTAATGATTCCCATGTTCATCCATTGAATGTCAATATTTATCAGATCCTTTTAAATTCCCATAATTGAGAAATATATAGTGTCCTTTCTACTTAGAGAATCTGCCACCATATTTTCATTAACAGGATAGTAGTGGATTGGGAAGTAATAATCCTTGATAAGCTCTAACTATATTAATTGGTGACTATTAATATTTTTTTGTGTGAATATAAATTTGAGACTATTGTGATCTATATATATATCACACTTCTCCACATAATGATAATGTCGCTTGATTTTTAATTCAAATATCACAACCACCAATTTCAAATCATGCGTAGGATAGTTTAGCTCATGGATTTTCAGCTGCCTTGAGGTAGAGGTTATCACTTGATTATTTTTCATCAGCACACAACCTAATAACTTCTTTTAAGAATCAATATACACCACATTGAGTTATCCACTAGTTGGGAGTGTGAGAACTATAATTATGATTAGCCCCATTTTCAACTCCTTAAAACAGTCTTCACATTCCTAAGTCCAGAAAAAACATTACCCCCTTCCATGTCACCATGGTCATTCAAATTAAAAATCATGAAATGTTCTTCAAAAATCATCTATAATACCTAGTTAGTCCTTGAATGTTTTGGATTTATGTTATATATATTGACCTAGTCCACTATTCAATCACCTTTGTCTTGAAAGGGTCTAAAAATATCCCATCTATGTTGATAACATTCCCAAAGAATGATACTTAAATTATCCAGAACTAAAATTTACAATAATTTTCATTAAACTTATCCCTTTTCAAAGTATTTAATATAATATTCAAATTCTCCACATGTTCATCGCTGGTCTTGGAGTATATCAGAATATCATTGATAAATACTACCACAAATTAGTCGAGGTAATCTCAAAAAATACTTTTCATTAAATCCGTGAATATTAAAAGAGAATTAATGAGTTCGATGGGAATCACTATGAACTCATAGTGTCTATACCTTATTTTAAAGGTAGTCTTGGGAAAATCTTCCTTCGTCACATATATTATTTGATATCCTGACCAAATGTCCACATCAGAGAAATAAAAATCCCCATGAAGCTGATAAAACAATCCATCTATCTATCGTAGAGGATACATGTTCTTTGTTAAGATTTTATTGAGCTCATGATACTCAATTCAGAGGCGAATTTATCCGTCCTTCTTCTTGATGAAGAGGACATGAACACCCCCATCTTAAAGCACTCGGACGTATAAAAACATTCTTTAGATTATCCCATAACTATTTCTTCAACACATCCATATCTAAGATGGCCATTCTATATGGTGTCAATGATATATAAAGAGATCCAATAATATGTTCAATGGAGAACTGAAACTATTAGTCCGGAGGAAGACTAATAAACTCTTTAGCGATTACATTAGTTTAATCCCTCATGATGGTAATGTCTTCAAGAATGATTCTCTTCTTTGTCTCACTCATTTTTTCTAGAAATTATTTCTAATAATGAATTAATATCCACACTGCAGACACTGATTATAATAGAGATTCATCTTCCACCTTACACTTTTGAAGAATTAGATTATGATTTGTTATGTGAAGATTGATCTCCCTTTCATGACAGTTGATGTTGGATTTATATAACGATATCCAATCCATGTCCATGATAGTGTCTAACTCCACTAAAGGAAGTATGACAATAATTTATGGGAAGTTAATTCAACAAATGTTAATTAGGGAGGAGTTATAAACCATGGATGCAATAATTTTCCCATTCTATGTTCTCAAAAATAACATATCCTCCAAATTATGAGGTAGTTTTTGAATAGTTCTACTAATCATGAAAGATATCAAAGAATGTGTAGAACTAGAATCAAATAATATGTTATCTATTATTGAATAAATAACTAGCATACATTTCACCCCATCATTGTTTGGATCCACCTCAGTATTAGTGATAGAATATTCCCTTCCATGTTTCCTTGGTGGTTGTTGTTGATTTCCTCTGAAACCTCTTGTCTTAGGAATTTTGTTCGCATAATTCCATTATCCCTTGTAGTTGTAACACTGCACTACAGGGTTGAGTGTTGATACGAACACTCATCTGTTCTTCCAAATTTGTGGGATTCTTCATAACCTGTAGGGAGTTTTTTTCTAGGTGTCCCGACTTCGCAAATTTTAAGTAATTGTTGGTTCCCTTAAAATAGTTCCCAAGATGATTCTTCCTATAATTTTTACACATGGGATGGTCTGGCATATTCCCATCATAGAATTTATATGTGGGACCACCACATAAGATTCAATTTTCCATTTCTTTTTTCTGGGCCCATGATACCATTGAGAGTCTCCGATCTCTATTTCAATCAGCAGGGAACAACGAACAATCTACCCATAGATATCAAAGTCTCAAATCACTAGTATATTTTGTAGACTCAGCTTTAGTACACAAATGAAATGATCCACCTTTCTTTTAGTGTTTATGACAAATCCAACAGAGTACCTTGCCATACTTTTAAAGTTTTATTCATATGCCCCAATTGACTCATCTTATTTCTTTATGAGTCTAAGGAACTCACTTTCCATCATGAGATTGATGGTTTGGGAAAAAATTTATTGTAACCATTTTATTGAATTCCTCTAATTCCATGGAATAAATTTTTTATTAGGGAATCATATTGTTGATCAGTGTCTACCACTGATCAGCTTCTCCATCAAAATGATAGACCACCATTATGAATTTCTCCCCTTTTGGGAACTGGAGAATATGGAATATCCTTACAATTGAGGTATTACCTTGATTTTTGAGGAGGGGATTAGATAATCCACTAAATATGGGAGTCATTTTCTAAATGATGGATTCAGTGGAAATATAATCTTTCCTTGGAGTAGGAGGGTGTTACATAAGATTTCATTTGTAATTTATAACTTGAGATAAATGAGAAAGTACTATCATGATGTTTTGAGCACCCATTCCCATCATATCAGGAATTTCATTATTGAAATATTAACATTCTCTATCACATTTATTGTTGGAACATGTTCTTCTATTTCTCACCAATATCTAAGAAAAACAAAATACAATTAGAGGGATTGAATACTAAGCTAATAAGCATAAAAAGGAACATTTGAACATAAGAGGATAAAAATGTAAAGGAGAAGTATATCCTAACATATGATTCCATATGTTTCATTCTGGGATATCCTTGATCTAATCCTAAACTTATATTCTTGTCATATTTTTTCCATTCCCATAATAATGGTTTGTACCAAGATTATGAATTTACTGAATCATACCCCCCCCCCCCGAGAGTGTCAAACCAAGATTGGATCAAGTATTGTTGTCATGAAACAGTCTCCATTAGAGTCTAGCTCAAAGAGGTGTTTTACAGTTTAACACCTATATACATCTGTGCCAGAGCAACCTCTACCAGTTTGTATCCAGAGAGGGATTTATTTTCTTGAAAAACCACTTACTCGATTCTTAACAAAATTTAGTGGTGTTTTTTATAACATATAATCAACCTTAAGGTTCTTAATAAATTTCTCTAATAATAATCTCCAAAAATAACAATATCATTATTTGATACCCACTATAGGGATCCTATCCTTTTAAATATAGCATAACATGATTTTAAGAATAATTAATCATCAGAGTACAAGACATGGATAGTGAAGGCTAGTGTCTTTGAAGGCTTGGTACATAAACCATAAAACATTGGGCTTAAAAAAATTCTTTATTTAATATACATAAATACCTATTATAACTATTTGATCCCACAAATCTCCATAGGGTACCTTAGGGATCAAATGAACGATATGATAAACTAAAATCCCTGTAAGGGATGAAACACAAGAATAATGCTTTAGCATAAGGGTTAGAGGTCATGACATAATGATATTAAATGACATATAGAATCATCACTTATAAACATGGGATCATATAATAATGAAATAATAGTATTTTGGAATAAACATAAACCATTAATTTAGCACGATTCATTGCTCGTTGCACATAGAGGAGCACAAGTCAAGGCTAACTATTAAAACCATTTCACATGTTAGCACGAGTCAATACTAACCGAAAAGACCATTTAACATAACGTATTATGAGACTAATCATTACCCAATTCATAGGATCACTATATATTTTTACCCATCATAATTTTCCATTAATATGTTTTCCAAAAAAATAATCACACATAATCAATTTTAGATAATCTTAAGGATTACCGATGGAAATAATTGGATACCTCAATCATGTCATAAGGAATAAGAAATGGGAATATCATAAAAGTGTACATGAAATAAACATACTAAAATTTACATGGACATTAATATGGTAAAATAGAAATTTATCATGTTAAGAGTTGTCAAGAAGAAGTGACAACATGTAATAATGGTATTTGAATAATTTTAGCAAAAACAATTATAGTGCAGTTTTAAGGAAAAGACTATAGAGCCTTTAAAATAGAAAATGTGATAATATTTTTGTATCAAACCATATGTTAAACAACAATGTTTTAATAATAAAAATATTGATTTTATATATACAATGGTTTCTTAAAACAAAGGATTGAGTGCACAGGAAATCAGGTAAGAATATGGAAAGATCCATCAAAACAAGTTTGCATATTGGGAAGTACCATGGAGAGAATCGCATAAAATCATGTATATCACAGAAAATTAATGATGTATGGATCGTGAAACTTGATTTTAGATCATATAAACATTATGTACATTTTTTACATAAAAAAATAAAACATCATTTGGGTAAACAGAATGATAGAGCAACGCGATGGAATAATGGCGGTTTGGGTAGACTCCCTTATAGAATATCATCATCGTATCAGGTGTAATTAAGAGGTCTTGATGATAGAGAAAGGGATTTATCATCTTTTATACATCATTAGGGATGTATGGGGATGGTTAAAAGTCATACCCCAACATTTAAAATTATACATATAAGGTCATAACTTATAGAAGATTCTAGAATAAATGTGAGAAAGAGATGATCCCTTATCTTAAGTATGATGGTGTTATCCCCTTGATATTAATGATACAAATAGAAAAATTAGGTAAAGTAATTAATAAATCCATATCCAATTTTACATGTAAATTATTTATTATAACATTTTTCTAGTCATTCATAATATTTTTGATTGTTTATTAGGTTCAATATCATTGTTTCTGGTCCATTTGTTTCATGTTCAGTTTACTTATATACATGAATGGATAAACATTTATATTGTGAGTGGTTTTAAAGAATTAAATTTATATGAAATTCAAGAACATCCATAATATTACATGGTTGTAAATTTAATTTTCTTACATTGAGTGCAGGAGAATCCTTATAAAAAACATTAATAATAAACTATTGGAATAATGTGGCGATTTTTCTCACAATTAAATTATTTTGTATTATTATTTTACATCATGAATTTATAAGGATTAAAAAAATTAAGTTAAAATACATATATTATGATCTTGTTAAACCATTAAAACGGTTTCATGACCAGTCTAGAATATGGTAAAGAAAATTGAAAACCCGTCATCCTTGGAAGTTATAAATCAACATATCATGGAAGGTATTTTCATTTATAGGATAAAATGAGTGGGAGATATTATGATAAAGTATCCCATTAGAAATAAATAATTATATAAAATTTATGTTACTATATCTATCATACCATTTGGGGGAAGGGAGGTTTGGAATGGAAAAAGAAAATAAAAGGACCTTAAAGAAAAAAAATGAATCTGAAAGAGGAATTTATAGCTTGATTTAATCTCTTTTGAGAGCCTCTTAAGGGGAGAGGATTCGGTATTTTGAGGATAAAAAGGAATTTTGGACATGGGATAGGATCTTGGTGAGTGATTTGGCCAGAACATTGGCAAGGCACAAGACTTTAGAGGAGTGAATAAAAGTGGGGAGTGTGGGTGGTATTTATATTAGAAGAGAGGAGTGACATTTGATTATTTAATTCATATTTTAATTATTATGCTCATGAAAAGGAAAAGTGTTTGATTATTGTGACAAAAAATAGTAATAATTTCTTGTCAGTTTGAACCGATGTCTATTTATATCATCCATGACTCAATCATGATCAATAAATTCAGGTTTAAGAATTTATTGTGAATTATCATATTTTACTTTTAAGAAAAAATTCATGTATTTTAAAATAATACCAAAAGTTCAACCTAACAATTTATCAACATGTAGAATCAAAAAATTAACTCCATATCTCAAAATTAATTTTATAAATTTGAATAATATAATTTTTAAATAATATCATAATTTATTCGAAAAAAACCTTAAAACTATAACTCAATTTATAACACCTGAAAAAATTAATCAAGGTCCCATAAAATTATATTATAACCATAAGATAATAAATTAACAATTTATGATTAAATTTTATGAAAAATAACTTCCATTTTACATTTTTTTATTAATAATAAAATTATAATTACAATATTTGTGACATACTAAAATACCAATATTTATACTATGATTGTTTTTCACCTATAAGATATCCAAATTGTATTTTTACATTCATGGGTGATGTTTTTAATTTTTTTTTCAACATAATATTCATTAAAATTTATAGGGTATGTTACTATTCACAAGTGTATGTTACTATTCATCAAAAACTAAGTTGATTCAATCATACTCTAAATATCTTACTGAACGTAATTGTGTATGTCAGATTTATGAACTTCCAAACATAGAAGTGACAATATTATTTTTAAAGGTCACATAATACATAGTAGTTCATTGTGTTGTTATTTCATGTGATTATATGGTATAATTATATGAAGGTATTTTCAGTGATAAAAAATTGGGATGTTACATGGCCCATAGAAGGGGAATATATTATGTTGTAGTTCCTATGGGAGAGTTCCCCTCAGACATTAAATTTATGGTGTAATCAATTTTGTGGGCGCAATTTGATTTCATCGAGTGTGGAATAATATTTGGGATGAGTTAAAATTTATATTATGTTTTGAATTATTCATGTATCCTTGGATTCCCCCATGTTTATCAGAATTTTGTTTTTTAAGAGAATTACTGTGATGCTATATTATTTGGATACTCTTGAGTGATTATTTACATTTCCTTTGTTATGAGATCATTGATATGGATTAAATTCATTCTGTACTTATTGGATGAAAATTGAGTTATGGTTTTTAATTTTTATAAAAAATGTTTTGGAAAAACATTTTCACACATTATCCTCAATTTTTTTTATGAAAAAATATAACTTTCTCTTTATAATGATATTGGTTCCTAATTAGAAAATAATATTGTTTTAATTGGTAAAAGGGAGATGGAATGTGTTTGGTTTTTAATATGTAAAATGTGTAGAAAAGATTAATTTACTGTATTTTAAATCAAACTGGAATCAATGTTACTATTATTTAATGAAAATGCATTGTTAATAGATTTTTCTAGGAAAAAGTTTTAATTTTTAATACTCATGCTGGTAGTTACTTATTGTTTTCACCTTGTGTCATATTTCTCAAAAGTTTTATGATTTCCGTGTGTGATGGTTTATTCTCATATATGAGTGTAACCCTTGATATGAAATGCAGATGTTGTAGTTTTCATGTTCCTTTTGTTTTGATGTTTATTTTTGTTTTATTTTACTCTTTTTGTAAATGATGTTCAATTTGATATTGTATTTCTTATATTGGGATGTTATATTTTGTTTTTGTTATGTTATTTAATTATATAAGATGAAATTTTACTATTTTTATTACTCTTTTAATGACCAACCACTACTAGAATCTCGTGTTTTTCCAACAGTAATATTCCAATGGTTTCTTCAAACCATTTATATAATGAAAAAGACAGAATCATTTTCCAACAGTTTGTTCAAACCTTTGGCAATGTGTAAATATACTCAAGATTTCCCAATGGTTTTCTAAAACTATTGGGAAATAATTAATTTCAATAGGATATACCAATGGTTTTGATAAAACATTGGAAAGTAGAGGCTTTCTTAAAGGATTTTTAATACCATTGCAAATGTTTTCCCTTAAATACCCACCACCACAGCTCCCACTCAGCCTGATTACAGACCATAATCTAGAGCTCCTCCCGAAGTTTTCTCATTCATGAAACAACTTCCATCCATATATACATATTAAATTTATCAATTTTTTATTTCTATACTTTAAATTAGTAAATGTTTCTTTAGTTTTAATGTTCTTACTCTTTTTTTCTATTTTTTGTTTTGATTTCGGCTAAATTAGCGTTCCTATTATCATTGGAGTACCAACCCCTTTGATTTGTTTTATGTTTTTTTCTACATATCCAACATGGTTACGTTTATGTTTAGTGGGGTGATATCAATGTTTTTTGGGACTTTAGTTTAGTTTAAAATTGGATTTGGATTTTGGCATTGGTTGGGTGATGGATTGGAATTGTGAAACCAGCCCACCCCCACCCCTTGGACATCTCCAACCACCTTGGAGAGCCCCCCCCCCCCCCCCCCCCATGGACACCCCCTCATTGGACAACCCCCACCCCCTACACTCCCACCCCTGGACACCTCCCCCCATTAGACAGCTCCCTCCCCCACCCTCTAGACACTCCCACCCCAACCTCTCTGTACACCCTCACCTCGCATGGATAACCCAACCCTAGACACCCCACCCCCCTGGACACCCCCACCCTTTGGGCATCCCCCTCCCCCACCCCCTAGACACCCCACCCCTGCTCTCCCTCGACACCCCTCACCCCCCAGGGATATCCCCCACCTCCACCACCCCTATACACACCCACCCCAAGACAGCCTCCACCCCCTTGGATAGCACCCCACCCCCATAGACACCCCCCTGAACTCCACCACACCTTATATACACCACCATACATCATATGTGGATGAAAAAAATTTTAAATTGGAATTAACAATGTATATGATTTATCCTTTCCCCAATGACATTTTCTAAGTGTCCCAATGAGCCTTATAAATTGAATTTTCATGTTTTGATAAATTTAATGGGTTGTTTGTAATGAAATGGCAAATGCATGATGGTTTTTCATTCTTAATGAATAAAATGATTTTGAAAAAAATTACCCTACATGGGCTTCAGGAGGGGTAGGGGCTGTCCAGGTGTGGGGGGCTACCCAGGTGGGGGCTGGGTTGTCCAGGGGGTAGGGGGATAAATGGGGTATGGGATACCCAAGGAGGGGTGTGGTCTGTTTAGGGGGTTAGGGTTGGGGGTCTAGGTGGGAGAGGGTGTGTGGGGAGTCCAGGGAGGGGGTGGGCTGTCCATGTGGAGGGGAGGGGTTTTCCAGGTGGAGTTGGTGGGGGGTGGGGTGGGATATACCGTTGTGGTATAGGGAACAGTAATATCCACGCTTGATTCCTCACAATAAGCAGGTCTGTAAGGATAGTTGATTCCTTAGACTCAATCATCTAAGAATGATATTTGTGCTCATAAGGTAGTAATATCTACGTTTGAGATGATGGTGCTGAAGAATATTTACCCCCACCATTCACACGTATAGAATTAGTGGTCAATTTTCCATATGCAGTGTGATTTCTCTATCACGGAAATTTATGTAGGCTCTATATAGGGAAAGACAATCCACGCCATGAATTGCATTAAATTCCACAATAAAGCGTATTATGAGGTTCGCTGGCATGTTCAATAAAAAATTTGTGATACGGGATGATTTGTATTCATGTGATTCAATGATTTCTTCTTTTACCATTCTCACCGGAATATCAACATCCTCAATTTATGGTGGTGTTGGGATTTTTTTTAAAAACATTTGAGATATAAAAGAAACTATACAACCAGAATCAAAACCTATGTTTTATATTCATGAATGAATTACTAGGGTACTATCACCAATTTTTTGTTGTGGTTCTCATTGGAAATAATGGGGGGAAAATCTAGCCATTTCTACATTGGAGGTTGTTGTTTTCCTCTAAAAACCCTTGTCTTAGGGAACCAGTTTTAAAAGTGTCACGTTTCTTTGAAGCTGAGGCAATGAATAATGCATTGAGAGTAAAATGAAGAATTCCATTCCTCTATCATAGTAGAGGGTTTTTCTTGAAGACAGAAAATGGAAATGCACCTTTCTCTTATAGACCTAAAGCATTTTCTCTCCCCTTAAGGTAATTTTTTGGGTGCTTCTTTCCACACCTTTTTCATTGGGGGTGTTGAATTTTTTAATACCATTGGATTTATCCCTCAGACTACCTGAACTAAATCCCACATTCTGCTTCCTATCCCCATGAAACCCCTGAGATTCCCCGATCTCCATTTCGATTTTGGGGGATCATCAGACAATTTCTAGATATCTATCGAAGTCACAGATTGCTAGGGCTTTCTATAGGCTAGGTTTTAGCCCACCAAATATGTGGTCAACCTTTCATTCGGGGTTAATGAAAATGATGAAGGTGTATCATGAAAGAACTGTGAATTTTTCCCCTTATGCTCTGATGGATTCGTCATCTTTATTCATGAGGTAATTGAAGTCCCTTTCTATATTAATTCGGAGGGTGCGAGGAAAATATTTATCAATTATTTTATAGAAATCCTTCCATTCCAACTCCTTGACGTCATCCTAAAGCATCGTATTTTTAATCAATTTAAACCATTGATCAGCTTCCCCCTCAATATGATAAGAAGTAAGAATAATCTTCCCTTGTTTGTAACTTTGTTCGATAGATAAGATCTTCTCATTGGAGATGATCTATTTTTCATCGATTAAAGGATCCGATGATCTAATGAAGGTAGGAGGCATTTGTCTAATTGAGCTCTCGATTTTAGATTTTCATTTGGGGGGGGGGAGGGTTGGGAAGATCTAATTGACCCATGTTTCTATTAAAAAATTTAATTAATTGAGAGTGTATAAATACATTTTTTGTGATTCCTTCTCTAATAAGATTGGACGTCTCTTTATAAAATTCATCACATTGATCTTCGCATAGGTTGTTAGCCAGTGTCCTCCTATTACCGGCCATTGTATGGAATAAAATTATTGATAGGGGTAACACATAAAGGGTAATATAATTAAAAAAATGGATAACTTATAAATTATATTTATTTTCTTATCTTATGAATTTATAGGCTTCAATCTATGTTATCCATGATCTACTTCCCAACATATATTCTTAGAATTTTTTTTATGTTTCCTTAATAATGGTTCATTAAAATATTATGAATTTAAAAAAATATCCCATGGGATTTTTACACCAAAAGTGTAGTATGGACCATTGTAGTGCACCAGTTCCAGTATGAGTATAGCTCAAAGCGGTGTCTTCAGGTTTTACCCCTAGATACATTTGTGCCAGAGCCTCCTCTACTTGTTTGTATCTAGAGAAGGATATATTTTTTTGATAAACCAATTAATCTATGCATAAAAAATTTTCAGGATGTTATTATTATACATAGTGTTATCCCTATATAATTAACTTTGATTTTCTAATCCTAATCCCAAAAATAACTAAACCAATCCTCTGATACCAACTATAACAACCTTGGTCTTTATTACATATTTCAACATAATTAATGACATAAACATTCCCTTAAGACAAACCTGAGGATTGAGAGGTATATTATCTTGAGAAATTAGGAACATTACATTAAAAATTAATAAATAAAATAAAAATTCATTATTGAAATATTCATTTATATGACCAACTCATTCCATCATACATAATATTTCAAGGGATAACCTGGGGACATGCAAAAGAAAAAGGTGATCTATAAATTCCAGAAAGGGAGTAAAAAAATAATAACATGAAAAATACAATACATTTTACGAAATAGGCATATCAATGTTGAATATGAGAAATATGAACATAAAGTCCTTATATATCATGATTGTAATAACATGGAGATGTGGAAACAATATTTAACATAATATTAGCATAATCAGAGGCTCATTGCACATGATGCATTAATAAACCCTCATTTCACATGAATTATTATGGTTAAAACATCATTTAACTTGAATTATCATTTTTAATCCCTCATTGGAGATGATGTATTATGATACTAATCTTTACACAATTCATTGGGGCGCTATCAGGGTGCACCAATTATAAACATTTCATTTCATGTATATGTGTGCTACAGGAATCATATAACATGGAATCCAAATTACATGGAATCATTCAACATCAACATTTATTTCCTGATAAAAGAATAAGGAATAAATACATGAAACTATATAATAAATATATATATATATATTAATGAAGGAGAATAATCTGGATAGATAAATGGGCATGGTATTCCCTACATGATGATTCTGGCATAGAACATTGTGGTCCAATTTCAGCAACAAAACATCGTGACATAAAAATTTAAAAAAAAGTTAATGAAAGATAATGGGATATATTCTCACATTTATATGAAATGGAAATTAAGGGGGACATATTTACACATTTCAAAACACATGAAATATAGAAATTGAATATGTAACATAATAAACTAGAAGAAATAGGAGAAAGGGAATAACTCTTATGATATTTCATCTTGGTCATGGGTGTAAATGGGAGGGTTTAATTAGAGAGAAATAGGACCCTAATCATTAAAAACAATGAGGTAATTATTAGGGAGGTGTGAAATCATACCCCAATATTTTTAATTGAAAACAAAAGGGTATAGATACTTAAATATACATGGACAAAAATAAGAAAGGAAGAAATCCATTACAGATTTTCAGCTTGATAACGGGTGTACATGGGAAGAATTATTGAGAGAGAAAGGGGTAAATAATTAATAAAAAATAATTAGGGAAGTATAAAATAGGGGAGAAATAATACCACAATATTTTTAATTGAAAATAAATTTGAATAAAAACATTAAAATCTTGGACAAAAATGGGAAAGAAAAAAACCACTTAAGGAATTTCTGCATGGTAAAGGGTGTGCATCAGAGGAATTAATGAGAGAGAAAGGGGTCTATAATAATTAAATCATAATTTAGGGAATTATAGGGGAGGTTTGAAGTCACACCCCAAAATTTTTAATAGAAAATAAAAGGGGAATAACAATATAAGGAAACTTGGACATAAATATGGAAAGAAGGGAAATGAGGATCCCTTACTTCAGTGTGTGAGTTATAGAGATTTAGGAGGGAATTCAAGAGTTATTGGGGAACCTTGGGTGGATTATAGAGAGAGGAGGGAAGATTAGAGATGTGATAGAAGGGTTTTTAGTGAAGATAAGTGGGATCTTGGATGGGTTTATAAAGGAAAAGGGAGAAGAATTATTTAATATTTCACAAACATTTGTTTAGGAATTTATATAATTAAATATTAAAAACCAGAAGCCAAAGTACGATTATTGCACATTATTTTTTCCAAATGAGAGGGGAAAAATATTTTTTAGGTATAATGGACGAACATATTAAAATATTTGGCTTTATTAAGTGGAGGAGAGTCACACTCTCAAGGAAATCATTTTAAAAATTAAAAAAAATTATATGTCATTGAGGGTCCAGTAAGGAACCATAAAATTAATCAAAAAAATATATAATCACATTATTTTAAAGTTAAAACATATTTTTGGAGAATAAACCATTTAATGGAATTTATAACATCACTATTTGGTCATTATGATGTCATAAAACACAATATAAATTTAAATGATATTTAATTTTTACCCAGAAATTTGACTACCTTAAATTTTTTTTGAAAAATTCATCGTTGGATAATTTTTACTTCTTTAATCCAAAAAACAATATTCATTTTATCTAAAGAATTTTCAAAATATGTGAGTCTTTACTTTTAAAAAAATCTGTCATTTATCGAAAAATCATGGGTTTTGACAAAAACACCTTTCAAACTTTAATAAAAAGTACAATTGTATTCATAAAAATTATATCATCATTTATATTTAATAAAAAATAAATTTATTAATAATATATTATAAAAATAGTATTTAATTCAAAAATCCATTAATTCATTAAAATATATTAATTAATTGAATTTTAATAATAACTAAAAATAATATTTCTGCTTTAAAAACAATTTACAATGTAATAATAATAAAATGAATGTATATTATTTATACAAAAATAATAAAATTATCATAGTGATAGGGTCTTATTATATACCCCCTTATAACACCCACATAATACCTAACGGTAAGGTGTGCGATGGTGAAAAACTCTTAGGGTGGATTAGATAACATTTCTCTAGTGGTAATCTCTATTAACTTCCAATTCTCCCATATGCAGTTATATTGAAGCTTAAAATATTGAAGCTTAGATTGGGCATGGTCAAGAGAGAAGCCTAGTAATGCTACCTTGATTCAGAGCATTGAAAAAATGGATTTGTATGAATAAAATCAATTTGATGAATCAATCTCAACCTTTTCTTGAGTAAATTGTATTTATTAAAGCCCTATATTAATACTAATCATGTGATGACTTTTAAACAACTATATTAACAAAGGTAACAATTCATAATGATATTTTAAAATCCGAACACCTAAAACCAATGACATGCATATGTTTTATATAACCATTTTACATAATAAAAAATTCAATTAGAACAATATGAATTTTCATTAAAAAATGACTGGGATGTTAAACTATGAATTCATAGTAATGACTTTCAGTCTCACAAATCCCCCAACGATCTTCATGGACATTATTAATAGAGTCATCAGATATTACCTCGACAAATAAATGGTAGTATATTTAGAAAATATAATCATATAATATAAAAACAAGGAGGATCATGAGGGGAATATAAGAACAATACTAGATACTTTGTGAAAGGAGAGGCTATATGAAATGTACATCAAGTGTGAGTTCTAGTTGAAGGAAGTCACATTCTTGGGGAATATCATCACGAGGAATGGGATATATGTGGATCTTTATAAAACCAATTCAATTGAGCGATAGATGAGGAAAAAATATTTGATAGATATCCGTAGATTCCTAGGGTTTTTTGGATATTATCACTGATTTATGATAAATTTATCATGATTTCCAAATCATCTTACCGAGATAACTGGGAAACGAGTCATGTTTTCTTGTAATAATGAATGTGAAAAAAAATTATGGAGTTCAAGAAGTGGATTATCACCGCCCTTATGCTCACACAACCAACATGTGGAGAATTTTTTAATCATTAGTGACTCCTCAATGTTGGGCATGTGATGTGTGTTGGGGAAGAATGACAATGTCATCACCCATACCTCAAGGAAGTTGAAAATTAATGACCAAAACTATCCCAAAAGTGATATAAATTTGGAAGCTATGATCTTTTCATTGAATATATGGTGGCCTTATCTCTGTAGATAAATGTTTGAAATATATATAGATCAAACAATTCTCATATATATATTCACATAAAAATAGGTGAACATGAACGAATAAAGATAGTTATAGATCATAAACAATTACAACTTCTCAATCCATTACCACCCTGGGAAAGAGAAAAAAGTGGTAGATGCTCTATTTAGAAATGAACTACTGATTATATCATTGATTTGAATTGAAAAGAATCCAACATTATTATATTTTATAATTATGTACATGGGAATCATAAAGAAGGGAAAATCATTAATCATTTCAAAAATTATTTCATAATTTCCTCTTTTGGAATGGTTAAAGGATGCTCAAAAAGATGATGTGGGAATTCATAAAAAAGTGGAAGCTATCAAAAAATGAAAATCCTCAGAGATAAATGTTAATGAATAAATAATTATGATATTTGGGTCAAGACTATGTGTTCCATTAAATTCATAGTTAAAAAATGACCTATTGGATGATGCACATAGTTCAAATTCATCCATTGACCCATGAAACAGAAAGAAGGATTAGGATATCTAAGAAAATTATAAGTGGGATAACATGAAGAAGATGACCTCAGAATATACATCAAAGTTCCTAGTATGTCCAAAAGTGAAGGTTGAGAGACGAATTATAAGCAGATGACGCAACCATTAACCATAAATACATTGAAATGGGAGAACATCTCTATATACTTTTCTAATAGACTTTAGAAGAAATCAAAAATACACAATTCTATCTGGGTGGTTGTGGATAATCTAACAAAGATTGAAAAGTTCATTGATATTCGATAGGGTTTGTCATTGGATTAACTAGAATGAATATAATCAGAGAAGTGGTAAGGCTTCATGGAGTACCACTAGAGATTATGTATGAAAGTGATCCAAGAGTCACGTCTATGTTCTTTAGGAGTCTCCAACATGCTCTAAATATTGAGTAGAACATCAGTATAACTTATTATACTCAAACTGAATAACAATATTAGTGGACTATCCCCACACATGACAAAATGTTGAGAGTATACTCAAGGGTTATCAAAGGAGGATTGGACCAAAAAGTTCCTCTATTAAGGTTCTGATAAGACTACAGTTCCCACTTAAGCATCCAAATGTATCCTTATGATGCACTCTATGGGAATAGGTGTAGAATGCTAACATGATGGGATAAAGATGGGGACCAAAAATATATAGGTCTAGAAATGGTCGAATAAATGGTGCAGAAAGATAAGACCATCCAATAGCACATCAAAACTACTTAGAGTTGAAAAATTATCTATTCAAACAACCATCGATGAGACCAAGTGTCTGAAGTTGGAGATATGCTTTTCCACTATATATCACTGTGGAAGAGAGTAAGAGATTTGGGAAGAAGGGAAAGCTTAGTCCAAGGTACATGGCTACTTTTAAGATCCTTGATAATATCAGAGTAGTATAATGTCAACTATAACTCCAACAGAACCTATCTCAAGTATAGGATGTGTTCCATATATAACTCAAAAATATTTACATACCAGACCCACCACATGTATTCAATATAGAGGTGGTACTATTAGATAATGTCCTATTCAATTAAGAGAAGCAGTATGGATCTTAGATCAGAGGTAAAATGTTCTTGGAAATAAGAAAATTCTCCTCATCAATGTGTTTTGGAGAAATGAAAAGTTTGATGATGCAACATGGGAACCAGAGGAAGTGATGATGCTGATTTATCCTAATCTATTTTAGTGAGGGATAGGGAAATTTTGAGGGCAAAATTTATTAAAGGGGTAAGGTTGTAATGACCTGAACATTTATAAATAAAATTCCCCTACTTTTTATTTAATATCTATTGAATATAAAAAATAGCATGAACTATTTTTATTATAGGGTTAATTGACCATTAACTATCACTATCGTTGATGATATAGAGATTGAATAGTGATCACACAACTAAAATAAATATAAGGTTTTAAAAATACTTTCAACAAAGAAAAAGGTAAAACGACATCATCCAACAAACTCGGGCTATATAAATCTCATTTTTTAGAGCATAGAACGGAGGTAGTGTCACTTGGATTCCCTTTTTACCAAGCCCAAGATGAGCTTCAACACATTAAGCTTGAACATAATGGCCTATGAATAGAGTTCATGTTAATAGATATTCACACTTCGATAATGTAATCCAAGCCTCCCAAGAGTCTCTCACCATCATACACCTTACCCTTAGGACATATGAAGGTGTTATAAGTGGTTATGTAACATGGTATCAGTTACTTTTTTAATCCATTTCGATAAATAAATTTCGTATTCCATAAATTTTTTTATAGGAGTAGTTTTTATTAAAAAACGATGAATCATATAAATTGATTTTTGGGTACAAATGGTAAATTTGAGAAAAATATTAATAATTAAATTAAATGATAGTTTTATTAAAAATATTATAAAAACAATTTAAATAAATTATGATTATATCAGTTACATATCTATAAATGATTTGAAAATCGGGTTTGTAAGAGTTATATTTTGATATGATAACACCAAAATTTTATATTTATTAATTAATGAATTTATTGTATGGAAATAATAAATTTTTGAAATAATTAATATTATATGAAAATATTATTATCAAATTACATTTATTAATATCAAAATATTATATATATTTTTATGTAGTCGCCTGTAATATTTAATAAGGTTTAAAATATATTTTTGTCAAAACCTATGAATTTTCAAAAAATATTAGTTCTCATTTTTAAAATTGAAAATTAAAATATTTAATAAATTATTTAGAGAAAATAAATATTATCTTTGGAATCAAGAAATCAAATTTATCCAATAGTGAATTTTATATAATTTTATGAGACAATAGAATTTTGGGGTAAACATTAAATAAAATATAACTATATAGTGTCTTTTATGAAATCACAATGACACAATAGTGATGTAATATATACCATAAAAGTTATATTCAACCAAATATATGATTTAAATATACAATAATGTCATTTTATATTTATTTTACATTTTTTATAATGCCTTAGTGAATCCCCAAAAATGTATAATTTATTTTATGATTTTGAATTCATTTTCGTGAGGGTATGACTCATCTCCACAGAAGCATGGATAATATTTTAATGTCTCAAGACCTTGCCATTATAAAATAATATTTTTATGTCCCCTTTGATATAAACCATGGGTTGATTTTTGGTTTTCAATATTTTAGTGTGTAGTGTCCAAAAACAAAATAATAAATAATTTCTTCTCTGTTCCTAGATAAAACCAACCAAGAACCCATTTATCTTTAATAAAACTCCTTTAATCTCGTTCTTACTTTTCTCAACACTCCCTAGAATCCTCCCTAGGCTCTCCAAGCCCCCATGAAGGCTCTCTAAATCCTTTGGGATCACACATCCATGTAAGGGATCCTAACATTTATATCATACTTTCAATTCAAGAACCATGTTAGAAATTAGTATTTTTAATTTTGATTGGTTATATTGTCATCCTTTTATAATAAATTCCCTACGGTCCATTTAATTTTTTTTAATAAGGTATCATTTATCCTTCCCCCATTTTGACCCTTACCTACGTCGTTACCATGTCAAAATTATTTATGGTATTTCCCTATTCTCATTTCCATTTCAAGCAGTTCATTTGCTTTACGCATCTTAAATTAAATTTCATATATTGTACTATTATGGTCCATTATCCCCTAACTATCCACTTAGGGTATAAATGATGACATTCCCATTTATATCTCATCTACCCATTTTATGATTTTCCATATGACTCTATTTTTCTACCAAAATTGCATCACAATTTTCCATGCCAAAATTATTGGGTAGTGAATATCATACCCATTACTAAATTAAGGGGATTACACATTTTCCACATAAACATATTTACTGGGAAATTACATGTATGTATTCCACCTTCATCGATAGTGGAATAAATTATGGTGTTGAATGAATCCTTGTTATATGATATATGTGGCACACTTAAGCATTATATTTAAATATTTATGACTAGTTTTCCTTTATGGAACTCTAATGCATGGGGTAATTTTTAGTGCCATTACATGTAATGTTGGGAAATAGGTTTACGAGATTATTTTTAAGAAATTTTTCCACCAGGTTTAGATAGGATTTTACCTTATTCTTTTATGTTTATGATGTTTTTTTATTTTGTTTTCATACTTACATGTTATGATAATAGTGTTATATCATGCCTTTATTTTCTTATTTATATTGTGCTCCATTGATAATCCTATTTCCTAACATTTATTTTTTTCTTCATGTTATGTCCTTTTTTTCTCTCTTATTGGGATTTATAGCTTATACTTTTCTTAAATATGTCCCCAGGTTATCCCATGTAATGATATGTACAAAATAATTTTGTTGTCATGTAAAAGAAGATTATAGTAAAAATGTTGTATTTAATATATCAAGTTCCAAAGTAATGTTCCTACACCCTAAAGACTATAGACCTCTAAATATTTTGGGTTGTATTAATTTCATATTTATATCATAAAGCGTTTTCAAATGAGAAATAAATTTCATGGTTGTTGTAGTGATAGTGCCCCTCATTTTGGCCATTTAGGTTGTGATTGAGTGTGTGGGAGTAATTTTATGTCATTGAGTGAGGCATGAATTCAAGGATGAGTCAAGATGTATAGAATGTTTTTGAATATTAATGAACTTATACTCCCATGTCTATTGGATCTCTGTTTTCTATAGTGAATTATTTTGATGAATTGTTTGTTTGATGTTGTTGTGTGATTATATCCATTTCCCTTATTACATGGTCATTGAAATGGCATACATTAATTGTGTACTTATTTGATAAAAGTTTTTTGTTGGTTTTCATGGATTGTGGATAATGTTTTAGAAAAACATTTCATCAATTTATCTTCCATTTTAATATTAAAATACATTACATTATCTTTGAAATGGTAACAGTTCACTATTAGGAAAGAATAATAGTTTAAATGGAAAAAGTTAAATTGAACATGTTGGTTTTTTATGATAGAAAATGTGTACAATAAATTGATTTTATGTATTGTATTTTAATTTTGAAAATGGTTTATCTTTTCATTACTGGATGTGAATTGGGAATATCTTTGTTTGGGCCAACATATTGAGTTTCAATGTATGTGAATATAGTTTTTTATTGTTCTTATATTGTAGAATAGTTCTTATATTGGTTTTAATCATTGTGGGAAATGGATGGTTTTTGAAAAGGATGGTGACCCTTGGGATCACATGGACAAATTGTGGTTGTCAATATTAGTTTGGTTTGTTGTTAATTTTTTGTATTTTTATCTTTTTTAAAATATGTTTTGTTTCATATTTATTAATTATATTGGGTTGAACTATTTTTCATGGTGTTTATTATATTCATATAGGGTGAAATCACTCCCTTTGGATTAATTTATTGATTCCTGATAATAGTTACATGCCGCTGGGGATCTGGAATTCTCTTCGCGCCTTTCCATATACATTCTTAGGAGTCCAGTTCGGGGTCAACTCTGGTTATTTCATAACATATGTGATTTTAATCCAACGTGACCAATATTATTTTGGTATAATTTTATTTTATCTTTAAAAAATATACATGGTTTGGGTATAGATAACCTTTATTTTTAGCGTGTGATTTCATATCATGGCAATTATAGTGAACTTATAGAAATGTTATTATATTATTGGGAACAACATTTCATAATAATAAATAACCATAAGGGTAAATTTGTGATTTGGTGAAAAAGTGACTATGTTTGTTTAGGGAAATGATTACTATATTTTTGGTCCCATACAAAATAATGAAATAAATAAATATATAATTTTTTCATTTAGGTTTTTTGGAATATAAAATCTAAATAATGAAATACATGTACATTACACTTGGTTTATAGAATATATAATAAATTATAAAACACAATCCCAAATACCATCTTAGTTTAGTGCCTTTGAAAACATAGAACACATTATTCTAATTTGGTGAATGATATTTAACATCTTCCATAAAGATCTTCACCTTTATTACCCCTCACTAAAACCTTTCATTATAACATATAAAAATAAAATAGAAGAAAAATGGTGAGATATGATGTTATGTAATGGTAAATAATGGAAAAATGTAATCCTAATAATAATCATAATGGTATGAGAAGATTATAATTAAAATAAGGGACCATACCATGCATATCAGAGATCTTGAACAGGAATTATGGAATACATATTTGTTGTTTATAAAACATGAATTATGGGGAAATAAAGTATATGAGGTATGGAAGAATAAAATAGGAATAAGATAAGAAATAATGGAAAAAACATAATAATATAATAATAATTTCAATAATAGTCAAGGAATCGCTGAAAAGGCCATATTGGTAGTATGGGTTCACATCCCATACTATGTTGGTAATAATGGTTCACTCCCATAACCATCTTGGAGGAAATGGTCCTTCATGTCTATGTCATGATATATAAATCTTTACCCAATGCAATAGAGGGGGATATAGGTCCCGCCCATATCATAATGAAATCCTAAATACTTGTTCTATAAGATCATAAAAAATCTAATCATAACCCTTAAAATTGAATGGGTTTTAGAAACATGTAATCATATAAGAACTTATGAAAAAGAGATATATTTCATATTAATTTCATCAAAAAGAATAACAAATGAAAATAAAGGTGTTTCATAAACATCTACTATCGAAATATAAACCATTCAAAGAAATAATATGAATTTTATTGTTGAACAATTGCAAAGTAAGACATCATAGGTGGGGAAGAATTTTGAAAATCACTTGGAAAACGATTATTACTTAAAAATTAATTATTAAAACATAAAACATTTTCATTAATGTTTTCATTTAATCCACTTTTGAAACTAATAAAGGAGTGATGAAAATCCATTAAAACATTTTTTGATGAAAATATTCTATCATTTGGGAATCGGTTTGTTTCTTAAAATACTGTAGAATTAAAAAAACATTTTATTTGAAAATAAACTTGTAAGATTGTAAGGGAATGTTAATGGTAATAAGGCATCATGAAAGCGTAAACATATTTTCATGACATATAAGTTAAAAAATATTACTATCATACATTTACCAAAAAAGTCAAAAAGTACATCAGTTGAAAAATTATAGAAATATTCATTTCAAACATTGTTGTAAAAAAGTAATAAATGGGTAAAAATGACTTTACAAATCTATATGATAACAATAAAACACATTATGAAACAATTTATAGATAACATGGACATGGATGATAAATATTACTCTATGGAGAATTGAAACGAAACAATCCCAAAAATGGAAGAAACTGTGAAATCACCATTCATCACATTAAAATCAATAAAATCAGGTGGCCCCTGTAAAAATAAAATTATTATAATATGAAAATATCATAATACTATATATAATAATCATAAAATAAATTCATTGGTAGTATATACAACATGTAGAAGAAAAAATTAGGGTACGAAGAATGTGTCTTATTGATGTAAAGGTAGGTCCAAAATCCCTAACCATATGTCAGATTCCCTCCGTACGTGTCCAAAAAATCATATATTGTGGTTTTAAAAATATTATTAACTTATAGAAAAATCATAATAATACTTAGGATTTATCATATAATATTATTTTATGACATTATATTACCTATTCATTTAACAATTCCATATTAAACAATGTTACGGGTAATAATGTCTTTGTTTATTATACACATTTTGACTTATTATTATTGATATTCTTTCTTAGATCATGATTTAATTACTTTATGAATGTAAAAAGGAATTATATATCATATATATTCATTATAAAAATATATATAATTAATATATATATGAAATGGGATTCACAATTCATGGAGACGGTATGTCTTACATATGCATGGTTGTTGTTTCTATTTTCTTATCACATTGAATAGAAGAATGTAATCATATATATATATATATATAATTATAATAAAATTATCATTTCATATATTTTAACCATTTTTATTATTAATATTTTTATAATCATTATTGAATAGTTAACATTGATAATGAATCTCATCATGCTGTGGAGATGGTAAGATGTATGTAGGCATGAGCCGCTGTATCATTTCCTTAATGGTTAAATGGTGTGGAATTGAATGTATCTTAATCATAAAGAATAATTATAACTTTATATTAATTATTTAAATACTTAATATTCATAGTTATATCCATATGAATAAATTACACACAAAGAATTGATTACACCACAGTGTAGAGCTGGTAAGTCGTACACACGCAAACATGGTGATATTGTTTTTCATAGGATTTCCTAAAGGGTGAATATGGTTTTACCATCATAATAAAATCTTAATTGTATATATCATATTTTTTAGTTATCTTTGTTGTATGGAATCAACTTTGTAAAATAATGTTTATTTAAAAAACAACTTTTAAAGAGTTGGTACAACAATTCCCTCGTCTTGAAGTGTCTCATTTTGATTTTTACAAAAGGAATCCATTGGATAGATTTCTGAAGATTTATGGCCACTAAGATGAATTGAGGGGTGTTTTTAGGTGAATGAGTATCATTTGGATAAAATAATGGATTTGAGATTTTTTAATAAAGGATATGGAGAGTATCCCTTCTATAAGAGGGTCACTTTTGGAAACTCTAAAATATTTAATTTATTATAAATTTATTTTCAATTTTTTATAGCTGAAAAGAGTGTTATTTCAATGATATGATTATTATAGGTCACAATTATCTCTACCAATTAATTTTAGAAATTTTTAGGTCACAAAAATAACCTTATATTTTGGCTTTAACCCTTAGTTAAATAATTTCACATTGATAGTAACAACGTGTCTTTTTACACTATAGGGTTTATATAGTTACAATAAAATGACAAAAGAACCCCAATTGGATAATTTATGACATATATAAAATTATATTAGTTATTTTTCTAGAATATAGATTTTTATAAATTTTTAATTATTTAACAAAATATTATTTCCTTTAATATCTCATTTAAGTCAATTTTTTAATGATTTATTACGCAAATTTTTATAAAATTATAAAAACCATATTCCTTAAATCAAAGTACATTAAATAGTCCCTAAAAAGTCATTTTATTCTAAAAAAATCGTGTATGAGATCAAATATCTAGAATATTATCTATTTTAAGACTAATAATATCTTTTATTTGATTCTTCCTATAATAAATTTATTACTGCATCATCATTGTGTCAGCATTAAATTTAATTATTTATTTTCTAAAAATTATAAATAAATTATCATGATGTATAATAGGATTTTATATTTTTAAATATTATTTATAGTCCACCACATCAATTATATAACATGATATTAAAAATGATAAATTTAATAAACTTTTAATATGAAATTTTCAACTCTCCTTTAAATAAAATATAAAAAAGGTCATACTCTAATACATATTCCTAAAAAAGATCATATTTTTGTCCAAAAGTTTATTTATGTCAAAAAATACTTATCAAAGGAAATTAGGACAAGTGTTTGGGAAATTTGAAGTTATTATAAAATTTATTTTAGTTTTAATTACACTATTTACTTTTAACTGTGATAAATAAAATTCATAAGTTATTATTTAACAAAAAATAAATAGATACTTTTAGACCATATTTTTCTGACTTATTAACACCATATATTTGTATTTTTAAAATTCAATTCCTAGAAGTGGTAAAATAACATTTAATGTTAATCCTGCAAATGTAGCTAGAAGTCAGGTAAAAGAGATTTTCACAAGTTCAATAATTTTTTATATCAAATTTTATTTTCAAAATTATTACAATGAACTAAATTTAATTAATATATTTATTATTTATCTACAATTAATTTAAAATTATTTTAAATTAAAATAGTTATTTAAATAAATAATTTGGTTTTTAACAACATTGTAATATTTTTCATTATTAATAAAAAGTTGAATCTTTTCATATAAATATAGAAAATTGAACCTAAGTTAATTTTGACATTATATATTCAAAAAAGATTTTTATTTTATAAAATTAAATTTCTATGAGTATATAAAATTAATTTTATTACCTTTTACAGAAGGACATTAAAAGTATTTCATTTGATAAAATAGCAGTTTTAAAAATATAAATACTTTACTTAAAATTATATTTATAATTATCTAAAAAATAACAACTAACATCTAATTTTTTTTATTACTATTCATATTACACGTTTATCATCTAGGCTATAACTATCTCATTTAAATAATCATAATAGTAATGTATTGTTTCGTAGATACCTAGTGTTGTGTGTAATGCAAGCCAAGTCGTGGTAGCATGTAGTGATAGCTTCCCATGGTGTTTCATAAAAATTAATCCAAAAATATTGATATTATATAATAAAAAATATATATTTGGTTTTTTTAATTGAATATATCAAAATATTAAATAAAATTAAAATAATTCACAATCCTAGGGTGATATATTATACCCCACTAAAAATGAATGTCCACCCTGAAATTCATCTATGTTATCAAAAGTTTAATACATGAATGTTTATTTCAAAAAAACCCCATGGTAATAATTAATTATAAAAATTTATTTTAAAAAGGAATGTTAAAAACCAAACAGTTGACTAAAGTACCTCATAAAAAGGGTTCTGAATGAAATCATGGATATGTAAAAGAAATCCAACTCTGATGTTCTAATGGAGAGTGATATAAAACATGGTTGGGAAAAATTTAACAATCATCTAGCCATGAGTCTACGATGACCTAAAGGACTATACGATTTATTAGAAATGAACTTACTTGGATAGCATTTTTTGGTTTCAATATTTTTTCCTAATGTTTAAATTTTTTAATGAAAATATATACTTGGATGATTTCATGAAAAACACGTCTATTGTTGTTCCTTGACCCACACCACCTCTTTCTCCAAAAATATTATGTGAATTTTTCATTTATAAATATGTAATAGATCATGAGATCCACAATATTCCATCATATCCGTCATCAGTTATTAACTATACAATGTTTTTAGAATAGGTTATCCAATATTAATAATTCTTCATGCGGTGAGATGATACATTAATCTCATAAGCATTAATTTATAAATTCCATCAACGGTTAACCTAATAACTCATCTGAAAAATGAAAATCTAAACCTTTAAAAACAATTTCATGAAATTATCTAAACATTGATCTCTCATATATCATAAGGTAGTTCTTTGTTCAGACGTTCTAAAATGTGAATACCATAATCATGTATTCTATTGAAACATTAGAATAACCTGAATTACCATACATACTTATTTAAAACATGAGTTTTTTTTTATTCCAATGTACATAGAATCTATTCCTTTATTACAAAAATATTTTAAACATCATCAATGATAGTATAAACCACCCCTTAAAAAGTCTTTAATTAATCTTAAAGTAATCAATACCTTTTAATTTACTAATTCATATACTACATATCTTATTCCAAACCACATAAATAGAACATAAGGAACAAATTAAGGTTTATAATTCCCTTAATCATAATTTCATCATCACTTATCTAGCCTATCCGAACCATTCAAAAAATTTATGTAAATTCTCAAGGAAAAACACATAAAATGATAAATCATTATATATTTCATTAATCAGGAATCCAAACTCAAGACAAGATTAACCCAAACTCCTCAATTATTGTACTGGAACATGTACTTCCTTGATTTAGATGTAAATTATCAGGCCATGGAATTGAGTTCGGTAATGGATGTGTTCTCCAAAGAATATACATTGAACTACAAGAAATCTCATCACTTTATAACCCTTTTTCCAACATAGAAAACATCTTCCCCTCCATTTGAGTTATTCCTCAATGGTCTTATTACCTTCTTCATAATATGTTAGAAGATGAATCATTATTCCTATATGTTTATCATTATGTGTGCATGCATAAAAGTATACCTTACTCTTATTATATGACTTATGAATACAATTAATGTTATCCTTTTTAATCAATATATCATGATAAATGATTCAGGGTAATCACAATATCTTTCTCTCTAGTCATTAACTAATATATTTTTTTTATAGTAACCAATTTTTACATAAGATTCAATGTTATCCCAATTCATTTCTGGTTAAATCTATAGAGTAAATCCAGAAAAAATAGTGTAATAAACATTTATCATATAAGAAACTAAATAATCATGAAATATCACTTATAATATATCTATATTATTACACCTTCCTTAATCCAAGACAATATAGGTTTATCCTAGGTTATTCATAGCTAAATTCTATTCAAATAATTCATGATGTTTTTTAAAGAGATTGTGAATTTCTAATGAATATAACCTCACAGTGTCATACAAGGTGTGTAACAAGGACAATTATTGTGTACTGGGTTATGTCGAGCTAGGCTCGTTGCACCTTGTTAGAGTTGTTAACCTAGGTATAAATGTTCCAATTCCACATCCACTTATAGTATCCTGATAGGGATGTATTTCTTAGAATCGAATAGTTGTATCTATTACAAAATTCCACATAAATTTTCCAATACATTTCATTACCCTTAGACTTATCATTAGAGAGATCCCTAGAAATATACTTAGAAATTCACCTAGGGATCTCACTATGGTTTTCACATCCTAGTTTCAAAAAGGATAACTGAACCATCACTTTGATACCAACTATAACAACCCAATTTTGATGTTCATAAAAATTACATTCCTTTTTTTTTGAGTAATTAATACATTACAAAAATACACAACCAAAGACCATGGTAGTTTAGTTCCTTTGTAAACATTGAACACATTAATATAATTTGGGGAGAGGTCTTCAATATCTCCCATTAAGATATCCCCCGTTAGTACCCCTAAATAAAAAAAATTCTTTATAACATAGGGGAAAAAGAAAACACACGAAAAAGAGTTAGAATATATGATCAATATGGGTAAACAATGGATATAGTTTAAAATATTAATGATCATAAGGGTATGATAAGATGAACTTGAAAATATAAGACCAAGCCTTTCATATCAAAGATCATAAACATTAATACTCACAAAAAGATTGGGAATTCATGAAAAATTAATCATGAAGAAATAATGAACATGATTCTTGGAAGCATAACATTGGAATAAAACATGGAATTTTGGAAATCATGAAAGAATATAACAATTATTTCCATAACAGTCAATACATCACTTCCAAGCCCATCATGGCAGTATGGGTTCACTCCCCATACCATCTTGGTAGTTGTGATTCACTAGGATAACCTTCTTGGTAGTCATTATTCACTCCCATAGTCATTTTCATAGTCATGGTTCACTCCCATAACCATCTTCATAGACAAGGTCCTTCATGTCAATCTCATGAGATATAAATATGTACCCAATGCATCAGAGGTAGATATGTGTCCAACGAATATCTTAATGAAATCATACATACATGTGACATAATATGAAAAGAAATCATTCCAATACCCATAAAATTGAGTTGGTGTGATAAGAATGTAATCATATAATAATATATGAAAAAATGATAGGATTCATAATAACTTCATCAAAACAATAACCTATAAAAATACGGTATTTCTTATACCTCATTACATTAAAATATAATCCAATTATAGAAATTAAATTAATTTTATTCTTGAACTATAACAAAATATGAAATCATAGGTTGGGAAGGATTTTGAAATATCACAAAAAACATGAGTTTTCCATTAATATCACTTTTTAAAACATAAATTTTAGTCTAATCCCATCTATTTTAAACTAATTTAAAGGAATATAAATGAATCATTAAAATCATTTATAAACATTCTTGCGGAAAATATCCTTTTGTCATTGAAAGAGATTTCTTTTTTAAAATGAACTGAAATTTTAAAAGAAGACATTTTATTTGAAAAAAATAGGAATATTTTTAGGGGATACTTCAAGGTAATAAAAATCATGAAGGAATAAAAATCTATTCATTCCATATTTTTTAAAGACATTATTATTTTACTTTTCATGAAATAGTCAAAGAGTACATTGTTTGGAAAATAAAAGGAGGATTCCAATAAAATGTATAGTAAAAAGTAAAAAATGGGTAAAAATGACATTAAACACCCATAGGATAATAATAACACATTATTTGAAAACGTTTTTTGTGAACATGGACATGTATGATATGTATTACCCAACAGAGACATAAAACAAAAACAATCCCATATATAGAAGAGATTGTGAAATCAACCCTTTATAATCAATTGAATCGTATAAACCATGCAAAAATAAATTTATATGAATATAGAAGTATCATAATTTCATATATATGACGGAAAAAATAAATTCATGGGATGAATATACACCACATAGAAGAAATAAGTAGTTTATAAGGCATGTGTCTCACAGAAGTGATGGTGAGACAAAAACCCCTTACCGTAGGTCCGATTCCCAACATACGTGTCTGAAACTCATATATAGTGGGTTTAAACACATTATTTACATATAATAGAATAATAATAATTTTTTTTATAATATTACAAGATTGATTTATGACTTTATATTACCTATTTATTTAATAATTCCACCGTAATTCATTATTATGGTTAATAATCTCTTTGTTTATCATACGTATGCTGACTTGTTATTCTTGATCTTATTCCAAGGATAATAATTAAAAAACATCAATAATTTAAAATATTATTTATATATCATATATATTTATTATATAAATATATATTATATATGGATATATGATATGGAATACACCATTTAGGGAGACGGTAGGCCATATGTACGCATGAACACTGTTTACGTTTTCTTATCGTATTGAATGGAAGAAAGTAAATGACACAGATATATATATATATATATATAATTAAAATAGAAATATTATGTCATATTTGACATACATATTAATTATATATATTTTTATAATCATACTTGAATAGTTAATGAGGAGACTGAATGTCATTAGGTTGATGAGACGATAATACCTACATATGCACAATCGATGATATCCTTCCCTTAATGGTTAAATGAAATCGTATAGAATTTTATATTAATAATTTATAATAATTATAATGAAATATTAATTATTTAATGAATTTATATTAATCGTTATATAAATCTAAATAATGTATAGATGTGAATGAGTTTACACCAAAGCGTGGGGATGGTAAGTCTTATTTATACAAGCTTGTGAAATTGTTTTTCATAATATTGGTAAAATGATTAATATGGTTTCCCAATAATAATAAAAAAATATCATAATATATTATATGTTAGTTTTATTATTTATTTATGGGAAAAAGTTTTTAAATCGATGTTTAGGACGAAAAGAACAATGAAATATTTGGTAAAACAACTACGACATCTTCGACTGTCTCCGTTTTATTTTCCCAAAAGGACTCCATAGGATGGATTTATTCACAATATATGTCCTATATTATAATTTTAGGGAATTTTGGGGAAAATATTTGTGGGATTTGAATGATGTAAATAAATTTTTAGGTGTGAATAAATGTGAAGGAGATTTTCCTTTTTATAAGAGTGGGGAAATGTATTTTTGGAAACTCCAAAACTATTAATACATTATGAAATTATTTTAGACTTAAAATATGTCAAAAGTGATTCATTTAGATTATATTATGTGTATTGGTCAGAATAATAAAACAAAAATGAATTTTAAGCAGGCTTGGGCCTCAAAATTTACCTTATATTTTGGCTTTAACTCTTTGATAACCATTTTATCTTTTTCCAAGAAAACATGTCTTTTTACACTACATGATTAATATATTTACTATAAAACACCAAATGAACCACAATTGGATAATTTATGACATATTTAAAATTATTCTAGTTATTTGGTTAGAATATTTATTTTTATGAATTTTTCACCATTTAATAAAATATTATTTATTTTAAAATCCTATTTATGTAAATTTTGACACTATTTAGTAATTGAATTTTTATAAAATCATAACACTATTCCTAAAAATGAACTACCTTAACTCATCCATAAACTATCATAGGAATCAAAAAAATCATTTATGGCATAAAATATCTCAAATTTTATTTATTTAAATATTATTTAAATCATTTATTTGAATCTTCAATTAATAAATCTATTACGGCATCATCATTTTGTCACCATTAAATTTAGTTATATAATGTCTAAAAATAAAAAATAAATTTTAATTATGCAGAAAATCATGTTTTCATTTTAATTACAATTTATAGATGAAAATATCACTTATATTACTTCACAATAAAAATGGTATAATTATTAAAATTTAAATAAGATATCTTTAAATCTCTTTTAAATAAAATATAATAATAGACTTAATATAACAAAATGGAAAAAAGTATAATATAATCATCCTATGGTTTTTTTTTGAAACACACATATAAAATGAAATTAGGAGAGGTTTTAGTATTTTTTTATATTATTGTAATAGTATATTTACCTTTAATTACCCTATTTTCTTTTAATCGTGATAAATAAAATTAATATGTTTCAATTCCCCAAAAATTATTTTGATCCTATTAGACCACATTTTAGATAAAAATTAAAACCATGTTTCTTTGCTTTTTAAATTAAATTCGCATTAGTGGTGAAATTATGTTTAATTGTAATCCTACAAATGTGGATAGAAGATAGGTAAAAGAGATGTTCCAAAGTTAAATAAAATTTTATATCTAATTATTTTACAAAAATGATTACAATGGAATAAATTTTCTAATTATAATTATTATTTGACTATTTTACTTTAAAAACAATTTAAATTATAATAAATATTTACCTAAAAAATTGTGTTTTAAACAAAATTGCAGTATTTTACACTCTGCATAATGAATTGAAGCTTTTCAGAAAAAATGAAAAATTTCATGATAATTTAATTATGTCATTATAAATTAAAGAATTATATTTATTTAATAAAATTAAATTTATATTGTTGTCTAAAATTAAATTTATTACTTTTCAAATAAGTACATGAAAAGTAGTTCATTTGAGAAAATAATAGTTTTAAACATATAAATATTTACAAAAAAATATATTTTTCATTTTCAAAAAAATAAAATCTAATATTTAAAAAGTAGTTATTACTATAAATATTTAATTTTTACCACCTAGTTTGTAAATATCTCATTTAAATAAATATAATAGTACCATTTCATTTCTTAGAAACTCAGTGATGTGTGTAACATAAGTCAGGTCATGGAAGTGTATAATGAAATCCTCTCATGGTGTTGTGTATAAAATTATCCAAAAAAGTTTATATTATATAATAGACACAATAAATATTCAGTGTTTCATTAAGTTAAAATATCATAATATTAAATTAAATCAAAATAATAAATTCAAAAAATATCAGGGTGTTACATTGGAGATTAAAAATATTAGTGGATAAAATTTCAATTTATTTTTGGGGAATATATGATCCAGGTATTCTAGAATTTTGGGTTATAAATATACTAACAATAGTTATAGATAATTTTTAGGTTTCTTTAAAAAAATAAAAAATAAGAAATAATTTCTAAAACATAACACGTCTTATGTTTAAAAATATAAACTGAATGTTTTAAATATTTATATCTCATGTGAATAAATATTTATATGATGGAATATTCATATTATATTGGCAACTATATTTTTTCATAATAATAAAGTTTTTTTAGTTTAATGATGTTAATAGAACAAAAATCATGTATGCAAAGTTAGAAAATTATTAGAAATCCCTTATGTTTAATTTTTTTGTTAGAAAATATAGATAAATTTTTTTAAATGATGATGTAATTTTTGTTAACTGATAATTCATTCAATGTTTTAGTTTTAATGTTTTCATCCGATTTAATATAATTTATCCAAATGGAAGGAAAAAAATCTCTCACAACTCTCTTATACATGTTTGATAGATTACTTATAAAAATTATTTAAGAATATTGTTCAAAAGATTTAAATATTATTTATAATATTCATATTATTTGTAAAAAGATACATAATTAATAAATCCTTTTTTCCATACCTATTAATTTTCATTATTCATTAGTTTTTATTGTGAAAATTTGAAATCACATGATTTTCATCTCACTTAATAAGAATAAAGAATTGTTGGCAATTAAAAAAATTCACACTATCACAAGAGTATCATATACTAAGTGATTTTAGATAAGAAGTGTGTTATGGTATTTTTCTTGTATAATATATTTATTTAGATTTATATTTTCTTTAATTATGGTAATAAATATGTATTTTCAAATGAAACACATTTGAACTTTTCCAATATGAATCTATTGTATTATTTTTTTGACAAATCAATTTTATTCTATTATTTTAAAACTATTTTTACTAAAATTTGACATCTTCGTAAAAATATAGTTCCTTTTCTGAATTTATGTCTAATTGTATAAATTATATTTGGAAACTAAGTTATGTATTTTAAAAAAGTTTTAATTTTTTTAAGAATCATTGAACCATATTTTTATGTAAAATTAAATAATTAATATTATTTATTATAATAAAGATATATATTTTTCCCTAATTGTTATCTTATAATATGAAATTGAAAACATTATTAGATAATGAATAAGAACAAAATATTACTCCCTTTATTTTAATATCTCAATTTTTTCATAAGGTTAAATGGAGGTTATGTGTGGCTTTAAATGGATATTTGAAATATTAATTAATTTTTTCACTATAATGTTTTTTATTTTTTAATGATGAAATATTTAAATTATATTTTTAAGAACCACAAACATAGTTCTTGTGCAATAAGTAAAAAAATTTAGAATATTACATTAAAAAACAAAATATATTTTTTATTGTGGTTAGATATATTGGCCAAATTTTTTATATTCATATAAAATATTAGGGATTTTTATGAAGTTTATATTTCATTTCCATTTTTATCTTGATTTATTTGATGTAAAATTAAATTTATTGTTCCAAAAATGAAAGAAATGATATTTTATAAAAAAATATATTTTATTTAATGTTTTAAAATTCATCAATATATTATATTGATCCATGTTAATGGGATAAAAATTAACAGATCATCCATAGTCAATTTATCGGCCAATTTTTTTAATTGTAACTTTCTTGGCTCTTATAGTGAAAAATAAATTTTATACCATAGTAATAATTAAAAGGTTTAAAAAAGAAAAAAATAATAGATATGGGTAAAAACATCATCTAAACAAATCCATTTTTTTGGATGATAGTGTTTATAAACTAAATCATATAAAATTTTAAATATATAAATTTTGTGCCACTTTTCTAAGAAAATTAATTTATATTATATTTAGTACTTTATAAAATTTCAAGAGTTCCCCTCCCTTTA
The DNA here is from genome assembly GCA_963277665.1 of Viscum album. NCBI lineage: Eukaryota > Viridiplantae > Streptophyta > Magnoliopsida > Santalales > Viscaceae > Viscum > Viscum album. The sequence continues at coordinate 515,738,122 of OY728141.1, forward strand.
ATTATAAAAGGTACCTACAATACCATCTTACTCAATATATTTATGTGATATATTTCAAATAATCCCTAGAAATGATATTCCCAACTGTTATCTGTACAACATTAAGGATTTGGTCCCACAAAAAGTCTATCCTAGAAGGACTATTGTGTAAGCAAATGGTTGTTCATTGAAGAAAAGGTAAAACTCCTAATTATACATTTTCATTTTACAAATTCTTCTACCACCAAAAAAATTAATAAATTATAATGATATAATAACTGTAGTATATATTTTATAATTTAATTTAATAATGACTATGGTAAAATAATTTTATATATCATTTTAAATAAAATGAGGAAGAAAAACATCATTCATGAAAACATATAAACCACCACCTCATTGAAATGATGGGTTTCATTTTTATCACTACATCTCATAGATAGTGACAATGATGTAATTAATCTATATATTATATTCATGAACTAATTATTATTCTATGAAGATAAAATAATAAATATCTTCTTTCCATGATGTTCAATGAATAACTGAAATGTTACCCACATGTATGTACAACCCATGATATCCTTAATGGTAATGTATTTGATTTCTCATAACTATATTTCATGGATGGTTTTTAAAGTATAATTTATGTATAATAATATTAATTGTTTCATTGTTAATACTCTAGATATAGTGGAATAATAAAAACATTGACTATACGTAAATTACTAAACTGATTTTTCCCATATGAGCCAAATATCTTCAAAGAATATGATGTGAACTTCAATGACTATATAACTATATATAACATGGTAAAAAATAAAATAAAAGATATAATACGCTTGAAAAATGTTCTTATGAATTTTAATAATTTAATTATGTCTACTGCTGATGATGATAAATAACATATGTGATCTGTCATACTGAAGACAACATACACATTACCTTTAAAAAACAATGTTAAATGTTTTAATGATTTAGTTTCTCAATAATTATCTTTAATTTAAATTTTATTAAAATTAATTTTGATAAATATGTATGTGGACATAAATAAATTACAAATCAAACATTATAACACATTTTACATTCATTAAAACCTTTTTAGAATGGATCTTTTTAAATATTTTATACGAAATGTATTGAGTCTCATTAGTAAAAGTAAAAAGTTAATGTTTAATTTTAATGTATATGAAGAATATGGATTTTATATATACTATAACTATTAGCTTGTGTTTGGATTATATTATACAATTTTATGTTTTTTAAATTAATAACCGTCATTCTATTTTTTCTATGTATTTTATTTTTTAACATTAGATTTGAAAGGAATGGAATGTATCAATATCCTAAAATTTTTTGGTTATGGGTTTAGAATCTGATTTTTTTTGAAGAATATTTAGTCTTTTATCTGTTCTATGCATGTTATGGTTCTTGGTAATTGTTTAAGATGATGAGTAAGCCTAATATAACAGATTATTATGGATAAACCTGATATAGATCTCTAATGAATTGGATGTGGATTATGTTATCCATATTATTATGAAGTAAGTTGATCTTATTGGTACCTAATAGATATTTCAATTCATTATAGTGATTTTCATGTAAATTTATTGATATATATATAGGTAAACTAATTATATTTTATATTAAAGAAATGATTATTCATTTTTATGGAAAAAAATTTAAATTTTTAGAACTTTATTTTTCAGGTTCTCAATTTTCTTAATAAACCATCAATATTATAATTCCACCTTTATGTATTTTAATGATTTTATTTATGAAAAACATTAGGTAGAAAAAATTATTTCATCATTATGTTTTATTTGATATCAAAGTTTATTATGTTAAAGGAAAACCCAATTTTATGATCTTACCTTTTTAAAATTTAAGATTAAGTTTCATTATTTTTTTAATATATAGCTTACTAGAATTTTTGTGCTCATACAACATTTTTTTCATATGGTTTCTTTATTAGTATGAACAATGAATAAATCAGGTCAAAACTCAGGGTGATTTGTCATAAAAACAATACATGTTTTATTACATTTTATTGTATTGTTGAGAAAATGGATACTAAATAGAAGTGTATAACTTCGAAAATATTGGGTAGTTATGTTATATTTATGAAATAATTATATATAAAAATAAACTGAAAATACCCTAAAAAATGAAAGAAAGTGAATTATTTTCTAAGGATTCAATTTAAGGACTATGTCAGGATGACTTCTTATAGTTGGTATCACACGATGGATTAGACAATTTTTTAGGTTATGATAATTTAATCATTCCCTCTTATGAGATTATAAATTATGTTATCATAATATACCATTTTAATATTACCATGTTTATTATTTTATAGTATTTATAATTTGGATGGTTTTGTGTAGAGAAAACTAGGATGCAAAAGGAGGAACAGATGAAGGGGATAATACCATGTCAACCCAATATATTGTGATGGTTGGAAATGTAAAAGAGAAGATTTTTTGTGATGTATTATATTACATATTATATTAATGATGGTGGTATTCTTCCATGAGTGAAATCATGTTTATCATGAAGGAACATATATATATTTTATAATTTCATAAAACAAAAACCTCTATCAATTAATACATCTTTTAATTCTGTGATATGTGGAGGATGGGTTAAATCCTTGGAATATATATTCAATTATAAGGTTTTTCGTGATCATCTAAAGTTATCTCCTTTTATTTATCATTCTGAAGGTAATGATAACCAATTTATTTAAATGGTTATGAATATTAGAGAAATATAAGATAATTATTATCTAGAATGGGAATATTTCATGAATATCATTCCTTGATAAATATTTTCCTAAGGAAATTCAACTTATGTAGGAAAAAAATTATTAGAATTGAGATTAAAAGAAGGAGATTCATTATCTATGTAGGAAGAAAACATCACCTAATTGGTAAGGTACACAAAAAGTTTTATCTGTGACCTTCATAGTAAAAATAATCATTTTAACATAGGATTTTAACAGAGATAAGGAATAAAATTGGATTCCCATGAATTCAATAGTTATCTGAAACATGTTAAATATTCCAAGTGGCTAGAAAGGGAGTTTTATGTTGATCATATATCCCATGGAAACAATAATAAACAAGGTCTACATGGCCTATGGAAGCATTCATCAATGAAATATTAAGGTAAGAAAATAAAGTTTACATCTTGTAATAAGGGTCGAATAAAGTAACATAAAGAATGTCTTATAAAATCACAATAGTATTTTGATATGGAGTGTTTGGACTTTTTGCATGATACAAAAATGAAAATGATAACACAAATGATAAAAATTCAATAATAGGATGGTTTTATTATAACGATATGTTTCATTATGTGAGTACTTGTCAAAATATAGGAATAAAAGATGTAAATTATCAAAATCACAAAAATAAAGGTGTGGCTACATTTTTTTGATTACATAAGATGATTTTAGGTCCTCAAAAGATGTAGTTTTAGGTACAATACATGTTTATTTAGATTAATAAAATAACTTATTTGATTTATGTTATACACACTCTTTAATTTATAATAAGTTTTATAATAAATTTGAAATTTCACCTCGAATGATAAATCCAATTATTTATTTTGGAAATAATTTATAGTAATATTCCATTAAAAATAAATTATAAGAATATTCTTGTCGTTTTTGTAGGAAGGAATTACCTTCAAGAATTGTTTTGATTCCCCATATATAGTTTTAAATTATTATGGGTATATAATAACTTTATATTTACAGGGCTAAGATAGATTATAGAGATAAAGTTTTTTTTTCCCAAAATTAGTTTTAGTTTTTATTCAAAAATTATTTCATATCATTTGAATACATATTAAGAAGATGATGAAATTTTAAAATGTTGAAATGAATGTTATATTGAACATATTTTTGAGAATAGGGAGATTGTTCAAATCAGTTATGCCCCTACATTGAATGAATATCTAGAAATTATTCATGATGAATTTAAAAGTATTATTTTTAAAGACCTGGGAATTTGAAGGAAATTTTTTTCGTAATTTGTATAGAGTTTTGCGAGTAAGAGGTTTCATACAACACCTGATTTCGAGGCCCAGTGTGCCCGGAATCAATTTTTGATGTTTAGCTCGGGTACGTTCAGTGAACGAACAAGCGGGTTTATTTATCATTTGAACATGTGCTTGGAATTGAAATCTGAGGGCACTGATTAAACTGCAGCGGCGGTATTTTCTTAGGAGGACCATTCTCGGAGGTGCGTTTTCTCGGGAGAAGTTGTTTAAAATTGTGGATTAAATGCAATGTAAAATAATATTGTGTTACAATTTTATTTCCTTATTGTAAGTGGTTTAATCCTTTGTGTGGGAGTTCGGGTGGGACCCACTGGTTACTAAAAACCCTTGAGAGGATAAAGGTGAGGTGGGGCCCACACAATACCTACCCCTTCACATTCCTTAAACATCCTAACTCCCCCTTTATGTGAGCAACACCTACCTCTTACCCTCATTAATCTTGCCAACATAACACCCCATTTAATTTAACAACTCAAGATCATTTAATTAAATGGTTTAGTTTTTGAATTTTGAGTTTTCGAAAAGGTATGTAAAACATAATAAAATTAGCGGGAGGCCTTATTTTATTAGTTTGGATAGTTGTGTAAGGATATTGGGTGAGGGAGAGCTCTTTTCCCTTTGAAGAACTTCATCTTCTTCGGCGAAGAACATTCCCACATCAATGAAGAACGTTATTTCTCCGAGGGAGAGCATTGACTCGGAGACTTGGATTCTTCAATCATCTTCTTCCTCCACGACCAAGGAGGAGGCACCGACCTGGAAACTCTCCATTGATGTCGCCATAATATATTCTCTCTGCGACAAAGAAAGGGAGATGATGTTTCCTCCTCGGGCGTTCTCCTTCGACGTATATGGAGATTCACCCCACCATGTCGTTTCCCGCGACGATCAACGTTCGACAACTTGTGTCGAGGTAGGGGTTTTTATTTGACCAAGTTTTGTTCATTATCTTCGTGAATTAAGATATGACCACTTGTTATCATAATAACGGGAGGAGGTCGGACCACACAAACATGACTGATCCTCCTCCCCATTTTTCTTGGTCTTCGTGGATCGTTGTGGCGAAGACGACGGGTGCCGTTGCACCGCGCGGGAACGAGAGAACCGCAGCCGGAGCGGGCTACAGCGGAGGTGTGGGGCGCCATCACGCCGCACCGGTGAATCTGAAGGAACCGCGGCTGTAGTGGGCCACGTAGGAGGCCGCGGTGTTGTCGGGCCGTGCCGATCGGGGAAGACACGCGGCCTTTGGCCGCGGCGAGATAGTGGGAGGTCGCTGGTCAAGCCGGTCGCTGGCAGAGCGGCATGATCCCCACGGGTCCCTCATGGATCAACCGGGCATCCTTAATGTCCGGCCATTCCAGAAAAGCCGGGGGTTGAGACCCCCAGCCAGCGTAAGAGGCGGCACCCCACATTGCGCCCCGTTTGGTTAGTGCCGAGCCGCCCCACTCGGCCAACACCCAGCAACCCGCGCTGGGCCGGTCTGCCCGCGCCGGGCCGGACTGTCCACGGAGGGCCGGACCGCCTGCGCTGGGCCGGACCGCCCATGGCGGCCGGGCCGCGCTGGCTGGGCCGGGCTGCGCCAGCCGAGCCGGGCCACACCCAACTGGGTGGGCCCCGGAACCGGTTTAGGTCGACCCCATTCGGGCCGACCCATGGGGTATCGGGCTGGGTAAGACCGGGCCTGAACCCCCTACTTCCGGACAGATCTGTTTAAACTCCCATAAGATGGGCTACAGACCTCCGATCAATACACCGTCAGTTGAGTTGGGATCCTTGGATCGAGACGGTCGTTTTGTTATATTACACTCAAACTTTTGGTAATGTTTGTGTATTTCCGGGTTGGTTTGAACCCGAAACCAACCGTGCCCTCGGAGCGGAAACATTTATTACTTTTTTTCTGGACATCTGATTGACATGCCGTTGACTTTGTTGGATTCCTATTGATGATATGGTTTATTTGGTATACTTCACCTGAAGTTTGGATGATGTTGATATTTGGACGGGTTGGATTGTACCCGAAATCCAACTGGGCCCCTGGAACAGAAAAGCCGATAACTTTCAGACCAGATGACCACTTGGAGAACCGCCAATGGCGTTGGTAATCACGTTGAGAAACAGTACCTTTGAGTATACCCTATAAGAGTTTGATATACTGTTGAGATACAGTGGGGTTGGTTCATACACAAAACCAACTGGGCCCCCAAGACGAAAAGGCTAATAAATCAAAGACCGGGCATCCGATGACGCGTCGTTTGTTGCATTGAGCCCTCTATGATAAGGCATAACTTTTTGATAATTCTTCATTGGACTTTTTGATACTTGGAGTATCGACCAGTGGCTCATGGAGTGGACCCTCTCGAAGGCGAGCGTACAATGTATGAAGACGATGTTGTTGGCTGAGACCTGATGACCGCTTGTCCGATTCGAGTCCGAGTGACTTGTATAGCCCAATGGGGAGCACTACTGTGTTTGGGTGTCAGACCCACGGTGGGGTGCACTACTGTGTTTGGGTGACAGACCTGCGGTACTCGACAGGAGGGGTACCTCTGTGGGCTATGATGGGGAGCACTATTGTGTGAGGTGGAAGACCCATGGCGGGGAGCACTACTTTGTGAGGTGGTAGAACCAGGGTACTCGACAGGAGGAGTACCTCAGTAGTCTAATATTAGTGAGTAGTGCCTCGGAGTCGTGACATGATCACTTTGCTCGTCATAGGAGGAACTTTTAGTAGCTTTGGTTTCGATATCATTAATGAAAATCCTGGTTTGAGATGAATCAATGAACTTTTTGTTTTCTTCTTGATTGATATGGGTTATTTGATAACTTTGGTATATGTATGGGCATATAACTAAGTAGTGGTTATGTGTTGACTTCATATCTGTGTGATAACACGTGGCTGAGATGTGTTAATGATAACTTAGGTATAAGTATGGGCTTGTACCTATGTAAGGATTATCTGTTGAGAACATTATTTGTCATTATACTTGTTGGATTTAGTGAGACCTTGATGGTCCCAGGGTCCCTACTGAGTATCGTATACTCACCCCTACACGGTCTATGCCTGCACCTCATTGTGTTGCATTCAGACGATGGACATCTCTGACTGAGATCGTGTGTATGAGGACTAGACGGTACCCAGTGGTGGACCTCAAGACGAGTCAGTACCCAGAGGTGGACCACACGACGAGTCAGTATCCAGAGGTGGACGACCCATGAGCTACATCTATTCTTCAAGCTGCTTGTCTTTCCTGTTGTACTTTCATTCAGATGTAGCTTTACTTTTATGTGGGGTTTGTATTCTAGACCATTTAATTCTCAGCACATTCTTTTGTACTTAGTGTTTTCATCCACTTGTATTTGGTTGTGTTGTTTACTTTTATAAAGGAAATGTCTTCCCTTTTTATTAGGATTTATGTCCTTGGTTCTAGTCTCCAGCCCCTGGCCTATGGAAGCCAGGCTAGGGGCAGTCACGGCACGGGCCCCGAGGATGGGTCATGAGAAATTGCTATTAGAGGAGTCAGTTCTACCGCAGAACATATAACTCTGATATTTCTTTTCTGTGAAGCAATAGTGTTTAGGGTACTGAGTGTGGTTTTCAGTTCATGGAGTCCATTGTTGGTGCGGGCGGACGACGTATCCACACACCAGGAACCTGACTTCTGATTTCCGACTCAGTGCATGAAAACTCTAAGTGTGTGTGTGTTTTCAATGGTTTTCCCTTAAAACAGCTAAAACCCAGTCAGCTCACTAGGTATAATAATTTGACTATGTCACATCTGTTTCTTTTAGGATTCCATTCCATGGAAGAACAGCTATAGCCCTAAGATATGTATGTAATGACAGTCTATAGAGCGACGAGGCCTCAGTATAGGGCCCTCATTCAGTTGAGGCACCAGCGGAGGCACCAGTGGTACTACCATACGTTGGGCCACTGATGTCATCAGGCCCAGCAGTAGGTAATGCATGCCCCTTGGGTGCGCTGCACGAGTTCCAGCGCTAGAGGCCACACATGTTTCAAAGAGAGATGAACCCACATGTGGCTGAGGATTGGCTGGAGGCTGTGGTGAGAGTCTTCAAGATAGTAGATACCCCAGTTTACTTCATGGTGATCCTTGCTGCCAGCCTCCTTCAGGAAGCAGCCGACAGATGGTGGAGTCGGATGCTCCAGTTTTGCGATTAGAGGACCTTCACCTAGGGAGACTTCAAGACCTTCTTCAGGGTGGAGTTTATACCAGTGGCTCTACACTCAGAGCGTGCTCAGGAGCTTCTGCATTTTCTGTAGTATTTTCCATCAGCATCTGAATCATCTGTAGGCAGTAAACAAGTGATGCAGGGGTCTAAGAGGACCAGACCAGTAGGTGGGAGACCTAGGGATATAGGTTTGGTTGTGCGAGGCACAAGAAATAGAACCACCCATACGAGGAGTAGGAAATGTTATGCATGCGCCAGGAAGGGGCACGTGTCATGTGACTGTCTGACTCCCCACACAATTGATCTGCAGGAATTGTAGGAGCCATTGAGACAGAAGCAGCGATTGGTGCTTGGGCAACAGTCGAGCGGTGGACAAGGCAGTTGAGCTCCGGAATTAGGTGGACATGGGCGGAACTAGTGGATGCCTTTTTGTTCTTAGTGCTTCAAGTTCCATGTTGCTGTTGCATTTTTTTCTTTTTAGTTAGAGTTACAGTAATAAAATACACTTATCTTTGTGATTTTTACTTTCCTATCCTTTTGTTTTGTTGATACAGAGAGGCCCCGGTTAAAACTGCTGACTTGACCCTCACTTTAGAGATTTCTACGGGAGGAGACCCAGTGACCTCACACTGATGCTGACAGTGTGACTCGACCCTTGGAGGAGAGAGTGACGGTTGGAATGTCTTGGTGGCAGCGTCGAGGACTTACGATGTTGGTCTGGGTATGGATTGGATTCACAAATCATACCCAGATTGAATGTATTAGGAAAAAAGGTTGTGGATTATCTACAACGTTGGGATGGGTCTTCCTAGGACGGAGAAAATGAAACCCCAGGAAGCACATGAAAATATAATGCATAGGAGGGTGTGGTCGATCACTCTTGAATATGTCATCCTTACCCTCGTGGCAGCATGAGTTTTGAGTTCAGTTCTAATCAGGATATGGAGGCCTCTAGACATTGAAGATGGAGACCACGTCCTTATATGGGTATCACCTCAACGGGGTCTACAGAGATATGGCCAAGGCAGCAAGTAATCACCGAGGTTCCCTTGACCTTCCAGGTCCCCAACAGAGTAGGCATGGTCGCTTACCTCCTAGCCTTTCCACCTCTGATGCACCTGGTGCACAACGTCATCCAAGTATCTCAGCTGAGGAGATGTGGGCACGAACTATCTGTCATCTTTGACAATGGAGATCTGGACATCGATGATAGGGTGACTTTCACAGGGTTCTATTTGAGGTTGAGGATCAACAGGAGAGGGTCCTATAGGGATGGTCAATTTCTTTTGTGCGCTTCGTTGGCAACACGAGATCATCATAAGAGCACATGGGAGTGTGAGGCTCAGATGCGTTCTTGATACCTCCCTTAGTTTCCTAGTTGTGTGTTGTAGCTTTACGAGGACATAAAGCCATGTGGTGGGAGTAATGTAAAGACCCAAGAATTTCAAGGTAATTTTTTTTCTTAATTTTTTTGTAATTTTACTAGTGTGTGGTTTCAGACGGCACCTGATTCCGAGGCCCGATTTTCCCGAAATCAATTTCCGAAGTTTATCTCAGGTACTTTCAGTGAACGAAAGAGCGAGTTTTTTTGTCTTTTGAATAGGTGCTCAGAATTGAAATCTAATGGCACCGATGAAACTGCATCGACAGTATTTTCTTAAAAGGAACTTTCTCATAGATGTGTTTTCTTGGAAGGAGTTGTTTAAAATTGTGCATTAAATGCAATGTAAAATAAAATTGTGTTACACATTTATTTTATTATTCTAAGTTGTTTAATCTTATGTGAGGGAGTTGGGGTGGGACCCACTGGTTACTAACAACCATTGAGAGTATAAAGGTGAGGTGGGGCCCACACTATCCCTACCCATTCACATTCATTAAACTTCCTAAATCCCCCTTTATGTGAGCAACACCTCCCTCTCACCCACATTAATCTTGCCAACTTAACACCCTATTTAATTTGACAACTCATGATAATTTAATTAAATGGTTTAGTTTTTGAATTTTGAGTTTTTGAAAAGGCATGGAAAACATAATAAAATAAGGGGGAGGTCTTATTTTACTAGGTTGTCTAGTTGTGTGACGATATTGGGTGAGGGAGAGCTCTTGTCCCTTGGAAGAACTTCATCTTCTTCAGCGAAGAATGTCCCCACTTCAAGGAAGAACGTAATTTCTCCAAGGGAGAGCATCGACTCGGCGACTCAGTTTCTTCCGTCATCTTCTTCCTCCATGACCAATGAGGAGGCACCGATGCGGAAACTCGCCAAAGACACCGCCATAAAATCGTCTCTCCACGACAAAGGAAGGGAGATGCCACTTCCTCCTCGGACATTCTCCATCGACGTATATGGAGCATCACCCCACGACGTTGTTTCCCACGACGATCATCGTTCGACAACTCATGTCAAGGTATGGTTATTTATTCGAACAACTTTTGTTCATTATCTTCGTGAATTAAGATAGGACCACTTGTTATCGAAATAACGGGAGGAGGTGAGACCGCACAAACACATCCTATCCTCCTCCCATTTTTTCTTGTTCTTCGTGGATCGTTGTGGCGAAGACGGCGAGGTGTTGTTGCACCACGTGGGGATGAGAGAACCGCAGCCGGAGCAAGACACGTCAGAGGTGCATGGTGCCGTCGCGCCGTGCCAGTGAAGCCAAAGGAACCGCGGTCGGAGCGGGCCGTGGCAGTGGTGCCATCATTTTTAACGTCGTCAATTTGACGTCGGTTTCTTATAAACCGATGTAAAATATTTTTGCGGATAAGTTTTGGCGTCGGTTTTTAATAAAACCGATGCGAAAAAATAATGAAAAAAATGATTTGGCGTCGGTTTTTTTAAAAACCGACGTTAAAAAATAAAAAAAAAGTTATGACGTCGGTTTTTTAAAAACCGATGCCAAAAAAAAAATTAGTTTTGAAGTCGGTTTTTAAACAAACCGACACGAAAAAATAATGAAAAAAATGATTTGGCGTCGGTTTTTTTAAAAACCGACGTGAAAAAATAAAAAAAAAGGTTATGACGTAGGTTTTTATGAAAACCATCGGCAAAAATGTAAAAAACAATTACAATCCTATAGATAATTCCCTAAGATTTGATTTGACTGGTCATGGAGCAAAAACGGAGTTACGGATTAAAAGTTATGGATGATGGAAGTTGATCGTCTCTAAAAGAAGTGTTAATTAAGTCCAACTTTCAAAGGCTATAACTTTTAATCCGTAAGTCCGTTCTAGCTCCACGACCAGTCAAATCGAAGATTAAGAAATCTTCTAACACATGGTAAATTTTTTTTATGTTTTGACGTCGGTTTTCATAAAAACTGACGCCAAAAAAACTTTTTTGTTTTTCGCGTCGGTTTTTAGAAAAACCGACGCCTAAAATATTATTTTTTACTTTTCACGTCGGTATTCATAAAAACCGACGCCAAAACTGTTTTTTTGTTTTTCGCGTCGGTTTTTTTAAAAACCAACGTGAAAAACAATTTATTTTTACGTCGGTTTTTAAAAAAACCGACGTGAAAAAATAAAAAAAATGTTATGACGTCGGTTTTTATGAAAAACGACGCCAAAAATGTAAAAAAAGCTTACAATCCTATAAATAATTCCCTAATCTTTGATTTGACTGGTCATGGAGAAAAAACGGAGTTACGGATTAAAAGTTATGGATGTTGGAAGTTGATCTTCTCTAAAAGAAGTGTTAATTAAGTCCAACTTTCAAAGGCCATAACTTTTAATCCGTAACTCTGTTCTAGCTCCACGACCAGTCAAATCGAAGCTTAAGAAATTTTCTAACACATGGTAACTTTTTTTTTATGCTTTGAAGTCGGTTTTCATAAAAACCGACGCCAAAATAACTTTTTTATTTTTCGCGTTTGTTTTTAGAAAAACCGACGCCAAAAATTTTTTTTTTTACTTTTCACGTCGGTTTTCATAAAAGCCGACGCCAAAACTGTTTTTTTGTTTTTCGCGTCGGTTTTTTTAAAAACCGATGCGAAAAACAATTTATTTTACTTTTCGCGTTGGTTTTTTAAAAAAACTGACGCGAAACGTATTTTTTTTATCTTTTTAGCATCGGTTTATTTAAAAACCGACGCCAAATAGTATTCACTAATACGCGGGATCAAAATTTCAATTTTTTTCACAACGCGCGTTTAACTTTTTAAAATCCCGCCTATATTTTCATACAACTCAATCGAAAATATTTTCATTTACTATATATAAATCTTTTTGTCCTTCATTTATCATTTTCATCCTCTTTGATTCAATCAAGTTTTCAATGCGGCATCAATCATTAATTTGATTACGGTACGTATTATATTCATTCATTTTCATTATTATTAATGTCCTTAATTTATAAACAACTCGATTATATTTCAAATAATGATGATTTACTTTTTTATTGTGTTAAAAATATAAAACGTTCGGATGAAATTTACCAAGCTTGGTGTAAGTTTAATTATCGATCGTCGTTTTTATTATCACATGAGATCTACGCTAAATATAAGAGATATGATGATAAACAACATATCATTTCAATGGAAGATCGAAAAATAATCGAAATGTGTTTGAAGTATTATGTATATTTTATATCATTTGGTATACGTGATTTTAACTTTGTTTATCATGTTTTCTTTAAAACATATTGTATCAATCGATACTTTGACATGTTCAACTTCTGACGGCCATAACTTTTGATCCGTAACTCCGTTTTAGCTCCATGACCAGTCAAATCGAAGATTAGGAAATGCGCTAAAATATCGAACAATAAAAATTGTTTTTTGGCGTCGTTTCTTGTAAAAACCGACGCCAAAAATAAGTTATTTCCATTTACAGCGTCGGTTCTTGAAAAAAACCGACGCCGAAACTATTTTTTAAACTTTTTGGCGTCGATTTTTAGGGAAACCGACGCCAAAAATGACACTGATGAGTTTATTTGGCGTCAGGTTTTTACAAAACCGACGCAAAAAAAGAAATTGAAATTTGTTTTTGGCGTCGGTTTACAAAAACTGACGTAAAAAGTCATATTTTTAACGTCGGCGACTTCAACGACGGTTAAAAACCGACGTGAAAAATAAAAAAAACCGACGTTAAAGACCTATTTTCTACTAGTGGATAATAATAACACATTATATGAAAACGTTTTTAGTGAACATGGACATGTATGATAAGTATTACCCAACAGAGACTTAAAACCAAAAAATCCCATATATAGAAGAGATTGTGAAATCAACCCTTTATAATCAATTGAATCGTATAAACCATGCAAAAATAAATTTATATGAATATAGAAGTATCATAATTTCATATATATGACTCAAAAAATAAATTCATGGGAAGAATATACACCACATAGAAGAAATAAGTAGTTTATAAGGCATGTGTCTCACAGAAGTGATGGTGAGACAAAAACCCCTTACCGTAGGTCCGATTCCCAACATACGTGTCTGAAACTCATATATAGTGGGTTTAAACACATTATTTACATATTATAGAATAATAATAATTTTTATTATAATATTACAAGATTGATTTATGACTTTATATTACCTATTTATTTAATAATTCCACCGTAATTCATTATTATAGTTAATAATCGCTTTGTTTATCATACGTATGCTGACTTGTTATTCTTGATCTTATTCCAAGGATAATAATTAAAAAACATCAATAATTTAAAATATTATTTATATATCATATATATTTATTATATAAATATATATTATATATGGATATATGATATGGAATACACCATTCAGGGAGACGGTAGGCCATATGTACGCATGAACACTGTTTACGTTTTCTTATCGTATTGAATGGAAGAAAGTAAATGACACAGATATATATATATATATAATTAAAATAGAAATATTATGTCATATTTTACATACTTATTAATTATATGTATTTTTATAATCAAATATGAATAGTTAATGAGGAGACTGAATGTCATTAGGTTGATGAGACGATAATACCTACATATGCACAATCGATGATATCATTCCCTTAATGGTTAAATGAAATCGTATAGAATTTTATATTAATAATTTATAATAATTGTAATGAAATATTAATTATTTAATGAATTTATATTAATCGTTATATAAATCTAAATAATGTATAGATGTGAATGAGTTTACACCAAAGCGTGTGGATGGTAAGTCTTATTTATACAAGCTTGTGAAATTGTTTTTCATAATATTGGTAAAATGATTAATATGGTTTCCCAATAATAATAAAAACATATCATAATATTTTATATGTTAGTTTTATTATTTATTTATGGAAAAAACTTTTTAAATCGATGTTTAGGACGAAAAGAACAATGAAATATTTGGTAAAACAACTACGACATCTTCGACTGTCTCCTTTTTATTTTCCCAAAAGGACTCCATAGGATGGATTTATTCACAATATATGGCCTCTAGTATAATTTTAGGGAATTTTGGGGAAAACATTTGTTGGATTTTAATGATGTAAATAAATTTTTAGGTGTGAATAAATGTGAAGGAGATTTTCCTTTTTATAAGAGTGGGGAAATGTATTTTTGGAAACTCCAAAACTATTAATACATTATGAAATTATTTTAGACTTAAAATATGTCAAGAGTGATTCATTTAGATTATATTATGTGTATTGGTCAGAATAGTAAAACAAAAATGAATTTTAAGCAGGCTTGGGCCTCAAAATTTACCTTATTTTTTGGCTTTAACTCTTTGATAACCATTTTATCTTTTTCCAGGAAAACATGTCTTTTTACACTACATGATTAATATATTTACTATAAAACACCAAATGAACCACAATTGGATAATTTATGACATATTTAAAATTATTCTAGTTATTTGGTTAGAATATTTATTTTTACGAATTTTTCACCATTTAATAAAATATTATTTATTTTAAAATCCTATTTATGTAAATTTGGACACTATTTAGTAATTGAATTTTTATAAAATCATAACACTATTCCTAAAAATGAACTACCTTAACTCATCCATAAACTATCATAGGAATCAAAAAAATCTTTTATGGCATAAATTATCTCAAATAATGTTTATTTTAATATTATTTAAATCATTTATTTGAATCTTCAATTAAAAAATATATTACTGCATCATCATTTTTTCACCATTAAATTTAGTTATATAATGTCTAAAAATAATAAATAAAATTTAATTATGCAGAAAATCATGTTTTAATTTTAATTAATATTTATAGATGAAAATATCACTTATATTACTTCACAATAAAAATGGTATAATTATTAAAATTTAAATAAGATATCTTTAACTCTCTTTTAAATAAAATATAATAATAGACTTAATATAACAAAATGGAAAAAAGTAAAATATAATCATCCTATGGTTTTTTTGTTGAAACACACATATAAAATGAAATTAGGAGAGGTTTTAGTGTAATTTTATATTATTATAATAGTATTTTTACCTTTAATTACCCTATTTTCTTTTAATCGTGATAAATAAAATTAATATGTTTCAATTCCCCAAAAATTATTTTGATCCTATTAGACCACATTTTAGATAAAAATTAAAACCATGTTTCTTTGCTTTTTAAATTAAATTCGCATTAGTGGTGAACTTATGTTTAATTGTATTCCTACAAATGTGGATAGAAGATAGGTAAAAGAGATGTTCCAAAGTTAAATAAAATTTTATATCTAATTATTTTACAACAATTATTACAATGGAATAAATTTTCTAATTATAATTATTATTTGACTATTTTACTTTAAAAACAATTTAAATTATAATAAATATTTACCTAAAAAATTGTGTTTTAAACAACATTGCAGTATTTTACACTCTGCATAAAGAATTGAAGCTTTTTAGAAAAAATGAAAAATTTCATGATAATTTAATTATGTCATTATAAATTAAAGAATTATATTTATTTAATAATATTAAATTTATATTGTTGTCTAAAATTAAATTTATTACTTTTCAAATAAGTACATGAAAAGTAGTTCATTTGAAAAAATAATAGTTTTAAACATATAAATATTTACAAAAAAATATATTTTTCATTTTCAAAACATTTAAATCTAATTTTTAAAAATTAGTTATTACTATAAATATTTAATTTTTACCACCTAGTGTGTAAATATCTCATTTAAATAAATATAATAGTACCATTTCATTTCTTAGAAACTCAGTGATGTGTGTAACATAAGTCAGGTCATGGAAGTGTATAATGAAATCCTCTCATGGTGTTGTGTATAAAATTATCCAAACAAGTTTATATTATATAATAAACACAATAAATATTCAGTGTTTCATTAAGTTAAAATATCATAATATTAAATTAAATCAAAATAATAAATTCAAAAAATATCAGGGTGTACATTGGAGATTAAAAATATTAGTGGATAAAATTTCAATTTATTTTTGGGGAATATATGATCCAGGTTTTCTAGAATTTTGGGTTATAAATTTACTAACAATAGTTATAGATAATTTTTAGGTTTATTTAAAAAAATAAAAAATAAGAAATAATTTCTAAAACATAACATGTCTTATGTTTAAAAATATAAACTGAATGTTTTAAATATTTATATCTCATGTGATTAAATATTTATATGATGGAATATTCATATTATATTGGGAACTATATTTTTTCATAATAATAAAGTTTTTTTAGTTTAATGAAGTTAGTAGAACAAAAATCATGTATGCAAAGTTAGAAAATTATTAGAAATCCCTTTTGTTTAATTTTTTGTTAGAAAATATAGATAAATTTTTTTTAAATGATGATGTAATTTTTGTTAACTGATAATTCATTCAATGTTTTAGTTTTAATGTTTTCATCCGATTTAATATAATTTATCCAAATGGAAGGAGAAAAATCTCTCACAACTCTCTTATACATGTTTGATAGATTAATTATAAAAATTATTTAAGAATATTGTTCAAAAGATTTAAATATTATTTATAATATTCATATTATTTGTAAAAAGATACATAATTAATAAATCCTTTTTTCTATACCTATAAATTTTCATTATTCATTAGTTTTTATTGTGAAAATTTGAAATCACATGTTTTTCATCTCACATAATAAGAATAAAGAATTCTTGGCAATTAAAAAAAATTCACACTATCACAAGAGTATCATATACTAAGTGATTTTAGATAAGAAGTGTGTTATGGTATTTTTCTTGTATAATATATTTATTTATATTTATATTTTCTTTCATTATGGTAATAAATATGTACTTTCGAATGAAACGAATTTGAACTTTTCCAATATGAATCTATTGTATTATTTTTTTGACAAATCAATTTTATTCTATTATTTTAAAACTATTTTTTACTAAAATTTGACTTCTTCGTAAAAATATAGTTCCTTTTCTGAATTTATGTCTAATTGTATAAATTATATTTGGAAAAGAAGTAATGTATTTTAAAAAAGTTTTAATTTTTTTTAAACAATCATTGAACCATATTTTTATGTGAAATTAAATAATTAATATTATTTATTATAATAAAGATATATATTTTTCCATAATTGTTATCTTATAATATGAAATTGAAAACATTATTAGATAATGAATAAGAACAAAATATTACTCCCTTTATTTTAATATCTCAAGTTTTTCATAAGGTTAAATGGAGGTTATGTGTGGCTTTAAATGAATATTCAAAATATTAATTAATTTTTTCACTGTAATGTTTTTTATTTTTTAATGATGAAATATTTAAATTATATTTTTAGGAACCACAAACATAGTTCTTGTGCAATAAGTAAAAAAATTTAGAATATTACATTAAAAAACAAAATATATTTTTGATTGTGGTTAGATATATTGGCCAAATTTTTTTATATTCATATAAAATATTAGGGATTTTTAAGAAGTTTATATTTCATTTCCATTTTTTTATTGATTTATTTGATGTAAAATTAAATTTATTGTTCCAAAAATGAAAGAAATAATATTTTATAAAAAATATATTTTATTTAAGGTTTTAAAATTCATCAATATATTATATTGATCCATGTTAATGGGATAAAAATTAACAGATCATCCATAGTCAATTTATCGGCCAATTTTTTTAATTGTAACTTTCTTGGCTCTTATAGTGAAAAATAACTTTTATACCATAGTAATAATTAAAAGGGTTAAAAAAGAAAAAAATAATAGATATGGGTAAAAACATCATCTAAACATATCCATTTTTTTTGGATGATAGTGTTTATAAACTAAATCATATAAAATTTTAAATATATAAATTTTGTGCCACTTTTCTAAGAAAATGAATTTATAATATATTTAGTACTTTATAAAATTTCAAGAGTTCCCCTCCCTTTAATTATAAAAGGTACCTACAATACCATATTACTCAATATATTTATGTGATATATTTCAAATAATCCCTAGAAATGATATTCCCAACCGTTATCTGTACAACATTAAGGATTTGGTCCCACAAAAAGTCTATCCAAGAAGGACTAGTGTGTAAGCCAATGGTTGTTCATTTAAGAAAAGGTAAAACTCCTAATTATACATTTTCATTTTACATATTCTTCTACCACCAAAAAAATTAATAAATTATAATGATATAATAACATTAGTATATATTTTATAATTTAATTTAATAATGACTATGGTAAAATAATTTTATATATCATTTTAAATAAAATGAGGATGAAAAACATCATTCATGAAAACATATAAACCACCACCTCATTGTAATGATGGGTTTAATTTTTTATCACTACATCTCATATATAGTGACAATGATGTAATTAATCTATATATTATATTCATGAACAAATTATTATTCTATGAAGATAAAATAATAAATATCTTCTTTCCATGATGTTCAATGAATAACTGAAATGTTACCCACACGTATGTATAACCCATGATATCCTTAATGGTAATGTAGTTGATTTATCATAACTATATTTCATGGATGGTTTTTAAAGTATAATTTATATATAATAATATTAATTGTTTCATTGTTAATACTCTAGATATAGTGGAATAATAAAAACATTGAGTATACTTAAATTACTAAACTGATTTTTCCCATATGATCCAAATATCTTCAAAGAATATGATGTGAACTTCAATGACTATATAACTATATATAACATGGTAAAAAATAAAATAAAAGATATAATACGCTTGAAAAATTTTCTTATGAATTTTAATAATTTAATTATGTCTACTACTGATGATGATAAAAAACATATGTGATCTGTCATACTGAAGACAACATACACATTACCTTTAAAAAACAATGTTAAATGTTTTAATGATTTAGTTTCTCAATAATTATCTTTAATTTACATTTTATTAAATTTAATTTTGATAAATATGTATGTGGACATAAATAAATTACAAATCAAACATTATAACACATTTTACATTCATTAAAACCTTTTTAGAATGGATCTTTTTAAATATTTTATACGAAATGTATTCAGTCTCATTAGTAGAAGTAAAAAGTTAATGTTTAATTTTAATTTATACGAAGAATATGGATTTTATATATACTATAACTATTAGCTTGTGTTTGGATTATATTATACAATTTTATGTTTTTTTAATTAATAACCGTCATTCTATTTTTTCTATGTATTTTATTTTTTAACATTAGATTTGAAAGGAATGGAATGTATCAATATCCTAAAATTTTTTGGTTATGGGTTTAGAAAATGATTATTATTTTTTTTGAAGAATATTTAGTCTTTTATATGTTCTATGCATGTTATGGTTCTTGGTAATTGTTTAAGATGATGAGTGAGCCTAATATAACAGATTATTATGGATAAACCTGATATAGATCTCTAATGAATTTCATGTGGATTATGTTATTCATATTATTATGAAGTAAGTTGATCTTATTGGTTCCTAATAGATATTTCAATTCATTATAGTGATTTTCATGCAAATTTATTGATATATATATAGGTAAACTAATTATATTTTATATTAAAGAAATGATTATTCATTTTTATGGAAAAAAATTTAAATTTTTAGAAATTTATTTTTCAGGTTCTCAATTTTCTTAATAAACCCTCAATATTATAATTCCACCTTTATGTATTTTAATGATATTATTTATGAAAAACATTAGGTAGAAAAAATTATTTCATCATTATGTTTTATTTGATATCAAAGTTTATTATGTTAAAGGAAAACCCAATTTTATGATCTTACCTTTTTAAAATTTAAGATTAAGTTTTATTATTTTTTTTATATATAGCTTACTAGAATTTTTGTGCTCATACAAAATTTTTTTCATATGGTTTCTTTATTAGTATGAACAATGAATAAATCAGGTTAAAACTCAGGGTGATTTGTCATAAAAACAATACATGTTTTATTACATTTTATTGTATTGTTGAGAAAATGTATACTAAATAGAAGTGTATAACTTCGAAAATATTGGGTAGTTATGTTATATTTATGAAATAATTATATATAACAATAAACTGAAAATACCCTAAAAAATGAAATAAAGTGAATTATTTTCTAAGGATTCAATTTAAGGACTATGTCAGGATGACTTCTTATAGTTGGTATCACACGATGGATTAGACAATTTTTTAGGTTATGATAATTTAATCATTCCCTCTTATGAGATTATAAACTATGTTATCATAATATACCATTTTAATATTACCATGTTTATTATTTTATAGTATTTATAATTTGGATGGTTTTGTGTAGAGAAAACTAGGATGCAAAAGGAGGAACAGATGAAGGGGATAATACCATGTCAAGCCAATATATTGTGATGGTTGGAAATGTAAAAGAGAAGATTTTTTGTGATGTATTATATTACATATTATTTTAATGATGGTGGTATTCTTCCATGAGTGAAACCGTGTTTATCATGAAGGAACATATATATATTTGATAATTTCATAAAACAAAAACCTCTATCAATTAATACATCTTTTGATTCTGTGATATGTGGAGGATGGGTTAAATCCTTGGAATATATATTGAATTATAAGGTTTTTCATGATCATCTAAAGTTATCTCCTTTTATTTATCATTCTGAAGGTAATGATAACCAATTTATTTAAATGGTTATGAATATTAGAGAAATATAAGATAATTATTTTCTAGAATGGGAATATTTCATGAATATCATTCCTTGATAAATATTTTCCTAAGGAAATTCAACTTATGTAGGAAAAAAATTATTAGAATTGAGATTAAAAGAAGGAGATTCATTATCTATGTAGGAAGAAAACATAACCTAATTGGTAAGGTACACAAAAAGTTTTATCTGTGACCTTGATAGTAAAAATAATCATTTTAACATAGGATTTTAGCTGAGATAAGGAATAAAATTGGATTCCCATGAAATCAATAGTTATCTGAAACATGTTAAATATTCCAAGTGGCTAGAAAGGGAGTTTTATGTTGATCATATATCCCATGGAAACAATAATAAACAAGGTCTACATGGCCTATTGAAGCATTCATCAATGAAATATTAAGGTAAGAAAATAAATTTTACATCTTGTAATAAGGGTCGAATAAAGTAACATAAAGAATGTCTTATAAAATCACAATAGTATTTTGATATGGAGTGTTTGGACTTTTTGCATGATACTAAAATGAAATTGATAACACAAATGATAAAAATTCAATAATAGGATGGTTTTATTATAACGATATGTGTCATTATGTGAGTACTTGTCAAAATATATGAATAAAAGATGTAAATTATCAAAATCACAAAAATAAAGGTGTGGCTACATTTTTTTTTATTACATAAGATTATTTTAGGTCCTCAAAAGATGTAGTTTTAGGTACAATACATGTTTATTTAGATTAATAAAATGACTTATTTGATTTATGTTATACACACTCTTTAATTTATAATAAGTTTTATAATAAATTTGAAATTTCACCTCGAATGATAAATCCAATTATTTATTTTGGAAATAATTTATAGTAATATTCCAGTAAAAATAAATTATAAGAATATTCTTGTCGTTTTTGTAGGAAGGAATTTCCTTCAAGAATTGTTTTGATTCCCCATATATAGTTTTAAATTATTATGGGTATATAATAACTTTATATTTACAGGGCTAAGATAGATTATAGAGATAAAGTTTTTTTTTCAAAAATTAGTTTTAGTTTTTATTCAAAAAATATTTCATATCATTTGAATACATATTAAGAAGATGATGAAATTTTAAAATGTTGAAATGAATGTTATATTGAACATATTTTTGAGAAGAGGGAGATTGTTCAAATCAGTTATGCCCCTACATTGAATGAATATCTAGAAATTATTCATGATGAATTTACAAGTATTATTTTTAAAGACCTGGGAATTTGAAAGAATTTTTTTTGTAATTTGTATAGAATTTTGCGAGTGCGAGGTTTCATACAACACCTGATTTCGAGGCCCAGTGTGCCTGGAATCAATTTCCGATGTTTAGCTCGGGTACGTTTAGTGAACGAACAAGCGGGTTTATTTATCCTTTTGAACATGTGCTTGGAATTGAAATCTGAGGGCACTGATGAAACTGCAGCGGCAATATTTTTTTTAGAGGACCTTTCTCGGAGGTGCGTTTTCTCGGGAGAAATTGTTTAAAATTGTGGATTAAATGCAATGTAAAATAATATTGTGTTACAATTTTATTTCCTTACTGTAAGTGGTTTAATCCTTTGTGTGGGAGTTCGGGTGGGACCCACTGGTTACTAATAACCCTTGAGAGGATAAAGGTGAGGTGGGACCCACACAATACCTACCCCTTCACATTCCTTAAACATCCTAACTCCCCTTTATGTGAGAAACACCTACCTCTTACCCTCATTAATCTTGCCAACTTAACACCCCATCTAATTTAACAACTCAAGATCATTTAATTAAATGGTTTAGTTTTTGAATATTGAGTTTTTGAAAAGGTATCTAAAACATAATAAAATTAGCGGGAGGCCTTATTTTATTAGTTTGGATAGTTGTGTAAGGATATTGGGTGAGGGAGAGCTCTTGTCCCTTTGAATAACTTCATCATCTTCGGCGAAGAATGTTCCCACATCAATGAAGAACGTTATTTCTCCGAGGGAGAGCATTGACTCGGAGACTCGGTTTCTTCAATCATCTTATTCCTCCATGACGAAGGAGGAGGCACCGACCTGGAAACTCGCCATTGATGTCGCCATAATATATTCTCTCTACGACAAAGAAAGGGAGATGATGTTTCCTCCTCAGACGTTCTCCTTCGATGTATATGGAGATTCACCCCACGATGTCGTTTCCCGCGATGATCAATGTTCGACAACTCGTGTCGAGGTAGGGGTTTTTATTTGACCAAGTTTTGTTCATTATCTTCGTGAATTAAGATATGGCCACTTGTTATCATAATAACGGGAGGAGGTCGGACCGCACAAACACGACTGATCCTCCTCCCCATTTTTCTTGGTCTTCGTGGATCGTTGTGGCGAAGACGACGGGTGCCGTTGCACCGCGCGGGAATGAGAGAACCGCAGCCGGAGCGGGCTACAGCAGAGGTGTGGGGCGCCGTCATGCCGCACCGGTGAATCTGAAGGAACCGCGGCTGTAATGGGCCACGTAGGAGGCCGCGGCGTTGTCGGGCCGTGCCGATAGGGGAAGACATGCGGCCTTTGGCCGCGGCGAGATAGTGGGAGGTTACTGGTCATGCCGGTCGCTGGCAGAGCGGCATGATCCCCACGGGTCCCTCATGGATCAACCGGGCAGCCTTAATGGACGGCCATTCCAGAAAAGCCGGGGGTTGAAACCCCCAGCCAGCGCAAGAGGCGGAACCCCAAATTGCGCCCCGTTTGGTTAGTGCCGAGCCGCCCCACTCGGCCAACACCCAGCAACCCGCGCTGGGCCGGACTGCCCGCGTTGGGCCGGACTGTCCGCGGAGGGCCGGACCGCCTGCGCTGGGCCGGACCGCCCACGGCGGCCGGGCCGCGCTGGCTGGGCCAGGCTGCGCCAGCCGAGCCGGGCCACGCCCAACTGGGTGGGCCCCGGAACTGGTTTAGGTCGACCCCGTTCGGGCCGACCCATGGGGTATCGGGCTGGGTATGACCGGGCCCGAACCCCCTACTTCCGGACAGATCTGTTTAAACTCCCATAAGATGGGCTACAGACCTCCGATCAATGCACCGTTAGTTGAGTTGGGATCCTTGGATCGAGACGGTCGTTTTTTTATATTACAATCAAGCTTTTGGTAATGTTTGTGTATTGCCGGGTTGGTTTGAACCCGAAACCAACGGGGTCCTCGGAGCAGATACAATTATTACTTTTTTTTCTGGACGTCTGATTGACATGCCGTTGACTTTGTTGGATTCCTATTGATGATATGGTTCTTTTGGTATACTTCACCTGAAGTTTGGACGTAGTTGATATTTGGACGGGTTGGATTGTACCCGAAATCCAACTGGGCCCCTGGAACAGAAAAGCCGATAACTTTCAGACCAGATGACCATTTGGCGAACCGTCAATGGCGTTGGTAATCATGTTGAGAAACAGTCCCTTTGAGTATACCCTATGAGAGTTCGATATACAGTTGAGATACGGTGGGGTTGGTTCATACACAAAACCAACTGGGCCCCCAAGACGAAAAGGCTAATAAATCAAAGACCGAGCATCCGATGACGCATCATTTGTTGCATTGATCCCTCTTTGATAAGGCATAACCTTTTGATAATTATTCATTGGACTTTGTGATACTTGGAGTATCGACCAGTGGCTCATGGAGTGGACCCTCTCGAAGGCGAGCGTACAAAGTATGAAGACGATGTTGTTGGCTGAGACCTGATGACCGCTTGTCCGATTCGAGTCCGAGTGACTTGTATAGCCCAATGGGGAGCACTACTGTGTTTGGGTGTCAGAACCACGGTGGGGTGCACTACTGTGTTTGGGTGACAGACCCGCGGTACTCGACAGGAGGGGTACCTCTGTGGGCTATGATGGGGAGCACTATTGTGTGAGGTGGAAGACCCATGGCGGGGAGAACTACTTTTGAGGTGGTAGAACCATGGTACTCGACAGGAGGAGTACCTCAGTAGTCTAATATTAGTGAGTAGTGCCTCAGAGTCGTGACAGGATCACTGTACTCATCATAGGAGGAACTTTTAGTAGTTTTGGTTTCGATATCATTAATGAAAATCCTGGTTTGAGATAAATAAATGAACTTTTTGTTTTCTTCTTGATTGATATGGGTTATTTGATAACTTAGGTATATGTATGGGTATATAACTAAGTAGTGGTTATTTGTTGACTTCATATCTGTGTGATACCACGTGGCTGAGATGTGTTAATGATAACTTAGGTATAAGTATGGGCTTGTACCTATGTAAGGCTTATCTGTTGAGAACTTTATTTGTCATTATACTTGTTGGATTTAGTGAGACCTTGATGGTCATAGGGTCCCTACTGAGTATCGTATACTCACCCCTGCACGGTCTATGCCTGCACCTCGTTGTGTTGCATTCAGACGATGGACATCTCTAACTGAGATCGTGCGTATGAGGACTAGACGGTACCCAGTGGTGGACCTCATGACGAGTCAGTACCCAGAGGTGGACCACACGACGAGTCAGTATCCAGAGGTGGACTTCACGAAGAGACGGTACTCGGAGGAGTTTGACGGGCGAGATCGTTGAAGAGGATATCTGTACCTACCCATCAGGTAGTATTCGAGGTGGACGACCCATGACCTACTTCTATTCTTCAAGCTGCTTGTCTTTCCTGTTGTACATTCATTCAGATGTAGCTTTACTTTTAAGTGGGGTTTGTATTCTGGACCATTTAATTCTCAGCACTTTCTTTTGTACTTAGTGTTTTCATCCACTTGTATTTGGTTGTGTTTTTTACTTTTATAAAGGAAATGTCTTCCCTTTTTATTGGGATTTATGTCTTTGGTTCTAGTCTCCAGCCCCTGGCCTATGGAAGCCAGGCTTGGGGTAGTCACGGCACGGGCCCCGAGGATGGGTCATGAGAAATTGCTATTAGAGGAGTCAGTTCTACCGCAGAACATATTACTCTGATATTTCTTTTCTGTGAAGCAATAGTGTTTAGGGTACTGAGTGTGGTTTTCAGTTCATGGAGTCCATTGTTGGTGCGGGCGGACGGCGTATCCACACACCAGGAACCTGACTTCTGATTTCCGACTCAGTGCATGAAAACACTAAGTGTGTTTGTGTTTTCAATGGTTTTCCCTTAAAACAGCTAAAACCCAGTCAGCTCACTAGGTATAATCATTTGACTATGTCACATCTGTTTCTTTTAGGATTCCTTTCCGTGGAAGAACAACTAGAGCCCTGAGATATGTATGTAACGACAGCCTGTAGAGCGACGAGGCCTCAGTACAGGGCCCTCATTCAGTTGAGGCACCAGCGGAGGCACCAGCGGTACTACCATACGTTGGGCCACTGATGTCATCAGGCCCAGCAGTAGGTAATGCACGCCCCTTGGGTGCGCTGCACGAGTTCCAGTGGGTGGGACCCACTGGTTACTAACAACCATTGAGAGTATAAAGGTGAGGTGGGGCCCACACTATCCCCACCCATTCACATTCATTAAACATCCTAAATCCCCCTTTATGTGAGCAACACCTCCCTCTCACCCACATTAATCTTGCCAACTTAACACCCTATTTAATTTGACAACTCATGATCATTTAATTAAATGGTTTAGTTTTTGAATTTTGAGTTTTTGAAAAGGCATGGAAAACATAATAAAATAAGGGGGAGGTCTTATTTTACTAGGTTGTCTAGTTGTGTGACGATATTGGGTGAGGGAGAGCTCTTGTCCCTTGGAAGAACTTCATCTTCTTCAGCGAAGAATGTCCCCACTTCAAGGAAGAACGTAATTTCTCCAAGGGAGAGCATCGACTCGGCGACTCAGTTTCTTCCGTCATCTTCTTCCTCCATGACCAATGAGGAGGCACCGATGCGGAAACTCGCCAAAGACACCGCCATACAATCGTCTCTCCACGACAAAGGAAGGGAGATGCCACTTCCTCCTCGGACATTCTCCATCGACGTATATGGAGCATCACCCCACGACGTTGTTTCCCACGACGATCATCGTTCGACAACTCATGTCGAGGTATGGTTATTTATTCGAACAACTTTTGTTCATTATCTTCGTGAATTAAGATAGGACCACTTGTTATCGAAATAACGGGAGGAGGTGAGACCGCACAAACACATCCTATCCTCCTCCCCTTTTTTCTTGTTCTTCGTGGATCGTTGTGGCGAAGACGGCGAGGTGTTGTTGCACCACGCGGGAATGAGAGAACCGCAGCCGGAGCAAGACACGTCGGAGGTGCATGGTGCCGTCGCGCCGTGCCAGTGAAGCCAAAGGAACCGCGGCCGGAGCGGGCCGTGGCAGTGGTGCCATCATTTTTAACGTCGTCAATTTGACGTCGGTTTTTTATAAACCGACGTAAAATATTTTTGCGGATAAGTTTTGGCGTCGGTTTTTAATAAAACCGACGCGAAAAAATAATGAAAAAAATGATTTGGCGTCGGTTTTTTTAAAAACCGACGTTAAAAAATAAAAAAAAAGTTATGAGGTCGGTTTTTTAAAAACCGATGCCAAAAAATAAAAAAAAATTAGTTTTGAAGTCGGTTTTTAAACAAACCGACGCGAAAAAATAATGAAAAAAATGATTTGGCGTCGGTTTTTTTAAAAACCGACGTGAAAAAATAAAAAAAAAGGTTATGACGTAGGTTTTTATGAAAACCGTCGCCAAAAATGTAAAAAACAATTACAATCCTATAGATAATTCCCTAAGATTTGATTTGACTAGTCATGGAGCAAAAACGGAGTTACGGATTAAAAGTTATGGATGATGGAAGTTGATCTTCTTTAAAAGAAGTGTTAATTAAGTCCAACTTTCAAAGGCTATAACTTTTAATCCGTAAGTCCGTTCTAGCTCCACGACCAGTCAAATCGAAGATTAATAAATCTTCTAACACATGGTAAATTTTTTTTATGTTTTGACGTCGGTTTTCATAAAAACTGACGCCAAAAAAACTTTTTTGTTTTTCGCGTCGGTTTTTAGAAAAACCGACGCCTAAAATATTATTTTTTACTTTTCACGTCGGTATTCATAAAAACCGACGCCAAAACTGTTTTTTTGTTTTTCGCGTCGGTTTTTTTAAAAACCAACGTGAAAAACAATTTATTTTTACGTCGGTTTTTAAAAAAACCGACGTGAAAAAATAAAAAAAATGTTATGACGTCGGTTTTTATGAAAAACGACGCCAAAAAATGTAAAAAAAGCTTACAATCCTATAGATAATTCCCTAATCTTTGATTTGACTGGTCATGGAGCAAAAACGGAGTTACGGATTAAAAGTTATGGATGTTGGAAGTTGATCTTCTCTAAAAGAAGTGTTAATTATGTCCAACTTTCAAAGGCCATATCTTTTAATCCGTAACTCTGTTCTAGCTCCACGACCAGTCAAATCAAAGCTTAAGAAATTTTCTAACACATGGTAGCTTTTTTTTATGCTTTGACGTCGGTTTTCATAAAAACCGACGCCAAAAAAACCTTTTTTATTTTTCACGTTTGTTTTTAGAAAAACCGACGCCAAAAATATTTTTTTTTACTTTTCACGTCGGTTTTCATAAAAACCGACGCCAAAACTGTTTTTTTGTTTTTCGCGTCGGTTTTTTTAAAAACCGAAGCGAAAAACAATTTTTTTTTACTTTTCGCGTCGGTTTTTAAAAAAAACTGACGCGAAACGTATTTTTTTTATCTTTTTAGCATCGGTTTATTTAAAAACCGACGCCAAATAGTATTCACTAACACGCGGGATCAAAATTTCAATTTTTTTCACAACGCGCGTTTAACTTTTTAAAATCCCGCCTATATTTTCATACAACTCAATCGAAAATATTTTCATTTACTATATATAAATATTTTTGTCCTTCATTTATCATTTTCATCCTCTTCGATTCAATCAAGTTTTCAATGCGGCATCAATCATTAATTTGATTACGGTACGTATTATATTCATTCATTTTCATTATTATTAATGTTCTTAATTTATAAACAACTCGATTATATTTCAAATAATGATGATTTACTTTTTTATTGTGTTAAAAATATAAAACGTTCGGATGACATTTACCACGCTTGGTGTAAGTTTAATTATCGATCGTCGTTTTTATTATCACATGAGATCTACGCTAAATATAAGAGATATGATGATAAACAACATATCATTTCAATGGAGGATCGAAAAATAACCGAAATGTGTTTGAAGTATTATGTATATTTTATATCATTTGGTATACGTGATTTTAACGTTGTTTATCTTGTTTTCTTTAAAACATATTGTATCAATCGATACTTTGACATGTTCAACTTCTGACGGCCATAACTTTTGATCCGTAACTCCGTTTTAGCTCCACGACCAGTCAAATCGAAGATTAGGAAATGCGCTAAAATATAGAACAATAAAAATTGTTTTTTGGCGTCTATTCTTGTAAAAACCGACGCCAATAATAAGTTATTTCCATTTACAGCGTCGGTTCTTGAAAAAAACCGACGCCGAAACTATTTTTTAAACTTTTTGGTGTCGATTTTTAGGGAACCCGACGACAAAAATGACACTGATGAGTTTATTTGGCGTCAGGTTTTTACAAAACCGACGCAAAAAAAGCAACTGAAATTTGTTTTTGGTGTCGGTTTACAAAAACTGACGTAAAAAAGTCATATTTTTAACGTCGGCGACTTCAACGACGGTTAAAAACCGACGTGAAAAATAAAAAAAACCGACGTTAAAGACCTTTTTTATACTAGTGGATAATAATAACACATTATATGAAAACGTTTTTAGTGAACATGGACATGTATGATAAGTATTACCCAACAGTGACTTAAAACCAAACAATCCCATATATAGAAGAGATTGTGAAATCAACCCTTTATAATCAATTGAATCGTATAAACCATGCAAAAATAAATTTATATGAATATAGAAGTATCATAATTTCATATATATGACTCAAAAAATAAATTCATGGGAAGAATATACACCACATAGAAGAAATAAGTAGTTTATAAGGCATGTGTCTCACAGAAGTGATGGTGAGACAAAAACCCCTTACCGTAGGTCCGATTCCCAACATACGTGTCTTAAACTCATATATAGTGGGTTTAAACACATTATTTAAATATAATAGAATAATAATAATTTTTATTATAATATTACAAGATTGATTTATGACTTTATATTACCTATTTATTTAATAATTCCACCGTAATTCATTATTATAGTTAATAATCGCTTTGTTTATCATACGTATGCTGACTTGTTATTCTTGATCTTATTCCAAGGATAATGATTAAAAAACATCAATAATTTAAAATATTATTTATATATCATATA
Source organism: Viscum album (assembly GCA_963277665.1). NCBI lineage: Eukaryota > Viridiplantae > Streptophyta > Magnoliopsida > Santalales > Viscaceae > Viscum > Viscum album. The sequence continues at coordinate 515,768,742 of OY728141.1, forward strand.
TATTTATTATATAAATATATATTATATATGGATATATGATATGGAATACACCATTCAGGGAGATGGTAGGCCATATGTACGCATGAACACTGTTTACGTTTTCTTATCGTATTGAATGGAAGAAAGTAAATGACACAGATATATATATATATAATTAAAATAGAAATATTATGTCATATTTTACATACTTATTAATTATATGTATTTTTATAATCATACTTGAATAGTTAATGAGGAGACTGAATGTCATTAGGTTGATGAGACGATAATACCTACATATGCACAATCGATGATATCATTCCCTTAATGGTTAAATGAAATCGTATAGAATTTTATATTAATAATTTCTAATAATTATAATGAAATATTAATTATTTAATGAATTTATATTAATCGTTATATAAATCTAAATAATGTATAGATGTGAATGAGTTTACACCAAAGCGTGGGGATGGTAAGTCTTATTTATACAAGCTTGTGAAATTGTTTTTCATAATATTGGTAAAATGATTAATATGGTTTCCCAATAATAATAAAAACATATCATAATATATTATATGTTAGTTTTATTATTTATTTATGGAAAAAACTTTTTAAATCGATGTTTAGGACGAAAAGAACAATGAAATATTTGGTAAAACAACTACGACATCTTCGACTGTCTCCTTTTTATTTTCCCAAAAGGACTCCATAGGATGGATTTATTCACAATATATGGCCTCTAGTATAATTTTAGGGAATTTTGGGGAAAACATTTGTTGGATTTTAATGATGTAAATAAATTTTTAGGTGTGAATAAATGTGAAGGAGATTTTCATTTTTATAAGAGTGGGGAAATGTATTTTTGGAAACTCCAAAACTATTAATACATTATGAAATTATTTTAGACTTAAAATATGTCAAAAGTGATTCATTTAGATTATATTATGTGTATTGGTCAGAATAATAAAACAAAAATGAATTTTAAGCAGGCTTGGGCCTCAAAATTTACCTTATTTTTTGGCTTTAACTCTTTGATAACCATTTTATCTTTTTCCAGGAAAACATGTCTTTTTACACTACATGATTAATATATTTACTATAAAACACCAAATGAACCACAATTGGATAATTTATGACATATTTAAAATTATTCTAGTTATTTGGTTAGAATATTTATTTTTACGAATTTTACACCATTTAATAAAATATTATTTATTTTAAAATCCTATTTATGTAAATTTTGACACTATTTAGTAATTGAATTTTTATAAAATCATAACACTATTCCTAAAAATGAACTACCTTAACTCATCCATAAACTATCATAGGAATCAAAAAAATCTTTTATGGCATAAAATATCTCAAATAATGTTTATTTTAATATTATTTAAATCATTTATTTGAATCTTCAATTAAAAAATCTATTACTGCATCATCATTTTTTCACCATTAAATTTAGTTATATAATGTCTAAAAATAATAAATAAAATTTAATTATGCAGAAAATCATGTTTTAATTTTAATTAATATTTATAGATGAAAATATCACTTATATTACTTCACAATAAAAATGGTATAATTATTAAAATTTAAATAAGATATCTTTAACTCTCTTTTAAATAAAATATAATAATAGACTTAATATAACAAAATGGAAAAAAGTAAAATATAATCATCCTATGGTTTTTTTGTTGAAACACACATATAAAATGAAATTAGGAGAGGTTTTAGTGTAATTTTATATTATTATAATAGTATTTTTACCTTTAATTACCATATTTTCTTTTAATCGTGATAAATAAAATTAATATGTTTCAATTCCCCAAAAATTATTTTGATCCTATTAGACCACATTTTAGATAAAAATTAAAACCATGTTTCTTTGCTTTTTAAATTAAATTCGCATTAGTGGTGAACTTATGTTTAATTGTAATCCTACAAATGTGGATAGAAGATAGGTAAAAGAGATGTTCCAAAGTTAAATAAAATTTTATATCTAATTATTTTACAACAATGATTACAATGGAATAAATTTTCTAATTATAATTATTAATTGACTATTTTACTTTAAAAACAATTTAAATTATAATAAATATTTACCTGAAAAATTGTGTTTTAAACAACATTGCAGTATTTTACACTCTGCATAAAGAATTGAAGCTTTTCAGAAAAAATTAATTTAATTATGTCATTATAAATTAAAGAATTATATTTATTTAATAACATTAAATTTATATTGTTGTCTAAAATTAAATTTATTACTTTTCAAATAAGTACATGAAAAATAGTTCATTTGAGAAAATAATAGTTTTAAACATATAAATATTTACAAAAAAATATATTTTTCATTTTCAAAACAATTAAATCTAATTTTTAAAAATTAGTTATTACTATAAATATTTAATTTTTACCACCTAGTTTGTAAATATCTCATTTAAATAAATATAATAGTACCATTTCATTTCTTAGAAACTCAGTGATGTGTGTAACATAAGTCAGGTCATGGAAGTTTATAATGAAATCCTCTCATGGTGTTGTGTATAAAATTATCCAAAAAAGTTTATATTATATAATAAACACAATAAATATTCAGTGTTTCATTAAGTTAAAATATCATAATATTAAATTAAATCAAAATAATAAATTCAAAAAATATCAGGGTGTTACATTGGAGATTAAAAATATTAGTGGATAAAATTTCAATTTATTTTTGGGGAATATATGATCCAGGTTTTCTAGAATTTTGGGTTATAAATTTACTAACAATAGTTATAGATAATTTTTAGGTTTCTTTAAAAAAATAAAAAATAAGAAATAATTTCTAAAACATAACATGTCTTATGTTTAAAAATATAAAATGAATGTTTTAAATATTTTTATCTCATGTGATTAAATATTTATATGATGGAATATTCATATTATATTGGGAACTATATTTTTTCATAATAATAAAGTTTTTTTAGTTTAATGAAGTTAATAGAACAAAAATCATGTATGCAAAGTTAGAAAATTATTAGAAATCCCTTATGTTTAATTTTTTGTTATAAAATATAGATAAATTTTTTTTAAATGATGATGTAATTTTTGTTAACTGATAATTCATTCAATGTTTTAGTTTTAATGTTTTCATCCGATTTAATATAATTTATCCAAATGGAAGGAAAAAAATCTCTCACAACTCTCTTATACATGTTTGATAGATTAATTATAAAAATTATTTAAGAATATTGTTCAAAAGATTTAAATATTATTTATAATATTCATATTATTTGTAAAAAGATACATAATTAATAAATCCTTTTTTCTATACCTATAAATTTTCATTATTCATTAGTTTTTATTGTGAAAATTTGAAATCACATGTTTTTCATCTCACTTAATAAGAATAAAGAATTCTTGGCAATTAAAAAAAATTCACACTATCACAAGAGTATCATATACTAAGTGATTTTAGATAAGAAGTGTGTTATGGTATTTTTCTTTTATAATATAATTATTTATATTTATATTTTCTTTCATTATGGTAATAAATATGTATTTTCGAATGAAACACATTTGAACTTTTCCAATATGAATCTATTGTATTATTTTTTTGACAAATCAATTTTATTCTATTATTTTAAAACTATTTTTTACTAAAATTTGACTTCTTCGTAAAAATATAGTTCCTTTTCTGAATTTATGTCTAATTGTATAAATTATATTTGGAAAATAAGTAATGTATTTTAAAAAAGTTTTAATTTTTTTTAATGAATCATTGAACCATATTTTTATGTGAAATTAAATAATTAATATTATTTATTATAATAAAGATATATATTTTTCCATAATTGTTATCTTATAATATGAAATTGAAAACATTATTAGATAATGAATAAGAAAAAAATATTACTCACTTTATTTTAATATCTCAATTTTTTCAAAAGGTTAAATGGAGGTTATGTGTGGCTTTAAATGGATATTCAAAATATTAATTAATTTTTTAACTGTAATGTTTTTTATTTTTTAATGATGAAATATTTAAATTATATTTTTAGGAACCACAAACATAGTTCTTGTGCAATAAGTAAAAAAATATAGAATATTACATTAAAAAACAAAATATATTTTTGATTGTGGTTAGATATATTGGCCAAATTTTTTTATATTCATATAAAATATTAGGGATTTTTAAGAAGTTTATATTTCATTTCCATTTTTTTCTTGATTTATTTGATGTAAAATTAAATTTATTGTTCCAAAAATGAAAGAAATGATATTTTATAAAAAATATATTTTATTTAAGGTTTTAAAATTCATCAATATATTATATTGATCCATGTTAATGGGATAAAAATTAACAGATCATCCATAGTCAATTTATCGGCCAATTTTTTTAATTGTAACTTTCTTGGCTCTTATAGTGAAAAATAACTTTTATACCATAGTAATAATTAAAAGGGTTAAAAAAGAAAAAAATAATAGATATGGGTAAAAACATCATCTAAACATATCCATTTTTTTTTGGATGATAGTGTTTATAAACTAAATCATATAAAATTTTAAATATATAAATTTTGTGCCACTTTTCTAAGAAAATTAATTTATAATATATTTAGTACTTTATAAAATTTCAAGAGTTCCCCTCCCTTTAATTATAAAAGGTACCTACAATACCATATTACTAAATATATTTATGTGATATATTTTAAATAATCCCTAGAAATGATATTCCCAACCGTTATCTGTACAACATTAAGGATTTGGTCCCACAAAATGTCTATCCTAGAAGGACTAGTGTGTAAGCCAATGGTTGTTCATTGAAGAAAAGGTAAAACTCCTAATTATACATTTTCATTTTACATATTCTTCTACCACCAAAAAAATTAATAAATTATAATGATATAATAACTTTAGTATATATTTTATAATTTAATTTAATAATGACTATGGTAAAATAATTTTATATATCATTTTAAATAAAATGAGGAAGAAAAACATCATTCATGAAAACATATAAACAACCACCTCATTGTAATGATGGGTTTCATTTTTTATCACTACATCTCATATATAGTGACAATGATGTAATTAATCTATATATTATATTCATGAACAAATTATTATTCTATGAAGATAAAATAATAAATATCTTCTTTCCATGATGTTCAATGAATAACTGAAATGTTACCCACACGTATGTATAACCCATGATATCCTTAATGGTAATGTAGTTGATTTCTCATAACTATATTTCATGGATGGGTTTTAAAGTATAATTTATGTATAATAATATTAATTGTATCATTGTTAATACTCTAGATATAGTGGAATAATAAAAACATTGACTATACTTAAATTACTAAACTGATTTTTCCCATATGATCCAAATATCTTCAAAGAATATGATGTGAACTTCAATGACTATATAACTATATATAACATGGTAAAAAATAAAATAAAAGATATAATACGCTTGAAAAATTTTCTTATGAATTTTAATAATTTAATTATGTCTACTACTGATGATGATAAAAAACATATGTGATCTGTCATACTGAAGACAACATACACATTACCTTTAAAAAACAATGTTAAATGTTTTAATGATTTAGTTTCTCAATAATTATCTTTAATTTACATTTTATTAAATTAAATTTTGATAAATATGTATGTGGACATAAATAAATTACAAATCAAACATTATAACACATTTTAATTCATTAAAACCTTTTTAGAATGGATCTTTTTAAATATTTTATACGAAATGTATTCAGTCTCATTAGTAAAAGAAAAAAAGTTAATGTTTACTTTTAATGTATACGAAGAATATGGATTTTATATATACTATAACTATTAGCTTGTGTTTGGATTATATTATACAATTTTATGTTTTTTTAATTAATAATCGTCATTCTATTTTTTCTATGTATTTTATTTTTTAACATTAGATTTGAAAGGAATGGAATGTATCAATATCCTAAAATTTTTTGGTTATGGGTTTAGAAAATGATTTTTTTTTCTTTTTGAAGAATATTTAGTCTTTTATATGTTCTATGCATGTTATGGTTCTTGGTAATAGTTTAAGATGATGAGTGAGCCTAATATAACAGATTATTATGGATAAACCTGATATAGATCTCTAATGAATTTCATGTGGATTATGTTATCCATATTATTATGAAGTAAGTTGATCTTATTGGTACCTAATAAGTATTTCAATTCATTATAGTGATTTTCATGAAAATTTATTGATATATATATAGGTAAACTAATTATATTTTATATTAAAGAAATGATTATTCATTTTAATGGAAAAAAATTTAAATTTTTAGAAATTTATTTTTCAGGTTCTCAATTTTCTTAATAAACCCTCAATATTATAATTACACCTTTATGTATTTTAATGATTTTATTTATGAAAAACATTAGGTAGAAAAAATTATTTCATCATTATGTTTTATTTGATATCAAAGTTTATTATGTTAAAGGAAAACCCAATTTTATGATCTTACCTTTTTAAAATTTAAGATTAAGTTTTATTATTTTTTTAATATATAGCTTACTAGAATTTTTGTGCTCATACAAATTTTTTTTCATATGGTTTCTTTATTAGTATGAACAATGAATAAATCAGGTTAAAACTCAGGGTGATTTTTCATAAAAACAATACATGTTTTATTACATTTTATTGTATTGTTGAGAAAATGGATACTAAATAGAAGTGTATAACTTCGAAAATATTCGGTAGTTATGTTATATTTATGAAATAATTATATATAACAATAAACTGAAAATACCCTAAAAAATGAAATAAAGTGAATTATTTTCTAAGGATTCAATTTAAGGACTATGTCAGGATGACTTCTTATAGTTGGTATCACACGATGGATTAGAGAATTTTTTAGGTTATGATAATTTAATCATTCCCTATTATGAGATTATAAACTATGTTATCATAATATACCATTTTAATATTACCATGTTTATTATTTTATAGTATTTATAATTTGGATGGTTTTGTGTAGAGAAAACTAGGATGCAAAAGGAGGAACAGATGAAGGGGATAATACCATGTCAAGACAATATATTGTGATGGTTGGAAATGTAAAAGAGAAGATTTTTTGTGATGTATTATATTACATATTATTTTAATGATGGTGGTATTCTTCCATGAGTGAAACCGTGTTTATCATGAAGGAACATATATATATTTGATAATTTCATAAAACAAAAACCTCTATCAATTAATACATCTTTTGATTCTGTGATATGTGGAGGATGGGTTAAATCCTTGGAATATATATTGTATTATATGGTTTTTCGTGATCATCTAAAGTTATCTCCTTTTATTTATCATTCTGAAGGTAATGATAACCAATTTATTTAAATGTTTATGAATATTAGAGAAATATAATATAATTATTATCTAGAATGGGAATATTTCATGAATATCATTCCTTGATAAATATTTTCCTAAGGAAATTCAATTTATGTATGAAAAAAATTATTAGAATTGAGATTAAAAGAAGGAGATTCATTATCTATGTAGGAAGAAAACATCACCTAATTGGTAAGGTACACAAAAAGTTTTATCTGTGACCTTGATAGTAAAAATAATCATTTTAACATAGGATTTTAGCTGAGATAAGGAATAAAATTGGATTCCCATGAATTCAATAGTTATCTGAAACATGTTAAATATTCCAAGTGGCTAGAAAGGGAGTTTTATGTTGATCATATATCCCATGGAAACAATAATAAACAAGGTCTACATGGCCTATTGAAGCATTCATCAATGAAATATTAAGGTAAGAAAATAAAGTTTACATCTTGTAATAAGGGTCGAATAAAGTAACATAAAGAATGTCTTATAAAATCACAATAGTATTTTGATATGGAGTGTTTGGACTTTTTGCATGATACTAAAATGAAATTGATAACACAAATGATAAAAATTCAATAATAGGATGGTTTTATTATAACGATATGTGTCATTATGTGAGTACTTGTCAAAATATATGAATAAAAGATGTAAATTATCAAAATCACAAAAATAACGGTGTGGCTACATTTTTTTTATTACATAAGATGATTTTAGGTCCTCAAAAGATGTAGTTTTAGGTACAATACATGTTTATTTAGATTAATAAAATGACTTATTTGATTTATGTTATACACACTCTTTAATTTATAATAAGTTTTATAATAAATTTGAAATTTCACCTCGAATGATAAATCCAATTATTTATTTTGGAAATAATTTATAGTAATATTCCAGTAAAAATAAATTATAAGAATATTCTTGTCGTTTTTGTAGGAAGGAATTACCTTCAAGAATTGTTTTGATTCCCCATATATAGTTTTAAATTATTATGGGTATATAATAACTTTATATTTACAGGGCTAAGATAGATTATAGAGATAAAGTTTTTTTCCAAAATTAGTTTTAGTTTTTATTCAAAAATTATTTCATATCATTTGAATACATATTAAGAAGATGATGAAATTTTAAAATGATGAAATGAATGTTATATTGAACATATTTTTGAGAAGAGGGAGATTGTTCAAATCAGTTATGCCCCTACATTGAATGAATATCTAGAAATTATTCATGATGAATTTACAAGTATTATTTTTAAAGACCTGGGAATTTGAAGGAAATTTTTTTCGTAATTTGTATAGAATTTTGCGAGTGCGAGGTTTCATACAACACCTGATTTCGAGGCCCAGTGTGCCCGGAATCAATTTCCGATGTTTAGCTTGGGTACGTTTAGTGAACGAACAAGCGGGTTTATTTATCATTTGAACATGTGCTTGGAATTGAAATCTGAGGGCACTGATGAAACTGCAGCGGCGATATTTTTTTAAGAGGACCTTTCTCGGAGGTGCGTTTTCTCGGGAGAAGTTGTTTAAAATTGTGGATGAAATGCAATGTAAAATAATATTGTGTTACAATTTTATTTCCTTATTGTAAGTGGTTTAATCCTTTGTGTGGGAGTTCGGGTGGGACCCACTGGTTACTAAAAACCCTTGAGAGGATAAAGGTGAGGTGGGACCCACACAATACCTACCCCTTCACATTCCTTAAACATCCTAACTCCCCTTTATGTGAGAAACACCTACCTCTTACCCTCATTAATCTTGCCAACTTAACACCCCATCTAATTTAACAACTCAAGATCATTTAATTAAATGGTTTAGTTTTTGAATTTTTAGTTTTTGAAAAGGTATGTAAAACATAATAAAATTAGCGGGAGGCCTTATTTTATTAGTTTGGATAGTTGTGTAAGGATATTGGGTGAGGGAGAGCTCTTGTCCCTTTGAATAACTTCATCTTCTTCGGTGAAGAATGTTCCCACATCAATGAAGAACGTTATTTCTCCGAGGGAGAGCATTGACTCGGAGACTCGGTTTCTTCAATCATCTTCTTCCTCCACGACGAAGGAGGAGGCACCGACCTGGAAACTCACCATTGATGTCGCCATAATATATTCTCTCTACGACAAAGAAAGGGAGATGATGTTTCCTCCTCAGACGTTCTCCTTCGATGTATATGGAGATTCACCCCACGATGTCGTTTCCCGCGATGATCAATGTTCGACAACTCGTGTCAAGGTAGGGGATTTTATTTGACCAAGTTTTGTTCATTATCTTCGTGAATTAAGATATGACCACTTGTTATCATAATAACGGGAGGAGGTCGGACCGCACAAACACGACTGATCCTCCTCCCCATTTTTCTTGGTCTTCGTGGATCGTTGTGGCGAAGACGACGGGTGCCGTTGCACCGCGCAGGAACGAGAGAACCGCAGCCGGAGCGGGCTACAGCGGAGGTGTGGGGCGCTGTCACGCCGCACCGGTGAATCTGAAGGAACCGCGGCTGTAGTGGGCCACGTAGGAGGTCGCGGCGTTGTCGGGACGTGCCGATCGGGGAAGACATACGGCCTTTGGCCGCGGCGAGATAGTGGGAAGTTGCTGGTCATGCCGGTCGCTGGCAGAGCGGCATGATCCCCACGGGTCCCTCATGGATCAACCAGGCAGCCTTAATGGACGGCCATTCTAGAAAAGCCGGGGATTGAAACCCCCAGCCAGCGCAAGAGGCGGAACCCCAAATTGCGCCCCGTTTGGTTAGTGTCGAGCCGCCCCACTCGGCCAACACCCAGCAACCCGCGCTGGGCCGGACTGCCCGCGTCGGGTCGGACTGTCCGCTGAGGGCCGGACCGCCTACGCTGGGCCGGACCGCCCACGGCGGCCGGGCCGCGCTGGCTGGGCCAGGCTGCGCCAGCCGAGCCGGGCCACGCCCAACTGGGTGGGCCCCGGAACTGGTTTAGGTCGACCCCGTTCGGGCCGACCCATGGGGTATCGGGCTGGGTATGACCGGGCCCGAACCCCCTACTTCCGGACAGATCTGTTTAAACTCCCATAAGATGGTCTACAGACCTCCGATCAATGCACCACTACTTGAGTTGGGATCCTTGGATCGAGACGGTCGTTTTGTTATATTACACTCAAGCTTTTGGTAATGTTTGTGTATTGCCGGGTTGGTTTGAACCCGAAACCAACAGGGTCCTCAGAGCGGAAACAATTATTACTTTTTTTCTGGACGTCTGATTGACATGCCGTTGACTTTTTTGGATTCCTATTGATGATATGGTTCTTTTGGTATACTTCACCTGAAGTTTGGACGTAGTTGATATTTGGACGGGTTGGATTGTACCCGAAATCCAACTGGGCCCCTGGAACAGAAAACCCGATAACATTCAGACCAGATGACCATTTGGCGAACCGTCAATGGCGTTGGTAATCATGTTGAGAAACAGTCCCTTTGAGTATACCCTATGAGAGTTCGATATACAGTTGAGATACGGTGGGGTTGGTTCATACACAAAACCAACTGGGCCCCCAAGACGAAAAGGCTAATAAATCAAAGACCGGGCATCCGATGACGCGTCATTTGTTGCATTGATCCCTCTTTGATAAGGCATAACCTTTTGATAATTATTCATTGGACTTTGTGATACTTGGAGTATCGACCAGTGGCTCATGGAGTGGACCCTCTCGAAGGCGAGCGTACAAAGTATGAAGACGATGTTGTTGGCTGAGACCTGATGACCGCTTGTCCGATTCGAGTCCGAGTGACTTGTATAGCCCAATGGGGAGCACTACTGTGTTTGGGTGTCAGACCCACGGTGGGGTGAACTACTGTGTTTGGGTGACAGACCCGCGGTACTCGACAGGAGGGGTACCTCTGTGGGCTATGATGGGGAGCACTATTGTGTGAGGTGGAAGACCCATGGCGGGGAGCACTACTTTTGAGGTGGTAGAACCACGGTACTCGACAGGAGGAGTACCTCAGTAGTCTAATATTAGTGAGTAGTGCCTCGGAGTCGTGACAGGATCACTGTACTCGTCATAGGAGGAACTTTTAGCAGTTTTGGTTTCGATATCATTAATGAAAATCCTGGTTTGAGATAAATAAATGAACTTTTTGTTTTCTTCTTGATTCATATGGGTTATTTGATAACTTATGTATATGTATGGGCATATAACTAAGTAGTGGTTATCTGTTGACTTCATATCTGTGTGATACCACGTGGCTGAGATGTGTTAATGATAACTTAGGTATAAGTATGGGCTTGTACCTATGTAAGGCTTATCTGTTGAGAACTTTATTTGTCATTATACTTGTTGGATTTAGTGATACCTTGATGGTCATAGGGTCCCTACTAAGTATCGTATACTCACCCCTGCACGGTCTATACCTGCACCTCGTTGTGTTGCATTCAGACGATGGACATCTCTAACTGAGATCGTGTGTATGAGGACTAGACGGTACCCAGTGGTGGACCTCATGACGAGTCAGTACCCAGAGGTGGACCACACGACGAGTCAGTATCCAGAGGTGGAATTCACGAAGAGACGGTACTCGGAGGAGTTTGACGGGTGAGATCGTTGAAGAGGATATCTGTACCTACCCTTCAGGTAGTATTCGAGGTGGACGACCCATGAGCTACTTCTATTCTTCAAGCTGCTTGTCTTTCCTGTTGTACTTTCATTCAGATGTAGCTTTACTTTTAAGTGGGGTTTGTATTCTGGACCATTTAATTCTCAGAACTTTCTTTTGTACTTAGTGTTTTCATCCACTTGTATTTGGTTGTGTTTTTTACTTTTATAAAGGAAATGTCTTCCCTTTTTATTTGGATTTGTGTCTTTGGTTCTAGTCTCCAGCCCCTGGCCTATGGAAGCCAGGCTTGGGGTAGTCACGGCACGGGCCCCGAGGATGGGTCATGAGAAATTGCTATTAGAGGAGTCAGTTCTACCGAAGAACATATAACTCTGATATTTCTTTTCTGTGAAGCAATAGTGTTTAGGGTACTGAGTGTGGTTTTCAGTTCATGGAGTCCATTGTTGGTGCGGGTGGACGACGTATCCACACACCAGGAACCTGACTTCTGATTTCCGACTCAGTGCATGAAAACACTAAGTGTGTGTGTGTTTTCAATGGTTTTCCCTTAAAACAGCTAAAACCCAGTCAGCTCACTAGGTATAATCATTTGACTATGTCACATCTGTTTCTTTTAGGATTCCTTTCCGTGGAAGAACAGCTAGAGCCCTGAGATATGTATGTAATGACAATCTGTAGAGCGACGAGGCCTCAGTACAGGGCCCTCATTCAGTTGAGGCACCAGCGGAGGCACCAACGGTACTACCATACGTTCGGCCACTGATGTCATCAGGCCCAGCAGTAGGTAATGCACGCCCCTTGGGTGCGCTGCACGAGTTCCAGCGCCAGAGGCCACACATGTTTTGAAGAGAGATGAACCTACATGTGGCTGAGGATTGGCTAGAGGATGTGGTGAGAGACTTCAAGATAGTAGATACCCCAGTTGACTTCATGGTGATCCTTGCTGCCAGCCTCCTTCAGGCAGCAGCCGGCAGATGGTGGAGTCGGATGCTCCAGTTTTGCGATTAGAGGACCTTCACCTAGGGAGACTTCACGACCTTCTTCAGGGTGGAGTTTATACCAGTGGCTCTACACTCCGAGCGTGCTCAGGAGCTTCTGCATTTTCTGTAGTATTTTCCATCAGCATCCGAATCATCTGTAGGCAGTAAACAAGTGATGCAGGGGTCCAAGAGGACCAGACTAGTAGGTGGGAGACCTAGGGATATAGGTTTGGTTGTGCGAGGCACACGAAATAGAACCACCCATACGAGGAGTAGGAAATGTTATGCATGCTCCAGGAAGGGGCACGTGTCATGTGACTGTCTGACTCCCCACACAGTTGATCTGCAGGAATTGTAGGAGCCATCGAGACAGAAGCAACGATTGGTGCTTGGGCAATAGTCGAGCGGTGGACAAGGCAGTTGAGCTCCGGAATTAGGTGGACATGAGCGGAACTAGTGGATGCCTTTTTGTTCTTAGTGCTTCAAGTTCCATGCTGCTGTTGCATTTTTTTCTTTTTACTTAGAGTTACAGTAATAAAAGACACTTATCTTTGTGATTTTTACTTTCCTATCCTTTTGTTTTGTTGATACAGAGAGGTCCCGGTTAAAACTGCTGACATGACCCTCACATTGGAGATTTCTACTGGAGGAGACCCAGTGACCTCACACTGATGCTGACAGTGTGACTAGACCCTTGGAGGAGAGAGTGACGGTTGGAATGTCTTGGTGGTAGCGTCGAGGACTTACGATGTTGGTCTGGGTATGGATTGGATTCACAAATCATACCCAGATGGAATGTATTAGGAAAAAAGGTTGTGGATTATCTACAACGTTGGGATGGGTCTTCCTAGGTCGGAGTAAATGAAACCCCAGGAAGCACATGAAAATATAATGCATAGGAGGGTGTGGTCGATCACTCTTGAATATGTCATCCTTACCCTCGTGGCAGCAGGAGTTTTGAGTTCAGTTCTAATCAGGATACGGAGGCCTCTAGACTTTGAAGATGGAGATCACGTCCTTATATGGGTATCACCTCAACGGGGTCTACAGAGATATGGCCGAGGCAGCAAGTAATCACCAAGGTTCAATTGACCTTCCAGGTCCCCAACAGAGTAGGCATGGTCGCTTACCTCCCAGCCTTTCCACCTCTGATGCACCTGGTGAACAACGTCATCAAGGTATCTCAGCTGAGGAGATGTGGGCATGACCTATCTGTCATCTTTGACAATGGAGATCTGGACATCGATGATAGGGTGACTTTCACAGGGTTCTATTTGAGGTTGAGGATCAACAAGAGAGGGTCCTATAGGGGTGGTCAATTTCTCTTGTGCGCTTCGTTGGCAACACGAGATCATCCTAAGATCACATGGGAGTGTGAGGCTCAGATGTGTTCTTGATACCTCGCTTAGTTTCCTAGTTGTGTGTTGTAGCTTTACGAGGACATAAAGCCCTGTGGTGGGAGTAATGTAAAGACCCAAGAATTTCAAGGTAATTTTTTTTCTTAATTTTTTTGTAATTTTACTAGTGTGTGGTTTCAGACAACACCTGATTCTGAGGCCCGATGTGCCCGAAATCAATTTCTGAAGTTTATCTCGGGTACTTTCAGTGAACGAAAGAGAGAGTTTTTTTGTCTTTTGAATAGGTGCTCAGAATTGAAATCTAATGGCACCGATGAAACTGCATCAGCAGTATTTTCTTAAAAGGAACTTTCTCATAGATGTGTTTTCTTGGGAGGAGTTGTTTAAAATTGTGCATTAAATGCAATGTAAAATAAAATTGTGTTACACATTTATTTTCTTATTCTAAGTTGTTTAATCTTATGTGCGGGAGTTTGGGTGGGACCCACTGGTTACTAACAACCATTGAGAGGATAAAGGTGAGGTGGGGCCCACACTATCCCCACCCATTCACATTCATTAAACTTCCTAAATCCCCCTTTATGTGAGCAACACCTCCCTCTCACCCACATTAATCATGCCAATTAACAGCCTATTTAATTTGACAACTCATGATCATTTAACTAAATGGTTTAGTTTTTGAATTTTGAGTTTCTGAAAAGGCATGGAAAACATAATAAAATAAGGTGGAGGTCTTATTTTACTAGGTTGTCTAGTTGTGTGATGATATTGGGTGAGGGAGAGCTCTTGTCCCTTGGAATAACTTCATCTTCTTCAGCGAAGAATGTCCCCACTTCAAGGAAGAACGTAATTTCTCCGAGGGAGAACATCGACTCGGCGACTCAGTTTCTTCCGTCATCTTCTTCCTCCATGACCAATGAGGAGGCACCGATGCAGAAACTCACCATAGACACCGCCATACAATCGTCTCTCCACGACAAAGGAAGGGAGATGCCACTTCCTCCTCGGACATTCTCCATCGACGTATATGGAGCTTCACCCCACGACGTTGTTTCCCACGACGATCATCGTTCGACAACTCATGTCGTGGTATGGTTATTTATTCGAACAACTTTTGTTCATTATCTTCGTGAATTAAGATAGGACCACTTGTTATAGAAATAACGGGAGGAGGTGGGACCGCACAAACACAACCGATCCTCCTCCCCTTTTTTCTTGTTCTTCGTGGATCGTTGTGGCGAAGACGGTGAGGTGTTGTTGCACCACGCGGGAATGAGAGAACCGCGGCCGGAGCAAGACACGTCGGAGGTGAATGGTGCCATCGCGCCGTGCCAGTGAATCCAAAGGAACCGCGGCCGGAGCGGGCCGTGGCAGTGGTGCGCAGCATCATCGCGCCTCGCCGGAGGACTCGAGGGAGGCCACGGCCGGAGAAGGCCATAGCGGAGGGCGCGACATCATAACGCCGCACTGATCGGGGAAGAGCTGCGGCCTATGTCTGTGGTGGTATAACACGAGTCAGCCGGTCATGCCGGCTGCCAGAACACCCTGGAGGCAGGACCCCCTCGGGTCCCACATGGATCAACCAGCTGGCCTTAATGGCCGTCCCTTTGAGAAAAGTCGGGGGTTGAAACCCCCTGCTAGCGCAAGGGGAGGTGCCCCCCTTTGCGCCCTGTTCGGGCTGCGCCGAGCCGCCCGCGCTAGGCCGGACTGCCCGCACTAGGTCGGACCGCCTACGTCGGGCCGGATCGCCCGTGTAGGGACGAACCGCCCGTGCTGGGCCGGGCCACCAGCGACAGGCCGAGCCGCACCGGCTGGGTCAGGCCCGTGGCTAGGCCGCGCTGGCTGGGCTGGGCCGGGCCATGCCCAACGGGGCCAGAACTAGACCTTGGTCGGGTCAACCCAGTTCGGGCTGACCCAGGGGGTATCGGGCCGGGTCAGACCATTCTGGAACCCCCTACCTCTAGATAGATCCGTTTAAACTCACATAACATGGGCTACATACCTCCGATCGACTCACCGTCAGTTGTATTGGGATCCTTGGATAAAGATGATAGTTTTGGTATATTACATTCATGGTTTCGGTAATGTTTGGGTATTTCCAGGTTGGTTCGAACCCAAAACCAATAGGGCCCTCGGAGTAGAAACAATTATTACTTGAGTTCCGGAAATCCGATTGACGTGCCGTAGACTTTGTTAGATTCTTATTTATGAGATGGTTCTTTTGGAATACTTAACCTTATATTTGGACATAGTTGGAATATGGTTGGGTTGGATTGTACTTGAAATCCAACCGGGCCCCTGGAACGGAAAAACCGATAACCTTCAGACCGGACGACCATTTGGAGAACCGTCAGTGGCGGCGATATTCATGTTGAGAAACAGTCCTTTTTAGTATACCCTATGAGGGTTTGGGGTACAGTTAAGATATGGTCTGGTTGGTTCCTACACGAAACCAACCGGGCCCCTGGGACGAAAAGGCTAATAACTCACCGACCGGGCATCCGATGACGCACTGTCTGTTGCATTGAGGCCTCTTTGACGAGGCAGACCATTGTGATACTTCTTCGTGGGACTTTGTGATACTTGGAGTATCGACTAGTGGCTCGTTGAGAGGACTCTCCCGGAGACAGCGTACGGAGTACGAAGACCATATAGCTGGCTGAGACCTGATGAATGCTTGTTCAATTCATGTCAGAGTGACTTGTATAGCCCAGTGGGGAGCACTACTGTGTTTGGGTGGCAGACCCACGATGGGAAGAACTACATTGTTTGGGTGACAGACCAGCAGTACTCGATAGGAAGATTACCTCTGTAGGCTATGATGGGGAGCACTAATGTGTGAGGTGGCAGACCCATGGCGGGGAGCACTACTTTGTGAGGTGGCAGACCCGCAATACACGACAAGAGGAGTACCTCAGCAGTTTAAGGTTAGTGAGCAGCGCCTCGGAGTCATGACAGGATCACTGTACTCGTCATAGGAGGAACTCTTCAGCAATTTTGGTTTCGATATCATTAATGAAAATCCTGGTTTGAGCTGAGTCAATGAGCTATGTGTTTTCCTCATGATTGAGATGGGTTACTTGATAACTTATGTATATGTATGGGCATATACCTAATTAGTGGTTATCCGTCGACTTCATATATGTGTGATACCTCATGGCTGAGATGGGTTACTTGATAACATAGGTATAAATATGGGCTTATACCTAAGTAAGGGTTATTTGTTGAGAACATTATTTGTGATTATCCTTGTTGGATTTAGTGAGACATTGTGGGTCTCAGGGTCCCTGCTGAGTGTCGTATACTCACCCCTGCACGGGCTATGCCCACATCTCGTTGTGTTGGATGCAGACGACAGACAGCTCTGACTGAAATCGAGTGTACGAGGACTGGATGGTACCCAGAGGTGGACCTCATGATGAGTCAGCACACGGAGGTAGAGCACATGACGAGTCAGTATCCGGAGGTGCACATCATGATGAGATGGTACTCAGAGTAGGTTGATGGGCGAGAGCGTTGAGGAGGCTATCTGAACCTACCCTTCATGTAGGATTCAAGGTGGACGACCTATGAGCTACTTCTATTCTTCCAACGGCTTGTATTTCCTGTTGTACTTTCTTTCAGATGTAGATGTACATTTCAGTTGGGTTTGTATTCTGGCCCATTTACTTTTCAACACTTTCTTTTGTATATATTGTTTTCTTCCTCTTGTATTCTATTGTGTTGTTTACATTTATAAAGGCAATGCCTTCTTTTTTTTATTGGGATTTATGTATTTGGTGCTAGTCGCCAGCCCCTGGCCTATGGAAGGAGACCTTGGGGTAGTCACGGCACGGGCCCCAAGGACGGGTCGTGACATTATTCATAATCAAGTGGTGGAATTTACTATTGAATTAGTTCCAAATGTTATCAAAATATAAAAACATTCATATTAAAGGACTATTTTAATCTATTTTGAATTGAAAAAACATACAAGAGTTTCTTGATAAGGGATTCATTTATCCTAGCAATTCACTATGAGGTGATCCTTTGGTGTTTATTAAAAGTAAATAATTCCCCATGATAATTATCCTTGATTATAGATATTTGAATAAAATTATAGTGAATAAAAGTATTTATTTCCATATATAGATGGATTATTGGATCTGATAAAGGGAGATCAATATTTATTTTAATGTTGATCTATGGTTTTCATACCATTAGCTAAATTTGAAGGAGGATGACTTTTTGAAAATATTGTTTCGTAATAGGTATATGAATTATGATTTTTCATGGATATATCTTTGGGTAAATATATTTTATTACTATATGTATGGAACTTATGTATAGACTTATCCATGACTTATTGGACATGTTTGTTATTATGTTTATTGATTATATCCTGATATATTCAAAAATTTATAATGTTCCCAATAAATATTTGAGTGTAGTTTTTAAAACCATAGTATATAATAAATTTTATGGAATGAATATTAAATATGAATTATTATTGAATTAGATTTACCTACTTTGATATATTATAAATAAACATGGTATAATTCTCCATCTGTCTAAAACAGAAGTTGTTTATGATTCTCAAATAACATAAAATGTCACTGAGATTCATCATTTTTTTGGATTAGTAAGATATTACTCATGGCATGTTGAAAACATATCATGGTTGTCTAGACGACTATAAATTTTAACATGAAAGGAATATAGGTTCATTTGGGTAAGGTAATATGATTACTGTTTTGAGAATTTTAACTGAATATTATTAAATATTCTAGTTCTGGTCTTGTCCTATATAAATCTAGAATTAAATATATACAATGATGATTAATTAAAAGTATATGTTTGTGTTTTAATGTAGAATAATTGATTAATTAATTAGGAATCACATCAATTAAAATGATATTAGAAAAATAATCCTACACGTGAACATGAATTAGAGTTTGAAGTGATTTAATTAAAACTAATGAGACATTATTTATTTGTATTAAAGTGCATAATATAAAGTGATCATAAAATTATTATCTATATAATCACATATAAATATTTTAACATGAGAAATAATAGATGGGGGTAATTGATAATAGATCCTCACAACATAATTCATTAACATTAATGTAATGTAAATAAGAGTAGTTGATTTAACGATCTCAAAATATAATCGTACATTAACCATGTAACATTTACAATATTACCCTTTAATTATTGAATTATTAAATCTTTGAAAATAAATTATGAATTTTGTAACTACCTCTATCATATTACATGAGTTAATATGATATTTGTATAAACAGGAATTTAAAAATCATACAAAGAGGATCATGTTTTACAAGAAATAGTAGAATCTATTAATAAGGGTAAGTTTCTTGAGTTTAATATTGATGAAATTTTTTTTATTAAATATGGAAAGATATTATGCATTCCTGTTGATTCCTACATAAAGAGAGAATTTTCATGTGATGTTAATAGTTATATACTTTTTATTAATCCTAGAACCACTAAGATATATATATACATTTAGGAGAATTATTGGTGGGACGGAATGAAAAGATATATTGTTTAATTTAAGAAGATTCTTTTTTTTGTTTTTAAGAGATTAAAAAAGAATGTAAATTACCAAAGTGAAATCATCATCCTTTTCTAATGATAGATTGGAAATAGGAAAATATATACATGGATTTCACAGAATTATTCCTAATGAAATAGTTGGGAAAAAAGAATATATTTTAGTTTATGAGGATGGCTACAAGCAAGAAGACAATTTATGTGGATTACAAGATTAAAGATCCATCATTCCTGGGATATGATCATGTTTTCATTAATGTATCTCCATGGAAAAGTATCATGAATTTTGGTAAAAAAGAAATATAGGACCCCAGTTCATTAGAACATATAAAATCCTTGAGAAATTAGGATTATTTACCTATTTAGTGGAGAATATTATGAGATTATCTTAGGTACATGATATATTTTTTGACTTTTTATTATGTAAATATGTTCCAGATGCATCCCATGTTTTATGTTCTAAACTAGTTCAAATTGGACAAAAACTTTCTTCTTGAAAAAAGGAGCATATTTTCTAAAATATAGGTTACATGAATTGGGAAATGGTAATTCATTACTTTAAAGTTATTTTTTGAAAATTTATATGGTTAGAAAAGTTACATGATAATAATAAAATGTTATAAAGGAAAAATGTCATCTCTTTTTCATTATGATTAATAGTTTTTTTAGATAAAAAATAAAAAATGGATGAAGAATTAGTCAAAACATTTAATTTTAGATTAAATCATTCTATGTTTTATTAATATACATTAAATATATTTTATATTGTTATATTCACTATATGAATATTGATCAATTTTTCTGTCAAAAAGTTAATAATTTAATTCATACAAAATTTGTTTACATATATTATATAGTTTTATTTAAAAGATTGATTTAAAAATTTTATAATTTTAATTCTTCAGGATTAACATAATTTTTATATCAATTAATTAAAATTATATTATGGTTAAAGTTTGGTGTTTTTCTATGATGATTGGTTTTAAGTTAATAGTGAACAATATTATTTGTTGAAAAATTTTCATTTATTTTGAGAAAAATTTCATAATATGTCTTGGAAAATATATCAAAGTAATATAAGACTTTTTTAATTTTATATTACAAAATTAATTACTTAGGAATATTTATTATAACTCATTTTGTTATAAGTTCATTTTTAGGCTTTAAAACACTTTATTTTATAAAAACATTTTTACATTGTGATATTCATTTTAATATTAAGGAAATTTATTCTACATTTAGTAATTTAATATCAAAAAAATATATTTCTTATTTAGATTATAGATGTTCACAATTTGTAAATAGTGCAATTTTATTATTTTTGATTATAAATAGTAACAATATTAAATAGTTTTCACCTCGGTAAGGGAAAATCAGTTAATTAAAGTTAAAAACAATGTTATTTGGCCTTAAAGACTCACTAAAACCACTATTTTATTTGTTTTATAATTTTTTATACCATGAACATTAAGGGTTTTAAATTTGGACATTTATCACCACTTTGATAATTACCATGAAATAATTTTAATAAATGAACAAGAAGAAAATTCTACTCACATTTTTTCTTATCTCTAAATTCTTTCAATAGGGACAATAAGATTATATTAATTCTTATAAAATTGTTAATTAAATTTAAATTATTTTCTTATCCTATAAAATAATTTTTAATGTACAGTTATGTAATAATTACATAAAATTATCATGCAAAGAAGACAAAATTCTTGTGCAAGTAGTACAAAAAATATGTAAATGATTTTAAAAACAAAAAAATATTATTCAAGAGAGTTAGAGTGTAATTTTTTTATCAGATATATACAAAAATATTCGGGATATTTTAATGTATTTTATCCAAATCCCATTATTATATTAATGAATTTAAAGAAAAATTAAATGAATAGTTGCAAAAGAACATTAATGATATTTTATAATTTTTTTATTAAGTGATTTAAAATCATAAAAAATAAAATAATTAATATATTGAATGATATATAGTGGAATATATAATTAATTTCCCATTTATTGTACAATTTTACTTTTATAGTAAATTTATTGGATCTTATTTTTAAAATACATTGATACCACAAAAAAGGCTTAATACAAGGGGTGTTTAAACAAAGATATGTAGGTAAAAACATGACATTAACATGACTAATTTTTTTGGTGAGATTATTTAGACTTGTAATAATCTTACATTAAAAAAATTTCAATTTTATTCTACATTTCCTAGAAAAATAATTTATATTAAATTAAAACATTAATAAATTCACTGTGTTCCCCTCCCCTCAATAATAAAATTTCACCTCCTATCATCTCTTTATCACACAATTTGAGAACTATATTTTAGAAAATACATGCCAAATATCTTCAAAACGTTCATCTACATGTGTGAGATGCAGTAGTTCCATCAAAATACCATTATATTAGGATTAAGGTGTATGATAATTCTAGTTTTTTAATGATGATCAATAACTGTTAATTATGAATTTTCAATTTAGTTCTTCTACCCGCTACTTAAAATATACTCAAAAAGTGATGATTTAATAAAATCAATAAGAAATATATAATTAATATTTTAATTAATATGGTAAAACCCTCTTCCCATTTACCTTTCCATCAATTAGGGAATGAAAACAATTTTCATTATTATTATATATACAACTTTATCTCCGAAGAGTTTCTTTTTTTCTTTTCTTCACTACCCTTCATGGTTGGGTATATTAATGTATTAAATGTATCAATTTTATATTAATGAAATTATATTACTATTTAATGATAAAATTATACATATATTCATTCCATCATGTTTATTTAAAAAATTAAATGTTACTCATGCGTACATACAACCTACCATCTATTTGATCTAAAAAAAATCATTTTTAATAACAGTATTTCCGATTAGATTTATATTTATAAAGACTATATAAAGATGATAATTATTTATTGATTAATATTCATTAGATTATGGAATAATCAAAAATTTTACCAAAGTTATATTTCCCAATTAATTTTGGTCTTATCAGAAAAATATCGTCAAAGCATCCAACGTGAACATAAGTGATTTAGTAATTGTATATCATATGGTAATAAAAGAATAATTGCGAGAATATACATGGAAAATTTTCTTATGAAAATATATAATTAATATAATTTAATTATTTAAGTATATAAAAAATAAATGTGATGTTCAATACTCAAGGTAAGAGGTAGAAACCTAATTTTATATTTCAATGAATTATAATATAAACCTTTTTCATCCATGTGAATATCCATGGAAATAATATTTATATGTATTTATATGAGAATAATACATATAAAAAAGTAATTTCATGTATTTTTTGAGCTTCATTCAAATAATCTCAAAAGGATACTTTTTATATATTTTATATGGAATATATTTACTTTTATAAAAAAGATAAAATGAATGTTTTATTTTAAAATATTGTATGACTTTTTTTCCCTCAAACTCCACCAATATTATATATATGGATTACTTAATATAGTCAAATGTTGTTTAGAAATGAGAAACATTGATTCCCTCTATTTTTGGAACATTGATTATTAAAATATATGTTTAAATAAAATGGGTGTATCAATATTTGAATTTTTTTATACGTGGGTTGAAAATTATGTTTTTATTAATTTGACGGCATAAATGAAATATTTTATATGTTTCATTAATTTCAAGGTTTCTGGATGTTTTTATAGTGATTGGTGAGCCTGATATATCTCATGATGATGGATAAGACCAATATATCTCTCTAATGCAGTGGGTAATGGTTATGTAGTCCAAATAATGGTGTTAGTAGTTGATAGTATTGGAGATTCCACTAGAAATGGTTATTATATTTATTTTTTAATGGGTTATAGAAAGATGATGTCCCATGTATCCTCCATTTCTTTCCAATTGTTTCAAATTAGTTTTTATTACAATTGATTGATTTCATGTAGTATCAAAATGATTTTCAATTTTTAAAAAATGAATATTTTATTAGGTAAAGATGTATGTTTTTTAAAAAAAATTATGGGTTATCATGTCCTCTTGAGAAACCCTTAGGATTATTATTTTTAATTATTTTTTATTATAAAGTGTTTTATGATTTTTTTACTGTAAATATAATTTCATTAGTAAGTATTACTTGTACACAATATTTATTATATTAAAGTAAACCTTTCTTTTAAGATCTCGCGGTTTTAAAATAGACTAAAGAATTATTTATTTATTTTTATATGTCTCTTACTGAAGATTTTTTCGTCATCTGACTTTTTTAAATGTTTTTCAAAGGGTTTCAATAGACGTTAAACAAAGAAGAAGTCATGTGGAAAGTTGTAAAGATTTTTCATGAAAGGAAAACATATTTTATTATAAAAGTAGCATATTGTTTAAAAATTTGATGCAATGTTGATGCATCCACTTATAAATATATGGGTTTTCTATAAAAGTTTAATTAACTAACTCTATAAAACACTAAATAAAAATATAATCGAAATGTGTAAAAGATAATTATATTTTAAAGAATAAATTTATGAATTTTTTAGCGCAAGGTAACTATATAAAACAATCATGAACAATTTCCCTGATCCACCATGGCAATATAATTTAAAAAATTAAGGATTGTTCCTTCATAAAATATTAAAATGTTGATTCATTTTAAAATAAACATTTTCCAAATTTTATAAAAAAATGAAAACATCATTAGTTGTGTAACTACAAGATATAAGTATAAAACATTAAAATAAATTAATATATAATAATCAATGGATTAAAAATAATAGATTCAATTTTGGGGAGAGTTGAATAAGTCACATATATATAATATCGTTGCTTTCAATGACTGTAGAGGTAATCCACTATGATGCAGCCCAAGAATCCATTATTAATCAAATTGGATACGAATAAACCATAAGACATCAATATTTACCCAATTAATGAGAAATATAGATATTAGATTTAGTTTATATGGAATCACATATATGAGATGATTGATCCAAAATTGTGGAAGTAGAAGGAGATTAATTGAGATCATCTTACCTTAAAGAATCAACGTCATGAAGGAACCCAAATTTTCCACCACGGAGAAGAGATAAATTTCCCAAGTAAAATGATTCAAAGATATAGATTACCAATTAATGAGGGAATTTTAATTGATATATTTGGTCAAAGATTCACTAAAAAAACCTTCCTGATGATAAACCACACACCCTCATAAATGGTTTTAACCCTTTTAAGACCAAATGATTGATCGACCATTCCAATATATTGAAATTAAAGATTATATAGAATATCGGGAGTTGAACACCCCTGTGGTAGTCTCCATCTCACTATACCCTAGATCCTAACATGTAGAACAATCAAGGTGTTGTATAAAAATTCATTTTTTTGGACTCACAATGCCTTACACCACACCCTGGTAAAGGCCAAACTGGATGTGATGCATAAGGGGGATCACCATGACAAATTCCATAAAAATACACATTAAACAGAGAATGATGTACTAAACAATGGAAAAATATTGATCCCTAAACTCAGAGAAACTTAATACATGTCATGGTCTAGTCCGTGCTTCACCTAAACATGTAAAAAACCCTATTTATTCCCATGAGGAGCAACCAACTCATTCTAAAAAAAATAAACCTTCCCAAATATAAAAAAACATCCCATAAACTAGGGATGTGAGAGTCTGACCACCATAGAAATTTATATCCCAATAATGTTTCAAGGAAAATGGTTATTCAAGAGGGGGAATAATCATAAATCTAAAGAGTAAAAATCTATCCCTTTTCATACAACCAAACCCAAATAATGTTCTAAATTTCAAATAACTAAAAAAATTCAACCCTTAATGAAGAAAATTATATTATATGACTCTCTGAAATGAGAAGCTCGTGAATGGTTGTATCTAAACCATGGTATCATTCTATTTAAACAGTGGTCTCCAACAATGTTCTAGGCACTACCATGCAACTAGTAGTAGAAAAACTCAACATGGGTGAAAATTATTCCAAGAAAAATAAATAACTAATATTTCTTCATATGTAGAATAACAGATCTCCATTTACTTAATCTGAACACGACCATCAATATAATGATAAAACTTCAAAATCACCACTCATAAAAACCAAATAAATCACATTCTAAATGACCCAATAATATTATGTAATCAGAAGAATATGAGATAAGAATTTGAAATTATGCATAAGGTATCATGCCTAAAAAAATTAAACTGTCCATCCAAAAGATTGGTAAGGGTAAATAAATAAATGTTTCAAGAGAACTAGATTATGGTGATTCCAAAAGAATATTGTAGAAGAAACTCCTAATCTCCCTAACACTTATATAAAACTAAAATCTCACTAGGTATTTTCCTTGAATAAATATTGTGTTTGATAAATTCATTAACATGAAACATAGAACTAAAATGATCTATGATATATTAGATTAATATAATTAAGAAAATTCATGAATAATAAAATCTTCAGTAAATATAAATATGATAATCAATTAAAATTTCCATAATTTTTTTAATAACACCTATTATTTTAAAAGGTCATCATTCAATAGGTTAATTATTTTCCTTATATATTATTTTAATATATATAAATATTTATAAATCTTATAATTTGAATATTATAATGTGAATTTATCATTTGAATGTACCATATCATATTTTTCATAATATGTATTTTTTATTTTTTTTTTGAAGTAATTAATTTGTAATTGAATAATGGAAATTTTTGTTTTATTTAAAAAATATAAATTTTAGGAATTTATCAATATATGAGAAATGAACACATGTTTATAAAACATTATAATTGAATAAATATTTTTTAGTGAGTAGAAATATGTATTTTTGAATATCATTTTCAACTCACAAATCCTATGATCGATATTTTAGAACATACAAATCATTTTATTTATATTTTAAAACTATTTTTAGTCATTTTATTTAAATAAAAATTTTAATTCTATTATTAATATTAGGCATCATCATTAACAGACAGAAATATTATTATTAAAAAATCAATTAATTTTTATCTTGAAATTCATTGACATTGATCAATTTATAAAATAGATAAAATTTAAACATGAAAACAGACTTTCTAAAAAGGGTATTTAGACACCAATATTACAATTAAATTTTCAACACATTAGAAAATTTATTCAGCATAATTGTCTTAATATTTCAAATTATCATGTTATTATTATGTAAAATGATAAATTTAATTTTGTGACCTAAAATCAAGTTACCATGACATATAATAGTCACCATAGAAAAACAATTATTTTTCAAGGAATTATACATTCATAAATATTATAAATTAGAAATAAATTGACGTTTATATAAAATAAATACCCTAATGTTTTTTAAAAAATTTATATTAATAAATTATCAGTTATTTAATTTGTAATCAATGTTAAATATGTCTAAGATAATATAATTATTAAAATTGAATTTTTCGACAAAAGTAGTTTTTCATCACATTATATGTTTTAATTCATAATTTAAGGTTCTAATACATTGAAATTTAATTATAATACATGGTATCGAAATTTGGATTTATCATGTCAAAATTTTTTATGAATTTTCACCATATAATTATTTTTATAAAATAATTACCCGGGTTAAATTTTAATCTAGATTAACAAGTGTAAATATGGGTAATCAAATGTGTGAAAAATAATTTCTAAATCAATTCAAAACATAGATACTATTAAATACCATATTTTTATATGACAGTCATAATTACATTTCATAGAAATATTTTCCAGCCTGACTCGCATAATTATCATCACAGGACGTTTCTATCCCTTACCTAACATTATTTTTCAAAGATGTGTCCATCTTTTTTACATATAAAAATAGCTCACATCCAACCACTTCAATTGGAATCCACAGTTCTAAATTCAATTGATACAATACCATATTTATTTATTATACTATATTTATACACTATTATAATACCATATTCCCATAAATGTTCCCCAAGCCCTTCATTTGAATAATATTCTTCAATAGATGATCCAAATATCAATGTATGTATTAATTTCCCATTAAATTTCTTTATTTATACTTCCCATCCAACCTTATACAAACCATGATAACCATATTTATATAATAACATAATTATAAATAATATAATGAAATTTTATTATATTTATGTTATAACCATTATATAGTCACCTCTCATTCAATCGAATAAATGAAAAGGTTGATAATGTGCATGTGAGAAATACCACATTCATAAATGAAATGTTTCATTTAATCAACCCCACAATTAATTACTAGTCCTAATAATAAGATTATTGTGTAGAAATGTTATTTATGTGATGATTTGTTATTTTTAAATTTAAATTTGGAAATCTATAATTAATATTTTAAATAAGCATGGATTGTCAAACTAACCACCTTGAATGGACACATAAATTTAAAGAGTGATTTATTTATAAGTGACAACTACTTTTTCAATTAACTTATCTTTTTAACTAATAGAAATTATTATTTCTCACCTTAATAACCTATTAATAATGAAAATATAATTTTTGTAAAATGATATTATATAAAATGTATCCCTTCTATAGTCAAACTCAGACATAGGTTGTATCATGTTCTGGTTGGATTGGTTTAACCATCAACATAAACAATACTGTAAATTTATATAAAGGAAGGGTTTTTAAAAATCATTTTTCACATTATTTTTTAATCATTAAATAACTTTTTTATTTCATGAAATGTAAAATATATATTCAATGCACTAAAGTAGATAACAATATCTGTTCATAATAAATTAAAAAAACAAGGTTGGCATAGACATTTTCATAAGAAATGAAAACTAAAACAGATATGAATTGAACTTATAACATTATGGTTAATTTTCAATAATAATTCCATTACATTTTATGATATGGTAAGGAAGAACATTTGGATATTAATGAATCATAACAACATTATTATGAAAATAGTTGAAGACGATCATGAATACTCACATCCGATATTGACAAAGGATATTAATCAACAAATATACAAGTAGAGAATAATTAGAAAGGATGTTTATAAAAGGTTGTGTATTGGAAAAAAGATATTATATATGAAATGGTTTTGTTTATGTTTTTTTACATAGGCTCTTAAGGTGAATGTGAATAATATGGGAAAAAGGTAACGTTTTGGGTCTAAAATTCATTCCTATGAGACATGTGTAGTTAAACACCATATTTTTCATCATATATTGTTTTTTAAATTCCATGAACAAATATTTATCATTTTTTTACTCATTGTAAATACTATGTTATATTATTTTCATCTCATCAAATTGTATTTGACCCAATTGTTATCTAAGTTATAAGGAGTTTTTGTAACCTAATTTTCATCCATTCAGTTATAATGTTTCATCTAGAAATACTATTGTCTTCTTCCACCTAAATAATTTACTATATAGTATTTTTTATATGTATTTTTCAAAATTATGTTTTAATAAAAAATTATTTTTCAAAATGAGGGGTTTTAACAAAGGTATTTTAATTGTATTGAAATTTTCATTTCCTTTTATTATCATATTTTTTATCTTTAACTCCATATTTCAAAGAGAAAATATTTTTTCATTAACAATGATGAATTAATATAGATTATTAATAAAAGTAATTGTTTTCAAAATAAATCAATTTAGTATTTATAAAATCGATCTTTTGAGGACCCATATATATTTTTTCAATAATTTAAATATATTATCAACGATATTTTCTAGTTTTCATTCGTGTAACAACATATATCCATCATATTGGCCATTTTATATTATAATTTCTCCCCACACATTAATGGATTAAAAAATAAGGTATTTTATAAATATCTTTATAAAATGAATTTTTAATTTTCATTTCAAATTATCAAAGATATTTATTATTTAAATATTTATATTTTTAATACTAAAAAAGTTTTTTAATATAAATCATTATTCATTGATATTAACTATAATGTTAACATTCAACTAATTTCTATATATATATTATTCAAGGATATTTTTTATTAATAGATATAGCCCATTATAACATTTTCTTTCTAACCATCCACCCTGAATATGCTTAAATTTTCATTGAATGCCTTTTCATGGTTTACTCTAAATATTTATTTCCATTGATTTAAAGTTTTTAAACAAGAAGAAATTGAACAATTTATTGGGGAAATTATTATTTTAATGATATACCCATTAGCAATATGTATAAATAACCTAAAAAATATTAGCATAATTGATTGATATTTACCTTTAATGTTATTGAATATGTTTGGATACCCATTTTTTATCATAGGGTCTTTTGGATGTGTAGAATGAATCCCATTTTTTCCATGGGTTATTTAGGATATAAAAATTGAGTATGTAAGAAAATAAATTATTATAAAACCCATTCTTATTCCAATTTTTTAATGATGACTTTTTATGCAATAGATGTGTATGGAAAATATTTATGTGAAGGGAGGTCCCTACATATAACTCAAATTCGTTGTGAAAAAGATTATATCTAATGAGATAATGTATACAAAACAATTATACTCAATATGATATATAAAATAGGTGAGTTAAGTGTAATAAACTAATGAAAATAGGTGAGTGAAACTTATAAACATAAGAAATGTGTTATCATACTTGATCCACTATGTTATGATTTTTATGCGTATAGATGTGCCACATTTCATAATTTATCCTCATTTAAATGATAAATAAAATTTCATTATGTATTATTATGTTATGAGATAATTTATGATATATGATTTGTTTGGTACATCATTTTTATATAACCTGATTATACCAATATGCTTATATTATGATCACTTATGATATTTTACTGTCAATGCTTATATTAACCATTACCGAGAATATGTGCTCAAACTTATCTTAAGTTTACAATTACCAAGGATATTATGATTGGAATATAATGAAATATAATGAATACATTCATATTTAGATAAATAGTTGGAGATTTTGAAGACTCACTATCGATAGAGTAATTTTATATTTAAGGGAAAACATATCCAATTGAAACAAAGAACATGTGTTATTTTAGTCAATGTTTGTCATAATAATCAAAAAATACAAAACTAATTGGTGTCAAGAATCTATTGTATTGATATATTTTCATTTTGTCCATTAATTTAAAGGTTAATATTTACATGCTTCCATAGTTGGTATTAGGGTAGGGTGTAGATAACTAGATGTCAGGATGTTAAAAGTTGAAGATATATTAAGATTTATAAAGGTCACTAAGGATTTATTTGATATGGTTTATACATATATGTAAATGTATATATAAAACTATATTTGGTTTATAGGTAATAATTTATTTTTTTAGTGATTAGGATGAGTGATATTTTTAATAGACCCTTGTAATAAGTATAAGTATAGGATATCATCATGTTGTTTTGGTAAAGTATAGATTATGTGGTTTTACTATAAATTAAATTCTTGTCTAGATGATACATGTGGATACATGCTCTAAGATAGAAGTTGATATGTTTAATAAATTATAAATAGGAATGTTTCGGTATTAAATCAATCATCACATGATGCCCGATAATGATTCCAAGCATTAGAAATTGTTTGACACTCCTATGAGATATTAATTGGTCCATAAAATTATATTGAACAATAATTATAAAGGATTAATTTAATATTAACATTATTGTATAAACATAAAATATATGATAGAATAAAATGTATCATAGGTAGAATCAGGAGAGTTATAAGATGGAACATGGGTGATATTGTTTAAATGAGTGTATCATTGGTTAAAATGATGGTTTCATTGGATAAAGCATCATAATATTGAGAATTCATATTCTTATGATCATTTGAAATATTTTTTTTATAATCACGTTGGTTTTAGAATTCAAATTAAATGGAATAATGAAAATGAAAATGAGAATGGTATATACCTAGAAACCACTATGTCTTATAACAAAATAATGGTTCATACATAAATGGTAAAAAATATTATTATATTAGTGTAATGATGGAAAATGATAGATTATTTATCTTAATAATGATGGTCAGGTTGATATATTAGTAGATATTAAATCATTTAAATCTTATATATTTTCATTAATGAGTGATCTTTTGGGGAGGTATTTTGATATACCCAATTTTGTTTTTACAAATCAGAAAAATATATTAGTATTTTTTAGAAATAATTATTTATTAAATGATAAGAAACACATATTAAATTGTATGAAAATAATAAAAAATAATTTTATGAAAATTTAATATTTTTGGGGACATTTATCGAGGAACCCAAGATCAAGGGAAGAATAAATAATTTGTTTAAACGGTTTATTTAGTTTGATAAAAGTGAGTTTGATAGTTTTAAAAACGATATAACTGATTTTTTTTTGTGAAATACTGATCTAAGATATTTTTGGTGATGTTTATCTCATTTTTAGGATTATTATATTTCTATTAACTAGTTTTTCTACTTTATGAACTAGTGTTCAACACTATTATATGATTAATGATAGTGTTAAATTTGGAGTAATATACTATATCTTTTCAGTTTACTGACATAAGGATACAGATTTTTATAAGAAAGGTATGTTATAGTGAATATAAGATTATGATATATAAATAATTGGGTATGTAATTAAAATAACGATTAATTATATTTTAGGACGGATAAAAAAAATTAATATAGAATAAGATATTAAGGTAGACACCATATTAAAAGTAATATATGAAATGATGAATATATTAGGAATAAACCATCATACTTTCATTAGTGTTTAATAATTAAAATATAAAGGTTTCAATTTATTTATGGGAGTCGCATGTAATTTCCCAAAATTAAACTATATATTTTCTTTAAATAAATATTGTGTTAGATAGAATTATTCGAACACAAAAAAACTTAAATAATACATGAAAAATTAAATGAATATTTTTTTTCCAAAATTTAAGAATAATAAGTACTCCAGTAAATTGAAATTCTATCATGAATTTAAATTTCATAAAAAATTTGTCTAAGAACAATTAATGTTATAAAAGTTATTCTATAATTTAAAGGAATTCTACCTTATATTGTATATTATCATGTAAAGGCTAAATTTAAGAATGTTATAATTTTACTTTTTTAAATCAATTTCATTTTTAACTTATTATATTAAAATTATCCAAATAATTTTTTTTTTATTTTTTACTATAATTCAATTTTATGTTAGTAGTGAAAATTAATCTAGTTAGAAAATTTGAATATTTTATGACATTCTCAATATATTAGAATGACATGTAACTATATACAACAAATTTATTGATAAAATATTTATTTATGGTGTAAAAATAGTTATTTTCAAATATCATTATCGACTAATAAAACCTACATTAGACATTTAAGAACATTTGTATCATTGTTATAGAATTTTAAAAATATTTTTAATCAATTTTTAATTATAAATTTTAATATTAATATTTTAATATTTAATTTTTTGGAACTAATAAATCCAATATTTTTAAATTAAATGAATTTATATCATGAAATTAAATAACATTGAAAAATTTATACTACAGAAAATTATGAAACATAAAAAAACACCTTTTCTAAACTGAATTTTATCTACCATTATTAAAATTTAAATTTCTAAAATTTATAAATTTTATTAGATGAGATTATTTTTATGTTTTATAAAATCATGTTAGAATTATTTAATATTTTCAATTTAATTTTTATGAATGAAATTATATTTCCATGAAAAATACAAGTTATTTAGTAAAAGTATTTGTTTTAAAATAATGATAGTATTATGAATATTTTTCTTATAAATTAAATTGATATATTTATAAAATTTAGAACCAAATATGATTTAAAAAATATATATAAATAAAATAATATTCATTTTATCTCATGTCAATAGTTTATAAGAGTAAAAACTCTTAATGATTAAAATGTCATTTTTCTGCTAAAACATATTTTCAACACATTATATGTTTTTATATAAAATAAAATTTTCATTATATTTATAAATTAAAATATATTAAATGGATTCAATAATTCAATTTATAATTTTTATGTTTTTAAATAAGTTTATCCTAATATTTATTATGATAAAATTATTACAATTTTAATCAATATTAATAAGTTTTTAATTGGATAATCTGATGTGTCTAAAATTATAAAAAATAAATTTGAAACATAGACCTTCCAGAATTCATTTTTTAAGTTTAAAATTCATACCTAAATTCATGACTATCATTTTCTCCTTAACTGAACAAATTCTCATGAAATTTCATTTTTATATATTACCTAACATATTTTTCCAATGATTTTTCCATTTTTTCATATATAAAATAAGCTAAGTTAATGTAACATGTAGTCAATGATATGGTAATAGATTCTCTCAAAAATATTCCCAATTTAATTCTTATTGTGTCCATACAATCTTTTGGAATTACCATCCCCAACAGTGTGCCTCATGTTCTTTATTTCAAAAGGATGATTCAAGATAAGATCCAATTTCTCAATGTAAGTATCATGCATCCTTTTATATTCTTTATTTATACTTCCCATAAACCATCATTCACATCATTATAACCATATTGATGTAATTATATTTTTATAGATTATATAATTAAATGTTTTTATATTAATGGTATAGTCATTATCAATTCCTCTCCCATTATATAAAAAAAATAAAACGCCGCTCATGCGTGTGTGTATCCAACCACCTACATTAAGGAAATAGTTTATGGTCATCAAAACCACTAGTGAAGGTCTATTATAACAATCTAAATATATAATATGTCTTATAATTATTACATGATTTATATTATTGAAATATAATTCATTCAAGGAATAATATTTGAAAAAAGTGGTCACTATAAAACTAAATTACATAAATGACCATATCAAGTGGAAGATTTATTTATTTATAATTGAAAACATATATCTCAATTACCTTGTTATAATTCATCCCAATTAAGTTTTATCACCTTAATAAAATTTAAATAATTTTATTATAAATTTTTTATAGTGACATTTTATCATAATTAGGTCTTTTGTAGTAATACTCACAAATAGATTGTAACATGTTCTTGTTGGGTTGGTTTAACCCCCTAATGAAAAGTACTATAAAATTTTATCAAGGATTAATTTAGAAAATTAATATTAATAATTTATCTTTAGATAATAATTTTTTTCTTCTATAAAAGTATTATTAACATGTAATTCATTAATTAGGTAAACACCATCCATTTATTACGAATTACATAAAAAGGATGATCCTAAAATTTATTTTCATCGATAATAACTAAAATATGTTTGAAATGATATTAGCATATTATAAATAATTAATAATTATAAATTCTTTTATATTATAGGATTTTTTAGTGATGAAATTTGTGGGAACAATGAATTAAAACACCATGACTATAAACCCAGTTTAAAATGATCAAGATTACTCACAAACAATACTAAAAATAGAAAATAACTGACCAGTTTAAATTTAGTGAATAATTACACATTCTGTTTAGAAAATATTTTGTAGATTAAAAAGGTAATAAAATATTTTAATAATAAATTTATGTTTATTATATATGATATTATATTATGTTCGACTATGTGAGGAAACAAAGTAATTTTTTTCATCTCAAATTACTTCATTTGAGACATGTTTATGTAAAACAAATTTTTTCATTGTATGACGAATTTATTTCAAATGAATGTAGATTTACCATATATTTTTTTCATGGGAAATATTAATCCAAATGAGTTCCATTTAATCAAATGGAAATTTACCCAATTATTTCCCTAGTTGAAAGGATTTATGGAAACAGAATTTTCATTCATTGAGTTGTAATGTTTCATCATGAACATTACTTGTGTTCTAACTCCCTAATTGATGATAATATTGAATGTTATATACCAATTTTTTAATTTAAATTTTTAATAATTTTTTTATTATATAGGCTTTTAATAAATGTATTTTCAATGTATTTAAATGGTCACCTTCCATTCGTAATTAAATGATTGATCATTGGATCCACATTTACAATACTAAATTATTGGATATTATTTTTAAAGGTAATTTTTATCCAAAAATATCACTTCCCCTTTTTGAAAATAAATTTTGAATTTTCCCTTAGCTTTGTCTTTTGTGATAATGTCAAAGATGTTTTCTAAAATATTATATTGAAATTTCTTCTATGTGAACAAATATTTCCACCACATTTTTTATATGAAAATTTCAACCCACTAGTTCATAATTTCAATAAGAAATTATTTTTTTTACTAGTTTTATTGAATTTTCCATTTATAATACATCGAAAGGATCAATTAAATTAAGTTTTTTCAAAGTGATTTTTCTAAAACTAAAAAACTATGTTTTTACTCAATGCCATTTTCCATGAAAAATATTTTACTTGATCACGAATATTATTTAAATATTATAATCCGTGTTTATTCTCTCTATGGAATATATATTCATATTATCGGTCATATAAATGATTTATCCCTTCCTTTGTCTCACTAACCATCCACCATGAATTTTCACAAATCTTCTTATAATTCCCATTATTTATGAACACTATATATTTTATTAATTTTATTTAATGGTGTTTACCAAGATTCCATTCATTTATTTATTGGGTAAAATATTATCTTAATCATATACCCTTTATTTAAATGGTGTAAATACTATATATGTTATTATCTTTTTTTAAACAATATTTACCTAAAAATTTAATAAATATATTTGGATTCCCATTTGATTCAAATTATTCTATATAATTTGTAAAATAATTCAAATTTTGTTTTAAAAGTATCTTTATATTAATAAGTGAATAATTTTAATTGGAATGTTTTACAAAACCCATTTTCATTTATGGTTTCATTATGATATTAAAAGTGAATAATTTTCAATGGAATGTGTTATGAAACCAATTCAAAATTCAAGGTTTGAACATTGATTTATTGTGTCTCATGTGTGTAAGGTTAATCACTATGTGATTCATGGGATCTTTATAAACCTAAAATTGATTCGAAAAGTCATCAGATGTCAAAGGAAAATGGTGAAACTATTAGCACCGTTAGATCGGCTTCCCAAAATTAGTGAGTAAAGCCTGATCAACCAAGGGAAATATGTTAATGAATCCTGATCCACTATGGGTGAAAAGTTGGGAAACAAAATATACTATTTTATGATATTTATTCTCAAAAACTATCAGCAATTTTAAATAATCCGTTATTTCAATGATAGGTATAATTTTCATGATGCAATCAAATGTTATTAGATGATTTATGTTATATGGTGTTTTTTATAACTTTCTTATGTACCATGATTATACCCATATTCTAATAATATTTAAATTTATGATATTTTATTATTGACACATATTCCTACCCTGACTAAGAATCAAAACTCAAACTTCTCTTACGATTCCATTTACACATGTTAGGAATATTATAAAAGTATAGAATTTATTGAATAGTTTATTATGTAGAGAATTTGTGGGGGATATAGCAGACTCTATATAGTTTGAGTTTTTTCCCATATAAGGGAAACAAATTTCCAATCTGTAAAAAGAAAACAGGTTCATTATTTATTATTTTTGTTAATTTAGAAAAATTATAAACCTAAAAGGGCCTTTGAATATATTGCAATAAACTATTTTTTTATATATAGTAATTTAGATGGTTCCATTTACAGGTTTCCATAACACCTACCTATGATTTACTATTCCCAACCATATAAATACAATGGCCCAACCAAAGTCCAACATTTATCCAACTGAAGAGAAGTTAAATAATAACTAAGGAATAAGAATTTTAAATACAAGAAACATACCATGTGGGAGAGTAATGGGAAACAAAAAAAAAACAAACTGAACATGAATCAAATGAGAGGTCTCAGTTTCCTAAAATTAATGATACATCTCCTGATTATGATTTGGATAAAAAAACGAAATTAATTTATTTGGTTACAACCTTCAGAGATGGACGAATCACAAATATTGGTGGCGGGGTTCTCCCAACCATATAATAATTTCCATTATATTTAAACTATTCCAAATCAACTCATCAAATTTTATAAATTTTAGATAAGAGAATGGTCATGTGTAAATCTATATAAAGTAAATTATATATCACCATGAAAAAATCAATAATTATTCTGTGAAATTCCAAGGGTAAACAAAAAAAGTCTAGACTAACACATACAGAACTTGTGACATAATAAGGTCCATAGGAGAAAAAATATTACTCAAAAGGAAACAGAAATGGTTATCACTCCATCATTGGAATCATCACATTGAATTATAGTAAATTCAGAATGGGTTTATTTCACTCTATATTTACTATTATTAGAATATATATTGTACTTTTCAAAATGACTGAAACAACATTAATAATGATAACCATTATGACTTGTTTTTAAAATAAGGAATATTTGATCCCACCTTTCTGCAATGATAGAAAACCAAGTGTGTTGTTCTTAAAAAATCATGTGATAAGAGACAATATAGCCTTTTCAAATAGTTATTTTCAATGACTAAACAAACACAAATTATTTTATAATTTTTTTATATTCATCTACCACTCCAAGGAATAATATATACCACCCAATTCCACTAGTTCTCTTACTAAGTATGTTTTAGCATTGATATTCTTATCATCACTCTATAATACTTGATGTTGAGAGAAGAAACTATGGGTGATAGGTCTAATCGTAGACCTTCTCCAAAATACTAATCCATTAACGAATCATCTAATATAAGATAAGTATGTTTTGAAACCCGCATGTTATAATGAAAATTATACCACAAAACCATTTAATCTAATTAATTGTGATCATAAAATTTTCTAACCCTAGAAACCCTCAACACATTAGAAAACGAACTATAGATTGATCATCATTGAAAACATCCTATGAGTGGTAATTAAATGGATTAGTGTGAATTCCTGACTTCTTCCACTTCTATCATGTACCCTCTTGAATTATGTTTTCAAAAATAACCTTATGATATTTATGAAGTTCATGATTTATTATAATCTATTCAATACTTAGTAGATATACGAACTCTTCGTAAAAAAATATTTCCCAAATAAACGAGGGTGATATTGATTTTAGAACTGTCAAATTAAATCATGATGTTTATGAATTAAAGGAAGAAATCAAAGATCAGATACTATATTATATGTAACAACTATACCATGAGAATCTTTATTAGCCAAAAAGTTTCTTTTAATTTAAATTTGGTATGTTCAATAAAACTATTATGTATATAATTCATAAAGATAAACAGTAAAAGTAATCCCCTATGAAGAAAATTTTAAACCAATATAAAATACCCAAAAAACTAGTTATGAATATTTTAAAATCCAAAACATAAAATGTTATCATCATGAAAACCCCATTCCTTTTGATTTAAAAACTAAAGCCACCCCTCGAGGAATGAGGGGTTTTTATCAAAACTAATTTTAATAAGAACATTCATTCTTTGAACCAATATTTTATATTCGTTTGGAACTATAGAAGGAAATTTTCATAACATATAAATGTTTCAAACAAACTATTATACTGTAATTCACACACAAACTATTTGAATGATTTTAGTTAATATTTATTGATATAACATGAAAAAGTATATAATAATCAACTGCATATATTTTCCCACTAGATACTAAAACAATTATCTCAAAAAAGTCACCATCATGTATCCAAAAAGTGTTATACATATTTCTAAAACCACATATATTTTCAAATTCAAATAATTTTAGAATAAATTTCAAAACATAGAGTAATTTTGGATCTAAACCATTTTAATAAAACTGTAAATAAATTAAATTCCATAGTATTTTTAATAAAAAGTTATTTATTTGAAAAAAAAAATCACTCCATCCCTTTTTAAATTTCCATTTCAACTTTTTTTCAATAATATAATGACTAAAAATCATAACCTAGTCCCAAATAAAATTTATATAGCACAAATTCACAGAGAAAAAAATAAAAATCATAGAAACATTTGAAAACGTAATGGATAAACACAAAGTATGTAAAATTTTATGTTAACAACACAAATTATAATAAAAGTTACATTAGTTACCCATCCTATACAATAGACCTATTTTTTAAAAAAAATTACCATGTCCCTTGAGATCCACCCTACTTTAATTAAAACCCACATATAATTAAAAAAATATAACCAAAATTATTAAAAACCAATCAACTCATAATTAAATTACTAGATAGTCAAATCTAAGAGATCATAGGAAACTTCTTTCTGATCATCAATGGTGGTGATCATGGACCCATTCATGATATACCTTCAAAATTACAATAATACTAGATCTAATACAGTAAACATTACCATGCTACAAAATAAGCATTTACATTTAATAAAACAATTTCAGGAACAAAAAAAATTTCATTAGTAGAATAAAATGATATCATAAAAACTTGGAAATAAAATAAGTAAATAAAAGAACATGAAAAAAAGATCCAAAAATACAATCCCAAGGTACAATAAAACTACCAAAAAAGTTATGTTAAAAGAAAAATACCACTCCTTGGTCTTCATATAGAAATGAATAACTCTACTCGAACCTCCATACATATAAAGAGTGAGGCACAACAATATTCTCTTCATCCAAGTATCCAAAGAAACTGTAATATATTGTTGTGAGTTAAAAATACTATTTAGTCTCTATCTACAAACCAAAACATAACAATTTAAATTAAAACCCATTTCATTTTGCTTTGAAAATAAATATTTAGAGACAACATTCTTCATTTTATCATATAAAATATTAACAAAATGTTTCCCATGAAAACACCCCGTTTTCACAAATCTGACATTATTTATTAATAAAAGTACAATAAATATTATCTTAAAAAAATTCCAAAATATTAGTTAAAAAATTATAGAAAATTTTAATGAATATTGAAAATGTCACCCACAATTTTCCAAGTAATCAATCATTAGAAAATACATATATGTCATTATCATGAAATCATGGGGACTAGAGGGTCAAAATATAGTAAAGAGAAACCATGGTCATCAATGAAGCAATGTACAAATAATTAAAAACATCTAAACATCAATCGATCACACCCAAATTCCTGAAAAAATCCTTTAGAGACTAATTAAGGGGAAATATCTAATTGGTTGACCTTTTCCCACTAAAGGACATTAGTTAAATAATAATTCTACATAGTGCTCATAGGTAACTAGACTCCTTCCTAGCCATCTAAATCTTCCAAGGATATATTAAAAAAGGGTCAACATTTCAAATAAATATTCATTTCATATAATCTTATTAGAAAGAAAACTTTTTACTCATCTATACATATAAGCTACAAAATAAGACAATCCTTTTTATACAAGTTTTATATTACACCATTATTACCCCTACATGGGTAGCTATCCTATGGAATGAAAATTAAAAAAGAGTTTCAAATATATATAAATGGGTATGTCCTATGGTTTTCAATTTTCATATTGAACTGCTTAATGTGAAAATCATGCCCTATAATCATTCTTTTAAAAATGATGGTAATGCAAAAATGATTAGTAAACCAACCACATATTCATAATTTTTTCACCTTAGGAAATAATAAAATAAAAATCATTTCATAAAATGTTCTAACCCACCAATTCTGTAGAAAAAAAATGTTTCCCATCATTTTAGAAATCAACATCATAAAAAATTTCAAGAAAAAAATTTCAAGTTCCAACTGATCATTACTATTTAAAAAATAACGCCTTCGTCCATTAAAACATATTCAAAGATATATTGTTGAGAAATAAAAATTTCCCATAATTTTCAAATAAATAAATAATATATTTTTCATTGAGTAATATACAATATATTAGTATAAAATATTAGAAAAAATTTAAATAAGGTGATGAAATGTTGAAAAATAATGTTTATAATTTCATGGGGAGATGAATGTGACACCATAAAAAAATATTATCACATTAAATAACTTAGAGGTAATCCATAAAAACCAACCATCATTTAGAAATGATGGGGTATCCCAAAAAACCCTATGACAAAATAAATTACATAATTTATTCAAAATAAAAATTTTGGATCCAAATTCCATTACTTATAGGGTATGATATGATGGAATCCCAAGTGGGGAAATACATGGAGATGAAAATAGAATATATTGAATGGATGAATCAAACTATACACCTGAATACACTGAATGTATTAATTATATAAAATCGAGGTTTTTCACAAGGAAAACACTCCTAGTATAATGACAATCCAAAATTAAGGAATTGAAAGGGTTAAATCACATCATGGATGCACTAAAAAACCCATTCAATAATATCATAAACACCCTCATAAATGTGAATGAACCAAAATATAACATCAAATGGATATGAATATATTTCAAAAAACTAAAACTACCAACACCATAGTGTTATGGTCACTAATATTTCTTGTTCTGGCCTCAATCATGGCACAACCAGGAGCCCAACATGTCGATTGGCCATAGAATGGTACATATACATTGGCCCTTTAGGATGAACCAATTTCTTCAAAATGGTCTGTTGGTTGCCAAACAATCCATAATGATAGTGGGGAACCTATTCAGAAATGACCTAAGATCATTCCCAACATAGTGTGACTTGGTTTAGCCAATGGTAAATAGGTAATCCCTAGGATCTGCACAACATGTACCACAACATATTCAAGAACAAGGTAGACTGAGAATTATAAAATCCAAATTTATGACACTCAATACAAAAAAAAACAAGATCATAATGAAAAAACCATCCTATATCTGAAAAAACATACCCTAAAATGAGGATATGACATGACAATGCTTCTTTGGTGGAAATGAAAAATGTATCTCATTGCATTGTGAAGGTTGTAGTCCAAAAATATACATGAGTGATGTTATAATTTTATAATGAATGGTGGGTTTAGAAGTTAATTAATATATTATATTTAGAGAATCACAATTATTTTATGAAAAATTATATATTCATTTGTTCAATAATTTTAAGAATCCATATGAGCTAGTGATAAAAATAAAATGCATCACTTCATGGAGGTGGTAGTCCACATGTACGTGATAATGATGATTTCATTTCCCAATGGATGTAAAAAAATATTTTCTTCATAATTATAATAACATTTTTATACATAATATATTCTAATTTAATTATTCTGCCATTATAAGTGAATATTTTATGAACTTTGATGAAGAAATAAACATGAAACAATCAATTAGGAATTATACCTCATATTTTTGAAAACAACCCTTATATTACACAATAAGACTTATAAGGATGGTATTTTTGTGAGATAGTAACCTATTAATCATGTGGAGAGATATTTTTGAGATATTTATGATTGTATTGGTTAGGTAATATACTGAATTTATTTGAGTAATAGATTAGAGGAGGTTCCATATTATAAGTGATGAGAGGGGGATTCTTGTAATTTTTTTAACATTTATATATTCTAAATACTATACTCAGGGGTACGTTACTAAAAAATATAACAATTATTATAAAATTTTATATGTCTCAACCATATTTAATAATACATTTTCCCCTGTTATAATTTTTTCACCTTAATTAACAGGATTTACTCTTTTCTAGGTTAAAATTATTTACCACAGTTACTGTTAATAATGAAAAAATGAAATTGAACATATTACAAAATTTAATAGCCCGGAATAAAAATATGAAATCCACTTTTCATGATTATGTTTGTGTATGTTTCAAAATTTTCATTTAATATCAATGCACAGAACACAACAGAAAACCATTTTAATCAAATTGTGTTTTTATTCAAAACAATGAACATATAACAACATAAAATATAATATTAATTATAATGTAATTATTTAGGCATTTTGTGATAAATGTGTATTATATTACATTAAAACAATATATATATATAATGGGACATTTATGTAACATGATTTGTTGAAACGAATAATATTTTTGCAAAAATCGGTATTTTTCACTATTCACCAAAACAAGAAATATTTATAAAAAATATAAAAAATTCATCCTAAGGAATTTATTATAATATTAATTATAAAATGAATCATTTTTTTTAAATAAAATTCTAAATGTATAAAAATTAGTTATAACATTTACATTTAAAATGTAATGAAACCCAATTTAGGAGAAAATTTATTATTTATGTATAAAATGAATTTAAAATTATTATTTATATAGTAAATTTAATTATATGAATTTTAATATATTATTTAATATTTTTTAATATAGTATGTTATTTTAATAATCATTTTAATGTGATTAATTTATTATGATAAGATACAAAATAATATAAAAACGTATATTGGAAAAAATGTGATATTAATCATTCCGAATCATTTCATTTTATAATTTTTTCTACATTTTACCCATTTATTATATAAGAAAAATATTTATATAGATCCTATTTTTATGTAATAATAATTACAATATGAGTTTTATGGATATTTAATCCCAATGACTATATAATCTCAATGTCTATATTACTTTTTTATACAATCTACTATATATCCCTAAATTCATTACATCTCTCTTATCATACTAATAATAGTTCTATTTCATAGCCCTTTATTCGTGGTTGTGATCTATATTATGATACTCATGGTCATATATGGGGGTAAATATTATAATCTCATTGTATTTTTATATATTTGTTTATTTATTCCCATTTTATTTTTATTAATAGTAATTATTATTGCATTTTGTTAACGTATTAAAATTTATTTACAATTATTATATTTTATATAAATAAAATATATCACATTCATTTATAGTACTATTTTTAATGAATAAAATCTATAAGAAATATTTTTATTTAAATATATCTGGATTCTATAATCATGTGTTATAACATTTGACTCCATTATCGAAATTTGACCCCCCCCCCATTTTATGTTAGGAAGAATAAGAGATTATGAAAAGAAGAAAATATTTTTTTAAATCTATTTTACTGGATGGGAAAAGAATTTGAAATTAATAATTTTCAAAATAAACCCCAAAAAGATAATCTTGAAATGTACATCAGGGATATCTATAGATTATACGGAGTGCAAGAAAAAACGTATG
Source organism: Viscum album (assembly GCA_963277665.1). Classification (NCBI taxonomy): domain Eukaryota; kingdom Viridiplantae; phylum Streptophyta; class Magnoliopsida; order Santalales; family Viscaceae; genus Viscum; species Viscum album. The sequence continues at coordinate 515,813,624 of OY728141.1, forward strand.
ACTAGGAACAAAAAACCATTTTAAATATTTAAATAAAATGTTATTGAAAATACACATCATAAAAATTCAAAAAAAAAATTATTTTGAAAATAATAAAACATAATTATGAGGGTCAACTATAATAACACAAAATTTGTTTTCTAAATAAGTAGAACATTAATTTGATGAAATAATATGGACCTTAATGGATGATCTATTTAAAAGATAATGTTATACATTTATGAGAAGATAAGATACCATAAATTTATTATAAATGATTATAAAATGATATGATTTTCATTTTCAATATTATATTCTAGATTAGGGAGATTATATGACAATAAAGATAGATAATATGAGAAAACATTCTAACTTCTTTATTTACATTCCAAAAGAACAATTTTGTCTATTGGTTGTGATTTATGAAGTTTTTACACTTCCATCTCATCTCTTACTCAAGGAAATGAATATCCAAGATGAATTTTTCATGACTTAATAAATAAAATGAAACATAAAATGAATCACAAGATCCATAAATCGATGAATATTTATACACTAATCATGAAAATTGGTTATCACGTGTTAGGATAATATCCAATATGACTAATCCTTTAAATAATGAAATACTATTTTGAATATTATCACCTAATACTAAAATATCATATTAACCAGAATAATTATCAATACCAATCATATTAATACCATATAATAAAAAATTATTCCTCCTTAAATAACCATTTCACAAAAAACTAATCTTATGGGTCTTATTCCAATAATTTTTATATAAAATATCCTAAATAATCTTAAACTCTCATCACATAAAACATAAAAAATAGGTATCCATGAATTTAAACATATGAACAACCTTACAATTATTATCCTATCATGGACTATCCTTGATGGCCTCAAATAGGACACCTAAAATTTTCTGTGGCAAGGCATAAAGTGAGTCCTTGATCCCCATTAGCTGAAAACAATCCTCTATGCATCACCAAATAATTTTTTGGGGATGAATTTTCACATACATGACATTCAGATAAATATTAATAACACAAATAAAATGAACACATAATATTGAAAGAAAAAAATACTATACAAACATCCATGTTACTACTTATCCACCACCATCCGTAAAACCAACATGTGTGATGGGTGAAGTAGAACGGGAACCTGAGAAGGATCATGGACCTGTTAAATAGAAGAGGTAAAGATAATATGAGTTTCATATGTATAACACAAGCAAAAAATTTCATAGTATTTCATATCCCAAAAATAAATATATTTACTTTCTTAAAATAGTCTATAATCATTGGTTTAAAATAGAAATATAAAATATGATTTTAAATTTAGAGAACCAAAAAATAATTCCTAAAAAATAATTTTGAAAAAGAAAACATATCCCCTTTTTTGAAAAAGATATCCATTTAAATATCCTATTATGAATATACAATAATGAATTGGTTAAAAATCCCAGATAACGTAGGAGTAATATTGAAAATAGAACTAAGAAAAGACAATCGTGTATATCAATGTAATGCCAAAACAAAGGGAATAACACATTCCTTAGTAGAAAAATGTAATTTTTTTGTAAATAAATAGATAAAAAGTATAAGGAAGTGAAACTTTCATTACAACACATTATACCTATATAGTAAACTATGAAAAGTGTATTTAAAATATTAGAAAAAAATAGGAGTACATGTGATAATGAAACATTGTAAATCTCAAAGTAGATGGATTTGTTGAGGTCAGATGATTCTTGTACTATCAGTGACTGAACCATGAAAATTTCCATTCCCATGCATGATCCATTTTACATGATGCACCCAATGTCCAATGGTAATAATCCCTATCATAGTGTTTAGTTAGTATTTTTTTATAATCCAGATGGGGAGTCAGGTTGAGGGCCTTTCTGACTCATCTTGTGTACGTATACATTGTCATCCCATATAGGTTCCCATGACTCCCATGTTCAATTCTTAAATGTATGTGACTTTTTAAAAAACTTATATATATATATATATCACACACTTATAGAAAATCCAATCTAACTTCTTATTTACTCCCATCATAAGTGAAACCCCATTCCATGTAACTTAAACCAAGAACATTTCTCTTCACCAGAAACACACCTGAAATCAACCATCTAACAAAAACAGTAAATTTTTAATTCATGTGTCATGACTTAAGAGTGGTTTTAAATTTCCATCAAACAAGTCAATGTTTCCACTAGGACAACATGTCATGGGGTTTAAATAATTTTTCAAAAAAATTACTCAGAAAGAAATGAATTTTTATTTCGAATATAATTTTAAAATAAAATTTAAAATAATTTAGAAACAAAAAACCTATTGGTCAAAAATTTAGAGTTTTAGAGAAAACCATTTGGATGAAAGGGTGGAAAATAAATGAAGGTAGGATTTTAGTATTTAAAAATTCGACTTATCATGATTGAAATTTTTATGGAATCAACATTAATATACATGTTCCTATAAATATTTACACATTGTGAATATATAGATATGAACATATTTATTATAATATATACACAAAACCACAAAAATTTATTGGGGTACCATGTAGGAAATACAAGAAACATCACACCAAGGAACAAATATTTTCATATAAGCATCAAATCAATTAATGGTACCTGAAACACATCCAAAACATATTTATATATATGGACCATTTTCACAATATAAAAAACAAGTCCAAACACAAATTTAGTGTTATAAAAACCATTTTCAATTCCACATTTCATTTTATCAAATGAATAACATACATAAACAATAAAAAATCATAAACATAACAGCGAAAATCCTTTTGAAAACCCATTTTCTTCTAACCACCAACATCAAAAGACACAAAAACCATAAAAACACACCCTAATATTTATGAACACAATTATAAATCATTTCATAAATCTCAATCATCCAATGGAATATCTCATGAAATGGATGTAAATACCAACCACAATGAGGGGAATATGCAAAGAAACTCCTTTCATGACAATATTATATCAAAAGGACAAATCGGCATTCCCCGATCAAATATACACTTATATACATATATATATATCTTTTCTAAAATATATTATCACATAAAAATGTAGGAATATATACATAGTTGATATATATATTTAAATACCTATATTTGTGTGTGTGTGTGTGTGTGAGTTAGTCTCATTTGTAAGAGCTATAAGGAACCATATAAAAAAAGAAACCCAATAGTTAAAAAATACCTATATGAAAACTAGTCCAATGAAGAATAAGAATTAAAACCTACAAAAAACTAATGGATACTCACTTTCTTCAACCACTATGTACATAACTATAATTAATCAATGCCCACAAATTGTAGGAACTAAAAAAACAAAACCATTACATTAAACAAGATTAGGTTTCATTCATTGAACCCACATCACATGGGGGAAGGAATAAAAAAATGTAAATAAATTAAATGAGGGGGATACTAGAAGATGAAAAATATAGGTGATCACACCAAAAAATGAGGAGAAAAATAAATCAATAATGGAGTGGGAATGAGGATGTCATATGTTCAAGGGAGACCCCAATGAGTGACTATTGTGACAAACTTGGGGAGGGGAGGAGGTAGGAATATCCCTTATGGGGTTTTGTTCTTTAATTTATTTTTTAATATAAGAAGGTCTCATAGTATTCCTAGCCATGCACTTACCGTATGAATCCACTATTTGAAGATTCATAGGTTAAAGTATCAAGGGAACGACTAGGTGTCTAAATGTGTAGACAAGAAAGAGACAATGTTTGGGTCTAAGGGTTTTCCCTAGGATATAAGATGATTTCACATAACCTTTTGGCAATATTTTGGAACCCAAATTCTCCCTATAAACACTATATTTTATAGGGGACTCTTAGGAATCAACTAGAAACACAAGGAAAATATAGAAACTCTAAAATAAATAAATTAAAATAAAATAGGGTTTTGTGTGTGACATTTAATAAAATAATTAAATCTTTATTTGTGATTTCTTGGACCCAAATTTCATTTAATAGGATCCCCAATCTTCTGTGGACACATGGACTAATGTGCATCTCCCTGAACACTAGAGGATTCTGACTAGAGGGGAGGGCCTCTGGTGTTTCCATGGGGAGAATATGTCGTTATTACCAGAGTGTATCATAGGGAAAATAATAATAATTAGGGTAAATAGAAAAAGAAATATAAGGTGAAATATAATTTTACTAAAGTAATAAACAGACACGGCTAAAAATAACTAAACAAACTGGAATAACAAATGATAATATGTCATGTCACTAGAATGTTGGAAAACTTGAATACATGATAACAGAGATAATGTTTTCCACAAATGTATAATATAAACAAGAGTACTATCTCAAGAATCTTGAGATCTAACTCTTTTATCTTTTATCTAGATCCATTCTAAATAGTAATCTATCAATTTTTCAAAGATGTATTCATCCTTTTATGAACACATTCATTCTTTTCATCTACATCAAGTCCCCAACAACACGTAGAGAGGGTGTACAAAATATCTCACCAAGCCACCACTAATAGTGTTTATATCATCCGACCCTTGTAATTAAAATGTAATAGTGTGAATTAAAGTATATATAAAGTAATGAAGTATAATATAACTAAATAACCATGTACCTACATCATCCCTTAGTTGGTGTTGGAACATGTAACCAATTAATTCTTCTATTATTTCCATTTTATAAACATGTCACACATTAGCAATAGTGAGGGATCCACTATGTAACAAGGCTACATATAATGATATTAAATAATGATGTTCTAAGGTAACATCCAATGAAACATAGAACTCAAGGGTATCCTACTTAGTAATTACCGTAGCTTGGCTAGGGGAAAGAGAGTAATACAAAGTCCATAGTCCAAGGCATTCACCAATAAGATGCATACAGAGTAGATTGAGTTCATCCAAGATATAATGTAGCTATGAAATGACTGGGCCAAAAGGGATTTAACCATGTAACCAACTTGTCAGAGTTGTATCTAAGGAGTGTATCCATGGAATCCTATTGTACTACATGAAGGATCCTACAATGTTTTACCAGACATCTAATGTTATAAAAGGTTCAGGTTCTAGATGGGTCTCATTTTAAGAAAGTCATGTCCCGGAATTCTGAATGGGGTCCTTGAGTGCTCAACACATTCCCTCATAACTTCAAGGTTTGATAGAGTCAAGACACTCTTATTTTTTTAGTGATTTAATATATAGTTCATAAGGTTAAATCCATTACCTTTTATTAGTTTGATAAAGCTAATTGAGCATGCAATAATTTAATCAATTCATAATTAATCATACATCAGTTCGGTTCAAGACATGCCTTTCATTTACGTTACAAGGCCCAGTAGCATGAACCCATTCATTTAATACATTTATGAAATTTTCATAAATAATGGTTCACTCTTTACCTCACATTAACATGGTAAAGGGTTTTACAAAAATGAAAACTATTATTCAATTACATTTAAAAAAATACCAAGTAATATACTTAGTATGATTTCAAATTTTCATTTTACATTTAATCCTCAGATGGATAAACATACCTTTGGTGATTCAAGAGGTGGGTATAAATGATAAATTTAACTATTAAATTCCCAATTTAAATCAAGAAATTTAATATATAAAATATTACCCACTGAAAGGTCCAACCATTGCACACCCAAATGGCAACTCAAATGTGTCAAAACACTAAAGATTCACTTATGAAAAAACATACTACATGGGATGGATAGATTTGTAAATGTATCTTCTAAAAAATAATCACATATTTATAAATAGAATTACCATATTGTTCAAATTATTGTAATCATGATATATATATATTTAATAATTGACATCTTATGAAATCAGTATGGCTCAGACAGAATTTCTAAAATCAACGACCATGACGGAAACATTATAAAACAACCACCTTAGGCTTGTATGAATCTCATCATATAGTATTATCCTATAATTTTTCTTGGAATAGAGTATATCTAAGAAATGAGTAAAACTTTTCACACCTCCATAACTTGGTTTAGAGAAAGTGGGATGAAGAATGGATAAAAAGGACATGAGTACATACTGTTGCACATCCAACATGACAAAGAAAATCTTGTACAAATCCCAAATATATTAGATCCCTTCATCCCTAGATTACGCATTCAAAAAGCTTAAAAATGAGTGAAAATGGAGGTTCTATCATCTAGAATTAATATTATAGAAGAATGAAGGAATAAGTAGATCATTATTGGTACAAATGTAAAATTACCCAAAACATATCAAGTGCATGAATTGTTCATATGGTTTGAAAACCCACGAAAAAAATGATATGGTGCATGGATAATGTGGCATTTTATATAGTTGGGTTGCATGAACAGAAAAACCATGCACCAAACTTGTGGGATGGAACATCTTGAAAATGAAGACAATCCTCACCGTTAGATATAATCTTGTGACCAACATACATGGTTTCCTCTAAATGTGTGATAGGAAAAAAGTTCCCCAAAACTCTTGGTTCCGGGATATGAAAAATCATTGAACACCATTTGGACCTTCTTTATCCCATTATCCATTCATGAAAGGTCCAAAAATTTGAATTTCACAGAAATTTAAAGGATCCATACATAAGCGCAATTTTGAGTTATAAAAGTATCCCCCTGTAAAAGAAATCATCCTCAACTTCACCATTCAAGGGAGGTGGAACACTATATAAGAAATAATCTGGTGACTTGCAACATATATTGACCTCTCTCTCACATGTTTCATGATGTACATGGTCATACAACAATAAAACTAGTACTACAGGGACAAACATGCCTTAGAGACCATTTGTGCTATAGTCAATGTTGTGTACTGGATACCCCTCAATGGTAGAATCCACATATAAATAAACTTCCTCAGGATCAATGGAATGAGATGGGTCACCATTTTATTTGGGAAGCTATGAAACACAGAAGACATTGTGCATGGAACAATACCTATAAGTTAATGAAAATTGAAAGGATACCCATCCGACTCTCTATAGAATCTAAAATGTCACTACATAATGATGTGACATATTCCTTTGCTTTATTAATCATTTATGCCCTAATTTGGGTGATACCTGAACGAATACACGATCCCTGACCTCAAACTCTAGAGTTCATTAGTGCTAATCGACATAACATATCTGTCTAGACTAAGTAGTATTCATACACATCATGATAATCAAAACATTCTATTATGTGTATTATATGAGATGAGGACCTAATTAGGCTACCTCACCTACCTCTCTCTAGAACAGGGATGAATTGAACGACCACCCATATAAGACCTCAAAATGATCCATTTGAATTTTTTCTTACAAGATATTATTATTAGTGAACTCGATGAGAGAGATATTATTCTCCTAGGAACCGTAGAAATTAATGACCCATGCTTAGATCATTTACTCTAAAACCTATATCATCTAATTTACTTTTACATTAGTGTGATGGTTAAGAGATATTCTTAAAATCACCTCTATATCCATAAAATTCTCAATGTACTGCAAGAACCATGACTTGAAATGAGCATTCATATTCGAAATGACAGTAAGATGGACCTAGTGCCGTCATATGATCTCATAGACATACATTCTATTCATCTCAAAAACTGAGAATGTATCCCAAATAAGAATGATGTTGTATTTTTTAATTAGTTAGTCAATAAATACCTATACAACATCTCTACCCCTCAGAGACATAGATGAGACTACTAAAAATTTCATAGAAAAATCATACAATTTTTATTCATGTACTCGAAGTAGATGTAACAAGCTTGTAGGTATCTAGTTCTCCGTCTTTAACTATTGATAGGTAGAACTACTAAAGATAAATCTTGCCATCTAGAATTTCTTCCCAGACCATCAATATTGAAATAAATAATATCGATACCTTTTGGACATTCCTAGATGAACTGCCCATTGAGAAGTGTGGGACTCTTATAACATATCATCTCTCATATCAGTAGAAATCTAGACATTCCCATGAATATTTACGATGTCTTACAGATCTATATAAAAATCAATAGGAGGGTTATCTCATAATATTCTCTCATGGAGAACCAAGACATTATAATATAATAATTTTATACCCTTAACCTTCTCAAGGAGGGACTATGTAACTATATAAGATGATATGTAATACTGCTCGTGAAAATCATGAAACTCTAGATGAATCTCAGAGAATAGAGAAATTTATTTCCATTTATAATTAGCTTCCCATAGGGAATATGCTTCAGTTTTCTAACTTAGTGCATTACTGACTACATTCAAATTTCTTGGCATATTGGAAAACTCAAAAATCAAAGTACATTAGATATTCAACCCATCTCCATTATTTTAGGCTCACTTCATGCTATGATAAGATATATTTTTGGATATTTTTGTCAATTTATGCCATAAATTGCTCACCCAGAAGATAGTTTCTCTAGAAATGTAAGGAATTTACTATTTCTACTATCTCAAGGTCATGTATCGAGTATTTTTTCATAATGCCTCAACTACTGAGATCTATATCCAAAACAAATTTCCTCATACTTCAGCACTACTCCTAGAACGATGCCTGATACATAAAAGAAAAATATATAACCTCTACCATGATTAGAATGAGTCAGAATTGGTGGTGAGATAAGCCACCCATTTATCCCCTGAAATAATTTCTCACACATTTCTGATAATAGGAACATAAAACCCTTATTGTTAGACCAGTAAGTGGTGAAGAAATACAAGAAGAGTCAAGTATCAATTGTATGTAATATCTATCCATCCACATGAAACTCCATATATCAGACTTGTTCTTTGGATACTCCCAGTAATATACAGTACTAACCTCTTATGGGTCAACATATACACCTTTTTGTGATATGGTATGACCCAAGAAATGAACATTGTTGATCCAGAAGAGGAACATAGAAAACATAACCCAAATATAATGCTCTCTAAGTGTAATCAAAATGATCTTAAGGTTGTTCGCATGGCCAATATGAGTGTGACAGTACAACATGATGTATTTCACAATATCCTTGAAAAAGAATCCAAATAAATATAGAGAGATCTATTAATTAATGACATGAAAATGGAGGGCATGTTCATAAGATTTAATTGAAAAATGAGGTACTCATACAGAACATACCAACTATAGAGTTCTTTATGATGAATTTATAATGGCATGAATCACACACAATGAGAAAATGATCTTAGGTTGATCATTGAGAAGACCCAATCTCTTTAGATTTGGTGAAGAGGTCATCAATTTGTGGTACCGGTTACTAGTTCTTCACTATAACATGGTTCATCCTTCTATAATCCATGCATAGACATGTGGTTACATCCTGATTCATGGTGAAAATCATGGGAGAATCTAAAGATGATGTACTAGCCCATATTAAAACAGTTACCTCTAGATCCCCAAAATATTTAATGAGTTCATGGAGCTTAGTAGGTGCCATCCTATATAGATGAATGGACACTATAGCCATTCCTAGAATAAGCTCAATCATAAACTGTACCTCCCTCTCAAGAGTAAAGCTTAAAACATACTCTATAATAACATCCCTAAAATGACATACTACTGGAGGGAAATCATATTGGCATAAACCTTGACCACCAATGAATATATTTTCAATCTGGGTGGTCACACAACCTAGACCATGATGCTCTGTTCCTACTCTACCATCCTAGACATCCCAATCTCCGTTATGTATAAAACGTATTCCCTCAAGTGATGTAAAAGATACCCTATGGTGATAGAAGTATAAAAAGGTGTGATTCTAAACAAAACAATCCATCCTGATAATGAAATAGAAACAATTCATCTTGATAATAAATATGTTCCCTGATAATGCTAATTTATATACCTCAAGAAGATAGTCTCCACATTGGTGTATGCCATCTGATTTCACTCCAAACAGTGTATATATGGTCATTACACCACAGTAATACTAAATCACTAGTTTGAGACTATTCATGAGAGATATAGAGATAAAATAGATAAAAGTACCAATTTAAAATTAATAAGATACTACAGTAGATGCAACTAGATGAGTATTTCATACTGTTGATGGTATCAAATCATAATCCTTGGGTATTAGTTATAGTGAATGCAACTAACATGATCAAAAACCCTATGGAATTTCTTGACTACCATGATCATAACAACTCTAATAGTAATGATGGTGATCATGGTTTTGGATACCAAGATAATAGGCTCCTCCTTGGATAATCCTTCGGGTGCTATTTCAAACCCCCTCTTGAAGGGGCATAAAAGAACTTTCTATTGAATGTATAGCTGGAACTGATCCTTTTACAGTTGAGTTTAGTGGAGAGGTTTTGAAGAATCATTGAGGATTCCTCAAATGACCACAAGATAAATAGTCTATTGGTTATATATCACAATGAGGCTTTAGTCGCCCCATATTTTTCCACACTAATGTCACACCATGGAGTTATCAAAACATGTACTATATTTGTCACATCCTGGATAGAAAAACTCAATTGAATGTTTCCTATTATTGGAAGAACTACTATCCTGCTATGACATTGATCATCTATTTATGTTATTATTATCATCCCTCATGTTGTGGTTAGTGAGAAGAGCCGAATTGACTATTTTAGAAAACATTTGGTAGGTGAAAGACATTCACTTGCATACGGATGACATACAAAATCCCATCCTCAAAGCATCTATCATGTGAAAGACCATCACCATATAGAAGTGGTGCAAAGATTTGTATTCCATAACTAACATTGACCATGATCAAGATGAATGAACTCTCTAGATATGTCATATCTCAGTGTATAAGGAAGGAACAGATCATAGAAGAAAGTCTAGAAATCAAGACAATCCATGCCTTGATGGAAACCATCCCCGGTAATCACATCCCACCAATGCTTGGTCGAATCTTGAACCATGTATGTCAAAAGAATTACCCCATACTTTGGAGGTGTTTCTAGATGATCAAAGATAGACATGGTGGCCTCCAACCAAGAATCAATATCCTGTAGACTGCCATTCCTCGAGAATGTGGAATGACACTATAGATGAAACCTATAAGTCATATCAGCCATCATTTTTGTAGCTTATATTGGACCTTGTGTATACTACATTAGATATAGAAAAATATCAAGAACATGGGTGTTAGTTCCCATATCAGGTACAACATGAGGTTACTCATGTTTCAGTCCATAAGGTAAGACTAGTGGATCCGGGCTCACCATGTCAAGAGTTTGGTTGCCACCACCCTCCAAGAATACTATTCAAGGATGTGGTGGCATAAATGGTCTAAAAATGATAAAAACAGTCCTCAGAATGAAATTAATGAAGACAGATAGTGACACTTACAGAATCTAAAAAATGGAGGGATCACTACAAATGGTATTCTACCCAAACTAACTGATTAGATGTCCATGTACTAGTATGTGATCAAGTGTAAGTTTATGGAATTTCCAATGATAAAGGGTTAACAGTACCTTAAATCATTATTTATTGGAACCCATTTATTTTATTTTTATATTTAATTATAGGTTCACTATTATACCTTTCATAAACATAATAAACTTGGACAAGGACATAAACCCACAATATTTTAGCTCTTATGTTTCACTTTATAATCGATAGTCATTCCCATTGAATCAGTTCACATAAACCATTAAAAAAATGACACCCATTTGTTTATCATAATGGATCAACTAGGTAGATTACTTATCCCAACCCATGAAGGGCCATACACCTCATTAATTAAGAAGGGAAATCACCCAATATCATCCATTGAATATAATAAGGACAAGCTAACTATCAAACTAACTCTCAGTAATCACAGGCATATCAAGAAATGAAAGAAGATGAATAAACCAATAGAGCATGGAAATATGCATGACATATGAAATATAGGTGACAATAATGAGGCATGAACTATGATAATTTCCCTCATATCATTAAACCAGGGATGGAAGAAATCATGAATCAGAGTAATAGTCATCAACACCAAACATCATCTCTCTCACCCATAGGTGAAATCATAGAAATTGAAAAAATACGTAACAGTAATTATATTTATGGTAACTTTTATTTTACCAATAACATTGGTTTGAAACTACCAAGAATGACTTATAACCACATCCCAAAGAATTCAGATTCTCTTATCCATTGTCTTCAAACAGTAAACCCAGAAAAGAAAAGGATTTTGATACTAGTTTTTTAAATCCTAGAATCAGATTCTACTTATTAGGTTCTCTGAGGAAAGTGGGTTATGAGGCCTCAATAACATCTCTCTAGACACCAGAGGTTGATGAATTTCTATTAGGGCCTAGGGTGTGTCTATGGGGAGACTGTTCCCTCATTGCTATAGTGTATCATAAAGAATTAATAATAACATCGATAAATAGTAGAATAAATATATGTAAATAGTGGAGTAAGACTAATGTAGTAAATATAGAAGTATAACAATAACTAAATTATCATGAATAACTAATGATTATTTTTCATATCACTTGAAAAATGTAAAACATGGATACTATATAGAAGCATAACATGTTCCACAAAAGTATGAAAAAATTAAATGTCTATCATATGATTCTTGAGCTATGCCTCTAATATCTACTCTCAAGATCCATCCTATACCGAAATAAATAAATTGTTATAAGTTGTATTACTTCCATTGTCAACATCTACATTCATCAAATCAACCTTGAGTACCAAATGGCACTCAGAGAAGGTGTGAGATAAATCTTAGTGGGCCACCACCAACAGTGTCTATAACATCCATCTCATGTGATGGAAATGTCACAGTGTGAAAGCTTTCTGATATAATATAAAGTAGTATAATATAACTAAATACCCAAGTACATTATTCATCCCTTTTATGGTTTCTGAGCATGAAACCAATTAATAATTTGGTTATTACTAGTTTGTAAACAAGTCACCGGTAAGAAATAGTGACATATCCAAGATGTAACAAGGAAAACTATAAAGATACTAAATCATGACGTTCCAAGGTAACAACCAAGGAAATGTAGACCTCAGGGGTCTCTAACTGAGTAATTATTGTAGCCTAGCCAACTTAATTAGTGTTATCAATGGATAATATAACCTGTAATTTCACAATAAGATGCCTATAGAGTCAAAAAAATTCATCCAAACTAAAATGGGGATAATAAATGACTTTTCTTGATGAGATTTATCAATGGAACTGACATATCAATGATGGATCCATGGAGTGTTTTAAAGGATTCCTGAAGTACTAGCATAGTGTTCTTATGATGTTATGCTGTGATCCAATATTAGATAAGGATCAGTTTATAGGATGGTCTCAACATGATGAATCTATTCAAAATGGTGCCCTGGAGTGCTCAAAACATTCCTCTGAGAATCCAAGGAGAGATCGATTTAAGACACTTATATTATGATAATAAAGTCATATATAATCCATAATGTTCAAGAAATAACCATTTATTAGTGTGAAAAGTCCAATTGATCAAGAAAACATTTAATAAAGTCGTAATTAATTAATATGTCCGTCTATTTCATGACTTTTCATTGTTGTGATATGTCCATATAGCATGCAATCATTCAATTAATCCATTTATGATATTTTCATAAATCAAGTTTTAATCTGATACATTCTTCTAATATAGTATGGGTTTCTATGGACATGAAACTTATTATTCAATTACATTTTAAAAAAGGACATGTCATATATTTAGTACATGTTCTAATTTCCTTTTCAAATTTAATTATCAAATTGTAACACTTACATTAGGTGGTTCAAATGGTGTGGTTGAATGGTACATTTTATTATGAATTTGAAATTCTAAATCAATCCATTTTATATATAAAATATTACTCTAGGAAAGGCGAAGCCAAAGAACACATGAACGGTGTCTCAAACGTGTCAAATCACTAATATTACAAATATTAATAAACAACATACATGGTATTGAAGGATTTTTGGGCATAAACACTAAAAAACATCACATAAATGGAAATATTAGAACCATATGGTTCAGAAGATTATAATCCTAACATAAATATTTAGAAAATGACACCTGATGAAATTTATGGGCTCCATATATAATTTCAAAAATCAATGAACATGAGGGATGAGTAATAGACCACTAACCATAGGATTGTATAAATACATTTTTCCAATATTAGCCTTTAATTTGGCTTGGAACATACCATATTTGAGAAACGAGTAAAACACTCACACTTTGATTATTAGGTCAAGAGAAAGAGGGATGAAGAATGAATACAAAGTAATCGAGTACATATCTTTGTGTATCCAGCGTGAAAAATCAATGCTTAAAAAGATCCCAAATTAAATTAATATTTTTATGCCTAAAATTGGACATTAAAACGATCCAAAATGAGCAAAAAAGAGATTTATTACACTCGATTTGGATTAGGGATGAAGGATTGTTTAATTAGATCCATAAGTGAGAAAAAGTATAATTACCCAAAGCATGTCTTAGGCACGGTTTGTCCATTTATTTTGACAACACGTGCACAAACCATGCATAGGTAACAAGAGAAAGGGGATTACCACTCCATTTGATCACCTAGTTAGTGATTCCGTGAGTCAACTGTGCGAGATTGTTCTTCCTGAAAATGTAGACCATCCACACAATTATATCTGACCACTTGGCCATCACACATGATTTCCTCTAACCATGTGAAATGGCCACATTTCCCCAAAACATGGGTTCCATGGTAATAAAAATCCCCAAACATGTTTGGGACATTCACTAGACCATATAAATCCATAATAGGTCGAAAATAAATAATTATGAAAAAAATATAAAAGATCCACACCTGAGAGAATAACTAGGTTCTTACAGTCTATGCGCATAATATATCCCATCTGAATGAGGAACCAAAACCAGATCTGAAAACTGAACAATGAAAAATGAAACCATGAACCTCAGTGTGACTATTCATGTACAAAAATAACACCAAACACTATTTTGAGGAAAAATGGAAATATTATTGAAGGGAAAATAGAGGTTTCACCCACCATAAAAAAATCCATCACGATGACCAAACACTGACTCAAGAAGAATCCAACTAAGAAAAACCAAGTAAATTATTGAACCAAATCATGATGAATAATTTCCATATGACACACCTAAACCAAAAATTCTTCATCCAGAACTAAAACCATTCTAAAAAGAAAACAATCATCCAAAATAATGCACCCATGAGTCATAACCAAAAAGACCTCAAAACAACCCACCAAGATTTCCAAAACAAGGAGAAATAAAAATCATGGGGAAACCTAAATTGTTTTCACTCCACCACCAGAAACAAAAATATGGATTCACATCCTCCACACCTATAAACTCTTTCAATTCATAACACACATCAATTCGAGACCAATGGATGAATTTATGATATCTCGAATCATATATTGCCTCATATTTAGGAGCTAATAATTTTCAACTAATAATTTCTGCAAACACACCACATCCTCTATCAGACCATGGTCACCCTATGAAATAGTAGAAATATGAGGAGAACTCAAATACACTAGTCTCTTTGGAGTCTAGATCTACTTAACAACTAAAATAGACCTTGTAGAATTAGTTGAACATTTATCAGTGTTATACTCTATATAAAATGTAATGAAAGGACTAAAATTAATGATCAAATAAAAAATACTCTAAAACATGACTAAAAGAACAAAAAATTAAATTTAGACCATAAAAATATTGAAAAAAATAAAAAAATACCCTTTTAAACCCCACCGTATACATTTCAAATTCAAAACTATTTGACACTTGTAAAAAAAATTTAAATAAACCATCTTTTCTAAACCCAATTTCTAATCACAATTTTACCTTCATGTTTTTATAGTTTAAAATAATTATGATTCATTCAATAAATAATACTCAAAACTACAATCACTATTCCATTGAACCAGAAACCTTTTAAAACATTTTTTTTTAAAATTTCTAAATACATTTTCAAAAATAATTTTTTTTTCAAAATCCTCCCACACCAACAATGATGACACATAAAAGATCACCCATATGAAAAACTCATATATTCTGTAATTATGCTCATTGATATCATTGCCACATGGGTTAGTATATCTTTAACTAATCCCATTAAAACCATTTGAATTAAATTGAACCATGAAATCAAGCTCCACATGTTTCACTACACCATGTAAGCTCATCATGTCACAAAATATCACTTCCACTGTCATCCCTAAAATTGTGAAATATCTTAAAAAATAGGAATGAAAAACTTGAACTAGAATCTAAATTAAATACTCAATCCCTGACTACCCCTGATAACTGAGGTCTTGTAATAGATCATGTTGAACAGACACTAATCAATGACATACCTTTTGAGCTTTGATATTCCAATATCCATGTAACATAAAACCCCATATTTTAGAGGGATTTTCTTTTATAATTGTTGATGAACCATCCCAGAATGATCTGGAAGAGGAAATCAAAAAATTTCCAAATATGAGGTTAAAGAGAAACCTCAACACCAATGGGATGATGATAAATGTCTGAGCATCACATATAAATAGTTGGGAATGAATTTTCAAAGAAATGACTGTTAAATTTACATGAAAATAACAATAATGTAATAAAAGTTATCATAATGACAAAATAAATTAGACATACCTTCATTTGACCCCTTGGTCACCAACATTCTCAAAACCTACCCACATTAAGGGTAAACTAGAATGAGGAATTGAGATTAGGTACCTAAACCATCCAAATAACATTGGTCTATGGACACCGAGTCTCACAGGTAGAGTGTTATAAAAAAAATCAATATGTAAGCCCCATAGAATCCATATATTTCATTTCCCAAAAATATCTATTATTAATTTGTTAAAATAACTGTTAATATAAATGTTTTAGTATTTAGATAACAAGACACATATTTAATGAAATCCACATTAAATAACAGACTTGTTTTTCCATTTTTAAAAAAATTAACTCAATATCCCAATTTCAAAATATAATATGCAAGTGCTAACACGACCCAAATAATTTAGGAGAAAAAGAGAAAATATAAATAACCATAAATAGTAGAGTATGTCAGTTTAATTCAAGAATAAATGAAACAAAATAGGAATGAGCTTCCAAATATAATGATAACATATAACCAAATATCTATAATGGATTGGGAACTAAAATGTGATTTTTATTACTTCAGACATGAATAGGTAACTAATAGTGTTATATTTCAAACCATAAAATAGAAAATATCATTTATGAGTGTAATAACTATGTGGAATATCTCTGTAGCTAGGTTATATAGGGTCCAAATATCCTGGTACTCTATGTGATCGAACCTTATAAATATCCATTCTTATGTACATGATGTTTGAGGGGATGCACCCATGGTCCTATGGTAACAAACCATGCTACATTATTTAGTTAGTGTAATGGAGTAATCAATCCAGGGATCCCATGTTGGGGAACTATCAACTAATCTAATACACTAGTTTGTAGTCTACCCACCTCGGTTCCTAGGAATCAGTTTTTTTTTTCGAAAATTGAGGTGTCTTTTTAACAAACACACACACACACATATATATATATATAATTATTTTACAAAATCTCATCCACCTTTACACCTCCAATAACCCATCACAAGAGCTGCACCTTCCATGGTCACATAAAACAAAAAAATGCGTCTTTACCAAGAACATGACAAAAGAATCAATCATCTAACACATACACCAATTTTTTATTTCATGGGGAATTCCTTAAGTGAAGTTTTCTATTTCCATAATTCAAATAAAATTCCCAAATCATACTATACCATATTGGGTTTATATCATTTTCTTCATAAATTTTATGAGAACCAAATAACAAAACCATTAGAAGTGAACCTGTAAACCATATTTGAAATCATTCAGAAAGAATATCATTTTGTAGAATATTTTGGGATATAGAAAAAACTATTTGTAAGAATGAGTAGAAAATGTTAGATGGTGGGATGGGAGTACATGAAGAATAGAGTTATCAAGATAAAATTTTGTAGAATTATTATTTGTATGAATGTTCTTATCTATCTGTACACCCTGTAAACATATATATATTCACATATTCTATATTACATGTATTGAAAACAATAAAAATATATAGAGATTCAATCATGGAAATACATGAAACATCATTCAAAGGCACAACGTATCTCACATAAGCATCAAATAATAAATATCAAATGAAAATCATCTAAAAAATATTTATGCATATGGCCCACTTTATGAAAACCCCAAACTAGGAAAAGACAACTTTAATGTATTGAAAATATTTTTAAAGGAAACATTGAATTATATCGAACTCATAATATACGTACAAATCAAAATAAATATAAAAATAACTATGTAATTCCATTGAAAACACATTTTCCCCAAACTATCATCATGGAGATTCCAAATAAAAAACATAATAAAACAACATAAGAATAAAGAACAAAATTATGTATAATTTATGAAATTTCATAAATCTAACAAATTTTTTCCAAAATAAAATGGAAACAAACACCTTGCTCAAGGATGTGTGAATGAAATAGATCTCATAAAACAACATGAGGCGAACCTGGGGACCAAGATGAAAACCTTAAACACATCTAAAGACCGATATATAAATAAATATATTTGTATTCATGTATATATATATCCTTTATTTGATTGATATGTTCCCATATCCGCGGAGGAATATGTAAAAAGTGGGTATATAAATATAACTACCTATATATTAACCTCTTTATAGGTTTAATCTAATGAGCAAAACGGTACCCTATATAGTAGTAAGAGAAGAAAAACCCACAAAATCACTATATAAAAATTGTCCAATGATAAAGAATGTAGAAACCACATCAGATATTTATAAAAAACATATTACTTTACACTACCATGGGTGGAACCCTCATTAATTGAACACCAATAAACCTAAAAACCATGAACATTAAAATAATATACTCAAAATAAGGTTAATGGTTTTCTGTGATTCACATACCATAAGAGGGAAGTATTAACAAAATCAAAGGATAAAAAGAGTGAGGTGTAGAAGCTTACCTAATGAGATCATAACCAAAATCCAGGATAATAATCAACAAATAATGTAGTATGAGGGGGGATGGTACACACATAAAGAATCCCCCCCCAGGGTGGCTTGTGCATCGAGTATGGATAAGGGAGGAGGTGGTAGGAATTCCAGTAAAGGGGTATTAATTTGTAGTTAAATAAATAATTTTTTATTTGAAAAATCAAATTTGATACGCTATACAGTTTCACCATAAAGTCTTACATACATTTCACCAATAACACATCCACATAATTCTAGTGTCTAATGAGATTTAAGGGATCAAACATTAATATTTGTTTGACCACATAGTTTGGACAGAGACACAATATGGGTTTCAGGATTATCCCATGAATACAACACAATTTCCCTCTATGTGTGTCCCAATCGTGCGCCAACATCCCCCACCCAAACTCAAAATTTTTGGGAGGGGGGAAAACTATGACTCATCCTGAAAATGAAGTAAATGAAAAAAGATAAATAATATAAAAAAAATAATGAAAAATAGTGTTAGTATGTGACATAACCCATGATGGTATCTTGAATACTTAAAATATCCTCATCTGGATCATTATAACCTCTAATGTTATCTAAAACTATCCTTTGATATAAACTATGAAACCCCATAACATAAAAAATTCATAATTATATGTTTTTAAAAAGGGTTTAATTATCTTAAATTTTGAGGTTGTTTATAGTTTTGAGTGATATGTAGTTGAAAAAATATTACATATCAAACCCTTATAATAAAAATTGGTCCCTTATAATCAATGATAAATTTTTTTTAAAAAGAGGTTTATTAAATTTGAAATAAGATTACATAAAAAATACTTATATATATTTTAAGAAAAGTCTTCAAAGAGAAATTATTGGAATTTTTATTATTCATACATATATTTATATCCTATGAAATTTATTTGAGAATTGGGGTTGATAAAAATAAATATCATTATGTGATATAAAAATAATGAAATCCCTTTAGACCAGTGAAAAAATTTTAAACCCATCATAATGTATATCTTTTTTCATAGTAAAATATTAAGCACATATATAAAACATGAAGATGTGATATAATCCAAAAAATTTCAATGAATCCTTTTAAAACCATTTGAAATTATAAGAAAACCCTTAAATCAGTTTTTTTTTTGAAAAAACAATCTATACCTTTAAATGATCACAAACATTCCATACCTTATGAATTCAAAATATTTCGATAGATACAATTTTTTATGCATTATATAATATCATGGAGAGTCATTTTCATAAACTATATTTAAATTTTTAAATATATTATATAATAAATTAGTCACATTAATTTAATTAGAGGAATTTAATTGGTTGTCTCTCTCATTTTTAAACTCAACGACTAAATCATAACCCAATACATTATAGATCTAAATCTGTCTCACCAGTCGTCATGATATTTATTGAACTCACCCATTTTCATTTATAAATATTATCCACCATATCAATAATCTTTTAAAATTTTAATTTTTCATTATAAAACCATTGAAATACACATTTGAACCCAGAACTGAAACACTTTTCATCATTACCAAGAAAGTAAGAGAAATATAAATTTTTATTTGAACAATCACAAATCAAAAAAATCCCCCAATATAATGTGAATTGAATTTTAATTATAAAACAAAAAAAATGAAGATTAATATTTATAATGAAAAAATAATATGATGGTGGATACATCATCAAATTATATATATTAATAAAAATTCTTTTTTCACATTTGAAAAAAGTGCCAAAAGTGACTTGTATGTAAAAAGAAGAAAACATTCCTTTTTTGAACCTTTATAAAGAATGTAAAAAATAGGCTAAAAGTTTATTTATTATTTATATATATATATAATAACATTAACTAAAAATTTTAATGTTTATAGAAATGAATGAAATATATTTTAATGAAATAATTAAAAACCACAGTTTAATGGAATATCCTATGTGGCCTTTATAAGTTTTGAAAAATATAAATTTGTAGAAAAGAACATGAAATTCATTTTCACACATCATTATTTAACATAATTTTGTTTTAAAATACATCTATAATTAATTTCATAATCTACATAAATGAAAACATGTGGGGAAAATGGTATAATTCTAAATGAAAGGAAATTGAGAGGAGAATTCCAATACCTCGAGCTCGGAAACATTTCATTCAAATGTCTACCCAAATAAGTAATAAAATTAATTTATTATTATATTTTCTATAGAACCATTTATATTTTTATTTAATTATAATTATTCCATTTATTATTATTCCTTACCATGTTTTATTTTGTTACTAAAATGGTTATGTTCAAATTATAGGTTTTGAGGTTGTTAACGTATGTAACATCAAAATAACATTAGTGCATTGACCAGGGTTCAGATGGATATAATTACATTAAAAACATAATATTTTTTTAAAGTATAATATATATAAATTTGATACACTTTTAAAACAAACGAGTTAAGGTAGTAATGAAAAATAGACCATGTCATTTAACGGTGATGGTAGTTCGTATGTACACATAAATGATGTTCCCCTTTTTATAATGTGATTAAAATAAATATGGTAGATAATATATTAATATTAAATAATAATAATTATGTTTTAAATATCATATATATTCATTTATTTAATCTATTTAACCATACATATGATTTGGTTATGAAAAATTGAAGCACATCGCTTCCTGGAGGTAGGCATTTAAAAATATTCCCAATCAATGTTTTCATTTCCCAAAGGATAATGAACATTATTTTACCATAATCCTAATAACATTTAATTATATATTATATAATAATTTTTGTTTTCATTATGGTTAGTAAATTTTATATGTAACTAGGAGAAAAATAAACATAAAACATGTTGTTAATAATTATACCAATTCTCTGGGAAACATCCTCGGGCTCAAACCATAAGAATTATTTGGTTGGAATTATAGTGAGACAAGATTGTATTAGAAAGGGCGATAGATGTATATGATATTAGATTTCTAGATTTTTCTATTATAGGGAGGTAAAATTTTTGTAGAAGAGAGGAGAATAGTTTCCCTATTATAAGTGAAGGGAGCGACACACTTTTAATTTTGTAAAACATTTATAAACTATAAATGTTTTTCTTTTAGAAAAGCAGCTAAAAACTATCAAATTTATATGAGTTAGTTATATGGTTTGAAATATATTATCAAACAATATTAGACGCAATTTATTTATCTTTATCACAATTCATTTATCTCAATTAAGATGATTTTCCATTTACCTTGGTGAGACATATTTACCATTATTATTATTAGAATATATAAAGTAGAAATTTACCCCATTATAAAATATTAAACAATAAATTTAAAATATTTTATTAATTTTTCAGGATAAAATATATATAATTGGTTGAAATTCCTTCTAATACATGTCAATAAAATGTAATGAAAAATAGTTTTTAGAAAATTATGTTTTAAGCATAAAAATGATCTTATACCAAATTATAATTTGATATTCAATCCTAAGAAATTTTTTATATTATTTTTAATAAAATTAATGTCAATTTACCCAAAAAATAAAAAAATATTTATTCTTTTAAAATAATATATATAATGAAAATTCATTAATGTTTTTAAAGAATTCACATCTACACTATTCACGACAAAATAATTTTTTTCCATAAAAAACATAAATTATTTTCCTAAAACCATTATGAAATTATTATTTCAAATTGTTTTATCATTTTTTTCAAATATAATTTATAAGAATTATTATAATATCAGCACAAAAATGGGAAAAATAATTTTTTAGGATATGTATTTTAGAACTATAAAATGAATTTATACTAATAATTTATCTCATATCTACCATTGTATGAATTTTAGTATATTATTTCATTTATATTAATATCAAATATTTCCATAATCAAATGTTCCTAGTGATTAATTGATAAGGATTAAATAAACAATGCCATAAAATAATTATTTTGTTAAAATATGATATTAATCATATAAAACCATTTCTTCTAAAAAATAATTTACTAATATTATCAGTAATAACTACATAAGACGAAAAATAATCTTAGTATTTTAGATATCTATTCTTAGTTACTACATGAGCCTACTAGATATATATGACCCATAACTATATAATCATAAAAACAATATTGACATCTTATATAATCTCATATAAATCCCTAAAATAGTAACTTCTCTCTCATCATGACAATAATTATTCCACATATTATCCTTTTATCCTTATTTTTTATTGGGATTATTATCATCATGGAATAACATAAGGAAAAATATAATATTCTCATGTAAATATATATATTTTTTACTCTACTCATATTTTTCTTACTATTGATTATTATAGAATCCTCATAATGTTTTAATGTTTGTTCAAAATTTTAATATTTTATCTCAATAAAACAAATAATGTTCGATTTTTTATTTTTTTTAATTATATATTATCAAAAAAATTATTTAAATAAATAAAAATTATAAAATCATAAGGTTTTACAGGTATATAAAAAAACTATTACCATTGAGTGTAGTCATATAGACTTTTAAGTATCCATTATGGATGGCCATTATAAAGCCCATAAAAATAGAATATAATATGTTATTATGTATTTTAAATACACATAAATTAATATAAAATTATGATTATTTTGTAAAATACTTTTTAAATAAGTTTAATTATATATCGACTATATTTTTTATTTTATAAAGGGATATTTGTATAAATCCTTTGATGATTTATATTGATATTTTCTATTATAATATTTTTATAATTCTTCCTTATCAATAAATGATACAATAATATTGGGTTATTATGAATATAAACATATGTTATATATTTTAAAACACAAGACATGGTATATCAAATAAAAATTTATTCTTTACATTAAATTATTTTGTTATTGCATGCTTATCGACAAATAATACCACATTATTCACTAATAATTATTTCATATGATTAAAATATGATTTTTAATAACCATCCAAAACACAAGATTCTAATATCAAATAATTTTTTTGGATTATCAACTCTTTCATATGGAATGTTTTATATCATGATTCATATATTTATCAATATTCATGTTCTCATTCCACCACTATAGTGAGACCCAATCATTTAATAGTATATGTTCATAGAATTTGACCACATATCTCTTCTATTAATGATATTTTAAGTAAATAATGCAGATAATGGATAAATGATTCTGTAATATTATTCACAAATAAATAATGTTTTCATATTGCATGAGACAATTGTAATATTTAATGAGTTGTTATATCACTTGGTCAATCATCACTAATCCCAACCCCAAAAATTCATTTTATTACACAAATCCATTACTAGTTAAATTATTTTTACATATTCATTTAAAACCCATGTTTATTCTCAAACAAAATTTAAAATAAATGAATTTATCTTACATATTCCTATAAAATTAATTTTTTATTACATAACTAGACTACTATGTTTTTTAATCATACAAGTCCTAGATTATTCTCAATTATATTCAAGATAAGATAATTTAATTTAAATTTACTTTTTCAATTAACTCTAAAATAAAAAATAACATAATATAAATCTTATAATAAAACATGATATTTCATTTTTTAAAAAACAATAAAAAACGGGAAGAAATAAATATTAACCAAGAAAATGAATAAACGAAAATAATGTAATTGAAATTGATTATAGGTAAATGGAATATTTTTTTAATTAATATAATATCTTAAAAAATTATGTAGAATAATTAATGGAACTTCATAATTAGACTTACATGATAATATATCACATATAAACTATCCAATTTATAATAAATATGTTTTATTCATGATAAACCATGAAATGATTAACAAGTTCTTCCATAAAATAGATAAATAAAAAATCCATATCATATATATAATACGAGTTGTTGTAATTAAAGATACATGTGTGTTTAGAGGACATGAATGACTTAATAAATTATATAAATTTTTTAATCATATAATTACTAGAATTAAAATGTTTTAATATTTTTAAGAAGAAATGTTTTAAATGAATTATTATGAAATAAGAATTTACAGATAAGAATAAATGTTTAGAAATTATATTGTATAGAAAAATATTAGAAAATACCACTTGATGTTATTTTTAAATAATAAAATGTAAAACATAATTAAATGATAAGTTAAGGGTTACATGATTCAATATCTACATGTTTATTTATCATCAACATGATGTTTTAAAATTATATTCTTAAACCTTATGTATTGATTATTTATATACATACAATCGTATTTTTTTATATAAAATTGGGCTCTTTCTATGATTTTTAAAACAATGAAAATTATTTAGTTTTCAATCAATATTAATCTGAAATTATATTTACTAAAGTAATTACACATTTTAAATATAATTTGATCACTATATGTATCCCATGAATTTCAAATCAAGATGATTCTTGAGAGAAGACTTGACAACACAACATATGTATCAAATTCCTCATCATTATTTTGTTAATCCTGCCCCTTTATCATTTTAGGAATATAATTTAAAACATTAATATTCATTACTCATGATAAAGTTATTTCAATAATTATTATATTCGTATTAAATATCAATGGGTTTTAGTCAATATTATTTGTATTATATTCATTATTGGGTTGTTTCTTCCACATACAAAAAACGATGGAATTATATTTTATAATTATATTTTTGAGGATTAAAAAGGAAAAAATGTTGAATAAACTTTATTTAATAATTTTATTATGATTAAAGAATGATAATTATAGTATTAACAGTAATCATTCATTGTTAATTTTCATTATATAAAAAAACATATCATGAAATATTTTTTAGAATTGTTATTATCTATTATGATATTAAAATCTATTTCTTCTAATATGGAAAAACATTTATAGGTTTACACATCTAGAAATTTTAATGAAATTGAACAAGTATATTTTATAATTATTGTTATAATAAATATATTTTGAATTAATGGACGAGACACGTCAAAACAACCAATACAAGCATAATTAATCTAGAAAATATATAATAAAATATAATAATTGAATGGGAAGTAATAAAAAAAAAAAATTAAAAGGGACTAAATAAAGAAAATAAAATTTATAATGTTTTTATTAGTTAAGTTAGAGGGTCTACAATTAAATTTGGGACTTTATATAATGGGTGTTAATTTAATCCTTTACTATATAATGTGTTGGAGTACTTCTCACAATTATCCCTATAAGGTTACTAGATATTTTTGATACCATAATAATTTAGATATTTATAATTATTATCTTTTAAATTTTTATTTTCCTCTCATTAATGATTTTATATCAAATTATTTTAAAATCAAATTTTTTTTTATTTTAGATTTAATTGTTATACCTAAGAGTTTAAATAAAAGATCATATGTGTTTTTTTATGTCATGGTTCATTGAAATTAAAAATTATGATGGGTGTGAATAATAATATATGTCCCTATAATGTTTTAATAATTGGTTCAATTTTTATTGAAAATTTTGGGGATGTTACAAAATCTATTATTTCATTATAATGGTGATTTCATGTTTGTGGTAAATTGTGATTTCCTAAAAAAAATTCATCATAGATCTATTTTCATTATGATTTCAAATGAATTTTCATTATGAAAATCATTGAGGAAGTAATTTGGTTTTATGAATGAATATAATTTATTATCCATTATGAGTTCAATGTTTTATTTTTTAGGGTTAAATGATTCATATATCTTCCTGAATTTGAATAGACTAATTGAGATTTTTTTATACACCTTACTATTATTTATATACTCGTTGATTTTTTTAACATTTTAGAAATCTTATAGCCGAGTATGAAGCATAATGATTTCAAAAAGCAATAATTTTACTTTGAATGAATGATGTGTATCTTTCAATAGTTTTTATTAGTGGAAAAATCCATTTTAATGAAAAATTATGGGAATTTTATATAAGTTATATTCATAATTTTCCAAACTTAAAAACCTAAATAGTCAAGAGATTTAATGTGATGAAATATTTTCTTCAAATAATGTAATTATTGAGTGTTTGGGTTATCGTTTCCATAAAAAATTACTCGACAAACAAGATAAAGAGGGAATAGAGGAAGATAAGTTGAATAATTTATAGATAATTTTTTTTCTACATAGAGCCCCAAAAAATAAAACATAGAAAAAACTAATAATGTAAACATATATCCTAGATAAATACTACAGTAAAATATTCTTAATCATAGAATATTTTTATAAGAGATTTATATTTTTATTTTTTGGGGACTTGTTTTTGAAATGTAGTTATCATTTTTAATTTCAAACTTGCCACAATGTTTAAATTACTCTTCTAAGATTGTAATTCCATGACAACAAGACATTATAAATCTATTAATTCGAAAGTGAAATTAAACTTACTAGATTAATATTTTTGATTGTAGGAAAAAATTTTATGTAATATTATGCCCACCACTGTGAATGTTTATCCAGAATAGTAAACATACTAAAATACATGTGGGTGCTAATATACCATATATATATCACGCTGCCATGTTATCTGCTAGATTTTACCAGTATACCCAAAAAATGAACTAGATAAATCATTTCCCCCACTTTAACAATCTCACGGTGATCTTTGATATTAATTGGTTACATGATATATAACACACTATAATATTTATACAAACCCGAAATTCCTATGATGTTAAATCGATAAATACTAACATCTAAAGATATAAAACATTAATTATGGTTTTTATCAACTATATTGAATGAATAATATAATTGGATATATGAAATATCATCAAAACTTTTCAAAATTATGATTAATGTAATATACTACATGGAAATATTGTTTCTTTATCTCAATCCACAAAATCCATTATTTAGAGAGTCTGTATAGATTATGTGGTCTCCCTAATTAATACCAATTAAATATATCCAAGATATTTATAATTTTTATAGTGAGTTCAAACAATCATCCTATGATTATTAACTTGTACCTTTTACATCAGGAGTTATAAAAAAAATTGGACCAAACATTTTTCTCTAAATAATATATATTTAGGAAAGTTGTGATATAAAAGTAATGAAATATAATACCTATAATGGTGAAATTTAATTTTATTATTATATGAATACACAACTAATTGAAAATTATATGACCAATATCCTCTCAAATTAAAAAAATACATACAATAATTATTTGATATTTTTAATATTTTTCTTTATCTCTATATTATATTGAGAGTATAAACTAAGGATTATTCATACATGAGTCCCATTAGACTGAAATTAATTTATCCATAATTATGATTTTTATTATCAATCATGATAAGAGATTACTACCATGGAAATTACATCATGTTATATGATCTTAACTAGATATATGAATCCCATGATCTCCACAAAAATTTACAATTAGATAGGAAATAAGTGAGAAAAATATGTATATTAATCAAAGATTACGTAGATAGAATGGTTAATTATTAAAGAAAAATAATGTAAAATAAAAAAGTAAAATAATAAGTCATTCCCCTTCTACTATATAACTCTACCAGCTGACTCAATCCAATAGGCACATTATAATAAAAATTTCGCCACTGATACAAACAAAATCGTAAGATAAAATAAAAGATTATTCCTTTAATTATTGGTCCCAAAATCTATAATTTATTATTTTGGAACTTCATTATGATATCGGGAATTATATCCTAGTAAGATGTTTGAAACATCCATAAAACAACCTCTCATGGAGTATATGGTACTATTACTCTTACCTGGTAGAGGATTCAATGATAACCAGTTTCACAATTACTTTTTTTAAGAACCCCCTATGAAAATTTGGTCTCCCAGGATCAGGTATACTATAAACCATGTTCAACATTATCATGGAACATCAATATTAATTTTGTTATTTTCATGCACAAATCATAAAATTATATAATAGATATTACCATTTATTCTTTCATAAGTATATATAAAAATTTTACCTTTTACTAGGGTATATTCAATATAAGTGTCATGTTATAATGAAAACATATTATTTATTTTTTATCTTAGGTTTTTTTTCCATTCATATAAAATATACAAAATGATATTTATAATTATATAAAACAAAAATCATTATTAAATGAGATAATTCAGATAGTTCATCGGAGAAAATAACACAAATTGAAACACAATTTTTATTATATGAATTTTAAGTGGAGGTATAATATATCTATATCTAGATGAAATCATTGACTATCCTTACATGAGGAAGATATCCATTCTTATCACTGATGTGTTTTAGAAAACTATGTACTCATATTCCCCCTCAAGTAGTCTTAATAACCGATCCTTATTCAATTTTGTAGTTACCAGTAAAATGTTTTTTGGTATCAATAATATTACATGATAGTTTACTGCTTATTAATTGGAGATGTTATAATATTAACAATCAATGTTACTTCGTTAATAATTCTACGATAATATACTTCTAGGCATAGAAAACTATTAACCATGAAAACAGTCACGGGTGGCTCCCAATAACAAAATTTTTTCTCCCATTGATTGTACATGTATAATCCTCCTTGTGAGGTTACATATGTTAAGAAATTAACATCCAATACTTATGACTAAAAATTGAGACTCGACTAAAAACTAGATGCCCCAAAAAAATTTGACATATTTTTCAATTTAAATATGTGATTCTCTATTAATAATTAGTATATAAGGATATTATTGAAGATTAAAACAATTAATTGTTCTAATAATGGTTGAAACTAATGATTATTGAGAGACAAAAACACTATAAAATCATTTTTAATCCAATGGGAATCACAAAAAAACAAATTAAATCAATTCTAATGTATAAAAAAATTATTATCACATAATCCTCCTGAAATTAATGACTTTGATAATCTAATATGAAATTAATATTTGAAAAAATAATATTTATTTCACTGACCAGTTTATAGTCCATTGACTAATAATATTTTAAATGGACTCATCATACATGTTTTTGATAGTCTCTCAATTCATGTGATGGTAGTTTTTTTAACAATATTTTAAATGTTTACAATATTTTTTTTAAATAATTCTTGGTATTATAAACATAAAATTTTACATAATGTATAATACTTATTTTTTTGAATAATTTATATTCAAATGTTTCATTCGTTAATTTATTACCGTTAAAAAATTTAATTTTGTGAAAAATTGATCAGATGTTCTATAGAGTCACTTATTTGAGTATTTTGTGAAAATATATGGTAATTTTTTTTGAAAATTATAATTGATCTTTTTTTCCATATGCATAAATTTTTATGAAAAAATATTTTTATTCTATGATTAGTAGTTAAAAATATTGTTAATAGAAATATTATTTTTATGGAATTTATAAAATATATATTTGATTTTCAAAGTATTTGAGTTATAATGGTAAATATATTTTATTTTAAAATGTATCTTTATTCAATTACAAATGGACATTGAATATAAAATGAACATATATTTTATATTTTATTTATTCATGTATTTAACAATGAAAATATATAATTTTTAATTTTTATGGAATGATTCATTATTTTATATTATTATTTAAATTGAATATTAAATTATTTATTTAGGCTTTTGATGTAGTGGAAATAGATTAATGTTGGAAAATTTTATTATTTAACTCAAATTGATGAGTTTCCCCAATTAATATGTTTTTTATTAAAGAGGATAATTGAACTCAAGTTTCAACCATTTGAGATAGTTATTATCTATTTTTTTCAAAGATATTTTTTTTGATGTTTTGGGAGATCGATTGCATATATTTAGTTCTTTTAGAGTAATGGTTGTGTATATAGTATAGGGAATCAATGGGAAACATTTAGATGTGATGGAGAATTTTTCTATGTTGGTTTGTGAATGTGATACTACATAATGAAAAAAGGGTGATGGATATATTGTATAAGTTTGAGTTAAATATTATATGAAGTAAAACTATGTAATATTTTGATAGTCTTTGAGATACTATTTCTGTGTTAATTTTCATGTGATGTCCACAATAATCCAAGTTATTATTTTATGTCTAATGTAAAAGTTTAATTTATATAGGTTAACTAAAATATTCTCAATTAATTTTATTGTATATAGTTTCTAAAATTGATATATAAATAACTAGTTATTTTCAGAGGATTTGTAATCTACAATTAGAAATTCCCAAAGAGTCATACATTCTTTACATCTCCTCTAATAATTTTATTTATTTTTTTATCAAATATATTTAAATCTAGTTAATGTGATGTTTTCATTCAGTTAAAAGTTCAATGCTTGAAAAAAATAATGGTTAATGGATTTTCAGTATATTTTATGATGCAGTATGGGGATGATATTTCTCAAGGTTTGATTTAATGATTGACATATCGTTATTTTTTAGTCGATCTAGGTCCTATTATAATGTTTGTCACACCCATTTTTTTTCCATGTTTTGGTTTTGATCCAGTTAATTAGAAATAAAGATCCATTTCTCATGTTTTGGGAGATATTAATTTTGAGTTTTAAACTGCCATATATTTATATTAATTTTAATTTGGGTTCCCCATTACTTGTTTTAGAGTTTTTGGGGAAAGGGTGGTTACTTCATGATTTGGGCCAAACCACGGGCCCATTTCTATATTTAATGAATATTGATTCTTTTTGTAATATATTTTCTCAACATTTTTCACCCATTGCACTTCTCAATTGTCCTCCCATGACATATTCAAACCACCATATCCTTTTGTACCCCATATGAATTCATAATCATGGTGAATATTGGTTATTTATTTTGGTATTGGGCCAACCCATTGGCCAATTTCATGTTGTTAGAAAACAATTTTTTTTTAATTTTTATTAATTTTTAAAAAATTTAGGGGATACCACCTCACAGTAAAGTCCATGAACATCAAGAAAACCCCCATTTTCCATTTTCTATCTTTAAATCTCTTCTCAGTCAAGGATTAGGGAAAACTTCTCAATATTTCTCAAATCATCCATATTTTCAAAAGGTAATTTTTCTCAATCACAAATCATTCAATTCGTACAATTTTCCCCAAAATATTCTTCCCATGGTTCTATTAGTCCTTAAGATCATCTTCATGGTGATATCTTCCATTAACATTCCTCTATGGGTATATATCAAATGGAAGACAAAATTTTTTCTTATTTACAAGGTGAGATTACTTTTTCATTCTCCCTAATCTTCCTCCTCATATCATTATTTCAGTGTTTTCTATTATACCATAGTCATGATCTACCTATTGTCATATTATACTATGTTTTTTATGGGGTTTTTTCATTTAGGGCTAGTCTCCATTGGTTTAAGGATTATAAACCCTCAGATGGTGATATTGCGTGTGCGTTTCCATTCCACCAAGGATTTGAGGTAGGATATCCATTGAACATTACTTTAACATTTATGTTTCAAAATTTAATTATTTTTTGAATGTTATATTTATTTTTATTTTTTTATCCTTCGGTAAATTTTCGTAGTGTGAAAAATAGTTCTTTAATTCTTGTTTTGTGAAATGTAGTGTTGTTTTCTTATAAAAGTGCACACCAAGTGTTTTCGTAAGTGTTCTGTTATATTCTGTAGCTAGTTTGTGAGGTTTAGAAACTAGTTTTGGTATTTTGAAAAAGTTTTAGATTATTGAATAACATTGTGGCATGCAATTGATGTTTTATTCCTTTTCAAGTTCTTAAAATAAATTGACTACTTTAAAAGTGTATGTCATGGGAACTGTAAATTTCCTGGTTGGATTTTATGTGTTAAGTGTGATTTATAATTTTTTTTTGTATTTATAAATTCTTTATAAGCATGAAAAATCTTATTTTCAGGTCCTTTTATGTATTTATAGTGTGGGTTTCGTTTTACTAACAAATGGGTTCTAGTTTTCAACATGTTTGGGACCGAGTTTCTGAAAAATAGACCATTTCACATCCTTATGAATATTTTTGTTTTTTGAATATTTATACTGAGCGTTTTAAGGTATTTAAGATATTGTTTTTATGATTTAAATGGTGTGTATACACCCCCTTAATAAAAGTGAATTTTATACCTTTGTTAAATGTTATTTTGATGAAGGCTTAATGGCCAGTTTGACATGTTTCTTAAAAAAATAGTTTCCATGTGTATTTCATGTTATATATTTTGGGGCCATTTTAGGATTCATTAAATTGAATTTTTGAATTTTTTTGGGGATACAAAATTTGGGTTTATATATAATTTATTGGTTTTGTCCATAAAATAGCATTGTTGAATGGATTTCATGTGCAAGGCCTCATTATACTCATTTAAATTGTTTTACGAAAATTTACGTGGTTTATAGATCCCTGAAAGAAATAGAAGACATGTTTGTGTGATATATGATGTTTGTATTTTTTTTAAATGGAATATTGTTGATAAAATGGTATTTAATAGATATGTAACTTGATTGAGAACAAAAAGGGAAAACCCAGGTATCTAGTGGGGTGGACATGTACTAGTATTCCAGTGATCCAGAGGGGTTTTGTTCCTGTTTCATGTCGCAAGTTTGACGATAACAATACTAAATAAACTATGATTATAATGATTATGGGGACCAAATTATTATTTATTATTCTACTACTAGTGTCTAGTGTACATGATAATATATATTTTTATGGTTACTTTTACACATATATATGAGAAACTTGGGGGCCACAACGAACTAGTGCCTAGAGGTGTTCCTGTGACATGTGCTTATCAGATATTTTGTACTCACCATCGGAATATGGTGTTCTTAGTTGTTAAATTTAGTAGTGTGTGTGTTTTATTTAAAATTTAACATTCATTAAAACAACCATTTTAAAAACAATTTTCATTTTGAAGTTTCAAGTCATTGAAAAATTGTTACTTGCATTCTTGTTTCTAAAACCTGTAAGTTTTTTCTAATAATTATTATAGCATGAAACCTAATTTGGAAGAAAATATTTTTATATATTGTTTACCCAACATGAAATTTATTTTTCTTTTATTTTAAATTATGTTTATTGGGAATAGAATATTGTGCTAACCTACTGAGTTTTAATACTCACGCCTATAGTCTTCGTCTATTTGTAGCATTTTTGAAGGTTTTAGCTTGAGTATGATCACCATGAGTGACGTGTGATAATTGAGTTTGATAGTGACTTGTGTGGTAACATGTTGTTAGTATGTTAATTAGTTTTGGTTGGTTGTTTTTATTTTTTTGTTGTACGTTGAATTTTTTGTATAAATAAGGTTCAGTTCAATTTTATATAAATGTGTATTGGGTTGTCCATTCATTTCACTATTTTCCATCTTAATTATATTTGAGGGAAATAATTCACTTGTATACTATAATGATGACCGACACTAGTTTCAAGCCAATGGGGATCAGGAACGCCCTTTGAGCAATTACATTGTTCGGTTCGGGAGCCCGGTTCATGGTTGACCCTCGCTGTCCTGTGAAACAATGGTAACAGAGGAGGTTGTCTCGTAGAGGACCTTTCTTTTTAGGGAACCCATTGTTATTTGGGTATGTCAATGAAGATATTGTAATATTTTTGGGACTTTATGTGTAGGTTCTGATGGAGCACTGAGAAAGTTCGCTCATTCCGACCCTCAGGTGTCCGTGGAATGTCCGGTTTTATAAGTTTATTTGGTTATTATTAATTGTTTGGTGTTGGGATACTATAAGAGGAGTTGGAATAATGGTCTCTAGGATCTCTCAAGATATCGAAAGAACTATGGAGCTAGTTCATGGACTTGATAAGGCTCTCTATGTTGGTGGTGTGTTTGACATGTGTCCGCTAACCATATGATCAAGTCACCCACCGAAACTAGTTCCTTTTTCGTAGTCTCGTGGTGTTTTTTTATTTAATAAATTTTCATTGAAAATCATTGTGTGAGAGTTATGAAAATCAGTTTTAAAGGAACGTTTGGTTGTTGGAAAGTGTAAAATGGGTTTTTAAAATTTAATATTGTACGGGTTTTGGAATGCTGGATCTTTTGAAACAAATCATTAGGATAAAGAGGAAATGATTTAATGGGATTGAATATCATTAATATAAACATATAGTTTCTTGAATTGAAATATTTTTAAATCTTGGATTATATTATTGTGATTCTGATCACTGTTTTAAATGGGGTGTTTTGGGTAGTTGAAATCTCTTTGAATTTGATGAATTGGTTTTGAAAATTTGGTTTTGAGTGGCTAGTGCTTTTTTAGAAAGTGTTTTTAGCATTTATTGTTGTTAGATTATGAAAAGAGGCCTTTCTAAATTTTTCAAAATGGATAGGAATATTTAAAATAGAAATTTTGTCATTGGATGTTATAATAAATATAATTTATTGGTTTATAATCAAATAGTTCTTGATGTAATTTAGTTTTTTTTCTGAAATCTAAAAAAATGCTTTTTTACTTGGTGGATAGTGTTCCTTTTGAAGATAACTGATTTTTGTAATTTGTTGAATAATTGGCCTTGGAATTATGTTTTTTTATCTATTGGTGTATTCAGGGGTTCTCACATGCAAGATTTTATGGATATATGGATCTATTTCTGGTATCACATAGTGGTTGAGTATTCAAGGATGCATGGAAATGTGCATGAGAGTGAGACTTGATGAAACACCATTGGAGAATATGAAAATCCACCAAGGTAGATTGTTTTTCATAATAGTTTTGAGATGAAAATTTTTGGTGTTTGTTTATAAAATGATCGTTATATGGATGTTTTTTCCTATTTCATTTAATTTTTGTTTATTTGGTATGATTCTGTGTGATCATAGAGTAATAATTTTTTGGGTCTTGATATAGGATCTTGTTGGTGGCTTAGTTTTAGAGCAATGTAAACAGAATTTCTAAATATGTGTTGGATATTATTATTTGGACACAAATAGTTCTCAATTTTCAATATTTTTATTTTATCAAGATAAAGATTCATTCTCATGATTCAAAATATAGATCCACCTCTTCTAATAATTCCTCAACCCATTTTTTGAAATAGAGATATTTTTGTTCTCAATTTATAGTGCCTTCATGTTTTGATGATTCAAATTATTATAGCGGTTGTGGTCAGTGATGCTTTGTGTGTTTGTTCATTTAACTCCTCGTTTGATGTTTAATATAATGGTGGTATGTATCCCTTAGTCTCTGTCATGTATTGGTATTTTGTTTGAGATAGTCTGTTTCATGAGGTAATAGGATTCATATCTCTTGAACATGGCACAAAAGTTTCTTTATACATTAGAGATCTATCCATGGGCCATGGAGTGAAGCTTTTAACGCTATCAGGAGAGCTTTAGAGGTGTGAAGAGCTCATATAAGCTCCATCACCCACTATTATGGAAAGTTAGTTTATATGTTTCTCTTTTGTTTTATCATCATTGTGAATATCCTCTTATCGTAAAGAGTGTGGTGGACTTTCCCCTCACCAAGAGTTTGGGGTTATTCCCTCTCGGGTGTGGGTTTCCGGTCAATGTCCCTGTGTGGATCGCCAACATGAATCAGCTGCAGCCTTGGTTTATCTTGTTCATTGGTGGAGAGATTTGGGTGGTTCCTATATTTCTTTTGGGGTTTCAGTGGCCTAATGATTGGGTCCCCTTTCTCTCCCCACCCCATGTGGTGGGTGTTTTGGTCAGTGCCAAAAGTGTTGGCCTAGTGCATGTCACCTATATTTGGGAGTGGGTGGTTTAGATTTTCATTTTGTATATATATTAACATGTGTTTTTAGGATTTTATGGAAGAGTTTTGGTCGTCCTGTATGGGTGATTCGAGTCTATATTTCATATTGAATTCTTTTTTTTTCATTTATTATTGGTCTCTAATTGTGGGAGACCCACTGTGGGTCTTTATGATATTTCTTTTAAGTATTTTTCAAATGGTAATTTTGATTTAATGGTGGGGAGCCCATTCTAGCCTCCCCTGAAGTCATTGGATTGCATGAGGGAACATTAGTTTGTGTGATAATTTGGTTTATTGGGAGAAGGCCCAACAATCTGTTTTTTTGTCTTGGTTGTGGAGGTGGTGGCTTGAGAATTCCATTGATTCTTAAGAAGTTATTGTGAGTTGGTGATTTTTTTGGGCTATAGGATTAAGTTCAATTGATGGTGGATTATTTTTAAATTGATTGAGATGTTAGATCATGTTGATAAGGAATCCTTAGGTGTTTTACATTCATCTGTAATGTGTTATTGATTTCCGAGGGTGGAATGCTTTAATGGCTGCGAGAATTATCTCACTCAATTTATTTTCATGTCTTGGTTTTGATCCAGTTCATTGTAAATCCCAATACCTTTCTTTGGTTTTGGGTAAGATTAATTTTACAAATTTAACTTATATATGTTTCTAATAATCCTTATATGGGTTTTCAAATTCTTTTTTGGGTGTTTTTGGAGAAAGGGTGGTTACATCATTATTTAAGCCAAATTATGATCCCATTTCAAAATTTAGAAACAATTTTTTTTCTTTTATAAAACCTTTGTTTTTTATAAATTATCACCCATTCCCTTCCCACTTGTCCTCCCTTAACATATTCAAACCACCATTTTCTTTTGTACCCCTTATGAATTAATAAGAATGGTGAATTTGGGTTATTTATTGAGGTATTAGGTCATCCCGTTGGCCCATTACATGTTTCAGATACATAATTTTATTCTATTATATATTATTCATTGTTTTATAATAATTTGGTGATACCACCTCTATATAGAGCCCAAAATCCATTGGAACACTCCCATGTTCCATTTTCCCTCTTGGGAGTTTATCTTATTATAAGATTAAGGAAAAATATCTCAATGTTTCTCAAATAATCTATATTTTTCGATGGTAAATTATCTCATTCATAAATCATTAAATTAGTACCCTATTTCAAAAAAAATTATTTCCCGAGTTGAACCAGACCTTAGGAAATTTTACATGGAGTTACGAGACATTCTCTGTCCTCGAAGGCTGTATATTTATGGGATGAAGAAGAGTTTTCTAGTTTCCAAGATAATATTCCTTCTGCATTCCCCTCCCTCTTCCTCCTTCATTAAATATTTCATGGTTTTCTATTCTCCCCAATTGATGATCGACCTAAGTTTTTATTATCCCATGATTTTTTATAAGGGTTTTGTTCATTTGGGTCTGGTCGTCATAGGTTTAGGTTTTATATATACTTGAATGATGATATTGGGTGTGTGTTTCCATTCCACCAAGGATTTGAAGTAGGATAGCCCTTGTACACGCCATTATCATTTATGTTTCATCATTTTATTATTGGACAATCCTGATGTATATGTTTATTTTTGTCTCTGATCCTTTGGATAATTTTCTTGGTGTTCAAAATTGTTGTTTATGCCATGTATTGTAAAAAGTAGTTGCGTTTTGTTTTAAAAGTGCACACAAATTGTTTTCCTAAATGTCATGTTATCTTTCGCACTTGATTTTCATGGTTTAGAACCTCTTCTATGGTATTTTGAACACTTTTTAGCATCTTGAATAACATTTTGGCATGCAATTGGTTTTTTATTTCTTGTAAAGTGCTTTAAATAAATATTTTTATTTTAAATATCATGTAATTTATTTGGTAAATTTCCTAGTTGGATTTTATGTGTTAAGTGTTATTTAAAAAATCACTATTTTTTGGATTTGTAAATGCGTTAAAAAAATTAATATTGTTATTTTTGGGTTCTTCTATGGATTTCCAATTTGGATTTGGGTTTACATACAAATGGGTTCTGGTTTTAAACATGTTTTGGCCTGAGTTTCCAGAAAACGACCCATTTCACATCTTTATGAAAATGGTTTTGTTTTGAATATGCAACCTAAGTGATTTAATGGATTCAAGAAAGTTGTTTTCTACCATAAATGGATTTTATACAACTTTTTAATAAGTTTGAAATTCATACCCTTATCAGATGTTATTTTCTAGAAAGGCTTAAAGGTCTGTTTGGATTTTTCTGGTAAAAATGATTTCCATGTGTATTTCATAATCTATGATTTGGGGAAATTTAATGGTCAATTAAATTGATTTATTAAATGTTTTTGGCGTTGAAAATTTGGGTTGATATGGTATTGATGTGTTTTCGACCATAAAATATCATTTTAAATGTATTTTATGTGCAAGACCTCATTGTATTTCTTTAAATTCTTTTATGAAAATTGATGTGGTTTATTGATATTTGAATGAAATGTGAGACATGTGTGGGGGATGTTTAATGTGTGTATGATTTATAAATGTAATATTCATGTGAAAATGAAATATTATATATTTGTATCATTTTTATCACAAAAGGGAGAAGCTGGGTATCTAGGTGGGTGAACAAGTACTATAATGATAGTGATCAAGAGAGGTTTTGTCCCTGTTTCACATAGCATGTTTAACAATGAAAACACTACCTAAACTATGATGATGATGATGATGTGAGGGAACACTAGGTTATGGATGATTCTTTTACTAGTTTCTCATGTGCATGAGAGTGGATATTTTTTATTATTACTTTTTACACCGAGATATGAGGTACATGGGGCCCACAATGAACTAGTGCCTAGTGGTGTTTCCATGACTTGTGCTCATTGGCTATTTTGTACTCACCATAAGAATCTTTCTTTCTTAGGTGGTAAATTTTTTAAATTCTGTGTTTTATTTAAATACTACATTCTATAAATCATCCCACATGATTCCTAATTTCATTTTGAAGTTCCACCTCTTTGAAAAATTGTTAATATAATTCTTATTTATAAAACATGCATGTTTTTTATGATAATTAATATATCATCAAACCTCATTTGGAAAAAATATATATTTGTATGTTGTTTCTCGAACATGAAATTTGGGAATAGAATATAAGGCTAACCTACAGAGTTTTAATACTCAAGCCTATTGCCTTATTCTATTTTAATCCATTGTGTAGGTTTCAACGTGAGTATGATCCCCTTGAGAAACGTCTGGTCATTTTGTTGTATAGTGACCAGGGCGGTCACAAGGTGTTAGTTTGGTCACCAGGTTCGGTTGGTTGTCTGTATTGTTTAGTTGTAATTTCGTTTTCTTCTATAAATAAGGTTCATTTAAATTTTATATAAATGTGTATTGGTATGTCTATTCTTCTGCTGCTTTTCTTATTGCTTATATTTGGGCTAAATCATTCACTTGTTTACTCTAATGATTCCCGACACTAGTTTTCCAGCCTATGGGGATTGGGAAAGATATTTGGGCCATTCCATGGATCAGTTCAGGTTCTTAGTTTGGGTTCGACCTCGGCTAGTTCTTGACATTTTTTAAATCTTGGACAGTTAGAGTTTATTTCAAATATTATTAGGTGTAATTCCAAAATAGGATAACAAAGAACTAGTTATATAATTTATGTTGGGATGTATTGTGAATTTGGCAGAGTTACGTTAGTCATGTGACATATTTTAATATAATAATGTTTAAAAAATTATATCAAATTAGTTACATTACCTAATATTATAACAAAAGGCATGAGGAATGGTTTTTGTAACACCCTGACCTAGAAACCCATATTCGGTGCATTATTTTATTAAAATATAATGACTTCAAGGAATAAAATCTCGAAATTCCAAAAAGTTTAGTAGTTTTGGAGAGCCATATTACAGACATGATACCCATTATATATTAATAAATTATAAAATAAGAAAATTATATATAACAAAGAAAAATAATCATCATCCTTGAATGTCTATTTAAATATCTACACATCATAACGTAGGGAATGAAAACATACTAAAGATGAGCTTAAATACTCATTTTTGGAGAGTAATGTGGAATAAATAATCAATAAATAAGAATAAATTAACATGTAAATAAAAATAATTGATAAAACATTCCATTAAAATAACTATATTAAGAAATATTAATATGGAAACGTAAAAAATAGAATGTCATGCCATTTAAATAAATAAATTGAGAATGAAATGTATACATCGATACGTCGAAAAAAATATCTAGGATGAATAAAATAGAATCTAAACTAGGGAAATGATTATATAAAAGGAATCCATGTTTCCTTGGTACATGGTACCATTATTTTCAATACCTTTAACAAGATGTTTTACAACATATCAGGTAAAAATGCATTTGATTTGGCCAAAAGATTCATCTCATTGGATAACCAATGCATCGAGGAGATATCTGTAATTGGGCCCTCCCATGTCATAAAAGTCTAAATAATTACTCATATATGAAATAAATATTGCGACATATCAAATATCCATATTAAATAAATATCCTAGGTTTATCTACAATAACTAAGAGGAGGATAAGTAAGAAAAGGAGTTGTTTACATTAAAATATTGTTGAGGAAAATTAATCATTTAACAGTCTGACATTTCCCATACATCTTTGAAAAATTTACGTCATAATTTCCTATGAAATAAAGGATACTTATAATCTCATGTGAATTAGTATACTTTGGATATATCTTATCAAATGGATGTCTATACCCCAAATAAAGGTTAATTCATGAAAAACAAATGTCTCAATGGAATGTAAATTGAGACGGAATCCATTACTTTAACCTTAATTTTGTTGTGGGGTCTTTATCCTCATGTATATTGGATTCAAATATATTAATAACTTATAATATAACCTTAATAATTTTTATCATACCATATATTAACTTCTTATAATTTTTTTTACACATTTCTTAACACTCTTTCATTATTTTAACAATTTCTATTCTCAATTGACTTGTTTAATCAAGTATTTTTGACATGTTACTTATTTTTCCATTATTAAAAATAACAATTTCATCATCACTAGAATGTATAAAATGAATTAATATTATTATATATTAATTAAATATTTATTTATAATATTCCATAATTTTAATAGATATGAAATTAAGTTCACCATTTATGGATACAGTATGTGGTATGTACACATGAACTCTACTTCATCTCTTTGTAATAATAAAATAATGAAATAATGATATATATGTATATTATGAATATATAATTATATCTTTGTTATATATGATACATAGTTTTATTAACATTATCCTTAACATTTTTTGTGCATAGTGTGAATTAATAACGTCGTTTCGAGGGGGTGGTAGTCCATACATCCTCAAAGATGTTATCGTGACAACGCATAATGGGATGTGTTAATGTTATTTCTTATAAAATTATTAATGAATTAATATTAAATAATATATATCATATATATTATATATAAATAGTGTTTCCGTCATAATGTCCTCCTAGATAGGTGGTAAAGAAAAAATGAACAATCGTCATTTTGTGAGGTAGTAGTTCACCTTACATTGAAAGAACATTTTTGTTACACATTAGACGGGGTTGTGTGTAGGTTTAGTTAGAAATTTAAATGTAAAATATAATTTTATATTTAGGATACTGGTTTTTTATTAAATCATGTAATATGAAGATTACATGGATGGGAGAAGAAAAATAATGAAAAGAGATCATTGGAAAATGTTATATGAAAATCGAGTAACTCCTCTTTGTTTCTACCAAAGGGATTCCTTAGAAGTATTTACGACCTAATGGAGGGATCAAGGTAAAGGGGAGAGAATTTGGGATGATTTGTGGGTAGATATTTTTTAAACCATAGTGGATTGAGAGGTGTGAGTAATGTTGAGAAGTGGGGGCCTTTTATAATGGTGGATGAGTTAACCTATTATAATAATTTTAGAATGTAATTCCCACCATGTTATTACTGTTTAATGTGGATAAAATAAATTAACAAATTAAATAAAAGGAACTATATGGACCAATTATTTCCATACAATATCATACTGACAAGTGTATATGTCATTTCGGTCCTGAAGGTTATGGTTTAGTCCTTTATTAAGCTTAATTTAACCTCAATTACTCTAATTAATTTTAATTACATTCACTAATATTTATGATAAAAAATATTTTCTTTCTATTATAAATTACAAATTATCATAATTCATAATATGAAATCCAATTTTCCGAATTCCCATCATAGAAGTGGTAGAATGTAATTTAAAATTCATACCACATGTGGGATGGAAAAATATGTTTTCAACTAAATATTTCTGAAAGTTTCTATGTTTTTATATAAAATTTAAAATTAAAATTGATTCCAAGTAAATAGTTATTTTAATTATTAAAAAAATTATATTAAGGATCATTTTAAATATTTAATATTTTATTTATCCTCCTAAATAAATTAAAACAAAAGTTTTTTGAAATAAAATTTAGTAATTTTAACCATTCATTATAAAATGAAATGTTTCAGAAAAATATCAAAAAATCACCCTAAACTAATTAGTATTTTTCTATTTAACATATAATGTTTTTTTGAAATATTTAATGAATTAATGTTTTAAAATTCATATTTACTATGGTTTCCCTATTAAATGGTGGTAAAACTAACTTAATAAAAATATAGTATTTAATGCATAAAATTGGGTTTGTTTTTATCTTCATCATATATAATCCTTTGGATTTATAATATTTTAAATAAATATAATATATATATATATATAACATTAATAGAACTCAATAATTGTAATTAATTTAATTTATTATTGTAGGATAACTTTGTGAGCATAATATTAATAATATTTCCCTTTATTTTTAATCGATTTTCATATTCATTTCTAATTAATTCATAACCAATGAATTAATTTTATAATTTTGTAAACCATATCTTTTCATACGATAATTAATTAAATTCATTTCCAATAATTTAATGGATATTTTATATTAAACATTATTTTAATAATATATCATTATTTGGTAGAAACATAGTCTTTAATGTAACATAAACCATTTGAAGAAACATATTATTGCATATTATGTATTCTAACTCAATATCATGTTCATTAATAGATATAGAATAGATTTAATTTACATTAAAATAGAAAATATATAGGAAATTATTGGGGTATTATACTTAATTACACGTTTGGTGTTGCGTGTCATGCACACTATAGAATATAATATTCATACTCTAGAATTTTAGGTGTTTATATTCTCCTCACCTTACTTAAATTGATTCCTAATAATTTAAACATGGTCACAATAATAATGTGATTGAAATTAAAATATTTTTGAAATACAAACGCAGTGAAATTGGATAATATAACACTTTCTTAATAAATGATAATGTAAAGTACAAATGTCACATAACTATGTTCCCTAGTATCAGATCATTGGTGCCGAATGAAACCATTAATATGGAACGAAACATACAACAATCAAGTTCTTATAAAGAGTTATATAGAACATGTTTTGATGAATGTTTCTAACAACACAACCATAAACCATATGTTTGAATAATGATAATTTATATAATTTAAAATAATGATAATTGGAAAAAAAATTGAAAAACCATTTTTTATTATTAAGAAATTATTTACCT
This sequence comes from Viscum album, assembly GCA_963277665.1. Classification (NCBI taxonomy): domain Eukaryota; kingdom Viridiplantae; phylum Streptophyta; class Magnoliopsida; order Santalales; family Viscaceae; genus Viscum; species Viscum album. Next base: position 515,858,033 of record OY728141.1, read on the forward strand.
ATATAATAGTATATGTAGATATATGTTTTTATAAATACAGTAGTTTAATTTTATTACACATTGGACTATTTATAATTCCTCTCCTAGAACATGATGCATCATACTATGAAGTAATACTTTATCATCTAAAATCTCATTCATTGATCAACATAAAAATTATTAGAAATGGTTAAGTTTTACATCAAATTACGATCCAATAAACAAGAAATATGGTCACTAGAAATCTTATGATGAACATATCATTAAAATTTAATCAAAATGAAGATTATATAGATATTAATATTCCAAAAATTTGAATAATTTCATCATGCAACCTCATTAAATGTGGTCATAACCTATGTAACTATAAACCTTATTGGAAACATTTATTTTACCTTATTTTGTAAGTAAGAAACATTTTATTGGATATATTACTTAAATATAATGTATTTGTTAACTATATTGATTATATCATAGGAAAATTGTTGAAAAGTCATTAAGGTAGTCTGAGCTTATATAAATCAATCATTTTACACCATTATTTCTCATCAGGAACTTATTATGGGATGTATTCCCCATGATAATGTGTTTTCAGATTTTATTAACAATCTAGTTAATAATTTTTCTTGGTACCATTCAATATATTATTTTAAATCCTTAATGAAAAATTACTATAGTAAAATCCTCATATATTCCTCAATTTTTATAACTAGAAAATTCATGGGAAAAAAGGACATAATTATGAAATTTTTTACGTTAATAGTCAATATCCATCAAACGATGTTTAATAACTACATCATTATCTAATAGTATTATTTCGGGTATATTCCATTGATGCTTCTAACATTTATATTCTTTGTGTCCCATCCCATTTTATTTGGATCATTTTTCATTAGAAATCATTTTCTTACCCATGAAATCAAAAACATGGTGTAATTTTTCTCTCCACATATAAAAAACACCCATTCCCATTAATAATGTACCAGAGTGTTTCTTTACAAAATTATCGCATTCCAGAAAATCCCTTTTCCCTTCATATTCTTGGACTCATTCCATTTTTCTCACTACTAAGATGCCCTCTTCTTGTCTTCAATTTCATAGAAGACATAGGACTTGGAAAATTATTTACACATATCATTGTCATGTGATACTATGTCCTCATATGATGAGAATTAGCTGGATACTATTTAACTCTGAAATATTTTCTTAATACCATGAATGATTTGACCCTTATTATTCTTCAGATGACATGAACTAGTGAGTTTCACATTTCTTATACTAAGAATAATTTATATACAATGAAATATATTTTATTATATCATAACATAATGTATAATTCAGAATATTGTATAGAACATAAATGTATGCATCATGAATCCTAGAATCCGAATATTTTCCAATATTTGAGAAATATTTACATCTAAATCCTTCATAATGGTAGGTAAAGAAAATTAGTATTTCCATATGCATATCACATGGTAGTGTCAAACTAGGTCTCCATTAAGGCCCGTTTTCATGTATCATGTGACCCCAAGCCATGAAGAAACTACTTTTTTATAGTTGTTATTCTTATGTATGTCTGTTCCACATCCAAATCCACTTGTAGTATCCATACACTGATGTATTTCTAGGAATACGGTTATAATCTCTTCCTTAACAGAATTATAGGATGATCTTGTGTACTTATAATCAATATTAATGTAAGGGTTATGATCCATAATCTATGTTTTCTAAATGTAGTTTTTTGTTTACTTCTAAACTTCCATTGAATACAACTATAATGCCATGAACTAGAAACTCGGAGCCGGTGTATTATTTTATAAAATTGGTATGATTACAAGAAACCAAATACTAAAGGTCCGATCAATTTAACAATCTTGGAAATATACATTGAAAAAATTAAACTCATAATAAATTGGTAAATAAAAAATAAAAAAATGATACATAATAAAAAAAATAGATAGAATCCTTGAATTTTTATTCAATGATTTTTTCATTATAACCCATGTAAGGGAAACATAATATGGGCATGCTCAAATGCATAGTAAGGGTAAGTGAAGCGATATTAATAATGAATAAAGAAAAATAAATAAACATGGAAATTTAATTAACTAATAACACATGAAATTATAATAAATCAATGATTAAATATCAATACGTAAAGTAATTAAACGAAAACACATACCATAAAAAATAAACTAAGAATGAAATGTATTGATAGATATGTTGATGAAAAATATCATGGAATAATAATAACTATATATAAATGATGGAAATTATTAATTATTGGATTCAATGTTTCATAGGTACATGGTACCTTTACCGTGAAGACCTTTCACAAGATAGTTTACTATATATCATGAAAAAACCATCTGATTTATCCAAATGATTCATCTCATGAAACTACCAATGCATCAAGTGTCTATCTATAATAGAAAAAAAATGTTGTATCAGTACATAATATTAAAAATATATCAAATATATAATGTTCCTTATAAAATATCCAAATGGAATAAATAACATGGATTTATCAGTAATAACTCAGAGGTGTATAAGTTAGAAGAAGGGTTGCTAACATTAAAATATTCTTCAGAAATAATAATCATTAATCATTCCAAAGTGTAACAGAATACATTGTGAAATATAAATAATAAATAACATTGAAATAAATGAAACTTATAATATTATGATAATATGTATATTCTAGATATATCATATCAAAGGTCATTATATACAACAAATAAAAATTAATTTGTTCAGAACAAAAAAATTTGTCAATGGAATTTAATTTGGGATGAAATATTTTACCTAATCATTCATTTAGTATTTATATCTTTACAATATAGTATAGTGGTTTAAAATCTATTACTAACATATTAAAAAAATCATACTTATTCTTACAATAACATATATCTTGTTATTATTATATATTATTACCTATTTATTAACGATCTTTCATTATTTTAACTACTTCAGGTCTTAATTTCCTAGTAATCTCAAGTATATTTTAACTTGTTACATGTTGTTACGACATCATAGATCATGATTTAGAAATCTCAAAATTGAAATAAATGACTTCATTATCTTATATATTCATTTAATATGTATTTATATTAGTTCAACATATTTGGAGGTAATAAATAAAGTGAACCATTCATTGAGATGATATGTCGTACGCATGCATGAACACCACTACTATTTCATTGTCACGATAGAATAATGAAAAATAAATTATACATAAGTATATTAAATTAGTAGTATCATATCTATGTTATATATGTTACATAGTTTTATTAAATTGAACTTTAATTTGTTCTATGTATAGCGCTAACAAATCACATTACATTGAGGGGTCAGTAATCCAAACATCCTCAAACGATGTAATCTTATTAACAATAAATTTGAAGTATTAAAGTTATTTTTTATAAAATTATTACATAAATAATTTTTTTAATAAATATATTATATATCATATATAAATATAGTGTCCAAAACAATTAACATCATGTGTGGTGGTAAAGGAATAATGAAATATAATTGTTTTGTGAGGATTTAGTTTGCCGTATATTGAAACATTATGTTTGATAACCATTAGATGGAAGTGTGTGATTGTTTTATTTAGAAATAATAATTTAAAAACATCATACTATATTTATAATATTGGGGTCATTATTTAATCATGTAATAATAATAGTATACTGAGTGGATAAGTAAATGAAAGAAATGATATCATTGGAAAGTGTATCCTTAAAATCAGGTACCTCTTTTTTGTTTATACCAAAGGGATTCAATAAAAAGATTTATTATTACATATATGATTCAGGGTATAGGTAAGGTATTTTTTAAACATATTTGTCTACATATTGGCCAAAATTAAGTGGGTTTAGATGTGTATGTAGTAGTGATAAGTGGCAGACTTTAATGGTGGAGGAGGTGTGGCACTCTTTTAATATTTTGACAATTTAAATCCTACCATGTTTTTTAGGTTTCATTGGATCCAATAGTCGAACCAATTATATATAAGTAATTATAGGGTCTAAATATGGATATATTATTTCTTTTTGTAAAATTTATAGGTCATTTTGGTCATTAGGACTATGATTTGGTCCCTTATTGATCTTAATTTAACCATAAATGTTTTAATTAATTTTCATAACATTAAATGATATTTTTTTGGTAAAAACTATGTTGTTAATATAAAAAGATATTAATTACATTTATTCCAAATATGGAATCCATTTTTCTATATTTTAATAATATAAGTTTAATAAATTGATTAAAAATTCATCCCACAGGTGAGACAAGAATGTGGTTTTTTAACAATAAATGTTAGAAAGTTGTCTATGTATTTAGAATAATTTTAAATATTAAATTTATTAAATTAACATAAATTATATTATTTGATAAAAATATTACATAATTAATCATTAATCATAATTAAAATTATAATCTATCCTTATAAAAAATTTAAAGAAAAATTAATTTTAAACTATTCATTAAAAAAAGAAATGATTCAAAAAAATATCCAAAATTCACCCTATATTAATTAATTTGTTTAAAATTATAATACAAATTTTATTTTTACATATTAAATTAAATTAATGAGTCAAAATTATGATTTGAAATTCATTATCGATTAAAATATGGCAAAACCAACTTAATAGGAACATCATGTTTTATTCATGATAGTGGGTTTGTTTTTATCTTAAGTTTATGAAATATATTGGATGAATATAAAAAATAACTAATGTGATATAATATAATTATCAAATTTATATCAATCATTAATTGTAATAAATTTAATAATTTAGGGTAAAACAACTTTTCATCTGTAAAACTAATCATATTTTCCTTTGTATTCAATTAGTTTTTATATTCAGTTATAATTAATTCCTAACCAATAAATTTATATTATATTTGTGTAAACCACATATTTTCATAAGATAGTTAATCTAATTCATAACCACTACTTTGATGTCTATGTTATGTTAAATAATATTTTAATAATATATCTTTATTTGGTAAATATTCAGTATTGTGTGTAACACAAACCATTTTAGGAAATTCATTATTATGTGTGTCATACGCTAACTCAGTGTCAAGTTCATTAAATGATTTAGCATACATTTAATTTACTAAAAATATTTAATATATAAGAATGTATCTCAGTATTATATTCCCTCACATTGTTGGTGTCTCGTTTCATACAAGCTATCGAATATAATATTCATACTCTATAATATTGAGGTGTTACAAATTAATGGAGTGATGAAAGTAGATTATGAGGTTTCTAATATTAGAAAAACATAGTTATGAGTAGTTAAAAATTAAAAAATATATATACCATATAATATTGTACTTAATAACCCCAAAGTGGACCTTCTTAATCAAAATTTATTATATTTTTCTCTAATTAAATTAAATGGCCTATAATATTTTTTCACCACTTATATGTATATAATATGTAGTTTAAATTGTTTAGAGGAATAATATTATACAAACATTGAATTACTTATCAATTATTGTTCCATGATACATGATAACTAATTCAATCTTTAATGTTTTTAATTAATGAATAAATCAGTTAATGTATAGTACCAATGATCTAGAAATAGAATCAAGTTTTCAACATCATTAAATATTTAAGAGACTTATTCAACATGAAAAAATATTGACATGTATATTTTGACTGTCATTTATATGCATCATTTATCAAATATTTTGTAAATATTGTTAGATACTGAAAATTTAATATGTTGATCCACCAATATAGATGCAGTTGATATAGGGGGATCAGAATGTCGGACTTGTTATTAATTAAAAAATATCACAATCTCTTACCTATAGACCTATTTAGTTAATAGATCTCTCACTCTCTCTAAAATGATCTTGAGTTAAAATTATAAACGTGAAAAAGAAATATTATTCACAAAAAAAAATTTAAATGTGTTTAATCTCAATGATGAATGATTTCATCCCAAATGTATAAGTATTCTTATCCCACTCACACGTATAATATATTTTACTATTTAGATGATGTCTTGGAAAGTGTCTTCCCTTGAACATGTATAATTTCATGAACCAATAATACATATATATATATATAGACCAAACCTCTATTCTTCATGTTCCCACACTAACCAAGTATTTCTCTAAATAAATATAGTCAAATTTCTCCTATGTGAAAAATTACCTATATGAAAGCACAAGTAACTTATAGACTATAGAATATCATAACATATTCCTCTCAATTCAAAACAATAAAGGGTTATAAATATTATGATATAGAAATACAATATTCCTTATTCAAATTAAATCCATATATCATTGGCAGGAACTCTATCTTATTTAGCCAGAATGATAACCAATATAATATAGGTAGTTTCTCTACTATAATTCATTTTTATCAAAAAAAATATGATCTGATCACCCAAAGTATTAGGCTTCTTTTTATCATTAATTAAAAATATTTTTAGGATAATAGTTTGAATTCTATCTCCCTCCTTAACACTCAATATATTTAGTATTATTCAATATCTACATCTAATTTATCTCATTAAAAACCATTTTACGACTACTTCTTATACCGATTTATTTATTCATATTATCACATCTGTATTATTTTCATAATTTGAAAATAGAAAATTGACCATTACATTTGAAACTATGATGTTATCAACATTTATTGGTCTTTAAATATTTCATAATATCCACGTAATATAAATTTAATAAAATTATAGATCACCAAAAATTACTTATACTATTTCTCAAATTTCATTCCACCCCATTATTATCAAAATCTACAGAGACTCTTCTCCTCTATGAAATCTATATTCTTATTTATGTATTTATTCATGAGAATAGGAAGAATAAATCATGGATTAGAAAAGAAGAATCCAGACATAGCATTGTTATTAAATACATAGTTCTATGAATCTCAATTAGAATTATTTATATACAAAGCATCCTGGTGTTTATGACCCAAATATCAACATAAAATCATCGGAATTGAATCACTAGAAATCATTTATTTTTTCAAACTAGAATATGGACCTATTATTTAGCATGATATTAATATATTATATCACAAGATACATATTTTCCTCACCATTAACCCTTATATATAAACTTGGTGAATCATATGCATTATCTAGTTAACATTTCTATAATGATTTGATTTTCTTATGTTTGGTACATTGTACGAATTATTCAAAAAAACCTTTACCTAATGATTTATTACTGTTATGTATTATCTTAAAGACCCAAACGATTTGATGTAATGTTTTTCTCCAGAAATATCACAATTAGAACTATAGAAATAATCTTATATATTATTTGACCATATGTTACATATAATGTATAATATTTACTGTAATATTTTTGATATATGACTTAGATCTGGTCTTACATAATGAGAAAACGAACCTTTACATATCTCAATGAAACATTTTACATCTCTAAATTATTTTTAATAGTGACTCATATATATATATATATATATATTAGATGTTTCACATTACATATTTTCATAAATCAAAGAGTACCTTTACTCAAGAGATCATCATGACATTATATATTTCCATTACACTATTATGAACATTATATTTCAAGAACCATAACATTATGTATAAATGGTTGTATATGAACTGGATAAACCTTACATATATATTCCTTCTGTATTTATATAAATATTATACACAAACCGACTCTAACATATTGACCATTATATATTAGCATTGTGTATCAAGTAGTTTTACAAATTTTCCATATATTGACTCTTATGTATTGGATTTCTCATGTTTCTTTTATGTATTGTGGAGTGTTATAAATTTAGGAGAACTTATAAATTGTAATATTATCTAGAATTTTCCAACCTTCCTCAACACATCTTAAACCCATCAAGTTTCATTTGGATTACATAAAATCAGTAGAAATATAATTCCTAATATTATATATTATATAAATACCTCTAGATGTATTTCAATGAATCATCCTCCATCTCAATAACATCTTGAAACATCATACAAGTATATTCTAAATGTATCATCAATCATAAAAATTAAATTATAATAATTATGGAACATTAAAACTAGAATTTGTAGCTTGATCACACTAATAAAATATCTTAAAGTCACCATACTCCTTGGAACTGAACTTCCTTTAATTATAAAAGCCTTCTAAAATAGAGTATTCACAAGAACCTTCAGTAAAAAACATCACACATCAACGATACTTTATATCAGTTAAAAGTAGTATAATATTTATGATAAATTGATAAAATATCATTCTTAAAATATATTTCCACATGTGAATGGATATAAAATAAAATATCCAATTTTTGTGTCTCAATCTTATTTGAATCATTATTCATGAACTCATTTTTCATTAATTAAGCATGATGGAACTTCCAACTCTATTCTTTGAGTTGTTCTATAATATTCTCAATCTTCATTATTCCTAAACATCATAACATTTTGTTAGAAATGTTATTCTTCCTCTAATAAACATGATTGGTTACTCCAATCACATTCAAAAATTATCATATAAATTATATTAGGAGTATGCTTCTTTATATCATTCTTGTAGAAGAAAACTATAACTCAATACCAAATGGGTTCAAGAGTAACATTATTTGAATTTTTAGTCATTTTTCATATTGAATATTTATATCAATATGTTCTTATTATATTTTCCTCTCACTCTCCCATGTTGAATTTTTTTAAGATTCATATGAGAGGTTGATATAAACTCACTAAAGGTAGTGATTAATTAATTTTCTCACTATATGTCTATGTGAGAAATTTTCAGTGTATAAAACATGATGGTATAACATAGATAATAGAGACTGAACCAAAAAAATCATACCAACTAAAATCTACCATTACTGGGAAAATCTAATATATTGTCTTTATGATACAACTTCTTGAATATATTTTATTGAGTTTTTCAACCTAAATCTGCAAACTTGTCTTAATACATTGATTAGTGAATTTAAGTAGTGAAAGTAGGTTATGAATAATAAACAACCATTAATTTATTAATTTATATATCATTTTTTATACCAATTACCCATTTATATTGAAATTATATACTAGTAAAAATATTATGTGAGATTATAAAACATACATTTTTAGTGACATTTCCCAAGAACGTTCAAAATTTTCCGATATATATGAATTATTTACATCAGGAAGCTTCCAAAATATGCTCCCTTAAATGGATATATTCTAGAATAACATCATCAACGATGATATATTCATAAAATAATAATCAATCCATTGAGTAGATATTTGGTAAAATAGATATCATGTTTTGTTGCAATCATTACCACACACAATGATTGCTCAAATAAAGAGTAACCAATCTTTGACATCAACCTATCAATTATTCACATACCAATCATCCAATAGAAAATATGAAATTGTATAGTATGATAATATCAATTAAACACATCATGATAAAAATAGAGAATCATTAAATATACCACATTTTAATCAAGAACCATCAATTTAATCTAACTATCTTAATAATTCTCTTAGAATAATGTCATATGACATCATGGGCTACACATACACAAAAATTAGATAAAAAATCAAGCATGCAAATGAATGATACAAAAAATATAAACATACACTAGAAACATGTTTAATGAGATCTCAATATGGTAAAGAACATACTAAATCATAATTTTCAATGTAAATATCAAGGATTGTCAGAGGAGTCATTACTATACTACGACTTCACTCAATCATAACATAATTGCACACAAATGTATCCTATAACCAATTATAAACAAAAACATTAATGGTTATAGAGTTTTAAAATTAATATAATGGGAATAATAAATATATACCCAATTTAGGATACTATAGAAACCCCATATTTGGACTAGAAAACTTCTCGGAAAAGATATCCATGATGCAAGGTGGAGGCTATGGGGTGGAGAAGCACTGATATTAAAAAACATAGGGTAGTATTCACCATTATGGTGAAAGGTTTCACTAGAATAATATTATAATGAAAAAATGTGGAAATATATTATAGTGGTTTTTAGAAGATGATAATAGAGTGACTCTAAGGTTATAGCTACAGCGTGGAAATATTTTCTGTGAATCTCCATAACCATAAACTAGGGGCTACAATGTAAAGGAGTATTAGATGTAAACCTCCACAATGAAGAAGTGTGTCTATGTGGGGGGGGGGGAGACTGTAGAAGAATGATGTGGAGTGAGCTCATATAGTTTAATGTGTACGAACATTGTTTTTGGGTTGAATATCCTATCCTTCAGTTCTCATAGAGTTCTCTCAAATGATGAAGGAGGATAAATATCTTTAGGTGGATCACTGTGGGTTTAATTTTCTTCGGAAACCATTAAAATTTACCTTAAATTTCCCATTATCAATTTAAAAACTGATTCCCTACATTATAAACATATCATTTCATTTATGGTATAAAATAAATGAATACCATGGGGTGGGAAAATATTTTTCACTAATATAGAGTTTGTATTGATGTATGGTACAAGTCAGTGTGGTGAAACCTCCCCGATCACAACTTCCATGACCTAGGCTAGGGAGTGGCCCCACTGAATCACGACACTTTACAATAAAACTCATTTAGATTTGTAATATATCCAAAACCCAAAAAAATTGAGGTGAATCCCCATACACCATGTAATAGGATTCCACTCAGGGGCCTTGTCATGTACACTACAACACAATCTCCGTTTTATTTGGAAGTGAACATTCCAAATCTCATAATAAAACATTCAATATGATATATAATCAACAATTATTAATCTAAGACATGGTATAAAAAAAATAGAGGGGAAAAAATTATTTTATGAACAAAAAATAATTTCATGGAATTATAGTTTTCCCGTAAATCATTTCTCATCCTTCAGAACCATCTCTTGGTCTCCTTCTCAGACCAATCAGTCCACTGAGGTCAAATGATATCCACTCTCTGTAAAGGCCCTTATTATATTTTTTAATTCTTAAAATAAATCTATAAATGTTGTGTTGTTTTCCCTTGAATCACTTTCTCACTCAGATCCATGATCTACCCTAGATTATCCTCATAAGACATGTTAATATCCAAATCAACATCCTTTCAATCAGTAACATGCACAAGGTTGGTTAACTACCTCAAAATCTGTAATAGCGTTAACACGTCTTACATACCTATATAGTTATGATGGAGTTCTAATGTTATTAATCTATATCTATCCACTCATTGACACTAACGGGGCTTACAAAATGAGGTTTTATCTTACCCTACATCTTTAGAGATTTGTTCCCAAATTGAAGATTCATCATCAAGATAAATCAATCACCTATAGAGAACTCTAATGGTATTTTACACTACTAAATAAGAAGATATTTTAATTCTATTATTGCTGACAAACCTATTTTGAATAAGATTAAGTCTTTTGGAGTTCTCTTGAACCGCATGGAGGACCACAAGTATAGACTCACACACCATATACCAATAAAGAGGTGAATGGAATAGCCTCCCATATGGTGACTCATAAGGTGCCATATTAATTGATTCCTAGTAACTATTATTTTATGATAACTCAACCAAGTCTAGGTGATCATCCCATGTTCCACGAATGGCTTATACACAATCTCAAATAATAACCTCCAGTGTCTGTATATTAAGCTCGAGGGATCCATCTATTTATGGATGGTATGATATAATCAACCTCTTGTGAGTCCATAGGGACTTCTATATTCGCTAACACAACATCTACATAAAAAAGAATATTTTTTTTGTAAAATTAATTAGTTGGATATGTGAAATCACATAATCTGAACATTGTAGGGGTTCTCTAGTTCCTCCACCAATTGAGTCTCTCTGATTGGTAAAAAATGGAATGAATTCACTAACTGATCATAGACCACCCAAACTATGTTATGACTCTAGTATAATGGATAACCCTTTCAAAATTTTCATCATGTAATATTCACAATTTTATAGGGTTATAAGAATTTTCTAGAGAAATTCACCAGGACACTGTTGTTCGACCTTTACCCTTTGTCATGTATGTCATTGTGAGACAAAACCCACAATGTCTATCTTAATCCCTGGTCACCATAATTGTTTCCTAAAATCCTGGTATGTCATCAATTCTACAAGATTCAAAGACCATATAGTGGAATGGAAGTCCTTCATTATCTCTTCCAAAAGGTAAATATTGACTAATACTCTCCCATGTAAAATGATCACATCATCAAAGTTCAATGACCTCCTAGCTATTAGATGTGCTTTATCTTGTTGTTCCCTCATCACAACACATTATCAAACTAACTCGTGTCAATTCTTCACCTGGTTCATAGGAGAAGATGTTTTTTCCATTGGTTCACATATCAAAAAACCATATTACTCAAATGAATCCATACTCAAATCATCTAATATGGACCTTAAGTACCACATATCCTTGAATGGACTCTTTCTAGGATAATACCTAGCCTACATAATACAAATGAGAGTATCCACAATGATGTTATCCATTCAATGTGTATGCAAAATCCTGAAATCAAACATATATATATATTAATTATATTACCTTTTGTACTAAGTTCATGTTCCTTTGTATGAATATATACTGGAGGCTCTTGTGGGCATTATTGACAAAAAACTTCTCACCAAAGAGATAGTATCCCAAAAAATATTCAGAGCATAAACAACCGATTTTAGAAATAATTCATGTGTAGGGTATTTCAACTAAGGGGTTCATAGTTTTACTGACCCATATGATACCGTATAATCTTTATACATCATCATCACCCCAATAAAAACAACTGATGAATCAAAGTACACTACATAAATAATAGATTCCCAAGGTTATTTCAATCAGGAGATCTTTTAATCATTTTCATCTTCTCAATGAATGCCACATCACACAGATCCAACCACATGAAATCCCCTCATTTGTTCATCATTTTTTTCATAGATGTATATAGTTGGGAGAAGTCCTAAATAAACCATCGGTAATAAATTTCAAACCTGAAAATCTCATTATCCCAAACAAGATTCAAGGATAGGTATATGACACAAATGCATACAAATTATTTTTGTCTATGGATATACCTATCCCAGACACAACATATACTAGGAACATCACCTATTAAATCCAGAATCCACACTTTCACAACATAGAATAAAGGTACTCTGATAAAAGCTTACATATGACTATCTATAGGTGCCTAGCATTCTGAACTAATGACAGTGAGTATATGAGGATGTATTCAACAATAATAATGATGAATGATTCCAATTATGGGAGAAATATACTATTCTTTAGGTCTATGAACACCACCAGTACATTTTTTTATCTTGAACAGAATAAAAAGTTATTCCTGAAAACCACAACTATTATGAAATGTCATCTTCAAAATGTATTCCTTTCTAAATTGAAACTGGAGACCGACTAATAGAAGATAAATCTTAGAGAACTACTAAGACCTCCATAGCTAATATAAAAGTATATCGATCAAGGGAAAATGATAATAGTTATTAAACACCACCTGATTCCATTTCACATATATAGGATATAGTTGAATACCATAATCCAACATCTTGGGGGATAGCACAAGTGTACCAGATGGTGAAGTACTCAAATTGAAAAAGGCATTTCACTCCAATTCATCAAACTATTCCTTTAGATACATTATCATGGTTATTTATATATTATATATGGGTATCAAAATGTAATTCCCAGTTTGTTTGAGATCAAACTCAATGTACACATACCTTCTAAGAGGATGTCCTAATATGTTTTCTGATAATATTTATTGGATGATAACCATGACTAAATGATGTGATGATGAGGTTATCACTTATGCTAATGAATTATCCAAGACCTCCATCTATGATGTGATCATCCTCAGTTGACTTATGTAGAGTCCAATACTACAAAAAATTTGTTCCTAATATCCTATAATCAATTAATCCTTAGTATTTAGTGATGAAACATAGTTCCTATAGTAGTATATGTGATCTCAGAAACATGTCAATCAATCCATGATGATTAAAATTTAAAAGGAAATAATATATAAAAACAGGGACATCCATACATTTATATATCCAATGACAAATATTGGACATTACAACCAATTCGGGGGATGGATCACATTCATTCCAAATGGTCTGTTAGGGGAGTTTAACAATTCAGATAACCTAACTAGGAAGTAATGTTCATTAAAAACTTGTGAAACAATAAAATAATTAGAATCCCAAGTATCAAAAAAGGTGTAGAAAAAATGAATATGATCAAGACTATTTCCCAAATAATAATTGGACCCTCTTCACGATCTACTTGAACCTAGTACACTATGTAGATGTGGCCTTCTTGAGCTCTGTGGCTCCATCCATAAGGTACATAACCCGTTTTCTCCAACTATTGAAAACTATTTCCAGATCCCTAGGTCGATGATATAGCTCATCCTCTACCACTCTAGGTCCCTAGCATAGAGTTCCTATAGAATAAGCAATGAAGGATTTTTTGATTTTCGTAATGATAATAAATATTCAACGGTGTAGTCTATATATTATGAAAATGACCCACCATTATGAATTTGAAGCATTATTGAATTCCTTATAAAGAATATAATGAAGAAGATATATTCTAGACAAGTATGGATGTGATATACACCAAATCTATCATATCTCACTTACTTCCTCCAAAATGATACACATGGTGGCTTTAGGTTGTCCAAAAGTCTATGCTGACGGGCGAAAAAAGTAGCATGGTCCTCTTCAAGACATTTTTATTATTATTAGGGACATATAAGGAACATTATTATAAGTCCATATATTAATGTTTCAATCATGATGTATGAACTACGATCAAAGATAAAAATCAAACAACTAATACTTATATTCCACAAATATATCCAAGAGAGGTGAATAAATAATAAGCTCGGTGATTCTTGTTGAGTGATCCTAAAATGTCATTGATCCCACCCAATGCTCTATAAATTACAATTCTCGATCTAGCGTTATCAAATTTGGAAATAACACCTTTAAGTAAAGGTCCTTGAAGGTCCCCCACATGAGACCCTCTATCCTCACATCATGAATCATAACATACCACCAATTTCATGAAGCATCCCATGTCATAATGGTCATGATATTCACCTTCTCATCCTCTAGTGTCTCTACTAGGTTGAAGATCCTTATAATAAATATTATATAGTCCATGGAATCATGTGGACATCTGGTTACTTTTACAGACAGAGGATGTTATAGATGAAATAATAAATAATGTTTGACCATATTCATAGTGAACAATTTATCTTAGATAGGAATAATCATAATGATTACCTGATAATTGGGTTTTGCAGCCTGGACCACTTGTACCTATATGGGTGGTGGTGCAAGAACATCATGATATTCCCCAAATAGATGTCTTGTAAAATGTATTAAAAGAGGAATCATATGAAATAGCTAAAAAAATAATAACATTTATAGTCCTAATCACCCTACATGATCAAAGAAATTTTCCTATAGTAGTCAACCCACAACCTAAGGTATACCCCTCGAAAAAAACCATTCCATGTTTCTAACCCTATATGTTCTTAAATGTAATTACATTTACAATAACACAATATCATGATCAGTTATACTAATCAATCATAATATAGATAATTCTTAATATCATGAAAATATAGTTATATCACACAATCATGGAAACTATCCCAATCCAATTGTAAAAAAGGTTGTTAATTATAGAAACATTAAGAAGAATAATAATATGAATATATATGGCTTATGAACCTACATTCTTAGACATGATGTATGAATGTATATGAAATCTCGTAACTCTCATATCAACATCATGTGTATTACCCAATGTGAATTTAATCAATGATAATAAAAAAACATTAATTTATAGTTTTATGTTAATATAGAGGTCCACTATTCATTGTTATGAAGGAACTAGTATAGTTTCCATAACCGAGACATAACTATACTAAAACCTATCAATCTAAAAAATATTAACGAATGTTGGGAGAAAATTTAGTAAAATCATGGTCATCTAAAAAACATTTTACTTTTTTTACATGCCCAAATGGTATGAGTAGAGTGTTATGTGAACTCATGAAATCCTCCCCATAAACCAGATCCTTATGACTATAATAAGTAATAGAGTACCTCAATAAGAGAAAATACCAAATGTATCATGATATATGATGTAAAAGAACATATAAAAATAATATTAAAACATTAATGTAAACTTGCGGAAAAAATGGATGAAATATATTTCAAATAAGTAATATAATTTATAATGTAGAAATCCAAACTACAGTAAAGTGTGGGTAAATAAATATAAAAAATTATATCCCACTGGTATCCATCGGATTCATCCTCCAAATCAATTCCCATAATCTTAGCAGTCTATCACATAGACCTTTCCCTTAACCAGATCCCTCTTGTAATCTACATGCACACACAAATGATTGAGTATGGTGTAACTAAAAGACTCCGTGGAACACCAACAATGCATCCCTAACACCAAATGATTAATTATTAAAATGTATTGAAAAATAATATTCAATTTAAAAACATAATAAAAATACAATCCCAAATAGAGCGGTCATGTTCTAACCAAATCGCCACTAACCCTAAGATGTACCTGCTTCATCCGCATTCTAGAATGTGTTTCATATATTGTTATGTATTCAGAACCAACCGCAAGGATTTTAGGGAATCACAAGGATTCCATATTTAATTTTCTGAAATAACCTACCTATAATCTATTAGGAATCATGTAATAATCATAACTCCACATGTCATTAAGTATCTATAACGAACCTGGAAGGCATATAACAATGAGTAATAAAAAATAAATAAGAAAATGAGTTTCTATAACCTAACGTGAATCTAAAAGGCATTAGGTAATAGTTTGAAATCCGTATGGAATTTTTTTTTTCACACCCACTTCGAAATTCACAAGTCAAAGAGTGAAGACTGGGTTTCCATGCTATCATTCTAAGCCATCATCACCGTTACCCACCATGTTTACACCCTAAAATTAGTAACCATGCAACATAAGCCATATATTGAGTATTAACATACCAGTCCTCCAAAGTAAAACATAAAATAGGTCATATGATAAAATACATAACAAACATCATGTGAAAAATATTTCATCGTTATATATTAGAAATTTGAATCAATCATCATCATAAAAATCTAGTTATCTCAAAAAAATATCATAAAAGAAACTCATATGGGGTCATATTCTACACATATACACGCATATAAAATCATAAATCCAGAATGAATATCAATGATTCATATAATATAATCATAAAATATAAGTATGTGTAATGAGAGATGATGAATTTAAGTAACTTCCTAATTCATGGTTGTCAATTCCAACATAAAGAATTGTCATAAGTTCAATCATCATAACAAAACATCAATGAACCAGAAGATTATCATACACCAACAACTCATAGATCCATATTTAAGCCTCCAACATAATGTTTTTAGAATAAGGAGTGATATATGAGTGGTAATTTAAATTCATACCCTTGGTTGGGAACTAGAGGAACAAAAAATATCTATTAGAAGGCTTATAGAAAGAGATCATCATAGAAGAAGATAAAAGTCATGGAATTGAGGTGCATGAGGACCAACCAACACAATATAGTTAACACCACCCTGGTGAATTGTTTCACGAGAATAAAACCATAGTGGAAAATTTTTTGAACTATGGTGTAGTGGTGTACATGAGATGAGACAAACTCAATTCAATGTATATAGATACAATGTGTAAAATTTGACATTGAAACTCCATGCCCATATAAAAAGGGGTTGTATCTTAGTGGGTTGTTGGATTTCAAATTACAAAATTAATATGGGGGGGGGGGGGGTGCGACAAATAAGTAGGTTGCATTGTTGAATTCTGTGACATAAATGGTAGGAAAACATTC
Source organism: Viscum album (assembly GCA_963277665.1). Taxonomy (NCBI): domain Eukaryota; kingdom Viridiplantae; phylum Streptophyta; class Magnoliopsida; order Santalales; family Viscaceae; genus Viscum; species Viscum album. Next base: position 515,875,961 of record OY728141.1, read on the forward strand.
ATTGTGTTTCTTAATTAGCCATTTGATGCTCGTAGATATCCCTTGAATGATGTGGGATGATTTCTATTTGTAGAGGGATATCTATGGGATTAATACACATGAGACCCCTTCATAAATTCCATTTAATTCCTTTGCTTAAATTTTGAAACTAATTAAACTTTTTAAATCCGAAAATGGCCAATATAGGTAGGAAATCCGAAAGAACAAGTGACTATAAAAATGAATGAAATTGATAGAGAGCTATTATTAAGTCATGGTCCAAGCCAATATGGTGAAAGGTCAATCATCTAGGCTTCAATGTAGCCTCACCCAATCATACCTCACTATATCACAACAAATATGGTCATGTGAACTATGACAAAATATCCTCTGTTTTGGTAGTGAACTTTCCAACCCCCCCCCCCCCTTAATCCTCCAAAATATTCCTTAATGAATATGGTACTATCTCAAAAAATAACTAAATAAGACACTAATAAATTAATAATAATTTTATTTCTTTATGAAATTAATTGATAACTAGAGGATAAAAGTTAAATAGATTTTAAAAAATGTTGTACATTATAATTTCTTTCAATGTATTTGTAAACATAAATATTCAATAATAACAATTATAACTTAGAATAAAACCCTACCTTTGAATTATTATTTGTCAAAAATGATAAAAACTCTTTTGTAATATATTTATATATATTAATTACTTGATTAACAAAACTTTATTGGTATATTCCATTATTATAATCATCTTTATTTCATTTATTAACTTGTCTTATATAGTTACGTAACCGGTTATGTTCAGTTAAAATTATTTTTAATGATTTTTGAATCACAAAAAAAATTATTGGTGAACCAGGTCCAAATAAGTCAATTTTCCCTTATATATAATATATTATTCCTGAAAATATTATCATTTTTATATATTAAATAAAATTTTATTACCAATATGAAATAAAATCTAAAGAAATGATGCATTATTAACACATGAATGATTTTTTAATTTTTCTAGAAAATTAAAAGGACATCATATAAGTAAAGATTTTATTTTACAGAATCATATTAATGTAATAAATATCATATTTACTCATTAAATCCATCTTTATTACAATACACTTAAGGAAAAAAAATGAAAAATGTACCACATTGCTTCGTGAAGGTGGTAGTCAATACATACGCACAAATAACATTATCATTTTCCAATGAATTGAAGGGTAATAAGGTATATTATATATTACCATTACATAATAATAATTATATCATAAATATTAGGAATAAGAATTATATACATAATAATAATTAACAATTAAGGGTAGTCATAATAAATGAAATACATTGTTTTGTATAAGTGCTAGTCTACACATATGCAGTAGCGATTCATTCATTTCAAATGTGATTGAAATAAGGTGGATAAAAGTTTTTCCATTAAAATAATAAAATTATAAATTATCGAATGTAATGATGTTGTTATATATAATTATTTAGATAAAAAATTAAGGTGATAAAATAATAAATAAAATCAAAGAATTTGGTTAAGAGTTAAACCCTTAATTTTGAAATCCTTCTTTAGATGACACCTTATTTATTATTAAGATAGTATAAAGGGATGAATACAATATCCTAGAAGTCGGAGGATATTAATGGAATTATTTGGTTAGGTTTTGGTTGAGAAGTTTTTCATTTGTTTGAATTATATTGGTATAGGGATCCATTTAATATTCTAGGTTCATAGAAATCATAAAAATAATTGAAATATTATAAAAATTAATATGACTTACCCATATAAAGTGGATCCAATTTGTGAAAAGTTTCCATTTTATATGTACATGGGATAAATATATGAAAATAATATAATTTAAACATGTTTCTAAGTCACATTAACTATATTCATTTTAGTTTAACCCGCTTATTACCAATTGTAACCATTACAGAAAGAATAAAATTCTCACCAAGGTTATTTTTAATTTTGAAAAATAATTATATAACATACATTGAAAATAGTCAAATACTAATAAAAATTATTTAATATATTTTAGTGGGTTAAATTTAAAAATGGCATAAAATTAATTTTAAAATGAGAATACATAATGCAATGAAAAAAAGGTTGTACAAGAAATATGTTTTATGTATAAAAATGTTTTCTCTACTAGATTCTTATATATTTATAAATAAAATTATATTAATTGAATTATTTTTTATAATATGAGATTTAATTTAATTTAAAAAAAATTAAAATATCCCACTAGAATATTTAATGAATGAATTGGATCAGAATGATTCTTTAATTAGAAAAACTATTTATTGGATTTAAAGAATTCCATTCATAGAGTTCTAAGTTGAAAATAATATGTTTCAATACATTATAATAATTATTAAAAATAAATTCTATATAGTAATAAGGTTGAATGTTTTTTAAAATTATTCTTATATTATGGTATTTTCATAAAAGTTACAAAATTTTGAAAATCTGAATTTTCACTATACACCAAAAAATAACCTATTTAAAAAAAATAAATTAGTTTTACCTATTGATAATTTTTACATACTAATTTCAAAACATATTTTATTTTTTTCAAATAAGATATCTATAAAATGTGGAAATAAATTGTAATTATTCTCACATAAAACATGAATATTCAATTTTCTTGAAAAATGTATCATTGTGGAATAAAATGAATTTATTCTTACAACGTTCCTTATAAAAACAACTAAATAAAAAAAATTTGAATTATTTCATAATATTTTTTAAGAAAAGAATTTATACACATATTTCCAAAAAAATTATTCATATTTATACCCGTAAACCCAACAATAACATTATAAAAATCTTATTTAACATATAATATTTCTATAGTGTATCACTTTCTAGTTAATCTATGTGTTGAAATTTTTAATCGAATTGAACATAGTATTGAAATAAAATAAATATGGGGTTTACATTCTCCAGTCAATAAAATTTCATCACAAAAATTTTAATGTTTTTTAGAATATAATGTAATTTTAAAATAATCTATCATGTTTTTTTTCTAAGTTATGAATATGAATGTAATTATTTTTTAACAAATATTCATAACATTATAAGACTTAAACTTAGGAATCTTCTTCCATAATAGTACCTTGCTAAATTATTGTTAAATTACATATGAAAAAAATATACTTTTCTTCCATTTCTTGAGTTTGAGGAATTATAATAAAATATACGTACTTCATTCTTTTAAATTTGGGAGATAAGTTTTTTTATTTGATAGATTATTTAAATCATATTCCACTTTTTATACCAATAATGAATGACTATGAGAAATTTTTTATTCCTAAAGTAAAAAAATATAAACCATTAATTGATCATAAAATCTATAATAGAATTATAATTTATTTAACCTCCCCAAAAATTTATTAAGAGAAGATCAACAAATAATAAAATTGTAAAAAAATTCTTTTCAAGAAGTAATACATCATTTCCTAAAATATCAATAATAATACCAGTTGAGATATGATAATTAACTATGTTGTTCGAAAGTTATTAATTTATTTTTTTCTACAAACTCAAAATTTATCAAAAATAATTAAATTCCAAAAAATAAATATTATTTTAATTCTAATATTAGGAATTACAACATTGCTAGTAACTAGGGAATAATTGTTCATATTAATAAAATCCCTTAAAATATTCTTATTATATCATACCTCACACTATGATTATTCATTTACATTTCCTTACTTCGAGTTTCAAGGGATGATTTAACATCTATGAAAAATATAAAAGAGTTAACAGATTCAGAATAAAATAAATATCAAGTTTAAATTAAATATACATGATAGGATAATATAAAATATTTTCACTATAGATATTCTAAAAAATTAATATTGGCCAATATCCCTTAAACTTTCATAAGGTAAATTTTCATCATACCTAGGGAATTCAATTCCAAAATGCCTCAAATCCTTAACATTAAAAAAATAGAAATTTTTAGCATATTTTTTTCACATGGATTCACAATGAAAATGGTGTTTCTCTTTATACTTTAAAAAAATTCATTCCCTTCCTGAAATTACATGGGAGTTTACTTCTATAATTACCATATTTTGGATGTTCCATACTATACTTCTTTCTATTAACATCATTTTTTTCATAGTGATTTATTATCATTTTGATATATTTTTTTCATTTGAAAATATATTTTCTGTAGTATTGTTTCTCCTTATAAATGGTACGTGATACCATATCATCATATAATGTAAATTTTTAAGAGTCTGGTGTTATTTTTAGGCTTCAATTAAGCCCATTAAATATATGGTAAATCATTATTTCTAAATTATGTACACAGTAAGTAAAACTGAGTTATAATCACGAAATGTTTTTCTCATCCCCACTAACAAATCCCCCCTCCTTAAATCCTAAATGTATGAATTTATAACACATTGATGTTTTTTTATTTCATGGAAAACATTTTTTAAGGATTTTTTATATAAAATAAATCAATTATATTCTATCTATATCCTCCCCCTACTTCGTATTTTGAATCAATCACCATAATTTACCAACATATTCCTTAACAAAATAAAACAACAGTATACTCATCCCCACTTAATAACTTCTCAAAGTGAGAAATATATTCTCAGGGAATATAAGCCACTATTCAGATATCAATTGATAAGTATTTCCCCTTATCGATAGAGGTTTCTTCCACATGATGTTATCCAACAACAATAAAATATTTTGTTAGGTAATAGGTTATTCTGTAAAATAAATATTATTGATTATAACATGAGTTAATTATCTTAATATAGTCATTATAATCTTAGATCCAACACCAACCATATTTTCATTCCCAAAGGGGTAGTCCCTATATTAATTATGGATATGGAAATTTTTCAAATTCATATATTATGCTCCATTTATAAATAATAGAATACACTAAAACAACTAATAAAATTATTAATCATAGTGTATAATTCCAAATCTGATGTATTAACTAATAAAAAAAATTTATTTATTCATAACCAAAATCATAATAATAAGTTTATTGGTCATGACCCCCTCCCCACAAAGTATACCCCTCCTGGGCCGACAATGTGAGAAGGGAGATAACGACCCCCCGAGTCCTGCCTCTAGTAGGCCCTGGGTTGGAGACTAACACTGAGGGTATAATAAACACACAAATGGCAGTAATTACCCTCTAAGAGAACACATGCATAAGAGATAGATAAGATATACACCAATAAACTCCGACTTAGACTGCAATATAAATGGAAACCCAAGTACACATATTAAATTCCATGCAAAATTACTACAACTGAAAGGGAAAAACTACAAGTACCATAAATAATGTAAAAACAATTTCAACTAAAAGCCCGAACAGCTCCTTCAACCACAATATAGTAGAAACCAGCTTGATCACCAACCTTATTCAAGTGACCTGAAAAACAGTTTATATATACATAGGGTGAGTATAACAGTATTATCAGTAGGATCCTCCCCGAAGCCACTCGTGCAGATGTAAATAAAGCATGCTAAAGCACATTGAACAACAACTAATTCCAACTCATCACCTAAACAATTATACTATGTTCTGAACCTCGACATGGATACTCTCACCAAGTAACTCATATAACAATATAGAATATCGTAAAGAATAATAAGGGTACCCCACTCCTACTTCCCCATTGGTTTTCCGCTTTTCCCCAACGTCGCGCATCCTGAGCATCTCTCTCTAAAAATGGTTGCCCACAAACACCTAAGAGAAGCACCACAACGTGCATCTCGTGTAGCATAAAGGCTTACCTACAGATACTTGGGCAAAGCACTACACCATCCTGAAAACAAAAAGTAACCAGGTAGTTTTCAAGATCCACCACATCTTGCATAACGTGTATCATACATCGGGTATTATACCTGAAGCCATCCCAGCCCATACACCGAGTAAGGATCCTCAAGCCATCACAGCCTATGCAAATTACTCCTATAGTATTCCACATGATACTATATCCCAAATATATGTGTGTGAATAACCACAAGACATTACATCCCTCTACACACATATATGGGGAAAACTAACCAATGTTCCTTCCATCACAAATAACTACCAAAAGAAGAGAGCAGGTCCAAAGGGGGTAGTCAGCCATTCACCCTCCCATCAGAAAGTTGGGAACCCCCCCCCCCAGGGCTCAGAATCCCCGGGGTGTTAGTTTCCCATACTAACAGGGTGGAGTATCTTATAGAAACACAAAACGTACATAATATACTATATCTCACAACCAAATTATTGGTATAACCTAGTCTTAGACCCAACTATAGTTAATGTATCTCTGACTCTGAGCTTCCACCTCTAAGACTAGGTATCCTATAATAATACAACCATTTAAAAAACTTTTTTATATTACCTCATTACCTTTTTCTTTTTAGTTCCACTTTACGTTAATTAATTCATTAAACATTAATTCACCATGAACCATTCAAAATTATACTTTATTAGCATCGCTCCCAAAGTCCACTATCTATTTAAAATTATTGCCTCATCATTATGTTCCAGCGAACTCCAACCCCATGGGTTAACATCATTTATTCAAATATTCATTACAAAATTAATTTTCCATTTTCACAGGCAATCTAGAAAAGAATTCTCTGCTACTAACAGAAGGGGACTCAACACGGTGAGTATATGTGCTACCCGTCCAGTCTTCGCTGCCTATAGTAACAGCATAGACCCATTATCCATTGATAAGCTAAACACGGAAAGCACGTGGAATACCCCACACGTCATCGCCTCTTTCGGAAGAAGGGTAAGCAAGACCAGCTGCCTTGAGCACTAGGGAAAAGTAAAGTAGGTAAACAACCAAAGAATCAGCAAGCATCCAACAATCACATCCATCCTATTCCATCATCTTTGGTGTCCTCTCCGACACCCACATGCATAAACAGAAGCATCTCGCCACTCTAGGAATCATCCGCTACCACAAAAAAAGGCCTCTATGCCCCCACATATCACAACACCCATCTAGGTTCATGTCACAACACAAACAGTAGGAAAAACAAACGTCACAACAATTGGGCTATGGATCTTTAACAACCAATAGGGTAAATCAAGAAACCTTTATAGAATTATCTAAGAATCAAATTATTTAATCCTTTTAGAATTAACAGATTTATAATCCATTGTTTCCAACATTGGGAAACCTTACCAGTAATCTATCAAAAATAATTATACAAGATTACTACCCCAATTCGATTAACATAAATTTACAACAACAACTAGATTCATTTTTGGGCCTCTTTATATTTATCCAATCAATTACCAATAAATCCCAGTTTATGTTCTTTACTGATTTCCATCAAGAACAAATAGCTAAGCAAAGAAAGAATAGATATCACAATATCTAGTGAAACAAGAGGCAATAACATTTTATAGATAATAATTTCATTATACAGTTAAAAATATTTACTATATCAATTCCATTTTCATCGAGTGGGATTAAACATGCTTACAATACAGTTGCACATAAAATAAAGAGAAGAAACGAATCCCCTACCTCAAATGTTTTTGATGAAAACCCCAACACATGAAGAACACACAAGAAAGTTGGGTTGATTCTCCATGAATCCTCCTTAGATCTCTTCTCCTAACAAAACCAAGACCAAATATCATCATATTTGGCGTCGACACACATAGATCCACCCATAAGGGATGTTGATCTATGAAACTGAGAGAAGATGGGAAGTTGATCCAGGTGGCTCTATGAAACATATCAAGAACAATGAAGAAAGAAGAATAACGATCACATACATCAAAAAACTAGCATTGATTCGACAAGAGAGCCTTCGGATCGCCTCCAAAATGCTTTAGAGAGGTTCTCCAGCCTTCAATGGAGGGTAATCCCTAGCTATGGCTGCTTAGGAGCTTAAACGAACCCTTTAGAGAAAAAAAAGTTAGATCCAAAATTGTAGGATCTAATTTAAGTACCGGCGCGGTTTTCTCACACAGTTAGAAAAACCGTGTGCTAACTGTGCGTTAGATACTGCCTGGACCACCCCTCTCACACGGTTTGGTCAGACAGTTAGAGAAAATGTGCGTCTACCGTCCAGAATCCACTACCTCCAAGACCAACTACACACGGTTTAGACAAACCGTGTGCGGCCCGTGTGAAAGCATCTACCCTTTAATTTTCCTTAAAATCCCTCCCAAATGCACCCCCAAGTCACTAATAAAAAACAAGGGTATTTAGAAACATCAAAAGTACTGAAGACGTAACATGACATTACAATTCACAACTTTCTATCGTTGAAATGTGTAACACCCCAAGATTTCATAGTGTGTTATTTCTTCAAAATAATTCAATAACTTACACTACACGCAACACCAAGTTCAATTGCACCATGACTTACCCAAAAAAAAGCCATTAAAAGAGGTCATTAATAGCATTAACTACATTTTTAACTTTATATAATCCTTATAATTTTAGAATCCATATTATGAGTTTCTTAGTCATAATGCAAGAACAGATTCATTTTCAGTATTGCACTTTTATCAACTTTTGATAGTGAAACCTTTTTAAATACAATATTTTAAACTTTTTGACTAAATGGAGACATCAAAAAATTTAAAATGAAACATCCCAAGCTTCCACGGTACGCTTTCCTTTGAATAAAACAGTAGCGTGTGTTGTACGCAACGTCGGGTTTTAACACACACCACAACCGATCAAACTAGCCGTTATGAATAGTAATACCTAAATTTTGAAATTATATATATTTTATATTTTGAAATGGACATCATTTTTGGATTCGGAATATCGAATTTATCCTAAGGTGAAATTTTGGTACTTTTCGGATAACTTTCATATTTTGATGAATAGTGAAAATTACTAAATTTTAATTAAAAACAACTTTTTTAATCAAAATAATTAATAGTGATAAATTATGAATTTGAGTGGTTTTAAAGTATATTTAGAATATATTTTTACCATTTAATATAATGTTGGTCATTGGACATAATTTTACAATTAAACCGAACATAAACAAGTGTCAATCTTTTGATAGTTATTATCTCTTAAAAACACGTTTTTTGTTTTGACAGCGGGAATTAATTTTAAATTAATTTCTGCCACTTCTGTGTTTTGAATTTAGAAAAATGGATTCCATATTTGGAATCAAGATGTTCAAATTGTGTAAATAGGTAACTTTTATTTTTAAACATTTTGAATAATTACTGCGGTAAATATTTTATTTACCATGGTTAAGGGTAAATCCGGTAAATAAGGGTTAAAAAATAATATTATAATAATACTAAATTACCCTAAAACGTGTCTTAACCCTATTGTTTGATACATGGTCGACCCTGTGCATATTTGGGTCTATTTTGGGACCCCATGGATCCACTTGTAAGTGATAATGACACTTTATTTTAATTAAGTTAAAATGAATACAAAAATGACACAAGCATATATCTTTTAGAAAAACAATTGTTACATAGGGTTATATATATTGGATTTTAGATTATAAATATTCATTAGAAATATAAAAATATTTTATACATAATTATATTTTATTTATAATTTTTAGACATTAAATAATTTATTTTAGTTATGACACAATGATGATGCAGTAATTACTATAATAGTGAAAAATTAAAATAATTGATATTATAAATACACAAATAAATATAATATGAAACTTTTAATGAATTAAACTAATTTTCTAGGATAATATGATATATTAGGATTGATTTAATTGACTTTTTTCGAAGTAATCAATCTGTTATGAGTTTCAAAAAAATCAACTATTGAATAGTGTCGAAATTGACATAAAAGAGTTCTTAAAACAAATATTATATTATTAATTGATATTAAATTCCTAAAAATCTAAGGTTCGGCCAAGAGACTTATATCATGATAGGTTCATCATTAATGTACCACTTGGGGGTCTCTTGGATGAATATAGTAAGTTTATTAACCATATTATATAAAAATACAAAGAGACATTGTAAAAGTGAAACTAATTAACTTAGAGTTAATACTTAAAGATAAGGTTAATATAAGTACCCAAACCTGTCTAAATTCTATTGGTTGAGTGGTTTTCGACCTATCCCCACCTTAACCTTTGAATAATAAACTTTGGATCCATTATAAACCGAATATGAATTTATTATAAATTAATATTTCTAGCTTTTCCAAAGGTCCCCCTCACCCCTCTTATAAAAGGGCACTCCTCCTTCTCATTTCTTCACACCTTCAAAGCCTTTTGGTTCGGCCAAACTCTGCCCAAATACTCTCCCAACATCCCTCACTACAACCTAGAGGCCTTAGTTTTATCATAAAGCCAACCTAAGGAGCCCTTTTGATCAAATCAAAAGGAAGAACCCGAAGAAGAGGAGGTTAACCTACCCCAACCAAGGAAAAGTACAAGGTAAGGGATTTTCTTATCTCACTTTCAATTCCGTGAGATTTCCATTGTTCGCCACTAAATTATTGAAAGTGGTGTATTTTGTACTTCCATTTGATATATATTATCATGATTCTCTTTATATTCATGTTATTCTGTAAATCATTTGGTGGTTATTAACTTTTGGCCATACGACTCAGTTGATTAACGTGGTAAGGGGTTTTCATCTCACTCTTTATTTCCATGAGATTCATGCCATATTTCCACTATTATCTTTTGTGTGGTGTATGTAATGCCCATAATTGTATTCTTTGTGTAATACACTTTACCTTATGTGTATTTACATTTTCATTGTATGATACATCTTTCATGGGTTGTATGTTTCATAAGTTACCAAATTGGTAAGGGTTATTTCACAATCTCTTCATTATCTGAGGTTGTTTATACGTAATAATCTACTGGGATTTCTTGATCATCCACATCCATGTTTCTTCGAAATGAATTTCAAAACATATTTATTATTTACATGAATATGGGTTAAAGTCATTTATACCCTTGTTTGAATTTTTATAAGAGGTTTATAAAGGAATCTTTCTGTCGTTTTCAAAACAAGGTCCTTTTTAACCTTTTCAACAGAATTAAGGTAAGAATGTTTTTTTAACTTATACAGTGGGTGCGGCTATTTTCCGCTGTTATAAAATCTTCAAATCTTCCCTTACAAGCTTATAATATTATTTTCAAATAAAATGTTTGATTTTATATGGATCTTAAATGATTTCAAAATAAAAGGATATATTTCTTTAAAAAGAATTTTGATTTCATCTATGTCAACATCCTTTGATGGATTTTAAGATTATTTGAAGTTGATTTATTATGATACAAAACTTCTATATTGATTTGAAGGTTTTTTGATATGTTTGACTGTGGATGTGCATTTTTATACCATTCATAGTATATGGTGAAATTATTGACATTTCGTATGCTAGTTCCAATAAGAATGTTTATGTTATATTTCAATCTTTACTTCATATGAATGTGTTGGACAAGTATGTTCCAGGTTAGGGACTGGTAAAAGTAAGCCCTCCGGGTTGGTGTCCGGTTATTAGAGGCACTCCGGTTTGGTGTCCGGTTATTAGAGGCACTCCGGGTTGGTGTCCGGTTATTAGAGGCACTCCGGGTTGGTGTCCGGTTATTAGAGGCACTCCAGGCTGGTGTCCTGTTATTAGAGGCACTCCGGGTTGGGTTCCGGTTACAGTTAGCCCCAAGGTCTTGGGATGAGGCCTTGACAAAGAAATTAAAGTTCAGCATTATGAATTCCAACATTATGAAAGTGGTTATTGATTTTGAATGTGATTATTCGATTAGTAGAATATCAATGTTTACAAGTAAATGGCATTATTTCATTTTACTTTTGCCATACTATGTTGAAGTTCAAGTTTAAAAGGCTTTTGTTTTAGTAATTCATTGCCTTAAATGTTTATGCTTATTTTTGAATGTTCCGCTATATTGTTATCCTTACTGGGCATTTGAGCTCACCCCTTTTCTATGTTTTATTTTTCCCAGGATGTGAAGATGTAAGTTATGAATGACCTGCAGGGATATTACGAGGGGATTATAGTGTGGACTGTGGAAACATTATGTTTTTGTAGTAGTTTTTCATTTTATGATGTAATGTAAAACTTATGAATATATCTAGTGTTTCCAAGGCTACTAAACCAATCAGTCTTTCGAGATTTGATCCTTCTTGTGATCATGACAATGTTATGTAATAATGCACCGACTCTGGGTAACTAGGGTCGGGGCGTTACAGTTGGTATCAAAGGAAGTTTAGTACAAACCTTGGAAGCTAGATTTAGATAAACTCTGATTAGAGCACGTAGACCTAAGATGAACTTTGAGGATTAGTATAGAAGATCTTCCTAGAATTTTGGTATTGTAGAGTTTTGTGAGTTTTCTGAGCAATACATCCCTGTATGGATACGAGCAGGTAGAGGCGGCTCTGGCACATATGTACCTAGGGGTAAAACCCGAAAACACCGCTTTGAGCTAGACTCGAACGGGAACTGGTGCACGACAACGGGCCTTGCTGCACTCTTGGTTACGACACTCCCGGGGGATATGCTTAAGATAACTCTCATTTTCTTTACAAATCATTATGAAGGGTTTATGAGTATATACTTCCTCAAAGAAAACATTTTTATGATTATGGATTATATCCATAAATAGTTCAATTTATGTTAAGTGTTTTATAAGTATGGGATTATGTATTTTGATTCATAAACTGATATAGTTTATGCCATTGTTTAGAAATGGCGCCCAGTAGAAGGAATTAGAACTCCAGAAATACACATGATTCAAAGAGAAGGAAGGATCATATCTTTCATGGTCTTAAGCTAGAATTTATAAGAGAAATAGTCTCCCATGTATTATCATCATATGAAGAAATAATATCATGTGTTGATAAGATAAGTGAAGAGTTTACTGAGCCCTATGGCTTTGAAGGGAATCAAGAGAAGAAAAGGATGGAAGAGAGAAATATGGATAAAGGGAAAAGGGAAAAGAAGAATTTTCCCATATGTGGTAACTGTGGAAAGAAACACCCTGGAACTTGCCTGAAAGGAATGGGAGTTTATTATAAGTGTGGAGGAAAAGGGCACAAAGTACGTGACTGAAAGGGTAAGAAAATGGTTTTAAATGTACAATGCTTCATTTGCAAGGAGTTTGGACACTACGCAAACCTATGCCCCAGTCATCAGACTATGCCGCAAATGATGCTATTGGATAATAATCAAGTTATGATACTACCACAGATGAAGAGGAATGATTAGAGTTCTTATGTTGATTATGTCAATTGAGTGTTGTATCAACAATGTACTTGTTATAATAATTATGGAGTATATAAGGATTGTACTGCAGTACTATTTCATTAAGGACTTGAGATTGTGTGGAACAAAGAAAAGTGACTCAATAGCAGGATAACTTTTTGGAAAATATATGGTTGAGAGAATGATAAATCATAATATAGTTCTGATACTGAGGTAGTGATTTTGGAATAATATGTGATTGTTTTGGATAAATTATATTGGATATTCTTGACTACCTTGGAACTGATTAATGATTTGTATATTCCATCGTTGTTGGGGTTTAAACCATTTTTGGATTAATGAAGTATATCCAACATTCTATATGGAATAAGGGAGCATGAATGTAATCAATAAGGAATATGGTAATACATGATGAAGGTATTCATATGCTATTACGGGGTAAAAAGGATCTATATTATGTTTACCCTCCTTATAAATGTTAGACTGTGAGTTTGGACAGAAGTATTTTGGATAGTTCTAGTTTGGATTATTTTGGATTTCCATAAAAGGACAACCCGGAGGTCGGGCGGCAACCCGTCGCGTCCGGCAAGGCTGCGTGACTTGAACCCGCAACCGAAGGGCGACAAGGGTGTATCACCTACCACTGGCCCATGAGATGTCCTGGATTAAATAATGTAGTTTTTATTAAAAGATCATGTAGATGAATTATAAATTCGTTTATTTTGGAACCCTATACGAATAGTGTAAATAGAATTTTTTTACATTATATTATATTTTAGAGTGAAATATGAGTTTGTGGTAGAAATTTATTAATGGATAAAACTCTAATTATAAAGTAAGTATATCTCCTTATGATCTTAGCCAATCTCATAAATAAATTCCTCAATATTAAGAAAAGCAACTTAGAACAAAATTTTTTTCCTAGATGGTACCTTAAAACATCACTAATTTATGGCTTTGGGACTGTTGGCCTTTTCATAGCCATGTTCTCTACCACTCTCCATCAGATAATTGATGGTTAGATTTTTCTTCCATATCCATATTTTCCTACATGGAACCCTAGTATGTGTTATTTTCGGTAATCTTCATACTTTCGACTCTTTATTTTAAATAGAGGCCTCGTTAATTCATTTTTCGATGTGGGATTTCAACTAAGATATTTTGAAACGTCAAAAATGTGTTATCCCAATACCCAATATTTTGTTGAACCGGTGGTACTTCAAATCATCATAGATTGATGAGTTTAAGGACCTCAATTATACACTTTTTTGTGATTGATGACCTCAATCACTACCTATAAATATTTACGTTTTTCCTCTGATTATATGTCTCTAATTGCCACCAATGTTCTCCTAATCAAGATCATAATTTGGTGGTGACCCTTTCATTTCTCTTTTCCTCATATTAAGACTAAATTTTAGTAACCCAATTTCCGATGTGGGTTTTCCCACAAATATATTATCTATTTTCAACCTTTTATTTTCTAAGAACAATTTCAAATTGCGAGGACGCAATTTATTGAAGGAGGGGAGAATGTAACACCCCAAGATTTCATAGTGTGTTATTTCTTCAAAATAATTCAATATCTTGCACTACACGCAACACCGAGTTCAATTGCACCATGACTTACCATAAAAAAAGCCATTAAAAGTGGTCATGAATAGCATTAACTACATTTTTAACTTTATATAATCCTTATAATTTTAGAATCCATATTATGAGTTTCTTAGTCATAATGCAAGAACAGAATCATTTTCAGTATTGCACTTTTATCAACTTTTGATAGTGAAACCTTTTTAAATACAATATTTTAAACTTTTTGACTAAATGGAGACATCAAAAAATTTAAAATTAAACATCCCAAGCTTCCACGGTACGCTTTCCTTTGAATAAAACAGTAGCGTGTGTTGTACACAACGTCGAGTTTTAACACACACCACAACCGATCAAACTAGCCGTTATGAATAGTAATACCTAAATTTTGAAATTATATATATTTTATATTTTGAAATGGACTTCATTTTTGGATTCGGAATATCGAATTTAGCCTAAGGTGAAATTTTGGTACTTTTCGGATAACTTTCATATTTTGATGAATAGTGAAAATTACTAAATTTTAATTAAAAACAACTTTTTTAATCAAAATAATTAATAGTGATAAATTATGAATTTGAGTGGTTTTAAAGTATATTTAGAATATATTTTTACCATTTAATATAATTTTGGTCATTGGACATAATTTTACAATTAAACCGAACATAAACAAGTGTCAATCTTTTGATAGTTATTATCTCTTAAAAACACGCTTTTTGTTTTGACAGCGGGAATTAATTTTAAATTAATTTCTTCCACTTCTGTGTTTTGAATTTAGAAAAATGGATTCTATATTTGGAATCAGGATGTTCAAATTGTGTAAATAGGTAACTTTTATTTTTAGACATTTTGAATAATTACTGCGGTAAATATTTTATTTACCATGGTTAAGGGTAAATCCGGTAAATAAGGGTTAAGAAATAATATTATAATAATACTAAATTACCCTTAAACGTGTCTTAACTCTATTGGTTGATACATGGTCGACCATGGGCATCTTTGGGTCTATTTTGGGACCCCATGGATCCACTTGTAAGTGATAATGACACTTTATTTTAATTAAGTTAAAATGAATACAAAAATGACACAAGCATATATCTTTTAGAAAAACAATTGTTACATAGGGTTATATATGTTGGATTTTAGATTATAAATATTTATTAGATAGATAAAAAGATTTTCTACATAATTATAAATTATTTATAATTTTTAGACATTAAATAATTTATTTTATTTATGACACAATGATGATGCAGTAATTACTATAATAGTGAAAAATTAATATAATTGATATTATAAATACCCAAATAAATATAATATGAAACTTTTAATGAATAAAACTAATTTTCTAGGATAATATGATATATTAGGATTGATTTAATTTACTTTGTTCGAAGTAATCAATCTGTTATGAGTTTCACAAAAATCAACTATTGAATAGTGTCAAAATTGACATAAAAGAGTTCTTAAGACAAATATTATATTATTAATTGATATTAAATTCCTAAAAATCTAAGGTTCGGCCAAGAGACTTATATCATGATAGGTTAATCATTAATGTACCACTTGGGGGTCTCTTGGATGTATATAGTAAGTTTATTAACCATATTATATAAAAATACAAAGAGACATTGTAAAAGTGAAACTAATTAACTTAGAGTTAATACTTAAAGATAAGGTTAATATAAGTACCCAAACCTGTATAAATTCTATTGGTTGAGTGGTTTTCGACCTATCCCCACCTTAACCTTTGAATAATCAACTTTGGAGCCACTAGAAACCGAATATGAATTTATTATAAATTAATATTTCTAGCTTTTCCAAAGGTGCCCCTCACCCCTCTTATAAAAGGGCACTCCTCCTTCTCATTTCTTCAGACCTTCAAAGCCTTTTGGTTCGGCCAAACTCTGCCCAAATACTCTCCCAACATCCCTCACTACAACCTAGAGGCCTTAGTTTTATCATAAAGCCAACCTAAGGAGCCCTTTTTATCAAATCAAAAGGAAGAACCCGAAGAAGAGGAGGTTAACCTACCCCAACCAAGGAAAAGTAAAAGGTAAGGGATTTTCTTATCTCACTTTCAATTCCGTGAGATTTCCATTGTTCGCCACTAAATTATTGAAAGTGTTGTATTGTGTACAGCCATTTGATATATATTATCATGATTCTCTTTATATTCATGTTATTCTGTAAATCATTTGGTGGGTATTAACTTTTGGCCATACGACTCAGTTGATTAACGTGGTAAGGGGTTTTCATCTCACTCTTTATTTCCGTGAGATTCATGCCATATTTCCACTATTATCTTTTGTGTGGTGTATGTACTTCCCATAATTGTATTCGTTGTGTAATACACTTTACCTTATGTGTATTTACATTTTCATTGTATGATACATCTTTCATGGGTTATATGTTTCATAAGTTACCAAATTGGTAAGGGTTATTTCACAATCTCTTCATTATCCGAGGTTGTTTATACGTAATAATCTACTGGGATTTCTTGATCATCCACATCCATGTTTCTTCGAAATGTATTTCAAAACATATTTATTATTTACATGAATATGGGTTAAAGTCATTTATACCCTTGTTTGAATTTTTATAAGAGGTTTATAAAGGAATCTTTCTGTCGTTTTCAAAACAAGGTCCTTTTTAACCTTTTCAACAGAATTAAGGTAAGAATGTTTTTTTTAACTTATACGGCGGGTGCGGCTTTTTTCCGCTGTTATAAAATCTTCAAATCTTCCCTTACAATCTTATAAGATTGTTTTCAAAGAAAATGTTTAATTTTATATGGTTCTTAAATGATTTCAAAATAAAAGGACATATTTCTTTAAAAAGAATTTTGATTTCATCTATGTCAACATCCTTTGATGGATTTTAAGATTATTTGAAGTTGATTTATTATGATACAAAACTTCTATATTGATTTGAAGGTTTTGTGATATGTTTCACTGTGGATGTGCATTTTTATACCATTCATAGTTTATGGTGAAATTATTGACATTTCGTATGCGAGTTCCAATAAGAATGTTTATGTTATATTTCAATCTTTACTTCATATGAATGTGTTGGAAAAGTATGTTCCAGGTTAGGGACTGGTAAAAGTAAGCCCTCCGGGTTGGTTTCCGGTTATTAGAGGCACTCCGGGTTGGTGTCCGGTTATTAGAGGCACTCCGGGTTGGTGTCCGGTTATTAGAGGCACTCCGGGTTGGTGTCCGGTTATTAGAGGCACTCCGGGTTGGTGTCCGGTTATTAGAGGCACTCCGGGTTGGGTTCCGGTTATAGTTAGGCCCAAGGTCTTGGGATGAGGCCTTGACAAAGAAATTAAAGTTCAGCATTATGCATTCCAACATTATGAAAGTGGTTATTGATTTTGCATGTGATTATTCGATTAGTAGAATATCCATGTGAACAAGTAAATGGCATTATTTCATTTTACTTTTTCCATACTATGTTGAAGTTCAAGTTTAAAAGGCTTTTGTTTTAGTAATTCATTGCCTTAAATGTTTATTCTTATTTTTGAATGTTCCGCTATATTGTTATCCTTACTGGGCATTTGAGCTCACCCCTTTTCTATGTTTTATTTTTCCCAGGATGTGAAGATGTAAGTTATGAATGACCTGCATGGATATTATGAGGGGATTATAGTGTGGACTGTGGAAACATTATGTTGTTGTAGTAGTTTTTCATTTTATGATGTAATGTAAAAATTATGAATATATCTATTGTTTCCAAGGCTACTAAACCAATCGGTCTTTCGAGATTTTATCCTTCTTGTGATCATGCCAATGTTATGTAATAATGCACCGACTCTGGGTAACTAGGGTCGGGGCGTTACAAAATGGTTCATCAAAATGGATGTTTTTGGAAAAGCATTTGGGATAAGTTACCTTGACCTCCCAAAACGCCTCTAACACCGCATTTTCACAAAGTAGTGGACCAGAGAGTTCTAGGCCAATACATCAGATAACTCTCAAATCATTCTCGTCCTCAAAAATCCAAAACCCACCTAATGGGAAAATGAATCAAGGTCTGAACAACCACCCATCGAGATACCTATCAAAAGAGAGGAAGCCACCAAAACAAAAAAGGGAGCCATCTCATAAACATGAATGTTTCATTACCACAGAAGTTACATCGATACGTGAAAAAAAAGTTAAACATCAAACAACTCTGGGTACTGAGAACGTATATGTGACTCACGTTCCTAGGTACTCTTCTCCATTCCACAGTGTCACCACAAGACACGAACTAAGGGGGTATAACGCCCACGAAACACCTTATCCTTGCGGTCATGGATCTCCATAGGTCTCTCCTCAAAGGTTTCATTATCATCAACATCCATCTCTCCCCAATCGATGATGTGAGAGTCTTCATGAAGATAACGAAGGAGCTGTGATACATGGAAAACATCATGTATCTTACTCAGATGTTGGTGACATGCTACTCGATATGCCATAGCTCCAACACAAGATAACACCTCGAAATGCCCAAAAAACCAAGTAGAAAGCTTAATTCCACAACCAAACCATTGATACCCATGACGGGCAGTCACCTTAAAAAACACATGATCACTAACAATATACTGTAAGGGTCTCTTTCTTTGATCGTCATATGATTTCTGATGATATTGTGTTGTATTCATCCTCTCATGAATCACCTGAACTGTCTCTCTTGTATTCTGCACTAGTTCCGGTCTGAGAATTGCTGGCTCTCTGACCCCAATCCAGCACAACAGAGAATGGAAAGGCCGGTCATACATGGTTTAAAACAGCGCTATACCGATGGTGGAGTGAAAACTATTATTGAAAGTGAACTCCACCAAGGGTATGTGCCTCATCCATGAACCTCCGAAATCAAGAACACAAGAGCGTAACATGTCATCAAGAGTCTGGATGGTTCGCTCTGTCTGACCATCTGCTTGGGGATGAAAAGCAGTGCTAAGGCATAGTTGAGAACCAAAATCATGTTGGATACCTCTCTAAACTCTAGAGTTAAAACTAGGATCTCGATCAGAAATGAATATCCTAGGGACTCCATGAGGTCTCACCACCTCCTCTGGATACTTCCTCAGCAAAACTTCTACTGAGTTTGACTCCTTGATTGCCATAATATGGGCCAATTTTGTTAAATGATCCAGTACCACCCAAATAGGATCATGTCCTCCCGGAGCTCAAGGTAGACCAGTGATAATGTCCATTTAGATGTCCTCCCACTTCCACTGAGGAATATCTAATGGCTGTAGAAGACCACCAAGAACACGATGTTCAAACTTCTCCTTCTGGAAGACCAAACATCGAGGCACAAACTCTATAACCGCACACTTCAACCCAGGCCACCAAAACTGACTCCTCAATGCTCGGTACATATTTTTCATGCCAGGATGTACCACTAAAGGTGAACTATATAACTCTATGAGGAACGTATCACACATCGTCTTGGGATAAAAAAATACTTCCATGATACAACCCTAGGTTTTGTTCATCCTCCGACTAACCATCAGGGGCCTCACTACAAACAACTAGGTATCTCCAGACCTCAACCTCATGATTCCCCAACTGGTACTCTTCCACATTATGTATCAGAAATGACTGTACCATCATCTGAAAAAGACATCCTCTACCCCCAACTTCTCCCATATCAAGATGTAATGCTGACAGTTATTCCATTACTCTCCAAGAATCATCAGATTCATGCACAACATCACTATGTGACTTTCATCTCAACGCATTACCTACAACAATCCCTTTTCTAGGTGTATACAACATTTCAATTTTGTATTCCTGTAAGAACTCCATCCACTGACGCTGTCGTAAGTTCATGTCACACTGGGAGAAAACATATCTCAAACTCTTATGATCAGTGAAACAACAAAGATCTCAGCAATGAGGTAATGTCTCCACTACATCACAAAAAACACCACAGATACCAACTCAAGATCATGGGTGTCATAGTTGCATTAAAGTGGACGCAACTGCCGAGACCCATAAGAAACAACTGACCTCTGCTACATGAGAAGACAACCTAACCCTAGATGTGATGCATCACAAAAAAAGTCAAACTAAACTCCCTCAGCTGGAAGAAAATGGACTGGAGCACGTACTAACATCTTATTTAGATACTCGAAATCTGCCTGGTATTGATCAGTCCATATGAATTCTTGATCCTTCCTGGTCAAAGCTGTTAGAGGTGTTGCAACTCGTGAGAAATTGGCTACGAACCTCCTGTAGTAGCCTGCAAGACCAAGGAAACTTCACAACTCTCACACTGTCTTGGGGGATGCCCCAGATACAACAATATCTATCTTTGATGGATCCAATGATACATCCCATTGGGACACAACATGCCCCATGAAACGGACTACTCAAGCCCAAAACTCACACTTATTCAACTTCCCAAACAACTGATGTTGACGAACGACTCCCAAAACGGCTTGTAGATGCTCTGCATGCTCTTCTTCATACATGGAGTATACAAGGATTTCATCAATTAAAACTACCACGAGCTTGTCTAGGAACTCACGGAACACAACATTCATCAATCCCACGAATACAGCTGGAGAATTCGTCATGAAAAATGGAATTACAAAGAACTCATAATTCCCATGATGACAACAGAAAGCAGTCTTCGGAATATCCTCATCCTTCACAAACATCTGATGATATCCTCACCGCAATTAAATCTTTGAGAACCAAATCACACCATTTAGTTGATCGAATAAGTCATCAATCCGTGGATGAGGATATCAATTATTTATTGTCAATTTGTTTAAGAGACGATAATTGACACACAACTGCAAACTATCGTCGGCCTTCTTTACCAACAAAACTAGTGCACCCCATGGTGACACACTTCACCAAACAAAACGACACTTTAACAGACAATCAAGATTTATAGATATCTTTCATAACTCAGAAGGCGCCATCCTATATGGAGACATAGAGATACGAGACGCTCCTGGATATAACTCGATCCCAAACCCGATCTCTTGTCTAGGGAGTAATGCTACAACCTCTTCTAGAAAGACATCAGGGTACTCCTCTACGACCATAGGAAACGCCAACTGCTGAACCTAAAAGGAACTAAATATCATCTCAGCCATCATGGATGATAAGGACAGAACACACCTATGACCCATCTAAGGATCTCTCTCACCAACAAACACCACTTTCTCTCCATCTGCACTAAGGAAAAGACCTTCTTCTTAATGCAATCTACGATACCATACACAGAATAAAACCAATCGATGCCGCGGATGACATCATATGGTTGTATTCATAAACATAATAAATCTCCCTAAGAGCGGTGTTTACCCAACACTAGCTCACAATCTCTACACACATCAAAAAAGTCATCTCGACCTCTTACTAGCATAGTCAACGCCAAGGGCACTGGAAGCCTCGCTACCTAGAGTCCCAAATCATGGACAAAGATAGGTGATATGAAGGAGTGTGTTGCTCCTTAATCAAACAGGGCATACACCAAGGTTGAAAACAAGCAAAGGGTACATCGAATGACATTTGGCTCACCTGGAGCTAGCAACGCTGAAGCAATAAGTTGACCAAGACCTCCTCCACGACCTCTCTAACCCAGATGAAGACTACCAACACAGTCTTGCTCTGCTATCTGTGGATGGGGATCATCATGGGGCTATCCTCTAACTGCTCCATCTAACCTCTATAGATCTAAAGCTGGGGCAACCTGCTGCTTATGTTGCCTCGGCTGGAACTACCACAAAGGAGGAACCTGAAGCGTAACACCTGGTGCACAATGACTGATCTGAAGGTTCGGGCACTCCCGCTACTAATAGAAATGACCACGACAAGAAAAACAAGAACCTGATCCCTTTGCATTGGCCAAAGGAATGCTGCCTCTAGAGAAACGAGATTTGATGGTCTAGGACCTACCCCCGGCTGAATCGAAACTCTTCTTCCCTGAAAACCGGGAACCCTAGACCACAATAGTGCTTCATGAGGGATCATGATGATTCCCCTATCGTGATGATCAAGTTCTGGAAAAAGTCCTCTAAAAAACCCCTTCCCTCGCCAGCACCTCATGATATGTATTTAGAAAAAATGTGGTGACATGGCACTGGATCTCTGGATGCAAATCCACCTCGAACTGCCTCACCCTATCCTCCTCATCTCGTAGCTGGTCTGAAGAATATTCTAAAAGATTCCTGAAATGGATTCCAAACTCACGTACACTGGATCTCCCCTATCGAAGGGTAAGACGCTCCTGGAGACTGGATGCCTTTGCAGTCGAAGAAAGAAACTCGACTCTAAACCTTTCTCAGAACTCCTCCCATGAGATCACTCACTCTCACGATCCTTGAGGCACAAGAACCACCACTTGCTTACTGCTCCACACAGCATCATCACAGCTATGGACACCCAGTGCTCCTTATGATAACGAATCGAACTGATGCCTATCTAAACCACCTCCAACCTGTCTTCCATGATTGCATCTGAAACAGATCCCTCGTACTTCTGCAGACTCTAGCGCAGAACATATTAGAGTTTCTTCCTATAACTGTCATCATCGTCATCCTCTACCCTGTGGCGACATGCTGGAACAACCTACAAGTTATTTTATATGCAAACCTGACGAGGAAATCAACCTAGAGCCATACCTGTAAAATACAAAACCGATAGAGCTCCTTAACCTGGAATATGGAAGACTCAACATTAATTAATTAATTATTTTATTTTATTCATTTTAGGTTAAACTATCCCATGGTCTACCCATTCATACACATGCACAAAGAAGAATGATGCATGATCATTTTCTATGTCTCTACCCTACAACTTGTATCACTTTGTTTAGTAGCCATTCTAAACATAACGGTTCGTTCATCAGATCATAAGGGGCCCTAAATTCCTTTGTCTCAGCCAGTCTTTAGTGTTTACCTCATTTGCTAAACATGAATGACACTGTTGACCTACCAACCCATGCAACCTCGTGTGTGCCTAACTCCAAACTCAATCCTATCCCTCAACTAGATCTCTGATTCCACTCTGTCACGACCCGCTCCCCATAAAGTGTACCCCTCTTGGGATGACAATGTGAGAAGGGAGATAATGACCCCCCCGAGTCCCGCCTCCAGTAGGCCCCAGCTTTGTGAGTAGCACAAGGGGTATAATAAACACACAAATATGGGGAATTACCCTCTAAGAGAACACATACGGAAGAGAGAGATAAGATAGACACCAATAAACTCCAACTCCAACTCCAAATATAATATAAACTAAAACCCAAGTACACATATGAAATACCATGAAAAAGTACTACAACTGAAAGGGGAAAACTACAATTACCCAAAAGAAAGTAAAAAAAAATAGTAACCACAAGCCTGAACAGATCCTGCAACCACAAGCTAGTAGAAAAAAGCTTGATCTCCAACCTGCACCAAGTGACCTGAAAATAGTTTATATATATAGGGTGAGTATAACAGTATACTCAGTAGGATCCTCCCCAAATCCTCTTGTACAAAAGTAAAGAAAGCATGCTAACGCACAATGAACAATAATTAAAACAAACTTGTCACCTAAACAAGTATATTATGTTCCCAAACTCAACATGGATACTCTCACTAAGTAACATATACATGAATATATCATATAGTAAAGAATAACACGGGTACCCCACTACTACTTCCCCACTAGTTTTCTGTTTTTCCCAAACTTCGCACATCTTGTCCATCTCTCTCCAAAAAGCCTTTCCCACAGATGCCAGGGTGAAGAACCACAATGTGCACCTCATGTAACACAAAGGCTTTCGCAAATACACATGGGCGAAGAACTACACCATCCTCACAACCAAAAGTAACCAGGTAGTTTCTGGGAGCCACCACAGCTCGCATAACATGTATCGTACGTCGGGTATTATACCTCAAGCCATCACATCCCATACACCGAGTAAGGATCCTCAATCCATCAGAGCCTATACACATTACAACTATATTAGTCCACATGATAATATATCCAGAATATATGTGTGTGAATAACCACAAGACATTACATCCCTCTACACACATATATGGGGAAAACTAACCAATGTGCATTCCAGCCCAAGTAACTACCAAGAGAAGAGAGCAGGGCCAAAGGGGGTATTTAGTCATTCACCCTCCCATAGGAATGTTGGGGAAACCACCCCCAGGGCTCAAAATCCTCGGGGAGTCAGTTTCTCTTACCGATAGGGTGGAGTAGCATATAGAAACACAAAATGTATAGAATATGTTATATATCACAACCACACAATGGGAATAACCTAGTCTTAGACTCAACTGTAGCTAACGTCTCTCAGACTACAGGCTGCCACATCTAATACTAGGTATCTTATAAGCATACAACCATTTAAAGAACTTTATTAGATAGCCCCATTCTATGTTTCTATTCTGTTCAACTTTATGTTAATTAATTCATTAAACATTAATTCACCATGAACCATTCCACATTAGACATCATTATAATCACACCCAAAGTCCACTGTCCCTTTAAAATTATAGCCTCTATATTCCAGTGAACTCCAACCCCATGGGATAACATCATTTATTCAAATATTCATTACAGAATTACTTTCCCATATTCCCATGCATTATAGAAAAGCATTCTATGCTACTAACATAAGGGTGATCAACACAGTGATTAGATGGGCTACCCGTCGAGTCTTTACCTCCTATAGCAAGAGCATAGACCCATTCTCCCTTGAGAATATAAACACGAAAAGCACGTGGCATACCATGTGCATCTTTTCCTCTTTCAGAAGAATTGTAAGAAAGACCTGCTGCCTTGAGTAGTGGGAAAAATTAAAGTAGATAAACAACCAAAGAATCAACAGGCATCCAACAATCAAATCCATCCCATTCAATCACCCCTGGTGTCCTCTCCGACACCCACACACATAAACCAATGCATCTCGCCACTCTAGGTGCCATCCGCTACCACAACAAAAAGGCCTCTATGACCCCATATATCACAACACCCATCTAGGTTCACGTCAAAACACAAGCATCCAAAAAAACAATCTTCACAACGATTGGGCTATGGCCATTTAACAACCAAGAGGGTAGCTCATAACCCTTTATAGAATTATCTAACAATAAAATTCTTTAATCCATCATGAATTAATAGATTTATAATCTGTTGGTTCCAATATTAGGAAACCTAACCAGTAAGTTATCAAAAATGATTATACAAGCTTACTACGCCAACTTGATTAACATCATTTTACCACAAGAACCAGATTCATTTTCATTCCACTTTATCTTTATCAAAAAAATTACCAATTAATCCCGGTATACGTTCTTTACCAATTTCCATCAAGAACAATTATCTAAGAAAAGCAGGCATTGATATCACACTATCTATTGAAATAAGATGCAATAACATATAATCGATAATAATTTCTTTATCCTGTTAAAAATAGTCATTTAGTCAATTCCATTGTAATCTAGTGGGATTAAAAATGCTAACAATACAGTTGCATCTAAATTAAATAGAAGTAACGAATCTCTTACCTTAAAGGTTTATGACGAAAAACCCAACAAATGAAGAACGCACAAGAATTCCGGGTTTATTCTCCAAGAATCCTCCTCAGATCTCTTCTCTTAACACAACCAAGACAAAATCTCATCATATTTGGTGTCAAATCACATCGATCTACCCATAACGGATGTAGATATATGAAACCATAGAAGAGGGGAAGTAGATCCAACTAGATCTATGATACCGATCAAGAACGAAGAAGAACGAAGAAGAACGATCATATACCTCAAGAAACCGGCTTCGATTCTCCAAGAGAAGCCCTCGGATAGCCTCCAAAATAATTGGGAGAGGTTCTCCTACCTTCATGGGAGGGTAATCCCATGTTATGGCCTCTTAAGAGCTTAAACGAACCCATTAGAGGCAAAGAGATTTAGATCTACAATTTTAGGATCTAATTTAAGTGCCCGGACGGTTTTCTCGCACGGTTAGATAAATTGTGCTCTAACCGTGCTTTAGATACTGCCTTGACCACCCCTCTCACATGGTTTTTCCGCACAGTTAGACAAACCATGTGCATCGTGTGTGCAAGCCACTTCCTCTAAGTCCAACTACGCATGGTTTGGCCACATGGTTTAGACAAAATGTGCGCAGCCCGTGCGAAAGCTTATGCCCATTAGTTTTCCTTAAAAGTCCACCCAAATGAACCCCAATTCACTACTCCAAAACAAGGGTAGTTAGAAACATCAAAATTACCTAATAACTTAATGTGATGTTATAGTTCACAGTTGTCTATCGGTGAAACGGTTAATCGAAAAGGATGATTTTGTGAAAGCGTTGGGGATAAGTTACCTTGACCTCCTGGAACTCCTCTAACACCGCATTTTCACAAAGTAGTGGACCAGAGTGGTCCGGGCCATTACATTAGTGAATATGGGAATATCATTATGGGTTGTTTTTAGAATATTACATAATTTTTTGTAAAATTAATGTAAATCAATCAAAGAATATCCCCATTTAGTGTCTAGAAAGGTGTGTTGGCTTATCTCTACTCATCGTGCACTGAGTGATGATATAGATGATAATCAACTATCCTTTTTAGGATGTTTTACCCTATATGGTTCTTTTCCACCTCCACATAAACATTATAGTATCTAGATATGGATGATATTTCTAGAAAATATCACATTATATACATTACCTTAAAATAAATATATTATCCTTTATTTAGTATTATCGCAATAGTCTTTCATATTGTTATATTATGTAATCTATGTTTTGTAAAATCTAATTCCCATGGTTTATACAAAACAGACATTTATACCAACTATAACTCCCTAACTCAATTAACCAGGATCTAGTGGTCATATTACTATATTTTTGAATGATACAAGATATTGAATTCAATAGTATCGAATAGTTAAATAGTCTTGGGAGACTAGACACATTCATGATTCTCACATTTCTTATAAAAAACGATTCAATACAATAAATTATTAAGATAGCATTATTATTTTTAATAGTTCATCCCTAAAATCATTCTTATATATAATTGTTATCATGTGTAAATGAAAACATAATAATGAATGAGATGAAATTCTTAAAAATGGAAAGAGTATATAAGAGAATATCATAGATTAAGTAAATAATATATAATATAATAGAGATTAAAAATAATAAAATAGTTCCTGTTACTAATATAATAAAAGTAGAATATAAACATGTTTAACATAAAAACATAAATAATAAAATGTAAAACAATAACTATCTTAATAACAATAAAATTCATAATGTAACATCATTATTTTTTCATTAAGGCCTCGCTACATGAAATTATATATAAATTGGCAAGGAATACCCCAAATAACAAAAATGGTTTGAATCATGATACATATTGATGGATTGTGTGGATAAAATGGGCCCCACCAATCACCTTGTATTTCTAATTCCTTCATTGTGTGAAATAAATTAATATTAATTAAATGCATAATCTTCAAAAACATTTATGATGAAAAACTAAGAAATAAAATCATAATATTTTTTGCTTTTCAATAAATAGAAAAACATGATTATAAAAATTAAAAATAAATAATTTGGATGTTATCATTATAGTATATCAATATGAAATCACATGAATCATCTTGGTTTGTTATCATGGACTAAAATACCATTAATGGAACATTCATGCATTTATTTGAATATAAGAGACAAATTTCCATGACTTATGAACAATTTTTAAAAAAAATTCTATAATATTGATTTATTTTCCCTTAGAAAAACTATTTAATTTTCTCATGTAATCATTGAATAAAATCATATCTATGATGATTGGAAATAAATTTATATTATATAAATATTAGAAGAATGATTAGTTTCAAATAGTTGGTAAAAAGTTGAAAGTACCGCATCAATAATATGAGATGAATATTTCACTGATACCTTTTTGAGGATATAATATATAATTGAAAAAAATTAAACAGTCATTTGATCATAAAAATGACATTTGTAAAACCACTATAGTGAACATTGATATGGATAAGAAATATTCCCAACCAAAATCTGATATAGGTTTGGTGTTTATTAATAATATTTTCTAGGTAGATTTATGTAATATAGAGATGAAAATGAAAAAAAAATACACAGATAAATAAAGTAAAATAAAATATGAAAATTTAAAAAAGGAATATATTATAATTTTATCCAAGATATTTTTTTAATAGAAACAGTATCGAATAAAAATGAGATTCTGGAATAAACTATTACAATGGATTTATTCTTAGTTGATTGTACTAATAAATCTTTTATAATTAACATATACTAAATAATTTATTGACTAACAACCATTTAAATGTTTATTCCCCTTTCAAAATACATTTGATTTAATTTACTACTATCTAATATACATTTACTTAATTTATTAATTTCATGTCGGATGTTTTGAAGATGTTTATTTCATAAAACCAAAAAACCTCTTGTGGGTTGGAAATGGTGAAATAATAAATTTCACCATTTTCTGTGGACTGATATTCATGAAAAAATTAAAATATTTATAAATTAAATTTCATTTTTATCCAACCCTAAATACTGGCCATGAAAAATGAAACATGTTTCTTCATTGAGATAATAGTATGCAAGTACCCATAATGTATGTTTTCACCTTCGTAATAGGAAAAGAGGAATTTTTATAGAAAAGGATTTTATTTATATAATCATATTAAAATTATAAATATCATATTTATTTTAGAAATCAATCTCCATTACTACCCATGTTAAGTAGAAAAGAAAAATAATAAAATTATTTCATGGAGGTGTTAGTTCACACATTCACCTTAGATACATTATCATTTACCAAAGTATTTAATTTTAAGAATTTAAATTTTATAACATAAAACTATAATTGAAAAATTAAATTAAAATTCATACATAAACATTATATCTATCATATTAAGAAACCACAATGAGTTATGATGAAAAATGAAATACTTCGCTTCATTGATATGGTAGTAAACACATACACCTGGGAGAATATTTCATATTACATTTTATATAATGAAGGTGGATAAATGTTATGACATAATTATAATAAAATTTAAAAATATAGAAGATAATGATGATATTATATCAGTATATATATAAAATAAATAATTTATTTAAAAGAAAAAATATAATGAATGAAATCAGTTATGATTCATACCACTTCTTTAGAAAATTTTCTACAAAATACACCTCAATTATTCCTAAGATAGAATTAGTGGAAGATAATAATCTCTAGGAAGTGGGTAGGATAGTTGTGGAGTTATTTTTTTAGGTTTGTTTTATGATAAGTGACTCAATATTTTTTCATAATAGTAGATAGGGGATCCCTTTTATATGTGTGGTGGGTGTCAATCTAGTAAATATTTGAAATATTATAATAAATTATATTTCTTACTAAAGTAATGTGCCTCAAAATTGAAAAATGTATAATATTATAATGATATTATATAAATATTATCAAACAATATAATATATATAATTATTTAGGTAATTTATGCCGAAATATTTTTAGTTTAACCTCATTTTATCTCATTTACCCTTTACAATATTATTAAATTTTTACCATGTCTAATATTTATTTAGAACCAAAAATAAATTTAAATATTTACCAAAAACACCATCTGGATACCAATATTAAATACATTTTATAATATTAATATTTAAAATATGGTAAAAATTATTATTAAAATTTTTACATGTGATGCAATAAATCTATTTTCTAGAATAATGACTTTTAGATGTAAAATATTATTTCATAACAAAATAATGAATAATTATGATTCAAATGGAATTAATAGAATTATGAATCATTAAATAATATTTTAAAAACTTTAAAATAAATTAAAATCAAATTTATCAATGAAAATACATAATTAAATAAAGGGTTCAAAGTAAGTCATTTATTTGAATAATAACAGTACACAGATTTAAAAATTATCATACATTTATTTCTCAGTACACAAATAATAATTTTAATAAAATTATAATATATATTAATAACAAATCTAATATAGTCACATGGTTAAAAAATCATTAATTCTATTCAGGTAGCACAATAAATTCATAAAATTCATCTTATTTCCATAATCCCTATTTTTACTATTCAGCAAAAAATATGCCTTTTATAAAAACTTGATAATTTTACCTTAATGTTGTTTTTATATAATAATTTCCAAAATTGGGATTAGTTTTCGAAAATAAATTACAATAATTGGAAAAAATAAATGTACTTATACGCACATAAATCAAACAAAAACCATTTTTATGATGAATGTATTCTTATAGAATTAAATAAATTTAGTTTTTTACTTTCATTAGAAAAGTTACTAAATTAGAGTAATTATTTTGATTGAATTATTTATTTATATTAAATAAATAATTTATACGTATATTTCATAATTGTTTTATTCTTATTTATACCCACCAACACAACAAAAATGTTTTAATGGTTATATAAAAATAATAATATTTATCTAGTATATTATAGTTTGTTTAGGTTCGATGTGGAATGTATCATAAGAAAGTGTCCATTTTATTCATAAAAAATAATCATGGTGTGTTACAGTTATCATCATATTTCCAGGATATTTTTTTCTAATAGATATATCTCTTGATGAATAAATAATACCATTAAGGCTCTTGGTTGTATTAACTGTTCTTGTAGAATCTTATAAATACTCATCATGATTCACATCAAGATATATCAAATTGACACTAATATTATAAAATTTCATAATAGAAATTTTTCTCTCATCCTAAACTGAATTTATTATATCTTTACATTCACATTTTATCTCCCAATATGTTTCTGAAAATATTTATAAATTTTTCACTTATTTTATTACAAGTTGTCGATGTATTTGTTTCTCTTTGACTTATCTTTAATTGGGAAATCATTAAAATTATATTTTTCATTCATTATTCTTACTAGTCATAGAAAATTAATTACAAATATTATATTATTTATATATATCTTGTTTTTTATGAAATGAAATTTCATTTTTGGATATTTTTTAAGTGTTTTGTATATTCCTGGCGATTTTAGCCTATAAATGATTATTTAGAATTTTTCACACGAATTAATTTTCATCACAAGAAATTATCTCTTTATATGATTCTTATTCAAGATGGGCCATCATTTATTTTATTACCCCAAATAAAAGTATCCATATCTCTAGAAATTATTAAAAGGTTTTCCATTATGTGAGATCAATATTCGTCATATTATTTATCAAGTTGATCATAAAAAATGTGATCATTCAAATTAGTTCATGGTTTGATGATATAAAAAACATGAATAAAATTATAGCAACCTAAAATCAAGGAAAATATTATAAAATGAATAACATATAAGTTATATCCATTATCTTGTTAGTGGATTTTCAAAACAAACTCTTCAATATCTATGCTAGGTCTGATATCATATTGATTTTGACTTGAGGAAATTTAAACATAATCCTAGTTAAAAATGAGGGAAAAAATTCTTTCTTTTTAATTACGTATTTCTTATATAATATCAAATCTTGAAAAATATATAATTCTTATTAGTGAAAGCTGAATCATCTCCTACTGTTCATTTTATGATTTCTATGTAAGAGACTGTCAATACATCAAAATAATTAAATCATGAGATTATGGAGAATCAAATTAATTTGGAACCAAAGATCTTATACCAATTATTTTCTAACTATGTTTAGTAAACCATTTTGAGAGGGGGTTGGGGTGAATTAGTTTGAGTGATTTGTTTTCACTTTAAAACGCCCCCTCTCTAACCTAAGAACATATTAAATTAATGGGTCTCCCTCTCTACAGACCTTTGGTTTTCATGAATGTTATATAAGAAAGAATTACCTAGATTGAACAAATATGTTCATTAATGATATCTTTGACATGTATGAATGATTAAAACCTTAGTTTATGGTAATTATTAGCCAAATAAAACCCAACATCACTTTTATCATCAAGAAAATGATTATGAAAGGGTGTATATTTGAACATATATAATTACTGGAACCTAAAATAATTTCACGAAAAAACCAATAGGATGTTCTTATATAACTAGAACCAACCAAACTACTATCTTAAAATAAAATATTATTATAGATCCTATATAAATTATTTTTAACATGAAAATACAAGTCCCTTTGAAGACAAATATGAGATGAACGAATTCCTCTGTATGAAATAATCATAGGTTGTTCATCCAAAATTAGGATTAAAAAATACAGTAGGTCATAGTCATTATAAATTAGATATATCAAAGTTAATATCTCACATATCATGGACTAAATGATAATTAATAGAAATAATGAGTCTATATTTATACTTTTTCTTGTTCCTTAATGCAAAAAGTTGATCTTATCCAACAGATTTTTGGATGTATTATTTTATTGAACACAATGTAACACAACAATACTTTTAGATATTTACTTTTTAGTCTAAATTAACTTTATATTCTAGATTTCTTTATATGAATCACTATGTTAAGCTTACACTATAGATGACACAGTGTTAACATGGGTTATATGTGAGACTATGTTTTACCACTTTTTAATGGAGTAACTATTTAAGAAATAAATATTTACACTATTATAAATTTTATATTTAAAAATAACCCTATTTTTTGAAATGATAGTGTAAAAATTATTTTATGATTATTATTTTGTTTTTTAATGAGATGTTATATTTTTTGACGATTATTGAAATATACTACATTTTAGTTGAAAAAATCATTTTTTTATAAAAAATTATTAATTTTAAATTATAGTTTATTAATTTTTCAATTTTATAATATATATTATATATAAATTAATCAAATTCAGCCATTGGAATCGTTTATAAATTTAATTTAGATATAAAGACCTAATTATTTGTTGAGTATTTTAACATTAAACCTCCTATTTCTCTCCACGTCTAGGAAATTAGATTTAAACTTAATTTTTCCACTTCAGTGAATTGAATTTTGAAAAATATAAATAGAATTTTTAAATAGTATACTATTTATTTTCTAATGAGATCATCTTAGTTTTTGACCAAATATTTTAGGGAAAGTAATTACAATTAATTACAATAATTAAAGTTAAATTAAGAATAACATTGGAATAAACCATAAATATATTGTCAAAATGAACTAGAAACTTTTTCACGGGCCATTGGAGTGCCAAATCTTGAAAATATTTCATATAATTAGTAAATTATATAGATAATTGGACTTATTTTCATAAAATTGATCGATATTATAATTTCTGTATGAAACAATATAAAAAATGAACCCTCCTTGCCTTTAACATTTATAAAGCATTAATGTATGGTGGAAGATACATGGGTTTGGTTATAAAAATTATTTTGTAACATTAATTAATTTCGTATAATGAAAATTTATCATTTTTAGATATTATAAAATTACACTAAACGCCTAAAAAATGCATACACATGGATTATTTGGTTAATAATACAATATAAAAATCATGTAAAAAACATTCAAAGTAAATTATTTTTAATGTTTTTTAGGTCAAATATTTATAGAAGATAAATATATCATGTTACACATATTTTGACATAATATATTTTAATTAGATAATTTTTTAGTTATTTTTAAACCAAAATTATGTTATTAATGTAATAAGGGGGCATTAATGTTAATTTATAATAAAAGATATTTATTAAATAATTTGTAGATAATTAAAATACTAAATACTACTAAGTAAATTTAATGTGATAATAAGTATATAAAATGCTCAATTCATGGACCAATTTATTATTTATATTTTATATATTTACACATTTTTAGTAAAAATTTCTTTAAAATGCCTTGGTTAAAGCTATATTTTTTCTACGTTACATGTGTTTTTTATACGAATAATTTTAAACACGCATGAGTTTTTTATTTTTTAAATCTTATAACATATTCATTACTTATTAGTTAAATATTTTCTACTAAATATCATTTTTATTTATTCTTAATGATTATATTATATAGGTTATAATACTAGTTACTTTAATAAAATCCAACATAATAAAATTGAGGAAAGATATATGTTATTGAAAAACATTATAAAAATGATCAATTTTTTTGGTTTTTGGAGGATTTTATAAAACATAAATCCCTTTTAATCCATTATTTTTGTTATTTTGGATTCCCATGAGATATAGTAGACCTCCCAATAGTTTATACCTATTGGTATTTACAATAATTACACTCCCCATCCATTATAAAAAGTTATTCACTCTTCATCTTAATAACACCTCTAATTCCATTTTGGGTTGTCAAACATCTAACCATTTATCCAATTAACATCCCTACCCACATAAAATAAGCATTAACATGGAAAAAAATAAATCCAAGGATGAATTTTGGTGAAAACCCACTTTAGTTACCCGAAAAAGAGGAAACATTATTCTATATGAATTTATGTTTTATTTGTTTATCCACCCATTCATATCATATTATAACATAATTATATTATATTATAAGTATAATAAATATACATAAATTTTTATCTATTTTGTTTTTACCTACACATACACACACTTCCATTAGATATTTAATGAATATAAAATTCTTGTAGGACGAACTACCTCCTCCTCAAAGTGACGTGATGCATTCACACATTACATGAAATGTATTTAGGATGGATTAAATAAAAAATATGGTAAATAAATGAAATAAATTTCATATTAATGAAATAATTATGTATAGGTAAATATAAAATATCATTTTATTTATTTCTCATTCCACAAACTAAAAAGTGATAATGTCTTTCATGGATGTGTGGACTACCGCATCCTCGATGCGATTTGATTATTTTCACATAAGGAAATTAAAATAATTAAGAATATATGATAATACAAAATTTAATTATGATATAATGATAGTAATGAAAATATATAATGTTACTTACTTTCTTTCCATAACAAGCATTTGAATATTGGAATGTTACTCATGCAAACGTATGACATTACTTTTCCATGAATGTAATTTTGGTTAATTTTTCATAACCAGCATTATTTATTGGGATTATACCTATAATTTATCTATAAATATAATAGTTATTTAATTATTATTATTATTTAGATTTTTAAATAATGTTTTGTTTTACCAATGTTTTCCCACCAAATTCATTTTTGACACATAAACCAAATATGGTCAAAACACCTGATGTAAATATAATTTGTAAAGTAGTTATATATTGCATTGTAATAAGTGAACTAAATGTAATAATGTACTTGAATAATTATTTGAATAATGTACATTATTAACAAAGGTTTATTATTTCAGAATATAAAGACAATTATGGTAAGTCATACTCAAGGTAAAGAATTCTTGTCTCACTCTTTCTCTAGTGAGGCATACACCATTTTAACTATGTATTTCTATTGTGTGGTTTATATTCTCCCCCTTTTTTATTTCATACCAATATAAAATATTCATTAACGATATTATATATTTAACCATAAATTATCCAATATAACTAGTTTTGAATTAAATATTTCCAGTGGTAAAAGATGTCTTTAAAATATCAGTTTCCTTTGTGATTATTGACATAATCATGAAATGATCTATTATTTATGATTATTTTAATTGTACATTACATTTTAAATATAGAAATTCTCATGAAATGAAAATCAATATTTCTAAATACGTATACCATTTTAACAGATAATTTTCATTTTAATTTTTTTTAAATGATGATAAGTCTATATCATTACCAAAATATGAATATTTTGTGATAAGAAATATAGTTCATTAACTAAATCAATTATTATAAATATAGGGAAGGATTTTAACATGAATAATATGGGTTGGGGACTAGTTAATGTAATCCCTTGATGGATCAGTAGATTTATGGGGAAAATTAATTTGGACAATCCCTTTGTGTTTGTAATAGCTATGTTTTAAACCCTCTCGTGAATGGTATTAAAAGCATTGTAAGGATATGACAAACCAATTTAGTTTTTCCTAATATATTTTAAAATATATAATATATATTTAAATTTAATTATGGTAAAATTTCCATGTACTATGGAAATATGGAATCCTAAATTTAATTATTTCCACTATGTATAATTCAACTATTATTGTTATCAATGAAAATTTTGACATGAGATTACTATTAAGGTATTTAAATATTTATTTATTAGATAAATATCACGTGTCTTAGTCATCTACTGTTCAATATTTATTATACCTCATTGAGATATTTATATATAATGTGTGATTAGTTATTTACCTTTACTTGATGACTATACTCATTGATTCATTATTTCTTCCATTGTACTTACCATTACGAAGTATTTTGTACCACACTTATTTTGTTTCCTTTACCTAAGATATGAACAATAAATCAATGAATGAGAATTCAATAGTGGATTTAATTTCATTTGTTATTTACTATGTCTCATTTTTATTTCCCAATGTAAAATGAGACTTGTGTATTTAATCTTGATTCATAAAAATAGATAATATCTCATGCCTTTTAGATTTTATTCCATATAATAATTAAAATGTAATAATATAAGGCACCAACTATGATATTTTGGGGTCTTGGGATTACAAAAAAATTATATTCAATATAAAATTTTTGAATACCTCTCCATGAAACTAATTTTATTTAGAATTGTTCATAATCTTAATATTTTTTTCTCCCTTTACATCTGTTTTTAACCACTTATTCTTCTTCCCTTATTATTTAAAAAATTATGTAAACTAGTTTTCCATTTTTTATATAAATAATATCCCCAACTAATTGATATATAATTATCTTATTAATATATTTATATATTTAAATATTCAATAATAGATAATGAATGTCAATTTAGAAAAACAGAATCTCTATATCTGACTTACTATATTTCTCAACATCCATTACTCAAAAGGATTGTCTAAATCTATAAAACCACTTCTTCTCCAAAAAACCATTCTTTCCCAATATTATAGGTCTTCATGAGTTTATTCCTAAACCATTATGGTGTTGAAAGTCTCATCATCATGAAACATTGACCATTAATCCTCTCATCAATTTATTTTGTTTGAATAATGACTATTCAAATAATCATGATGCATATGAAATGTGGGTCAATATAAAATAATCACATTTGAGTAACCAAAAATCTATCATTTTTTCATACTGGTAATATTGGATTATCATTTTGTACAATATTGTGATATCATATACTATGTTTTATTTTTTTTAAACTGGTAACCGTTGTGTGTCCTCACATTATTCTCTATATATAATCATATTATACTTTACAAAATAAATTATTACACTTACACATCAATGTTGGGATCAGGGAATTTACAAAATTTCAATGAGAACCCATTATGTATGGACTCATTAATCAAATATATTTCCTCGAAAAACACCATGTATTGATATAAGGTTCATCAGTTATCCATATTATTATAATAAATATATCAAGGATCATAAATATTCATTAAACATATCTTATATATCATATTAAAAATGTATCTTTTTCTGAATTCATAATGCAACATAGAGTACTTCATATTTATTGGGATGAGGAACCAATTCATATGTCAATGAAAATTAAAACATTTTATATGTTATATAACAAATTTAATATTACATATTTTATATTTATATTTATATATTCTCTAGAAACCTTGAATGCCTTTACACATAATCTCTATGTACAAATTTATATTTCATTGAGTCTATAAGGACCATTACATATTGATAAAATTTACATTAAAAATCATAATTTATCTATTTATTGGGGAAATCAAACACTTCCAGTGGTTTCCCATTTTATATAATACTATTTGAATATTATATATTATGTATTGAAATTTACATATTACATTTATGTTATAATTATTTTTTTAAATTTTACATCAATATGTACTGAACTTCACGTACTGCATTTATATATTAAGAAGTGTCTAAAATTGTGAATAACCTATAAATAAATAAATTATTTATCCATCTTGATTTTTTAATAATTCTGAAATTCAAAAAATTACTTTGGAATAGAATCAAGTAATCTTCAATCATCACTATAATAATTCTATTTTCAATGTGAGAATAAATAAATACTCTGTAGAGTAATTTAATGGATCTTCCACTGACTCATCAAATTATTCAAGAATCAACTATTAATATTCATCATGTATCATTAGACAACACCATATTATAAAACTTATTATATAAAAGAAAATCTTTCTTTTCTAGCTTCTACATAGAGGTAAATTATCTATCAATCCCCTTTACCCTTGGATCAAAACCTCCTAAAAATCAAACAAAATGATTAATTAATTATTCATATGATACATTAATAAACATATTCCCATTAAAATGACCTTTTCAATCATTAAATAGAGGTACAATATCTATAAAAAGTATAAGAAATATTAATATTTAAAAAAAATTGTTAATGCATTTAGAAAATAGTACTAAATGTATGTCGGTTAATTATTTCTCCCACTTATTAATAAAATTATTTTTTCTTGAACGAGACTATATGGAACATAAATCATTAAACTTCAAGGGATTATCTTCTATTATCTCTATGAATTTTTTTAACATTAATAAATATTAACAACATTCATTGGATCATTAAAAAAATTCTCATTATAATTTTTTGGAATTCCAAACTCCTTCAAAGAATCTAATTTCAACACATTTCACTATTATCCTCATTGACATCATGATTATTGAAAATTTGTAAATCTCAAAACTAAGTGGGTTATAAAATAAATTTCTTCAAAAGATGATAGTTTTTTTCATATTATTGGATAGAATTAATTCATAATATAATCTATTAATCTTGATAAAAAAGTAACATTTTTTGAAAATTTATTAAAAAATTAATATTTTATATATAATTGAAATCATTTTTCTAATTTAAAATAATCTAAGCCCTCTTAAATAATCATTTTTGTATGTAATATGTTTTTTTTCAATGTAACCATTCTCATATTACCTTTATTTTCCACTATTTAATTCTCCATCTTGTTTATATGGTCTATATATTTTGAATTGAAACTAATTTTACATTTTCATCTATATATTTTATAAATGTATTTATTTTTTTACTATTTTTTCTTTTTATCTCAATAATTACAATAATTTATTTAAATGAACCAATACTAATCTTTGAAATAAACAATTATATACAAATATAAATGTTTAACATTAATAAAAATGTATCTAAATTATTTTTCATCTCTAGGGGTTCAATGTGCATTTATTATATTTTTTAATCATAATTTATAAAAATATCAGTCTATATATTTTAATGTATTGTAAATATTGAATAAATAGAAAATTATTTCTTCTATTAATACTGAGTCACATGATAAAAATTGAAATTCTTCTCACCTTAGTGAATTTTCCCAAGAAAGTGAATTTCTATTTGATAAACTAATTTATACTCAATTAGATAAATTTATTCTTAATCAGATTTATTTTTGTGTGATTTATATTATTTTTTATAACAATTGAATTACTTCATAATTTTATTTGTATAATTATCTAATAGGAGATGTATGCTTTGATGGAAAATAGATTTTGATGAATTTTGATCCCAAATTTTACTCACGTATATAATGATAGTTTTTGTATTTTTTGGGATACATTCACAAAAATAATAAAATAGTATCTTAATAACATAGTCCATTTCATTTTTCATATATATTGTTTTTATGAGGGAGTGATAGATGGTGGTTATGTTTTTTTGGAAAGAGTAAATAATCGTTTTTGTTTTTTTTCTTGTAAATGATTTTGGAAATTTTTTCTATATTTAACTGAAAATCGTAGTGTAAACACTATTTTATCAAATTATAATGTTTCTAACACTTTTTCATTATATAATGACCATAATTCTTCATTATGTGTATACAATTCAAATTTTAGGAAAACCCTATTTACTTGATAAAAATTTCACACAATCTAAATTTAAACAATAGACTGACGATGAAGGGGAAGTGGGGAAAGGACTATTAATATTTTTAAAGGGCCATTTAAATTATTTCATTGATGAATAATTATAAATTTTGATAAGATAAATAGTATTATTGGAATTTAGAATTCAATTTATTTGTATATTTTATTTTATAAATTCATAAAGGTTTTTTATATGTAATTTTGGAATAGATTAGATAAATTAGAAGATAAACATGTCAAAAACGAAGAATATTATAGAAAATCATTACCTAATATATCAGAAAAAATAGTGATGAGAGTGAGACTGAATATGGGGAATTTTTTTAAGAAAA
This sequence comes from Viscum album, assembly GCA_963277665.1. Taxonomy (NCBI): domain Eukaryota; kingdom Viridiplantae; phylum Streptophyta; class Magnoliopsida; order Santalales; family Viscaceae; genus Viscum; species Viscum album. The sequence continues at coordinate 515,917,007 of OY728141.1, forward strand.
TATAAGTAGAATTAGTTGATTTGAAAAATTGAAAACCGAATTTTAAATATAAACTTCTTTACATGGAAATATGAAACCACATTGTTTTTAATATTTTTTGGTGATATATAAGAGTGATTAGTTTTTAAATCAATTTAATTGATTTATTTTTAATTATTGATCATCTCACTTCTGATTTATCGATTTAATTTTCAATGATATGGAATTAAATATTAATATATTTTTGTGAAATATTTTAATTTGTGATTTTTATTTATATTATATTAAAATCGATTTTGATTTATTATCCTATAATGTTGATTTATAATGTTTCAATGGTCTTTCATTTTATTTTTTGGATTACTTATTGAAATATAAACATGATAAAATGCTGAACACACACTAGTTAACCTAGGTTCAATCAGGGTTTTAGAAAATGTTGGTGCTAACATTGACTAAATAGCTGAAAATTTTAAGGAAGATGACTGAACTTTTTCACACATTTCTTTAAATATATTTATATATGTAATAAAAATTAATATTTTATATTTTATAGTTAACATTTTTTATATAAACTATATTATTTAGGGGATTAATTTGTATTTATTTCAAGATTATCTAAATATGACAATTCCTTTGCCTCCATTATTTGAAATAAGAGTAATTTAACTAGTGATTAATGTAGACATTTTTTGAGGAATTTTCATTTGAAATTATGTTAGAAATAATTTTTAGATATTATTTTTTGTGTCAATTTTGTTTTCAATGATTTAAAAAACATCTAAAATATGTTTTCATATTAAATAAGTAGGTACTAGAAGAGATATATAAAATGAAATAGTTTTCTATACATATGGGATAATATTCATACAACAATAATATAAATCTCACAACTATAATTCCCTATAAGAATGATGTATTTTGGATAAAAGAGTACTTGTTTTGTGAGGTTTGATGTCACATCGTGTAAAAGAGTTATTGAATTTATTTATTTTTATTTCATTTTATTTCTTGATCATGAGATCGAAACTCAGGGTGATCGATGGTGGGAGAATAGACATGGACTGACTCAGAGAAGGATGTTATGATTTTTTCTGTTAGAGTTTTCTCTATTTGGAGAATACAATATTGTTTATTCTTCAAATTTTTTATACATGGTTTATTGGAATATTATATGAGGTTTTACACTTTTAATAAATGGATCTTATTTCATAATTATATTATATTCATGTAATTATTAAGTAGTTAATGATTATCATGTTTGAACTAATTACATTATACAAGAATATTTATCTACTAATTAATTATATTTTTATTAAAATCAATTAAATGAACAATTTATAATGTAATTGGACACATTGGAGTGTGTGTTGTGATTTTAAAAGACATATATCCCATGAGACCATGTATGATGACATGTTTCATGAGTATACTATGATATCCTTTTATAATGTGTTTGATATTAATAAAATGTGCAGCGACAATTTTTCATGATGATAAACCATTACCTATTTATATGGACACTCTTGTTATCCATGACGTGATAACTATGTTGGTATAAATTGTTGACAACACTTTATAGTGATCACATGTGGGTTAGTTTATCCCTTGAGACATGTTATGGTGTTCTAACCATAATTATACCTAAAGAGTTTGTTTCACTATAGTTGTTAATGTGGATATTTATATTTGTGTCACTACTAGATAAAAAATATGATATTCTATTATCTACTTATATGTATGATTTTCTATATTGTGTGATATTAAATAATGCCATTTGTTGCATTGTAAGAGTATTGTTTGATAGGTGGTCCACTAAGATATAGTTATCCCTTTTAGGGAAAGTGTGAATGTCTTATGAAGGATATTATAGAAAAAAGAATTGGGATGGTGTATGGAGGCATTCATACCAGACATGTGACAACATGAATTGAGGGATAAGATGACCATAGAGATGATGAGTCTAATGTTTACAGGAAGACTAGTGGATGACAAGAAACATTCTAACCAGATGACTAGTTGATTTCCTATTATATATTAGTTGATTACTGTTGTATTTTGAGTATCATATACTCCCAAGGCATAGTGTAACTGAGTTACATGTTCACTTGATCCAATGTGGATACTAAGAGACATGCTACCTCAATTCCTTGAGGATATCGGGTGACATGATTTATCAACACCTAGTGGGAAAAATATTTTGGGATCTGTTGATTAATGTTGATATCAATTATGGCTATATTATAATATGTATAATAATTAGTGATGGAAGGGGTTAATGGAATATTTTTAAGCACAAAACTATTCAATGTAGGTTTTTTTCATGTTTTTTCACGGTGATTATATGCTATGACTATAATGCTATTTTAATATATTTTCTTAATGCAGGGATTATCTTGTTAACATTAATAGAATATTATCATTTGGGTAGAGGAATATATTTATGTTGTCTTATTGGGTGGTACATACACTATTCTCGTGTAGCTATGTAACATGTATACCTGAAAACTCCCATTTGTTTCATGTATAGTTTAGGTTGTGGTCTGAGGTTGATCATTGAGTGGGGTATCATGTAATGATTTTAGAAAGTTAGATAAGGTGAAGTTTATAGTTATAGAACCACATGTACATTTTTTATTTCCATATTGTGTACATGATCATCTAAGTTGGTGATCAGCTGTTGTAATTGGTTGATTGTTGAGTCTATTTTTTCCACATTCATTTTTATAGTTGGGTTATTATTAGTTATTTAATAACATTGATTGTATTATAGTAATTTTTTATAATTGTATCTATAACTATGATTGAGGAAATAGTTTACCTGCATACCAACCTTAATCTCTGGCTTCATGTCTTCTACCTCAAGAATATGGGGAGGTTTATATAAGGTGTTGCGGCATTTTGGCTCATACCCAGTGATTGAGGACATGATGATACAAAATGGAATCAAAGAACATGTTATCTTTTTCTTCTATTTTTGGTAGTTCACAGATATGTTATTTATTAATGTGTTATATTTTTTTGATGAAATTAAATATTTTTCATCTTTAAATCCATTTATACTGATAGTATAATTTAATAGGGAATGATATTGATGCTCTTAGTTCGCACTGTTATGGTTTTATTATTTCACCCTGTGTGATACACATGGATTTTGAGGTTGTTATTACAAATTGATTTGATACTTGAACATATCAAAAAGAGGAATCACATGCATCATATTTAGTATTTAGGTTTCTAATTATATATATTAGGATTTTTTGTGATCATTCTAATGACGTATGATTTATCTAGTTAGTGTTAGAAACATGTACTATGTTTTCAAATATGAGTTATTCTAAAATTTTAATCAGTTAAACCTTTAGGGATGCATACTTTTAGTAGTAGGTTATGTGGTACTATGCTGTGGTGAACCTAGAAAATGATAATGAAAAAATGATGTAAACGAGGAAGACAGAGTCCCTATGTTAACAGACGATGAAGTGCACTTTTTTAATAATTTTCAGTTGTTAATTTCCCTTGTAATTTACCATGTGAATGTAATATAATATTAGGTTGGTTAATCAATGTGAAAACTATAAATTATGTGGAGTGATCCATGTATCATATATGGGATTATTTTTAATTTAACTCTGAATCTTTGGACTCATTGTGGCTTTTCTATGTGTGAAGCCATCATGAAATGTCTGTACAGATACATGTTGATGATGATTCATGGGACGTGAACCTTAAATATCATTATTGGGAATTTTTTGTCAAACATTATAGACTTATAAATTTTACTATAGGTACTAGTGAGTTTTTGTCTCATAATGAATGAAAGTAACATGTGTGGGGACTAATCCCTTTGAAGGGTTGTTATGGTAAATTCCTTAAGGGCAATTTTCATTGATGAACATTCCATGTTCATATAATTAATATTTATAATGGTAATGTTCACATTTTTAATGTTTACATAAACCCATGATTTTGGATATCCTTGATTCATAGTAGTCATAATACATGGTTGGGTTTCATAGTGACTATATTACCATCGAATTGAGGGTAAGATGTGGGGTTTTGACCCACTAGTTTAGAATGCTACTCCCCTAAATGATGACTAAATATCAAATGTGGAATATAAGGAACTAGTCATAGAAGTTGAATTTTATAGTGAAATTAAAATATTATTCAATTTAATCTATATAAAAATGTTCCTTTTTGTTTTATATTGTTTTTGAATGAGGTTTTTACACTTAAATAACAAACCCATACAATATATGTTGTGATGTAATGATCAGTTTTCATTTTTTTCAATATATAAAATTGAAAATGAAATACATTTTTATTATATAAAAAATCATCATGATAGTTAATTTGGACATTTTTTTAATTTAACCACCCATTATTTAAATGAAAAATATTGAAAATCATTGGATAAGTCCAGAAATCTCATTAACCGATACAAGAAGAAGAAATAAACCAATCAGTCTTTTTAAAAACAATAATATAAACAAAAAATTTCCAATAAAATAATAAGAATTGAGTTCAAATAAAAGGTTAAATTCAAATGAAAATATATTTTATTCATATTTATTTTCATTAAATACATAAAATAAAACATAAAAAATATAATAATCTTGAGGGTTTACTGAAAACATGATATCCCGTGGAAAACATTTTTAAAAAAATATATTATTACCATAAAATGTAATAATAAATCCTTTAGAAAAAAATATTATTATCGTATAATTTTTATTCAAATATTTTCCAAAGAAAATATTTTTATATAACAGAAAAATAATGTATGTTCATTTGGACATCATCTAGATAGAACCCTTTCAGGAAACATTCTTTTGGAACAACCATATGGTCAACTTCCAACATTATTATATAGAGAACCTAATCATTATCTAGAACAGTTGATTATGATCTGGAAGCACTGATTGTATCATCTATATTACGTTCACTCATTATCATTTTCTATATTTGTCCCACCAAATATAAAAAAATGTTCAAAGAACATATCATGAATGAAACCGCTAAAAATCTCTTTTAACACAATATAAAAATCACTTTTGGATATCAAAATTCAATTTCCTTTTAAAAAACATTCTGAAAAAAAAATTACCCTAAATTAAGGAAATTGAGTTTTTTTGAAGAATAAAATGAATAATATAATATAATAAAAATTTAAAATAAAAGTTAATTTTGTTGGAACGGTTATTGTCACCATATTCAATAAAATAAAACATCATATTTTTCAATTGTAAATATATTCAAATCATTCAGTAAAAAAGCACTATCTAAAAACCATTTAAATAAATTAAATTGATTAATAAAATTTCTTTTATAATTAATTTATGTCTATATAAATACATTAATAATATATTTTTATAACTACTTTCATGGGAAAAATATATTTAGAAGGGAGACATTAAAAGATGATTTTAAAAATATAGTATCTTATGTTGATTCTAACTCATAATGTACATTACTTATCATACAGAATTATAAACATAAAAATATTATCAACATTATTATAAACCATTTTAGGGTTTTTTATTCCTTTTATGTTTCCTCTTTCCATTCTACACACAATTATTTAATCAACAGTATATATTAGGACAATATTCGTTTCAATAGTCTAAAATGACTTCTATAGGATGTATATGGTTAATGAGGTCATTATTCCGTTATTCCAAGAATAATTACCATGTAATAACTATAATTTTATATACTAATTATACATTTCTAACTATACACTAATTATTTTTATGCGAAATGATGTACATTACATTCATGGAGATGGTCGGTAATACATACACATGAGTAATATTTCCATTTTTCAATGATAATTAGAGAAATAAAGTAAGAGTTATATTATCCTCCCATAATTATAATTATATAATCAGTAAAATATTATTTAAATAAATATGCATATATTTCATCCATGTGATTTGTTTAATAGAAAGTATTCCCATCACATCGTGGAGATGGAAGTCAAGAGGTACACATGAATGTCATTATCAATTTCTGGTGAATATAAAGGTAAAAGTGGTTATAATAAATTATCTTTTCATAATTATAAAATTTTTATTAATTTAATATATATTAATTAAATACATCATAATAATCACTTATATGAGTTGTTGATAGATAACGAATTATGTTTGATTGCGAGGAGGCAATCCTCTGTACACATGAGCAATTGTTTTGATATCCCTTTGATTGATGATGAGATATATATATGTTAAGAAATTAAAGTAATAAAACTCATATAATATGTTATATACTTTAATTCTTATATAATCATGGTGTAATAATATATGAATATGTAAGAAAAATAAACAAAACAAAAAAGCCTTGGTTATGAACTGTACCTCTTATTCGGAAAACCACTTCTGGTCGACAAGAAAAGCCTTTATTATTTTTTTTTATGCTCAAAAAAGGAAAATAGGTAAAATTTATGTAATAGTTGATGTTATTGGGGTATTTATTGGCCGAAAAAAATACTTTATGTGCAATGAAATGATATGAGGATGATCTATTTTAATAGAGAGGGGAGGGGACCACATAAAATTTCTTAAGAAATATATTTATATAAAATTGGATTCATATTAAAATGTATCCAAATCAATAATAATAGAAAATAATATTATTATGAGTCGAAAAAATATCATAAAAAAAATTTACCATGATTAGGTGTTATTTGTACTCGTATATTTTTTACCTGTTTTGTAGAGACCCTAAGCTTGACATACATGGAAATTACATTAATTTAGCGGAATACTTAGTACATAACAAAAAACACACACACACAAGGACCGTAATAGTTTAGTGTCTTTGAAAACTCAGAATATAATCTTCGAATCGTGTTGAAAAATATTCAACATCTCCCATAAAGATCTTCCCCCTTTTTTACCTAAAACCTTTCTTTATATCCTGGGGAAAACAAAACATAAAAGGGTGAGCTCAAATGCTCAGTAAGGGTAAACAAAAGAAATATCTATCACATCATATTCATAAGAATATAACATTTTGGAAATCTTACCTACAAAAGAGAGCATAATTTCACAACATGGGTTAAATCATAGTAGTGAAATGAAATCCCAATAATCATAACATAAAACATGAAACTTTGTGGCAGACACACATAATCATAGAGAATCATTTCTTATTAGTCAGGACTCATTGCCAAGACTATCTTAGTGGACAATGTCCATTTCTGAACCGAGTTCACTCCTCGTTTCAGTCCTGTTTCACTGAACCGGTATAACCTACCATTCCAGCCATGCCTATATCATGAGATATAAAATCCTTACCCAATGCATTGGAGGGAGATATAGGTCCCACACATCTCATAATTATACCATTCTTATGTGTGCCACAAAATCATAAACCATACATCATAGCATAACTCATGTAATAAAAATGGGAATCTTAAACATCATGACATCATAAAACAATTCATATAAGATAAAGGAATTCATAACAATATTTCCATCTCAACAAAATCAAATCAACGTAATAATAGGGATAGAAACAGGACCCTTTATTATCTTATATGGAAAATAATTTTGATAAAACACTTGAACTACATTCTTGACGAAAATATCCTTTCTACTTCAAAAACATTCACCTTTCTTAACATGTCATACAATTTTAAACTAAAAACATTTGATTAAAAATAAACTTGAAAACTTTTAAAGGAATCCTCTTTGAAATAATGTTTTAAAAATCCATTCATGCCGTATAAGTTAAAAACACATTCTTCTCGTACTTTTGTCGGAAAAGTCAAAAAGTACCTCGTACGAAAAACGACAAAAGATTCCTTGCATATCTTTTAATATAAACTCACCAAAGGGTAAAAATGGATTTAAAAAATTTTAGGTGGATGGAAATAATATAACATATTGAGTAAACATATATGTGGATGATAAAATACATCCCTGTAAATACCAAAGTATAAACAATCTCGGATAAAAATGAGATTGTGATATTTCTGTTACCTTAGGTCCGATTTGCTTCGTAAGTGTCCGAAACTCCTGTATAACGATTTAAATAATGTCATTGACTTATTACATAATCATACTCATTGTTATGATATCATATATATGGTTCACTTATGACTTTACATTACCCGTTATTTTGTAAATTTCATGTTAAAGAGCGTTTTGGGTAAAATCGTCTCATTTGTCGTTCGTGTTTTAACTTGTAATTATTCATATTATTACTTAAATCATGATTACTTAAATCCAGAATGTAAAACATGATTTATATATAATATATATTCAGAATATACACATATATATAATAGATCAGTAAATGGAAAAAAATACACCGTTCATGGAGACGGTGGGCCGTACATACGCATGAACGCTGTTTTCGTTTCCTTATTGAGTTGAATGGAATTAAGTAGATGACATAAATATATATACACACATTAATCCAGTATTATTATGTCATATATTTCATTATTACTTATTATATATACTTTATAATCATTCATGAATGGTTAACGTGGAGAATGAATCTCATCGCGTCGTGGAGACGATAGTCCGTACGTGCGCACGAGCGATGATATCGTTATCATGATCGTGGGACTGTATTGGAGTGTATGTATACTATCTCCGAATCAATATCACTTTAAAATAATTATATAGTTATTATTTACACCATTATACCCATCAAAGTATGGTGGTGGTGGAAAATAGATTACACCACGGCGTGGAGACGGTATTCCGTACGTACGCACGCGCGGTGATTTCATTTTCTGTAGGATGGATAGATGGTGAAATAGGGTTGTTTCAAACATATAATAAAATATCATTATATTAGTGATACCTATGTTATTAATTCATGAGGAAACAACTGAATAAGAACATGTGGAAGAAGAAATAAAGATGAAAGAATCGGTAACGGGCATTACCTCTTCTTTGAAGCGCTTCATTGAGACCTCGTTTTAGGGCACTAAAATTGGTCCTTGAAGAAGACCATGACCTCTAGGATTTCTCTAGGGAAGTGGAGAGAAGAAATTGGTAGGGGTTGGCCGAGAATTAAGGCTCAAAGTGGTGTGATGAAGAGAGGGAGGAGGTGCCCTTTTATAAGGGAGGAGAGGGTCTCCTTTGGAAAACTAAAACTATTATTTTATTATAAAGTCATATTCGGTTTTAAATAGATCCAAATCGATTTATTTCAAAGATAATATGGGTATGGGTCTAAATACTCTCATCCAATATAATTCAGACATGTTTAGGTTCCTATTTTAACCTTATAATTTAGATTTAATATTAAGTTAAATAATTTTACTTTTAATATGTCTTCTTGTGTTCTTACACTATAAGGTTAATAAACTTACTATATCAAGAAAAACGAACCCCAAGTTGTTTATTATTAATATATATAACCTTATATATTCATTTGGCCGAACCTTGGATTTTTAGGAATAAAATAACAATTTATAATATAATATTTGTTTTAAAAACAATTTTATGTCAATTTTGACAATATTCAGTAATTGATTTTTGTGAAAATCATAAGAGAATGATTAGTTCAAAAAAAGTTGCTTAAATCATTTCTAACATTTCATATTAACCTATAATATTAGTGAAATTCATAAAAAGTCTCAAATTATATTTATTTGGGTATTTATAATATCAATTATTCTATTTTTTAACTATTATGGTAATTACTACATCATCATTTTTTCATAAATAAATTAAATTATTTAATGTCTAAAAATTATAAATAAGATAACATTATGTAGAAAATAATTTTAGCTTTCTAATGAATATTTATAGTCTAATTTATCTTATGTATAACCCTATATTAAAAATGATTTACTTGTTAAACATTGATTTTAACTATTTTAACCCTTCTTTAAATAAATTAATAATATATGTCCTAATCTAATCCAAGTGGGCTTAAATGGTCATATTTTATTCCTAAGGTTGTTTTTGGTCGAATTACACTTATCAAATAGAATTTTGACATGTGTTAGGGTAATAATAATATAATTTTTACCCTTAATTACCCTATTTACTTTTAACCGTGGTAAAAAAAAGTCAAAAGTTACTATTCACCAAAAATTATTTTCATCTCATCGAACCACATTTTAGTCCTTGATATTAACCGTATCTCTCGGATTTTTGAAATTCCACTCACAGAAGCGCTAAAATTAAGTTTTATGAAAAATTCTTTTTTTTAACTACCACTTGGTGGTTTCACTATTCATCAAAAAAATGAAAGTTTCCAGAAAAATAACAAAAATTAGGCCTATACTATATTTGATATTATCAATTCAAAAATGATTTTTATTTTATCAAAATCAAAACATTTCAGTTACATTAACTAATTTAAAAATTAACTCCCGTCGTCAAAACAAATAGCGTGTTTTTAAGAGATAATAACTATCAAAAGATTGACACTTATTTATATCTGGTTTAAATGTGAAATTACATCCAATGACTAACATTGTATTAAACTGTAAAAATATATTTTAAATATACTTTAAAACCACTCAAATTAATAATTTATCACTATTAATTATTTTTATTAAGAAAGTTGTTTTTTATTAAAATTTAGTAATTTTCACTATTCATCAGAATATAAAAGTTATCTGAAAAGTACCAAAATATCACCCTAAGATAATTTCAATATTCCGAATCCAAAAATGAAGTCCGTTTTAAAGGATAAAATTTATAAAATTTCAAAAAGTGGTTATTACTATTCATAACAGATAGTTTTAATAATATTTTAATAACATATCATTGTTTAGTAAAACTCGGTATTGCGTACGATGCAAGCTATCGAGGTAGGCCACGATTGTGTGTAATGAAAGGCAAGTCAAGGATGCGTGTTGTGCAAACCCCTTTTGGTGTAGCTTACAACACAAGACATGAAATTAAAAAGAATATTTTTCATAAAATCTTGGGGTGTCACATTCTACCCCCCTTAAAATGAATTTCGCCCTAGAAATTCATCGGGGTTATAAATGTTTTACTACTCGAAAGTTTCTTTAATAGAAACCCACATCGTAAAAAGTAATACCAAACCCAATATTTAAAAACAAAAGTATGAAACATAACGGTTACCCAAATAAACTATTCACTGGGTTTCGACATAGGAGAACATAGGTGAAAATATGGATAGGGAAGAGAAATCTAACCGTCATGTTATGATGGATAGTGGTATAGAACATTGCTATGAAAAATCCAACAATCACAAAGCCATAAATTTTTTATGATCTAGGGTACCATCTGATTTATCGAATATAAGGGCACTAGGACAACATTTTTTGTTTTCAAGATCATTTCCCTAAAGTTGATGAATTAAAAGAAATACATACATGATTTTGGTACAATCTCACTGTTGTTCGTGAATTGAACAATTTCCACTTCATCCCTTAAAGAAATGAAGTTGAATTTGTTAGTGTGTTAGCAGATCATGTGATAGAATGATGGGTCATTCCATCTGTATTAAACAAACGGTTAGCAAAAGTTATTAGTCCATCTTATGGTCAGATTAATTGTATATGGTTCCAAAAATGAAATTATACTTCATATATCATACCGCTTAATAAAATAAAACTAGTTTCTATTAACTAGGGAATTCCTGTAGGCCAGTGGTAGGCGATAAAGGCCAGTTTCACTTCGGTTGTGGGTTCGATTCCCACAGCCTTGTCCGACGCGATGGGTTATCACCCGTCCTGTAGGTTGTCCTTTTTCTAAAACTACATTACTATAACATTCCATGAATAATATCAAAAAAAGTTCTATCCTTAAATAATACTAAATTATGTCCAACATAATCCATTCCAATCTTTAGGCTTATCCAAAATACTATTGTCCAATATTACAGTGAGAACGATTACCAAAGAGTTCATATAACAAGCATGTTAATACCATCGTTGATCCCCATATATCATGAGATATGTCTTGTTGGTCACATTCAAAACATTTTAAGGCCTTAATCATGTATTCTCTTGAAAAATGAATACCCATTGAATCTTAGTGAAAACATGAGTGCTGTCAAAAGTTAACTCTTTTCACACACCAAAACCTTAAACCATGATTTAACTATTTCCTTATATCAGTCAGGAGCTTATGAATACTGTTAAACATTTCATTTTTTCCTTATCCCTTCATTATGCGCATATCATCTTTTTTCCAAAAATATCTCAATCACTTTCCATGGTTACCAGTACCATAAAATTATTGAAAACAATAATATACCAATACATAAATATTCCAATATTCCACGATACTATATACACCATTATTTTCGAATCTTATTACATTAACACTTAATTATTCCATCACATATTTGTCATATTCAACATCGCCAATGGTGATGGAATGTGACTTCCCTTTGTCCTTTTCCTTAAGTGGTTGCTCATGTCGATCATCACTAACCCTTGGATTAGTGCATTTATTAGCATAATTCCCCATTTCCTTGCACTAGAAGCATTGAAGTGTATTAGGTTCATTCTGTGTATCCCTTCCTTTGTTTTCATCAGTAGACATCTTCTTCCCATCATTGCGGCATTCAAATTCCCGATGACCTTTCTTTCCACATTTGAATCATTTACTTGTCCCTTTAAGACAACTCCCTCCATGTTTCTTTCCACACATTGAGAATAAGGGAAAGCTCATGTTCTTTTCAGTGTCCTCTTTAGATTTTCTTCTGAAATCCATTTTCCTCTTGTTATCAAACCCATATGACTGATGGGTTACTCCAATCTCCATCTCAACATGGAGAACACATCTAACGATTTCCTTGTAGCTATTGAAGTCCCTTATGGCTAAGTCCCTTCGAAGACTTGGTTTTAAGCCACTAAAGAATCGATCGATCTTACTCTCAGGTTGGATAATAAATCCAGATGCATACCTTTCAAGCCTTGTAAAATTCGCTTCATATATACCAACAAATTCATCATCCTTTTTCTTTAGTTCTAGAAACTCCTTCTCTATCTTTGTTCGAAGAATACGGGGGAAGTACTTATTGAAAAATATGTTGTTGAACTCATCCCATTCCATGGACTCAATTTCATCTCTTTGCCTCGTATTCTTGATAATATTCCACCATTGACCAGCTTCACCTTCCAAATGATATACTGCTAAGATGACTTTATCATGTTTAGAACATTGAAGAACTGAAAATATCTTTTCAGTGGTACTGATCCATTGTTCAGCAACAAGTGGACCAGAAGACCCACTGAAAGAAGGTGTACGTTTCCACATGAAAGACTCAATAGAATATTGTTCCCTTCTCTTCTCATTTGGAAGTCCATAATGATTCATAGGTTGTGTAAGTATAGAAATAAGATATTTCACTCCATCTCCCATAACATTTGTTTGTTCAGGAGGACAATCATTGCATTGTCCATTGCATTGATAAACACGGTTCCTTTGGGTTCTGTCCATCATCTAAAACCCAAAAAGAATAGTGTGAGAGGCAAAAATCATGCTAGGGAAAACAATATAATAAAGGGGGAGTACCTTCAATATATAACATCTTAGGTTTAATTCTATGATCATTAGCTTAATTCTAGGACTATAACCTATACGTATACTTAACCTTAGGGACATCCCTTGACATACCTTAGAAATATCTCTAGGGATCTCACTAAAGTTCTCACATCCTAGTTTCCAAAGGTTGACTAAACCTTTCCTTTGATACCAACTGTAGAGACCCTAAGCTTGACATACATGGAAATTACATTAGTTTAGCGGAATACTTAGTACATAACAAAAAACAGACACAAACAAGGACCGTAATAGTTTAGTGTCTTTGGAAACTCGGAATATAATCTTCTAATCGTGGTGAAAAATATTCAACATCTCCCATAAAGATCATCCCCCCTTTTTTTACCTAAAACCTTTCTTTATATCTTGGGGAAAAGAAAACATAAAAGTGTGAGCTCAAATACTCAGTAACGGTAAACAAAATAAATATCAATCACATCATATTCATAAGAATATAACATTTTGTAATCTTAACCCGCAAAAGAGAGCATAATTTCATAACATGGGATAAGTCATAGTAGTGAAATGAAATCCCAATAATCATAACATAAAACATGAAACTTTGTGGCTTACACACATAATCATAGAGAATCATTTCTTATTCGTCAAGACTCATTGCCAAGACTATCTTAGTGGACAAAGTCCATTTTTGAACCGAGTTCACTTCTCGTTTCAGTCATGTTTCACTGAACTGGTATAACCTACCGTTCCAGCCATGTCTATCTCATGAGATATAAAATCATTACCCAATTCATTGGAGGGAGATATATGTCTCACCCATCTCATAATGATACCATTCTTATGTGTGCCACAAAATCATAAACCATACATCATAGCATAACTCATGTAATAAAAATGGGAATCTTAAACATCATGACATCATAAAACAATTCATATAAGATACAGGAAATCATAAAAATAATTCCATCAAAACAAAATCAAATCAATGTAATAATAGGGATTGAAACAGAACCCTTTATTATCTTAGATGGAAAATAATTTTGATAAAACACTTGAACTCCATTCTTGAGGAAAATATCCTTTCTACTTCAAAAACATTTTCCTTTCTTAACATGTCATACAATTTTAAACTAAAAGAAGTTGATTAAAAATAAACCTGAAAACATTTAAAGTAATCTTCTTGGAAATAATGTTTTAAATATCCATTCATGTCGTATAAATTAAAAAACATTCTTCTCGTACTTTTGTCGGAAAAGTCAAATAGTACCTCGTAAGAAAAACGAAAAAAGATTCCTTTCATATCTATTACTATAAACACACCAATGGGTAAAAATAAATTTAAAAAATTTTAGGTGGATTGAAATAATATTACATATTGAGTAAACATAGATGTGGATGATAAAATACACCCCAGTAAATACCAAAGTATAAATAATCTCGGATAAAAATGAGATTGTGATATTTCCCTTACCTTAGGTCTGATTTGCTTCGTAAGTGTCCGAAACACCTATATAAATATTTAAATAATGTTATTGAATTATTCCAGAATCATACTAATTGTTATTATATCATATATGGTTCACTTATGACATTATATTACCCGTTCTTTTGTAAATTCCATGTTAAAGAGTGTTTTGGGTAAAATCATCTCATTTGTCGTTCGTGTTTTAACTTGTAATTATTCATTTGATTACTTAGATCATGATTACTTAAATCCAGAATTTAAAACATGATTTATATATAATATATATTCAGAATATATACATATATATAATAGATCAGTAAATGGAATGAAATACACCGTTCATGGAGACGGTAGGCCGTACGTACGCATGAACACTATTTTCGTTTCCTTATTGAGTTGAATGGAATTAGGTAGATGACATACATATATATAAAAATAAATCCAATATTATTATGTCATATATTTAATGATTACTTATTATATATACTTTATAATCATTCCTGAATGGCTAACGTGGAGAATGAATCTCATCGCGTCGTGGAGACTGTAGTCCGTACGTACGCACGAGCGATGATATCGTTATCATGATCGTGGGACTGTATTGGAGTGTATGTATACTATCTCAGAATCAATATCACTTTAAAATAATCATATATAGTTATTATTTACCCCATTATACCCATCCAAGTAAGGTGGTGGTGGAAAATAGATTACACCACGGCGTGGAGACGGTATTCCCTACGTACGCACGCGCGGTGATTTCATTTTCTGTAGGATGGATAGATGGTGAAATATGATTGTTTAATAATTATTATAACATATCATTATATGAGTGATACTGATGTTATTACTTCATGATGAAACAACTAAAGAAGAATAAGTGGAAGAAGAAATAAAGATGAAAGAATCGGTAACGTGCATTACCTCTTCTTTGAAGCGCTTCTTTGAGACCTCCTTTTAGGGCACTAAAATTGGTCTTTTAAGAATACCAAGACCTCTATGATGTATATAGGGAAGTGTAGAGAGGAAATTGATAGGGTTTGGCCGAGCTTGAAAGCTCAAAGTGGTGTGATGAAGAGAGGGAGGATGTGCCCTTTTATAAGGGAGGAGAGGGGCTCCTTTGGAAAACTAAAACTATTATTTTATTATAAAGTCATATTTGGTTTTAAATAGCTCCAAATTGATTAATTTAGAAGATAAAGTGGGGATGGGTCGAAATCCTCTCATCCAATATAATTTAGACAAGTTTAGGTTCCTATTTTAACCTTATCATTGAGATTTAACATTAAGTTAAATAATTTTACTTTTACCGTGTCTTCTTGTGTTCTTACACTATAAGGTTAATAAACTTACTATATCAAGCCAAAAAAACCCCAAGTTGTTTATTATTAATATATATATCCTTATCTAAGTCATTTAGCCGATCCTTAGATTTTGAGGAATAAAATAACATTTAATAATATAATATTTGTTTTTAAAACTATTTTATGTCAATTTTGAAACTATTTAGTAATTGATTTTTGTGAAAATCATAACAGAATGATTAGTTCGAACCAAGTTTCTTAAATCAATTCTAACATGTCATATTAACCTATAAAATTATTTTAATTCATAAAAAGTCTCAAATAATATTTATTTGGGTATTTATAATATCAATTATTATAATATTTCACTATTATGGTAATTACTGCTTCATCATTGTGTCATAAATAAATTAAATTATTTTATTTCTAAAAATTATAAATAAAATATCATTATTTAGGAAATCTTTTTAGATTTCTAATAAATATTTATAGTCGAATTTATCTTATGTATAACCCTATATTAAAAATTACTTACTTATTAAACATTGATTTTAACTATTTTAACCCATCTTTAAATAAATTAATAATAAATTCCCTAATCTAATCCATGTGGGATTAAATGGTCATAATTTATTACTAAGGTTGTTTTTGGTCGAATTAAACTTATACATTTGAATTAGGACATGTTTTAGGGTAATAATAATATCATTTGTACCCTTAATTACCCTATTTACTTTTAACCGTGGAAAAAAAGACAAATGTTACTATTCACCAAAAATTATTTTCATCTCATTGAACCACATTTTAGTTTTGATATTAACCGTGTCTCTCGAATTTTCAAAATTCCACTCACAGAAGCGGTAAAATTAAGTTTTATGAAAAATTCAATTTTTTAACTACCACTTAGTGGTTTAACTATTCATCAAAAAAATTAAAGTTTCTAGAAAAATACCAAAAATTAGGCCTATGCTATATTTGATATTATGTATTCAAAAATTATTTCTATTTTATCAAATTCAAAACATATCAGTTTCATTTACTAATTTAAAAATTAACTCCCATCGTCAAATCAAATAGCGTGTTTTTAAGAGATAATAACTATCAAAATATTGACACTTGTTTATATCTGGTTTAAATGTGAAATTACATCCAATGACCAACATTGTATTAAACTGTAAAAATAATTTTTAAATATACTTTAAAACCACTCAAATTAATAATTTATCACTATTAATTATTTCTATTAAAAAAGTTGTTTGTAATTAAAATTTAGTAATTTTCACTATTTATCAGAATATGAAAGTTATCCGAAAAGTACCAAAATTTCACCCTTAGCTAATTTCGATATTCTGAATCCAAAAACGAAGTCCGTTTTGAAAGATAAAATTTATAAAATTTCAAAAAGTGGTTCTTACTATTCATAACGACAAGTTTTAATAATATTTTAATAGCATATCATTGTTTAGTGAAACTCGGTATTGCGTACGGCGCAAGCTATCGAGGAAGGCCGTGATTTCGTGTAATGCAAGGCAAGTCAAGGATGCGTGTTGTGAAAACCCCTTTTGGTGTATCGTACAACACAAGAAAAGAAATTAAAAAGAATATTTTTCAAAAAATCTTGCGGTGTTACACGTTTTATCCGTTTTTTTACAATTACCAAAATATTAATGATTTTACTCAGTTACGGTAAATAAATTTACTATAAAAGTAAAATTAAACCATAAATGCATCGTGTTTGAAATTTCAATCCATATTTAAATAAATTTTTTGAACATAGATGTATCATCCCAAGCTTCTACGGTACGCTTCTCTTTGAATAATGCAATAGCGTGTGTTGTACGCAACATCGAGTTCTAACACACACCACAACCAATAAAACATGCCGTTATGAATAGTAATCTCTACATTTAAAATTTTTAGAAATTTTATCTGTCAAAATGGACTTCATTTTTTGATTTGGATTATCAAATTTATCATATGGTGAAATTTTGGTACTTTTCGGATAACATTAATATTTTGATGAATTGTGAAAATTACTAAATTTTAATTAAAAAATACTTTTTTTAATAAGAATAATAAATAGTGATAAATTATGAATCTGAGTGGTTTTAAAGTATATTTAGAATATCTTTTCACCATTTAATACAATGTTTGTCATTGGAAATTATTTCACAATTAAACAAGACATAAACAAGTATCAATCTTTTGATAGTTATTATATCTTATAAACATGCTTTTTGTTTTGACATCGGGAATTAATTATAAATTAATTTCTGCCACTTCTGTGTTTTGAATTTCGAAAAGTGGATTCCATATTTTGAATCAGGATTTCCAAACTGTGTAAATAGGTATCTTTTATTTTTAGTCATTTTGAATAATTACTTCGGTAAATATTTTATTTACCATGGTTAAAGGGTAAATCAGGTAAATAAGGGTTAACAAATAATATTAGAATAATACTAAATTACCCTAAAACGTCTACTAACCTTATTCGTGGATACATGTAATACCATGGGAATCTTGGGGTTGATTTTAGGACCCCATGGATCCACTTGTAGGTGATAGGGACAATTTATTTTAATTAGGTAAAAATAAATACAAAAATGACATAAGCATATATCTTTTAGAAAATAAATTTTTACATAGGGTTATATATGTTGGATATTCGACTATAAATATTAATTAGAAATATAATAGGATTTCCTACATAATGAAATTTTATTTATAATTTTTAGACATTATATAATTTAATTTATTTAGGACAAAATGGTGATGCTATAATTACCTAATTAATGAAAAATTAGAATAATTGATATTATAAATACCCAAATAAATGTAATTTGAGAATTTTTATAAATACCAATAATTTTCTCGGATAATATTACATGTTATTATTTATTTAATTAACTTTTTTTAAGTAATATTTCTGTTATGATTTTTTAAAAAATAAATTATTGAATAGTGTCAAAATTGACAAAAAATAGTTTTTAAAACAAATATTATATTATTAATTGATATTAAATTTATAAAAATGTATGGTTCGGCCAAGAGACTTATATAATGATATTTTTATCAGTTATGGACCACTTGGGGGTCTCTTGAATGTATATAGTATGTTTATAAACAATATAATATCAAAATACAAAGAGACATTGTAAAAGTGAATCTAATTAACTAAGAGTTAATATTTAAAGATAAGGTTAATATAGTAACCCAAACTACTCTAAATCGTATTGGTTGAGTGATTTGAGACCTATCCCCACCTTAAAATTTAAATAATCCACTTTTTAGCCATTAGAAACTGAATATGAATTTATTATAAAATAATATTTCTAGCTTTTCCAAAGGTGCCTCTCACCCCTCTTATAAAAGGGCACTCCTCCTTCTCATTAATTAACACCTTCAAAGTCTTTTGGTTCGGCCAACCCCATCCCAAATACTCTCTCAACTTCCCTCACTTCATCCTAGAGGCCTTCCTTTAGTCATAAAGCCATCCTAAGGATCCCTTTTGATCAAATCAAAAATAAGAACCCGAAGAAGAGGCAATGATTTCACCACCCTTTTTCAAGTTCCTTTCTTCTTCCACTTCTTCTATCTTTGTTATTGCCATTATAAAATAATAACTCCAGTATATTATATATACTTTTATGTTATTATAAACATGGTACAACCATATTTTAGTATTCTATCCATCCTTTGAATGACAAGTCACCATAGGTGTGTACGTACGACTTACCATCTCCACGTCATGGTGTAATTGTTATACAAAACATTGTTATTTGAATAGGTATAATAATGATGTGTAATTCCTGTAAATAATAAATATAACATGATAATTATTCTGTATTTATTATATACCATAAAATTAAATATTATTTTAATATCAAAAGAATGATATTGTCGCTCGTGCGTACGTACGGACTACCGTCTCGACGAACGTGATGAGATTCATTCACCATCGTATCCATTCAAGTATAATTCTCATTTGATGATTAATAATAGTATTTAAGTACTTTATATAATTCTTGATATGAATAAGATACAAAAAATCCAGGACAAACACGGATTATGTAACAAAACATATAAAACCAAACGAGTAAGTTAACACCCGAAACGACGATAATTCTAAAATATTATTAACAAACCAATGTTAAAAGATAATATATGATATCATATTATTATATATGATTATTGTATAATTTCATAACAATTAATTCACCATTATACAAGAGGTTAACCTACCCCAACCAAGTAAAAGTACAAGGTAAGGGTTTATTTCACAATCCCTTCGTTATCTAAGGTTGTTTATAGATAATTATCTACTGGGACCTCTTTATCATCCACATCCATGTTTCTTAAAAATGTATTTCAAAACATTCTTACTATTTTATAGAATATGGGTTAAAGTCATTTATACCCTTTTTGAATTTTTATAAGAATTTTATAAAGGAATCTTTTTGTCGTTTTCCAAACAAGGTGCTTTTTAACCTTTTCGACAGAATTAATGTAAGAATGTTTTTTAACTTATACGGCGGGTGTAGCTATTTTCCACCATTATAAAATCTTTGAAACATCTCTTATAATCTTATAAAAAAATTTCCAAGTAAATGTTTTATTTTATAATTATTTTACTTTTATATGATTTCGAAAAAGGGATATTTCTATCTAATTGTATTGATTTCATCTATGTCAACATCCTTTGAGGGAATTTAAGATTATTTGATGTTGATTTATTATGATACAAAACTTCCATATTGTATTGAAGGATTTGTGATTTGTTTGACTATGGATGTGTTATTTTTATACCATTCATGGTTTATGGAGAAAGTATTGACATTTCGTATGCTAGTTTTAATACGAATGTTTATGTTATGTTTAAACCTGTTCATATGAGGAATGAATTGGACCTAATATATAACAGGTTGAGCCCGCTATTTCTCCTCAATGCATCAGTAGCTCTCATAATACAAACTAGTTTCTTGGAAAAAGTCCTTGACAAAATCATATTTCTAGTCTTGGCATGAGGCCTTGGCTATGTGGTTAGGATAGTCTGGCTATATGAATTCCATCATTATGAAAGTGGTTATTGATATTGCATGTTATTATTCGATTAGTAGAATATCCATGTGAATAATTAAATGGAATTATTTCATTTCATTTCTGCTATATTTTGTTTATGTTCAAGTTTAAAGGGATTTTTTAGTTATAAATTGCCTTAAATTTTTATTCTTATTTATGAAAGTTTCCGCTATATTGTTATCCTTACTGGGAATTTGAGCTCACCCCTTTCTATGTTTTATTTTTCCCAGGATGTAAAGAAGTATTTTATGAATGAACTACAGGGATAGTATGAGGGGATAAGAGTGTGTACTATGGAGACTATTTTGTTGTGCTTTTAATTTTATGATGTAATGTAAACTTTATAAATGTATCTAGTTATTCCAAGGCTACTAAACGAATTAGTATTTCGAGACTTGATGTTTATTGTGATCATGCCAATGTAATCTAATAATGCACCAACTCTGGGTAACTGTGGTCGGGGCGTTAAAGTTGGTATCAGAGGAAGTTTAGTACAAACCATGAAAGATAGATTTAGATAAACTCTGATTAGAGCACATAGATTTAATATGGAAATTTAGGATTAGTGTAGAAGAACGTCCTAGAATTTTGTTATTGTAGAGGTTTTGTGAGTTTTCTGAGCAACACATCCCTGTCTGGATACGAGCAGGTAGAGGAGGCTCTGTAACAGATGTACCTAGGGTAAAAACCTGAAAACACCACTTTTAGGTAGACTCGAATAGGAACTGGTGCACGACAACGAGCCTTGCTGCACTCTTGGTTACGACACTCCCGGGGGATATGCTTAGGATACCTCTCATTTTCTTTACAAATCATTATGAAAGGTTTATGAGTATATACTTCCTCAAAGAGAAAATTTTTGTGATTAAGGATTATATCCATAAACAGTTCAATTTATGTTAATTGTTTTATAAGTATGAAATTATGTATTTTGATTCATAAACTGATCTAGTTTATGCCATTGTTTAGAAATGGAGGCTAATGGAAGAAATAGAAATCATATCAATGCACACACTGCATGTAGGGATATCCCTCCTACTCAAGATAATTATAGTGGAGCTGGTGATGCAACTGGCTCCGATCAGCTAATCACCATATTGGGACAACTCACTCAGATTATGAATAATTACCTTACCCGTGTGGAGAACCCTAATCTGCAGCGTGGAGGATCAATGTTAGATCGCTTCATGAGGCAACAACCACCAAAGTTCAATGGGAGTACAAATCCCTTAGTAGAGGAGAAATTGATGAATTCCATAGAGAAAATATTTCAGGATTCGGGGAGTACTGAAAGGGAAAAAGATATCATGGCAGTTTACCACCTCACTAGAGATGCTGATCAATGGTGGCCATTGCTTCAAAACACGATGGAAGATGATGAAGTATAAAATATGGAATGGAGGTAGTTTAAAATTTTGTTTTTAGAAAAATACTTTCCTCATGACCATCAAGCAGATATGGAAAGACAATTTCTGAGTCTGAGACAAAAGGAGTATGAGAATGCCGCAAAGTATGAGGATAAATTTACAAGGATAGAAACGTATGATTGATATTATATACGTAACCCAAGAAGTAAGATTGATCATTTCTTTGATGGGTTAAAACCATTTCTCCGTCGAGAATTAGTCTCACAATCCTTCTTGTCGTATGAAGACATTTTCTAATGTGATATCAAGACAGAGAAAGAATTCTCTATGTCATATGACTTTAAAGCAAAGCAAGAGAAGAAGAGATTTGCTGATCAATCTGGGAATGGAAATAAAGCGAAGAAGGGAAAAGTTGAATATCCATCCTACACTAAATGTGGGAAGAAAGACCCCGGTACTTTCTTAAAGGGAACGGGAGTCTGTTACAAGTGTGGTGAAAAAGGACACCATGCTCGTGATTGCAAGGGGAGGAAGGAACCTACCGATGTCCAATTCTACAATTGCAGGGAGATGAGACATTATGAAAATGAATTTCCTAAGAATCAGGGGAACTTACCTCAGAAAAGGACAAGGGATCAAGGCCGAGTTTATGTTATCACTTCTGCTGAGGTAGAAGCTCCAAAAGACATGGTGGCGGGTCATTTAATGGTTTCCTCAAGTTTAGAAAATGCATTATTTGATTTTGGATCATCTCATTGTTTCATATCTTCACAGTTTGCTAAGAAAATTAGATATTTCCAATTTGATTTAACAAGGGAGTTGTCAGTTAAAACTCATAAGGGAAGTATCATTGCAACAATGTTTTGTGAATCAGTCCCCATTAAGGCACATAAATGTTCTTTCTCTACTAATCTCATCGTCATGCCTATGATTGAATTTGATATAATCCTCGGTATGGATTGGAATTCAGACCATGATGCAAAGATTTATTGTAATAAGAAAGAGGTTATGATTCTTGATGATGATGATGATAAGGAACACCTTATCTAAAGAGTAGAATCGTCGCCACCTAATTCTTATATAGATCCACCCCCAGTAGCTCAACTATATTCAATTATTGGGGAGGAATTGAATGAAATGACTATGGGTGAGGAAAGGAATGTTAAAATAGAAGATGTACCTGTTGTGAATGAATATGTAGATGTGTTTCCGAAAGATTTACCTGGACATCGTCCAGAATGAGAAGATGAGTTTTCCATTGATTTAATTCATAGATCAAGGCCTATATCGAAGTCCCCTTATACAATGGCGAATGTAGAATTAGTTTAACTAAATATACAACTATAGGAATTGAGTAATAAGGGATTTATTCGCCCAAGTGTTTCTCCATGGGGTTCCCCTGTTCTTTTTATTAAAAAGAAAGATGGATCTATGAGGTTATGTATCGACTATAGAGAGATCAATGCTATAACAATAAATAACAAGTATCCCCTACCTCGCATTGATGATTTATTTGACCAACTGTATGGAGATCAATACTTTTCAAAGATTTACCTTCGATCTGGATACCATCAGTTGTGTGTGAAAAAGGAAGACATTCCGAATACAACATTTCAAAGATGGTACAGGCATTATGAGTTTACAGTAATGCCTTTTGGATTGACTAATGAACCCTCTATTTTTATGGATATAATGAACACAGTTTTCAAGGAATATCTTGATGACTTTTTAGTGGTATTTAATGAGGATATCTTGGTATACTCCAAAATCTACAAAAATCATGAAAATAACTTGCGCATTATATTGAAGACTCTGAGAAGACATGAATTATATGGGAAGTTTATCAAGTGTGAATTCTAGCTTAAAGATATTTCTTTTCTTGTCCATATTGTCTCTAAGGATGGAATTTCCATTAATCCTTATATGAAAAAGGCAATCCATGAATGTCCTGCACTGACGAGTATAACTGAGGAACATAGTTTTATTGGTTTAGCAGGTTATTATCGACGTTTCTTCCAGAATTTTTCCTGGTTGGCTATCCCATTAAAAAATCTCACACGTAAAGGGGTTAAATTTGTTTTTAAAAAAGTGTGTGAAGAATGTTTCAAATAACTAAATAGAAGATTAGTCAATGCTCCTATATTGACTCTACTATCGGGGAATGATGGGTTCGTTATTTATAGTGATGCATCAAAGAAAGGACTTTGTTGAGTCCTTATGCAGAATGATAGGGTTATTTCCTATGCATCACGATTGTTGAAAATTCATTAACCAAACTATCCTACTCACGATCTCGAGTTAGCAGCTGTGATATTTTCTTTGACGATATATAGGCACTACTTTTATGGTGAAAAATGTGAGATTTATACTGATCACATGAGTTTTAAGTATATTTTCTCACAAAAAAGAACTCAACATGAGGCAAAGGAGATGGCTTGAATTACTCAAGGATTATGATTGTACGATACACTACCACCTGGGGAAAGAAAACAAGGTGGAAGATGCTTTGAGCAGAAAAGATCATGGAGATTTGAAAAATATAAGAATTTAAAGAGATCCAATTCTCATCGATCTAGTGGAGATATACATGTGAATAACTAGGGAAGGTGAAACATCAATGCTTTTTAAAATGGTTTCCAAACCATATTTACTATAAAAGATTTAGAGTTCTCAGACCGATGATGAAGAATTTAGAAAAAAGATTAAATCTTTTAATGATGGGAGATTGAGAGACTTTGTGTATGAAGAAAGAATTTTGAAATTCGGGAAGAGACGTTGTGTCCCCGATATACCTGATCTAAAAATGGAATTGCTGGATGATGCTCATAGTTCCAATTTCTCTATACACCCTGGGGGCACCAAAATGTATAGAGATTTGAAGGAACATTTTTGGTGGGACAACATGAAGAGGGAGATTGCTGATTTTTTGTCAAGATTTATGGTTTGTCAACAAGTGAAAGATGGAAGGCAACTTCCTGGTGGATTATTGTAACCTCTTCCCATACATGAGTGTAAATGGGATAATATCACGATGGAATTTGTCATGGGACTACCAAAGACTCTTAGAAGGAATGATGCAATATGGGTTATTGTTTATCATCTCACCAAGTCAGCACATTTTCTTGCTATAAGAGAAGATCTACCACTGGAATGCCTAGAAAGACTATATATTGATGAATTTTTGAGTATTCATGGAGTAACCATATCTATTGTTTCTGATCGTGATCCTTGTTTTACTTCAAGATTTTGGAAAAGTCTTCATAAATCCTTCGATACTGAACTTCATTTGAGCACTGCGTACCACCCTCAAACATATGGACAATTAGAACAAAATATTCAAACCTTATAAGACATGTTGAGATCTTTCTCACATCACTTTCAGTGTATGTGGGATCAATATTTACCTCTGGTAGAATTTTCCTATAACAATAGCTTCCATTCGAGTATTCAGATGGCACCATATGAAGAGTTATATAGAAAGAGATGTCTCACACCAACCTGTTGGGATGAGGTTAGTGAAAGAAAACTTGTAGGCCCAGAACTGGTGGAGGAAACGATGGAAAAGGTGAAGTTATTCCAAAACCACATCAAAGCAGCTCAATGTAGGCAGAAGAGCTATGCCGATAATCGAGGGAAGGATTAGGAATTTCAAGTCGGTGATCATGTTTTCCTGAAGGAATCTCCATGGAAGGGAGTCATAAGTTTTGGTAAGAAAGGTAAATTGAGTCCCAGTTACATCAGACCATTCGAAATTCTACAACGAATTGGGGTTGTAGCTTACCGATTGGCAATGCCGCCAAGTCTCTCCAAAGTTCACGATGTGTTCCACATATCTCTGTTGAGAGTATACATGCCTGACCCAATGCATGTAATCACCTATGAGGAATTAGAACAGGAACTCGATCTTTCTTATTGAGAAGATCCCATCAGGATTCTTGATACGAGAGAACAAGTTCTGAGAAACAGGACGAATCGTCTGGTAAAAGTTCAATGGAGAAACCATAAGATGGAAGAAGCAACGTGGTAACCTGAGGAACTTATGATGAAGAAACACATGAGCCTCTTCATGTGGTAGTATTATAGAAATTTCGAGGACAAAATTATTTGATGTAGGGGAGAATGTAGCACCCCAAGCTTCTATAGTACACTTCTCTTTGATTAATGAAATAGCGTGTGTTGTACGCAACATCGAGTTCTAACACACCACAACCAATCAAACTAGAATTTATGAATAGTAATACCTACTTTTTAAAATTTTATGAATTTTATCTCTCAAAATGGACTTCATTTTTGGATTCGTAGTATCGAATTTAGCCTAAGGTGAAATTTTGGTACTTTCCGGATAACATTAATAATTTGATTAATAGTGAAAATTACTACATTTTAATTAGAAACAAATTTTTTAATCAAAATAATTAATAGTGAAAAATTTTGAATTTGAGTGTTTTTGAAGTATATTTATAATATATTTTTACCATTTAATAAAATTTTAGTCATTGGACATAATTTCACAATTAAACTGGACATAAACAAGTATCAATCTTTTGATAGTTATTATATCTTAAAAACACGTTTTTTGTTTTGACAGCGGGAATTAATTTGAAATTAATTTCTGACAATTTTGGGTTTTGAATTTGAAAAAATGGATTCCATATTTGGAATCAGGATGCCCAAATTGTGTAAATAGATAAATTTTATTTTTAGTCATTTTGAATAATTACTTTGGTAAATATTTTATTTTCCATGGTTAAAGGCTAAATCCAGTAGATAAGGATAAAAAAATAATATTATAATAATACTAAATTACTCTAAAACGTGTCCTAACCATATTGGTGGATACATGTACGACCATGGTCATCTTTGGGTCGATTTTGGGACCCCATGGAGCCACTTGTAGTTGATAGGGACACTGTATTTTAATTAAGTTAAAATAAATACAAAAATGACATAAGCATATATCTTTTAGAAAAACAATTTTTACATAGGGTTATATTTGTTGGATTTTTGACAATAATTATTAATTATAAACCTGACATGATTTACTACATAATGGTATTTTATTTATAATTTTTATACATTATATAAGTTAATTTATTTATGACATAATGTTGATGTAGTAATTACCTAATTAATGAAAAATTATAATAATTTATATTATAAATACACAAATAAATGAAAGTTGAGACTTTTTATAAATACCAATAATTTTATAGGATAATATGACATGTTAGGATTAATTTAATAATCTTTTTTAATGTAATAAATCTGTTATGATTTTTACAAAAAACAATTATTGAATAGTGTCAAAATTTACATAAAAGTGTTTTTAAAACAAATATTATTTTATTAATTGATATTAAATTCCTAAAATTATAAGGTTTGTCCAAGATACTTATATAATGATATTTGTATCATTAATGGACCACTTGGGTGTCTCTTGGATGTATATAGTATGTTTATTAACTATATAATATAAAAATATAAAGAGACATTGTAAATGTGAAACTAATTAACTAAGAGTTAATACATAAAGAGAAGGTTAATATAGTAACACAAACCTGTCTATATCCTATTGGCTGAGTTACTTTCGACCTATCCCCACCTTAACCTTTAAATAATCCACTTTGGAACCATTAGAAACCGAATATTAATTTATTATAAAATAATATTTCTAACTTTTCCAAAGGTGCCTCTCACCGCTCTTATAAAAGGGCACTCCTGTTCTCATCGCCATAAAAGACTTTTGGTTCAGAAATCCCCTACCCAAATACTCTATCAACTTCCCTCGCTATATCCTAGAGGCCTTATGTTAGTCAGAAGGCCAACCTATGGAACCCTTTAGAAAAAATCAAAAGGAAGAACCCAAAGAAAAAGTAATGATTTCACAAACCTTTTTCATGTTCCTTTCTTCTACCACTTCTTCTATCTTTGATATTTCCATTATAAAATAATAACTCCAGTATATTATATATACTTTATGTTATTATAAACATGTCACAACCATATTTCAGTATTCTATCCATCCTTTGAATGACATGTCACCATATGTGCGTACGTACGGCTTACCCTCTCCATGTCGTGGTGTAATTGTTATTCAAAACATTATTATTTGGATGGGTATAATAATGATGTGTAATTCATGTAAATAATAAATATATCGTGATAATGATTCAGTATATATTATATAAAATCCTATTGAATATTATTTTAATATCAAAATAATGATATTGTTGCTCATGCGTACGTACGGACTACCGTCTCTACGAACGCGATGAGATTCATTCCCCATCGCATCCATTAAAGTATAATTATCATTTGATGATTAATAATAGTATCTAAGAACTTGATATAATTCTGGATATTAATAAGATACAACCTATCCATGACAAACACAGCTTACGTAACAAAACATATAAAATAAAACGAGTAAGTTAACTCCCGAAACGACGATAATTCTAAAATATTATTAACAAAGAAATGTTAAAAGATCATATATGATATCATATTAATATATCTAATTATTGTATAATCTAATAAAAATAATTTCACCATTATACAGGAGTTTAACCTTCCCCAACCAAGGAAACGTACAAGGTAAGGGTTTATTTCACAATCTCTTCATTATCCGAGGTTGTTTATACGTAATTATCTACTGGGACCTCTTTATCATCCACATCCATGATTCATAAAAATGTATTTCAAAACATTCTTACTATTTTACAGAATATGGGTTAAATTCATTTATACCCTTGTTTGAATTTTTATAGGATGTTTATAAAGGATTCTTTCTGTCATTTTCCAAACAATGTTCTTTTTAACCTTTTCGACAGAATTAAGGTAAGAATGTTTTTTTAACTTATACGGCAGGTGTGGCTATTTTCCGCCATTATAAAATCGTTGAAACACCCCTTACAAGCTTATAAGAAAATATTCCAAGTAAATGTTTTATTTTATAATTATGTGACTTTTAAATGATTTCAAAAAAGTGATATTTCTCTCAAAAATTTTGGATTTCATCTATGTCAACATCCTTTGATGGATTTGAAGCTTATTTGAAGTTGATTTATTTTGATACAAAACATCCATATTTTATTGAAGGTTTTGTGATTTGATTGACTTTGGATGTGTTATTTTTATACCATTCATGGTTTATGGAGAAAGTATTATCATTTCGTATGCTAGTTTTAATACGAATGTTTATGTTATGTTTAAACCTATTCATATGAGGAATGCATTGGACATAATATGTGATGGGTGGTGCCCGCTATAGCTCTTCGATGCATTGGTAGGTCTCATGAGACAAACTAGTGTCTTGGAACAAGTCCTATACAAAATCTTATATCTAGTCTTGGCACGAGGCCTTAGCTATGTGGTTATGATAGTCTTGCATTATGCATTCCATCATTATGAAATTGGTTATTGATATTGCATGTGATTATCCGATTAGTAGAATATCTGTATGAATAAGTAAATGGCATTATTTCATTTTATTTCTGCTAAATTATGTTGAAGTTCATGTTTAGAAGTCTTTTTTTAGTTATACATTGCCTTAAATGTTTATTCTTATTTATGAAAGTTTCCACTATATTGTTATGTTTATTTGGAATTTGAGCTCACCGCTTTCTATGTTTTATTTTTTTCAGGATGTGAAGAAGTATTTCATGAATGAGTTGTAGGGATAGTATGAGGGGATAAGAGTGTGGACTATGGAGACTATATTGTTGTATTTTTTATTTTATGATGCAATGTAAACTTTATGAATGTATCTAGTTATTCCAAGGCTATAAACGAATCAGTCTTTCGAGACTTCATCTTTTTTGTGATCATGCTAATGTTATGTAATAATGCACTGACTCTGGGTAACTGGGGTCGGGGAGTTACAATAGAATATTTTGGATCTTTAAGTAAATAAATATATTACTATTTATTATAAAACTACATTATTGTCAATTTTGGTACTATTCAATTGATTTTTCAAAAAAAAACATGAATCCAACATTGAAATTATAACATAAATAATTAATAATTATGTTAAATATCATTTTTATGTAAAATAATTGATTAATAAAATAATTCATCTCAAATATAATACATTTATAATTTTTAAAATCATTTATTTAATTTTTATTTTAATTGAATAAATATTATATCGATATTTCATAAGAATTTATGGCAATTATTTAATCAGAAAAAAATATAATTAAGTTAACATTGAAAATAGAAGTAATTTACCTTTAAATTTTATTTTTAAAATAAAAAATTACTTTTCTTCTCCTCGTGTCAAAAATATAATGATTATAAAACAACTGAATGATATTTTTGACTTTTAATTGCATAAAATATAATAAATGTAAAAAACATTTATTTATAGAAAAATGGTTAAATAATAAACATTTGGATTTATAATGTTGAAATATACTCGTAAAATGTTTTAGAAATAGGTAGTGTTACATTCTAGTATTTATGAAATTATTTTTCCCTTAATTAACTTATTATTCCTTTACCATGGAAACAAAATTTACTATGACTACTTTTAATAATGAGTAAATATTAGAGGAAAATATTTAAATGATTTTCAATTAATTATTTTAAAATGTGAATCCATTTTTATACACTAAATCCAAAAAAGAATCAGATTTTTATTTAATAATAATCCCACAAAACATGTTGAAAATATGTTTTTTTTTTATAAAAATTCCTTTTGAAGTAAAAAAATGTTTAAATAATAAATAAAAGGATAATGTTTTTTAGAATAGAAGAAAGTTATAATTTTTATATAAATGATTTAATTTTATTTTAATAACTTATATAAATTATAATTATACTTTGTAAGTACTTTAAAACAAAATGAAATTTTTAATAAAAAGCATTATTTTTCATTATTCTTTGAAAAATCAATCATTTTATAAAATTTGAAAATTTAACCACATGATAATTTTGAATTTATAATTTTAAATATTATATCCTTTTCTTCAAAATAAAATTATATAATATATAGTAAATAATTTTATTATTTAATCCCTAAAAGTAATAAAACCTATTCTGAAAGAAGATTATTTTTTATGAATAAAACGACTTGAATAAAAAGTGATTGGTTATATAATAAAAATTAAAAAATTAATTTTTATTGAATATATACAGTTTATATATATTTAAATAATTCTTAATCCAATATTTTCCGACCAATTTAATATATTGGTAATAATAGATATATTTAAATAATAATAATATTTCATGGATATCGTATGCTTGGTATTTCATATATTGTATGTTATTGGAAATAGTGTTTGATTTTATCATATTGGGATCCTTAATTATACAAAATTAAGAAAATTTATTCCATCCGACATGATCTTGACCATGGATGTTAAAGGTTTTAAATTTTCAAATATTTTTTTGGAACTCCCACATCATAAAAATTTTCATTAAAAATTTCTTTTGAAATGAGAAAATGAAAAAACAATGGTCATCTACATAACATAAAACTATGTTTAAAAAAATTTATAGCATTTGTGGTAATTAAAAAATTGATATGAATTTAATTTTTAATGTCTCAATAATGATGCAGAATGACATAGATCATTAATAACAATAAAATTAATGATCATGAAAATGTTAATGAACAAAAAACAGTAAATCAATGTGGTGTAAAAAAACAATTGATTAAAAATATTTGAATGTAATATGGTAAAATTTTATTTTCAAGATCCTTTTCCTAGATTTAATGAATTACATTTCCGTATAAACAATTAAA
The DNA here is from genome assembly GCA_963277665.1 of Viscum album. Lineage (NCBI taxonomy): Eukaryota > Viridiplantae > Streptophyta > Magnoliopsida > Santalales > Viscaceae > Viscum > Viscum album. Next base: position 515,949,424 of record OY728141.1, read on the forward strand.
ATAAAAAAAATATACATAAATGAAAATATATTTTATTTCTTTAATCAATTTCTACAATAATATTATTTTTCTCAAAATGATGAGTTTTAATAATGAATTATTTATGCATGAAGCTAGTAAATCAGATCATATAAATCTAAAAAAGGATAAAAAGTTATTTCCATTATGATTATACATTAACAAATACCATAATGGTTATTAGAAGTAAATATAATTCCCAAAATTAATAATCCATTATATGAATAAATAATATATTAATCTAAAAAATTCAATAGTAATACAAAGAGTTCAGACTAAATAATATTGTAAATAAATATCCCTAAAACTAGTAAATGCAATCCTTAATAAGATTCATATATAAATATTAAAAGTATTTGATCAAATATTTCTCCAACTGTAATCTCCAAAGCACATAAATCACTCTCAATGTATTATACCAAAAATGTATAATGCATTGCAATATAAAATACAAGATATGAAAATCATTTCTATAAATGACCCGATTCAACATAAAAAAAGATTAAAATCATATATGATTACAAAATATATTCAAACCATTATTACTTAAATAAAATCCCTTCTTATACAATTTTTTTATTTAACTTAAGAATATAAATTTAACAAAATAGAGAACTTATTCCAAGATAATACTAATACATTAATCAAAAAATCATGTTTAATTCCAATTATTATCTCTATGATAAAAAATATGTTCAAAAAATCAATATAATATTTATTTTTATTGTCGTAATTACTAGAATATCAAGTAGTCCATCGGTAGGTGGTGTACAGTCTCATGTCATGTAGTTTCAAGCAACATGCCCATACAAAATTAAATGAATTGACTTTGTCTACTAAAAATATATTAATATAATTGTAATGAATATCAATAAAATATAACGGTCATACTAATAAATATCATTAATCATAAAACCACTTTTTTATTCCCAAATGTTTTCAAAACAACTCAACATTCCTAAAAATCAAATAATCATAATCAACTATCATCGAGCATATATTAACTCAAAATTTTATTCAACCATTTTTCATACCTTCTTATATGAGTTCCTAAAAGAATTATCATCATTTCACTAGAACACATTACAAAGGTTTATATTATACCTTTTCCAAATTTAGAAAAAAAATCCAGTACAAAAGGTTGTATAATATTCCGAATATTTAGAATGTTATAGAATATCATTATTAAAAACATCATTCAAATTCCATATTACACTTTTAACCATGATCTATTTTCATAATAATTGATATGAAATATTTCCTGATTTTTCATCAATATCAACTCAATCATGATTCATCTTTGAAAAAAATAAAACAATTCTTAAATTAAATATAGACAACAGGCTCAACGTATATGCTGTTGATATACCCTTTTTTATTTTGTCATGAATTAATTTTCTAATGAAAATATAAATTCAGGAACGTTTTGTTATTTATTTTTCTAAATGAGAAGTAGGAGTTGATATTTTGAAATAAAATAAATGAAATTCCATTATCTATGTAAATTCTATAGAAATGAAAAGGTGTTAGATATATATAATAGCTTCATATATGTAACTTATATATTCAAAATGATCTAAAATCCATTTTAACAATATTTTTCCACGATATTGGGAATCAAATCATTTGGTATGTATTATAAGGCTTCATGAGATCCTTTTTCTTCAATATCGGTAACAAATATTTAATCGATAGGGAAAAAATCATTAAAACAAGAATTTAAACATTGCTTGTTATAATGAAAATGATATATTTAAAATTAATACCCATAAAATTTATATAATACATTAATCATAAAATCCTAGAGAAAATAAAAATAATAAATTTTTCACCTCAATGTTTATCCCACATCTTTCCTCATTCATTGTCTAAATAGTACCACTTTTTCTGAAATAATCTTTCCCATTAAACCTAACGATTACATCTATATCAACATAAGAAAACATTCCCTAAAATCTCATTAACCGCATTAAAATACAATAAAACATTATCATAATAATAATTTATAATCTATAAAACTTATGAACAACCTTAAAATGATAAACCCTTGATGGTTTCTAAAACTATTAAGATAATGTCACATGTATGCATCAGAACCGATAATATTTTCTAAACCATCCTTTGATTCAAACTATAAGAAATTAACAATCAAAACTACAAATTATCATGTACATAAACTATAATTGTATTTTTTATATAACCAATGACCATTATTTTTTGTATTTATTATTGAATTCATTCACAACTCTTACAAAAATACCCATACAATACATGCTAGACACTCATGACCCATATATATTTTCCCAATAATGTTAAACATTAAAAAATAAAAAAATTAATTTCATGAAAAATCCTCCTAAATTTAAATAAGGGTTATTTATTTCACATACCCATATTTATATGTTATAAAAATCAATTTGAAAATATGGAGTAAGAAAAAATATCATAGTAAGGGATATAAAATGAAGAAAAAATCATGACAGTCCATTTTAATACCATTAGATAAAATATAATATCCTAATAACCAAACAAACCATGACATAAAATAATAATTTACATATAATGAAAAAATATTTTAAACTTATTATATATCATAAAATACATTAAATAAAATATAATGTCAAAATCACAACAATGAGGGTTTATTAGAAAACATTAGAGCCCATAAAATCATTTCCACAAGACATTCCTTTCCACCAAAATATGTTATAATCATTCCTTAAAAATGAGTGTTATATTAACTATTGAAATAAAAATTTTCCCATACAATTCATTAAATATAAAACAAATGATGTTACATGGGACATCATCTTCATAACAAATACAATCATAATAATCACATTGTTGACTTCTAGTATAAGTATTTGGAGAACATAATATTTACCCAATGCATTGAAGCTCTATCTAGGTTCACCCATCAAATAAAAATTGTTTGAATCACCCATAATCAAGATATATATCTATATCTATAAAGACCCGACCTTAAAACAATACAGAATCTTGAATTAAAAGAATAATTCACATTGATGATCTTTTCAGGTTTAGAGTTTTAGATAATTAGGACATAACTATTATATTTCATTTCAAATACAAAGTATACACTTCTACAAAATTTCCATTTTTTCATAAAATATAACCACTTAAAAAAGTGTCATGTCTAGTTCCATGTTTAAGACAACATGACTTTTCCATGATCCCATCCTTGACCCTATTCCACATTATTCCCTTTGAAAAACATTTCAAAAACTTGGGATGAGCATAAAAATCTCAGGAAGGGATACACAAAGAAAGAAAACTGTTAGTTTATCAAAACAACATGTAAACCATGAATACTTAATCATAAGTAATACTCTTAACCTTTATGAAGTAGTAAATACTCATCAATGAATAAAATATCATCACTTACCCTTTTTAACCAAATGACTACCATTAAACCCTTATAAAGAACACATAACATATTAAGGCATCTTAGGACATAAATATTATTAAATAGAATAACCATACGTTCGACTTCCACACATATCACTAAATGGAATATCCAAACAACTGACTTCCATACCCAATTCAATAGAGGTTATAACGTAACCACCCACCCTTGTATTCACGACACCACTCATCATTTGGTTTATCACATAACCACCCATCAAATTTCCAAGTACCATTTTAAAATCATAAGACATAAAACAAATATAAATGAAAGAAAACATTTCCACATTTAAATCAAAATATATCACTTAAATATATTTACATAAAAACTCCATTATCAAAAACATTTTCAATACCAAAATACATAAAAGAGTATATGGTATTTATTTTCTATTAAAAACATTACAGCTTATTGAGGATTCCAAAGATCAAATAATACTCACAGAGGTAGAAAATGTCATTGTCAACGCTTACGTTAAACGGAACATTATTTTTTCTTCAGTAAATTTATTTGTTTAAAAATAATCCATTTGAAAAGTCAAGGGTTTTTATACAGTTTATGAAATAAAGTCATGTATTAAAACAAAATATTCCTCATTGAAAATAAATTAAGGCGAAGTCCCTTACATCGTGTCTGACATGACTCGATCTTTCATTAATCTATAGGATAATAAACTAAAGTTAATTTCTACTTTATTAAGAACCTTTTTCAAGTTTATATTTCCTTTTATATCACTTATTACCATGTTATAAACATTATGTAATCGTTTAAGTTAATAACATTCATTTTGTTGATATTTGGTACTAAAGTCAAAAATGAACACCTTATATTTACAATTTTTCCATGTAGCCAATAGTCCAATGTATCCTGAATAATATTAATGATTTTGATATCATATATATCCTGTATATACATGTATTTATAATAGTACATAACATTTGGAGGTAAGAAATGATATGCACCGTTCATGGATATGGTAAGTCGTACGCACGGATGAACTCTACTTTCATTTATATTTCATATTTTAATAGAATTAAAACATAAATATACATAGTTATATTATAATTATAGTATTATATCAATTATAATATCATTAACTCCATTGTTTATACATTCCACATAAGTCATGAACGTGTCATATTACTTTGAGGGGGAGGTAGTCCGCACTTCCTCTAATTAGATTATCGCGTTTACACATAATGTAAATCATATAGGTAAGCAATAAAAAATACAAAAGAATAAATAAAACAAAAACATAATATATATCATATATAAATACAGTGTCATCATAATGGCCACCATGAGAGGTGGTAGGAGTTAATCGAACAATCATCATTTCATGAGCCGTTAGTTTTCCATCCACAGAAACATTATGTTCTTCACCCATTAGATGGAGGTGTGTGTAAATGTAGTTAGAATATTTATCATTACAACATCCTATTATATTGAGGATACTAGTGTTGTTACAAAAGAAAGTAATAAAAAGAGTTTATGGGTTGGATAAGTAAAATAAAAGAAAACAATTTAAGAGAAACTGTTACCTTTAATTTGGGTGAATCCCTTTGGATTGAACCAAAGGACTTCTTGAAGTGCCTTCATCCTTAGGTAAGGCATCTAGGAGGAGGATAGGGATGTATGGAGAATAATTGGGCAGTTTTTGGACGAGTCAAAAGGCTTGAGAGGTGTGAGGAATTGGTTAGAACTGGTCTCCTATTATAAGGGGGAGGGGGGGCTCTTTAGGAAACTGTGAAAATACTATTTTATTATATAATGATATTCAGTTTCAAATGGATCAAAAAACCTTATAGTCAAAGATCATATGTGTCATGGTCAAAATAAAATCATCCAATAGAAATTTTACAGGTTTTGTATAATAATTTAGTCATTATAATCTTATTTATTTCAATCATTTATTAATGAGGTAAATACAACATCGTTATTGTGCCGAAATAATTTAATTTATTTGAGGTCTAATAATTTAAAAAAATACCATGATTTCATAAATAATTTTATATTTTCAATTAATATTTATAGTCTAAAAAATAACTTATATAACACCATGTAAAAATTAATTTACAAAGAGATAGTTGTTTATGTCCATTTTTCCATTACATTATGTTAAATAATCCAAATTTTCATTATCACTCCAAAGTGACTAAATGGGGTCCCAAAATCGACCCAAAGATGCCCATGGTCATAAATGACTCAACCAATACGGTTTGGACAAGTGTTATGTTAATTTTGAATTTTTATAATATTCTTTTTACCTTGAATTATACTATTTACCTTTAAATGCGGTAAATAATAGTCAAAATATACTATTGACCAATAATTATTTTCGTCTTATTGAACCACATTTTACATAATATTAACAACCATGTTTTTAATATTTTTAAAATTCAATTCAAAGAAGATGTAAAATTTCATTTAACTGAAAAATTCAGTTTTTTAACAACTACTAAGTGGTTTCTTGGTTCATCAAAAATTGTTGTTATTCCGAAAAATACTAAAAATTCAGCCTAAGTTATATTTGATATTCCAAATTCAAAAATTATTTTTATTTTTCCATATTAAAAACATAAAATTTTAATTAATTAATATTAAAATTAATTCCTGTTGTTAAAACAAATAACATGTTTTTAAGAAACAATATTTATCAAATGATCGACAATCTTTTATGTGCAATTTAGAAGTGAAATTAATTTCAATAACCAACATTGGATTAAATGGTTAAAATATATTCTAATTACATTTTAAAATGAATTAAAAATATAATCTAACCATATAATTGAATTATATTAAAATTCACTTTTGAATTAAATTACAATATTTATAACTATTCATTAAAAATATGAACTATATCGGAAAATTACCAAAAATTTACAAAAGGTAAAATTTTAAAGTCCCTATTCTAAAAGAAGGATTTTATTTGGTCAAATAGAATGTATTATAGTGAGAAAAACTAGATTTAATTATGGTTCTCCATTAAATGGTGGTAAATCGACCTTTTAATGTAAATTATGTTTAAAATTAGATTCTTTCATATTTTAAACCACTAACTTTTATTGGAAAAAAGTAAATAGATTTAACAAACATGTATAATAATATTGTAGTTGGTTTTGTCCATTCTTTCCAATAAAAAGGTTAAGAGTTAACTTCCATTTAAAATAATAATATTTTATTATTAGGGTGAAATATACGATTTTAATGAAACCCATTGTTGTGTATCGTGTACGCTCTCAAACATATCAACCCCTTTTTTGAAAAATTAATATTTTATTCACAAATATTAATATATACAAAATATGTCTTATTCATTATTTACCTGGGATGTTACATCCTTCCCACCTTTTGAGAATTACTTCCTCGTAATTTTACTTATCAAAATAAGTGGGGGTATTTATCCCTCATAGTATTTTCAGATTCCGAGGTGGCCTCTTCAACCATATAGTTTTTTCACAAAACCATTAACTTGTTAATTACCTTATTCTGTAACACTTGGTCTATATCGTCAATAATCTGTACTGGTTGTTCTTCATAATAGAGATTCTATTCCAACTGAACTACCTTTAGGCTTAAAACATGAGATGGATCTGACATATACATTCTCAACATCGAAACATGAAAAACATTATATACCCAGGATAAACATGGAGGTAAAGCCACTCTGTAAGCAACTGACCCAACTTTCTCAAAAATTTCATAAGGTCCAATGAACCTCGGACTCAATATTCCCTTTTTACCAAAATGCATCACAGTTTTCCATAGAGAAACTTTTTAAAAGACATGATCACCTACCTCAGAAGAAAGATCCTTCCTTCGATTATCTGCATAAATTTTCTGTCTGCTCTAAGATGTTCTCATGTTCTTCTGAATCAACTGAAATTTTTATACCATCTCTTATACCAATTCTGGTCCCATCAGCTTCATTTCACCTAATTAATCCCAAAAAGATGGAGTGCGACAACACATTCCATATAATGCCTCAAATGGATCAATCTGTATACTCGAATGAAAACTGTTACTATATGAAAATTAATCCAAAGAATGATTTTGGTCACAACATCCCTGATAGTCCATAGAACAAGCACATAACATATCCTCCAATGTCTAAATTGTTCGTTCTGACTGCCCATCTGATTGAGGAAGAAAATATGTACTAAAATTTATTTCAGTACCCAATGACTTCTGAAGGCCTTTCAAAAAGTTAGAAGTAATCCTGGGATCATGATCAGATATAATGGAGAGGGTAACTCAATGAAACCAGACTAGCTCTTTAACATAGAACCAAAAAAGTTGATCTAGATAAAAATTATCATGAATATGAAGGAAATGAGCAGATTTAGTCAATCGATCAAAAATAACCCAGATAGAATTATTACCTCGATATGTCTTTGGTAATCCCATAATGATGTCCAGGGATATATTTTTCCATTTCCACTCTGGCACCAGTAAAAGCTGACACATCACTTTCGGTAACTGCTGCTCTGCATTAACCTGCTGATAAGTCAAACGCTTTACAGTATAATCAATAATATCTATTTTCATTCCATCCCACCAGTACTACTCCCAAAGACCTTTGTACATCTTAGTACTACCCAGATAAACTGAAACGGGGTACTATGATCATCACATAACAACTCATTATTCAAATGTAAATCACAAGGTACACATAATCACTTTCTAAATCTCAAAACACAATCATTAACAATGTTAAATTCTGGAAACATACCCTTATGAACAAACTCTACCTTTTTCTACAACGCATTGTCTTCTTTTTGTGCTTTCTGTATTCTGTCTGATAGAGATGATATCACTGACACCTGAAACCAAACATAAAAATTTCATGCACCAAGAAAATATTTGCCAATGTTTATCAAATAAAAAACCATAGGATCTCATTCCAAACGTAGCATGGATAATGAGACATTACTTTTTCGACTCAAAGCATCAGCCACATTATTTTATTTTCAGACATGGTAATGGATCATGTGATTATAATTCTTGATTAATTTTATCCATATCCTCTATCTCATGTCCAATTCTTTTCGAGTGAATATGTACTTTATACTTTTTTGATCATTATATATTCCACATTTGACTCCATACAAATTATGCCTCCAAATTTTCAAATCAAAATCAATAGCAGCTAATTCCAAATCATGTGTAGGGTAATTTAACTCAATAGGTTTTAACTGACGTGAAGAATAATTAATTACCTGATAATTCTGCATTATGACACCACCAATTCCTTTCCACAAAGTACCACTATAGATGAAAAACTCACCATTTCTGGATGGTAGTGCCAAAACTAGAGCATTCACCAATCTTCTTTTCAATTCCTGAAAAAAATCATCACATTATTTTGTCCAATAAAACCTAACACATTTTCGAGTTAACTTAGTCAATGGACTAGATAACCATGAAAAAATTTCAACAATCCTCCGGTAACAACCTTCCAAACCATGAAAACCACGAATCATGGTTATATTTGTGGTTCTTGTCCCCTATTTAACAAATTTTGTTTTATCTGGATAAAACGTTATGCCATTTTTTGAAACAATATGACCAAGGAAAGTAATTTTCTGTAGCCAAAACTCACCCTTCTTGAGTTTCCCATACCATTTTTTTCTTTTAAGGTCTATAAGACAACCCATAAATTAATTTCATGTTCCTCTATAATTTTAGAATAAACCAAAATATCATCAATGAACACAACCACAAACTTATCCATGAACTCACAGGAAATTCAATTCATAAGATCAATGAATACAGCAGGTGCAATGGTTAACCCAAAAGGCATAACTATAAATTCGTAATGGACATATCTAGTACAAAACACGATCTGAGGAATGTCTGCTTCCTTTAATTTCAACTGATGGAACCCCGACCTCAAATCAATCTCCGAAAAATACTGAGCTCCCTGAAGCTGATCAAAAAAAATCATCGATATGAGGAAAATGAGACTTTTTCTTAAGAGTGAAGTTATTCAATTCTCTATAATCAATGAAAAGTCTCATTGAGCCATCTTTCTTTTTAACAAACAAGACAGGAGCACCCCATGGTGATGTGCTAGGTTGAATGAAAACATTATCTAATAAATCCAAAAATTTCTTCTTTAACTCTAAAAGTTCAATTTGAGCCATTCGATAATGGGGTTTTGAATTTGGCTTAGCATCAGGCACTAAGTCAACAGTAAATTCAACTTCCTGATCTGGTAAAATACCAGGAAACTCATCAAGAAAAACATCAAGGTACTCATTTACCACTTTCACATCATTAATATGAACAGTTCTTTCATTTTCAACAATATGTGCAGGGTAACATTCATTTCCATAGTTTACTAGTTTCTCAACATCATGATACGTTATCAAAAGAAAGGGTTCATTCTTGTACACAAACTGAAAATCATTCTGATGAGAAACCTATTTAGCTCTGCAATCAATCTTATCCTGATAAATAGAAAGTCAATCCATGCCCAAAATAACATCAAACTCTTCAAGAGGTAAAACAATAAGGTTTTCAGGTAGATTCTTCCCACACAGAAGGACATGAAGGTTCTTATAATTTCTCTTTTACCACATGTTCTGTATTCATATCTTGATATGGAATTCCAATTTTACTAGAAAACATCTCAGAAATTAAAGAGTGTGTATACCCTGAATCAAAAAACACATTGGCATAAACTGAACAAACAAATAGTGTACCTGATACTACTTTGTTTGATAGCCGAACATCTGCTGAAGTTGATGCACACGATTTTACCACCCCTTTTTTCATGTAGTCTAGATACTTTCCCTCAAATGAATTCTTTGCTGGACAATCATTTTTATAATGACGCATTTCATTAAACTGAAAAAATCTTACAGATGGATTTTAATTTCCTTCTTGATCATCCTCCTTACAGTTACGAGCAATATGACTAGATATACCACACCGGAAGCAGTTTCCAGACTTTGATAAACATTCTCTAGGATGATTTTCACCACACTTCTCACAAGTAGGATATTTAATTTTCTTACCTCCAGGATTATTTGATGAATTTTCCCCTTTTCCTCCTAACTGGACCTATTATTCTATTGTTTGTAAAAGATCACTTGTTTATTGGTAAACTCCATTTCCACCTTCTCCGCACAACGAACAAGTTTTTCATAACTTTTGAACTCATGAGAGGATAACTCTATTTGATATTGTGGCTTCAGTACTGAATAAAATCGATTTGTCTTACTATCAAGATCTTGGATGAAATTTGGAGCATACCTTGATAGTCGAGTGAATTTTTCTTCATAAGCATCCACATAGTCATCCTCCTCCCTCAATTCTAGGAATTTTTTTCCATCCTATGACGAACCACCGTAAGAAAATATTTCTTATGAAAAATACCTTTGAATTAATCTCAATCGAGAGCATCAATCTCCTCACTATCCCTGATATTTTTTACCATCGACCACCAATGATCAGCTTCACATTCAAAACGGTAAACAACAAGACTAACCTTTTGATGTTCTGAACAACCCATGACATCAAAAATCTTTTCCGGTTCTTTAATCCACACTTCTTCAAGCACAAGGTCAGAAGATCCTCTGAATGATGGGGGATGTTGCCTCATGAAATGATCCACTACTGAAATATTCCTCTGCGGTTGATCTGGCTGATCTCGGGCATATATACCACCACCATTTATAGCCCGAGTCAATTGTGACATCACTGCAACAAACTATTCAATTCCAATTCAGACAATCTCAGGCTGCTGATTTGGAAGGTTGTCTTCCTCCTGATGTCTCCCCAACATAGCTGCCTTTTTTCCTCTACAGAAAACCATTATTAACACAGATATATCATAGGTTAAGAAACATGGTAATCTGTAAATTCTATATCATTTCGATATTAACATAAATTACTTTATGGATATTAATTTAACAATACTCTAACCTCGAAATTTATCTAATCCAACATTTGATACCAACTATAAGGACACGGCCTTAAAACATTAAATAATCTTGAATTAAATGAATACTTCACATTGAGGATCTTTTAAGGTTTAGAGTCTTATAGAATTAGGACATAACTATTACATTTTATTTAAAATAAAAACTAGACACTTATACACAATTTCCATTTTTTCATAAAATATAAACTCTAAAAAAAGAGTCATGTCTACTTCCATGTTTAAGACAACATTATTTTTCCCTGACCCCATCCTTGACCCTATTTCAAATTATCTCCTGTGAAAAACATTTCAATAACATGGGATGAGCATAAAAAGGTCATTAAGGGATACACAAAGGAAAACTATTAGTTTTTCAAAAAAAAATTGGTAAACCATGAATACTTTATCATAATTAATAATTTTTTCCTTTGTGAAGTTGTAAATACACTCAATTGAATAAAATATCATTACATACCCTTTTGTAACCAAAATATTACCATAAACCCATATAAAGAACACATAAAATATAAAGGAAACTTGGGACATAAACATACATAAATGGAATAACCATACGGTCAACTTCCACACATATCACTAGATGGAATAGCCATACGACCGACTTCCATAACCAATTCATTGGAGGTGATAACATAACCACCCATCCTGGTATTCACAACACCACCCATCATTTGTTTTATCACGTAACCACCCATCAAATGTCTATGTACCATTATAAAATCATAAGACATAAAACAAATATAAAAAAAGAAATCATTTCAACATTTAAATCACAATATATCCCATTAACATTTTGACATTATAAATATATTATCAAAACAATTTTAAAAACTAAAATACATATATGAGTATATGGTAGTTATTTTCTTTTAAAAACATTACTGTTTGTTGAGGAATCCAAAGATCAAATAATACTCGCAGCGGCGGAAGAGGTCATTGTCACCACTTACGTTAAAAGGAACATTATTTTTTTCATTTAGTAAAACGCATTGTAGAAAAAGATTCCCTTTGAAAATTCAAGGGTGTTTATACAGTGTGTAAAATAATGTCGTGTATTAAAACAAAATATGCCTTAATGAAAGGAGACTGAGACGAAGTCCATTAACTCATGTCCGACTTGACTCGAGCGTTATTTAATATCCTGGATAATAAACTGAAGATAATTTGTACTTTCTTAAGAAACTTTTCATGTTTATAATTCCTTTTATATCTCTTATTACCATGTTATTAATGTTATGTAATCATTTATGTTAATAACGTTAATTTTGTTGATATTTGGTACTTGAGTCAAAATTGAACACCTTATATTTATACGTTTTCCATGTGGTCAATAGTCTATTATATCCATAATGATATTCATTATTTAGATATAATATATATCATATATATATCCAGTATATACATATATATATAATAGTACATAACATTTGGATGTATGAAATGAAATTCACCGTTCATGGAGACGGTAAGCTGTACGTAGGCATGAACACTACTTTCATTTCTATTTCATATTTTAATGGAATTAAACCATAATGATACATAGTTATATTATAAATCCAGTATAATATCATTTATAATATCATTAAATCCATCCTTTATACGTTCCACGTAAGGAATGAAAGAGTCATATCACTTTGAGGGGGCGGTAGTCCACACTTCCTCTAATGAGATTATCGCGTTTACACATAACAGAAACCATAACGGTATGATATAAAAAATAAATAATCCTAAAGAAAACATAAAAATAATATATATCATATATAAATACAGTTCCATCATAATTTTCACCATGAGAGGAAGTAGGAGATAATCGAACTATCAACTTTTCATGAGGCGTTAGTTTTCCTTCCACAGAAACATTATGTTCTTTACCCATTAGATGGATGTGTGTGTGTGTGTAGTAAAAATACTTCTAATAAAAACATAATAGTGTATTTTGGATACTGTTGTTGTTACAAAATAACGTAATAAAAAGAGTTCAGGGGTTGGAGAAGTAAAATAATATAAAACAATTTACGAAAAACTCTTACCTTTAATTTGGGTAACTCTCTTTGGTTTGAACCAAAGGACTTCTGGAAGTGCCTTATGCCTAAGTTAAGGCTTCTTGGAGTAGTATAGGGATGTAAGGAGCTTAATTTGGAAGAGGTTGGATGAGCCATATGGCTTGAAAGGTGTGAGTAATTGGTTATAATTGGTCTCTTTTTAAAAGCGGAAGGAGGGGCTCTTTAGGAAAGTGTGAAAATATTTTTTAATTATATAATGATATTCAGTTTTAAAAGGTTACAAAATAATTATAGTCATAGATAATATGACTCCTAGTAGAAATAAAATCATCCAATATGAATTGGACAGGTCTTGGATAATAATTTAATAATTATAATCTTATTTATATAAATCATTTATTAATGAGGTAAATATTTCATCGTTATTGTGTCAAATATAATTTAATTTATTTGCTGTCTAAAAAATATAAAAAAATAATATGATGTAGGAAATATTTTTATATTTCCAATTAATATTTATAGTGTGAGAAATAACTTATATAACACCATGTAAAAAATTAATTCACAAAGAGATAGTTGTTTTTGTCAATTTTTCCATTACTTTAAGTTAATTAATCTAAATTGTCATTATCACCCCCAAGTGGCTCAATGGGGTCCTAAAATCGACTTAATATGCCCATGGTATTAAATGACTCAAACAATAAGGTTTGGACAAGTGTTATGGTAATTTTGAATTATTATAATATTCTTTTTACCTAAAATTACCCTATTTATCTTTAACTAGGGTAAATAAAAGTCAAAAGTTTCCGTTCGCCAAAAATTATTTTCATCTTATTGAACAAAATTATAATTAATAATAACAACAATTTCTGTTGGATTTTAGAAATTCAATTCACAGAAGTGGTAAAATTTCATTTAATTTAAAAAGATAGTTTTTTAACTAATACTAAGTGGTTTCACAATTCATCAAATATTGAATTTTTTCAGAAAAATACCAAAAATTAAGCCTAAGCTTTTTTTGATATTCCAAATTCAAAAATTATGAATATATTTTCATATTCAAAACATAAAAGTGTCATTAATTAATTTTAAAATTAATTCCTAATGTTAAAAAATAGCTTGTTTTTAAGAAAAAATAACTTTCCAAAGATCTACACTTGTTTATGTCTAATTTCAATGTGAAATTATTTCCAATGATCAAAATTGGATTAAATGATAAAAATATATTATAATTAGACTTTATAAACAATTAAAAAGATAATATAACCATATAAATAAATTATATTAAAAAGCAGTATTGAATGATATTACAATATTTATCACTATTCATTAAAATGATCTTTATAGGAAAAATACCAAAACTTTACACAAAGTAAATTATGAAGTCCCTACTATAAAGAAGGGCTTTATTTGCCAAAATAGAATGTATTAAAGTGACCAAAACTATATTTAATGGGGGTTTTCCATTAAATGGTGGTAAATTGGCATATTAATTTAAATTATGCTTAAAATTAGATTCATTCACATTTTAAGGCTCTATGTTTTGTTGGATAAAAGTAAATACATTTTACAAACATGTATAATCATATTTTAGATGGTTTTGTTCTTTCCCTCCAATACAATGTCTAGGAGTTAACTTCTATTTAAACTAATAGTATTTTATTATTAGTGTGCAACATAAGATTTTAATGAAACCCGTTGTTGTGAATCATGTACGCTCTCGAACATACCAACCCCTTTAAAGTAAACATAATATTTTATTCACAAATATTAATAAATATGAAACATTTATTATTCTTTATTTTCCTGGGATGTAACAATATCACCCATTATCAGAATCTTTTTTCCTTGTAATATGTCATGAATAAAACCATGGAGAAGATCATTAAAACTCGTATGAAAAATACTTATAGATATCAAAATACCATTTCCTATTAAAATTCAGTTTTCAAAATATTAATTACCCCAAAAATGGGACATGGGGTTTTCGTTGAATAAAAATGGTTATAATAATAGAATCTAAATATTATATAACATTAATGGAGCTGTAAAAAGTCACTGTCGTCATCTGTGATAAATTAGAACATTCCTTTTATCTTTTTTAAAGATATTTAAAATATTAAATTAAATGTTTCTATTATTAAAATATTGAATGAAACTAAAAAGTGTAAATATAATTTCTTTATATATATTTTATTTCCATATAAAAAATAAATAATATATTTTTTAACATATTTATATAAAATAAAGTGAGTTTGAAGGAAGACGTTAAAAGATGATTTTGAACGAAAGTCCCTTACCTTAAGTTGAAGTCACCATATACATTATTTATATATATGAATAATAAATAAACATAAATTAGTTATAATATTAATAACTATTTTCATTTTTATTATTTCTTTTATTTTATCTCTTACCACGATATATTTAATTATTTAATCAATATAATAGGTTTTCATGATATTCAGTTCAGGAGTCAAAAATTTCTTTGGTTGGTTGAATATGGCCAAAGTTCTCATTATTACATATTATATATAATAATACTAATGAAATAATTATCATTATTACATATTAATTATACATTTAAAACCATTTATGAAATAAGGTCATGAAAAATGGACTTTTTAACAATCATAATGATGATAGAACTTATGTATGCATGAGTAACAATTCTATTTTCTAACAAACAGTATATAAGTATATAATTATTATTTTATCTTTATAAAATAATAATTGTATAATATATAGAAAATTTTATTTAATTATATACAGAGACACACAAAAATATTAATATATTTGTCATCAAAGTGATGTGGTGATGGAAAATAAATTACATCTCTTCATGGACGTGGTTATCCACACATACTCACAAAGATCGTTATCATTTTTTTTGAATGTAATTATAACACATAAAATGATATATTATATTTTCATAATGATAAATATTTTATGAACATTATATATATTTACATTTAATTCACCATTACAACCTTCAATAAAATGTGGTGATAGAAAAAAAATAATATTTATTTATGAGGTGTTAGATTATTGTACACATAAATAATTTTTTCATTTTCCTTTTATTTAAGATTATATGGATATAGGTTATGAAATAAAAATAATAAAAACTATTTATATGGGAGATACTTGTAACACCCTAATATTATTTGAATTATTTTCATCTAATTAATTTATTCTTTTTTGATATTTTTCATTTGACATAGTATTAAAATAGGTTATTTTATATTAAAGTACTATGTTTGGATTACATGAAAAAAAGATATATTTAATCTCTCTCTTCATAGAACACTAAGGATACCTTTTGTTATATAAAATAATTACTTTCCTCGATAACTTGCGTAGCAAACCTGACTATTCTATACCAAATAATATATGTTATGATTAGATATAACATAGATGTAAAATTATAGGTTATGAATATTATTTACTAACTTATTTAAAATATATTTCATACCCAAATATAATATTAATTAATAGGTTACCAATTAATAATAAAAGTAAATATGAGATACAATTTAATATAAAGGGTATAATTTTATTATTATCCACCGAAAGGTGTTTTTTTAATAAATTAAATTACATATAATTAGTAATTCTTATTATTGAAATATGCATGTTATAAATTCAAAAAAATATAGTTTATACTCATCTAATAAATTTAATATATATAGTTTACGAACAAACACAATTTTATGCTTAAAAAGGTTATATTTTTTAAAGGTAGTTTTACTGTCTCTTAATAGAGAACCCATTTTAAATTGTATTTTATGAAAAATTATATATTTAATATGAAAAAATAAACTTCATATTTATAATATAAATATTAATATTAGGTTAAAATATATATTTTTTATTTTTTTATAAATTTTTATTTTTTAATGAATAATTAAAATAATTGATTTTTTATTCAAAACTGCATTTTCATATAACTTATTTATAAGGTTGAATAATATTTTAAATTTGTTTCAATGTTTTATTAGATCATCATATATCTATAAATATAATTTTTCTAATTGGGATCAATTTCAATTTGATATTTATTATATAAACATTCAATTTTTTTGAACATTTTTACTTTAAAAACCCACTATGTTGTTCGATCAGCAGGATAAATTTTAAATTAATTTTGGACACATATATGATTAGATTTTAAAAAAATGGGCTCTATATTTGGAATAATCTTAATTTATAATTTTTAATATATAAAAATAAGTTTTTGACTAAAAATATTTCTGAAACAGTTCAAAATTAATTACAACAGTTAAGAGAAAGCATAGGTTAATATATTACAAAACCATAAATATAAGACCACATATGACATATACACTTATCTGAAACCAATTTTATGGACATTATACTAAAATTAACCTTAAATTAATATATCTTATTTTTGTTTGTTATGCATTGTTTGGATAATAATATATGTACATATAACTTGTTTTCCAAAATGTCATGTTTGTCATTTCCCTTTCTTGTAAAAGGCCACCACATATCTCTCTTTTTCACAAATCTCAAACCAATTAAGATCATCCAATAACTTCCCAATATACTCTCAATTATCCCTCCTATATAATGTTTTGACTTATTTTGGGTTGATAGAAATCTGAGGATGCCTTTTCTCAGAAACCAAAAGGAGTTACCAGATTAAGAGGGGACATATTCTCTCAATCTCATTTTTTTATTTATTTATCCACTGAATACAATCTATTTATTAATTTTTTAATAAGAATAATAATATTAAATATTCTAAATTGTTTTTATTATATGGGTTTGACCTGAAATTACACACACCTTCACCTAGTGAAAAATAGATATACTCATTATTTGTACAATGAAGTACTTCCTCACTAAATAAAGATTGTTCATTTTTCCTTTACGACCTATCATGGTGGAGATTTTGATGGATACTCTATTTATATATGTCATATATCATAAAAATTTTGTATTTAATCTTCAGATTTATATTACAACACATTCATTTTTATTACATTCCATTTCATTTATATATGATAACTTCGTTAGAGAAATTGTGGGCTAAAACCCCCTTAATGTGACTCAATTCATTGAAAAAATACATGGAATTTATTAAGTACGGTTTTTGTGATGTTATATAATATATATGTTATGGAAATTATATATTAATAATTTTATATCTAGATATATATATATATATAATTATTTGTCATCGAATTTCTTTTATTCAATGAGATAGTAAAAACAGAAACAACGTCCATGCATACGTACGACTTACCGTCTCCCTAGACAGTGTATTTCATTTCCTACATATATATTTTATAGATTGTTATAATTAAAATATAATTAATATAAATTACATTTATATAATTTTTTAAAATTCTTTAAATGATGATTTAATTATAAGGACTAAAGATATAACAAGTTATGACACATGCAATGAACCAAATGAATATTACCCTAAGTGAAAACATGGAAAATTATTGCAAATTAGCGTCTAATATTAGGCCATATTAAAACCATATATGTTATTATATATAATAATATTATTTTGTAAAAGTTTTATACTAAACGTATAATTATTATACTGAAATCGTTTATGAGTACAAAGAGATTCAAGACACGAGGGAAGGGAATTTCATTTCACTTTTAATTTCTGTGTGATACTTTCTTTTTTCACCACACATTCCATTTGTGTGGTGTGTATAATGAATATGAATGAATTATATTATTATAATAATAAATATTATGGGTATTTACATATCCATTTTATTATATTTGTATCATGAAATATATGTTTCAAATGTTACCAAATCTATAAAGTAATTTATTCTAAATTTTCCTTCATTGAGTCCCATGGAAGGTTATGCACCAATATTTTTCCATAAGTTGTATATAATACCTTTGAATTTATATTTCAAGATTGTATTTATTTTCATGATATTTAAATATTAATTAAATTACATTTTTACATGGTGATTATTGTTCAAATTTTCATCGTGGAATGAGTTTATTGAAACAATATCATTTCATTTAAAGATTGTATAAATTCATGTTTCTAATGATATAATATTATGATAAATATCTTATATTATCTCATTAATTTTATTCTACTCTAGTTATTAATGTTATTTTTATTTAGTGGTAACATTTTCCACTCTTTGGTGCATAAGACAGTTAATAATGTTTTTGTATGAAACCCTGAATTTACCCTGTCTTTTAATAAGATATTTTTGTTCCATCAAAACAATGTTTTCTAAAAATGGGATCCAAGATTTTTTGACAAATATCATATGATAATTATAATTCATTTTTACCATTTTTTTCATTTTACCAATTCTTTCAAATGAGTCTTATTTTCACTTTCTGAACGAGTAATTTTTCTAAACATTTTAATATAAAAATGGAATGTTCTTATTACCTCACACGATATGTATAGATTTACCCACATTTAATTTTGTCACATACATTTATTGTATAAATGGTTGTTAAAAAAAAACTAAAATCATAATTTCAATGAAATGTGTTTCAATTATTTTTCCAGGTTCCTTTATAGGTTTTTATGGAATATTTAAAAAAATCAATCTCACTTGATTAATTTTAGTGTAAAATTTTTCTAAAAATGATTTCTGGATTATATTATTATTTTTCAATGAAAAATGTTTAATTATTTCCCATATAATTTTATATTTTTTCAAGTAAAATTTTTTAAAACAATATTTTCATGATTGTCTTATTAGTTTTATAGAAAATTGGGTTTCAAAATATTTTCAAGCCATTATAAATTTTTTCATGGAAAATGGTTTTCAAAACATTTTCAATCTATCACGATTTAAATTTAGTGAAAATATTTTTCAAAAAGTTTCCTAATAATTCCTTTAATGATTTCACATTTAATTTCATGAAAATGGTATTACACATATATTTATGTCTTAATGAAACTATATCAAAGAAAAATTAAAATTTTCAAAAAGAAATGCTTTAAAAATATATTACCAAATTATTTCCCATATATGGTTTCATATGATGATGTTACTAATGATATTCTATGAAATGATCTAATTTTTGCATTCATATTCTATCTTGAATGGTTTTTTTGATGGAATTATGCTTTGGAAACCAGTTTATATTCCATGAGGGATATGATTTTGAAACCCGATTAATGTCATATGTTATGTTTTTGATGAATGGGTTATGAAACCAAAATATTTCAATAATATAAGACATGATTACATTTTTATGAAACCCTTTTATTTCATGGGTTATGATATGATTTTTTTATGATTTTTTGGAACATGTATGAATGATTTCACTGTGACATTTTTGGGACATACATCTTCCCCAAATGCATTGGATAATGGGAAATGTTTTATGAGATCAAAGAGTATATAAATGAAATATTAATACAGGAACCAGAGGGTACACGAGAGGATGTCCCAATCTCCAAATAAGTTGTTACATGAGAGGAAACCCCAATATAAAAACAAGAGGGTACATTCGAGGGAATCAAAATCCCAAAACAAGAGGGTAAATTAGAGGATATTCCATGCCATATGTAGGTACATGGGTGATTAACTGAAGAATAAAATTATATAAAGGCCTTGTTAGACCTCATTTACATAGGGTTATTACATTATTATGTCTTCTATAAATCGATGTTTTATTCCTATGTAATTATTTCATGACTTATTCACTGAATTTTCTTATCGTCCATGCCATAAGAACTGTAATTAATTATAATGAACTCTAATGTGGTGGGTATGATCTTGAAATGTTATTCTAAAGTTTCATACCCATTTCTCCTATTATGATTACGCATTTAAGTTATATAACCATACTATGCATATTACCCCAACCCTTCTTATGTTTCCTTTCCCTGTGTTATGAAAAATGGTTTTCGGTAGATGTTCTAATGGTGGAGATCTTTATGGGAGATATTGACGATATTTCACAAGGATATATGATTTTATTTTAAGGATTCCAAAGATACTAAAATACATGGATCCTTGGGTATGTATTTTTCTAATGTACTAAATACTCATCTAAAATGATGTAATATCCATGTATGTTAATCCCTCATCACAATAGTTTGTATTAATGGATTTTTTTATTAAATAATTGGAAACTATGATGGTAAAAATTTAGGGATATATATTGGTTTATATTTAAGGATATGCCTAGGTATGTCATTATAGATAAGTATAAGGAATAGTTAACATTTAGGAAATTTTCCTTGAATTTTGGTGAAGGACGTGTTACACGGTTTTATAGAAATACATCCTTATTTTGATACTATAAGTGGATGTTACTCTAGGACATATTATCTAGGGCTAACAACTATGAAAAGTTGTCTTGAGTATATGTCAGGTAAATATTTTACATGACAATGGGCCTTGATACACACCTGGCTTGGAACTGTCCGGGAAAACACTTTCAGAATTCACAAACTCTTTACAAAACATCACAAAGGATTTAAAAATTAGTTGGAAATGAAATACATAGGATAACTATAAAGTCTCAATTTTTTTTTGAAATGAGTCAATGTTTATACATTACGTAAGGGGTTATCATGATGATGGAGTTCCTCAATATGAATGTTGATTCTTAATCTATTCTTTTAGTTTTAATTAATAGCTTGTACTTGAAGGAACAATATTTACAGTGATTTTAACAGATAATAAAAGGGTTGTACTCTTGAGAAACTATATAATATGAGAGAAAAAATGGAATGTATAATTTTTATACTCATCCAAATTTATCAAACTATGAAGCATAATTAAATCCAAAATTAGAAAATGAGGGAACAATGTTATATTAATTTCTTCATGAAGGAATGTCATCCTTCATTAAGTGGGCCTTCTAATCCACTTATTGCTAATTAGTGGATCAGTACCAATGAAAATGTATTTTCCTTTCTCCATTGTATTGAATATGGGAAATTAATTCTTTCAGTTTATCTTTTATATGGTCAATTAGATCCATGGTGTAATTTATTCTAGAATATGTGGTAGTAAGAAGAAATGTACTCGATATATTGAGACTTCATTAAGAAGTTATTTCTTAATATGTTTTTTCCTCTGATTATTCGTTTAAAGATGGAAAATAAATTCCTACAGCTTAAAAATAAGGATGATGTATCCTATCAAGATTTTGAATAAAATTTTACAAGAATTTTGATTTATTCTTAGGTATTATCATTCAACCTAATAGAATAATCGATCAATTATTTGATGGTATGAAACATTATGTTTGTAAGGCCTTGGTTGTAAGAGACATTCGATTCTATAAAAAAGTGGTTAGATGCTCTATAATGTCTAAAATAGAGGTAAGAGTTTGGTATTAATCTCATGGTTTAGAAAATTAATGGAAGATAGATTTCAATGGAAAATATAACAACCATGTAGAAAAAATTATCTTTCTATGATGAAAAATAGCGGGATGAAACATGGGGGGAATTTTCTTAATGGGAATAATAATTTTTTAAATTGTTAAAGAGAAGGTTTTCGAGAATTTGAATGTTGATGTCTTGGGAGGAAGTTAGATAATGATGAAAATAATGAGAAATCACCCCAAATTTCACCTCCCACACTTCAATGTTTCAATTTCATGAAGTTTTATTGTAAGGCTAATAGGTTACCCTATACAAGGACTAATGTGAATGATAAGACACAAAAATATTTAAAGAAATAATACAATGGGAAAATACATATACTAATAACGGATTAAGTGAGGCATGATAATTAAGAAATATATAACCTTCCTTCCTTTGTTTGGAAAATTATGTTTTATTTTGTAGGAATAATCCCTAATAACGTCTTATTAGTATTTGTTTGGTGTGTTTTTATTTGATTATAAATCAATTCATGGAAAATTGAATAAATAAATCACATTTTATATTCAATCATTATATGTATGGGCAATGTTTCTAAATAAAATGATTTTGGTTTAAGACAAGAGCTTATTAGGGGAGTAAAGGGTGAATTTTTTTCTAACGGATATAAGGTTAACCATTTTAAGAATGATTATTTTATACATTGGATGATGTTTGTGGGATTAATGTATTATATAAACATGTGAATATTTATTAATATAGTATAACCAATTATTAAATAATCGTGTTGAAGATAACTGATGATAGATGGGATGAGATATCATTGAACTCATAATCTTCTAGTTCATTATAAAATTATAATTCACCTTCATTTTTAGAGAATAAAGTGATGTGGATCTAGAAAAAACAAATGGTAATGATTTCTTTAAATCATTGAAAGTATATATTTTCATGAAAATTAATTTAAATTTTGAGAAAAGATCTTGAAACCAGAAATGTTATCCTAGTACCTTCTTTTCAAATGAAGAAATTGGCACATAGATAAAAAAATTGAATTCAAGATTGTTACCTTTCTGCTGACCTTGTTCTCTATCACTATCCATCGGAAAATGATTGTTATATATTTCTTCCATATCCATGTTTCCAAATCCCAGCAATTTCCCATATGTATAATCATAGTAATATGTTATTTCGGGTAAACAAATGGTTTTAAACGCTTCCTTTTTAAATGAAGTTAAATTATACCTTTTTACGCTTTGGATTTCAATGAACGGAACATTAATGTATTAAAATATTGATAAAAAAGATGAATTTTTTGGGATAAAATAATTTTAAGGGGGTAGAATATTAAACTTTGATATTTTGTGATTTTTTAATTAATTTATTCATTAACATATTTTGTATTACACACAATTGAAATTATTTATTTATTATTAAAAAAATATGTTTGGATTATTATCACTACAAAAAACATATATATTATAATTCTTTATATGGAACACCAATGTTATCTTTCATTACACGCAATAATGACTTTCCTCAATGGCATAAGTAAAATGAAATTCTGAGGTTTCCAACACAATAATATATTTTGATTAGATATAAACTTGATGTTAAATTAGTGGTATTGATAGTATTAAATAACTAATGAAAATAATATGATTTATGAAAATATAATATTAATTTATAAATTACAAAATATTTAGAATGTAAAATATAAGAAATAATTAAATATAGAGAGTATAATGAAATTTTATTGTCCCCAAGGTGTTTTATCTTAATAAATTTTAAAAATAAAAATTATTATGATATATTATTTTAATATATAATTTATATATTCAATAAAATATTATTAATATTTATTTAATAGATTTTATAGATATAAGATAAGTACAATCACAATTTTATGTTTAAAAGCTATATTTTTTTGAAGGTATTTTTACCACCTTTTAATGGAGAACAAATTTCAAATAAATTTATTGGATTTTTTTAGATTTAATTTTCCAAAATAAAACAAAATACTTGTAATAAAAACACAAAAATGATGGTAGGATAAATTTTTAGTATTTTACTTTAAGAATTAATTTTTAATGAATAGTTAAAAACACTTGATTTTATTTCAAAACCGATTTTTCATAAAATTTATCTATATAGATAAATTATTTTTTAAAATTTAATAAATTTATAATTATAAATTATTTAAATAATTTAATACAATTCAATAAATTGGAA
This sequence comes from Viscum album, assembly GCA_963277665.1. Taxonomy (NCBI): domain Eukaryota; kingdom Viridiplantae; phylum Streptophyta; class Magnoliopsida; order Santalales; family Viscaceae; genus Viscum; species Viscum album. Next base: position 515,974,377 of record OY728141.1, read on the forward strand.
TCAATTTTACTAGAAATTTAATAGAAAATATAGAAATATTTTTGATAATTTTTACATTAAAAACCAGATGTCTTTTCTCCTTAAATGGATTTATTATAAATTAATTTTATTAACTTATGTGATTTTAATTTATATAAATTTATTCCATTTTTTAATTGAAATATTTTATAATATAAAATATGATCAAAATAGCTTCTGACAAAAAATATTGGTGAAATGGTCTAAAATTAATTAGAACATTTATGATGAAACTGAGTTTTATAAAAGGAAAATCATTAAATTGAAGACATAAAACAACCTAAAAAGTTATCCAACATCCATTTTATGGCCATGTTTTGGCCATTTAAATTGATTTCGTGTTTTTTTTGTTTTTTTATGATGTTCTTTTTGTAATAGCATGGGTACACCAAACTTTTTTTCAAAAATTCCAATTATGACCTTTCCCTTCCCCATTAAAGGCCACGACATCTCCCTCTTATTAAAATATCATAGACCACATAGGATCAGACAATAACTACCCAATAAACTAATATAAATCCCACCCTTAATACATGAATACTTCATTTTGGCAGAATTAAATGCAAGGAAGCCTTTTGGCACAAACCTAAAGGAGTTACCTGATTAAGAGACAATGACTTCTCTCAAGATCCATTTTTTGTTTTCTTTAACCACCCCTACACAATTTTTATTGGATAAATTTATTAAAAAATTATTTAAAATATAATATTGTTATTTTATTCTAATTTTTTGACATACAATTACACACACCTCTATCTAATGGGTAGCGAACATACTTTTTATGTGTGTGACGAAGTACTGCCACTCTAAATGACGATTGGTCATTTTTCATATACCGCATCGCATTGTGGACATTATGATAGAAAATCTATTTATATATTTTATATATTATATTTATTATGTTTATATTTTTATTTATTCCTTTAATGACTAATACTATTTTACTTTCCGTTTTTTCTAAGTACAAGAATATCGTTTTAGGAAGTCTGGACTACCTCCCCATAAAAGTGATGTTATTCATTCACACACGACATAGAATGTATTAAGGTTGAGTTTAGTGAAGTTATATGATATGTATGATATAATTCTTTGTAAGGAATAATTACATATATTCCTATATAGTTAGTTATTGTTATTTTATTTATTTAATTCGTCATTACAATAAAAACATAAACAACATTCATGCATATGTTTGACTTACCATCTCTATGAATTGTGTATTCAATTTGTACATATTCATTATATAGATTATCATACTACACATATAATGTATATATATGAAATTTATATTATTGGTCAAATTATATAGATCATGAAATAAGTATAAGTACCAATGATATAACAATTAAAGATAAAATGCAAAGAACCAAGAGAATATTACCCGAAGTGAAAACATAACATAGGATTGTTAACATACAGGTAATATAAGGTCATAATAAACCCATATTTTTTATTATATATAAGAATATTTTTATGTTTAATATTTATAATAAACATATATATTATATAGGAATATTTTTTGAGTATGAATAGATTCATGACACAAGGTAAGGGAATTTCATCTCACGTTTTATTTCCATGCGATACATTCTTTATTCACCAATCATTACTTTTGTGTGCTGTGTATAATTCAAGTGGATGCATTTATTGGATGATATAATTAAAATTATATGTATTGAGATATCAATTTTATGTAATTTATATCATGGGATTTATGTTTCAAATGTTACCAAATCTGTAATGTAATTTTGCCTCAATTTTTATTCTTTGATACATATACCCAATTATAAACATATATTTTACCATGATGATTATATACAGTTGTTGAAATTTTATTTCAAGAATATACTTATTTTCATTATATTTATAGCTTCTTTTTATTCCATTTTATTACATGGTGAATATGGTTCATATTTATCATGTGGTAAGAGTTTATGGAAACAATCTAACTACTTTACGAGATTGGTCTTGTATATTATTCCATTGAAGTAATTTTATGATACATCTATTAATAACCCTCTTGAAATTAATTATACAATGTTCATTCCTAAAATATTTATGTATTGGTTCCATTTCCCACCGATTGTTTCATAAGATAGTTAAGAATGTATATTTACGAAGGCCCGAATTTACCCCATCTTTGGTCAGAAACGTATGTTCCTTCAAAACCATGTTTTTAAAAATGGATTCCAAGAATATTATACTAATATCCAATGATAAATCAAAGTAGTTTTTAACCTATTTTACTTTTACTATTGATTTAAATGGAATCTTATTATCTCATTCCAAATGAGTAATTTTTCTATCACTTTAACAGTGAAAAAGATATGTTTTCATACCTTATACAACATGTATAGACTTACCCACCATCAATTCATTGATGATTTATTTTCATTTTTAGTAGATTTTTTTAAGGTTTTTTGAAAAATTTGTTTTAAAATAAATGTGTTTCAAAAGGTATTCTATGTTATTTTATAATTCCACAAGGAAAGTTGTTTAAAATTATTTTTCAAAATATTTTTTTAGTTTTTCAAGAAAAATTTCGTTCAAATTTTTTAGAAGATTATTTCATATGGTTTTGTTGAATTTTATTTTAAAAAAAGTTTTTGAAACTACATTTATATATTTTCATGGAAATTTATATTGAATTTTTCCTAGATTATTTTATATGATTTCATGGAAAATGGTTTTCAATGCATTTTCATTCTTTTTTCATATTCGTTTAAAAATATATTTGATACATGTTTTCATAGATTTCTTAATATTAATTCTGGATTATTTTCATGAAAAATATTTTAAATTGGTATTTATGTTTTAAATTACTTTTTTCGAAAAATAAATTTTATTTTTCCTCAATAAATGTTTTCAAAATGCCTTTATATATTATTTTCCATCTATGATTTCATATTTTGATGTTAATAATTACCTTTTAAAAATTCACCCCATGTTTTTATTCATGTTCCTTCTTAAATGGTTTTTTATGGAATGATTCTTATGATACCCATTTCTATATCACATGTTTTATGTTTTTGAACCTGCATTTTTTCATAGTTTATTCATTTGATGAAATGATTATGAAGCTCTTATTTTTTCATATGTAAGATATGATTACATATTTTTTTACACTAATTCATTTAATGGGTCAATATATGATTTTTTTTCATTCATGGCACATGAGTGTATGATTTAATTTTGAAATGGGTGGGACCAATATCTATTTCCAATAGTTTGGGTAATGATAATTTTTTTTTTGATCACCAAGGGTACACGAGAGGATATCCAAAGCCCGAGAAAACCTGATATAAGGGAGCATATCCATTTCCCAGAAAAGAAAGGAGCATGGAAGGGAATCACAAGATCGAAAAAAGAGTGTACATAAATGGTTATACCAAACAAAAAAAGATGGAACACATGAGGTCATCCCAATCCTGAAAAAAAGGCACATTGGAGGGAATTCCATGCATGGATCAGGTATATAGATGATTAACAAGTGACTAGAATTTTACAACGGCCCTAGATGGCCACCTTGAAATTGGGTATTTTTATGCTTATGTGTGTGTAAAAATTCCATGTTTTGTTAAAATGTTACACTTTAATGAATTATTCTAATAATTACCTTATCATTCATGTCTTATGAACTAAGAATGATTATTATGATCTCTAATATGTAGTTTATGATATTCAAATATTTTTCTCATATTCCATACTCTTTTATCTTCATATGCTGACACATTTCCTTTATTTATCGTTTTTGAGAATCTAATTTCACCACTTCCTATGTTTCTTTTCCCCAATTTATAAAGAATGGATTTAGGAAGATGTGATAATGGTGGAGATAATTATGCTATATGATGAAGATAATTCATTAAGATAAAAGATTTTCCTTCGACATTTCCAAATACACTAATCTATTACGGTCATTAGGCATGAATTTTTATAATATACTGATTATTAATCTAAATTAATTTAATATATATATATATTTTAAACATGATTTGATATAAATATGATATGATTTTTACAAAAAATTCTATAATATTCTATGAAGTTAATAAAATAGTAATAGAATTAAAATTCTTTTTTACGAACTACAACTCTTCCTTAGACAACATTTTAAAATTTAAAACAAAATATTTACTAATATTATTCTTTGATTAAAAAAATGGCTATATAAAAAGGGAATGTATGATATCAAGGTATTTTTTTGAGGATTTTCCCAATCAAATGGGCCTCTACTTGGGGATAAACTAGCGGAAGAAGAGACCTTTTATAAGAGAGGGAAGTGGCACTCTTGGCATTTCATAAAAAATAGATTAATATAAATTGAATTTCATTTTCAAATGGATCCAAATTGTTAATTTCAGAATATAAGATAATTATGATTCTAATTCCTCCTATAAAATTTATCATGGAAAATATTAGGTTATTTTTTCACCTTTATCTTTTGTTTACATGTTTAAACATTTTTTTTAGAATTATCGCAATATTAATGGTTTCCCCATTTATGAATCATGAAAGTAAATAAAAATGGAATTTTAGACCATAAATGGACCATGGTTGATATTTTATTGTAATTTAATTTCAATTGGAAAAAATATAATTTTTTGAATTTTAAAATAATTTAATAAAATAAATTAATTATAAAATAACAATAATGTTGATTTTTGAACTATTAATTTTATTTGACTTCTAAAACTCCAATAAATAAATTGAATTTAAATATAATGAATAAATCACTCTATAATATTTCATATTTACCTAAATAATCATTAATAATAATAATTTATTCATATTATTTTTCATTAACAATTTAAGAATCATTTCTTTAATTTCATTATTAATCAAATAAATACCGTATTTGTACTACATAGAGTTTTTTAGTAATTATTTCATCACTAAAAATTTTAAATAAATTAACATGATTAATTAAAATAATTTATATTTAAAAGGATGATTTATATACAAACATTAAATATCATTACTCTTCTGTAAAAAAATTTAATGATTATAAAACGAAGAAAAAGATATTTTTTTGTTTCATTACATAAAGAAATATAAAAATAAAATCAAAGTTATATTTAGAAATGGTAATATATAAGATTTTTTATGATTTTGGATGAAATATAACAATCTTATAAAATTAATTATGGTTTTATAATTACATTATAGTCATTATACTATTATTTTCACCGTTAATTATCCCATTTTACATTTACCATGTAACCGAGGTTTATTATGATTACTCATCATAATGAAGAAAGTAAAAAAATGTTTTTAATAAATTTGGAAATGTTTCTTAAAAAATGTAATTTTTTATTCATGATTCAAAGTATATAATTGGAATAATTTTATTTAATATTTAACCAACAAAACATGATTATAAATATCTTTTAAATAATTATTTTTCATGTGTAAGTTTTTATTTATAAGAAATTCAATTTTATAATTCATTAAAACGACTATAATTGAAGTATTTATATTAATTTCTAAGTAATTATATTTTAAGACTAAAAAAATGATGTCTACTTTCAAAATACATTAAAAGAAAATATAGTTTTCCAAAAGAAAAATTATTTCTCACTATTCAATGAAATATCAAACTTTTCAAAAAAAATCAAGATTTTACCAAAAGATAATTTATATATTATAATTATATAAATGAATTAGTTCTTATAAAATAAAAATTCTATAATTTTTGGATATAGGTTCTATTATTCTTTCAGAAAATTAAATAAAAACATTTTTTGAAGAAAAAATAACTATAAAAAATAAAATGATTTTAATAAAAATTGAGTGATTATTTACTATTAATTGATCCATATGATTTTATTTATAATATATATATACATATTTGATTAATCCAATTCAGACATTCTTGAGTGGTTATTCTAATAATATTTTAATAATAATATTTTGTTTTTCCTTTCACCACGCTGCTGTGTATCTTATTTCAATTAGACATATTCTTTGTTTATAATATATTGGGATATTATAATCCATATTAATTTAGAGTGATGGTAGACATTGAGAATATTTAAATAACACATATTCATCAGTTGGTTCACGGTGAATCACTGCGGTAAAGAATTTCTTTTCCGAAAGAAGTACACCATGATTGATCTTGTTTAGTGGAGTTGGAACCATGTACGATATGTACATATAAAGACAGAATGAGAGTCTATCATAGAGATCCATAACATTGTCAAAAATAAATCTATTGGATTAATATTGGTATCAACATTGTTTTATGTGAAATATTTTATGCCATAGTGTTCATTAATGTGGTTGCACAAAGAGTCCACTGAACTAGTTTAAGTAGGGTAGTTAGTGTACCATTGAGAATGATCTATGTTTTATCGATGGGCATAAAAATTATAGTGTCATTGGACCATTGAAGTTTTACTTTGAAGTTAAATTTTTTTATAAGATTTTATCATGTTGTGTAATGTTATTAGGGTCTGGGAGAAAAGAGGTTATTGTGAGAAGAGTTGCCTCTATAGAGAAAGATGAAATCTATAATTGATTTTGGCTTCGTAATGTTGTAATCCCTATTTATCCATCAGTTGAGATGATTTAGTTTGGTTTGGGCCTTTTAGGGATGGGATGATAGTCATGTTCCTAGAATTTCAAAACCCACACTAGGGAATTTGAAATAAATGATACACATAAGGTATGGATGTTTGAGTGCGGTGAACTGAGTTATTAAAATACCAAATGTATATAGTTCATGGGGGGGGGGGTTTCTTGACAATCTGTTTGAGTGGACGATCATGTTTCCAATGTGTTAAGTGATGGATTGACCATGTTTTAGGTATACCAAATTAAGAAGTACAATTAAATAAAAATTATACTTATATGGAGGGTAGAATCTACATGTCACATGTGAAATGAAATCTCTTCCTGGAAGGGTCATGGTATTGTGTAAGAATAACAATTAGAAAATCATGGTGATACCAGGAAACCAATGTTTGGTTGACCCAACCGTACCAATTTCGATGATGAATTACTGATTTATAATTCAAATTAATAATTCGATGGAATTTTTTTTTGGTATTCACAATCGAGAATAAATATATGCAAACTGATTTAGAGTTGGACCATTTTTCATTTATAAATGGGTTAGAGCCTTGTGACAGGTGAAAGTAGTTGGAAATCAACTTAAGAGCTTACTTAAAAGTTATTTCAGACATTAACAAGGTATTTTTTTGACTAATGACTCCTATAGCGACTAAGTCATCATTATTGATGAAATTTGGATCATTAGTAGTTTGGTCTATATAATATTGTGTGTAGTAAGTAAGATGTGTAACGATTGGTGTATCCACATGAAAATGTATTTAGCTGGATGAAATATCATTGAGATTAATTAACAGAATTGGATAGAGGTGTTTATGTTTAGATAGTATTGATTGAAAGGTCATTATTTTTAGGTTGTGTTGGTTGGTAGAGAGTCATTGTTTTCCTAGGAATCTCGAATGAGGTGTTGGTATCATCTATGAGTCTATTATTGGTGTGGATTGAGAGTCAAGAAATGGTACCAAACATGGTGTTCAATTTAACTGATATCATATTTATTTATATAGATATTCTTATAGTAGAATAACCTAGGTCATTTATGTGGAATCCTATTATTACATATTGGTGTCTCGATATTGATGGAGACAATGATCCTAGACTCGATGATATAATACAATAAGCTACTGGATTCTCTCCTGACATTGTTTTTGGAGTCATGAATTAGACGCGAGTTAGACATTCAAAAAATGAGAAATGACATGATGCAATGAGTTGTGGAATAGGGTCGGAATTACAATAACACATTATATGTGATGATAAATATGTATTGGGTGGTGTGATTCAAATCCTTTCACAAATTCTGAAGGATAAATAGATGTATAGTGGGGGATTTTAGTAACCAAAATTTATATGGGTTTTAAACATTAGAGGGAACATGAAATTTTTATCAATTGAGTGACTATTATGGATAAAACAGTGTTAAACTCGAATGGATCAAATTATAAAATACATTAGTGGTGTTTTAATGGATAAATGGAAGCTAGGTGGATGAGATGAAGCTCAATATTAAGTTAAAGGATTGGATAAACTAGCTTGGATAAAACAACAACACTGAAAATCTGATTTGGAGGGAAAATTCCCATGTTGTTTAGTAAGATTCACTATCCAATCAGTGAGCTCAAACTAACTATCCAACAAGATATGTAGTGAGAATTTCCCAAAATAAGTTTCTCCAAAAGATTATGGGACGAAGTCTAGCTAATGGGTCATGTTAGTCATTCTTTATGTTTGGTATTTTTCATTTTTTCACCATTGAATCACACTTTGGATATTCAAAGTTGGCATAATTTCTGGAGAATCATTTAGAAATATTTTCCTATCTTCTTTAATAAAAGATATACCCTTTATTTATGGTGGATCATGATGATATCCAAGATAAAATTTGACCTTGATACTTATATATTCTTAAATAATGTTCTCTTTATTCCTCATACAATGGTTGATCACTATATAACTAATATTTGAGGATTATTATTTTTATGGTTTCTCTATTTTGATGATTGTTTATATCCCAATTATTCTTGGATTCTACCACTATTTATCTTTTTGTAGGCTAATTGATCTTTTCCATGATCTTCCATGAATGATTAGATGACAATTTCTTCAGATCATGATGGAATTATTCAAGAGTGTTGTAACAATGGATTATATTGTATATATTATATCCTATGATAATGGTCATGTGAAAATGATACATATTTCAATTAAGAAAAAGGAGTGTTCTTGATGGGGATAATACTACTTTAGGTGATGTTTCACCTATGTTAAATGTGAGAGGCGTACATGAATGGATGGTTGATCAAGGTTCTGACTATGCAGTGATATATTGTAAGTGTTTCGGAAAGTGTTCCTTTACCTTTTAATGATAGTTATATTATAATTTCATTATTTATTATTTAGAAATAATTAATTAATTGAATGCCTTTGGTTTCAGATATTTAATCCAGGTGATTGATGGTGGATGAATGGAGTTAAAAACATAGAAAAAGTTATTACAATATAATTGGTTGGATAATTCTATGTTTCAGGTAGTAGGTCCAATTAATCTTTAGTAAGGGTTATAAATGGCTCATTGGAATGTGATACAAGACTCACCCAATTGGGAAAATTACCCTTGTCACCTTATTGTATTATGATCATGTAATTCATAAATAGTGAATGGTTTACAAGACTTAAACAATTAATGGAAAAATGTTTAATGATTAATTAATTAATGATACATAGGTATTAATTAATTAATTAAAGATTTATTAACTTAATTGGATACCTTATGGTGTGTTTTGTGTAATAAAAGTCCTAGATCCCATGATATCTTATAAGATGACTTATTCCATGAGTATGCTTATAAATCATTTAATAATTTGTTAGATCATGTTATCTTGTGTACCCACTATAAATAATTATGATAATACATGATATATTTATAAGATGATTTTTGTTGATGTGATACAAATATCAGAATAACTGGATGACCAATCATGGTAGTTATCAAATGTGGGTTTCTGTAGTCCATAAGACCCTTCATGGTTCTATTTGTCATAATTATTCTTATATTACTTGATTTACCATGTTTGTTGATGATCACATGTTTTTTTGTGTTTCTAATAAATAATCATTATGATATTTTCTTCTCTGCTTACCAATATACATTCTATTATACATTTGATATATCATAATTTTTTTAAAAGTATTTTTTTGGTATAAAAAAATAGGTATATTGTCATGATATAGCTATCCATTTGAGTGGGATGTTTCATGGAATGATATGTTGATAATGGATCTATTCACATGAAAAGGGAATGTTGGAATATAGGATAGACATCAGAATGTATGTATTGGGGGTTTTGATAACCAATGAGGGTTTCAGTATCATTTTCACTTTATAACTAGTGGATTTTGAGCAATATATTAATCTGATTGATAGTCAATTCAATGTAATACGTTACCTCATACAAAGTGGATTCTAAGTAGCATGTAATCTCAAAGCCTATTGATTCCTAGTAACATTTTCACACTATAAAAAGTGGATAATGAGATATATGAAACATTAATACCATGAGGAATATTATTAACATGGTGTCACAATAGTTGGTGGACCAACATTGTGGTTGGAAATTGATTAATTTTTTTATCCCGTGTGGATAAAATTTTGGAATGTAACCAAATCAAGAATATTCATGTTTCTTGGAGGATTGGTATGTCCACAAGCAGTCAATATATTTTTTTATTGTTTTTTTTCATATTGATTATATACTATAACTATATAGTTATGTTTTTATTTTTTAATTTTTGATTACTTTATCATGTGTTATTAAACATCACTTTATTGGATGGGTATATGAAAATTTTGTTATGGACACACGATGTTTTACTCATATCATACTAGGGTGTCCATACATCTTGGAAATCTTATAATTTCATTCTTGTTGTAGGCAAGGTTTGGTATGAGGACTCAAGATGATCATTGAGTGAGGTACATCAATACATGTTTAGTGATTGAGATGAGCCGAGGCATAGTGTTATAAATACTAAGTTATTTTTATATTTTCTTTGATGAGTACTTGATCGACGTAGTTGGAGATCTGGTGTTGTATTTTTTTTTACTATTGATTTTTTTATTTCTGCATTCATTCATATTGTAGATATGTTATTAGTTTCCGTTTACACTAAATATATATTGTAGATTAGTTTGGTTATTTATTTTTCTACTATTAAATTTATTATGGGTATATTCACACCATAATTTCCCCAAATGTACTGAATGATAACAAGAAGACTTGGGAATATGGTGAGGTAGACTTGAGATCATGTGGCATTGAAGATCAAACCTGGTGATTTGGTTTTAGGTGTTACACACAGTAATGGATGTACATAGTATTAAATCAAAAATCTTGTCAGACTAAGTCAAATATATAAATGATTTACCCATTCTTGTGGAATATTTACTGAGAATGTATCACACCACAATGTATTATTTCATGATTTAATAGGGCTATGTCAGATTTACATAACGTAGTGTGTTTTACTATGTATAATAATTCCATCCATTATGGTGATCCCATGCAATATATATGATTATATATCTCAATATATATATAAAATCACATGAATATTGGTATAAATAAATCATTAAGTTATTGGAGTTTATATCTAGTTATCCACCTAGCAGATGATGTATGTTCTATGGAAATAGGTTCACACAATGGAGGGTAATTAAATAACATTTCTTAAGAATTCACCATGTGATGGATTTGGAGTGTTATGTAAGAAAATATAAAGTGAATATATTTGTTTCATAAAAGAAAAATTCAATTTAAGGTTATTGAAAAAATTTAAGAAGTTTGAATATAAGTTTTTGACTATTGAAATTCATCACACAATGGTTCTTCATATCACAATATAATTTTTTTGAGCTTTGAAAACATCTTAAACTTAATGATCGAATCCGTTTGGGATTTTTCATGGTGGAAGATACTGAATTTTGAATAGAAATTGAATAACTAATTTAGATGAATTTTACTATCATAATCAGGCTGGATTAAAGATGAATTAGTAGGTAAACATGAATATTCTATTCAAATTGATGATATATCATTCTCTATAATGATGGGAAGGTGGAGCAAGGATATAAATATTAATAAACATAGATATGTTTGAAAAAGAATCATACATAATAATGGATATAAAAAAATATGTTTCTATTTCACTAGATGATTAAGAAGATTCGTCACATGGATAAAAATTGATGTTATTAATAAACTATATATGGTTCAATATTATTCTTGTTTTGTTGAAGATCAATATGGCCTTTAATGGGGAAAATTATTTTTAAGGGATAAAGTGCACTGACTTATCTACATTGTGAAGTATGTAAATCTAGATGGTATGTGAATCCACTATATATAGTAAACAATTGTTAAATGTTATCACCAAATTTGGTACATCAACCCATCACTATTTTATGCTCTTTGGATTTATCCCATTGTGGGAGAACCACATAAAAATTTCTTTTATACCTTTTTTTATTTCTTATAATAATTTTTTTGGAGATAATTGTACCTACTATATAGAAGTAATTCACTAGAAATGGTCATTAAAAGAAATAAACATAAAACATTCACCCCCTTCCTAGGGTATTTACATTTTCTGGGGCCAAAATGTTCTCTATAGAGAATCTTAGTCATTATGAAATATCAATATTAGAAGGTATCATAGTAATTATTAACTACATTGAAATTTTTATCCTTAATGATAAAAATTTTCAATTATAGAAGAATCCAATGAAACACTATTTTGGGGCATTTGGAATGTATGTCAATAAGGATTCCATATATAGGATCTTGGTAAGTTTGGAATGTGGAGAAAAAATATAAAAATATAAAAAAGATATTTATTTTGATTCCAAATTATATAATGTTTAAGGTGATATTTTTCCAGCATGATCTATATGTATGTGATATCATGAATATCCTGACACTACATATCAAATTAATAACCAAATATTTATGAAGTTTATTACAAGGCACATGATGGTAAATTGATGGTTTTATGTAATAGGTAAAAATATTTATGGATATACCTAAATGAGTCCATTTATGAAATACAGTATTTTATTTATGTTATTAATGAGGACATGTTTCAAATTATGGAAAATCTTGAAAACATCAAAATCATTAAGAGGATCCTTAAAACATTTCCTCTATAATTCAACGTGAATGAATTAGTGATTGATGAAAATTCTCAAAATTATGTTACCTTTGATAGTTTTCGTATCACTCTTTTTTCAAAAGTGATAATGAAAAATAATAGTGAGTTTTCTCAAAAAGGATATCTTATAAGATGTAGAGGTAATTGATATGAAGAAAAACACATTTAAGGGTGATCTTTACGAGATGGATATTTATATTTTTATGTATATTTCTGTTCCTCAAATGTAAAAAGTGGAGATAAAAACTCAATGGAAAGCTTCCTATATTTTTTTGTGTACCAATGATAGGTATTTTATCAAAAGTAACCCATGATGTTCTAGGTCGGTTGTAAACACTAATATCAAATAATTAAATAATAAAATTATATTAAGGGAATGATAAGTATATGATAGAAAATTTTTGTGAATTTTTCTTGATCATAAGAGGGTGTTGGCTCAAAAGAGATAATGGTTATTGAAATTGATGACTACAAAGGCCATAGAAATACATCCTTAAAACTACTATATAACAAATAATCAATAATGGTGGTGAAATATATAAATTTTAGTGATGATTATCCATTATGGTTAACATGGAAAATTATATTAAAGAAAGTGTTATTTATCGAGCCAAGAAAAGTACAATGGTGTCAGTACTCATTCCAAGATTCATCTACAGTAACAAAGAGATAAATTTTGGATGATGTTGTAACATGAGTGGATAATATAAGGATATCTAGTAAACATTGAGTATGAGGTTGAGTAAATACTCAGAAATTGATGAGTGTGAACTAATCATTGATATAATTTATAATTTGACAATGGATTGAGTCAAAATAATCAAATATATTCAAGAATATATTTTTATTCTATAGAGAAAGTATAAATATCAATAAAGGCTCTTGGATCCTGGTATAAAATTATTAAAATAGAATATTTAGATAATACATATAGAAGAGGAAATAATTGGTGATCAAAAAGATATTTTAAATGATTTAAAACAAACATTAAATTTCATTAAAAAATGCAAAATAAAAATGGAGATTTGCAAATTTCTTTTGGTGACTAATTCAAGGACACACGTTCTAACACCTTTGAGGAAGGTAAATTTTGGTGGCTCATAAAATTCCAAATTGGATGTTATTTCCCAAAATTATGTATGAAACATTATAATAAATTTTAATTGTAATTATTGTGAAATGTTCACACATTATCAATTCATGTCTTCCATAGGAACGTAACAGTTTAGGTCACATGTTTAATAAAAGATAATAAAATTATATTCTTATACTCAGGACATTTTATTATATATTGTCTTTGATGTGATGTTTTGAGGTCATATGTTTAATAAAATATCATTTAGTGTAAGGGTGCGTCCTTATAAGAGGTATGGACATTGCGCATCAGGTGGCATCCATATGGTTGTCAAACATCAGAAGTATCTCGGGCTTCCCACTGTGATTGGACAGTCCAAAAAAGAAATATTCGCATCGCTCGTGGATAAGATTGGGGATACAATTCAAGGTTGGAGCCCAAAAATAAATTCAAAAGCTATCAAAGAGACCCTCATCAAAGCTATCATCCAATCTATCCCTAGAAACTTTATGTTTCTTTTTGAGCTCCCGGTTGCCATCATTGACCAGATCCACACACGTAGTGCTAATTTCGGGTTGGGGAAGCACGATGGAAGGAATCGAACCCACTGGATGACCTGGGAGATACTTTGCAAACCCAAATCAAAGGGTGGGATGGGGTTCCAGAATAATCCCCTCATAAATGACGCACTATTGTCCAAGCAAGGATGGAACATTATCAACCTTCCATCATCTCTATCTGCATGAGTTCTACGAGCTAAATACATTACCCAAACGTACATTCATGCTTCCTCTCTTGGTCCCCATCCTAGTTTCCTCTGGAGAAGCATTTGGGGGATAAAAATCTCTAGGATAAAGGATTGGGATGGGGGATTGGGACTGGCTCATTTGTCAAAATTTGGACTTATCCCTGGCTAGTTGATAACGATGGATTACGGGCTACATCCCTCGCCCAACCAGGTCTTGAAGACACCACTGTTAGCTACCTCCTTTTCGACCAGTGACAAGGGAGGTGTTTTGAAAAGATACATGAATGGTTTAATGAAAGAGATAAATGAATTATTCAAAGCATTCCCAGGGTACCAGACGTAGGCCCTGACCATCTATTCTGGATCAATTACATTTCGAGCGACTACATGGTCAGATCCGGCTACAGACTTTATCTGGGAATCCACCCAGTAGGCCAGGATGAGGGACCATGCAATTCGATATGGTCACTCAATGTCCCCCAAAGAATTCATCAATATTGGTGGCAGGTTTGTACGGGAACTCTCCCATAAATGAGCCTTCTCAATTATCGACATATCACCAGTACCGTCTTTTCCCATTTCTGTCCAAACACTCCTAAAACTCCTCTGCACGCTATCATTTTCTACCCGAGAGCTAAGGAAATCTGGAATCAATGGGGCCTAGCGTCAGTTTCTTCGCTGGCATTGGCCCATTTCCTTCCTGATCTTCTGACGTGTTGGTGCTTCTCTCTCTCCTCAGCTGATGTTGGTTCACTCTGCACTTTGGCTGGGATTATTTGGATCTGGCGCAATGACGCTGTTTTTCATCATGCTCACAAACCCCCCAAATTATGGATCAGTCGGGCTACTTCATGGATTAAAGGTTCGGAAGGCCACAATAGACGTTCTTTGCCGGGTGTTTCCCCCTCCCATCATGCTAATTGGAATCCACAAACAGAAGGGATTCTAAAGATTAATGTGGATGCGTCACTTCCAAAAGCTGGGATTGTTTCCCTTGGACTTCTTGACCAAAATCATCTGAGGAAAATACTTCCTGCTAAGTATAAACCACATCATGCATTCTAGGAACCGGCAGTTGCTGAATCCATGACCATACTTCCTCGTATGATTCTCTCTATTGAATGTTGATGGGGTGACATCATCATTGAGTCTCACTATCTTACCATAATTGATTCTATTAATCACAATGATGGTGGAATCCTATCATTTGGCATCATCATCAGGAGAATTCTCTCACTTCGCCAATGATTCTCATTGTGCACCTTCTCATTCACCAAAAGGGAAGGAACCAATGTGGCCCATCAGCTGGTGGCCTCAGGACCATTCGGTACTAACCAATTTTGTTAGTACAATTCCCCTTCACTACATTCCACACGTACTTCAGCTGATCTTTGTTATTAATGTTATATGCTTTTATAAAAAAAATATTTCACAATGATATCCTAGATTATCAATGTAAGAGTTGGTATAATTTTAATGTATTGAAATAATACACAAGGGAATATATATCTCAACAATTGGGAGGAAAAAAAGTTTTTTTTACTAGAGAATAAGGCAACATGTTATGACATAAAAGGCTTTCCACATGAGCTAATTGTCCTTGGAATAATTTTTTAATATCAATGAATCTTATGATATCAATAGTTTTTATTATATAAAAATATGTTAGTAATTATTATTTGAAAGTCCCATAACCAGCGAGATAAGATTTCAATGATTTTTCATTTGTTGGTTAATGTTATTGTGTGTTGGACAATATCTCCCAAATATAATTATGAAAAAATTATTAATGTTTTATTCTTAATTGATTAAAATAGTATGACATGAATAATAGTGATCATATAACAATATTAGGTGTCATTGTTTATTATATTTTACAGGATATTCATTTAACTAAATCATGTGTTGAAAATTTAGAACCTTTTGACTAATAATAAAATGTAATTTATCAAGAGTTAGGTAAAATAATTTCTAGAAAGTCCTGGGATAAGGAAATGAGTTTTAATTTGGAGAAAAAATTAATAAATATGTTATTTAAATGAAGAAATAGATCGTTAACAACATCGATAAGTTGATATTCATAATAAAATTGATTATTGGAGATATGTTTTAATGAAGTGGTGTTCACATTGATCAATAATTCTAGAATGTTATGTTTTTTTGGAGGAAAAGAAAACACCATATTATATAATGTCCGGAATGATTTTGATGTTGAAATAATTTTGAAAATATAAATCAATGGAAATTATTTTAAACATGAAAAAACATCATAAGTTAAAATGATACAGGGATGAATATTTTTTTTATAATCTTCAATGTTTATGGTTTCCATGTGATACAAGAAAATGGTAGGAAATAGTGAAATACCATGACATTAGTATTATATTAAATGAGTAGAGTTTAAATAATAGTGGAAATAATTTTAAGGTAGTTTATGATTAAATGAATATATTGGTAGAATAGATATTAGTTTAATATGATCCCATTTATGATATATAGGATAAGGAAAATTCTTAAATATTAGTAGTTATAGAGATTTTAATAGTTAGAGTCGAATCTATGAATAAAACATAATTACATACCAAAAAAATCATTCAAAATTAGATGGATAGTGAATCTAAAACAAATATAATACCTATCTAATATAATGAAAATAGAATGATAATATGTCAGCGAATATTAAAATTAAGATTAAGGATATTGATGAATAAAATGAAAAAATTAAGAATAGTCAAATTTGGTAATTATTTATATGGTATACAGACAATATCATTATTAAAACATAATGGTTATTAAATAAAAAACTCAATAAAGGGGAATTATTGATATAGATCTAGAAAAAACTATTTTTAAATGCATTTTGAAAAATTATGGGAGTTTATATAGGTTATACATTTTCTTATATGGAACAACTTGAGATCATTCAACTTTTTTGGAAATTGTTGTGAAGAGTTTATTATAGGTGTTATAAATGCATGTAAAATTAGTATTCCATAATGGAATAATTAAAGAAGAGGTATAAATTGAATAACGACATTGATTTATATTTTATATGGATAAAAGATATTATTTTTTGGATTATGAAATAATTATATTGGGTAAAATAAAAACCAAGAGCCTAATATTTTATACATGATCCGTATAGAAAATTTTCATTTTTCATAGCGGTGGAGTTAATCCCAATATATATATATATATGTATATATATATAACAATTAAATGACTATGATGCTCTTTTATATTTATTCAATAATATTTAAAGGAATAAATAAGTCACAACACAACTAGTTTCTGGAAATTATAATGTGTGAGAGTAACATGTATTTGATTAGTGATTTATCAATTTTCCATGAATAATAAATGAAAAAGAAAGTCATGAAGGACTTATTTTATAATATAAATATGTCAAGTAGTTAATCAAAATTTCTATAATTTATCATTTATTGGAAATGAAAATAGAAAAGGATATCTAAAAGAAGTTGACATGGAAAATTGATGGAATAGTGGTCAATATGAAATAATATAGAAAAACCATTTAAATCATTTTATACATGACAATGATGCAATAAAAAATTTTACATTTCACTTTTCAATACATAGGGAAATAGATAATTAATAAATAAATACTATTGATACTTTTGTAATGGATTTTATTGTTTGTTAAAATAATGTTGGAATTTTGACTACATTTTATAGCATTTTCAGGGAAGGATTTATTGGGATTAATCGATGTGTTTGGGGACAATCCTATATATGATCCTAAGACAACATTGGGAAGTTCATTATATCAATGGGTATTATATAGTTCTTATCAATGAAAGGAAAAATATTGTATTCCCTTGGGCATTATAGAAGATGAGTATATTGTGGCTACTCAAGCATGTACTCAATTTATATTGATTAATATAGAACATTATTTTATTGGAGTTTATGTGAAACATACTATTACAATCATTTTTGATAACATTATTAGTATAAATATAAAAAATATATATCACTCTAGGATAATTCACAATGTAATTAAATATCCCTTAATCATGTCGAAGGTCAAAGCATATACTATTGAAGTTATATTATATTTCAACACATGGTCAAGGTGTAGAAGTCATGAAAAATATACTGAAAAACTATAGTTTATAAAGACATTGGTTATATATTGGATTATAACTATCTCCATATTATTAGATGGTTTGGATCATGGACCACCCATCACTTATGTTATTATTATTTATACCAAGGTAAGATGTTACTAAAGAATTATTCAAATTTCTCATGATATTTATTAAAATTATAGATATGTACACATTTGGATTATTAAAAATGAAGAGTGGTTGTCAATGGTATGAATATTTACCTATAGATGAAAATGGGTGACATAGTCCATTATAGAAAGAAGAAATAATTTATGAGGGGAGATTAATTTAATTTATATCTTAAGGTATAATATTCATTTAAATCTTTTAAGAGCTTGATGGTTACAAAACTATATTCATGATGATAGTTTCCTTTAAAACCTCATTTCCAATTAGATACTCCATAATATTTTAATAGAATTGATGATTACTATATGATTGATACAATATATAATATAATTTGGTTTCATCATGTGTAATTGTTTTTTCTAGAATATTATATTAAAAATTTGTTGATGGTTTTAAAGGCAGGTCGACCAAACCAATTGCGATATATTTATAAATAAGATTTGTATAGAGTATTTCATGGGATATGTTTGTTGACAAATCTAGGGAATACATTTCTAAAAAATACTATAGAATTTATACTATATTTATTGGAAGAGTTATAATGGTAAATAAAAAAATATTTTTATGGTATTTTGTAACACCATGAAATTATAAAATAATAAAAATTTATTAAATATTATATGTAACACATAAAACCAATTTTTAATAAAGATTGAGATATATTTCATTAAATATAATATATTTGATAGCTTTCAGAACCTGAAACCCTGAAGTTATTTGAACTAAAATATTGTATACTATTATAGAATAACTATTAAATTAGAATTTACCTTTAGAAATTATTAAATTATGAAGATTTTTGTTATCTATTTAATAGAAATAAAAAATAATCATTTCAATGAAAAAAGAAATGTTTTCTGGAAAACATTATTTTTTCTAAAAGACGTGTTAACTGTGTTTTTCACACATAATTAAAAATTATTTTTGACTTATTTTGAAAAATATATTTGATAAAATTAACTAAATTTTTGAAAAAAACATATCAAAATTATTTTAGGGGGAATTTTTTGGACATTTCTGAAAAAATCAGTTTCTGATGAATAGTTAAAATAATGAATTTTAAATGAAAACATCCTTTTCCATAAATTTATATCCATAATAAAATTAATTTTTTAATTTTTATTAATGTACTATTAGTTAAATCACACACACACTGAAACATATATATTTTAATAAAATTTAGGTCATTTCAATCATTGAAATTTTTAATTTTGATATAAAACCCATGTATTCTATTAAAAAGTTTCTTTTTAATAACCCACATTAACATCAAATCAACAAGATAATTTTTTAACCAAAAATTTCCACTTATGCTGATGAAATTTTGATTTGTGTTTTCCATATTTGGGATTATCAAAATTTATATTATTTAATAATTTCAAATAAATTTTTAAACATAATGAATAGTAAAAATAATAAATATTATTTTTCGAGGTTATGGTAAAAATGGGTTTATCAAGGGAAGGATGTAAAAAAAATAATAGTATTAAAATTACATAATAATATTATAAAAAAAATTTTATTCTCATATTTAGATCTTATAAT
Organism: Viscum album; assembly: GCA_963277665.1. Lineage (NCBI taxonomy): Eukaryota > Viridiplantae > Streptophyta > Magnoliopsida > Santalales > Viscaceae > Viscum > Viscum album. The sequence goes on from OY728141.1 coordinate 515,994,808, forward strand.
ATATATGAATATATAATACTACACTATGGACCCTACTGCATTGTGAAAATGTGGGTACACCATCATATTTTTTAAAATTACATGTGTGCCACTCAACTAATATATAAAAGGTCATCTCTATCATCTCTTATTAACACCTAAAACCCATTTGGTTATGAAAATATGAAATAAATATGACATAAAAACCATACCCTCATCTATGAAGCATTATTTTATCCATAATTCCATCATAGGAAGTCATTCTATGAGAACCTATGGAGGTTACCCGAGGAATTGATAACATTCCTTAATGATGATTTTTCATTTATCTTTTTCCCAAACTCCATCTATTATTATTCATACACTATAATATAACACCTCAAGCATATTACATATATATAAATGTTTTATATGTTATGGTAATTATCTAAAACCATTCCCACTTCTATCAAATAGGCTACAAAATCATCATTCAGGTGTACAAAGGTCTATTACCTCACAAACCGATGTTTTAATTTTTTTCCAATACCAACTCTCATGGTGGGGAGTAATGATTAATATAACTTTTATATATGTGATATTTGTAAAATATTTATACCTATGGGGTAATTATATCATATAATCCTTGTTTACATTCCATTCATATAGGGATACGATAATGTCACATGTGTATACGATGGATGACCGCCTCACGAACCGAAGCCATTCAAAGTTCCATTACCACATATCATGACTAGGTATGATGTTGGATATATAGTATATATATACATATAATATTTATAACATAATTATATATTTGGATTCCTTATATATTTTATACATATTTTATTTTGTTCCATCCCATTGTGGATATGATAACGCCACATGTGAGTACAATAGACTTCCACATTTTTGCGGGAAGTGATTTGTTTTTTGGCAATACTTATCATGGAAGATAATTTGGATAAAGTTACTAAACATATGTGATATACATGAAACAATTTTTATATTAATAACATATTTATAATTTTAAAATATAATATATAAATTTATTACGTAAATTTTCACTCACTAAATGATGATAATGTTATTAATAAACATATAAACTATGACCTTCAAAAATAATGTGACTCTCCGTTCATCACCAAAACAAATGGATGATATATGTATGTATATTTAATGAAATAATATGTTATTTATGATAAAATTGTTATTATATAATAAAATGATATTACTTAAATACTTTACATAATGATCATTGTAAGATGGAAATGTTACCTAAGCGTACGTATGCCATACCATCTCCACGCTCATAACAAAATTTATTTTTAATAACAAATATCAGGATAGTTCATGAAATATTAATTAATTTATAAATATGACAAATTTTTCATGTTTTTTATATTTGATATTTTGAAACAATAAAATATGCATAAGAACCAGAACATTCATGATAAAATATGAATGAGAAAACAAGGAAATTAACACCTAATATAATGATAATAATGAATGACTATTAATGAAATTGTGATAATATTTTATACAAGGGCCATATATTATATTATAAATAATGTTGTGGTTTTATAATATTTTAATAACATGTTTAATACCACTATAAATGAGGTTAAATCTTGGTCAAGAGAATGGAAGTGTGAGGTAACTGATTTCTTAAATCAATATCCTTTCATTTGGTGAAACACATACTTAGATTAATTTTTCAATCTATTATTTTGTATATAATGAACATTGATTATTTTATATTTTATTTCCACATGTATTTTTTTATTTTTAAAAAAAACTATACTCATAATTTATTCATTTATTAATCCCCACATTAATGATATGATCATTGTAAGGGAGTTCATCTCAATTTCCCTTCGTTGATGAATATTTTAATGTTATGAAAATAATTTATTTTATATAGTTTATATAATTCCATTTTGACATGTAATATCATGATTAATTAATATTTTATGATATTTTATGATTCAATTTCAATTATTTAATTTAAGGGGATATTACATATGAATTATCATGTGGTAAAAAATTTTCTAACTAAATTTCATTTCATTGGGTTATATTACTTATTAGTCATTTATGATAGTCTAAGGATATGTGCAAAATGTGTTTTAAATAATTTTTTTACATATCCACTTTTTGATGTTTATTTTCATTTGATACACTTAATAAATTCATTGGTTAATTACCACTTCAATATTATGATATTAACTATATTTTATTGAACAAATTCAACCTAATTAAGATTGTTTATTCTAGAATTTCTTTTGAAAGAACAAATTTAATAATTTAAAAATAAACACATTTCATTTTCTTATCCATTGGTTATTCATTATATTTTCAGGTAATAATATAATTTTATAACACTTTATTATTTATAATTATTGATAAACATTCCTAAATAAAATAAGACTTTATTCCACTCTGTGTTTGAAAATATATTTTCTCCCAAAAGCATGTTTTCTAAAAAAATAAAATTTTAACCTATTATGAATGATTTATTAAAAAAAATATAGTTCGTATAATTTTTTTCCAAAAAAAATTAATGTAAAATTAATGTCTTTATCAAAACAAAGACGGTTTATTTTTTTTTTCCAAAATGTTAAAGGAATGTTTTTAACGCACTCCACATATACATAAATTCTTTCATTCATGACCTATAATTTTTTTAATTTTTCTGTTATAATTTTCAATTTCTTTTTCAAAGAAGATTATTTTCAAAAATATTTTTGGATTTTTTTGGAATGTTATATTCTAAAATAAAATGATATTTTTTTAAGAATGATATTAAAGAACATTTAATGATATATATATTCATCAATTTAAAAAACATTTTATTCTTACACTAATAATTATATGTTGGATTGATAATATCACAATTATTTTAATTGATGGTTTATGATCCTTTTTCAAATAAATTATTTAAATTCATGTTCTTGATTCACATTTCTAGTCATTAAAAGTTCCTTGATATACACACTATCAAATGATTATTGGAGAATAAATTTCACCTAAATGACCATATTATTTATTTTGGATATGTTTATTTTTCAATCCATATATCACTTCTACATACAATGTTGTACATTGAATATTATTTTTTATCTCAATATTTATTTAAAAAACATTATTTTTTATTCAATACATATATGCGATGATGAGAAAAAAATTTCTTGAATGAAAACTGTCATTAAATATATAGGGAATTAATTGAGAATGCAGACATTACTGTGGCATAGTTACATATACACCTTGATTCATTTGTAGTATCATGAGAAGGAAAAATTTCTAGACTTTGTTAAATAGGTTTCTAGGGAATAACAACCTATAATTTCAAAATTGTCTCTTGTAAATATCACGATGGTAGAGGTATCATAGCGTTTGAGATGATGATATCCAATATTTAACAATTTCCATTATTTATAATATAGTTATTTATATATATTATACTTTCTCAACGATAATATTTCTAGATATATTTCATTATAAATTTATTAATTAAGTGAGATATGTTATCATTTATTTATCTTTTTGTGTTGTTTATGTTTATTGATTCATGATATCTTTTATTATACATAACACTTATTGATAATTTCATACCACATATATTTTTATTCCTTTATCTAGGATTACATGATGTGTTATATGATTTATATGTAACGATATTCTTTAGGGGATTAAGATTTTCTAATTTTTTATATTATTGTAATTTTATTATCAAATGTAATCAATGTCTCAATTATGTATTTATTCTACCAAGAATACTAAACTATTTAGACCTCTAGGATGATATTCCTTGTATCTTAAGAAAATATAATAATTCAAACACTTTCTTTAGGCTACTAGGATTGGGTAATATATAGTTGGTATCAATGATTGTTTAGTAGAAACCAAGGGAACATGATTAAAAAAATTATATATTATGGAACATAACCATATGATATACATTGAGGGTAAGTATAAAAAACAAAATAAAATTTGTATAAGGAGGAGATTATGATCCTTTTACATTCAATTAATTCCTATATAGATACAATAAGTGTACATAGTTCTAGAAGTGTTGTAACTATGGGTATAATAATTGAAAATAAAGTTTTGGTATTGACCATATCATCACCTAGTGCATGACAACATGACTTACTTCCACCTGGTATGACACTCCTGAGGAATATTTTTTGGATATTTCAAATTTTCATTACAAACCATTATAAGGGATTTTCATATATGATTAAAATGAATGTCAAAGGTTAAACCTATGATGTCTAATTTTGAAAAGAAGGTGTCTGAATGGTATGGGGACATTTTTAGTCTATGGAAAAGTGGGGAATAAAGGAATAAATTTAAATATAAAAATTAATAGTACAATTGATAGAATTAAATCTAATCATAAGGTTCCATTTAATATTAAATTTCTCATTTGTGGAGAACCGAAGACTTATAAAAGTCATTTCCATATTATAATGGTTAAATTCCGGACCAAGGAAGGACCTATGGGGAAATAAAATAGGTAAAGTATTTTTTGTTTTAGTATTCAAGAATTAAATTTTACAAGTAATATAACATTATTATTTTGGATATAATAAACTTGAATTGTCTATGTATTTCGTAAAATTTTATAATAATATATTCCATTATTAAATTAAATTAACGTAATCTATCCCTTATATATGATTGTAATATTGCTCTAAAGTTGAATATATTAATGTACAATTTTTAAGGTATTATGTAATGTGAGTGAACAACAATTAAGGATACTTGGGTTGAAATTAATGGTAGGTATATATTATTTATTGAAAAGATATATTTTTTAATAACACATTTTAATTCTATAAACATTATTTTAATGGCATTGATAACCATTATGGTTAATGTGATCATTAATAAAATTATGATAGTAGTAAAAATAGATAATTATAATTTATGGAAAAAATAAGTTGTATTGAAAACCATTATAAAAAGATTTTTTATAATAAATTTTATTTGAAGGATGTCTATTATATTTTATGGGAACTTTCTAAAAATTATATAATTTTAGGAAAAGGAAAAACTGTATGCTGGGTGAAAACCTAACATTTCTGACTATGTTATGAGTCTTTAACCCATAATAGAGGGATGACGAGGGTTTAATTCTTATCAGTAGCCTATGTAATGTATTGGTTAATATTTCTTTATTTAAGTTAAAATATTTTTTAAAGAAATATTAATTGTGAAAAAATGGTTTAATTGATAAGGGATACAGATGGATTTTTATGGGATAAACAATTAAAACTATATTGGTTTTATAAAATAGTTTGAGAGAGAAATAAATTATGGAAACTCATTTATGGAACATAAAATCTATTAATGTGAATTATGGTTCTCCATTAATAAAAAATTAATTTTTGTATATTTGTTTTTTTGAGTATGTGATGAATTTAAAAATGATTTATAAACAATAAAAGGATTAAATTGGGCTTATGAAATTGAATTTTATAAAGTAATTATATTGCATTTTATTCCTAGATAATAAAATAATTCATTATCATTAGATAATAGATATTAATTTTTTTATCCAATCAAATTCATACCTTAAGAATCATATGTTCTATTGAATCATTTCAAATTTATGGTTTTGAGGTCTTTAACATCCCTTCATTCATTCAATTTATTGCGATCAATGACCTCTATCATTCTCTATAATTTTTGGTTTTTTCCATCCATGCCCATATCTACCATTGTAACAAATGTTCTATAAAATATATAAACAGATTTGTAACCATTTTACTTCACTTGTATTCTTATTAAATTAATTTTTTACAAAATCGTTTTATAATGACAATTTTCAATAATTATACATTCCGAATATCGAACCATTAATTTTTGAAATCACATTAAAATTGTAAGGAAACTATTTATTTAAGGTGGGGTGAATGTAACACATAAAAATTATAAAATTATTTTTTTGATAGAATATTTAATATGAAATAATAAAATAAAACCACCCACAAAATATATTTCATTAAATTTAATCTCTTCATTAGCTTTAGAAAACGGGTCCCTTAGTCTAAATGAACTGTAATGTAGTATAACATTATGGACTCACTAACAAATTGAATGGTATTAGTATTAATATATTCATTATTAAAATTTTGGTTATATATTAATTTGAGATAAAATAAATTTCATTTAATAGAAAAATAATTGTTTCATGAAAAATTGTATTTTTTCCATATAAAATACGTTATTGCCGGGTTTTTGACACATAAATTAAAAATAATTTTTTTCACACATGTAAAATTTATTCCATTAAACTAAATTCAATTTTTAAATCATCATATCCAAATTTTCCAATTTTTATTTTTTCTGTTGTTTTGAATGTTTTTGATTTTTTGATGAATATTGTAAAATAATGAATTTGAATTGCAAATTTTGGTTTCATTTAATTTATTTAAAAAGTTAAATTATAAATTTAATTGTGAATAATGATCAATTTTTTAAATTATATTTATATATTTATCCAATTTTTGTCATTGTATTCATATTCCTATTTATTTTTTAGATAAAAACATGTAATCTTTAAAGAATTTTTTTGGTGAAAACCCACTTTTACATCGCAACTATGAGATTAATTCTAAATTAAATTTTCACACAAATGTGAATCAAAATTTTAAGAATGAATTTCTTATTTTTATTAATCATAATTAATATTATCTAATAAGTTCATGTTATGTTTTTACCATATTGAATAATAAAAACATTGAATATTATTTATTGTGGTTAAGGTAAAATTGGTTTACCAAGGGTTAATCTAAAAATATAAAGATCAAAATGACCTATATTTTTTTCAATTATTTTTTTGACATATTTAGACCATATAATTTATAATTTTCGATAATACTTAATTTCTATCATTTATAAATTTTAAAAAGTGGGTACACCTTTAAAAAAAATACAAGTGTCCCACTCAACTCACTTATAAAATACCTCCCATATCATCTCTTATTTACACCGTAAAAACCTTTTACTTAAGTAATTAAAAAACAAAATCACTTCAAAAAATCCATTACCTAATTCAAAAAAAATTTATTTTGGAGATATATCCATCTTAATAAGGATTTTGGTGAAAACCTGTGGTTGTTACATGAAGAAGAGGTAACATTATTTAACAAAAATTTCATTTTATTTCTTCCTCCCCACACAAAAATTATTATTAAAAATGGTTGATATAATAAAATAATAATATTAAATAAAATTAAAAATGTTTTATGTAAATTACCTAAAATCATCCCCACATCCATAAAATGGGCTATAAAATCATCATTCTTGTGTACAACATACTACAATATCATGCACCATTGTCATAATATTTTTCCTATAACACCTATCACGACTGGGTATGATGATATATATAAAAACGATATATATTATATTTATAACATAGTAATACATATTTATTAATTATATCACACAAATATATATAATTGATGTTCTATAGGGGATATAATAATCTCGATCATGTGTGTGGTGGGATACTGCCTCGAGAATCAATGTCATTTGTTTTTTCATTACCATATTTCACATTTTGGAATGATGTTGGGTACAATGTATATATATTATATTAATTAAATATTTATACGTATTGATTTATTATATCAAATATATTTTTTTATATTCCATTATTATGGGATACAATAATGTGTCTCTTGTGTATGAAATAGTACTACCTCATGGAGGAATGTGATTTGTTTTTCACTAATGCTTTACATAAATGATATTAAAGAAATATTTTATGAATATAAGTTAAATAAATGACATAGATAAAATATGATTAAAATTTATATAATTTTAAAATGATTATATGTCATTTTATTTCATAAATTTTAACTGACTTAAATATCATGACATCATTTGTGTACATGTTGTCTACCACGTTGACGAAGGGATGTGACACTGTTTTCATCACCACACCACATGGATGATATATATATATATAAAGTTAAATTATGTTATTTATGATGTTATTATCCCTATTTTAAGAAAAAATATTACTTACATACTTTTCATAATTATATTTTAAAATGGAAATGATACCCATTAATTTGCAAGATGTACTGTCTCTATGGTTGTAACATACTTTATTTCTCAAAAACCATTTGTCATGATTTGTATTAGATGTATAATTTATGTATATACCTGATAATAAATTCCATATTATTATTATGTGGCTGACGAAACTATATAATGCATATAATAACTAGAATATTAATGATAAATAATGAATGAGAAAACATGACAGTTAATACCCAAATAATGAAAATAATGAAATAGTAAAAACAAATGGTTGGTAATTTGTTATATAAATATCAAAAATGATATTATAAATATTAATAGGTTTCATTATAAGTTAATATTCTTTTTCATAGCACTGTACAAAAGGAAAAATCATGCTCAAAGAAAAGGAATCACGAGGTATATGATTTCGTAACTCGATTTCCATTCATAGGGTTAAACTTTTAATTAATTGATTATGTCATGCTATTATTATTTTTGAAGTGATTTTTTATGTTGTTTTTACAATTTATTTATTTGTATTTTCATTTTATACACATAATAAATTAACTAATTATTCCCCACATTAATGATATGCCATTTTTAAGGGACATCATCTCAATTTCCCTTTATTGGGGTATATTGTTATGTTATTCAACTAATTTCATTTATATGGTATATATAATTTTAATTCTACAAATAATATCATGACTAATTAATAATTCATGGTATTTTATGTTTCAATTTAAATAATTTCATTCTATGGGATTTTTCGTTAGTTTTTCTAAGTGGTAAAGAATTTCCTAACTCAATTTATTTTCATAGGGTTATATTACTTATTCCCAGCCTTTGAAATTATAATTGTATGTTTTTATTTGTATTTTAATATATTATGTTTTATATAAAATCATTATCTATATATTTAAATTTTATAAAAATATTTCATTCTATTGTTAATTATCACTTTTTTTATTATCATTTTAATGATTTAATTTTCTATCACACAATAATCGAGATTTTTTATTGTTCAATTTTAGTTAAAGGAAAATATTTAATGATATACCAATAAATATATTTAAATTTATTATCATCTCTTTAATCCTGATATTTTCATATTATATTACAATTTTTACACTATTTTGAATATAGAATATATGATTAATTTTTTTGACAATTTTCAGAATCATTTCTCTCTCCGATTGGAAATATTATTTCTCTAAAAACCTTTTTTTTCAAAACATGGTTTCAAAAATGCATTTAAAATATTATAAATTATTTAAAAAAGTAATTTTTACCTATTTTAAATTTAGAAAAATTTATTTGAATTGATTTTTCATACCATTTCCTAAATAAGTCCTCTTTCGATTTTATAAAAAATGTAAAAGGAATCATTAATTTACATAATAAGATTGTTTTATATTTTTTTAAAACAAAACCTCTAATTGTTTTAATTATTAATTTGTAATTTTAAAATAATTATTTCAATTAAATTTATATTCAGAATGTTTTGTGATATTTTGTTTTAAAATTTTATTTTCAAAAAAATGCAAACGGGTATTTTCCTTAAGAATGTATTAATGGTATTTGAATTGTATTTATATTCATCAATATGAAAAACATATTATTGTTACTCTAATGGATATATGTTGGATTGATACTATCTTTATTTTTTCTATGAATGGTTTATGGTCATATTTGAACAAGGAATGTATTGACATTCACATTATTTGTTAAATTTTATAGTCATTAACTTTCAATTGAAATCCACACTTTCCTGTGATAAAACGAAATTATATTTAGCCTAAATATCCATATTAATAATCATGTATATTTTTATTTATTTATATGTATATCACTTATACACACTGTTTTCTACATTGAGTGTTTTTTTATCTAAGAAATATTGATAAATCTGTATTCTTTATCCAATAAAATTATTTGATGATGAGGTACATTGTGCATGAATGAAATTGAACATTTGATATATCATAATTGATTTGGACATGTATATATTTTTCAAGCCTTGTTATAGATATCCCCACGATGTATCGTAGTCTCATGAGATGAGAATGTTTAGTGGCCTTATTTATATTGTTTTTTGGTGTATACCTACCAATAACATTTAAACAGTCATGATGAATGATCTTGATGGTATAAATATAATGTTGGATGAGATAATGAGGTATAAAAATTAAGAATTAAATCCTTTGTGATTTTATATATTTTTATACCCGATATTTTTATAATGACATTATCTTTTTGTCCATTTTATTCATAGATTATTGATAAAATTGATTGCGTTCTCAATTATTTATCTTTTCATATTGACTATCCTTTATCGAATTTTTATTTTATGGTTATAGATTAAGAAAAATGGGGTTTTTGTTATTTTCCATTCCATATTTATTATGACTTATCATATCCTGATATTAATATTCATTATATAGAATGTGGTTTCAGTTATTTACCATATCATATTTATTATATATTATAAGATCATGATAGTAAAATTATTTAAATGTAATTTTTTTTATTTACATTTCAATTGTATATATTCATATTGATTCATGAGAGCTTCCTTTATACTTAAGAAATATGTTGATTTCTAGATCACCCATTTTCTTCACATTCCCTTAAATTCCATGAATGTAACTATCATTGCTATACAATATTATTCTAGGGGGAATAAAGATATTATCAAAACAAATTATATTGTAATATATAGTTTCAAATATAATTCATGACTCAATTATGGATCTAGTTTACCGAGACTACTAAAGAATTTAGTCTTTTAGGATAGAATTCATTGTATCTAATTCCAATGTAATAAGGAAGACATTGGTTATGTGATGCTGGGTTCAGATTCACTACAAAGGATAACCATTTTAACCACATTGAATCATTACATGGTTGTTATAAAGAAAGAAATATGTATTAAGGGTGAAAGAGTTCTTGCACCAAGAGGAATGAAGTATCACTATAATAGACTTATTGTTAATTAATTTAAAATTCATGTTAGATTATGTGAATCCTATGTAGGGATAAATTAATTCTACTAAATATTTATACATACTATATCACACCAAAATGAGGTATTTCACATCGTACTGTATCTACATTGGTTTAACATATTCAAGGGGATTGTATTATAAATAGTTATTTATATCCTTATGGTGACCCAGGGGTTGATACTTTTATGTTATTATGGATTTATAAATTAAATCACACCATAGTGGGTATGTTAGTACCATGATGGAGTTGGAGATGACATTTATTGATCTAATTAGATGATGGGGTCAACACTATGAAATGGGATCATATTAGGATTCTAAAGCCAAATTTATTTACATATATTTTTCCTTATTATGAATATAAGAGTCCGACCTAGGAAACATTTGGGCCGATGGGATATGATTCATGAAGTAGGTATTTATGTATTAATGATTTCAAAATTAGTTTTAGTGAAATTGTTTTTTATAATGAAAAGAAATTGATTACACTAGGGTGTTTTGGATCCTTTCCTAATAATTTCATGTCAGGAATATTATTTGAAATTTTATGATATTTCATTTGATGGATTTTTTATGACTCATGTTGTCTTTTATTTGGATTCCCAATAGCAGATTCTGCTAATTAAATATAAATTTGGGTGAATATATTTTTTACCATAAGCATGTGGCTTATTGGAAATTGAGTTATTTTTAATGATTGAGGTAATTAGTATTAAACATATTATACATTTATTTATCATTAATTTAATAATATCCACCATCCGATTAACATTATTCAAAAATTCAAAAAACATATATCTTAAATTTCGAAAATATTTAATTAAAATCTGAAAATATAGGTTTTAAGGATGATGAAGAACTCTTTTATGTTTCCAAAATAGTATGATGTTGGAAAATATAGCCTCTGATCCACTATACGTAAAGGGAAAAATATAGGGAGAAAATTTCACCTTTACCAATTTTATGACTATTGAAATTAGTATTAATTCTTATTTACAGATTGATGGAGAACCCATGGTTAAAATCATCCCTTATGAATTTATAGAATCATCATGTCATAATGATCTTCACATAGAATCTAGGTTTCAATAAACATTATTTATATAATATATAAGTATATATAAGGAAATAGAAAGATGAAATTGACTAAATTTCAAAAATGAATCTTCTTATGAGATTCATTGAGGATATGGAGGATGGGGTGACATTCAGTAAATCCCTAAAGGTTGATTTCAAAATTATATATATAAGAAAACATAAAATAGATAATAATAGAAAAAAATTCATGAATCGACTCTTCTGATCATATTTTTGTCTATAATTTTTTTTCAAAAAATATTAATATAAAGGATTATATGGATACTAATACATTAAACACATTAAAATTAGTTATTTAAAAATATATTTTATATAAAAAAATATATGGATATAGAGGTCCAATGTGTGTAGTAGATAAAATAGATAAATATTGAATATTAAATGTAAAACAATCAACATTATTTAAAACTCCTTGTAGTGATTCTATATACCATAAATATTAAAAATCTATATAGGATTCTATAAGGAAAATAAATTAGGAAAAGGTTGAGATAAAAATCACAAAAACCGAATAAACATGGATATAAATAGTAACACGATAGTCAAATGGAGTAAGATGATGTCATAAAAAATTGGATAATCATAATAAAGGAAAGAATGACATAACCAAATCATTTCATAATATCATGAAATAATAAACATGTGAAAAAACATCATAAACATAATGTAATAGCCACTCCTAAAACCATTACTAAAAATAGAAAAATTCCAATGATGGATTAAGTTCACTCCCCAATCTATTGAATAACTTATCATGAGATTTATAAGATTAATGATTGATTTAGAGGGTTATATATGTTCATATACACCCATCACAAAATTTAAATCATATATAATAATTCCAAATGATGAAAATAACCTATACATAAATCATTCACATGATCAAACAAATGATATGTATGTGGATTTCAAAATTATAATTCCTAGATCAAATGAGCCTAATACCTAAATATTTCTAGGATAAGAATGTTTTAATTTTTATGAAAATTAATACTTTAGAATATTAACAGGTCTTCATCACATAGATATTAGGTTTAAAGGTTATCTAACTGAATTAAGATTAGAATGAATAAAAATGAACAACTTGGTTTGTGGCTTTGAAATAAGAATGAAATATTTTTAATTATAGAAATAACTTATTGTTTTCAATACAACTAGAACTGAACAATGTTTCATATTCGTAAAATATATATTCTTTTATACGATACATTTTTGTTTGGAAATTTTTTTGGGGGTGAATATTGACATGAGAAATAAAGTAGGAAAGTTATATTAAATCAATTAGTTAAATTTCATGAATTCAATGCTAATTAAAAACATTTTTGTCCAAAACAATTGATAGGATATTTAATATGGTATATATATAAGGGACATATATAAAAATATGGAATATTTGAATTTGAATTATTATTCTTAAAAGGGTTAAAAATAAAGATAATGTGTAACTAAGTTGTAGTGGGGGTGGTATGTAAGATCCCTTATCTTAGATAATTATTATATATTTACATTCACCAATTTCCATAAATAGTATGTTTTTTTATTAAATATATTACTCAAATACTTATACATATGTATTTATTTTTATAGGGTCTATTTTTTTATTAGTTTTTATTTATTGTTAATAAAATTTATAATTATGTTTGTTACGTAAGGTTGTTAAGTTAATTCCTCAGTAATTCACTATGTATGTTAAATAGGGTAAAATGTTTTAAAATATGTCTTCAAAACCACCAAAATATTAATCATGTAATGAAAATAATTTTTATATATTTTAAATTAAATTATAATTCCATTGATGTTGGTTAGTGATGAAAAATGGAATTAATTTCATCTATAAGTGATCGTTAAAACATAAACATGATTAACATTTTCTTCACTAAGAATAACCCTGAGTGGTGGTTTAAAAAATACAAGTCATCACTTCTTAAGAAGCTATAATTTATCTTCATGGACTAATGAGACTTTATTTTCCTTAGTAACTGTAAAGGGATAAATAATATTATCACTACTCATATAATACGCCTCAATATAATAATGATAATTATTCCATTTTTTAGTATGCATATAAGATTTATAGAAGAGAAATATTAAGATGAAAACATTAAAAAAGGTGATACATTTGTCTGTGGGTTAATATTCTCTTTGAGATACAATTAGAAATGATAGAATTAGGAAATCATATTGTGATTAGAATATGAAAAATTCATAAATGGTTTATATAATAAGTTTTTGGAAGAAAGATTAATTGACATTGTAATTTAATGATTTACATTGAAATGGTGTAAGTGATCCCTCTGTATAAGTGAAGAAATGGGAACATTATGAAATAAACATAAAATTTAGATCATATAATTATTCATTTCAATATTTTATGAGTAAAAATGTTTAAAATAATGTAGTTTGGGGTGATATTGGGTAAATGATTCTGAAACAATTAATATCCACCAGGAATTTAATTGTTTTAGTAATTTAATATTAGATTTATTTATTATACCATTTTTGAATTTATCTTGATTAATAGTATTTAAAAATATAATTTATATTTTATTAATCTTATATGTTACCATTTATAACATATATTGATGTTATATACATAAAATTATAATACTATTTAATATATTTCATTATATAAATAATAGAAAGCGATCTATAAAATAGTAAATATTTGGTTTATAAAAATATTAATGTTTTTATAATGATGTGTTGCAAATAATGTATTATATTTATTATAAATGAATTAGTGTTGATATATATATACATCATTTAAAATATTAAATATGAATAATTACTAATAAGTGACTGATTTATTTTCTTAGATAAAAATAATGCACTGATAATTAAAAAAATCCTTTTGAAAAAAATTTAAAATATTTTGTTATAATATAATTTAATCATACTAATATAATTAATATATATATAAATTAAATTAAACTCATTAGATAATATATAAATGTTGACATCATGTATGAATTCTTTTTTTTATTATATTTTTTGAATTAATTATACATTTTTTTAATATAACCACATAAAATAGTAATTTTAGTGAACCATAACTTAGGTTAATAAAAAATTAAATGTTGAATTTTAAAATTCATCATAGTTTTTTATAATGTATTAGTTTACCTTCTAAATAGATATTATCTACTTTAAAAATATTTAAAAAAAATAAGACAGTTGAATAGGTTTAATATATATAAAATTATATTTTCTCTAATTCCCTAAAAAAATATTATTTTTGAAAAAACATTAGAATTATTATTAATGTAATATATATTTAATAAATAAAAAAAGATAATTTGAAAAAATTAAGAATTTTAATTTTTTATAGATATTGTAATTAAATTTTTTTACTTCTTTATATTCCCACTAGACTAACGGTTTTATCAGTCATATTAATTAATTTAAATTTGTTATTGTGTTTATATTTTTTGTTTATGTGTTTTGTTTTTTGTAATAATGGATACAAAGATACATATATTTTTTGGGTAAGTATTCACTAAAAATGGGTCATTAAAATCTCCCCCTTAATGAATTTCACTCTCTAAATTTTGTTGCATATGCTACGGTGTAACACCCGAGATTTTTATGAGTAATATTTTGTTCAATGGAATCTTTCACTACACACTTGCTTGGCTTACTTTACACGCAATCGCGACCTTCCTTGATAGCTTGTGTCGTACGCAATACCGAGTTTCACTAAACAACGATATGCTATTAAAATATTATTAAAACTAGTCGTTATGAATAGTAATAACCACTTTTTGAAATTTTATAAATTTTATTTTTCAAAATGGACTTCATTTTTGGATTCGGAATACTGAAATTAGCCTATGGTGAAATTTTGGTATTTTTCTGAAAACTTTAAATTTTTGATGAATAGTGAAACCACTAAGTGGTAGGTTAAAAACTGAATTTTGCGTAAAACATAATTTTGCCACTTTTGTGAATGAAATCTCGAGAATCCGACAGACACGATTGATATTAGTATGTAAAATGTGGTTCAATGAGATAAAAATAAATTTTTTTGGTGAATATTAACTTTTTACTTTTTTTACCGCAGTTAATAGTAAATAGGGTAACTAAGGGTAAATATGATATTACTATTACCCTAACAGATGTCCTATTTCTATTGGATAAGTGTAATTCGACCAAAAACAAACTTAGGAATAAAATATGACCATTTAGGCCCACTTGGGTTAGATTAGGACATTTATTATTAATTTATTTAAAGAAGGGTTAAAATAGTTAAAATCAAAGTTTAATAAGTAAATCATTTTTAATATGGGGTTATACATAAGATAAAATCGACTATAAATAATCATTCGAAATATAAAAATATTTCCTACATAATGGTATTTTATTTATAATTTTTAGACATTAAATAATTTAATTTATTTATGACACAATGATGATGCGGTAATTATCTTATTAATAAAATATTGACATAATTGATGTTATAAACACCAAAATAAATGTAATTTGAGACTTTTAATGAATTCCACTAATTTTCTAGGTTACTATGATATATTAGTGTTGATTTAATCAACTTGGTTCGAACATATAATTCTGTTATGACTTTCACAAAAATCATATATCAAATAGTGTCAAATTTGACACAAAATAGTTTTTAAATCAAATATTATATTATTAATTGTTATTTTATTCATAAAAATCTAAGGTTCGGACAAATGAATTAGATAAGGATATATATATTAATAATAAACAATGTGGGGTTCTTTTGGCATGTTATAGTATGTGTATTAACCATATAGTGAAAGAAAACAAAAAGACACGGTAAAAGTTAAATTATTTAACTTAGAGTCAAATCTAATTGATAAGGTTAAAATAATACCCTAAACTTGTCTAAATCCTATTGGTTGATAGGATTTAGACCCATTCCCACTTTATCTTCGAAATAAGACCCTTTATAACCATTATAAACAGATTTTGACTTTAATATAAAATAATATTTTGAGATATTCCTAAGGTGCCCCTCTCCTCCCTTATAAAAGGGCACCTCCTCCCCCTCCACCTCACACCAATTTGAGCACTCAAGCCCGGAAAACCCCTGCCATTTTCTCCTCTCCACTTCCCTAGAATAATCCTAGAGGTCCTGGTCTTCTTCAAAGACCAATCTTAGTTCCTTAAGTGCAGGATTCAAAGAGGCGTTCCAAAGAAGAGGTAATATCCATTACCGATCTTTTCAATTTCTTTCTTCTTCAACTTCTTCTTATTTAGCTGTTTCATTATAAAGTAATAACATCAGTATTACTTACATACTGATATTTTATTATAAATATGAAACAACCCTAATTCACCTTCTATCCATCCTATGGAAAAATGAAATCATCGCGCGTGCGTACCTACAGAATACTGTCTCCACGCCGTGGTGTAATCTATTTTACACCATCACCTTACAAGGAAGGGTATAATGGTGTAATGAGTAACTATTTATGATTATTATAATTTAATATTGATACTGAAATAATATATATATACTCAAATACAATTCCACTATCATAGGAACGATATCATCACTCGTGCGTACGTACGGAATACCGTCTCCACGATGTGATGCGACTCGTTCTACATGATCATCATTACATAATAATTATATAAATGAATTGAATGAATAAATATGATATATGTTACACTAATACCATTCTGGATATAAGGTATCTATAACCTTAAAAGAAGAATAAGAATTTATTCGGCAAAACACGCATAAGAACAAAAGGCAATAAAGACCCGAGTAACAAGTAACAATGAAATATTACTAACAAGAAGCTAAGAATATGACCATATATGATATAATATCAATATGTATGATTCTGGAATAAGTCAATAACATTATTTAAACCATTATACAGGAGCTTCGGACACGTACAAAGAAAATCGGACCTAAGGTAAGGGAAATATCACAATCTCGTTTTTATCCGAGATTGTTTATACTTTGGTATTTACTGGGGTGTATTTTATCATCCACATCCATGTTTCCTCAATATTTAATATTATTTCCATCCACCTACAATAGTTTATATCCAATTTTACCCATCGGTGAGTTTTTAGTAAATGATATAAAAGGAATCTTTTGTCGTTTTTCAAACGATGTACTTTTTGACTTTCTCGACAAAAGTACGAGAAGAATGTTTTTTTATCTTATACGACATGAATGGATTTTTAAAAAATTATTTCCAAGAAGATTACTTTACAGGTTTTCAAGTTTATTTTTAATAAACTTCTTTTATTTTAAAGTCATATGACATTTTAAGAAAGGAAAAATGTTTTTGAAGTAGAAAGGATATTTTCCTCAAGAATGGAGTTCAACTGTTTTATCAAAATTATTTTCCTTCTAAGATAATAAAGGGTTATGTTTTTATCCCAATTATTACATTGATTTGATCATGTTGTGATTGAATTATTTTTATGAATTCCTTTATCTTGTATGAATTGTTTTATGATGTCATGATGTTTAAAGATTCCCATTTGTATTACATGGGTTATGCAATGATGTACGATTTATGATTTTGTGGCACACATAAGAATGGTATCATTATGAGATGGGTGGGACCTATATCTCCCTCCAATGCATTGGGTAAAGATATTATATCTCATGAGATAGACATGGCTGGAAGGGTAGGTTATACCGGTTTAGTGAAACAAGACTGGAAGGAGGGTGACTCGGTTCAGAAAGGGACTTTGTCCACTAAGATAGTCTTGGCAACGAGTCATGACTAACAAGAAATGATTTTCCATGATTATGTGTGCATGCCACAAAGTTTCAAGTTTCATGTTATGATTATGGGGATCTCATTTTCACTTCTATGATTTATTCCATGTTAAGATTTTATGATCTCTTTTGCAGGTTTTGATTTTTAAAAAGATATGACATGATTTTTATTTCCTTTATTTGCCCTTGCTGAGAATTGGAGCCCACCCTTTTATGATTTCTTTTCCCCAGGTCAGGAAGATGGATATTAAGTAGAATATGCTAAAAGGGACCCTAGATATGATGAAATAAATGGGAGACACTGTAGAAGATTTATGAACCAGTTGTTTATGTTTCCCAGTTTCTAAAGACACTATACCTATACGGTCCTTTGCGGTTTTGTCATATGTTGTAATAAGTGTGCTTCAATTTTGAAGTATTAACAATGTATGTAAAGTATGGGTCGTTATAGTTGGTATCAGAGGAAAGGTATAGTCAACCTTTGGAAACTAGGATGTGAAAGCCTTAGTAAGAACCCTAAGGATAAGTCTAAGCATAGAACACAATCTTAGTGTTTTAGAAATGGCCATGAATAACCTAGGATAAGACCTTAAGCATGAAAATTTTATTCTTGAATTATGTGGTTTTCCTATTATAATTATTGTTTCTCACACTATTCTTCTTGGTTTTAGTCAATGGCTGGAACCCGAAGGAACTGTGTTAATGCGGAATGCGATGGGCAATGCAATGATTGTCCCCCTGAGCAACCAAACGATATGGGAGCTAGAATGCAAAATCTTGTAGCCATGCTCACACAACTTTCTCAAGCTATGAATCATGCAGGACTTCCAAACGAGCAAAGGAAGGAGCAACATTCTGTTGAATCCTTCATGAGGCAGCGTCCACCTTCTTTCAGTGGGTCTACTGATCCATTAGTTGCTGAACAATGGATTAGTACTACTGAAAAGATATTTTTAGTTCTTCAATGTTTTGAACATGATAAAGTCATCCTAGTAGTGTATCGTTTGGAAGGAGATGCTGATCAATGGTGGAATCTTATTAAGAATACGAGGCAAAGGGATGAAATTGAGTCTATGGAATGGGACGAGTTCAAGAACTTATTTTTCAATAAGTACTTCCCTCGTATTATCCGAACAAAGATGGAGAAAGAGTTTCTTGAACTGAAGCAAAGGGATGATGAATCTGTTGGTACCTATGAAGCAAATTTTACAAGACTTGAAAGGTACGCTTCTAGTATTATTATCCAACCTGAGAGTAAGATAGATCGATTCTTTAGTATCTTAAAACCAAGTCTTCGAAGGGCATTATCCATAAGGGACTTCAATAGCTACGAGGAAATCGTTCGATGTGCTCTCAAAGTCGAGATGGAGATTGAAATAACCCATCAGTCACATAGGTTTGATAAGAAGAGGAAGATGGAATTCAAAGAAAAATCTAAAGAGCACACGGAAAAGAAGATGAGATTTTCCTTATGCTCAAAGTGTGGAAAGAAACATGGAGGGAGTTTTCTTAAAGGGACAAGTAAATGTTTTAAATGTGGAAAGGAAGGTCATCGGGCATTTGAATGTCGCGATAATGGGAATAAGATGTCTAATGATGCAAACAAAGGAAGGGATACACAGAATAAACCTACTACACTTCAATGTTTCAAGTGCAAGTAGATGGGGCATTATTCCAATCAATTCCCAATTCCAATGGTTAATAATGTTGGTCGACGTCAACAAAATCTTAAGGCTAAAGACAAATGAAAGTCACATGCAATTTCAATCAGCGATGTGGAGTACGATAACGAAGTGGTGAAAGTTACACTTACCATCCACTCTAAAGTATCAAATGTTTTATTTGATTCTGGATCCAGCCACTCTTTTATTTCTAAAGAATTTTCTAAGGGTATCACCATATTACCTCAACAATTCAATGTTGAGTTAGCTGTGACAACACTTAATGGCACAATAGTCGCATCAAAAGTTTATAATTCTTCTCCGAACGAAGTTTGTGGGAAAGTGCTTCCTGCAAATCTTGTGATCCTTCCATTAGTGGAATTTTATGTGATTCATGGCATGGAATGGATTTCTCTACATGGAGCTCATATCAATTTACAAAGAAGGGATGTCACATTTCATATTCTAGATCAATCTACGATCGTATATCAATGCAAGGATGAACGTAACCTTCCAGTGGAAATTTCTTCCATCTTATGGGTATTGATTCCACTAAATGAAGGTTATTTATCTCAAATGGTTGGTGAGAAACTCATGATTAAGAATATTCCCATTGTACGGGAGTTTGATGATGTCTTTCCGGAGGAATTACCGGGTCTTCCACCAAATCGTGAAGTTGAGTTTTCAATAGAACTCGTACCGGGTGCTTTGCCTATTTCAAAGACACCATATAGAATGGCCCCAACCGAGTTGCAGGAATTGAAGAAGAAACTCCAAGAAAATCTTGATAAGTGATTCATACACCCTAGTGCGTCACCTTGGGGAGCACCTGTTCTATTTGTTAAGAAGAAAGATGGATCAATGAGACTCTACATTGATTATCGAGAACTTAACAAGATCACTATCAAGAACAAATATCCTCTCCCACGCATTGATGACTTATTTTACCAACTACGCGGAGCTCAATACTTTTCCAAGATTGATCTTCATTCAGGGTATCATCAATTAAGCGTCAAAAGGGAGGATATACCAAATACGGCTTTCCGTACAAGGTATGGACACTATGAATTTATAGTGATGCCATTTGGTCTTACTAATGCCCCTTCTATCATCATGGATCTAATGAATAGAGTCTTTAGAGACTATCTTGCTCAATTTGTGGTAGTCTATATAGACAAAATTATTGTCTATTCAAAGAGAAAGGAAGAGCATGAAGATCACTTGAGAATTATATTGAAGTCCCTGAGAAAGGAGAAGCTTTATGCCAAATTTACCAAGTGTGAATTTTGGCTTAAAAAAGTTGCATTTTTGGGTCACATAATCTCAAAAGAGGGGATATCTGTGGATCCAGCAAAAACAGAGGTTATCGAAATATGGTCAAGACCAACAACAGTAACCGAGATCCGAAGTTTTCTTGGTTTGGATGGATATTATCGACGTTTTGTAAAGGATTTTTCACGATTATTTAATCCACTCACCAAGTTGACTCGGAAAGGAGTTGAGTTTGTCTGGACGGAAGAATGTGAAGAGAATTTCAAGGAGTTGAAAAGAAGGTTATCCAGTGCACCTGTGCTCACACTACCTTGTAGTGGAGAAAGGTTTGTGATATACAGTGATGCATCCAAGAAGGGATTGGGGTGTGTTCTTATGCAAAATGATATGGTGATAGCTTATGCCTCACGACAGTTGAAAATCCATGAGCAAAATTAACCAACACATGATTTAGAGTTGGCTGTGGTAATCTTTGCATTAAAGATTTGGAGGCATTACCTTTATGGTGAAAGGTGTGATATTTATACTGATCATAAAAGTTTAAAGTATATTTTCACACAAAAGGAGCTGAATATGCGTCAAAGAAGATGGTTGGAGCTGATTAAGGATTATGACTGCTCAATCCATTACCACCCTGGGAAATCAAACAAGGTGGCAGATGCATTAATTAGACAATACCATGCTAGTTTATCCATGATGAGGATCACAAAAGATCCAATATTTATGGATTTACAAAGTACGGATCTTGGAATTATAATGGAAGGGGAAAAATCTTATCTTTCTCAAATGAATGTTCAACCATCTATACATGTGAAGATTAAAGAGGCACAGAAAGAAGATGTTGAGTTACAAAAGAAGGTGAGAAATGTTCCTGAATTCAACCTTGATTGTGATGGGATAATAAAGTTCAGGAATTGGGTTTGTGTTCCTTCCATCCCCGAATTAAAGAAGGAGCTGCTGGATGAGGCTCATAGTTCATCATTTTCTATTCATCCCGGAAGTACGAAGATGTATAGGGACCTGAAAGAGTACTTCTGGTGGGATGGCATGAAAATAGATGTTTCTGAATATGTCTCTCGATGCTTGGTTTGTTAACAAGTTAAAGCTGAGAGACAGAAGTCTAAGGGGATGTTACAACCATTACCCATACCCGAATGGAAATGGGAAAACATCACTATGGACTTTGTCACAGGACTTCCTAAAATATCCAAAGGCAATAATGCAATCTGGGTCATAGTTGATCGTCTTACAAAGTCTGCACACTTCATTCCTATTAGAGAGGATATCTCTCTAGATCAACTTGCCAGGATATATGTAAAGGAAGTGGTAAGATTACATGGAGTACCAATTTCTATTATATCTGATCGGGATCCGAGATTTACCTCGAAGTTCTGGCAAGGTCTTCAGCATAATCTGGATACAGAGTTGAGTTTCAGCACTGCTTATCATCCCCAGACAGACGGTCAGTCTGAGAGAACAAATCAAACCCTAGAAGATATGTTGAGAGCTTTCTCTATGGATTTCAATGGAGGTTGGGATCAACACCTACCTTTGGTGGAATTTTCTTATAATAATATCTTTCACTCCAGTATTCAGATGGCTCCTTATGAAGCTCTCTATGGAAAGAAATGAAGGACTCCAACTTGCTGGGATAAAGTTGGGGAAAGAAAGCTATTAGGACCTGATCTCATTGATGAAATGGCAGAAAAGGTCAGATCTATTCAACAAAACATAAGAGCAGCTCAGAGTCGACAGAAAAGTTATGCCGACAACCGAAGAAAAGACCTAGAGTTTGAAGTGGGTGATAATGTGTTCTTACGAATATCTCCCTGGAAGAGGGTTATGAGATTTGGAAAGAAGGGGAAGTTGAGCCCTAGATATATCGGTCCTTTCAAAATACTGGATCGTGTTGGGAAGGTAGCTTACCCATTGGCGCTTCCACCGAATCTCTCTCAAGTTCATGATGTGTTCCATGTATCTCTCCTGAGAAAGTACATACCAGATCCTTCATATGTACTCAGCTCAGAAGTTGTACCGCTGGAGCAAGATCTTTCTTATGAAGAACAGCCGATAGAGATTCTGGATCGTAGAGAAAAAGTCATACGAAACAAGACCACTCGATTGGTGAATGTTTTATGGAGGAACCACCAATTAGAAGAAGCTACATTGGAGCTTGAGGATATGATGAGGGAGAAGTATCCTCATCTGTTTGTTACAAAGTGACGAATTTCGAGGGCGAAATTCTTTTTAAGGGGGGTAGAATGTAACACCCGATATTTTTATGAGTAATATTTTGTTCAAAGGAATCTTTCACTACACAGTTGCTTGGCTTACTTTACACACAATCGCGACCTTCCTCGATAGCTTGCGTCGTACGCAATACCGAGTTTCACTAAACAACGATATGCTATTAAAATATTATTAAAACTAGCCGTTATGAATAATAATAACCACTTTTTGAAATATTATAAATTTTATTTTTCAAAATGGACTTCATTTTTGGATTCGGAATACCGAAATTAGCCTAGGGTGAACTTTTGGTATTTTTCTGAAAACTTTCAATTTTTGATTAATAGTGAAACCACTAAGTGGTAGGTTAAAAACTGAATTTTGCATAAAACATAATTTTACCACTTCTGTGAATGGAATTTCGAAAATCCGACAGACACGGTTGATATCAGTAAGTAAAATGTGGTTCAATGAGATAAAAATAATTTTTTGGTGAATAGTAACTTTTTACTTTTTTTTACCGCGGTTAATAGTAAATAGGGTAACTAAGGGTAAATATGATATTAATATTACCCTAACACATGTCCTAATTCTATTGGATAAGTGTAATTCGACCAAAAACAAACTTAGGAATAAAATATGACCATTTAGGCCCACTTGGGTTAGATTAGGACATTTATTATTAATTTATTTAAAGAAGGGTTAAAATAGTTAAAATCAAAGTTTAATAAGTAAATCATTTTTAATATGGGGTTATACATAAGATAAATTCGACTATAAATATTCATTAGAAAGATAAAAAGATTTCCTACAAAATTTTATTTTATTTAAAATTTTTAGACATTAAATAATTTAATTTATTTATGACACAATGATGATGCAGTAATTATCTTATTAATAAAATATTGACATAATTGATGTTATAAACACCAAAATAAATGTAATTTGAGACTTTTTATGAATTCCACTAATTTTATAGGTTACTATGATATATTAGTGTTGATTTAATAAACTTGGTTTGAACATATAATTCTGTTATGACTTTCACCAAAATCATATATCAAATAGTGTCAAAATTTACACAAAATAGTTTTTAAATCAAATATTATATTATTAATTGTTATTTTATTCCTAAAAATCTAAGGTTCGGCCAAATGACTTAGATAAAGATATATATATTAATAATAAACAATGTGGGGTTCGTTTGGCATGTTATAGTAAGTGTATTAACCATATAGTGAAAGAAAACAAAAAGACACGGTAAAAGTTAAATTATTTAACTTAGAGTTAAATCTAATTGATAAGGTTAAAATAATACTCTAAACTTGTCTAAATCCTATTGGTTGATAGGATTTCGACCCATCCCCACTTTTTTATCGAAATATGACCCTTTGGAACCATTATAAACAGATTTTGACTTTAATATAAAATAATATTTTTAGATATTCCTAAGGTGCCCCTCTCCTCCCTTATAAAAGGGCACCTCCTCCCCCTCCTCCTCACACCAATTTGAGCACTCAAGATCGGCCAACCCCTCCCATTTTCTCCTCTCCACTTCCCTAGAATAATCCTAGAGGTCCTGGTCTTCTTCATAGACCAATCTTAGTTCCCTAAGTGGAGGATTTAAAGAGGCGTTCCAAAGAAGAGGTAATATCCATTACCGATCTTTTCAATTTCTTTTTTCTTCAACTTCTTCTACTTTAGTTGTTTCATTATAAAGTAATAACATCAGTATTACTTACATACTGATATGTTATTATAAATATGAAACAACCCTAATTCACCTTCTATCCATCCTACGGAAAAATGAAATCACCGCGCGTGTGTACGTACGGAATACCGTCTCCACACCGTGGTGTAATCTATTTTCCACCATCACCTTAAAAGGATGGGTATAATGGTGTAATGAGTAACTATGTAAGATTATTATAATGTAATATTGTTACTGAAATAATATATATATACTCAAATACAATTCCACGATCATAGGAACGATATCATCACTCGTGCGTACGTACGGAATACAGTCTCCACGATGTGATGCGACTCGTTCTACATGATCATCATTACATAGTATTTATATAAATGAATTGAATGAATAAATATGATATATGTTACACTAATACCATTATGGATATAAGGTATCTATAACCTTAAAATAAGAATAAGAATTTATTCGGCAAAACACGCATAAGAACAAAAGGCAATAAAGACCCGAGTAACAAGTAACAATGAAATATTACTAACAAGAAGCTAAGAATATGACAATATATGATATAATATCAATATGTATGATTCTGTAATAAGTCAATAACATTATTTAAACCATTATACAGGAGCTTCGGACACGTACAAAGCAAATCAGACCTAAGGTAAGGGAAATATCACAATCTCATTTTTATCCGAGATTGTTTATACTTTGGTATTTACTGGGGTGTATTTTATCATCCACATCCATGTTTCCTCAATATGTAATATTATTTCCATCCACCTACAATAGTTTATATCCAATTTTACCCTTCGGTGAGTTTTTAGTAAATGATATAAAATGAATCTTTTGTCATTTTTTGAACGATGTACTTTTTGACTTTTTCGACAAAAGTACGAGAAGAATGTTTTTTTAACTTATACGGCATGAATGGATTTTTAAAAAATTATTTCCAAGAAGCTTCCTTTAAAAGTTTTCAAGTTTATTTTTAATAAAATTATTTTATTTTAAAGTCATATGCCATTTTAAGAAAGTAAAAATGTTTTTGAAGTAGAAAAGATATTTTCCTCAAGAATGGAGTTCAAGTGTTTTATCAAAATTATTTTCCATCTAAGATAATAAAGGGTTCTGTTTTTATCCCTATTATTACATTGATTTGATCATGTTGTGATTGAATTATTTTTATGAATTCCTTTATCTTGTATGAATTGTTTTATGATGTCATGATGTTTAAAGATTCCCATTTGTATTACATGGGTTATGCAATGATGTAAGATTTATGATTTTGTGGCACACATAAGAATGGTATCATTATGAGATGGGTGGGACCTATATCTCCCTCCAATGCATTGGGTAAAGATATTATATCTCATGAGATAGACACGGCTGGAATGGTAGGTTATACCGGTTTAGTGAAACAGGACTGGAAGGAGGGTGACTCGGTTCAGAAAGGGACTTTGTCCACTAAGATAGTCTTGGCAACGAGTCATGACTAACAAGAAATGATTTTCCATGATTATGTGTGCATGCCACAAAGTTTCAAGTTTCATGTTATGATTATGGGGATCTCATTTTCACTTCTATGATTTATTCCATGTTAAGATTTTGTGATCTCTTTTGCAGGTTTTGATTTCCAAAAAGATATGATATGATTTTTATTTCCTATATTTTCCCTTACTGAGCATTTGAGCTCACCCTTTTATGTTTTCTTTTCCCCAGGTCAGGAAGATGGATATTAAGTAGAATATGCTAAAAGGGACCCTAGATATGATGAAATAAATGGGAGACACTGTAGAAGATTTATGAACTAGTTGTTTATGTTTCCCAGTTTCTAAAGACACTATACCTATACGGTCCTTTGTGGTTTTTTCATATGTTGTAATAAGTGTGCTTCAATTTTGAAGTATTAACAATGTATGTAATGTATGGGTCGTTATATACGGTGAACAAATGTGGGTACTTTTGTTTCAATGTATCTTATGTCCCCTACATTGTATGATTGTAACTATGGTTTCTCCAAAATATATTGAAATGGTGATTCACCTAATTTCATAGAAAATTTAACACATGACCAATGATATTTATCTCCTACACCTGATAATATAGATCCTTGTACTGCTATGTGACCTCTGGATTCCGTACATGTGAGACATCTGGTATATATATCCTCAATATGAATCCCTAGAATACATTATGTACTCAAGACAAATTTTCATGGAGTTATATATGATATTCAACCATTCATATAAGATCAATAATTTCATTGTGGCTAATGTATCTTGGACTCAGCTTCCCCATCTCTCAAAATATCATAAATCTTTTCCAAAATGATATATAGAGGAACACCTTATATTTAACATCATATTCCTGGTCCCATATGTAGTCATTAGTATAAATTCTATATCGACATTACACTTCACTGATAAGATGACGTATGATTTTAAATTTTTATACATTTTTTTTGACAATATCAGTTCCTACTTTCCTTTGATCACCTGCTACATACCAACACACTAATCTTCTAAATATAATCCCTTATAGGGCTTTATATAAGGAATTTTAAAAGATCAATTATTAATTTTTATTAAAATTTAACTAAATTTAAGGAAGATTTTGGTCTATGATACCCTTAAAGTCTATAGACAATGATGTCAACATGTCCACACAATTCTGAATAGTTCATTCTAATTTCCCATTAGTCTTGGGATAATAGTAATTATATATTTATAGATCTACGGTTATAATATAGTAAAAACAATTCTAGAACTTCATTTTACACATCATAAAAAATTTAATATACAGTCGAATATGTTTTCCCATGAAGCCTCACCACTTATATAATATACATATTTAAAAATGATTAAGTGGGAATTTTTCTCGAATTGAATTGATGTGAAGAATAATTCAACAAAAATACATCGTAACATGTGTATAATTTTTCCATTTTTTATTTCGATGAAATATGACATAATAAATAATTAGGTTCTCATATTTACATGTTGGTATGAGAAATATTTTCATTATACATTTGGAATTTACCTATCTTCTGTTACTTTTTGACACAGTAGGCACCCTATGGTATATTCTATAATACCGTTATATATATATTTGCACCAATATTTTTCTCATAGGTCTATATACATATTCTTGCTTAATGAGATAATGAATAATTTTTATCTATAAGCATCACACCAATAAACCATTTTAATCTCTATCTCTAATGTTATAAATAGACTTTTCTATAATCACAAAACACTTTCATCATGAATATTGAACTCGGATGATTTTCGCTTACTCACAACATTAAATTACTATTATACCTCCACATTAACCCATTTTTCACTGTTAATCATCTACTGTAGTGATGGAGGTGTAATTAGATGAGAAAGGTAGTATGATGTTCATTTCCTATAAATTCTCATGTCAATCATTTTCATTGATATATATGTTCAACGATTTTTAATCAACATCATTTACTATATTATTGGATATTTTTTACATAGATAATCAACCACTTTTTTTCCTTCAACATATTTTAGTATATTCAAAAATCATAATCATTGATCTTCTTTAACCATTATCACTAGAAGATGTTCAGTTCCTTTTATGTGAATATATATTTCTTCTTTTTTTTCATACATATATTTATATATATGTCATAGTTTCATCCATATTGATAATGACTCCAAATCATGAAATTGAATATTACTATGGACATGTAAAGATCCCTTGTTAAATAATTTCATTCATAAAACTTCAACTATCTTGAGGCTTAATGTTTCACTATATAATTTTCCATGATTAAAAAACCCAAATTTTTTTATGTATCACTATAGATAATAATTTTTCCCACTTGTTGGTAGGATAAGTTCATGTGTTGTAGTCTGTTAACTATTCATCTCTTTAAATCCCCCTTCACAAACATCTTTCAAGATCTAATTCACTCCCCTAAAAAGTCATATTTTAAGTTGGTTCGATAATAGAGAAATGTTTCTAAACAATCCACGATAATACATAGATAATCATGAAATCAATAGATATCTATTATAAATATTATTATATGTAATTCCCCAATCACTTTAGTCATTGAAGGGTCCATATATATCCCCTTCCATTTGGGAACATAGCACAATAATGCTATAATATTTATACAAAACATAGATATACTATACATTTAATATAATGTATCCTTACTCAATGTCCTAAGTACAACACTTAATTCATACTTTTGTTCCTCATTCGTATTATATTATATTAGAATATCATTTAAAATTAATAACAAATTTTTTTAATGAGATATCTATTGAATCTATAAATTATTTCATTTATGATCATTGGATCATTTGGAGGTCTAAATATAATGACTATAAACTCAAAGAAAATATAATTTTTTTTTGTGAAATATGGTCTTGGGAATATCCCCCATATCACAATTATATAATGAAACCTCTATTATAGGTCCACTATAGATAATTATTGTGAACATTTAATTCATAGTATAAGTAATCAATCATTGGAAGATGATAATTTTTCTTTATCGTGATCTTTTTGATTTCAGGATTATCAACACATTGATTCATCAAACAATCAATATTTTTGACAAAGAGAACCAGAAAATCCCATGGTGATGCACCAAGAATATGAAAACCATGTTCATATTTTAATTTAATTACCCCCTATGTTCATGTTTTTGAATTGGATAAATTCTATATGGAATATTGGATATCACTTGATGTCATGGTATAAGATCAGCTGGGATATCAACATCATGGTCTAAAAGATGAAATATAAATTCCCCTAAAAATGCAAAAGCATAATCCTCTATGTTAGGAGTTTCATAATGTTTGGAAATATCCGTTATTTCAAAAATTTTAGATAGGAATTTTTTTTGTGGGAAAATGGTATCCTTTTTTCTAAATAAGTTTCAAATAGAGGTTAATACTCCTTCTAGAACTTGAATATTATTTTAGTTTATTTAGGTATGTGGAATTGTTTTTCCAAATTTTTATAATTGGGATGGAAACTATATAGATACCACCAGTTTATTCCATGTATACCATCAAATATCACTAAAGACATTATAATAAGGTATTATTTTAGATTTATCCAACATATATTAAATGATAAATATTTATTTATTTCAGAATAAATAATATCTTCATTATATATTTTATGCAATAACATAACCTATATATTTTTTTGTGGACTTTAAATATTTCTAATATAATTACATGATATGAATAAATGTATAGAACCCAAATCATGTAGTAAATACACCATTCGTAAATTAATAATTGTCTTACCTATTACCACATTATTTCCTTAATCCACCTCTAATGTTGGGATAACATGTACTCAAACATACTATTTAGGACTTTATGGTTGTTATCATTGGATATATTTTAGAACCCACATATTATTTTATTGGTTTTAATTGATCACATAGTACGAATAATTTAAATAGTGGACAATAGTCTGAGAATTTATCTGGATATTATTGTCTTTAATAACATTAGTGGGAATATTTAACAAAATTTAAAATATGATGGATTGATGTCCTAAATTTCAACACTTGATAAATTTAGTGGCCTCCATGAGACAAATTCCATGACACTTTTTTCAATACATTTGACATATGTGAGGTTGTATTTTATTACGTCCATGGGGTTTCCCCAGTTATATCCAATTTATACCATGTGATCACTAAGAATCAACCATTTCTATATTAACCTTAAGGAAACATAAAAAAACATATTCATAGATTAAAATTTTCAAAATAACCAAAACTAATCAATACACATCACTATCCTACGAAATAAGTGAGGAATTTTACATTTGGGGTAGTAATAAATATATAGGAACATCATGAAAACAATGTGATTTTCCCATTAATAGACATGATAAATTATTTATATTATTATTTGAGTCATTGGAACTACATATATATTTTTTAAAGCATGGTTAGAGGGAAATATTATTGAAACATAACGTCATGAATTCATACCACTCTATAGATTTTATGTATTACATGGGTTGTGTATTGTCGATATGTTTCCTTCACTTATAAGCTTCTATCTCAAGGTGTAAAACAACTAGTATGACCAGACCATTTTTAATTTATTGAAGGAAATATAATTTCTTCTATTTTGAGTTGATCTATTATTAAAAATTTAGGGGATTAGAATATCCACTAAAATTTTAAGGTCTCTGATGCAGAAAGAACTCAATTAAAACATTAACTCGTGGTGGGAATTCAATGAAATTAAATTAATTATTGACAAAAGTGGTCAATTTTAAATTACTTCTTTGATCTTGACAGCTCTATATTTCATTAGGATATGAATATCATTTCATAAGTCATCACATTATCCATCTCACATGTCTTTAAAAATAATAATCCTATATCCATCAATTTTATAAAATACAGGATAATAATCAATATAAATATTTTAATAAATACATTTATAAAAGGAAATCCACAGACATAGAAAAATTAACTCATACAAGATGTGAATATATGGATTCATAAATCTTTACTTTTTAATACACACTGTCTATGGTTATTATCCTTTTAGGTTATAAGGCCCCGACCTTAAACATTACTTAATCATGAATTAAATGAATAATTCACATAGAGGATCTTTTCAGGTTTAGAGTTTTAGAGAATTAGGTCATAACTATTACATCTCAAAATATTACATAGTAGACACTTAGACAATGTTTTTATAAAATAATAAAAAAATAGACTCTTAAAAAAAACATGTCTAGTTCCATGTTTTAGATAGCATGTCTTTCCTTGATCCCATCCTTGACCCTATTCACCATTAAGTCTTATAGAAAACATTTGAAAAACATGGGATGAGCATAAAAATCCCAGTAAAGGATACACAAAGAAGGAAAACTGTTAGTTTTTCAAAACAACAAGTAAACCATGAGTACTTTACCAAAGTAATATTTTTCACCTTTATGAATTAGTAAAAACTCTTCACTGAATAAAAGACCATTACTGACCATTTTGTAACAAAAAGATTACCATAAAATCCATATGAAGAACACATAACATATAAAGGTAACTTGGGACATAAAAATACTTAAATGGAATAACCATACGGTCAACATCCACACATACTTAATGGAATAGTCATACAGCCGACTTCCATACTCAATGCATTGGAGGTTATAACATACCCACCCGTCCTGGTATTCACGACACCACCCATCATATGGTTTATCACGTAACCACCCGTAAAATGTCCAAGTACCATCATTACACATAAAATATTGAAAGTATAAACATTTCATTAAAAACATTTCATTTTCAATCACAATAAGTAATTCCATGATATTGAACTAATCAATCCATTTTCAAAAACCATTTAAGAGAGATTTTTGAATCAAAGTGTCCCATACCGCTTTGAAGATTTTAATGGAATTATAATTTTAAAACATTAATGTAATACCTGAGACTATTATGTTATATAAATCATCAAAGGAATATTTTTCTACACAACACTTTCTTGGCTTGATTTACACGAAATCACGACTTTCCTTGATATCTTGCGTCGTACGCAATACCGAGTTTCACTAAACAACGATATGCTATTAAAATATTATTAAAACTTGCTGTTATGAATAGTAATAACCACTTTTTGAAATTTTATAATTTTTTTTTTCAAAATGGACTTCATTTTTGGATTCGGAATATCGAAATTAGCCTAGGGTGAAATTTTGGTATTTTTCTGAAAAGTTTCAATTTTTGATGAATAGTGAAACCAATAAGTGGTAGTTAAAAAACTGAATTTTTCATAAAACATAATTTTACCGCTTCTGTGAGTGGAATTTCGAAAATCCGAGAAACATGGTTAATATCAAGGACTAAAATTTGGTTCAATGAGATGAAAATAATTTTTGGTGAATAGTAACTTTTTACTTTTTTTTACCATGGTTAAAAGTAAATAGGGTAATTAAGGGTAAAGATGATATTATTATTACCCTAACACATGTACTAATTCTATTGGACAAGTGTAATTCGACCAAAAACAAACATAGGAATAAAATATGACCATTTAGGCCCACTTGGATTAGATTAGGATATTTATTATTAATTTATTTAAAGAAGGGTTAAAATAGTTAAAATCAATGTTTAATAAGTAAATACTTTTTAATATAAGGTTATACATAAGATAAATTCGACTATAAATATTAATTAGAAAGATAAAAATATTTCCTACATAATAATATTTTAATTGTAATTTTTAGACATTAAATAATTTACTTTATTTATGACACAATGATGATGCAGTAATTATCTTATTAATGAAATATTGACATAATTGATGTTATAAACACCAAAATAAATGTAATTTGAGACTTTTTATGAATTCCATTAATTTTAAAGCATAATATGACATGTTATTATTGATTTAATTAACTTTTTTAGAACTAATAATTCTGTTATTATTTTCACAAAAATCAATTACTAAATAGTGTCAAAATTGACATAAAATAGTTTTTAAAACAAATATTATATTAGTAATTGTTATTTTATTCCTAAAAAATCTACGGTTCGGACAAATGACTTAGATAAGGTTATATATATTAATAATAAACAACTTGGGGTTCTTTTGGCTGGTTATAGTAAGTTTATTAACCTTATAGTATAAGAACACAAGAATACACAGTAAAAGTAAAATTATTTAACTTAATGTTAAATCTAAATGATAAGGTTTAAATAGGAACCTAAACTTGTCTAAATTCTATTGGATGAGAGGATTTGGACCCATCCCCACCTTAGCTTATAAATATATCAATTTGGAGCTATTTAAAAACGATCTTGACTTTATAATAAAATAATATTTTTAGTTTTCCCAATGGTGCCCCTCTCCTCCCTTATAAAAGGGCACCTCCTCCCCCTCTTACTCACACCACTTTGAGACTTCATGCTCGGCAAAACCCTTCCAATTCCTCCTCTACACTTCTCTAGAGACATCCTAGATGTCCTGGTCTTCTTCAAAGACCAATTTTAGTGCCCTAAAAGAAGGTCTCAAAGAAGCACTTCAAAGAAGAGGTAATGTCCATTACTGATTCTTTCATCTTTATTTCTTCTTCAACTTCTTCTTCTTTAGTTGTTTCATTATGAAGTAATAACATCAGTATCACTCATATACTGATATTTTATTATAAATATTAAACAACCCTATTTCACCATCAATCCATCCTATGGAAAAATAAATCACCGCGCGTGCATACGTACAGAATACCGTCTCCACGCCGTGGTGTAATCTGTTTTCCACCACCACATTACTTGGATATGTATAATGGTGTAATATTGACTATATATGACTATTATAAAGTAATACTGATTCTGAAATAGTATACATACACTCCAATACAATTCCATGATCATAGGAACGATATCATCACTCGTGCCTACGTACGGAATACCGTCTCCACGATGTGATGCGACTCGTTATAAATGATCTTAATTTCATAATGATTATATAAATGAATTGAATGGATGAATATGATATATATTACACTAATAAATTCTGTAAATGAGGTATCAATAACCTAAAGAGAAGAATAATAATCTATTCGACAAGACACGCATAAGAACAAAAAGTTATAAACACCCGAATAACAAGTAGCAATGAAATATTACTACTAAGAAGCTAAGAAAATGACCATATATGATATCATAAAAATAAGTATGATTCTGGAATAAGACAATAACATTATTTAAATCATTATACAGGAGGTTCGGACACTTAAGAAGCAAAATGGACCTAAGGTAAGGGAAATATCACAATCTCATTTTTATCTGAGATTGTTTATACTTTGGTATTTACTGGGTTGTATTTTATCATCCACATCCATGTTTCCTCAATATGTAATATTATTTCCATCCATCTACAATTGTTTAAATTCATTTTTACCCTATGGTTAGTTTATAGTAAAATATTTGAAAGGAATATTTTTTCATTTTTCGTAAGAGGTAATTTTTGACTTTTCCGACAAAAGTACGAGAAGAATGTTTTTTTAACTTATACGTCATGAATGGATTTTTAAAACATTCTTTCCAAGAAGCTTCCTTTAAAGGCTTTCAAGTTTATTTTTAATCAACTTCTTTTAGTTTATAATTGTATGACATGTAAAGAAAGGAATTTTTTTTTGAAGTATAAAGGATATTTTCCTCAAGAATGGAGTTCAAGTGTTTTATCAAAATTATTTTCCATCTAATATAATAAAGGATTCTGTTTCTATCCCTATTAATACATTGATTTAATTATGTTGTGATGGAATTATTTTATGAATTCCTTTATCTTATATGAATTGTTTTATGATGTCATGTTGTTTAAGAATCCCATTTTTATCACATGGGTTATGCAATGATGTATGATTTATGATTTTGTGGCACACATAAGAATGGTATCATTATGAGATGGGTGGTACCTATATCTCCCTCCAATTAATTGGGTAAATATTTTATATCTCATGAGATAGACATGGCTGGAACGGTAGGTTATACCGGTTCAGTGAAACAGGACTGAAACGAGGAATGAACTCGGTTCAAAAAGGGACTTTGTCCACTAAGATAGTCTTGGAAATGAGTCTTGACTAACAAGAAATGATTCTCTATGATTATGTGTGTATGACACAAAGTTTCATGTTTTAAGTTATGATTATTTGGATTACATTTCACTACTATTATTTATCCCATGTTATGAATTTATGCTCTCTTTTGAAGATTATGATTTCCAAAAGTTATGTTCTTATAAATATGATGTGATTGATATTTTTTTTGTTTACCTTTACTGATCATTTGAGCTCACCATTTCGTATGTTTTCATTCCCCAAGACAGGAAGAAGGTTATTAAGTAAGATATGCCAAAAAGGGGCTCTATATATGATGAAATAAATGGGAGGCAAAGTAGATGCTTTATGAACCAGCTGTTTATGTTTCCCAGTTTCTAAAGACAGTATACCTATACGGTCCTTTCTTGATTTTGTTATATATTTTTATAAGTGTGCTTCAATTTTGAAGTAATAACAATGTATGTAAATTATGCGTCGTTAAAGTTGGTATTAGAGGAAAGGTATAGTCAACCTTTGGAAACTAGGATGTGAAAGTCATAGTAAGAATCCTAAGGATAAGTCTAAACATAGAACACAATCTTAGTGTTTTAGAAATGGCCATGAACAACCTATGATAAGACCTTAAGTGTGAATTTTTTTTCTTGATTATGTGGTTTTCCTATTATAATTAGTGTTGCTAACACTATTCTTCTTGGTTTTAGTCAATGGCTGGAACCCGAAGGAATCGTGTTAATGCGGAATGCGACGGGCAATGCAATTATTTTCCCCCTGAGAAACCAAACGTTATGGGAGATGGAATGCAAAATCTTGTAGCCATGCTCACACAACTTTCTCAAGCTATGAATCATACAGGACATCCAAACGAGCAAAGGAAGGAGCAACATTCTGTTCAATCCTTCATGAGACAGCGTCCACCTTCATTCAGCGGGTCTACTGATCCATTAGTTGCTGAACAATGGATTAGTACTACTGAAAATATATTTTCAGTTCTTCAATGTTCTGACCATGATAAAGTCATCTTAGCAGTGTATCGTTTGGAAGGGGATGCTGATAAATGGTGGAATATTATTAAGAATACGAGGCAAAGAGTTGAAATTGAGTCCATGTAATGGGACGAGTTCAAGAACTTATTTTTCAAAAAGTACTTCCCTCGTATTCTCTGAACAAAGATAGAGAAAGAGTTTCTTGAACTGAAGAAAAAGGATGATGAATCTGTTGGTACCTATGAAGCAAATTTTACAAGACCTACAAGGTACGCTTCTGGTATTATTATCCAACCTAAGAGTAAGATCGATCGACTCTTTAGTGGCTTAAAACCAAGTCTTAGAAGGGCATTAGCCATATGGGACTTCAATAGCTACGAGGAAATCAGTCGATGTGCTCTCAAAGTCGATATATAGATTGGAGTAACCCATTAGTCATATGGGAAGAGGAAAATGGAATTCAAAGGAAAATCTAAAGAGCGCACTGAAAAGAAGATGATCTTTACCTTATGCTCAAAGTGTGGAAAGAAACATGGAGGGAGTTGTCTTAAAGGGACAAGTAAATGTTTCAAATGTGGAAAGGAAGGTCATCGGGCATTTGAATGCCATGATGATGGGAAGAAGATGTCTAATGATGCAAACAATGGAAGGGATACACAGAATGACCCTACTACACTTCAATGTTTCAGGTGCAAGGAGATGGGACATTATGCCTATAAATTCCCTAATCCAAGGGTTGATGATGATGGTTGACGTCAACAAACTCTTAAGGCTAAAGAAAAAGGAAAGTCACGTGCAATTTCTATCAGCGATGTGGAGTACGATAACGATGTGGTGAAAGGTACACTTACCATCCACTCTAAAATAGAAAATGTTTTATTTGATTCTGGATCCACCCACTCTTTTATTTCTGATGAATTTTCTAAGGGTATCACCGTATTACCTCAACAATTAGATGTTGAGTTAGCTGTGACAACACCTAATGGCACAACAGTCGCATCAAAAGTTTATAATTCTTCTCCGATCGAAGTTTGTGGGAAAGTGCTTCCTGCAAATCTTGTGATCCTTCCTATTGTGGATTTTTATGTGATTCTTGGCATGGATTGGATTTCTCTACATGGATCTCATATCAATTTACAAATAAGGGAAATCACATTTCATATTCCATATCAATCTATGATCGTCTATCGATGCAAGAATGAACATAACCTTCCAGTGGAAATTTCTTCCATTTTATGGGTATTGATTCCACTAAATGAAGGTTATTTATCTCAAATGGTTGGTGAGAAACTCACGATTAAGAATATGCCCATTGTACGAGAGTTTGATGATGTCTTTCCAGAGGAATTACCTTATCTTCCACCTAATCGTGAAGTTGAGTTTTCAATAGAACTCGTATCGGGTGCTTTGCCTATTTCAAAGACACCATATAGAATGGCCCCAATTGAGTTTCAGGAATTGAAGAAGAAACTCCAAGAGAATCTTGATAAGGGATTCATACGCCCTAGTGCGTCACCTTGGGGAGCACATGTTCTATTTGTTAAGAAGAAAGATGGATCAATGAGACTCTGCATTGATTATTGAGAACTTAACAAGATCACTATCAAAAACAAATATCCTCCTCCATGCAATGATGACTTATTTTACCAACTACGCGGAGCTCAATACTTTTCCAAGATTTATCTTCATTCAGGGTATCATCAATTAAGGTTCAAAAGAGAGGATATACCAAAGACGGATTTCCGTACAAATTATGGACACTATGAATTTATAGTGATTCCATTTGGTCTTACTAATTCCCATTCTATCTTCATGGATCTGATGAATAGAGTATTTAGAGACTATCTTGATCAATTTGTGGTAGTCATTATAGATGATATTCTGGTCTATTCAAAGAGCAAGGAAGAACATGATGATCACTTTAGAATTATATTGAAGACCCTGAGAAAGCAGAAGATTTATTCCAAATTTACCAAGTGTGAATTTTGGCTTCAAAAAGATTCATTTTTGGGTCACATAATCTCAAAAGATGGGATATCTATGGATCCGGCAAAAATAGAGGTTATCGAAAGATGGTCGAGACCAACAACAGTAACTGAGATCCGAAGTTTTCTTGGTTTGGCTGGATATTATCGACGTTTTGTGAAATATTTTTCACGATTATCTAATCCACTCACCAAGTTGACTCGGAAAGGAGTTAAGTTTGTCTGGACGGAAGAATGTGAAGAGAATTTCAAGGAGTTGAAAAGAAGGATATCCAGTGCACCTGTGCTCACACTGCCTTGTAGTGGAGAAAGGTTTGTGATCTATAATGATGCATCCAAGAAGGGATTGGGGTGTTTTCTTATGCAAAATGATATGGTGATAGCTTATGCCTCACAACAGTTGAAAATCCATGAGCAAAATTACCCAACACATGATTTGGAGTTAGCTACGGTAATCTTCGCATTAAAGATTTGGAGGCATTATCTTTATGGAGAACGGTGTGACATTTATACTGATCATAAAAGTTTAAAGTATATTTTCATACAAAAGGAACTGAATATGCGCCAAAGAAGATGGTTGGAGCTGATTATGGATTATGACTGCTCAATCCATTACCACCCTGGGAAAGCAAACAAGGTGGCAGATGCATTAAGTCGACAAGACCATTCCAGGTTATCCATGATGAGGATCACAAAATATCCAATATTTATGGATTTACAAAGAATGGATCTTGGAATTATAATGGACAGGGAAAAATCTTATCTTTCCCAAATGAATGTTCAACCATCTATACATGTGAAGATTAAAGAGGCACAGAAAGAAGATGTCGAGTTACAAAAGAAGGTGAGAAATGTTCCTGAAATCAACCTTGATTGTGATGGGATAATAAAGTTCAAGAATCGGGTTTGTGTTCCTCCCATCCCCGAATTAATGAAGGAGCTGCTGGATGAGGCTCATAGTTCTTCATTCTCTATTAATCCTGGAATCACGAAGATGTATAGGGACTTGAAAGAGTAATTCTGGTGGGATTGCATGAAAAGAGATGTTGCTGAATATGTCTCTCGATGCTTGGTTTGTCAGAAAGTTAATGATGAGAGACAGAAGCATAAGGGGATGTTACAACCATTACCCATACCCGAATGGAAATGGGAAAACATCACTATGGGCTTTTTTCACAGGACTTTCTAAAACATCCAAAGGCAATAATGCTATCTGGGTCATAGTTGATAATCTTACAAAGTCTGCACACTTCATTGCTATTAGAGAGGATTTCTCTCTGGATCAGCTTGCCAGGATATATGTAAAGGAAGTAGTAAGATTGCATGGAGTACCACTTTCTATTATATCTAATTGGAATCCGAGATTTACCTCTAAGTTCTGGAGAAGTCTTCAGCATACTCTGGATACAGAGTTGTGTTTCAGCACTGCTTATCATCCTCAGACAGACGGTCAGTCTGAGAGAACAATTCAAACTCTAGAAGATATGTTGAGAGCTTGCTCTATGGATTTAAAAGGTGGTTGGGATCAACACCTACCTTTGGTGGAATTTTCTTATAATAATAGCTTTCACTCCAGTATTCAGATGGATCCTTATGAAGCTCTCTATGGAATGAAATGCAGGAATCCAACTTGCTGGGATGAAGTTGGGGAAATAAAGCTATTAGGACCTGATCTCATTGATGAAATGGCAGAAAAGGTCAGATCTATTCAACAATACATAAGAGCAGCTCCAAGTCGACAGAAAAGTTATGCCGACAACAGAAGAAAAGACCTAGATTTTTATGTGGGTGATAAAGTGTTCTTACGAATATCTCCCTGGAAGAGAGTTATGAGATTTGGAAAGAAGGGGAAGTTGATCCCTAGATATATCGGTCCTTTCGAAATACTAGATCGTGTTGGGAAGGTAGCTTACCGATTGGCGCTTCCACCGAATCTCTCTCAAGTTCACGATGTATTCCATGTATCTCTCCTGAGAAAGTACATACATGATCCTTCATATGTACTCAACTC
The DNA here is from genome assembly GCA_963277665.1 of Viscum album. NCBI lineage: Eukaryota > Viridiplantae > Streptophyta > Magnoliopsida > Santalales > Viscaceae > Viscum > Viscum album. Next base: position 516,036,096 of record OY728141.1, read on the forward strand.
AGAAGTTGTACAGCTGGAGAAAGATCTTTCTTATGAAGAACAACCGATAGAGATTCTGGATCGTAGGGAAAAAGTCCTACGAAACAGGACCAATCGATTGGTGAAAGTTTTATGGAGGAACCACCAATTAAGAAGAAGCTACATCGGAGCTTGAGGATATGATGAGGGAGAGGTATCCTCATATGTTTGTTACAAAGTGACGAATTTCGAGGGGGAAATTCATTTTAAGGGGGGTAGAATGTAACACCTGAGAATTTTATGTTATATAAATCATCAAAGGAATCTTTTTCTACACAACACTTTCATGGCTTTCTTTACACGAAATCGCGACTTTCCTCGATAGCTTGCGTCATACGCAATACCGAGTTTCACTAAACAACGATTTGCTATTAAAATATTATTAAAACTAGCCGTTATGAATAGTAATAACCACTTTTTTAAATTCTATAAATTTTATTTTTCAAAATGGACATCATTTTCGGATTCGGAATATCGAAATTAGCCTAGGGTGAAATTTTGGTATTTTTCTGAAAAATTTCAATTTTTGATGAATAGTGAAACCACTAAGTGGTAGTTAAAAAACCGATTTTTTCATAAAACATAATTTTACCGCTTCTGTGAGTGGAATTTTGAAAATCCAAGAGACACGGTTAATATCAAGGACTAAAATGTGGTTCAATGAGATGAAAATAATTTTTGGTGAATAGTAACTTTTTACTTTTTTTTACCACGGTTAAAAGTAAATAGGGTAATTAAGGGTAATGATGACATTATTATTACCCTAACACATGTCATATTTCTATTGGACAAGTGTAATTCGACCAATAACAAACTTAGGAATAAAATATAACTATTTAGGCCCACTTGGATTAGATTATGACATTTATTATTAATTTATTTAAAGAAGGGTTAAAATAGTTAAAATAAAAGTTTAATAAGTAAATAATTTTTAATATAAGGCTATACATAAGATAAATTCGACTATAAATATTCATTAGAAGGATAAAAATATTTCCTACATAATGATATTTTATTTTAAATTTTTAGACATTAAATAATTTAATTTATTTATGACACAATGATGATGCGGTAATTATCTTATTAAAGAAATATTGACATAATTGATGTTATAAACACCAAAATAAATGTAATTTGAGACTTTTTATGAATTAAACTAATATTATATGTTACTATGACATGTTTTTATTGATTTAATTAACTTTTTTTGAACTAATAATTCTGTTATGATTTTCCCAAAAATCAATTACTAAATAGTGTCAAAATTGACATAAAATAGTTTTTAAAACAAATATTATATTAGTAATTGTTATTTTATTGATAAAAATCTAAAGTTCGGCCAAATGACTTAGATAAGGTTATATATATTAATAATAAACAACTTGGGTTTCTTTTGGCTTCTTATAGTAGGTTTATTAACCTTATAGTATAAGAACACAAGAAGACACGGTAAAAGTAAAATTATTTAACTTAATGTTAAATCTAAATGATAAGGTTAAAATAGGAACCTAAACTTGTCTAAATTCTATTTTATGAGAGTATTTCGACCCATCCCCACCTTAGGTTCTAAATATATCAATTTGGAGCTATTTAAAACCGAAATTGAATTTATAATAAAATAATATATTTAGTTTTCCCAAAGGTGCCCCTCTCCTCCCTTATAAAAGGGCACCTCCTCCCCCTCTTGCTCACACAACTTTGAGCCTCCAAGCTCGACCAACCCATGACTATTACTCCTCTACACTTCCCTAGAGACATCCTAGAGGTCCTGGTATTCTTCAAAGACAAATTTTAGTTCCCTAAAAGAAGGTCTCAAAGAAGCACTTCCAAGAAGAGGTAATGTCCATTACCGATTCTTTCATCTTTATTTCTTCTTCAACTTCTTCTTCTTTAGTTGTTTCATTATGAAGTAATAACATCAGTATCACTCATATACTGATATTTTATTATAAATATTAAACAACCCTATTTCACCATCAATCCATCCTATGGAAAAAGAAATCACCGCGCGTGCATACGTACAGAATACCGTCTCCACGCCGTGGTGTAATCTGTTTTCCACCACCACATTACTTGGATATGTATAATGGTGTAATATTGACTATATATGACTATTATAAAGTAATACTGATTCTGAAATAGTATACATACACTCCAATACAATTCCATGATCATAGGAACGATATCATCACTCGTGCATACGTACGGAATACCGTCTCCACGATGTGATGCGACTCGTTATAAATGATCTTAATTTCATAATGATTATATAAATGAATTGAATGGATGAATATGATATATATTACACTAATAAATTCTGTAAATGAGGTATCAATAACCTAAAGAGAAGAATAATAATCTATTCGACAAGACACGCATAAGAACAAAAAGTTATAAACACCCGAATAACAAGTAGCAATGAAATATTACTACTAAGAAGCTAAGAAAATGACCATATATGATATCATAAAAATAAGTATGATTCTGGAATAAGACAATAACATTATTTAAATCATTATACAGGAGGTTCGGACACTTAAGAAGCAAAATGGACCTAAGGTAAGGGAAATATCACAATCTCATTTTTATCTGAGATTGTTTATACTTTGGTATTTACTGGGGTGTATTTTATCATCCACATCCATGTTTACTCAATATGTAATATTATTTAAATCCACATACAATTGTTTAGATCCATTTTTACCCTTTGGTGAGTTTATAGTAAATGATATTAAAGGAATCTTTTGTCGTTTTTCGTACGAGTTACTTTTTGACTTTTCCGACCAAAGTACGAGAAGAATGTTTTTTTTAACTTATATGTCATGAATGGATTTTTAAAACATTATTTCCAAGAATCTTCCTTTACAAGTTTTCATGTTTATTTTTAATCAACTTCTTTTAGTTTATAATTGTATGACATGTAAAGAAAGGAAAATGTTTTTGAAGTAGAAAGTATATTTTCTTCATGAATGGAGTTAAAGTGTTTTATCAAAATTATTTTCCATCTTAGATAATAAAGGATTATTTTTCTATCCCTATTATTACATTGATTTGATTATGTTGTGATGGAATTATTTTATGAATTCTTTTATCTTATATGAATTTTTTTATGATGTCATGTTGTTTAAGAATCCCATTTTTATTACATAGGTTATGCAATGATGTATGATTTATGATTATGTGGCACATATAAGAATGGTATCATTATGAGATGGGTGGGACCTATATCTCTATCAAATGCATTGGGTAAAGATTTTATATCTCATGATATTGACATGGCTGGAATGGTAGGTTATACCGGTTTAGTGAAACAAGACTGAAATGAGGAATGAACTCGGTTCAGAAAGGGACTTTGTCCACTAAGATAGTCTTGGAAATGAGTCTTTACTAACAAGAAATGATTCTCTTTGATTATGTGTGTATGCCACAATGTTTCATGTTTTAAGTTATGATAATTGGGATTAAATTTCACTACTATGATTTATCCCATGTTATGAAATTATGCTCTCTTTTATAGGTTAAGATTTCGAAATGTTATGTTATTATGAATATGATGTGATTGATATTTCTTTTGTTTACCCTTACTAAGAATTTGAGCTCACCCTTTCGTATGTTTTCATTCCCCGGGTCAGGAAGAAGGTTATTATGAAAGATATGCCAAAAAGGGACTCTAGATATGATGAAATAAATGGGAGGCAATGTAGATTCTTTATGAACCAGTTGTTTATGTTTCCCCGTTTCTAAAGACACTATACCTATACGGTCCATTCTTGGTTTTGTTATATGTTGTAATAAGTGTGCTTCAATTCTGAAGTAATAACAATGTATGTAAAGTATGGGTCGTTATAATTAAATTCCATATAAATAAATACTGAAAACCATTTTGAAAATAAGGACATTAATGATAAAGATTTATAATAATGAATCTTTAAAACATTTAAAATGATATTTTCATAAAGAGTTTTGAGAAAAATGAGAGACTATTGAATACAAATAATTTCGGAAAAACATTTAATCCGAACTTCATAATATCATGAGAATAAAAAGGTTCATGATATACTATCTCAAAGGATAGCATACACACTATATATGAGTGAATTGGTGCATAACAACAATGAAGTCTAAATGGAAATGTAAATTGAGATGAAATCCATTATAAAGACGGTATCCTTAAATTAAGGATAAATATATCACATAATTATGTGTGAGAAATATAAATACACCAAATATATGTGGATATTATGTGTGAAACAATCAGAGGTCATTCACACAAAATCTTGGAAAAACAAAACCAATGACATAGATATTTAACTCAATGAAATGAGAATGAGTTATGATTTACCATTCAAGTTCGTAAGAATTTATCGATGATATTATTATGTGTATAAATAGTATATATACACAAATTTTTATGGAAATTACAACATATAGATTCCACACATAATCATGGAATAATAAAATCAATATTTAGAGGATTAACCCAAATAATTGAAAGTGGGTCAAGAAGTTCCCTTACAGTAATCCGACAACATAACGACGTCACTTTAAAATTTAGAAAATGAGTTGATTAGAGATAAAATTGTATCTCATAAATTGGACATAAAATTTACATAAATAATGATATTGAAGACATATACCAATATAAAACTATGTGAATTAAAAGACATAACAAAAGAAGTCTTTTAAAAAGAGTAGGTTGAAAGGTCCCCTTACCGAGTTGGGTAACTTTTGAAACGTACACCCCATGGAAGAAGGGTCATAAAATGAAGATGTAAATACCCATAAATGAAATTATAATAAACAAAGTGTATAATAATTGGAATTACATACACCATTCAAAGGAAATAGTGGAAAACGTAGCATAAATGTGATGAGAATAAATGTGAGATGAAAAATATCTTACGGAAACTCGGCAGCCTAACGACGCCACTTAAAAATTCCAAAAATGGATTTATGATATCAAATAGGGTCTCTAATAATATGAACATAAAAATTACAGTATTACGAATATAAAATAACATCCCAAAACATAAGATAGATGAGCTTAAAAGAAATGACATAAAAGAGCGTACATAAAAAGAAAGAAAGAGGTTGGATCCCTTACCTCAAGTCTGACTTGTCTTGTTCGTTTCTTTATATTCTTGAATAATAAACTTTGGCCAATTTATAATTACATAAATACCTATTTTATAGATTATTATTCAGTTCATATCACATAATATAATGTTATAATAATTTGCTAATATTGTGAGTTCATATCAGACGTTTTTGTCGATGTTTGGTACAGGAGTAAAAAATGAACTTGTTTGAACATGATTGTCCATGTAGTTATAAGTAAATCATCTCCAGATTAGTATTAATGATTTAAATATAATATATATCCAGTAAATATTAATTTTATACTACTCCATAACATTTGGAGATAAAAATAAATAAAATGCACCATTCATGGAGACGGTAGGCTGTACGTATGCATGAACGCTACTTTCATTTCTTTGTCATATTAATGTAATTAAAAATAATTGAGAGAGATATATTTTATAATTCTAGTGTAATATATATTTTATATATGTCACATATGTTAATTAATTTCATTCTTTATACATTCCATGTATTTCATTAACGAGTCACATCACTTGATGAGGCGGTAGTCCACACTTCGTCGAATGAAATTATCGCATTTTCACAACATGAAAAGAATAAAGGAATGTTTTAAATATAAAATTAGAAAGCATATAGAAAACCTAAATTCAATATATATAATATATAAAATATATTTACATCAAAATGGACACCATTAATGGGGTTATGAGAAGATTGAACAATCATCATTTCGTGAGGCAGAAATTTTCCATCCAGAGAAACAGTATGTTCTTTAACCATTAGACAAATGTGTGTGTAAGTGTATCTCGAATAATTCACATAAAAACATACTAGTATATTAAAGATACTTGTGTTGTTACAAAATTAAGGAATAAAAAGAGGTTAGAGGGTCATAGAAGCAAGATAAAACAAAAGAACACACGGGAAGACATTACCTTTAAATCAGGTAACTCTTTTTGATTTGAGATCAAAGGCTTCCTTGGAAAGGATTCTTCCCAAAGTTGAGGATTCAATGATGAAGAGAGGGATTTGGAGAGATGAAATGGGCAGGGGTTTTCCAAGACAAAGTCTGTAGAGGTGTGGGTAAGGTGGTAGAGGTGGGGGCCTTTTATTAGAGGAGAGGAGGTGCACTCTTGGAAAGTTATAAACCGTTACATTATTATAAAATGCTTTTCGGATTTTAAAGGTCCCAAAATTATATATTTCAAGGATAAGGTGATAATAGTTATAAATCCACCCATATAATTGGTTTTTACATGTATAGGTCATATATTTTTCATTATCTTTTCATTTTATTTATATCGTTAAATAATGTGGTAATCACTGCATCATCATGATGTCATAAATAATTTAATTTATTTAATGTCTAAAAATTATAAAAAAAATATCACGATGAAGTAAATATCTTTATCTTTCTAATTAATATTTATAGTTAAAAATATGACTTGTATAACCCCATGTAAAATATTTTTTAGTTAAACAATACATGTTTGTGAAATTTTAATTTTAACTTTAAATAAAAAGTTATTAATGTAATCTTCCAACCAAAGTGGCTATATGGGGTCCCCAAGTTGACACATGGATTTTATGAGTCGGCCATGACTCATAAAATAAAGTTAGGACATGTGTCAAGGTCATTTCATATTATTAAAACATTATTTTTACCTTAAATTACACTAATTACCTATAATCGCGATTTAAAACTTAAAATTATTATTCACCAAAAAAATTTAATACCATTGAACCACATTTTACATGATAATGACAACCATTTATGTTGTATTTTAGAAATTCAAATCACAGAAGTGGTAAAGTTTCATTTAAACGAAAAATCAGTTTTTAAACTACCAATTAGTGGTTTCACTATTCATTAAAAATTGATGTTTTTCAGAAAAATACCAAAAATTCACCCTAAGCTATATTTGATATTTCGAATTCAAAAATGACATCAATTTTATAAAATTCAAAACATATAAGTTGCACTAAATAATTTAATAATTAATTCATGCAGTCAAAACAAATATCATGTTTTTAAGAAACAATATCTATTAAAAGATTAACACTAGTTTAAGTCAAATTTCAAAGTGAAATTAATTCTAATGACCACCATTGGATTAAATGGTAAAAATATATTATAAATGAACTTTAATATCAATTAAAAATATAATCTATCTATATAAATAAATCATATTAAAAGGAGGCTTTGAATTAAAATTCAACATTTTCACTAAAAATGATCATTATCATAAAAATAAAAAAAATTTACACAATGTAAATTATGATGTCCAGATTATAAATAATGATTTTGTTTTGTCAAGTAAATCATATAAAATTGTCAAAAGTACAATTAAAAATGGTTCTCCATCTAAAGGCTGTTAATTGACCTTTTAATGAATATTAGAAAATTTATGCTTAAAATTTGATTCATTTGCATTTTACGCCTCTAACATTTATTGGATAAAAGTAAAAATATTTGACAAACATATATAATCATTTTTAGTTAGTTCCGTTATTTCCCGCCATTTCAATGGCTAGGTGTTAAATACGATTTAAAATAATATTATTTTATTACTAGAGTGCAACGTAAGATTTAAAAGGAACTCGTTGTCGCGTATTGGGTACACCATCGAGCATAGTGTTCCCTTCAAAGTAATATTAATATTTTGTTAACAAATATGGATAAATATAAAAATTTCATATTCTTTATTTACCTAGGGTGTTACATCCTTCACCCCTTTTTGGAATTGTGTCCTCGAAATTTTAAAATTGGGATCGGAAACTTCATTGAAAGCCCCACATCAGAAAAGGAGTAAATTAAACTATCACTTTAAAAGAAAGAAAGGGAAGTACAAAGGTCACCCGAGTTAAACAATACTAGGATTCAATGTATGAAAACATGGATATGGAAGAAAAAACAAAGGATCATGTTCGGAGGGAGTGTGATAGAAAACATGATTAGGAGAAAGGTAACCACAAGAAAATCACAAACTTGTGATGGGTTAAACTGTATTGGATTCCCAAGTGGGAAAAGATAACAAACAACATTTTTTATGTTACTTTTCAAAGAGGAATTTATTTTTGATCTTAACTAAAACATAAGTAAACATACTTACTTGTCATGTTGACTTTCATCTTTTACTAGATTTCTTACACGAACTCATATTTTCTCCAAAAGATGAGTATTTAGGATGACTTGTTTACATTAAGAGATCTATAATCATCTTCTAGAGAACCAACCAATCCACAAAAGAGAACTGTATACTTCCATGTCTTTAGACCATAACCAAAACTAAAACAAAAAAGGTTAGTATGAGATCATAAAATACCCAAAAAAGATAATCATTTATAAAAAGGAAATATATTCATAATCTCCAAAATTTGTCTAACAAGACCCAAAGTTCAACGAAGACCAAAAGTAATCCAAACTAAGATTGAAACCCAAGTATTTGAAGGATCACATAGTCTTCCAAGTTAAATCGTAACATTTATCTCCAAACAACATCAGTTGCTCTTAAAGTCTTGTATTGAAAAGTAATTAAACTAATCACATATCCTCCATGATAGGTTAATAATACTCGTAGATAACCCAAAAATAAACTTACTCTTGATTCGTAAAATCATCTAACTATAAATAATTAGTAAAACTATCCAAGGACATCACGTAGTCTAGTGGTAGGAGATAAATACGAGTTTCACATTGGATGTGGGTTTGATTCCCACTGCTTTGTCCGACGCGATGGGTTGTCACATGGTCTACATGTTGTCCTTTTTCCAAACTATATAATTCTAAAATCATTCCCCAAAAAGAGAAAAAATCATCAAAAATAACCATAACCTAATTTATCCTCAATTTTATTTCATGTCATTCATATTCCATCATAACATATAGTAACCCATAATTTCCTCAAAAGTAAGGATCATATAAACCCAAATGGTTCATTATAACTATGTCCACAAAGGAACAGATAACTATTCCTTGAATAAAATTTTCATATATAAATGTTCAGGGTTACACATACTATAAAAAGTCTTCTAATGTAAGCCCATCATCAAAAGATACTTAATACTCTTATGAATTTCACCATAACACTTGAAGCCCTTATATGTTGCCTTCTTACTCATTCAACATTCTTCGTGATCCATTAACCATTCGTTTCCAACTTATTCTGAAATACTTCTTTCCTACAAACAAAATCATGAATCATATCCTCAGATTCCAAAATAGGATTAAAATGTTAAGAAATAATCGATTCCTTTAATTGGTCATTGTCAGTTTCTTCATCCTCAATCGGAATGGCATTAGGTATTTGTAAATGAATATTTGTACGATCGTGGTGATCCCATTACCAAAAATTATTCATAGGAAATGTGTTTTCATAATGAACATGCACACCACATTTAAAACATTCAAATGATCCCACATAATGAACTTCTTTACCTTTCCTCGAGTCAACTGGATGCTTCCTTTTTCCATGGAAGGTTCTTTCTTTATGACCATAATTTCCACATCTATAGCATATTTTCGTCCCTTTGAAACATTTTCATAGGTGTTTTTTTCCACATCTTTGACACATAGGTTTTTAAACACACTTACCTTTATGATTATTACATGTAGTTCCGTAGGGATTTTTTTCTCTCATATATGATGCCTTATAGAAATCACCAAGGTTTTGGTGGTCAATCATGACCCCAGATAGTTGGTTGAGGATAAACAGAAGGGTTCTCATTACAGCTCCAATATAATTCAGTTGCTCGCTCAGAAAACTGTCATAGTTTACTTCACATCCACTGTTACATTGGTGCCTACTAGATCCAGCCATTTACTATAACCAAAAAGGTCAGTGTGAGTATATCAAAAAAATCATCATGTACTACAGATGGAGATAAACACTAAGATATACTTACTCATTCACATTATCTAAAACATGGACTCTTTCTGAAATCCAACCATTATGGTAATGTCACTTATGGTTAAAGAATAACCTAACCTCTAAAGTTATCTAAACCGACATTTAATACCAACTATAAGGCCCCGGCCTTAAACATTACTTATTCATGAATTAAATAAATAATCCACATAGAGGATCTTTTCAAGTTTACAGTTTTAGAGAATTAGGTCATAACTATTACATATAAAAATATTACATAGTAGACACTTCAACTATGTTTCCATAAAATAATAAAAAGAAGTCTTAAAAAGAAACATGACTAGTTCCATTTTTTAGACATCATGTCTTTCCTTGATCCCATCCTTGATCCTATAAACCTTTAAGTCCTGTGTAAAACATTTCAAAAACTTTGGAAAAGCATAAAAATCCTAGTAAAGGATACACAAAGAAGGAAAACTGTTAGTTTTTCAAAACAACAAGTAAACCATGAGTACTTTACCAATGTAATACTTTTCATTTTTATGAAGTAGTAAAAACTCTTCACTGAATAAAAAACCATTACTTACCCTTCTGTAACCAAAAGATTACCATAAAACCCATATAGAGAACACATAACATATAAAGGTAACTTGGGACATAAACATACTTAAATAGAATAACCATACGGTCTACTTCCACACATACTTAATGGAATAGCCATTCGGCTGACTTCCATACCCAATGCATTGGAGGTTATAATGTAACCACCCGTCCTGGTATTCACGGCACCACCCGTCATATGGTTTATCACGTAACCACCCGTAAAATGTCCAAGTACCTTCATTAAACATAAAATATTGAAAATATAAAAATTTCAATGACAAAATTTCATTTTCAATCACAATAAGTAATGCCAAGATATTGAATTAATCAATCCATTTTCAAAAACCATTTAAAAGAGATTTTTGAATCAAAGTGTCCCATACCTCTTTGAAGATTTTAATGGAATTATAATTTTAAAACATTAATTTCCATATAAATAAATATTGAAAACCATTCTGAAAACATGAACATTAAAGATAAATATTTAGAATAATGAATCTTTAAAACATTAAAAATGATATTTTTGTTAAAGAGTTTTTAACAAAATGAGAGACTCTTGAATACAAATAATTGCGGATAATATTTAATCCAAAATTTATAATATCATGAGAATAAAAAGGTTCATGATATAATATGTAAATGGACAGTATACACACAATATAAGAGTGAATTGGTGCATAACAACAATGAATTCTCAATGGAAATGTAAATGGAGATGAAATTCATTATAAAGATGGTATCCGTAAATTAAAGATAAATCTATCACATAATTATGTGTGAAAAATATAAATACACCCAATATAAGTGTATGTTATGTGTGAACCAATTAGAGGTCATTCAAACATAATCTTGGAAAAACAAAACCAATGACATAGATATTTTACTCATTGAAATGAGATTGAGATATTATTTCCCATACAAGTTCTTAAGAATTTATCAATTAGATGATTATGTGTAGAAATAGTATATATAAAAAAAGGATTGTGGAGATTACAACATAGATATTCCACACATAATCTTGTCATAATAAAATCATGAAGTATAGGTTTAACCCAAATAATTTAAAGTGGGTCACGAATTTCCCATACAGAAATCCGACAGCCTAACGGCGTCACTTTAAAATTCAGAAAATGAGTTGATGAGAGAGAAAATGGTATCTCATCAGTTGGAAATAAAATATAAATAAATAAGGATATTTAAGAACATATCCCAACATAATTGTATGTGAATTAAAATACATAACAAAAGAAGTCTTTTAAAAAGAGAAGGGTGAAAGGTCCCCTTACCGAGTTGTGTAACATTCGAAACGTACACCCCATGGAAGAAGGGTCATACAATGAAGATGTAAATACCCATTAATGAAATTATACTACACAAAGTGTATAATAATGGGCAGTACATACACAACTCAATGGAAATAGTGGAAAACGCAGTGTAAATTTCACGAGAATAAAAGTGAGATGAAAAATCCGTTACGAAAACTCGGCAGCATAACGACGCCACATAAAACATCCAAAAATGGATTTATGAGATCAAATAGGGTCTCTCATAATATGAACATAAAAAGTACATTATGAGGAATATAAAAGAACATCCCCAAACATATTAAAGATAAGCTTAAAATAAATTACATAAAAGAGAGTACCTAAAAAGAAAGAGAGAGGTTGGATCCCTTACCTCAAGTCTGACATTTCTTGTTGGTTTCTTCATATTCCTTAATAATAAACATTGGTCAATTTATAATTAAATAAATACCTCTTTTAAATATTATTATTCAGTTCATAACACATATTATAGCTTTATAATAATTGGTAAATAATGTGAGTTCATATCAGATGTTTTTATCGATGTTTGGTACATGAGTCAAAAATGAATGTGTTTGAACATGATTGTCCATGTAGTTATAAGTAAATCATCTCCAGAATATTATTAATGATTTATATATCATATATATCTAGTACATATTCATTTTATACTACTCTATAACATTTGGAGAAAAAAAGAAATAAAATGCACCGTTCATGGAGACGGTAGGTCGTACGTACACATAAACGCTACTTTCATTTCTTTGTCATATTAATGGAATTAAAAATAATTGAGAGATATATATATTATAATTCCAGTATCATATATATTTTATATAGGTCACATATGTTCATTAATTTCATTCTTTATACATTCCATGTATTTCATTAATGAGTCACATCACTTTAGGGGGCGGTAGTCCACACTTCCTCGTATAAAATTTTCGCATTTTCAAAACTTGAAAAGCATAAAGTAATGTTTTAAATATAAAATTCAGAAGCATATAAAAAACATAAATACCATATATATCATATATAAAATATAGTTACATTACAATGTCCACCATGAAAGGTTTTAAGAAAAGATTGAACAATCATCGTTTCGTGAGGAGGAAATTCGCCATCCACAGAAACAGTATGTTCTTTAACCATTAGACAAAGGTCTGTGTAAGTGTAGCTCAAATATTTCACATAACAACATCCTAGTATATTTAATATAATTGTGTTGTTACAAAATAAAGGAATAAAAATAAGTTATATGGTTGGAGAATCAAAATAAAACAAAAGAACACAAGGGAAGACATTACCTTTAAATCGGGTAACTCTTTTTGATTTGAGCTCAAAGGATTCCTTGGAAAGGATTCTGCCCAAAGTTGAGGCTTATGTGATGAAGAGAGGGATGTGTAGAGATGAAATGGGCTGTGGTTGGCTGATCCAAAGGCTTTAGAGGTGTGGGTATGGTGGTAGAGTTGAGGGCCTTTTATTAGAGAAGAGGAGGGGCACTCTTGGAAAGTTATAAAGTATTACTTTATTATAAAAAAGCTTTTCGGATTTTAAAGGTCCCAAAATTATATATTTCCAGGATAATGTGATAAGATTTCGAAATACACCCATAAAATTGGTTTTTTACCAGTTTAGTTCTTATATGTTTCATTATCTATTCATTTTATTTAAATCGTTAAATAATGAGGTAATCACTGCATAATCACGGTGTCATAAATAATTTAATTTATTTAATGTCTAAAAATTATAAAACAATATCATGATGTTGAAAATATATTTAGATTTCTAATGAATATTTATTGTAAAAAACATGACTTCTATGACCCAATGTAAAAATTGTTTTAGTAAAATAATACATGTTTGTGACATTTAATTTTAACTTTAAATAAAAAGTTATTAATGCCATTTTCCAACCAAAGTGGATCCATGGGGTCACCAAGGTGACCCATGGATTTTCTTGGTCTGACATGACTCATCAAATAAGGGTGTGACATGTTTCAAGGTCATTTCATATTATTAAAACATTATTTTTACCTTAAATTACACTACTTACCTATAATCACGATTAAAAACTTAAAACTTACTATTCACCAAAATATTATTTTAATCCCATTGAACCAAATTTTAAATCCTAATGAAAACCATGTATGTCGGAGTTTTTAAATTCAAATCACAGAAGTGGTAAAGATTCATTTAAACGAAAAATCAGTTTTTAAACTACCACTTTGTGGTTTCACTATTCATCCAAAATTGATGTTTTCAGAAAAATACCAAAAATTCACCCTAAGCTATATTTGATATTCCGAATTCAAAAATGATTTGTATTTTATAAAATTCAAAACATATGAGTTGCACTAATTAATTGAATAATTAATTCCTGCTGTCAAAACAAATAGCATGTTTTTATGAAACAGTATCTATTAAATGATTAACAGTAGTTTAAGTCCTATTTCAGAGTGAAATTAATTCCAAGGACCACCATTGGATTAAATTGTAAAAAAATATTATAAATACACTTTAATATTAATTAAAAATATAATCTATCCATATAAATAAATCAGATTAAAAGGAGGTTTTGAATTAAAATGAAACATTTTCACTAAAAATGATCTTTATCGGAAACATAACAAAAAATTACAAAAAAGTAAATTTTGATGTCCAGATTCTATAGAAATATTTTATTTGGTCAAATAAAACATATAAAACTTTCAAAAATATATTTAAAAAGGGTTCTCCATCTAAAGGCGGTTAATCGACCTTTTATATAATATTAGAAGATTTATGCTTAAAATGGGATTCATTTGAATTTTACGCCTCTAACATTTATTGCATAAAAGAAAAAAAAATATTTGACAAAAATATATATTAATTTTGTAGTTAGTTTCTTTAATTCCCGCCATTATAATTTCTACGAGTTAACTACCATTTAAAATAATATTATTTTATTACTAGAGTGCAACGTAAGATATCAAAGGAACTCGTTGTCGTGTATTGGTTATGCCATCGAGCATAGAGTTCATTTTAAATTAATATTAATATTTTATTCACAAATATGGATAAATTTAAAAATTTCATATTCTATATTTACATGGGGTGTTACATAGGTACTCTCACCTAATATTGTTTCAAGAAAAATGAAATTCCAATATCTTTATAATTTTTTTAGACATAATGTTATGATATTAAATTAAACCGCCTACGAGTGTCAAACTATGTTGATAGTTAATCCCCATTTTTATAAACATTGTGAATATCATGTTAATATGAATTATAACATTTTCTAGGTTATTACACCTAGGAAAATATGTGATAGATCCTACATCGTCATTTAATATCTATATTGGGATGTCATTTCTATGAAAACCACGTACTCAAAATAATACATTGATTTATGTTTTTATTATATACATTGGTTTATACATAAGACTTCTCCATAGGGGATTCACTAATATTATATTATCCTAATCTCTAAAAATTAGCAAGCCTTTAAAATATACCAACTATAGAAAATAAAATCCTAATAACATATTAATTAATGATTTATAAAAAAGGATTCCAATAATACAATCCAATGATCTACTTATACAATTTCTTTGTATAAATACGCACAGAAATGTGACATCTTAAGAGTACACATAAAATATTTTTTTAAATTAAATAATGGATTAAAAATACAATTGATATTTTAAAACAACGTAGGATACCATGTGGAATTCTTAGAATGAAAAGGGTAACCTAAAAAGCTCTATAATGCAATAAACTAAGAAATTATGCATAACATGAGAGTTAGGAGGCGTAACATGATATCATATAAAGGATGACCATAAAAATGAGAACATGAAAAGTATATGATATCATAAGGTCATGGAATCATAAAAAATAAATAACCACATAAATGGAAAGTATATTAATTTAGGAATATACATAAGGGAAACATATACAAAAAATATAATAAGTTCATGTGAGTAATTATTCATAAAATATTGAAAAAAGAGGGTGTGTAACTAACACGTATTGAGGTTTGTATAAAAGAACCCTTACATTTGTTAATGATTATCTCTTCATATTTACAAAAAACACACATGTAAATCAATTATTTTACTAAATATATTCCCAAGAACTTTATTCATATATATTTAATTATATATTGTCTATTAAATTTAAGTGATAATTTATAATTATTATATATTCAACTTATATTTGTTACAAGGGTTTGTTTGAATAATTCCTCTCTAATTCAATAAGTATTTTGATCCCTGTCACTGTTTCTGAAAAATAGATTCATAATCTCAATAATATTAATAGTGAAACTAATATAATCACTATATATATTAATTTTTTATAACCCATTCATGATATTCAATGAATACCAATGAAATTGTTTTCTTGCAAAGTCTATAGTTTTCACGTAATCATGATTATTTTATAATATATTTTATATATTAGAGGGAATTAATGTTTATTATAATTTTAAATTTTAGATTTAGTGTTATAATATATATATAATATTTTTCACCAATGAAATCCTTAATACTAACCATGAATGGAGGTCATCGAAAACAAAATACGGCACTAAGTGGACACAATAATCTTCAAAAACACACTATGAATGCGTTTTATTACTTAGTGAACAGATATAAATAAATTATGAGTTTTTACTCTCATATAAAAAAATTTAAATATAACTATGACACTTTTATCAATATACTTATAAGAATATAACATTGTTTTTTGAGGAATATTAATGTGAAAAAATTTAATACATGGTAATATTTACACTGGAAACTTCAGCATCTCTAAGTGATATATTTAGTATTGAGGGCTTTAGGTTATTTTATAGTGGTAATTATTGAATTTTTTAACAAATATATTTGAGGAAAGACTATTTTGGTTTACCTTAATTTTATATTTTAATGGGAAGTGTATCATCAGATGAGTGAAATTTATTACCTTTTATATGTGAATAAATTGAATCATTTGTGATTAACCTTCACTATTCAGTGATTTATGACAATATTCAAGCATCAGAGGTTTTAAAATATATAAAACATGGGAACCTTTATTAGTATATATTGATATTTTAAATCTATATTTAATATTAATTTTACATAATTGAATATATATATAATAGAAAATTTCCTTTTGAAAAAAAACGTTTGATATATAAAAAACATTTTCTTAGAAAAATAATGTTTTAAATATGTTTGTTCAAAATCATATTAGGTATTTATTATTAAATGAATGAGTGTGAATAAATTTATATTCTATCTGAAATATTATTTTATTATAAATATTTATAAGTGATTAATTTATTTTAATTTGTTAGAATTATATAATAATAAAAAATAACTTTTTCAGTTACACAATTTTACAGTTATTTCGGCAAATAGTATTAATCCATGTAATATAATTTTTATTAATAAATATAAAAATTAAAATTTTAACTAATATATAAATGAACATATAATTTTTTTTATTTCATATTCATAGAATTGGAAAAAATTAATTATCAAAATTAGAACATAAAAAGTATCATTCATGGCAAACCACTACTAAGGATATCAAAAACATAAATACGTGTCTACTAAATCGTACTTGTAATTTTAAATGATTTATTTAAAATTATAAATATATATTATTTATTTCAAATTGGGGGTTTAAACATATAGTTTTAATAAATTAAATTTTTATAATACCAATATCATTATTATTCCACTAAAAATTAATTACAGTTGAATAATCATAAAAATTCATCTTAAGATAATATTGAAATAATATATCAATAAAATGATTTAAATTTGGGTAAATTTTAATTATAAATGCATCATAAATATAGGAATATAAAATTTAGTTTATACCATATATTACAACTACTTTATCATTTATAAATGTTATATTTAATAATTTTATATATTTAAAGTGTTACAGTTTTCATTTTAAATTAGAGTTGTATGTATCACTAGATCCTAAAAATGATATTTAGTAAGTAGGAATATTTATTAAAAATCTGTTTTTATTTTTTATCTTGTCATCAAATGAAACAACATGCCTTTTCTTTTTGAAGATCTTATTTTCCATGAGCTGGATATGGAAAATTTCCTTCCCGATTGGAGTCTTCAATGTGAGCACTATTTAAAACATTTATGGTTTTTTAGATTGGATCAAAAAATTCTATTTTAGGAAAATATAATTGAATTTATTTCGAAATTTATTAGTTTTAAAACCAATCCATAAAATTTTTAAGGTTAAAAATGAAAAAATGGTTTCAGGGTTTTTAAAAGTATCTTGTATTAATTTATAAGTATACTGTAGCATTTCACTAGTGATAAAGGATAAAGTTGGTGTCTTAATCAATTGAGTGAGAAATTTTGTACATCATTTTCTTTGATATGGAAATTAAAATAATATATTTTTAGTGTATTAAATTTTTTCATTACTTATATCAATTTATTTAGTCCAAATTAGTTAATTTTTTAATTCAAAATATTAGTTATCTATAGGGATGACTGATTTTGGTAGCTTCAATGACTTAAATTCAAAAATTTATGCTATTTTAAGGATTATTGATTTTTTTATATAATGTGTTATAAATAAATTCTTTTTTAGTGATATAAATGAAGGGATTTTATGGTATTATGTTTTATATTTTGTTTATTTTAATGTTTTTTGGTTAATTGTATGAATGTTGCTACACATGGCCTTTTAACATGTAGAATTATGGGGATGTGTTAATTTTTAACATGATTTTTAATATCTATTTTAGTAATGTATTATTATTCATTCATTTATTAATAATGTTTTATGGTTCTCAAATAATCATATATTGGTTCTTTTTTAAAATAAATAAAATGGATTAGCATTATGACTCGAATTATGAAATTTTGAATCAAAATTAATGATCTATTTTGTATGAAGTTTCATATACTAGTCAAGGAGAATAAAATATAAATTAAAGTAGAAAATTAGTTGTTATATCATTATTTATTATATAACCTTGTCAATAATGAGGGGAAGGATGACTTTGGATTAAATGAGTCAGAATTTGAAATCATTTTTAGAATGAAAATTGATAATAACATAGGAATATATTTTAGTTTATCGCACTCAAAGATGATAATGTTTTATCATGAGGATTAAGAAAGATATTATTAATAAAAAAATATTTTTTAATTTGGTTCCTAATTTATGGATATGTAGATTCATTATCTTTTTGGTCTAATTATATTCCTGTGTGACTGAGTGCAGGGAATTATATACATTGTGAAGTTATAAAGTCAGAGAGTTATTGAAACCACAAATAATTGGAAGGAATAAATTATCGTTCTTAATGAATTGGATACACCAAATATAATTTTTTTGATCTATGGATGTATCCTAGTGTGGATAATCCATGTTAAAAGTAATTTTTTTGTTCAATTTACAATATTTATTGGATTATACAATATTTGAGGAAGATAACTGATCCCACTAATTGTGTGATCATATTGTTCGAAGGGGTTTTTTAAGGAAATAATTAACCAATAAATCACCCATATATTAGTTAATTTTATTTTATTGGGTTCCAATAATTATCATAAAAATTTAATCTAAAAAAATATTATATTCCTTAGGTTTTTTGAAATACACTCCTCGTTTCACTCTTTTTTGTATTGGTTTTGAGAATATTAAAGTTTATAAGTACCTTGAAAATGGTGATAAAACATTATGTGTTCTATATATCCTATTTTATATTAAATATAGATCAAAATGGTTATATTGTAACTCTAAAATATAAGGGGGGTATAAATAGGATTCCCCCATGGTGGTGGAAATTAATATATTAATCACTGTTTTGGAAGACATATAGAAAAAAATTTCTACTTCTAGGGGATTTGGTTTCCTCCAAAGAGAAAATTTATTATACTGATATTTTATACTGAAAATTTAAATAATGAGAGTGTTTTTTAAATATTAAATAAAAATATATATTATGTTTTGATAAATTTTAAGGGATGTATGTCCGGAGAATTTTAAAGTAGGCACAAACTGAGAGATTAACCGTGATTGTATTAAATAAAAAAACTACTTATTTTGTTATTTTGTTGTACTATATATTACATAAATACACATATTAATACACTTTTTATAATTTTGTATCAATATTAATCATCTATTAAAAGATTGAAAATTTGGATGTAAATTTTAGGAAAAAAATATGTTATTTCTTTCTTTTGTTTTTTTCCTCAAATTTCATGTGTAAATTTATTTTATTATCAATTCATATGTGATAATATGAAAATGTATATAATAGTAAAACAATGTTATGATATATTTGTCTTCTTAATTTTTTATTTTATTTGAATCATTAGGCTATGAAATATTTTTTTGACATAACGACTTCATTGTGTCACTAATTACTTACATTTCACTTTTTTATCTCATTTTGAACAACAATAATTCAATATTGTGTTTTCATGATTTTTTATAGATGCTATTTCAGGAATAACTAGGTTAGATACCAATTTTAATATGGAAATATAATTCTTATGATTTTTTAAATCATTGGAATGCTCCAAACATCACCCTGATTGTCTTTGGGTACATCAAAAGAAACCCAAGTTTGGATTAAAAATTTAATATTTTTACTATATTCTACAGTTTAACACACGTTTCATATTTATTAAACATGATTTTTTGAAATTTAATATAAATTATTATTCTTTTTAGGTGTTAGAGAAAGATTTTTTAATATTTTATGGTAAATAGATTAATTTCAACTATAAATTTCAAAGGTGGATATATAGAATTTATTATTTATCACTTCAATTTCATTCATAAAAAAGTGTTCTTAATAAATCCAAAATTGTGAATGGTTTGTGAAATTGTATTTATAGGAAATAAGAAAAAAAATTAGATTTTTATTTGTTGAGACATTTTTTCATAATAGAATAATTGTTTTACTATTAGGTTTTTATGTTTATAAGAAAATTAATGATTTTTGTTAATAATTATTTTTCATGCAATATTTTTAATTCCTCAACTAATATTAGAAGTATTCATTTTATTGATTGAGTTTTATTTTCACCCTTGTGTCATGTGTTATATTTTTCATAAAATTAATACCGATTAAGAAATTAATTTTCAAAATGAAAACCTCTACCATAATGTTAAATATTAGTGATAACATTGTGTTTTTTGTTCAGATATGGGTATCACAGTCATGAAACTAAATTTCATTGATTTCATGTCATAATTCACCCATTTTCTATTAAAATTCACATCATTAAGATATATTTTTCATGCTTAATGAGGCTATACATTCTATACAATGAAAAGATGATTTTTTTTTGTTTGAGTAGTTTATACATTTAATTTCACTATAGAATTATATTTTAATAATTATTTACTAATTTTTTCTCATGAAAATAATTTCTTGGGGAAATTTGGAAAACCATTTCATATAAGTTTGTTAATCTTTATCCTTTTGATTATAATTACACATTCACTTGACAGTTTTACATAGTTTAATGAAATTACCATAGATACCATGGAGGGATTTTTCATGTTTTTTCATCAGTTAATGTTTATGAATGAAACATTTGAATTTATGATAAACTAATTATCATTGTGAATTCATTCATTTGGAAATATATATTCTGTTTAAACATTATAATTTAATCATATTAATTATTTAATGATTATGTTATAGGTTAGTGTGTTCTATTATATAAAAAAGTATAACAACAATAAGATTTGGGAAAATTGAAGTTGAAAAATATTCCTATTTTTTCAAATGGAGAGAATAAATCGATGCTCTGTTATATTGTCTAAAGAAATAATATTAATCAATGTATTAAATTTAGTGTAAATAATAACTCATTAATATTGGAATCATATTTAAAATAACATCACAACATAATAAAAAACAACAAAATGAGTAAAAACTATGGATTATTAGTTATAAATCTAAATACTACTGTAAAGGATTCTATTAAAAGAATTATATAAAATTATTTAATTTTACCCTAGAGCTGTAAGAGTATTGGTAACCAAATCAATGTTATAAATGTTATTCACTAAGAACTTCGTTGACATTCCCACTAAAAGGTGAAAGTTTCCCATCAAGGAAATCGTCCAAAAAACATAAATAAAACATTATTAAATCGTAGATATCAAAATTAATAAACATGATCTGTAACTGGTACCCACCCATTCCTCAAAGAAAAATTTAGTTCAAAAGTAAGTAGCTTCCAATCACTACAATCTCAATGATTTAAATGTTTCGAAGTAGTATATTCCAAACCAGGTATTATTTTAAAAAAACTATCAGAAGAAATTATTACATGAAAAAAAATGATATATTTTTCAAAAAATTATCACACTTTGAACAACATATTAAACATACTAAAGAATAAAACAATCAAATGCACTCACTGTAGTGATATGAATACTGATTTCTAGATTGAATGTGTTTAGAAGTATTTTTGTCAGTTCTTTTCCTAGAATCCACATTCCAGTTTATAAATTATTTTATAACAATAATCCATAAGTAATATATGAAATTATTATTATTTTTGTTATTTCAATATCTTAATAAATAACATATTTTATTATAATTTTTAATGCGATGTCACAATTTTCTAGAAATTAACTCATAATATTCAAAACACTAAAACATACAATTGATGTTCATAATATATATAAAAATTAAAATATCCATCACTAAAGTTCAGATAAAAATCAACATGGAGTGTAATGTGAAATTAAATTCAAGGATATGGAAGAAATTATTTGACAAAATGATTTCTGTTATTTTTAAAATCATATGACATGAATAATGATGTATATTTTACTAAAATTTAAATGATAAATAACCCTTTAGATTGAAATTGAATTCACTTCATATGAATGAAAATATATTCATCCCAATTAAATATTATAGAAATATTCTCTACCATAACCCCCAATTTGTGTTTTTCAAAAATAAATACAAAAAATTAAAAGATAAATTGAACATGAAGAGTTAAGAAAAAAAATCAACATAGTAGATATAAAAATAGTTAGAAAATAAAAGTTATATATACATATAAAATATTATCATCTTAATATTTTTAAGAAATTTTCCTCCCACAAAATCAATATTGGGAAATTATATTACCCCTTTTAACTTATGGTTTCTCCCCATAAATAATGGAAAAATACATTTCTCCCCATTAAAAATTTTATAAATGAAAAAAAACATTATAATTAAATGATATGGATTTAACCAATAAGACCCATATATAGAATTTATGACTAATCCTAATAATAATTAATTAATTTCCAATAAGTAAACAAAAGTAAAATTTCTACAAATAATTATTATAGTAATTTTCATACAATGTATCCAACAATACCTAAAAATTAAAAATTTATTGTAACAAAATTAGTTTTGAAATAGTTTTTTTATTTTAATTTAATATCTTATAAAAATTATTTATATTATATTTAAGTTATTCTGAATTTTTTATTTTTCTCATATATCTTCTAAATTTTGTCATTTATCAAATGATTTAAATATATAATTTTTTTCCTTTTCCAGAACCTTCCTCAAGATAAAATTTTTCTCATTAAAATATTATATTCTTATATTCGGATTCTTATCATACATTACCATCTTCCTGATATTTCAATAGTTATACAAATAGTTATCTTAAAAAATAATAATATCTATCAAATTTATTACCTATTAGTCTATTATCTTATTCTATGCTTGTTAGATCTTAGAGAAAATACTATTATCCTCAATAAGTGTTTATCATGAATATATATGAGGTTTAATATACATGACACTTATGATATACCACACACACTCCCAAATATAGTGATAGGAATATGTACATTACAACTATCTTTGATAAAATGTGAGATAAACCATGAAGAAATTACATATATTTCATTAATTTAATAATTAAATATCATAATAATTACAAAACAGAAAATCCAAAAGGTTTTGAGTAATTACCAATAATTTATATATGAATATTATTATAAAAAGTTGTCTATAATTATAGCATACTACATCCCCTTCAAAATTTATCCTTTGTTAATATCATAACCATTACTATGGGAATAAAAAATATAAGTCGTGGGATAAAATGATTAGTAATTAAATCAATATTAATGACTCCTAAATGGATTAAAAATTAGAAAATAAAGAATGGTATAAGAGAAATATCAGATTAGAATAACATTAAATAACATTATCTATCCCAAGTAAGGATAAGAGAAAACTTTTACTCAAAATTACCAAATACGTAACATGTAATACTAGTGAGATATAATAAGAATATAAACACGATCATTATAAAATATATTAAGAATATATGATATGAAAATGGATTAATCATGGGAATGTTGAGTAAGAGTGTGATATAAATATAAGAATACCAATCATACCATAGGGCTCAGGAATTCACTTCTATGTATTCCCCAACATAATTTGTTAGGAATTAAAATCCTTATCTCCCATAACATAGTGGTCCAAGAATTCACATTCATGTCTCTAACACTAGAGTTGTATAAGAATTCACATCCCTATATACATTAACATAGTAGGTCTATAATTTAAATAACTACCTCCCATAATATAATGGATTAAGAATTTATGTCCTTATATCTCAAAACATAGTGGGGAGTTAATTCATGTTGTTATATCCCATTATAATATAATAATAAATAAAACATTAACCTATCATTTAGAGAGATAAATTGGACCCCAACCATCTTATAATGATAAAACACATTTATTTTTATTTAAAAAAAATAAATCATTAATCATATCATTATAATCCCAAGGAATTAATATTGGATTAACAACATTTTTAAATGGTATCATATAAAATTTTCTGAGGAGTTATATCAGTTGACACCAAAACTTTCATCACTATGAAGGGTTATTTCTTTTAAAATTTATAGTATGAAAATGAAACACTAATCCAAAAGAAAAATACATTTTTGAGATTATGATGAGGTTGAGTAAGAATTCATGAAAAGAGTTAAAAAAATCATTTAAACTGCGTTTTAAAACATGAAGTAATGATCCACCATAAAAACATTGGCTTAATAATGTAAAATGAAAACCTTTTTATAATATATCATTAATATAAATTACAATATGTTAGGATTGAAAAATTAATAGTTTGTTTTTAATGTAAATGTTGTGTGGCTGATAAAATATATTACTATGAAAGGGAAATAATTTTATAATATTTTAAATTATTTTTATCAGACCCCAATTTCTAAAAATGAAATTCAAACATTATTTTGAAAATAGGTAAAGAGAAATCAATAAAATAAATGGAAGAATACATACTTTTAATTTTAAATGAGAAAGATAATTATTTTGGAGTGGAATAAAATGAAAATAGATGAGAAAAAAACAAGGGAGGATGGGGATTTTTATTTAGAAAATAACATTTGAATGAAGAATGAAGAACATCAATGAGGATAAATTATGGTAAAAACCTCTTAAAAAGATCATTAAAAGAAATAAAAACCCAAAAAATATAGGATTAGTTAAAATAAAATTCAAAAAATATGTTTATTTTAACAGCCCTATACGAATGTTATTTAAGAATAATTATAATAACTCAATTAATGAGAATTGAGTTAACAAAAAATCATATTAATTTGGTAAAACATTAATCAAAATAAATTAAATATGATATAAAAATATGTTTCATAAAATAAAATTAAATTTAAGATAATATGATATAAATACATACATGGGTAATATATACAACAAAAAATGAAATATGTTTTGAATATGGAATATGACATAAAAGAGGATAAATGGGTTGAAAAACGTTTTTTTCTAACTATAAACTTCTATAGAAGAACATTAACATCATGCATAATAAAAATAACCATCATGATACAATATTTTGTAAAATTATTCACATAAAATATCCCTTTCAATGCTTAAATAAAATAATTTATCAAATATTTATAATTAATTACGGTTTTTTTTTATTATTGTATGTTATTTATTTTGATTGCTTAAATTTTTTTTGTGATGTTGTCTTTGATCTATATACATTGATACATCGTTCGTCATTAATATATTATTTAACATACTAGAGTTGATGTTTCATAATGATTTATAATGTCATCATTTCATTCCAGGAGAGTTTTAGTCATGATTCGTGGAGATTAAATCTTTGAGGTGCTTATTTCATGTAATATACTAATTTCAATTGACTACATTATAATGATCCATTATTTTTGTATTTCCCCTTTAGAATCATTGTGAAGAAATACGTAAACTAAAAATTTCCTATATATATATATATATTTATAAAATAAATTTTAGTAAAATCCCTTTATGGTGGTGATAAAAAACATGGAACACCATCCATGGAGGTAGTTGTATGCACATACACCTGAGAAACATTTACATATATTAATATAAGAAACAAAAATAAGATAAATATTGAGTTATAATTACGAAATTATTAATTATGTAACAAATAACATATTTTTCTATTAATTACATTACTATTAAAATCCCTGAGAAGTAGTGGTAATATACGAAACATATCATTTATGGAGGTGGCAGAACACATGTACGGACAAATAACACTTTTATTTTTTGAATGGATTAGAGGATAATGGCTTATGGTTGAACAATTAATGAATTTACATTTCACTATTTCCATGATAGATATATAATTAATTTTTTTATTATAATTTTTAAAATATGGATGAGAATGATAATGTATATATGGAAAGGTGTAGATAATACCACCATTGAGGATTATAGTTTTATCTTGAAATTCTTAAAGGAATTGGGGGTCTTATGGAGCCTTAATTAAATAAAGGGAATAAAAAAATATAAGATGATACTATATTAGGTATAAGTTTTTATTGTTCATGGGTAATTATATTGATATTTGTGTCTTGAAGTGGATGGAAGTGATCTCCTTTTATAGGTGAAAAGTGGTAATTTTCTTGGAATTTCATGATTGGTGAGGGGTAATGGTGGAATCACATGAGAGTCAAGAGGGGAATGGTTTGTGAGAAATGTGTGTATAAATTTAAAATAATAAAAGTATTGTAGGAGGTTTATGTTTTATTTAAATATAATAATATTTGAGAAACATAATGTAACTTCATCTAACCTAAATTAAACATAATCAAATATTTAAAATGGAAATTATTTTTTAACAAAAAAAATAATGACCCAACATACCAAATTATGTTATTAATATATAATAATTTTCGAACATTTTAATAAATTTAATTTTATAAATATGATAAAATTTAAATTTAGATTGAAACATATGATATTCAAAAAGTGTTTTTGCAAAAAATTGTATTTTTAAAAATTGACTGTTTTTTTTATTATCTCATATTGATTAATAATTAAATGAAAGGAAATTTAATATTTAAAAATTTTAATAACCTATGTGATTCGTTAATTAATGTATATAAGTTTATTTGTTTATGGAAAAATTAAACAATGGTTATAATTTTTTTTGGAAAATAAATTTTTTATCATCACAAATAATATCTGACATAGTAAATTATTTTTATACCAAAACATAAAATTATGTTTTTATTACATATGAATATTATTTTTAAAAATACATTTTATAAAAAATTCATTTTATAGAGTTCATAAAATTATTTTTCTTCTAAGAATACACGACTCTTAAAAATATTTTTCATTAAAATAATTTTTATGTAAAAAAATAATATAATGAATATTCAATTATAAGTGATAATATTTATATGAATATAAAATAAGTAATTTTTATATATTATCAATATATTACACTTTTTCAATAGTGATCAACTTATTACAAAATATAAAATAATTTGAAAAATTAAATTCAGTGTGCAAAGTATTTGTGTCATTAACTATTTTTATTCTTAATTTTTATGGTTGATTACTTATTTAAAAATATATCCATATATTTTTCACTACCCAGGTATTTCAATTATTTTCCTGATTAAATAAAATTATTGTTAAAATAATTGTGATAATAATGTCACATAACACACACACACACACACATATATATATTTACAAAAATATTCTTTTAATTTTTTTTAATTGTATCTCATTAATAATTATAATTAAAATATTATTTAATAAATAAAAAAATATATTAAATCATTTTTTAGTTATATTTTCTCCCAATTAAAGAAATTTCATCCTAATAATTCTATGAATAACTCACTATTGAAAAAAATTAATGGTATCCTTAATATGTAAAATACTCCAGATATAATTTCTAAAGATATATCCACCTCAATATCATGGATAATACTAAACCCCACATTTTCACATTAATAGGAATATATTTTGATTCTTAACTATTTCTGCCAAATATGCCTCCATAGTTGGCTCAAATTTTTATAGAGTTTTTAGAAACATAACATTTATAACATTATTCTTATGATCATAATTCACATAAAATACTAATAATAGCTATGATAATATAAAATAAAATATAATTAAATGATCGTATGAATATGAAAACCAAATCTTAAGATATCATATCATATGAAAACATCATTTAAAACTATTACATTTTCAGTTTAACTATGATATAAAATCATCCAATTACTCCTATCTTTTTTCTAGGTTATCAATTTTCATATTATATTTCCTTTATCTAACATAAGTGGTTATATATTAAAACCTTAAATTAAATTTAAATCCATCATAAAGTGTTTTAATAAATTTTTTATTCAACCAAAACATATCCCTAGGAGTTTCAAACCAGGTGGGCAATTATTCTATTTTGTTTTATCCCATAACATAATTAATCAAGAATCATTGAACCCATATCCCATAAAATATTTGGTAAGTAATTAATTCCCATATATACCATAATATAAAGGGTAAGTAATTCATTACCTATCTCCCATGACATATTAGGCTAGGAATTCACATCAATGTCTCCAAAAACATAAGGGGTCATGTATTAACATTCTTGTCACCCATATTTTTCACAATAGATAGGGAACCATAACCAATTCATTAATCATATAAATAGGACCAGACACTTGTCATAATGTTAAAAAATATTTGCATTTATCATTAAAAATAAGTGAAATATATAATTATTAATAACACATGGAATGAAAATGGATTTGGTAACATTTCAAAATGACATCAGATGAAATGACCTGAGGAGTTTGATCCGTTGATACCAAATGATCAGTCACCCCTAATATTGATTTCACCATAAATTTAGAGTGTTATTGGGAAAAATGAAATCAACGAGGTTAAAAATAATTTTTTAAAATTGTAATATTTAAGAAAAATCATTAAAATATATTTCATAAAAAAATTTGTCATTGTTGTAAAAAGAGTTTTACAATTCACCTTGAAAATTATTTTTCATGAATGTAACATAATTTTTTTAAAAAATACCAAATTGCATAAATGGAATATAATTTATCCTATAATGTTTTAAATGTTTTCATTATGAAATATGTACTGGAATAAAAAATATAATATTTTGAAATGAAAATAATTTTATATTATTTTAAAAATACCTTTACTGAAACCCATTAAATAAAAAGGTTAATAAATATTCATTCAAAATTAATTAAAGAGAAATAAAGTTGAAGGTAATTTTTTAAAAATATTTGGGTTTCATAATATAAAAGGAAATATTTTTTAAAGTAAATAATATTAAAAAAGTGGAAAAAAAACTTTTAATTTGAGTGAGGATTATTCTAAAAAATAACACATTTTAAAATAAATTAAGTCTAAAAAATTGAAAATATTTGGTAAAAAAATGAAAATGTGTTCATTAGAAAAAAATATAAATACATAGAAACCTGATGTTATGAAATATAAAATTATTTTATGGTATATTTTAGTCACCTTATAATAATAACTTAAATGAATAATGATCAGAACTCATTAAATGAGTATTACGCTAACAAAAAACTGTTACAAATTTTTTATATTTTGAATAAATATGATTTTAATGAGAACACGTAGATAGATATTAAAATCTGTTGAGTATTAGGATAATTGTTTACATAAATTAATTAATTGTTTTTATATACACTAGGAAAATGAAAATAAGAGGTGTTGATGATATATGCCTCAAGGAACAAAATTTTAGCTGATAAAACCCATACCCAAACTCTCTAATAACATAGAAGGAATTGAAAAAATTGAATAAGAAAACAACCATATTGATAAACTATTTTTGATGCTTATTCATGTTAATTTAATTATTAAATACTCAATTATATTATTTATTTATTTATTTATTTTTTCTTTATTGGTTATTTTTATCTCCAGATGCTAGTGATCATGATTACTTGATACATGGTTCGTATTACCGATGTTGATCCCTGTAGTTTTATTTGAATTCCAATATTAGTAGACAATTGAAGGTATTTTAATATATTTTTTATAATGAATAATAATATTCATATTTCATTCCATTATAGTTTTAGTCATGATTCATGAAAATGAAACCAACGATGTCCTTATATTTGAAAATTTATCTATATCAATAGATAACATTATAAGGATCATTGATTTTTGGTGTCTTAATTTCATAATAAAATTACTTAAATTTATTACTACATAGTATATACATATATATATATATATAGTGATTTAATATCTAGAACAATCCACAAAAGTTGGTTTTGAAAAATGATACGTGTTTTCTGTGGAGGTCGTAATCTGCACGTACACATATGCAACATTTTAATTTTACAACTGAAAATAATAAAATATTTTAAGAAAATAGTTATTATTATAATAAAAAAGTAAATAATAGATAAAACATTTATTATTTAAATAAAATATTATAATCATCCATATTTTGTGGTAATTAAAAGTAGCAGATGTCATGTTTGAAGGTGGTAGTCAACATGTAAGCTGAAGCGGCGTTTTCAAATTTCAAATGGGTTAGTAGGGAATAAAAAAATATTAACCATAAATAAAATAATATTTCCTTATAAAAATGATTCTGATTTAATTATGCGAATATGGTTATAATATTTATATAAGAGGTTGATTGAGTAAAATAAAAATGAATAGACAATGGGTGGAAAATAATTACTTTGAGGATTTGAGTATTCTCTCGAAAGACCCTTATTATTGGAGGAAATGTGTCAATTTCACGAAGGCATGTTCTAAAAAACATGAATCAAGATTATATCTGAGGTAAGAGGGTATTTTGTCAGTAATAACTGGAAGTTTATGTCTATTTGAAAACGGTGGAAGTTAGATGATTTTGTTTTTAAAAATGATGGACATTTTATTGTAAATGAATGTTAGGTAAGGGGTAAAGGTGGAATCACATGGATTTTATGTGATTAAGGTTGTAATTTGTTGGATTTAATAATCCATATGAATTTATAACATAAAAATACCTCTTATAACTTCTAATTTTATGTTAAATGTATATAATTTGAGGCACTTAAGACACCTCATTCCACCATTATTAACAATGATTAAATATTTTCCATGGTAAATATATTTTTATTAAAAATATAATATTACCCATTTATTAAATTTATAAATTATAAATCCAAATATTCAATAATATTAGGGTAATAAATTATATATATATGAGAAAATTGTAAATTTAACTAAAATATAATATATGAATTTTTATTGAAAAAATATTTTTTATATATTTGGGTTTTTTATTATATTTTCCGAATGATTACTAATCAAATAAGGGGTAACATATTTTATATATGATTTAAAATAAAATCATATTAATTTCTAAAAGGATTTAAATTTAATTTATTTAGATAAATATTAATAAACCAATATAAAAACAATTATTTTGAAAAATAATTGAGTGGTAAATAATATTTATTTTGGAAACATTTTTATAATAAAATTTAAAGTTAAATTATTAAAAAAAATTGTATATAGTGATTAAAATTATGAAAAATATTTTATTGAACTCAATTTATAGAGATGATAATATTAATTATAAAATAACAGTGCATAACATAACAAATAGTTTTTAAAAATTTTATTTTTATAAGAAAAATAATTATTTATTTCATTACATTTTATGTGTAAATGTATATAAAAAATTAAATATATATATATATATATTAATATATTAAACTTTTTTACAGCGATCAATTGGTAAAAAAATATTCAATATACAGGGAAATTCTAAATCATTGCGTAGATGTATACTAATAATTAATGATTTTATTCCAAAATATTTTAGACTTATTAAATGTAAAAAATAATTACTATAATTTTTATCAATAAATATCTATAATAAAAAATTATTATAACCTTTCAAATATTTTTGAAAAATAATTATTTTAATAATAATATGTAACACATAAATATGCGGTTACTTTATAATATGTTTTTAAAATGTAATATTTATTTTATTCCATACAAAATTTTTATAATGAAGAAATGTTTATATTTTATATTAATATTTTATCTAATATTTCGTGCTATATATTTTAATATAACACCCTAATATTTTTTTATAATAATGATGCTTTGATAGATAACATACAAGACATGCAAACCCGATCATAAACGAACCATGAAATAATATTATTTTAAATATTAGTGTTATAACATAGTAGTTATGGTGGTAAGTATGAATAGAATTAACATAATATATATATATATATATATTAACTCAATATAAAAATATTATGAATTATTTAATAAATAATCAATAAATTTTAAGTAAAGTAATTATATTGAACAAAAACATGTTTTCTTGATATATAATTTCTCTTTCATTTTTTGAAAAAATAATAAAATTAATTTATAGAGATATTGTAAAATGTATATTAATAAATAAAATCCATTTTTAAAAAATTAATTAAAAATTCAATTAGAGTAATGATTTTCTATCTTTAGAAAACTATTTTTTTCAGTGAATAGTGATAAATGTTGTTTTTTTGAAAAACTATCATTTATTTTAAATAAATTGTGTAATTTATAAGTTAAATAATTTTATTTATATGATTAATATTAAAAATAATATTAATTAATTATATTTAATATACTTAATTAATTTGTAATCATCTTTATATTGGAAATTGGTATGACTTTCGTTTTTGGTTTAAAACGGGGGGTTTTTTTTTCCTGAAATCTATATCAATGTGCCGAATGTTTATATATTTTAGTGAATAAAAAACACCATAATGAGGAATGAAATAAATTTTATTTATATATTATGTATCAATAAATTTTAATTTTAATTAATCTAATGATAAATATTATTAATAAGATTAATATAAAATCATATTTTTCTTGAAAAGTAATCTTTTTGTAAACCTTAATTTTTAATTATAAATTTAATTATGCCAATTTTGTGAATTTAATTTATTAATATTTATTCAATATTTTTAATTATCAAAATTTATATTATTTAATTACTTCGAATTAATATTTTATTTAATGAAAAGTAACAATAGGAAAAAATAGTTATCACAGTTATGGTATAATTGAATTTTCAATGGGATAAAATAAATTAAAAAGGGTTAAAATGAACTAAAAAATTATAAAAAATAATATTTTATATCTATGTTATGAAATTATAATATCTAAGTGTCAATAATTGTAAATTGTTTTATACATTTTTCATGTAATAAAAATGGGTAATCCTTTTTTTAAACATTTCATCTGCATCCCTCACCACACATAAAAAAGACAACCCATTCTCTTATCATCTTCACTCATTAAGAGATATTTGGATTTAAAAATAAATTGTTAAATATATACCTCACATACCTCCACATGACCTAGACCCAAATTTGGATAAAAATTTCATCTTAAGAAGATTGTTTGTTCTATCCAGAGGAGGTTTCCCATAAAAGTGGTGTCATTCTTAACCACACGTCTTTATATTATTTCTTCACCGAATTATTTAAAATTTTCTAAAAATATTCATATATATTAAAAAATATATAAAATATAATTATATTAATTTAATTTAATAATATAAATCCACCTCTTATTTAATAAAGTGGTAAAAGAAATATTCATTCTTGTGTAAGATGGACTACCGCCTTATGAATCGATGTGATTCATTTTTCATCATCACCTCTCATAGATTGTTATAATAATTCATTAATATTATATATATTATACATTTCAAATTATTATTATTATATAAATATATTTATTTAATTATGATAATTTATATACCTTATTAATTTCAATTCATTGATGGATATGATAATGTCACTCATGTATAAGAGAGACAACTGCATCACAGAGTGATATGATTCATTTTTTACTAAGGATTTACATTGAAGGTAATATAAGTAAATTTAATTAATATATGAGATATAAAAATAATAATAATGATAATAATGTAATATTTATAATTTTATAAATATAATATATATGATTTGCATTTAACTTATCACCAATTGGGAAATTATAACATCTTTCTCTTATATGTGTAGACTACCACCTCTATGAAGTAGTTTGATTATTATCTCCTCATCGCATGACATGGATGATATATATAAAAATATATTTACTTAATAAAAAATTTTATTTATGAAACTTTTATTATTATATAAAGACAAAATATTACTTACCTTTTCTCCACAATGATCATTGAAAATAGAAACGTTACTCTTGCGTACATACGACCTACCTTTCCTATTATTATAGTGTAGTTCATCATTCATATAAAACATCATAGATTTTTTAAATTTATAATTTATATATAAATATGATTAATATTAATTTATTATTAATAAGGAGGTGTTTAAATTATGAACTATTTGGCCTTGATCAACACACTAAAGTCATTTTGAAACATTGAACTGAATGTCCTCAAAACACATGTTGTGGAATTACCTAATTAAATATTCAAATAGGTCATTTGAAAGTTATAATATAAATTATTTACGTAAAATTTATTCGACCTGTGAAATTTTTATAAAAAAATAATACAGTTAATATAATCATATTATACATTTTTTTGAATATTTACGACGAATATTGGGGCACAGGTAAGAGTTTCACATCTCACTATAACTTCTATGAGAAATATTTAATATTCAGAAATTATTTTTATTATGTAACATATATAAATAAAATTAATTAATTAAATAATTATGTTCAGGAAAATTATTGTGATTTAAAAATCTATATGAGGTTGTCCATTTTATTATGCATTGATCCCGAGAGTACCAAAGTAGTAAGGGACTTTTTTAAAATTTTCCTTCATTGAGAAATATCATAATGTTTTGAACATAATTAATTTAATATTATGTATATAATCACCATTATACCAATAATAAAACTAATCCCAAATATATGATGTTATTTAATTTAAATTACAATTAATCCATCCAAGGGGATTTGACATGAATGATTCCAATTTTTAAATGAATTTCGAAACATGGTTTTTTTCATTTAATTGTATGAAATCTTCATTGACTATTGTATTATTAGATAATATCATAGTAATGGATTTTTATTTTAAATTTTTTTATTTACGCATTATTTTTTAGAATTTAAATTTTATACACATAATCGATTCATTGAGTAATTTTCACTAGAATATTATCATCATTTTAAGGGGTTCTCATATAAAATTGTCTTCTTTAGGATATATCATTGGTTATAAACCTATAATATTTTATAAGGTTTATGTACTGCCGCATTGACATGTTAGATCATGAATTTCTTTAATAACATGATATTGAAATTTTCATTTGATGTAATTCATTAACAGGGTTTCTAATTTAAGAGTTACCAATGTGGAAATGAATTTATGATAAAATATCTGATATTTAAAGATTTTATATGTTTTATGTTACTTTAGAAAAAATAATATGATATTATTTTATAGTAAAAATTGAATTTTTTTCTTACAGGTTATGTGTTTATTTAACTTTTTTTATCTATATTTCCTCCTTAATTGATTAAGTAATCATAATTATGACATTTTTATGTGATATTGAACATGTATTTTCTAATAGAAAGTATTTCATACAATTTTATTTCCATGTTTTCTAAATTTTTTTAAAAAATTTTCTTTTTAACAATAGATTATTTCAAAAATCTATTCTTCATAATTTTTGATTTATTTTAAATTGTTTTTCAAGGTATGTTTCTAAAGGTTTTTCATGTGCATCACATTTGACTCTCTTTACATACTGCTTGAGAAGAATGTTTATTATTATAATTTATACCATAAATATATTTTCATGACATCATGATGATTTTTTTTTTGATGATTTTATTATATTTTTCCAAGGTTATTTTTAATTATGAATATTTTATAAATATTGTGTGAATTTTTTTTAAATTATTTTCAAAAAAAAAAAGATTATTTCCCATAAAAATGTTTTTAATGATCATTTTATGGTATTTACACTCACCATGGGAGACAAACCATTATGTTACATTCAATCCATAGGAAAATTATTATATTGATATAATATTTATTCATTATCGAGTTTATTTATGATATCTACATTGATCATGATTCTTTTTCATCGGTGAATGATGAAATAAAAGAACAATTATTAATTTTATGTAAAAAAGAGGTATATTCTAAATGATTAATTAACCAGTGTTACATGGAGAATATTAGATATTATGGGTGTTCTTAATACATTTTATACAATTTTTTCCTAGATATCCCTATGTGAGCCATATATAGAGAATATGATAGGTTTTCTTAGATAGTGTCGCGTGAGGATGATATAACATATACTGTGGGTGCTTCTAGATAATGCTCCAATTCATTAAGAAATGATCTTTTTCTTGACAGGTGAGAAGGTGGGAGTAATAAAAGATTTTCTTCTTTTTATTTAATTGTGATTCTATTATTTCGGACATTATTAAAAATTAGTTTTTAAATAATGATTCAAGATACCAACCTGATTTATTTATGATTGTTATTGGTTTTTGAAATTTAATTTGATCAATATTGACAAAACATATCTCATTATTTTTTGACTTTTATGAGTCTATTGTTAAATCATTCAGAATTAATAAAAAATAATTTATCATGGTATTATGAGTTTGATTTCTCTTATGTTACTCTAATTTAAATTGATTATGTCATTATAACCTTATGATTATCTTATCCTTACTGATTATATTCAATTTTCAATGAATTTACCTTAATAATAATTTACGATCTTTGATGTAATCATATCTTTTCCCCAGGTTATCAATAATTTTGTGCAATGAATTATTTTTATAAGGGATGAAAACAGAAGATGATGATAACTAAATGTGAAATATGAAAATATCGGTTATGTGGGTGAAATGATTAGTTAATGATATGGGTAATGTTTATGTAAGGGGGTTTTATAAATATCTATAATGTAATCCTAAAGGG
Source organism: Viscum album (assembly GCA_963277665.1). NCBI lineage: Eukaryota > Viridiplantae > Streptophyta > Magnoliopsida > Santalales > Viscaceae > Viscum > Viscum album. The sequence goes on from OY728141.1 coordinate 516,073,326, forward strand.
TAATTGGATATGTATGTGTGATAATATTTGCATTTATATTTTAATTATTTGATTGAAAAAATGGGTCTGGTTCATCGATATCAAAGATAGAAATGTAATATTTCTTATTTTAGAACTAGATCTATGAGGGAGGGTTCTGTGCTCTTATTTTTGGTATCAAAACAAGGTTTACATAGATTTGGAAATTATAATTCTTTTCATGTTATCTTATACAATGATTTATGTATTAAATCATTGTTTACATGTTTATGGTTAATTTTATCTTCAAATTATTAGGTACCCCCATTGAGGTTTCATGTATGGAAATTTTTTTGGTGATCAATGAAATTTTTGGTGATATTTTTTGGGTTTTCATATTTTGATCACTTATGTTCGACAAGATGTATTATTTGAGGATAAATTCTATTTCATAAGTTTAAAGAAACTGATGAATTCAATGATCTCTATGAACATTTATGACTAATATTATTTTTAAGGGTGTTCAACGTATTTTTGGGATAATTATAGGGATATAACATTAGGAAAAAGGATAACATTATGGTCAACTATAAACAAATCAATTCTATAATGTACAAGGGGATTGAACCTATAATAGATGTGTAACTTGAGTGAAACTCCTTAAACTAGCCTATTTTTTGTCATGTTTATGATGTGAAATTTATTTTTACAATATTTTTTTTAATATAAGGATATAGTTCTATTTTAGAACATATTTTTTATCATATAGATACCAATGGAATTGAAAACTGGTTTGGTGATTAGGTGATTAATGTTGTTTCAAATATGGGGACTATAATTGTTTTAGAAATATATTTCCATATGATAACCGATTTGATTTTTATAATTTCAAATGTAAGTAGGAATAAATTTTTATCCATTGTATGTTTATGTGACCCTTTATAACTAAATTTTTGTGCTTCATGCCAAAAACAATTATCTTGAATACTCATTGTTGGTAAAAAATATGATACTATGGTGGAAATTGTTTAATGGATGAAATTAAATAAATCTGTTAAGTATATTTCATTATTGTTTTTACTATATATTGTATGAAAATTCCTCAAATATAGGAAAAGGATACTAAGAGAAAAATATTATCCTATTATTTTTATATCTATTGAATTAATGGACATTTAAATTTTCACTCATTTACTGTTTTTTTCCATTAACTTGTTATTTATCATTGAATTTCATATAATCAATGATATATATAACCCCTTATAATTATTTACAATTTTCATTAATGTCCATATCTTTACATTCCAAAAATATTCCCCAGTATTGAAACGTAGTTTTATGATGGCCTTCATATTGACTTTTCCATCATTTCAATAGAAGTTTTATAAACCATTTTTGGGTTATTGGTTTATAAAAATGGAACTTTCAAATATCCAAAATTTAATAACCACGATAAGTTTATTATTAAAAAGATTAAAATTATTAATTTTTATGTAATGTAATTCCCCATATTTTTTTAAAAAAAATCACCTTTTTGCTTGATAGAATATAAGATAAGCAATATAGAGCATAATAAAACCATTAAAATAATATTATATTATATATGGTTGTTATATCATAGATGTAAAATAGGAATTTGTGATTAATATTAATTAAATAATGATATATATATATATATTTACTACTCAATATAATTTTTTTGATAAATTTCAAATAAATTATCAATCAATTTTTAGTTAATTAATTTTATTCATATCAAATATGTTTTCTACTAAATGTAATTTTATTTATTTTGTGCTAAAATATTATAATTAATTTTTAGATCCTTTAAAATAATTTAAATGTAAATTTATTTTTAAAATATATATTACAAAATTTATTTGGGAAAATTTAAAGGGTTTTTAATTTTTTTTTCATTTGTTAGTAAGTATAGAAAAATATTTTTTTTGTAAATATTTCATATGAAAAATAATTAATTTAATTAAAATGAACCATTATTATATAAATATGATAAAAATAAAAAATTTATTATTTAGGTACACTAAATTTACTTAATTACTTCATGAATATGATAGAGATTGAAAGAGAGAGAACCATAGATTTTTAACTCGGAGATGATGAGGAATCTTTGTTTTGGATCTTTTCATGATAGTCTTTAAATTTGATATAGACTAGAAATTTTCCATCAAGCATGATTCACTATCTCCATCATAGTACAAGGGAAATATAGTGAAATAACATGATCCTCATCATCTAAAGAACTAGGGATTGTATTTTATAGAGGCATTATCATGGTTATCAAATCCAACAAAGGAGGGTGTGTCCAGAATCGCTAATATCATTAAACACGATAATGGATGCCTCTTCGTTTTGGAACATTTTTATACACTTCATAAAATGATCATCCTTTTAATATAATAATTTTTCGGTCATATCATCTACATGAAGGGAGAGAAAACCATGGGATACAAAAAAATATATCATTTTGTGAGAAATTGATATTAGTAACACATCCCTACTAGAATAGGATACATCCATAATGTTTAAAATTAATTGAGGACATTAATGTGGATTTTTTATATGGATACCTAACCCTGAATCCCTGAATTTTCAAGAATTTTGAACGGGATGTCAATTAAAATCCTCTCACTAAGAAATAATCAGATGATCAAATATGGACCTAACTCCATGGTTTGATTGAAGTGTATTAGCTTCCTAAAATCCTCAATGATCATTCCTCTTCTTTAGGAACTCCCTTAAAATTATACCAGTGAATTGTTGAAGAGAACATGGGTTTTTTATTTATCTTCAAGGAAAATAATGTTGAAGACAATTGTCAATGTATTAATACTCTTATGGATTATGTTAAAAATAATTAATGTAATTGTATATTATAAATACATCCCTACATTTTATATGGATATAATGTTTGTGGGACAATCTATTTCAAACAATAGTTTGATTGAAAACATCTTCAAATCAGATCATAATCCTAGGGACTGGAAAGAAATCAATAGGAATTGAAGGAATAAGGGTTTCACTACTGAGAATGTTTGGGACTCCATGTCCTTAGTGAACCATACTGAGTTGTAAGGTGTCTTTATTATTCAACTATTTGATTCAAAATATCTTGTAATGACATTTTGGAGGTATAGAGAAATGGTAACATCACTATACTACCATTTACTCACTCTTTGGTGGGGCCTAAAGATACAAATGGGAATGAAACTGAATTCTCAAATAACTAATAATTTACTTTGAGGATCTCACATGGCATCATCAATCATATTTTTATTATTTCTAAAAAAATATCCATCCAAAATAAGTCTTGAATATTACTGCATCACTTAGTCCAAATATTTTGAATCATGAATCTATGAACAACTCCTCTAGAGATCATGAAGGATGGGTATAGAGAGACATTTAATAATGATTTGGAATGTATGGATGAGTGATATATAAGAATGGAAATCCCATAGGGAATCAAATAACTATTTAATATACTACTGATAGAAAAAAAATCTATAGAATCTAACTTATATGATGTTGCACCCCTTGACATGACTGTTGTGACTCTATCATCCTCATTGAATCCTACAACGGCATTTTCTTAAATTATAGATATAAATGCTATGGATCATAGTTGCATCACACTTGATGATGATATTTTACATTAAAATAAACTCTCAGAAATATCTAGGTGTTATGTAATTCCCCTAGAAGGATAATTGGAAAAATTATCCAAATGTGAGGGATAGTATGAGCACCCCACATGATAATAAAACACGAGATGGTGTGATAATGGTTATAAATATCGATTATTTTCCATAAATCATTCCATATCCCCAAAGAAAACAAGGGCAGGCCTCAAAAATCCTTCAAAAAGTAGTCAGGTAGAAAATGTAAAGGTGGATCCCACACTATATTCTTATCCAAATGAGGATACATTCTAATAATTACCTCGGGATATCCTATTATAAAACTACCATCTCTCTTAGGATTCATATTTAAAATTATTTTCATATACATATTGGGATGACCTAAATTAATGAATCATATCCTAGATTGTTTATAATCATGGAAAAAAGTTATTTTTCATATTATTCCCTAATAAATGATTGGATAATTTAAAAAACTATTGGGTTGTAGAACACTTCTCTCTGGAGGAGCCCTTTTTGGTCACCTCCAATTATCAAAATGAATCTTGTGCTTTTAAACATCTGGGAATTCAACACATCATTTCCATTATCTATTCTCAAAATCAATAACATAAATGTAGATGACTTTGGTAAGAGATGGAATTCCTCACATCCACCCTCATTAGACCATGGATCATCATTGATGATTTTAATGAAATTTCGAATCTAGATGTGAAACGGGGAGATAAGGCAAACAAAATTTCCTCTATTGAATTTAGATAATAGTTTGAACTCATTTTCTTGAATGAAATCAATATGGAATATTCCAAATATACTTTTTGTAGGATATATATCAATGTTATGGTTGCATGTATAGTTAAAAAGAAATTGGATTTTGAATTATTCCTTGATAACTATGATTATATCTCAAGAAATACATTATCAATTATCAACCCTGATCAATATCCCATTCTAGTTGACCTAGTGACTAATTACCTCAAGCCTCCATTATTATTCATGTTTAACAATTCTTATGTCACTCATCTTGAGTGCGGTATTCTTTTTAATGATGTATGGGTTTTATTTGTCTACAAGAATAATGTACTTTTTGGGATGCTCATATTAAAATATCTCAAGGATAGGATGAAAAATTGGATAAAGGAACAGTTTATCACTATAGATATTCAAATTACCACTCATGATGCCTCCCCCGATCATATACAAGAGCATAACATCAACAATGACTTTACTGATGCAATTATGAATGAAGGTGAGGTTCTATATAAAAATAATAATATTCGAAAATATATGTAGTCCATGAAATATGATTTCATTAAATCTATGTGGCTCAATGATGATGAAAAAAACTCCAAGTTCTTCAATAATATTGTAAAACCCAGGAATCCTTCTAGGCCTCAGTCATTGTATAAAATTGAAATCTAATTTTTGAAAAATTGGAAGGATATCTCATATCATGTGATATCGTATTACACGTTCTTATATAATGGACCCTCTACCACTTGTTTTAATTGTTATGGAACCATTAATTCATTTTTGACTCAATAAGATAACTCCAGAGTCACTTCTCTTCTTGTGGACTCAAAGATCAAAGAGACTGTATTTGGAGAAGTTCTAGATTATACCCCTAGTTCAGATGGAGTCAACAATTGTTTCAATCAAACCATCAAGGTTATCAATCTAAATGATGTCTAAAGTCTTATTGTTCATTTATTTGGAGGTTGTTTTCATCCTCATGAACGAAATTCTCAATTCCTTCCCCTCATTCTGAATATCGATAGCTTCATAGAAATTATTTTTTCATGATAGTTTCTCTATTCAACACATTTTATCAGATTCAATATCTAACATGACCATGTATTCAAAATAATTTTGTCTTTGTTAATGGAAGGAACATCCAATACTACCTCATTACAAAATCTGATTGTGTCAACCACCTAATAAATTCCTCCATAGAAGGAAACTTTTACCCAAAAAATGATATCATAAATGATTTTGACACAATGGTTACGAAATTCTTTTCCAAAGTCTTATCCTAGTTATTCTTTGGTGATATATTCAATAATATTGTTAAACCATTATGTTTTTATCCCATATCTCTATTATTATTATTAGATCCCATGATTGGGACATTAATTTCTCCATAGGTGTTAGACAAGGTCACCCCATATCTAAAGATATTTTTTTCATTGAGGAGGACTAAACCAATATAATATTTGACATTATGGTTGGAAATGAAAATATGAAATCCAGAAGAGTTAGTAGGGGACTATCTTATCTCTCTTACATGATATATGTCGATGAAATTAACCTCTTCAACCAAGGGATAAGAAAAATACCAGAAACATCATAAAACCTAATTTTTATTATGATTACGTCTCAAGCCATGATATTAGCTAGAAAAAATAATCTTCCTATTTTGGGAAGAGAATATAAAAATTAAATAATGATTAAATAATTATAGATATGGTCAGCAGATAGAGACTTATTCCTTTTATGTTCCTTAGTGTTCCGATATATGGGGGTGACAAAAAACATTCTACTTTTTTAGCATAATAAGTCAAATATGAAGAAATAGTTCTTATTAGAAGGGAAAATCACTATTCATGTCGGGCTATGTTTGATTAGTGAAGTATATCTTTATTTTACAATTTTCATATTAATTTGTGGTTTATGAATTGATAGTTTCACTCAGTAATGTTTTAAATGTGTCTATCGTAAATTTTATTTAGAGTGGCATCATTGTAGGGAAGAGGATAGTTATGGTCTTCTAAAATAGGTATTGTTTGTATCAAAATGATGGAGTTTTGGGAATTAACAAAATACATAGTATTTTAATAATTCAACGAAAACACATTTTATACAAAATATCCTGAATGATAAATCATAATCTATTTTTTCTCCATCCAAAATTTCATAATAATCATAAATCATTGAACAACAATCCAATGGACTCGTCCATTTTGACTACCTTCAAGATATTGTAATCTTCTATCGACGCTCACACAAGATGGATGGAATCTCAAGATTCAAACCGTAAATATTGGACTAATAATTTTTTGACTGATCCACCACTTGACTCCCTCATGAGTGATTCTGTGAACATGAATGTGGTCATATTAGTCAACGAAGAAATTTTTTTGATGAATTTATACATGAAATAAACGCACTTTGTTTATATATACCTTCTCATTATGGGTTGATATATATACATGGGAACCAAATAAGAATAGATTACACTTCTGCAAGACCATATGTCAAAATATTATTTTGAAAAATATAGATCATCAGTGGATCAATATTTTGAACAGGAGATGCAACCAATCCTCCAGGTCAACTCCTATTTGGCGGATAGCCTTTGGGAAACTCCTGATGAATTATTTCCTAAAGAGTAGAAAATTAAAGTATTCTCTATTATTATTTAATATTATAATCATATAAGATATATTACACACATTTTACTAATTTACACCACTTCCTCGTTGATGTTGTAGGATCTTTCTATAATAATTGACACCTAACATCGCCAGGATTCCTCCATATAAGAATTCCACAATAACAGGATGAATCTTCCACTCTCCCCTCCATAGGAAAAATTATATCAAGTTTATAATATGAAATTTATTTAAATTATATGTTAGGATTACAATAAGTGGATTCATGTGTAGTATCTTATCACTTCTAAAGAGACATTGGATGATTAGTTTGTTTTTTAAGAAGGAAAAAACTCATAAAGGGGCACTTTCACAAGTTAGTTTATGAAATATCACTCTTAAAACATATTATAATAAAATGTAAAATCCCATACACCCAGGATATTATTATTCATATGGAATAAAAATTTTGCAACTTGGATCCAAATAAATATGAATCGTTATTTAGTGGAAAACCTCGGTATATCGGGGGCATATTGTTGTTTTCAAAGATCATCATGGGGATGCACTAGGATGTGTCTATGGAGAATGTTTCAATACATATTCCCATTAAGATGATATTTTTTGTCATCATTATGATTTATCAGGAAAATAAAGGATTCTAGGACAATCTTTGTTTGGAATACAACACCATTATTATTGTGCAAGCCCCTAGAATAGGATATTCCCATTTATCATGGAATCTGACTACTCGATGGATGATCTTCATGGATTTATTTTCGTAAAATAACGAAAACAAAAATTTAACTTCCAAGGAAAAATACCTAGAGGATGTACATTCAATTAATGGTTCTAATTTCAATGACCTTATATGGTTTAGCTTAATTCTTGATGATCTTATCTCCTACTCCAAATAAAGTAGTGTAAAATTACCCGCATTAGAAATTTTTAATAATCTATTTATTTTAATAAAAAATTATTTTCCTCGTGGTAAAGGTATCAAATTTTTTAAAAAAATCCCCCTAAATAGTTTTTAATCAACTTTATATTGAATTTTATATTATTATTATTTTAGGGTTTAAAAACGTATCTATTCTAAAAAAATTAATATGTACTATATTTCATCATTTTAATTAATTAAGAAAAATGAAAATGAGGAATTATAAATATAAAATTTATTGATTATATATCAATAATGGTAAATATAAATTCAGACAATGATCATTTGTAGTCACAGAGTTGATATAAAATCAACTTTTTCAAGAAAAAACACTTCTTTAGATCCATTTTTTAATTGCTTATACACGATCATTTTTCAATTTAATTAATAAACTTTTTTAATTAAAATAGGTCAAATAAATTCTAAATTTACAATAATAATAATTTAAATTATCCAATAAGTTCCACAACGTATCTTTACATAATTAATATTGAAAATAGTAAAAAAAATTCTGATGTCAAGGAAAAAAGAGATGTTAGAGGGGAGGGTTAATATAAGATGATAAGGATTAAAATGTTATAAAACATGTCTAAAATAAATTTTATAGAAGTTTTTACGAATTATAATGTATAAGGATCCATAATGGTTAGTTTTTTTCCTTTTTTCTTTTTAATAAGAAGTCTACACCTTTTAAAAAAAATTACAAGTGATCCACTGACCTCACATTTAATGGCCATCCCATCTAATCTCCACTTCCCACCTTCAAAGAACATTTTATTAGCCAATGACATAAAAATATCTTACATAATTACATTTGCATGAGATAGATCCATTTTTTATAAAACATTCCACCTAATAATAATTTTTTTCATTTCTAGGGATGTTGTCTGAAAAAGAGATATGATGGTTACCTGAGAATATTTATTTTATTTCATCATCCAAATCATCCAAATATTTTAAAATTGTAGTAATAAAATAACAACATTATATTATATATAATTACATTTTATAATGTTAATGGGATAAACTAAATAAGTCCCCTCTTCCATTATTTGGGAAACAAAATTATTATTTGGATGTACGAAAGACTACCACTTCGCGAACCAATGTGATTTATTTTCATCAACATCACCTCTATTGGATTGTTATATTGATGTATTTAAAGTATATATACATATATGTGATACATTTAACGTAATTATTATTATAAAATAATTATATCATATATACCCTCTTACATTCTATTCAGTGGGGGATATGATAACGTCTCTTGTGTATATGGTGGACTATAACCTCACGAAACGACGAGATTTGATTTTCAATAATTAATATCATGGAATGTAATAATGGAAAAATAATTCAATATATGTGATATAAAAATATAATTATTATTATCATGACATATTAATCATTATAAATTGAAAATATAAACTATTTACTTTTACACTACCACTTACTGAGAAATGATAACATCAATATGCTTATATGTGGACTACCACCTCCAAGGAGCGATGGTATTTTTTTCCAATATTTTAGTCATATGGATGATATATTTAAGAATAGTTAATAATTTTTTATGATATTATGATAGTTATGGAATGGTAAAATATTACTTACCATCAGTCAATAACAATCATTGAAAAATGGAATGGTTATCCCTACATACATTCAATGTACAATATCTATGATTAAAATGTAGTCCATTTTTCATAGTAATATTACATTATTTAATTTAAAATTATTATTGTTCAATAAATTTAATAAATATTTTAATGATTAATAATCTATTAGTGTTAATATAATGTTCTATTTGATCTAAACTTACACAAAAAATCCATTTTGAAATAATGAACCAGACGTCCTCAAACCACACTAAGTGGACATAACTGGCTAAGTATTTATATAATTCATTAAAAAAAATTAAATGAATATTTTATTTATAAAAAATTAATAATGGAGTGTTTTTTAACAAATAAATAAACTAATTTAATTTTATTAAGAAGGATTTTTGAACATGTATGAAGGATGTTGGGCTAGAGGTTGGGGGGTTTTATCTAACTTTTACTTCTGTGTGACATATTCCATATTAGCTTCTTATTAAATTGTACAATGCATATACTTAAGAAGATATTATTTCATTACTATTTTCATGAAAATTATAGGTATTTGGATATCCACATGTGGTTCCCCATTTCATGAGGATTATATTTACATATTAACAATGAAGTAATGGTTTTTGTACCAAATTTCATTTAATAAAGAATATATTTATTTTAAGAACCTATTTCCTTTTAAATGGTTTACATTATTAAATGTTTACATATAATATCGTGAATCCTTCATATATTGGGGTATAATATGTTTAATTTTATTTATTTATCTTAATTTTTTTGACATATAAGTAATGAAGTGGTAAAATATTTTTAAATCTACATTTATTTTCAATATTTCATATGAATTTTTCATTGTATTTGATATAATCAGATAATATGTTTAATGAATTTTAATTAAATTATGTTGTATTTGCACTTTATTTTTGTGGATTTACACTTTACTCACATAACCATTACAATTATTAATTAACACATCAATGTTATGATCATGGAAAGGGTATATCATCTCTTTTTTTTCATTGCGACATATGTCATGTTATGTAGCTATATTCTTTTATAATGTGAATATACAACCCCTTTTTTATGTTATATGATGATAATCATTATCCATATGATATTTAATTTATTTTTGATGTTATTATTTCATGGGACTTAGGATTGATGTTATACCAAAGTGGAAATGAAATTATGTAAAAATTTAATTTATTTTGGGATTTTTATATTCAGGGATAATTTTAGAGAAATTATATTATATTATTTTCATTTATTTAATCTATTTATTCTATAATTTTTATGAATGTGGTTAACTTGTTTTATCAAAATTTCCTCCCTTTATTATTTATGATACAGCAAGAAAATTTTTTGTATGTTATTTCGATATTGTAGTTTTTTGATCGAATATATTTATCTTCCATATCCATGATTGTAAATTATTTTAAATATAATTTTAAAAAAGAAAATTATTTCATAAAGTCATTTTTCATGATATATCGCCTTATTTTAAATGTTATTATACAGAAAAATTTAATTGTTTTGCAGTTGGGACAATTTTGATACTCTTTAGAAAATGGATGAAACCAATATTTATTTCTAACGTTTACATCACAGAATAATTTTATTTCCATAATGACCATTATTTTATTTTAATCAAAAATTATGAGTCGATATAGTTATTCTCAAAAAAATTATTTTCACGGTATTTATTTCATTTTTTAGCAATAAAATTTGATGATCAAAATGAAAATGTAATATTCTAGAAATATGATTTTAATGACCATTTAATGGTATTTCCATTGACCAATTTTAACAAACCTTTATGTTACATAAACTGCACTAGGGATATCTGATATTGATACAATACTTATTAGTTATCTAAACAGATTAATAGATTTAAAGGAAATTGATTCTTTTAACCAGTTGAATCATGTAATTAACAAACAATGAATTTTGTTATTCCAATCAGTGAATGATTATAAATATTTTACTCATGAGTTCTACTCATACATTATTAATGATCAGGGGTAAGCTAAATACAACCTATATTGTTGGTGACACCATATAGAACTAGGTAATCTTGATATAGATTATACAATGTGTGTTCCCAGATAGTGTTGGGTGAGTTAAATATATCTTATAAGATAGGTTCACCTAAATAGTGCTCTAATGTGTTGGGCAATGGACCTTGTTTTGGATAGGTTAGGAGAATAGAGTGATTGGGGGTTTCTCCTATGTAATTAATCGGGATAGACTTATTTCTGACATTTTCAACGTGGGTTATGAAGATATTGTTCCATGTTACCAACACCTATTTCTTATGCATGAATTTATTTTAAACATTTCCTTTGATCAATATTAACATTAAGTGGCTCATGATTTATTTATTTTCATGAATGATGGCATTCTTTAATCTGTATACCTATACACATATTTACTAATCTATGGTTGATGGGTATGGGTCATCTAATGTTATTCTTAAGCATTTTTACTGTGTCATCACACCCTTATGCTCATCTTATTCGCAATGATTAAATTAAATAGTTAATGATTATGTTTTCCCATATAAATAGTATTAGGGGACTCTTATTTTGTTCCCTTTTACCCAAGTTATCAATAACGATGTTGAATTAATTATGTATAGAAGACTCTCATTTAGATTGTTATGATGAATTATGTTGAAATAAAAAAATTTGAGTTAAGAGGATAAAATGTTCATTTAAATACATATGTATTTTTGATGTAATAGTTTTTCATAACTTTATAAAACTCTAAACCAAATATTTTATATTGTAAATAATTGATAAAATATTTCATTTTGTTCTTTTAATTTTTATATGATGATAAAAGGATAACTTTGATCATTATCAAATCCATAAATGAATATTTTATGATTTTATAACAATATCATGAAGTGTGTGTTTGAGGATATTATATTTAGTGTGTTTTTTATGTTATCAAAATTCAACCTAGTATTTAATTAATTGAATATATATAATAAAATAATAGTGTTTTTTGGATATATTTAATCTATATAGGTATTTTCACATAAAAAATAGCTTATTATTAATCCTATGTGATATAGAATTTTATTTCTATATTTTAGTTTTTTTATTGAAGTTCAACATTTATATCTTTTTAATGTTCTTCCATATTAATCTCCTCCTCAAGAGTGAGATTCAGAATATCAAAATGTTTAGAACAGTTAACTCCTTCTTAGTCATCAACCCCATTCAAACCATAAAATCATTATGACTTTTTCCTTCTAAATTCTATATTCTAAAATAATTTTTATTGATTTTGAGTTTAATACCAATATATATTAACTACATAATTTCTTCTATAGAGCACAAGACACACAACACCAAGCACAAATACAACACTAAATAATATTATTTCAAATATTACCATTATATCTCAGTTTTTGTATTTGTGGGCCTGTATATGTTAAAAAAATTACACAAAATTTTAAAATTTCATACTAAATACAAAAATATTAATTAATTTATTGTAAATAAAAACACATTTTTTGGGAAGTAATATCATTTTGAAAAACATTTATCTTCTCAAAATGATTATTGTTTTTTTAGAATTATATTATTAATTTATAAAATATTTATAAATTCAATTCAATTAAAAGGGTATTAATTTCTATATTATCTTATGAATTTCATTCAAAGGATGATATTTTTTGATTTTTCTAAAGTTACTATATTTTCAGTGAATAATGAAAATATGGATTTTTTAAAAAATGTCATATATTTTCATTGAATAATGTACTTAAAAAATATTATTTGATTTTAAATTAATATAAGTCCCCTATAATACGATACTATATAATTAATTACCATGAATTAAAAATATACATGAATATGGGATATGGATAAATTTGGGATTAAAAACACCTTTTCCTAAAAAATATTTTTCATTACATTTTATGAATTTACATTAAAATTGATTTTTTCAACCTATATATGTCGAATAATGAATCATTTATTCAATAGATTGAATTGTGAGTTTAAAATTTAATGAATAGTTCCCATTTATTTTTGTTCATTATGAATAGAAGACATATTAAATATTTGTCACCATTGAAAGGGTAAAAGATGAAGAACGTGATTAAAACAATAGGATTAGGACTAAAAATCACATTAACAGTTGTATTTAATTTATTTTGAATGTTTTTTTGACCATTACTATAGAAGGTTTGAATATGTGGTAATTTATTTCCACATTACTTTGAAAATGAAATCAATACGATTTTTTAAAATGAATAAAAGTAAAATGTCACTCTCTTTGTTTTAATATATTTAATATTTCTGTTGTAGGGATTAAAAGTGGTTATGTTCAATTCTATACTTTTATTTTAAATATTAATTAATTTTATTTATTTATGAAATTTATTTTTAACCATTATTAATGAAACAATATTATAAAATTATTATGAAATAATGACATAGTACTTTTCAAAACCGTATAAAAATCATTTAAATGAATTTAAAAACACTAAAAGTAATATCTTTTTGGGGGCCTTACAATGTCCCATTTATTATATAAATAAATAAAATTTATTTGGGATGTGTTTAATGTTTATATTTGAATTCAATTTCTATCATTATTTAAAAAATTTGAATTAATATTAGTGTTTCCAAAAATGATTATAAAGGTATATTATAAAAAATAATATGTTATTTATGGATTTAAAATTCATAAAAAATATTTATATTTATCATATTGAATGGTATATTCTATATAATATAAAATATTCCCCACATAATTTTAAATTTTTTTGGATTTTATATTTCATATCCCACAAATAGTAAAAAAATGATATCTTAAAAGTCTCCAAAATGGTTTTATGGTCAAAACTAAAAGATAAGTCCAAAACTGTCACCTAAACATGTTCACATTTTACTAGATGAGTGGATTTAAAATAATCTTCCTAAAATATTATAAATAATACAATTTTTTACCACATTAACATGTCATGAAGTTATTTTAATTTAATACATTATGTGATTCCATGAGTGCCCCCTTTAAATTATAATCAAATGATTACTCTCCTCAATTAATTACACATTTTCAGAACTATATATTAGAAAAGAAGTTCATATATATCTCCCAAACACCCATAATAACATCATATATGACTTGATATCCAAAATTTAATAAAAATGGAAATATTAATGTGTTTGAAAAATGGGTTATCTTAGAATAAGTTACAATTCCAAGAATTATTTTTCATTTCATTGTAAAACACCATGTCATGATCAGGTGTCCTAAATGTGTGGAGAATTAGTGCATCTCCCAAAATAATCACAACACATCCTAGAGGATGGAATCCAATAATAGAATAATATATACATGATTGATCATGGTTGCCTCTTGAAGCCAAATATTCAGAAAACTTTTTCCAATCATGAATGTATGTAGAAATTTAGTATTTTTGCTCATCAAATATTTTCAATGAAGGATAAGGTATAAAATAGATAGGGCATATTGCTCTTGTATTCACGTGGAATACCACTTACATATGGGGATATGTTCACTTTACATCATCAACTCTCATGGATATTTATAATGATGAAATTAAAATGAGTATATATTATCCATGAAATAACTTTCACTTTTAAAATGTAATATATCTTATATATTCTCATAAATCCATCTATTAGAAAACGATAATTCCGTTCATGTATGTATTGTAACTAAGACCTCAACAAAGTTATGTGATTAATTTATCATGTAAAACATTAATTATTAGTTATAAAATTTCCATATTGAATAAAAACTATTATTATATAATCATTACTATTCTATAGAAGATGGAAAAAATACCATTTTTACCACGGTAATCATACCAAAATCATTCTTCAACTATGAAATGATCATCTGCAAGAAATTTTATTTGGACATAACTGATTATGTTATAATATATTTCATTAAAATAAATGAATTAAATTGGTTAATGATAAGGTTATTAACAAATAAATAGTTTTTAAATAAATAAATTAATATTATTACATCATTTTTATTAGAGTTAATGAATTTTTGTAGTGTGGTAGTACACGATGTAAGGGGTTTCGTATCTCAATTTAAATTCATTGGGTTCTACTTCTACTACATTTACAATATTATTCTAGTACTATGCACAAATATACCTATGATTGTGTTATTTTGTATTTTAAATTTAATTTTTTGGTTTTAAAGTGGTTTTATATAATCACATAATTGATTACTTTATAAGGTCAATGATATAATCTTGGCATGGATTCATTTTATCAACTATGTTTTATAGAGACATGTCTTGTAATATATAAATAATTCCATTTATAAATAGTGTATAATCCATATTGAGTAATATTTTCTGGAATTACACTTATATAATTATATATAAGAATTCATACATGTTCTACCTATAATTATATATTGATTATAATGTTATAAATGATGCTAGGGTATTCACATTCTCCATTAAAAATCATTGAGACAAAATTCATGTCACACACACCATTTTATTTTATATGGTGTAATTACTAACCAATTAATGTTTTTAAACATATTATTCTATATAAATTAGATGTTTTACAAAATCATGTTATGTTATTTCCTTCAATGAATTTTTTATTGAAGAATTATCCCAGTTCCATGGGTTTTCATCTCAAACATCCATCTTTGAGACATGTTATGATTGAAGGACCTATATTAAATTCTATCGAAAACATAATGAATCATGAGATAAAATATCATGAAAAATTTTATACTCATTTATTTTTTCCCTTTTATGTTCTCTCTATCAAATGTATTTTTCAATTAACATACCATAAAATGGGCTTTTCATTAGTTTTTTTACATTTTTAATGAATTTTAACAAAACTATTCCGCCACAATTTGTATATCATTTCTATAATTTTAATTTAAAAAAAATCCAAATTTTTTTATATGATATTATAAATTAGTTAAGATTACTTTAAAATGATATTTATTAATTATTTATGCTTAAGTCACTCTTGAATCATTTCAAAAATGCTTAAAATTTTTAATTTTAATATATTTTTTACATGAATGAATTTTACTAACATGATGAACATTGTATAATCTTAACCACACATTATAAGTTTCCATATATATTTTCAATGGAATTATTATTCCAATAATTTTAGAATTTTTATAAAATATTTATAAAAGTAAAGTATATTTTTTACTCTTTTCAATAAAATTTCATTAATATTCATTTAATCAATTTTTTCATCTATGGGTACATCCTATAACTATTACCTATATTATAATGGGAAAATGACACTATGATAACATCCTTATTATTTCTATAGATGTATTATTTTTAGATACATTTTCAAAGAACCATTTTATTTTCAATGGGAAAATAAAGTCATAAATGAATATAAGATTTCATTACATCATTGGAGATGAAAATTTATGATCCCTTGAATTATTTTAATTTATAGTAATTGGAATTTTTTTTATGATGATGACTAAGCCTGATATAGATTATTCGACATGGAATGAAAATGAAAATTATATGAAGGATGATCCTAGTACATAATATATGAAATGTGATCTAGGTACATATCTTTAACGCATTAGAAAATATTTGTTCCCTTAATTGGAAATGAGTATAGATTTTAGCAGGGATGTTACTGCTATGGATTTATCTAGGATCAATTTTATTCTAATATGAGTAAATAGAGGTAATGAAGATAATGTTACAAGATAAAAAAAATGTTTTCTTTACAGTTGCAATGATTTCTAATTGATCCATTGATAAATGATTATCTTCAAAATGATCATTATTTTTTTTATATGAGTAATTTCTCAAATTATGGATTTATGAAATTTATCATGATTTTTATTAGAAGATTATTGATTTTGAATTGACTAATATAATTCTACTTGACATTGAAAATTCAATCACATCGTCATGTTCATATTTTGATTACTGATGACATTCTATTAATAATGCTTATGTATACACTTACTAGTTGTTTGATGTAATGTCCATGATTTTCCATGTATTATTTTAAAATATTATATGGAATTATTTTGAGACTGGGTGTGAAAAAGATACATCATTCTAAGGCCCAGTGAGCTCGGAATAGTGGTTTGAACTCTTTTTTAGTTAAGTGAGTCGACACTTGTGTACAGTAGTGGCAGTTTCTAAACGGATGCCCAGATTAAAAATATGATGGCACCATTGCATCAGGGGTGGAAACTATACCTTAGAACGATCCTAACCTCGACCATCACGGGTTGAGGGAAAATGTTAATATTTGGACATTTTAAGTAATATAAAATAAAATAAATTCACAAGTTTTTTATATTTCTTTTATTGAATCATTTTCTGCATCGCAGTGATGGGGCAGCTATTTATGCCATTAATGTCATGTCATAATGACTCCGCAATAGAAATGCAGACTCTTTAATGCCGCAATGTGATGGGATGTCAAATACCTTTCCTTTTTTATTAGGACAATCAATTTTTTCTCATTGGTGATGATTGAGAGGAAACTCTGGAGAAATCTTTTGGTGACGAATAACGATAGATCGGAGCCGAGAATCACTGTTCCAAAAAAGTTGAAAGATCTCGACAATGGAGGCAACATGAAACCTTCGTCAGTGATCGATCCCAGTTAGAGGTAGGGGTTTTTTATTTTAATTCTTTTACCCGTTTTTTTATTTTTAACAATGAACACGGATCAACCAGTAACAAGTTGATCCGCGGATTTGTTCGTTCTTGTGGGAGAGTTTTATCGGGATGATTTAAGGAATTGATCCATGTTGAACTTTAGTTCTTTGATTCTGCCTCGCTTAAGCCTACTAACTGGAGCTGATCAATGCCGTGATGAATGACGGCAGAGCTTTGTACCTCAATTAGTTTTATTGGATATTTCCTTCATTCTTTGAATTATTCACATTCTTCATGGGGAAACGAACAATGGATTTTTGCACATCCATTATTCAATTTAATGATCCCCAATTGAAGAATTGACACCCCAAAAACCTCACGGAGGTGCGACGAAGATGGAGGATGATGAATCAGACTGGATCAGAAAGGGCCATTCTTTGGGCATTCTTCTTGAGGGAAGATGAAAATGTATTTTTGGAGCATATCGGAGGTCCAAAAACACCGGAAGCGGCTACATGGAGTCCGGGAGACCGAAACATAGGATATTCATGTCGATCAGATGGATGAATCGACGAATGGCGTATCTCGGATGGCGCGATGGCGGAGGTCCGCGTATCTAGAAATTTCCAGAATACACGATGTGTACTTTCTATGAACACGCTGTATAGTACTGGCAGTAGCGGCAAGGGTTTCGGGGGTCAGAGAGGAATCACATGGCATGTGACCCTAGTCACACGGTGTGTTAGACATTCCCTAAAGCTCAGCGTGTATTTTGGGAAGTGAACGGAAACATGTTGGACTACACGGCTTTAGGATATACTCTATGTATAGCATGGCAGAGGTGCCTATGATGAACTTGGTGGGTATCCAGGGGGTACACACACATGAAATGGAGTACACGACTCTGTAGTTCATCACATAGCCAGGAGAGGCCAATACGCGGGCCACCCCATGTACCAATTACAGGGGTTAGAGTACACGGGTTGATGACCATGCACAGGAACATGGCTAGTGTACATTGAGCCAAACTTAGTCACTCGAACACGCCATGTACACCATACTACAATCCCTTTACTGAGTTCTTCTACACAACCGGCCTTAGGACATGGGCCATTGTACATGGGCAGTACCCGAGGTAAGAAAAAACAACATGTAACAATTCTACATGCAGTGTACTTTTTGAAAAATGTCATGGTCCTCATGTTCACCGCATCATGGACATATTTTGTTTGGGTTAGGTCCCTTTCTTCTCATTCCCCTAAAGGATAGGCATCAATTCCTTTTATAGGAGTATGATCCCTTTAGCAAGGCTTTCTGTGATAGAGTCTGGCATCCATTCGAGAGGCCCAGATCAAGATCCTCTATCCATTATTTACCCTAGGTACATTCTGACATTAACGTGACCAACTCCACCACGCATTGATCCTTTACCTAGAAAGTGAATTCTGGATGAGTCGCGGTATCCGCCGTGGCCCTGGATGTGATCCTCATTTGTGTATCATGATCTTTCCCACTCATGAGTGTGTCTCCCGTAATGAGTGCATCTATCTACCGTAACCTTATCCCTTAGAAGTGTGTCTCCCATAATGAGTATAACGGCCTCTCGTGACGCTTCCAGATAAGTAATACTTCTTGGACGGATGTCATCAGAGCTATAATACTCGTGGAGTGTGTTCTCCCGGAACGAGTTCTTTGTGGAATCTTCGAACTAAACCCCTAGCTAGGGGTATGCAGTTGTGTGACTTATATCTAGACTAAGGGTCTGGGTTTTGAGTATATATGTTTTGTTCTATATGTTCTATAGACATATAATGTGCATAGCTGACTGTACCTTTCTTTGTGAACTACATTGTGGTTCTTTGGGTCCTCTACTGAGTATTGTTATACTGACCACTGGATGGGCTTTTCCCGCACATGTCTTGTCATGTGCAAATGAGCATCCTTTTAACAGAGTCTTAGGAGGACCAGAACAAGATATAGCTTTCTAAGTTCCCTACAGGCCGAGGCATTCCTACGGCTACGAGTGGCGGTCTCAGTACCTTTCATGTCTAATGGTTGGAATTTTCAGTTTTTAGACTTTTGTTTTGGTGGGCCTGTTTTCTGGCCTAGTTTAATTTCAGTAATTTACCCTATGTCGTACTCTGTTGGTTGGGTTTAGTTGTATGCATGCATTTTTGTTCCATAGTGTTTTTACATTTCAGTATTTTTGGGCATGAACATGTGTGTGTGTGTGTGTGTGCAGGTAATTATGAAATACCTCCCATGATTTTTAATATGCCTACTCGATGCTAGTCACCATCCCCTAGCCTATTAGAGGCGGGCTTGGGGGGTCACGACGCGGCCCCCATAGGGACGGGTCATGACAGAGTGGTATCAGAGGTGGTTGGTTATAACATAAGACCGGGAGTCTGTGAGATTGGTTTGGGGTAACAGTGTTATGTGTTTCTAGTTCGGGTATCAGACCAAAGACTCCATTGTTGGTGCGGCGGCCAACATATCCGTACACGAGGACTCTGATAACCTGCTTTTCGACTCGGTACACTAAGATACTGGATGAGGGGAAATAAAATAATGGTACCTGCATCATATAGGAATGGGATGTGTTTTCCATATCTTTTTTATCAGCTATCCAGATATACTCATTGACCATGGTACATCTTGTTTCATTTCAGGATGCCTCTGCGACGCATACCCTCTAGGTTTCAGCAAAGCGATCAAGAGGACAACCCCCTCAGTGATGAGGCTTCGATAGAGGGTCATGTCCCCCAAGCATTTACACAAGGTGGTGCACCTGCTATGCCACCACCAGTAGAGCAGCATGCGGTACCAGTGGTACCGACTGACGAGGAGCGCTGGATTAGCACTCTCCATGAGTTACGAAGACAGATACCCTTCAAGTTCTGAGGCAAGCCTGATCCTAAGGCGGCTAAGGAATGGCTTGAGGCAGTGACAAGAGTTTTCTGTCTCATGAGGATACCAGTAGACCAGATGGTGATCCTAGGATAGATCCTTCTCTAGGGTTCGGCGGGTCTATGGTGGTGTCTGACCACACAAACTCACAACGAGGAGAATCTTTCGTGGATGGGGTTCGATTGACTCTTCATGGAACAGTTATATCCGGTTACACTAAGAGCTATGCACATCCAGGAGCTTCTCCATCTCTAGAAGTGATGTATTATAATAGCTAACTATTCATCGAGGTTCACAAACCTTGCCTTGTACTCGATGGATATGGTCAGTGAACATTACTAGAGAGCTCAGACCACTGGGTGAGGTCTAAGGAGGGACATTAGAACTAGTGTCATGCCTCTATGAATATCGACTTATGTTGGAGTGCTCGAGTGGGCCTTAGTGATCGAGAGCTTCTTGGTAGAGCTGAGACAGGCGATGACAGTCAGCAGTAGGAAGACAGGTGTAGATACACCGGCAGTAGGGAGCCGGCCTCAGACACATGGATCTGGACGTGGGAGGCATCATAGGAGGACCCAAGAGAGAGGATTGAAAGACCAGGGCTCTCAGGCTGGATCCAGTCATCCTAGGGAGAAGCGATGATATGAGTGCGACGGTAGGGAACATCTTACTAGATATTACCCGACCCATCAAGTTGCAAATAGGGAAGTGGTGGATGAACCACCGAGGCAGAGGCAGAGAGTGGAGAAGACAGACCCGCTAGGTGGAGGACGTGGCAGAGGAGTAGTGAGAGTTGTTCGTAGTGGTAGATGTTTCGACATACTTCCACCACCACCCCTAGGAGGCCCGCACCAGGATAAGGGAGCTGGAGGACAGGGATGGGGACAGTTGCATGCGGTCGAGGGATAAGACACAGGGGCTCTATGGATGATTCAAGGTACAGTCTATGTCTTTTCTACCTTAGCTGTCATACGTATAGACACAGGTGCCAGACATTCCTTCACAGCCATGTGTCTTGTACGAAACCTTGAGATTTTGGTAGAAATATTGACTCGATCATTACACTTAGATACACCTACGATAGGAGACTCGGTGATAACGTACTGTTTTAGACAATGTGATCTTACCCTTGGAGGTGTCGTTTTTTTTGGAACCTCTTGGTGGTAGCGTCAAGGCCTTACAATGTCATTCTCGTTATGGACTGGTTATCTTCGGTCCATTCCCGGATTGACTACTTTAGGCGAAGAGTGTGGTGTGTCCTCCATGATAGAACAAGGATTTCCTTTTTTGGAGAAATGGAACCCCAGGAAGCCTAGATTGAGCTTATGCATAGGAGGTTGGAGCCAATCGCTAATGATTTTTCTAGCCTTGCACTCCGATCAGGATATGTTGTGAGCTCCCAGTTCCCAGTAGTAGTGGCAGAGTATGAGGACGTCTTTCCCGAAGATGTACTAGGATTAACTCCCCATCGAGAAATCGACTTCTGCATCGACTTACACCCCAGGACGACAATGATTTCTTCATCCTCATATCATATGGCTCCCACAGATCTTTGTGAACTAATGGTGGAATTAGAGGATTTTCTGAGTAAGGGAATCTTGAGACCCAGCGTTTCTCCCAACGTAGCCCCAGTCTTGTTTTCCATTACGGTAGATTGGAGTCTAAGGATGAGCGTGGATTAGCAGTGCCTGAACCAGGTGATAGTAAAGAACTTGTATCCACTACCGAGAATCGATGACCTCTTCGATCAGCTGAGAGAGGCACAATGGTTCTCGAAGGTTCACATTCAATCAGGTTATCACCAGTTATGAGTACGGGATAAGGATATAACGAAGATGACCTTCTAATGCTATTATGCTCTCTATGAGTACTTGGTGATGCCTTTCGGCATGACAAACTCTCCCGTAATGTTCATGGGACTGATGAAATGGATCATCTAGCCGTACTTTGACCGGTTTTTTGTGGACTTCATCGACAACATCCTTGTGTACTCGGCATCAAAAGAGGAGCATGCGAGACACCTGTGGATTGTTCTAGACGTACTTAGGGCAAAACCGCTTTATGGGAATCTCTCAAAGTGTCAGTTCTGGATTCAAGAGGTCCACGTTCTGGGACATGCCATCTCAACAGATGGAGTAGCTGTAGAACCATCCTTGTTTAATGATGTGTTATCTTGGGATCCACCTTGGAGCGTGACAGAGGTTCAGAGCTTCCTTGGATTGGTAGGATATTTCCGGAGGTTCATTCCTGAATTCTCCCGGGTATAAGCACTGATGACAGCCTTGAACAAGAAGGGTAAACCCTTTGTATGGAAGGAGAAGTTCAAGTGGAATTTCGAGCAGTTGAGAAAGAGTTTGATGAGCGCCCCAGTCATGAGATTTCCCGAGGAGGGTGTCGATTACATAATTTCTGCGATACATCAGGGACTGAACTCAGCTGTGTCCTAATGCAGAGGCAAGCAGTGATTGCTTATGGTTCATGCCAGCTTATCCCACATGAGCAGAACTATGTGACCCATGATCTCAAGTTGGCTGTGGTAGTCTTATCATTAAATATGTGGCGACACTACCTTATGGGTGAGCGATTTATCATCTACTCTTACCACAAGAGCCTCAGGCACATCTTCTCACAGAAAGATATGAATCCGAGGAAGAGGCATTGGCTAGAGTTCTTCTAGGATTATGATTTCGAGATCATATATACTCTTAGGAAGGGGAAAAAAGGTGGAAGTTGATCTTAGAAGAAGTTTGAGCTCATAGATTCTGAGTGAGGCGACACAGCAGTTACCCGCGTTGCAGTTATCCTTCATGGATGGAGAGGATGCGTCCTACCTACAGTCGATGTTTGTCACCCCTCCACTCTTACAGTGGCTTAGGGAGGCACAACTAGGAGAGGTCGACTGTGTGGCTTTACATGCTGAGTTATCCACATGACATGCTCTTGATGGATATTCACAAGGTGGGAGCACATACTTATTTTTAAAGGAGGCACGGTTGTACCTGTGGCGTTGCTAGAGGACGTCCTGAGGGAGTTTCATACATCCCCCATGGCGGTACATCCAGGAGTGGAAAAGATGTACTAGGATCTCTGACGATAGTTCTAGTGGTGAGGCATGAAGAAGGAAGTAATAGAGTTCGTTTATCGATGCCTTACATGCCAGCAGGTGAAGGAAGATTACCTGGTTCCTACAAGATTAGCTCACCCCTGGAAGTTCCAGATTGGAAGTGGGATAGAATATTGATTGACATTGTAACAGACTTACCACGAACGTCTAAGGGGCATGATTCCATCTGGGTGATCGTTGACCGACTCACCAAGTCGGCCCACTACCTAGATATCAGGGAGTAGAGTTCCATAGAGAGCTTGGGACGCCTTTACGTGCATGAGATGGTTCAGCTTCATGGAGTCCCCTCATCAATAGTCTAGGACAGAGACACACTTTTCACATCCCGGCTCTGGAATGGATTGTAGGAGGCTTTTGGGACTCAGCTATGCTTGAGCATAGCGTTTCATCCCTAGAAAGATGGTCAAACAGAGAGGATCATTTAAGTTATGGATGATATGTTGTGAGCCTATGTCTTGGACTTTGGTCACAGTTGGGAGGACAACATACCGCTATTTGAGTTCTCATACAATAGTAGCTACCACTCCACCATTAGTATGGAACCGTTAGAGGATTTCTATGTGAGACCATTCTTGTCACTATTTTGCTGGACCGACCCCATAGAGTCATCACTCATGGGTCCAGAGATGGTGCGAGCTACCATTTAGAATTTGGAAGTCATCCAAGAGAGAATAAAGATTGCAAAGAGCCAGCAGAAGTCTTATGCTGACAGACGACAAAGACCTCTGGAGTTCGAAGAGGGAGACCACGCCTTTCTTCGGGTCTCACCTTGACGAGGGTTATGGAGATTTGGCCGAGGTGGAAAGCTATCTTTGAGGATGATCGGACCATTCTAGATACTGTGTAGAGTTTGAGAGGACGTGTACCGCCTAGCTCAACAGCCACAGTTATATTGGGTACATGATGTCTTCCACGTGTCGTAGCTGAGGAGACACGTGCATGACCCATCGTACATCCTGGACTGGGGTGAGCTGGACAGTGAGGATGGAGTGACCATTGTTGAGTATAGGATGGAGATCAAGGATCGTCATGAGAGGATATTTGTGGGCAAACAATTCCCTTTGTGCACATCTGGTGGAAACATAGGAATCTTCAAGAGTGCACATGGGAGCGGGAGGCCCAGATCTGATCCCAGTACCCACATATTTTTTAGTTTCCTTTGTTTTGGATTTTCAAGGAAGTAAATCCCCAATGTGGGGAGAATGTAATGTCTCTGATTTTCAGTGTATTATTTTTAAATATTATATGGAATTATTTTGAGACCGGGTGCGAAAACAGAACATCATTCTGAGGCCCAGTGAGCCCAAAATAGTGGTTTGATGTCTTTTTTAGTTAAGTTAGTCGACACTTGTGTGCGGTAGTGGAAGCTTCCAAACGGATGCCCAGATAAAAAATATGAGTGTACTATTATGTCCGGGGCGATGAATTTACCTATGAACGAGCCTAATCTCGACTGGTGAAGGTCGATGGAAAAAGTTAATTTTCAGACATTTTATGTAATGTAAAATAAAATAAATTCGCAAGTTTATTTTATTTCTTTTATGGAAACATCTGCTGCATCGTGGCGATAGAACATCTGTATCAGTAATTAATGACATTTTATAATGACTCAGAAACCAAAATACTGACTCATTAATGTCGTATCCTGATGGGATGTCAAATACCTTTCCCTTTTTATTAGGATAATCGATTTTTGCTCGTTGGCGATGATTGAGAGGAAACTCTGGTGAAAAATTTCGGCGACGAATGATGACGGATCAGAGCCATGAATTGTTATGCCAACAAAGTTGAAGGATCTCAATGATGGTGGAAATGCGACACCTTTGTCAGCGATCAATCCCAGTTTGAGGTTGGGGTTTGTTGTTTGAATTCTTTTCCACATTTTTTATTTTAAATTACAAACACAGATCGACCAAGAACATGTTGATCTGTAGATTCGTTCATTCTTGAGAGAGGGTTTTATAGGGTTGATTTGGGTAATTGATCCATGTTGAACTTTTTTTTATTCTTCCTTGTTTAAGCCAACTAACGGGAGAGGATCAATGCGGTGACAAACGATGGTGGAGGTTCGTTCCTTAATTGGTTTTATTGGATTTTCCTTCGTTCTTCACGTTCAACTCTTTCTTCGCATTCTTCGCGGGGCGATGAACATTGGATAGTTGTGCATCCGTTCTGTGATAAAACGATCCCAAATTGATGAAACAGCACCCCAACGACCTTGTAGAGGGGAAATCATGTTGGCGGACAACGAATCAGACCAAACTGGGATGGGATGTTCTTCATGCATTCGTAGCGCGTATAGATCAAAACGTGTTTTCAGAGCCAATCAGAGGTCTGAAAACACCGGAATAATCTTCGTGGTGTCGGGGCGACCAAAAACTGGGAGTTTCGTGGTGATCTGATGACTAGATCGTCGAACAGGGTAGCTCCGAAGGTACGATGGCAGAGGTCCGCATTTCTGGAAATTTCTAGAATACACGGCATGTACATACGAAGAACACGCCATGTAGTATAGACCACGATGACTAGGGAGTTGGGGTTAGAGAGGAATCACATGTCGTGTGACCCTGGTCACGCAGAATTTTAGACTTTCCCCAAAGCTCGTCTTGTGTTTTGGGAAGTACATGGACATGGGTTGGACTACACGGCTTCAAGCAACACGGCGTGTACAGCATGGTGGAGGTGGCTAGGCAGAACACGACATGTATCCAGGGGTTACACGGACATGGGATGGAGTACATGACCATGTACTCCATCACATGACCAGGGGAGGCCAGTACAAGGGCAACCTCGTGTATCAATTACACGGGTTAGAGTACACGGGTTGATGACATTGCATGGGCACATGGCTAGTGTAAACGGAGCCAACCCCAGTCACTCGGACATGGTGTGTACACCATACTACTTGCCGTGTACTCAGTAATTCTACACGATGAGCCACATGACATTGGCTGTTGTACATGGTAAGTTCTCAGGGTCAGATAACACGGCGTGTAACTTTTCTACACATCAAATTCTTTTTGGAAAACGACATGGTCCTCTTGTTCACCGCATCATAGACAAATTTATTTTGGGTTAGTGCCCCTTCATCGTGTTCCCCGGAAGGTCATACCATGTATCCTTTTACTGGAGTATGATCCCTTCAGTAGTACATTCTGTGATAGAGTCAGGCATCCATCCGAGAGGCCCGGATCGTGATCCTCCATCCATTCTTGACCCTAGGTAGAGTCTTTCATCGACATGACCAATTCCACTGGGCGTCGATACTCTACCTAGAAAGAGAATTTTGTATGATTCACTGTATCCTTCATTCCCCTGGCATGATCCTTATCTGTGTATCATGATCTTTCCCACTTAGGAGTGTTTATCCCATAATGAGTGCATCTATCTACCGTAACCTTTTCACTCAAGAGTGTGTCTCTCGTAATGAGTGTAACTACCTATCTTGATGCTTCCTGATGAGTAGTACTTCTCTGACGGACGTCATCAGAGCTATAAGACTCATGGAGTGTGTTCTACTTAAAGAGTGCTTTGTGGAATATTCGAATTGAACCCCTATCTAGGGGTATGAGGTTGTGTGACATATCTCTAGACTACGAGTATGGGTTTTGAGTATATCTGGTTGGTAAAATATGTTCTATCGACATATACTGTGCATAGGTGACTGCACCTTTACATTGTCTATGGCTTTGTGGTTCTCGAGGTCCTCTACATAGTATTGTTATAATCACCCCTACACGAGATTTTCCTGCATGTGTCATGTCTTGTGTAGATGAGCAGCCTTTTGACAGAGTCCAGGGCGGACCAATACAAGACCGATCTTTCTAAGTTCCCGACAGGCTGAGGCGTTCATGCGGCTATGAGTGAAAATCCCAGTACCTTTTGTGCTTACAGGTTGAGCATTGTAGTCTTCAGACTTTTTTTTTGGTGGCCTTGTATTCTGTCCCATTTTACATTCAGTACTTTACCTTCTGTCATTCTTTGTTGGTCGGGTTTAGTTGTATGCATGAATTTTTGTTACTTAGTATTTTTACATTCCATCATTTGTGGGCTTGGATATGTGTGCATGTGTACATGTACTTAGTAAATTCCTCCCATGATTAGTAAAATTCCTACTCGGTGCTAGTCACCATCCGCTGGCCTATTGGAGGCAGGATTGGAGAGTCACGGAGCGGACCCCACTGGGACGGGTCCTGACATATGATCTCAACCTTCTAATGTTTTCAATTTCTCATGTTTATGAATAATGATGTTAAATTAATTATGTATAGGAATATTTCTTTTGTAACGACACCGAATTTCATTAATGGAAATCCCTCTTGATCTAATTAAATGCCTCTTTATGTAAAATTTTTAAATAAAATGTCAACTTCTTTTGTTTTTGGTTTTTGGTTTTTAAAATACTATAATGAAATTTGAATGTGGCTAATATAGTCATTGAAGTGTGATCACATGATTAGTATAAATATAGGGCTTTAACAATTCCAATTTACTCAGAAAAAGGAAGTGATGGACTCATCCAGTAGACGTGCCCCATATGAAGCCCATTTATCAGATCTTGGAATGGTGGTTGTGACATTCTGATTCTCTCTTGACCCAGCCTAAGTCGAGCATGAATAAGTTAAGCTCGAGCGGGCCCGCCTATGAGAGAAACGGAGGTTTATAGAGATTTCCACATGAGCAATGTTATCTGAGCCACCCCAAGAGTCTATCACCATTATACACCAGAATATTCATCCTTATGCGGGTTTTATAAGGGCTTATGTAATAAGACCTAGCACTATGACAGAGTAAATTATTTTGGTATAATGAATTTGCATTCATTTTATTATTGTTACTTTGTAATTAGTTTTTGAGGCACAAATAGTATTTTTAGTAAATAGTCAATAAAGAAATAAATTTTGATGAATTAATGGATTTTTGAATGAAATAATATTTTAATAAAATGTTGTTAATAATTATTTTTTATTAAATAAAATTATCATAAAATTTTATGAATGAAATTGTCATTTTTATTAACGTTTGAAAACTATTTTTGTCCAAACCAATGAATTTTTGGTAAAAGTTGGTTTTTATTTCAAAATTAAAAAAATTAACTTATTTATATAATTATTTTTAAAAAATTAATATTATTTTTCGAACCAGGATGTCAAAATTATCCAACGGTGAATTTTTCATATTTTTCTGAGATAGTCGAATATTTGGGTAAAAATTAAATACTATTTAAATATATAATGAGATTTATGACATCATAATGACCTAATAGTTGGGTAATAAAATAGTATAAACTTTATCTTCGGCCAATATATGTTTTATCATTAAAATAATATGATTTTATATTTGACGGATTTATTTTACAAAGCTTTTGTGGACCTTCCAAGTCTTATAAAACTTTTTGTATTTTTAAATTGGTTTCCTTAAGAGTGTGACGCACCTCCACGTAAGAAACTCTATTACTATAATATGTTTGTTCATTGGCTTTATAAAATATCTTTCCCCTCCCCTTTGGAAAAATACACATGCAAAAACCATGGGCTAGTTTGTTGTATTGATTTGTTTTATGTGAATGTCCCTAACCTAAATAATAATGAAATCCCTCTACCTTCCTATATAATCCCAGCCAAGCTCCCAATTCCTCTTCACTCAAAGCCTTTTGAGTTCGACCATTCCCTTACCTCCCCTCTATATAATCCTACCAAGGTGTCCCATGCTCCCAAGAAGCCTCTCTCAAGCCTCTCCCAAGCCATTGGGGTCACACATCCAAGTGAGTGTTTTCTTCCATTTTAATTTTTTTCCAATATTCATTAAGTTTTTATGCCCTTTTAATATCAATTATAAATGGTTGGGTTCTCAACTCCCCCATACTTCTTTATTTATTATTAAATGATGGGAGACCCCCTTTGTTCTCATTAAATTCCTCCCATGTACACTCATTACTATGTCAAAACTCTGAAAGGAATTTCTCTCTCATTTACATTCAAGCAATTATTTTGAATCATGAATCTAAATTCCATTACCTTTTTTGGGACATGTATCTATATAACCCCCGTATTCTCCATGTCATGTAAATATTATGAGACACCCATTTCCCTCCCATTAACCGGTTTATGCGTTCTTATGTCATATCGTTAGGCTTCGAAATTGCACCATATTTTTTAAAGCCAAAGTCATTGTGTAGTAAATACCATGCCCATTTATCTATCAATGGTATACACCTTTATGCACATTTAATTATTGATTAAATAGTTTCAAGTATTTATTCTATGTTATTTAATCGCGGAATAAATAATTATGTTTAATTATTCAAGGTTTGATGATTCATGTGGCACACATATTCATGAAGTGAAATGTTATAGAAGGGTGCACCCTGATAGGGATCCAATGCATTGGATAAAGTATAGTATCATGATACGTCATGTGAAATGGATGTTTACTCATACTAATTCATGTGAAACTAGCATTTACTCATTCTTCATGTGAAATGAGGGTTTACACTTTCTCCATGTGCATTGTGCCTTGACCAATTCTAATTCCATGTTAAGTGTTGTTGCCACATTTCCATGTTATGATTATCAAGATGTATCATGCCTTTATGTTTATGCTTATCCTGTGATTTATTTATATGTCAATTTTCTTACATGTATTGTATTCCTCTTATTATTACATGATTAATCCCTTACTGGTCTTTATAGCTCACCATATTATTATGCATGTCCTCATGTTATCCCATGGAATGCTAAGTATGAGGAAATGTAGTGGTCATGTAAAGGAAGATTTATATAAATATGTTGTATTTCATGTTTTATGTTGTTATGTACTTATAATAATAAAAAAAATACAACATACGTCTTGATCCTCTATGTTGTATCAAATGATGTTTATGTAACAAATTATGTTTAATTGTGTAATAAAAAGAAGGGTTGTCATAGTTGGCATCAGAGGATAGGTTTAGTTAATTTTTGTATTAGGATTAGAAAACCCTAGAAAAGAATTAGAGACATGACCAAATATAATAAAAACATCCATAAGATTTTTTCAGTATGGTGTTAGTTGTTTATCAAACAAATACATCCCTGTTTGGATACGAGAAGGTAGAGGCGGCTCCGGAAAAGATGTATCATAGGGGTAAAAATCCAAAACACTTCTTTGATCTAGACTCGAACAGGAACTGGTGCATGAAAATGAGTTTTCGGAACTCATGGTTATGAATCTCCTGGTGGATATGATTTAGTAAATTTAAATGTTTGGTATGAACCATTATTAAATGGACAAAAAAATTCCTTAATAAAATATGTTAGAAAGTTGATCATGGATAACATAGACTGAAGCCAATAGATTCATATGTTATTGAAATAAAAGTAATTTATAAGTCATCAGTTTTGTCCATGGATTACTCTTTATGTGTTACCCCTAACATTCTTTTTATTCCAACCAATGGTCAGTAATAAGAGGACTCGGGCTAACAACCGATGCGAACATCAATGTGATGCCTTTACTAATGAGTTGCCCAATCCAATGGGAGCGGGAATCACGAACTTTGTCAGGAATCTATCTCAAATAACTCAATATTTTAATAGAAACATGGGTCAAGAGGAACGTTCAACCCCCCTCCCCCCCCCCCATCCCCCCAATGAGAGAACAAGTCACTATCGAGAGCTTCATTAGACAATGACCTCCTACTTTTCATGGATCATCTGATGCCGCAATCGCTGAATAATGGATCATCTCCATTGAAATGATCTTCTCCATCCATCAATATTCTGAAAAACTGAATGTTATCCTAGATACTTATCGTATGAAGGGTGAATCTGATTAATGGTGGATGTTGATCATTAATATGAAGCCTAAGTTGGAGATTGAAGAGTTAGAATGCATGGATTTTATGAAGATGTTTTTCGATAAATATATTCTGTGTTCCCAACAGCTTAAGATGGAAATGTACTTCCTTGCCATCATGAAAAAATACGATGAATCTATTACTGAGTATGAGGAAAACTTAACAAGGCTTTCATGATATTCTTCCAGCTTTGTCGTTACCCCTGAATGCAAGGCTGGCCATTTCTTTGGTGGGCTGAAAACTAGCATGTGGAAAGCGCTGGTGATCCATGACTTCAACAGCTATGAGGAAGTTGTTTGATGTTCCATAATGGTCAAAATGTAAATAAGAGAATCTCAAGGGTGTCATGTGGATAATAAGTGTAAGTTGTACTACAATTATAGTGGTCCGATGAATAAATCCAATGGTGCTACGAAGATCCATCACCCCACTTGCGAAAGGTGCAGAAAGAATCACCCCATAAATTGTCTGAAGGGGACGAGGAAATGATTTAGGTGTGGAAGAGGAAGGCACCTGGCTATTGACTATCGGAAAGAAAGACCCACTTCTACGAATTAGGAGAGGAATACTCCGTTCGAACCTCAATTCATGGTTCATTTATACAACTGTAATGAACTAGGGCATCTTTTAAATCAGTGCCCTATGCCAAGGGTTTTCAGAGGCAACCAACAACCTCCAAGGTAGAAAGGGTAATCTTTTTCCATCAATACTGCCGAAGTGAACCCCAAAAATGATGTTGTTACAGGTAATCTAGTTATTCATTCAATAATAGCGAACATACATTTTTAGTCAGGTTCTACGCATTCTTCTATATCTCGAAAGCTTAGTTGAACAATACCAGCACCTCCATAAATCATGGAAGTGAAGCTGGCTGTGAGTATGAAAAATTGTACAATCATTGCATCCCATGAATATAGCTTATCCCTGGTCATAATCTGTGGATTTAACTTCTCAGTGAACCTCATCATACTCCCTCTACTGGAATTTTATCAAATTCATGGCATGGATTTTATTTCATTATATATTTCCAACATAAATTTCTGTGAGAGCGAAATCACTCTCCATGTGGAGAATCGACCCCTGATTCCTCAAAAGTGCAACAAGGAAGATGAATCTTCTCTAGCTCCATCATCTAATGAGTGAATATTACATCCCAATGAGCATACATATCTAGATTTGATGATTTTGTCTAAGGAAAATACCATCTAGGAGACATGTTTATTGTGGGAGAATTTGCTGAAGTGTTTCATGATTAATTTCCTGGCCTTCCTCTTAGAAGACATGTTTAATTCTCAATTGATCTTATACCTCAAGTGTTTCCAATATCCAAGACTCTGTATAGAATGACTGTTGTGGAGCTTGAAGAGCTGAAAAAAACTACTGGAGAATCTAGATAAAGGGTTTATATGCTAAAGTGCTTCACCATGGGGTGCACCAATCCTCTCAATCAAGAAGAAGGATGGGTCAATGCGTCTTTGCATCGATTATCGTGAGCTTAACAAAATCATGATAAAGAACAAGTATCCTCTCCCACGAATTGATGACTTTTTTGATAAGCTGGATGGAGGACAATACTTCTCCATGGTGGATTTGTGGTCGCGATTATATCAAGGGTGAAGAAAGAAAATATCCCCAAGACTGCTTTTAGTACAAGATATGGGCACTACGAATTCATAGTAATGCCTTTTAGACTCACTAATGCTCCATCAATCTTCATGGAATTTATTAATAGAGCCTTTATATATTACCTCAACAAATTTCTGGTATTCATTATATATGATATTCTGATATACCCCAAAACAAAGGAGGATCATGGGGAGAATCTGACAACATTAACTGAGACCTTGTGAAAGGATAAGATCTATGCAAATTACATAAAGTGTGAGTTCTAGTTAAAGGAGGTCTCATTATTAGGCCACATCATCACAATCAATGGGATATTTGTGGATCCCTCCAAAACATATGAAGTTGTGGGATGGTCGAGGCTAAAATCAGAATGGATATCCGTAGCTTTTGGTGTTAGATGGATATTATCAATGATTTGTGAAAAATTTCCCACGATTGTCCAAACCTCTTACCAATATAACATTGATTAGATTAATGTTTTTGTGGATTGATGAATCCGAATAATGATTCAAGGAGTAAAAAAAGGCTTATCACTACACCCGTCCTCAATTTACCAAGAATTGGAGAACTTTTTTGTGTATTAAGTGATTCTTAGAAGAATGGTTTAGGATGTGTGTTGATGAAAAATGACAATGTCATTTCCTATGCTTCAAAGCAACTGAATGTTCATTAATTGAACTATCCAACACATGACCTCGAGTTGGCTATAATGATCTTCACTTTGAAAATTTGGAAGAATTATCTCTTTGGGGGGAAGTGTGAAATATATACGGACCAAAAATGCCTCAATTATATATTCACATGGAAAGAGTTGAACATGCACCAACTAAGATGGTTAGAGATGATCAAATACTATGACTAATCAATCCATTACCACCCTTTGAAAGCAAAAAAGGTGTCAGATTCCTAATATAGAAAGCACCCAGTGATTCTATCATTGATGAGAATTGGAAAGGATCCAATATTCTTATATTTTATGAAGATGGACATGGGAATCATAAAGAATAGAACATCATAAATCCTTTCTCTAATGATTTATCAACTGTCACTTTTCTAAAGGATAAATGATGATCAAAAGGATGATGTGGGAGTTCAATAAAAAGTGGATGCTATCAAAAAAGGTAAATCCTCAGTTTTAATGTTAATGAAAATGGAATTGTGAGATATGGGAAAATACTATGTTTTCCATCATGTCTGGAGATGAAGAAGGAACTTTTGGATGGATTATATAGTTCAAAATTGTTTTATTCACCCAGCAAATAGAATGATCTATCATGTTCTCTGAGAGAATTATTGGTGGGATAATATGAATTAAGAGATTTCTGAATATACATCATTGTGTCTGGTGTTCCAGCAAGTGAAGACAGAGAATAAGAAGTCTAAGGGGATGTTCCAACCATTGCCTATACCGGAATGGAAATAGAAGAACATCAACATAGACTTTGTCACTGGGTTTCCGAATACATCCAAAGTCACCAATTCAATCTGGGTTCTTCTGGATTGTATTACAAAGGTTGCACACTTCATTGCTATTTGGGAGGATTTATCATTGGATTAACTGGAATAGATATATATGAAAAATGTGGTAAGGCTTCATGGAGTACCACTATCTATTTGGTGCGATCAAGATCAGAGATTCACCTCTATGTTTTGAATGATACTTCAATATGATCTGAATACTAAACTGGACATTAGTACGGCCTATCATCCTCTAAATGATGGCGAATCCGAGTGGACTTTCCAAAAAAATTGAGGACATATTGAGAGCACACTCAATGGACATTAAAGAAGTATGGGATCAATATATTCTTCTGGTAGAGTTCTCTTATAATAATTGTTTCCACTCGAGCATCCAAATGGCACCATATGAAGCCCTTTATGGGAAAAGGTGCAGAAGACCAGCGTCTTGGGATGTGGTCGGTGAGTGTAAGCTGATTGGACTAGAAATGATCTATGAAATGGTGAAGAAGGTGAAAACCATTTAGAAGCATATCAAGGATCCCACAGTCGACAGAAGAGTTATACAGATAACCATCAATGAGGCCTTGAGTTTAATGATGGAGACATGGTAATTCTATGCATATCTCCGTAGAATAAAGTCACGAAGTTTGGAAATAATGGGATGTTATTTCCATGTTACATCGGCCACTTTGAGATTCCTGATCGTGTCAGGGTCGTGGCCTATCGACTAGCACATCCACCTACCATGTCCAATGTACGTGATGTATTTTATGTATCCCTCTTAAATAAGTACATATTGGACCCTTCACATGTACTCTCTTCAGAGGTGGTATAGTTAGAGGATGATCTTTCTTATTAGGATCAACTTGTGATGATATTAGATCATAGAGAAAAAGAGCTATGAAATAAGACAATTCCCCTCACCATGGTGTTATGGAGAAACCATAAGTTTGAATAAGTGAAATGGGAATCAGAAGAAATGATGAAGCAGAGTAACCCACATCTGTTTTATGTTGGAAAAGAAAATTTTGAAGAAGAAATTTCATAAAGGGGGATTATTGTAACAACCAAAATTTTAATTAATGGAAATCCATCTTGATCTAATTAAATGTATATTTATGTAAAAGGTTTATATAAAATGTCAACATTAAGGGTTTTTTGTTTTTGGATTTTAATATTCTGTTTTGAATTGTGACAGTTACTAATATAGTCATTTATGGGTGATCACGTGAATAGAATAAATATAGGGCTTTAAAAAATATAATTTACTCAGACAAAGGAAGTGATGGATTCATCCAGTAGATGTACCCCATAAGAAGCCCATTTATTAGAGCTCGATAGAGAGGTTGCGTCATTGGGATAGCTCTTGATCAAGCCCAATCCGAGCTTAAATATGTTATGTTCGAGCAGTACTTCCTACGAGGGAAGTGGAAATTGATAATGATTACCACTCGAGCAATGTTATCCAAGCCACCCCAAGAGTTTTTCACCATCTCACACCGTAATCTTCATTAATATATGGGTGTTATAAGAGGTTTTGTAACAAGATCCGAGAACTATGACAATGTACTTAATTTATTGTGTAAAGAATGTGCATTAATTTTATTATTCTTACTTTATAAATAGTTTTTAAAGCAGAAATAGTATTTTTAGTTAATATTCAACTAAGAAATTTATTTTGATGAATTATTGGATTTTTTAATTAAATAATATTTTAATAAAATATTATTATTAAATTAATATTTATTAAATATAAATGATCATATAATTTTATGAATGGAATTAGAATTTTTATTAAGGATTGAAAACTTTTTTTGTCAAAACCTATGAATTTTCGATAAATGTCAGTTTTTATTTTAAATGTAATAATTAACATATTTATACAATTATTAATATAAAATTAATATTATTTTTGGAATCAGGATGTCAATGTAATCCAATGGTTAATTTTTCATAATTTTCAGAGACAGTCAAATTTATGGGTAAAAATTATATACCGTTTAAATATATAATCAGTTTTATAACATCGTAATGACCCAATAGTGAGGTAATAAAATAAAATAAACATTATTTTTGGCCAATATACGTTTTTGAATTAAAATTATGTGATTTTATATTTTTATTTATTTATTATAAAATGATTCTGTGGACCCTCCAATACTTATAAAACATTTTGTCTTTTTAAATTTGTTTCCTTGAGAGTATGAGTCACCTCCATAAAAGCAACCCTATTATTTTAAGAATTTATGCCATTGTCCTTATAAAATATTTTTTCCCACTCCCCATTTGTAAAATCCATCAGAAAAAACCGTGGTCTGGATTTTGGTATTTATTAGTTTAATGTGAGGGGTCCCAAACCGAAATAATAAAAAATTCCCTCTCCCTTCCTATATAAACTCACCCAAGATCTCACTTCCTCTTCACTAAAAGCCTTTGGAGGTAGACCAACCCCTACAATCCACTCTCTATAATATTTTCAAGGATCCCTAATCTCTCAATAATCCTCTCCCAAGCCTCTCCCAGCCTTTGGGATCACACTTCCATGTAAGGGTTTTCTTCTTTTCTCAATTTTGTCTAATATTATTTAAGTTGTTATGCACTTTTAATTTCAATTATAATTGTTGGGTTATGGTTTTTAACCTCCCCCATACTTCCCTAATTATGTTTTAATGACTTTATACTCCTTTCTCTCTCATTAAAAGCCTCCCATATACACCCATTACTATACTGAGATTTCGAAAGAAATTTCCCTCTAATCATATACATTCAAGAAATTATTTTGTATCATGAATATAAATTCCATTACATTTGTTGGGAAATGTATATATATGACCCACTTACTGTCCATGTCATTTAAATATGATGAGACATCCATTTATATCTCATCAACCATTTTTATGTGTTCTAATGACACACTGTAATGCTACCGAAATTGCACCACGTTTTTTCAAGCCGAAGTCATTGTGTAGTGAATACCATGCCAATTTCCCTATCAAGGGTATTCACATGTATGAACATTTGATTATTGTTTAAGTAGTTTAAATTATATCTTCCATATTATTTTATCATGTAATAAATTATTATGTTGAATGATTTAATGTTTTATGATTCATGTGGTGCACTTATGCATGAAATGAAAATTTTAAGAAGGGTGCGCCCTGATAGCACTCTAATGCAATAGGTAAAGTATAGTAATATGATACGTCCTGCACAATGGTTGTTTAATAAGTATAATTCAAGTTCATTGAGGTTTTAATCGTGCTTCATGAGAAATGAGGGTTTACTCATGCTCCATTTGCAACGAGCCTAAGCTCGTGCTAATTCCATGTTAAATGTTGTTTCCACATTTCCATGTTATGATTATCATGATTTTTCATGACTTTAAGTTTATTCTTATCATTTTATCTATTGATATTCCTATTGTCTAACATTTACTGTATTCCTTATGTTATTCCATGATTATTCCCTTATTGGGATATATAGCTCACCCTTTTCTTATGCATGTTCTCAGGTTATCCCATGCAATGCTAAGTATGAGGGAATGTAGTGGTCATGTAAAGTATATTTTCAATAATGATGTTTTATATCATGTTTTATGTTTTTATCTAATTATCCTAATCCCCAAATACACTAGAAATCTTGATCTTGTATGTTGTATCATGTGATGTTTATGAAATAAATTATATTAATTGTGTAATAAAAAGCAGTATTGTCATATCTTTTGTTATTAATTCTTAGGACTTGTTGAATACTTGTTGTGGTATAATATAATACAGGTATAGTAAGAAATATTATCACATAAAGACATGGGTATTATTATTTTTTATTTATTCAAAATTATATTAAAATATATTCCTAAAATTTCCTTAGGAATGTAAGTGATCCAATATGTCCATGTGATATTATATATTCTGAGTGGATAAAATTGAGTCACATTTTTCAGTATTGAATCCCTAAATATAATGATTATGTCTATAGAAATAGGTCAAATAGTATAGGTTACAGGTTATAATAAGTGGTATCAAGGAATGGATGATTTAAATTTGTATATTATTATGCTTTCAACTATGTTTAGCTTAAGATTTAGGGATACAATCATGGGTTATTAGGTTTATGGTTATTCAAATGTTCCATGGAATAAACTCAACTTCATAGGATTTACCAAAGATAATTTTATAGTAACTAGTGATATTTTATCTGTTGATTTATTAGGTTTATATACAATAAACGTTTAGGTGTATCACTTGATTTAATATGAAGGATTTTTTTTTCAAAAGAATGTTGTTACATTTTTGGGATGTAAGATAAACGGTATGATACAAATTTTGTGGATAAAATATTTTATAATCTCATGGTTGTTGAGATTAATTAGAATATATGGTTTTTTTTGGAATATTATATATTGAACCTTTTTTGATTTTGATAAATTTTGGAATTGATGTATTTTTTAACAATATGATGGTTTATTCATATTGGGTATTTAATTATCATTTCATATATATTTTGGTTTTAGTAAATAGTAGAAAAATTTAATTTATCTTTTTTTATACAGTGTGGTCATTCAAATGTTCATTATAATCATTTTGACATTAAATATTCATACTCATAATTAGGATTAAAAGATGAGACAAAAGAGGAAACCAATTGAAACATGAAACCAACATTTGAAAATGTGTTTTTGGGTATCAAAAAAATAATTTATGTATCTTTACTTATGTTCTTAGTTTATATCTATATATAATTCCTGACATATAGAAATTATATCTTGAAATAAATGAATTTAAATATTAACTTCATTTTCTGTGGATTGATGGTCTTCTTAAACCCTTATTTATTTATGTTATTGTGTTCATTGACTTTATAATTAACATTCACATTATTGTGATCAGTGTCATATATCATTATCTATAATAATTTTTACATCCTATTTTTCTTCTTTGTCCACATTTTTACCTTCCATCAATATTATCATATTAGGAAAAAATGTTGTGTGGTCTTTAATAAGACCATCATATTTCACATTCTCTCTTTACAAAATTTATGGTTGTTTCTAATTACGGTATTTTCAAATATGAAATCATTTATTTAAAATTTCATGATAAAATTACATGGATGATATTGATGAATGTGTAAAGGATATAAAACTGTAAGGTTTAAAATATAGTTTGTGTTGAATAGAATAAAATTAATGAAACACCAATCATAAACCAACAAAAAACATTATTATTTTAGATATGACCACTATAACCTATATGTTCAATTGGTGGGTAAGAATAAGAGTATCCAAATGATGAAATATCTATAAGAGGATCCCCCCAATATAGAATTATTTATTATTTCATTGAAAATAAGAACTCATGTTGTATAAATTGTTATTTTCTTCTTCAAAAATTAATTTTCTACAAAAATTGGTTCTATTTATTTTTGTGAAAGGATATTATAATTAATTTTTAAAAAATTTAAAAATATAATCTGAAAAATTGATATCATTTTTGAAATAATCATATCAAAATTATCCTAGGTTAATATTTGGACATTTTTCTACAGAGATTTATTTATCTGTGAACAATGAAAAATACATATTTTTGTTAAACTATAAATTATTTTTATTCAATAATGTAATATAAAATTACTAATTGATATTAATGTAACATAAGTCAATATTAAATATATATTATATAATTAATTACACATGAAATTTCATTATACATTTTTAATGTATATTTTCATTTATTGGCATAAATGCACATTAGTCTAAAAATAGTTTTTAATTTTGTTTTATACATTTATATTGAAATATATTTCTAAATTTTTTATAAATAGTATATGGAAAAATGTATTCCATATATGGAGTCTTGAGGAAAAAATTAGTAAAATAGTATCTTATTATTTTTTTATTATGAATAGTAGCCATAGAAAATATTTTCCACAACAGTAAAGGTAAAACAAATTAAAAATGGATAAAACTATGGGATAATGAATAAAAATATCTATTAAATTTATTCTTCTTGGATATGTTTAAAGAAAATTAATAAAGAGAACAGTAAATTAAAAAATAGATATTATATCTTAATAGTTATAATTTACCTTCATAACATCAATATCCACACCATAATAGTATAGGTTTAGTATCATTATAAAATTGGATAAATAAAGAAGTGTTTCATAATAGATCTATATCTTTTCTAAATAAGTTATATACAACTAACACCCATCATCAACATAGAATACTTAATACAGTTCATCATAATAAGGGGAAGAAAATGAAAAAATGGGTGATCTTAGATGCTCAGTATGGGTAAACAAGGGACATATCAATTATAACATATGATTAACATGAACATAAGGTAATGAGAAAATGATATTGAAATTTGAAATCCATACCCAGAATATCAATGATTATAATATTCAATCATGAAATAAATCGTTGATTTTTAGTGGACATGAATCATTATAATGACCTATACATTAAATAAATTTATATTACATCAAATTTTAATATTATTCATTACAAAAAATAAAAATGAAATGAAATTACTATATAAGTATAGTTTCATGAGAAGTTGGGAACTATAAACAATTGGGTAATAAGACATCATCATTGTCTCCCACTTATTTCATCATAACTATACCCCCTTTTGAAATAGCATACATAATATTATTCATCATGACCTGGGGAAAAGAAACATATGAAAAGGTGATATCAGATTCATTGTAATGGTAAAAAAGGGAGATATCAATCATATCATAATAATAAGACATAATCAACATAACATTTGTAATTCTTAAACTTCATATGAAAGATTGTGATATATTACCTTTGGATAAATCATGTATGTTCATAATAATCAATGAACATAATACCAAAATACATAAAATAATATATGATGTTTTGTGGCTTAAAAAAGGCATAGAAAATAATTTCAGAGAAGTCAGAACTCATTTTCAGGACCATCATAGCAGACAATGTCAATTAATGAATCGGGTTCACTCCACATTCTAGTCCTGTATTATTGAACCAATATCATTTCCTGTTTCAATAAGGTCAGTCACATTATATTTAAATCATTACCCAATGAATGATATAAATGTATAAGTCCCACCCATTTCATAATGAAATCATTCTTATGTGTCACACATTAACATAAATCACTCATCCTAACCCAAGGAATAAAATGGGTTTCATTAAACATCATTCCTCCATAACATAAACTATGTAAAAATTGGATTTCCTACGACACAATTATATCACAAACACAATAAATTTATATAAACAATAAGGATATTTTACATGAAACATAGTCCTTTTAAATAATTCCGTATTAGATGTAATAGAATTTTGACAACCCAGTTGAAATTAATTATAGAGGAAAATATCATTTCTTCCTCAAAAACGTTTTCTTTTCTCAAAAATATGTTTCTATTTTAGAATAAAAGAATTTATTTCAAAATAAACATGAAATTTTGTAGAGGAATATTCATGGAAATAAGGCTTTATGAAAATGTAAAAATCAATTCATGTCATATAATATAAAAATCATTCTTCTCGTACTTTTCCCAAAAATGTCAAAAACTGCCTTTTATTGAATATTGAAAAAACATTCCCTTCATACCATTTAATGAATATACACCAATGGGTAATATTACCAGTAAAAAAATAGTGAAGAATAAATATATGTTAAATTTTTTTGAATCATTGAAGTGGATGATAAATATACCCCAGTAAATACACACCTAAAACCATTCTCGGAGAATAATGAGATAGAGAAATATTTATCTTTTCATTAAAAAAATTAATTAAATGATCTATTCTCATCCAAGTGTCTTCCAAAAGACAGAATTTCGACCCAAATATGATTTAGGATTAAAAAAAACATTAAATAATATTAATAAAATTGTAAGTGTAATTTTATAATAGTATTTTTACCCTAAATTTCCCAGTTTACCCTTTTACCATAGTAATAATATTACTAATGTTAACATTAATAATATCCCAAAATATAATAAATTTATTTACATAATTTAGACCAAAAGATTAAAAATATAGAATCTATTTCTCAAAATTGCAAACACATAATTTGAATTAATTAATTTAAATTAGTCTAATTGTTTTAATGAGAGAACTTGTTTAAAATGTTAATACATTAAAAAAGATTGAAATGTTTTGACATATGAATTCAATATAAAATTAATTTCAATGACTAAAATTATTTTTAATGATAAAATTAAATTCAATTTATACTTTCAAACAATTAAATATTATAATTTAACCAGATCAATTATTTGGATGAAAAAAATTTGTTTTCAATTAAAATTTATTGTATTTTTAATATTCGTCATGAATTGAATGTTATCAGAAAAATATGAAAATTTCAACCAAGTAAATTTTTATATATTGATTCTAAAATTTTTTATTATTTTGTCATATAATAATTATAAATATGTATAAATCATAATTTATATGGGGTCTCTATTAAATGGTATAATCTTACTCCTTTGAAAAATAATGTTTTTTATACATCAATGAGGGTTTATTCATACATTATGATAGAAATATCTATTGGATGAATATATAAAAAATTTATTATAGTATATATCATATAAATTTCATTTAATTCATTTAAAAATAATAATTCACTCAATTTATTAAAATAAAAATGAAAAAAATAATTGATTTTTATTTTTCATA
The DNA here is from genome assembly GCA_963277665.1 of Viscum album. NCBI lineage: Eukaryota > Viridiplantae > Streptophyta > Magnoliopsida > Santalales > Viscaceae > Viscum > Viscum album. Next base: position 516,117,152 of record OY728141.1, read on the forward strand.
AATAATTTCTAGTGAATGAATTCACCATACATTTTCATAAGATTTTTATATTAATTCGCCCTAACCTAATGGTTAGGTTTAAATAGTATTTTTATACTAAGAGAGTCTCATGGTTCTCTTAAACTCATGGCTGTGAATAATGCAATCTATATAACAATTAATATTATTTAAATAAATTATTTAATAAAAACATCCAGGTGTTACATTCAACCACCCTTAAAAACTATTCCCCCACAAAATTAATCACATGGATACAAACAGATGAGGATATATCTCCCTTATCATTTCCTCAAGATCCCACAAAGCATCCTCAAATTATTGGTTCCATCATAAATCATTAACAAAATGAATGGCCTTGTTTTGTAGAACATTTTCACTATGATCTTAAATCACTATCGGGTTTTCTTTATATGAAATATCTTACTCCAAAGGTATAAATTATGATTTTAGTACATATTAATGACCAAATATGTAATTTATGAGGTGATATATATGGAACACTTCCTGAACATGAGAGAGAATTGGTGGAAGCACCAATCAGTATGACACATTCCCAACAAGATATAGAAATTGAAAATGACGGATATACATTGTACTCAAATTTTCATTCTTTCAAAATATCATTACTCACTTCTAGGAAAATATTTTAGACACACATTCTCACCCACTTCAAACTATAGTTATTTTATTCATTTTTTAGGAAAAAAAATTGTCGACTCTATGATTCTCTTATGTGTCGTGGAATTGATCTGACTTTTTCTGCCATTTTATCATCTTGATGATGTCCTCATAGCACTCTTTCACCATGTTCATCCCAACATGTTGGAATTTATACACTTCTTTTTGTATAGGGGTTCATAAGGAACCTTCTGAATATTGGTGTGAAATATATTTTTCTAATAAAATTCCACCCAAGGTAGACATTAATCCCAATTACTATTGAAATCCATAAACCATTCTCTCAACATGTCTTCTATATTTTTAATTTTTCACTCAGATTGACAGTCTATTTTTGGATGATAAGAAGTGATAAAACGTAAATATGTATTTTGTGCCTTGTGAAGACTTCACCAAAACCTCGATGTAAAACTAGAATCCCAATCAGAAATAATGGATAGTGGTACTCCTAGAAATTTTTCCACTTTTTCAATATATATCCTAGAAAGATAATTATGAGACAAATCTTATCTAATAAAAATGTAGTGAGAAAAAATTCTAATGTGAACAACTATATCCCATAGATAATTATGTTCATTAGATGTTTTTGTAATTACGATGACAATGTCTATAGGTATGTTTTCCAATTTTTAATTTGGTATAGGTAATGGTTGTAACATCCAATTAAACTTTTGTATTTCATCATTAAATTACTATCAAACCAAGAATCGAGGGACAAATTCGACAACATATATTTTCATGCCATTCCACAAGAATTACTCATTTAGGACCCTATATATCTTTTTTACTCTAGATTGTATAAACTATTATGAACTATCAGGATCTTCTAATAGGCCCTTCTTTAATTATGGAATGAGATGAATACAAACTCGGTTCATAACATTATTATTCCATCACATTCACGGTTGAATTCAAGAACAATTTTCAACTTCTTTTGTAGCTTTACATCTTCTTTATATGCCTCCAGAATCTTCAAATGTATAGATGGTAAAAAATTCAGTTAAGGAAAGTACTACTTCCCCCTTTTAAATTTCAAGATCAACAATTTTTAAATCCATAAATATTGGATATTTTTATCCTTATTGTAGATAGGATTGAATAGTCATTTCGACTCAATGAATTTCCCACCTTGTTATGATTCCCAGGGTGGTATTGTATTATGATGTCATAATCATTAATCCACTCTAAGCATATTCTTTAAGACAAATTAAATTATTATTGTGTGAAAATATAATTCAAAATTTTATTGTTCTTATAAATATCACACATTTCACCAAAATGATAATTTATCCATTACATTAGTATAAATATTATCACAACTAACTCCAAACCATGAGTTTGGTAATTTTTCTCATGGAATTTCAAATTTCATGATGTACAATCTAGAAAAAAATAATTTTCCATTAGAATAGAACTCATCCCCTTCTTGTATTCTTAACTATAGATTAGAAACATTTCTCCACTATAAGGATGTGTGAGCATAGTTGCATTGGAAAAACTTATTTTAAGATCATTAAAATTTTCATCACATTACTCTGTCCACAGTAACCTACCTCTTATTTGAGTCAAAATGTTAACTGGATTAGATAATTGTGAAAAAATATTTTATAAAACGTCAATAAAATCTATCCAATCCATGTAATAATTATATCTCAGTTACTACTTATGGAATCGTCCAACATTCAATAAATTTTGTTTTTGATGAATCCATAGATAGACCCTCTCTTTACAATGAATGACACAAAAATGAATTATTCTGAATCCAAAATTGATCCCTAGGGAAATTTTCATAGAGCTTATCCATTCTCAGGGTCTTTAGTACAATTCTCAACAGATCATTATGTTATTCCTTCTCTTTAAATATAAAAGAATATCATATTTAAATAATACAAAAAACAGATCAAGATAGTCTCTGAAAAATATGTTCATCAGATACATGAATATAGTTGGGTAATTAATATTATAAAAATTAATCACCATGAATTCATTTTTTCCATACCATTTACAAAATATCAACATTGTTATATCATCTTTCTTAAACCATAATTGATGAAATTTGAAATGAAGATCAATCTTGTAAAATTATTTACCTTTGTGTAGTTGGTAGAATAATTCATCAATATGGGGAAGATGATATTTTTTATTGTGATCTTGTTATGTTCTCAATAATCAATACAAAGTCTCATTGGATTAAATTTCTTATTATCAAATATTATAGGTTATCCCCATGGTGACACACTAAGGATGATTAATCCATTTTCATGATTCTCTTGTTGTTGGTTCATTAATTCCTGTAACTCAATTGGGTCCATTCTATATGGTGTATTCTAAATCAGAATAAAACCTGGTACGATTTCATTTGAAAACTCAACTTCAAAATTTGGTAAAAGACATGGTAATTCATCCAGAAATACATAATCAAACTCTCGTACAATAGTTGTATTCTTAATTGTGATTTTATCCCTACTATTTGAGATATATAAATTTCATCTATTGAGATCAATACCCATAAGATGAATGAAATTTCTACTTGAACGTTGTATTCATACTTGTATAGATAAATGATCATAAATTGACCCGAAATATGAAATGTAACATCCATTCCTGGGAAATTGGTATGAGAACCATATAGAGAATGCTAATCTATCCCTTGAATCACCAAAAATTTCACTATAGGAAGGATTACCGTATTTTCAAGAAGAAATTTCTCACAAAATTGAAATAGAGAAGAATTATAAATTTTTGATATTACCGGTTATACACTATGAGTTTCCACATCTTACTCAACATCTAATTGTATAGGTAATACGACGATACCCTCATAAAAAATTTTATAAATAAAAGTGTAGGTGGATACATAATCAAATGAAACCTTTTAAACATTAGAGTGGATTTTATGTACACCTTTCACCACTTCATTATCATACTTCATATCACCAATAGTGATCGCCTGTGACTTTCCTTTTTATTTGGCTTTAAGAGTTTGCAGATATCGATCATCATCAATAACCATTGGATTAGGTCATTTATTTTAATAATTCCCCTTTTCCTTTCTCATGTAACTCTAATGTGTAGGATGTGTATTCTATGTAGCATTTTATCTATTAACATCAGTAGATATATTTTCGACATCACATTGGAATCCAACTGACTGATGAAATTATTTTCAAAAATTAAATAATTTGCAAGTCCCATTAATAAAATTTCCTCAATTTGTCTTTCCACACTTTGAGAATAAGGGAAAATTCATCTTTTTTTCCAGTGTGTTCATTAGATCTACCCTTGAATTCCAATATTATCTTCTTATCAAACCCATATGATTGATGGGTTACTCAAATCTATATCTCAACCATCAAAGCACATTGAATTATTTTTTCATAGCTGTTGAATTCCCTTATTGATAATTACATTCATATAATTTGTTTTATTCCACTAATGAATCTATCAATTTTACTCTCTAGTTGGATAAATATTCTAGATGTTTACATTTTTTGTCTTGTAAAACTTTTTTTGTAGGTACCAAAAGATTCATAATCATTTTATTAAATTCATGGAACTCATTATCTATATTTTTTCGAAGAATACAAGGAAATTTCATGATGAAAAATAAGTTCTTTAACTCATTACATTCCATGGAGAAAATTCATAAATAAATATAACAAATACATGATATTAATGTATAGTTTTTGTTGCTTCAGAAACTATGAAACATAAACAACTGGTTCACAAGACATCTTCATTGTCTTCCAGTTATTTTTTCAAAACCTATCCCATTTTCACATAACATACATAATAATAATCTTCATGACCATAAAAAAAACATATAAAATGGTGAGATCATATTCTCATTAAAATAAAAAAAGGTCTATATTAATCATATCTTTACCATAAGACATAATCAATATATCAATTGACATTTTTTAATCCATATGAAAGGTCTTGATATTAGTACATAAAATAAATCATAAAATTTCATAATAAAAAATGAATATAATCCCAAAAGTCATAACGTAATACATGTTGTTTTTAGGAATACAAATAAACTTATTAAATCATTTCATATTATTCCGGGATCATTCACAAGACCTTCATAGTGGACAATGTCCCTTACTCAACGAAGTTCACTCCTCATTGCAGCCCTGTATTACTGAACTGAGATCATTTCCCATTCTAAACATGTTCATATCATGATATATGAATCTGAAACCAATAAATTAAAGTGATATATAACTCCCACCCATCTCATAAATAAATAATTTTACATGTTCCACAATAACAAAAATAATTTATCTTATCCCAAGGAATAAAACGGGATTCATTAACTATCACTCTGCCATAACATAATCCTTTTAAAACATATTGAATTCATAAATAACCTCCCATCATTAAAAAAATAAAATAATAGTAACAATAAGGATATTATAGTTGGAACATAATCTTCTAAATAATTCCATCTTAGATGGAAAGTAATTTTTATATAACACTTGAAATTAATTGTTGTAGAATATATCATTTATTCTTAAGAAAGATATTCTTTTAGAAAAATACCACCATATTTTGAAATAAAATATTTTATTTGAAAATAAAATTAAAATCATGTAGAGAAATATTCATGGAATGAATTAATTGTGAAATAAAAAAATCATTTTCATGTTGAATATGTTTAAAAAACACTCTCCCAGTACTATAATTGGAAATTTCAAAAAGTACGTCATATCATATGATGAAAAACGATTTTGTTCAAATTTTTTAATAAAAATTCACCAATCGGTAAAATTGACATTAAAAATTTATATAAGAATAGAATTAATATTAAATATTTAAAAAATATGGGGGTTTATGATAAATACACCCCAATAAATTCTTATTTATAAACAATCTCAGATAATAATGATATTACGAAATTATCAATTACCTTAGGTCTAATATCCATATGATGTATTTTAACCTTCAATATAATTATTTAAACAATTTAATTAAATTATTTAAGCATCATAGTCATTTTTATGATATCATATATGATCAAATTATCATCTGTTCACTAATAACATTTCTTTGTTACTTGTCATTCATGTATTAGCTAATATAATTTCTTATACATGTTTTTTCAAATAAGTTACAGTTCTCTTTAATAAGTCATAGCTATATCATTTATCATTTATATTAACATTATATATATATATCATATTTATTCATTAAATAAATTTATATAATAATAATTGAATGAGTATAATGTAGAATGAATTACGTCACAACATAGAGACGATAGGCTTTACGTATGCACATGTGATAATATCATTCCCCTAATTGTTGAATGGTATGGAAGTGAATGGTGAATAATATTTCAGAATATGTATTATTTTTATATAGTTGTTATTTATATCATTATACACATTGTAATGGCTTGGACCTCTCCAGTCCATTACCTTGTGGAATTTTGGTGTTGGAGGAGTTCTGGGAGGCCAAGAGGACTTATCCCCAACACTTTGCCAATTTTTCAGTTTTGTGAACAGTGTTTCCAGTTTTATGAACAGTGACAGATCGGTTTCACAGATCGGTGTGACAGATCGGTTTCACAGATCGGTGTGACAGATCGGTTTCACAGATCGGTGTCACAGATCGGTTTCACAGATCGGTGTGACAGATCGGTTTCAGAGATCGGTCTGACAAATCGGTTTCACAGATCGGTGTGACAGATCGGTTTCACAGATCGGTGTGACAGATCAGTTTCAGTGATCGGTTTGACAGATCGGTTTCACAGATCGGTGTGACAGATCGGTTTCACAGATCGGTGTGACAGATCGGTTTCACTGATCGGTGTGACAGATCGGTGTCACAGATCGGTGTGACAGATCGGTTTCACAGATCGGTCTGACAGATCGGTTTCACAGATCGGTCTGACAGATCGGTTTCACAGACCGGTTTCACAGATCGGTTTCACAGATCGGTTTGACAGATCGGTTTCACATATTGGTGTGACAGATCGGTTTCACAGATATGTGTGACAGATCGGTTTCACAGATCTGTCTGACAGATCGGTTTCACAGATCGGTTTCATGTACAGTAATAGTGGGTGAATAGTGTTTCCAGACTCCTACAGTTTTGCCCCTTTTGACATTTCCTTTGATGAAAAATACTTTTAAAGCCTTATTTTAAGGGCTCTTAAGGCCGTTTAAAATGCCATAAAACTTATATTAATTATTCCTAAGGCTTGGAATGTTTTACATGGTCAACCACGTGGGTTAATGCAATCCGTTTTTAATGGAGAATTAACCGAATCTTAAACCGTCGCCCCATTAATTCTTAAAAAGGGATGAGATATCATTCTCTTTTGTTCTTCCATTTTTTCTCAACTAAGAGACGCTAGAACCTTTCAATTCTTTCCGTAGGAGTTGCACAATCAATCTTTACTCCAAGGATTGGTTCTGCTCTGTTTTGGATGCAACCAAGCCCTATCGAACAATCTTCGATATAAGGTATGTTTTATCGTCGTTCTTTGGGGTTCATCATCTCCTATCCTCCTTTCCATAATTATACCATGTAATTTCCAAGATTCTAATGGGTTTTCTAATGGGTTTGGTTGGTACTGTCGTACCGCAGCATCCTCCGGTGGATGCAGTTGTCGTGAGGGGAGGATCATGACCTGTTGTGTGGATATAGAACGTGAGGAACTGTTTGAGGTAGGGGATTCATGGCTTCTCTAATTGTATATGTGCAATCGTAGGATTAGAATGATTTATCCCTTTTGGATCACAATGAAATTGACCTAATTAAATACTTGAACCGGATTAAATGAATTGGTTGATCGCATGTTATTGCTTTATACCGTGATAACGGTTTGCCTCATGTTTTCCTAGATATAGTGATATCTCTGTTTTCTTTGATTTGTTGTTCTTTCATGATAGAAATTGATAACGAACGTAAAGCCGGAATTTATTGTTAATTAATTGGCTAAAGATAAAGAGGCATGTAAATTAATCTAGTTATTGCAGTTGTTGTAGTTGTTCTAATTTGAGGATAATCAAATTAGGGAAGTAAGCATGGTTATTTAATTGGGATAGCTTGCTGATTAGGTATCCATTATTGGACCCTACGAATAACAAATCTGTTAATTCAATATGGATTAGAGAACAGATTATGTGGGGATTTCTAAAAGGGTTCGGAGTTACCCTCTTGTTTGTTAAAGGGTCAAGATCCCATGATGTGATGTTTATTTTCCTGCTGCTTGTGCTGTGATGTGATCCTGGATGGTTGTTGTGATATGTGGAGGCATGGAGGCCTTGTGTTTATGGCAGCAGATGACGCCTAGAGTGGCGAGATGCATCAATTTATGCATGTTGGTGTCGGGGAGGACACCAGGGGTGATGGAATGGGATGGATGTGGTTGCTGGTTGCTTGCGTTTTTCTTGAATGTTAATCTGCTTTTCTTTTCCCCACTGATCAAGGAGGCTGGTCTTGCTACCCTTCTTCCGAAGGAGGCGAAGACGTGCGGGGTATGCCACGTGCTTTCCGTGTTTAGCCTCCCGAGGGAGAATGGGTATATGCTATTTCTATATGCGGTATAGACTTGACGGGTAGTATATCTACTCACCGTGTTGATCCTCCTTTGTGTTTAGAAGCATAAAATGCTTTTCTAGAATGCTTGGGAATGTGTAAATGTAATTCTGTAAGGAATGTTTGATTAAATGGTGAAACTCCACAGGGATGGAGATGCTGGAATTTAAAGGTGATGTGAATCATAAAAAGGAGCAGTTGTTTTTGAATGTGATGCCAATTCAGTTTAATGTGGAATTGTTCATTCTTAATTAATGTTTAAATAATTAATTAATGTACAGTGGAACTGATAAAATGAGAATGGAGTAATCTAATAAATCTCTTCAAATGTTTGTGTGCTTATAGGATACCTAGTCTTAGAATTAGCAGCATGGAGTTTGAGAGATGTTAGCTGCAGCTGTATCTAAGACTACGTAATTCCCATAGTGTGGATGTGAGTTACTTATATATTCTCTACTTTTTGTGTTTCTATACGCTACTCCACCCTGTCGGTACGGGCAACTGACACCCCGGGGATTCTGAGCCCGGGGGGGGGGTGTTTTCTCCAACATTCTGATGGGAGGTTGAATGGATGACTATCCCCTTTGGCCCTGCTCTCTTCTCTTGGTAGATACTTGTGCCATGAGGCACAGTGGTTAGTTACCCCATATATGTGTGTAGAGGGCTGTAATGGCTTGTGGTTATTCACACGCATATATTCTGGATATAGTATCCTATAGACTACTATAGGTGTAACGTGTATAGGCTATGATGGCTTGAGGATCCTTACTCGGCGAGTGGGATGTAATGGCTTTAGGTATTATACCCGACGAATGATACACGTTATGCGAGCTGTGGTGGCTCCCGGAAATTACCTGGTTACTTTTGGTTGTGAGGACGGTGTGGTGCTTCGCCCAGGTGTCTGCGGGCAAGCCTATGTGGTGCACGAGGTGCAGATTGTGGAGCTTAGCCCAGGTGTCTGCGGGCAAGCCTTTGGAGAGAGATGCACATGACGTATGTCGTTGGGGCAAAGAGGCAAACCAGTGGGGAAGTAGTAGCGGGGTACCCTTGATATTCTTTACTATATGCTATATTCTTGTATGCGTTACTTTGTGAGAGTAGCCATGGTATGTTTGGGAACATAGTATACCTATTTAGGCGACGAGTTAGTTTCACTTGTTGTTCACGGGGCTTTATCATGCTTTCTTTACCTTTTCATGAGAGGCTTGGGGAGGATCCTACTAAGTATACTTTTATACTCACCCTATGTACAAATAAACTGTTTTTCAGGTCACTTGGAGCAAGTTGGAGATCAAGCGGGTTACTACTAGCTTGTGGTTGGAGGAGGAGCTGTTCGGGCTCGTGGTCGCTGCCATTTTTCTTTCTTTTGGGTACTTTTAGTTTTCCCTTTCAGTTGTAGTACGTTTGCATGACATTTCATATATGTACTTGGGTTTCCTTTATATTTCAGTTATGAGTTGGAGTTGGATGGAGTCTATTCTATCTCTCTATTTTGAATGTGTTCTCTTAGAGGGTAATTCCTCTCATTTGTATGTTATTATGCCCTCGGTGCTAGTCGCCAACCCGGGGCCTACTGGAGGCAGGACTCGGGGGTCCTTATCTCCCTTTTCACATTGCCGGCCCAGGAGGGGTACACTTTGTGGGGAGGGGGTCGTGACAGAGTGGTATCAAAGGTCTGGTTGAGGGATATGATGGAGTTTGGAGTTAGGCACAGGTGAGGATGCATGGGATGGAAGGGCAACAGTGTCATTCATGTTTAAAAAGTGGGGTAAACACTGGAGACCGGCAGAGACATAGGCGTTCAGGGCCCCCTATGATCTGTTGCACAGACCTTTAAGTTTACGATGGCTACTAAACAAAGTGATACTGGTTGCAGGGTAGAGACCTAGGAAAGGATCATGCATTATTATTCTTTGCGCCTGTGTTTGAATGGGTAGACCTTGGGATAGGTAACCTAAAATTAATAAAACAAAATAATTAATTAATTAATGTTGAGTCTTCCATATTCTAGGCTTAGGAGCTCTAACTGTTGTTATTTTACAGGTATGGCTCCAGGTCGACGTTCTCGTCAGGTTTACGCAGAAGGTGCCCAGCAGGCTGTTCCAGCAGATCGCCGCCGGGTAGAGGTTGACGATGATGACACTTGAAGGAAGACACTCCGAGAGTTTCAGCGCCAGAGTCTACAGAAGTACGAGGGCTCCGTTTCAGATGCAGTCACAGAAGACTGGTTGGAGGAGGTCGAGATAGGCTTCAGTTCGATTCGTGCTCGGAAGGAACACTGGGTGTCCTTGGTTGTGACGATGTTGCGTGGAGCAGCGAGACAATGGTGGTTCTTGTTCCTCGGGGATCGTGAGGAGTCAGCGATCTCATGGGAGGAGTTTCGAGACAGGTTTAGAGTCGAGTTTCTTTCATCGACTACGAAGGCGTCCAGTCGCCAAGAGCTACTTACCCTTCGACAGGGGAGCTCCAGTGTTCGAGATTTTGGAATCCGTTTCAGGAACCTTCTACAATATGCTTCAGACGTGTTACCAAATGATGAGGCCAAGGCGAGGCATTTCGAGGAGGCTTTGCGTCCAGAGATCCAGCGCCAGGTTACCCCATTTATGATGAAGACATATCTTGAGGTGCTGGTGAGGGCAGAGGTTGTTGAGAGGACTTTGACTAGGACCGGATCGTCACGAGAAGGGAATCTTCATGATTCCTCTCGAAGCAGAGCTGTGGTCCGGGGTTCTCGGTTTTTAGGACAGAAGAGTTTCTGTTCACCTGGGGGTAGGTCGCAGCCCTTCCCATCTCATTTCTCCGGAGGCAGCAACTCTCAGGCCTATGCCAAGGGATCATGCGCTTTTTTTCTTGTGGAGGTCGTGGTCATCAGTAGCGGGAGTGCCTGACTTTTCAGAGCAGTCATCGTGCACCAGGCGCTCCACTCCAGGTTCCTCTGTTGAGGCAGTTTCAGCCAAGGCAGCAGCAGCAGGTTGCACCAGGTTTAGATCACCAGAGTGTAGATGGAGCAGGCAGAGGACAGCCCCATGACGCTCCCCATCCTCAAAGTGCAGAGCGCGGCCGTGGTGGTGGTCGTCATCAGGGTCATAGAGTCCATGGAGGTGGTCGTGGTCAGCTTCATGCTCTAGCGTTGCCAGCTCCAGGCGAGCCAGACGTCGTCTAAGGTACCCTGGGCTTGTTTTCTACCTTGGTGTATGCCTTGTTTGATTCAAGAGAGACACACTCCTTTATATCCCCTACCCTTTTCCACGCTTTGGGACTTCAGGTAGAGAGGCTTCCAGTGCCCTTCGCATTGACTACGCCAGTTAGAGGTCGACCTAGCTTGTTTGAAGTATCTAGAGACTGTGTGCTAGTGTTGGGGCAGCACCGCTCTTGGGGAGATTTCCTATGTTTACGAATACAACCATATGATGTCATCCTTGGCATGGATTGGTTGTATTTGGTGAAGGCTATTGTGGATTTCTACAGGAATAAGGCCATTTTCTTTGATGAAGATGGAGAGGAAGTAGTGTTTTTTGGTGAGAGAGATACTCAGATAAGTCATAGACGAGTTTCATCCTTATCATCCATGATGGCTGGGATGATGCTGAGTTCTTCAGAGGTTCGACAGTTGGCGTTTCCTAGGGTCGTAGAGGAGTACCCTGACGTCTTTCCAGAAGAGGTTGTATCCTTACCCCCTCGACGAGAGATCGAGTTTGGGATCGAGCTACAGCTGGAGGCATCTCCTATCTATATGTCTCCGTATAGGATGTCCCCTTCTGAGTTACGAGAGCTACGTATACAGCTCGATGGTCTGTTGCAGTGTGGTTTTGTTCGACCAAGTGTGTCACCGTGGGGTGCACCAGTTTTGTTTGTGAAAAAGGCTGACGACATTTTGCGGTTGTTTGTCGATTATCGTCGATTAAACAAAGTGACAATAATGAATCGCTATCCTCTTCCACAGATTGATGACCTATTCTATCAACTGAATGGTGCATGTTGGTTCTCAAAGATCGACTTGCGGTCATGATATCATCAGATGCGTGTAAAGTATGAGGATATCCCGAAGACTACTTTCCATTGTCATCATCGTCATTATGAGTTTGTTGTAATGCCATTCGGCATGACGAATGCTACAGCTGTTTTCATGGGGTTGATGAATGCTGTGTTCCGTGAATTCCTGGACATGTTTGTTGTGGTTTTCATCGATGACATCCTTGTGTACTCCACATCTGAAGAAGAGCATGCAGAGCATCTACGAGCCGTTTTGGGAGTTCTTCGCCAACATCAGTTGTTTGGGAAGTTGTCCAAGTGTGAGTTCTGGGCTCGAGAAGTTTGTTTCTTAGGGAATGTTGTGTCCCAACAGGGAGTAGCTGTGGATCCTTCGAAGATAGAAGCAGTAGTGTCTTGGGCATCCCCCAAGACTATGTCAAAGGTGCGAAGATTCCTTGGTCTCGCATGCTATTATAGGAGGTTTGTAGCCAATTTCTCCCGAGTTGCGACCCCTCTAATAGATTTGACCAAGAAGGATCAAGCATTCATATGGACTGATCAGTGTCAGGTAGGTTTCAAATATCTAAAAGAGAAGTTGGTAAGTGCTCCAGTCCTTTGTCTTCCAGCAGAGGGAGTCCAGTTTGATGTTTTCTGTGATGCTTCACATCTGGGGCTAGGCTGTGTTCTCATGCAGCAGAGGTCAGTTGTTTCTTATGGGTCTCGGCAGTTGCGTCCCCATGAATGCAACTATGCCACCCATGATCTTGAGTTTGCAGCCATGGTGTTTGCTCTGATGTTGTGGAGACATTACCTCATTGGTGATCACTTTGTGGTTTTCACCGATCATAAGAGTTTGAGGTATGTTTTCTCCCAACGTGACTTGAACTTTAGGCAGCATCGGTGGATGGAGTTCTTGCAGTAATACGACTTTGAAATATCGTATACACCTGGAAAAGGGAACGTTGTAGCTGACGCATTAAGCCAAAAGTCACGTAATGATGTCGTGCGTGAATCTGGTGATTCCTCGAGAGTAATAGAAGAGCTAGCAGCTTTGCATCTTGATATGGAAGAGGTTGGATGTAGAGGTTGTCTTTTCCAGATGACGGTGCAGTCATCTCTGATGCAGAAGGTGGAAGAGTCTCAGTTGGGTGATCTAGAGGAGGTGGTGAGACTTCATGGAGTACCTAGGACGATCATTTCTGATCGAGACCCTCGTTTTACCTCTAGGGTGTGGAGAAGTCTCCAACATTATTTTGGCTCTCAACTGTGCCTTAGCACTGCTTTTCATCCTCAAATGGATGGTCAGACAGAGCGAACAATCCAGACTCTTGATGACATGTTGCGCTCTTGTGCTCTTGATTTTGGAGGTTCATGGAAAAAGCACTTACCATTGGTAGAGTTCGCTTAAAATAATAGTTTTCAATCTACCATCTGCATGGCGCCATTTTGAAGCCTTGTATAGCCAGCCTTTCTGTTCTCCGTTGTGCTGGACTGGGGTCGGAGAGTCAGCAATTCTCAGACCGGAACTAGTGCAGAATGCAACAGAGATGGTACAGGTGATTCGTGAGAGGACGAAGATAGAACATGATCATCAGAAATCATATGCTGATCAAAGAAGGAGACCATTAGAGTTTAATTTTGGGGATCATGTGTTTCTGAAGGTGACTTCCCGTCATGGGCTATGAAGGTTTGGTCGTGGAAGTAAGCTTTCTCCACGGTTTATTGGGCCTTTCGAGGTGTTAGCTCGTGTTGGAGCTATGGCATATCAAGTAGCACTTCCCCCTCATATGAGTCGGATACATGATGTTTTCCATGTATCACAGCTCCGTCGTTTTCTTCATGATGAATCTCATGTTATCGATTGGGGAGAGATCGATATTGATGATGATGCAACCTTCGAGGAGCGACCTGTGGAGATCCATGACCACATGGAGAAGGTGTTGCGTTGGCGTTCTATCCCCTTAGTTTGTGTCTTGTGGTGACACGGTGGCATGGAGGAGAGTACCTGGGAGCGTGAGTCACAGATACGTGCTTAGTACCCAGAGTTATTCAATGTTTAACTCCTTTCATGTTATGATGTTTCCTCTCTGGTTAGATCTTTCATGTTTTATTTATGTACCTTTGATTTGATGTTATTTTTGAATTATTTGGGTATGGATTGTTTGTTCCCATACTCTCGGATGTCGTAGTTTTGATCCATATTTCGAACAACTCATGGTGGTTTTCCCCTGAGAGGTATCTTATGGGGTGGTTGTTCGGACCCCTCTTTTCTTCTGGGTTGGTTTTTAATTCTCGAGGATGAGAATGTTTTGAGAGGTATCTAATGTAATGGCCCAGACCTCTCCGGTCCATTACTTTGTGGAATTTTGGTGTTGGAGGTGTTCCGGGAGGCCAAGGGGACTTATCCCCAACACTTTTCCAATTTTTCAGTTCTGTGAACAGTGTTTCCAGTTTTATGAACAGTGACAGATCGGTTTCACAGATCGGTGTGACAGATCGGTTTCACAGATCGGTGTGACATATCGGTTTCAGAGATCGGTCTGACAGATCCGTTTCACAGATCGGTGTGACAGATCGGTGTCACAGATCGGTGTGACAGATCAGTTTCATAGAACGGTTTGACAGATTGGTTTCACAGATCGGTGTGACATATCGGTTTCACATATCGGTGTGACAGATCGGTTTCACAGATCGGTGTGACAGATCGGTTTTACATATCAGTCTGACAAATCAGTTTCACAGATCGTTCTGACAGATCGGTTTCACAGATCGGTTTCGCAGATCGGTTTGACAGATCAGTTTCCCAGATTGGTGTGACAGATCGGTTTCATAGATCGGTGTGACAGATCAGTTTCACAGATCGGTTTGACAGATCGGTTTCATAGATCGGTTTCACAGATCGGTTTCATGTACAGTAACAGTGCGTGAACAGTGTTTCCAGACTCCTACAGTTTTTCCCCTTTTGATGTTTCCTTTAACGAAAAATACTTTTAAAGCCTTATTTTAAGGGCTATTAAGGCCGTTTAAAATGCCATAAATCCTATATTAATTATTCCAAAGGATTTGAATGTTTTACTTGGTCAACCGCGTGGGTTAATGCGATCCGTTTTTAATGGAGAATTAACCGGATCTTAAACCGTCGCCCCATTAATTCTTAAAAAGGGACGAGATATCATTCTACCTTGTTATTCCATTTATTCTCAACTAAGAGACACTATAACCTTTCAATTATTTCCATAGGAGTTGCACAATCAATCTTTACTCCTAGGATTGGTTCTGCTCTGTTTTGGATGCAACCGAGCCCTGTCGATCAATCTTTGATATAAGGTATGTTGTATCGTCATTCTTTGGGGTTCATCATCTCCTATCCTCCTTTCCATAATTATACCGTGTAATTTCCAAGATTCTAATGGGTTTTCTAATGGGGTTGGTTGGTACTGTCGTACCGCAGCATCCTCCGGTGGATGCTGCTGTCACGAGGGGAGGATCGTGACCTGTTGTGTGGATAAAGAACGTGAGGAACTCTTTGAGGTAGGGGATTCATGGATTCTCTAATTGTATATGTGCAATCGTAGTATTATCATGATTTATCCCTTTGGATCACAATGAAATTGACCAAATTAAATACTTTAACCGGATTAAAAGAATTTGTTGATCGCATGTTGTTGCTTTATACCGTGATAACGGTTTGCCTCATGTTTTCCTAGATATAGTGATATCTATGTTTTCTTTGAATTTTTTTTCGTTCATGATAGAAATTGATAACAAACGTAAAGCCGGAATTAATTGTTAATTAATTGGCTAAAGATAAAGAGGCATGTAAATTAATCTGGTTATTGCAGTTGTTGTAGTTGTTCTAATTTGAGGATAATCAAATAAGAGAAGTAAGCATGGTTATTTAATTGGGATAGCATGCTGATTAGGTATCCCTGATTAGAACGTACGAATACAAAATCTATTAATTCAATATGGATTAGAGAACAGATTATGTGGGGATTTCAAAATGGGTTCTGAGTTACCCTCTTGTTTGTTAAAGGGTCAAGAGCCCATGATGTGATGTTTGTTTTCCTACTACTTGTGCTGTGATGTGATCCTGGATGGTTGTTGTGATATGTGGATGCATGGAGGCCTTGTGGTTATGGCAGCAGATGACGCCTAGAGTGGCGAGATGCATCAGTTTATGCATGTGGGGGTCGGGGAGGACAACAGGGGTGATGGAATGGGATGGATGTGGTTGCTGGTTGCTTGCGGTTTTCTTGAATGTTAATCTGCTTTTCTTTTCCCCACTGCTCAAGGTAGCTGGTCTTGCTACCCTTCTTCCGAAGGAGGCGAAGACGCAAGGGGTATGCCACATGCTTTCCGTGTTTAGCCTCCCGAGGGAGAATGGGTATATGCTATTTCTATATGCGGCAAAGACTAGACGGGTAGTATATCTACTGACCGTGTTGAGCCTCCTTTGTGTTTATAAGCATAGAATACTTTTCTAGAATGCCTGGGAATGTGGAAAATTAATTCTGTAAGGAATGTTTGATTAAATGGTGAAAATCCACGGGGATGGAGATGCTGGAATTTAAAGGTGATGTGAATCTTAAAAAGGAGCAGTTGTTTTTGAATGTGATGCCAATTCAGTTTAATGTGGAATTGTTCATTCTTAATTAATGTTTAAAGAATTAATTAATGTATAGTGGAACTGATAAAATGAGAACGGAGTAATCTAATAAATCTCTTCAAATGTTTGTGTTCTTATAGGATACCTAGTCTTAGAAGTAGCAGCATGGAGTCTGAGAGACGTTAGCTGCAGTTGTATCTAAGACTAGGTAATTCCCATAGTGTGGATGTGAGTTACTTATATATTCTCTAATTTTTGTGTTTCTATACACTACTCCACCCTGTCGGTAAGGGAAACTGACACCCCGAGGATTCTGAGCCCTGGGGGGGTGATTTCCCCAACATTCTGATGGGAGGTTGAATGGCTGACTACCCCCTTTGGCCCCGCTCTCTTCTCTTGGTAGATACTTGTGCCATGAGGCACAGCGGTTAGTTACCCCATATATGTGTGTAGAGGGCTGTAATGTCTTGTGGTTATTCACATGCATATATTCTGGATATAGTATCCTATGAACTACTATAGGTGTAACGTGTATAGGCTATGATGGCTTGAGGATCCTTACTCGGCGTATGGTATGTAATGGCTTCAGGTATTATACCCGACGTATGATACACGTTATGCGAGCTGTGGTGGCTCCCGGAAATTACCTGGTTACTTTTGGTTGTGAGGACAGTGTGGTGCTTCGCCCAGGTGTCTGCGGGCAAGCCTATGTGGTGCACGAGGTGCAAATTGTGGATCATAGCCCAGGTGTCTACGAGCAAGCCTTTGGAGAGAGATGCACAGGACGTATGTCGTTGGGGAAAAGCGGGAAACCAGTGGGGAAGTAGTAGTGGGGTACCCTTGATATTCTTTACTATATGATATATTCTTATATGCGTTACTTGGTGAGAGTAGCCATGGTATGTTTGTGAACATAGTATACCTATTTAGGTGACGAGTTAGTTTCACTTGTTGTTCACTGGGCTTTAGCTTGCTTTCTTTACCTTTGCACGAGAGGCTTGGGGAGGATCTTACTGAGTATGCTATTATACTCACCCTATGTACATATAAACTGTTTTTGAGGTCACTTGGAGCAAGTTGGAGATCAAGCGGGTTACTACTAGCTTGTGGTTGGAGGAGGAGCTGTTCGGGCTCGTGGTCGCTGCCGTTTTTCTTTCTTTTGGGTACTTTTAGTTTTCCATTTCAGTTGTAGTACTTTTGCATGACATTTCATATATGTACTTGGGTTTCTTTTATATTTTAGTTATGAGTTGGAGTTGGTTGGAGTCTATTCTATCTCTCTCTTCTTCATGTGTTCTCTTAGAGGGTAATGCCTCTCATTTGTATGTTATTATACCCACGGTGCTAGTCGCCAACCCGGGGCCTACTAGAGGCGGGACTCGAGGGTCATTATCTCCCTTTTCACAATGTCGGCCCAGGAGGGGTACACTTTGTAGGGAGGGGGTCATGACACACATCCAATCATGGTTGTGGTGGATAAAATATTACACCACGACATGTAGACCATAAGCCTTATACACACGCACGTAGGGATTTAATTTTTCGTATGATGGATAGAATGTGGAATATTATTGTTCCATAATCATAATAACTTATAAATATATACATAATACAAGATTTATTAAATTATAATCAATAAACTCATGAATATGATTTTGAGGAATAAAGATGTTTGAAAGCATCGGTAGAGGAGATTACATATTCTTCGATGTGCTTCATAAAATCCTACACTAAAAGCATTATAGTTGGTCTTTAATGAAGAAAAAACGTCCATAATATATATAGGTATGTTTTTATTGTAAAGGGGTTGGTTATATCTATTATTAAAAAATAAAATTGAAGTTACAATGTGAGGGAGAAGGTGCCCTTTTATAATTGAGGTACAAGTGATTTTATGGATCCTTAAATATGTTAATTTATAATAAATTCAAACCTTATAAAAAACACCAAAATTAACAAATATAGATTCTGATATGAGATAATGTTTTAATATCATCAATAATAATTTTATACTTGTTTTCCATAAATTTAAACATTATCTCTTTAATTAACATTTACCTATTCTATTTAATTTTTATCATGGGTGGCAAATATTTCAATATTAATAGGGTGAAATATTTTATTATTAAATGTAAAATAGAACATAATTAAATACCTCATAACATTTAGGATCATATCATAATTATTATATATTACTAAAAATCATTTTTTGATTTTTAAAATAATTTTATAAAAGATTATTTTGAAAAAAAATCAATCGTTTCAATTTTGACCATATTGGATTCAATGAATATTATGAATATTAATATAACAATATAAATTCGAAAAAATTATATTATTATATTTATAAGAGGTCATGTTCATCAAGAAAATTTATTATAAAAATTAATTTTCACAAAAATAAATAATTTTAAAAAAATTATTATCATTTATTTGGTATCTCTATTAATAAATTAATTACCAAATCAATTTTGTGTAATTATTTCATATAATTATTTTTTGAATAAGAATTATAAATAATATAATAATATCAATATAAATCCACTATATTTCTGGAATATTTTTTCAGTCAAATTGGTCTTCTAGAAAATCCATCATGTAAAATGTTACACTTATTAAATTATGAATGTGACAACATTAACATCACATTAAATAAAATAATATAAGTACCACAAACTCTTCTATATGGATCAAAATGGTCCCTATATCAAACCTTGGAAGGTTATGGTCTATATACAATTTAAAAATAATATTTGGTTAAGTGTTTGGGTCATTTGATGATTATAGCATATAAAAAAATTGTTTTATTGATTTCTCATCAATTAATTAATTTTTATATCATCAATGTATATGTCATTAAGGTGATTATTTATATTGTAAAATTAAAAATAATTTACAATTATAACGAAAAACATTACAGATTTAAAATGAATATTCATAATGTAATTTATCTTCTATATAACATTATGTAAAACAATACATATTTTTTAAAATTTGAACAAGACATATATAACATTTCATTCATTAAAAATAAATTAAATGTCCTAATCTCATCAAAGTGGATTCTAAAGGACTTCATTTTTACCCAAGGATTATTTCGGTCAAATCTAACTCATAAAATGATATTATGAAAACTAATACGACAATTTTATAATAGTGTTTTCCCCATAATTACCTGGTTTACCCTTTTACCATATTAATAAAAATTACTGATGTAACTATTCATAATTCCCAAAAATAAAATAAATATATTTAGATAATATTGATATACTGATCTTAAATATTGAATCCATTTTTCAAAATTCAAAACAAATATGTTTTAGTAATTAATATAAAATTTATCCCATTGTTGGAAAGAAAGAACAAGTTTTCAATGTTATAACATTACAAATGATTGGAATGTTTTTACATATGAATTCAATTTCCAAATTATTG
Organism: Viscum album; assembly: GCA_963277665.1. Lineage (NCBI taxonomy): Eukaryota > Viridiplantae > Streptophyta > Magnoliopsida > Santalales > Viscaceae > Viscum > Viscum album. The sequence goes on from OY728141.1 coordinate 516,137,400, forward strand.
ATAATTACATACATTATATTTAATGATAAAAATTTATTAACATCAAACACTGTAACCATTAAATAAAGTAATTTTTCCATATAAATGTTTTCAATGAAACAATTTGTTTTCTATTAATATTTAGTAAACTTTAACTATTCTTCAAGATTGGAACGTTATCAATGAAATATTAAAATTTTATCCAATGTATTTTTTTATTCTTTTATTACAAAAAATATTTTTATATTGTCATATAAAAATTATTAATTAATTAAAATATTAATTTAAAATGGGTTCTCCATTAAAAGGTGTAAAATTACCCTTTAAAAAATATAGTTTTTTATACATCAAATAGAATTTATTCATACCCTATAACGAAAATATCTATTACATTAATATCAAACTTGTGTTATTTAGAATTTAAAATATATTTTTAATTAATTTAGGTTACCAATAAAAATTAATTAAATTTATAAAAAAATATAAATATATAATTGATTTATATCTTGCATGAATAATTTGTTGCGAATGACTTCACCGATAATTTTCTTAAGATAATTATATTTATTCCCTCTAACCTAACAGCTCGGTGAAAATGGTAGTTTTATATTTATTGAACTTTATTGGTCACTTAAATCCATTACTGCTCGCAATTCAATCTATTGAAAAGATAAAATTATTTAAGGAAAATAGTTCATCAAAACATCTAGGTTTTACAAATATTATTGAATCAAAGAACAAGATAAATATGAAAATAAAACTAGAATAAGACATAAGTTTATGGAATAGAAATAAGCATATATAATAATTTACATACTAGAAACGAATCAATTCTAAGAATGTCATCATGGACTGTTATCCCACCCATTCAATCACATTAGTAAAGGTTCTCTCTAAAGACTATCATAGTGGAAAAAACCCATTACTGAACTAAGTTCACTCCCCATTGAAATCTTATTAAAATCGTTATATATAAATATATTCTGAAAACATTGGAGGGATATAAAATTAATGTCATGTCAATCACATAATAGAATCAGTATTTATGTGTTCCAATATTTCATAACACCGTTATCATGTCATAGAACATCTAACATTAATAGGTATCTGAAAACATTCATCATTACATTACTCATTGAAAGAAAATAGGTTTTACAAAACAATCATCAGAGCATATCCCATGGAAAAAATATCAATTTTATAAACATACAATCATATTAATAAAAACCTTTAAATATAAAAAATATGTATGGTATCATTAGATCATATCCCTAGTAAATCTCAAGTAACATCATTTTTCTTTAAAGGTTGGGGCCGAAGCCACATTTATTATTAAAGCGAAGAAAAGACCTCTTTAATTGGGTAGAGGGAGACCAATTACATGGCCCGAAGGCCCAGATGGCATTTAACCCATTTTAGGGCCCGTAAAACCATTTTTGGCGCAAAGCCTATTCTATGAATAGTACTGCTATAGTGCCCATGCAGATATAGTACTCTGCCACCGCTACAGTGACCTACCGCCGCTATAGTGCATGTCGTTGCTATAATGCCTCCACTGCAACAGTACGCTACAGTACTTCAACAGTACCTATGCCCAATGGGTTTTCAAGTCCCATTTTTCAAGTTGAATTATGGGGTTATTACAACTAAGCCAATCCCCAACTACATCAAGTAACATCCTTGAATGTAAGGGAAGATGAAATATTACGTTAATAGATTATGTGAATATTTATTGCATAAAATACACTTATCACATTGGAATCACTTGTTTGGAAATATTTTTTCCATATAATAAAGTAATAATTTTCATTAAATTAACCATGGGAAAATTAATGGGAATCAATGATAATTTAACAATCCAGATGAGGTGTTATTCTATTTATTTAGTGTTTGTTAAAACAAATATTCGCATCACATTTTGTTATGAATGAAATCAATAGTACAACATTCATAAAAACAATATTCCTTTTAAATTGTTTTTTAATTATTAAATAATGGGAAAAATGACTTCTAAAATCATGGTAGAAGAAAAAAATAATAATTTTTAGAAAACATGGCTTTGAAAAAAAATATTTTTCAACAGAAAGGAGAAATAAATTTAATATTTCTGTAAAAATATATATTCAGTCTCTTTAGTTTATAAGAAGATTAAAATAAAAGGAAAAAATGTATTCTCAAGAAATAAATATAGTATAATAAAATTCATTCAGTAATTGATTGATAGGTCAAAAAAATTTCATCTTATAAACATAACAATAAAAAAATTTGATAAAAAAGTTAGTTTGTATCATAAATCCCATACAACATTGGTAACATTTGAATCATTATCCCCATAAAATAATAAATTAAAATGAGCCAGAAAATATAATTAATATATATATTTTATTTAAATAAAATTTCATAGGGATGTTGTTAGACCTCATAAAAGAACATAGGTGCATAAAATAATATATTTATCAAAGAAGGAAATTTGAGATGATAAAACCGTACATCATGTTTGACATACCTATATGAAAATATAAAATAATATATAATTGATTATATTTTATTTTATGTATATATATTAGAAATTTATATACATATAATATCCTACGTGATCAACTTGTTACATTTTTATACCAAAAATTATTAATTTATTATTAAAACTATCACCCCCAGGTGTTAACCATTTTAATTTTTTGGGGAACTTTTTATCTAGAAGATCAAGTATTCATACATTAGTAATGGACAGAAAATTTCTATAAAGATAATAATGATATAAAAACTATATAAATTCAATAAATATATATTTATATTCTTCTACAAAAAATCGGGACATAAAAACTTATTAAATAGTTCAATGAGACGGTATGATGTACGCATGCACGAACATTGTTTTCATTTTATGATAGATTGAATGAATTAAAGGTAAATAATAATTCAATTTTAATGTATTATTAATATAGAAAATTTATATTCATTAAATATATTATTATTTTAATCCATGTAAAATGGAAACAAAAAATAAATCACATCACTCTCTGGATGTGGTAGTCCACACGCACTTATAAGCATCATTTTCATTTTCCAAAAGATTGGAAGTAAGTGGATAACTGTAATGACCAATGTTTTAGATCTAGATGAAAATCCCATGGATTTTTTTTATTTAGTGGAGGAGATTTTATATGAAATCATCCTTAAAAATCATATTGGTTGTAAGACTTCAATGTGTAGTTTTTTTGACTTGGGAAAAGGCTCATGGGGTTCCTTTGGTGCTCCATTGATTTTTGGGAGCAATGGTGCCTAAAAACTCAATGTTTGGTTGGTTTTCATATGGTGAATGGTCATTCTAAAAGTATTCCTCCCATAGTAGAATATAATTTGGCCAATTTCAAAATAATAAATAGTGTCACATAGGCTACAAATGGTTTATGTAAATTGCATGCCTAGACTACACAAGTAGTTCCACATATGAAGTATATAAGAACTCTTCACCACATGATTCATTCACAATTATGTAAAACTATATAGCACTACCTTATGAGGTATGTTTATTGGATGTGGATACCACATGGTTGGGACATGGTTTGGTTAGACAATGCAACCATGTTTTGAGGGAGAAATTACAAAAGTAGCTATAATGAGTTTAAGATTATTTTTCCATTTCTTTCTTCTCCTCCCCCTACCTTTTGCAGCACTATCCTGTCCTCCTTGGGTTTCTCCTCCACTCAAATCTAGGAATGGAAATATATTATTGTTCCATAAACCAAATTAATATTTAATGATCCTTATGTATCTATATCTGTAAAGTAATTTTTCATCACTAATCTATTTCAAGTTCTTTATTCCATCAACCACACTATTTTAATGTTAGCTAATTTTCTCTATTTTCCAGAAACTGTCAGATTCATCAATATCTTATAAATATGAACAAATTAGGGATTAATATAGGATAAATTTATTTTTATAATAATGGGTTAGGTGGTCTAGAATGTATTCCTTATATTTACATCATTTTAATAATATCTCCATTGCACTGTGTGCCTTCCTTTTATGAGAGTCACGTTAATTTTTTTTCATAAATTTTTTTTTATATAAACATTTTATGATGCAGTTCGAGCATTAATAAGTAAACTTTGGTTTTTAATTGCAATATCAGACACTCGGTGTGTGTGACAAATTAATTCTCTCCTTTATAAATAATTTTTTTTATTTTCAGAAAGTCCTCTAACTGTTTCACAAGGTATGTTAATGGAATTTCCCCTAGTAAATAAATTGTCCAATTAATAATGAAACCTCCTATGTACAATATTAAAACCTTATATTTTTCCCATGATTGGTAGTTATTCTAAATGAACTATTTTATATTAACTAAGTTCTAACTATTACATTTGATTCTTAATTCTGATTATGTAATTTTTTATGAACAATGTCATTTTATAATAATAAAACCACTCAAATGAGGTGAGTTTTCTTCAATGGAAAGAGTTATTTTAATGGAATTGGGTCTTTCATGGCCATATTTAATTGGGGTTTTGTTATGATTTTGCTAAAGATAATCATAAAAGGCATTTTTAATAAAATGCCATCTCTTGTTCTTCTAAAGAGAATTTAACTTTGAGGAAATTCCTCTGGGACTATTGTACCCCTTTTAAGATCCAGATTGAATCATATAAAATGAATTCACCCACCATTTTATAAAAATTCAAAATGTTCTTGAGAAGATTTTATGTGATTGGTGTGTTGTTATGAATTTAATTTCATTCTTATTAAATGTGATTTTCTAGGTAGGTATAATAGAAATTTAAAAATGGAACATTCTATTTGTCTCTTGAATCTTATAAAATGAATTACCATGTTTGAGTGGACTATATGTTACACATTAAAATGATTTTAATGTCCATGATAGATTCCATTCCACAAATGAATTAAACCATATAATTGAAATGGAATTGAGTTGGGGGGTATGACCATGCCTCATGTTATAATTTAATAAGCCCACTTATATGGATCATTATAATTACGATGACCATTTATATTTAGGAGTAATAAACATAGAGAATGTGAGGTAATACAAAATGAATCTTGTTACTAATTTTTATTACATTATTTTTCCAGGATATAGGCTCAGCAATGATGGGATCTCTTGATCATGGAAAAAAATCAGGCTTCCTTACATTGGGTGTTGATTCATGGAATCTCGCACAATCAATACAATGAGAGACATTGGGAAGAGGCACCACACTCCCTATATATAGTGTTGACATTATGTATCACTCACTATATAGTGTTCCATGCATGATGTGTCAAAATCTATTAGTATATAGGGAATATACACTATTGTTTGAGCTTATAGGCTCATTTAAAATTGTTATGTATTACTGATTTATGACCAGACCAAACATAACCTAGAATACCTTGTATATGGCCACTAACATCCACCGATACTTGGTTCATATTGGTGGATGTGATATATAACTAAACTATAAATTTAACTATTAATATATATATATAGTTATTGGTAAGAAAACACTTTCCCACCATGATCTAAAGAAGGTAGTGCCACCGTGTGTCCATTACAAACCAAAGTGGGAATTTGTTTTTTTTATTTTAGTATTGTCTCTTTATTCATATTACCTAATAACTGCTATAATTATTATTCACTAACAAGATTCATCCGTAGAAACTTTTGGTGGTAACCTTCTGAGATTTATATCTCATACCCTACTCGAGCCTCCATTGCCCTGGGGTACTCTAGTAGACCATATATTTACATAACAATGGACTATTTCTTGAGTTTTAATTCACATACCTAGAAGTTAGGAGAAAATGAATGTTCTAGAGCATATAATTCTTGGGGATTTCTCCCTCGTGGTTTTTGTTATTTTTTCTTGTATTCATTTTGTTCTATCATGTATTGTACATATTCACTGATATATGACTACTATTTTTAGTTATGTTTCTTCATCTGGACATGCATGATGTTTTTTATAATATCATTTTTTATCTCTTGTATTATTTTTATATTCTTAGTATATTTCTATGTCATTAAATTATTATTTATTCCTCTATTGTATATTATTTATCTTATGATATATTATTGTTCTACATAGTTATGATTGAATAGTCTCCCCACTACCACCTCATTAGACCATCGCTACTAGTCAAAAGTCTATAGCATACGAAGAGGTGCACCTGAGGCCATGTGACCCACCAATTTGGATATCGTCTTAGTCCTTTGTTGGGTCGGGACATTAAAACATTAGTTCAAACGATTTTCTTCCTATGTATAACTATTTCAAGAATGGGTAAATTATAGATTATAAATGTGTTGGAGAATAATAAATATTCATTCCTAGGAGAGATCAACACATTATTGGGAAAATACATAGGGGTTACTTCTATGACTATTGTTCATAATTATTTATATTATTGTTTTTTTTGTTTCACCTTTAGTGATTTGAGTATTCTCCAATACTTATTGTCATACTATTTTTATAATAATTTCCATTATCATAGTATAGAATGGATGATGTATTACATGTATCACTATAAGCACATAATAATAAACATTTCTTTCAAATTTTATTCCATGTAGTTGCATTTGTTTATTGCTTGCTGATTGGATTGTGTTACTTGAGTTTTATTCCATACCCTTTTTTCCATATATTTACTTTTTACAATATATTATAGTGTGAGGATTTTCTATCCTTCCTATTTATTTAGAATTTTCTACAATTATATCATTATTCTGTGTTTATATAATGAGTATATATGTTTACTTCACTAGATAAGAAGCTAATTATATATATATATATATATTATAATGGGATAAATATTTTTCTTACGACTAAATGGTAGAATGTATTCATTTTAATTGTCACGACCCGCCCTCAGGGCCCGTTCCGTGACTATCTGAAGCCCGCCTTCCATATACCAGGGGTTGGCGAATAGCACCAAAGGCGTAAATCACGATAAAAAGGGAAGGCATTGACTTTATAATAGTAAACAAACCAAACATCGCACACAATAGAAGAATGAACTGAGTAATACTGAATACAAAAATATGTCTTGAAAGTAAAGGGGTCGGAAATACAAGCCCAATAGTAAGTACAGTTGAAATTAAAAGCTAGTACAACTGTAGTAATGTAAAATAGCAACCACTGAGTCACCCTCTAGGAATCCCACTGGATGGTTGGGTACAGATGGCCTCCTCAGCACTTGGGGTCCGGTCATCCACTCCGTGTACATCTCGCCATGTGTTCCACCTTCGGTTACCGTCCAGCTCCGCAATCCTCCACCTCGATTAGTGTTATTCTTCATATACAACCAACAAAGCGTAGTGTGGGCATAGCTCGTGCAGGGTTGAGTACATGATAATTAGTAGGGACCCTAAGACCTCTAAAGGTATCCTAGAATCCATGAAGGATAAACCACAGAATAAAGATACACTCATGATGTATCAAACAACTCTACTTACGTATATTCTCATACATATACCTAAGTTATCGATCATAGTTCGTCTCCAACACTCGAGACCAAGCACAACCCAGTCCACATAGGATAGCAATTAAATCACACCAATGATAATGATTGAATGTCAAGACTCACCTCACATAGGTATACATATTTCGTATAGCGTTAGATATGATCAGTTGAAACTGCTGATTAATCTAAGCGGTCGGACCCATGTAGGATACTAGAACAACTATGTTGTCGGACCCACGTAGGATACTAGACCAGCAAATCTGTCGGACCCAATCAAGATACTAGTACCGAAGTCAAACTGTCAGACCCACATAGGATACAGGAATAGTTTTCATTGCTATCGAACCCAAGGAGGATTCCAGTACAGTTTTCGTTGTCGTCGAACTCAAAGAGTATTCCAGTACGGTAGTCGTCACAGTTGCATCCAACCCTAGGGTTCATGTACACAACACACCCAATTCCTGGAGGGTACGCTCCTCGAGAAAAGGGGTCAATACATCAACTTTCAAAATGTACAGAGATGATGTAACCCGATGTTCCGTCTCGTCAAAAGGAACCCAACACGATAGATGGTGCGTCAATTGGACGCCCGGTCTGAGAGATATTGGATTTCTGTTCAGGGGACCAGTTGGAATTACGCTCGTTCCAAACTTGGCCATTTTCCAAAGTTGACCAAAACCCTCTTAGAGTATCGGAAAAGGATCGTCTTGTCACGAGGATCCCAATGCCGCAGATGGACCATCGATCAGATGCGCAGTCTCAATGTTATTCACGTTTAAGTAAAAAGGTCCCGACCTGTCAAGCCCAGTGGGCTGGCGGGTCGGCCCGAATGGTTTCGGTTGGTCCGAACCGGTAGGGGGGAGGCCCGACCGAGCTTGGCGGGGTGCGGACCGGTTCAGATGGGTGTGGCGAGGCACGACACGACATGGCACGGCCCGGCCCGGTGGGGCGCTGGCCGGCGCGCGGTGACCGCGGTGTAACTCCCTACGATTTTATAAGATATATTCTTTTTAATTTCTTTCATATCTTCTATTGTACACTACACCAATATTATCTTGTGCTATACACAACACCGTATTAGCATGCAGTATACGCAACACTAATCTTGGATCGTGTTACTCACAATTTCAAGGACGTTTGGTAGAAGTTATTTTATGCAACATTGAGTGTATATATATATATATATATATTCAATGTATAAATGAAATATGGTAGGATTATATTATATGAAACAAAAAATAAATATTTCACTACACACAACCCTGACTTGGCTTGCATTACACGCAATTGTGAGCTTCCACGATAGCGTGTGTTGTACGCAATACTCAGCATCACTAAACAACGATATGTTGTTAAATTTTTTTATAAACTAGCCGTTATGAATAGTAATACCCAATTTTTTAAATTTTATCTTTCAAATTGGGCTTCATTTTTTGGATTCGGAATACCGAAATTAGACCAGGGTGAATTTTTGGTATTTTCTCTGAAAACTTTCAATTTTGGATGAATAGTGAAAACATTGGGTTACTATTTAAAAACTGACATTTTATTTAAATAATTATTTATTTTATTTAAATTTATTTTAGGTCAAAATAGATAAATAATACCTATATAATTTAAATGTTATTCATTGGAGTCATTTTATAATAATTTAACCGATATAAATATTTTATTCAACTTTTTGCCATCTTTTACACACAATGTAGGAGAATTTGAAAATTTACATAAAACATAATTTTACCTCTTTTTTTAGTGGAAATTCAAAAATCCACGAGACACGGTTAATATCAAGGAGTAAAATGTGGTTCAATAAGATGAAACTATTTTTTTGGTGAATAGTAACTTTTTACTTTTATTTACCACTATTAAAAGTAAAAAGGGTAATTATGGGTAAAAATGATATTATTATTACCCTAAAACATTTCCTAATTCTATTGGATAAGTGTAATTAGACCCAAAACAACATTAGGAATATAATATTATCATTTAGGTCCACTTGGAATAGATTAGGACAATTATTATTATTTAATTCAAGGATGAGTTAAAAGAGATAAAATCAATGATTAATTATTAAATTTTTTTTAATATAAGGTTGTAGATAAGATAAATTCGACTATAAATATTTATTATAAACATAAAACAATTTTATACATAATGGTATTTTATTTATAATTTTTAGACATTAAATAATTTAATTTATTAGTGACACCATGATGATCCAGTAATTACCTTATGAATGAAATATTAACATAGTTAATGTTATAAATAAAAAAATAAATGTATTTTGAGACTTTTTATGAATTAAACTAATTTTATAGGTTAATATGACATGTTATTATTGATTCAATTAACTTTTTATGAAGTAATCATTCTGTTATGATTTTATCAAAAATCAATTACCAAATAGTGTCAAAATTGACCTAAAAGAGTATTTAAAATAAAATATTATATTATTAATTGTTTTTATATTCCTAAAAATTTATGGTTCGGCCAAACAACTTATATAAGGTTATATATATTAATAATTAACCACTTGGGGTTCGTTTGTCTTGTTATAGTATGTTTATTAACCATATATTGTAAGAAAACAAGAATACATGGTAAAGGTTAAATTATTTAACATAGAGTTAAATCTAAATGATATAGTTATAATAGTAACCTAAACTTGTCTAAAACCAATTGGATGAGATTATTTTGACCCATCCTCACTATTTCTTTGAAATAAATCAATTTTTACCTATTATAAACCGAATATAACTATATTATAAAATAATATTTTATGTTTTTCCTAAGGTACACCTCTCCTCCCTTATAAAAGTGCACCACCTCCCTATTCTCTTTACAAAATTTTTATTCTTCAAACTCTACCAACACCTTCCAATTTCCCTTCTCAACTTCCTTAGAAACATTATATAGGTTCTGGTCTCCTCAAAATACAAACTCTAGTGCCTTAAGAGGAATCATAAAAGAGGTGCGTCGAAGAAGAGGTAATCTCTTCTACCGATTTTTCAAGTTTCTTTATTATTCAACTACTACTACTTCTTCATTAGTTTTTTCCATATAATGAAATAACATAAGTATCACTAATATAGTGATATTTTTTTATTAATTTGATACAACCCCATTTAATCTTCTATCCATCCTATGGAAAATGAAATCATCGCGCGTGCGTACGTACGGAAGACCGTCTCCACGCCGTGGTGTAATATGTTTTTCCACCAACACCTTAATTGGATGGGTATAAAGGTGTAAATAATAACTATATATGGTTATTATAACATCATAATAATTCTAATATACTATAACATCCAATAAAATTCAATTCAATAATTATGGGAATGACATCATCGCTCGTGCGTACGTATAGATTACCGTCTCCACGATGCGATGAGATTCATTCTCCATGTTGATCATTCAATAATGATTTTAATGTATATATAATGAATAATAATTAATCATATGAAATGATAAATCTACTAGATTTACGTATATATATATGTTGTATAATTACTTCCATTCAAGTCAATAAGGACAGGAAAACAATGTTCATGCGTACGTATGACCTACCATCTCAATGAACGATGTATTTCATTTCATATATCTATTTATTATATATATATATATATATACCTAATATATATGATATATAAATGATTATTTACATTCTGGATGTAAGTAAAACATGATATAATTAATAATAATATCAAGAACAACAACCCTAAACACGTACGATAATTAAAATGATTTTACCCAAAATACTGCTTTAACATGGAATTTACAAAATAAAGGGTAATATAAAGTCATAAGTGAACCATATATGATATCATATCAATGAATATGATTCATTAATAAGTAAATTAAATTATTTAAATCATTATAAAGGAGCTTCAGTTACGTACGAATCATATCAGACCTAAGGTAAGAGATAATTATTCCAATCTTGTTCTTATCCGAGATTGTTATTCGTGTGTATTTATTGTTGTTACTGTTATCATCCATGTCCATGTTTTCTAAAAATAGTTTCATTTATTTTTATTGTTCTTTTTATCCATTTTTTACTTTTACCACATGTTATGGAAGAAATATTTCTTTTGTTTACCATACGATGATCTTTTTTGACTTTTCCGAAAAAAGTACGAGGAGAATGTTTTTTAACTTATATGGCACGAAATGATTTTTACGGTTTTATAACACTTAATTTTAATGAAGCTTACTCTAAAATTTTTCTTGATTATTGTCAAAAAAAATCATTTTCTTTTGACAGTTAGTGCCATTTTGTGAAAAGAAAATGATTTTCAAGAAGAAATGATATTTTCGTCAAGAATTCATTTCATGTGTTTTGTCAAAACCATTTTCTATCGAAAATGACATTATTTAGTATGATTATGTTTCTAGTATAATGTATATATTATTTACATGCTTTTATTCTTCTTATGATGAAATTATAACCATTTGTTTTATATGGATTATGTTATGATGGGATGATTTTTATGAAACCCATTTTATTTTTTGGGTTATGACATATGATTTTAATTTATTTTGTGCCACAAGTAAGAATGATTTCATTGAGAGATGGGTGGGACCTATATCTCCTTCTAATGTATTGGTTAAATATTTATATCTCATGATATAGAAATGGCTGAAACGTTAAGTTAATCTGGTTCAATGATACAAGATTGGAACGATGAATGATTTCGATTCAGAAAGGGACTTTATCCACTAAGATGGTCTTTCCAGCAATGTCATGGCTACTATGGAAATCATTTAATGTGATTAATTGATTTACGTAATTAAATGTTATATTATCATGCTATTTTATCATGATTTGTGATCCTTTATGACCTATTCCTTATGTACTAGCATGCTTTATTTCGCAACACAATATTTTGATGTTTAAACATTATGTTCTTGTTTTGAAGTTCAAATGTATATGGTTTTTTTTTATTTTCTCCAAGCTTACCCTTAATGAGAATTTGAGCTCACCATTTATATGTTTTGTTTTCCCCAGGATATTAATAATGGTTTTAGTTAAGAAAACAAAAGGGAAAGATCTTTATGGGAGATGTTTATGATCATTCACCAGGATTAAAATATTATTTTTCCGAGTTTCCAAAATACATTAAACTATTATGGTCCTCATGTGTTTGTTTTTGTTATGTATTATTTATTCCATAAAAGTATTGTAAGTCCATGTACACCAACTTTGAGTCTCTACACGCAGCTCGACCCAACTGGCCGAGCGGTGCGTGGGGGGGGGGGTGGGTTGGGCTGTTTCAAGAACCAGCGGCACCGAGCGGCGCCACCCTCCTGTACGACCTGCTGAATCCGTCTGGTCTTCCGGGCATGAGCGGCCTGCAGATCCTCCACCCATAGTTCCCATGGGCGTCGCATCTCCTTCCACACGGTCAAATGACGAGCCGGCTGGTTCTTCCACCGAAGGGGCCGGCGGAAGCGGGCCGCGGTTCTCCGCAGCACGGCGCCCTCATGGCGCCGCTGTTCCGTCGGCCCTGCCCGAATAGCCGGCCGTTTCTTCTTTGGTCGAGCAGCCTGCAGATGAGGGCTACAGTTCTTCTCTATGCAGCCGACACACGGCTTCCATTACCTCCGGTTTCCGATGTCGCCGCCTCCTTCGACAATAAATCAATAAACCAATGGAGGGACATCGGGCCGTGTTTGTTCGGCCAGCGCCATCCGTGTTAATTGATATCAATGACCACTATTTAATAAAGAAAACATCGATGAACAAGAGTTTAATTTAATTCATTAAAAATTAAAAAAAACTCCCTACCTCGTTCTTCGTTCATAGATGGTGTCGTGGGGAGGAGGCGTCAACTCCTTGACATCAGGGAAGAAGGAGCCGATTATGGTGTGTCGCCGACGTTCCTTGCGGGTGGCTCCTTCTCCTTTGTCTTGGCTGAAGATCGAAGAATACGCTCTTCATTCTTCGGTGGTTCTTTATTGGAAGAATGATACTTTCCTTTATAATTCTCCCAAATGTTCTCCCAATACAACAAGTGCAAACCAAAATAATATCCTATGCTATTATTTTATTCTCCCATGATTTTCAAAATTCAAACACTTAAAATAATTAATTAATTATGGAGTTCAATAAATTAATTAAAGGTGTTTTCAAAAATTTATGGGAGTGCTGAGGAGATGGAATGTCTCCATTAAAGAGGATAGTTTTCAAAATAAATAATGGTCAGTTAATGGGGAGTTGAAGGTTTAGGGATTGTGTGGGACCCACCTCACAAATGTCCTCTCATGGGTGGTTTTGGAGGTTTGGGCACCACCCCAACTTCCATTTGGTGGAAATAACCACCAAACCGAAATAAAATTGTATACAAAAATTTTATTCAATTTATTATAAATCCCAAAAAAATTAACATCTCTTCCTGAGAAAACGCAACTACGGTAATGGTCCCCATAAGCGAATATTGGCACTGTGAGTTCATCAGTTCACTCAGATTTCAATTCCGAGCACCAGTTCAAAAGATAGAAAAACCTGCACGTCTGCTTCGTGTACACCTCACCAAGTGGTCCACCTCTGGGTACCATCCATATCCACAAGCCTCAACATATGATACCAATTTTCGTGACCCTTCCTCGAGGCCCGTGCCATGACAACCCCGAGCCTGCCTTCTATGGGACAGGGGCTGGCGACTAGCACCAAATGCGTAAATCCTGAAAAAACTGGAAGGTATTTCCATTATATAAGTAAACAAACACAACAGAGCACACAACAGAAGAATGAACTAAGTAATACTGAATACAAAAGTATGTGTTGAAAATAAAAGGGCTATAAATTCAAGACCAACAGTAACTACAGTACAACTGAAAAGCTAGTACAACTATAGTAATGTAAAACATCAACCACTAAGTCATCCTGCAGGAATCCCACATGAAGGGTGGGTATATATGGCCTGCTCAACACCTCGGGTCCTGCCGTCCACTCCGTGTATGTATTGCCAAGTGGTCCACCTCCGGGTACCGTCTAGCTCCACACGCCTCCACCTCGATCAATGTTATCTGTCATCTGAAACCAACACAACGTAGTGTGGTCATAACCCGTGTAGGGGTGAGTATATGATACTAAATAGGGACCCAGAGACCCCCGACAGTCTCACAGAATCCACGAAGGATAAACCAATGAAGAAATATAGAATCACGAAGTATCAACCAAGTCTACTTAGGTATATTACCATACATATACTTAAGTTATCAATCAGAGTTCACCTCTGTCTCTCGAGCCCAAGAACAACCCAGACCATATAAGAACGAAAATGAATCGCATCGATGATAATGATTAAAATTCAAGAATCATCTCACACAAGTATCCATATTTTGTATAGCGATCGAGATGATCAAATTTAGCCACTGATTCATCTATGCTGTCAGACCCACATATGATACTAGACCAGCTATGTTGTTGGACCCATGTAGGATACTAGACCAACTACTCTGTCGGACCAACTCAGGATACTGTTACAGAAGTCAAACTATCGGACCCACATTGGATACAAGTACATTAGTCATCGTTGTCGAACCCATGGAGGATTCCAGTATAGTTTTCTTTGACATCGAACTCTCAGAGGATTCCAGTACTGTAGTCGTCGCAGTCACAACTAGTTCTAGGTTCCCGCACATAGCACGCCCGATTACGGGAGGGTCTGCTCCTCGAGCCAAGGGGTTGATACATAAACTATCAAAATTTCTAGAGTTGATGTATCCCGAAGTCCCATCATGTCAAAAGGAACCCAACGCGACAGACGGCGCGTCAATCAGACACCCGTTCTGAGAGATATTGGCTTTTCCATTCCAGGGGCCCGGTTGGAATTACGCTCATTCCAAACACGGTCGTTTTCCATAGTCATCCAAAACTCACATAGATTATCTCAAAATGACCATCTTGTCACGAGGATTCCAGTTCCATAGACAGTTCGTCGATCAGACGTGTGGTCTTAATGTTATTCATGTTTAAGTGAAACGGGCCCAGCCCGTCAAGCCCAATGGGATTTTGGGTCGGCCCAACCTGGTTCGGCAGGTCCGAACCAGCAGGGGGTCAGCCCAGCCCGGTGGGTCATGACCCAGCACGGTGGGGTGCAACTCGGCCCGAAAGGGCACGGCCCGGCCAAGCGTGGCACGACCTGGCCCGCAGATGGCCGCGGCTCAGCCCGGCTGACTGAGCAGTGCAGTGCGGTGGTGGGGGGGGGGGCTTTCCGTAGTCACTTGTTTTGTTGGGATAACATTGGGGAGAATTATAAAATAGATTTTCATTATTCCAATGAAGAACCGCCTTAGAACTAAGAACATCTTCTTCGATCTTCGGACAAGCCAAAGAAGAAAGAGCCGCTTGCAAGGAATGCTGATGATGCACCATCCTCGGCTCATTTTTCCGCGACGTAAACAAGTTGACACCACCTCCCCGTGACTCCATCTATGAATGACGAATGAGGTAGGGGATTTATGATTAATTTTTAATGAATTAAATTAAACTCTTATTCGTCGATGTTTTCTTTATTCAATGGTGGCCTTTGTTATCAATTAACGCGGAGGGCGCGGGCTGAACAAAAAAGACCCGACGTCCCTCCAATGGTTTACTGATTTTTTTTCGAAGGAGGCGGTGAATTTGGAAACCAGAGGTAATGGAGGCCATGTGCCGGATGTGTAGAGAAGAACTACGGCCCGTATTCACGGGCCACTCGGTTGAAGAAGAACTGGCCGACTAAGCTGGCCGGGTTGAAGGAACTGCGGGGCCACGAGGGTGTCGCGCTCCGGAGAACCATGTCCCACATCTGCGTGCCGCTTTGGCAGAAGAACCAGTCAGCTCATCAGCTGGACGGGTGGAAGGAGAACTACTAGAAATGGAGGATATACCAACAGTTCTAAAACATTGGTATAGGCTGGAAAACCATTGGTATATTCTATACCAACGGTTGTCCAAACCGTAGGGAAGTAAGGCATGGGGAAAGATCTATACCAATGGTTTGAACTAAACCATTGGTATAACCCACTCTATGTCTTGATTTTCCAATGGTTCTTGTTGAGCCATTGGTATAGGATTACCCAATGGTTTAAAAACTGTTGGGAATTCTATGATTTTGATATTATACCAACGGTTTACATCTGTTGGTATAGTTTTTTTCCCAACGGTTTCAATGAAACCGTTGGCATATGTTCAATAATAAATACTATACCAATGGTTAAAACCCATTTTTTATAATTATTCTCAAAGTATACCAATGGTTGTAAACCGTTGGTATTGTGTATTTCCATAATTTTTGCACAGCAACCCCTCCTGTGCATACACCTGCATACAAAGCATCACATAAAACAATGAAAACTTAAAAAAAAGACCAGCTCTTTGATTAGAGACATGGTGAATAATTCCCCATTTGAATATTCATATGACAAAAATCATCTAGTATAGTTGAATAAGAGTTTTAATAACTCAAATATTATTTACACCCCTTTCAATCTTCATATGACAACCACTTTTCTAATATATGGTGAAAATGTATTTTCTTAGGAGTCTCATCACTTGTGACTCCATAAGTGCCACACCGGGCCTCGGATTGAGGCGGGGTTGACTGGTAGACGTCACATATGATCCATGAATAATTTTCATAAAGTTTCAACACAATCAGAATCTGTTTGGTCGGTTTGGCATATGTACGTAAAATATTGTCCATTTTGAACAAAAGAGAGGTAGTTTGGGTGGTCCCGGCCCCACAGTGACTCCAATTGAGGCGGGGTTGAGTCATACACATCACATATGACCCATCAATCGTTTTCCTAATGTTTCAACAGAATCCGAAGGCGTTTGGTCCATTTCCCATATGTCAGTTGTTGATATCACTTACAATTTAGTCTATTTTAACAAAAGAGAGACAGTTTGAGTGGTCCCGGCCACACCGCGGCTCGGATTGAAGTATAGTTGACTCTTACACGTCTAATATGACCCATGGATCGTTTTCCTAATGTTTCAATAGAATCTGAAGGCGTTTGCTTGGTTTGGCGTATGTCAGTTGTGGTTTTCACTTAAAATTAAGTCCATTTTAAACAAATGAGAGACACTTTGAGTGGTGACGGCCACACCGGGCCTCGTATTGAAGCTGGGTTGACTCGTACAGGTCACATATTAGCCATGGATCGTTTTCCTAATGTTTCAACACAATAAGAATCCGTTTGTTCGGTTTGGCGAATGTACATAAAATATTGTCCATTTTTAACATAAGAGAGACAATTGGGGTGGTGTCAGCCACACTGTGCCTCAGATTGAGGCAGGATTGACTCTTACACATTACATGTGACCCATGGATAGTTTTCCTAAAGTGTCAATAGAATCCTAAGGCGTTTGTTTGATTTCTCATATGACAGTTGTTGATTTCATTTACAATTTAGTCAATTTTCAACAAAAGAGAGACTGTTTGAGTGGTCCCAACCACACTGCAGCTCGGATTGAGGCAAAGTTGACTCGTACATGTCACATATGACCCATGGATCGTTTTTCTAATGTTTCAACAGAATCTGAAGGTTTTTGGTCGGTTTGGCTTATGTTAGTTGTTGTTTTCACTAAAAATTAAATTCATTTTAAACAAAAGAGAGGCACTTTGAGTGGTTTCAGCCACATCGTGCTTCGGATTGAGGCGGGGTTGACTCTTACACGTCACGTATAATCCATGGATCATTTACCTAACGTTTCAACATAATCAGAATCCGTTTGATCTGTTTGGCGTATGTACGTAAAATATTGTCCATTTTGAACAAAAGAGAGGTAGTATGGGTGGTCCCGGCCACACGACGCCTTGGATTGAGGTGGGGTTGACTTGTACACATCACATATGACCCATGGATCGTTTTCCTAATGTTTCAACAGAATCTGAATGTGTTTGGTAGGTTTCTCGTATGCCATTTGTTGATATCACTTACAATTTAGTCCATTTTGAACAAAAGAGAGATAGTTTGAGTGGTCCCAGCCACACCGCGGCTCAGATTGAGGCGAGGTTGACTCGTACACATCAAATATGAACCATGGATCGTTTTACGTATGTTTCAACAGAATCTGAAGGCGTTTGGTTGGTTTGGCGTATGTCAGTTGCTGTTTTCACTTAAAATTAAGTCCATTTTAAACAAAACAGAGGCACATTGAGTGGTGTCGGCCACACCGGGCCCTGGATTGAGGTGGGGTTGACTCTTACATATTACATATGACCCATGGATCTTTTTCCTAAAGTTCAAATAGAATCTGTAGGCGTTTGGTCATTTTTCCGCATGTCAGTTGTTGTTTTCACTTAAAATTAAGTACATTTTTAAAAAAAGGAGAGGAACTTTGAGTAGTTTTGGCCACACCGGGCCTCGTATTGAGGCGAGGTTAAATCTTACACTTCACATATGAGCCAATAATCATTGTCCTAGAGTTTCAACACAATCCGAATCGGTTTGATCGGTTTGGCCTATGTATGTAAAATATTGTCCATTTGGAACAAAAGAGAGGCTGTTTTGGTGGTCCTGGCCCCACGGTGCCTCGTATTGAGGCGTGATTGACTTTTACAAATCACATATGACCCATGTATTGTTTTCCTAAAGTTTCAACAGAATATGAAGCATTAGGTCGGTTTCCCGTATGTCAGTTGTTGATTTCACTTGCAATTTAGTCCATTTTGAACAAAAGAGAGACAGTTGGAGTGGTCCCGGTCACACTGGAACTCGGATTGAGGCGGGGTTGACTCGTACACATCACATATTACCGATAGATCTTTTTCCTAATGTTTCAATAGAATCAGAAGACGTTTGGTTGGTTTGGCGTATATCATTTGTTGTTTTCATTTACAATTTAGTCCATTTTCAACAAAAGAGAGGCAATTTTAGTGGTCTCAGCCACACCGCAACTCGGATTGAGGCGAGGTTGCCTTTAACATGTCACATCTGACCCGTGGATCATTTTCCTAATGTTTCAAAAGAATATAAAGTCGTTTGGTTGGTTTGACGTATGTCAGTTGTTGTTTTCACTTAAAATTAAGTCCATTTTAAACAAAAGAGAGCCACTTTGAGTGGTGTTGGCCACACCGGGCCTCGGATTGAGGCAGGGCTGACTCGTACACGTCACATATGAAAAATGGATCATTTTCCTAATGTTTCAACACAATCAGAATCCGTTTGATCGGTTCGGCATATGTACGTAAAATATTGTCCATTTTGAACAAAAGAGAGGAATTTTGGGTGGTCCCATCCACACGGAGCCTCGGATTGAGTCGGGGTTGACTCGTACACATAACATATGACCAATTAATTGTTTTCCTAAGTTTTAAACAGAATCCAAAGGCGTTTGGTAGGTTTCTCTTATGTCAGCTGTTGATTTCACTTACAATTTAGTCCATTTTGAACAAAAGAGAGACAGTTTGAGTAGTCCCGGCCACACCGTGGCTCAGATTGAGGCAGGGTTGACTTTTACAGGTCACATTTGACTCATGGATTGTTTTCCTTAAGTTTCAATATAATTCGAATGTGTTTGGTCGGTTTGGCGTATGTCAGTTATTGTTTTCACTTAAAATTAAGTCCATTTTTAACAAAACAGAGGCACTTTGTGTGGTGTCGGCCACACCGGGCCTCAGATTGAGGCGGGGTTGACTCTTACACATCACATATGAGTCATGGATTGCTGTTCAAAAGTATCAAATCAATCAGAATCTGTTTGATCAGTTTGATGTATGTACGTAAAATATTGTCCATTATAAACATAAGAGAGACAGTTTGGGTGGAGTCGGCCACACCGTGCCTCATATTGAGGCAGGATTGACTCTTACACAAGAAATATTACCCATGGATCTTTTTTCTAAAGTTTCAATTGATTTGGAACGCATTTGGTCAGTTTTTTGTATGATAGTTGTTGTTTTCACTTACAATTTAGTCCATTTTCAACAAAAGACTGGCAATTTGGGTGGTCCCGGTCCCACAGTGCCTCGGATTGAGGTGGGATTGACTCGTACACATCACATATGACCCATGGATCTTTTTCCTAATGTTTCAATAGAATCTGTAGGAGATTGGTCAGTTTTCCGTATGACAGTTGTTGCTTTCACTTAAAATTATGTACATTTTAAAAAAAAGAGGCACTTTGAGTGGTGTTGGCCACACCGGGCCTCGTATTGAGGCGGGGTTAACTCGTACACATCACATTTGACTCATTTATTGTTTTCCTTAAGTTTCAATATAATCCAAATGCGTTTTGTCGGTTTTTTGTATGTCAGTTGTTGATTTCGCTTAAAATTAAGTACATTTTAACAAAAGAGAGGCACTTTGAGTGGTGTCGGCCACACCGGGACTCGAATTGAGGCGGGGTTGACTCGTGCACATCACATATGAGCCATGGATCGTTGTGAAAAAGTATCAACACAATCAGAATCTATTTGATCTGTTTGGCGTATGTACATAAAATATTGTCCATTTTAAACAAAAGAGGAACAGTTTTGGTGGTTCCGACCACACCGTGCCATGGATTGAGACGGGGTTGACTCGTAGACGTCACATATGACCCATGTATCATTTTACTAACGTTTAAACAGATTTGGAATGCATTTGGTCGGTTTTCCGTATGTCAGTTGTTAATTTCACTTAAAATTAAAGTCAATTTGAACAAAAAAGATACATTTGAATGGTTCCGTCCACACCGCACCTTGGATTGAGGTGGGGTTGACTCGTACATTTCACATATGAACTATATATAGTTTTCCAATAGTATCAATAGAATCCAAATGCGTTTGGTCCATTTACCGTATGTCAGTTGTTGATTTAACTTAAATTAAGTACATTTTTAACAAAATAGTTGCATTTTGAGTGGTGTCGGCCACACCGAACCTTTTATTGAGGCAGAGTTGACTCATGGATCTTTTTCCTTAAGATTCAACAGAATACGAATGTGTTTGGTCGGTTTTCCTTATGTCAGTTGTTGATTTCACTTAACATTAAGTCCTTTTTTAACAAAACATAGGCACTTTGAGTGGTATCGGCCACACCGGGTCTCAAATTGAGGCGGGGTTGACTCGTACACGTCACATATGAGTCATGGATCATTGTTAAAAAGTATCAACACAATAAAAAGCTGTTTTATTGGATTGGTGTATGTACGGAAAATATTGTCCATTTTAAACAAAATACATACACTTGGAGTGATACCAGCCACACTGCACATCGGATTGAGGCAGAGTTGACTTTCACATGTCACATATGACCCATGGATCGTTTTCCTAAAGTTTAAACACAATCCGAAAGCGTTTGGTCGGTTTCCCATATGCCAGTTGTTCATTTCACTTAAAAATAAGTCAATTTTGTACAAAAGAGAGGCAGTTTGAGTGATCATGGCCACACCGTGCCTTTTATTGAGGCGAGGTTGACTTATACACATCAAATTTGACCCAAGGATTGTTTACCTTATGTTTCAACAGAATCCGAATGCGATTGGTCGGAGGGGAAGGGTCTAGTCGGGTACGCGGAAATACTCGTCTACCTCTGGTACGAGCCACCCTCGTACCATCGGCCGAAGAACTGAAAGAATGGAATAATGAAAACTGCACATACTTATGTACCTGTAAAATATACACATGGATAGCACATAGCCGCATCATGTCATAAAAAATAACACCAACGATCAGACAAAATAGAAGCAGTCGTGCAGAGTAATGATAAGTGCACATACAGATCAGAAGCAGCTAAAACATTATTGCATACATGCCATGTTTATTTCCTAAAATAGAGTAAAAAAATCAAAATGATGAAACTCTAGGATATGGGTTGCCTCCCAGGAAGCCCTATTTTTTACGTCTTCAGCCAAATGGATGGACACTAGTCAATCGTCTTGGTCCATCAACTCAGAACTCCTCTGCCTCTTACAAGAACTGGTGGTCGTGTCATCAATCTCACATGGACGCTTAGTGGGATTGATTAGTTCAGGAGCATAGCAGGCGTGAATCTGGTGTAGAAGTAAGATAATCTGGCCCTCTTCATCAGCTAGACGCTGAGTTGGATTGATCACTTCAGGAGCGTAGCGGGCATGAATCTTGTGTGGAAGTAAGAGAATCTGGTGCTCGTCATCAGTCAGACGCTTAGTCACCCGTCCTGCGAGGTCAGATGGAGACGGGACATGCACATCGATGATCATGGAAGAGGCAGACAATCTAGACATTGATGGTTAAGCTGAATCCACAAATAGATTTATTTTTATATATTACAACCTTTATAAATTTTTGTCCTATTTTTCCAAACAATTAATGTGTGAAAATTGTGAAAAATAACTTATCGGATATATAAAAATGTATTTACTCATTGAAATGATGCATAATATCTCAAATATTCCTCATTGGATCCCAATTTGAAATTTTAATCCATTATGAAATGTCTTATATCAATTTATTTTTATTTGGATCATTAAGGTTGAACGCTTTTTGTAAAATCTAGCCAAGGGAGGATAGACTAGTGACTTGGAATACAATTGGATGTTATGTGGTGAAAACCACATCATAAGCATTGTTTAGGATATTATTGAGGTGCTTTGAGGATAAATATAACATTTTAGAGAAAATACAGCATGTTCAAGTTTGTTGGTCAATGTTTTGAATTGGGGGGGGGGGGGTATTTGGTGATTGAGGAGGGGGTGAGGGGGATGTCCAAGGTCTAGGAGGAGGGGTGGGGGCTGTCCAGGGTCCAGGAAGGGGGGCGGGGGGTTGTCCAGGGTCAAGGAGAAGGGGAGAAGGGGTTGTCCATGGTCCAGGAAGGAGGGGGGGGGGGGGGTTGTCCAGGGTCCATCGAGGAGGGGGGCTATCCAGGGTCCATGGTGGAGGGTGGGGGCCTCCTAGGGTCCAGGAAGGAGGGGGACTATACAAGGTCCTGGGAGGAGGGTGGAGGGAGATTTTCCAAGGTCCAGGAGGGGGGATGTCCATGTTTCAGGAAAGAGGGGGGCCAGGCTGTCCATGTTCCTGGAGGGGGGACTGTCCAAGGTCCAAGAGGGGGGGTGTCTAGGGTCCATGAGGAGTGGGGGGCTCTGTTAATGGGAGGAAATCCCCAAATAATTCATTGAAAATTAACTAAACTTAATCCAAAAAACATCACAATTCCAATCCATCACCCAACCAACATCTAATTCATCCTCAATATCACTAACCTTCACATTCCATAAACAACACAACCTAGTTTATACCAAATTAAAACAGAAAATAAAAATAATAGATGGAAAACATTAATACTAAGGTAGTATTTACATATTTAGAGTGTAGAACTACAAAATTGTTTGATTTAATATGGATCTATGAGTGGAACGAGTTTCTGAGTACTTCTATATAGAGATTCGCTACGTTTAGGTCCAATCAAAATAGAAAATAAAAAAATATATTAAGAACATTAGAACTTACAGATTTGAAGTGTAGAACAGATAAATTGTTTGATTGAAGAGGATGGATGGAGTTTCGAAGACTGGGTAACGAGAGTGCGTCGAGAGAGCTTCAATTTAGGGCTGCAGTCGAGCGGAGGGGGACTGCAATCGAGCGAAGGGGCTACTGGATTTAGGGGAAAACATTCACAACGGTTTCTAAAAACCATTGGGAATGTATGTTTACCTAAGGCATATACCAACAGTTTACACAAACCATTGGTATAGATTCCAACATATACCAACAGTTAATGTATAACTGTTGGTAAAAGTCTTTTAATGGAGCCCTATACCAATGGTTGTATAAACTGTTGGTAAAAATATTCATAAAAGTGGGCTTTCCAGTAGTGGAGCCGCTCCACCCATCGCCGCTGCAGGTGGAGTTTCTGCAGGCCGCTCGTGCCCAGAATACCGGCCGGCTTCAGCTGGCCGGATAGCAGGGCGGTGGCACCGGTTTGGGAAACTGGGCCCCCCTTACCGCTAAGCTAGCCGGGCCAAGCCATGGCCCTCTGTGGTCTTAAAGGAGCCGAGGATGGTGCGTCGTCGACGTTCCTTGCAGGAGGATCTTTCTCCTTTGTCTTTGCCGAAGATCGAAGAATATGATCTTCGTTCTTCGATGGTTATTCATTGGAAGAATGAAACTATCAATTTTAATTATTCCCAATGTTCTCCCAACACAAAATGTGACTACCCCAAGCCCCCCCCCCCCCCCCCCGCACCGCTCGGCCAGCCGGGCCAAGGCACGGCTGGCCACAGGCCAGGCCGCACCACACCGGGATGGGCCATGCTCCACTGAGCTGGGACGACCCCTCCTGATAGGTAGGAACTGCCAATCCAGGCCGTGTTTACCCGCCATCCCACTGGGCTTGACGGGTCTATCCAGTTTTACTTAAAACGTGAATAACATTAATACCGCACGTCCGATCGATGTGCTGTCTACAGAACTGGGATCCTCGTGACAAGACGGTCCTTTTGCGATACTCTACGTGAGTTTTGGATGACTTTCAAAAATAGATGGGTTTGGAACGAGCGTAATTACAACTGGTCCCCTGGAACGGAAAAGCCGATATCTCTTAGACCGGGCGTTTCATTGACGCTCCGGCTGTCACATTGGATTTCTTTTAATGAGACGGAACATTGGGATACATCAACTCTATAATTTGTGATATTTGATTTATCGACCCGTTGGCTTGAGTAGCGGATCCTCCTGTAATCAAGCGTGCTGTGTGCGGGAACCCTAGAGCTGGCTGCGACAGCGACGACTACCGTACTGGAATCCTCCATTAGGTTCGACGACGACGACAACTGTACTGGAATCCTCCATGGGTTCGAAAGTGATGACTACTATACTTGTATCCTAAGTGGTTTCGATAGTTTTAATTCTATACTAGTATCCTGAGTGGGTCTGATAGAGTAGCTGGTCTAGTATCCTATGTGGGTCTGACAGCTTAGCTGGTCTAGTATCCTACATGGGTCTGATAGCTTAGATGAATCAGTGGCTACATCCGATCATCTAGATCTCTATACGAAATATGTATACATGTGTAATCATATTCTAGACATTCAATCATTATCATCGATGAGATTGACTTTCTTTCCTATGTGGACTGGGTTGTGATTGGGCTCCAGAGTTGGAGAAGAACTGTGACTGATCACTTAGATATATATATGGTAATATACTAAGTAGAGTTGGTTGATACTTATTGATTGTATCTTTCTTCTATGTTTTATCCTTCGTGGATTCTGAGAGACCATCGGGGGTCTCAGGGTCCATTCTGAGTATCGTATACTCACCCCGGCATGGGCTATGCCCGTAATACATTGTGTTGGTTTCAGACGATGGAAAAAATTGATTGAGGTGGAGGCTTGTGGATCTGGACAGTACCCAGAGGAGGATCACTTGGAGAGACATACACGGAGCAGACAGCAGGACCCGAGGTGATGAGGAGGCCATCTGTACCCACCCTTCAGGTGAGATTCCCAGAGGATGACTTAGTGGTTGCTGTTTTACTTTACTGTAGTTGTAATAGCTTTTCAGTTGTACTATACTTACTGTTGGGATTGTATTTCTTGGCCCCTTTCCTTTCAGCACTTACTTTTGTATTCAGTATTACTTAGTTCTCTCTTCTGTTGCGTACTATGTTGTGCTTGCTTAGTTTTATATTGGAAATCACTTCCCTTTTAATCGGTATTTACGCCTTTGGTGCTAGTCGCCAGCCCCTGGCCTATGGAAGGCATGCTTGGGGTAGTCATGACACGTGCCTCGAGGGCGGGTCGTGAAAAATTAGTATTAGAGGTGGAGGCTCTACCGCAGAACTCGAGACTCTTATCTTTCTTTTATGTGAAGCAATAGTGTTAAGAGTATTGAGTTTGGTTTTCAGTCCAGGGAGTCTAGTGTAGTTGTGGCAGAAAACATATCCATACACTAGGACCCTGACCTCTGATTTCTGACTCAGTGCATGAAAACACTGATTGTGTATGTGTTTCTTTTCTATAGTCCAGGAGTTGGCGACTAGCACCAACGGTGTAAATCCCAATAAAAATGGAAGTCATTGCATTTATAAAAGTAAAAAACACATCAAAGTATGTAACAAAAGTTAACACTATGTAATACTGAATACAAAAGTAAGTAATGAAAGGAAAGGGGTCGAAAATACAATACCAACATTAAGTACAGTACAACTATAAATCTAGTACATTTGTAGTAATGTAACACAACAACAACCGAGTTGTCCTTTAGAAATCCCACCTGAAGGGTGGGTACAAATGGCCTCCTCAGCACCTTGGGTTTGTCCATCATCTCCGTGTACGTCTTGCCTAGTGGTCCCCCTCCTGGTACTGTCCATCTCCACAAGCCTCAACCTCTGATACCAATTTGTCATGACCCTCCCTCGGGGCCCATGTCCTGACTACCCCAAGCCCACCTTCCATAGGCTAGGGGCCGGAGACTAGCACCATTGGCGTCAATCCCGATAAAAAGGGAAGGCATTGACTTTATAAAAGTAAACAAACACAACAGAGTACGCAAAAGAAGAAAGAATGAAATTTCCGTGTCTTTACATTACCCCCACCTTAGAGCTTTACATCCTCGTAAAGCAGAACACACACTATGGAAAAAAATGATGGCACTGAGCATGCATCTGAGCCTCCCTCTCTCATGTTCCCTCCAGGAGGTTCCCTTGCTGCCAGCAAATGCACACAAGAGGAATCGACCATCCACATAGGACCCAATCCTGTCGATCCTCAATCTCCACTGGGACATCTGGGAAAGTCCCCACGTCATCAATGTCCATCTCCTCATGGTTGATGATGTGGGATGGGTCATGCACGTATCTCCCCACCTGCGATACGTGGAAGACTTCAGGCTCCCAGTGAAACTGAGGTGGAAGGGCCTGGCGGTAAGCCACCTCGCATACTCTACTGAGGACCTGGAATGGGCCGATGAAGCATGGTGATAACTTTCTGCCCTGGCAAAATCTTCGTCGACCTCATCGAGGTGAGACCTTTAGAAAAACAAGGTCGCCATACTCAAACTCATGTGGTCTCCATCTCCTATCAGCATAGGACTTATGTCTGCTCTGTGCAGTCATCATCTACTCATGGATCATCTGCACCGTCACCATCATTTCCTGAACCATCTCTAGTACTACAACTGTTGACACCCCCAGGTCAGTCCAGCACATAGATGATCTGCACGGTCTGTCATGTTGTGCCTCGTAAGGGGCCATCCCGATGGTGGAGTAGTGACTGTTGTTGTAACCAAACTCCACCAAGGGTAGATGATCCTCCCAGCTACGACCAAAGTCGAGAACACATGCATGGAGCATTTCCTAGAGAGTCTGAATGTCCCTCTTGGTGGTGGTGGGGAAATGCCTCAAAACGTCATCTACCACCCGCTGATCAGCAACCTCCTTGGCCTCGTCCGCCCGCTCCTAACGGACCAACATGGTCGAACTTCTGCCTCTACCTGGGAGGTCCCTCTACAGTCTGATTCTCATCTACATGGAGGGTCAAGCAGTCCCGAGCCGTGTGACCCTGCCCTCTGAATGAATAGAATTGTCTTCTATTCATATAGATGGCTCGGTTTTGTGTGCCCCGCACAACCAAACATGAATATTGAGGTCACCCACCTGATGTCCTGGTGCTCTTGGAACTCTGCCTCAACTATCTAATACCGGCTGCAGAAGACTCCACTATGTGTCATCCTGCCGTGGGTCTCACAGCTGGTGTCGACTCAGCAAGAAATCGCTCCACAAGAAGGGCTCGCTCCAGTACTCCCGCATGCGTCGGAATACAGAGGGAGATCATCGAAACCCTGATCTCATGATTGAGTCCCTGCTCAATGGTCTGGGCCCCGAATAATGGGTCCCAAACCATATCCGTGGAGTAGTGTGAGAGTTCAGTAAAACTCGCTGATTACTGATCTACTATCATGATGCCCAGGTGCAGATGAAGTAACTCCTCAATCCGCACTGCACAAAGGGTGGCTGGAACAATCTCTGAGCAGAAGACACTCTTGAAGTCCATCCATAGCAAAGATGCCTCGTGATGCAGCTGGACCATCAGGCTCCACCATTTACCTGCTACTTCATATTAGAGACTCGTGGCAAGGATCACCATAAGGTTGGCTAGTGTCCCTACCAATCTTAAAACACTGACGATAGCCCCCATCCAGTCCGCAGCTGCCTCTGGTTCCGTATCTCCATGGAACCTGAGCGGCCTACGTCGCTGAAACTCATGTAATGCACTCAGATGGTGTGCAATCTCTGCTTATAGGGCTTGTGGTATCAGTGGCCCAGCGGGTAGTGGTACCACTGGTGCCTACGCTGTGATGGGGCCCTGCACCGAGGCCTCGTCGCTCAGAGGGCTAACATCTCGTACATAACTTGGAACCCTAGCTAGCTGCCTTCATGTGGCCATACTGAAAAAGAGACAGGTGTGCCACGGTCAAATAGTATACTTGGTGAGGTGACACTAAGTAATCACAATGAAAACTATTCAAAGGAAACACATACGCAATCACTGTTTTTGTGCACTGAGTCAGAAATCAGAGGTCAGGGTCCTGGTGTATGGATACGTCGGTCGCCGCACCTACACTGGACTCCCTAGAATGAAAACCCCACTCAATACTCTTAAAACCATTTCTTCACAGAAAAGAAAAATCAGATTCCCATGTTTTTCTTTAGAACCAACTCCTTTGATACCAATTTACCACTACCCACCCTTGGGGCATGTGTCGTGACTAACCCAAGCCCGCCTTCCATAGGCCAGGGGCTGGCAACTAGCACTAAAGGTGTAAATCCCGAAAAGGGAAGGGATTTACATTATAAATTAAAAAAAATAATGTATGCAACATAAGAATTCACTATGTAATACTTAATACAAAATTAAGTGCGAAAAGGAAAGGGGCCGGAAATTCAAGCCCAACAATAAGTCCAGTACAATAGAAAAGCTAGTACGACTGCAGTAAAGTAAAACAGCAACCACTGATTCGTCCTCCAGGAATCCCACCTGAAGGGTGGGTACATATGGCCTCCTCACCACATTGGGTATGGCCATCTGCTCCGTGTAAGTCTCTCCAAGTGGTCCACGTCTGGGTATAGTCCAGCTCTACAAGCCTCCACCACGATCAGTGATATTTTTCGTCTACGACCAACACAACGTATTACACACATAGTCCATGAAGGGGTCAGTATACGATACCCAGTTGGGACCCCGAGACCCCTGAATCTCTCCCAAAATCCACTAAGGATAATCCACATAAGAAAGATACAATCACTAATTATCAACCAATTCTACTTAGGTATATTCCCATACATATACCTAATTTATCAATCACTATTCGGCTCCAACTCTCGTGCCTAAGAACAACCCACTCCACACAGGAATGCAATTCAATCAAATTGATGAGAATGATTGAAACTCAAGAATCTGATGACTCATGTATGAATCTTTCGTATAGTGATAGATATGATCAGATGTAGCCACCGATTCATCTAAGCTATCAGACCCACATAGGATACAAGACTAGCTACTCTGTCAAGACACGTAGGATACTAGACTAGCTACTCTCTCAGACCCACTCAGGATACAAGTACATAAGTCCAAATGTCGGACCCACATAGGATACAAGTAAAGTATTCATCATTGTCGAACCCACAGAGGATTGCAGTACAGTTTTCTTCGTCTTTGAATCCACAGAGGATTCCAGTACGGTAGTCGTCATAGTCACAGCCAGCCGTAGGGTTCCCTCACACAGCACGCTTGATTCTAAGAGGGTACGATCCTAGAGGGAAGGGTTTGATACATAAAATATCAAAATTTCCAAATATTATGTTTCCCGATGTTCTGGCTCATCAAAAGAAACCCAACACGACAGACGGCGCATCAATCGAACATCCAGTCTGAGAGATATTGGATTTTCCGTTCTAGGGGCCCGGTTGGAGTTACGCACATTCCAAACCCATCCGTTTTCTAGAGTCATCCAAAACTCACTTATAGTATATCAAAAAGATCTTCTTATGATGAGGATCTCAGGGCTACAGACGGCGCGTCGATCGGACGTGCATCATTAATGTTATTCATGTTTAAGTGAAACGGGCCCGACCCGTCAAGCCCAGTGGGCTGGCGGGTCGGCCGGACCTGGTTCGGCAGGTCCGACCTGACATGGGGGTCGGCCTGGCCTGGTGGAGCATGGCCTAGCCCAGCCCGATGTGGTCCGGCCCAACCGGTCTTCCCAGCGTGAGCTGCCTGTGCTTGCGGGCCGCGAATCCTCCGCCCGCAGCACCCATGGGCGATACAGCTCCTTCTGCCCGGCCGGACGATGAGCAGGCCAGTTCTTCCGCAGAAGCGGTCCATGGAAGCGGGCCACGGTTCTTCATAGCACATTGCCCTAGTGTTTCCATGATTATTTCTGCCTAGCCGGCTTAGCCAGCCGGTTCTTCTTCAGTCGAGCGGCCCACAGATGCGGGATGCGGTTCTTCTATACGTGGTCAGCACATGGCCGCCATTACCTCCAGTTGCCGATGTCGCCGCCTCCTCCGAAAAAAATCAATAAACCAATGGAGGGAGGTCGGTCCTTGTTTTTTCGGCCCGTGACCTCTGTGTAAATTGATAGCACATGCCACCGTTGAATAAATCAAACATCGATGAACAAGAGTTTAATTTAATTCAATCAAAATTAAACATAAAACCCCTACCTTGTTCATCGTTCGTAAATGAAGTCACATGGAGGCGACATCAACACATTGACATCAGGGAAGAAGGATCCGAGGAAGGTGTGTCATCGGTGTTTCTTGTGGGCAGCTCCTTCTACTTTGTCTTGGCTGAAAATCGAAGAAGATGTTCGTCGTTCTTCAGCGGTTCATCATTGGAAGAATGAAAATCTCCTTTCAAATTCTCCCCAAAGTTCTCCCAACACAACAAGCGAAAACCAAAATAATAGCCTAAGATATTATTTTATTCTCCAATGATTTTCAAATCTCAAACACTTATATTAATTAATTAATTTTGGAGATTAATCAATTAATTAAAGGTGTTTTAAAAAATTTATAGGAGGGAAGAGTAGATGGAAAGTCTCCATTCAAGAGGGGAGTTCTCAAAATAAATAAAGGGGAGTTGATGGGTTAGGGCTTTTGAGGGCCCCACATTACAAATATCCTCTCATGAGTGGTTGTGCGAGGTGTGGGCCCCACCCCAACTTCTCTTTGGTGAAAATAACCACCAAACAAAAATAAAATTGTGTACAACAATTTTATTTAATTTATTATAAATCCCAAAAAATTAACTTCTCTTCCCGAGAAAACGCAACTGTGGTAAAGGTCCCATTAATAAAATACTGGCACTGTGAGTTCATTGGAGCCCTCATATTTTAATTCCGAGCACCTGTTCAAAAGATAGAATAACCCGTACATACGTTTACGGAACGTACCTGAACAAAAAATCCGAAATTGATTCCAGGCTCACCGGGCCTCGGAATTAGGCGATGTCTGATACCGCGTAATCGTAAAATTTCAAAGTATTTAAGTAAATATATTCCATGAAATTTATGGGTCATTACCTTAATTGTGTGTGAGAGAATTATGATTTGCATAAGGTCACCCACGTACTCGATCCAACCATGATCATAACATGTATTTAATGAATTTTTTTAAATGAATATGTAAAGCCATCTAGAGTTCTAATTTTAATGTGAAATGATTTTGATGAATGGGATCTATATACCAAACTATAAAGTATATGGGAAAACTGTAGATTTATTGATTCAAACCCATCGTAACAGACCATTTTATATGAAAATGATATATTTGAAATGGAAAAAATTGAAAAAAATAATGTTTAGATTGGATTGGTTGCCAATATAATGTCTTGTGATTCTATCACACAAGCATAGATATTCGGTGATTAGCTTTAGAATAACACAAATGGAACCAATTTTCTCAATTGGTGCACGTCATTTATGAATTATCCTTCTTCAAGTGTTGTGAAATTTCAATAATTGAACAACAACTACATGGATGCATTTTGATTAATCCAAGATGGTAAAATAAGTCCCTCATAGGGTTCCATATAATTTATCACATAAAAAAAATTATTTCATAAACATCTTAATAACAGAAGGATGTCAAAAAATGGTTAGTGATTAAGGAATAAATTTCATATAACATACCTTTTCCCCCATGAAATTAATTGAAAATGGTTCTATGTAATTTTTTTTAATTGTAATTTTTTTCAAACAAAATATTTCAATTATTTAATGATTTATTTTAAATCAATTCATTGACATAAAATGGATCTTGATGTTGTGTACTTAGTTCAAACCATTATGTGAGGGTACATTTAAATATATCTTCATGTTAAATTGGAAGACGTATGTGAGAATTTTACATATGTATTTTTCTTTTTTTTCAATGTCTTAAATGATACGCCTGAGAGGAAATGAGATTTGTTTGGAATAACGTAGTGATGGGTATGATTATTTTTCTCATGTAAGGGGATAAAACGTTGTTGGTATCACCCTTAGAGATTAATTTACTTGTTAAGTTTTGTTATCATTCTAATGAACGGTGTTTTTCATTAGTAGTAGCATTATATTATAAATGAAACTCTCTTTTAGATGGGAGGTTATGGTATCCTTGAACCTTGTTATGAATGTGAGAATCATGTAATGTTCAGTTTTAGCTTGTTAGACACCCCTAGTGAATGGTCAGTCACTTCATAGTTCATGTAACCCCATTTTCATCATCTGAACTGGAATGATTGATATGGAATCATCCTGGTTAGTTTTCATATTGGGAAATGCATATCTGAATCAAAATATATTTCTCAAACCACTAGATACATGGATGAATATTGTGGACAACCTATGAATATCATTGAATAATTTTTATATATTTTATAAGACCTTCTGGTATTATGCATTCACATACATAGTGGTAGTCATGTTCTAAATAATGTGATGAACTAGTTGAGTTTGGATGAATCATTTAAGCATGGGATGATGAGTATGTTCTTAGTTAATCTCTATCATAAACTGGAATGGGAGTTAACTAAATCATATTCATTCCAATGTTTGTTATGGAATTCCAAGAGGATCATAAGATTTGAAATGTGTGACATGTTAGTTTTGGTTTCCTAGACCAATGAATTGATTCTGTAAGTTTGACCCATAAGAGATTCATATGTGGGTTTATGCTGAATATGATCTTGGATGCTTATGAGAAATGAGTCTATCACTTCCTTTGATGGATAGGAAACTCGTATGGTGGGGAGAGTCACATTATTTCTATTATGTGTGTTAGTTCTTACTCAGATGCACGTCTTTTAATTGGTTAGTCATGTATACATCCCCTAAGAAACATTGTTGGACATGGATGGACTACAATGGTTATTCATGATTAATTACAAGATTAATTGAGTGGTAAAGGACTGAAATTAGTTAGTGATGGTGTCTTGATAGGTGAAGATGGACTTCATAAAATTCATGTCGACCATAAGTGGTTCAATTTTTCTTTTTTTTGTAATCTATGGTATCATATTAGTGTACTCTTCATTAATATAGATTCATGTACCCTATATTGACATCATCATTGATATAATAACATGTTATATTTCTCACACCAAAATATGTTTTAAAATTAGTTTCATTGGATTGGTTGATTTATCCATGTGCATGCTAGATTTATGGTTTTAATCGAGGGCTCATTACTGTTCTGTGACACCTAGGATCCCATGTAGCAATGCCTTGGGAGAAATATAGGACACAAAATATTCTCTTTTGACATGAATACTATTCGATGCCACTTTGGGCTAATTCGTTGTTATGATGTTGTTGTTGTGGCCTTGTTCCAGTATATCACTTGTAAACATGGATTATAGACTACCTTGGGCTAGTTCCTTGGACTCCATTTCATTTAATCAATGGATATCCTTGATATGTTGTGGGTAATTGATGTTTTGTTTAAATAGAGTAACGATTCTAGTGGGATGAATCAAGAATATTAAATTATCACTCATGATGTGGTATGATAGTTTAAATTGTTAGGTTATGGTTTGGCCATGGAACATCACCAAAAGTTGGGTATGAGCTATAATGAACGTGTACCACAAAAACTCTCGATTCCATGGAAGATTACATTACAGTTATGGTTGTTTTATTTTTTCTCTCTATGGGGAGAATATAGGGATTACTAATCCAATTTGGATCAAAATTTTATTCCTATTGTATAGTTTGTATGGTAGTATGAAACTAGTTTAAGATTGTCCCCAGGTCAAGGAGGGTGTAGTTTAAAAGCCTAATAGGGATTACATGACAATCTTGTGTGACTAGTTTCAGTTGGGTCAATCAAGATTACACTATTTCTTACTGATGAGGTCACATATGTTAGTTATTGTTAATTAGCTAAACTAAATTAGATAATTCATGCATGGATCCTATTTAGCATGCCAAGGAGTGTGTTTGACGAAAATTCCAACAACCCAATGAAATGCCCTTCAAAATAATCACCTTATAATGTTTAAGTATAAGGTGGGGAGCACTATTGGACTGTTATTTAATTAGGTGATGAAATGATTCTATATCTAGACAAGATACCTTGGGTATGATCAATTTTGTTAATTTGGATGAAAATGAGTGTTGTATTGAGTTTTGAAGGCATATGTTCAGTATGCTTAAATGAGGATGGGTGGTGCATCAGGTGTTTCATAATTCAACATGACAATCTGAATGGGACTTCATGAACCATGTAGGTTAGGTGATGTATTATTTTTATTTATGTACTCTCATGGATAAGAAGATATAAGTTAGGGAGGTTGTAATGACCCATGTTTTAGAATTAGAGAAAAACCCAAATGAATTATGATTTTGTCATTTAATGGAAGGTTCAATTTTTGAACTGAGATTCCGAATAAAAATATAAGATTTGGAAAAATATATATTTTTTTTAGACATATGTAATTTGTTGGAGGTTTAATCGGGTGACCTGTTGCGTTTTGGGCGGGCCGAGCCATTAAAACCCCATGTTTGTGTGGTCTGCATAGGGTTCATAGTTTTTCTAAAATCGTGGGTCCCCTAGCAGAAAATTGTGTGGCCTATTCTAGTGGAATAGAAGGTGTCACCATGGACCTTCACATTTTACCCAAACTTCACACCTATCATACATGTTTAGTGACACATATAATGTAACTATGAACTATCCATCACAATATTGGTGAATGATTTAGGAATTCCATATAGAACAATAATGTGAGGTGGGTTTCATGATCATGGATTCTGCATTGTTGGCGGAATTTTTTTTCCAATTGTACAACCATAGTGTGGGACCTGGTTTATAGGGTAAAATTAAAATACTTACCATAATGAGTTTATGATTCTTTTTTCAATTAAATATTTTCCCCCTCAATCAGCATGAAACACCTACCACTCCTACATGGAATCCTCATCCACTCCAATGTAGGAATGAAAAGATCTCCTCCAACCAGCTTCCAAATTGAATACCATCTATCTATATAGATCTACATCGGTAAGCACTCTATTCCAATTTAATCTATTTCGCCTTATTTATTCCATATTCTGTGGTATTTTAGTGCAATGTAATTTTCTTTTTTTAAGGAAATTTTCCATTTCTTCAATTTCTCCCGAATAAGACTAAATCCATGTTTGTAATTGGATGAGGGGATCATCCTAAGTATGATATTTGTGGTCTAAAACGTTTTCATTAAATTAATATCATTTTATAAATATAATCATTGAGCCTCACACCTACCTTCCTCATATGACCCTTTAAACGTGTCCTCCTCATACTAAATTAGTATACATTCCATTTATTATTCCTATTTTGACAGTAATATGTAAATAGAGGATGTTAAATAAAATCTCAGACACCCCTTAGGTTTATTGAATTAATTACCCCCTATTTAATTAAATTATTTGATTCCCAAAAATCCAAATAAGAAATAATTTTGGGTTGATTATGGAACATCCCCTTTCTAATCAATTTTCCATTTGATAAATGCACCTCATAGATCCCATATTTAGACGTTATATTTGTTTTCCAGATTTGATAGTTCTAATTAAATGAATCATTTATGTGAATTGAATTGTGAAACTTGAATTTGATGGTTAATAGTGATAAATGAATTATTTAAGATCAAATTTAGGTTTTAATAATAAATCCTCTCAAATGAATTGTTTTGTAATTAGATTAAAAAAATGATTTTTGGTGATTTTCATCTTTCTTGTCCTTTTGGAATTGAATTATTATTATGCTTTTGATAAGGTAATAAACATAGGGCATGTTTATGAACATGTCCTCTCCTGTATTTCTAAATGTAATTTCCCATTTTTGAGATTACCTAAGTGGCTATAACACCCATTTTTATTTTTTCCCTTGATCAATATTAAATTATATATCCCTAATTTTATATACTTTTCAAATATAAATGAGCACCATAATAGTTCATGGTATTCTTTTATCAATATAATTAATTTATTATTAAATAGGATTTTCCAAGTTGGTAAATCCTAAATTGAAAAATGTTAGCTCTATGGGTCTCTTGAATCTTGTAAAATGATTTCCCTTGTTTTAGTAGATTAAATAGAATAAATTAATTGGATTTCCATGTTCATATAGTATTGAATTACTTAAATGAAATAAATTTTTAAATAAAAACAGAATTGAGTTAAGTGGTACGACCACACCACATGTTATAATTAAATATGAAAAAACTATATGGGTCATTATAATTGTGATTACCATGTTTTTTTAGATTAATTAAAGTAGATCACAAAAAGAAATTCCTCATGGATCTAGTTAACATTGGTTATAATTACTTGATTATTTATTTTATATAGGTTGTGAAACTATGATAAGGGATATATTGATCACGGTGGAAAATATTTCCCCCTTACGTTGGGTGCTGAGTCATGGTATCTCACACTGTTCATACAACATGGGAGGTTGGGCGGTGGCACCACTCACTCAATTTAGAGTGTTGAAATGATGGTTCACTCACCATACCGATTTCCATGCATGATGTGTCAAATTCTACTCGGACATAGGGAATTTATTATATTGGTTGAGCTTGTATGCTTGTTTAAATTGGTTATAGATGACTGAGTTACTCCCCATCTACGTAACACCTATTATTCCATGTATATGTCCACACATGTCCATAAGTACTTTTTTCGTATTAATTGATCAGATATATAACTTGACTCTATATATGATTATTAATATATATATAGTCACTAGTTTGAAATCTATTTTCTTCTATGAGATGAAGAAGG
This sequence comes from Viscum album, assembly GCA_963277665.1. Taxonomy (NCBI): domain Eukaryota; kingdom Viridiplantae; phylum Streptophyta; class Magnoliopsida; order Santalales; family Viscaceae; genus Viscum; species Viscum album. Next base: position 516,175,052 of record OY728141.1, read on the forward strand.
TAGAGTTTCCAGATATCCTTTAGAAAATAGTTGGGGTTGTAATTTATTTTTTTCATCACTGTTTATTTATTCATATCAATTGAACACTAATTTTCTTATTATTCATAAACTATATTCATTCATTGACATTGTGGGTTGTATTATATTTGAATTTTTATGTCACAACCCACTCTGGCTATCGTTTCATAGGGGCACCCGAGTAAACCACATGTTTGTAGGATTATGGACTATTTGTTGAGCTATCTTTCCTATACATCGGTGTAAGGAGAACATGAATGAGCTGGAGCTCAAAATTTTCATTGATGTAAACCTATGTGTTTTATTTCTTTTCATTATTAATTTTTAACTATCTTGTATTGTATCAATTTCCTATTCTATGTTTACTATTTTTAGTCATATATCATCATTTGTACATGAATTGATTATTGTATATTGTCATTGGTCATCTCTAGTATTTAGTGTTTATTCTTCTTCTAATTATTTATATTTATATTACTGATTCTCCCTTTATTTTATGTTATTTATCTTATAATATACAACTGTACTAATCTGAATTGATTTCATAATCTCCCCTCTATCTCCTCTTGAGACCCTCACTGTTAGTCGGTAGCCTATGGAGTACTTGGAGGTGAAACTGAGGCCATGTGACCTGTTGTACTAACTACTATCATAGTGGTCAGTCGGGACAAGTCCTATTAATTATGGTAGTTACATGATAATAAATATGTATATTTACGATAATTGATTATTTAATTTTGAATATAAAAATTGGATTTATAATGTTTATATGAAGAAATAAAACTAAAAAAGATCTTTTAGTAGTTACACATATTCATTGAGAATCCTATTTTGGATTTCAATATACACCATGGTGGATTGTTTTTTAAAGAGGGTAGAAGATCTAAGATGTGGGAATGAAATAGATGAGGGTATTTTTGTGGTATTGCACAATCCAATTGGCTCTTGAAGTGTGTAGATACGTTTAGACGAGGTTCCCTCTTGATGTAATGGAAGGGAATTTGTAAAATTTCTTAAATTATTAATTTCATATAATCTAATTTTATTGTTAAAATAAACCCAAATTGATAAAATTATAAGATTAAATGAGGATGAGTTTTAAAAATCCCCAAAAATATTATTTGTATAATTTTATGTGACATTTTCATCCTCATCATTTTTTAATCCTCCATTAGCTGTTTTAACAATTACAACAAAACATAGTATTTTATTATTCAGTGATAACGAAAGTTCATATTAAAGGAAAAGTGACCCATAAATATAACATGGTTGATAGTTTCATCCATATAAAATTATATGTGAAGAATATTTGTTTTTTTGGAATTATAACTAATTTTAAAAAATATTATTTATTATAAAATATCATTAATGTAAATTGTGTAAATACCTTAACAATAAAAATAAAATATGAGACTAAATTTTGTAAAATAATTCTAAAATCACTTAGATTAAAAGATATGAGTACATTTTCTTAAAATAATATACCAATAAATAATATATATAATTAGATATCAATTTACGCATTATAATTTTGATTATCCCCTAGATAACCAACTTTAACATTAATTGTTGTAATGACAATAATTTTTTTAATGTTTATAATTATACATATAATGTAACAAATGACACATAAATTTAAAAGGAATGATAAGTACAACAATTTATCAACCTAATTTTTGTATATAAATGCTTTTTTATTTTGGAAATAGTTTAATAAAATATATTTATCCAAAAATATATTTTAATTCATTTTTGACACTATTCTGATAGTTTAACATTGAAAACTACATGATATGATTTATATACAAATTTATAACTTTATAAAATATATAATATGTCACATTAATATATTAAATTAATGGGAAACTATAAATTAGTGAAAATAAAAATAATGATTTTTCTAAAAACAATATACTTTCCTTTTCAGCTTCATTCAGAAGCACTATGTCAACATTGCATAAACATATAAGGTAGTTATATCGTCATTAGAAATTAAAAATAAAATACCATGAAAAAGTATTAATACATATTTGAAATTAATTTTCTTAACTAAAAATAAGTTATATTTATCACTATAATGAAATATTAATGATATCAAAAGAAAGACAATGACACGTTTTATTTTATTTTATTTGTTACCAAAAAATTATAATGGTATAATTCAATCTAAAATGGCCTCGTAATAAAATATTTTTGAAACAAGAATGGACATATGAGAAATTTACTCATGAAATAGTAAAAATGAAAATTTTATGGATATTTTAAAGCCGTATCCAATGGTATCAACCATGTTTTTGCCATTTTACCCATACCGACGAGACAAATATTTATGAAAAGTTATTATTCATAATGGGTTCAATAAATAGAAATTTATACAAAATATTTAACTCATGATTAAAAATAAATGTCTATTTTTAATTATAAGACTGATAGTTGTTGAAATAATTTATTTAATATCAAAATAGAAAACAGACAAAAAAACAATTTTTAGAAAATTATATTTTTATGAATTGAAATGATTTTTATATCAAATTAAATCCAAAATATGATTATAATGATCATAATAGGATTATTAATTAAATATAACTTATTTTTATTATAAAAAATTTTAATATGAAATTCGACATTATAATTATTTGAAAAAAGTACCATTTTAAACAACAAATGTTAATTTTTATATATACATTGAAAAGTAAAAAATAAAAGAAAGTTCAAAAAAAATCATCCTAACATAATTTTCACATAATACATTAAAAAATTATATTATTATTTATCAATTAAAATATTTAAATATTACATAAGTTTATTTTAAAATTCACTCACAAATAATCATAAATTCAATTTGTTGAGATAACAAATTTTTTGCGATTTAAATGTATTTACAAAAGAATTGGTCTTTATGTCCTAACCATTAATAAATACATTTTTATTTGGTAGGAATATTATATATATATATATATATATATCTCATATTTTAGTTAATACTATTTATACACAATAATTTAATGGATATGTTATTACAGTTACATTTAAATAATAAATTGTTTTGGTTTGTTTAAGAACAGTGTTTTGTATCTTGTATGGTATAAAAATAACTATTCTTAAAGAAACTCAGGGTTATACATTATCCCCCATTAATAAATTTCAACATATCAATTTGAACTTGTTATAGGTAATATATTTATTTATATTTTAATCTAATATTCTCAAAAAACCATATCGTAAAAAGGGTTAATTAAAAATTACATGAGTATAGGGATAACGAAATTTGATGGTTTTTTGAAAAAACACATAAATAGGTTTCCAAAAAGATGAACATTAATCGAAAGTGAAAGAATGGACATGGAGGAAAAAAATATCCATATAATTATAGAGAGTGATAAATATCATTGTTTACTAGAAATTGAATGATCGTGAGTATTCTAATGACCATAAAACCATAAATGGAAGAGGTGTGAAAAAAGACCATATATTAAATGGAAATTATCGTAATAGGAATCTGTTTTTTGATTTAAGATCATTTTTCTAGAGATGAGGATTTCCATTACAATATATATAATGATCCATAGGAAATATACTTAGTTGAATGGTAGCAATGTATCATCAATCTATTTCCACTATAAACATATGTGTTTCTCCAAATGATGTGTATCAACGGAGGAGGTTTCTTTCCCAAATAACTAAACTAAACATATAATAGAAAACATAATCCAAAATGGAAAAAAATAATAATCCTACAATAATTAAACATTAAAAATACCAAAAAACTTTGGAAATGGATAAATATTAGACATAATTTATAAAACATCATGAGATGAAAAAATACATTTTACTTAAATATTTCTAAAATAACAGAAAAGGATAAAAATAGATCACTCCATAAATAAATAACCCAATATCCAAAATTACCTCAATAAACCCAAAAAGAAAAGACAGTTTTAACTAACATTTGATCTCAAACAATTCAATTTAAATTTCCAAAACATCAATTGCATTACTCCTAAATAATAATTCATATTAAACCATGTGTTAATCCTATGGGTTACGTATAACTAAAACAAGTTAAAAACTCCCAAAATGTCATTAGTCACCACAATAAGTCACTATATAATATTATATAGTATTTAACATCACAAAAATATCATGAATCATATTTAGATACATACCAGATTGTTAATATATACCTTGACCAGAAATATATTTGCAAATATTACATTATGAATGAATCACATTTCATCCATCAAGATTAAATATTTTCCACTATCTAATAGACCATAATTAATATAACATCAAATCATATGTTAACCCAAAGGGTTATTTAAACACAAATACTCTATTATTCCTAATACATAGTGAAAGTATAAAATCACCTCAATATCCAAACACATAAAACCAAAAATGGATAATCATTTCCTTAGAACATAGTATCATCCTTAAAATTATAAACCGATGATGGATTCTCAAAATCTTAAAATTATCCCCACCTGAAAACATATATGATTCAAAAAATTAAAATAATTATTATTTCTCAAATAAAATCTCAAACTAATTCCACAAATAAATTCAATATACAACATAAAATATGATATAATAATTTTTTTAACAATTCACAAAGAAATTTCATTGTCACCAATACTGTAATATTGAGTTCATTAATGTAAATCATCTATATATCCCAACTGTAAAATATCACAATACCACAAAACCCCTATTTTTTTGTATTATTACCGTTCCAATTATTATTTAAAATCCATAATAAACAACTATTGTGGTCAATCCATAGATGATTATTATTTTTTATATTCAAAATATCATTAATATAACAATTTTACAATATAATTATTCAATTAAATTACATGAAAACCACAATATATTTACTTCAATGATTGAAAGAACAAAGATATTCCCCTATTCTAGAATTCAACAATTAGATTAGGGTATTGTCTTGAATAATTACAATATTCACCAAGCATGATTCATTGAAAAAGAAATTATACATCTTGATAGACTCAATTTCCCTCCAAAGAACTCTTAATTTTTGCAACATAATTTCTATCATTGTACCCATTGTTTCCCCATATAAAAATAAATCAAATTCCATTGACACCTTCTGTTGGGTGTTTCGTCCAACATTATTGACAATTAAAAAGATAAATCTTCATTTCTCGATGGTATTTAGAAAATTACCTCATTATCATATTAGGTGCGTTAGGAAACCAAGTTTCTCCCCCAAGACTAGACTCAGAATAACTCATATTAGTCTTCTATATATGAGGATTGTATGAATCCAAAAAGCATGGTTACATTGAAAAATATGATGATACCGGTTGATTCAATTGGTAAACTAGACCATCACAATAAGAACCACCCTCAAGGAACACATCACTGTTAAAAGAACCTCTTATTTAAGGAAATCCAATAACTAATACCTAAATTTCAATTTAAAAATATCCCTTGGTTCCTTTATGACTATACTAGGTTACCAATAAATGTCAGAAGTTTTATTTGGTTTCATGTGGAACTCCACTTCTTGAATATCCTCCTCTTATAGATAAGATTATAATTCTCCACTATCATTATGTTCCACTATAATTTATATGAAATCAATTATTCTATCCTATCATGTTATTTCATCTGGACTTATCACAATGGTGATCTTCAGTCCTGGTAGATGAACCCCAAAATTGTCAACTGTTTTATTCCATACTACCTCAATATATCTTGTGTTTGATCCTTCATGTAACGTCATGTTTATCCAACAAGACACCATAATTTCCATTTAAAAACAATAATGTAATGGAGTGTTGTGGTCCCCATCACTTTTTCAAACCACCCTTGATCCCTCCTAATAAGTTTCCTTTATGAAGCCTAAACGAATGATCAAATACTCTTTTTATGACTATTATAATTTAAGAATTAATATTATAGTTATGTATATAAATAATTGAACTATGAAATATATCTATTGTTCATAATCAATATATTTTTTGATAAATTCTATGGAAATAACAACTAAATTATTAGTAAATTCATTGTATTCTTCAAAATCTATTTTTATTAAAACTTGGTTTCATTAATTTTTGTTAGAAACTTTTATTAAATAATTCAAAAATATTTATAAATTTTATTTTAGAGAATATATTTTCATTTTATAATAATATTATCAAAATTACCTAAAGGTTAAATATTTCTATATCTCTAAAAAGACTAATTTTCACTAATTAGTGATAAATTATGATATTTGTATAAAGGAAATTGATTTCCACTGACGAAAATATCAGGACGAATTGAATTTTATCAAAAATTAATTTAAGTATTATTTAGTTTCATATTATTTTATTAATAATATATTCGTAATCAATAAATCATAATTTTCGAAATGATAATATTTCTGAATAAAATAAACAATTTTTAATGAAAAATTTTTTCTTCCAGTTTATGGATTTATAATAATATTAATCGTTTAAAAAATTTAGAAATTATTTTTTTAAAATATAAATTATTTTATATAAAAAAATTATATTTATTATTGGATGAATTATTTATATTTTTCTAAAGAAGTTATTTTTTTTAATAATATAAAATTATGGTTTTTATGAAATATGTATCATTAATAATATTTGAAATACATTAAAGGGATATAAAAATAAAATAAATTTGTGGAAATTCTCATATATGATAATATAATAAAAATATAAATAAAATTAATTTTTAAAAAATAAATTATAGTTTATTTAATGGTATATATATGTTTATTTAAATGCTGATGTAGTGTTTATATGAAACTAAAAAAGTGAAATTTTCTTTCCTAAATATTGTATTTGATAATTTGAAATCCTATTGTAGAATTTTTTGACATATATGATTTATTATTTATTATTTTAGTTTATATATATTTATTTTTGAGTCATATAATAGGTCACTTATCCAAATTCATTTAAAATGCATGTGGAAGGCTAGAAAAGTCAAAAAAACATATTAAATAATTTATCATGAAATTGATATGAGTACATATAAAAAATTATTTAATATAAAATTATATTTTTAACTTAAAAAATTTAATTTATCATGTTAATTTATTTTTAACTTTTAGTGCTGAAATAATTATCTTAAATGTTTAGACATCATCGACATGGTGCATGTGAAAATAGTATAATAACAAGTAATTTTTTTTTAAAACCTCTAAAGGTAATATTTTTTGGGTGAGTTAAAGTGTCCCATGAATTTTAATTATAAATATGAAATATAAAATTTATTTTAATTTTATATATTTTAAATACTCTAGTATTAGTTTTTTTCAAATTTAAATTATTTTAATTATTGATAAGATGACATTGAATTTATTATATGTTAAATAATAGACTATAAAACTATTTAAAATATATAAAATTACTTTTGGAAGAGAATTATGATTATAAAGGATAAAAATTTAATCCCTTTCCCATTTATGAGCCAATAATCATTATATAAATAAAATTATGACCCTTTAATACTGGAAAACTCATTACCATGGGTAATGATCGGGGAGACAAAAAAGGCCCACTGAGGAACCCTCGATGCTCCATCCCCTCCAGTGACGACGAAGACCTCCACGCCGGCTCCTCTACACTTGGTGGGGGAGGGGGAATCGTCGTTACATGAGAGAGAAAGGTTCTTCTGGACTTTATCCAACCCGGAATTTATTCCTCCCTTTACAAAAGTTGTTCTAAACCCTATGGTTCCTAATTTAGTTGACGGGGGAAAATCTTCATCTTTTCACTTCTGAGTTTTCTGAATCTTCAGGATTGTTGAATCTTACATTGGTGGCCCTATTTAAGAAAAAGAGGCCTTCTGTTGATGCCTTCGACCGTTTTGTCTTTGGGTCTTGTGATCTGCAGGAACGAGCGGGGGTTGGCTTTCTCAATAGCAAAAAAATCATGATTCAGTTTGAGGCGGAAGCAGATATTATTCAAGCGTGGTCGAGGGATCCACACATATTCAATGGATCTCGTTTCCTGCTTCTTCAGTGGTACTTTGATCACCATATGAATCGTGACTCGCCTTCCATGGCGTTTTTTGTATGTTTTCTTAATCTTCTATTTCTTTTTCAAAATCCTTCGATTATCCGAATGTTGGGGAATATGGTGGGTCAATTTCTGTGTTCGGATAGCCGCACTACGGTAGTTTTCCACTTGATGAATCCTCGGGTATGTGTTGATGTTGATGCTTCTTGTATGCCATTTGATTTCGTTTGCATTACAATTGGAGAAGAATACTGTTGTATGCAGTGGGTTAGATATGAGAATTGGATCGAGTTATATGGTTCTTGAAAGAGAATGGGCCACTCGGTTGAGATATGCCAAAGTGTACATCCATCACAGTTGAGGGAGGATCTCCATAATGGGCAAGGTGTTCCTGTGATCACTGTTGATGATGATAGAAGAAAAGCCTTGGGGGCTGGCGTGGAGATGGGCAAGGACTCAAATTTGGCAGGACCTGTTGATAGAGGGAGGGTCTCATGTGTGTCAGGTTTGGTTATGAAGAGTAAAACAATAGGGTATGGTAAGGATTCTTTGAAGGATGTTAGAAATTATTCTAGTTTAATGGTTGGGATGATCTCAGAACAGGCTGGGATTAAAAGGGTTTCGAACATAGAAGAGGTAGTTGTCAAGAATGGTGATAGGAATTATATAGGTCTGGATCTGTTGATTGTACCTTTTATTTCATTGAGTAATAGGTTTAACGGACTCTCTGAGGACATGATGGCTGAAGAAATAGAGGTGGAGGATACAGGGAGGGGGTGAGGTGGTGGTCCTGGTAAATCAGCAGGCTGAAGATAGAGGGATTGAACAGTCTAGGAATGGAAGGTAGAGTGTGGAGGTTCAACTAGTTGAAGGAATGGGATAGGATCCAGTTGTCCTGAATATGGAAGGCAACCCCAATATGGTCAGGAGATACACTTTGTTGGAAGGTACGAATCCAGTTGTCCTGAATATTTAAGGCATGAATATTGAAGGCATGGTGTAGGATCCAGTTGTCCAGGATGGAGTTTTAGGGATGGAGGAAAATACCATGGTTGTGGAGAATATTTTTATGGAGGTTGAACATCTTCCTTTGAGGGAGAATAGCACCCCAGATCAAATGTGAGGAAGCAATGATGAACAGTCCGGGGAGGGAAAGTAGATTTATAGGGGAGGAATGGAGATATTGAGTATCCCGGTTGGCCATTCATTCAGTGATATTGTTCAAAATGTGACTCAGAAAGAGACTGCAGGTGAAGGACCATTGGCTTCATCTTCAACAGGGAGACTAAAGAAGGACTGTTCATATCTCCTGCGACCAATGAAGACCAGGTCTGCTTCAAAAAAGAATAACCAGGTAGTTCTTGCAGTCAAGAAGGGAAGCGGGATTAATAAGTCTTCACTAGATATGGCTGCTCTGGACCAGCTTTGGAATCACGTTTAATGTGTGGGTTTTTGGAGAAACCCGGTGTGGGAAATGACTACTGGAGAAGAGGAGTCTAGTTTGGGGTGTGGTGATGACTACAGTTATTATGATGCATAACTCTATGTTTATCGGTGTTCCTTATTTTTTTTGTTGGCATTGTATGTTGGTAACTTGACACCCCTATGCTGACCTTTATAAAATGAAAAAAATTGATTTGCAGTCATTACCATGGTTAATGATAAAATCTATTAACGAAGTTGTTAAACCAAATGACATAGATTAAAATGATATCTATCATATTAAAATTTTATTGAGTATTTATATTAATATAATAAACTCATTATTTGATAATCCATTTCATTATAGATCTATTTTACATGAATTCGACACAATTTATTTTAGAATTCTTCATTTATTTATATAAAAATTACATTATTGATATTTTAAAATATTTAATATTTATTAATTTATTTAATATTTATAAAAAGACTAAATTTCAAAGGGATATGGTTAAAAATATAAACTACTGTACATTTATAAATCTATTTCCCTTGATGGAACTTTTTTTGAAACATAATGAGGAAAAAAATATTTATATCCCCATAATTGTAAATGTATTTTCAAGGTTTAAAACTAATAGACAAGGGTTATGAAATATCCTAAAAATCACAAAATTTTATTATATTTGAGGAATTAAACTCATATATATTCCAACTTAAAAATATAACAATTTTAATCCTCTTAAACCTAAAAATTAATTTATATTAATTAAATACTTTATATAATTCTAAGAGTTCATGTTCCTTCACACATACATGGAACATATTCTCCTATCATCCACAGAACTTTTGAGAATTATATTTGGAATGAATATCCCCCATTTATCTTATCAAAATATATAGTTAGTAAATTGATGGTATGGTATTCCCAAATGTCAATTACAAGGGTTCATAAGATGAAATCCAAAGTAGTCATACTGAAGAAGAAGTAATCATCTTCCTTACATATTTAAATTTTATTCCTCTTGTACAACTTATAAATCCATGGTTTATATAATTAAATATTGTCTTCATGATATTCATAATATTGATATATTATTATGAAGAATTAATAACCATAATCTTATCTCATATTATCCATTGGATAATGATAATGTCTCTCTTGTGTACGTGTGGATTACCACCTCCATGAACTGATATGATTTCTTTTTCCCTATGAATTTACATGGATAGTAATAAGGGTATGTTTAATTAATATATATATATATATTATAAATAACAAGGATCATAGAGATTTGAATTATTATTTTCCGATATTTTATTTCTTCGATCAAACAGTGAAACAATGCACAAGTATACATATGATCTACTATATATATATATATATATGATATTATACATTTTTTGTCAATAACGTTTATGGATAAATCAATGTATTCATAAAATAAATAAATGTAATTTTCATATCATTATTATTAGTCTACTTATGATCTTAATATGATTAAATTACAGGGATTATAACTAATGAACTGAAACATCAATGTAAAATTAAATAGTTAACACATAGAAATAATTAATTTAATAAATATTTTTTTTATTAAATGGGTGTTGTAATTATATAAATGCATAAGAAATGATGTTACCTTTACTTTAATAATTATTTTATTCAGTTTCAATAAATTTAAAATATATTATATTGAAGTATGGAGTTCATAAAATAATAGAGGAACTTATGGTAATTGATTTTTAGTCTCACTTTCTTTTGTGAGACACAAGCTATATTTAATGAATGAGTTTTTTATATGGTGTAAAAAATTCCCAATAATTTATTTTATAATTATTATAATGATAATTTAACTGATATTAACATCCATATATGGTTTTTTCAATTTCATGATGTTTGGATTAAAAAGTAACTAATGTGGTAAGGGATTTATGATAAAATATCATTTTTATCGGGATTATTTTTGATTAAGTTTCACGTGAAGAAATTTTATTAAAATTCACCCAATGATCCCATAATTATTCTTATCACTAGGTTATATATATATATTTTAGATTTCATAAATACATTTTCATGTATTAAAGAACTCAAGAGACCAAAATGATGTTCTTATAGAAAACGGATTATATTTTTGGCTTAATTTGAAAATCACATCTCAACCATATCTATGTTTTCAAAAAAATGTATTCCATATTGTTTTTATATTATTATATTATTTATTAAATTCTTGTTTACCAATGGACGATTTTTAAAAAAATATTATTTTAAACCATCATGAAATTTAACAAACTAACAACTCTTTGATTTTTAGCGAAAATACCGAAGGAATCATTATTTTATCATAAAAGGTATGAATGTAATTTGACACCATCAAGAAAATATTTGAATTTAGGCTCTTTTCACAAGTCTCCAGTTTTCTCTTGAAATTATATAATCAGTTCAATATTTTTAAATATTTTAGGATTTAAAAAAGTGATTTCAAAATGCAAGATTTTTTTCACAGGAAATATTCCAGTGATCTTTTAAAGCTAATTTCTGATCATTGATAACATACTTTGAGATTAATTTCACCTGAAATAGTATATGACTGAATAATATCATTCTTAATCATTAAATAGATATATTGGGATTATTATATTGAGTTTCTTATGAAATATATTTATTTAATATAGGTAATTCTAAGATAAATTATTGAAATGATTATAAAACCCATTTCATTTCCATGGGTTATGATATAAGATGAATTATTTATGATTGTGTATAAGAAATATGAATGAATTATGATTATGTAATAAGCGCTAGTAAAATTATATATCCCTTAAATTCATTAAGATATATGTCCCGTGATATAATAAGGACTAGAACAGAGTTTATACCTAGTTTTGTATTTAAATTATCAACTAGGATATTATAGGGAATAATAAATGACTATAGATATATTAGAATAGGGTAGTGAACCCAATAAAATATGATAGTTTTTGTAGTAAGACATCATAATTATCCAGAATTTTATAAATAAAATCCGCTTTTTTGGTTAAACAAAATTCTTTAATGATGATATGTGGTTGTAGAAAACACTTGCACAACATTGGTCATTAATGAATGGTATATGTTTAAATTATATTTAAACGACCAATACGAATCATTAAAATCAATAATAAAACCATTAAATAGTGATAATATTATTTTAATAAATTAAGTATTGTGACAATTCCTATTGACATATAAAATGGAATTGATGGCCTCAATTAGATGGATCATATAATATAATGCCCATTTATCATGGAATATAAGAATGATAGTATCTATATGATTTTACTTTCACCAATTCCATGTTGAGATTCAACAACTATTTAATGATATAAACTGTTTATGGGCGAATTTCAAGCTCCTCAAGATCATGACCCAAACCATATCCTCCCACCGACCCCAAGAAAATGTCAACATCTAACACCTTAACCGTAGGGTGTTCTCTAGTGTAATAAATGGTTATTTATCTCAAACATAGATGAATGAATATATATATATTTATTATATTTAATTATTATTATTTTTATTCGTTGTTATATATATTTTATAATTGATTAAATAGTGATTCTGTTATAAATTATATTTCTCAATGAAAAAGCCCAAATTTTATTTTTTGGGGATAAAACATTTAAATTAATACATTCTATGGGAAGATTTCTGAATTTTAAAAATAAAATATATTTTAATAAAATATTAGTAATAAATTAAATTTTTATGATTAATTGATAATATACCTTTAAAAATTAACGTATAATTTTTATAAGGGTCTGAAAGTGGTTTTTGTAAAAAAGTTTAAGTTTACAAAAAATTGAGAAATTATTGTTAAAATATAAATTTTATGTTTATATAGTTATTTTATTTATATGAATACTATTTTTTGATTCTCATTCCAAAATTATCCAATGGGGAGTATTTCAAAATTTTCTCAGATAGTTAAATTTTCTAGAAGAAAATTATATACATTATAAATACATGGATTTTATTATTATAACATAATGAACCAAAATTTATTTAATATATTCCATAAAATGTTTCTAAAACCAAATATTCGGTTTTACATTAGAAAATGTATTTTTAGGTTTTATTATAAATTAAAAAAATCCATTACTATTCTAAAAAACATATATTTTATATTACGGTTTATGAATAAATTATTTTTGAATATGACTCATTTCAACATAAAAAAAGGTTTTTAATTTACTATAATTCAATCCTGGAGAGATAAAATAATGAATAACTATCCACTTCGACTGATTCCATGGGAAAAAAGTATGGGATTATACGTGGTTTTGATAACTCTACTATATCGTGCCCAAACCATTTTTTGAGGAAATAATAAATAACTTCCCTCTATTCTTGTATGTGAACCCATAAATTATCCCATTTATCATTTAAAAAATATTTTGGAATAATTACCTTCCCTATATTATCCCACCCAAGGTAGCCCAATGCTCTAAATTAGTTCTGATTAATCATTGGGAAACACCATCTCAAGGTAAGGGATTCTCTCCTTCTCCCTGTTATTCAGGAACCCACATTTCTTAACTCCTTTTTTAATTTCCAATTCCTAATATTGAGATTATTTTTAAAACATACTTTATATTACATAATTTTTATTTACAAAACATGGGATACCCCATTCCCTCTCACGATTCCATTTTATGAGTGTTTTTGTATTATCATTGTGATGAAATGATTTCACAGTAATTTTTCATGAAAAATAATTATGATGTGAATTCCCATACACATTTTCACTCAAGTGTATTCCAATGTATATAACAATAATTTTATTATTATTTAATTACTTGTAAGTAGTCCACAATCCATAATAGTAGTATTAAATATGAATTAGTATGTTCTTAAATAATATGATATTAATGACACACATAATCGTGTAAAAGAAATTATTATTTTGGGTATGAAATAATATCACTCCAATGCATTGGGTAATATTTAATCCCTCTAGATTCCATGTAAGGTTAGTGGGAAGTTATCCTAATAAATGTAATTTATGATATATTTGTGGTTAATCTTAAATTATTCTTATGATTTGATGTTTTATGTTATTCCCACATTTCCATGTTACTTTTATGCTATTATGTAATACCACGACTCATTGTTAATGATTATAATTATCACCTCTTAAGTTACAAGTAAATCATCTTGGATCACATATATCACATTACCCTCTTCAAGAATTTGATTATTTCATTATTTTAATTTATAGGTCACTCATTTATTATGTATGTCCTTAGGGTATCCCAGGTTGTTTTCCAATAGGGTTTTAAATTTGAGAGCATGTTAAGGATGTTTTGAACAATGTATTTTTATACTAGTATTATAATGTTATGTTTTATACCAAATTCTTCCAAATTCCGTACTCCCATTGATCTTCAGGGTTTTATTATGTGTTTTATAATGTATTAAACCATCAATTAATTTTTTTTTCAAATATATGGGTTTTTATAGTTTCATAATAGGAATGTCATGTTAATTTTGGGATTTGGATTAGAAGGTTATAGTAAACGAATTAGGGATAATACTAAACACAAGAAAATTTAACCTAAATTTTGGTAATGATAAGTGTATTTGGTTTATTAGAAACTAACTCCCTTTTACGATAATATAAGTTGTTGTGGGTACAACATATATGTGTGTATTGGGGGAAATGCCGAAATTACAGAATTGTGCCAAACTCGATCGAGAACTGGTGGCTAATAACACACCTTACTGCACAGTAGGTCTGAAATTACCATGGGATATTCGTTGGTAAAATTAAAAGCTCATTTTGAACCCATATTAATGGAATAAAATATAAATAAAATATATTATGTTCTATTATAGAACAACAATAACTTATATTTAAGCCTAGAAATTAATGAGATAAGGAACCTATGTAATATATTATTTTTCCTTTTAAGCTTAATTTTTCCCCTCTTATGTGTTTAATAAATTCAAATTTATTATATATATGTTTTCCATTATTATATTCAATGGCCAAAAATATAATTGAACTTGTCAATAATCAATTTTAAGGGTAATTTGATGACTTCCCAAATGAGATTCTAAACCTAATGGGAGAAATTATTCCAAATATCAGAACTATACATTCTCTACTATGTCAACTTTTGTAAAAAAACCTAAATTATTTGGAACATCATATTCCTAAAAAATGATCAAGTTATAATTGAGGCCTTGTAGAGATAATGGCGTATGACATATAGTGGATCTTATAATAACTTAATTGTAAAAAAATTGTTCAACTACATTGATAAGCCATTCTCCAACATTTAACACACTAATCAGGATAACTTAACACTTATAATTTATCATAAAAACGATAATATGATCAATAGTGGATATTAGTCAATAATATAATGAATGAAGAGAATATTTGAGAAATGGAGTGGATGGATTTATAGAAAATGTTTTTTGATAAATAAATTCCCTCATATTCATCATCTAAAATTAGAGAGTTGTATCCTTGGCCTCTAGAATATTGACTTTTATTCAATTTAGGTTAATTTTTAAAAACTAAAAATTCATTCTGGACACACCAAAAATCTACTCATTACCGCAAAATGTAATTTTCCCCCCTTTTTTGTTGGACTGAATGCATATCTATAATAATCTTTAGAAATTTATGACTTTGATAGTAATGAGTATGGTTTTGGATGTTCCATTAATGTCCAAATAAAGATAAAATATATGAATGGTACCATGGGGATATGATGAAAAATATGGTGGTTATTTACTAGGAATATAATAGAGATTTATAATAGAGGAAAGAAATTAAAACATCACAATTTTCAAAATTATGGATAGAAAAACATCAGAAATAGCCTAAAGGGGATGTGAAAATTCATTAGATGTGGAAAGAAAGTGCACCTTGCTTGAGATTACCAAAAGAAGAAACCCACCATGTGATGGAGGAGATAAATTCTTGAGTAAACCCTCATCATATTGTCCAATGTATCCACTCATTCGAAAAAACACTATGAGAACCACTAAAGTAAACCAAGGGTTTCAATGACTATGAACACCAACCACTCCCAATATAGAAAGTGAAAACATATTACATCAAAACAACATAACTGGATGCCATCAATAATATGGTGATAGGTATGGGTATTATTAATTAAATAATAATGAAAATATATTTTAATACTTGTTAAAAAAATATTTTTGTTTATCACAATAATATTATAAATTTTCAAACACCACCACAAATCATGGATGTATAGCTATTAGAGAGAAATTAAAATGGTTGAATTATTATATACCAAATGTATAACTCATCCCATTTATTCAAATTCCATATTCATGTGAAAATTTTTATACTCCATTTATTAGAATTCAATACTTTTTTGGGTATAGTTTATCTTATCAAATATAGATCCTTTATTAATTTCTCAGATAAGAAAATCGACCACTATATTGAAATTTCTATACAATTGCGAAGAAGAGGGAAACCCAACTTCAGTACTAACATCTATTTCATGTATATTATTTCCCTCTCAGAATGAGTTTCATAATCAGATGATTATGAGAAATTTAATGAACATCCTTAAAAGGAGGCCTATTGTTAGGGAATACACTACTGTGTTTCTTGAATTATATCATCCTCTTCTTCCTAACAGATAGGTTAACATTTCAATAATTCTTATAAGTTGATATTTTTAAATATCGATGTTTCCAAATAGAATATCCATTGAATAACTTATATATCTAAATAAAAATCTAATGGAAAATTTGGATAAAGTGTATAAATTCCCAAGTTCATCACAACCAATAACTCTAGTCCTCCACAACAAAAATAACGATGTGTTATTGTTCATGTGTATCTATTTTTATGAGCGCAAAAAGATCACGATTCCTCAAATTTATATCTTATTTTATTAGATACATGAATCCTTGTATTTCTCTAATTAATATCTTTATTTTGGATACTATTATGCACATGAAATGAAGGATGATAACTGAAAGAATTCTTTTCATAAACATTACATGCACAAAAATTCTATAGTGATTCCATTCAAACTCATGTATTCAAACAAAATATTCATGGATCTGGTGAATGTATTATTTAGGAATTACCTCAGCATAATTGTTGTCACCATTATTCAGGATTTTATTATATACTGTAAATTAATGGATGAGCATGAGGAGTATTTGAATACTATGCTAAAGAATATGAGAAAAGAAATGATGTATGAAAGGTATAGTAAATGTGTGTTACAGTGGGATAAAGTAACCATATTAGGGAATTTAATCGCATAAAATGTGATATACGTGGATAATTTTAAAATTAAGACAAATGAATGGTTGTCTAGAAAATCCAAGGTAATGGAAATCAGTTATTTCCTTAAATTAAATGGGTACTGTAGTCAATTTTCCAAAAATTTATCAAAATTCTCAATCCACCTAAATAAGTTAACACTAAATAGAGTAATTTTTTTCTAGAATGATTAATGCGAGTAATTATTTAAAGAGATAAAGAATATTTTTATCACAATAACTAGTCACACATTACCCACTACTGGGGAACTATTTATTATCTAAAAATATACATATGAAATTGGATAGGTTAGTCTACTCATGAAAAATAACAATGCACTAGTTTTTGTCTCCTCATAAATAATGATCCATGAGAATAACTATCCGAATCGTGATTGAGAATTTTCTATAGTAATATTTTCATTAAAATTTTGGCGGTATTATCTCTATAGTGAGAAGTGTGATATATATATGGACCAAGAAATCCTAAAGTATTTTTTCAAAAAGAAGGGGAATAATATTATCAAACTAAATTGTTTGGAGATAATTTATTTTTAAGACTATTAAATCCATTTTCATCATCGGAATGAAAACAAAGTGGTATATGATCTAATTTGAATAGATCTTGCAACTCTACCTATGGTGCATATTTTTAGGGATACAATTGTCTAGGATAGTTAGTAGATGGATTTTGGAATTATAAAAGGTTATTCATCATAGAAAACAATGTTAATTTATCAACCATAAATTATCAAGACGATCATGGAAGATAAAAAATAAGATAGGTTACTATAGAATTAGTTAGTGGATATTCTATAGTTTAACCTCATTGATGTTGAAGTTATATAGATGGGAATGAAGATATATGTTCCAACATATAGATAACTAAATATGGAACTTCTAGATGATTTTTGAATATCACATTTCACAGTTCATCTAGGAAGCACTGAGATTTATATATATTTGATGAACCATTTCTAGAGGGATAACCAAAACAGAATTTTTTTTATATTTTTAACTCAATCATTTGTTTGAAAATAAATCAAGGAGAAATGATATAAGTAAAATGGTAAGATAAAACTATAACCCATATTAGTATATAAATGGGAATAAAATAATTACAGACTTTGTTGTTGGAATCCCCTAGACACCTAATGGTAATAACACTATCACGGTGGTAATCGATCACTGTTCAATGCCATCACATGTTATTTCCCACGAGGAATATTTAATTATTGAAAAACCCACCATGATATACATAATAGAATTCTTAAGACTACATAGAGTAAAACTATTTATTGTCTAACATCGATATCTGAGTTTTACCAAGTGATTTTGGACAATCCACAATTAATCATTGAATAAAATCCTCGAATTCAACACATCTTATCACCATGGGATTGATAGTCAATATTAAAGAACCATTATAAATCTATATTATATTTTGATATCATCTTATATGGATTTCCAAGGATATTGGGATCAACACTTTTCCATAGTGGTTTATTCAATTAACAATATTTTCTATTGAATAAATCAAATTGCACCGTATGAGGCTCATTATTTGAAGTGGTTCCAAAAATTGACATACGAGAATTTTTTGTAGAGGGGATTGATATGGTAAATCATATTATCTAAGATATTATAGAGAAGTTTCAATCTATTTATCATCATATAATATCGATACAATGATGAATGAAAATTAATATTGAAAATTATTGATGTTACCTGGAGATTAATGTCAGTGAAATTTTCTTCCTTCATATATAATTGTTGAATAAATTTTGGATGTTTGGAATGTAGGTAAATATTAGTACTAGATTTATTAGAACCATTTAGATATTATATCACATCAGAGGGGTGGAATATTAAATTTCACTCCAACCTATCATATCTCATGTACATAATTTGTTCCATGTATCCATATTGATAATGTATATCCTAGACCCCCATATTTATTTATTTTATATATGGAAATATTTTATAATGATATTTTCATTTAGGTAAATCTAATTAAAATATTATATCCTAGAAATAATTTTCAATTAAAATAGACAAATCACCTAGTAAAATTATTGTGGTAGAACAACAAGTTTGAGGATTCATCATAGGAACCAGGTGGAGAGATAAAACAGAAGTACCCTAATCAGTTCATGTGTATGAAATATATTTTTGGATGTTGAAATCCATAAATGGGTAATATTGAATTTTTCCATACATTTATAAATTAAATTCACCTCTTTTGATAAAATCAAATGTCTTATTTTTTTTATGGGTTTATGAAATAACATGCAATTGTTGGGTCATTTTAGACAGTTATAATTTATATAATATTTAACAGACCATTTAAAATGATAAATATTGATAATATCACCATTTATAAGTTATCATTTTATTATTATATACTATGGGTAAGGAAAAGTCCTATTGATAAATATAAATGAAGTTATGAAAATAGCTAGTAGGATCATACCTTATGAATCCCATTTTTTAGAGCCTTTGTGGGAGATTAAATTTCTTGGATTTCCCTTACACAAGACCAAGAAATTATTTTATTAACTAAAACTTGACAGTAACCATTTATGGGAGAAGATAATCTTATTTAGATAACATTCGAAACCATGTTTACAAAACCACCCTAAGAAATTATCATCTATTCAAACCATACACATAGTTCTTTCAATAGTGTAATAAATGGATTTTATAGCGACCCAAAATTTTCTTACATTACAATGACATTATATTAAGATAAAAAAAATAATAGTATTACAAATAGTGGATACGATGGTTTAGTGTCTTGGGAAAACTAGGACCATACATAACAATTACATCATCAAGCATAAACATTTATTTAATTTATTCTTCTCTAGATTCTCATTGGAATTTTTCCTCTCCTTAGTAAATGTAGCCACGTGATGATTTACATAAAAAGGGGTGAGATAAAATCCCAGTAGGAGGATAGATTATAATAATATAGCATGGGGTTAGAATAATTATGACCTAGGAAAAAGATCATGAACATGGGAGGAGCATAAATAAAAGAATTGAAATGTGGAAATGCATAAAAATGAGACATCATGTATTAGTGATTAACTACCACACATACTTGCGAAACAAGAAAGAATATTTTTCACACATAATTTCACATTTACTTATGAGATTAATCACCTTACCCAATTCATTGGAGCATTCTATAATTCTGGGTGCACCTGTCACATTCAAACATTCATATTGCGCTATATAATTCCGGGCACACCTGTCACATCATAACATTATCATTATCATGCTTGCCACATGGAACATATATAAAATTTAAACATAACTATCCAATTTAAAGGAATGGGTCACATCTCATAAGAATACATTCATAATATTTGGGTTCCCAAAATAAAGATGGAATACCATATATTTTACAAGAACTTCCCACTATGAGAGAGAAGTAAAAGGTGTGTTCTTAAAAGAAGAGTTCTTTTGGAAAATAGTTTGTTTGACATAATAAGTAGTGAAAAACATTTATATCCTATAAAAGAAAATAAAATTATGAAAAAATGATCTTTATGGAGTAACCATATCAAAATATTCTGTGAATGTGGTAGAACCCGAAAGATGAAAGTTGGGTTCGAGAATTTCCCCTTACCTTGTATCTGAACACTTACATCTATTTAATGTCTTGTATAATGAAATTATATTAATTAATTAGAAATAAAGAACCTTGTGTACATTAATATGGTTCATTATGGTTTTATTATGTGGTTTTATGTGCCTTTGGATGAGTTATCTAGTTTAAAAACATTGTTCTGGAATGATTGTTTTTATGGTTTTCTTGAGTGGTTCACTTGTATTCATAAATTGAAGTTCAAGTAGAGCATGGCTAAACATCCATAACTGATATTTCATGTTATTAATGATATTAAAGGATTTTTAATGATCTTATAATGAATTATATTAGATCCATGTGGATGTATCATTATATAATAATTAATTGATGATTGTTTGGGTTAATTTGAGCGATTTTTCGATCATAATGAACTTGTTTTATTTTATCTATAGAAATATGGTCATAATATAGTTTCAGAACTTTATATAGGAGATAATATATATAAAATGTTCTGGTTCAACCAATAAAATGTTTCATGACCAGATCTGAATGTAGAAATGAATGAAGAAAAAATGTCGTTCTTGAAGGTGATAAATTAACACCTCACGAACAACGTTCTTCTTAATAAAATAAAATGATAAAGGAAAGAGGGTTGGATGATTTAATATACCATTTTCATCATACCATTCCATTAAATGTATTATACTAGAGTTGAAATTCCATTTTTATGATGATATATGGGGAGAGATGAAGAGATGAACATGAACATGAAATGAAATCATAGGAGAAGAGGGAGAGAAATTACCTCTTAAATCATCATCTTGAGATCCTCCTTAAGGAAGAATGGCTTGGTCTTTTTATGAGACCAGAAGCTCCTGAACATGGGAGAGGGGATAGGGATGATGTTTTGGAAGAGTTTGGATAAGGATTGGAGCTTGAGAGGTGTGAGGAAATGAGTTTGTGAAGGGTGTTTTATATAGTTGAGCGGAGAGGGGTTTTCTTTAATATAAAGTTCATTAGTTTATTAATTTCCTCTTTTAAAAGGAATAGTGAGTCTTCAATGACCAAGAATAGTAATTTAATCATGTGATCCCGAACCAAGGGGTTTTAAATCAGCAGAACATCACACATGACTCTATATTTAGCTTATTTAGCTTATTTTGTAATTTATGGTATTTCACTATTCTTCAAAATTTGAATTATCTCAGAAAAATCCCAAAAATTCACCACAACCATTTTTTGACTTGTAGAATCTAAAAAATAATTCCATTTTTTGAAAATAATTTTTTAATTATTATTAATTTATTATTTTATTAAAACAATAATGGACTGAAAAAACAGTTTTTAAAATTAAAACTGATTTTATAGAGCTTTCAAAAATTATATAGGGTCTTATAAAATTATCTAAAAACAATAATAAATTTATTTGATAATTAATGTACACATTTTTTAAAAATACATTATCTTTTAAATTAATTAATTAATTATAAATAATTATTTATGACTTACAAAATACCAAAATGTTTACAAAGGTCAAATTATCACTTTCTAAGAGTATAAAATTTATTTAATTGTTCATGGGTAAGATTACTCTTATATTGGTTGTTATACAATTCATAAAGGTTATATTACTATTCATAAGGGTATGATACTATTCATAAGGATATGTTACTATTCACCAAAAATTAATTTTTTATTAGACTCTAAACATTATCTTGAACATAACTGTGTATGTCAGATTCTCAAAATTCCCAAAATAGAAGTGAAAAACATATTCTTAGAGATAACTTTTCAGACATTATTTCATTATGTTGTGTTTTCATGTCATTTTATGACATAATTATAAGAAGAGAATTTCCCTTGAAAATATTTGGTTCGTTACAGATTTTTTTCACAATAATAATAGAAAAAATATGTTAATTATATTTCATATGAAATAATGATAATTATTTTTCCTTGTTTATTTTACATTATAAATGATTAAATAATAGGTTTGATAAATTAATAGATTTGAATAAGTCAACAATTCAATTTTATATTTGGGTAAAAAAATTTAAAATTAGACATTTATTATAAATAAATCATGAATTTAAATGATAAATTATTGTTTAATGTAATAATATTATTAAATTATATATATTATGAATAGCTGAAAATATAATATATGATGTGAAAAATAATTTTTTTATTGTCACAAATGTATTTTTATGAAAAAATAAATAATTTTCAATTAAAATAGATTTTTATTTAAAAATATAAATTGTAATATATATAGTTCTATTTCTATGAAATAAAATTTATATCAGGATTAATCATTTCAAAATTATCATATGTTGAAATTTTTATAATTTTATAACACAGTCAAAATTTTATGTAAGAAATTATAAATGGTCAAAATATATGGTGTGTTTTATGAAATCACGATTACCCAAAGGGGTTGTAATATGTTCCATAAAATCTATCCAGGACCATATATATGTTTCCCCTTTAAAATAATTATAATTTTTTGATCTTTTTTATAAACCCTTAATTAATCCTCAAAACCAATATTATAAATTATGGTTATAAAAACCATTATTTATAAAATGACACCCATGAATATCACTAAGAGTATTATTTTAGTGTTATTGGCTAATGAAAGTATAATATAATGAAAAAATTTCACCTTTTGAGAATGCAATGGGAAAACCCATGGGAAGGTTTTTGGTTTGGATTAAATTATTTTATAGATACCAATACCTATGTTCTATAAATTATAAATAAACCCCATATCTTATCTTATATAAAACCAAAAATATCCTATTTATATTCACTCAAAAACATTAGAGAACATTCATTATAAAATCATCAACTCTAATGAAGTGAAGAGGCCTTCTAATATCTAAATAGTGTCCTCCCATGATTTTTGAAACACCCCCTCAATGTAAGGGATCCTTTATTGTCTTTTTTATTCCAGTACCTTCTTTTATTCATACATTTTGGTATCAAATTCCGAAGGGCGAGGTATTCCTTTTCACATCACTCATACGAACCTTTTTATGCATAATTGATAACATTTCTATTAATATCCCACTAAATCATTTTATAAATAATTTTTTAGTACTGTTATGTTACAAATCATTCACTATAATTTTTCTGGCAAAATGATTGTGATGTGAATCACAATTCCCATTTTCAAACATGGTTACTCACCTCTATGTATGTATAATTCTATTATTCGTTATTCCATCCATATAAAAAAATTAATCATGGGTTTATATGTATTGAAATATATGCATATTTTATATGATATATGTGGAAATGTTATGCATGTAGAAGATGTTATTGTGATGGTTGAACCTAGTTAGCACTTGCATATATTGGGTAATGTTTAAATCTCGTCATTTTTATTGTAATGTGCATAAGAGGTTATCCAATGAACTCCATGTTATGAATTATTGGTTGTTAAACATGATATATGGTTAAGATTAAGTGTTTTAAATTATTTATACATTCCCATGTATCCTTTATAATATTATGGTATACCATGCATCATTATTTATGATTATTTTTATTACGTCTTATGTTACATTTTTATGAAACGTTGATTGAGTTTATTTCTTTACCAGATTACACGTTTTAAATTTCTTTACAAGGATTTATTTTTCACCCATTACTGATGTAATTCAATGGTTTATCTAGTTTAGTTTTATAAGAGTGGTGTAAATTTAAGAGAAAGTAAAGGATGTCTCTAATAATGTGTTCTATCCCAGTTTTATGATGTTATGTTATGTACCTATTCTCCCAATGAAAATAGTAATATTGATCTTTTGGGTTTTATAAATTTTATATATATAATACATCGTGAATTATTTTTTTTAATGATATGTGTTGTCACATCCTCGACTAAGGAAGCAAATTTTCTATGATTATGTGTAGGCATTAATCATGTCAATTAATCCAATGCTATGATTACATTACTCATGTTCATTAATTTTTGTATGATTCACTTCTAATGAAATTCTAATATTTATTTTGGGACTGAATATTATGATATATCATATGTTGGGTGTTCTTCTAAAATATTAAGCTCTATTCTCATGCCATTATTATCATGTTATTCTTATGTGATCTTTAATATCTCCCTTATTTTCCTTTACTAAGCATCTTGGACCACCATTTATTATTTTTTCTTCCTAGTTTTATAAAGAATATTTGTAAGTATAATTTTTAAAATAATGATTCTATTTTTGATGAACATAATGACCATAATGTGGTTCAGTGATGAAGAAGTTATTTCTTAATCACTATTTATAAAGAATCTAATCCTAAACAATTTCATATTAGATTTTAATTTTGTGTAAATAATATGAATATATAAGATGTAATATATTTTTATGTAAAGTATGAGTCTCTTTATTCATGAACCAATAAAGTTGAGATACATGATTAATGCACAATTAAAATCAAAATCATGAAGGATTAAGTGATGTTTTATATATTTCTAATAAATACTACTTAAATTCTTCATTTGGATAATATTTATTATTTATTGAAAAATGGTTTCTACTTACAAAACTCTTGAGAGAACAATCAATTATGAGTATGGATGTGAAAATATTGCTTCCCATTCCATACATAAGAAAAATATTTTCGAAAATCGAGCATCTTGAGAGGAGTTCCATTATTTAATATTTTTGAACTAACCATCACAAAAATTGTTTCATGAATATGGGAATAGTTATGTCAGTAGATTGAATTTAGTTACATGAAAAATGGTTTATGGAAGAAAACTATGTGAGGGGTATATAACAAAGTATAATTGAGTAATATTTTCAAAGAAAATGTAGTGAAAAAAAGCAAGATGCATGAAAAATAATTTCAAAGTTCATTAGAGAAAAATTCATAACAAATGGACTTAGGAAAACATACATGATTAAACTATAACATTGAAATTGTATCTGATAAAACTATACCCATGCATATGTACCAGGAATAATAACATAGATAATTTGTGATAAATAAAGAATTTGAATAATTTATTTCTAGTGGTTGTTCTTGAGAGTGTGGTCTTCATTAAAAGATCACATTCTAGACATCATGACGTAAATCACTACACCATTTCATAATAATATGGATGGGAAATTTGTGATAATAAACTATGAATACAATGATACATAGTGTATATATTCGTAGGAGAAAATGAAATTCATCCATGGGATGTCATGAACTATTCCATGAACCTTATTAAAAAGTATGTGAACATGGTATCACGGTACCATGTATATAGAATTATTTCCACTAAAAAGTGGAATTTTAGTGGTTTCTATTACATGGTCTTTATATAGTGTGTATTCTATTTTCACCATCCCTTAATTATGAACCTTGTAAAAATTTATTTATGTGGTAAAATTCATTTTGATTCTATTTTTGATTGATGTTTTTTAAATAATTTTCTACAAAAATATCATTTTATGTGGGAACATGATCCTATATAACATGGGGAAAATTAACACACTAATTTACCCTTCTCATCCCAAGGTGTATTTTAATTCTGTATGTTGTAACATATATATAGGTTTCATGAATTGAATATGACAGGAGAAATTTATTTTGTGGATAATACTATTAATGAAAAAACAATTTACACTAGTTTATTAATGAACATTTAAATTTTTTAAGAATATAATGATATATAACATAAAATATTATTGTATAATTCTTATCAATACTTTATTACATGGAATAAATTATATTAGTTTACCATAAATTTCCATTACTAAATTTTATATTATGTTACTCGATGATGAACCAAAACCCCAAACATATTATTTGGGATCCCTATAAAATCCAAAAATTGCCCGATAATGAGATAAACTAGAATTACGTCAGTGTGAGATAAATAGGGAAAATATATAAAGGTGAAAGCAAGGAAAATCTAGAAAATCATAGATTCATTCAAAATAAGTTGGATAATATGAAGTTGGTACCATATAAAAATTTTGACGGATTATATAACTAAATCCCTGAGGTTGTTAGTTAAATTTTGGGGAATAGTGTAGTTATTAATAATATTGGTATTCGGAAGAAGACTATGTGAGAATATCCACCTAATTATAATCTATTAGCATTACAATTTTAATAGAATAACATAGAGTAAATTCTATTTGATGTTTTCCATAGTAGTCCATTTCATATGAAACACATAATAATCAGGGAGGAAAATCATGTCACTAAAAAATAGGTTTTATTTAATGCTTTGTATAGCATGATATTTTTAAATATAGAGATGATAAAAAATACTATGTAATGAATTCCACTCCCTTATTGATAGGAAACTAAAATATGGAAATAGAGAATTGATGGAAATCTATAAAAGTGTTATTTTATTATTGTATATTAGGGTTGATTTATACACGGTTCTTGAGGGGATTTTATGAATATGAAGATAAAGTTGAAGTATCAAAAAACCCATGAAAGAGATTCCTTCTGAAAATATAAATTATTATTTCAAATTCATCTAGAAAAAATATTCATTTCATGATCATGGTATGAATAAAATAAAATAACAATAAATATTTTCTGAAATTTTTTTATATAAATAAAATTAAGAGAATTAAATGATGGGTACTAATGAACAAGTAAGGATACAAATGATAATATTTGAATAGAATTTAATGCTCAATCTATGTCATTGTGTTAAATAAGGGTGATATTGAAGAGCTTGATGACCAAAGAATAAAAAAATAGTAATATATTTCATTGTTGAATGGATATTTTTAATATTTAGATTAGATATATAATAATCTTAATCAATTGTAAAAATAAATCAAATAGAAACTATTATTTTAGGTGATAAAAAATGAAGT
Organism: Viscum album; assembly: GCA_963277665.1. Lineage (NCBI taxonomy): Eukaryota > Viridiplantae > Streptophyta > Magnoliopsida > Santalales > Viscaceae > Viscum > Viscum album. The sequence goes on from OY728141.1 coordinate 516,203,252, forward strand.
CATAAATCTCAGGCTAATGATTGCAAAATATGGTATGGTGATTGATGAAGTTAGTTTTCATGTAAGGGAACCTAAAAAAAGTTAAAATCAAATTAATAAGAGAAGTCCAACTAGGTAGATATTTATTTCAATGTATAAAATAATACTAGCACATAGATCATTGATAGTGGTTCTTCATCCCATGTGACTGTAAATGTAAGCTTATTAAAAATTTTATTGGGAATTGATGAATAAAGTTCATTTCATTAATTATAGAGCCTTTAATATTAATGTATATTGAAAAAACTGATTTATAGGACATGAGATGAAATAAATAGAATTACACAATGTGGATGGAATTTGGAACCACTTATTTAGTGATATACAAATATATGATTCTATACATGAGGTCAAATTTCATTAAAATGATAGATTAATAAAATTAATGGTTTGTTAAATTAGTCATTAAATAATATAAAAATTTGTTAATTTATACTAATTTGAGAGTGAATACAATAATTGTATCATTACTATTGAAGAGTAGAACAACATTTGGCACTAATTGTTAAGAATATTTCACAAAAAATAATAGAATTTTTTTTCTATGATATAATATATAGTGGATATTATAAAATTAGAATATTTATCATGAAAATACATGTGATATTATTTTTGTGATGAAATATGGTTCCAAATATATAATTATATTAGAATAAATGGGTTTCCAATATAATTAATATATTTTACAATGACATTTTCTATCCAATGAATCAACCTGAAATAATAGAGGAGATATATTTCATCTACCATATTGATTATTTATAAAAATGTAAAAAATATATTTAGTTACTAAAATTTTGATTTTAAAAAAGGCATAAGAATTTATGAAATGAGAGTATGAAATTATCCCAAAGGCATAATCATATTCTGGAATTATGATTATTAAATAAAGTACACATCTAATAAAGTGAAGAACGACATTATAAATGTGGTAAAATATATTTTATCTATGGAAAAAAAATTATTTTTTTGATCAAATAAATTAAATTGTGAATTGTATTACAAATACATTTATGATAAACAGTTTTATCTATCACCACTTCTAGATGGATGCAGTTTAGGTTTCAGTGTATACTAAGAACTATGTGGAGTTAATACTAAAGGTGGGGAAGACAACCTATGAATTGTTTCATAGAATTTAACACTCACTAAGTCATTTTATTGGCTTATATAGATCTTATATCAATAATAAATAGTGAAATTGAGGAAATTATATTGATACTGTAGATAATGGAGAGTTTTTAGGCTAGTCAGATAATTATAATGCCTACAAATTCTTCAACAATATTTTGATTTAATTTTTTCATAGTAAATATTTAAATGACATTAACTAGAAATATTGAATGAATTTTTGATGATAAAATATTAATAAATTGAGTGAAAAAGTGGTCAAAAATTGTATGAAATTTGAGTATAATAGAAATTAAACAAATAATTTCGATTTGAAGGATGAATCATTGAAGGATATCATTAATGAATAATTTATTTTTTACCATGCTGGAGTACTTGGTTAGAGTATGATAATATATAAAATAAAAATATATAAAAATAGATTCCCTCATATATTAAAAGGATATGTAATTTAGATATTGATGATCTATATTTTATATTTGAACAAATTCATTTGAATAAGTAGGGGAAAATAAGTCGAGGCATTATAGCCACGAATATATACTTTAGTCAAATTTTCAACAAATAAAATATGGGAACCTGTGAAGAATATGAAACATTAAAATGTGATTAAAAAAATGTGGGCCAATAAATATTTTTCTATGGACTATGGGAATCTGATATGAAATAAAACTTTTATGGTATAACAAATTTATGAACATATATAAGGTTTATATATAGAAAAATCTTTTTCAAATGTGTCTCATCTTGATTCAATTACGCTCTTATTCATGATGGCGATTCGAAGAGTATTTATGATTTAACATATTGATATAAAAAATGTCTTATTGAATGGTATACTCTAATATGAGGATTATATTGAATATAATGTGGGATTATTGATTAGTAATGATGAATCCAAAGTTTGACATTATGTATATATTTATGTAGTATAAAAAAGTACCATGAGCATGGTTTGTTAGATAGATTCATACATGATGAAATATTTATTCAAAAGGAATAGTTTTTTCAAATACTATTTGTCTCAAAACATTCATGGTTGAACAATTAATGATCATTTTTTATGTTGATAATATAATTTTTAGTGAATGAAAATATATTTTTTTAGAGGAGTCTTACAATATAGTTAGTTTACTTGATTATAGTTATATTGCTGGAGAATGTTTTATTTTTTTATTATGAAAGTTATTTTAAATTTAAAATACACATTCATATCTCATCCAAATCATGTGCGAGAGATGATAAATAAATTTAACTTGTATGATATCAAAATAAATAAAACCATGATTAAGGGAGTATATATATACTAGAATAATGAATATTGGGAATCAATGGATCCTACTATATATAACTGGATAACATGAATCTTTTTATATATGACTTAAAAATTTTCATATGTTGTTTTTTTTGGTGGCATGTTTAAAAATTAATATAATGATGGAGAAATAAAATAGAAATTAAGACAGTCATGACGTATATACGATGTTCTCCAAATATTTTATTGGTATTTAAAACTGAAATGTATCATGAAATATATTCTTATTTAATTTTCTCAGGGTTGGTGATGTAGTATAATGAATATCTAAAAGTTTTAGTTCCTTCATTTTTAGAAGTAATAATGTATACTAATTTTGTAAAAATTAGGAAAACATTCACTAATAATGAAAAAAGATAAATATATCATAGTACCCAAGGAATTCAATTAGATATTATTTATATAGAAACAACTATAAGGCATTAATTATGATATTAAGAATCTAATGGTGTTCATTTATGGAAACCGGAGTGTGATTAATTTCAAAAAACAATTACACAATACTCAATCCAATAATCATTGAAATTAGATATCACTTTATTAATTTTTATGAGGATAAATGATTAATCACAACAGATAATTTTTATCTTATTCTGGAAGTGTAAAACATCTTAAATTTCCTATTAACAACAATATTATTTTTTGAAAATTTGGTCAATCTTCAATTATAAAACCACCCTCCACCATCATTCGGAATTATAGATTATCCACACTCTTCGTAAGATTATTTTACTTTATATGGTTATTTTGTTCATAACGGTTATTTATCTTTCGATTTAATGTCAAATAAGAATAATTATATAATGTTGGTCATATTAAAATGATAATAGTGGATAGTTAATATGATTTAAAACTTTTTGTTTTACTTCTGAGATTATGTTTACAATGATTAGTACGTGGAATTATTTCCCAAGGAAGATATGATCCTCAGCGAATGTAATAAATATGATCATGAAATTAGGGGGAGTATTTGAACGATGAATGTTGTAAGGAATATGAATATATCTGAAACTAGTTTATTGTACATTATTTATTTCTAATGTAGAATTATAGCAAGTTATTCAATAGTTTTATCCATCTGAAAGTTGAATTATGTCTGCTTGTGTGTGTAGAATGAAATTTCAGAGTGCATTTCTAAAATGTAGTGGGGGATAATATTATAACCATGGTTATCTATGTTTCAGATTGATATTTTTATTGTTTTTAGTATATTAATAAAATAATAGTGTGGGGATGAAAATTGAGACAATTTTCATTATTTATTAATAATGATTTATTTTACAGCGGTTTATTTTTATGTGTAGATATAGTGGGAGGAATGGTTATTTTTGTTATCATACATTCAAGATGTATTCCTCTATTTAGAATATATGGAAATGTTTGACTATAAGAATGTTATTTTGATAAATTTAAAATTTTGTTTTCTGTGTAATTGGATGGTAATAAATAAGTTAAATATGGGTTTTCTCAAGTTAGCATAACAATTGTTAGGAGGTTTCATAATGGTAAGATTTACTACATTTCAGTTGGTTACACACTAGTAAGACATCAGGTTAATCAAATGATTAGTGTTAATAATTCCTCATGTTGGATGGGATATTTTTAGTTTTCATGCACTATTAATTTCGATCTATGTAAAGGATTCGTCATGAAAATAAGAATCATAATGATATATTATATGAAACTGGGTTTTCCTATTTATTATGTCCTATCAAATAATGAGGAACAAAAATACTTGTTGGATATGTGAGAAATTCTGTGGTCTCATACATGATATGAGTGAGAAAACCTATTTGATGGTATCTTCGTGATGAAATCTTAAAGATATATACTTGATTGATCCTTCTTGTAAGAAGACATAATCATGATAGAAGTCCCACTAACATGGATTAGTAATTGAAGAAACATAAATATTGTATCCTATAATTATAAAAGTGATGAAAATAGTTTTGAAGTAGTTCCACTAAAAAATTCCCAAAAAGATAGATTATATATGGAGGTACCATGAACTATAATTGTATAATAATATTTGGTAAATGGAAATTGTTCAATTGTTGTTGCATGATTAGTTATTGAGTTATCCCACTAATGAAAAGGAGGATACTTGAAGATTCCATGTGAACTCACCTGAGTAAACCATGATGAGGAAAATATATATGAGTTAAACATAACTAAATAATGGTATCTAGTAAAAGAAAACATATAATTCATGAAAAAGTAATAATTTGATTAAATTATTTCTGATGGGGTTTCATGAGATTGGGATTTACATTATAGAATAATATTATTGTTATTATGATGTAAATTAACAAAACAGTTTTCAATGATTTAGAAATGTACTTTATTGAGATAAATTAAAAACAAATCAATATGAAGTAATAATAAGTATAGTATTCAATAAAAGTGAACTGTATGGGGATGTATTCTGTTACAGAAACCTTATTTTAATTTTAATGGGATTTTTATTGAGTGACTATGGATGAATAATTAGATCAAATAAACTAGATAATATTATCATATTTTGTAACACAAAAACAATAACATTTTAGGCTACATTGACTCTCTAATATGGGTGGACCTTGAAAATATTTCTACATCCTTCTTTAATATTTATATTTTGGATTATGGTGGATGTGTGTTTAATAGAGATATATTAAACCTCTTCATATAGACATTGGAATAATATCCTATATATTGAAATGAAATGTTTACACGCTAATTAACCCACACATTTTATGGAATCTTTGGTGAAAAAATCAAAACCATATTCATGAATAGTGTTTGGAAAATAAGATGTAGTTCCATGTTAGGGGAATAGAGAGTAATATAAATAAAATTATAATTGATAGGAAATTTTTATGGGAATAAAATTATCATAGAATCAATATTTAAAATTTTGTACATGTGCTATTTTAATCATGGTATCCTTAATGAGAAGAACATGAATGTTATAGCAGTAAACATGAGACTAAATCTTATTCACAGGGAGTTCAAATATTTTCAGATTCATGAACTAGTAAAATTGAGAAAGGTAGAATTAAAGTTAAATTAATGAAATCATAGATCATGGATGTTATAGAATTTTTACATAGATGTTTTCCACGTGTACCATCTCATTCTCATATTGGGGACTTTTACATCAACCCATTAATTATGATTTGAAATGGATTTTTTGGGTTTACATGTTAAAACAAAAACAAGAGATGTTTATAGTATTTTCTATATTCAAGTCTATGATTTAATGGCAGACCAATGCAATTATGAAATAAATTTTTTATTATATTGGTGATCAATATACATAAAGGTATTTTTAAATCTATTTTTAAAAGATAACAATCGTGATGAAAAATATTATACGATGGTCCCTAGACCAGAATGATTTAGTAATTAACATGAATAACATATTTTTGAGAAGGAACAAAGTAAGACTCCATAATATATATCATAAATTGGAATATACTTATAAAATGATTCTATGATAATGTACCATGTGTTTATGAGTCCATAAGTTCTGACAAGGAATGATATTATAGATAATATATGTTATAGAAAACTAGTAGGATTCAACCACCACAATTGAATGTTTATCCTATATCACTGTGTATTTCAAGGATATGTAAATAAATTACCTTATGTTTAATGAATGATTCCTTTTGAGATTATATTATTTAATTATTGGATTTATATTTTTGTATGATGACAAGTGACTTGTCATTTGAAATCAGAATTTTCAATTAAATTATATGGTATTGTAGAAAGTGTGATGTTTTTCTAAAAAATGATGAGAAATATGTTTCATATGATCAAGTATAAGTTGATATAAATGATGATTTTGGAAAGAATGTAATATAGGACTATTTAGGGAGCATGAAAATTTTTAATTTTGGGATAATAGAATATATAACTGAGAGCACTGGTAATTATGAATATTTGATCAATGCATTAGATGTAGATGGTCAAAAGTCACATATTTTAATTGTAATGGAATATTTTTTGTTTTTCTATGACTTAAAAAATATAATATAGATGGTATATATGTTTATATTCAATGTGAAATATATTCTACTAATGTATCATGGAATGAACAAGAGACTAGAAGATGTGTCACACATCCATTATTCTGGAAGGAGGGTTTTACCTTTGATGTGTGAATTTGGTTTATTCTATGAATATATATCATGGGAGATAAAGAAATTACCACATTCTAAGAAAGTGATATACAAAATTATTTTTCCATATAATGATGATTTTTTTTGTAGTAAAATGTTTAAAAAAACACTGATGGTGAAAGGAATTCAAAATATATAGGGATTGGAAATCTATTTATATGTTTCACTTTTAGTTATAAAAACCATCCATAATATGATAATCTTTATTATTTCTAATATATTTAATTATGTTAATATATAAGTTGTAATGAAATTCGTTAACATTGATTTATTGGATAAAATATATAATAATAAACTATATAGTTTCAATGATAATAATAAGAAGGAATTTATTATTTGTTGCAGAAAAGTTTATATGGCTTAATATAGGTTTCAAAACAAAAAAACCTGAGTATTCATGTTTTCATATATTAAAAAGTTTTTATTTAGAGTCTCCTGGAACAATTTGTTTTACCAAATGGTGTTTGGGGTAGAAATTGAATTTTTTTCCTTTCTTGTAGTTTAAAACATACTCAAGGTATGTCTGAAAATTTAAGGGATTCTATGGAAAATAAAAATTTTAAATATGTTTATTTATATAAACGATGTTATGGAATACATGAAATTATTGAAAATTGTTATTGAGATAGAGGGGTAGATTGGGTGCACGGTTCAGTTTCATTAGGACTATATCCAAAATATGATAAAATATTATAGGATGAACATAAATAAGAATGTCACTAGTCCAATGATATAAAACTTCTCACAACCCATGTTTTGATCCTTAAAATTTAAATTTCTAGTCATATATACAGAGAATGTTAAATTTTCATTATTGGAAGATAGTCTAATGTATGCCAATTTTTTTTTCAGTCCCACACATTTTATTTTTACTAGGAGAAATTAGCTGGTTCACATAGAATTTGTAAAATGGATAATAGGATGCCATGAAATGAAGCATCTAGTATCTGAGTGAAAAAAATATATCTATGATTTTTCATTCGTGATATATTATAGGGATATTTGGATGAATAATTTTGTTTATAATCATAATCATAGAAATGTATGATAGATCATGTGTTTACATTCATAGGAATTATATGTGGTTTCATATCTTGTCTATAATTAGTGGTTGAGTTCTCTATAATTTATGATGATTATGTAATAGTCATGGATGCATATAAAGGAATAATACGGTTAAATATTATGTTGTAGAGAATATAAGGAGAAATAAAGGAAGTTTAAAATAATTTTTTAGCCAGTGAGGAATATATTTTCAAAGAATATGATTTTTCATTCTTGTACTGAACTCATTGAACTGAAATATCATCTAATCATGAATATTTTAGATTATATAATTCTATAGTTATGGACGATATACAACTGTAATAATATTTCAAACATGTTTACCAATTTTAATTTATATGAAATCACGAGTTAATTTTTTTTCAATGGAATGAGGGTAATCATAATGTTTTTGAGACACTGTTTTAGTTCTGAATATGGGTGGCTTGGTTTTTTAGCAATGGGAGGTTAACAAGGTTTCCATGAAGTATTCATCAGGTGTGATATTATTATGTATGGAGAAGAAAATTAATTTATTTTAATAATTTAAATAAAATTAAAATAGTAGAATATATGGCTTGGTATAATGAATACATTGATAGTGGATACTTGTGTATGATTTTTATTTTAGAAGTAATGTTTTAGATGTTGTGTTAATGATATTAGTTTATGAGATGATTTGAATAGATGTTATGATGCAAATGAGACATTATGTTTTTTTATGTTAGAGTGTTTGCAAATAGGATATTATAGTAAAATATGAAACATATGATCCATCAAATGATAAAAATTGTATCTTTATCAAATATAATGGTTTCATATGGGTTCATGATGAGTACAATATAATTATAACAATTTATATTATAAATAAGAGGTTACCGTGTTTTATATAAGTATATTTTATATATTTAATGTCATTTTAACTAGATGAATAGTTTGAAACCACTACAATGGTGGAGGGTTACCAATTGTACTTGTATACATTGGCACATAATTTTATTTTTTGAAATTTCTTTAATGATTATAATTAATGTTTTTTACATTTAAAAATATTTTGAAGCATTGTTCTACTTTTTTGTAGGAATTATTTTCTAAATCATATAATCATTATGCCCTTTCATTTTATTTATTTCCACTTTTCTCAGTTGTAGTTAGTTTTTTTGGGTTTTTTATATTGTTCATATAAATTCGGTGTTTCAAGTGGAATTTCTATCCTATGTTCGAGAACATGTAGTTCAATGCGACCTTTTTGTTTCTAATTATTATAGATATTTTTTCTAAAAAACATGATATTTTTGAGTTTTATCATCATGTTGTATATGCTTGCGTTTAAATTGATTCTTCCCATATTATTGTAAATTTATCACCCTCTGAACATACTTATTATTATGCCTCATTACTTGCTCAAAGTGTGACAATTTTATTAAGTATACATAAATGTATATCACCCACAACTATACAAATTACATTATTATTTATAAATATTGCGAACTTTTAATGTTTTATTTTGAATTTCCTTTAATGAAAATACATATATATATATATATATATTAACAATGAATTAAAAATACCCTAACTATTCAAAATAGAAGAAACAAATTATAAAAATTATTTTAATTGTATTTGAAAAATCCTCCAAAACTATTAAACACATAGATATAGAATCCCCAAAAGGCCACTATATCCTTGATCAATATATCAAAATACCAGGCCCAATTTAAAAAATAAATGAACATTCAAAAAATAATGGAAAATAATGAAACAACCAACCAGATATGTCAAATAAGGTATTTCTGTTCATATCTCAGTATCTTTCTAAACACCTATCCATAGAAACAATTCACATATAAAACTATATAAGACCCTTAATCATACACCATTATATAAATTTGAGAATCATAAAACATAACTATAAAAGTACCACTAAATCGAGTATAAACTATTTTCTCCAATGAATATCATGTAGACAAGAAAATAACTTTTTTAGTAGAACAATCTAATAAAGTATAGACAAAAAAACACAAAAAACACAATGTAAAATGAATAGATGAATCATATATGAACAAACCCATAAAATCAATTATGATCATTGATATGTGGACATAGATAATGTAGCAGTATCTTTGACATTAGTCATACACATTTTGGGTGATTCTCATTCAACGTATGTACAATATTGTATTAAATAGTAATATAAGATATATGTAGAAAATATAAAAAAATATAGAAATGGAATATATGGGTTTCAAATATAAATTTATTTTAACACATAAAACACAATGATCATAATTAAATATACTAGCTACATTGATCCAGCAAAAAAACCATTGACATCCAAACATATCAATGTAATACCCCAAAATAATGATGCTTCCTTCCTTGGTCTCCTTTCATTATACATTGATCTGTATTGGTCTTCAACTCCTCTTGGTACTCTTAAATCAACCATAATAGATCACCTAATATCATGACATAGGGATGAAACCGCCTTAGTCCACATGAAATGTTAATTTTACCCCAATGAAACATCGTTGTTGGTATACAACCACAATTTCATTCTCATTACCCTTCATTTATTATGAAAAACTACTAATAAGGGGCCTAAATTTTTTGAATGAATTTGTGTTTCCTTTTAACTCTAGTAAAATGTAGATCTATTATTTAAAAACCCTTGTAATTAATACAATCAAATGATATCCAAAATCAATAAAACCCATTATGCTTTATCGTCAAATTTTTATTCAAAAAAATAAGAGTCCAACAATTGATCTTGAGGTATGGTTTTACCCAGCTAACCATATTTCAATAATACAATTAAAAAATGTATTTAAAAAATTAAAGAATTGTTATATTAAAATTAACGAATTATTTGAATATTATAATATAAATATGAAATTTAATAATACATATTAATCTTTAAAATAAATATAAATAGAAATAATAAAAATAATCTCCAATTCAAATTATATTTAAATATGAAAAAACAATTTAAAAATATAATCACTGAATTTATAATACGATTATTTATAAAACGAAAAGAAATAAAATAAATAATTGGAAATATATAAAATATTTAATAAATTAACTACAATTAATAGATTTTCTAATTAATAAGTTCATTTCAATCGATTTTTAATTAAAAATGATTATTTTTCAAATTAATTACTAATAAATATTAATAAATTAAAATATACAACAAAAATTAAATATAAAATTTAAAAATTAAAACAATGGAAATTATTAATTTTATATAAATTCACAAAATACTTATTCAATTAGGGTAAAAAATTACTCATCTTATCATGATGTAGGAATCAAAAACCCTGTTAAAATTCATCATTTAAAAAAGGGTATTTTTTATAACATGTTAACAATAAAGAACACAGTAAGATGAAAATTAAATAGTCATATGAAATAATATAATATAATAACCTTTTCAATATGGAACAATAAAAAATTATATTAAAATGGAATTATATGGTAAAATTTTGTTACTTCACACTTAGAACATATCTTATAATCCAAAAATTTATCCACACAGTTAACAAAATAATGGTTTTGTATGAAATTTATATTTCTTAACATGCAATGAATAAGTGTCTAAGATTTATTCTTATTTTAAGATATTATACTTCAAACATATTTTATCAATAACTTAAATAATAATCATTTTACTGAAATATCAGTTTAAAATTTTAATTCTATGATCAATTCTATGATAATATAAAGAAATTAAAGAGAATTTATCCATATCATCGATAAATATTATATTTTTTTATTTATACATGGGTGAGAGAATACAGAAACCCACTAACAATTGCATATATAATTCATTAAATTAAATAATTTATATTATAAATAATAGTGATTGATGATTTAATTATATCACATGAATATTTATATTTTCTTAAATAAAACACTGATTTATGAACTAGTCGACATGAAAAACATATAAAGTCTACTACGGACTTAGGGTTACTTAATTTAATGAAAAAAATTATAATTTAAAATTACAATTCCAATTCAAAGGTACCAATTTAATTGATATATTTTAAATTCAGTTCCAAATTTCACTAATAATATATTTTATAGAGAAATATTAAACAGAATTACTTGATTAATGTTCTGGAGAATATGTAATTGTTAATCTACTAAAAAACATGAAAATAACCTCATTAATTTAAGGAGATATATTCTCATATATCATGAAAACTATCCTTTAATAGGGAAAATTTAGAAGAAAAATATGAAAATCAATGTGTATTTTCTAAAAATATGTTTAATGTAAGGGAGTCCAATCCATTATACATTAAAACTCATTACTTTCCCAATTTTTAAAACATGAATTATAGAGTTTCATTAATAAGTTAATATCAATTTCTTTCAATATAAATAATTGTAGAACCTGAAATAAGGATGAAAATAAAATTAAAATAAATGAATCGATATTAATATTCTTTATCATGACGGGTACACATTTTCATGACCAAAATATTTAAACTCCTTCCTCATAAATTTTGAACTGTGGGGATTTCCACTATCTCACTAGTTCCACGTTCTTTTTAATTTCCACATTATTATTTCTGAGCATCGAGTATTTTCTCCATGGGGGATGACTGAGAAAAAATTTTATAAACGATTTATGGTGTTCCTTATATATTTATTACCTTGACCATATTTTAAAAATATAATAATATTTTATCCTTCTCATTTCTCATAATTGATAATGATGCAAGATACATTCTATATAGATCATTTTCCACTATATTTTTATTTCACGGATGGTAGTGTATTAAATAGTCATAATCATTAATGATCTCTAACCACATTCAATATGGAATATTTATCTCATTTTGGTTAAATATATATTTAAAGAAATTATTATCATTATATATCTCATATTTATCATGATTGTGATAATTCCTTTGGATTTTCAACTTTAAGATCAAAGATACTATCTCCAGAACATTCATGGGATAGTTTATCATGTGAATTTTCAACATATCTATGGTGTTGGATATCAATTTATCATTTTTCATCAGTAAATATCCTAAACTGTTCTTTAAAGCATCATTTTATACCACAATGATTTCCGCACTTATCAGAATAGTGACTACTGGCGCAGCGATACACATAAATATTAACTCATTGAATTTATCTTCACATGAACTATTCCAAAAAAAACTTTTCTCCCTTCCAACTCAACATATATAGTGGGTTTTAAAATGGGGACAGATTATTCAAAAATATTCAATAATACCCAGCTAGACTATGGAAATGATGGATACCCATTATTGATGTTGGCTTCGGCCACTCATTGGTTATTATTTATAGGAATGGTCTAGATGTAATATATTAATAGGGATGTAATATCCCCTTGAAAGAAACATTATTCATTCAAAATAGATATTTACTATACATTTCACAACAAATTCTTCATCATAATATTCAAATTTTCCACATGTTTCTCCTTTCACTTGGAGTATATCATAATGTTATTAATAAAGAAAACCACTCATTTATAAAAATAATATCTAAATATTATATTCATTTAGTCGATGTATATTGTTGGAGCATTAGTGATCCTAAAATTCATCTCTTTGAACTCGTAGTTTATATACCTTGTTCAAAATATATTCTTAAAAATATCTTCCATCCTAACCTTTAATTTGTCATATCCTAACCAATGGTCCACCTTAGGGAAATACTTATCCATATGTAGTTGATTGAACAAGTCATTTATATGTGGAATTTGAACGTTTTTCTTTATCAGGATATTATTGATCACATGATAATCACTGCATAGCTGAATTAATCCATCTTTGTTCTTGAAAAAGAGAACTGTTTCACCCCATTTGTCAAGCACTCAAGTGTATAAAACCCTTTTCCAGATTCTCTTGTAATTGATTCTACAGTTCTTCCTACAAAACAGTTTCCATTCTATAAGGTGTCCAAGATATAGGAATAGTTCCATGAATAAGTTAAATTGAGGACTCGACCTCATGGTCAAGTGGATGATGAGTTAATTCTTTAGGGAACACATCTATGTATCCCCTCACAATGGGCAGGTCATTAATCATGAATCTCTCATTTATCTCAATCATTTGTGCCAGTTATACTTTCTCATAAGTCAATAATATAAACTCATGATATTATGATTCTATGAGAGATTCATCCACCTTATTACACTTATATTGAATTTAAGGATGCATCATTATTTGATGAGTTGTCTCCATTTCCTGATAGTTTTTGTTGGATATGTGTAATGATATATAGTCATTCCCAATATAGAATAAAACACTATAAAAGGAATTATGACTATATTAGTAGGAGGATCCAACAAAAAATATTACAGGGGAGGAGTTATATATATTGGATGCAATAATTTATTCATTTCTTCCCAATTATATCTCTAGACCCAAATGTTGAGGTTGGTGTTTGAATAGTTATACTAAACATGCACGACATGAAAGAATTCATAAAACTAGAATAAAATATTATGTAATCTATTATTGAATGAATAAACAACATTTCTGTATCCACATTATTGTTAGGGTCGATATCTATAGTGGTTATTGTATAATCATTAACTTGATCCTTTGACTTTGGTGGCTGCTAAAACTGATTACACTCAATGACTCATGGTTTAGAGCACTACCTTACATAGTTCCCCTTATCCCAACATTTGAAGCAATGTACCGTGGATGGCTATTTCCTTTCCTCCATCACATATTCCATATTAAACATTTTTCTTCTATATTCATGATCTTGGTGCCCATCTATCCAACACATGAGGTATTCACCTACCACATTGAGGTAATTCCAGGGATGGTTATTCCCACATTTGATACATATAAGTGGTTAATATTTCTTTTCACCTTCATTAATTAAATCATATATCATTAAACATTATATTTTATTTCTTATCTACATATCCATAGTTCGTTTATAGAAACTCAATCTCCACTTGGAGAGAACAAAAAAAAATCTTCATAACTCATAAAGTCTCAAACTTCTTGATCTTTTTGGAGGTTTGGTTTCAAACAGATGAAAAATATATCTATTTTACGATCATCATTGTTAACAAAACCCGATGAGTACGTTGAATTCCTTGTGAATTTTACTTCATAATTCAGCATAGGCTCATCTTTATTTTCCTTCATCACTAAGAATTCTCCCACTATAATTGTACAAAGTGTTCATTGGGACTACTTATTAAGAAATATATTTGTAATGTATTCCAACTCCATATCTCATTTTAATCCATCAGATTTGTTTTCTTAATCAAAAACATCCATTTATTGGACCACCCACATAAATGATAAATGAATAGATTCACATTTTCCCTATAAAAAAGATAATCCTAAAAAATATATTCTCTATTTAGTTGACACATTATTCCTCAAATAGTGGATAAATGATATAGTAAATGTCAAAGGGAATTTCCACATAAAAGTATCAATAGATAGATTTACCCTCTTAGGGGAAGGTGGACATTCCAAATTATTTATGTCATTATTCATAGCATGGGACATATCGGTATTCATTTCCCTGAAATTTCAAACTCCACCTCCTATGAAAATTGGGATTCCATTCAAGGGATCTATACATTGTCTCTCATATGGATTGTTTTCATGGTATCCCCTAGTTTCTACCATTCTATAAAATATAAAATGTTGAGAAAAAATAGAATTCAAAATTTAATGAAAAAATAAAATATTTAATTATCAAAATAACTCTAACGAAGTATCTTGTGGGATCTCAATGTTTTCCATTTTTATAAAAAAAACTTTTTGGGTGCTTACTTATACATTCTCACATACTAAGGTATTCTAATACTAATTCACAAATTAACTAAAATTTTCTCTATATCCAACTATAATGATATAATTTCATCATCAATTACAATTACATCATTTTAAATATAGAAAATATAATAATTTTACAAAACCATGGTGAAAATATTTAGGGATTTAGTAAACTTTGATGCAAAAATAACATTTACATAGTTTAAAATAAACCATATTTAATTCCTTTTTCTTTATCTTATTAGTATCCCTCATGTAATCTTTAATATAAGCATTCCCTTGAAGGTATACATCATGTTATGAGGTTTAATTAAATTGTAATAAGATGATAGATGAAAATATGGATCAATATAAATGGGGTAAGAATAATCATCATCATCATAGAATAAGAATGGTATCATCATCATAATCATGAATTGAATCATTAGAAAAATTCATGAAATGTCTCAATGCATAAAATCGAAACATCATGTTTTAATTGTCAATACCAAACATTGTTTTCAACAAATATATAATCATGTTAACACATAACATATATGATCCATCATAACACCATCAATGTGAAAAATATAGAAACATTTTCACAAATAATGCACATTATCTCATGATATACATAACATTACACAATGCCTTGGAGTTTAATATAACTTATAGCACTTCCGTCATATTAATTCATTTTCATAATCATGCATGGAACATAGAACATATATCAATCAAGGCCATAAAATAACCAAGGGAATGGAAAGGGTTACATGACTTTTTAGTAAAGAATAAATTTATGATTAATATTTTTTTACCCAAATAATAAGTGAATAACATACATGATAATCTATTAATTAATCATGGGGGAAGAATAATTATTCTAATGATATGGAAAACGTGGGTTTTTTAAAGAGTGTTTTTTTGGAAAAATTGTTTAATTTTTGATAAAATAGTTTTAGAAAATAGTATATCCTTTTAAAAAAGGTAACATTGATTTAGAGAACATATTATGAACAATAATACAGAGGAAGAGAGCTAAACCCAATTAATGGAATTGGGTTTGAGAATCCTTATATATTATGTCTGAATGCAACATTCACATTAATACCCTAGATAAAAAATTAGATTAATTAATTAATAAATACATAACATATTATACAGTAGTTATATTTATTATAAATATAATTATTTCATTATATACATTATGATGTTTTATATAGTTCAACTCCATCATTCTGAGAGTGTTCGTTTTGATGGTCTTCATGGTCTGTTCACTTGTGTACATGTATGGAAGTTCATGTAAAAGGAGAATATTTTTAAAAAATTAGATTATATATTATAAACTAAATTATATAAAATTAATTGATTATACATATCATATGGATATATGGTATAAGGATGAATCATTTGATAAATAGTAAATGATAATTCGATCGGTTAATTTTGGCTGTTATTGATCACAATGAACATGTTTTATGGGATTATTTAATATTATGTATATATCATTTTTATAGAACATAAAAATGTTTATAAAAAAATTTACAATATTTTTAAACAATTATAGCAGTTTAATGATCAACCTTAATGGATGTGGAGGAAAATTAAAACATTTCATCCTTAAAGCAGATAAATCAACAACTCATGGATAATGCTTCCATCATTAAATGAAATGAGAGAGAGAAGATGATAAATGAATAATTATTACATTAACATAATAATATAATAGTATTTATATAATAATTTTGTTATCATTCCACTTCTATGAGGGGAGGAATGAATAGAATAACAAACGATAATATTTTTGAATGAAAATTAAATGAAATGAAATAGGATTTTACCGCTTGAATTATCCTCATTGAGAACCCCCTGCGAGAAATGTTATTTTGTCTTCTGTTGATAAAATGTCCCTTAGATGTGGATAAGATTGTTTCAAATATTATTGGTAATAAATTGTATAGTATTCAATTAATTAGAGTGGTGGGGATAATAGGGGGTGATTGGTTGTATTTATAGGGATTAAGAGGGGTGTTTCCGATTATTTTATTCAATACATTATAATTTTTTCTTTGGACTATGAATAGATTTAACATTGTCACTAAATATAATAAATAATTAAAGGTTTTTAAATATTATGGTGATTAAATCAGCTACCACTTAATGAATATTTTATTTATCTTATAATGTATATATACCATAAATTATTTTTACTTTACTAATCAAAAAAATTAATCTCATTTAGAATAACTCCATAAAATAACCGTATATATTTTTCTAAATTTTAGATTCAAAGTTGTACCCCATTTTATAAGAATATTTTTTTAAATACAAGAAATTATATTTTAAATTAAAATAATGATTTATTTTAAAAATACATTTCCTAAATTTATAACAAATGTTATGAAAATTTAAAAAATTACATTAGGTCACCAAAAATTATTGTATGATAATATAAAAAGGAAATATTTATTTATGAATTTTTTTAATAAAAATAAATTTTCCAATAAAGTATTATTTTAATTATAAAATTTTATGCAACCATTTATGTTTTATAAAAATAACAACACGTAATTAAAAAAATTTAAACCATTTATTTACTTATATTATGATATAATTATATCATATTACCATTTTTAAGATGAATAAATTTTATTTATACATTATTAATGAGGTTAATATTTAATTTTGTAAATTTATATTCTGAATGTTTCCATTAATATCCCATGGTCACATTAAAATTTTATTGTTATAGGTTCCATAATTTCAACAAATACAAATCATTTCATCCATTCTTCATTTATAATGTTTGTATTATTTTATCAAAGATATTTTATGTGGTTTATACTATATGAAATAATTGATAGAAGTGAATTTTGATTGATAATATTTTGGGTTATTATAGATACAACCCATATAGGGGTTCTAAAATAATTGACCTCATCCATATAATTATTAAATTAACCAAATCTACTTATAAGTTCTTTTCTTCTCCATGAACATGATTTTCATTTTACATTAACTCAAAATGAATAATTAAATAGAATTGTCATGGGTGGAAAGTCCACACCAAGTGTTTCATATTTATATTTGTATGGTTATACAATTTAGGCACCCATGTATGGATTGAGACACTAATTATAAATTCTTAGAGGTAATCCCTCATAATGATCAATATTATTATACAATGTATAATTTTCAATGTGAAATGATTAAGGGTTATGTTGAGAAAGAATTTCATGCTCCCTTACACCTTAAACCATTGTAAATATATTTAGATGTTGGAAAAGAGGCATTATTTTTGTTTTGGGAATGTTAAATTACCCCACCATATCAAGTAAGGGTAAAAATGCCACACATTCATATTATATTATTGGTTTTCACCATTTCGTGTTCCCTGTAGCTCATTATACTAGTTAGTGATTCCTATGTTACACCCCAAGTCCATTTAATGCCTTGTATCCTTGCATATTTCTATATATTTCCTCACATATATAGTGCATAAATATTAATACATATTTTATATTATCAAATACACCCAGACACAGAAATACACACGCAGACACATATGTATATATGGATATACATGGTTACCTATCATACTCATTCTGGACAATGTTGAAGTATGTCTATCCAGTGAGGTGTCACATAAGAACATGAGTCAATTGTTATTTGTTTCTGGTATTATTTATTATCAGTTATACCAGAAAACTACTATATTATGTACATGAGCTAGATTATTATTGAAACCCTGGTTTGTGGCCAACTGAGTTTATCTCACACACTACTCAAGATGCATTTAGTAGTGGAGTAGAGTTCATGACTGTAGGTGTGGATAAGTTAATGATCTCAGTTACAGATGTTTAATATATTTTATTAATGCCGTGGATCAGGGTAGTAGTGTAATGAGTGCATGTTCATGATTCTAGAGGAGCTTTATTTTGACCTTTTTTATTTTATAATAGCATAAAATGTATTCCTATACCGTATATTCCATATTGGTATCTCGAAAAATTTTGAAATATTTTTCTATGACTAAGATTGTGGCTATTGATTATTATTAATGTTTCAAGATCACTTGTATATACATAGTTGATTATTATTTTATTTCTCTATTCCATTTTTTTATAGTGACTCTGCTAGTTCATTTTATTATTATACATATAATTCTTATTTTATAAGAGGGTATAATGTCCCAACTATACCACCATAGTACCTTGATTGTAGTTGGAAACATCTAGTTTAAGGGGTTTGATGCTTTGGTCCATGTATCCCATCAGCCTAGTAACCGTTTATGTGACTCCAAAGTCAAAATTTTAAAAATTGGTATAAAATACACACTATTATTTTGTATTATAATTTGTGTATTATATATAAGATTATGATATAATAAAATACGATAATAATCCTGTTCTTGGGAGTAGTTGACCCACGTATACGGGGAAAACGAAATTACCTAGGATGCTTTATTGCTGTTAAGATTTTTTTCCCCAATATTGTTTATTTGATTTCACAGTTGGGTGATGAACATGGTTTGTGATGTTATTAATATTGATATTATCATTAATTTCTAATTTTTCTGCTTATGTATAAAGGTAAGGATTTAGCATCTCATGCCTCACTATAGTCTCATTATCACAAATATACCAAGCATTTTTTCATTCCACATCTACATTCTCTATACATTTTCATATTGTAAATATTTTCTTTCCATGATTTTCATATACTAAAATTTTTTAGATTTTCATTTGATGATAGATTAATTCAAGAAATTAATTTTCATACAAAAATCTAATTATTTATTAACTGTATGATTTGTAATGACTCATAATTGTCCAATTGTACTGTGTTATGGGTTCTCACCTACTAGTTTGATGGATTGAAACAATTGTAGTTGATTAGATTACGCGAATGAAAAAGGTAATGGAGAATTATCTACTTTAAAACTGGAAGGTGATTCTTGTTATCCAATCATTTCATACGACCCGTTACATTCTACTACTAGATGTAATGGGTTGTTTGTAGAAAAATGATAAGAAAATTGAAATTTATATGGATAATTAATTTGATAAAATGATGTTGGTGACCCATCTAAATGGATCATAATATATATATACATATATATATATATATATACATTCATATAATATTATGGAAAAAAGGAAATTTTTCCTTTAACTTAAATGGTTACCACTAAATGGTAATATAATTGAAATGTAAAGGTGGGTTTCCACTATTAATTGAAATTAAAACACTATATACCAAAACCTTTTTTATTTAGTATGATACATATAACCAAACTAGGACATAGTAGTTTGTATTTGGGAGTCCCTCTTACAATATTAATGGAATATTATGGTTTTCCATTGTCTCTTAGACATGGATTTTGAACAGTAAGATATGTGTGGATTTTTTAAATAGGATGTATATACACAGATCAAACTATGCATCTATAGTAATTTTGACTACTAAAATCCCCCTAGGGGAATGTTTTGGTAATTTAAGATTTATTATTCCATGAAAGAATCTAGTCATACTCTAGGAATGAGTTTCCAACATTGCACCACAGTAGGTGGGCCAAAATCCAATTGCATTATCTCTTGTAGTTCCACCAGTGAAACCACCAATTATACTTTATATAGCAATTGATTCCATGTTTTAAAAAGAGATATATTTTTAGGATTCAGAATCTAGAATGTGTTGCTCGACCAATCCTAACTATGGAATAATGGACATGGGAGTTTCATTAGTAGTATCCACACAATGTTTTATTAGATGTGGAAACATAAGATGTATAATAATAGACAGTGGAGATATTATCGATATTTGAGAATCTAGAAATACCTCTATAATGGAGGGTTAATATCATTTCTTATATGCTATATGTTTTCTCTATGAGATTTTGGGAGTTAATTCCCTAGGCAGACTAACATCGATGCAAGATCCATAGTGATTTCAAGAGGGCCTTCTACGATTACATCTTCCCAAAAACATAAAGGGCCAACTAGGTTTGAGTGTCCATGAATATGCCATAAGAATATCATCAGGTAATGGAATAACTACCTATTTTACCATATTACATTGATTCAAACCTACCGTAATTGTCTATAATCTCATGTCTGGATGGTGATTTGAGGATGGGATGGTATAAACCATTTGATCATATGTTTAAGTTTTCTGAATGACTATTGTTTTTTATATAAATATCCAGACTCTCATTATTGATCAAAATTTGAGGGAAGATGATGGTGATATATACGGTAGTTCATACCCATAATATATTTTGGTTCTTATAGATGTCAGAAGTATAATAAAAAAGGTGATCTTATGGTTTGTAGTCATTTTAAAACTGGTATGTTCAGCTTCTTTAAATGTCATCATTACGAGAATTCAGGACACAGGAGACCAAAGTGTATGAGAGTTCTAGTTGAGTGCAGAGGTTGTGGTAGGATATGAAGTATCTAACCCTCTATATGAAATTTACTTTAGTAATAAATGAGAGAGGTTTTACACCTACTATATTCTCTAGGGATAGACCAGTAGTATCTCTCCCTGATGGAATCAAGAATAACACTAGACACTTAGGATGAGGTGGTGGTCAACTTTGTGGGAATTAGACTCCAAACATACAATGATAGAATTGAGTTCTGGGTTGGGGTTTCATGGTTGTGACTCAAGGTCATTGTGTAGTTTAGTTACTAGTAGTGAATACTATTTCAGAGAAGGATAGTAGTAGACCTTCTAATGAATGAGGTACTATTTTAGTAGCCTATGATTTAGTTCATTATTTATTTGAAATAGGTGCATCACTATCCTTTATATCTATATAAAATATGGAGAGTTTTAGACTTCAGATAGAATTCAATTGTCATGTCACGACAATTGATACCCCATTGGGTATCCAAAACAAGTCTGTTCTACAATATAAGGACAGAAACCTTGAGAATAGTGGATATATTTTATTGGGAAATCCTTTCATCCACTGCATTTCAATGTTTGAGGTAATTACTAAGATAGAATTGATTACTCCATATGACACCATATGGGTTTTAATCATTATAGGTAGACATTTAAAACACCATAGGGTTGTATAAATGTTCACTCGGTGGAATTTTATGTCCATACACAATGATTTGGACCTCAAATATAGGGTTTGGTAGAAGTGAAAACCTATATCACTAGTAATTTAATGGATACTCAGTGGATATGACCCCCTTTTTTAGCTTCTATAGTGGATTGACTCAGGGATTTATTTTTTGAAGACTTTTGTTTTCCACCACTAGTGAGAGTTATTTAGTTCACTAGAGATCTAGTTCTAGGAGAATAACTAATTCACATTCAACCAAAAATATGTTACATACATAGATTATCAAGATCAATATAAATTTGGACGACATGGAATCCAATGCTTCTATATTTCCTATAACATCTCCTTGTATTTCACAAGTTCTTTATCCAAATAATGAAGATGGTACAATTAGTATTTTCATCTATTACTGATGGTAGAAATATCTTACAATAAGAAACATCTTTTCACATCCTCAAATAGTTGGCATCTTTTTTCATCTCTGAGGATCAAATTTTTTTCAAAGATTAACTTCTGGTCTGGCTATCATCAGTGAAATGTCATTCATTCAGACATACCTCATAGAAAATTCCAATAATGAAATAGTCTTTTGAATAGATGACAATTCCATCTGTTCTGATAAACAAGAAAATAGTTTTTTTATGGAATAGAGAAATTTATTTTTTCCACAAATATTGGGATTCATTTGTAGTAGTCTTTATGGTTGACATATTATTTTATTACCACACTCTATATGGCCATTAAAATCCTCATGATATCTTGATTAATACTATGAGATATAAGTATATTTATATAAGTCTCACCAAATGCTGCTTATGGAATAATAAATTCCACATCCAATGTCATATCATCTCAGAGTCAAGAGTATCAGTATAACCTAATATGGAAGGAGGTATAGTTTCTTATGGTAAGACCATGATTGTATTTGTTATTAATTTTTTCATAGGTGTGGATGGGAATTATTGAAATGTTATATATTATTTATCCCACCAAGTAGTTCCTATTACCAGATTTATAATGAAAGGTGTGATACTTGTACACTCAGGATCATGTGTAATTGACATTTAACTATTGAACGGTATGTGAAAATCATGAAGATATTGATTCTTCCAAATATAGGAAGAAGATTAAAGGTTTATTATTATTCATCGTGTATTTTTCATAGAGATTTTCTTATATGGGGAAACTTATATTTAGTTTATGGGTCTCTTCAGTATAGGATTATAGAGTGGAATTACCTAACACACAATCTTTATCAATATACAATTTTCATGCATTACAATTTTGGTGCATTATCCACTAAATGTGATTTTTTTCATTAAAAGATTATATAAACCTCACCAATAACATTACACATCATGATCTAAAACTCAGGATGACTAGATGGGTTGAATACATGAAATCGTTAGACATAGATATATATCATATATTCCTAGAAAAGAAATTACAGTAGCTTATTATCTAAGAAAAAAGACTCAAACACATAAATTTTAAGAGGAAGTGATAAGGGGAAAAGTTAGGGATTGTTTTCAAAGATGAATATTTAGGATTAGGAGGATCTTGTGAAGATTGTTCCATCAGCATTAGCAGTGACCTATTCTTATATAGAATGTATAATAATGAAATATATATCACAACCTAAGGTCATATACCCAAGGGAAAGTCTTTCTGATGTATAATAATAGTTTATTTTGATTGTGGAAGTGGATGATATCATACTTATACATGGGTGTGTCTAGGTTCCTGAAGACATCTAGGAGAAGCTGATGTAGGAATTTCATGCCTCATATTAGGAAGCTCATCCCATTGTCATGACGATTTATAGATATTTAGGCTTTCAATATTTTTGGACTTGAATGAAATATTTAATATTATTATATATAACTTTGTGGTCAACCTATAAGTAGGTTAAAGAAGATCACCAGTAAGGGGAATGAACGTTATAGCTGTTTCCCATTTCTATGTGGAAATGGGATGATATCTCTATAGATATCATAAATGTCATACCCATATAACCTCACAATAATGACCTATTTTTTGGTGTCCATTAATTAGTTAAAAAATGATTCATGATTCATTTATATTTGAGAGACCTTCTCTTTTTGTGAGATGGGGGAGGAAATAGTCTTGTGAGGTGATATTTCTCCATGGAGCTCATTAGATTATTATATCTAATGGAGATACTAGTTTTACATTATAGTTATAGAATGGGTTTTAGAAGTACATGGATACACATGTGATCCAAAGAAAGATATATCAACCTCAATGTTTTGGAGTGATTGAGAAAAACATTCAAGTATTAGGGGATATGTCCCATCAATGTGTCTTTGAGATTGGGGGTTGTCGAGAGGAACACATAATCCTAGCTAATTTGATTAATAATAACATCATTTAGGATACCTTCCCAATGAATCCTTATGATGGTTTATTTGGATATTCATTTCGATCCACCTTATATTTTTTAGAGTATGGGTAGGAAACACTTTTTGGTCCACATCTCAATATGGATACATTATAGGTGGTTTTTTTACAAGGAAGAAAATACTAAAATCATAGTATAAACTGCAGTCTTATGGTATTTGATACCCAAGACCACTTGAGTTTAAGGTAAGAGATTAGGCTTTCTTGCATTTATTTCCAAGGATAGTTCATCAAAAAAAATTAATTATACTAAGATATCACCTTAATTTATTAGCCACTTTGAGGTTGTGGAGAAAATCAGACTACTGTCTTATTAGATAGCCCTTCCACATAAATACCGGTATATGAATGGTTTTTATGAAATTAATCACCTCTTCCAGTATTATCGAGATCTAATAGATGTTTTCTATCCTAATGATTTTTATTTTTATGCGGATTTTACATTTTATGAGTCCCCAACATTTATCATAGACCAGACTCTGAATCATCTCTAAGGATAGTTAATTTATTTAGGAAGAGATCTATGCAAGAAAGGCAGAGTAAATTACCAAAAATAGGGTTGGGGAGATTATATATGATACTAGTGGCAGATGGTTTTCTAAGATAACCCCTATTTACCCTCAGAAGGCCAACTCAGTGATAATTTTAATTATGGTGGAGAGGCTGTGTAGATATAACTTCTCAAAAAGTCATGGATCATTGTTTTAAAGATTATATTCCATGTGTCATATTGGTAAATATTGCATTTGGAATATCTATGTTTATAGGAGAATATGGAGATATTTCAGAGCATCGTGTTATGGAAAATAGGGAAATATAATGCACTACCTTATTAGTGCTATTTGTGTGACTCAACCATGTGAGGCACCCATTGCACATGAGTTGTGGTACAACATGTCAAAAACTATGAATTCTAGGCCACATGACGATGTAGAGTCATATAATTTCCAAATATAATAATTTCCAATGGTTAGACAATACTTGTTCATAGTCAAAGTTGGTGGGGTTCATGGGTAGGGGATGGAACCCGGTCAGCACATAGTTTAGCCAATAGTACAACCAAACAATGTGAAACCATTTGAAAGTGTGATTTTACCACATTTTACATCAATTAATTAAAACCATCAAAACTATTTTATTCTATCTTTTCCAATGGAAATACCCGTCCACCATTTCTCTATGTTGAGGTTATCCCATGCCTACCCATGTATTCCTCATAATTCTTATATCTAATCGTTAATTTTCATCTCTATTAAAGACATTGGATTCAAAATTGCAGGCTCACCAATTATATTTATTTCTATATTAGTTTATCATCCCATATATTGTGTATTTTGGTGAGGGATTTTATTCCCTATTTTCAATGCATTGGTCCATTATAATGATTTCTCCCATTCTATCTCCAATAAAAAGGCGATACCAAATGTGTTGTCCTCTATAGACCTAAGGTAGGTGTTCTATAAATTTCCCTTAAATTTTTATGTGTTTTCAGAGTTTTTTTATTTCTCCAAATGAATGAATTTTCAATCTCTTTAGTCAAAATCTGTTAAACATATTTTTTTAATTATATCATGTTTAATAAATCCCATAGATTCATATTAATCTATTATAGTATTCATAACTATTGGATACCACCTCTATGGCTGAGATAAATTTATTTTCTATTCTTATATAATTTTTTAATTGAAAAAATAACATTATATGTGTTTGTATTGACACTAAAATGGAATTTAATTACTTTTTAAATTAAAATTCATAATTAAAATAAACGGTAATTTGTGGATGTGGAAAAAAATTATTTCATATTAATATTTATATGGTTATATAATTGTAGATCACATGGATTGATTTGGAATAACTAATATATATTATTAGAGGTAATCCCATGATTTTATAATTATTAGAAAATGGATAATGGTTAGGGAATAATGGTTAAGGGTTCTTTTGATGATGGTGATTCTAATTCTCTAACAGTTGCTGATGGGAATAATGTCTCACACTATTCCAATTATAACTCGATGACAGGAATGATGCTCCACATTCCATGTAATCTGGTGACGATCATGAATACTCACGAAAACATCTCATGTGATAGGAATGACGACTCACATTCATGTGATATATAGTTTTTCTACCCTTTGTTGTATCCAAATTCTCTTTATACTAGTTATGGATGCATGTGTTATGCCTATAGTGTAGCTAGAACATAATTTCCACATATACACCTACATATTTTATCACATATTTAGTCCATATATGTGTATATATATTCTACATGAGTACATACAAACATATATATGTGGATAAACATGGGGTTTGATCTGACTTATTTTGACAATTCCAATGTATATAAATCCTTCTAGGTGTTTCCATAGTAACCTGATTCAGATGGTATTTATTCTCTAACAATGTTTATTATCTGTTTTACCTGACCACTAATATGTTATATCCCCTTGATTGATCAGTCTAAACTCCATTGGTTTTTTTCAATTGAGTTTATCTCACATCTTAGTCATACATCCATTGAAACCATAGTAGAAATAATTAAAACATGTGTAAATAAGGGAAGTCCCCCTTTAATATATTCTCAGTACGTGTTACTTATAGCTTGGAGAATGGGAGAAGAGGATTGAGAAGATGCTCATGATGCTCATTGAGCTCTCCGTTTTCCTTTTTGAATTTTTATATTGCACGATGTATATTACATCCCCATGTATCCCCTTTTATGTATTTCAGTATTTAGTGACATCATTTTATATATGATGCAGCCCATGGATTTTGATTATTATTATAGTTTTTTGGTTGATTACACTTCTGAAGCTGATCACTTTATTTTTTCCACTATTCAGTGTGTTATATTTTGCTTATTATTTTACAGTTTATTATTATTCCCACTGATAATCTCTGATCAGATAGTGTAGTCTCCCATCTGGTCCACCATATATCCTCACTTCTTATTTTCATCCATCGGCTAAAGGGGACGCGTGCATGGGGAAATCTGTCCCAATATCGCAGGAAGCCATTTATATGGCTCATAGGCTAGGATGTTACAATCCTATGGGTTTTTGTAAATATTTGTTAATGGATGTTTCTTATTTCATTTTGATTTTTTATGTATATATTACAACAATTTTTTTAGTGATGTCATGTTTCGACCATTTCCATTTATTTACTTTTACTTATGGTCTAATATAATATATGGTTATAGTGTCCACATAGTACCACTACAGACCATCCTTACTAGTCAGTAACCACTTGCATAATTGTAGGATCCCTTGATGACATGTGACCCACTATCTTTAGGCATTGTTTTATTCTCTCAGGGACTAGGACCTTACAATGTGGCATCATTGGATGTTTTGTTTAAATTTTTTCCTGTTTTTGTCGATCAAAAAGGACACAAGAAACATGTAATAATTTTTTAATGATGCTAATCCATGGACTATCTAACGCACATAAAGGAGAAATGAAAATTATCTGGGATGGGGTATTGTTGTTATTAATTGTTATTTTTATAGTTTCATTTATTTTATCATTGTGTGACACACATGATTTTTTTTCTACTGATGTTGTTATTATTACTATTATATATTTTAGATTTTTGTGGCTGGCTATGAATATGAGTTATAATGTCATGCATCATCATAGGCACATTAGGATTATATGCCCATCATTTTTCCATTCCATGTTTACTTTTTTGTATCAATTTCTTCGAACATATAGTTTAGTACAATGAATTTTATATATTTTTAATTTTATAATACTTATTTAATGGATGAAATTATTGGATTAATTATTGTTTTTTCAAAAATCGAAATGTTTATTTTCATTATAGATTGATGATTGTAACTTAATTGGACAATTATAGCATGGTTTGGGTTCCAGACCTACTAGTTTCATGGACTAAAAAATGTTGGTAAATATGACTACATGAATATCAATTTATGTTTATGAAGTTTGAAAATTTATAAATTTTTAATGTTGAATCATTTATATGTCCGTTTTACATCTAGATACTATTAGTAAGGTTCATGTCATAGGTACATGAAGTACCAATTGTAATATATAAGACTATGGATTTTATAAATTGGGAATGGTGATGCATTTAACTTTACCATGACATATATATATATATATTAGTGTATGAAAGGAAAAGAAAATAAATAATATAATGAATTAGTTAGTGTAAAATGGAAATTACAATTGAAAATTAAAGGGTGTTTTCATCTATAATGTTCATTTAAATCTTCATATATTCAGATGTTATTCATGTTTTGTTTGACCTAGACCTAATCCTGACCATAGTGTTCAGATGCTAGGGTTGTCTCTAACAGATCTTATGGCATGTTATGGTATTCCATTTTCACCTAGACCATTTTTTTCAATTGGAAGAGAGTAGTTACCTTTTCCAAAGGAAGGTTGTGTACCTTTGATATTATCAATGTTTGATCTTCCCAAATGCTAAATTGAATTATCAGTCACGTGTTTGGAATCATAGAGTCATTACACCATGATAACAATAATTTTAAATCTAAGAGGGTGGTAATGATCATCATCTTCATGTTGTGGGACATTATCCACCATTATTTTCTCTCATTTTCCTAAAATAAGAACCACATAATCTTTTTTACATTGAATTTGATGCCCAATTTAGATAGGGTTTCCTTTAGATGATGGAGCCTATGAATGGAGTTTCTCAACCTACCCCAACTATGACATGGTTGACATAAGAGTAGTAGCAGAACATCCTCCCACATTTTTAGGGGATGGAATACATTAGCCTAAAGAATCAAGTCTAGAGTATAGGTAATCGATGATCATGTATCTAGAGACCCATCTAAAAAGGGGGGTCAATCTCAAATCATATATTCTTTGTAATTTTTCTATTTATCTTTGGGTTTCCATTACCTAGGAATACTAAAAATGGGATGTGATATAGATGGAGTTTCATGTGGTATTATATATTTACTTATATCTCTATAAATAGAGGGACTATTGGGAATGATATTTTTTGAACATAAAATAAGGAGATATGACTATGATGGAGTATATTGCATTTGTTTATAAGCTATGTTGCTTCCCATAAAATTAATTTGGTGACGAGCTCATGAATGAGAGGAAATTTGAAAATGGAATGGTATAATAAATATGATCAGAGGAAATTTTTTTCTAGTTGTCCATTTTTTCTATTATAATAACATGGGAATTTTGTAATGAGTAAATTTGTGTAAAGAATGTGGTTTAAGAGAGGGTGGTTCTACACCCATACCTATAAATGGTTCATCTAGCTACCGTAATTATATCTTTGAGATTACTCATGGGCAACGTGGTAGTGTGAGAACTCATGTAATTATTTTTGTTAAATGTCACTGGTGCTAAAAAAAGAGATATATAATCCCCAATGCATGTGACAACGAGTTAAATGTAGAGGCTATGGTTGAATGGGACATATTCAATTATTCTGCAATACCTTTGCAATAGTTCCTAATGAGAGAGGTTGTACACATACTCCACATTCTGGAGTGGGGTAAATAGTTTCACTTGATAAATGCATCTAGAATACAATATGATGCTCAGGCCGATATGGATATTGATGAAGAGGAAATCAAACTCAGTATTTGTAGTGCTAGAAAAGAGGTCTAGCTCATGGTAGTCAAGATGCGACTTAGGGTTGTGAAAAAAGCCAGTTACATGAAATGTAATATATTCTAGAGGAGAAGAGAAACATACCTTCTATTTTTAATGGTCCTACTTTGGTAGCCAATACTCTATTGTTTACATTATTTGACACTGGTGAATCACACACTTTAATATTGGATGATTTTTATAGAATCAGGGACCTGAGAGAGATTTATTTTGTGGTGTGATGCCACATGATACCCTATTTGGTATCTGATTAGTGAGTGTTCAATGATGAAGGGATGTTCCATTTCAGATAGGTAGATATATTTTATGTGGAATATTTTCTTCCTTTATACTGTAGAGTTTGATATTATTATTGGGATGGTTTGGTTGATTCTCAATCGATTCCATAATTATTGTTATCACTAGATGGTAAAATTTACATCACCCTAGGGTTGTATCCATATTCACAATGGAGAGTGGTTAGTCCTTGAATCTATATCTAAACATTAGAATAAGGGAACAAGTAATGTGACAACCCAAATTTATTGAATCCTTTTGGTTGATCTCTAGTTACAAACGACTATTTTTAAATTCCTGGTGGATCCTTTTTGGAATTACTACCATGAAGAAATTTATAGTATAACTCCAGTGAGTGAGGTAGAATTCATCATTTATAACGCTTCATGAGTGTAAATAGTTCCCTTTATTCTATATAGAATGGAACCTAAGGAGCTTACAGAGCTGATAAAGCAATTTGAACACCTATAAGAAGATGGTTATATTGGACCTAGTACCACACCATGGGGTTCACCGATTCTATTTTCTAAATAGGATGATGGTTAAATTAGAATTTTATTCATTTATGGATGGTCTAAATATCTTAAAATTAAGAAATTTTACCTACTTATATGAATAAATGACCGCTTTGATCGGATCTATAGGGAAAGGGTGTTTTCAAATACTTATTAGAGGTCTGGAAAGAATCAGTTCTGTGTCAGGTATTTAGGTATATCTGATAAAAATTTTAGGATTAGTTATTCTCTTAAAGATTATATAGTAATTTTTTTGGTTTGGAGAATGTGATTACTATTTTTATTTCTATAACGACTCACCTTTTCCCCCAACATTTGAATTTATTCATGGTAGTCCTTTGGATTAATTATTTGTCTTTTATCTCTCCAGAAACATCCATGAAAAAATTATTAAGATCATGATTAATACAATGAAAAACATCATGCTCTATGATATTCCAATTAAATTCTACTTGTGGATCAACAATGTCCAATTCGTGGGACACATCATCTTAGAGACAGGTGTATCAGCAGACCCGGATAAGGTGAGAGGTGTTGAATCCTGGGAGCATATCATAATTGAATTATATATACAATGAATCACCAGTGTATCCATGTATTATAAATTCTTCATCCAATATTTATCACATGACTCATATGTGATTTAACATGAATGGTGTAAAATTTATATGTTCAGAAACATGGGAAGGGTCCTTTCAAGTATTGAAAGAAAAGTTCCCTCAAACACCTATTTAGATTCATCTAGTATTGGTAAAGAGTTATAAAATTTAATATGACACAATAGTTATTGGAGTAATAGATTTTCTTGTATATGATAAGCGATTAGTGGGGCATGGATATCACAATATAAGGACTTGGGAGCATAATCACCCAATGCATGATCTCATGATAGTTGTTGATGATCTTGATATACAGTGTTGGAAGCATTATTGAGTTAGGGAGTATTTTTTGTTATTAAACTACCACAAAACCCTCCATTATATATTTATGTATCAAAATCCATGTTTTATAAAGGATATATTTGTTGAATACATGTAGTTTTATGATTCCAAGAATACCTATATGTATAGAAAAGAAAATGAAATTGATGTTTCACTCAGCAGGAAGACTAAAAAAATAGTTGGATTAGGATTCCAGTGGTGAGTAGTATTTTATTGACTTGTTTTTATAGATTCATGATGAGGATTAATAGGATCGTATAAAAATAATAAATCACATATTTAGAAATTATATTGAACCATATGGAATAGGTAAAGTTGATATTCCTTTAAAATCATGTGTTTTTAGTCCATATTAAATGTGTTGTAGATAATGATTCATATTTTGGTTGGACCGTGGATGTAAATGATATATTACACAAATAATGGAATGCCTTCATCCCAAAAGACATCCACAAATAACTAATGTGGTAATATCATCCATCTGCATGGGCAGTATTAATGTGTGTCCCAACAATTTTTTGAGACATAAATTTACAGTATTTGTGACATGGTATGAAATTGTTGTTAGAAAAAAAATACATGGTGTTTCACCTATCAACAACGGATTACAAAGTATAAACATCCATAACGATATTTATATATTTTTCCCATTAATTAATGGAAATTGGTTGATGTCACCATGGATTTTATGACATATACTGACCTATGATTAACATACATGGTTATTACATCATTTGAGATGAGTAATCAACACCTTAAAATAATAAATGCTCGAGGACCATAATAATTACATTTCGTTGTATACATGGAAGAAAATCCTCTGTTATGGTGAGTGATCTAAAATGTTTCCCACAATAGATATTACCCTTAAGTACTTATAATTAACCCTTATTAATAACCTTAGTAGAGGTAACATAATAAAAGGATGAGCTCAAATGCAAAATAATGGTAAACAAAAAATATTCATATGTAGAACCTGAGCATAAGGGTAAGATAACATGATAATAATAATTTTATATCATTCTACTTACAAAAAAGTATCATATAATCAATTCATGGAATAATGATAGGTAGTTTATAAGACATTAATCTTATAGGAATAAAAGTAATAATCTATAAAGGCATTACATATTAAAAAGAACTAATAATTATGGAAACCACATAACCTTATTAAATTATTAATATACTATTAATGGATTATTTACAAGGCCATCATAGTTGAATGGGTTTATTATTCTTACCATCTTAGAAGTCATGGTTCACTCCTAGTACCATCTTTGTAGTCATGGTTCAATTCAATAACCATCTTAGTGAAAAAATACCTTTACATAATTTGGATCACAACATGTTTCATCCATGTCTATCTCATGAGATATAAATCATCACCAAATTCATTAGTGGGAGATATAGGTCCCACCCATCTCAATTAATATAATACATACATGTGACACAAGATTATAAATAATCATATCATAACCCATGAATTGAAAAGTGTTACTTAAACATGTAATCAAATTATAACCTTTTAAAAATAGATAGGTTTCTTATACATTTCATCATAGAATAAATCATGGGATGATGGTTTATATGCATATAACACTAGAATGAGAAATAGTATTCATAACCATATAACCCATGAAATAGATGTGGGTTTCTTATATATGAAACCCATGAATGATAAATGAGTTTCAAAAACATCATTCAATTAAAACATAATCCATTAAAAAAATTAAATGAATAAAAACATTTAATTTTTTCACTATAAAATCATGAGTAACACCAATGGTTGTCATCTAAGATGGAAAATAAATTTTGAGACAAATTTTCAAATGACTTCTAAAGGAAAATATAATTTTTCATTTATATAAAAAATGTAAAACCTATATCATTTTGAAAATTCTTTTCTTGTAAAATAACCTTGAAAACATTTATTGGAACCTTCAAAACATTTGTAATCCCTTTTAGCATGAAAATAGTAAATATATGTATGGAAAAAAATTTAAAAAAAATTCTTTAACAAAATATAATGGAATCATGAAAAACTATTGAAAACCACTATCCAGAAAAACAAATAAACTGAGCTTGAAATTTTTTTAAACCAATTTCCTTTAAAACACGTAAAATAATTGTGAAAATTTTTTAATTCAAATTTCCTTGAAATTATATCAACGAGTCATGAAATAACATTTCAATCATTTACCTTTTAAAATAAAATGAAAAATTATTTAGATAGATTTTTAAAATGTATGAAAAAAGTTTCATTAACAAAAATTAAAAATTAAAAATTAAATACTAAAAAATTTTTGAAAACATTTTCTTTGGATATAGAATTGAAATCATAAAATGTAATATTTGAGAATCCCTTCTTGAATTTAAAATCATTGTAGATATTATTTTTTATTTGAAAATAACTTTTAAAACAATAAATGTCTAGGATATAAAGTAAAATATTTCATTAAATGAATTACTTTAAACATAGATTGTATTATTTAAAGGATGTATGTTCATGATGGTAGATAAATTTGTACATTACAAACATTCCTTTCACATTGTAAAATTTTTATAAAAGTCCCTCAATCATAAGATCATTTTACGATTAATTTTTTAAAAACATTTTATCTTAAAATGTAAAAAATTGTTTAAAATCGTTTACTATTAATAGGAAAATAGTATATCAATTTTCAATAAATTTGTATAACAAATTTTTTTAAGGAATATATATTTCTAACCAAAGAGGTAGATAAATTAATATAACACTATTGAAATTAATATCAACAAATATATATGTAAATATCCCTATATTTTACTATAATAATCATATAATACATTCATGGATAGTATACATACAACATATAATAAATATTTGATGAACTTATCCTCTGTCTCACAAAAAATAAAAGTGAGACAAGAAAATTATTACCTTAACTATTGACATTCTTCGTACACGTTCAAACCTCAAGTTTAACTAATATAATAATAATATAATTATACAAAATAACAATATTAATAGAAATTTAAAATCATTTTTATATAATAATTATTTCATATATATCATATAATTTCACTAAACACATCCTTAATACATTCAATGTACAGTTTGAATTAATCACATCACTTTGAGGAGGCAGTAGTCCACACGTCCAAAAATAAAGATATCACATTTACAAAAATGGGTAACATGAAGGTATGATTTATATAATCATTCGATGAAAAATAAATAAATCATAGATATCATATAAATAATATAGAAATATATTTTCTATAATATTTCCCACCAAAGAGAGGTGGTAAATGGAAAATGAACAACATTGTTTCATGAAGCGACATTTCACCATACATGTGAACTGTATATTCATTA
Organism: Viscum album; assembly: GCA_963277665.1. Classification (NCBI taxonomy): domain Eukaryota; kingdom Viridiplantae; phylum Streptophyta; class Magnoliopsida; order Santalales; family Viscaceae; genus Viscum; species Viscum album. Next base: position 516,238,978 of record OY728141.1, read on the forward strand.
CCTATTAGATGTTTGTGTGAGAAAATTTAGTTTGAAATAGTATTTTATAAAAACAATAGAATATTTAGGATAGTTATTTTATATATAATAATTTAATAAGAAGTGGTTATGTGGTTGAGAAGTAAAATAAACCAAACTATATTAAGGAAGCATGTTGCATCTTCTTTTGATAACTCTTCTTGGTTTTCCACAAAACAATTCCTTAATTAAATTTATATCTAAAGGTATTATTCTATGATAAAGATATATGATTATATAGGAGACTTTTATATGAATTTTCTGAGCTAATGTGTGATGGGATTTGTGAGGAATTGAGAGGTTTGAGTGTTGTATTATAGTAGAGGAGGATTTTCATTCAATAAAAAATAAAATATTAAACACTATTGAAAGGGATCCTGTAAATAATTTACCGACAATAATTATAAAATATAGAGGAAATAAGGGACATGGTATAAATATGAACCTAAAATGTATTTTATACATGTTTCGAAGTCATTTTGGGCCTTATTTTTAAGGTTTAATATCTTTAAGCTATTATTTATCTTAATTTATATAGTTAATTTTAATTATATTGAATAATATTTTTCTTAAAAAAATATGTTGGCATTGGGAAGAAAATATAAATTATTTTCATTCAAAAAATGGAATCCATTTTTTCTAATTCCTATAACAGAAGTGGCATAATTTTCTGTAATGTTAATCCCATATAAGGGACGAGAAGATAAGTTTCTAGAGAGAAAACGTCTAAAAATTTTCAATGTTGTTATATCCAATTTCAATTTGATGTAACATCCAATTATAAAAATTAGATTAACTTATGTATAATTAATCTAAATATTCTTTAAATAAAAATTGAAACATAATATAACTAAATAAATATATTACATGAAGAATTTGTTTTCAATTAAATTTCATTGATTTAAACTATTCACCAAAAATAATATATTGAGAAAAATACAAAACAAATCACCAAAATTAATATATTATATTAATAATCCATAAATGATGTAAATTTTATCAAATAAAAATTATAACAGAGGATAGAATTATATTTAAAAGGGGTTTTTCATTATGAGGCTGTAAAATTACATTTTAGAAAATCACATATTATTATACATATGATGGGATTTATCCTCATATTATACATAAAATTTATATTTGATGAATACAAAAAATATTTATTTAATGAATAATTTATAAATTTTATAGAAAACATTTTTCAAAAGTGGACTGTATAATTTATTAAGAAATTGTTTTGTATAAATAAAGATATATTGTTTTCTTAAAATGGTATTTTATTATTTTTTAAATACATCATAAATTCAATGATATTAATTTTTAAAAAATGTATTCATTTTATATAAATGTGAAAATAATATTTTCAAAATTTTACTAATGATATTTTTAATTTTCATTACAATGTACAGGTGGTAGATATAAATGTATTTTAATAATAATATAAATTATAAGTTGTAGTTCAGTAAAAATGCTTCCTTACATGTAATGAAATATATAAAAAGGATGATATATTGTGTATAACACAAGAAATATATATTCTTCCATGTACCCCAAGCTAATTTATGTGTTATTTATAGTTCAACATTAACTTGGGGTTAAATATAATACAAGAAAAACTTAGTAATTTAATGTTGAAAACTAAATTTTATGTCATGTTAAAAAATATCATAAACTCTAACTTAATTTGATAAACATTCAATGAATATATTTGTGTTATATTATTGGTTTTTATATATAGAATGATGTCAATGATTTTGTTTTAATGATCATTGATATTATAATGAATGTCTCCCATTTATTCCCCATTCAGATAACTTCTTGAAATATGTGCTAATGAGGTTATGTCAGGGAGGTCGTATGACTTCCAGGGGGTACTAATTATAGAATTTATTATAGGGTGATCATCTTACATCATGATTCTATATGTGATTCTTGAAGTCCTTGGGTACACATGTGATTCCAACCATTGTTATTTTACCCTCATACTGAGGGTTAGATGGAGAACACGAATTAATTATTAGAGTAAATTTTCAACGCACGTGTCCTTGACATTGGTGGTTCTTCGAAAATTAACACACACCTAGTTAAGTTTACATCAAAGAATTTTCTCACTGTAACATCTATGTTTTTTTTATAAGGCCACATATGTAAGGAAATTATATTCACCTATATGTCAATTTGAGTCTTGCGAGGCATCATTACTTTGGAAACTTCTCAATCAGAAGACTTCAGATCAAATCCAAATAATTAGGTAGAAAATATTTGAAATATAGTTTAAGATGTAGTCTTTCTTAAACCACCATTAATGACCTCTTGAGATCAATGTTATTAATCAGGTTATCTTTCATGTTTCACCTAGGTGGTTACAATTCTAGAAGTAGTATGGGAGGGATATTGTTACATGAATAATACAAAAAATGTATTCTAAATAGGGAAAATGTATTTATAATACATGAAACGTAATGGGATGGATAGTAACCTTGCATGTTGTGATATAGTTTTTCCCCTGAGAGGAGAAACCCAATAATTTCATCATCTATAAAGTTTATATGCAGAGTAATTTCTAGGGGTTGTTTTTTAAATTTGGATGAACCTTTTTTTTAAATAGAACCCCTCATATGTTATAATGAATATACTAAGACTCCCAAGAGCCCTCCTCCATGACATCACCTAGGTTCCACTAAATCTACTCCATCCAAACTAAATATCCTACATCATCAATTGTGTTGGATAGCCAAAATTTTTATCTCCACCCTAGAATGTTTCCTTCTTGTTTTATCTATATATTATCTGGTCTATTTTGGTGAAAGATATTTTCCCAATATTCATGTTTTTTTCATTTTATGATATCTTACATTTTTCATGATTCAATGGTTGATATAGGATGATTTTTCATCAACATACATTATGCTATGTGGTCTACTAATCCAATAAGATATGTTATGTATTTTATAAAATTCTTCCATGGTTCCAGAAGCTCAAAATCTCCTCACATTTTGTTTAATTTCATTTGACAATTGTAGTAAATTTCATCAGCTTATTAATATAATGTATACCCATGTTAAATGGTTGGAGTATGTTTTCCTTCATGATCATCACCCTTTTAGGTGTGCTATATTAAATTCCACCTATATATAAATTTTTAAATTCTGAACCAACACTTATGTGTGTTGATCAGATCTTCTTTCCTATCTTACATGCATTATAAATTAAATGGCTATGTTCAATTAAATGGTTGTTTGTGGACAGACCACATCACATGATATTAATTTATATATGTGAATTATAAATCATTAATTTATAACATATTATTATTATTAGACCACAGTTGTTGATTTGTGGAAAATGGGTAAAGGATTTTTGGATAATGGAATTTCACATTCCCTTACATTGGTGGATGGGAATGGAATATCACACAATTTACTTATAATCAGATGATGGGAATGATGGCCCACATTCAATTACATTAGGTTTTGGGCATGAAAACTCACCCCACTATCTATAGTGACCGGCATGATGTATCACATTAATATGATATTCACGAATAGAACACAAATTTCATCATATATCCAATTAGTTTACATATGGACCCCCCAGTTTCACACTTCGTCCAGCTAGAACCTTTTATCCATGTATATGAACATATAGTTATTTAAATGAATACTTTATATAAATGTATACATATTATATGTTTGACTATTTATACGTGGTATATTGGGGAACAATAGGAAACTAGGTAGAATGGTATTTTTTCGAATTACTTACTATCTATTATTCCTACTAACTGATATGTTATATAAACTGAATTATTTATTCTAGAAATTATAGGTGGTGGCCTATTGGGTTTATATCAAACCCTACTCAGGCATCTCATGATAACAGATTAGACATTACAAATGTAGGTACTGTCAAGGGAAAGCAACCTATCTTGGACTATTTATTTGTTATGTTTATAGCATGGACCATTTGATCCGGGGATTGATCATATATGTAGAGACCCAAATCTTGACATACATGGACATTACATTACGTTTGTGGAATACTTAATACATAACAAACATAGACGCACAAGGACCGTAATAATTTAGTGTCTTTGGAAACTCATAATTTAATCTTCTAATCGTGGTGAAATATCTTCAACTTCTCCCATATGGATCTTCCCCTTTTGTTTTCTTACCTAAAACCTTTCTTTATATCCTGGGGAAAATAAAACATATAAAGGGTGAGCTCAAATTCTCAGTAAGGGAACGAAAAGAGAACATAAAACAATCCATAAAAATGTGAATGCAAAAGTTTGAACATAAAATATAAACATCAAAATCTAGAGCAAAGACATAAATCTTGGAAGTACGTAAGGAATATATCATAAAGGAACATCAATATTGATAAAATATCATGGGAATAAATCATTTAATTATGGCAACCATTCTTCACTTGTTATGATTTCCATAGTCACCAAGGCATTACTTCAAAGACCATCTTAGTGGACAAAGTCTCTTTCTAAATCGAGTTCACTCCTCGTTCCAGTTCCGTATCACTAAACCAGATTAACCTGCTGTTCCAGCCATGTCTATCTCATGAGATATAAATCTTTACCAAATTCATTGGAAGAAGATATAGGTCCCACCCATCTCATAATGAAATCATTCTTAGTTGTGCCATAAAATAAACAAACATCATTCATTATAACCCAACGAATAAAATGGGTTTCATAAACATCATCCCATCATCACATAATCCATAAAAAATAAATGGATATAATTTCATAATAAAAACATTGAAACCATGTAAATAATAGATACATTATACTTGAAACATACACATATGAAATAATGTCATCATATATGGAATATGGTTTTGATAAAACACTTGAAATGAATTCATGATGAAAATATCCTTTCTTCTTAAAAATCATTTTCTTTTCACAAAATGTAATGAAATTTTAAATGAAAAGGATTTTGTTGAATATAGTCATGAAATAATTTGGTGGAAGCATCTTGAAAATAAGGCTTTATAAAACTGTAAAAATACTTTCATGCTGTATAAGTTAAAAAAACATTTTTCTGGTACTTTTACCGGAAAAGTCAAAAAGTTCCTCGTATGGTAAAAAAAATAAATTCTTTACATACCATGTTGTAAAAGTCAAAAATGGGTCAAAAGGACTTTAAACATACATGAAAACACTTTTAAACAACATGTTCTTGGATGATAAGGATAACCCCAGTAAATACTTATGAATAAACAATCTCGGATAAAAATGACATTGATAAATTATCCTTTACCTTTAGTCCGATATGCTTCGTACTTTTCCAAACCTCCTATATAATGATTTAAATAATGTAATTGACTTATTAAAGAATCATATTCATTGTTATGATGTCATAAATGGTTCACTTATAACTTTATATTACCCATTCTTTTTTAAATTCCATTTCAAAGTAGTGTTTTGGGTAAAATCGTTTTATTTATCGTACGTGTTTGGACTTGTTGTTCATGATATTATTACTTATATCCTGATTTACTTAATTATTGAATGTAAAAAAAATGAAATAAATATAATATATATTCAGTATATACATATATATATATATATATGACAGATCGATAAATGGAATGAAATACACCATTCATGGAGACGGTTTGCCGTACGTACGCATGAACGCTGTTTTCGTTTCTTTATTAAATTGAATTGAATTAAGTATATGACATATATATATATATATATACATAAATCCAGTATCATTATTATGTAATATATTTCATGATTACTTATTATATATACTTTATAATCATTCATGGATGGTTAACATGGAGAATGAATTTCATTGCGTCGTGGAGACGGTAGTCCGTACGTACGCACGAGCGATGATATCATTCCCATGATCATGGAATTGTATTTAAGTGCATGTATTATATTTCAGAATAAATATAACTTTAAAATAATAATATATAGTTATTTATTTTCACCATTATACCCATCCAAGTATGGTGGTGGTCGAAAACTGATTACAATACTGCGTGGAGACGGTATTCCGTACGTACGCACGGGCGGTGATTTCGTTTTCTATAGGATGGATAGATGGTGAAATAGTGTTGTTTCATACATATAATAACATATCAGTATATGAGTGATAGGTATGTTATTACTTCATAATGAAACAACTAATGAAGAAGAATTAAAAGATGAAATAAAGTTGAAAGAATCGGTAACGAACATTACCTCTTTTTTGAATCACCTCTTCTTAACCTCTTTCTCAGGCACTAAAGATGGTCTTTGAATAATACCAGGCCCTCTAGGATGTTTCTAGGGAAGTGGAGAAGAGAAATTGACAGGGTTTGGCCGAGAATTAAGGCTCAAAGTTGTGTGAGGAAGAGATGGAGGAGGTGCCCTTTTATAAGGGAGGAGAGGGGCACCTTAGGAAAACTTAAAATATTATTTTATTATAAAGTCATATTCGGTTTTTAATAACTCCAAATTGATTTATTTCTAAGATAATTTAGGTATGGGTAGAAATACTCTCATCCAATATAATTTATAAATGTTTAGGTTTCTATTTTAACCTTATCATTTAGATATAACTTTAAGTTAAATAATTTTACTTTTACCGTGTCTTCTTGTTTTATTACACTATAATGTTAATAAACTTACTATAACTAGCCAAACGAACCCCAAGATTAATATTATTAATATATATAACATTATCTATGTTATTTGGCCGATCCATAGATTTTTACGAAATAAAATAACAATTAATAATATAATATTTGTTTTAAAAACTATTTTATGTCAATTTTGACACTATTTGCTAATTGATTTTTTTTGATATTCATAACAGAATGATTAGTTCAAATAAAATTAATTAAATCAATAAATACATGTCATATTATATAATAAAATTAGTGTAATTTATAAAAAGTCCCAAATTAAACTTATTTGGGTATTTATAACATCTATTATGCCAATATTTCATTGATGTGATAATTACTGCATCATCATTGTGTCATAAATAAATTATATTATTTAATATCTAAAAATTAGAAGTAAAATATAATTAGGTAGGAAATATTTTTATCTTTCTAATGAATATTTATAGTCTAATTTATCTTATGTATAACCCTATATTAAAAATGTTTTAGTTATTAAACATTGATTTTACCTATTTTAACCCGTCTTTACATAAATTAATAATAAATGTACTAATCTAATACATGTGGACCTAAATGGTCATGTTTTATTCCTAAGTTTTTTTTGGTCGAATTACACATATCCAATAGAATTAGGACATTTGTTAGGGTAATAATATTTTTATTTTTACCCTTAATTACTCTATTTACTTTTAACTGTGGTAAAAAAAGTAAAAAGTTACTATTCACAAAAAATTATTTTCATCTCATTGAACCACATTTTAGTCCTTGATATTAACCGTGTCTCTCGGATTTTCTAAATTCCACTCATAGAAGCGGTAAAATTGTGTTTTATGTAAATTTTCAAATTCTCCTAGGTGGTAGGTAAAAGAGGGTGAGAAGTTCAAAAACAATTTTATATATCTAAAATTATTATAAAATGATTCCAATGAATTACATTGAACATAGATTGGTATTATGTATCAATTTTGTCCTGAAATAAATTTAAATAAAATAGATAATTATTTAAATAAATAGTTGGTTTTTAAATAGTAACCCAGTGTTTTCACTATTCACCAAAAATTGAAATTTTTCAGAAAAATACCAAAATTTCACCCTAGGCTAATTTCGATATTCTGAATCCAAAAATGAAGTCCATTTTGAAAAATGAATTTTATAAAATATCAAAAATTGGGTATTACTATTCAAAACGGCTAGTTCATAATAATATTATAATAATATCTCGTTTAATGAAATTCGGTATTGTATACTACAAACACTATTGAGGAAGGTCGCGATTGCGTGTAATGTAAGCCATGTTAGGATTGCGTGTAATGCAAGAATCCTTTGTTGTTGCGTATAAAATAATCCAACCATATTTCATTTATACATTGAATATATATATATACACTCAATGTTGTGTATAACATAATAAAAACTTATTTCATTTATACATTAAACGAAATCTATACTTAATGTTGCGTAAAATAATTTCCACAAAACGAACTTGAAATTGTTTGTAACATGAGCCAAGAATAGTGTTGCATATATTTCAATCTAATACGGTGTTCTGTATAGCGCAAGATAATCTTGGTGTAGTGTACAACAAAAGACATCAAATAAATTTAAAAGAATAATTCTCATAAAATCTCGGGTTGTAACATTCTACCCACCTTAAAAGGAATTTCGACCTCGAAATTTATCGGGGTTATAAATGGTTTTTTACTTTAAAGTTTTTTAATATAAAAACACATCATAAAAAAATAACAAATCTTATCTTTAAAAAATAAAGTATGAAACTTAATGGTTACCCAAATTAACTAATCAATAGGTTTCCACATAGGAGAACATATGTGAAAATATGGATATGGAAGAGAAATATAAGCATCATGTTCTGATGGAGTGTGGTAGAGAACATGGATACGAAAAAGACAAAAAACACAAAGCCATAAATTTGTGATGATCTATGGTACCATCTGATTCATCAGATATAAGGGCACTAGGACAACATTTTTGGTTTTCAAGATCATTTCCCTAATGTTGAAAAATTTTAATTAGAAGAAATACCTACTTTATTTTGGTAAAATCTCACATTTATTCATGCCTTGAACAATTTCCACTTCATCTATTTATGAAATGAAGTTGAATTTGTCTTTCGCGAAGTCTTACCAGATCATGCAATAGAATGATAGGTCATTCCATCTATCTCAAACATAAGTTAGCAAAAGTTATAAGTCCATCTATGGTGAGATTAATCAGATATGGTTCCAAAATAGACTTAATAAAATAAAACTAGTTTCTACTAACCAGGGACTTCCTGTAGGCCAGTGGTTGGAAATAATGGCTTGTCTCACTTCGGTTGTGGGTTCGATTCCCACATCCCTATCCGAAGTGATAGGTTGTCTCCCGTCCTGCAGGTTGTTCTTTTTTTTTCTAAAAATACATTATTATAACGTTCCATCAATTATATTGAAAAAGTTCTATCCTTAAAAAATACTAACTTATGTCCATCATAATCCATTCCAATCTTTAGGCTTATCCAAAATACTGCTATCCAATCTCATATTATAGTGAAAACGATTACTAGAGAGTTCATATAATAAGCATGTTAACACCATCGTTGATCCCCATATATCATAAGATATGTCTTGTTTCTCACATTCCAAACATTCAAAGTCCTTAATCACGTATTGTCTTGAAAAATGAATACCCATTGAACCTTAGTGAAAACATGAGTGTTGTCAGTAGTTATCTCTTTCCACATACCAAAATCCCCAAATTCTGTATACTCAAACCATGATATCACTTAGTCCTTATAAAAATCATGAGCTCATGAATACTATCAAACATATTATTTCATCCTTATCCATTCATTACGTGCATATCATCTTTTTTCCAAAAATATATAAATAACCTTTCATGGTTACTAGTACCATTCTATATATACTTTAAAATACTTTAAAAAAAACAATAGTGTAACGATCATTAGATGTTTCTTTATTCTATAGTACAATTAAATTACCTATACAACATAAATCTTGATAAACATAAAATCATTCCACTACCTTCTTAAACCATTGACCCAGATTCAACACTTCTTTCATCTCATATATCATTCTTAGCATCCTCATCATCATCCACATAAATACAACCCATATGACCATGATGATTGTCTTCATGAGACTTTCCCTTCGGGAATTGGTTTGCATAATTCCCATACATTCCACATTTAAAACATCTAATCATTGTTGATGTCATAGAAATACCATTATCTTTATCCTTGGTGTCAACTAAACCATTTCCTTTGCACTTACTGGATTTGTGTCCTTCTTTTCCACACCCAAAGCATCTTCTAGTTCCTTTGAAACATTCTCCTTGATTCCTCTTCCCACGTGATTTACATGATATAAATTTAACTTTCCTTCCTATATGATCATCATGAAACTCCATATTTCTCTTATTAGCTGAGTCGGGAAACTAACCAAAGTTGAGATTATTTATAATATTATGAGATTTGTGATTAGGAATAATAACGATATGTGGACCTCCAGATCCAATTTCATTCAGTTGATCCAGAAGAATATAATTCCATTGTCCATCATATCCTCCATTATCATGAATCTTCCTGTTCCCAGCCATTTTCTAAAACCCAAAAAGAATAGTGTGAGAGGCCAAAATCATAATCAAGGGGGATTACCATAAATATATAACATCTTAGGTTAAATTCTATGTTCGTTACCATAATTCTAGGACTATCACCTATATGTATACTTATACTTATGGACATCCCTAGACATACCTTTGAAATATCTATAGGGATTTCACTAATGTTTTTTTATCCTAGTTTCTAATGGTTAACTAAACCTTCGCTATGATACCAACTGTAGAGTCCCAAATCCTGACGTACATGGACATTACATTACTTTTCCGTAATAATTAATACTTGACAAACACAGATGCACAAGGACCGTAATATTTTAGTGTCTTTGGAAACTCGGAATTTAATCTTCTAATCATGGTGAAAGATCTTCAACTTCTCCCATAAAGATCATACCCTTTTGTTTTCTTACCTAAAACCTTTATTTATATCTTGAGGAAAAGAAAACATAAAAATTGTGAGCTCAAATTCTCAGTAAGGTTAAGCATAGAGAATATAAAACAATCCATAAAAATTTGAATGCAAAAGCTTGAACATAAAATCTAAACATCAAAATCTTGAGCAAAGACATAAATCTTGGAAGTAAGTAAGGAATATATCATAAAGGAACATCAATATTGATAAAATAGCATGGGAATAAATCATGTAATTGTGTAAAACATTATGAACTTGTTATGATTTCCATAGTATCCAAAGCATTGCTGCCAAGACCATCTTAGTGGACAAAGTCCCTTTCTGAATCGAGTTTACTCCTCATTCCAGTCCTGTATCACTAAACCGGATTAACCTGCCGTTCCATCCATGTCTATCTCATGGGATATAAATCATTACCCAATGAATTAGAGGGATATATAGGTCCCACCCATCTCATAATTAAATTATTCTTACTTGTGGAACAAAATAAACATACATCATTCATAATAACCCAACGAATATAATGGGTTTCATAAACATCATCCCATCATCACATAATCCATATAAAGGAAATGGATATCATTTCATAATAAGAAACGTGAAACCATGTAAATCATATAGAAATTATACTTGAAACATACCCATATGAAATAATGTCATCATAGATGGAAAATGGTTTTGATAAAACACTTGAAATGAATTATTGAGGAAAATATCCTTTATTCTTAAAATTAATTCTCTTTTCACAAAATGTCTTGCAAATTTAAAAGAAAAGGATTTTTTTGAAAATAGTCCTGAAATATTTTGAATGAATCATCATGAAAATAAGGCTTTATAAAACTGTAAAAATCCTTTCATGCTGTATAAGTTAAAAAAAACATTCTTCTCATACTTTTACCAGAAAAGTCAAAAAGTACCCCGTATGGTAAACAAAAAAAATTCCTTACATACCATGTAGTAAAAGTAAAAAATTGGTAAATAGGACTTTAAACATACATGAAAACATTTTTAGAAAACATGTTCTTGGATGATAAGGATAACCCTAGTAAATACTTACGAATAAAAAATCTCGGATAAAAATGAGATTGATAAATTATCCCTTACCGTAGGTCTGATATGATTCGTACGTATCCGAACCTCCTATATAATTATTTAAATAAATTCATTGACTTATAACAAAATCATATTTATTGTTAGGATGTTATAACTATTTCACTTATAACTTTATATTTCCCATTTTTTTGTAAATTACATGTTAAAGTAGCGTTTTGGGTAAATTCGTTTTATTTATCGTATGTGTTTGGACTTGTTGTTCTTGATATTATTACTAATATCCTGATTTACTTACATCCAGAATGTTAAACATTATTTATATATAATATATATTTATTATATATATATATATCTGATAGATCGATAAATGGAATGAAATACACCACTCATGGAGATGTTAGGTCGTACGTACGCATGAACGCTGTTTTCGTTTCCTTATTGAATTGAATGGAATTAAGTAGATGACATACATATATATATAAATAAATATAGTATTATTATTATGTCATATATTTCATGATTACTTATTATATATACTTCATAATCATTCAAGAATGGTTAACATGTAGAATAAATCTCATTGCGTCGTGGAGACGGTAGTCCTTACGTACGCACAAGTGATGATATCATTCTCATGATCATGGAATTGTATTGAAGTGTATGTATAATATTTTGTAATCAATATCACTTTATAATAATCATATATAGTTATTTATTTACACCATTATACTCATCCAAGTAGGATGGTGGTCGAAAACAGATTACACCACGACGTGGAGACGGTATTTCGTACGTACGCACGCGCGATGATTTCGTTTTTTGTAGGATGGATATATGGTGAAATAGTGTTGTTTAATATTTATAATAACATATAAATATATTATTGATACTTATTTTATTACTTCATAATTAAACAACTTATAAAAAATAAGTAAAAAAATAAATAAAGTTAAAAGAATCGGTAATGGACATTACCTCTTCTTTGAAGCGCCTCTTCTTAACCTCCTTTTAGGGAACTAAATATGGTCTTTTAAGAATACCAAGACATCTAGGATGTTTCTATGGAAGTGGATAAGAGAAATTGTAAGGGTTTGGCCGATCTTTAAGGCTCAAAGTGGTGTGAGGAAGAGAGTGAGGATGGTCCCTTTTATAAGGTAGGAGAGGGGCACCTTAGGAAAACATAAAATATTATTTTATTATAAAGTCATATTCGGTTTTTAATAGCTACAAATTGACTTATTTTGAATCTAAGGTGGGTATGGGTAAAAATCCTCTCATCCAATAAAATGTAGAGAAGTTGAGGTTTTTATTTTAACGTTATCATTTTAATTTTACCTTGGGGTTAAATAATTTTACTTTTACCATGTATTCTTGTTTTCATACATTATAAGGTTAATAAACTTATTATAACAAGACAAAAGAACCCCAAATTTTTTATTATTAATATATATAATAGTATCTAAGTCAGTTGGCTGAACCTTATATTTTTAGGAATAAAAGAACAATTAATAATATAATATTTGTTTTAAAAACAATTTTATGTCAATTTGGACACTATTTGGTAATTGATTTTTATAAAAATCATAAATAAATGATTATTTAGAAAAAAGTTATTTATATTAGTAAAAACATTTCAAAGTATCCTATAAAATTAGTTTAATTCATAAAAAGTCTCAAATTTAATTTATTTGGATATTTATAACATCAATTATGTCAATATTTCATTAATGCGATAATTACTGAATCATCATTGTGTCATAAATAAATTATATTATATAATGTATAATAATTAAAAATAAAATACCATTATTTAGGAAATATTTTCATCTTCCTAATGAATATTTATAGTAGAATTTATCTTATGTATAACCCTATATTAAAAATGTTTTCGTTATTAAACATTGATTTTTACTATTTTAACCCGTCTTTAAATAAATTAATAAAAAATGTCCTAATCTAATCCAATTGGATCTAAATGGTCAGACTTTATTCCTAATGTTGTTTTTAGTCGAATTAAACTTATAAAATAGAATTGGGACATTTTTTAGGGTAATAATAATATCATTTTTACCCTTAATTACTCTATTTACTTTTAACCACGTTAAAAAAAAGAAAAAAGACACTATTCACTAAAAATTATTTTCATCTCATTGAACCATATTTTAGTCCATGATATTAACCGTGTCCCTCGGATTTTTAAAATTCCACTCACAAAAGTGCTAAAATTATATTTTATGTGAATTTCTAAATTCTTTTAGGAGGTGGGTAAAAGATGGTGAAAAGTTCAATAAAATTTTTATATATCTAAAATTATTATAAAATGACTCCAATGAATTAAATTGAACATATATAGGTAATATGTATTAATTTTGACCTAAAATAAATTTAAATAAAATAAATAATTATTTAAATAAAAAGTTGGTTTTTAAATAGTAACCCAGTGTTTTCACTTTTCATCAAAAATTGATAGTTTTCAGAAAAATACCAAAATTTCACACTAGGATAATTTCGATATTCCAAATCTATAAATGAAGTCCATTTTGAAAGATAAAATTTATAAAATTTAAAAAAGTGGGAATTACTATTCATAACGGCTAGTTCATTATAATATTATAATAATATCTCATTTAGTGAAACTCGGTATTGCATACTACACATGCTATCGAGGAAGGCCGGGATTGCGTGTAATGTAAGCCAAGTTAGGGTTGCGGGTAGTGAAAGACTCTTTTTTTATTGCGTATAACAGAATCCAACCATATTTCATTTATACATTGAATATATATATATATACATTCAATTTTGCGTATTACATAATCAAAACTTATTTCATTTATACATTAAACAAAATCTACACTTAATGTTGCGTAAAATAATTTCCACAAAATGAACATGAAATTGTGTGTAACATGAGCCATGAATAGTGTTGCGTATATTGCATGCTAATACGGTGTTGTGTATAGTGCAAGATAATCTTGGTGCAGCGTACAAAAAAATCCATCAAAGAAATTAAAATGAATAATTCTCATAAAAGTTCAGGTTGTTATAATATAATTATGATTTTAGTGGAGTTGCCTTTTATTTTTTTGTTCTTTTGCATTGAATGTTTTCCATGATAGTTCAGTGTATCTAATTTATCCACCTTTTTACATAAATTTTCCATGAAATCATTTTATATGAATCAACCAATGTTTTTTGTAATTATTATAGCCTATATGTTTCATATAACACTATGATTAATTATATATCTATTTATTCTATGTTGTTAGTTATGTTATGCGTTAAATATTTCCATTTATTTAATATTACCATTGTGAAAATGTAATATGAGGCTACAGTATCCCCACCGTGACACCATATACCATCACTACTATTCAATAGGCTCTAGTGTGTGGGGTGGCGCGCTTGAGGTGATGATACTCACTATCTTGGGAAACCATTTTAGTGTCTCCCGGGTGGGGACATTTGAAGTATAAACTAATATTTATTTATATGTAATATTATATTTTGGAATGGTTTATCTCCATTGACATCAGTCACTCAAAACCAAATAATTTTTCTACTAACAACAAATGAGATAGTATAACCTTCTCTCTTACATACTAACACGGAACTATCATACAATAGATTTTAATGTAACCCAAAACATTATCTCAAATGTTATTCTATAATAACTACTAGATATCCCAAATTACATCTAATAATATAATCAATTATTATCATAAATTATATTAAGGGTTCATAATATGATAGAATTCTGAAATATTTCTTATATATATCACTAAATCAATCTATGATCAGGGAACCACTCATAGAATATTTAATTAAGTACACTAACACATTATACAGGATACATGGAAATTATCAGTCACATTCTCAACATAAATACTTTATATGTTCTACCATGGCCTAAATTTTCTACGGTTATCAATCTATAAGAATAGAAACGACATTTGGTTCTCTTCCATGTCATGATAATGAACCCATTCAGACCATATATCATATGCATAATTCAATAAAAATTAATATTATCACCCATATCCATATCTTTATGTTTGAGCCTCATTTATAAAAATACCTCTCCATATCAGTAGATCCATAACTCAATGATATTCTCCACTCCATGTGTCCTAATAACACATTATCTTAGCTTTTCACTTAAACAAGTAACAATTAATGTCATTGAAATAAAAAATTACACCTGAGTACTCACTGATTTTTTAATTGATTATCCTATCCATGCCTCATATAAGGAAACTAACTCACAGAACCAAATCAGGTTGATGATTCCAACATACCCATTCAAGCATTCCAATAAATATATATTACAAATATAATAAGTTGATAGGAGGTACCACACACCTTAATAAAAACATATCCAATGAGATCATGATTTCTTCTATCTCATCCAATCAATCATAAAGAACAATGAATTACCATTCATCATGAGTGATTTATCATTTCCAAAACATTTGGAAATATGAATGAATCAACTCAAAGATCACTTCCACATAAAACCCCAATGTAAATGCATGTGAAATTTTTGATATTATTTCATAATAATATTTTATAAAAAGGTTATTATATTTCATATATAAATTTTTTATGTAGATATAATATCTTAGAAGGATCCATGATCATTTTGGAAGTTATGGTTCCCATAAGTATAAAATCTGGAGTTTCGTCATGGAATACATGAATAATGAATTTCTAGTACTAAATGTATGAATAATTTTTTTGAGCAGTTAATGCAGGTTGATGGACTCCCAAAAATTATGAATGGATATGGGTAACCATAGAAAACCATTTGAAGTATTACAGTATTATTTCACATGGCTAACACATGGTTTGTTGAACTATATGGCCATACCATAAAATGTGGCGATTCTTAGGCTATGGGGCTCTTATGGTTGTTTCCCAGTTTACTAAATGATGATGGATAACCATGAAATATGTTCTAAAAATATGAAATTTATATTTTGAAAAAAAAACCCATAAAAGATCATTAATCATCTTATATTTTTTTTCTAATCACATCTATCTTCAATGAGATTTTGGGTATTTATATCCTGTTAGAGGGTGATCTATTCAAATAAGAGTGCATCATACACTAAGGATCAAGTGAAGATTCATATTTATCACGTACTATATGTATATTCTCAGATTCTATTTATAGGAACTCTATAACAGGTCCATGTTTCAAGGATCCATATTTTATGTCGTTTTTTCCAAATATGGTGTTTTCCCTAGGCATGACTGTTATTCCAAGATAGACATATTTGAGAAGGTGAAATAATTATTTTGGGTTAGATATATTTATTGAGGTGCATATATGGTTCATGGAACGGTATATTTCTATTATTTTGTCCTATAATATATGATATTTATATTTCCTTAGAGACTAATATTCAGAGACATCACACTCCAGTCAAAGATGGTATAATTGGTCGTGAGTTTCACCATGGAATCCCTGAATAAATGATGTTTAATTTAATTATTTATGATTAAACTATGTATATATATATATTTCATGTCTACATATAGTTATTCATATTATATATATTTAAGGAAACCACTGGTGGGGGACTAGAGAGTTTCACTCACTTCTTATTCATTCAATTATTTTTACTGGGAAGACATGAATACTAATGGAATGGATATGGGTATAATATATATGGTTGTTCCTTGATTCGGTTAGTTATAGTGGATAATGAGATATTTTAACCTTTTATTTAGATTCATGATGTTTTATCAATTATGTTCTTTGTTATTTATTTTAGTTTTAATTATTCTGGTTTTTTATTTTTCCTGAATACGTCATTTCATAATGCTGAGATACAATCATTTATGTAACTGTTTTGGATGTTTTTTTAATTATCATTGTTAGTTAATATATTATTGAATTTAATTTTTATATTATTTAAACTAATATACTAGTATAGTCTACCTATCATAATATCAAAGATGCATAATTCTATTTGGTGACCTTTAGATTTTGGGGATGTGTTCTTAAACTAACATAATGATCTCTTCCAAGGGATAAAAATAATTGTAACAATATAGGATGAATTAAAAAGTGGTATCTATTTCATTTTTATTCAATATTTTTGTTAGATATATGGGAGATAGGGAAATGTCAAAACATAGTGTAAAACGTATTCCGGAAAATAAGAATATGTCTTATGGGAGGGGATCACATTTAAATAGATGGAATTGATATTATTTCAATTAATTTGTAATGCTAATGTATTTCACCATGAGTGATAGACAAAAATAATGATGTTATTGATTTGGGGTATTTTATCTTTAGACCAGAATGACATGTGTGTGTTTTTTCTTGAATCAATCTATGAATATATGATTGATATTTTATTTAAATGATTTCCAAGGGTTTTTTACTCTAAAATTGAAATATTTCATTTACATTATGTTCATGTAGACATTCATATATTTTCTTCACATATAAATTAATGGTGTCATCTTCATTAATTGCATTATATGTTTAATAAAATCATATTATCTGATCAATTTATTTCATTATTAATTAGAATAAGATAAATAGATCTATATTTATTACATACAATATTTTTCTCTTTAATTTCTAATTTACATTTCATTTAACTAATCATAAATTGTGATTTTTTGATTTAAATGATCAAAATGGTAATATATGATCACTTTTTCTATTATTTATTATATAGTTAATATAATGTAACTGAAATTTTATAAATAGTTTTCCTCTATACATAAAATAAAAATATTTTTCCCTTATAATTATTAATGAAATATGGTTACTGTACATAGGAAAACAATGATCATACTATTATTATTTATATGATATAAAACAATATGTTTATGTTATGGAATCCTTGTTTATGATTAGTTTGGGCTATTCGGAGTACTGGAGTTATAGGAATCATAAGATACGAGATCTAGTGAATAATGAGGTGTAATTCATTTTATCAATTTCCTTGGACAATTATTATCTGAATATTGAAAGTTATTTGGTAGGTTTTGCTTATTTTTTTGGTGTGACTAAATATTAAAAATGGGTAAATGGTCTTATTGAGATAGAGAGAGGCTTGTTTGTGAGATATCTATGGTGTGAGGTGTATAGTAGAACAATATTATATACCTATGGGGACATTAGTTTTGAAATATAATACTGATAATTGTGATATATTGTGACTACCTATGACCCTGGATGGATTATTCCTAACATTAGAGTGTGTGGAGGGGACTATAAAAGAACCTATAAATGAGATACTTATGTTGTATGTCTTAATAATAGTGATGAGTTATGTTGCCTATCAGTTTTCTAATATGTCTTACATAAATGTGATTATTGAATAACATAGGAATTTATTGTTTGATTAAGTATGGGATTT
Source organism: Viscum album (assembly GCA_963277665.1). Lineage (NCBI taxonomy): Eukaryota > Viridiplantae > Streptophyta > Magnoliopsida > Santalales > Viscaceae > Viscum > Viscum album. The sequence goes on from OY728141.1 coordinate 516,258,130, forward strand.
TTATGATATATGGGCTTGATTATCATAATGGTAAGTTTATTTTTTTACAAGTTTCCATGTGATATGAGTTGGGGCTGGAGATAATGATGAGATGAGCAATGTGATAGTGTAAAAGAATTTTTTTTTAATATAGTAGGTTATTAATTTAAAAATGGAGGAAACCCAATATATGGGTTAGTCCTTTAATTTATATTATTATTCTATGTGTGGAATGGTGTATGATTTATATTGATATTGATAATGAGTAAAGAATGAAAAATCATGGAATTGGTGTATAGATGACCTATGTGTTATGGTAGCAGATACCAAACCATTATATTTTTATTTTTATCTTGGTTTCGAGGGGAATGTTTTTTGGGTGCGTAAACCAATTGTTTGGGAGAACATAGATTGTTATATATATATAATTGATATATCCCAGTGTTCACATAATGGACCTAGAATTTGAAATGCACCCTATTAATTTTAGAAAAAAAGAACCATGTGAGATGCTTTCAGTTTGATCAGTTGACATGTATGGAGAATGGGTGGTTAAGAACAACCTAACTCTAGTAACACTGATATGGAAAATATGTCAATAAAGAATCAAAATATACAGGGGATTTAATTTGGAATGGACAAATAGTTATGATTTCATAGGAGAAATGATATGTAAATGATTCCCATATTAAATCTATAAATATCAAAGATAACATAAAAATTTTACAGCGGAACATCAAATTTCATCTAGTAAACCATTGAAATAAATCATACATCCTTTTAAGATATCTCAAGGAATATAAAACATAATAATTGGTTTGGATATATGCTCAATAAATGAAATTGGAAGACAAATTTTTTCATCGAGTAAATATAACATGAATAATATGTTTAAGTTAAATTATAATAAAAAATTTGATATAAATAATATCATAAAAGGGGAATAAATCGATGAATGGTATAATAATTTAAATGATCACAATGATAACAATATTAATTTTCAATATGAAATTATTAATAATGATAGACATCATAATCTCACCACTATGGCTTATTTCGAAGACATCATATGAAAATATGTAAGGAGTATAAAAAATACCAAATCCAATAAATATTATGAGGCCATGAAATGATTTTTTTGCTATAATGGGGTGTACATATTACATAATAAGTATAATTTAATCATCATATGATTAATATGAATTATAAATCAATACATAATCAATATACACATTTTAATTGAGAATCTAGAATTTAAAATTTTAATAGTTTCCCCACTCAATAAACAGAAGAGTATGATCATAAATGTTCTATAGTATTATGGAAGATGGTATCAATAGGTTATATCCAAGTTAATGTATAAGATTAATAAAATTATGATGATATATATGAAATTAATTTCAAAATATCACTGGAATATTTTATAATGAATGATAATTTTCATTTTGAAAGTACTTATATTAATCTATAAAAATTTCTCAATTATATTGAATATTTTTTTTAAAGTAATATCCATATAAAATAATAATTGACTGTCAAAGTATAATAATGTCCACGATATTGGTAATATAAATTCATTAATTAAATTTTAATACAATGATGTTTCCCACACATTTGGAAAACAATATACCATCAGAAAATGAGAATTATAATTTTAATAAACTATTTAATTGAGATTAAAACAATGGTAAAAATTTAACTTTAATGATTTATTAAATATTATTAAAATAATTCATTAAATAATTTTAATATAAATATTTACATGAAAAAATCCATCCTAAAGTAAATTATAAAGCAATATCGGGTTTTAATTAAATAATTATTCAGTTATTTTATAGGACAAAAAATATCAAACTATAAGTAATACAAAAAACATCATAAATAAAAAGATGATAATAAAATATATTGGATTTATGAAATAATTACCATATTATTCCTCTACAATATTCTTAAATACAAACAATATGCAAGATGGATGAGATTATGAAATAAAACCTTACCTCTAGTGCGACATTCTTCAAATGTTATTTTTTGCTAATGTATAATAAATTTTTATTTGTAATTCTGTAAAAGTACCATATAAAAAATTAAAATAACATATATGATATACATATAATAATTCAACACCGTTTTATTAGTAATTATTCATTAAATAAACCATTTATAAGTGTTAACTATTTCATTTTTTGTGTAAGTTTCAGTTCATTTACATTAATCATTACACCATTCTGATGGTTACATAATATCTATAATTTTAAAATTTATATAAATATAAAATATTTTAATTTATAAATTATATATATATTTAAAATAATTTTTTAATGGGGAACATGAAAAATGAATCACATCAGTTTGTGGAGGTGGTATTCCACATATATGCAGAAGTGATGTTATCAATTCTTTATGGGAGGAATTTTAACAAGGTAAATGATATTTAATATTAATATTAACCAAATTATTTCATAAATAATAAGAATATTTGTATATAACATCATATACATTATTATAATCTATTATAAATGGTGGAAATGAAAAATGAAATTCATTTCCTTGTTAGGCTGTAGTATGCACATAACCGCGTACAATGTTTTCATTTACCATTTTATAGATAATGAGCTATATAATGGTATAAACAAAAATTTAATAAAATATATGTATAAAGGCAATGATAATTTTATAATATAATTATGTTTAGAACAAAATTTAATTATTTATAATATTAAATAAAATGAAAAATACTAGTTATGCGAATTAATATTTTTTGGAAAATCAGAAATAACAAACACTTAAATCCATCTAAGACTAGATTATTTAGAAACAATTAGATATATAACATGGTTAGTACTTTTAAAAAATATACTTTTCAAGTATTTCCATAGATATGAGTCTCTTGATGCGTTGATAAGAAAGAAATGTGGGTGTTGTTTTATAAATGAGGGAGAGGACACAATTAGATTTTTTTTCAAAACATTAAAATATATTAATGAATTAATAAATCCAAATAAATCAAAAACTAATCATAAAATTATAGGATATTATATAAGTCAATATATTAATATTCATAGTACTTATTTATATTTTTGGTCATTTTATCCCTTATTATTTTATTTTTTTAACATTTATCTAATTATTACTCTTGTCATGTTAATTGTATTTTTACCAAAGATGTTGTTCATAATGAAAAATAGATACCTCATTAAAAAATTCGAAATGATTACTTGAAATATAAAATATAATTTTTCAAATTCAATTGTTTAATATTTTAGAAATTAATTTTAAATCATACCCATAGAAATCAATGAAAAATTGTTTACCTAAAATGTGTAAATTATATAAAGATAATTAAATAGAAAAATAATTTTTAATTTTTAATTCAATTTAGTTTATTAGATTATTTAAAATAAAATTAGAATTATTTTCCTTTAAAAAAATAAAAAATAAATATGAACCTTTTAAACAATTCTCTAACATATAAGTACTAAATAAATTAGTATTCAAACAAAAAAATTACATAGATTAAAAAATTATTAGCATAATATTTTTTGTTCAATATTATATTTTTACATGAATTAAAGTAAATATTTAATATATATTTGTATTGGAATTGACTATTCATAAAACCTAGAATTTTTATTATATAAGTATAATGTTATAAATGTAACTAATGGTTAAGATCAATGTTTTCTCTATTAATTAAGAAGTAAACTAGTTTATGAAAAATATCAATAATTCTTCCTAATCTAATATTTACAAGAAGAATACAAAATTGAAATTAATTTAGTCAAACATATTTAATATTTTTTTTTTATTTTGGATATAATAACATTCTATAAAATAGATATTTGAAATATTATATTTTTATATTATATAGAAAAACATATGATACTTTAATCTTGGGGGCTAGAATATTCCATCCATGACAAATGTCATCCTCAAAAGTTATATATTGTATCCTCATGTACCTATCTAAATAATTATTTATTATATTTTATTAGGTCTTAATTTTCCATTAACTAATTATGACTTTCCCAATGTTCTTTTTTCAAAAAAATTCATCTGATTATGAAACACTTATTCACTACTGTCAAGTGTTATGATAGGCTTCCAAAAGTAAGATAAATATGGTTCCAATTATATTTCCATAGAAGTGACAACCATAAATAGTTCTGGAATTCACTTCCTTAATTAAGAGACAAAAAATTACAGAAACATTAAATAATTTAGATGTAAATTTGAAACAGTAATATATTGATCATATTCTATCCATGGTTTCAAAATGCTCGGTTTACATAGGTCATAATTTCCCTTTCATTCTAAACATTATAACACCTTTCCCCGAATATACATATAAAAATCATCAACTTACACTTGAAATTATAAATACATATTATATTATCTATCAGTTTTAGGAAATTCATTTGTCTAATGAATTTTTTCTTTTTTATACCTCACATTACAGGAAACACTGAGTTTTTCGTGCATTACACACACCACTATGTTTAAAAGAGACATTATATACTATGAATATATTATTATTTAAAAAAACATTTACACGAATATCATGGAATAGAATTTATGAAAATGATTAAATAAATTATGAAAATATATGGGCTAAAAATGTATATATAATGAATTATTTTTTTAATAAATATTTATAAATAAAAATATATTCCATTTGAAAATAAATGAATTCTTCATCTAAAAACTATTTTCATGAACAAAAACAAGTTTTATCACAAAATATTATCCATTAATAATATTTATTTAATATAATGATGTTTACATATATAATAAATTTTTAATAAATTTTTCAACATTCATATCATGTGTTTTATAGAAAATAGAAACAACTAAATGGAATTTTATTCTTCAAAATATTATTTTTCTAAAAATTCAATTTCATCCTTTTTTAAACATATTTTAATAAAAATATTTTATTGTTATAGAAAATTTATTTGATCAAAATAAATTGGATTTTTTAAATAATACTATAAAAATATCATTGGGTGAATTTTTTGACTTTTCATAAAGGATTAATTTTTATCGAATATTGAAAAAAAATAAATTTTAATATTAAACATCCATCATATTTAAATAATTTATAATTTTAAATTAAATTATAACATTTTTAAATGTAAATTTTGTTCTATAATATATCTATTAATCCAATATTTCTCATTTAAATCAATTTAATATTTAATTGGCATATAAAAACATTATAATATTTTTAACAGTTTTTCTTTGAAACCTCATTTTCTAGTCACATCTGTGGAAATGATGTTACGTAAAATTTTCTACCTGATTAAAATGAATATGAAAAAATTGATTCCATATTTTAAATTAAAAATATTTTTATTATCTAGTTTTTTCAATTTAATTTTTTGTACGAAAATAAATATACTAAACATTATAAATTAATTACTATGCTTACGGTAAAATGGGGTTGTGATGGGTTAAAAAAATTATAAGGTTTAAAATTACCTAGAAACACATATAAAATATATTTTATGGAAATATTTAGAAACTATAATGTCTTACCAACAAGACTAATCTATTTTTTATCCTTATGGGAGGATAAAAATGTTGGTACAACTTTTCCATTTGAAACAATTATATATGTACCTCTCACCTCATTTATAATCGCCCACACGATATCAAATCTTCTTAAAACAATAAAAACATTTAGCTTATCCAATGCCTTTCAAAATAATTTAAAAAATACAACCTGTCATCATATAATCAATATTTGGTTTCCAAAAAATCATCGTTGAATGTATTTTGGGGCAAACATAATGAGCTAGCCCGAAGAAGACGTAAGATTCTTCAACAAGTGTTTTTTATTATATATCTTTCTCTAAATACTTAAATTATAATTAAAAATTTAATCATATATTATACAATATTAATTCATTTAATGTTATTTATTATGTCATATTAATTACCAATAACCATCTCTGCTTCTCTCAAACGGGTTATTAAATCATCGTTTGTGAGTACAGCTGACTACCATCTCATGAACTTATTTCATTTATTTTTCAATTACAACCTATCATAGTTCGGTATGATGATTAATATATTATATATACATATATATATTTGATATTTATGAAATAATTATTCATATGGAGTATTTATATCATATATATACTTTTATTTTCCAAACCTAAGTGGTATGATAACATCACTTCTGTGTATGGAAGTCTACCGCCCCACGAATCATTGTGATTCATTTTCACAAACTCCTTACATGGAATAAAATAAATGAAATTTTAAGGAATATAAATGATATAAATTACATAAAAATCTAAATAATGTCATATTTTTCATTATAAAAGGATTATATTTCATTTAATTTATTACTTTATAACTCACTGAATGAGGATAATGTTGTTCAGATACATGTAGACTCTCCCCTTCACGAAGTGATGTGGATCTCTTTTCCTGAAAAATTCACATGTATTATATGTATAAATGTATTTAAATAATTAATATGGTATTATTTATATTATTATAATTATTTAATGATAATATATTAGTAGAATCTATTCCTTAGTGATATTTGAAAAATAGAAATGTTTTTCATGTGAATATACGACCAACCATCTCCAGGATCATAACATACACCATTTATCAAAACTATCTTCATGATTTGTCTTAAAATTTAAATTTTATTATAAATGTTATAAATATGTAATTATTATTAATTTTTATATAGTTTAATTATTATTTCATGATGTGTACTAAAAAAATCAAAATGTATACAAAATTAAATGTAGTTATTACAAAAAACATCAATTTAGAAAGGAATTGTCAGTAAAATGGTAGAAAATGTTAAGAAGTAAAAAATATATGTTAGGATATATATATTTATGGTTCATTAATATTTTTATAATAAAATTATATTAATTATATAAGTGTTTATAATGTGTATGGTGGATTTAGAGACATAAGGTAATGTATATTAATTCTCTCTTTTATTTCTGTAAGGCAAATTATAATTCACCACTCGTTTATTTTTTGTTTTTTATATTAATAAATTAGAAAATATATATCTTTAATATCATTATCTTAATGATATAAAATGTTATAATTTCATCCAAATATTATTGGGTCTTATCATTCAAAATATTACTAAATTTATATGGAATTATTGTCTAAGTTTTTACATATGTGAGACACCTGAAATGTCCACCACTTATTTCACATATATGATTTATATACATCCTATGAATTTAAATTATAAATATTATATTTAAAATTTTCCGAATTATCAATATAATTTACGAAATATTTTATTGGATATTATGATTTATATTATAGTAAATTTGTAATGGTTTTATGTTACAATATTGTTGTTTATTAGAATTTTTTTAATTATTTATCTAATATTGAAATATTATTATCTAAAACTATAAAATCATTAATTTTATTCTAATATTTTTAATCCACGATTATAAAATTTTCCCTTCATTTTCATCTCATAATATTATTAATAAATAAAAAATATAGTTCTGAATAAATATCAGATTTTTGGTCAAAAAAATATCTTCTAGAACCATGTCCCACAAAAATAAAGTCTAAATTTATTTTTTATTCTCCTATGATTTGAAAATTCTATTTATAGGCATTATATAATTTATAGAATGATTTTTTAAAGGAATTTTAATTAAATTTCAAACCTATACACGTTTTCATTTTAACAAAAATGATATTGGAATCATTGTTTTATCATGTACATTCTAATATTTTTTACCGAAATCATGACCATTATTTTGTTTGGAGAATAGATTATATATTTTTATGGATATTTCCACTGAAGGTTATTTTAAAAAAATTTATGCTTTTAGAAAAAATTCATATTTAAAATGATACTTTCCTCCATAAATATTTTGAAACATTTATACCATTCTTATATATGATTTCTAAGTAAATTTCAATTAATTTTTTGTCAATATTTTTATATTATAAAATCGATTTTTAAAATAAGAATAAATATTTTACTATTGAAATTTATAAAAAAATTAAATATTCATTTATATCTTTTGAGGATATTTTTAATGGTTATAATTTTTATACTATTTATTGTATAAATTTGTTTTTTACAATGGAATGAATATTTCCTCAAGAAATATTTTTAATTATTTTTAAATAATTGTTTATAATGTTTAATTTTTATATTCATAGAAAAAGATTTACAAGATATTATATAATTTTAGTTCTAGAAAGTAATATTCTATGAAGGGTTTTTTTCAATAAGAATTTTTTCAAGTGATTTTTATTTCAAAATCATTATCCATATAAGATGAAATCCGTTGTAATTATTCATGATTTAATGTTGATATGATCTAAAGAATCATTTCTTATTATTTCTTTAAATATTTTTTGTTTACAATGATATGAGCTTTGTGAAACCTATTTTTCTTCCATGGGATATACAATGACAGAACCCTTATGAAACACTCTTCTTTTCCCTGAGTTTTCGTTAATAATATTATCTTATGATTTTAAAAAATGTATCTTTTACACATGTTGTGATATGATTAAATTTTTTGAAAATCCATTTAAATTCATGGATAATGATATGATCTATTTTGTATGATCTTATAGAATAAATATTCATTATTCTAATTTTGTGAAGGGCACTACCAATTAAACCTCCAAATAATTGTGTAACAGATAATTTTTTATTAGATCAAATGTTACACAAGTAGTCATCCAAATCCTATAAGATTGAACAAGAGGGGTTATCCCAAAATTGAAAGAGGGTAAAAAAGAGTTTGTTGAAATCCATAATTAGGGAATATAATAGGTTATCCCAATCCAAAAAGAGGGTACACTAGAGGTGATACCAATCTCAAATAAGGTACACAGATTATTATCCAAACCCTAATATGTTATGAATTCATTTTTGGTAATCATTTATACAATATTTTATATAATTATTTATATTCCAATATTCCTTGTCTCATCCCAATTTTATCCTCTCATGTATCTTGTTATTTGATTACCCATATGATTCATGTCTTATAAACTAACAGTAACTTCACCATGACTCAATATTATGATCATTCATAAATATTTACAGTTTTTATATGTCAATATCTTGTTCTCATACACTTGTTATCCAATAATATTAACATAATTCCTTAGTTTACACTTATTGAAAATTTGACATCATCATTTCCTATGTTTCCTCTCCCCAGGTTATGAAGAAAGGTTTTATGTATGGTATGTCTAAGAAGATTAAAATGTGGTATATCATTATGTAATATGTTTGTAATATTTGTCTAAATTAAAATATTGTGTACCTAGTTTCCAAAGGAACTAAACTATTAATGTCCCCTTGTATGTGTTTGTATAATATAGCACATATTCATTTAAAAATATTTAATATATATGTTCAAAAACATTGGGTCACTATAGTTAGTAAAAAAAGAAAATGATTAGTTATACTTTTCAAACATAGAGGATAAAATAGAAGTGAGATACATAGGTCTATTTAAGAGGAAATGTATATAGATATATATAAGCCTAAGTCTAAGGATGATTTAATTTATAGGAAAATGTTAATGAATTTTGTTAAATGATATAGAATTTTGGTTTCCAAAAAAATACTTCCATTTTTAGATAATAAATATGGATATAGATCTAATTCATACAAGAATAAGGGTAATAAAATGGAGTGGGGTGAATTAAATTATGCTCTGCCATCACCTATGTCACTACAATAAGCCTTGGATAAACACCTTGATTGAAACTCCAGGGAGATATGCTTTTTAAATTTGAAAATAAATTTTGAACCATATTAATTAATTTTAATAGATGATGACTATGAATGACATTTTATATACCTAAGATGTAATTAATTAAAACTAAATTTTCATTATTTAGTCATCTTATAGGATATTTTCATGATTATTTGGTTGTAACCATGATTTGAGTTTCTCACAATATGTTTTTTTTGTATTTAGTCAATAGAAAGAACTATATGGAACTATATTAAAATTGAATTTGATAAAATTATTTTGATAAAAAACAAAATATGATGATTAATTGATGTATTTATATTATGATTATGTGAAATTAGTAATCAGAGTATATAATAAATAATATGTAAATTAATAATTTTTTTGACTCTCCAATAAATATAATGTTAGATTTCATTAAGATATTATGTAATGAATTCCATGGAGAAAATACGATTCAATTTTTTAAATAATGATAAATTGCGAAGAAGAATTCAATGAAATATCTCATGGAAAAGGAAATATGCATCGAATGTGTAAAATATATAAACATTAAATTTAATTTTTTAAGAAAAGGGAAAATTAAAATTTATATAATCGATGGGAAAATTCATCTCAATAATGTATTGTCAAAACAAATTGATTTAAATATGAAATATACATAAATTAAGAAAATAAATGTCCTTGAGGAATGATAACGATGTATATAAAAAAGTTATATGAGTAATTTTTATATTACTGAGGATAAAGAAAATAAGATTGACATATAATATAAAATATTATTTATGTCATAATATTATGTATCCTAGTTAATTATTTGAGAGGGAAGTCTGATTATTACTATTTTTTTTATTAGAATTATGAATTTTGAAATATCAAATGCTTGTACACTATGATTTTTCATTAATTCCATGAAAATATTTGTTGATTTATTCGATTTTTTAAGAAAATATAATCAATTTGAAGGTGATATTTATAAATGCCACATGATTATTGGAATGATAAACATTAATATATTAATTATATAGAGATAATTATTTAGGATAAATAGATGATTAATTTTTATTAACTAAATTCGATAGTACTAATATCATTAGAACTAATTAATGATTTATTAAAAAGTTATGATATCATTGATGGAGTTTATAATATTTTGTATTTAAGGAATATATCTTATAATATGTGTATTATTTAAGGAATTGGGAATAATCTATTGTTTCAATATAAACTTATGCTAAGTAAGGTATAATAACAATACATTATTAAAGAATTCACTTGTTATATATTTGAAAAATAAGAGCTAAATAATGTGTTTGGGGGGATTAATGAGAAGTTCATACTATAATGTTAGTGAACATAATTATATCATTTTTTTAAATATTTTTTAAGGTAATAAGTTGAACAATTTATGAATTTTTTAGTAGATATTTAGATGAGGCTTTAAAGATAAGTGTATTACTTCACCATAAAATTATTTATTCATAACACATGCGTAATATTTTGTTATGATAAAAATTGGAGATAAAATTAATAACCTATCATTATTATATAGATCTCATTTATTTTTTTAAACATGATCAATTCAATTGTTATAGTATTAGATTAAGATGAAAAATATGATGGCATAACTGAAGGATGAAATTTTTCACTTGGAATAATAAGATATTTTGTAAGAAATGTTTCATATAATTATAGTTTACATGTGAATTTTTTTTTCAAAATTTATAAAACTATCATGAAATGTTATTTTTTTCATGTTATAATCACTTTTTATGTTATCTATGACCTATTCAAGCCTCTTTGGTTTATGTGTTTTTGCCTATTAACATTATTCTGTCCATCTTCTCTATCATTTCCTATGAATATTTGGTTTTTAATTACCTCTTTTATACACATTATTTTAATCCCAACCATTTTTAACTTATATGGAAATGTTTAATGTTTTATTCTATATTAATTTTATGCACACCTTTCTTTCTGGTAAGATAATTTGTTATCACCCATTTTCTAATGCAGGTTTCTATGAAGGAATTTTTAAATTTTAAACATTGGATGACCAAGATAAATTATTTGAGATAAATTAATTGTACTATTGGAAGAAGGTAATACCCCAATATTTTACTATTTTTTTGGAAAATAATTTGATATTTTTCAAACATTTTTTACAATATAAAATAAGATTTTATTCAGAAATATAAAACACAATGTTCAATGAAACCCAACATATAAATAAATTATTGTTAGATTATTTGATAATTATCACCTCGCCATTGGACTGGTAGTTATAAATAGGATAAAATAAATTATGAAAATATATGGATTTTAAATTTATATATAATAAATTATTTTTTGACCAAATAATTAAAAATGAAAATAAGTACCATATCAAAATAAAAGAAACATTATTTGGAAAAACAATTTTTTAAAAGAAAATACTATTTTACCTCAATAGATTAATTATATAACATTTATTAAATTATTTTTGTGGAATTTATATACTATATAATCAATTTAATTTTTACAGTTTGTCATATCTATTTTATAAAAAAGAGATAACAATAAAACCAATATTAAATAACAAAACTATATTTTTCTAAAATAGTTGGTTTGTCGCCCATTTACACTATGTTTTTAATACTTGTTATAAACATTATAAAATTTAATTAGAAAAATAAATTTCGTTTTTAAAAAATAAATATCAAAATTATCTTATGTTGAATTCTTTATTATTTTCTACATGTTTTAATTTTTTTCATAAATATTGAAAAAACTAAATATTAATTCCAAACTCATTTATTTAAATAATTATGTTGTAAAATTATAAATTAAACTTTATTTAAAGTAAAATTTGGTAATATATATATATATATGTTCAATTTTGTTTATTTTAATCAATATAATGTTTAATTTTTATAGTAAGACTTTTTAATTGTTTGAACAATTTCTCTTTTAAAACACACTTTCTCATCATGTTTACATGATTACTTTTAAAAAAATAGTACTATTAATAAAATTTGTAAAAATGGATTCCATATTTGGAATTATAATTATTATTATTATATAATAATTCTATTATATTATTTTTACCAAAATTAATATGGAAATTAATAAAATTTAATTACCACAATTAATGTAACAAATTTCCTATTAGGATTTAAGAAAATATAAGTGTTAATATAACTTAATGTAATTTATAAATATATATTATAGATACATTATCTAAAGATATGTGCATGGAGGACTGTAGCAATTTCTTTAAGACTACATATGTTATGCTTTCATGAGTGGTATTTTCAGTTTAATCATTTCAATAATAAATACACCAAATCTCATTCCTGAATCACTATTATTGGACTTAATTGGATATTTTAGCCTAAATATTATTATTTTTTGTTTCATATACTATGGGGATCCCAATATAGATGGATAGAAATAATGAGAATACCATATTTGGTCAATATGCTAGATTTCTCGTCATGGTTGATTTAAATACTAGCTTGATCTATAATATTGTTTTGTTATCACTTGATGTTGATATTCCATTAAAAGTTGATTATGAACAACTCAATGAATTTATTATAGAGTTCCAAATGATTATTTAGGTCAATGATAAATGCCACAAGTGTGTAGTTTCCTCGTTTTTATCCTACAAAGGGAACCCAAATGCCTCATGTACAATGAATTTGTTGATGCAGTCGACACAGAATATGGTGGACTCAATTGGTGTCACAAGAAAAACTCTAAACAAAGGAATTGTGTGGAGTAGAAATTGTGTAGAAAAGGAGTTTACATAAGATATTCATAGGACAGTGGATATTGAACCAAAGATCCAAATGGATGAGTTTCATCTTTTGACTTCAACGCATAAATATGACCATGAAATTGAATGGAAACAAAATCTGGGTGATGGAAAAATTTCAAGGATTCAAGATGAAATAAATAAATTAATGGAAACTCAGGGGATCCATGGAATGTGGTATGCCATTGAAGATGATTCCATTAAAATATTCATTTAGATAAATATTATACAAAGGGAATTCTGCTATTGTGGATGATGAAGGTTTTTAACCCATTCCACCTAGGAAAGAGAGATAGAGGAAAGTATATTCCTATCTCAAGCTGACTACAGTCACCAAGTCCCATGGTCCTATAGAAGACTCTTATTGGTATTATGATTACGTTGATTTTTATAATTTTAATTTTGACCTATAATTCTTTCTTGTTTAGATTGGCATGATGCCATGATGCCCGAATGAACCCTTCAACCTCTTTCCTATACCTCCATTTATTTTTAATAAGGGGGATCTTCCTAATTCTTATATCTACAGAATAGCCACATTTGGACCCTACCATGTCTAAGAATCAATAGAAATCTTTGCATTATCCATTTTCCATGATCAAAACGTTGGTACATCATTTTTTTCAACCAATTACATGTATACCACTCACATCACTTATAAAAGTCTCCCTCTCTCCTCTCACCTTCAAATGATCAAACCATTTTAGTTTAGACAATACATAAATAAATAACATCAAAAAATCCTTCTTCTATATCTATAATACTTATTATGGTATTAAATCTCACCTAGGTAATCTTTTGGGATGACCATAAGTGGTTACCTAATGAATATGCGATATTATTCAATACAAATAATTTTTTTATTTTACAATCCACCCCATTGAATTATTACCAAAACATGTTGGTATAATAACCTCAGTATATTATAGATAGTTAAATGTTTTTTTATTTTTCATGACCTAAAATTATAAACTTCAATAAATTTTTTTATTAAATTATCCTTCAAGTGTATGAAGGAATACCACATCACATTCCTATATCATTTATTTTCCCATTATGGCCTCTCAATGTTATGTATTATGATGGATATAAAGTATATATATTTTTTATTACATTTTTATTCCAACTGAGTCATTATATCAAATATTTAATTTATTAATTTCATGGGATCTGATCACATCGCTCGTGTTTATGACAAACTATCGTGTTGTGTTATTATGTGATTCATTTTCACTAACTCTGTACACAAAATATAAAAAGTATAATGATAATATTTATATTTTATCTAAATAAAATAATTTTGATATTAAGGACACATTTATCATTATTTTTGATAATATATCATTTCATTATTAGTGTTTCACTCACTAGAATATAATAACATCGTTCATTTATGAGTGGACTACAACCTTTATAAAGCGATGTGACTGTATATTCAACACCACTCCACACGGATAATAGGTTTACACATATTTAAAAGAAATAATTTATTATTTATGATATTTTTGTAATTCAAAAAATATAATATATTACTTGCCTCTTTTCCATAATGATATTTTAAAAATGGAAATGTTACTCAGCTGTGTGTACGACTTACAAACTCATTGCTCATAATGTTCATAATTTCTCAAAAATATATTTCATAATTGGGCATAAAAGTATAATTTATGCATAAATATGTTAATAATTTCATTATTTAAATCATATATGTAATTGGATAGAATAAAATTATTTGGAATTAAAATAACAAATGACAAAAAACAAGAAAATAATATTATTACCCAAATGATGATTTGGGCAAGAAATTATTAGTAAAAATGTAATAAATGTCATATAAAATATATATGGGGTGATTTATATAATTATGGTTCTATAATGTATTTTTAATAAATTTATATTTATTATTCAAGAGTATTTAATGTGTGTGATGTATTTCAACAATTAAGATAAGGGATTTCTATCTATAATTTTATTTCTGGGATTCATATTAAAATTCATCATTAATTAAATTTTTTGGTGTATATATTTTCCATTTGACTTGTTATATAATGAATCTTATTATATTCATTGTTTTATGTTTTATTTTATATCATTCTTTATTTAATATTCTGATTCAAATTACTACTAAATTAGTAAGGGAGTACAACTTATAGATTTAACTCTTTTGTGAAACATTCTATATTGAAAACCTATTTCTTGGATGTGGTGTATATAATAACCATGAAAAACAATTTTTGATACATTACATGAAAATTATGGCCATACATATCAATTTTTTTAACTTTATTTATTAAGAATCATGTTTTAAATGTTTCCATTGTAAAATTATTATGTTATAATTTCATTGTTTATCTAGATTATTTATGATAAAGTCACTAATATTAAAATATAATGATATAACTCTAAATAATTATCATTTAATTTTTTTGTATAGTTATTTCATGAGACTAAATCATTTCCTTCATTATCACCTTTTTATATAATCAATTTTTAAATAAAAAATCAGGTAAAATTTCTTATTAAATGATGATTCATTTTTATGTTTTATAGGTTATTTTGAATGAAAGGTAATGTTCAAATTCTAAGTGTCTTTAATTTTTTTTAAATAGTAAATGAAATTTTAATCAATAAATGTTTTAATTGTTTTTATATTATTCCTTGTAATTTTTTTAATATTTTTTCAAATAAAATATTTTTGAAAATAATTTATGTTTCCAAAATTTTGTTTCATTGTGGAATTGATATTTTAAAAAAATATATTATTTAAATGATTTTTGATGATTGAATTTTAATTTTTCAAGGATAAATTAAAGGGAAACTATTTTTAAAAATTTTTATGTTTTACATTTTTTTCTCAAAGTGGAATGGAAATTTTACATAATAACTAATTTAAATGATTTTAAATCCTAATTTATAAATTTTAAAAGTAATTTTCAAAGAAAAGGATATCAACAAAATTTATAATGTATATTTTAAAAAATCTATTTCCATGGAAATATTATTTTACTCACAGATCATTCTAGTAGATTTTTATCTCAAAATAGTTTTCTATCCAAGATATCATGATTTGATGATATATATGGTTTATGGGGGATATGTTCATATTTCACCATTATTATATTTATCTGAATGGTTTATATTTTTCTTATCATGATCTATGTTACACCATTTTCTATTCAATGGGTTATACAATGATATAAATTTAATGAAACCTTATTCTTTTCATGAGTTATGTAATAATGAAATGATGAAATGTTTATCAAACCGATATATTTTCCATAGGTTATGATGTGAATATTGTTTTTGAAACCCAATTCATTTATGGGGTAATGATTTGATGAATGTTTTACAATCATGTAGCTCATGTATAAATGATTTTTTTATGATTGGTGGGACCTATATTTTAATCCAATTAATTGGGTAATGATTAATATTATTTGAACTCAAAGAGCCCATGAGAGGATATCAAAAACACAAAATAGGGTATATGGGTGGTTATATAACTACTAAAATATTTTTCATTAGATTCGATCCCAATCCCAAAATAATGTACATTGAAGGTTATACGAAAACATGTGATGGTACATGGGAGGCTGTGCCAAACATAATAAGGTACACAAATGGTTCTCTAAAGATTAAATTTTTATGAATGTCATGGGAAATTTATATGATATAATATTTATATTATTATGTATATTAAAAAATTCTATGTCTTCTTCCAATTTTATTCTCTCAGAAATATAGGCCAATGATTTATTTTATGACTAATGTCTAGTAAACTACAATTAATTTTGAATCAATTAATAATTTTTATCTTTTATGTGGAGGGTATAGTTTTCATATGTTATTATCCTTTTCTCTTTCCCTTATACACACATATTATTTATGTAATTTCAAAATTTTCAATTATAGAGAATCTATGCTCACATTTACTTTGGTTTTATTTCCCTTGTTAATGAAGAATGGTTTTAATTAGGAAATGTCTAAGAATATTATTGTGTGGGAATATCATTGTTATATATATATATTAAAAATCATTTTCCTAATTAGATCATTTTGTAGAAAATCTCCAATAGAAGTATATTATTATAGTCCCCATGTGTGATTTTGGGTAATGTATTTTTGAAAATTGTATACTATGCCTCTAATAAGAGTAAACTATTAATGTATCTAAGTGTGTATTTATGTAATTTATATTTTAATCCATAAAAAATATGTGATATCTTTGTATGAAAATAGCGTGTCACTATACCTCTTTCAGTTATAATATTAATTTTTTTCTCTAGTATACCATCAAATGATTCTTAATATTATTCACTTTCACTATTGTCTAATAAATAATATTTTTGACTAAAATATTTCATTCTCCTACATTATCCCAATAATTTATAATAAAACACATTTTTCATTCAATTCATTGTATTGTTTCATTCGAAATCATTATTGATATCTATTATAATATTGAAATGATACCAATGGTAAAAAGTATTCCCACATATATTGATCATCAAGTGATTATTCCATCAACATCGAATTTAATGTTGTAAAATTCCTTTTAGATTTCCCTTTATTTTGAGGATAATACGATACTATAGTTCATCTTGGAGTCAAGATACTGATATAGAATCTTTATAAATTTTAATTCAAACTAGAGACCAAAAGAAAATATAATTCAAATTGGATCACCATGAAATCATAGAAAGTCATTAATATTGAGATTTATGAAGAACTCATGTGGTTTGTCTTCCTTTATCTAGGGGAAATGTTTTTACTCATTATAATTATTAATAATATTCCATTATGGTATTATTTTTTATTTGAGACATTAGAAAACCATTAAAATAGGAATATTTATATCATCCTAGTTCCAAAAATGGAATTTTTATACGCTTTATGACTCATTTAAGATAATTTATTTCAATAATTACCTATTTATGAATAGTGAATCATGATATAGAGACTAAAATTTTACACTTTATATTATTCCCCCAAAATTTTTCCCTCAAAATCATAATAAATTTTAGCGCAACCATGGTGCCTAGAAAAATAATAGATATTTTCTTCATCAAATAATTCTGTTTTTAGCACAGTCAGGACTAAAAAAATAGTCACATTCCAAATTTTGAGAAAACATATTCATAGATGAAGTTATCCAGCTCACCATTATTCAAAATTTTTTTTTTTCAACATTCTCAGTATTAAGATGAAAAATTATTATTTTATTTAATAAGGAAGGGTTGATAAAAATTTTTATTATAAGTGGTATTTACTGTAACATCACGTTAAGATATAAGGTACTATTGATGTCCTTATGTACCTACATTGTAGATTAGTAACTTGGGGTGTGTTTTGTTTGAAAATTTAAATAAATCTAAATGATAGTGTGTTGTGCATGGTTTGCGCACAGTTTGACAAACCGTGCGACCAAACCGTGCCAACCTTGAAACCTGGAAATCATCTTTGGCATGGGCGGTGCACGGTTTGTCTTATCATTCGACCAAACCATGCGAAAAGGGCGGTCGTGGCAGTATCTCACGCATGGTTAGTGCACGGTTTGTCAAACCTTGCGTCCAAATTGTGCATCCACTTAAATGATATCATTAAATTGGGGATCTCACTCGATTATTCCTCTAAGTGTCTCGTTTCTTCTCTTAAGAGGCCCTATCTTGGGACTTTTCTTCTCGTATGGTTAGAGAGGGTTCTCCCATCATTCCAGAGGTGATCAAAAGGCTCCTCTTGGTGAATCAAAGTCGGATTCTTGAGGTATGTGATTGTTCTTCATCGTTCTTGATCGGTTTCTTAGATCTACTTAGATATACATCTTCTCTTCTCTCGATTTCTTAGATCTATGACCGTTATGGGTAGATCTAATTGTGTGGTAGAAAATATGATGAGATTTGGTCTTGATCTCGCTAGGATAAGAGATGTAAGGTGGGTTCTTGAAGAAGCAACCTGGTTTTCTTGACTGTTCTTGACTGTTGGGGTTTTGGTCAAAACCTTCATGTTAGGTGGTTCTGTCCCGACAAGACAAATAGTTTATCATTGTATTTTATTGATTTATTTCAATTATTGATTTAAATTCAATTTATCAAATTTTCTTTCAATTAATTGATAAAAACTGGATTCCATTTAATTGATATATTTGAAATGGTTTTGGCATCAAAATTTGGGAAAACCCCAATTCCATTGAATTGGGTGTGTTTATGGAAATTGGCCGATTTAAATTGTTTAATTTAAATTAAGTATTTTATGGAAATGTTTTCAATTAAATTGTTTAATTTAATAGTGAAATGAATTGTGTAATGATTTAATAGGCTTTGAATGGATTTCAAACTTATGAAAATGGCTTAAAAGTATTTGAAAGAAATCCATTGGTTTTATCTTATGGAAAGGCCTGTTTGGAATAAAACATTTTTTGGTTTTAAATGGAATGAAATTGGATGTTTTTGAAATGGGATAATGGGATTGATCGTATTTTATGCATTCTTAAAATAGTTCTCCCATCATTTAAGAGTGCATGCAAGCCTTAGGTAGTTAGTGAGTTATTTGTATACACTCTACGCTACGACAACATTCAAAAACATACATGCAGCGAGTCACATTCTTGACTGGTTGGTGATGAGTCTCCTTTGTCCAGTGTCATAGGGACGTGTTTATACACATTTTTCTGAGTTCACATATAGTGTGTGGAATCCTATTACTGGTTAATACTATCATACCTTTTGGATGATTCCCATGTTGCTCACTTGTTTATTTATATTTGAGATATAAATGTATGCCAATTCTTGTGAAATGATTTACATTCCTGGTGAATTTATATAAACTATTTTATATAAATCTTTTACATAAGCCATTATTTTAGAAATATTCAATCATTTTTAAATCATTTTCTTGAAATATTTATTCCCATCATTTGAAAAAGTTTAGGATTTTTGTTAGAATATGATTTTGAATTGCCAAATCTATTTATTTTAAAATCGAATGATTTTCATTTAGATAATCTATATTTGGCATCTGTTATGGAATATTTGGCGCTATCCTACTAGGATTAGGTTCAGACCCTACTTTTTCCTTCGATTGTTTGTAGATATCTATCTTACAGGCTCGAGCAAAGGGAATGAATATCTTGGAGGGGGATCGAGTTTTTGATCTTATCATTGGTTAATTGTGTCCTTAGGGACTTTGTAACTATTTTCCTCTTTTTTATACATGGGTTATAGTATGTTGGGATTTTTATGCCATGTTTTATTCCGGTACATCACTCCCAGTGGGGTTGCATTTTTTCTTATGAATACTATCTATTTTCTTCTGCTTCCACATTCATGTGGAAAAATCATTCCTACATGCATGTTGTGTGATTCCAGGTGCTAGTTTTCGACCCGTGGGGATCGAGAACGCCCTTAGAGCTATGTCAAGGCTGGATCAGTTATTGGGTTACCAGGTTACTGAGGATGGTTCGTGACAAAGTGTTATTAAAGGAGGTTAAGAATCTTTCCTTGATGACAGTATGCATTTGTGTTTTCATGTTGGGACTTGAGAGGTTTTTGTGATTGAGTGCCTAGACAGATCTCACCACAATGAAAATTAAGTCACCAGGGTTTGTTAGAAAAATATGACTTCTGGATTAGTTCTAGTATTTTAACAATATTGATCAGGATAGAGTAGAATCAAAATCTTGTTAATCCATTATATTAAGAATAGTTTCCCTTATTACTTAGTTTGGATGTTAATTTATGTCTTTTTATGTTGTGTAGTATCATGCCTCCGATAATACGTGGAGCTCAGATCCAAAAATAGGCTACTGCTGATCCTCAGCAAGCGAGTCCTATTGTGGATCCGAGTCTATTTGAGGTGATTGTTTTCACTATCCAAGATCTGAGATATGCTCCACCTCTAGTTCATGTTCAGACTCCAACTACAGATCATCATAGTGATATTTTCTGAATTCGTTCTCAAGAATTCCTATACTAGAAGCCATCGGTTTTCAAAGGCTCCACTAACCCTCAACATGCTGAGGAATGGTTGAGTATGATTTAATATCTATTTTTGTTCTTGGAGACACCTGATGTGATCAAGGTGAAGTGTCCCACCTTCATACTGGATGGACCAAGTAGTAGGTGGTGGGAGACAATGGTGACGGTAGGGAAACTTGAGGGTTTGGAGTGGAAAGAATTTAGGGGTCTTTTCAGTAACCAGTTCTATCCATAATCAATAGTGTTGGCCAAGGCTATGGAGTTTTCCAAGCATGAGGAGGCCAACAAAACCGTGACTCATTACTCAAATCTCTTTTCTCATCTGGTACAGTTTTCTCCTGAGATTGTATCAAATGATAGGATGATGGCTCGATGATTCGAGTTGGGACTTCAATCAGATATCCATTCTCAGGTTTTTCTACTAAAGCTACACCCATATTCTAATGTTCTGGATATGGTGATTATGGTTGAGATGGACTTGGCAGGAAATTCAGGGTTGAAAGAGGTTCTTTTCCCTCATAGTGGCAGTGTGGGTTCCTTTAAAGGAAAACCAAAGCGCGACTTCTCTTGTGGTAGTTCTCGATAGAAAATTCATCCCAGACCTCCAGTAGCACCAAGAGGGTCTTCATTTACATGATATCAGTGTGGTATGCTAGGACATTCTAAGAGGGTTTGCACTAAGGCACCCAAAAATGGTATCTCATGCGGATGTTTTGGGGACTTACAGATATTTTTCAATCACTACTCTACTCCACGTAGTGTAACAGGATCGTCATCACATCCAAATACTACGGGGAAATCAAATTCTTCTTGTAAAAATGGGTTCCATCTAGAGGCATCTGGAATGAAGCATCTTCATGCATTGGATGAGTCGCCTGAGGTAACTGATGTAGGTCCGACAACTGTGAGAGGTACCATTACTATAGCTTCATCGTTAGTGACAGCAATTTTTGATATTGGTGCAACTCACTCTTTTATTTCAACCCATCTTGTTAATATTCTTAATATACCTATGGAAATTTTATCTTATACGATGGATATTACTACACCCCTCTATGTAATTAGAGAGAAGGGTCTCCATAGTCCTACTTTTGTCTGCTCTCTATTAGATGTTGATCATTCATGGAGTTTCTTGGTTCTTGGAATGAAATATTTTGATGTCATTTATGGGATGGATTGGCTCATTAACAATAAAGAATGGATCTATTGTTATCTTCGACGAGTCTACCTTAATACACCTAGTGGTGAGCCTCTTGTTTTTAATGGAGAATGGGACCCAAGGTCAAGTAGAGTTGGACCCTCTGATCCAGAGTTGGGGAAAGTTATTTCAGTATTTCTCTTTGATCTGGAGAGATATTCAATTTGTGGTGATCTTCCTCTAGTCGTCCCTGGGTTTCCAGACGTGTTTCCTTCTGACTTCTCTAGTTTTCTTACAGTATGAGAGGTTGATTCCTCTATTGACTTAATACCTGGTACTCAACCAGTTTCTATTCCCTCTTATCAAATGGCTCTAGATGAACTAAAAGGACTGAAGTCTCAGTTAGACGATCATATTGAGAAATGTTTTATAAGCCCGAGTGTGTCACCTCAGGCAGCACATGTTCTCTTCACCAAGAAGGATGATTGTTATCTTCGCTGAAGTGTTGATTATCTAAAGCTCAATCGAGTTACGATAAAGAACAAATATCTATTACCATGAATTGATGATTTTTTTGATCAATTGAAAGTGGCAAAGTGGTTTTCAAAAATTGGTCTTTGATCAGGTTACCATCATTTGAGGATAAAATAATCTGACGTTCATAAGACCTCTTTTCAAAGTAGGTATGGCCATTATGAGTACCTTGTTATGCCCTTCGGCCTAACAAATGCTCCTGCAGTTTTCATGGATTTGATGAACAAGGTTTTCCGTGAGTATCTAGATACATTCTTGGTAGTCTTTGTGGATGACATTATTGTCTACTCCAAGTCTGAGGAGGATCATGCGCATCATCTGTGAATAGTTCTGAGTCTTATTAGGAATCACTGACTTTATGCCAAGCTTTCAATGAGCTATTTATGGATTTGGGATGTGAAATTATTGGGACATGTCTTGTCATAACAAGGAATATCAGTTGATCCTAAAAAGGTGAATGTTGTTATGACTTGGGAAGAACCAAGAAATGTTTTTGAGATTCGGAGCTTCTTGGGATTAGTAGGATATTATCGCCAGTTTGTTAAATATTTCTCAATGTTAGCTTCTCAAATGACTGCTCTGACTCAAAAGGGAGTGAAGTTTTACTATAATGGTAAATGTCAAAGTTCATTTTTGAGCTAAAGTTTCTTCTAACTACGGTGCCAGTTTTAACTCTTACTGAGGCTGGGATAGGGTATCTGGTCTTCTGTGATCCACTAGGTTCAGATTTGGGATTTTTACTCATTCAGGGTAATCATATTGTTTCCTATGGGTCTCTTCAGCTTAATCCTCATGAGAAGAACTATCCTACCCATGACCTTGATCTTGAAGCTGTAATGCACGCACTTAAGTGTTGGAGACATTACCTTTATGGATAAATGTTTACTGTGTATTCAGACAACAAGATCATGAGTTATATCTTCTTTCAAAAAGATTTTAATCTTCTCCAAATGCATTGGGTGGAGGACCTCCAATATTTCAACGTTGAAATTGCCTATTATAAGGCCCCAGCCTTAAAACTTACTTAATCTTGATTTATTACAAGATTACACATTGATTATCTTTTTAGGTTTAGAGATTTAAAGAATTAGATCATGAAACTTTCATTACATTCCACATTTAAACAAAGTGGTTACATAAAAGACAATATTCATTCTTCCTATAAATGGAAACATATTTAAAATAAAACATGGATTCTTTCTTGACACATCCTTGACAATATCATCAGATGATTTACCTTTCACTTGACCTGTGAAAAACATTTCAAAAACATGGGATGAGCATAAATAGCTCAGTAAGTGTTACAAAAATATGGAAACGAAACATGAGTTCATATATATATAAGGATGAAATCATACATTACCCATAAAACATACGCACTTTAAAATACCTCATCAAACCATGAATAAATCATAGAAATAATAAGACATAAAGGTAACATGATGCATTCATAACATTCTTACGTAGGGAGTAACCCTCTTGGTTACGTTTGGAATACCCATCACAATAGATTCCCTAAATCCCTTCGGAGAAACCTTAAATTTTCACTCTTTCGCGTTACCCAATGCATTGGAGAGCTATATCGGGCTCACCCGCCCTCAGTCTATCACGGAACCACCCGTCTTCATAATAATTCCCATGAACCTCAACATAATCGTATCACATAAAACATGTATAAAGGAAACATAACATTTCCACCTTTCAACCACAAGATATCAATTCAACACATTGATATAAAAACATTCTGAAAACAATTTTCCATACCAAAATAAAAGAAAAGTAAAATATGTTATTTATTTTTTTTAAAAAAATTAATGGCTTGTAGAGGAAGCCGAAACTCAAATAATGGTCACGGTGGCGGAGAAGTCGTTGTCACCGCATACGTATGACAAAAATATTCCCTTTTGTCGTTTAGTAAATGCTTCGTATAAAAAAGACTCCTTTTGAATAAACGTAAAAGTCAAAGGGGTTTATACACCATATAAAATAAGGTTGTGTATAAAACAAAATATGCCTCAATGAATGGATATTGAGACGAATACCCTTACAAAGATGCTATCCTTTGTTTAAGGATAAATCAATTGCATAATTATGTGTGACAAACGAATAAAAAAAATATAAGTGGATAATAAGTGTAAAACAATCAGAGGTAATTCACACATATTCATAGAACAACATATTAAATGAGTACAAGTTTATCCCAAAGAATCAAATTTGGGTTAATAAGTTCCCTTGAAAAAATTTGACAGCTTAACGACGTCACTTCAATGTTCAGAAAAAGAGTTGATGAGAGATAAAAAAAGGGTATCTCATTACGTGGACATAAAATTTCCATAAATAAGGATATATGAGAACATATCCCAACATAACAATATGTGAATTAAAAGACCTAACAAAAGATGTCTTTTAAAAAGAGGTGGGTGAAAGGTTCCCTTACCAACTTGGGTATCTTTCGAAACATACAACCCATAAAAGAAAGACAATAAATCATTGATGTAAATAATCATAAATGAAAGTATATTACACAAATAGTAGAATAATGGGAAGTACATACACCACTAAAAGGAAATTGTGGCAAATGTAGCATAAATATCACGGGAATAAAAGTGAGATGAAAAATCCCTTACGAAAACTCGGCAGCCTAACGACGCCACTTAAAACTTCCAAAATGGATTGATGAGAGAAAGTAGGGTCTCTCATCATATTAACATAAAGTTTACAGAAAGAGGAATATAAAATAACATCCCCCAATATAACAAAGAGGATCTTAAAAGAAGTGACAAAAAGGAGAGTACTTAAAGAGAAAGAGAGAGGTTAGATCTCTTACGAAAATTCGGCAGCCTAACGGCGCCACTCAAAACTTCCAAAATGGATTGATGAGAGAGAATAAGGTCTCTCATCATATGGACATAAAAAGTACAGTAGGATTAATATAAAAGAACATCCCAATCACAAGAAATATTAGCTTAAAAGGAATGACATAAAAGAGCGTACTTAAAAAGAAAGAGAGGAGTAGGATCCCTTACCTCAGATCCGACTTGACTCGATCGTTCTTTAACGTCCTGAATAATAAACTTGAGTTAATTTATACTTCCTTAAGAAAATTTTTCAAGTTCATTATTCTTTTTATATCAATTATTACCATTTCATAATCATTATGTAATCATTTAAGTTAATAATATTTGTTTTTCCGATATTTGGTTCTTAAGTCGAAAGTGGACTTCTTACAATTACATGTTGTTCGTGTGGTCAAATTTTAATTATATCCAGAATTATATTCATGATTTGGATATCATATATATCATATATATCCAGAATATACATGTATTTATAATATTACATAAACATTTAGAGGTAAGAAATGAAATGCACCGTTCCTGGAGACGGTAAGCGGTACGTACGCATGAACGCTACTTTCATTTCTATGTCATATTAATGGAATTAAAACTAAATGAGAGGTATGTATACTTTAATTCAATAATTATATTCATCATTTATATGTATCATTCATCATATGTATCCATTATATACATATACTTATAATAGTACATTACATTTGGGGATAAGAAATGAAATGCATCGTTCATGGAGATGGTAAGCCGTACGTACGCATGAACTCTACTTTCATTTCTATTTCATATTTTTATGGAATGGGATAATAAGGATATAGAGGTATATTATAATTCCAGTATAACATCATATATAATGACTTTAAATCAATCCTTTATATGTCCCATACTTGGCATTAAATAATCACATCACTTTGAGGGGGCGGTAGTCTGTACTTCCTTAAATGAAGATATCTCATTTACCCATAATGGAAACCATAAAGGTATGCCAAAAATGAAAAATACATAAGCTTAATAAAAACATAAACATATTATATATCATATATAAATATAGTGTCATCTTAATGGCCACCTTTGAAGGTGTTAAAATAATTTCGAACAATCATCGTTTCGGGAGGCCGAAATTCTCCATCCACAGAAAGAGTATGTTATTTAACCATTAGATGTTGGTGTGTGATAGTGTAGCTCTAATACTTATTATAAAAACATCCTAGTATATTTATTATACTATAGTTATTACAAAATAAATGAATAAAAAGAGTTTAGGGGGTTGGAGAAGCAAAATAAAACAAAAGGACTCAAGTGAAGACATTACCTTAAAATCGGGTAACTCCATTTGGTTTGAGCTCAAAGGCTTACTTGGGAAGACTTATTCACAAATTGTGGCTACAAGGAGTAATAGAGGGGAGTGGAGAGACAAAATAGGCAGAGTTTGGCCGAGCCAAAGGCTTTGGGAGTGTGGGTAAGGAGGTAGAGGTGGGGGCCTTTTATAAGAGGAGAGGAGGGGCACTCTTGGAAGGTAAAGAACAGTCACTTTATTTTAAAATGGTATTGGGATTTAAGAGGTCCCACATTGATGTTTTTATAGGATAAGGTGATAAGGGTTATAAATCCACTCATCCAATAGGTTTTGGACATTTTTAGATCTTAGATTTTACATTATATTTCCATTTTATTTAAATCGTTAAATAATGCGGTCATCGCTGCATCATCATGATGTCATAAATAATTTAATTTATTTAATGTCTAAAAATTATAAAACAAATAATATGATGTAGTAAATATTTTTATCTTTCCATTGATTATTTATAGTCAAAAATCTGACTTGTATAACCCCATGTAAAAATTGTTTTAGTAAAACATCTCATGTTTGTGTCATTTTTACTTTAACATTAAATAAAAAGGTATTTACGTCATTTTCCAACCAAAGTGGCTCCATGGGGTCCCCAAGTTGTCCCATGGATTTTCTTGGTCGGTCATGACACATCCAATGAGGGTAGGACATGTGTCTAGGTCATTTCATTTTATTAAAACATTATTCTTACCTTAAACTACACTAATTACCTCTAATCGCGATTAAAAACTTAATAAGTTACTATTCACCAAAAAATTATTTTAATCCCATTGAACCACATTTTACTTCTTAATTACAACCATGTATGTCAGATTTTTGAAATTAAAAACACAAAGATGGCAAAATTTCATTTAAACGGAAAATCAGTTTTTATAAGTACCACTTAGTGGTTTCACTATTCATCAAAAATTGATGTTTTTCAGAAAATTACCAAAACTTCACCCTAAGATATATTTGGTATTCCAAATTAAAAAATTATGTCTATTTTACAAAATTCAAAACATATAATTTTTATTAATTAATTTAATAATTAATTCTCACTGTCAGAGCAAATAGCGTGTTTTTATGAAATAATAAGTATCAAAAGATTGACACTAGTTTAAGTCCAATTTCAAAGTGAAATTAATTCCAACGACCACTATTAGATTAAATGGAAAAATATATTCTAATTACCCTTTAATACCAATTCAAAATATAATCTAATCATATAAATAAATTAGATTAAAAAGAGGTTTTGAATTAAAATACATCATTTTTCACTATTCATTAAAAAATGAACTTTTTCAGAAACATACCAAAAATTTACACAAAGTAAATTTTGATATCCCGATTTAAAAGAAGAATTTTATTTTTTCAAATATAATACATACAATTGTCAAAAAGTGGATTTAAAAGAAGTTCTACATCAAAAGGCGGTTAATCGACCTTTTAAAGACTATTAGAATGTTTACGCTTAAAATTGGATTTATTCGCATTTTTAATCCTCTAACATTTATTGAAAAAATTAAAAATATTTGACAAACATATATAATCATTTTTTAGTTAGTTCTATTCATTCCCTCCATCACAACAGCTAGGCGTTAACTACAATATAAAATAATATTATTTTATTATTAGAGTGCAACGTAAGATTCCCAAGAAACTCGTTGGTGCGTGTTGGGTACGCCATCGAGCACATCGTCCCCTTTAAAGTTATATTAATATTTTATTCACAAATATGGATAAATGTGAAAATGTCATACTCTTTATTTACCTGGGGTGTTACATCCTTCCCCCCTTTTGGGAATTGTGTCCTCGCAATTTTAAAATTGGGCTTGGAAACTTCATTGGAAATCCCACATCGGAACATGAGTCAGTAAAAAAATCAATTTAAAAAAATAAAGAAAGATAAGTACAACGGTCACCCGAGTTAACCCATACTAGGATTCCAAGTATGAAAATATGGACATAGAGGAAAAAAGGGTCATGTTCTGATGGAGATTGATAGAAAACATGTTTAGAAGAAAGTTAACCACAAGAAAATCACAAACTTGTGATGGGTTAAACGGTATTCGATTCCCCAGTAGGAAAAGTTAATAGACAACATTTTTGTTTTAAGTTACTTTTTATTGAGGAATATATTCACAAGGAAACATAATCACTTATCATGTTGAATTTCAACTATTATTAGATTCCTTACACAAACTCATATTTTCTCCAAAAACGAGTATTTAGGAAGACTTGTTCACATTAAGAGTAATATAAAAAACTTCTTGAGAATAAACTAATCCAAATAAGAGAACTAAATATTTCCCATGTCTTTAGACAAAAACAGAAACCAAAATTGTTAGTATGAGGTCAGATAATCCACAAAAGTAAAATCCTTTATAAAAATAAAATTTATTCTAAATCTCCAAAATTTGTCCAAAAAAACCCAAAGTTCAACGAAGACCATTCGATAAACAATTCTCCATAAAATTCTTCAATGTAAACCACACTAAGATGGAAACCCAAATATTTGAAGGATTTAATCACATAGTCTTCCAAGGTAGAAATTAAATTTTATCTCCAAATAACATTAGTTGCTCTTAAATTCTCATATTGAAAAGTAATTAACCTAATAACATGTCCTCCATGATAGGTTAATCATTTCCATATATAACCCAAAATAAACTTACTCTTGATTCCTAAAATCATCTAACTAAAAATAATTAGTCAAACTAACTAGGGACTTCACGTGGTCCAGTGGTAGGCGATAAATACCAGTCGCACTTTGGTTGTGGGTTCGATTCCCGCAGCTTTTTCTGATGCGACGGGTTGTCACACGGTCTGTGTGTTTTCCTTTTTCCAAACTATATAATTCTCAAAACATTCCCCAAAAAGAGATAAAATCATCAAAAATAACCATAACATAATTTAACCTCAATTTTATCTCATGCCTTTCACTTCCATCATCACATATAGTAACCCATAATTACCTCAAAAGTAAGGATCATATAAACCCTAATGGTTACCTTAAAAATTATTACCTGAAATTCCACATCGATTGGTCATCTTGTACATGATTCATTACAGAACATACCAAGGTTCAAATGGTTCATCAGGACTTCTTGATAGTTGGTTTAGAACAACCCTGAGTTTCCTTATTGAACCCTCTATTTCATCCAGTCTCTTAATCAGAGAACCACCACAGTTTCCTTCAAACCTATTGTCACTTTGGTGCCTGCTAGATCCATCCACTCACTGAAAATAGAAAGGTCAGTGTGATTATATTAGTAAAACCATCATATACTAATGAGGAAGATAAACACTAAGATTTACTTACTCATTCACTTTATCTAAAACTAAGACTCTTTCTAAAATCCTAACCATTTTGGTAATGTCACTTATGCTTAGAGAATACCCTAACCTCTAAAGTTATCTAAACCAACCTCGGATACCAACTATAAGGCCCCAGCCTTAAACCTTACTTAATCTTGAGTTATTACAAGATTACACATCGATGATATTTTTAGGTTTAGAGTTTTAGAGAATTAGATCATGAAACTTTCATTACATTCCACATTTAAACAAAGTGGTTACATAAAAGACAATATTCATTCTTCCCATCAACAGAAAAATATTTAAAATAAAACACTGATTCTTTCTTGACATATCCTTGACACTATCATCACATCATTTACCTTTCCCTTGACCTGTGAAAAACATTTCAACAACTTGGGATGAGCATACAAATCTCAGTAAGCGTTACAAAAATATGGAAAGGAAACATGAGTTCATATATACATAAGAATGAAATCATAATTTACCCATAAAACATAGGCACATTAACATACCTCATCAAACCATGAATAAATCATAGAAATCATAAGAAATAAAGGTAACTTGAGGCATTCATAACATTTTACGCAGGGAGTAACCCTCTTGGTTACGTTTGGAATACCCATCAAAGTATATTCCCTAAATCTCTTCATAAAAACCTTAACGTTTCACTCCTTCGAGTTACCCAATGCATTGGAGAGCTATATCGGGCTCACCCACCCTTACTATATCACGGAACCACCCGTCTTCATAATAATGGCCAAGAACCTCAACATAATCGTATCACATTAAACATGTATAAAGGAAACATAACATTTCCACCTTTCAACCAAAATATATCAATACAACACATTGATATAAAAAAATTATGAAAACAATTTTTAATACCAAAATAAAAGAAAAGTAAAACATGGTATTTATTTTTCTTTTTTTTAAAAAAGAATGGCTTGTAGAGGAAGCCGAAACTCAAATAATGGTCACGGCGGCGGAGAAGTCGTTGTCTCCGCATACATATGACAAAAACATTCCCTTTTGTCGTTAGTAAATTATTCATATAAAAAATATTCCTTTTGAATAAATGAAAAAATAAAAGTGGTTTATACACCGTATAAAAGAAGGTTGTGTATAAAACAAAATATGCCTCAATGAATGGAGATTGAGACGAAGACCCTTACAAAGACGGTATCCTTGGTTTAAGGATAAATCAATTGCATAATTATGTGTGACAAAAAAATACACCAAATATAAGTGGATATTAAGTGTAAAACAATCAGAGGTAATTCACACATATTTATAGAACAACATATTAATGGAGTACAAGTTTATCCCAAAGAATCAAATTTGGGTTAAGAAGTTCCCTTGCAAAAATTTGACAGCCTAACGGCGTCACTTCAATGTTCATAAAAAGTGTTGATGAGAGATAAAAAAAGGGTATATCATCACTTGGACATAAAATTTACATCAATAAGGATATATGAGAACATATCCCAACATAACAATATGTGAATTAAAAGACCCAACAAAAGATGTCTTTTAAAAAGAGGAGGGTGAAAGGTTCCCTTACCGACTTGGGTATCTTTCGAAACATACACCCCATGAAAGAAAGACAATACATCATTGATGTAAATACTCATAAATGAAATTATATTACACAAATAGTAGAATAATGGGAAGTAAATAAACCACTAAAAGTAAATTGTGGCAAATGTAGCATAAATCTCACGGGAATAAAAGTGAGATGAAAATTCCCTTACGAAAACTCGGCAGCCTAACAGCGCCACTTAAAACTTAAAAAATGGATTGATGAGAGAAATTAGGGTATATCATCATATTAACATAAAGTTTACAGAAAGATGAATATAAAATAACATCCCCCAACAAAACAAAGATTATCTTAAAATAAGTGACAAAAAGGAGAGTACTTAAAGATAAAGAGAGAGGTTAGAACTCTTACGAAAATTCGGCAGCCTAACGGCGCCACTCAAAACATCCTAAATTGATTGTTGAGAGAGAATATGGTCTCTCATCATATTAACATACAAAGCACAGTATGATTAATATAAAAGAACATCCCAATCACAAGAAATATGAGCTTAAAATGAATGACATAAAAGAGCGTACTTAAAATGAAAGAGAGGAGTATGATCCCTTACCTCGGGTCCGACTTGACTCGATCGTTCTTTAACGTCCTGAATAATAAACTTGATTTAATTTATACTTCCTTAAGAACCGTTTTCAAGTTCATTATTCCTTTTATATCACTTATTACTATGTCATAAACATTATGTAATCATTTACATTAATAATATTTGTTTTGCCGATATTTGGTTCTTAAGTCGAAAGTGGACTTCTTACAATTACATGTTGTTCATGTGGTCAAATGTTCATTATATCCAGAATTATATTCATGATTGGATATCATATATATCATATATATCCAGAATATACATGTATTTATAATATTACATAATCATTTAGAGATAAGAAATGAAATGCGCCGTTCATGGAGACGGTAAGCCGTACGTACGCATGAACGCTACTTTCATTTCTATGTCATATTAATGGAATTAAAACCAAATGAGAGGTATGTATATTTTAATTCCAGAATTATATTCATCATTTAGATGTATCATTAATCATATATATCCATTATATACATGTACTTATAATAGTAAATTACATTTGGAGATAAGAAATGAAATGCACCGTTAATGGAGACAGTAAGTCGTACGTACGCATGAACGCTACTTTCATTTCTATTTCATATTTTTATGGAATGGGATATAATGATATAGAGTTATATTATAATAACAGTATAACATCATATATAATAACTTTAAATCCATCCTTTATACGTCCCACATATGGCATTAACGAATCACATCACTTTGAGGGGGCGATAGTCCGCACTTCCTTAAATAAAGATATCGCGCTTACCCATAATGGAAACCATAAAGGTATGCCCAAAATGAAAAATACAGAAGCTTAAGGAAAACATAAACATATTATATATCATATATAAATATAGTGTCATCTTAATGGCCACCTTTGAATGTGTTAAAATAATGATGAACAATCATCGTTTCGGGAGGCTGAAATTCGCCATCCACAGAAAGAGTATGATCTTTAACAATTAAGTGTAGGTGTGTGAAAGTGTAGCTCAAATACTTCTTATAAAAACATCCTAGTATATTTATGATACTGTAGTTGTTACAAAAGAATTGAATAAAAAGAGTTTATGGGCTTGGAGAAGCAAAATAAAACAAAAGGACTGAAGTGAAGACATTACATTAAAATCGCGTTACTCCATTTGGTTTGAGCACAAAGGCTTCCTTGTGAAGACTTCTGCCCAAAGTGAGGCTTCAAGGAGTAATTTAGGGGAGTGGAGAGACAAAATGGACAGAGTTTGGCCGAGAAAAAGGCTTTGGGAGTTTGGGTAAGGAGGTAGAGGTGGGGGCCTTTTATAAGAGGAGAGGAGGGGCACTCTTGGAAGGTAATGAAAAGTCACTTTATTTTAAAATGATATTCGGATTTAAGAGGTCCCACATTGATGTTTTTTGAGGATAAGGTGATAAGGGTTCTAAATCCACTCATAAAATAGTTTTTGGACATGTGTAGGTCTTAGATTTTACATTATATTTCCATTTTATTTAAATCGTTAAATAATGATGTCATCGCTGCATTATCATGATGTCATAAATAATTTAATTTATATAATGTTTAAAAATTATAAAAAAATACTACCATGTATGAAATATTTTTATCTTTCCATTGATTATTTATAGTCAAAAATCTGACTTGTATAACCCCATGTAAAAATTGTTTTAGTAAAACATTTCATGTTTGTGTCATTTTTACTTTAGCATTAAATAAAAAGGTCTTTACGTCATTTTCCAACCAAAGTGGCTCCATGGGGTCCCCAATTTGACCCATGGATTGTCTTGGTCGGCCATGACACATAAAATGAGGGTAGGACAAGTGTCTAGGTCATTTCATATTATTAAATCTTTATTCTTACCTTAAACTACACTAATTACCTCTAATCGCGATTAAAAACTTAATAAGTTACTATTCACCAAAAAATTATTTTAATCCCATTGAACCACATTTTACTTCTTAATGACAACCATGTATATAGGATTTTTTAAATTCAAAACACAAAGATGGCAAAATTTCATTTAAACGGAAAATCAGTTTTTATAAGTACCACTTAGTGGTTTCACTATTCATCAAAAATTGAAGTTTTTCAGAAAATTACCAAAAATCCCCCCTAAGATATATTTCATATTCAGAGTTCAAAAATGATGTCTATTTTACAAAATTCAAAACATATAAGTTGTATTAATTAATTTAATAATTAATTCTTGTTGTCAGAGCAAATAGCGTGTTTTTATGAAACAATAAGTATCAAAAGATTGACACTAGTTTAAGTCCAATTTCAAAGTGAAATTAATTCCAATGTCCACTATTGGATCAAATGGTAAAAATATATTCTAATTTTACATTAAAACCAATTCAAAATATTATATAATCATATAAATAAATTAGATTATAAAGAGGTTTTGAATTAAAATACAACATTTTTCACTATTCATTAAAAATTGAACTTTTTCGGAAAAATACCAAAAATTTACAGAATGTAAATTTTGAATTCCCGATTCTAAAGAAGAATTTTATTTTGTCAAATATATCACATAAAATTGTCAAAAAGTGGATTTAAAAGAGGTTCGCCATCAAAAGGCAGTTAATCGACCTTTTAAAGAATATTAGAATGTTTACGCTTAAAATTGGATTCATTCGCATTTTTAATCCTCTAACATATATTGTAAAAAGTAAAAATATTTGACAAACATATATAATCATTTTTTAGTTAGTTCTATTCATTCCCGCCATCACAACAGCTAGGCGTTAACTACCATTTAAAATAATATTATTTTATTATTAGAGTGCAATGTAAGATTCCCAAAAAACTCGTTGTTGCGTGTTGGGTACGCCATTGAGCATAGAGTCCCCTTTAAAGCTATATTAATATTTTATTCACAAATACAGATAAATGTGAAAATGTCATACTCTTTATTTACCTGGGGTGTTACACCTATACCCTGTGGAAAGGGAATTTAGTTGCAGATTCATTAAGAAGGAAGCTTCTGTCATAGGATGTGAAATAATCTTTATAAGATTGGAGTTTGATGGATCTTTTTTCTTAGTTTCATATTGGAGTATAGTGGAAGGTGAATGAAATTTATTTATCCAGTGTTCAGTTAACTTCTACTCTCATTGAGTTAATTTTTCAGGAACAACTGTTGTATGATTAATTCCATAGCATTGGTGACTCTCTTTGTGGTGGGGATACTGCCACCCATTGGTCATTCTCCAAAGAGAGTGTTCTGTGTTATCGAAACCGTTACGTTGTGATGTTAGTAGAATGGAAGGATGTGATGGGGGTTTCCATAAATCTAAGTGGGTTGTACACCCAGTAACCACGAATATGTTTTATGAAATGCGGCGACAGTTCTGGTGGCCAGGAATGAGACGAGACATTGATGAGTTTATATCTCGTTGCTATACATGCCAGCATGTGAAATCCAAGCACTACAAACCGTCGGGTTTTCTTCAACCACATCTAGTCCCTACGTGGAAGTGAGATGAAATCTCTATGGACTTTTTAGTTTGGTTACATCAATCCCATATAAAGAAGAATGTGATATGGGTTCTGATCAACAGATTGACCAAGTCGGCTCACATTATACCTATTCGAGATACAACCAAAATTGAGGTGTTGGTAAATATCTATGTGAAAGATGTTTTTCGTCTGCATGGAGTTCCGTCTGCTATATTCTCTGATAGGGATCCTCAGTTTACTTCAATCTTTTGGAGTGACCTTTAGGAGGAACTGGGATCTCAGGTCTGTTTGAGTACGGCCTACCATCCAATGTCAGATGGCCAGACGGAGAGAGCTATTCAGATCCTTGAGGATATTCTCTGTGCTTGTGTTCTTGACATTAATTGGTCTTTGGATGATCATCTGGGTCCATTTGTGTTTTTTTATAACTACAGTTATCAGTATGTTATCAAAATGGCTCCTTTTGAGGCTTTGTATGGTCGTCCTTGTAAATCACTTTTACGTTGGTCGGAGACTGGTGAAAGCTCCTTGGTAGGACTGAGTTTGGTCCAAGAGACGACAACTAAGATCTAGTTGATTCGTCATAGAATGATGACATCACAAAGTCAACTCATGTCTTATGGTGATCGTCATTGTAAACCATTAGAGTTCTCAGTTGGTGACAAGGTGTTCTTGAATGTTTCAACCCAATTAGGTCATCGATGGCTTGGGATACAAGGGAAGCTTGCTCCTCGTTTTGTGGGACCTTTTGAGGTTGTTGGTCTTGTTGGGAAATTTTCTTACTGTCTAGATCTACCACCATAGACAATGTCGATACATAACGTGTTCCATGTATCGCAGCTGTGAAAGTATCTCTCTGATCCATTTCATGTTTTGAGCTGGAGTGATATTAATATTGAACCATATTTATCTGTGATTGAACAACCAGACATGGTTGTTGATTATGAGACCAAGGTACTTCGTGGGAGAACGATAACTATGGTCCGTGTACTATGGCATCATGGTTCTGATTCTCATGAGACACGGGAAAGGGAGGCTCTAACAAGATATTAGTGGCATCATCTTTTTGACGTGGAGGTTTCTTCATAGGCTTTCTGGGGATAGAAAGGTCTTATAGTGGGGAGGCTGTAACATCATGTTACGTTTTAAGATACTTTTGATATTTCTAAGTACCTATGTTGTGGAGTAGAAAAATAGGGTGTGTTTGGGTGAAATTATAATCAAATCTAAAGTACAGTGTGTTGTGCACGGTTTGCGCACGGTTTGGAAAACCGTGCGACCAAATTGTTCCAAACTTAAAACCTGGATAGTAGCATCCGCACGGGTAGTGCATGGTTTGTCTAACCTTGCAGCAAAACCATGCGAGAAAGGTCTCTGAGGTAGTATCTCATGCATGGTTAGCGCACGGTTTTTCAAACCGTGCAGCCAAACCATGCGGCCACTTAAATGAGATCCTTAAATTGTGGATGTAGCTCGGTTTTTCCTCTAAGTGCCTCATTTTTTCCTCCTAAGTGGCCCTAACTCAGGATTTTTATTTTCCTAAGGTCAGAGAGGGTTCTCCCATTATTCTGGAGGCAATCGAAAGCCTCCTCTTGGCGAATCGAAGCTAGATTCTTGAGCTATGTGACCATTCTTCATCGTTCATGATTGGCTTCTTAGATATACTTAGATCTACTTCTCCACTTCTCTCGGTTTCTTAAATATACTGTCATTATGGATAGATCTATGTGTGTGGTACCATATTTTATGAAATTTGGTCTAGATCTTACTAGAAAAAGGGATCTAAGGCGGGTTCTTGAAGAAGCATCCCAGTTTTCATGAGTGTTCTCGAACGTTGTGGTTTTGGTCAAAACCTTTAAGGTAGGTGGTTCCGTACCAACTTCCCAAATTGTATATCATTGTATTTTATTGAATTTTTTTATTTTTTATTTAAATTAAATTTCTCAAATTTTCTTTCAATTAATTGATAAAAACTTGATTCCATTGAATTGAGATATTTGAACAGGTTTTGGAATAGAAATTTTGGAAAACCCCAATTCCTTTGAATTGGTTGTGTTTATGGAAATTGACCAATTTAAATTGTTTAATTAAAATTATGTATTTGATGAAAATTATTTCAATTAAATTGATGAATTTTATTTTGAAATGAATTGTGTAATGATGAAATTTCTTTTGAATGGATTTCAAACATATTAAAATGGCTTAAAAAGGATTTGATAGAAACACATTGCTTTTATCATTTAGAAAGGCATGTTTTGAATAAAACCTGATATGGTTTTAAATGGAACGAAATTGGAACTTTATTAAATGGGAGAATGATATTGATCGTATTTTAAAAATTATTATAATACTTCGCCCATAATTTAAGAGCACTTGAAAGACTTAGGTAGTTAGTGATTTATTTGAATACACTGTACGCTATGACAACATTCTAAAACATACATGCAGCGGGTCACATCCCCGATGGGTTGTTGACGAGTCTACTTTGGCCAGTTTCATAGGGACATGTGTATACACATTTTTCTGAGTTCACATAAAGAGTGGAGAATCCTATAACGGGTTAATACTATCATGCCATTTGGCAGATGACCATTTTTCTCACTTTTTATTTATATTTGAGATATAAATGTATGCCATTTCTTGTGAACTTCTTTACATGTCTTCTAAATTTATATAAACTATTTTATATAACTTTTTTACATAATCCATTATGTTAGAAAAATTCCATCATTTGTAAAGCCTTTTCTTGAAATATTTATTCCCATCATTTGAAAATGATCATCATATTTTGTTTGAATATGATTTTGAATTACCAAACCTGCTTATTTGAAAAATGAAAGCTTTTCCTATGGATAATCTATATTCTGAATCTGTTATGGAATATTTGGTGGTATCCTAATGGGCATAGACTCACACCCTACTTTTTCCTTCGGGTGTTTGTTATAGCATCCCGTATTTTTATAACATAACTTTCATTCCATTAAACAGAACTGCGGATCTTTAAGGTTTAGTGTCTTGGAAACAAGGAACATAAAACATGAAACAAAAAAAAACATTATTCTTAAACACTTGAAAGGCTTCTCCACATGTTCACCCTAGGCTCATTACTGCATCTCATAACCTGGGGACATACATCAAAAGAAAGGGTGAGCAGAAGGCCCAGCAAGGGAAACAAGTGAAACCTTTTACATATGAACTTGAGATACATCAATAAAGTCATGAAAAGAACTTTAAGGCATGAAAATGAAATCATGAGTCATATCATAATAAAAATAAAACTTTATCATAACATGAAGATGTGGCTACATCATTTAACAAAGACAATCATGAACATATCACCAAGGTCCATCCCCAAGGTGTCATTTGAAAATTACCAAGGTTATTCACCAAGGTATCATGAAAATTTCAATCTCTAGTGGTTACATCATTACCCAATGCATTGGAGCGCTATCAGGGCGCACCCTTAAATTTGCCTTTGTTATCATGTGAGCCACATATATAATCATCAAAAATTTCATAAATAACCCATATAGCATAAAATAAATGGGTTTCATTTCAGAATCATAATGTTTTAAAAACTGCTTTAAAGACATGATCTTTACGTCACTTTAAAACCCACAGAAAAGGAAGGTGGGTCTCATGTATGTAAATACCAGAATTTAAAATAGAACATTTTTGTATATATTTGAATACCCCTTTAGAAGAAAGAGCTTTGAGTATTCACTTAATAATATAAATGAACTTTATAAAAAGAGAGAAACATTTTGAGATATAAATTCTGCAGCATAACGGATATGTTACGAGGTTTTAGAAGACATTAAAAGAAAGGGAAAATGGGTCAAACATTCATAAATGACCCATACAATAGTATATGGACAGAATAAGAAGGTTACATGATCATGGTAATGAAATTTCAAGGACATACCATTTGAAATGAAAAACATGGAAGGAAGGCAAAACTTAGATTTCTCTTATGAATGGTCAGCAGCCTAACAGCGTTACTTAAACTTCAAACAAAATGGTTTGAAAAGATAAAATAGGGTCTCTAATAATGTGAACATAAGATTTCAGTATGATAGATATAGAGATAAGGCCACAACATAATTAAAAAGGAACTTGAAAGAATTGACATGAAAGTATAACTTTGAAAAGAATGAGAAGGATGAAAGAATCCCCTAAAAATTAGGCAGCCTAACGGCGCCACTTAAAACTTCAAAATACTGAATTGAATAGATCAAATGGGGTCTCTCATCATATGAACATAAGAGTCCAGTATGATAGATATAGAGATAATACCCCAACATAACAAAAAGGAACTTGAAATAATTGACATGAAAGTAGAACTTCAAAACAAGAAGGGTGAAGAACCACTTAAAAATTCGGCAGCCTAACGGCGCCACTTAAAACTTCAAAATACTGAAATCAAGAGATAAAATGGGGTCTCTCATCATATGATCATAAAAGATCAGTATGATAAATTTAGAGATCATACCCCAACATAATAAAAATGAACTTGAAATACTTTACATGATAATAGATCTTGAAAAATGAGAAGGGAGAAAGAATCTGTTACAAAAATTTCGGCAGCCTAACGGCGCCACTTAAAACTTCATAAAATGAAATAATGAGATCAAGAGGAGATCTTTCATTATGTGAACATGAAAAGGGAAGTAAGAT
The DNA here is from genome assembly GCA_963277665.1 of Viscum album. Taxonomy (NCBI): domain Eukaryota; kingdom Viridiplantae; phylum Streptophyta; class Magnoliopsida; order Santalales; family Viscaceae; genus Viscum; species Viscum album. The sequence goes on from OY728141.1 coordinate 516,299,102, forward strand.
GATTATAAAATAACACCCTTTAACATAATAACATAGAGAATAAAAGAAATTACATAAAATAGATTTCTTGAAAAGAAAGAGAGAGATCGGATCCCTTACCTTAAAACGTAACTCTTAAAACTCAAAGGTTTGGACCTTGAGGGCTTGGGGGCACCTTGGGAGGACTCCTTGGGAGGTAAGGAGACCAGAACTTCGTTTTGGGAGAGTGGGGAGTCGAATGAATGAGAGGATGGTTTGGTATATATAGGGAAAGTGAGAGGGACAAGGCATTAATGGCCAAGGGACACCTCATTAGTGGTTTTGGAAAAACCATGGGCTTGCCAATGGTATTTGCCCATGGTATTGGACACATGGGACACCTCATAACTTATATTACTATTCATAAGTCGACAATATTGATTACATACTTAATACATCATTTGATGATGTCATTACACACATGTAACTTAAAAACTGTATTTTCACTATTCATCGAAAATTCAACTTCCTCAGAATAGTCCCAAAATTTCACCATAACCAAATATCAATGATCTGATTTCAAAAATGAAATCAATTTTATAAAAATAATTTTCTAAATATTTATAATTAAATTTTTAATTAAAAACACTATTCATCGAAAATTTATTTTTTTCAAAAAAATCCCCAAAAATTACCTTAACATAATATCGATGCTCTGAGTTCAAAAATGAAGTCCATTTTATAAATATAATTTTTTAAATATTTTTAATTAAAATTTTAAATAAAAAACACTATTCATCCGAAAAAACTAATACTTGAATACTAATTTATGAAACCGTTATTTAACCATTTTATTGAATCACATTACTTAATCAAAGTGCCTAGATTATTTTAATACTTTATTTAAGTGAGATTACTAATCCATTTGGACACATTATTAATCCTTATCATAAAATCACTATTCATAATTTACTATTCATCAAAAATCAAGATGATCTTATTAGAATCTAAATTTTGTACTGAACATAATTGTAGAAGACCATTTTTTGAAAATCATTACACATTTTTAATTATTTAGGGTTTACATAAACATATTTAAAATACCCTTTTTCTAAAATTCATCAAAAATATGCATACTATATTTATCCGGTCATTTGAAAATTCATAAAAGAAATCCAAATTTTTATTTAAAACAAAGGATTACACAAGACAGTTACGGTCTCCTTACATAACCCCTTATCACACCAGCATAGGACCAAAGTGTAATGTGTGCTAAGGTGAGAGAATCTGAGGGAGGCTCGGCCAACATCGCACTAGTAGTAATTTCTATCAGTTTGAACTTCTCGCGAAGGCGATCTCGTTCTAGATTTATACAATGAAGTTCAGCTTGGGTTTGGTCCAAATCAAAGCCCAGTGGTGCTAAATCCTTCCCAAGTTCTGTTTGATGGGATTCGATCGGTCCAAGACTACTGGGTGAGGCCATCAAATCTTCTTTCTATATTAATTAACCAAGATTGCTTGTATTTAGAGACAATAGTCAAAACGTTTAGTTTCCAGCGGTCATATTGACCAATGGTAAAATAACAGTCAAAATCCAACAGTCTCATTTTAATTATACTCATGTTATCAAATGAAACATTTTTGTTGAGTATAAAAATAAAATAAAATAAGACATAAAATTAGGAAACAATATTTATTTAAAATTTCAGGTCGTTACAATCTTCCCCCCTTAAGAAATTGCATCCTCGCAATTTTTTAAAATTGGGTTTTGAAATGTCATTGAAAGTCCCACATCAAAAAAGGATTCAGTGAAACTATTACTTTAAAAGAAAGAAAGTGAAGTACAAAGGTCACCCTAGTTAACCCACACTAGGATTCCATGTAGGAAAACATGGACATGGAGGAGAAAACCAAGGGTCAAGTTCTGAGGGAGAGTGATAGAGAACATGATTAGGAGAAAGTTAACCAGAAGAAAATCCCAAACTTATGATGTGTGTAAACGGTCTTCGATTGCCTAATAGGAAATGTAAACCAACAACATTTTTTTTACGTTTCTTTTCATAATTTTGAGGAATTCATTTACTACATAGAACAAAAACATAAGAAAATATACCTACCTTCAAGTAGAGTTTCATCCTTTAATAAGTCCATACCAACACTAATCTTTTCGCCAAATGATGAGACTTCAAAAACACTTGGTCTCATAAAAGCACAAGAATCATCTTCAAGAGAATCACATAATCTACAAATGATTAACTATCTATTTATTCTATCTTTAAACATTATCCCAAAAAAAGAAAGGTGAAGGTAAAACAACTCTTCAAAAAGAAAGAATCCCATAGGAATGGAATCTACTTTTAAATCTCCAAAGATCCATGGTACTACCCAAAGTTCATCATAGACCATTCCATTAATAACGGTCCTTAAAATTCCTCAAAATAAACCAAACTATGATTGAAACCCAAATACAAGACGAATTTGATAACATAGTCTTCCAAAACAACTTCATTGTTCATCTTCAGACAACATCAACCACTCCTAACATCTTATAACAAAAGTTGCTAACCTAAACATATTTTACCCAAGATAGGTTAATCGTTCCCATAAGTAACCTAAATTACTATAAGTCCACCTTAAATTCATCATTTCTTCAAAATATACGTCAACCTTACTCCTCAATGAAAATACTATAGTAATCTATTTACCACGATCATATAGGGTCCCCAAAATAGTGAACGTCTTCCAAAATCATAATCATCTTTTAATCCCCTAATAATCTCTGTCATATTAATATGGAAATTGTCACATTTCCTATCACATTGGTTGTTGGGACACGTTATTCCATTTCCCACCATTAACTAAGAAGAGAAAGTATAATTAGAGGCTTAAATACTTAACCAATAATCATGAAAAGAAAAATTAAAGCATATAAGGATAACTTGTAGAAGAAAAGTATACCCTAACTTGTGATCCCCTAGGTTCCCATCTAGGTTATCCATGATCATATATTCTTATGTGAATCTTTATTTTATTTTATCTTTGTTCTCTTAACAATGGTTCATACCAAGCTTATGAATTTACCAAAGCATATCCCCCGGGAGTGTCGTAACCAAGAGTGTTGCAAGGCCCGTTGTCGTGTACCAGTTCCCGTTCGAGTCTAGATCAAAGCGGAGTTTCCAGGTTTTACCCCTATGTACATCTGTGCCAGAGCCACCTCTACCTGCTCGTATCCAGAAAGGGATGTATTTGCTTGGAAACCCCTTACTCAATACTCACCAAAATACCAGGAATATTTCCTATATTTAAACTTTTCTATAGGGTTCTTCCTAGAGTTTTCATATCGTAATTTCCACAAATAACTAAACCATCCTTTGATACCAACTATAGAATCCCGTCTATTTATAACATAACTTTCATTCCATTACACGGATCTGAGGATCTTTAAGGTTTAGTGTCTTGGAAACAAGGAACATAAAACATGAAACTAAAAAAACATTCTTCTTAAACACTTGAAAGGCTTCTCCTCATGTTCACCCAAGGCTCATTACTGCATCTCATAACCTGGGGACATACATCAAAAGAAAGGGTGAGCAGAAGGCCCAACAAGGGAAACAAGTGAAACATTTTACATATGAACTTGAGATACATCAACAAAGTCATGAAAAGAACATTAAGGCATGAAAATGAAATCATGAGGCATATCATAATAAAAATAAAACATTTTCATAACTTGAAGATGTGGATACATCATTTAACATAGAAAATCATGAACATATCACCAAGGTACATCCCCAAGGTGTCATTTGAAAATTACCAAGGTTATTCACCAAGGTATCGTGAAAATTGTAATCTCTAGTGGTTACATCATTACCCAATGCATTGGAGCGCTATCAGGGCGCACCCTTAAATTTTCCTTTGTTATCATGTGAGCCACATATATAATCATCAAACATTTCATAAATAACCCATATAACATAAAATAAATGGGTTTCATTTCATAATCATAACGTTTTAAAAACTGCTTTAAAGATATGATCTTTACATCACTTTAAAACCCACAGAAAAGGAAGGTGGGTCTCATGTATGTAAATCCCAGAATTTAAAATAGAACATTTTGTTATATATGTGAATACCCCTTTAGAATAAAGAGCTTTGAGTATTCACTTAATAATATAAAAGAACTTTCGAAAAAGAGAGAGACATTTTGATATTTAAATTCTGCAGCATAACGGCTATGTTACGAGGTTTTAGAAGACATTAAAAGAGAGGGAAAATGGGTCAAACATTCATAAGTGACCCATAAAATAGTAGATGGACAGAATAAGAAGGTTACATGATCATGGTAATGATATTTCAAGGACATACCATTTGAAATGAAAAACACGGAAGGAAGACAAAAATTAGATTTCTCTTATGAAAGTTCGGCAGCCTAATGGCGTTACTTAAACTTCAAACAAAATGGTTTGAAAAGATCAAATAGGCTCTCTCATCATGTGAACATAAGAGTTTAGTATGATAGATATAGATATAAATACCCAACATAATTAAAAAGGAACTTTAAAGACTTGACATGAAAGTAGAACATTGAAAAGAATGAGAAGGATGAAAGAATCCCCTAAAAATTCGGCAGCCAAACAGCGCCACTTAAAACATCAAAATACTGAATTGAATAGATCAAATGGGGTCTCTAATCATATGAACATAAGATTCCAGTTTTATATATATAGAGATCATACCCCAAAATAACAAAAAGTAACTTGAAATAATTTACATGAAAGTAGAACTTCAAAACGAGAAGGGTGGAGAACCACTTAAAAATTCGGCAGCCTAACGACGCCACTTAATACTTCAAAATACTGAATTCAAGAGATCAAATGGGGTCTGTCATCATATGATCATATAAGATCAGTATGATAAATTTAGAGATCATACCCCAATATAATAAAAAGGAACGTGAAATACTTTAATGATAATAGATCTTGAAAATGAGAAGGGAGAAAGAATCTGTTACAAACATTTCGGCAGCCTAACGGTGCCACTTAAAATTTCATAAAACGAAATAATGAGAGAAAGAGGGGATCTATCATTATGTTAAAATGAAAATTGAAGTAACAGGAGTATAAAATAACACCCTTTAACATAAGAACATAGATCATAAAAGAAATTACATAAAAGAGATTTCTTGAAAAGAAAGAGAGAGATCAGATCCCTTACATTAAAACGTAACTCTTAAAACTCAAAGGTTTGGACCTTGAGGGCTTGGGGGCACCTTGGGAGGACTCCATGGGAGGTATGGAGACCAGAAAATTGTTGGGGGAGAGTGGGGAGTCGAATGGATGGGAGGATGGTTTGGTAAATATAGGGAAAGTGAGGGGATAATGCATTAATGGCCAAGGGACACCTCATTAGTGGTTTTGGAAAAACCATGGGCTTTCCCATGGTATTATCCCATGGTATTGGCCACTTGGGACACCTCATACCTTATCTTACTATTCATAAGTCGACCATATTGATTACATACTTAATACATCATTTGATGATGTCACTAAACACCCGTAACTTAAAAACTGTATTTCCACTATTCATCAAAAATTCAACTTTCTCAGAATAGTCCCAAAATTTCACCTTAACCAAATATCAGTGCTCTGATTTCAAAAATGAAATCCATTTTAAAAAAATAATTTTCTAAATATTTTCAATTAAATTTTTAATTAAAAACACTATTCATAAAAAATTTATATTTTTCAGAAAAATCCCCAAAAATTACCTTAACATAATATCGATGATCTGAGTTCAAAAATGAAGTCCATTTTATAAAAATAATTTTCTAAATATTTTTATTTAAAATTTTAATTAAAAAACACTATTCATCTGAAAAAACTAATACTTGAATAATAATTTATGAAATCGTTATTTAACCATTTTATTGAATCACATTACTTAATCAAAGTGCCTAGATTATTTTAATAATTTATTTAAGTGAGATTACTAATCCATTTGGAAACATTATTAATCCTAATCATAAAATCACTATTAATAATTTACTATTCATAAAAAATCAAGTTGATCTTATTAGACTCTAAATTTCGTACTGAACATAATTGTAGAAGACCATTTTTTGAAAATCATTACACATTTTTAATTATTAAGGGTTTACATAAACATATTTAAAATATCCTTTTTCTAAAATTCATCAAAAATATGCATACTATATTTATCCGGTCATTTGAAAATTCATAAAAGAAATAGAAATTTTTATTTAAAACAAAGGATTACACAAGACAGTTACGGTCTCCTTACATAGCCCCTTATCACACCAGCATAGGACCTAAGGGTAAGGTGTGATAAGGTGAGATAATCTGAGGGAGGCTCGGCCAACATCGCACGAGTAGTAATTTCTATCAGTTTGAACTTCTCGCGAAGGCGATCCCGTTCTAGCTTTATACGATGAAGTTCAGCTTGGGATTGGTCCAGAGCAAAGCCCAGTGGTGCTACCTCCTTCCCAAGTTCTGTTAGATGGGATTCAATCTGTCCAAGACTAATGGGTGAGGCCATCGAATCTTCTTTCAATATTAATTAACCAAGATTTCTTGTATTTAGAGACAATAGTCAAAACGTTTAGTTTCCAGCGGTCATATTGACCAATGGTCAAATAACAGTCAAAACCCAACAGTCTCATTTTAATTATACTCATGTTATCAAATGAAACATTTTTGTTGAGTATAAAAATAAAATAAAATAACACATAAAATTAGGAAACAATATTTATTTAAAATTTTGGGTCGTTACGTTTGTAGATTTCCTTCTTCCAAGCTCGAGAAAAGGGAAGGAATCTCTTGGAAGAGGATCCGGTTGTTGATCTTATCTTTGGTGAATTGTGTCCTTAGGGACTTTGGGACTGTTTCCCATTTTTTTACATGGGTTGTAGTTCTTTGGTCTTTTTATGCCATGTTTTATTATGGTACATCACTCCTAGTGGAGTTTTTTTATGCATACTATCTGTTTTCTTTTGCTTCCGCATTCATGGGGAAAAATCTTTCCCACTCGCATGTTGTGTGATGTCAGGTGCGAGTTGCTGACCTATGGGGGTCAGGAACGCCCTTCAGGCTATGTCAGGGCCGGATCAGTTATCAGGTTACCAGTGTACCCAGGCTACTTCGTGAAATTTACCCATCCATAACGATTCCTATATTCATCCAAAATCTAAGAAAATAGGATCATTTTCAATACCCATTTTAATCAAAAGTCATTAATATATTCTACGAAACATATCAACAATAATATCTTCCTTCAAATAGCGATGGAAAATTAAGTAATTATATTTATATTGCTGAATGAAATGATTATAGCTACTAAATCATAATCTTGGGTTGGAAAATAATATTAATAAAATTTTAACTACCATGATACACAAGTAGAAATATATCATTCTACATTTGGGAACATCCAATAAAATTATTTAATTCATCGCTATATATAATAAATACATCCATTTAAGATTAATAATTCAATATTGATGAATTTAATAATATCCTCATTAATTCATTAAAAAATTCCTTATATTATTTTGAAGATATAAATTTTACCTCTATGCATATCAACATTTATTGTGGTTTAAACAATCAAAGAACATTTTGGATAAATTTTTGATAGTATCCTGATAATCATGAGACCCCACATAACTATTTCATATTTTTCTTGTTTTCATTTTATCACCTCTACTATCATTGATGGATCAATTAGGATTTTATCCTTAGATATATTAATTAAAATAAAAGAAACATACTGAATTCATAATATGTATTTTCTAAATTTTCAATATACTAATTTTTCTCTAAGAATATTATGAACTATTCATAAATTTATCTTATTCCATAAAACGGTTAGAGTATATCATGATATCATCAAGAAATAACTCTATGAAATTATCATGGTATTATTTGATTAATTTTTCCACTGATCCATAAATTTAGATGGTGAGTTATATAGTAAAAAGGTAATTACATTAAATCTATAATGTCTATAACTTCTAAAAATTGACTTTCCATTTATTCATTTTCTACATTTAGTTTGTGACACATGGAATAAATATCAATCATGAAATATATTGAAAAAATTTATTTTTGATAAATTAATTCATCCCTATGGGTTATAATATTTTTTTTATTATAATGGAATTGAATTCACCATTATATATACACATCCACATAGAGCCATATTTCTATATACCATAAGGAATAGGGTCTCCCTATAGTTAAACAGTTGGATAAATAAAACATTTTTAACATAACTCAGGTAGACGATTCATTATTTTCACTAATTTTATACTCAAAATATTGTTGGGATTATTTTATATAAATTTTTACACAATGTATTCAATCAATTGAATACTCTACTTCCCAATTAGGATGTTTTCCTTGTAATTAATTTAAACAAAAATTAATATTTTTTTTTAAAATAATTAAATCCTCTATTGTAATAATACCTTACCATTAATAGGTCATGTGATATCATATTGTCTAATAATATTTTTAATTGGTGTTACTAGAGGATGATTCAGACATGATTCAAATGACATAGACTCCCCTCAAAAGATGATGGATTCCAAATCACTATTAAAATTTTAGTCTTCTTATATCAATAATAAATCATCTAATAATAATTTTAAATCAAATTCATAGAATATTTTTTTAAAAATCATCCATAGGTATAATTATAATGTTAAAAAATAATTTACTTCTATGTGTTAGAATGCGAACTGACTGACATTTCATTGATGTAATAAGATTTCCAGTAAGATTTTTGATATAATACTTTGTTTTTAAGGTGGTTGGGAAATATAAATTTTTATTAAAAACATAAAACATATAATATACTGTTAATATCTAAAATAAAATAAACAACTATCTAAATGGTAGCACATAATAAATATTTTCCACACCACAAATTTTTGAAATTCTACCTTAGATATAGTGAACATATTCTATAATCCTTTATTACTAGTAATTACCAGAGAAAAATTAACTTGATGATTGGGGAATTAGTTTTAATTGTTCCCCATATCCATATTGTCGAATAATTAATCATTAGAAGCCTCTTCCATGCCCCTAAAATCAAATTATTGATGGATTTTCCCTCTAAATATGAAGTAAACTTTAGTTCAAAAGAATATTATTCCATTCTATTTGTTTCCAAAATTATTAAAATTCCAAAATCACACCCATCTATGCATCATTTTTTGATGTTTTTCCTTTTTTCTAATAATCATTTTCCTACTCCTTTTATTGTTTTACATAGAAACTGTTACCAATTATATTATTTAATCGTTTTAATGGAAAATGACACCATATTCTCATATATTAATAAATTTTAAGAGACTTATACAAATTAAAGTCTAGGATATACCTGATTAAATAAATGATATATCATACATTATAAATTACATTAATAATTCATACTATTAGTTGATAAACATGAATGGTTTTCTTAAAATAAATAATATTTTCTCATTATTTTTCAATATATTTAGGACTTTCTTCAATATATTAACTAATTTCGCATGGGGGGTTTTATAAATATTATCCCAATGAATTTATTATAGACTATACAATTAACATCATTCAAATCATTGGTGACCATGAAAATTTTGCACCATTTGTCAATATGTTATTTAATATATCAAATTTGTATGATTGAATGTTCTCTTTTCCTGCATCAAAAAGATAAAAATATCTTCTCTATGGATTGGATATATTGGTTAGATACAAATGGATTATTAGTCCCATTAAGTCATGATGGGTTATGTACCATAAAATGGTTCAATTTTTTTTAACAATGTTGGGTATTGGGTGGTTTCTCTATAGGGGCATGTATATTATACATAACTAGAGGTAGATTCCCAAATTTATTAAAAAATTATTTGTCTATAACTCTTGATAATACTCAATATCCAACTTCATTTTCTTTCATATTAGGGAAATCTCTATTTTTATTATATATATCAATATAGTGTATATTTATTATATTTTATGATCTTTCTTAAAAATGGAATATGATGTATCATTTCATAACTATACACAATTTAAAACCATAATAAATGATTTATTATTCAATGTAACACAGTTCAGAAATTTAATATTCATATATAGATAATCTCAACATCATAATTTTAGTGTCAATATGAATATCCTTAAATCATAAAAAATAAAATCATTCATATTGATTTATAAGAATTAAGAAAATAAACCAAATCCTATCCCCAAAGAGTGTCTATATAGATTTTTAGAAATAGGCCAACCCATCAGGCATCGATGTAGATCGAAATAATAACCAATCAAACCCTTTCATAATTTTTAACCCAAAGTGCATATGTTCAATAATTGTATTTACATGCCATATCAGAAAATTGATTCATTTTCTAGTTAAACCATATAATATCTAACATACCAAATTATTTTTATATAATCATATATATAGACATGTCTTAAAACTCAATTGTAGTTTATGTTATATACCATATTTTTTCCAAAATCGTTTTTATAAGGTTTATAAAAACCATCCCATGGAACCATCTATTACCCCCTAAATCCAAAAATCCATAGTCAATGGTTATTTTACTATATTTGAACAAAATACAAGGGATTAAAACCTGAATGATTATATAGTTTAGTAGTATTTTGAGATTAAATAGAAACATGATTCTCATATTACATCCAATAATAAGAAATTTAGAACCCCAAAATTCTTATAGATTGACATTGTATTTGATAGAGTGTGTTACACATAACACCAAGCTTAAATAACCCATGAAATATATTTCTTTATATTTAATGTAATTTGTTGGTTATGGAAGACGCAACCAAAAGCTTAAATGAACCATGATATAGAATACCATTATAACATAGTCATTAATTTGGAAGTTATGTATATCAAAAATTAATTTCTATAAATTATGGTTATCTCTTTATTAGAAATAAAATAATAATCATTTAAAATAATAAGATTTTTTTTTGAAATAAAAATAATATTTATAAAAGATGTCTTAGTTATTATTTGGGAATAGAATTTATATTTAATTTGTAACAATCATATAAACTGTATTTGATAATATTATCATCACTTTTATAAACTAAAATATAAAAATATGCTTAGTGTGATATTTTTAATTTTTGGAAATATTTTATTTTTCAATTAATAGAGAATAATATTGAATATTACCTGAAAAATATACTTTTTTAAGTTATTTATAATGAAAAATTATATTTTACATTTTTTCAAATTAAATTTAGCTCAATTATATATCAATTAATCCAATTTAGTTTTATGAAAAAATTAAAATATTTAATTTTTATATAATAACTATTTAAATGTTTGAATATTTTGTTTTTAAAAATTATCATTCCTATCACGTATATGGGTTTAATTTTATATTTAATTTTAAAATTTTATAAATTCAAAAATATATATATATATATTTCATATTTGTAATCATAATACTTTTTAATATCTAATATGGTCAGCTTAATTTATGTGAAAATGTATTAGTGAAAACTATATAAAATAATTATTGTGGTTATGGTAATAATGGATTTTGAGATGGGTTAAAAAAATTATAACAGTTAATAACGGACTAAAAATTTAGAAAATCGCATTTTATTAACCTATGTTGATCATATATATTCTAGGTTCGATAATGGTACATTATTAGGTCTTTTGAGATGAAAAAATGTGTGTATGATTGAGTTATTTCATAAATTTACAAATGTCAACTCACCTCAATTATAAACGGCTTACCCTCTCTTCTCTTCTTCACACATTCAAAACATCTTGGATCAACCAATACCTTAACAAATCACATTCTAAAATCCCCCCTGTCATCATAGTTTTTATTATTTGAGGAATAATTCCAACATAATAAGGACTTGGTGTAAATATATTGAGGATTCCGGAAGAAGATGTAATGTTCTTTAACGAGGAATTGTTTTCCTACTCATCCTGAAATTATTATTATGAAATGATGATATAATATAATTAGTTTATTTAAAATAATTATATGTTTTTAATATATGTGCATTTCATAAAACAATCTACACTTCCATTAAATGGGTTACACAATCATCATTCTTGTGTATGGCTGGCTACCGCTTCACAAATCGAAGTTATTCATGTTTCCATTACCAACTCTAATGGTTTGTAATGATGATGGATATAATATTTATATATCATATTTATAACATAATTTTACATTGTGTTTCATTATATCCAATAATCCATTTTTACCCAATATTTAAGAGGGGATACAATAATGTCGCTCGTGTGTACGGTGGATGTAACACCCTGAGAATTTATGAGAGATATTTTTTTTAATTTCATTGATGTCTTGTACGCAACACCAAGATTAACATGCATTATAAGAAACACCATATTAGCTTGAAGTATATTCAAACACTATTCTATGCTTTTGTTGCATTCCAGAGCAACCTTCCTTGATAGTGTGTGTTATACGCAATACCAAGTTTTACTAAACAAGGTATTACTATAATATTATTATGAACTAACCGTTATGAATAATAATACCCACTTTTTGAAATTTTATAAATTTTATATTTCAAAATGGAGTTCATTTTTGGATTCAAAATATCGAAATTATCCTAGGGTGAATTTTTGGTATTTTGCTGAAAACATTCAATTTTTGATGAATAGTGAAAACACTGGGTTACTATTTAAAAACTGATTTTTTATTTAAATAATTATTTATTTTATTTAGAATTTTTTATGGTCTAAATTGATATATAATACATATAAAAGTTCAATGTAATTCATTTGAGTCATTTTATAATAATTTTAGATATATAAAAATTTTATTGATCTCTTCACCGTCTTTTACCCACCTCTTAGGAGAATTTGTAAATTTAAACAAAACATAATTTTACCGCTTCTATGAGTGGAATTTTGAAAATACGATAGACACAGTTAATATCAAAGTGTAAAATGTGGTTCAATAAGATAAAAATATTTTTTTCATAACGATAACTTTTTACTTTTATTTTCTACGGTTAAAAGTAAATATGGTAATTAAGGGTAAACATGATATTATTATTACCCTAAAAACATGTCCTAATTATATTTTATAAGTATAATTCGACAAAAAACAACCTTATAATGAAAATATTACCCTTTATGTCCACATGGATTAGATTAGGACTTATTATTTTATTTAAAGAAGAGTAAAAATAGTTAAAATCAACGTTTAAAAACTAAAAAAAAATAATATAGGGATATAAATAATATTAATTCGACTATAAATATTTTTTAGTAAGATAAATAGATTACCTACATAATGGTATTTTATTTATAATTTTTAGAATTTATATAATTTCATTTATTTATGACACAATGCTGATGCATTAATTACCTTATTAATGAAATATTAACATAATTCATATTATAAATACCTAAATGAATGTAATCTGAGAATTTTTATCAATTAATCTAATTTTATAGGTTAACATGAAATTTTAGTATTGATTTAATTAACTTTTTTCGATCTAATCATGTTGTTATGATTTTCACAAAAAATCAATTACCAAATAGTGTCAAAATTGACATAGAATATTTTGTAAAACAAATATTATATTATTAATTGTTATTATATTTCTAAAAATCTATGGTTTGCCCAAATGACTTATATAAGGTTATATATATTAATAATGAACCACTTTGGGTTCGTTTGTCTTGTCATTTTATGTTTATTAACCATAAAGTGTAAAAAAACAAGAAGACACAGTAAAAGTTAAATTATTTAACTTAGAGTTAAATCTAAATGATAAGGTTAAAATATAAACTAAACTTGTATAAAAACCATTTGTTGAGATTATTTCGACCTATCCCCACTTTATCTTATAAATAAGACAATTTTGAGCTATTATAAACTGAATATGACTTTATTATAAAATAATATTTTAGGTTTTTCCTAAAGTGCCCCTCTCCTCCCTTATAAATGGCCACCTCCTCCCTCTTCTATTTACAAAATTTTGATTCTTCATGCTCAGACGAACCCTGAAAATTTACCATATATGGTTGCCTAGAAACATTATAGAGGTTATGGTCTCCTTAAAGACCATCTCTAGTGCCTTAAGTGGAAGCTTAAAAGAGGTGTGTCGAAGAAGAGGTAATCTCTTCTACCGATTCATTCAAGTTTAGTTCTTCTTCAACTTCTTATTATTTAGTTGTTTCATTATAATGTAATAATATCTGTATACCTAATATATAAATATTTTATTATAATTATGAAACCACCCCATTTCAACTTCTATCCATCCTACATAAAATTAAATCACTGCGTATGCGTACGTACGAAATACAGTCTCAACACAGTGGTGTAATGTGTTTTCCACCACCTCCATACTTGGATGGGTATAATGGTGTAAATAATAACTATGTATAGTTATTATAACATAATACTGATTCTGAAATATTATATCATCCACTCCAATTCAATTCAACAATTATGGAAACAATATCATCGCTCGTGCGTACGTACAGATTTCCATCTCCATGAAGCAATGAGATACGTTCTCCATATTAACCATACTAGAATGATTATAAAGTATATATAGTGAATAATAATGAAATATATTACATGATAAATCTAATTTATTTATGTATATATATATATATATGTCATCTACTTAATTCCATTCAAGTCAATAAGTAAAGGAAAACAGCGTTCAAGCATACGTACGGCCTACCGTCTCCATGAACGGTGTATTTCCATTCATTTATCTATATATTATATATATATACTGATTATATATGATATATAAATAATGATTTACATTCTGGATGTAATTAAATCATGATATACGAACTAATAATATGATGAACAACATGTCCAAACACGTACGATAAATAAAACGATTTTACCCAAAACGATGCATTAACATGGAATTTACAAAAGAACGGGTAATATAAAGTAATAAGTAAACCATGTATGATATCATAACAATGAATATGATTCTGTAGTAAGTCAATGACATTATTTAAATCATTATACATGAGTTTCAGATATGTACGAAGCATATCAGACCTAATGTAAGGGATAACTTTTCCAATCATGTTTTTATCCAAGATTGTTTATTCGTAAGTATTTACTGGGGTAATTATTATCATCCATGTACATGTTTTATAAAATTGTTTTCACTTATGTTTAATATCCTTTTAACCCATTTTTTACTTTTACCACATGTTGTGGAAGGAATTTTGTTTTACCATACGAGGTACTTTTTTGACTTTTCCTACAAAAGTACGAGGATAATGTTTTTTTAACTTATACGGAATGAATGGATTTTTACAGTTTCATAACGCCTTATTTTCATGAATCTTACTCTAAAATATTTGATGACTATATTAAACAAAATCCTTTTATTTTAAAATTCAATTTCATTTTGTTAAAGGAAAATTATTTTGAAGAAGAAAGGATATTTTCCTCAAGAATTCATTTCAAGTGTTTTATCAAAACCATTTTCCATCTAAGATGACATTATTTCATATGTTTATGTTTCAAGTATAATGTATCTATGATTTACATGGTTTCAATTATCTTATGATGAAATGATATCCATTTGTTTTATATGGTTTTTGTTATGATGGGATGATGATTATGAAACCCATTTTATTCATTGGGTTATGATTAATGATTTATGTTTATGTTGTGGAACATAAAAGAATGATTTCATTTTGAGATGTGTGGGACCTGTATCTACCTCCAATGCATTAGGTAAAGATTTATATCTCATGAGATTCAAATTGTTGGAATGGTAAGTTAATCCAGTTCAGTGATACAGTACTAGAACGAGGAGTGAACTCGATTCAGAAAGGGACATTGTCCACTAAGATAATGCCTTGGATAGTATGGAAATCATATCATGTGCATAATGGTTTTACACAATTAAATGATTTATTCCCAAGATATTTTATCATGATTGATCTTCCTTTATGATATAGGCCTTACGTACTTCCAAGATTTATTTCACAACTCATGATTTTTATGTTTAAACTTTATGTTCATGTTTTGAAGTTCAAATGTATATGGTTTGTTTTTTTTATCCATGCTTACCCTTACTAAGAATTTTAGCTCACCATTTATATGTTTTATTTTCCCCAGGATATAAATAAATGTTTTAGGTAAGAAAAAAAGGAAAATCATTATGGGAGATGTTTAAGATCTTTCACCATGATTAGAAGATTGTGTTCCAGGTTTCCAAAGACACTAATCTATTACGGTCATTTGGTGTCTGTTTTTGTTTTGTATTATGTATTCTGAAAAAGTAATGTAATGTCTATGTATGTAAATCATTGGGTATCTACAGTTGGTATCAGAGGAAAGTTTTAGTTAACCATTGGAAACTAGGATGAAAAAACTTTAGTGAGATCCATAGAGATATTTCTATGGTTTTCCTAGGGATGTCCCTAAGGTTAAGTATAAGTATAGGTTATAGTCCTAGAATTATGGTAATGATATTAGAATTTAATGTAAGATTTTAGATATTGTAGTCACTCCTCCTTTATTATGTTGTTTTCCTAGAAATATTTTTGCCTCTCACTCTTTTCTTTTTGGGTTTTAGACGATGGTTGGAACCCGAAGGAACCGAGTTGATCAATGTAATGGACGATGCAGTGATTGTCCTCTTGAACCAACCAACGTTATGGGAGATGGAGTGAAAAATCATATTTCTATATGTACACAAGATATGAATCATTCTGGACTTCCAAATTATGATACAAGGGAACAATATTCTATCGAGTCCTTCATGACGCAATGTCCACATTCTTTCAATGGGTCGTCAGATCCACTTGTTGCTAAAAGATGGATCAGTACCATTGAAAATAAATTTTCCATACTTCTCTATTCATAACATGAAAAAGTCCTAGTAGTTGTTTACTATTTGGAAGGTGAAGTAGACCAGTGTTGGACTCTAATTAAGAATACAAGGCCCCAAGATGAAATTGAATCTATGTATTGGATTGAGTTCAAGAACTTTTTTTTCAATAAGTACTTCCCTCGTATTCTTAGAACAAAGATAGAGAAAGAGTTACATGAGCTTCTGAAAAAAGAAGAAGAATCTGTTGGTATATATGAAGTGAATTTTACTTAGCTTTCAAGGTTTGCATCTGGATTTATCATCCAACCTGAAAGTAAATTTGATCGATTCTTCAGTGTCTTAAAAAACATTCTTTGAAGGGAATTAGCTATACGAGACTTTAGTAGCTATGAAGAAATTGTGCATTGTGATATAATGGTAGAAATGGATGTTGTTGTTACATATCCATCTCACGGTTGTGAGAAGAAATGAGTGATGGAGTTCAAGGAAAAATATCAAAACAATGGTGAAAAGAAGATGAATGTTTCTTTATTCTCAAAGTGTGGAAAAGAACCATGGTAAAGATTGTCTAAAATGTATTAGAAAATGTTTCAATTTTGGAAAAGAGGGTCATCGAGTATTTGAGTGATAAAGTAATGGAAAAAATGTATCTAATGTTGTGAATGGAGAAAAAACTACAGAAAATGAACCACCAAAACTTTAATGTGACAAGTGCAAGGAAATAGGGCATTATGCTAACCAATTCCCTAATCCAAGGGTTAATGATGATCGACAACAACAACATCATAAGGAAAAGGATAGAGGGAAGTTACATGCGATCAATATTGGCGATGTTGAGTATGAAAACGATGTGGTGGAATGATTAAGTGTTTATGTATTTGGATACCAAAATAATGTTGTGGTATCTCATTTATAGTATCGTGGAATATTGGAATATCTATGTATTGGTTTATTGTGGTTTTCAAAAATATTATGGTAGTAGTAACCATGAAATGTGATTGAATTTTTTTTGAAAGTAGATGATATGTTCATAATGAAGGGATATAGATAAAATAATATGTTTGATAGTATTCATGAGCTCATGACTGATATAAGGACAAAGTGATATCATGGTTTGGGTATAAAGAAATTTTGGGATTTTGGAATGTGGAAAGAGTTAACATTTTACATCATTCATGTTTTCACTAAGGTTCTATGGTAATTCATGTTTCAAAAGAATACATGATTAAGGTATTCTCATTTTTGGAAAGTGAACTACAAGATAAATCTTATAATATATGGGGGATAAGTGATGGTATTCACGCGCTTTTTATGTGACCTTTCTAGAAATAATTTTCTTTATACTATGAGCTCAGACCGATGTATTTTTGATAATCCTAAACATTGGAATAAATTAAATCAGACATAAGATAGTATTGTATAAGGATATAACTTTTCTTTTGATATTATCGAATGAATTTTATAATAATTTAGTTTTAGAAAAAGGGACAACCTACAGGACGAGTGACAACCCGTCGCGTCGGACCAGGTTGTGGGAATCGAATTCCCAACCGAAGTGCGACATGCCTTTATTGCCTACTTATGGCCTACAGGAAGTCCCTCGTTAGTAGAAACTAGTTTTATTTTATTATGTAGAATGATAGATGAAGTATATGTTCATTTTTGGATCCATATAAGATTAATCTCACCATAAGATTGACTTATGTATATAACGTTTTCTAACCTTATGTTTGAGATAGATGGAATGACCTATCATTCTATCACATGATTTTATAACACTTTATGGAAGACAAATTCAACTTCATTTCTTTTGGAGATGATGTGGAAATTTATCAAGGCACAAACAACAGTGACATTGTACGACAATCAATTAAGTATTTCCTTTAATTCAACTATTCATCAAATTTATAGAAATGATCTTGAAAACCAAAAATGTTGTCTTAGTGTCCTTATATCCGATGAATCAGAAGGAACCTTAAATCATCAAATATTTATGGCTTTGTGATTATTGTCTTTTTCATAACAATCATCTCTACCACTATCCATCAGAACTTGATGCTTAGATTTATCTTCCATATCCATATTTTCACCTATGTTTTTATATGTGGAAACCCAATGATGAGGTAATTTGGTTAACCGTTACGTATCATATATTAGATTTTAAAATAAAGTTTTTGTATCCCTTTTTACGATGTGGGTTTCTATGAATGAAACTTTCAAGTAGAAAAGCATTTATAACCTCGATGAATTTCGAGGGAGAAATTCATTTTAAGGGGGGTAGAATGTACCACATCGAGAATTTATGAGAAATATATATATTTTTTAATTTCATTGATGTCTTCTACGCTACACCAAGATTAACTTGAGATATACGCAACAAAATATTAGCTTGAAGTATAGGGAAATACTATTCTGGGATTTTGTTGCAGGACATAGCAACCTTCCTCGATAGCGTGTGTTATACGCAATACTGAGTTATACTAAACAAGGTATTATTATAATATTATTATGAACTAGCCGTTATGAATAGTAATACCCAATTTTTGAAATTTTATAAATTTTATCTTTCAAAATGGAATTAATTTTTGGATTTGGAATATCGAAATTATCCTAGGGTGAATTTTTGGTATTTTTTTGAAAACTTTAAATTTTTGATGAATAGTGAAAACACTAGGTTACTATTTAAAAACCAACTTTTTATTTAAATAATTATTTATTTTATTTTATATTATTTTAGGTCAAAATTGATACATAATACCTATATAAGATCAATGTAATTCAATGGAGTCATTTTATAATAATTTTTGATATATAAATAGTTTATTGAACTTTTCACCGTCTTTTACCCACCTCCTAGGAGAATTTGTAAATTTATATAAAACATAATCTTAATGCTTTTGGGAGTGGAATCTCAAAAATCCGTGAGACATGGTTAATATCATGGAGTAAAATGTTTTTCAATAAGATAAAAATAATTTATGATGAATAGTAACTTTTTTATTTTTATTTACCATAGTTAAAAGTAAATTGGGTAATTAAGGGTAAAAATTTTATTATTATTACACTAAAACATGTCCTAATTCAATTGGTAATGTTTAATTAGGCCAAAAATAACCTTCGGGAAAAAATATTTCCCTTTAGGTCCAATGGATTAGATTATGACATTTATTATTATTTTATTCAAAAAAGAGTTAAAATAGTTAAAATCAATGTTTAATAACTAAAACATTTTTAATATAGGGGTAAACATAATATAAAATCGACTATAAATATTATTTTGAAATATAAAAAGATTTTCTATATAATGGAATTTTATTTATAATTTTTAGTCTTTAAGTAATTTAATTCATTAATGACACAATGATGATGCAGTAATTACCTTATTAATGAAATATTATCATAATTAATATTATAAATACCCAAATAAATTTAATTTGAGACTTTTTATGAATTAAATTAATTTTATATATTAATATGACATGTTAGTATTGATTTATTAACTTTTTTCAAACTAATAATTCTATTATGATTTTCACAAAAATCAATTACCAAATAGTTTCAAAATTGACATAAAATAGTTTTTTAAAAAATATTATATTATTAATTGTTATTATATTCCTAAAAATCTATTTCTCATCCAAATTAGTTAGATAAGGTTATATATATTAATAATTAACCACTTGGG
Organism: Viscum album; assembly: GCA_963277665.1. Lineage (NCBI taxonomy): Eukaryota > Viridiplantae > Streptophyta > Magnoliopsida > Santalales > Viscaceae > Viscum > Viscum album. The sequence continues at coordinate 516,319,628 of OY728141.1, forward strand.
GTTAGTTTTTCTGGTCATAGTATGTTTATTAACCATATAGTGTAATAAAACAAGAAAAACGGTAAAAGTTAAATTATTTATCTTAGAGTTAAATCTAAATGATAAGGTTCAAATAATAACATAAACTTGTCTGAAACCTATTGGTTGAGAGTATTTAGACCCATCCCCACTTTATCCTATAATGAAATCAATTTGGAGTTATTATAAACCGAATATGACTTTATTATAAAATAATGTTTTATGTTTTTCCTAAAATGCCCCTCTCCTCCCTTATAAAAGAGAACCTCCTCCCTCTTCTCTTTACACAATTTGGAGCCTTAATTCTCCACCAAAACCTGCCCATTTAACTTATAAACTTACCTAAAAACATTATATAGGTTCTCGTCTCCTCAAAATACAAACTCTAGTGCCTTAATAGGAAGATTAAAAGAGGTGCGTTGAAGAAGAGGTAATCTCTTCTACCGATTCTTTCAAGTTTCATTCTTCTTCAACTACTTCTTCTTATTTAGTTGTTTCATTATAAAGTAATAAAATCTGTATCACTAACATACTGATATGTTATTATAATTATTAAAAAAACCCATTTCACCTTCATTTCATCCTACGTAAAACAAAATCACTGTGCGCGGGTACTTACAGAATACCATCTCCATGACATGGGGTAATCTGTTTTTCCACCACCACCTTACTTGTATGGGTATAATGGTGTAAACAATAACTATTTATAGTTATTATAACATCATAATGATTCTTAGATATTATATTATCCACTCCAATTCAATCCAATAATTATGGGAACGATATAATCGCTCGGGCATACGTACGGATTACCGTCTCCACGAAGAGATGAGTTTCATTCTCTATGTGAACCATTATAGAATGATTATAAAGTATATATAATGAATAATAATGAAATATATGACATGATAAATCTAATTAATTTATCAATATATATATATATATATCATGTACTTACTTAAATTCAAGTCAATAAGGAAAGTAAAAGAGCTTTCATTCATACATACGACCTACCGTCTCAATGAATGGTGTATTTCATTTTATTTATCTATATATTATATATATAATGAATATATATGATATATAAATCATGATTTAAATTGAAGAAGTAATTAAATCATGATATAAGTAATAATAATATAAAGAACAACATGTCCAAACACGTACGATAAATAAAAATATTTTACCCAAAACGCTGCTTTAACCTGGAATTTACAAATGAACGGGTAATATAAAGTCATAAGTGAACCACATATGATAACATGACAATGAATATGATTTTTTAATAAGTCAATGACATTATTTAAATAATTATACATGATTTTCGGATACATACGAAGCATATCAGACCTAAGGAAAGGGAAAACTTTTCCATTCTCCTTTTTATCCGAGATTTGTTATTCCTATGTATTTAATGGGGTTATTGTTATCATCCATGACCATGTTTTCTAAAAAAAATTCATGTATGTTTAATTTTTTTTACTCATTTCTGTCTTTTACCACATGTTATGGAAGGATTTTTTTGACCATACGAGGAACGTTTTTGACTTCTTCGGCTAAAGTACGAGAAGAATGTTTTTTTAAATTATACGGCATGAACATATTTTTACAGTTTCATAACACCTTATTTTAATGAATATTAATCTACAATATTTCATGAATATTTTCAACAAAATCCATTTCTTTTAAAATTGAATGGAGTTTTGATAAAGGAAAGTGATTTTAAAGAAGAAAGTATATTTTCCTCAAAAATTCATTTCAAGTGTTTTATCAAAACCATTTACATCTATGATGACATTATTTCATATGTGTATGTTTCAAGTATAATGTCTCTATGATTTACATGGTTTCACTTCCATTATGACGAAATGATATCCATTTGTTTTATATGGATTATGTTATGATGCGATGAGGTTTATGAATCCCATTTTATTCTTTGGGTTATAATTAATGATTTATGATTATGTTTTGGAACATAACATAATGATTTCATTATGATATGGGTGGGACCTATATCTCCCTAAAATGAATTGGGTAAATATTTATATCTCATGACATAGACATGGATAAAACGTTAAGTCAATCTGGTTCAGTGATATAGGACTGGAACGAGGAGTGAACTCGATTCAAAAAGGGACTTTTCCCACTAAGATCGTCTTGACAGCAATTCCTTGGCTACTATGGAAATCATATCATGTGGTTAATGATTTTACACAATTAAATGTTTTATTACCATGGTACTTTATCATGATTTATGTTCCTTTATGATCTATGCCTTACGTACTGCCATGATTTATTTCACATCTCATGATTTTGATGTTTAAACATTATTTTCATGTTTTGAAGTTCAAATGTATATGGTTTGTTTTATTTTCTCCATTCTTACCCTTAATGAGAATTAGAGCTCATAATTTATATTTTTTTCCCCAGGATATAAACAATGGTTTTAGGTAAGAAAAAAATGGAAAATCGTAATGGGAGATGTTGAATATCATTCACCAAGATTAGAAGATTATGTTCCACGTTTCCAAAGACACTAAACTATTATGTCCCTTTGGTGTATTTTTTTGTTAATTATTAATTATTCTGAAAAATTAATGTAATGTCTATGTATATCAAGCATTGGGTCTATATAGTGGATTACCACCTTGTAGAGATATGTGATTCATTTTACAATACCTCTTTAAAAGGAAAGTGATTATTATATAGTTAATTAATATATTGAATATATATTACAAATTATGATATTAAATGAATATTTATAAATATAAAAATATAATTCATCATTTTCATTCTTACACAAAAGTATGATTATGTCGCTCGTGTACGTATGGACTACATCCTTCACAAATATATGAGACAATATTTTCATTATCACTATTCCTGGATGATACCTTTATATATATTTAAAGAAAGAATGTTCTTTTATTTTATTATTAATATTCAGGGAATATAAAATTATACTAATATATATTCTATAATGATCATTGATCTAATGTAATGTCACCCCTACTTCTGTATGATATACCATCATCAACATTGTAATATAGTATGGTTTTCAAAAATGATTATTCATGATTCTTTTTAAAATTTAATTTGATTTATATATATTATGATTATTTAATTATTATTTTTTGGTGACGATATAACTATATAATATGGGCATTAAACTTATAATTCATTATGAAACTTACTTGAGAAAACATGGCCATTGACATCTGAAAAAATGAAAAAAAATGAATGATTATTGTCAAAACGGTGATAATATGATATAAAATTACTTTATATGATATTATAAATATTATTATTATTATGTAATAAGTTACATACATATCTATATCTACTATAAAGGATATTAAATTTCATTACACCAAAATGAATCATGATGTACTGGGTTTTGTCTCTATTTCCCATTATTGAGGAATATTTTACAATTATGCACATAATTTCTTTTATATGGGGTTCATAAAACCCCATTGAAGTAAAATATATTGATTCATTAATATATTTTGGTATTTTATGATTCAATTTTATTTATTTCATTCAATGGTATTTGAAATAAATTTTACCATGTGGTAAAGGCCTTTATAACTCAATTTACATACATTGAGTTATATTCTTTTTATATTGCCATTAGTATTCTATGATTACATGTATAATTAATTTGGTTTTCATGTGGCGTATTTAATATTTTTTATGTGGTTTGACTTTTTATAATCATTATATATTTATTGAATAATTCTCACATCAATATTATTATCGTTGTAATAATTTATGTCACACTCTCATTCTAATTGATATGGTTAATTCTAGAATTTCAGTTAAAGGAAATTATTTAATATTTATCTAAATAAAACCATTTATTTTTCATATCCTTCATTTATTATTGCTATTTTCATGTAATATTACCATATTTAAATTATTTTGGGATTACAATAATTGAAAAAATATATTTAAGAAAATATAACTTCAACTATCTATTAGATCAGAATTTTTTTCATCCATAACCATATTTTATAAAAAAAATTTAAAAAATATTTTTTAACTTTTAAAAATCATTTACAGTTAAATTAATTTTCTCTATTTATATTTTTTCCAAATTAATATTCATGACATTTTCCAAACATTGTATATTTTATTCCTTTTTAATATAAAAAAGTAATTTTTTTCGTAAAAAGTTCTACATCAATGGAATTACTATATGGAATAATAATAATTTCTTTGATGATTTATTTTCATGTTTACGTGTTTATTAAATATTTTGTTATGCTTAATATTTTTTAAATTACATGTTTTTGAAATTTAATTTAATATTATGCAATTTTTAAAATGCATTATTTTTTTAAAAATTGATTTTCAAAAAGAACATGGAATTTTAATTGAGAATGATTTATTGATATTCCAATTGGATTTTTATCAATTAATTGTAATATAGATTAATTGTATATATAATTAAATTTAAATACGATCTATTTATTCTATCATTATTTTCCATATGGATGGTTTATGGTCATTTTGAAAAAGGATTGTATTGACATTCACTTTCTCAATTCAATTTTGTATTCAATATCATACAAATAAAATGATCAGATTCATGTGATCATTTGAAATAGAATTTAAAATAAATTTAGATATTATTTATCATGGGTATTCAAACTAATTAAAACATATCTAATTTCAACATATGATGATTTAATATTATTGTAATTTGATTGAATAGAGAATTATTGATAACCAAAATTCATTTTTCAATAAGGATATTTAATGGTAATGCATATAGTCCATGAATTAAATTGATTATCAGTTATATGAATAATGCCTTGGATAATAAAACATGTTTGGGTCCTTGTTATAGATATCCCATTGATGAATCAATAGTCTCACTAGGCCGAATGGAATGCTAGCATGACATTAGTTGGCCAAACTATATAATATTGTACCATATAGTTTTAAATTATATTATAAATGCTCATGATGGTAGAGGTGTCATGATCGTGAGTTCATGAAATCCAATTATTAATCACTTCATTAAAAAATCAATTATTATTATCAATGATATTTTCACAATGATATTATCTATGGATTAATTTCATTCTTATTTATTGATTAAATACCATGTTTTTACTATTAATTACGTTTTTCCATATTGTTTATGCCTTATCCAAATATGATAGTCATAATATTGACTAAATCGAATGTTTTTTATATTGTTTAACTTTATATATTTATTATTATCCATGTGATTTTATTTCATTGACATTAACTTTGGTTGAATTTCATTATAACTTATTAATGAAATGGAATTTATATTCAATTAATTAGTTATTCACATTGAATATTTCTTATCCAACTATCATACTAATATTATCAATTAAATGGAATTAATTTTTAGTTATTTATATTTCCATGTTGATTATTATCCATGATACTTTCACATTTATATTATATCTATAATCACATACATCTCAGATTATTTATTGCATGACTTGTATGTCTAGTTATTTACCTTACCATGTGTACTATGATTATAAACTCATGACTTCGTCAACATTACTTAAGCCTCATAGAGAATTTTATTTTTCCAAAATTTTCATTTATTTGCAATAAATTAAAAATATTGTGCATTAATTAATATTCCAGAATATACTAGATGGAATAATGACATTCCCAAAACAAAATCTACTATACATTTTGTATTAAAATATAATATGTGAATCATTTATGTATCTAGTTTACCAAGACTACTAAATTATTAATTTTTTGAGATTTGATTCCTTGTATCTTTTTTGAATGTATTAAAGATGGATCAATATCTATGAAACTTGGTTGGAGGTCACTAAAGTTAGTTTTATATAAATCATGTTAGAAAACATTGGAATAAGAAATTATAAAACATAGATTAAGGAACATAATTCTATTATTATCATTGAGGATAAGTATACGAACATGCTAATTGTTTTTAAAAGAAGAGATAACGTATTTTACAATTAAAATACCTACTAGTAATGATATTAGAAGTTTATTTGTTTCTAAAATTGTTGTAACTATGTGAATAACATTTAAAATCTCATATTGGTTTTGACCATATCACAATGTATTTCATGAAATCTTCCCTTACTGTGCACCTTGTTTTTTAGTCTCTATGGATATGCTAAGTAAAATTAGAATTTTATTTATAATCCATTAGGAATTATTTGAATAGATGATTAAAATTAATGAACTAGGTTATAAAAAAGGTGTATTATATTGAAAATAAGGTATCTCAATGTATAGGAAAAATTAATTATGCATGGAATTTAATGTAAAAATTAAATGAATTTAGAACAAAAAATGAATAGTTTAAGGGATGAATATAAATCTTATCCCATGTATCCATTTATAGTCAATTATCTTAAATGTGAGGATCCTAGGAATTATTAGAGCCAATATCCACTATTAAATAATAAACCCCAGACCAAGGAAGGTCCTATTTGGGAATAAATTTCATAAAGTATTTATTTCTTGGGATTCCATAAAAATTAACAGTTTTTTTATAAATATCATATTTTGGCTATAAGAAACATTAAACATATAAGGATTTTTTTGAATTTCCGAGAGTTAGGTGAATTCATTAACATTAGTGTTTGGTATCTCCATGGGTTATATGTTTATGGTTGACCAAAATATTAATTTCATAAAAACTATTTCGGATTTTTTTGTGATGGGAGTTTACCTAGAGTAAGGAAATTTTGGATATATTTATGCATTATTTATATTTTAGTTCAAATGATATTGTTTGGAATAATTCTTTTATAAAATATTGATATAAGTATTGATATATTGTTTACGTGTTTGGTTAATATAATTATTATTTAAATTATAATAGTTTTAAAATAAATTTATTAAACATTCTAAAAATGTGATGTATTGAGAAATTTAGTAAAATTTTTATTTAATGATTAATTGTTTTCATCGATATCCATGATAATTTGTGGGAATGTTATAGTAAATATATTATCATTGATTTAAATAAGAATACCTTCATATTGGGTGAAAAACCCTGCCATATATAAATTCCCAGAGTCTTGAACTAATCATCAATGAGAGATAAGGGTTTAGCACCAACTACTAGAGAACAAAAATTCATGATAAATAGTTCATTATTTTTAGTTAAATTAATTTTAAATTGATTACTCACGATGAACCAAGGGTATTACTATTGAGGTTTATAGATTAATTTTTTATATTATATAACAAGTGTTAACCATATTATATTTGGATAGTAGTTATAGATAGACTGAAATACATGTAACCCCTTTATCAGTCTTATGATCCATTAGAAATGAATCATAGTTGATTAAGAATATAAATAACATTTGTCGATATTTATTTTCATGGATTATGTGATGACAATTAAATTTATCAAAGAACAACTAAATGAAGATATTATTTTTATCATATATATATATATGTATCTTGAAAGCATATTTCCAAATTTTCTAATATATTAAATTAATTCATCAACATTAAGGAAATGATATTGAAAAAGAAAATTCCTATTGAACTAATATCTAATAAATTATATGGTCTTCTAAATCATGAAATTTTTATTGTTTTGAGGACCATATCTTTCTATTGACTATTCACTTTCATGGGATTAATGTCCTCAGTCACTATATATAATTATTTACAATTTTAATTCATGTACATATATTTAGTTGACATAAATGTTATCCCACATAGAAAAGTAGTTATGTTTTATTCTATATGAACTTTACACAAACCTTTATCTATTATTAAGAGGATATTTATAAAAACCTTTATCTATGTGGGGTTTCAACAAAATAATATAAAAAAAACACTTAATTATGATGAAGATGTTTAAATGTTAAGAATTCTAGTTAGTTAATTTAGGGAGAATGTAAAAACTATAAATTATTATAAAATAAAGTTTCATTCTAAATTATATTAGACAAGAAATATTGAGCCTAAATAACCCCCAAAATATAATTTATTATATTTAAATCTCTTCGATTGATTGAATAACATAGAACCTAGAGCCTAAATTAACTATGATATAGAATACCCTTTTTAGGAAAGATTTTAAATAAGAGGGTATAGTATTTAATAAAATAAGAAAACATTTCATTCCTTTTTATTAGAAATAATAAATGAATATTTGAAATGAAAAATAAATTTTCTCTAAAAACATTTTTTTTGTCTAAAAATTGAATAGTCATGAGGTGCCCCAAATATTTATACATAATTTTTTTTAAAATTTTAGTTAATTTATTATAAAATATTAAAATAATTTTGAATCATTATATCATAATTATAATAATAATAATTAATTTTATTTTTGTGAAATATTTTTTTTGAGGAATAGTTGAAAATAGTGAATTTTATTTAAAAACATCCCCTACCATTAATGTATTTTTAAATTTTACATTTAATACGAATTTTCTATAATGAAAAAATATTTCAATTATGTTAAATTTAATAAAATTTAATGTATTGGAGTCATTTTCAAATTGAATTTTGATATAAAAAATTTATAATTTTGTACAATTTCTCTTTAAAACATCTCTTTATCATCTAGTCTGTATGATTTATTTTAAGTAATTTGTTTACTTATAGAAATTAGTTTCGAAAAATTTATTGAATATTTAGAATAAAAATAATTTATAATGTCTAATAAGTTCAAAATCATTTAAAAAAATGAAATGTGAAAATTGTTAAATTTATATACCATGTTTTGGATAGAAATGTATTTACATGTGGTCAGATGAATAATACAAGGTTTAAATATGACCAACCAACCTTTAAAAAACCAATTATCTGAACATATTTAGAATATAAATATTATAGTTTCTATAATTGTCTATTTTACAAAACTCATTAACTGTAGCAGTACAATAGAAAGTATTGTTTGGTTTCGTAGCAGCTAGAACTATTCGCCTGATTTTGGCCTTCTGGCCACCGGTTTGGGCCTACAGGTCTCCAAAATTCTATTAGGACTTAGGGCCTCTGGGCCACATATACTATAGGGTAGCCCAATTCACATAGAGTAGGACCCAGAAGAGGATATAAAAAAAAGAGTAGCAGTCCCCTGAAGTAGAGCTAACAAGATTGGAAGAATGAGAGGGTATGACAACCACCATCAAGACCAGACACTGGGAAGCTTTGTACATTGATGCTAGTCGAAAAACAATTGAAGATGGGGATCTAGGTGATCAGTAATCCAGATGATGGGGAAGGGCAGTTCTAGGGTGTTGGGCATACGGGTCATGTAATGGGCACAATATGCCTCTGGTTCTTTAGGTCATGTATTGGCCTTCATCTCATATCGGGCCTTGTGCCTTGGGAATACGGGTCATGTACGGGTTCCCCTTCAAACCTAAATTGTTGGACTATCCAAATAAAAATAAAAATAAGGCCTTCTGTCCATTTGGTAATATTTTCCTCACACCTAACTAATAAAATGCTACCACCGATCATCTCTTGTTAAAAAATAATAAATAAATGTGTGTCAAAAAATAACTGAAAATTAACTTCCTAAATTCCCTCATCACATCCTAGAAATAATATTTTTGGGATGAATCCCAACAGGGTTATTATTTGGTGAAAATTCAAGGATATTACCCATAGGAGAGGTAAATATATTCAATGATTGTTTTTAATTTATTCCTCAAAATAATTAAATTAATATAAAAACGATATTTAAAAAAATAACATATATTGAAATGTTTGTATGATATTTAAATGACATATAACCAGCTCTAAATCCATTAAATGTGTAAAAAAATCATCACTCATGTGTATGACAGACTAAAACCTCACGAACAGATCCCAATCATTTTCCAATTCCCTCATCTTGGTTCGGTATGCTGGTGGATTTAAAGAATATATTTGAAACATATAAGTTATTGATATATTTTAATTAATTATACGATATATAATATTTTTGTCCACATTCTTCATTGGATACGATAACATCACTCATGTGTATGGAAGACTACCAACATGTGAAGTGACATGAATCAGTTTTCACTAACTATTCACATGGATGGTGATCATGAAAAAGTTAAATATTTAATGTCATATAAATGAAATAATAATGATATTAAATAAATATTTATAATTTTTAAAATATAATATACCATCTTCTTTCACACTCAAAAATATTATCTCCTCGACGATGTATGTTTGAAATGCTGGCTCCAAAACTCAATATCACTCTATTATTATCACCACACCACATGGATGATATATATAGTTATATTTTAAGAAATGATGTGGTTTATATTTTATTATGATAATTCATGGAATATAACATATTACATACCTCCTTTACATAATTATCATTGAAAAGATTAAATTTTAGTCATACAAAAGTAAAACCTCATATCTCTATGATTGTTACATATTTTGTTTTTCATGACCACAATTGATGATTTCTTATAAATGTATAACTCATTTATAAATATTATAATTATTTCATGGTTATTATTCTGGATATAAAAATTCCATATAATTTTAACATGAATTGGATCTTTCACGATGAAACACTGATAAGAAAAAAGGTAATTAACAACTGCAATAACGAAATCGAGGAATGATTATTAATGGGAGGTTTTATGATGTTATAAAAGAAAAATATAAGAAATTATAAATAATAATATGTTTTATTTATAATTTAATAAAATATTTTACATAACTATATATAATTCACATTAAAAAAAATCATTAGGTAAGGGACATCGTCTCAATTTCACATCATTAAGGTATATCTTGTTTTTCCATCTATAATTTCATTTATATTTTGTACATACAATCCCATCAATATATGAAATATCATGATTACATAATAATTCATTATATTTCAATTCTCATTTTGAATTATTTATTATATGAAGATTTTACTTGAATGTTACCTTGTGGTGATGAATTTCATAACTAAATTCACATTCATTGGGGTTTATTATTTATTAACTCTCATTCGAATTCAATGATTTTTTGTATAATTACGTATAAATAAATTATTTTTAATAAATTATTTTTATTTTTATTTTATTTGGATTAACATATTCAATTCATTGATTAATTATGACTTCAATATTATAATCATTGTATGGTTTTTTAGAAATCTAATTCTAATTGAGATGGTTTATTCTGAAATTGTAGTTGGAGATTTATTTTTGATCATTTTCTAAATAAAACTATATAATATTCTTAAAATATATACATATAAGATTATTTTCTTATAATATTACCTTTTTATAACTATATGGTACTTATAATTGATAAAATAATTTTAATTAAATCATACTTCATTTCTTTATTTTTTTTAAAAATTTATTTTCTTCCAAATTCATATTTTAAAAAAATGTTTTGAAATTTTTTTATCCTTCTAAAATTGATTTATTAACGATATTTTAATATATTTTTCTATTTAAAATATGTTCTTATAGAAATTTTATTGTCATTCCCCAAACAATGAACTTTTCTATCATTTTTATAGTGAAAAAATGTGGGTTCTTAATAACTTGTTTAGTATGTATATAATTACCCACAAAATAAAATTAATTTATTTAAATAATAATTTAATATTGTATAGGTTTTTTTATTTTTTTTATATGTGAATATCAATGAAAAGGATTTTTAAAATGATTTAATTTTTAAAATGTGATGTTCAAAATGAATAGCTTGTTTTAATAAAGAAAATTTCTATTTATATTTTATGATTTTTATATTCATGAAATAAAAAAATCATCAATTTAACATATAATACCCAATTTGTATGTTTTATTGATACCATCATTATTCGATCTATAGAAATTTTATGATCTTTTTCACAAAGGAAAGTATTTATATTCACATTCATTAATCATTCTGTACTCAATAACATTCCCTTGAAATGTTCGCATTCATGTGATGATTGGAAATTAAATTTCCTTAAAATATTAATATTATTTATCATGTATAATATTATTACATAATCTGTATATCATTTCTACATAGAGTGTTTTCCATCAAATATCCTTTGGTTGACTAGGGAAATATTTATATTCCCTTTTATTTCATCAATATATATATTTAATGATAAGGAATGTTTTTAGGAAAAAAAATCTATAATCTGATACATGAAGAATGATTTGGACATGAAGAAATGGTTGTTTCCCAATTATAGGTATCCCTATAATGAATCAATATTCAATTGAGGTGAAATAGTAAAATTTCATGAATGATGTCAGAAAAACCATTTGAGATTGTTCCCATTAGTTGTAAATTATATTCTAACATAACATCATAGTATCAGTTTCATGATCTTGAGTTCATGATGTCCAATAAATATACATTTCCTTAACTCATAATTTAGTTATTATTATCTATGATATTTTCACAATGATATTATATTTTGATGCATTTCATTCTCAGTTATTAAATAAATTGAATGCTTTTTTTAATCATATAACATTCCATAACAATTATTAATTAACCAGATATTATGGACACATTTTTGGCTTAGTTTCATGTGTTTTCAGTTGTTTAACTTCCTATATTGATTATTATCAAGTATATTTTCGAATTCATGTTATCTATTGATGAATTTATTTCTCAATTATATTTTAAATGTCACATGTTTCCTATTATTTTTATTCATATATTGATTAATACTTATGTAGTTATGATGGACATATTATTGAATAAATAAAACATCCATTGAGTTAATTATATTTTCATATTTATATTTATACCTTAGATATTAATTTTTATATTATATATGGATTCACTTCCTTTTCAGTTGTTGATTAAATTTCATCTGTGATTAGTTATTTAACATTCCATATTGATCATTCTTATTGATTCGTGATTTATTCTACTATTAAAAATCATTATTGACAATTTTAGATCAACTATATTTTGTTTCCTTATCTATAAATCCATGAATATTAATAAAAATAAAATGAAAAAATATTCTAGATGGAATGATGATATAATTGAGGAAATATTAGTCCATAATTTTCCTACTCAAATGTAATATGTGAATCATGCATATAATATGTCAAAAAGGACTACTGAACTATTTTATAATTTTCAGTGTGATTCAATTTATCTTATTATAAATTTTTAATGTAGGATGATAGTACGAGCTAATAAGGTAAGGGTAACTATAAGAATTAAAACATACATATTACATCATTGTTTTTAATAGTTCTTCATGTAAACTGTTTAAATCTATCATAGATCCCTTCGTAGATTCATGGGGAATAAAAAATATAATAATGGGTTATTCAAATGATTTTTTAGGGAAATCATAAAATAAAATATATTATCGAATAAGTAATCCATTAATAAAAGTGAAAAGATAAAAACTAGTCATATATTCTAAATAAATAATTTCATAAAAGTGTAATTTATTCAATAAAGGGATAAATTCATCAATTTATACATAAATTATAACATAAAGTTCAATAATGATAGACTACATAATTTATAACCTCATAATATTATATTTATGTCCCTCTTAAAAAGAATCATGTTTAAATAGGTGTGGAGTACATGAAATACCATACCTATTTTTTTTCATGAGTCCTACTAATAAATCAATGGGTTATATTTGAATCCTCTTATCACTTCCCCAATCTTATAAATTCAATATATGAAATAAATTAATAAAAAATAAATACATAATGTTAATATTTTCCTTACTCAATTAAGAGAACAATATGATCATATGTTATCGTGAGTAATATGGTGGATTGAATCGAAATAGTATATCCCTAGTAAACTATTATATATAATAAATTATGTTGACATATATTATAATACATTAAAAATATCACTCAAATATTTCTATATAAAATACCGTATTCATTTTGAGATTAAACGTATGAAAATATCTACATTCAAAAAAAAATTAAAAAAATAATTGATAATAATAAAGAAAACTATAAATTAATATTAAAATAAATTAAAAATTTTACGGTGGGAAAAAATAATAAAACAATAAACATTAAAAGAATGATTCCATTCCCATATTCGGTAAAAATTTTATATTAAGAGAAAAAAACAAGATTAATCATTTTAGTATTTTTTATATAAACAATAATGAGTAATGTTGATTTTTATCAATCATTGAATAATATAAAATGAAATATTAAAAAAAAAAAATCAAATATAGACATGGTAAAAAAATATTCCTGACAGCATTGAAAAAAAAATTATAATTCTCCGAAAATCGTTTTCGGTATTATTGAGTGAAAAAGAATCAAAAATGGTATTAATCTTTCAAACCCCAAGAAAAAACATAGGATAATTTTATTTTTTGGTTTTAAGACAAAATTATAATATAATTATAGGAGTATAAAGTTAAATAAAAACAATACGGAATAAGGATAAGGAATTGATATAAATGATTATCTCATGTCTGAGTTACACCATATGTGATTTTTCACATCATGTATATGAAATTATTATTTTTTATAAATATATAACAGAATCATATTTCTAATTACAGTATATTATATTATCCACTAATTACTCTCCAAATTTTTTTATTAATACTTCTTTATTAAAATCATTATTAATGAGTGTTGACTATTTAATTTTTCTTGTAGGTTTTAGATTGGTAGTCTCAATTGTTAAAGATTACTCATATTTAAATTCACCTCAAAATGTTAATAGTAATTTTTTTCATATATATTATTTATATACAGAATGATTCATTAAATATCACTATAGCAAATGTATCACATTACTTTGTGCAGGTTGTAGTCCACACATATGCATGAGTAATATAATCAGTTTTAAATATGTGGAAGGGTAAGAAGAAAAATGAAATATTATATCTAAAAAATAATTCTATTAAAAAAATAATATATTAAAAACAAAATCCATGAAAACAACCATCTATTAATGGTGTTGATTAAAACAAATACATTGCTTCACACGGTGGTGGTCTTCATGTACAAATTAATGATTCATTCATTTCAATTTATATGGAAAAGGATATGATTAATGGTTGTAAGATCAACATAATAACATATAATAATTTGAAATATAAACATGTTATTATATAATAAGTAATAAAAACTAAATAAATTAGTTTTATGTAGATATAAAATGAAAACATGTGGTTTCGAGACATACCATATCCTTAGACTACAACCACTATGTTACACGTTAATCCCTTTATGTTTCGTATTTTAAAAAAAGACATCAATATGTTCAAGATGGAATTTATTATTGAATTTTTTTTCACATTACAATGATAATTTTTTCATAGTGTTTTGTTAATATTTAAAATGATGTTACCTTTTAAATGTTACAAAAATGTTATAATTGGCATTTTTCAGAAGAATAAAACTGATAGATGTCTTACTCAAGATAACTAGATCCAAAATTTCTCATAACAGTAGAATATATGAGATATGGTCTAAATATTATGAAAAATCGTTTTAGACAATTTATTATTTTATTATATCACATAAAATTATTTTTTTACCATTGTAATTGGTCTTAACTCATTCCGTGGTAACAAACATTTTTCCATAGTTAATATTCATGATGATCAAAAATAAAAGTACCGCTTTTAAAAACAAATTGTAGTATTATATATGATTCTATTTACTAATTTTAATTTTTATATGTGGATGAAATTAATTTAAATTGAATCCCAAAAAAAGGACAAAATAATTTTCAGTAATAAATTATTTTAATGTAAAAATGTATTTTATAGATGAAAATTTATCATTTTGATTATAGTGGAATAAATTTTATTATTTTAAATATAATACGAATTATTTTTCAATAAAAATAGTATGAACCCTAATTAAACTAATATATATCTTATTAAAATAGAATAAATAAAAAAATTATTTGACAAAAAACATTATGTTGATTTTTAAAATGTTAAGCATGTGTTTATTAGTTTGAAATTATATTTTTATATTAACTATATTAATTTTTTAACACCTACCTGGTCCAAAAAAAGGTTTCTTAGACTTCATAATTATTTTTATATCATTATATTGTCATAAATTTTAATGTTTTTTAAAATCATTATTTTTTAATATACAACAAAATACCAATTATTAATGAAAAAAGTAAAAATATAAACCATAGATAATTTTAACAATACCAATTGGAAAATAAAGTTATTTCAATAAATTAATTTTATAAAATTTATGAATTTAGTACTTAATTACACTCTTCAGTAATGATATGTGGGTTTTGATATATATTTATTAAGAAGAAATGATTTATTAATAGAATTTAATATCTCGTGTCACCCAACATGGTTAATAGGATAGAGATCCATGTAATGTGGGGGTATGATTGGATATGGTAGATTCAATTAGTATAGTTGAGTTAAAATTTGGTGGCTTCTCGTTAGGTGTTCTATGATGGTAACCAAATATATAGGGAATTAGTGAGTAATATTAACAGGATACCCCTTTACATTATAATATATGAGTGGGATTTTATTTAGACTACATTTTATGAGGGTTACTATAAGTAATATTTTTTATAAAGAGGATATTTATAAACGATTTGGTATGTTATTATTTTATGGAATGTGGGAGGTGTTGATTCATGGGAATTTTTTGTAATATCTATGATACACCATTTGAGTTGGAAAAGTTTTATTATTACTATTTCAAGTTTGTGATAAAATATTAAAATGTCTGGTGGATGATTACGATATTTGGGATATGTATTTGGATTATTTTAGTATGTTTGTATTTAATCCCTTGAGAATTGTTAGTGTTAGGACCATGTGAGGTAAATGTTTATTCTGGTCAGTTATAGAACTTATTGGGTTTTCATGACTGAGGAAACTAATGTCATCAGTTACAAATGATTTTAGTGGATGATTAACTATGAAGTAATGTATGAAAGGAATTATTTTAAAAAAATCCCAATTGATGTAACCCAATTCCATTCCATATATTTTTAAATTGAATAAATATATAATCACTCACATCCTTATAGACTAAACAATATTTTAGTATGGAAGAACTGAATATATACAAGATTTCCATTTTATATTGGAAGTTAAAAAACATGGTAAAAGTAGATAGTATACCTATTTTAAACTCATTTTATCATTTCTTATTCAAATCCTAGAAATAGAATAAAATAAGTGTAACATCAAATTCTTAGTAAGGGGTGTGTATAATAGATTTTATCATTGGTAAATTAGTCATAATCAATATGGTAAGGTAGAAAACTGAAAGAACATTCTTGGTAATCAATAACGTGACAATGAAATGCATTCATGGAAAATACCAATATTGTAATGTAATGGATAATAATAACAGAATTCAAAATTCTAAAATACCTAATGTCATACATCCTGAACAAGAACCTGATCTCATATTCTTTCTAATATTTATATATTTACATCAAAACATATTTAATATGTGTATTCCACTAGGTTTCCTTATGAGACTTATAAATGAGTAGAGGGGTTATATATAACTCGGACCCACCCATTACATCATGACAAATGAAGTAATCATTTATTTAATTAAAATTTTAATTTATAAAAATATTTCATATAAGTAAATATAAATACAATCTATTTAATATGTAATATTAATATTTCCACATAAAATTAAATAAAATTCATAATAAAACAGTGTACCTAAAAATTATATATTGTTTAGGAAATAAGAATAATCCTGATATAATGAATGTCGGTATAGAATAGATATGTAATTTCTAATTATTTAGTATCTCATGAAAGTGAATATCCCATGATAAAGTTAATTCTCATTAAATTAATATGAGTTTAAATATTACAAAAGATTTATAAAAAATATAGGTTAACTAATAAAATAACAACTTATGGATAATAGAGATAAATAGAAGAAAAATATTTAAAATACTTTTCTATGGAATTTTATTTTTTAATACAATTAGAATGTTTTAGAAGAAGATAAAGTATAAAAGGTTTATGTTGGAAAGAAAATCAGTTAATACTGTATACATTTAAAATAAATAATCAATTTTTATTTTTTAAAAGAAAATTGAAAATGTCCTTTTAGTGAAATTAAGAAATATTACATTCTATAATTGTAATAAATGTAAAATATGACTAATTATTTATATAATAAATTATATAATTAAAAAAATTGAATTTATAAATAAATTTTATAAAATATATATAAAAAATGAAATATTTCTGATCCAAAAGAGAAATAATATCTATGTTTGTTATAAACTAATTTTTTATAGATTATAGTGCGGATCAGGGGATACATTTTTTGAAAACATGGGTTCATCTAATGTATTTAGAGGATGAGAATATGAAATTCCCTATGAATCAAATTTCATAATATTATTTTAAGTAAAATATATGATATCCGATAAATGGGATTGAATAACTAAATTGACTCTTATTTGAAAATATATTATTTATAATCTTGTGAAATTGTATGCATGAATTGAAACATGAAATACAATGAATATATATATTTTTATTAAATATTACAAATGGTCTCCATATAAACTATGTAGATGAAAAGGGGTGTGTGATAAAAAAAATTCCTAATGCGGTGGAATTTGAGACATATACATTGCAATTCATGCATTAACATAGAATAAAATGATTTAAACACATTAAAAAAAGATTATAAATTATTATTAATTCAAAATATAACTATATTCATATTTGTGATAACTAAAATATATTCTCATTACACATTCATTACAAATTCCTGCTAAAATCAATCATCATGTGTTAATTGTTTTGTTTTCTCAAAAAAAAATTCAACGTGAATATAATTTTATTTGAATTAGTAATATGATATTAAAATATAAAATAAAATTTATGTTATAAATACCATGAGTATATATTAGATACATTTTTAGAATCTTTCCTTAACATTGGACATGAAAAATGAGTCTCATCGCTTCATTGTGGTTGTTCGCCGTATGTAACCTCCAGTGATATTGTCATTTTTTACGGTTTGGATAAATTTGAATTATATTTTACATTTCCAAAATCATAACTATTACATTTTTATGGAATAAATTCATTACATCTATCTTTATAACAATCCATATAATGTTTTCCTAAAAAATGAATTGCAACACTATTCAAAGATGGTAGGCTGTAAGTTTTCACGAGTAATATTTTCATTTTCCATGGTTTGGAAAGGAGATAAATATTTTTTGTTGCATAAAAAAATAATATTTTACTATGAGGATGATTTATATGTTAATATATTTTCATGGTTATAAATAATTTATTATGATATATAAAATATTAAAATGAAATTGAATGATTGAGTCACATTTCACTTTAATGAAGATTTATCTTTTGATATCTCTTTAGGGACCCTAGGGGTTGACATTCAAAAATACCAGAAAATCTAGAATCTATCTAGGAAAGAGAATAAGTGTTTTTGGAATGGTATGATCTAACTAATTTTACATTGATTGTGTGATTAATAGATGACCAGTGGTTTCATTTTTTGTAATCAACAGACACACTTGAAATTTAATAAAATAATTAAATATAATAAATTAATGTGAAATTTTATCCAAGTGGTCAAAATATAAATAATAAAACAGTTTAAGCATCAAAAACTCGGAAACAATAATTTTTTTTATTTATGTGGAATTTTAATTCTTTTCCTTTTGTGATCCCTTTCGTTATGAAATTTTATCCATAACTATTGTAACATATAGTTTATTCACAAACCGTTATAAATTTATTTATAAGTTAAAAATTTTGTTAAAATGATAGGGTTTCCATTTTTGACAATATCCCAACCCCTCTGAAATATTCCATGAATTTTATGAATTTTATTTTTTTAACTGAATATTATTTTCGTTAATATATCATTAATTCTATTTTAAAAAATATTCATACCTTTTGAATTTGAAAACATCACAACTAGAATAGAATTTGAATATATGCTCTTCTATCACCCATTATACATTTTTATTAACTGTAAAAGTTATGCGACTCCATAATTCATAATTTTTTAATCTTTTAGTGTTTTTAAAAAGAAATATTATAATTTTCCCATTTTACTTCAAAATTATTTTATCTTTATTTCATTAAAATTAATAAACAATTTTTTTATTAGTTATAAAAATTATAAAAACTAATTATAAATAAAATTAGGATTATATATATAATTAATTTTTAATTATTCATAAAATAATATTTCTAATAAAAAATTGAAAAATTAATTCATTGAATATTTTAACATAGAAACATCAAAATCAATATCTATAATATCAAATTATATATTTTTTTGTGTGTTAAAATATTAATATATGAATTATATTAAGATAATATATTCACATTCTATAATGGAATCTTTGGTGTTACACTATTCGTATATTTAAAATTTCCATCCATGAATGTTTCATGAATATGTCTTTATAAAATATGAGGGATTACTTTATTTGTAACATTCTTAATTTTCCCTATTTCATCTTCTATTTTATGATTTAATTAATTTAATATTACGTGAAATGTCATCTGATTTCTCAGAAATTATTTTCTGTCGTAACTAATCTATAAAGGATCTTCATCATAAGAAAGATAATGTTAAAATTATATTTTATTAGAGTTGAGTATATGGGTGAGGTCTGGAATACACTTCCCAAATAATGATACATGGATTAAATCACGTACATTAGAGAGGCTTAAGGGAATTTCTATATAGTGAACCACAACACAAAATATTTATTGAATTTGTTAAGGTGTTATGTACCCGAGGCTTAGTTTCCATTTCTTACCAAACCATAAAACACCCTTCTATATAAATACATTCATGAAATTAGATCATTGACTTCAAATTACATATATTTCACTTATTTATCATAACAAATCTTTTTTCTACATTTATTTACATTAATATGTGATTGAATAGTCTTTACCATTATCATTTCATTACCAAAATGTTCTAGATGTATAATATTACATTCACTAAATTAATCCCAAGATGTTTTATTATAATATATCATTCTATATAATTCATCATATGACACCATTTGATTTAATTAATGATAGATATTTTAATAGGAAGACTCCACCTAAGGTAAATAATGATCTTTATAACCATGAATTTCAATAGATCATGTCCTGAAACACACTTATAATGTTTATATTTCCCATTCAGGATATACATCAGGATTTAGGGGATATGATGTTCTCAAATGATGATCTGTATCAATGGTGTTTGTAGGCATGTCAATAATTATGATTTAAATCACTGATATTGATAATATATAATTGAATGAGTGAACCACTTCATCATATAACAATATTAATATGGAGCTATACAAAATTAGCATGATTAAACGTTATCTTACAATATCAAAATTTATGTATTTTTTATGATTATCAATAATTACCAATGATGATTTATTCTTTATGGGTATATTTTTTAATCCTGTAACACCCCGCAATCCTACAGTCTATCACTTTTCCAATACAGGTTTGTTATGAGAACTCATCCATGCCTAATGTATGCCAATGGTTTCCTGCTATAACTAGTGGAGAGATAATTATAGTGTGGATACAATACCCCCTAGTTAATGATTAAAAAAATAGTGCAATAATCATTTAATAATATATAAATATTCGAGTAAGAATATAACTTAAATAATATAATACAATGAATACAATAAAATAAAATCCAAATAAATAATCCAATGAATAATAACGTAATAATGTGATGTCATGATGTAAGGTAAATATGTTTCAAGCTAGTAGTAATAAAAATAAAAGAATATTAGACTCTAAAATGGATCAAATGTCCCCAGTCTGAAACCCCTTGTCCATTCCTCCACCAAACTACAGTTCATCTATCATGAGACAATCAACAAAATGATATCTTTCACTTATATAAACATTCATCCATTTAATCCTCTTAGGTACCAAACAGATTCCAAAATATGGGGGGATTATAACTCAATATTTTGATACAACAATGTCTAAGCATAACCCGTTTGATAATAAGTGAACGAAATAATGAAATATAATGTGTATTATTTATTTAACAAATTAAATTAATACAAAAACAACATCATTCTTCCCCCATCCAAAATATTACTGAGCATGTCTCCTGACCATTTCAACCATAACCATATAACCATGGGAGAAATTAACATTACTTAGAATCATTTATGAATGTATATGAGCATGTATCACAACAACTTCATCCATAACCATATAACCATGGTAATGCATCATGAAAAACTAGGCCAACCACTCTATATGAGCATTTTATCTTGTAAATTTGGTATGATCCATTATATAATCATTTTAGTACTTTTTAGGTCCATGGATGATATACAATAATTGTATCATTTTTCACTAGGAATATCCCTATATATATGAATTTTATCATATCTCAGGGTATAACCATATGTATAAAAATTTCAACCAATCTCGTGGAATGACTTGGTATATAATAATTTCAACATGTAAACTTGGCCAAAGAAAAATATAAATATTTCAACAATCATAATAGGCCAATTCCCCTTATAATCATTAAATAATTGAAAACAAAACACATTTAACTACAATATGGATATTACAACATCATAATTTAGGAAAAAATATATATTATTTAAATTTCAATTAATATTTTAATTACACATTTCATTTATCCTTTGATCATAATCTAATGATAGCCCTATCCATTCATTATCTAGTTGAATAAATGGAAAAATTATATCTACCAAATACCCAAAATTTATGTCATGATAAACACAAATTATTCCATTAGACAAATTCGATTATACTTAGGGGATCACTCACCCGATCAGAAGCAAATATTATAGTACATATGCAATTTTATCTAAAGCGATTATTTGAATAACAAAATTGTACATTTAATTTATTTAGGTTCACATTATTTTGTAATGACTGCAATATTGAGCATGAATGATAATTATCCAATCATATTGTTAATGTTTAAAAACCCTAACTACAAATGATCATTATTAAATTATTCCAATAGGGTTCTCTAATAATATTTAAGGCACAAATGATCTAATGATGGATCCTAGACCCTAACCGATCATGATAAAAACCAACAATTACTGTGTTTAAAATATTACAATACAATAACTAGTGTACAATGGAAAGGAAGGGCCAACCTAACCAAAAACATTTACCAGATAACAGATCTGTAATTAGGATGCCCGGAATTAATACATGTGCTCCATAATCAGATGGAAACAATCATATTTTCATGAGGAAGAAACTTTATGATGGAGTAAAATAAAATTATCCAGGAAGAATTAATTAATACTATATGTTGGGAAACTACATGATATTAAATTCTTTTACATGTCGTGCATTTCATTATAGAGGGAAGAACAAAAAGACTCATCGCATTGGGTAGATATTTATTTGTACCAAAAATTTCACAATTGATAAAATGTTCAAGCCCTATCTTTGTTCCATATAATGTGTCTAGAAATGTGTACCTAGATCATGATACCTTTACAAGTTGTTTAATTCTTTTATATACAACATTAATCCCCACTTTTACCTCCACATGGATCTGAACATATCTAACGCCATCGATTCATTTAAAAACGTCATAAACCCAATTAAAATGATTATACCCACAATAAATTAAATAAAACAACATATATTAATAAATAACAGTACATTTTCACCAAAAAAGTATCTCTAAATATAAATAGGACTCAACCATTGTGGGTCAAATGAAAAACTAAAAGAGGCATCTAATGAGATAAGTATGTGACCTTACAACCTACCCATCATATAAAATATTATCCCTTAGATTCTCTAATAATATATTTGGGGTATCAGTAAACATGCATTGAAATTATCGTCGAAATGAAACATGATCACCATGTTCTCCTACTAAAATCTCATATGCTGGTACTATACTCAGAATAAACAAATCACAATACCCCGTAAATTATTCTTTACTATGGTCTACAATCCATATTGAATGATCCTAAAAGTATGCCTCATCACTGAACTCAAAGTACTCTACGTCAGTCACATTATAAGGGGCTTGATAATATATTTCTTGCTACCAAACATGATCTAAATCATGAATGGCCCTCTAGTGGTGTATAATGTCTACTAAGTACACTACTGGACTAACCCTATCCACTATAAAAAAATGACCGTCAATCCTCCAGGCTAGCATTAACTATTTCCTGATACAAAATATACCCATACAATAAGTTATTAGTTTGAAACCAAGATGAATAACCTCAAACTACAAAGGATTTCTCTAATGGTTATCATATTATTTCATTATTCAATATGTGGTCACTGACCACATCCTAATAAACAAATCCTTTTCAGACATCTCCTATATGAGACTTTCCCCTAAACGTCCTAACTCACCTTCCACATGCCAATAATGAGGCAAATGACATTTAATTCTATAAAATGTCTCAAATTTTTCTATATGGAAGGATTCCTGAATGTTTTTATAATATGAAATCTCAAAAATTTCTATTTACTTCTCCCATGAACCACTAAAAACCAAAACAAGGTCTTGTAAAATATCGTCTAGAACCTGAATAGTCTGCTCATATTGAGATTCTATTTTTGGATTATAGGTCATATGAAAAATAAAATATGTTCCTTGAGCCATATGGGTACCTTCAAAAAATCATGATGTGATATGAGGAAATTTTTCAAAAATGATAATTCTTAAAACATTGTGAAACCCAAAAAATTAGATCACATAAAGACTGCATAGATTATCAACGGTTATGGTCTTCAAAAAATTAATGTGGCAGGATATCATCCTAAATCGATCAAAAATAACCCATTAAACCTCATTCATATATGAAATACATAGAGATTCATTCACAAAATCCACAATGAGATTATCCTATTTCAACTCCATAATTGGAAGAGGGTATCATACCCTAGCTAGCCTCTATTATATGGATTTCAATTACTAAAAAAATAAAAATATATTCACCAAGTCTTATACAACCTTCATCATTCCCAATAACTAGTTATTTTTTGATATATTATGATACTTCATTGTTAAAACAGGATGTACCATATATCATGAATCATGAACATCTATTATCATCTCCTTACACAATTCTGTAGGGACCCCTAATCTGCCCTATAAAAGAATAGAATTAACCAATCCATGAGACCATCCTGACTGTTTCTCTGAAACAAATCATCTATATATCCAAGCTATTCTCCCCAAATAATATAACCTCTCAGTTTGGATCTATCCCGAAAGCACGGGGATTACAGATATCGTAGTCAATGCCAATTACCCTAGAGACTCCTAAAAATCTATATGAATGTCTACAAAGAGTTCGATTTTTTTACATATGTTGTAAAACCCTAAAAAACTATATATTAGTTTCTTCTAGATAAATTAATCATAAAATACAATTACCTATCCTGATGTATAAATAGACTCAAATTTTAATGACTATAGATAAACATCCATGTCTTCCACATATGGGTCGGGTGGTGCTAAAAAAATATGTACCAATGGCTCTTTTTTTCATTTTATTCTAAAAAACTATAACCCTTAAGATAATGTCTATATAGTGTAAGATAATTTACCGTTAATTCTAACTCAAAATCATGAGTAGGGTAAATCATTTCATGTAGTCTATGATTTATTACTCCATAAGAAATCACTCAATCCTACTACATGAGAACTACTCTAATTCCAACTTTAACTGCATCATAGTACACAATATATAATTTATCTATACTATGTGGTGTGAGGATATGTGATGAAGTAAAATTTCTTATTAGATCCTAAAAATCTATCTAACAATCATTTGAGAAGAAAAACATCACCCCATATTCTCTAGCACAAAAATTAGTGCTACTAAATTGGAGGAATCCTAGATAAGGAACTGATAATAACATACTAATCCCATAAAGAAATAAAACCATAGGAATTTCATGGAATGATCCAAAGTTACCATGATGGAAAAAATCTATAGGTGCACTGATACTCCTTCATTTGGGATGACATAGACTAATAAGTGCATTCCATCAATCTAGAAATTGATTTTGTTTAGTAAGGTGTAAAACCAATTCATTGTTAATGTTGTCAATACAATGCCAATATTTTTGTATTGATCATCTAATAATAGGGGTACTATATGGTATTATTGAAAAAACACCCAAAAACTAGTCCATAAAAGGATAAAATATATGATTGAGAATCTCCTTGAATTCCCCCTGTGTGTTAGTCATATGAAATGGCATAACTGTAAACTTGTATATGCCATACCAACCTGAGAAATATATATGAGGTATGTCAAATGGTCTCGATATCAACAGATTGTATACTAATATTAAATTTTTATTGGATAATATCTTATGAACTCATAGATGATTGAAGATATATTCCATATCATGAATAGGATACTGGTTCATAACTGTAATCTGGTTTAATCTCTAATAATACACACCTAACAGAAAAGTCCAATCAACCATCTTGGAAAAGCTAAATGTAGAACATCCTGAAGATTAATTTTTATGTATAAAATCATTCACTTTTAGAAAAAAAATTCAATTAAAATCCTAAATCATTATTGGTTCTACTCTATATGAAGTGATAGAAACTAGCTCTACTCCCAGCACAAAATCGATCATAATCACAATCTATCATTTAGGTAGTATTACATAGTTATTTTTTGTAATGATGCGCAAAAAATGGTCTTCCGCTAGAGGAAAAAAAATTCATCCATCAAAGCATCATATAACGAAAGAACAACTATTTGAGTCATGATAAAATCCAATCTTAACCAAATTGTTCATGCACAACTATCAGGAAGATCCTACTCCCCCTGATGAGAATATATACCCCCATCTAGAAATAAAAAGGTATCTCTCCTCTAGTATTAATTTATCTAAGCTTGAAATTGAACTAATCAATCCATATCAAGTGTAAAATAGAATGCGATCATTTACAGCAAGAATTTGTACAAAAAAATGATAACTACATATATCTATAGAGAATTACTTATATAATTTTATCTTCTCTAAATATATTCCAAATAGGGTTTTGATAGTCAAAATTGTGCATTCATAAATTCAATATATGACTTTTCCATTCTATTAGTTTTGAAAATCATGGACACCTTCATAAAAATTATTTATTAATCTTATTATGTCTATTTTTTTAATTGTATTTGTAGAAAAAAATGATTATACAATACATAGAATAAATTTGTATGTTTTATATGTAATAACATTATGTTCTACATTACGATTATTAGAATTATACTTTGTTCGATAAACATCATACTATCATTTATCAGATTAGGTGTTAAACTTCTTATCTTGTTTATCATATATAAATTTGCTTAAACATCAAATTGATACCTATACTGGTAAACATTAGACGAATACTCATAAATATTATCATAATGACATTGTTTGAGAAATTATAATTGAATGAATTAGGTTTATAATTTAAATATGGAAAATATATGTCTTAAAAAAGAAACATTATTTACACTACAATAGTGTAAACCAATATAAAATTCGAAAATCAATTCTGATAGAGCCATTGAAGTACTATATGTCCACATATTCTCATCAAACTCAAATAATTATTACCATTGGGAGATGATTATGCCTATTGTGAAGATACCTATAAATTCCAGGTCATTCAATGTTTTTTAAGCTTTTTCAGATTTTTGGAAAGCTATTAATTTAATTTTTAATTTCTCAATGTGCTATAGTTCTAGAGATTACATATCATGAAATTTTTTATCCATGTCATTGTAATTTTATAGAGTTTTTTATATCCAAGGAATCCATTTTCAGTTGTCTCCTAATGAAATTTTTATTTAAATATGCATCTGATCATCATATTGATCAATGTATACAAGGGATAGGTAGAACGAGAATCTGATCATTGTGTCATGGGCTACTATGGATAAGTATATAGTGAATCCAAAAATTGTATCGATATAATTTTGGGATATGATGATAGATGCATTCCGATCATCATTATGAGGGATTCCGAGGTAAGGGAATATATGCATTCTTATAAGTATAAAATAGGTTATACATTCATTCTGGTTTATAAACTACCTTTATAGAAAGGTTAAAAGTGTTTTATTCTTTCAATACGTTGAAATTCATTTTTTTGTTTTGTATTCCATTATATAACTTGCATCTTACATGTTATTAATTCTGGTAATAACTTTTAATAGAAATTGAATCATCATATTCATATTTCTGTTCACTATGTATTATCGATCCTTTAATAATTATGATAAACAATATTTTTAATAATATACAATGTGATTTCAATTAATTTACTCGAGTAAATTGGATTCATTGTAATTTTTATAATTCAATATATTTTAACGTTATTGATTCAAATTATGATTTTGTGTTTGGACTGAAGGTTGAGACTACTAAATCAACTAAAATAAGATTATGGTTTGTTTACTTTAATTATTTTAAACAACAAATCCCAATTGTCTTATAGTATTTACATCATTAACATATTATAAATATCCTAATTAATATATATCAGTATATTGATCCATTATTTTTTATTAGAGAAGGATTTCACTAATCATATACTCGATAATTTATTTTACTATTTAATGTTGTTAATCATTGTTATAAACCTTTTTTTAAAAAATTATTATATTATCAATTAGTGTGGGAAAATAATATATTTTTTAATGATTGATGGAATTAATGTTGGATCCATAAACATTCATAATCCTAATATACCACTTATCATAGATAGAGCTGACTATGAGAACTCGAGAGATAAGATAAATGTTTTTTTATAAACAATAGGGTTGACAATATCATAATGCTATTTATAGATTATAACATACCTGATAAATAAATTACATCCCTTTCCACCATGAAATGTAGGAATATTATTGAACTATATAGTTAATAATAATATGTAAAATTCCATTAAAATAAGTATATATAGTCAAATTTATTCATGTGAGGCTTCTAATATAATATGAAAAAATATTTCGGTTACACACTATGGAACATAAATGGGTGTTGAAACTAGAATAATGTGACATCCCTGAGCCGGAATCCACTAAACTTGTGCTCCAAGCCTGGTAGTTACATGACCTTAAGTATGCCTCCCCATATGCCAAAGGCTGCTGTCTAGCAGTGGGGGTCTATAGAGTCACATGGGGAGACTATACCCACTTTTTATTAGAGTAAGCCACAACAGAAATAAACCAAATAGTGAAAACAATAACCAACAAACAAGGACCATATAAAACAACCACATACAACAATAAATATTTCATATCATATTATAAGTGCAAAAGTGAACAAAAGCCCAAAATGAAGAAAACATCCAAAATCTGAAAAATTGTCCCGACTCTCTGTCCGGATCCTCCACCAAGTGCTACCCATGTCCACTCAGCTATCTAGCAAGGAACCTTTCCCTTATCATGACCAAAAACATGAATTCTACTTGGGTACCTAATGGAGGCCCGAGCAAGGTGTGAGTACAACTTAGAAGGCCACCACCAACGGTGTCTACAAAATATCCAGTATGAACAGGTAGAACATGAAAAAGGATTATGAATGATAATTACCATGTAATTATTTATGGTGTGATTAACCAGTTCATAGTCAAAACCATTTCCACTTCCATTACCATTCATTCGCACTGATTATCATCACTTACCATCTCATCACATTTCCATGGGTTAATCACATACACTATGTTACATGGGTGTAGGGCCAAAAATCACATTCAAGATGGTAAACACATCGATATCCTATCTCTCTAGGAATAACCCCCTCATAGCAACCACAACTTCACCTTGATGCATCAGTCCAGGTGGATGCAACCATTAGGAGAAAAGAGCATCAATCCCCATTGAAATCCCATGCATTTAGGGTGATGTTTAGAACCTCAGTCTTCACATGACTCGTGGGCATAGATCCTCATGTCATACCCCACACTACCAAGCAATGTGCACATGCTTATATGTATATGTAACCATCAACCATCCAACCATTTCCCTTCGGTAAACATTATTCACAGCAACCCACATGGGGATCCATATCATGCCTTAACCCCTTGACACATTATCATTTTACATCATTTATCCATTCACCCAATTACCCTGTGTCATGACTATATCACTAAGAATTCAACACTAGACCCATAATTCATCCCATTATGGACTTTAATCAGTTTACAGATTAACCCATTTAACCCGTTCATCATTCCCTTAAATAAACCATTCAACCCATTCCAATTAACCCTTAGGTCATTGCCATGTCTAGGTGCATCACATAACTTATATTCCATGATCAACCAATCATGCCAACATATTCATCAAGGGAACTACCATTTATTACAAGATGGTCACTTTTTTAATAACAATCCCTATGTCCGGGAATGCCGGCGCATCCCATGGATGTCCCTAAATTAGGTTAAGTCTATACCAACACATCCCACTAGGATCGTGAGGGTTCCCAATTGCTATTTCAAACACCATTTTTTACCAAACATGCCAAGGTTATTAAAAAAATAACCAAGGGGAAACAAGAACACAACTAAACATGTAAAAATACCCAAATAACCATGGGATATAATTTGTATACCACCTACATCGAAATCGCTGTTGAACACACTCTCAATCGAGTCCTTAGACCTCGATCCGACCAACCTATGGAGATTAAACCTAAAACTCACCCAAAAGAAAAGGTATTAGAGTATCAGAACAAGTGGGAGAGAAGGTACAAACCCTAAAACAAAATGAGAAGAAAAGATGGGATTAGCCTTACCCGAATAATTGATCCACAACCAACAAAACCAAAAACACCTTAGAAACGAGGGAGATCTATCTCTTGGAGCTCTTCTGTTATTTGGTTCATTCCTAGGGTGAAGAGGGAGGAAATGAGAGGAAACCACGAGTGGGTTCTTAAAATCCCAGAGGGGAAATTTTGTAAATTTTCCAAACATTATGAGGCCACATGTTTGACCGCACAGTTTGTAAAATCTTGCGCAAACCATGCGCGTGCTACTGTCCAGAGGGGGAGGGGTCGCATGGTTTGTTGGGGCATGCCGCATAGTTTTCCCGGGCCGTACGCCCTGGCTTGTCTTGCCCTGATTTACTTTATTATGTGGACTGAGCTCTCAGAACACCCCCAAGGCCTCTGATACTTTCAGAAGACATCCCTAGAATCCCGAAATAAGGGATTCAACAAAAACATAAAGAAAACAAACCTTTTCCAAAACCATGATCTTACAACCTCCGCACCTTATAGCGGTCATCCTAGAGCCGAGTTTCCAAGCCTCAATGATCAACCGAAGAGAATGAATCGGGTCATATATCCCGCATATCTGATTCTTGCTCACAAGTGTCTTCCTGAACCATCCCATATTGCCATACTACTCACAATAATGGAAAAACCTTGCCTCACAAGACCATTTCACTATGACCCACCACACAAAATGGATGATCCTCAAAGGATGCATCCGCCTCAAGCTCCACATCATCCACCTCAACCACGTGAATGGGTTAGGGTGATACTGTTGAAGCTGCAACTCATGAAACACATCATGCATCCCACTATACCACTGTGTAAGAGCCAATCAGTATTCCACTAGTTTGATTCTCTACACAATCTCAAATGGTCCCACATACTTGGGTTCCAACATACCCTGCTTTTGAATCCGACGGTGACCCAACCTTGGAGACACCCGAAGGAACACTTTATCACCCACCGAAAACTGAACAAGTCTACGACTCCGATATTCATATGAGTTCTGGCTACTCTGAGCCATAGCCATATGCTTCATGATCAACTTAACTCTCTCAGAAGTCTCCTGCATGAGACATGGCCCCAACAAATCAGATTCACCAGCCTCTAGCCAACACAATGGAGATCTACATGGCCTCCCATAGAGTGCCTCAAACGGTGCCATATGAATCGTAACCTGAAAAATGTTGTTGTAGGAAAAATAAAATAACGATGGGTGACTCTCCCAAGATCCACAAAAGTCCAGGACACAAGCTCTTAACATGTATTCCAAACTTGTATTGTACGCTCCGACTGTCCATCTGTCTGCTGGTGGAAAGTCGTACTCAAAAACAATAGCATACCAAGAGACTTATGAAAACCGTGCCAAAAATGCGATGTGAAACGTGGATCTCAGTCCAAAACTATGGTTCACGGAACACCATGCAACCGAACTATTTCCCAAACATACAACCCACCCAACTGGTTGACTGTATAGGTCTCCTAAATCAGTAAGAAATGAGCCACTTTAGTTAACCGATCCACAGCCCCCCAGATTGCATCATTCTTCTGCGGCGTCCTCAGAAGTCCCATGACAAAATCCTTTGTTACATCATCCCACTTCCATCCAGGAATGGGAAATGGATGTGAAAAACAACTTGGGCATTGATGCTCGGCCTTGACCTGCTGATAGGTAAGGCACCGCGCCACAAATCCTGCAACTTCCTTCTTCATTCCAGGACACCAAAACTACCTTCTAAGATCATGGTACATCTTGGTAAAACCAGGATGAACTGCCCAATTTTATTCATGGAACTCACACATCAACTCTTCCTGCATACACTCTGGCACAACCACGCAATAATGAACACGAACAACACCGTCCACGCCAACGGCCCAACCAGAAGGTTGATCCCCACATTTAAGATTCTCCTTCATGATCAAACACTGAGGATCATCATGATTAATTTCCCTAACTTGAATAAAAAACGTCTCCTCCATTGTTAAAGAAGAAAGAGTGACCTGACCATTATCCTCTTGAACCTATAGTTTCATCTTTGCAAACAAATCCA
Source organism: Viscum album (assembly GCA_963277665.1). Classification (NCBI taxonomy): domain Eukaryota; kingdom Viridiplantae; phylum Streptophyta; class Magnoliopsida; order Santalales; family Viscaceae; genus Viscum; species Viscum album. Next base: position 516,352,439 of record OY728141.1, read on the forward strand.
TCACCTTCCACTCGGTGATGGACCCATGAACCACCTGATTCTGAACCTTCCTGCTCAAAGCATCAGCAACACTGTTTCACTTTCCTGGCATGTGCACCAAATCAAAGTAAAAATACTGGATATATTCCACCAATCCTTGCTGCCGAAGATTCAGATCCTGCTGTGAGAATATTTACATTAAACTCTTATGGTCGGTAAACATAGTAAACCGTTCTCCCAACAGATAGTGCCTCCAGCACTTCAAGGCGTACACCACTACAACCAACTCAATGTCATGAGTGGGATAGTTCTGCTCATGGGGTCTCAACTACCTCAACCTATACACCATATCCCACTTATCCTACATCAGCACATCCCTAATTCCGACTCCAAACGCATCACAAAACACGATGTAATTTCTACCCGGATCACGTAAGATCATGATAGTTGTGGTCGTCAACCGCATCATCAACACTTGAACGGAATTATCACAAGCTTCATACCACTAGAACATGATTCCTTTCTTGGTCAAGCATGAGATTTGTGCTGACAAGCGAGAGAAATCCTATCTGAACCTTCGGTAATACCCGACCAAACCCAAAAATCTCCGAACATCACAAACACTCTTGGGATGCTCCCAAGATACAACTTCCTGCAATTTCATTGGATCAACTGACACACATTCCTTAAAGGTGATTTGACCTATTAAAATACACCTCATCTATCCCAAATTGACAATTTAATAGCTTGGTTTATAGTAGATGCTCTCTTAGCGTACCCCAGACGATGTCAAGATGTTGGGTATGATCATGCTGAGTTTTTGAGTACACTAAGATATTGTCAACAAAGACAACCACAAATTGATCTAGATAAGGATTAAAGATCTGTTTCATCAAATCCATAAACACCGCAGGTGCATTGGTCAAGCCGAAAGGAATTACCACAAACTCAAACAACCCATACCGACTCCGGAAAGCTACCCGCGGTACGTCAAAAGACCTCACCCTTAACTGGTGATAACCTGACCTCAGATCAATCTTAGAAAACAATAACTCACCACTCAACTAATCAAATAGGTCATCAATTCTAGGAAGAGGGTACCAAATTTTCACTGTCATTTGATTCAGCATTCGACAGAAAACAAAGAGCATTAACGACCCATTGGCCTTCTTTTACGAAAAGCACGGAGATCTCCAAGGAGACGTACTAGGACAGATAAACCCATTACGCCCAAAATCCTCAACCTAAGACTTCAGTTACTAGAACTCTATCGGTGCCCTTCGGTATGGCATAATGGAAACTTTTTCCATTCCCGACAACAACTCGATTATGAACTCAACATCCCTCTCGGGGGGTAACCCCAAGAAATCATCAGGAAACACATCCTGAAACTGATCCACCGTAGGAGGGAAGAAAGATTGTTACCCTCTTTAATTATTGTCAAAAATGAGAAATGCCACTTGAGCCGTGATTCCACTCATCTGTTGACCAAACGGTCCTGCACGACTTGCCTGAACATCCCATTAGCCACAGTGGACATACACGTCTCCATCAAGTGACCTAAATGATACTCTGCGATGATAACAGTCTATGTGCACCCAATACAAAACCAACCAATCTATTCCCAAGATTAGGTCCAACCCTGACATCTCGAGAATGATCAAATCCCATAGAAAACGATACCCACCAATATCCAAGGATCATCTCTTGAACTGCTTTATGTCCTCAACTCGCATCCCCCAAAGGGGTGTAAGTTGACATAACTCCACACACTCCCTCCACAGGTAAACCCAGAACTACTAAAAGTTGAGAAAAATAAAAGAGTGTGTGGAACCTGTGTCAAAAAAACTCTCTAGAAAATGTAGAAGATACAAGGATCGTACCTCGAATAGTTGACGGTCCAGCCTCGCTATCACCAGGCGGAAACTGAACTGCCTAAAGCTGACCTGCCCCTCTACTCTGGGCTCTGGCCTGAGCACCTTGTGCTGCACTGCCCTGCTAGAGTGAGCAATCTTTCCCTAGAGTTCCACGTCCATCGCCTCTGCATGTACGGCTTGTGTAGATCCTACTACCTACTTGAAAAGGGGCAACTGATCCCCTTCCCGAACATGGAACCTACTTTTCAACATCATTCTCGCCCACCTTTCGAGGCTTCCTGTAGAACCTATGCACATGTCCCACACTGTCGCACGAATGACACTCAACTGTATGTCGAGGACACTGACTGTGCATATGCCTCGTCCTACCACACTGATAACAGAACACCTGGTTCCCACATTGGGAGGCCGACTTTCCCTTCTGACCACCTTGCTGGAAACTTTCCAAACGATGTTTCCGACCTTCAGAAGATGCACTACTTGTCCGACCAGCTGGCACGACAAGCCCACCAACCGAATCTCCCTTCAGGTTCCCTTCAGAGATGAGTGCCTAATCCATCACCTCTGCAAACTTCTTCAAACATAGGATATTTTCTTGAGACCTGATCTCATGTCTCATCCCATCCTAGAAATTCCTTTCCACCATTGCCTTATCCCCTGCAAACAATGGGAAAAAGTTTCGCAAATCAGTGAGACGACTAGAATAGTCCATCACCGATAGAGATCCCTGAGTCCGGCTTATAAATTCCCTAGCCCGCTCCTGCCTCAAAGTCTCTGGTTAGAAGTGCTCCAGAAACTTTTCTTGGAAAACCTTCTACAACATTTCCTCAGCCTGCCCGATTTGAGCCTGAATGTCCCACCAACACCTTGTCTGGCCCTGAAAAATATAAACGACTAGCTTTACTCTCTTTTCAATAGGGGTCTCCAGATGATCCAATATCATCTGTACAGACTCTAACCAGAACTCCGCCACCTCTGGCCCACCCTCTCTAGTGAATGTTGGAGGGTGCTGCAGTTGGAACTCCCTAGTCAACTCAAACATACTCGGTGTAACCCACCTTGAGTCCCGATCCATCATCTACATAAGGCGAGACATGTTCTCCTAGAATTGATCATATCACCCTTTGATGATCACTACATCTTCAGGGTCTTCTAAGAGAGGTGTGTTCACAGCAATACCCTCCTGTTTCCAAACTGGTAACCGATGTCATGGTGGAATCTCTCTACATTTCGAAGCACGATATTTAGCACACCTAACACATAACATTCATGAATTTATCAAAAACACAATACAAGCTACAAAAACCCATTTTCATATACTAATTACACAAAATTTACACATAAAATTCACCACCCCGACCATCCCTACTGTGGTCCATGGTCCACATGGAGTAAGCAACCTTGCACTATCACCAAACTCACACAAAACTTTACAAAAACATTTTCCACTTCATTTCCAACTGTTACATTACATTGAAAATCATTTACCCACATGTTTTATTTCATTCTTCTAAATTTTTTTCATGGTTTCATGAAATTCATGATGCACCCTACTTTAATGCCTCACACACTCACCCCGTGCATGCGCATACCACAATGCATGTCACCTATCTCCCTAGGTGGATACAATGATGCATGAATGAAAATCCTCGTTCCGTTAAGACCACGAGACCAATGTCACAAAATAGTCACATAAAACTATATGTGCATCACCCAATGGTGAAATATCATCAACTGTAACAACACAAAACCAAGAACAACAATTCCCACCTAGGGTGACTTGGATTTTCCCTCGTACATGGGTTAGCTACTCCCAAGCATTAGCTCATTACTAAGGCCCGACACGTCTTAACCCTTGGTTACAAATCCAGAATAAAAAGACCTTAGAGAAGGAGAAGAAAGACCTCCTCTAATACCACTTTGTAACATCCCCGACCCAGAAGCCCCTAAACCGGTGCTCTGAGCCAGGTAGTTACATGACCTTAAGCGCGCCTCCCCAAATGCCCAAAGTTTTCGACTAGCTACGGGGGGTCTATGGATTCACGTGGGGAGACTATACCATTTTTTTTATCAAAGTAAGCCACAACAGAAATAAACCAAATAGAGGAAACAATAACTGACAAATAAGGAACATGTACAACAACCATTCCCATAAATAAATATGCCGTGTCATACTATAAGTGCAAAAGTTAACAAAATCCCAAAATAGATTCAATGACCAAAATCCCCAAAATGGTCCCGGCTCCAAGTCCGGATCCTCCACCAAGTGCTACCCATGTCCACTCAACTATCTAGATAAGACCCTTTCCCTTCTCCTGACATGCAATCATGTAGTCTACTCGAGTACCCAACAGCGGCCCGAGTAGGGTGTGAGTAAAACTCAGTAGGCCACCACAAACATTGTCAACAAAATATCCAGTTTGAATAGGTAGTGCACGAAAAATGAATATTAAGGATAATTTCCATGTAATTATTTAAGGTTCCATTAACCAGTTTAGAGTAAATGACATTTCCACTTCCATTACCATTCATTTAGACTGATTATCATCACTTACCATCTCATCACATTTCCATGGGTTAATCTCATACACTATGTTACATGGGTCTAGGGCCAACAATCACATGAAAAAGTGTACACACGTGGTTATCCTATCTCCCAAGGACTAGCCCCCTCATAGCAACCATAACCTCACCTCGAAGCATCAGTCCGAGTGGATGAAACCGTTAGGAGAAAACACCATCAGTCCCCATTCCTAACCTGTGCATTTAGGGTAGATTTTTGAAACTCAGTCATCACTTGACACATGGGCGTATATCCTCAATTAATACCCTACACTACCAAGCCATGTGGCATGTTTATATAAACATGTAACCGTCAACCATCCAACCATTTCCCTTCGGCAAACACTATTCACAATAACCCACATGGGTATCCACATCATCCATTAACACATTAACACATTATCATTTCACATCATTTAACGATTCTCCCAATTCCAATGTGTTATGCCTATATCACTATGCATTCAACACTAGACCCATAATTCCTCCCATTATGGTATTTAATCATTTTACACATTAACCCCTTTAACCCGTTCATCATTCCCATGAATAAACCATTCAACCCATTCCAATTAACCCTCAGGTTATTCCCAAGTCTAGGTGCATCATCTAAATTCTATTCTAAGTTCAACCAATCATGCCAACATATTAATCAAGGGATCTACCATTTATTACAACTAGGTCACTAGTTTAATAAAAATCCATATTTCTGGGAATGTCGGAACATCCCATTGATGGCCCTAAATTAGGTCATGTCAATCCCAACACATCCCACGGGGATCATGAGGGTTCCCAATTGCCATTTCCAACACCATTATTACAATACATTCCAGGGTTATTCAAAAAATAACCAATGGGAAACCAGAACACAATTAAACATATAGAAATACCAAAATAACCTTGGGATATAACTTATAGACCACCTACCTCGAAACCACGGTTGAACGCACTCTCAATCGAGTCCCTGGACCTCGATCCGACCAACCTTTGGAGCTTCAACCTAAAACTCACCGAAAACATAGGGTTTTAGACCTTCAAAACAAGAAGGAGAGAAGATACAAATCTGAAAACAAAAAGAGAAGAATAGATTGGATAAGACTTACCCAGAGCGTTGATCCGCAACCAAAGACACCAAAAACACCTTATAAATTAGGGAGACCAATCTCTTGGAGCTCTTGGACGATTTGGTTCACTCCTAGGGTGAAGAGGGAGGAAATGAGAGGAAAACCCGAGTGGGTTCTAAAAATCCCAGAGGGGAAATTTTGTAAATTTTCCAAACCTTAAGAGGCCGCACGGTTTGGCCACATGGTTTGGAAAACCATGCAGATGCTACTATCCGAAGGGGGTGGGGTCACACGGTTTTCATGGGTAGGCCGCACGGTTTTCCTAGGCCGTGCGCAGGCCGTGCACCCTGGCTTGTCTTGCCCAGATTTCCTTCTTTTCATGCCCCGAGCACCAAGAACACCCACAAGGCCTCTCATAGTTTCAAAAGACATCCCTTTAAGCACAAAACAAGGGATTCAACCAAAACATTACAAAAACATACATTTCCAAAAACCGGGATATTATATATAGTATCGTTAAAAGAATATTATCACGAGTTCAAGTTCTAATCTAGTGAATAAGTTACCATGATTTTTCAGAGATTAATGACGATTATTAATAATTTGAATTCTACATGATTAAATATTTGGATGATAAAATTCATTTTTATAAAATTTAAAATATCATGCATGATTAAAGGGAATCTAAGGGAAAAAATGTTGATGATATAAATATGTTTAATAATAATAAAATTTATGACTTTATTGGAAACCATATGAAGTGTCAGGGTAGAATGAAAATACGTGGTATGAATGTAAAAAAATTATAATGGTGGTATTTTTTTCTACAACTACTATTATTACTAAAGAACAACCGCTTGAAAAAGTTGAAATATATACAAGAAATAATAATGTTTTCATTCAATATCGTTCATGTTGTTCAAGATATTATAAAATTGATTTATCAAACATGGCCAGAATAACAAACAAGATAGATGTAATGAAGTATTTCCAAAATTGATATAACAATTTTTATTAGGAATTAAATGAAAATAAAGGTGAAATTACTTTATATCAATGAAAAAAAGCTGGAAACATCTGATCAGACTTTCCAAAGTTGAAGAGATAATTTTCAAAAGAGTTGAATTTAGAGAGGAATGACATGAAATATTAAAAATCCACGTGAATACATGTTTTGATGGTTGAGGAAACATAGAGTGCTAGTGGTGGTTACACTTCAGAAAGAACTTCATATAATTAAGGTCACAACGCCAGGTTGTAGAAAACTATTATGAAATATTTCAAATTATTATGATGAAAAAATAGGGAATCTACACGAATTTCATTATTATAACTTATTCTATAACCTTTTGAAAAAATATTTTAGGCCTCGTTAAAATATAATAAAATCATAACAATAAAATATTAAAAATATTAATCTGTTTTATGATGATTAATTTTCTTTTAAATCATTGTTATATTTATAAAATTGAAAATATAAATTTAAGTGTCATAAAAATACCACCCCTTATATTATCATTTTAAGAACGAATTATTTACATAATTCATTAAATAAATTTACAATATTTTTCCTTATAAGATATATAATTTTTATGAATACTTTTATAGGTGAGGCTACAGTTACATAAATATATATTCCTTAATTTTAATGAATACAACATATTTCATTATACATTTACCATCAGTATAAATATTTAATTATAGTATGAAAACAAATTATTTTATAAATAATAGTGTTGTTAATAATAATCTATGTTTTTTGTAAATAATAAATAAACATTGATGTTTACATTAATGATTTATGTTAATTTATTTAATTACTATGTTTCAACAAAATAAATAATGAAATTATTCAAATGTTTGTATTTCAATACGAAGAGATACTTATTATATATGGGGATCAATTTTATTTTATTTTACGATATTTAGTGACGTTATTTTTATGTTTTAGATTTTCATATCTCTGAAGTGTTATAAGGTCAACCATTTAAGGAATTGTTTATTTAAAAATCAGCTGATGTTTGTGAGATTAATTTATCATCTCACCATAAGAGGATTTAGGCATATTGGATAACTTGTGATAACCTTTTTTTCATTGACGCTAACAAAAGTCTGATTGAATAATTTATAATTCCACCTCATTATCTGTCAATAATTCATGAATGAAAAATTCACATGCATTTCCCAAAATAAGAGATGAAGATGAAAATGATACGGAACAACAAATGGTGTTATTTTTCTAAAATAATTATAGAATAATTTCTTAAGATAAATATTTAACTTCAGGAAAAGTTTTATGAAAATAATCTAATATTATCATCAATTTTTATGATATCAAATAAAATTTTCAATCAACTTTTTAAATGTATTTTTGATCATGATATTCACCTAACCATGTTCTATATTAGTCTCCAAAAAAACATAATATTTATATTTCACTTCTTATTTACAAGTTTTCACTTTACACTTTTGTACTCCTACGATGAAACCAAGTTATGAGATTGTTTAAGAAACTGTTCTGTTTCCAACATTCCATTTTAATGGATTTTTTTGTATTCATTTTTACGAAATTGGATTATAAGAAATGATATTTAATTTATTAAACCCTTGATAGCATAGATGTATTTAGAGGTATAAATTAATTTTGAGGTGTGTAAAATGAAATGCATTAAAAAATATTAAAATATTTTTTTAAACATATTTAATCTTTTTAATATTCTATATTTCACACAATACTTAATATTGTTGGTGTTATATGAGAGAACCATGTTATTAATTCCTTATACATCACACCAAGTCAATATTTGACTGCACAAGATACTTAGGATATGTTCTTATACAGAAAATTATATATGATTCTCTTATGATACACACAATGTCGAGTTCCTTCGATTACTTTCATGACATGCAATACCTATTTTCACAAAACAAAAATGTACTATTAATAATGATACTAAAATATAAATATAGTTACCACCTACCCATTTAAATGGAACAAGAAAATAAGGTATTATCAGTTTATATAATATTATTTATATATTTAAATAATCTTATAATTTTTATCAATTAGTTATAAATTAATGTAATAACTTTATAAAAATAAATAAATTATTTTTCTAAAAATATAATTTATTTCGATAAAATGATTTATTATTTTAAAAACCCATAATTGATGAATTTTTTAAATAAAATAAATATATTATATATGTATTAAAAATTTCTAATAGTCATCCAATATATTTTAGAGGTATATGATAATGAAAATTCCAATATAATGATTAAATGTTGTATTTTTCTAAAATATAATTTTGCTGCTTATTAATCGATAAACTAATTTAAATATAATTTATTAACATCTGATAATATTTATTTGAAAAAAATTAGTCTTTCAAAGAGCTGAATATCAAATTATACATTAGGTGAAATTTTGGTATTTTTCAAAGTTGTATCATATTTTTATGAATAACACAAAACACTCAATACCTATTGAAAATGTACTTTTCATATATTTTTAAATCATAATTAGAATAGTAATATATTAATTAAGACAATTTTGGTAATTTTTACAAAATTAACATTGAAATTGGAAATAAAAACTTTTCAATATTTTGATTCTTTTTACAATAAAAAGTCGTCCTCTGATCCCATCTGTAGGATTAATTTAAATTTAATTTTTAGATTTACATTTCTGTGATTTGGAAACATTAATTACAAATTTATCAGATGGATAAATTATAACATTTAATAATTAAAAAATATTTTCTGATAAAAAAAATTAGTGACTATAATTAAAATAAATTACAATGATTAAGGTAATAACGAGCTGAATTTATGACATAACATATATTATAAGGATTAATAATGGTCCTAAAATTTTATAAATGTTATTTAATAGAGATAGTTAGACTATTATTCCTATAAATGTCACTAATTGTTATTTTTTATCATTTTAGGATAAGTAAAATGTAGGAAGTACTCAAATATTTTCATGAATACCCAATGTGTCTTCTCCGTTACTTATAAAAGGACCCTTATCCCCCCTTCTATTCACAAATATCATGGCCTTTTAACTATAAAAAACCATTTTATTCACATCCAAAATATAAATCCATTTATACTCGATGATTTCCTTATGTTATTAACACTCTTAAAAAATCACATTGGTTAATATCAAGAAGAATTTCACAAAAAAGAGGTAACATCCTTAAATAGGAAAATTACTTCTATTTCATTCCTCGCCCAACAAAAGTAATCTTATTATATGATTATATAAAAACATATGTATCCTATATATTGTAATATTTTGTTTTGATATGTTCAACACCTACACTCACACATACTTTCATCAAATTGGATACACAATCATTGTTCCTGTGTATGGCATACTTCTTCCCCATGAACCAATATTGATTACTCTTCCATTACAAACATTAATGGTTTATAATAGTGATGATATTTATTATTCCATGTGAAATATGTTTTATTTATGATGTATTTAATATTTTTTTAGTTATTATATTTCACATACCTTAATGATTTCAATTTTTTGTAAATATTATAACTTTGTTTGTGGATATTTAGACTACCACCACCTATAAGAAATGTGATTCATCCACACCTCACATGTAATCTATTAAGGATAGTTTTAAAAAATATATATTATATTTTTTATTTAATAATGAAACTATAATAACAATACACCTTTTAAAAATATATTTCATTAAATACAACCAGAAAAAGGAAACAACATTCATGTGTACATACGACCTATAGTCTAAACGGAAAATATATTCCATTTCATATTTATATCATTAATATGTTATTATAAATAATTATAATATGAATATATATTTATATAATTTAATACATTCTTAGAATAGATAAATCATGAATTATGTATCTGGATCAAGAATAACATTTCAAAACATATAGGAAAAACAATGAAATCATTACCCAACCAATAAAATTAAAATAGATATTTTAATAAACTGGTAATATAAGTCCTAATTTAATAAAATATGGTACGATATAAAATAATTTGGTTTTATGTTAGATGTATAATATAATTATAATTTTTATTCATGATGTTATAATGTGTACAATGAAATTCAAGACATATGGTTAGGGTTTTATCATCTAACTTTTTTTATATCAGATATATTCTATATTCACCACTTGTTCTTGATTTTTTGATGTATATACTATTCTATATATTTTTATATCATTAATTTATTTTATTTTATTACATAAAAGGATTAAATTTATGTTATTTTTTAACAAATCACACAATTCACAAGTTACTCATGTTGTACGGGGATATATAGTCTCACATTTATTTCTGGGAGACATAATACTTTATCCCAACCTATTTCATTTTTTATGGTGTATATATTTTACATTAATTTAATATATGGTTATTATCATTAAATTTTTTGTTATATAAAAATCTATTTTGTTCTGTTAATTTTATGGGTTTTTTTCAAATGTGACCAAATTAGTAATGTAATGTTGTCAAAAAATTTCTTCTTTGAGAAACATGTTTTGTTATGAACCTAAATTATTTTAAAATTTGTATATAAATCCATTTCACATGTTATATAATTAATTTTTTTCTTTTAATGATATTTAATTCATCATGAAATATCATTATTTCATGAGGACATGGATTCAGTGTTACTAATGTGGTAAGATTTTATTGATACAATCTATTTATTTATACGGATTGTTTATGATTATCCTTATATTGATGAATTATTTTAACATAAATATTAACAATTATAATGAATTTTATTCTCCTATTATTATCCATGATATATCTGTACAATGGAACCATTATTGTACTCTTTAGTACTTAGGAATATTAATAAATGGTTTCTTAAAAAATATGGCCTAATTTTTCTGTTTGGCCAGAAATTAGTTTTATTCAAGAACCATATTTTTTAAAATGTGTTAATTTTAAAAAGTGATATTTAATATCATTTTCAAGGAAAAGTTATTATAATATTTTTTATGTTTTCAAAACAATTTAAAATTATTTTCAAATTATCAATTATATGTTTTCTAGTATATTTTCATAGATTTTGGTATTAATTTTTTTTATAATTGAAATTGTTTTTTTCAAAGACAAAATATTATTTTAATAATTAAATATTTTTAATTATATTTACATTTTTTTAATATGTTTGAATTGTAGTTTTCTAAATATTAATTTTTATAAATTATATACCATAAAAAGTTTTTTTCAATGAATGGTTATATTACTTAAAAAATGATTGTTGTTATCATTAAAATTACATATACAAGTGATTTGAAATAATTTGATATAGTTAATGATTTAATAGGTATTAAATATATGGAATCCATTCTAATTGTATATTTGAGTGGTTTATGGTTATGATTTAATGTCTTTTATGAATCATGTTCATCTTCTAAGGATTATACAATGATGAAACACCTATGAACCCCATTTCTTTTCACGGGATAATCTAGGATTAAATAATTACGAATATTAGATATTTTTCATAGGTTATAATATGATAATGTTTTTGTGATATCCACTTAATTTCATGCGATATGATATGTTTTTATGAACCCATATCTTTTTATTGGTCATTTTTTAAAGAAACTTTTACTATTATGTGGATCATGTATGTATGATTTTATTAAGTGATGGGTGGGGCTTATATCTCCATCCAGAGAACTGGTTATTTATATATACCTAATGAGATAATGATGGGAAAGTAGTCAAAGGGGTTGATCTATAGTGGGAAACATGTGTGTCCTCATCTGCAATATGAAACAATAGTGATGAAATCCACAATAGGTGGATGGGAGACACATTGTACTATAGGAATAATGGGAAACCTAATCAAATAGTTGATAAAGGGGAAACCTAATCCACTATGGTATGAAGAGGAAAACATATCGGCTATGGGAGAAGGGGAATTTTAATCCACTATAAGAAGATGGTATAACCTTTTCCAATACAAGGATAATGATACAATTTAGTGAAGATGGTGTGTCCCACCTAGTAGGAATAATCCCCTAATGTTCCTTGGAATTTTTTGGAAATGATAGATGACTTATAGGGAACTTGTTTGTATACTTATATGTATGAGGAATGTATATATCATATGGAAATGTTATTTTTTCATGGATCATGTTCTTTGATTTTATTATGATTCATGTGTTATGATATTCCAAAAATTATGCCATGCCATAAGATTATGATCTTTTGTATGAAAGTAATAATAATAAAATTTTTGTATCAGGTTATCATACACTTATTTTAAGGTTGTTATAACATATCTTCTTAATTTACCTTTCTGAACATTTTACCTCACCATTTCTTTTGTTTCCTTTTCTCGGGTTATGTAGAATGGTTTCTAGTATGATTACTAGAGAGGATAATCATTATGGGATATGTTGATGATCATTCACCAAACTATATGAATATGTTTCTTATTTCAAATGGAACTAATTTATTATAGTCAATTTGAATGAAAATTTGTAATGTGGATAATATTCATGTAAAATAATGTAATATCCATGTATGATAAGATTGTGTCACTATATATTCATTGCATCTAAAGGATTTTTTTCAAGGGACATAATTTTTTTCAAAACTATTTTTTGATTGGTATTTCCACAAAATCATGAAGGCATTAACTAATTGAAAATATTAAATATAGATGTATCATGTTATGTAGTATTATTTTTATCTACATGTGTACGTTTATTTTATCTTACATGGGTTAGCTTCAACAATATAGTGATTAAATTCTCATCTCCAATACTAGATGTATTGGCTTTATCCACAGGGAAATATATACAATGGGTAAAAGTTTTTCTACCATTCCTTATGCATCATGAAATTTTTTAAATTGGAAAATATTTAACTATATAATAAAAAAATGAGGTTTAAATCATAGTACATTATTAAATGTCATGTGTAACACTATACAGAAATTGAATTTTAATTCTTAAAAAATAAGAGAATCACAATTTTTTGGAAATATCATAAAATAAAAATATAACATAAATTATTTAATAGTGTTTCATAAGGAGAATGTGAATTGACCAAATAATATCTCCATTTAGTGTCTATAAATGTTTTCACGTATAGTCCCAATGATCATGCACTGAAGATGAAAGGGTTGACACCAAATCTATATAATTCAATGATGTTACCCATAGATGCATCTATACCACATCATCATACACTTTCAATTAACCATATATATATATTTATAAATAGTAGTAATAACCAAAAATATATTGTTTAACAAAAAAATTGATATTATACCACACATACACATATCTGAAGATCCTATCATAGGGTTTTGTTATAAAATCAATGATCTCAAGAATCTAGTTTCTATAGTTTCTACAAAACATTCTTAATACAAAATATGATAAACTAAAATCTAGTATCCTAGATCAAATTTGTACATTATAAAAATTCAATATGTTATATGGAATAATAACACCAATGAACTATCAATTTAGTAGTCTTGAAAAAATATATGACTACATGATTCCCATATAACATTTTTTATCCAATATTAAATATCGTAATGTTAAATATTATGTATCCTTGATACTCATTAAAATATTATTATTAAATATCATGGATAATAGAAAAAATAATGGTGATCTCAATGGATATGTAAGTGTTTATTTCAGATGATCCCATTATGAGTGAATAAGGAATAATCAATATGAATAAAATATAAAACTGAGAACAAATTTCATTGACTAAATAATATGATCAATAAATGTATCCATATATAATATCAATGTTTAAAACTCATGTATAATAATAATAAAATTCTAAATGATATAAATTCATAATTATGATTATCATAACCTGGTAAATTTACCAAGATAGTTTCAAATATGTGTTGGTATTCAAACATATCTCATTTAATAAGGATAATCAACTTGTTTGTCTTCTGTATCATTTTAATTCATTATGGGGTTATAATTAATTAGGTCCTAAACATATTAATATTTACAATTCAATAATTATATAGTTAATGTCTGTTTAAATTCAAAAATAATATGACTTATATGAATCTAATTTTTGATTAAATAATAGAAAATACCAGTATTTCTATACACGATTAAATAAATTTCACATAAAGACACCGAATATTGAAATGATGTAAATTTTATGTGTAATACCTGTCGATGATATAATAAATATTGATGTTGAATAGAAATTAAATGTTTTATTTTATGTCATCATATGAATTTAAATGTTTCAAGAGAAATTTAATTACCATAAAACAAATAAGAGATAAAGTATGTCCATATATTCATATAAAATATATGATTTGAAATGAAAATAAAATATTTTGGATACTAAAATTCAATGTATTAAAAAACTTAAAATGTATTTTTATTGTAAAAATTGTTTTTGGAACCATGGGAAATATATAGAAGAATGTGAATATCCTAAAATGATTATAGAAATTCTTAAATAATATTACTACATATATGTTAAAAAGTAACATTACATCTTTACTTCTCAAAACAAAGATGAAATCAACCATTTTAGAGAACATGGGAATGATTCCATTAAACATTTAAATTAATTTAGATATGAAAAATTATATTATTGTTAAATAATTTAAAAAATAGAAATGGATAATGTATCTTTTATTTTTATATATCGATATGGAATATGATATTATAGATATAGAAGATAAATAAGATAAATTTTTATTTTAAATGATTAATTTCATAATACTGGTGTAAAAGAGAGGAAAATTTTGGAGAAAAAAAGGAACCTCTTTAAATATATTATTCATAACAATAAATAATATATTTTGGAATGATCGATTAATGTTTTCTTTAATTGATAGTATCTAAAATTACAAAAAAATGAGATTTTAGAAATAAATTAATACCACTTTGGTAACAGTTAAATTATTTCCCAAAAAATAGTTATACATGAGTATACATATTGTATACTATGTTAAAATAAATATTCATTTTAAATAAAAATAATTATATTTATATACGGCTATTAAAATAAAATATATTCATATTAATAAATATGACATTGTTATGTGAAAATAGAAATAGAAACTCTTTTCCTCACACTTACACTTATTTTAAGAGGCATTAAAATCATATATACTGGTTTTAACCTTATTATTAATCCGTATTTGAACAATATTCATATTTATATAAATTTATATATATTAATGTTACACATTCATCCTTAATTTATGAAAAAATCAATCACTAGTTGTTAACTATTTAGTTTTTTCAGGGAAGATCTAGTTCATGTGAATAAGTTATAGTTTCATAATATAGAAAATGAAAATAAAGCTATATGTATCATATTTATCAACTGATATATATTTTGTAATCATTGTGAATGGTGTACCTGAATATAATTTACATCAATTCATAGAGGTGGTAATTTGGACGTAAAAACATGATAAATAATCATTTTTAATGACTGGTAGAAGTAAAATGATATATTTTATTTAAATAATCCTAAATATGTCATAAATAAAAAAAATATAGTCATTATTCCCATTTTTATAACAATCCAAGAAATGTGGTGATCCAAATATAATTATGATAGTACATGGAGACGATTGGTCATACAAATACCTCAATGATGATTTTCTCTATATGGTGGAAATGATATGAGTAAAGGTGTTCCACAAGAAAAAAAATAAAAGATTAAGATAATGAAATTATTATTTTAGTATGATTATTTAAAATTTATTTAGGTAGATGAAGAATTAAAAAGAAAATTCTCAATTAATATGATTAACTTCTTATTGTAGAAATCCCTTTGGATCTCTCCGTAGGGACCCTTGGGATTTTATATGAAGTGTTCCACAATTTATTAATTATCTATAAGTATGTTAAGAAGTGTTTTTTATTGGGGTTTCTCTATATATTTTTTTCATTGGGTTGTGAATAATTGATGATAGGTGGTTCCCTTTTAATGAGAACGAAATGGAACACCCCTAATTACATAAAATATTTTTAAATAATAAATTAATTTTCATATGAATGTTGTATTAGGATGCCACAATGTTGATCATATGATATTATAAGGATGAAATTCGATAAAAAATATAAAATTTTGACCATTTCATATTGAATTTAAATCATTATCATTTGGGTAATTCATTCATTAACCAATTATAATGTTCATCATGGTAATAAATTTTTCATTCATAAAGGGTTATGAAATTACATATAATGTAATAGTTGGATAAAAAATGTCCCGATATGAAATTTTATTCATTATTAAAATTGACTGTCCAATTTAAATATTTTTATTATAATGAAATTATGTAATATAAAATTGTTTAAAAAAAATACCATTAAAATCGTTTTGTGAACAATTCATATATATTTTAACATTAATTAACTAATGATAGAAATAGAATTAAATTATAAAAACATTTAAAACCATTTAAAATGTATTATTATCCACTAAATATTTTGTAGGTAATAATAAATAAAAAAAACATTACATTACATAATTATTAAAACCAATAAATTTAATATTTCTATAACAACTAGAAGAACAATTTCAGTGTTGTGTGTGAATATGATGTAATAATAAATCTCTAAAATTAATAACACATTAAAATTATAATGATAAATAAATTATGGATAAAATAAACTTCTATATTCATTCAAAACATCGTTTTATTCCTATGAAACATATAATATAAATTGAATGAAAGAGAGTAGCATTTTGAGAATTTTCCATTACATTAAATAATATAAAGGTCATTATCAAAGATGAATGGAATGTAGAATACGTATATTAAATAATATTTTTTATTCTAAACTTACCTCATATAATGAAATTTAGGATATTTTATGTGTATTTTTGGAACCCTTATTAAATAGTATATCCATAGTTATCACATTTTATCGTTTACCAAAGAGATAAGTATAACCATAGTTAATATTCAGAAATATTAAACATAAAATGAACTATTTAACAAATTTGAACAAAATTATTCTATATACCGTATCCATTATTTCATATTCACTTTCTATAAGTGGTTTATATCAATTTAAAAAAACATAATAACTAATGAAAAATATTATTTCATGAAAATACATTTTTTCAATCATAAGATGATTATAATGTAACTCAATGTCTAGTAATCATAATTACATGGATATCAATTAATTTATATAGATATATAATATATAAATTTAAATAAATCATTTATCAATGGGTTTTATTTTAATATATTAAATTTCAAAATAATTATGCACATTAAAATAGTTCTAGAAAAAATAATAGTTTTTACCTCTGAATTATTTTCTCTTTATTTATATCAAATTGACATTATATATATGGTTAATAATTTATATTACAAATCATTATCATTAGATAAATTATCACTTTATAAATAATATATTTTGAAGTATTAATAATACAATATTCCCAATAGAAAATTTCCTAAATACATTATTGGATTATTTTTACATAATTAGTTCGAAATTGATATTCAACATATCAAATTAGAATTTTGCTTCCATGAAATATTAAAATCATAAATTTTTTAATATAAAATTTTTATTTAATATAATTCAATCTTAAATTTTATATTTTTCAATCCGTGAAAAATTTCATCTTTTAAATTCCATCCTCGAGTTATCTAATTTCCCAAAACATGTTTTATTGTGATAATAATATTGATAGGATCCAAAATGTAAGATAAATATTGTTACAATTCTATAATATTTTTTTACTTGAGGTAATGTGTTGGGTATTTTATATATTTCCTTAAAAATGGAATATATAACATGTAATTTACTTCATAGAGGGTCTATGTATTTTCTAATCATTAAGCCGCAAATCAGTTTAATTCAATTTTTAAAAAAAATATGATGTGCTATGTAAAAAATATACCTTTCTTACTAGACCACATAACACACATAAATAGATATAATTTCGTGAAGAAATGATATCTCACATATAAATCCGAATAAATCCTTCAGTTATCAACATTTTTCATATTCAATATTTTAGAAACTTTAATATGGGTATACGAATTATTTAACATCTTCATAATCTCCTGAAAAATATGAATTCCTAAATGATTCATTTCACCAAAATCATCTTAGAATAATAGAGTGTGACATATCAATCAATATAATTCCTTTTATGGTGACATTTTATTACTTGAATGAATTTTATTATTGTAGGAAAACTCCTTTAAATGTAAATAATGATCCCACATGTAGGGAAAATCATGTTATAATAAAGTAAACATGTATTTTATTATTTGAATAGTTTTTTAACTACCAATACGTTTAATAAGAGATGATGTGTTCAAATTAATGACAGTATCATGATAATTTTAAATAAATTTCAATAATTTTGTTGTTAATTATGGACCAAAATCAGATATGATCAATGTTGGTGTAGCATAATGTGTTAAAAATGCATTAATATAGAGTAATTAAAGACAGTAAAGAGATAAATTCCCTATTATAGTGAGTAACCATGTAGATTCAGTAAGGTGATATATAGTAACACATATATACTCTTTATATCTAGGTATCTTTATCAATATAGGGATAATGCCTATAGTGGTTTCATCCCTTTCTATATAAGTATTGGTATACGTTCTATAACTCTATTAAGACGTATTTTATCATACATTATGTACACAATATCCATTCATTTTGATATGAAATCATCAATTGACCGATTTATATTATCCAACAAAAAATGTGTTTTCAAATAACTATATATCATGTAGTTAAATGGGTTTAAAGGGAATTTAAAGATTTGATCATATTCAAACAGTTCCCATTTTTTATCAAGTATATGAAGAACACATATCCTCTTTCCAAATTTTATAACACCACATTCATATATTCTATTTTCCAGTTTCCCAATATTCACTATTTTAATTTTATTTTTTTCATTTTCATCAAGAGGATTCAAATTTTTTTCTTTTCCAATACTTATTTTTTTGGAAATCATTTTCAGAAGGGGTTTTGTTTACCCTACCAAAAAAATTCCCATATCCATGTTCACTAAATCCATGATCATATAATCCCTGTTAATAATAATTTATGTCATGAATTTACAATCTTTCAATATTAATACATCCTGTACCATTTTTTTTCTTTAGATGTGTTTTATGTTTTTTAAACAATTATATTATTTATGTAGCTTGATCCATCATCTTTACCTTATGGTAGGACTTATCATTAAAAGTTTTATTTAAAAATATTATGATCTATTTCAATATAAAATATATAAAAAATAGATAATGACTATATATAATTAATGGTAAAATAATTTCTTCCAAATCAAGATCATGGGTTTAATAGTTCAATTCATTAGTCTATGACTCCCATTAGGCTTAAAAAATAGCATTATCACTTTTCCAAATGACACAGTCGTGTTATATCTTTTATGCATAACAAAATATTGAAAATCCATTGCTTTCTAAAGCATGGGATAATATAAGAGCTTTAACCTATATATTATTCAATTAATAAAAAAATATTTTTCATAGTTCTCAATATATATCAACATTACCCCATATTTATGTCACTATATTTAATCAGTTTTATAAATAGATTATTTAAAAAAATGAGAGTAACATTCAAATAGAAGGAAGCTACATTCATTTTTCATGTTTTTTTTCATATGATGTTGTTCCATGACCTTTATCCACAAAGGATTATACAATATTATATATTTTGACATAATATGTCCATGAAAAATTGACTTTTAGAAGCTATAATTTAGAATTCATAAACGTCATATAAACCACCATTTCTAATCTTGTTATATTAATTATTTATAACCCACTATTATTCTCTTTTTACATTTTTTGATTATAGAAATATATCATCAATAAATTACAAATAAAAAATATCAAGTTATTCCTTTAAATATCTATTTGTCATATCCACAAAATAGATGGTTAAATAGTCAATACAATGGGATTACTATAAAATCATAATGTCCATAAATCATATAAAATGTTGTATTAATAATATCACCCCTCATTAAAAGTAGACGATGATACCGATAATAAAGAGAAATAACTAAAAAATATTATTCTCTATGAATATGATCAATCAAGTCATAAATATAAAGAAGAATGTAATTTTTATTTTGTTAATGGATTTTATTTTCTTTTATTTAATTCAAATCCACATAGTGTCACCCTAGTTTATCAAAAATTATATAGAAAATCCCCAAGAATAATCACATTGGAATATAATTCCAATATCATAAAACACTTGTTATTATCTCTCAAGTACAAACAAATATATTATATATATCCTATTTAATATATTTGATATATGCCTTTTATCATGTATTATATCAATTTAAAACACATCTTCAGTCTCATATGGTTGTTTCAGAATTTAATCATGAAATTAATTAATTAATTCTTATATAATAAGAACATTTTTAATTTTATTATTATTTTTACCATTAATATACTTAATCTATTATCACATAATAATAATAAAATTCAAAATATCTATAATAGGTTAATATAGACATGAACCATATCATGATGTCTCTCCTCAAAATAGAAGGTATTTTCTTTACCATAAATAGTTATATCCATCACATAGAATATATTTTTTTACTTATTAATTAAAATAAAATCCATTCCAAGGATTATATCCAATTCGACCATTTTTATTATAATATGGTCATCAAATAGGGTATATATATGTGTCATAATGGAATATAGATAACAAATTCATATTTTGGTATTATTTCCACTTATAGTTTTGATAGATAACTATTTTATTAAGGTCCTAGTGAAATACATAATTTTAATAGAAGACATGAATGTTATAAAAGAGTGTGAGGATATTAAATCAAACAAATAAATCATTAAATTTTATGCAATCTATAAAGTTATATTCATCATATGTTTAGAAACCTCTAACATATCAATATTGATTGAATTCCATTTCCCTTATCTCATCATCCACTTCTACTATTAGTTCCCTTGACACATGATACATTTGATTGAATAATAAACCATTTCTATATATTTTACAAACTAGATAATTATGGTTTATTTATTTTCATTTCTTCCATTATATAAATAATAATTATCTTATAATTATTATAAAACAAACATTCCCATCAAAACATTTATGAGATGTGTGAGTCCAAAATATTCACATGATGTGAGTAAATTTTTTCATTTTTTATTCTATGTCACATTCCCCATTTAATTGTCCTCAACTCGCCTTTTCCACTCTTTATTTCTATTGATGAAATATTATCTTGATAATTTATTCTCTATTTTTACGGAACAAAATTATTTATTATTATATTATTAAATTTTATAAGAATCCAATTAACATTAGATTCTTATATCAATCCCATCCAATAATTGGTCAATTATATTATTTGGATTTTTTATACGATCCATAACATACATGGAAAGTATTATAAATGTATCCTCATAATCTAAAACACTCTCATCATCGATTTTATGTAATCAATGTATCTTTATATTTATGATTGTTCATCTCTCATGGGGGAAATATTTGTTAAATAATATTACATATAATGATTCTTATTACTTGTGTTATCTTTCTTCTTCATATAAAGTATTTATGATCAATGATGTTCATTGATCCCTATCACATTTATGATTATAAACTACCAATACAACCTTTTAACAACAATTGAATCCCAAGGATGGAAATATTCGTTCATGTGAATTAATCCACTACACAAATATGTGGGTATTAGTAGTTCCATTAGAATATTTATCTTCATTAAATTAAATTAATACAATAATAATGTATTATTATGTGGACCATCATTTTTTTGTATATTATAAGTGTAATTAGTTATAATAATGGTTATCTACCATAATATGTCTTGATTACCTGAACTACAAAACTAGTTGTAATAGATTACTCAATAAGAATGTCTATATATTAGCATAGAGTGTCAAAATAACCCCCCATATCATTCCTTTCTAAATAATGGAATATATTTAGTGAAATAATAACATTATATATTTAAGATAATAAAATATAATTCATTTTTTTTGAAAAAAATTGAAAATTAATATATTGGTGATCTCATAATCAATAACATTATTTCTTTGAGAATATCCTCAAATCATAAAAATACATTGAAATAATTTATAATGATTAGTGAAGATAAATAAAACTAAACAATAAAATTTCTATGGGAGTGTCTACCATGGTGTCCAGATTTATTCCAAATCATCATTGAGAATATATGCATCATACAATACCCCATTATCCCCATTCAGTGTTCTCACCCCAAGATTATTTGGTGAAACAACCCCATACATTTTTTAGTATGTACACATTGTTGTATTTTATAGGAAACTCACACAATTTTTATATTAACAAAATATATGATATTATCTAATATAAATAATCAACCTGAGAGTTTTTTATAGGGTTACATTATTTATTCAATGTTTTCATAAATTCAATTTGAATAGTTTCCACTAATATTCCATATATTACAACTATATCAAACCCCAAATAAACTAACATAGAGAAAAAGTTTTCATTATTACATTGGTATAAGATAAAACGAGTCAAATTTACAATTACCCATTAGTTTAATAGTCTAGATTAATTGTATATATATATGAATCACATTTTACGTTGAAAATAAAATTTAAAATATATGAAATGTATATATTACTCATCATTGAATCTCATTCAATGATTTATTCTTAATATACCATTAAAAGTATCAAAATTATGGTTATGTCAAATACTAATTATAGGATTTTTATAAAATATTTAATCATTATTGAAAAATATATGATTTATATAGGAATATGAATAATTGTAAATACATTATATTTAATCAATAACTTGAGAAAATTTGATTCAATATATAATATAAATGTAATGATCTAATTGATAATAATAAAATATTTCATAATGAATAAAATTCACAATTTCATGCATATGGATCATGTAATTGTGTTAATATTCCATCATATATGGGTAAGAATAAACAAAACCCCATTTAAAAGGGTCGGATAATTACTTGTTCAACTAAATCCATTTGATGCATTGAGGGTATATCTATGACCAGGACAAACCCATTAAATCATGTCTAATTAATTCTTTATATATTGAAGAAAAATTTTATTTTATAAAAAAAATGCATTATTAATACAAATTTGTTTAGAATAAAGAATATATAACAAAAACATTTCTATAGTAAATTAATTTAGATTCCTAGAAAAATACCTTGTGTATAAATTTTATAACTTCTTGGAAATAAGTATATTAATGATATAATTAATATTTTAATGGAAGATAGATGAATTTTCTATTCAGATATTATCACATAAAAGTGGAATTTCTAAGAGAACATTAATGACTTAAGAAATTGATAACATATAAAACATAAACATCAAATCATCGAAAATATAATATTTGTAATAAAATAAATTCGGTTATAGAATAGAAATTGTGAAAAAATAATTAAGATAAATTTTAATATATTATTTATCTCTATAAAACAATGCAAAACTTTTATAAAAATAAAAATTGAATAAAATTGTTACGGTAGATGTTAAATCCATCAACACCAAAAATTTTAATGTGAACCATTCATTTTCACTTTTTTTGAATGGAAGTAAAAAATGGATCTTTAAGAGAAAAATTAATGGTCCCTTTAAAACAATGTGAAATAATTAAAATATAACATATTATAATATTTAAATATTATTTAATTAACTATATTTATCTTTTAAAAAATTATGAAAAATATGGATATGAATGAAACTATTCCTGATCTTGAAGTTAAATTTTATTTCATTTCATGGAATGAAATATTTAATTGATAAAATAATAGAAGATAGTAAAAGTTTTAATTAAATATATAAATCATGAAATATCATGAGGATAAGAATAAGTATATGTATTATTAATTAAAGATTATAATTGTTCTTAGATGGAAATATAAGAAATCTAAAATTTAAATTTTAAACATAAATTCATTTCTCATTTGTAAATTTTTCATTTAAATCAAATGAATTGGTAATGAAGAATTAAAAAATAAAATATAGTTTTATTAATATTAATTAATTTTTAATAAAAAAATGAACATTATTTACTCTACATAATATAAAATATGTTCATAATAAACAATGTGTATCACTGGATTGGAAATAGGGATGAATACTCTATACCTTATCCTTCCACCTAGTTGATAGTTAATTAATATCCTATATAATAGTTTTAAACATGTTATTATTTACTTTAAAAAAATAATAATATTTATCTTACTTGATATATATTATTATTAGACATAAATTTCTCGTTCTTGGTATAATAAATCATCGTGTGTTAAATGTTATGTTTTATCATGCTAATTCAACAAATAAAATTCATGTATTTTGTGTAAGTTATTGTTTCACCAACTATGAAATAATATTCATGTTATAAATATAATATTTATTCATTACATTCATTTTTTGAATCACTCTTGACGGGTAGAGATGAATAATAAATCCCATAGGTTTCTAAAGGTGGTGGTCTACATGTATTCAAGACTGATGTTTTTATTTTATAATACCTAGACGAAGACAAATATAATATTATATTTAAAGAATGATAATTATTTTATAAAAAAATATTTTTTCATTAGTTCCATATGTATAATAATTTGTATATAGTGTATATGAAAGAATAATTACACAACCATTGGGTGATGATAGGTCATACGTACGCCTAAAAAAATTTCCTTTTTCCATAGGGTGTAAATATAATGAAACCGTGTTGTGCCACTGGAATAATAAAATTTTACATTTATTACGATATTGATGAAAATATATGTTAATTATTATTTAATATGTAATTTAGGGAGAAAAAATAATTAAATAGAAAATGCATTGTTATAAATGTCACCTCATCTTTAAGGAAAATCCTTTTCGGTCTCCCCTTGGGGACACTAGGGATTTTATTTTATAATTTGTAAATCCTCTATAATTTATATATGTAAATTTTGGATATTTTTTTGGTAAGACATGGTTTATTGAAGACAAGACTTGCGCGCCGTTGAGGACTTGCGCGCCGCCGCGCAGGGGGTCCAGTTTGCCTATAAATACTGGACCACCCCTCCTCATTTGAAACGAAGTTCAAGGCCGAGAGATTGCTCGAGCTCTCGTCTCGCAGGTGGTTGAGTCGCGCAGGTGGTGGTTTTGTCGCGCAAGTAGAACTTGCGCGCCGGTTTTTGGCTGTGCGCCCAAGGTGGTTTGGAAGAGAAAGGAAGTGGACCGCTCATGTTTGTGGTTGGAGAAGGAAGAGTCGCGCATGTGTGTTGATGACACTTGCGCGCCAGTTTGTACTTGCGCGCCGTAGTGGGACTTGCGGGACTGTCTTGGAGAAGCGCGCCTGGTTTTGCTGAAGCCCACCGGCGTGTTTGGAGCTGCACGAAAGCCGAGAGACTACTCGGTACATTCGAGGAAAAGAGATATTCTTCTTCTGGTGAGAATCAAACTTCAATAGAGCATCTACATACAACAAAGGATGCACTCTTATGCAAATGAAGAAGAGACCCTCACGTCTATAAACTGAGTCGGACTTCACCAACGGCAGTGAGCCAGGGGGAGTCAACGTGAGTGACCCGAGGGACGCAGTGAGCTATCCCTGAACAATTGTAAAGGCAGTGAGCCTGGGACAGAGTGTCTGTACCCGAACATTTGTATCCGTAGCTAGTGAAGCATAGTGGATTTAGGTACGACCGGCAACCTGTCGGCGTATGCTCCTTGGACGTAGCCCTTAGTGGTGAACCAAGTAAAAATGGCTGTGTCATCTCTGTGCATGTGAATGTTTTCATTCTGATCATAATCATCATACAGGTTCAACAAGTTCCTACCAACATGGGAACAAGATCCAACACATTAAAATAAAAAGTGGTCACCCTGATTCACCCCTCCCCTCTCAGGGTGTCCCGAGGTCCTTCAGAAGAAGT
The DNA here is from genome assembly GCA_963277665.1 of Viscum album. NCBI lineage: Eukaryota > Viridiplantae > Streptophyta > Magnoliopsida > Santalales > Viscaceae > Viscum > Viscum album. The sequence goes on from OY728141.1 coordinate 516,378,919, forward strand.
TGTAAAATTTATAAAATAAAAGATATTTTTATGTCTAAATCCGATCAAAAAATAAATTTTGAATTTATTTTTTTCACAATTGATACATTATATTTGGTTTAATTATTTTGTTACGATATTTAAAATTAAACAATGTATCCAATTTATTCATTAGTAATGAATAATAAAATTACATATAAGTAAAAAATTGCCTCACAATTTGGCATGAAATTTCACATTAAACCATATAACCTCCATATTTTCCAATTTAAACATTTTTTTTCTTTTATGTCACTTAATAAAATTTTATTTAACATATAATACAATTGAATTAATTTAATGAACTACACACAAATGTTGACATTATTTCCAGCAATATAGGAATGCAATTCCCATTAAAACTATTCCACTATAACAACCTTATTATTAAAAAAAATTACAAATAAAAATTATTTATTATGTATATTAAATATAAAATTTCTATTGATTTATAACTTCTTTTCATCTTTATTAAAATATATAAGGAAAAATAAAAATAAGGTAGTGACATTTAGGAATAATCCCTTACCAAAAATTAATTCAATGAAACTTATCAAATAAGTAATAAAACCAAGATGAAATATTTTAAATTATATAAAGGATTTAGTTTAAAAAACATGTCAAATGAAATATATTCATGTTTATATAATTTTTTGAATCCTTAATATACAGTTTTTACCTTGTTCTTCCATTGCACCAATTACCAATGAGATAAAATTTAACTCCAAAAATTATCACAATGCCAAAAAAGAGAAAAATATAAAAAACTTAAACATCATGAATAAAAATATAGAATCAATATTATGATATTAAATTTATATATGTAGTTGAATTAATTTAAATATAAACCTATAAAAACTGATGAAAAATGAGTTTTCTGGTAAATAATTTTTTTCAATCAGAAGATAGAGTTTCATTTACTATTTGAATAGTAATCATAATTATTTAAACTCTAATTATATTATATAAATATATTATAATTAAATTTCATTTGAATCATTTAACCATAGATATTATTTAAATAATTATAAATTGAAAATAATATCAGACTAAAAAATAATTCACTAAAAAAAATTCATTTCTACCTCTAAAAGATTTCATTTTTATATACCAAAATTGATAAATAATATATAATTATTTATAACGATTTTAAAACAAAATTATAAATAAATATAGTCTTTATTAAATACAACATTTTAAATTTTTCTAAAAGAATATAACAAAGGGAAATTTCCAAAATACAATGTAGTTTTATTATTACATAGTGAGTTTGTATTCTATATTCTCCATATCAAATAAAATTTTTGTTTCCATGAAATGGGAAAATATTAATTATATTAAGACAAAAATGTAAAATCATATATAATCTATCATTATAGTACTCCTTGTAAATCTATTTAAAAGACCATGATATCATTCAATTTATACATTGAAATAATTAGAGGCTACATAAATATTTTTATATGTTGTCTATAAACTTATACATATAGAATAACAACACACTAGATTCAAAGTAAGAGATTATTTTATTCATATTATCCCAAAAAAAATATTATTTTAGATCCTAATACATCCTTATCATGGGTTTATAGTGAAATTTGATGTATTCACATCATCTTATAATTCCATTATCTTCTTAGGTCAATATGGGTCAATGATATGCTTTTCATTTTATTACTCAATTGTCATGAACAATGTATTCCAATTATCTATCATTAATATCCATAATATTATTTTTAAAATATAGATCATTTGGTTGAGAACTTCTAAACTTTTCCAATATTAATTGGATGTAAAAAATTTGGAATCATAGTGATGTTTCTAATACCTGAATAATTACCATATCCATATTTATGGAATCCATAAATGTATGATCATTCATAATCATAATTATATTCATATATACATAATAAAATAGTATTAATGACTCGAATTCCAAGATTTCCTTCAATGGATTGTAGTGGATAAACCAATCATAATCCATGAGTGCCCAAGACACCGCCTTTCCATTATATTTGGTTCATATTGTGAAAATTTATCTCTCATACTCTTATAATCATTGTATATTTATTATATTTTATTAAAGAGATAATGTCTCCATATATTCAGTTAAAATATTATTATTTCTAACTCATGAACATTTTAGGGATAGTTACATTCATATCCAATTAACAACCTTTCTTAGTAGGTAATGTAATTGTCATTTTTCATAAGAAAAATCATGATTCCTTTCATTTATGCATCATGATATATCATAAATACGCACCTTATTGATGGTATATTCAATACCATTACATTGACCAATATCCTATTAATTTATGTAAAAAATTATTCATATTAATTTAACCATGAAAACATAACAAATTTGTGTGTCAACATAGACAAATTTTTTGTTGATTCCTTAAAATTTTGAATAGATCCTTAATATTAAATTGATAACATATGGAATCTAAATGCCTTGATTATGTTTTCTAGTATAGGACATTAATTAATTCATATTTTCTTTGATGTTTCAAATGATATTTTATCATTAAGGACAATATCTCTATGAAAAATAAGTTTTTAAATATAGTATTCAAAATTTAAAAATTTCCAATATTACTAATTTTTTATATAATCCTTATGAATTATTTATGAATATTTTTTTCTCTTCATATCATTTAGAGTATACTCTAATTTCATCAATCTAAACCACGATGAAATTATTAATAAATTCAATAAAAACTATTAATCATAAAACTAAAAATAAATGGTTCATGAGTTAATAATTAGAGAATTAATATAAACATTTAAGGTCCTTACCTCACATGGAATGTTGTCTTTATAATATATTCATTACATTAAATTGATGAAACCCATAAATGAGATAAATCATTGGAAAATATTAATCCCAAATTTTTTTGCCATACATATAAAAAATATATGGAAATGGACACCCATTAAACATTTTAATGGAATAGATTTTCTAGTATTCATTTCACAACCATATAGTCACATCTTTCACATTCAAAAATTGAATAGAAACACACTTACCAAATTTCCCATATAAATACCTTACCACAAAAATACTATCATTGATTATTCTATTCACTAATTCAAATATTTCCACTAAATTGGGATTATTTACATATGAATTTAATTAGTTTTTTAATCAATGGAAAACCTAACATCACAACCTTAGGGATGTATATGGAATTACTTATGAAGCACATAAATGTATTCATATATAATAGGTACATATTAAAAATATATATATCTTTTCATATTCATATTTAAAAAAAATTATTATTCTTGACAATTGTTTTATATAAGAGAATCATTATTTATATCTATACATAATTTATATATTTACGTCTCCTATCTAAATACACGGATTTTAAGTGTGCATCGTGAATCCAAATTCCCTTTTATTTTGAAATATTTATCCATTATAATTCTAATGTAAAATGACATCATTAATTATATCAAAGTAAAAATTACATACTATAAAATGTATTTAAATAAGGTATACATATGTTTCAAAATAGAAACGGAGGGAAAATCATTTTTAGGCAATAATTAATATAAAAAGTCTTCACGGAAATTTTATTTCTAAATGTGAAAGTGAAATGTCGAATTTTCAATGGACACATGAAAGATATTAATGACTATAAGTTTCATGAATCATATAATGAATTTGGTATATTCTAATATTTTAAAAATGTACATACCAACACAAATTTATAAACCTAAATGTTAACTGTAGTGATCATATAACACCAGTCTTTTGAATAATTCATATTCTGTGATAGGTTCCCTTGACGCAAAAGTCATTAGATAGAATAATACCACATTTATATATAGTTAATCCACCATATAATAGAGGATTCAATCATTCCCATTCATTTATTATCCTGAAAAACTGTATTTCTATATTGGTAAAAACACCATTCTCATCAGTCATTTTCCAATATGTTTCATTCCATAATTATTACATGATAGAAATAGATTCATTAAAATATAATTTTATCATGTGTTCCTCCTTTATAGTATCTCAACCGACTCATCTTTTTAATATTTTACCTGATGATATCGGGTATAAAAAAATATTTCTCTTTTTTATTGGACTATAATACTATTTTATTATTTGATGTCAATGTTTTAGAAAATACACCACATCAAAGGAATGAGATATATTGATACCCACTCTTTTCATACATTAACATAACATATCATTTTTTAAATACATAAATAATTATTCAAATGGATTTTCATAGACCAAATTAGTGTCGTTCCTTTGAAAATGATAAAATGTTAACTATGGTGAATGAGTGAGCTACATTATCTCTCACTGGGTTCTCCATATCTAGCACCACTCTTAGACATATCCTACAAGAAATATATCATCATAACCCAAGGAAGGAAACAAAAATAGGGGAGTGTTCATTGGCATCCTAAGGGTTAACTAGGTATAAATGTAATCATAAACAAGATAATAAGGGTATGAAAACATGATCATAATATAGAAGATCATACCATTCATTTCCATGATTTTATACATGAATCATGACATAAACCATGATTTTTTTAAGACATGAATCATTAGGAAATAAAAAACATTATCCATGAAAGAATAACATAGGAATAATACATATAATATCTATAGACAAGTGAGCATATATAATTATTTCTTTATTAGTGAAGTCATAACTGAAAAGGACATTATAGTGGACATGGTCCTTTACTAAATCAGGTTCAAACCCCGTTTCATCCTTGAATTATGGAACTGAGTTCACTCATTATTCCACCCATGTAATAATAAACTAATTTCATTTTTTATTCCATAATTTTCTATCTCATAATATATAAATCATTATCAAATTCATTAGAATGTGATATAAGTCCCAAATATCATATAATGAAATAAAACACAATTTTGCCACAAAATAAAAAATAATTATATCATAACCCTTGAAAATAAATGGGTGTCATAAACACATAATCATATTATCAACCATGTAAATAAATAAGTTTCATAATCATGTCATAAAATCATAATCCATGAAATGAAGCAGGTTTAATTTGAATATAACTACTGAAAGGGAAATGAGTTTCATAAACATATAACCCATGGAAGTGAAACTAGTTTCATAAATACCCTTCCATCAAAACATAAACAATTATATAAATAAATATGATTTTATACATTGAATAATTTCCCCAAATAGGTATGAGTAACACAAATTAATATATTTTTAGATGGGAAATTATTTTGAATGTTCTTTTAAAATATTTTCTTAATGAAAATATCATTTCGTTATTGAAAAAAAAATTATACCATTAAATAATTTGAATTTTTTTTTAAAACATAGAAATATGGTTTGAAAATAATTTTTACAACCTTTATCCCTTGATAGTATATAAAAAGAATATTGAAAATATTTTCAATGCCTTTATCCTAAAAATCATATTAAATAAGCATTAAAACATTTAAGAAATATTTTAAACAGAAAGTAATTTTAAAACATATTATTAATGAGAGAAAAAATATTGAAATCCAGTTCATTGAATAAACTTTAAAAATATATAATTAAATCATGGAAACTTTTATTAAACCATTTATTTAAAAATACATTTAATAATTATCATCAAATATAAAAAATGTATGGAGAGACATTTCATTGAAAATAAATTGAAAACATATAATGAATGAATACAAACATATTAAAATCCATAAATTTAAAACATAACTTTATATATATATATATAATTCTTTAATACCTTTTTAGAAAACATGTTTTTGAAAGAACATAGATTTCTGGTTAAAGAAAGAGTAATCCTGAGCATTGCAAAAAACCTATTCATAAATATATTATTAACCAAATTTAATAAAAATGAAACCAATACATGAATAAAGAATTAATAGTAACATGAGAATACAAGTCATTAATTTTATTGAAATATGTATCATATTATTTCATTAATGGAAGCATAAACAAAAACAATATCGAAAGGCGATGAGATTGTCATAAGAAAATCCTATCAGATGAAATCATTGACCCATAATCCACATGCATGAAAATGAAATTTAAGGAAGATTAAAATGTATTTAATATAATGAGATTAATCAAATAATATTTAAATGTAATTATATAGACCTCCTGGAATAGTATTGGATCATAACATAGAACGTTTCTCAAAGAATGAAAATTGAGACAAAATTACTTTTCTTATTTCCTATCTTTTGAAACCTAAATCCCATGATAGAAATATCAAAAAATTTATTTTGTTAATTCATTTAATTTTAAATATAATAATCATTGAATGAATCCATGGGAATTATACACGACACAGAAATGGAATTGGTTGTGAATAATGCATGAATCTCGTCGAAATAAAAAGTGTTGTGAAATTCCCGTACTTTTTTCCCTCAATCAATCAAAACTCATTGAAAAATCCAATATAATAATAATATATTTATTATAAAAATATAATAAAGACATATTATTATATATAATACCATATTTAGTTTTATTAACAATTTATATTAATCTCTTGTTGACAATTCAATGTAAAGTTTATGCTTAGGGTAATATTCCCTTTATTTTTTCATATCTGTCTTAATTTGTTATATATTTGGTCCAGATACTTATAAAATGATATATATAATGTAAACCATGATATAAATATAATTAATATTAATTATATTTGTATTATAAAAATTTATATAGTATATATTTAGGAAATAGAAAAAAAATTATCATGTAGACGGTATGTTCTACATACACATCAATGTTCCTTCCATTTTATTAAAGTATTGAATTTAACAATGAAAATGAGATATACATATATATGTATATATTATAATTCAGGTAGCATTATTATTTCATATATATCATATAATTTTACTTAATAATCCTTAATACATTCTATGTATGTTGGGAACAAATCACATCGCTTAGAGGGGGAGGTAGTACACACTTTATCAAAAAAAAATATCATATTTACACCAAATGAAATGTATAATGATATGAGATTAAAAATGTTAATATAATATTAAATAAATGATATTTAGAATAAATAAAATATAAAAACATAATTTACATTATAATGTTTACCCTCATAGGTAGTAAAGAAAATATTAATAATCATCATTTTTCGAGGTGGCAGTGCAACATACACATAAGCAGTATTTCGGTTACCAATTTGATGGATATGAATTTAAGAATAGGTATATGTCTTAGGATAAATTATTCCTATTATATATATATTATACTAGTGTTGTTATACATGAGTTTAATAAGAATATTTGTCGTAGTGAAGAAAGAAAATAATACAATTTTGTTTAGGAGAGGGTGTGTCTTCTTAATTGTGTAATTTTTTGTCACTGAAGGGGTTCCATGGAAGTATTTCATACCAAATGGTGTATTTTAGGAGTAATGGAGGTTTTTGGGAGGATATTTGAGTATATATTATTCTATAATATGTGTTCTGATAGCAGGCAATAAGGGGTGGATTTCTTTCCTTTTTATTGAGGAGGGGGAGTGGAACTCTTGTAAATACAAAAAAGGTATTCAATAATGGGTGGTATAGAAAATCTTATGTCCCTCCAAAATTAATAAATAAACTATTAATTTGAATATTTTTTTTAAATCCACTCCACCCTAAAATATTTTCATTTTAATAATTTGGTTCTCTAACACCTCACATTCCTCAATTTTGTTAATTTGGTTTTTATTAAAGATTAATGTTTTCTAACTTTCATATTTTAACCATTTAGATTAAAAAAAGTGAGATTTATAATAAAATATAGATATAATAAATTATAATAGTGATAACTTATTTTAAAAATAATAATCTCAAGTGTTTTGTAAATTAATTTTTAAAATAAGTACATGTGACACACAAAACAATACTTAAAAACTGATCGTGCTATCAATATTTTTACTAAATATGTTCAATGTGTTAATTATAAAAGATAAATTTGAGCATTAATAGACTATATGTAATGTTTTCTATCATTTAAAAATAAATTAGAATAATATGGTATTTTTTGAATTTTAAATCATTTGATAAAATGTCATTAATTTAAAAAAAACTATAAAATGAATTTTGACATTATTTATTTAATTTTAATTATAAATTATCAAAATAATATCTAAATTAAAATAAATTAATTTAAAATATGTGTAAAATGATATATTAATATTCACAATAAATAATGAAAATAATTCATGGAATTCAATTCACATTTTACATTTATAGAATCAATTATTTTAGTTAATTATTAACTAAATAATCACCACGTTGGTGTTTCATAACACTTTTAAGTCATTAAATCATGTTAAAAATTATTGATAAATTATTATGATTACAATAACCTATTAATCTTTCTAGAGGATATTTATAAACAAAAATATGATGTATTTTAAAGATCTCAATGTTTTATAAATATTAATGGAATGAAAAGTTCAAATTTTCTTGTTTATCCATACAAAAAATTTTAAATTGGGAACATACATTTAATAATTTCCTAACCCCCCATAAAGAAAATCCATTATATGGTCTAATTTGGTGTATAAAATTGATTTTTAACATGTGTTGAGGTCATTTTTGTCCTTTATCATTTTGATCTATTCCTTAATTAATCATAATCTTAATGTAATAGCTGGGATTAATTTTAATTACACCCGCTAATATTTTGGGTCAAATAATAAGTCTATATTGTTAAACTAAAAAAATTATACTTATTAAGTCACTATATATCCATTTTTCAAATTTGAAATCACCTAATTGGGAAAATTATGATTAACTCTAATCCCATTGACAAGTCGAGAAAAAATGTTTTAATGTTAAAATGTTCAGATGTTCAATAATTGTTTATATCTAATTTAAATATATAAATAATTAATGTTACCTAAATTTGATTAATATATGAATAATTGATTTATTATAACATTAAAATTCAATTGAACATATAATTGAACACTAATAATTAGTTAAATAATAATGCTAATAGTAACTAAATTGGGGTAATTTTTATTATTCACTGAAAAATGAAGTATCAGAATAATTGTAGAAAATTTCCCTGAGATAATTTTGAAATTATGAATAAAAAATTATTTTTATATTAATAAATTCAAATTATAATTTTGTCTAAAAATAATTTTACTATTTTTCAAAAAATTACATAAAATATAGATTATTTAAGATTATTTTTTTATAACATATAATAGCTACCAAAAATAATATATTTCAGTGTCAATATTTATTATTTATATTAACCCATTATAAATAATTTCAAATATGGTTTTTCATGTTTCAGTTTTGATCTAGGTCATTTTTTAATCATATTATTTTCTCAGGTTCTCAGTGTGATGGGTTTTGTCTTCTGAAGTGTTTTATTTTCCAAATTTATCCCTCTTGGTTTCCCCTCTGTTTGTTTTTGAATTTTGAAGAAAATAAAATATTTTGGAAAGATAATTATATTTTAATGGTTTCTTCATGGTCATGCACTATATTAGGGGTAACCATGTGGTAGTTTAATTTTATAAATATTGTTGTCACACTATTTGGCGTAGGGTTTAATAAACCATGCGACCAAACCATACGACACTATGGAGAATGATTTTTTTTTATTTTACATGTTTTCCTGATAAAACACTATTTTATTTAATATTTTATTGATAATAAATTATATAATTTCCTCACATTGTGTTAAATATGTTTATTTATAAAATATTTGGGATTAGATCATTCATTTGAATATTTGATGAAAATTCAATTTTTACCCTTAATAGTGCACTGTAGTATTTCGAAGATAAATATTTTTATATTTATTATTTGAATTTGAAATTTTGTAAAAGTGTTTCTAACTTCATTTTATACAACTTTCATTCAGTACACTAGAGCTAAAGAGTGCATTTGCATGAAGTAAATGAGCCATTAATCCAATGGTGGGCTGGACTCGACAGAATGGACATGGGTTCTGTATTTGGGCCATATCTTCCACACACGGGCTTGGATTGAACCCAAATTTTGAGGAAAGCTCGGGGACATGAGTTTTCACAAATAATCCTTCTGGAAGGCCGGTCAATTCACGAGTTTTGGAGGTCAAATTGTCGGTGAAAGTTTGAATAAAATATTTGGCCGAGATTTTCATTTCACACTTAAAAAGTTATGTATCCCTAGCCCTCACAAACTCTATTTAAAGGGGGTTGTAACTCTTTGAGAGGGATGGTCGTGGCTTTGGGAAGGTGTGTCCGAAAGGGTGTCTCTTGGGAGCCCCTCACAACTCTTGAAGGAAGTAAGCCTTTGTGCAAACCTCTCTTCCAAAAAGGCTCTCCTCTCTCACCTCTTCTTTGTATTTCTTTTCTTTCATGTTTGTTTCTTGAATTTTTTTCTTCAAATAATATTCTGTGTTCATACCTATTCTTCTTATCTTAATCTTCTTAATTGGGTTGGAATAAAGAGTGGAGACAATATTGGGTTCTACCCTTTCAATCCGTTGCTTATGCAAAACGTCTCCATGATGACTACACCACCCATGGAAGAGTAGTTCTTTTTAGTAATCGATCGACCTCTATCCTTCTTCATTCATTTATTTTGAATCAATGAGCTACTGTAACTCACATATTATGATATATTAATTGAGTTTTTAATTTAAATAAAACTAAGAAAGCAATTGAATAATTAACACAAAACACGCGAGGTCGGGAATTGTGTGAACTGTGATAGCGCAACCTTAACCGGTAATTCAAAACCACATAGGATCAATTTGTAGTGTACAAATATAATCCCTAAACTCAATTAATCCTAATTTCCAGAGTGGTTATGTGCTTTAATTTACCACTTACCATAAGCTAATTTTAGAACATCAATCCAAGCAGGGTGTTGCGATTGCATGTTCCGAAGTTAGCCTAAGGTTAAAATTCACTTCAATCTTCGTGGTAAAGTTAATTCTCGTAGGGTTCGGGATTTAACAAATTAAGGGATAATAATTAAGTGAATATTAATTTAAATGATAATGATTAATAAATTATTGAAGAGGTAGAGTTAGATTTATTACGTCTTTTAAATATTGTCTAAACAAACATCTTTTTGTTGTGTCATTCTAATCAAAACTTCATTTCAAAATTAAAAACAAAAAAAATGAAATCTTCTTCCAGCAAACTTCTTCTAGATTTATAAACTAAAAAAACCACCCCCATACATTCAAGTAGTGTTTTTATTCCCTTTTATTTTGTTTCTAGAATACCTCTGAAAAGTTGTTTTAATTCACTTCCTCCTTTGAGAGACGACCTTGGTCAGCCACTCTGCTGCACCTAAGTACCCCAAATTACACTAATCATTTGAGGGTGCCCACGATAGCGCTCTATCAAATTGGCGCCGTTGCCGGGTAGGCAGGTAATTATTTCAACCAATTTGAGGTATTTATTTTATTTTACATTTTAATTCTCTTCCTCTCTTCTTTCTTCCGTCGTTACCCAATCTGATTTTTTTTCTTCTTATTTTATCTCTATCTACTTCTTTTTGGACCATCAACTCAAACTTCTAATTTTTATTTTACTATCATCCAAATTCCTTCTTTTCATATTTCATTGATTGATGACACAAACTAATCCCGAAGATCTCTTAGATCTTGACCCTGAGATGGAACGTAGCCTTAGGGCACGAATCAGACATTCTCAGTCTACGGGAAGTTTCAACATTCAACCAGTCGGAGAATTACTCCAATATCAGAACATTGAAATTGGAAGCTATTCAAATTCAACCATAAAACAAGAACCAATGGCTGGAAACAATGGAAATGAACTTAATAGAACCATTCGAGAATTGGCTGCACCTGATATTAACTATCGACCAAATTGTATTGCATACCCAAATCTCGAATCGGACTTCGAACTGAAATCTGGGTTAATTCACTTACTTCCAAAGTTTCATGGCCTCTCTGGTGAGGATCCCAATAAACATTTGAAAGAATTTAATGTGGTTTGCTCAACCCTAAAACCTAGAAATGTCTCTGAAGATCAAATCAAACTAAGAGAATTACCATTCTCACTTGATGGAACTGCGAAAGATTGGATGTATTATTTACAACCCGAAGATGTAACTTGTTGGAACGATTTGAAACGTCTTTTCTTGCAGAGATTTTTTCCAGCATCAAGGAACACATCCATTCGAAAGGAGATATCAGGGATCAAGCAAGCACAAGGGGAGTCAATGTATGAGTACTGGGAGCGATTCAAGAAGTTGTGTGCAAGCTGCCCACATCACCAAATCAGTGAGCAACTCCTCATCCAATACTTCTACGAAGGACTCACACCCATGGAGAGGAGCATGGTGGATGCTGCAGCTGGAAGAGCATTGGTGGACAAGAAACCAGTAGCTGCACGAGCATTGATCGACAAAATGGCCCAAAACTCTCAATAATTCGGTGATAGAGGTACACCACATGTTCGAGGAGTACATCAAGTAAGTCCTTCTTCTCTTGAAAGTCATTTAATTGATACTAAGTTAGAAGAATTGACAACTATGGTGAGATAGATTGCATTGGCTCAAAAGACATCCCAGCCCCCTCCTTCAAGTCCATGTGGCATTTGCACTGAGACAAGGCACCCAACTGACTGTTGCCCACAACTACAAGAGACAGAAGATTGTGCAGCAGTGTTCCCTGGGAGACCCTTTCAGCAGCAACAACAACCATATCCCCAAAAGAAGTTTTATTCATTTTCTCCAACATACAACCAAGGGTGGAAAGATCAACCAGACATGAGGTATGGCTCTGGACAACAACAAAGGCCCTCATTTCAACCAAACTTCCAGCAGCCTCCGCCTTACCAGCAGGGTTTCCAACAACCCCAAAGGAGATTTGAAGCCCAAGCATCAAAAAGCCCACAACAAGGGAATCCCCCACCAAAGGTAGATTCTAATACTGATGATCTTTTGAAGAAAAATGTTCTTAATCAACAGAATGAGCTGAAGAGTCAATGTTCAGAGCTGAGGGAGTTAAAGACTCAAATGATCCAGATTGCCACCGCCCTCCATGAACTTGTAAGTAAGAATTCCGGAAATCTACCTTCCCAACCCACTCCAAATCCAAAGGGGAATGTTAGTTCCATCACATTGAGAAGTGGGAAGAAAATGAACGATACATCTGTACCTACCATTCCACCGGGATTCACCTCAACTCCAGAGAATCCGCATTCCATACCAACTGATGAGAAATCCAAGGAGAAAAATAAAGGTAAGAAAAAGATTGATGATGTACCTCCTAAACCCATTCATTTTCCAAATAGGGTTGTTCAAACCAAGAATATGGCTGAAGAAGCAATGCAAAAGGAGGTTTTGGACACATTCAAGCGTGTGGAGATCAACATTCCTCTACTTGAAGCCATTAATCAAATCCCAAGGTATGCCAAATTCTTAAAAGAACTCTTTACCAATCGAAGAGGGCTCAAGGGGAATGAGAGGATCAACCTTGGAAGGAATGTCTCGACACTCATTACACCAACTCTAACAATGCCAACAATGTGCAAGGATCCTGGGGTATTCACCTTCCCATGTACCATAGGGGAGTTGCACTTCTCTGATGCTCTTTATGATTTAGGAGCTTCAATAAATGTGATGCCTCACTCTGTATTCTCTTCCTTGCAGGTTGGTGAATTGAAGCCAACAAGAGTAGTGGTGCAATTGGCGAATAGAGCTACGACATATCCAGCAGGAGTCCTTGAGGATGTACTTGTCCGGGAAAGAGACATGATCTTTCCAGCGGATTTCTATGTTCTTAACATGGAGGATGATCAGGTAAGTTCTCATGCCCCTATTATCTTAGGTAGACCCTTCCTCAAAACTGCAAAAACTATCATAAATTTCAATGAGGGTACACTTTCCATGGAGTTTGGAGATGAAGTTGTGATATTTAATGTTATGGAATCCATGAAGTACCCCTTAGAGGACCATTCTTCTTTTGTTATCTCCCATTTTGAACCACCAAATAAAATCTCCAGAGAATTTGATTGTCCTATGCTTAGGGAGATTATGAGTATTGGTTTGAGTTTGATGTCTAAGAGAACTTCCACACATGTTTCTGATACAAAATCCTATCTTGGATTTGATTTTGATGTGGATTCATATTCTGATTTTGATCATGTTCACTCTGATTATGAAATGGCTGTTGAGTATGATGATGGATTTGATGCTTTATTCTATGATTTTGATGATGTCAATTCTGATACTGATGCTCTTTGTGCACATATTTCAGTTCCTTCAATGTCTCCATCCATACTACACCCTCCTTCATTATAACTCAAGCCATTGCCACCAAATCTGAAATACTCATACTTGTTGAGTGGTGAGAGATTACCTGTTATCATTGCTAACAATCTCCCTTTTGATCATGAAGAAATTCTTTTGTATATTTTGAGGGAGAACATCAAGGCGATTGGGTGGACCTTGGCTGACATATCAGGTATTAGCCCCTCCATTTGTATGCATAGGATTCTCTTGGAGGATGAGGCTAAACCGGTGAGACAACCACAAAGGAGACTCAATCCCACCCTCTTGGATGTTGTTCAAAAGGAAGTTGAGAAATTACTCGAGGAAGGTATAATCTTTCCCATTTCAGATTCACAGTGGGTAAGTCCTATTCAGGTTGTGCCTAAGAAAAGTGGTGTTACTGTTGTTAAAAATGATAAAGATGAGTTACTTCCAATGAGGGTGCAAAATAGGTGGCGTGTGTGTATTGATTATAGGAAACTAAATCTGTCCACTCGCAAGGACCATTTCCCCCTCCCATTTATTGATCAGATGCTTGAGAGACTAGCTGGGAAGACTCACTATTGTTTCTTGGATGGATTTTCTGGATATTTTCTGGTTCCTATAGCTCCAGAGGACCAGGAGAAGATGACATTCACCTGCCCATTCGGTACCTTTCCCTACAGAAGGATGCCATTTGGACTGTGCAACGCCCCAGGTACCTTCCAGAGATGCATGGTGAGTATTTTTTCTGATTTTATTGAGACCTTCATGGAGGTATTTATGGATGATTTTACAGTGTATGGGTCTTCATTTGATGAATGTCTAATTAGTTTGGGAAAGGTGTTGAATCGTTGTATTGAGAAGAATCTGGTCCTGAACTTTGAAAAGTGTCATTTCATGGTAGAGCATGGCATTGTCTTAGGGCATGTAGTGTCAAAACATTGGATAGAGGTTGATAGATCAAAGGTAGATATTATTTCATCCTTACCATATCCTTCATGTGTGCGTGATGTTCGATCATTCCTTGGGCATGCTGGATTTTATCGACGCTTCATCAGAGATTTTAGTAAGATCGCTCTACCCTTATCTCGATTGCTTCAAAAAGATATTGACTTCAATTTTGATGATTCATGCAGGGTATCATTTGATGAGATGAAGAAGTGTCTGACCACTCCACCAATCATACAGCCCCCATGGTGGGACCATGCATTTGAGCATATGTGTGACGCCTCCAACTTCGCGGTTGGAGCTGTCTTATCTCAGAGGGTGGAGGGACGTTCACATGTGATCACCTATGCATCAAGGATGCTAGATTCAGCCCAATAAAAATACACTACCACAGAAAAGGATTTTCTTGCTGTCATATTTGCTTTAGATAAATTCCGTTCATATTTATTGGGTTCTAAAGTAGTTGGGTTTTCTGACTATGCAACTTTGAGGTACCTCCTAAAGAAGCCAGATGCAAAGCCACGACTTATCCGTTGGATGCTCCTTTTCAAGAGTTTGACCTTGAGATAAAGGACAAGAAGGGGTCAGAGAATTTGGTGGCAGACCACATGAGTAGGCTTATTCACACACTAGAGGGTGACACCTTGGACTAGGTACCACTTCGGGAAACTTTCCCCGATGAGAATCTCTATACCATCTCAGGTAAGCATCCTTGGTATGCTGATTTAGTTAATTACATTGTTGGCTCTGAAATCCCAGTAAATTTGAAGAAGCATCATGTCCAAAAATTAAAAAGTGAGTCTAGGTTTTATGTGTGGTATGATCCTTACCTCTGGAGCATGTGTAGTGACCAAGTTATTAGGAGGTGTATTCATGATCATGAGTTTGAGTCTGTTTTGCAATTTTGTCATACACTTGCATGTGGTGGACACTTTGGACCCCAACGGACAGCTAGGAAAGTTTTGGACTCTGGATTATATTGGCCTAGTTTATTCCATGATGCCCATGTGTTTTGTAAGTCATGCACTCATTGCCAACACACTGGGAACATTTCTAAGAGACATGAGATGCCCCAACAACCCATACTATTCTGTGAGATTTTTGATGTATGGGGCATTGATTTTATGGGTCCTTTTCCTAGTTCATTTGGATTTTTGTATATTTTGGTTGCTGTTGATTATGTGAGTAAATGGGTGGAGGCCAAGGCCACCAGGACTGACGATTCTCATGTTGTTGTGGACTTTGTCAAAACACAGATTTTCTGCAGGTTTGGAATACCAAAGGCCATCATCAGTGACCAAGGGAAACACTTTTGCAATAGGAATTTTGCTTCCCTCCTTCGAAAGTTTGGGGTGACACACAAAACATCAACACCTTACCACCCCAAAACAAATGGCCAGGCTGAGGTTTCAAATCGTGAGTTGAAACAAATCATGGAGAAAATCATGTAGCCAAATAGGAAGGATTGGAGCAAGCGCTTGGATGATGCATTGGGGGCTTATAGGACAACATACAAGACCCCCATTGGTATCTACCCATTTTGGATTGTTTTTGGGAAAGCGTGTCATCTCCCTGTGGAAGTCGAGCATCGGGCATATTGGCCTATAAAGAAATGCAACATGGATTTGGCCTAAGCTGGAATTCAAAGAAAGTTGAAAATTCAATAGCTTGAGGAGATTCGACTGTCATCATATGAGAACTCAAGGCTCTATAAGGAAAGATCAAATGTAGCTCATGACAAAATGATCCAACAAAGGGAGTTTCATGTTGGAGAGAAAGTCCTTCTCTATAGGTCACGGCTGAAGTTGATGCCTGGTAAGTTGGGTTCCAGATGGTTAGGTCCTTATATTGTTTCTAATGTTTTTCCTTATGGTGCAGTGGAGATCACACAAGAGGACACTGGAAGGAGCTTTACAGTTAATGGGCAACGTTTCAAGAGATACATTGAGGGACATCCTACTGATGCAGTGGATTTTATCACACTGCATGACCCCATCATCACTTGATCACATAATGCTGTTCCTAACCCTTTCACTTTTATATTATTTGTCCTATTTAAAAATTCTGAATTTCACGTGCATATATCATCTCACGGGTTCACATTGAGGACAATGCAATATTTTAAGTGTGGGGGAGAGAACCTTTTAGTTTAGTAATTTCAATTGTTTTCCTGTTTAAAAAAAACCAAAAAAAATTGTGTGTTTTTCAAATTTTGTGTGTTTATTTTACAATTTTATGTGTTTTTTTTTGAAACATTTTGTGCTAAAATGATTCTACCATTTTTAAATCCATATAAATAAGTGAAACAATTTACCCCTTGAAACTAAGCTTAAATGAATGCTGAAATGACTTTGTTTCAAGTTCAAATATTTAGTAATTTCATGAAAAGTACACTGAATTTTGAATCCCATGCCAATGTCACTATCTTTATATTTGAAATCACTTTCCTATGAGGCTTATAAACCATTATTTTCATATTCTTTACATTCACCTCACTTCTTGAGAGAACCAAACCATGATTTATTTAACCATAATTTTATCTATTCCTGTCAAAACTTGAGGGTTTGAGGTACATGTGTTTAAATGATTGAGGCATTTGTTTGGTATTAAAGCCCCTATTTCAAAGAATCCTTTTTTATAATGGCCTACCTTGAATATTAAATCCTTGTAGCCCTTAGAAGCTATGCACAGCCTGTTAGGTTAAGCCACATTACAAGCCAATTTTCCCTATCCAACCAACTTTTGAAGTGAAATTGCATAATATAGTTGAGCTTCAGTGTGGGGGGAGCTGTCTTCTGTTGTGCAACCACATTATGTGATACTTTGGGTGGAAAATTAAATTCTGAAGAGATGTGTTTGCTGCTAAAGAAAGTCATTATATTGAAAGCTGTGCCTTTTCTGGAGCTTTCATGACAAGTGAAGTTGTGCCTTTTCTGGATCTTCTAATTGAGGTGGAAATTTGTGCCCATCGGGAGATTTCAAGTAAATCATGTTTGAGAAGTTTGAAATTTTTTTATGCTGAAATGATGAATGGTGTAAACCTTTCATGACTTTTCATGATGATGGAGCTGAATTTATACTATGGGGATTGAAGAGAAGACCATATTTAAGTGAAAATTTGATTAATGCAATTTTGCTTCAAAAGAGTCAAGCCCTCCTCATTCAGCCTCAGAGTTTTTCACATCTTAATCCTTCCAAATGAAAGCCACAGAACAACCCTGAAAAGTCCTCATGATAAACAGATGTCCTTGACTCACATCGGGTAGCGATGTAGGAATCTATCCAGCCTATGGTGACCCTTGTATGAGTTTGGATGAGAAAGACATTGCAAAAAAAAATATTGATATTTGAGTGATGAGAGAAAATTCAAGCGAGGTAAGTGTTTTGTGCATGGGAGGATAAATGAAGTGGAAATATATTGAATGATATAAATGGAGAACTTGAAATAATGTTTTTTATGAGGCATGATATCTTTTTATTCTTGGTGTGAAATTGATTGATCTTAAGGATATGTGTTTTAAAATTGGTTTTGATTTGATATTGATGTTTACTTGATATGAGGTTTTGCCCAGGTGTGCAAAAGGGTAAGTGTGGGGGAGTTGATAAAACACTATTTTATTGAATATTTTATTGATAATAAATGATATAATTTCCTCACATTGTGTTAAATATGTTTATTTTTAAAATATTTGGGATTAGATCATTCATTTGAATATTTGATGAAAATTCCAGTTTTACACTTAATAGTGCACTGTAGTATTACGAAGATAAATATTTTTATATTTATTATATGAATTTGAAATTTTGTAACAGTGTTTCTAACTTCATTTTATACAACTTTAATTCAGGACACTAGATCTAAAGAGTGAATTTGGATGAAGTAAATGAGTCATTAATCCAATGGTGGGCTGGACTCGGCAGAATGGACATGGGTTCTTTATTTGGGCCATATCTTCTACATACGGGCTTGGATTGAGCCCAAATTTTAAGGAAAGCTCAGGACATGATTTTTTACAAATCATCCTTCTTGAAGGCTGGTAAATTCACGCGTTTTGGAGGTCAAATTGGCGGTTCAATTTGGAATAAAATATTTGGCGGAGATTTTCTTTTCACACTTAAAAAGTTATGTATCCCTAGCCCTCACAAACTCTATTTAAAGGGGGTTTTAACTCTTTGAGAGGGCTGGTAGAGGCTTTGGGAAGGTGTTTCCGAAAGGGTGTCTCTTGGGAGCCCCTCACAACTCTTGGAGGAAGTAAGCCTTTGTGCAAACCTCTCTTCCAAAAAGGCTTTCCTCTCTCACCTCTTCTTTGTATTTCTTTTCTTTCATGTTTATTTCTTGACTTTTTCTTCAAATAATATTCTATGTTCATCCCTCTTCTTCTTATCTTGATATTCATAATTGGGTTGGAATCATGAGTGGAGACAAGATTGGGTTCTACCCTTTCAATCTGTTGCTTATGCAAAACGTCTC
The DNA here is from genome assembly GCA_963277665.1 of Viscum album. NCBI lineage: Eukaryota > Viridiplantae > Streptophyta > Magnoliopsida > Santalales > Viscaceae > Viscum > Viscum album. Next base: position 516,398,594 of record OY728141.1, read on the forward strand.
CACGATGACTACACCACCCATTGAAGAGTAGTTATTTTTAGTAATCGATCGACCTCTATACTTCTTCATTAATTTATTTTGAATCAATGAGCTACTGTAATTCACATATTATGATCTTTTAATTTAGTTTTTAATTTAAATGAAACTAATCAAGCAATTGAATAGTTAACATAAAACACGCGAGGTCGGGAATTGTGTGAACTGTGAGAGCACAACCTTAACCGGTAATTCAAAACCACATGGGATCAATTTGTAGAGTTCAAATATAATCCCTAAACTCAATTAATCCTCATTTCCAGAGTGGTTATGTGCCTTAATTCACCACTGAACATAACCTAATTTTAGAACATCAATCAAATCAGGGTGTTGCGATTGCATGTTCCGAAGTTAGCCTAAGGTTAAAATTCACTTCAATCTTCGTGGTAAAGTTAATTCTCATAGGGTTCGAGATTTAACAAATTAAGGGATCATAATTAAGTGAATATTAATTTAAATGATAATTATTAATAAATGATTGAATAGTTAGAGTTATATCGATTACGTCTTTTAAATATTGTCTAAACAAACATCTTTTTGTTGTGTTATTCTAATCGAAACTTCATTTCAAAATTAAAAACAAAAAAAATGAATTCTTCTTCTAGCAAACATCTTCTGGATTTATAAACTATAAACAACCACCCCCATACTTTCAAGTAGTGTTTTTATTCCCTTTTATTTTGTTTCTAGAATACCTCTGAAAAGTTGTTTTAATTCAGTTCCTCCTTTGAGAGATGACCTTGGTCAGCCACTCTGCTGCACCTAAGTACCCCAAATTACACTAATCATTTGAGGGAGCCCACGACATCGCTCTATCATTTCCCCTAGGTATTTTTAGACTCATTTGGGTTTAAATATTCTTCCCTAGGTTCTTAAATTCCTAGATTGGCCTCTACCTTGCTCCCCATGCCTTCCCCCATTCCCCTTTGATTGGTATCTAAGAAACCCTCTTGTTGGGATAAGTTCCCAAGGTAATTATCCTCTCATTTCTTCTCACGCTTCCTTAATATATCAATTTTTAATGGTTTATCTTCTATCTTGCTCATTCTTGGTCTGGGGTTTTATTTTTCCACTATTAGTATGGGTTTTCTGTTTTTAGGGTAGGTGTTAATAGATTTAGGTTTTATGAACCATTGTAGAAGTTTTCTGGATGTGCATTTCCATTCCGCCATGGTTTTGAGGTATGTTATCCCATGAAAATGAATTTAGAATTTATGTTACATCTGTTTCATGATGTTTTATCCTTTTATATATGATACGTGATTGTTTGAAACCCTTGGTTTAATTTTTTTGTGTGGGAAGTAGTGGTTTATTAATTGTTTATTAATATTTTTGTTGTTTTGATTAAAAGGTTCACACCAAGAAATTAAAAAAAATTATTGAATAGATTATTCTTTTGGTTTGGAATATTTAATACATGTTTTAGAATTTTGAATAAATTTATGTAATGAAAATATGTGATTTTACTTTTTCGAGTGTAAAATAAAAATTGTTTTCTTTGATATTGCATGGAATCAGTTAGATAAATTTCCCTTTTGGTTTTATGGAATGAAATGGAGTGTGAAATAATTGTGTGGGATTTTTAACTATATAGGAATCTTGTGAAATGATATTTTGGGGTCCATTAATGGTTTTGAATAGTGGTTTTGATTTTAAAAACAAATTTTTATTTGTTGTTAATGTTTATTATCATGTGTTGCCAAGAGAAAGTCCCTTTGTCATTTTTAATGAAATGCGTTTTCTAAATTTGTAACGTGAAGGTTTTAATAACATTATTTAAACGTTTAGATACTAAAAATATGTTTTTTTACCTCCTTATAAAAGGATAAATTTGTTCCATTTATAAATTTTTGTTTTTGTTAAATTATTAATGGAATGTTTGGTATCATTGTGAAAATGGTGAACATGATTTATTTTGGAAAATGTTAATTGGATGTTCTCAAGCCTTGTACGTGTATATAACAGATGGGATTTACTCACATTGGAATTATTGTGATCCATTATTTGATTAACATATTTTGTAATCTTAGTTCTTATATGTTACGTGGCATGAAATTGGTCTTTGGAGTTATTTGTTGTGATTCCTCTTGTGAATTATTATTATAAATAAGTCAAAATGGGATGCTCAGCTGGCCTGAGTTGGCTGACCACTATTAAATGCATTTTTCATTGAATCTTGGCATATTTGTAGAAATTTATATTAATGATTGATGCACTGGTTTGTCATCGAACTGACCAGTGGACTATATTATTGGATATATTGGGTTTAATGTTGAAGTATTTTTCCCTTGACATTCTCTATGAATGGATGAATGAACATTTTGTGGTTTTTGATTTCATCAAGTGTGGAATTCCACTATAGTTTGGATCTCAGTTATTGACATCTTCTTGATTATTCTTCATCTCTTAGATTCACCCATGTCTATTAGATTTTTCTTTCATGTATTGATGAATTTCATAGTTATATGAATATTTCCATTGGCCTTATTGTGTCATTATTATAGATCCTTTTAGTGTAATATTATTATTGTAACATTATTTTCTTATTTCAATAAGTCTATGATAAAGTTTTCAAATAAAATTATTTTATCACCCTTTCATACAATATAAGAAATATATAAATCAATATACCCTTGAAAATTTAAATGTCGCACTAATGGAATGAAATTGGTTTTGGAAATGAATAAGGTAAATGAGTTGTACTTTGTTTTTATGTAAAATGTGTTGAAAAAATTAATTTTATAAATTCTAGTTCAGTCATGAATTTGAATGTTTATTTTATTTTAAAATAGGTGAATTGGAAATAGATTATCGAGATATCCTATTGAGTTTTAATACACATTATTAAGGTTATATTATATTTTTCACTCGTAAAATATTCATCCAGAGTTTGGTCAGCTTGAGTGACATGTGGTTGTGAGTTGGAGAGTGACTATAAAGGTCACATGGAGGTAATGTTTTCCTTTTTTCTAGACTGTTATTTTGTACATTTTTTGTATATTTTTAGATTGTGTACAAAATATATTCATCTAATTTCAATATATATAGTGGGTTATTTTGATACATTCCACAAGTTTTTTTTAATTTTTGGGAGAAATCATTCCCTTGTATAAATTGATGATTCCATACAATGGTTTTATGCCTGTGGGGATTGGGAATCCCCATCAGGCCACGTCACGAACTGGCTCGGGTGACTAGTTATAGGTCGAATTGGGTTGTTTCATGAAAAATGGTATCATAGGAGGTCAACTCATAGAGGAACTTAATTATTATATTGACATTTTTTGCATGGGGATGTCATGATAGATTGAGAAGTATTTCTGGGATTTTAGGGTTAGGTACGGGAAGAACGTTGATAAGAATTTCTCGTTTGATCCTCTGGATTCCAATGGATATCTGTTTCTATTAGTTTCATGGTCTTTAGAATTTTTTTGGTTATTTTGATACAAAATGGGAGTCGGGATAGTTTTCTCCATTAGTTCATTAGTCCATGAAAGCCAAGTGGATCCAAAAGAATTGTACTAAAAGGCTCTCCATGTTGGTGGTGTGTTTGGAATGTGGCCACAAACAATATTGCCAAGTCACCCACCTACAATTGTTCCCCTTGTAAGTATCTTTGAGTCTCCATTTAATTATGAGAATTTTTTTTTTAAATTATGTCGTATTGGTATTATGAAACTGTTATTTTAACAATAATAGTTGAGTTTTAGAATGTGGGAAACAATGTTTTTAGAATTTTATTTTTGATAGATATTAGGATAATGGGTTTTATAATATGAACTCCTGGGGTTTATGGTAAATGGATATTTTTGTTGGAAGTATTTTTAAATGAAAAGGAGTGGGTTTTTAAATAGTGGGATTTGGTGGTGTGTAGTTTATAGATGTAACACCCCAAGATTTCATAGTGTGTTATTTCTTCAAAATAATTCAATAACTTGCACTACACGAAACACCGAGTTCAATTGCACCATGACTTACCAAAAAAAAAGCCATTAAAAGAGGTCATGAATAGAATTAACTACATTTTTAACGTTATATAATCCTTATAATTTTAGAATCCATATTATGAGTTTCTTAGTCATAATGCAAGAACAGATTCATTTTCAGTATTGCACTTTTATCAAATTTTGATAGTGAAACCTTTTTAAATACAATCTTTTAAACTTTTTGACTAAATGGAGACATCAAATAATTTAAAATGAAACATCCCAAGCTGCCACGGTACGCTTTCCTTTGAATAAAATAGTAGCGTGTGTTGTACGCAACGTCGAGTTTTAACACACACCACAACCGATCAAACTAGCCGTTATGAATAGTAATACCTAAATTTTGAAATTATATATATTTTATATTTAGAAATGGACTTCATTTTTGGATTCGGAATATCGAATTTAGCCTAAGGTGAAATTTTGGTACTTTTCGGATAACTTTCATATTTTGATGAATAGTGAAAATTACTAAATTTTAATTAAAAACAACTTTTTTAATCAAAATAATTAATAGTGATAAATTATGAATTTGAGTGGTTTTAAAGTATATTTAGAATATATTTTTACCATTTAATATAATTTTGGTCATTGGACATAATTTTACAATTAAACCGAACATAAACAAGTGTCAATCTTTTGATAGTTATTATCTCTTAAAAACACGCTTTTTGTTTTGACAGCGGGAATTAATTTTAAATTAATTTCTTCCACTTCTGTGTTTTGAATTTAGAAAAATGGATTCCATATTTGGAATCAGGATGTTCAAATTGTGTAAATAGGTAACTTTTATTTTTAGACATTTTGAATAATTACTGCGGTAAATATTTTATTTACCATGGTTAATGGAAAATCCGGTAAATAAGGGTTAAAAAATAATATTATAATAATACTAAATTACCCTAAAACGTGTCTTAACCCTCTTTGTTGATACATGGTCGACCATGGGCATCTTTGGGTCTATTTTGGGACCCCATGGATCCACTTGTAAGTGATAATGACACTTTATTTTAATTAAGTTAAAATGAATACAAAAATGACACAAGCATATATCTTTTAGAAACATAATTGTTACATAGGGTTATATATGTTGGATTTTAGATTATAAATATTCATTAGAAAGATAAAAAGATTTCCTACATAATTATATTTTATTTATAATTTGTAGACATTAAATAATTTATTTTATTTATGACACAATGATGATGCAGTAATTACTATAATAGTGAAAAATTAAAATAATTGATATTATAAATATCCAAATAAATATAATATGAAACTTTTAATGAATTAAACTAATTTTCTAGGATAATATGATATATTAGTATTGATTTAATTGACATTGTTAGAAGTAATCAATCTGTTATGAGTTTCACAAAAATCAACTATTGAATAGTGTCAAAATTGACATAAAAGAGTTCTTAAAACAAATATTATATTATTAATTGATATTAAATTCCTAAAAATCTAAGGTTCGGCCAAGAGACTTATTTCATGATAGTTTCATCATTAATGGACCACTTTTGGGTCGCTTGGATGTATATAGTAAGCTTATTAACCATATTATATAAAAATACAAAGAGACATTGTAAAAGTGAAACTAATCATCTTAGAGTTAATACTTAAAGATAAGGTTACTATAAGTACCCAAACCTGTCTAAATTCTATTGGTTGAGTGGTTTTCGACCTATCCCCACCTTAGCCTTTGAATAGTCAACTTTTGAGCCATTGGAAACCGAATATAAATTTATTATAAATTAATATTTCTAGCTTTTCCAAAGGTGCCCCTCACCCCTCTTATAAAAGGGCACTCCTCCTTCTCATTTCTTCACACCTTCAAAGCCTTTTGGTTCGGTCAAACTCTGCCCAAATACTCTCCAAACTTCCCTCACTACAACATAGGGGCATTAGTTTGATCAGAAAGCCAACCTAAGGAGCCCTTTTGATCAAATAAAAAGGAAGAACCCGAAGAAGAGGTAATGATTTCACCACCCTTTTCCAGGTTCATTTCTTCTTCCACTTCTTCTTCCTTTGTTCTTACCATTCTAAAATAATAAATCCAGTATCTCAAATATACTGTGATGTTATTATAAATATGGTACAATCATATTCAGTATTCTATCCACCCTTTGAATAACATTTCACCATACGTGCGTACGTACGGCTTACCGTCTCCACGTCGTGGTGTAATTGTTATTCAATATAATATTATTTGGATGGGTATAATAATGATGTGTAACTCATGTAAATAATAAATATAACATGTTAATTATTCTTTATATATGATATACCATCCATTTATATATTATTTTAATATCAAAAGAATGATATTGTCGCTCGTGCGTACGTACGGACTACCGTCTCCACGAACGCGATGAGATTCATTCTCCATCGTATCCATTCAAGTATAATTATCATTTTATGATTTAAAAATGATGTTTAAGGACTGGATATCATTCTGGATATGAATAAGATACAACAAACATGGCTTATATAACAAAACATATAAAAGAAAATGAGTAAGTTAACTCCCGAAACGACGATAATTCTAAGATATTATTAACAAATCAATGTTAAAAGATCATATATGATATCATATTATTATATATGATTCTTGTATAATTTAATAACAATTATTTCACCATTATACAGGAGGTTAACCTACCACAACCAAGGAAAAGTACAAGGCAAGGGATTTTCTTATCTCACTTTCAATTCCGTGAGATTTCCATTGTTCGCCACTAAATTATTGAAAGTGGTGTATTGTGTACTGCCATTTGATATATATTATCATGATTCTCTTTATATTCATGTTATTCTGTAAATAATTTGGTGGTTATTAACTTTTGGCCATACGACTCAGTTGATTAACGTGGTAAGGGGTTTTCATCTCACTCTTTATTTCTGTGAGATTCATGCCATATTTCCACTATTATCTTTTGTGTGGTGTGTGTACTTCCCATAATTGTATTCTTTTTGTAATACACTTTACCTTATGTGTATTTACATTTTCATTGTATGATACAACTTTTATGGGTTGTATGTTTCATAAGTTACCAAATTGGTAAGGGTTATTTCACAATCTCTTCATTATCCGAGGTTGTTTATACATAATAATCTACTGGGATTTCTTGATCATCCACATCCATGTTTCTTCGAAATGTATTTCAAAACATATTTATTATTTACATGAATATGGGTTAAAGTCATTTATACCCTTGTTTTAATTTTTATAATAGGTTTATAAAGGAATCTTTCTGTCATTTTCAAAACAAGGTCCTTTTTAACCTTTTCAACAGAATTAAGGTAAGAATGTTTTTTTAACTTATACGGCGGGTGCGGCTATTTTCCGCTGTTATAAAATCTTCAAATCTTCCCTTACAAGCTTATAACATTATTTTCAAAGAAAATGTTTGATTTTATATGGATCTTAAATGATTTCAAAATAAAAGGACATATTTCTTTAAAAAGAATTTTGATTTCATCTATGTCAACATCCTTTGATGGATTTTAAGATTATTTGAAGTTGATTTATTATGATACAAAACTTCTATATTGATTTGAAGGTTTTGTGATATGTTTGACTGTGGATGTGCATTTTTATACCATTCATAGTTTATGGTGAAATTATTGACATTTCGTATGCTAGTTCCAATAAGAATGTTTATGTTATATTTCAATCTTTACTTCATATGAATGTGTTGGACAAGTATGTTCCAGGTTAGGGACTGGTAAAAGTAAGCCCTCTGGGTTGGTGTCCGGTTATTAGAGGCACTCTGGGTTGGTGTACGGTTATTAGAGGCACTCCGGGTTGGTGTCCGGTTATTAGAGGCACTCCGGGTTGGTGTCCGGTTATTAGAGGCACTCCGGGTTGGTGTCCGGTTATTAGAGGCACTCCGGGTTGGGTTCCGGTTACAGTTAGCCCCAAGGTCTTGGGATGAGGCCTTGACAAAGAAATTAAAGTTCAGCATTATGCATTCCAACATTATGAAAGTGGTTATTGATTTTGCATGTGATTATTTGATTAGTAGAATATCCATGTGAATAAGTAAATGGCATTATTTCATTTTACTTTTGCCATACTATGTTGAAGTTCAAGTTTAAAAGGCTTTTGTTTTAGTAATTCATTGCCTTAAATGTTTATGCTTATTTTTTAATGTTCCGCTATATTTTTATCCTTACTGGGAATTTGAGCTCACCCCTTTTCTATGTTTTATTTTTCCCAGGATGTGAAGATGTAAGTTATGAATGACCTGCAGGGATATTATGAGGGGATTATAGTGTGGACTGTGGAAACATTATGTTGTTGTAGTAGTTTTTCATTTTATGATGTAATGTAAAACTTATGAATATATCTAGTGTTTCCAAGGCTACTAAACCAATCGGTCTTTCGAGATTTGATCATCCTTGTGATCATGCCAATGTTATGTAATAATGCACCGACTCTGGGTAACTAGGGTCGGGGCGTTACAGTTGGTATCAGAGGAAGTTTAGTAAAAACCTTGGAAGCTAGATTTAGATAAACTCTGATTAGAGCATGTAGACCAAAGATGAACTATGAGGATTAGTATAGAAGAACTTCCTAGAATTCTGGTATTGTAGAGTTTTGTGAGTTTTCCGAGAAATACATCCCTGTCTGGATACGAGCAGGTAGAGGCGGCTCTGGCACAGATGTACCTAGGGGTAAAACCCGAAAACACCGCTTTGATCTAGACTCGAACGGGAACTGGTGCACGACAACGGGCCTTGCTGCACTCTTGGTTACGACACTCCCGGGGGATATGCTTAGGATAACTCTCATTTTCTTTACAAATCATTATGAAGGGTTTATGAGTATATACTTTCTCAAAGAAAACATTTTTATGATTATGGATTATATCCATAAATAGTTCAATTTATGTTAAGTGTTTTATAAGTATGTGATTATGTATTTTGATTCATAAACTGATATAGTTTATGCCATTGTTTAGAAATGGCGCCCAGTAGAAGGAATGAGAACTCCAGAAATACACATGATTCAAAGAGAAGGAAGGATCATATCTTTCATGGTCTTAAGCTAGAATTTATAAGAGAAATAGTCTCCCATGTATTATCATCATATGAAGAAATAATATCATGTGTTGATAAGATAAGTAAAGAGTTTACTGAGTCCTATGGCTTTGAAGGGAATCAAGAGAAGAAAAGGATGGAAGAGAGAAATATGGATAAAGGGAAAAGGGAAAAGAAGAATTTTCCCATATGTGGTAACTGTGGAAAGAAACACCCTGGAACTTGCCTGAAAGGAATGGGAGTTTGTTATAAGTGTGGAGGAAAAGGGCACAAAGTACGTGACTGCAAGGGTAAGAATATTGTTTTAAATGTACAATGCTTCATTTGCAAGGAGTTTGGACACTACGCGAACCTATGCCCCAGTTATCAGACTATGCTGCAAATGATGCTATTGGATAATAATCAAGTTATGATACTACCACAGATGAAGAGGAATGATTAGAGTTCTTAGGTTGTTTATGTCAATTGAGTGTTGTATCAACAATGTACTTGTTATAATAATTATGGAGTATATAAGGATTGTACTGCAGTACTATTTCATTAAGGACTTGAGATTTTGTGGAACAAAGAAAAGTGACTCAATAGAAGGATAACTTTTTGGAAAATATATGGTTGAGAGAATGATAAATCATAATATAGTTCTGATACTGAGGTAGTGATTTTGGAATAATATGTGATTGTTTGGATAAATAATATTGGATATTCTTTACTACCTTGGAACTGATTAATGATTTGTATATTCCATCGTTGTTGGGGTTTAAACCATTTTTGGATTAATGAAGTATATCCAGCATTCTATATGGAATTAGGGTGCATGAATGTAATCAATAAGGAATATGGTAATACATGATGAAGGTATTCATATGCTGTTACGGGGTAAAAAGGATCTATATTATGTTTACCCTCCTTATAAATGTTAGACTGTGAGTTTGGACAGAAGTATTTTGGATAGTTCTAGTTTGGATTATTTTGGATTTCCATAAAAGGACAACCCGGAGGTCGGGCGGCAACCCGTCGCGTCCGGCAAGGCTGCGAGACTTGAACCTGCAACCGAAGGGCGACAAGGGTGTATCACCTACCACTAGCCCATGAGATGTCCTGGATTAAATAATGTAGTTTTTATTAAAAGATCATGTAGATGAATTATAAATTCGTTTATTTTGGAACCCTATACGAATAGTGTAAATAGAATTTTTTTACATTATATTATCTTTTAGAGTGAAAGATGAGTTTATGGTAGAAATTTATTAATGGATAAAACTCTAATTATAAAGTAAGTATATCTCCTTATGATCTTAGCCAATCTCATAAATAAATTCCTCAATATTAAGAAAATCAACTTAGAACAAAAATGTTTTCCTAGATGGTACCTTAAATCATCACTAATTTATGGCTTTGGGACTGTTGGCCTTTTCATAGCCATGTTCTCTACCACTCTCCATCAGATAATTGATGGTTATATTTTTCTTCCATATCCATATTTTCCTAAATGGAACCCTAGTATGTGTTATTTTCGGTAATCTTCATACTTTCGATTATTTATTTTAAATAGAGGCCTCGTTAATTCATTTTTCGATGTGGGATTTCAACTAAGATATTTTGAAACGTCAAAAATGTGTTATCCCAATACCCTATATTTTGTTGAACCGATGGTACTTCAAATAATAATAGATTGATGAGTTTAAGGACCTCAATTATACACTTGTTTGTGATTGATGACCTCAATCACTACCTATAAATATTTACCTTTTTCCTCCGATTATATGTCTCTAATTGCCACCAATGTTCTCCTAATCAAGATCATAATTTGGTGGTGACCCTTTCATTTCTCTTTTCCTCATATTAAGACTAAATTTTAGTAACCCAATTTTCGATGTGGGTTTTCCCACAAATATATTATCTATTTTCAACCTTTTATTTTCGAAGAACAATTTCAAATTGCGAGGACGCAATTTATTGAAGGAGGGGAGAATGTAACACCCCAAGATTTCATAGTGTGTTATTTCTTCAAAATAATTCAATAACTTGCACTACACGCAACACCGAGTTCAATTGCACCATGACTTACCAAAAAAAAGCCATTAAAATAGGTCATGAATAGCATTAACTACATTTTTAACTTTATATAATCCTTATAATTTTAGAATCCATATTATGAGTTTCTTAGTCATAATGCAAGAACAGATTCATTTTCAGTATTGCACTTTTATCAACTTTTGATAGTGAAACCTTTTTAAATACAATATTTTAAAATTTTTGACTAAATGGAGACATCAAAAAATTTAAAATGAAACATCCCAATCTTCCACGGTACGCTTTCCTTTGAATAAAACGGTAGCGTGTGTTGTACTCAACGTCGAGTTTTAACACACAGCACAACCGATCAAACTAGCCGTTATGAATAGTAATACCTAAATTTTGAAATTATATATATTTTATATTTTGAAATGGACTTCATTTTTGGATTCGGAATATCGAATTTAGCCTAAGGTGAAATTTTGGTACTTTTCGGATAACTTTCATATTTTGATGAATAGTGAAAATTACTAAATTTTAATTAAAAACAACTTTTTTAATCAAAATAATTAATAGTGATAAATTATGAATTTGAGTGGTTTTAAAGTATATTTAGAATATATTTTTACCATTTAATATAATTTTGGTCATTGGACATAATTTTACAATTAAACCGAACATAAACAAGTGTCAATCTTTTGATAGTTATTATCTCTTAAAAACACGCTTTTTGTTTTGACAGCGGGAATTAATTTTAAATTAATTTCTGCCACTTCTGTGTTTTGAATTTAGAAAAATGGATTCCATATTTGGAATCAGGATGTTTAAATTGTGTAAATAGGTAACTTTTATTTTTAGACATTTTGAATAATTACTGCGGTAAATATTTTATTTACCATTGTTAAGGGTAAATCCGGTAAATAAGGGTTAAAAAATAATATTATAATAATACTAAATTACCCTAAAACGTGTCTTAACCCTATTGGTTGATACATGGTCGACCATGGGCATCTTTGGGTATATTTTTGGACCCCATGGATCCACTTGTAAAAGATAATGACACTTTATTTTAATTAAGTTAAAATGAATACAAAAATGACACAAGCATATATCTTTTAGAAAAACAATTGTTACATAGGGTCATATATGTTGGATTTTAGATTATAAATATTCATTAGAAAGATAAAAAGATTTCCTAAATAATTATATTTTATTTATAATTTTTAGACATTAAATAATTTATTTTATTTATGACACAATGATGATGCAGTAATTACTATAATAGTGAAAAATTAAAATAATTGAAATTATAAATACCCAAATAAATATAATATGAAACTTTTAATGAATTAAACTAATTTTCTAGGATAATATGATATATTAGGATTGATTTAATTGACTTTGTTCGAAGTAATCAATCTGTTATGAGTTTCACAAAAATCAACTATTGAACAGTGTCAAAATTGACATAAAAGAGTTCTTAAAACAAATATTATATTATTAATTGATATTAAATTCCGTAAAATCTAAGGTTCGGCCAAGAGACTTATTTCATGATAGGTTCATCATTAATGGACCACTTGTGGGTCTCTTAGATGTATATAGTAAGTTTATTAACCATATTATATAAAAATACAAAGAGACATTGTAAAAGTGAAACTAATCAACTTAGAGTTAATACTTAAAGATAAGGTTAATATAAGTACCCAAACCTGTCTAAATTCTATTGGTTGAGTGGTTTTCGACCTATCCCCACCTTAGACTTTGAATAGTCAAATTTGTAGCCATTGGAAACCGAATATGAATTTATTATAAATTAATATTTCTAGCTTTTCCAAAGGTACCCCTCAACCCTATTATAAAAGGGCACTCCTCCTTCTCATTTCTTCACACCTTCAAAGCCTTTTGGTTCGGCCAAACTCTGCCAAAATACTCTCCCAACTTCCCTCACTACAACCTAGGGGCCTTAGTTTGATCAGAAAGCCAACCTAAGGACCCTTTTTGATCAAATCAAAAGGAAGAACCCGAAGAAGAGGTAATGATTTCACCACCCTTCTCCAAGTTCATTTCTTCTTCCACTTCTTCTTCCTTTGTTCTTACCATTATAAAATAATAACTCTAGTATCTCCCATATACTGTGATGTTATTATAAATATGGTACAATCATATTCAGTATTCTATCCACCCTTTGAATAACATGTCACCATACGTGCGTACGTACGGCTTACCGTCTCCACGTCGTGGTGTAATTGTTATTCAATATAATATTATTTGGATGGGTATAATAATGATGTGTAACTCATGTAAATAATAAATATAACATGTTAATGATTCTGTATATATGATATACCATCCATTTATATATTATTTTAATATCAAAAGAATGATATTGTCGCTCGTGCGTACGTACGGACTACCGTCTCCACGAACGCGATGAGATTCATTCTCCATCGTATCCATTCAAGTATACTTATCATTTGATGATTTAAAAATGATGTTTAAGGACTGGATATCATTCTGGATATGAATAAGATACAACAACCATGGCTTATGTAACAAAACATATAAAAGAAAATGAGTAAGTTAACTCCCGAAATGACGATAATTCTAAGATATTATTAACAAATCAATGTTAAAAGATCATATATTATATCATATTATTATATATGATTCTTGTATAATTTAATAACAATTATTTCACCATTATACAGGAGGTTAACCTACCCCAACCAAGGAAAAGTACAAGGTAAGGGATTTTCTTATCTCACTTTCAATTCCATGAGATTTCCATTGTTCGCCACTAAATTATTGAAAGTGGTGTATTGTGTACTGCCATTTGATATATATTATCATGATTCTCTTTATATTCATGTTATTCTGTAAATAATTTGGTGGTTATTAACTTTTGGACATACGACTCAGTTGATTAACGTGGTAAGGGGTTTTCATCTCACTCTTTATTTCTGTGAGATTCATGCCATATTTCCACTATTATCTTTTGTGTGGTGTATGTACTGCCCATAATTGTATTCTTTGTGTAATACACTTTACCTTATGTGTATTTACATTTTCATTGTATGACACATCTTTCATGGGTTGTATGTTTCATAAGTTACCAAATTGGTAAGGGTTATTTCACAATCTCTTCATTATCCGAGGTTGTTTATACGTAATAATCTACTGGGATTTCTTGATCATCCACATCCATGTTTCTTTGAAATGTATTTCAAAACATATTTATTATTTACATGAATATGGGTTAATGTCATTTATACCCTTGTTTGAATTTTTATAAGAGGTTTATAAAGGAATCTTTCTGTCGTTTTCAAAACGAGGTCCTTTTTAACCTTTTCAACAGAATTAAGGTAAGAATGTTTTTTTAACTTATACGGCGGGTGCGGCTATTTTACGCTGTTAAAAAATCTTCAAATCTTCCCTTACAAGCTTATTACATTATTTTCAAAGAAAATGTTTGATTTTATATGGATCTTAAATGATTTCAAAATAAAAGGACATATTTCTTTAAAAAGAATTTTGATTTCATCTATGTCAACATCCTTTGATGGATTTTAAGATTATTTGAAGTTGATTTATTATGATACAAAACTTCTATATTGATTTGAAGGTTTTGTGATATGTTTGACTGTGGATGTGCATTTTTATACCATTCATAGTTTATGGTGAAATTATTGACATTTCGTATGCTAGTTCCAATAAAAATGTTTATGTTATATTTCAATCTTTACTTCATATGAATGTGTTGGACAAGTATGTTCCAGGTTAGGGACTGGTAAAAGTAAGCCCTCCGGGTTGCTGTCCGGTTATTAGAGGCACTCTGGTTTGGTGTCCGGTTATTAGAGGCACTCCGGGTTGGGTTCTGGTTACAGTTAGCCCCAAGGTCTTGGGATGAGGCCTTGACAAAGAAATTAAAGTTCAGCATTATGCATTCCAACATTATGAAAGTGGTTATTGATTTTGCATGTGATTATTCGATTAGTAGAATATCCATGTGAACAAGTAAATGGCATTATTTCATTTTACTTTTTCCATACTATGTTGATGTTCAAGTTTAAAAGGCTTTTGTTTTAGTAATTCATTGCCTTAAATGTTTATGCTTATTTTTGAATGTTCCGCTATATTGTTATCCTTACTGGGCATTTGAGCTCACCCCTTTTATATGTTTTATTTTTCCCAGGATGTGAAGATGTAAGTTATGAATGACCTGCAGGGATATTATGAGGGGATTATAGTGTGGACTGTGGAAACATTATGTTGTTGTAGTAGTTTTTCATTTTATGATGTAATGTAAAACTTATGAATATATCTAGTGTTTCCAAGGCTACTAAACCAATCGGTATTTCGAGATTTGATCCTTCTTGTGATCATGCCAATGTTATGTAATAATGCACCGACTCTGGGAAACTAGGGTCGGGGCGTTACAATAGAGTTACTAGAAAATATTTTAATAAATGTTAAATTGATTTTTAGTGGAGATATATGGGAGGCCATTTTCATGTATGGTAAAATGGTTTGATGTGTGAATCTATAAATGTTTTTGACATTGTGGTTAATGTGAATTCATAAGAATCATGTTTTTTTAAAATGGGTAGAGTTATTTGTTTGGAAAATGAGAATATTCAATTTCACACTTATTGTTCTTTTTTGTGCATACGTGCATGGTGGATTATTGGAATATGAATGGATTCCTATATAGGGATGGTGGATGGGTTTCCAATGTGGTATTAAAACAAGCATGTGATTTATACTCTACGAAATACCAATGGTGAGTGATCAACACAATTTTTTTTAAAAAATAATAATTATTTTTCAAAAAATATAGTTTTAATCTTATACTGGCTTATTTTTTTATGTTAAAATATATTCACTTATGCGGTGTTTTTTATTAAGGATTTTTATTGTTGAGATGTCCTTGATTTAGTTATTGATTTTCTTTTAATTGATTGTTTCTTATATAATTTTTTGAGTTATCATCGTGCCGCTACTAGAGATTCGTTGTTAGCAGGATTTCTAGTTGATCAGAATGGGGATTTCATTCTTGAGTTTTGGAAGAAAAATCCATCTATATTTTATGGACTAGAAGATAATATAAATGTGGAAGAGTGGATTATAATTATTGAAAAGAAATTTATCCTCATATTGTTTCCCTGGATGATGATGTTTATGTTTGAAATTTCATGCTTAAAGGTTCATCGTGGAAGTGGTGGAAGTGAGTTTCATGTAACAAGCATCGTGAAGATATTACATGGGAATTATTCAAGGATTCAATCATTTGTAAGTTTTTTCCTAAGAATTAAATTGTTATTAATTGGATAGATATGTGTTTTTTGCAGTATGGTGATAGGTTTGTGTTGGATTAGTTCATTGGATTTGTGGATCTGGTCCCTTATTATTCACGGTATGCCACATATTAGTCAATGAATGCTCGATAATTCAAGGTAGGGCGCTATCCCAATGTTCATTCAAATGATTTAGAGATTATAAAATTCTTTTGATGATGTGATGAAGAAATAATTTCTAACTAAACCATGATTGGGAGAGTTCTCTATGAAGTCCACCCTCTTACAATTTCAAGATAACTAGTGATGACTCTGGTAATGAGATAAGAATGTTGTGGAATGTTGATAGAGCGGGTCATGTAATCAAACGAAAATGGGATATCTCATCATTAAATTTTGGTCTAGTTGTTTTTAAATGCTATTAGTGGGGTAAAATGGGTCCTAGGAGTCCATTGTTTCTATGTACACATAATCTCTACATTTCTTGTGGATAATTTGGTCAGCCGTAGAAAATCTGTAGAGGCTCTGTGAGAAAGCGTCAAGGGGGGAACTATTAGAAGTGATGAGTTGTTGGAATGGTGTTTAGTGATTATTTTTTAAACTTACATGACTTTTTAGATGATCTTTTGTCGTCTCAGTTGTGATACTGATGTTTTGGATTATATAAATTTTGGAATTTTTGGGTCTTTTATGAACTCTTATTCTCAATGGATATGTGGTCTGTATTTTAGGGTTTTTGGATCTTACACTTTTATACAATCATGAGATGAATGTGATGATTTGGTATTTATAGTTATTGACTATGAGTCAGTAGATGTGCCATCCATCAGAACACCATCTATTGGACTTGGAGGGGAGCTGTTGTATAGTCATAAATTGAGAGATTTATATTTTTTCCCATGTTCGTGCCTTTACCGTTGTGGTGAGGTAGTTCTATTTTTTTATTGTGGTTTACCAATTATATGATTTTCTTCTTGTTCTTCGAATGTGGTGGTTGGAATTCGGTTGTGGTTTTAATGGTCCGATCATTTCAACCCATACCATTATTCCCATGTAGTGGGGGTTATTGGTCCCTATGGAATGTATTAGTTCAGCACTGGTCCCCTCCCTTCGGGAGTATGCAATTTAAATGTTCTTGTTATATTATTTATAGTGTATGATGATATATCATTATATGGGTGTTTTAATTAGAATGTGTGAGAATAAATAATGGTGTCTTGTAGATAATTATTTTTTGGTTGTTGGTAGTTTATATTTAATGGTGGGGACACCAACCATGGGTCTCGGGGAGCTTCCTCTTTAGAGATTAGTTAGATGTTGTTGTATCCTAATGGTGGGGAGTCTATTCCAACCTCCCATTAAATCATTGTCCATGGTGAGTACTATTTGGTTTGGTTGATCATTGGTATCATTGAGAGAAGGCCCAATAATCTGGTTTTTATCTTGGTTATGGATGTTGTGGATTGATCCACCTATAGATTCTTAGGAAGCGTCTATGATTTACTTTGAATGGGTAATGATGATTGTGTTGCATTTTTTATTAGGGAAGCACTCATAGTTAACATGTTGTATCATGTTGATATGGAATCATTAGGTATTGATCACTAAAATGGATTGTATTATAGATTACCATGTGTGAAAATCTTTAATAATGGTGTGAATTGGCACACCCAGTTTTTCGAGTTTAGTTTTTGATCCATATCATTTGGGAATCATAGTCCTTTTCTTAGGTTCCGAGTGTGGCATGTGTTGAGTTTTGATGTTTTTTCTTTTTATAATCTAATACTTTCAGTTTTCCCTTATATGATTCATGAGTTTTGACGTAAAATAACATTTTTAGAATGAAAAGGGCATGTACATGGTTACTACACTACTATGTGTTATCTATAGGGTAACCATGTGGTAGGTAAATTTTCGAATCATATCTACCACACGGTTTGGTGCTCGATTTAATAAATCGCGCCGCCAAACTGTGCAGCACTGCCCAGAATGAATTTTTTTGATTTTATAAGTTTTCACCCCCATGTTTTAGACTCTTTTGTGCCAAAATATTTTTCCCATGGTCATTCTGGACCTAGGAAGGCTCCTTACTCCCTAATCCACCCCTAACTCATTTATTTTGTATCTAAGAAAACCTCAAGTTGGGCTAGGTTTCTAAGCTATTTATCTTCTCCTTTATCCTCCCTCTTCATTCCCCTCTCAATCATTCATGGTTTTATCTTCTCTCCAGGTCATGGTCATCCTAGGGTTCTATTTTTTCATTATTTCTATGGGTTTTTTGGTTTTTTAGGGTTAACCTTCATTGATTGAGGTTAATTTAACCCTCATGGAAGGTTTTCAGTCTTCTGTTTCCGTTTTGCTGTGGTTTTGAGGTAGGATATCCCATAGACCATACTTTATCATTTTTGATTCATCTATTACCTTATATTAGAAGCATTAACATATGTTATGTGTTTTTTTTCAACCCCAAGTATAATTTTTGTGTGTGATTTCTAGTGGTTTAGGCCTTATTTTAAAAAAATTGGGTTGTTTTGGTTAAAATGTGCACACCAATAAATTTATAAAATGTTCAGTTAGCGTAATCATGTGTTTTAGGATATTTAAAACTAAGTTTTGAATTTGAAATAAATTTATGGATTTAAAATATCTTATTTTACTTTCTTGAGTGTCAGATAAAAACTATTTTGTTTGATATTTCATGCCTTGTGTTGGATAAATTACCCGATTGGTTTTACAGTGTCACTTGGAATTTGAAATTCATGGGTTGGATTTATAAGTTTTTTTGTATCTTGAGAAATGAAATTTTTGTTTCCTTTTATGTCTATGAAATGTGGTTTTCATTTTTGAAAAAATAGATATTGTTTTCTAAGGTGTTTTGGCATGTTTTTTCGATGGAAGGCCCATTTGGAAATTTTATAAAAATGACTCTATTTAAAATGTGAATACTGAATGTTTTATGGGGTTTATTTAAATGTTTATACATAAAAAATGGTGTGTTAACAACTCCATATAAAAATGGAAATTTTTTCTGTTGATAGATGATGGCATTTCAATATGCATAAAGGCTTGATTGAAAACATTGTAAAAATGATGAAATTGATTATTAAAGAAAACCTCTATTGAATGTTCTCATTCAAAGTACATGCATATAATTGATGAGATATCCACATTGTGTAATTATTGTGATCAATTTTTATAGTAACTCAGTTTTGAATATTTTTCGATGTTTTTTATGTGTCAAGAGATTGTTCTGGGGAGTGACTTAGGGTGATGCTTGTTGTGGATTATTTTATATATGTTGTGATTGAATTATCGGCAGGAAACTATTGGATCACCCCCATTAAATAAATGTGACATGGGAACCTGGACTGTTATGACAATTTTTATAAAATTATTGTTGCACAGGTAGGTAAGGGTACATCCTAGTGGCCCATAGTAGGTGGATATATTGGGTTTATTACAATGGGATGTTTCCCTCGGTCTACACTGTGAAAGGGTGATCAAGTTTATAAAGGGTTTTGATTTCAACAAGTGTGTCATGCTACCATAGAAGGGGTCTTAGGTATTGAGGTCTTATGGATTACTCATGATCTCATAGGTTCACCCACATATACGAGAATTTAGTTTTCTAGAGTGATTAATGTGATAATTATATGATTATTTCCATTCCCCTTGTTGTGTGATTATTTTAGTTCCTTTTTTGTGAATTTATTCATAAATAGTGATGTGTTTATTTTAATAAGTCTTATTAAAACTGGTTTCTAATAAAAAATATTATCCTCTTTTTATACAATATGAGTTAGTTAGACATCACATTCCCCTTGAAAATTCCAAAGTCACCCTAATGGAATGAACCGAGATTTATAAATGAATAAGAGAAATTATTTCTACATAGTATTTAAGTAAAATGTGTAGAAAAAATTACTTTATATATTATATTTTAAACCATTAATGTGGATATTTCATTTATTATAAAGGATGTGCATTAGAAATATATAATTAGGGTAGACTACTAAGTTTTAATTCTCCCACTTATTGTTCTTTTCTTTTTTTATCACCTGTGTAGGTATTTCCTTGAGATTGATTGCCTTGACAAACATGTGATCGTGTGTTGGAGAGTTACCAGTATGTTCACATAGAGATAATGATTTCCATTTGTATAGATGGTTATTTGTACAGTTTCAAATTATTAGATTTTTTAAAAAACAGTTTAGATTATATCTATATATTGAGTGGGCTGTTTTTTTCATTCTTCTATTGGTTTTTTTATAATTTTAGGAAAAAATCATTCCCTTGTGTACTCTGATGATGCAGGGAACTTGTTTCCCGCCCATTTCTATCGGGAATTCCCATTAGGTTTTGTAGAAGGCATGGATCAGGTAAGTAATTTAGGGTTATCCTGGGTTGGTTTGTGATAAATTATATTTTAAAATTAGTTATTACTATTCATAATACCATTTTTAATGGAAAATTTATAATTATATTATCTATATAATTAGAGAATAAAATAATTTTTTTTCAGAAACTCAATGTTTCATGTAATTCATGCTAAATCCATGTTGTGTGTAGTGAAAGCCAAGAAGGATCCATGAAAAAGGATTATTTTAATAGTGAAATTAAATGCATCAATAAATTTCTATTAATTAAAAATAAAGGCTCATAAAAATTGAGGTGTTACATTCTACCACCCTTAAGTGGAATTCCACCCTCAACATTTTTCTAGGTTTTGAACAGATTTATACATTTGTGTTCCTTTAATATAAACCCACAATGTATAAATATACCCAAAAACATCCATTCACGAAATAAATTTAGAACCATAATGGTTACCCAGAGTAAAACAAAACTAGGTTTCCAAATAAAAGAACACAAGTTGAATGTTAAAACATGGACATAGAAGATAAATCTAACTATCATGTTTTAGAAGTTAGTGATAGATAACATGGTCAGTAGAAGTTTGAAATCACCAAAAAATGAATCTTATATGATCAAAGGTACATCTTGATTAATCATAAATTAATATACTAGGAAATTTTTTGTGTGTTAAATATCATTTTTCCTAATGTTGAATAATTTTCATGAAAATATATGTTTTCTTGATTTTAAGAAAATGCCTCAATTTGTTGTTCTATGATCCACTTCACTACATTATCTAAAAATAAAAGGTTAATTTTTTATTTTGGATGTACTAACATATCCTATGACCCATGATATTCTCTTCTATCTGTTATCATCAACACAATTTAATATGAATAACTATAAATTATCCATAAATCCTCAAATGGTGATACAACACATTAATATTTCAGACATAGTTTGATGATTAACATAAACATTGGACAAATTTAGAACAATATAACCCTTTTCAGAGATTAAAATTCCATGAATTATAAATATTCTATTGAAATCATTTTAAAAATTTTCTCTAATTACCAACAAATACAACTTTTTTCCCACATTCCAAAAATACCAATACCCTCATCGTATATTTCATTAATTTCAAAAAATCCCTTTTTAAAACACAACTGATTACTTATTCAAATAATTAATTTATAGAGACCCTATCCTTTTACATATAACATTACATGATTTTAAGCATAATTTTACACCAAATTACAACCCAAGGATTGTGATCTATAGTGTTTTGGAAGATTGGGCACATAAAACTGAAAAAATGGGACTAAAAATTTATTTCATTATTTAGTCTTCATAAAGATCCTCTAACCCCCATTGTGCTCATACATATTTATAGGAAAAAATGGGGATAACATTGAAAAATTTATGAGGTAATATACTTGTAAGGGAATAAGAATAAGAGTAAATATGTAGCACAAGGGTTAGGAACATGACATAAAGATATAACAAGTCATGTTACATTAGGGATCACAATGTATAATTTTGGATTAATATAAACACGGAATCATATAAATTTGGAAGAAAAATAAAACATGTATTTAGTATGATTCAAGGCTAACTGAAAATCCAGTTTCCCATAGTAGAACAATCTAAGGATAACCGCCACTCCTATTTCCCATATTAGCACAGGCCAAGGCTAACTGCCGAAACTATTTCAAATAGAATCTCATGAGACATATCATTATCCAATTAATTTTATAAATATATGGGTGAACCCATATTACATTTCATAAATATGTTGGCAACATAAAAATTCATACATAATCAATCTTACATATACATAATGGCAACCCATAGAAAGAATTGGGTACCATAATCATGACATAAATCCTAACCAAGGGGTTTATCATGAAAATATCCATGAATGTAAGGAATTAGAGCACAAATGGATTTTCAAAAGGTAAAATAGGAATATATCATGGAATTTTATGTCAAAAATATTTGACAACATGTATGAAATGTTTTAGCATCAAAACATATTTGTGTAGTTTTAAGGAAATTACTATAGATATTTTAAAATATAAAAGAGGGAAATATAAACCAGAATTGAACCAAGATTATTTTCATAATAAAAAAATGCATTGAAAATGAATTTCTTTTTCTTAAAATAGAGGATAGAGTTCATTTGAGATTGTGTAAAAATTTGTGAAGTTCCCTTAAATTAGGATTGCTTATCGGTAAGAATTAAAGAAAGAATCTCTTAAAAAAATGTATATCCCCGAAATAAAATGTGTGATATATCTTTTAACATATGTGTAGAGAATATTATAGTATATATAATATGAACATAAAAACAAAGGACAACTTAATTTGGTTAAAATGAACTTTGGAGTAACCCAAATGAATAAAAGTGGTTCAAGTAGAATTTCTTACGAATTATCCACATGATTTATGGTCTACATAAGATGACTTAGTGAGAGATAAAGGGATTTATCATATTTTATAAATAATGAGAATAGTATTGAGGAGGTGCATAATGGAACACCAAAGTTAGGAATTACACATAAAAGGGAAAAACGTAGAAGAAAATCTTGAATAAAAGTGAAATGGAGAGTATCCCTTACATTAAATTTGATGGTGATCCTTGCTTGAAAATAATGACCTAAATATTAAAATTAGTTTTTTTAATTAATAACTCCATAACTATTCTATATTAAAATAATTTAGTAAAATATTTTTGAGATCATTTATAATATATTTTTATTGGTTATGAGGTTCAATTTCATTTTTCAGGACCATTTGTTTCCTTGGTTTTAATGATCGGTTCACATATATTCATGTTAGGATAAACATGTATGATAAAAGTTTTATTCTAGAGGTGTTGATGTATCTTTTTAGTGAACATATATTTTATTACATGGTTATAATAATTTATTTTGTTATTGGGAGTGATGAGGATTTCATATATAAAACCTATGTGACAACTATTATGGTTAAATGGTGGGTTTGATTACAATGAAAATGTTTTTCATAATAACAAAATAACTCATGCACATAAGGATTACAGAACCTTATCTAAGATATATTACATATATAATTATCTCTTTCAACCATAACACAAATAATTTAGTGACTCAAATTAAAGATGATAATAGAAATTTATAAAATGTTGTCCTTGAATATGCTAAATTAACACATCTCAAAGGGTTTCTTCATTTAATTCAAATAAAAGATGGGAAAAGAAGATATGATAATGAAATATCCCATTATCATAAAAAAATTTCTGTACATATATGTCAATAGATTTATTATTCCATTTGGGTGAAGGGTGGTAAAAAATGAAAACAAAGAAATGAACTTGAAAACAAAAAAACAGTTAAGAGATTCCTTATGAACGATTTGCGGACGAACGAAATTCCTTAAAAATCATTAATTGAATTGATGAGAGAAAAGAGGTTATATAATATTATGGAAAAAATACAATAATAGTGATAAATAATGTAAAACCCTAACATATGAAAATGGCAATTCAATGAGATAACATAAAAGAAGTGTTAACTAATAGAGGAGGGTGAAGGGATCCATTATCTTGTGTACTAACTCCTAAAACATGAAGGTTGGGACCTTGGGCGATTGAGAACACCTTCATGGGGACTCTTATGAAGATAAAACCACAAAATATTAGAGTAATATGGATATGGATTGAAATAAAAAGAATGGAAGGGTGGGTATTTATATTTAAAGAGAGAGAATTTTTTATTAACTTCAATGCACACTTCATTAGACGTTTTTAAAACACCATGGGGTTGCCCCTTATATTTTCCCATGGTATTAGACAAATGGGACACCTCATATATTTTTTTACTATAAAAAATTTTACCATAATTTTTATTAATTATTACATCATTATTATGTCATCAAACATATCAAAATCTTAAAACTGTATTTTTACTTTTCACAGAAAATTCATGTATTTTATAAAAACCCAAAAAATTCTCCCTAACCATTTTTCTAAATTTATAATTCAATAATGATCTAATTTTTTTGAAAATACGTTTATTAATATTAATATTTTTATTTTTAAGAAAAATCATAATTTATTCAAAAAACTCATCATTAAAACTATAAATCATTTTATAACAACATGAAATTTAAATCAAGGTCCTATAAAATTATCTCATAACCAGATGAAAATAATGTAATAATAAATGATTAAATTTTATTAAAAAATATTTACATTTAAAATTAATAAATTAATCATAAATTTTTAAATAAAATATTTTTTGAAATACAGAAATACCAATTCTTATACTATGCTAATCTTTACACTTTTAAGATATTATAATTGTATTTTTACATTCATGGGTGAAATATCTATTTTTTGGATATTTATCTATTTATTTTTATTCATAACTATTCATATAGTTATGATACTATTCATAAGGTTATGGTTCTATTCATAAAAAGTTATTTTTGTCTTATCATACTCCAAATCACTTATTGATCATAATTGTAGATGACCATTTTTCAATATTAAAAGTACACATGTGAAAAAATTATGATTTAAGGTTATATAGTACATAGTATTTCATTGTGTTTTGAGTTCATGTTATCATACAACACAATTATAATAAGGGATTCCGTTGAAAACTTTGGGTCGCTACATTATTATCCATTAAGAAATTTATCCCTTGAAATTTCAGTTTACATTCTATTCCAAAAACAGGTGCGGGTACTTTTCAATGATTACTTCCTCCAGTTCTCTTGTTTCCTATCTGTACATATGGATCTACCGTAGTACATTGACTAGGTGACTAGTCTTGTTACATAGAAATGTTTCTCTATGATCCAAGATAATCACTAGATGCTCCTCATTAGAAAGATCATACTCTTTCTATACCACCTCTAAAGAGAGTACATGTGAAGGGTCTAGTATGTAGTTCTTTTAAAGCGATACGTGAAAGAAATCGTGTACCTTGGACATAGTAGGTGGAAGTGATAGTCAACAGGACACCACCCTATCTCAATAAAGGATATTAATGGGGTTAATGTACCTGGGAATTAGCATCCATTTCTTTCCAAACCTCATGAGCTTCTTCAACAGAGATCTGCATAGAAATACCATGTCTCTAAATTTAAACTCAAGGTCTCATCAATGATTTTCTACATAACTATTCTATCGACATTGGGCTGCCATGATATGCTGCCGAATGGTTTTCCACTTCTCCACCATTTCTTCGATGATTTCATGTCCTAGCAGCATACATTTACCAATATCATCTCAACACGCCAGTGTTCTTCACCATTTCCCATAAAAGGATCTATAGGGAGCTATTTGGTTTCTCGAGTGGAAACTATTGTTGTAAGAAAATTAAAACTGCGGATGATGTTTGTCCTACCCTCCTTTGAATTCTATATAACATGATCTAAACATATCTTCCATTATCAGAATATTCTGCTCATATTGGTAAACAATTTGAGGAATATTGGTCATACTGATGTTCAGTTCAGTGCATAAATCATGTTGGAGACTTTTCCAGAACATCGATATGAATCTAAAATCATTATGGGATATAATAGATAGTGGTACTTTAGGCAGCCATACCACTTGTTTGGTATATTTCTATGCAAGTTGATCCAATGATAAGTCCTGTCAGATTTCGATAATGTCCGCAGTCTTTGTATGATTATCCACTATAAACTATAAAGAATTGTTTCCTATGGATGTCCTTAGATGTCTAGTGAAAAATTCTATAGTGAACTTCTCCCACTTCCATTTTGGTATGGGTAGTGGTCACATCATCCCTTTAGAAGTTTTTCTTTCTACCTATACTTGTTGACATACCTGACACTATGATGTATATCTTGAAATATCCCTTTTATATTTCCCCACCAATAGTTTTTTTGGAGATATCGATACATTTTCATGAACCCTAGTTGAATATAAAAGGTCAAGTTATGTGTGTTATTCGAAAGCTACATAATTATCTCTAGATCGGATGGTACACATAATTGTGACCCAAATCATAAAACTCATTCCACATCAATTTTAATATCAGTGGATTTAACATTTCAGATAGGGTCCATCATTTTTCATAAGTTTAATGTATTTTCATTAATCATCCTTCATTTTCTCATAGAGGGATGGTTGAGAAATCATTTGAAAAAGGATTTATGATGTTCCTCCCATAATTATTCTCATGTTCATCCTATGAAAATATAAAAATATCAGATGATTTTCCCTTTTCATCATTGATATAGATACAATATCCTTTCTACATAGAGTATCCTCTACCTTATTTACCTTTCAGGGAAGGTAGCAGATTGAATATTAATAATCATTGATTAGATCTATACATCTTCACTAGTGCATATTAATCTTTTTTGGGTGAATTAATATTCGAGACGATTTTGGTTAGTATATATCTCAAACTTTTCCCCATAGAGATAATTCCACCATATTTTCAATTAAAATATCACATCCGTCAACTCGAGATCATGCGTGGGATTTTTTTGGACATGGACATTCAAATTCCTTGTTGAGTAAGATATCACATTATCATTTTTCTTCAGCACACAGCCTAAGACCCTATTTGAAGCCTCACTTTACACCACAAAAAGTTCTGCACTAGCTAGAACTGTGAGTACTAGCACTATGATTATCCTTTTATTCAACTCCTTAAAACATTCTTCACATTCTTGATTCAAGTAATACATTAATCCCTTTAATTTCAACATTGTCATTGGGTTTTATAATCATGAAAAGGTCTTCCCAAATCATCGATAATACTAATGTAGACCCAGAATGCTGTGGATCTCCATTATCAAAGTTTTCATAGGTCACTCTTTAATTTCCATTGACTAGGAAGTGTGCAAAAATATCCCTTTCCTGGTGATAAAATTTACCAGGAATGTTACTTCCTCCATCCAGAACTCAAATTCACTAAACATTGCATACAAATTCAACCTATACAATGTTTTTAACACTGTATTCAACTACTCCTCATTTTCCTCCTTCCTTTTGGTGTATATCATAATATAGTTAATTGATACAACCACATATTTTTCCAGGTTATCCCTATCAACTGTTGTCACTAAATCCATGGATATTTCTGGAGTATTTGTGGGTACTAAGGACATCACTATGAACTCATAGTTTCCATACCGTGTTTGAAAGGCAGTATTTAGAATATATTCCTTCCTCACCTTTAATTGGTGATATCCTTACCAAAGGTCCACCATATGGAAATAACAGGCCCCATGAAGTTGATAAAACAAGTCATATATACGTGGAAGGGAATACTTGTTCTTTATCATGATGTAATTGAGCTAATGATAATCAATATAGGGGAGTATTGATCTGTACATCTTCTTGATGGAGAGTACCGACAGACCCCATGGAGAAGCACCAGGGAATATAATACCCATCTCCAAATTATCCAATAACTACTTATGTAGCTCATAAACCTCTACGGTGGCCATTATGTAAGTTGTCCTTGATATTGGCATATATCCAGGGACATGTTCAATTGAGAACTCGTCATCTCAGTAAGGAAGAAGTCTAGCGAACTCTTCATAGAATACATAAGTGTAATCACTCATGATGAGAATGACTTCAACCATGATTCTCTCCTATTTTTAATAATTTGATCTAAGTATTCGTGATCACAAGTCAACAATATCTACACATGGGACTATTATTCTAAAAGATATTAATAATCCTCTTTACACATGTAAAATTCGGGGGATGCTTCAGGATGTGATGAGTGATCTCTCCATCCCAATAGTTGATGTTGTCATTGTATAAATATATCCAATAAATGAGTAAGATTGAGTCGAACTCTACTAAAGGAAGTATGATGAGATATTTTGGGGGGATGATCCACAAACGTTAACTGCAAAGGATTGATAAACAATGAAAAAAAATTCACATGCACTGTTTAAGCGATAAATTTTCTTCCAAATTTAGTGGTGGTGGTTGAATAGTTCTACAAACCATTCAAGATACAAAGGAATGCATAGAACCAAAATCAAATAGTATGTTCACTATTCATAAATGAATAACTGGAATGCATGTCATCACTTTGTTTTTCGGCTCCACCTCAGCAGTAGTGATAACACAAGAACTTACTTGATTTCTTATAGGTTGTTGTTGATTTATTCTGACAACCCTTAACTAAGGGAAATTGTTTGTATAATGCCCATGCTCCTTGTATTTGTAACACAACACCACTGGATGAGAATTAATCTGAACCTTCCTTTATTCTTCCATATTAGGGGGATTAGTTATATCCCTTCAGCTATTTTTAGCTAGACGAAAAAAATTTCTACATTTGAAGCAATTATGGGTTCCTTATAGAGAGTTCCCAGGATTCTTCTTCCCAGTACTTTTACAAGTGGGATATTCAGGATTCTTTTAATGATGGGATTTGTTTGCTGAACCCGCCATTGTGTTCTCTATTTTTTTTGCTTCTTGTCACTGGGCCCTTGATACCACTGAGAGTCTCCAATCTACATTTCAACCAAGAGGTCACAATGGACAATCTCCTCATAACTGTCGAAGTCTTAGATCACCAAGACCTTTTGTAAACTCATATTTAGCTCACTAAAGAAGTGATCCACCTTGCATTCAGTTTTCATGAAAAATATAGAGCTGTAAATTTCATACCTTGTATTGTTTTCTTCATATGCCTTGATGCAATCCCCTTCCTTCTTATGGATTTCGAGGAACTCTCTTTACATCTTTAGACAGAGGGTTCATGGAAAATATTTATTGAAAATCATCATCCTAAATTCCTCCCGATTCATGAAATAAGTTTCTTCTTTGGAATTTGTATTCTTGATCAATGTACACCACTGATTATCATCCCTATCCAAACGATACACCACAAGTAAAAAAAATATCTTCATCCGAGAAATGTAGGATGAAAAATGTCTTTTCAATTAAGTTAATCCACTGTTATGTAGGGAGGGGATCAGAAGATCCCTTAAACATCAGAGGCCTCTACTTCATGATGTATTCAACAAAAAATTTATCTTTCCTTATAGGGTGAGGGCATTCTACATGATTCATGTTAAAATCCATAACATGATCCAGCTAAGCAAGTACAATCATGATGTTTTGTGCACCCATTCCCATCATACTAGGAATATCATTATGTAAAGCTTCACATTTCCTATCACATTGGTTATTTGAACATGTTTTTCTATTTCCCTACACTAACCAAGAAAATGAACATACAATTATAGGTCTTGAATACTTATTTATTGAACATAAAATAGAAACATTTGAACATAAAACGATACACTTGTAAAGAAGAAGTATATCATAAATTATTATTCTTTAGTTTTAAATATATGTTATCCTTGATCTATTGATAATATTATATTCTTATGGAATTTTTTCCATAATAATAGGTTGTACTATGATCTTTAATTTACCAAAGCATATCCCCATTGAGTCTCATTACCAAGAGTGAAGAAGTGTCCATTGTCGTTTACCGGGATACTGTGGGTCCAGCCCGAAAGTCATTTTTGGAGTTTTCACTCCTAGGTACATCTTTTCCAGGTCATCATCTTAATATTTGTATCTATAAAAGGACATATTTCCTTCATAAACAACATAATATTTACTGACCAAAAAATAGGGGTGTTTTCTTATACTTTATCACATCCTTAAGGTTCTTACTAATGTTCTCTATTAAAAAACTCAAAAAAGTAACTAGACAGTCCTCTGATAACAAATATTGTGACCCTATCCTTTTACGTATAAGATTACATGATTTTAATCATAATTATACATCAGTGAAGAATACAAGGATGGTAAATTATAGTGTCTTGGAAGGCTAGGAACATAAAACTGAAAACAAGGAACTTAATAAAACATTTCTTTATTTAGACTTAATAAAGAGCCCCTAACTCACATTGTGATCTTACAAATTCATAGGATAACCTATGGATAACATGGAAAAAGGGAAGACCTAAAATACTAGTAAAGGAATAAGAATAAGAAAAAATCCATAGTACATGGGTTAGAAATATAAATAAAAAGGCATGTAGTATAAGGGATCACAACATATAAACATGGATTCATATAAACATGGAATAATTTAAATTTGGTAGAAAAATAAAACATGTCTTTATTATTAGTTATGGTTGACCGCCAATCCCATTTCCCATAGTTGGATGGTCCAAGGCTAACTGCAACCCCTGTTTCCCATAGTAGCATGATCCAAGGCTACCCACCATGACCGTTGCACATAACATTCCGAGACACTTAATATTAACCTATGAATTGGATCTTTATCTAGTTTCACCCATCATTAATTTCTTGAATATATTTTCCACATAAATAATCATACATAATAAATCATACTTAAAACAAATGGTTACCCGTGTAAAGAATTGGGTACCACAATCATGACAAAAAGCATAACGAATGGGATTATCTTGAAATTTCCAATAAAATAAAATAATTAAAACATAAGTGGACTTTAAAAATGTTAAATAGGAATATATCATGGAACATGACTTCAAATATAATTGACAACATGTAATAAATTTATTACCATCAAAACATTTTTGTGTAATTTTATGGAAAATACTTTAGTCCTATTAAAATAGAGAATATGACAATATAAATCCATAATTTAACCAAGAATGTTTTAATAATAAAAAATTCTGAGTTTATATATATAATTTATTCTTAATATATTGGATATAGTGAACTTGATGTTTGGTAAAAATTAGGGAAGTTCCCCTAAAATAGGATTGCTTATTAGGAAGAAATAAGGAGCGAATCACATAAAAACATTTGAATTCATGAAAAATAATTAGTGATAGATCATGTAACATGAGTTTGGAGAATATAAATAGTATTTAGAAGTCATACATAAAAATAAAGGACAACTTCATTTGGGTAAAATGAACTTTGGAGCAACCCAAAAGAAAAAAAGTGATTTGTGTAGAATTTCATACGCACCATCGGCATGATATTGGGTGTAATAATGAGGAAAAAATGAAAGAAAATGGATTTATAATTATTTATAAATCTTGAGGAAAATACAGTGTATGTGTGTAATCATACCCCATCACAAGAAATTACACATAAAATGGCATAACATAGGGGACAATCTTAAAAAAATGTTGAATGGAGAGGATCCCTTACTTTAAATATGATGGTGATCTTTGCATGAAAATAATGAACTGAATAATAAAATTAGGATTATTAATTAATAAATCCAAAACCTATTCTACATTATAATTATTTGATAGAACATTTTTAATTCATTATTAACCTTTATAATTGGTTATGAGGTTAAATTTCACTGTTCGGGACCATTTGTTTCCTTGGTGCTAATGATTGGTTCACAAACATTAATGCTCATATAAACATGTAAAATAAAAGTGTTTGCCCATAATTGAAATTTAATGTTACTAGTGAACATCCAGGTGATTACATGGTTATAATATTTCATTTTGTTCTTGGGAGTGAAGATGAAATTTTATTTAAATACATAGTGAAACACGTTTTGGTTAAAAAGAGGCTATGATTACGTCGAACATGTTTTTCATTATAAGATAATTACATTTGTAATAAAGGATTTCCAAACCTTAAATAGGATATAGTGCATTTATAATAACTGGTTCAACCATAACACAAATGGTTTCATGACTATAATTAAAGATAATAATATAAATTGATAAACTGTTGTCAATGTGTGTGCTAAATTAACACATATAAAACGGTGTTTTGATTTCATTCAAATAAATTATGGGTAATGGAGAGATGATAATGAACTATACCATTAGCATAAAAACATTAATTAACATTTGTTTTGGTATAGTTATTATTCCATTTTAGTGAAGGGAGGTGAGAAATGAAAAGAAAAAGACATGACCTTTAAAACTAAACAAAAGTTGAGAGAACCCTTATGAAATCTCGGCAGCCTAACTGTGTCGATAAAAAGGTCATTAAATGAATTAATGATAGAAAATTGGGTATCTCATCATATGGAAAAAAAATGTACACTAAAATTTAGACATAAAATCATACCCCAAAATATGAAAATGGAAATTCAATGAGATAACATAAAATAAGTGTTGAATAATAGAGGGGGGGTGAAAGGCTCCATTACCTTGCAGAATAACTCCTAATAACTGAAGGTTGGGACCATGAGGGATTGAGTAAACCTTGGGGGAATCCAATAGATGTAAAACTATAAAATCATCAAGGATGATGGATATCAAATTATTAAAAACAAAGGGAAGAGTGAGTATTTAATGTAAAAGATAGAGATTTGTTTTTATTTCAAAGGACACATCATTAGTGGTTTTTGAAAAACCAATGGGATGAAAATGGTATTTTACAATGGTATTATCCAATTGGGACACCTCATATTTTATTTAATTATACAAAAGTTGAGAATAATTTTTTTAATTATTAAATCATTAAGATTTCATCAAGTATAAAGGAAACTCAAAACTATATTTTTATTATTCATGGAAAATTCATGTATTTTAGGAAAATCCCAAAAAACCACCCTAAACATTTTACAATGTTTAGAAATCAAAAATGAAATCCATTTTTTGAAAATAAATTTTTAAATAATATTTATTTCATTTTTAAAAAAGGTGTATTGTATTCAACAATATCATCAATAAAACAATAACTATTCTTATAACACTTTGAAAATTTAATCAAGGCCCCATAAAATTATCATACATCCATAAGAAAATAATGTAAAAATTTATAATGAAATTTTAATAAAATAAATTTACATTTTAAATTATTATATTAATCATATAAATTTAAATATAATATTTTTGACATACAAAAATAAAAATTATTATACTATGAACATTTTTCACTTTGAAAATGTCAAAATTATATATGTACCTTCATGGGTGATGTTTCTAATTTTTTCTGCAGATTTTTTAATTGTTAGTATTCATTACTATTCATAAATGTATGTTACTATAAAAAATGGTACGTTACTATTCATAAAAAATTATGTTAGTTTTATCAGACTCCAAATAATGTACTGATCATAATTGTAGATGAACGTTATTTCAATATTTAAAACACACAAGTGACAAACTTATGATTAAAGGTCACATAGTACTTGGTAGTTCATTGTGTTGTGAGTTCATGTAATTATATGAAATAAATATAAGAATGGATTCCATTGAAAACATTGGGTTATTACATAATTTATATATTGTTTAAATTCAATAAGTGGAAAACTGAATCGTTGATGACATAAAACACTTTTCCATTAATCAGTTATAGATTAGTCCTTACCATACCATATACATATTCATATCCCTCAAATCTTTATCCGAACAAAAGTATCTTAATGTCAAGAATTAATTAATGGATACCTTTACATAATATGAATATCTCCACACCATGAAATCACTTTTCAATTTCGTCATCACCATTCAAAATGTCCTTCACAATCCTTAATGAAAATATATTCTTAAAACACTAATATATTTAACAATTCATATAACATAATCATTTATTTGCAAAACATAAATACTCCATTCGTCCATGTTTATTTTTAAACAATTACTCAAGTATAATTATCATATTTCGTAATAGCTATTTCCAAGAATATGAAATATTATTTATATATTAAGGTTCCTCTACCTCAATCTATCCATGATTTCTATGTTTAATATAAAAAATAATTGAAGGACATCACATACCTTTGAAATATCATTTGAGGTCTATGTATCATCATAAATGTAACCTATACTCATACCACCTTCCTAATTTTCTTTATGATACTTCCACTTGGTATATCAATTCGTATAGTGCCCATTTTTTCACATATGAAATATTAGATGATAACCCTGTTTTGTATTGTTCTATAATTTGTTTAAAACCATCAAGCATAGTTGGATGATCATGTATCATGTTGGGATCCCATATAATCATAAAAATTACATATATGGTGGCTAAATAATGGCCCATACATCTTTAATTTATGAAACAATTGATATATCCTATAATATTCACATTCATAAGCTATTTAATCATTACGGATTGAATGTTAAGAGTTTAGGAATTCCCAAATCATTTCCCCTAGGAGTTTCAAACCAGATGTGGAGTAAGTCTTGTTGTCGTGTACTAGATTACCCAGAGTTAGTCATGTGACATCTTTTCTATGTTGTTACCCTATGATATATATTTTCCAGAACCACATCCAGTTTTATTTTCTAGAGATGGATGTATTGATATAAAAAAATGTACTTTATCATTTACCAGAATTCATGGATACATTCCAAAACATTGACCCATACTTATACGTATTCTTAAAGACATCGGTAGACATATCCAAATAAATATACCTAGGTATATCACTAGAGTTTTATTATCCTAGTTTCCAAAGGATAATGAAATCATAATTCTAATACCAACTATAGAAACCCTCAATTTTCATATATTAACGTTATATAACATTTTCGAAAAACTCAAAGCATTATACAAATAGATTTTTAATGGCCTTATAAGTATAGTGGCTTTAGAAATATCAAAATGAAAACATGACAGCAAGAGCGATATACATTATCTCCCAGTAGGTTCCCAAGTCTAACACCCCTCTTAGACATATCATACATAAAATACATCTTCATAAACATGGGAAGGAATCATAAAAGGGGGGGTAATATTCTTAAAAAGGGTAAACAAGTGATATATTTGTGGATAATAATGAGCCTAGGTGTATGAGAACAATATCATAAAAATTGAAGATCATAACCCGCATTTCAATAATCATATAAATGATTTGTGTCATAAATAATGGCAATTAATATGAAATGAGTCGTAATGATATATAGAACAATGTGAATTAAATCATAACATACGAAAATTCGACCTCAAATGAACACCCTAACACTGTTATTAGATGGAATGATCAATAGAAATCCATTATATCAACCTTTATAGTTTTATATCACATCAATCATAAAATATTAACTACTCTTATATTCAAAAAAATGTTATAAAATATAAATAATTAATATAATTTACATCTAACCATAATATTAATTTAACTACTTAATCAAATCATGTACCACTCTCTACTAAGAGATTTATGTGAAATATCATTCAATACGATCCCCAATAGATATACTATCACTAAAACCAGAATGTGCTGGGTATAAATCAACCCCAAAAAAACAATTTATATCAATTCTTTTTAAGCCCCTTCTAAAAAAATTCAAATTATAAATTAAAATTAATTTTAGTTTGAAAATTTAGTGTTATTTTAAGAAAATATTATTAATAATTATAATATATGAAACATTATGTTACCATCTATACGAGATTCAGTCACCAGTTCTATGTAAAATCCAAATAATAATGGATGGATTACAAAATTCCATGGTATAGTTAGTATTAAATAACTAAATATAACCTACTATAATTCAAGGGATAAAAAGAGATAAAAAATATAATAATGAATAGATACAAATTAAAATGAAATCAATGAAGAACCAAGTTCCATCATCTATTTATTAAAGGGAAACATGTGGAGAAATGATGTATAAGAGGAGCTCATCATCCATTATATTTTTCCTCCACAATATGAATAATCCTGAGTGGGTTCCTCGTTTTAACACTATAACTATACATTGAATGACCATTAAAAAAATATTTTACAGATTAACATGTATCAGATCCATCTTTATAGCCCAGTTAAGAAAAATATACCCAAGGAACCCTCTCTAGATCTCTTTCCAGGTATAGGGTTTCGCCAACTGAGTTCTCAGATGATCATTATAGTGAAAAACCTATAATCTTCGGTATTCAGAACACATAAAAAACCCAAAGTCTCATTCCCAAAACATCAATTTTAAAAATCTATTGCAACATTTCTCTATTGTTCACATACATTGATTCTCCTTGGGGAATTAAAATTTTGATACTGGTATAGTCCCACACTAAGAAAAGATAAATTTCTCTCCAACATATATCATATTAGGTCATTGGAAATTCCCCTTCATTGTATTTCTCTTCATATGATGTCTTTTCAAGAATCACCCATGAACCACAATAGTCATTATTATCACATAATAAACAGATGTTTCAATATTTAGATTCTTATATTCATATAAACATTACAGTATAATAATATTTACATAAAAACCCATGTATCTCAGAACTTAGATGTCGATTAAGAGTTTTAATCTATTATTGAGTTTTCATATGTGATTTATTAATTAAATATGCTAATAATGACTTAATTTCAATATCCATCCCATGAAACATGACTACCCATAAATAATAGAGCTTGAAAACGTCACATACTCTATTAAAATTACCCACCCAAAATGAAATTTAAAAATTCCCAACAATAAATCCTCACAAGCTAACTCAAAAAACTTCTTGTCTATGTGAAGCCATCACAAAATCAATGCCACACATTAGCATCTCATGAATATAATCTTTACTGAATTAATTATTACTAAGGAGTAAATAATCATAACATTACCACACTATTTATTAGATATTCTAGTTTCTAAAATTAATTCCATTCAATATACCATGCCACCTATCTATCAATTAAATTAAAACTCATTCATTGTAATCTCATCAGGATGTAAGATATAATTTATATTAGACATTATGCAAATAAACTACTATTACATGATCATTACTAATTTAAATTCTTGAATGGATCTGTAATCATATCGTGTTGTGTTCTACTATGCACATGCTGCATCATGTTCACTAAATTCACACCTAAATATGGGATTGCTTTATACACATTTGATGATGTGCTGAACCCATTAGAGGTTAGTTAATGTTAGTAAAAAATCACCATTATTACCATATTCAATCATCAACCAAATTTGGATACTCTTATACCCCACCCATCCTAACATGACAAAACCATATCGTAAGTGTTTAACTATAGTTCATTTTCACTAGAGTGAGACAAACATAAATTATAACATATCAATAATAATACTTCATCAAGATAATGAACTTTTGAATGATGGAATTCCATATTATCAAAACCACACTCTATCATGTGAATACTTATTTATAAAACACTACAAGACATGTAGAAACCTCATTTACAACACATTAGTTTATTTGTGGTCAATGTCACAAAATAATAAAACTATACTATTTTTGATGTAGACTCAATATTCTATTTAATCCATATCTTAATCTCCAAATAATTATATGATAATCTAAATTTTACATTCTATAATGGATATTCTATACAATCTAGTCAACCATGAAGAATTATAATGCTAATTCCCCTATCCGTTTTATAATCGTAAAGGGTTCCTGTCACGACCCGTCCTCTGGGCCCATGCCATGACTACCCTACGCCCGCCTTCCATAGCCTAGGGGCTGGTGACTATCACCAAAGGCGTAAATCCCAATAAAAAGGGAAGGAATTGCGATTACAAAAGGAAATCACACACAAACAAAGTACAAGAAGAAGCTACACTAAGTAAAGCAGTATAACAAACATGTTGAAAGTACGAGGGGCCGGAAATACAAGCCCAAATGAAAGATACAGCTACAAATGAAAGTAAAGTACAACTCAAAGGACTACAGCTGAAAGGTGACGACCAGCTCCTGGATCGTCCTCTGGGTTCCTACCTAATGGGTAGGTACAGATTTCCTACTCAGCACTCCACATCTGTTTGTCTCCTCCGTGTACCGACTCGTCGTGAGATCCACCTTCGGGTACCGACTTGTCGTGAGATCCACCTCCGAGTATCGTCCATCTCTACAAGCCTCAAACACGATCAGTGATGTCTGTCTTCTGCAACCAACACAACGAGGTGCGGGAAAATCTCATGCATGGGTGAGTATATGATACTCAGTAGGGACCCCGAGACCCTCACGGTCTCACTAAATCCAACAAGGATAATCACAAAGAAAGTTATCAACAGTTAAACCTTACATAGGTATAATCCCATACTTATACCTAAGTTACCAAGTAACCCATCTCATCCATGAGGTTTCACATAGATATGAAGTCAACGGATAACCACTACTTAGGTATATGCCCATACATATACGTAAGTTATCTAGTAACTCATCTCAATCATGAGGAAAACACAAAGGTCAATGACTCAGCTCAAACCAAGATTTTCATTATCGAAACCGTAACTGCTGAAGAGATCCATCTCTTACGAATATAGTGATCTTGTAATGACTTTGAGGTACTTCTCACTATCCTAAGACTGATGACGTACTCCTCCAGTCGAGTACCACGGTTCTGCCAACTCACAAAGTAGTGCTCCTCCGCCATGGGTCTGCCACCTCACACAGTAGTGCTCCCCCTCATAGCCTATAAAGGTACTCCTCCTATCCAATATTGCGGGTCTGCCACATCATAAAGTAGTTCTCCTCTATAATGGGTCTGCCACCTCACAAATTAGGGATCCCCACTGGGCTATGCATGTCACTCCGAATTGAATCGGACAAGCAGTCATCAGGTCTCAGCCAGCTACATGGTCTCCGTACTACATACGCTCATCTTTGAGAGGGTCCGCTCCACAAGCTACAGGTCGATACTCCAAGTATCACAAAGTCACAAAAAGAAGTATCTCAAAGGACCTCCTCATCATATGGGTCTCAACGCAACAGACGACGCATCAATCAGACGTCCGGTCTGTGAGTTATTAGCCTTTTCCTCCCAGGGGCCCGGTTGGTTTTGTGTACGAACCAACCCGACCATATCTCAAATGTACCCCGAACACACATAGGGTATACTCATATGGACCGTTTCACGATGTGATCACTAACGCCGCTGACGGTTCGTCAAACGGACGTCCGGTCTGAAAGTTATCGGCTTTTCCGTTCCAGGGGCCTGGTTGGATTTCAGGTACAATCCAAGCTGGCATTACTCCAACTGCATCCAAAACTCAAGGGGAGTAAGCCAAAAGGTCCATCACACTAGAGGAATCCAAAAAAGTTGACGGCAGTTCAGTCGGACATCTGGAGGTCATGTTATAGGCATTTCCGCTCCGAGAACCCGGTTGGTTTCGTGTTCGAACCAACCCGGCCATACCGAAAGTTCTCTGAAACCTTGGGTGTAATATACTGAAACAACCATCTCAATCCATGGATCGTGTA
Source organism: Viscum album (assembly GCA_963277665.1). Lineage (NCBI taxonomy): Eukaryota > Viridiplantae > Streptophyta > Magnoliopsida > Santalales > Viscaceae > Viscum > Viscum album. The sequence continues at coordinate 516,438,454 of OY728141.1, forward strand.
GCAATTGACGGTGCACCAATCGGAGGTCCATATCCCATGTTACGGGCATTTGAATGAATCATCCTGCTTTTAGGAGGGTTTGGGCTCGGACCGACCCAACCCAAGACCCCCTGGGTCGGCCCAAACCGGGTCAACTCGACCTGGGTCCAGGTATGGCCCACTTGGGCATGGCCCGACACAGTGGCACGGCCCGGCCTAGTGGGCAGCCCGGCCGAGTGGGCGGTCCGGCCGAGTGGTTGACCGCCCTAGCCCAGCGCGAGGGGACCGGCTCTGCTGGGCGATCGGTCTATGACCGAGCAGCGCGAAGGGGGGGGGGCACTGCCCCCTCTCCTTGTAATGGCGGGCCCACGTGTGGGGATGTCCTATCCACCACCAGGGATTACGACCGACAGAATTCTGAATGGTCGACCCGATTGGCCTGCGGGTGCCGCAGCCGTGGGACCCTGTGGTCCCCCCTCCAAGCGTCGATGGCCGGTTTTATCCGGCTGCCTCTAGGTCTTCCGCCGCGGCAAAGGGTTGCGGATCTTGATGCTTCGGGGGCCGAGGAGTCCGGCCGCCCCCTGTCGGTGACCCCCTTGGCCTTAGTCCGCGACCCTTCTTCGACAGGCGCGGCGCGTCGGGGTCGCGCCCCTCTATCACGGCCTGCCCCGGCCACGGCCCTTCAAGATGCTCCAAAACGACAAGACTTTTCCGCGTCCCTCCTCTGCGGCCCCCGCTCCGGCCTCGGCCCCTTTCGGCCTTAACGATGCGACGTGATGGCGCCATGCTCCTTTGCCATGGTTCCCTCATTTCTGCGTGGTGCAACGGCACCACGCCGTCTCTATTCTAATCCACAACGAAGGACAACAGTAAAAAGGGAGGACGGGCGGCCGTGTTTGTGTGGTCCGGCCCCCTCCCGTTAATCGATAGCTAGCAGCTAAAAGATTAACGATCAAAGCCCAAATATTCATGAACATAGAATCAAACCCCTACCTCGGAGAAGGAGTTCATCGGTGTCGTGGTAGACGGCGTCGCGGTAGACGGGTGTCGTTCCGTCAACGTCGGGAATGATGAAGCCGAGGGTGGCATCAGCGTTCTTCGCGTTCTTTGTGGGAGAGGATATGATTTCCTCAAGTGTTGGGCGTCAGAATACATTACCAACGCTTTGTTGCTTGGTGAAGTCATCCCAAAACCTTCTCCCAAGCTCCCTATATATAGGATAGGGGGAGAGGTATGTAACCATCGTGGAATTTATGTCGGTTCATTTATTTGGTACCTTCCTAAATTCCAACGATGCGATTACTTAATTTAAAAAAGGGGTCGGGCGAATTGAACTACGTTGGTGCAATTTAAGAGGTGCGATGACACTATATAAGAGTGGAGGATGCCATGAAGTTTCCCCCACATAGCTTGCGTCAAAACATATGACACGAATCAATTTTATGTTGACGCATAAAATTAATTGACAGCAATTAATTTTACGTCGACACATAAAATTAAATCACAAAAATTAATTTTTACGTCGACCCATACAATTAACTGATAACAATTAATTTTGTGTCAACTCATAAAATTAATTGAGATCATTTAATTTTATGTCGATACATAAAATTAGCTGACAACAATTAATTGTACGTCGACCTATAAAATTAATTGAGTGCAATTAATTTTAAATCGACCTATAAAATTATTTGATGGGGGGTTTGAGAGGTTTCGTATCCTGCCCCATTAAATTGGAGGTTAGGGTGTGGCGGTTCCACCACCAACTCCCATGTGTATCTTCTAACCATTTTATCCGACTACACACGTGTCTAACAAAATAAAATAAATTATTCACTTGTTTTATTTTATTAACCCATGTAAAACCCCAAAAACTAACATTAATACCCGATCATCTATCGTTGAGGTGAAATTCTTATTAAGTGAATATTGGCACTGCGAGTTCAACGGTGCCCTCAGAATTCGATTCCGAGCACCGGTTCAAAAGTTATAAAACTCCGCTCATACGTTTAATGAAAGTACCTGAAAAAAAAGTTCGGAAAAATATTATCAGTCACCCTCGACCCACTGCGGTCAAGGTTAGGCTCTACCTAGGAGAAACACGCCCCAACGAACTCAATAGTCCTCTCATATTTTCAATTCTAGTTACCATTTTGAAGTTATGAATTTTACAGTAAAATAATTGTCACTTAATTATATTATTTACGGCCAAAAACTAACTTTCTCAGGTGGCTCGCACTGGCCAAAGTTAGTATCTTATGAAAGGAAGCATACCCTCACGAGTTCAGCAGTGGTCTTGGATTTCTAATCCGAGTTACCTTTTGTGAGTTATAAGTATTTGAAAAATAAAATAACTTTATTCAATTATTTTATTTACGATTATGCCATTTTCGGGTTTTCTCACAGGAGGCCTACGCCGACTAAACTTAAGTCATTCATAGGGTAAACCCGCTATCCTGAGCACAATGGTGTCCTCGGAATTCTGATCCGTGTAACCGTTTAAGAGTTATTCCACTCTTTCTGGAAAACTGCGTACACGCGTTAATTTAAGCTTAACAAAACTTCAGAAAATTATTCCGGGCACACCAGGACTCAAGATCAGGTGCCTTCAGAAACTGAGTACTCGTAAAATTTCAATGAATTTAAGAAAAAAATTTCCTTGAATTTTACGGGTCTCTAAATTTCTCCCATCTCAGGGCTTTACGTCCCCGTAAATCTACATCAAAAACAAGGGAAACAAAAGGGGGTACTATGCATGCATCTGAGCCTCCTGCTCCCATGTGCTCTCTTGGGGGTTCTTGTGCTACCATCTGATGCGCAATAGAGGAATAGACCGTCCACGTAGGACCCACTCCTGTCGATCCTCGATCTCCACCGGGACCTCCGTAAAAATCTCCCCGTCGATGTTCGGCTCCCCATGGTCGATGATATGTGTTGGGTCGTGCACGTATCTCCTCAGCTGAGACACGTGAAAAAAAACGTCGTGCACCTGGAGCAGCTGAGGTGGATGGGTCATGTGGTAAACCACCTTGCCTACCCTATTGAGGACCTAGAAGGGTCCAATGAAGCGCAGAGATATCTTGTCGGCCCGACCAAAAATCTGTAATCCACGTTGAGGTGAGACCCGTAAGAAAACAAGGCCGCCATCCTAGAAATCTAGTGGTCTTCGCCTCCTGGATATCCTGAGCCTTCTCTGGTCCTACAAGAGCTGCTAATATTTCTTCTTTTTCGATAACAGAAATATGGTCTCATCCCCTGGATGAACTACGTTCTTTGCCTAATAAAGTCAATCCCAACATGGATGATACTAATCCATACCAAGGATGACGTCATAAGGCCTCAACGCTACTACCCTACGATTCAACCGTTACTCTCGCCTCCAAGGTTTGTGTCACACTGTTGGCATCAGTGTGTGGCCACTGGGTATCCTCCAGTAGATATCTCCAAAGTGAGGGTCAAGTCAACAGTTTTAACCGGGACCTCTCAGTATCAACCAAAACAATGGACATGAAAGAAAAAATCACAAAGATAAGTGTCTTTTATTACTGAAGCTTGAAGTACAAAGACACAAATATAACAGAAACCTTGATCTAGAAGAACAAGGAACAAAAGAAATCCACTAGTTCTGCTCCTGTCAACCTACATCCGGATCTCTTCTGCCATGTCCACTGCTCGGCTTTTTCTCAAGCACCCACTGCTACTTCTGTCTTGGTGGCTCCTCCAATGCCTGAGGCTCAACTGTTCTAGGAGTCAGACTGTCACGTGCCATGTGACCCTTCATGCCGCATTCATAACACATCCCGCTCTTCATATGGCTGGATATGTTTCACATTCCTCTCACAACCAAACCTGTATCCCGAGGTCGCCCACTTGGTGGTCTGGTCCTCTTGGACCCCTGCATCATCTGTCTACTGCCTACAGATGACTCGGCTACTGATGGAAAATCCTACGGTAAAGGAAGCAGCTCCTGAGTATGCTTGGAGTGTAGAGTCACTGGTACGAACTCCACCCTGAAGAAGGTCTAGAAATCTACCCATGTAAAGGTCATCTTATCACAAAACTGGAGCATCCAGCTCCACCATCTGCCTGCTGCTGCCTGAATGAGGCTGGAAGCAAAGATCACCATGAAGTCCACTGGTGTACCCACTATCCTGAAAACTCTCACCACAGCCTCTATCCAATCCTCAGCCGCCTGTGGGTCCGTCTCTCCTCGAAACCTAGGTGTCTTCTTGCACCGGAACTCTTGTAGCACACTCAAGTGGCGTGCATCACCTGCTGCTGGGGCTGGTGGAATCAGTGGCGCAACATATAGTAGTATCGATGGTGCCTCCGCCGGTGACTCAACTATAAGAGGGCACTGTACTGAGGCCTCGTCGCTCGGTAGGCTGTCGGAACGTACAACCCTCTGGGCTCTAGCTGGTCGTCCGTGGAAAGACATCCTGAAAGAAACATATGTGACACGGTCAAATGATTTATACCTGTTGATCTGACCTGGTGTGAGTTGACTTTAAAACTCGCTGAAACATATACTCAATCAGTGTTTTCGTGCACAAAGTCGGAAATCAGTAGTCATGGTCCTGGTGTATGGATACGTCGGCCGCCACACCAACACTGGACTCCCTGAACTGAAGACAACACTCGGTACCCTGAACACTATTGCTTCACAGAATGTAAAGATCAGAGTCTTGAGTTCTGTGGTAGAACCGACTCATCTAATACCAATTTGTCACGAACTGTCCTCGGGGCCCGTGCTGTGACTACCCCAAGCCTGCCTTCCATAGGCCAGGGGCTAGAAACTAGCACCAAAGGAGTAAATCCTAATAAAAAAGGAAGGCATTGCCTTTACGAAACGAAATCACACACAAACAGTGTACAAGAAGAAGCTACACTACGTATAGAAGTATAACAAACATGCTGAATTTAGGAGGGGCCGGAAATACAAGCCCAAAAGAAAGATACAACTACAACTGAAAGTAAAGTACAACTCAAAGGACAATAACTGAAAGGTGACGAGCAGCTCCTGGATCTTCCTCCGGGTTCCTAACTGAAGTGTAGGTACATATTTCCCCCTCAACACTCCATGTATGTCTGTCTCCTCCGGGTACCGACTCATCGTGACATCCACCTCCAGGTACCGTCGAACTCTACAAGCCTCGACCATGATCAGTGATGTCTGTCATCTGTAACCAACACAGTGAGGTATGGGCAATGCTCATGCAGGTGTGAGTATATGATACTCAGCAGGGACCCAGAGACCCTCACGGTCTCACCAAATCCAACAGGGTAATCACAAAGAATGTTCTCAACAGATAATCCTTACTTAGGTATAAGCCCATACATATACCTTAGTTAATGTAACCCATCTCAACCACGAGGTGTCACACAGATATGAAGTTGACAGAAAACCACTACTTACATATATGCCTATACATATACGTAAGTTATCTAGTAACTCATCTCAATCATGAGGAAAACACAACGGTCAATGACTAAGCTCAAACCAGGATTTTCATTATAGAAACTGTAACTACTGAAGAGCTTCGTCCCTGACAAGTACCATGATCATGTCTCGACTCTGAGGTACTTCTCACTAACCTAATACTGCTAAGGTACTCCTCCTGTCGAGTACTGCATGTCTGCCACCTCACAATGTAGTTCTCCTCCACCATGGGTCCACCACCTCACACAGTAGTGCTCCCCCTCATAGCCTACAAAGGTACTCCTCCTGTAGAGTATTTCGGGTTTGCCACCTCACAATGTTGTGATCTTCCGCCATGGGTCTACCACCTCACAATGTAGTGATCCCCACTGGGATAAGCAAGTCACTCCGAATCGAATCGGACAAGGAGTCATCAGGCCTCAACCAGCTACACGGTCTTCGTACTCCGTACACTCGTCTACGGGAGGGTCCGCTCCACGAGCTACAGGTCGATACTCCAGGTATCATAAATTCCCACTAATAGGTATCTCAAAGGACCGCGTCATCATATGGGTCTCAACGCAACAGACGGCGCGTCAATCGGACGCCCGGTCTGTGAGTTATTAGCCATTTCGTCCGAGGGGCCCAGTTGGTTTCATGTACGAACCAACCCAACCATATCTCAACTGTACCCCAAACTCACATAGATTATACTCATAGGTACAATTTCTCGACGTTATCACCAATGCCACTGACTGTTCGACAAATAGACATCTGGTCTGAAAGTTATAGTCTTTTCCGTTCCAGGGGCCCGGTTGGATTTCAGGTACAATCCAACATTCCATTACTCCAACTATGTCCAATACTAAAGAGGAGTAAGCCAAAAGGTCTGTCTCACTAAGAGGAATCCAACAAAGTCTACGACACGTCAATCGGATATCCTGAGCTCATGTTATAGGCGTTTCTGCTCCGAGGACCCGGTTGGTTTTGTGTTCTAATCAACCCGGCCATACCCAAAGTTCTCTGAAACCTTGAGTGTAATATACCGAAACGACCGTCTCAATCCATGGATTATGTCGCAACCGAAGGTGCAGAAATCGAAGGTCCATAACCCATGTTACAGGCGTTTGAACGAATCTGCCCGCTTTTAGGGGGGTTTGGGCCCGGGCCGACCCGGCCCAAGACACCCAGGGTCGGCCCGAACAGGGTCGACCTGACCGGGGTCTAGTTCTGGAACAGAAGCATGGCCCGACCCAGTGGGCACGGCCCGGCCCAGCGGGCGGCCCGCCCCATCGGCTAAGCGCCCTAGCCCAGCGCGAGCGGACTGGCTCTGCTGGTCGCTCGGTCTGTGACCGAGCGACGCGGAGGGGGGGGGGGCACTGCACCTCACCTTGTAACGGAGGCCCCACATGGGGGGACCGCCTATCCAACACTGGGGATTACGTCCCCATGAATTCTGAACGGCCGGCCTGGTTGGCTGAACGGTGCCGCCGCCGCCGGACCCCGTAGTCCCGCCCTCCAAGCGTCGGCGGCCGGTTTTATCTGACTGCCTCCAGGTCTTCCGCCGCGGCCAATGGGTTGTGTCTCTTGATGCTACGGTGGCCGGGGAGTCCGTCTGCCCCCTTTAGGTGACCGCTGCGGCCCTTCTTCGACCTGCGCGGCGCGTCGGGGCCACGCCCCTCCGCAGCGGCCAGCCCCAGTCGGGACCCTTCAAGATGCTCTGGCGTGGCGCGACGGTGCCGCATCTCTCTGTCGTGGCCCCTGCTCCGGTCGTGGCCTCTTTCTGCCTTAACGGCGCAGCGCGATGGCGCCGCGCTCCTTCGCCGCAGTTCCCTCATTTCTGTGCGGTGCGACGGCACCGCGCCGTCTCCGTTCCAATCCACAATGATGGACAACAGTAAAAAGGGAGGATGTTCGGCCGTGTTTGTGCGGTCCGTCCACCACCTGTTAATCGATAGCAAGCGTCTAAAAGATTAACGATGAATTCCCAAGTATTCATGAACATAGAATCAAACCCCTACCTCGAAGAACGCATTCATTGGTGTCGCGGTAGACGGCGTCGCCGTAGACGGGCGTCGTTCCGTCAACATCGGGATGGATGAAGCCGAGGGTGGCATCGGCATTCTTCGCGTTCTTCATTAGAGAGGATATGATTTTCCCTTGTGTTGGGCATCACAATACTTTACCAGTGTTTCGTCGCTTGGTGAAGCCGTTTCAAAACCTTCTCCCAAGATCCCTATATTTAGGAGAGGGGGAGATGTATGTAACCATCGTGGAATTTATGTCGGTTCATTTATTTGGAACCTTCCTAAATTCCAACGATGCAGTTACTTAATTTAAAAAGGGGTCCGGGAAAATTAAATTTCGTTGGCACAATTTAAGAGGTGCGATGACACTGCTTAAAAGTGGAGGATGCCAAGAAGATTCCCCCACATAGCCTGCGTGAAAACATATGACACGAATCAATTTTATGTTGACACATAAAATTAATTGACAGCAATTAATTTCATGTCGACACATAAAATTAAATCATATCAATTAATTTTTATGTCGACCCATTAAATTAACTGACATCAATTAATTTGACGTCAAATCATATAATTAATTGAGGTCAATTAATTTTATGTCGACACATAAAATTAACTAACAACAATTAATTTTACGTCGACCCATAAAATTAATTGAATGCAAGTAATTTTACATCGACATAAAAAATTAATTAATGGGAGGTTTGAGAGGTTTACTCTCCTTCCTCATTAAATGGGAGGTTACGGTGTGTCGGTTCCACCACCAACTCCCAAGTGGATCATCTAACCACTTTATCCGCACAACATGTTTTTAACAAAACAAAATAAATTATTCACTTGTTTTATTTTATTAACCCATGTAAAACCCCAAAAACTAACCTTCATACCTGATCATCAGCCATTGAGGTGAAAGTATAATTAAGAGAATATTGGCACTACGAGTTCAACGGTGCCCTCAGAATTCGATTCTGAGCATTGGTTAAAAAGTTAAAAAACGCCGCTCGTACGTTTACTGAACGTAGACAAAAAAAAACGTTCGGAAAATTATTATCAGTCACCCTCGACCCACTGCGGTCAAGGTTAGGCTCTACCTAGGAGAAACACGCCCCAACGAACTCAATAGTCCTCTCATATTTTCAATTCTAGTTACCATTTTGAAGTTATGAATTTTACAGTAAAATAATTGTCACTTAATTATATTATTTACGGCCAAAAACTAACTTTCTCAGGTGGCTCGCACTGGCCAAAGTTAGTATCTTATGAAAGGAAGCATACCCTCACGAGTTCAGCAGTGGTCTTGGATTTCTAATCTGAGTTACCTTTTGTGAGTTATAAGTATTTGAAAAATAAAATAACTTTATTCAATTATTTTATTTACGATTATGCCATTTTCGGGTTTTCTCACAGGAGGCCTACGCCGACTAAACTTAAGTCATTCATAGGGTAAACCCGCTATCCTGAGCACAATGGTGTCCTCGGAATTCTGATCCGTGTAACCGTTTAAGAGTTATTCCACTCTTTCTGGAAAACTGCGTACACGCGTTAATTTAAGCTTAACAAAACTTCAGAAAATTATTCCGGGCACACCAGGACTCAAGATCAGGTGCCTTCAGAAACTGAGTACTCGTAAAATTTCAATGAATTTAAGAAAAAAATTTCCTTGAATTTTACGGGTCTCTAAATTTCTCCCATCTCAGGGCTTTACGTCCCCGTAAATCTACATCAAAAACAAGGGAAACAAAAGGGGGTACTATGCATGCATCTGAGCCTCCTGCTCCCATGTGCTCTCTTGGGGGTTCTTGTGCTACCATCTGATGCGCAATAGAGGAATAGACCGTCCACGTAGGACCCACTCCTGTCGATCCTCGATCTCCACCGGGACCTCCGTAAAAATCTCCCCGTCGATGTTCGGCTCCCCATGGTCGATGATATGTGTTGGGTCGTGCACGTATCTCCTCAGCTGAGACACGTGAAAAAAAACGTCGTGCACCTGGAGCAGCTGAGGTGGATGGGTCATGTGGTAAACCACCTTGCCTACCCTATTGAGGACCTAGAAGGGTCCAATGAAGCGCAGAGATATCTTGTCGGCCCGACCAAAAATCTGTAATCCACGTTGAGGTGAGACCCGTAAGAAAACAAGGCCGCCATCCTAGAAATCTAGTGGTCTTCGCCTCCTGGATATCCTGAGCCTTCTCTGGTCCTACAAGAGCTGCTAATATTTCTTCTTTTTCGATAACAGAAATATGGTCTCATCCCCTGGATGAACTACGTTCTTTGCCTAATAAAGTCAATCCCAACATGGATGATACTAATCCATACCAAGGATGACGTCATAAGGCCTCAACGCTACTACCCTACGATTCAACCGTTACTCTCGCCTCCAAGGTTTGTGTCACACTGTTGGCATCAGTGTGTGGCCACTGGGTATCCTCCAGTAGATATCTCCAAAGTGAGGGTCAAGTCAACAGTTTTAACCGGGACCTCTCAGTATCAACCAAAACAATGGACATGAAAGAAAAAATCACAAAGATAAGTGTCTTTTATTACTGAAGCTTGAAGTACAAAGACACAAATATAACAGAAACCTTGATCTAGAAGAACAAGGAACAAAAGAAATCCACTAGTTCTGCTCCTGTCAACCTACATCCGGATCTCTTCTGCCATGTCCACTGCTCGGCTTTTTCTCAAGCACCCGCTGCTACTTCTGTCTTGGTGGCTCCTCCAATGCCTGAGGCTCAACTGTTCTAGGAGTCAGACTGTCACGTGCCATGTGACCCTTCATGCCGCATTCATAACACATCCCGCTCTTCATATGGCTGGATATGTTTCACATTCCTCTCACAACCAAACCTGTATCCCGAGGTCGCCCACTTGGTGGTCTGGTCCTCTTGGACCCCTGCATCATCTGTCTACTGCCTACAGATGACTCGGCTACTGATGGAAAATCCTACGGTAAAGGAAGCAGCTCCTGAGTATGCTTGGAGTGTAGAGTCACTGGTACGAACTCCACCCTGAAGAAGGTCTAGAAATCTACCCATGTAAAGGTCATCTTATCACAAAACTGGAGCATCCAGCTCCACCATCTGCCTGCTGCTGCCTGAATGAGGCTGGAAGCAAAGATCACCATGAAGTCCACTGGTGTACCCACTATCCTGAAAACTCTCACCACAGCCTCTATCCAATCCTCAGCCGCCTGTGGGTCCGTCTCTCCTCGAAACCTAGGTGTCTTCTTGCACCGGAACTCTTGTAGCACACTCAAGTGGCGTGCATCACCTGCTGCTGGGGCTGGTGGAATCAGTGGCGCAACATATAGTAGTATCGATGGTGCCTCCGCCGGTGACTCAACTATAAGAGGGCACTGTACTGAGGCCTCGTCGCTCGGTAGGCTGTCGGAACGTACAACCCTCTGGGCTCTAGCTGGTCGTCCGTGGAAAGACATCCTGAAAGAAACATATGTGACACGGTCAAATGATTTATACCTGTTGATCTGACCTGGTGTGAGTTGACTTTAAAACTCGCTGAAACATATACTCAATCAGTGTTTTCGTGCACAAAGTCGGAAATCAGTAGTCATGGTCCTGGTGTATGGATACGTCGGCCGCCACACCAACACTGGACTCCCTGAACTGAAGACAACACTCGGTACCCTGAACACTATTGCTTCACAGAATGTAAAGATCAGAGTCTTGAGTTCTGTGGTAGAACCGACTCATCTAATACCAATTTGTCACGAACTGTCCTCGGGGCCCGTGCTGTGACTACCCCAAGCCTGCCTTCCATAGGCCAGGGGCTAGAAACTAGCACCAAAGGAGTAAATCCTAATAAAAAAGGAAGGCATTGCCTTTACGAAACGAAATCACACACAAACAGTGTACAAGAAGAAGCTACACTACGTATAGAAGTATAACAAACATGCTGAATTTAGGAGGGGCCGGAAATACAAGCCCAAAAGAAAGATACAACTACAACTGAAAGTAAAGTACAACTCAAAGGACAATAACTGAAAGGTGACGAGCAGCTCCTGGATCTTCCTCCGGGTTCCTAACTGAAGTGTAGGTACATATTTCCCCCTCAACACTCCATGTCTGTCTGTCTCCTCCGGGTACCGACTCATCGTGACATCCACCTCCAGGTACCGTCGAACTCTACAAGCCTCGACCATGATCAGTGATGTCTGTCATCTGTAACCAACACAGTGAGGTATGGGCAATGCTCATGCAGGTGTGAGTATATGATACTCAGCAGGGACCCAGAGACCCTCACGGTCTCACCAAATCCAACAGGGTAATCACAAAGAATGTTCTCAACAGATAATCCTTACTTAGGTATAAGCCCATACATATACCTTAGTTAATGTAACCCATCTCAACCACGAGGTGTCACACAGATATGAAGTTGACAGAAAACCACTACTTACATATATGCCTATACATATACGTAAGTTATCTAGTAACTCATCTCAATCATGAGGAAAACACAACGGTCAATGACTAAGCTCAAACCAGGATTTTCATTATAGAAACTGTAACTACTGAAGAGCTTCGTCCCTGACAAGTACCATGATCATGTCTCGACTCTGAGGTACTTCTCACTAACCTAATACTGCTAAGGTACTCCTCCTGTCGAGTACTGCATGTCTGCCACCTCACAATGTAGTTCTCCTCCACCATGGGTCCACCACCTCACACAGTAGTGCTCCCCCTCATAGCCTACAAAGGTACTCCTCCTGTAGAGTATTTCGGGTTTGCCACCTCACAATGTTGTGATCTTCCGCCATGGGTCTACCACCTCACAATGTAGTGATCCCCACTGGGATAAGCAAGTCACTCCGAATCGAATCGGACAAGGAGTCATCAGGCCTCAACCAGCTACACGGTCTTCGTACTCCGTACACTCGTCTACGGGAGGGTCCGCTCCACGAGCTACAGGTCGATACTCCAGGTATCATAAATTCCCACTAATAGGTATCTCAAAGGACCGCGTCATCATATGGGTCTCAACGCAACAGACGGCGCGTCAATCGGACGCCCGGTCTGTGAGTTATTAGCCATTTCGTCCGAGGGGCCCAGTTGGTTTCATGTACGAACCAACCCAACCATATCTCAACTGTACCCCAAACTCACATAGATTATACTCATAGGTACAATTTCTCGACGTTATCACCAATGCCACTGACTGTTCGACAAATAGACATCTGGTCTGAAAGTTATAGTCTTTTCCGTTCCAGGGGCCCGGTTGGATTTCAGGTACAATCCAACATTCCATTACTCCAACTATGTCCAATACTAAAGAGGAGTAAGCCAAAAGGTCTGTCTCACTAAGAGGAATCCAACAAAGTCTACGACACGTCAATCGGATATCCTGAGCTCATGTTATAGGCGTTTCTGCTCCGAGGACCCGGTTGGTTTTGTGTTCTAATCAACCCGGCCATACCCAAAGTTCTCTGAAACCTTGAGTGTAATATACCGAAACGACCGTCTCAATCCATGGATTATGTCGCAACCGAAGGTGCAGAAATCGAAGGTCCATAACCCATGTTACAGGCGTTTGAACGAATCTGCCCGCTTTTAGGGGGGTTTGGGCCCGGGCCGACCCGGCCCAAGACACCCAGGGTCGGCCCGAACAGGGTCGACCTGACCGGGGTCTAGTTCTGGAACAGAAGCATGGCCCGACCCAGTGGGCACGGCCCGGCCCAGCGGGCGGCCCGCCCCATCGGCTAAGCGCCCTAGCCCAGCGCGAGCGGACTGGCTCTGCTGGTCGCTCGGTCTGTGACCGAGCGACGCGGAGGGGGGGGGGGGGGGGCACTGCACCTCACCTTGTAACGGAGGCCCCACATGGGGGGACCGCCTATCCAACACTGGGGATTACGTCCCCATGAATTCTGAACGGCCGGCCTGGTTGGCTGAACGGTGCCGCCGCCGCCGGACCCCGTAGTCCCGCCCTCCAAGCGTCGGCGGCCGGTTTTATCTGACTGCCTCCAGGTCTTCCGCCGCGGCCAATGGGTTGTGTCTCTTGATGCTACGGTGGCCGGGGAGTCCGTCTGCCCCCTTTAGGTGACCGCTGCGGCCCTTCTTCGACCTGCGCGGCGCGTCGGGGCCACGCCCCTCCGCAGCGGCCAGCCCCAGTCGGGACCCTTCAAGATGCTCTGGCGTGGCGCGACGGTGCCGCATCTCTCTGTCGTGGCCCCTGCTCCGGTCGTGGCCTCTTTCTGCCTTAACGGCGCAGCGCGATGGCGCCGCGCTCCTTCGCCGCAGTTCCCTCATTTCTGTGCGGTGCGACGGCACCGCGCCGTCTCCGTTCCAATCCACAATGATGGACAACAGTAAAAAGGGAGGATGTTCGGCCGTGTTTGTGCGGTCCGTCCACCACCTGTTAATCGATAGCAAGCGTCTAAAAGATTAACGATGAATTCCCAAGTATTCATGAACATAGAATCAAACCCCTACCTCGAAGAACGCATTCATTGGTGTCGCGGTAGACGGCGTCGCCGTAGACGGGCGTCGTTCCGTCAACATCGGGATGGATGAAGCCGAGGGTGGCATCGGCATTCTTCGCGTTCTTCATTAGAGAGGATATGATTTTCCCTTGTGTTGGGCATCACAATACTTTACCAGTGTTTCGTCGCTTGGTGAAGCCGTTTCAAAACCTTCTCCCAAGATCCCTATATTTAGGAGAGGGGGAGATGTATGTAACCATCGTGGAATTTATGTCGGTTCATTTATTTGGAACCTTCCTAAATTCCAACGATGCAGTTACTTAATTTAAAAAGGGGTCCGGGAAAATTAAATTTCGTTGGCACAATTTAAGAGGTGCGATGACACTGCTTAAAAGTGGAGGATGCCAAGAAGATTCCCCCACATAGCCTGCGTGAAAACATATGACACGAATCAATTTTATGTTGACACATAAAATTAATTGACAGCAATTAATTTCATGTCGACACATAAAATTAAATCATATCAATTAATTTTTATGTCGACCCATTAAATTAACTGACATCAATTAATTTGACGTCAAATCATATAATTAATTGAGGTCAATTAATTTTATGTCGACACATAAAATTAACTAACAACAATTAATTTTACGTCGACCCATAAAATTAATTGAATGCAAGTAATTTTACATCGACATAAAAAATTAATTAATGGGAGGTTTGAGAGGTTTACTCTCCTTCCTCATTAAATGGGAGGTTACGGTGTGTCGGTTCCACCACCAACTCCCAAGTGGATCATCTAACCACTTTATCCGCACAACATGTTTTTAACAAAACAAAATAAATTATTCACTTGTTTTATTTTATTAACCCATGTAAAACCCCAAAAACTAACCTTCATACCTGATCATCAGCCATTGAGGTGAAAGTATAATTAAGAGAATATTGGCACTACGAGTTCAACGGTGCCCTCAGAATTCGATTCTGAGCATTGGTTAAAAAGTTAAAAAACGCCGCTCGTACGTTTACTGAACGTAGACAAAAAAAAACGTTCGGAAAATTATTATCAGTCACCCTCGACCCACTATGGTCATGGTTAGGCTCTGCCTAGGAGAAACACGCCCCAACGAATTCAACGGTACTATCGTATTTTCAATTTTAGTTACTGTTTAGATGTTATGAAGTTTACAATAAAATAATTGTCACTTAATTATTTTATTTACGGCCAAAAAATAACATTCTCAGGAGGCTCGCGCCGACCAATGTTAGTATCTAATTAAAGGAAGCATTCCCTCACGAGTTCAGCGGTGGTCTCAGATTACTACTCCGAGTTACCGTTTGTGAGTTATAAGCATTTGAAAATAAAATAACTTTATTTAATTTTTTTATTTACGGTTATGCCATTTTTGGGTTTTCTCAGAGGAGGCTTTCGCCGACTAAACATAAGTCACTTCTAGGGTAAACCCACCATCCTGAGCACAATGGTGTCCTCCGATTTCTGATCCGAGTAACCATTTAAGAGTTATTCCTCTTTTTATAGAAAACTTCTTACGCGCGATAATTTTAGCTTAACAAAACATCAGAAAATTATTCTGGGCACACCAGGCCTCCGAATCAGGTGCCGTCAAAAACTGCGTACACATAAAATTCCAAAGAATTAAAGAAAAAAAATTTCTTCAAATTTACGGGTCTTTGCAGTTCCCCACTCCATACAATTGAGTAGTAGTTCTAGTTTATGTCCCATATTACTAATCCCTATTTGAAATACCACAGTTAGTACTCCCCATACAAATGATGCTATAACTAAAAGTGTAGTCCGTTATATAAAGTGGTTAAATCATCCTTATTTTTATTGAGATTTACTAAACAAAAGTGAATCAATATAATAATTATCATCACACCAGAATATGATAAATAAAAGTCAACATAAATAATTTATATATAAATCAATAATAACTACCATGAAATAATAATATTAATAAAAAAAATTTCATAGTCATATAGGTACAATAATGACCCCAAGGGGTTCAACATATATATCTAAGTCTAAATATATTTAAAAAAACTATTCCAAACATCAATCTAGTCTTGAGTTCATTCATGATCCCATAACTCTATTATAAGCAAAATCCCAAATAATCCAACAACTATAGGTCCTTTTATCCTACTGGGATTACATAGAATAATAGTTTATTGATTAAATAGTTTCACTAGAAGGTTTTGAGTGAAACAAAGTATTTAATGAATAAATCTAAATATCCTCTCAAATTGATACCCAACATATGCTTCCATTACATAAACGGAAATCTGGATCCCCTAGTACAGAAGGTTGGAACCCAAAAATCCATCATAATGAAAAGGGGATTTTTATCATCAACATAAATGGAAACATGGTGAAAATATACAAAATATAATACATGGTAAAGGATAAATATATTCCATAACTAATAAAGATATATGAATTAACAACCCAATAGTATAACGAATCTATAAGGAAAAATAAAACCACACAGTACTAAAAAAATATTAAAACCACCTACGCATGGGAAGACTCCTACCATCTAACCATATCACCATCTCACCATTAGCTACCCAATCAGTTGATATAAAAATTCCACTACCTCCATGAAGTGTCTTTCCCTTCCCTATAACTAAAGTCATAACTAGGTATACTCACCAAGATAGGGGTATGTACGTTGTGAGATAACAAGCTCAATCTGTTTTATCTGAGGTGTTCCATATGCGGTCTCTAAATAATAATCAATGAATTCTATAATTATATGAAAATGAGGCATGATAAAAGTTTATCCATTTTTATATCAAAATGGGAAATCTATTTAATTTTCCATTTTATTAAATTTCCAAATAATTAAGGTAAATTGTTTTGAAATAATTTCATAACAATATATCATATCAGATATTTCATGTTGAAAAAAAATCATGAATCACTTATCATGTCATATCTATATTAGTAAATTATAATAGTAAAAACAAAACTTATAAATCACATGAAACATTATTCAAAGGACAAAATTATTTTAGTATAGAAAGGAAAATCATACATAACATAGAATATCATTTAAACATTAAGACACTCGACATATGCATCTAGTCTAGAGAGTAGATCAACACCCCAAAATGAGAACCCTATAATATGTCTAAGATATCCTTACAACAACAATTATAGGTATCTAAGGAATTCCCCATGTGATAAACCCTATAAAATTGAAGAGAAAATATTAATATACCTTCTACATATATCCATATGGCTTACAATGTGCTCTTTTTTCCAAACTATTTCATCAAAGCATTTCAATCAAACCATTAATTGAAAACCATTTTATATTAGTTTTACAATCCATTACCATTTATCAAAACAAAGCGAAAACAATCATATATAAAAACCCAGTTCCACATACACACACAAAACATATCATATCATTCTATTTCATTTAATAATTTTTTATCAAAAAACAAGACTATTGTAGTTCACAAACATAGTTTAGAGATGAAATTTCATGCCTGAAAACACGAGTGTCACATTCCAATAATATAATGTACAACAAAAAATGATTCAAAAAAATTGGGGGCCCCTTAATCATTCAAAAATTATCACAATTTATTAAATTTCACAAATATTGTAGGTGAAAAGGGGAAAAATTTAGGTACCAAAAAAACTCATTCACACCTCAATACAACCAAGAAAAATGATGTCCCTTCGTACAAGATTTCACAACAAAACAATAGATAACAAATAGGATATATCACCACCAGTCAATGAATCTGATCACACAATAAAACAGTGATACCATGATCAGGGATTATATGAATAAAAATTTATTACTGACTAAGAGGATTGTAATCAAATTGAAATGGTGTTCAATCATAGAAATAATCAATACTAATCAAACTAAGGCTCCCAAAATCATTGTAGAAGGTATCTAGGTGAAGAGATGAGAAGAATTTGGAAGATGTAACGAAAGATAATTTAATGAATTACCCTAAAATCCACCCCCATTGGTTATATAATTTTTAATATCATTATCCAATGTGTAGTCCAATTGGATAATAAATTCCAAAAAACATATCACCTTTTTATTCAAACCTAATATTTTGAAATTACATTTCATGTAATCATTTGACATTGTGTACTCCATTAACATCATGTGAAATTTTATTGATTTTTGTCTACAGACCAAGTACAGATTGTGTAACCCATTTAAACATCATCTATTCTATAAGCACATAGAAAAAAAACCCAGAATCATGCTCAAAATCTGTAATCCAAATTGTGCATTCTCCAAAATCATGGATAAAATGATAAATCCATTAATAAGTTTATACCAAAACACTATTATTTCAAACAAACATACATTCTAGATTTTCAATATATTTATCTAAGAAAATTGTTCCATACATAGGAGTCTAAATATGAACCTAATTAAAGGGAAATGGAAGAAAATAGAAAATAATTTTATATAATTAAGTAATAATACGATGCAAAAAATCCACTATATGTATTTACATTGCTCGGAAGTCGAGTGGGTGAATGGGGTTTTGTAAAGTGTTGAGTCCACTTCATCCTTAGAAATGGCTTTCCCTCCCACGACTCATGATAACCTAATCAATGATTCCATAACACTCAAACCTGTAGAATTGACTTATTGTGCAAGACTTTGACTTGATAATCTATTATATCAACAAGATGCCCAAAATATAAACATCAAGATATTAATAACATTCCTAAAAAATGAAAACATGATAGGGGTTAGGATGATATTTATTGAGATGTGATATGTAGAAAACATTTTTTAAGTATGTAAACAGAACAATAAATTTCATATTATAAGAAACCTTCCTAGAAAATAGGGGATCTACCTAGGAGACCATTAAAAACATCAAAAGGATCCATAATGATTGAAAACTAATAACTATAATTATATAATAACCAACTTAGTCTTATATGTCTATCTAGTGACCCACTAAAATCTAAAGCACATACAGTAATAATATCCGATAGAATATAAATATAATTATCCATTTAATCAACTTTATATGGTTGATAAGTTGTAATCAATATAAAATATATCCCCATAACCTCTTGAATACATCTCAGGAACCTCAATGTAACCCTAGGATCCATATCTGAAACAATAGAAGAAGTTACCCCATGTAATTTCATAATTTCCATCACTCACAACTTATCCTAATATTCATGTTGTGAATTGTCATCAATTGGAATAAGTTGAGAATACTTTTTCAATATATCATTCACCACCCAAATAAAATTCCCCATTTACGGTTCCCATGGTAATCCAATAGAAAAAATCCAAGGAAGTCTTATCCCATTTCTAATCTAGCAGTAGAATGGTGTGGATAAAACCAGATGTTCACTAATGGAATTCCTTAATCTATTGGAAGGAGTAAAAGTATGACACAGAATAAAATTCAATGATTATACATAGCCGCTATAATCCAAGTTACATGACATCATACTTCATAATAGTTCTCTGAATGTACCATAAAGTAATATAGAAGTATTAAGAATTATCACCGTATAGATTTAATAAAAAAAACAAATTCCAAAATCTATTAATATTATCTAATGAGAGTTTCCATCCAGAAATGATCTCCACATCATATAGTCTTTCTCAAATTCCCCTAAATATGATACCATTCAAATGAATCTGTATAATATAATAATGGTGAATGGATGGTAACTAAATACTATTCATAACCATACAAGAAACATCCTCCCAATAATCTAGATTTAATATTGAAAAAAATCACATATGGTTCCACTATTCATTCGATTCAAAAATTTCTTTCTACAGAACATTCCATATAAGAGTGTCTGCAACAACATTCCACTTCCCTAGGATATAATTTAGATAGATGAAAAAAATCTCAAGGTATTACACCCATTTTATCTATCTATGATTCAAGTCATTCGGACAAAATATATAGCTTAAAGTATTATTTAAAAAAAGATAGCTATGAAAATGGGACGGTCCAATTTGTGTCTTGAATTCCATTCCACCACTATGGTCCATACAATCAGAAATGGAACCATTCATATATCCTGGAAGCACACTGATGATTATATTTTTTGTAAGTAATGTCATTCATTAATGAATTTTATAATATGGCATTAATTTTGGGAATGATATTATTTGGTCAATAGATGTAAAAACTAATGGGTAATTACCAATGAGATGAACTTGATATATAAGGTTGTTGATTATCTTATATCCCACTAGAATCAGGTTTTTTGTAAAAATTAACACATCAAACTTCAATAACCATTTTTTTATTCAATAAACAAGGCTATTATTTTTAGAAAATTCATCCTTCCTTTAAAAAAAGTTTTCGAACATTTTAGAAAAAATATAATTCTTCCATAAAGATAGTATATTCAAAAAAATGGAATTCTTCAAATCATGATTGGGGAAATTATTTTCATTCAATTAAAGACTAAGAATGTAATATGCTACCAAATGACCATCCTTCATGAGAAATCAACCCAAAAATGATCCAAAATCGTCAAAAAAACCACATACCCCTTATTGGGACCATTCATTATTATAATATAAGTGGATGTTTGATGTCCTCCCATCTCACCAAAAGATAATGGACACATTTCATCCCATTTTATTTTGAACCCATTCCTATTAATAGCAGTCAATTTTTATTACAACGTCATGAAATATTGTTCAAATTTTCTATAGTATCCATTGATACCAAGGTTTCTTCAAACAATAAAGCCATGTCAAGGATAATATAATGAAAAAACAGCCATTATATTTATAGGATCAACTGATAAAACATGATCATAAATAAATTTCCTTTTACATTTCACTTCTTGAATCCATAATCTACTTTTTAAAATCAATCCATACAAATAATGAGTTCTCCAAATTTTCAAAGACAAACTGATATGGTTCTCATACTATAACTGATATCTTGAATAGACCAAAATACCAACTATAGGAACTACTAAAAATGTATGGAGATAATTATTGAAAATATGATTCCTTAAATCCTTAAAAAATATAAGATCATTAATCAGAACAAACAACATCATAAGATATTTTTATTGTCTATAGATACTCCTGAAATCCTCTTATCCCAACTAAATATCAACCTTTGAAAACCAAATTTCCCCATGAATATATAAAAAATCCCCCACATTTGGAAAATGATTCTTTTTATTAAATGTTAGTTGGTTCAACTTCTAATTGTCGACATAAAATTGATATGAACCATTTTCCTTCTTATAAAAGGGGATGTGTTCTTACTATTGTGAAACAATTGGAAAAAACAATTCTACACCAGATCATCCAATAGATTCATGATTTAATTCATGTTTATTTTTTTATATGATAACAAGGTATCATTATAAACTATGTATTTGGAACCTTGTCAATATAAAACTCTACCTCACTCACATTATGAATACAAGATTAATCATCTGAGAAAATTCTATATTAAACCCAAAAAATATCTAGAATATCAATAAATATAAGAAATTTCAACAAGATTATGTAAAACAATAGATAACAAATTCATAAGATCTGGGAGAGAAGGTCTTATAACACCGTCCCTTCAATATCACACTCCCTGAAACACCCATGACCTCTCATTAAAATTAATATAAATTACAGTAATATGAAAAGAATTACTCATAGGTCTCTGAGAAATAAACCAATCCATCATTATGACGATGTCAACCAGATCCATACCATGAACATGAAAATCATACACTCACTCACAATCATCTCTAAATATTTCACAAGGACACTCAAACCCCAACTCTTTCATCATCCCATGATGTGTATTGAGAACCGTAATAAAGGAAAATAGCTCCATTGGATGGAAAACAATATAAATAATACAACAAGATAAAATCGAATAGGAATAACCAATATCAAATAATGAAATCACTATAGAATATTTAATAAATATGGTACCCATCCCTATCTATAGATCTGCATCTAACACTAATGGAATATAATATATTTTTTAAGGTGCATTACTCTTAATTCCTATGGATGGAGTGCTAATTTTTTTAACCATTAGAGTATTTCCCATTATCCTTTATATCTGATGATCCTGGACCATATCGAGGAGTAGAAAAGTCCTAACATAAATAGTATATTTGAATTTTATGGAAATGAATTCTTGGTGTTTCTAATCATTCCACAATGATAGCATGTCAGTAAAATAATGATGGAATTAACTGGAGGTGTGGGATATTCCTATAACCCATAACTATCTCCACCACTCCTATGAGGATCTGTCCTCCTTTAAATTCCTGCATCTTTGATGTTTTCGATTGGTGTAAGAGATGGGGATGAATATCCCACCATGTCATCCATATTAAATTCAACCATCATACCCATGTCCAATATCATAGAATAGTTCAAAAGTATAAACATAAATACCTATAATATAATATCTGGTCTCATTCCCTAAAGGCAATTCAACACTTTCATATTTTTATTATTCAAAACCTCTAGTGAAAAACACATCTCAATAAAAAAATTCTGAACATAAACACTGAATGATTTTCATGTTATATAGAGAGAATATCAAGATACTCTTCCATCATTACTGACCAAGGACAAAAATACTTGTCGAAGAAAGTCTTGAGACCCTTCTTGTCCAACACCACATGGATATCCAACTTTTACATTAATTATCCCAAACAAATACTTGGACCATCATGTATGAACATTGTATGATTTACCTTGATACTCTGTGGTGTACCTAAGAATTCAAATATTTGATTGATATTCTCAATACAATCCTCCACCTCTTGAGTTTCATTTATAGCTTTAATGGATGTCAATTTATCAATAATGAACTCTAATGATCGATCACATTATCCTACAACACTTTCTTATACCTAAATGATTGTGTTATGAACATATGGATTATTTTGGTCAACATAATTAATTATCAACATGATATACTCGATAAATTTAGGATCCAAGGGTGGATTACCATGAAGAACAGTAGTCGAACCAGCCTATGAAACTCGACAAAAATATCTTAGAGGCATATTACTATAATAAAAAATATAAGAAACATATAATTCAATATGATAATACTAGTTAAAACAATGATATACATAAGTAAAAGTTTATATGAATTTTAAAACACAAATATATTAGACAGACACCCCATTATCCCAATGATACATGAGTCTCATCATGGAAGAAGATGGCCAAGAACTCACTATAGTATAGCCTCAATGTCTTATAAGTCCTTTCTATAGTATACCAAACTTCCAAGGACAATGAATCTTGAGGTAGAACACCCATTTGATAACAAACTATAACGAAAAAACCTCAGTACCTTCTCAAAATAATACCATTCCGGATCCACCACAAACTTGAAGGGCATCCTCGATCCCCATGGGCTGGAGATGGCACCCATGCATCAAACAAAAAAAATTTGGAACAATTTCTCCCAACATGAAGAGATAACATTTAATATTTATAAAACAGATATTATAGAAGTTAATATAAATATATTCCATAATTAAAAACAAATATTGGAAACAAAAAAACTCAAGAGTATAAATAATGTCAATCTATTGTTCCCACCAAAAATTTATATAAAATAACTAAATCCAACTAATCTCTCTAAAATCATGGGAGTAATCCAACCATATATCCACAATCTACCAAACCCATTTGACAAAATACATCATGTACTCACTATAGTTCTTTTCCTTTCTCTCTATCAATGGACATAACCAGGTCTATGTGATGCCGATGAGTTATGTTGGGCATGAGTTAAAATTCTTAGTATCATCTAACCCTTGTTTTATATATAAATTCTTTGAATAAAAATCCATGCAGGACCATATTGAAACAAAAGGATGCATGATAACATTCCAATAGTATTAATATGTAATAAATATAAAATCTATTTTTAATCCCCTTTTTTAAATCTATAAATAAATAACATAAATTAGTTTCATATAATTACATACCCATAGTTAATATTTTACATATAATGTCCAAAGAAATCATGTTTCAAATATCATATCAAAAAATTGGAATTACAAAAAAATAGTTCGATCCAAAAGTAGAGGAACATGTTTCATTATACAGGAATAACAATAGATCGGGATATCTGGGACACTCATAAATGACATGAAATCTTTTGGACATCATGCCAATAGGCATATTCATCTAGTTATAGGGAAGACAAAAACCACATAAATAAACCCTAAATTAGTTTAACATGTCCCTATAATAGTACTCCCACATGGTAGTTGAATTCCTAGTGGGAAAACCCCCGATAGTTAATGAGACCTACTAATATCCCTTATCACTAGGTACCCAAGAATCTCCATGTTCCATATTTTCCAAACCCGTTGTTTAAATCATTTATATCAAACCATCATTTGAAAATGATTTCACAAAAAAACATTTCAAATTCACTAAAAATACATTTCCATTTTACAATGAACAAGGGGAAAACCTATTATTATAAAAACCATTATTAAAAAATATATAATAAATCAATCAATCATATCATTCCATTTCATTTTAAAAAATAATTTTTCTAAAATTGGAGCTATGTAATTCACCAGCACTATCGAGTGAAAAAACCACCAACCACTAAACATAGATCACACATGTCCAAAAAAGAACAGACAACGTGATAATAATGGAAAAAAAGGACCTAGAATCAATAAAATATATAATAATTTACTCAATATTAGATAAATAGTCATTGTATAATAGGAGAAAACACATATCTCAAGAACGGACACGTTTGACGCCAAAACAATAAAAGGAGACAGTCCTTATAACAAGATCTCCTAAAATATCTAGAGGGAATAAATAAGAAACATCACCTTTGTTCAATGTATTTGATAACATAATGAAATTATGAAACCATAATCAATGAAATTAAGATTAAGAATTTATTACCCAGTCATAGAGAGGCTATACAACCACAATGGTAATAAATAAATGAAAAAATCAATCAAATTAGAATAAAGGCTCCCAAAATAACCAAATAAGGGATATAGTCAAAGATCATGGATGAGTGAGGAAGAATGAATGAAAATTTAGTTGATCCATCACACTAAAAGATGTCCTCTCGATAGTTACACAACATGTAATCCTTGTAGATGTAATGTAATCCATATGGATCAAAGATGCTAAAAACCACCACCATCTTTTTATTAAAATACCTTATATTAATATTACACATCTTGTAACAATGAAATGGAGTGTACTCATTTCACTCTATGTACTAAGATCATGACTTGATCATGGGGAAAATTTACATGATATATATCCCCTTTACAAGTCATGTAATCTCCCAACATATATCATAAAACCAGAATTCATACAGAAAACCCCAAACCAATTTTGGTTCTCTGTACACTCGAGGATAACAATGAATATACTTTAACATATGTATACCTATAATCAGTTAATTTGACAAACATACATCCCATTACATTATTACATTTTTATCATCAAATATTCTCCATCGTTATGAGTCCCAAGATGCACCAAATTAAAAAGGAAAAGAATAAAAGATAATTAGTTTCGTGAAACTGGGTAATGAGTTGTTTTATAATAGGTCACAACTAATAAATTACTTTTAGTATATATAGTAATTAAATTTCATTTATAGTTTGATATGATTAAAGTTAATGTGAATAATAAAGGAAACAATATCTAAAATATTTACCGTGCATGTGAACTCCACGGTCAACATATGTGAAAAATATCTACTACATCCAATTTAATGTTGTGATTAAAAAATACACATGGTCATTAACAAGGTATCATGTCTCAATACATATTAAATGGTTATAACTCTGTATTATAATTTTATTTCGAACATCGTGGTATAATGTTCCAATAAAAACTCCAAAACTAATAGAATATAATCCCATGATGATAAAATTATCAAATTATTTTGGGTATATCCCTAATAACAATACTGTACATATGAATAACATCCCTAAGATAAAATATAAAAACATGCATTATGTCCCACCCATAGCATAAAAATTAATTATAATGTACATCTCCATGGGTACAATCTCTCAATAAAATGGACTTCCAAGACCCAAACCAAATCATATAGAAACGGGAAAAAATCTCCCACTAACACCATTGTCATCATGGAATCACGTTCCCTTTTTATAATTATCTCATCATAGAAATTTAATCCCACATATCAGGGTAATAGTTTAAAACTATGAAGGATATTTTCAATAATGAAAACATAGTGGGATATATCATATTTTATAATACTATTCTATTAAAAGAGTATGAAATGCATAAAAAACTAATGAATATTGAATACATTTTTATGTGTATTAAATAATAGTTATTTCAACACTTGAATCAATAAAACATCTCTATCATCATGTAATATCCTCATCATAAGCTAAAACACTCTGGAGGTTGATGAATTTTTGTAATCGTAGTCTGATAAACTAAGGGGGGTTTACCCATGATTTTAATTTTCTAATAAAAATCTATGTGTTCAAGGAATTCCATTATGTATTATAAATGAGACTACTACCTTGAAATGGTCTCTACGTGTCTCTACAAAATCCATTTCTAGTAGAATATCTATTCTTCTCCTCTCATTAATATACGAGAGACATGAATATTTTTTTATAATTTATTATATTTCATTTGTAATAGGTGATTATGAATGACCCATTGATACACCAATGAGAAAATTATTTTTTTCTATGTCTTTTGTGATATTCATTAACCCTATAAGATGAAGATGAAGGTTGCAGAATAACTTTATTGTTAGGTACATATGAATGTTTATTATAGTGAGGTCTTTGTTATTCCCACTAAATACATATTGGTTTAGGGTTTCTAAATTACATCAAATATTTATAATGAATTTAATTCTATATTGTGGATCCCAATAGTGGTACTATAGGGATACAAGGATACATGAAATGGAAATCATGATTAAGTTAAATTAAATTCATGCTACAATAGTTACTATGTTATATGTTATTTATACAATACATTAGTTATCATAATTAAGACATAGAAATGATAAACTGTGTCTGATATTGCATTAAGAAATAACTAAAAATTGACTTAGAGAAAAAAAAATGTTATGTGATAGTGTCATATATGTTTGAGTCCTAAAATTTTATTAGATAACATAATCTGTCTTGGGGTCATGGTCATTACATTCTCTAATTATCATATATTAATAGGGGTCCTAGATGTTATCTTACTGAAAAAAACCTATGGTTGTGTTTACAACAATCCTTATGTAGTGACATAATCTATGTTTTGGTCACCGAGAATTATATTTTATATTACATACCTTGAAATTTCATAACCCCTCAGTGTTCAACATATCACATCTTATGATATGGCCATGCCATTTTGTGCGGTATATCTAGTGTCTAATAGTTAACCATAATCATGAAATATGAAATATGCTACAAATTATATCGTTGTTCATAGGCTATCATAATATTAGATTTGAACCATAAAATATCATAAATAGTACACCCTTTTCTACATTATTTAAGGCATTTAAATCATGGATAATATTGCATCCACATTTCATAGATTCATTATTATAAAGGGAATAAAAAAAGTATTGAAATATGTGCATATAATTAAGTAAAAATCATATAAGAAAACATTATTTATATATCATTAAATTATGAATTGAATTCAATAATTTGAATTATTTTTTGATAAACTATAAAACAAATATATTGTATTTTTATTATATATATAAATATATATTAATACTAAATAATTACTAAACTTTTATAATTAATTAAAAATTATTTTTGAAAAATTAATTACTTAACTAACCATAAATTATAACTATTAATATTGAATATCATTTAGTTATTATATTGTGTGAATTATAATTTTGAAATAAAGTTTTATTTTTAATCTGTAATGGTAAATAATAAAATGTTAACAAATTTAAAAATATGAAAAATGTATAAATATTTTATAATTTAATGTTATGAATTATTCAAAATTAAGTAATTTTTTATTTTTAAAATTAAGGCCTTATATAATAAATTTCTTAAAATATATTGAAATGAGAGGATATAATTGATTTTATAATTGTTTAAACAATGATAAATATCAAAAATTTGGATAATATAAATTATAATATTAATGAAATTAACATATAAAATATTAATTTTTTTAATTTCATATTTTTTAACTAAAATCTATATAATGATTTATGTAAAATATTTGATATTAAAAATTGAATATAATGGTTTTACATTCAAATATAAAGTAATTTTTAAAATTAATATCTAAAACAATAATAAATTTATGTCTTCATTTGTTTATGAATTGTGTAAAATATTTACATGGTGTTAAATATATAAAATTAAAATTTATTTAAAACATAATAAAAATTTATTATTAATATATTTATATTTTATATATTATTAATATATTTATGAATTATTTTAATGTTTTAAAAAATAGTGATTTTTTTACATTCTTCTTAGGAAAAAAATTTAGTTATGATAATGTATTGAAAATTCTATTTTACGTGACATTGGATTTTATAGAGTCATATAATTGAATTAATTGGTTAGTTATGTTTTAAAAATATTATTTTTCAGAATAATGATAGAATTGAAATATCACATGAGTGAAGTACCCATTAGGATTGCAACATTGAATCAAATTAATCACTATACTGGAGGCTTATTCTATGTCAAGAAATATGAGGGCTGATAATTTCTTTCCAAAACTATTCATATAGGTATTGATGATTTCATATAATTAAAAAACATTACATGGTTATATTTCATTTAACTTACACATAAAATGAATTTGACAATATATGTATATAGATAGTTTCTAATTTTTGATTGTAATCGAATCTATGAGTTGTGTAAGGAATAAAACATCAATATGGTATGAATATATTGGTTCACTTCATAGAGGATTACTAAAATATAAATGATTAAAACCTATATACAAGTCAATAGAACAAAATGAAAAATTTTAGTTATGTTAAATCCCTTTTAAAATAAAAATTATTATATTTATTTTTAAGTAAACACATGTTATGACCTCAATCATATAACCAGGTAGGTTCTTCCAATGAAGTATTCCCATGGAATATCATGTTTATGGAATTGTGGAAATAAATAAAACTAAATTAGTTAAATCATGTTGTTATATTTTTTTATACACATAACAAGAATACTTAATTAGTTTGGATCCATGAGGAATAATGTTGTATTTGGATTTGAAAAAAGAAATATCTTATCAGCTACATAAGACTAATATTTGCGATGAATGGGTTGTTATTATACCTAAATAAATATATTGTGAGGGGAATTACAAGGAGGCCTCATTTCATTGTGAAATAAGGATCATTGTCCATTAATAGTTATGGTTAATTTAATATTAGACACCACTTTAGAGGATGTACATTTAATAAAAATATTCTCAAAATTATATATTGTCCATGATAGAAAACTAATAAAATATTCTATATTAGATGAATTGAATCATCACAATGAATGATTATATTTAAAACATTCCTAGAGAAATGTGAAATTTAATTTATTAAAATCCATATAATGGTAACATATTAAAATTTATTGTATAAGTTTAATTCAAAGTGTTATGGTAGCCCCTTAAAAAGTATAAAGTCATTAATGATGTTAAATATGTCAATAAATTTTTTTATTAGATAATAGAATTATTAAAATATGGTTTATAACGAATTATATACATGATGACTAACTGAATTTTATTGTAAACGAAAATACAGAATATTAATTTGTTTGTTAATGACTTAAGGGGGAGTATATGTTTAAAAAATGATTCTTCTAGTAAAACAATTTATATAGTTTGTCATCATGGAAATGAAATATCATGGAGAATGAGTTCAGGAAATTACTACCAATTGTTCAAAAAAATAGAGAAATATGTTATGTTCATGTGATGTATATGTCCAAGTAATGTATAGATAATACAAGTGGATAACAATTATGAAACAAAGGAAAACAGTTACATGTAAAGTCCAACAATTTTTCATTAGGATTACAATATAGGTCATAAAAAACATCATAACATATGATATAGGAATCATGATTCTATTGGAATGAATTTTATAATATATAAAAAAAAGATAGAAGAGGCATTATAAAATTTATATATTAGGAATCAATTTTGAAGAAGTTTCTTCTTTAGTTATGAAGGGTATGTGTCAAAATTGCATACATTAGAAATGTTTTTAATATCTATGAGTTTAAAATTTTTGGATTAATTGATAAATACTAAATTTTATATTAAAATAATGAATAAAGGGGTTTCAAATATCATATATTTAATGAAATAAAATATATTAAAGTTATACAGAAGTAATTAAATGATATTTTTATTCATACACATTTCCTTATATAATAATTGAAGTTGTTTACTGAAAATTAGTTTTTTTGGAATATATGAGATAAAAAATAGTGTTTATGATTCATTAAATTCTAAAACATGTATTTAGAAAACACATGTTCATTCATAGTTGTTTCCAAAATAAATGGATTTTTGTAGATGTTTGTTAAAATAAAATGAATTAATATTCTCATTCCAAAAGTGGAATATTTTAAAAAATAATACTATTTTAATGAAAAATTTCTAAACACACTAGATAACATTTATCGTATGAATATAATTATATATTTCTTAGACATTTACACTAAAGGAAATTAGGGTAATTTCCTAAATACAAAGGAATTTATGTACCCTGGAATGATATTTTCATTATCATATAGTGTCTAATAGGCTAGTTGGTGTTTTTTTACTTTGAGGTTCTAAATATTTATAAAGATCATATCGTTATAGTCAAGGGAATCCCATTTTATAACAAATGATTGTATAATATGTTGGAAAATTAATATTCTAAATATTTAGAAAATATTTATTGTAAATAAAAACTGATGTTGTATGTTCTGAGGGATAATGATGATGATATAATTATATATAGTTATAGGTTAAATAACAACAACATTAACATGAAAATATTATATATTTATGAATTATGGAGTTTAAATATGTTAACAGAGTTCAACATTAGGGATATGATTCCTTAGTCTCACCATTATTTAATATATACATATTCATATATTTTAGTCATAATATTGTTAGTGGGATGGTTTTATCTACAGATCAAATAAAAATATGGTATGAGAAGCATTATAATTTAATAATTTTAATAAACTGAATTATAATGTAGTTAGGAATAATTTTTTTATAAATCATTTATTTTCTCTTGGTAAACCTTCTCTACGACCTACAGAAGGTTTTAAGAGCGTCTTGATATTTTTCAATGGTCAAAGTTTCCAAAAATGAGGAATCAAAATGGTATTCATAGTTAGGGATGACAATGTCATTAAATCATATGACGGTCCCAATACATAGGATAAGTTTCATGATATGTCTTCAACCATACAAGATAAATTTCATGCGTATGTGAAATTTCTGTTTTCGGGGAATGATTATTTTTTCATGGCTTGTGTACAGTGAGGAAAACCATGCAGTTAGAATGATTGAGTGGTGTTCAATGGTAGTTGGTGGAACAATGTTGGAGAATGGTTTGTCTAAACCATAATACATATTTTTTATTAGTTAACATATAATTTTTTCATTAATTATAAAAAACAATTAAAATATATTTTCATCTCACATATTCAGTAACATGAACCTCCCCTCTTCTCCCATGAGTTGTCCTATGGAATAATTTATGGATTTTGATAATGCCACTATCAGAAATTGAAATCTAACACAATCAATGTCATAGGAACTGTATTAGTTATCTCTCAAATATACATTCTTCGTTTCATAATTTATCTAAAAAAATCCTTTACAATTTCAATGAAATATAATATGCATTATTTTTATGAAATTGGTCTACTTATTTGATTTCATGTGTTCTAAATAAATAATATTACCTATATATATATGACGAGTCATATACACCCTTTATGTAGGTTGTATTATATTTTTTCCAAAATTATTAGGTGATTATTCATCCTTATCCATAGTGTGGCATGGTGTAAATTTCTATGATTCACTATCCAATATTAATTTCCATCCTTGTTTAACATAAAAATGTTTTTATACTCATGTGGACCGATTTTATACTACTAGATTATTACTACCTCGATTATTTCCACCCCGTGGGTGTTTCAACATATGTCTCCCATGTTAATATAGTTGTTGATGATCCATACCACCACCTAAATTGTTCAATTTGACTATAAAGTAGATTAAAGAATCATAATTATGAAAAAAATAAATATTTAATTGATAGAATATTTTTTTTAATCCATTAAACAATATATTTAATTATAAATGGTGAATTTTCAAATAGTGAAGCATGTGAATGATTCGGCTTGACCAATTGGAATTCTCGATATATAATTTCTTTATATTATTGCTGGTATTTCATAGATATTACCTATTGAATGATTGATAATGGACTTTTTGAGAATGATATTTCACCCTCCATTATATTGGGTTTTATGAACGATGTCTCATAATATTATAGTTTTATATACGATATAGGATTGATGTACATTGTCCATCCATATAAGGTGTTGGGAATGAATATTCACCACCACCATCTCGAGTGTCAAGAAATATGTATCACATTTATATGAGATTCATGTAATATGACCATTATTGATCTTATAGTCCATTACAATGGTTGTGGACACTTTAGTTACACCCATGGTTCAAATAGAACATAGTATCGATTTTTTTGACAACATACAAAATGACTTACGTAGTGAATATACATGTTTATAATATATAACTATAAATATATATTATTAGAATTTATATATTTGCTATTCAGATCATAAATATGCAAGACTATAAGAAAGTAGGTAGAATCATCAAGGTATTATAATATAACATTGAATGATTTGTATTTATATTTTCATATATGTTTATCATTCCATTTACCACCTCACTACATTCTATATACACAACATTGATTATTTCTAGACCTCGCTGGTTATGGCGTATTGGTTTTATCATTTACCCATATCGTTCCGCCATAGAAACTCTAGTAAGCCTCATATCTCTATATATGGACAAGGGAATGAAACATGCTAGAAATTCTTGATTTGATTTACATATAGTAAGGTTTGTGGTTGTAGTGGACCGAGCATGTTCTTATCATGCTATTGGAGAATCCTGTAGGTGTTTTTTTATTTTTTTATAGTGTCATGTATACGACTTACCCCTATTTCAATATTTTATCTATTATAATTCCATGACATCATGACTTATATTAATCAACCTATGGGATTTTAATTACTATTTTAGATTCAAGGTAATTTACACATTCACAGTTAATTATTGTATATTTTTCTTCTTTTCCACATGTAATATGATGTTTCAGATACTATTGGATTATTTTTTGTATCCTCAATTCCACTCTAATATGAGTTTATATTCTTCCCAATTTATTGCCTTAGAACCTCGCAGGTAATCGATAGCCTTTAGCATATGAGGATGTGAAACTGAGGCCATGAGACCCATTATCTTCAGGTCCCGGTAAAGATGATCAAGGCATGGGATGTTACAAATTGATATCAAATGGTTTTTATGTTTTTTTATTTTATTGGGTATTTTATATTAGACTAAGATATAATGGAATTTTTCAACGAGAATGATCCTTGGTGTAGCTGAACCTTGTACAAGTGAATCCCAAATTTCATTGGATTTTTTATTGGTGTAATTTGTTTCAACGTATTACATTTGTAACAATTTCACCATTTTCTAATTCAAATTCCTTGTGATATTATTATTATTGATGCAATTGATATATAATTCTTTCATAGGTATGGCACGGAAAGAAATTAGCATCACATGCATCATTATGGAATCATTAAGACTAATATGCCATGCATGTTTAATGAAACATCTACATTCTATAGGAATTTCAATACATACTATATTCATTTCATAGATAACTATATATTTAATTCTTTTAACATTTAGGGAAGGTATAATATAATTTCACTAATTATACTAACTACATCTATTTAAATTTTATTTTCATTCATATATTGTTCATTAAACCCTATTAACCAAAATATAGAATATTGTGGGTTCTAGACCTATGGTCCCCAAAGAAAGATATTAAATACGATATTAAAAATGTGTATTAAATCAATAAAATAAATAAAAATTAAAATGGATACCAATAAATGAGTTAAAAATTGAAAAGTAAATGGTGTTCTCCATTATTACATTCAATTTCCACTCCATATACCAGAACAACAATAAACTAATATAATACATCAACCCAATCAATGTCTTAGTAGGGGTACTTGAGAGTATCTCTTACATCCTTATGATATGTTATGGTCTTTCATTTATCACCAAGGCCTTGATGTTGGAGCAGGATCAGAGTTGTTAACTTTGCAAGATGAAGGCTTTATAAAATTCTTACTATCAATATAGATTTTTATCAACCTCTACACTCTTTTCGGATGCACCCATTTGGAATTGTAGAATCATGCCACCAACACAACATGAAGTTGTATTCTATGAAGGCACTAACCACCAAGCACCAAAGTGGTGGGCCCTTAGCCTATAGTGATTCTTCACGTAGTTTATACTTTGCAACCACATTTTATTCATAGTATAGACATGAATTCCTAATTATAATAGGGATATTTATATATGATTCAAACTATTAATAGAGTTACTCAACATTCCATGGATATGGAAGAGTTGACATAGGAGTTTTAGCAGCAGCATCCTCTCACCTTATTTGTGGATGGTTTACTACATGGTAGATAGTCAAGGATAGAGTTCATGCTTTCTATATTCATGAATCAAGAGATAAAAACAGATTTGAGGGTTATTCTCACTTCTGATTGTGCTACATGGTTCTTCAAGTGCTGGTGGGATGTAATTACATAGGAGGAATGAAATAGAGACATGATCAAGGAGAAATTGATAACAATATTCTATTATTACTTCTTTTAATAGATAATGAGTGTTGATTGGGATAATTAATTTGTGGGCATGCTATAGTGATACATGTTTCTCATCGATATTCTACTTGTTTTATTAAGCTACAACATTTTCAACCAATTATAGTGGGTGGATATCTAATAAATTAAATGCAATTTGAGTATGGGATTGTATACCCCATCCGATCATCATTCAGTGTCTTATGGATAAAGCCTATTTAGGTGATTTCCAAATAGGCCAGCATTTCTGATAGGAATATTTGGGAATCTAACAGTGGAAACCAATGTGATTCAACACCCAAACCCACAGGTAGTTCTTCTTCAAGGAGATATCATCATTTTGTGGTTTCTCATGGGGGAAACATCCATTTGGAGTCTCATAATGATAGCTTCCAAATATTTCATTAGTGTCGGAATCCCAGATAAAAAAACATCAGTGTATTCGCGATCTATGGTAGTACTGATGTTGTCAAAGGATGGGGCCTATGCATCACTACTAGAAGACAATTCCACAAGTTCATATAGAGGGGGGATCTATACAAACACCGTGTTCTAGGTTGGGGAAAATTGTTTCTCTCATAGTAGGATACTATAACATAACTGTAAACTCAAGATGAAGTGGTGGTCAAGGAAGAGGTAATAAAAACTCAGCGTCTCAGTTCTAGCATGGTGGGTCTACATAGGGTAGTTAATTTTTTACTCATGGTTGTGGTATAGGCCAGGTAGAAGTAGTGCATCCTACCCTGGAGGTGCATTGCTCCAACCATTTACTATTAAATTTATTATTCTTATAGATTATAGATTACTGACTTATTTATTTGACATAGTAATATGACAATATTTAATGTCATAAGAAAATATACAGAGTCTCAACCTCATGTTGTATTTTTACTATGGCCTCAAGACACATGATACCTTATTTGGTATCCCATCTTGGAGAGTTTTCTGATGTACGAATTGTCCCCTTGAGATAGGGGTTTATCGCTTTGTATGGAATAATTTCACCACTACATGATAGGGATTGTTGAAATTATTTTTATAGACTACATACATTCATATAAATCCCATAATGACTATAATATATATACGGTTATATTAACATATCCATTTGGAGGTAAACATCTCCATAGTGAAGAATGGAAATTCCATGCATCTCGATAAGTACCTCTAAGATTCATGGAATTGGTTGAGTTAGAACTACTATTTTATATCTATTCATTGTTTTTCAGTGGGTATTACCCATTATTTTCTTTTATATGGTGGATTGTTTTATGGTTTTATTCAATGATGACATATCTAGGATACCTTTAGTGAGAGAGGTATAATTTACCATTGTTCTAGTGTTAAAAGAAACACATGTGTCCATTGCATCATACACTATGGAAAATATTTATGTCTTGATGATTAAGAAAAATATTGAATACTTAAAGGCTGAAGGATTTATCCAATAATGTACCACACCATGGAGTTCAAAATTAATTTACTATAAGAAGGTGGATTTTTCCCTTAGGCTTTCTTTGGATTGCTGATTGTCGAACATGATTACCGTTAAGAACTAGAATCCACTGCCGCAAAAAGTTGACCAATTTTATAATCTCCATGGAGTGAGGGTGTTTCCAAAAATTGACATAAGGTCGGGCTATTAATAGGTGCATGTTAGGAATCAAGCATAACACCCTAAACTATTTATAGTATGAATGGTATTAATGAGTACATGGAAATGACATATAGTATTATTAATGTACCATGAATTTTCATGTCTTTAAAGAATTGTTTTTTCCACCCATTTATTTATCCATTCATGTTATGCTTTGTGGAAAACATAATAGTGTATTCATTTCCTTGTCATGAACATTCCCAACATACAGATATTGTTCTTAATACAATAAAAGACCATTATAATTACAAAAATATAACAAATTCAACTTATGGATCAAAAATTTCCACTTAATATGTTATAGAATCTCAGTGTCTTGATTATTAGTAGACCTAGAAAAGGTGGGAGTTGTAGTATCCTATGAGTATCCAACAAATATCATTGATATACATTGTTTCTTGGTGATACATAGGTATTATGGATTCTTCATCCACTACTTCTCATGACTCTATGTTTCACGTACATGCTTAAATATGATGTGTGTAAAATTCATACATTATAATGCTTTTGTTGTAGCCTTTTAAGAGAAAAAAGGTCATTTAGAAATAGAACATATCAGGATTCTACCAAATCCATGGATTATATACAATGATTATTGGGAAAATCATGTTTAATTATCTGAGCTATAATGATGTGGGATGAACACGTTGTAGCATAATGGTCTCTTCAATTGAGGACTCACATGTGTAAATAATTAAAACATAACCTATAGAGAGAATATGTTTTTCATTATTTGTGTTGTTGGATAAATTATTTACATTTCTAGAGTTTTATGGTATTTACAGATCATAATATCATCAATTATATCATTACAAAACATTATCCGAATACGAGTCATCATAGATAAGTTGATTATATATGTTCCATTGATTTATACATTTGTGACATACTAAGAATATGTAATGTTATATCCAATTATATGTTCCAAGGAACCTCATACACAAGTGGTTCAAGATTATAATGATGATTGAAATCTCATGGAATTTTTTTTAGAGATTCATGTTGGAGTTTGGTCGGGTCACTAAATGAATGTCCTCATGGATATAAGTGTCACATATAGCATTTTTTGATAGGTGATAATGTGGAAACTCTCAGATCCTAAGTCATTAATCCTAAGGAAAATTTTCCTACAGGATCATTCACATTATGGTTATACCACGATGACGATTAAACCTTATGATTTCTTGGGAATAAATGGCTACCATAAGACATTAGATATGAGATGATGGAAGAATTTCATTACTCGGTTTTTGAATTATATTCTAGTGTCATCAAGGACTATAGACACTATCTTCACCTATATTTGAGTCCTTCTAAGAGATGAAATATATCTATCTTTATCACTTGGTGTTCTAACATTCAATAGGTGAAGGAAGAACAACAATGACCAACATGAATTTTACAACCATTATCTCTTCCCGAGTGTAAAAGGGATAATTTTTCTATAGACATCATGACTAGTTTTAGAAAATAATTTAATGGAAAAAATACTTCAAGGATAGTTTTTTATTATTTGATTGAAACCTCAAATTTTTTACCCATTCAAGAGACCTTATCAGCAAATGAGCTATGGAGAAAATACATCAAGGAGGTCGTATAACATCATAATGCTCCTCAGTTTGTCATATCAGACCTGGAAAAAAATCCCCATATTAGTTATAATTGGGGTTTCAGAAGGCCTTGGGTGAACATTCTCTTCTACATACAACCTATAAACCTTATAATAGAGAAAAAACAGAGCACCATATTCATGTATTACAGGACACGATCCCTACATGTGTCCTTGACAATGGGGGTAATTGGAAAATACATGTACTTGATGTTAATTATTCTTATAAAATAAAAAGTATACCATCAAAGTATATCCTAATGAAGTATTATATGGTAGTCCGTTATAATCACCTTAGTGATATATAGATGCATGAGAAAGGGATTTTCATGGACCATATCTTTTCTTTGAGTCTTCTAAGAAGGTGCAGTTGACCAGGAAGCACATATTGACTTTTTAGTACAACAGAAGTCATATTTCAACTTTCATCAAGGACCACCTGAGTTTGAGGATTGTTAATATTTTTTCTAACACGTTTTACATGGTTGGACCCTCAATTAATTAGTTGTTAGGGTTAGCTATCATGTCATTTCATTGTACCCTATGTGTTTTTAAAGCGAATCACACGGGTTCATACCTAATATAACATACTCAGAGATATATTTATATTAAATATTTAGATCATGTATCTAAGCCCCACAAATATTATATAAACCAATAACACATTTTCTATATGGATTTGGTATTTTTATATGTTTATGGTCTCAATGAGGCATATCATGTGTGGATCATGTATCAGATCATAAAGACCCATCGACAAAATTTAGTCCTTTCAATACGTGTCTTATAGAAGAATGACCAAGTATAAGACAAGACCTAAGAGTGAGAAGATGATATGTAATAATAGGGTATGAAAAATTTGTTAGATGACGAATCCTTATCCTCTTAAGGAGAACATGGGGTTGATTTTCTTTAATAATGGTTGGTTGTAACGAATCCAAATTTCATGACATATAGTTTAATTTTTGAGTTTCAATCCATATTATTGATTGTGTAAACATACTCAATGGAATAATGAACTTTTTAAAAGCATCATAGGCTTTTTTTGTGTATG
Source organism: Viscum album (assembly GCA_963277665.1). Lineage (NCBI taxonomy): Eukaryota > Viridiplantae > Streptophyta > Magnoliopsida > Santalales > Viscaceae > Viscum > Viscum album. The sequence goes on from OY728141.1 coordinate 516,477,663, forward strand.
GAGTTATAGAAACCTGGGAAACAGAATGGGTCACATAGTTAAAGCATTATTATAGCTAGAAATTTGATAAAACCATAGGAGGTAACATATGCATATGGTTGTATGAACAGTTTTTTGGAAACCGTGGGATCCATGTTTCATGAACATGCTAGATTTCAGAGGTCTGTAATAGATTATTTTCACAAGTCTTAAGAATTTTTTGGAAAATTACGAGCCTATCCAACGTGATTGGTATTAAAAGTGATTGGACAGTTCATGGTTAGTGCATAGTTCAACTAGCTAAGTGGCCCAAAAGTGTGACCATTTATGAGGGTGAATTAACCATTTTCCCTTGATGAGAATAAATAATTCACCCACCTTTTTAAATTAAAATTTTATATGATATGATCCTCATCCATTCTACCATGACCCCCATATAGCATTACCAAGGTAATTTGACAGTTCCTCATTGACAACTCTAAATCTAGTATTGTAATAAGCATTGGATCATAATTAGAAATCTCAAGAATGATATTTCATCTATTAGTGTTAAATATTCTGGTATCATGTGCTATTTAAGAGGAATATCATGTTACCTATTTTTTGGATATTGGTTTGTTTCTCAAATTTATTCCATTTTAAATCAATCTAGAAGCCAATATTTAATGAGGAGTTGCCTATGACCCTATGGTAGGTTTTTTTTGCTGTTTTACACATGATTTTAGCCAAATATATTTCATTCTCTATTGTGTGGCTTGCTGAAAATTACTATCAAACACATTTATCATTTCATTCATTTATTAGTTAATATAAAAAGTTTTTATAATTCCTATTACACCTATTATCCTATTATTGGTTGAATTCCTCATTCATCTAACCCCATTGGGTGTTCTAGTTTATATTTCACTCTTTAATATAATAGATAATGAACCTAACCACCACCATTGTTTTTTTATTAAATCTAAAATGGATCTTCCATTCATAATGAAGTTAAATGGAATAATATAATGGATTAATATTTGGTGGAAAGGGTACACCATACACTAAAATTATAAATGGAAATTATATAAATTGTGATTTCCATGATTGAGTGGTCTTAATGAATTTTAATGAATTATGTATAATTTCATTATATTAATATTGGTATTCCATGGAAATTGGACATTGGATGAAGAATAATTGATTTTTTGAGAATGATGTTTCATGCTCCCTTACAACAGGTATTGGGCATGATTTCCCACACTATTAAACATTCATTTAGGAAATGGGAATAATCATCTACATCCCACTTTATAGTGTGTTGGTAATGATGGCTCACACCCACATCTTGAGTGATGAGAATTATTTATAACATATATACATGTTTTAGGAAATGTACCCTTGAATAAACCTATAGATCATTAAACAACTGAGGGATGCCAACGTTATGCATTGGGTCCAAATATCATCTAATATCCATGTATATACATACTTATGTCCTTACATACATTGTAAATAAATCTGTATAAAATATATAACAATATATATATATATATATATATATATATTATGGTATTCATATTAGACATACTATGACATATTTATAAGAAGGTGGAGTCTTACAGATGTCCTACCAGAATGCGATAAAAATGTTATTTATTTTGTCCTCTGACTTATAATTATATATATTTGAGCACGATATTCTGTATACATAGATTGGATTATATATATGAACCATTCATGGATACCTAATGAATTTACCTCTCACCCTATTATGGACAATATTGGTACTCAATTATTCCACACTACTATAGGTATGGTTACGATCAATTTTCCAACTAAATATTGTAAATCTAATTTACTTATTGTAGTGATCATTGGATCAGAGGAAGGAGCTTATTTTGGTGATTCTAGTGGAGCTATATTTTTTTCATTATATATCACAATGTATATTCCATTCCCATATTTACCCTTTTCTTATATAATATGCTATGAAATCATCATGTACATGAATCAACCTATGGTATTTTGATTAAAATTTATGTTTCTTCATTATTATTTTTTCCATCATTATATATTATAGTTTCTTTGTTGGGCCATATGTTATTTGATGATTCTATTAATATCTAATTATTAATATTATCTAATGATCCACTCTGATATGATGGTCTAGTCTCCCCCATTGTACCAACATAGAACATCACTTTTAATGGGAAGCCTCAAGAATATGAGGAGGCATGCTTGAGTCCATGTGACTCATAGGCTCAATGCCCTAGTTATATGGATCTCGGGTCAGGATTTTATATAAACCAAACAGAACCCATGAAATTATATTAATAATACGGATGATTTTAATGTATTTAATGTACATAATTCTAAATAGGTTCATATATATGGTTATTTAGTATTTATAAAATAGTTCAAGAATAAAATATATACAACGTTATAAAAAAGTAAGGCTCCAAATTATCCTTCTTTCACAATATATATATATATATATATATAGAAACTAATATTTTAAGATGTGAAATGGTAAATGAACACTGGTAGTATGACTCTAACATACTTATAATTTATTTTCAATGTGGATTGTTATTTTTTATGATACTATTTTATTTTATGAATGGGTATTTTTTTATCATGAGTTTGAATATGCCCATGTGTAAAAAAAAAAATTTTATATGGGACGAACAATGAAATATACCACATTTGTGTAATACACTAGGTTTTTATCATATAAGGGGAAAATATATTTGGAGTCCTTAATAACTGCGGTTAGTGAGATGCCAATCATTTTAAACTTTTTTACATTGATATGTTTCTTATGTAAGCTTTGTGTAATAGATAATTAGGGATGAGTGGGTATATTTGTGGATTAGGTTATTGGTTGGAGAACAAAAATGATAGAATATTTCCACAGATATGATGGTTAATTCATTTAGTATCTTGATTATGATTGAATTAGTATCTTTATGGTCATTCATTGATAGTATAGATGGTGTTTTTTTATTTGGGTGAGGGGTATTTGATTTTGTTATCCATAATGGATAAAAACATTTGATGTATTCATAAACAAGAGAAGTCAATACTAAGATAATAATGGATATATGAGTTGTCCATGATAGTTATACAAACACTGTGTCCCATTTCCAGTTGATGTCTTGGATTAATGGATCATATCAAAATTACAAAATGTATATGTTGTAGCCAATGGAAAATATTACAGTGAAACATTCATTTGAAAGATATCATAATATATCCCTTTATAACATATGTATCATTTATTTTTTGGTAGTGGCCACTGTTTGATTACAATTATGGGTCCAATGATTAGTATTATTTTTAAATTATATAAATTAACATGTGATCAAACAATGAGATTGACAGCATTGGGATTGAGTAAGGAATAATTTTCATCACCAAAAGTGCTTAATATTTTATCAAAAATATATATAAATGTGTGTTAATAATCTATTTTATTTTATAACAACATTAAATTATTTATTTAACCCTCCATTAGTACATAGTTTTCATTTTTTTATGAATTTATACTCTTACAGATTAATTAAAGGGATATTTTATGTGTCATTGATGTATTTTTGCTGGGTGTTGTTAATAATTTTTTAGATTAATTTATATAAATAGAAATGGTTTCCTTTTTAAATTGATAATGATTTTTTTAGATGGTTTGAAATGATTATGACGTTAAGGATATTAGAAATTATTTCAATGAAGTATTGTTTTTAGTTCGTATTGATTTTAAAGTACTGTTTAAGATTTTAAAACTAATTAATAATATTCTAATCATAATTTTTGATAAGATTTCAGATAAATTTAAATTTATTGATTAAATCCTTATGAATAAATTTTTTTGTTTTGTCTTCATGATTTTATATTCTGATACGGTCTTATGTTCATTTTTACATATTTAAATTTTTTTAGAAATTAAATGATGAATTTTGGGATGTTTTGGCCATGGAATGTTCAATTGAATAATATCTATAATGATGTGGATGTATTTCCACATTGTTTATCATTTTTCATGTGATTAGTAGACATATTTAGGCATAGGGTGGTCAATTTGTGCCTTATAATTCCACCAATATGAAATTTTTGAAGACTTGTGATTTATGTGTACAATTATTATATCATTAATGGTTCTATAAATTTGTTTACTAGTGAAAAAAAGAATTCCTTTATAATACAATGATTGTTTCTTAATCTTGTTCGTCATATTTATGTTATCCACTTCATTTTCCCCCCTTATTGATTTAAAATTAAATCAGTACATTTATATCCAACATCATGTTTTTAGATGCTCAATATCATGTAATGTTATTATATAATTTAATTTTGGATTTCATATGGATATGAATACGCATTTGAATTATTTTTCAATTTTTTATTTCTTAGTTATAGAGTCATATATTTCATTATTCCAATTTCATAGATACCCAACCTTTTGTATCCAACATATATTTTTTATAATCTGGTTTATGGTAATTCTATTTTGACTGTCTATTTTGGTATTATTATTTATTTTTTATAGAATTAGAGAGGTTTTTATTTATCATAATAGGATTATTGACTCCTAATTTTTTAGGGACTATGTAATTCCATAAATCATTGATAACATTATCTGTGAATAAAGTGATATAGGTGGGGGAGTTCTCACAAAATAATTGCAACATCATGTGTTATTTTAATTAATTCAATAATTTTTTATTTTGAGGGATAATAAAATTGATTTTTTTAAAAATATATTATTATTATTTAAATGTATTAATTTTAGGGGCCTTTATAGTATTTTATAGTGTTTTACAGTTCTTGGTTAGTTGTAGGTATGGTCATTAAATTAAGGCATTACAATGTGAAAAGTGTTGGGAAGAAAAATTTGTCTTTGTGTGGAAAGATATGTTCACATTTCCATGGACCATCATTAAAAGATTATATGTACGAATTTATAATCCATACATTCATTTCTTTGCATTTATTTTTATTATAGATTAATAGATCACAACATGGTATAGATGCGATAAACCCTGATGTTGTGTAAGGTTTACCATGGGTAATACTTTATTAATACATAACGTAGTTATCTTAGAAATTTTTTTGGTGTGGATAGATATCATACCAAGGAAATGGTAACTAGAACATAACAATGTCCAGTAATTTTTATTTAAAATTTATTAAATATTATCCATAAAAATCCTTTGGTATTGACATTGTAAACATTTATGATAGATCATGTCCATAACAAATCTAGTGAGAGTCATACAATTATTGGGTGAGATGTAGGAGAGTACAATCTGAAACCAATAATTCTAATAAAATATCTTTTTTTGTAACATATTATAAACCAAAAAATGAGATTAAATAGGTCATGAATTTTTTTTATTAAATTTAATCTCTTTGAAAAATTGTAGAACACGCAACCGCGTGCTAATAAGAATCACTACATATAATATTGTGATAACATTTCCATTAAATTATTGGGTATTAGTAGTACTATCTATATTATGAAAATTATTATTATATACTAATTAAAATATAAAATATGTGTCTTTTAAAATAAGAATAATATTTTTTTTTAAAACTAAATGTTTTTCTAAGAAATCATTTACTCAAGTTATGAAAAAATAATAAATAATTAATTTTTGGATATAAAAAATTCTTATTTGAAAAAATGTGATTGTTTTTAAAAATTTTGATATCAAAAGTAGCTAATGTGAATTCTTGGTATATATTTTTTGAAATATTTCCTTTCTTGAGGAATAGTAAATAATGATGAATTTTAATTGAAAACCAAACTTTATAAAATAATTTTTTATGAAAAATAATTTTTTTTATTATAAATTAAAATAAGTTCACATATTTATATCATTTAATCCAATTTATTTCACTGAAATCTTGTTCACACATGATTTATATATATAATCATTGTAATATTTTGTATATTTTCTCTTAAAAAACTCCCTTTACCATCGATTTTTTATGATTAATTTGAAATTTAAAAAATTTCACTTCTATAAAATATGTTTTTGAATTTGAATTAAAATTTTAAAATCATCATAATTTATAAATTAATATATTTTCTAGTTTTGTTTTACCAAAATTAATAGTCAAAACTAAACATATTATTAATCATGATTACGGAAAAAATTGATTCACTACGGGTTAAACTTACATGATAAGGGTTAAAAATGACCTATCGATAATTATATTACTTATTGGATGTTATTATATATTACATATATATTAGAAGTTATATAATGGAACATTATGAAGGATTTTTTTTGGATATAAATGTGATTATTATTGAATCATTTCATAAATCTGCAGGTGATCCGCTGACCTCTCTTATAAAAGGTCACCCTCTCCTATTTTATTCACAATATAAAAACATTTTTTCGACAATCAATATCCAAACATAATTTAAAAAATCTATAAAAACATACTATAATACTTAATTTGGGCATAAATCTTTCTAAATTTTTTCTGAAATCAAATATTGGAAACCTAAACAAGAGGAACATTCATCAATGAGTGTCATTATTTTATTTCTTCATTCACATTATTAAATCCCTTGTAACTATTCATGTATAATAACCCCAGTATATTATATATTCTAACATGTTTCTATAATTAGGTAATTACCTAAAAACACCTCCAATTTCATCAAATGGATAAATAAATAACCTTTTTTGTGTACAACATACAACCACCTCACCAACAGATGTCATTCATTTTTCCATGACTACCTCTCACAGTTGGGCATAAAGAAGGATATAATGTAAATATGATATATTTATAAAATACTTATACCTATTTAATAATTTATTTATATATACTTTTTTCCATTTATTATGGGATAAGATATCATTTCACGTGTGTATGGAGGACCACCACCTCGTGAATCAATGATTTTTATTTTTCTCTAAAACATTAAAGGGATGGTGATTATGATTAATTTACCAAATATATTTTATTTAAATTAAATACTTAAGATATTTATAACATTTTTCTACATAATAAAATAAAATATTTTTTTTTCTTACACTGAATTACGATAGCATCCCTCATGTATGTGTGTATTATCGCCTCTAATAATCGATGCGACTCTATTTTCATCACCACACCACATGAATGATATATATAATTATATTTTATGATGTAAAAGTTTGTATATATTATTATTAATTTCTGGAAATATAAAATATTACATAACTATTTTCTATAATGATTACTGAAAATTGGAAATGTTACTCATGTGTATGTATGACCTACCAACTATATTATTGTAAAATAGTCCATTTATCATAACCATTAGTCGTGGATATTTTGAAAAGTAAAATTGAATAATAATAACTATATTTTGGTCATTATTATTTCTCTATGGATGATAAAATTATGCAAAAAATTCCATAACATGATCTTTCATAACAAATTCTGCATGTGAAAACAATGAAATTAACACCAAGAACAATAAAAATAAATAGTGATTATTAAAGTAAGAGTGTTAAGATGTCAAAAAAGGATCATATATTTATTTTAAATAATAATATGGTTTTTTATAAGTTATTAACATTTTAAATTATTTATAAATGAGTTTATATCACAATCAACCAAAAGGAAGGATGAGTAACGGGAGTTCATATTAGATTCCCATCATTGAGAGATATTATTATATTATGCACCACACTTATTTTTTCTGTTGAATATAAATCCCCATAATTATATAATGTCATTATTTCTCAATAATTAATGATATTTTATACTTCTATTTAAATTTTATCATGAAATGTGGTTTTACATAATTGTTATCATGTTGTAGAGAATATCCAAACATTATTTGTTTCGTTTGAGTTATATTACTTTTTATTATAATGGATAATACTTGATTATTTATATAATGAATGTTTTATATTATTTGTTTTATATCCACTTTTTAGGTATTTTTATAATTTATTCAAATAATAGATTCATTTATTAAATCGCATGTCGACGATATGATCATTTTACGGGTTTAGTTAACAATATCATTCTAATCTAGATTGTTTATTCGTGATCATTAGCTATGGGAAATTATTTGTTCATTGAATAGATAAGACCATTTAATTTATTTTCATATGATTATTAATTATATTTTGAAGTAGTATTACTATTTTTAAACTATTTGGAACAATTATTAAATGATAAAAATTAATTAATAAAATTTGAATTCATTTCACTCTATAGTCAAAAATAGTATATCATTAAAAACCATATTTTATATAAATTGTTTAAAAAATGTTATTAATCATATAAAAAATATTTTCTAAGAAATTTTAAACCATTGTGATTTTCAAAAAAAATCGAACACAGATTTTTATTTTTTTATTACAAGGAACTTTTACATATTTTTACAGTGCTAAGGGAATGTTCATCTTATCTACTACAAATTGATTGAAATTAACCATCATCCTATTAGTCCTTAATTTAAATCATATATTGAATGTTTATTTGTTTATTTCTATTGATGGGTTTTCACTAATATTTTAAAATTTAATATTTTCTAAAATTTTTATTTTATAAAAAATATTTTTAAAACATATTATGTTCTATAACATGATTTTGAAAATGAAAATGATATAACTATAAATAATGTTTCTGAAGATATGTTTATAGTATTTATCATTGTCAATTAAAACAACAATTAATTTTAAATATACTACACTACGAATCTTTTATAGTGATCCCATCTATATTCTCTCTATGAATGTTTTATAATCATTTTAAATTAAGAAAGTATTGATATTAATTTTCTTGTATTATTTTTTAGTCGAGATAATATCCATTAAATTGTCACATTATTTTGATAATTAGACATTAAATGTATATTAAATATACATATTATATATTATGTATTATAAAATTTCATAAATCATATCACATTTTTATATCTATTGTTTTAATTTTATTTTTATTTTATTGAATTGGGGAATGTTAACAAACTATATTCATTATTTGATTAGAATATTTAACATTAATGAATTTTATTCATGAATTAAATAGATTATATGATATATGAGGAATAATTTGGATATGTATACATGGGTGGTCTTGCTTATAAATATCCCATATAAGAATCGATAATCTAATGAAAAAAAATTGTAAGCTTGGATGATATTTTTTAGCCAATCCATATGAGTTTATTCCAAGTAGTTTTAATTTGTATTTTTAATGTTCATTATAGTATATGTATAAGGATACTATGTGAATGGTATAATATAATTATTCGTTTCTTTCATTTAAAATTCAATTATTATTATCCATTATATTTTTACATTTAGATTATATTTGGATGCATTTCATTATCAGTTATTGATTAAATGGAATGAGTTTAAAATTATTGACAATACCTTATTAATTATTTCTTATAAGGTTCTTATTGTAAATTTTTTAATTAAATTGACTTTTCTTAGGTATGTACATTTCTTCATCGATAATTTCCATGGATATTTTTTCATTGATATTATCTATCTACGCATTTAAGTGTAAGTGTTCCTATAAATAGAATGTGTTTTAAATTAGTTACCATGAAAAGTTTATTATTCCTCTTCCATTTATGGTCGTCATATTATTTATAAGATAACATGTGTTTTTTTTTAATTTTCATTACCATATTTATTATTATCCTCGTCATTATCACAATGATATTATTTAATAACTCACTTCCATATTGGTTTTATAATTACATGGAATATGAATTAAAATATTTTCCTTGTTATATTTATTATTCTTGTAAATTCACAATTTCTTCTTTTTTATATAATCCTTACAAAGAATTAAACTCAGCCTTATTTTTTCCATTACTAGATATCCATGAACAGTTCTATAATGGATAAGAAATAATATTTAAGTGTAAACAATGACATTCTAAAAAATTGTGCAATTAATTAAATATTTAAACATAATATGGAAATCATTTATTTTTCTAGATTTCCAAGTAAACTAATACATTTGTTTTTTCCTGATATGATTCCTTATATTTTATGCCATTTCATTAATATAGGTAGTGTCTCTCTACAACTGGTTTTGGGGAAATTAGAATCTCCATTATAAGATGTATAGTATAATCCAGGATATTAACATTTAGGAAAAATTAGATTATGGAGTATTACCTGATTATAAAAATTGAGGTTAAGAATAGGAATGTCCTATTGTGTTTTTGAGGAATAGATTATGAGTTTTTTCCTATCAGCACATCCCGTTTTTAATACTATATAACGATGAAATTCTTGAAAAGATGTACATAAGGGTAATATGTCCAATAATTGTGTATTGGTTTTGACTATATCATCACCTAGTGGACGAAAACTAGCCTTATTATGCACATGGTTTGACAGTCTTAGAGTATATACGTAAGAAAATTCATATTTTATTTACAAACCATTTTTATCAATTTACATATTAGAATAAAATGAATTAAACCATATAAAACTAAGGTGTATTATATTTAAAATAATGTGTTTCAATATAATAGGAAAATGATTTATTATTGGAATAGAAGGGAATAAAGAAATGAATTACTGAAAAAATGAATATTATGATGGAGGGAAATAAATATCATCATTGGGATCCATTTATAGTCAATTTCCTTCAATGTGGTGTAGACTGGTAATTATCTGTGTCAATGAACCCTTCTAAAGGGGAAAGGCTAGAACAAGGAAAAAATATGTGGAAGTAAAATGGATGACTTATTTAAGTATTGAGAATAAAAAAATAATATTCTATAAGTATATTTAATGACGAAACATTGGATATTATAATAATAAAAATTAAAAGTATTATGTTTAATGTTAGAAGAATTTGAATAATTATTACATATGTGTTAGGGATACCATTATGGAATATGAGTTTACATATTATCATAAGTTGAATGTCTTAAACACCATTTTTAGGTTTTTTGTGATGGGAGTCTATCAAGATTAAGTACATTTTAGAGATATTTACTGATTGATAATATATTATTTGAAAATTTATTTAAGGAAAAATACCTTCTTCTTTTATAGAAATATTTTAGGAGGAATTGAAAACTATTTGGGTTAATATAATAAATTTTTAATGAAATTGTAATAATAGTAAAATAATATCATTAGCCTTTTTGAAAAAATTGTTTTATTGAAAACAATAGTAAATATTTTAATTAATGATTAATTTAATTTCATGGATTAACATCATAATTTTTGAGAGTAAACTACAAAAAAATGACATTTACCAACATAAAATTACCATCAGACAATATATTTGTTGGTAAAAATAATCAATTCCAACAGATATTAAGTTTTATTGGTATAAAATTCAAATACCAATATTTATTTGTACGAACAGATATATCCGCTATTATTAATTGTTTAATTCCAACATATATTTCACCAAAAATTAAATTTGTTGCTTTAACATATTAATACCAACTTTTTTTGTCATCACATTAATCTATTGTTATTAATTATTACTACCAACAATTTTTTTTTCAATATATAAATTTTTTGCTAGAATTTAATGGCCACAAAAAATCATATAACAATAATTTTTTTTTATTATTATTTATTAGTTTACTAAAAAAAATATGTTGAACTTAACAAAAAATATATTGAAAAATATTTGAAATCCATTCAAAAAACAATTCATGATATTTTCTATTTGGAATAAAATTAAAATTACATTTTAAATATATCTTATTTGAGATGAAATATTATATGAGTAAAAATTTCAAATAACATTCATATACAAAGTTATAACATAGAAAATAAATTTCTTCATTCAGTTTTAATAATCCATTATTAAAATTATAAATAAATAAAAATAAAAAATAGAATACATCACCTCTTTCTCCCCATGGTTCTCCTCTCCCCCAATAGCCACCCATTATTCATCGTTTGCCACCCACAAAGTGGCATGATCACTACCAGCGCAATACTCCCGGTTCATCACCATTGATCGCACCCACACCCACACCCGCACCCTTGATTATTTATCATTGCTCACTCCCCCTACTGATGTTCAATTTCCTTTTTCCTCTTGTAGCTATAAAGACAAGGAGCAGGGATGGGATTGGACACAACCCCATTTCCCATCCAATCGATCGAGGTTTGGGCCTCTTATCAGGTATAAAAGTATTCTCTTTATGTATTAATCTCCCACAAAATCCTTTGTATCTAGTTCTTTAATTGAATTTTTGTTAGGGTTTCACTGAAATTCCTTTGAAATGATCTTTTTTTTCATGTACTTTTTTTGGGTGAATTTATGTTTCTAATTAAATATTTCTCTAGATCCACTAAAGATGAAATGATATTTCTTCATTTCTCACATCCCATGGAAAAATCCTTGATCCAAACATTGAATCATGCTCTTATAGAGAATATTATACCACCTTCCATGACTCCTTCTGGAATTACACTCCCTTAGAAAACTCATAAGCTGAATATTATCCTCTGGGGTTCGATTTTCTAATATCTAGTATGTATCTGATAAAAATAGGCTCTTCTAATTGTTGGTTGTTATTTCCAATGATCTAGAATACTAATTGTGTGAAAAAATCCCATGATTCAATTTTCAACTCTTTCCAGCCATTGTTTCCCTAGTAGTCATTCCATGCAGTTTCAATAATTCTCCAGATCTTAAATTTATTTTAGTTTCAATATATTTTCTCCTTTTGTATGAGATAATATTTAATTTTAATAATTCTAGATGTATCTAATTGTTTGTATCCACAACACTCATTAATTTTATCTGATTTGAATTCAACAAACAATTGGTTTACAAGAAACTTATCTGAAGTAAAACTCCTCCGACATAGAAATCAAATGGAAAACAATAATCTATTCTTAAAATATAACTTAAGATAAGGAATCATCATCACTTTCTTTGTCTTAATGGAGTCAATACACTATGTGAGAAATAAGTAATAATTGACTTTGAAACCAGTCAAGTATTTCCTACCTTGTTTTGTTGATGAATTCAACATCTATGCTTCGATACCATTTGTTATATTCTGCCTAGAACAAAGTTGTCTTCCAGCTGGAATTTATTTCAAATATCCCTAGATAAAACTCTAAATTTTTTCATTTATTTCACTTTTACAAACTCCATGGATTATATCTCCACATTATCTATATATTGTCTCAACCACTTTTTAAATACATGATAACATAAATGGGGAGAGGGTTACGTCTCAATTATCCTCAAGTTGAGGTGTGTGGATAGAATTTATGATCCACCACTTTTCTTCATTTTATAAACCCTTCTTTAAAAACTTTTTTTAATGGTATTTCATTGAAGCATACCTCTTGTGCAAAAATGTATACAGTTTTGAATATTTCCATCACACATATCCTCTTTTATATAATTTATCTTCAATGTGTGATTAATCCCATTTATAAAATGGTACTTTTTCTTCTTTATTATGCAACTAAATATTATAATACACGTCTATATTTATCAACAGATTTATCTTTCTTCATCAATCATTCTAATGCGATTATTTCCATTTATTTCTTGTTGACATGTTAAAAACCTCCTCCTCAATATTATAATTTTATTTCTTCATTCTCCATATTGGATGCTCTAAATAATCAGCCGTTGGTGTTTTGGGAACACCTTTATCAACGCAACATATTTCATTTTCATGAAAACATGATTCCTCGTTTAGAAAGGAAGCATAGTTTCCTTCTAATCTCATTTACTGCTTCTGCAGTATCTTTCCTTATAAACAATGTGACTATAAATATATTATCTCTAAATGAATTCATACCTCTTGTATTGTTAATTACAAGTCATAATTTTTATTATAATATACAATGAAATCTGAAATCTATGTATGTGTAATTCAATTATTTTTCTGTAAACTCTTCGTGTAATCTATGTAAAAATATGTTTGTGAAATCTTTTTGAAAAATCTGTGTCACTAATATGTGTATATAAACTCATTGTGTAATATTTGTTTGTAAACCCTGTGTGTAATTTGTATCTTTAAACACTATGTGTAAGTTCAGTGTGTCATATCAATGTTTAATCTGTGCGTCCAATCTGTGTCTGTGTTTGAAAATTGTGTGTAAACTTCTGTGTAAACATGGTGTGTATATTAAATGTGTAACCTCATTGTGAAAATTGTGTGTGAAATCATTGTCTATGTGTGTAAATGATTTGTCAACAAAGTGTGTAATTAGTGTGTGAAATATGTGTCTTTATGTACAATCTGTATGTATTCTTTGTGTGCAATCTGTGTTTATAAACTTAGTGTGTAATCTATGTCTGTAAACTCAGTTTGTGATTGGTGTCTGTAAATTCTATAGGCAAACTCCGTTTGTAATATGTGTGTGAAATTTTTCGCTCTGTGTGCAGACTATGTGTAGGAAACCCAAGTCTCATAGCCTAAATACTATTCACTCTAAATTAATGTTGTTGCATCTATTTGCTGGAATCATTATAATTTAAAACCAATATGTCATCATTATCTTTTCCGTGATGTTTTTTATCTTTTTAGGACCTTATTTCATCCTATAATGTTTTTAACTCTTTTGTAAGAAATTTGACTCTCAAAATCTGTTTTTAATGAACCCTTTCAAGCATGTTGGCACCATACTATTTAACCCAAACTGGAGTTGTTGTTCGCAGCAAAAAATTTTTTGATCATGGATGGTTAAGAGCTCATTGTTGTCGATCTTGTTGGGTTGGGATGACTATCGTTTCATTTGTGTTTGGACAATGAAAATGTGGGTCCTACTACAATGATGGAGTAGATTCGGTGCCCATCATCGATTAAAGCCTATATTGAGATACTAGTTCATAGGACCGAAATTCCAGATAGGGAATCCAATTTCGGGTTCAATAGGGATGGCTAAAAAGTTACTTCTCACATTTGCAAAAATGGAGGTTTTGTGTTAGTGGTCATGTCGTTGTTTGTGTCTTGGGTTAAAGCTGACTTGAATATGGGTTGTGATGTGTAGCCTTTATACCATTACCTTTTCTTGGTGCAGTGCTGTTTTTTTCTTGACATGATTTCTCGTTCAGGTCATCCAGGACACATGATTAAGGGGTTTTCATGGAAGCAGGATAGGTTATCATCCTATCATATGTTTGATGAAATAATGAAGGAGGTTCACTTTATTGATGTCATGCTAATTGGAGACTGCGGGTTTGTGTCAATACAAATATCTATAACTCTTAGTTCTATGCTAGTACTATTCATTTCTGGATCATGGCCTTGAGATGCTACTGGGTGTTGTTTGTGGCTGATTTTTATTGAAGTGTAACCGGGTTATGAGTTTCTTTATCACTAGAGTAGTTCCTAGTGGCTGAAGTCCATGATAGATTGTTCGAGAAGGATTAAAGATAAAATATTATCACTTCAACTGAATTTGTTAAAGGGGAATTAAACCCGACGGGTGGTGAGCCGAACTAAAGAGAGGTAATGAATTTAATATAAGCCATATGAAGCTACCACATGATGCTTCCACATGAAAAATTTAAACATAAATTAAAGGTAAATTATATATTGTGTTGTTATTTTCTGATATGTGTGGTCATTAATAATCTTATTTATAAGGTCAGTAGTTATTTTCAGGTTGTGGTCACTGGTTATTTTTATATTACACGTTATGGAAATTGTTGTGGTCATTTTCACTTGTTATATCATCCTGTTGTGGCCACTGGTTTGATTATCTTCTAGTTGGTATCATGCATTATTATTTGTATATCATGTGTCTAGATGAAAACTCTTTACTAAGTCCAATGTTTAGGTCCTCAACACGCTGTTTCTCATGGAATCCCTTTAAGGTAGAGGGAGCTCATGTCGGGTGCTGCTTCAAACAAATAAGGTTGTTCCACCGTGAAGGGATGGTAATGTTGTGCTTTCTCATATCCACTACAACATGTGATATCTTGTGTGAAGTGATGGGTATTTCAAAACTAGTTGCTTTTCTGGATGTATCACATCAGGGGGAGCATAGAGCTACATGTTAGGTCCACTATAGGTTGCTTCATTACTACTGCCACTCAGTGAGTATTTCAGTATTTTTTTTGGGGATTGGTGATATCATTAGAGGATATTATCATAAATTTTGTAGACTATCACTATTCTGTGTCAAATGAATTATTCATGTCAATATACCTTCTTATGTTTCCTACTTTTTGATTTATCGGAACACGTTTACCCTATTAGGGTAGGGGGTTCATGCTGCCATTGTTCACCCATTAATGAACCAGTTTCTGATCATAGCAGGTATTGTTGTGATCTTCTTATGATTCCAGTTATTCATAACTGACCCTATTGTAATTTTACAGATGCTATTTGAAATTTATATATTAATTCTTTGAAATGAAATCATGTTTGAATATTTGATGATTTATAACCAGTTGTTTTTGTTTCCAGTGTGACAGTACAAGCCGCTTCCATCCATAAGTGTATGAAAGGGGACTTACATGAGCGATGAACCACGATAGTGAGATGCCTCTTGTATCCACAAATACATGTGCAAGAAAGGAACCTGAAAAAATGTAAAACAATGGGACATGTTTGGTGTTCCATGACTATGACATCCATCTAACAAATGTCTACAACCACCCACAATTGCAAGAAAATAGATGCGAGAAAAGGGACTTAGGGGGTCTATTTACACGTGTGGATCCCATCGCTAGTGTGAACCAGGATAGTGAGACGATGTATGAGAGAAACAGATTTCAAATTAACATGTTTTTAAATTATGTTTGAATTATATTTTTTATAAAGTCTACATTTGTTAGAGTTTCATATAATTTGATGTATAAGAGAAATAAATTTCAGACGAACAAGTTTTTAAATTATGTTTGACCATTTTATTTCAAATAAAGTCTATGTTTGTTGGAGTTTTATATAATATAATTTTAAAATTAATATATAATAAATATAATTAAAAATTGAAGCAAAAAGTTTTGGAATATTCATGCAAAATATTTTATTTAAAAATAAATTTATAAATAAATATTAATTGTTGATATTTCTTATAATATTTTCAATAATATTAGCGATGGAAAAAAATAAAAAGTATTAAATAGTATTATCAATAGATAAATATGGTGAATGTATTTGTTGATAAATATTTTAACCAATATATAAATTATCTGTTGGTATTATTATATATGAATCAAAATTTTTTTATCTTTCACAATAAAATTTAGCGATAGTGTTTTTACCAACAATTTAGTAACATGACATTTTTTGTTGGTAAAACGCTTTACCAATAGAAAATCCATTTTTACAAACAGATATACCCCTACCGGAAAAACCTAATTATATTTTAGTGGTACTAATGATATTATATGCATATTGTTTGAAAATGTATAACCCACGTCTTAGGTGAAACCCATCACATCATACAATGGAACAATACATGGAACCATGACCCAAGGATAGTAACGATTTAGCTCCAACCATTTTCTGATATGATCTCTCAGTTAATATATCATTTTTTACAATAATAATTTGAAAAATAATTATTAATTATTTACCCTTTGTATTAGTTTTGATGTATAGAGATTAATTTATCAGATTGAATTACTTGTGATATGCATTTTTTATTGAATAATAGTTATTGAAAAAAGGAATGACATTCCACATAGTTATTGATCTTACGATCAGTTAAAGATGATTTTTTTTTATTTAGGCATCAAACATTCATTTTTGGATATTCATTCCACCAAGTATGAGAGTAATTGGAAATTTATCAAAGCATACCGAAATGATAAAATTGATCTTAAGAAATAAAAATTTCTCAAATAAATATATTTCGCTATATTCCTATATAATATAAAAATCCACATATATAGTCAAAAATGACTTGAAAATAAATACTATAGCATACCTAAGTGATGAATCAGATGGTATTTTAAAATATTGAATATTTAATATTTTGAGCCCAATAAGATTCCTTTGATCCATCACTTTATGGTGATCAATGACCACAATCACTCTCTATAATTATATATGCTTCTATTCCATGTGCATATCCACACATTCATCTAATTTTCTTGGATATATAAATCTACTTTTTAGTTAATCCATATGACCATTGTACATCCCATTATCTCTTACTTAGAGGATATTTTATTAATCATTTTACAATGTGTATTTTTAAGCAAATGAATTTTCAATATCAAACCATTGATTATAATGCTAATGTTTAAATTATAAGGAAACAATTTTGTTAATTTCATGATAATTTATCAACAAAAATATTAAAAATAATTACATTTTATTTCATACAATATGAGACATGAATCACATAGCATAAATAAACCATGAAAGATAATTCAGTAAATTTAATCTCTTCGGTAGCATGAGGAAAATGAAACCTCGTTTCTAAATTAAATGCGATATATAATGAAATTATAACCCTAATATTATATTAGATGGCATTAAATTACTAAATAAATTATGACAAATATGGTAATTTATTTATTTAAAATAAAATAAAAATTATTTAAAACAATAATAAATATTTTCATAAAAATGTATTTCTTTACTAAAAAACGGTTCGTTCACAATTTAAAAACATTATATATTTTTAATTTTTACCAATATTACAAGATATATTTTAGAAAAAATTCATTTTTAATCCACAAAACCAAAATTTTCATGCGGTGAATTTTTGGGGCTTTTTTTTGAAATATTTCATTTTTTGATCAATATTTAGATATTCAAAATATTAATTAAAAAAATACATTTCATGTAAATTTTTCATAAAGATGAATTAAATTTTTGAATGAATTAATGTAGAATTATTTAAATTATATTTCAAATAATCTAATTAAGTTCATTTTAATAATTTTATTATTC
Source organism: Viscum album (assembly GCA_963277665.1). Classification (NCBI taxonomy): domain Eukaryota; kingdom Viridiplantae; phylum Streptophyta; class Magnoliopsida; order Santalales; family Viscaceae; genus Viscum; species Viscum album. The sequence continues at coordinate 516,496,477 of OY728141.1, forward strand.
AATTATTAGATATAACCTTTTTAAACTTTTGATCATTTCTCTCTAAAAAATAGATTTCAAATCTCATCTGTGAGATTAAATTTTAAGTAAATTTTCTAGTTAATTGAAATGAGTTTGTTAAAATTTACAACATATATTTAGTACCTATAAATTATAATTTCAAATAAGGACAACTGAATTTTTAATCAAAATAAACAGTGTAGGTAGAATTTGTTTTATCAGGGTTATTGTAAAAATGGATTTACCTGAGTATAAACTAATAATATAACCATTAAAAATAACTAAAAATAGGTCTAAAACACATTTTTTGACATATGCAGACCTTATATTGAATATTTTATATAATTTTACGTATGATATTATTTATAAATTATGAAAACATACGTATGCTTAAATTGTTTCATAAAATTTAAAGTGTGCCACTTACCAAACATATAAAAGGCCACCACCTCCCCTTTTCTCTTCACAACATTAGAACAAAAATTTTCAAACAATACCAACCCATATAACATTAAAAAAATTTGATTAATCTTATATGACATATATTGGGCATAAGACGGAACTATGATGGATTTTTAGCATTTATAAGAAGGATACATGAATATGATGTAACGTTCTTCCACTAGAGTTTTTATGTTATTTAATTATCAAAATAATTAAATTCTTATGAAAATTTTCTGATATACTTAGTTATATATATTAAATATTCAGGTATTATTTTATAACATGTTAATTACCTAATAAAATCACAATATTTATAAATTTTGTTATGAAATAATCATTCACGTTTATAGGGGAATACGACATCGCAACACGATATCATTCTTTTTAACATTACTATCTCACATGGTTTGGTATGATGATGTATATAGAGAATATATGTTATATAATTGTAACTATTTAGTTTTCATATAATATGTACATTTTTAATATCAATCCTGTAGTGGATACGATTACTTTGCTCATGTGTATGGCGGACTACCGCCTCAGGAAGCAATGTGATTCAATTTTAGATAATTCATCACATGGAAGGTGATAATGATAATTTTAATTAATATATTTTATATAAATGAACTGAAAATTATTTAAATGATATATTTTAAATTCTAGAAATATAATATATCATTTTGTTTTTTACTCTGAAATATATTAACATTTCCCATGTACGTGTGGACAACCCCTTTCATGAAGCGATGCGAAACTCATTTCATCACCTAACCACACTGATGATATATATAACTATATCTAACGAACAAAATATATGATATTTTTATTAGTACTATAATATTATATATTATATACCTCTTGGGAATAATGATCATTGAAAAATTGAAATGTTACTCATGTGTATGTACAACCTATCATTTTCGTAATTAAATCATAGTCCATTTTTCATAACCATCATTCATGATATTTTTAAACGTATAATTTATTCATAAATTTGATAGTTATATAATTATAATTATTTTTTAGATTATAGAACTATATAATATGTTCTTGAACGAGGACTTTCATAAAAAAAATTCATTAGAAAATAAGGTTATTAACTCCTGAAACCATGCAATTAAAGAAATATTACTTATTGAAGGGTGATAAGATTTTATTAAAGGATAATATATGATATTATAAAAATTAATATGGGTTTGGTGTGAGTTAATAACTTATTTAAAATCATTATATAGTAGGGTAATGAATTTTTAACGAAAGGGAAGTGTGATATAATGGACTTTGTCACAACTTTACATCATTGAGGTATATTTTTTTATTATGCAACTCATCTATTTTATAAGGTTTAGATAAATACCCTTTACATGTAATTTGTTCATTTTTAAATAAATAATTTAATTTAAGTATTTCTTTCTAAATATTTCATCCATGTTGATTTGAACTTTTTTTTCCCAAGTGGTAATAAATTTCATAAATCAGACACTTTTTCATTGGGATATATTACTTCATCACTGTTTTTGATATTCTTAGATTATATGTATAATGAATTTTTATTATATTATATTGAATATAAACAATTATTATGTTGATTTTTATTTTATACACCAAAAATATTTATAGATTTATCACACTTCAATGTTATGATAACTACAAGGGTTTATTTCACAATCTCATTCTCATCATGATTTTTAATTATTTAACATGAGTTAAGGAAAATTATTTGATACTTTTCTTAATAAAAAAATCTAGTTTTTTTCCAATGGTTAATTATTATATTTAAATTTGTGTACTCTTCAGTACATAAAATTAAAGATCACATATTTTTTTAGGAAAATACGACTTCATTTCACTCTTCGGTTGTAAATATATTTTTTCCAAATCCATGTATTCTAAAAAAATTTAAAAAATGTTTTTAAAAAATTAAATTTAATTATTTAATAATAATTTCACCTTTTTCCAATAAAAAATTCTTTTACTGGAATCTTATTATTGTTTTACCAAAAATGAACTTCTCTTACATTAATATAATAAATGAATAATGTTTATTTTAAATTTTACTATAAGAAGGAAAGTACCCAATGATGTAAAAATTATTTCATTGAATAATCATTTGATTAATTATTAGATTTCACAGAAAAATAATTTCCTTCATTTTATTGAAATTTTACATATTATAATTTTTTTTCAATGAAAATGTCATAGGAAACGTTTTTTTTTTGAATTTTTTTATCAAAATGAAATGAGTTTTTTTCGGCTGAAATTTTTAAATAAAATTTTACTTAATTTCAATTCTACAATGAAAACCCACCATTTTATATATAATAAATTAGAGGTATTTTAAATTAATACTATACATATTCTCTATATATATGGTTTATAGTAATTTTGAACATGGAAATTGTTGACATTCACTTTGATGATAAATTTTGTAGTCAATAACATGTCCTTGAAATGTTCACATTTACATGATAATTAGTCATTAGATCCTTATATGTATTATTTGTCATTTATATTATTATTTCATAATATATATCACATAACAACACATGATATTTAAATTTTAAATTTATTTAATTAACATTGAATGTAATGATAATACATATATTTTATTCAAATAGTTTATATGTTAAGGAATGTTGTTCAGGAATTAAACAAATTATACAATATATTTTGAATGATTTGGATTGTTAGTATCTATTGGGTCTTGGTTATAGATATCCCCTAGATGCAACATAATTATCATGATGTTAAATAATAATCCATTTTAACAATTTTCTTCCAACCTATATTAATTTATACATAGTAAATCAAAACAATCTTATGAATGATCTTGATTGAAGAGGTATATATCATGATTATATATTAATGAAATAAAATAATAACTCATTTCCTTTTTCATAATTCAATTATTATTATCTATTATATTTTAACAATGATATTATCTCTAGATGCATTTCATTCCCTGTTATTGATTAAGTGGAATTTGTTTTCAATTATTTACCATGAAATATGTATAATTCCTTATAAAGTTATGATAATAATATTATTGATTATATTATATATGTTTCCATTGATATTCCTTTCTATATTTATTAATATATATGATATTTTAACATAGACTTTTTTTTCTAGATGAATCTTATTGTTAGTTATTTTTTAAATCATATGTGTATTCTGTTAATTACCATTCTATATTGATAATAACATATCCATTTATGGTATTCATATTATTAATTAAATGCAATGTGTTTTTATTTATTTTTATTTCCATAATAATTATTTTATATGAAATTTTATCATTGGTCATTTCTGAATATTTATTTCATTCACGGTTTATTGATTACATGGCATGTGTGTTCAGTCATATTCCATTCTATATTTTCTATGATTATAAATTCATGATTTCATACACTAATTTCACTTTCAATGAATTTGTTCTCATATTTATTTTTTTACTTTATATAGAATCGATGAACTGTTCTATAAATGATATCAAGGAATTTCAATGAATGAAGATTTATATTCTTAAAAAGAACTATGCTATAATTTTTGTATTGAAATTAATATTTGAGTCATGTATTTATTAATTTTACCATGACTACTAGATCATTATTTCCATCATTATCTGATACCGTATACCTTATTCCAATGTATTAAATTTGGCATTGGATGTAGACTATAGAGAAAAATGTTGCTACAGTATATTCAATGATGTTAGGACTAGAAAACACTATACAAAAAGAAAGAGGAAAGACACACTATCAGGGATTTGATATCAGGTTTCGTGGATATTCCTAGAGTAGGAGAATACCTTTTCGATTAGTATGGCCATGTTGTGATGGGTATCAAAAAATAATACTCACTATGTGGTTAATCATACCACACCATAAAGTGATTAGACACATTTGTCTCATTTTTTTTACTTCCAAATTATACCATTAATGAATTCAATCTATAGTTTGGTTCTACTCATATGTTTAATGTTTCTATATGGGATCTCTTGGAATATCTCATCTCCCTCCACCATATATTAGTCCTTATGAATCGTTTATTTAATTAGAATCTCATACATTTCAACCATATATACTCTATATTATTAGTGAAAACATTTGTTTCATTTGTATATGATATTCTCCAACACAAAAAAAACATTAATATATGTGTAATCTTATATTAAAAAATATATTATAGTGTCTATCATAATAATTTAAAAATTATTTCATTAGAATAATAAACCTTATTAGAAATAACATATTTAAAACCTTTATTAATAACCTTGGGAAGGAAAATATAATAATTGGTGATCTCAGATTCCGAGTTAGTGTATAAACATTAGATATCAATAAATAATCACAAGTGAGCATCATATGACAATAAATTCATGAAAACATGTGCTACACATTAGAAAACCATACTAATCCATTCATATACCATAATCCTGAAAACATGTAATAATGGTTTTTTAATCGATAAAATAATACCCAAGAGTTCAAAATCAACAATAATCAATTATAAGACACAGAAACACATCATAAGAATATGGATGTAGTGGTTTTATTTAACATAAAAATATAAAATCATTTTATCATTCATAGACCTCTTCCATGAATATTACCATGGATTGGAATCACTCCATATTCATTAATTTCATTATTATTTGTTCACTGAAAATATTATATTCTTGTAAAATATCACGTAAAAAATAGGATAAATCCATATTATGTCCATTAATATCTCATAAAATATAGTTTTTTAATTGATTCATTATATGGATATACAAATACAGGCTCATCCTCTATATTATTTAATCCACACAATTGGGTGAAATAAGATCATAAATCATTCTACAATATAGAACCAATGAAAATGATAAATGTTTCCTAAAATATTCCTCATTATAATCAAAAACATAAAAACAATGAATAATTATGGTACCATTAGATTGTAGATATAATAAGTCATAATAAACAGAAAAGGATATTTATATAGATACAAATAACATTAAAATATCAGTAGAAATTTTATTTGGAAAATTCCCCTTATATTTTATGTCACTTATTTAGACTCTAACAATTTTTTTAAAAAAATAATGAAATAATAATATATTAAAACAATAAATGGAATTTATAATTGGATATTTGAGTAAGTGTTTTTTAATGATGTTAAAGAAATCCATTTATGTGATTTATATTAAAATTAAAACTCATTTATCATTTTAGTTAATAAGTAAAATATACACATTTGGAAAACTATAATATAGATCCTTTCAAACATTGGAATTGATAGTGAAATATAATAAAAAATAAAATTCTATAATCTATGGGGAATAATAAGTCATTACTTAAAATAGTTTATAGAAAATAATGTATTGGGATGAAAATATTCAGGACCAGAGGGAAACATATTGTCAGTTTTCATTAAAAAAATTCGTTCAATATCATGTGTATGTGGGAAGAATAAAATGACTAGGAAAAATATAAATCTACTAATGCTAAAAGAATATATGAATATATATAATACCCATTAGAATCTAAATGGGTTTCATAGAATCATCCTTAAATCATCATCATCATAAAATATATAAAAAAATAAATTTGACTAGATTAATAATATTATATCACCACTGAAGCATAAAAATTTATAATGGATATTGAGCTAGTTAGAAGATTCCTTTTAAATTGAATTTGGAATATTCTGTGGAAAAAATGAAAATATTCATTCAATTCAGTGTATTTATTATCTAATAATTTTCTAAATGTTCATAAAAATATTATCAATAAAAATCATTTATCTATTTACATTATTATTCAGAATAAATAATGGTCATGATGGTTATAAAATACATTCATCCCGTAAACATTAAAAGAGATCATTCTTTACATGCTTTTGTAAAATGTAAAAAAGCGAATTATGTGAAAAAAATTAAAAATAATCATTTTAAAAATTTGTAAACATGTTAATGTATGGAAAAAATAATATTTACTGAAATTTTAATTTCAGAATAATAATTCCATAGATAATTTTTTAGAAACTTTATATGGTGTATAATTATTAATTACCTAATAAGAATGAATAATATAATATTTTTAACAGATTTTATTATATATTTTTTTTATAAAAAATGGTGGAATGTGATACTAAAACATGATAATTATGGAAATAAATAGAAGATGAAAAATATGTGTTTTAAAATTTAATTATTATATAATATCTTTCAATGTAAATTTAACATAGAAAAACCTGAAAAGAAATGTGTATGTAACATAATCCCTAAACACTTTGCAAACATTTGAATCATACACCCATCTAATGAAATCGCATAAAATAGAACTATAAATACCTTGAAAATGAATATATTCATGACATAATATATTAATGGGGAATTATGTACAACACATTGAATAAAAATTAAGTAAAACATGAAACATATCTCAACAAAATAATATTGAAAAGATGAAACCATACCTTTTATCCCATATTGATTATTATAAAGTAAAACATAATTTATAATTATTATATTTTTATTTAACATATTATATAAAACCATATTATCATATATTATAATATATTTATTTCCCAAATAATGTAAAACATCTATATAATTCTCAAATATTCATTAAATTAAATATTCGGTTGAAAACTGGTCTATTTTCATTATTTGTTTTTGTTCGATGATTTTGGTCCTTTCACATTGGAAATGATTTAATTAAATTATGAATATAAATAATATAGAACAATAATATATATTAATTAAATATACTTTTAGTACAATCTATCTATGGAAACGATGAATGATGAATTTTATCACTTTGTGGAGCTGATAATCAAATGTTCAGAGGAGTGATGTTTTCATTTTCAAATAAACAAAATGAAAATAAGGCATATAATTATATATATTTGTAAAATAATAATAATATAATAAATTGTAGATATATTCATTTAATATAAATTAAGTACCATCTATTTTATAATTAAATGATACAAATCAAACCACTTCATGGAGGTGGTTGTATACATGTCCATAAGAGAAAAGTTATAACATTCCAACAATTGATAGGGTAAAAAGGATTAAAAAATATTAATTATTAATAGACATAATTAATTAATAAATATCATATATATAGATAAAATAAATCATATAACAATCATGGGAATATGGAAAATGAAATACATCTCTATGTGGTGAGGGTAGTCGTTATGTACACAGGATCGATGCTATAATTTCACATTAGATGGAAATGAGTCATATAATAGGTTATCCATAATCACAATAACATTTATTTATTTTATTAATAAATAAATTATTAATTATTGATGTAAAAATTGAATTTAGGACTGTATCATAGTAAATAAACATAAAATAAATCAGTTAATTCTTATTCCTCCAATTTTGATATTGCCTTTTCTGCAGAGAATGTGTATTTTTTTAGAATATGTTTATAGTCACCAAAATGGAAATGTGAAATGTTCAAAGTTAATTTTTATTGTCAATTGGATATATATTTTTGATAGAAAACCAAAACCCTATATTCCTTTGTAAATCTTAAATCCATTCCTTTTTTATCGGTAAAACTGAACTTCTTTTTTCATAAATTTTAAATTTTTATATCTTATTAGAGTAATATAAAAAACCCAATGTATCACATAAATGAATCATGAAAGATAAGGTTGAAAATTTCCCACCCAACAGAGTAAGAATAGTATTTTTATGAATATTAGTATACTATTGGTGATGTATTAATTGGTTTATCATCTGAAATGATTAAGAAGTAATATTAATAATAATATTTTTCTATAAAAAATATATATAGACAATAAACCGTTCAATTCGTAGGGTTATGATATTTTTCTGAGAAATAATTTAGTAAATATAAAAAAAATTAAAATTTACTTATTTTTTATATTGTATTGTCTATGATTATATGAAATCCTACGATTTATGAGTGTGTTTTTAGCACCAAATATAGTATTAGAAGTCTATCGAATCTCAAAAATAACATGGCTACACCTCACCATCACTTGGTTCTCCCTAAAATTTTGTAAACCACATACACCATAGGTAATATCCCATGAGGTAATATCCATACTCCAATATCAACTAACATAAGGAAATTCATTTATAACACACCAATCTTATATAATTGTATTCATACCCATAAAATGCATTAGTATCTAAATACTCAATAAATATATTTGTAGTAGAATAAACATCAAAAATGGTGATTTTACATCAATTTTCATCTCAATAAATTTTTTTATGGTTTTTTTATCATGAAAAAAATATTTTTATGGTATGGTTATGCAGATCACGACTAATAAGTTATTATAGATTTTTTATAGTAATTATTCCCCATTTACTGTCAGGAATAAGTAACCTAATCACATAAAAGCATAAAATGTCAAGTAAACAATGTTATTGAATTTTATGTATGGAATTTCACCTCTTAATACCCCAGGACATGATTAAAAACAAACATAAATTACAAAAATATATATTTTCTACAAATATAAACTCAACTATACTATAAAAATCCAATAACAACCATCCTCACTCTATAGAAACATAGAATTCACCTTATAGATCTTTTATTTTTACACCGTGGTCGAATATATCCCATTTTTTCATTGGTCTAATATATGTTTACAATAAAAAATATAGTAGGATAAATAAATAAATTTATTATTACACAATATAGCTTCTCTAGACTTCCACATGAAGCAGTGTCGTTCTGGGTGGCTCTTGAGGTCACATAGTACTACCTGATACCACATTGTTTCTTTTGGCCAATTTAGGGATGTTAAATCAATTTTTACTAAAAATGAGTTATAAAAACTAAATATATTTCACAATTAAAGGTCATGACCAATGAATTAAGTTGGTAACCCACAAATTTTGGGTCCTCCATAGAGAATCAAAACTAATAACGATCATTTAAAACACCATTTTAGAATTATCCTATCTATATTCATTGAAACAACTCATCTAAGGATACATCACAAATTTCATTTGATTTTCATATTCATTTTCATGATATAAATTCAATTATTTTACTATTTGAGTTTTTTTTATAAAAATAAAATTATTATAAAATAAATTAAATACATCCAGGATTATGTTTTAGAGTAAATAAATTGGATAATCCCTTTTTTATGGTTTTGTATATGGACCATTGGTAGAAAACTAAAAATGGAAATTAAATTGGTTTTTTCCAAATGTTTAGGCTTATTATAAATCCATTAAAAGAGTTATATATGATTTATTTATTCAAATTTTTTTCTATTTTGGAGTCATTTTAGATTGTACATATAGTATGTATCAATGTTATAAATAATTAATATAGACAACCAGTGACTCATCCAAGGAATTTGGAGAGTGTGTTCTTAGTTTTACATCAGTGGATATAATTACACATTATAAGGGAAGTATATTTATATTTAATTTAAATTACACCTTATTTTTAATATATGCTATCCTAACCAATGTAATTTATTATACCTAATTAAACAGATTTTATATTATAAAATATGTAGTCAACAATAATTTATAATTGATTTTAATTTTAATTAATTATGTATTTTCATTTTAATTGATTCCACCAAGAGGTTGTTTAGTGAGGCATGGATATTAATTCATATTCATTATTGAAATTAATTTAAGAACTATGCTGAGAAAAATCACGAAATCAATTATGTTAATTATAATTATATTTTAATTAAAAAATGTATACCATTTATGTATATCATTTCTATTGAAAAATATACATTTTTTTGAAATTAATTTTTAAAAACATCCAACCATGGAATAAAATATTTTGGAAAATATTGGGTTATAGAAGTGTGCAATATGTTTATTAATGAAATAATTGTGGATTATTTGAGTTTAAAAGCCAGGTATTTTCATATAATATTTTTTTTATAAATCCTATCGGCATGACACCATTCTCCACAAATTTATCTGAATTTATATGATACTGAAATATAATCATATATGAATATTAATATTATATATGTCCATTAAAACCAAAAAATTAAATTTAAAATATTAAATATGAGTATTTTATTTATACTATATATTGAAAAGAAATATGGTGGATCCTTTTAATACCAATGAAATACAACTAAAATTTCTAAAAAAACAAATACAATAATTTTATTCATATAATTGTATTTAACTAAATATTTACATTGAATGCGATATGTATTTTTATTTCATTTTTTAATTAATTAAAATATAAAATGATTGATATTCACAATTGGTTAATACAAATTTATTTAGTCAAATCTAGGGAATATTAATGAGAGTGAGTAGTATTCTAAAAGAAATTATTTTTCTATAATTGATTTTCTTCATTATTCGTTATTATTTTATATAAAATTTGATTTCTAAAATTCAATAATTTTAATATAAAAAATAATATTTAATTATTAATAATTTTAATACATAATTTTATAATATAATTGTGGAAAAATATTTCATTTTTATGTGAATAATGAAGTATACCGATTTCAAAATTCCATGATATAATAACATAACTAGAAAGTAAGAATTTCATTGAAATTTTCAAAAATATTTTTTAAAAACACTATTAATTATTTATATATAATTATATATCTCAAAAATATTAATTGAAGTTTATAATAATATATATGGTATTTTAGAACAAAAATTATTAATTTTTCAAGAAATTTTTAGAATGTATTATAAATTTATTATATTATAATTATTTTTTGCCACAATTGAAAAGTGATTGTACTAAAATGGATTTAAAAGTTTAAATTAATATACACAAAATATATAGTAAAGACCATTGTATTTATATGTATAGTGTATAAATTACATGGTCAATCATTAGTTACAACAATATGATTAAATTAGTGTTAATTGTATTTTACTAATTATAAAAGGATAAAGCACGTAAAAACATGTGATTGATTCCATTATTCATCATATGTATTTCACAATCCGTTATTTCTAATTTTGAGAGATATATTCCATGATATTGAATTACCAATATTAATATGTTATGTCTATTTAAAAAAAATTCATTCAATGTCATTATAAAAATGGCCTCTAACCACACCATCAAAACCACTACTAAAAATTTGTTTCATATTAACACCAAACCTTTTTTTAATTCCCTTTAATCATATCATAACTCTTAAACATTCAGGTCAATTAATTTTTAAATAGTCCCTCGATATCCAAAGGATCTTAAAAAGTAATCTCAAAGTTCATGAAAGGATTTATAATTTTTTCCCTAAGAACAATCATTTATATATTTCCTTTATAGTTATAAATTTAACATATGTAAGTGGTAGAACCAGAAGTGGGCATATAATAAATTTTATTATTCATTAACCACCATTCCCATTATCCCTTAATAAATATCACAATAGTATTTGGGTGCTGGTGTAAACAACATTATTCAACCAGTGACATGTCAGTTATCCTTCATCTCATGTCATTGATGGTATAAAAGGGAACAAATATATAATTATTATATTTTTATCTAATTTAATATTCCCATATGATATGAAATATTACACACTTGTTCTATTTTATGAAAAAAAATCATCATTCATGAATACATATGAACCACAACCTCCATAGAACAATGCATTCCTTAGGTCAATACCTTCTTTCATGGATTTTCATAATAATGTTTTAAATACATAAATACAATGTTGTTTCTATAATTTTCTATCATTTATAATAAATTAGGAATTTTAATAATGAAATGTCAACAAAATATCATCATCAATGTATTCATTTTAACCTATCACACTAAGAGGATAATCTTATTTTCATATTATATAATAATTCCATATCCATTAATTATTCAAATACACCATTAATATTATAATTTATCACAAAAATAAGTAGTAAAAAACATAATTATGGAAATATAATAAATATATTACAAATAACATACCACATTATCATCCATTAATCACGATATGATCTTGTTTGGGTCATTTTAACCACTTACATGAACAATTTTATGAATGTATATAATTCATTCGTACATGAAACTAATTATTCATTAATTAGGATATAAATTATTATATATAGATTTGATTTTATTATAATGGTAAAACTACATGTAAACACTTAAATTGTGATATCCCCCATTCATTGGTTTAGAGTCACTAAAATATGATCACTTTTGATTTAATATTTAGGGTTTGTAACAAAAAATAATAAGTAATGAAATTATATATTAATAAATAACATGTAAAACTAGTCCCATACTATTAATGAACTTGGAATGATGAAATTTTTATCAGGAATTAATTTCAATACATTTTTTTTAACTAATAAAACAATTAATCATTAAACACATGATGTGGGAAAACAAGTATAAACTAACTAGAATTAATATAAATAATTAATATATATAAGGAGTATAGATGAAAAAACATTAACACCCTATATCATTGTTCAATAAAAGGATTATTGTTTCACTACTTTTTTTCATTATTTAATAGGACAATTAATAGTAAATTAGGAAGGGATTTAGGTTGTTTTTGGTTGCATAAGTGGAGTTTTCAAATCCTTTTTACCAACACATGTTGTAGTTCACCATAGATTATATGAAGATAACCTATATTAGATATATAATTCATAGTAAAAATGGTTATGCAAGAGTTGTATGATTGAATAAGTAAATTTAAAAATAGCCGAGTTTTGTGTTGTGGTGTTGATAGTGATGTTCTTTTGAAATGTGTCATTCACCATCAAGGAATGGATAGAGGATGCTACAATATAATAGTGTGGTCTATGTTGAAAAAAATGTTTCAACATACCTTGTTCTATCTATGGTATCTAGGGTATTAATCCTATAAAAATGTTTTTATTCACATTCTTTAAGATTTATTTAATTTAATTCCATATTTTTTTATTGATTCAAGGTTCCATTTCATAATTAATAACCCTTAATAATTATAATTTTATATGTCTTAATTGAAGGGTTATTATCACAGTTTTAACATCTCATGAAATATTTGAATACCATATTTCCCATATATTTTTCATTTATATAGTTTTCTGTAAACATTGAAAAAGGAACTCATTGTTGAATTATTCATTCATATATTGTAGAGGTCAACAAACAACTATCTCTTGGGTCATAACTATTTCCCTATATCATGGTGGATGTTTCTGGACCTATGCATCATTGTAGATCTAACATATTCGATCATGTGTTTTATTCTAGTTTTCCATATATCATGTCTTTGAACCATAAAATTTAGTTAGTGTTTCTAGTACAACACAATACTACATCCCCTAGCTTGTATCTTAGAGACCCCCAATTTTAGAAAATCATTCTTTCTCTATTAATAATATGAATTTATAGACCCCCTTAATGATGATTGACATCTGGTATGATGTTTTTCTTCCATTTAACTTGTAACTCCATAGAATACTATAGTTCTCATGAAATATGGGTTTGGTTCCATTTCTAGGGGTCATTGGTAGGTGATCACTTTCTAGTTAGTGAAATTGTTATTTTGGTGAAGAAAATTTTGGTGAATCTCAACTTTGATGTCAAAATAGTGTGGTAGAAGAATCATTACCATTTTTACATGTATATGATATTAGACTGTGATTTTGATTATCCTTTATTAAACCATTCGTGATATGAGATTCAAGTGGGTTTCTGAGTGATACAGTGGATTTCTTGATCGTAACCTTGTGATTAAGTGTGGATCCTTCCTCTTGATCATGTTGTTCCTTGTTGTTCCTATAAATGGCACATACTACTTATTTTTTGTGTAACATAAAAACTATGTTCTAGGTATTGATATGATCTTGTGGATCCCTATGGATGTTGTTAGGCTAGTTAAATATTCATAAATGAGGGCACTGTTATCCATGTAGAATTGTGTAAATGCGGCCAATGAATCAACCCGACACAATATGGAAATCATTAAATGTTTTCATTAGAACCACTATATTGTTTTGTTAATTAGTGGATGATTGGATAGTAATTATATAGTATTATTATAGATATGATCCATAGGACAATGAAATTTTAATCAAAATAGGGATTGATATAGTTGAATGTGAAGCATTCTAGTTGATAACCACCATCTAGTTGAGGTGATATATGTTTCTAGGGTGGATTTTTTTAACTGACACCCTTTATATTTATGAGCTGAATCATGAAGGAATAGGGTTTTCAATGGATTGGTCAGTTATTTTCGATTCAACACAAGTATGGGTGTTTTTTATTTGATAATTTAATTATGTCATGAGAAAAACTATTATGAATAATGTACACATATGTTATTGATGCATTGTTGGTGTCCTAATAAGTTATAAACTAACACCATACTATAGAAATTTTATGTGGTTTTACATTTTCCTACCACTTATATAGTGAAGGGAATGTTCCTTATGGTGGATGTTTGAGTATTGGTGAATAGATTTTGTGTATTCCTGGATTGTCTTTGGAGGACCCCATCAGTGGTTATGTATTTGATAATTAATTTACATTTTTTATTCTCTTGATGATCTTACCAACATGAAATCCAATTTTATATTTTATTTATTTATTTAATTTACTTGTGTTTTCATTGATTATTTATTATATTATTTGTAACACCCCAAGCTTCCATGGTACGTTTCCCTTCGAATAATGCGATAGCGTGTGTTGTACGCAACCTCGAGTTCTAACACACACCACAACTAATTAAACTAGCCGTTGTGAATAGTAATACCTACTTTTTGAAATCATATATATTTTATATTTCAAAATAGACTTCATTTTTGGATTCAGAATATCGAATTTAGCCTAAGTTGAAATTTTGGTACATTTCGGATAACTTTCATATTTTGATGAATAGTGAAAATTACTAAATTTTAATTAAAAACAACTTTTTTAATCAAAATAATTAATAGTGATAAATTATGAATTTGAGTGGTTTTAAAGTATATTTAGAATATATTTTTACCATTTAATATAATTTTGGTCATTGGACATAATTTTACAATTAAACCGAACATAAACAAGTGTCAATCTTTTGATAGTTATTATCTCTTAAAGACACGCTTTTTGTTTTGACAGCGGGAATTAATTTTAAATTAATTTCTGCCACTTATGTGTTTTGAATTTAGGAAAATGGATTCCATATTTGGAATCAGTATGTTCAAATGGTGTAAATAGGTAACTTTTATTTTTAGACATTTTGAATAATTACTGCGGTAAATATTTTATTTACCATGGTTAAGGGTAAATCCGGTAATTAAGGGTTAAAAAAATAATATTATAATAATACTAAATTACCCTAAAACGTGTCTTAACCCTATTGGTTGATACATGGTCGATAATGGGAATCTTTGGGTCTATTTTGGGACCCCATGGATCCACTTGTAAGTGATAATGACACTTTATTTTAATTTAGTAAAAATGAATACAAAAATGACACAAGCATATATCTTTTAGAACAACAATTGTTACATAGGGTTATATATGTTGGATTTTAGATTATAAATATTCATTAGAAAGCTAAAAAGATATCCTACATAATTATAGTTTATTTATAATTTTTAGACATTAAATAATGTATTTTATATATGACACAATGATGATGCAGTAATTAATATAATAGTGAAAAATTAAAATAATTGATATTATAAATACCCACATAAATATAATATGAAACTTTTAATGAATTAAACTAATTTTCTAGGATAATATGATATATTAGGATTGATTTAATTGAATTTTTTAGAAGTAATAAATCTGTTATGAGTTTCACAAAAATCAACTATTGAATAGTGTCAAAATTGACATAAAAGAGTTCTTAAAACAAATATTATATTATTAATTGATATTAAATTCCTAAAAATCTAAGGTTCGGCCAAGAGACTTATATCATGATATTTGCATCATTAATGTACCACTTGGGGGTCGCTTGGATGTATATAGTAAGTTTATTAACCATATTATATAAAAATACAATGAGACATTGTAAAAGTGAAACTAATTAACTTAGAGTTAATACTTAAAGATAAAGTTAATATAAGTACCCAACCCTGTCTAAATTCTATTAATTGAGTGGTTTTCGACCTATCCCCACCTTAACCTTTGAATAATCAACTTTGGAGCCTTTAGAAACCGAATATGAATTTATTATAAATTAATATTTCTAGCTTTTTCAAAGGTGCCCCTCACCCCTCTTATAAAAGGGCACTCCTCCTTCTCATTTCTTCACACCTTCAAAGCCTTTTGGTTTGGTCAAAATCTGCCCAAATACTCTCACAACATCCCTCAATACAACCTAGAGGCCTTAGTTTGATCAGAAAGCCAACCTAAGGAGCCCTTTTGATCAAATCAAAAGGAAGAACCCGAAGAAGAGGTAATGATTTCACCACCCTTCTCCAAGTCCATTTCTTCTTCCACTTATTCTTCCTTTGTTCTTACCATTCTAAAATAATAACTCCAGTATCTCACATATACTGTGATGTTATTATAAATATGGTACAATCATATTCAGTATTCTATCCACCCTTTGAATAACATGTCACCATACGTGCGTACGTACGGCTTACCGTCTCCACGTCGTGGTGTAATTGTTATTCAATATAATATTATTTGGATGGGTATAATAATGATGTGTAACTCATGTAAATAATAAATATAACATTTTAATGATTCTGTATATATGATATACAATCCATTTATATATTATTTTAATATCAAAAGAATGATATTGTCGCTCGTGCGTACGTACGGACTACCGTCTCCACGAACGCGATGAGATTCATCCTCCATCGTATCCATTCAAGTATAATTATCATTTGATGATTTAAAAATGATGTTTAAGGACTGGATATCAGTCTGGATATGAATAAGATACAACAACCATGTCTTACGTAACAAAACATATAAAAGAAAACAAGTAATTTAACACCCGATATAATGATAATACTAAGATATTATTATCAAATCAATATTAAAAGATCATATATGATATCATATTAATATATATGATTCTTGTATAATTTAATAACAACTATTTCACCATTATACAGGAGGTTAACCTACCCCAACCAAGGAAAAGTACAAGGTAAGGGTTTACTTTACAACCTCTTCATTATCCAAGGTTGTTTATACGTAATAATCTACTAGGATCTCTTTATCATCCACATCCATGTTTCTTAAAAATGCATTTCAAAACATTTTTACTATTTACTAGAATATGAGTTAAAGTCATTTATACCCTTTTTGTCTTTTATAAGTGGTTTATAAATTAATCTTTCGGTCGTTTTCAAAACAAGGTCTTTTTTAACCTTTTCGACAGAATTAAGGTAAGAATGTTTTTTTTACTTATACGGCGGGTGCGGCTATTTTCCGCCGTTATAAAATCGTCAAAGATTTCCTTACAAGCTTATAAGAATATTTTCAAAGAAAATGTTTTATTTTTATGGATCTTAAATGATTTCAAAATAAAAGGAGATATTTCTTTAAAAAGAATATTGATTTCATCTATGTCAACATCCTTTGATGGATTTTAAGATTATTTGAAGTTGATTTATTATGATACAAAACTTCTATATTGTATTGAAGGTTTTGTGATTTGTTTGACTGTGGATGTGCTATTTTTATACCATTCATAGTTTATGGTGAAATTATTTACATTTCGTATGCTAGTTTTAATACGAATGTTTATGTTATGTTTAAACCTTTTCATATTGGAATGCATTGGACTTAATATGTGATGGGTGGAGCCCGCTATAGCTCCTCGATGCATTAGTAGGTCTCATGAGACAAACTAGTGTCTTGGCACAAGGCCTTGAAAAAATCTTATTTGTAGTCTTGGCACGAGGCCTTGGCTATGTGGTTATGATAGTCTGGCATTATGCATTCCAACATTATGAAAGTGGTTATTGATTTTTGCATGTGATTATTCGATTAGTAGAATATCCATGTGAATAAGTAAATGGAATTATTTCATTTTATTTATGCCATACCATGTTGAAAGTTCATATTTAAAAGGCTTTTGTTTTAGTTATACATTGCCTTAAATGTTTATTCTTATTTATGAAAGTTTCCGCTATATTGTTATCCTTACTGGGCATTTGAGCTCACCCCTTTTCTATGTTTTATTTTTCCCAGGAAGTGAAGATGTAAGTTATGAATGACCTGCAGGGATATTATGAGGGGATTATAATGTGGCCTGTGGAAACATTATGTTGTTGTAGTAGTTTTTCATTTTATGATGTAATGTAAAACTTATGAATATATCTAGTGTTTCCAAGGCTACTAAACCAATCGGTCTTTCGAGATTTGATCTTTCTTGTGATCATGCCAATGTTATGTAATAATGCACCGACTCTAGGCAACTAGGGTCGGGGCGTTACAGTTGGTATCAGAGGAAGTTTAGTACAAACCTTGGAAGCTAGATTTAGATAAACTCTGATTAGAGCACGTAGACCTAAGAAGAACTTTGAGGATTAGTATAGAAGAACTTCCTAGAATTTTTGTATTGTAGTGATTTTGTGAGTTTTCCGAGCAATACATCCCTGCCTGGATACGAGCAGGTAGAGGCGGCTCTGGCACAGATGTACCTAGGGGTAAAACCCGAAAACACCGCTTTGAGCTAGACTCGAACGGGAACTGGTGCACGACAACGGGCCTTGCTGCACTCTTGGTTACGACACTCCCGGGGGATATGCTTAGGATAACTCTCATTTTATTTACAAATCATTTTGAAGGGATTATGAGTATATACATCCTCAAAGAAAACATTCTTATGATTATGGATTATATCCATAAATAGTTCAATTTATGTTAATTGTTTTATAAGTATGGGATTATGTATTCTGATTCATAAACTGATCTAGATTATGACATTGTTTAGAAATGGCGCCTAGTGGAAGAAATGGAAACTGTATCAATGCACGCACTCCATGTAGGGATTGACCTCCTGCTCAAGATAATTATAGTGGGGCTGCTGATGCAACTGGTGCTGATCAGCTAATCACCATACTGGGACAACTTACTCAGGTTATGAATAATAACCTTACCCGTATGGATCACCCTGATCCGCAGCATGGAGGATCAATGTTAGATCGATTCATGAGGCAACAACCACCAACGTTCAATGGGAATACAAATCCCTTAGTAGCTGAGCAATGTATATCTTCCCTAGAGAAAATATTTCAGGCTTTGGGGAGCAGTGAAAGGGAAAAAGTTATCATGGCAGTTTACCGCCTCACTGGAGATGCTGATCAATGGTGGTCATTGATTCAAAACATGAAGGAAGATGATGAAGTATCAAATATGGAGTGGAGGGAGTTCAAAGATCTATTTTTAGAAAAATACTTCCCTCGCGACCATCGAGCAGATATGGAAAGGCAATTTCTCAGTCTGAGACAAAAGGAGGATGAGAATGTCACAAAGTATGAGGCTAACTTTACAAGGTTAGCGAGGTACGCTGGTGATTATATTCGCAACCCAAGAAGTAAGATTGATCATTTCTTTGATGGGTTAAAACCATTTCTCCGTCGAGCATTAGTCTCACAATCCTTTTCATCGTACGAAGACATTGTCTCATGTGCTATCAAGACCGAAAAGGAATTCTCTAAGTCTTATGACTTTAAAGCAAAGCAAGAGAAGAAGAGACCTGCTGATCAATCTGGGAATGGAAATAAGGGGATGAAAGGAAAGGTTGAATATCCATCATGTGGTAAATGTGGGAAGAAACACCCCGGT
Source organism: Viscum album (assembly GCA_963277665.1). Classification (NCBI taxonomy): domain Eukaryota; kingdom Viridiplantae; phylum Streptophyta; class Magnoliopsida; order Santalales; family Viscaceae; genus Viscum; species Viscum album. The sequence continues at coordinate 516,516,648 of OY728141.1, forward strand.
ACTTGCTTGAAGGGAATGGGAGTCTGTTACAAGTGTGGTGAAAAAGGCCACCAAGCTCATGATTGCAAGGGGAAGAAGGAAGCTACCAACGTTCAGTGCTACAATTGCAGGGAGATGGGGCATTATGCAAATTCATTTCCTAAGCGTCAGGAGAACTTACCTCAGAAAAGGCCAAGGGATCAAGGCCAGGATTATGCTATCACTACTGCTGAGGTAGAAGCTCCGAAAGACGTGGTGGCAGGTAATTTAATGGTTTCCACAAGTTTAGCAAATGCATTATTTGATTCTGGATCATCGCATTGTTTCATATCTTCCCAGTTTGCTAAGAAAATTAGATATTTCCAATTTGATTTAATAAGGGAGTTGTCAGTTAAAACTCCTAAGGGAAGTATCATTGCAACAAAGTTTTGTGAATCAGTCCCCATTAGAGCACATAAATTTTCTTTATCTGCTGATCTCATCGTCATACCTATGATTGAGTATGATATAATCCTCGGTATGGACTGGCTTTCAGACTATGATGCGAAGATTTATTGTAAGAAGAAAGAGGTTACGATTCTTGATGATAATGATAAGGAACACCTTATTTTTAGAGCAGAATCGTCACCACCTAATTCTTATTTAGATCCACCCTCAATAGCTCAACTAAATTCAATTATTGGGGAGGAAGAGAATGAAATAACTGCAGGTGAGGAAAGGAATGTTCAAATAGAGGATGTACCTGTTATGAAAGAATTTGTAGATGTATTTCCAGAAGATTTACCTGGACATCCTCCAGAACGAGAAGTTGAGTTTTCTATTGATTTGATTCCTGGATCAAGGCCTATATCGAAGACCCCTTATAGAATGGAAACTGTAGAGTTAGTCGAACTAAAGAAACAACTAGAGGAATTGAGTAATAAGGGATTTATTCGCCCTAGTGTTTCTCCATGGGGAGCCCCTGTTCTTTTTGTTAAAAAGAAAGATGGATCTATGAGGTAATGTATCGACGACAGGGAGATCAATGCTATAACGATAAAGAACAAGTATCCCCTACCTCGTATTGATGATTTATTTGACCAACTGCATGGAGCTCAATACTTTTCAAAGATTGACCTTCGATCTGGATACCATCAGTTGTGTGTGAAGAAGGAGGACATTCCGAAGACAGCATTTCGAACCAGGTATGGGCATTACGAGTTTACTGTAATGCCGTTTGGATTGACTAATGCACCCTCTGTATTCATGGATCTGATGAATAGAGTTTTCAAGGAATATCTCGATGAATTTGTGGTGGTATTTATTGATGATATCTTGGTATACTCCAAAACCTACGAAAATCATGAAAATCACTTGCGCATTATCTTGAAGACTCTAAGGAGGCATGAATTATATGGGAAGTTTAGCAAGTGTGAATTCTGGCTTCAGGAGATTTCTTTTCTTGGCCATATTGTCTCTAAAGATGGAATCTCTGTTGATCCTTCTAAGACCAAGGCAATCCAAGAATGTCCAGCACCTACGAGTATAACTGAGGTACGTAGTTTTATTGGCTTGGCATGTTATTATCGACGTTTCGTCCAGAATTTTGCCTGATTGGCTATCCCATTAACGAAGCTCACACGTAAAGGGGTTAAATTTGTTTGGACAAAAGAGTGTGAAGAATGTTTCGAAGAACTGAAGATAAGATTAGTCAATGCTCCTATATTGACTCTACCATCGGGGAATGATGGGTTCGTTATTTATAGTGATGCATCGAAGAAAGGACTTGGTTGTGTCCTTATGCAGAATGATAGAGTTATTGCCTATGCATCACGACAGTTGAAAATTCATGAACAAAACTATCCTACTCATGATCTTGAGTTAGCAGCTGTAATTTTTGCTTTGAAGATATGGAGGCACTACCTTTATGGTAAAAAATGTGAGATTTATACTGATCACAAGAGTTTGAAGTATATTTTCTCACAAAAAGAACTTAACATGAGGCAAAGGAGATGGCTTGAATTACTCACGGATTATGATTGTACGATACACTACCACCCAGGGAAGGCAAACAAGGTGGCATATGCTTTGAGTAGAAAAGACCATGGAGTTTTGAACAATATGAGAATTGAAAGGGATCCAATTTTCATGGATCTAGTGAAGATGGACATGGGAATAACTATGGAAGGTGAAACATCAATGCTTTTTCAAATGGTTGCCAAACCATAATTACTAGAAAGGATTAAGAGTTCTCAGACCGATGATGAAGAATTCCAAAAGAAGATTAAAGCTGTGAATGATTGGAGATTGAGAGACTTTGTGTATGAAGATGGAATTTTGAAATTCGGGAAGAGACTTTGTGTTCCCAATATACCTGATCTAAAAAGGGAATTGCTGGATGATGCTCATAGTTCCAATTTCTCTATACACCCTGGGAGCACCAAAATGTAAAGAGATTTGAAGGAACATTTTTGGTGGGACAACATGAAGAGGGAGAATGCTAATTTTGTGTCAAGATGTATGGTTTGTCAACAAGTGAAAGCTGGAAGGCAACAGCCTGGAGGAGTCATGCAACCTCTTCCCATACCAGAGTGGAAATGGGACAATGTTACGATGGACTTTGTCATGGGGCTACCAAAGACTCCTAGAAGGAACGATGCAATATGGGTTAGTGTTGATCGTCTTACCAAGACAGCACATTTTCTTGCTATAAGAGAAGATCTACCCCTGGAACGTCTAGCAAGACTATATATTAATGAAGTTGTGAGACTTCATGGAGTACCCCTATCGATTGTTTCTGATCGTGATCCCCGTTTTACTTCAAGATTCTGGAAAAGTCTTCAGAAATCCCTGGATAATGAACTTCATTTGAGCACTGCTTACCACCCTCAGACATACGGACAATCAGAACGGACTATTCAAACCTTAGAAGACATGTTGAGATCTTTCTCACTTGACTTTCAAGGTATGTGGGATCAATATTTACCTCTGGTAGAATTTTCCTATAACAATAGCTTCCATTCGAGTATTCAGATGGCACCATATGAAGCGTTATACGGAAAGAGATGTCGTACACCAACCTGTTGGGATGACGTTTGTGAATGAAAACATGTAGGCCCAGAACTGGTGGAGGAAACGGTGGAAAAGGTGAAAGTAATCCAAAATCACATCAAAGCAGCTCAAAGTAGGCAGAAGAGCTATGCCGATAATCGAAGGAAGGATTTGGAATTTCAAGTCGGTGATCATGTTTTCCTAAAGGTATCTCCATGGAAGGGAGTCATACGTTTTGGAAAGAAAGTTAAATTGAGTCCCAGGTACATCGGACCTTTCGAAATTCTAGAACGAATTGGGGCTGTAGCTTACCGATTAGAAATGCCGCCAAGTCTCTCCAAAGTTCACGATGTGTTCCACGTATCTCTGTTGAGAAAATACATGCCTGACCCAACACATGTACTCACCTATGAAGAATTAGAACTGGAACCCGATCTGTCTCATTGTGAAGAGCCCGTCAAGATTCTTGATACAAGAGAACAAGTACTGAGAAACCGGACGACGCGTCTGGTAAATGTTTTGTGGAGAAATCATAAGATGGAAGAGGCAACGTGGGAACCCGAGGAACTTATGATGAAGAACCACCCGAGTCTTTTTATGCAGTAATACCCTAGAAATTGCGAGGACGCAATTATTTGAAGGAGGGGAGAAGGTAACACCCCAAGCTTCCATGGTACGTTTCCCTTCGAATAATGCGATAGCGTGTGTTGTACACAACCTCGAGTTCTAACACACACCACAACTAATTAAACTAGCCGTTGTGAATAGTAATACCTACTTTTTGAAATCATATATATTTTATATTTCAAAATAGAATTCATTTTTGGATTCGGAATATCGAATTTAGCCTAAGGTGAAATTTTGGTACATTTCGGATAACATTCATATTTTGATGAATAGTGAAAATTACTAAATTTTAATTAAAAACAACTTTTTTAATCAAAATAATTAATAGTGATAAATTATGAATTTGAGTGGTTTTAAAGTATATTTAGAATATAGTTTTACCATTTAATATAATGTTGGTCATTGGACATAATTTTACAATTAAACCGAACACAAACAAGTGTCAATCTTTTGATAGTTATTATCTCTTAAAGACACGCTTTTTGTTTTGACAGCGGGAATTAATTTTAAATTATTTTCTGCCACTTATGTGTTTTGAATTTAGGAAAATGGATTCCATATTTTTAATCAGGATATTCAAATTGTGTAAATAGGTAACTTTTATTTTTAGACATTTTGAATAATTACTGCGGTAAATATTTTATTTACCATGGTTAAGGGTAAATCCGGTAAATAAGGGTTAAAAAAATAATATTATAATAATACTAAATTACCCTAAAACGTGTCTTAACCCTATTGGTTGATACATGGTCGACCATTAGAATCTTTGGGTCTATTTTGGGACCCCATGGATCCACTTGTAAGTGATAATGACACTTTATTTTAATTTAGTTAAAATGAATACAAAAATGACACAAGCATATATCTTTTAGAACACCAATTGTTACATAGGGTTATATATGTTGGATTTTAGATTATAAATATTCATTATAAATATAAAACGATTTCCTACATAATGATATTTTATTTATAATTTTTAGACATTAAATAATGTATTTTATATATGACACAATGATGATGCATTAATTACTATAATAGTGAAAAATTAAAATAATTGATATTATAAATACCCAAATAAATATAATATGAAACTTTTAATGAATTAAACTAATTTTATAGGATAATATGATACATTAGGATTGATTTAATTGACTTTTTTCGAAGTAATCAATCTGTTATGAGTTTCACAAAAATCAACTATTGAATAGTGTCAAAATTGACATAAAAGAGTTCTTAAAACAAATATTATATTATTAATTGATATTAAATTCCTAAAAATCTAAGGATCGTCCAAGAGACTTATATCATGATAGTTTCATCATTAATGTACCACTTGGGGTCGCTTGGATGTATATAGTAAGTTTATTAACCATATTTTATAAAAATACAAAGAGACATTGTAAAAGTGAAACTAATTAACTTAGAGTTAATACTTAAAGATAAGGTTAATATAAGTACCCAAACCGGTCCAAATTCTATTGGTTGAGTGGTTTTCGACCTATCCCCACCTTAACCTTTGAATAATCAACTTTGGAGCCTTTAGAAACCGAATATGAATTTATTATAAATTAATCTTTCTAGGTTTTCCAAAGGTGCCCCTCACCCCTCTTATAAAAGGGCACTCCTACTTCTCATTTCTTCACACCTTCAAAGCCTTTTGGATCGGCCAAAATCTGCCCAAATACTCTCACAACATCCCTCACTACAACCTAGAGGCCTTAGTTTGATCAGAAAGCCAACTTAAGGAGCCCTTTTGATCAAATCAAAAGGAAGAACCCGAAGAAGAGGTAATGATTTCACCACCCATCTCCAAGTCCATTTCTTCTTCCACTTCTTCTTCCTTTTTTCTTACCATTCTAAAATAATAACTCCTGTATCTCACATATACTGTGATGTTATTATAAATATGGTACAATCATATTCAGTATTCTATCCACCCTTTGAATAACATGTCACCATACGTGCGTACGTACGGCTTACCGTCTCCACGTCGTGGTGTAATTGTTATTCAATATAATATTATTTGGATGGGTATAATAATGATGTGTAACTCATGTAAATAATAAATATAACATGTTAATGATTCTGTATATATGATATACCATCCATTTATATATTATTTTAATATCAAAAGAATGATATTGTCGCTCGTGCGTACGTACGGACTACCGTCTCCACGAACGCGATGAGATTCATTCTCCATCGTATCCACTCAAGTATAATTATCATTTGATGATTTAAAAATGATGTTTAAGGACTGGATATCATTCTGGATATGAATATGATACAAAAACCATGTCTTACGTAACAAAACATATAAAATAAAACAAGTAAGTTAACACCCGATATAATGATAATACTAAGATATTATTATCAAATCAATATTAAAAGATCATATATGATATCATATTAATATATTTGATTCTTGTATAATTTAATAACAACTATTTCACCATTATACAGGAGGTTAACCTACCCCAACCAAGGAAAAGTACAAGGTAAGGGTTTACTTTACAACCTCTTCATTATCCAAGGTTGTTTATACGTAATAATCTACTGGGATCTCTTTATCATCCACATCCATGTTTCATAAAAATGCATTTCAAAACATTTTTACTATTTACTAGAATATGAGTTAAAGTCATTTATACCCTTTTTGACTTTTATAAGTGGTTTATAAAGGAATCTTTCGGTCGTTTTCAAAACAAGGTCCTTTTTAACCTTTTCGACAGAATTAAGGTAAGAATGTTTTTTTAACTTATACGGCGGGTGCGGCTATTTTCCGCCGTTATAAAATCTTCAAATCTTTCCTTACAAGCTTATAAGAATATTTTCAAAGAAAATGTTTTATTTTTATGGATCTTAAATGATTTCAAAATAAAAGGAGATATTTCTTTAAAAAGAATATTGATTTCATCTATGTCAACATCCTTTGATGGATTTTAAGATTATTTGAAGTTGATTTATTATGATACAAAACTTCTATATTGTATTGAAGGTTTTGTGATATGTTTGACTGTGGATGTGCTATTTTTATACCATTCATAGTTTATGGTGAAATTATTTACATTTCGTATGCTAGTTTTAATACGAATGTTTATGTTATGTTTAAACCTTTTCATATGGGAATGCATTAGACTTAATATGTGACGGGTGGAGCCCGCTATAGCTCATCGATGCATCGGTAGGTCTCATGAGACAAACTAGTGTCTTGGAACAAGGCCTTGACAAAATCTTATTTTTATTCTTGGCATGAGGCCTAGGCTATGTGGTTATGATAGTCTGGCATTATGCATTCCAACATTATGAAAGTTGTTATTGATTTTTGCATGTGATTATTCGATTAGTAGAATATCCATGTGAATAAGTAAATGGCATTATTTCATTTTATTTATGCCATACCATGTTGAAAGTTCATATTTAAAAGGCTTTTGTTTTAGTTATACATTGCCTTAAATGTTTATTCTTATTTATGAAAGTTTCCACTATATTGTTATCCTTACTGGGCATTTGAGCTCACCGCTTTTCTATGTTTTATTTTTCTCAGGAAGTGAAGATGTAAGTTATGAATGACCTGCAGGGATATTATGAGGGGATTATAGTGTGGACTGTGGAAACATTATGTTGTTGTAGTAGTTTTTCATTTTATGATGTAATGTAAAACTTATGAATATATCTAGTGTTTCCAAGGCTACTAAACCAATCGGTCTTTCGAGATTTGATCTTTCTTGTGATCATGCCAATGTTATGTAATAATGCACCGACTCTAGGCAACTAGGGTCGGGGCGTTACATTATTAATTGTTATTTTTATTCCTATGACTTGATATTGAGTGTATTGTGTCCTTGTTGATGAACCTAGGCCTTCACATTGGGTCGACATCCTCTTTCATACAGGGATGCGGGAATACGGTCATCTAAACTTCTAGCTTGGACATGATGATTTGTATTAATATAATAAAAAAAATTATAAAAGGATTAAGAATCCCAAAAGTTTATCTTCTCTACCCTTGATTTTCAGATAGGGTATATAATTGGTTGGATGGTTGGGACTAGGTTGAGGAAACTATGAATGTTCATGGACAATATAATATAGGGGACGACTTAGTTTCTATAATGTGGTGGCATTATGTTTTTTTGTTTCCATTTACTAATTTCATATCATGTGATGTACATGATGTTGATATGTGATATATTATATTTCATGTCCATTCTTGAATCATGACTAGGAACGTAGGTTCAAATTCCATATTTATACCTTTTATTATTCTATATAATTGTTCATTAATTAACTGCCATAATTTATTCTATATCCTATTGCTTTTTTCTATGTTGTTATATATTTATGTGATATGTTGTTATGATATATCTTTTTGAAAATAATTTTTTGAACTATTTATATTATTGTATTTGAAAATATATGAGACAGTTACTAAAATATAGGAATGAAGACCATGTTCTGTGCTACGAGGGGTATACATTTGGTGAAGGGTATACACCAAAGGAAAACATTTATGATTCCATAGACAATTTATGACTTTTTATTTTCATGATGTTCTTTATATTTTTGAGATTCTACCAAGGAATGTTTGACAGGAACACAAGATATGATATCCAAGATTACTTCCATGACAACACCCATGGATTAAGATGATGATACCTAACACACTTCATATATTATAATAGATGATACACTATACATAGTCTGCTTAACCATGTTTTTTTATACTAAACATCCAAGGAATAGTTATTTAAAGGATTGTGATAGACTATGATAATGATTTTCATCTTTAGAATCCACGTCCATTTTAGGGTATTTGTGGTCTATATGATATGGATGAATTTTTGGACGTCACGTAGATTATAATTGGGTTGGTCTAGACTATTGACGATGAGTAATTTAGTCTAATGTCCTGCTTGATATATGGACCCTATATGAGATGGTGAATTTATGGGAGTTATAAAAGGAGATAAGAGGCTATTAAATTAGTGACAATCTTGAATTTATTTCTTCCTTAGTAATTATAAAATACAATGGAAATATATTTTTACAATGAGTTCATGGATATATGATGGGGTTATATGATTTTCTAGACATACTGTTCTCAATTTTCTAATTCAATTCTACTTTCACTCTATCTGGATGGAAATGAAGAACAAAGGGATCAAATGTTTGATATGGACCTTTGACTTTATATAATACATCTAGATTGGGGATTTGACCTAGATACGTACTCACAATTACTATTCAAGGACCCACCCTATGAGATGGGGAAGAATAAATGTTTTTTTGTAGGCTTACATAAGGCCCATACTGGGATACAGAATAATCTTTCTCTCACTACCTCACGAGTCTCCTTTATTAGTAGGTAGATAAAGGTAGAAGATTAGATGTATAGTGGTAGACTTTCAAGTCAGATTATAACTTATTTAATATTCACTATGGGTAATGATTCAAATAGTTTCTACAATATGGTGCTAAGTGGAATTATAATAACCCTTTTTGGAATCATTCTATGGATCACCTCTATTTTGTAAAGGGGTTTCCCTTAAATTATTTTTCACAATGTCCATTTAGATGGGTACTAGGATATCAGGACATACCGAGAGTATATGACCATAATAGTTGATTTTGAATTCCATAATATGATGACTCAAGGATAGGGTCATAGTGTTATGACCATCAGATTCTATATAGTCATCCTAGATGTGGAAGTTGATAGTGAGGTTCCATCTACCATTTTTGTTAATGTATTTATCACATCAAACTTATCTACTATTTTTTACTAGTTCTTATCACTCCCTCATTTAGAACTAATTTAATTCTAGAAATTGCAGAATATTTATGTGGTTTTTTTTGTTGGTCTTCCTTGACAAATTTTTTTTAATAAAGTGAAAAATAATATTTGGTTCCTAGAGTGTCCTATAATTTTGACTAGTTTTTATAAATTCATTGGAACTTATAATTCTAAAAGTTATTAGATTTCTTCAGTTCTACATATAGATTGTCTAACTATTTTTTGTGCTCACAGTGAATACTATACATGTTATATTCCATTAAATTAAACAAATGGAGATAATTTCATGTTAGATGGAGAATGGTAACTAGGAGTAGGTAGAGTTAGATGACACTTGAGTCATCCTGGAATGATCACATCAAAAATGGTTTTCTTGTCTCATTTAATATGATCACTGGTTGCACCCTTAACTTTTTATCTAGTTGAGTATCTCTATTTGTAAACAATTTAAAATGAATTCATTGTACTTAACCATGATAGAGGAAATGAATTTGAATTAGAGATAAAATAGGGTGTCTATCCTATTTTGGTACACTATTATCGTGTGGTGCCAATTGTGATTAGGGAGATCATGGTGTATCTTGATGACTTGGAATGGGAGGTTTCTTAAAGATTAATACTTCACCATTGGGTGTACCTAGGTTTATATATATGAAAGTGGATAATATTTTTTATATTAGCATTTATTATCAGTAGTTGAATTTGGAGGTGGGGAATAATTGATACCCATTACTTTTGATAAATAATTGTTTAAACAGTTACATGGAGATCTGTTGTAACACCCCGAGCTTCCACGATACACTTTTCTTTCAATAATGCAATAGCTTGCATTGTACGCAAGTTCGAGATTCTAACACACCGTGACCAATAAAAATATCCATTATGAATAGTAATAACCACCTTTTTAAATTATATATATTTTATATTTCAAAATGGACTTCATTTTTGGATTCGGAATATCGAAATTAGCCTATGTTGAATTTTTGGTATTATTCTAAGAACTTCCAATTTTTTATGAATATTGAAAATTACTTAAAAACAACTTTTTTAATAAAAATAATTTATAGTGATAAATTATACTATTGAGTGGTTTCAAAGTATAATTGGAATATATTTTTACCATTTTATCCAATGATGTTTATTATAATTAATTTCACTTTGAAATTAGACATAAACAATTGTCAATCTTTTGATATATATTGTTTCTTAAAGACACGCTATTTGTTGTGAAAGCGGGAATTAATTATAAAATTAATTAATGCAACATAAATGTTTGTAATTTTGTAAAATAGACATAATTTTTGAATTCGGAATATAAATTATATCTTAGGGTGAAATTTTGGCATTGTTTTGAAAAACTTCAATTTTTGATGAATAGTGAAACCGCTAAGTGGTAGTTAAAAAACTGATTTTTCATTTAAATAAAACATTACCACTTTTGTGATTTGATTTTCAAAAATCCGACATACATGGTTTTCATTAAGATGTAAAATTTGGTTCAATGGGATTAAAATATTTTTTTTGGTGAATAGTAACTTTTAAGTTTAATTAACCGCGATTAAAGGTAATTAGTGAAATTTAAGGTAAAAATGATATTATAAAAATATGAAAATACTTTTAAACTTGTCCTACCCCTATTGGATGTGTCATGGCCGACCAAGAAAATCAATTGGTAAACTTGGGGACCCCATGGACCAACTTTGGTAGGAAAATGACATAAATAACTTTTTATTTAATGTTAAAATAAAAATGTCACAAACAAGAGTTGTTTTACTAAAACAATTTTTAAATGGGGTTATACAAGTAATATTTTTGACTATAAATATTAATTAGAAAGATAAAAAGATTTAATACATCATTATATTTGTTTTTATAATTTTTATTCATTAAATAGATTAAATTATTAATGACACCATGATGATGTAGCGATTACCTCATTAATCAACGATTTTAATAAAATTGAAGGATAATGTAAAATCTAAGCATTACACTTGTCCAAAGACTATTGGATGAGAATATTTCGAACCCTTATCACCTTATCCTTGAATTATATTAGTGTGGGACCTTTAGAATCCGAGAAGCATTGTATAATAAAGTAACATTTCATTACTTTCCAAGAGTGCCCCTCCTCTCCACTTATAAAAGGCCCCGACCACTACCACCTTACTCACACATTCAAAGCCTTTTGGCTCAGCCTACCTCTACCCAAATACTATCCCAACTTTCCTCCCTTACTCCAAGAAGCCTCACTTTGGGATGAAATCTTCCCAAGGAAGCCTTTGGCTCAAATCAAAAGAGTTACCCGATTTTAAGGTAATGTCTTCGCTTATGTTATTTTGTTTTATTTTGCTTATCAAACCCCCTAAAATCTTTTTATTCATTTATTTTGTAACAACACCAGTATACTCAATATACAAGGATGTTGTTATAATGAGTATTCGAGCTACACTTACACACACCTACATCTAATGGTAAAAGAACATATTGTTTCTGTGGATGGCGAATTTCTGCCTCATGAAACGATGATTGTTCAACACCCATATAACTCCTTCAAAGGAGGCCATTAAGATGTCACTATATTTATATATATGATATATAATATGTTTATGTTTTACTTATGGTTCGGTATTTTTCATTTATGGCATACCTTTATTGTTTCCATTATGGGTAAACGCGATATTTTCATTTTAGGAAGTGCGGACTACCGCCCCCTCAAAGTGATTTGAGTCTTTAATCCCATATGTGGGATGTATACAGGATGAAGTAAATGATATTATATATTATATTATACTGCAATTATAATATACCTTTATATAATTATTATTTCATTAAATACAAAATAGAAATGAAAGTAGCTTTCATGCATACATACGGCTTACCGTCTCCATGAACGGTGCATTTCATTTCTTACCTCTAAACGTTATGTAATATTATAAATGCATGTATATACTGGATATATATGAGATATATGATATCTATATCATGAGTATAATTCTAGATATAATGGATATATCACCACATGAACAACTTTTAATTATAAAAAGTTTATTTTTGACTCAGGTACCAAAGATCGACAAAACAACCGTTATTAACATAAATAATTACATAATGTTCATAACATGTTAATAAGTGATATAAAAGGAATAAACAACTTGTAAAGGGTTCTTAAGAAATTATAAATTAACTATAGTTTATTATTCATGAGGTTAAAGAACGGTCGAGTCAGGACAGAACGCAAGGTATGGGAACTTCTTAACCCGATTTCCATTCTTTGGGTTAATCTCCTACTTTCAAATTATATCATGATATTATTATGTACTATCTTGTATTTTTACTTTCTTTATGTGTACTTATAGTGAATACACATAATAGATCTATTTTATTTTAAAAATGATCTTTCTAAGGACTTTGTCTCAATCTCTTTTCATTGAGGCATATTTTGTTTTATACACAACATTCCTTTATACGGTGTATAAACCCCTTTGACTTTTACGTTTATTCAAAAGGAATCTTTTTATACAATGCATTTTACTAAATGACAAAAAGGAATGTTTTTCTTGTTGTACGTATACGGCAACAACGACTTCTTCGCCACCGTGGCCATTATTTGAGTTTCGGCTTCCCCTACAAGCCTTAACTTTTTTTAAATGAAAAATAAATAATGAGATTTAATTTTGTTTTATTTTGGTATTGAAAATGGTTTTCGAAAGTATTTTTATTATATCAATGTGTTATATTGATATCTTGTGATTTATTTATTGAAATTTTATTTTTCCTTTATGCATTTTATATGTGATACGATTATGTTATGGTTTATGATATGTTTAAACCTTTTCATTTGAGGAATGCATTGGACTTAATAAGTGAAGGGTGGATCCCGCTATAGCTCCTCGATGCATCGGAAGGTCTAACGGGACAAACTTGTGTCTTGGCACGAGTCATTGACAAAATCTTATTTGTGGTCTTGGCATGAGGCCTTGGCTACGTGGTTATGATAGTCTGGCATTATGCATTCCATCATTATGAAAGTGGTTATTGATATTGCATGTGGTTATTCGACCAGATGAATATCCATGTGAATAAGTAAATGGAATTATTTCATTTTGCTTTTGCCATATTATGATGAAGTTCAAGTATAAAAAGGCTTTTGTTTTAGTTATACATTACCTTAAATGTTAATGTTTATTTATGAAAGCTTCTTCTATATTGTTATCTTTACTGAGCATCTGAGCTCACCCCTTCCAATGTTTTAATTTTTCCAGGATGTGAAGAAGTATATTATGAATGACCAGCAGGGATCAAATAAGGGGATATGAAGAGAATATGTTGTAGTTTTGTTTTACTTTATGATGTAATGTAAGACTTATGAATGTATCTAGTGTTTACAAGGCTACTAAACTAATCGGTCTTTCGAGTCATAATCTTTTGTGATCATGCTAATGTTACGAAGTAACGCACCGAATCTGGGCAACTAGGGTCAGGGCGTTACAGTTGGTATTAGAGGTAGTTTAGTACTATCCTTGGAAGCTAGATTTAGATAAACTCTGATTAGGTCACATAGCCCAAAGATAGGCTTTGAGGATTAGTATAGAAGAACTTCCTAGAATTTTGGTATTATAGAGATTTTTTGAGTTTTCCAAGCAATACATCCCTGTCTGGATACAAGCAGATATAGGCGGCTCTGGCATAGATGTACCTAGGGGTAAAACCAGAAAACACCGCATTGAGCTAGACTCGAATGAGAACTGGTGCACGACAACGGGCCTTGCTGCACTCTTGGTTACGACACTCCCGGGGGATATGCTTAGGATAATTCTCATTTTCTTTAGAAACCACTATGAAGGGTTATGAGTGTATACTTTCTTAAAGAAAACATTTTTAGGGATTATATCCATAAATAGTTCAATTTATGTTAAGTATTTTACAAGTATGGAATTATGTATTTTGATTCATAAAATATTCTAGTTTATGACATTGTTTAGAAATGCCGCCTAGTGGAAGGAATGGAAATCGTATCAATGCACGCACTCCGTGTAGAGATTTCCCTCCTACTCAAGATAATTATTGTGGATCTGGAGATACAACTGGTGATGATCAACTTATTACCATACTGGCACAACTCACTCAGGTTAGGAATAATAACCTTACTCGTATGGAGCACCCTGATCCACAACGTGGAGGATCAATGTTAGACCGCTTCATGAGGCAAAACCGCCAACATTTAATGGGGGTATAAATCCATTAGTATCTGAGCAAAGGATAAACTCCTTAGATAAAATATTCCATGCCTTGGGGAGTAGCGAAAGGGAGAAGGTTGTCATGGCAGTTTACCGACTCACTGGAGATGCCGATCAATGGTGGTCGCTGATTCAAAACACAAAGGAAGATGAAGAAGTATCAAATATGGAATGGAGAGAGTTCAAAGATCTTTTCATAGAAAAATACATTCCACATGACCATCGAGCAGATATTGAAAGGCAATTTCTGAGTCTGAGGCAGAAGGAGGATGAGAATGTCGCAAAGTATGAGGCTATCTTTACAAGGTTAGTGAGGCATGCTGCAAATTATATACGTAACCCAAGAAGTAAGATTGATCGTTTCATTGATGGGTTAAAACCATTTCTCTGTTGCACTTTAGTATCACAATCCTTCTCATAGTATGACGATATTGCCTCGTGTGCTATCAAGACAGAAAAGGAATTATCTATTTCTTATGACAACAAAGTAAAGAAAGAGAAGAATAGATTGGTAGAACAAGAGACCGATTAAGGGAATAAAGGAAAGAAGGATTTTCCATTATGTGATAATTGTGGGAAGAATCACCCCGGTTCTTGCCTAAAAGGAATGGCAGTTTGTTATAAATCTGGTATGATGTTTTTCTTCCATTTAACTTGTAACTCCATAGAATACTATAGTTCTCATGAAATATGGGTGTAGTTCCATTTCTAGGGGTCATTGGTAGGTGATCACTTTCTAGTTAGTGAAAATGTTATTTGGGTGAAGAAACTTTTGGCGAAACTCAACTTTGATGTCAAAATATTGTGGTAGGAGAATCATTACCATTTTTACATGTATATAATATTAGACGGTGATTTTGATTTTCCATTATTAAACCATTCGTGATATCAGATTCAAGTGGGTGTCTGAGTGATACTGTGGATTTTTTGATCATAACCTTGTGATTAATTGTGGATCCTTCCTCTTGATCATGTTGTTCCTTGTTGTTCCTATAAATGGCACATACTACTTATTTTTTTTGTAACATAAAAACTATGTTCTAGGTATTGATATGATCTTGTCGATCCCTATGGTTGTTGTTAGGCTAGTTAAATATTCATAAATGAGGGAACTGTTATCCATGTAGAATTGTGTAAATGCGGCCAATGAACCAACCCGACACAATATGGAAATCAGTAAATGTTTTCATTAGAACCACTATATTATTTTTTTAATTAGTGGATGATTTGATAGTAATTATATAGTATTATTATAGATATGATCCATAGGACAATCAAAATTTAATCAAATAGGGATTGATATAGTGGAATGTGAAGCATTCTAGTTGATAAACACCATCTTGTTGAGGTGATATATGTTTCTAGGGTGGATTTTTTTAACTGACACCCTTTCTATTTATGAGGTTAATCATGAAGGGATAGGGTTTTCAATGTATTGGTCAGTTATTTTCGATTCAACACAAGTATGGTTGTTTTTTATTTGATAATTTAATTATTTTATGAGAAAACCTATTATGAATAATGTACACATATGTTATTGATGCATTGTTGGTGTCCTAATAAGTTATAAACTAACACCATACTATGGAAGTTTTATGTGGTTTTACATTTTCCTACCACTTATATAGTGAAGGGAATGTTCCTTATGGTGGATGTTTGAGAATTGGTGAATAGATTTTGTGTATTCCTGGATTGTCTTTGGAGGACCCCATCAGTGGTTATGTATTTGATAATTAATTTACATTTTTTTATTCTCTTGATGATCTTACCAACATGAAATCCAATTTTATATTTTATTTATTTAATTAATTTACTTGTGTTTTCATTGATTATTTATTATATTTTTCATTGTTATTTTTAATCCTATGACTTGATATTGAGTGTATTGTGTCCTTGTTGATGAACTTAGGCCTTCACATTGGGTCGACATCCTCTTTCATACAGGGATATGGGAATATGGTCATCTAACCTTCCAGCTTGGACATGATGATTTATGTTAATATATTAAAAAAATATATAAAAGGATTAGGAATCCCAAAAGTTTATCTTCTCTACCCTTGATTTTCAGATAGGGTATATAATTGGTTGGATGGTTGGGACTAGGTTGATGAAACTATGAATGTTCATGGACAATATAATATAGTGGACCACTTAGTTTCCATAATGTGGTGGCATTATGTTTTTTTGTTTCCATTGACTAATTTCATATCATGTGATGTACATGATGTTGATATGTGATATATTATATTTCATGTCCATTCTTGAATCATGACTAGGAACGTAGGTTCAAATTCCATATTTATACCTTTTATTATTCTATATAATTGTTCATTAATCAACTGCCATAATTCATTCTATATCCTATTGCTTTATTCTATGTTGTTATATATTTATGTGATATGTTGTTATGATATATCTTTTTGCAAATAATTTTTTGAACTATTTATATTATTGTATTTGAAAATGTATGATACAGTTACTAATATATAGGAATGAAGACCATGTTCTGTGCTACGAGGGGTATACATTTGTTGAAGGGTATACACCAAAGGAAAACATTTTTGATACCATAGACAATTTATGACTTTTTATTTTCATGATGTTCTTTATATTTTTGAGATTCTACCAAGGAATGTTTGACAGGAACACAAGATATGATATCCAAGATTACTTCCATGACAACACCCATGGATTAGGATGATGGTACCTAACACACATCATATATTATAATAGATGATAAAATATACATAGTCTGGTAAACCATGTCTTTTTTATACTAAACATCCAAGGAATAGTTATTTAAAGGATTGTGATAGACTATGATAATGATTTTCATCTTTAGAATCCACGTCCATTTTAGGGTATTTGTGGTCTATATGATATAGATGAATTTTTGGACATCACATAGATTATAATTGGGTTGGTCTAGACTATTGACGATGAGTAATTGAGTCTAATGTCCTGCTTGATATATGGACCCTCTGTGAGATGGTGAATTTATGGGAGTTATAAAAGGAGATAGAAGGTTATTAAATTAGTGACATTATTGAATTTATTTCTTCATTAGTAATTAAATAATACAATGGAAATATATTTTTCCAATGATTTCATGGATATATGATGGGGTTATATGATTTTCTAGACATACTGTTCTGAATTTGCTGATTCAATTCTACTTTCACTCTATCCGGATGGAAATGAAGAACAAAGGGTTCAAATGTTTTATATGGACATTTGACTCTAGATAATACATCTATATTGGGGATTTGACCTAGATACGTACTCAAAATTACTATTCAAGGACCCACCCTATGAGATGGGGAAAATAAATGTTTTTTTGTAGGCTTACATAAGGCCCATACTGGGATACAAAGTAATCTTTCTCTCACTACCTCACGAGTCTCCTTTATTTGTAGGTAGATAAAGGTAGAAGATTAGATGTATAGTGGTAGACTTTCAAGTCAGATTATAACTTATTTAATATTCACTATGGGTAATGATTCAAATAGTTTCTACAATATGGGGCTATGTGGAATTATAATAACCCTTTTTGGAATCATTCTATGGATCACCTCTATTATGGAAAGGGTTTTCCGTTCAATTATTTTGCACAATGTCCATTTAGATGGGTACTAGGATATCAGGACATACCGAGAGTATATGACCATAATAGTTGATTTTGAATTCCATAATATGATAACTCAAGGATAGTGTCATAGTGTTATGACCATCAGATTCTATATAGTCAGCCTAGATTTGGAAGTTGATAGTGAGTTTCCATCTACCATTTGAGTTAATGTATTTATCACATCAATCTTATCTACTATTTTTTACTAGTTCTTATCACTCCCTCATTTAGAAATAAATTAATTCTAGAAATTTCAGAATATTTATGTTATTTTTTTTGTTGGTCTTCCTTGACAAAAAATTTGTAATAAAGTGAAAAATAAAATTTGGTTCCTAGAGTGTCCTATAATTTTGACTGGTTTTTATAAATTTATTGGAACTTATAATTCTAAAAGTTATTAGATTTCTTCAGTTATACATATAGATTGTCTAACTATTTTTTGTGCTCACAGGGAATACAATACATGTTATATTCCATTCACTTAAACAAAGGGAGATAATTTCATGTTATATGGATAATGGTAACTAGGAGTAGGTAGAGTTAGATTACACTTGAGTCATCCTGGAATGATCACATCAAAAATGGTTTTCTTGTCTCATTTAATAAGATCACTGGTTGCACCCTTACCTTTTTATCTAGTTGAGTATCTCTATGTGTAAAAAATTTAAATTGAATTCATTGTTCTTAACCGTGATAGAGGAAATGAAATTGAATTAGATATAAAATAGGGTGTCTAACCTATTTTGATACACTATTATCGTGTAGTTCCAATTAAGATTAGGGAGATCATGGTGTATCTTGATGACTTGGAATGGGAGGTTTCTTAAAGATTAATACATCACCATTGGGTGTACCTAGGTTTATATATATGAAAGTAGATAATAGTTTTTATATTATAATTTATTATCAGTAGTTGAATTTGAGGATGGGGAATAATTGATACCCATTACTTTTGATAAATAATTGTTTAAACATTTACATGGAGATCTGTTGTAACACCCCGAGCTTCCACGATACACTTCTCTTTCAATAATGCAATAGCTTGCATTGTACGCAAGTTCGAGATTCTAACACACCGTGACCAATAAAAATAGCCATTATGAATAGTAATAACAAACTTTTGAAATTATATATATTTTATATTTCAAAATGGACTTCATTTTTGGATTCAGAATATCGAAATTAGCCTATGTTGAATTTTTGGTATTATTCTAAGAACTTCCAATTTTTTATGAATAGTGAAAAATACTTAAAAACAACTTTTTTAATAAAAATAATTTATAGTGATAAAATATACTATTGAGTGGTTTCAAAGTATAATTGGAATATATTTTTACAATTTTATCCAATGATGTTCATTATAATTAATTTCACTTTGAAATTAGACATAAACAATTGTCAATCTTTTGATATATATTGTTTCTTAAAGACAAGCTATTTGTTGTGACAGCGGGAATTAATTATAAAATTAATTAATGAAACATAAATTTTTGTAATTTTGTAAAATAGACATCATTTTTGAATTCGGAATATAAATTATAGCTTAGGGTGAAATTTTGGCATTGTTTTGAAAACCTTCAATTTTTGATGAATAGTGAAACCACTATGTGGTAGTTAAAATGCTAATTTTTCATTTAAATGAAACATTCCCACTTCTGTGATTTGATTTTCAAAAATCTGACATACATGGTTGTCATTAAGAAGTAAAATTTGGTTCAATGGGATTAAAATATTTTTTTGGGTGAATAGTAACTTTTAAGTTTAATTAACAGCGATTAAAGGTAATTAGTGAAATTTAAGGTAAAAATGATATTATAAAAATATGAAAATAATTTTAAACTTGTCCTGCCCATATTTTATGTGTCATGGATGACTACGACAATCCATTGGTCAACTTGGGGACCCCATGGAGCCACTTTGGTAGGAAAATGACATAAATAACTTTTTATTTAATGTTAAAATAAAAATGTCACAAACAAGAGTTGTTTTACTAAAACAATTTTTAAATGGGGTTATACAGGTAATATTTTTGACTATAAATATTAATTAGAAATATAAAAAGATTTCCTACACCATGATATTTTTTTATAATTTTTATTCATTAAATAGATTAAATTATTAATGACACCATGATGATGCAGCGATTACCTCATTAATCAACAATTTTAATAAAATTGAAGGATAATGTAAAATATAAGAATTTCACTTGTCCAAAGACTATTGGATGAGAATATTTAGAACCCTTATCAACTTACCTCGAACTATATAAGTTTGGGACCTTTAAAATCTGAAAATCATTGTATAATAAAGTAACATTTCATTACTTTCCAACAGTGCCCCTCCTCTCCACTTATAAAACTCCCCGAACACTACCACCTTACTCACACTTTCAAAGCCATTTCGCTAAGCCAACCTCTGCCCAAAAACTCTCCCAACTTTCCTCCCTTACTCCTAGAAGCCTCACTTTGGGAAGAATTCTTCCAAAGGAAGCCTTTGGCTCAAATCGATAGAGTTACCCGATTTTAAGGTATTGTCTTCGCTTATGTTATTTTGTTTTATTTTGCTTATCCAACCCCCTAAAATAATTTTATTCATTTCTTTTGTAACAAAACCAGTATCCTCAATATACTAGGATGTTGTTATAATAAGTATTCTAGCTACACTTACACAAACCTACATCTAATGGTAAAAGAACATATTGTTTCTGTGGATGGCGAATATCTGCCTCATGAAACGATGATTGTTCAACACCCATATAACTCCTTCAAAGGTGGCCATTAAGATGTAACTATATTTATATATATGATATATAATATGTTTATGTTTTACTTAAGGTTCGTTTTTTTTCATTTATGTCATACCTTTATTGTTTTCATTATGGGTAAACGCGATATTTTCATTTTAGGAAGTGCGGACTACTGCCCCCTCAAAGTGATTTGAATCGTTAATCCCATATGTGGGATGCATACAGGATTAAGTAAATGATATTATATATGATATTATACTATAATTATAATATACCTTTATATAATTATGATTTCATTAAATACTAAATATAAATGAAAGTATCGTTCATGCATACGTACGACTTACCGTCTCCATGAACGGTGCATTTCATTTCTTACCACTAAACGTTATGGAATATTATAAATGCATGTATATACTGGATATATATGATATATATGATATCTATATCATGAATATAATTTTGGATATAATTTATATATCACCACATGAACAACTTTTAATTATAAGAAGTTTATTTTTGACTCAATTACCAAAGATCGACAAAACGACCGTTATTAACATAAATAATTTCATAATGTTCATGACATGGTAATAAGTGATATAAAAGGAATAAAAAACTTGTAAAAGGTTCTTAAGAAATTATAAATTAACTATACTTTATTATTCAGGAGGTTAAATAACGGTTGAGTCAGGACAGGACGCAAGGTATGTGAACTTCTTAACCCGATTTCCATTCATTGGGTTAATCTCCTACTTTCAAATTATATCATGATATTATTATGTAATATCTTTTATTTATACTTTCTTTATATGTACTTATAGTGAATACACATAATAGATATATTTTATTTTAAAAATGATCTTTCTAAGGACTTTGTCTCAATCTCCTTTCATTGAGGCATATTTTGTTTTATATACAACATTCCTTTATACGGTGTATAAACCCCTTTGACTTTTACGTTTATTCAAAAGGAATATTTTTATACAATGCATTTTACTAAACGAAAAAAAGGAATGTTTTTCTTGTTTTATGTATATGGCAACAACGACTTCTCTGCCACCATGATGATTATTTGAGTTTCGGCTTCCCCTACAAGCCATAACTTTTTTTAAATGAAAAATAAATACTGAGATTTAATTTTGTTTTATTTTGGTATTGAAAATGGATTTCGAAAGTATATTTATTATATCAATGTTTTGTATTGATATCTTGTGATTTAAATATTGAAATGTTATTTTTCCTTTATGCATGTTTTATGTGATACGATTATGTTATGGTTTATGATATGTTTAAACCTTTTCATATGAGGAATGCATTGAACTTAATAAGTGACGGGTGGATCCCGCTATATCTCCTCGATGCATTGGAAGGTCTAATGAGACAAACTAGTGTCTTGGCACGAGGCATTGACAAAATCTTATTTGTGGTCTTGGCATGAGGCCTTGGCTACGTGGTTATGATAGTCTGGCATTATGCATTCCATCATTATGAAAGTGGTTATTGTTATTGCATGTGGTTATTCAACCAGAAGAATATCCATGTGAATAAGTAAATGGAATTATTTCATTTTGCTTTTTCCATATTATGCTGAAGTTCATGTTTAAAAAGGCTTTTGTTTTAGTTATACATTACCTTAAATGTTAATGTTTATTTATGAAAGCTTCCGCTATATTGTTATCTTTACTGAGCATCTGAGCTCACCCCTTTCAATGTTTTAATTTTTCCAGGATTTGAAGAAGTTTATTATGAATGACATGTAGGGATAAAATAAGGGGATATGAAGAGAATATGTTGTAGTTTTGTTTTACTTTATGATGTAATGTAAGACTTATGAATGTATCTAGTGTTTCCAAGGCTACTAAACTAATCTGTCTTTCGAGACATGATCTTTTGTTATCATGCCAATATTACGAAGTAACGCACCGAATCTGGGCAACTGGGGTCGGGGCGTTACAGTTGGTATTAGAGGCAGTTTAGTACTAACCTTGGAAGCTAGATTTAGATAAACTCTGATTAAAGCATATAGCCCGAAGATATACTTTGAGGATTATTATAGAAGAACTTCCTAGAATTTTGGTATTATAGATATTTTGTGAGTTTTCCAAGAAATACATCCCTGTCTGGATACGAGCAGGTATAGGCGGATCTGGCATAGATGTACGTGGGGGTAAAACCCGAAAACACCGCATTGAGCTAGACTCGAATGAGAACTGGTGCACAACAACGGGCCTTACTGCACTCATGGTTACGACACTCCCGGGGGATATGCTTAGGATAATTCTCATTTTCTTTACAAACCACTATGAAGGGTTATGAGTGTATACTTCCTTAAAGAAAACATTTTTAGGGATTATATCCATAAATAATTCAATTTATGTTAAGTATTTTACAAGTATGGAATTATGTATTTTGATTCATAAACTATTCTAGTTTATTCCATAGTTTAGAAATGCCGCCTAGTGGAAGGAATGGAAACCGTATCAATGCACGCACTCCGTGTAGGGATTTCCCTCCTACTCAAGATAATTATTGTGGATCTGGAGATACAACTGGTGATGATCAACTTATTACCATACAAGCACAACTCACTCAGGTTAGGAATAATAACCTTACTCGTATGGAGAACCCTGATCCGCAACGTGGAGGATCAATGTTAGACCGCTTCATGAGGAAAAACCGCCAACATTTAATGGGGGTACAAATCCATTAGTAGCTAAGCAATGGATAAACTCCTTAGAGAAAATATTCCATGCCTTGGGGAGTAGCGAAAGGGAGAAGGTTGTCATGGCAGTTTACCGACTCACTGGAGATGCCGATCAATGGTGGTCACTGATTCAAAACACAAAGGAAGATGAAAAGTATCAAATATGTAATGGAGAGAGTTCAAAGATATTTTCTTAGAAAAATACTTTCCACATGACCATCAAGAAGATATTGAAAGGCAATTTCTGTGTCTGAGGCAGAAGGAGGATGAGAATGTCGCAAAGTATGAGGCTATGTTTACAAGGTTAGCGAGGCATGCTGCATATTATATATGTAACCCAAGAAGTAAGATTGATCATTTGTTTGATGGGTTAAAACCATTTCTCCATTGCGCTTTAGTATCAAAATCCTTCTCATAGTACGATGATATTGTCTCGTGTGCTATCAAGACAGAAAAGGAATTATCTATTTCTTATGACAACAAAGTAAAGCAAGAGAAGAAGAGAATGGTGGAACAAGAGACGGATAAAGGGAAAAAGGGAAAGAAAAATTTTCCATTATGGGATAATTGTGGGAAGAATAACCCTGGTTCTTGCCTAAAAGGAATGGGAGTTTGTTATAAATGTGGAGAAAAAGGTCACCAGGCTCGTGATTGCAAGGGAATGAAAGAGGCTATCAATGTTGAATGCTAGAATTGTAGGGAAATGGGTCATTATACAAA
The DNA here is from genome assembly GCA_963277665.1 of Viscum album. Classification (NCBI taxonomy): domain Eukaryota; kingdom Viridiplantae; phylum Streptophyta; class Magnoliopsida; order Santalales; family Viscaceae; genus Viscum; species Viscum album. Next base: position 516,541,119 of record OY728141.1, read on the forward strand.
TGAATGTCCTAAGCATCAGGTAATCTTACCTCATAAAAGGCCAAGGTATCAAGGACAATCTTATGTTGTTACTACAGTTGAAGTAGAATAATTAATGTATTAGTGCTTTTAGACTCAATGATTATATTCTGGTTATAAGAATAATGTGATATATATAAGGATTGTACTGTAGTACTTGTTTTTTTCATTAAGGTCTTAATATGATGAAGGTAATCATATTTTTAGTATGTGAAAATAAGAGAAACTTTACTTTGTTTGGGGAATCTGATGTTTCAATTGATTTTGGAATTTAGAGACCTTTTTGAGAAAGTCTGGACAGAGGTATTTTGGATAACTATAAAGGTTGGGATGGATTAAGTTGAACTTTGAATAGTATTGTTTAAGGTTAAATCATTTCTGAAGATTATTTTTGGAATATTATAATACTATATTTTTAGGAAAAGGAAAACTTGCAGGGTGGGGGATAACCTGTCGCGTCGGACAAAGCTGCAGGAATCGAACCCACAACCATAGTGCGACATGCCTTTATTACCTACCACTAGCCTACAGGAAGTCCCTGGTTATTACAAAATAGTTTTCCTAATATTAATGGTATGTTTTAATACTTTGAACCTTGTACTATTAGGATAAATATAATATTTTTGGAGTTCCATTATCTTTTTGAGTGAAAGATGAGTTTGTGGTAGAAATTAGTTATAGGTTGATGATCTACTTGTCAATCATATATATATATATATACCTATCTCTTATTCTATGAATAAATTAATTCTTAAACTTTAGTAAAGGGATATTAAAACAAAAAATTGTGTTATCCTATTACCTTATTTCTTGTTGAACTGATAATATTTTAAATCAACATAGATTGAAGGCTTTGAGGCTCTCAATTTTACACTTGTTTGTGATTGATGACCTCAATCACTCCATACAAATATTTATGTTTTTCCTCCAATTATATGTCTCTAATTTCCACCAATGTTCTCCTTATCGAGATCATAATTTGGTGGTGACTTTTTAATTTCCATTTCCCTCTTATTAAGGCTAATATTTATTAACCTTATTTCTGATGTGGGTTTTCCACAAAGGATTTTCTATTTTGAACCGTTTATTTTCAAAGAAAATTTCAAATTGTGAGGACGCAATTTATTGAAGGTGGGGAGAATGTAACACCCCGAGCTTCCACGATACACTTCTCTTTCAATAATGCAATAGCTTGCATTGTACGCAAGTTCGAGATTCTAACACACCGCGACCAATCAAAATAGCCATTATGAATAGTAATAACCACCTTTTGAAATTATATATATTTTATATTTCAAAATGGACTTCATTTTTGGATTCTGAATATCGAAATTATCCTATGTATATTTTTTGGTATTTTTCTGAGAACTTCCAATTTTTTATGAATAGTGAAAAATACTTAAAAACAACTTTTTTAATCAAAATAATTTATAGTGATAAATTATACTATTGAGTGGTTTTATAGTATAATTGGAATATATTTTTACCATTTTATCCAATTATGATCATTATAATTAATTTTACTTTGAAATTATACATAAACAATTTCCAATCTTTTGATATATATTGTTTCATAAAAACACGCTATTTGTTGTGACAATGGGAATTAATTATAAAATTAATTAATGAAACATAAATTTTTGGAATTTTGTAAAATAGAAATCATTTTTGAATTCGGAATATCAATTATAGCTTAGGGTGAAATTTTGGCATTGTTCTGAAAATCTTCAATTTTTGATGAATAGTGAAACCACTAAGTGATAGTTAAAAAACTGATTTTTCGTTTAAATGAAACATTACCACTTCTGTGATTTGATTTTCAAAAATCCGACATACATGGTTTTCATTAGAAAGTAAAATGTGGTTCAATGGTATAAAAATAATTTTTAGGTGAATAGTAACTTTAAAGTTTAATTACTCACGATTAAAGGTAATTAGTGAAATTTAAGGTAAAAATGATATTATAAAAATATGAATATACCTTTAAACTTGTCCTACACCTATTGGATGTGTCATGTCCGACCAAGAAAATCCATGGGTCAACTTGGGGACCCCATGGAGCCACTTTGGTAGGAAAATGACATAAATAACTTTTTATTTAATGTTAAAATAAAAATGTCACAAACAAGAGTTGTTTTATTAAAATAATTTTTAAATGGGGTTATACAAGTCATATTTTTGTCTATAAATATTTATTATAAATATAAAAATATTTCCTATATCATGATATTTTTTTATAATTTTTAGACATTAAATAGATTAAATTATTTATGACACCATGATGATGCAGCGATTACCTCATTAATCAACGATTTTCATAAAATGGAAGGATAATGTAAAATCTAAGCATTAAACTTGTCCAAAGACTATTGGATGAGAATATTTAGAACCCTTATCACCTTAGCATTTAATTATATAAGTGTAGGACCGTTAGAATCCGAAAATCATTGTATAATAAAGTAACATTTCATTACTTTCCAAGAGTGCCCCTCCTATCCACTTATAGAAGGCCCCCACCACTAGCACCTTACTCACACTTTCAAAGCCTTTTAGCTCAACCAACCTCTATCCAAATACTCTCCCAACTTCCCTCCCTTACTTCTGGAAGCCTCACGTTGGGCAGAATTCTTCCCAAGGAAGCCTTTGGCTCAAATAAAAAGAGTTAACCGATTTTAAGGTAATGTCTTCGCTTATGTTATTTTATTTTATTTTGCTTATCCAACCCCCTATAGTCATTTTATTCATTTCTTTTGTAATAAAAACAGTATCCTCAATATACTAGGATGTTTTTATAAGAAGTATTAGATCTAAAATTACACACACCTACATCTAATGAGATGTCCTATGTAATAATTTATGGATTTTGATAGTGCCACTATCAGAAATTGTAATCTAACACAATCAATGTCATAGGATCTGTATTAGTTATCTCTCAAATATAAATTCTTCATTTCATAATTTATCTAAAAAACTCCTTTACAATTTCAATGAAATATAATATGCATTATTTTTATGAAATTCGTCTACTTATTTTATTTCATGTGTTCTAAATAAATAATATTACCTATATATATATATGACGAGTCATATACACCCTTTATGTAGGTTGTATTATATTTTTTCCAAAATTATTAGGTGATTATTCATCCTTATCCGTAGTGGGGAATGGTGTAAATTTCTATGATTCACTATCCAATATTCATTTCCATCCATGTTTAACATAAAAATGTTGTTATACTCATGTGGACCCATTTTATACTACTAGATGATTACTACCTCGATGATTACCACCCCTTTGGTGTTTCAACATATGTCTCCCATGTTAATATTGTTGTTGATGAGCCATACCACCACCTAAATTGTTCAATTTGACTATAAAAGAGATCAACCAATAATAATTAAGAAAAAAATAAATATTTAATTGATAGAATATTTGTTTTTAATCCATTAAGCAATATATTTAATTATAAATGGTGAATTTTCAAATAGTGAAGCATGTGAATGATTGGTCTTGACGAATTGGAATTCTCGATATATAATTTCTTTATATTATTGCTGGTATTTCATAGATATTACCTATTGAATGATTGATAATGGACTTGTTGAGCATGATATTTGACCCTCCATTATATTGGGTTTCAGGAACTATGTCTCATAATATTATAGTTTTATATACGTTATAGGATTGATGTACAATGTCCATCCATATAAGGTGTTGGGAATGAATATTCACCACCACCATCTCGAGTGTCAAGAAATATGTATCACATTTATATGAGATTCATGTAATATGCCCATTATTGATCTTAAAGTCCATTACAATGGTTATGGACACTTTAGTTACACCCATGGTTCAAATAGAACATAGTATAGATTTTTTTTACAACATACAAAATGATGTACGTAGTGAATATACATGTTTATAATATATAACTATAAATATATATTATTATTATTTATATATTTGCTATTCAGATCATAAATATGCAAGACTATACAAAAGTAGGTAGAATCATCAAGGTATTATAATATAACATGGAATGATTTGTATTTATATTTTCATATATGTTTATCATTCCATTTACCACCTCACTACATTCTATATACAGAACATTTATTATTTCTAGACCTTGCTGGTTATGGCGTATTGGGTTTATCATTTACCCATATCGTTCCTCCATATACACTCTAGTAAGCCTCATATCTGTAGATATGGATAACGGAATGAAACATGCTAGAAATTCTTTATTTGATTTACATATAGCAAGGTTTGTGGTAGCAGTGGACCGAGCATGTTCTTATCATGCTATTGGATAATCCTGTAGGTGTTTGTTTTATTTTTTTTATAGTGTCATGTATATGACTTACCCCTATTTCAAGATTTTATCTATTATAATTCCATGACATCATGATTTATATTAATCAACCTATGGGATTTTAATTACTATTTTAGATTCATGGTAATTTACACATTCACAGGTAATTATTTTATATTTTTCTTCTTTTCCACATGTAATATGATTTTTTGGATACTATTGGATTATTTTTTGTGTCCTCAATTCCACTCTAATATGAGTTTATATTCTCCCCAATTTATCGCCTTAGAACCTCGCAGGTAATCGATAGCCTTTAGCATATGGGGATGTGCAACTGAGGCCATGAGACCCATTAGCTTCAGGTCCCGGTAAAGTTGATCAAGGCATGGGATGTTAAAAATTAATATCAAATGGTTTTTTTGTTTTATTTTATTTTATTGGGTATTATATATGAGACTACGATATAATGGAATTTTTCAATGATAATGATCCTTGGTGTAGCTGAACCGTGTACAAGTGACTCCCAAATTTCATTGGATTTTTTATTGGTGTAATTTGTTTCAACGTATTACATTTGTAACAATTTCACCATTTTTTGAATCAAATTACTTGTGATATTATTATTATTGATGCTATGGATATATAATTCTTTCATTGGTATGGCACGGAAAGCAATTCGCATCACATGCATCATTATGGAATATTTAAGACTAATATTCCATGCATGTTTAATGCAACATCTATATTCTATGTGAATTTCAATACATACTATATTTATTTCATAGATAACTATATATTTAATTCTTTTAACATTTAGGGAAGGTATAATATAATTTCACTAATTATACTAACTACATCTATTTAAATTTTATTTCCATTCATATATTGTACATTAAAACCTATTAACCAAAATATAGAATATTGTGGGTTCTAGACCTATGGGCCCCAAAGAATGATATTAAATACGATATTAAAAATGTTTATTAACTCAATAAAATAAATAAAAATTAAAATGGATACTAATAAATGAGTTCAAAATTGAAAAGTAAATGGTGTTTTCCACTATTACATTCAATTTCCACACCATATACCAGAACATCAATAAACTTATACAATACATCAACCCAATCAAAGGCTTAGTAGTGGTACTTGAGAGTATCTCTTACATCCTTATGATATGTTATGGTCTTTCATTTATCACCTAGTCCTTGATGTTGGAGCAGGATAAGAGTTGTTAACATTGAAATATGAAGGCTTTATAACATTCTTACTATCAATATAGATTTATATCAACCTCTACACTCTTTTCAGATGCACCCATTTGGAATTGTAGAATCATGCCACCAACACAACGTGAAGTTGTATTCTATGAAGGCACTAACCACCAAGCACCAAAGTGGTGGGCCCTTAGCCTATAGTGATTCTTCACGTAGTTTATACTTTGCAACCACATTTTATTCATAGTATAGACACAAATTCCTAATTATAATAGGGATATTTATATATGATTCAAACTATTAATAGAGTTACTCAACATTCCATGGATATGGAAGAGTTGACATAGGAGTTTTAGCAGCAGCATCCTCTCACCTTATTTGTGGATGGTTTACTACATGGTAGATAGTCAAGGCTAGAGTTAATGCTTTCTATATTCATGAATCAAGAGATAAAAATAGAGTTGAGGGTTATTCTCACTTCTGATTGTGCTACATGGTTCTTCAAGTGCTGGTTGGATGTAATTACATAGGAGGTATGACATAGAGACATGATCAAGGGGAAATTGATAACAATATTCTATTATTACTTCTTTTAATAGACAATGAGTGTTGATTGGGATAAATAATTTGTGGGCATGCTATAGTGATACATGTTTCTCATCGATATTCTACTTGTTTTATTAAGCTACAACATTTTCAACCAATTATAGTGGGTGAATATCTAATGAATGAAATGCAATTTGAGTATGGGCTTGTATACCCCATCCGATCATAGTTTAGTGTCTTATGGATAAATCCTATTTAGGCGATTTCCAAATAGGCCAAAATTTATGATAGGAATATTTGGGAATCTAACAGTGGAAACCAATGTGATTCAACACCCAAACCCACAGGTAGTTCTTCTTCAAGGAGAAATCATCATTTTGTGGTTTCTCATGGGGGAACATCCATTTGGAGTCTCATAATGATAGCTTCCAAATATTTCATTAGTGTAGGAATCCCAGATAAAAAAACATCAGTGTATACGAGATCTATGGTAGTATTGATGTTGTCAAAGGATGGGGCCTATGCATCACTACTAGAAGAGAATTCCACCAGTTCATATAGAGGGGGGATCTATACAAACACCGTGTTCTAGGTTGGGGAGAGTTGTTTCTCTCATGGTAGGATACTATAACATAACAATAAACTCAAGATGAAGTGGAGGTCAAGGAATAGGTAATAAAAACTCAGTTTCTCAGTTCTAGCATGGTGGGTCTGCATAGGGTAGTTAGTTTATTACTCATGGTTGTGGTATAGGCCAGGTAGATGTAGTGCATCCTACGCTGGAGGTGCATTGCTCCAACCGTTTACTATTCAATGTATTATTCTTATAGATTATAGATTACTGACTTATTTATTTGACATAGTAATATGACAATATTTAATGTCATAAGAAATTAGACGGAGTCTCAACCTCATGTTGTATTTTTACTCTGGCCTCAAGACACATGATACCTTATTTGGTATCCCATCTGGGAGAGTTTGCTGATGTATGAATTGTCCCCTTGAGATAGGGTTTTATTGCTTTGTATGGAATATTTTCATCCACTACATGATATGGATTATTGAAATTATTTTTATAGACTACATACATTCATATCAATCCCATAATGACTATATTCTATAGAGGGTTATGTTAACATATCCATTGGGAGGTAAACATCTCCATAGTGAAGAATGGGAATTCCATGCATCTCGATAAGTACCTCTATGATTCATGGAATTGGTTGAGTTAGAACTACTATTTTATATCTATTCTTTGTTTTTCAGTGGGTATTATCCATTATTTTCTTTCATATGGTGGATTGTTTTATGGTTTTATTCAATGATGACATATCTGGGATACCTTTAGTGTGAGAGGTATAATTTACCATTGTTCTAGTGTTAAAAGAAACACATGTGTCCATTACATCATACACTATGGAAAATATTGATGTCTCGAAGATTAAAAAAAATATTGAATACTTAAAGGCTGAAGGATTTATCCAATAATGTACCACACCATGGACTTCACAATTAATTTACTATAAGAAGGTCGATTTTTCCCTTAGGCTCTCTTTGGATTTCTGATTCTCGAACATGATTACCGTTAAGAACTAGAATACACTGCCACAAAAAGATGACCAATTTTATAATCTCCATAGAGTGAGGGAGTTTCCAAAAATTGACATACGGTCGGGCTATTAATATGTGCATGTTAGGAATCATGCATAACACCCTCAACTATTTATAGTATGAATGGTATTAATGAGTACATGGAAATGAAATATAGTATTATTAATGTACCATGAATTTTCATGTCTTTAAAGAATTGTTTTTTCCACCCATTTATTTATCCATTCATGTTATGCTTTGTTGAAAACATAATAGTGTATTCATTTTCTTGTCATGAACATTCCCAACATACAGATATTGTTCTTAATACAATAAAAGACCATTATAATTATACAAATATAACAAATTCAACTTACGGATCAAAAATTTCCACTTAATATGTTATAGAATCTCAGTGTCTTGATTATTAGTAGACCTAGAAAAGGTGGGAGTTGTAGTATCCTACGAGTATCCAACAAACTTCATTGATATACATTGTTTCTTGGTGATACATAGGTATTAAGGATGCTTCATCCACTATTTCTCATGACTCTATGTTTCACGTACATGCTTAAATAAGATGTGTGTAAAATTCATACATTCTAATGCTTTTGTTGTAGCCTTTTAAGAGAAAAATGGTCATTTAAAAATAGCACATATCAGGATTCTACCAAATCCATGGATTATATACAATGATTATTGGGAAAATCATGTTTAATTATCTGAGCTATAATGATGTGGGATGAACACGTTGTAGAATAATGGTCTCTTCAATTGAGGACTCACATGTGTAAATAATTAAAACATGACCTATAGAGAGAATATGTTTTTTATTATTTTTGTTTTTGGATAAATTATTTACATTTCTAGAGTTTTATGGTATTTACATATCACAATATCATCAATTATATCATTACTATACATTATCTAAATACGAGTCATCATAGATAAGTTGAGTATATATGTTCCATCGATTTATACATTTGTTACATACAAAGAATACATAATGTTCTATCCAATTATATGTTCCAAGTAACTTCATACACAAGTGGTTCAAGATTCTAATGACGATTGAAATCTCATGGAATTTTTTTAGAGATTCATGTTGGAGTTTGGTCGGGTCACTAAATGAATGTCCTCATCGATATAAGTGTCACATATACCATTTTGTGAAAGGTGATAATGTGGAAACTCTCAGATCCTAAGTCATTAATCCTAAGGAAAATTTTCTTACAGGACCATTCACATTATGGTTATACCACGATGAGGATTAAACCTTATGATTTCTTGGGAATAGATGGGTACCATAAGACATTAGATATGAGATGATGGAAGAATGTCATTACTCGGTTTTTGAATTATATTCTAGTGTCACCAAGGAATATAGACACTATCTTCACCTATATTTTAAGAGATGAAATATATCTATCTTTATCACTTGGTGTTCTAACATTCAATAGGTGAAGGCAGAACAACAATGACCAAAATGAATTTTACAACCATTATCTCTTCCTGAGTGTAAAAGGGATAATTTTTCTATAGACATCATAACTAGTTTTAGAAAATAATTTAATGGAAAAAATACTTCAAGGATAGTTGTTTATTATTTGATTGAAACCTCAAATTTTTTACCCATTCAAGAGACCTTATCAGCAAATGAGCTATGGAGAAAATACATCAAGGAGGTCGTATAACATCATAATGCTCCTTAGTTTGTCATATCGGACCTGGAAAAAAATCCCCATATTTGTTCTAATTGGGGTTTCAGAAAGCCTTGGGTGCACATGATCTTCTATATACAACCTATAACCGTTATACTAGAGAAAAAACAGAGCACCATATTCAAGTATTACAGGACACGATCCCTACATGTGTCCTTGACAATGGGGGTAATTGGAAAATACATGTACTTGATGTTAATTATTCTTATAAAATAAATAGTATAGCATCAAAGTATATACTTTTGAAGTATTATATGGTAGTCCATTATAATCACCTTAGTGATATATAGATGCATGAGAAAGAGATTTTCATGGACCATATCTTTTCTTTGAGTCTTCTAAGAAGGTTCAGTTGACCAGGAAGCACATATTGAATTTTTAGTACAATAGAAGTCATATTTCAACTTTCATCAAGGACCAACTGAGTTTGAGGATTGTTAATATGTTTTCTAACACGTTTTACATGGTTGGACCCTCAATTAATTAGTTAGTAGGGTAATCTATCATGTCATTTCATTGTACCGTTTGTGTTTTTAAAGCGAATCACACGGGTTCATACCTAATATTACTTACTCAGAGATACATTTCTATTAAATATTTAGTTCATGTATCTAAGCCCCACCAATATTATATAAACCCATAACAAATTTTCTATATGGATTTGGTATTTTTATATGTTTATGGTCTCAATGAGGCATATCATGTGTGGATCATGTATCAGATCATAAAGACCCATCGACAAAAGTTAGTCCTTTCAGTACGTGTCTTATAGAAGAATGACCAAGTATAAGACAAGACCTAATAGTGAGAAGATGATATGTAATAATAGGGTATGAAAAATTTGTCAGATGATGAATCCTTATCCTATTAAGGAGAACAGGGGGTTGAGTTTCTTTAATGATGGTTGGTTGTAACGAATCCAAATTTCATGACATATGGTTTAATTTTTGAGTTTCAATCCATATTATTGATTGTGTAAACATACTCAATGGCATAATGAACTTTTTAAAAGCATCGTAGGCTTTTTTTGGGTATGGAGTTATAGAAACCTGGGAAACAAAATGGGTCACATAGTTAAAGCATTATTATAGATAGAATTTTGATAAAACAATATGAGGTTACATATGCATATGGTTGTATGAACAGTTTTTTGGAAACCGTGGGATCCATATTTCATGAACATGCTAGATTTCAGAGGTCTGTAATAGATTATTTTCACATGTCTTAAGAATTTTTAGGAAAATTACGAGCCTATCCAACGTGAGTGGTAATAAAAGTGATTGGACAGTTCATTGTTAGTGCATAGTTCAGCTAGCTAAGTGGCCCAAATGTGTGACCATTTATGAGGGTGAATTAACTATTATTCCCTTGATGAGAATAAATAATTCACCCACCTTTTTAAATTCAAATTTTATATGATATGATCCTCATCCTTTCTACCATGACCCCCCTATAGCATTACCAAGGTAATTTGATAGTTCCTCATTGACAACTCTAAATCTAGTATTGTAATAAGCATTGGATCGTAATTAGAAATCTCAAGAATGATATTTAATCTATTAGTGTTAAATATTCTGGTATCTTGTGCTATTTAAGAAGAATATAATGTTACCTATTTTTTGGATATTGGTATGTTTCTCAAATTTATTCCATTCCAAATAAATCTAGAAGCCAATATTTAATGAGGAGTTGCCTATGACCCTATGGTAGGTTTTTTTGTTGTTTTACACATGAGTTTAGCCAAATATATATGATTCTCTATTGTATGGATTGCTGAAAATTACTATAAAACACATTTATCATTTCATTCATTTATTAATTAATATAAAAAGTTGTTATACTTCCTGTTACACCTATTATCCTATTATTGGTTGAATTCCTCATTCATTGAACCCCATTGGGTGTTCTAGTTTATATTTCACTCTTTAATATAATATAAAATGAACCTAACCACCACCAATGTTTTTTTGGATTAAATCTAAAATGGATCTTCCATTCATAATAAATTTAAATTGAATAATATAATAGATTAAAATTTGGTGGAAAGGCAACATCATACACTAAAATTATAAATGGAAATTATATAAATTGTGATTTCCATGATTGAGTGGTCTTAATGAATTTTAATGAATTATGTATATTGTCATTATATTAATATTGGTATTCCATGGAAATTGGACATTGGATGAAGATTAATTGAATTTTTGAGAATGATGTTTCATGATCCCTTACAACAGGTATTGGGCATGATTTCCCACACTATTAAACATTCATTTAGGAAATGGGAATAATCATCTACATCCCACTTTATTGTGTGTTGGTAATGAAGGCTCACACCCACATCTTGAGTGATGAGAATTATTTATAACATATATACGTGTTTTAGGAAATGTACCCTTGAATAAACCTATAGATCATTAAACAACTGGGGGATGCCAATGTTATGCCTTGGGTCCAAATATAATCTAATGTCCATGTATATACATACTTATGTCTTTACATAATTTGTAAATAAATCTATATAAAATAAATAACAATATATATATATATATTATGGTATTCATATTAGACATACTATGACATATTTATAAGAAGGTTGAGTCTTACAGATGTCCTACCAGAATGTGATAAAAATGTTATTTATTTTTTCCTCTTACGTATAATTATATATATTTGATCACTATATTCTGTATATGTAGATTGGATTATATCTATGAACCATTCATGGATACCTAATTAATTTATCTCTCACCCTATTATGGACAACATTGGTACTCAATTATTCCACACTACTATAGATATGGTTACGATCAATTTTCCTACTAAATATTGTAAATAAAATTTACTTATTGTAGGGATCATTGGATCAGAGGAAGGAGCTTATTTTGGTGATTCTAGTGGAGCTATAATTTTTTTCATTATATATCACAATGTATATTGCATTCCCATATTTCCCCTTTTCTTATATAATATGCTATGAAATCATCATGTACATGAATCAACCTATGGTATTTTGATTACAATTTATGTTTCCTCATTATTATTTTTTCCATCATCATATATTATAATTTCATTGTTGGGCCATATGTTATTTGATGATTCTATTAATATCTAATTATTAATATTATCTAATGATCCACTCTGATATGATGGTCTAGTCTCCCCCATTGTACCATCATAGAACATCATTTTTAATGGGAAGCCTCAAGAATATGAGGAGGCATGCTTGAGGCCATGTGACTCATAGGATCAATGCCCTAGTTATATGGATATCGGGTCAGGATTTTATATAAACCAAACAGAACCCATGAAATTATATTAATAATATGGATGATTTTGATGTATTTAATATACATAATTATAAAGAGGTTCATATATATGGTTATTTAGTATTTATAAAATAGTTCAAGAATAAAATATATACAATGTTATAAAAAATTAAGGCTCCATATTATCCTTCTTTCACAATATATATATATATAAACTAATATTTTAAGATGTCAAATGGTAAATGACCACTGGTAGTATGACTCTAACATACTTATAATTTATTTTCAATGTCGATTGTTATTTTTTATGATACTATTTTATTGTATGAATGGGTATTTTTTTATCATGAGTTTGAATATGCCCATGTGTAAAAATAAATTTTTTTATATGGGACGACCAATGAAATATACCACTTTGTGTGTAATACACTAGGTTTTTAGCATATAAGGGAAAAATATATTTGGAGTCCTTAATAACTGAGGTTAGTGAGATGCCAATCATTTTAAACTTTTTTACATTGATATGTTTCTTATGTAAGCTTTTTGTAATAGACAATTAGGGATGAGTGGGTATATTTGTGGATTAGGTTATTGGTTGGAGAACAAACATGATAGAATATTTCCACAGATATGATGGTTAAGTCATTTAGTATCATGATTATGATTGAATTAGTATGTTTATGGTCATTCATTGATAGTATAGATGATGTTATTTTATTTGGGTGAGGGGTATTTGATTTTGTTATCCATAATGGATAAAAACATTTGATGTATTCATAAACAGGAGAAGTCAATACTAAGATAATAATGGATATATGAGTTGTCCATGTTAGTTATACAAACACTGTGTCCCATTTTCAGTTGATGTCTTGGATTAATGGATCATATCAAAATGACAAAATATATATGTTGTAGCCAATGGAAAATATTACAGTGAAACATTCATTTGAAAGATATCATAATATATCCCTTTATAACATATGTATCATTTATTTTTTGGTAGTGGCCACTGTTTGATTACAATTATGGGTCCAATGATTAGTATTATTTTTAAATTATATAAATTAGCATGTGATCAAACAATGACGTTGACAACATTGGGATTGAGTAAGGAATAAATTTCTTCACTAAAAGTGCTTACTATTTTATCCTAAATATATATAAAAGTGGGTTAATAATCTATTGTTTTTTCTAACAACATTAAATTATTTATTTAACCCTCCATTAGTACATAGTTTTCTTTTTTATGAATTTATACTCTTACAGATTAATTAAAGGGATATTTTATGTGTCATTGATGTATTTTTTCTGGGTGTTGTTAATAATTTTTTAGATTAATTTATATAAATAGAAATGGTTTCCTTTTTAAATTGATAATTCTTTTTTTAGATGGTTCGAAATGATTATGACGTTCGGGATATTAAAAATTATTTCAATGAAGTATTTTTTTTAGTTCTTAGTGATTTTAAAGTACTATTTAAGATTCTAAAACTAATTAATGATATTCTAATCATAATTTTTGATGAGATTTCAGATAAATTTATATTTATTGATTAAATCCTTATGAATAATTTTTTTATTTTGTCTTCATGATTTTTTATTCTGATACGGTCTTATGTTCATTTTTACATATATAAATTTTTTTAGAAATTAAATGATGAATTTTGGGATGTTTTTTCCATGAAATGTTCAATTGAATAATATCTATAATGATGTGGATGTAATTCCACATTGTTTATCATTTTTCATGTGATTAGTAGACATATTTAGGCATAGGGTGGTCAATTTGTGCCTTATAATTCCACCAATATGAAATTTTTGAAGACTGGTGATTTATGTGTACAATTATTATATCATTAATGGTTCTATAAATTGGGTTACTAGTGAAAAAAAGAATTCCTTTATAAGAAAATTATTGTTTCCTAATCTTGTTCATCATATTTATGTTATCCACTTCATTTTTCTCCCTTATTTATTTAAAATTAAATCAGTACATTTATATCCAACATCATGTTTTTAGATGCTCAATATCATGTAATCTTATTATATAATTTAATTTTATATTTCATATGGATATGAATACGCTATTTGAATTATTTTTCAATTTTTTATTTCTTAGTTAAAGAGTCATAGATTTCATTATTCCAATTTCATAGATACCCAACCTTTTGTATCCAACATATATTTTTTATAATTTGGTTTATGGTAATTCTATTCTGACTGTCTATTTTGGTATTATTATTTATTTTTTATAGAATTAGAGAGGTTTTTATTTATTATAATAGGATTATTGACTCTTAATTTTTTAGGGACTATGTAATTCCATAAATCATTGATAACATTATCTGTGAATAAAGTGATATAGTTGGAGGAGTCCTCAGAAAATGATTGCAACATCATGTGTTATTTTAATTAATTCAATAATTTTTTATGTTGAGGGATAATAAAATTGATTTTTTTTAAAATATAATATTATTATTTAAATTTAATAATTTTAGGGGAATTTATAGTATTTTGTAGTGTTTTACAGTTCTTTGTTATTTGTAGGTATGGTCATTAAATTAAGGAATTACAATGTGAAAAGTGTTGGGAAGAAAAATTTGTCTTTGTGTGGAAAGATATGTTCACATTTCCATAGACCATCATTAAAAGATTATATGTACGTATTTATAATACATACATTCATTTCTTTGCATTTATTTTAATTATAGATTAATAGATCACAACATGGTATAGATGCGATATACCCTGATGTTGTGTAAGGTTTACCGTGGGTAATATATTAGTAATACATAACGTAGTTATCTTCGAAATTTTTTTGGTGTGGATAGATATCATACCAAGGAAATGGTAACTAGAACATAACAATGTCCATTAATTTTTATTTAAAATTTATTAAATATTATCCATAAAAATCCTTTGGTATTGACATTGTAAACATTTATGATAGATCATGTCCATAACAATTTTAGTGAGAGTCATACAATAATTGGGTGATATGTAGGAGAGTACAATCTGAAACCAATAATTCTAATAAAATATCTTTTTTTGTAACATATTAAAAACCAAACAAAGAGATTAAATAAGTCATGAATTTTTTTATTAAATTTAATCTCTTTGAAAAATTGTAGAACAAGCAACCGCGTGCTAATAAGAATCACTACATATAATATTGTGATAACATTTCCATTAAATTATTTGGTATTGATAGTACTCTCTATATTATGAAAATTATTATTATATACTAATTAAAATATAAAATATGTTTCTTTTAAAATAAGAATAATATATTTAAAAAAAACTAAATGTTTTTCTAAGAAATCATTTAGTCAAGTTTTGAAAAAATAATAATTAATTAATTTTTGTATATAAAAAATTCTTATTTGAATAAATGTGATTGTTTTTAAAAATTTTAATATCAAAAGTATCTAATTTCAATTCTTGGTATATATTTTTTGGAATATTTCCTTTCTTGAGGAATAGTAAATTATGATGAATTTTAATTGAAAACCGAACTTTATAAAATAATTTTTTAGGAAAAATAAATTTTTTTTTTTTTAAATTAAAACAAGTTCACATATTTATATCATTTAATCCAATTTATTTCACTGAAATCTTGTTCACACATGATTTATATATATAATCATTGTAATATTTTTTATATTTTCTCTTAAAAAACTCCCTTTCCCATCGCTTTTTTATGATTAATTTGAAATTTAAAAAATTTCACTTCTATAAAATATGTTTCTGAATTTGGATTAAAATTTTAAAATCATCATAATTTATAAATTAAAATATTTTCTAGTTTTGTTTTACCAAAATTAATAGTCAAAACTAAACATATTATTAATCATGATTACAGAAAAAATTGATTCACTACGGGTTAAACTTACGTGATAAGGGTTAAAAATGACCTATCGATAATTATAATACTTATTGGATGTTATTATATATTACATATATATTAGAAGTTATATAATGGAACATTATGAAGGATTTTTTTGGTTATAAACGTGTTTATTATTGAATCATTTCATAAATCTGCAGGTGATCCACTGACCTCTCTTATAAAAGGTCACCCTCTCCTATTTTATTCACAACATAAAAACATTTTTTCGACAATCAATATCCAAACATAATTTAAAAAATCTATAAAAACATACTATAATACTTAATTTGGGCATAAATCTTTCTAAATATTTTCTGAAATCAAATATTGGAAACCTAAACAAGAGGAACATTCATCAATGAGTGTCGTTAATTTATTTCTTCATTCAAATTATTAAATCTTTTGTAACTATTCTTGTATAATAACCCCAGTATATTATATATTATAAAATGTTTTTATAATTAGGTAATTACCTAAAAACACCTCCAATTTCACCAAATGTATAACGAAATAACCTTTTCTGTGTACAACATACAACCACCTCACCAACAGATGTCATTCATTTTTCCATGACTACCTCTCACAGTTGGGTATAAAGTAGGATATAATGTAAATATGTTATATTTATAAAATACTTATACCTATTTAATAATTTATTTATATATAATTTTCTCCATTTATTATGGGATAAGATATCCTTTCACGTGTGTACGGAGGACCACCACCTCGTGAATCAATGACTTTCATTTTTCTCTAAAACGTTAAAGGGATGCTGATTATGATAAATTTAACAAATATATTTTTATTTAAATTAAATACTTAAGATATTTATAACATTTTTCTACATAATAAAATAAAATATTTTTTTTTCTTACACTGAATTATGAAAGCATCCCTCATGTATGTGTGTATTATCGCCTCCAAGAATCGATGCGACTCTATTTTCATCACCACACCACATGAATGATATATATAATTATATTTTATGATGTAAAACATTGCATATATTATTATTATTTTCTGGAAATATAAAATATTACATAACTATTTTCCATAATGATTACTGAAAATTGGAAATTTTACTCATGCGTATGTATGACCTACCAACTATATTATTATAAAATATTCCATTTCTCAAAACCATTAGTCGTGGATATTTTGAAAAGTAAAATTGAATATTAATAATTATATTTTGGTCATTATTATTTCTCTATGGATGATAAAATTATGCCAAAAATTCCATAACATGATATTTCATAACAAATTCTGCATGTGAAAACAAGGAAATTAACACCCATAACAATAAAAATAATGAGTTATGATTAAAGTAAGAGTGTTAAGATGTCAAAAAAGGATCATATATTTATTTTAAATAATAATATGGGTTTTTATAAGTTATTACCATTTGAAATTATTTATAAATGAGTTTATATCACAATCAACCAAAAGGAAGGATGAGTAACCGGAGTTCATATTAGATTCCAATCATTGAGAGATATTATACTATTATCCACCACACTTATTTTTTCTGTTGAATATAAATCCCCAAAATAATATAATGTCATTATTCCTCAATAATTAATGATATTTTATATTTCTATTTAAATTTTATCATGCAATGTGGTTTTACATAATAGTTATCATGTTGTAGAGAATATCCAAACATTATTTGTTTCGTTTGAGTTATATTAGTTTTTATTATAATGGATAATACTTGATTATTTATATAATCAATGCTTAATATTATTTGTTTTATATCCACTTTTTAGGTATTTTTATAATTGATTCAAATAACAGATTCATTTATTAAATCGCATGTCGATGATATGATCATTTTACGGGTTTAGTTAACAATATCATTCTAATCTAGATTGTTTATTCGTGATAATTAGCTATGGGAAATTATTTGTTCATTGAATAGATAAGACCATTTAATTTATTTTCATATGATTATTAATGATATTTTGAAGTAGTATTACTATTTTTAAACTATTTGGAACAATGATTAAATGATAAAAATTAATTAATAAAATTTGAATTCATTTCACTCTATAGTCAAAAATTGTTTTTCATTAAAAACCATATTTTATAAAAATTGTTTAATAAATGGTATAAATCATATAAAAATTATTTTCATATAAATTTTAAACCATAGTTATTTTAAAAAAAAATCGATCAAAGATTTTTATTTTTTCATTACAAGGATCTTCTATATCTTTTTACAGTGCTAAGGGAATGTTCATCTTATCTACTAAAAATTGATTGAAATTAACCACCATCATATTAGTCCTTTATTTAAATCATATATTGAATGTTTATTTTTTTATTTCTATTGATGGTTTTCCCTAATATTTAAAAATTTAATATTTTCTAAATTTTTTATTTTATAAAAATTATTTTTAAAACATATTATGTTCTATAACATGATTCTGAAAATGAAAATGATATAACCACAATGAATGTTTCTGAAGATATGTTTATAGTATTTATCATTGTCAATTAAAACAACACTTCATTTTAAATATACTACACTGCGAATCTTTTAAAGTGATCCCATCTATATTTTCTCTATGAATGTTTTATAATCATTTTAAATTAAGAAAGTATTGATATTAATTTTCTTGTTTTATTTTTTAGTCGATATAATTTCCATTAAATTGTCACATTATTTTGATAATTAGACATTAAATGTATATTAAATATACATATTATATATTATGTATTATAAAATTTCATAAATCATATCACATTTTTATATCTATTGTTTTAATTTTAATGTTATTTTACTGAATTGGGGAATATTAACAAACTATATTCATTATTTGATTAGAATATTTAACGTTAATGAATTTTATTCATGAATTAAATAGATTATATGATATATGAGGAATAATTTGGATATGTATACATGGGTGGTCTTGCTTATAAAGATCCCATATAAGAATCGATAATCTAATGAAGAAAAATTGTAAGCTTGGATGATATTTTTTAGCCAATCGATATGAGTTTATTCCAAGTAGTTTTAAAATGTATTTTGAATGTTCATTATAGTATATGTATAAGGATCCTATGTGAATGGTATAATATAATTATTCGTTTCCTTCATTTAAAATTCAATTATTATTATCCATTATATTTTTATATTTAGATTATCTTTGGATGCATTTCATTATCAGTTATTGATTAAATGGGATGAGTTTAAAATTATTGACAATACCATATTAATTATTTCTTATAATGTTCATATTGTAAAATTATTAATTAAAATGACTTTTCTTATGTATGTACATTTCTACATCGATAATTTCCATTGATATTTTTTCATTGATATTATCTATCTATGAATTTAAGTGTAAGTGTTTCTATAAATTGAATGTGTTTTAAATTAGTTACCATGACATGTTTATTATTCCTCTTCTATTTATGGTCATCATATTATTTATAAGATAACGTGTGATTTTTTTTAATTTTCATTACCATAATTATTATTATCCTTGTCATTATCACAATGATATTATTTAATAACTCACTTCCATATTGGTTTGATTATTACATGGAATATGAATTAAAATATTTTCCTTGATATATTTATTATTCTTGTCAATTCACAATTTCTTCTTTTTTATATAATCCTTACAAAGAATTAAACTCAGCCTTATTTTTTTCCATTACTAGATATCTAAGAACAGTACTATGATGGATAAGAAATAATATTTAAGTGTAAACAATGACGTTCTAAAAAAATTATGCAATAAATTAAATATTTATACATAATATGGAAATCATTTATTTTTCTAGATTTCCATGTAAACTAATTCATTTGTTTTTTCCTGATGTGATTCCTTATATTTTATGCCATTTCATTAATATAGGTAGTGTCTCTCTGCAACTGGTTTTGGGGAAATTAGAATCTCCATTATAAGATGTATAATATAATCCTTGATATTAATATTTAAGAAAAAATTAGATTATGGAGTATTACGTGATTATAAAAATTGAGGTTAAGAATAGAAATGTCCTATTGTGTTTTTGAGGAATAGATTATGTGTTTTTTCCTATCAGCACATCCCATTTTGAATACTATATAACGATGAAATTCTTGAAAAGATGTATATAAGGGTAATATGTCCAATAATGGTGTATTGGTTTTGACTATATCGTCACCTAGTGGACGAAAACTAGCCTTATTATGCACATGGTTTGACAGTCTTAGAGTATATGCATAAGAAAATTCATATTTTATTTACAAACCATTTTTGTCAATTTAAATATTAGAATAAAATGAATTATACCATATAAAAATAAGGTGTATTATATTTAAAATAATGTGTTTCAATATAATAGGAAAATGATTTATTATTGGAATAGAAGGGAATAAAGAAATGAATTACTGAAAAAATGAATATTATGATGGAGGGAAATAAATATCATCATTGGGATCTATTTATAGTTAATTTCCTTCAATGTGGTGTAGACTGGGAATTATCTGTGTCAATGAACTCTTCTAAAGGGGAAAGGCTAGAACAAGGAAAAAAATATGTGGAAGTAAAATGGATGACTTATTTAAGTATTGAGAATAAAAAAATAATATTCTATAAGTATATTTAATGATGAAACTTTGGATATAATAATAATAAAAATTAAAAGTATTATGTTTAATGTTAGATGAATATGAATAATTATTACATATGAGTTAGGGATACCATTATGGAATATGAGTTTATATATTATCATAAGTTGAATGTCTTAAACACCATTTTTAAGTTTTTTGTGATTGGAGTCTATCAAGATTAAGTACATTTTAGAGATATTTACTGATTGATAATATATTATTTGAAAATTTATTTAAGGAAAAATACCTTCTTCTTTTATAGAAATATTTTAAGAGGAATTTAAAACCATTGGGGTTAATATAATAAATTTTTAATGACATTGTAATAATAGTAAAATAATATTATTAGACTTTTTAAAAAAATTGTTTTATTGAAAACAATACTAAATATTTTATTTAATGATTAATTTAATTTCATGGATTAACATCATAATTTTTGAGAGTAAACTAAAAAATGACATTTACCAACAGAAAATTACCTTCAGACAATATATTTGTTGGTAAAAATAAACAATTCCAACAGATATTAAGTTTTATTGGTATAAAATTCAAATACCAACACTTATTTGTACCAACAGATATACCCACAATTATTAATTGTTTAATTCAAACATATATTTCACCAAAAATTAAATTTGTTGCTTTAACATATTAATACCAACTTTTTTGTATCAACAAATTAATATATTGTTATTAATTATTATTACCAACAATTTTTTTTTCAATATATAAATTTGTTGCTAGAATTTAATGTCCACAAAAAAATCATCTAACAATAAATTTTCTATTACTATTATTTATTAGTTTACTAAAAAAACTATGTTGAAATTAACAAAAAATATATTGATAAATATTTGAAATCCATTCAAAAAACAATTAAAGATATTTCCTATTTAGAATAAAATTATAATTACATTTTAAATATATCTTATTTGAGATGAAATATTATATGAGTGAAAAATTCAAAAAACATTCATATAAAAGTTATAACATAGAAAATAAATTTCATCATTCAGTTTTAATAATCCATTATTAAAATTATAAATAAATAAAAATAAAAAATAGAATACATCCCCTCTTTCTCCCCTTGGTTCTCCTCTCCCCCGATAGCCACCCATTATTCATCGTTTGCCACCCACAAAGTGGCATGATCACTACCAGTGCAACACTCCCGGTTCATCACAATTGATCACACCCACACCCACACCTGCACCCTTGATTATTTAGCATTGCTCACGCCCCCTACTGATGTTCGATTTCTTTTTTCCTCTTGTAGCTATAAAGACAAGGAGCGGGGATGGGATTGGACAAAACCCCATTTCACATCCAATCGATCGATTTTTGGGCCTCTTTTTAGGTATAAAAGTATTCTCTTTATGTTTTAAGCTCCCACAAAATCATTTTTATCTAGTTCTTTAATTGAACTTTTGTTAGGGTTTCACTAAAATTCCTTTGAAATGATCTTTTTTTCATGTACTTTTTTTTGGTGAATTTAGGATTCTAATTAAATATTTCTCTAGAGCCACTAAAGATGAAATGATATTTCTTCATTTCTCACATCCCATGGAAAAATCTTTGATCCAAACATTGAATCATGCTCTTATAGAGAATATTCTACCACCTTCCTTGACTCCTGATGGAATTACACTCCCTTAAAAAACTCATAAGCTGAATATTATCCTCTAGGGTTCGATTTTCTAATATCTAGTATGTATCTAAAAAAATAGGCTCTTCTAATTGTTGTTTGTTATTTCCAATGATCTAGAATACTAATTGTGTGAAAAAATCCCATGATTCAATTTTCAACTCTTTCGATCCATTGTTTCCCTAGCAGTCATTCCATGCAGTTTCAATCATTCTCCAAGTCTTAAATTTTTTTTAGTTTCAATATATTTTCTCCTTTTGTATGAGATAATATTTAATTTTAATTATTGTAGATGTATCTAATTTTTTGTATCCAAAACACTCATTAATTTTATCTGATTTGAATTCAACATACAATTGGTTTACAAGAAACTTATCTGAAGTAAAACTCCTCCGACACAGAAATCAAATGAAAATAAATAATCTATTCATAAAATATAACTTAAGATAAGGAATCATCATCACATTCTTTTTCTTAATAAAGTCAATACACTATGTGAGAAATACGTAAAAATTGTCTTTGAAACCAGTCAAGTATTTACTACCTTGTTTTTTTTTGATGAATTCAACATCTATGATTCGATACCATTTGTTATATTCTTCCCAGAACATAGTTGTCTTCCAGCTGGAATTTATTTCAAATATCCCTAGATAAAACTCTAATTTTTTTCACTTATTTCACTTTTACAAACTCTATGGATTTTATCTCCACATTATCTATATATTGTCTCAACCACTTTTTAAATACATGATAACATAAATGGGGAGAGGGTTATGTCTGAATTGTCCTCAAGTTGAGGTGTGTGGATAGAATTTATGATCCACCCCTTTTCTTCATTTTATAAACCCTTCATTAAAAACATTTTTTAGTGGTATTTCATTGAAGGATACCTCTTGTGCAAAAATCTACACAGTTTTGAATATTTCCATCACGCATCTCCTCTGTCATATAATTTCTCATCAATGTGTGATTAATCCCATTTATAAAATGGTACTTTTTCTTCTTTATTATGCAACTCAATACTATAATACACGTCTATATTTATCAACAGATTTATCTTTCTTCATCAATCATTCAAATGTGATTATTTCCATTTATTTCTTGTTGACATGTTAAAAAACTCCTCCTCAATATTATTATTATTTTTCTTCATTCTCCATATTGGTTGCTCTAAATAATCAGCCATTTGTGTCTTGGGCACACCTTTATCAACGCAACATATTTCATTTTCATGAAAACATGATTCCTCATTTACAAAGGTAGCATAGTTTCCTTTTAATCTCATTTACTGCTTCTGCAATATCTTTCCTTATAAACAATGTGACTATATATATATATTATCTCTAAATGAATTCATACCTCTTGTATTGTTAATGAAATGTCCTAATTTTTATTATAATCTACAATGAAATCTAGAATCTATGTATGTGTAATTCAATTATTTTTCTGTAAACTCTTTTTGTAACCTATTTAAAAATCTGTTTGTGCAATAATTTTGAAAAATCTGTGTCACTAATATGTGTTTATAAACTCATTGTGTAATACTTTTTTTAAACCTTGTGTGTAATTTGTATCTTTAAACACTATGTGTAAGTTCAGTGTGTCATATCAATGTTTAATCTGTGCGTGCAATCTGTGTCTGTGTGTGAAAATTGTGTGTAAACTTCTGTGTAAACATGGTGTGTATATTAAATGTGTAACCTCATTGTGAAACTTGTGTGTGAAATCTTTGAATATGTGTGTAAATTATTTGTAAACTGAGTGTGTAATTAGTGTGTGAAATCTGTGTCTTTATGTAAAATCTGTGTGTATTCTTTGTGTGAAATCTGTGTTTATAAACTCAGTGTGTAATCTATGTCTGTAAACTCAGTTTGTGATTGGTGTCTGCAAATTCTGCAGGTAAACTCAGTTTGTAATATGTGTGTGAAATTTTTCGCTCTGTGTGCAGACTATGTGTAGGAAACCCAGGTCTCATAGCCTAAATACTATTCACACTAAATTCATGTTGTTCCATCTATTTGCTGGAATCATTATAATTTAAAACCAATATGTCTGCATGATCTTTTCCTTGATGTTTTTTATCTTTTTAGGACCTTATTTCATCCTATAATGTTTTTAACTCTTTTTTAAGAAATTTGACTCTCACAATGTGTTTTCAATGAACCGATTCAAGCATGCTGGCACCATACTATTTAACCCAAACTGGAGTTGTTGTTCGCTACAAAAAATTGTCTGATCATGGATGGTTAGGAGTTCATTGTTGTTAATCTTGTTGGGTTGGGATGATCATCATTTCATTTGTGTTTGGACAATGAAAATGTGTGTCCTACTAAAATGATGGAGTATATTCGGTTCCCATCATCGATTAAAGCCTATATTGAGATACTAGTTCATAGGACCGAAATTCCAGATAGGGAATCCAATTTCGGGTTCAATAGGGATGGCTACAAAGTTACTTCTCACATTAGAAAAAATGGAGGTTTTGTGTTAGTGTTCATGTAACTGTTTGTGTCTTGGGGTAAAGCTGAGTTGAATATGGGTTGTGATGTGTAGCCTTTATCCCATTACCTTTTCTTGGTGTAGTGCTATTTTTTTCTTGACATGATTTCTCGTTCAGGTCATCCAGGACACATGATTAAGGGATTTTAATGGAAGCAGGATAGGTTATCATCCTATAATATGTTTGATGAAATAATTAAGGAGGTTCACTTTGTTGATGTCATGCTGATTGGAGACTGAGGGTTGGTGTCAATACAAATATCTATAACTCTTAGTTCTATGCTAGTACTGTTCATTTCTGGATCATGGCCTTGAGATGCTACTGGCTATAGTTTGTGGCTGATTTTTGTTGAATTGTAACCGGGTTATGAGTTTCTTTATCACTAGAGTAGTTCCTAGTGGCTGAAGTCCATGATAGATTGTTCAAGAAGGATTAAAGATAAAAGATTATAACTTCAACTGAATTTGTTAAAGGGGAATTAAACCCGACGGGTGGTGAGCCGAACTAAAGAGAGGTAATGAATTTATTATAATCCATATGAAGCTACCACATGATACTTCCACATGAAAAATTGAAACTTAAATTAAAGGTAAATTCTATCTTGTGTTGTTATTTTCTGATATGTGTGGTCATTAATAATCTTATTTATAAGGTCAGTAGTTATTTTCAGGTTGTAGTCCCTGGTTATTTTTATATTATGCATTATGGAAATTGTTGTGGTCATTTTCACTTGTTATATCATCCTGTTGTGGCCACTAGTTTTATTATCTTCTAGTTGGTATCATGCATTATTATTTGTATATCATGTGTCTAGATGAAAACTCTTTACTAAATCTAATGTTTAGGTTCTAAACATGTTGTTTCTCATGGAATCCCTTTAATGTGGAGGGAGCTCATGTCGGGTGCTGCTTCAAACAAATAAGGTTGTTCCACCGTGAAGGGATAGTAATGTTGTGCTTTCTCATATCAACTAATACATGTGATAACTTGTGTGAAGTGATGGGTATTTCGAAACCTGTTTCTTTTCTGGATGGATCACATCAGGGGGAGCATAGAGCTACAAGTTAGGTCCACTATAGGTTGCTTCATTACTACTGCCACTCAGTGAGTATTTCAGTATTTATTTGTTGGGTATTGGTGATATCATTAGATGATATTAGCGTACATTTTGTAGACTATCACTATTCTGTGTCAAATGAATTATTCATGTCAAGATACCTTCTTATGTTTTCTACTTTTTGATTTCTCGGAACACGTTTACCCTATTAGGGTAGGGGGTTCATCTTGCCATTTTTCACCCATTAATGAACCAGTTTCTGATCATAGCAGGTATTGGTGCGATCTTGTTATGATTCCAGTTATTCATAACTGACCCTATTGTAATATTAAAGATGGTATTTGAAATTTATATATTAATTCTTTGAAATGAAATCAAGTTTGAATATTTGATGATTTATAACCAGCTGTTTTTGTTTCCAGTGTGACAGTAAATGCCGCTTCCATCCATAAGTTTATGAAAGAAGAATTACATGAGAGATGAACCACGATAGTGAGATGCCTCTTCTATCCACAAATACATGTGCAAGAAAGGGACCAGCAACAAATGTAAAACAAAGGGACATGTTTGGTGTGCCATGACTATGACATCCATCTAACAAATTTCTACAGCCACCCACAAGTGCATGAAAATAGATACGAGAAAAGGGACTTAGGGGATCTATTTACACATGTGGATCCCATCGCTAGTGTGAACCAGGATACTGAGACGATGTATGAGAGAAACAAATTGAAAATGAACATGTTTTTAAATTATGTTTGAATATATTTTTTATAAAGTCTACGTTTGTTGGAGTTTCATATAATTTGATGTATGAGAGAAAGAAATTATAGACGAACAAGTTTTTAAATTATGTTTGAACATTTTGTTTCAAATAAAGTCTATGTTTGTTGGAGTTTTATATAATATAATTTTAATATTAATATATAATAAATATAATTAAAAATTGCAGCAAAAAGTTTTGGAAGATTCATGCAAAATATTTTATTTAAAAATTAATTTATAAATAAATATTAATTGTTGATATTTCTTATAATATTTTCAATAATATTAGCGATGGAAAAAAATAAACAGTATTAAATAGTATTATCAATAGATAAATATGTCGAATGTATTTGATGATAAATATTTTAACCAACATATAAATTATCTGTTGGTATTATTATATATGAAAAAAAATTATTTTATCTTTCACAATAAAATTTAGCGATAGTGTTTTTACCAACAATTTAGTGACATGATATTTTTTATTGGTAAAACGCTTTACCAATAGAAAATCCATTTTTACCAACAGATATACCCCTACCGGAAGAACCTAATTATATTTTAGTGGTACTAATGATATTATATGCATATTGTTTGAAAATGTATAACCCTCCTCTTAGGTGAAACCCGACACATCATACAATGGAACAATACATGAAACCATGACCAAAGGATAGTAACGATTTAGCTCCAACCATTTTCCGATATGATCTCTCAGTTAATATATCATTTTTTACAATAATAATTTGAAAAATAATTATTAATTATTTACCCTTTGTATTAGTTTTGATGAATAAGGATTAATTTATCAGATTGAATTACTTGTGATATGCATTTTTTTATTGAATAATAGTTATTTTAAAAAGGAATGACATTCCACATTGTTATTGATCTTACGATCAGTTAAAAGTGATTTTTTTTTGATTTAGGCATCAAACATTCATTTTGGGATATTAATTCCACCGAGTATGTGAGTAATTGGAAATTTATCAAAGCATACCAAAATGATAAAATTTATCTTAAGAAATAAAAATGTCTCAAATAAATATATTTCGCTATATTCCTATATAATATAAAAATCCACATATATAGTCAAAAATGACTTGAAAATAAATACTATAGCATACCTAAGTGATGAATTAGATGGTATTTTAAAATATTGAATATTTAATATTTTGAGCCCAATAACATTCCTTTGATCCTTCACTTTATGGTGATCAATGACCACAATCACTCTCTATAATTATATTTGCTTCTCTTCCATGTGCTTATCCACACGTTCATCTAATTTTCTGGGATATATAAATCTAGTTTTCAGTTAATCCATATGACCATTGTACATCCCATTATCTCTTACTTAGAGGATATTTTATTAAACATTTTACAATGTGGATTTTTAAGCAAATGAATTTTCAATATCAAACCATTGATCATACTGCTAATGTTTAAATTATAAAGAAATTTTTTTTAATTTAATGATAATTTATCAACAAAAATATTAAAAATAATTAAATTTTATTTCATACAATATGAGACATGAATCACATAGCTTAAATAAACCATGAAATATAATTCAGTAAATTTAATCTCTTCGGTAGCATGAGGAAAATGAAACCTCGTTTCTAAATTAAATGTGATATATAATGAAATTATAACCCTAATATTATATTAGATTGCATTAAATTACTAAATAAATTATGAAAAATATGGGAATTTATTTATTTAAAATAAAATAAAAATTATTTAAAACAATAATAAATATTTTCATAAAAATGTATTTCTTTACTAAAAAACGGTTCGTTCACAATTTAAAAACCTTACATATTTTTAATTTTTACCAATATTACAAGATATATTTTAGAAAAAAATCATTTTTAATCCACAAAACCCAAATTTTCATACGGTAAATTTTTGGGGCTTTTTTTTGAAATATTTCATTTTCTGATCAATATTTAGATATTCTAAATATTAATTAAAAAATTACATTTCATGTAAATTTTTCATAAAGATGAATTAAATTATTGAATGAATTAATGTAGAATTATATAAAATATATTTCAAATAATCTAATCATTTTAATTTTAATAATTTTAGTATTCAATTATTAGATATAACCTTTTTAAACTTTTGATCATTTCTCTCTAAAAAATAGATTTCAAATCTCATCTGTGAGATTAAATTTAATGTAAATGTTCTACTTAATTGAAATGAGTTTGTTAAAATTTACACCATATATTTAGTACCTATAAATTATAATTTCAAATAAGGACAACTGAATTTTTAATCAAAATTAACAGTGTAGGTAGAAATTTTTTTACCAGGGTTAATGTAAAAATGGATTTACCTGAGTATAAACTAATAATATAACCATTAAAAATAACTAAAAATAGGTCTAAACACTTTTTTGGACATATTAAGACCTTATATTTAATATTTTATATAATTTTATGTATGATATTCTTTACAAATTATAAAAACATACGTATTCATAAATTGTTTCATAAAAATTAAAGTGTTCCACTTACCAAACATATAAAAGGCCACCACCTCCCCTTTTCTCTTCACAACATTAGATCAAAAAATTTCAAACAATACCAACCCATATAACTTTAAAAAAAATTCTAATCATCTTATATGACATATATTGGGCATAAGACGGAACTATGATGGATTTTTAGCATTTATAAGAAGGATACCTGAATATGATGTAACGTTCTTCCACTAGAGTTTTTATGTTATTTAATTATCAAAATAATTAAATTCTTATGAAAATTTTCTAATATAATTAGTTATATATATTAAATATTTGGGTATTATTTTATAACATGTTAATTACCTAATAAAATCAAAATATTTATAAATTATGTTATGAAATAATCATTCATGTTTATAGGGTAATACGACATCGCTACCCGATATCATTCTTTTTAACATTACTATCTCACATGGTTTGGTATGATGATGTATATAGAGAATATATGTTATATAATTTTAACTATTTAGTTTTCATATAATATGTTCATTTTTAATATCAATCCTGTAGTGGATACGATTACTTTGCTCATGTGTATGGTGGACTACCGCCTCAGGAAACAATGTGATTCAATTTTAGATAATTCATTACATGGAAGGTGATAATGATAATTTTAATTAATATATTTTATATAAATGAACTGAAAATTATTTAAATGATATATTTGAAATTCTAGAAATATAATATATCATTTTGTTTTTTACTCTGAAATATATTAACATTTCCCATGTACGTGTGGACAACCCCTTTCATGAAGCGATGCGAAATTCATTTCATCACCTAACCACACTGATGATATATATAACTATATCTAATGAACAGAATATATGATATTTTTATTAGTACTATAATATTATATATTATATACCTCTTGGGAATAATGATCATTGAAAAATTAAAATGTTACTCATGTGTATGTACAACCTATCATTTTCATAATTAAATCATAGTCCATTTTTCATAACCATCATTCATGATATTTTTAAAAGTATAATTTATTCATAAATTTGATAGTTATATAATTATAATTATTTTTTAGATTATTGAACTATATAATATGTTCTTGAATGAGGACTTTCATAAAAAAAATCATTAGAAAACAAGGTAATTAACTCCTAAAACCATGCAATTAAAGAAATATTACTTATAGAAGGGTGATAAGATTTTATTAAAGGATAATATATGATATTATAAATATTAATATGGGTTTGGTGTGAGTTAATAACTTATTTAAAATCACTATATAGTAGGGTAATGAATTTTTAACGAAAGGGAAGTGTGATATAATGGACTTTGTCGCAACTTTTAATCATTGAGGTATATTTTTTTATTATGCAACTCATTTATTTTATAAGGTTTAGATAAATCCCCTTTTACATTTAATTTGTTCATTTTTAAATAATTAATTTAATTTATGGATTTATTTCTAAATATTTCATCCATGTTGATTTGAACTTTTTTTTCCCAAGTGGTAATAAATTTCATAAATCAGACACTTTTTCATTGGGATATATTACTTCATACTGTTGTTGATATTCATATATTATATGTATAATGAATTTTTATTATATTCTATTGAATATAGACAATTATTATGTTGATTTTTATTTTATACACCAAATATATTTATAGATTTATCACACTTCAATGTTATGATAACTACAAGGGTTTATTTCACAATCTCATTCTCATCATGATTTTTAATTCTTTAACATGAGTTAAGGAAAATTATTTGATAATTTTTTTAATAAAAAATCTAGTTTTATATGCCAATGGTTAATTATTATATTTATATTTTTGTACTCTTCGGTACATAAAATTAAAGATCACATATTTTTTTAGGAAAATACGACTTCATTTCACTCTTCGATTGTAAATATATTTTTTCTAATTCCATGTATTCTAAAAAAAATTAAAAAATGTTTTTAACGAATTAAATTTATTTATTTATTTAATAATTTCACCTTTTTCCTATAAAAAATGTTTTTAGTGGAATCTTATTATTGTTTTACCAAAAAGGAACTTCTCTTACATTAATATAATAAATGAATAATGTTTATTTTAAATTTTACTATAAGAAGGAAATTACCCAACTATATAAAAATTATTTCCTTGAATAATCATTTGATTAATTATTAGATTTCACAGAAAAATAATTTCCTTCATTTTATTGAAATTTTACATATTATAATTTTTTTTCAATGAAAATGTCATAGGAAACGTTTTTTATTTGAATTTTTTTTTCAAAATGAAATGAGTTTTTTTCAGCTGAAGTTTTTAAATAAAATTTTACTTAATTTCAATTCTACAATGAAAACCCACAATTTTCTATATAATACATTATAGGTATTTTTATTAATACTATACATATTCTCTATATATATGGTTTATAGTAATTTTGAACATGGAAATTGTCTACATTCACTTTTATGATAAATTTTGTAGTCAATAACATGTCCTTGAAATGTTCACATTTACATGATAATTAGTCATTAGATCCTTTTATGTATTATTTGTCATTTATATTATTATTTCATAATATATATC
Source organism: Viscum album (assembly GCA_963277665.1). NCBI lineage: Eukaryota > Viridiplantae > Streptophyta > Magnoliopsida > Santalales > Viscaceae > Viscum > Viscum album. The sequence continues at coordinate 516,573,344 of OY728141.1, forward strand.
ACTTAACAACACATGATATTTAAATTTTAAATTTATTTAATTAACATGGAATGTTATGATAATACATATCTTTTCTTCAAATAGTTTATATGTTAAGGAATGTTGTTCAAGATTAAACAAATTATACAATATATTTTGAATGATTTGGATTTGTAGAATCTATTGGGTCTTGGTTATAGATATCCCCTAGATGCAACATAATTATCATGATGTTAAATAATAATCCATTTTAAAAAATTTCTTCCAACCAATATTAATTTATACATAGTAAATAAAAACAATCTTATGAATGCTCTTGATTGAAGAGGAATATATGATGATTATATATTAATGAAATAAAATAATAACTCATTTCCTTCATTCATAATTCAATTATTATTATCTATTATATTTTAACAATTATATTATCTCTAGATGCATTCCATTCCCTGATATTGATTAAGTGGAATTTGTTTTCAATTATTTACAATGAAATATTTATTATTAATTATAAAGTTATGATAATAATATTATTGATTATATTATGTATGATTCCATTGATATTCCTTTCTATATTTATTAATATATAAAATATTTTAACATAGACTTTTTTTGTAGATGAATCTTATTCATAGTTATTTTTTAAATCATATGTGTATTCTGTTAATTACCATTCTATATTGATTATAACGTATCCACTTATGGTATTCATATTATTAATTAAATGAAATGTGTTTTTTTCATAATCATTATTTTATATGAAATTTTATCATTGGTCATATCTGAATATTTATTTCATTCACGGTTTATTGATTACATTGCATGTGTGTTCAGTCATATTCCATTCTATATTTTCTATGACAATAAATTCATGATTTCATTCACTAATTGCACTTTCAATGAATTTGTTCTCATATTTATTTTTTTCCTTTATATAGAATCGATGAACTATTCTATAAATGATATCATGTAATTTTAATGAATGAAGAATTATATTCTTAAAAAGAACTATGCTATAATTTTTGTATTGAAATTAATATTTCAGTCATGTATTTATTAATTTTACCATGACTACTAGAACATTATTTCCATCATGATGTGATACCATATACCTTATTCCAATTTATTAAATTTGGTATTGGATGTAGACTATAGAGAAAAGGGTTTCTACAGTATATTCAATGATATTAGGACTAGAAAACACTATACAAAAAGAAAGAGGAAAGACACACTATGAGGGATTTGATATCAAGTTTCTTGGAAATTCCTAGAGTAGGAGAATACCTTTTTGATTAGTATGGCCATGTTGTGATTGGTGTCAAAAAATAATACTCACTATGTGGTTAATCATACCACACCATAAAGTGATTAGACACATTTGTCTCATTTTTTTTACTTCCACATTATACCATTAATGAATTCAATCTATAGTTTCGTTCTACTCATATGTTAAATGTTTGTAGATGGGATCTCTTGGAATATCTCATCTCCCTCCACGATATATCAGTCCTTATGAATCGTTTATTTCATTAGAATCTCATACATTTCAACCATATATACTCTATATTATTAGTGAAAACATTTGTTTCATTTGTATATGATATTTTCCAACACAAAAAAACATTAATATATGTGTAATCTTATATTATAAAATATATTATAGTGTCTATCATAATAATTTAAAAATTATTTCTTTAGAATAATAAACCTTATTAGACATAACATATTTAAAACCTTTATCAATAACCATGGGAAGGAAAATATAATAATTGGTGATCTCAGATTCTGAGTTAGTTTAAAAACATTAGATATCAATAAATAATCACAAGTGAGCATCATATGACAATAAACTCATGAAAACATAAGCTACACATTAGAAAACCATACTAATCCATTCATATAAAATAATTCTGAAAACATGTAACAATGGTTTTTTAATCGATAAAATAATACCCAAGAGTTCAAAATCAACAATAATCAATTATAAGACACAGAAACACATCATAAGTATATGGATGTAGTGGTTTTATTTTACATAAAAATATAAAATCATTTTCTCTTTCATAGACCTCTTCCATGAATATTACCATGGATTGGAATCACTCCATATTCATTTATTTATTTATTATTTGTTCACTGAAAATATTATCTTCTTGTAAAATATAATGTAAAAAATAGGATAAATCCATATTATGTCCATTAATATCTCATAAAATATAGTTTGTTAATTAATTCATTGTATGGATATAAAAATACAGTCTCATCCTCTGTATTATTTAATCCACACAATTGTGTGAAATAAGATCATAAACCATTCTACAATATAGAACCAATGAAAATGATAAATGTTTCCTAAAATATTCCTCATTATAATCATAAACCATAAAAACAATAAATAATTATGGTACCATTTGATTGAAGATATAATAAATCATAATAAATAGCAAAGGATATTTATATAGATACAAATACCATTAAAATATCAGTAGAAATTTTATTTGGAAAATTCCTCTTATATTTTATGTCCCTTATTTAGACTCTAACTATTTTTAAAAAAAATAAATAAATAATAATATATTAAAACAATAAATGGAAATTATAATTGGATATTTGAGTATGTGTTTATTAATGATGTTAACGAAATCCATTTATGTGATTTATATTAAAATTAAAACTCATTTATCATTTTAGGTAATAAGTAAAATATACACATTTGGAAAACTATAATATAGATCCTTTCAAACATTGGAATTGATAGTGAAATATAATAAAAAGTAAAATTATATAATCTTTGGGGAATAATAAGTCATTATTTAAAAGAGTTTATAGAAAATAATGTATTGGGATGAAAATATTCATGACCAGAGGGAAAAATATTGTCAGTTTTCATTAAAAAAATTCGTTCAATATCTTGTGTATGTGAGGAGAATAAAATGAATAGAAAAAATATAAATCTAATAATTCTAAAAGAATATAAGAATATATATAATACCCATTAGAATCTAAATGGGTTGCATAGAATCATCCTTAAATCATCATCATCATAAAATATATAAAGAAATAAATTTGACTAGATTAATAATATTATATCACCACTGAAGCATAAAAATTATTAATGGATATTGAGCTAGTTGGAAGATTCCTTTTAAATTGAATTTGGAATATTCTGTGGAAAAAATGAAAATATTCATTCAATTCAGTGTATTTATTATCTAATAATTTTTTAAATGTTCATAAAAATATTATCAATAAAAAACATTTATCCATTTACATTAATATTCAGAATAAATAATGACCATGATGGTGATAAAATACATTCATCCCAAAAACATTAAAAGAGATCATTCTTTACATGCTTTTGTAAAATGTAAAAAAGTGAATTATGTGAAAAAATTTGAAAATAATCATTTTAAAAATTTGTAAACATGTTAATGTAAGGAAAAAATAAGATTTACCAATATTTTAATTTCAGAATAATAATTCCATAGATAATTTTTTAGAAACTTTATATGGTGTATAATAATTAATTACCTAATAAGAATGAATTATATAATATTTTTAACAGATTTTATTATATATTTTTTTATAAAAATTGGTTGAATGTGATACTAAAACATGATAAATATGGAAATAAATAGAAGATTAAAAATAAGTGTTTTAAAATGTAATTATTATATAATATCGTTCAATGTAAATTTAACATAGACAACCCTGAAAAGAAATGCGTATGTAACATAATCCCTTAACACTTTGCTAACATTTGAATCATATACCCATCTAATGAAATAGCCTAAAATAGAACTATAAATACCTCGAATATGAATATATTCATGACATAATATATTAATGAGGAATTATGTACAACACATTGAATAAAAAATAAGTAAAACAGGAAACATATCTCAACAAAATAATATTGAAAAGATGAAACCATACCTTTTATCCCATATTGATTATTATAAAGTAAAACATAATTTATAATTATTATATATTTATTAAACATATTATATAAAACCATATTATCATATATTATAATATATTTATTTCCCAAATAATGTAAAACTTCTATATAATTATCAAATATTCATTAAATTCAATATTCGGTTGAAAACTGGTCTGTTTGCATTATTTGTTTTTGTTCGATGATTTTGGTCCTTTCACATGGTAAATGATTTAATTAAATTATGAATATAAATAATATAAAACAATAATATATATTAATTAAATAAAATTTTAGTACAATCTATCTATGGAAACGATGAATGATGAATTTTATCACTTTGTGGAGATGATAATCAAATGTTCAGAGGACTGATGTTTTCATTCTCCAATAAACACAATGAAAATAAGGCATATTATTATATATATTTGTAAAATAATAATAATATAATAAATTGTAGATATATTCATTTAATATAAATTAAGTACCATCTATTGTATAATGAAATGATACAAATCAAACCACTTCATGGAGGTGGTTGTATACATGTCCATAAGAGAAAAGTTATAACATTCCAACAATTGATAGGGTAAAAAGGATTAAAAAATATTAATTATTAACAGACATAAATAATTAATAAATATCATATATATAGATAAAATAAATCATATAACCATCATGGGAATATGGAAAATGAAATACATCTCTATGTGGTGGGGGTAGTCGTTATGTACACAGGATCGATGCTTTAATTTCACATTAGATGGAAATGAGGCATATAATAGGTCATCCATAATCATAATAACATTTATTTATTTTATTAATAAATAAATTATTAATTATTGATGTAAAAATTGAATTTAGGACTGTATCGTAGTAAATAAACATAAAATAAATCAGTTAATTCTTATTCCTCCAATTTTGATATTGCCTTTTCTGCAGAGAATGTGTATTTTTTAGAATATGTTTATAGTCACCAAAATGGAAATGTGAAATGTTCAAAGTTATTTTTTATTGTCAATTGGATATATATTTTTGATAGAAAACCAAAACCCTATATTCCTTTGTAAATCTTAAATCCATTCCTTTTTTATAGGTAAAAATGAACTTCTTTTTTCATAAATTTTAAAATTTTATATCTTATTGGAGTAATACAAAAAACCCAATGTATCACATAAATGAATCATGAAAGATAAGGTTGAAAATTTCCCACCCAACAGAGTAAGAATAGTATTTTTATGAATATTAGTATATTATTGGTGATGTATTAATTGGTTTATCATCTGAAATGATTAGGAAGTAATATTAATAATAATATTTTTCTATAAAAAATATCTATATACAATAAACCGTTCAATTCATAGGGTTTTGATATTTTTTTGAGAAATAATGTAGTAAATAACAAAAAAAATTAAAATTTATTTATTTTTTATATTGTATAGTCTATGATTATATCAAATCCTACGATTTATGAGTGTGTTTTTAGCACCAAATATAGTGTTAGAAGTATATCGAATCTCAAAAATAACATGGATACACCTCACCATCACTTGGTTCTCCCTAAAATTTTGTAAACCACATACATCATATGTAATATCCCATGAGGTAATATCCACACTCCAATATCAAATAACATAAGGAAATTCATTTATAACACACCAATCATATATAATTGTATTCATACCCATAATAAGCATTAGTATCTAAATCCTTAATAAATATATTTGTAGTAGACTAAACATCGAAAAGGGTGATTTTACATCAATTTTCATCTTAGTAAATTTTTTATGGTTTTTTTATCATGAAACAAATATTTTTCTAGTATGTTTATGTAGAACACGACTAATAAGTTATTATAGATATTTTATAGTAATTATTCCCCATTTACTGTCAGGAATAAGTACCCTAATCACATAAAAGCATATAATGTCATGTAAACAATGTTATTGAATTTTATGTATGGAATTTCACCTCTTAATACCCCAGGCCATGATTTAAAACAAACATAAATTACAAAATTATATATTTTCTACAAATATAAACTCAACTATACTATAAAAATCCAATAACAACCATCATCACTCTATAGAAACATAGAATTCACCTTATAGATCATTTATTTTTACACCGTGGTCGAATATATCCCATTTTTTCATTGGTCTAATATATGTTTACAATAACAAATATAGTAGGATAAATAAATTAATTTATTATTCCACAATATAGCTTCTCTAGACTTCCACATGAAACAGTGTCGTTCTGGGTGGCTCTTGAGGTCACATAGTACTACCTGATACCACATTATTTCTTTTGGCCAGTTTAGGGATGTTAAATCAATTTTTACTCAAAAATGAGGTATAAAAACTAAATATATTTCACTATTAAAGGTCATGACCAATGAATCAAGTTGGTAACCCACAAATTTTGGGTCCTCCATAGAGAATCAAAACTAATAACGATCAATTAAAACACCATTTGAGAATTATCCTATCTATATTCATTGAAACAACTCATCTGAGGATACATCACAAATTTCATTTGATTTTAATATTCATTTTCATGATATAAATTCAATTATTTAACTAGTTGAGTTTTTTTATAAAAATAAAATTATTATAAAATAAATTAAATACATCCAGGATTATGTTTTAGAGTAAATAAATTGGATAATCCCTTTTTTATGGTTTTGTATATGGACCATTGGTAGAAAACTACAAATGGAAATTAAATTGGTTTTTTCTAAATGTTTAGGCTTATTATAAATCCATTAAAAGAGTTCTATATGATTTATTTATTCAAAAAAACTTATTTCTATTTTGGAGTCATTTTAGATTGTACATATAGTATGTATCAATGTTATAAATAATTAATGTAGACAACCAGTGACTCATCCATGGAATTTGGAGAGTTTGTTCTTAGTTTTACATCAGTGGATATAATTACACATTATAAGAGAAGTATATTTATATTTAATTTAAATTACAACTTATTTTTAATATATGCTATCCTAACCAATGTAATTTATTATACCTAATTAAACTGATTTTATATTATAAAATATGTACTCAACGATAATTTATAATTGATTTTAATTTTAATTAATTATGTATTTTCATTTTAATTGATTCCACCAAGAGGTTGTTTAGTGAGGCATGGATATTAATTCATATTCATTATTGAAATTATTTTAAGAACTATGCTGAGAAAAATCAAGAAATCAATTATGTTAATTATAATTATATGTTAATTAAAAATATGTATACCATTTAAGTATATCATTTCAATTGAAAAATATACATTTTTTTGAAATTAATATTTAAAAACATCCAACCATGGAATAAAATATTTTGGAAAATATTGGGTTATAGAAGTTTGCAATATGTTTATTATTGAAATAATTTTGGATTATTTGAGTTTAAAATCTAGGTATTTCATATAATATTTTCTTTATAAATCCCATCGGAATGACACCATTCTCCACAAATTTATCTGAATTTATATGATACTGAAATATAATCATATATGAATATTAATATTAAATATGTCCATTAAAACCAATTAATTAAATTTAAAATATTAAATATGAGTATTTTATTTATACTATATATTGAAAAGAAATATGGGGGGTCTTTTTAATACCAATGAAATACAACTAAAATTTCTAAAAAAACAAATACAATAATTTTATTCATATAATTTTATATAACTAAATATTTACATTTAATGCGATATGTATTTTTATTTCAGTTTTTTACTAATTAAAATATAAAATGATTGATATTCACAATTGGTTAATACAAATTTATTTAGTCAAATCTTGGAAATATTAATGAGAGTGGGTAGTATTCTAAAAGAAATTATTTTTCTATTATTGATTATCTTCATTATTCGTTATTATTTTATATAAAATTTGATTTCTAAAATTCAATAATTTTAATATAAAAAATTATATTTAATTATTAATAATTTTAATACATAATTTTATAATATAATAGTGGAAAAATATTTCATTTTTATGTGAATAATGAAGTATACCGATTTCAAAATTCCATGATTTAATAACATAACTAGAAAGTAAGAATTTCATTGAAATTTTCAAAAATATTTTTTAAAAACAATATTAATTATTTATATATAATTATATATCTCAAAAATATTAATTTAAGTTTATAATAATATATATGGTATTTTAGAACAAAAATTATAAATTTTTCAAGAAATTTTTAGAATGTATTATAAATTTATTATATTATAATTATTTTTTGCCACATTTGAAAAGTGATTGTACTAAAATGGATTTAAAAGTTTAAATTAATATACCCAAAATATATAGTAAAGACCATTGTATTTATATTTATAATGTATAAATTACATGGTTAATCATTAGTTACAACAATATGATTAAATTAGTGTTAATAGTATTTTACTAATTAAAAAAGGATAAAGCACGTAAAAAAATGTGATTGATTCCATTATTCATCATATGTATTCCACAATCCGTTATTTCTAATTTTGAGAGATATATTCCATGATATTGAATTACCAATATTAATATGTTATGTCTATTTAAAAAAAATTCATCCAATGTCATTATAAAATTGGCCTCTAACCACACCGTCAAAACCACTACTAAAAATTTGTTTCCTATTAACACCAAACATTTTTTTCATTCCCTTTAATCATATCATTACTCTTAAACATTCAGGTAAATTAATTTTATAATAGTCCCTGGATATCCAAAGGATCTTAAAAAGTAATCTCAAATTTCTTGAAAGGATTTATAATTTTTCCCCTAAGAACAATCATTTATATATTTCCTTTATAGTTATAAATTTAACATATGTAAGTGGTAGAACCAGAAGTGGGAATATAATAAATTTTATTATTCATTAACCACCATTACCATTATCCCTTAATAAATATCACAACAGAATTTGGGTGTTTGTGTAAACAACATTCTTCAACCTATGACATGTTAGTTATCCTTCATCTCATGTCATTGATGGTATAAAAGGGAACAAATATAAAATTATTATATTTTTATCTCATTTAATATTCCCATATGATAAGAAATATTACCCACTTGGTCTATTTTATGAAAAAAAATCATCATTCCTGAATACTTATGAACCACAGCCTCCATTGAACAATGCATTCCTTATGTCAATACCTTCTTTCATGGATTTTCATAATAATGTTATAAATAGATAAATACAATTTTGTTTCTATAATTTTCTATCATTTATAATAAATTAGGAAATTTAATAATGAAATGTCAACAAAATATCATCATCAATGTATTCATTTTAACCTATCACACTAAGAGGATAATCTTATTTTCATATTATATAATAATTCCATATCCATTAATTATTCAAATATACCATTAATATTATAATTTATCACAAAAATAAGTAGTAAAAAACATAATTATGGAAATATAATAAATATATTACAAATAACATACCACATTATCATCCATTAATCATGATATGATCTTGTTTGGGTCATTTCAACCACTTACATGAACAATGTTATTAATTTATATAATTCATTCATACATGAAACTAAGTATTCATTAATTAGGATATAAATTATTATATATAGATTTGATTTTATTATAATGGTAAAACTACAAGTAAACACTTAAATTATGATATCCCCATTCACTGGTTTAGAGTCACTAAAATATGATCACTTTTGATTTAATATTTAGGGTTTGTGACAAAGAATAATAAGTAATGAAATTATATATTAATAAATAACATGTAAAACTAGTCCCATACTATTAATGAATTTGGAATGATGAAATTTTTATTAGGAATTATTTCCAATACAGTTTTTTTAACTAATACAACAATTAATCATTAAAAACATGATGTGGGAAAACAAGTATAAACTAACTATAATTAATATAAATAATTATTATATATAAGGAGTATAGTTGAAAAAACTTTAACACCATATATCATTGTTCAATAAGAGGATTATTGTTTCACTACTTTTTTTCATTATTTAATAGGACAATTAATAGTAAATTCGGATGGGATTTAAGTTGTTTTTGGTTACATAAGTGGAGTTTTCAAATCCTTTTATCCAACACATGTTGTGGTTCACCAGAGATTATATGAAGATAACCTATATTAGACATAGAATTCATAGTAAAAATGGTTATGCAAGAGTTGTATGATTGAATAAGTAAATTTACAAATAGCCGAATTTTGTGTTGTGGTGTTGATAGTGATGTTGTTTTGAAATGTGTCATTCACCATCAAGGAATGGATAGAGGAGGCTACAATATAATAGTGTGGTCTATGTTGAAAAACATGTTTCCGCATACCTTGTTCTATCTATGGTATCTAGGGTATTAATCCTATAAAAATGTTTTTATTCACATTCTTTGAGATTTATTTAATTGAATTCCATTTTTTTCTATTGATTCAAGGTTCCATTTCATAATTAATAACCCTTAATAATTATAATTTGATATGTCTTAATTGAAGGGGTTTTATCACAGTTTTAACATCTCGTGAAATATTTTAATACCATATTTCCCATAGATTTTTCAGTTATATAGTTTTCTGTAAACATTGAAAAAGGAACTCATTGTTGCATTATTCATTCATATATTGTATAGGTAAACAAACAACTATCTCTTGGGTCATAACTGTTTCCCTATATCATGGTGGATGTTTCTGGACCTACGCATCATGGTAGATCTAACATATTCGTTCATGTGTCTTATTCTAGTTTTCCATATATCATGTCTTTGAACCATAAAATTTAGTTAGTGTTTCTAGTACAACATAATACTACATCCCCTAGCTTGTATCTTAGAGACCCCCAATTTTAGAAAATCATTCTTCCTCTATTCATAAGATGAATTTATAGACCCCCTTAATGATGATCGACATCTGGTATGATGTTTTTCTTCCATTTAACTTGTAACTCCATAGAATACTATAGTTCTCATGAAATATGGGTTTAGTTCAATTTCTAGGGGTCATTGGTAGGTGATCACTTTCTAGTTAGTGAAAATGTTATTTGGGTGAAGAAACTTTTGGCGAAACTCAACTTTTATGTCAAAATGGTGTGGTAGGAGAATCATTACCATTTTTACATGTATATAATATTAGACTGTGATTTTGATTATCCTTTATTAAACCATTCGTGATATGAGATTCAAGTGGGTGTCTGAGTGATACTGTGGATTTTTTTATCATAACCTTGTGATTAAGTGTGGATCCTTCCTCTTGATCATGTTGTTCCTTGTTGTTCCTATAAATGGCACATACTACTTATTTTTTGTGTAACATAAAAACTATATTCTAGGTATTGATATGATCTTGTCGATCCCTACGGTTGTTGTTAGGCTAGTTAAATATTCATAAATGAGGGAACTGTTATCCATGTAGAATTGTGTAAATGCGGCCAATGAACCAACCTGACACAATATGGAAATCATTATATGTTTTCATTAGAACCACTATATTGTTTTTTTAATTAGTGGATGATTGGAGAGTAATTATATAGTATTATTATAGATATGATCCATAGGACAATCAAAATTTAATCAAATAGGGATTGATATAGTGGAATGTGAAGCATTCTAGTTGATAACCACCATCTAGTTGAGGTGATATATGTTTCTGGGGTGGATTTTTTTAACTGACACCCTTTCTATTTATGAGCTGAATCATGAAGGGATAGGGTTTTCAATGGATTGGTCATTTATTTTCGATTCAACACAAGTATGGTTGTTTTTTATTTGATAATTTAATTATGTCATGAGAAAAACTATTATTAATAATGTACACATATGTTATTGATTCATTGTTGGTGTTCTAATAAGTTATAAACTAACACCATACTATGGAAATTTTATGTGGTTTTACATTTTCCTACCACTTATATAGTGAAGGGAATGTTCATTATGGTGGATGTTTGAGTAATGGTGAATAGATTTTGTGTAGTCCTGGATTGTCTTTGGAGGACCCCATCAGTGGTTATGTACTTGATAATTAATTTACATTTTTTTATTCTCTTGATGATCTTACCAACATGAAATCCAATTTTATATTTTATTTATTTAATTAATTTACATGTGTTTTCATTGATTATTTATTATATTATTCATTGTTATTTTTAATCCTATGACTTGATATTGAGTGTATTGTGTCCTTGTTGATGAACTTAGGCCTTCACATTGGGTCGACATCCTCTTTCATACAGGGATATGGGAATACGGTCATCTAACCTTCTAGCTTGGACATGATGATTTGTATTAATATATTAAAAAAATATATAAAAGGATTTGGAATCCCAAAAGTTTATCTTCTCTACCCTTGATTTTCAGATAGGGTATATAATTGGTTGGATGGTTGGGACTAGGTTGATGAAACTATGAATGTTCATAGACAATATAATATAGTGGACCACATAGTTTCCATAATGTGGTGGCATTATGTTTTTTTGTTTCCTTTGACTAATTTCATATCATGTGATGTACATGATGTTGATATGTGATATATTATATTTCATGTCCATTCTTGAATCATGACTAGGAACGTAGGTTCAAATTCCATATTTATACCTTTTATTATTCTATATAATTTTTCATTAATTAACTGCAATAATTTATTCTATATCCTATTGATTTTTTCTATGTTGTTATATATTTATGTGATATGTTGTTATGATATATCTTTTTTCAAATAATTTTTTGAACTATTTATATTATTGTATTTGAAAATATATGAGACAGTTACTAATATATAAGAATGAAGATCATGTTCTGTGCTACGAGGGGTATACATTTGGTGAAGGGTATACACCAAAGGAAAACATTTTTTATACCATAGACAATTTATGACTTTTTATTTTCATGATGTTCTTTATATTTTTGAGATTCTACCAAGGAATGTTTGACGGGAACACAAGATATGATATCCAAGATTACTTCCATGACAACACCCATGGATTAGGAAGATGGTACCTAACACACATCATATATTATAATAGATCATACAATATACATAGTCTGGTTAACCATGTCTTTTTTATACTAAACATCCAAGGAATAGTTATTTAAAGGATTGTGATAGACTATGATAATGATTTTCATCTTTAGAATCCACGTCCATTTTAGGGTATTTGTGGTCTATATGATATAGATGAATTTTTGTACATCACATAGATTATAATTGGGTTGGTCTAGACTATTGACGATGAGTAATTTAGTCTAATGTCCTGCTTGATATATGGACCCTCTATGAGATGGTGAATTTATGGGAGTTATAAAAGGAGATAGAAGGTTATTAAATTAGTGACATTCTTGAATTTATTTCTTCATTGGTAATTAAATAATACAATGGAAATATGTTTTTCCAATTATTTCATGGATATATGATGGGGTTATATGATTTTCTAGACATACTGTTCTCAATTTGCTGATTCAATTCTACTTTCACTCTATCCGGATGGAAATGAAGAACAAAGGGATCAAATGTTTGATATGGACCTTTGACTCTAGATAATACATCTAGATTGGGGATTTGACCTAGATACGTACTCACAATTACTATTCAAGGACCCACCCTATGAGATGGGGAAAATAAATGTTTTTTTGTAGGCTTACATAAGGCCCATACTGGGATACTGAATAATCTTTCTCTCACTACCTCACGAGTCTCCTTTATTTGTAGGTAGATAAAGGTAGAAGATTAGATGTATAGTGGTATACTTTCAAGTCAGATTATAACTTATTTAATATTCACTATGGGTAATGATTCAAATAGTTTCAACAATATGGGGCTAAGTGGAATTATAATAACCCTTTTTGGAATCATTCTATGGATCACCTCTATTATGGAAAGGGTTTTCCCTTCAATTATTTTGAACAATGTCCATTTAGATGGGTACTAGGATATCAGGACATACCGAGAGTATATGACCATAATAGTTGATTTTGAATTCCATAATATGATGACTCAAGGATAGGGTCATAGTGTTATGACCATCAGATTCTATATAGTCAGCCTAGATGTGGAAGTTGATAGTGAGTTTCCATCTACCATTTGAGTTAATGTATTTATCACATCAATCTTATCTACTATTTTTTACTAGTTCTTATCACTCCCTCATTTAGAAATAATTTAATTCTAGAAATTTCAGAATATTTATGTCATTTTTTTTGTTGGTCTTCCTTGAAAAAAAATTTGTAATAAAGTGAAAAATAATATTTGGTTCCTAGAGTGTCCTATAATTTTGACTAGTTTTTATAAATTCATTGGAACTTATAATTCTAAAAGTTATTAGATTTCTTCAGTTCTACATATAGATTGTCTAACTATTTTTTGTGCTCACAGTGAATACTATACATGTTATATTCCATTCACTTAAACAAAGGGAGATAATTTCATGTTATATGGAGAATGGTAACTAGGAGTAGGTAGAGTTAGATTACACTTGAGTCATCCTGGAATGATCACATCAAAAATGGTTTTCTTGTCTCATTTAATAAGATCACTGGTTTCACCCTTACCTTTTTATCTAGTTGAGTATCTCCATTTGTAAACAATTTAAAATGAATTCATTGTACTTAACCGTGATAGAGGAAATGAAATTGAATTAGATATAAAATAGGGTGTCTAACCTATTTTGATACACTATTATCGTGTAGTGCCAATTGAGATTAGGGAGATCATGGTGTATCTTGATGACTTGGAATGGGAGGTTTCTTAAAGATTAATACTTCACCATTGGGTGTACCAAGGTTTATATATATGAAAGTAGATAATAGTTTTTATATTAGAATTTTTTATCAGTAGTTGAATTTGGAGGTGGGGAATAATTGATACCCATTACTTTTGATAAATAATTGTTTAAACAGTTACATGGAGATCTGTTGTAACACCCCGAGCTTCCACGATACACTTCTCTTTCAATAATGCAATAGCTTGCATTGTACGCAAGTTCGAGATTCTAACACACCGTGACCAATAAAAATAGCCATTATGAATAGTAATAACAAACTTTTGAAATTATATATATTTTATATTTCAAAATGGACTTCATTTTTGGATTCGGAATATCGAAATTAGCCTATGTTGAATTTTTGGTATTATTCTATGAACTTCCAATTTTTTATGAATAGTGAAAAATACTTAAAAACAACTTTTTTAATAAAAATAATTTATAGTGATAAATTATAATATTGAGTGGTTTCAAAGTATAATTGGAATATATTTTTATCATTTTATCCAATGATGTTCATTATAATTAATTTCACTTTGAAATTAGACATAAACAATTGTCAATCTTTTGATATATATTGTCTCTTAAAGACAAGCCATTTGTTGTGACATCGGGAATTAATTATAAAATTAATTAATGAAACATAATTTTTTGTAATTTTGTAAAATAGACATCATTTTTGAATTCGGAATATAAATTATAGCTTAGGGTGAAATTTTGCCATTGTTTTGAAAAACTTCAATTTTTGATGAATAGTGAAACCACTATGTGGTAGTTAAAAAACTGATTTTTCATTTAAATGAAACATTACCACTTATGTGATTTGATTTTCAAAAATCCTACATACATGGTTGTCATTAAGAAGTAAAATTTGGTTCAATGGGATTAAAATATTTTTTTGGGTGAATAGTAACTTTTAAGTTTAATTAACCACGATTAAAGGTAATTAGTGAAATTTAAGGTAAAAATGATATTATAAAAATATGAAAATACTTTTACACTTGTCCTACCCATATTGGATGTGTCATGGCTGACTATGAAAATATATTGGTCAACTTGGGGACCACATGAAGCCACTTTGGTAGGAAAATGACATAAATAACTTTTTATTTAATGTTAAAATAAAAATGTCACAAACAAGAGTTGTTTTACTAAAACAATTTTTAAATGGGGTTATAGAAGTAATATTTTTGACTATAAATATTAATTAGAAATATAAAAATATTTTCTACATCATGATATTTTTTTAATAATTTTTATTCATTAAATAAATTAAATTATTAATGACACCATGATGATGCAGCGATTACCTCATTAATCAACAATTTTAATAAAATTGAAGGATAATGTAAAATCTAAGAATTAAACTTGTCCAAAGACTATTGGATGAGAATATTTCGAACCCTTATCACCTTATCCTCGAATTATGTAAGTTTGGGACCTTTAGAATCCGAAAATCATTGTATAATAAAGTAACATTTCATTACTTTCCAACAGTGCCCCTCCTCTCCACTTATAAAACGCCCCGACCACTACCACCTTACTCACACTTTCAAAGCCTTTTGGATCAGCCAACCTCTGCCCAAAAACTCTCCCAACTTTCCACCCTTACTCCTAGAAGCCTCACATTGGGATGAATTCTTCCAAAGGAAGCCTTTGGCTCAAATCGATAGAGTTACCCGATTTTAAGGTAATGTCTTCGCTTATGTTATTTTGTTTTATTTTTTTTATCCAACCCCCTAAAATAATTTTATTCATTTCTTTTGTAACAACACCAGTATCCTCAATATACTAGGATGTTTTTATAATAACTATTCGAGCTACACTTACAAAAACCTACATCTAATGGTAAAAGAACATACTGTTTCTGCGGATGGCGAATATCTGCCTCATGAAACAATGATTGTTCAACACCCATATAACTCCTTCAAAGGTGGCCATTAAGATGTCACTATATTTATATATATGATATATAATATGTTTATGTTTTACTTAAGGTTCGGTATTTTTCATTTATGGCATTCCTTTATTGTTTCCATTATGGGTAAACGCGATATTTTCATTTTAGGAAGTGCGGACTACCGCCCCCTCAAAGTGATTTGAATCGTTAATCCCATATGTGGGATGCATACAGGATGAAGTAAATGATATTATATATGATATTATACTATAATTATAATATACCTTTATATAATTATGATTTCATTAAATACTAAATAGAAATGAAAGTATCGTTCATGCATACGTACGACTTACCGTCTCCATGAACGGTGCATTTCATTTCTTACCTCTAAACGTTATGGAATATTATAAATGCATTTATATACTGGATATATATGAGATATATGATATCTATATCATGAATATAATTCTGGATATAATGTATATATCACCACATGAACAACTTTTAATTATAAGAAGTTTATTTTTGACTCAAGTACCAAAGATCGACAAAACGACCGTTATTAACATAAATAATTACATAATGTTCATAACATGGTAATAAGTGATATAAAAGGAATAAAAAACTTGTAAAAGGTTCTTAAGAAATTATAAATTAACTATACTTTATTATTCAGGAGGTTAACGAACGGTCGAGTCAGGACAGGACGCAAGGTATGGGAACTTCTTAACCCGATTTCCATTCATTGGGTTAATCTCATACTTTCAAATTATATCATGATATTATTACGTACTATCTTGTATTTGTACTTTCTTTATGTGTACTTATAGTGAATACACATAATAGATCTATTTTATTTTAAAAATGATCTTTCTAAGGAATTTGTCTCAATCTCCTTTCATTGAGGCATATTTTTTTTTATATACAACATTCCTTTATACGTTGTATAAACCCCTTTGACTTTTACGTTTATTCAAAAGGAATATTTTTATACAATGCATTTTACTAAACGAAAAAAAGAAATGTTTTTCTTGTTTTATGTATACGGTAACAACGACTTCTCCGCCACCATGATCATTATTTGAGTTTCGGCTTCCCCTACAAGCCATAACTTTTTTTAAATGAAAAATAAATACTGAGATTTAATTTTGTTTTATTTTGGTATTGAAAATGGATTTCGAAAGTATTTTTATTATATCAATGTTTTGTATTGATATCTTGTGATTTAGATAATGAAATTTTATTTTTCCTTTATGCATGTTTTATGTGATACGATTATGTTATGTTTTATGATATGTTTAAACCTTTTCATATGAGGAATCCATTGGACTTAATAAGTGACGGGTGGATCCCGTTATAGCTCCTCGATGCATTGGAAGGTCTAATAAGACAAACTAGTGTCTTGGAACGAGGCATTGACAAAATCTTATTTGTGGTCTTGGCATGAGGCCATGGCTACGTGGTTATGATAGTCTGGAATTATGCATTCCATCATTATGAAAGTGGTTATTGATATTGCATGTGGTTATTCAACCAGAAGAATATCCATGTGAATAAGTAAATGGAATTATTTCATTTTTCTTTTGCCATATTATGCTGAAGTTCACGTTTAAAAAGGCTTTTGTTTTAGTTATACATTACCATAAATGTTAATGTTTATTTATGAATGCTTCCGCTATATTGTTATCTTTACTGAGCATCTGAGCCACCCCTTTCAATGTTTTAATTTTTCCAGGATTTGAAGAAGTATATTATGAATGACCTATAGGGATAAAATAAGGGGATATGAAGGAAATAAGTTGTAGTTTTGTTTTACTTTATGATGTAATGTAAGACTTATGAATGTATCTAGTGTTTCCATGGATACTAAACTAATCAGTCTTTCGAGACATGATCTTTTGTGATCATGCCAATGTTACGAAGTAACGCACCGAATCTGGGCAACTGGGGTCGGGGCGTTACAGTTGGTATTAGAGGCAGTTTAGTACTAACCTTGGAAGCTAGATTTAGATAAACTCTGATTAGAGCACATATCCCAAAGATAGACATTGAGAATTATTATAGAAGAACTTCCTAGAATTTTGGTATTAAAGAGATTTTGTGAGTTTTCCAAGAAATACATCCCTGTCTGGATACGAGCAGGTATAGGCGGCTCTGGCATAGATGTACGTAGGGGTAAAACCAGAAAACACCACATTGAGCTAGACTCGAATGAGAACTGGTGCACGACAACGGGCCTTGCTGCACTCATGGTTACGAAACTCACGGGGGATATGCTTAGGATAATTCTCATTTTCTTTACAAACCACTATGAAGGGTTATGAGTGTATACTTCCTTAAAGAAAACATTTTTAGGGATTATATCCATAAATAGTTCAATTTATGTTAAGTATTTTACAAGTATGGAATTATGTATTTTGATTCATAAACTATTCAAGTTTATTCCATTGTTTAGAATTGCCGCCTAGTGGAAGGAATGGAAACCGTATCAATGCACGCACTCCGTGTAGGGATTTCCCTCCTGCTCAAGATAATTATTGTGGATCTGAAGATACAACTGGTGATGATCAACTTATTACCATACTGGCACAACTCACTCAGGTTAGGAATAATAACCTTACTCGTATGGAGCACCCTTATCCGCAACGTGGAGGATCAATGTTAGACCGCTTCATGAGGCAAAAACGCAAACATTTAATGGGGGTATAAATCCATTAGTAGCTGAGTAATGGATAAACTCCTAAGAGAAAATATTCCATGCCTTGGGGAGTAGCGAAAGGGAGAAGGTTGTCATGGCAGTTTACCGACTCACTGGAGATGCCGATCAATGGTGGTTGCTGATTCAAAACACAATAGAAGATGAATAAGTATGAAATATGGAATGGACAGAGTTCAAAGATATTTTCTTAGAAAAATACTTTCCACATGACCATCGAGCAGATATTGAAAGGCAATTTATGAGTCTGAGGCAGAAGGAGGATGAGAATGTCGCAAAGTATGAGGCTATCATTACAAGGTTAGCGAGGCATGCTGCAAATTATATACGTAACCCAATAAGTAAGATTGATCATTTCTTTGATGGGTTAAAACCATTTCTCCGTTGCGCTTTAGTATCACAATCCTTCTCATAGTATGGAGATATTGCCTCGTGTGCTATCAAGACAGAAAACGAATTATCTATTTCTTATGACAACAAAGTAAAGAAAGAGAAGAAGAGAATGGTAGAACAAGAGACCGATAAAGGGAAAAAGGGAAAGGAGGATTTTCCATTATGTGATAATTGTGGGAAGAATCACCCCGGTTCTTGCCTAAAAGGAATGGCAGTTTGTTATAAATGTGGAGAAAAAGGTCACCAGGCTCGTTATTGCAAGGGAATGAAAGAGGCTATCAATGTTGAATGCTACAATTGTAGGGATATGGGACACTATGCAAATTAATGTCCTAAGAATCAGGGAATCTTACCTCAGAAAAGGCCAAGGGATCAAGGACAATCTTATGTTGTTACTACAGTTGAAGTGGAATAATTATTGTATTAGTGCTTTTGGACTCAAGGATTATATTCTGGTTATAAGAATAATGTGATATATATAAGGATTGTACTGCAGTACTTGTTTTTTTCATTATGGTCTTAATATGATAAAGGTAATCATATTTTTAGTATTTGACAATAAGAGGAACTTTACTTTGTTTGGGGAATCTGATGTTACAATTGATTTTGGAATTTAGAGACCTTTTAGAGAAAGTCTGGACAGAGGTATTTTGGATAACAATAAAGGTTGGGATGTATTAAGTTGAACTTTGAATAATATTGTTTAAGGTTAAAACATTTCTGAAGATTATTTTTTGAATATTATAATACTATATTTTTAGGAAAAGGACAACATGCAGGGTGGGGGATAACCTGTCCCGTCGGACAAAGCTGTTGGAATCAGACCCATAACCATAGTGCGACAGGACTTTATTACCTACCACTAGCCTACAGGAAGTCCCTGGATATTACAAAATAGTTTTCCTAATATTAATGGTATGTTTTAATACTTTGAACCTTGTACGATTAGGATAAATATAATATTTTTGGAGTTCCATTATCTTTTTGAGTGAAAGATGAGTTTGTGGTAGAAATTAGTTATAGATTGAAGATCTACTTGTCAATAATATATATATAAATACACCTATCTATTATTATATGAATAAATTAATTCTTAAACTTTAGTAAAGGGATATTAAAACAAAAAAATGTGTTATCTTATTACTTTATGTCTTGTTGAACTGATAATATTTTAAATCAACAAATATTGAAGGCTTTGAGGCCCTCAATTTTTCACTTGTTTGTGATTGATGACCTCAATCACTCCATACAAATATTTATGTTTTTCCTCCAATTATATGTCTCTAATTTCCACCAATTTTATCCTTATCGAGATCATAATTTGGTGGTGAATTTTTAATTTCCATTTCCCTCTTATTAAGGCTAAACATTATTAACCTTATTTCTGATGTGGGTTTTCCACAAAGGTATTTTCTATTTTCAACCATTTATTTTCAAATAAAATTTCAAATTTTGGGGACGCAATTTATTGAAGGAGGGGAGAATGTAACACCCTGAGCATCCACGATACACTTCTCTTTCAATAATGCAATAGCTTTCATTATACGCAAGTTCGAGATTCTAACACACCGCGACCAATAAAAATAGCCATTATGAATAGTAATAACCACCTTTTGAAATTATATATATTTTATATTTCAAAATGGACTTCATTTTCTGGATTCTGAATATCTAAATTATCCTCTGTAGATTTTTTTGTATTTTTCTAAGAACTTCCAATTTTTTTATGAATAGTGAAAAATACTTAAAAACAACTTTTTTAATCAAAATAATTTATAGTGATAAATTATATTATTGAGTTGTTTTATAGTATAATTGGAATACATTTTTTACCATTTTAACTAATTATGTTAATTATAATTAATTTCACTTTGAAATTAGACATAAACAATTGTCAATCTTTTGATATATATTGTTTCGTAAAAACACGCTATTTGTTCTGACAGCGGGAATTAATTATAAAATTAATTAATAAAACATAATTTTTTGGAATTTTATAAAATATTCATCATTTTTGAATTCGGAATATCAATTATAGCTTAGGGTGAAATTTTGGCAGTGTTCTGAAAAAAATCAATTTTTGATGAATAGTGAAACCACTAAGTGGTAGTTAAAAAACTGATTTTTCGTTTAAATGAAACATTACCACTTCTGTGATTTGATTTTCAAAAATCCGACATACATGTTTGTCATTAGAAAGTAAAATTTGGTTCAATGGGATTAAATTAATTTTTTGGTGAATAGTAACTTTAAAGTTTAATTAATCGCGATTAAAGGTAATTAGTGAAATTTAAGGTAAAAATAATATTATAAAAATATGAAAATAACTTTACACTTGTCCTATACCAATTGGATGTGTCATGTCCGACCAATAAAATCCATGGGTCAACTTGGGGACCCCATGGATCCACTTTGGTAGGAAAATGACATAAATAAATTTTTATTTAATGTTAAAATAAAAATGTCACAAACAAGAGTTGTTTTATTAAAATAATTTTTAAATGGGGTTATACAATTAATATTTTTTACTATAAATATTCATTATAAATATAAAAATATTTCCTACATCATGATATTTTTTTATAATTTTTAGACATTAAATAGATTAAATTATTTATGACACCATGATGATGCAGCGATTACCTCATTAATCAACGATTTTCATAAAATGGAAGGATAATGTAATATCTAAGCATTACACTTGTCCAAAGACTATTGGATGAGCATATTTAGAACCCTTATCACCTTAGCCTAGTCTTATATAAGTGTGGGACCATTAGAATCCGAAAATCATTGTATAATAAAGTAACATTTCATTACATTCCAAGAGTGCCCCTCCTCTCCACTTATAAAAGGCCCCCACCACTAGCACCTTACTCACACTTTCAAAGCCTTTTGGCTCAGCCCACTTCTGTCCAAATACTCTCCCAACTTCCCTCCCTTACTTATAGAAGCTTCACGTTGGGCATAATTCTTCCCAAGGAAGCCTTTGGCTCAAATCAAAAGAGTTACCCGATTTTAAGGTAATGTCTTCGCTTATGTTATTTTGTTTTATTTTGCTTATCCAAACCCCTAAAATCAGTTAATTCATTTTTTTTTGTAATATAAACAGTATCCGCAATATACTAGGATGTTTTTATAAGAATTATTCGATCTATAATTACACACACCTACATATAATGGTTAAAGAACATATTGTTTCTGTGGATGGTGAATTTCTGCCTCACTAAACGATGATTGTTCAACACTCATATAACACCTTCAGAGGTGGCCATTAAGATGTCACTATATTTATATATATGATATATAATATGTTTATGTTTTACTTAGGGTTTGGTATTTTTCATTTATGGCATACCTTTATTGTTTCCATTATGGGTAAACGCGATATTTTCATTTTAGGAAGTGCGGACTACCGCCCCTTCAAAGTGATTTGAATCGTTAATACCATATGTGGGATGTATAAAGGATGGAGTAAATGATATTATATATGATATTATACTAGAATTATAATATACCTTTATATCATTATGATTTCATTAAATACGAAGTATAAATGAAAGTACCGTTCATGCGTACGTACGGCTTACCGTCTCCATGAACGGTGCATTTCATTTCTTACCTCTAAACGTTATAGAATATTATAAATGCATGTATATACTGGATATATATTAGATATATGATATCTATATCACGAATATAATTCTTGATATAATGGATATATCACCACATGAACAACTTGTATTATAATAAGTTTATTTTTGACTCAAGTACCAATGATCGACAAAACGACCGTTATTAACTTAAATAATTACATAATGTTAATAACATGGTAATAAGTGATATAAAAGGAATAAACACTTGAAAAATGTTCTGAAGAATTTATAAATTAACTCTAGTTTATTATTCAGGAGGTTAAAGAATGGTCGCGTCAAGACAGGATGCAAGGTAAGGGAACTTCTTAACCTGATTTCCATTCTTTGGGTTAATCTCCTACTTTCAAATTATGTCATTATATTATTATGTACTATCTTGTATTTTTACTTTATTTATGTGTACTTATAGTGAATCCACATAATAGTTCAATTTTATTTTAAAAATGATCTTTGTAAGGACTTCGTCTCAATCTCCTTTCATTGAGGCATATTTGGTTTTATACACAACATTCCTTTATATGGTGTATAAACCCCTTTGACTTTTACATTTATTCAAAAGGAATATTTTTATACGAAGCGTTTTAAAAAATGACAAAAAGGTATGTTTTTATTGTTGTACGTATACGGAGACAACGACTTCTCCATCGTCGTGACCATTATTTGAGTTTCGGCTTCCTCTACAAGCCATAACATATTTTAAATGAAAAATAAATACCAAGATTTATTTTTGTTTTATTTTGGTATTGAAAATGGTTTTCGAAAGTATTTTTATTATATCAATGTCTTGTATTGATATCATGTGATTTAAATATGGAAATGTTATGTTTCCTTTATGCATTTTTTATGTGATATGATTATGTTATGGTTAATGATATGTTTAAACCTGTTCATATGAGGAATGCATTGGACTTAATATGTGACGGGAGGAGCCCGATATAGCTCCTCGATGCATCACCAGGTCTCATGAGAAAAACTAGTTTCTTGACACAAGGCCTTGACATAATATTATTTTTGGTCTTGGCACGAGGCCTTGGCTACGTGTTTATGATAGTCTGGCATTATGAATTCCATCATTATGAAAGTGGGTATTGATATTGCATGTGTTTATTCGACCAGTAGAATATCCATGTGAATAAGTAAATGGAATTATTTCATTTTTCTTTTTCCATATTATGATGAAGTTCAAGTTTAAAAAGGATTCTGTTTTAGTTATACATTACCTTAAATGTTAATGTTTATTTATGAATGCTTCTGCTATATTGTTATCCTTACTGAGCATCTGATATCATCTCTTTCAATGTTTTAATTTTTCCAGGATGTGAAGAAGTATATTATGAATGCCCTTCAGGGATAAAATAAGGGGATATGAAGAGAAGATGTTGTAGTTTTGTTTTACTTTATGATGTAATGTAAGACTTATGAGTGTATCTAGTGTTTCCAAGGCTACTAAACTAATCGGTCTTTCAAGACTTGATCATTTTTATCATGCCAATGTTATGAAGTAATGCATTGACTCTGGGCAAATGGGGTCGGGGCATTACATCTGTGGTTTTATAGGATTTATAATCTATTAGGTTATAACCAGTTGAGAGTAATAGTGGAGGATATTCTAAATATTAAATTTTAAATTAGTTTTTTAATGAATGAGTACATGGATATGATGTTTGGCCTCATATAAGTGATTGATGTTAACATGGACCATAAAAATGAGAGATTTCATCCATAAATAGACTAATTCTTCATTGTTTTTGTCAATTCCATAAACATTTACTCTCTATCATAGGAGAAGCATGATGGGGACCAACATACAGCCCAAATTACTATTTGAACACATATGCATTACACTATGTTTTCAATGTGTGAATTCTAGATTCATTATTTTATTTTATGTGTATATGTGGGGTCTATGATGTTTAAATGAATAGAAATTGGGAATGATGAGTATGTAATGTCATGTACTTGTCCATGGAATTATATTGAGATCGCGAGATTAATGTGTTTAGTATGATTTCATAAGTGTTTTATCATGGAATAATTGAGACTATTGGAACCCATGATAATGATTAAAATTAATGGTGTGATGTATCTATTTTTGTATCATTAATTTGAGGCCTTTATTGATCTAAAGGGAAGGTTGATGATAGATCTAGTTCAGAAACTCCATCACTGTAGGATTTGGTATGCAGTGTACACTGAAGTATCATGAATTGGTATGGGACAAAGGATTATTTAGACGGACCAAAAATAAACTTATGGGTAATTTTATATATGACCTCATAAGTTTATGTAACATAAACATGACTTGGATATTTAATATGTGGTTAATTATACAATTTTATGTTGATAATATAACTTTAGTGAGGGTTTTTTTACATGGATCATAAGATCCCTCAATAAATATTCATATAGATGAACCTGGAAATGATTAAAACATAATTCGATGAGTATTTATATATTATGAAAATTGATATGGCATATAGACCATTGAATAGTATCATTATTTCAAATTATATTATATGTGAGACACATGATAAACATGGTCATGGTTAGCAGATATTCATGGATAAGTAATTCCTGATGAGATTTTTGGATGATTGGAGGATAGATACATTGAAGGATCAAGGATAAATGAAATTTTCTTATTCACTGATCACTACGTCAATTTTGTATTTGGTAAATTCTAGATAGGATTCAAATTTATAGTGTGCTATCATGCAAGAATAAATAGTTGGGGGAATCTATGCTCGAATAGTGGATGAAGATGATGATGCGATATTGACCAACAAGAGAGTAATAGTACCTATTTCCATACAAGATGATATAACAATATGTTATAAAACCACTAGTTGGGAAATACATCCTAGTGCAACAAAGATGTATCAAATTTTCAGACATTGGTTCTGGTGGCTAGATATGAAGAGTTACATAGCTAGTTTTATCTCCTCATCCATCAAAATTCAAAATCTGATGTCGAGGTATCATTTATTGGGTGTGTTTCTTCATACACTTATTTTACACATGTGTAATTTGGAAGAAATCATGATAAAAATTATGATGGGATGACATTAAAATGCAATGATTCATGAAATAGTAAAGGTGATAATTGAATAGCTTACAATGATTTCCCAAATCATAACAATCATAGAGAATCACTTAGTGTATGATCATGGAAAGATATTTGTCTTGGATATTTAAATATTGAATAGGATTCCAATGATAATTGAATATAAATTTGATTAATATTTTGTGTTACTATTTTTGTTGTTATTACAGAAGTCCCTAATGACTCAGTCGAGATTGAGAATAGTGGTCCATCAACAAAATAATGGATAGTCAATGAGGACAATATAAATATTCAAAAAAAATTCATCTAGAATTTGAGACATCAGTGGTGAATGATATGATGATTTATCATCGGTTGAGTTCACATATTACAATAGTTAACAATATTTGATTAAGAGGGCATCATATGTTGATCAATATGGGAGACCATTTCATTTAACATTGTGTTGGAATCTTATGGGTGAGGATGAGGTTGTAGTCCCCAATATAGTCTTGGATAACTCTATGTGACATAAACTGACTCAAAAGTGGTTTATCAATTTCAAACTAGACATATTTTTTATATGGACAAGTTGAGGATACCATTTGAGATCGTTGTGGTAGATCGAGTTTTCTTGAGAGTTGCACCTCAATTAGGGAATCAAAATATGATTATGTTGAGAAAGCTAAAAACAAAATTGTTTTACCCTTTGAGATCAGCCAACGGGTGGGGAAAGAAGTGTATCATCTTGGCCATCCTCCAAGTTATCGATACACCCATGACCATTTCCACATTTCACAACATTAGAGGCACATTCACAAACATTCAAATATTTTAGAAAGAGATGGCGTTGAGTTATAATTAGATGCATAATATGAAAATTTCTTGGTATTGATTATAGAATAAAGTAAAAATGTTTTATGATTAAGGATGGTACAACCTTTATACATCTGATTGAAATGTGTATGGATTCAAGAGGAGACTTATGATTGAGAGAGTGATATTCAAACTTATTATCCTATGTTGATCAAGGATGAACCATTCATATACATTTAGATGATATCAAGATATTAATGGGGGATAATTATAAGACACTATCTGTTTTATCTTAAATGGGTGATTTTTTTATATTAGACCATATTTTTATATTGAACCATGGTTCGTTAAGGTAGAAGAGCTTCATGTTGTTTTTGTAGTCTTGATAAGTGTTTTTTTGGAATTATTAGTTTCATAAACTAGGGTTTATGTACCATAGTGATATAAAAATTCTATATAGGATGTTTTTATATCTTAGAAAAAAAGGATATACCATAGGGTAATGATCGAATAATGGCAATGCTGAAGATATAACTATCGTGACATTGTGTTGATGGTGAATGTTTTTTCTGGATTGTAGCATTCACCATGGAGAAAAATATGGAATAGGTTGTGATATTATTGAACAATTCACATAGAAAACCTTTTTTCTGCATACCCTTTTCCAACTATAGACTTTGGGTAATTAATCCTCTTTAAATGATTTTTATATTAGTTGTTCATTATTCATTATTTTTTAGTCTCTATTTCTTCATATATAATGAATATTATTTTGAAAATACATAGGAGCATTTAGATCATAATTCCAATCCTTAACAGAAGTATTTTTCATATTATTTGAACCACTACTGACCCCCATTAAAGACCATCTTCAACTATCAGCCAGATTTGTTCCAATTTTCCAGATGGGTTATATTGGAAACTCTATGCCTCCATCATCATTCTTATATGGTGGAGGTAAACACCAATCTACATCCTACATTGGAACCATTTCCTTAAATCATGGTGGGTTTTGATGATTTACCTCGACATTGTGGTGGTATGCCCCTATATCATGGGTGTCTTCTTCTAGTGTTCCCTTACACCATGGTGTTACATCCTCTACTGTAGTGTAAATTTCTAGAACAACACTCTACCAAAGCTCTTGAATAGTTATGTGGAGAAACCCTATTATTTCAAAATAATTAATCATCCCTTCTTATGAAAAATTTAATGACCCCTTTATGATGATTAACATCATGAAATAATTTATTCTACCAATTAAATCATATCTCATTTCATTACTGTAAAACAAACGATATGTTGGTTTCGTAAAAGTTAACATATTATTTGGTTTTGATTATGTTCTAGTTCGAGCAATCATGGTCCAGTTAATGAACCTATTAGTAAACCGTTTAATTGACCTGAAACCCATATAATAGAAGTTCCTTATAATATTAGTCCATATATATGTTATTGGTATGTTTTTTTGATTATTATTGATTATCCCATCCATGATATGAGATGCAAGTGAGTGACTGTGAGGTCATGATTATTTAATGCTTATGACCATGTGATTTTGTGTGGATACTAACATTTTATTATGGTGTCTTAGTTTGTCCCTTTTTATGAAATATACTAATTTTTTTATTGAATAGCTTGAGGAACAATATTTGATGTATAAAGATGATCAAGTGGATGTTGGAGGAATGTGTGATGTGGTTATAACAGCCTTAAATATAAAAATTTAGATTACATTAGAGGGATGTTCTCTTGTGTCTAGTTAACTAACATCACATGTTCTAAACATCCATAATGGTGTGCCCGATAATCCATGTAGTCATATATGAATATGTGGTTGATTGGATGATAATATTATGTGATTTCTATATAATTAGGATATATGTGATAAAAAGGTAGTCGACTGAGGATCAACATGGTGGAAGTTTTGACATTATTTATGTAAACCAAAATCATTGTGGGTGGATTTATGTTTCCTTAGAGGTGAAACTCATTTGTTTTATCTGACATCCTTACCAGTGATGAGAAAAAGTAGGCGAGTCTGGGGTTTGTTGAGGCTTGGTCTATTCTTGATGACTCCACACATGTGTGGATGTTTTTTTAATTAATAACTAAAATATTTTATCAAATAAAATGATATATAATTATATATTATGCATTTATATTAATGAATCACCGGTGGGTTTCTATTGAGTCTTGTACTCACAGAATACACAGTAATTTCCATGCTCTTTTAGATATCATGTCGGATGATTTTATGAAGCTTAATAGACATATGGTGGATGAGTGAACAGTGGAGCATCTCTATGGAGAAGACTAGGATAGACTCAGAAATTCCCCATATATTTTTTATTTATTTCTATTTTTCTTATACACTAGACAGACTATCCACCTGAAGAGTTATTATTATACATTTTCCCTTTATTTGGATTCAAAAAGTAAAAGGTAGTTATTCATTATAGTTGTTATTGATAATATTAAATGTTATTAATGGGTACCGTATTCCCACTAATGGATACTGAACCAAGATTCTAATAGGTTGTACCTTGTGTATGAGGAGGTTCACTTAAGGTCAAGTGACATTTTAGACGAGACCTACAAATATTGGTTGGGGTGTTATTATTTAGAAACAATTATGATTTTATATTAATTGAATATTCTAGATATTTTTAGGAAATAGGGTGTCAAATAATGTTTGTGGAATTCATTATAAGATGCAGGGGGTTTCTTGGTCTGATTTCTGATTGTTACAAATGTAGTACACATTCTGGACCCTGATTTCCATATATGATGTATTTACTATGTATATAATTTTTTTTATAATTTTTTTTATTGATATTACAATTAAAATCATATTCAAAACATAAAATTTCATTTTATTCCATAGATATCTTGGTTGTTATTATTTTTTTTGTTAAATTAACACTCATTCGTTTATTTATGATCTTCTCTCGAACAAATTTCTTATATGGTTGGTAAATTCATCCAGGGATAATATTATGTCATATTTGTAAACTTATTTTCATTGGACATAAATTACTAGAACTTAAATTCGTGCCTTATAACTATTACTATTTAGTGTATTCTTCCAATAAGGGATATCGATTGGTCAAATATCATTCGTTTTAGTTATATTGTTTTATCTTAATCATTTTTCAACCATTATTGAGTTCTCCCATAGTAATATTTTATTTTAATTTATTTTATATTCTTCCTCAGAAACATGAAATTTTCATATAAATAATGTTTCATTACACTTTTTACAATTTGGTTTTTCAATAACGGAAATTAAGAAGTATTCGAAATGTAACTAACATAACCAAATGTTTTATCATTGGATCCATATTTCATATATAATAATTTTTAGAATTTATATAGATACATTATTGGAGATTCATATAAATGTATTTTTTTAAAAATAATTCAGTTCTCAACCCCGAAATATATTTTTCAATGTTACATGTTTGTTTTTATTTTATAACAATAATAAAAATAATTTATAATATCCACTTTAAAATTATCACTTCCATTATCATTTTCATATTCAAAAGGATTTAAATACCTGGGATTTCTATTACATGATATATTCTCTAATATATATATATATATATATAATTTTGGTGATTGAACTTCTAGTATGAAAAGAAAGAAATTTTTGATACCTTTTTCTATGGTAACATTTGATGAATTCATTTTCTTTGGTGATTTTATTTTATGTCCACATCCTTATGAATTTTCATTTTTAGAATGAGGTTATGTTACAATGGAACCATATTATTTCACTATCATGATTTAATATTTATTATTATCTTATATCAAAAATATTATACATCACATCCTTTTACTTTTCAATTATTCTATTATGATTTTGTATAAAATTTATTCGAATGACATTTTTATGAGAATAACCTATTTCCCATTAATTTGATTGATTAGTTATTATTGAGATTCCATATGACAATTCACTGGGGAAATTTATAGACATAACCATATAGTATTACTCCATATTGTTTTAAATTGAAGAATGAATATACAAAAATATATTCAAATTATTAATTAGGGATGTTCTGGAAAGATGTATATTTGTTATTCTAATATATATATTTATTGATTATTTATGAAAGTTGAATATGTATTGCATCATCATCCACCTTATTCCTTTGGATGGGATATGATCATGTCATCCCATTTATTGAAATGGGGAAACGTATCAACATTACGTATTTTCTTATTCTAACAATGATGGTTAGTGAGAAAGTAGATTATGAATTATTTACTCACTATCTAATATGATGAATAAATTACACATAAAATGGGATGGGGGCCTAAATTTGTATTATCCATTGATACATATACAAGTCTCATCAGATAATCATTCTTTGGTATTTGGAGTATTTTTTCCCAATTTAGAATGATATATTAAATATAGCGATAATTACAAGAATTATGTATGGATTATACTTTGAATATTTGGGAAATATGTTCTGAAAAATGAATTTCATCCCAATGAATTTAGTTATTGTAATCCATGTGATTTATTTATATTCATTGAAATCAATGGATATATTATCTATTCATTTTTAATTGATTACGTAATTATGATGAATACTTTTTCCTTCTATAATATTTATCCAATATTTATACAAAGATAACTGCATTTTTATGATTTTTGTTACAGAGTGTTTGAGGTAACATGTTTTTATGTTTCAATTTAAATTAGTAAGGACGAAAACTATTAAACAAGATATGAAAAAATGAATATCATGTATTTTTTATTTATGTGACATTTTTTAGATGTATTATTAATAATGATTATCCATAACATTTTTGATTAAAATATTCATTAGTTGAGAAAGATGTGGGCTATATAATTTTATAATTTATCATAATTCCCTAAAGAGTTGAACCTAAATGGTATTGGTAATGTATGAAATGAGATATTTTATTTTTGTAACATTATTATGTTATAGTTATGTTTGTGAGTATATAGTTTGTAAAAAACTAGTATGAAACGTATATTTTGGTAGAACATGGTTATGGATTGTAGGTCTTGGACTCCACAATTGGAATCAGATTAAGGTTTAGATATTTGTAGAATTTAGGTTGTAGGTTGGGGGAAATTTTATTGTTTATTAGTTATGGTTTATCATTATTTTAAATTTATAGATTATACTTTATGTTGGTAGAAGTAACAATGAATATTATTGGGATTTAGATAAGAGAATATTACTAAAAACCATTAAAATGAGTCTATATAAACATTCTATACATAAGATAACACGATAACATTTTTTTAAAGTATATATCATGAAATTATCTTATAAATTACATCTTGTTATAGATAATTCTTCTAGATATAAGGTATCGATGGCATAAAAATTGTGGTACTAACCACCAAAATGGTTGATTGAGAATTTACTTAATCATCACATTGGGCCTGAAAATGAGGCATAACTACGTAGCTAGTATAAAAATATCTAGGAATATTATATTTATAATCACATTATTTTTTCATCCTATTATTATATAATTATTATTTACAAAAATTAAGTTAATGAGTATGATAAAGCATTACCCGATTTATCTTGGACTGAAATATAATTTCAAAGAGTTTGATATTTTGATGATGAGTTAATTATCATGCTCAAAATTCTTCATGCTTCATCACTCACATTAAATCTATTCGTTTATTAATGGTTCAATCTTGAAAGAACCCCTATAACTATAGATTCCACAGATAATGTGGATGGTTTCAAAAAATAAACCTAAAAAATATGAGTAAATGTTTCTATCCTCATTACTATGAAAAATAATCAACCGTGAAATTTCAATAACAACATTAAATTGGTTAAAATCCCAAATAAACCAATGAAAATAAGTATGTAGTCTCATGTATATTAAGGTGATGATTATGATGATTGATATAAATTTTACTCACTTTCATGAAAAAAATTAAAGTAGATGCACACATAGAAGTATAATCAATGAATTGTATTATTTTATATATATAGGAAATTATTAAATAGTGGCACTACTTTTGGAGAAAAATTAATATTTATGTTGACATGATGGATCATGATGGGTCTTTCATAGTCATACATATGATATTAATGTAGAAACATAGTTTGAAAATATATAATCTGATATATATATATATATATATATGTTTTGTAAACCATTGAATTATATTATAATTAAGTAATAATATGAATTATGAGGAATAATTGACTTTAAAAATATTTAATGGGGATAATGTGTAACACCCTGAGATTTTGTGAATTATTTATTTTAAATTAAATTAATCTTTTTTGTATTTTTCATTTTAAATAACTGTAGAAATTTATTAATATATATATATATATTAAATCACTATGATTAAATTTTTATATATGTTACACCATGGTATTCTTATGCTTTATGCCACACTGACATGGCTTGTGTGAGAAGAAACACTGAGTATCTTTGAGAAAAAACATTATTATTACTGTTATTTAAACAATATAGTTATATCCTTAATGTTAAAAATGTTAATATTAATATTAATTAATAGTTTTTAATAATAATTTGTAATTACATCCTATAAATTAAACATATTTAAAATGGACTATATTTTTTGGCAATGTCTTTATATGTTTAAATAAACTATTATCTTAAAAGAATGGCTTTGTATGTCCTTCTATAAAAATAATATAATTAATTTTAAAAAATCATAGAAATTGAATTTCATAAAATAAACATTATATTATAATTAAATATGATAAATTTATCATAGTGTTAATTTTTGGGTTTTTTCTGAGAAAAAACATTTTCAATGAATAATGAGAAATAGAAAATTTTAATTGAAAAATTATTTTTGGCCTAATATATTTATATAGTAAAATTAAAATTAAAATTTGATTTTATGTCTAAATATATAAATAATACATATATGAATCCAATTTATACCATTAGAGTCATTTTATACCAAATTTATATATAATCTCTTGTTGAACATTTGAACATTCTATCTTTAAACCCCCTCTTTCTCTCCATGTATATGGGATTGCATAAATATTATATTTGAAACATATATTGATTGAAGTTAAAAACAAATATTTACACATTTCTAATCATTATTATATTCAAATTATTATATGATAATCTTAATTTTTTTAGAATTATTAGTGAAAGGGATTTCAAATAATTATAGTGATTAAAGTGAAATTATGATTAATAATGGACTAAAACATATTATTATAGAAGACAATGACTTATAAAATTGTTAAAAACATATTTAATGGATATATTTTGTATAATACGCATCTATATTTCCTTAATGATTAATTTTTGGAACTTTTTTAACATGTAATACATAGGGAACAAACAATTATTTTCCAAAAATACCAACTGTGTCCTTTCCCTCCACTATAAAAGGAACTCACCCCTCCATCTTATAGTTAAATCTAAAGAAAACATGTGCATGATCATGATGTAGAAAAATATCACCTAAAACTCCCTCCCCTCATCCTAGAATCCTCACCATGGGCAGGAATCATACCATGGATTCCCGTTTGTGAAAACCAAAAGGAGTTAGGAAAAGAAGTGGTAACATCTTTTCTAAAGAACCTTCCCTTAATTTTCATTCTCCACCACCATAATTACTCTTATTTAATTCTCATATAATAACACCATAATAAATATTATTCTTAAATGTTATAATTCTATGTGTTATAAATTAAATTACACACACTCTCATCTAATGGGTAACGAAGATTCCATTCTTGTGTACGACAAACTAACGCCACACAAAACGTTGTCTTGTGTATTACCATTACCACCTCTAATGGTTGGTAATTATGATTGAATCACTAATTTTATTTAAAATATTTTATATTTATTATTAATTTATACTTCTATATTTATTATATATATTATACCATCATGCTTTCGATTTTTGACTAAATATGATAATTTCTTTTGGGAAAGTTTGGACTATCAACCCTTCAAAGAAATGTGATTCATCCACTCACTACATGGAATGTGTTAAAGATATATTTAGTTAATATATATGATAAATATTAATTAATAATGATATATTAAAAATAATATACGTATATACATAGCTATATTTCATTTAATGTTTTTATTAAAATATATTAATGAAAAAAAGAAACATCATTCATGTGTACGTACGGTGTACCCTCTCTATGATCAATGTATTACATTTCATATTTATATATTCTATAGATTAATATAAGTAAATATATGATTATTATGAATTATATTTAGATAATTATTTACATTTTTTAATTTTTTTAATACATATAAAGATATAAAATATAACAAATTCGGATACATGCAAAAATTAAAGATGATATTACTCGCAGAAAACTCATAACTAGTAATTTTCAATAAAAGGGTTGTAAAAATTCATAATCAAAACATTTTTGTTATTATATATAATACTATTGATCAAAAAAAATTATAATAAACTTATATTTATTATATTGGATGTTTGTGAAAATTTTAAGTGGTTCAATTCATAAGGTAATGTAATTTCATATCACATCTCATTTTCGTTAGATTCATTCCTTATTCACCACTAATTAATTTGGTTTGATGTTTATAAATATAATTAATATATTTTATGATTATTACGATTAAAATTAATATTATATAATATCCATTTTATGATCTTCTTTTCCTGGTGATTGTGTTTTAAGGGATACCAAACCTGTAATGGAATTTTTCCACAATTCGACTTCTTTGAGACACATTCCATATTAAGCACCTATATTTTTAAATGAGTTTCATATAATAAATTTGACATGTTATATCAAGACAATAATTATATTCATGGTATATTAATTTTCAGGGAATATTATTCTTCCTGTTGTGTTATGATACAATGTTCCCAAATTGGTAAGAATTTATAGCCACAACCTCATTGTTTATCGAGAGTGTTTATGATAATGATCTCATGGGTGAAATATAATGATATATAAATCACGAAAATAATCTGTCATATTATCAAATATTCATTAATTTTATATCCAATTAAATACAAAATTTAAAAATATTTCATAAATATTATGATAAATAAATTATCTTAAGAATGTTTGAATTTACCTCAATCTTCAATCGGAAATATGTGTTTCCTCAAAAAAGTGTTTTCTAAAAGTGTTTCCAAAAAATAATATAAAATTTTCCTATGATTTATAGAAGATATTTTTCCCTGTTTTTTCTCTTTAAACAATTTTTTTTAAATTAAAATTCATTTTTCCCAATTGAGGTTCTTTTTTAAAGAATATATTGTGAAAAATGAATTTTTGATATGTACAGATTCGTCCTCCATCGTAATTGTTATTCCATTGAAGATTTTTTTAAAATATTTATTTTTTATAATATGAATATTTTTTCTTATTAGTTTATAAATTCATTTATTTTAATGTGATTTTCAATGAAATAGGTTTTCAAGAATATTTTGTGTTAAAAAAGTATTTGAAATGATTTTAAATACCTTTATTGTATGTTTTTCAAAGGGGTATTCACAGAGAATGTTTTAAATAATTTAAAAGATTATTTTAAAACTTTTAAAGTTATATTGATGGAAGAAGGTGTTTAAAATTATTCAATATTCCATTATATTTTTTCTAGGAAAATGTTCTATGAAATTATTTAATGAATTATTTTTATGTTATTGATGTATTTTCTACTAAAATAATTCTCCAAATGTATTGTGTTTTAATTATTATTTTTTATGAAAAAAATAATATTTTCCTCAATAAAAATAACCAATATATTTTTCAAAAATATGGTCTATAAATGATGAAATTCCTTTGTTTTATTAATTACCTTCTATGAAATAATCCAAAGAGTTTACTGATATTATTTCTTGAATGGTTTTTGTTATGATGGAATGAGGCTTCTATCAGCCAATTTTATTCCAATGGTTTTATGTTTCTAAAACATGCTTTTATACAGGGGTTATTCATTAATGAAATGATTGAAAATCTATTTTTTTCAATTGGTTATTACATTATGACATTTTTATGATAGACATTTCATTTTTTGGGTTATGATTTGATGTTTATAAACCCCATCTTTTTTTAATGTATCATGATATGATGAATGATTAGTTATATTGATCCATAAGTATGTATGATTTTAAATATATGATGGATGGGAGACATATCTCTCCCAATTCATTTGGTAATGAAAAATGTCTTAGGTGAACAATAGGTCATATGGGATGGCATCCAAATCCTAAAATAAGAGGGAATCATAAGCCTGAAACAAGAAGGTACATGAAAGTGCATCCTAAGCCTGAAAAAAGAGGGTAAAAATGTCGGTATCCTAATCTCAAAATAAGGGGTACACATGAGGGAATCCCAAGGCCAAAACAAGAGGTTAACCATGCGGCCATACTAAACCAAAGCTAGTGCATTAGTTATTATTGAAATCATATATTTTTATAAAGGTCATGGTAGGTATCCTTGAGATACGAGTTTATATGTTTTTGTGTATTCCATGAGTTCCATGTCTTATTCCATAATTAATCATGCTCTTGTGTCCCATAAGGTACATCTTTTATGAATTACTAATAATTAGGATGTGATATATATTTACGATGCTTGATATATAGGGATGATTAGCTAATGTTATGATCAAATTTCTATACCCTTATGCTAATGATTATTCTAATATATATCAAATGTTTACATTTACTAGTAATATGATCTCATCCCTTTTTTATGTCTCCTTACCTATGTTTTGTAAATATATTTTATTTATTACATGTCTACTAAGGGTTCTCGTATTGTAGAACCTAGTGGGAGATAATGTAGCTCACTCATATATAAGTGTTTAATCTACAATTTTTATAAAGGGACTGAAATTATGTGGTCTTTAGGTGTCTGTTTGTGTAATGTTTTAGCTATTTCAATAAAGTGATGTAATACCCTTATACGTCAAGAATGGGTTGTTATAATTATTAATACAGTGAAGTATTGTTCAGCCTTTGGAAGCTCGGATGAGAAAACATTACTATGATCACTATATATATTTATAAGGATGTGTACATGGATGAATCTGTGAATAAGTATAAGGATGATTTAAAATTTAGTAAAATATTTTAAAATTTTGTTACAGGATTGTGTTACCGGTTTCCTAGAAATACATACTTGTCTAGATATTATCATTAGGCATGGTTCTGGAATATATGAACATATGAGTTTCAAAACTGACATGGTTGTTGGGCCGAACACAGCATAACCAGGTATACAAAGGTGAGCCTTATTGTGAACCTAAATTGACACTCCTAAGGGATACTATTTTGGAATTCACAAACTCTTTACAACCCATCACGAAGGATTTATATTGTATATTACTATTAATAATATTGGATAAACCTATGGTGTCTTATATTTAAGTTGTAGGATCCATGATTTAGACACGCCGTAAGTAATATTCAAGATAACAAGGTATTCCATTATGATAAATTTTTCACCCACTATGATTTTTAGTTTTATTCAATGAAATTGAATATATGGAACTTGGTTAACATTTAATGTTTCTAGTGAAGAAGCTACATGACTATTAAAATGCATTTCATATGTGGAAATATCATGTTTAGAATTAGTAAGGTAGCATAAGTATTAGTTACATTATGGAAGATAATGTCATATTTAACAACATGAGAATGGTAGGGAAGTTCTAATAGTATATTCCATTTAAAAGTATGATTCTGGATCATATTGCGGTTGAGGAACCTTAATACATGATTCATATTTCATATTATAGGAAACATTTATTAAATAATAATATCATGAGTCATTAGTAATGGTTTAAGAATAATGATTGTTGAATTTTGTATTTTTTTTATTGAATTAAAATATTGTGTTAAATGAATAACGAAATATATAGGTATTTTTAGTATAAGTCATTCACTAGTGATTTTAAAGGATATTTTCATAGTGATGAGGACATAGAAAAGTGACTTAATAGAAAAAATGATATTTTTATTAATAAATGGTAACCCTTAATTTGTTCAATACATTTTAGAAAATTTTATTTATCTTGAAAAATTAGATAATTTTTTTTGACAATGAAATGATGGATATAGATAAATATTTATGGAAAATAATAATTTACTTGTAACTGACTATGGAAATGTGAAAAATTGTGGTCTATTTTTTCATGGATGATATCTATTTTTTTCATTTAAGGAGTATGCTAATAAGTAAAGATGAATGTTTATAATATGTATGTATGGTAATTCTAGATTTTAATATGATTCAAGAAAATAAATGATGAGTCTATTCAAAAGATTGGAATTTTAAAACCTAGATAAATGTTATGATATATTGGGGATCAATGTTAATTTGATTTCATGAGCTTCTTTCTAATGTTTTTTATTTCCATATTTTTGAAAAATTTCATGTTTAACCATTTATGGAAGGCCATTAGTTATAAATTTAATTATGTTTTTGAGATTAATGTAGTACCACACCATTTAAGGATTTATACATGTTTGATAACCAGTGGTGACCATTTTTTAGGATGATATGCAAAGGAATAAATAATTCCTTATCATTATAATTATTTATCTCATAATATATTACTTTTTTTGGAAAGATAAATTCAACATTTTTCCCAAGAGTAAGAGAATATGTGGGAATTCATCATAGAAAACCCTATGGGTGATATTTTATCTATTAAAATGTAATTACATGAAGTTAGTATATTTATTTATATTCATTGAGTTTAAAATAATTCCTCAAATAAATGAAAATTATATTGAAAAACATTT
Source organism: Viscum album (assembly GCA_963277665.1). Lineage (NCBI taxonomy): Eukaryota > Viridiplantae > Streptophyta > Magnoliopsida > Santalales > Viscaceae > Viscum > Viscum album. The sequence goes on from OY728141.1 coordinate 516,613,335, forward strand.
ACCCTATAACCTTTATTTATGATGAATCATGTGGTCCTTTAGAGAAACGCTGATTTATAGTTTTTTGATATGACACTTTTTCTAATAAGGGATCTCTAACAATCTCCATCCAAATATAATAGTAATATTTATCCAAAATGTCCATATTTTATAAATTTCACCAATATTTTTATTATCGATATATAGATGTAGATGCTCAATTACAAGAGGGGGTGAATTGTAGGCTTAAAAAAATTTGTTTTTATCCTTAATAAAATCAATTTTTAAAAATGTTAAATAAGATGGATTCAGAAACCATTTTTAGTTATTACCGAAGAGACTATCTTTTATAGAATCTGAATAATGGATTCGATAATGAAACTTAAGAAACGTTTACATAGAGAATGATTAAACATGAAGCATATATATTCTTATCTGAGTATACAAGTATATGAATGTATTACTGTGTTTATTTAAACAAATGTATAAAAATTAAAGCATGTTACAAAAAAAGTAATCATGTATAGGTAATCCTTTAACATAATGAGAATGGTGTCCATCAACTTGGGAGAATGGTTACATTATTTATACATTGAATAAAGTTTTTCATACCCATATTAGGGTAAGACCTTGATAAGAATATCAGAATCTATCTCGATATCCTAGCAAGAATTTGAATATTAAGGTAGTCGACAACAATTTCATCTTATCTCTGGATTCCATCGATTGATCAAAAACAATGGGAATCACACTGTGTTGGATGAACAAGTTGTTTATAGATTGAACACATTATTCAAAACATTCACACAGGGAAGGTTTAAAAAATATATCGTATCAAAAAATGTCTCTCTATAATTCATCACATACATAACATATCAATGTGTTTCAACATGCCTATAAAACATCAAATGGATGGGGTATTTATAGGAAACAATCTAAATGGTCATCTCCTCCTCTAACAGTCATATTTGTTCATGAATTTTGGAAAAGGGTGGTGTCACTCATATAATGGTTAGTTAAAAACAGATTGTACGTTATTGATTTTTTATAACATAAAATTATATAATAAAACATAACATGTATGAAAAAAATAATGAGTTTAATAAAAAAATTTAAACAAGGATCCAATAAATTTAGAACAATAGCATTAATAAAATATGTAACATTAACATGTATGAATAATTAGATTCTAAATATAGTGGGAAACAGAACCTAAATATCTATACAAACATATTAATGTTTTGGATAGAAAAAGAGTCTGAATTTATGGGAAAATGACATTAATTTTTTTAGTAAAAAGTATTTTAATTTAGGAGGATACAATGTTTGATCATATTATAACTTAGTGTTAGATTTTCATGGAATTCAGAGTGATAATTTCTGAGAATTCGGAGTCATAATTTCTGAGAACTTGTAGTCAAGAATTTCTATGAATTTAGTGTCTGAATATTTGAGAATTTAGAGTCAAAATTTATGAGAATTATGAGTGAAAATATCTAATATTTCTAGGTTGTAATTTAAGATAATTTAGAGGAATAATATTTAATAATTCATTGTTATAATTTCTCAAAATTAAGAGTCTGAATTTTTGTGATTCATAGAGTCAAAATTTATAATGAAAAAAATTCTGAAATTAGATGGAATCTAATTCTCAAAATAGTGAAACTTTTTATCTATAGAACTATAAAGTTATGAGGTTTTATTTAAGGATCCATTTATTCTTTAATTGGGCTTGGTCCTATGAAAAATATGGTTTTTCTAGGATAATGATCTATTAGAAAATAAAACCAAAAACTATGATAAAGGTTTAAGCATGAAAATTTCCTTTGATAATGAAAATAATCATTAATTTTTTTTGGATTTTAAAATAAAAGTAATGTAAAAGATATGAGGGACATATGGTCCTAACAATATCATCCTTTTTGGAAGGCAAAAACCATTTTCTGACAATGAATATTATGTTTTGAAAATATGAAATAATAATCCTATCTCTTTTATATTTATGACATAGTGAATAAGAAAAACTATGTCGTAGGTTTATTCACATTAAGGATAATATTCATTGGCTTATTAAATTTCCTTGAAAATGAAATTATTTTTCTGAAGAATGTTTTCTTTTGGATTAAGCTTCCCCTTTCATAAAAAAAATATTTTTTTGGGTAAACTTCCCCTTAATATGATATCATTTTTAACATTTCCCCCAATTTGTGATTTTAAAAATGGAATGGAGAGGGAAAACAATTTGGCACTTGAATAGTTAGAAAAATATGCAAAGGAAACAAAATATAATGATAATTTTTCATTAGTCTTTGATCAAATGGTTTTCGTAAAAAAAAGATCATAGTTTTATGTTAATCAATTTTCATTATTCTTCTCTGGTAGAAACCTCTTGAGTATATCCATCATCTTCATTATATGCTTATGAATTTCTGGCAACATCTTGAGTAAGTCTTATTTCTCTTATAACTTCTTCTTGATATACTGAATAATTTGTTCTTTCAACATGATAACTTATTCTTATGATTTTACATTCTCTGGAAAATAATCAATTCTATCCCTTTCATTCTTTTTGGTAATAGAAACAGAATTATACTTTACATGGAGTTCTTTATCAACTTGGATTTAGCCTTCTTTATCTTGATTCATCCTTTTAGAAATATTCTTCATCATCTCATTGCACATGTTTAAGGAATATTTGATTTAATTCAAATAATTACCAACTAATTTAAGATCATCAACAACTGACTTCAACCAAATTGCAATATTCTTGAAAGATATTCTATTAGCATCAGAGTTGTTCATTAATGTTTTTAAATCCAATTATTTCATGATTAATTTTTCTATCAACATATTTTTTTAATTCAACTTCATGTTGACTGAATTCTGAATAAGCAGACACCAAGTACAATGTTTGGGAGGAATGGTATAGAATCAAAATGTTTCTTCAAATACATCACCACAAAGTCTTATCCCATGTACGATGACGATTTAGAATTAGAATCATCATTATTTTGGGGATTATATTTCACTTCCTCAACATTTATTGACATAGATTATCTATTTATACCTATCTAAGTTATAACAAGAAGAACTAACTTTGTATTAGCAACATCATTTTCAAAAACATTGGCTACTGCAAGTTCTTGTTCATCAACATTATCTTCCAATTCATTATCATGAACAATCTCATAATTATCTTATTTTTGACCCCTAGAATTTCTTTGTTAACTTCTTTTTAATTAGATTTTTTCTGCTTTTATGATTCTATTTTAGTGGATGATTCTTGAAATTTTATTTTTGAATTTTCATTAGAAGGAATCCCCTTACCATGATACACTTCAATCATTATGTTCAAGTGTTCTCATTCCTTCTCTTCTTCTTATTATTCTTCATTTTCTATTTCTTCCACTTCATCAATCTATTCTCGAGGTTATATATAATTAAATAAGGCATATTATACATTAATCTCTTTAGAAAATTTTTCAAAATATTTTAACAAGGAGTTATCAACCCAACCATCCATATATGTTTCTTTAATATTTTTCTCCCGTGCCATTATTTTATGATTTTTTTCATCAAAAATATTCAAGGTAATAGCCTCTATAGGGTCAATCCCAAATATAAGATCACCTTCATTTTTCTTCTACTTCATTTCCCTAAATTTTGTAACTAAATCATCATTATAAGTCATTGGATTCTTTGGATTAGGGTGTCATGACTTGGATTGTGGAATGGGTTCAGATGTCTAGGATTCTAGCTCTTTAGATGTTATTTTCATAGATGGTTTAGTAAATTTACCATTCATATATTTCCAATTATCATCCTTATCAGGTTTCTCCACAAACACACTTGAATAAACTTATATGCTGATCATTATTCTCCTCATTATCATCACTGAGCAACATAATCTTGAAATTCATAGCATTTGAGGTGTAGGGGGAGTTGGATGATTCTAAAAAAAAGATTATAATCATCGATATAATCGCTGGAAACATTTAGATATAAAACATTATGTCTCCATTATTAATGATAATAATTATAATAATGATATACTTCACCAGATTTAATACCCTTAGGTTAACCATAAAATCCAAGAGAAATATATCATAAATTATAACCGAGTCTTTATATCATTTCCTTAGGATAAATAACACTTGCATCCAAATATCTACGAACGTTATGTTTTTTGAGATATGGGAAATATGGGATGTCTTGATCTTTTTCTGTAGAAGGCACACTATTAACTTTAATTTCACAACGGATTATTCCTTATTAGGAAAATGGTGTGAGAATAGGATTGCCTCACATTCATACAAATGTCAGGAATGCTAGTGGACATTTTAAAAGATAACAAATACAAGATTAAATTGCTTCTAAACAAGAACATATCCTTTCCACCTTATTCATAAAACTATTTCAAATAACATAATTCCACTATATGTTCTGAAAACACAGGATCTTGATTCTTTTCCAAAGTAACAAAAAGGATTTCCCATCTATTTATCTTGATAATCAAAGAAATAAAAGAATCATACATTGTAATGAAATTATGATAATCTGACATTTCATAGAGCATTAACCCATCCTTTGGTTCTCTTATAGACTGTGACTACATCATATTATGAGGAAATGCTTTGAGAATGATTTGGAAAGTAAGGAAACTGAAAAAATTAAATAGTATACTTAAACCAGACAAGGGCTTCGATGAAAAATGTTGAGAATCCAATGTTGGACAATGAACAATGGGTCCATTAAATAAGATTCATTTTGATTGTTCTAATTAATGGATATATCCAATGGTTTATATTATCTTAATATGATCAAATAGTTGATATTAATGGTAAATAATGATTTATACATTTTTATCTTTTACGTTTTTAATGAAAATCATATTTAATGAAAGTGAATCGAATAATTTCTTCTTTAAATAAGATAGAAATACCAACATGTACAAAATGAAATTACAAAAATTTATGTAAGGAAACATCAATTATGGATTGTTCAGAATGAATAGTAAATATTGATATGGTTTTTCATTACGAACGTATGTTCTACATATTTTATTAAGTAATGAAAAAAATTTGGTTCCAAAAAAATAATTTTTATGGAAAAGAAATTATGTTCAAATATTTTTTAATAAAAATGCACATCTACGAAAAAGAGTATCATAATGTAATGAGACTAGTTTCAAAAAAAGTTAATATTGATGATTAACTTATGGTTATGAATCCTGAATTTTGTTTTATGTACTAAAATCAATACGAGGGTAATAATTTTGTTAATTTTATTCATGTTGATCTTGAGTTATGATAAATTGAAGAATGATATATCCTTTATGTGTGTGATCCCTATGAAGGTGTTTCTTAATATCCATTTTCTTTTTATGGGAGTTATGTGTTGGGTTTTTTCATTGTTAAATTTCACAAGTAATACCACATTTTATATATCTTTTGGTAAAACTCGATCCATAGTCTGTGACTGTGTGTTGTATCCACAATACATGAGCAGAACATCTTCCAGTTTCTACATATTCTGCTTCAACAATGGAAAGTGCTATTGTCTATTTCTCCATTAATGACCTTGAAACTAAAAAATATCCTACTAAATTACATGTTCTTGATAGACTTTTCCTATCCATTCTATATCCACCAAAATCAACATCCTTAAAACATTTTAAAACAAATTCATTTCTAGAAGAATAGTAAATACCTAAATCTACAGTTTCCATTAAATACATAAAAATTATTTTCATTGTTTACAAAATAAATCTGATTGGATTTGATTGATATATTTCCCATAATCATACATAATACATTATGTCTGGATGACTAGATGTTATGTATAATAAACATAATATCAGACCTCTAAAAGATGATTTGATCAACTAGTTTCAAAACTCAATCAAGATCAATGGAGTTCGAGGTACCGATTGGAGTACTAATACTTTAAGTATTCTCATATCCATACTTTTTATGGATATATTTAGTATACATATGTTGAGATATATAACTTCCTCCTATTTTTTGAGAAATTTTAAAACCATGTAAAAATGATAACTCACCCATTATTCTCATTTCATAATCAAATTTAGTAAGATTCAGGAATGAATTAGTTAAATATTTTTTATTTGATCCATATATAACTACATCGACATAATTTTAAACAATAAAATTATTTTTATTATCTTTATTTATAAAAATTGATGGATCTGATTTCCACTTAACATAATATTTTTGAAACAAAAATAAAACAATTCTACCATATTATCCTCTGGGGTATTTTTTATGTTCATATAGTGATTTATTATGTTTGAAAACATGTAGATGTTGTTTTGGGTCCTCAAAAAAAGAGTTTCTTCCATATATATTTCCTCTTGAACGTATAAATTAAGGAAAAGAGATTTCATGTCCATTGGAATAATATCGACATTAATGAATGTTTTAAAGTCTATTAGTATATGAATAGACTCATGTCCAGCGACTGGAGCGTAGGATTATTCATAGTCTATTTCAACTGATTGATTATATCCTTTAGAAAATAATAATGCCTTATTTCTTACAATGATTACATCTTCATCACAACTATTTTTAAATACCCATTTTACACTAATTACATGTTTTTTCTTTGGTCTTTCACCAAATGTCCGGACATTGTTCCCTTCGAATTAAATTTGTTCATCTTGTATAGGATTAATCAGATACTGCTCACCTAATGCTTCGTCAGTTCTTTTATGTTGTAATTGGGATAGAAATTATAGATTCTGTAGTTAATTTATTAAAGAACATCTATTCCTTAATGGTTTATTTAAATTAGTAATGATACTATGACATGGATGATTCTTATGAAGCAACTGATGTGGGTTTTATAAAACATGTTCATCAACCTAAAGTAAAAATATTCTAGGGTAAATAATTCTAAAATATTTTGTTGACTATTTTCTTTATTAAGAGAATATACCATAAAATAATGAAAATTATATTTTGAAAACACATCCAATTATGTAGGTTAGGGGTGTTGAAAAAAGGGAAAATTTCATCAAATTTAACATGTATGTTTCCTCCAGCAGTAAAAGAAAATTTATTAAGAACTATATAAGCATAAGAATAATGGAGTAACATAATAAAATTTCTTCATCGGATCTGGATTCAAATTTAGGTAAGTTATCATCAGTATTCATGATGAATATTTTTCATCCAAATACATTGATGTATGAAACATTATGTTGTCAAACTTTCCATAATTCATAATGTGTTTTATTAAAAATGGGTGTGAAAAAAACTCAATTTAGCATATAACAATAAGTACTATTAGCTTCATCCTGAAAGTGTTTTGAAATAGAATATGAACTCAATATAGTTCTAGTTATCAATTTAATGATTTGGTTTCTTCTTTAAACTACTCCATATTTAGTAGTTCTAGGAGGTTGGATTTTATGAGTAAGGAATTTCATATCAAAAAAAGAATAAAAATATAAATTCTCAAATTCTCCCCCAAAAATCACCAAGAATATTTATTAATGGTATATTTTTTCTATTTTTTATCTTTGTATGAAAGAGATATAAAATAAGAAAAGTTTTTAGATTTTTGTTTAGAATATACACCCTTGTATGTCTTATTTAATCATTAACTAAAACAAATACATTGTACTTTCCTCTAATACATGCAGTCTATGATGGGACGAAAAGATCTATATCCACATGCTGTAATATATAAAAAATTGAGACATCACTGAATATTTTAAAGATTTAATTTTGTTTTTTTCTATATTGAAAAGGATCAAAATCTTTTTAATATTCAAATCCAAGCTCTGGTAGTTCCTTAACATGTATTTTTGCAGATATTTTGCATAAGTTCCTAAGGTTACAATGTCCTAGTATTATATGTGATAACAAAGATTAATCTACCACTAAACAAATTCAAGGTATGTATTTTCTCCTAAGGTCTTCTATGTTTACTGTATAAACATTTTCTTGCATATGGAAAAAGAGAATAAACTGTCACTTGGAATTGTGTACTAAACATGTGTCATTTTTATAATTTACAAGACATAGTTCATCACATAATTGGAATGTTCTTATTAAATTGTGGATAAGACCTTTAAAAAAATATAACATTTGAAATCAATGATTTTCTAAAAAGATCAATGTTACATATACCAACAATTTCTTAATGAACATTATCTTCAAAAGTTACATTTCTACCATTTGTCTAGATAATCATTTAAAATATGATTTTGTTACCATTCATGTTTATGTAAAATCCACAATCCATGTACCATTTATTGTTGTGGTAACTTCCTTAATTTTAATGGCAATAAATTAGTTAGACATTTAGAATCCAAAATCTCTTGGATCCAGAATTGCTAGAATGTAAAATCATTAGTATCAACATTTTCATAAAGAAATATTCTTTATGAAAAAATAATGATTGGTTTTTATTTAGATAAATTTCTTTTTCCAATGTCTACAATAGTGAAACATAGTGGAAAATGGAGAACATTAGAGGAATAAAGTATTTATGACTAAAAATAGTTTTGAATGAGTAGAACCAAATATATAAGTATTCCTAAGAGGATAAAGTTGTGAATAAATTTTATCAAATTTTTTCTATCCAAAAATCATATTTGATAAAAGATTATTTATGTAATGTATTTTATATTTTATTCTCATTGATAAATTATTATCCTCATAGTTATTAGTCTTAGTTTTATGTTAGTCTAAAAACATTATTCATAGAAAAAATATATTCACGATCCTCAAAAAATTTATCCCTCTCAAAATTAACTACAACTATATTTTTAGAAATATTAAAAAAATGAAGAGTTTTTTATAATTATATTTTGAAAGATCAGATATTTCTTTTGTTAAAAAAATCTAGAATATTCATTCTCTAATTCCATTTTTATCATACAGTTCTTATTCTCATGTAATTTAAAAAATCTAGATATTTTTTCAAACAAAATTAAGGTATTATCTTTTAATTATGAATATTATTCCAATGAAGAGTCATATTATTCTTCATTAATAAAATATATATTTAATGAAATATTGGCTAAATATTCTGAATTGTGTACCATATCAATAAGAAAATGATTTTAAATAGTTAATCTAGCTATAATACAAATATTCTTCTCACTATAAGATTCGTATTCTGAGGATTCATTAGATGAGTCACCACAACTAGAACTCCATGTATCATTATCCTTCAAGACTTTCCTAGCCTTATCATTTTAGTAATTATTTTGGTTTATTTTAAGTTTCTTATCATTTTAGTCTTTTCGATTGAACATTAGATAATATGGTCTGATATGTCCATCCATTTTTCATTCTTAACAAGTTACTTCTGAGTCTTTCGTGTCGTTTCTTTATTTCTTCATATATCTGTACTGAAAATAATTCATTTCCACAATATTGGTTATCCTTATTCCTATAGTGGATAATTTATTTTGATACTGATCATTGTCAATTTTTTCAGATATTTCAATTACTTTCTTAGCATTAAATTTATTTACTTATTTTGGAGTAATGATTTTAGATGTAGTAGTTAAAGTAACTATTACATTACCATTATTATTTTTATAAAATTTAGAATCCCTCTCCATTCTTGTATAATTGTAATGACTAGCTCCAAAAAATATTCATTAGTGATGTTATATACATTCCAATCTTCATAAACAGATGTCATTTTAGATTCCCACTCATTAGTAATGATTTGAACTATATTTTCCACAATAATTTAATCATCATGTTTTTTCTCCCATATATTGAAAACTATTTATGATAGTTATAAATAATTGTTTCACCTTGAAATATGGTTCTCCATATGGAAATACTAATACATGATATTCAGATCTTGGAATAGCTCTACTATTTTCTATCACTTTTGATGTTCCAAAGTGAGTAACATCAAACTTCCTCTTGATGCTATTGGGATCTTCACAAGAGGATATTTTTCTATAGATATTCTTGGACATTTAACATAAAATAATACTTATACATTTTATTAGTTGATATTCTAATATTTCCTGATTTTTGAATGATCTGATTTTATTATCAAGATTCTTCTAATCACTAGTGAACATGAAAATACATAATATCTTTTTCAAAAAAAGGATTAATAGTAATAGTTTATATACAAAGATAAAAAATATTTAAGATAGACATGAACAAGTTATTAAGGAAATGATTAGTAAGAAACCATGTATAAAAATATATTTATTTCTGAGACCTACTATGATAACAATTGTAGGAGAGAAATATAAATGCACAAGCGCAATTACAAGAGTGGGGAGAATTGTATGTTTAAAAACTTTTGTTTTTATCTATATGAAAATACTTGTTTAAATATGTAAAAAAAGAATGACTCAAAAACCCTATTTAGTTCATTAATAAGAGATCATCATTCATAAGATCCAAATAATGGATCCAATAAGGAATCGTAAGAAAAGTTGTCATAGAGAAAGATTCAACCATAAAGCATATATAATCATAATTATCAAGATATTCAAGTATATTAAAGTATAATAAGGTTTTAAAGTTTTTGTTGACAAAATGAAGTGGAATTAAAACATGTAGAAAAAACGAGTTAACATCTATAGGAAATTTTTTAACCCATAGATATGGGAATACAACAACCTTGAATAAATGTTACTTGATTTATACATTCAAGAAAGTTTGTATTACCCACACCAGGGTAAGCCATCGATAAGAATATCAGAACATGTATTTCTATCCTTGCAAGCCATGAATATTTAAGGTATATGAAACCTCTTTCTTCATATACATGACAACTATTGATTGAAAAAAACAATCCTAATTTTACAATGTAGGCTGAACAAGTTGGAACTTCCTGAACAATTTGTTCATAGTATTCACAGAAGGGAGGTTGAGAAAAGCTTTCATTGCACAAATTACCTCTCTAGAATTGATCACTTTTATTACTTGTCAACACATGTCAAAATTTCAGGAAAAAATCGTATGGTTGGGGAATTTATAAGAAAAAATCTCAATGGTTATCTCCTCCCCCATCGTCCATATTTTTTCTTGAATTTAAGATGGACCAGGACGGTTTTAACTCAGCTAACGATCATTTAAAAAATATATTATACAACGTTGTTTTATTGTAAAATAATATTTTATAAGAAAAAATAACATGTAATAAAAATATTCTTAAATTTAAAAAGTTTATGTAAACTATGAGAAAATAATGATAGAATGATATATTAAATAAACCATGTAACATTAACAATTATAAATAATAATATTCTAAATATAGTGAGAAACTAAATTATAATATGTACATAAATAGAGTTATGGTTCAGATACAAATGTAATCTTAAAATATTTGGAAATGTACACTAGTTTTGTGATGAAATAATGTATGATAATCTGAGAACTCATAGTCAGATTTTCTATGAATTCAGGGTCAGAATTTTTGAGAATTCATAGTCATGCTTTCTGATTATCCAGATTCATAATTTATAAGATTTTGGAGACAAAATTTCGGATAATTTAGAGTCATAATATCAGAGATATTGGAGTAATAATTTCAATTAGTTCTAATTCATAATTTCTATAAATTCATAGTCATTATTTATTTGAATTTAGAGTTATAATTTATGAGACTTTATTGATAGAATTTTTCAGAATTTGGATTCAAAATTTTTGAGAATTCAGAGTCTAAATTTCATTGAATCTCAAAGTAAAAATTCAAGATGAAAAAGAATCCAAAATTAGATGGAATCAGCCTTTGAAAACACTGATACTTGGTATTGATGGAACTGTAAAATTTAGTGGTTTTAGATAAGGCTGTGTTTATTCTTTAAGGGGTTTTATTCTTAAGACAAATTGGTTAATCAAGGATAAGGATCGTCATGAAAAACATGTAAAATCATGATAAAAATTTAATTATGAAAATTTACATAGTGAAGGAAAATAATCTTTAAGGAAAAGTTTTTATGATTTTCAAAACAAATCAAATGGAAAATACATAAGGGAACAATTTTCCTAACAATTTTCTCCTATATGGTATCCTAGTTATGAAATACTTTTTTAAAATTTTATGCATCCAGAATTTTATTTCGAAATGATTTGTTAGTTTAAATTTTTATGATATTAGATTCAATGAATGGAACTTTAATTTATTAAAAAATTTATACCCTTAATGAATTTCGAGGGATAAATTAATTTTAAGAGGTATAATGTAACACCTGATGATTTTTTAATTTAACCTTTTGGATATTTATAATTTAAAGAAACACTATTAATATATATATATATATATATTTAATAAAAATTTAATCTTTTGTTATAATTCTACACCATGGTATGCTTATGAAAAATGTAACCCCGACTAGGCTTTTGTTTCACACAACAATGAGTTAATTTGGAAAAACACATTATTATTATAATTAATTAAATAAGAAAATCATAATAAAGAAACTAAAAGTGGTTATATTAAATTAAATTAATTAATTTTAAATAAATATTTTATTGGTTTTATATAAATAAGTCATATCTATAATAAAATATATATTTTTTTGGTATGTTATTATTTGAATAAAAATAATAATTTCTTAAAAGAAAACTTTTTTTTATGTCCATCTATAAAAAAAATAAAAAAAAATTATACACTAATAGAAATATAATTTTATCAAATAAACATAATTTTTTAACTCAAAATGTGTAAATTGGGTTATAGTGAATTTTTTGGATTTTTCTTATATTCATCAAATTTGGATGAATAATGAAAAATACTGTTTTTATTTCAAAATTATTTTTCGATCTAATATTTTTTTTATAGTTAAGATATATTTTGGGATTGTTTTAAAGTAACAATATATAAATTATACATATTTTAATAAAAAATATTTCATTGAAATAATTGAATTTAGATATAAAACAGTGATGATCTATTGATCATTCTTACATTAAAAACCAGATTTCAAGCCACATATGCAGGATTATATTTAAATTCAATTTTTTCATTTCTGTGAGTTTAATTTAAAAAAATTATATAAATGATTGTAATAATTATTATATTTATGTTCTAATAATGTCGACATTATTTTTGAACCTAATTATTAGTGAATGTGATTACAGTTAATTACAGTGATTAAAGTAAAATTAGCTTACCACATGACTGAACAATACTCATAATAGGAATAATCACCTATAAGCTTCTAAAAAAAATTTATTTCCATATTTCCTACAATACCTAACAAGGGTCCCAAAATTCTCCATTTTGAATCTTTTAAAATTATTAATACTTTGGGAACATAAAATTCATTCCATAAACACAAAATGTGTTCTTTCCCTCCACTGTAAAGGGAACTCAGCACTCCCACTTTGACACACCTCATAAGACACATTGGATCAACCAATATCAACTCCAATATTTCCTTATAATTCATTCTCTAAAGCTAGAAGCCACTACTCTTGATTAAATCATACTATGTAAGACCGTGGGTGAAAACCAATTGGGGTTACCCAATGAAGAGATAACATCCTTCTTCATTCACCTTCCTTCATTTTCATTCTCTACCATCTAAATTATTCTAATTCTGTGATCATATAATAAAACATGTGTAAAGACTCTGAAATTTCAAGGAGATTTTTTTCATAATTTCTTTGGAATTTTACGAGACTGTGGCTTCTGAAGGCACCTGATTCTATGGCCCGGTGTGCCCGAAATCACGTTTCAAAGATTAGCTCGGGTACGTTCAGTAAACGAACAAGCGGGTTTTTCTATCTTTTTAACCAGTGCTCGGAATTGAAATCTGAGGGCCCAGATGAACTCGCAGTGCCGATATTTTTTTAAGAGGACTATTACTGTAGGTGCGTTTGCATGGGAGATGAAGTTAAATTTTAGGGTGTAAGGAAGAAATAAATTAAATTGTGAACAATTTTATTTTTGATATTCAATGAAGTTAAAATCTACCATGGGAAGTTGTTAGTGGGGTCCACTACCACCCAACATCCCATGTGTGAATATGTGGGTGGTGGGGCCCACACCGACCTAACCTTCCATGGGAGAGTTTAGTGTGGTGGGGCCCACATGAGACCATGACCCCTTGAACTTCTTATAACCACCTTAAACTCCCTTGAACTTAATGTTCCAGCTCCCCATTAATCTCCTCCTCCTTTATGTTTGTATAACTCTTCACCTTTTCCTTCCACCATTAATTCATCCCAACATGCCTTAATTAATGAGATGAGACTCTTCATTTAATTAATTATACAGTTTGGTTTTAATTTTAAAATCATTGAGGTGTGAATAAAAATAATATCATAGGATATTATTTTTTGTTGGAGCATTTTGTTTGTGAGAAAACATTAACAACGTCCTGGAGTATTTGGGAGAACTTTGGTGTGATGAAGAAGAGAACTTCCCTCCGACGAAGAATGACGCATCTTCAATGAATAACGGTTCTTCTTCGATGAATAACGGCCTACAATGACCTTCTTCTTCTTCTGAATTCGACGGAATCAATATCGTTCTTCTGTGACACCCGACTACCACGACGTTTGACTACTTCGACTCGACGACGTGCGACGTCAATTTTGAGGTAGGGGTTTAATCTTCGTGAAAGTTTATTTATCGAACATTGTTGATAATTGTTGTCCACTTTAGATCATTATAACGGGAGGATGTCGGACCACACAAGCACGGCCGACCCACCTCCCCCTTTTTGTTGTCGTTCCCGTTGTGGCTTGAACGAAGGGGACTTGGTTCAATGGCACCGTGCAGAAACATGGAGAAATGCGGCAAGGATGCGCGGCACCGTCGCACTGCGCCGTTGAGGCTGAACGAAACCGCGGCTGGAGTCGGGTTCGTGGAAACGATTCGTATACTCTGCTAGTTGATCGTTGTGCATGGATTAATGGGCGACGACAAATGGGGCTGCAAAGTCAATTTGAAGCCTCTATAATGATGGTCGGGTCCCGAGAGGACCGCTTGCGAAGGCAGCAAGCAAAACGGACCAGTGGAGTGCGCCCGGTGGTCCGAAAAAATCAGCGGCGGCCCACCCCACCAGTGCGGAGGTGCCGGCGACCGGCGGTGGCGGCGCGCCATCGGAACGAAACTGCCGTGGCTGAGTCGCGTCGGCAGGCCAATCCGGAATGGCTGAGCCGTTCCGGAGGCAGAGCGGCGCGACATAAAGCCGCCCCAGTTTTCTTTCAACCGGGGGGTTGTAAACCCCCGCACCCTCTGGACACACGGGCACCACGCTAGCGCCAGGCTGGGCTGGTCCGCGCCCTAATGGGCCAGACTCGGACCCGGTTCGGGGCGACCCTGGGGGGTATTTGGCCGGGTCGGACCGGACCCGAACCCCCTATTTTCGGAAAGATCCGTTCAAACGCCCTTATCTTGGGCTACGGACCTCCGATCGACGTACCGTCAGTTGCGCTGCGATTCTTGGATCGAAATGGCCATTTCATTATATTACACTCAAGGTTTCGGATAAATTTTGGTAGGGCCGGGTTTGTTCCAACCCAAAACCAACCAGGCCTGCAGAGTGGAAACGCTTATAACTTGAGCTCCGGACATCCGATTGACATGCCGTCGACTTTTTTGGATTCCACTTGATGAGGTGGAACTTTTGGCATACTTCACCTGAGGATTAGACACAGTTTGATAGTGGTCGGGTTGGATTGAACCTGAAATCCAACCGGGCCCCTAGAACGGAAATGCTGATAACATCCAGACCGGACGTCCGTTTGAAGAACTGTCAGCGGTGTTGGTGATCACGTTGAAAAATGGTCCCTATGATTATACCCTATTAGAGTTAGCGGTAGAGTTGAGATACAGTCGGGTTGGTTCATACACGAAACCAACCAGGCCCTTGGAACGAAAAGGCTAATAACTCACAGACCGGGCGTCCGAATGATGCGCCCTCTGTTGCGTTGAGACCCCTATGAAGAGGTGGTCCTTTGAGATATTTCTTCATCGGTCCTTCTGATACATGGAGTATCTACCTATAGCTTGTGGAGAGGACCCTCCCGAAGGCGAGCGTATGGAGTACGGAGACCGTGTAGCCAGCTGAGACCTGATGACTGCATGACCAAATCGACTTGGAGTGAGTCGAATAGGCCAGTGGATGGAGCACTACTGTGTTTGGGTGCAGACCCACAGAGGACGGAGGACCTGGTAGCAGGCAGCAGACCCGCGGTACTCAACAAGAGAAGTACCTCTGTAGGCTATTAGGGGGGATGCACTACTATGTTTGGGTGGAAGACCCCGGTGGGAAGCACTACTGTGTTTGGGTGGCTGACCTGCGGTACTCGGCAAGAGGAGGACCTCACTAGTCTTATGATAGTGAGTAGTACCTCGGAGTCATGACAGGATCACTGTGCTCATCAGATACGCGGATCTTCAGCAGTTATGGTTTTGATAATGAAAATCCTAATTTAAGGTGAGTCTATGACCATTGTGTTTACCTCATGATTGAGATGGGTCACTTGATAACTTAGGTATATGTATGGCCATATACCTAGGTAGTGGTTATCCGTTGATATCGTAACCATTGTGTTTCCTCATGATTGAGATGGGTTCCTTGATAACTCAGGTATATGTATGGGATTATACCTAAGTAAGGGTTATCCGTTGAGATCATTCTTTGTGGTTATCCCTGTTCAATTTAGTGATACCTTGAGGGTCTCGGGGTCCCTACTGAGTATCGTATACTCACCCCTGCATAGGCTATGCCCGCACCTTGTTTTGTTGGTTGCAGATGACGGGCAGTGCTGAGAGAGGCGGAGTTTTTGAGGACTGGATGATACCCCGAGGTGGACCTCATGACGAGTCAGTATCCGGAGGTGGACTTCACGTCGAGACGATACTCGGAGGAGGTTGACGGGAAAGAGCGTTATGGAGGTTATCTGTACTTACCCTTCAGGTGGGATCCGTGGTGGACGATCAAGGAGCTGCGCTATATGTACCAACCCATCAGGTAGGATCCGAGGTGGATGACCCAGGAGCTGCTGCTATTTTTCTTCCAGCTGTTTTTCTTTCCTGTTGTACTTTCGTTCAGTTGTAGTTGTACTTTCAGTTGGGTTTGTATTCTGGACCACTTACTTTTCAGCACTTTCTTTTGTACTTAGTGTATTACTTTCGCTTGAACTCTGTGGTGTTTTTTTTACTTTTATAAAGGCAATTCCTACCCAGTTATCAGGATTTACGCCTTTGGTTATAGTCTCCAGCCCCTGGCCTATGAAGGCGGGCTTGGGGTAGTCACGGCATGGGCCCCGAGGACGGGTCGTGACAACATGTATCCAAAATGTACTTTGATATTTTTTATAAGGGATCTATAGCAACCCAAGATTAACATACATGGATATTAAATCATTTTAAATGAATATTTTTAAATTACAAAAATACTCTCAAGATGACCGTAATAGTTTTATGTATTTAAAAAAAATTATCTTCTAGTGAAAGATATTCAACATATCTCATAATGATATCCAACGTTTTTACTTCAACTTAAAACCATTCTTTATATAACGACCCACACTTTACATACATTGTTAATACTTCAAAATTGAAGCACACTTATTACAACATATGACAAAACCACAAAGGACCGTATAGGTATAGTGTCTTTAGAAACTGGGAAACATAAACAACTGGTTCATAAATCTTCTACAGTGTCTCCCATTTATTTCATCATATCTAGGGTCCCTTTTAGCATATTCTACTTAATATCCATCTTCCTGACTTGGGGAAAAGAAAACATAAAAGGGTGAGCTCAAATGCTCTGCAAGGGCAAATAAAGGAAATAAAAATCATATCATATCTTTATGAAAATCAAAACCTGCAAAAGAGATCATAATATCTTAACATGGAATAAATCATAGAAGTGAAAATGAGATCCCCAAAATCATAACATAAAACTTGAAACTTTGTGGCATGCACACATAATCATGGAAAATCATTTCTTGTTAGTCATGACTCATTGCCAAGACTATCTTAGTGGACAAAGTCCCTTTCTGAACCGAGTTCACTCCTCGTTTCAGTCCTGTATCACTGAACCGAAATAACCTTCCGTTCCAGCCATGTCTATCTCATGAGATATAAAATCTTTACCCAATGCATTGGAGGGAGATATAGGTCCCACCCATCTTATAATGAATCCTTTCTTATGTGTGCCACATAATCATACATCATCGCATAACACATGTAACAAAAATGGGATTCTTGAAACATCATGACATCATAAATCAATTCATATATGATAAAGGAATTCATAAACATAATTCCATCACAACATAGTCAAACCAATGTAAAAATATGGATAGAAACAGAACCCTTTATTATCTTAGATGGAAAATAATTTTGATAAAACACTTGAATTGAATTCTTGAGGAAAATATCCTTTCTTCTTCAAAAACATTTTTCCTTTCATAACATGTCATACAACTTTAAAATAAAAGAAGTTGATTAAAAATAAACTTGAAAACTTGTAAAGGAAACTTCTTTGAAGTAATTTTTTAAAAATCCATTCATGCCGTATAAGTTAAAAAAAACATTCTTCGTACTTTTGTCGGAAAAGTCAAAAAGTACCTCGTACGGAAAAACGACAAAAGATTCCTTTCATATTCTTTACTAAAAACTCACCTAAGGGTAAAATTCGATTTAAACTATTTCAAGTGGATGGAAACAATATTACATATTGAGGGAACATGGATGTGGATGATAAAATACACCCCAGTAAATACTTACGAATAAACAATCTCGGATAAAAATGAGATTGTGATATTTCACTTACCTTAGGTCCAATTTGCTTTGTTCGTGTCCGAAGCTCCTGTATAATGGTTTAAATAATGTTATTGACTTATTCCAGAATCATACATATTGATATGAGATCATATATGGTCATATTATTAGCTTCTTGTTAGTAATATTTCATTGTTACTTGTTACTCGGGTCTTTATAACTTTTTGTTCTTATGCGTGTTTTGTCGAATAAATTCTTATTCTTATATTTAGGTTATAGATAATTCATTTCCAGAATGGTATTAGTGTAGTATATACCATATTCATTCATTCAATTCATTTATATAATCATTATGAAATGAAGATCATGTAGAACGAGTCGCATCACATCGTGGAGACGGTATTCCGTACGTACGCACGAGTGATGATATCGTTCCTATGATCGTGGAATTGTATTGGAGTATATATATATTATTTCAGTATCAATATTACTTAATAATAATCATATATAGTTACTCATTACACCATTATACCCATCCTTGTAAGGTGATGGTGGAAAATAGATTACACCACGGCGTGGAGACGGTATTCCGTACGTACGCACGCGTGGTGATTTCATTTTTCCATAGGATGGATAGAAGGTGAAATAGGGTTGTTTCATATTTATAATAACATATCAGTATGTAAGTAATACTGATGTTATTACTTTATCATGAAACAACTAAAGAAGAAGAAGTTGAAGAAGAAAGAAATTGAAAAGATCGGTAATGGATATTACCTCTTCTTTGGAACGCCTCTTTGAATCCTCCACTTAAGGAACTAAGATTGGTCTTTGGAGAAGACCAGGACCTCTAGGATTATTCTAGGGAAGTGTAGAGGAGAAAATGGCAGGGGTTGGCCGAGCTTGAGTGCTCAATTTGGTGTGAGGAGGAGGGGGAGGAGGTGCCCTTTTATAAGGGAGGAGAGGGGCACCTTAGGAATTTCTCAAAATATTATTTTATATTAAAGTCAAAATCGGTTTATAATGGTTCCAAAGGGTCTTATTTCGAAGCTAAAGTGGGGATGGGTCGAAATCCTATCAACCAATAGAATTTAGACAAGTTTAGGATATTATTTTAACCTTATCAATTAAATTTAACTCTAAGTTAAATAATTTAACTTTTACCATGTCTTTTTGTTTTCTTTCACTATATACTTACTATAACATGCCAAACGAACCCCAAATTGTTTATTATTAGTATATATATCCTTATCTAAGTCATTTGGCCGATCCTTAGATTTTTAGGAATAAAATAACAATTAATAATATAATATTTGATTTAAAAACTATTTTGTGTCAATTTTGACACTATTTGATATATGATTTTTTTGAAAGTCATAACAGAATTATATGTTCGAACCAAGTTGATTAAATCAATACTAATATATCATATTAACCTAGAAAATTAGTGGAATGCATAAAAAGTCTCAAATTATATTTATTTTGGTGTTTATAACATCAATTATGTCAATATTTCATTAATAAGATAATTACTGCATCATCATTGTGTCATAAATAAATTAAATTATTTAATGTCTAAAAATTACAAATAAAATACCATCATGTAGGAAATCTTTTTATCTTTCTAATGAATATTTACAATCGAATTTATCTTATGAATAACCCTATATTAAAAATGATTTACTTATTAAACGTTGATTTTAACTATTTTAACCCTTCTTTAAATAAATTAATAATAAATATCCTAATCTAATCCAAGTGGGCCTAAATGATAATATTTTACACTTAAGGTTGTTTTTGGTCGAGATAAACTTGTCCAATAGAATTAGGACATGTGTTAGGGTAATATTAATATCATATTTACCCTTAGTTACCCTATTTACTATTAACCGCGGTAAAAAAAAGTAAAAAGTTACTATTCACCAAAAAATTATTTTCATCTCATTGAACCACATTTTAGTCCTTGATATTAACCGTGTCTCTCGGATTTTCGAAATTCCATTCACAGAAGCGGTAAAATTAAGTTTTATGCAAAATTCAGTTTTTAACCTACCACTTAGTGGTTTCACTATTCATCAAAAATTGAAAGTTTTCAGAAAAATACCAAAATTTCACCCTAGGCTAATTTCGATATTCTGAGTCCAAAAATGAAGTCCATTTTGAAAAATAAAATTTATAAAATTTCAAAAAGTGGTTATTACTATTTATAACGGCTAGTTTTAATAGCATATTGTTGTTTAGTGAAACTCGGTATTGCGTACGACGCAAGCTATCGAGGAAGGTCGCGATTGCGTGTAAAGCAAGCCAAGCAAGTGTTGTGTAGAAAAAGATTCCTTTGATGATTTATATAACATAAAAGTCTCGGGTGTTACATTCTACCCCCCTTAAAAAGAATTTCGCCCTCGAAATTCGTCACTTTGCAATAAACAAATGAGGATACTTCTCCCTCATCATATCCTCAAGCTCCCATGTAGCTTCTTCAAGTTGGTGGTTTCTCCATAAAACTTTCACCAAGCGAGTGGTCTTGTTTCGTAGGACTTTTTCGCTACGATCTAGAATCTCTATCGGCTGTTCTTCATAAGAAAGATCTTGCTCCAGCGGTACAACTTCTGAGCTGAGTACATGTGAAGGATCTGGTATGTACTTTCTCAGGAGAGATACATGGAACACATCGTGAACTTGAGAGAGATTCGGTGGAAGCGCCAATCGGTAAGCTACCTTCCCAACACGATCCAATATTTCGAAAGGACCGATATATCTAGGGCTCAACTTCCCCTTCTTTCCAAATCTCATAACCCTCTTCCAGGGAGATATTCGTAAGAACACATTATCACCCACTTCAAACTCTAGGTCTTTTCTTCGGTTGCCGGCATAGCTTTTCTGTCGACTCTGAGCTGCTCTTATGTGTTGTTGAATAGATCTGACCTTTTCTGCCATTTCATCAACGAGATCAGGTCCTAATAGCTTTCTTTCCCCAACTTCATCCCAGCAAGTTGGAGTCCTGCATTTCTTTCCATAGAGAGCTTCATAAGGAGCCATCTGAATACTGGAGTGAAAGCTATTATTATAAGAAAATTCCACCAAAGGTAGGTGTTGATCCCAACCTCCTTTGAAATCCATAGAGCAAGCTCTCAACATATCTTCTAGGGTTTGAATTGTTCTCTCAGACTGACCGTCTGTCTGGGGATGATAAGCAGTGCTGAAACTCAACTCTGTATCCAGAGTATGCTGAAGACTTCGCCAGAACTTCGAGGTAAATCTCGGATCTCGATCAGATATAATAGAAAGTGGTACTCCATGCAATCTTACCACTTCCTTTACATATATCCTGGCAAGCTGATCTAGATAGAAATCCTCTCTAATAGGAATGAAGTGTGCAGACTTTGTGAGACGATCAACTATGACCCAGATAGCATTATTGCCTTTGGATGTTTTAGGAAGTCCTGTGACAAAGTCCATAGTGATGTTTTCACATTTCCATTCGGGTATGGGTAATGGTTGTAACATCCCCTTAGACTTCTGTCTCTCAGCTTTAACTTGTTGACAAACCAAGCATCGAGAGACATATTCAGCAACATCTCTTTTCATGCCATCCCACCAGAAGTACTCTTTCAGGTCCCTATACATCTTCGTGCTTCCAGGATGAATAGAGAATGAAGAACTATGAGCCTCATCCAGCAACTCTTTCTTTAATTCGGGGATGGGAGGAACACAAACCCGATTCCTGAACTTTATTATCCCATCACAATCAAGGTTGAATTCAGGAACATTTCTCACCTTCTTTTGTAACTCGACATCTTCTTTCTGTGCCTCTTTAATCTTCACATGTATAGATGGTTGAACATTCATTTGATAAAGATAAGATTTTTCCCCTTCCATTATAATTCCAAGATCCATCCTTTGTAAATCCATAAATATTGGATCTTTTGTGATCCTCATCATGGATAAACTAGTATGGTCTTGTCGACTTAATGCATCTTCCACCTTGTTTGCTTTCCCAGGGTGGTAATGGATTGAGTAGTCATAATCCTTAATCAGCTCCAACCATCTTCTTTGACGCATATTCAACTCCTTTTGTGTGAAAATATACTTTAAACTTTTATGATCAGTATAAATATCACACCTTTCACCATAAAGGTAATGCCTCCAAATCTTTAATGCAAAGATTACCGCAGCCAACTCCAAATCATGTGTTGGGTAATTTTGCTCATGGATTTTCAACTGTCGTGAGGCATAAGCTATCACCATATCATTTTGCATAAGAACACACCCCAATCCCTTCTTGGATGCATCACTGTAGATCACAAACCTTTCTCTACTACAAGGCAGTGTGAGCACAGGTGCACTGGATAACCTTCTTTTCAACTCCTTGAAATTCTCTTCACATTCCTCTGTCCAGACAAACTTAACTCCTTTCCGAGTCAACTTGGTGAGTGGATTAGATAATAGTGAAAAATCTTTTACAAAACGTCGATAATATCCAGCCAAACCAAGAAAACTTCGGATCTCAGTTACTGTTGTTGGTCTTGACCATCTTTCGATAACCTCTGTTTTTGCTGGATCCACAGATATCCCCTCTTTTGAGATTATATGACCCAAAAATGCAACTTTTTGAAGCCAAAATTCACACTTGGTAAATTTGGCATAAAGCTTCTCCTTTCTCAGGGTCTTCAATATAATTCTCAAGTGATCTTCATGCTCTTCCTTGCTCTTTGAATAGACAAGAATATCGTCTATAAAGACTACCACAAATTGATCAAGATAGTCTCTA
This sequence comes from Viscum album, assembly GCA_963277665.1. Classification (NCBI taxonomy): domain Eukaryota; kingdom Viridiplantae; phylum Streptophyta; class Magnoliopsida; order Santalales; family Viscaceae; genus Viscum; species Viscum album. The sequence continues at coordinate 516,636,796 of OY728141.1, forward strand.
AAGACTCTATTCATTAGATCCATGAAGATAGCAGGGGCATTAGTAAGACCAAATGGCATCACTATAAATTCATAGTGTCCATACCTTGTACGGAAAGCCGTCTTTGGTATATCCTCCCTTTTGACCCTTAATTGATGATACCCTGAACGAAGATCAATCTTGGAAAAGTATTGAGCTCCGCGTAGTTGGTCAAATAAGTCATCAATGCGTGGGAGAGGATATTTGTTCTTGATAGTGATCTTGTTAAGTTCTTGATAATCAATGCAGAGTCTCATTGATCCATCTTTCTTCTTAACAAATAGAACAGGTGCTCCCCAAGGTGACGCACTAGGGCGTATGAATCCCTTATCAAGATTCTCTTGGAGTTGCTTCTTCAATTCCTGCAACTCAATTGGGGCCATTCTATAAGGTGTCTTTGAAATAGGCAAAGCACCCGGTACGAGTTCTATTGAAAACTCAACTTCACGATTTGGTGGAAGACCCGGCAATTCCTCCGGAAAGACATCATCAAACTCCCGTACAATGGGCATATTCTTAATCGTGAGTTTCTCACCAACCATTTGAGATAAATAACCTTCATTTAGTGGAATCAATACCCATAAGATGGAAGAAATTTCCACTGGAAGGTTATGTTCATCCTTGCATTGATAGACGATCGTAGATTGATCTGGAATATGAAATGTGACTTCCCTTCTTTGGCAATCGATATGAGCTCTATGTAGAGAAAGCCAATCCATGCCAAGAATCACATCAAATTCCACTAAAGGAAGGATCACAAGATTTGCAGGAAGCACTTTCCCACAAACTTCGATCGGAGAAGAATTATAAACTTCTGATGCGATTGATGTGCCATTAGGTGTTGTCACAGCTAACTCAACATCTAATTGTTGAGGTAATACGGTGATACCCTTAGAAAATTTTTCAGAAATAAAAGAGTGGGTGGATCCAGAATCAAATAAAACATTTGCTACTTTAGAGTGGATGGTAAGTGTACCTTTCACCACTTCGTTATCGTACTCCACATCGCTGATAGAAATTGCATGTGACTTTCCTTTGTCTTTAGCCTTAAGATTTTGTTGACGTCGACCATCATCATCAACCCTTGGATTTGGGCATTGATTGGCATAATGCCCCATCTCCTTGCACTTGAAACATTGAAGTGTTGTAGGTTCATTCTGTGTATCCCTTCCTTTGTTTGCATCATTAGACATCTTCTTCCCATTATCACGGCATTCAAATTCCCGATGACCTTCCTTTCCACATTTAAAACATTTACTTGTCCCTTTAAGACAACTCCCTCCATGTTTCGTTCCACACTTTGAGCATAATGGAAAGTTCATCTTCTTTTCAGTGTGTTCTTTAGAGTTTCCTTTGAATTCCATCTTCCTCTTCTTATCAAACCCATGTGACTGATGGGTTACTCCAATCTCCATCTCGACTTTGAGAGCACATCGAACGATTTCCTCGTAGCTATTGAAGTCTCTTATGGCTAACGCCCTTCGAAGACTTGGTTTTAAGCCACTAAAGAATCGATCGATCTTACTCTCAGGTTGGATAATAATACCAGAAGCGTACCTTGCCAGTCTTGTAAAATTTGCTTCATAGGTACCAACAGATTCATCATCCCTTTGCTTCAGTTCAAGAAACTCTTTCTCCATCTTTGTTCGGAGAATACGAGGGAAGTACTTATTGAAAAATAAGTTCTTGAACTCGTCCCATTCCATAGACTCAATTTCATCCCGTTGCCTCGTATTCTTAACAAGATTCCACCATTGATCAGCATCTCCTTCCAAACGATACACTGCTAGGATGACTTTATCATGTTCAGAACATTGAAGAACTGAAAATATCTTTTCAGTAGTACTAATCCATTGTTCAGCAACTAATGGATCAGTAGACCCGCTGAAAGAAGGTGGACGCTGCCTCATGAAGGATTCAACAGAATGTTGCTCCCTCCTTTGCTCGTTTGGAAATCCTGAATGATTCATAGCTTGAGAAAGTTGTGTGAGCATGGCTACAAGATTTTGCATTCCAGCTCCCATATCGTTTGGTTGCTCAGGGGGACAATCATTGCATTGCCCATCGCATTCCGCATTAACACGGTTCCTTCGGGTTCCAGCCATTGACTAAAACCAAGAAGAATAGTGTGAGCAACACTAATTATAATAGGAAACCACATAATTCAAGAATAAAATTTTCATGCTTATGGTCTTATCCTAGGTTATTCAAGGCCATTTCTAAAACACTAAGATTGTGTTCTATGCTTAGACTTATCCTTAGGGTTCTTACTAAGGCTTTCACATCCTAGTTTCCAAAGGTTGACTATACCTTTCCTCTTATACCAACTATAACGACCCACACTTTACATACATTGTTAATACTTCAAAATTGAAGCACACTTATTACAACATATGACAAAACCACAAAGGACCGTATAGGTATAGTGTCTTTAGAAACTGGGAAACATAAACAACTGGTTCATAAATCTTCTACAGTGTCTCCCATTTATTTCATCATATCTAGGGTCCCTTTTAGCATATTCTACTTAATATCCATCTTCCTGACCTGGGGAAAAGAAAACATAAAAGGGTGAGCTCAAATGCTCAGCAAGGGCAAATAAAGGAAATAAAAATCATATCATATCTTTATGAAAATCAAAACCTGCAAAAGAGATCATAATATCTTAACATGGAATAAATCATAGAAGTGAAAATGAGATCCCCAAAATCATAACATAAAACTTGAAACTTTGTGGCATGCACACATAATCATGGAAAATCATTTCTTGTTAGTCATGACTCATTTCCAAGACTATCTTAGTGGACAAAGTCCCTTTCTGAACCGTGTTCACTCCTCGTTTCAGTCCTGTATCACTGAACCGAAATAACCTTCCGTTCCAGCCATGTCTATCTCATGAGATATAAAATCTTTACCCAATGCATTGGAGGGAGATATAGGTCCCACCCATCTTATAATGAATCCTTTCTTATGTGTGCCACATAATCATACATCATCGCATAACACATGTAACAAAAATGGGATTCTTGAAACATCATGACATCATAAATCAATTCATATATGATAAAGGAATTCATAAACATAATTCCATCACAACATAGTCAAACCAATGTAAAAATATGGATAGAAACAGAACCCTTTATTATCTTAGATGGAAAATAATTTTGATAAAACACTTGAATTGAATTCTTGAGGAAAATATCCTTTCTTCTTCAAAAACATTTTTCCTTTCATAACATGTCATACAACTTTAAAATAAAAGAAGTTGATTAAAAATAAACTTGAAAACTTGTAAAGGAAGCTTCTTTGAAGTAATGTTTTAAAAATCCATTCATGCCGTATAAGTTAAAAAAAACATTCTTCGTACTTTTGTCGGAAAAGTCAAAAAGTACCTCGTACGGAAAAACGACAAAAGATTCCTTTCATATTCTTTACTAAAAACTCACCTAAGGGTAAAATTCGATTTAAACTATTTCAAGTGGATGGAAACAATATTAAATATTGAGGTAACATGGATGTGGATGATAAAATACACCCCAGTAAATACTTACGAATAAACAATCTCGGATAAAAATGAGATTGTGATATTTCCCTTACCTTAGGTCCGATTTGCTTTGTTCGTGTCCGAAGCTCCTGTATAATGGTTTAAATAATGTTATTGACTTATTCCAGAATCATACATATTGATATGAGATCATATATGGTCATATTATTAGCTTCTTGTTAGTAATATTTCATTGTTACTTGTTACTCGGGTCTTTATAACTTTTTGTTCTTATGCGTGTTTTGTCGAATAAATTCTTATTCTTATATTTAGGTTATAGATAATTCATTTCCAGAATGGTATTAGTGTAGTATATACCATATTCATTCATTCAATTCATTTATATAATCATTATGAAATGAAGATCATGTAGAACGAGTCGCATCACATCGTGGAGACGGTATTCCGTACGTACGCACGAGTGATGATATCGTTCCTATGATCGTGGAATTGTATTGGAGTATATATATATTATTTCAGTATCAATATTACTTAATAATAATCATATATAGTTACTCATTACACCATTATACCCATCCTTGTAAGGTGATGGTGGAAAATAGATTACACCACGGCGTGGAGACGGTATTCCGTACGTACGCACGCGTGGTGATTTCATTTTTCCGTAGGATGGATAGAAGGTGAAATAGGGTTGTTTCATATTTATAATAACATATCAGTATGTAAGTAATACTGATGTTATTACTTTATCATGAAACAACTACAGAAGAATAAGTTGAAGAAGAAAGAAATTGAAAAGATCGGTAATGGATATTACCTCTTCTTTGGAACGCCTCTTTGAATCCTCCACTTAAGGAACTAAGATTGGCCTTTGGAGAAGACCAGGACCTCTAGGATTATTCTAGGGAAGTGTAGAGGAGAAAATGGCAGGGGTTGGCCGAGCTTGAGTGCTCAATTTGGTGTGAGGAGGAGGGGGAGGAGGTGCCCTTTTATAAGGGAGGAGAGGGGCACCTTAGGAATATCTCAAAATATTATTTTATATTAAAGTCAAAATCGGTTTATAATGGTTCCAAAGGGTCTTATTTCGAAGCTAAAGTGGGGATGGGTCGAAATCCTATCAACCAATAGAATTTAGACAAGTTTAGGATATTATTTTAACCTTATCAATTAAATTTAACTCTAAGTTAAATAATTTAACTTTTACCATGTCTTTTTGTTTTCTTTCACTATATACTTACTATAACATGCCAAACGAACCCCAAATTGTTTATTATTAATATATATATCCTTATCTAAGTCATTTGGCCGACCCTTAGATTTTTAGGAATAAAATAACAATTAATAATATAATATTTGATTTAAAAACTATTTTGTGTCAATTTTGACACTATTTGATATATGATTTGTTTGAAAGTCATAACAGAATTATATGTTCAAACCAAGTTGATTAAATAAATACTAATATATCATAGTAACCTAGAAAATTAGTGGAATTCATAAAAAGTCTCAAATTATATTTATTTTGGTGTTTATAACATCAATTATGTCAATATTTCATTAATAAGATAATTACTGCATCATCATTGTGTCATACATAAATTAAATTATTTAATGTCTAAAAATTACAAATAAAATACCATCATGTAGGAAATCTTTTTAGCTTTCTAATGAATATTTACAATCGAATTTATCTTATGTATAACCCTATATTAAAAATGATTTACTTATTAAACTTTGATTTTAACTATTTTAACCCTTCTTTAAATAAATTAATAATAAATATCCTAATCTAATCCAAGTGGGCCTAAATGATAATATTTTACACTTAAGGTTGTTTTTGGTCGAGATAAACTTGTCCAATAGAATTAGGACATGTGTTAGGGTAATATTAATATCATATTTACCCTTAGTTACCCTATTTACTATTAACCGCGGTAAAAAAAAGTAAAAAGTTACTATTCACCAAAAAATTATTTTCATCTCATTGAACCACATTTTAGTCCTTGATATTAACCGTGTCTCTCGGATTTTCGAAATTCCATTCACAGAAGCGGTAAAATTAAGTTTTATGCAAAATTCAGTTTTTAACCTACCACTTAGTGGTTTCACTATTCATCAAAAATTGAAAGTTTTCAGAAAAATACCAAAATTTCACCCTAGGCTAATTTCGATATTCTGAGTCCAAAAATGAAGTCCATTTTGAAAAATAAAATTTACAAAATTTCAAAAAGTGGTTATTACTATTTATAACGGCTAGTTTTAATAGCATATTGTTGTTTAGTGAAACTCGGTATTGCGTACGACGCAAGCTATCGAGGAAGGTCGCGATTGCGTGTAAAGCAAGCCAAGCAAGTGTTGTGTAGAAAAAGATTCCTTTGATGATTTATATAACATAAAAGTCTCGGGTGTTACACTTTATAACCTAATTAAAGGAAACATATGAAATGGGTGACCTCATATGCTTAGTAAAGGTACACAGTAAAGACCTATGGGCATAAACATTAACATATTAGTATGATTACATGATTGTAACATTATGATATAATACCCTTCATATCAATGGTCATAAACCGAAGTTATGGGGAAAATCGCAGTAGTTTTTAGGACATTAATCATATCGAAGTCAACTTAATGAGCCATGAACTCAAAACTAAGGAAAATGACATATGATTTGTGGCATACATATAAGAATAAAAAATTTATGTTAGGTATTCCTACTAAGACCATTATAACATGTTAGGCTTGGGCTACGACCCAAGTACCTACATTGGGCTTGGCCAAAAACATGTATACCGATTGGCCCAAGATGATGTACCCACTATCTCTAACTATAATGGTTTTAATTATCACAGAATATTTCACATATAAACACATATATTACATTATGTTAATTATTCTATATTATGAAAAATAATCATCACCTATATTAGATCATTTCAATAATATTACTATTTATGTGTGTTTACATCTAAAATAGATTATAATGGATTATCTAAGTGTAATTATGAGTTTTACCATTTTGTATCTTTGATGAAATATATGACAACCATAACATCTAAAATTTTTCTACGTGTGAGTCACTAACAGTAACAGGAAGATTACTCACCGTCAGACATAAGACTGACTGAAAAATTGATCAAAACAGAATATCTTCTAAATATATGAAGCTGACACCATTGAAAAAACTCATTGTCGGAGATGAAAATTGTAAAAAAATACTCACCATTGGACATAAAACCGATAGAAAAAAACTCACCATTGTACATAATACGAACATATAAAATACTCACTGTTGAAAATGGCACTGACAGAAAAAAGGCTAACCATTGGACATGACACTGACAGACACAAGATGAATCACCATTTCATAAGATTCACCAGCTAGACGACATACCATCAGTCAAGGTGACCAGCCATTTCATAGTTCTACCAATGCAAGGACTCACTGTAAATTGAAACGTTTTATCCTTGATTCAACTGTGATGCCGATAGAAGGAGACACCGTTAGAAGAAGACAATGATAGACGAGTAACTGTTACACTTTTTAAATCTACATTTATTAATATTATTTCTAACAATAATATTTGTTCTATTTAACGACACTAACTTAATTAATGCCCAGTTGTAGAATTGACATTAGACAGTACTTTGTACGAGTTATCTCCACAAGAAAATTTTTGGGCTAAGAAAATTAAAAAAACAAGAACACGGGAAAATGGTTTATGAAAAGAAATACATGCGGTTTGGAAGTGATAGATACTGAATAAAACAAAATCATATGAAACAACTGTGACATCAAAGAACTTAAGAACAGATGAGGAATTATCCATCAACCAGAACCCCAAATTGAAAACTCAAATCAGCATCTCAAAGAAGGATACAAATATACAAGCACAACCAAACATGTAGCTGAAATCCCGAATACAACACTCTATTTTTTTGTCAAATTCAAGAAGAGTACCCGAGACAAATATCACTTCTTTTAAAAAGTCTAGAGATGATTCTCATGGCACAATGATAATTATAAATCAAATATCATTCATATTTTATATTATGTGTGCATTATTACATACCTTTGATGTAGGGTCTATATTTGTATGTTACACACAAACTGACTCTTGTGCGTAACTAGGGGATACTTGATATCCTCACACCCACATTCTTTTATTCCATTTGTAACTTATGCAGAACTATGGAAGAGCTTCTGTGTGACCCGTTTGTTGTATTCCCACTAAAAACTATGGTATAAGTCATGTGTGACCTGGACAACCCTGTGTACTATAATGAACCCCAATCTAGGTTATGGATCAAAAAATTTATTAATTTAATTTTCATGGTGTAATTTCATTACTACATGGAGTTGACTAAGTCTCTACATGTGACTGAACCTCTTGTTTTTATATTTTGTGTCTACCATTTTGTATTTCCTTATTTTTATCACCTATTTCATAAAAACTAAATTGAACTATCATTGTTATTTTAGAAAGTTTTTATAACTATTATTAACTAGTAGGTTAGTTCCAAAAGTTATATTGATCTTTAGATGAATATAACATAGAAGAAATAAATATTTTGAGAAATTAATTGATCATTCAAGACTCATATAAATTCACTACAAACTAAAGATGATTATATTTTTAATTGGGTGAATTTTCAAAGAACTATTTTAAAAAGAGATTTTTATAGATACTTAATTCACCACATATTAATTATTGTACTCTGAACAACATTCAGTATTAGAGGAGATAAAATATTTCCCAAATATTTTCTAAATTTGATTTTAGTGGTATTTTAAAGTTCTTAATTTACTTGTTATTTCTAAATTTATATCTCTTTAATGTAATTTCCAAATTTCATTATAGATACTAGAATAGAAGGTTCTGTTACCTAAATTGCATTATTGTTTAATTGATTAAATTATGTGTAATGGAAAATTTATATGAAAATGAATTTAGAATGTATGGGTATTGAAATTTGTTATTTAATTGTACATGAGTATAATATTACTGTTAATGATAGAAAAAATTGGGATGACCCAACTAAGACTGATTATAACAATAACTGTAAAGACATGAATGCCTTATATTACTCATTAAGAGATATTGAATTCAACATAATTTATTCATATAAAACAACCCATGTTTTTTTGGATTCTTTATCTATTTCATGTGAATTAATTTCTAGTGTAAAGTAAATGATACTTAATAGATATACTATTAAATTTGATAACATTAAGATGAATCCTGATAAGCCTATTTCTGATATGTATCTCATGTTTAATGAAATTGTAAACACTATGATCTCTCTGGGAGGAGATGTTACTACAAAAGAACAAATCATGAGGATTCTTAGATTCTTACTTAATATATGGATAGTAACATCTATCTCAACTAGAGAATCATCTGACATCATAAAATTAGCGTTTAAAGAATTCATTGGAAAACTGATAATGTAATAGGAAGAGTTGAATGTCCAAAAAGAAGAAGAAGATGTACATAATAAAAAATAACCCATGGACCACATTTAGTTCCTTATTTTGTATTTCCTCGTTGATGGTGTCTTGTGTGGCAGTTCTACTTCTAGTGGTGGCTCACAGGTTTTTCCTCGTCTTGCAAAGCCTCACAACCAACAGGTTCTCATCTCCAACAGTAACAAATATTTTTAGTTTTCCAGTTTAATGAATTTTATGAAGGGATTTGTTCATAATGAATAATTGGAGGATTTAAAATTAGTCTCAAATTTTTTTAATCATATCATTAGTTTTCTAAGATACTAGGGTCTTCTAAATGGTATAAACATGTGTTATTGGTTAGATATTCCTTCAATGGTAATTCAAACCCAATTCAAATTATATTTATTCTAGATCATAACCATTTATTCTAGGGATTCCCTTCCTTAATTATTCAATTTTTATGGATATCAGACACCTGAAATCCTTCTTCTTATAAGATTTCAGTACCCTGTTGTTGTTTTTTTGATGAGTTTACACAATTATTTTCTTATTGTATGCACAACAATGTTTTTGGTGCAACCATTCAGTGTCGATCATTCATCTTCCATATAGAATTTCAATCACATTTCAAAATTATGCATCACAAGGGATGGGTATATAAATGTTTTCCCTTGTAATTATAGTTGATTCTAGACAAAAAAAAAATAATGGTAGTGGTCTAAATATCAATATACAATGTGCTGAGAAATGCGATTCAGGATCATACTATTTTATTGATAATAAAAATAATATGATATGTATGGGTGAATTTCCAACTAAAATTCACAGCCATTAGGGGGTCTTCGGTTTCACAGAAGATGGATTTTGGAATGTCTCACTATTGATTTCTATTTGGTACATATATAAATTGGTTATCTATGTATATTCTGCTGATTGATGGATTCCATGGGACCATTGTAATAATTTAAATAGTAAAATTATAATATTTAATGGTTTTAATGTATATATATATATATATATATATATATTATTCCATATACTTTATCTCATTAGCATTAATTTTAAATCGAATTCTGATGTATAAAATTTTTGATTATAAATAATGTTTTAACATTTTAATCTCATTATAACATTGAAACAAGAAGAATAATTTTAAATTAATTTCTACAGATTTTGTGTTATTAATTTCAAAAAATTAATTCAATATATAATAATTACATCAAAATTTATATAAATAGATCTATTTTATTTTTGGGAATTACAAATAGTAAGATCAGTAATTTCTATTAATACATTAAAAGGATAAAAAATTTAATTAAACGTATGAATACTATTATAAAATACCCTGAAAATGAGGGTATTTTCACCAAAATCTCCTTGGGAGAAAATGGTATCCTTTAGAGGCCACTTCGATGAGATTAGGACTTTTAATCTGTTTATATTTTATGAATAGATAAATATGTCTCACTAAAATTATAATAACTAAAATATTTATATATATACTTTTGTACAAAAGATAAATTCCATTATGAAAAATCATTTAAATGAAAAAATTTATGTCTTCATCATCACATTTTCTTATTTTTGTGAAATATTTAGTTACTTATTGACTTATACATTGATTATGTAAAAATTAATTAATTGATGATAAATTAATAATTTATTTATTAAAATGATAATAACCATCAAAATTCCCAAACCGTTGTCCAATTATTATTATTCCAGTATAACATGACCATAACCATCCAAGGGTAGATTTATGGACCATTTTGAGCCTTATATAATAGATTGTGACACATATATTATTTTATTTAATGTGATGATAATGTTCACAAATTCATAATTTAATAAGTATTCATTATTAATGCTGTATTTTATATAAGATAAATTTGATAATAATTCCATGGAATTACCATATATGTATTGTTTCTTTAAAAAGTGTGAATCATAAAAAACTGGTTCATAATACTTCTGAATTGTCTCCCACTTATTTTATCATAATTGGAACTATTTTTGACATATCTTACTTAATACTCTTATTTATGAACTGGATAACAGAAACAAATGAATGGTTGATCTTAGATGCTCATTAATAGAAACAAATTGAGATAAAAATCATATCATAATCATAACACCAATTCAATATAACATTTTAAATTCTTATCTGGAATATGAAAGATAATGTTGTCATTCCATGGTATAAATCATGAATGTTCCTAATAATCAATGACTGAATCCAAAAATTAATAACATAAGAAATTATGTTTTGTGGAACACACATTATAATATAACATAATTTTATATTAGTCAAGGAACATTTCTAAGACCATCATAGGGGTAAAATTCCATTACTATACCGAGTTCACTCCCCGTTCAACACCTGTATTTTTAAACTGAGATCATTTCCCATTACAACGATAACTTTCTAATGAGATATAAATCATTACCCAATGAATTTTTTAGAGATATAGGTAACACCGATCTCATTATAAAAAAATTGTTATGCGTTCCATGATAACATAAATCATTAATCATAACCCAAGGAATAAAATGGGTTTCCTTACAAATCATTCCAAAAAAACATATTCCATATAAAAAAATAGATTTCATAAATATTATTCCATCATAAATACAATAAAATAATAGGTCCTATAAGGATATTATATAATAAACACAACCCTTTTAATGAATTCCATCATATATGGAAAATAATTTCGATATATCAGATCAAATTAATTTTTGAGAATAGTATCTTTTCTTCTTCAAAAAAAATTTCATTTCCCTCAATTCCATAGTATTGTAAAGGAAAATAATTTTTTTTTAAAATAAACATGAAATCATGTAGAGTAATAATCATTTAAATATGGTTATACGAAAACATAAAATTATATTCATGTAGCATAAGTAAAAAATATGGTCCTCTTACTTTTTTCAGAAAACAGAAAATGTACCTCATTGAATAATGACAAAATATTCCTTTCATACCATTTAATAAAATTCACCAATAGGTAAAATATAATTCCTTAAAATATATAATAATTGAAATAATATTTAATATTGAGGAAACATGTACATGGATGATAAATATAATACAGTAAATACTTATGTATATGCAATCATGGATAATAATGAGAATGAGAAATTACCCCTTATCATCGGTCTTATAACAATTGTATGAATCTAAACTTCATTTATAATTATTTAAATAATGTAATGTACTTATTACAAAATTATATTCATTTTAATGATATCATATACTATTATATTATCATCGGTTTGTCGATAACATTTAATTATAACTTGTTATTCAGGTATTAACAGCTTTATTTGTTATGAATGTTTGGTAAAGTATGTTCTGGTTCACCATACAATTTCATAGATACTTCATTAGGAAACAATATTGATAATATATATATAATCTTTATTATTTATATTAATTTATATAAATTATTTCTAATGATGATTATGTATAATGAAATGCATCGCATCATAGAGGTGGTAGGTCGTACGTACGCACAAGAGATGATACCAATCCCATAATTATTGAATGGTATTGAACTGATTGGTGTATAATATTTTAAAATGAATAAAATTTTATAATAACCATATATAGATATTATTTTAAGTCATTATACCCATAAACTAATGGTGGTGGCAAAAAAACATATTACAACACACCATATAGATAATAAGTCATACATACGCTTCTATGGGGATTTTGATTATCATAGTATGTATAGAAAGTGGAATATGTTTGTTCCATAATCTTAATGACATCTCATTATATGATTTATACATGATTTAATTATTTATAAAGAAAAAACTTATGGAGAGGATGTTGAAGTTGAAAGAAGTTTGAATAAATCAGTATAGGCGATTACCTAGTCTTTGACGTGCTTCTACTAATTATCCACATAGAGTTCTAGATATGGTATATAAAAAAGAATAAAACATCAATAATGTATCTAGGGAGTATATAATGAAAACATTCATGGAATTTATAATCATAAATCCTCTAATTGATGTGAAGTGGTGAGGGAGGAGGTGCCCTTTTATAATTGAGGTGAGGGGATTTTTGGGATATTCAAAAATACTATTTTATAATAAAATAAACACCATTACCAAAACCCTCCAAAATATCTCAATTAATAAGATGAGATGATATAGGGTTGTTGTATAATCAACCAATATATTTTAGGCATGTTTTTTGGGTAAATTTAAACCATATCATTTTAGTTAACACTTAGTTATTCAATTTTATTATTAACTAGGGTATAAAATAAATCAACACCGAAAGGTTGAAATGTTTACTTATTTCATAGCAATTTGACCATAAATATTTACCATAGAACATTTTAGACCGTATAATCATTAATACATATTTTTAAAAAATATGATTTTTTGAAATTATTTAGTAAAACATTATTTTGATAAAAAATCAATATTGATAATTTTGAAACAATTCAATTCATTGATTTTTAAAAATATTAAGATAATAATTTAACTTAAAACCATCTATTCTATTATATTTATGAAAGATCTAGGATAACAATAAAATTTATTATTCATATTAATTGGCTAATATTATATTTATTTCAACATTATTAATAACATTAATGTGTTTTTTAAATGAAAAAATATTTACTATATCAATTTTGTGTAATTATTTATTATACTTATTTTTTGAAAAAATTAAATAAATATAATTTGAATATAAATAAACTGGATTTCAAAATAATATATTTAGTCAAATTAATAATTTTGAATATCTAGTGTTTACAGTGTTATACATATTAAATTATTAATGTAACAACTTTTACATCACATTAAATAGAATAATATGAGAGTGAAAATCTCTTCTATAAGGCTCCAAATGGTCAATTACTCGAAAATTGGATGGTTATGGTCGAGATGTTATCAACCACTACGATTTGGTAATATTTTTTGGCATTCTAATAGTTATTATAATATTAATAATAATTTATTTATTGATTTCTCCTCAAGTAATTAATTTTTACATCATGAAAATATAAGATACATGATTAATTATTTATTTCATAAAAATGGAAAACAAATTACTATGATAAATAAAAAAATTAAATTTATAATTGTTATTCATAATCTCATTTACCCTCTCCTTAAAAATATATAAAAAATGATTTCGTTATTAAAATTTTTGTGTGGAATAATTAATTTTCATTAAATAAAAATAAATTAAATTTCTTAATGTCATCCAACTGGCTTTTAAAGGATTCCATATTGATCAAAGGATAATTGAGGCTGAAACACACTCATCAAATGATATTAATAAATTTTTTAGTGTAATTTTATAATATTATTCATACCCTTAATAATGTGGTTTTTTATTTTATCACATTAATAAAAACTTCCAAAGTTACTCTTAAAAATGCCAAAAATTAAAATAAATCTATTTACATAATTTGGATCTAATAATTCCAAATATAGAAATCCATTTTTTGAAATTTAGAAAAATGATTTTATATTAATTGATTTAAAATTAATCATGTGGTTGAAAAGAGAGAACAAGTTTTAAAATTTAAACCATTACAAAAGATTGAAATGTTTATACTTGTGAATTTAATGTAAAATCATTTCTAATAAAATAAATAATTGGTTGAAAATGAATTCACCATATTTTTTTTGTTAGTTATTTTTATTCCAACTAACCAAATGTCTATGATAAAATGGTAATTATATATTAACTGCATATTCTAGTTCTCTTAAAATCATGATTGGTTAGAATGAAAGATATTGAAAAATTAACATTATATAAAGAAAATATTTAATAAAAACAAATGATTGTTACATAATGCCCCCGCCCCCAATGTGAATTTATTCCTGAAAATTATTTACATGGATACAAAAAGATGAGGATATATCTCCCTCATTGTATACTCATGTTCCAAAATTGTTTCTTCAAATTGGTGGTTCCACCACAAAACAATAACCAATTGAGTGGTCAAATTTCGAAGAATGTTTTCGATACAATCCAAAATCGTTGTTAGTTGTTTTTCATAATAATGATCTCACTCAAGTGGTACATCCACAATGTTTAGTACATGTAATAAATCATGTATTTACATTCAATGTAGAGATACATGGAACACGTCATGAACATGAGTTTGATTTAATGGAAGTTCCAATTAGTAAGCTCCCTTTTCAACACAATATTGAATTTCAAAATCATTGATATAAATGGGGATTACCATTCTATTATTTACAAATCACATTACACTCTTTATAAGAGATATGTATAGAAACACCTTTTCACCCACATGAATCTTTAGGTCTTTCATTCAGTTGTGTACATAAATTTCTTTTGCAAAATCTAATCCTTTCTTATGTGTTATTGAATATATATGGGCTTTTATAAAATTTCATCAACATTATCTAGTAAAAATAACTTTTTTACCACAAACAAAATCATAGTAAGTAGGATTTATACACATCATTACATTAAGGGCTTCATAAGAAGTCATATAGATAGTGGAGTGAAAGATACTAATATAAGAAAATTCCACCTACCGTAGGTGTTGATCCCATGAACCATCCAAATCCATAGAGAAAGCTCTCAACATGTATTATAGAGTTCAAATTGTCTTATCATAATGAAAATATATTTCAGTAAGATAAGAATTGCCGGAACATAACAATGTATTCAGATCATACTGAACAATTCTCCAGACCATCGAGGTAAACCTAAAATCCTAATCAAATATAATGGAATGTTTTTTTACATGAAATATTACAACATAAATTACAAATATCATTTCAAGCTGATCAATAGATAAATCATCTCTAATAGAAATGAAGTGTTATGTCTTTTTATGGTTATCACCTATAACCCATATAGAATTAGTGTCTTTAGATGTTTTTGTATGTCCGATAACAAAGTCAATAGTGATGTTTTCCCATTTTCATTCTCGTATGGGTAATGTTTGTAACATCCCCTTAGACTTCTATCTCTCATCCTTAACATGATGAGAAACTAATCACTATTACGCATATTTCAAAAAATATATTTAAATTTTATCCCACTAGAAATACTTTTTATGTTCCATGTACATCATTGTGATTCTAGGGAAAATAGATAATGAAGAAATCTGAGCCTCATCTAATAGATCCTTATTAAATTATATCATGGTAGGAATACAAGCCCCATTATTGAACCTTATTATTTAAGAATATTGATGTTTTGATTCAGGAACATTTCTCACCTTCTTTTTTATCTCTACATCTTCCTTCAATTCCTCTTCAACAATCACATGTATATATTTATTAACATTTAATTGAGAAAGATAATATTTTCCCCTTCCTTAAAAGTTTCATTATACACCCTTTTAAAATGGAATGTGGTAATCAAAGAAATCATACCACATTCATTACATATATATTATCAATATTATCATGATAGAAATATTATCTAATATAAATGTAGTGTCCCAACATCATAAGGAGAACAACTATAACCCCTATATCATAATTGCATCTAAATTTTTTTGTAAGTATGATGACAAAGTCCATAGTGATTTTTTCTCATTTCCATTATGGTATGGGTAATTGTTCTAACATCCCCTTATAATTTTGTATCTCATCCTTAACATACTAAAAAACCAAGAAATGATATAAATATTCGACAACATATCTTTTCATTCCATTCCATTAGAAAAACACTTACCGGTCCCTGTACATCTCTTTGAGTCTAGTGGGCATAGATTATAATCAACTATGAGCATAATCATATATATCTATATATATTTATGGTTTGGAAGGAATAAAAACACGGTTTCTAAACCTAATTATTCCATCCCATTCATGGTTTTTGTCAAGAACATTTATCACCTTTTTTTTAGCTCTAAATCCTTTTTTTGTGCCTCCTTAATCATCACATGTATTGATGGTTGAACATTCAATTTATAATGATAATATATATCCCCATACATTATAATTTTATGATCCATCCTTTAAAAATACATTAATATTGTATCTCTTGCCATCCTCATCATAGATATGATAGCATGGTCCTTCTAACTCAATTCATCTACCAACTTATTCACATTACCATGTTGGTAATGTATTATGAATTCAAAATCATTCATCAACCCAAACCATCTTCTTTGACCCATATTCATCTCATTTTGTGTGCATATATACTTTAAACATTAATGATGTGTATAAATATCATACCATTAAATATAAAGATAATACATCTATATAAATAGTGCATTTATTATAAAAGTATCTTCCAATCTTGTTTTCTAAAATTTTCCTCATGTGTTTTCAATTTTCATGAGAGATAATATATCACCATTTTATTTTTTAGGAGAAACAAACCTCAAACCTTCCTAGATGAATCACTACAGATCAAAAACCTTTCTCCACTCTAATGTAGTGTGAGCATAAGTGAACTAGCTAATCATTTTTGAGATCATTGAAATTATCTTTACATTCCTCCATCAACATTAATAAAATACCTTTTCGATACAACATGGTGAGTGTATTAGTTCTGGGTCACCGTTTTTGGCCTCAGCTAACATTTAGTAACTTTTTATATGGATCCATAGATATCCCATATCTTAAGATTTTGTGACCCAAAAATGAAACATTATGAATCCAAATTACACACATCATAAAATTTCTAAAATGTTTATCCTTTATCAGGGTCTTTAGTACAATATTAAAGTGATATTCACTCTCTTCCATTCTCATAGAATAGACACATAAAAATTTTATATGTACTACCAAAAACTGATGAATATGGTCTCAAAAGACTCAATTCATTAGATCCTTGAAGATAGTGGGTGAATTAGGACCAAAACGCATCATTATACATTAATAATATCCATAAATTGTATAGAATTCCATATTTGGTACATCCTCTATATTGACCATTATGTTATGTTATCCTAAATGAAAATCAATCTCAAAAAAGTATTTATTACTATGAAGTTGTTTGAAAATGTCACCAATATGGGGAAGTTGATATTTGTTTTTGATATTGATATTTGTTAAGTTCTTGATAATCAATAAATAATCCCAATTTTCCATCTTTCTTCTTAACAAATAGAATAGGTTCTCCATAAGGTTACACACTAGGGTGTATTAATCCATTTTCGTTATTCAATGTAAATTGCTTCTTAAATTACTATGACTCAATTGGGGACATTATAAAATGTTTTAGTGAAATATGAATAGCACCCATTATGAGTTCTGTTAAAAACTAAAATTCATGTCATGGTGTATAAACTAGTAAATATTTCTGAAACACGACATCGATATCCCTTACAATGGGTGTATTATTAATTATTTGTTTCTCAAAAAATATTTTAGTTGGATAAACATCATTTATAGGGATCAAGACCCATAATATAGATGAGATTTATACAATAGATTTATATCTTTACTTGCACTGATATATGATCAATGATTGATATTAAATATAAAATGTGGCTTACATTTTTTGGAAATTGAAATGCGAAAAATAAAGAAAAGACCAATCCATTCCACGAATTAAATAAAATTACACTATAGAAAGGACCAATAGAGTAATAAGAACCACATTCGCAACAATATCAACTGGAGAAGAATTATAAACTATCGATGTGACAATTTTTCCATAAAGAGCTTCCCCAACAAACTAAAATTTTATTTATTGTGGCAGTACATATTTACCCTTTAAAAATACTTCATAAATAAATATAGTGTGTGGGTATAAAATCAAATAAAATATTATCTACTTTTGATTGGATGGTATGTGTACTTTTCACCACTTCATTATCATATTGTACATCATTGATCATAACCACATGTGACTTACATTTTTTAATTGGCCTTATGTGTGTGATGGTGTCGATCATCCCCAATAACCCACAGATTAGGGAATTTATTGGAATAAATTCTAATTTCTTTCTATTTATAACATTTATGTCTTGGAGTTGCAGTATATGTATCCTTTCTCTATTCACATCATTAAACATCTTTTTTAACATCACTTTGGAATTCAAATACCGGATTAACTTATATTCCACACGTAAGAAATTTACTAGTCCCTTTAGGAAAGTTTACTCCTTGGTTTTTCCCACACATTTAGAAAAAGTTAAAACACATATTCTTTTCATTTTTGTATTTATATTTTCCCATAATTTCAATTTTTCTCTTCATATTAATCACATAGGACTGATAGGTTACTTTAATATCCATCTCATCCTTGAGAATCAATAGAAAAACTACTTCATAAATAATGAATTACCTAAGGTATAATTTCCTTTAGATACAAGGTTTCACGCCCATAATGATTCGATTAATATTAATCGTAGAATTGATAATAATTTCATAAGTAGTCCTTGCAAGTGTTATAAAAGTTTCTTCATAAGTTACCAACAGATTGATATTCCTTTTTCTAAAGATAAATGAACTCTTATAAATATTTGTTTGATGTTTATGAGGATGTAAATTACTGAAACATAAGTTATTGAAGTCATCCTATTTCACCCATTCAATTTCAACACTCAGCCTCAAATTTTTTATATAGTTCCATAGTTTATCAGTTTCACCATCCAAATGATTGACTGATAAAACTACTATTTCATGTTTTAAACATTAGAGAACTAATAATCTCTTTTTTTTGTAATGATTAATTATTAATCCTCTAATGGATCCAAATACCCACTGAAAAAAGGTTGGTGCTGCCTCATTAAGGACTCAATAGAATGGTTTTCCCTCATTTTCTATTTTTGAGGGCTTGCATGATTGATAGCTTGATCAAGTTGTCTGAGAATAGTTGTAATGACCCAATGTTTTTCAATGGAAATTCCATTCTTATAAATATGTCACAAAATGAAATGAAAATATAACATAATGAACTATTATATGCTAAGTGACCATTATACACATGTTTGTCACTTTTGGTTTTGGAATTTCAAAAATATAACATAAATTGTTGCAATCGGTATGTTATTTGGAGTCCAACATAAAAAACATAATTATTAGTGAATAGTAACCTACCCTTATGAATAGTAAAATACCCTTATGAATAGTGATATACCCTAATGAATTTTTACCGTAACAATTATAATATATAAATAATATTCATGTTTAAAGTATTATATATCTATATTTTAGAATAAGAAAATGAATGTTTTTGAAACTGGTTTTGGGTAATAAATTATGATTAATTAAATATTAAGATAATAATATTTAGGAAATTATTTTTGAAAAATGTATTTTATTTTAAGATTATATACATTGAAAAATGATTAGGGTGAATTTTTGGGAATTTTCTGAACTACATGAATTGTTGGTGAATTGTAAAGTACATTAATTTACTATATAAATACATTATAATTTAAA
The DNA here is from genome assembly GCA_963277665.1 of Viscum album. NCBI lineage: Eukaryota > Viridiplantae > Streptophyta > Magnoliopsida > Santalales > Viscaceae > Viscum > Viscum album. The sequence goes on from OY728141.1 coordinate 516,657,141, forward strand.
CCCACTATTCCTGACATCACAAGTTATGTAAGAACCCAGATCTCAAACTCACATGCCCACATTACTACTCATGGTCATGGAATCATCACTATTTATAGTCTTAGGAGTACTAATAAACTAATGAATTAAATATTAAGATAACCCCTCTCTACTCCACTATAAATAGCACTATTCACATCATCATTTCCTCACACCTCTCAAGCTTCAAGCCTTGTCTATACTCTACCCCAAAAAATTTTGTAGCCCCTCCCCTAATTCCAAGATCTTCTGGTCTCTTCAAAATACCATTCCTATCTTCAATAATGAGGATCACAATAGGAGGATTCAATAGGTAATTCATGTCTCTCTCTCTATCTCTCTTACGTTTAAATTCATTTCAATTTCATGTTATTTTCTAATTCTCTCCCCAGCTATCATCATCCACATGTTATGGAAACTCTAGTATCATACATATACTGGAATTTTATGATAATATACATATATTATATCATCCAACTTTCTTGTCCTCTTTATTTTATTTCATTAAATAAAACGTTGTTCCTGAGATGTTAATCTATCACTATCAAGAATGACTTGTTTTCTTTTTCCATTTTATTCTTTCAGATCTGGAAATGAAACCATTTTTATTGTTGAAATAGAATATTTTATATGTATTATGTCCTATTTAATGTTCTAAAACTATCTTATTAACATTTTACTAAATTATTGATCCAACCAATTTCGTTGTGGTCGAAAAACCGCTGAAATTAACCCAAACAATCCTAATTTAATTATTATCTAATGATTAATCAACAAGGTATATAATATAATTCATTATAATATCAATTAAACATATTTAATATCATTAATAACATGAAATATATTTTATGGATTTTTATCAATTTTCTACATGAACATTCATTTAATAATACAAGTCAATAACTCAAGAAAACACCTAAAAATGAACATTTCTGAACAATGTTTTTGAACCCTATAAGTCATAAATGGGACCATTAAATAACATAAAGAAACAAAAATTGACCATATTCTTGTATAAAAAGTTCTTTAATTACTAATTAATGAATATAATGTGATTATACATGACATTAAAGAGAAGTAAGCGTCCTGATACAAGCTGTGGGTAAATTCTCGAACCCTATATTCATTCTTCAGGTTCTCCCTCATTCACTCTATTATTGATATGGTTACTCCATAAAAATAATTTTTTCATCATTGTATTTTATTTTCTGGTATATATATGTTTTTCACAGGTGTTTATGTCTAACAAAATATTTTCCAAAACAGATCTTCTTTGAAAAACAAACCTTTTACTTCTCATTCAAGATTGATGGTTCTTGTAACATGTATTATATTCCCTCATTTCTTTGAACCCACTGTATATGAATGTGTTATTCGAAGAATAAACCTATTAATTTTCATGGGTTAGTTATGTTCATTTTTTATATATGTTTATTGTGTAATGAATGAATAATTATAATGTTACGATGTGACGGGTGTGCCCGGAATTATATAGCACTACATGAATGTTTCAATGCGATGGGTGTGCCCGAAATTATACAATGCTCCAATGCATTGGGTAATTTGATTAATATCATATGTTATGTGAAATGTTATTTGAACAATATTCTATCTTTTGTTCAGAAATATGTGTAGTATATAACAACAAAGACATGATGATTCATTTTTTATTCATTGCCACATTTCAAGTGTTTTGTTTATGCTTCCTCTCATGTTCATGATTCGTGACTATGATATGATTATGCTCACCCCAGGATATATATTTCTTATATATCCAATTACTGGGATTTTATCTCACCCGTTTGGATGTATATCCTTAGGTGGTTACTTGTAATAAAGAGAGGTCAGGTTCCAGTGCGAATCTGGATAAGAAGTAATTAAATAAATGTTTATGCTTGATGTTTTAATTTTTTTAATGATCTTTATTTTCCCAAGACAAAAAAACTTTTCATCATCTATGTTTAATACTATTATGTTTTTTATCTTTAAAATTATGTATTATTAATTTAATAAATGTTTCTGTCTCTATAGTTGGTATCCATGGCAAGGTTTAGTTAATTTTGAAATTAGTATTAGTGAACCCTATTGAATACCTATAGAATGAGACTATGTAAAAATATGCATAAAAGTGTATTAATATAAGGACACCATATGTTATTATTTTAGTTGAAATTTTGAAAATTAATAAGTTATTTATTCATGAATTGTTGTCATAGGTTTTTTTTATCCATTTTTATTTTAGAAAATGGTGGGAACCAAGAGAAACTAGGACAATAACTCATGTGAGAGCCAATGCAACGATTTCTTGAACGAAATCCCCAATGATATGGGAGGTGGAGTTAAGAACATCATGGATATTATTACCCAACTATCTCATGTTAGGAACAACAACCACAATAATGGGGAACATCATCCTTCACCAAAGATGGAGCAACTGGCTATCAAATGTTTTATACATAAAGGACCAACGACATTTACTAGATATTCCAATCCACTTATTGCAGAAAAGTGGTACAAAACCATGTAGAAGATCTTTTTTGTGCTTCAATATTCTGAGATGGAGAAAGTGGAATTATCTATTTATCATCTAGAAGAAGAGGCCGATCATTCGGGGGATTTGATTTAGAACCCCATGCCAATGGAAGAAATTGAAGATAATGAAATGAAAGACTTGGAGATAAGGTTTATTAACAATTATTTCCCAATAACGCTTTACACAAAGATGGAGAGAGAATTTATAGAGCTCAATAAAAAAGGAGAATCATTCACAACCGATGAAGTGAATTTTATAAGGCTTAAAAGGTACGCTTCAAATTTTTTATCAACAATGAAATGAGAATTGAAAGATTCTTTAGGGGATAAAAACCAAACCTTCAAAAGTATCATGAAATTAATGACTTTGGGAGTTATGAAGAAGTTTTTAAATGTTCTCTCAAACTTAATATGGGGTTTAGAGAATAGTCCTAGGGATATGGTGATAAGAAATGAAAGATTGAGTTTCATTCTAGATGATCTAATGACAATGGTGGGAAGAAAACTCAATGACCCACATGCCAAAAATGTGGGAATTTGCACCATGCTAACTACCTCAAAGGGACGCAGAAGTGCTTTAAGTGTGGTAAATAAGGAGACCATGCCCATGTGTGTCAAAAGAACTATGAAATAAAGTAGAATGTAACTAGAGAATGGATAGAACCACCCATGGTTCAATGATAAAACTGTAGGGTTCTAGGGAACAATGTAAGCCAGTGCAAGAAACCTCGAGTTCTCAATGGAAATCACAGTTAGAATCCACCAAATCCAAAGGAACAGGGTATGTCTTATTAAATCACTACTTTGTAAGTGGAGCAAGATAATTAATTCATACAAGGTATACTTACTATTCACTCAAGAATGAAAAATGTCTTATTTTATTCTAGTTCAACACATTCCTTTATATCATCTATGTTTTCTAGAACTATATAATCAAATCCCAGAAACCATGAAGTAGAGATATATATAAAAACACAATCTGTTTAAATCATTGTAAACCACGTATTTGACTCTTCTCCTGTTGGTGTATTTGGGAAGAATCTTCCATTGAATCTTGTTATACATCCCTTGGTGGAATTCGATGCGATAATGGGAACATATTGGCTCTCATTGAATAGAGTACATATCAACTATTGGGAAAAGAAAATATTTTTTCATATTTTGAATCAACCCATACTCCTCTAGAAATTCATTGGAGATCATGAATCTCATTTAAGAATTCCTTCATCTGTGTGGGTGTTGATTCCATATGAAGAAACACACCTCGCCCAAATGGTTGAGTTAATGGAAATTGCCAACCTTGAGGAAATTCCTATCATGTGGGAAAATAGTGATCTATTTACGGAAGATTTACACAGAATTCCCCAATTTATTAAGGTAGAGTTATCAATATAACTCATACACGTAGCTACTCATATCTCAAAATCTCTCTATAGGATGGATTCAATCTAACTATAAGATTTAAAGAAGTAGATACAAGATAATCTGAACAAAGGGTTCATATGTCCTCGTGCATCACCTTGTGGTGCGCAGGTGCTCTTTGTGAAGAAGAAGGAAGGAACAATGAGGTTGTGTATCGACTATCAAGAACTCAACAAGATCACCATAATGAACAAGTATTCTATTTCAAGGATATATGGATTATTCGATTAGTTAAGATGAGATCAATACATATCAAAGGTGGATCTTAATTCAGGATATCATCAATTAAAGGTAAAGAAGGAAGATATTCAAAAGACCTCCCTCTGTATAAGGTACGACCACTATGAGTTTTTTGTGTTTCCCTTCATACTTACCAATGCCCCAACAATCTTTATTAATTTTATGAATAGAGTCTTTAGAAATTACCTCGATAAATTTATGGTAGTGTTTAATGATGATATTATCATATAATTAAAGAGAAATGAGGAACGCGAGGAACAATTAAGACTTGTGTTGGCAACATTGAGAATGGAGAAGTTGTACCCCATGTTTAGAAAGTGAGACTTTGGAATAAAGAAAGTCACGTTCATTGGACATGAGATCACAGTTGAGTGAATTTCTTTGGAACCTTTAAAAAAAGGATATTGAGCAATGTTCTGGTCCCTCTAGTGTCAACTAAATCCGTAGTTTTCCTGGATTAGCTGGGTACTACTGACGTTTTGTTAGAAATTTGTCATGATTGTCAAGACTACTAACATAGTTAACAAGGAAATGGGTAAAGTATTTCTAAGAAAAAGAACATAAGGGATGCTTTAAGGAGCTAATGATATGGGCGATCTCTACCCATGTACTCACACTACCAAAAAGTAGAGAATTTATTGTGATCTACATTAATTCTTCAATGAAATCCTTGGGTTTTATACTCATGAAAAATGAAAATGTGATACCCTATGCCTCACAACAGTTGAAGATACATGAGGAGAACTACCCAACACATGATCTATAGTAGGCAGCCATGAGTTTTTCCTTGAAAATCTAGAGACACTACCATTATGGTGAGAACTATGACATATACACTGACCACTTGAGCCAAATGTATATACTCACATTAAAGGATCTTAACATGTGTCATAGGAGATGTCTAGAGCTAATAAATGATTACGATTTCTCTATTCTCAATCATACTAGAAAGGTGAACATGGTAGCTGATGCTCATGTATAAATGAAACTTCTACATTATCCATGTTATGGATTAATAAAGACCTAATCTTTGTGGATATGAAAAGGATGGATTTAGAAATCATAAGGAAATGGGATAAATCTTACCTTTACCAAATGACTGTGGAATCATCCATCTAATAGAAGATTAAGTAATAACAAGGGGGGGATGTGGACATACAAAAGATGGAGAATGTAGTAAAATAAGGGAAGATGGAAGACATCAATATCAATGATGGTGGTCTGATTCAGTTTGGAACACGACTTTGTGTGACTTCATCACCCCGAAAAAAGAAGGAGATATTGGACAATGCACATATCTCAACATTCTCTATCCATCCTAGGATTACCAAGATGTACTGTGATCTCCGAGAAAACATCATGTGGGATAACATGAAGAATGAGATATTAGAATATATTTAAATGTTCTTGGTATGTCTACAAGTAAAATCAGAGAGACAAAAGTCCAAATGGATGATGCGACAATTTCTTATACCTATGTGTAAATGGGATAATGTTAATGTGGGATTTGACATGGTTCACCTGAAGACGTCGAAAGGAAATAATGCGATATGGGTTTTGGTTCACCAACTCACCAAGACTGCCCATTTTATCACTATTCGGGAAGACCTCTCTCTAGAAAAACATGAAAAAAATATGTGAAGGAAGCGGTAAAACTACATGGCATTCCACTCTCGATTTTATCTGATCATGATCTAAGGTTCACATATATATTATGGAATAATTTGCGATATTATTTGAGTACTAAATTAAATTTCAGAATGGCCTTTTGTAACCAAACTGATGACCAATCTGAAAGGACTATTCAGATGATTGAAGATATGCTAAGATCATGATCCCTAGACTTCATAGGTGGATGGGATCAGCATCTCCCATTGGCTGAGCTATCATACAACAATATCTTCCACTAGACTATTCAAATGGCTCCATATGAATCTATGTATGTAAAATGATGTAGAACTCGAACCTGTTGGGATGAAGTTGGAGAATCAAAGCTACCTGGACATGATATTGTTCAAGAGATGACAAAGAATGTTAATGTTATCCATAAACACATCAATCCTGCTCAGAGTCGGAAAAAGAGCTACGCTGACAACCATTGAAGGGACTAGGTGTTCGACATTGGAGATAAAGTCTTCTTTTAAATATAACCTTGGAATTTAGTCGTGCAGTTTAGAAAGAAAGGGAAGCTAATACCAAGGTACATTGGCCCCTTTTAGATCCTTGACCGCATAGGAGTTGTGGCCTATCACCTTGCACATCGACTGAATATGGCTCAAGTTCATGATGTATTTCATGTATCACTCCAGAGAGGTAAATACCTGACCTCTCATATGTACTAAACTCTGAGGTGGTGCTATTAGACGATGATCTATCTTATGAGGAGCATCCCGTAATGATTTTGGACCGAATAGATATGATTCTACATAAGAAGAAAACCCACATTGTCAAAGTGTTTTGGAGGAACCATAAGATTGCAGATGCTACATGGGAACCGAAAGAGGCAATGAAGGAGAAATACCCTCACATATTTGTGTAAAGTAAAATTCCAAGGGTGAAATTTAATAAGGGGGAAGAATGTAACAACCCAATGTTTTTCAATGTAAATTCCCCTATTATAAATATGTCATAAAATAACATTAATACACAATATAATTAACTATTATGTGCTATGTGATTTTTAAACATAACTTTTTCACTTCTGGGTTTGTAATTTTGAAAATCCGACATACATTGTTGCATTCTGTATGTTATTTGGAGTCTAATAAGAATAACATAATTTTTGGTGAATAGTATCTTACCCTTATATATATTGACATACCCTTATGAATAATGATATACCATAATGAATAGTGAGCTTACCGATGTTAATATATAAATAATATTCATGTTGAATGTATGATATACCATTATTATAGAATATATATACAGATTTTTTAAAACTAGTTTTTGATAATAAAATATGATTTTAATTAAATATTAAAAAATATTATTTATAAAATTATTTCTGAAAAATGGAATTCAATTTGGATTCTACACATCGATAAATGGTTGGGGTGAATTTCTGGGATTTTTTCTGAAATACATGAATTTTTTGGGAATTGTAAAATAAATTAATTTAATGTATAAATACATTATAATTGAAACCCACTATTCTGTATATCATGTTTCGTCTAGAAATGGGGATTACCTCTTTTTTTAATGTTCATACATTCCAAGTGGTTCCTAACGGGTTTGTTCGTAAAACCAGAAACATCCAATGATTCTATATCTATTTGGACGTACTTTCCAAATGTAGGTGCTCATTAGTTGTGAACTGGTAAGGCGTATAAATTTGCATTGGCCGAGAGGATGGGAGGTCAGACACATCACACCTTTTTGAGGGGAATTATTTTCTACTCTGGGACTCTCTTTATATATTTAACTTAAGTTCATGAATCCTTATTAAATTACCAAGTTTGAAAATGATCTTTCCTTTAGATCTGACAATAAATTATTAATATGTATGAAATTTAAAAAATCATTTATATGTATTAGAGGTTATTCATTGATATAGAATCATCTATAATTGTTAGAGATTCTTAGTAAATGGTATCCTTTAACACATTATATAGAAATCTCTTGGTCCTTATTATAACCATACTAGTTTTAATGCCACTCAGCAGGGCACGTGATGTTTATTGTCATTTAGAAGGATCTGTGTTATTTCAGAGTTGGGATCATACCCGCAGATGGGCTACCTATGTTTCCTTTGTTTTGGAAAAGGAATCATAACCCACGTAGTTTGAGTAAAGAAGAATGAGGTTTATGCATGATTGATGGCTCAAAGAAAAGATATCATAGTTACTTCTACAATCTAAGCTCATGTGAGTCGTTCTCGCTGTGAGAAACAAGAGGTATTGGTTAAACCATAAAATTGTGACACGAAAGATACAATAATGAGGGGAATATGTATGTATGACTACCAAGATAGATGAGTATTGGGATTTAATTCAGTGATGAAAACCCAGGAACAAGGTCCATAATGGTTTATGTGCTTTATGGAGACTTGGATACTCTAACATGGGGCTTACTCCTAAGAAATAAGCCCAAATTATAGTGGACTTAGGATTGGGTTTTATTCCATAGAAGGAAGCCCAAATCAAATGTAAATTATTTCTAGTTAAGAGAAATTAGGACTCGGGATTATTTCTGTGAAGGAGGCCCATGTTAAAGGGACTTGAGAACTGGGGCTTACCCCAGAGAAGGAGGCTTAGTTTAGGGGAATTATGACTGGAGATTACTTCGGAAAAAGAGGCCCATGTTAAAGAACATGGAATTTGGGGCTTACTCATAAGGGGGATGTCCATAAATTTAGGAACATGGGTATTATTTCTGAAATGGATGCCCATATTTGGGATCATGAGGCTTACTCTTAATGAGGATGCCCAATATTAAGGGAACATAAAGATAGGGGATTACTCCTGAAAAGGAAGCCTAGGTTAGGGGACTTGGTGCTTACTCCTAATGAGGATTCAAAAATTAAAGAAGCTTATGCTTGGGGATTTCTCCAAAGGAGGATTCCCAATATAAAGGAATTAAGACCGGGGCTTACCCCTAAGGAGGATGCCCAAGTTAATGGAATTATAACTGTGTCTTTTTCTAGAGAAGGAGGCCCAAATTTGGGAAATTATGATTGGGGATTACTCCTGAGAAGGAGGCCCAAGTTAAATATCCTCTCATCTTAAAGGATGAGGTTGAATGATTGAAATCTCTCACCTTATTGACATGAATATATGTAAATCACTAGGTTTTAAGAGATGTTCCACAGAATTCCTTTCAGTTAAGGAATCCAAGAAAGTAACCATGTCATCAAGGACATTGATGAGGGTTTTGAAGGCTAAATCTTGAACAGGAGAGGTGGATAGGCATGAGGGGCACCAGAAAAGAAGTAGGCGTGCAGGTCCTGCAAGGGCGCAGAGGTGCTGGGCATGCAGGTATACCAGCACGACACATGTGTTCCTGTGTGATGGTTTACCAAAAGGGTAACACTTAGGTGAGACATCACTCAAGCCCTTAGTATTATCCCTAGGGACTTTCAAAATAATGGCACGCATGTTCTGTTGGTGGGATAAGGTGGCGCGTAGGTGTCTTTATTTCCCGTAAGGGTCAGACACTTAGTCACACAGGTGTTGATGAATTTGAACACATAGGCCTTATTTCCCCAAGTTAGAGCTTCCATTCTAGGTAATAAATTACCTTATAAGTGTTCAGATGACTTCCAGAAGAGACTAGGTCACCGCCCGCTTAAATCTAGCTTTTGGATTTTTTTGTCTACGAAATGGGGGGCCCACAAGGGGTATTTATATGCTGCTGAAGACCCTGGGCGAAAATCAAGTAGGGAGCACTGGTCACCTCCGTGCCCAATATGTGGCACGCAGGAATACCTGCGTGACCATGATAAAACCTATGCGGCCCATGTTCAAAGTAATCCATGTTCATTCCTTTGATCGATTTTTGATGTTTCTTCAATGTATGGATCACTTTGGACGTAGGTATTTCCCCTTTTTTAGTCGTTAGACTCTGTGATAGAAAGGAGCATCAACAAAAGTCCCCCCTTAATGTTGGATACGAAATAAATGAGGATGTGACTTTGAGGTAATGAAGAAAACAATGGAACATGCGGCGCGTAGGTGTTGAGCGTGCAAATGGCGACACACAAGGGTGATTCTCATAGGGTTCAGCGCGCAGAGGTGCGACCATGCCTATATATATGTGGTTATCCCTCTCGCAAAGCACCCGGATTTCAAACATTCGAGCTCTCGCCGCACAGGTGGCTGATTTTCCGCGGTTGAGTGTTTTTCCGTGTCGCGCTGCTACAGAGGTATTTTGACCGGCGCGGTGATACCTACGCGCCAAAAACCTGCACGACATAGTTACACCTGTGCGCCAAAATTGGACTTGCATTCCTGAATTACTTAGCCATTTTTTCTGAATTTATTCACAAATTTTATGAAAATTCAACCCACTTAATAGTTAATTATTCAACCTCTGTGTATATTCAATGGCTCCTAGAATAATCAGAACTATTGATGAACTGGCGAGCAAGCGGAATGATGATATGAAGAACATTTTAGGCCATGGTTACTATGATATCTACGATAGAACTATTCCAGATTTGGACAAGTACATAAATAAGTATGATATTAATCTCCCACGGAGCATCTACCTTCCTCTGTAATGGACATGGTCGTCTAAAATGAGTCAACGTTCCATATGCAAAGAATTTTTTTCCCGAGATGCAGCCGCATTGTTACTCTTCTATTTCGGTTATTCTGTTCATTTAGAGTAGAATCAATGTTGTGAACATTCAAAATTTTCCTTCATTCCATTACATTGAAGTTATGAAAATGGAAAACCAAGGGCGGATATATTTTTCACTGCTGGTTGATGGAGAGAATACTATCATGACATTAGAAACAATATCTAAAAAGAGTACTCTCTCCAAATGGCTCTTTACTTCCAATTCTCCATTCTCAACTCCATGTATCCATCTTCCATGTCTATTGGACGGAAACATAGTCACTGTTTGATCAGAAAAAAATTTATCAAACCCCACTCAAGAAAATTATTTTACAATTGTTCCAAGAAGAGCAGGTATCACTACATCTCTTATTGTATCCAGTTGGTTGATTGAATTCCAGGTGGTTGCTGATGAAGCTCAGGATGTTGTAAATCAAATGAAGAGTTATGTTGAAAGCCTTTTGTAATTACTAAAAAAGAGAAGATTCTCCAGTCTATGGATGTCCTTCTAACTCTTGTGCATCAATGAACAACACTTTCATCTACAATAAATTGTTCATTCCTTCTTTTACTACCTGCTTTAAATTTTTACCTTAGCCAATGGGCATAGGAAACATATTTTTATTTATTCATGGATTATTATAAATTACCCTCCAATAATTGAATCTTAAATTGCTCAATATTACCTAAATCATACAAAATGTATGTTTAGTGAGGTGGGACATGAATTTTGTTCAGAGATCCCTTGTCTTTTGTGGGCAGTTTAATGGCATGCATGCGAGAAATAAAAAGGCTTATGTATAAGGTCGAAATATCTTTGACTGAATAGATTAAAATTGACTCAATTCGTTGATAATTTATCTGATAACATATTACCATGTTCATGTATGGGAGAAAAAATGTAAATGATTACTTAATAAATATTGAATCTAAGGAACATAATGAAAAATGGCTAAAAGAAATTAGAAGAAGTATTTCCCAATAATAAAGTTACCACTATTTAAAAAACCTATTAGGGGGTTGAATTATGCATGGTCGCCTAAGGTCATTGGCTGCATAGTCAAATAATAGCATCTTTTGGCTGATAGGTCCGCTATGTAGACTACATATGCAAGGCTTCCTAAGGGCACGTGCTGCATAGTCAGGAAAAATAACTCTCAGAAATTTACTTTTCTACTACTAAAAATCTAGTGAATGTTTATGGAGATTCAAATTTTCCAAATCATAGAGTTTGTTGTACGGAGAGAGGTACATGAATATGGAGAAGATATTTCCAAACATGATTGTCTATGAACTGGATGAATGTCAATCCTACGAAGGTCTGACCCAAATATAGGGAAGGGAAATAGAAACCATAGACTTAAATACTTTCAGATCATGAAAAATAGTATGGGAGAAATATGTTAAGGATGGCCATTTTTTGCGGATCCCTACATATGTTCGTTAAGACAAATAAGGACAAAAGAGAATTTACTCCCAAGAATTAAGTTACCATTATTTGACAAACCCATTAGGGGGTTGAATTATGCAGGGCCGCCTAAGGTAATTGTCTTCATATTGAAATAATAGTATCTTTTGGCTGACAAGTCTGTTATGTAAACTACTTATGCAAGGCCGCCTAAGGGCACGTGCTGCATAGTTAGGAAAAAGAACTCTCAGAAATTAGACACTTTGTGACAAGACATCAAGAAAAAGGGTTATGGAGATCTGAAAATATTTAAGGTTAAGAGTATGACACATAAAATATGGGCATTTGTTCAATGCATGTAGACATACACAGACCAATGCTAACCATAATCATGTTGTGGCTGGGTCCTGATTTTAGATGTTGGACTTCACTACATATCTCATTAGAATGAGAATCATGCCATATGTAGTTCTTGAAATATGGTTTAACATCATGTGGGATGAGAGTATAGTAAATCTTAGTTTAAGGTCATAGAACATGGACCAAGGGGGACTTTTCAGCCAAAGGACTGAAAGTGGAATTTGGGGTTAGGCCCAAAAACATTGGGCTGCATTCAAGGGATACCCGAACGTTCCTACATATCCTATAAATATGGGAATCAAGCCTCACACAGTTCATGAAATACCCTATGTACAGATTTAGTTCGTACAAGTGAAGGGTGAAAAGGGGACATTAGTGCAATGATGGTTTGACCCATGATAAAAGGTTTGGGCATTTCCATGTATGCACATAGTCTTTGGAATATGACATGATAGGAGATCAATGTAAATAATGATTCCCTCTCAGGTGAGGGTGTCAAATAATGTTGTAGTGTATTTTCATACAGGACAAAAGTGAGAACAGTTTAACGTCATATATCAAGGACGCTGGTGATCTAATGTAATAAATATTGGTTTTGGGGGTGGTTTCATGAGTCAACAACGTATGAGACGTTGGTGAACCAATGTTAAGATATTGATTTTGGGCTTGAACTTCAAGAGGTTTCCTACATACCCAGTCTAGAAGACAAGGATCAAAGTCCGCGTAGTTCTATTAAAGAATGAATTGGCGATCAAGTTGTTTTTTAGGACATGTATATAAAAAGAAATTGTTGGGACTTACGCATGGTAAGAGGCCTAGAGAAGGTGTTATGGTTGATGTTTACTCTAAGCTCACGTTAGTCATACTTGGTGTGAGAAAAAAGAGTTAGCAACAACCATAACAAAACACAGTTTAATGTCATGTAGGACATATGAGGGGACTGTAGTTTAATGTCTTGTAGTGAGGACTATTGGTGCTGCACAGTTTAGTGTCATGTAACAGGGACAAAATACATTTTAACGTCATATAGAACGTTTTAAGGGACTTTCATCAGACTTAAGTCATGTAGGAAGAATGACCAGTACAGTTTAATGTCATGTAGGACATATATAGGGACACACCTGAAGGTCATGTTGGACGTGAACACAGTTTTGGGTCTTGTTGTACAATAAGGGTGTTGTACAGTTTAGCGTCCTCTAGCTAAGACGATAGGGACAATACAGTATAACGTCATAATGGATGAAAGGGGGACTGTGCAGTTTAATGTCATGCAGTAAGGAGAAAAGAGGACACTATTTAACATCATGTTGGACACATTAGGGTCTTTTTCATAGTTTAACGTCATGTTGTACGATGGAACAGTTTAACGTCATGTTGGATGTGAGTGTCTTCTGTACAGTTTAGCGTCATGTAGCTAGGATGTCACATTTTAACATCATGTTGGATGATACTACGAACAGTTTAAGGTCATATGCATGGAAAAGTGACTATGTAGTTTAACTTCTTTAAGGACGTGAGTATCTTCTATGAAGTTTAGCATCATATAGCTATGAAGTCATAGTTTAACGTCATGTTTGACGATAGTGCGAACAGTTTATGGTCATATGCATGGACCAATGACTATGCAGTTTAACATCTTGATGGACGCATAAGTATTTGTGTAACACAAAATACTTCTTTAGAAATCTGGAAATGGTCGGAGTCGTGATGATTTCTCCATCCATTGAGATTAAAGAATAAGCTCCATTTTCTGATTAACCAATTTATGTTGTGCCATTTGGTGGGGGGGGTTTCATGAGGCTTTGAAGTTGATGGTATAAAATCTTACAGAGTCAAAGACAACTTGGGCTTTGACACAATCTCATCTTCTTCTGATTTTTCCTCTTTCTTTTAATCATTCCATTTCATTGAGGATTTTCCATCTGATGAAGAGGGTTTTGTTGTGGCATTCATAGCAGAAGACACAATTGGTTTCATCAATTTTGTTTGTAAAATGGCACGAGTTTGGTTGATCATTTTTCTGACCATACAATAATCATATTTCTGTGCATTTTTGTTTTTGACATCTTACCACTCGCCTTCTTCTTCTGGATTTGTAGCAGTAACACATGCTACCTGAGAGGAAGAACCTTTTAGTTTGACTTGTCCTAAGTCCACCATTTTTTGTAGGAGGCCTTTGAAGGAAAAACACTCCTGAATGGGATGCCCCAACATCTAATGAAATGGTCAATATTTGGGAAGGTCTTTATATCCTTCCTTGTTTGGGCTTTTGGGCCTTGGAAATTGAACCAAATTATCTTCCAGTGTCGAAATAAAGTAACCAGGAACTTGTTCATTTTGGAAAGAATATAAATTGCACTTAAAATCCACAAATTTATTTCGTCTTTGATCACTTTGATCATCTTGACAAAACTTCTTCTGTTTCTGACACTCATGAGGGGGATCCCTTCGATAAGATGAAGGTTTTGAAGTAGAAGCAGGTACATGTGCTTGTTTAAGCGTAATTATATCAGTCTCTGCTTTACCCATTCTCCTTCCTGGAGCTGATGGAATTACACGAGCCTTATACTTAGTCTACAAAAGAGAGTCTTCAATCTGTTGAGTGATTTAAGTACTATCTTGAAACCCTCCTGTGTATTTTATAGGGATCAACGGCGTGTATAATTCTTCACACAAATTTTCCACACAGATTGGCAACAATTTCTCTGGAGGGAGCGCTATGCTTAGGGAATATGCTAATCCCTTCCAGTGAGCAGTGAAATCTAAAACCCTTTAATTATACCTTTTATTAAAAATTATAAGATAAAAAACTGTTGTCTTTGGCAAAGATGACCTGAATTGAAGAAGGAATTTTTTACAGAGATCCTCCCACCCAGTAATTGACCGGGATTGCAAGCATGTTTACGAGACCAAATAAGGTCCTTGTAATAACTATAAAAACAAATAATCTTAACTACCTCTTGTTGCTGGGGGGTTCCCGTCATAGGATCACAATGAGAAACAAAATTTTTTAAGTGTTTCTCTGGGTCTCCCCAACCATTAAAGATTGGGAATGTGGTACTTGCAATATTTGATTGGGGAGGAATTGCATCAACCCATTCAGGGTAGGCTATTTTCTCCAGTTAAACTAGTTCACGTTTTCCTTCCAGAGCTTCCAACTGAGATGTTAATGACTCAATAATAGTTATTAAAATTTGAGAAATATCTTGTTGATCTTGGACCCATGCAGGTGCAATAACTGGAGTCTGGACAGATGTGTTGGAAGGTACTGAAACTGATGATAATATCACCGGTTGTTGTTTCATCTGACCCATAGGATTAGACATGTGAGGGTGTACTGATAAAGGAGTATATTCATGATCCATCTCAGTAGACGCAAAAAATTCCCTTAGCTGACTAACTCCATCATGCTTAGGAGGAAGACTACCATGAAGTAGTTTTTCATTCAACCTCCTCAACACCTTCATTTCCGCCTCTTGTTGTGCGAACGTTTCATCTAATGACAGTGATTGTACTTCTCCATAGGTAAGGTGGAATAAAACCTGACGTTTTTACTTTTCCCTTGTTGGATAACATTTGGAGAGGGGGGAGTTGGTTATTTGAAGGAATAACTAGATTATGAGTAATCCTTTGATTTCCTTTACGCACACCTTCTTCAATTGTGTCTATGCATACTGCTTCTTGAGCATGAATTTCTTCACCTGATCCTTCTTAATGAGCCTCATCTGCAGGATCAGCAACAATGGAATTAATGACATTAATTGATGCATAACAAATTTCATCCATTCTATCGACATTTTAGTGATACTGTATGTTTTCATGTCCTTTATGAGACATTGCCTTTTGTTGATTTGATCCCTCATGAACTTCATAACGAACTATAATTTTGTGGGAATATCTTGATAATTCAGCTCTTCATTCCTCTTGTGACTTCTTCCCTAATATAGAGAAGACTGACTTTTTCTGAGGAAGAGATTGAGAATATTAAAAAAGTCCCTAGTCTGGTGGACTGGGGCTGTTCATTCTCAACTCCTCGAATCCTAATCATTGATTCTGAGGGTTGGGTTAAAAGATTCCCCATTCAGGCAAGCTAGGGTGGCTCTTGAGCTGCTACATGTGAGACTTTCTTGAAATCTCTCATGATCTTATGGACATTAGTCAGGAAATTGGATGGATGCATCATCATGGATCCACTCTTATCACCCGGCTCAAAAGAACGTTGGATTATTTCTGACACTTATTTCACTTGATGATGTGCACGCTCCAAAAGAGAATACATATCAATATTATCATTCACTTGATACCGGAGAAATTCAACAACTTGTTCTCTGTATGCTTGATTTTGAGAAGAACTAGTTGAGGCATGTTCTTGAGCGAGCCTTTGATTAGAAACAAATCCAATTGGATGTGGCCGACCATGGGAAATAACATTACAGGAGACCATTTTCGGCGGGCTTTGTTGGATGGAGAGTACAATGAAATGTAGTTCTCCATGGACACCCCATACCCTGATATTAATACTAGATGGGGCATTGGAAATTAACTGGCACAATCTTCTTAGTGTGACAAGGCATGAACGCTGAAGGGCTCTCTGCTGCTTTTTAGCCTTCGGATATCGAGAAACTGAGAGAGATGACAAGTCAATATGGCGTTGTAACCCTTGTATTATCATGACATGATTTTCATAATCATCATAAGACAATATTTTCTTTTTCAACTGACAAAGAGTTTTCTACATGTTCAGACGAATAACTCGAATACAATCTTTTGTCAACATTTCTAGAATGTCATACTGAGTGTCAGCCAAAGGACAAAACATGACTGGCACATCACCTTTTGCCGGTTGTTTTCTCATATTCAGTACTTCCTCCATATCATTTGATGATGATTCTTCTACCTATTAATACCAAAGTCAGTGCTTCTTTTTTGCTTCCTCAGATTAAAAAATATTGGGAGAATTCATTGATCAAACTAGAAGATGAACGATCCAGGGGTGGTTCAGAGAATGACCTACACCCTGAGCTATCTTCTTATTGAGAAAGTATTTCACGTGCTATTGGTAAAGCATAGGACATGACCGGCTTCACATTTTCATGTTCCTCAAGATAAGAGATATTTCTCATCACTACATTTTCCTTTGAAGAATTATCCAGGAAATGCGTATTACTACTACGAAGGGGACTTTCACAACTAAATTTATGATCATGGGGAGGACCACCATGGTGGGTTACATCAAAAGGAAAAAAAAATTTCTCCTTGGTCACTTGGCCACAGAGGGGGTTCTTGTGGCTCTCATCTGATGGTGAAACATCAAGATCGACTGAACTTTCATGAAGAATGACATCATGAGAAAGTGTCTTATGAAGACCTTTTGAAATAATGTTCCCACTATTGGGAAATGAGAGAGTAGGATCTTTATTTTCAATAGATAATTGTCTGAGTGCATCAAGAACTCCATCATCGAGTAATGAATTATTACATATTTACCCTTGATTTTATGACTGTGCGGGATGAGTCTTCTTCTTAGACACCTTCTTACTCACTTTAAGAACTACATGTTGAAGAAAGTGGTTATTATGGGCAGCTGTATGTGCCTGCTCAAGAGAAAGGATCAGGTAAGGCTGATTATATCCAATGAAATCAGGTGTACGTGCCTGACTTGGTTGTCCATATGAGACGGGGGAGTATGTACCACAACCCTCTTGGACTGGAACAGAGGTTTGTGTCTATTCCGGAGTGAGCCGTTGATGTTTCACTCCACTGGTTGGGATAGATTTTCATTTCTTTCCCCGTGATCCTGCTGAAGCTGTTATAATATCCTTGTAGGCATCCGAAATATGACCAGGGATTTGCTTCTACTATTTCACCATTTACCGAATATGTTTGGTGACTTCTACTACTGGAATGGGAATATACGTCCATTTTGTGCTTGGATTAGGTATGTCTTCCTGGTCCTATCTTCCTTTTCCTGCCAGTGAATCCTGACCGTACTCATTTGTGGGGGTAGAGAGTTGATTCTACCTACTATTGGTTGTTGGGGATTTCCAATTGACTTCTCCGAGTTATACCAAATGAGTCTGTTGGTAGGCTTGATCAATACTAGTAGGTCTATGTGCCTGCTGATTGTACTCCACTAAATGTGGTTGATGAACTTCATTCAATACTAGCAGATGAGACTACTGGCAGGATTGATGAGTGTAAGCAGGTGTATGTGCATGTTTACCAGTTTTCAACAAATTGGGTTGGTGGGCTTCATCGTATGTACTGAGACGAGCCCGCTGACTAGCTGCCGATTTATAAATAGGTGTATGTTCCTATGTATAGTATTCCACCGGAATTTCCAAACTAGAATGGCATGTTTCTTCCAAACGAGTCTGGTGAATAGCGGGATTAAGACGGACAAGTGTATGTGCCCGCTCGTGGCTTTCCACCAAGTTAGGTTGGTAGATTTCTCCAGAAATTGCAGAGATAAGAACATGCTCACTGTTGACTGGATTTCACTTATAGTAGTTCGCCATGTGTGCTTGGGTTTGAGGTACTTGAGCCGAACCCCTGAAGGTGATACCCTCCTCATGTTGAGGGAGCATTGCCACACGAGTCTTGCGGCGATTGTTGATTGGAGCCCTTGGGAAGGACTCTTGTTTCCTTGAATTAATAAGGCCTTCAATGACCTTCTCATTCACCTCCCTAGAATATGGGAGGGAATAGTGATTGCGTCCCAGGGATACCATCCTGAAACTGTTAGAGAATGTGGTTGGAACCACCTGCTTCTTGATCGCTGGTCGTCGGTGTTCGGACAACCAGGGTGAATTATTGAATTGGAGGGCTTGTTTAGTAGCCTCCATAGTCGAAATAGTTTCATTTCGACAGTATTCATTAACTATCGCATTTTATACCCAGCATTGAAGACACAGAGTAGGAGATTTCATCCTCAGAGCGGAGGACGATATTGTAGGAGTAGCATCAGAGGCATTCAGAACAGAGGTTTGCACAGGTGTGAACTTTAGGGATTCCATTTCTGTAACATAGACGATCATGGAAAAGAGTTCCATTTTGATATAACAGACATAATAAAGATATGTCCATCCACTACATCTTTTGGATGAGCACATATGTTATTGATTGTTTTTTTGGCCCTCACACTGAATTTAAATAGGGGCCTAACAAATAATTAAAACATCATTTTAAACATGGTCATGGATTCACGTCGGGTTCACAATTTTATGTTTCCTATGGAAATGGGGATGACCTCGTATGATTAAGGTTCAAATATTCCAAGTGGTTTCTAACAGGTTTCTTCGTAGAACCAGAAAAATACAATGATTCTATATCCATTTGGTTCTACTTTCAAAATGTAGGTTCACATTAGTTGTGAACTAATAAGGCTAAAGAATTTGCATTGGATGAGAGGATTGGAGGTCAGACTCATCAAACCTTTTAGAGGGGAATTATTGTCTACTCTGGGACTCTCTTTATATATTCATGTTCTGTTCAGGAATCCTTATTAAATTACTAAGTATGAAAATGATCTTTCCTTTAGATCTGATAATAAATGATAAATATGTATGAATTTAAGAGAATATTTTATATGTATTGGAGGTTCATTATCGATAGAGATTCATCTGTATTTGTTAGAGATTCTTAGTCAATGGTATCCTTCAACACACTATATAGAAATCTCATTGTCATTATGATAACCATATTGGTTTAAAATCCACTCAATGGGGTACTTGATGTTAATTTTCATTCAGAAGGACATGGATTATTTCAGAGTTGGGATCGTACCCGCAGATGGGCTACCTACGTATACTTTGTTTTAGAAAAGGAATCAGAACCCACACAGTTCGAGTAATGAAGAATGTGGTTTATGCATGATTGATGGCTCAATGAAAAGATTTCATAGTATCTTTTACACATTAACCTCACGTGATTCATGCTTGGTTTGATAAATAAGAGGTATTGGTAAAACAATACAATTGTTCCACGAATGATGCAATAATTTGGGGCTTAGGTATGTATGACAGCCCCGATAGATGGAGATTGGGACTTACTTCAGAGAAGAAAACCCGAGAACAAGGTCCATAAAGTTATATATGCTTTATGGAGAATTGGATACTCCAACTTGGGGATTATTCCTGAGGAAGATGCCCAAATTAGAGGGGACTTATGATTGGGTTTTAATCCTTTGGAGGAAGCCCAAATCAAAAGTAAATTATGACTGGTTAAGAGAAATTAGGACTTGGGCTTATTCCTAAGAAGGAGGCCCAGGTTAAAGGGACATGAGAACTGGGGCTTACCCCTGAAAAGTAGGCCCAGGTTAGGGGAATTATGACTAGGTATTACTCGTGAAAAGGAGGCCCAGGTTAAGGAACATGGAATTTGGGGCTTACTCGTAAGGAGGATGCCCATAAATTTAGGAACTTGGGGCTTATTCCTGAAAAGGATGCCTATATATGGGAACATGGGGCTTACTCCTAAAGAGGATTCCCAATATTAAGGGATCTTAAAGACTGGGGCTTACTCCTGAAAATTAATCCAAGGTTGGCGGACTTGGGGATTACTCCTAATGAGGATGGACAAATTAATGAAGCTTATACATGGGGCTTACTCCTATGAAAGAATGACCAAGTTAAAAGAATAAAGACTGGGTTTTAATCCTAAGGAGGATTCCCAAGTTAAAGGAATTATGACAGGGGCTTATTCCTAAGAAGGTGGTCCAAATTTAGGAAATTATGATTGGGGCTTACTCCTGAGAAGGAGGCCCAAGTTGAAGATCCTCTCATCTTAAAGGATGGGGTTGAATGAATGAAATCTCTCACCTTAGTGACATGAAGATGTGTAAATCACTAGGTTTTGAGAGATGTTCCATAGAATACATTTCCGGTTTGGAATCCAACAAAGGAACCATGTCATAAATGACATTGAAGAGGGTTTTGAAGGCTAAATCTTGAAAAGGGGAGGTGTATTGGCAGGAGGGGCACATAAAGAGAAGTACGGGCGCATGTCCTGCATGGGCACGTAGGTGCTGGTCACGCATGTATACCTGCACGACAAAGGTGAACCTACACGACAGTTGACCAAAAGGGTAACACTTGGACAAGACATGGTTCAAGCCCATGGTATTATCCCAAGGGACTTACAAAAGATTGGCGCACAAGTTCTGTTGAAGGTATATGGCGGCGCACAGCTGTCTTCATTTCACGTAAGGGTCATACAGTTAGGCGCATAGGTGTTGATGAATTTCAACAATTAGTCCTTATTTCCTCAGTTCAGAGCTTCCATTCTAGGTAAGAAATTACCTTAGAAGTGTTCAGAAGACTTCCAGAAGAGACTAGGGAACTGGGATCTTAAATCTGGATTTTGGAATTTTTCAGCTTCAAAATGGGGGCCTACAAGGGTTATATATAGGCTTCTGAAGACCGTGGGAGAAAATCAAGTAGGGCGCACAGGTCACCTACGCGCCCAATATGTGGCGCGTAGGTATACCTGTGTGACAATGATAAAACCTGTGCTGCCCATGTTCAATGAAATCCTTGGTCATGACTTTGATGATTTTTTATGTTTCTTCAAATGATGGATCACACTGGACTATGTATTTCCCCATTTTTAGTCATTAGACTTTGTGATGGAAAAGAGTGTCAACACATCACAAGTGATATAAGAACCCAATTCTCGAACTCACATTCCCTATTTACTCTTCATGGTCATGGAATCATCACTATTTTTTATCTTAAGGGAAATTAATAATCTAATGAATTAAATATTACCATAACATTCTCCCCACCACTATAAATACCACCCTTCACATCCTCCTTTCCTAACACCTCTGAAACACCAGGCCTTGTCTAATCACATCCCAAACTTTATCTCTAACCCCCCCCCCATGTCCAAGTGCTTCCTATATCATCAAAATACAAATACAAGCTTTCTTAAGGAGGATCTCAATAGGAGGATTCAAGAGTTAATTCCTATCTATCTATCTCTCTTGTTCCTTTACATTCCTATCAATTTCATGTTTGTTTCTCATTCTCTCTGCACCAATCTTATTCCACATAGTATGGTGTCTCGAATATCATACATATATTGGAAGGATATGATAATAAAGGGATATTATACCATACAAACCCCTTCTACTCTTCCATTTATTTTATAAAAGAAAATGTTGTTCATGAGGTGTTAATCTATCACCTTCAAGAACAACATGTTTTCATTATCCATTTTTCCTTTCATATTTGGCCCTGTGTTTCCCTCAGAAATTGGGGATGACCTCCTTGATTGAAGTTTCAAACATTCCAATCAGTTTCTAACGGGTTTGTTCGTAGAACTGGTAACATCCAATGATTCCACATCCATTTGGACATACTTTCCAAAGGTAGGCGCTCATTAGTTTGTGGACTGATGAGGCTTAATAATTTTTATTGGTCGAGAGGATTGGAGGTCATACTAATCAAACCATTTTGAGGGGAATTATTGTCTACTCCAGGACTCTCTTTAAAGATTTATGTTTTGTTCGTGAATCTTTATTACATTACCAAGTATAAAACGATATTTCTTTTAGATCTGACAATCAATGATTAAATATGTAGGAAATGTATAGAATCATTTATATGAATTCAAGGTTCATCCTCGATAGAGAATCACCTGTATTTATTAGAGATTCTTGGTCAATGGTATCCTTCGACACATTTATATAGAAGTATCTTGGTCATTATGCTGACCATGATGGTTTTAAAGCCACTCAGTGGGGAAGCTGAAGTTTATTGTCATTCAGAAGGACATGGATTATTTAAGAGTTGGGATCAAACCCGCATATGGGATACCTACGTATCCTTTGTTTAGAAAAGAAATCAGAACCCACGTAGTTCAAGTAAGGGAGTATGATGTTTATGATTGATGGCTCAAAGAAGGATTTCATAATTACTTTTACACTCTAAGATCACGTGAGTCATGATCGGTGTGAGAAACAAGAGGTATTGGTAAATATCAGACAATTGTGCCATGAAAGTTGCAATCATAATAAATAATGTGGGAATTTTGTTTGTATGACTGCCCAGATAAATGAAGATTTGGACTTACATCAGGGAAGAAATCCAGGAACAGGGTCCATAAAGGTATATGTGTTTCATGGAGATTTGAATACTCTAACTTGGGGATTACTCCTGAAAAGGAGGCCCAAATTAGGAGAGGACTTATGATTAGGTTTTACTCCTGAGAAGGAATCCCAAATCAATGGTAAATTAATACTGGTTAAAAGAAATTATGACTGGGGATTACTCATGATAAGGAGGGCCAGGTTAAGGGACTTGAAAATTTGAGGGACTTAGGGCTTACTCTTAAGAAGGAGGACCATATTTGAGACTGGGGCTTACTCCTGAATTGGAGGCCCATGTTAAGAGAATTATGGTTGGGGCTTACACCTGAGGAGGATGCCCAAATTAGGGGACTTGGGGCTTACTCCTGAGAAGGAGGCCCAATTAAGAGAACTTGGACTGGGGCTTATTCCTGAAAAGGAGGCCTAGGTTAATGAGTTCTATAATCTTAAAGGATGAGGTTTATTGAATGAGATCTCAATCTTTAGTGACATAAAGATGTGTAAATCACTAGGTTTTGAGAGATATTCCACATAATTCCTTTCAGATAAGGAATTAAAATCATGAAAACATGCAATAAATGGCTTTGAAGAGTTTCTAGAAGACTGACTCTTGAATAGGAGAGGTGGAATGGCTTAAGAGGGGTGAAATGTGTAATAAGGGCACCCAAAAAAGGTAGGAGCGCGAAAGTCCTAGCAGGCACGTAGGTACAGCATGGGCGCGCAAGTCCTGGTCGCGCAAGTATACCTGCGAGACACATGGGTACTTGCGCGACGGTTATCCAGCATGGTAATACTTGAGAAACTCTAGGTTAAATCCTTTAGAATAATCTTGAGGTTCTTCCAGAAGAGTTCCGCGCATGTTATATTGAAGGAGTTAGGCGGCGCACAAGTGTGGCCATTTCCCTTAAGGGCTGGCCACTCAGGAGCGCAAGTGTTGATGAGTTTCAACACCTAGGCCTTCCTCCCCTCTTTAGATCTTCCGTTCTAGGTACGAAATTACCTTAGAAGTGTTTCAGAAGCTTTGAGAAAATACTAGGGCGCTCGGAGCTCAAATCTGAGTTTCTGGAAAAATTCATCCCCGAAATGGGGGGCCCACAGGGTCTAATTATACGCTGGAGAAGACCCCGGGCGGTTATCCATTAGGGTGCGCAAGTGAATTGCGTGACCAACTTCGGCACACAAGTGTACTTGCGCGACCATTATAGCACGCAAGTGTACTTGCGCGACCATTGTAAAACTTATGTGACCCTTGCAAAATGTTCTTTTTATTCCTTCCTTTGTCAATTTTTTATATTTTTCCAAAGGTAGAATCACTTTGAGCTATGATATTCCTCCTTTCCAATATTTAGTCTCTGTGAGGAAAGGAGCATCAACAAAAGTCCCCCCTCAGAGTTGGATCCAGAGTGAAAAGTGTATTTGACTCTGAGGAAAAAAACAGAAACCATGGGTCTTTGTGGTTATTGGAAGTTTAAATTCATGCATTTCGGACATAAAAGGATAATGTTTATGGTCGAAATAGCTTTGACTGAAATGGATTAAAATTGACTCAATTCTGTGACAATTCATCTGAAAACATATTACCATACTCAAGTATGTGGGGAAATATGTAAACTATGACTTATGAATATTTGAATCTAAGGAATGATATGAAAAAGATCTAAAAGCCATTAGAAGATGTAGTTCCCAAGAATAAAGTTGCCATTATTTAACAAATCCGTTAGGGGGTTGAATTATGAAGGGCCACCTAAGGGTATTTGCGGCATAGTGAAATAAATAACATCTTTTGGCTGACTGGTCCGTTATGTAGACTACTTAGGCAAGGCCACCTAAGGGCACGTGCTGCATAGTCAGGCAAACGAACTATCATAAATTTACTTTCCTAGTGCTAAAAATCCAGTGAATGGTTATAGATATTAAAATTTTCCAAAGTAAAGAGTTTGTTGTATGTAAAGGGGTATATAAATATGGAGAAGATATTTCCAAACAATAAAATCAAAGAACTTGATGGATATCACTCCTACAAAGGTCTGAACCAAATGTAGGGAAGAAGAATATAAACCATATACTTGAATACTTTCAGATCATGAAAAAGGATATGGGACAAGTATGTTAAGGATGGCTATTTTCTGCTGATACCTACATATTTTCATTTAAGACATATACGGACAAAAGAGGTATTCTTCCCAAGAATGATGTTACCAATATCCGAAAAACCCATTAGGGGGTTGAGTTATGCAGGTCCACCTAAGGGAATTGGCTGCATAGTCAAATAATAGTATCTTTTGGCTGTCAAATCTATTATGGAGACTGTTTATGCAAGGCTGCCTAAGGGAACATACTACATAGTCAGGCAAAAGAACTCTCGGAATTTTGACATTTTTGTGACTAGAAGTCAAGAAAAGGGTTATGAAGATCTGAAAATATTTAAGGTTAGGATTATGACACATAAATATGGGTATTGTCCAATGTATGCAGCGATACACAGATCAATGCTAACCTTAATCATGTTATGACTGGGTCCTGCATGGAAATGTTGGAATTCACTACGTATCCCATAAGGTTGGGAATCAAGCCATACGTAGTTCATGAACTACAGTTTAACGTCGTGTGGAAGAAAATGATTAGAGATTTAGTTTAGGGTCATAGAGCTTGGACCATTGTAAGAAATACAAAGTGTGTGTTTTCATGGGGACTTTTCATCCAAGGGTGTAGAAGTGGAATTTGGGGTTAGGCCCAAAATACTTGAGGCTGGATTCGAGGGCCACTCGAACGTTCCTATGTATCCCATAAGGATGGAAATCAAGCCCATGTAGTTCTAGAAATACCCTCTGTACAAATTTGGTTCGTACATGTGAAGGATGAAAGGGGACATTAGTACAATGATGGTTTAACCCAAGATAAAAGGTTTGGGAATTGCCATGTATGCACGTAGTTTTGAAATGAATCATTATTGAAAAATCAATGTTATTAATGTAAAACATGATTGGAAAATCAATGTAAATAATGGTTCCCTCTTAAGTGAGGGTATCAAAGAATATAGTAGTTTATTGTCATACTGGACAAAAGTGTTGTATAGTTTAACGTCGTATAACAAGGACGAAAGTGAACCAATGTAAAGATATTGATTATAGTGGCGGTTCCAAAAATCAACATCTTATGAGATGGAGGTGAATCGATGTGAAGAGATTGGTTTTGGGCTTGAGCCTTGGGAGGTTGCCTACGTACCCATCCTAGAAGGCAAGGATCAAAGTCCGCATAGTTCAATTAAAGAATGAATTAATGATCATGTTGTTCTTGGGTACAACGACCTAAAAAATGATGTTGTTGGGACTTACACATTGTTAGTATCCCAGAGAGAGTGTTATGGTTGAGGTTTTCTCTAAGCTCACTTGAGTCATATTCGGTGTGAGAAACAAGAGGTAACACCAACCTTAAAGATGCATAGTTTAATGTCATGTATGACATATAAAGGGACTATGCAGTTTAAAGTCTTGCAGTTAGGACTATTGGTGCTGCACAGTTTAGTGTCATGTAGGAGGGACAAAGTATAATTTCATGTCATGTAGGTCGTATCAAGGACTTTCTGGTATAATTTAGCGTCATGTAGTTAGGACTATGGGGAAAATATAGTTTAACGTCTTGTTGGATGAAAGGGGGACTATGCAGTTTAATTTCATGCAGTGAGGACAAAAGATTACACCATTTAACG
Source organism: Viscum album (assembly GCA_963277665.1). NCBI lineage: Eukaryota > Viridiplantae > Streptophyta > Magnoliopsida > Santalales > Viscaceae > Viscum > Viscum album. The sequence goes on from OY728141.1 coordinate 516,684,204, forward strand.
TTATGTTGGACGAATTAGGGAACATTTTTCACAGTTTAACGTCATGTTGGACGTATGTGCAAAAGTTTAGGGAGATATGCGTGGACCATTGGTTATGTAGTTTAACGTCTTGCTAGATGGTGGTGTAGTTTAAGGCCCTACAATACCTTTCGGATGATATATTTTGTGTTTATACAAAATACTTCAACAAAACTCTGGCATTGGTTGGAGTAGTGATGAGTTCTCTATCCATCGAGATTAATGAATAAGCTCCATTAGAGTAGACCCTAGGCATTGAGTAAGGTCCTTCCCATTTTGGCTCAAGATTGGGAGGTTTCTTTCCTGGTATCATTGGAGTTCTGAGAACTAATACCAATTCTCCCTGAGTGAGTGAATGAAGAAGAACTTTTTTGTTAAAATCTTGTGCAATTCGATTCTGATAAAATTCCAAGTGGTGCAAAGTAAAGAATCTTTTCTTATCTAACCTTTCCAATTCATTCAATCGATTTTGAGATTGTTCATGCATAGATGATTGATCAAAAATGGAAACTCTGAGCGAGGTTAGTTGAACTTCAATTGGCAAGACTGCTTTCGTTCCATATACTAATGAATATGGAGTTGACCGCGTTGCAGTGCGGGTGGTAGTCCGATAAGCCCATAAAGCATGAAAGAGTTATCAGGCCATGAATTCTTATCTTTATCCACCATCTATTGAAGTATATTTGAAAGATTCTCGTTGAAGGCTTCTATCAGTCCATTGGCCATTTCATGGTACTGAGATGAATGGTTGGATTTGATGTTGTATTCTTGATACAACTTCTTCACCTCGGATGAAAAGAAGTTTGTGCCATTGTCTGTCAATATGGTATGAGGGACACCAAATCTGGTAATGATGTTAGACTTGATGAAGCAAAAAATGCATTTAGAACTGACTTCATTTAGAGGTATTGCCTATGCCCATTTGGCAAAGAAGTTAGTATCAATAAGAATGTACATAAACTGCTTGGCCTTAGCCGAAGGGTAAGGTCCCACCACATCCATTACCCATGTGGAAAATGGCCATGAGTATTTAGCTATATGAAGAAACTATAGAGGTTGATGAATGAATTTGGCATGTACTTGGCATGAATGAAACTTCTTTGGTAAATCAACAAAATATCATATCATTGAAGGCCAAAAGTATCCAAGCCTTCGAATCTGATCAGATAGTCTATGTCCAGACTGGTGGGCACCACGGACTCCTGTATGCACTTCTTTCACTTGTGCTTGAAGCACTAAATCCAAGATTGCAATGAGTTCTTAGTATTATACATCATTATTGGTACCACCTTCCTACAAAAATATTGAATAAGGTAACACTGCCTTTTCTAGGGAAATGAGCAAAATTACAAAGCCAACTTTGTTGAATTTAGGATTTTCCATTTTCCTCCCTGTTGGACTTTTGGAAGAACCTTCAAAATACATTTCCCATTCTTGAGTACTTTCCTGAATAGAGAAGACTTCCTCATTAGGGAGTTCAATATCTGAAGATGTGTCTTCCACTGAAGAGTGTTTATCCAGGAAATCAGCTAGAGCTGGGCCCTTTATCGCCTTTTGAGAAACATACTGAATATAGAATTGCTGCCAAATACCTGCCCACCTTGCCAGACGTCCTGTAAGCATTGGACGACTAAGGATGAATTTGAGTGGGTTATTGCGAGATACCAATTGGACCTCGTGATGTTCCAGGTAGTGTCTCAACTTCTGAACTGCAATGATTATTTCTATGTAGTACTTTTCAATACTTGAATATCGTGTTTCTGCTTCATGCATTGTTCGATTGAGATAGTAGAGGTTGTTTTCATTCCCAACATCATTCTTTTTAGCAAGAAAAGAACCCAATGATCGCTCTAGAGCTGTCACGTAGAGGATAAGTGGTCTTCCTTCAACAGGTGGAATGAGTACCAGTGGACTCGAGAGGTATTTCTTGAGAATATCGAATTCTTCTTGACATTCTTCAGTCCACAGGTATGTGAGTCCCTTCTTCATCAATTTTGTGAAGGGTAAACTTTTTCCTACCAAATTGGCAATGAAATGCCGAATATAGTCTAAGTGTCCTTGAAGTTCCCCTAATTCTTTCAAATTTTGAGGAGGTGACATACCAATGATTGACATGGTCTTCTCAGGATCGACATCAATACCATGATGGCGTACAACAAAGCCGAGAAATATTCCCGAGGTTACCCTAAAAGCATATTTTAATGGGTTCATCTTCAAATTATGTTGTCGAAGCTTGAGGAATATGACATCCAAATCAGCCATGTGATTAGAACATTGTTTGGATTTAACCTCCAAATCGTCTACATAGCATTCATCAAAAATCCCTAATAAGGGTTTGAAGATACGATGAATGTCACGCTGATATGTTTCACCTACATTCTTTAAGCCAAAGAGAATTACCCAGAAGCAAAACACACCCCGAGGGGTTCTGAAGGCTGTGGATTCCTCGTCTTCTGGGGCCATTCCGATCTAATTATATCCGGAATATCTATCCATGATGGAAAGCACTTCATTGCCAGCTGTTGTATCAATTAAAAGTTCTGTAATCAGAACTGGGAAATCATCCATAGGACAATGCCTATTAAGATCTCTAAAATTGATGAAAACTCTAATTTGTCTGTTCTTCTTCATTACAGGGAAATTATTATCCAACCACTGGGGATACTGAAGTTCTCTGAAAAAAGTTAGTTTTGATAAGCTTATCCACTTTAACTTCAATTTTGGAAGCATAAGTTGGGTGTGTTCTTCTTGCGGCTTTCTTAAATCCTCGATGTTCTTCTGGTAAACCCAAATGATGAGTAGAAACATCAGGTTCAATCCCGGGAATTTCTGTATAGTTCCAAGAAAATATATCTCTATTTTGTTTTTGAAAAGAAATATACATATTTTTTCCTTCAAGAGTCATGGCCACACTGATTAAAGTGGGTCGTGGATCTTCTTCTATACCTATATTTATTTCTCTGAGTTCATCCACAGTGGTAGAGATACCCTCTTCAAAAGATGGAGGAGAATCTCTGAGATCATCCTCTTATTGTTCATCATGTGTTATTTCTTCCGTTTCTACTTGCATAGTAGATGATAAAGCAGAATTTTCATTATCAATATAGATGTCAAAATTTGCATATCTTGAAGAAGAAGCTTCCATTTCCGACCCGATTGATGATGAAGGGTCTTCATTGGGTAAAATGGAGGAGATGATGGATTGAGAATCGAAATAATTGTTCACCTCTGATGTTGCTATAATTCTTCTGGCATAATTGGAGAAGTATATACTTGTTGTATTTCAGCAGATGAAATAATGTCGTCACCATTTGTGCTTTCATCACGGCTTGGTGGGTTACCAATTTCTCCCATTTTTTCTGGATCGATTGCCGTAATTGACATTATGGATCTTTCCATAAGTGTATTTTGATTTGGGTCTATCATGTCAATTTTACTGATAGGAAACACATAATATGTACTCACATGTGTAAATGGATTTACTGGATTTTTCTCCAAACCATATGGAGCATTAACTTTGTTAATCTCCTTTGTTGTGGATTTCTCCCATCCCTTCATGTGAAAGAATTCCACCTCAATGTATTGAGACTCACATGTCTTGAACGGGGCCTTATCACCATACATGTCCCAACATGACCATAAAAATAATATTTGAGACATTGATGGTATGATGAAGGGATAGCCGCATTTTGATGTAGCCAAGGTCTTCCAAGAATGATGTTGGAAGCTGAGTCGTGATCAACAACCATGAAATCCGAATTAGATACAAGATCTCAAATCTGAGTTCTGAGTGTAACTTCTCCCAGTAGTTCTTGTTCATTTTTATCATATCCTTGTAACATCATGGTAGAAGGAGATAAATAAGATTCTGTGAGGCCCAATCGACGAAGTGTACGAATGGGCATGAGGTTGACTCTTGAACCATTGTCAATGAATGCTCTTCGGACGTCTACGCCATTGACCTTACCAGATAAGTAAAATGGTCTAATATTCCCATGCACAACATCATTTTTATCTTCAACAGTAAAAAATATTATTACATGGCATTCTGCCGAATTATTCTCTATGTGATAGACATCAGTTGTAGCAATTTTAGTTTCAAACTCCTCTGGACTTGAAAATACCTCGATGAGTTCTTCCCGAAGATCTTTTAATAGATTCAGAGCATCCAGAATTGATAACATGGCTGGTACGTGGGAAAAGTGTTTCAATACATAATAATTTTGATCCAGAGGTCTGCATTTCCCAACAGGAATATGTGGCTTAGCAGGTACCTTGGAATCAAATACATTGGAAGTTGATGCATCTTGTATTGGGATAGGAGTTTGCAATATTCTTGGTTTTGGACTATTAGACCGATTATATCCATTTACTTGTTAGGATGAAGAATACGAAACCTTCAACCGTTCTTCCAAAATAATTGTGCTAGGACTGAATTTTATATTGGTAGAAGGACTTTCTTGTTCAATCTGAGCTCGCTGAAGGGCTCTACCATGAGTTTCTGCTGCGTACACAGTTCTAGAAGGGGTAGAATTGGAATAGTGGCTTTTGAAAGTTCTACGTCATCCCCTATATCCTTATACTCTAGAACTTCCTCAGATTCCCCTATTTGATACAAGGAATTCAGGATCATCGAAATCGAAACTGTGAATGGCATATGGATCCTTTAATTGAATCGTATTAACAGAACCGAAGATTAACTCTTCTTCTGATGAAGAATATGCCTGATTAGCCAGTGTAGGCTGTTCCGTTTGGTGGGGCGGTGCCCGTGGATTTTATGTAGATGGAATTAATTCTTCCAGAGTCAAAGAAAACTTAGTATTTGACACATACACATCTTTTTCTGATTCTTTTTCTTTATTTGAATCATGTCGTTTCTTTGAGGACTTTCCCTCTGACGAAGAGGGTTTTTCCGCAATATTCATGGCAGAAGACACAATCAGTTTCATTAATTGTGTTCACAAAATAGCATGAGTTCGTTTGATTGTCTTTCTGGCCATCCAATCATCATACTTCTGTGAATTTTTGCTTTTGACTTCTTGCCATTCGCCTTCCTCCTCTGGAACTGTAGCAGTAACACATGCTTCCTGAGCTGAGGAACCTTTCAGTTAGACTTGTCCCGAGTCGACCATCTTTTGCAAGAGGTATTTTAAGACAAAACACTCCTGGATGGGATGCCCTAACATTTGATGAAAAGGGAAATAATTGGGACGATCTTCAACTCCTTCATTATTTGGCCTCTTATGCCATGGCAATTGTACCAGATTATTTTCCAGAGCCGAAATGAAGTAACCATGAACTTGTTCATTTCGGAAAGAGTATGTTTTTCTCTTCATTTCCTCAAATTTTTTTTGTATTTGATCTTTTTGATCATATGGACGGAACATCCTTTGTTGTTGGTGCTCAATATGTGGAGCCCTTTGAGAAGATGAAGGTTTTAAAGTAGAAACAGGTATTGTTGCTTGTTTAAGCATAATTGTAGCAGTTTCTGCATTACCCATTCTCCTTCCTAGAGCTGATGGAATTACATGAAATTTAGATTTATCCTGTATAAGGGAATCTTCAATCTGCTGAGCGATTGATGTAAGGTCTCAAAAACCTCCTATGTATTTCACAGGGATCAACGGCGTGCGTAACTCGTCATGCAAATTTTCCACACAGATTGGAAAAATTTCTTCTTGAGGGAGTGTTAATCTTAATGAATTTGTTAATCCATTCTAGAGAACAATTATATATGAGACACTTTCATTCTCCTTTTTCTTACAGTTTGTATGATCAAAAACTGGTGTCTTTGGCAAAGGTGAGCTGAAATGAAGAAGGAATTGTTGACGGATATCTTCCCATCCAGTAATTGACCAGGATTGCAAGCTTGTATACCAGACAAAGGCTGGTCCTTGAAAGGACCGTACAAAGCATCTGAGTTTTACTGATTCTTTCTGCACCGGAGTTCCCATCATAGGATCACAACAAGACACATAATTCATTAAAGGCTGTTCAGGGTTGCCTGATCCATTTAAAATAGGGAATACAAGATTTCCAAAATTGGATGGAGGAGAGAATGAATCTACCCATTCAGGGTAATCTCTCTTTTCTAGTTTAACATGTGCACGTTTCCCTTTCATAGTTTATAACCGAGTTTTTAATGACTCAATGGTAGTTATTAACTTTTGAGAAACATCTAGTCGAACTTGCCCTTTGGTAGGTGCTATGACAGGAGCTTGGAAAGATGTGGTCGTTGGTGCTGAAACTGATGGTAGCACTGCCAACTGTTGTTGCACTTGACCCGTAGGATTAGACCTGTGAGGGTGTACTGATAGAGGAGGATATTCATGAACAATCTCAGTAGATTCAACTAATTCCCTTGGCTGATTGACTCCATCATGCTTAAGAAGAAGACTACCCTGAAGTAGTTCTGCATTCACCCTCCTTAATTATTTTATTTCATCGTCTTGTTATGCAAACCTTTGCTCTAGTGAAAGTGATTGGCCTTCTTCAGAGAAAGGATATGTAACCTGATTCTTTCCCCTCCCTTTGTTGGATCCTTTTCAGAGAGGGGGAAGTGGTTTAATTGAAGGATTACCTAGGTTATGAGTAACCCTATGATTTCGTGTACGCACAACTTCTTCATTTGTGTCGGTGTGTACATATTCTTGAGTAGGAACCTCTTCATCTGAGTCCCCTGAGTGAGTCTCATCTGGTGGATCAGAAACAATGGCATTGATGAAATTTATTGATGCATAACACATCACATCCCATCTATCAAAATTTCTGTGATATTGTCTTCTTCCATGTCTTTGATGAGACATTGCATTTTGTTGATTCGATCCCTCAAGAAATTCATGATAAACCGTAATTTGGAGGGAATATACTAATAATTTGGCTCTTCGTTCCCCGTGAGGCTTCTTCCCCAATCGATAAAACACCGAATTTATCTGAGGAGGGGATTCATGATTTGAAAAAGTCCCAAGTCCGGTGGACTGGGGCTGTTCCTACTATTCCCGCTCAACTCCTCGAATCCTATTTGTTAATTCTGGGTGTTTGTTTAAAAGAGTCCCTAGTCTGGAAATCTGGGGTGGCTCTTGACAAGCTATGTCTGATACTTTCTTAAAATCTATCATGATCTTGCGAACCTTAGTCCAGAAATTAGATGGATGCATTAACTGGTATCCACTTTTATCACCTGGTTCAAAATACCATTGGATGATTTCCGACACTTCTATCACTTGATGATGTGCTTTCTCCATAAGACAGGAATGTTCAATATTCTCATTTTCTTGATGCAGGATTAATACAACAACTTGTAATCTAAATTCTTGATTTTGAGAGGAACTAATTGAGGCATGTTCTTGGGAAAGCTTTTGATTACAAAAAAAGCCCATTGACTATGGCTGGCCAGAGTCAATAACATTCCATGAGAACAATTTTGGCGGTCTTTGCTGACTAGAGAGCACTATGAAATGTAGTGCTCCATGAATACCTCATCTTCTGACATGAATACCAGATGGGGCATTGGTAATTAACTGACGCAATATTCTTAGTGCGCCAAGGCGTGAATGTTGAAGGGATATCTACTGCTTTTCAGCTTTTGGATATCGAGAGACTTATAGAGATGCCAAATCAATCTAACATTTTATCCCTTTTATTATCTTAAGAGGATTTTCATATTCATCCTAAGATAAAACTTTCTTCTTCAACTTACAATGATTTTTCCGTATGTTGAGACGAATATTATGAATTCCATCTTCTGTCAACAACTTTTTAATGTCATACTGAGAGTCAGCCAGAGGCCAAAACATGACTGGTACTTCACCTTTTGTCAGTTGTTTTCTCATTTTCATCATTTCATCATTATCATTCATTGAAGATTCTTCTACCTAATTTGACGAAAGTTGGTGTTTCCTTGTTGCTTCATCGGATTCACCAATATTGGTTGAGAAATCATTGATCAAACTAGAAGATGCATGACTTTGGGGTGGTTCGGAGAATGACCTACACCCTGGGCTATCTTCTGATTGATAAAGTGTTTCACCTGCTAGCGATGAAGAATCATACATGACTGGTTTTTCATTTGAAAGTTCCTCAAGATAAGAGGGCTTTCTCGGAACTACATTTTCCACTAGAGCATTTTCCAGGAAATGTGCATCACTACTGTGGAGAGGACTTTTGCAGCGAAATTCATCATCATGGGGAGGACCACCATAATGGGTTACATCAAAATATGAGATCTCTTTCTCCTTGGTCTTCTGACCACATAGAGGGTTCCTGTTGCTCTCAACTGAAGATGAAACTTCAAGATTGACTGAATTGTCATGAAGCAAGCCTTCATGAGGAAGTGTCTATTGAAGACCTTCAGAATTAATGTTCCAACTATTGAGAAATGAGGGAGTAGAATCTTGAATTCCAACAGATAACTGTCTGAGGGCTTCAAAAACTACAACATCGAGCAAGGCCTTGTTACAGATTGGCTCTTGATCTCCTGACAGTGTTGGGCGGGTCTTTTTTTAGACGCCTTCTTACTCGCTTTGGAAACCACTTCTTGACGAAAGTGGATGCTCTGAGCAAGTGTATGTGCCTGACTAGGAAATATGGCCCGGTTAGGCTGACGATATCCAATCAAATAAGGCTTATGTGCTTGACTTGGTTGTCCGTATGATATGGGGGTATTCCACACAACCCTATTGGACTAGAAAAAATGTGTGTCTACTTCGGAGTGAACTATTGATGTGTCACTCCACTAGTAGGGATAGATTTATGTGTCTTTCCCTGAGATGCTTCTGAAGCTGTTATAATATCCTGGCATGCATCCAGAATATGAGAAGGTATTTTCTTCGGATATTTCACCATTGATAGAATATACTTAGTGACTTCAGCAGCTGGAATGGGGATATACGTCCATTCCATGATTAGAGTACGTGTATGTGTCTGCTCCTGTCCTCCTTTTACTGTCAGTGAATCCTGACAGTACTCAAGTGTGGGGGCAGATAGTTGAGTCTACCTCCTGCTTGTCACCGAAGAATTCCGACTGACTTCTCCGTGTGCTACCAAGAGAGACTGTTAGTACACTTGATTAGTATTAGCAGGTGTATATGCCTTCTGATTTCACTTCACCGAACATGGTTGATGAGCTCCATCATATGTAGTCAGACGAGCCTGCTGACTAGATGATGATGTATAAATAGGTGTATGTTCATTCCTATTGTACTCCACCGGAATTGCCTAGTGGGATTGGCTTGATGCTACCAGATGAGTCAGCTGGAAAACAGAATTAAAACGGGCAGGTGTGTGTGCCCGCTTGTTGCTTTCCACAAAGTTAGATTGGTTGACTTCTCCAGAGATGGTAGGGATGAGAACCTGTTCACTGTTAACCAGATTTCTCCTATGGAAAGTCGTCTTGCCTGCTCGGGTTTGAGGAACCTGAACTGAACGCCTGGAGTCGACACCCTCATCATGTTGAGGGCGCACTGCCGCACGAGTCTGGCGGCGATTGTTGATGGGAGCCCTCGGTAAGGACTCCTATTTCTTTTAATTAAGGCCCTGAGGGACCTTCTCATTCACCTCCCCAGAATATGGGAGTGAATGGTGATTGCATTTTGGGGATAACGACCCGAAACAGTTGGAGACGGTGGTTAGCATCGCCTGCTTCATGATCACTATTCATCGTTGTTTGGACGACCAGTGTGAGTTGTTCACTTGGAGGGCTTGTCAGGCAGCCTCCAGAGTTGGGATGGTACCATGTTGATGGTACTCCTTAACCAGCGCATTTGATACACAGCTTTAAATACACTGAGTAGGTGTTGTCATCGTAAGAGGGAACGACGATCCAGTAGGAGTAGCAGCAGTCTCATTCGCAGCAGCGGTATTCACAGGTCTGAACTTGAGAGCAGCCATTCTGGAAATGCAGAAGATCTTGGAAAAGAGTGCATGTTTTAGATAACAGACGTAATCATGATAAATTCCTCCATTACATCTTTTGTATGATCACATATGTCAATGATTGATTTTGTTGGCCCTCCCATTGAGTTTTAAATAGGGGCCTAACAAATAGGTAAAACATCATTTTAACTTGATTAAGGATTCACGTCGAGTTCACCATTTTTTGTTTCCCTCGGAATTTGGGTATGACCTCTTTGATTGAATGTTCAATCATTACAATCGGTTTCTAACGGGTTTGTTCATTGAACCGGAAACATCCAATGATTCCACATCTATTTGGACCTACTTTCCAAAGGTAGACGCTCATTAGTTTGTAAAGGGATGATGCTTAGGAATTTTCATTGGTCGAGAGGATGGAAGGTCGGACTCATCATGCCTTTTTTTGGAGAACTAATGTCTACTCTGGGACACTCATTATATATTTAAGTTATTTTTGTGAATCCTTATTACATTACAAAGTATAAAATGAGCTTTCCTTCAGATCTAACAATCAATGATTAAATATGTAGTAAATTTAGAGAATCATTTATATGTATTCGAGTTTCTTCATCGATAGAGAATCATCTGTATTTATTAGAGATTCTTGGTCAATGGTATCCTTCAACACATTTATATAGAAGTATCTTTGTAATTATGATGACCATGCTGGTTTTAGAGACAATCAGTGGGGCAGTTGATGTTTATTGTCATTCAGAAGGACATGGATTATTTCAGAGTTGGGATCGAACCCGCAGATGGGCTACCTACGTATCCTTTGTTTATAAAAGTAATAATAACCCACGTAGTTCGAGTAAGGGAGTATGTTGTTTATGATTGATGGCTCAAAGAAGGATTTCATAATTACTTTTACACTCTAATCTCACGTGAGTCATGGTCGGTGTGAGAACAAAGAGGTATTGGTAAAGATCAAACAATTGTGCCATAAATGATGCAATCATAAGAAATAATGTGGGACTTATGTATGTATGACTTCCCAAATAAATGAAGATTAGGATTTAATTTAGGGATGAAATCCAGGAAAATGGTCCATAAAGGTATATGTCTTTCATGGAGATTTGAATACTCTAACATGGAGCTTCCTCATAAAAAGGAGTCCCAAATTAAGAGAGGACTTAGGATTGGGTTTTACTCCTGATAAAGAATCCCAAATGAAAGGTAAATTAAGACTGGTTAAGAGAAATTAAGACTGGGGCTTACCCCTGATAAGGAGGCCCAAGTTAAGGGACTTGAAAATTTAAGGGACTAAAGTCTTACTCCTAAGAAGGAGGTCAATATTTGAGACTGGGGCTTACTCTTGAAAAGGAGGCCCAGGTTAAGAGAATTATGGTTGGGGATTACTCTTGTGGAGGATTCCCAAATTATGGGACTTGGGTCTTACTCCTAAGAAGGAGGCCCAATTAAGAGAACTTGGACTAGGGCATATTCCTGAACAAGAGGCCCAAGTTAATTAGTTCTCTCATCAAAAAGGATGAGGTTGAATGAATTAAATCTCAATATTTAGTGACATAAGATGTGTAAATCACTAGGTTTTGAGAGATATTCCATAGAACTCCTTTCAGATAAGGAAGTCAAATCATGAAATCATTCCATAAATGGCTTTGAAGAGTGTCTTGAAAACTGAATCTTGAATAGGAGAGGTGGAATGGATTAAGAGGTGTGAAATGGGCAAGAAGGGAACCCAAAAAAGGCAGGGGTGCACATGTCCTGGAAGGTGCGCAGGTACTGCGTGGGCACACAAGTCCTGGTCGCGCAGGTATACCTGTGCGACACATGGGTACTTTCGAGATAGTTAACCAGTAGGGTAATACTTGAGTGACTCTTGGTTAATGACTTTTGAATCATCTTGAGGTTCTTCCAGAAGAGTGGCGTGCAAGTTCTATTGAAGGAGTTAGGCAGTGCGCAAGTGTGGCTATTTCCCTTAAGGGCTGGCCACTCAGGCGCGCAAGTGTTGATGAGTTTCAACACATAGGCCTTCCTCCACCTCTTTAGATCTTCCGTTCAAGGTAAGAAATTACCTTAAAAGTGTTTCACAATCTTTGAGAAATGACTAGGGCGCCGAGAGCTCAAATCTGAGTTTCTGGAAAAATTCCTCTCCAAAATGGGGGGCCCACAGGGTCTATTTATAGGCTAGAAAAGACCCCGGGCAGTTATCCTTTAAGGCGCGCAAGTGACTTGCGCGTCTAACTTCGGCGTGCAAGTGTAATTGCGCGACCATTGAGGCATGCATGTATACTTGGGTGACCATTGTAAATCTTGTGCGACCCTTGCACAATGTTCTTCTTATTCCTTCCTTTTTCAATTTTTGATATTTTTCCAAAGGTTGAATAACTTTGAGCTAAGATATTCCCCTTTTCCAATCTTTAGACTCTATGACGAAAGGAGCGTCAACACCATGAAACCATTTTTATGGTTTAACAAGAATATGATATATGTGTTATGTCTTATTTAATGTTTTATTTATATATTATGTACCTATTTCTAAATGATTAATCAAAGCAATTTCGTTTTGGTCGAAAAACCACCCAAATTAACCCAAACAATCATCTTTTATTTATTATTTAATGATTCATCAACATGGTAATTAATATAATTGATTATAAGATCATTTAAACTAATGGAATATCATTAGTAACATGAAATTCAATTTTTGGATGTTTTTCCATGTTTTATAATAACATTCATTTAAGAATACAAGTGAACCACTCAAGAAACCCATAAAAATGAATATTCTCGTTCAATGTGTTTAAACACTATAACTCATCAAAAGGACCATTAAATAAAACAATGAAACCAAAATTAAACATATTAATGTATAAAATGTTATGTAATTTTTAATTTTCTAATATAATTTCATTACATAGGACATTAATGATAAGGAAGCATTCATATACAAGGTAACGAGAAATTATGGAACCCAACATTCATCCTCCGGTTCTCCCTCTTTCACTATTTTCATGATATGGTCACTACTTAAAACTCATTTTTTTCATCATAGTAACTCTTTATCTGGGATATAGATGTTTTTAAATGCGGTTTATTTTAAACAAAATGATTTTCAAAATATGATTTCTTTTAAGAAGACACCTTTTAATTCTCATTCAAGGTTGACGGTTCCTGAATCATGTATGTTATTCCCAATTTCATTAGAGAACTCAATGTTTATGAATGTGTTCTTATAATATGAAACCCATTAATTTTAATGTGTTATTTATGTTCATTTTTTTAAATTTTCATTTTGGAATTCATGATAAATGATAATGTTATGAAGTGACGGGTATGCCCAGACTTATATTGGGCAACATGAATGATTCAATGTGATAGGTGATCCTGGAAATATATAATGATTCAATGCATTGATTAATGTGATGAATATCGCAAGTTAAATGAAATTATGTGTCAACAAGATGCTATCATTGTTCACAAGTATGAGTGGTAGTTAACCACTAAGACATGATGTTCCATTTCATTTTTTTCGCCACATTTCAAGTCTTTTATTTATCCTTCCTCTCATGTTCATGATTCATTCCTATGATATGATTGTGATCACACCATGATATATTGTTATTATATATCATTTAAATATAATTTTATCTCACCTAATTTGATGTATTTCCTCAGGTGGTTTAATTTACTAAGGAGAGGTCATGTTCCAATGAGAAGCCAGAGAAGAAGGAATTAAATAAATGTTTATTCTTGATGTTGAAATTGTTATGTATGGTCATAATTTTCCCAAGACACTAAACCTATGGTTCCTATATGAGTAATAATATTATGTTTTTTACATTTAAATGATGTAATAGTAATTTAATAAATTGATGGGTCATTTTAATAGCTACACAGTTTTTCATTATGGCTCCTATAACATTTGGTTTTTCAAGATAAAAATCATTTCATTTCCCATGACAAAAATAATTATTGTGTTTCCTTTAGGTTTCATCCAATGATAAAAACCCAGAATCATAGTTTTAGAAACACTAATCATAATGGAAATATCACATAATCATGAATACGAGTTCAATTAGTGAAATTTTAGGTTTAATCCTAGGTTATTCATGATCATTTCTAAAATACCATGATTGTAACCTATACTTCGATATATTCTTTGGTTTATTACTAATGAAATCTCATCCTAGATTCCAAAGGATAAAAATACATTTCTTCTACTACCAACAATAATCACCCATACATTACATACATTTATATTAATTCAATGTTATTAATTATTCATTACAAAATATAAAAAATCCATGATAGGACCGTATAGGAATAGTGTCTTTAGAAATTGAGATATGTAAACCAATGGTTTATAAAACTTCTTAATTTTAAACCACTTATTTTATTATATCTAAACCTATTTTTTATTTTCTAAAATTATACCATTCTTCATTACCTAGGAAAAAAACATTTGAAAGGGTGAGCTCAGATAACTGGAAAGGGTATACATGGGATATATAAGTCACATAATATTCATATGACATAATCAACATAACAATTTAAATTCTTATACTTCATATGAATGATTGTGATATCATGTTATGGGATAAAATATGATGGTTCATACTAATTAATGAATTTAATCCCAATAGTCATAACATATGATATATAGTTTTCCGGCCTACAAATAAGCCGAGAAAATCATTTCATATTATTCAAGGTTCATTTCCAAACCATCATAGAAGAAAAAATCCATTACTAAACACAGTTCACTCCCCATTCTACCCCAGTATTACTGAACCAAATACTTTTCTTGTTCCATCCAAGTCTATCTCATGATATATAAATATTTACCCAATTAATTGTAGGGACATAGAGATCCCAAAAATTAAATAATGTAATCATTATTTTGTGTACCATAATAAAATTAATTATTAATCGTAACCAAATGAATAAAATTGGATTCTTTAAAAATCATTCCACCATAACATAATAAATGTAAACCAAATGGATTTCATAAATATAATTCCATAATAAACACAATAAAATCATATGATCAATAAAGATATTATAAAATAAACATATCTCATTTAAATAGTTCCACCTTATATTGAAAATAATTTGATATCACACTTTAAATTAACATTTGAGGAAAATATCATTTCTACTTAACATTATTTTCTTTTCTCAAAATATCATGAAATTTTAAAAGAATCAAATATATTTGAAAATAAATATTAAATTTTATAGATTTAGATTAATGGAAATATGGCCTTATGAAAACGTAAAAACTATTTTCTTGTCATATAAGTTACAAAATAATATCCTCATATATTTTCTAGAAAAGTATAAAAATAAACATTCCTCGTTACAAATAACGAGAAAATATCCCTTTTATACAATTTAATATAAATCAAAAATGTTTAAAATTGACTTTAAAGTATTTTTAAATAATATTAATAATATTACATACTAATGAAATATTTATGGGGATGGTAAATATACCCCAATTAATAGTTACATATAAATAATCTTGGATAATAATGGGATTACAAAATTATCCCTAACCATAAATATGATATCCTTCGTATGAATATGAGCATCATATATAATGATTTAAATAATTTCATTAGATTATTTAAGCACCATATTAGTAATTATGATATCATATATGATCATATTATTATATATTTTCAAATAAAATTTCATTATTTCTTGTTATTCGGGTATTAACTACTCCGTTTGCCTATGAAAGTTTTGTCAAAACAGTTCTGGTTCTTCAATATTGGTAATGGACATATCATATGAAAATGATAGTAAATAAATAAATAAATATATATATAATATTTATTCATTATATTAATTAATATAATCATTCTTTAATTAAGATCATGTAGAATGAATCACATCGCATCGTGGAGATGGAAGGTCAAACGTAGGAAGGAGTGATGACATCATTCCCATAATTGTTGAATAGTATTGAAGTGAATACTGTATATTATTTATGAATAAATATAAATATATAATAATAATAATAATAATAATATAGTATTTATTTCCATCATTATACCAATTCAACCATAGTGGTGGTGAAAAATAGATTACACCAGATTGTGGAGACGGTAAGATTTACCTACGCACATGTGGTGATTTTGTTTTTCATAGGTTGCATAAAAAGTAGAATATTGATTTCCATAATCATAATTA
The DNA here is from genome assembly GCA_963277665.1 of Viscum album. Lineage (NCBI taxonomy): Eukaryota > Viridiplantae > Streptophyta > Magnoliopsida > Santalales > Viscaceae > Viscum > Viscum album. The sequence continues at coordinate 516,700,296 of OY728141.1, forward strand.
AAACTCATTATTTATTTAATACATGTGTCATTACATTATAATAAAATAACTTATATAGAGGATGTTGAAGAAAAATTAAGTTTGAAAGAATCGTTAGAGGATATTACATATTCTTTGGCGTGCTTCCTCTAAATCTACGCATAGAGCACTAGATATGGTCTTTGAAGAAAATTCAGACATATACAATATAAATAGGGATGTTTATAAGGTAATGTTTTAGAGATTAATGATATTTAATGATCAAATTGAAGGGAAGTGGTGAGGGAGAAGGTGGATTTTTGTATTCAAAGTGAGGGGCATTTTTTAGATCCCAAAAAATATTAATTTTTATCAAAATTAAACCCCATAAAAACTAATCCAAAAATACCAATTTAAAATGTGGGATGAGATATGGTTATAAAATTATCAACCAATATTTTTTAAGAAAAATTTCTTTTAATTAAATCCTTATCATTTAATTAATAGTTGTTTATTCTACATAATTATTAACTAGGGTAACAAATATTTCATTATTAAAATGGCACAATATTGACTTATTTGATGTTAATAAGACCATACATAAATAAAATAAAATATTTAACAATATATATTAACAAATTTATGTTTTTAAAAATTGTTTTATAGTTTTTTTAAAAATTAATTAATTGATTATTTTGGAAAACAATCGATATTGTAAATTTGAAAACTATTCAATTCATTGATTTTTAAAAATACACAGCTAACAATTTAACATGGAACAAAATATTTTATTATATTACGAAGAGTTAAAGTTCATCATGAAAATTCATTAGACATATTAATTATCCAAAATTATATTTATTTCAACACCTTTAATAACATTTATTTTTTTCTGTATTAATAATATAATTAATAAATCAAATTTGTGTAATTATATAATATTCTTATCTTTTAATAAATATTATAAATAAAATACTACTATGAAAATAAATAAACAAGGCTTATAATTCGTATTTTTAGTTTAATTTATCTTCTTTAAAATCAAACATTTAAAATTTTATACTTATTAAATTACGAATTTTATAACTTTAAAATCACATTAAATTAAATAATTTAACTGTCACAATGTATTTTATACACCTCCGAATGGTATCTAATAGGACATTTGGATGTTTATGGTCTATATATAATCATCCAATAATATTGGGTCATGTTTTTTTCTATGGTTATTATAATTTTAATAATAATTATTTTATTGATTTCTCATCAATTAATTAATTTGTACACGATAAATGTATAATCCTTTACAAAAATTATATATTTCATAAAAACTAAAAATAAATAACCAAAATAAAATAAAACAAGTTATCTTTAAAATTATTATTTATAATCGAATTTATATTCAATATAACCTTATATAAAAAATGATTTATTTTTTAAAATTTAGGTGATACATATTTATCCTATTATTTAAACAAAATTAAATTTAATCTCATTTTCAAATCCTTGTGGAATGCAAAGGAATAATTTTCTAGATAAGGAAAATTTAGGTAAAAATGGACACATAAAATTAAATTAAGACAAGTTTTAGGGAAATTTTATGATAGTATTCTTACACATAATTACACGAATTACCATTTAACCCAATTAATAATAAGAAAAAAAGTTTCTATTAATAATGAAAATAAAATAAAATAAATTTATTTATATAATTTGTAACTAATGATTTCAATTGGGAATAAATATTTCAAAATTAAAACACATAAGTCACAGTAATTAATTTAAAATTAATCCTGTTGTTAGAAAAATAGAACGAGTTTTAAAATTTAAAACACTGCAAAAGATTGAAATTTGTTTACATCAGAATTCAATGTAAAATTAATGACAATGACAAAAATAATATTTAATGAAAAAAAATTATTCTATTTTTACATTAAATCAACCAAATATCATAGTTTAACAATATAAATTATTTCAATTTAAAAAGATGTTCTCATTTAAAAATTAGTTTATTTTTACTATTCGTCGAGATTTGAATGTTATATGAAAAAAATTAAAAATTCATCCAATGTATATTTTTATATCCATCACCCAAATACCATTTTTAGGATTTAATAAAAAAAATTTAATGTGTTATATTCTTAATTTAAAAGATGTTCATAATAAAAAGGTGCAAAATTACCTTTTGAAAAATATAGGTTTTTATATATAAAATATGATTTATTCATACCCTATGAAAAAAATATCTATTGGATAAATATAAAAAATATTTTCTCAGTATATAAAATATATAATTCATTAATTTAGTTTACTAATATTAAGTCACTCAATTTGTTATTAGAAAAATAAAAATATATAATTGATTTATATTTTCCATAAATAATTTGTTGATATTGACTTCACCATACCTTTCCATAAGTTATTTATATTTATTATTTATATCTTAATGACTATGATAAAATGGTAATTTTAAAAAAAGGGTGTCTCACAGTTCGATTAAACTCTTGATTTCATGCAATGTTGGAAATTTTAGAAATTAAATTATTTAAAGAAAATATTTCATAAAAACATCTGCATGTTACATTGTAGATAACCTATTGTTTAATTTATATTAAATGCATATAAAAATTGGTTAAATATGTTTATTATGCTAATAAATGCGTTCCAAAATATCATATAGTATATATTATAACCCCTATACTAACAAGTGGAATTAAATATGGGATTCCTTGTTAAATCAAAAAAAAATCATTTCTACATGTGGTGGTGTGGTTTCATAGAGGGGATATTATGGGTATGGTGTGATTATGTTGTAGTGAAACTAAGATGGTTGTGTAGTAATTTTCTTTATATGTTGTTGTGAGTTGGTAGTTATTTTTCGTTAATATGAAAAATATAGAAGATGAGTATGAAGAAGGATAATAATATTTTTGTTGGTAATTTCTAATTGTATTTTCATCGATTTCATGAGGTAAGATTCACCATATATCTAGAGTTTGTGGTATGATGTGGTGTAAATATGAAGTGTTTTAATTTATCTGGGATCTTCACCCCCTAAATGATTGTTACATTGTTTCATAATATGTTTCATCACCAGATAGTTTATCGGGTAGTGACGGAATACTTAAATAATTTTTTATAAATTTTTTAATGGATTGGGGTGGTTTGCTTAATGAAATAGATTTGGAAAAATAGAATTGGATGGAAATGTGAAATAGGATTTTCATTTTATTATGTAGTATTGTGCATTTATTGGTAGGTGTAAAGGTAGAAGTGTTTTGATTTGGTTTTTTTTGAGAACACATAGGTTGGGATTGATAGTTTGGTGATATATATATACTTGTATTTCCTTGTGATTTCTATATGATTCCCACCCATTTTGAACACTATGTGTCGAACACCTTCATGGTAAAACATGGGGTTTTTCCCCATCATTCTGTGAGGGGTTCAGATGATTGGGTGCCCACACATTTCTGCTCACCCTTCCTAGTGAAGAAGGTATTAAACATGTATAATGTATAGAGGTTTATTAGTATATTACATGGTGGTTGTTATATCATTGTTGATTGAAAATGATGTGGTTTGTGGAAAATGTGATTGTTTTCAAGGTTTTTTTCCTAAATGATTTTAGAATGAGATGTGATATGCATTCCCAGGTGTCTTCGAGATGATAATTTATGTTTCAGGGGGGCCATGTGTGTTTTAGAAGGATGTGTTGTGAGTCGATGGTGTGTTCAGTTGGGATGTGTAGTGAGGCCTCGGTTTGTGTTGGTGGGAAATGTTGTGAGGCACATTTATGAGTGGGTAGGATGTGATGTAGTATAGAAAAGGGATATTATATCAATGATGTATGATGTTGGGTGAAAGTGGCATACTAATGGGAATGTGGTTCATGGTACCCTTTCATCGATGTGATTTACCTTATATTATATTACATTCCATGAATTACATGGTGAGTGTGCCTTGGTGAGGTTGGAATGGGTAGTGTATCGAGACAGGTGTAGTTTGGTTCTATTTTTTTTCTGACATGATCATTATTAATCACCTTTAACATGTGAAGGAGGGATGTTAGATTTACTATTGTGTATACTTGTATGCTCACCCTATGTATATAAAACTATTTTCATGATTACTTGATGATTATTTGCATCGTACTAGGCATAACCAGCATGCGATCTAGGACATATGATGTGTCTCTGTAATATCCTTCCATTTGGGTGTTAAAATTGTGGGTTGTGTTGTATTGTAATACTTTTTTTTTCATGAATTGTGGTATGGTTTGGGCTTCCATTTACATATTAATTTCTATAGTTTTGTATGATCCATCTTATCTCTTGATCTAGTTTCTATATAAAAGGTAATATCTAAAATATTGTGAGATTTTTAAACCCTTATTGTTAGTCACCACTTTGAGTCCTACTAGATGAATTAATTAAGGGTCATTATCAACCTTTATTTCCATCCCATGAGGCGAATCCTTTAAGGGATGGTTGATGATAATACTAATGAATGCAACATGTAATTTTTAATTTTATATAACCATTATAAATATTTTCTGAATGATATTTTATGTTTTAACCTCTATTTACATTTTTTTATTCAAGAGTATTTCCAAAATTTCAATATAAGTTAATTTTTTTATTCTCTAATATATATATATATATATAATGGGTGACTGAACTAGTTTCATTAAAAAAATTATTCATGGTGCTATAATGAGTGATATCCTGTCAATAAATTGTTGGAAAAATATTATTCCCAGTGATATCAACATCATTTGGAGATCCCTTTGATACAATGGGGATATTTTCACTTGAAACCATAAACATTAATCCTCTTGATGGATCGTGTAATTTAATTTTCCATCAATGATATAATCCATCACTTCTATAAGGATCCTTGATTTGAACCGGATGAAAATCTTTTGAAATTTATACCTTTTCATATATTGGACGAACCATTTTTAAAATTGAACTATGAGATGAATTTTTAAAGGATGGAACATTTTGGAGTAATATATATTGATGTGGGAAATAGAAAAATATGTTTTTTGGGTATCTCAATGAGTTTAAGGAGCCATGAGTCAGTAAAGTCTGGTTTTTATGGACCTGTAGGGGGCTCATAGTTTGTCTAAAACTGTGTGGCCCACATAAGAAAACCATGCGGCACATTTATAGAGAAAATATAATTTTATTGTATTTCACACAATTTTTCTAATCCTTGAATGTTTCCTTCATGTTTATTTCCGCTTACAAAATACCATCACACTATTCACTACATAGTTGGTTCTTGGTTTGAAAACCATGCGGTCATCCTATGAAGAGTGCCTTAGGTTCCTTGTACAAGGTGTTGGGAACACAGATTTCTAAAGTGCGCAGCCAAAACTGTGCATTAAGAACCTATTTTAATATTTGTATTAAATATAATGAAATGAAAATAAAATTTTAAAAAGAAAAACTAAACATACCATTCCCCTCCCCTCACTCATGGGACACCCCTTCTATGATCCCTAGGCATGTGACACACTCCTATCATCTGAATCATCCATTGACCATTGATTCCACCTCATTCCTTCATGATTATTCACCACTCTAAAGAGGTAATCCATTTACCCCCACCTTTTATCAATTTTATACTTTTTATAGACTTTCAATCACCCATTATGGTTTAATCAAAACCCTAGGGTTAGGTCGAACAAGGATTTCTGTTTTTATCTGAATTTAAGATGTGAAGTTCCCCTATCAAGACCCCATTGTGTGATTTGTGGAATCCATAATTGAGGTTTTACTAATTTTAATTTAACCCTCCAGGTTTTATTTTTTTCCTTGGTGTTTTGGAGTTCTTATATAGCATCAATAGTTAATTGGACCCTACCATGTGGTTTACTATCACTAGAGTCCAAGGAAAGTAGCCTAAATATGAAAATATTGATATGTATATATATAGGTAGGTTCCCCCATTTTGTTTATATCTACCCATGGTAGTGTATATATCTGTATGGGTCTAAGTATGCATATTTATATATATGAGAAATGTATAAATAGGTAAGTGGAGACACGTGTATTCACAGAAAAATATATTTAAGGATCCCATTTCACATATTTTTGGCCATGAAAATTTGTGTGTAGGGGTTAGGTGACCATATATGTATGTGAATGTGCATACCCTCAAAGGGGGTAGTACAATGATCAAGAGGTTTATGATAAAATCAAGTACTGAGTGTTATGAATGTTCTATATATAGAGGTGGGATATATTTCCTTTATCCATTAAATTAATGAATGAAATAATTGATTTATTAATACACTTTTATTATATTTTAATTATTGTAGTGAAGTGTTATATTAAATTATTATTTTTTGTATACTAAGTATAACATATAATATTAGTGTTAAATGTGTTAAATGATTTCTTCATATGAAATTTTTTATTTAATAATAAATCCCCTCGAATAGAGGTGTTTTTCCATTGTGATTAAAAAAAGTGTTTAGAATCTTATTCTTACTTTTATTGAAAAATTGATATTTATTTTGTAACACCCCAAGCTTCCATGGTATGCTTCCCATTAAATAATGCAATAGCGTGTGTTGTACTCAACTTCATGTTCTAACAATCCAAAACCAATCAAACTAGACTTTATGAATATTAATACCCACGTTTTGGAATTCTATTAATTTTATCTTTCATAATGGACCTCATTTTTGGATTCGGAATATTGAACTTAGCTTAGGTTAAATTTTTGGTATTTTTCTGAAAACATTCAATTTTTGTTGAATAGTAAAAACATGGAGTCATTGTTTTAAACCAACTTTTTATATAAATAATTATTTATTTTATTTATTTTTATTTTATTTCAAAGTAGATGCATAATACATATATATGTTCAATGTAATTAATATGAGTAAGTTTAAAATAATTTTTGATATATAAAAATTTTATTGAACTTTTTTCCGTCTTTTACCTACATCCTAGGAGTATTTTAAAATTTATATAAAACATAATTTTACCGCTTCTATGATTTGAATTTCAAAAACATGAGAGACATGGTTAATATCAAAGGGTAAAATCTGGATCAATGAGATGAAAATAATTTTTGGTGAATAGTAACCTTTGACTTTTATTTACGACAGTTAAACGTAAATAGGATAATTGAAGGTAATAATTATATTATTAATACCCTAAAACATGTCCTAATTCTATTATATAAGTTCAATTTGATGAAAAACAACCTTAGGAATAAAATATGATCCATTTGGTCCACTTGGATTAGATTATGAAATTTATTATTATTTAATTCAAGGAAGAGTTAAAAGAGATAAAATCAATGTTTAATAACAAAAACATTTTTAATATTGGGTTATAAATAATATAATTTAGACTATAGATATTAATTAGAAAGATAAAATAATTTCCTACATAATATTATTTTATTTATAATTTTTATACATTAAATAATTTAATTTAATTATGACACAATGATGATGTAGTAATTACCTAGTTAAAGAAATATTAAAATAATAGATATTAAAAATCTCCAAATAAATGTAATTTGAGACTATTTTTGAATTACACTAATTTATTAGGATAAAATGACATGTTAGGGTTTTTTAGATAATTTTTTTTCGAAGTAATGATGCTGTTATGAATTTAGAAAAATCAAAATACCAAATACTGTCAAAATTAACAAAAAAGGATTTTTAAAACAAATATTAATTTATTAATTGATATTCTATTCCTAAAAATATAATGGTCAGACAAAGGACTTATATAATTATAGTTGTATCATTAATTAATCACTTGGGGTTCGTTCAAAATTAAATGGTAATTTTATTAACCACATAATATAAAAATACAAAGAGACATGGTAAATATAAAACTATTTCACTAAGAGTTAAATCTAAAAGATAAAGTTAATATAGTGACCCAAACCTTTCTAAAACCTAATTATTGAGTGTTTTTGGACCCATTAACACCATAGACATCAAATAATACATTTTGAGACATTATAAATATAATATGATTTTATTATAAAATAATATTTCCAGCTTTTCCTAAGGTTCCTCTGACCCCTCTTATAAAAGGGCACACACCCATCTCTGAAATTCACACCTTCAATGCCTTTTGTCTCAGACAAAATCTTCCCAAATACCCTATAAAATGACCTCCCTTTATCCTAGAGTCCATCCTTTAGTCATAAAGTCATCTTAAGTATCCCTTTTGATCAAATCAAAAGGAACAACCTAAAGAAGAGGTAAATATTTCACCACCTCTTTCAAGTTCCATTCCTTTTCCACTTCCTCTTTCATTGTTGTTTCCATTATAAAATAATAAATGAAATTTCATCTATATACTATGATGTTATTATAAATATGGTACAACCATATTCATTATTCTATCCATCCTTTGAAGTACATGTCACTATACATGCGTACCTACGACTTACCATCTCCATGTCATGGTGTAATTATTATTTTATACATTATTATTTGGATGGGTATAATAATTATGTGTAATAGACTTAAATAATAAATATAAAATGATAATTATTATTTATATATGATATACCATCCAATTATATATTATTTTAATATAAAAATATTGATATTGCTGGTCGTGCGTACATACGGATTACCGTCTCCACGAACGCGATGAGATTCATTCCCCATTATATCCATTCAAGACTAAAATTCATTAGATGATTAAAAATAATGTTCAATGATTAGATATCATTCTGTATATGAATATGATACATCCCATCTATAACAAATATGACTCATGTAACAAAGAATATAAATGAAAACAAATCTGTAAACACCTGAAACAACGATAAAACTAAGATATTATTTACAAAGAAATATTAAAAGATCATATATGATATCATATTAAAATATATGATTCTTTTATAATTTAATAACAATTATTTCACCATTATATAGGAGTATTTCCTACCCTCAACCATGGAAAATTACAAGGTAAGGTTTAATTTCAAAATCTCTTTATTATCCGAGGTTGTTTTTACATAAGTATCTACTGGGACTTCTTTATCACACACATCCATGTTTCATAAAAATGTATTCCAATTTTTTTTTTACAATTTTATAGACTATGGGTTAAATTCATTTATACCCTTGATTGAATTTTTTAATATGATTATAAATGAATCATTCTGTTAGTTTCCAAACAAGGTCCTTTATAACCTTTTTGACAAAATTAAGGTAACAATGTCTTTTTTTATACGGTGGGTGTAGCTCCTTTCCGACGTTATAACATCATCAAAGATTTACTTACACGCTTATAGGACTATTTAGAAAATAAATTTTTCCATTTTTGATTATATGAATTTTAAATGATTTCAAAATAGAAAGATATATTTATCTAAAAAAATGTTTTGATTTCATCTTTCCCAGTATCCTTTGATGGATTTTTGGCTTATTTAATGATGATTTATTATGATAAAAAATTTCCATATTGTATTGAGGGTTTTGTGATATGTTTGACTGTGGATGTGTTATTTCATACCATTCATTGTTTATGGATAATGTATTGACATTTCTTATGCCATTTTTAATACGAATGTATATGTTATGTTTAAACCATTTCATATGAGGAATGTATTGGACTTTGTAAGTGACGGGTGTAGCCCTCTATATCCCCTCAATGCATTGGTAGGTATCATGATACAAAGTAGTGTCTTGGCACAAGGCCTTGAAAAAATCTTCTATATGTCTTGGATCAAGGCCTTGACTACGTGGTTATGAATGTCTGGTATTATGCATTCCATCATAATGAATGTGGCTATTGATATTGCATGTGATTATTCAACTAGTAGAATATATATCTGAGTAAGTAAATGACATTATTTGATTTTATCTTTTCCATTTTATGCTAAAGTTCACGTTTAAAAGTATTTTTATTTATTCTTATACATTTCCTTAAATGTATATGCGTATTTATGATGTTTCTGATATATTGTTATCCTTACTGAGCATCAGAACTCACCCCATTCTATGTTTTATATTTCCTAGGATGTGAAGATGTATTTTATGACAGACCTGCAGGGATAGTCTGAGGTTATATGAGTGTGTTCTATGGAAACAATTTTGTTGTAGTTTTTCATTTTATGATGTAATGTAAACGTTATGAATGTATCTATTACTTCCAAGGCTACTGAACTAATCGATCTTTCAAGACTTAATCTATTGTGATCATGTAAACGATACATAATAATTCACCGTCTTTGGGTAACTGGGGTTGGGGCATTGCAGTTTGTATCAGAGGAATTTTAGTACAAACCATGGAATTGAGATTTAGATAAACTCTAATTAGAGAACATTACCCTATGATAGAGTTTGAGGAGTAGTATAAAAGAACTTCTAGAATTTTGTTATTGTAGTTATTTTGTGAGTTTTTAAATAAATACATCCATGTTTGGATATGATTAGGTAGAGGCGGGTCTAGCACAGATGTACCTAAGAGTAAAACCCAAAAACACCGCTTTGAGTTTGACTCGAACGAGAACTGGTGGACGACAACGGGCCTTGTTGCACTTTTGGTTACGACACTCCTAGGGGATATGCTTTGGATAATTCTCATTTTCATTAGAAACCATTATGATGGGTTTATGAGAATATACTTTCTCAAAGAAAACATTTTTTATGATTATGGATTATATCCCTAAACTATTCAATTTATGTTATGTGTTTTAAATGTTTGAAATTATGTATTGCGATTCATTAACTAATCTAGTTTATGCCATTTTTTAGAAATGGTTCCTCTTAGAAAGAATGGAAACTATATCAATGCATTCACGCCATGTAGGGATCTCCCTCTTTCTCATGATAATTATAGTGGAGCTGGTGATTCAACTGGTGCTGATCATCTTATCACTATACTTGGACAACTCACATATGTTATTAATAACAACCTTACATGTATGGAGCACCTGGATCCACAGTGTGGAGTAGAAATCATAGATCACTTCATGAATGCAACAACCACCAACATTAAATGGGAGTACAAATCCACTAGTAGGCGAGCAATGGATAAATTCATTAGAAAAAATATTCCATGCCTTGGGGAGTAATGAAAAGGAAAAAGTTGTTATGGTAGTTTACCACCTCACTAGAGTTTCTGATCAATGGGGGTAATTGATTCAAAACACAATGGAATATGATGGAGTATAAAATATGGAATGTAGGTAGTTTAAAGCTATTGTCTTAGAAAAATACTTTCTGCGTGAACATCGAGCAGATATGGAAAGGAAATTTCTAAGTCTGAGACAAAAGGGGGATGAGAATATCACAATGTATGAATCTAAAATTACAAGGTTAGTGAGGCATGTTGTAGATTATATATGTAACCCAAGAAGAAATACTTATCATTTCATTGATGGGTTAAAACCATTTCTCCATCGAGAATTAATATCACAATCCTTCTCATCATACCAAGATATTGTCACGTGTGATATAATGACAGAAAAGGAATTCTCTAAGTCTAACGACTTTAAAGAAAAGTAAGAGAATAAGTGATCTGCTGAACAATTTGGAAATGGAAATAAGGCGAATAATGTAAATGCTGAATATCAATCCTCTAGAAAATTTTGGAAAACACACTGGTGCTTTTCTGAAGGTAATGGGATTCTATTACAACTGCAGTGAAAAAGGAAACCAATCTCGCGATTGCAAGGGGAAAAAAGAGGATGTCGATATTGAATGCTACAATTGTATATAAAGGGAGAATCATGCAACTAATGTCCTATGTGTTAGGGGAACAAACCACATAAAAGGCCAAGGGATCACGGAAAATCTTATTCTATCACTACAACATAGGTTGAAGCTCCGAATGATATGGTGGAAAGTAAATTTAATTGTTTACTCAAGATTATAAAATGAATTATTTGATTTGGGATCATCGCATTGTTTCATATCTTCTATGTTTTCTATGAAAATTAGTTATGTTAAATTTGACTTAATAAGGGAATTTTCAGTCAAACTCCAAAGGGAAGTATCATCACAAAAAAATTTTATGAATTCGTTCCCATTAGATCACATAAGTGTTCTTTATCTGTGGTTCTCATCATCATACCTATGATTGAATTTCATATAATCCTCGGTATGGATTGGATTTCAGACCACGATGAAAAAATCTATTTCAAGAAGAAGGAGGTTACTATTTTTGATGACGACAATGAAGAACACATTATCGTAAGAGAAAAATCATCACCACCTAATTCTTATCTAGATCCACCCACAGTAGCTCAACTAAATTAAATTATTGGGGAAGAAGTTAAGGAAATAACTATGGGTGAGGAAAAGAATGATACAAGAGAGTATGTACCTATTGTGAAAAAATATGTTGATATGTTTCCAGCATATTTACCAGGAGTTCTTCTAGAATGAGAAATTGCGTTTTTTAGTAATTTAATTTATGGATAAAGGCCCATATCGAATACCCCTTATAGAATGGCCACTGTGGAATCAGTGGAACTAATGAAACAAATAGATTAATTGAGTAATAAGGGATTTATTCACCCTACTATTTCTCCATGGGGTACCCCTATTCATTTTGTTAAGAAGAAATATGGATCTATGATATTGTTCATTGACTACAGGGAGATCAATGATATAACAATAAAGGGAAAGTATCCCCTACCTCACATGGATAATTTATTTGACCAACTACATGGAGGTCAATACTTTTCAATGTTTTACCTTCGATCTAGATACCATCATTTGTGTTTGAAAAAGGAATACATTCTGAATACATCATTTCGAACTAGGTATGAACATTACGAGTTTATAGTAATGCCTTTTGGATTGACTAATGCACCCTCTATTTTCATGGATATAATGAATAAAATTTTCAACGAATATCTAGATGACTTTTTAGTTGTATTTATTGAAGTTATCTTGGTATACTTCAAAAGATACAAAGATCATGAAAATAACTAGCACAATATCATGAAGACCCTAAGAAATCATGAATTATGTGGGAAGTTTAGCATGTTTGAATTCTGGCATCAAGAGATTTTTATTATTGGCCAGATTATCACTAAGGATGGAATCTTCATTGATCCTCCAAAGACCAAGGTAGTCCATGAATGACCATCACCGACAAGTATAACTGAAGCATGCAGTTTTATTTTTTTAACAAGTTATTATCAACGTTTCATCCAGAATTTTTCATGATTGTCTAACCCATTAACCAAGCTCACGCGAAAAGGGGTTAAATTTGTTTTGAAAAAAGAGTGTTAATAATGTTTTGAACAATTGAAGAGAAGATTAGTCAATGCACTTATCTTGAATCTACCATCAGGGAGTGATGGGTTTGTTATTTATAGTGATGCATCGAAGAAAGGACTTGGTTGTGTCTTAATGTAGAATGGTAGGGTTATTGTATATGCATCACTACTTCTATATATTCATGAGAAAAAATATCCTACTCATGATATTGAATTTGCAGCAGTAATATTTGCATTGAAGATATGGAGACATTATCTCTGTGGTAAAAAATGTGATATTTATATTGATCACTAGAGTTTGAAGTATATTTTCTCACATAATGAACTCAACATGAGGCAATGGTGATGTCTTGAACTACTCAAGGGTTATTATTTTACTATACACCACCACCCTGGGAAGGAAAATAATGTTTCTGATTCTTTGAGTAGAAATTATCTTGGTGTTTTGAACAAGATGAGAGTTGAAAGGGATCCTATTTTCATGGATCTAGTGAATATGGATATGGGAATAACCACGGATGGTGAAACATCAATGCTTTTTCAAATTTTTTCCAAACCATATTTACTAGAATGGATAAAGAGTTCTCAGACTCGTGATGAAGAGTTTAAAAATAATATAACAGCTGTGAATAAAGGGAGATTGGGTGACTTTGTGTTTGAAGATGGAATTCGGAAATTTGGAAAGAGACTTTGTGTTCTCGACAAACTTGATCTAAAAAGATTATTTTTGGATGATGATCATAGTTCCAATTTCTTTATACACTGTGGGAGCACCAAAATTTATAGAGATTTTAAGGAACATTTTTTGCGGGACAAAACGAAAAGGGAGATTGCTGATTTTGTGTCAAGATGTATGGTTTTTCAACAAGTGAAAGCTGGAAGTCAATAGCCTGGAAGATTCTTGAAACCTCTTCCCATACCTTAGTGGAAATGGGATAAAATTACGATGGACTCAGTTAGGGGACTACCAAAGACTCCTAGAATGAACGATGCAATATGGGTCAGTTTTTATCATCATAAAAAGTCATCACATTTTCTTTCTGTAAGAGAAGATTTACCACTTGAACGTTTAGTAAGATTATATATTAATGATGTTGTAAGACTTCATGGTGTTCCACTATCTATTGTTTCTGATCATGATCCCCATTTTACATCACGATTCTAGAAAATTTAGCAGAAATCCGTGGATACTGAACTTCATTTAAGCACTGCCTACCACCCCCAAATAGATGGAAAATAAGAACGGACTATTCAAACCATAGAAGACATGTTGATATCATGGTCACATGACATTCAAGGTATGTGGGACCAATATTTACCTTTGGTAGATTTTTCCAATAAAAATATCTTCCATTCAAGTATTTAGATGACACCATATGAAGCATTATATGGAAAGAGATGTCACACACCAACCTATTGGGATGATGTTGGTGAAAGAAAACTCATAGGCCTAGAACTTGTAGAGGAAATGTGGAAAAAAGGTGAAGGTAATCCAAACCCACATCAAGGCATCTCAATGTAGGTAAAAGATTTATGTTGGCAACCAAATGAAGGATTTGGAATTTTAGGTAGGAGATCATGTTTTCATGAAGGTATCTAAATGGAAGGGTGTTATACATTTCGGTAAGAAGGGAAAATTGAGTCCCATTTACATCAGACCTTTCAAAATTCTAGAACAAATTGTGACTATAGCTTACTGTTTGGAAATCCCACCATGTCTCTCCAAAGTTCATGATGTATTCCACATATCACTATTGAGAAAATACATGCCTGAGCCAATGCATTTACTTAACTATGAGGAATTAGAACAAGAACTCAATCTGTCTTATTGCGAAGAGCCTGTCAAGGTTCCTGATATAAGAGAGCAACTGCTGAGAAACCAAACAAATCGTCTGGTAAAAGTTCTATGGAGAAACCATAAGATGGAAGAGGCAACATGGGAACCTAAGGAAATTATGATGAAAAACCACCAGAGTATTTTTATTCAATAATATTCTAGAAAATCCGCAGACGAAATAATTTTAATGAGAGGAGAATGTAACACCCCAAGATTCAATGATACATTTCCCTTTGAATAATACAATAATGTGTGTTGTACGCAACATCGAGTTCTAATACACCAAAACCAATCAAACTAGCCATTAGGAATCGTAATACCCACTTTTTAAAATTTTATAAATTTTATCTTTCAAAATGGACTTTATTTTTATATTATGAATATCGATATTAGCTTAAGGTGATTTTTTGGTATTTTTCTAAAAACATTCAATTTTTGAGTAATATTTAAAAGACTGAGTCGTTGTTTCATACCGAATTTTTATTTAAATAATTATTTATATCAGTTAAATTTATTTTAGGTCAAAATATATACCTAATACATATATATGTTCAATTTAATTCATTGGAGTCAATTTATATTAATTATATATATATAATTTTTATTGAACATTTTACCGTCTTTTACCTACGTCCTAGGAGTATTTGAAAATTTACCTAAAATGTAATTTTACCGATTCTGTGAGTTGAATTCAAAAAATCTGAGAGACACGGTTAATAATAAGGAGTAAAATTTGGTTCAATGAGATGAAAATAATTTTTGGTGAATAGTAAATTTTGACTTTTATTTACCACGGTTAAAAATAAATAGGGTAATTAAAGGTTAATATAATAATAATAATATTAGCCTCACACATGTCCTAATTCTATTGGATAAGTGTAATTCGACCAAAGAAAAACTTAATAATAAAATAGGATCATTTTGGTCCACTTGGATTATATTTGGACATTTATTATTCTTCAATTCAAAGAAGAGTTTAAAGAGTTAAAATCAATGATTAATAACTAGAATTTTTTTAATATAGAGTTATACATAAGATAAATTCGACATTAAATATTCATAAGAAATGTAAAAATATTTCCTACATAATGGTATTTTATTTATATTTTTTAATCATTATATAATTTAATTTAATTATGACACAATGATGATTAAGTAATTACCTAATTGAAAAAATAATAAAATAATTGATATTAGAAATATCCAAAAAAATGTAATTTGAGACTTTTAATGCATTAAAATAATTTTCTAGGTTGAATTGACATGTTATAGTTGGTTATATTATTTTTTTAGAAGTAATAATGCTGTTATAAATTTAGCAAAAACAAAATACCAAATAGTGACAAAATTGACATAAAAGAGTTTTGAAAACAAATATTATATTATTAATTGATATTCTTTTCTTAAAAATATAAGGTTCAGCCAAAGGAATTATATAATAATAGGTGTATCATTACTGTACCACTTGGGGATCTCTTGAATGTATATTGTATATTTATTAACCATATAATATAAAAATACAAAGAGACATGGTAAATTTCAGACTATTTAATAATGAGTTAAATCTAAAAGATAAATCTAATATAGTGAAACAATCCTATATAAAACCTATTGGTTTTGTGGTTTTTGAACCATCACCACGTTATAATCTAAATAATCTATTTTCGAGCCATTACAATCCGAAAATGTTTTTATTATAAAATAATATTTCTAGATTTTCCTAAGGTTCCCCTCACCCCTCTTATAAAAGGGCACTCCACCTTCTCTCAAATTCACACCTTCAAAGCCTTTTTAATTGGACAAAATCTGAACAAATACCCTTTAAAATGTCCTAAATTCATCTTATAGGGCTTAATTTAGTCAGAAACCCGTCCTAAAGATCCATTTTTATAAAATCAAAAAGAAGAACCCGAAGAAGAGGTGAATATTTCATCTCCTCTTTCAAATTCCTTCATTATTACACCTCCTCTTTCTTGGTTGTTTCCATTCTAAAATAATAATCCCAATATATTCTATATATTTTGATGTTATTATAAATATGGTACAACCATATTCATTATTCTATCCATCCATTGAATGACATGTCACCATACTTGTGTACGTAAGGCTTACCGTCTCCACCTCGTGTTGTAATTGTTATTCAATAAATTATTATTTGGATTGGTAAAATAATGATGTGTAATTTATGTAAATAACAAATATAACATGATAATGATTCTGTATATATGATATAACATCCAATTATATTTTATTTTAATATCAAAAAAATGATATTGTCGCTCATGCGTACGTACGGACTACCATCTCCACAAACGCGATGAGATTCATTCCCCATCATATCCATTCAAGACTAACATTCATTATATGATTAAAAATAATGTTTAATGACTTTCATTCATTCTGGATATAAATAAGATACATCCCATCTATAGAAAATATGAATCACATAACAATCAATATAAAGGAAAACGAATTTGTTAACAACCGAAACAACAATAATAGTACATTATTATTAACAAATCAATGGTGAAAGATCATATATGATATCATATTAATGTATATAATTATTTTATAATTTAATAACAATTATTTTACCATTATAATGAGGATAACCTACCCTCAACCAAGGAAATGTACAAGTTAAGGGTTAATTTCACAATCTCTTTATTATCCGATGTTGTTTTTACGTATGTATCTACTGGGACCTCTTTATCATCAACATCAATGTTTCTTAAAAATGTATTCCAAAACATTTTTACTACTTTATATACTATGGGTTAATGTCATTTATACTATTTTTTAACTTTTCATAAGATTATTATAAAAGAATATTTCTGTTGTTTTCTGAATAATGTCTATTATACCCTTTTCAACAAAATTAATGTAAGAATGCCGTTTTTTATACGGAGGGTGCTGCTATTTCCTGCCATTATAACATCATCAAGGCTTCCCTTATATACTTATAATAATATTTCCAAAATAATTGTTTTCTTTTTTAACTATATGAATCATAAATAATTTCAAAATATAAAGATTTATTTCTCTAGAAAATTTTTTCATTTCATCTATGTCAACATCCTTTGATGGATTTTAAGCTTATTTGAAGATGATTTATTATGATAAAAAAATTTATATTGGATTTAAGGTTTTGTGATATGTTTGACTATGAATTTGTTTTTTCATGACATTCATGGTTTATGGATAAAGAATTGTCATTTCGTATTCTAGTTTTAATACGAATGTTTATGTTATGTCTAACCTTTTCATATTCGGAATGAATACGACTTAGTAAGTGACGGGTGGAGCCTGCTATAGCTACTCGATGCATCGGTAGGTCTCATGAGAGAAACTAGTGTCTTGGCACAAGGCCTTGACAAAATCTTATTTTTAGTCTTGGCACAATGGATTAACTATGTGGTTATTAAAGTCTGGCATTATGAATTCCATCATTATGGATATGGCTATTGATATTGGATGTGGTTATTCAACTAGTAAAATATGCATGTGAATATGTAAATCGAATTATTTGATTTTATCTTTGCAAAATTATGCTGATGTTCATGTTTAAAAGGGTTTTTTTTAGTCTTATACATTGCCTTAAATGTTTATGCTTATTTATGATGTTTCTGCTATATTGTTATACTTATTGAGCATCTGAGCTCACCCTTTTCTATGTTTTATTTTTCCCAGGATGCGAAGAAGTATTTTACGACTGACCATCAGGGATAGTATGAGGGTATATGAGTGTGGTATATGGAAACAATGTTGTTTTATATTTTCATTTTATGATGAATGCAAACCTTATGAATGTATCTAGTACTTACATGGATACAAAACTAATTGATATTTTGATACTTGATCTTTTGTGATCATGCCAATGATACATAATAATTCACTGACTCTGGATAACTGGGGTCGGGGCGTTACATATTTATTCTTTGAATATATGATTTTAACATTCCATGTTTATGAGGATGGTCCCTTTAGGTTATAGTTACCCTAGTGGGATCATGATTTATTTCTAGGACACCAATACATTACACATGATCCCTTGTAATGTTGATTATATGTATCAATGAGTTATATGAAGTTGTAAAGGTAAATGTTATGGTTATAATTGTTTAATAAATATAGTATCACCCCTTAATGTCAAATAACACAAACCCTTTGGAACTTGAACCATAAATAAACATTCCATGATTAGGAAAATTGAGTTTAATGACTTTGAGTAGGATGGATCAAAACAAATGATCTACCATGTAATAAATAGAATTTAATATGGATAATGTTATGTGTGAGATAACCTTGCCTCATTTATTTGAATTTGATGTGATCAAGACTATGTAAATGTTTTGAATGAAATGATTAAAATTGGTTTACTTTAGTATAAATTCCATGATGAATGATTATATAAAACTGAGATGGGTTAATAAGAATAATTAGATGTTAATTCCTCATGCATTATATTCTATAGATGATTAATCCATGTAGTAATTTTCATTATAATAGATTTTGTGGTCTTTTTAATGTGAGGTATGAGTAATCCTTGAGAATTCCTCTATTATTGTATTACAGTGGTACGCCCTTATCCACCCCAACAAATATCTATCTCTGTGAAGCACATGGATTTAGATTATGGGAAGACCATGAGTGCCCCCATGGAATTGGATGGAGGTGGTATATCATAATACATCTCATCATATATCTACTAGAAAAAGATATAAGATAGAATGTGAGATCTCCCCTAGTGATGGAAAATATTGGGTACGTCCAGGTCCTTCAAGTACATTCATGTCAAGAGAATATAAGTTATCTTGGTCGTGGGTTACAGGTAGACCTTCAGAGCTCCCCTAGAATTAGATTGTGGTGGAATATTCTGATGCATCCCAGCATATATATATATATATATATATATATATATATTTATTTATATATACACATCTCATGAGACTTTGAGGCCTCTTGGACATTGGTTAGGGGTTGATAGTGAGACACCCCCTGGAATTGGATGGCAATAGTACGTCCCAATCCACCCCAACATATATCATTACCTATATATTTTACTTATAAAATATATATATATAATGTTGACATGATCATACATTCCATTCAATTTCTAAAGTAGGTATCACAATCAAGTGTCTCATAAGTACCTAGATGGGTGGGTATTTATTATTTCAGTTCTATTATTATTTATCTATACTTAAAAATCATTTTATTAATATTTCACTCTCTATATTGGCCTAGGAACCAGTGGTGTCAGTCTACTAATATTTATATCTTAGAACCTACATGGGATTCCATTTCATTGAGGTACTTGTTTACACCTCCCTTGTTCATAATTCCTTAAAACATGTTAGTTGAGGTATGATTGTCCCTATGGATTTAGTAGAAAATGATAGAGCGAATCATTGGATGCTCGTGGATATCACATTATGTCCATTTAGTTATTTTGTTTTCATGATTAATGTATTTTATCTACTATAAAAATAATGTTGTTTTACTACATATTTTAGTTATGTTTCATTAACATTTCATTCATTCATATGTTTATAGACTTTTGTTTCCTAGTTTTATTCAGTTGGATATTATCTTCCTTCTGCAGTTGTTATTCATACCATTAATTCTTCTGTTATTTCCTACCATTTACATTCTGGTATACCATTATTCAACAATGATTGTGAGGGTATCATCTTGACACCGATCCTATATTACACTGTCACTTCTAGTTTGCATCCTCTTGTGTATAAGGAGACTTGCATGAGGCAGTGTGACCAAACTGTTTGGCTATCTATTTAATGGGAAGTCATGTAAAGACATTAAAACGTGGTATAATAGGTTTAATGTTTTTATTTTTCTTACTATTAGGGTTGGTAAATAGAATACTATGAATGTTTTGGTTCTTAGTTAATATCCATGGTTTTGATTGATCACTCCACATTTGGGAAATAAAAATGTGTCCACGTTAGGTAATTGTAGTTTGTGCTTTTTTCTGTTACAGTTGATATGACATCACATAGACTAGATAATATAATTTCTGCTACAACTGATTTATGTATGTTTATAGATATTTACCCTGGGATTGATTAATTGAGGATGAAGAATTTGATGATTCATATTAGGAACTAGAAAATAAAACTTTCACGTATATTCAATTCTATGTAGTTGCATTATAAGGTTTTCCAGTGAATTGATTATGTTTCTAGATTGTTATTCCATGCTTTGGTGTTTATTTGCATGATGGATGAGATATCATGTTTTGGTAATATATTTAATATGATTCAGCTCTATAAAACGATTGATTATATATAATGCATGACTATTTATATTCCTTTTTTCGGGGTCTATTTTTCATTATACTATGCTACTTATTATGGTGAAATGCTTTTTTTTATATTTAAAAGGATTATTTTTTTAAATTAAATTGTTGTGATTACGATGGGATTAAGTTTTCAATTTTAATGTGTATAAGTGCCTTATAATTGAGAAAAGGTAACCCTTTTATATGAACCAATATATTAGGGTTTGAAAAACTAAAATTATATTGAAAAATTTATTTGATTTATGGGATCCAAATGCCAAACTATAAAGTGTATGTTTACTTTCTAAGTTCACAGGGGGCCACCCATATTACCGAACCATTTTTTTGAGCATGTTATATTTGTAAATTTAATTTATTGTAATAATTGTGAGGATATTTTAAATTTATAGAGTGTATGGGAGCTTCATTAATTGTTAATGGAAACCAATAATCAAGGTAGTGGATTTATTCTTTGAGAAATACATATAAATGAAACAATATTTCATTTGTTCTCATGTGAATTAGCCTAATGGGACCCTCATAGGTAACCTTACATGTTATAATGGAACTTATATAATAAATTTCCTAATAAAGAGGGGATGTTAACAAAGGATTAATTTTTTAAAAGGATGTATATTTAGACTTGTTGTATTTTCCCTTGGGGTGTTAGATAAATCAACAATATTGAGTTTTGTATTAAAATGGTAAATGGAGTTTTGATTTAAAACTAGTAGAGGTTTAATATTTAAATTTGATTACATTAAAATGGATTTGGAATGGAGCAGGTAGTGGAGTTCTCCATTTAAAAAACTCATGTATGGGAAGTTTTTTTCCCTTTGAGTTGGATGGGAATAGAACCGTATATCATTTTCGTTGGATTTTACATTTTTTTTAATGTCTTGATGGACTTTAATCTAAGTGCTTTTTTTTAGAATTAACATGTTATAGGTTTGAGGCTTGTACATTATACACGTATAACCCTTTGTATGAATCACCCTTATAACATTAAATCTTTGCTAGTGTTGTTATCTTTTTGTCATTTGGTGATATTTGGGTCATGTTGTCCCATGTAGGACTCTTGTCTTCAAAATGGAACCCTTTTTAATATGGTTGGTAAGATCTTTTTTATGATCAAGAGAATCAGGAAATACTCGGTTTCAGAATTTCAGACACGCCTCGGGCTTGGTCGGATCCTTAGTTGGTTTTTTGACCATTTATTTTCTTCACTGATATAAAACGTAGTGTGGAGTTTTCCATGTTAATGGTCGTATGGGAATAATGACTCTAAAATAAATCTTTTTTATGTTGGGTGTGGTCTCATGTCATCTCCATAGTAGACTTAATTGTTAATTTGAGAATCAGATTCATCCAAATGCTTGATATAACATTTTACGAGTTGGTTGTTTTGGTATTCTGGTGAGGTGAGGTTTCTTCTCACCTTCCTAATGTTATGATGTACTGGGTGTGGATTGTAGGAGTGTCACATGTTCATCTAATGTGTTTTTATATAGTATACTTGTTATCAACTGGTTTATCATCTCTATCATTGACTTGGAACCTCCAGATGTGGGGAGTTTCATGACGATCATAGTGGTTATGTTCCCTTAGAAGGAAAAGGAACTCCATATTGGACCACTTATAAATGGTTAATTATTATTAAATACATTGAAGGTAATCATATTTTAAATCATTTTAGTGTTTTCTATGAAACAAATCATTGATTTGTTTGGTAGTGTATAGAATCTTCAATGAAAAACATTTAACTTCGATGGAAATTTATGGTAAAATCATGAATGATCATAAAATCCCATAAGTGTAAAAAGACATTGGGATTAGTTTGAAATGGAAATGTGTCAGCAAGTGATGTCAATTATATTCCAATGAAATTCAACTAGAGATTGATCAACCTTCTGTTGTTCATTTAATATTGTATGGTTGAATGGAAACCATTTAAATATTAATCGTTTATTATTCTAAGTGACAAGCATGTCCCCTATACTGACATTATATAAGATACACTTAGAGAGCATTTGTATTATCCCATGCTAAAGAATTAAAATATGATGATATTTTTGGGTGGTTGTCGTTCAGTGTTGAATTATGGATGTGTGGTTTCCTTCAATTTTGTGTCACGAAGTTCACTAGAAGTTGGGTACGTACATTATTAGTTGTGTTCATGGAGAAATTGAGATTCATTAAGAGGAGGGATCACATTTATTCTTCTAAAACATTAGTCATATAAACCGTGTGTCTTATTGAATGGTAATCCATAGTGGATTGACTTTTATTATTATTATTCAATGATTATGGTTGGTGATAGATAATCTTCAGGCATATCGTTAGCTACAGATGATTTCAGTTTGTGTAGACAAGGGCTTTTTAGGAAAACCTGGTTCATCTTCAATTTCAAGTCTATAGGGAATCAACCGTTCAATAATTCCAAAATCATGATAGATTCATAGTCAAAATTTTTAAGGGCGGGATTTAAATGGACAATGACATCAGTGGGGATGCAGTCACAAGGAATTGAAACTATTAAAAATTTAATCATAATGGGGGACTTACATATTTTCAAATTCCAAATGAGATGATATTATTATTGTGTTTCAAGCAAGAAAAGGACGGGTTAGTGTCATTTAAGTTTCATAGAAATAAAAATAGAACTAGATCAAACCATTGTGGTTATGTGTTTTGTTTTTGGTTTATTCTTGAAGGAGTTTTGGGTGTTCATAAATGTAACATGACCATTCAAGAGAGACTTAATGACCCATGTCGGTCGGGAGACATTTATATCGATCACAAAGGATACTCGGGGATGAGAAGTTCTAAGGTGTAAATGTTGTAATGGTCAATGTTTTTTACAGGATAAAATATGATGAAATTTTATCTTTTATTATTGGGTGAAATATTTTTAAAACTAAACATTAAGATTAAAATTTTAGAGTTGTAAATTTTTAAGTGATTTTTTAGTCGTTGGTAAAGGCTCGAGAAGTCTTCCGGGTGTCTTGAGGGGTTTTATGAATGATATAATGAAAAAAACATGGTTAGGAGGACCTGCAGAGGGTTAACAATGAATCAAAAACTTTTCTTCCCACATCTGAAAAATATATGCCATGTTTGACGAGTGAAATATGAAGCGCATGGGTTGTGCAAGGTTTTTCCAAAACATGTGCCTAGCCTGCAATGGTAGTTGCACATAGTTATTACCCTCACACTTCTCACTCCATGGTTGGAACATGGTTTCAAAACCATGCAGACATCATGTTTAGAGTGGCACATCTACCTAGTATATGGTGCATATTTTACAAATGGATTTCTAAGCATTGCGGCAAAAAATATACGTTGGGACCCATTTTTAAAAACCAAATTAAATTAAATTAAATTAAAATTAAATTAATATAAAATCTAAATCCATATGTTTCCTCAACTCAGTCTGGTGAAAACCTCTTTCCTAGATCCCAAGGTGTGTGAGTAACCCCTCTCATATGGCTCTTGTATTGACCATTGATTCCCCCTCATTCATTTACTATTATTTTTTGATCGAGAGAGTTAGGCCTTATCCTTACCCATTATCTATACATTATGCTACATATTTTAATATTCATTTACAAATATGGTTTGGTCAAAACCCTTGAGTTAGGAATTACCCATATTTTGATTTTTATTCAAATTTATGGTGTTGTTGCCTCTATCACGACCCCTTTGTGTGTATTCCATCATCTTGCACTAATGGTAAAGCAGATTCTCTTTGAATCTGGTCACTTCTACCATCTGAGCTGACGTTTTAAACTTAATGATTTGTCTCACCTAGTTTTATATGGGTTTTCTTGGTTTTTTGAGTTCATAGATATTATATAAAGTGTGTTAGACCTTTTATTTTGGTTTAGAGTCATAGGTGTATAAGGGGACATTCCATCATATAAATAATTATTTATCTATATTAATATAGGTTCCCTGTTGTGTGTATATTCACCCATCATAGTGAAAATATATATATAGGGGATATGTCTTCCTATGTATAAATCTAAAAAATGAATATGTAGAAAACTGGATATGGGTGTGTATATATAAGAATATTTGTAAGTATCCCCTTGAACATATTCTTGTCTGTGTGGATTTTGGCATCTGGGATAGTTGTCCTGGGGATTGATGTCCTTATATGTATGTGAAGGTGAATGTTCATGAAGGTGGTAGCAGAAACATTGATAAGTCACTGTTAAAATAGAGTGTTGAGTGTTCCTCTTGGTATAATTTTTATGGTAGTATCCCATTATTTTCCCTTTAATTAATTTTTTATAAAATGTTAATTGTGATTGACTCCTGAATTAAATGTTTAATGTGATATATTTTTACATGATAATAAATGTCCTGAATTTATAATGAAACCCTACTAATGGAGGAGAACACTCTTAATGTTAGAAGTAGAGTTTATAAAATAATGCTTTCTTTTCATCCATCATTTATTTTTCTATATTTTTTTATGATTTTATTAGTATGTAGAATTTTTTGGTGCTCAGTCCCTTTTGGTTTCATTTTCCCAAGTGGGAACATGCCTTGTTGCCATGATACTTCTCATTTACACTTGAACCGATTTAATTTAGATGTATTATCTCAACAAGTTAAATGAAATGGATAAAATAAATTGAATGTATAGATTGTATTATGCAAGATGGTATCATCCTTTACGTGTAACAGACATGAACCCTTGTGAATGTGTAACTTAAATCAATTTTCCTTATTTAATAAAATTGAGTGAGATAACCCACAATATGATGGATAACACCAAATGGACTACCTTGTATTAAATGGAATTGAATATGGACAATTTGATTTATAATAGTTCCTTGCATCATGTATTTGTATTGAATATGATCAATCTTATGTTAATGTTATGATTGAAATGATTAATTTGTGTATCATTAAGTATAAATGTTAACATGAATGCATATATAAAAATGTGATGTGTTAATGGGATACATGAGAAAGAGATTTTCTCATGCATTATATGTTATAAATTTTTATGCCTTGTAGGCCTGGGAAACCTAAGAGACAATGAGTGATCATGGACTTGGGTTAGGAATAGTCCATTAGATCTCCCCTCGAATTGGATGGTGGTGTTATATCTTGACACACCACAATAAATATCTTTCACAATATGGCTTGTGGACTTGGGATAGTGGTAGACCAAGATATATCCCATTAAATTCGATTAAAGTGGTATGTCCTAATCCATCCCAACATATATCTTCATGCGGGGGCAAGGGGACAAACTGTGAGAGCTCCCCTAGTGATGGATGAATGTGGGTACATGTTGATCCTTCCCATATATGCATTCCAATATTTTAAGGGGGATCTTCATCTTCGGTTAGGGGTTGAACAAGATAAATTCCATATAATTGGATGGTGGGGGCATGTCCTGATCCTCCCGAACAAATATCAATCCCTATAAATAAATATATTCACATGCATTCCAAGAGACTATTAGGGCTATTGGAATTGGGATAGGGTTAGACCATGTGAGGTCTCCTAGAATTGGATAGTGGCGGTACATCCCAATTCACCCCAACATATATCTTTCTATCCCTCTATATATAATTGTACTATGTTTATATATATATAAGTTTGACATGATTAGACATATCATCCATGGGATGATGAAGTCATTACCATCTTGTGTCCCTTAGGATCATGGATTAATGTTTATTTTTTCATTCAGTTCTGTTATTTTTTCCCGATACCTATACACTGCTTAATGAGTATTGCACTATCTTGATTCATATTGATACTAGTAGTACCGACCGATTGATATTTACATCAGACACCCTACATATGACTTTATTTCAATGGTGTACCATAGTAGACCTCTCTTTTTTATAGGACATTAGACCTTGCTTGTGATGTATACAGATACCTTATGAGTTATGAGAAAAGGATTGAGCTACATCTCATGATGCTCATAGATATCATATAATGTATTTTTAGTTCTTTTTATTTCTTATGTCCTATATTTGTACTATTGTGAAAATAATGTTGTTTATTTACTACATTCTGTTATATATCAATACCATGCATGCATTCGTTTGATTACAGATTGACATTGGATATTTTTTTCAACTGATTGTTATTTCTATTTTATGAATGTTACTCATTTAATTACTTAATATTTGGTTTTCTATAATTTATATTTTATTTTACCACTATGAATAATTTTTTATGAGGTTATAATATCCCCACTGAACCACCATTACACCCTTGCAGTTACTCAGTAGCCTATGGAATACATAGAGGAATAATTGAGGCCCTATGACCCACCGGTCCTGCTACTATTTTGAAGGTATTTCGGGTTGGTATGATACATGTTCCTTCATATTTCTTACCTACCCACCTAGAATTCCCCTAAAATTTCATCCAATGACTTTTCATAGTGAATAACTTATTTTTTATTCCTTTTATTGAAGCCATTTATATAACATAACATACATCTATTGATTTGGGAAATTATTTAATTAAACATATACCATATATGTATATTACTCAGTGATTATTATATTAAATTATATTGAATTTATTAATGTGGAAGATGGTTAAAATAAGTAAATTTTTTAAAATGATATGGTTTTTTGTTTATTAAATAGGAAATTTGACTATGATTATCTCAACAATTCACATTCATTAATTTGATAGGTTATTCTCATTTAATATATTTTATTATCATTGGAAAATGTATTAGTATTCCATATATTGTTATTACATTATAGATGATTATTGGAAAATTTTATTATTTGTTATTTACTGATTACTTTATATGATGAATTAATTACACATAAAAGTGATAGGTTGTGGATAAAATTTTATAGACCCTCATGTATTGGTATGTCCAATCATACAATTTTCTTTTCTATTTGGTGTGTGTATTCCCAATTCATCATGATTACTTAGCTATGGTCTTGACAATAAAAACCATTTCATGGTTTATGACTTGATAATAAAATCAGGATGCCCAACATTATGCATTTTGATAAAATGACCTTAGTTTTTTTAATCCATGTGGTCGTTTTATTTTCATTCCTATATATTTTTATATTTTCCATTATTTTTTAAGTTGATTATGGATTTATAATGATTACTTATTCATAAAATAATACTTGTTCCCTTTTTCCATTACTATCATAGTTGTTTATTTTCCATTACTAATCATTTTTTCTCAACCCTTCTTACATGTATATTTACCCATGTTTTTATGAAATGTATAATACATGATATGAAAAAAATGAAAATTAATCTGGAGGGTTTTTATATATTTTTTTGTCTTATTATAAATTATGTAGTTTCTTATATAGTAGGTAATTTTTATTATTATTTAAGAATGATCCTAATGCCATAAACATAAATGTTCTTGGGAATGTATGTAATGGAAGATTTATTAGTAAAGAAAATATTAGAAAATTATTTTTATGAATATATTATTGGTATAAAATCTAGTTTGTAAGGTTTTTGTTTCTGGAACCTGGCTTGGAGTAAGGGTATGGGGTACCACAGTTGGTATTAGCAATGGTTTTAGATAACATTTGAGTTTTTAATAGTAGTATAGAATAATTAATATATTGATAAGATGAGGTTGATCATAATTTTAGAGGTATATATAAATCATTTGGTTAGTTGAAGTAACATTGAATAATTAAGGAATGATATAAGATATATTTAGAAAAACCATATGGATATGTCTATGTGAGATTTATAAGTATATGATAATGTTACGATGTTTTTGTAGAGTAGTGATTGTGTCTTAATACTAGAAACGTTATCTTAATATAGATATTACAAGTGGGTAAAGGATCTTAAACAAATGTGCATAGCATTAAAAAAACCTAAAGTTACATATTGATTATTATCTCAATCATTACACGGTACATGACAAAGATTACAATATAAAGAAATGGTCTGACATTCCAAATGTAAATTATTTTTCTATTCACATTACCTTTACATGAAATTATTAAGGAATTATTATGTAATGAAATTAGCTTAAGGATTATTAGAAACCCCTACATAATAAAATTTTTATTAAAATGAGATTTATTAAGGATGAATTGAACGATTATTTCTATGTGTTATACATTCAATGGTGGAATGTACTACATTTCATGAATTACATTGTTGTTCGTCAACCATATAAACTAATTTTTGTTTTAGTAAAGGGAAATCTCCAAAATAACCATATTTTCTATAGGTTCTATATACAATTTGAGAATATCCATAACGTAAACATAACTTAATAATATCCAAAGTAATAAAAATATATTATTTTAAAAAGTCACTTATCATGAAACTACTATTAGAAAAATTATCATATATAAAATCCATAATAATATAATGAAGATATTCATAGCATCCTATGATTGTTCATATGATAAATTTGATTGAGGAAAGAATAATTGATATCATTCTTGTAAAAAATTATGGAAGAAGAACAATGAGAAATGATTTCAATGAATTTGAATACTTTTTATGTACGGAAAAATCTGATATATAGAATATTATAATAGATGAAAAATAATTTTGGATTACATGTAATATGAGAAAAATAGTTTTTCCTAATCATACATATGTCAATATGGTAGACACCTCATTCAGAAATATATTCAAAGTAATAATTATAATTTTGATATCATTGAATAATTTTACTTCAATTGGATAAATAAAACTATGGTGACAAAAATTATTTTGGTGGGGGGAAAATGTGAAAAGTTAATATTTTCATAAGTGATTACCATTAAAAATGTCACCATGTCTGGTAAAATTATTTCTACCCGATAAAAATAAAAAAAAATATAAATACATATTTTCAAATGTAAATAATAAGAATAAATATTAAAATATATCCATAAAAATAGAGACAATATTTCGAAATATAATATTTAAAATTTATCAATATAATTTATGAGTGAAATTTATTTTCATTTTTATAAAATTCCAATGATATTTTTAATACAACTAATATAATATTTTTATGCATAATATTTTATTTCTACAAATATTTTCATTTTTAATATATTTGAATTCATATTTCAAGGATCCAATGAAGAATTGTGATAGATTATATTTTATATGAATACTTTTTATGAACATATTTAATGAATAAATTATACTAAATATGAATGAGAATGTTTAATATTTCAAAAATTTCATATTCTTATAGAGACAACATGTCATTATAATTTATAATATTTCATAGAAGCTTAATTTATAATTATTTTAATTTTATATTCACAATTGTTTTTAATTACTTTTATTAATATTGTATTAAGAATTTTTTTTAATTTTTTGAATATATTGATTTTATGGTGAATAGTTCAATATATTGTCTTTACAAATACCATGATTTAGTTACATTATTATTATAAAAGTATGTTCTAGAAATTTATAAAATATTTTTCTATATTAAATATTTATATTTTATGTGGAATTAGAAATAGAAAAAATATTCTACATTAGAAATAATTTTCGATATTTGATAACATAGGTAATATTATTCTTTCAAAATATAAATCTATATAATATACAATTAATATTTAAAAAATTAGTATTATAACATTCATAAATTGAATAAAATATATTTATTTTAAATATGAAATAATTATTTCGAAATAATTTAGTATATATCATTTTCAAATTTATATATAACATAATAAATAAATTTGTTAAATCTAGCTATTTTGGTATCGGTAAATTAGGCACCAAAGGCACTAAACTAGTGAAAAAGGACACATCGTGTTAACAACATTTGTGATAAATTGTGGTTATGAATTTTTTTTTACATTATATTATTATCATGAAATTATTTATTGATTATGGATCCAACTCCCATAATAATGACTACCCATTATTAAAGATTTATAGGTATTTAAAAAATTCCATCCCCTCCCACTTAGAGAAGGGGCATCTCACTATCCCTTTGATACCACTCCAAAAATTTTATTCCTTCTAAAACACATCCCATTTCATATAACCATGACTAATTTCAACATTTCATTTTCTATTAGTCAAAAATTATTTATTACACTATCCATTTCCATGAGATTCGGCAAGTAAATATCAAAGTGTTCAGCATGAATAATCCTTTTTACAAAACGTCATTTAATTTTATAGTACATTTAAAATAATTATTTTTTCAAAATTATTTGTAAAAAATAGTATCTTTAATATTTTTAATGTAATTAAATTTTAAAAATAACCATTAAATATGTTTCTTCAATCACCATATCAAAAATTAAATGATAATACATATGTATGTGTGGATTACTCCATATATGTAAAAACATGTTCGTTTTTCTTCAATAGATACTGAGGAAGGTCTAAAAATTTAATTTAATATATACATATTTAATAAATATCACATATTAAATATTATTATATTACAAATCATATTACTGCAATGCCCGATGCTGTAAGGAACCATCACCATATGTATATATGGACTTCCACCTACAGGGAACAATAAATTTCATATTTTATTACCCACATTCATAGAGGGACCAATGAATTGTTATAATGGATAAATATGAAATTTATGATAAAATTAATGTTTTGTTATGAATAATTTGATAACATACAAATTATTTGATAAACTAAGGATCATCGTTAATTCAATCATTTATAACAAGTGTACAAAAGGGAAATTTTCTTATTCTTATCGGTATCATAGCATGTATGTAATGTGTGTGTTTATGGAATAGGTATAATAATTTTGGGTATTTGGGAAATTTGATATATATGTATTCTATGAAATGTAATAAAAATATTCTTGTCATTTTTTTTATTTTTTATTCCTAAAAATATTAAATTCATTTTTAGAGTGTTGTTTTTTCTATGAACATTTGAGGTATTTTTATTCTATTATAGTCACCTATTCATATATTATTTTCTATTTTTATGATTAATGGGATTTAATTTAATTTGAATAAATCTTTAAGAAAATTTCTATTTTAGTTTTTGGTTCTTACAAATCAAATTAATTATGTTTTCTGGGAATAATTTGTACTAGTTATTTTTAATGGGTAATCAGGATAGTAATCTGAAGTCTGTTATTGATCTATGTTTATCAATTAATGAAAAAAATAATGACTTAGTGTATTAAGCATGAAAACAATCTACATAACTAGTCCATGTATTCTGGTTAGTGATATGAGAAAAAAATTATTCCCCTAAATTAATATGAAAATACATTAGTCCTCCTAAATTAATAAAATACAATAAATTTGAACTTATAAATATATAATTTGACAATGTAATTTTTTATGGAATATTATTTTTATTTATAATATTATTTATATTTTTTATTGATATATTTATATATTATTGGAAATTCTAAAACAATGGTGGAACTCTAGAGATGGCTAACATCAATTCATTATGGGATTCCCATATGGATTCAAAATGTAATTAATTATAAAATTTCTAGGAAAAAATATTTCATAGTTTTTGGTTATAAAATAGAAATAGTCATTATATAATGTGTTCTTATTGTATTGCTGTTTTGTGAATCATGAAAAAATGGGAAAATTTAAAGAATCTTGTGAGATCATGAATAAAAAATAATTAATATTTATTTATTTCAACTACATTTTGGAACCTCCATTTAAACTATAACATAAATTAGACAAAATTTTTATCTTAATATTATAATGATATTATTCTGCTTCTATGATTCGAAATTACATAATCACTTGAAATTCCACATTTTATGTGATTTAAAATCATTTGAATAATCAAATTTATTCTTTTAAAAGTTTATAAATGATTTTTGAGGACCTATTATGAGCTACATGGGTAGGAGGTTTATTTGACATAATATTATACAAATTTCACATATAATATTTGTTAATAATATTTTTAGGTAATATTTTATTTTATATAATAATTTCATTTTATTCTTATATATTGTATAAAAAGGTAAATTCATGATAAAAATTCATGAAATATTTTTTTAGTGATAAAATGAATTCAGTTATAAAATTTTAGGAGGTATATATTTTCATTGTAATTTTCTTCAGTACAATGTGATTGAGAATATAATTTCTAATTTTAAAAAGTCATATTGTTTCATATAATTATTTATAAGTAACCTTAATCGTAAAAGAACCACAACATACCATTTAAATATTTTTATTTAATGTCAATTTTTCTTCTTATCCACTTCATTGGATGTTAGTAATAAAAAAATATAAGTATAATATAATAATATAATTTTTTTCATTATAAATTAATGAAATTAAAATAAGTACTAAATTTTAAAAAAAAATCATTTTACATTAAAATCTAATATTTTATAAAAAATTCTTTTATATTTTTATTTTGAACCATGATCACTAATTGTAAGTGACATTAATAATTTATATTGGTATTAAAGTTGAAAAATGAATAATCAGTCATACATCAGTCACTAATATGTTAGAAGTGAATATAAAATCATTTGGATGTAAAAAAAGTTGTTTTTCCTTCCAAAAATAGTATATATGTGCACAATGGGTTTTTTATTAATAAATTTTTATGAATGATTTTAATATAATATTTATATCATTAATTCAATTAAACAAATTCACGTTCATCTAATAGTGGTCACTGGTAATAGAAATAATGGTGATTCAGATTATGACTAAAAATATTTTTTTTAAAACTAATTCATCACATTTTGTGTATTTACATCAAAATAAAATAATACATCATATAGAAAAAAATATATTATAATGGATATCATATTTTGAGTCATAATAATTACAATTAAATTATAATTTAATCTTCATTTGATGTTATAATGAGAAGTAAGCTTGAAAACTAAGGTGGTTAATATAAGAGACAAAATTTAAAATATCAAGAAATATTTAAACTATGTTTATTGGTATATTGTATTTCTACCTTACAATTATCGTCATTGAAACCTTTGAATTTTTTTAAATTTTATTACATTGTTACATATATTCTATAATATCATTTCATGTTTTTAAAATTTCTCCACCAACTAGAATCTTAAATGAGAACTTCTCTTTATCATATATATAGATCATTCGATCACATTTTATCAATAAATGTGTCAAAAAATTCTCCTAACATAATTATCCATGACATTGATGTTTTAGTATTTCAAAAAATCTAATTCAAGAATTCTTAATGCGATTTTCAATGGATGGTACCTAAAGAAGGATTATGTATTCTTACTAACCATTTTAATGTTTCATTCTAATTAAACCACAAAATAAATTTATATAACCAATATAACATGATCAAATATTTAATGTTTTTGAGTAATATGTTTTTATTTCAATATTATAG
Source organism: Viscum album (assembly GCA_963277665.1). Classification (NCBI taxonomy): domain Eukaryota; kingdom Viridiplantae; phylum Streptophyta; class Magnoliopsida; order Santalales; family Viscaceae; genus Viscum; species Viscum album. The sequence continues at coordinate 516,734,960 of OY728141.1, forward strand.
ACATTTTACATCTCTTCTCTATCTATTGGAAAATAATAAAGTTTCTTGTGCGTATGTGTGGAAAACCACCTCCATACAACATTATGGTGAATTTTTCATTTCCTATATTAATTGATTTTCATTAAGATAAATTTATGATAAAATATGATATTTCAAATATAAATAAAATTATTCAAATATTAATTATTTTTTTACATTCTTTTTTTTCCATCCATCGTAATGTTAAAACATGACTTATTCTGGCATTTAGACTACCATTTTTGCAATGTACTAAAATTTAATTTTTACAACCATTTATTATGGATTGTAATAATAGTATTTATAAAGAATATTTACGATTTTTTTGATATAATAATATTTTTTGGATAAGGAATCACGGCCCATGCTACCTTGACTAAAACCATTTAACAAAAATGTGAATAGAAAATAAACCATTTTTCACCTGAATGTTCATTTTAATTAATTATTTTAATTTAAAGGGTAATTAAAAATTAAAAAGGATTGATAAATAGTAATTTATGTATGAATATTGTTACGGAATATAACTATATTTATTATGTAGTACTATTTTAATCATATGAAACTATGAAATACTACAGGTAAGGGTTTGTGCTACAATCTCTATTTATTATATTGATTATGTGAAATTTACGTTGAGGGAAATCAGTTGATCATTTTCCTTTTAACCCCATATATTTTCTTAATTTTATTTATTTCATTAATTTTAATGTTCTAGAACAAATTTTATCCATTTTATACAAAAAATGGTAGATAAAATATGGTTATGTAAACGGTCCATAAATTTTTTTTGGGTCCGAAATGTTTCTCCCCTATATCTATTATAGAAAAAATATTTTCTTGGTATTTTTTATATACCTAAATATTTTTTAAATATTCTTGTTACCACCAAATAATTTCTATATGAATGATGAAAAGGAATATTTTGAAATAATTTCTATGTGACTCACTTTTAAATTTTTTTAGAACCGTGAAAAAAATGTTCACTTTTAAAGTATATAAATTAAATGAAATTGTCAACCATTATGTTCTTAATTGTTTTTGAATATTAATATAATTGAATAAATTTATTTAAGAAACACAATATTAATCCCATTTTTTTGTTTATACAATATACCAAAAAAAGGGATGTTTTATATTTATTTTTAATGATTAATTTTAATGAGTTAAAAAAGGGGGTTTTCAACAATGTCAATATTCGTTAAGGATTTATATGGTTTTTGGAAGATATAAAGTTATGATAGAATTCACATTATTTACTTTGATGGAATTCGATGTTCATGATTTAAGAATGATTATAGAAACCCTTTACATTCTCACTGTTTAATAATGATATGATGAAATATTTATGAAACATTTTCTAAACTATATGAAATTTTATAATGATTTTTTTTTGATCTTGTGGAATAGTTACATATGGTTATCATTATGTGATGGGTGGCCCAGAAATTATATATACTCCCAATGAATTAGGTCTATTATTTATATCTCATGAGATAATATGATTTGTAATGGGGAAATATCCGTTTTTTAGGGAATTTTTTCTTAATGATAGTTTTACTAATGAGTATTCACTAAGGGAGTGATGGAAATTATATTGAACCCAAAATACATTGGGTTTTTTTTCACTATGATAGTATTATATGTGATACATGACTATGAAAATTATTATATATACATTTGTTTCTTCTATAATCTTATATCATATTCATATACTATGTTTTCAGTGTTCAATATTGACTATTTAGGTTTTTTCACTCTTATGATCAATGTATATTATTTTTACAAGACCTTATAACCTGACTCATGATTGAATATATTTGACTTATTGGGCAAGAAATTAAAATCATATAATTGGGTTATGATATTCATATACTTTTCATATTACCATTTATGATCATATGTTGATATATCTCATGTTTAACCTATTAGAGCACCTAAGGTCAACCATTCTTATGTTCTCATATATATATGTTATGAAGGAAGGTTTAATGTATGGTATATCCAAGAAGGGTACTACGAGATAATAACAGTGGGAGGGGGATGGTGTATGTTGAAGTTATTTCATGAAATCATAGGAATATTATACTAGTATTCAAAGATACAGCACCTTAATGGATATAGGTCGTGTATTATTAATCAATTTATTGGATTTGCATCTAAAATGTTGTAATATTTATGTTTGTAATTCTTTAGTGACCACAATCATAATTAGATAAGAGTTTATTTATTTTCGTATATCAATGTTAGAAAAAATCTGTGATATCCTAGGGGATATTGTTTTGTATAGGATAACTTTTTAATGTTTTGGTAATGTGGATATTATGTGAGTTTATTAATGAAATCCCTCTGTTGATATAAATAAGTTAATATCGACACTTATGTCGATTAAAATTCGGTTAATATTTTAAAAAATAATGAATGGGTATTAAAACAATCTTTACATAGTGACCAAAAAAGAGGAATAACACAAAAAAATTATTTGACACTCAAAGGGGATATGATTTCTAAAATTCAAATTATTTTTTTGGACCATTAATAATAATACATGATAGAATAAATGACAACCTATGATGACTTTGATATGATATATGATTAACTTAACGTGTTATAATTTTATAAAATGTGTCATAACAATGGATATCATAAAATTATTTAAAAATTAATATGCTTTTACCATTGACTATCATTTCTTGACTCTCAAACTAATATTTTCAATTTTTAAAAATGTATGGAACATGGTGGAATTGTAATAGAAATTAATCTGAAAAATAGTGAAAATAATTTCCTAATATGGAACTATATGGAATGTGCATAATGATGTGAAGTCTTATTGATATCCACACCAAAATCTGTTATTTTATTAATGGTTAAATGAATGGCGTTGAACATCAGAATGGTCATAGGAAGAAAAAACTCATCATTGTGTCTTTCATATGAATATGCTTACAATCCATCATTAGTTCTTTTTCACCGCTTATTAATATGAAATTAATCAATTAAATATAAAAAATATTATTTATTCTCTATTTAATATACAATGAGATGGTTTTTTTGTATATCTATCATTTTGAATGTAAGGATGATAAATGGTGGAAACTAATCAACAATATTAGGTACAAGGATCAAATTTACTACATTTCCTGGAAGAGTCTAATTAGGTATGATTAGATAATTATATTTCATATAATTTTCCATATAATATGAGGAATAATTTTCTAACATAATGTAGAGGGATTATAAACCAATTTGTATATATGATGATAATTTCATTATAGTTTCATGGAATTCCTCAGGTTTTATCAATGACGATGAATGAAAATTTGACATTTTCATTAGTTGAAAAAGACCAAGTTACAAAAATTGAAAAGAAATTAATTTTTTTGATTGAAATGGAGAATTAGTTAGATCAGAGCATGTACTATAAATTTTAATTAGAGTATCTCAATGTTATAGTTGTTTTGGGGATAAGATATAATAGTGAAATATGAATTAAATTCTAATAATAATACCCATAGTAGAATAAAAATTAAAATTCAATCATTATATATCTGAATAAGTATGTATGAGGGACATTGTTTTAAAGGACTGACCATTAATTTTTGGATGAGGAAATCTATTGGTATATCACATCCAAACCTCAATTGGTATATGTTGGTTTAGTTGAAGAAACATCTTAATGTACACTAATCATATCTCAAGACTCTAAATTCTATCATATATAAGTTTATAAGAATGTTCTAACTAAATATTTTATTATTATTTCATTACTTGTATTTGAGGTCTTTTTTTTGGAATTCATTTTCTCTAATTAGGGATATTTCAAAATTATTTCGTTATAATGGAAGTCAAATATTAGATTTCAAATAAACCTATGATCATCATTTGGTGTGAGGTCATATATGAACTTCCAAGGGAAAGTACTTCCATTTTAAAGGTCCAACTACCTATTCGTGGTTGATATTTATCTCAAATGGTTGGGGAAACCCAAGAAATAAAGATATTCATATTATTTATGAATATTAAAATGTATTTCAATAATAATTTCCTATAAATCTAATTATTTTTAAATATAAGTTTTCAATATAACTCAAACATGGTGCTATTCTTATTTCAAAGACACCTTATAGATTGATCTCTATTGATTTGATATAATTAATGAAGAAACTCTTGTAAAATTTTAAAAAAGAACTCATAATACAGAATACATACCCTTGGGATAAACATATACATTATTAAATAAAGAAAATGGGATATGTTTTCTCTAAATTAATAATTGGAAACATTAATTGATCACAATTAATATCAAGTACCCTCTACACTGTATTTTTGACTTATATGATGAACAATGTGGATCATAGTTATTTAATATAATCACAAATGAATACAGATATCATCAATTGGGGATTGATAATGTAGTTATTTATAACAAATACAATCATGCATGGTATATCCATTAATACTTTATATTAATGTTAATTTGAAATACTTGTTCATGTTCTTTCGGCATGGATTAAATGAAATGGGTTTTTATTGATTTTGATGATTAGTTTTTGGAATCCTTTATATCTTATATCATAATATATTCAAATATTAACGATGATAATGAAGATCTTTTTGTGGATTATTTTTAAGAACCTGGATAATTTAATATTTTATTCAAGATTTACCATGTGAGAATTTTTCATTCCAAAATTAATATGATTGGGTAATTCCATATAATGTGAGGGCATGTTATTGAACTATTCAAATACGAATGACATTGAAAATTATAATATTCATAAAATGGTGATATAAATCAATTTTTTTCTTTGAGTGTAATGATATTATTTTTTTTAGAAAATTAACATTGATATTCCATTTAATAAAGTAGTTTACAATGAAGGGATCCATGGTTCAATAGACATGTGAATGTGGGGAAAATTTTATGTTGCGAAATTTTTTTCCGTCAATGTTCCAACTCAAACAATACCATGTTGTGTAAAAAGTATTATGATTTATATTCGTTCATCATAGAAAGGAATGTGACATTTTCTTATAAATAATGATATGTTATAAGTCGCACCTCTAACTAAATGATTTATTTTATTAAAAATTAACTCCACTCATGATTTGAAGATGAATGTCTTAATATATACATTGAAAATATGGAAGGAATACATTTTTATTGAATGATTTAGTATATATAATTATCACCAATTATTGTATTATGTATTGAAATTGAAAAAACATAACAAGTACTATATGTTATAATTGGAGTTGATGGCACGTTAAGAACTCTAAATACATTCCCACCTTAGAAAATGCAAAGAAGTTTATGATGATCTAATTCATAATGGATACACTAGTTTTTCCTTGATGATTATTTATAGTGATCTAATACATATGAATTTTCTTAATATGAATCTCAACATCTATAGAAATGGGAAAATAGATATATGTCTCAAATTATTGGCCAACTATACTATGATTAAAAGATTAATCTTGTGTTCAGTGAAGATATTGTAGTGTTGCAGACAGAGAGAAAAATACGAAGTTCAACAAGGATTGTAACTGACTGATCTAGTTCACGAATAATGTATATGTTTTATTAGTAGAATAAATTATAATGTTCTACTAGATAATGGTCATAGTTTATTATTTTCTATCCATCATGGATATGTGAATATGTATATTAATATTAAAGAGTTTTCCTTGTGAGAAAACATAAAAATATATATTTAAAGACCCAAAAATTTCATGGAAATATTTTTCTTCAAATCATGGGATTTTTACAAGTATAGAAAAATTTACGGCGCTTGATTCTGAGGCTCGGTGTGCCTAGAATTAATTTATGATGTTTTGTTCAGGTACGTTCAGTGAACGTGTGATCGTGAATTTATAACTTTTGAACCTGTGCTTGGAACTGGAATATGAGGGCACTGTTGAACTCACAGCGCCGGCATTATCTTAAGAAGGCTTTCGCCTCGACGGTAGATGGTCAAGAATTGATATTAAATTTTGGGATTTTTAATAAAGATAAATAAAAATAATTTTTAGCTTATTTTTACTTTTTAGGTGGCTAAAACCTCCAAGAAGTTGGTAGGGGTGGGGTCCACCACACCATAACCTACCATGAGAGGTTATGGTTTAGTGGCCCACCTGAGGTTTAAACACCTCTTGTCAATTAGTGAGGTGGGGTCCACCTGTGGCTGAAACCCTTGGACTCCCCATTTATGGAGCCACCACCCATGAAACCTCTTGAACTCCCTTAATTAAAATTGTAACTACATACAAGAATTAATTAATTGGATCCCCCCTTAATTAATTCTCCATTTGAATTATTTATGCCATCAAATTTAATAAGATGTAATATTTTATTATTGTTGGGATGGAATAATCTTTTGGTGGAGTTTGGAGAGTAGAATAACTCTCCAACGAAGAACGCGAAGAATGCCATCTTTGACTTCATCATCTCCAGATGTTCATCCCCAAACAACAGATATCCTCTTCTATTTCTGACACACAAGCATAAGATGCGAGAGCATGACGAACGTGGAAAACGATGAATCGACTCCTGCCTCTCCATGACATCGTCAACGATCATCAAATATAAGGTAGGGTATTTTACGTTTGTAATAGTTTCCATCATTCAATGCACAAATCTTGGATTGTGTTTTGCCAATTGTTATTTCCATAACGTGGGAGGCTCGGGCCACATGAACATGGCCCGACCATCCGCTTCGTTTCTCCTCATTTTTTGACAACCGCGGTGCAGAGCAGCAGCAGCCGGCGTCAGGCTTGTCGTCAAGGAAACTGGCAGTACAAGGTCGTCGAGTCACCGGAAGGGCGCAACCCCATCGTGCTGCGCAGAGGAGCAGGGGGTCGTGGCCAGGCCAGGCCACGACGGAGGTGGCACGGTTCCATTGCACCGCGCGGAGGTGTAGGGGGCCGTGACCCGCCCGTTCCGCGGTGGAGGCGGCGTGACAACATTGTGCCACGCGGTGGACAACAGTGGGGTCGCGGCCAGGCCGGGCCGTGACAAAGGTCGTGTGGCACATTTGCGCCGTGTGGTGGAAAACTGGGAGCTATGGCCAGGGCGGGCCATAGTGGAGAAGCAGAGGAGTTCGGCCCGGCCGGCCGCTGCCGGAGCACGAGCGGCTGGCCTCTCGGCCATCCGGGAGGAGGGGGCCCCCTCTGGGTCCCGCATGATTGGAATCGGCGCCACCTGGAGCCGGTTTGGGTCGCAACACGAATGGATAAACCATTCGAGAGCCAGGGTGGGCGTGCGGCTTCCCCCTTGGACGCGAGTAAGGCGGACCGCCTGTGGGCCGCTGGACCGGACCCAGAACAGGCCGCCCGGCTAGACCATGCACAGGTTACTAGGCCAGACCCAGCGCGGGCCGGACCAACCCCTCGGACTAGGCCAGAATCTGGTCCAGACCCGGGTCAAGCCAGGGGTAGTCTGACTTGGTCGGACTGGACCTGGACCTGCTTTGGCCTATTTTCACATTTTTTCCCATATCATCGACTACTAGTGTCTGATCTACGAACTGTATATGGAAAAGTCTTGCTTAGAGTTAGATGGTTATTTGAAATATCCCACTTGAATTTTGGACACAGTTTGGATACAGTCGGGTCGGTTTGAAGCTAAAAACCAACCGTGCCCCTGAACATAATTGCTCATAACTCATAGACAAGGCGTCTGATTGATGCGCCTTTAGTTGCGTTGAGACCCCTATGACGAGGTAGACATTTGAGATACTTCTACTTGGGACATCATGATAGTTGGAGTATCGACTAGTAACTCATGGAGTGGATATTCCCAGAGAAGAGAAAACGGAGTACGGAGACCTAGTAGCTGGATAATACCTGACGACTGCTGACCTTTCAACTCAGAGTATTTCGACTTGCCCAGTGTAAGCGCATATGTGTGATGTAGTTGACCCATAGTGGGGAGCACCTCTATGTGAAGTGGCAGACCCACAATAATCGACAGGAGGAGTACCTCAGCAGGCAATGAGGGGGAGTGCCTTTGTGTGATACGGAATACCCAAAGTGGGGAGTGCCTCTGTGTGATGGAACAGACCCATGATACTCGACATGAGGAGTACCACAACAGTCCAGTATAGTGGGAAGCACAACTTTGTGACACGGTAGGCCCACGGTACTCTATATAGGAGGAGTACCACTACATCCAATGTTTCATTAGTTTGACTGGGAGTGTTACATGTTACCACCCTAGAATAAAATCCTGGTTCTTAGCGTAGTCAATGACATTAGTGTTTTCCTCATGATTGAGATGGGTTACTAGATAACATAGGTATATGAATGGGAATATACCTATGTAATGGTTATCCGTTGATTTCATACCTTGTGGTTTATCTTTTTTGGATTTTGTGAGACCATGAGGGTCTCGGGGTCCCTTCTATGTATGGTTATACTCAACCCTGCACGGGCTATGTGCGCACCTGGTTGTGTTGGTTGAAGAAGATGGACAATGCTGACTGAGACAGAGAGTAGTAGGAATAGACGGTACTCAGGGGTGAACCACTCTGTGATACGGTACACTAAGCGGACGGACGAACCTAGAGTTCTGAGGAGACCATATGTGCCTACCCTTCAGGTAGGATCCCCGGAGGACGACCCAATGGATGATTTACGTTTCTTCTTTCAGTTTTACACGTACTTTTCTGTTTCCTTGTACTTTACTATTGGGATTGTATTTTATACCCCCTTAACATTATGTATTCTCTTTTTTATACAGTTTTAATCATTATTTTGCTTCCATTTGCGTACTCTATTGTCTTTGTTCAGTTTATAAAGCCAATTCCTTCCCAGTTTAGGGATTTACGCCTTCTGTGCTTGCCGCCAGCCCCTGGCCTATGGAAGGAGGGCTTGGGGTAATCAGTATACAGGCCCTGGGGGACGGGTCATGACAAATTGGTATCAGAGGATTCGGTTCTACTGCATAACATAGAACTCTGATCATTCTTTTCTGTGAAGCAATAGTGTTAGGGGTACTAAGTGTGGTTTTCAGTTCATGAAGACCAGTGTTGGTGTGGGCGGCCTACATATCCATACACCAGGACCTTGATTATTTATTTCCAACATAGTTCATGAAAAACCTGATTATGTGTGTGTCATTAAAAGTTTCCTTAAGTAAACTTAGCCAGGTCATCTCTCCATGTATAATCTTTTGACTGTATCGCATCTGTTTCTTTAAGGATGCCTCCCCGCAGAGCCATGAGAGTCATATGCTTAGACATCACACCGATCAATGAGGCCTCAGTGCTGGGCCATTTACCAGTGGAGGCACCAGTGGTACCACTCCTCATTGGTCCACCAATTCCACTAGCCCAAACAGTAGACGATGCATGCTACTTGAGCGCGTTGCAATAACTTCCACCGATAGAGGCCACCCAGGTTCTAGGGAGGGATGGACCCACAGGCGGATGAGGATTGGAAGGAGTTTGTAGTGAGGGTCTTCAGGCTGGTAGGGACATCTGGATACCATATGGTGATCCTTGTTGTGAGTCTCATTTAGGTATCTGCAGGCAGATGGTGGAGCCTGGTGATCTAGGTGCATGACGAGGCGACACAACTCTGGATAGACTTCGAGAGCCTGTTCTGGGTGGAGTTAGTTCCAGTGACTCTATGAGCGGTGTAGATACACGAGCTACTTCATCTACAGAAGGGTATCATGATGGTAGCTCAGTACTCAGTGAGGTTCACTGGCCTCTCACGCTACTCTACAGATATGTTCCGGGACCCATTATTTAGGGCCCAGACCTTCAAGCATGGTCTTAGACGAGAGATCAGGGCTTTGATGATCTCAATCTGCATCCCGACATAGGTGGGGGTGTTAGAGAGATCCCTCATAGTAGAGATTTTCCTGGATAAGCAGTCACTAACAGCGAGACCCACTACTAGTCAACATGCAGCGGAGTCTTCTACGGCTGGTAGTACACATATGACGCAGAGGTCTAAGAGGACTAGACCCATGGGCGGACGATCGCATGACTCAGGATCAGATGTGCAGGGAACCTAGGGTAGTGAAATATATCCTAGTAGCAAAAAGTTTTACAAATGAGGTGAGTAGGGTCACATGGCTCGTGACTGTCCGACCCGTCGTTTAGATGATCAGAAAACAGTTGAGGGACCTCCCATGCAGGGGTAGATGTTCGATCTAGGCGGTCAGTGGCAGATGATATGGTCGAGTAGCTGGCAGAGGACAACTTTATGAGGTGCTACTCCCACAACCACAAAGAGGTCCTCCCCAACTACAGGGAGTAGGTGGACAGAGGAGAGGTCAGCTTCAGGTAGTTGAGGCATATGACTATGGTGCTCTAGAGATGATTCGAGGTGCGATCCGTTTCTAATCCACATTAGAAGATGTTCTTATAGGCACAGGTTCCAGTCATTCTTTCACTTCCATATCCATCTTTTGGTGCTCATAGATTCTGATGGAGTTGTTAGTTTGATCCCTAGAGCCAGAGACTCTTACGGGAGCTGAATCAATGATTACGCACTGGTGCCTGCAGTGAGAGCTTACTCTAGGAGGCGAGTGCTTTAGCTGCGATCTCCTAGTAGTGGTTTCGAGGCCTTTCGACTTCATCATGGGTATGGAATGGATATTTGTAGTCCATGATCAGATTGACTGTATTAGGAGAAAAGTGTGGTGTGTCCACATGGATGGGACCAAGATCACCTTCACCGGCGAGAAGGGAACCCTTTCAGCACAAGACAGACTTACTCAAAGGAGGGTGCAACCGATCACTCACCACTTGGATTACTTTTCCCTCAGATCAGTTAATGTGGAGAGTCCGACTTATCCTCTAGTGGTGGACTAGTATGCGGGTGTCTTCCCTCACGATGATCCTAGACTACCTCCTCGCAGAGAGGTGGACTTCTACATTGACATGTGCCCTAGGATGTCACTGATATCTACACAAGCTTATCGGATGGCTCCCGTTGAGCTTCGTGAGCTGCGGGTACAACAGCAGGACTTTCATGGGAAGAGATTCATCCGGCCCAGTGTTTCTCACTGGGCATCCATGATTCAATTCGCCAAGAAGGCGGATGGCAGCTTGAGGCTATGTCTTGACTACCGTTGACTGAAGCTGGTGACCGTAAAGAACAAGTACCCACTTTAGAGGATTTGAGACCTCTTTTATCAGATCCGGGGAGAACAATGGTTCTTGAAGATAGACCTCAGATCAGGATATCCCCAGCTCAGAGTACGAGATGAGGAAGTTTAGAATACATCCTTCTGGTGTCGGTTAGGCCACTACATATTCTTGGTTTTCCTCTTTGGTATAACCAGTTCTCCAGCTGTGTTCACGTGTCTCATGAACATGATATTTCAGCCTGACCTCAATCGCTTTGTCATAGTATTCATCGACATCATTCTGATATATTCGACTACTGAGGAGGAGAATGGCTACCATTTTTAGGTGGTACTGGACACACTCCGAAATCACTAGGTTTTTTGTAAGCTCTCGAAGTTCAAGTTTTGGATTCGAGAGGTTCACTTCTTGGGACATGTCATCTTGAAGGTTGGAGATGTCGTAGATCCAGTGAAGATAGAGGAGGTAAATTATTGGTAGCCACCCAGGAGTGTGAAGGAGGTATGGAGTTTCCTGGGCATCGCTGGATACTACCGAAGATTCATTCGATCATTCTCTAGAGTTGCAGCACCACTATCAACCTTGAGGAAGATAGGGATACCCTTCGTGTGTTCGGAGAGTTGCTAGCAGAGATTTCAGGAGCTAAGGTAGAGGCTAACTAGTTCCCCTATCATGAGACTTCCAGAGGAAGGAATATGGTATGTAGTATACTATGATGCATCAGGGACTAGACTCGAGTGTGTCCTGATGCAGGAGAAAACATTGATCACGTATGGTTCTTGGCAGCTGAGACAACATGATAATAACTATTCTACCCATGACCTGGATTTAGTAATAGTGGTCTTCTCCTTGAAGATGTGGCGACACTATCTTCTGGGAGAAAATTTTACTGTGTACTCTGATCACAAGAGTCTCAAGTATATACTCTCTCAGATGAACCTGAACCTGAGATAACGGTGATGGGTTGAGTTCCTCCAAGACTATGACTTTGAGATAGTCTATACCCCTGGGAAGGGATTCTTTTTAAGAGATTCTCTCAGCATGAGGACTCATATATAGCTGCTAGGCGAGGAGACAGAGAAGATGGCTTCCTTATAGATATCCTTTGTGGATATAGATGGAGAACCCTTTCTATAGACTCTTACAGTCACTCCTCCACCTCTTCAGCGATTCAGGGAGGCACAGCTTGGGGACACTGACTGCGAGACATGATGTGCTCATATATCCATAGGGCAGGCACCTGATAGATTTTCCTATGGTGGGGAGCATTCCATCCTCTTTAGAGGATGTTTCATGGTACCATTTGCACTTCAGGATGAAGTGTTGAGGAAGTTCCACACTATCACACAAGCGGTACATCCAGAAGTGGCGAAGATATATCAGGACCTTTGACGACATCACTGGTGGCCAGGTATGAAGAAGGAGGTAGCAGAGTTTGTCTCACATTACCTCACTTGTCAACAAGTGAAGGTAGAGCACTGGGTACTAGCAGGCTTGGTTTATCCCTTATAGGTCCCAGAGTATATGTTGGATGGGATATCCATGGACATCGTGACAGGTCTTCCACGTACATTCAGGAGTCATGACACCATTTGGATGATTGTTTACCAACTCACCAAGTCGGCCTACTTCCCATCGAGCAGAGATAAGGGTTCAGTTGAGAGCCTGTGACGCCTCTATGTGCAGGAGATTGTGTGTTTTCATGGAGTACCTTATTCTATTGTCTCTGACGGTGATGCACAGTTTACTTCCCATCTATGGAAGGGGTTGTATGAGGATTTTGGGACACAACTTTGCTTGAGCACTTTCTTCCATCCTCCGTCAAATGGTCAGACAGATCTGACCATCCAGACCCTCGAGGACATGCTCCGTGCATGTGTCCTCGACTTTGGCCGTAGCTGGGAGGATCACTTACCTTTGGTAGAGTTTTCATAAAACAAAAACTACAACTCCATCATCAGGATGTCACCTTTTTAGGCCATGTATGATCTACCTTGTCGATCTCCACTGTGATGAACAAACTCAGGGGAGTGAGCACTATAGTGGTCCATGGATGGTACAAGCTACCATAGAGAAGGTGCAGATCATCCAGGTGTAGATGAAGACTGCACAGAGTATGCAGAAGTCGTATGCTGATAGGAGACAAATACCTCTATAATTCGATAATGCGACAATGTCTTTCTACGGGTTTCACCTCGATGAGGACTACAGAGATCTGCCCGAGCTGACAAGTTATCTCCGTGATTCATCAGACCTTTACAGGTCCTCAGTAGAGTAGGCGAGGTGGCTTACCACTTAGCTCTTCCACCTCAGTTGCAGCGGGTGCATGACGTCTTCCATGTGTCTCAGTTTAGGAGATACGTGCACGACCCTTCCCACATCATCAACCATGGAGAGATGGACATCGATGATGGGGAGACATCCATAGAGGATCTAGTGGAGATCGAGGATCTACAAGAGCGGGTTCTTCAGGGATGGTGAATACATCTGGTGCCCGTTCGCTGGCAGCATGGGAACCTGTAGTAGAGCACATGGGAGTGAGATGCTTAGATGTGTGCTCAATACCCCGATTTGTTCCCTTAGTTCGAGTTGTAGCTTAAAGGGATGTAAATCCCTAAGGTGGGGAGAATTTAATGACCCGAAAATTCCAGGGAAAATCATTCCTTACATTCATGGGAATTTTATGAGTCTGCGAATATTTACGGCACTTGATTCCGAGGCCCGGGGTGCCCGGAATAAATTTCTGAATTTTTGTTCAGGTATGTTCAGAGAATGTGAGAGTGGAATTTTATAACATATGGACCGGTTCTTGGAACTAAAATCTGAGGGCCCTGTTGAACTCACATCATCGGTATTCGCTTAAGAAGGCTTTCACCTCGACTGCAGATGGTCATGAATGGATGTTAGATTTTGGGGTTTTTTAAAAAGTTAAATAAAAATAAGTTTTAGCTTATTTTTATTTTTGATTTGGTTAAAACATAAAAGATGTTGGTAGGGGTGGGGGCCACTACACCATAACCTCCCATGAGAGGTTATGGTGGTGGGGCCCACTCGTGGTTTAAGCACCTCTTGTCAATTAGTGATGTGAGGACCACCCAAGGATGAACCCCTTGGACTCCCTTTTTATGGAGCCACCACCCATGAAACCTCTTGAACTCCCTTAATTAAAATTGTTCCAACACAGAAGAATTAATTATGTGGTCCCCCCTTAATTAATTCTCCATTTGAATTCATTATGACAACAACTTAATAATATGTGATATTTTATTATTATTGGATTGGAATAATCTCCTGGTGGAGTTTGGGGAGGAGAATAACTCTCCAACGAAGAATCCGAAGAATGCCATCTTCAACGTTGTCACCTCTGGACACTCATCCACAAATAATATATATCTTCTTCTTTTTCTGATGCACGAGATTATGTTACGAGAGCGTGATGAATGCAGTGAACAAAAAATCGATGCCCGTCTTTCCGCGACTTCATCAACGATCATCAAATAAGAGGTATTGGATTTTACGTTTGAATTTGTTTCCATCCATCAATGCAAAAAATCTTGGATTGTGTTTTTTCCAATTGTTTTCTCCATAACGTGGAAGGCTCGGGCCGCACAAACACGAACCGACCCTCCCCCTTCGTTTCTCTTCCTTTTTTGACGACCGTGGTGTTGAGAAATAGTGGCCAGTGGCAGGCCGACTGTGAAGGAAACCGGCGGCACAAGGCCGCCGAGTCACCGGGAAGGCGCGACACCATCGTGCCACGTGGAGGAGCATGGGGTCGTGGCCAGGCCAGGCCACGGTGGAGGCAGCGCGACACCATCACGATGTGCAGATGATATTCTAACAAAAATTTAATGATAGTTAAGATTAAAATAATAATAATAATTAAAAAAATTTACATTGACCATTATGATTAGTACATTAACGATTTTGAAAAATTACAATTGATATAGATAGATGAAGTGATGGAATTGAACTGTAGGATTGTACTATTTAAAGGAATTTATCAATTCTACTATGGGAGATAGAAACACATTGATTTTTCATTGTCCAAGAAAAATAAAATTTTAATGGAATAAAAAATGTGAAAAACTGTAACGCCCTGACCCTAGGTGCCTAGAGTCGGTGAATTACTACATAACATTGGCATGATCACAAGAAAGATCAAATCTCGAAAGACCGATTGGTTTAGTAGCCTTGGAAACACTAGATATATTCATAAGTTTTACATTACATCATTAAACAAAAAACTACTACAACAACATATTGTCTCCATAATCCACACTCATATCCCCACATAATATCCCTGCAGGTCATTCATAACTTACTTCTTCACTTCCTGGGAAAAATAAAACATAGAAAAGGGGTGAGCTCAAATGCCCAGTAAGGATAACAATATAGCGGAAACTTTCATAAATAAGAATAAACTTTTAAGGCAATGTATAACTAAAACAAAATCCTTTCAAACATGAACTTTCAACATGGTATGGCATAAATAAAATGAAATAATGCCATTTAATTATTCACATGGATATTCTACTAATCGAATAATCACATGCAAAAATCAATAACCACTTTCATAATGTTGGAATGCATAATGCCAGACTATCATAACAACATACCCAAGGCCTCGTGCCAAGACTACAAATAAGATTTTGTCAAGGCCTTGTGCCAAGACACTAGTTTGTCTCATGAGACCTACCGATGCATCGAGGAGCTATAGCGGGCTCCACCCGTCACATATTAAGTCCAATGCATTCCCATATGAAAAGGTTTAAACATATCATAAACATTCGTATTAAAACGAGCATACGAAACGTCAATAATTTCACCATAAACTATGAATGGTATAAAAATAGCACATCCACAGTCAAACATATCAAAAAACCTTCAATACAATATAGAAGTTTTGTATCATAATAAATCAACTTCAAATAATCTTAAAATCCATCAAAGGATGCTGACATAGATGAAATCAAAATTCTTTTTAAAGAAATATCTCCTTTTATTTTGAAATCATTTAAGATCCATATAAAATAAAACATTTTCTTTGAAAATATTCTTATAATCTTGTAAGGGAAGCTTTGAAGATTTTATAACGGCGGAAAATAGCCGCACCCGCCGTATAAGTTAAAAAAACATTCTTACCTTAATTCTGTCAAAAAGGTTAAAAAGGACCTTGTTTTGAAAACGACCAAAATATTCCTTTATAAACCACTTATAAAAGTCAAAAAGGGTATAAATGACTTTAACTCATATTCTAGTAAATAGTAAAAATGTTTTGAAATGCATTTTTAAGAAACATGGATGTGGATGTTAAAGAGATCCCAGTAGATTATTACGTATAAACAACCTTGGATAATGAAGAGGTTGTAAAGTAAACCCTTACCTTGTACTTTTCCTTGGTTGGGGTAGGTTAACCTCCTGTATAATGGTGAAATAGTTGTTATTAAATTATACAAGAATCATATATATTAATATGATATCATATATGATCTTTTAACATTGATTTGTTAATAATATCTTAGAATTATCGTCGTTTCGGGAGTTAATTTACTCATTTTCTTTTATATGTTTTGTTACATAAGCCATGGTTGTTGTATCTTATTCATATCCAGAATGATATCCAGTCCTTAAACATCATTTTTAAAACATCAAATGATAATTATACTTGAATGGATACGATGGAGAATGAATCTAATCGCGTTCGTGGAGACGGTAGTCCGTACGTACGCATGAGCGACAATATCATTCTTTTGATATTAAAATAATATATAAATGGATGGTATATCATATATACAGAATCATTAACATGTTATATTTATTATTTACATGAGTTACACATCATTATTATACCCATCCAAATAATATTATATTGAATATCAATTACACCACGACGTGGAGACGGTAAGCCGTACGTACGCACGTATGGTGACATGTTATTCAAAGGGTGGATAGAATACTGAATATGGTTGTACCATATTTATAATAACATCACAGTATATGTAAGATACTAGAGTTATTATTTTAGAATGGTAAGAACAAAGAAATAGGAAGTGGAAGAAGAAAGGAACTTAGAAAAGGGTGGTGAAATCATTACCTCTTCTTCGGGTTCTTCTTTTTGATTTGATCAAAAGGGCTCCTTAGGCTGGATTTCTGATCAAACTAAGGCCTCTAGGTTGTAGTGAGGGATGTTGGGAGATTATTTGGGCAGAGTTTGGCCGAACCAAAAGGCTTTGAAGCTGTGAAGAAATGAGAAGGAGGAGTGCCCTTTTATAAGAGGGGTGAGGGGCACCTTTGGAAAAACTAGAAATATTAATTTATAATAAATTCATATTAGGTTTCTAATGGCTCCAAAGTTGACTATTCAAAGGCTAAGGTGGGGATAGGTCGAAAACCACTCAACCAATAAAATTTAGACAGGTTTGGGTACTTATATTAACCTTATCTTTAAGTATTAACTCTAAGTTAATTAGTTTCACTTTTACAATGTCTCTTTGTATTTTTATATAATATGGTTAATAAACTTACTATATACATCCAAGAGACCCCCAAGTGGTCCATTAATGATGAACCTATCCTGATATAAGTCTCTTGGCCGAACCTTAGATTTTTAGGACTTTAATATCAATTAATAATATAATCTTTGTTTTAAGAACTCTTTTATGTCAATTTTGACACTATTCAATAGTTGATTTTTGTGAAACTCATAACAGATTGATTACTTCGAACAAAGTCAATTATATCACTTCTAATATATCATATTATCCTAGAAAATTATTTTAATTCATTATAAGTTTCATATTATATTTTTTTGGGTATTTATAATATCAATTATTTTAATTTTTCACTATTATAGTAATTACTGCATCATCATTGTGTCATAAATAAAATACATTATTTAATGTTTAAAAATTATAAATAAAATATCATTATGTAGGAAATCTTTTTATCTTTCTAATGAATATTTATAATCTAAAATACAACTTATATAACCCTATGTAACAATTGTTTTTCTAAAAGATATATGCTTGTGTCATTTTTGTATTCATTTTGACTTAATTAAAATAAAGTGTCATTATCAGTTACAAGTGGATCCATGGGGTCCCAAAATCGACCCAAAGATGCCCATGGTCGACCATGTATCAACAAATAGGGTTAAGAAACGTTTTAGTGTAATTTAGTATTATTATAATATTATTTTTTTAACCCTTATTTACCGGATTTACCCTTAACCATGGTAAATAAAATATTTACCGCAGTAATTATTCAAAATGTCTAAAAATAAAAGTTACCTATTTACACAATTTGAACATCCTGATTCCAAATATGGAATCCATTTTCCTAAATTCAAAACACAGAAGTGGCAGAAATTAATTTAAAATTAATTCCCGCTGTCAAAACAAAAAGCGTGTTTTTAAGAGATAATAACTATCAAAAGATTGACACTTGTTTATGTTGGTTTAATTGTAATATTATGTCCAATGACAAACATTATATTAAATGGTAAAAATATATTCTAAATATACTTTAAAACCACTCAAATTCATAATTTATCACTATTAATTATTTTGATTAAAAAAGTTGATTTTTATTAAAATTTAGTAATTTTCACTATTCATCAAAATAAGAAAGTTATCCGAAATGTACCAAAATTTCACCTTAGGCTAAATTCGATATTCCGAATACAAAAATGAAGTCCATTTTGAAATATAAAATATATATATTTTCAAAAAGTAGGTATTACTATTTATAACGGCTAGTTTGATTGGTTATGGTGTGTTAGAACTCGGTGTTGCGTACAACACACGCTATCACATTATTCAAAGGGAAACGTACCGTGGAAACTTGGGGTGTTTCAATTTAAATTTTTGATGTCCCCATTTAGGAAAAAAGTTTAAAATATTGTATTTAAAAAGGTTTTACTATTAGAAGTTGATAAAAGTGAAATACTGAAAATGAATCTGTTCTTGCATTATGACTAAGAAACTCATAATAGGGATTCTAAAATTATAAGGATTATATAAAGTTCAAAATGTAGTTAATACTATTCATGACCTCTTTTAATGGTGTGATTGAACTCGGTGTTGCGTTTAGTGCAAGTTATTGAATTATTTTTAAGAAATAACACACTCTGAAATCCTGGGGTGTTACATTCTCCCCTCCTTCAATAAATTGCGTCCTCGCAATTTGAAATTGTTCTTCGAAAATAAAATGTTGAAAGTAGAAAATATATTTGTGGGAAAAACCACATTGGAAATTGGGTTACTAAAATTTAGTCTTAATATGAGGAAAAGAGAAATGAAAGGGTCACCACCAAATTATGATCTCGATTAGGAGAACATTTGTGGCAATTAGAGACATATAATTGGAGGAAAAACGTAAATATTTATAGGTAGTGATTGAGGTCATCAATCACAAACATGTATAAAATTGAGGTCCTTAAAATCATCCATCTATGATGATTTGAAATACCATCAGTTCATCAAAACATAGGGTATTGGGATAACACATTTTTGACGTTTCAAAATATCTTAGTTGAAATCCCACATCGAAAAATTAATTAATGAGGCCCTTATTTTAAATAAAGAGTGGAAAGTATGAAGATTACCGAAAATAACACATACTAGGGTTCCATGTAAGAAAATATGGATATGTAAGAAAAATCTAGCCATCAATTATCTGATGGTGAGTGGTAGAGAACATGGCTATGAATAGGCCAACAATCCCAAAGCCATAAATTAGTGATGATTTAAGGTACCATCTAGGACAACATTTTTGTTCTAAGTTCCTTTTATTAATGATGAGGAATTTATTTATGAGATTGGCTAAGATCATAAGGAGATATACTTAGTTTATAATTAGAGTTTTATCCATTAATAAATTTCTACCAAAAACTCATCATTCACTCGTAAAAAAAATTCTATTTATACTATTCATAGAGGGTTCCAAAATAAACGAATTTATAATTCATCTACCAGATCTTTTAAAAAACTACTTTATTTAATCCAGGACATCTCGTGGGATAGTGGTAGGTGATACACCCTTGTCTCCCTTCGGTTGTGGGTTCAAGTCTCGCAGCCTTGCCGGACGCGACGAGTTGTCGTCCGACCTCCGGGTTTTCCTTTTATGGAAATCCAAAATAATCCAAACTAGAACTATCCAAAATACTTCTGTCCAAACTCACAGTCCAATATTCATAAGGAAGGTAAACATAATATAGATCCTTTTTACCCCGTAATAGCATATGAATACCTTCATCATGTATTACCATATTCCTTATTGATTACATTCATGCTCCCTTATTCCATATAGAATGCTGGATATACTTCATTAATCCAAAAATGTTTTAAACCCCAACAATGATGGAATATACAAATCATTAATCAGTTCCAAGGTAGTCAAGAATATACAATATAATTTATCCAAAACAATCAAATATTATTCCAAAATCACTACCTCAGAATCAGAACTATATTATGGTTTATCATTCTCTCAACCATATATTTTCCAAAAATCTATCCTGCTATTGAGTCACTTTTCTTTGTTCCACACAATTCAAGTCCTTAATGAAATAGTACTGCAGTACAATCCTTATATACTCCATAATTATTATAACAAGTACATTGTTGATACAACACTCAATTGACATAATCAACATAATAACTCTAATCATTCCTCTTCATCTGTGGTAGTATCATAACTTGATTATTATCCAATAGCATCCTTTGCGGCATAGTCTGATGACTGGGGCATAGGTTCGCGTTGTGTCCAAACTCCTTGCAAATGAAGCATTGTACATTTAAAACCATTTTCTTACCCTTGAAGTCACGTACTTTGTGCCCTTTTCCTCCACACTTATAACAAACTCCCATTCCTTTCAGGCAAGTTCCAGGGTGTTTCTTTCCACAGTTACCACATATGGGAAAATTCTTCTTTTCCCTCTTCCCTTTATCCATCTTTCTCTCTTCTGTCCTTTTCTTCTCTTGCTTCCCTTCAAAGCCATAGGACTCAGTAAACTCTTTACTTATCTTATCAACACATGATATTATTTCTTCATATGATGATAATAAATGGGAGACTATTTCTCTTATCAATTATATCTTAAGACCATGAAAGATATGATCCTTCCTTCTCTTTGGATCATGTGCATTTCTGGAGTTCTCATTCCTTCTACTGGGCGCCATTTCTAAACAATGGCATAAACTAGATCAGTTTATGAATCAAAATACATAATCCCATACTTATAAAACACATAACATAAATTGAAATATTTATGGATATAATCCATAATCATAAAAATGTTTCCTTTGAGGATGTATACACTCATAAACCCTTCATAATGGTTTGTAAAGAAAATGAGAATTATCCTAAGCATATCCCCCGGGAGTGTCGTAACCAAGAGTGCAGCAAGGCCCGTTGTCGTGCACCAGTTCCCGTTCGAGTCTAGCTCAAAGCGGTGTTTTTGGGTTTTACCCCTAGGTACATCTGTGCCAGAGCCGCCTCTACCTGCTCGTATCCAGACAGGGATGTATTGCTCGGAAAACTCACAAAATCTCTACAATACCAAAATTCTAGGAAGTTCTTCTATACTAATCCTCAAAGTTCATCTTAGGTCTACGTGCTCTAATCAGAGTTTATCTAAATCTAGTTTCCAAGGATTGTACTAAACTTCCTCTGATACCAACTGTAACGCCCCGACCCTAGGTGCCTAGAGTCGGTGCATTACTACATAACATTGGCATGATCACAAGAAAGATCAAATATCGAAAGACCGATTGGTTTAGTAGCCTTGGAAACACTAGATATATTCATAAGTTTTACATTACATCATTAAACGAAAAACTACTAGTACAACATATTGTCTCCATAATCCACACTCATATCCCCACATAATATCCCTGCAAGTCATTCATAACTTACTTCTTCACTTCCTGGGAAAAATAAAACATAGAAAAGGGGTGAGCTCAAATGCCCAGTAAGGATAACAATATAGCGGAAACTTTCATAAATAAGAATAAACTTTTAAGGAAATGTATAACTAAAACAAAATCCTTTCAAACATGAACTTTCAACATGGTATGGCATAAATAAAATGAAATAATGCCATTTACTTATTCACATGGATATTCTACTAATCGAATAATCACATGCAAAAATCAATAACCACTTTCATAATGTTGGAATGCATAATGCCAGACTATCATAACCACATAGCCAAGGCCTCGTGCCAAGACTACAAATAAGATTTTGTCAAGGCCTTGTGCCAAGACACTAGTTTGTCTCATGAGACCTACCGATGCATCGAGGAGCTATAGCGGGCTCCACCCGTCACATTTTAAGTCCAATGCATTCCCATATGAAAAGGTTTAAACATAACATAAACATTCGTATTAAAACTAGAATAGGAAATGTCAATAATTTCACCATAAACTATGAATGGTATAAAAATAGCACATCCACAGTCAAACATATCACAAAAACTTCAATTCAATATAGAAGTTTTGTATCATAATAAATCAACTTCAAATAATCTTAAAATCCATCAAAGGATGCTGACATAGATGAAATCAAAATTCTTTATAAAGAAATATCTCCTTTTATTTTGAAATCATTTAAGATCCATATAAAATAAAACATTTTCTTTAAAAATATTCTTATAAGCTTGTAAGAGAAGCTTTGAAGATTTTATAATGGCGGAAAATAGCCGCACCCGCCGTATAAGTTAAAAAAACATTCTTACCTTAATTCTGTCGAAAAGGTTAAAAAGGACCATGTTTTGAAAACGACCGAAAGATTCCTTTATAAACCACTTATAAAAGTCAAAAAGGGTATAAATGACTTTAAACCATATTCTAGTAAATAGTAAAAATGTTTTGAAATGCATTTTTAAGAAACATGGATGTGGATGATAAAGAGATCCCAATAGATTATTACGTATAAACAACCTTGGATAATGAAGAGGTTGTAAAGTAAACCATTACCTTGTACTTTTCCTTGGTTGGGGTAGGTTAACCTCCTGTATAATGGTGAAATATTTGTTATTAAATTATACAAGAATCATATATATTAATATGATATCATATATGATCTTTTAACATTGATTTGTTAATAATATCTTAGAATTATCGTCGTTTCGGGTGTTAACTTACTCATTTTATTTTATATGTTTTGTTACATAAGCCATGGTTGTTGTATCTTATTCATATCCAGAATGATATCCAGTCCTTAAACATCATTTTTAAATCATCAAATGATAATTATACTTGAATTGATACGATGGAGAATGAATCTCATCGCGTTCGTGGAGACGGTAGTCCGTACGTACGCACGAGCGACAATATAATTCTTTTGATATTAAAATAATATATAAATGGATGGTATATCATATATACAGAATCATTAACATGTTATATTTATTATTTACATGAGTTACACATCATTATTATACCCATCCAAATAATATTATATTGAATAACAATTACACCACGACGTGGAGATGGTAAGCCGTACGTACGCACGTATGGTGACATGTTATTCAAAGGGTGGATAGATTACTGAATATGGTTGTACCATATTTATAATAACATCACAGTATATGTAAGATACTGGAGTTATTATTTTAGAATGGTAAGAACAAAGAAAGAGGAAGTGGAAGAAGAAAGGAACTTAAAAAAGGGTGGTGAAATCATTACCTCTTCTTCGGGTTCTTCCTTTTGATTTGATCAAAAGGGCTCCTTAGGTTGGCTTTCGGATCAATCTAAGGCCTTTAGGTTGTATTGAGGGATGTTGGGAGAGTATTTGGGCAGAGTTTGGCCGAACCAAAAGGCTTTGAAGGTGTGAATAAATGAGAAGGAGGAGTGCCCTTCTATAAGAGGGGTGAGGGGCACCTTTGGAAAAGCTAGAAATATTAATTTATAATAAATTCATATTCGGTTTCTAATGGCTCCAAAGATGAATATTCAAAGGATAAGGTGGGGATAGGTCTAAAACCACTCAACCAATAGAATTTAGACAGGTTTGGGTACTTATATTAACCTTATCTTTAAGTATTAACTCTAAGTTAATTAGTTTCACTTTTACAATGTCTCTTTGTATTTTTATATAATATGGTTAATAAACTTACTATATACATCCAAGCGACCCCCAAGTGGTCCATTAATGATGAACCAATCCTGATATAAGTCTCTTGGCCGAACCTTATATTTTTAGGACTTTAATATCAATTAATAATATAATATTTGTTTTAAGAACTCTTTTATGTCAATTTCGACACTATTCAATAGTTGATTTTTGTGAAACTCATAACAGATTGATTACTTCGAAAAAAGTCAATTATATCAATCCTAATATATCATATTATCCTAGAAAATTATTTTAATTCATTAAAAGTTTCATATTATATTTGTTTTGGGTATTTATAATATCAATTATTTTAATTTTTCACTATTATAGTAATTACTGCATCATCATTGTGTCATAAATAAAATAAATTATTTAATGTCTAAAAATTATAAATAAAATATCATTATGTAGGAAATCTTTTTATCTTTCTAATGAAAATTTATAATCTAAAATCCAACTTATATAACCCTATGTAAAAATTGTTTTTCTAAAAGATATATGCTTGTGTGATTTTTGTATTCATTCTGACTTAATTAAAATAAAGTGTCATTATCACTTACAAGTGGATCCATGGGGTCCCAAAATCGACCCAAAGATGCCCATGGTCGACCATGTATCAACCAATAGGGTTAAGACACGTTTTAGGGTAATTTAGTATTATTATAATATTATTATTTTAACCCTTATTTACTGGATTTACCCTTAACCATGGTAAATAAAATATTTACTGCAGTAATTATTCAAAATGTCTAAAAATAAAAGTTACCTATTTACACAATTTGAAAATCCTGATTCCAAATATGGAATCCATTTTCCTAAATTCAAAACACAGAAGTGGCAGAAATTAATTTAAAATTAATTCCCGCTATCAAAACAAAAAGCGTGTTTTTAAGAGATAATAACTATCAAAAGATTGACAATTGTTTATGTTCGGTTTAATTGTAAAATTATGTCCAATGACAAAAATTATATTAAATGGTAAAAATATATTCTAAATATACTTTAAAACCACTCAAATTCATAATTTATCACTATTAATTATTTTGATTAAAAAAGTTGTTTTTAATTAAAATTTAGTAATTTTCACTATTCATCAAAATATGAAAGTTATCCGAAGTGTACCAAAATTTCACCTTAGGATAAATTTGATATTCCGAATCCAAAAATGAAGTCCATTTTGAAATATAAAATATATATATTTTCAAAAAGTATGTATTACTATTTATAACGGCTAGTTTGATTGGTTATAGTGTGTTAGAACTCGGTGTTGCGTACAACACACGCTATCACATTATTCAAAGGGAAACGTACCGTGGAAGCTTGGGGTGTTTCATTTTAAATTTTTGATGTCCCCATTTAGTCAAAAAGTTAAAAATATTGTATTTAAAAAGGTTTCACTATTAGAAGTTGTTAAAAGTGAAATACTGAAAATGAATTTGTTCTTGCATTATGACTAAGAAACTCATAATAGGGATTCTAAAATTATAAAGATTATATAAAGTTCAAAATGTAGTTAATACTATTCATGACCTCTTTTAATGGTGTGATTGAACTCGGTGTTGCGTGTAGTGCAAGTTATTGAATTATTTTTAAGAAATAACACACTCTGAAATCCTGGGGTGTTACAAAAACAATGTACACAATAAATCTATGTACATCAAGAACATAATGCAATCCATGTTCAACGATGAACCCAAAGAAAATATCATAATCCAACACCTTAGTGCTAGTGAATTTTGTATTATAAATAAGGAATATATATTACGACCTAAACCATTCAATTTTTTTTATTTTTATTTTCTATAAAATAATGATTTTAATTATATCTTATAAATTTAAAATAATTAACATTAATATGTTATTTTATATTATGAAACACTAATTTTATTATTGGGAAATATAATGTTTTAATGAAGATTCAATTTTGGATGATATAAATATGTTTATTTTGAAAATATTTTTAACATATATTCTTATTAATTAATATTTAATTAAATATAAAATATGATGTAATTTTATTCGGATAGTATTAATTTTTATAACGATTGGAAATATCTTATTTTAAAAAAACTGAATATTTTTCGATAAAGGATGATTTTGATATAAAAATTTATGTTCTCAAATTTAGAAAATTATTGTGATAAAGAAAATATAATCCTTTAACTCATCAGGATTAAATTATTTAATTGTGAATTTTTCATTTTTTTCATTAAAAGATGGATATTTTGGTTAAAACTAAATTTTATTTAAATATATAGTATTTATTATGACATTAAAAAATCCCAAAATTGTTGTAATAAATAAAATTAAAAATACTCATTGAAAAATAATATATACACATTAAATTAATTTTTTTCATAATATTATATAAATTTTATAAGACACTAAAAATTCCACAAAAACATATATTATATTTTAATATTTTTAATTAAATTCATAAATTATAACTCACTTCCATATGACAAAATGTATTATATTAATGAGTGTGGTAGATGGGAATTTTTATTAATTTAATCCAAATGAAATTTTAAAAAACCCATTGTTAGAAATCCTTTTTTGTATTTTCGGTGTAGACTAATTTATTATATATAGTTTAAACAATATGTTTATAAATTATTATCTAATTTCCCTTTATTTTTCCTATATAAAAGAAGCCAACCTCCCCATCAACTTCACTAAAAAAATATTTATCAATTCTAAATTTTTATTACCTCTATAGAGACCTTCCTTGGTTCCCCCACACTCTTAAGAATCTCCTCCCAATATTTTGGAAGCCTCTCTCAAGGAAATATATCATCTCCTTATCCTCTATATAAAATAAAAATATTCATATAATTTTTTTTCCTACAATTCAGTTTGGGATATGTTATTACAAATCCCAATTGGTTTACTTATTATTCCCAATTGATGTGAGACTCCTTTCACTCTCATTTATCTCTTGGGTGACACTTTATGTCCCCATTTTTTCAATAATAAATTACCTAGTGATTTTCCATGCCAAATTATTTTGTATTGAATACTCATCCTGATTTATAATCATGGGTATTCAACAATATATACATATACTAAATTTATTGGGGACATATATACATGTATCCTATACTATTTAAGAGTGAGACAAAAAGTGATGAAATACATCCGTATTTTGTATAATCTATGTTACACACGTATGAATTTACATATTAAGTATGTGATAGGTGAGATAAAAATAATATATCTCTCCAATTCATTGGGTAATGTTTTTTCCTCATGAGAAACCACTCATAGAGTATATGAGAATTTCATAACAGAACAATACAAGGATTCCATAGAGGTTATCCTTATCTTATTTTTATAATTCCATGTTTTATGTTTTTCCCATATTCATATGTTTCCATCATGATATTATATTATAAAATATTATGATTTTCATGTTTATGGTTATCACCACATTAATGTCTAATTTTTATTCCAAATTATGAAATATATTTCTATTATTATGTTACGGTCTGATTATTCCCCTACTTGGATTTATAGATGACCGATTTTATATTCACATCTCTATCTTATCCCATTCAATTTTCAACGGTCCAAGGAATTTGAGGGAATGTTTTGGAGTTTTAAATAATGATGGTATACCAATGTTTCATGTAATAATGTTATGTATGTAATTTACAAATTCCACTTGGCCTATTGATAATTTTTTGTTTTATTATGGGATCCTTTATGTAATGAATTATGAATTAAGGTGTGTTAAATATATTTGTTTTTTTGTTGGTATCATAGGAAAACATTGTTATTTATAGATATTAGGATTAAGAAAATATTTTTAAAGCCTAATGGATAAACCTAAAAATAGGAAATATACTTCAATTTATGTAAAGTCTAGAGTATGTGGTTTCAATAAAAAAATGTGCATATATGGATACAATTAATGGAAATTGATATATAACAGTTGTAAATACAGTTAATAACACAAAATTTTTCTTTGAGCTGGACTTAATCCTCACATGAATCAAGAACATATTCCATTATATACACATGTTTTGACACACTTGAGGGATAATATTTGGAAAATTCACAGGCTCTTTATATGTTATTTATAAATTATCCCTTAATGTGTAAATTAATAGCTTATGGGTTAAAGATCATGTCTTCAAATCATGAACATAAAATGTCATAAACATTAAAAATAGAAAATTTCTGACTTATCACCCATTCATGAAATTGAAAATTCATAAAACCTCATAAATAGTTATTGTTATGCATATCCCTTAAAAAATAAAATAATACATTAATGTATGTATATTATTTGGGAGATATCCATTTAATAATTATAATATACCTATTATGTTGAAAATGATTTATAATTCACATACTGAAGTCTTTTTTGGATGATTTTAATGATTAGAACTAGAACAAAATTTTGAATTTTTGGCTTATCTTCAAATCATGAAATTTAAAAGTCTAATGAGTATATCGTTCAACGAATCTTTCATAGAACACATATTTAATAATAATTTATAAAAAACACCCCAAAACATGGATGTTTTTTTATTGATAAAGATGGTGAATTGTTCAATTATTACCACCCAATAACATAACTCACAACCTATCTATATCTGGGAGATTAATTTCCTAGTGAATCATTTGATTTTCTCTTTTGTATAATTTCATTCAAGTATGTTCATTGATATGAATTCCTTATTTAGAGACAATATAAATTTTAAATAAAAGTGATTAAACTTTCATATCATGAACCATTATCCAATTATATATATGTTAATTGGAAGGGATGAAACTGATTTGGTATCATTATCATAATCATCTATATTATTTTTAGATGATTTATAATATCTTTCTCTGACGAATGAGACTATAGAAAACATCACTATTAAATATATTCCGATTATGATGGAATACAATGATGTGGCTTTAGATGAAATTACTTATCTTTCTACTTGCTAATATCTTGATATCTAAATTGAGTATACACCGGATTGATATCCAAAATAGAAGACTCTATATTGAATGGCCACTATAGAACATATGGAGTTGAATAGTAATCAAAAGGATACTCTAGATAAAGGGTATATGAACTCAATCGATTCACTATGGGGATCACCAATCCTCTTCATTCTGGATGAGGATGGGACGACTCGAATATACATTTAATTTCATGTACTCAATCAGATAACAATAATGAAAAACTATCCCAAAATAAGTATTGATTTCATTTTTGATCAGCTATAATGAGTTCAATATTTCCCTAAGGTATTTCTTTGGATAAGATATTATTATGTTAATGTGATGGAGTACATCCCTAAGACTTATTTTTGTATAAGGTATGTGCACTAAGAGTTTATATCGATTCATTTTATAAAAACTAATTATATTGAAATATTCATAGAATGAAGGAATATGTTCATTAAAGATTACCTCAAAAAATTTATGATAGTATTTTTAGGTGATATTCTAATATAATCAAAATTAGTGCAATACCAATAAGAGTATTTTAATGTTGTACTGAACACCATGTAGAGAAAAAAAATTATATGATGAATAGTAAATGGAAATTGATGATGGAGAAAGACAAATTGATGGGATATTCTATAACTAGAAATTTGATATATTTAAATTCATAAAAAATGGAATTAACGGTTGGCCTACACTAACCTATGTTACAGACAACCAAACATTCCCAATATTATCTCGGTACTATACTCAATTTGTGAGAAACATATCATCATTTTAATGTGCAATAGTCAAGATAAAATAGAAGGGATTCATGTCTGTATGTATTGATTAATGTGAGGGTAGATTTAAAGATATAATGAAATAGGTTAATCCCTTCACCCTTGCTCATATTTCCAACAAGTGGGGATATAATTTTGTTATATACTGATGCATCCAAGAAGATTTTTCCCTTTTTACTTATTAAATATGTCATAGTGATAGACTGTTTCTACCAGTAGTTAAGGATACATGATTAGAACTACCAAAGTAATAATATTTAATTGGTTATAGTGATATTTTGATTACCGATTTGCTGAAATTATCACTATGGGGAGAAATGGAAAAAATATACCAATCATAAATGTTTCATGTATATATTCACACAAAAGTATCTCATTATGATCCAATTATGGTGGTTAGAGATGATTAATGCTTATTATTATTGTTCAATGTATTACCATAAACGCAAGGAATACATTGTGGAAGATTATCTATGATTTAAATGATCATTTAACCCTATCAATGATGAGAAATGATAGGGATCCAATTATCTTGGATGTACAAAGTATTGGAAAGTGAATAAAAATGGATCAATATCCAGCCATTCTAAAATGTCCGATCAACCATTTATTCGTGATAAGATAAATGATTCCCATAAATATGATGAATTGATAATGAAAATGTTGTTTATAATTTTGGAAGTCAAATTTTGTAATGATGGAGTTATCTAGTTTTGAACATGGATATATTTCCAATAAAAAAATATAGATAATGGGGAATATTGTTGAGGATGTACATATATCATAATTACTTATTTGTCCTAGAAGTACTATTATGAGAGACATTATGGAAATTATCTTATGGGAAAACACGAAGTGGTAGATTGTAGAATTTGTTTCATGATGTTTGATATGCCAAAAATTCAAGGATGAATGAAATATGTTTACGGTTATGATTCAACCATTACGCATATCTATATTTAAAATGAAAAAAACCATACACTTTCTCATAGGACATCACATGACACTGAAAGGTAATAATTACTTCTAAGAGATAGTAAGTATCCTTACCATGACAATGAAATTAAATTTAAATTAAATAATAATATATTTCTGACCAACAAAACTATATATACATAAGAAAATAATTATTACTACATGAACATTTACTCTAAATTGTATCTGATTATAAATGAGGTTTACCTAGAGGATCATGAAATGCATTAAGAAAGCATTGGATGTTGAGATGATATTAATAATTTCATATAGTACTTATATGGGTTGTTAATAAAAATGAACAAATTATACTCTATAGGATATTTAGATATAATCTTATGTGGATTTCCAAGGATGTAGGGACCAACACCTTCCCATATTGGAATTATCATATAAAAATATTTTCAATTATTGAATTCAAATGGAAGAATATATTAAATTAAATGGTAGTATATTTTTGAATGCTTCATTCATGGATGAATTAAATTGTTTATGTTGATTGGAGTTTATCTTTTTCAAAATATGATAGAGATTGTTCATTCCATTTTAGTAGCATATGAAATCCAAACATAGTCGATAGAAAATCTATGGATACAAGTATCGATGAGACATGGAGTTTGGGGATGGATATAAGGTGTTTCTTCATATATACGCATAGAATAATTTCATGATGTTATGGAGTACGGTAATATTAATTTAAGCCCCAATAAATCCTTTGATGAACTTCATCACATCATAGTTTTGTCCTATCAACTAAAAAAACCATATAACATACCTCATGTACCTAATATGTCCATGTATACCATTGAAGAAATTCCAATGAATACCACTCACATGAAATGAATTTAGAGGTTTTTTCTGGAGAATTATCATTTATATGTGTAGTGGAATGTGTATATATTATATACTATATAGAATGTTTAAAAATATTGGAAATCATTTGTTCAAAGTGTTTTGGGGAACCACATGGTTTTGAATGTGACTTTGGAACTAGAAGAGGTGATCTAATTGAAGTACACACATTAGTTTTAGTGTGTGAAATTGAAATATATATGGAAATTTTTTTAATGTAGTGAATAGTTTTATATCAGGAGAATTTATAAATGAAATACCAATTGAAATCACTATTATCCATTATAACATATAATGTTTTGGAAAACAAAGTGAATCAAATTAGATATTTTTGACCATAATACAACCCTCAAGATAAAAATTATAATTGAGCATCATAATAATTTATAATATAGGGAATATATAATGAAAATTAATATTAGTATACTATGGGTTATGATAATGTCCAATTGACACAGATGAGAGAAGTGTAGGCATGAAATAGTGGGATACTTCCCTATGAAGACACAATATTAAAGAATCTAAGGGATATTAGATGACTTGTATTTCCCCGTGACTAACGAAATTCAAAAATTCAACAACTCATTTATGAGTGAAGAAATTTAAGAGATAATTTAAATCTAATCAAGATCATAGACCAAAAAATAATTTTAATACAAACCCATAAAACCCCAACAGGACACATCTTTCCCTTAGGGAATTCAGTCACATAATAAAAGGTTATTTATCTAGACCCTAACAATCTGATTTTTTATATTTATATATTTTTTGAAAATTATTATTATATTTATCCTTTATTATTTAATATTATATTTGAAAACAATTACATTTTGATATGATGAACCACATATGGTATTTTGGGGAAATATATAGATTATATATTGAAACTCAATTTTATTAATAATTTAAAATTTTTAAAGTAAATATTAACTTTTATTATTATTATTATTAAATATTTTTTACTAAAATAAAATTGATAGGAACTTTATTTATGTGAAGTGTAATATTCATAATGGTGAAAAATCAATTATTATTAAAAATTAGGATTTTTAATAAATTAGGATGTTGATTTAAAAGTATAAATTTTTAAATATTATGATTTATATTGATAAAATTAATTTTATTTTTTAATAAGAACAAAAAAAATTTCCTTATCATAATTTTTATAATTTTTTGAGAGAGTCGTTTTTTGTGAATATTAAACATTCAATAAATATTTGGAATATATTATGACATCATAGAGTCCCAAAAGATATTTAATAAAAATGATAAAAATGTATCAATGGAAAAAGTTATATTTAACATAATTTTTTAATATAATTCTATTAATATTATAAAATTTTAATGAATAATCATAAACATGGATTATATTCTAATGATTTAAAATCAGATATTTATAAACAATACTTTATTTAACATAAGAAAGGGTATTAATATAATGAGTTCAATTCAGGGACTTATAAAATACTAAAATCTACCCCAATGCTGTAAATTTTTTTTGGAAAACTATGCTTTATTTTGGGGTTTAGAATAATTTATTATATGATGTAAAAAACCAATGTTTTGAAACTAATGAAAAAATATCATCTCTTTTAATATATAAACCCATCCAACCTCCCTTTAACATTCACTCAAAACCCTTATAGAGTAAATTTACTATAAAATTCCATGTCTATTTCCCACTCATGGTTACCCCATGGTCTTAAGAATCACTCCCAAGATTTTAGAATTTACCAATATATGTAAGGGATCTAATCCTACTCAACATTGTTTCAGAACCATCTATATATTATGTCTTTTATTTCCAATTAATAACATTGGGATATTTTCATACACAACTCTATTTTATTATTCATTATTTATAAGTGAATAGATACAACATTTACCCTCATTAGAAACATCAGTGAACCATTATGTCCCATTATTATTCTTAAAAAATTATCCAATGTTTTTCCATAAAAACAATTTTTATAGGGAATACCCTTCCAAATTTAGACTATATTATATTCACATAGATATACATATATTAAATTGAATGTGCAATTTTATGTATTTAATCCATAGTCCTTAATCATGGGAATTAAAAAGATCAAAGGAAACATAATTTTTTATGATCGTTTTGGAAAATTTATACATTTACTTATAATGAATATAATGGGTGGTCTTTGAATTATATATCCATCAAATGAATTAGTTATTGTATTTATCTCATGTGATTCTATGTATGGTGTTTGGGAGGAAATTCATTGAAATTATTTTATGATAAAATTATGGTCAACCTTGACTTATTCTATCGATTTCATGTTTTTTTTTTGTTTCAACTTTTCTATGTTTGGTTGATGTTATAATCATATACCATGTATCGATGTTAATATTTTTGATTCTCACCCATTTAATGTATCTTTGATATTATTAATGTCTTATATGTATTAAATTTAACATGGTGTTATTTTATTTTTACATTAACGGTATTTATATATTTCCACATACTTATGTACATACCTAGGTTATCTCATGTGTATTTCAAAGATCCATGGAATATAAGGGAATTTTTTTGAGTTTTCAAAAAATGAAGTTGTATCCATGATTTAGGTTATTATTTAATGTACTGAATTTAAATATAAAACATCGTCTCTTGAGCTGGTTGAATCTGGAAATAAATTACCATGAGTTTTCTCTCGGCTGGTTCAGGTCACTTTATGGATATGGTTTGGACATCAAAGGATTCAAAGCTAGTTTTTTCGTGAATTGGAATCACTACTTTTTCTAATCCCAATTCCCAACAAAGATAATCTCCTTTAATGGTAGCAGAGTCCTCTGTTGGGATATGTCCCTCTATAACTAATCTTGAAACCGCTAGAACTACACCTACAACACTACAAATATTAGGTGTGCAAGATACGAAAATGCAGCCCTCTATCAAACAGGCAGCCAATACACTCAGGTCTGGTGGTTATCACCTCACTGCTAAAACACCCCCTAGAGTTTACTGCAGGTCTGCACTGCTCACTGGTGATGTCTCCAACCAAATACAGGCCACTGAAAAGACTGGACTCAGGATGTTTTCCCCCAAACAGAGATCAAATGACCCCAAAAACAAGGCGGATGATGTACAGCCTGATAAACAGGTGCTGGAGAAGGCTGAAAAGCCCAACACAATAGAAGAAATGACATCAATTCAAACTCCATCCCAATTTGAGAAGGAGAACAGCTCCTAGGGTACTGGGGGATCTCTAAAAGCTGGAACTTCTTCAAGAGTTCACAGCAAGACTGCCCTGCCTCCTGGTGAGGTTTCTTACTGATTGTTGGACACAACAAAGCCTGGACTCAGAAAGGACTCCTACAATCAGAATGTGGCTGTTCTTAGTAAGGTGGATGATTCACAAACGCTGTTGAGGTCTGTAAAATCTTCTATAGGGGAAGGAATGTTTCCAATTCAAAGCACTCCATCTCAGCTTGGGAAGGTGATAGTGTGGGTGCGTGGATACAAGCAAAGAATTGGAGGGGATTGCATCCTTGTGGAAGGGGTGGATGCCTTCCTCATCACAGTTTGAGTACCCACACTAGAATTGGTTAAGGACTCTGGTTTTGGTTTATTCTATTCTTTGTAGTTCTTTGTTGTACCTCTCCTGGTTTCATTTTTCATTCAATAATGAGGCCTTTGCACCTCAACGTTTATATTAATAGAAAATCTATACCAATTGGAAATAAACATTAATTTCTATTTAATATTTATATGGGTTCTCATAAAAGATCATTCCCTGAATAATTAACATGTTCTCAATAGAAGACACCCGAATAAGAGATATATTTTCTTTTCTTAATTTACAAAGATATTTACTTCTTAAGACACATATAAATATTCAAAAACCATATTATAAATAGGTAATTAATATCATATTGTTTTGGGATCATGTTATGTTAATTTTATAACCCTTTTATATATTATTCATATATATTGCTAAATGATAATGTATATCGTTCATATGTATAGACTAACACCTCCATGAAGGAATATATTTTCCAATTTTGTTACATGAACTGTAATAGGGAGATATTTATTGAATATATATGATAGTTATGATAAAATTATTATTTTTTGTGGTTTTATTATTATTTACCTTGTTTCCATTTCATCTAATGAAATTTGAAAATATCACTTATGCGTACTAATATATTATTATGTCCATGAAGTGATGAAATTTATATTCCATCACTACATTATATAGATGTTTATATATTTTAACAGAATGTCAAATTTTATTAATTATATCAATATTATGATAATATAGATGTTGTAACCATGAACGAGGTGAAAGGGTCATTATTTTCAAACATGAAACATGCAATTGAAAAAAATACCAATTTTCTCAATGAATATTAATTTCAATGAATAATTGTTAATTATAGGTTAACTATAAATTATAAATATGAATATATTTTAATATATATATATATATGTGAATTTATTTTAGTATATATGTATAATAAATCTAGAATAATTATATATAAGGATTAAATATGTGTGACGCAAGACGAGACATGAGTTAAGGGTTTGTATTGTAATCTTATTTATTTTCAGGGTTTTCAATGTTATATTTTGATTGATTAAAATTATATTCACCATATAATTTATACCCCATATAGTTTTTTCTATACTTTTTATTTCTAAATATTTTACTAATTAGAACCATTTTCCAATATTTCATAATTAAAATGTTTTATGAACATTTGATGAAATTCCGTAATTATTTTTTCAATTCAGACCAAGAATCATTATATTATATTAAACAATTCATCAAAATGTTTTATAAGTGTTTTCAATAATACATAAATATCATTGAAATATTTTTTTACCACTATTCAGTTTCCTTAAAAAATAATAATGTTAATCTTCTAATTTTTTTATGAATCACTAGTGAATTTTTTATAAATTTATTAAAATAATATTCCATTTTGGTATAAACAAAAAGTAAAGTTTTACCTATTATACTATTCATTATTATACTAGAACATTAAATTAACTTGTTTGAAAAATGATTACATAAAAATGATATTGAATTTTTTTAATTTTTATTTATATAT
Organism: Viscum album; assembly: GCA_963277665.1. Taxonomy (NCBI): domain Eukaryota; kingdom Viridiplantae; phylum Streptophyta; class Magnoliopsida; order Santalales; family Viscaceae; genus Viscum; species Viscum album. The sequence continues at coordinate 516,771,855 of OY728141.1, forward strand.
TAAAAAAATAAATCATTTGACCAATGTTGACTTTAAATGCATATATCAAATTCTATCAAAATATATGTTATTTATATTTTTCAACATCATGTAAGGACTTATATAAATTAATACGGATATAATAATAATATCTTGTCAACATTTACTACCCACCCTACTTATGATGATATTTATAAGGGTTATTCTAAAAATCCATCTAATTTCCCTTGGGTTAATTAGTTTAAGGTGAAATAATTATTAAAATTATTACATTTTAACATGATTAATTTTTAATAATTATTATATAATTATGTGGTACACTTATGTATTGTTTTAATAAAGTTATGCGTGGTATCAAAATTTTATATCATGGTAATTCATTGTTTAAAAATTTATATATTTTGATATAATATGATTTTGAATAGGTATTGTTCCTAGTTTAGTAACCAGCTAATTGAACTATGATATTCATAGTACTGAGTCATAATTATGGAAATTATGGAATGGGTAGTGACCCCAATCAATAAAGGGCTTCGTACACATTTATATTCATGTAAGTAATCCTTGACTACAGGTAATATTTTTATGATAATGTGATTTTCACAATCATATATTTTTTTATTATAGAATATTCCCATGGATTATGATATATTATCAGTGGTTCCATACACATTTTAAATATATAATTTTTTATGATAGATCATCACGACATTACTCTTGATTAATGAACGTTGACAAATTGGTTGTGACATCCACAAGTTTTGATAATTTTATCTCAACCATATACTTTTATTATACTCACTTATTATAAATGTTTGATATATAGTATGATTAACCTTCTTGAAAATATGAGCACACCCATTATTATCATTCAATTTCTATATGTGATGAAGAATAGTTATATGTATGGTTTTTTGAATACGGGTTCTATGCGAAAAGATCATTTCCAGTTATATTAATTATCATTCATGTAATGAGATGACTACGTATCTAGTATTAAAAGGATATTAACCATTATGATTATTAAGAATGTATTATTATGATATCCTTTGGCTATTTTAATAGAATTATGTAATATATATGTATAAAAAGAAAAAGGAATCAAAATTATGTTTTGTATCAGTTATTTGGGAAATTTTGAAAATATTTATTGAAAAAATAGATTTGGATGTCATGGATTTTAATTTTGATTAGAAAAATAATAATTAAATATATATTTTCATAATGATAATATTTTTTGGAAAATTTGTGTTTTCTATAAAAATGAATTAGAAAATTTATTAATAAATAATTTTATTTTTTTTTATTTTTTTTGGAGTGTTTCCCTGATTATCTTGTTAACATAATTTATTTATTTTATGGAACATATTTGGAGAATTATTATTTTAATTAATATACATCTTCATGAATTATTTAATTCATGATTAATGGATTTTATTTATTTAAATTTTAATAAAGTTAATATTTTTTATTGAGGAAAATTATTTTATTAAAAATAATTATTGGGAATATAAGAGAGGATTTAAGAGATATCATGTCAGATGGACTATTTAATTTTTTCCATTTGGTTAATCTTCTATATTTACTATCCATTGAGCCACTTGTTTCATTATGTTGTGATTTATGTGAGTGGATATCCATGTAATGAAAAATTCAAATGTTTTTGTATATTAGACAGCATGATCACTTTTTTCATTGCTAAATAGAAAATGAGGATTGGTTGTAGTCTCAATTTAGTATGGTTTGTGATGAAAAATATCTATACGAGATGGCTGTTCATTTTAAATGAGCTCCTTCGACAGTGGACTGGTGGACAAATTCAATCTTCATTAATATCGGATAGTTTGTGTTGGGGTTCCTTTGATAATCAAATTACTGAAGGATGGTAAAAATAGTGTCTTTGTTGTATGTTTTGGATTGTATGTGCTTACTTCACTATTATGGGTTTGGTATTCACTAATTAATTTAAGTATTCCACCCAATAACTGACCAAAAATCCATGCATTAATTTTTTTACAATCAAAGCCATTTAAATTAGTGAAATCCATATTTATTTCCTTTAAATCCATATAGAATGAAAATGACATATTAAAGAATACTTCCATGATTCCTTCATCATATATCAATGTTGTATCATGACCTTGTTATAAGTTAGTTTTACCCAAAAAATCATATATAATGATTCCTAAAAACCACAACACATCTTACATAATTTACAACTGTCACATATATATTGTGATGAGTTCTTGTAATCATTCTTGATGACAACATGATAATAATACATGAAGCTATTGGGAATGTAAATATAATTAAAGTAGTATAATATGGTGTAAAAATATTTATGAGTATATCAAATGAATATTGAAGTAAAAAAAATTATAATTGTATAAACAAAATTAGCAACTACATTTCTAACAGTAAATAATCAAAAAATGTAAGGATTATAAATACATGGTATACTCTAAAAAATATAGTCACAATTAATGATCATGAATTAAATTAATAGAATAAAAACTTATTTTTAATATAGAATAGAATGAACTATATAAAAACAACACATTAATATGCCTTGTTTATATCTCTAAAAGTCGTCAAATGGTTTAAAACCCCCTTAAAAATAAAAATCCCCCTTTTGTTGAAAAAATAACTTCTAGTGATATACAATTTGGATACATGGATTCTTTGTTACATAATTTATTACACTAACTAGATTCTATAATTTCTCACTTCTCATCACTCAAGAACATATATCTAGAGCACTAGGACACCCTTCCATACTCTCTCAATCTCTGTCACTACCAATATATATTCATAATGTGGTTCTCCATTCCACAATTTAAATCCATATTTAATGTGATTTATAATTTTAAACATAAAATTATCCAATAAAAAGTTATATAAAATGTATATGATTGTTTTAAAAAAACCATCAGTGACACAATTGTTAAGAAAAATTCTCACTGTCTTGTATATTGATGGTTATCAAAGAAATATCTTTTAATTTTAACATTTGTTGTAACCTAAAAATTTACCCATTAATCCAATCAATGACGGAGTCATTAATTTAAAATCATTTTTAGAGTGAATACTAGTCAGTGTTTTACAAACCACATCCCTCGTTAAATGATATGAAAAAAATCATTTTATAATTTTGATAGAAAAATTGTAAATGAACCTAAATAAAAAAACTTCATCAGTCATTATCATACCTATATCTTATATATAATATAGGAAAATAAAAAAAATTAACTTATACATCTCCAGTAAAAATATTTTCAATAAAATATATAACAGATATAGAAATTAATAAATATCACATCTCAATATTTGATGATTAAACAATATATCAATCCAATTATGAATCATAAAGAGTATCACCTTAATAATAAATTTAAATACATTATTAAATAGTGAATATCATATAAGGAAACCAATTAGCTTTTATTCCTAAAATGCATCATTCAATGTACATTTGTCACTAAAACTTCTTGATTCCATTCGATTATATTTTGATCATGTCATATTATTTTACATTATACTTTATTTTGGTTTTACATTCATAATAAAATGTTTAACTTCAATAAAATCATTTAAATGTATCCTATAATTCATTTATCCCATTATTACTCATTTATATACCATTATTCCCATTGAAAAATTCAATCTTCCCTTACTGAAATAACTATTTAATATGTTATTATCAATTGTGAAATTAAATAAACAATTATGGATGATACATAGAACATGCCTGATTCCACTAAAAATCCATAAAAATGACTTTGTAGTGATAAAAATATCACTAAGTCCGTCGATAATGAAAAAAAGTCTATGTTTTCCTTTTTTAATTTCATAATGTCACCTTTTTCAATAATGATCAAAATTACTTTTCTTTTGTAATATGTAATAAAGATGATTAATAAATCACTAGTTTTATAATGGATTTGACATATAGTAATCAATTCCCTAATAATGTAAATTTTAATAAAAAATTAATAGAATTATAGTAGTATACTTATAATAAGGTCATACTACTTCTTTTTTTCATTAATTTTCTTTTTTTAATCCTTACAAAACCTATTCACATGGACCTTAGTGTGGTAACAAAACCACAAAATATTTCAGTAATATTAATTTTCATAAGTATTATTGCCTCCATCAAATTCGTTGTGCACTCAAGATTGAGAATATTTTTACAAATTTCTTTTATTAAATTGAAATCGTAATCCCTATAATTATTTTATATTGATAGAATTCATTTTTCATTAATCACCCCTATTCAATTATAATGAAAAATGTATTACCTTTATTTTATACCAATTCATACAGACTAATATATTTTTCAAAAATACAATTATGTTTCTAGTACTATGTGATAATTTCTAATGAAATAAAAAGATGAAACTACAATATATTAAATAAAATTATCACATGGTTTTTTAAATTAGAATGCCTTTGTAATGTAGAGTAACAAAATACTATATTAACACATTGAAACATTAATAAATAATTTGAGTTTCAAAATATTAATATAAATACACAAAAATTTATTTCTTTTCTAGAGCATAAAATCCTTTGTGGAAAGCACACTATGATTTATCTTAGTTATCTCTCTCAAAATAATCATGGTGAAAATGATTCCATTATATTAAAAAGATCGATATTCTTTGAGAATTTCCCACCCTGTCAAATGAAAACAACCATATATGTGGAAATATTATGTAACCTCATAAAATTTTTATTTCCTTCACCAATTTCTCAATGAATTGTACTCATAAACATATACCTAGTTCACATTCTCTCCAATTGATTCACATTCATGTAATATTGAAGCCCACATATCTAAGTAATATTACACTAAATTACATATATTAATGTTCCATAGACTGTTTATTAATTCTTTCTGTAAAATTATGACATCTAAAGATATATAAAAAATTAATTCCCTGTTCAACCATTTCATATATGAGAATATTTATGGTATGTATTCACTCTTTACCATAAATCCAATGATATTTAAAAAATCATAAATTTCAAATAATATTTTATAACCTATAAATATCTCTTATAACCATATATTGTTTGGAACCATATCTCAATAACGAACCATCTTCCATGTCATGACCCTTCCCCTGGGCCCGTGCAGTGATTACCCCACACCGCCTTCCATAGGACAGGGGCTGGAGACTAGCACCGAAACACGTATTCCCTAAAACTAGTAAGGAATTACCTATATAACCTATAACCACACACAACAAGATGATAACGCAATTAAACTGTATTGAGAAAAGCATGATGAATTTAAAAAGCGGCTAGAATACAAGCTCACCATTATTAGTAAAATTATAACTGAAATACAATACATGTGAAGAAAAATAAAGGCAGCTACTGGGTCTTCCTCTGGGTTCATACTTGAAGGGATGGTATAGATCACCACCACACCACCCCACATTCACCCGTCTTTTCTGCGTCCCAACACGTTGTATGATCCACCATCGAGCACCGTTCTATCCTGGTACTCTCATCCTCAATCAGCATTGTCTGTCGTCTTCATACAACACAATGTTGTGTGGGCATAGCCCATGCAGGGGTGAGTATAATGATACTCAATAGGGACCCATGGGACCTCAAGGTCTCACAATATCCACAATGGATGAACCAGAAAGCATGTAAACCAGTGTCACTCTAACATTGGTATATGACCATACATTTACCTAGGTTATCATGTAAACCTATCTCAATCATTAAGAAAACACAGATTCTAACTCAAAGCCCAAAGCTCAAATATTCCACAAAATAAGGGAAACTAAAAAGGAAAGTACCACATAGGTAGACGACACCGAAGAATACCACCAAGGTATTATAATAAAGGAAAGTACCACACAGGTACGAACTCAACTCACAACGGGATTTATTCTAGGGTTAGAAACAATTAGCATCCCTAGTCACATGATCTAACTCCTCGGCTACGGGAGATCCCCTCCTCTATCGAGTATAGTGGGTCTGTCGCGTCACACAGAGGCACTTCCCACAAGCCTTGGACTATTGAAGTACTCCTCCTGTCATGTACTGTGGGTATGCCACATCACACAGAGGTGCTCCCCACCATGGGTATGTCGCATCACACAGAGGTGCTCCCCCTCATGAATTGCCAAGGTACTATTTTTGTCTAGTGTCATGGGTTTTCCGCATCACACAGAGGCGCTCCCCACCCTGGTCTACTGAGTTACTCCTCCTGTCTTGCACCATGTGTCTTCCGTGTCACACAGAGTCGCTCCCCACTGGGCCAGTCAAGCCACTCCAAGTCGAAAAGGTTCACAATCTTCAAGTCTCAGCCAGTTCCTAGGTTCCAACACTATGCTCACTCATCTCTGGGAGGATCCTCTCCATGAGCGACTGGTCGATACTCAAATTTCCACGAAGTCTTGTAAAGAAACATCTCAAATGTATTCCAGGACATAGGGGTCTAAACGCAACAGACGTTGCGTCAATCAGATCTCCGATCTGTGAGTTATTAGCCTTTTAGTCCAAGGGGCCTGATTGGATTCGTTCTCGATCCAACCTAACTGTTCCCCATCATAATACAATACTCTAGTGGGTTATACTCAATTGAATTGTTTTGATCCAAGGTTTCTAGTGCCGTAGATAGTTCTTCATTTTGACATCATATGAGCGAGATTTTTCGAATAGATGATCTCACAATAACAATAATAATATTGTTATAGGGTGTTTTGTGGATCCGAGCAATGAACCAGAGTTTAATATTCAACAATAGACATAAATCAACCGCCATAATGTCATGATCACGTCGCCACTTACAGTAATTCATTCGGACGTCGCACATATGAGTTATGGATGGTTGAAAGTTTAATAACAATAATATATTATTATTATTTGAGTGTTTCAGGTATCCAAACCAAAAACCCGAAATAGACATCCAATATTGGACTCATAATTTATGTCTCGAAGTCAGGGTCATACATCTACTGATGGCTCATGAAACCGAGGTCACATGAAGATGTTACAGTCAAAACATGATTTTTCCCAACAATAATTACAATAATAATATTTTAATTATATAATTAATATTTTGTTTTAAACCTGCTGTGTATTATGTTTCATCTCACTTTTTTTCAACTTGAGCACACATCCCTCTAAATTGGAACCTCATATTCATTTTTAATATTACTATCAAAATATTTAATATTTTTTCTTCTGTCTAATTCAATCTTCATTCACGATTTTTCCTTCTTCTACACAGCTAGACCACGGCCACCACCTTTGGCTACCTGAGCCATGGCGCCTCCAGACTGCCGCACCTCCTAGACGCCTGCTCCCGGTTTTCCTCCTTCGCTGCACGACACATCTTCTACCTCGCACAGAGCCATGCCATGAACACACACTAGAAATCAGACCTCCACGTCGCACCTTCCATGGGCCTCATCATCTTTTTTATAAACCCCAAAAAATATAATGATCGCATATTCGTGATCCTCGCATCAAGGGATCTGCATCCATATGTCGCGCTAAATAGAATATTTCATTTCCAGCACCAACAAATATTTGGCCACCTCCTTCCACGATCCATTACAGCTTCGTTCCTAGCCCTAAAAATTAAACGAGCGCATATTTCCTATCCTTCCGTCGTGGAATTCGTGTCCACATATCGCGCTCAACAAAAGTAAGTGTTTCTAGAGCCAATAAATATTAGGCGTTGAAGAACACAAGAAGAATGAGTGAAGAATAAAAAGAAAGGGGAGCGTGGTTTATGTGCGGGATGCTGGCCATGTTCATTTGGCCATAGTCGTCGTAAATATAGGATATGAAGAATCAATAAAATAAATTCAAGCATATATAAAAACCCCTACCTTATTTCTTAGAGACAACGTGGGGAAGAAGACGATGTCATTGAAGAGGATGTAGGCGTTCGTCACTTCCACAAGACACTTCAAGTCGGTTCCTCATTATTCAATTCTAGAATTCACTCTTTTTTGTAGAATCTCCTTCTAATATCTCTAGATCTCTTCCTTTTTCCAACAATCCACCAACCAAATGGTGAAGTGGAATATAAGTTAATTAAATAAACTAATTGAGTAGGTACATCAATGGGAGGATAACAAAGAGTTATCTCCCATTAAAGGGGGAGATCAAGGGTCAGGTGGTCCCCGCCTTTGAACATAAATTGGGGGGTTTTAGTTTGGGTGGTCTCTACCAGCAAACATCAAATGGGAGGTTTTAAAAACAAAATAAAAGTTGTCCTCTATATTATTTTTATTTTTTAACTCTCAAATAAAATTAACGAAAACTAACATTCACCATTGACCCATTGCGGTCAAGGTGAAGGTCTTCTTAAAAGAATATGGGTGATGCAAGTTCAATAGTGTCCTCAGATATAAATTTCGAGTACCGGTTCAGACGTTACAAAATGCTCCTCACACGTTTCCTAAACATACATGAAAAAATGTTAGGAAAATTATTAACAGTCACCCTCGACTAGCGCTAGTCGAGGTTAGGCTTTGCCCAAGAGAAACACACCCCAACGAACCCATTGGTGCTCTCGAATTTCCAATATGAGTTACCATTTTAATGTTATGGATTGTATAATAAAATAATTTTCGGTTAATTATTTTATTTACGGATAAAAACTAACATTCACTGGTGTCCCATGCTGAAAAAAGTTAGTATCTATGTAAATAAATAGTTCCCTCATGAGTTCAGCAGTGGTCTTGAATTTTCAACCCGAGCTACCATTTTTGAGTTATAAGCATTTGAAAAATAAAATTATTTTTTAAATTATTTTATTTAATATTATGTCATTTTTGGATTTTCTCACAAGAGACCCTCGCTGACCAAAAATAAGTCGCCCCTAGGGTAAACACATTATTCTGAATGCAACGGTGCCCTCAGATTTCTAATCTGAGTTACTATTTAAGATTTATTCAACATTTTCAGGAAGAATACTTATGTGATCAAATTAACTCATAAAAAAACTTTGACGGATCATTCCGGGTGCTCCGGGCCTCGGAATCGTGCGCCGTCAAATTTTTCGGTCTTGAAATAATTCTATATTTTTTAAAAAATATATAAAGAATTTCCAGGATATTATATTCTCCCCACCTTAGGAATTTACTTCCTCAAGAGCCAAAATAAGTGCAATACAATACCGAAGAAGGTAGTGAGAAGGAATCTAAGACTTCGGCTCCCATGTGCTCTCATGAAGGATCCGGTGCTGCTAGCGTACGTGCACCAAAGGTATCGAATGCCCACAAAAGATCATCTCTTGTCGATCCTCAGTCTCAACTGGACACTCTGTAAAGGTTGCCACATCATCGAAGTCCAGCTCGACGTGGTCGATGATGTGAGATGGGTCATGCATGAATCTCCTCAGCTGGGATACATGGAAGACATCGTGCACCCTATCCAACTACGGTGGAAGTGCCAAGCGGTATGCTACAACGCCTATCCTACGAAGGACCAATAATCCTCTGTGATAACATGCCGCCACGGACAAATATTCGTAATCCCTATTGTGGAGAAACTCGTAAGAATACATGGTTACCATCTTGGAAATCCATGGTTTTTTGTATCTTGTCATCATAAGACTTATTCCAACGCTATGCAGTATGCACTTTCTTGCATGTGAGACATCGTGATAAAAAATCTTCCACTACATTCTTTACCCCTGGCCACCAGTACTGACACTAATGGTCCTGGTACATCTCCACCAAAACAGGATGTACCTCCAGAGGGAACATATAGACCTCCCTCATCACCCCCTTTTGTAGTGCTACGGGTACCATGGTTTGTCATCTAAAGAGGATGATGTGCTCCCTACCTTCAGAAAATCTATCAGGTTCCTGCCCTGAGGATATCTGAGCATGTTGAGCATTAAAGTAGGCTTCCCCATGCTACGACTCCCTAACTCACTAAAGAAGTGGGGGAGTTACTATAAGAGACTGAAGTAAAGCTTCTCCATCTCGATCCACAAGGTATATTTGTATGGCGGCTAGCTGCTCTGTCACCTCACTGAGCAGCTATAGGCTAGACCTCCTGGTGAGTGCATCTCCTACCATGTTCCCCATCCCAGGAGTATAGACTATCTCAAATCCATATTCCCAGAGGAACTCTAGCCACACTTTTTGGGTACATAAAACTCAATCTTTTGCAGCCACAAGGGTGATGTTGTCCGACTAAAGAGTGATCAGCCACACCCTCCTATATAGGATTTTATCATGTGATACCTCGGTTTCCTTTTTACCTACTAAAGAAAAACTCATCCCAACATTTTAGATAAACCACTACCTTTTTTCCTAATACAGTCAATCTGAGTTTGAATTTTGGATGTACATTCATTCCCAAACTAACTTCATAAGGCCTTGATGCCGACCTCAACAGTTTCCAACAAAAACTCTCACCTCATGGTTTAGATCACACCGTTGTCATAAGTATGATTATCGAGTCACCTCCCAATGATATCTCCAGACATGAGGGTCAAGTCATCAGTTTAACCTGATGCTATAAGTCTTGGACAATATTCATGGACGGAAGGAATGATTGTTACCTATTTATATTTATACATCAGTTAATAGTAGTCACAGACCGTACCTTGAATAATTCAAAGAGCCCTTGGGTCGCACTCCATGACGTCATGCAGGTACACTAGTCCCCTGTCCTCCAGCTTCTTGAGCCTAGCCAGGACCACAATGGGGGGTGGTTATAACATGTCGAAATGTACACCACCTCATGCTGCTCCCCTAGATCTGCTTGCATGTCTTCAGCCCTACAGATTCATCTATCCCCAACACTTCTTTGTCTCAAAACATTTTATCATGCACATGTCTCTAAGACTGGTGCCAGTTTCTTGCTTTCCCACTGATATCATTCACTGGATGCATTCACTCAGAAAAATAATATTCAATCACAAAGGTTCTCTCCAGCACCCTAATATATGTAGGAATGCATATAGGAATAATTCTAGCTCAGATGTACCTAAATTCACCTAACTTGTAGGTCCGATCTAGGAAGCACTGATGATATCGTATTCATCAAGTACTAGGAATGATCAGTACGCCTCGATAAATACTCAGCTATAAAAACGTCATTCTTCCAATGAAATATAAGCTCTTGAGAAATATCATCCACCTAATTAAGCCATTCCTTAGATGCTAGTGAGTCGTACTTTCCTCAGAACCTGATGTCTATCTGATGTTGAATCACCCCTAAGGTACTATGACTATATGTGTCCTCTATCGGTATCACCGGTTGTAATTGTTGACCAATGGGTAGTGATATTGCTGACACACTACCCGAAGGTACTATCTCAGGTAATGGTCGACGTACCGAAGCGTCATCAATATACGAACCATCCTCGTGGTCATTCACTAGAAAATACTAGTAGCTATGATCACCATCTGCTCTACTGGTGTCTCAACTAGGGGTGAAACTATGACAACCACCACTAGCCAGCCCTCAGAGTTGTGGGAATCTCTCTCGCCTCGAAACCTCAAAGGCCTCTGCCATTGGAACCCATGAAATACGCTCAGTCAGCATTCACCTTCTGCTAGTGTGGAGGGCAGTAATTGTTCCCCAATGGGTGGTGGTGCTAGGGGTACACCACCCGAAGGTGACAACATGTTAAGAGGGTCCTGCACCAGAGCCTCATTGCTCGATGGGCCGTCTTCGTGTACTCTCTAGGGAATCCTAGCTGGCTGTCTATGCAGTGACATCCTGATAAAAAATAGGCGTGCCACCATCATTATGTTATACATGGTGAGATGGCTAAAAGAAAACAAAAGAAAACTTTTCAAAACACACATGCAATTAGTGTTTTCGTCCACTGAGTCAGAAATCAGAAGTCAGGGCACTCGTGTAAGGATACATCAGCTGCCGCACCATCATTGGATTCCCTAAACTGATATCCACACTCACTACACATAATACTATTTCCATTAAAAATATCATTGTCCAATTTTCTATTGTAGAACTGACTCCTCTGATACCAATTTTTCATGGCCCGTCCCTTGGGCCCATTCCGTGACTACCCCAAGCTCGCCTTCCATAGGCTAGAGGCTGGCGACAAGCACCAAAAGCAGTATTCCCAAATATTGGGAAGGAATTTACTTTATAACCTATAAACTCATGCAACCATGCACACAACAAGATATGAACTGAAGTAAACTGTATATAAAAATTAGTGTTGAAAGTAAAAAAGGGTTCGGAATACAATCCCAACATTAAAAGTACAAGTAAAACAAGAATACAATAAAACCGAAGATAACGAAATGCAGATACTGGGTCGTCCTCTGGGTTACTACATGAAGGATAAGTAAAAATCACCTCCATAAGACTCCATGTCCTCCCATCTCCTATGTGTACCGACACGCCGTATGGTCCACCTCTGAGCACCATCCAGTCCTTGTACTCTCAACCTCGATCAACGTTGTATGTCGTCTACATCCACCACAATGATGCGTGGGCATATCCCGTGTAGAGGTGAGTAAAACAATACTCATTGGGGACCCCAAGACACTCAATGTATCACAATATCCACAATGGATAAACCATAAAACATGTCAACCAATGACAACCTGACTTAGGTATATGCCTATACATATACCTATGTTATCATGTTAACCCATCTGAATCGTGAGGAAAACACATAGTCCAACTCAAATCCCGAAGCTCAACTGTTACACAATGGAATGAAAACCTCAATGGAAAGTAGCACACAGGTATGACACACAGTATAATACCACCAAGGTATTACCACAAAGGATAGTACCACACAGGTACTGACTCAGGTCACACCAGGATTTATTCTAGGTGTAGTAATAAGTAACATCCCCAGTCACAACGTCGAACACCTAGGCTGCTGCAGATCCCCTCTTCTATCGTGCATAGTGGGGTTTCCATGTAACATAGAGTCACATCACACAAACCATGGTCTTATGAGGTACTCTGAATGTCATGTACCATGGGTATGTCGTGTCACACAGAGGAGCTCCCCATCATGGGTATGCCGCGTCACACAAAGGCAGTCCCTCTCGTCACTTGCAGGGGTACTCCTCATGTCGACTACCGTGGGTCTAGTGCATCACATAGAGGAGATCCCCACAGTGGCCTACTAAGGTACTACTTTTGTCATGTACTATGGGTCTTTTATGTCACACAGAGGATATCCCCACTAGGGGTCTGGCGCGTCAAATAGAGGAACTCCCCACTGGGCCTGTCAAGTCATTGTAAGTCGAAAAGGTCAGCAATCATCTAGTTTCATCCAACTACTGGGTTCCGGAACTATGATCATTAGTCTTCAGGAGGATCCTCTCCACAAGCTAATGATCGATACTCCAATTTCCACAAAAACCAACAATAAATAATCTCAAAGGTCCTCCGCATAAAAGGGGTCTCAACGCATTAGACGATGTGTCAATCGGACACCCTGTCTGTGAGTAATTTTCATTTTAGTCACGGGGGCCCGGTTGAATTTGTGCTTGATCCAACCTGATCGTTCCCCATATTAATAGACAACTCCAATGGGGTATACTCAAAGGGGCCGCCATGTTCCAAGGATTAAGGTTCTGTAGACAGTTCGTCATTTCGACACCGTATGAGGGAGATATATCGAATACAAGATCGTGTAATAATAATAATAATAATAATAACAATAATAATAATAATAATAATAATATTGGGTGTTTCATGGACCTGAGCCATGAACCCAAATTTAATATACAACATTAGAATTAAATAGACCATCTTAATGTCAGGATCACGTTTCCACTTACGGTAAGTCATTCAGACATCGCATAAAGGAGTTATGGATAGTAGAAAATTTAATAATAATATTATATTATTATTATTTGAGTGTTTCGGGTACCTGATCCAAAAACACAAAATAGACATCCAAAATTTCTGTCATAATTTACATCTAAAATTCAGGGTCGTACTACCACTTATGGCTCATGAAACATAGGTCACCTGAAGAAGTTTCAGTCAGAACCTGGTTTTCCCGACAAGAAATAAAATAATATTAAAATAATAATATTATTATTTTTTGGTTTAAATATTCCATGTATTATGTTACATCTCCCTTTTTTCATCTTGAGCGTGCATCCCTCGAAATTGGATCCTTATATTCATTTTTAATATATTTATCAAAATATTTATGTTTTTCTCTCAAGTCAAATTTCATCTTCATTCATGATTTTTACTTCTTCCGCAAAACCAGACCATAGCCACCACCTCTGGCTACCCAAGAAACGACGCCTCCAGACTACCGCATAGCCTGTAAGCTACCTCCCGGTTGTCCTCTGCCGCCACACATCACACCATCTACCTCAAATAGATTCATGCCCTAAAAAAAGAAAACACACCTCCATATCTCACCTTCTTTGGGCCACCACATCTCCGTTCTAAACTAAAAAATATATAATGATCGTATATTCCCAATCCATGGGTCGAGGGAACTGCTTCCATATATCATGATCAACAGAATATTTCATTTCCAATGTCAATAAATATTTGGATGCCTCCTTCCGTGAGCCATTGCGGCTTTGTTCCTAGCCTGAAAAAATAAACGATCACATATTTTCGATCCTTGAGTCGAGGTATTTATGTCCATATATCTTTCTCTACAAAACTCCATGTTTCTAGTGCCAATAAATATTAGGAGTTGAAGAACACACAAAGAACGCACAAAGAATTAAAAGAAAGGCGACCATGGTTTATGTGTAGGACGATGGCCAGGTTTGTTTGGGAATCGTTATCATTAATTTAGGATATAAAGATTCAATAAAACAAATTAAAAAATATATAAACACCCCTACCTTGATTCTTGGAGACAACGCGGGGAAGAAGAATAAGTTGTTAAAGAGGACATCAGAGTTCATCACTCCTAAAAGAAGCTCAAAGTAAGATCCTCGTTTTTTGATTCTGAAAGTCGCTCTTCATTTTAGAATCTCCTTTCATGTTATCTAGTGCTCTCCCCTTTTCCAACAGTCTTCCAACTAAACGGTGAGGTTCCAATTAATTTTATTAAATAAACTGATTGAGTTTTCACATCAATGGGAGAGAAACCAAGAGTTATCTCCCATTAAAAGGGGAGTTAAAGGGTATGGTGATCCCCATAATTGAACTTAAATTGAGGTTTTTAGTTCGAGTGGTCCCCACCAATAAAAATAAAATGGGGGGTTTTAAAAATAAAATAAAAGTTGTTCATAATTTTATTTTTATTCTTTTAACTCTTCCAAGAAATTCAATAAAACTAATATTCACACTCGATTCACTGTGGTCTAGGTGAAGGTATCCTTAAGCAAAAATAAGTGTTGTGAGCTCAATGGTGTCCTCGTATTTCAATTTTGAGTACCGGTTCAAAAGTTAAAAAATGGCACTCATGCGTTTTCGAAACGTGCCCAAAAATAGGTCAGAAAATTATAAAAAGTATCCCTCGACCCACACTGGTCAAGGTTAGGATATTCCCAAGTGAAACATGCCCCAGTGAACCCATTGGTAATCCCAAATTTCCAATCTGAGTTACCGTCTAAAAGTTGTAGATTTTACAATAAAATAATTGTCACATAATTATTTAATTTATGGCCAAAAACTAACATTCACTGGCGGCCCTCGCATGCCAAAGTCAGTATCATCTTAAATAAATTATACACTCACAAGTTTGGTGGTGGTATCATATTTTCAATCTGAGATATATACCATTTGTAGATACAAGTATTTGAAAAATAATATAATTTATTTTATTATTTTATTTATAATTATTCCATTTTTGGGTTTTCTCACAGGAGGCCCATGCCGACCAAACATAAGTCATGCCTATGGTAAACCGACTATTATAAACTCAACGATGCCCTCAGATTTAGAAATCTGATTTACTATTATAGTGTTATTCCACATTTTCAGTAAAACTGCTCACACACTAATTAAAGAGTGTCAAAACTACGAAGGATCATTTTGGGCACTCTGGGCCTCGGAATCTCACGCTGACAGATTTTTCTATCTTTTAATTATTCCATATAATTAAAAAATAATAATATGGAATTTCCAGGACATTCCAATCCAACATCCTTCCATAAACACAATTGAGTTGATAATGAATACAACAAGTTATAATCTTATAAATTCATCTATTTCAAACATTTTATTTTAAAAATATATTCCATTTTATTCCTATAACATTCCATTAAAAAAACATCACATGTATTGGATAAAATATCACCCCTTTTACCATATTAAATCCCCTAAATTTCACATGCAAAATGAAACAATTCCCCTTTTTATCCCCTAATTATATATAAATAACAATTCTATAGATCCATTACATTCCATAAGATATATGATCTGTTTATTTTAAAAAATATTTATAGGCTCATTAAACACAATTTTGACATATGAACCATAACTTCTATGCTTATAGTGAAATTCGAGATACATAATTTCTTCTAGGAAGTTCTATTCATTCCTACATGATTCTTGAGCCTATATTTCATCAGCAATAGATAGACCTGGTATTTTACCCCTTATTATATATGAAAAATAAAATTGATGTAAACAATGATTATGAATAGGAGAAATGATTTTTTTTCAACCATGTATCACCAATGATGTTTGGTTATAATATTATTCTATGTGACAAAAATGTGAAATTACATAATATAATATGGGAAAAAATATAATCATAGATTCATAGAGGAATAGTTACAAAAATAAACCCCCAAAAAAATTAAATACAAGTCATGTTTTTACATCCTATCTAAGTCCCAATTAATTTCATCTTAGTATTACAATAATGAAAAATTTAGGATAGTAAATTATAATGAAAAAAAGTGGGGGGTATAAACACATTAAAAACCTATGATGTAGGATACAATAGATTAGTTATTACTATATAAAGAAGGTCGAATCACTATAATGTGGATTTTGATTTTAGCACCAATATTTTTATGGGTCTGTTAAATTATTTTAAATATTTTCACTACGGTAAAAGAGGGTGGTGAAGTATATTATTGGGGGAAGATGAGTTTATATTAATAATTAGTTCAACTTTTAGAACATTACTAATATAGGTTTATCTTATACAAATATAAATAAAAATAATCTGTTTTGTTTTCTCCATTTGATTTTAATATACTTTTTTTCTAATTATTGGTCCTTTTTCAATCTAATTCATTTTCCACATTACACATATTTCATAGACCTCATAGAAGATACATTTTGTTAATTAAATTATTTATCAAATTAGTCTCTATGGGGGGCCAATTTTAGATGTAATGTATTGTTTTATTCGTCAATATTTTTATATTCATAAACACTTTATTATATTATTTTTCATTAAATCTTATTTAAAACACATAAACATTTTAGAACACATTAAATTATCATTTTATATTGGAAAGGTTATATAATTATTAAATTGATATCAGATAAATAAAACTACTGGATACAGATATGAATGTCAAAAAATCCTAACATTTCATTATATATATGTTTTCAACTACACATTATTATCATATGTTGTTATAAATAGATGTAGTATATATTTGATGAAAATTAGAAATTTCAATAATTTTTGTTGGATGATGAATATATTTTTAGATTATTTATGAAATATTTAAATTTTATTTAATTTTATTTGATGAAAAATTGAAATATAGTTATTCATGTTGATCAGTTTATCATGAAAATCATTATTCCAATGATACCTACCTCATCATAGTGAACATGAAATGGAATTTTTAGAATGAGAATCATTTTTTAAATATTAAATCATTAATATCAAAAAAAATTATATCCATCCCATTTTACATATATCATTCAACTCTATTACAATTTTTTTATCATTTTGTTGATTTGAATTTATATTTAATAAAAATAAATTTATAACTACTTGAATAAATTTATTATTTTAGGTGAATAATATCTCATCACCTATCTATGGTACTATTGGATTAATAATATATTTTTCTAGTGCATAAATGATTATAAATGACTAAATATTTGGTATAAATATTTTGTCATGAATTACATATTTCAGGGTTAAGTATCTCAATTGGATCTCCCCATTAATATTTACAACATGAAGCTTATTTACAAAAATATGAAATAAACTTCCTCTAAACATAAACAGAAAATTTTCCTTAATATTTGACTTCATGATGAATTAATATGTAAAAAATTATTTTTTAAAATTAATTTACAATATTTCAGTATGTAATTGGATCATGGGTCATCAAAAAATTTCAAAATATAAAATGTTGAGGTAAATTATAGAAAAACCTGTTAATGATTTTTTTAATTTTTTAAAATTATTTTACATAATGAATAAATATATATTAAGTTATATCTATAAATCATTATATAAGAAAGCAATTTTAATGTGAAAAAATTCACATACAAATTAGAATTTTTATTTTATTGAATCATTCCAAAAATAACAAGGTTAACGTAATGTATGTTCCAATTTTTTATCATAAAAATACATCAATGAAATTGAATGCATATTATACATATCATAGTAGAAAAATATATTTAAATGGTAGAAATAAATACATTCTATCACGGAATAGATAACATATATTTCATTTGGGGTAACCTATTTATTGAAGTATATTATCTATAACTTGGTGATATGTATTCATGTTTACCTATGGTGTTATTATGTATTGACAATATTTATAGAGAAATTTTTTTCCCCCCTATTATATTGAAATGTTTTATTGAGTATTTAACATTGTTTTATTACCATTAAATACTAATGATAATGAATAAACTCTTTTTTGAGATAATCCTCATATGTATGACATGTTATGAAGAGTATAACATTCTTTTTAATTGTTTGTAGAAGTGAAATTGGAACTGGTTATATAAGGATACTAAATTAATTCAATTTATTTTTTAAAAGAAAGAATAAATGTGAATGAAATCATACTAGTGTAATAAAGAAGTCTTGTTATCAAATATGGTGTTTTATGTCAAAAGTATAAAGGTTTTCCATAGAGTTTTTGTGTGTTTTATGTGCTTTACGCAACATAAAACAAATATAATGTGTTTTTTACATGTATGATTCTGAATATGATGTAGGAATAAAATAGTATTTTTTATGATATTTTTATGGGTGTATTTAAAATTAATGAAGAACAACTTATTTGCACCTAGTTTGAATAAATAAAAAAATTGGAAGTTGCAATTGTAATATATAATCAATTTAGACCTAGAACCTGTGTACGATTCATGAGAAGGATCATAAAAATAACATCAATGTTAAAAAAGGAACCACCTTCCTCAATTTATGAATGAATCCAAACTTCATAGGGACGAATTGGGAACTACATAAGCCATATCTATGTTGGGATCATGTTTTTAAAACATGAAACTATAGTGCATATGCACTATCCAAGAACAATGAAAATTCCCATTATAAAAATAATTTTCTATTTGGAAATCAGCCACAAATATTTGAATGAGACATTATATATCTATAAAAAGTATTAATAATATAATAATTGAGGTTTTGGAAAACATTAAATTAATGTATTTTATAATTTGAATATGTTGAAGAAATAAATATAGATGATGATGAAAATGGTCTAGAAAGATTCAAAAATCATAATTAGAATATTTAATAAGATTCATATGATACTTTTTTTGTTATTCACTCTTTTAATATATTTTTAATGTCTAATGATGATTTTATCTTAATTTTTTTGTGTTATTATAATTTGATCTTTCTATAGAATATTTTTTATTAACCACACTAGTATTTTAATGTGATGATTGAAAACTAGTTTTTATATCAAATAATAACTTATATCAGTTAATGAAATGAATTTTTTTCGAGTTTAGCTAATTACGATGTTGTGTTGAATTGATTTGATCTTCTATGTTTTTTTAGAAACTGAATAACATGAACTTATTCTATCATAGTGAATATAAGATGAAGGGTAAATAAGGTAATTCAAAAATGAATATGTTTTATAAATTTGCATCAATTATTATCAATGTTATATAATATTCTTGAATTATATTTAATAACACACTTAATGATAACAATGGTTGATGTTAAATTTTACTACAGAAAGGAGGATAAATAAATAATAGAAAATTCATAAATCATAGATTATTTTTGTAAGTATAACCAATTGAAGAAAAAGTGAATCACATTTTATAGTTATATTTATAGAAGAATCAATAATGTTAATATGAAAATTTTCTATTGTGTAAAATTAATTTATATATTATTTGTTTCTCAAATAATGATATGAGATTGATATTGAAGGAAACAATTGTGAAGAATGTGAGATTGTCTGTAAGGGAACCAATAAATCCTATAACATATAAGTAAGTTAAATAAATAGAACAATCAAATTGAATCTGATGATCGAATAATAATTAAAATATATATCATAATTGAGAATTAAATGTTTGAATCTATTAAGAAAAATATTGTTTCGATATTACATATTAATAGGATTTTAATTTAATGATTTATTCAAGATGAATATAAAAAAGTTTTTTAGTAATAATGTTATTAATGTGACTAAGATCATTAAGGATCTAATGTGAATTTTAAGATATACTGTATTGATAAATACTACTAACTACTAATTTTTCAAAATGAGTTTCACATGAGTTTATCATGTTGACCAGTTTATTTTTTAGAAAAGATCCATAGAATGTACTATTGATATAACATAGATTTAATGTAGTTTTTTATATATTCGTATCATTAATTTTATTTCTAATATTTATCTTTATGTACGTATTTTGATGTTATAACACTACAATAATATTTTTTTACATGTTTTGGATATTATTTTGTTATAACCATTGATTTATTTTTTTTAGAATCCTTGACTGAGAGATTAACCAATCAGGAAACCAAGTAGAGATTTTAATATGAACCTTTTAAATCATATATGTTTTATTTTATATTATTTTTACTAAAAACATTCTGAGGATATTGTAATATATTGGGTGTTTTAAATCCATAACATCTCTTAGTGGATGAATAAAAAAGGACAATTCAAAAAAATGAAATAACAAATTAAACCCCCCATTGGCCAATCTTGCATGGGTAATTCCAACTATCATTATATATTTTTAGGTTCTCTATTAAAATAATATAAGATAGATATTATGGAGATTCTTATTAATATGAACATTACGGTTTTACATATTTATATGGTATATAAAATAATATTTCAATGAATGAGATGCTTCCCTTACTATTATCACGTGGCATGGAGGTAAGACATGCTACCTGAATTGGTTTTATACCCCTTCCAGAGGGAATACTAATGTTATTATTTGATAAGATATAATTTTAAGTATCTTTTAATTTCGAAAATTATATTTGATTTTCTTATATAGTAGGTGTGTTCTATGTTTATGGTACTATAAAATTCTATCTTTATTTTAAAATAAATTATGAAATGTTTTGGAGGAAATATAGCAGTAAACGAGGCTAAATTATAAGTTTGGATGATATATTTAAAGATATAAATATTTATAATAATAAAAACATTAATGATTGTTTTATATGATTCAATTATATTGTGAGTAAATGTTTGGGGTTTGTGAGATTCTTGATGATTCCTTTATTATCAACACGTTTATGAGGAATTTCTTAAATAGGTTTGGTGAAATAATAGTTCTAGAGGATATAGAAGACCTTTCAATATATAAACTATATAGTCTACCCATACCTTATTAAATAATAAGTATCACATATGATATGAAAAAATAAAAATAATATTTTTCCATTGATTCCATTAGAATAGGTTAAGGAGGAGAAAACAAGTAATATAATATTATGATTCTGGAAGAAATGAAGATGACGAAGCCTTTAATGATATTGTTCCAATTTTATAAATTATATTAGTATAAAAAATGATTAAATAGTGAGATAAAACATTCCTGTAATAAAAATAGATTAATTTGTAAGAAGAAATAAATATTTATTATATAATAATCTGTCTGATGATGAATAGAATTTATTGTCTCATGCTGAAAAATGATTTTTATGTAAGAAGTGAATATTGTGAGAAAAAAAGGAAATATCCATAATTTTTTTTGAAATAAATTCCATCAATTTTTAATATTGTAATTATGATTTTTTTCTAGTATTGTAGAATGGGTAGCAATAAGTCATCTACTTTTTGGAAAAATTATCACTATTGGGAAAAATAAATTACCAATGCTTGATATATGATAAACTAATGAAGAATGTTTCCTAGAAAATGAATGTTATGAATAGATTTTCATTTGTAATTTCTATAAAATATTTATTTGATTGTATGGATATAATTTATGGTAAATGTGAGAAATATGGGAAAAATAAGAGGAATACATTATAATACTAAAAGAAAGTATTTCATATGATGTGAGAGGGATAAAATTTTTGAAGATAAAGGATGAAAAGTTTTTTTGTAGAAGCTTAAGAATGTTGAGAATTATAAAATAGTTTGTTTATTATTTTTTCAATATATATTAGAGATATGAAAAAATAGACAAATAAGAATGAATTTTAATTTTAAATGTAAGAAAGTGGATAACAATGAAGATATTTATGATCAGGAGAATTTTTTCATAATTAATAATCATGTTTTTTAGTAAAACGTTGTTAAAGGTTTGTATTTTCATGGAGTGGCACAAAAAATACTTGAAAACTATAACAAAAATATAATAAATTTTGGAATGCATTATGGAATCATTAGATAATGAATATTCCATTTTAATTGGGTGAATGAGATTACACTATATAAATAAATAACTAATTTGAATAAATATTAACATTGTAGGGATTAATACAATATTAATGTAATGATAAATTTTTTCTAAATTTAGTTTGGAAGAAAATATATTCTATTATTGAAGGGAAATTATGATCCTTGTCTCTGTTACTAAGGAAACATGAGATCCCTCCTTATTCCCCAAAATGAATATATATTTTTATAAAATTTCATTAATTGATGTAGAGGAGAATATTTAGCTCTAATAAAAATAAAATAACATTACTATCCATTAAATGATTTAACAACCATTAAAATAAGGAAATTAGTGCATCTAATTATGGAATGAAAGAAAAAAATGAATGTTGTTAAAATATCATGATTTAGTGAATATGGAGTTTTTTATATTTTGAAAAATATGGAGAAATTGGTTTGTTAATTAAATGATAAACAATAGAATATGAATATATCAAATATATTTCAAACATGGGATTTTTGGTAAATGTTAAGGATTATAATGGTTTTAATTTTTATTATATGAACCTCAACTATCTTATATGGTTTCTGTGATGTGTCCATCCTACAATATTTTCTTGATAAGTCTATTTATGCAAAACCCCTATATGAAAGAATAACTGGTATCATATGGATTTGAGTATTTTGATAATATTTATAATCATGGGTAATTCTATATTATTTTCTCAATTTTTAAAAACAATATAAAAATAGAATTTACTAACTAAATGCACTTTAATATGGTCACATGTGGTTTCATCAAAATAAAAATATGTGTTATAATATTTGAAATAGTATTCTTGAGATGAGTGGTATCCTATATGAACGTTTTATTTTTTATTTATATGGTTAAGATACAATTAGAAACACCCATATTTATATGATTTATGGATAAATTAATAGAAAAACTAAAGGAGATATATTTTCTCTTTGCATTTAATTGTATTTTCTACAATCTAGGTGGGAAATGTTGTGTCACGACCCATCCTCGGGGCCCGTGTCGTGACAATCCCAAGCCCTCCTTCCACAGGCCAGGGGCTGGAAAATAGCACCAAAGGCATAAATCCCAATAAAAAGGGAAGGTATTGCCTTTATAAAAGTAAACAACACTATAGAATACAAGTAGAAGAAAACACTAAGTACAAAAGAAAGTGTTTAAAAGTAAATGGGCTAGAATTCAAACCCAACTGAAAAGTACACCTACATCTGAAAGAAAGTACAACAGGAAATACAAGCATCTGGAAGAATAGAAGTAGCTCATGGGTCATCCACCTTGAATCCCACCTGATGGGTAGGTACAAATAGCCTCCTCAACACTCTCACCCGTCAACCTCCTCTGATAACCGTATCGTCGTGATGTCAACCTACTGATACTGACTCACCGTGAGGTCCACCTCTAGGTACCGTCCAGTCCTCGAACACTCGGCCTCCGTCTGCATTGTCCATCTTCTACATCCAACACAAAAAGATGCGGGCATATTTCATGCAGGAGTGAGTATAACGATACTCAGTAGGGACCCTGATTCCCTCATTGTCTCACTAAATCCAACAAGTATAACCACAAATATGGATCTAAACAGATAACCCTTTCATAGGTATAATCCCATACATATAACTAAATTATCATGTAACCCATCTCAATCAAGAGGTATCACACAGATATAGGATCAATGGATAACCACTACTTAGGTATCTGCCCATACATATACATAAGTTATCGAGTAACCCATCTCAATCATGAGGAAATCACAAAGGTCAATGACCCATCTCAAACTAGGATTTTCATTAATGATATCGAAATCGAAAATGATGAAGATATCCCTCTCTGTCGAGTACAATAATCATGTCATGACTCCGAGGTGCTACTCACTACCCTTAGACGGCTGAGGTACTCCTCCCGTCGAGTACCGCGGGTCATCCACCCAAACACAGTAGTGCTCACCGCCGGGTTCTGCCACCCAAACATAGTAGTGCACCCCCCTAATAGCCTGCAGATGTACTCCTTCTATTGAGTACCACGGGTCTTCCACCCAAACACAGTAGCTCTCCCCACCATGGTTCTGCCACACAAACATAGTAGTGCTCCCCACTAGGCTATACAAGTCACTCTGACTCGAGTCAGACAAGTAGTCTTCAGGTCTCAGCCAGCTACAAGGTCTCCGTACTCCGTACACTCGTCTCTGGGAGGATCTTCCCCATGAGATACTGGTCGATAATTCAAGTTTCACAAAGTCCCACGAAGGAGTATCTAAAAGGACTGCCTAGTCATAGGGGTCTCAACGCAACAGACAGCGCGTCAATCAGACGCTCGTTCTGTGAGTTAGTTGCCTTTTAGTCCCGGGGGCCTGGTTGGTTTCTTATACAAACCAACCTGGTCATATCTCAACTGTACCCCGAACTCTATAGGGTATACTCAAAGGGAAAGTTTCTCAATGATATTACCAATGCCGCTGACGGTTCGCCAAACTGTCGTTCGGTATGAAAGTTATCAGCTTTTCCGTTCCAGGGGCCCTGTTGGTTTTCAGGTACAATCCAACCCGGCCATAATTCAACTGTGTGCAAACCTCAGTTTAAGTATACCAAAAGACTCGTCTTACAAAAAGGAATCCAACAAAGTCGACGGAACGTCAATCAGACGTCCGGAACTCATGTTATAACCATTTCCGCTCCGAGGGCCCGATTGGTTTCGGGTTCGAACCAACCCGGCCATACACAAACATCACTGAAAAATCATGTGTAATATACCAAAACGACCGTCTCGATCCAAGGATCCCAACGCAACTGACGGTGCGTCGATCAGAGGTCTGTATCCCATGTTATGGGAGTTTAAATGTATCTGTCCGCATGTAGGGGGTTCAGGCCCGGTCCGACCCGGCCTAATACCCCCTAGGTCGGCCCGAACCGGGTGACCGGACCCGAGTCTGGGTCCCGCCCAGTTGGGCGCAGCACGGCCAAGCCCAGCCCGGGTGGTCAGGCCCGGCGTGGGAGATCCGGCCCGCAACGAGTGGTCCGGCCCTGTGTGGGCGGCTCGGCGCTGGCCGAATGGGGCACAAAGGGGGCCCCTCCCCTTGTGCTAGCCAGGGGTTTCAACCCCCTGATTTTCTAGAATAGCCAGCCATTGAGGCTGACCGGTTGATCCATGCAGGACCCGTGGGGGGCCCGCCTCCAGGATGTGCCAGGGGCCAGCTTGACCGGCCGCCTCCTACTATCGCGCTGCGGCCAAAGGCAGCGGCTCTTCCCCGATTGGCGAGGCGCGACAGCTCCGTCCCCTCTACCATGGCCCACTATGGCCGCGACCTCCCTTGGGTCCTCCAGCACGGTGCGGCAGTGCCGCACACCACCGCCGCGGTTCCTTCAGCTTCAACGGTGCGGCGCGACAGTGCCACACACCTCCGCCGCTTCCCGCTCTAGCCGCGGTTCTCTCGTTCCTGCGCGGTGCTACAACACCATGTCGTCTTCACCAAAACTAACCACGAAGACCAAGAAAAAAGGGTAGGAGGATCGACAGTGTTTGTGCGGTCCGACCTCCGTCCAATATTACAATAACAAGTGTTCATATCTTAATTCACGAAGATAATGAACAAAACATGTTCGAAGAAAAACCCCTACCTCGACACAGGTTGTCGAACGATGATCATCGCGGGAAACAACACCGCATGGTGAAGCTCCGTATACGTCGACGGAGAACATCCGAGGAGGAAGCGGCATCTCTCTTCCTTTATCGTGAAAGAAGCTTGTATGGATACATCAATGGAGAGTTTCCGTGTTAGTGCCTCCTCCTTGGTCATGGAGGAAGAAGATGATGGAAGAAACCGAGTCACCGAGTCGATTCTCTCTCTTGGAGAAATAACATTCTTCGTTGAAGTGGGAACGTTCTTTGCCAAAGAAGATGAAGTTTTTATAAGAGACAAGATCTCTCCCACACCCAATATGTAACACCACAAGATTTTATGAAAAAAATTCTTTTAATTTCATTAATGTATTTTTTTTGTACGCTACACCAAAAGGATCTTGCACAACACACATCTCTGACTTGGCTTGCATTACACGCAATCGCGATCTTCCACGATAGCGTGTGTTGTACGCAATACCGAGTTTCGCTAAACAACGATATATGGTTATAATATAATTATAAACTAGCTTTTATGAATAGTATCATCTATATTTTGAATTTTATATCATTATTATTCATCTTACACATTTTCTAGAACATGGTATGAGAACAAAATCAATTTTTCGAGTAAAATAAGTATTTTTAAAAAAATGTAGTTTTGCCTGCTTTTGATGGCACACCCACATTAAATATTTATTTTGACATATCTATAAATTCAATTTGACAAAATAAAATTCTTCTTTGGAATCATGATATAAAAATTTACTTTGGATAAATTTTTCTTCTTATTCTGATAACTTTCATATTTTAATGAATAGTAAAAACACGCTATATTTTAATTAAAAACAACTTTTTTCATCAGAATAATTTATATGGATAGATTATCTTACTAATTGGGTTTAAAGTGTAATTAGAATATATTTTTAACATTTAACCCAATGTTCATCATTGGAATTAATTTCACTCTGAAATTGGATATAAACGAGTATCAATCTTTTGATAGTTATTGTTTCTTAAAAAACACGATATTTGTTTTGATAACGAGAATTAAACGTAAAATTAATTAATTCCACTTATATGTTATGAATTTGGAAAAATAGACATCAATTTTGAATTCGGAATATCAAATAATTATAAGGCTGAATTTTTGGTATTTTTATGAAAAACTTTAATTTTTGATAAATAGTGAAACCACTTAGTGGTAGTTAAAAAACTGACTTTTTTTTAATTTAAATTAAATTTTACCACTTATTTGAATTGAATTTAAAAAATCATAGAGAAACGGATAATATCAAGGACTAAAATGTGGTTCAATGAGATGAAAATAATTTTTTGTGAATAGTAACTTTTTACTTTTATTTACCACGGTTAAAAGTAAATAGGATAATTAAGGGTACAAATGATATTATTATTACCCTAACACGTGTCCTAATTATAATGGATTAGTTTAATTAGACCAAAAACATCCTTAGGAATAAAATATGACCATTTAGGCCCACTTAAATTAGATTAGGACATTTATTATTAATTTATTTAAAGAAGGGTTAAAATTGTTAAAATCAAAGTTTAATAACTAAATCATTTTTAATATATGGTTATACATAAGATAAATTTGAATATAAATATTCATTATAAATATAATAATATTACCTACATAATGGTGTTTTATTTTTAATTTTTAGACATTAAATAATTTGATTTATTTATGACACAATGATGATGTAGTAATTATCTTATTAATGAAATATTGACATAATTGATGTTATAAATACCCAAATAAATGAAATTTGAGTCTTTTAATGAATTACACTAATTTTATAGGTTAATATTACATGTTAGTATTGATTAAATTAACTTTTTTTGAACTAATCATTCTGTTATGATTTTCACACAAATCAATTACCAAATATTGTCCAAATTGACATAAAATAGTTTTTGAAACAAATTTTATATTATTAATTATTATTATATTCTTAAAAATCTAATAATAGGAGAAGATACTTATATCATGATAGGTGTATCATTAATGGACCACTTGGGCGTCTCTTGGAAGTATATGGTAAGTCTATTAACTATATAATATAAAAATACAAAGTGACATGGTAAATGTCAATCTAATTAACTAAGAGTTAAAACTAAAATATAAGGTTAATATAATGACATCAACATGTATGAATTATATTGTATGAGAGGATTTAGACCCATACTTACCTTAGCTTTTAAATATATCAATTTGGAGATATCAAAAACCGAATATGACTTTATAATAAAAAAATATTTTTAGTTATTCCAAAGGTGCACGTCTCCTCCATTATAAAAGGGCACCTCCTCCCTCTCTTCCTCACACCACATTGAGCCTTCAATCTCGGAAAACCCCTTCCAAATTATCTTCTACATTTTCCTAGAAACATCCTAGAGGTCCTAGTCTTATTCAAAGACCAATTTTAGTGGCCTAATAGGAGGTCTCAAAGAGGCGCTTTAAAGAAGAGGTAATGTCCGTTACTGATTCATTGAACTTTATTTCTTATTCCACTTATTCTTCTTAGGTTGTTTCATTATGAAGTAATAAAATAAGTATCAATCATATAATGATATGTTATTATCAGTATTAAACAAACCTATTTCACCATCTATCCATCCTACGGAAAACGAAATCACCGCGCGTGCGTACCTACGGAATACCGTCTCCACGCCATGGTGTAATCTATTTTGCACCACCACCTTACTTGGATGGGTATATTGGTGAAAATAATAACTATATATGGTTATTGTAAAGTGATATTGATTCTGTAATAGTATACATACACTCCAATAAAATTCCACTTACATGGGAACGTTATCATCGCCCGTGCGTACGTACGAAATACCGTCTCCACGGCGCGATGAGAATCATTTTCAATGATTAACCATTCATAAATGATTATAAAGTATATATAATAAGTAATAATTTAATATATGACATAGTAATGATACTGTTTTTATGTATATATATATGTATGACATTTATTTAGTTTCATTCAATTCAATAAGGAAACGAAAACAACGTTCATGCGTACATACGACCAACCATCTCCATGAACTATGTATTTCATTCCTTTAATCGATATATAATATATATATATATATATGTATATGATGAATATATATTATATATAAATCATGTTTTATATAATGGAATTATTTAAATTGGGATATAAGTAATAATATCAAGAACGACAAGTCGAAACACATACGATAAATGAAATGATTTTACCCAAAATGCTGCTTTAACATGGAATTTACAAAAGAAAGGGTAATATAAAGTCATAAGTGAAACATATATGATATCATAACAATGAATATGATTCTGTAATAAGTCAATGACATTATTTAAATCATTATACAGGAGGTTCGGATATGTACGAAGCATATCGGACCTAAGGTAAGGTATAATTATTTCAATCTCATTCTTATCCGAGATTGTTTATTCGTACGTATTTACTGGGGTTACGTTTATAATACATGTGCATGTTTTCTAAAAATGGTTTCATGTATGTTTAAAGTCAATTTTACCCATTTTTTACTTTTACTAAATGGTGTGTATGGAATCTTTATTTTACGAGGTACTTTTTGACTTTTCTGACAAAAGTACGAGAACAATGTTATTTTTAACTTATACGACGTGAATGGATTTTTACGGTTTTATAAAGCCTTAATTTCATGAAGATTCCTCCAAAAGATTAATGACTATTTCCAACAAAATCCATTTCTTTTAAAATTTCATGAAATTTTTTGGAAAGAAAATGATTTTGAAGAAGAAAGGATATTTTCCTCCAGAATTGTATTCAAGTGTTTTGTTAAAACCATGTTTCATCTAAGATGACATTATTTCATATGTGTATGTTTCAAGTATAATGTATCTATGATTTAAATGGTTTCAATTTTATTATTATGAAATGATATCCACTTGTTTTATATGGATTATTTGATGATGGAATGATATTTATGAAACCCATTTTATTCATGGGTTATGATGAGTGATTTATGTTTATATTGTGGCACACGAGAGAATGATTTCAATATGAGATGGGTGGGATCTATATCTCCCTCCAATGCATTGGGTAAAGATTTATATCTCATGAGATAGACATGGCTAGAACGGTATGTTAATCCGGTTCAGTATTACAGGACTGGAATGAGGAGTGAACTCGATTCAGAAATGGAATTTGTCCACTAAGATGGTCTTGGCAGCAATGCCTTGGATACTATGAAAATCATTACATGTGCTTAATGGGTTCCACAATTACATGTTTTATTCCCATTCTATGTTATCATGATTTATGTTCCATTATGATCTATGCCTTATATACTTCCATGTTTTAAGTTGTTTCTCAAGATTTTTATATTTAAACATTATGTTCATGTTTTTAAGTTCAAATGTTTATGGTATGTTTTATTTTATCCATGTTTACCCTTAATTATCATTTGAGATCACCCTTTTTATGTATAATTTCCCCAGGATTAAAATAAAGGTTTTAGTTATGGAAACAAAAAGTGTAATATCTTTATGGGATATGTTGAAGATCTTTCACCATGATTAGAAGATTACGTTCCCGGTTTATAAAGACACTAAACTATTATGATCCTTGTGTGTCTATTTTTGTTATGTTTTAAGTATTCTGAAAAAGTAATGTAATGTCCATGTACGTCAAGCTTCGGTTATCTACAGTTGGTATCAGAGAAAAGGTTTAGTCAACCTTTGGAAACTAGGATGTGATAACTTTAGTGAGATCCCTAGAGATATTTTTCTGGTATGTCTAGGGATTTCCCTAAGGTTAAGTATAAGTATAGGTTATAGTTATAGAATTATGGTAACGATCTTAGAAATAAACCTAAGATGTTAGATAGTGAAGGTACTCCCCATTTATTATGTTTTTTCCCTCGCATGATTTTTTCCTCTCACAATATTCTTTTGGGTTTTAGATGATGGTTGGAACCTGAAGGAACTGTGTTAAGCAATGCAATGGACAATGCAATGATTTTCCTCCTGAACAAACAAATTTTATGGGAGATGGAGTGCAAAATCATATTGTTATACTTACACAAGCTATGAATCATTCTGGAAATCCAAATGAGCAGAGAAGGGAACAATATTCCATTGAGTCCTTCATGAAGCAACGTCCACCTTCTTTCAGTGGGTCTTCTGATCCACTTATTTCTGAACAATGGATCAGTACCATTGCAAAGATATTTTCAGTTCTTCAATGATCTGAACATTATAAAGTCATCTTAGCAGTATATCATTTGGAAGGTGAAGTTGATCAATGGTGTAATCTTATCATGTAACGCCCCGACCCCAGCTACCCAGAGTCGGTGCATTACATCGTAACATTGGCATGATCACAAGAAAGATCAAATCTCGAAAGACCGATTGGTTTAGTAGCCTTAGAAACACTAGATATATTCATAAGGTTTACATTACATCATTAAACGAAAAACTACTACAACAACATATTGTCTCCATAATCCACACTCATATCCCCACATAATATCCCTGCAGGTCATTCATAATTTACTTCTTCACTTCCTGGGAAAAATAAAACATAGAAAAGGGGTGAGCTCAAATGCCCAGTAAGGATAAAAATATAGCGGAAACTTTCATAAATAAGAATAAACATTTAAGGAAATGTATAACTAAAACAAAAGCCTTTTAAACATGAACTTTCAACATGGTATGGCATAAATAAAATGAAATAATTCCATTTACTTATTCACATGGTTATTCTACTAATCGAATAATCACATGAAAAATCAATAACCACTTTCATAATGATGGAATGCATAATGCCAGACTATCATAACCACATAGCCAAGGCCTCATGCCAAGACTACAAATAAGATTTTGTCAAGGCCTTGTGCCAGGACACTAGTTTGTCTCATGAGACCTACCGATGCATCGAGGAGCTATAGCGGGCTCCACCCGTCACATATTAAGTCCAATGCATTCCCATATGAAAAGGTTTAAACATAACATAAACATTCGTATTAAACTAGCATACGAAATGTCAATACTTTCACCATAAACCATGAATGGTATATAAAAAAATAGCACATCCACAGTCAAACATATCACAAAACCTTCAATACAATATAGAGGTTTTGTATCATAATAAATCAACTTCAAATAATCTTAAAATCCATCAAAGGATGTTGACATAGATGAAATCAAAATTCTTTTTAAAGAAATATCTCCTTTTATTTTGAAATCATTTAAGATCCATATAAAATAAAACATTTTCTTTGAAAATATTCTTATAATCTTGTAAGGTAAGCTTTGAAGATTTTATAACGGCGGAAAATAGCCGCACCCGCCGTATAAGTTAAAAAAACATTCTTACCTTAATTCTGTCAAAAAGGTTAAAAAGGACCTTGTTTTGAAAACAACCGAAAGATTCCTTTATAAACCACTTATAAAAGTCAAAAAGGGTATAAATGAATTTAACTCATATTCTAGTAAATAGTAAAAATATTTTGAAATGCATTTTTAAGAAACATGGATGTGGATGATAAAGAGATCCCAGTAGATTATTACGTATAAACAACCTCGGATAATGAAGAGGTTGTAAAGTAAACCCTTAACTTGTACTTTTCCTTGGTTGGGGTAGGTTAACCTCCTGTATAATGGTGAAATAGTTGTTATTAAATTATACAAGAATCATATATATTAATATGATATCATATATGATCTTTTAACATTGATTTGTCTTAGAATTATCGTTGTTTTGGAAGTTAACTTACTCATTTTCTTTTATATGTTTTGTTAAATAAGCCATGGTTTTTGTATCTTATTCATATCCAGAATGATATCCAGTCCTTAAACATTATTTTTAAATCATCAAATGATAATTATACTTGAATGGATACGATGGAGAATGAATCTCATCGCGTTCGTGGAGACGGTAGTCCGTACGTACGCACGAGCGACAATATCATTCTTTTGATATTAAAATAATATATAAATGGATGGTATATCATATATACAGAATCATTAACATGTTATATTTATTATTTATATGAGTTACACATCATTATTATACCCATCCAAATAATATTATATTGAATAACAATTACACCACGACGTGGAGACGGTAAGCCGTACGCACGCACGTATGGTGACATGTTATTCAAAGGGTGGATAGAATACTGAATATGATTGTACCATATTTATAATAACATCACAGTATATGTGAGATACTGGAGTTATTATTTTAGAATGGTAAGAACAAAGGAAGAAGAAGTGGAAGAAGAAATGAACTTGGAGAAGGGTGGTGAAATCATTACCTCTTCTTCGGGTTCTTCCTTTTGATTTGATCAAAAGGGCTCCTTAGGTTGGCTTTCTGATCAAACTAAGGCCTCTAGGTTGTAGTCAGGGATGTTGGGAGAGTATTTGGGCAGAGTTTGGCCGAACCAAAAGGCTTTAGAGGTGTGAAGAAATGAGAAGGAGGAGTGCCCTTTTATAAGAGGGGTGAGGGGCACCTTTGGAAAAGCTAGAAATATTAATTTATAATAAATTCATATTCGGTTTCAAATGGCTCCAAAGTTGATTATTTAAATGTTAAGGTGGGGATAGGTCGAAAACCACTCAACCAATAGAATTTAGACAGGTTTGGGTACTTATATTAACCTTATCTTTAAGTATTAACTCTAAGTTAATTAGTTTCACTTTTACAATGTCTCTTTGTATTTTTATATAATATGGTTAATAAACTTACTACATACATCCAATCGACCCCCAAGTGGTCCATTAATGATTAACCTATCATGATATAAGTCTCTTGGCCGAACCTTAGATTTTTAGGAATTTAATATCAATTAATAATATAATATTTGTTTTAAGAACTCTTTTATGTCAATTTTGACACTATTCAATAGTTGATTTTTTTGAAACTCATAACAGATTGATTACTTCGAAAAAAGTCAATCCAATCAATCCTAATATATCATATTATCCTATAAAATTAGTTTAATTCATTAAAAGTTTCATATTATATTTATTTTGGTATTTATAATATCAATTAATTTAATTTTTCACTATTATAGTAATTACCGCATCATCATTGTGTCATAAATAAAATAACTTATTTAATGTCTAAAAATTATAAATAAAATATCATTATGTAGGAAATCGGTTTAACTTTCTAATTAATATTTATAATCGAAAATCCAACATGTATAACCCTATGTAAAAATTGTTCTTCTAAAAGATGTAAGCTTATGCCATTTTTATTTTTATTTTAACTTTATTAATATAAAGTGCCCCTACCACATACAAGTGGCTCCAAGGGGTCCCCAAATTGACCCAAGGATGCTCATGGTCGGGTATGTGTCCACCAATAAGGTTAGGACACGTTTTAGGTTAATTTTGTATTATTATAATATTATATTTTAACCCTTATTTACCGGATTTACCCTTAACCATGGTAAATAAAATATTTACCACAGTAATTATTCAAAATGTCTAAAAATAAAAGTTACCTATTTACACAATTTGGACATCCTGATTCCAAATATGGAATCCATTTTTCTAAAATCAAAACACAGAAGTGGCAGAAATTAATTTAAAATTAATTCCCGCTGTCAAAACAAAAAGCGTGTTTTTAAGAGGTAATAACTATCAAAAGATTGACACTTGTTTATATTCGGTTTAATTGTAAAATTTTGTCTAATGACCAACATTATATTAAATTGTAAAAATATATTCTAAATATACTTTAAAACCACTCGAATTCATAATTTATCACTATTAATTATTTTGATTAAAAAAGTTGTTTTTAATTAAAATTTAGTAATTTTCACTATTCATCAAAATATGAAAGTTATCCGAAAAGTACCAAAATTTCACCTTAGGCTAAATTCGATATTCCGAATCCAAAAATGAAGTCCATTTCAAAATATAAAATATATATTATTTCAAAATTTAGGTATTACTATTCATAACGGCCAGTTTGATTGGTTGTGGTGTGTGTTAAAACTCAAAGTTGCGTACAACACACGCTACTGTTTTATTCAAAGGAAAGCGTACCGTGGAAGCTTGGGAAGTTTCATTTTAAATTTTTTGATGTCTCCATTTAGTCAAAAAGTTTAAAATATTGTATTTAAATAGGTTTCACTATCAAAAGTTGATAAAAGTGGAATACTGAAAATGAATCTGTTCTTGCATTATGACTAAGAAACTCATAATATGGATTCTAAAATTATAAAGTTTAAAATTTAGTTAATACTATTCATGACCTCTTTTAATGGCTTTTTTTTGTAAGTCATGGTGCAATTGAACTCGGTGTTGCGTGTAGTGCAAGTTATTAAATTATTTTGAAGAAATAACACACTATGAAATCTTGGGGTGTTACATTCTCCCCTCCTTCAATAAATTGCGTCCTCGCAATTTGAAATTGTTCTTCGAAAATAAAAGGTTGAAAGTAGAAAATATATTTGAGGGAAAACCCACATCGGAAATTGGGTTACTAAAATTTAGTCTTAATATGAGGAAAAGAGAAATCAAAGGGTCACCACCAAATTATGATCTCGATTAAGAGAACATTAGTCGAAATTGGAGACATATAATCGGAGGAAAAACGTAAATATTTATAGGTAGTGATTGAGGTCATCAATCACAAACAAGTGTATAATTGAGGTCCTTAAATTCATCAATCTATGATGATTTGAAATACCATCGGTTCAACAAAACATAGGGTATTAGGATAACACATTTTTGACGATTCAAAATATCTTAGTTGAAATCCCACATCGAAAAATGAATTAATGAGGCCTCTATTTAAAATAAAGAGTGGAAAGTATGAAGATTACCGAAAATAACACATACTAGGGTTCCATGTAAGAAAATATGGATATGGAAGAAAAATCTAGCCATCAATTATCTGATGGAGAGTGGTAGAGAACATGGCTATGAAAAGGCCAACAATCCCAAATCCATAAATTAGTGATGATTTAAGGTACCATCTAGGACAACATTTTTGTTCAAAGTTTATATTATTAATGTTGAGGAATTTATTTATGAGATTGGATAAGATAATAAGGAGATATACTTACATTATAATTAGAGTTTTATCCATTAATAAATTTCTACCACATACTCATCTTTCACTCTAAAAGATAATAGAATGTAAAAAAAAATTCTATTTACACTATTCGTATAGGGTTCCAAAATAAACGAATTTATAATTCATCTAAAAGATCTTTTAATAAAAACTACATTATTTAATCCAGGACGTCTCGTGGGCCAGTGGTAGGTGATACACCCTTGTCGCCCATCGGCTGCGGGTTCAAGTCTCGCAGCCTTGCCGGACGCGACGGGTTGTCGCCCGACCTTCGGGTTGTCCTTTTATGGAAATCCAAAATAATCCAAACTAGAACTATCCAAAATACTTCTATCCAAACTCACAGTCCAACATTTATAAGGAAGTTAAACATAATATAGATCCGTTTTACCCCGTAATAGCATATGAATACCTTCATCATGTATTACCATATTCCTTATTGATTACATTCATGTTCCCTTATTCCATATAGAATGCTGGATATACTTCATTAATCCAAAAATGTTTTAAAACCCAACAATGATGGAATATACAAATCATTAATCAGCTTCAAGGTAGTCAATAATATCCAATATAATTTATCCAAATCAATCATGTATTATTCTAAAATCACCACCTCGGTATCTGAACCATATTATGGTTTATCTTTCTCTCAACCATATATTTTCCAAACATTTAACCTGCTACTGAGTCACTTTTCTTTGTTCCACACCATCTCAAGTCCTTAATGAAATAGTACTGCAGTACAATCCTTATATACTCCATAATTATTATAACAAGTACATTATTGATACAACACTCAATTGACATAATCAACATAAGAACTCTAATCATTCCTCTTTATCTGTGGTAGTATCATAACTTGATTATTATCCAATAGCATCATTTGCGGCATAGTCTGATGACTGGGAAATAGGTTCGCGTAGTGTCCAAACTCCTTGCAAATGAAGCATTGTACATTTAAAACCATTTTCTTACCCTTGCAGTCACGTACTTTGTGCCCTTTTCCTCCAAACTTATAAAAAACTCCCATTCCTTTCAGGCAAGTTCCAGGGTGTTTCTTTCCATAGTTACCACATATGGGAAAATTCTTCTTTTCCCTCTTACTTTTATCCATCTTTCTCTCTTCCATCCTTTTCTTCTCTTGCTTCCCTTCAAAGCCATAGGACTCAATAAACTCTTTACTTATCTTATCAACACATGATATTATTTCTTCATATGATGATAATACATGGGAGACTATTTCTCTTATAAATTCTAGCTTAAGACCATGAAAGATATGATCCTTCCTTCTCTTTGAATCATGTGTATTTCTGGAGTTCTCATTCCTTCTACTAGGCGCCATTTCTATACAATGGAATAAACTAGATCAGTTTATGAATCAAAATACATAATCCCATACTTATAAAACACTTAACATAAATTGAACTATTTATGGATATAATCCATAATCATAAAAATGTTTTCTTTGAGGAAGTATATACTCATAAACCCTTCATAATGATTTGTAAAGAAAATGAGAGTTATCCTAAGCATATCCCCCGGGAGTGTCGTAACCAAGAGTGCACCAAGGCCCGTTGTCGTGCACCAGTTCCCGTTCGAGTCTAGCTCAAAGCGGTGTTTTCGTGTTTTACCCCTAGGTACATCTGTGCCAGAGCCGCCTCTACCTGCTCGTATCCAGACAGGGATGTATTGCTCGGAAAACTCACAAAATCTCTACAATACCAAAATTCTAAGAAGTTCTTCTATACTAATCCACAAAGTTCATCTTAGGTCTACGTGCTCTAATCAGAGTTTATCTAAATCTAGCTTCCACGGTTTGTACTAAACTTCCTCTGATACCAACTGTAACGCCCCGACCCCAGCTACCCAGAGTCGGTGCATTACTTCGTAACATTGGCATGATCACAAGAAAGATCAAATCTCGAAAGACCGATTGGTTTAGTAGCCTTGGAAACACTAGATATATTCATAAGGTTTACATTACATCATTAAACGAAAAACTACTACAACAACATATTGTCTCCATAATCCACACTCATATCCCCACATAATATCCCTGCAGGTCATTCATAATTTACTTCTTCACTTCCTGGGAAAAATAAAACATAGAAAAGGGGTGAGCTCAAATGCCCAGTAAGGATAACAATATAGCGGAAACTTTCATAAATAAGAATAAACATTTAAGGAAATGTATAACTAAAACAAAAGCCTTTTAAACATGAACTTTCAACATGGTATGACATAAATAAAATGAAATAATGCCATTTACTTATTCACATGGTTATTCTACTAATCGAATAATCACATGAAAAATCAATAACCACTTTCATAATGATGGAATGCATAATGCCAGACTATCATAAACACATAGCCAAGGCCTCATGCCAAGACTACAAATAAGATTTTGTCAAGGCCTTGTGCCAAGACACTAGTTTGTCTCATGAGACCTACCGATGCATCGAGGAGCTATAGCGGGCTCCACCCGTCACATATTAAGTCCAATGCATTCCCATATGAAAAGGTTTAAACATAACATAAACATTCGTATTAAACTAGCATATGAAATGTCAATACTTTCACCATAAACCATGAATGGTATATAAAAAAATAGCACATCCACAGTCAAACATATCACAAAACCTTCAATACAATATAGAGGTTTTGTATCATAATAAATCAACTTCAAATAATCTTAAAATCCATCAAAGGATGTTGACATAGATGAAATCAAAATTATTTTTAAAGAAATATATTCTTTTATTTTGAAATCATTTAAGATCCATATAAAATAAAACATTTTCTTTGAAAATATTCTTATAAGCTTGTATGGTAATCTTTGAAGATTTTATAATGGCAGAAAATAGCCGCACCCGCCGTATAAGTTAAAAAAACATTCTTACCTTAATTCTGTCGAAAAGGTTAAAAAGGACCTTGTTTTGAAAACGAACGAAATATTCCTTTATAAACCACTTATAAAAGTCAAAAAGGGTATAAATGAATTTAACTCATATTCTAGTAAATAGTAAAAATGTTTTGAAATGCATTTTTAAGAAACATGGATGTGGATGATAAAGAGATCCCAGTAGATTATTATGTAAAAACAACCTCGGATAATGAAGAGGTTGTAAAGTAAACCCTTACCTTGTACTTTTCCTTGGTTGGGGTAGGTTAACCTCCTGTATAATGGTGAAATAGTTGTTATTAAATTATACAAGAATCATATATATTAATATGATATCATATATGATCTTTTAACATTGATTTGTCTTAGAATTATCGTCGTTTTGGGAGTTAACTTACTCATTTTCTTTTATATGTTTTGTTACATAAGCCATGGTTGTTGTATCTTATTCATATCCAGAATGATATCCAGTCCTTAAACATTATTTTTAAATCATCAAATGATAATTATACTTGAATGGATATGATGGAGAATGAATCTCATCGCGTTCGTGGAGACGGTAGTCCGTACGTACGCACGAGCGACAATATCATTCTTTTGTTATTAAAATAATATATAAATGGATGGTATATCATATATACAGAATCATTAACATGTTATATTTATTATTTACATGAGTTACACATCATTATTATACCCATCCAAATAATATTATATTGAATAACAATTACACCACGACGTGGAGACGGTAAGCCGTACGTACGCACGTATGGTGACATGTTATTCAAAGGGTGGATAGAATACTGAATATGATTGTACCATATTTATAATAACATCACAATATATGTGAGATACTGGAGTTATTATTTTAGAATGGTAAGAACAAAGGAAGAAGAAGTGGAAGAAGAAATGAACTTGGAGAAGGGTGGTGAAATCATTACCTCTTCTACGGGTTCTTCCTTTTGATTTGATAAAAAGGGCTACTTAGGTTGGCTTTCTGATCAAACTAATGCCTCTAGGTTGTAGTCAGGGATGTTGGGAGAGTATTTGGGAAGAGTTTGGCCGAACCAAAAGGCTTTAGAGGTGTGAAGAAATGAGAAGGAGGAGTGCCCTTTTATAAGAGGGGTGAGGGGCACCTTTGGAAAAGCTAGAAATATTAATTTATAATAAATTCATATTCGGTTTATAATGGCTCCAAAGTTGATTATTTAAATGTTAAGGTGGGGATAGGTCGAAAAACACTCAACCAATAGAATTTAGACAGGTTTGGGTACTTATATTAACCTTATTTTTAAGTATTAACTCTAAGTTAATTAGTTTCACTTTTACAATGTCTCTTTGTATTTTTATATAATATGGTTAATAAACTTACTACATAAATCCAAGCGACCCCCAAGTGGTCCATTAATGATTAAACTATCATGATATATGTCTCTTGGCCGAACCTTAGATTTTTAGGAATTTAATATCAATTAATAATATAATATTTGTTTTAAGAACTCTTTTATGTCAATTTTGACACTATTCAATAGTTGATTTTTTTGAAACTCATAACAGATTGATTACTTCGAAAAAATTCAATCCAATCAATCCTAATATATCCTATTATCCTATAAAATTAGTTTAATTCATTAAAAGTTTCATATTATATTTATTTTGGTATTTATAATATCAATTATTTTAATTTTTCACTATTATAGTAATTACCGCATCATCATTGTGTCATAAATAAAATAACTTATTTAATGTCTAAAAATTATAAATAAAATATCATTATGTAGGAAATCGTTTTAGATTTCGAATGAATATTTATAATCGAAAATCCAACATGTATAACCCTATGTAAAAATTGTTCTTCTAAAAG
Source organism: Viscum album (assembly GCA_963277665.1). Lineage (NCBI taxonomy): Eukaryota > Viridiplantae > Streptophyta > Magnoliopsida > Santalales > Viscaceae > Viscum > Viscum album. The sequence goes on from OY728141.1 coordinate 516,813,061, forward strand.
ATGTAAGCTTATGCCATTTTTATTTTTATTTTAACTTTATTAATATAAAGTGCCCCTACCACATACAAGTGGCTCCAAGGGGTCCCCAAATTGACCCAAGGATGCTCATGGTCGGGTATGTGTCCACCAATAAGGTTAGGACACGTTTTAGGATAATTTTGTATTATTATAATATTATATTTTAACCCTTATTTACCGGATTTACCCTTAACCATGGTAAATAAAATATTTACCACAGTAATTATTCAAAATGTCTAAAAATAAAAGTTACCTATTTACACAATTTGGACATCCTGATTCCAAATATGGAATCCATTTTTCTAAATTCAAAACACAGAAGTGGCAGAAATTAATTTAAAATTAATTCCCGCTGTCAAAACAAAAAGCGTGTTTTTAAGAGGTAATAACTATCAAAAGATTGACACTTGTTTATATTCGGTTTAATTGTAAAATTTTGTCTAATGACCAACATTATATTAAATTGTAAAAATATATTCTAAATATACTTTAAAACCACTCGAATTCATAATTTATCACTATTAATTATTTTGATTAAAAAAGTTGTTTTTAATTAAAATTTAGTAATTTTCACTATTCATCAAAATATGAAAGTTATCCGAAAAGTACCAAAATTTCACCTTAGGCTAAATTCGATATTCCGAATCCAAAAATGAAGTCCATTTCAAAATATAAAATATATATTATTTCAAAATTTAGGTATTACTATTCATAACGGTCAGTTTGATTGGTTGTGGTGTGTGTTAAAACTCGAAGTTGCGTACAACACACGCTAATGTTTTATTCAAAGGAAAGCGTACTGTGGAAGCTTGGGAAGTTTCATTTTAAATTTTTTGATGTCTCCATTTAGTCAAAAAGTTTAAAATATTGTATTTAAATAGGTTTCACTATCAAAAGTTGATAAAAGTGGAATACTGAAAATGAATCTGTTCTTGCATTATGACTAAGAAACTCATAATATGGATTCTAAAATTATAATGTTTAAAATTTAGTTAATACTATTCATGACCTCTTATAATGGCTTTTTTTGTAAGTCATGGTGCAATTGAACTCGGTGTTGCGTGTAGTGCAAGTTATTAAATTATTTTGAAGAAATAACACACTATGAAATCTTGGGGTGTTACATTCTCCCCTCCTTCAATAAATTGCGTCCTCGCAATTTGAAATTGTTTTTCGAAAATAAAAGGTTGAAAGTAGAAAATATATTTGAGGGAAAACCCACATAGGAAATTGGGTTACTAAAATTTAGTCTTAATATGAGGAAAAGAGAAATCAAAGGGTCACCACCAAATTATGATCTCGATTAGGAGAACATTAGTGGAAATTGGAGACATATAATCGGAGGAAAAACGTAAATATTTATAGGTAGTGATTGAGGTCATCAATCACAAACAAGTGTATAATTGAGGTCCTTAAATTCATCAATCTATGATGATTTGAAATACCATCGGTTCAACAAAACATAGGGTATTAGGATAACACATTTTTGACGTTTCAAAATATCTTAGTTGAAATCCCACATCGAAAAATGAATTAATGAGGCCTCTATTTAAAATAAAGAGTGGAAAGTATGAAGATTACCGAAAATAACACATACTAGGGTTCCATGTAAGAAAATATGGATATGGAAGAAAAATCTAGCCATCAATTATCTGATGGAGAGTGGTAGAGAACATGGCTATGAAAAGGCCAACAATCCCAAAGCCATAAATTAGTGATGATTTAAGGTACCATCTAGGACAACATTTTTGTTCTAAGTTTATATTATTAATGTTGAGGAATTTATTTATGAGATTGGATAAGATAATAAGGAGATATACTTACATTATATTTAGAGTTTTATCCATTAATAAATTTCTACCACATACTCATCTTTCACTCTAAAAGATAATAGAATGTAAAAAAAATTCTATTTACACTATTCGTATAGGGTTCCAAAATAAACGAATTTATAATTCATCTAAAAGATCTTTTAATAAAAACTACATTATTTAATCCAGGACGTCTCGTGGGCCAGTGGTAGGTGATACACCCTTGTCGCCCTTCGGTTGCGGGTTCAAGTCTCGCAGCCTTGCCGGACGCGACGGGTTGCCACCCGACCTTCGGGTTGTCCTTTTATGGAAATCCAAAATAATCCAAACTAGAACTATCCAAAATACTTCTATCCAAACTCACAGTCCAACATTTATAAGGAAGTTAAACATAATATAGATCCTTTTTACCCCGTAATAGCATATGAATACCTTCATCATGTATTACCATATTCCTTATTGATTACATTCATGTTCCCTTATTCCATATAGAATGCTGGATATACTTCATTAATCCAAAAATGTTTTAAAACCCAACAATGATGGAATATACAAATCATTAATCAGCTTCAAGGTAGTCAATAATATCCAATATAATTTATCCAAATCAATCATGTATTATTCTAAAATCACCACCTCGGTATCTGAACCATATTATGGTTTATCTTTCTCTCAACCATATATTTTCCAAACATTTAACCTGCTACTGAGTCACTTTTCTTTGTTCCACACCATCTCAAGTCCTTAATGAAATAGTACTGCAGTACAATCCTTATATACTCCATAATTATTTTAACAAGTACATTGTTGATACAACACTCAATTGACATAATCAACATAAGAACTCTAATCATTCCTCTTCATCTGTGGTAGTATCATAACTTGATTATTATCCAATAGCATCATTTGCAGCATAGTCTGATGACTGGGACATAGGTTCGTGTAGTGTCAAAACTCCTTGCAAATGAAGAATTGTACATTTAAAACCATTTTCTTACCCTTGCAGTCACATACTTTGTGCCCTTTTCCTCCACACTTATAAAAAACTCCCATTCCTTTCAAGCAAGTTCCAGGGTGTTTCTTTCCATAGTTACCACATATGGGAAAATTCTTCTTTTCCCTCTTACTTTTATCCATCTTTCTCTCTTCCATCCTTTTCTTCTCTTGCTTCCCTTCAAAGCCATAGGACTCAATAAACTCTTTACTTATCTTATCAACACATGATATTATTTCTTCATATGATGATAATACATGGGAGACTATTTCTCTTATAAATTCTAGCTTAAGACCATGAAAGATATGATCCTTCCTTCTCTTTGAATCATGTGTATTTCTGGAGTTCTCATTCCTTCTACTAGGCGCCATTTCTATACAATGGAATAAACTAGATCAGTTTATGAATCAAAATACATAATCCCATACTTATAAAACACTTAACATAAATTGAACTATTTATGGATATAATCCATAATCATAAAAATGTTTTCTTTGAGGAAGTATATACTCATAAACCCTTCATAATGATTTGTAAAGAAAATGAGAGTTATCCTAAGCATATCCCCCGGGAGTGTCATAACCAAGAGTGCAGCAAGGCCCGTTGTCGTGCACCAGTTCCCGTTCGAGTCTAGCTCAAAGCGGTGTTTTCGGGTTTTACCCCTAGGTACATCTGTGCCAGAGCCGCCTCTACCTTCTCGTATCCAGACATGGATGTATTGCTCGGAAAACTCACAAAATCTCTACAATACCAAAATTCTAAGAAGTTCTTCTATACTAATCCACAAATTTCATCTTAGGTCTATGTGCTCTAATCAGAGTTTATCTAAATCTAGCTTCCAAGGTTTGTATTAAACTTCCTCTGATACCAACTGTAACGCCCCGACCCCAGCTACCCAGAGTCGGTTCATTACTTCGTAACATTGGCATGATCACAAGAAAGATCAAATCCCGAAAGACCGATTGGTTTAGTAGCCTTGGAAACACTAGATATATTCATAAGGTTTACATTACATCATTAAACGAAAAACTACAACAACAACATATTGTCTCCATAATCCACACTCATATCCCCACATAATATCCCTGCAGGTCATTCATAATTTACTTCTTCACTTCCTGGGAAAAATAAAACATAGAAAAAGGGTGAGCTCAAATGCCCAGTAAGGATAACAATATAGCGGAAACTTTCATAAATAATAATAAACATTTAAGGAAATGTATAACTAAAACAAAAGCCTTTTAAACATGAACTTTCAACATGGTATGGCATAAATAAAATGAAATAATGCCATTTACTTATTCACATGGTTATTCTACTAATCGAATAATCACATGAAAAATCAATAACCACTTTCATAATGATGGAATGCATAATGCCAGACTATCATAACCACATAGCCAAGGCCTCGTGCCAAGACTACAAATAAGATTTTGTCAAGGCCTTGTGCCAAGACACTAGTTTGTCTCATGAGACCTACCGATGCATCGAGAAGCTATAGCGGGCTCCACCCGTCACATATTAAGTCCAATGCATTCCCATATGAAAATGTTTAAACATAACATAAACATTCGTATTAAACTAGAATACGAAATGTCAATACTTTCACCATAAACCATGAATGGTATATAAAAAATAGCACATCCACAGTCAAACATATCACAAAACCTTCAATACAATATAGAGGTTTTGTATCATAATAAATCAACTTCAAATAATCTTAAAATCTATCAAAGGATGTTGACATAGATGAATTCAAAATTATTTTTAAAGAAATATCTTCTTTTATTTTGAAATCATTTAAGATCCATATAAAATAAAACATTTTCTTTGAAAATATTCTTATAAGCTTGTAAGGTAAGCTTTGAAGATTTTATAATGGCAGAAAATAGCCGCACCCGCCGTATAAGTTAAAAAAACATTCTTACCTTAATTCTGTCGAAAAGGTTAAAAAGGACCTTGTTTTGAAAACGACTGAAAGATTCCTTTATAAACCACTTATAAAAGTCAAAAAGGGTATAAATGAATTTAACTCATATTCTAGTAAATAGTAAAAATGTTTTGAAATGCATTTTTAAGAAACATGGATGTGGATGATAAAGAGATCCCAGTAGATTATTACGTAAAAACAACCTCGGATAATGAAGAGGTTGTAAAGTAAACCCTTACCTTGTACTTTTCCTTGGTTGGGGTAGGTTAACCTCCTGTATAATGGTGAAATAGTTGTTATTAAATTATACAAGAATCATATATATTAATATGATATCATATATGATCTTTTAACATTGATTTGTCTTAGAATTATCGTCGTTTTTGGAGTTAACTTACTCATTTTCTTTTATATGTTTTGTTACATAAGCCATGGTTGTTGTATCTTATTCATATCCAGAATGATATCCAGTCCTTAAACATTATTTTTAAATCATCAAATGATAATTATACTTGAATGGATACGATGGAGAATGAATCTCATCGCGTTCGTGGAGACGGTAGTCCGTACGTACGCACGAGCGACAATATCATTATTTTGATATTAAAATAATATATAAATGGATGGTATATCATATATACAGAATCATTAACATGTTATATTTATTATTTAAATGAGTTACACATCATTATTATACCCATCCAAATAATATTATATTGAATAACAATTACACCACGACGTGGAGACGGTAAGTCGTACGTACGCACGTATGGTGACATGTTATTCAAAGGGTGGATAGAATACTGAATATGATTGTACCATATTTATAATAACATCACAGTATATGTGAGATACTGGAGTTATTATTTTAGAATGGTAAGAACAAAGGAAGAAGAAGTGGAAGAAGAAATGAACTTGGAGAAGGGTGGTGAAATCATTACCTCTTCTACGGGTTCTTCCTTTTGATTTGATCAAAAGGGCTACTTAAGTTGGCTTTACGATCAAACTAATGCCTCTAGGTTGTAGTCAGGGATGTTGGGAGAGTATTTGGGCAGAGTTTGGCCGAACCAAAAGGCTTTAGAGGTGTGAAGAAATGAGAAGGAGGAGTGCCCTTTTATAAGAGGGGTGAGGGGCACCTTTGGAAAAGCTAGAAATATTAATTTATAATAAATTCATATTCGGTTTATAATGGCTCCAAAGTTGATTATTTAAATTTTAAGGTGGGGATAGGTCGAAAAACACTCAACCAATAGAATTTAGACAGGTTTGGGTACTTATATTAACCTTATTTTTAAGTATTAACTCTAAGTTAATTAGTTTCACTTTTACAATGTCTCTTTGTAATTTTATATAATATGGTTAATAAACTTACTACATAAATCCAAGCGACCCCCAAGTGGTCCATTAATGATTAAACTATCATGATATAAGTCTCTTGGCCGAACCTTAGATTTTTAGGAATTTAATATCAATTAATAATATAATATTTGTTTTAAGAACTCTTTTATGTCAATTTTGACACTATTCAATAGTTGATTTTTTTGAAACTCATAACAGATTGATTACTTCGAAAAAATTCAATCCAATCAATCCTAATATATCATATTATCCTATAAAATTAGTTTAATTAATTAAAAGTTTCATATTATATTTATTTTGGTATTTATAATATCAATTATTTTAATTTTTCACTATTATAGTAATTACCGCATCATCATTGTGTCCTAAATAAAATAACTTATTTAATGTCTAAAAATTATAAATAAAATATCATTATGTAAGAAATCGTTTTATATTTCTAATGAATATTTATAATCGAAAATCCAACATGTATAACCCTATGTAAAAATTGTTCTTCTAAAAGATGTAAGCGTATGCCATTTTTATTTTTATTTTTAACTTTATTAATATAAAGTGTCCATACCACATACAAGTGGCTCCAAGGGGTCCCCAAATTGACCCAAGGATTCTCATGGTCGGGTATGTGTCCACCAATAAGGTTAGGACACGTTTTAGGTTAATTTTGTATTATTATAATATTATATTTTAACCCTTATTTACCGGATTTACCCTTAACCATGGTAAATAAAATATTTACCACAGTAATTATTCAAAATGTCTAAAAATAAAAGTTACCTATTTACACAATTTGGACATCATGATTCCAAATATGGAATCCATTTTTCTAAATTCAAAACACAGAAGTGGCAGAAATTAATTTAAAATTAATTCCCGCTGTCAAAACAAAAAGCGTGTTTTTAAGAGGTAATAACTATCAAAAGATTGACACTTGTTTATGTTCGGTTTAATTGTAAAATTTTGTCTAATGACCAACATTATATTAAATTGTAAAAATATATTCTAAATATACTTTAAAACCACTCAAATTCATAATTTATCACTATTAATTATTTTGATTAAAAAAGTTGTTTTTAATTAAAATTTAGTAATTTTCACTATTCATCAAAATATGAAAGTTATCCGAAAAGTACCAAAATTTCACCTTAGGCTAAATTCGATATTCCGAATCCAAAAATGAAGTCCATTTCAAAATATAAAATATATATTATTCCAAAATTTAGGTATTACTATTCATAACGGCCAGTTTGATTGGTTGTGGTGTGTGTTAAAACTCGAAGTTGCGTACAACACACGCTACTGTTTTATTCAAAGGAAAGCGTACCGTGGAAGCTTGGGAAGTTTCATTTTAAATTTTTTGATGTCTCCATTTAGTCAAAAAGTTTAAAATGTTGTATTTAAAAAGGTTTCAATATCAAAAGTTGATAAAAGTGGAATACTGAAAATGAATCTGTTCTTGCATTATGACTAAGAAACTCATAATATGGATTCTAAAATTATAAAGTTTAAAATTTAGTTAATACTATTCATGACCTCTTTTAATGGCTTTTTTTTGGTAAGTCATGGTGCAATTGAACTTGGTGTTGCGTGTAGTGCAAGTTATTAAATTATTTTGAAGAAATAACACACTATGAAATCTTGGGGTGTTACATATCATGAATACGAGGCCAAGAGATTAAATTGAGTCCATGGAATGAGAATAGTTCAAGAGCTTATTTTTCAATAAGTACTTTCCTTGTATTCTCCGAACAAAGATGAAGAAGGAGTTTCTTGAACTAAAAGAAAAGGATGAAGAATCTGTCGGTACCTACGAAGAAAATTTTACAAGACTTTCAAGGTATGCTTCTGGTATAATGATCTAACTTGAGAGTAAGATCGATCGATTCTTTAGTGGCTTAAAACCAAATCTTCGAAGGGAATTAGCTATAAGGGACTTCAGTATCTATGATGAAATTGTGTGTTGTGCTATCAAGATACAAATGGAAGTTGGTGTTACTTATCCATCTCATGGTTTTGACAAGAAACGAAAGATAGAGTTCAAGGAGAAATCTCAGAATAATGGTGAAAAGAAGATGAATGATTCCTTATGCTCAATGTGTGGAAATAATCATGGTGTAGATTGTCTTAACGGGACTAGAAAATGATTTAAATATGGAAAAGAAGATCATCGAGCAGCTGAGTGTCGAAGTAATGGAAAAAGGGTTGCTAATAATGTGAATAAAGAAAAGACTGGAGAGAACGCACCACCAACACTTCAATGCTTCAAGTGCAAGGAAATGGGGCATTATGCTAATAAATTCCCTAATCCAAGGGTTAGTGATGATCGACAAGAGCAACCACTTAATGCAAAGGACAATGGGAAGTCACATGTGATCACTATTGGAGATGTTGAATATGAAAACGATGTGGTGGAATGATTAAGTTTTTGTGTAATGGGATTCCAAAATAATATTGTATATAGTATCGTGGAATATTGGAATATTTATGTATTGGTCAATTGTGGTTTTAAATAATTTTATGGTACCAGTAACCATGGAAATTGATTGAGATATTTTTGTAAAAAAGATGATATACGCATAATGAAGGGATAAGGAAAAAATGAAATGTTTGACAGTATTCATGAGCTCATGACTGATATAAGGAAATAGTTATATCATGGTTTAATGTTTTGGTATGTTGAAAGAGTTAACTTTTGACAGCACTCATGTTTTCACTAAGATTAAATGGATATTCATTTTTCAAGAGAATACATGATTAAGGCCTTCGAATGTTTGGAATGTGACCAACAAGACATATCTCATGATATATGGGGATCAACGATTGTATTACCATGCTTGTTATATGAACTCTTTGGTAATCGTTTTCACTATAATATGAGATTGGACAGCAGTATTTTGGATAAGAATAAATATTATAATGGATAATGTTGGACATAAGTTAGTATTGTTTAAGGATAGAAGTTTTTTTTGTTATTATTGATGGGATGTTATAGTAATGTATTTTTAGAAAAAGGACAACCAGCAGGATGGGCGACAACCCATCGCGTCAGACAAGGCTATGAGAATCGAACCCACAACTGAAGTGCGACATGCCTTTATCACCTACCACTGGCCTACATGAAGTCCCTATTTAGCAGAAACGTGTATTATTATATTAATCAGTATGATATATGAAGTATAAGTCCATTTTAGGAACCATATATGATTAATATCACTATAGATGGACTTATGATAACTTTTCTAACCTTTTGTTTGAGTCAGATGGAATGACCCATCATTTTATCACATGATCTGCTAACACTTCACGAATGAAAAATTCAAATTCATTTCTGTAAGAGATAAAGTGGAAATTATCCAAAGAATGACCAACAGTGAGACTGTACCAAAATCACGAAAGTATTTATTCTAAATTCAAATTTCATCCACTTTAGGGAAATGATCTTGAAAACCAAAAATGTTTTCCTAGTGCCCTTATATCCGATGAATCAGATGGTACCTTTGATCATCACAAATCTATGGCTTTGTGATTTATGGATTTTTCATAGCCATGTTCTCCACCACTCTCCATCAGAACTTGATGGTTAGATTTTTCTTCCATATCCATATTTTCACCTATGTTCTCCTGTATGGAAACCCAGTGATGAGTTACTTTGGGAAATCATTACATTTCATACATTAGTTTTTAAAATTATGTTTTAGTATTCCTTTTTACGAAGTGGGTTTCTATAAATAGTAAATGATTTATAGCCCCGACGAATTTCGAGGGAGAAATTCATTTTAAGGGGGGTAGAATGTAACACCCCGAGATTTTATGAAAATATACTTTTAATTTCATTAATGTCTTGTATTGTACACTAGACCAAAAGGATCTTGCACAACACGCATCCCTGACTTGTCTTGCATTACATGCAATTGCGACCTTCCACGATAGCGTGTGTTGTACGCAATATCGAGTTTCAATAAACAACGATATATGGTTATAATATTATTCTGAACTAGCCGTTATTAATAGTATCAACTAAATTTTGAATTTTATATCATTATTATTCATCTTACAAATTTTATAGAACATGGTATGAGAACAAAATCAATTTTTTGAGTAAAATAAGTATTTTTTAAAAAATGTAGTTTTGCCGCCTTTTGATGGCGCACCCACATTAAATATAGTTTTTGACATATCTATAAGTTCAATTTGACAAAATAAAATTCTTTTTTGGAATCAGGATATATAAATTTACGTTGGATAAAATTTTCATATTATTCTGATAACTTTCATATTTTAATGAATAGTAAAACCACGCTATATTTTAATTAAAAACAACTTTTTTCATCGCAATAATTTGTATGGATAGATTATCCTTTTAATTGGGTTTAAATTGTAATTATAATATATTTTTATCATTAAACCCAAATTCGGTCATTGGAATTAATTTCACTTTGAAATTGGATATAAAAGAGTATCAATATTTTGATAGTTATTGTTTCTTAAAAAAACACGCTATTTTTTTGTTAATGGAAATTAAACATAAAATTACTTAATTGCACTTATGTGTTATGAATTTGGAAAAATATAAATCAATTTTGATTTCGGAAAATCAAATAATTCTTAGGGTGAATTTAATGTATTTTTCTGAAAAACATCAATTTTCGATGAATAGTGAAACCACTTAGTGGTAGTTAAAAAACTGAATTTTTTTAATTTAAATTAAATTTTACCACTTCTGTAAATTGAATTTCAAAAATCCAAAAGAAACGGATAATATCAAGGACTAAAATGTGGTTCAATGAGATAAAAATAATTTTTGGTGAATAGTAACTTTTTACTTTTATTTACCACGGTTAAAAGTAAATAGGATAATTAAGGGTAAAAATGATATTATTATTACCTTAAAACAAGTCCTAATTAAATTGGATAAGTGTAATTCGACCTAAAACAACCTTAGGAATAATATATGCCCATTTTTTTCACTTGGATTAGAGTAGGACATTTATTATTAATTTATTTAAAGAAGGGTTAAAATAGTTAAAATCAATGTTTACTAACTAAATCATTTTTAATATAGGGTTATACATAAGATAAATTCAACTATAAATATTCATTAAAAATATAAAAGGATTTCCTACATAATAGTGTTTTATTTATAATTTTTAGACCTTAAATAATTTAATTTATTTATGACACAATGATGATGTAGTAATTATCTTATTAATGAAATATTGACATAATTGATGTTATAAATACCCAAATAAATGTAATTTGAGTCTTTTTATGAATTACAATAATTTTATAATTTAATATGACATGTTATTATTGATTTAATTAACTTTTTTTGAACTAATAATTCTGTTATTATTTTCACACAAATCAATTACCAAATAGTGTCAAAATTGACATAAAATAGTTTTAAAAACAAATATTATATTATTAATTATTATTATATTCTTAAAAATATAAGGTTCAGCCAATATACTTATATCATGTTAGGGGTATCATTAATTGACCACTTGGGGGTCGATTGGATGTATATGGTATGTTAATTAACTATATAATATAAAAATACAAAGTGACATGGTAAATGTCAATCTAATTAACTAAGAGTTAAAACTAAAAGATAAGGTTAATATAATGACTTAAACTTGCCTAAATTCTATTGGATGAGAGAATTTAGACCCATAACAACCTTATATTCTAAATATATCAATTTGGAGCTATTAAAAACCGTATATGACTTTATAATAAAATAATATTTTTAGTTATTCCAAAGGTGCCCCTCTCCTCCCTTATAAAAGGGAACCTCCTCCCTCTCTTCCTCACACCACTTTGAGCCTTCAAGATCGGAAAAAACATACCAAATTATCTTCTCCACTTCCCTAGAAACAACCTAGAGGTCCTATTTTTTTTCAAAGACCAATTTTAGTGCCCTAAGAGAAGGTCTCAAAGAGGCGTTTCAAAGAAGAGGTAATGTCTGTTAACGATTCTTTCAACTTTATTTATTCTTACACTTCTTCTTATTAGGTTGTTTCCTTATGAAGTAATAACATAAGTATCAATAATATACTGATATGTTATTATAAGTATAAAACAACCCTATTTCACCATCTATCCATCCTACGGAAAATGAAATCACTGCGTGTGCGTACGTACGGAATACCGTCTCCACGCCATGGTGTAATCTATTTTCCACCACCACCTTCATTGGATGGGTATAATGGTGTAAATAATAACAATATAAGATTATTTTAAAGTGATATTGATTCTGTAATAGTATACATACACTCCAATAAAATTCCACGAACATGAGAACGATATCATCGCTCGTGCGTACGTATGGAATACCGTCTCCACAACGCGATAAGATTCATCCCAAATGATTCACCATTCATAAATGATTATAAAGTATATATAATAAGTAATCATGAAATATATGACATAGTAATGATACTGTATTTATGTATATATATATGTATGACATCTATATAGTTTCATTCAATTAAATAAGGAAACGAAATCAGCGTTCATGCGTACGTACGACCTACCGTCTCTTTGAATGGTGTATTTCATTCCTTTTATCGATATATAATATATATATATATATGTATATGATGAATATATATTATATATAAATCATTTTTTACATTCTGTTATTATGTAAATCAGGATACAAGTAAAAATATCAATAATGAAAAGTCCAAACACATACGATAAATGAAATGAATTTACCCAAAACGCTGCTTTAACATGGAATTTACAAAATAACGGGTAATATAAAGTCATAAATGAAACATATATGATATCATAACAATGAATATGATTCTTTAATAAGTCAATGAAATTATTTAAATAATTATACAGGAGGTTCAGATACGTACGAAGCATATCGGTCCTAAGGTAACAAATAATTATTCCAATCTCATTCTTATCCGAGATTGTTTATTGGTAAGTATTTACTAGGGTTACATTTATAATACATGTCCATGCTTTCTAAAAACGGTATCATGTATGTTTAACGTACATTTTACCCATTTTTGACTTTTACTACATGGTGTGTATGGAATATTTCATTTAAAATGTACTTTTTTTCTTTTCCGAGAAAAGTGCGAGAAGAATGTTATTTTTATCTTATACGGCGTGAATGGAATTTTACGGTTTTATAAAGCCTTATTTTCATGAAGATTCTTCCAAAATATTTCATGACTATTTTCAAAAAAAATACATTTATTTTAAAATTTCATGAAATTTTGTGAAAAGAAAATGATTATGAAGAAGAAAGGATATTTTCCTCAAGAATTGTTTTCAAGTGTTTTGTCAAAACCATTTTCCATCTAAGATGACATTATTTCATATGTGTATGTTTCAAGTATAATGTATCTAAGATTTAAATGGTTTCACTTTTATTATTATGAAATGATATTCATTTCTTTTATATGGATTATCTGATGATGGAATGATGTTTGTGAACCCCATTTTATTCCTGGGTTATGATGTGTGATTTATGTGTATATTGTGGCACACAAAAGAATGATTTTAATATGAGATTGTTGGGTCCTATATCTCCCTCCAATTCATTGGGTAAAGATTTATATCTCATGAGATAGACATGGATGGAATGGTAAGTCAATACGGTTCAGTATTACAGGACTGGAAGGAGGAGTGAACTCGATTTAGAAAGGGACTTTGTCCACTAAGATGGTCTTGGAAGCAGTTCCATAGCTACTATGGAAATCATTACATGTGCTTAATGGGTGCCACAATTACTTGTTTTATTCCCTTGCCATGTTATCATGATTTATGTTCTATTATGATCTATGCCTTATGTACTTCCATGTTTTAAGTCGTTGCTCAAGATTTTGATGTTTAACCAATATGTTCATGTTTTTAAGTTCAAATTTAAATGGTATGTTTTATTTAATCCAGGTTTACCCTTACTGAGCATTTGAGCTCACCCTTTTTATGTTTTATTTTTCCCCAGGATTAAAAGAAAGGTTTTAGGTAAGTAAATATAAAGTGGATGATCTTTATGGGAGATGTTGAAGATCTTTCAGCACGATTAGAAGATTACATTCCAAGATTCCAAAGACACTAAACTATTACGATCCTTGTGTGTCTATTTTAGTTATGTATTAAGTATTACTAAAAAGTAATGTAATGTCCATGTACGTCAAGCTTCGGGTCTCTACACAATACCCTCACACAACTAGCCAACCTAATAAAATAAGGCCTCCTCCTTATTTTTTTATGTTTTCCATGCCTTTTCAAAAACTCTAAATTCAAAAACGAAACCATTTAATTAAATGAGCTTGAGTTGTCAAATTAAATGGGGTGTTAAGTTGGAATGATTAATGTGGGTGAGAGGGAGGTGTTGCTCACATAAGGTTGAGTTAGGAAGTTTAAGGAATGTGAAGGGGTGGGGCTAATGTGGGCCCCACATCACCTTTATCCTCTTAAGGGTTGTTAGTAAACAGTGGGTCCCACCCCAAATCCCACATATAGGATTAAAGCCTTTAGAATAAGGAAATAAAATTGTAAAACAATTTTATTTTACATTCCATTTAATACACAACATTAAACAACTCCTCTCGAGCAAACGCACCTCCGAGAAAGGTCCTCTTAAGCAAATAACACCACTGAGGTTTCATTGGTGCCCTCAGATTTCAATTCTGAGCACCGCTTGAAAAGATAAATAAACCCGCTGGTTTGTTCACTGAACATACCCGAGCTAAACTTCGAAAATTGATTCTGGGCACACCGGGCCGCAGAATCAAGTGTCTTCTGAAACCATGCACTTGCAAAATTCCAAAGAAATTTAGAAAAAAAATTCCTTGATATTTCTGGGTCTTTACGTGTTGAGTATTAAATATGGTTTCAATATGTGCTGAGAATCATTGAGGAGTATATGGATGAATGTTAATTTTATATGTTTAAAGATTAGTAATATTGTATTTTGGAGTTCATAACATTCAAATATTAAAGAAAATTTAACAACTGAAAAAAAATCAAATGTTGAGTAGGTAATCATTCTCATGGAATGCCATGATGAATTATTTTTTTCAACAATTGTTTATAGATGTGAAAATTTAGTTGGACATATTGGGTAATTATAAACCAATTATTTTTGTTTTAATATGTAATTGAAATTTGGATGAACCCAAACTTTTGATTATAATTCATATGGGATGTTGAATAAAATTACCTTCATCTATTAAAAATATTTTGTTATGTAAATTTAAATATTTGATGTCCTTTATATGATTGAAACCCCATTACAGAGTGTTTTAAATGTTATATATTGAATTATATATAAAAATAATTATAGATGATGTTTTTTAGAAGTTTATGGGTGGAATAAAATGGTCTAGTTAATAATTAAGGATCCCCATGTTTGAACTATAGAACATCTATAATTTTCAATTGAAATAGAATATATTCACAAGTCCCTGAAACTATGTATATTTCATTTGATGGATCATTAATATTCTCTTTTAATTTCATAATAATAATATTCCATTCTATAATCATAAATAGTTTCTTTATAAGGATTAATTTAGAATTGCATAAGATTCACCAACACTGTAATCAATCTATGTAAATCAGAAGCAATATTGTGTATAGAAAACCAACAATCAATATGAATTATTTAATAAACATTATCTATTTTTTGGTAATAATAATTTCTTGAAACTATGTATCATTCTATCTCAACAATAATCAAGAAAAATAGTATTATTTTGGTGTCTCTAGACTAAAAATTTAATTATTCTAGAATTTAATATTCAAAAGAAATAAAACACAATTATGATAATGTTTTTCCTAAAATTATAAAACATTATATTTGAAAAATGAATGATGTTAATTCATGTTATAATTCAAAAAATATTATCATTGTCAAAATACATTGGATCATTCGTGTTGAGTATAAATGAAATTGTGTTGTTCTATCCAAATCATTGATCAACGAAGGATAACTACCATAAATCTCTCTAGTATTTTTTTATGATTATGATAATATATTTTTTGTAGAAATAATCAATTATATTTGATAATGAAATTATTATTTATATTATTTCATTTTATTAAATTCAGGATCGTTAGTTGAGATGGCTTACTCAATTGTTTTTTTAACAACTAAAGTAAAATATTTTTAGTTTTTATATGATTAGAAGAATATGATAATTTCCGTAATTTACAAATTAATGTTTTTTAATTGCTATTATATTTTTATTTATGATGAATAATAATATAGACTGTTTTTTACTAAGAATAATGATGAGAATAATCATAGAAGTGTTATTTTACAATTTAAATTAAAATAACAAATTGGAATAATTTTGTAAGGATAAAATTAATATTTATGATTAAAATAAATTTTTGGAAGGAGTAATCACATAATATAAATATATTGAATGAATAATAAAGAATTATATGTTATAATTTGGTTAATGATTTAAATAAATTCATAAATTTTCCATTTACTAAATATTGGTAGGACATTAACATTGAAGGAAAAAAATTGAAAATTTGTATTTTCTATATGTCTGAATGAAGTAAATCTCTGTGTTCTCTTTTTTGAAAATAACGAGAATAAGAAACCCATAGATGGAAATCCAATAGTTATTAAAATTTATATATGACTTCTTCATTTTATATTTGATGTTTGTGGGAATAGATGTTGTCTAGATACTGAAATTGAAGAGGTATTAAAAAAACATTAAAAAAGTGAAGGAAAAAAATTTTACTACGTATTTTAGATGCTGAGATGGCAAAGATCATAAATCATTCAAATTTAGTTAAAAAATAATAATAATGATCATTATTTTCAGTTTCTGGGGTTATTGGAGGTTTTATGCAAAGAATGTTCAATTTTATCCAATTTATTATTGGTGGATGTATTACCCTCTACCTTGGTACCCCAGAGACATGTATTTATTTATTAGATTGGATTAAGATACAATTTATTCTGCCCTGAATGAATTAACAGTTTAGTGGTCTTGAAAAACATGTTATATTAATGAAATTCAAATTACATTTCAAAACATAAAATATATAAAGAATATTATTTGAAAATTCCACTAGTCCCATCAGTGTATACATGTATATAAATTAAAAAGAACTTCCTATTGTCATGCTGAAAATTAGTCATAAGAAATGGGTGATATTAGATTCTTGGTATGGGTAATGGTATAGTGGAAGCTATATCAAAAAGGGGATACCAATATGTATAGTCGAATAAATGAAATTAATTTTATTTAATCAATAATTTGATAATAAATAATGATTAAATAATTCCATTTAAATAATCACATGATATTGGAAAATGAACCATGGATATTTAAAAAAATAACATAATCATAGGTAAGATCAATAAATGTATGATTAATCATAGAATGAATTAATATATACATCGAAAACATATCATCAATGATTTTTCTGATACATCTAATACTATCAAGGCCTCTCTATAAGAAATCTATATGAATGGTTATATCCCATTTAAAAAGAATTCCAGTTTGTATCATTAGACCTACTGATGGATCAAGGAGATATATTTGGACCCTCCTGTCACATAAAAAGTCCAATTCATTCCTCATATTAAATGGGTGAACAAATAAATAGAAAAATTGATATTTAAAAACAAGTAAATAAAATTTTAATAATTCCCACAAGAAAAAATATTAATCATAATCCATCCTGTTAAATGTTTAATGGTAACAAAAATGGACATCATCAGTCAAACTAATCGTAAACTATCCAATTATTGAATAATTATGATATCAATACAAAATATCCTTAGTGGATCATTAGTTCAGTAAATTTTTGATTCCAATAATGAGTAGAAATACCATAAAAATCATTGTAAACATTTTTGAGGCATGTAACCTTATCTTTTTAAAAATCAAATTTTGAAACCGAAAACATTCTCAAAATACTTTTTTAAATAACATTTTAAATCATAAATTACTATTCCAAACAATGATTGGTCATGAGGGTTGAATATTTTTTTCCTTGCATACATGATTAATGAATTATTCATTTCATGTTTTCTATAAAATACACTGGGTCAATGTTTTTAAAATGTCATGAATATTTAATTAAAATAATTTTTTAAAATTATAAAATAGTTTAAAATTTTTTTATACAATTATATTTTAAAAAGTTTAAAACATTTCTGAATACATCATTATGAATCATGGGTTATGATGAAAAAATATTATACATTTACAATTGAAATAATATTGGAATTTTTTGAATAATAGATTTTAACAATTTAACTACCAAAGATATGAAAAGTTTTACAATTATATATAAAAAATCCTGAATAAGCATATGATAATAAAATATTTTAATTTTAAAATATATTTTTCAAATAATTCAACCATGTGAGTCATAAAAATGATCCTCAATAATGATAAGATATTAAAATAAACATTTAAGACTTTTTTATAATTTTAATCAGAATACACTTGAATGAAATAACAAAAAGATAAAGATTTAATACCAAGAATTTAAATTAATTCATGATATATCATATAATAAGAGTAGTATATACATTATATAAATGAAATTATTTGTGAATGGAGCATATGTCTTATTGAATCAAATGTAAAATGAGAAACCCTCACATTGAGAATAACTCATCAAGTAAGTTCACTATTTTACTAAATAGTAAAATTATGATTTCACATGTTATTGTGTTATATATGATTATATAATCAATTAAATATTACTTATGATGTGTCGACAATATTTATATTATATTTGAAAAAATTAATTTTTAAGGTTGAAAATATTCAATTTTTTCATAATTAAAACATATATTGAATAATAATCATGAGATAATTATCATATTTGTACATAAAAAATAATTTTTAAAACAATCACAAAATATAAACATTAAAAAATAACTATTTTAAAATCAAGGAGATGTTTGGTAATATAGACACATGGGAAACATTTCCAATTTCCAATGATTTTTAATCAAATAAGTAAACTAATTTTTTATCCTTCATGAATGATTATAAAACCACTTATAAAATGTTATTTCATTAGATATAGCTATGTTTAATCCTATTTGTGTGCTTATGAAAATAATGTCACACTGCATCATTATGAAGGTACTCCACATATAGAAAAATGAAGTTATCATTTTCAAATGTATAAATGATTATGATAAATTATATTTTTAGAGTGATAAAAATTTATTTAATATCATAAAAATTTCATTTGTTTCCATATATTGATTAAAGTTATCCTTATTTCCTTCAATTTAATGATTTAGTGAATTATAAATTATATCACTTCACATAAGGGCAGTCTTCCATACAGAAAAGTATTGTATTCAAATCACATATGGAATGAAAAATGTAAAAATATATATATATGATATAATGACTCCAGTGTTATCATTATTTTATAAATATCTTATAGATGCTCTATATCCATAATTATACAGAACTGTTAGAGTATTTAATGGAAAAATGAATGAAATATCTTAACTGAGTGATATTCCACTGAACACATTAATGATGATATTGTATCCCATTTGATGGAAGTGGATAAGGGTGAATTTTAATACCTTAACATGAAAAAATACCATTATATGGAATAAAACGATGTTTTTATTTCTTCATGGATTAATATGTATTGAACGAGGTAAAGGATGAAATAAATATAAATCACTCATTGGTGAACATTACAACTTATTTGGGTAACTTTCTTAGGTTTTCACCAATATATATCCTAGTATAGCATTCATCTGAAAAAAGTCAATAGGATGATCAGAGGGAATTTTGAATGTATTTTAGGAAAATTTTGAATAAAAATTGGATTTATTATGTGAATTATAGACTACATTGGATGTAATTTTATATGTGAGGTGAGTTTTATAATTATATTTCTGAAAATAAAATGTTGAACACACACTTTTCACAAGAAAATAGGCACCACATTGATTATTTCTGACCCATATAAATGATATTGTCTAAATATTACCATAAAATAGATTTTATTAAAGTTTATAGGACATTTAATAAATTATATTTTCATTTAACCCCCGATAAATGTATTTTAATGTTAACCACAGTAAATTATTTTTATTGTTTTTACAATTAATTATCAATAAAAACTATGTTTCTTGATTAAATAATTTAAATTATGAGGATTCAAAAAATTGAATCAATATTTCCCTATTAAATTAATAGTAGATAAAATTTAAATTTAAAATCAATCTTACAAACATTACGATAAAGTTGGATTTTAAAGATAAAATATTCAAAATTATTAGTTTTTAAATCAAAATAAAATAACAAAAATGATTCTAAATACCAAAATTAGATTAATATATATGTATATATATATATTAATGAACGAATTATATGTCAAAAAAATTTTATAATATAATATAAATTTATAAAAAACACAAGGAATAGGATGTTTTCCAATATAAATGTATAATTTTGAGTATTCATCCAGAAATTAAAAGTATTCAGAAATGACCCCAAAAAATCACACAAAGATGACTTTGAAAATAATATTTAAAAAATGGAATTTATTTTTTCACATTCATTTTATTAATTTTTTTAAATTTTATTACATATTATGTTTGAAAATAATAACCATTGTGTCTTTTTGGAAAACAAAATATTTCTTTATAAATGTAACACCCCGGGTAAATAAAGAATATGACATTTTTATATTTATCCAGATTTGTGAAAAAAATATTAATATTACATTAAAGGGAATGCTATGCTCGATGGCATACCCAATACGCGACAACGAGTTCCTTTTAAATCTTACGTTGCACTCTAATAATAAAATAATATTATTTTAAATGGTGGTTAACGCCTAGCCATTATAATGGCGGGAAATAATGGAACTAACTACAAAATTATTATATATCTTTTTCAAATATTTTTACTTTTATCCAATAAATTTTAGAGGTGTAAAATGAAAATGAATCTCATTTTAAGCATAAATCTTCTAATATTCTTTTAAAGGTCGATTAACCACCTTTAGATGTAGAACCCTATTTAAATATAACTTTGAAAATTTTATATGTTGTATTTGAAAAAATAGAATCCTTCTTTATAATCTGGACATGAAAATTTACTTTGTGTAAATTTTTGTTATTATTCCGATAAAGATCATTTTTAGTGAAAATGATTCATTTTAATTCAAATCCTCCTTTTAATCTGATTTATTTATATGGATAGATTATATTATTAATTGAGATTAAAGTGTATTTATAATATAGTTTTACCATTTAATCCAATGGTGGTCATTGGAATTAATTTCACTTTGAAATTGGACTTAAACTAGTGTTAACATTTTAATAGATATTGTTTCTTAAAAACACGCTATTTGTTTTCACAGTTGGAATTAATTATTAAATTAATTAGTGCAACTTATATGTTTTAATTTTGTAAAATAGACATCATTTTTGAATTTGGAATATCAAATATAACTTAGGGTGAATTTTTGGTATTTTTCTCAAAAACACCAATTTTTGATCAATAGTGAAACCACTATGTGGTAGTTTAAAAACTGATTTTTCGTTTAAACGAAACTTTACCACTTATGTGATTTGAATTTCAAAAATCTGACATAAATGGATTTCATTAGGATGTAAAGTTTGGTTCAATGGGATTAATATAATTTTTTGTGAATAGTAACTTTTAAGTTTGTAATCGCGATTATAGGTAATTGGTGTAATTTAAAGTAAAAATAATGTTCTAATAATATGAATTGACCTTGACACATGTCCTACCCTTATTGTATGAGTCATGGCAGACCATTTGAATCCATGGGTCAACTTGGGTACCCAATGGAGCCTCTTTGGTTGGAAAATGACATTAATAACTTTTTATTTAATGTTAAAATTAAAATGTCACAAACTTGTGTTGTTTTACTAAAAAAAAATTTACATGGGGTTATACAAGTCATATTTTTGACTATAAATATTCAATAGATATATAAAAAGTTTTCCTACATCATGATATTTTTTTATAATTTTTGTACATTAAATAAATTAAATTATTTATGACACTATGATGATGCAGCGATTACCTCATTATTTAACGATTTAAATAAAATGAAAAGATAATGAAAAATATAAGACCTACACTTTTCAAAAACCTATTGGATGGGTGGATATAGAATTCATATCACCTTACCCTCAAAATATATAATTTTGGGACATTTAAAATCCGAAAATCATTTTATAATAAAGTAAAAGTTTATAACATTCCAAGAGTGCCCCTCCTCTCCGCTTATAAAAGGTCCCCACCTCTACCACCTTACCCACACCTCTCAAGCCTTTGGATCGGCCAACCCCTGCCCATTTCATCTATCCACATCCCTCTATTCATCATTGAAGCCTCACCTTTTGGCAGAATCCTTTCCAAGGAAGCCTTTGAGCTCAAATCAAAAAGAGTTGCCTGATTTAAATGTAATGTCTTCCCTAGTGTTCTTTTGTTTTATTTTGCTTCTCCAACCATCTAACATATTTTTATTACTTTATTTTGTAAAAACACCAGTATATTAAATATATTAGGATGTTTTTATGTGACAGATTTTAGGTACAATTACAAACAACATTGTCTAATGGTTAAAGAACATACTGTTTCTGTGGATGGAAAATTTCTGCCGCACGAAACGATGATTGTTCAATATTCTATTAACACATTTCATGGTGGCCATTATGCTGTCACTATATTTTATATATGATATATATGGTATTTATGTTTTCTATATGCTTCTTAATTTTATATTTAAAACATTCCTTTATGATTTTCATGTTGTGCAAATGCGATAATTTCATACGAGGAAGTGTGGATTACCGCCCCCTCAAGTGATGTGACACGTTCATGCAATAAATGGAATTTATAAAGAATGAAATTAATGAACATATGTGACCTATATAAAATATATATTATAATTTAATTATAAAATATCTTTTCGCTCAATTATTTTTATTCCATTAATATGAAAAAGAAATGAAAGTAGCGTTCATGCATACATACGGCCTACCGTCTTCATGAACGGTGCATTTTATTTCATTTTTATCTCCTAATGTTATGGAGTAGTATAAAATGAATATTTACTTGATATATATGATATTTTAATCATTAATACTATTCTGGAGATTATTTACTTATAACTACATGGACAATCATGTTCAAACAAGTTCATTTTTGACTCATGTACCAAACATCGACAAAAACGTCTGATATGAACTCACATTATTAACAAATTATTAAAATATTATAATATATGATATAAACTGAATAATATTTTTTAAAATAGGTATTTAAGAAATTATAAATTGACCAATGTTTATTATTCATGAATATAAAGAAACGAACGAGACAAGTCATACTTGAGGTAAGGGATCCAACCTCTCTCTTTCTTTTTAAGTACTCTCTTTTATGTCATTTTTTAATCTCATATTTATTATGATTGGGGATGTTATTTTATATTCCTAATACTGTACATTTTATGTTCATATTATGAGAGACACTATTTGATATCATAAATCCATTTTTGAAAGTTTTAAGTGGCGCTGTTAGGCTGCCGAGTTTTCATAAGGGATTTTTCATCCCTCTTTTATTCTCGTGATATTTATTCTACATTTGCTACTATTTACTTTGATTGGTGTATGTAATTCCAATTATTATACACTTTGTGTAGTATAATTTCATTTATGGGTATTTACATCTTCATTGTATGACCCTTCTTCCCTGGGGTGTACGTTTCGAATGTTACCCAACTCGGTAAGGGGACCTTTCACCCTCCACATTTTAAAATACTTATTTTGTTATGTCTTTTAATTCACATACTATTATGTTGGGATATGTTATTAAATATCATTATTTATTTAAATTTTATGTCCAAGTGATGAGATAGAATTTTATCTCTTATCAACTCATTTTCTGAATTCTAATGTGACGTCGTTAGGCTGTCGGATTTCTGTAAGGGAACATCTTGGCCCACATTCAATTATTTGGGTTAAACCTATACTTCTTGATTTTTTTATTCCAAGATTATGTGTGGAATCCTTATGCTGTAATTTCCACAAAACTTTGTGTATATATACTATTTCTACACATAATTATCTCATTGATAAATTCTTACAAACTTGTACGGGAAATCATAACTCAATATCATTTCAATGAGTTAAATATCTATGTCATTGGTTTTGTTTTTCCAAGATTATGTGTGAATGACCTCTGATTTTTTCACACTTAATATCCACTTATATTGGGTGTATTTATATTTCTCACACATAATTATGTGATATGTTTATCTTTAATTTAAGGATACCATCTTTATAATGGATTTCATCTCAATTTACATTTCCATTGAGACATCATTGTTGTTATGCAGCAATTCACTATTATATGGTGTTTATACTGACCTTTGACATATTATATAATGAACCTTTTTATTCTCATGATATTATAAAGTTCGGATTAAATGTAATTCTACAATTATTTGTATTGAAGAGTCTTTCATTTTGTTAAAAACTCTTTAACAAAAATATCATTTTAAATGTTTTAAAGATTCATTATTCTAAATATTTATCTTTAATGTCCATGTTTTTAAAAAGGTATTCAGTATTTATTTATATATACATTAATGTTTTAAAATTATAATTCCATTTAATGCTTTAAAGTGGTATGGGACACTTTGATTCAAAAATATCTTTTTAATGGTTTTTGAAAATGGATTTATTAATTCAATATCATGGAATTAATTATTGTTATTGCAAATGAAATGTTGTTATTGAAATGTTTATATTTTCAATATTTTATGTGTAATGATGGTACTTGGACATTTTATGGGTGGTTGCATGATAAACCATATGACGAGTGGTGTCGTGAATACAAGGATGGGTGCTTACGTTATAACATCTAATTCCTTGTGTATGGAACTCGGCAGTATGGATATTCCATTAAGTATGTGTGGAAGTTAACCGTATGGTTATTCCATTTAAGTATACATTTATATGTTATGTGTTCTTTATATGGGTTTTATGGTAATCTTTTGGTTTCAAATGGGTATTTAATGGTCTTTTATTCAGTGAATAGTTTTTACTACTTCATAAAGGTGAAAGTATTACTTTGGTAAAGTACTCATGGTTTACATGTTGTTTTGAAAAACTAACAGTTTTATTTCGTTGTGTATCCTTTACTGGGATTTTTATGCTCATCCCATATTTTGGAAATATTTTCCACAGGGAATAAAGGTGAATACGGTCAAGGATGGGATCAAGGAAAGACATGCTATCTAAAACATGGAACTAGACATGTTTCTTTTTAAGAGTTTTTTTTATTATTTTATGGAAATTTAGTAGAAGTGCCTACTATGTCATCTTTTGAGATGTAATAGTTATGACCTAATTCCATAAATCTCTAATCCTGAATAGATCCTCTATGTGAATTATTCATTTAATTCATGATTAAGTAATGTTTAAGGCTGGGGCCTTATAGTTGGTATCATAGGTCGATTTAGATAACATTAGAGGTTAGGGTATTCTTTAAGCATAAGTGACATTACCATAACGGTTAGGATTTCAGAAAGAGTCCTAGTATTAGATAAAGTGAATGAGTATGTATGTCTTAGTTCTTATCTCCCGCATTAGTACATGATTATTTTGTTGATATACTCACACTGGCCTTTTTGGTTTTCGTAAATGGCTGGATCTAGCAGGCACCAAAGTAAAAGTGGATGTGAAGGAAACTGTGACATTTTTCTGAGCGAGAAACTGAATGATATGGGAGCTACAATGAGAACTCGTGTGTTTATCCTAAACCAAATATCTGGAGTCATTATTTCCCACCTAAACATTGGTGATTTCAATAAGGCATCATATATGTGAGAAACAAATCCCTACGGAAATACATGTAATAATCATAAAGGTAAGTGTGTTCAAAAACCTATGTGTAAAAGATGTGGAAAGAAACACATATGAACAAGTTTCAAAGGGATATAAATATGATATATATGTGGAAATGAAGGTCATAAAGAAAGAACCTACCATGGAAAAAGGAAGCATCCAGTTGACTCGAGGAAATGGAAAGAAGTTCTTTCTAAGGGATCAATTGAATGTTTTAAATGTGGTGTGTATGGCCATTATGCAAACACATTTCCTTTGAAGAAGTTTCAGGATTTGGATCACCAAGATCATACAAATATTCATTTTCCAATACCTAAGGCCATTCCGATTGAGGATGAAGAAACTGACAATGACCAATCAAAGGTATGGATTATTTCTTAACATTGGTTTTCCTATTTTGGAATCATAGGATATGATTCATGATTTTGTTTGTATGAAAGATGTATTTCAGAATATGTTGGAAATGAATGGTTAATGGATCATGAAGAATGTTAAATTTGTAAGAAGTCAACATATAAGGGCTTCCAGAGTTATGGTGAAATTCTTATGAGTATTAAGTCTCTTTTGATGATGGGGTTACATTAGAAGAATTTTTATAGTATGTGTAACCCTGATGTTTGATATATAAAAATTTTATTTAATGAATAGTTATCTGTTCATTTCTGAACATAGTTATAAAAAACCATTTGGGATTATATGATCCTTACTTTTGAGGTAATTATGGGTTACTATATGTTATGATGGAATATGAATGACATGAGATAAACTTGATGTTAAATTATGTTATGGTTATTTTTGATGATTTTATCTCTTTTTGGGGAATGATTTGAGAATTATATAGTTTGGAAAAAGGACAACACTCCAACCGTGTGACAACCCTTCGTGTCGGACAAAGTAGTGGGAATCGAACCCACAACCAATGTGCAACTAGTATTTATTGCCTACCACTAGACTACATGAATTCCCAGGATAGTTTGACTAATTCTTTATAGTTAGATGATTTTATTAATCAAGAGTAAGTTGATTTTGGGTTATCTATGGAAATGATCAACCTATCATGACGTATATGTGATTAGGTTAATTACTTTTCAATACGAGACTTTAAGAGAAACTGATGTTGTTTGGAGATAAATGTTACGATTTAACTTGGAAGACTATGTGATTGAATCCTTCAAATATTTGGGTTTCAATCATATTTTGGTTTACTTTTGGTCTTTCTTGAACTTTGGGTCTTGTGGGATAGATTTTGGAGATTAAGAATAGATTTCATTTTTATAAAGGATTATCCTTTTTGGGTATTATATGTTCTCATACTAACCTTTTTGGTTTTAGTTTTGGTTAAGGACTAAAGACATGGGATTTATACAGTTCTCTTTTGTGGATTAAGGGATTCTCTAGATGTTTATTATAACTCTCTTAATGTAAACAAGTCATCCTAAATTCTCATGTTTTGGAGAAAATATGAGATCGTGTAAGAAATATAGTAACAGTTGAAAGTCAAAATGACATGTAAGTATGTGTCCTTATGTTTTAGTTAAGCTCAAAAATAAATTCCTCAATGAAAATTAACTAAAAAAATGTTTGTCCGCTAACTTTTCCTATTGGGGAATCCAATACTGTTTAACCCATCACAAGTTTGCGATTTTCTTGTGGTTAACTTTATCCTAAACATGTTTCCTATCACACTCCCTCAAAACATGACCCTTTTTTTTCTTCCATATCCATGTTTTCATACATGGAATCCCAGTATGGGTTAACTCAGGCGACCTTTGTACTTCCCTTTCATTCTGTTAATGTGATAGTTTAATTTACTCCTTTTCCGATGTGGGGCTTTCAATGAAGTTTCCGAGCCCAATTTTAAAATTGCGAGGACACAATTCCAAAAAGGGTTGAAAGATGTCACACCCCAGGTAAATAAATAATATCAAATTTTTTTATTTATCCATATTTTTGAATAAAATATTAATATTACTTTAAATGAAATGATATGCTCGATGGCGTACCCAATACGTGACAACGAGTTCTTTTGAAATCCTTTATTGCACTCTAATAGAAAATAATATTATTTTAAATGGTAGTTAATGCCTAGCCATTATAATGGAGGGAAATAACATAACTAACTATAAAATGATTATAAATGTTGGTCAAATATTTTTACTTTTATCAAATAAATGTTAGAGGCGTAAAATGAAAATGAATCCAATTTTAATCATAAATCTTCTAATATTCTTTAAAAGGTCAATTAACCTCCTTTAGATGGATAACCCATTTTAAATATACTTTTGACAATTTTATATTTTGTATTTGACAAAATAAAATCCTTCTTTGGAATCTATACATCAAAATTTACTTTGTGTTAATTTTTGTAATTTTTCCTATAAAGATCATTTTTAGTGAAAATGTTGTATTTTAATTCAAATCCTCCTTTTAATATGATTTAATTATATTGATAGATTATATTATTAATTGAGATCAAAGTTTATTTTGAATATATTTTTAGCATTTAATCCAATGGTGGTCATTGTAATTAATTTCACTTTGAAATAGGACTTAAACTTGTGTTAATCTTTTAATAGATATTGTTTCTTAAAAACACGCTATTTGTTTTGAAAGCAAGAATTAATTATTAAATTAATTAGTGCAACATATATTTTTTTAATTTTATAAAATAGAAATAATTTTTTTATTCGGAAAATCAAATATATCTTAGGGTGAATTTTTGGTATTTTTCTGAAAAACATCAATTTTTAATGAATAGTGAAACCACCAAGTGGTAGTTTAAAAACTGATTTTTTGTTTAAATGAAACGATACCACTTCTGTGATTTGAATTTCAAATATACAACATACATGGTTGTCATTGGGATGTAAAATTTGGTTCAATGGGATTAAAATATTCTTTTGGTAAATAGTAACTTTTAAGTTTTTACTTGCAATTATTGGTAATTAGTGTAATTTAAGGTAAAAATAATGTTTTAATAATATAAAATAACCTTTAAACATGTCCTACCATTATTTTATTAGTCATTGCCTACCAAGACAATCCATTGGTCAACATGGGGACCCCATGGAGCTACATTGGGTGTAAAATGACATTAATAATTTTTTATTTAAAGTTAAAATTAAAATTTCACAAACATGTATCGTTTTACTAAAACATTTTTTACATGGTGTTATACAAGTCATATTTTTGACTATAAATATTAATTAGAGAGATAAAAAGATTTCCTACATCATGATATTTTTTTATAATTTTTATACATTAAATAAATTAAATTATTTATGACACCATGATGATGCAGCGATTACCTCATTATTTATCTATTTAAATAAAATGAAACGATAATGAAAAATATAAGAACTACACTTGTCAAAAACCTATTTTATGGGTTTATTTCGAAATCTAATCACCTTATCCTCGAAATATATAATTTTGGGACCTTTAAAACCCGAAAAGCATTTTATAATAATGTAAAAGTTTATAACATTCCAAGAGTGCCCCTCATCTCCTCTTATAAAAGGCCCCCACCTCTACCACCTTACCCACACCTCTCGGGACATTGGCTCGGAAAATCCCTACCGATTTTATCTCTCCAAATTCCTCTCTTCATCATTGCAGCCTCACCTTTGGGCAGAATCCTTTCCAATGAAGCCTTTGAGCTCAAATCAAAAAGAGTTACCCGATTTAATGGTAATGTCTTCCCTTGTGTTCTTAATTTTTATTTTTCTTCTCCAACCCTCTAACCTCTTATTATTCCATTCTTTTGTAACAAAAACACTATATTAAATATACTAAGATGTTTTTATGTGATGTATTAGAGATACACTTACACACACCTTTGTCTAATGATTAAAGAACATACTGTTTCTATGGATGTTGAATTTCTGCCTCACGAAACGATGATTGATCAATCTTCTCTTAATACCTTTCATGGCGGACATTATGATGTCACTATATTTTATATATGATATATATGGTATTTTTTTTTCTATATGCTTCTAAATTTTATATTTAAAACATTCATTTATTCTTTTCATGTTGTGAAAATGCGATAATTTCATATGAGGAAGTGTGGATTACCGCCCCATTAAGTGATATGACTCGTTAATGCAATACGTGGAATGTATAAAGAATGAAATTAATGAAAATATGTGGCCTATATAAAATATATATTTTACTGGAATTATAATATATATATATATATATATATATATATATCAAAATTATTTTTAATTCCATTAATATGACAAAGAAATGAAAGTAGAGTTTATGCGTACGTACTGCCTACCGTCTCCATGAATGGTGCATTTTATTTCTTTTTATCTAAAATTGTTATGGAGTAGTATAAAACCAATATGTACTGGATATATATGATATTTAATTCATTAATACTATTCTGTAGATGATTTACTTATATCTACATGGACAATCATGTTCAAACAACTTCATTATTGACTCGTGTACCAAACAGTGATAAAAAATCTGATATGAACTCGCATTAATAACCAATTATTGTAACATTATAATATGTGATATGAACTGAATAATAATATTTAATCAATTATAAATTTACCATCATTTATTATTTAGGAATATAAAGAAACGAAAAGACAAGTCAGACTTGAGGTAAGGGATCCAACCTCTCTCTTTCTTTTTAAGTAATCTCTTTTATGTCATTTCTTTTAAGCTCATATTTCTTATGTTTGGGGATGTTATTTTATATTAATCATACTGTAATTTTTATGTTCATATTATGAGATACCCTATTTGATCTCATAAATCCATTTTTGGAACTTTTAAGTGGCGTCGTTAGGCTACCGAGTTTTTGTAAGGGATTTTTCATCTCACTTTTCTTCTTGTAACATTTATGCTACGTTTGCCACTATTTCCTTTGAGTGGTGTATGTACTGCCCATTATTATACAATTTGTTTAGTATAATATCATTTATGGGTATTTACATCTTCATTTTATGACCCTTCTTCCATGGGGTATATGTTTCTAATGTTACCCAACTCGGTAAGGGGACCTTTCACCCTCCTCTTTTTAAAAGACTTATTTTGTTTTGTCTTTTAATTCAAATACTATTATGTTGGGATATGTTCTTACATATTATTATTTATGTAAATTTTATGTCCAAGTGATGAGATTCCATTTTCTCTCTCATCAACTCATTTTCTGAATTTTAAAGTGACGTCGTTAGGCTGTCAGATTTCTTTAAGGGAACTTCTTGACCCACTTTCAATTCATTGGGTTAAACCTCTACTTCATGATTTTATAATGGCAATATTATGTGTGGAATCTATATGTTGTGATTTCCACAAACCTTTGTGTATATATACTCTTTCTACACATAACCATCTCATTGATAAATTCTTACAAACTTGTATGGGAAATCATAACTCAATCTCATTTCATTGAGGTAAATATTTATGTCGTTGGTTTTGTTTTTCCAAGATTATGTGTGAATGACCTCTGATTGTTTCACACTTAATATCCACTTATATTGGGTGTATTTATATTTCTCACACATAATTATGTGATAGATTTATCTATAATTTAAGGATACCATCTTTATAATGGATGACATCTCAATTTTCATTTCAATTGAGACTTCATTGTTGTTATGCACCAATTCACTCTAATATGGTGTGTATACTGTCCTTTGACATATTATATCATGATCCTTTTTATTCTCATGATATTATAAAGTTTGGATTAAATATTATTCCTCAATTATTTGTATTCAAGAGTCTCTCATTTTGTTAAAAACACTTTAACAAAAATATCGTTTTAAATGTTTTAATGATTCATTATTCTAAATATTTGTCTTTAATGTCCATGTATTAAAAATGGTTTTCAGTATATATTTATATGGACATTAATGTATTAATATTTTAATTCTATTGAAAGCTTCAAAGTGCTATGGGACACTTTGAATCAAAAATCTCTTTTAAATGGTTTTTGAAAATGGATTGATTAATTCAGTATCTTGGAATTACTTATTGTGATTGCAAATGAAATGTTGTTATTGAAATGTTTATATTTTCAATATTTTATGTGTAATGATGGTACTTGGACATTTTACGGGTAGTTACGTGATAAACCATATGACAGGTGGTGCCGTGAATACTAGCACGAGTGGTTAAGTTATAACCTCCAATGAACTGTGTATGGAAGTCGGACGTATGGCTATTCCATTATGTATGTGTGGAAGTCAACCGTATGGTTATTCTATTTAATTATTTTTATGTCCAAAGTTTCCTTTAAATGTTATGTGTTCTTTATATGGGTTTTATGGTAATATTTTGGTTACAAAAGGGTAAGTAATGGTTTTTTATTCATTGAAGAGTATTTACTACTTCATAAAGGAGAAAAGTATTACTTTGGTAATGTACTCGTGGTTTACTTGTTGTTTTGAAAAACTAACAGTTTTCTTTCTTTTTGTATCCTTTACTGGGCTTTTTATGCTCATCACAAGTTTTTGAAATGTTTTCCACAAGACATAATGTTGAATAGGGTCAAGGATGGGATCAAGGAAAGACATGCTATCTAAAACATGGAACTAGTCATGTTTCTTTTTAAGAGTTTTTAATGATTTTATTGATACTTTGTAGAAGTTTTTACTATGTCATCTTTTGAGATGTAATAGTTATGACCTAATTCTCTAAAACCCTAAACCTGAAAATATCCTCTCTGTGAATTATTCATTTGACTCATGATTAATTAATGTTTATGGCCGAGGCCTTATAATAGAAATGTCATTTTTCATTTAAAGTGCTATAATTTTTCTTCAAATAATTGAAAATCCAATTTATTTATTTTACACAAGATAAAACCATATGATTTTCATGATATATATTATTTCTATTAATAAATTCATATTTTCCATCTATATTTTAATGATAATTCTTTAATAATTATATTTTAATATGTTATTGTGTTTCATTCAAACCTGATATTGAGTGAATTATAAGATATCTATGTAAATAAATTTATTTAATAATAAGTATATAATAAATACTTGAATGTTTATTTTCCCTTATATACTTGTGTTTTAAGGTAATAAAATCTATCAAACATGATGATTATATTTTATTATCACAGGTCATTACATTCAATCCCACATAAATAAATTATATACTCATATTTTATTCTTGGTTTCAATAATCATGGGTTTGATATATGAAAATATATTTTTTATAATGCCACATAAAAATGTTAATTATATTATCTTATTCATCTTGGTAAAAGGGATGTGTGATTTTAATTTGGAACAACACACATTAGGGTTCCAAATAGGATAACTATGTTGAGAATTAAATTTTCATATATAAAAGAAATGAATAATTTCTAAATAATTATGGAGTGTTACATGGATCATTGATAATAATTAAGATAATAATATTTTTTAAATATAAAAAATCAAAACCATAAACCAAATAGTTATGAAACAATTATTTGAAATCAGAATAAATTATTTTAATATAAAGACATTTTATTTGACGGTCATTTTTCTAACTTTGATGAATTATCATGAGATGATATGATTTATTGATTTCATCTATTTCAATATGAATAATATCATCTTTTTTTATTCCCTGATCAATTTAGACATCACCTCATACTCAAATAAATTAATTTTATTTTTTATTCATGAACCACAAGGGGATCATATGATCCATAATTGATTGATAATTCATGCCTTCAATATCATGTTATCATTGTAAAATAACAACTAGAATAAGTTATCCAATATGAATAAATATTAATATGGTGATGTTATATAGAAATATGTGAAACCTCATCAAATGTTTAACATAAAACTTTTAATAAATATAGATCCTTATTAACCTTCAAATATATTAATATCTAAAAAATTATAAATGTGGTATCTAAATTTCTAAAATGAACATATTATTAATCTTCTAAAAAACATGAAGTAACTCATAATCATCAAAAACCCAATATACGAATACCATCATCTTGTATTTTCATAAAACATGTCAATAAATTGAATTACCATAATACCATTTTCAAAACATTCTTGTTTCTTTATTCCTTAACTATGTAATAGATTATTTTATATATGACATAAAATGAATAAAAATTCAACCCCATCAATGATAGCATAATTTTTTTTGAAAAAAAATTAATCATTTTCAGGGTATTCAATACTGTAAAATCTATATTATCTATATGATTTATCTATTTATACAGAAATAAATATAACAACATAAAGAACATATTAATAGGTATTATTTCATCAATCATATGTTCTCCACGAAATTTATCTTACAACTGAATCAATTTTCTTGGTTATCTGAACCTTTCCACTTGTTATCTCAAAAACATAAGGAAATAGTACTATAGTCAAATCCAAACACGTTACAAAATTATTACAATGAGAATTAAATTAATAAAATATGTTTAATATATTTTTATTTGATCTAAATAAGAAATCATACTAATCATTAATATCTGGTTATAATAGTAGCATATGGATTACCTTCGTCCCTTAACAAATTTTACAGCAAATTTCCATAGCACATGGGGAATATATTATTGTAGTTCCCCATCTCCTTACACTGGGAGAATTGAGAATTCAAATATTCATTTTATTCCCTTAATATTAGTATAATTGTGTCTTCTTTATCCTAACTTGAAAAAAAACATTTTTCTTATTTTTCATGTACTGGGGCGTTTCGTTCCACAATTATCAAATGATGACCAATCCTTCCTTCCTCTCTCCCCATTCTCTTACCTTTTTCTATAATTTATATATTTTTTATTTATTAACTTCAAACATATAACATATTTAGTTTTTATTATTGATATTTTTATAATGTTATAAAATTTATCATATTATTAGAGTATTTCTGAGAATAATTCCCTTTGAAACACCTACTTATTCTCATCATAGAAAAGACCATTCTCACATAATAGATTATATTCATGGTTATGGTTACCATTACGTCTTCTCATAACAATGATAAATAATTAAATATATTCCATTGTATAATATAATTTTAAATAATTATAAATAATCATGATACTAGGGAAACATTTCAACAAAATTGAAATATTTATGTATATAGAATAAAATAATCTTATACTCGTTTTATTGGGGGATATATATATTTTCAAATCATTCAGAATTTTTTTA
The DNA here is from genome assembly GCA_963277665.1 of Viscum album. Lineage (NCBI taxonomy): Eukaryota > Viridiplantae > Streptophyta > Magnoliopsida > Santalales > Viscaceae > Viscum > Viscum album. The sequence continues at coordinate 516,848,228 of OY728141.1, forward strand.
CGAAAAATTTGAATTAGCCTAAGAATATCCCCTATGAGCTTCAAACTAGGTGTGCAGTATGGCTTATTTTCATGCACTAGAAGATAATTGAGCTATACCTAGTTCACCCTTTTCAAAGATATTATTGAATGGTAAATCTATGCCAGAACCATTTTCATTATAGTACATATACATGGATTAATTTTATAGGAAAACCCATGTAATATCTTCTTTAAAAAACATTCATATGATATTCTATACTTACCAAAATATTACTTCATCAGGTCATATACCCTAATACAAGTTTTAAAAAATATAGATCCCTTGGTTTCTACAAAACTTATTTAATACTAATTGTAGAACCCCTACACCAGTATCCAAGAGTCGGTTGTTGTTTTCTTACATTTATATAAGATACAATAAAGCACATAATGAATGAATTAATAGTTTTTTATTCTTGGTAAACTAGAGAGATACATGAAATTCACATTATAAAAAAAACTACCCGATGTATTTACATTATGAAATCTATTATTCCAATAGCATATAGATGTAGATATTATTGAATTATAAATCCATTCCAGAACCATTTTTATTACATTATATATACATGGATCATTTTATAGGAAAACCCATATAATATCTTCTTTAAAAAACATTCATATGGCAATCTATACTTACCCAAATATTATTTCATCAGGTTATATACCATAATATAGGTTTTAAAAAATACAGATCCCATGGTTTCTAATAATCTTATTTAATACAAACTATAGCACCCCTACCTTAGTATCCCAGAGTGGGTGGTTTTTTTCTTACATTTCTATATGATATAATAAATCACATAACGAAGGAATTAATAGTTTTTTATTCAAGGTAAACTAGAGAGATAGATGAAATTTTCATTACATAAGAAAACTACCCGATGTATTTATATTATGAAAGCTATTACTCCAATAGCATATCTAGGTATATCAAGAAAACATACATTTTTGGAATCCGTAAAAAAATAGAAAATAATAAAGGGGTGATCTCTACTGATCTGTAGTGGTAATTATTAAAAAAAAGTGAATTGATAATTAATAATATATATTGAAAGAAAAATAACTAAAACCCATTCCATTTCATCAATAACTTCTGAATAATATAGAAATAATAAACTATTATCAAATAATATGATATAAATAATAACCTATGATTAAATAAATAATCATGGATTTTAATACTAATTAAATTATAACAAGAAATATTAGTTAACAAATTAATAATGATGGAAATCTAAAACATATATTCAAGGATTTCTCTTAGGAAATCTAAAACAATTGTGGACTTCTTAGATGGAATATATATAAATGAGTATCACCTCATCCAATATATAATCTAGTTTATCTAATGATCTTTATAGATATACCAATGGGAAATAACATGCCCCTCCATTCACATTAAAATTTTAGTTCATTCCAACTTTCAAATGGGTGAAACAAAAACAACATAAAAAATCAAACTAAAATACTAGGATACCAAATGTTAATATATTATCCAGTCAATAATGATTATCATAATACATCTTGAGTTGTATTGTGTATGGTAGTAAAATTTTATATCCTTAGTCAAACAAGTCATTTACCATCCAAATAGTGAATAATGATGAAATATATATATCATATATCTAGTGTATCATCAATTAATTAAAGGATTAATGCCATTAATGAGTAAAAATACCATAAAAATCATTAAAAATATTTTTGAGAAATATTATCTTTAAATTTTTAAATAATATTTTAAAAAGTAAAAACTTATTAAAATAAATTACTTTTAAAATAATATTTTACAACTTGTAAATTAATTTTCAAATGCATCATTGGTCATGATGGTGTAAAATTGTATTCATTCCATATATGTGAAAACAAAAATTCCTTTCACATTACAATTATAATTCAAACAAAAATCATTTCAAAAACGACATAAAAATTCTAATAAAAAATTAATAAAAAGTAAAAAATTTGTAAAAATTTCATTAATAATTTTTTTTTAAAATTTTAAGAAATTTTATAATTCTATTTTGGAAGAGAAGAGTTTTAATGAATATATAGTTCTATATGAACATATAATTAATGTTAGTCATCAATAAAAACATTGTCATAATAATTTTAATTACAAATTAGATGTATTATGGTACTATTAATTGATAATGTTAATTAACAATATTTCGATAATCAAAATTATATATTATTGTAGACATGTGGAGAACTTTCCATATGGAATATTTAAATAAAAAATTTATGTAAAATGAAGAGAGTGTGATATAAACCATTGACACTTTTCTAACATTTGAAACATAAAAACCATGATATAAATTACATTATATGAAACTTTAAATTCCATGAAGATAAATTAATTCATAATATAATATATATAAAGGGAGGGATATGTGGTAAAAAAATTAAATCTTTTTCGAATATGGAATACATCCATTGGAAGTAAAAATGAGACAAAAAACCCTTACCTTGAGTCTATGACCTCACGTACATTGTTTATCTTATAGAATATTAATATTATTTTCATTATTTAAATTCTTAATAAAATATTTAAAGTTTATTATTCTTTTATATTTCACTTTTTACCAATATATATATAATTACATAATAAATTAAATTTATGTTTTATGTCTTCATAATATTTTCTTTATGAGTCCAAAATAAAATTTAAAGGTTGAATATTGTAAAACTGGTAAAATTTAAAGATATCTAAAATAATAACAAAAAATAATCATAATTATAAATAAAATATTTTAACACCAATCATGAAATATGGTTTTGAATAATGAGTTATTTTATAGTAATAGAAATTGTAGGGTGTATGTGCGCATGAATAATGCTTCATTTTTTCATAAATAATCATAGAAAGAAGTTAAATAATATTTTATCATTACAACATGATTATAATTTTCTATATACCCTCATATATTTTTATGAAAATAAATATCATCCATGTTTTCAAGTGATGAAAATAGATTCCCATCGCTTCATTAGGCTGTAGTTTATACATACATGAACGATGTTATGATTTTTTAGTACAAGATATTAAATAATAAACTATATATTATTAATGAAAAATATGTCATGAGTATAAGAACTATTTAATTTATATAACTTATATACATTAATATATATATATTATCTTCCATGTAATGCATTAGTTAAATAGTAATCACATCACTTCTTGAGGTGGTTGTCTATTATACACATGGGTGATGTTATCGTATCACGTATGGAATGAAAAGTAAATTTTTTCTATGATATAATGAATTTAGTGCTATAATATTTTACAAATGTAATATAGTGATATAAAAATACGTTAGTTCCATCTTCATACCCAACTATGTGAGGTGGTGATGGAAAAATTAATGACATTAGATCATGAGGATGTAGTCAGGTGGACACATGATTGACATATTAATAACACATTTGATTAAAGTGGGTATGTTTATAGGCAATAAAATTAACATAAATACTTATAAATATATGTAACAAAGAAAGGAAATTATATAATCATGAATTAATAATAATTATAGATGGTCAAGGAAAAGATAAATTAAAAACACTTATTGAAAATGTTATATCTTCTTCGAGTAACCTCCTTATGCTTTCCTTAAAATCCTCCATGGTTGGGTATCTACCAAAAATAATTCCTCTCAGATGGCATTATATATATTTTATAATCTATATGAGTTTGTATTAGCTCAAGAAAAATTGTTTAATGTGTGCAGGGTAGAGGCTTGGAGGTGGACTTTTATAAGTGAAATATGTCCCACAATTGGGATTTTTGAAATTAAAAATGTGTACCCATATTTTTTTACATTCCTAAAGGGTCAGAAATGAAATATAATCTAATATTATGGATTAAAAGGATAATATATATCCAAAAAATGAACTTATATAGGTATTTAGATCATTTATACCCTTTCTATTTTAGGTCAGCACCCATGGAAAAACATTTTTTTACCGTAACTATGATAAATAATTTTAAATATTCATTAAATTTATTTGGATAAAGAATAATGTTTACATTTATATATAACACAAATTATGATTATTCTAAATATTTAATAAATTTTCAAATATTCAATTGATGTGTGATGAAATTTTTAATTTATATTTTATCCCACAGAAGCAGTATGAAAGAAATGTTTTAATGATAAAACATTCATAAGTTTTAATAGTATATATATCAAAATTAATGATAAAAAATTATAATGAAATAAATATAAAAAAATATCTAATTTTAAAAAAATTAATATAATTTTTGTCAATAAATTATGTAAACAAAAACAAGATTTTAATTAAAATTCTGTAATTTTCAAAAATTCACAAAAAAAAATCATACTTTAAAAAAATTAAACTATTTCATGGAATGAATATTTTGAAATTTATGTTTAAAAAATAAAGTTTATTATTCTAAATTAATTATTTAAACTCTATATAAATTAATTATAAATTATTTTCATCAATGAATCTAACCCATCTCGTAGAAAACAAAAATCAGTTTTTCAAAAAACAATTCATTTTATTTTAAATGTTTCAACATTTATGTATAATAAATATGTATCAATTTTATTTATTTTATATATTTTTAAAACATTTAATGTTTATAATTTATTTTTTAATATCTACACCATGTAATAATATTTTTATGTTATAAGGGTAATTTTTTAAAATTAATATATTAATAGAGTATCCCAATTCGTTCAAACCATATTTTTAATGCATTGTAATTAGTTGAAGAGATTGTATTTTTTTGAATTTATATTCATCATAAAGTCAGAGTATTATATATTTTATTATATTATTATTGTGTAATTTCATACCTTATTTAACTATAATTATATTATTTGAAATTATATAGGTTCTCCAAATGACGATAAACAAAAATTAAATCAATCATCACCCAGACTTGATTTATTTATTTTTATAATTTGACGATTTAGTGTCATTTGATTATTTCCATCCCATGAGTATCTGAATTTCGATAAATGTGATTCTTTATATTAATATTACTGTAAAAGTAATTTATTAGTACAACATTTTTATAAATTTTAGTAATATGTTATTGGGGAAACTATGTAATCATAGAGTTAATTAAGTCTATCAATATGAATCGTTTAAATATTGTATAATGTACTTCATCACATTATTACTATTCATGTAGTGTATTTTAAAGGAACTTTTTAAGGATATCAGTACCATAAAATTTCAATGAGGTGGAATGAAACAATATAATTCATTAAAATTATTCCAATAATTAAAACGACCCGTTTCCTAGGTTAATATTACTAGAGGAATAACACATTTGAGAAAAAAAACCAAATTAAAATTTCACAACAATTAATTAAATCATTTAAAATATATTTTCAAAAATATAATAGGTGAGGTGAGGCCCCTAGACTTCAATGTAATCAATTGTATTCATGAATACTATGAGTTTCAATGTGTACTCTATCAAATTCCATTTTATCACCTAGATATAAATTAAAATTTAACAACTTATATTGTTCAATTAAAACCATTAAAATTTTAAAAACAGAAATTATATCATAGTATATAATTTTAAAAAAATGATACTATATTTTAATATATAGATGGATGTTCTTGTGATTATTTAGTCTTATAATGGTGTTATATATATCCTTAATTTTAATGAAATCTCGTAATAGAGTTATACAACATCTGGAAGTTTTGTAAAATAGAACACATGAATCTCTTCTATATCAAGGGAAACATGAATATATAATATAAAAAAGTGTTATGAACTTTTATTTCCAACTATTAAAATAAGAAAAATAATTATTAATAATAATTTTTGCTTCAAATTAATTTGTATATTTAAATTATCATATAAAAAATTCCTCAATGGCATTACAATGATCAGTTGGATTTTAAGATTTATTATTGGATGTTCTATTTTTATTTTTTAATAATAATAATACAAATTTATAAATTAATACCAATATCCAATAAGTACCAAATAATCCAAAATTTCACTAACATATTAGGATTTCATTTTTTTTATTATCGATATCTTAAAAAATTATTGAAAATAACACTCAGAAAATCAGAATATATCCCAAAAATATATTAGATGATTATATTCATCATCATAACATTTCACAAACTTATTTTCTCCAAAATTAAAAAATATTTTACAAAAATCCTTTATCATACAAAATATTCTAAGAAAATATCAACATAAAATCGTGATGTTCAAATAGTGTAGTAGACTCCCACATGATGAAATACAATTCATAATACATTATGTATTTATAGAATCCAAATATGAATTAAATAAATTTAAATTATAATAAATTATATAAAATTAAATATCCAAATGATCTTTCAAAATAGTTTATTAGTTTTCTATAAGTAAAAACATTTCACATTAAATAATACATTATTTATCAATATATAAATGATAAATAAAACATATATATTACCCTAAATGTAAAATATTATATGAAATTATTACAATATAAGTAGATTTTATATTTTCAGATAAATAAATTATAGAATATCATTTATTTTGTAAGGGTTTTAAACATGTCTTCGAAAAAATGAACTCTTATAATTCTTCACAATAAATAAAAACTAAATTTCCAATATCAGTATCTATCACTACTCCTATTGTAACTAAAAATGGACTATTTTAAATTATATGAATCTATTAATCACACTATATATCTAGAAATATGATGTTATGCGGTATTTTAATGTCACGGTCATTAACCAGCATATCATCTAACCCATTTATTGGCTAAAAAACATCTATCAACTATCTAAATAAAAAAAGGTTTATTTATGTTCTTTATGTTTCAAACTATTAAATAAATATAATTAATGATATTTATAGTAACACAAATTATACATATTCAATTTTTATTCTTCTAATATCTATTTTACAAGTAATGATAATTCTTCTATAGTAATTATTTTTTAGTGGAATATTATTTTGATGAAACGAAATACAATTCTCAATAAGATATTTAGTAGAGAAATATTCAGATTTATTTTTATTAATTGATATATATTTTATAAATTTTAAAAGTTAATTCTTGTGAACTAAATCATCTTTCAGTGAATATTACATATAAATCATTTTAAAAATTATATAAAAGTTTAGTTTTTCTACTTATTTTTTCTTTTCTCAATCATTTTCGGAACATTAATGGGTGTACTATAAATTTAAATTCAAATATTTTAATCACACATCCATCCAATTTTCATATAATTATTTCATTGAACATATTTAATTAAATTTATTTTAGTATTTTTATATGGATTATAGTAAATTTACTCATAATGAAACAGACATTACACTTTTTAATTTCATCTATATAATGTTATTGAAAAGAAAATTTATGAGTTTTTAGCACTCTGAGTTGTGAAAATTATTAAAATGTCCCATATTTTTTTGATATTGTAATTATTTCCTTTACCTATACTAGACATGTCATTTTCCATCAAAATTAACATAAATTTCATGATATAAATATTACTTTCTCTATTATCCTTTTATAGATATATTTTATTTAGTATTTATTTAAATGTCACTCCTATATTCTATTAGTAATTATAAATATAAAATTCAAACTGTAATTAAGGTGTTCTAAAATTAGAGTATATTTGGGTAATAAGGTTAATTCATCATCTTCGGTATATTTATAAACTATCACATTAATATTCTCTCAAATAATCATCATAACTATATCTCTATATAGGCTATACAAGAACATAAAAATCTATTAAAAAATATACAATGTCTATAATATCAATGAATTTTTTTCTTTATCACTCAATTAATCCACTTGAATTTGAATGAACCTATTTGAATATCAATGATGATAATTTTGAATGAATTTTTTAAATTTAAGGAATTTAATAATTTATTTTACAAACTACAATAAGGATATTTTAACATTAATTATCATTTATTATAATATTGTAATTGTGATAAATTTATTGGAAAACTATTTTATATATTTGTTTATGTTCCAGATCTGCATTATCATTATTTTGTACACTAAAATATTGCTAAACTATATTTAAAAAATATTGGATTATTCAATGATTATTGAATTATTATTATGTTTAACATAAATTATTAGTGTATAAAATGAGATTAATTATTGAAAAACTATTTAAAGTGATAGGGAAAAATCATTCCCCCTACTTCCATGAAATTTATGATCTTATTTTTTAATTCTATAATTATCCTCCATAGATAAAATTTCAATACAAAATCGTTATATACATGTTGTCATGTTTGATGGATAGTCTTATAAAGATAACTAATTTAATCCCTACCAATGATTTTAATTAAATGGTAATCCTTCATTCCTAAATAATCTTCATGAAAGCCTTATAATTTAAATTACTTAACCGATATCTATAATTATGTACTAAACTAAAGAAATTTTATATTATGAACGAAACTAATGAATTGAACTACAAAAAACATTAAATATTTCATTTCATAATGACTATAATTTTGGTAAAACCTAATGTTACATGGGTTACCTAAAAAAGAAACTAATTCCTTAAAACTCTAGGCCCTTCAATGATCTCATCAATATAATATGGTGTAGTTATTTTTTCATTATTTCCATCTCTGTTACCAAAATTTTCTATGATAAATACTTTTTAAATCATTTGGTAAATACATTGTTTCTTAAACAAAGTTATGAAGTGTTTCAACATAGATTATGATTTTTTCCTAGTGTCCATAAATTTTTAGTAAAAGATATTTTAATTTATTATTTACTAAAATTCAATATATTTAATTATAAATCACAAAACATAAATACAAAAAAGAAAATAACAATTAATAAAATAACTAAAACACTTCATAAAACGTTTTATTTGTATTCTGATAAGAAATTGGATATTACTTTTTGTGTTAAAATAAAATGATTCCAGTTTTTTTATGTTTTAAGGACTGAAAATAACAACAAGAAACAATTATTTTAAATTATTCAAGATAATTATAATTGTTTTTTTCTAAAAACGTATACACCCAATGTTTTCAATGTTTGATTATAAACAATGAGAAAATATTTTATATTTATGATAAAGAAAAAGTATATATACATATATTTTTATTTTATAGTTATTAATATTACTTATATTATTTATGTTGGGTATTATTTATTCTATGAACAATGATTCATTTCCAAAAAATAATACTAAAATTTTTATATAAGCATATTTATAAAAAATCCAATATTACCTAAAAAATAGAGTTTATTGATAGTTGAAGGCCAAATCTAACATATAAGGTTGACTGTGTTAATTATGTTTTTAAATCTATTTATAAACAACAAAATTAAAATTATTTTATAATGAAAAATAATTTTTTGTGAAAAAATAATGAAAAATGTGGAATGAAAAAAAGAAAATTGTTTAATGATAATATAGAATGACCATAGAATCTATCATTGAACTATTATTATGATAGAAGAATATATATTGAATCATATTGATGAAAATATATATATTATAATATATATATTTATAATTATTTTGAATATATACAAGGAGTATTATTTGTTTCAACTATCCTAAAATTTCCCAATAAATTTTTATTATTATATATTTTTTAAATTATTATTTTTGAATCCTTATATATTAAAAAAACTTTTCTATCATTGAGAATGAATAATTATTATTATTCACATATTGTTCCATCAATTAACACCTTTAGAGGAAAAATATACACTATATGTCACATGGAAGGCCTTGAATATTAATTAAATTCAAATGATGAAATGATTTAAATTGAAAAAAAAGGAATTAATTCATAATCATTTAAAATAGTGTTTTGTAATCTCATTAAATTGATTTATTGATGATTAATACATAAATTTCTCAATGATATTTGACTTTTATAAACCATTAACCCTTGTTTATTCCATAAAAAGTAAAAAATCAATGAGAGTGCTGCTTTGTATAACTAATGACATAAATGTATATCCAAGAATTAAAATAAAGAAAATAAAAAAATTACATCTATATTTTTGGACAAAAACAAAAAGGATTAACACATTAATACTGTATGATAGATCTCAAAACAATGGAAGCATAGCGTTTTATGAACATGTATTATATTGATATTTTCTACAAAAATAAACTAAAAATATAAATTAAAAAAGTGTAATATGATCTGACGATGATGTTATAGTGAAGAAATAAGTGAAATAAATAACAGGAAAATATATAACCTATAGAATATCAAGAATGGGGTCAAATGCCTCAATTTAAAAATGTTATATATGAATAACTCATGATAAAAAAAATATCATATTTCATTAAAAGTAAAACAATTTTTTTTGGCTATTATAAAAAACAACCATTAGATTTATACCAAATTATAAATCAACTGATTTTTTTAAAAAAAATCCTTTAATATTTATTTAAGTGTTATAAAAGGAAATTATTTCTTTTATGATTTAATGGAATAGACATTATCATGTAAAATATTTGACAAAACATTATCCATTGTATAATATTGAAATATAATATGATACATAAAATTAACATAGTATTTCTAAAATAATGTAGATAATATAAATAATTTTTTACAAATTTACTTATGTATTATTTATCATTATTAACCAATGAACAATTAAATGGTCTTTAAAAGAATAAAAAAACATTTTTATGTATAAAAAATTGTGATTGAAATTAAATTATACCAAAAAAGTTCAATATTTTAACACCTCATCCAAAAATTCATGTCTACATTAGTGTGATGTATGACATAATGTAGGCCTCCCAATATTTTAGAGGCTATTGAATGTCACTAGGGGAGTAACCAATATTATGGGGGATTATACCGTAGAATCAGATTCATGCAATATAATAGAAGTGTCCTGAACATCCCTATTTTTTAATGAGAGCATAAATAATCAAATAAACATGATTACATAATAAATTTAATATAACATATAAATATATAGTCATAAAAAACATCCAACAAACATACAATCGATTGTTTCAAAATAAAAAATTACCTAGAGTAAAATACTCACAATAGATAAACTATAATACTCATGCTTCAACTAATCCTTCTCTCCATATTATCATTATATTTCTTATAATTCCCCAGCCTTAAAAATTACATAATAATTAGTTATGAAAATAAATCAACTTTTAAATTTTTTGAGGATCTTTTCATGTTTAGAGAATTATAGAATTATGCTATAATTATTTCATATCATCTCCAATGTCATATATTTATAGGATAATATGAGTATGAATCTAAAATAATTCAATCAATAGGTTTTAAAAAAATTAGGTAAAAAATTTAACCTCATGTTTTCTATTTAACACTTAGTTGAATAAATTAACTTTTAACATGTCTTCCTATATTTGTACAATATATTGTTAATATCATTACTATAAAATTCCAATAAAAACCTAAAGTGGTTTATTAATGAAATTTCTAACATTATAAACTTATGTTGGTCTTATACTATATTTTTATAGCTATTATATCATTTTATAAAATAGTATTTTTTTAAAAAAGAAAATTTATAAACATTTTGACACAGTTTAGTAATTGGTTTTTGATAATGACATAAAAACTTGATTAATTGTAAGAAACAAAAATAACTCAATAATAACATGTAAAAATTATCCATAGAATTGTTTTATGGAATAAAAAATTTAATGTTACTCTTTTTAACATTTATAATATTATTTAGTTGAATATTTCATTAATAATGTATTCACTACTTCATCATTATATCATAGATAAATAGATTTATTTAATTTCTCAAAATTATAAATAACATACCACGATTTAGGAAATATTTTTATATTTATATGAACTATTTATATACAATGATATCAGTTACATGACTCTATGTTAGTTTTTTTTGTAAAATTATACATATTTATGTTAAATTTTACTTTACATGAAATTAATTATTATAACATTACATTATCAGACCCAAGTGGCTCCCTAATTCCAAATTATTGGCATGAGGACATTTTAGGTCACCCATGAGTCATTAAATTTTATTATTACACGATTTAGGGTTGTTTAATAATATTATAATATTATTTTTACTCTTATTTTCTTGATTTACCCTTTAATAATGGAAAATAAAAAATTAATACTAATGTTACTATTCAAAATGTCCCAAAATAAAAGATACCCATTTACATAAATTGGACATTTTGATTCCAAATATGGAATCCATTTTTTCAGATTAAAAACATATATGATTTAGTAATTAATTTAATATTAATTCTCGTTGTCAAAACCAGAATTTTGGTATTTATAATATTAAAAACCATCCAAATATTAACATGTGTTTATGTCTAATTTAAATGTAAAATTGATTACAGGGGCCAAAATTTGATTAAATGTTAAAAAATAATATAATTACACTTTAATATCAATTAAAATGATATATTAACTATATTAATTAATTATATGAAATATATGTTTTTTTAATGCAGTTTTTTTACTATTCATTAAAATATTAAATTTTATTCAAAAAATACCAAAAAATCAAGCACAAAGAAATTTTGATGTCCCACATATAAATAAAATGTTTATTATGTAAAATATAAATTTTATTATATCCTAAACTATATTTAAAGGGTTCTCCGTCAAAAGGTGGTAAAAGTACCTTTTAAAAATATATGAGTTTTTAATGTTTAAAATTTAGTTTATTCAAATTTTAGGACTCTAAATATATTTGGATAAATGTAAAAACATTTAAACGATATGTGTAATCATATTATAGTTTGTTCTATTCATTCCATCCAATACAATGTCTAGGTGTTAACAACCATTTAAAATAATAATATTGTTGTTGTATTATTTTCAAGTATAAAATAGTGTTATGTGAAACGTAATATTTTGGTGAAACCCATTGCTTAGTGTAGAGTAATTTATCATATATAGTGTACCAATTAAGTTAAAACTACAATATAATTGATAAATATTAAATACAAATTTATAATTCTTATTCAATAATTACAGGTGACGTAACATACTTCCCCCATATTGGAAATTGTGTCCCCACAATTTTAAATTTGGGTTTGGTGACTTCATTGAAATCCCACATCAGAAAATAGTCAATAAATGTTCCACATTAAAATAAATAAAGGGAAATATCATTTTCACTTGTAATAACATTTTCTATGATTCCATGTAAGAAAAAATGTATATGGATGAAAAAATTACTGTATGATTCAAATGGAGAGTGATCTAAATGGTGATCAAGAGAATGTTAACAATCATAAACCACAAATTTGTTATTTATAAAATGATCATTAATTTAATATTAGTAAAATTAAATGGAAACCAATTTTTTTCTAAGATCATTTTCATAAATATGAATAATTATTTTACTACGTGGAAGAAAAACATAATGAAATAAACTTACTTGTTATGTAGTGTTTAATAATTTAATAAATTTCTATCCAAACCTCATAATTACCCCAAATGATAAGTATTCAAGATGAATTGATCATAACTTATGAACTTTAATCATATTCTAGAGAATATTATATTATACAAAAGATAAAATATTTACTTATGTTATACTAAAATATTAACCAAAACCATAATGGTCATGAAGAAATAATATAAATCCTTAAAAAGAATAATCATTTATAAGGAAAAAAATAATTTAATATCCAAATTTGACCAAAAATACCCAAATTTCGTCAGAGAAAATTCAATAAATAAATGTGGAAAAAGTTACCCAAAATAATACAAACTATGTTTTTAACCCAAAAATCAAACGATTTTGATATTATAGTCTCTAGTGATAAGTTTTAACATTTATCCCCATAAAAAACTATTAATGTCTCATACCAAAAAAGTAATTTCCTAATAACATATTAACACTGATAGGTTAATATTTTAAATAAATAACTCAAATTTATATAAGTTTACAATAAAATAATATATTATTCAAAAATATAATTCAACCATTACACCTCTGTTAAAAAAACATTGTATTATATTTACCTTAATCATAAAATGTTCCCAAAAAATTAAATGTCTTCAAAATTAAAATTTTAATGTAATCCCCCAATAATTTTCCAATACTAATGATTTCTATTTGATAAAATATAATTTCACATAATTATCTTATTCAAATTACATCAACTCATTTATTCTAAATAATAAGTATTAATAACCAGGGACTTCACAAAGGCCCCTGTTAAGTGATGCACTATTTTTGATCTTCGGTTTTGTGTTAGATTCCCATGACATTGCCAAACATGACATGTGGTCACCTAATGCCTTCAATTTTCCATCCCAACGAGTAATATTCTATAATAACCGTAAAACATGTAATATTTGACACCAATGGTTACCATTATAATTACGTTTCGAAAATAATAGATAATTCCTCCTCAAGAAATATTTTCACAAAACAGACTTCAGGGATACACATACTATACAAATTATTAAAAAGTAATCACATCCTCTAAAGATCATTATTAAATTTAAATATTTCATCATCCAACAATCCATAATAACACTTTCAATGTAGACTTCTTAAAAACTAAGAGTTAATCATAATTCATTAACTAAAAATTTATACATTATTTAATACAACATAATTTTTATAGAACAAATATAATCACATATCATAATATCAATCCAATAATGATTTATTAATTATGGATAAGAATATAAATCATAACATGAATATAGATATAATGGTCAACATGATGTAACCTTTATTTTTCAGCATGTTTTCTGACATTCAAAAAGTAAACATTCACAACACTTCTATAATCTCACATTCTGATGGTTTTTTGGAAATTGATATATTAAAACCATATGAAAAATAAAGCATGACACATAAAAATATTTATAAATGATTAGGTGTTGTGTAACATAAAAAATTTCATACTGGTGATTTGAATACACAAGAAGGTGTAAAAATAATTCGAACATGCTTTTCCCATAACGGTGATTATCAAATTGTTTGGGAGGGATAAGGACTTGGTGAAATATCTCTTTATTCTATTGTGACAACCGATCCTTAATCTACTGAACATATTCATCACATAAACATGAAATGAATTGTTAAAATAGGAACCCTATTATGGGTAATGATAACATACAAACATTTATAATACTAAAATCCATCAAAATCATTATATCTCAATTGTTTAGATTTTTATCCAATCAACCTATTTTACCCTAACCTTCAAAATGATCCCATTTGAAAATAAATCTCTTTGTTATATGGGATCCTTAACCTACACCCCAATAACATCATCATGTATATTGATATGTAAACTGACATATGATACTACTATAAGGCCCTAGCCATTAAAATTAATTAATCATGAGTTTTGTAAATAATTTTACTTTCAAAAACATCATAGATCTTTTCAGGTTTATGGATTTAGGGAAATTGGGCCTAATTATGACATATCATCCCAAATATTACAACGTTCCCAACTATAAATGATGTCCATTTTTTCATAAAACAAAAACTATTAAAATAAACATGGTTCAATTTCATTCTTAAACATCATAACATTTAAATGATCCCATCCATGTGACTCTTTTCCGTTAGAATCCAATGACAATCAGTTCATAATATATGATGTGTAGAAAAAGCTCAGTATCAAAAACATAAACAAGGGAATTGATAGTATTGTGAAAAATTTAATATCATTAATACATTATCATAATGTAATAATATTCACCCTTTAGTAGTATAAAATAATCTTCATTGAATGGATGCCCATTTTATAAAAAATTTCAACCAAAATATTACCATTTAACCCATAAAAAGAAACATATAAAATATAATGCTAAGTTGGGACATAATCATACATAAATAGAATATTCATACTGTTAACTTCCACACGTATGACTAAATAGAATATCTATATGGCCTACTTCCATACCCTATACATTGGAGGTTATAACATAACCACTCATCTGTGGTTTATCACAGAACCACCTGTGTTTACATTATCACAGAACCTCACATATTTGGTTTATCACATAACTACCCATATTTAGATTATCATATAACCACATGTCAAATGTAAACATACCATTATTTAATCATAAAACCTCACAGAGATCAATTATCAACTTCTCGCTCCTTAAAATTAATTTTCAATAACAAGATATCATTTTAAGATATTGAAATCATCAATCCACAGTCAAAATATTTTTCAATACGAAAACACACCAATAATGGAATATGAGATAAATATTCCTTTTGAAAACTTTAATTATTATAGATTAATCCAAACACCTAAAAATATTTACGATGATGGAGAAGTCATTGTCACCACATATGTTAAAAAATAATCAATTTTCAGGAACCAATTTAACGCATTTAACAAAGATAATTTTGAATTATTGTGTCACATACCACTTTTGAAATCTTTCAACAAATTAACATTTTAAAACATTAATTCTCATATAAATAAATAATTAAAACCATTTTGAAAATTATTACAAAAAATAGAGGGGATTAGAAGAATAAATCTATAAAATAATTGAAATGTTATATTAAATAAAGAGTCACTTACCACATGAGAAGAAATGGAATACAAATAATTAATGTATAACCCTAAAAAATATAAAACATCTTTAGAATATACTAACTTGTTAAGTTACATGTCAAAACAGTTGTATATGCATCATAAAGTATATTAAAGGTTCAAAATATCATGATATGCCATAATGAAAGGATATTGAGAAGAAGTCACTTACAATGATACTATAATTAGATTAATTATAAATCAATGATATAATTATGTGTCAAAAACAAAAATACAAAAAATATATTTTTATATTCACTGTAAATAAATCATAAGATGTTCACACATATTCTTGGAAAAACAAAAACCATTGATAAGGATATTTAATGAAATGAATGGTAATTGGGTTCATATTTCTATTTCCTCAAGTGTGGCTTTTCAAATCCATTCATTAAATTATTGAATAATAAAATAATATTAATTTAATCTTTCATTAAAACTTTTTTCATCATTATTATTAATTCTATATTATTTATTACCATGTTATATCAATTATTTAGTTTTATGAGTTCATATGGGATGTTTATTTGATATTCGGTACATGAGTCCAAAATGATCTTATTAAGATTAAAGATTATATATTTTGTCACAATTCCATTATCTATATAATATTATTAATGTTATACATACCATATAAATATAGATATTATATATATATTTATAATAATTCATAATATTTTGAGATAATAAATGAAATGCACCGTACATGTATACGGTAGGCGGTACGTACACATGAAGGATAATTTTAATTCATTCTCATATTAATAGAATGAAACCTATTGATAAATAAATGTTTTATAAGTCCAGTATAATATCATTGTTATATATGTTAGATAAGTTCATTAACTTCATCCTTTATACATTTTATTAATATAATGAACACGTAATATCATTTTGGGTAGGTGTTAGTCAACAAATCCTCAAATGAAATTATCATACATACACGTTATAGAAAGAATAAAGGTATGATATAATAAAAATAAAACAATCATAGAGAAAATATTAATATAATATATATCATATTTAAATAATGTTCCATTATAATGGCCACCATGAGAGGTGGTCAGAGAAAACTGAAAAATCATCATTTCATGAGGTAGTAGTTCCCCGTAGATAGAAACAATATTTTCTACAACCATTAAATATATGTGTGAGGGAGTGTAGGTTGAACCATTGGATAAAAAAATTCTAGTATATTTATTATACTGTTGTTATTATGAAAAAATGGAACAAAAATAGGTTATAAGGGGTTTGAAGAAGAAAAAAATAAATGAAAAAAGCATGGGAAAAGATGTTACCTATAAATTGAGAAACTCTTTTTCATTTGAGCCAAAAGTCCATATTAAATTTCATTTTACCCATGTTAGGGATTCTGGAAGAAAATTATGGATTTTGGGAGCTTATTTGAGATTATATTTGAGTATACAAGAGGATTTAATGGTTTGAGTAAGTGGGTAGAGGTGGTGTCCTTTTATAAGAGAGAGTAGGGGCTCATTTGGAATGTCTTGAAGTATTATTTTATTAAAATTTATACTCAAATTATAATAACTCTAAAGAGATATCGTTCGATGATAAAACTTTTATGTGTCTAAATACACTCAACAAATAAGTTTTATAAATGTTTAGGCCTCATATGTAACCACATCTTTTGGTTTTTTCCCATAGATAAAAAAATTATTACTTAAAATGTATTCTTATATTTAACACTATATTGTTAATATAATTATAATAAAATTCCAAGAGTACCTCAAGAGAAAAAATAATGAAATTTCAATAATTATCTAATAATATTGAATAATATTATATTTCTATGACTATTATTTGTTTTAATAAAAAATTATTTGCATTAAAAACTCAAGGATGTCAATTTTGACACTATTTAGTAATTTTCTTAAAGTCATAAAACCATGATTAATTAGATCAATATAAAAAGACTCAAAATAAATAGTCATAATATTCCATAATTTTTTTGAATGGAAACATAATTTTTAATTTAGATTTATTTTTATATTTATAAATTTACTTATTTTAATCATTCATTAATATGGTAATCACTACATCATCATTAAATAATTAATAAATTTACATATTTACTATCTAAAAATAATAAATAAAATACCATGATGTAGGGAATTTTTATATATTTAATATTGAAAATTTATAGTCAATGATATTAGTTATATAACCATATATTAATTTTTTTTCATAAAGACACATGTTTATGTTATATATTTCTTAACATTAAATTAATTATTATAACATGACATTATCACACCCAAGAGGGTACTAAATTCTAATATATTAGCCTATAGATGGTTTTGGTTTCTGATGACTCATCCAATAAGAATATGACACGTTTTACGGTATTTTTATTTTATTATAATTGTATTTTTAGCTTTATTTACCTAATTTATGCTTTAACCAGGGTAAATAAAATATATATACTAATGTTAGTATTCTTAATGTCCAAAAATAAATGGTTACTATTTACATAATCTGGACCTTATTATAATAAATATGGAATACATTTTTCAAAAAACAAAACACAAAATTTGGATTTATTAATTGAAAATAATTTATCATTGTTAAAACCAAATAGGCAGGTTTTTAAGAAATAAAAAAACAAGTTTACATGGGTTTTGTTCAATTTAAATGTTAAAATACATCATATAACAAAAAATATTATTAAATTATGAAAATTTTATCCAATTATAAATTATAAAAATTAAATAGATAATGTATCTATAAAACAAATTTATGAAAAGGCTTTTTAGAATTTAAATTCTGTTTTTTACTGTTAAATACAATATAAATTGTATAAAAAAATACCAATAAATCAACCAAAATAAATTTTAATGTCCCTTTTATAATGAATATATTTATTATGTCAAATAAAAGATATAAACATTTCAAAAACAAGATTTAAAAATGGTTCTCCATCAAATGGATGTAAAACTATTTTTTAAAAATATTATAGTATTTAATGCTTAAAATGTGATTTATTCTCAATTTAAGCCTCTAAAATAAATTGGATAAAGGTAAAAACATGTAGAAACCAAGTGTAAAAATATTGTGGTTCGTTTTTTTCATTCTTTCTAACATAAAGTCTAGGTGTTAACAACTATTTAAAATAATAATATAATTTTTGTATTATTTTTCGGTATAACCTAGTGTTATGTGCAATGTATGATTTTAGATAATCCCTTTGTTGCATGTTGGGTACACTCTTAGAGGTAGCAACCCCCTTAAATTTAAACACTATTTGAATCAAAAATATTTAATATATATGCAGAAGTCGTATTCTATAATTATCTGGGATGTTTCATTTCTCCATCTTGAACTATGTCACTTACTTTTATATGACATGTAAATAAGAATAAAGTTTATATGTTCCCTATAGTGGCCCTATATTGTGTTGGAATACATTTCATTATGATTCTACCATTTATCCCTAGTATGTTTAATCATATACATGTTTACAATGGAAATGTAAATGTGACACTCAAGATCCTTGGACATCATGTTACAACTAGTACATTGTAACCCAAAAAGAATCAAATCATCATGTGATAACTAGAAAACAATAAAATAAAATCATTCCTATGTTATCACCATGATGGATTCTCTTTTATTAATTAATTTATTCCATTTCATCGATACCAGACTCTTACATGAATAATAATTGTATAAATTATCTAATACCTCGACCTGATACCTAATGGGAAATGAGAAGGTTTTATAATTTAATGTTGACTAATGAACTTATTCCACATTGTATGTTCCATCCAGCTTGCCTCTAATTATACTATGACCAAACCCTCTCACATTGTGTCATATACTATAATGACCCCAGTATACTCAATGAATGGACTACTATCTGTTACCAAAAATACACAAATAATGGTCCTATATAATTCACTTAATCACACTATCTCACAAAACTATTCAATCAAACAACATATCACATATAGTGGGGCCAAGAATCATGATCCCTCTCCACACATGATCTACTTTAAATATTATTCATATTCTATCTAGGAAGGGTATAAAAACCATCAAATAAGGTCAATATATTTTCACCCATGTTCTAGTAACTCAGGCATATCCCTAGACCACAAAAAATATCTCACATCAACATTTATGAAATTCACTAGGCCCCATAGGTCAATACCATTATTTCCCCCAATAAAATATCATTCCCATCATCAATCATTTACAATACAACCGATATGATTCTATTACCCAGACCTAATGGTCTGTTATAACCTCATTGAATCCCCTATTCATTTTATGTCCAATAAATAATGAAATTCCACATAGTAACTTAATATAACCCCCATTGAAATATTATTCCAAAACCATCTTACATATTTTTTGACTCATACTATGACAGATATTTCATATTTATTGGGAGTTCCATCATTTAATCCCCAAATAAAATTCCCTTTTTGAAGCATATTGTATCATATCAGAGGAATGAACCCACTAATTGTTCTCATACAGTTCAAAACACCCAAAAAATGATTTCAATAATGTTGTCTTGGAAACATCATCTTCTGGCCCATCCCACTAGGCCTATGGATCTCTGTATATCATGGCTATCTCTTAGATATTCACATAGGCTACCCAAGCCATAACATGAATCCCAAGACCGACCATGGGTGTCATATTAACTCAACTAATATCTTCCACCCTTGTACACATAATAACCGCGTGACCCCAATTGTATAAAGTGTTGAATCAATATTATGATGATCCATAGAGGCCCAAAAATATAAAATAATTTATATAATGTTCTCTAAGCCCATATAAATTATACACAATCCTATGATACATTAATATAATATAAAATTATTTATATATACTAATATTATCATATATGAAATGTATCACCTTCCACTAAAACAATGTAACCATCCATTATATGATCTCATATCCCCCCAAAATACCCATCCATGCCACATACACAATCATTACACCACTATAGATCCTATAAAATTCAATCGAACGAAAATAATTAGTAATAAAAACAATATTTAATTATTTCATTTAATATGAGGAAGAATAACATTTAACATACTCAATATTAAATTCCATTCAACCAAAACCACATTTGATTGCACTCAGTAGGACCATATTGTTCCATTGACATTATTATTTAAAAAATACATAATACCCAAAACTTGGTTAGTCCACAATGTAATCAAAACTAATGAAAAAATTGAAATACACTATTGTAGAGGTTTTCCTCAGTCAAACCACTGATATAAAATATCATATCATCCTCCTCAGTCCTGTTCTATAAATTGTAAACAAATACCCCATAATTGTGAGTTATTTCCATCATTATTTAGTTAAAATAAAAGATAAACTAAAATTAAATTGCAATAAATTATAGGGATTTGATATAGAACAAAAATAGGATAGGTGATTTAAATCACACCTGAATATACCATCGAAGCATAGCATGACCCATCCATTACCATCGGGGATCAATGGGGGAATAAGTTGAGAGAAATATACAATTCATACCACCTCGTAGTTCCATTTGACCTATTAATTAAAGAGATGTGACACCCATAGATGATAGGTTTTCCACTTTAAAAAATACGAGTCCTCATTCATAGTGAAACACGGATGTTATTGTTGTTAAGGGAACCATCCCATAACTAATTCACGGAGTGATGCAATCTTGTTTCGGACATAGTCATATTGTGTATAGGGGTCACATTTTTTAGAAAACCTTTAAAGGGTACTAGATACTACCTCCCTCTTTCAGGGTGTGAATCCTCACTCTAATCACCCTTCATAGTGTGATTTTCACCAAGCTAAGGTGCTCTATCCACCCGGATCCATCATGGCATGCCATTCCTTGTTTATGGCCAAATAATCTTTATGACATATAAATTTTTTAGCCACCCAATATTTAACTACTATGATTTTTTCCAATTAACATGAAAAAAATATTACTCTTTTTTCTATATTAAAAAAATATCATCAAGATTAAGCAATGCACAGTCTTTTAATATGTATTCCAATTCACATAATTACCCATACTCCAAAATCTTCACTCAAAATTATTTTAATAATTAAATGAAATATATATATATATATGTGTGTGGGTGTATCCGATGTCAAAAACATCAATAAGTAATTCTTCTTATCCCCATAACAAAATTGTAGTCACTTAAACCCCTCTCCAAGCCTATCATAGTTATCAATTCACCGATAACTCACTAAATACTAATTTGGAATGAAATAGGAGACAAACATACACATATCCAAAAAGTTTAGTCCCCTATTATATGTAAAATTAAACAACTACATATCTATAAGGCCAACCCCATAAAAAATATTCATAAACCCATCCCTTGTATGATGCAATTTTTTTAACTGGTTTATGTTAAAGATAATTGTACTCCCAAAAAAATAATTTATTTAATAATTGTATTATTTTGATCTTTTATTATCACAACCATAGGAATCACCTATTAGAACACTCTATATGTGGCCCAACAACAATGTAGATATTGTTTCAAACACATCGAATATATCTCTACACTAAAGAATTATTAATAACTCTATTGGTTGACCTATCAGGGAAACACTTGGATTTACCCACTATTGTGTTACCAAAAAGATCAATCCTCACATCACACCTTCAATAAAATAAAAAAATGTCCTTGGAATCCAATTAAAACATACAAACTAGAACCTCAATGTAATTACAAGATAGATCACCAGCATCCATGTTGGATGTGATTATATGTCCTCATGAATTGTTGCATCCTTGATATAAAACCCTACCATATTATACCATCTCCACATAAAACAAGATTCCAATATAAAAACATCAACCAAAAAAGAATCTACACATTGAATATTATAATATTTAGTTGTCTTGATTTTGGTGGATGTTACCACACATCAGTTTTATGATTCCACATCCACCATCAATATACAGTTATAACAGTACTGATGACCACCCAATGCAGGGAACATTGACCCATAACTAATATAGTTTCCCCAATATATTAATGTAATCACTTTAAAACTACTGAATTAAATTCCCAATAACTATGGCTCATTCTCTATCCTTTATATAATGTAGTTAATTTACATATCAAATATACTCACTCATGAGTTCCTATATATAATTTCCAATGTATCCCATTGTCTTATGTGACACCTAATATTAAATTATAGAATGTGATTTTGTTATTTTTACAAAACTATATTGTAATTAATGTATTACTATTTCTCTAAACAAAATTCTAATTTGATAGGATGAACATAAATGTGGGTCTAATTTGTTCAAAATAAAACTTGAATGATATTATAAAATTTTCCCTTGAAAATAATCATTTATGAATAATTGAACAATTGTATTAATTTATTCATCAATTTAATTATAATAATGTACCATATTAATTATAATTAATAATTTATTGATTATAAATTTTGTAAAAATATATATGATCACATTGTACTTAAATGGGAATTCTTTTAAAAAAAACTATATTTAAATACATAATTTCATTTTATTTTAATTAATAAAAAATTACAATAAATTAAAAAGTAATTTAATGATTATATATAAATATATAATAATATAAATTTTATAATGATGACCAAAGTAACATTTTTAATGAAATATCTTTTATTATTAAAAAATAAATTTATTCAAAAATAGTTTATCATCTTATTGTTCTTGTTTTATTGTAAATTATATTCTACAACTTCATTGAGTAAGATTTTATAGAAGTAGATTTATTATTTATAATCATAAAAATAATATTATGTAATACTTTATACATTATTTTTGTATATTATTAATAGATTTATTATTAAATATTTGTATCCATGGTATAGGTAAATCAGGTATAGATCGGATAAAATTAGTAGTAAAACATATTAAATATATCTAACAAATAACATTATCTTAATAGATGATTGATTTATAAAAATTAGTATTCAAAATTTTTTAAATGATATTTGTTAAATATTTATTTTTAATTTTGGAATCCAATATTGACATTTTTTTTAAATATATGATGTATTTTATTCAATTGAAAATCATTGATGAACATTAACGTTTGATTGAATGTATATAATATTCCAATTGGTTTTCTATTGATCGAAAATTATAAAAACATTATTTAATTATTATTTTTGATAAAAAATAATCAAAACTAGTTTAACAAATTTTTTATGATAAACCGATTTCCAATAAAAAATTCAATATTTTCCTAAAATACTATTTTTTGTTGATTTTTTGTTGATTTTATTATTAAAAGTAATATCTATCACATATAAAAAATAAATATGATAAAATGGACTCCAAAATTTAAATTATAATATTAAAATTCTTCAATACGACCCCTTTTATTTTTTCTATATAATTATGTTATCTGGTTAAAATGTTAAATTATCTGGGTTAAGGATAAAATTTGTTAAATTAAATTATAAGGAATAAATGTATCCAAAAAATTACCAAATTTAATCGGTTGAATTTATTTAGAATAAATAAAATCTTATATTGTATTTTTGGTTATCTTTTTTCTTCTTCACCTGATTATGATACATATATATTATTCTCTTGTTTAATTCTATTTGATCCTACCCCCCATAAAAGGATACAAGCTCTCCAATGATCTCAATAATTAATAAGTCTTCATGACCAGTCAATCCATACCATATTACCATCCTGGATTTATTACCCACATCCTAGAACTTATTTTCATTCAAATTAATCATCACTTTATGTCTTAATTTGTAATCTAGAAGGAGATTCTCAAAGATAAGGTAATCATCTTTTCCAAGACCATTATTTTTACTCTTTCGACTTCCACCTACAATAATATCTATAAAATTAAAATATTATAAATAGTAAAACTAATATATTAGGATTTTATTTTCTTATTGAATATTATTTATCCATATACTTCTCCATTAATTGGTTAAAAACCCATAATTCACGTGTTTAGAGGAGCACCACTTCACAAGATGATAAAATTTGTTTTCTATAACCAAATCACTTAGAAATAAAAAATTATGGATCCAAAGATTATATTTAGTACTTATGAAATAATATGTATTATAAAAATTTAAAATATCATCTCACTTCATACCCTTTAGTCCATTATGTAAATGATAATGGCATCAATTCCTACATAATAACCACCATCTCTATAAAAGGATTCGATTAATTTTCCATGAAAAAATGATAAATTATGTTTATAAAAATTCACATAATTTATAAATATTTTTTTTATAATATTAATATTTTTCTTTGAAATAAATATATCCAATCAACAAGTGATATACCTTACTTCTGAATATAGTCATGAGAAAGTTATGTTTTATCCACCAGAAAAAACAATACTAATTAAATATGATTATATAATTGGTGACAAAATGTTATAATATTATCATATACATTATAAGAAATATGAAAATATTTCTTGAAAAAATCAATACAATGTTTAAATTCATTATAATAGATGTTAAATATTGTCCAACTAATGGGAAGTTTGATGAAATATATTTCTTCTCAATTTCAACTCCATGGAGACATATTTGAAATTATGAACTTATTAACTATTATAAATTGTATTTCTATCCCCCTGAAAATATTTATCATGAATAAAAAATTATTAATTACGATTAATGTTTAAATTCATGTTTACTCTTTTCAAGGTGAACCAATTTAATAGCAAAAAATGAATTATTTTATTAGAAACTTATTATTTATTTCCCTATTTTTAATTGAAATAATATTATATTTTTTTTATTAATTAAAATCATTTATCTTCTAATACTATTTATATTTAAGGATATATCACACTTTTTTCTAAATTTCCCTCTCTTTGGTTCTGGAATCAATAAAAGATGTATTTAAAATAAAATTCCATTATTATTAAATTTTCCCTGAGTTAACCTTTCATATATTGTCCTATTTTTTAAAAAATGTTTTTAAAAAGGACATTTAATTTAAAAAAGTGAATTATCAAGGATATATAAATAATTTATTTTTTAAATTATTTTAATAATACATTTATATTATTTATTTGAATGGTTCTATTTTACACTCATTATAATAGACAAAAGGAATGTATTTTTTAATATATATAGAATTACCAAAAATTTATGCTTTCATATACAATAAAAAATATTTATATAAATATTGCCATTTTCAATATTTTTACAATGAAAATAGTTTAATTAAATAAAATTTTAATATTTTTCTTCTACTTAATTTATTTCACTAAATTTCATGTTTATATTACTAAACATATATGTATTATAAATTTATAAAATTATTTTATCGCTTAATTGTTTTTTGTACATTAACATTGTCTTAAAACCTCACAATTTTTAGATAATTTTTAATTGAAAATTATTTTTTATATAAATATTTATATTATTTTTATCGTGCTTATTTTTTTTCTTAAACAGTGTAACATTTCTCTATGTAGTTTTTTATGAGGAATGTTATTAAATTGGTATTTGAAATATTAATATTTGTTATCTATTGTGAATTTATGATTTTTTATGACAAATAATATTTTTATGAATTTATTCAACCAATCAATATATCAAGATAGCCTTAGGCATGTAGAAATTGGTGGAATGTAGAAATATGTATCCCCTTGATGAATCGATCTATCTTATAAGGGATTTTTTTAGTAAACTTATTAAAAGTTTTTTTGGTGTATATATACCCATAAAATAAATTATCATAAAAAATGTCTTGTAAATAAATATATCGTGGAATTTTAGATCATTATTTCTAATATAATAAATTTCATCCAATGAGAATTTATTTTTTATTATCTATTAGACTATTTCATTTAAAAAATCCATGTACGCATTTTGTGTAATAGTTATTGATTAAATGTAATGAGTTTTTAGTTAATTTGCATTCAATATTCCATATGACTTATTTATAATTTATGTTTTACGTTTTATATAACCATTATTATCAATTTATGGTTATCATTATTTTTTTTTCTTCCCCCATGATATACAGAAGAAATCATTGAATGAGATTCATGGATAGAAAATAATTTCTTTTTTTGTTATAATTTATTTTTTTCCTTTATAAAATGTGAATCATGTATATATCTATTTTTTAATCACTACTAAAATATTTAAAATTATAGGTTGAGGTACCTCCTATTGTTTATACTATAATAATGTTGAACTGAATCTTGGTTACTAGGTTTGGGGTTGTTACATCTTTGATCAAAGAATGTTTAGTAGAATACACGGGAACTAGATATATTAAAATATAGATTAACTAACCTAAACCTAAGATAGTCATTTATTATATTTTTAATGACAATAAAATAGCATAAGATATTCATTAAGGTACTGATGATGTATTTTCATAAAATATTTTCCATTGATCAATAATATACGACTCTGTTGTTTCGGTATTTATGCATCTAAGCAATATAAACCAAAAAGGAGTTGGTCAAGTCTATATTGTCTGTATTTATAGACAATGAATAATGGGAACATAAAATGAACCCAGTTTCATATTTATGGGGTATATTCATCGATACATTATTATAATGTTTCTAAAATCACTATAAAATATTTGAAAATATTTTCATGATTTAATGATGTTCCCATTGAAACCATGATTATGATTTCGAGATAGACAATGCACAAATTTTCAATTTATGTTACATATTATACTAAATTTAGTATGATATATTATGATTTAAAACTAATTATTCTCT
This sequence comes from Viscum album, assembly GCA_963277665.1. Taxonomy (NCBI): domain Eukaryota; kingdom Viridiplantae; phylum Streptophyta; class Magnoliopsida; order Santalales; family Viscaceae; genus Viscum; species Viscum album. Next base: position 516,876,561 of record OY728141.1, read on the forward strand.
TACATATTTAAATTTATTCCATTATTTGGATATGATTCATGGAAAAAGAATTGTATCAATTCTAATTGCCAATTTAGAAACATAACTATTCAGAGGACCAATACTACTGTTGTTGGAGAGGTTTTTATGATATCCATATAAAAGGTTATACCACAAGTTATTAATAATAACCCTCAAAATATATAGCAACATGATCATCTATTACACGATAGATATCTATTCAATCATTTAATGTGACAAAAGACTGAAAATTTGAGAAGATATAATAATCTAGAATAATCTGAGAAATTGATTAAATCCCATGAATAGTTATTTTGGTCCTTGTGATGCTATAAAAGATAAAATGTTATGAAATTATTGTATTGTATTAATGTTGATACTGATTGATGGTGTTTTTTGACATATGATACTATGGAGGAAGAATAAATCTGAAATAGTAAATGGATATTATGTTATATAATATTATTAGAAAAATATTTCCATCATAATAAACAAATTAAATTGAAGAGAATGTTTCTCAACATAATGAAAGAGAAACAACAACATTTTTTTCAGAGTATTAGTATACCATTTAAAGAAAATATAGATATTCTATAGACTACATATGGAATTCAGAATGAACGGATGATTATTTATTTGAAGGGATTAAATAAATTCACCTAAGGGAAATGGTTTCTCATAGTATTTTTGTTTTATCAAGAAATAGTATTATGTTATTTCAAAAGATATTAGGAAAATTTTAGATCCTAAATATTTTTTGTAAATAGAAAAATGAATATTTTTTTATCACAATGAAAAATTAAACACATCAATAAAGAATAATAGAACAAATCTATTTTATTTTGTATATGTTGTGTCCAAAAACATCATGGAAAATGGAAAAAGGTAATGGGGGTTGTTATATGTTTATATAATAGGGTCAACTGGCTAATGAATGTTTCAAACAAAAAACGATCACTACAATATAGTGCTTCAGTTATAATTTAATGGGGAATTAATCCCTCAAATAGCTCAAGAATCATGAAAAAACTGTCATAGAAGAGTGGAAGGGGAGAAATATATACTTATGAGTTCACTACATCTTAAGATGAAGTTCCTAATGATGTTCTGGGATAATCTATAATAATATGCACATATTTAGATAACTCTTTATTATATTCTAGATGTTTTCAATCATTTATAGCATCTATGTTACCTAATAAATATACATATTTTCCTAACACATAAAGAAGAGAATTTTCAGGAATCCTAGTGTAAATAAAATTTCAACAATTATGTGATAGTATGTTCCCTTTACGAATCCTAAAAATGCCCTATTTTTTCATTATTATAATATTTATAGTCGACTTTGATGTCACCATGTGTATGGACTAGATTTCAAAATAATATGATTTTTTGGTGAAATGTTACAGAAATTATGATTTGTGTGGAATATTTTGAATCAATTATATTTGTAAGGTTTTTTTTAATATTATAGTCCATGTCAAGATCCACCCATAGTAAATCTTTTAAATGAGTATGTTACTGAAGAAGATTAGAAAAAATATAAAGATGAAATGTTTAACCTTAAAATTGAGTATATACATATTGTAAATGAAAAAATTGATGGATTTCCTTAGGAAAAACCTAGATGTACACTATGGAATGAAGTTGAGTGTTCAACTAATATAAACCATGGGTTAAGATTTATATTAGTAGATCCATGTATTATAGCGACTGTCGAACTAGTGGAGTTAGTAAAACACATATAGTATTTATGTTCAATATTATTTATATTACCTTCTGTTTTACCTTGGGGATCCCATGTTTTTTTATTAAAAATAATGACATATCTATGAGGATCTTCACTGATTATAGTTAAATCAGTGATATTATAATTATGAAAAAGTGTCCTCTTAAACACATTGATGAATTATTTGATCAATTCCATGGACATCAATATTTTTCAATAATTTACCTTCATTATTGTTATCATTAGTTGTGAGTAAATAAGTAATATACAATGAATATGTATTTTTAGAAATTGTATAAACATTATTTTTTTTGTAATTTAATTTGTATTGAATAATACACCATGTGTTTTTATAGATAAATTTAATAGATTATTCATTAAATACATTGATTTTTTATTGATGATATTATTTAGTATTACTATATCTTAAATGACCACGAAAATCAATTAGGGATAATACTAGAGACACTTATTGAAAAGGAGTTATATTTTTAATTTGAAAAGAATGAATTTTTGAATTAGAATATTTCTTTTAAGGTACATATTTTCATTTACGATATAATCCAAGATAATCCTATGATGAAAATGAATGTCAAATAATGGTCAATGCCAATAAACATATCCATGTTATGTAGATTCATTTTATTAGAATGTTACTATCGATGATTTGTATAAATTTTTAAAAAATAGGATAACCCTTTAACCAAGATTACATATTAATGTGTTATGATTGAATGTAAAAATAATTGTGTATATTTTTTTGAATAACTGAAGAGGATATTGGTCAGCACAATTATTTCAACTCTAACATCATAAAATTAGGGGTTTGTGATATATAGATTTGCATCAAATAAAGGACATGGTTTATTCCTTAAAAGAGTGATAAATTCATTTCGTATGTATTAGGGAAGTTAAAGATTCATGAACATGACTATACAACATAAGATATTTAGTTGGAATATGTAATATTATCATGGATGATATGTATAAATTATATATATATTTAATTATGTGAGATATACATGGAAAATGATATCATGCAAGACATATTTTCATAATATGTCTAAATATGATTAAAAAATTATGGCTCGAGGTACTAAGGATTATGATTTCTTAATACATGAACACCCTCAAAAGGCAAATAATGATTCAGTTTCATTAAGAAGGAATGATCAAAATTTTCTAACCAAAATGATGATTGATAATGATAATATGTTCATGGATTTTTGTGAATATGGAAATAATAATTATTATAGAGAGGTAATTCAATCCTTTTATTATTGGATACTGAATAATCATTATTATAAATTATAGAATATTATCAACCTTATTATGAGAATTTTCAGAATATAATTATTGATGTGAATAATGGGATATTAGTATAATTATGATACGATGATGAAGTATTGATTTTTTGAAAGAGGCTATTATTTTCATCTAAACATGATATAAAAATGAAATTTTAGTATGAATATTAGAGTATAATTGTTTGTATATACATTTTCATTACCATGATTTATAGATATTTTATAATTTTTTTGATAATATGAACTTGGAAATTGGTTTTTATACAATGAGATGATTTGTTTTTCAATAGTAAAAGGAAGGGAGATAGAATCAAAAAGCGTACATGAATCCTATACGTGTTCCTCTGTGTAATTGGGAGGAGATTACTATTGAATCTATTAATGAATTACCAAGGAATACAGAAAATAATTATGCAAAAATAGTTATTATTGATTTAATTTCCAAATCTACAAATTAAAATACTATAATAGTAGTATTACCTCCTATGATTCGTGAAAGAAATTATATTAATGAGTTATTTATATTTTAGATAGAACCACATTTAATTTTTTTCAATCCTAATCCACCATTTACATGAAAATATTGGATGATTCTTAAAAGGGACTAGAAATTGGGCATTATTTGGGAACAAAATATCATACTAAAACTAATATATACTTATAATGGACTATTAAAATTTTAAAATAACAATTTAGGTCATGATCATGAGACATTCATAGTATATGGGATAAATATTATCCTTTTTCAAGTCTTATAATTATATTTTTTTCCATTTAAATGTTAGAATGGTTCAATATCAAGCAATATAGGGAAAGTGATGTCATAATATAATTGGTTGGTATGAATTTTGGGAACGGATTTTTGTAGGAATTGAAATTATTGTGTAGATAATGATAAATGTGAAGGCCAATCAGACTCATATTAGAGCGTTATAATATATAAAAATAGACATAATAAGATAAATGAAGGATTTATTTGATAATTCAATTTGGATATAATGTTTTAATAGAATGTATCTCCATGTAAGGTTGACAAAAGGATTAGTCCTAATGGGATACTAATCACTATGTACATTGTAAAATTTCAAAATCATAAAATAGATATTCTTTTGGATTACAATTTTACAATGCGAACAATCATATTTAAGGTACATGATGTGTTAAAAATATCATTGTAATGAAATTACATGTTATATTGAAAAAATATTATCCATAATATGAAATAGAATTGTATCCTTATATATCATTCTGTGTTGGGAAAATATGGATTTTTGACACAATAGAAATATTCTTGGTGAATCAAATGACTCAAATAGTAATAGTACATTGAAGAAATCATAAAATTATTGGAGGAACATTTGATCTATTGTATTTTATGAATAATAGCCACCCTCATTTGTTATAAAGTAATAACCATAAAAATTTCAGAGATAATATATTTGATAGAGTGGAGAATGAAACACCCGAGGTTTAATAATAGTAATTAAATGTTGTATTCTAACATACCTGTAATTTAAATATTATTTTTATATTTCATTGAATCAAAAATTGTAATTTCATATGAAGACTATTAATTTTTAACCTACATATTCAAAATAATCATAGAATGCAATTTACAAATACTCTTATTAAAATAAGCATTCATGATTTACTGAAAAATGAATATTTAACAACAATATATTTTATTTATAATACTATTTTATATTATATATAATTATGAATTTTATAATAATCACATTGATAAATATAAGTATGATATCAATTAGATGAAAAATTAAAAAATTTCATAAACATAGTAATATATAAATGGATAAAATGAAATTCATAGGTTATAAATATATATAGATTTAAATTTATATAATTATAATTACTAATCTTGTAGTAAATGTAAGATATTTATATACTTTAATATTCATTTTTTAAAAAATATATTTGGTTATGTTTTGGGGGTTTATGTTACATTAAATTCTGCAAATTCGATGAAATGAATTACAAAAAAAATATCAATTTAAATAATTGTAATTAGTATTATGTTATATGGTAATATTATTTCTTTCATTATGAATTGTATCAATAGTAAATATTATTCACCTGGATAATGGTAAATATGGATAAATTTTATTAAAACAATCGGTTAAATATTTAAAATATCTTTATCACCATATTTTATCTTATAGGGTTATCTCTTTTTGTTAGAAGTTCTTTTTAGGAGAAAAATTATTTATTTTAAATCCTTATTATGTATTTATTAAATAAATAATAAACTTGAAAAATGTAAGTAATATTTTATTCAATTTAAAACCATTCTGATTGTTTTTATTTAATTTACTGAATGGAAAATAGCATTTTGTTTTTTATTGAAAAAATATCCTAAAATATTTATTTCATTTATTATTTATCCCCAAAAATAATGAAATTTAAATTTACTACTTTATTTCAATATAGTATGATTTTTACTCTTAAATAAGATATTTTTCTAAATACATTTTTATGTGTTTTCTATTTTTATATTAAATGTATCTTATAGCACATATATAAATAAAAACTGATAAAATGGATTTATAAAAATAAAAATAATATAATTTATTTTTATGATCTCCAGTTTTATTTTTGTTCATATAATTATATTATAATGGAAAAATTTTAAATTATCATGATTACAATTAAAGTGCGTTTAAAGAGTGTTAAATAAAATATATGTCCAAAATTAAAACCAAAAAATTCTTAAATGTGAATTTATTAACATTATTTTTACTCTTTAACATATTATATTTAAATATGGGGTTCTATGGTGTCATATTACATGATAATGATATATATGTATTTATATTGAATTTATATAAATAGAATAACAACATTTCCAATTATTATTAAATGATATAACCAATCCTCTCATATGAACATTTAAAAATATTCATATATATTTTCCAATAAAAGTAATAATACCTTCTTATATTCTATGGATACATTCTATATTTACTATTCATTATAATAGACTGTCGTTTCAAGGCTTCATGTGTAATGATAAAGTTGTTTCTCTAAAATATGGCAATCATCATCAACAAGATATTTTTAACTCCTACCATTACTACCTTAAATTTATTAAAAAATTACCATATTATATGACCAATGTGTCTCAGGTACTTATATTTTTTATGTTTATATAATAATATTAATCAATCTTTATATCCATCAATTGAATATCACCACTATCACATGTTTGTACGAATGAGTTGCACCTCATGAACAAATGTAATTTTCTTTCCATCACCAACTCAATGGATAGAAATAATTTATAAACCTATGAATTTATAATATAAATTTGACAAAATATGGATTTTATAAAAATTAATACTTCATCTACTTTGATAGATTTTCTCCAATTATAAAAATTATAATGACTCTCAGGCATATGGTTAGCCATATCCATGAAACGATTTGATTATTTTATATTTCCAAATTCAAATAATGATTAGAAAAATATATAAAATGAATAAATATGAAATCATTTTCATTAATAAAATAATAGATATCATAGAGAAATAACATATAGACATGAATCACATATTATGTCATCAAAAATGCATTAAAAATTGAAGTACTCAACACCCAAGACAATGCTAATCTTAAAATATTATTAACAAACACATGAAATGATGTTTTAGGAGGAACATATATGATATTATAAATAATAATGTATTAGTTAAAAAATTAATAACATAATAAAAATAATTATAAATGATTGAAAATCATATTCAACTAAATGTCAGGATGAGGTAAGGGATATCATCTAAATCTCCACTCTATTGAGACAAATTTTTTATTATGAGAAAAGTTTATTTTATTTTGGGTATAAACTAACCCTATGATATATTTTACATGAATATAAATTTATAATTTATTATTATGTTTTAAATTCACAGTAAAAGGACTACCATTTTAAAAGATTGAAAATTGGTGTGAATTTAGTTTATAAAATCACATTAGGATTTCTCCAATTATCATCAATTAAAATATATAATCTATCCTGAATAAACACCATCTATTTTATTATTCAATATATATTTAAGGGTTTTTAATATTTTATTCTAAAATATTATCTCTTTGTAGAATCAACAAAATACAGAAATATTTTAAAGAATAATTGATCTCATTCATCTTTTTGATCTAGTGTATTTTAATTCATGTATATATTTTGATTACATAATTTAAAAAAAAATTATTTTCTGTACAAAAATTACCGATTAAGACCATTTTATATTGTCCATGAATTTTTAAAGGGGCATAATTTAATATTTTAATGTATTTTGAATGAGTAAAATTTGAATCACATTATAAAATTCAAGAATTAATTTTTCTTTTTAATGTAACCATTGTGAATGGATATTTCTATCACTATAAATATTTTATGATCTTTAGCTTATTATACAGTCTTTCAATGGTTTTAAATTGAAAACACTTTAATGAATTATTATTTTAATAATTAAATTAAATTTTCATTATTTTTCAGAAGAAATTTTATTACAAGAACTATAATACTGATCAATTAAAAATATTATTTTATGTCTTACTAATTTTTTGGTAATAAATTACATCATGAAACATTAAATATTTTGTGACCATTTCTCATTAACCCATAAATATTAATTATATATTTTTATTTTTTTCATGGATAAGAAAATTTCAAAAAATATATTTTATTTCAATATATATAGTTTTATTATTATTGTTATTTGATTTACTAGATATATATTAAAATTTCATATACATTCATCACTATTTTTATTATATTGATAAGGAATAGTTTTTGTGAATTAAAATGATTGTTTAATATATGCGGAATGCATTAGTTATTTAGTGATGGATCTGAACGAAAATTAACATTCCCCTGATGCATCTACCGGTCCAATGACACAAACCTGTTGAAAAAACTTATTAAAAATATTTATGGAATATACATACTCATTGATGAAAAAAATTTCTCATAAGGCCTTAATGGTAAATTTATCCTAATTTTTAAGATCATGATTTCTAATATTATTAATTTCATTTTTTGGGAAGTTATTTGTTATTATATATGGGATTATTACATTGATATTATCCTTATGTTCATTTAATGATCATGTTATTTATTTATAGGAAGTTTTTCTAGTTATTAACTTTTCCATTTTTATTATAACATAATTAATCATGCTAAAATCAATTTTATATATCCCTTAAATATAATTAGAGAACAAAATAATTTTTTTCCATTATGTATGATATTAAGAAGAAATCATTGAATGATTTTCAATGAAATATAATATTTTGTTTTATTATGAATTGTATTTTATTTCCATAGTAAATTAGGTATCATGAATGTTTTTGGTTCTTGAAGAAAGATAAACTTATTGATCCTTTTGGATTATATCCCTTTTAACTATTCCAATTTAATAAATTAACCACTAAATATTGATTAATATATTTAGCATTCTCATAGTAAATATCGAATAAATTTTATTTGAATCCATAGACACTAAGTTTAGTAAAACTTATATTTGAGAACATATCCCAATTATAAAATTTGAGGATATTTCTAATTGTATGATAATAAAAAATCTATTTTTGAAAGGTAGTCACTATTAAGACATGACATTGAACATTAAATAATATTGAGTTTTAGTCAAAGAATATACATTATTCAATATCAAGTATCTATTCAATTATAGAGTTTATGATAATTACTCCATAACTATCACATAAAAACTCAAATATTACAATGTATACACTTTTACTTGCTATCTTTATTTTTTCACTAAGTAAAACATTTTAAAATAAAACATGAATGATTTTTTTGAAAAAAAGCATCAGAATGTCAATCTTGACATCCTCATTTCCCATAACAATATATAAAACCTATGAAATGATATTTAAAATTTCATAAGAGAGACAAATGTGTATTAATTGGTATAGTAGATAGATATAATTCATTATTCTGTGGATATTTTAAACTCATGAAATCATTTTAAAAAAATCATAGATTTCAAAAATAAATCATAAACTCTTAATACTACCTCATTAAATCATAAGATTCCTATAAAAATAGATAAAAATAATAAATCAATAAGGTAATCTTATAGAATTCATATCATTCATACATTGTATCATTCATGAAAATATATGGAGTCGAATTCAAGGTTGCGTTTGGAATACCCATCAAAGTATATTCCATAATTCTATTAGGATAATCCGAACTATTTTACTCTCTCTTATTAAAAAATTCATTATATAGCTATCATGGGAAAACTCGACATGAATTTATCAAAGAACCAACCATTAACATAAAAAATGCACAAGAATCATAACATAATCCCAAAAAATAAAATATGCATAAAAATAGTCATTTTAGTCAAAAGATATCATTTAAATATATTGATATAATAAATCCAGTCAAAAATCAAAATAAAACATTTAAAAAGAAAATATTTTAATAAATGTGACCCATACCACATTAAAATTTTATTAATGCAATTAACAATTAAAAAAAATATTGTCTATATAAATAAATCTTTAAAACCATTTTTAATTCATGTACATTAATGAGAAATATTTTGATAAATAAATTTTAAAATAATTAAACTTTTGTTTTCTTTAATTTTTCTCTTAAAATGATTCAGAATCATCTTGTAAAATATTTTTATTCATGAAAAATAATCTTATGTCAATTTATTTTTGTTTGAGAAATTTTTCATATTTATTATTCCATTTATATCACTTATTATAGTGATATTAGAATTAGTTATTTATTTATGTTAATATTGGATGTTTTTACAATACCTAGTACAAGATTCGAAAATATACATGGTATGATTTCAAAAGTCCATGTATATAGGTATATTAATTCCAAGATTATATTAATGAAATAACAATCAATTATATATATCAATTATATCTTTTTATACCTTCATTAAATATGGATATGAAAACTAAATGACTTTACCATGATAGATATGTTAAGTGATACATATGCAGGAGTAGGTTTTTTATTTTTCAATTATCATTATTAGAATAAGTTAAATATTATTTTATCCTTTCTTAAGGGGCATAATATCATTTTTATTAAATAAATTATTTAAATATCCTTATATATATATAATATGTGATGTGGTGATGAATAATGAATCGCATCGCTTCGTGGAGGTTATAGTTCACATGCATGCATGAATGGAAATATAATTTTTATGTTCATGGAAAATAAAAACATAATTGACATATTATTATACTGTAAACATAATCTCCATTAGTACCACATATAAAAATTTATTCCATCTTTATAACTAGTCTATAGATATAGTAATTAAATACAATGTATATTAGTTTTGTGGTATTAGTCTACCGTACTAATGAATGAAAGTGTATTTCCCATTTGATGAAATCAGTGATGGATTTAGGTGATGATATTAAATTTGTAATATATAAATATATTGAGGATACTTTTTTTATTATCACATCATGTATGGAAATTTTTTAATGAAAATGGAAGAAAAAAATAAAATATAATCAATTATAAAAAAATGTTTCCTTCTTTCAGACGTTCACATTTTCTTAACATCCAAACAACACTATAGAGGGTGTTATATAAAAAGTAAAACCTATATAATGATTGTTGGTTTTATAGGAAGTGTTTTGGGTAGTGACTGGACCAAAAAATTAATTTTATGCAATAGAGATGAATGGGTTCACTTTTATAGAAGTTTGGAGGGGCACTCATGGAATTATAAATAGTATTAAATTAATATATATTCATATTCCATTCCAAATATAAGTCCCCAACCTTTAACATTACTTGATTTTTAGACAATTAAATAACATTAATCTCAATCACTTTAATTATATTTTTATGTATATATATTTAATTAATCATGCCATTATTCATATATACAAACATAAAAATTACAATATTTACAGTACTACTCAATATAAATTTTTCTAAAAATAAAAACATTAAAAACATGGTTTAGATAAATTTTTAAACATATTAAATTTTCCACGATCACATAATTAACATTATTCCCCATTAAAATCATATGAATAATATTTAAAACATTATATTTGAATAAAAATATTAGTATTGGTTACACAAATAAGGAAACAATTAGCCTTACTAAAACATGTTAACCCTTAATACATTAACATAATGTAATAATTTTTACCTTTATGAAGTTGTAAATACTATTTACCAATTATAAGATCATTTCATACCATTTTGTAAACAAAATATTTCCATAAAAGACATAAGAATCACACATAACATATATGAGGTAACATGGGACCTATTTATACATAAATGGAATAACCATACCGTCGACTTCTACCAATATAATTGTTAAAAATGGAATAGCCATATGGACGACTTCCATCACCAATTCATTGGAGGATGTAAACATATCTACCCATCCTTGGTTTATCAGGGAACCACCCATCATTGAAATATTATATAACCACACATGTTTGGTCTATTTCATAACCACACATCAATTTTCTAGTTAAAATTATATTTTTACAACACATAAAAGATTACCATTATCAACATTTCACTGATAATATTTAATTTAAAATCACATAAAATCATTAAAATATATTTAAATTATAAATTATTTCCCAAAAACATTTTCAATACCAAAATATCCAAATACGGGAATAATTTATTTATTTTCCTTTATTAAACATTATGACTTATAGTGGAATCCAAATATTAAATAATGGTTACAACGGTAGAGAAGTAATTGTTGTCTCATACATTGAAAACATTCATTTTTTCATTTAGTGAAGTACTTTGTAGAACAAGATTCCTTCTTAATGAATTTAAAATTTAAATGGGTTTATTATATATCTATAGAGAAGGACGTTTATAAATTAAATAATTCTATAATGAATGGATATTGAGACAAGGACTCTAACCTTTCCTTTCCATTATGGTGATCATCCTTTAACATAATGTAAAATGGTTTAAAAAATATATCTAAATAATTATAAACCATATTAATATTTATGTTATCATATATGAACCTATTTTTATATCTTATTACCAGTTTTTCAAAAATATTTTGTTATCTTCACTATTTATGTTGTTTATCACATAGTCTCATGAGTATGGTTTGACTTATTACTAATTGTTACCATTAATGAAATAATGGGTTTATCAAATCATGTATGTAAAAAAATATTTAAATATCATATATATCCTATATATATATTGATAATAATCCATATTATTTGATATTTGTAATGAAGTGCATCATTCAGGGAGATGGTAGGTCGTACGTACGCATGGAAACTACTTTCATTTCATTGTTGAATTAAGAAAAATGAAAACTGAATGATACATATGTATTTTATATGTCTAGTAAAATATCTATGTTATTTGAGTTACATAAATTTATTAACCCTGTCCATTATAAATTATATGTATGGAATGATTAAGTCATATCACTAAAGGGGGCGATAATCCACACTTCTTCAAATCCACACTTCTTCAAATGAAATTATCATATTTACACAACATAAAAAGACTAAAGGTATTATATTAATATAAATTATAGGACAATTGAGTCAATAAAAATAAACTATATGTGATAAATAAATATATTTTTTTTTATCAAAATGGCCTCCAAGAATGGTGGTATTGGAAAATTGAAAAATTATCATTTCGTGAGGTAGTAGTTCATTATACACACAAACAATATGTTTTTATCTATTAGATGGAAGTGTGTGTATTTGTAGATAGAAATATTTTCATAAAAACATACTAGTATATTTATGATTTTTTTGTTAAAAAATTATGGATTAATTGGATTTCATAGGGGAGAAGGTAAATGAAGAAATTGAGTTTGCGAGAAGACGTTACCTCTTAATTAGGTAACTCCTTTTGGATTATTCCAAAATGCATCGATGAATTCTCTTATTCCCAAGGTAAGGATTATAATATGAAAGGAGGGATTTTTGGATCTTATTTGATCATGTTTTTGGTGAGCCAAGGGGTTGAGAGGTTGGAGGAAGTGGGTAGAGGTGGTGGCCTTTTTATAAGAGGGGGAGGGTCATATTAAGAAATTCTTAAAATATTAGTTTATTATAAATTGATTTTCAGTTTATAATATATCAAATGATATTTATATCAAATATAATATTATTATGTGTATAAATACAAACAACCAATTAATTATAGGTATGTTAACATCACAAAATTAACCTCTTCTTTTAGCTTTAATCCATATTTAAATAATATAACTCTTACCATATCTTCTTTTATTTGTACAATATATTGTTAGTATAGTTTCTATTAAATTACAGGAGCAAATAAATTGGATACTGTATGAATTTTTTAACACTATTCATGTAAATTTTTTGAACCATATATTTCTATTAGTTATATACTGATCAATAAAAAATTAAATATTTCAAAATCTCATTTATGTAAATTTTGACATAATTTTGAAGATGGTTTTTTTAAATCATAAAAACTCGATTCCTCCATTCAAAAAAAATTAATCATCCCTAACATGTAAATCGAATATAAAAAATTTTCGTACGTTATTACATGATTTAATTTATATTTTTTTAACATTATTAATATCATTTATTTGATTTATCTTTTAATAATACATTTGTTGCATCATCATTTTGTAATAATTAAATATTATTATTTAATGTCTAAAAATAATAAATAAATTTTCATAATAAAGATAAATTATATATTTTTTCAAATAATATTTATAGTCAAATTTATTTTATTTATGACCCAAAATTAAATTTTGTTTATTTATTATAATTTTAATATGGCACTTTTAACTCGTATTTAAATAAAAATTTAATAAATTTCTTAATCTAACACAAGTTTAAAGGAAACGAACATATGTTTTATTACAAAATATTGATTTGGGTAGAAAAAAAGTATCAAACAAACTTATAAATTCTGTCACAGTAATTTTATATTATGATAATAATTTTTTGTACCATTAATTGTATTATTTACATTTAACCACTGTAAAAATAATTAAAATATTACTATTCCCCAAAAATTATTTCGATCCTATTAGAAAATAATATTCACCCTTTTGAAAACCATATATGTTTTATTTTAATATTCAAATTCATAGAAGTAGTGAAATTATTTTTAATGCAAAGTTGAAATAGTGATTAGGATGTGGGAAAAAGAGACATTCAAATGTTCAATAAAATTTAATAATAAAATTTTATTTTAAAAATGATTCCAGAGACATAAATTGGACTAATATTTGTATTATGTATCTATTTTTAAATATAAATAAATTCAAATTTAAATAACTATATAAATGAAGAATTCAATTTTTAACTACTATGTAGTATTTTTTATTATTCAACAAAAATTGAAACTTTTCAGAAAAATACCATAATTTTAAACAAATAAATGTTGATATCTCGATTCGAGAGATGAAGTTTATTTTTTCAAATAGAACGTATAATGTTTTCAAAAAGTATATTTAAAATTATTTTTCCTTCAGAAGCTGGTAAAACAACCTTAAAAAATAATGTATTTTATGCATAAAACTAGATTTATTATCATTTTATGCCAATAAAATATATTGTGTGAATGTAAAAACATTTAACAAATTTATTTTAAAAACATTAGATTGTTCTCTTCATTCTTGAAAATACAAAGGCTAAGAATTATCAAAAATTTAAATGAATAATAATAATAACATTGTATTCTTTTTAGGTATCACTAAATATTTTGTTCTTGTTAAGATTTAGGAGAAACCCATTATTGTGTGCCGATATGCTATCAGAGATAACATCCCTGTTAAGGTAAAACCACTATCTACAACAAAAATATTAATATATTTGTAAATTTATTATTATTTACATAACTGGGATGTTACAACATTCCCCCAGTTTAGAAATTTCTTCACCACATGTTTATTTACATATCAAATAAGTGGGGGGTAATTTTACCCTATAGAATTTTTAGAATCTAATGTTTCTTATTCAACCATATCGGGTTTCCAAAATACCATAACCAGATGAATCACCTTATCCCACAACAGAAGATCAATGTGGTCATGAATCTAGACTGGTTTTACCTCATAAGTAAGATTCTCCTCCAACTAAACTACTTCTGGCGTAAAAAAATATGATGGATATGGCATGTACATTATTAACATTGAAACATGAAAAACATTGTGTACATAGGATAAATTTGGTATTAAATCCACTCAATATAAAATTGATCCATCTTTCTCTAGGATCTCTTATTTTCAAATTAACCACAGGCTCATGTTACCATTCTTACCAAAATGCATCACACTCTTCCTTGAAAAAACATTGAGAAATATATGATCACATACCTAAAAAAGAAATATCCATCCTCTAGTTATCTAGGTAACTTTTATTCCTGCTCTGAGTTGTGCTCATGTGCTTTTGAATAACCAGAACATTATCTTACATTCCATCGACCAATTATTGTCCAATCGACTTCATTTCACCTACTTCATCCCAAAAATCTATAGTTCGAAACCAATAACCCTATAATTCCTCAAATGGTTCAAAATGTATACTAGGATGAAAACTATTATAATATGAAAACTTATCCAAAGAAAGATGTTGATCACAACTTCCATGGTAATATTTTGAACAAGTATATAGAATATCCTCCAAGGTCTAAATTGTTAATTCTTACTACCCATTTTATTTTGGATGAAATGATGTTCTAAAATTTATTTCAGTACTAATGGACTTCGGAAGGATTTTCAAAAAGTTAGAATATCACTTGATTATGATCAAATACAATGGATTGATGAACTACTTGTATCATAAATATCTTTTTAATATACAATGGAGAATGATGATCTAGGGACAAAGTACATTGAATAGAAATAAAATAATCATATTTAGTCAATCGATCAATATTTACTCAACTTCCATTATTACCAAAATATGTCTTCCGTAATCCCTCAACGATTTCTAGGGATATATTTTTACATTTCTACTGTAGCACTGGAAAAGGATAAATTATCCATTTCAGTAACTTCTTATATACTTGGACCTGTTGATAGTCAAAAATATTAGGGTAAAATTATTAATATCTCTTTTCATTACATCCCACAACTAATAACCTTGATGATCTATGTAAGACATACTACTTCTAGGGTGAACTGAAAATGGGGATATATGATCTTCATATAACTAATCATTCTTCAATTGTGAAAATCAATGCATGCATAATCTCTTCTGAATCCTCAAAAAAAAATTATCAACAATAAATTCAGTAAACATTCCCTTCTAAACTAATTATACCTTTTTATGCAACTAATGGTCTCCAATTTGTGCTTTCATAATTCAATATGATAGAGATGATTTCACTAAAATAAAAAAAAAGAGAAATTTCAAGTACTATCTACTTCACACCCAATCATAATAAAATAATTATCAAAAGTATCAAATTCCAATCATTTCATGGTTAACTAAGCATTAATTTTGGAACTGAAAGCATCAACCACATGATTTTCCATTCCTTGATGGTAATGAATTGTGAAACCATAATCCTTGATTAATTCCATCCATATCCTATATTGCATGTTCAATTCTTTTTGAGTGAATATACACATCAAATTTTATCAGTAAATAGATATTTCATAGTTTAATCTATACAAATGAAACATTAAAATTTTTAATGAAAAAACCAAAGCCGCTAATTACAAATCATGTGTAGGTGAATTTAATTCACGAGGTCTCAATTGAAAAAAATCATAATAAATTACCTTGGCATTCTGTATTAGAACACAACCATGTACATTCAATGAAGCATTAATATTAATAACAAACACCCTATTCCTAGAAGTTATTGCCAAAACTGGCGCATTTACTGATAATCATTTCAATTCATGAATACAATAATAACATTGTAAAGTCCATATGAACATAACTATTATTCTTGCTAACATAGATAGTGGGATAGACTACTGAGAAACTTTGTCAAAAATCCTTATTTAATAATCACAGAATCAATTAAAAATATGAATATCTATCATTTTGGTAGGTCATGGACACTCTTCAACAACTTTTTTAAAAGTTTTATCAATTATTCCATCTTTAGAAACAATATGACCATGGAACGAAAGTTGTTTCACCAAAAATTTAGTCATAATAATTGCTCCATAATGTTTCCTTCATTTTAAACATTAAAAAACAATCCATAAGTGTCTTTCATGCTCCGCCCTTATTTTAGAATACGCAAATATATCATTTATAAACACAACCACTAACTGATCCAAACACTGTTGAAAAGACACGATTCATGATATTATAAAATAGAGAAGGTGCATTAGAGAACCCAATAGTCATAATTACAAAAACTTAATGTCCATATCTTGTTTGGAACATTGTATTTGGAATGTCATCATCATTCACTATTTGCGGATGGTACCCATACCTCAAATCTATCATCAAAAAACATTGATCATGTCACAACCCGTCCCAGTGATGTCGGCATTGCGAATCCCCAAGACCTCTTATAATAGGCTATGGATAGTGACTAGAATCATGTATGCATATGATGAACATGGGAGGAATCACATATGTACTTCCAAGCAAGAACACATCTCCAATACCACAAATGTATAAATGTAAAAACCCCTAAGGAACAAAATGCATGAAAATAATTAAACCCAACCAACAGTGTATAATAGCATGTAATGTGTGGAATGTAACTGGGCAAGAATACAAGCCCACCAAATGAAAGAGACTGTAACTACAAACAAAAACCTATAAACAAGAAAAGTATCGGGGCTACTGATCGACGTGAATGAACACCTCAGCCAACAGGGGTTCTCATAAAGCTCAGTCTTGTCCTAGTCCTAATTTATTCCATCAAAAGGAAACACATCATCACAATACATGACCAGTGATGGAAATGATTGTTCATTGGGTGAGTAAAAAAATACTCGGTAGGACACCGTGAAGAAAAATTCAATACACAAAGGCAAGGTACATTCAACTCTACACAAGTATATGTCTACAATATATACCAAGAATATATCCAGATATACATGAATCTTAGACCAGTAGTCTAGAGGTATGTCACAATGACCAACATACCCATGCTAGGAATTCTATCCTAAGATTTCATGAAACACATTCCTGGGAGAACTCACTCCATGATTCTGAAAGCTCTAACGATGTTCGCTTGAGATGTATTGTTCATCGATATGTGTCACAAAAGAGATAGGTACAATGATAGATCTTAAGAGAGTACGTATACACTCATTCCACGAAAACACACTTCAATGTGGGAAATAGATCATGATACATGGATGAGGATCCCTTCCACGACCTTGGATTGTAAAACGACTCAACCAGATTCACCGTATTAGTATAAGATCGATATCTGGTTGGATTTTTCAAATTGATAAATGAATCTAACAAAGGTTAATAATGAATATATGATCCTTCTCCAGGCCTCTCAGAGCATATTCTTGACACTAACCAGAATGTCTTGCTGATGGGATCATACTCCATCAGATAGAGAACGATGCCTGACCTTTTGGGCAAGGTGAAAGGATCTCTAGACCAAATGAAAAAAATCTATGATATGGTGGATAGGGAAATAGATCCATGTACATGAATGTACAAGATGTGTAAAATAGTCTCATGACAATTCCTGTGACCTAGTTTACAACCCTTGTTCAATGTACCATGTGAAAAAGTGCATGTTTTATAGAAATAGATATAGAAAACGTGTAGATGAGTAACACGCTCTTTCCTACTATCTGGGTGATTTCCATGTATACTAGCGATGTGCATGTATAGGGCATCAACCCATGGTTACCGACTCATGTACTGGTATATGGGGTAAACCAGGTTGCCAACCTGGTTTGGCGATCCGGTCAAGTACATGTTGTGTAGTCTACCCTGTATCCTTGTATCATTCGAGATTAATATTGAGTTACACATAAGGATGCACATTCCATGTGACATATGCTACACATTTTATTTAAGAATTCTATAATTCGTAACTATATACCTTGTTGATCTATCCCCATAATTAGTGTTCATCAGATAACACTTTGTGTTCTACGAGATTTTCCAGAATCACAAGTACATCGCATGGTCCTTCGGTTGATCCTCCAATTCATGATCCATCCATTCAATAACCTCGATACTAATGGTACTAGGTGTCCTCTCCATGCCATCGATATTTCAGGACGTTTTGGGTCTTCTATTATCCCTGAATATTCATTAAGATTATCCCCATAAAAATGCTCGATAGTTGATTTCTCCCAAATCGTGTTGATTCATCAGCCACTATCGGCATCACACCTATGGTGGGTCTTTACGAAGATATATAAAAAATTTATGATCCTTGGACCATGAAACAAATGTGAAATGATCCTTCATTCATATTCAAATGAAGAACATAGAACATGAGGGGATAACGAGGGAGAAACATGGAAACAACTCCACAAATGAACCTCACCAGTGATTTTTTACAACCTCAATCCATTACAATTAGAATGATCATGAACTAAAATATAAAAAAATTCACCATAAACAATACCTGGAATAGAAATACCTTATCCAAGAATGAGTGACCCACATGTCAACCAGTTCAAGGGCTTATCCTCATTCATCATTTAATTCATAAATGGGGTAATAAGGAAATACTAAGCACATTCCATAAATTGATTTAGGATCAATCTCTGATGAAGAGGGATTGTGAAGTTGTCGTAGATGAGATCCTACAACTCTGTTGGAACCACGATTCTTGAATTGTTGATTTTTCATCATTCATTATTGATAGGTTTCTCTAAGGAGTCTCATATCCATTCCTCTAGAGAGTTCTAGAGTTATGTTTCTAACCACTGAAATTCTGATTACCAGCTTATTTAAAAGCTCTAGTTGCTACATTGATGCTAATTTAATAATAGAAAAAATATATTTTATTTTATTTCCTTAAACGTTCAAAAAAATAACATTCATATCCAACCTACACTGACTGGTTTAAAGACTCACATAATGTAAAGCCACTACTCTAAACACTAATGTTCCCTCATATTTCTTATTCCGGAACCTGTTTATAAATTTTTCCTCTTTACTAGGAATACTACATGTGCATGATATTTAATATATTTAATATATTAAAAACATTTATTATGGGATCATCGGGCCTCAGAATTGCACACGGCGATAGAGCCTATTATCGTATTAATACCATATAATATTTAAAAATAATACATAGAATATTGTGGACAATACATAGATCCATGTAGCTGATAAAAAACGTCAATATGATGTAATGGATAGTTTTTATTAAGAGGGGTGTTATTAAAGCATCTTTCATAAATAAAAAGTCTCATAGAATCATCATTCATTTTCACAAATAAAATAGGACCACCCCATGATGATGATCTAGGTCCAAGAAAACATTTATCAAGTAATTATTGTAACTTCTTTTAAATTATACCAATTCTACTTGATCCATTTGAAAAGGGGGTTTAGAAATAGGCTTAGTATCATGAACTAAATCAAAATTGAATTAATACTTTTGATTATGAACAATACCACAAAATATTCAAGAAAAACATATTATAATTCATTAACTACTCGGTTCTCACTAATAAAAAATATTTCATTCTTTTGAACCACATGACCCAGAAAACAGTCACTTCCAACATTAATCAATATTTTATATTTTTGGTATGTTATTAGAGTTATAAAATTGTTTAATAAAATTTTATTGGATTTTTAATCTATTTAAGAATGATAAACTGAAATCCAATCCATAACCAAAATGATATCAAACTACACAATGTAACGTTCATTAAGATTTTTTGGAAAGGCCATCCTAGTCATGATAATAGAATAATTCCTATAAATCATTGTTTCTTTACTTATCCCACGCAGTGTTTTTACCAAAAGAAATATATAACATTTAAGAGGTGAAATTTCTATTTTACTTGAAAAATATTACATAAGTAAATGAATGTCATGATCTAGAGACACATAGAGTGACTGAATAATTTGGAAAAACCGGTAACATATCTATCACCACTTTATTTGAGTATCCCAATTCATCCATAATTGTAGAAAATTATTTTTATCATTCCCTTCAACTTTTGATCATTCTAGTTTCTATCATAGGTAATTAACATTGGATAAGTATTAGAATAATTCCATAACTTGCTGCAACTAAAACATATTACCGTTAGCTTTTCATTACTAGACTGATCATCATCATAATAGATAGGAGAAATATGACTACTCTTACCACACCAAAAGTAGTTCTAAAATTTTGGGAGACATTCTACATGGTTCTTTTTACCACACTTTTCATAGTGTGGACATTTTTTATTCAGACCTGTAGAATTATTTTGTGAATTATTTCTTATATTCATCCAAGTAGACTGCTTATTTTCATTCTCTCAAAGAACAAATGATCTTAAAAAAACTCTATTTCTATCTTCTCATCACATCAGAAAAGTTCCACATTGCTTTTGAACATACAATGAGATATATCCCTTCAATATTTCATCTGCAATCCCGAGTAAAACCGATTTATCTTGATATAAATACCTAAGATAAATTTTGGGACATACCATTTAAAAGGTGTGAATGAGTTCTTATATGCATCAATAACATATTCCTCTTTTTATATCAATTCCATGGATTTAATTTTAATCATTAGTTGAAAATCCTTAGTAAAATATTTCTCATGGAATTAATTTTTATATTCATACTATTCCATTGAATCAATATCTTCAATTCCTATATTTTCTGTAATCAATGACCACACCTAATCGACATTAGCTTCAAAACGATAAATTGTAAGACTAACCCTTTGACTGTTTGAACACCCTGTTACATTAAAAATCTTTTCCAGTGATTTAATCTAACTTTCAGATTTTACATTCTCATATGATCCTGTGAATGATGGGGGATATTGCCTCATTAGATTCTCCAATATCGACATATGCTACTCTAGTTGATATTGTTGATCTCGTGAATGGAAGCCACCACCATTTCCCACTTAAGTCAGTATATCCATCACTACAACAAACAGTTCAGTTTTGATTCCAAACATCTCAGGATGATGATTTGGTGGGATATTTTCTTTTGTATTCCTTCCATTACTAGTTTCCATTGTTTCTCTACAGAAATCCATTCTGAAAGAACATTTCATAGATTATGCGACATGGTAATCATTAAATTATATATTATTTCTAATTGTACATAAAGTAAAACATAATTTATGTTTATTCTATTAACAATATTATAACTCATAAGGATATCTAAACTAACCTTTGATTCCATCTATAAATACACATAAATGAATATTACTTAATTATGAGTTAGGTCAATAATTTGACACTCAATGACATTTGGGTTCTTTTTAGGTTTTGTGTTTTAGTGAATTATTCCATAATTCAATCATAACAACATGGATACTACATTGTATACACTTATACTCGCCAATTGTTTCTCTTAAAACATCACCTTTTCAAAAGAATCATGTTTTCACTTTATTATTAAACATCATAGATTTTTCATGATCCCATCATTAACGTTATTATCCTTGAAAAACCTATGAAAAACATATCAAACATGGTATGAGGATAAAAATCTCAGTAATGGATACATAAATAAAGAAACATTTTTCCTTGTTAAAACATGTAAACCATGAATACATTATCGTAAAGTTATACTTTTCAACTTCATGATGTAGAAAATACACTTCACTGAATAAAAACAAATTTATTACACTTTTAATTCCATAATATTGCTATAAAACCCAATGAAATCACACATATAATATTAATGAAAACATGGTACATATTCATCCATAAATGGAATTACCATATAGTCGAATTCCACATATTTCATTCGTACAAATGGAATAGCCATACAGTTTACTTCTATACCTAATACATTCGAGGTTATAACATATCAACTTGACCTTGGTTTATCACAAAACCACTTGTCTTTATTTTATCATGTAACCACATGTTTTTTGTTTGTCACATAACCTCTTGTCCATTTTCTGAGTACAATTATATAATCACAACACATAAAATATTATCATTATCAACATATCACTCTAAAACTATCATTTTCATTCACAAGAAATATTTTCAATATATTGAAATAATCAATACCTTTTCAAAACCAATTTAAAATACCAAAATACACAAAAATGGGAAAAAGTGATTCTTTTCCTTTAAAAAAAATATTAAGGCATATAGAGGAATTCAAATATGAAATAACAGTTATAGCGATGGAGAGTTAATTGTCGTCACATACATTAAAAACATTACATTTTTCATATTAAAAAAATCAAAAAATAGGATCCAAATTGTATGAAATTAATAGTAAAAGTGGTTTATTATACACCGTATAAATATTTACCTGTATAAATTAAAATATTCTCTAATGAAGGGATATTGTGACAATGTTTGTAGCCTTTCGAATTATTTAAGGTGAATTTCAAATAACATTATATATAATTGTTTTTAAAAATGTAACTTACTAATTCCAGAACCATATTAATATTTATGATATTATATATGATCCTCTTATAATATATTATTAACATTTTGTTAGAAATTATTTGTTGTCTTCACTATTTGGGATATTAATCACATACTCTCTTGAGTATGTTTCGAATTATTATTTGGCGTTCCCATTAAATAGATCATGGTTTCATCATCACTAGAATAAAAAAATATTTTATATATCATATATATCTAATAAATATTTATTTATAATAATCAATTTTCTTTGAGATTAGTAATCAAGTGCACTGTCTAGGGAGACGGTAGGTCGTATGTATAATGAATGCTACATTCATTTCATTGATGTATTAGAAGAATAAAACTGAAATGATGCATATGTATAATATATATCCAGTATAATATATATGTTTAATATGTTATATAGGTTTATTATCACAATCCTTTATACCTTCCATGTATAAAATGAACGATTCATATCCCTTATGGGTCCAGAAGTCCACACATCCTCAAATTAAATTATTGTAGTTAAACTACATGAAAATAATATAGGTATGTTATAAATATAAATTAAAGAGGCATTGAAAAAATATAAATATAATATATATAATATATATAATTTCGATCATAATAGTTAACATGTATGGTGGTAGGGGAAAATTGAATAATCATCATTTCAGGACACAACAGACCATCGTATAGAGAAATTGTTTGTTCATATCCATTCGATGGAGGTGTGTATATTTTTAGGTCATAATACTATAATAACAAAATCATAGTACATTAAGATGTGTTTGTTGTTAATAATTAATTAAATCAGTAGAGATCATGGGGTGTAGAAGGAAAATAATGGAATGGAGCTTCTGAGAAGATGTTACCTCTTAATTGGGTAACTCCTTTTGGTTTTCACCAAAAGGATTCCATGAACATCCTTATGCCCAAGGTAAGGTTTCTAGGAGGAAGGGGGCAATTTATGGATATTATTTGAGAATATTTTAGGTGAGGCAATGGGTGTGAGATTTGTGAGAAACTCGGTGGATGTGGCAGGATTCTATATGCGAGAGGAGAGTCAATTTTTGAATGTCTTGAAAATATAATTTATTTAAATTGATTTTAGGTTTCTAATAGATACAATGTGATTAACATAGAATCTAATATGATCATGGGAAGGACTACTCTCATTATATTAATTTTAGACATATTTAGTTTGCAAAATTATCCTCATTATTTTCCTTTAACCCATTGTTTAAAAAATTAACCCATACCTCATCTTGTGGTATTTTTAATTCATCTTGTATTTTTAACCAAAAATAGATACAATTTGTATATGTTTAATTTATGTAACTTATTTTAATTGATTTTTATTTAAATAAATCATTTTATGCAATATCATTGTTTTAGAATTAAATTATATTATTTATTGTATAAAAATTATATATAAATTATAAAAATATAGATAAATTTCATATATTTCAAATGAATATATATTTTCAAATATAACATATGTATATACCAATAGTAAAAAAATTAGTTATTAAAATTTCAATATGACACTTTTAACTCTTATTTAAATAAAAATTCGATAAATGTCTTAATTTTAGACAAGTTTCTTATAATAATTCATATATTTGACATAAGATTGATTTGGATAGAAATAAACTTTTCCAATGAACATAAGAGTAGTGATAGGTATGTTTTATAATATTATAATAATATTTTTACCATTAATTAAACTATTTACCTTTAACTTCATTAAATAAAATTCAAACGGTATTATTCATCAAAAATTATCTTGATCTCATAAGAAAACAAGTTTTACACTGATTACAAAAATTTATGTCATATTTTCAAAATTCAATTCACAGAATTGGTAAATTATGATTAATAATTATTTTGAAAATATACTAAGATGTGGTTATAATAGACTATAAAAACGTCAATAAACTTTTTTATATCTAAATCATTTATAAAATTAATTCAATGACTTACATTTTACTAATAAATTTATTATGCATCTATTTTGGACCTCAATATAAAATTAAATTAAAATAATTATTTAAATGAAAAATTCGGTTTTAACTACTATGCATTATTTTTCAGTATTCATAAAAATTATATCTTTTAAGAAAAATACAAAAAATTTATCTAAGGTAAATGTTAATTTCCCACTTGTATAGAAAAGATTATTTTTATAAATAGAACTTATAAAATTATAAAAAGTAGATTTACAAGTTTTTTTCTATCACAATGTAGTAAAACAACATTTTAAAAAATATATAGTAATTTATGCATAAAAATAAATTTATTCTTGTTTTATTCCTAAAAAAATTGTTGTATAAATATAATATAATTTAAAATACTTGTATAAAAAAGATATAGTTAGTTCTTTTCATTCACTATAATAGAACTGATAAGTGTTAACTACCATTTAATATAATAATAATAGTAATGTGTTATTTTTCTTTATGACTTAGTCTCTATGCAACATATGATTTCAGAGAAACCCATTGTTATGTGTTGATTACAAATTGGAGATATAGTCCCCATTAAGGTAAACTACTATCTAATTTATAAATATTAATATATAGGAAAATGTATTATTCGTTATATACCTAGGATATTACACCATATAATGGAAAACATATTTTTTTTTCTAATATAGGATGAGTTCAAGTCTCAATATAATACTATAATGAAAATAATACAAGTTTGAATTTATTTGTCATTATATTTATTTTTAACTCTTATTATTTTATTATGTAATTTACAATTTGGGAGGTAAAGTAATTACCATAATAATCCAAAACCAAATTTAACTAGCCATTAATGACATATTAGGACATATCTTAACATGTTATCTAATTATTTTATTTTTATACATTTTATTACACTAAATACAATAATTTTTTAAAATACTGATAATGTCAATTTTCACAGTATTCATTAGTTGAAATTTTAAAAATATCATAATAGAAATATATGTTCAAACCAACTCATTTAAATCCTAACCAAAAAGTCAAATCCATCATGAAAAATATTTTATGGAATCACTTATTACAAAATATATTTTATTTAATATTAATGATATTATTTTCTCATTATCTCTTTAATTATGAATTACTACATTATCATTGTGTCACCATTTAGTTTCACTATTTTGTTATAAAAAATTATAAATAAATTACAAATATTTAGGTAATGGACTTATATTTCTATGGACTATTTTTATTCTGAGATTTCACATATATAAAACTATGTTATTTTTTATAGTAATGTGAGACATGATTATGACATCATTTCCATTAATTTATATAAAATGATTTAAGTGTCATAATCACACACAAGTTCCTTAGAAAGGCCATAATTTTGGCCCATTGATTGATTTGGTCTACAATTTCTCATCTAATGATATTAGGATAATTGTTACATAGTTTAATAATATTTATAACATTAATTTATCCATTAATTACGTGATTTATCCTTAATCTGGGTAATAAAAAATTACTAAAGATAATATTCATAATTACTTAAAATAAAATGGAACTATTTACCTAATTTTTACATTATAATTACAAATATGAAATACATTTTTAAAATTTCTATATACGTAATAGGATGAATATAATTTCAAATTAATCGTGTTGATAGAATTAGAAAATGGGGTTTTAATGCAAAATGTTCAAAAGATCACATAGGTTTAATATCCAATATCAATATGAAATTTATTCAAATGAGATATATTAGATTTAATTAAAAATTATAATCTTAATTTACTCTAAATACAATTAAACTAATTATATTAAAATAAAACTAATTAGATGTGGAATTTGTTTTGAATTAAAAGGGAGTATTTTTAACTATTAATTAAAATATGAATTCAGTATGAAAAATAAAAAAATCAGCGTAAGTTAATATTGATATCTCTCTTCCAGAATAAAGTTTCTTTTATATAATAGAACATATAACATGTCCAAAAAATAAATTTACAATGTGTTCCCCATTAAAAGGTAGTAAAAATTTTTTCTTTGAAAAACAATTAATTTATTCATAAAATTGGATTAGATATTATATTTCTAATATAAAATAAAAAAGATTATTTTCAAACATTAATTGAATCTATATTTCTTTAATAAAATAGTGAAAGTGTGATTTTATTATTTTATCAACAAATTATTCACATTTAAATATTTTTTTAAAAAACTCATCCTTTATTTTAAAAGAATTTGGAAACCAATGATTCATTATTCAAACACATGTAAACCATATTTTTCATAATTTTGTTAATCCTTTTCATTCATTCCATTCTAACAGATATGTGATAACTATCATATTTGATAATAATATTAAGTAGTTAATTGAAGCTAAATGTGGCATATCATTTATACTTTTTTTTATAAATCAGGATGTTACGCCCCCATTAGAAATTGTGATATCACAATTTGAATTCAGGGTTGGTAAATCTGTTATAAATTTTAAAAATACAATAATTAAAATACCATATTAACCAAAGTATTAAATAATAATCGACATGAAAATAATGAAAGGAATGTGTGATGGTCAAATGAGAAAACAAATAATAGGTTTCTATATAGTAGAACATGAATAATGAATGGAAACTTACAATCATGTTCTTAGGGAGAGTAATAGAAATACAATAGGATAATGTTAAGAGTAACAAAACTCTAATTATTTATTGGTTAAATGTTATTTTATTTCATAGTAAGAAAAGTAAATGTATTTTTTTTGTTTTAAGATCCCTTTCTTATGGTTGGGGAATTCATTTACTACCAAGACTGAGATCATATTGTAATTGAAAAAATTGAAATGTATAGTTTCATATTATAATAAATTTTCCTCACAAACTCTCGATTTTCAATATGATTTTTTAACACCTGAATCATCTTATATAGAATCTCATAACATACAAAATATTTATAATATATTCATTTTGTATTGAAACATTAAACTAAACCAAAAAGACTAAGTTGATATATGATAATTCCAAAAATATAAAAAACAGTAATAGAATAATCACTACTTTTAAACTACAAAATTCAATAATAATACCCAATGTTCAATAATAATTTTTTTTTTAAAAAATACTCTCCTTATAATTTCCCAAAAATAATCTAAAATAATATTTAATCCATAAATTTTTTTTATTACATAAATTTACTTGATATATTTTATCATTTGTCACCAGATAACATCAATCACTCTTAAATTCACATAAAAATATGTAATTTCCTAAATCACATAGTCTCTATGATATGATAATTATTTCCATAAATAACCTGAATCGCCATAATTAAACAATTAAATTATAGATACATTACAAAATATAATTCATATTTTTCATTCTCAAATAAAATCCTATAGTATTCTACTTACCTTGATCTCATTTGATTCCCAAAATAGCAATCATCTTCCAAATAAACATTCATAAATTAATCCTGATTATAATTTTCCAAGTCTAAAGATAGTAAATTGGTATTAAAAAATTTAACAAGATCAACTTATTCTTATTCCAATGACTCATTTTTCAAAAAAGAAAAATTCATATTAACTATGTACTTATGAAAGGATAGTGGTAAGTGATTCACCCTTTTTACCATTAGGTTGTGGGTTTTATTCCTAATTCCTTATAAAAGATGATGGGTTGTCACTCATCTTGTGGGTTGTCCTTTTTCTAAAAACATATAATTATTATATCATTATTGAAATATGGTAATTTTTTCATTATAAAAACAATATATTTTAACATCAAATATTTTCTCATAACTTTTTTTTCATCCCAAAATGTAATAACTCAGAATTACCTCAAAAATAATGTTCATAAATAATCACTAAAGGTTATCAGTAACATAATAATTTTTCCCAAAAAAGAATATATAATTCAACCTCAAATAATTTATTCACATAAAATACATAAGCGTTACCTGTATCAAAAAAAGACATTTAAATTACTCCCATCATCAAAAGACTATTTATACATTTAAAAATTTTGTCATCCTAAAATCAACCATAACTATTGTGTCCCTTATAATCTTTCAACATTGTTCATGATCTATTAACCATGATTTTCCATCATATTCCTTATTAATTCATTATTTCAAACAAAAACATGATAAATGTGTTAAATTTCAACAACGTCTTTCATATATCATTTTGAGTTCCATCATCTCCAATTGTGAAGGCTTTAAGAATTCCTAAGAATATATTTATATGGTTTTAATGATCTCATTCATAAAACTTATTCTTAAGAAATTGATTTTCATAATAACCATTCACCGCACATTTAAAAATATTAATTGATAACTCAAGAAGAACTTATTTACCATTCATATATTAGACTGAATGATTCCTTCTTCCATGGATGATATTTTTCTTTATGTCCTCTACTACAACACCTAAAAAAACATATCATTCATTTAAATAATATCTTAGGTTTTTA
Organism: Viscum album; assembly: GCA_963277665.1. Lineage (NCBI taxonomy): Eukaryota > Viridiplantae > Streptophyta > Magnoliopsida > Santalales > Viscaceae > Viscum > Viscum album. The sequence continues at coordinate 516,906,573 of OY728141.1, forward strand.
TTCCCACAATATTGACATATGTGTTATTGAATTTATTTTCCCTTATGATAACTATATTATAATCATCCAAAGCGATTTATTTCTCTGGTATTTGATTCAATAGAAATATCACCAATGTTCGTGTGGTTAATCATGAATTTTGATAGTCATTTTACCTAACCAAAAGAGTTATCATTACTACTCCCATATCATTCAATTTCTTATTCATAAAACCCCCACATTTTTCATCACATCCATTCTTACATTGGTGGATACTTGATCCATCCAATTACTAAAACAAAAATTCTTAGTTTGAGTATAGTAATATAATCATAATATAATATATTTTTAGGAATATAAACACCAAGATATACATATTCATGTTATATAAAACAAATTAAATTTATCAAAAAATAACTATGAATCTTTCCTAAAATTCCTACCATTGTTGTTATATACAACATGTTACTTATTCTTAAACAACAACCTAACATATAATGTTAACAAAAACGACCAATGATACCAATAGTAAGGCCCAAAACATAATCATTAATTAATATTGAGTTTTATTCCAGAATTTACATTCTTTCAAATTGATTATCTTTTTAATTTTAGTGTTTCATAGATTGGGTCCTTAATTATTACATAAGTACTCAAATGTAACAAATAAAACATTTCCACACTCTATTTATTTTTTCACTAACATTATATTTTTAAATAAAAGATGAATTGTTTTTCATGATAAAAATATTTATAACATTAATCTTGAAATTATACATTCTTTTACCATTCTTTAATCCCTATAGAAAACATTTTAAAATATGGGTTGGGCACAAAAAAATTTTTATGCTGTATATATGATGGAAATAAACCTTTAGTCAATGAAAATTGTAAAATCCTAATTTTTTTTTTCAAAAAACCACACTTTTCAGCCATAAAACATAATATCATAAATAATCCTCAGGAAAATATAATATTCTTATAAAACTACATACAAATAATAAATTATAAAGACAATAATGTATAATCGATATCATTATTACATTTTAGTTTTCATGGATACCCAGGATTTATGTTTCATGGTTACATTTTAGTCACCCTTCATCTTATATTCCCTAAACCTCTTAGGAGAAAACCAATTGTTCAACTCTTTCTCTTTACCCAATGCATTGGAGAGCTATCACAGTCTCACACACCCTCAGTTTATCATGGAACCACTTGTATACGAAAGAAATTTCCAAGAACGTTAAAAAAATCATAACCCATAATAAAAGATTTTAGAGAAAAAAGAATTTCTACTTTTCAATTACAAGAAATATTTTTATGATATTGATATTATCTATCAATTCTCAAAAACAGTTAAAAAATTAAAAAGAATACATTTGAATCGGTGTTTCACATACCACATGTAATCTTTTCAATGGAATTAATATTTTAAAACATTCATGTACACATATATGAATCCTTAATATTATTTTTAATATATATAAAATAATTAAAATATTGAATTAATTAATCATCAAAACATAAAAAATGATTCTTTATATAAAGATTTATTTACGTTGATGGGGAGTTATCACAAACAATATTTATATTATTGAATAAAAAAAATTGTTTGTTTAATTTATCTTGATAAATTTTTCATGTATATTATTGCCTTTATATCTCATTTTAGAAATTACAACAATTAATTAATTATTTAAGTTCATATTGGAATTTTTTTCGATATTCCGTATTTGAGTAAAGAATAAACTCATTGTTACATCAAAATTTTACAAGGGAATAAGTCAATTATCACCATAATAATATTCTTGATATAATAATCATATTTACATGTCAATTATTCCATTAAATCCATCCATTAAATAAAGATATAAAAAATGAACAGTACTACCACTATGAAGATGGTAAGTCATATGTATGCATGAGTAACTATTTAATTTTTCAATAATCACTATAGAGTGAAGATAAGTATTATTTTTTGAATGAATTATAATAATATCCTTTATCTCATATTAATAATTTTAATATACTTATGTTTTTCATAAATGTGATGTGGTGAAAAATATTGAATCAAATCACATTGTGGAGGTGATAGTTCGCACAAACACAAAAACAACGTTATCTTTTTTATGTGCCTAGAAATCAAGAAGATAATTGATATATTGTTATATTTTAATTAAAAATATCACATTATTATTATATATAAATTTGGATTCCATAAATATAACCATTCTTGATTAATGTAATTGAGAAATGAACCATATCGGATCGTGAGGTCGTAGTTTGTCATATATAGGAACAAAAATTTCATTTCAAATGTTTTGAAAATGGTGAAGGATTTAGGTGTTGACTTCAAAAAATTAAAATATAATTATATTTCAGATAATTTATTTTTTGTCTCATTAAGTTTGGAGAATAATTAAAGTGAATGTAAATGTAAAAAAAATAGAAACACATAAAAATTGATACATTTCCTTTCGATGATCACATTTCCATAACACCATAACACCTGTAAACAAGTTTTATGACTAAAATAAGGACTCTATAATATGTTGAGGTATTTTAAGAAGGGTTTTTAGTGATATTAGCTCAACAAAAACGTTTTTATTTGTATGTAATGGAGATTAATGGGTTCTCATTTGTAGGAGAGGGGTGGGTCACTCTTGGAAGTTTTAAAAGTATTAAATTAATATAAATTAAATTTATTTTAAAAATAGGTCCAAATTTATTCATTAAAAATATAAGATGAGGATGTAATGAAATCTGAAAATAACATGAAAATTTGATAGGTTTGAATATTTTTGAAACCGAAATCATTTTTAAGCCTTTCAATTCTTACCATTTAATTAAGTAATTCAAAATATGGGAGTTAAAATAATTTACGTATTATAACATAAGACGAAATACTATGTCATTAATAAAATAATAGGGCACAACACAACTATTTATCAGAATATTGGTTTTTATAACTTTTATAAAATTTAATAAAATTCTTTATGTTTTAAAATACCAATACTTCCAACTTTTAGAATAGTCATTAGTTGATTATCTAAAATTATCATAACAATAAAATATGTTAAAAATCAATCTTTTAAATCATCTCAAAATTTTATTATTCATATATATAATTTATTGAAGTCATAAATTATGACAAATTATATTTATTTCAATAGTTATAATATCATTTATTTGAATCATTTACTAATTCAGAAATTACTACATCATCATTGTGTCTGCATTTTATTTAATTATTTTGATTCTAAAAATAATGAATAAATCACCATGATTTTTGTAATATTTTTAATCATTTATGGAATATTTATATTATAATATATCACTTATATATAATAGTATAATTAAATTTTTATAGTCTATAGACACAGGATTATGTCATCATTCTCTTTACATTAAATAAAATGATATAAGTTTCATAATCACATCAATGTTGCTTCAAATGGCCATACATTCAGCCCAAGGTTCATATTATTATAAATTAATTCATCCCAAGATATTAGGACAAGTATTGTAATATTTTATAATATTTATAATATTATTTTATCCAATACATTTCTTATTTACCCTTAACTGTGGTATTAAAAATAAATTATAATTTAAAATTAATAATTTCAAAAAAATAATATAGAAATATTTATATAATTTAGACCATTTGATTCCAAATATTGAATCCGTTTCTCTAAATTTAACATATAAAATTTCCAGAAATTAATTAAAAATTAATTCTATTGATAGAATGAGAAAATAAGTTTTTAATGTAAAATGTCTTAAAGTTAAAATATTTTTTATATACAATTTGAATATGAAAATGATTAAAATTACCTAAATTGGATTAAATTATGAAAATAAAATAATTATAACTAAATTTTGATTAAAATGGACATCTAAAAATAAAAATAATTATATGTAAAATATGTTTTGTATTAAAATGTATTATTTTTCATTATTCATTAAAATATGAATTTTATTAGAAAATTACATAAAATTGAACCAAGATAAATTTAAATGTCCTCATTTAGAATAAAATGTTTATTTAATCCAATATAACATATAAATGTGTCAAAAACAAAATTTAAAATGGGTTAACCATGAAAATTAGGTAAAAAATCGATCTTTAAAAAATACTTGTTTTATTCTTAAAATACTACATTATCTAATATTATGAATAGGGAAAAAATATCTGAATTTAAAATAGTATATTAAATTTATATTACATTAATATTATGCAACAATAGTGATTTTGTTATTTTATTAAAATAATTATACATAATAAAATAGTTTTTTCATAAAAACACTTCCATTATATTCAATTAATTTGGTAACAAATGAATCATTATATAAAAACATTGAAACCATATTTGAATAATTCAATTAACAATTTTCATTACATATATTTTAACGCATATGTGTTGACTATCATATTAAATAATAATATTAATATATTCATTTATGAAAAATATGGTGGATCATCTGTTCTATAGAATATAGTGTTTCATTTTAAAAAAATCAGATAGTATAGTGATTATGCGGTTTCTATATCAATAAAACTCATTCTAGATTCTAAAGGTAGATTGGGTTTTTCTACATATTCATCTAGGAGTAATAACCACAAAAGGAGTTGTTGATGTATTTCATGACCATTATTTAGGTGTAATAGTTGTTCATTACTTTTAATCAAGATAGAAATTCTTGAGGGGATATTATTTGGTTATTTAAAATTTTGTTTCAATAATTTTTTTAATATTTTAAAATTTTTTATAATATAAAGATACTAACAAAGATACATTTTTTTTGACTTTGATATTAGAAATGAATAAATTTTCAATTATGGTAAGTGTTACACCATATTTATAATTATATATTATTATTTAAAAAAGGTAATTTTTTAGATAATTAATTATATGACATTGTTTATGAAAGAAACATTGAAAAGGAATGGTATCTGATGTTTGGGATAATGGATTTATTTAGATGTTAAGAATGAAAATAAAATTGGTTTTTTAGAAGACCTAATCATGGCCATATTAGGGTACATAAACCAGGTTATGCCTAATAATCATTCAAATATAAATCCACATGGTGTTATATTAAATTATTCACATAAATTGGATTGTATTGTATGATAAAATATTCCATATATAGTGTGTCTAAAAATTCATTAGTATATGAGAAATGGATTGTATCCCATGAAAATATATTAGAGGGATTGGGATTAATGAAAAGATAAAAATTTATAATGGAACTATATTCCCATGATGTTGGTAATGATAAATGGTGATAGTTGATCATAAATACTATGGAGAAGCAAAAAATAAAAAATAAAGAATGGATTAATTTTAAAAAAAATTTAATGATAAATATTATCCTTAAAAGAAATTAACTAATATGAATATAAAGTTCCTCAGATGAAATATATGGTAAAAAGATAGTGTTGTGATGTATGATATATCCTTTATAATACTATCCGCGTATTCTACCGATCACATACTTGATACCGATGTATATATTGTTAATATATTGAGGCACATAATCCATGTCCATGATAGGATATGGTTTTCAACCTTTTTCATCATAAAATTCAATAGTACTATATTCCAAGAAACTTTTTAACGAATATTCTAGATCCTATATCATTTAGGGAATTTATGAAAATTAAATTTTAGTTGAACACTATGAAAATGAGAATGTTTTAAATATGAATATTATGTTGATCCAATTTCTATCATGGAAAAATTCCGGGAATAAACATCCTAGAAAATGCTTGTTGGGAATGAGATTTTGATGAATTTATAGATATTATGTTTATCTAGATTAGAAATTATATTTAAATAAATATACAATAACTATATATAGATAAAAATATAAATAAATGGGGCATTTGGAAAAGAAATGTCCAAATAATCCAAAGAATTTGTTGTGGAATTGGCTTTGGGGAGAAGGTCTAGATTTTACAATCACTATAGTTGCGGGTAAAGTTTATAAATGATGTTTTATTAGTTAATATAATCATAAATTCATGATTAAAAAATTATATATTAGATACTAGATCATTTCACTAGTTTTTACCCTCAATATTTTTTAATAATATTTCATATATCCCTATAATAATAATTTTGTATTTTCAAGAAAGGACTTGTAATGATATTCTCACCAAAAAATTATGTGTTACTATAACATCCAATGATTTTTTTAAAAAATTAATATTTAATGAATGAAACCCTGAGTCTATAAATTTTTTTCTCTTAATATCTCCGGTAAACATAATATTTCCACGTATATGATTTCAATTTTTAAAAATTAACATACTCAGTTGTGTTGAGTAAGATATTTATATTTTGATAAAATAATCAAAAAAATTAGTAAATAGTATCATACCATTATAAATTGTAATATAAATAGTAATATGAAACTTTCGAATAGTAAATCAATTATTATTTGACTCTCTTAAGGTTTTAATATAATTATATCTTGATTAATTTTTCATAGTCATACAAAACAAATTATTATTTATATTATTTTATTTTTCAAATAAATTATGATTTTATTTAAAAATTAAATTTATAATATCTAGAAAATTATTTTCAAAAAATGGACTTCATTTATGAATTTTACTCATCGAAAAATTGTTAGAGTAAATTTTCAAGGTTATTCTGAAATAATCAAATTTTTTGATGAATAATAAAGTAAAGTAATTTACTAAATATATACATTATTAGTTAAATTCACTATTACTATAATAAAGGCTGATGTATGTACAATTTGTTAGAAATCAGATGCACATATTACTATTCCTATTCATAATAATCAATTTTTTTGTTTTCCATTGGGAATATAATAATATAATGAATACAATAATGGGGAAACCCTCCTCTGCTCCATTAAACCCCCCTCACTGCCTCTTCTCTTCATTCCTCTAAATCATTTTTCCTAGACTAAAATCTTCTCAAATATCTTTAATAGATCCTCCCCCATGTTCAATATCACCTTCCCACATAAAAAATCAAAAAAATTCATAGGTAAAGAGACTCTCATGGAAGATTACATCAAGAGGTAAATTCAGATTTTCATTTCATTTCATTCAAGTTCGTTCCTTTTATTTTTCTTTCATCTTCTCCTGTAATTCAACTATTTTTATGACTGTAGTATATTACATGTACTCAAATTTTATAATGACAACGGAATAATTCTACATCAACTCTTATTTACCCTTATTTTATACTATAAATGATAATACCATCTAAGATGTATTAATTTATCATAGTCAAGGATGACAGGTTTTCAATTTATATTACCATAATCAATTCTAGTCATGAAACCATTTTTATGGATAATACAGAAGATTTTATTTGTATTGTAACTTATATACAGTTCTAGATTCTATTTTTACAAATTATATTAATTTATAATTCAAAATGAGTTTATTGTGATCAAGAACCTCTAGTTAACCCCTAAAATTGTCATTACTGTTTTATATAATGATTCATATTCACTCCCAATAACAAAATTTATTTTATAACCATATAATATTTTGATTGATCAATAATAAAATTCAACTTCTATTTAGTAAAACCATTCTCATTCTAAAAATTCTTTTTATAAGAATTTTGGTATACTGATCATCAAAACCATGGAAGAAAAGACTCCCAAATAATAAAATTGTTCTTATTAACACTTTATAAGTCCATAAATGAACCTAGAAAGATATATCTCAATAAATAAAATGTATATTAGGTTTTGGAAACATTACATTATGAAAAAAATTATTTACGTAATTAAGATTATGTGAGAAACACTAAAATACTAAAGGAAACTGTTACCTACCCTAACCTCTATTTTAATTTGGGTTACTCTTATTCTATACATATGTTAATTAAATTTTTTATTTATTAATATATAATCCTCATAAAAATTGTGTAAATTATATATATATATATATATATATATATTTACAAATCCGATTCTTGCCTTCATTTATGTGGAGTAATACAATTTAAGTGGATCTTTCAAAAATTCTACCCAAATTGTGAGCCAGAGTCAGGAAAATTTCCCTAATTATTACATATTTACATAGAACCCTATAATATATTTTTTGAAAACATTGTATTTTTAAAATCTATCACATTATTATGAAAATACTATTTTACATGACATTTTATTTTATAGAACTACTTTTCCAAAAATAAATATTCATTTTCAAAGTAAAAGAATATTTATCTCAAGAATTATTTGAGGATTTTATATGAGTATCTTCATGTATTTCAACACTCTTTTTGATTATTATGTATTATTATTTTTAATATTATATTATATAATCTACCATATTTAATTGAATGTTATATGATTATTGTTATGGTTTATGTGCTATAATAAAACCATTCACCAATTTAATCTGAATAGTTACTATTTATGGTTAATGTTTGAGGAATGTTATTTGAATTTCATATTTTAGATTCAAAATGAATGTATATGTTGTTTATATTTATCCCCATCAATATGAGGAATTAATTGGAATTATTACGTGTCGGGTGTGTCCTGTTATATCCCCTTAGTGCATCAGTTTGTCTAATGATACAAAATATGGTATTGGCATGAAGCCTTGAAAAATTAGATATTTATGGTCTTGGTATGAGGCCTTGATGATATGGTTATGATATCCTGCATTATTAACTCCATTATTATAAAAATTGTATTGATGGTTCATGAGGTATTTTGACTAATATAATACTCATTGATCATGTTTTATTGTAGCATTATTTATCCAGCTATTATTCCTACCAATTTATATTCAATTTCATTTTTTAAAAGCATGTGTATTTAATTTATTTACCATTACTAATGTTTCTATTTATTATATCTTCCACTGTATTTCTTACCATTACTGGGAATTTAAGCTCACCCATTTCTTATGATTCTTTTTTCATAGTACGTGAGGAGGTATATTATGAATGACCTATAGAAATAACCTTAGTGTTATGGATGTCATAAAAGAAGTTACTATGTTATATTTATTTTCATGTTGTAATGTTTTACATATTTATGAAACTTATTTCCAAAGATGCTATACTAAGCAGTCCTTCGGTATGCTTATTCATTTTTTATATCCCAATGTAATAAAATAAGGAACCGCCATTCGGAAACTAGGGTCGGGCCTTATAAATGGTATCAATGGAAGTTTAGTAGAAACATGGAAACTATATTTATAAAACATATATTAGGGATCAAAACCATTAGATAATTTTTATAGATAAACATACAAGAACATCCTGTAATTTTTTATAAGAAATAGTTTCTATAGATCTTTCTAGAAAATAAATACTTTTTTGGACACTACATGTGGTCATTGTTCTGTAAATATACACCTAGGAGTGAAATCTCCTTCAAGGAGTTTCACGCTTTACTAGAGGTATCCTAGTTCATGAAAACATGCCTTACTGCGCTTCGGGATTGAAAATCATGGGGTATATGCTTAGAATAATTCATATTTTCTTCACAATCCATTATGAAAATGTTCAAATGAAATTTTTTTCTCAAAGAAACCATGATTATGATTATGATATTATCTATGAATAGAATTTAAATTTAAGATACGTATTTTTCAGATTTATATTATACATTATAATGAATAACTTAATCTATTGTATTCTATTATTTATAAATGGATCCTAGTGAAAGAAGTTGAAACTGCATGAACATGAATATCCCATATAGAGATTTCCCACTAATAAGAGATAATAATGTTGGCTTTGGAGCTATGACTGGTGCCTAGAAACTAATAAATATTCTATGAAAAATGACTTAGGTTATTAACTATGACATTGCACATATGGTGCATCCCCATCCATATTGTGGAGGATCTATGATGGATCATTTTTTGAGACAACAACCTCTATCATTCAATGGTACTAAAAACCCATTTGTAGTTGACTATTGGATATGTTCCTTAGAGAATATATTTCTATCATTGGGATGTAATGAATGAGATAAGGTTTTCATGGAAGTTTATCATCTATCAGGAGACACGGATCAGGGGTGGTAGTTAATCAAAAACACAAATGATGAATAAATAGATGAGTTGGATATAGGGATTTTAATTAAATCATTCATGAAAAATATTTTCCCTGTGAACAAAAAGTTAATATAGAAAAAAAATCTTGAATATGAGGTAGAATGAGGATGAATATGTTTCTATGTATAAAACCAACATTACAAGGATGGAAGGAATTCAACAGACTACATTTTTAATATAAAGGTCAAGATTGATCAATTCATTGAGGGTTTATAACCATTCCTATGAAGGGCTCTAGTCTCCCAAAGATTCTCATAATATGAAGATATATTCTCAAGTGATATGAAGACAGAAAATGAATTTTCCAAGTCTTATGACATTAATGGAAATCAAGAGAATAAGAGGGATGCCAAAAACACTAGAAAATGAAATAATGAAATGGAGAAGAGGGAAGAGGTGACCTTCCATCATATAATAATCAATGGTGGAAACACCCTATATCTTGACTGAAGGGAATGGGAATTTTTTCATGTGTGGAGAAAAAGGACACATATATCTTAATTATTAGGGGAAGAAAAAAGTAACCCTATTCAATGATAAAATTGCAGGGATATGGGACATTCTGAATGTGAATGTCCTAAGTGTCAAGGTATCATTCCCTTAATAAGGATAATGGAGAAATCCTAATTTTATATGGCCACAACTTTGGATGTTGAACATTATAATGATGTGGTGGTGGGTACTTTAATTGTTTAATCAAACTTATCCAAATCATTATTTGATTATGGATCATTGCATTCATTCATATCTTCATATATTTAAAAAAAATAAAAATCTCCAATTTTATATAATATGTTTGTTGTTAATAAATAACCCTTAGGTAAGTATCATTGCAACAATGTTGTGTCCGAAAGTCCCCATTATGGAATATAAACATGATCTGTCTTCTAATTTTATTATCATACCAATGATTGAATTGTATATAATCCTCGGTATGGATTGGATTTTATACCACATTGTGAAAAATTATTATAAGAATATGGAGGTTATAATTTTTTTGGATGATGTGGAATCCCATATCAATATTGAAGAAACATGTCCATCTGATTCTCATCTAGATCCACCCCTACTAGCTCTACTAAATTAAATTATTTTTGCGGAATGGAAGAAAATATCAATGGTGATGAATGTAATTTTCAAAAAGATGATTCATCTATTTTTCATGTATATGTTGATTTCCTTTCACAGAATTTACTAGGACATCCTCCAGAGTTGGAATTTGAGTTCTATATTGATTTATATCCTGTTTTTATGCCTATATCAATAAATCCTTAATGAATGTCCATGGTGTAATTTTTATTAATAAAAAATAAACTATGGTAAATGATACATAAAGAATTTATTTTCTCTAGTGTTTTCTTCATGGAGAGTCTATTATTTTCATCACGAAAAATGCTGGATCCATGAGGTTGTGCGTTGACTACAGGGAGATCAATTATATAAACATAAATAAAAAATTATACCCTACCATGAATTGATTATTTATTTTATAAAACTCATAAATACAATATTTTTTGACAATTGACCTTCAATATAGATATCATAAGTTTCTAAGAATAAAAGGAAGTCATTCCAAACACAATGTTTCGAACCAGGTATTGGAATTATGAGTTTAATTTAATTCCTTTTGGACTAACTATTGTACCCTCAGTTTTCATTGATCTAATGAATAGAGTTTTCAATAAATATCTTGATGAATTTTGGTTGTATTTTTTGATGATATCTTGGTACACTCCAAAATCATTTAAGATCATGATAATCACATTCACACTATTCTGTAGACTCTGATATGAAATGAATTAAATTGTAGGTTTAGAAAGGGTAAATTTTGGATTTAGTCAGTTTCCTTCCTTGGACAAATTGTATCTAAGTATGGAATATCTATCAATCCTACAATTAAAAATCCCACATAAGAATGACTTAACCAAATTAAATAACTGAGGAACATAGTTTTATTGGTTTAGTAGGTTATTGTCTGCATTTTGTACAAAACTTCTCCCATTTATCCAACCCAACGACGAAGCCCACATGTAAAGGGGATTATTTCATCTTAAAAAAATTGAGGAATGATTTGAGGAATTGAAGAGGTGATTATTGAATTCTCTAATCACGACTCTACCATTGTAGAGAAATTTGTTTTTGATCTATTTTGATGCATCAATGATAGGACTTGGTTGTGTTATTATTCAGAAATATTGAGTTATTTCATATTGATCATGGTAGAAAGACATTCCAGAGAAAAACCATCCTACTCATGATCTTGAGGGAGATTTTGTTATCATTACTCTCAATATATAGATGCATTTTTTATATGGAGATAAATGCGAGATATATACGAATTATAAGAGTTTAAAATACATCTTATCATAGAAAAACACAACATGAGGAAATGCAGATGGATATAACGACTCAAGAATTTTGATAGTACCATACACTACCACCATGGAAATAAAAACAATGTAGCTAATTCATTGAGTAAGAAGAATAATAGAGATATCATGAAAACGATGATTAACAATGAACCTATGTATATTGATCTAATGGGGATGGATAAGGAAATTTTTGAAGAAGGTGGAACATAATTACTTTTTCAAATGGTTTCCCAACCATCATTATCTAAAATAATTAATGCTTCATAGAATGGGTAAAAAATCTTCAAAAGAAAATTACTAATGTTAATTATGGAAATATGGTTGACTTTATATGTAAAGATGGAATTCTGAGAATTAGGATGAGGCTACGAGTTCCCTCTCTACAAGAGCTGAAAAGGGAGTTATTGGATTATTCTCATAGTTCAATGTTCACTATACATACTGGTAACACAATGATTTATAGATATTTGACGGAACATTTATAGTGGGACAAAATGAAGAGGGAAATATCTGATTATATATCAAGAAGATTATTATGTCAACAAGTATTATCTGAATGATAATATCCTAGAAGAGTCACAGAACCTCTACCAATTCCTACATGAATGTGGTATGGAATAACCATGTATTTTTTCACTAGTTTACCCAAAACTCTGAGAATGAATTATACAATACGGGTAATTGTTGATTGACATAGAAATAAGAAAAAAAATTTACTATAATGGGTTTCCACTAGAGTTCCTAGAACAGATCTATATCATTGATGTTTTGAGACTTCATGGAGCACCTCTCTCAATTTTTTCTAATCGGGATTCTATATTTGCATCAATATTCTGGAAAATTATTCACAAAGCTTTTGATACTAAGTTTTTTTGAGTACTCATTATCATCCTAAAACAGATGGTAATCAGAATAGATGATCAAAATATTAAAAGATATCTTGATATCCAATCTATTGATATTAAAGGTGTGTTGGATCAATTATTACCTTTGGTGGAGTTTAACTACAATAATAGTTTACATTCACCTAATAAAATGGAACCATATGAAGCATTGTACAAATAGAGATTTTGTAAACAACATTTTTTTTGGATAAAGTTGGAGAAAGAAAGCTTGTGGGCCCAAGGAATATTTTGGGAACCACCATGAAGGTAAATAAAATACAAGGCCATATCAAATAATCTCAATGAAGACAAATAATTTATACTGATAATCGCAGGATGGATTTATAATTTCATGTGGCGGTCTTGTTTTCCTAAAAGTATTTCCATGAATAGTGTTATATGATTTCATAATAAATAGAAACTTATCCCCAGGTACACTGGTCCTTTTGAAATTATGGAGAGAATTATAGATTTTAATTATCGTATGGTTATTCCCCCAAGAATCTATAATATATTACATGTGTTCCATTTCTCTTTGCTAAGAATGTACATGCTAGACCCAATTCATGTCCTTAGTACTTAAGGTATATAATTTAATCCTAAAATATCATTCTCTGAAGATCCTATTCGAATTCGGGACACTAAAGATAAATAGTTTTCAAATCAGACGACCTGAATAATAGAGATACATTATAAAAATTATTATATTGAATTATAAAAATGGGATCCTCAAGAAATTATGATGAAGAAAAACCCAAATATTTTTTTGAGTAAACATTCTGGTACAGTTGAAGATGAAATTTTTGAAGTTTGGGATAATTTAACACCCAAAAATATTGAAAATAAATGTATTATTAAATTCTTGAATCAATGAGTCTCTATAAAACCATGCATGGTTATAACCTATCCTATAAACATAATTTTGCCACCATTGTGATTTAAATTTCAAAAAACAAACATACCCAGTTGAGTTTAATAATATATTTATATTTTGATAAGGAAAAATGTTTTTTTATGTAAAGTAACATACCCTTATGAATAGTACTATGATTATTAATATGACCCTTATGAAAATTTAGATCATTTATTATTTTATTTTCTTATGGTTATACGAAAATGAGATATTGATTAATTTTTCAAGGTTATATAAAGTGAAGAATAGTTTTGAAATTGATAATTATCGAATAAATTATGATTTAATTAAAAAATTAAATGAACAATATTTAGAATATTTTTTCCAAAAATGGAGTTCATTTTGTAATGCAACATGTCGGCAAATTGTTAGGTAAAATTTTTGGGATTTTTCTAAAATACTAAAAAAATTATAAATAGTAAAATATGGTAAATTACAATATATATACATTTCCGTTAAATTCCCTATTCATATAATAATTTTTAATATAAGAAGACATGGTTCAAAAACTAATGAACATATTACTATTCTTGGAAATAATAATCAATATTATTGGTTTTATTTTGAAAAATAATAAAAAAATGAGAAAGACATTGGGAAACCCCGCCTCTCCTCCACTACCCCCCCTCCCCCGTTCACTCCATGTTCTCTTCACTCTTATCAAGATATGTTCCTTGTCTAAAATATTATAAAATATCCTACCAAGATCCTCACCCATATCCAACAAACCATGTTCACATAAAAAAGTTCAAAACAACACCCTTAAAGAGGCTCTCAAGAATGATTACATCAAGAGGTAAATTCGGATTTTCATTTCTTATATTTCATATTACATTATTTTATTTTTATTTCCTCACCTATTTTAATACAAATTTAGTGATTAATCTTTCATGTAATAGAACTTTTTTATTATAAAGGAATAAATTTTCATCATCTCCCATTTCTCCTTCTATTATACTGGAATAGAAGACACCATCTGAGATGTGTAAATTTATCACATTCAAGGAAGATAGGTGATAATTGTATTTTACCATAATCAATTATCACAAAGAAACCATTATGGTGGTTGAAAAATACTATGATATATGTTTTGTAACTTATTTATGGTTCTAAAATCATTTTTTAAACATGATATTAATTTATAAACCAAAATGAGTTCGTTGTGATCAAGAACTTTCATTAACCCATACAATTGTCATTAAAGTTTTATATAATTACTCTTTTTCCTTCCAAATAACAAAAAGAATTTTATAACCATGTAATATTATGTTTTTAAATAATAAAATAAAATTATATTCTATACAACCATTCTGATTCTATATGTTTATCCATACAAGAATATAAATAAACCAATCATGAAAACCCATAAAGAAAACACTCTCAAACATTGAAATTGGATCTCTTAACCCATCGAAAGGAAATGGATGATCTTAATAATATCATTGAAAAAAAATAAATTTATAGTTTTTAATGGATGCATTTACTCATGAAACTATATTTCATTATTCAGGTCATTAAGATCATGTGAGGAACACTAACAAACATAAGGTAAGGGTTTTCTACTTGAACCTCCATTTTCATTTAGGTTACTATTATTCTGTACATACATAAATTAAATTAGTATTTATTCATATTTACTCCTCATAAATTTTCTGTGATTATTTTAATATTTCTATCAAATATAATCCTACCTTTATTTATAGAGTTATATGTTTTAAAAGGTTCTTGCAAAAATTCATTGGGAAATGTTATCAAGATTCAAATTAATTTCCCATATTCTTACATATTTAAAGGGGAACTATATATTATGATTATTTTAAAAAATTATATGCTTAAAATATATAATTTCATTATGAAAATACTGTCATACATCACTTATTGTTTGATAAAAAATAAATTCTAAAATAACAGTTGTTTTCAAAGAAAAAGTGCATTTATCTAAATAATTACATGATGATTTTGTAGGAGTATATTCATATATTTTAACACACTTATTGATTATTTTATATTATTGTGAATAATATTTAATGATATCATCTACCATATTTAATTTAATGGTTTAGAATTTTGTTTATTTTTGATGTTCTATTTTAAAACCATTAACCAATTTATTATGAATGTTTAGAGATTATTCTTAATGTTTTCGGTAATGTTATTTACATTTCATATATTAGTTTCATTATAAATGTATATATTTTTTATGATTATACCCATTCATATTATGATTGTAGTGGACTTAGTATGGGTCAGTTGGGGTCCTCTATATCCCCTCAGTGCATCAATAGGTCTCGTGAGACAAATAATCGTATTGGCACGAGGCCTTAAAAAAATAGATATTTATGGTCTTGTCACGAGGTCTTTATGGTATGGTTATGATGTACCAAATTATGCATTTCCAAATTATCAAAATTCTATTTTTGGTTCATGAGGATATTCAACTAGTAGAATACCTATTATCCTGTTTTATTATGTCATTATTTATTCATCACTTATTCATTCCATATTACAGTAATGTTAATTTTTAAAGGCGTGTGTTTTTAAGTTATTCTCCAAGACTAATTTTTATGATTATGATATATTTCATAGTATTTATTACCTTTACATACCATCTAAGATAACCCATTTATTATGTTTCATTTTCCTTGGACATGAAGAGTTATATTAGGAATGACAAGTAGAAATAAACAAGGATTTATAGATGTTGTCAAAAAAGATTCAATATTTTATTTCTTTTCACGTTTTAATGTTTCACTTAGGTGTGTATCGTGTTTCCAAAGTTATAAATTACTCGTTACTTGTAGAAATCATAATCTTTGTTTATATTCTAATGTAATAAAATAGGGCACCAGCTCTAGGAAACCCGGGCCGGGTTATTACAGTTACTCAGTTCCCATAATAAATATTAAACATAGAAACTATTCAATAATTATAATTATACATATGGTTATGACTAATATAATAAATATTATACACTATATTTCAAATTATAGTAAAACTAAAAATTTAAAACATTATTTTCATTAAGAAGATACTGAATTCCTTATCATTAGTTGGGACAATTCATGATTATGGGTCATGTATATATCATCCCTTTGTATCACTTCTGATTGTAAATTATGAGGGATGAGAAGAGGAAATCTACATATGAATATGGTAATATTCAAATTGTTGGTGTACGTGTTTCATAGAAATATATTGATTTATTTCCTATAAATTTACCTGGACTGCCACCATAGTGTAATGTTTCGTTTTTGATTTATTTTATCCTTAATTCCCAATGAATTTCAAATAAACTGAACATAATAGAAAATATGGTAATACTGTATTTTAATAAAAAACTAGTGGAGTAGTCTTGAAATGGATTTATATTCAATAATGTCTCACCTTCGGGAGCCCAATTGATTTTCATTAAGAATAATGATAGATCTTTAAGGATATTAGTTAAATATAGTGAAATCATTTATATTAATGTAATGAAAGAAATATCCTTCATTCCATTGATGACTTATTTTTTAAACTCATTAGAGATCAATAATTTCTAATGATATACCTTTTTTCGGTTTATAATCAATTTAAATTAAATTAAGAAAAAATTCATATGAAAATATTTCATATAATGTTGGGAATTTGAGAATTTATTGTAATGTAATTTTGATTGATTAATGACACCTCATTTTTTATGGATATAATGAACATAACTTTCGTTGAATATATTGTTAGTTTTTCTTAATTATTGATGATATATTGGCATATTATAATTTTTTTGACAATTTTTGTCTCTTATGAATCATACTTTACACTGCTAGAAAAAATGTGTTATATGGGAAATTTAGCAACTGTGAATTCTAGATTCATAATTCTTCTTTTCCTAGCTATATTTTTTATATGTATTTAATATCATTCGATCATGTTAAGATAAGGAAAATCAATTAATGGATGAAACAAGTAACCATAAATTAGATTTCTAGTTTCATTTTCATGGGAGGTTTTGTCGGTTAGTTGGATGAATAATTTCCCAATTTGATGGAATTCATACTAAAATAACTTGTAAAGGGTTTATGTTTTTATGGGAAATTTATTATTATAAATTATTTGAATAATTCAGTAAGAGAGTATTCAAATATCTAATTTTGACTCTACCGTAGAAAAATGGTGAATTTATGATATATATTAATGAATCATATAAGGTATCTGATTGTGTCCTATAAATAATGATCATGTTGTTGTATATGAATCATGATAGATAAGGGTTCATGAACTAAACAATACAACCTAAAATCATGAGTTGGAAGCTATAATATTTTCACTGATGATATTGAGGTATTCTTTATATGTATAATTGTCTGAGATTTATGCATTCTATAATAAACTATAATAAATGTTATCAGATAAATTTCTTCAATGTTGGGAAATGGTGAAGTGTCAATATTCTAAAATATTATTATTTCTCAATACACTACCACAGAACGAAAGAAAATAATTTAACAACTATCTTAAGAAGGAATGATTATGTAGTTCTTACCGATACTAGGATTGGAATATATCATATGATCATGGATTTAGTAAATATCGATATGAGGATTATAAATGAATGGGAATAGTTAATACATTATCAAATGGTTCATAAGCCATCATTATTGGAAATGATAAAATGTTATATATTTGATGATGATATTTTTCAAGAGAAATTAATTATGTAAATTATGGGAAATTGGAATACATTATATATGGATATACAATTATCACATTTTAAAAGAGGATATCTATTTCATCTATACCTGTGTTTAAAATTGAATAATTGGATAATGATAATAGTTCTTATTTATCAATAAAACAAGGTAGCATATATATGTATATGTATTTGATGAACAATTTTAGTGGGATAATATGTAGTATATTGATGATAATTGTTACACCCAAAATTCAGTTCCATTAAACCCGTTACATGATTCATATTCCCACAAAGCTTCAACCACTCCTCCCAAGATACTAGAGGCTTCCAAATGTGAGAGAGGGTCTAAAGGTGGTATTTTGGGGCGACTATACATTAATATCAAAGTAATAATAGAATAAAACACAAGATATCATCTATAGTATAAAAAACATTATTTCATAAGATGTAAATAAATGAAATAAAATCAATTTGTAATGATAATTGATATAAAATAAAATCACGACTAGACAATTCATACATAAAACACATCTAAACCAATCTTCAGACCATAAAAATAGTTGTCTACCAAGAAAACTAAAATAAAAGTACATATATCTCCTACCAACTCATATATAAACCACATGACTAGTTAACACATACATGCCTATGAAATACTACTTTACCATCCCAGTGCCTCGACTATACATATGCCTACAACCAAGAGAATATTCTTTCATACACCCTAGTGATATAGTGTCAGGAGTATTCTGTGAGTAAAAAATTTATTATCGAACCAGTAACATGGTCCCACAAATAGTTAGAAAATCAATGTGTCTATAAAAGTTAAATCTTCATCAAGATATCAATAATACTAATAATTAATTATAGATATAGTTTTAATGTCATTTCCTATAAGGAATGAATATTAAAAGTGATAAGCCATTTTGAGATGAAAATGGAAATGAATACATAAATTAAATTGAAATCAAAATAAATCCATCAGTTCACAATCACAGTCAATTGGGAAGTTTTACAACCTGTATATATATACTTATATGTTTATATAAATAAATATTACCAAAATATATATACAAAAATATTTATATAAATAAATAAGGTGAAAAATATAATAAACAATTGGGTCCCTTTTTTAGATAATATGGAAATCTCATTAACATGGAATGGTGTACGATGTCACACTAAACATTTCATGTATACATATATCGATCCATCAGTCATCAATAACAATCAATGATACATTCTTTAGCCATTATTTGAAATATATTTGATCATGTAACATCACCACAGGGGGATATATTCCAAAACCCTAGGATCACCCATACCTCATCCCTAATAACTATAAGATAAATATCCCTTGTAATAACATGATATCTTTCATATAAATATATAAATATATATATATATATAACAATACTCATCACTCTTTTAATCCAATATGATGAATGATTCATAGGTCCTGATCTGAAGTTAATCATGGAATTGAAAAATGGATAATCAATACTTCAAAAAATGACCTTTAAAATCACTGTTATTTATCTGGGATTGAAAAAACCATGTCACCACCCGTCCTTGGGGCCCGTGTTGTGACTACCCCAAGCACGCCTTCCATAGGACATGGGCTAGAGACTAGCACCAAAGACGTAAATCCCGATAAAAAAGGAAGGCATTGCCTTTATGAAACATAAACACACACAACCAGAGTATTAGCAGAAGAAAACACTAAGTAAGAAGTATAAAAAAAGTGCTGAAAGTAAGGGGATAAAAATACATGCCAAACTGTAAAGTACAAGGTAAAAGACAAGAAAGATGGATGGTGATAAGCATCTCCTTGATCTTCCACCACGGATCCTACCTAAAGGGTAGGTACAGATAGCGTAGCTCCTAGATCGTCCACCACAGATCCATCATGAAGGGTAGGTACAGATAGCCTCCTCAGCGCCCTCGTCTGTCAACCTCCTCCGAGTACCGACTCTTCGTGAGGTCCACCTTCGGGTACTGACTCTTCCTGAGGTCTACCTCTAGGTTTCGTCCATTCATCATACAGTCGGACACTATTTCCGTTGTCTATCGTCTGCATCCAAGAAAACGAGGTGAGGGCATAGCCCATGCCGGGGTGAGTATAACGATAAATAGTAGGGACCCCGAGACCATCAAGGTCTTACTAAATTCAACAAGGATAAACCAAAAAGAAAGATATCCATAGATAACCTTTACTTAGGTATATTCCCATACATATAACTAAGTTATCAAGTAACCCATCTCAATCATGAGGAAAACACAAAGGTAATTGTCTCAGATCAGACCATGATTTTCATTAATGATATCGAAAGCACAACTGCTGAAAAGATCCTCCTCAGACGAGTATAATGATCTTGTCACAACTCTGAGGTGCTGCTCACTAACCTTAGACTGCTGAAGTACTCTACCTGTCGTGTACTGTGGGTCTGCTGCTACAACCTAGAACTTCCCACCATGGGTCTGCCGCTAGAACCAAGTGCACCCCCTCATAGCCTATATAGGTAATACTTCTGTCGAGTACCACAGTTCTGCTGCTACAAACAATCGCTCCTCCGTCATGGGTCTGCCGCTACAAACAAGCGCACCCCACTGGGCTATCCGAATCTCTCCGAGTCGATCGATCAGCAGTCGTCAAGTATCATTCAGCTATTAGGTCTCTACACTCTGTTATCTAATCTCATGGAGGGTCCGCTCCATGATCTACCGGTCGATACTCCATGTATCTCAAGGTTCCACAAAGAATTACCCCAATGGTCTACCACGTCATAAGAAACACAACACAATAGACGGCACCTCAATCAGACGCCCGGTCTGTGTAATATTAGCCTTTTTGTCGTGGAGGCCCAGTTGGTTTCATATACGAATCAACCCGACTATATCTCAACAGTTCCCCGATCTCTCATGGGGTATACTCATAGGGACCATTTCTCAACGTGATTTCCAAAACCGCTGACGGTTCATCAAACGAATGTCCAGTCTGAAAGTTATCAGCTTTTCTATTCGAGGGGCCCGATTGGATATTGGATACAATCCAACCCGGTCTTACTCCAACTATATCCGAACTTCATGTGGTTTATACCAAAAGAACCGTCTCAAAAATAGGAATCCAAAAAAGTCGACGGCACGTCAATTGGACTTCTGGAGCTCAAGTTATAAGCGTTTCCGCTCCGACGGCCCGGTTGGTTTTTTGTTCGAACCAACCCAGACATATACAAAGTTCACCAAAACCTTTAGTATAATATACCGAAATGACCGCCTCGATCCAAGTATACCATCGCAAATGACGGTGCATCGATCGGAGGTCTGTAGCCCAAGATATGGTCATTTGAACGAATATGTCTGAAAATTGGGGTTTTGGGACTGGTCCGACCCGACCCAGAACCCCATGGGTCTGCCCGAACCGGTTCGACCCTACACGGGTCCGGTACTGGCCCATCTAGACGCGGCCCGGCCCGGCAGGGGGGTCCGGCCCCGCGCGGCTGGCCCGCCCCGCGTGGCAAGCAGCTTCTCTTTTAGCCGAGCGAGATGCGGGGTGGCGCTACCCCCCTTGATTGACAGACGACCATCCAATTAAGGCCGGCCTTAATTGATTCTATGGGACCTGTGGGGTCCCGCCTCCAGCTAGCGCCAGCGGCCAGCTCAGCCAGCAGCTTCCCCAAACCACCGCGACCAAAGGTCGTGGCCCCTGTCCGACCGGTGCAGTACGACAACGCCACGCCCCTCTGCTGTGGCCTGACCCGGCCACGGCCCTCCATGGTGGTCTGGCGCCACGCGATAGCGCCGTTCCCCTCTACCGCGGGCCGCTCTTGGCTGCGGCTTCCTTCGGCTTCACCAGGGCGGCGCGACGGCGCCACACACCTTCTCCACGGGCCACTCCGGCCGCGGTTTCATCACTCTCGCGTGGTTCTGTTGCACCGCGCCGCCTACATTCCAAACCATGATGGTGATCAACATCAAAAGGGGAGGTGGGTTGACCGGGATTGTGCGGTCCAACCTCCTCCCGTTATATTGAAAAGAAGAGGATGATAAAAACGAAGAACGTTAAAATAAAACTTGAACAATGAACAACCCCTACCTCTATTCATGAAGGTTGATCTCTTGGAAAAGAAAGGGAGAGCTCTGATGTTCTGTAGATGTTACTGCGGAATGACGGCGTCGCTTTGTCAAGCGTCTAGAAAAAGTAAGCCGAGGTTGGCACCAGCGTTTTTCACGTTCTTCAATGAGGATGATGACGTTCTCTAAGACTAGGAGTTTTCTTCCCAAAGCCTCCACACAATGAAACAACCAACCCAAAAATAAAATAAGGCACTTTCCATATTTTATTTACTTATGAAAACATTTAAAAACATCAAAAGATGAAAATTGAAATCTCTTAATTAATTATACTTGTGTTGTCAAATTATATGGAGAGATAAGATGGCAATAATAATGTGGGGGAGAGCCACATTATTTAAGAGGGGATTTTAGAGTTGTTAGGGAATTGAAAGGGTAGGGGCTCGTGTGGGACCCACCTCCCTCATAACAACACATGGGAAGTTGGGTGGTCGTGGGCCCCACCAATGAATTCCTATGAGAGATTCTAACCACCACGAATAAAATATAGTTTGCACACAATTTTATTTTACTTTTCATTTAATCCCCAATTTTATTACAACTCCTCTGATGCAAACACAACTCTAGAAAAGGTCATCATAAGAAATTACATGCGTTGTGGTTTCATCAGTGCCCTCATATTTCAATTCCGAGCACCAGTTCAATAGTTAGAAAAACCCACTGGTTCGTTCACTAAACGTACCCAAGTTAAAAATTAGAAATTGATTTCGGGCACACTGGGCCTCAGAATCATGCGCCGTCAGAAACTGCATACTCAAAAAATCCCAAAGAAATTAAGAAAAAATTTTCCTTGAAATTTATGGTTCTTTACATTACGCCCACCTCCGGGATTTACGTCCCCGTAAAGATACAACAAATCTATGGAAAGAAATAAGGGTATTGTGCACACATATGAGTCTCCCACTCCCAAGTTCTCTCCTAGTAGTTCCCGTGCTGCCACCTGATGCGCACTAGAGGAATAGACTGCCCACGCAGTACCCACTCCTGTCGATCCTCGATCTCCTCTGGGACCTCCGCAAAAGTCACCCCGTCATCAATGTCCAGATCCCCATGGTCAATGTTATGCATCGGGTCGTGCACGTATCTCCTCAGATGAGATGTTTGAAAGGCATCCTGCACCTTGTGTAACTGAGGTGGATGAGCCAGGTGATAAGCCCCCTCGCATGTCCTGCTGTGAACCTGGAATAGTCTGATGAAGTTCAGAGATAACTTTCTGCCTCTGCCAAATCTCCTAAGACCTCGTCGAGGCGAGACCAGTAAGAAGATGTGGTCGCCATCCTTGAACTGCACTGGTCTCTATATACTATCATCTTAGGACTTCTATCTATTCTTTGATGTCTTCATCCACTCCTGGACGATCTTGTCTTTCTTCGTCGTAGTCCGAACCATCTCGGGTCTTATAAGAGCTGCTAAGATTTCTACATTTCCGATAACAGAAATCTAATCTCATCCCCTGGATGAACCACGTTCTTTTCCTAATACTGTCAATCTAACATGAATGATACTAATCCATGACATTGATGACGTCGTAAGGCCTCGATGCTAAAACTAAGAAATCCAACCGTTACTCTCACCTCCAAGGGTTGAGTCACACTGTCGGCATCAGTGTGTGGTCACTGGGTCTCCCCTAGTAGGTATCTCGAAAGTAAGGGTCAATTCAACGGTTTTAAATCAGAACCTCTTAGTAACAATCATAAATTGAAGACATGAAAGTAAACGCCACAAAGAAAGGTGGATTTTATTACTGCATCTCAAAGTACAAAGACACATACAACCTGAACAACAACAAAAAGGAAGCTAGAAGCACAAATAAGAAAGGGCTCCATGCCTAAAACTAGTCCTGCTCCTATCCTACCACTTCCAGAGCTCCATATTCATATGCTTCAGCTGCCTGAAGTAGTGCTCTCCCATGTCCACATGTTCCCTGTGGTCGGGGTGGACCTCTTGGTGGAGGTGGTGGAAACACATGGAAGCGTCGTCCACCTCCAGTTGCATGACCAGCTCCTCCGCCTCAGTTTCTTGCTCCTTGCGTTTTGCCTCTATTGAACCTCTATCTCTACCTGGGAGTTCCTTCTTCAATCTGTAGATCATCTGGATGATGGGTCAGACAATCACGTTCCATGTGACCAATCCCACCACAGGAGTAACACTATCCACTCCCGGTATGTCGTTATCCACGCTGGGTGCCTCGCACAGACGATCTTGTGTCATGCGGTCAACCACCTGTAGGTCTGGCCCTCTCAAACCTCTGAATCATCTATCTACTTCCCGCTGTAGAAGACTCAATCGCATGCCAGATAGTGGTGGGTCCTGCTGCTATAGACTTCTAAGAAAGGAAACTCTCCACTAATAGGGCTCACTACAACTACCCCATCAGCGTCGAGATGCTGTGGGAGACAAATAACGCTCTAATATCTCGCATGGGCCCCTGATCGAATGTATTGGCCCTGAAGAACATGTCACGTGCCATGTCTGTGGAATAGAGCGAGAGGTCTGTGAACCTCACTGAGTACTGCACCATCGTCATGCTACCCTAATGTAAATGTAGTAGCTCGCGAATACGCACCACTTGAAGGGTGGATGGTATAAAATTTTCTCGGAACAGACTCTCGAAATCCTCCCATAAAAGTGTCACCTCATCATGCATCTGGAGCATTAGGCTCAACCATCTGCCTGCTGCTTCCTGAAGGATGCTGGCAGCAAGAAGCACCATGATGTTTGCTGGCATCCCTACTAGCCTAAAGACTCTCACCACAACCTCCATCTAATCCCCAGCCTTCTGCGGGTCTGTCTCTCCCCTGAACCTGGGTGGCCTCTGGAAATGGAACTCGTACAGTGTGCTCAAGTGGCGTGCACTCTCTGCTGCTGGGGCTGGTGGCGTCGGTGGACCAATGGGTGGTAGTACCGTTGGTGCCTCTGCTGGAGTCTCAACTGGAAGAGGGACTTGTACTGAGGCCTCATCGCTTAGCTGGCTGTCAGTACGTACAACTCTTAGGGATCTAGCTAGTCGTTCGCGGGGAGGCATCCTAAAAGAAACAGATGCGACACGGTCAAAGACTATACCCTTTGAGCTGACCTGGTTTGAGTTGAATTTAAAATTTTTGGAAACACAAATGCAATCAGTTTTTTTGTGCACTAAGTCAGAAATCAGTAGTTAGGGACCTGGTGTATGGATACATCAGCCGCCACACCAACACTGGACTCCCTAAATTGATGACCACACTCAATACCCTTAACACTGTTGCTTCACAAAAAATGAATGATTATAGTCCTGAGTTCTGCAGTAGGACCGACTCCTCTAATTCCAATTTTTCACGACCCATCCTCAGGGCTAGTTTCGTGACTACCCCAAGCCCGCCATCCATAGGCCAGGGGCTGGCGACTAGCACCAAAGGTGAAAATCCCGATAAAAAGGGAGGGCATTGCCTTTATGAAACGTAAACACACACAACCAGAGTATAAGAGGAAGCAAACACTAAGTAAGAAGTATAAAAAAGTGCTGAAAGTAAGGGGACAGAAATAAAATCCCAACTGTAATGTACAAGGTTAATGAAAAAACAGTTGGACGGTGACAAGCAGCTCTTGGATCGTCCACCACGGATCCTACCTGAAGGGTAGGTATAGATAGCACAAGTCCTCGATTGTCCACCACAGATCCTACCTGAAGGGTAGGTACATATAGACTCCTCTGCGCCCTCGTCCATCAACCTCCTCCAAGTACCGAATCATCATGAGGTCCACCTACAGGTACCGACTCGTCATGAGGTCCACCTCCAGGTGTTGTC
Organism: Viscum album; assembly: GCA_963277665.1. NCBI lineage: Eukaryota > Viridiplantae > Streptophyta > Magnoliopsida > Santalales > Viscaceae > Viscum > Viscum album. The sequence goes on from OY728141.1 coordinate 516,933,396, forward strand.
TAGTCCTCATACACTCGGCCTCCGTCAGTGTTGTCCGTTGTCTGTATCCAACACAACGAGATGCAGGCATAGCCCGTGCAGGGGTGAGTATAATGATACACAGTAGGGACCCCGAGACCATCAAGGTCTCACTAAATCCAACAAGGATAAACCACAAAGAAAGATCTCAACATATAACCTTTACGTAGGTATATTTCCATACATATACCTATGTTATCAAGTAACCCATATCAATCATGAGGAATACACAAAGGTTATTGACACAGCTCATACCAGGATTTTCATTAATGATATCGAAACCACAACTACTGAAAAGCTCCTCCTTTAACGAGTACAGTGATCTCATCACAACTCAGATGCACTGCTCAATAACCTTACACTGCTAATGTGCTCCACCTGTCAAGTACTGTGGGCCTACTACTACAACCAAGAACTTCCCACCATGGTTCTTCCGCTACAACCAAGCACACCCCCTCATAGCCTACAGAGTTACTCCTTATGTCAAGTACCGCGGGTTTGCTGCTTCAACCAAGCGCTCCTCTACAGTGGGTCTGCCGCTACAACCATGCGTACCCCACTAGGGTATCCGAATCACACTGAGTCGATCGATCATCAGTCGTCAAGTCTCATCCAGCTACTAGGTCTCTGCACTCTACTAGCTATCACTGGGAGGTTCCCCTACACGAGCTACTGGTTGATACTCCAAGTATCTCAAGGTTCCAAAAATAATTACCCCAAAGGTCTGCCATGTCGTAGAAAACTCAACACAATAGACGATGCGTCAATCAGACGCCCGATCTGTGTGTTATTAATATTTTTGTCCCGGGGTCCCGGTTGGTTTCATGTACGAGCCAACCCGACTGTATCTCAATAATGTCTGGAACACTCATGGGGTATACTCATATGGACCATTTCTCAATGTGATTTCCAATTCCACTGACAGTTCGTCAAACGGATGTCCGGTCTGAATGTTATCGGCTTTTTCGTTCTAGGTGCCGGGTAGGATTTTGGATACAATCCAACTCAGCCTTAATCCAACTATATCATATCCTCAACTGGAGTATAACAAAATAACCGTCTCATAAATATTAATCCAACAAAGTCAACGGTACATCAATCGGACGTCCGGAACTCATGTTATAAGTGTTTCCGTTCTGAGGGCCTGGTTGGTTTCGTGTTTCAATCAACTCGGTCGTGTCCAAAGTTCACCGAAACCTTATGTGTAATATACCATAATGACCTTCTAGATCCAAGGACCCCATCACAACTAAATGTGCGTCAATAAGAGGTCTGTAGCCTATGATATCGGAGTTTGAACGAATCTGTCAGAAAATCGGAGTTTTGGGCCCGGTCCGACCCGGCCCAATACCCCATGGGTCGGCTCGAACTGTGTAGACCGGACCCTGGTCAGGGTCCGGCCCAGTTGAAAGTGGCCCTACCCATCCCGGCCGGTGCGGCCTGACCCGGCATGGGGGTCCGGACTAGCACGGGCGGCCCGACCCGCGTGGCCGGTGGCTCGGCTTTCAGCCGAGTGGGATGCGGGGTGGGGGGGGGGGGGTGCTACCCCCCTTGATTGAAAAATGGGCGGCCAATTAAGGTAGGCCTTAATTGATTCTATGGGACTCGATGGGTCCCGCCTCCAGCTAGCGCCAGCCGCCAGCTCAACCAGCCGCTTTCCCAAACATCCGCGACCCCTGTCCGACTGGCGCGGCACGACGACGCTGCGCCCCTCCACCGCGGCTGGCTCATGGCCGCGGCTTCCGTTGGATTCACCGGCACAGCGCGACGGTGCTGCCCACCTTCACCACAGCCCACTCCGGCTTCGGTTTCCTCGTTCCCGTGTGGTGTCGTTGCACCGCACCGCCTCCGTTCTAAACCATGATGGTGATCAACATCAAAATAGGAGGAGGGTCGGCCGAGTTTGTGCGGTCCGACCTCCTCCCATTATATTGATAACAAGCGGCCGAAAAAATGAAGAACGTCAAAACAAAACTTGAACGATGAACAACCCCTATCTCAGTTCACGTAGGTTGATCGCTTGGAGACGAAAGGGAAAGCTCCGATGTTCCATAGACGTTTCCACGGAATGATGGTGTTGCTTCGTTGACTGTCGAGAAAAAGGAAGTCACGGTTGGCACCAGCGTTCTTCACGTTCTTCAATGAGGATGATGAAGTTCTCCAAGACATAAAGTTTTCTTCCCAAAGCCTCCACACAATGAAACAACCAACCCAAAAATAAAATAAGGCTCCTACCATATTTTATTTACTTATGCCAACATTTCAAAACTTCAAAAGACGAAAATTGAAATCTCTTAACAAATTAGATTTGTGTTGTCAAATTAAATGGAGAGATAATTTGAAATGAATAAATGTGGGGGAGATCCACATAATTTAAGAGGGGTTTTTAGAGGAGTTGGGGACTGAAAAGGTGGGGGCTCATGTGAGCACCACCTCCCCCATAAACACACATGAGAAGTTGGGTGGTCGTGGGCCCCACCATCAACTTCCCTTGAGAGAGTCTAACCACCACGAATATAATAAAATTTTCAAACAATTTTATTTTACTTATAATATAATCCCCAATGTTTTTACAACTCATCCCGTGAAAACGCAACTCCAGAAAAGGTCATCTTAAGAAATTACCGGTGTTGCGTTTTGATCTGTGCCCCCAGATTTCAATTCCGAGCACCGATTCAAATGTTAGAAAAACCCGCTTGTTAGTTCACTGAAAGTACCTGAGCTAAACTTCGGAAATTGATTTCGGGCACACCAGGCCATGGAATTTGGCGCCGTCAGAAACTGCGTACTCGTAAAATCCCAAAAAAAATATGAAAAAAATTTCCATGAAAATTACGGTTCTTTAAAATATAATAATAAATGGAATATTTATTAGCACTAATGAAATTGATGATAAATTTATCCTTTAATAAGTGCAATTATTTTTTCCACTGATAAAGGAAAACATTAATAGTGATTTATTTTTATAAATGATAAAGGGTGTCATTTATCAGTGCTTTATTATTAGCACTGATGATGGGCATATTTAATCAGCGCTTATGTTTTATCGTAGATAAAGGGCATGATTGTTCTATTGTTTATGAATTTATTTGATAAATATTTCATTCATCAATGCAGTTTTAATGCTGATATAATGAAATAATTAATGAAATATAAAGTATAAAATGTGTTTATTAAAAAAATTATTAATCAAATTATGTGTTAAAATGATTAGATTGATTGTACATTTTTAAATATTAAACTTTTAATTAATTAGATAATTAAGATAATTAATTTTATTTAATTGTATTTATTAGATATTTAGATATATATTAATGTATATAAATATGATTTATATATTAAAAAATACTTATTCTCATTACATTCAGTTGACATATTTTTATTGAAAAATTTATATAATTAAAAATAAATTTTGTTCAACATTTGACTAATTTCATAGTATTCGACATATAATTGAATATCATTTGATTTTTCAATTTAATATAGATAAAATCTTTGTTTTTTTTATTTTACATATATGTAATTAATGATTTTTTATATGAAATATTCACACCCATAGAACATATCAATTTTTTCAATCTTTTTAATGTGATCCTATATTCTAAATTTATTCACTATCACTCAAATTTGACATATATGCAAGCACTAAAAATTAGAAATTTATTAATATTGTTAAAAATAAGATTTAAAAATTAGAAATAAATATATTTATAAATTTACATTTACTATATTTATACCATCATATATTTATAATTATAAGTAAATGAATATTTTATTAAATTTAGTCAATTATTTATAAATAAATAATTATGTATACAAAAATAATTATTAAATTTATAATAAATTTACATAAATAATGAATATCGTTACTGTATTTATATTTTTATATATTTTAGAAATATATATATATATATATAATTATATAAATATACATAATTATATAAATAATATTTCATACCAATATTTCAACAAATATAAATAAATAATTTTAAAATATTAAAAAATATATTTAAAAGGATTATATTTACTATATTTCTATTTATATATATTCAATAAGTATTTATAAATTTTAAAATAATTATTTATATTTATAATTATAAATTATTTAACAGTGATTTAGTAAAAAATGCTGATATAAGAATCTTTATCATTATTTTTTCCTCACTGATAACGATGAGGATTTTTCAGTGCTAAATAAAGCCAAGATAAATTTAACATCTTTCGTTGCATTATTTTTACAACAAATAAATATTGTTCTTATCATCACTTTTTTAGCTCTGATAAAGATATGTATATATCAGTACTAAAAATGCTCTCATAACTATTCATTTTAACAGTGATTATGATATAAGAACTAATAAATGGTCTAACTATCAACCATTATTTGTAATAACTGACAATATTGTCCAATCTATTTTACAAAACCTTAGCATTCTTTAACCCATTGTGATATAGAGCTTTTCGCAGAATCAACCCATGGTCGGGGCCTCTCCTTGGTGAATAGATGGTCGATTCACACCACTCAATTACCTTAAAACATCTCATCCTACATTTGAAGAGGGTATCCAATTTTTTATAAACCTATTGAGGTATGCCTTCCTATTTTATTTTTGTTTTTGTTGTTTCAGTTTTTTTATTCTTCTATGATTTTTTACGATCTATTTTATTATGTTACTTTTTTATGATTTTTTTGTGATCCTTTGTTAATGGAATTCTTTATGTTTCATTATATTTATTGACTACCGATGCATGACTGGTTGTTTATACCAACTCTTAAATTGGATCCTGATAAAAAAATAGGACCATACATTTTTTTGTTAATATGTAACTAAATGAACTTATCCACATGAAATTTTAAATATAGTAAGACATCTCATTAAATACGTGTAATAAGTTTTCTCCTATCATAAAATCAGGTGGAGGGTTTAATATATTTATCTTTATTATGTGGAAAAATGGTTGTTTTGTTCATTGTAATTTTTCCACTAATACCTGTATCCCATGATACTTCTCGTTTATTGATCAGGGGGTGGAAATATGAAGGGAACATTTGATGATTGCACCCACTAATAAATTGCAATGTAGATCTTTGGAACGTTATAGACCAATATTTTCATCAAATTCATTTGTAAAATGATGCCTTCTTCTCATATTTTTATGATTCTTGCACTATTGATCTTCTAATTTATTTCATTAACATCATTGGTGGTTCTTGAGAATTTCTCCTCATGTATCCACTTGGTATTCTTATTTAATAAATTTTTGGGGTGTGGGTTGGGAAACCAACTCATTATAAATCTTTCTTAAATTAAATTCACCAATTCCAATCATAAATTGTAAATTTATAGTATTTCTTAACATGAAATTTCATCATTTGATGAAAATTTAGACTTTTGAACATCTTATTGATTCCTCTTTCAGCGGAGTGATCTTATTTTTCCATCCCATGAAATCTATTTCTCAAAGTAATATACAGTTGGCTGAGTTCACAATGGTTCCCTATGTCTATTCTAGTTTAATATCTTATAAGACATCCACTAGAGACACAATTAATATGGAAATAATTATTTGAATAATATGAAAGACTTCATTAGTATAATTGGTTACCTTATTTTATAAATCACACTTTAATATACAAAAATATAATGTGTTACAAATAATTAATCAAAAACATGAACAATACCCCTTCTATATAAAATAAAATCATAGGTATTTTTAAATTCATATATATCTTATCCAGTTGTACTTATATTTATTACAGGTTATCTTGAGTTTTTTTTAATCTTAGGGTTGGACTCAATTCATTTTTAATGAAAAGACATATTTTTAGTTTCGGTAGGGGAGACCCATTATATAGCCCGAATACCAAAGGCCAAGTGGCATGAATAAAAGTCTTGAAAGCCAATTTTTTGGCCCAAAGGACCTACTGGGGAACACTGAATGTGTAAATATATTCGTATTCTACTATAGTTTATGAATCCTTTGACATGAATTCCCTAGTAAATGATGATGGAGATCACATGGAAAAAATGGAAATGGAATTTGAATATGATCTTCATTATTTTACAAAGATGTTTGAGTAGTAAAAAATATTTCCAAAAATACATTACTAAAATGTTAGATATAAATAAAAACAAGTTTCTACTCTATTTATGTTATATAATGTGAAATATGGCAATAGGTGGAGTGACACTATCATGAAAAAACTAATAGATCTTGTGAAGGATATGCTACAAAAAAATGAACTAACATGCCAGAAATATGAATCTAAATTAATGTTAAATTAAGTGGGATTAATCTCTAAAATTAAATTCTTTTCCAAATGAATTAATATTGTTTCACATGGACCATGAATCATTCATGAAATTCCATACGTGTGGTGTAGAGCCATACAAGAATAATGAATCAAGTCCTTAAAAATATGTATGATATATTACTATCATTCCACTATTTACAAGACTATATTGATGTTAGAAAATTGCAATCCAGATAACATGGAATGTAGATACATGAATTAATGATGGGAATCTATGTCATTTATAAGATTCTTCTCGGTGGAAAAAAATTGATTACATCTTTCTTGAATTTGGAGATGAGCTGAGAAAAATTCATCATGTATTATCAGTAGATGGAATAAATCCTTTTGGTGTATGTAGTAGTTCTCATAGTACATGAACCATAATGAGGGTAAATTATAACTTTATAACATGGTTACGCATGCAGCAAAAATAAGATATGTTTTCTCTGCTTATAGCTGGACCAATGAAACTTGGTAATGATATTGATGTCTATTTGGATCTATTGATCGAAGATCTAAAATTGATGTGGGATACATGTGTTATAATTTATGATCCTCATAGAAGTTAGGAATTCACATTTTGTGCCATGTTGTACATAGTAATGAATTAAATCCCCTTTTATGTATGTTTGTCATGATATACCATTAATGGAATGTTCGGGTGTCCCATTTCTGAAAAATGCACATACTCATTTTGGTGGAAACATTCCTCAAAGACTGTTTCATTAGGAAATTGAAAATTTATACAATGATGAAATAAATATCTATCCTAGATTACATCATTTCAAGGTAATATCGAATATGAAACAACGTGTTCTCAATAAATGGCAGATCAACTATACAATAAAAGTAAAATATTTGACACTATTTTCAGAAAATCATTTTCCAAAAATCTTACAAAATCATGATGGAAGAAGAGATCAATTATTTTTTGAATTAACTTATTGGAAATTTTTTTATGTTAGAAATTTTATTGATTTCATTCTTATAGGAAAAAAAGTATTTTGTAGTTTTATTGGCATTCTGCTAAATGTTCTTGAAAAAATAAATGATTGAATCAAGGCTATTATGGTCATGATTGAAATGGGGATAAGGGACGAGTTGGAACCAGTGAAGGGTATATTGTGTACTTTTATTCTTCTAGAATCTGACACTATATTCAGATACTAAATATTGAAATTTTTTCTTATCATTATGAGTGTAAAAGTTATATAGGGGTATTCATCGACTACCATGAATGTATCTTTAATGACTAATTCAAAATTACAATGATTAAAATCAAACACCTGTCATGTTTTGATGAATGATTTAATCAGTTTTTCATATCGTTGCATTCAGCCTCAAAATTTATGACATATATTAACCAAACTCTACATATTTTTCAAATCCATATGCAGTATAGTTATAGACATGGTGAATAATCCCATCCTAAATAATTAGATTTCAATCATATTAAGTGAATTAGAAATGTTTCACCCAACATCATTCTTTGATATTATATTCCACCTAATTGTTTATTTGGTTATAGAGGTTCCACTATGTGGTCTAGTATATTACATATGGATATACCCCATTGAAATGTATATGATGATTTTTAAAGGGTATGTCAAGAATAGATGTCAGGCATAAGGTTGTATTGAAATATGATATTTTGTTGACAAAGCTATTGAATTCATTATTGTTTACCAATCATATGTTGAAAGCTTATGTCTCCCAATGTCTCTTCATAGTGAAATCCTTATGGGTGAAGGGATTTATGGAAGAGATATCATTAAAATTACAATGGCTGAGTGAGAGAAAATACATCTTTCTATATTACATAATATTGAATATATTGATCCATACATTGAATCCCACAAAGAAATTCTTTTATATTTGAATCCTTCAAGAGCCGAAATATTGATATCAGATACGCATAATCCAATATATATTAGATTGTTCCAATATCTTGTTTATATGGAGTTATCTGAAAATCCAAAATCAATTACCAAAAGATAGTAGTGGCTAGATAGAGGACTGAATGACAATGATATATCTTACGCTAGGTCTCTTGTCAATAGTTAGAAGTTATATAGAAAAAAAAGATGACTTCTGTATGATGAAAAATAGTGGTGGTATACCTGTGGCTGATGTGATACACATATATGGTTCCAAGGATTGGAATCCAATTTATGAAAATATGTCATATTTTTCAATTATTGAACCATTATATGAGTTGGATTATACAACATTTCATGTGTTTTTTTTCATTTCGAATGGGATGACAATATCAATGGAGTGAAATTTGATAAAATTTGATTTGTGAACGTTAATTTCAATGTTGAAGAGAATAAAGAGGAACCGTTCATAATTTAATCACATGTAGTGAAGGTGTTTTATGTATTTGATCCATAAAACATGAATTGGTATATTTTTTTGCAGGAAACTAAAACAAATACTAAGTAACGTGAAAATTCAATCGAGGATGACCCTTTCATTGGGATATAATAATCAGTTTAGGATGGTCCCAATATAGAAAATGTTTTTTACGTTAGAGGGGACCAAAGTGGTGGGATTTTGAATATTGAAAGGGCAAAAAATCATTTAATACCTTAGAAAATAATTTGATTTCAATGAGAAGATAATTGTTTTTCAATACATTTTGTTTTTCCTCGTAATATTATATGTAATCAACAGTATTAATATAATCTAAATTAAATGGTTGACTACTCATGCATACAATGTCTTCTGCACATGATGATATTAAAAATTCCTTGAAAGAACAATCTATAATGAAGGAAACCCTTTAGAAACATGTGAAGTAAGTGTTTGAATATAAATTATCTACTATACAAAAAAAGTATATAATAGAACATTGATTTCATTTCCATTATTCCTTGCAGAGTTTGTGTATATTATTACTATCATAATGATTGTTTTCTTATATAGGTGTGTTTTTTTCACGAGCAAGGGGTTTTTTTCATTAGTAGCATGAGTGAGGTCACGGTAAAATGAAAATGGAATATTGATGTTTTTAAATGTATGTAATAAATTATATTAATGTATTTGTATTAACCAATGAGTGAAATTACTATAATATTTTTTGTTTCAGGTATCATTGTTTAAAATTTTATTTAATTTAAATTCTATATTGGGACTAGTTTTTTATATTATATTTGATTATATTATGAATTCGGTTCTATAGGGTGCTATAATAGTACACTATAGTATGTCCCATTATCAGAATTGATAAATAAAACATTTATCAGCACTTAAAAGAGACATTTATCAGTACTTCTATTAGTTCCATTAAAATACCTTTTTCAATGTTTTATAAATAATGATAAATTAATCCTTCAACAGTGAAAAATTAATGCACTGAAAATGATATATTTATCAGTTCTTTTTTAGTGCTGATAAATGAACCCTTTATCAGTTCATTTTCAGTGTTGATAAATGTCCGGGTATTTTAATATTGCTCATGTTATCAGCACTTTTCTCGCATTCATAAAGGCCATTTATATTAATATGAAATGCGATTTTTGTAGTACTGAATCACTATGGAGATGAATATAATGTGATATGAATGGAAGGATATCTTTATCAAAAATAATACTCATAATCATTTCTATATGTGGTCAAAATTAATAAATTCGAAAAAATATTCTTTATCATTCAATAGTGGTGTGTACACGTGGCCTCATTGAGAACACTAGGAATCAAATGAGGAGACAAGGTACATCGATAGGGATTTAATCTAAATCCCAAAGCTCAGGGGATGTGCAACCACATGTAAACCTATGTCATCTACTAGAATTCCCATGAACTATACATTTCTAGTGAGACCCATTATATGAGGGGTTATGATACACTCTAATATTTATTTCTAGGTGTCGTTGAATACAGAGTAATATTATTGACAAATGGGACAACCATATCACAATAAATAACATTCATATATGAATATCATAAGTTAGATACCACAAATTACGATAGGGAATATCAATAAATAATATATACAAAGCAGAATGAGAATTTATATCCCATGAAGCACTTCATGGCATCCTAATAAGTTACATCACATCATTCCTGGTTCTCTGGATACAAATCATGAATCAACTCTGGTAATAATTTTTTAATGAATTGTAAAATATTGAATATATTAAAAAAATTGTGATGGTGGATGAATTCCCAACCCACCAATAAAACTACTAACTCATATCCAACAAGTTCGACATATGTTCTATTTTGAAACATACTACCATGCATACAAAAACATATAAACTATTAGATCATGTTTGGTTTGGCACTGGGACCCACTAGGTTCCCTAGATAAAAATAATGGTGAGACATTATACTTAAGATCCTCAATAGTAATTTGTAAGAATGAAATATCTCTTGGGATACATGAAAAATGTAATATCTATAGGAATCCAACAAGGGATCCTTGGTAATGGTTAATGAATTCTAACATGAGATGGAACTATTTCATTGCGGTTTTTAGTGACCCCGAAATTCATCTTGTACCATCTACCAATTTCATTGAATTAAAAAATTCATCAAAAGTAATATGAATATCAGAAATCCCTTTTATTGGTGATCATAAGAATTAATATAGTATCATAAACATGCCTAAGTAGTAATGGAAAGGTATAACATACCACTATCCTTTAGGAACATTTCCCTTTATTATCCATGGGCCTAAAATAGCTGACAAGGCCCATATAAGCTCATTTGATATGGTTAGGGTCCATTATCACAAAAAATACCTCAGAAATTAATAAATTTCATTTTATAAAAAATTAGTTCATTATTCATGAGAAGATATAAAATTAAAAAACTTAATTTATAAGGTTATAGTACCCAAATCCTAACAACTCGACATAATCACATAGGAACCAAAAATAACTTTTCGCTAACACCATGTGATGTATACAAAACATTTAATTGGTCATACTCCGAGAGAAATGACATAAAAAACAACCAAAAACTCAAAATAAAGTGAAAAAATGTTTTCTAAATTCATCATAGGGATTTATTTCCGATTAAATGACATGTGTCGATGTGTGGACAACCTCCCATGATGTCCTCAATCATGGAATAGAAAAAAATACTATTTTTTATAATTGATTCGCCCATTCCCCAGTGGAACCTATGAAAAACATTGAATATAAACACCCACAATCATAAATGATGATAGATGCATAAATTAAAAGAATGTTGAATAAAGACCATAAATTCCAATGTAGTTGAAATGAACATGAGATATCAAGTAATGATCATGAATAAAGTGAGTGGTGGAGGATATAAGAACAACCTCTCATGCATGATCCCTCTAGATTACAGAATAAAAATTGTGGAGAATCCTCATATTCATCCATTTTAAATAACCAAACCAACATAATAAATAGAATCTATCTATTATACATAATTTACTTTTTATGTTTAACATATACAAAATTTGTATTCCTTGGGCATTCCCCAGAGATTCCACACTATAAATAGACAAGGACACACCCCAAGAAACTAATACATGTTTTATAAATAATTCTTGGTGTGTATCACACATAAAAATTGTTTTGAACACCCCAAATTAGAGGCCCCTCCTCTAGTATGCTTCTAGAACCCCAATGAAATCAATTAATACTAAGAGAAAATTTAAAAACCAGACATATGAATGTTTAAAAACATGAAACCTCAATCTAATTATTGATTCATAACATGACCTACATGCCAATGGGGAAAATTTCCAAATCCAATAGAAATTTTCATCTCAGAAAAACGTGGGACCTCAATGTCTCCCCAACATATAATATTTCATCCCTAGAAAGCCTTACCAAGAAAAATATTGCACAAAACAACCCACATATTCTATGAAATAATATATAAAGGAAACATTTCATTTTAGAACAACCAAAAAAACTATAGGAACTACTTGAACATATAACACATAAGTCACAAAAATATAAGACAAAATTGATATCTATGAATGAATAGGAATGATGGCTATTACCTAAGGTTGTATAACATTAGACATGTCCATGTCATAGTCTCTTTAATCAACTGACATGTAGTGCTCCCCACTACAGGTTCATACCATTTGTGGAAAATTCCAAACCACAATAGTTCTACCGTTGTTGTTTCCTATAAAATCACATACCTATTTCCATAAAAATTCCAATTAAAAATTTCTAAACTCAATGAATCTGATCACACATCCTTACAAAACTATCGGTTATCAATTTTATCAAAATAGTTATATACATTTCAATCATGATTATCCTGGTTGATTAGTCTTTAACTTAAAATTCATCATCCAAGCCATATACTACACTTGTTAGAACCCAATGTCATGTATAATGTAATTAGTAATTAATAAATTCTGTCTATATAATAGATGATATTTGAACCACTCCTTGTATGATATTCTCAAAGAACATCACCTTCACCATCTGTTCTTTTCCAAAAAAAATTATAGATTCCTTTATCGAAAGATGTATCACATTCATTATGAGCATGATCACTAAATACATAACAATCTTTTTTTACATTTTAAGGAAAAACTACCACAGTTTTATAACTTTTTTTGTTCCACCACATGGAAATAAATATATTTTGGATCTAATACCCCTCTATTATTATATGATAATCTATGAAAACACCCATAATCTATATTTTCCATAGTCCTTATTCAAACACACACCTAAAATTTATGAAAAACTCAAGTGTACATAGTTACACTAATACATGTAATATAATATCTAATGAAAATCTAAAGAATATTCTAAAAGAACTATCAACAATTAGATGATCCTCTTTATATAACTAAAGAAGAAAATCCTTGATCAACACATCACATGACCATCTATTAAATGAAATAAAAAATTGAATATATAAACACATTTTCATTTTTGAGTGTCAATGAAATCATTGATCCACACCAACCCACAATCCATTGAATTAGTACCCAAAATAAATGATAAATTTTGAAATTTTAATGAGTTTAAACCCACTTAAATGGACAATGGTGTACTACAAAATGTTTGACTTAAAGTTTTACCACGTATTGAAAATAACTCACAGGGTTCCCGCTATCAGTACCAAAAAGAATTGATTCAGCTCGACATGTAGTTGAATCACTCTCAGTGTTTGCAGGATGATGCCCTGATATAGGTCATGATGAGAAATAAACTAATATATTTCTATGATTCAATCGATATACATGTATAGTTCTCTTTGATTGAAGGTAACATTAAAACATGTGGTACTTTTCATTAACTGACTCTTAAAACCACATACCATAAAAATCCATGTCCATGTCCAACCATGGGTCATCATTATTATAGGACCAAGTTTCTCCATCTTCTCTTCTCTACTGTGGAGTGACTTTTTCCATTTTACCACAACTCATATAAAACCATGCTTAATCATTTATTGAATCCATCATTCCTCATGTCACAATAGAAGAAATGCTAATTTAGGATTTAAAAGGCACCACAACACAATAAAAGAGATCATTTTAACCAAACACTATCCCCTTTGAGTCTTCTATCACAGATCTTTGTTAATCATTATACACAGATTTCCAATTAAATAACATTGTTGATCTCTTGGATCTCCTCTTCAAAATCAATATCCTTCCACTTTCAGTGTTTCATTATATAACAATAGATCAACTAACATTTTTTCAATCAAAAGAACAAACCCACACTCCTACTAAAAACGAAATAATGAAAATATTGGTTAATAGGTCCAAACCCATGAATAGTTTATCCTATATGAGATAGTCCTAGAAGACAAAAACATCGATTTCATTCTCAGAAAAAGAAGGAATCATGTGAACCATAACATAAAACTTGCATTGTAACTATACATCGATCTCAAAAAAAAATTATAATGAATCTCTCTTCCTATAGTGGAATCAATAAAATATCGCCAAATAAACTCATAGGTTTCCTTGGAAAATCATTATCATTATTATATAAGGTTCTGAGTCACAACAAAGAGTCTGTAGGTCTCCCAAATTTCCCTACTGATCATGTCTACCAACATGGTATCAATGTACAACCAACTAGCTCATAATATAATCCATATACTTTGTCACATATTAAGTGGAATCACCCACATACCCTTCTCATATCAAGTTACTTAATGTGAATGTAAACATACTATACGGTTGGTAATGATAACATCGACCTATGATCGTAAAAAACAATCAAGAATGTATACATTGTAGTAATTACACAGAAGAGTTTTAAAATATAGATACTCTATGGAATTAATGATACCAATATCGAAGAGATATTGAACTAACACACAACGTGAACCTACATGTGCTATTACCTGCTGGAGGACTAGTAAACTAGAGAAACATTGTACCTATCAGTATCATTCTAAGGGATCTGACTGTATGACCACAAAATATATTTCATAATATATAATTTCATTCCATGATATTCTAGAAAATCCATTATTGATTTTTACTAACACTTTATGCAGCCAAAAATAGAAAACAAAGAAACATAGTGTTTACAGATATTGGGAATCATGTTCAACATCGACTGACAAGTCTTAAAGTGCCTCTGGTGTGTAAAGACCAAGTAATCATACTTACTATCAAATTACCCAATGTGGGTCCACATATCCAATAATCATAATGATATATATTTTCATGATGGATTAATTGAGTTGAATAATAAAACCAATTCAAGAAAACAACATTTTTTGACACATTAATAATTTTTTCACTATCCTTAGTAAATAAAAAGAATGGATGGTATATAACTTTAGAATACAACATTAATAATATAATGAATTATAGGACTCTTATCTTTTCAATCCCAGATAGAAAACTATCCATTGGACTCTTTCCAATTTCCATGACAATGAAATCTATAATAAATAATAACATCAATAGAACATGTGTTTCACTAAATGTGATGATCATATACAGCCAAAAACTCATAGATAAGAATAGAAATAACATATCAAAAGATACCATGAATTATTAATTTAATAACTGTTCTCACCACACCATTATGATATAAATCATAGGTTCTGAAGCTCTTCTAATATTTTTGTCCACCATATCCCAAATAAGATGTCAATAGTAATGAAAAAACTTTGATACCACACTGTTTTATCCAAAATCGGGTTATACTAAACTGGTGACCCAACTTGGTTCCCCATATAGTATCTAAGAGACCTCCATATAAGCTAGAGGCTACCAACTAGTAGTGAGGGTCAAAAGGTGGAATAATGGTAATACATTAACATCATAATAGAGTAACAACTGGGGAAATAATACTATATCATACATAGTGTTATGAAAAATATAGAGATGATGAATTTAATAACTGAAATAGAAAAATGTTGTAATAAAAATTGATTTTTTTTTGAAAATATCAAACAACTATGTCATATATATAACATTATTTACCCAAAATGAAGAACATAATTAAATTTGAACGTAAAAGAAACTAAAATAAATTTTCTAGTATATACTTCAAACTCATAGACATATCATGTACAAAATATCCACATTCTTATATGGTCTATCGTACCTGAAAAATCATCGGATTCTTCCCAACATATTCCTATAACCAAAATAATGTCTACTAGGGTACCCGTGTACAATGGATGCACAAGAATTGATTATGTACAAAAAATAGTATGGAACCACCAAAATAGTCTTGAACAAAGAAAATATAATGATGTTTATGAAAACATAACAAACTCATCGTGATAATAATAATATTAATAATACTAATTAATATTATATATAAAATGAAAGATAAGTCATCCAATGAATGATAAAAATTGTTCAACCTACTATAGACACAACTACATACAAATAAATAATGTAAATAGAAATTAATTAAAATACATGTGTCCCTAATCCTTGTCAACAAGTAAATTTTCCATATTATATATATATAAAACACAATTTATATGTTTATAATAAATTAAAAATTTATACACCAATATTTATGGACATGAGTATAATGAAAATTTTCATAAACATTAGCAGTTGATCCTAGGGCATGTAATTTTAATATTCTATACATCCAATGAAAAATGGCATTGATCTAGATGTTATACAACTAAAGATATGTATGCAAAATCCTAGCCTTGTGTCTATAATATTGATTGATGATCCCTGCATTGGCCAACACTAAGAATATCTTTGATAAAAATTTTCAAAATAAGGGGATATATGTCCTAAACCTGAGATCACACATACTCACCTAAAATCACATTAAGATGAAGTATTCAAGGAATTAATAAGATATACTAGAAATGCAACATTGAAAAAAAATGTCAAACTTCCCATTCCATGTTTATTTTAGTCTGATGCTTGATTCCTTGGTCTCTGTCCGTAGGCTATCACACTATTGGGACTCAAGTAATCCATTATAGTCTAAACCTTATGTGATATATAAGAAATATGCTCTGGAACCATTATAAAAGTCAACATCCATTCAATATATTTCTCAATAATAATAACTAGAAAATTTGGCCACATATTTAATTTGTTTCTTTGTTTTTGAAAACTGTGACAATATATAGCCTAAGATCACATTTATTTAAAATAATTGCTATAATAAAATATATTAAAATTGTTATATGAACCTATGGTGATCATTTTTATTTTTTTAAAACCAAAAAATTAGGGAAATTATAAGGAGAGGGCTACTCGAACTATTTGTTAAACTATGAAATAGGAGGGTATTACCATGGTTTAAGCCATGGACATAATATCCATTAAACATGGTTAAAACAATGGGAATATTGGTTTATTTCAGTGATTTGAAACCATTTCAGTAGCTGTTATTATTGTTTAAATGATTAATAATTGTATTTATATAGAAATATATATATATATATATATATATATATATTCACACATATATTAGAGATGATATTTTGGGTAAAGTGTTGGTAGAATGGATCATAGTTTATAACTTCCAACCTCATTAGAATAATTTTTTCTTTAATGTTATCTCTATGATTTCAAACTGTTCCCTTAGCCACCTATTTGTATGATTCGAAACTGTGGCCATTTTCATAGATGGTAGTGTTTTAAACTATAGCTATAGGTCATAACCTATTTCCATGACTATATAACCAACAATTATGAAAAATCGGGTTTTTAGCCTACAACTATAGTTTCGAAACCAGTTTCCATGGTTTTCTATTATGTAAATAGGTTTATTTTTTAGTTGTGATCCTAAAATCCCTAGACATGTTTGGTTTGTACTATATTTTTGATTCCACCTGAACTTAACATGGCTTTCAGGAATAAAAAGTCAAAAATAGTTCCATCCTAAGGGAGTTAAAATGAAAACCTCTACTCATGGGATCTTCATCCACCCAACAACATATTAAATCCCATGGAATTATAATATACTATCCATTTCAATATAGACCATGTATATGTGTTGTTCAACAAAAATCATCAAAATCTATCTATGTGTATTGGAACATGGAAAATCCCACTGGGAAATTGGAAATATATAATATTTACAGTAACACTCATAGAAATGCCTCATAAGACAGATTCTAAGAAGAACATATAGGCACACCAAAAAAATAATATCTCATAATAAGGCTAAAAATACAGACCCTAGGAAGCAAGTATGGGCATACCAGTAATAAATTTCACATCATTCGAGGATCAAAAACCATAAACCATAAATAACCTATGGTAATCATTACTACATAAATAGTAAATTGTTGAATGGATAAATAATTGAGTGAGGGTGGATAAAGGTCTGAACTATAACTACATACACTACATCATGAATTAAATCTGTATAACTAGTTAAATAGTGACACCTTCTATCATATCTACCAAAACCTATAATGAACTTTCTTGGTGTTGGTCACACACTATGCACCAATAAATTATCCAAGATAAAAATGATAGAGAGGCATCTAACAAGGTATCCTTAACATAATTATATAATAATAGAATACTTATTAGGATCATGAAAAAACTATTTGGAAATGTTATGACATAGTGTATTCTAGGACATTTCCAAAACCCCATGTAGTGGGATGAATCGTTGAATTTGGGTTGTTTCTAACACAATGAATTCATCTAGTACCATATAACCACAATTTTTTTTGAATAAATAACCTAAAATAATCTAAACATGGGGAATCACCCTCATGGGAGTGAATGTGTATCCATATAATAACATAAACATGTACAAATACTAATGGGTAGCTACAAAATTCCACCGACCATTATGAATATTTCCTATTATTAAATTAGTCCAAACAGCAGTTGACAGGCCCTACCCATGCTCATCTAATATGTGTAGGGTTCAGTCTCATAATCAAGACATATAAAATTAATTAATTATAATTACACTATAATTAACTAATTAATCAAATGAAGAAAAAAGTGAACCAATTTTATTCATTAGGTAATAATACCGAAAACCAAACAGGTCGATCTTATCGCATAAGAACCGTAACCAACTGCTCGCCAACAACACATGAGGCATCCTAAAAATTTAATTGAGTATAATTATTAAGAAAAAATATAAAGAACAATATACAATTTAAAATTAAATAATAAATGCTTTACAAAATAACCATAGCGACATACATATATGAAATTCTACACTGATATGTCTAGATCACCACTTGAGATGACCTCAAACAAAGAAGGGAAATACCCCATCCAAAATAGTTTACTCCATCATGATTATTTGAAACTGATGAAGAAACCAAATAAGAAACTCCAAATTTTTAATTTACAATTGATTAATAACATATAATTTATGTGGAGGAATATCACACGCACTAACATCATCGATGTGAACTTATAATCGATTATATAACTGTTAAATAGAAAAATCATGACTGAATCAGAGCAAGTTATTCCTATATCTGCACCATAATTTTGGATTGGAAGAAAATGGGGTGGTGGACCCTATTAAGAATTGTGGACAATATATCCCCACATAATACATAGCTTTAAATAATTACACATCAAATAAATGTTTCATGACCTGTAACATATACACATCTTGTATTTTATAAGGAAAACCCTCAATCATTCCTGTCATGAATCATAATGTTCAAACCACAAGAAACAAATGTTATAGTAACCCTTTATTTTAATATAATAACATTACATAAATTTTTTGTAATACTTAAATAATTATATAAATAGATTCCAAAATACTATACGATTCTAGTTCCTTTAGAAACATGGAATCATAAACATTGGTATATAAATTAGCTACATTTTTATTCATTATGTTATTCTTGTCAAGTACCCTTCTTAGAATCATATAACATAATACATATATTCATATCCTAGGGAAGGTAACATTAAAAGGGTTGATATTAGATAACCAATAAATGTAAATAAGGGAGATACATAAGCATAATAAAGATCATATGGGTATGAGAACATGATCGTGAAAATTGAAGATCAAACACATCATATCGAAGAACTTAAACATTAATCATTGAGTAAATTTATAATGTTAATAAGATATGAATCATAACAAAATAATGAAAGTATTATTTGAAAAAATAAAATAGGAACAAAACATGGAATTATGGCAGAATCATAAGCACATATATATATATATTTTCATAGTAGTCAAGGCATTGACACTGAGGCTATCTTAGGGGGACAATTCCTTTGTTGAGCTGGGTTTATGACCCCATCCAGCCTTGTATTACTGAACTAATATATCTAATCATTCCATCCCTATAATACCAAACTTTGATCATTTCTCTTTCTAACCTTTTATATCTCACATCAAATAAATCATTACCTTGTTTATTGGAGAGATATATTAGTACCACTTATCTCATAAGGGAATAAGAAAAATATATGCCACAGGAAAATAGGTATTCATATCATAACCTATGATATGAAATGGTTGTCATAATAGGTAATAATATCTTAACATTTGTAAAAATAAAAGTTATATAATAATTTCATTAATGAATAAACCATAATTAGAAGTGGGTTTCTAAAGCATTTTACCCATCGAAGAGAAACTAGTTTCATAAACATCATGTCATCAAAATATAATTCATTTATATAAATATTATGACAGGAAACATTAAATAATTTTTGCATAAAGTAATTAGTAATACGATCATATGTTACCATTGATGGGAAATAATTTTGAAATATCTTTTAAAAACTTTTGTTGATGAAAATAACCATTCATTATTGAAAAAATATTTTCAAATAAGTAAAAATTTTAGATGATAAAATTTATTCAAAATATATTTTTAAATATTTAATATAAGATATGAAAATAATAAAAAAATTATATTAAATTTTACATCCAAAATTATCAACATAGATAATTTTAAAACATTTTTTAAAACATGGGTTTTGAATAAAATCGGTTTCGCACAAAAGAGTGAAATACGATATGTTTATTTTAAAAAATAGTTTCATAATTTTATTATGTAACGTAGAGTATAAAAATTGTACTAATAAATGGATATACCTATGAAAAATATATTATAAGGAAACTAATGAGTTTTCTGGATTTATGGATCACAATATTTCAATAAAGGAAGAATAATCATAAACAATCTCGATAAATGATGGGATTGTTTCAATAAACTCTTACCACATGGTAACATGAGATAATACTCTACATGTAAGAAAATGAAACAACATGATGATTATAAAATAATTAAATGAATTATATTTATAATATAACATGTAATAAGGAATTATATACACCTCAAAAAGATATTAAGGTTAATAATAAAACATGTGTCTCAATGAATGAAAATTAAGACAAAACTATCTGACTAATTTGATATATTTTGAAACATTTTCCCAAATAACTAAATATAATATTATGGACATGTAAATACCAAAAATTATAAGTATCATAATATTGAATATTTTCATGGTAAGTATACACACCACACAATAGCAATGGGTGGTGGATAAATCATGTTTCTCTCGAATATAAAAAGTGAGATGAAATCCTATTATCTTGTGTCTTGAATATATTTGTACTCCTACATGATTATTGTATAATAAATGGATGTTTATTAGATATATATTTATTTTATAATATTATTATATCTATTAGCATTTTTTTTATTATGGCCCCATATTACAAACTTCTTAACAATCCTATGATAAGGTTTTACTTCAGGTAATATTTTTATTGTTCTTCACATATTTATTAACTTGTTATATCTTGGCACCTTATACTTATATTATGATTTTCAGAATTACACCATGATATAAATATCATATATTTTAATTATATTTTTATTATTATAATCTATATAATATATATGTATGAAATGGAATACACTATTCATAGAGATTGTAAGCCATATGTACGCATGAGTGTTGTTTCTGATTTAATTATTCCATTGAATGAAATAAATAAAATGAAATATATATATTATATAATTAAAGGTGGATTATTATTTCACATATATAATATAATTTCACTAAATTCATCCTTAATATATTCCATGATGTGTGTGAACGAATCACATCTCTTTGAGGGGTTGGTAGCATATACTTCCTCAAACGAAATTATCAAATGTACACGAAATTAAATGTATAAACATATGTGTTGTAAAATTATTACAGAATAAAAAATACATAAAAAATGTATGAAAATAAACATTTATGTAGTGTTTCCATCATAATTTCAACCATGAGATGTGGTAAATTAAAACTGAACAATCATCGTTTAGTGAGACGATGGTTCTCCTTAAGAAAAAAAAATTTGTTACCTATTAGATGAATTTGTGATCATGTTTAGGTCAAAACAACAGAATAAAAACATGTAAATATATTTATTATATAGTTTTCCGAATCATAATTAAATAATAGTGTTGAGGTGGGGTGAATTAAAATAAAATAAAAGAACTTGAGGGAGGTTGTTACCTCTTAATATGTGTTAATCTTATAGTTTTGAACCAAAGGGATTCCCTAGATAGTGTTGTGAAAAAAATGATTTCTCTAAGAGGAATGATTAAAATTTTTAAATGGATTGGGTAGATCATTTCAAGACCAAATTTTTTGAGAGGTGTGGAGATGTGGTAAGAGTAGTGGCATTTCTTAGGGGAGGGAGATGACACACCAATATTTTGTAAATACTAGTTAGGTGTACCATCATTTTTACCTAAAAATGTCATATATAACAAAAAAACCATATAATTGAAGGATTATGGCGTAATTATTTTAATAAAATAGACTTTAGTCATATATATTCATCTTATGGGCCAATAGATTTATGTTTTATACACTTGTCATGCTTAATATCTATAATTAATTTTATCTGAATTGACATATAATTTTGGTAAAATACTAATTTGATCTTATTATAAATTATAAATTATGATGATTACAAATTTGGAATCAAATTTTCAAAATTTAAATCTTATAAGTAGAAATTTTAATTTAAATTTAATCTCGTTGATGGGACAACACAGATAGGTGATAAGATAAAAGCATCTAATTTTTTGCAGTATTTTTCTTCAAAATTTTAAATTAAAATTGATTCTAATGACCTAAATATTATTAATTAATATAAATACTATATAATTAAACATTTAAACCCATTAAAAATATAATGAAACCATACAAATAATTTAAATGAAAATCAATTTTGAAAATAAATTCCATATTTATCACTATTCATCTAAAAAAATTTTTCTTAGAAAAATCCCACAAATTAACTCTAAGATAATTATTAAATTATAAATTTTAAAAAAAGAGATTTTATTTTATCCAATTAAAATTATAAATTTATTGAAAATTTATTGTACTATTTTTCACAAAAGGATAATAAAATCTATTTATTTGAGAAAAAAATATTTTAAAATATATAAAGACATTACTAAAAATTTTATCATTCATTTTCAGTGTGTTTTATTTATAAAAAAATTGTTTGTTTTTTAAAAGTAATTAATAATATTCAAATAACATTTTTTTAATAAATATGATATTATTATCTCGTTTTAAAAATAGTAACAATAAAATGTTTTCTTGTTGATACATAATGTTTCATTTAAAGTATTCGATGTCTGTGTTTTACATAAGGTACACTAGGATCAGATTTTTGGTAACATATGTGGAGTATGTTCCATGTAAAAATAATGCTTGACATTTTGTATTTCATAAAATATATAAAAATTTTATTATCTATGAATAAAAGGTCCATAGAACTCCAGTGTTACATTCTACACCCTAAAAATGAATCACTCCCTCGAATTTAATTAATCTAATAAAAAATGAGGATATATATCCTTAATTATTTTCTCGTGTTCCCATATAGATTTCTCTTATTAATTATGTATTCACCATAATTTTACCAGGTTACTGGTCTTGTTTCCTAGAATATTTGTTGAACAATTAATAATTTCACTTGATTTTTTCTCATAATAAATATCCTACTCCATCTGTAGGACCATTTATTTTAGACCATGTGAAGGGTCAGGTGATTATTTTTTTAGTAGAGATGCACGAAAGGCATGATTGACTTATGTGATATTTCACGAATGCTCCAAATTAATGGCTACCATTATGATACAATTGGTAATATCTAAAGTACTGATATACATATTTTTTAGTTTCCCTTTCTTCACGAATCTCATAGATTTCATCAAGTTTGATCTTTGTAGAAAAATCATTTCGCCAAACTCAAAATGTACATCAAATTATATTTTATCTACTAAACATTTATAAAAACATTGATCTTCATTAATAAGTTATTGAATGTTTCTAACCTTCTCAACTATTTCTTCAAAAATATAAAATTCCAATAGCATTATTTCTATAACCCCATCAAAATATGTTAGAGGAAATTATATCTTTCCTTATAAGGCTTGATAAGGATCCATCTGAATTCTTGAGTAAAATGTATTGTTTTTTTAAAACACTACTTGAGGAAGGTGTTGATCGCAACCACCTTTTAAATCCAAGGAATAGGATCTCAATATATCCTCAAGGGTTTGAATTATTCTGTCATACTCATAACCCATCTAAGGATGATAAGAAGTGATGATTATAAATTTAGAATAATTTTCTTGATGAAGACATCACATTAACATTGAGGTAATCCTAGGACCCTAATATGGGACAATATAATAGTGTTATACATGCTACATTACCACAACCTTAATGTATATCCTGAAAAGATGATCTAGAGATGAATCTTTTCTAGTAGTGATGAAGTGTGATTTCATAGTGAGGAGATCAAATACCACCCAATATAATTAAACACATTAATTTTTTTTGGATATTCTATCAAAAAATCCATAGTGATGTTATCTCATTTCTATTTTGGTATTGATAACAATTATAAATCCCCCTTTGATATTAAATATTATTCTTTAACAAGATGTCATACCGACCACTAAGATAAAAAAATATGCAATATCTCTCCACATGCCATCCCATCAGTATTATTATTTGAATTCCATATACATATTCATACTTCCATGATGAATATATAATTATGAACTATAAGCTTCTTCTAATATATCATTGTTCAAATATGGTATGGAAGCAACACATACACGTTCCCTAAACAATATCATTTCATCATGATTACGGTTAAAAAAATAAACACTTCTAACTATATTTTGTATCTATACATATTCGTTATTCACCATCATAATCATCAAATAGATATAGGTTATAATATTCATTTGAGAATGATAAGATTTTTACACTTACTTTAGGATTTCCAGATCCATCCTTTTCAAACCCATGAAATAATGGATATTTTTTTATCATTATCATGAATGATCTAGCATGATAATTTAAACTCATAGAATTTTCCATCATCTTATCTTTTATAGGATAGTAATTTTATTGATAATTCATAATCATTTATCAACTATAACCTCCTTTTCTAGCGTATGAACAACACCTTTTATATAAATAAATGCTTCATATGTTTAGTTATGGTACATATATCAAAATATTAACCATAATGATATTGCATCCACATAATGACTGAAAAAATTACTACTCCTTACTTCAAATCATGAGTTGGGTAATATTGATCATGAATCTTCAACATTCGTGATGTATATGTGATAAAAATGTTATTATACTTAAAAACACCTAATAATCACTTCTTGGATGCATATGTTATTATTACAAACCCTTATCCACTATACGTTAATCTATTTATAGGTACACTGACTAACCTTATATTTAGTTCCATGAAATTTTCCCCACATTCATTTATCTAGTGGAATTTGACACCATTTCAAGTTAACCATGTAATTGTATTAGATAGACGTAATAAATTTTCCACAAATCATTGATAATACTCAAATAAATGAAGAAATCTACAAATACCAGTCAACATGGATGGTAATGGAAAATATTTATTTTCCCCCATCTTTGATTGAACTACTATTATTCAATTTATTAAGATTATATTACCCAGAAAATGAATCATTTTGCAGCAAAAATTCAATTTTTTAATGTTTTCATATAGATTATACTTCCATATGGTATTTAGTACAATACTCAAGTAATCATAGTGCTATTTCATTATATTTAAATAAATAAGAATATAATATATAAATACATCCACAAACTATTAGAGGTAGTATCTAAATACACTATCAATTAAATAGTTGAATATATTAGTGGAACTTGTAAAAACAAAAGTGGTCAATATATATTCATTATTTCTATACATGGTATTGAATGTATCTTTTTGTATATCCTTTTTCTTATCCATCAATTGATGATATAAAAATAATTGTAAAACATGGAAAAAATTTGAGATCCATATAGTTGATAAAATAATCCATCAATACTAGGAATATGATGCTTATTTTGATGGTGATT
The DNA here is from genome assembly GCA_963277665.1 of Viscum album. Taxonomy (NCBI): domain Eukaryota; kingdom Viridiplantae; phylum Streptophyta; class Magnoliopsida; order Santalales; family Viscaceae; genus Viscum; species Viscum album. The sequence continues at coordinate 516,959,540 of OY728141.1, forward strand.
TTTTTATCTCCCGATAGTCAACGGAGAGTCACATTGGCCAAACATTATTTTTTAAAAGATTATTCGGTGCACCCCTAGGTGACACAATATTCAAAATGAATCCCTTATCAATGATTTATTAAATTTTCTTTATCAATTCCTATAACTCTATCAGGTTCATTCTATATGGATTATATGAAATTAGTGTGGATACAAGCATGAGTTCTATTGGGAACTCAAATTCACATTAGAGTTGTATGAATGTAATATCTTATTGAAATAAATCCAAAAATTCTAAAAAAAATAGGGAAATAATTGATGTTTGATTTGGTCCCAATTCATTTGATATAAACAACCCCTTTGAATAATAATTAAGACACTTATATTGAATATAATATGCACAAGAATCTCATGACTATCATGACCTTGGTGTATAATCATAAGAGGGTTTGAAATATACAAAATAAAATACCTTCCTTGAAAATTGATGTGGTATATATGCATAGAATTCCAATCCATTCCTATGATGAATTGAAATTTAACCAAAGTAACAATGATACGATTTAGAGTAATATCTTTTTCTTAAACATCAACAAGAGAAGAATAATATACATGGGATGAAATCATCATATCATTCTGTGTTAGCACTACTAATTCCACATCTAATTGTTTTAGTTGAATCATAAAATATTTAAAAAATAATTTAAAATGAATTAGTAGGAAGATATAGATTCTAATATGCCATTAGTAGTTTTATGTTGGATGGCATGTGTACTTTTCTCCATGACATTAACTAACCCCTCATTAGCAATATAATTTTCAAACGATTTACCCTTTTCCCTTGGTTTAAGAGGTTGATGAATTCGTTCATCATCACCATCCATTGGGATTAGATAATGGCTAGTATAATAGCCATTCTCCACATACTTTTATTAATGAATCAGGGGATGTAAATTATTTTCATCATTCTTTCTATTAGCTTTTTAAGCTAACTTATTCCCACCCCATAGACAATAAATTTACCAATGGATTTCTTCTACAAACATAAGAAATTTAGTATACCACTTATGAAAATTTCCTCCATGCTTCTTATTTTATTTAGAGCATAAAAGAAAATCCGTCTTCTATTTCCATGGTTTTTGTGTATTCTTTTAAACCCCATCTTTCATTTCATATAAAAACCATGAGATTGATATGAGACTCAATCCCCCATTTAATCCTTGATTTAAAAACATATAATATCTTCATCGCTACTAATGTATCTTATGGATAATGATCTTATGAGATCTGTCTTTAAGCACTTGAATAACCTTTCAAAATTAAAAATCAGGTTGGATTATAAATATAGATGCATACCTTTCACATCTTGTGAAATAATACTTGTAGGTACCATAATAATCACCATCCCATATCTTTAACTCATGTTACTCTTTATCTATCTGGGAATGAAGAATCTGAGGGAATTACTAATTTGAAAATAATATCTAAAACTCATACCAATCCAACTATTCAATATCATCTTACTACTGCATATTTTGGATTAGGGAAAACTATTTTTCTTCCTCTCCTTCTATCTAATAAATGACCTAAATGAATTTCACACTCTGAATATTGTAGAACAGAGAATATATGTTAATTAGTATTGATCAATTTTTTCGAAAAAAGTGGATCAAATGACCCTCTAAAAGAAGGAAGATTTTCCCTCAGGGGGAATCAAGATAATGTTGTTCCTTCCATTATCATTTTTATCTCCCCCAAAAATCATATATTGATTGATTTGTGTGGGAAATGAAATGAGTTTTGGCATTACATCTCCTATATAATTCAGTTTCTTAGGAGGAAAATAATTTCATTAACAATTTTAATCACCATTAAGGGGGTTCCATCATATTCCTTCCATTATCAAATAAAAAATCACTATGAACGAAACAGTTATAATATTATGGAACCATGTAAACATGAAATATTATTTATAGGATATATAATTAATGAAACCATAGGTTCATATTATGTTATTAAAAGATAAATACTTATTATATAAGTCATGAAATAATAATAAGAATCTGTGAATTCTCAAAAAATATATTCCATGAGTTTCAATCCAATTGTGTAGAAACACCCATTTTCATACACCAAATTACCCCAATTCAGGCCATGAACATCAGCTCAGTGTTGTTATTGCTCTGTAAAACTGTGGCATAGAAACATCCACTTTTGATATCTAGGCATAGATGTCATTATTGGATGATAATCAATATATCCAATGCCAAAATTCAAGATAATTTTTCTAAACTTTTTATTATCCTTATAATAATAATTATACATTTACATTGGGTTATCACTATGTTTTTCTCATCCAAATGTTCAATGGTTAACTAATCCTTTTCCCTGATAGCAATATTAGTCACCCTCTCTTTTAAAAAACCATAATTACAAAAAAATATTAAAAACATTATACAAACATACACCTAAAGAACGTACTAGTATAGTTCCTTTGGAAACATGGAAACAAAAACATTAATAATGGAAATATAATGAAAGTAAAATATGTAAGAACAAATATGAGCATAAGTTTATGAGAACATGATAATGAAAAAAAATAAAACCTTTCATAACAAAAAACATAAACATAAATAATTCATTAAATCATAGATGTTAATAAGATATGAATCATAAGGTAAAACAAACATAATCAATGAAATCATAACAGAAGAATAAACCACATAATTTAGGCAGACACATGAGAATATATAATGATTTTTATAATAGTAAAGGCATTGATGTTGAGGAATCTTTATTGAAAAATTCCATTACTAACTGATGATCACTCCCCATTTCATCCCCACATCACTAAATAAATTTCACTTTAAACTTCATCACTATAATATAAAACACTTTTCATTTATCATTTCATACATGTACATCACATGAGATATAAATCATTACCCAACTAATTAGAGAGAGATATCAGTATCAACATTTTCATAAAGAAATCAAACACACATATTCCAAAATATCATAAATAATATTATCATAACCCAAAAAAATGAAATTAGATTCATAAATATGCTATAATATATTAAACTCTGATAAAAAATAACAATCATAATCTTTTCATCAAATAATATCCAACGAAAAGATATGGGTTTCAAAAACTTTTATACACTAGAAAAGAAAATAGTCTCAAAAAAAACATTATGAAAACATTATCTATTCCAAGAAAGAATATGAATGAAAAAAAAGAATAATATCGACATAAGGGCATGATTAACATCAAAGTATATAAAATACATATGGTTAATAATTCTAAAATATTTTTTAAAAATATTTCTTAAGGAAATAACTTTTATGAATTGAAAGGATCTTTTTATAACATAAAACCTTTTAGAAAAACATTTCATTTAAAATAATTTAGAAACAATTAGATTGAAACATTAGAAACCATAATAAATTAATATTATTTATTCATCAAAAATTATCATCAAGGATAATTTCAATTTTTTTTTGAAACTTTCCATAAATCATGGTTTTTGAATAAATCATATTTCTTGATGAAGAAATAAATGAATTCATATTTTAATTATAAATTTTTTATTTATTTTAAGTAATAGTTATTGGAAAAAATTATACTAGTACATGATGATACCTGACTAAATATATGATATGGTAAATCAATAATTTTCTTGAGATATGAATATTTATATTTCAATTAAGGAATAATAATCATATACAATCTTGAAAAACTATATGTCCATTACAATAAACATTAAAAAAATGGTATCATTGAATCATACTATACTTGAATGAAAATGAATTAAAATGAATATTAAAATATCATGAAATGAACGATATTCATGATATTACATTTCAAATTGAATTATATAGAACTGAAACAAGCTTTGGTGGATAATAAAACATGTTTCTCAATGAAGTAAAATTGAAAAAAACATGTCCTACTATTTTTGTAGCTTTTGAAAAAATAACCACATAAAATAAAGATCATAAAAAAGATATTCAAACAACGATAATGTTATTTAAATTAACCGTTGAATATATCCAATGGATTTATACACACCAAATGAATGTAATTAGTGGTGAACAAAACATGTATCTCACAGAAATAAAAAGTTTGATGAAACACCATACCATTTGACATGACTCTCTTAGTACTCGTACATGATTCCTGTATAATAAATGTAAATTTATTATATATTTTATCAAAAATATATTTTTCTATAATTCCTTATATGGTTTTATTATTACCTTATACTACTGTTCTATCAATATTATTATGTTAATTTTTCACTTTGGATAATATTCTCATTGTTATTCCCATGTGTCTTATAATGTTATATATTTTGTAATTATACGTATATAATAATTTACTGAATGTAAAAAATAATATAAATATCATTTAAATTGATTATATTTGTATTATAAATATTTATATTATATAGATGTATGAAATGTAATACATCGTTCATGAATATGGTAATCCATACACACAAATTATATTGTTTTGGTTATTGTTATCATGTTGATAGATAGAAAGAAAATGAAATATATAAATATATATAAAATAATTCTAGTAGAATTTTTATTTCATGAATATAATAAAAAATCACAAAACTTATCCCTCATACATTCCATGTAATTTGTGAATGAATATCCTCACATTGGCGGGGCAACAGTCTACACTTCCTTGAAAACAATTATCTTATTTACACCAGATGGAAAGTATAAATATATGTGTTCCAAAAGGGTTACATAAAAATAATGACATAATATATATAATATTTAACACATAAAAACATATTTTATATCATAATTTCCATCACAAAAGATGGTAAAAAGTAAAATGAACAATCACCATTTAGTGAGGTAGTAATTCATTAGACACGTATTTAATATGTTTGTTTCCCATTATATGTAAGTGGGTGTAAGTGTAGGTAAAACACATTGTATAAAATATTATAATTATATTTATTATTCATTTTTTAATGTATAATAATGTAATAAATATATTTTAAGTCTTTGAGAATGAAAATAATAAAAGGATCTTGAGGGAGAGTGTCACCTATAAATCCTGTAATTCCTTACTGTTGGAACCAAAGGGATTCCATAGAAATATTTAATCCAAATTTCGGTCCTAAATGAGTAAGGTATTAAGGTTTGGATTTTCACTCGGCATATAATGGATGAATCAATGTGGTTTGAGAGGTTTGTGGAAGTGGTAGTGCTGGTAGCATTTTATAGGGGACTGAAAGGACTCACTTAGATATTTTGAAAACAAGTTAAGAGTACCAACATTTTTCAGATATAAAGTCATACCAAACAATAAAAAATATTTAATTTTAGCTGTATGGGAATATTATGTCTATTAAATTATTATTGGATAGGTTTCTAGGTCATTAGGACATTACTATTATAGTATGTTCCCTTGTTATGCTTAATCACTGTAATTAATTTCAATTTCATTCACTAGTCATTTTGGTTAAAAATAATTTGAAATTATTCAAAATTATAAAATTTTATGATCAAAAAATTGGAAGCCATTTTTTTAAATGAAACTAAAAGATGTGGAATAAATTTAATATATATTTAATCATTATAATGGGACCACACTAGAGGTTTTTAAAGTAATAACATCAATAAGTATTCTATGTTTTTATACCACATTTCCTATTTCACGTTTTTATGATGACTTAAATTTGATTAACTGATAAAAATATGAATTAATTATATATTTAGTCAAATTAAAAATAAAATTTAACCATGTAATTAAATTATATGGAAAAACATTTTTGAATTAAAATACATTAATTTTCATTATAGATCAAAAAATGATGTTTCATAGAAAAATAAAAAAATAACTATAAGATTATTTAAATAGTTATAATTAAAAAGTGAATTTTATTTTGAAAAATTAAATTCTTAAATGTTTTTAAAATTAATTTCGTCAATTTTCAGAGAAGAAAATTGAAATCTCTTTAATGGAGGAAATATTATTTTTACACATAAAAAAGTACCAACATTTTTATAATTAATTATCAATATGTTTTATTTATATAGAACTATTTGAAAAAATTTGAAAACTAGTAACTATTATTATTATCACAATTGATAATAGATATGAAATAATTTTATAATTTAAAAAATTATAACAATAAAATGATGCTTTATTAAACTTTAGTGAAGCATGTAATGTACGCCAAGTCAGTGTTTTGGGTCATATATGACAAGTTTATTTTATATTATATTTATTACATGTAGGTTACATTTAAATGGAATTATTAAATTATATTATTTTTATATATAAATAAAAATTAATTTAATCAAGATCAAAATGGTCAATAAAAACTCGGTGTGTTAAAGATATATTTCATGTAAATTATACATCATGTGTAAAACATGAAGCATGTCTTTTCTACAATGCATTGATGAGTTTATCATTAATTATATTCAAATAACCACTAGAACATCCATCCATATTGAGAAAAAATCCAAAAATATAATATCTATATTTTCAACCACTTAGAATCACATTCTGATATCTAGTTTACTGGATGACATTTCTCCCATTAGATGAAAATTAAAAATCCTTCATAAAGATCAACCACGGAAAATAATGGAACGATACAATAATATATTAAGATCAATTTTTTTACACATGTTATTAATGAAATATTTCATTATATAAGAGTAATGAAATCTCTAAATATTCGAAACTTTAAATATGATGACATTGTAATTTACTTTTTCAAGAGATTATTGAACACTCATAGAAAGAGTAGAGAAACAGTATTAATTATTGATATCCTTATAAAATCTTATGATTTCATTTATAGAGGATAATATTTAATCTTAATAATGTTTTAAGATGATGACTTAATGATATTTAATAATTTATGTTTCATCTTTATCATGTGTCTAAAATCATGATCTATGATTTAAAAAAATTATTCTAGAAATTTACTCCAAAGGATCGCTATAATAAACTTTATTTGAGAATAATCAAACATCATCAAAGTCATGGATAGTGTGAAAGATATATTCAAATTATAATTCATTCATAGGTAATGATCAATTGACATTAAAGATATATGTGACCAAAAACCCCTTTTATGTATATTTAAAATAATAATAACTTCTATTCATGTATTAAAATACCATTGTATATTGCATTTTATAGAATGAAATATTATACTACAACATGTTTATAAGAATATAGGGAATGGAATATAGTAGAACATGATCATATTGTCCTTAAAATAAAAAATTTAATGACTATTTATACTCCTATTAAATAACCCTATGTTAGTAAAACTATTTATGTGGATAAATATAGGATGGATTTTAAATTTCAATTTGGTGATCTTGTTTTCTTATAATTATATCTACAGAACCCTGTTATATGGTTTAGTAAGAACTAGATTTTAATCCCTATGTACACAAATCTATTATAAATATATGAATTAATTGTCATTTTGGACTACTAATTTTTAATGCCACCAAGCCTATCAAATGAACATGATGTGTTCATAATCTTATTGGTAATGAATTACATGCATGAACTACACATGTCCTTACAATTGAATAATAATAAATTGAACATGATATATAATATTTTGAATAAACTATATATACTCATGAATATAGAGAAAAAATTTTGTGTAATGAGGAAAGTTTACAGGGCTAGGGAGATTTATGTCATAATAAAATAGGGAAGATAATTTGGAAAACATATGTTATTATAAAGTATAATCTTCATATTTTTTAAAAAAATAAATATGCATGAAAATTTCATCGATAAAATTTTATAATAATGGATGAATAGGACACCCAATATTTAATTGTAGTAGGTGAAAATTTTATTTATAATAAAATTATAATACATTTCACATTTTTATATTTCAAAAACCAAATATTATAATTTTTAATATTAATATCAATTTTTTACTTACTCTTTCAAAATTATCATACAATGAATTTCTATAAATTTCCCCAACAAATAAGCATTTAAGAATAAATGAATTTTTTTTATTAAACTATTACTAATTTATATACTATAATTTGTTGTATTATATTTATAAAGTACCATGTATTAATTTTTAATTATTTATAATTTAGTATAATATCATTTACTGGTAAAAAGTGATATTTATAAAAAAATATTTTTAAATACTTAATGTATTTTCATTTTAAAAAAATAAAATAATAAATTAATTATAAAAATACATATATTGATTTTATATCTAAATATATTAATTTTAATATGTATATTATTATTTTTGGTCATATTATAGTACAAGATAATGTTATTCATCAAAATAAATTTATTGAAAAATTATATATCATGAACTTAATTATGGGGTTATATAAATGTAAATTTTTCCACTTCTGTGAATTAAATGTTATATAAGAAATTATATTTTTTTAGTTAGGTTAATTAATAGTATATTATTTTCTTTTTAAAATATTTAATGGTTATTATGAATAGTAAAACTGCTAATTAGTTGTCACATTGGTAATGGAAAATCGTGTTAAACACTGATAAAACAATAGGATAACAGTTCAAAATATTGATAAAACATGCCTTCATCATATTGGATGATTGTATATTAACAATGGTGTTATTAATTACTTATATAATGAATTTAACGATTTTTTTTTATTTTTTGAACACATGACTCAGTTCTGTGAAGATAATATTTCTTTCATTTGATTAAATACAATTTTCATATCTTTTCATTTAATGGATTTTTTTGTAGCATAAAATGTATTTTTTCATGATATAATATTATAAAAAATTATTTATTTATTATCTACGACAAAAAATTCCAATATAAAAATTTATTACTTTATATCAAGGTAAACAAAATTTAACTTAAATCTGATATTTTTTAAAAAACATTCATGTGTTTTGTATTTTATATTAAAAATAATTTTTACCACCTATAGAAACTAAATTTACAAAATAAATTCAAATAATGAAATTATAATAACCTAATTTGTTTCTAAGTCACATTTTTTTGTTAATAAAATTTAGATAACAAGGTAACAATATAGATCATTACGATTATGTTTAAATAGTTTTAATATGTTTTAACTAGTCTATAGAGCTACATGTGAATCCAAACTAGTACCGATTTGGATGTGTTTAGTTTCATTAGACCCTATCATATCTGATGTACTAATTTTGTGTGCCTTGGTTTCACATGAAAAAATTATGATATATATATATATATATATTATTTAATATTTTAAGTATTTATAATTTTTTTCCATTGATACATATTTTGTATTATAGAACTAATTAATTTTTAGTGGTGTATATACATACATATTTATATATTTAACATGAATAGTTTTTTATTAAATTTGATTCAAATACAAGTTCATGATTTCAATTTCATCGGGTTTAGATTAAAAAATATGAAAGGGGTGATTTTTTTTTACAATTTTTAATAGGATTTATTTAATTTTCATTTAAATAATATTATATTATATCCTTCATAAACACAAGATATTTTTTTATCTTCTAGTTATTTAGGAATTTCTAATAGTTTCATCAATTTTTTCCTCCCTCTGGATCCTAAAATATGAAAAGCATTATTTATAAATAAAACTCATCATATTTATATTTTTGATCATGAATATTTTTCTTCCACACTGTTATTTTAAGAAATTGTTTTATCAAAGAACCTTTTATTTTTTGAAATGATTTATTAAGGAATTTTATGTTATTCTCGAATTATTAAAATGTACTAATGGAATTATATTTATTTTTTCTTAAAAGGAATTTTAAAAATATCATTATAAATGTCAAATGAAATGATTTATTTATAATATATAACATTAATTAAATTTCACACTATTATAACTATTTTATGGAATTTTTCATTATATAAATGATTTATATCGATTTATAAAAATTTAATATTTTATCAAATAATATTTCAATATTTTTTATCCGCATGATTTGTTTATCAAAATAAAAAATGTTCATTAAAACAATTATATTTCTTATATTGATAACCATATATTATGTGTTTCTATTTTTCCATAAATTTTCTTGAAATGTATAATTTTTTTGTAATCAATATTTAGTGAAAAATCTATTTCAATTAAATATAAATATTCTTTGTATAATACATATGATTATTTTCTAATATATATACCATTTCTACCTAGGTTGTTTTATTATGAAATATTTTTATTGAATGTGGAAATACTAAAATTCCACATCCTTCCATCATTATAGATATTTGTTGTAAAGAATATTATATATGAATTTAATTAATAATTATATATATGAGGAATGCATTTGATATATGGTGATGGGTGGGGTTCAGAATTATATATCACCATAATGTATTGATAAGTATAATGATAAAAACCTATATAATAGAATATTTTGTGGGTTTCTGTTGTATACCAACACATTGATTAAAATAATTTTTTCATAGATGAATTTCAATAAAATTTTATTGATTAAATGATTTGTGTTTTTAGTTTTTTACCTTCCCATATTTTTTATAACATATTTACTTCAAATATATTACATGATACATAACCCTCACTAATCTTTTGAGACCACCATTATTTTTATCATTCCCATTTATATGATGATGAAAAATTTTAATGAGTTTCAAGGATGAAAATAAAATATTCTTTGGTTATTTCTAAAATTTAATTTCTTATGTAAAATTTGAATCATGATTGTGTTTAGTTCTTAATGAATGTTAAACTGAAGAGTCCATTTTTATGATTTCATCTTTATATATACCAATGTAATATTGAAGAGAGAAATTCTTGTTTTCTATATTCTGGGGTTTTACACTCACATGATTGGACTCTATCCTCACTAATAAATAAAAAAACATTTATTGGATCTAATTATTATTGATTGATAACCCCAAATGTGTCCCAACATCACTTTCAAAAATCTTGTTAGCCTATAAATATAATTAAAACATTAGGATATGATTCTAAATAATATATCACTAAAAAAATACCACTATATCACCACATTGGTTCATCAACATCCTGAAATATTTTTAATGGACATGTACATTACCAATTCACTTTCCACAACAAAAATGACACCACCAATAGAAATTCCCCTTTAAACTGAGGTATTAAAAAAATCCAACAATTCCTATTTTGAGAGAGAAAATTATCTTCTAATTACTCTCTCATATGTTATTACCTTCCATCCAACTAAGTATCGACATAGCCTAATACTTACTCCCTCTAATTTAACCCAATCATACATAGGATTCATGTACCCCTGATTTGCATATAAGCAAACCCAGTTTTATTCTCCTCACCCACTAAAAATCAACCTTATAAATTTTAGAAACAATTAACCTTAAATGTAATTTCAATCACGTCATGGATAACTAAAAGATAAACCAAAAAATTTGCTTGATTCCCAAACTATGAACAACAACATCATGTTACAACCACTCTTCCATATGTTCAACCAAAACAATAAGACTGAAATTTATATCGATCATTCATTCTCACATATCCTAGAAAAATATCAATTCTAAATGTTCCTCATACCCTAATAAATTATTTCATTCACATTACATTCCTCAATCCCTAATTTCATTTATAAAGAGATACACTATGAAGATATAGGTGAAAACACAATATATAATGTTATTGATAAATTATGTATCTCAACACTATACCATGAAGTCAACATCTTCCAATATTTATATTATTTCCCAATGTATAATACATGTACCAAACCGATCATTTTTCTTTAACTGGGATAATTGATTCCCTAACCGACCCACAATGGGTTACCATCCATACCTTTATAAAATGACTATATAGACATCCCTAGAGAACCACCATGGACTATGATCCACATAAGCATTCATCAAATAGAATATTATAGAAATACGGATTTGAACTGAATAAAGAAATTAATATGGTAAAACTCCTCATATGTTAATATAGAAACTATATGCAACTAATCCCTTTCCATTATAAAAAAACCACACTCAACCTCACACTTTCAATGTGAACCCAATGATCCAAATATGAATCATGTACATATGGATCTCTCTAATGTGACATGATCCAAAAATAAAAATAATAACCTTCCAAAAATTTATCATATTTAAAAATCTCCAAATTTTTAATAACATACATCATGAATAATGAACTCATCTCCCTACTAACCATGAATTATTACTATAAAGATGTCCATGACTGACTAATATGATGTACTTCACAAACAATGAAAGATTATGAAACTGGAAGAGTTAAATTTCCTCAAATAGTGATATAAAAAATTATTCAATAAAACATATATCACTACAACCTATAAAATTTATTTTAGTATGAGTGCTATGTTGTCACAAGAATTCCCTTATGTACACTAGATGCTATTTATTAATGTTAAAGGATAGACCAATAAATAGGGAGGATAATACCATTAATTAGAGTTAAACATTATAGTTTAACAAACCCAAATTTATGCATCTCATAATATATATTACCATAATGAAACAAAAACAACTATATAAAAAATATATGAAATAAAAAAAAATTAGTTCACAAAATATATAGTGACCCTCACATTTTAAACATTAACATTACATATTTTTTTCATAATACATAAAACATTATACAAAATTCATCCCAAAGGCTGTATTAGTCTAGTGCATTTGGAAACATGGAATCATAAACACTATTATATAAATGTGCTACATAATATCCAAGAAGGTTCTTCTTGACTAGAACACTTCATAGATTCTTCAAAAAAAACATATCTTCATAACTTGTTCAATGGAAACATAAAAATTGTTTGTCTCAAATTCTAATTAAGATTAAACAAGGGAGATACGTATGAATAATAATAAGAATATGGGTATGAGAACATGATCATTAAAATAGATGATCATATCATGTATTTCAAGGATTATAAACATGAATCATGTCCTAAATATTTATTTTTCATAAGATATTAATTATATGGAAATAAGTAAAACAATACATGAAAGAATAACAAAGGAATAAAAAATTGAATTATTGTAGACACATAAGCATATATAATTATTTTCATAGTAGTCCAGGTATTTTTGTTGAGGCCATCATAGTGTAAAAATTCCTTTAATAAACCATGTTCACTCATCATTCCATCCCATTTTTTCCAAACTGAATTCACACCTCATTCCAACTAGGTAATACTGAATCATATTAATTTATTGTTCCTACCATTTCTATCTCATGATGAAAAATTATTTATTGAATGTATTAAAGGGAGATATATGTCCCACATATCTCATAATATAATCGAACATACATATCCCACAATATCATAAATAATCATATCATTATGCATGAAATGAAATGGGATTCAATGAAAATTTCGTCATATCATAACATGATGAAAATGGTAGGGTTCATAATCATTTCATCAAAGAAAAACCCTTGAAAAGCTTTTTTTTTTCAAATGTATATATCCCATGAAAGAGAAACGGGTTTCATAAACCTCATTCCATAAAAACATGATATATTCAAAGAAATTATATGAATTTAGAAAATAAAAATTTCTTTATAACATAATGAGTAACAAAAAATAAGTTATCATATATTTGAAATAATTTTGAAATATCATTTAAAATAATTTTTTGAGTTATATAACTTTTCTACATTAATAAATAATTTTTAAGACATAAAAAATTTTGGGAAAAAAAATTTATTGAAAATATCTTTGAAAATATATAAATTAATATTTTAAAAACTTAAAATATTAACAAATTAATTTTCCATGAAAATGGTATTCAATTATAAATTGAAAAAAAATTAAAACATTTTTAAAATCATGGTTTATCAATAAAACAAATATTTAATACATATAGAATTACAAATATATTTTTATTAAAAACATTTAATTAATTATATTATGTAAAACATAGTGAAAAAATGGTTCAAATTCCTATATATAAAATCAATAAATACGGTATAAGAAAACTACTGAGTGTTCTTGATATATGAATCATAATATTTCAATAAAAGAAACATTATCATAACCAATATCGATAAACAGTGAGATTGTTTCAATAAACTTTTACCACTTGGTTACATGGGATCATACACTAAAAGTGAGAAAATGAAATTAAATAAATATTAACAAATAAAGAAATTAATTATATTAAATATATAATTTTTAAATTTGAAGTGTGTACACGTCAAAAATGAATGTTGGTTTATAATAAAACATGTGTCTCAAAGAACAATATTGACCCATAATATTCTTACCTATTTTGTATCTTTTGGATCATTAATAATATGAAATAAATATCATATAATTAATATGTAAATACATAAAAATTTAATATAATAATCATTAAATATATCAATGGATAGTACACACATAATACAAAATTATTGTTTAGTGATTAATGCATGTATCTCACAGAAATAAAAATTGAGATGAAATCCCCATTCCTTTTGAATTTATTTTTTAAGAAATCAGAAAAAACGCATTTATAATAAATTTAATTCTATTATTAATATATATAAAACCGTATTTATATATATATTACCTTATATTATTTTATTACGACTTTATATTACACTCTTGTTAACAATTATAAGATAAGTTTTTTACTTCGGGTAATATCTTCTTTGTTATTTTTATTTGACTTACATAGCTATATCTTTACCCCTTAAACACATAAAATGAAATACATAATGTAGAACATTACATGAATATATTTTATATTAATTATATTATAATTATAATAATCATTACAATTCATGAGTATGAAATGGAATTCACCTTTAATGGTGACGGAGAGCCGTACGTACGCATGAATGTTGTTTTCGTTTTTAATATCATATTCAATGAAATAAAGAATATGAAACTTTTATATATTATAATTATATTATAATAATTATTTCATATATATCATATACTTTCACTAAACACATCATTAATATATTCCATGTAATTTTTGAATGAATCACATCACATTGAGGCAGTGGTGGTCCACACTTCCGGAAACAAAATTATCTTATTGACACCAAATGGAATGTGTAAACATATGTGTTGTAAAAAGATTAAATAATAATAAATTCATAATAAATATAATATATAAAATTTAAAAATATTTTCTAAATCACAATGTTCTCAATGATAGGTTGTAATAGATAACTGAACAATCATCATTTCACGAGATGGTATTTCACCGTACACATAAATAGTATGTTTATTAGAAATTAAATGGAATTGTGTGTTTGTTTAGGTTAAATAAATAGAATAAAAAAATATATTATATTAATTATAATTTATTTTATAAAATAATAAAATAAAAAATGTTTGGGGGTGGTGAATAAAATAAAATAAAATATTTCGAATAAGATCGTTACATCTTATTCGGATAACTCCTTTTGGTTTGAATTAAAGAAAATCCATGGAATGATTTTTAATGAAATGGTGACTTCAAATAGTAAAGCGGTTATTTTAGGATTATATAGGTTATATCATGTCCGATAAAATTTTTATTTATAGGTATGTGGAAGTTGGAGGGGTGGAGACATTTTTATAGTGGATGAGGAGTGGCACAGTGGTAAATAATTGAGGAGAGAATCCACCCACGTTTTTTCCGATGCACATGGAAAAAATAATGGAATAAATTTTATAAAAGGGAGGATAGGGTCAGAATATTTCAATAAAATGTATCATTGAAAATTTTTATGGGCTTTGTGTCCCTTACGATTAATGTTTCATCAAAATTATCCATAAACGATCCTTAATCGTTATAATTAATTTTAATTACATTCACCAATATTTCTCGTAAAAACATAGTTTAAATTTTAAGAAATTATAAATAATACTTATTCAAAATATGTAATCTATTTTTACAAATTCAAATCATATAATTGGAAGAAAATAATTTAAATTTAATCCCATGGTCGTGTCTACAATGTTGTCATTTAAAGAAACGTTCGAATCGTTTTTATGTTTTTATATTCAAAATAAATTTGAAATTGATTAAAATTACCCAAAATAGATTAAGTGATAAAAATATGATATAATGATATATTAAAACCAGATTATAATTTTATTATCCTGATAAATAAATGAGATGGAATATCCGGTTTGAATTAAAATATAGTATTTTTAACTATTCATCAAAAAAGATGTTTACTAAAAAAGTCTCAAAAAATCACCCTTTGATAAACTAAAAATTAGAAATTACAAATTGAAAAATTTTATTTCATAAAAATATTTTTATATATAAAATATATTACTATGTTTCATAAAAGGGCTTTAAAATAAGTTCATTTGGGAAAATAGTTATTTTAAACATATAATGTTTTTACCAAATATTACATCATTCATTAAAAAATGATTTATTTATATAAAAAAATTATAATTAAAAATTTGAAAAGTATATACTGATATTATTATTATTAATTTTAATGGATAGGTTAAAAATATGCCATTTATACAATTGTTAAAATAAAATAATGTTTCATAGAAACTCCTTGTTGCTTTTAACGTATGCCAACTTGATATTGCATGTAATGTACGCCAAGTAAATGTTACATGTAACATATACCTGTTAAACATAGTGTTAAATGAATGATTGACTGTTTTAATTACAATACATAATAGAAAATTAATTTATTCTAGAAAAATGGTCTATAAAAACATGGGGTGTTACATTATACCCCTTAAAAATGAATTTCTTCCATGAAATTCATCACTCGGCTTAAAAATAATGATATATAATTCATCAAATCCCCACATTCCAAAATAGATTCATTTAATTGGTTATTTCTTCACATTACATTCTCCGGGTGTGCGCTATTGTTCTATAGAACTTTCTCTATATGATCCAATGATTAATCTGGTTGTTCCTCATAATAATGTTCTTACTCCAGTTGTATGACCTATGAGTTCCATACATATGAAGGGCTAGGTATGCACTATATTAAGATATTTATAAGGAATAAATCACATATTTTAGAGTTATTTATAGGATGTTCCATGTGAAATTCTAAAATCCTGATGTGATCAAGATATTAAAAAGGACCGATATACCGAGGTATTTCTTTCCCTTTCTTCTTGAATCACGAAACATCTTTCCAGGGTGATATTGGTAGAAACATATTTTCCCTAACTTAAAATTCATGATCATGACTTCGATTATCAATTTCAATTTATTTCTAATGTTGATATTCATTGATATGTTGCTGAATTTTCCTAACCTTATCGACCAATAATTCTGAAATATTATGTTCTAATAGAAATTTTTATCTATCCTTATCCTTGTACAGTGGTGATCTATATTTAATCCAATATATAGATTCATATGGTTCTAAATAAATTCATGAATGAAATATATTTTGGTAAGAAAAAAATTATATAGTTAAGCATGTATTCCAACAACCTCTGAAATATAGAGACTAATATTTCAACATGTCCTCAAAATATTGTATTTTTCATTCAGATGGACCATCTGTCTAATGATTATAAGCAATGATCAATCTTAATTATTTATGAAGATATTTCAAAAGACTTATCTTGACCATTGAGGTAAACCTGATATATCAATATGATACAATATAACGTGGTACTCCTTGCATCCTTACTACTTATTTAATTTATATACTTGGAAGATGATCTAGAGAGATGTCTTCTCTGATATCGATGAAGTCTGTGGACTTAGAAAGGTGATCTAATAACACTCATATAGCATTATAACGTATAAATATTTTTAGTGGTCCATTTAAAAACTCCATATGGATGTTCCCAAATTTATATTCTTCTATGGGTAATAGATGAATCACCTCCTTTGAATTTTCACATTCATCCTGAAATGTTTGCATACCATTCAAAAAGTTAAAAACCCTAAAATATCCCTCTTCATATCATCCCACTAGATGTATTGTTTCAAGTACCTATACATATTCATACAACCAATACGAATAATGAATAAAAACCCATGAGCTTCCTCTAACAGCTATTTCAAATCATGTATAGAAGGAACACATATATAGTTCTTGAACCTTATCCTTACCTGTTGATCCATGTTAAACTCATGAACATTTTTAAATTTCTTAAAATCACATCATCTTCATTCTACACGTCTATAATCATTACATTAATATAGGGTTCAAAAATAATTTGATAAATATAAGATCATTCCCATTCCACAAGATTTCATGATCTTTCCATTGCAAATCCCTAAATATTTGATCTTTTGTTATCCTCATCATGGATAATCCATCATGATCCTTCCAACCCAAAGCATCAACAACCTTGATCCCTTTCTCAATGTGGTAATGAATAGAGTAGTCATAATTCTTTATCAACTATAACCATCATCTCAGGATAATGTCAAAATTAATCCCTAAGAATATATATATCAATCTATTTATGTCAGTATGTATATCAAACTTTTATACATAATGATTATTCATCAATATCATTAACAAATAAATTACAACAACTAACTCCAAAAAATGAGTTCTGTAACTTTTCTCATGAGTCCTTAATTTCCATGTGGAATAAGCTATAACCATGTTTTATAGAAAAAACCAATCACAACACCTTCATGGGGAAATATCTATAGACAACAAACCATTCCCTACTATAGGGTAATGTAAAAACATCTCAACTATCTAACATTATCTATATTTTCTTTAAATTTTCCTCACATTTATCTATTTAGAGAAACTTGACAATATTCTAAGTTAACATGATATGAGCATTAGATAGTCATGAGAAATTATCCACAAACAATTGATAATATCTAGCTAATCCATGAATAATATTTACCTTATTTAGTATGGTGGGTCTATTCCATCATTCAATATCCATCATTTTTAATGGATATATTGTTAATATATCTCTTGAGAATATGTTACCCAAAAATGATACCTTTTTTAGCCAAAATTCACACTTTATAAATTATTCATATAGTTTCTCCTTCTATAGGATTTTTTTATAATACATAAGTTAACTTCATGCTCATCCTTTCTCTTTGAATATATAATAATATCATCAATAACGAAAACCACAAACAGTTCAATGTAATCTGTAACACCCTAAAATTATATGGAAAGCATCATACAAATAGTGTTTATAAAATGAAAAACCATGTCTAAAATGGGGTATATTAACCTAATATATATCTATAAGCTTTAAGAGATAGGTAAGCATACTCTAAAATAATTATTATAAAAATAAACAATACAATGTATGTCAGAACATATGAGGATTATAAATTCACGTGTTCACCACATCACTGTGGTCCATTTGTGCCATACTAGAATAGGAACTTGGAAAAACAAAAGACCACCATGAACTAACCTCCATAATTTCTTTTTTGGAATGATAATCGGCAACCAGGTTGGCCTCTCTGTAAACATGGGAGACATCAAGTGGATAATACCGTTTATAAAAATAAAAACAAAAAATATTAGCGAATGCAGTTAATATTATTATTACTATTAAGGTTAAATTCAGATTAATAAGGGACTGATGCTTAACCATATGGCCCATGAAGACCTAAAAACATGTACAAGAGTTATTGGATGTCCATATATCTACCCTATAATATATTCAATAGAAGTTGGGACATTATCGGATCAACATGGAACTTGGAAAATGTTTATCGAATTCTTTTGTCAAAATATTACAAGAGTTCCACTGCTCCTACACAATTAATGGACTCCTATCTTCCAAAATCCTCACACATATCAATAAACATTATCAAAAAAATAACCAAAAATATCCTAAAAATACAAACGATATTCTTAAAGGCATCCTCTTTGGAAAAAATCCATTCAAGTAACCCTTTTTATACAAACAAAAAGAAGTTACCTAATTAAGTGTTAACAAAATTCCTTAAGCTATTGAAATTTATTTAAACTACACAACCACTAATGATTTATTTTAATCAAAATTTATAACAAAACGACAATCCAATATATAATTGGATGTCTTTATTCTAAATTATCTACCTAATGTTACACACAATTAAACATAATGGGTAACGAACATATTATTTATCTGTACGACCTTGCAAAATTATGATTGCTTATTTCTCCATTACTAGGATTCATGTATGTCCATTAGGAAGGAAAATATTTTTATATATGTTATATATGATATTAATTATGACTTTATGATTATATAAATCTTTTATAACACACACACTTATACATTCCATTTTGTGTAAATACGATTACATCATTTTTGGAAGTGATGAATATTTCCACCACAAAACATTTTGAATCATTCACCATATACATGGGTCACAATAATTATTTTTAAATAAAAAACATTTGGAATAAAAACCATTATGTTATTTTCATGAAATAATTACATTTCTATAAATATAATATATATCATTCCCTTTATTACCCATTCATATACATAGAAAGTGATAATATCGTTCATAGACATGTGGAATGTCTTCTTCTCGACATGATTTGATTCTCTTTTCATCACAAGAT
This sequence comes from Viscum album, assembly GCA_963277665.1. Taxonomy (NCBI): domain Eukaryota; kingdom Viridiplantae; phylum Streptophyta; class Magnoliopsida; order Santalales; family Viscaceae; genus Viscum; species Viscum album. Next base: position 516,980,021 of record OY728141.1, read on the forward strand.
TTCTATATATAAGAAAATAAAATTAAATAATTTGGTAATTTTGATATAATTATCAGTCTAGAAATATTAATGCAACATACATTAATTCTGTAAAAATTCATTGCAAAATGGGAACGTTACTAGTGCATATGTAAGACCTACAACCTTTATGATTGTAATGTCGGTTAATTATTACAAAGCATAGTTAATGAACAATTTTAATTGTATAATTGACTTATAAATTTGATTATTATGTCAATATTAATATTTGGATGATTTTATATAATGTCCTCTTGGATTATAGTTTACCAACCAATGATATCATTTACACGTAATTCAAATTTGATCAAAACAACAAATATAAATGTAATTATTTATGTAGTTTTATAAAACATGGTAAAAATTAAAGTATATGTAAAGATAAATATGGAAAAATGTTTTCAATAAATTAAATAACTAAAATAATACTAGTATTCATGAATATAAATATATATGAGACAATTTAGACTTGGGGTAAAGGATTATTGTCTCACTTTTCATTTCACAGGGAATACGTCATTTAAACAAAATACTGCTATTAAGTGGTTTATATACAATCCATTTTTATATAACATATCATGAATTAAATTATTATTATAATGTTATAACATTCATTTAATTTTATTTCTTCATGAGGATACTAATTTATTTATTTTATTGTGGTATGAGGAATATTGGAATGTTGAAAAATTATTTTCCACTGAAATAACATTTACGATATTTCAAAAGAATTTCCATTTTAGGAAATTATATGATCAGTTTTCAATAATCCATTTAATTTTAATATACTCTATTAATTCATAATTTTTTCATGTATTATTTATATTTTCTACTCTTTGGTACTAAGGGTGTTTTAGAACATCATTTTATCAAAACCAGAAATCATTTCTCCCCTTAGTTTGAGAACATTTTTTATTCTAAAAACCATTTTTATTTAATGTTTTAAAAAAAATATATTAAATTATTTGATAAAAACATTTTCACCCATTTTCTTCTTTTACCATTGTTATCAATGGAATTTGATTATCAATTTACAAATAAGGAATTTTTCTAACCTTTTTATCTTATAAATGGAATGATTATATTAATTTTTATAATTTGTATGAATTTACCCATAGTAATTCCATAAATAATTTATTTTCATTTTGAAAAGAGTAATTTTTATCGAAAATTTTTATAAAAATTTATTATCATAGAAATTTTTTCTCAAACTTTTTTGCAAAACATACTATTATTTCACAATGAATTTTTTTTAAAATATTTTATTATAATATTTCCATTCATAAATGAAAACATCCCATTATTTCAATAAAAAATGGGGAATTTTGAATTAATACCTTCCTTAATCATTCTGTAGATGGTTTATTATTTATTTTCCCAAATATTTTCTTTACAATCACTTCATTGAATCATTTCCACCTTCAAATATTGAATTTTTGATGGCCATTAAAGATGTAATTTATTCTTTTTAGATTATCATTTATGTTAGATATTTCCATTTCTTAAACCATATATCTTTTTTTAAATAGTGTTCGCATTTAATGTTATTTGATTATTTTGTTAAATATTTATAAATCTGCATCTCTTACTCAATAAAGATATTTGAAAAGGCACATTATTAAATTGATTATTCAATATATGATAAAGTTTTATGTATGGAATGACACAGATGAGGCCTAGTTATAGATACCCATATGAAAAATTAATAGTCTCAAATTGATGGGTCATTTGGATAGCCTTCTTATAATGTTTTTTAATTTATATATTATAAACCATCTTGTAAAATTTCTTGATAGTAAAGGTATAATGTTCCAAGAAACATCGAATCCAATAATCAATATTTTTCCTCATATAGTTTTAGTTATATTTCATCTATGATATTTTTTGTTGACATATCCATAGATATGTTTCATTTTCATTTATTTTTATGGAATGTGTTTTGGTATCTCACTTTTCCATAATTATTTTTATTTAACTAGTTATTTTAATATAATTTATTTCAATTAATTAACATTTAATTTTTTTTATACACTTGTATTCAATATTTTTATTACATGGAATGTCTGATTACTTATTTACCATGCCTTATTTAAAATTCTCAATTATTCATTATTTATGACCCTATATTTTTCCTTTACTAAGAATTTGAGATCACATGTATAATTTTTCATTCCTCATGAATCCATGAAGTGTACTATGATTGATATATATGTATATTCTAGATGATATAATGTTATCCTCAAGTTATTTATTAAAAAGGAGTTAAAATTATGTTGTAATTAGTGTATTAATTTATAATACAATAGTTATTTAGGTTTCTGGTTTACCAATTATACTAAAATCTTGGTCCTTAGGGATTTGATTCCTTATAATCATTCAAATTTAATAGATTTTAGAGACCATATATGTGATATTGGGGGTGGGGTCACTGCATTTGTTATCAAAGGAAATATAGTCACAACATGTGAAAAAATATATGACAATTAATATTATATAATATATCCCAAATGTATAATCTAAGGATATTTATAGAAGAACATCAATTATTTTGGGAATGATAGAGAATATTTATTTTTCCAATAAATACATCCCTTCCTAGATATTAAAAGTGGATGTGGTTATCAAGTAGATATACCTTGAGAAATTACTCCAAAAAAGGACTTATGAGCATGAAATGGGGGTACTGGGTTCCAAAAAACGGTCCTCTCTACGCCCGTTGTTTTAATTTATTATTGGGATATGATTGGGATATTTGGCATTTTATTTACAAACTATTATATTGTATTAGAGTAGGTAATAGAAATTAATGTCTTATTTTACACCGAAGGTGTTTTATATTTATGATAAAGTGTCATTATTTAGAACTCCTAAAAATAATATAATGATTTATACATATACCAAAGAATTACATATTTTTATTATGTATTTTTGTGAAAGAATTATTAAATTTTATATGTATTGTCCCAGGGTAATTTTTGTTATAATAGTAATGAATCATCTAAGGACTGTGTTTGATTTTAGATGAATATGGTTTAATGGAAAAGTTATTTGAGTAATAATGAATTAAAATTTTAAAATTTATGTTTAATGTTATTTATTACCATTATTTAATAAGATAATACTAATATAAAAATAATATTTGAGAATTTATGAATAACAGATTTATAAAAACCCTTATTTATATATTATTTAATTTCAAAGATGTCCATAATATTTAATTTGGATATAATATTACTACGGTATAACATAAAGTGAAATATGTATTATTTTTTAGAGGAAATCATATCTGTATAGGTCACAAGTCTTAAACCCCTAACCGAAGCACGATAAGGGTTTCACGCCAACCAATAAGCTATCTAATTCCATAGTTAATTATTCATTGTTTTTAGTTAAAAAAGTTTTTAAATAAATAAAAATGATGAACGAGTAATATTACTTTTGATAATTTAATATTAATATATTAATATTATTTAATTTGGAAGATATTTAGAGAGAATTATTTTGACTAGCCACCACGTTATAGTCCTTTATATATGATTTAAATGATTCTTTTAGTACCCCAGGCTTAAAAAATTCTTATTTGGTAATTTATTTCATTGAGTAAAGGGAAGAATCATAATTTTATCCATGAATAACCAATATAAAGGATTTATCATAAGAAATTTAATCCTTTCAAGAAATAATATTTCATTATATTCTTGGTCAATAAAACAATTTTACAACATTGGGAAGGTGACTTTGAAATAATATTCTATTATAACACCTTAATTTTTTTAAACTCTGGTCTCTTAAAACATCAACAATTTACAGTTTTAAGGCCTTAAAATTTATATTGATCACTCATTCATTTATGACTGCTGAAATCAATCATTTCATATAAATATTTACCCTTTTCATCCAACTACTTATTTTCACTTGAAAGTGATATTCTCTTACATGGGGACTGAGTTTATTAGTGTTCCATTGGACCTTTGTATTTCCCACTCCCTATTTTCTAGAATATGTTTTCTGAACCATTATCAAAATTTATGATTTATTTATAAGAAATATAAAACATTATATTACCATCTTATTTATTAAATTGTGTGGAAGAATTTAATTAAGGTAGGTAGAAAGAAACTCCCTGAAATTCTAAAGTACAACATTGTATTCAATAGTGGATATGAAACGCAATACCATGTGTAAAAAGAGAAAATATTAACCTGATAAAATACAATAATAAATAAATATATATATTATATATCATTTTAGGCATTAAACACAACTTTATCTTGCATCACGCTCAAGGGATACCTTCCTCGATATTTTTCATTACACGCAGGATCGAGTTTCACCAAATAACAATGTTTTATTAAAATATTTTTATTTAATATAATATGATATATCCTAGAAATTATATTAGTGCTTATGATGATTATTAGATAAAATATTAAATTACATGGTTTAGACAACTAATTCATTTGTTACAAATGCATTGGAAATTAATATAAGGTCTAATTCCAAATATAAAATATATTTTATAGAAAAACAATTTATGATCAGAAGGATGTTTTTCCCTAATAAATTACTTAATTATAATTAGCGAGTGATATTAATGTAAGATATATTTTATATAAAAAATATAATATTTTTGATATTCATATAATTTATGTGGTTAGCATAAGTGAATAACAAACCCAATATTTCACTTAAAACCCAATATTTTTATTAACGCACTTTTACTGCCATTTAATTGTGAACCCATTTTAAATACTAATATTGAAGGATTAATTTATTTAATAATTTCAAATAAACATAAAATTTAATATATAAACCTAAAATTTAGGATTTATTTAAATTTTGTTTTTTTGGGAAACATATCTCTATTTAAATAATATTTAAAATACTATATTTTAGTTCAAAAACTGATTTTTTATATAAAATAATTACAATGTTAAATTGTAATTTTAAATGAGAATATAGTATAAGTAGATAATAATATCATAAAATAATATAATTAGATAAATGGGGTCAATTTATATTTTAATGTTATTGTATAAAACTTATCAAACATTATGATGATTTTACTTTAAGAACCTGCATTGTCATCCCTAATGCGCGATAAATTTTAAATTAAATTCGACCACATATATGATAATAACTTGTAAAAATTAATTCCATATCTGGAATCATAATTACATAAATTTTATAATAATACCAAATTTATTTTTTGACCAAATATATTAGTGAAATTAATTAAAATTGACAACAATGATTGAGGTAAAATTAAGATTAATAATGGACTAAACCACAAACATAAGGACCAAAATGACATATAATCAAGTTCAAAAGATACTTTATTGAAATATATCAATCCTATACTATCATGTATTTAAATTTAACCATTATTAAATTCACATAAAACATGAATAACCAACATGTAATTCCTTTTTCATAATATTACAAGAGTTATACTCCTCCTCTAATATAAAAAGTCTTCCTCTCCTCCCACTTCCTCATAACTCACACGATAAATTTCCTTGGAAATGATCTTCCTAGGTAACTCTTATAAATCCCCACCCTAATCCTCTATTCTTTACCTAGGGAATAATTCAATCCTGGGTAGCCTTTTATAACAAACAAAATAATGTTACATGATTAAGATGTAACATCTTTCCTTAAGATATTTTGTTTCATTTATATAATCCAACCCCCAAATCCTTATTATTATATTATATTATAATACAATTATACTAGCTATACTAGTTTGTATTTATGCTATTTTTTTGAATTAAACTTTTTCTCACTTCCATCAAATTATAAAGGAATAGATTGATTCTGTTTGCAACAAACTACTCCCTCATTAAATGATGTTTGTACATTTTTTAATTACTAACATTCATGGTTGTCCATTATGATAAAAAATATATTTATACATTATATATATATGATATTTATTAATTTATTATCCTTATGTAATTATATTTTAAAAAACACCATTATAAATTCGATTTTGTGAAAAATCCGCAACATAGTTTGTGCAAGTGTGGACTACAGCCCCTTAAAGAAATCTGATTCGTTAACCATCTAAATGGATCATAAAAAGGTAGATTTTAATTTAAATTATGTTACATAAATAAAAATTATATTATATTAATTTCATAATTACCTTTATGGATATATAAATTATATCATTTTCATTATTACCCTTTCACAAACATGAAAAGGTATAACCTCATTTGTAGATGTGTGGATTAAAGACTTCGCAGCATGATGATATTAATTTTATATCAAAATAATTCAATATATAATAATATTTTATTAAATAATATTTTATTTATGATATAATAATCATTCTATAATTATTGACACAACTTAATATTTTTCCATAATGATCATTGAGAAATTGGAAACTTACTAATTTGTACATACAACCTACAATCTCTATGATTGTTACACAGGTGTATTTTTCATAACCATATTTAATGATCAATTTTAACATTATAATTTACATTGAAAAATTATAATTTTTTCAATAATATAATTATATACATGTTATATAATCACCCCTTAGACCATAATTGACCAACCAATGTTGTTTTGGACACATAATTTTAATTTGGTAAAAAAACAAAAAAAAATTAATTGTTTAACAAGTCCTATAAAACATTGAATCAATGATATAAAAGTAATAATAAACATAAATAGTCTTACCAATCTGGTGAATAATTAAAGTATATTTTCTTATAATTATATAAAAACACACGAGGAAAATCGAACACAAGGTAATGGATTCTTGTCTCACCATCCATTCCGTGCGGAATACATCATTTACACAGATTACCTATTTTGGGTGGTGTATCTACTACCAATTTTTATATATTAAATCATTAATTAAATTATCATCATGATATTATAACTTTCATTTAATTTTATTCCATCATGAGGATTATGATTTAAAATGTTTCAAAGATGTATGTGATAATATGGAATTTTTAATGAATTTTTATTCCATAATTACATAAAAGTCATTCAATTATATTTCCATTTTAGATAATTATTTTGAAATTTTTTCAATAAACCCTTTAATTTTACTCTACTTTGGTAACACATGTCTTTTTTCAATTATTAGTTCCATTTTCCATTTATTGGTTCTCAAGCTGTTTTGGAAAATGTATTTAATAAAACCCAAATTCATATATATCTTTATTCAGAGAACCTTTTTTTCTAAAGATCTTGTTTACTTAAAAAAAATTATAATTTTTTAAAAATGATTCTGAAAATCCATTTTTACATATATATTTTTATGTATTTTTCCAATGGAATCTTCAAACCAAATTCTAAACAAGTCATATTCAATCCTTTTATCATGTAGATGGAATTCTCTTTCTACCTTATACGGAATATATAAAATAACCCCCCATTATTCCATAAAATCATCATTTTAATTATTAAGAGTTTATTTTTGATTAAAATATGTTTTTAATATTTATTTTCAAAGAAAATATTTTTCAAAATATTTTTCAAAACAACGGGATATTTTCTCAAAGAATATTTTTAAAATATATTATAATAATACTTCTATTCATCAATGAAAATATCACATTATTTTACTCCACATGGGGTTTACTGTATTAATAAAAACATTGGTGCTATTTTGAATTATTTATGATTGATTTGGATAATTATAGTAATCACATTTACTTCCTTGATTCATGTTTCCCTATAAAATATTTATTTTCCTATTATAGTTGAATATTTAATTTCCTTTAATTTACCATTTCATTTATCATGGATATATTCATTTCGTAAAAAATATATACATTTTGTATATGGTGTTTGATTTTAATTATATTTATTTTTTTGGGTTAATATTTATAAATCTGTATCCCTTAGTAAATATGAAAATTTCTTCAAGCACATTGCTAAATAAATTATTTGATATATGAAAAACGTTTTGGACCAGTACGACATGGGTGGGACCTAATTATTGTTATCCACATGATTCATTGGTTGTCTCATGGGATGATTCATTATTCTATCTTAATTATATGTATTTTTATCCGATATCATTTCAATATTCAATGAATGATCTTGAACGTAATGGTAACATATAACTAAGAAGCATGGTGTCTAATAAACATTAATTTCCTTCATTTATATTTTTTTTTATTATTTATCCTTGATATTTTTCATCGACATATCTATGGATTTGATTCATTTATAGCTATTTATATTGATTGTGACTCATTTTATTACCTTTCTATATTTATTTCTCTTTGTCTAGTTATTTTAATTGCATGTTTTTCTAGTTATTACCATTACATATTGTTTATGCACTTCCATTGATTACACGAAAAATGTTTTAAGTTATTTACCTTTACATATTGACAATTCTCATTGATTCATTATTTATTCTACTATAATTTTCCATTAATGTGAATTTTAACTCACCCTTATTATTATTCATTCTTTAGGAATCAAAAACTCATACAATGTAGGATATGTAGGGATATGGTACAAAGAATAATGTAATCCTCAAAATTGTTTATTTTTAATGAAGAAAAAATCATGTGGTAATTATTATTTTTTTTTCTAATAATATTATCATTTATATATCTTGTTTTACAAGACAACTAAACTCTTGGTATTTTAGTGTTGGGCACAAATCCCTCAAGGTATCATTGAAGCATTTTCGAGGTGATTATGTTTGTTGACAAAGTGGACATCTGTGTTGTGATTGTTGACAAAGAAAAACAATGACATACAAATTTGTTGACAAAGAGGATTCCAGGGAAGCATGTCGAGTTTAAAATATGTGGTCAATGATCCATGTTTGATTCAAGGACATCAACAAAGGAATGGATGATCTGGAGGTTGAACAAAAAGAACAGATACAAGGTGGAACCGTTTTGCAATGTTTGCTAAATTTGTGGGCCTGAAAATCGACAAATGAAGAAATGTGGTTTTTGGAAAAGGGATGTGTGAACCATTTACATGATGGAGAGAAAACATTCACGCCTAATGTTTTTCAAGATCAGATGGTCAAAATATGCAAAGGAAAAAGGGTCGCGTAGGCATTGGAGTGGTCGCGCAGGTGACCTGCGCGCCGTGAAGAGACTTGCTTGCCGATGCCATAGAATATTAAGAACTTGCACACCTGTTATTTTTCAACATTAGAAGTTAAAAATATGGCATAGGAAAGAAGGTCACATAGGTATTGGTTTGGTCGCGCAAGTGAATTTCAAGGGAAGAGACCTTCACGCCGAGACTTGCGCGTCGAGGGTAGACTTGCGCACCGTCACACAAAGTTGTCAAAATGCCTATAAATATAGGACTACCCTCCTCATTTTAAAAGGAGGTCACCACATAGAAAAATCAGAGCTCACGTTGTGCTGGTGTGGTGGTCGCGCAAGTGGCGTTTAGTCGCGCAGGTGGACTTGCACGCTAGTGTTTGAAGTTGCATGTCGGTTGGTAGTTACACACCAATATTGGCTTGGGCGTAAAAAGAGTTGAGTCGTGCAGGTTTGGAGTTGCATAAGAGTCTTCTTGGAAAGTGGTTGAGGTAGACATGCACACCAGTTGAGACCTGCACACCAATACATGTATGCCAGGTTATACTTGCGCGCCAAGTATGTTTGTTTCCCCGGCAGTGTTTTCGGGCTGTGTGGAAGCTGGATGTTTGCCTGATACCTTTGGTGCAAAGAGAAATACATATAAGGGTGAATGTTTGACTTCAACAGTGCATCCACATACAACAGATGTTGTATTCATTAGAGATAATTAAGAGACCTACATGTCTATAAACTGTGAGTGGATCCATTCCGGAGTAGTGCGAAAAGGAAGAGGAAGAAGGTGATCCACTCAATCAGTAGTGAGCCAGAGAGAGAGAAACATGGAGTGACGCTTGGGAAAGCAGTGAGCTAACCCTAAACCTTGTAAATGCAGTGATCCTAGGATAGAGTGACTATTCCCGAACCTTTGTATCCACATATAGTGAAGAATAGTGGAACATGGTATGACCGACAACTTGTCGGCGTATGCCTCTTGGACGTATCCCAGTGAGGGTGAACCAAGTAAAAATCTCTATGTCTGCCTGCTTACTTCCCTACATTGCATTTAAAGCATCATCATCAAATAAAGAAGAAAATAAGTGATCATAATAATCACACAAGTGAAAACAAAGTGACCCTTGTAATAAAGAGGTCAAGATCCAGTGGGGGAGGAAGAACTTTGAAAAAGAATATTCATACCCCGATTCACCCCCCCCCCTCTCAGGGTGTATAGGCCCCTATTGGTCCAAACATTCAAGATTTTATTCTTTATAATCATGAGAATGTTAATGATATCATAAACCGACTCTAGATTTTTTGGGATTATGTCAATACATAATCTATAATTACGCCATTCAGTATATTTGTGAAGATAAAAGGGGAATTAGTAAGACTAAAAGGCTTCAAAATATATTAATAGTGTCTATAAATTGTATGAATTGTTTTCTTGGGTATATCATACTTCTTGACGCTCGATTAATGATATCTGGATCGAAGACCAATCATGGAAAAGTATTAATACTTGCACAATTGATCAAAAATCCATCAATATGGTGAATGAGATACTTGTACTTGATTGTGATGTTTTTTGAATCCTGATAATCAATGTAGAGTCTTATTGACCCATTGTTACTTTTTTGCAATGAGAATGATGAAACCAAAAGTGAAACACTTTGCCAAATTAATCCCATATCATTGTTCTCTTGGAGTTTCATATTCACTTCCTCCAACTCAATTAGGCCTATTCTGTAAGTAGTATTTGAAATTTTAGTTGATCGAGGTAAGAGTTGTATTGAGAACACAACTCCACATTTTGTTGGAAGGATAAGAAATTATTCAATTATGAAACCCATAAATTCATACCCTATAGTATTATTATCGAATTATATTTTATCCATAACCATATTATATAAATAACCCTTTTGAATGGGAATTAAGACCCATACAATGGATGTAATCACCACAGGAAATTCACGTTTATCATGACATTGATGGATGATCAACAGAGGGATTGAATTATCAAATTTAGCTACAATTAATAAATACATTATATAATATTTATATAGAGAAATTTACTTTATCACTTCAATGATATCAAATTCATCCGATGGAATAATGACACGATTTTCAAGAATAAATTTCCCAAAAATTTCCCCAGAATTGTAAACATAGAATATGGATGAAATAATTCACCATTAGGGGTTTTAAATACTAATTCCACATATAATTATTCTGGTTATTTCTTAACACCCTAATTAAATTTTCTATATTTGAAATAGTGGATTGATCTGGAATCAAATATGATATTATCATTTCTTTACTAGATTGATTGTGTACCCTTTATCATGTTTTTTTCTTACCCCTTTTAAAAAATTACAATCTCATGAGATTTACCCTTATACCTCAGCTTAAGAGGTTGTTGAAATTAATTATCATCCCTAGGCCTTGGATTTGGGAACTTGATATCATAATTCCACATCACCATAAACTTGTATAACATAATTGGGGGAGTTTTATTCCTTTTATCTTTCTCTCCATTAGCATTATGAGAAAATAATTCCCATTATTCAAAAAAAACTTTTTTATGGCCTTACTTTGAACAATTAAAATATTTACTAGAAATATTTATAAAAATTCTTTTATGATTCTTCCCAAATTTATAGAATACAAGAAAAATAATTTTCCTTTCTCTATGGTTTTTAGAGTTTCATTTGATCTCAATATTCCTTTTCATATCAAAACTATAAGATTGATATGTGAATCAAAACCAAATTTCATCCTTGATTAGACATTGAAAAAACATCATCATAACTAAAAAATTCAATTATGTCAAATTCATTCTGGATAATTGGAATTAACATAATAGATAACGAATGCAATTTTCTTCAAGGTTAGATAATTACTCATGAGGTGGTCATTAAAATGCTCTTGGGTTTATCCCCACAGGTACCAAAAAATTCATCCTCCCTATGCTTAAACTCAAGGAACTCATTCTTTATCTTAGTATAGAGAATTTTAGGAAATTACTTATTATTAAATAAGATATTGAACTCATCCCAATCCACAGATTAAATCTCATCATGCGAGCTTATATACTTGATACGGGTCCACTACTAGTCTGTTTCACCATCTATGTGATAAACAACTAGAATAAAATTCTCATTTCCTGATCATTAGAGAATATATAATATCATTTAAGAAGTATTGGTCCATTTTTAATAAACAATGAGATAAAAATAACTTATAAACGAAGGTGAATATTGGCTCATGAATGAATCAATTGTATATTGATCTATCAGTTTCTGGTTTGGAAGTCCACGATGATTCATAATATTTGAATGATGTGTGGGCATAAGAATGTTTTTTTTTTCATTCCATATATCATAGAATATAGTTTCATAGTAGTAAGATAATTTCATTTTCTATTAGAATCACCATAAATTTGGTTCCTTTTGGATGAAACCATCAAGTTAACCAAAATCATATATTAAGAAACAATTATCATATTGAGGAACCACAAAATTATAAAAAGTAACTTATATGACGTATAAATTATAAAATTCTCATTAATTTGTGGAACCTTAGGTTTATCTATGGTTATTCATAGCCAACTTCTACGTATATCCATTATAATGACTCATTAAGTGTTTATGAATCCCCAATGAAAATCCAAATGGAGTGTCAGACTAGGTGTTAACCAAGGACTGTTATTATCAACCGGATTACCCTAAGTCATTCCTTGAACATCTTATCAGATATGTCACTACTAGGACCATATGTTTTAAATACTCATCCTATTTTAATATCCAAACATTGAGATATTGATAGAAATCCACTCACACTATCTTTATCATAATTCAATGACATTGTTTTATACATATCTTCATCTTTATAAATTTTCATAGACATGTCTGTAGAGTTCTCAATAAGGATTAATCTTTCTATTTTCCGAAGGAAAAATATAAATTTTCCCAATTTAAAACTATTTGTACCCTCTATTTTATTCATTTACATTACATAACATTTTCATAATACATAATATAGTATACAAATAAGCACTGAAAGACTGTATTAGTGTTGTTCCTTTGGAATCATAGAAACATAAAAAAAATTATAAGTAAGTTATATCATCTCCCACTAGGCTCATATTTAATAGAACCCATCATAAAAAACAAAACATAATAATTATCTTTATTTCCATGGGGATGGAAATGGAAAAATTGATGTGATAAGATTCTCATTTAGAGTATACAAGGGAGATACATAGTGATAATCAGGATGATGAATGTACGAGAAAACGATCAGGAAATAAAAGATCAAACCCTAAATATCATAGAACATAAACATGAATCATGTCATAAATATTTTATTTTCATAATATATGAATCATAATGTAATATAGAACATATGACCTGAAATCATAACATTAGAATAAAACATGGAATTTTTTCTAACACATAATCATATAAAATGATTTCGATAGTAGTCACGACACTACTATTGAGGCCATATTTGTGTAAAAGTTCCTTAATAATGACACGTTCACATCATATTCTATACCTATATGACTTAACCAAGTCCATTCCTTATTCCATATTTATAGTATTGAACCGAGTTAATTTCATGTTCAATTAATTAATATCTATTGAGATGATAATATTTACCCAGTGCATCGGTGAGAGATACAGGTCCCACCAATCCCATAATTTATCATCAATACATGTTACCATGGACTATAAATAAAAATATAATAACTAGTAAAATGAAATGGGTTTCAAAATAATTTAATCATCTCATAACCTATGCAAATATATCTGTTTTTTGATCATTCAATCAAATAATAACCTACGAAAGAAGTCCTATTCAGAAGAATATATCCCATGGAAGTAAAAATGTTTTATTAAAGTAATTATATCAAAAAAAATCCATTTAGAGAAATAAAATGAAAGGAATAATTGAATAATTTTCCCAAAATAAAAAAATAAAACAAAAAGATTTCTTCTTAGATGGGAAATTATTTTGAAATAAATTTTTAAATAATTTTCTGAGAAAAATATCTTTTTATAATTTAAAAACTCTTTTAATATGTAAATGAATTTTGAAAACCCAATTTCATTGAAAAGATATCCCAAAAAATATATAATAATATTTTCAAATAAAAAAATTAAAATCATTTTCGTTTAAAATTATCTACAAGGAATATTTGAATGAAATTTTGAAAACTTTATTGAAAACATTGTTGTTGAAGAAAATATATTTCCAAACAAAGAGATAAATACCATTATAGTTTTATAAAAGACATTTTATTATACATGTTAATTAAAAATGTGCATTTAATGGTATTAATTAATGATTATACCTTGAATAAATAAGGTGTAATGATACTCATGAGTGTTCCTGATGGATAGATCAAAATATTTCAATAAAGGAAGGATAATCATAAATAATACCGATATATGAAGAGATTGTTTCTATAATCTCTTAGCACATGGTTGCATGGTGTCACACTCCCCATGTAAGAAAATATAATTGAATGTAATTAAAAATATAATTAAATTAAGTAAATTCATGATATAACTTTTAAAGTGGATGTATATAACCCTCACAAAATTAGGTGCATAATAAAATATGAATATCAATGAAGCAAAAATTAATACAAAAGAGTCTTGCAGATTTGGTAGCTTTTGAAAAATTAATCTCAATAAAAATACATCATAGAAAGAACATGTAAATAACTATGAAATTAAATATATGAATCATTGAATATATCCATGGTAGGTATACACTCCATACAAAAGGAATGGGTGGTGAATAAATCATGTATCTCATAAAAATAAACTGTTAGATGAAATCTCCTTACCTTATGTATTGATTATCAACTTACTCATTAAAACCACTTGTATAGTAATTATAATTTTATTTTTAATATGTTGAATAACTATATTCGTATATCTAATATATTTTATGTTTCATTTATGACTTTATATTACTATATTGATAATAATTCTATACTAAGGTTTCACATCGGGGAATATCTGATTTGTTCTTTTAATGTGTCTATGTTGTTTAATTTTTTTTTATAATTATATCATGATATACATAATGTAAACTATGAAATAAATATAATTTATACTCAGTATATGTTTATTATAATAATTTATATAAAATATAATTTTGAAATGTATTACACCATTCATGGTTACGGTATGTTGTACATAAACATGGATGTTGTTTCTGTTTTTATTATCATTTTGATAGAATGAATTTAAATTAAATAAATATATTATAAATATATAAAATTATTATTAAATATAAAATATAATTTCACTAAATTCATATATAATAATTTCTATGTTGTGTGTGAATAAATAACGTGTCTTTGAATTGGAGGTAGTTGTCACTTCCCGGAATGAAATTATCATACTTATGCCAAATGAAACGTATAAAGTTATACATTTTAATAGTAATAAAGAAGAAAAATGTCATAATAAATATAATATATATATATATAAATTATCCATCATAATTTCAACCATGAGAGGAGATAAAGGTAAAATGAACAATCATGATTTCGTGAGGGGGTGGAATAATTTATTTTTTTGGGAGGGTGGAAATCAAATAAAATAATAGTACTCAAGGAATAATGTCACCTCTAATTCTGGTAACTTCTTTTGGTTTGCATCAAAGGGATTCTGTGGAAGGAATTATGCCCAAAGCGAGGATAAATTGTGTAAAGGAGGTTTGTTGAGGATTGTATTGGTTAGATAATGGCCAAAACTATTTTTTGATATATTTTAATAAGTTATAGGAGAGTATGTGTTTTTATTGTGGAGGTGGAGTGGAACTCTTTTAAACATTTTGACACGTAATTTGACCCATGTTTTTCATGTTACATGTGGATATAATAATAGAAAAAATTATATAAAATGTAAGATATGGTCTATATATGGCTATAAAATACATCTTGGACCTTTTTTAGGTCTTTTTCTCCCTTAATAATAATGTTTAGTCACTTATTTAGCTTTATAATACTTTAATCATTATTATTAATTTAAACTATTTTCATTAAAATTATTGGTTAAAATCTATATCGAACATATTATAAATTATATATTATTATGATTCCAAATATGGAATTGATAATCCTAAATTTTTATCACATAAGTGGCAAAAATTAATTAAAAATTAATCTTTCAGTCGGATTGACAATGTATTTTTTTAAGGTAAACACGGTCAAAAGATTTCTATGTTTTAACATTCAATTTTAAATTGAAATACATTTCAATGTCCCAAATTGGTATGATTGATAAAATATGATATAATTAATCATTTAAACCAAAAGAATATATTTTTACTTATGCATAAATTAGATGAAAAACCTGTTTGAATTAAATCATTATTTTATCTTTTCATTAAAATATGAAGTATCTCACAAAAGTCCAAAACAATTCTCCATAAAATAATTTTGGAATTATAAATTCCATATTGAATATTATATTATCACATTAAATTTATATTTTTTTCTAATATTAAATTTTTTCACACAGAAGGACATTGAATGTAGTTTATTTGAAAAAAATAGTATTTTTAAACATATAAAGACTTTATCTAAAACTGTTTCTTTTGTTGTCCATGTGTTATATATATAAACATTATAAAAAATATTTTAAAATTTTTTCATACTATTCATATTTCTACGTTAAATGTCTAGCTCATAGTTTTTTCATTTTAATAATTATAAAAGAAAATTATTTTTTATAGAAACTTAGGGTTATGTGTAACAATCAACAAGTCAGTATTGTCTATAACACAAGCCAAGTTGATTTTTTAAATGAATGACATGTTAGTGCAATTTTAAAATAATTATTGACATACCTAATGGAAATATGTTAATGAAAATTAATATATTCAAGAAAAAAATTATCTTTTGAAACATGAGGTGTTGAATAACTTCCATAGATCAACCATTAGGATAATATCATATAATAAGTAAGCAATGAAATAACATTCTCACAAGATACCTTATACGTTACCTAGGTATGACCTCATCAATATTTTGAATTAACAATCTATTATACCCATCGGGATCCTTATCACATCCTTTGATATTACCTGAAAGCTAACATAAGGTATGTATCTTCAATAGAGTGCCCATAAATTGTGTCAGAAATTCATCATATTAGGGTCACCCTATATTCACATAGTAGACCCCATAATATACATATTTTAATGAGGAATTTAAATATGAAAAAAATTCCTTGGTCAACATTTATAATTAACCCAAAATTACTCCTTGTGCATCATCTCATCGTGTGTTTCCTAATCCAACATGTCACATAACCATACATAATACATATTAAAAATTGAATCACATATTCACCAAATAATATTCTATAAAATATTTACATTAATTTTTCTAGAAGACTTGATATAGGATATATCTTATAACGCATCGCATAGTGAGAAAGGATATAGTAATTTTTATGTCTATATATTTATCAACTAACTTTTCACACATGGTGGGGTCCATTATACATACCTCACATCATACAATAGAATATACCTCCCACCTATGGTGTTCCACTATCTGGACCCTAGAAAACCCATAGAAACGTTTATTGTACCTATAAAGTCCAAATTTTTGAAATGTGCTTCTTCATTCACAATGTAACACTATATAACATAGAATATTCTACCCAACACTATCCCAATCATAGATGATCCATGAATTTGGATCCACTTTCTACAGCAGGTCATTTTTCTATCATAATAACATAAAAACAATTTTGGATCATAAAACATATTAATATTTCACTATCACATCACTTGACAACTAATCACATTGACCTACACCTTCATATCCAATTTAATATCACATCTCCTATTGCAGAATATAAATATTCTTCTAAACCAATCACAATTTCTCCTTGTTGACATCATCTCTCACCTATCGCCCATCCCTGGTAATCAGAATTATAGGCTCCTATGATGTAGATATGATGTCTTCATCCAATATCATTAAGACACCAAAATTGTTTTTGTACCACTATATAAGGAATATCCCATGGCATCTCACTTTACGCGCTTTGGAATTCATATACCATTCGATCATTCAATTCTTGGAAATCACATAGGATCTCATCTCATGTACCATCACGAAGATCCCTTCACCCGTAATGTAGATAAAATACCATATTTTAATTATTCTATCCCACCCACAAGGAATAACCTCACTCACAATACTCATCAAGTATCAGAACTCCCTTAATGGGGATTCATTCATCAGGTGTAGGATATATAGTCTTCCCACTCATCTCATTTACCATAAAATACACATTCTAGTTGAAAATAATCTATAAAACACAAATAGTTTTGATTCCACACAACCCATATCATGAGACCCCCTATATTCACATGTTACGACAAATGGAACTTCCTCCCTTTAGTGTGTATCATCCTGAGATTTTGTTATTTTTTTAAAATCAATTTACTCTATTCTTATTTTCAATTACACAGAACAATTAAAATAGTCTTTCTTATAAAATAATTGTATAAAAAATTCATTTTAAATTCTACTAACATGTCTTCTGCTACTCACATCACTAAGTTCGCGTATATTACCAGGAATATAGAGTTTCTAAGAAGTATTATTTTATTATTAAAAATATTTATAAAGATAATTGTAACATGGACCATAAAATTAGTCAAATGAATAGTAATAAGTAATTTAAAAATATTGTATATAATTTTTTTATAAATAAAACATATTTATAGTGAAAAATAATATTTTTGTTAATGAATTAATATGTGTAAAAATACTATAATTTCAACAAAATTTCATTCCATGTCGTTTTGTAAAAAAGAATAAATTTAATCAATGAAAAAAATTATAAATTGAATTTGAAAAAATAAAATTTATTTTTTAAATTATAATTCCGAAATTAGAATCATAAGAATTTTTTATATTTTCCAGAAAAACATCATATTTGGATGAATAGTGGGAAATACATAATTTTAATTCCAAACTGATTTCTCATATATTTTATTTAAAATGTTAAATTATATTCTAAATTAGATTCAAATTTTAATTACATATTAATTTAAAAAATTAATCCAATATGGGAAATTTTAATCAATTTCACATTGAAATTGAATATAAAACATAACAATATTTTGAATGTTTTTACCTAAAAACCTACATTTTCGGCCCGACTATAGGATTAAATTTCGATTAATTTCACCCACTAATATAATTGAAATTTGAAAAAATGAATTCTATAAATGGAATTGTATTATTTATCATGTAGAATATTTCTTACTTAGTTTTTGAAAATAATAATTAGTGTAGGTAATTATAATTAATTACTATGATGAAGGTAATATTATGCTTAATAAGGGAATATACATAAATCTAAAGATCTCAAATAACCTAGAAACTTGTACAAGAGGCATTTTATATCCAAATTGAAACCATATAATCCCTTATCTATAATTTATTCTGTTATTATATCCACTTGAAAATTAAAAAACCTAGGTGGAATTCCATTTCCCTAAATTTACCAGATTGTCACTCCTCCACAGTAAAAATGCATCCTTACCTCTGACTTCCTCACACATATCCAGTCAATATTGATAAAAATTCTATACCCAAATAGGTACTACAAATCCATAACATCGTAATATATTCCTACCATTAGGTAGAAAAAAATCCACGTAATCCATTTAGTGGAAACCCATAGGAGTTACCCAAATAAGAGGACCTATTCTCCCTCGAGTTCCTTTATATTTTTTATATTCTTCAATCCCTCAACACAACTTATTCCATTATTGAACAAAAAAGAGTATCCTAAATTGAAATGGATTATTTTATGATAATGGTTTTACAATCACTTATATAAACAACAATCTAATAGATTACGAACATAGTTCTTATATCTATATCGAACTATAGTCTCATGAAACGATGATTGTTCATTTTTACTTTATAGATTTACATTATAGACATTAGAATGTAGACCCTATTATTATATTTTATATATTAAATTTATTATTTATTTAATCTTATTTAATTATTTTTAAAACCCTATTCCTTGTACTTTCCATTTTGTGATAATACAATATTTTTTGTATGAGGATGTGTAGGCTACCGACACTCATAGTGATGTGATTCATTTACACACTACATGAAATGTATTATGTATGGGTTTACTGAACTTATATGATATATATGTTCTAATAATTGTAACGTAATAATTATATATATATATATACACACATATATGTCATTTACTTAGGTCCCTCCAATAAGACTATTAAACAGAAATAGAGGTCATGTATACGCATAACATACCATTTCCTTGAACAGTGTGTTCCATTTCAGACTTATAAATTTTATATATTATTATAATCCAAATTTTATAATTTTTTTATAAGTAAATCATGTTTTATATTATTTAAATCATGATCTAAATATAATTTCATGTGATATAACAAATTAAGACACATGGGAAAAACATTCGGATATTCCATGAAGTGAAACCTAAACATAGATTTTTTTACAAGTGGGTTCTATAATGTAATAATGAAATAATATAAGGTATTATATATAAGATTATTATTATTTGATAGATTTATAATAATATTATATTTATTATATTGGAGGTTTCTATTAGTAATAAAAGAGTCAATACACAAGGTAACTGAATTTCATCTCCCTATTAATTTTTTTGAGATACATGTCTTCTTCACAAACTATTACTTTTTTGTGGTGTGTATAATACCCATAGATGTATTTTATTATTGTTTTAAATAGAAATATGGTTATTTACATATATATTATTTGATCAAATATTCATGGGTTTATGATTCAAATGTCACCAAATTGGTAATGTAATTTCTTCTTAATTTTCCTTCATTAAAAAATAACAATGTTTTGAACCAATAGTTTATCATGACATGAGTATAATAAATTGGAAAATATATTTCATTATTATCATTATTATCATGATATTTTATGCATATACTAATTTCATTTTTCTTCTGGAGGGAGAATTATTCAATATTACCATGTAGTAAGTGTTTATTAAAACAATCTCATCACTTTCTGTGATTGTTTGTGTTTATGATTGCTTTGATGAAATGTTATGATCTATCTGTTAATAATGTTCATGAACATTCATCTCATTTGGTTATTCATTATATTTTCATGTATTTATTGTTATATAAGATATTTAAGAATTTGTTTATAAGAAATACAGAATTTACCCTGTCTTTGGCCGAAAATCAATGTTTTTTCAAAACCATGTTTTATAAAAAGGGATTATAAGAATATAATATTGTTATATTATAATCTATAAAATTAATTTTTAAATATCATTGTTTTAGAGTTTCTTTGAAAATAAACTATCTTTTCACCTTTCTAACAATGAATTATTCTAACATTTTACTATTGAAAATGAATATTCTTCTTACCTCATATGACTTATATGTATTCACCTGCTGTCATTTGAGTGAATATTTTTTAGCATGGTTGAAAGATTAATTTTGGAGAAATTTTTTTAAAGCAAAAATAAATGAAATGGACTCCAAAACATTTTCGTGATTTTTTTTATTTTTTTAATTATTTTTTATTGAAAGTGTTTTTCAGAAAAACATTTATGATTATTTTATATATTTGAATAGAAAATTGATTTGAAAATGTTATCAAATATTATTTTATATGTTCTGATGTAAAACAATTCTCAACATGTATTCATGATTTAGTTTATATGTTATTATGTAATTTTTTTCAGAATTATTTCACTGATTTCTTTGTAAGTATTCATGGAATATTGTTTTCAAAATGTTTTCATGATAATTTTATATGTTTTCATGGAAACTTGTTTTTAAATTGATTTCATGAATATTTTATATAGCTTCGTCGAAAATCCATCTCAAAATGATTTCAATACTTATTTAGAGGTTTTCAAATTGTTTTCAATGAAATTTATTCAAAAAAGATTTAATGATTCTTTTATAAGTTTTTTAGGAAAATGGTTTTCCAAATGTTTTCATGGTCCCTTTAGATGTTTTGAATGATAATGTTTTCCAAAATGATTTTAAATATTTAATTATAATCATTCATGTTTATTTTTAATAAAATGGTTTTAGAATGGTTTTTATGATATAAAGATCATATTTATCAAAAGAGGAAATGATATTTTCATCGATAAATGTTTCAAAATATATTTAAACGTTAATTTCATTCTATGATGACATATTTTGATGTTACAGATTCCCTTCTAGTAAATTATCCAAAATATCCATTTATATTTACTTTCATGAATGGTTTATGTTTTTATTGATTAATGTTTACGATCTATATATCCCTTCCATTGGTTTTATTCTTATAAAACCCACATCATTTATGGGTTTTTTATTGACAAATTGATTTTGAAACCTATCTTTTGTCCATTGATTAAGATATGATTACATGTTTATTAAACCCATTTAATTTCATGGATTTTGAAATGATTGTTTATAAATTTATGAAACATGTATGTATGATTTCATTTTGATATGTGTGGGAGATATATCTCTCTCCAATTCATTGGGTAATGGTTTATATCTGATGAGATAGAAATGAATAGATTGGAAAATGAACATTGTTCAGTATTACATGGATGGAATGAGGATGAAACATTGTTCTGTGACACAGGGTTAGGATAGTCTATGAACCTAGTTTATTAAAACAAATTCCACTAAGATAGCATTCGCAGTTATACCTTGACTTCTATAGTAATAATTTTGCATTCCCTTATGTCTCCAACAATTCCATGTATTAATCCTATGTTATGATTTCACGGTTTATTTTATTTATTTCCCATTTATTTATGTCCTATGAACTACCATTCTTTATTGCAGGACTCATGTTTATGATACTATGATATTAAGGGTGAGAGTTTATAATGTTTGGATCATGTTCTCATACCCTTACTCTCATTCTTATGATTAAATTTCTCCTTTGAATACCATTACTGAGTTTCTAAAATTACTCATTTTTTATGTTTCATTCCCTCAGTTATGAATATATGTATTATGTATAATGTTTCTATGATTTATTTTAGCCTTGAACAATATTATGGGTGATAATATAGCTCACATATGTATCGGTGTTAATGCTTCCATTTTTCCAAAGGCACAAGACTAAAAAAATTTTGGGAACCTATTGGTTTAATGTTTTAATTATTCAGAAAATGAGATGTAATTTTAATATATAAATATATAGGGTCTCTATATGGTGTCATTTTCATTGAGAATATACACTTTTATAAAGTTCCAATGACCTTATATCCCTTGTCCAAGAATCTCAACACCTCCCTAACTATTTATCCTAGGATCCCGTAGTCATTATAAATTCAATGAAATATAATTCAATGTTTATATCGATGAAAAATATTCATAAATTACATATTATCTTGTATAAATGGGACCACTAACCTCCAAAAAAATGTAACATTCCCTGTAAAACTCTACATGCCTTTATTTGGGAACAATAATGTCGTGTACATTATCTAACAACCACATGAGATCTGATATCATAACAGAATTTTAAATTATAAATTTTATAATAATAAAAAATTATTCATTTAAATTTCAAAATTAATACCCAATGAAAAATATACTTGGGCACATTTATCCCACTAAAACTACAACCAGAAGGTCACGTGTGTTCCATAAACACAATTTATATAAAAATCCCTACAACATGACTCCATGTTAATATCCAATTTTATCTAATATGAACTAAAATATTAGATAAGATGGGTATTATTTTTACCTAAATGTATATATTTAATAATGAAATGTAATTATTTTCTCATATCCCATATAGCCACTTTACAAGAAATTTCCATCATTCATGGTGAATTCCATCATCCTCTAGTAGAAATATCCAATAATGTTTTATTAAAATATCTAAACATCCTAAAGATATGGTGGAAACAAAAATAAAGGTATATTAGAGTAAAAAATACAACAAAAACCATTTTCCAAACATACTATGATATATCCACCTCCGTAAGGATTTAAAAGATGAAGAGGGAGTATAATGTTGTCTTATTCGACTATTTCACAAGAACCCACTGGCCTGAGATCTATGTGAACAAGAGAAGCCTATTATTATTTTAAAAAATAAATTCTTCACTAATAGAGTGACCTAGTAGGTAGTAGATCAAATGGATCCTTCTAAATAATGCATGGTTTAGAACAAGGTCATGGCACACCACAGTACTCTATTTGATATCATCACTGAAGGGCCATATGCTATTGAAATTATAAATCCTAAATAAATTAGGGGATTAAAAAACCATTATATTTAGAATCATTATTAACAATTAATTTTAATATTTAATGCATATTAGGATTAAGATAATTTATTGAAAAATATACACTTTGACATGACAAACCTAGGCCACAACACGATTTACTATAGGATGTTGAAATTCAAAATCTATTCCCCACAATACCACTGTGATGATACATTAACCACATAATTTAAAAACTAAGCTCCATAACTCATCCAAAAATATCTTCTAGATATTGTCTAATTCTTATATTCATGATCAATTCTAATTCAAATAATGACCCCTCCTACAAGATTAAAACTCAAATTTTCTTCAAAAATAAAGGAACCAAAAATATATTTGGTTTTACAAAAATAGTAAAAAAATATGTTTAACTGTCAAAATCGTAAGTAATATATATCAAAATTAGATAAATTCATCTTTTATAATGTTCATAGAAGAATGATAAAAGGATAAAAATATAAAAATATATATTATAGTAAAATAATTGGCATAAAAAATAAAAATTAAGGAAGATTCTCTATCTAATGTGGTATTTTCTCCACAAATAGTGATTCCATGATCATTGCCATTGAATATATTTTCATATGGATTATCCGTTAAAGTAATGGTTGTAAATGAAATTCTAATGATATAACATTCCATCAATTTTTAAAACATTATATATTGTTTCATGTACATATTATTTTGGTATATAGCTATTTATGTTCTCATGTTTGGAAATAGTTTATCTGTTTTTTAAAAATAAATATAGGATTAGTAATTTAACATATAATTATAAACAAGTAAATGTGATGGTACTGTTTAAAAGGAGAAATTATTGTTCTGGGAAATCCTATAGAAATATCCATATCCTTTTATCTCTCTAATGGCCATGAGACAACTCTTTATTTGTAAAAGGTATCCAATGGTAAACACTACCTATCAAATACCACTCTAATGGGTTTTTATTATAAAAAACAAGATAGTTTAAATACACTACAATATTTTTAGTCAATAGATTGTTATTTTTCAAATAAGTATTTATTTTAATTTTAGTTATGTTATTTATTTATAAATTTCATGGTTTTAATTACATATGCAAAATGAAAAATGAAATATAGTCCTTGGTAGATATTATTATATCTGAAATATTATAAGCAGTAATAACTATGAGTGGGGGTATGATTCAATTTTTAATGATAATGTGATTTTTAAAAATTAAAATATGATAAATCACCAAGTATTTATTGTTTTTCTATTCCTAAATGGTTGACATTTTTAATACATAGTATTTTATTGTAATTTGGTGTGGTTTCAAAATATTTTTAGAATGTTATAGTGCCACTATATTCCCTCAAAATAAAAGAAGCAACATAGATTGTGGAATGTGAAATGAATCTGATTATTATTATTTTTTATTTAAATGATATTGAGTAAATGGGATTTTGGAACACACTAGGGTGACCAATATGATAGGATTAAACCACAAGGAATTAATGGTTAGGATGGTAGGGAGTAATAGGGGTTTAGATATACCCTCATAAGATGGAAGATAATCCATTTAGAGGATCATATAAGTAATCATCAAGAGTATATTAGTTAAAATTATGGTTTAATAGTGAATTAACCATTTGGGTAAATTAGAACTGTATATATAAGTTATACTAATGTTTCCCCTCCAACTTGTGTTGACTTATTACAAGTGTGAGTTAGGTGTTAGAAAAATATTTTGTTTCCTATTATGTTAGAGTTTAATGAAGTGTTCCAATAATATCCATAATCTAGTATATTCATTACATTAAAACTTCCTCTCATATGGGTGTTGACCACTGATTACCAATTCTTAACACATTTTGGTCATGCGATAGTGTAACATGGAATAAGATTTAAATTATTAATATATATATATATATATTTTGTATTTTTATTAATTTATAGCAGTTTAATGGGGATATTTATAATACTTCATTGAAATAATGTGGTATCAACTAAATTGTTATTTTGGGGATAAGTTTTAGATCACTAAAAAACCCATTGGCTTTGAGTACATTAAAAAGAACGTAGAGTTTCTATGAAGAATAATTTTATTTTTATAAATATTTAAAGATATAATTGTAACCTAGTCCTTAAAAACAGTGAAATTAATATTAATAACTAATTTTTAATTATTATATGTATATTTTTATAAATAAATCATATTAATGATTAAAAATACATTTTTTTGTAATGACTTTATATGTTTAAAAATACTCTAATCTCAAATGAATTGATTTTCATGTCCTTTTGTTAAAAACTATGAATTAAGTTTCAGAAAAATTAATAAATTCAATATGATAAAACAAAAAAAAAATTAATTTATAATGTTTGAAATTAGATTCATAGTAATTATTCATATTTTTCAGAAAAAAAACATATTTTGATGAGAAGTGGGAAATACAGAATTTTAATTTAAAATTGATTTATAGTTTATTTTATTTTAATAGTTAAATTAAATTTTAAATTGGGTTAAAATTTTAATTACATAATATATTTATCAATTAATGAAATATGGGAAATTTGATTTAATTTCACTTTGAAATTGAGAATAAAAAATAGAAAATTATTGAAACTTTTTACATAAAAACCTGCATTTTCGACTAGACTACATGATTAAATATATATTAATTTCATCCACTTATATAATTTAAATTTTAAAAAATGGATTCCATATTTTCAATTTAAAATATTTATCATTTATAATATGTTTAACATAGTTTTTGAAAGAAATTATCTGTTATGGTAATTCTAATTAATTAAAATGATGATGGTAAGAGTATGGTTAATATGGGACTAAATATTAATCTTAAGTGCGCAAACAACCTAGATACATGTAAAATAGAACTTTTATAGCCATATTTCACCTATATCTTCTATTATCTCGAATTTTTTCTATTATTGTATCTTAATGAAAATGAAAAAACGTTGGTGAAATCTTTTTCTCCAAATTTACAAGAGTGTCACCCCTCCTACACAATAAAAAGGCCTCCTCACCTCTGACTTAACCACACATATCAAGTAACTATGGATCAAAAAACAATACCCCAATAGATACTAAAAATCCATAACATCATCCTTGATTCCTACCATTGGGTAGAAATCAATCCATGGATACCCTTTGGTGGAAACTAAAAGGAGTTACCCAAATACGAGGTTACATTCTTTCTCGAGTTCCTTTATATTTTTTATATTCTCTAATCGCTAAACACATCTAATTCCATTATTGAATAAAAAACCAGTATCCTAAGAATAAATGGATTATTTTATGATAATGGTTTGACATACACATATAGAAACATCCAAAAAATGGATAACGATCTTATTATTTACATGTACGCTGAACTGTAGCGTCATGAAACGATGATTGTTCATTTTTCCTTTACCACTTTTCATGGTAAAAATTTGGATAAAAAAAATATTTTTACATTTTATATATTATATTTATTATATTTTTATTTTTATTTAATCTTTTTAAAACACAAATCCTTTTACTTTCCATTTTTTGAAAATATGACAATTTTGTATGAGGATGTGTAGGTTACCAACCCTCATAGCGATGTGATTCATTTACACACTACATGAAATGTATTGTGGATGAGTTTACTAAACATATAAGATATATATGAAATTATAATGATATAGGGATAATTATAAATATAAATATATGTCATTTATTTATGTTCTGTCAATATGACTATCAAAGAGAAACCGAGTTCATGTATGAACATAACCTACCATTAACATGAATTTTGTATTCCATTTCAGAATTATATATTCTATAGATTATTATAATCTAAATTTTATTAATTTAATTTATAAATAAATCATGTTTTACATTATGGAAATAATATTATAAGTATAATGATAAGTGATATAACAAATTAAGACATAGAGGGAAAACCAAAAGATATTACCTGAAGTGAAACATAAACATAGAATTGTTAACAAGTGGGTTATATAATTTTCTAATAAAACCATATGAATTATTATACGTAATAATATTAATTTTTGACAGATTTATAATAAAATTATATTTATTATATATGAGGTTTTTATTAGTAATACCAGAGTCAAGAAACAATGTAACATAATTTCATCTCACTTTTAATTTTCTGGATATACATGTTTTATTAAAAACAATTACATTGTTTGTGTGTATAATACCCTTTGATGTATTTTAATAATATTTTACTAAAAAATATTGGTATTTATATATATATATATTATATGATAAAATTTTCAGGGAGTTTTTTGGAAATGTTATCCAATCAGTAATGTAATTTCTTCTCAATTTTCATTCTTTGAAAACAATACCATGTTATGAACCTATAATGTAATAATGAGACCATATAAGTTATTATATATAAGAATATAAATCAATGATAGATGTATAAAAAATATATTTGGTTTATTAGAGAATTAGAGAAAAACTGGGGCCTTAAGTTGTTAATTTTAATAACATATACTTTATAAGTAGGGGAACTATAAGAAGAATGGTTAGGTTATACATTTGGCACTCCATGTCTTGCTATTTTCATGAGGCCATACCCTATTTATATGGATCACATAGTTAGAAAAACAATTCCCTAAATTTCAATTTCCCTATTGTTTATGAATAAAGGTTTCTCTTGGGAACTGAAATGGTTTATAATAGATCATTCCTTATCTAAAAATAATCTATAAACCTACAATTTAAGGTAAATAGAACTTAATTAATATATTATGAGTATATATAATTTTTATTTGTGTATTAGGAGGTTCTATGGGTTTTTGGAACATTCCCATGTCTTTTATAGATGCACATGGTATTTGAATGGTTATAATATGTCATATAGTATCTCTTGGAAATCGAGAAAATAATGATATTGGGAAAACATTGGAAAAAAAATTGAACCTAGATTTTGAAACCTTTTCTATTCCAATGATAAACCTCTATTATTAAAACATAGGACAATATATTTTTGGTGGCTTCTTTTTCTATCTATGTGATCCATCTAACAGAGGCATGGCCTCAAGAAAATATCACAACATGGCGTGACAAATGTATATCCTAACCATTAATCTTATAGTTTCCATACTTAAAAAGTATATATTATCAAAATTTACAACATAAGGCCTATTGTTTTCTAATTCTGTGATTAATCAAATTCATTTTTCTCTCATGGTGTGAAGATGATCCACATTGTTCTAGTAGAAATGAATAGAACAATCAAAGTGTGTTAGAGTTCCAAATTTATTAATTATTCCATGTTAATCCTTATTATTCTTAGATCTATGTTTCATATATCTCTCACTATCACCCTTTCTCAAATCCATATTTCTCGCTTGTTATGGATACATCTATCTCTTAGGAATGATTTTAGGTTTATATTTTGTTTGATCTAGTAAAAAATCCTAATTTTTGATAAAATATTGAATTTTCAATGTGACATTATTCATTTTCACCAACCATTGTTTTTTATGTGGCCTCTCTCTTGACTCCACAATATTTAGAACATGATGAATTGGTTTTAATTAAAATATTTTAATAAAATTATTGTGAAACTATTTTTTGAACTGTCTTTAATTGTTGTCCTGGAATTATATTAGAAATTATAGAATTTTAATTTGTATTAAAATAAACCCTTTGATTTATAAATTTAAAATGATATCATAAAATTATGTTTTTTTAAAAAAGTATAGATAGTTTTTAAAATGATTTCAAATAAGTACAAGGTTTTACGTAAAAGTTTTTGTTCTGGAAAATGGTTTTGTTATATTAAAGGTATTTTTATTCGAATAAATTTTTGGGGAAGAGTTTAAAGGGATGGATATGGGTTGTTATGTGCCACCATCAATGGGATATATTATGGACATGATAATATATCGCCAACCATTAAATTATTCTTTCGTGTGTTTTGTATGGATATAAATATCAATATTCTAAATAAAATGATAATTATTTTAAATTAATTGTCGAAGAATTAATAGAAAAGTTGTAATTTATATTTCATATTAACCTTTAAAACATATATTAAATTATTTTAATAAATGTGATCAGAATGATTTTTTTAGTTTCATTAGTTGGGAAGTCACTGGGGGGAATAAAATTGTTTTTAGACTCATAGCCTTGTTGGGAATTTTGTAGTTACTATAATTTATATATATAGACAATATTAATGGAAATATATATTATCTCATTAGGGATTATTTTTGTATCTTTTGGGGTTGTCTTGTGGAGTAGGATATTAGAGAGGGTTCGGTGTGGGTTCTTTGTCACCTTTTAGTTTTATGTTTTGAGTAATTTTTATCCTCTTGATTAAGTATTTTGGTTGTTTATTGTACAATAATTTTATTTTTTGTTTGGTTTTCTTTGGAGATGTATGTGGTACTCAATAATCATATTATGGTTTTTTGGTTATTGTTTTTTTGGTTCTGTTGTGTCATATTTATGATGTAAAATCTTCCAACAAATGATCTTGAGGGCCTTTGCATTTTTTTTCTAGATTTGGGTTTTTTGGGATGTCACAAAATACCTATTAACACCAGTGACTATTTCCAATATAATGGTTCATGGGATGGACATTAACAATGTTATCAGTTTTGGTTGGTCCAAATAATTTTTTGTGATATATGGCATCACTAATTATCAGTTTTTGGCATCGTAAATGGAATCACGTTTTCTTTGTCCTATAGTAGAAGATATTATTATTCCTTAAGTTGGGATTAAATTATTATGTAGGAATATCATTATTTGTAATTCTGATCTTGAAATTTGTTATTATCCTTTTTTTGAACATCGCTATACCAAAGAGTTAGTTTTTGGAGTGTTTTTTTTGAATCTTGTAGGAGAGTTTTCAATTCATATTTATGGGCTTAGACAATGAAATTTCTATCAACTGGATTGATATTAATACTTCCGAATAAGAAATAATATTTTATTTTGAGTTAAAATATTATGATAAAGAGAAATTATATGTATTTGGAAAATGATAAAATGTGTTTTTAATAATTGTAACACCCCAAGATTTCATAGTGTGTTATTTCTTCAAAATAATTCAATAACTTTCACTACACGCAACACCGAGTTCAATTGCACCATGACTTACCAAAAAAAATCCATTAAAAGAGGTCATGAATAGCATTAACTACATTTTTAACTTTATATAATCCTTATAATTTTAGAATCCATATTATGAGTTTCTTAGTCATAATGCAAGAACAGATTCATTTTCAGTATTGCACTTTTATCAACATTTGATAGTGAAACCTTTTTAAATACAATATTTTAAACTTTTTGACTAAATGGAGACATCAAAAAATTTAAAATGAAACATCCCAAGCTTCCACGGTACGCTTTCCTTTGAATAAAACAGTAGCGTGTGTTGTACGCAACGTCGAGTTTTAACACACACCACAACCGATCAAACTAGCTGTTATGAATACTAATACCTAAATTTTGAAATTATATATATTTTATATTTTGAAATGGACTTCATTTTTGGATTCGGAATATCGAATTTATCCTAAGGTGATATTTTGGTACTTTTCGGATAACTTTCATATTTTGATGAATAGTGAAAATTACTAAATTTTAATTAAAAACAACTTTTTTAATCAAAATAATTAATAGTGATAAATTATGAATTTGAGTGGTTTTAAAGTATATTTAGAATATATTTTTACCATTTAATATAATGTTGGTCATTGGACATAATTTTACAATTAAACCGAACATAAACAAGTGTCAATCTTTTGATAGTTATTATCTCTTAAAAACACGCTTTTTTGTTTTGACAGCGGGAATTAATTTTAAATTAATTTCTGCCACTTCTGTGTTTTTAATTTAGAAAAATTGATTCCATATTTGGAATCAGGATTTTCAAATTGTGTAAATAGGTAACTTTTATTTTTAGACATTTTGAATAATTACTGCGGTAAATATTTTATTTACCATGGTTAAGGGTAAATCCGGTAAATAAGGGTTAAAAAATAATATTATAATAATACTAAATTACCCTAAAACGTGTCTTAACTCTATTGGTTGATACATGGTCGACCATGTGCATCTTTGGGTCTATTTTGGGACCCCATGGATCCACATGTAAGTGATAATGACACTTTATTTTAATTAATTTAAAATGAATACAAAAATGACACAAGCATATATCTTTTAGAAAAACAATTGTTACATAGGGTTATATATGTTGGATTTTAGATTATAAATATTCATTAGAAAGATAAAAAGATTTCTTACATAATTATATTTTATTTATAATTTTTAGACATTAAATAATTTATTTTATTTATGACACAATGATGATGCAGTAATTACTATAATAGTGAAAAATTAAAATAATTGATATTATAAATACCCAAATAAATATAATATGAAACTTTTAATGAATTAAACTAATTTTATAGGATAATATAATATATTAGTATTGATTTAATTGATTTTGTTCGAAGTAATCAATCTGTTATGAGTTTCACAAAAATAAACTATTGAATAGTGTCAAAATTGACATAAAAGAGTTTTTAAAATAAATATTATATTATTAATTGATATTAAATTCCTAAAAATATAAGGTTCGGCCAAGAGACTTATATCATGATAGGTTCATCATTAATGTACCACTTGGGGGTCTCTTGGATGTATATAGTAAGTTTATTAACCATATTATATAAAAATACAAAGAGACATTGTAAAAGTGAAACTAATTAACTTAGAGTTAATACTTAAAGATAAGGTTAATATAAGTACCCAAACCTGTATAAATTCTATTGGTTGAGTGGTTTTCGACCTATCCCCACATTAACCTTTGAATAATCAACTTTGGAGCCATTAGAAACCGAATATGAATTTATTATAAATTAATATTTCTAGCTTTTCCAAAGGTGCCCCTCACCCCTCTTATAAAAGGGCACTCCTCCTTCTCATTTCTTCACACCTTCAAAGCCTTTTGGTTCGGCCAAAATCTGCCCAAATACTCTCCCAAAATCCCTCACTACAATCTAGAGGCCTTATTCGTATCAGAAAGCCAACCTAAGGAGCCCTTTTGATCAAATCAAAAGGAAGAACCCGAAGAAGAGGAGGTTAACCTACCCCAACCAAGGAAAAGTACAAGGTAAGGGATTTTCTTATCTCACTTTCAATTCCGTGAGATTTCCATTGTTCGCCACTAAATTATTGAAAGTGGTGTATTGTGTACTGCCATTTGATATATATTATCATGATTATCTTTATATTCATGTTATTCTGTAAATCATTTGGTGGTTATTAACTTTTGGCCATACGACTCAGTTGATTAACGTGGTAAGGGGTTTTCATCTCACTCTTTATTTCCGTGAGATTCATGCCATATTTCCACTATTATCTTTTGTGTGGTGTATGTACTGACCATAATTGTATTCTTTGTGTAATACACTTTAACTTATGTGTATTTACATTTTCATTGTATGATACATCGTTCATGGGTTGTATGTTTCATAAGTTACCAAATTGGTAAGGGTTATTTCACAATATCTTCATTATCCGAGGTTGTTTATACGTAATAATCTACTGGGATTTCTTGATCATCCACATCCATGTTTCTTCGAAATGTATTTCAAAACATATTTATTATTTACATGAATATGAGTTAAAGTCATTTATACCCTTGTTTGAATTTTTATAAGAGGTTTATAAAGGAATCTTTCTATCGTTTTCAAAACAAGGTCCTTTTTAACCTTTTCAACAGAATTAAGGTAAGAATGTTTTTTTTAACTTATACGGCGGGTGCGGCTATTTTCCGCTATTATAAAATCTCCAAATCTTCCCTTACAAGCTTATAAGATTATTTTCAAAGAAAATGTTTGATGTTATATGGATCTTAAATGATTTCAAAATAAAAGGACATATTTCTTTAAAAAGAATTTTGATTTCATCTATGTCAACATCCATTGATGGATTTTAAGATTATTTGAAGTTGATTTATTATGATACAAAACTTCTATATTGATTTGAAGGTTTTTTGATATGTTTGACTGTGGATGTGCATTTTTATACCATTCATAGTTTATGGTGAAATTATTTTCATTTCGTATGCTAGTTCCAATAAGAATGTTTATGTTATATTTCAATCTTTACTTCATATGAATGTGTTGGAAAAGTATGTTCCAGGTTAGGGACTGGTAAAAGTAAGCCCTCCGGGTTGGTGTCTGGTTATTAGAGGCACTCCGGGTTGGTGTCAGGTTATTAGAGGCACTCTGGGTTGGTGTCCGGTTATTAGAGGCACTCTGGGTTGGTGTTCGGTTATTAGAGGCACTCCGAGTTGGTGTCCGGTTATTAGAGGCACTCCGGGTTGGGTTCCGGTTACAGTTAGCCCCAAGGTCTTGGGACGAGGCCTTGACAAAGAAATTAAAGTTCAGCATTATGCATTCCAACATTATGAAAGTGGTTATTGATTTTTCATGTGATTATTCGATTAGTAGAATATCTGTTGGATCGAATAGTAGATATAAAAGTCTATTAGATGGAACAATACAAGAGGGGGGTGAATTGTAGGTTTAAAAACCTTTGAGTTTAAGTAACAAAGAGATTAGTTTAAATGATCTTAAACTAATACAAATACAAACTCCCACAATTGTATTGAATGTAAAAGGTATGATGTATTGTAATACTATTGTAAAGCAAAACAATTGTAATCAAGGTGAACACAATAATCAGAGTAATACAAATGTGAATGATTCTACCTTAAAGCGTATAGAACCCATCAATACAATATGTAATAGAATGATTGTAATTGAAACAATTACAATTGAATATGTAAAGAAGAAAGGAAACAATACAAATCCCTTTCTAATACAATAGCGGAAATGTAAAAGTAATACAATTCTTTTAACCCAAAGAGAAGGGTTATCCTATCACCTAGGATAAAAGGTCTGTCTCACCAACACCTTGGTGAGCCCTCGATACGATGATCGGCACGTCTGTCTGCCTATCCCCGGCAGCCCTCGATACGATGATCGGCACGTCTGTCTGCCTATCCCCGACAGCCCTCGATACGATGATCGGCACGTCTGTCTGCCTATCCCCGGCAGCCCTCGATTTTGCAGGTAATCGGCACCACTGTCTTTCAATTAGTTGAAAGCCCTCGATACGATGATCGGACGCACAAAGCTGATGAGAGAAGTCACAGTGTCTCTCTCTAGAATCTTCGTAGTTCACAGAGTCTCTTCATTCGTTCTCTTTGTTCATCGTTGTGTTCTCAGCTTCAAATGACCTCCTATTTATAGGCCTCGGGTTCCAACGGTCATATTGCCTCCAACGGTCATATTGAAACAGAAAGCACGACATCATTTTGATTAGTTTGTAACTAACTCAACGACATCGTTTTGTTAGGACAATAGATATATAGAAATGTAAAACATGAGTACGATTCATATGTAGAGAGAGTTTTTGACAAAGTACCAAAACAAATAATGATCATCTGAATAGCAGAGTCAGTACGATACGATTGACAGAGTTAGTACGATACGATTGACAGAGTCAATACGATACGATTGACAGAGTCAGTACGATATGTTTGACAGAGTCAGTACGATACGATTTGGTCGGTACGATCAACATCGTACGATACGATAAACATGATAAAAGACAATTGTAATATACAAACATATGATAGAATACATTTGTGATTTCCAAAACATGATATAGAAGTCAAAAGAATACTTTTGACTTAACAATCTCCCCCTTTTTGGAAAGCACAAATACAAAAATTAAATGAAACAAGAAATACTTATCTCCCCCTGAGTTTAAAAACTCTTCTGAATAAGAAAATTGAATACAACTAACTCCCCCTTAGGTATTGACTTTCCTAAGGATTGTATTCGTAGATTTTCCTTAAGAGAATTGTAATGCATTCTCCCCCTTTGTAAAACAATCTTTGCTTTGTAAATATTCTCCCCCTTTGTGATTTACAAAAAGAAAGGAGTAATCTCGAATTGTCTGAAAGAGTTAGTGAAGTAATACAAGACAATGGATAAAATAGAAAGGATTATAAGAGTTATTACAAAACAAACAAGTTACAAAAGAAACAAATACAACAATCATTTGTTTTCTCTTTCCTTCTCTTTCTTTATAAGCTCATGAAGCACAGCTTTCATCTTCTTGATCTCCTTCTTGTCTTCAGAAATTGATTCACCCTGAGTTTTGAGAAGCTCTTGTTGATCCGCAAAAATATGATCTTGATTTCTGATGGTCTCCTCCTGTACTCTGATTACTTCTTCAAGGGTATCAATTCTGTTTTGCAGAGTCTTGTTATCCTTGGA
This sequence comes from Viscum album, assembly GCA_963277665.1. Taxonomy (NCBI): domain Eukaryota; kingdom Viridiplantae; phylum Streptophyta; class Magnoliopsida; order Santalales; family Viscaceae; genus Viscum; species Viscum album. Next base: position 517,016,724 of record OY728141.1, read on the forward strand.
CAACTCAGAATTTTGATTCTTCAGTAAAACCATTTCATCTTTGAAAGATGAAACCTTCGAGAATTCAGATTGGAAAACATTCATTCTTTCTTGCAAGTCTTTCACTGAAGGAACATCGGCTCTTTGAGAAGATAAAAGGTTCAGCCTTTCAACCGTTTCTTTATCAAGCTTGTTGAAAGCAATTGCTAGCTCATTTGATAACCTCCTTATATCTTCAATAGCTATTTCATGATCATTGATTGAGCTCTCTGTTTTGTAGGACCACTTGGTCATCTTATTGCAGCCTTCTTATGAGCAACTGAGCTTTCTGAAAGAACTTTCAGATCGGCATTCACTGACAAAACTTTCTTTCTCAATTCTTTTACAGAGCCAAAATTTTTCCTTTGATTTTCAGTAATAAAATCAATCTTCCCTTCCATCCTCGGGAAATAAGGAATGGTTTTCTCCATCCTTCTCAAAACATGAACAATGTAATCACTCTTCTTGAGAGAGATTGTATGCTCTGAATCAGTATCTTCATCGTACGATGCTAGTTCAAACGATCTGGTTGAATCAACAACTGGATGTTTCCCTTTTTCTTTTTCTTTCTGCTTTCTTTCATCTTCCACTTTGTCACTAATGACAACTACTTTATCAGACTGAGAAGATTGAGCATCTTGCTTTTCTCGAGATGACATCATGTCCGGAGATCTTTCCTGATCGGCATGAGGAGTTTGTTGAACACCTTCGCTCAGCTTTTGATGCGATTCCTCTATACTTTTCTTTGAACTTTGAAGAAATTCTAACAGAAAATCTCCTTCTTCTACTTCCCCTTCTTCTATCACTTGTTTTCCTTTTTCTTTTTCAGGCAGACTCTGTACGATGGGCTCTTGATGCACTTCCACAGTTAGTTGAGCACTAGCATCTTCAACTGCTTTAAAGACTTTAGAGATATCAAAGTCCTGAGCCTTTCTTTTCAAAAGAGTCTTCTTTTTCTTTTCAGCTTGAAGGGTTTCTTCTACCCTTATTCTTTCTGCAAAGGCCTCAGTAGGGTAAAGACCAAACTTCGGATCACCTTCCTTTCTCTGTTCCTTGTCCTTTCTCCATTTGGCTACAACTTTCTTACTGTACGTCGGCTTCTTCTTTGGTTTTGAACTAGTTTGAGGATCAGACCTTCGAGTAACACCGGTGGATTGATTGTCCTTGGCTGGCATATAAGGGTTTCTCTATCCCCTTTCCTTGGGATAAGAAAACCTTGCATCCATAAAGTGACAAACCGATTGTCCGGTGAAAGATGAGAAACTTTCCTCTTTTCCTCATTAATAACAAACAAAGTTTTTTCAGCACTTTCTCTATTAAACGTACCAACTTCCTCTGGTAGTTTGTGAGATGGACAGAATGCATCGCCTTCTATAGAAACATTCAGAAAATGTGCCGCTTGTTTCACAGACATAGATAATTTTCTATCGTACACAGCGAAGTTTATAGTCATATCTTTGTCGAAAGAAATAGTTTTGTAAAATTGACAAACTTCATAAAAAAGAACTGGATCTTGAATATCAGGATTTTCCACACAGAGATGTTCCCATCCTTGAAACACAATAATCCTCTTGATTGTAGAATCATATGTATCGAAAAATTCTCGGGATACTAACCTTTCTCTGTGAAAGTCTTTCTCTATAAAAGTCTTTGAAGACATTTCGGCAGGAGTATTAGCAGAAGATTGAGACATATAGGTTCTGCCGATGAGAAGATCGTACGATTTTTTATAGCTGGTGGAGCAGAGCTTCGCCTCAATTCCTGGACAATCAATGTGGGTTTGGGGAGGGGAGGGGGTATTTATAGGCAATGAAGAGATGACCGTTGATATTCTACGGTCAAGATTAGATAATACCAGATCAATGGTTAGGATTAAAGCAAAAAAAATTTTAAAAAAATTGAAAAGAAACCTGTCGGAGAACATAAGGTGATTGCTGGTTTTGGTATGAATCAAAAGTAAACACAATCGTAAGAAGAAAAAAAAATCATGATGCCGATGGAAAAAAAAGTCATTACTATGATCGGACCGTACGATGGAAAATAGTTGTTACCATTAACTGACAGTACGTTGGAAAACAATCTCAATACTATCATCGGTCGCTACAAAACTATCGAATGATACGATGGAAAAGAATTTCAATACTATCATCGGTCGATACAAAACTATCGAATGATACAATGGAATAGAATTTCAATACCATCATCGGTCGATTCAAAAACTATTGAATGATACAATGGAAAAGAATTTGAATACTATCATCGGTCGATTCAAAAATTATTGAATGATACGATGGAAAAGAATTTCAATACGATAAACAGAAAAATTGAAGTGGTCAATACGATAAACAGGAAAACTAAAAAGAAACGATAAAACTGTCAATACGATAAACAGAAAAAGAAACATATATAAATAGAGTAAATAGTTAAAGATCAGAAACATAAAGACATAAAGAAATGTCCTCCCCCTTTCTACGAGGAGTTTCTTACTATTAGGAGAGATGTAAAACAGGAAGTAGATATGAATGATTATTTTAATGTAATCATTCCTAGCTTCTGTTTTATAAATTCAAATCTATCGGAAGGTAAAGGTTTTGTAAAAATATCAGCAAGTTGTTCTTGCATTCCGATGAATTGTAAAACAATATCTCCTTTTTGTGTGTGATCTCTAAGAAAGTGATGCCTAATATCTATGTGTTTTGCACGAGAGTGATGTGTTGGGTTTTTACTAAGAGCTATGGCACTTGTATTATCACACAGAATTTGAGTTTTGGAGAAACTCAAACCATAGTCAGTGAGTGTGTGCTGCATCCACAATACTTGAGCACAACAACTTCCAGCTGCTACATATTCAGCTTCAGCAGTGGAGATTGATACTGAGTGTTGTTTCTTGCAGGACCAAGAAACCAAAGAGTCTCCTAAGAAATGACATGTTCCAGATGTACTTTTTCTATCCATTCTACAACCACCAAAGTCAGCATCTGAAAAACTTTTTAAAACAAAATCATTTCCAGAAGAGTAGAAAAGTCCTAAATCCATAGTGTCTTTTAAATACCGAAAGATTCTCTTTACGGCTTTCAAGTGAGACTCTTTTGGATTAGATTGATATCTTGCATATAAGCATACAGAAAAAATCAAGTCGGGTCGACTAGCTGTCAAGTATAGCAAACTCCATATCATACCTCTAAAAATTGTTTGATCTACTGGTTTCCCAGTTTCATCAAGATCAAGAGTATTTGAGGTACCAATTGGGGTGCTAATACGTTTAGTTTTGTCAAATCCATACTTTTTGAGTAAGTCTTTAATATACTTATGTTGAGATATATAAGTTCCTTCTGGTTTTTGAGATATTTGAAAACCAAGAAAGAATGTTAACTCACCCATCATACTCATTTCAAACTCAGATTTCATTAAATTTGCAAAAGAATCGGTTAAAGATTTCTGAGTTGATCCAAATTTGATGTCATCAACATAGATTTGGACAACCAAAACATTTTTTTTTTTCAATTTTTATAAAAAGAGTTGGATCAGCTGTACCTTTTCTATAATTGTTTTGTAAAAGAAATCATGCGAGTCTATCATACCATGCTCTAGGGGCTTGTTTAAGACCATATAGAGCCTTGGTAAGTTTAAAAACACGATCAGGATGTTTTGGGTCTTGAAAACCAGGAGGTTGTTCGACAAAAACTTCTTCTTGAACAAAACCATTTAAAAAAGCACATTTGACATCCATTTGAAATAGTTTGAAATTGAAATATGCTGCGAAGGCTAATAGAATACGGATTGATTCTAGTCTAGCTACAGGGGCATATGTTTCTTCATAGTCTATTCCCTCTTGTTGATTATAGCCTTTAGCAACAAGTCTTTCTTTATTTCTTACAATGATTCCATTTTCATCACACTTGTTTCTGAAAACCCATTTTACACCAATTACAGATGTTTCTTTAGGTCTTTCAACTAAAGTCCAGACATGATTCCTTTCAAATTCATTTAGTTAATCCTGCATTGCTTTGATCCAATCATCATCACCTAAGGCCTCACTTGGACTTTTAGGTTCAAATTGGGAAAGAAAAGCAAGATGTTCTATTTCATTTCTTAAGGAATTTCTGGTCCTTACAGGTTGATTTATATCACCAATGATGTTATCACTGGGATGATTCCTAAGAAACAATTGATTTGGGTTTTGTAAAACCTGTTCATCAACATATGGCAGAAAATCTTCTGTGGTAAATGTTTCAGGAATACTTTCTTGATCATTTTCCTTATCAGAATGTTCTTCTAATATAGGTTGATAAACATTTTTGGAAAACACATCTGAGGATGTAGGATTGGGATGGTTGAAAACAAAAGGGTTAGTTTCATCAAATTTTACATGTACTGTTTCTTCAACAGTACAAGTGTTTTTATTGAAAACTCTATAAGCCTTAGAGGTTGTGGAATAGCCTAGAAAGATTCCTTCATCAGATTTTGGTGCAAATTTGTGTAGATTATCTTTTGTATTCAGAATGAATACTTTGCATCCAAAAACTTTGAAGTATGAAACTTTAGGTTTTCGGCCAGTCCATAACTCGTAAGGAGTTTTATTAAGAAATGGTCTAGTTAAAACACGATTTATAGTATAACAGGCAGTACTTACAGCTTCAGCCCAAAAGTGCTTAGCAATTGAGTATTCACTCAACATGGTTCGAGTCATTTCCTGAAGAATACGATTTCTTCTTTCAACAACCCCATTTTGCTGAGGAGTTCTTGGAGCTGAGAAATTGTGAGTAATACCTTTCTTACTACAAAAAGTTTCAAAGTCTGAATTTTGGAATTCACCACCATGATCACTATGAATAGTTATCAATGGTAGGCTTTTCTCATTTTTAACTTGGGCTCTAAAAGTTTTGAAATAGGAAAAGGCTTCAGATTTCTTTGTGAGAAAGTAGACCCATGTAAATCTAGTAAAGTCATCAACTAAAACAAATACATAGTATTTGCCTCCAATGCTCCTAGATTGTGAAGGACCAAACAGATCCATATGCACAAGTTGTAATGCATTAGAAGTTGAAACTTCATTAATTGGTTTAAAGATAGTTTTATGTTGCTTGCCAAATTGACAAGGATCACAGACTTTTGAAGAATCATATCTAAGATCCGGTAGCCCTTTTACAAGTCCTTTCTTTGAGAGTTTTCTTAGGTTTCTCAAATTACAGTGTCCTAGTCTCCTATTCCATAGCCACGATTGGTCTTCTATTACACTTAAGCAAGGTAAGTTTTGGTTCCTAAGGACTTCTATGTTAATAGTGTAAACATTCTCTTGCCTATGGGCAGATAGAATGAATTCATCCTTCGAATTGTGAACTAGACACTTATCATTTCTAAAATTCACAAGGTAACCTTCATCACATAATTGACTTATGCTGATGAGATTGTGCCTAAGTCCTTTTACAAATAAAACATTTGAAATAAGAACTTTTCCAAGAAAAACGATATTACCTATACCAACAATCTTTCCTTGAGCATTATCTCCGAAAGTAACTTTTCCACCTTTTGTTTTGATAACCTTTTCAAAGAAATCTTTGTTTCCAGTCATATGCCGAGAACAACTACTATCCATGTACCAAATGTTCTTATTGATACACTTCTCGTTTCCCTGAAAAAAAAACAATTAGATTTTTGGAATCCAAACTTGTTTGGATCCAAAAGGGTTAGATAAAAGAATTTTAGGAATCCACATTTGTTTAGCAAAATGAGCTTTATGAAATCCTAAGGATTGAGTTTTGTTAAGAGAACAATCTCTTCTCCAATGTCCACCACATTGACACTTGGAACAGAAAATGGTTTTTTGAGGAACAAAATAGTTATTACTAAAAACAGGTTTGGAATAAGTATAACCAAGACCAGAACGATTTCTCAAAGGTCTTATTTGAGAATACATCCTATCAAAGTTTTCTTTTCCATGAGTAAAGTTTGAAAAACACTTTTTCAAGGATAAAATCTCTGACTTTAGTTTTAAAACCAAATTCTTGTTTTCTAAAACATTTGAATTAGAAGTAGAGTTAGACTCTAAATTTTTTTTCTTTGAAATAGCAGTTTCAAGATCCTTAGAAAGTTTATCCTTTTCAGATTTGACTTTCTCAAGGGCTTTCAAAATACTTTCAAAATCAGAAGTTTTCCCATCAAGATCTTTAGAAAGATCTGATACTTCTTTAGTAAAAATAGAAATTCTAGAATTTGCTTTTTCAAATCTCTTTTTGAGTTTAGAATTTTCATTTTCAAGTAATTTAGCAAATCTAGAGACTTCTTCAAAAGAAGGTAAAGTATCATCTTCTGATGATGAGGGTTCATCATTTGAAGATTCATAATATCTATTATCAACATAATTTGCATTTAAAGAGATATTTGTAACAGCTTCAGCATTATGTACCTTAGCCATGAGACAATGATCTTCAATTGGTAGTCTGGCTAGAAGTCCAATATTCCTTTGTCCTGACGTCTCATATTCTGAAGAATCATCTGAGGAATCACTACCACTTGCACTCCATGTATCATTTGCTTTCAATCCATTCTTTGTCTTATAAGACCTTTTCTTGTTTCTTTCAGAGTGTTTCTCTTTTCTATCTTTCCTCATCAGTAAAGGACAATCGGGCCTTATATGTCCTGCTTTCTTGCATTCATAACAAGTTACCTCTGAATCTTTCCTATCTTTCCTGTCTTTCTTTTTGAATCTATATTGAAAATCATTCTTTCCCACAATCTTGTTCATCCTCCGAGCAAGATTAGCTAACTCATTGTCTGAAAGATTACAATCACTTGAATCAGATATAACAACTTTCTTGGATTTTGACCTTGTGATTCTTTCAGGTGTTTTAGCTTTAGATGCAAAAGCTACACTTCCATTCCCATTCTTCTTCTTATTGAAATCAACATCTCTCTTCATTCTTGTCTCGTGCTGTATAAGAGTTCCAAAGAGTTCATCAAGAGTAATCTGGGAAACTTTTCTATTTTCATCAATAGCTGTTCTTTTTGACTCCCATTCATTTGGCATAATATCTATAATCTTATCAACAAGAGCTTCATCATCAAGACCTTTTTCTACCATAGATTGTAAGCTGTTGACAATTGTCATAAATCTTTGTTGCACTTTACATACTGGCTCTCCATAAGGAAAAACAAATCCATGATACTCTGCTCGAAGCATTGCTCTCCTTGTTTCGATAACTTTGGATGTACCAAAATGAGTGACTTCTAATTTCTTCCAAATACAGTTGGCTGCTTCACATGAAGATATCTGACTATATATATTCCTGGTCATAGAGCATAATAAAGTATTGCGTACCTTGTAATTCAGTTGATATTCTTGCTTCTCTTGATTGGTGAAAGTGCTAACTTCTTTGTCAGGAATTTTGTAACCCCCAGTAAGCATAATAAAATTGTCTACACCAGTATTGATGACGAAAGTCTTTATACGATCTCTCCAATACTCATAATCATTCCCATAAAAGATTGGTGGTCTAGAAGGATTCAGATTATCTATTGATCCGATATTCATTCCTGCCATCTAATATAACAAAAACAACTTTTCCACTCCACACGTTAGTGTAGTAAGTATTCAAGATAGTAATAAGAAATAAAGCTAATAATACAAATCAGTGGAAAACCTCCTCTGATACCGATTGTTGGATCGAATAGTAGATATAAAAGTCTATTAGATGGAACAATACAAGAGGGGGGGTGAATTGTAGGTTTAAAAACCTTTGAGTTTAAGTAACAAAGAGATTAGTTTAAATGATCTTAAACTAATACAAATACAAACTCCCACAGTTGTATTGAATGTAAAAGGTATGATGTATTGTAATACTTTTGTAAAGCAAAACAATTGTATTCAAGGTGAACACAATAATCAGAGTAATACAAATGTGAATGATTCTACCTTAAAGCGTATAGAACCAATCAATACAATATGTAATAGAATGATTGTAATTGAAACAATTACAATTGAATATGTAAAGAAGAAAGGAAACAATACAAATCCCTTTCTAATACAACAGCGGAAATGTAAAAGTAATACAATTCTTTTAACCCAAAGAGAAGGGTTATCCTTTCACCTAGGATAAAAGGTCTATCTCACCAACACCTTGGTGAGCCCTCGATACGATGATCGGCACGTCTGTCTGCCTATCCCCGGCAGCCCTCGATACGATGATCGGCACGTCTGTCTGCCTATCCCCGGCAGCCCTCGATACGATGATCGGCACGTCTGTCTGCCTATCCCCGGCAGCCCTCGATTTTGTAGGTAAACGGCACCTCTGTCTTTCAATTACTTGAAAGCCCTCGATACGATGATCGGACGCACAAAGCTGATGAGAGAAGTCACAGTGTCTCTCTCTAGAATCTTCGTAGTTCACAGAGTCTCTTCATTCGTTCTCTTTGTTCATCGTTGTGTTCTCAGCTTCAAATGACCTCCTATTTATAGGCCTCGGGTTCCAACGGTCATATTGCCTCCAACGGTCATATTGAAACAGAAAGCACGACATCGTTTTGATTAGTTTGTAACTAACTCAACGACATCGTTTTGTTAGGACAAGAGATATATAGAAATGTAAAACATGAGTACGATTCATATGTAGAGAGAGTTTTTGACAAAGTACCAAAACAAATAATGATCATCTGAATAGCAGAGTCAGTACGATACGATTGACAGAGTCAGTACGATACGATTGACAGAGTCAATACGATAAGATTGACAGAGTCAGTACGATATGTTTGACAGAGTCAGTACGATACGATTTGGTCGGTACGATCAACATCGTACGATACGATAAACATGATAAAAGACAATTGTAATATACAAACATATGATAGAATACATTTGTGATTTCCAAAACATGATATAGAAGTCAAAAGAAGACTTTTGACTTAACAATATCCATGTGAACAAGTAAATGGCATTATTTCATTTTACTTTTTCCATACTATGTTGAAGTTCATGTTTAAAAGGCTTTTGTTTTAGTAATTCATTGCCTTAAATGTTTATGCTTATTTTTGAATGTTCCGCTATATTGTTATCCTTACTGGGCATTTGAGCTCACCCCTTTTCTATGTTTTATTTTTCCCAGGATGTGAAGATGTAAGTTATGAATGACCTACAGGGATATTATGAGGGGATTATAGTGTGGACTGTAGAAACATTATGTTGTTGTAGTAGTTTTTCATTTTATGATGTAATGTAAAACTTATGAATATATCTAGTGTTTCCAAAGCTACTAAACCAATCGGTCTTTCGAGATTTGATCCTTCTTGTGATCATGCCAATGTTATGTAATAATGCACCGACTCTGGGTAACTAGGGTCGGGGCGTTACAGTTGGTATCAGAGGAAGTTTAGTACAAACCTTGGAAGCTAGATTTAGATAAACTCTGATTAGAGCACGTAGACCTAAGATTAACTTTGAGGATTAGTATAGAAGAACTTCCTAGAATTTTGGTATTGTAGAGTTTTGTGAGCTTTCTGAGCAATACATCCTTGTCTGGATACGAGCAGGTAGAGGCGGCTCTGGCACAGATGTACCTAGGGGTAAAACCCGAAAACACCGCTTTGAGCTAGACTCGAACGGGAACTGGTGCACGACAACGGGACTTGCTGCACTCTTGGTTACGACACTCCCGGGGGATATGCTTAGGATAACTCTCATTTTCTTTACAAATCATTATGAAGGGTCTATGAGTATATACATCCTCAAAGAAAACATTTTTATGATTATGGATTATATCCATAAATAGTTCAATTTATGTTAAGTGTTTTATTAGTATGGGATTATGTATTTTGATTCATAAACTGATCTAGTTTATGCCATTGTTTAGAAATGGCGCCCAGTAGAAGGAATGAGAACTCCAGAAATACACATGATTCAAAGAGAAGGAAGGATCATATCTTTCATGGTCTTAAGCTAGAATTTATAAGAGAAATAGTCTCCCATGTATTATCATCATATGAAGAAATAATATCACGTGTTGATAAGATAAGTAAAGAGTTTACTGAGTCCTATGGCTTTGAAGGGAATCAAGAGAAGAAAAGGATGGAAGAGAGAACGATGGATAAAGGGAAAATGGAAAAGAAGAATTTTCCCATATGTGGTAACTGTGGAAAGAAACACCCTGGAACTTGCCTGAAAGGAATGGGAGTTTGTTATAAGTGTGGAGGAAAATGGCACAAAGTACGTGACTGCAAGGGTAAGAAAATGGTTTTAAATGTACAATTCTTCATTTGCAAGGAGTTTGGACACTACGCGAACCTATGCCCCAGTCATCAGACTATGCCGCAAATGATGCTATTGGATAATAATCAAGTTATGATACTACCACAGATGAAGATGAATGATTAGAGTTCTTATGATGATTATGTCAATTGAGTGTTGTATCAAAAATGTACTTGTTATAATAATTATGGAGTATATAAGGATTGTAATGCAGTACTATTTCATTAAGGACTTGAGATTGTGTGGAACAAAGAAAAGTGACTCAATAGCAGGATAACTTTTTGGAAAATATATGGTTGAGAGAATGATAAATCATAATATAGTTCTGATACTGAGGTAGTGATTTTGGAATAATATGTGATTGTTTTGGATAAATTAAATTGGATATTCTTGACTACCTTGGAACTGATTAATGATTTGTATATTCCATCGTTGTTGGGGTTTAAACCATTTTTGGATTAATGAAGTATATCCAGCATTCTATATGGAATAAGGGAGCATGAATGTAATCAATAAGGAATATGGTAATACATGATGAAGGTATTCATATGCTATTACGGGGTAAAAAGGATCTATATTATGTTTACCCTCCTTATAAATGTTAGACTGTGAGTTCGGACAGAAGTATTTTGGATAGTTCTAGTTTGGATTATTTTGGATTTCCATAAAAGGACAACCCGGAGGTCGGGCGGCAACCCGTCGCGTCCGGCAAGGCTGCGAGACTTGAACCCGCAACCGAAGGGCGACAGGGGTGTATCACCTACCACTGGCCCATGAGATGTCCTGGATTAAATAATGTAGTTTTTATTAAAAGATCATGTAGATGAATTATAAATTCGTTTATTTTGGAACCCTATACGAATAGTGTAAATAGAATTTTTTTACATTATATTATCTTTTAGAGTGAAAGATGAGTTTGTTGTAGAAATTTATTAACGGATAAAACTCTAATTATAAAGTAAATATATCTCCTTATGATCTTAGCCAATCTCATAAATAAATTCTTCAATATTAAGAAAATCAACTTAGAACAAAAATGTTTTCCTAGATGGTACCTTAAATCATCACTAATTTATGGCTTTGGGACTGTTGGCCTTTTCATAGCCATGTTCTCTACCACTCTCCATCAGATAATTGATGGTTAGATTTTTCTTCCATATCCATATTTTCTTACATGGAACCCTAGTATGTGTTATTTTCGGTAATCATCATACTTTTGACTCTTTATTTTAAATAGAGGCCTCGTTAATTCATTTTTTGATGTGGGATTTCAACTACGATATTTTGAAACGTCAAAAATGTGTTATCCCAATACCCTATATTTTGTTGAACCGATGGTACTTCAAATCATCATATATTGATGAGTTTAAGGACCTCAATAATACACTTGTTTGTGATTGATGACCTCAATCACTACCTATAAATATTTACGTTTTTCCTCCGATTATATGTCTCTAATTGCCACCAATGTTCTCCTAATCAAGATCATAATTTGGTGGTGACCGTTTCATTTCTCTTTTCCTCATATTAAGACTAAATTTTAGTAACCCAATTTCCGATGTGGGTTTTCTCACAAATATATTATCTATTTTCATCCTTTTATTTTCGAAGAACAATTTCAAATTGCGAGGACGCAATTTATTGAAGGAGGGGAGAATGTAACACCCTAAGATTTCATAGTGTGTTATTTCTTCAAAATAATTCAATAACCTGCACTACACGCAACACCGAGTTCAATTGCACCATGACTTACAAAAAAAAGCCATTAAAAGAGGTCATGAATAGCATTAACTACATTTTTATCTTTATATAATCCTTATAATTTTAGAATCCATATTATGAGTTTCTTAGTCATAATGCAAGAACAGATTCATTTTCAGTATTGCACTTTTATCAACTTTTGATAGTGAAACCTTTTTAAATACAATATTTTAAACTTTTTGACTAAATGGAGACATCAAAAAATTTAAAATGAAACATCCCAAGCTTCCATGGTACGCTTTCCTTTGAATAAAACAGTAGCGTGTGTTGTACCCAACGTCGAGTTTTAACACACACCACAACCGATCAAACTAGCCGTTATGAATAGTAATACCTAAATTTTGAAATTATATATATTTTATATTTTGAAATGGACTTCATTTTTGGATTCGGAATATCGAATTTAGCCTAAGGTGAAATTTTGGTACTTTTCGGATAACTTTCATATTTTGATGAATAGTGAAAATTACTAAATTTTAATTAAAAACAACTTTTTTAATCAAAATAATTAATAGTGATAAATTATGAATTTGAGTGGTTTTAAAGTATATTTAGAATATATTTTTACCATTTAATATAATTTTGGTCATTGGACATAATTTTACAATTAAACCGAACATAAACAAGTGTCAATCTTTTGATAGTTATTATCTCTTAAAAACACGCTTTTTGTTTTGACAGCGGGAATTAATTTTAAATTAATTTCTGCCACTTCTGTGTTTTGAATTTAGAAAAATGGATTCCATATTTGGAATCAGGATGTTCAAATTGTGTAAAAAGGTAACTTATATTTTTAGACATTTTGAATAATTACTGCGGTAAATATTTTATTTACCATGGTTAAGGGTAAATCCGGTAAATAAGGGTTAAACAATAATATTATAATAATACTAAATTACCCTAAAACGTGTCTTAACCCTATTGGTTGATACATGGTCGACCATGGGCATCTTTGGGTCTATTTTGGGACCCAATGGATCCACATGTAAGTGATAATGACACTTTATTTTAATTAAGTTAAAATGAATACAAAAATGACACAAGCATATATCTTTTAGAAAAACAATTGTTAAATAGGGTTATATATGTTGGATTTTAGATTATAAATATTTATTAGAAATATAAAAAGATTTCCTACATAATTATATTTTATTTATAATTTTTAGACGTTATATAATTTATTTTATTTATGACACAATGATGATGCAGTAATTACTATAATAGTGAAAAATTAAAATAATTGATATTATAAATACCCAAATAAATATAATATGAAACTTTTAATGAATTAAACTAATTTTATAGGATAATATGATATATTAGGATTGATTTAATTGACTTTGTTCGAAGTAATCAATCTGTTATGAGTTTCACAAAAATCAACTATTGAATAGTGTCAAAATTGACATAAAAGAGTTCTTAAAACAAATATTATATTATTAATTGATATTAGATTCCTAAAAATCTAAGGTTCGGTCAAGAGACTTATATCATGATAAGTTCATAATTAATGTACCACTTGGGGGTCTCTTGTATGTATATAGTAAGTTTATTAACCATAATATATAAAAATACAAAGAGACATTGTAAAAGTGAAACTAATTAACTTAGAGTTAATACTTAAAGATAAGGTTAATATAAGTACCCAAACCTGTCTAAATTCTATTGGTTGAGTGGTTTTCGACCTATCCCCACCTTAACCTTTGAATAATCAACTTTGGAGCCATTAGAAACCGAATATGAATTTATTATAAATTAATATTTCTAGCTTTTCCAAAGGTTCCCCTCACCCCTCTTATAAAAGGGAACTCTTCCTTCTCATTTCTTCACACCTTAAAAGCCTTTTGGTTCGGCCAAACTCTGCCGAAATACTCTCCCAACATCCCTCACTACAACCTAGAGGCCTTAGTTTTATCAGAAAGCCAACCTAAGGAGCCCTTTTGATCAAATCAAAAGGAAGAACCCGAAGAAGAGGAGGTTAACCTACCCCAACCAAGGAAAAGTACAAGGTAAGGGATTTTCTTATCTCACTTTCAATTCCGTGAGATTTCCATTGTTCGCCACTAAATTATTGAAAGTGGTGTATTGTGTACTGCCATTTTATATATATTATCATGATTCTCTTTATATTCATGTTATTCTGTAAATCATTTGGTGGTTATTAACTTCTGGCCATACGACTCAGTTGATTAACGTGGTAAGGGGTTTTCATCTCACTCTTTATTTCCGTGAGATTCATGCCATATTTCCACTATTATCTTTTGTGTGGTGTATGTACTGCACATAATTGTATTCTTTGTGTAATACACTTTACCTTATGTGTATTTACATTTTCATTGTATGATACATCTTTCATGGGTTGTATGTTTCATAAGTTACCAAATTGGTAAGGGTTATTTCACAATCTATTCATTATCCGAGGTTGTTTATACGTAATAATCTACTAGGATTTCTTGATCATCCACATCCATGTTTCTTTGAAATGTATTTCAAAACATATTTATTATTTACATGAATATGGGTTAAAGTCATTTACCCCTTGTTTGAATTTTTATAAGAGGTTTATAAAGGAATCTTTCTGTCGTTTTCAAAACAAGGTCCTTTTTAACCTTTTCAACAGAATTAAGGTAAGAATGTTTTTTTTAACTTATACGGCGGGTGCGGCTATTTTCCGCTGTTATAAAATCTTCAAATCTTCCCTTACAAGCTTATAAGATTATTTTCAAAGAAAATGTTTGATTTTATATGGATCTTAAATGATTTCAAAATAAAAGGACATATTTCTTTAAAAAGAATTTTGATTTCATCTATGTCAACATCCTTTGATGGATTTTAAGATTATTTGAAGTTGATTTATTATGATACAAAACTTCTATATTGATTTGAAGGTTTTGTGATATGTTTGACTTTGGATGTGCATTTTTATACCATTCATAGTTTATGGTGAAATTATTGACATTTTGTATGCTAGTTCCAATAAGAATGTTTATGTTATATTTCAATCTTTACTTCATATGAATGTGTTGGACAAGTATGTTCCAGGTTAGGGACTGGTAAAAGTAAGCCCTCCGGGTTGGTGTCCGGTTATTAGAGGCACTCCGGGTTGGTGTCCGGTTATTAGAGGCACTCCGGGTTGGTGTCCGGTTATTAGAGGCACTCCGGGTTGGTGTCCGGTTATTAGAGTCACTCCGGGTTGGTGTCCGGTTATTAGAGGCACTCCGGGTTGGGTTCCGGTTACAGTTAGCCCCAAGGTCTTGGGATGAGGCCTTGACAAAGAAATTAAAGTTCATCATTATGCATTCCAACATTATGAAAGTGGTTATTGATTTTGCATGTGATTATTCGATTAGTAGAATATCCATGTGAACAAGTAAATGGAATTATTTCATTTTACTTTTGCCATACTATGTTGAAGTTCAAGTTTAAAAGGCTTTTGTTTTAGTAATTCATTGCCTTAAATGTTTATGCTTATTTTTGAATGTTCCGCTATATTGTTATCCTTACTGGGCATTTGATCTCACCCCTTTTCTATGTTTTATTTTTCCCAGGATGTGAAGATGTAAGTTATGAATGAACTGCAGGGATATTATGAGGGGATTATACTGTGGACTGTGGAAACATTATGTTGTTGTAGTAGTTTTTCATTTTATGATGTAATGTAAAAATTATGAATATATCTAGTGTTTCCAAGGCTACTAAACCAATCGGTCTTTCGAGATTTGATCCTTCTTGTGATCATGCCAATGTTATGTAATAATGCACCGACTCTGGGTAACTAGGGTCGGGGCGTTACAATAATTATATTAATATATTAAAATATATTTATGAAATTTATGGTGGTTCAATTTTTAATGATAGGATATAAAAGATAATATTGTATTAAATTGAAATTAATAAGAATTAAAATGATAATATGGGATATTATTATAAGTTTTTATTTTTTTTATAGTGATTGGAATAGGGTTGGTGTTGGTGAAACCAACTCAATGAGGCTATTGAAAATATAGTTCCACCTAATCCACATGTTGAACAAAAGCCAGTTCAAAGCATTGAATTAAAATTTTGGGCCACTGATAAGGTTGATATGGATGATGAACCGTTGAATGTGGACTATTCAATTATATTCCAAAAATATAACCCACCAATATTTATGTGGGATTCTATGTCAAAAAAAGCATATGTACTGTTGAATTAGATGAATCAAATTGTTGATTTCCGTAGGACACCAGTAGAGTTAAACGGGAAGTTAGAAACAAATATGATGTTGGATGTGGAACCCCAACAGAGGTAATTAGTATTTTAGGATAAGTTATATAATGGAATGGAATTGGTGTATTTTGATGAATTTTTTTACAATAAATTAAATCCAAAAAACATTCAGATACCTCAAAAAAATGAATCTTCAGTATGAAGTAAAGAAATATCACGATGATATAGTATGTTTAAAAATTTATGGATTTGTTTTTCATTACCTATGTTTCTTCTATATGTGTGTCCACAATGTTAGGTAATTTTTTATTAGGATTATGATTAGGTATTCTCGTATATATTAACATTCATTACACAAAAAATTATTCCTAGATGTTATGTTGAGAAAATGTAGTATAAATAGATATCTTAGGGCATATGGTGAAAAGGAACATGTTTATCTCCATAATAATATGTGGGAACACTAAATTTAGAATAATAGGAATAGGGATAAATACATCTATTGGGGTAGGACACCTAACAATTAGAAAAAAGGATCCTTAAATAATTCTCCCCAAACCAAATTCCAATAAGGATGTTTTTAGTTTAGTTCGCATGATGAAATAAATAGAGATTGTATGATACCAACTATATCATATCCCAACTAAAGAAATATGGGATATATTAATCACTATTGTTTCAATTATCCATTGATGGGTGCTAGAGATACATTTCATACTTCTAAGGCATCGACTTCCTTGAGGGGAAAAGTAAAGCAGATTAATTTTCATCATCGAAATATCTTGATTCAATGTGAGTCTATAAACACCATTAGACTCATGAAATGAAATATAAAAAATCTAACCAAGATAATAGTATTTTATGTATGAAATTATATGTGGATAAAAAATGATCATGGATATCAATCTAGTCCTTTAATGTTGAGAGTAATAATTATTTTGAATATGAACCTTATGCATGATTTTTTGATACATGATCATACCACTCATTTATTTCTTATTATTATATTGATAATATGTAATTTTTTTTCGATTATGCATTCTATTTTAAAAATAAATAATATTCGTCAATAAAGAGAATGTCAATATTTTCTATGTAAGAATTCCTATAATACTATTGATGGTTATAGGGTTCGTAGGGATTTAGTATGCATGAAATAGATATCTATGACATGATTATTTTTATGGGATGGTTGAAATAGTTTAAGGATAATAATTATTATTATTGATAAAAGTATACTATCACATCACTAGATAGTGTAAAGGATCTGTTTAGGGAACATTTAGTTGTAAAGGCTTGTATAGAAGAGCATATGGAACTAGTGGTTTCAACCATATCTTATACATATCAAAATCATAAAATATATAATATATATATATATATATGGTATTTGGAATAGATATTTTCTAATTATTATGGATCAGTTTCTAGATGTTTTCCCTAATTATTTTTCATGGATTTTAACAAAAAATTAATTTGAGTTACAGTCGATCTCTCATATGAGTCTAGTGCAGTCTCACTTTCATATTATAATATGAATCCAATAGAGATGGAATAAAAACATCATTTGCATGGTTTTCAATATAAATGGTTTATATATATGAATATGATTACATGGGATGAACCATTTCTATTTTTTAAGAAGTCATGTAAAACAGAATGACTTGGTGAGGATTATAATAAGAAATAAACAATGTTTTGATAACGAACCAGTTTCATCTTCCATGCATTGATGATTTATTTTATGAAATAATGGTATCCCATTTTTTTTAAATACTGGCTTACAATCAAGATATCATAAATTTCATATTAACAAGTAGCATATTGTAAAAAAATATTTCTGAAGCAGGTATGTCCATTAAGATTATGTTTTTATGCCGTTTGGGCGTATAAATTCACTATACATCATTATTTAATTTATAAATATATTTTTTAAGAGACATATAGATTCCATTGAGTTCTTATTTGTTAATAATATACAAGTGTATCCAATAAAAATAGAGGAACATGGGAATATATTGATGATAGTGTTGGGTATCTTTCATGAACATAATTATTCAGAAAAGACATCATTGTGTGAATTATGGATATAAGTTGTATGTTTCCTCATTCATGTAATTTAATAAAAGGGTGTTTCTAAATATATATAACATATAGATGCTATTATCTACTACTAATCTTCTAATAATTTCGTTTATATTATTTTTTCCCAAACCTTTTGGGATATTATATACAACTTTTATGTGATTTTTCATGTTTGGCATCACCAATGATAACTTTAATGGGGAATGGAATTCTACTATTATGGAATAATGAATTTAAAAAATCATCTCAAAAACATATTATTAGACTTAAATTAGAATATATCCTCACATTTCCGATGATTTTACAGGGATAGGTAGTCAATTTTGATGTTTACAGATATGGAATGTGATATGTTCACATATAAAGAGATCAAGTTGTATTTTAATGGATCCCAAAAGATATGATTGCATGAGAAGAACATCACATAAAACAGAATGGAATTTCCTATTATGTCCAATTTTCTGAATTTGTGGATTCATAACCACTTTTGTGAGTAATTATTAATGTTTACCGATCATAAGATTTTGAAACAGAATTTATCATAGAGGTGTTCTTAATTTATGCTTGTTAATATTTATGGATTATCTAAAATGGTTTGAATATGACTTCATATATACAATTTTTAAATGGTAATCTATGTATTATTAACTTATTATGAATTCATATGATCAAATGGAAATGTATTTATTAGAATAATGAAACAAATTTGATTCATTGTGTAAATGCATCTTTAATTCTCAAAAAAAAGTGACATTGTTTTTTTATTTCTTGTTTTATTTATTCCAAGTTTGGTTGATCCAAATAGAAAGTATCTTACTTCTGAACTTGATTGTGTTTCTATAAGTTAAAAAATCATTTTTGGGGCTGAAATTGAGAGTTGGAAGCATGATTTGATTTTAGTGTTATGGATTGGATATCGAATAGTCCTACATTTTTCTTTTTAGGAACATATTCTTTGGTCCTACCACTATTATATACGGACTGTTCCCCGAAGGATTCAAAAAATGTATAAATAATTGAAATAATGGTTTTTATTGGATGGCATGAAATTAATTATAGTGGAGTGTTTCTCAAATTGCCTCAGATGTAAATCAGTAAAGGTTGATAATTAAGGACCTGAAAATATTTTTTAGACATTACTAATTTCCATACTGATGTAGGAGATTATATCAATGAATTTTATAATAGGTCATGAAATGGTTATTAGGATCCATTATTTAATATGAGAGAATGTGGACCACCTCACAATATTTTTCCAATTCATTTATATTCATTAAAATAATTTGATGGATGCCATGTCCAAAATCTATATTATATACTTGTAAAATTGGATAATGTTCCAATCGTGATTGTATCAGACAGAGATGACATGGTTACATTAGTTTTTGAAATCCTGGTATAATATCCCACATAATACATTTGATTATGTGTATGAATTTTAATTTTAAAAAAATGGAAAATATGAATAGGAAATCCCAATATTTGAGATAATTTGAAGGATTTTTTAATATATTTTCATGTCTCATGAGAGGATAATTTAATGTTAGTAGAGTTCATTAATAATAACAGTTATAAAGAATCAATAGATATGAATAATTGTGAATGTTTGTATGACCTTCATTATCATTTCTCACTTTTTTGGGCTAAAATAGGTTAGTATTAAATAATTGGGCACATATTTGTGTAATAGTTTACAAAAAAGATTCAATTGATCTAAATGAAAATAGAGATAGCTCTGATTCATCCTAAATAATATGTTTACCATCATTAATTACCATTTTATTTTTACTTGATTGATCATGGGTGCATGATAATGTATCCAATGATTGGGAATCGTTTTTTTGGTAAGCAATGAAAATTATCTTCTTAATACATAATCCCTTTTTTACATGAAAATGATGGTGAGGTGGTATATTAGTTGGATCCTCCACCAAGGATAACGTTCTTTCATAAATTTTTTATTTGTTAAATAAGATCCAATCAGGTCCTAACCCTGTGATTTAATGGGATCATATTAAAATGAGGCAAGATTTCAAGCTGATTCATTGGTGATCCCTATTGTAGATAGTCAATACAATCTATTTACAGTTAAAACCATCGGTCTAGTGTGTGTTTTATTATGACACGGTCATATTCCATTACTATCATGGGATTATGAGAATTAAATTATAGAGCAATGGCCTGAACACCTCTAGAAATATACTTTTTCTCTACATTATGATGAAGGGAACTACAAGGGTGGGGAGGATTTAGAACCCCCAATTTTGTGTACCTGACACATTATTAATGAATATTGATTCTTTATTATGCTTATGTTTTGTTTTGGGAGGATAAAAAGTTCATTGGAATGATTATGTAACGACCCATGTATTTAAAAATAAATTTAATATTTAATACATTAAATGTTGTGCCTTTCATGACAACACTTTATTATAAGATGTCTAATGAACATTAGGTTGCCACTTCTATGTTTTGAATTTCATAAATATAACATACCCAATATTGTTCAGGGTGATGTTTGGCATCTGATAGAATAAAAATAATTTTTTAGGAATATTTACATACCCTTATGAATTTTAATGTACCCATTTAAATAGTTATATACCATTATAAATAGTAGCCTCGCCCACAGACGTATAAATAAAATACAATACATTATAAATGAAATAGAGGATTTTATAAATTATTGATAAAGTAATTTTCTTTTTGTTAGTGATAAATATTTAATTATAGTGTTAAATAAATTATTTTATGTAAAAAAAATTCATAATATATGTTCCTAAATAAATATTTTTTTCTAATGATTTTGTGATAATTTTCATAGGCCTTGGTTAATTATTTGAAAGTGTCCCAAAATGAGTTTTAAATTTAAAATATGTATTTTTTAATTAAAAAATGATTTTATTTAACAATTAAATTTCACATATTTAAATATTTATTTGGATAATATGGACTTCATTTTTTGTATTCAACACATTAAAAATAGGTTATGGTGAATTTTTTTGGATTTTTAAACAATACTTCAATTTTATGTCAATAGAAAAATATGATAAGTAATGATAAATTCAAACAATGTTATTTATTGAGACATAGGTGATATATTGTTGATGTAAGGCCACATGTTTTGAAATCACATGCACATAAAACTATTATTGGTCCCAACAATCAATACTATTGCTGGTCTTGAGCAATCTAAGAAAATAATGATGAAGATATTCCATGATTACTCCTCTCCTTCACTATAAACCCCCCTAACCCACTCATCTATTTACTCAACTAAAGACTTGTTCCGTTGATAAATTCACTTAAATATCTTCCCATGATCCTACCCCACGTATATCATCCAATTTTCTAAAACAAAGACCAAATCGTTTTCACTAAATAGGCTCTCAAGGATGATTAATTCAAGAGGCAAATTCAACTTTTCAATTAATTTACTTTATTTTCATGTTCCTTTGTTTTCTTTTCTATCCTCACCTTTCCACATCCATAATTTATGAAAACTCCATTAATAAAAATATATTATATTATTTTTATTATTATGGAAAATATTTTTATCATCTCTCTTTTAACTTTATTTTTTCCTAGTAGTGAAAAACACCTTCTGAGATGTGCAAATTTACCTCATTCAATGATGATGGGATTTAAATTTCCTTTATCATTTTCAATTATTTTAGTGAAACCATAACTATGCCTGAACCATACTATAATAAATTTATTATGAATAACATATTGTCTGGAAATATTTTTTTACACATTTTTTGAGTTATAATGCATAATGTGTTTGTTGTATTCAAAAACCGTTAATTAACCCGAATTGTTACCCTTAAATAAAGAATATAATGATTCATGATCAATCCATATTAAAAACTAAAATTTACAACCATGTAACCTTCTTATATGTTCATTAATGTCATATAACATCAATTCTATAAAACCATAATAAATTTACATGATTTTCCATTCATGTATATATTTATTCTGGTCATGAAACGAACAAGCCCGATCAATTAAATTGAACCTCTTATCCCATCAAAAAGGCCATGAATGAACATAATATGGTTATAAGGGACAATTACATGAAGATGTGGTTATGAATATATTAATTAATGATGTTTAATATTATTATTCAGGTCATTAGAATTATGTGGAAAACCCCTTTGGACTTATGAAATGGGTTTCTTCATTCAATTCCATTTTACTGATATATTATATATGTAGTAATATTACATTTATATTGTAACACACCAAGAATTTAAAAATAGATTTAGTACCAAATTCTTAAAATACTGTGTCTATACGAAGAACCAAATTTTTATAACCTATCGAGTAAACATAATTTTTCCACCTCAATGATTTTAATTTCAAAAAGCTAACATACACGGTTTCATTTAGTTTGATATTTACATTCTGATAAGATAAAAAAAATTTCATGAATATTATCATACCCTTATGAATAGTAACATACCCTTATGAATAGTACTATTACACATATGTATAGTAATTATTTGAAAATTGCCCAAAAAATTAATCTTCTCCCATGTATTTATAAATAAAATATAGACATATTATAAGGGAAAAAGGATCATTGTATAGTTATTGGTATTTCTGTAAGTTATAAATATTTTAATTATAAATTTAATATTTATTTATTTATTTAAAATTTAAATTAATTTTCATAAACATTATTCACAAATTGTTATTTTTTGTCTTATGGTTATATGAAAATTGTATAACATATTGATTAAATTTTCAATGTGTTATAAAATGATATATAGATTTAAATATGTTTTTTGGAATAAATGATGATTTTATATAAAAATAAAATAATTTTTTTTTAGAAAACAATTTTAAAAAATTGATTTCATTTTGGAATTCTACACATTGAAAAAAATGGGAAATTTTTTGGGATTTTCATAAAATAATTGAATTTTCGTGTAGAGTAAAAATAATGTTTTTTGTTTTTTGTATGTTTAATGACATCATAATGATTTAAAAATTAATATAAAATTCTATTAGATTTTTCTTAAAGAAAATATGAAATGATGTGTCCCATGTATCTAATACCATAGGAAAATACCATGGAGAATCCCATGGTTTTTTTAAAACCTATAATGGGGTGTGAATTGAAATTAATAAAAAATTATCTCTATTTTACTATAAATACCCACTCATTCATACATTTTCATTCATTAAAAAAACAGTCCTCAAATATTGGGTATTTGTACCTATTTGGAAGTCATCCAATGGTGTCCTCATTTCCCTATGGTCCAAGTATTCAATTTTTAGGATATACTCTCCATGTTAAGTGAATTTCCAACATCTCTTTTCCATTCAAGCTTTATTTTATGTGGTATGTATTTCAGGTTTCCATATCTTGTTCTTATTTAAATTTCATTATTACCATATAAAATATTATCATTATTTTATTAATTTGTTATCATTGTCACTTATCTTTTTAAATTTTTCTAATACCATGTTGCATAGCCATTATGTTGAAGAATTTTCATCTCAAAATCACTATCTTTTTCATGAACTGTTCTTATGTTATTCTCTTTTATTTTAAAATTTATTATGTAAGGATATATAATTCCATATCCCACTTAATATCCATATTACTTTATAATTATGAGATACCTATTTAATCTCATCAGAATATTTTATGTATATTAATGTGATGTCCTTAGGCTGCTGAATATAAATAAGTTATTTCACAACTTTTCTTTTATTTCAAGTTTATTTCATTTATTTTTTTCTTTCCTGAAATCATTTCATCGAATTCATATTATAACTCCAGTACCATAAATTTAATTTAATGGTTTTTCATAATGTAATAATTCATCATTATATCCCATTCCCTCTACTTTTATAATAGAAATTAAAATACCATCCAAAATGTGTTAATTTATCAAATTCAAGGATGATGAGTTATTAATTTCTATTACCATATCCAATTATAGAAAATGAAACCATTTTGATGGTTTAATAAGACTATAATATATGTATTATAACTTATGTAATGTTCTTGAATCTTTTTTCCCACATGATATTAATTTATAATTTAAAATGTGATTTTTGTGATAAAAAACTACCAATTAACCCCAACAATTATCATTAATGATGTATATAATGAATCATCATCACTCCAAATAACCATGTGAATTTTATAACCATGAAATATTATGGATTATAAATTTAAAATACAACTTATATTCTAGAAAACAATTATCATATTACATATTTATCCTAACATGTAAATCAATCATGAAACCCCTGGAAGAAAACACTCCCAAGCAATGAAATTGAACCCCTTAAACCCATAAATAAGGCCATGAATTAACATAATATGGATATAAAAATTAAATTAAACAAATTATTGGTTTTATAAATATTAATTAATGAATTTAATTTTGTTCTCTAGTACACTAATATCAAGTAAAAATCAGCATCAAACATAAGGTAATGGTTACCTCATCTCACTTCAATTTTTTGAGATATTCAATATTCACTATTATTAATTTGGTATGGTGTATGTATACTACCCATTGATGTATCATATTATTAATATATTTATTTTCATTGTATTCAATTTATCATTCTATTATTATTATTATTGGGGAATAAGAATCGATTGATTAAAAAAATGGTATGGGATTTCTATCGGAACATCCATTTTCATTCTAGTTACTCTTATTCACTACATACCACAATGAAATTTTTATTTATTTTTATTTACTCTTAATAAATTATATGATAATTTTATATATATTTTCACAAACCACAATCCCTCTTCATTTCATCAGGATTTACATGTTTTAAAAGGATCTTTCAAAAATTATTCAAAAAAAAAGCCTGGTACGAGGAATCATATAAAATTCTTACCTATTTTGAATTTCACAATATAATATGTCTAAAGCAATATTTAACTTTCGTAAATCATAAATATTAGCAGGAAAAATCTATTTTGGTTTATTTCGAGTTTTATGAAGGCTATCATGACTTTTCGATTTAAAATCTCTTTAATGAGTTCTATAAGCCGCACTAAAATGTTTTAATTATAAAGCATCATTAAAAACAATTTTAATATGATTTAACTTCAGTGTGGAATAATTTATGCCTAAAATGTAATATAAATTTAAATAAACTTTATTTTAATGAAAATACAATTTTAAAACCAGATTTATTACATATAGAAATGAATTTAAAAAATAACTCTTTTATCTAAAGAAAAATGTATTTTTCTCACCACAATTTAATATTTATGAGATATATGTTGTATTCAACACTTATTCTTTTCATGGGTTGTATTTAATTTCCCTTGGTATATATTAGCATGAGTACCCTTTTTACAATTATATTCTATAATATTATGATTTTGAATGTATCAAGGTGGTATGGGAAACATTGGAACATTTAAGGAATATTTCCTCAAGATATAATCAATGGTATCATTTAAAAGTTTTATTATTTATGTCAATGTCCATTGATGAATATTTTATTTCATAGAGGTTCATATCATATTATATCATCTAAACAAATGTTTATTATGGCTTTTGGTAAGTTTTAATGTGGATTTTTTATATTGATGTCCTTCACCATATTTCTCTAAATGGTTAGTGTTTACGTTTAATGACCAAGGAATGTTATTTACATTTCATATGTTAATTTAAATATGAATGTAATGGTTTTTTATGTGTATCCACATACATAAGAGGAATTCATTAGTCTTAGTAAGTGTGGGTAATGTCCCATTATAGCCTCTCAGTGCATTAGTAGATATCATGAAACAAACTATGTTCTTCGAACGAGGCCTTGAAAAAATAGATATTTATGGCCTTAGAATAAGGACTTGACATTATAGTTATGATGTCCCATATTATTCATTACCTCATTATGAAACTTTTAAATGAATGTTTTTTTGGTTTTTCATCTAGTAGAATACCCATGCTTATGTTTTATTATAGAAATATTTACTCATCTCATATTAGTTTCAATTTATGTTACTGATTATTTTTAAAAGAAAATTTTTAGTTATTAACCATGAATAATGTTTATGTTTCTGATATCTTACACAATATTGTTTACCCTTACTAAGAATCTAATCTCAACCCTTTCTTATGATTCAGTTTTTCAGGAAATGAAGAATTTTATTATGAATGACTTGTAGGGATAAACATAGAGTGTGTATGTTCCCAATAAAACATATGTGTTGTATTTCATTTTAATTTATAATGTTGGGCCTATGTATGAATCTTGTTTTCCAAAACTAAAAAACTACTCGTTCTTTCGGGATTTGATTCCTAGTAAACATTCCAATATATTAAAATAATGCACCAATTCTAGGATCGTTGGGTCAGCTCATTGCACATATTTTGTATTTAATATTTTTATTGACATTTCATATCATGAATCTAAATTTTTAATGATATTTTCTTATAATTTTATGATTATTAATTTTGGGGAATACGATTCAATTGATTACAAATTTTTATGTATTTTCTACCTGAACCACCATTTTCATTCGGGGTGCTCTTATTATCTTCTAACCTAAATGAAATTCTTATATATTATTTATTACTCATACTAAATTATGTTTGAATGTGGTATATTTGTTTTCAAATCATAATAATTTTTTATTTGATTGTGAGTTACATGTTTTAAATGAATATTTGAAAAATTCTTCCAAAATGCTAGCCCTATTAAAGTAACATCTCGAATTATTACCTATTTTGATGTTCTGTTTATAATCTAGTTTATGCCATATTTACCATTCTAAAATCTAATATTTTAACATGAGAAAACAATTTTAATTCATTTTTATTTTTATGAAAACAAACATTCCATTTTATTTAAAATGTCTATAATTAATTCATTAAACATCACTAAAATGATTTAATTCTATAGGTTCATTAAAAACACTTTTTATGTGATTTCACATCAGTGGGACGTCATTTCTGCCTCAAATTTAATCTCAATGTAATTCCATTCTCTTTCCTGGGATATATATTTTGAAAACTTTATTTTGGAAAAATATGAATGATTTTCCACAAGAACTCTTCTTTTCAAATTAACATATATTTTCCTTACATAACTTTTCTTTTATGAAATTTATGCATTGTTGACCACTTATTCCTTTAATGTGGTGTATTTAATTCCCAATGGTATATCATATCAAGAGTATCCTTATTCTCATATTATTATATGGTATTATTATTTCAATGTTTCATGGTTTTATGGGAAACATTGGAACATTTAAGTATTATTTCCTCATGAATTTTTCAATGTTATCATTAAAATGTATATTTATTTAGGTCAAAAAACATTAATGAATATTATATTTAATAGAGGATTTTATCTTATGATTTCATATATAATATAATGTTCATGGGTTTCTGATTTGACAAAATATAAATGATCTATCTTGATACCATTCACCAATTTACATCAAATGTTTAGTGTTTATCCTTAATGTACAGGTAATGTTATATACATTTTAGATGTTACATTAAATATGATTTTATATGTCATTTTTGTTTATCCCCATTCAATTACTGAATTCATTGGACAAAGTATGTTTCAGGTGGGGCCCTCTATATCCCCTTGGTGCATCGATTGGTCTAATGAGACAAACTACGGTCTTGGAATGAGGCCTTGACAAAATGGATATTTATGGTCATGGAAAAATTACTTGGAGATATGGTTATGATGTCCCAAATAATTCATTACCTCATTATGAAACTAGTAATTTAGTATTCATGTGGTCATTTGACTAGTAGAATACCCATAATTATGATTTTTTATTACATTATTTATTCAACTCTTATTCCGAACATAATGTGTTCATGTATATTTTTAAAGGCATGTGTTTTTAGTTATTCACCATGAAATTTTTTTATGTTTATGTTTTATTACTCAATATTTATTACCCTTATTGGGTATATGAGATCACCCTTTCATATGTTTTATATTTTAGGGACATGAAGATGTTTATTTTGAATGACCTAGTTGGATAAACATAGAGTTCTAGATTTTACCCTCAAAACGTAAATATTGTATTTCTTTTAAAGATGTATTATTGAAACAATGTCTGTAACTACTTTTTCAAAACTAATAAACGAATCTGTCCATTGATATACAACATTCTTGTAAGTATTACAATTTAATGAAATATTGTACTTGATCTAGGAAACTATTGTTTGGGCATTACAGTTGGTGTCAGAGTAAGTTTAGTAGAAAAAATTGAAACTAGATTAAATTAATGTAGATTATAGAAGAAACCCTAAGATATTATTTAAGGATAAGTATTCATGAACATATTATAATTTGGATAAGTAATATATTAGGTTGGACTTTATAGAAAATTCACCCACATATGGATACTACATGTGGACGTAGTTCTGGCACAGATGAACCTAAGAGTAACAACTCTGACAAGGAGTTTTAGGCTTCACCCGAGGTATCCTAGTATATGATAGTGGGACATACATCACTCTTCGTTTAACACTCTAGGGGGATATTCATAGGATAATCCACATTTTATTTACCATCCATTATGAAGTATTTATTCCCACAAAAAACAATGTATATAGTTTTTGGAACTATGATGAATTAATTTATGTCATGATTAGAGATAGAGATAGTTCATAATTTTATAAGCTATTATATTATACGGATTTTGTTAGAAATGGATCATATCAGAATGAATGAGAACATCAACAATTCACTTTATTCAACGAAAATGAAGGATCATATCTCTAATACTCATAATCCATGATTTTGATGGATAATAATCTCCCATGTATCATCATCATTTAAAGAAATAGTACCATGTATTAACACGGTATATAATGAATTATCTATGTCATTTGGCATTTAAGGGAAGAAAATGAATAAGGATATTGCATAGACTGACATGGATAAATGGAGGAAGGGAAATAACGGTTTTCCCACATGTGATAACTGTAGAAAGAATCACAATGGTAAATGACTGAAGGGAAAAAAAAAATTTATATGTGTGTAATAAAAGGAAACGAATTTTATAATTTCAAGGGGAATAAATTTTTTTCTAATTTACAGTGATTCAACTTTAAGGAGATGGGACACTATGTGAATCAATGTCTCAATCGTCAAAAGAATATGCCCAAAATGATGTTACTAGATAATGGTCAAGTCATGATACTCCAAAAAATGATGTATAATGATAATTTATCAACATAAACAATCATATAATTTCAATATCATATCATCAATTTACATTTAATATGAATTATGTTATATTTGTGGATTTTAGTAAAGTACTATTTCATTGATACTTTTAGGTCATATGATGAATTATTCTAGGAAACGCGACTTATTATAATGTTAATATATAGGGAATTTAAATGGTTGAAATATTGACAAAACTAAATATATTCATGGTGATTATGATAATGATGAAGAAATTATTGATTTTGATAAGTACTAACTACCTGAAAACTGATTATTGACTTTTCAAAAAGTGTTCTATGCAATCATTGATTTAGATGAAAACATTTTTGGATATGAGAAATATATCCAATATCACAAGAAAGGATTAATTCATGTTTTGATATAAGGTATTTTAGTAATTTGAGTTATTACTGTATTTCAAGAGGAAACATAATGAAGATATTCACATGTTTGGAATGTACATATTTAATGAAATGTCATGTTGATTAATGGAAAATAAAGTATCAGATGCCTTAATCTGGATAAATCATGATGTTTAAGAGAAAATTAGGATTTACAAGGACCCTATGTACATGGATCTAACAATGATTGTGATGAGAATACATATAATGTATTAGGTCATGATATTTTGCAATGTTAATCATTTTATGAAATGGTTTATGTTTAACATTGTATGAGGTTTTATAGTTTAATGTCACCATATACTATAGTTTGTGTGAATAGATAAAGTATTGATAGTTCCTGGAACAAAGGACAAGGTTGTGATTATAAAATAGAAACATATATATGTAATCATATAATAGTAGAATTATTCCTAAACATTAATAAAGAGTCTTAAATAAAAAAGTTTTCCTATTATCATATTTTATCATGACATCAAATAAATTTCTTATAACTATAGTTTATGGTTTTTTGATAATGATCATTCATATTACCATGTTCTCTATCACCATCCATCAGAACATGATAGATTGATTATTTTTCCATGGTCATGATGTACAATTATAATGTGTAGTTTTTTAGTAAACAATTCATTTCCCTTTCACTCTTATTAAAAGGATATTTTAACCGTATTTCTAATATAAATTTACTATAAGGGAGTTATCTATTATCATCCATTAAATTTCAATGTTCAATTTCAAATTTTGAGGATGAAATTTTTTGTAAGTAGCAGATAATTTAACACCCCATGGATTTGAAAATAATTTTAATATTGAATTCCTGAAACACTAAGTCTCTACAAAACAACACATTTTTATAACTAATCCATAGAGAATAATTTTTCAACTTATGTGTTTTCAATTTAAAAAATCGGACATATACAATTGTGTTCAGGGTGATGTTTTGTGTATAATAGAATCAACTTAATTTTTATTCATTTTTAACATATTGATATGAATATTAATGTACCATTATGAATAGTAATATAACCTTATAAATACCAACCTTTCCCATGGATGTATAAATAAAATTTAGGCTTGTTATAAATGATATAAAAGATTTAAGAAATTAATGATAAAGTATTGGTATTTTTGTTATTGATAAATATTTAATTATAGTTTAAAATTTATTAATAAAATTATAATTCATCATCAGAATGTATTTTCCTAAATAAATATATTATGGTCTAATGATTTTTTAATAATTATATGATCCCTTGGATAATTTTTGAACATATTACCAAATCTGTTTTAAATTTATAATTTGTATTTATCAATTAAATAATGATTTTATATGAAAATTTAATTTCACATATTGAGGAAATTATTTTGATAAAAATGAATTTATTTTATTATAGAAATTTATAAATTTATATGGTGATTTTTTTGGATATTTCTAAAATATATTAATTTTAGGGGAATAGTAAAATATTATAATTTACGACAAATAAAAAATAAATGATTTTTTGAGTCATAGGCGAGGTATGTCTGAAGTAAGTCTACATGGTTCGAACACACATACACATATTACTATTCATGGTAACAAAAATAAATAATATTTCTTTTCTAGATAAAAATAAGAAAATAATGATTCGATTATAAAAAATTGCTCCTCTCCACTACTATAAAACCCACCCGTCACTCCCTCTTCACTTCACTCTTCTCAAGCCTTGTACCTTTACTAGATTCTACTAAAATATCCTATCAATATCCCCCCCCCCACATCTAGAATCACTTCGTGTCATAAAGTGACTAAATCCTCTCCCCTATAGAGGCTCTCCAGGAAGATAAATTCAAGATGTAAATTCCTCTTTTCAATTATTTTACTTTCATTTCAGCTTCATTTACATTCTTGTATATCATCTCATCTCCTCGTATAAATTATATGAAAACTATAGTAAAATATATGTACTATAATTTTTTTCCTATTATGGAATATGTTGTTATCATATCACTTTTACCCTTATTTTATTCATTTAGTAAAAAAACACTATCACAGATGTGCTAGTTTAACACAATAAATGACAATGGGTTTTCAATTTCTATTTCCATCCTCAAATATGGACATGAAACCATTATTAGTGTTCATCTATAAAATAATATATTTATTATGTATCATCTATGTTTCATTCTGGTGTTTTTACACATGGTTTTTATTTACAAAACAAGAATGTTTTGTTTTCTAAAAAACCACCAATTAACTGAAACAGATATCATTAAATAAATTATATAAGATCCATTTTCACTATAAGTAACGATATGAAATTTACAACCATATAACCTTTTTTATGTTCATTAATAACATGTAACTTAAATTATAATAATCGATATTCATTTTAAATGATTATATGTTCATGTATATCAGTATGTCTATCATGAAACAGGAGAACCCAAACAATGAAATTAAACCTCTTGACCCCTAAAAATTTTCAAGAATGTAATTTATTATGATATAGTAAATAAAATAAATGGATATGTGGTTATTTATGTATCATTTAATGAACCTAAATTTTAATATTAATCACATTATGACCATTTACAGAACACCTTCAGACTTATTGTAAGGGTTTTCTTTATCTCACTACAATTTTTTTTATATATCTTCTTTTAATTAATAATAATTTTGTATAGTTTATGTATACATCCCATTTATGTATCATGTAATTCATATATTTATATTCAATATATTAAATTTATCATTTTATGATTAATATTTTTTGGTCATAGGATTCAATTTATTGCAAATTTGTAATTATTTTCTACCTGAACTTCCATTTCCATTTGGGTTTCTCTTATTCTCTTCAGACTTAATTGAAATTTATTTTTATTCTTATTTACATGTCATAAATTATTTTTGAATGTTATTTATAATATTTTCAATAATAACCCTTATTTATTTTATGGGTATTTACTTTTATTAAAAGTGTATTACACAAATTCTTCCAAAATGAAAGCTCGATTCAAAGATCTTCTCAAATTCATCCCTAATTTTATCTTCACACTATAATATATTTTATTCCAAATTTACATTCCTATAAATAATATTCACATGAAAAACCTATTTTGGAATATTTTTGGTTTTTGGAAAACAAACATCCCTTTGTTCTTTAAAATATCTTTAATTAATTCCTTAAACCGTAATAATATCTTTTCATTATAAATCGTCTTTAATTTTTTTTTGAATGATTTCACTTAAATGGGAGATCATTTATGCCCTAAATTTAATATCAATTCCCTTCTATTTTCTATTTGGGGATATACATGTTGGGAAGCTAATTTATAACAAATAAAAAATATTTCCCAAAAGTACTATTCTTTCTAAAGTAAAATAGATTTTTCTCGCATCACATAAAATTTATGGGATATTTTCCTTGTTCACCACTTATTCCTTTCATGTTGTGTATGTAATACCCCTTAATATGTCATATAATGAGTATCCTTATTATCATGATATTCAAATGAACTATCATTTGAATCATTCAAGGTGGTATGGGACACTTTGGAATGTTTATGTAATGCTTCAACATTAATAATAAAATGGTCTCATTTAAAAGTATTGTAATTTATGTCAAAATACATTAATGAATATTAAACATCATTGGGGTTTAAATATAATGATTTCTTCTATAATATAATTTCTAAGGGTTTCTTATTAGAATAAATGTGGACTTTCTATATTGATACCATTCACCAATTTATATCGAATGATTATTGTTTAGGTTTAATGTACGGGGAACGTATTTTACATTT
Source organism: Viscum album (assembly GCA_963277665.1). Taxonomy (NCBI): domain Eukaryota; kingdom Viridiplantae; phylum Streptophyta; class Magnoliopsida; order Santalales; family Viscaceae; genus Viscum; species Viscum album. Next base: position 517,050,432 of record OY728141.1, read on the forward strand.
CATATGTTCGATTCAATATGAATATGTATGTTGTTTATGTTTGTCCATGATCATCATAGGAATGAATTAGACAATATACATTATGGTGTGGCCCTCTATAGACCCTTAGTTAATCGGTAGGTCTCAGGAAACAATCTATGGTCATTGTAAGAGGCCTTGAAAAAATGGATATTTATGGTTTTAGAACAAGGCCTTGATGATATGGTTATGATGTCCCACATTATACATTCCCTAATTATAAAACTAGTTATTAAAACATCATGTGTTTATTCAACATGTAGATTACGCATGATTATGCTTTATTATGGCATTATTTATTCTAATCTCATTCCTACCACAATGATTTCATTTTTATTTTTAATAGAATGTGTTTTTAGTTATTCACCATGCCTAATGACTTTTTTATGATATATTCGACTCTATTGCATACCCTTATTGAGTATTGAAATCACACCTTTCTTATGCTTAATTTTTTCAGGACATGGAAATGTTTATTATGAATGACATGTTGTGATATACATATATTTGTGGATGATCCTGGTATATCTTATATATTTTATTTCTTTTCTAGTAATAATGTTGATGCAATGTCTATATCGGGTTTTCCAAACCAACTAAAAAACACTGTCCTTCAATATACGACTTTCTTATAAGAATTCAAATGTAAATAAATAATACACTATATTCGGGAACTGTGGTCAGGGCGTTAGAGCTTTTTATTCTTTGAAGGAGGTTTATGGTTTTTGAATGGTTTTGTGATACAATGTAGATTCTCATTGAAACCATATAAGAGAAGAAGGTGGATACTGGGTAGGAACACGGCTGCCAATGGTTAGGATAAACTGTGAAAATTCCCATGATAAATCATGAATCATGAAACATAGAGAAATTATCCTTTGGTTCATGATTTTCCTAATCGTGCGAGAAAATTGTGTGAGGTATGGCCATACGAAAGTAGATCTAATGGCTGGTGAACAGTTTTCCAACCCATGCAGCATAACTATATAATGTATATTTTTCCCTCCTTATAATGTTATTGTAATATGAATTAACCCATTAAGGACATGTTTCCCCCAAATTCTCAAATAAATCGGATTTGATTTTCTTGTAAGGAATGTGATATGATCTCATTTGATTCCACAGTGTTCTATAATCCCATAAATATGAATTGGACACCTATATTCATTGGTAAGCTCCCATTATTCCTTAGTCTTTTATATCCTATGTAACACTCTCTTTGAACATTATATCTAGTCGATTGTATATTTAAATATGTGTTTTGAATGATTTTATTATGATATCTTGTTGTATCTACTGAATAAAATGGGGCTTATTATATGATCACAAGTTTTTTTGTTTCGATCTTTATTTTCACCAATTGTATTGTGTAGGTGGATTTCATATCTACTCTATTTTGATTTATAACATGAAGGATTAGTTTTCATTGAATTCTTTTAATTAAATTTAATGGAAATTATTATGTGATTCATGATGGATATATTAAATGTGTAATGGATTTAAAATTTTCATAGTTGATTAGTTTTTAGACAACACCATTCTTTAAGCTATTAAAATTTTGTTTTAAAATTTTGGTTTTGTTTTATAACATGAGTTGTGTTGTTTTAAATGATTTAAAATAATGAAATGGTTTTATGTGAAATGGTTTTCATGGAGGTGAGTTTTTTGTAAATCAATTTTCATGATATTGGAATAAATATTTGGGATGCATTGAATGGGAAGGATAATTATAGTGATGTACATCAATATTTGGTATAGGGTATGGATGCCAAGTTCTATTTTCATTGGTGACACAAATCATTAATGTTTGTGTGTCATGTTTTATATGTCGACCTTGAATTGAATAATCCAAATCACAAGAGAAATAATTTAATTGATTTGTTGATAAATTCATTTGGAAAAAGGATTAGAACATTAATATTAAATTATAACTATATTTTTAAACAATTTTAATAAATGTGATAACAAGTGTTTTTCTATTGGTGTGAGTTTTGAATACATAATAGAAATACTAATGAATTTATAATCACTCCTTATAAGGCATTGTTGTTTGTTTTTACATGTCATCTATGAAGAGAAATTTAAATGATTGGTATGTTAAATTTTTATATATACTTATTGACACCTTGTTCATGGAATGTTCAATTGGTTATTTTAGAGGGCTATGTGTGGCTGGTTGTTATCACTTTGAAATATTTAGTTTTTGTCATTTTAAATCCTCTATTGTATGTATATTAGTTTCTAATTCAATAGTTATATGGTGTGTTTTTTGGGTTATTCATTGAGTTTTATTTTGTAATAATGAGTCATATACAGGATTGTTTGGTTATTTATTTGTGGTTTGAATTTTTTATCATTCAATAAGAAAATTATACCCCAAAATCTCATCATCCCCTTTTCATTTTTCACAATATTTTCATTATGATATTAGCAATTTGATATTAACTACACCACCTCATCCAAATCTAATATGGGAGTGGAGGGAATTTACATATGGATTATAGATTTAATTGGGATGATCACCATCAAGGTGTGATCAAAAATCACATGAAAATTATAGATATATAGGTAGACAAATATTACATAAACAATAATTGTACTAGATAGGTTCATAGTGCATTATAGGTTTTCATTTTGGTATAATATTTATGGATGTTTTCATGAATTTTATAAATGATATTAATTAAGTTTTGGATAATGTATGGGGTGTGATTCTAGCGATTCCAACATTCAAAATTATTTGATTCTTTATAGGTGTATCAAACACATTCATTTCTACTCATATGGTATATGATTGTGGTCTTGAAATAGACTTATTTCCAAGATTTTTTGAGTATATACACATTCATGAATGTGATAGAGTGGATTATGAGATATATAAAATTAGATATATTTATGAATAACTATTTTCATTTTTCTGAATTTCATGCTTTATATATGAACTTTTATATTTCATCACATTGATGGTATATTTGGTTAATATTAGATATAACGTGGATTAAATCCAAAGTAATTAATTATTTAAATTTTTATAATATATTTATATTTATTAATGGGGAGTGGTTAAAATATGGATTATATTCCATGAGTTTTAATTTCATCTAAAAATGTATAATATAATGATAGATTTATTAGAATATATCTGAAAATGAATATACCAATTTTACATTCAGGTGTTCTTAATGGGTGTTATAGGAAAAATTAACAAGATAAATAAGATAAAAAAATTTATATGTGATCCTAGTTATTATGGGATAAAACTTATGGTGGTATAATTTTTCTGCGGTATTCAAGTATTATGAGAATATATTCTTTCTCTCATTTTGTACAATTTATAATTATTAGGGGAAATAATGAGTTAATATATAAATTTATAGCATTAGGGTTTAATAAAATGAATTGTATATTCTAAATTGGAATGTGAGGATATTAGATATGACTCATATGTTGATTGATATTAAATAGAATTATATTATTGGCATGTTAATAACGACTCATTTAACATGTGATGTATGATATGATTGTGATTATATTCTAGGTGGAATTTATTTTTTATATATAAATTTTTAAGGAATTATTTTTTACATTTATTGAAATATACATTTTATAAATGTCTATTTTTTTAATTAAAAATTGAATGAACATGGGTTTTGGATATCATTGGAATTGGTATGAATATTTGGTATTGTAGAATTATAATTTGACAGTTTTCATTATTTTTTATTGTAGTACGTAATGGGTAGTCACTTAGGGAATGTTTAGAGGTTATAATAGATATATCTCTAAGGTATACCACCCAAATGTATTTACTATTGGAAATATGTTTTCTATTAGTTGAGAAAGTGTTGATAAAGGATCTAAAAAGGAAATGATAGTCTCTAGATATATTAATGGAGTATAAGTATATTCATACACAAATCATTAAAAGTTCCCAATAATTTTTAGTATTTGTGGAATTTGATTAAAAAATACATTTAATATATTATTGTTTAATAAATGGAGATATATGTAACTATAAATGAAATAGATGAATGAATGAATCAAAAGTGGTTTTTTTTCTAATATTTATAGGGTATTCAGGACTTCATTTACAAGGTTTTGTGTCTAAATCAAGATTAAATAGGAGTATCACATGGATGTGTCTAGAGGATTCCATCTTTTATATGTAACACTAAGAGTTGAATTATAGTAATATAAAATGATAAAATTTTGTAATTTAATATTTCTTTCTATAAAAATTTTATAAAATGCCTCCATAATAACATATTTTTTTAGTGACAAAAAAATTTGAAAGAAATTTTTTGTGTGGATCACAAACATATCCATATATCATAAAGATGGGATTGTGGGGAGAGTTTTTAAGTTATATTGAGCTCGACAATTGTGTGGTTATTATTATGTGACATCATCATTTTAACCTAATAAAAATGATTCTATGGCGATATTGATGGTATTATAGTGGTGTAAAAATTACTAATCATAATATATTATTTAAATTATTTTGGGAAGAGTTATAGAGTGAATCAAGAAAAAAATGTGATGTAAACTGTGTAATTATACGACTAAAGACTTTTTTTGGTATATAAATACATGTCTGTTATTTATATATTATTACTAAGACACATAAAAATATGGAATCTAATAAGGGGTTAAAATATAATCAATATATGTATTACCTAATAGAATATTGATATTAGTGACTCTACCATTTTTGACTTGTGAATGAATTATGTGTATAATTTTTAAGATATTATGATGAAATTATTTATTATTTTTTATTATTTTATTTCCTAAATCATAAAAAGGGAATATGATATTAACTACATAAGAGTAGAATATGCTTGAGTGATTCCCAATATAAGAGATTATCTTCATTAATCTAGGGAGACTAATCATTATAAATTTATATATATGACTGATCCCTTCATTAAATGTCATCTTGATCTAATCAATAACATTTCAGTAAGTAAAATATTTAGAATCTCAATATATTGTCATTGGAGAGCCAGATAAGTTCATATATAATCATGTTTCAACAAAAACATTCTTCTTTCATGATAGATTACAGTGACGTATAGTTTGATACTAATTACTCATATTAGGAGTGTCCTATTTTTACTATGTAATAAATTAGAAATAATTTATATGTGATATAAATTTATTCGGTATAGTAATTATTATTACATGGCTATATTCAAGTGGTGTCATTGGAATGAGATGTCGATATCTTAGAGTATAATTGGAAATTACATTTATTAGATACTCTATGATAATTTTCAATGATAATAATCCAAATGGAAGGGAGTTGGTAATGACCAATGATATTTTAGGTGTTTTTCTACTCATACTTTTTCCGAAATTTTATTAAAATGTGTTTTTACATTTTTAATATATTTATGGGAATTTATGTAAACAATTTTATGGATTAAATGATGTACTTCATCTAAAAATGTGTATCAAATCACACTAGTTATTAGATATAAATAATTTTCTACTGAGTAAATCTATAGATTCTTGCAGAATCATCTATCACATAAACATGATAGTGGGTGCGACAATAATGATTGGTCATTGGCCACCGAGTGGTCGATGGAAGGCCTCTCAGAATACAGTTCTTTATCAACCCCTATTTTTTATATAATTTTTTATTAATTTTATTTAATTAATCGTGGATTTACTTTCAATGATGATACATGTAGTTAAGGAGTTCTATGCCAGTTACTCTTTTCCCCCTGATCATCACAGTGACAAATACATCTGTTGTTTTGTTAGAATTTATTTGTAATTTTGGTAGAGAGTACATATTGGGGAAAATATACCCGAAAAGTCTGCCAGGGGAAGAAATCCCCTGGCCATTTATTAAATAAAAGAAAAAGTACATAAGCGCACAACAAAGGACGCATGCGAACAGCTTGCCCAAATCCAGACATCAGTACCAACAAAAGCAAGACACTTGCATATCATAATACTCATAACCTTCCCCACCACATATTGGGGAAAATATACTACATAACAAAACCATAATCAGTATTATACATTTATTTTTTTAGTGTTATCATAAATTTTTGATTTTTTATAATTTATTAGGGATTCATAAAATATTGTAATCTGAGAAGACTTAGTCACATTCTTCATGGGGAAAACATCTTTCTTCACATGGGTGGGTGAAATATTTTTTATTCGACTCTCTTATTAACATTTTTATGTGAAAATTATGGTATTGGATTTCATAACCACCTAACATATTCCAAATAGATAGGTTAATTTAACATTAAATTATAAAATTACTTATAGGGGGTCATAGGTGTTGATATATAAAATCTATTAAGAGATTACTGTAAAGGGGGTGGTGCACAAACATACTCACTAAGGATCTATTAAAATGGATTTTTTTATAGTTTATTAATATACATTCAATATAATTGGAATGATTTATATGAACTAGTGTGATGTTACCTATCCAATGCGCGTTTTTTGACGAGAACCAATGAAAAATATCAGGTAAATGTTAGTTAATAGTATCAACAGAGAATTGTATATTTGTATATTAAATAATATATGATTTCACATCCATTTTGTATTATTATTGAATACGAGTAATGATAGTTGATAGATAGCATAATATGATGTTTTATTTCTTGAGGGAGTGGGATAGTGAGATGAAATGAAAGACATGAGGGGATAAATTGTTAATAAGAAACACAAAATATATTTATTAATTATGATTTATTTGAGATTTTTGTATTGAAAACAATTATAATATGGATAATGGTGAATACAACAAATTATAATTTCATATATAAATTTGGGTTATGTAAAAATATTCCATTATTCCTAAGGGAGTTATATGACCATGGATCTAAGGTAAATCATTGCCATTAAGACAAATTGGTGAAGGAAAAATTTGTATTAGGATATTAATTTCCATTATGATAGGTATTATAATATCCATTGGTATCCTTGAATAGATGTCCAATTTGGATATTGGGAATTTGGCTATTGAGGTTGAATGTTAAATCACTATTGAGGTTGAAGAGTGATACAACTAGTGGAACTGATAGGGGATTAACCTATTGGGATAGGGAAATTCGACATTAACAGGTATCATTATAGATGAATATATTCTAAAAGACACAAAAAGCTGGTTTGGGATTTTCCAAATGGGTTTGGGTATATAAAATAGTGTGGTCGCTGACATTCTGTTGGTTCCAATACATTATACATGTCAATGGTGATGTGGTATGGAAAAATCATTGGGACATTAATTTTATAATCTATTGGGGGTAGGTTTTTATAACACTTATGGGTGGATATTAATGAATTATATAATATAATATGATAAAGAATGTAATATTGGGTGTCATGGTATCATGGTAATCACATGAAAACATGCATTTGTTTGATTACCTTGAGTATCTGTAATTTTATAACATTAATGCACGAAAAATATATTACAGAATATTCTAGATTCATGTTGTTAACTTCCTAAATCGTATCTATATTGAAACCCTAAATATTCCCTCAAACAAACATATAAATTTCATTTTTTGTGATATAGGTAAGGATAAGGCAAAAATGATAGGTGATGAAGGTTGTTTATTGATTGTAATGAATAGCGGAATGATGATTATAAGACTAAAACTTATTGGTTTTTGATTATTTGTTTATTATTATTATATTTAAATATTACCAACCATTGAGTAATTGTATATTTATTACATAATATTTGTTTAACAACTATGATTATATATTTGGTGACCTACCTATATCAAAATTTAAGAGAAATTTATCGAGTTTATATTTTCTTTTTGGAAATTATTTTTATTATTGATGATTTTATAACTTTTTTCCATAAAAATAGCAATAGAATATTCTCACAAATGATTGTATTATATTTTTGTCACTACATAGGAGCCTCTAATGAATGGGGAGATGTGTATGATGTTATGTGGTGACCCCAATTTGGGTGACAACTACATAGATGCCAATGTTGAAATGAACAATCTAATAAATACCTACCAAATGTATATAAAACATAAAATATTACTAACTGATATTTATAGGTGAGGGTATTTGTGATATGAATTCAATCGATCAAATAAGTCCTTCAAAGAATATTTATAGAATGTTCTACCAATTTTCATGGTTAAAATACTAAATTGTCAACATTGAATGTAATACTATAATTATTTATTTCATAATAACGGTTCTCAAATTTAGTATCCATAATGAAAATGAAAATGTAGTCATGTATATATGGGATGGATATAAACCCATCCTTATATAAACATCTTTTTGGGATGATAATTCAAACTATTTAGTTCACATAAAATAAGATTAGTCACTCTAAGGTAAATCACAAGGCATATATAATATTCAACCTATTACTAAAACTATAAAACATGTTTATACATGTAATAACATTAATTTACATTGGTATATATTAAATAAATCACTTTATATCAAATCATTAATGATACCCTTCTCGTTGGACGAAAAAAAATTAAAATAATGAATGATTGTGACTACATGGGATATGTAATAAGATAATATTTTCCACGAGATATAATATATTTTTTTTTAAAAAAATACTGTAATAAAATAGAAATTTGATACAATTTCATTATAGTCATGCTCTAATTTTGAGTAAATAAATATCATAAATAGAACTATATGAGGTATTTTATGGTTAGAACCCTCCATAGTGTAATGTTTTTCATTCCAATGTATGCTAGTTCATTTTCCATTGGGACCCTTCAGTACTTATTAATAACCTAAATATAGTATATATGTTATGTGTTTTTCAAACTCCTTGAATATTATGTGCTACTAGGACCACTATAAAAACCTTCTCCTCAGAGAGCTCAAACCTAACGTCATTCTAATGGTCCATTGTCTCTCTTTGGGAATTTAAACGATCAAATATAAACTAAAATAATATAAAATCCTATCATCATCCTCCTAGATAGCCTAGCATGTAATTTTTATATTTTTAACTATATGTGTAAAATGTAATTATATACATTTCCTATATTTTCGTTATAAACCTCCATCTATCGAGCATTATATTGGGGATCACCCAAAAGAAATCATATTTTGGGATATCCAAATGTAATTTGATACATACAATAATGGCTCAAAAATAATTATATGACATGATGTGGACACACCTTTGATCTTTATAGTTGATATCTATGAATATTATATAAAAAAATAATCCCTTATAGGACCTCTATGGTTTTGGGAAACTATATGTAAGTCATATAATCTAAGTGTATAAATTCATCCCCTTATGGAACAATAAATTAAAATGGGAAAAGCCATATAAAATTGTGTATGATATATTGGATTTGTCCATGAATAAGAGAGAATACTCCACCACTCTCATACTGTCCTACTGATGGATAACTAACTCATAGGTATATATCATCTTTAGGGAAACATGTAAAAATTCATTAAAAACATGATCATAAAACTCAATTAATGTTAATAAAACAAATCATTATTCATTTTGAACCATGTTTTTTTAGTGAATATCACACCCCATAATGTAACTATCCATTAAAAAAACTCTATAATTATATAGTGTTATAATCAAGTGAAGCACAATTTTCCTAGAACCTATCTTGAAATTAAAACATAATATATTTGGATCAATAATAAATATGTGTAGAATTGGATTCGAGAACTCAAGGATATCCTCTAGTAGTTGTATTGTATTTATCTTCACAATAGGTCCAAATAGAATCTCTGTAACTATGGGTAATATTACAAATGCATGCCAAAAACATAAATTAGACTCAATTTTTGAATAAGGAACCAAACATTATGTAATAGAAAATTACATTACAGTTATCAAATACATAATACATTACACAAATAGATTCCAAAATAATGAATTAGTTTACTGCCTATGGAATCATAGAACACATTCTTCTAATTTGGAAAATGATATTCAGCATCTCTCATAATGGACTTCTCCTTTATGAACCCTAAATAAAACATGTCTATATAACCTAGGGGAAATAAAAAAAATATGAAAATGGGTGATCTCAGGTGATCAGTAATGGAAAGCAGTGGAGACATGTAAAAATTATTAGAATAAGGGTATGAGAGGATGATCTTGAAAATAAAGGATCATAGCTTTCATATAAAAGATCATAACATGAATCATGGAATAAATATTACAGGTTCATAAAAAAAGAATCATGAAGAAATAAATAAAATGATTTATGGAAACATAACATATGAATAAAACATGTAATTTTTGAAGATACATAAGTATATAATAATTATTTCCATATTTTCAAGGCATCGCTGACAAGGCCATCCTTTTAATATGTGTTCACTCCTCATACCATTCTTGTAGCCATGGCTCGGTTCCATAACCATCATAGTAGTCGTGGTTCCCTTCCATAACCATATTGGGGGAAACAATCCCTAATTTATATCTCATGTGATATAATTAATTACCCAATGCCTCAGAGGGAGATATAGGTCCCACCCATCTCTTAATGAAATCATTGATAATTTTCCACAACATCCTAATAAATTATATCATAAACAACGTAATGGAAAGTGTTTCTTAAAAATATAGTCATATAATAATGTATGGTAAATATATAGTATTCATAATCATTTTATAATGATCATAACACCTAAAAATAAGTGAGTTTCATAAACAACCTTCCATTAATTCATAAACAATTTTGAGAATGAATTTTAATCGTATTTTTGAACTATAACAATGTATAATACAGTAGATGGGAAATGATTTAGAATGATTAAAAGGAATATGAAATTAACATTTTAAAAAATATATAATTTTAACATCACATTTCATTGAAACCACTTTGAAATAATAAAAATGAATCTCTTAATTCATTTATAAGACTTCTTATGGAAAATATCATTTCTTCTTTGAAATAGTTAATATTATTAATGTACAGTGCCATTTTAAAAGAAAAAAAAATATTTGAAAATTACCTTGTAATATTATAGGCTAATATTCCATGAAATAATCTTTCATAAAAGTGTAAAAATATATTCATACAATCTTTGGTAAAAAACATTCTTCTAACAGATTTTTAAAAATGTCAAAAAGTAAATTGATTGGAATATAAATGAAATATTATTTTATTACCAATGATTAAAAGTAAAAAATGGATTAAAATGACTTTAATCATCCATTGCAAAATAAAAAAATTTCTGAATTTTTGTTATAAAACATGGACATGAATGATAAGTACTACCCAATTCAAACTTAGAATGAACCAATCCCAAATATGGAACAAAATGTGAAATAAATACATGTCAAATTTTAATTTATAAAATCATATTACCCATGTAAAAAATTATAATAATATATAAATATGATAATATTCTTTATAAGACTCATAAAATACATTTTTATGTAGTATATATACCACATTGATGAAATAAGTAGTGTATAAGACAAGTGCCACACCGAAATAAAGGTGAGACATAAATCTCGTACATTATGGTTGATTTAATTCGTGCATGTATGGAACTAATATATATTTGTTTTAAATATATTATTAACTTATAAAATATTAATAATAATATTTATGATATTAGATTTGATTCACTTATGACATTAAATTAATTGTTTATTGACAATTCCCAGTTAAAGCAATGTTTGGGGCAATAAATGTTTCTATTATCATATATGTTTCGACTTGATATTTTTGATCTTATTACATATATCATGAATTTAATATTTCAATAATTTTAAAAATTATATTAATATCATATATATTAATTACATTATTTTTTAAAATAATCTTTAATGATTAATGAAATACACCATTAATGGAGAAGGTAGGTCATATCTATGTTTGAAAGATGTTTCCAATTTTTTATTATATTGAATGGAAAAAAGTATATCAAATATAAATATAAATATATATATATTATTGAATTAGAGTTATTATTTCATGTTTTTAGTTCTTATTAATTATATACATTTTCATAATATTTCTTAAATTGTTATTCAGGAGAATAAATATTATCGCATCGTGGAGACGCTATGTCATAAGTACACATGAGCGACAATATCAATATCTTGAAGGATAAATAGAATAGAATTGGATTTTATATTAATCATAAAGAATCATTATCATGACATATTTATTATTTTAATAATTTATATTCATCACTATATTCATCTAAATAAAGTATAGATGAAAACTGTCTACACCACGTTGTGGAACGATATGCCATACGTACACACAAATTGTGAAATTGTTATTAATGGGATGAGTAAAAGGATGAATATGGTGTCCCATAATCATTGAATCATGTCATAATTTAGAATATGTTGTATTTATTAAATTATTACGAAAAAAACATAGTAAAATGAAGAATATGAAGAAAAGAACTTTGAAATAGTTGGTAAAACAATTATGTCTTTATCAAGTGCCTCATTTTCATTTTCACACAAGGACCCCATAAGATGGAATTATACACAAATTATAGACACTATGATGAAGGAACAAAAGTATTTTGATTAAATGATCCATATTTGTGGATATAAAGGATTTAGAGATGTGAATAAAATAGATGGATAAGTGGCCATTTATAAGGGAATGGAGGGGCACTTTAAGAACCTCCAAAACTGTTAATTTAATAAAAAATTTATTAAAAATATCTACAAAATGAGTTATTTTGAATATTAGAAAATTATGGGTATAAATATTCTGAAAAAATAATTTTATACCTGTTTAGATAAAAAAAATAACCTTATCATTTGAATTGGACCCTTTGTTTAACAATTTAACTCTTACCATTATAACATGTTTTTACACTATATTTTTAATATAATTACTAGAAAATGAAAAATTAACCCCAATTGGATAATTAATGAAATATACAACATGATAATAGTTATTTCTCCCAAATATGTTATTCATTGATTTTATATCATTTAATAAAAAAATATTTATTTTAAAATCCTATTTTTTTCCTATTCTAATAATCTTTATAATTCTACTTTTTAAAATATCATATTAACATGATTCCACCAAAAAAACTACAATACCTCAACACTAACATGTCATAGTCATCCAAAATTTTTTATTATGGAATGGAATATCCCAAAAAATATTTATTTTAATATTATTAATATAATTTATTTGATTTATCCTTTAAAAAAATATTAATAAATCATAATTATGTCATCATTAAATTTATTTATATAGTTTATTAAAATCATAAAAAATTAATCATGATTTATATTATAATTATAAATTTATAATTACTATTTATAGTCATCCATATCATTTATATAAATTCATATTAAAAATGATATAGTAATTAAAATTTGAATATGACATTTTCAACTATCATTTAAATAAAATGAAAGAAGGACCAAATCTGACACAAGTTGATTAAAAAGGATAATATTTTCAAAATAAGTTTTATTTTGGTTTAAAAACACTTATAAAATTTAATTTGGACTAGTTTTAGTAAAATTTTATATTATTTTAATTTTATTTTTCCTTTAATAAAACTTTGTGCCTTTAACCGTTGTAAATAAAATTCAATGATACTATTCACCAAAAATATTGTTGATCCTCTAAGACCAAATTATTCATATTGATCATAACCATGTACATCAATTTTTCAAAACTAAAATCATGGAAGTAAAAAAATTTAGTTTAACACAAATCCAATAAATGTGGCTAGAAAGCGTCTAAAAGAGATGTTCAAACATTCAATAATTTTTTTATACCTAGTTCTGCTATAAAAAAATATTCCAATGAACTAAATTTTAATAATTTATTTATTATTTATCTATTGTGACATTAGAATCAATTTAAAGTAAAATATTTATTTTATGGAAAAAATAGTTTTTGACAACATTGTGGTATTTTCACTATTCATTAAAAATTTACTATTTTTTGAAAAATACCCAAAAATCATCTTAAATTAATTTTGTCATTTTGAATTCAAAAATTATATTTATTTTATAATATTATTTTTATATGTGTGTATAAAATTAAATTTATTATTTTTCATTGAAGAACATAAAATGCAGTTCGTTTGTGAAATTAGTAGTTTTATACATATAAACTCATTACACAAAATTATATTTTTCATTATCAAAACCATTATAACAAATATCTAAAAAATAATTATTATTATTCTTATTAAAATTTTAACTGATAGGTTATATCTATCTTATTTAAATAATTATAATAATAAGGTGTTATTTCATAGAAACACATTGTTGCGTGAAACACAAGTGATGTCAGTGTTGAATGTAGTGAACACATTATATGGTTTGATTATGAAATAATCCTAAATTAGGGATATTATATGATACATAATATCCATATTTTATTTTTCATGAAGTGAAAAAATAAAAATATTGATTTAATTTGAAAATAATAAATTCATATAATCTCATGGGGTAACATTCTTCCCCACATAAAATGAATTCTACCCTGAAATTTCATATTGTTTATAAAATATAAATATTAAATGTTTAATTAATATAAACCCTTATAATAAATTATTAATTCTAAAACGTCCTTCTACAAAATAAATTCTGGAAAATAATAGTTACCCTAAGAAACTCATAACAAGAATTCCACATAGGAGAACATAAGTAATGATTTGGGCATAGGGAAAAATCATACATACTAAATAAATTGATAATGATACTTAATCAAAATAATGTGGATAATCCAAATAATGTTAACAATCACAAAACCATAATATAATAAGATCTTGAAAGAGATTATTTATATCATCAATAATGAAGGAAAATATGACTTCCATTTACATCATGATTATTTTTTTAATGTTGGTGAATTTTCAAGAGAGTGTATACTTACTCAATTTAAGAAAAATTTCCCCCTTTTTCCCAAGATCAATTTCCACATCATATCATATTATATGATATGATGTTTAATTTGGAATTACATAATCATTAGTATATCATTATATCCATTAATCTAATGATGGAGCATTCAATCTATATTTATCACAACAATAAGGTTATCACAAGTTATCAAAAATGAAAAAGTCCACCTATGGATAGATAATACATTATTCTAAAAAACATCATCTAATTTTTACCATAACAATTACATAAATTTATAACCTTACAATCCTTTTGAAGGAAAAATATCCAAAAAATAATTAAAGAGGTTCATTAGATCTGATTATAATATATCCTCATATATCGTAATGATTATCTTAGTGGTCACATTCTATACATATGAACAATCTCATCATGCAATCACTTGATCCATGGTAATAACCTGAATTAAAATATATCCTTATTGACAACATTCCTATTTTTTAATTCTAAATCTTATTGGATATATTCCTTATGTCTAAAAAGATGAATACTTTTCCCTGATAGAAAAACCATCTTGACAATAAATCCATAATTAGCTCCCAAGAAACTAGTATAATCCAATTTACTTATTCAAAACTAACATATCATTGTCCAAATATCAATATATTAACAAAAGGGTCATATTTATGGTTATCAATACCTTAATCATGTGTTCTCCAAATCTATCAATTTACCCCTAATTAAAATTTCTAGGTGTTAAGAACAATTCAACATATCCTTTCATATCTTTCATGAGAAACCAATATTGAAAAAACATCTCTGTATGATGATTTTTATAATCATTTAATTATGATATATATACACCTCATTCATCCAAACATATTATAAAATAATTAATAAGGATCCATCAGCTAATTATTTCATAAAATATGAATCATGTCATATTGTTTCTCAACATTAATCAAACTATGATTTATAGGAATAATAACGGAACATCCCACAACATTCACATGTCATTTACAATCACTTCATCATTAGATGTATAACCAATACACATACCACCTTCAGGATTCTCATTATGAGATTTTCACTTAAGAAATCAGTTTTCATAATTCCTATAATTTCCACCACTGAAACACTCATGGTTAACTATGTACTATATAGTTCTTGTTATTTTATAAAATAAAAAATCAAATCAAGGGAAATACATATCTATAATTTAATACAATTAAGAATGTAAAATTACTTATAATATTTAAATCTATGATATCTTAGGTTTAATTCTAGGTTATTCTTGATTATCACAAAATCTCAATGATTATAACCAATAAATACAGTTATTGTTAGGTTTTCCCAAGACATATTCATCAAAATATATCTAGGGATATGGCAATTATTTTTTCATCATTTTTTTCATAGGTTATGTTATCCTTCACTCTAACACCAATTATAATGAACCAAGCATGATGTGCATGGAAATAAAATTACATTTTCGTAATACTTATAACATTACAAAAACAGATTCCCAAAGACTATATTAGTGTAGTGTATTTTTAAACTCAAAACACATTCATCTAATATGGTTTAGGATCTTCAACTTCTCCCATAATGGTATTATCCATTATAATCCTATACTAAAATATTTTTTTATAACACTTGGAAAGAGAAAAAATTACAAAAAGGGAGACCTATGATTCTTAGAAATGGTAAACAATGGATACATGTAAACATAATCCTAAGAACAAAGGGTATGACATTATGATAATTAAAATAGAAGACCATACCCTACATATCAAAAAACATAAAAATGAATCATGGAATAAGGATTTGTAGTTTATAAAAAAAGAACCATTAGGAAATAAAAACACAAGTCATGGAAACATAACATCCGAATAAAACATAAAATTTTGGAAATCACATTATATGATAATAGTGATTTCTATATTATTCAAGTCATAATTTCCAACTCCATATTTTTAGTATGGATTCACTCCCTATGAAATCTTATTAATCATGGTTGGCTCCTATAACCCTCTTTGTAGTCATGGTTCACTCCCACAAATATAATGGGGGAAAGGTCCTTCATGTCTATCTCATGTAATATAAATCCTTACATAATTCATCATAGATATATATAGGTCCCACCCATCTTATAATGAAATCACACATACATGTTCCAAAACATAAAATAAAAAAATATCATAAAAAATATAATGAAACAAATTTTATAAAAATGTAATCATATAATAACCTATTATAAAATACATGTTACATAATCATTTCATAGAAATCTTATCCAATGAAATTAAGTGATTTTGTTAAAAAAATTCCATTAAAACCTAATCCATTTGGAGACAAAATATTAATGGAATTATTAATATATAAGAAATTATATTATCTTATATAGGGAAATATTTCAAAACATCACATTGAATATTAAAATAAATTTTTAATACATAAAAACATTAAAACTTGTATTCTTTGAAACCGCATTGAAAATATAAAAATGACTAATGGAAATTCAGTTAAAATAGTTCATAATGATAATATCCTTTATTATTTAATATAGTTTTATTTTCCTAAAATGACATAACATTTTTAAAGTAGAAAATTTATTGGAAAGTAAACTTTATTGATTGTTCGTTAATTGTCATGAAAATAAGTTTTAATTAATGCATAAAAATCCGTTCATGAAATATATAATAAAAATTCATTCTTCCTGTTCTTTTGAAGAAAAAGGTCAAAAAGAACATATTTTGGAAAATTAGAGAAATATTCTCTTCCAAGAGGGTCATAAAATGTAAAAAATGGATAAAAATTAATTTATAAATATACAGGATAATAAAAACAAATTATGAATTTTTTTTATAACATGGACATTGATGATAAATATTACCCACCAATGACTTAAAAAGAAGCCATCCTAAATATTGAAGATATTGTAAAATGAAAACTCATCACTTTATAATAAAAAAAATCATATTCCCCATGTAAAAATATTATTATTAAAATAATGAAATATAATAATATTCATTATAAGAAAAATAAAAGTAATTTTTGGGCAGTATATGCACAACATTGAAGAAACATGTAATGTATAATACATGTGTCAGACAGAAATAAAGGTGACACATAAATCCCTTACCTTATGTTTGATTTATTCTATATATGTTTGAAACTACCGCATTGGGGTATAAAAAAAATATTATTAACATGTAATAGAAACCTAATTATATTTATGATATAATATATTATTCATTTATTACCTCAAATTACTCTTTTAATGAAAATTCCATGTTAAAGAAAGGTTTTGGGTAATAATAGATTTGTTTTCCAAACATGTTTTGACCTGTTAATCGTTTTCATATTAAATAGATTGTGATTTAATTATTTATTTAATGTAAAAAGAAATTTAAATATATTATATATTTACTATATAAATATTTAATATGATATTAAATGATTAACGAATTACAATGTTTATGGAGAAAGAAGGTCATACATAAACATGAACATTGTTTCTATTTATTATTGTATTAAAGGTATGAAATTAAATCACTTATATGTAAATATATTATTTCAGTGTAATAATTAAGTCATATATTTTATAATTATTCATTATATTCAATTTAATAATCAATCATAAATGGTTTTATGGCTGGATGAATCTAATCATTTTGTGGAGACTGTAAATCATACGTATGGAATAGTGGAAATATCATTTCATTAATAGATAAATGGTATGTAATGGGATGATATGTTAATTATATAGTGTCAGTATAATGTAATATTAATTATTTATCTAATTTATATTCATAATTATTTCCATCTAAATAATGTATAGTTGAGAAAAAGGTTATACCTTACTATGAAGATGGTAAGTCGTACGTATGCATGCATGGTGAAATTTTTTTTGTAGGATGGGTAAAATGATGAATATGGTTGTACAATAATAATAGAAATATCTAAACATATATAGGATTATGAACTTTTTACCATATTATAGAAATAACATAGAAAAATTAATTAGAAAAAGAAATGAACTTTGAAAATTTTGGTAAAAAATTACCACTTCTTTGTGCGTCACTTTTCAATTTGCACAAAAGGTATCCTAATGTTGGATTTATTCACAAATTATATTCACTACTATTAATTGAGAGATATTGGGAGGATAGATGGATGGTTTTGGTCATGAAAAAAGCTTTATCGGTGTGATTAAAAGAGATGGAGAGGTTCCCCTTTTTAATAGAGGGGAGGGGTAATTTAGAAATCTCCATAATTATTAATTCAATATAAATTTAGTTTTCATTACAACTATCTCAAAATGTATTTATTTTTATGATGAGATGAATATGGTTTTATATCCTCTCAACCAAAGAATTTTAGACATTTTTAAGTCAAAAAATCATCATTATCTATTAGATTTTACCATTAGTGAAAGAATTTTACTCTTACCATGATAACTTGTTTTTTACACAATAAGGCTAATATAATTATAATAAAATTCATAAAAAATACCAATTATATCATTTATGAAATATTTAATATTATAATCATTATTTTTCTAAATAATATATTTTTTAGGAATTTAATATAATTTCTCAAATTATAAATTATTTTAATATCGCATTTTTCCAATTTGATACTATATAATATTTAACTTTTTAAATTATCATAATAACAAAATTCAAATATAAAACTGAATTTACTCATACCTAACATGTAATAGTCATCTGAAAATTACTTTTATGGAATGAAATAGCTCAAATGATATATATTGTAATATTAATAATATTATTTGTTTCAATTTTCCATGAAAAAATATAGTACTACATCTTCATTATCTCACAATTAAATTTAATTATTTGATGTCTAAATTTTTTAAATAAATTATCATGATATAGATAATATTTTTATATTTATAATTACACTTTATAGTGGACCATATATCTTATATAACCACATATTTATAATTATATAGTTATTAATTGTTTAATAAGCCATTTTAAACTCTCCTATAAAACGTATATCAAAAGTCCATATATTACACACATTTCATAAAAATGATAAAAATGATTCCAATAGTTTATATTAATCAAAACACACTAATCTAATTAAAATAAGAAAACTATTAGGGAAATTTTATATTATTATAATATATTTTTTACCTTAAATTTCCTTATATACCTTTAAACGTGGTAAATAAAATATAAAATACACTAATCACCAAATTTATTTTGATCATATTAGACCACATTATTCATACTGATTATAACCTTTTCTATCCTTTATACGAATATAAATTCATTGGATTTGTCATGAACAAGATCGAGTACCATGGTAACCTGATAACTGAGCGAACCATGAAAAATCCTAAATGAGGTTCCCGATCCCCATGGGATGACGATTAGCATATGGCATCATACAACATTTTAGTAGGAACATTTTTTCCACTAACAATATGGATGTAAAATAATAAACACATTGTTTATATGAAAAGAAAAATTTAATGAATGTATAGTACCCGAATACAATAATGCATAAACAATACCCAAGTACTACAACCTATTTACTAATATAGGGAAACCACAACCCAAGTCCCTATGGAATCAATTCACTAAGACCATGGTTGTGATGATGGATCCTTCTCCAAGAGATTAAATACCTCTATTGGACATAGATGATGATAATCTACAATCACATAAAAGATCAGGTAAGGTGTGAGTAGAAAATCACTGTAGTTTCTCACATAGGATTCCAAAACAGATGCGAAAAATTGATTATCCAAATGAATTCTTTAAATTTTTAAAATAAAAATATGTTTGAAATTTTAAATAATAATTAATCAAATAATGATATATAATTCAAATTATAGAAATATAAATTAAGAGAAGACTTTAGAAACTATGGAATATTTTGAAAAATTGGATAAATAATTAATTTTATATAAAACATTTTATATAAAATATAAAGCGGCATGTAAAATAATATTTTCAACATTTTCATACATGCATATCTCATATATAATTAAATAAGTTAAGAACATTGTAATTTATCCAATATGTACATTAGTATTTGTGGATATATGAATCTGCACTCTCTATGTGATAATAGTAATATCTGTAGGCGTATGACTTCTAGACAATGGTTATAGTGTACACATCACCATATCTTAAGAGATGTGACATGCTTCATATATGTTTTAAAACATTCTATTTATCATAGAGTGTTTCCAAATAACTCACAATGTCCCTAAATAATGTATGTTCTCTTACACAATCATTAATGGAAAATTTATTTTAATTCTTCATAAAATACAATTAAATCGTATTCCCTTATTTGAAATGACAATTTTACATTTAAAACCAAAACATGTTTTCATCAAAAACATTAATCTTATACAAGATAAAACAATTTGGTTTAAATCCACAAATTTTATGCCATATTTAAAATTTAACAAATTCGTTCAATTTGATTTCAAATATCAATTTCATAAATTCAATTGAATCAATTTCCATCTACTTGAAAACACACCCCAATTCAATGTAATTTGGGTTTTTTCCCAAATTCAAGAAAAAACACATTCAACCCCCATATGAATTAAATTTATTCAAATCAATAAACTAAATACGGATCATGAAATCTATTTTCATTCATTAAATTATCGTGTTAATATAATATGAAAATTATTATAGAATAACCTACTTTAGGAAATTAATGTCACCAACAAGGATAAACCATCATGTGTGTTTCAATACATTTAATATTGTATATTTAATATTTTTTTCAGTTATTGCTGAGAGTTTTTGAACCTAAGAATATCACTCTAACTCAGTGTTGAACTCCAAAAATATTTTGTTGAATATTCCAATATATGAACTTTAATTTAATGTCTTTGACACATTTATAAAAAATTTCTCTAACAAATCCTCTATTCCAAATTAATATATTAATAACTAAAGAAAGTAGGGTTTTTTGGAATTCTAGAATCAGTAATGGGATGTTACAACCTCCCCACTATAGAAACATTCTATCCTTGAAAATTCAATGAAGAACCATCCACATCAAAATGATGAGTCCACTCTTATCTCATCAGTGCCTCTCTCTCCCCTATATCTCTTGAAGTCAAATCCATGATTTCATTGAATACAAACCAGAGGTATCATCCTTCCATTAAGTACCTTGGTCTTAGAATCAACAATCATAGTTGGAATTTTAGTCATAGAAAAATCTGGTTCTACATTAAGATTATTCCAAATCAAAACATGAGACGGGGCAGATAAATACTTTTACATATGAGCTACACGAAAAATATTATGTATCAGTGATAATAATCATGATAGTGTAAAATTATGTGAAACAATATCCACCTGATAAATAAACTAAAAAGGTCCAACAACATTGACTGTTCTTCTCTTACCTCCCATGGCATCGATGACCCACCTGGGTTGAAGCCTTCATGAATAAATGGTGATCAACATAAAAATAGTATCACATCTGTACTGTTAACATTATCTAAAAAATTGATTGATATATTTTCTTCATATCTTGGACAAAACTCAATCCATCCAAGGAACTCTAACCAGTATATGACTAAAAAAAGATTGACTTGTAAGGATGACCATGCCAAGATTCAAAAAGAGTCATTCTGATCATGGAGTGGTAACTATTTTTATAAGAAAACTCAACAACCCCAAATTATCATCCCAAACCACAATAAATTATAAAACACAGGAGGAAAGAATATTCTGTAAGAGATCTCCCAACTGAAACTTCATCTCTTTTAGTTTACGTGGTGCCATGCGATAATAGGGAATTGAGACAGGTTGAGTACGAGGAATCAAATAAATAGAAAACACAACCACTTTTACTAATGGTAAATGAGAAATGTGAGAAGGAATAATTATGGGTAACTCGACAAAAACTATAGGGATATCACCAAACATTTAATGTCACATCAAATAAAAATATATCACTGATATTACTTTCCCCAACTCTAGATATGATTGTCTACCACTACTCGACCTTGGATCCCATTCTCCTTTAATGAAATGAGAAACACCAATGCGTGCAATAATGTAAGCTCGTAAAAGATAACAATAAATATGGAATTATTGGAAATGATCAAATCCATCAAAAATATGACATCATAATATTTCATGTCATATCCTAGAAAACTCCAAGAAAGCATGAGATATGATAAATATAAGACCCATGAAAACCAATGAAGACCCATATCTCTCTTCATACCAAGGGGTGATGTAATATCCATTACATAAGAAAAAAGTTACATATCAATTTGAAGAATATTAATGGTACTAGTTGAAATAAGTGAGTCAGATGCACCAGTATCAATAGAATAGTCACTATTGGCATAGATATAGTAATTGTACCTCTCATAGAAATTGTACACATATATACTTCCTTTAGAGACTCTTCCACTATGTGAAGAAGCATCGATCTGGATGCTTGTGGATGAAACACTATTGTATGTGAATCTATATATGACAGAATATTTTTTGAGATGTTGATGAGCTCATTCCACTTCATGGAGTAGAAATGTTGTTGAAAACATAATAACAGTTCTCTAGACATCTTTAGGATCCACATTTCTTGTGGCTCTCTCAAACACATCCTTGAATAACACCACTGAATCAAGATAGAACTAGTCGATTAAAAAAACAATGAAATTCTTCCACTATAATACCTCCTGTTTCGTAATCACCACCAATGGGTCTCATAATCTTCTGCTTGATCCCTCCAGTAAAAATGAGTTACACTTCACCATGAACTCATCTGATATCTCCATGAACTGAAACATATGATATATCGTTCCCAACAATTCTTCCTTATGGTTAGGATAAGTGGAGCCTTTAAAAATGGGTGGTTACAGGTTAAATAACATTATAGAATAATTTTTATGAATGTGCCCCAAAGGAGAAATAGTTGGAGGCTGAATGAGTACTGGTGGTGGTTCCATCCCCAAAGCTTTCATAGTACACACGATCACATCAAATAGATTCAGATTCACAACATGATTTGCTAAATGAGTCTCAGATATAGCCTCCTCCTAGATCTGATTCACATATCATCATAGAGGTATGTTGTTTCACAAATCCATTGATAATGTGGATGACATCCGATAATGCTTGTATAGAACATTATTTGAAACATGATCATGACTGATAAAACAGACATGATTTAGATTTCACTCTATCAAATTCCAAAAGGGAAAAGTTTATAATTAAACCCCAAGATTTCGTTACATAAAATTGTTTAGTGACTTATGATTCATTATGGTGACAATATGCCAAACACACAATCATATCTCCCTCCTATGATCCCAAAATAATACACTTATGAAAAATTTCATCTAGGAAAATTGCATGACCATCATCTGATACCATTTTTCACAAAGAAAAACCGGTACCCTGGTAACTTAATCACATATCCGATCTTGACATAGCTCGAATGGTGTTCATGATCCTCATTAGATGGCTACTATCACCTGGCATCATTCATCATGAATGTAGGAACAATTGTGCGACTAAAAATGAGGATGTAAAATGAGAATGAGAATACGAATAAAAAAACTCCAGTGGGGGTATATAATTAGATTATAATAAGCCATAAAAAGTGAAAAAGAACCTATGTCTCTAATGAATCAACTCACCACGACCACAGTTCAGCATTTGGATCCACCTCCAAGTAATCATTTCCTTTTTCTAAAACTTGTAAGAAGATAATCTAAAAACTCTTAAAGGAAAAAAGTTAGATATAAACTAAATATATTAGTAGGTTCACATACAATTTTCCATTAGATATTCTATCAATTTATTAACCAATGGTATTTTTTAAATTTTTAAAAATAAAAACAAATTTTACATTTTTAACTGTAATTACACAAATCATGTTATATATTTCAAATGATAGAAAAATACATTATAAAATGGATTTAAAAAACAAGGAATATTTCAAAAATATTTTCATAAATAAGAAAATATATTAAAATTTTTATATAAAATCATAGGGGGAATAAGAAATAGTTTTTTCAACATTATAATACAATTATATCATATAAATAAATAAACAAGTGAGCAACATGATCAGATTCCAAATAGGTATGATATTATTTCAGGATATAAGACACTACAGTATCTATGTGATCATTGAAATATGTGCACAAATAATTCCTCTAGAAATTTTTTAGAGAGGACTCATCACCTTCTTCTAAGGGATGTGACATGATGCATGTATTTTTTTATAATATTATAGTAATTATAGAGTGATTCATTATTACTGACAATCTACCAAATTCTTTTATTTTCAATTACATAGTTTTTGATGATCCATTTATATTATGAATTATAGTAATAAAATTAATCCACAATAATTTATTTCAAATTCAAAACTTTTCTTTTAAAACTAAAACATGTTTTATTAAAAAAAAATGCCTCTCTAATAAGATAAAACCATAGGGATCTTATCAATAAATTTTTAATCCATTTTTACGCGCTAAAAAATTCCATCAATTATATTTAAAAGAGAAAATTCAGCAGTTTTATTGAAATGATTTCAATCAATTTGTATGAATACTCGAATACAATGTAATTTGGGGTTTCTCCCAAATTCATTCCAAAGCCATTAGAAAACAAATTAATGAAAATTTTTCATAAAAATAAATTTATTTTTCACCCAAAAAATGAATCTAAATCAAGAAATTATATGATTAATTTAATTAGAAATGAAATACGAAACCAACTACCTTGCATTTATAGATTTATGTGGATAGGAAAACCCACACTATGTAGTTCAATTCACCTCCACGTGGCCTTATTATCATTAGCGTCGATAAACCAATTATCGACGTTCATCAATTGTTCCCAAATCCAAAGATACTATTTTATTTAAAAAGGAATATCACAAGTGAAAACATTTTATCAATCCTGGATAATCACACTTTTATAATTTTAATAAAACACTTATGTTTGAAATTATTCTTGAAGATTTTGTGCAATTACACAATGATAATTGTATAATTTAAAAAATTATCCTTAACATCCAAAGTAATTTTCAAAAATATAAATGTATATATATATATATCATATTATAATTCATTATTTTTTTATAATAAAAATAATTATCATATAATAATTTTAATCAATTATCAATAAATAATTTCCATCCAATAATTTTATGAAATTACCATTCGATAGTTATTCATAATTATAATTCAACAAATTTCACAAAATGACTCTTTCAATTATTTGAGGAAAATTCAATTTTATAAATTTTAATTAAAGGCCTCTAATGTGTTTATATATTTACATATATATTGAAAAAAGTTATATTTATAATATTTCATGATATTTTACCATTTGATAATTTATATTATTATCATTTGATACTTTGTTTACCAATAATATGATAATTTATATAGTAAAACGTTGATAACTTGTTTATGAAATATACTATAGTGACATAGTTTTCATTATTAAATTTAAAATTTTCCTTATTTTGTTTTTTAGAAGGGATGTGAACGGAATAAAATAAATAAATTAAATTAAATAAAAAAACAACTATGATATCAATGTTGCATAGAACCAGGAACCAAAATATGGATAGGAGGATCCTTGAAGCGGGTCAGCAGAGAGTTGATTGATTAAACCCAAGAAGGATTTGGGGTTACTCGGACTCAATGAGATCAATCCATGGTGAAAGATGAGTGCTTTGGGTATATAGAACCACAAAGGCATATTCTTTCCCCTATAAAAATTCCAAATCTGAATCATCTATTTTAACAAGCATTTTAATAATATCATAATAACAGAGGCTTTTGTTTCACTCCATTAATGCTTCGTAAATTTTTTCAGGTCAAAATGGTTCAAAATAGATGTTTTTCAATCTTGTCATCCATCAAAATTAGTGTTTGGAATAACATTTGGGAAGATTAAAAGTAAATCCATTTTAAATAATTAATTTAATAATTAAATTATTAAAGAACATATTTTTAAATATAAACAGGCCAAACACCCGTTGCTTATGATAGTTATACCATGTCTAGGGTAACCACCTGATTATAAACACAACGATGGTCTCATATTTCTAAAATGAGGAATAGTTTCAGAGATTTTAATGATTTTTTGAATTAAAAAATGATATTAATAATCAATTAAAATAAAAATGTTTTTTGTGAGTTAGACGTTCTAACTTCAAACGACAATAGATGGAATACCCAATCTAGGGTAAAAACCCCATTCTAGATCTATCGGGGGTATCCGATTTTACATATGAATCACTATTTGGGAGATATATACTTATTTTTTATAAAATAATATATTAAATATTATGTAATAACAATATCTAATGAGTGAGGAATCCGAAAATATGGTGCCTTCGAATGGTATACCCCACCTCGGGTAAGCACCACAATTTAGACAAAAAAATAGTCACATATTCCAAACTGTAAAATAATTGGGGGTTAATCAATTATTTGGAATAAAAGGTGTGAGAATAATATATTATATTTAATTTTTTATTTAGTGTTCAATAATACATTGTGGACATCTGAATGTCACACTGACTCAGTGTGGAACTCCAAAAATACTTGATTGGACATTCTAAGATATTAACTGGAATTTAATTTATTTAACACTTTAATAAAAACAAATCACTGATAGATCATCAATTCTGACATAATATTTTAAAAAATTATCTAATGAGGGTTTAGGAATACCTGAAATAGTAAAAATCTATAACATAATTGGTAAAATTATGATTACTGTTAATCCCTCGCATGTGTCCATGAAGGTTGGTAAAAGAGTCCCTCAAATGATTAATAATTTTTATATATCTAATTCTATTATAATAATGATTCCAATGAACTACATAAGATTAATATATTTATTATATATCTATCGTGACATTAAAAATAATTTAAATTAAAATAATTATTTAAAAAGAAAAGTTTATTTTTTGACAATAATGTAGTAATTTTTTATATTACTCAAAAATTGAAAAGTTTTAGGAAAATATTAATAATTCAACATCAGTTAATTTTATTATTCTGAATTCAAAATTAATTTTTATTTTTTTGAAATTTTTTTTATGATTGTCTAAAATTAATTTTCTTTTTTTTTCACTTAAATTCATGAAATGAAATTAATTTCATAAAATAGTGGATTTAAACATATAAAGACATTAGAATGAATTATATTTTTCCTTATCAAAACCATTATAAATATTTTTTTAAAATTCGTTATTAATATTCATAATACATGTTTAAAATATCAGCTATAACTATTATATATAAATAATTATAATAATAGTGTGTGGTTTCGTAGAAAACCAGTGTTGTGTATAATGCAAGAGAATTATATGTTCATGTTTTGAAAATTTATCATGGTGATTATTATATCATAATCCAAAATTAATGCCATTATATAATACAAATACTAAATATTCAGTGTTTTGTGAAATATAAATATCGATATATTAAATTAATTCAAAAAAATAAATTCACAAACTCATGTGGTTTTAAATTATGAATCTAGAAGTATATCTAAATGATATTATTTTCTATAGAATCTTGTATCTTGAAATGTTTTTTTGTATAATGACATAATAAACTAATGGAACATACAGTTAATATCTATTTATTATAATATGGAAGAAAAATAAATTTAATTCACGGAAATAATGTTTGGATTGAACTATCAAGGATCAAAAATTATCCCCAAATATAAGTATCAATACATAGTATAATTATGTAAGAACTAGATGATGCATTTATTGAAATTACAATACTCCACAATAAATTCCCTATAGAATTTAGTATTCTACCATAGACCTAGAGTTCATGGATAGAGTACATCAACTACCATATCCCATGAAATATTTCCCTAGCCTCCTATATTGTAAAAAAGTTGACTAATAATTTTTTACATCTTTTAGAAACCCAGATTTTATTATACATAACACCAAAAAATAGTATTTTGAATTACCTATTCTTATACTGATTATACATGATTGAAAAACATAATATATCACTCGAGACATAGATAGACCCTAAAGATCCTCCCAACAGCTACAATTAACATTTAAATTGTTTATACTAACAATTATATGGAATACCCATAAAAATTGGGGACATTAACATAGAAAAACTAAATGAAAAAGATGATAAATCATCCACATTAAAAATATATTATGGGGAGGTTTGTGTCATACCAAAAAACTAATCCGTAATAGTCAGACAAGCAGGGAATGTTGGGATGAACCATAAAAGATTGGGTAGAACTGGATCTATGTTTTTAATTTGAAAATGATTTGTACATAGTGGCTTTTTTTATGAACCATTTAGACCATCCACATGGGGGTCATAATAGGAACACGAAATACAATATACATTCTGAATATGGTATGGAAATTAATGAATATGTTCCATAACAATAATCATGAAAAAAAGTAAAAAATATATATTTTCATTACATAAAATGATTTTATAATACAAAATCTTATAATAATAAACTAATGAAGATGCGTGGACCTTACAAAAAATTCATATGATCTCCATTAAATGTATACTGAAATCATTTGATCTCCCAACACCTCATCCTCCTAAATCATCACGAAAATGATTTTTTATGCATATCCATGATTATACCATCACATGATTTCCTATGTATGGGATAATTTTAAAATATATTAGGTCATATAATGTACTATAAAGATGAATTCTTTTATCGAGTTTACAATATAGTCACAACATAAAAACAAAAGGAGGTTCGCATAATGTATAGCCTAATAACTATGGTCATCAAGATACATATAAAAAATTAGCAATAATACACCCTTATCCAATATAAAAATGTTACATGAAAAATAAGGGATCCCAATATATCATATATAAGTAAGAAAAAAAAATTATAACCACATAATAGAGGATTACATATTGTATAGCCCAATACGATAGATAGTAATATCTCACAATTTACTCTAGTTGCTAATGGATCACATGGTTTTGAGCTTAGTGTTAATATAAGAACATTAAAATACTATAAATAATATAGTCTCCATGAATATACCATGTATACAACAACACAATTTTTTCTAATATTGAGGGAAAACTTTATTTTTTAGCCAAACTATAGTGAAATGAATGAAAACACACTGATAATGTTTATGAAATCATCATCAATGTTTTTATAATCAAAACCCCGTTCATGAGAGACGATTTAGTTATGTCCACAACTATGATTAATCATTTTTTAATAAGATAACCATGTCCACCCAATTCATCTAGTTTTCATTATTTTATTAATAGTTCAAAATATATTGAAACTATTTTTTCAAATGAACGTAAAACCCATATCCTTTCATATTAACTTCATGTATATTATAAATAGAGAAATCTTTCATTATACAAATATATAGTAATACATCAATGATATCAAAGGGTTATCATAGTTATTATCACCTTCCATAGATAAACCATAATCTCCCAAATATTAGTTTTCATTATAAACAATTTCCGTAATGAAGACAAAATGTTCTAAATCCAAAATATTTTTTATGAAACAATATTCATCATGATATCAAATTATCTAATGGAATTCCTTATTTTCATACAATTAGAAAAATTAATAAAATTATACATTTATTATTCATCCTATATAATAAATCACTAATTCACTAAAAATGAAATTAAAATTCTCAAAATTTTATTTTTTATGATCTAATATTTATGAACATTATAATTTAAATTATGATTGTCTAAAATAGGAAATTCTTTGGAATAAAAATGATCTAGTTAAATCACATACTAATTTGTTATTTTTTTTAAATAAGGGGATATATTATTTTGGGATTTCTATATTGTGTGATATGGTATAGACATATGACCCCATACACCTCTATTGGTATGGCCCCGATCGGTGGTCATTTCACATAAGCTCTATCATCATTGTGGAAAAAACATTATGTGCTATATAAATTAGCACATATTTCCACTACTCACCTGATAGATATTCTAGGTGGCCTCATTTGTAGGTATGGTTAGGCTATGAGCCTTCAGTAAAAATGATTGTCTTAGAGTATGGACCCATCATTTCACCAACATCTCATAATGGATATATTAAATATCCTACCACAATGATTAGTATTTGGCCTCCACATCTTCTCATAACTCATTCATTCAATTAACCATGAACATATTTCATTTTTTCCTTATCTAAGAAATAAATTCGGATTACCGTGTCTATTTTAACTTAATTATGAATAGGAAATAATTTGATCTAAATATTAAATAATAAAAATTCCTTCATATTGACGATTTTATAATAAAATTACCTTATAAATAAACACTAGTTCTGTAAAAATTATAGTTTCCTAGTAACATGAAAAAACTGTTGTATTCAATTTGAAATTTAGCACATCCACCACAACCATCCACTCCTAAGTTCAATGATGATTTTCCCCCTATTTTATGGTGTATTTTTTCCATAATTAGGGATATTTTATCATCATTTTGAAAATGATAGTTGATATACCCAAAAGGGTTTCATTATTATTCCCTCTTCCACATTACGCACGGTTCATTGTCGATAAATCATAATCAACACCCACATAGTGTACATGAATATTATAATATTATACAAATATAATGTGGTTCATATACTCCCAAGGATTTAGAATGATCAGTCAATCAACCATCTATAAGGAGAAATTTTAGAATAATAATAAAAATAATAAATTAAAACACTATAATAATTATATATTAACATCATATGTATATTTAATATAAAATAGTCAAAATATCAAAATGGTATTTAGTAATTTTACCATATGATATAATCAAACTGATTATATTCTTCTTTAATTACTCAATAAATATTGTTGTAATAAATTATTGTTATAGGAGTCCATTTATTTATAGTTAAAATTGATCTTTTGAGGGCCCAAAACCTGGTAATGGTATACCCTTGCATTAACAGAATGACACCTCCATGTGAAATATTATATTAATAGTTTAATTAATTTGATGAATAGTTTAGGATATATTTTCATTGTTAAACTTGAAGACATTCATGAATTTTTTATTCCAGACTCATATTGATTAAATCAATATTTCAGGATGCAATTCAGTGGTAGAAAAAATTAATAAATCTATTATAGAAGAAAATGAAAATAATTTACATGGATAATCTTAGTGGTTACATGAAAAAATGTGACACTATATAAATAATGGGGGATAAAGGTATGATATTTTATTTTGTGTCCATAAAATTTTATAAGTATAGGATTTCCTCTTATTTTTTCATCTCTAATTATTCATATAAATTTTTCTCATGCGTGTGCTTCCCAGAGTATAATTACAAGATCTTATCTCAACTATAAATCCTAAATTATAATTATATGAAATTATACATATTATATATCATTATGTATAAGTGTCTTAAATTCCTCTTAATACCTACTCAAATTACAGTTAATTTCATCCTTTTTTAAATTACAAATTGAGGCTTCCATCATGCTACCTCATCCTAATAAATAATCGTAAACACAAAATAAATTATATATCAAAATAATTTAATGATGCATTGAAAAATATCATTAGTCAACTATATCAAGAAAACTAAACCACCACATCATTGAATACATTATAAAAAGATAAATCAACTTACTATGTTATAATAATAATTGAATCGTTTTGTTCAATCCTATATTATTCCAATGTTTCTAAAAATAATCATTGTATGTGGGTTGGGATGACTATTTTATTCAATTATATTCATCTTGGATTTTGGGGTGTCCAATAGAGTATGTTTATACTCAGTCCTAAAATGGACTATACCTTTATTATATAGATAACAGGGTGATCAACAATAAAATTGGAGATTATTTTATCATAGGATGAATGTATCATGCTGTGGTATTTTCCATGTTCATCAGACTCAAATATTTTGAATGGGACTCTCTTTAGTTTCCCCCTTTTCTATTTACACTCAGGATGGGACCACTTATACATTTCGGTGTTCCATTTTAACCTATTAATTTTTTATTACAAAAAAATAATATGACGTGATTGATAGAGGTTAATTCATTCATTGTTTACCCTCTAGAGGATAAAATTTCTTTACATATCTACACTATTTCATGTATTTGGGTGTGTTTATATGTATATTTTAATTATTATAAGGAATATAATTTCAATTTTTTACAATCTAAACACTTTTATCTTGCAATTATCCTATTGGAGGTTGGACATGGTTGTCTCTCTCAGCATAAGGGTAGCCTAGGCCGAGCCCTCATGGGTTATATTATAATATAGTTGTATTAATGAAAGATGTATATATTTTCAATTTTTTTAGTTATACATATCATGTGGATTGATTTATTAACTTAGGTAATTGATATCAGTTTATATAAAGATTAACTCTTAGGCCAGGAAACCCAGTAATTGTGCAATGACCAATATATCAATATACTATGTTTATGACTACTTATTAGCCAACTAGATATGTTAAGATATCATTTTTTTTGAATGTAATAGTAAAATAACCATATAGGATTGGATAATATGGATTTCAAATCATTCTTTAGTTAGATCCCCATGTATTCTCATCTAATAAAGGAATATTTTTTTACATTTTATAATTCCACTATGATGACTTGTGTCTTTGATTCCATAACAGGGTCCTAAAAACGACTTGTAGTGAAATGATGCCTCTATATAGGGACCTATACATTAGGTTCTCAGTTCATGATATAATATAGAAATAAATCTACTAGATCATTAGTGTGTGGATCCAACTACTGTGGTCTCGGAAAATGATTGACTGTATATTGGGAATCTGATTTCTATATCAGGCCAGGAAAATTATGTTCATAGTATAAACACATTATGTGAGTTCCAGTGAGAGAGATGAATCATGTTTCAAAGAGGGTTAGACCCTCAAGAATCATATGATTTTCATAAGGACACAGTTTTATTATTTTTATTTTTGTGGATTTCATACGATTAGATATTTTTACTTACAACATCCAATTCTGAGGAACCAATTGGGTGCGGGTGTGGTTTGACGCCTCAGACCCATAGTGAGAGAAAAAATCATTGTCACACATTCAATAGTTCTTCACAGTTGATTATTCCAACTCATAATTCTTCTTTTTTATGGATATGAGAGCTTCTTGAGAATCATGATGGTGATATCTAAGTTACTCATTAGGCCTCAAAATTTGAGGACCTCACTTTCTACCTTATTGATAAGGTGTGATATGTATACTTCATTGTGTGAATGATTGAGTAGGACCTTCACCAAAATAGATGTAGTGTCACACCCTTATGTAATAAAAATTATTATTGATTGATAGTGTGGTACATGGTTATGGTTAACATTATAGTCGACGGAAAATTACAAATTAGATATTATAGAGGACATCATAGTGATGAGTTGATTGCAACAGTAAGGAGTCTGTCATTGAGGTCTTACTCAAGGAGGTATACTCATGCCCAGACTCAAACACATTGTTTATAGTGTGGGGTTTTATTATAGGATATAATCATAATAAGAAGGGTAGATTCAATTCATATTATGGGGGAGGTAACATGGTTATATATTTTCTATCCCAAAGTTCTACAGATGTTGGATAGGTAGGTGATCGATGAAAATGACAAAGGAAACATCATGATCGCGGATCTACTAGAAATTGTATGGAATACACTAGGGTGGTTTATATGATATTGGGGAAGTCATTTCCCATGAGGAATGAAATTTTGATGGAGTAATTTTCAATGACCCACATCCACGACTAGGGCCTAGATGAGGCTCAAATAGATCATGCCAGATGGCATTGGTGGTAGCAGAATGTAGACATACATTACCATGATTCCCATTAGATGAATCAATATATTATATATATACTATCTAAAATATATAAATTAATATTAAATTGTTTATTGAGTCATTATTTTTTCATAATATTCCTTCTTTGAGGTCTCCAGCTTCCTATGTAATCTTTAGCCCACTTGATGTGGATGCATGTTCCAACCAAAAGTAATTTTTCTATATGAAATATTTTTCATTAATGATAGATAGTGTCTAGTGTAGAGAGTTTATCATAGGACCTCTAGTGCATGAAGATGAATCCTTATAATGTCAATATGTTTATATACTTATTTTCTATAGTGAATTCCTAGATTGACTATCATTGTAAGAGATTTTAGTGCCTGCCTGATGATGGGATGATATTTTCCTTCTTACATGAGTTGGATCGTGTTTCTAAGTAGATGGGGATAACTAGAAAGAAATTTTAAGTAGTGTCCCTTCAACTAGATTGTATCTCAAATGGAGTAGTGTGCCATTATAACATATGTCTTCTAGAAGTAGTATAGGATTATATATATTTATTCACAAATGATATTAATGTTCAACATCTGATGTGGGATATTGAATTCTTCATTGTCTTTCATGATAATAACACTTCGATATTTTGTTGTTGAATATCTGTTTACACATATAGGGATCCATGATCCAAGGGTATATATGGATGAATAGTGAGATACCAATTTAATTAAACAAACTAACCCCCCTAGGTGGCTCCAATGTTTTTCATGAAAAATCTAGGTGAAATATTGTGGCATCACATTGATTACCATCACCTTAATATGGTGAATATAAGGAATAAGAATTCCAAGATGAGGATTTACAGGATTTTAAACCATTGGAATGGTTGAATTTTTTTTCAATGATTTATCTTAATCATGGACACCATGAGTTGAGGTATACGAAGGCGGATATTCTGAAGATGTAATTATAATGTTTCTATAGGAATCATAAATTATACGTGTCTTGTTTTGGCTTGACTAATATCCAATTTTTTTCATAGAACATATGTACTGGATCTTCAATCCATGAATGGAAAAGTTTTAGTGGTCTTTCTAGATTATATACTAATATAATTTTAATTTATGGAAACTATATAGACCATTTTATGAAGGTAATATAAATAAATAGAGAGAATTAGGCTTTTTTATGATATAGAAGTGTCAGATTTTGAATCGATATGTTCACCTTCTATGGAATGTAATCATTGGTCATGGTATAGTTTCAGATGAAGAAAGTATTGATATATTTTTTTGTTAAGAACACAATATTTTTTAAGGGGTGTAGTGAATCCATTATTTAGTGGAGAACTATCATTTATTTCTTAAATAATTTTATTATAATGCTTCCCCTTTGACTAGATTGAGACAAGAAGGGATTTAATTTTCTTTTCCTGAGAATTTATAGAGAATATTGTAGGAGGTTATGTGGAGGATTAGATATGACCCAATGATAAGACTACTAGAAGGTGGTGTTGAGTATGTGGAATATTTTATTGTGACTCAATAGATATACTCAGATGTGTTTATATGAAGAGGTATATAATGATCTCTTATGGATTAGTGAAATTAGGACCTCATGAGATGATCTATGTGACTAATGACCTAGAGTTGGATGTGATAGTATTCACCTGGAATAGAAGGACAAAATATATTATATGGCATCATTTCATTTTTTACATAGGCATCCAGAGACTTACTTACATATTCACAAAAAGTGATTAGAACCTACGAGAGAGGAATTGGTAGTAAATCATGTAGGAATATGAATTTTTGAAATTCCACACTCTTGGGAATGGAAACTTGGTAAAATATTAACTTTCTATGAAATATCATTCTAGTTTGGTGGATGCGACATCATGGTAGTGGGATATAATATAGTTAACCCTTGTAGAGTAGAGGGGGTGTATATTACCATTAGTCATTGTTTGTGAATCCACTTATTTTTGAAAATATCAGAGAAGATTAGTAAAGAGTTGTCTACTATGATATTTTACATAATTAGATATCCTTGGGAGATGGACCGGATTTACTTTATGGGGGAGTGGATCACATTATCCTTTTAGAGGGATATATGGTGGTTCAAATAACATTATGGGATGTGGTTTTTATATAGATTCATTCCTCCCAAATAGATGATCAGTTGAGTTATTCATAGATCTTTATGTATTTTTTGGATGTTTTTGTTAGATGGATTAATGCATACAGTTATCAATATTGTTTCTTGATGCCTAAAATTTCAAAATATAAAGCCTAAAAAATAGGTTATAATGTGATTTACATTTCCACCTATTATCTGATTTTGGATGTGGGATAACATAACAACAGTTTTTGGGATATTTATTTTATAGCCCATGAGAATCCATGATGCTATCTGGGTGATTATTGATCTAACAACTATGTAAACACAATTTCATGCCATTAGTGTGAAGACTTTGGTTGAGATTTTTGATATTTTATAGGTTCATGATATTTTTTTGGATTCATGGGGTACCCAAGAAATTAATATGTAACCATGATACTTGGTTAACATTACAATTCTGTAGAGGGATGAGGATAATTTATTCGACCCAGATATAAATGCGAACCACATTCGACCTGAAAAAAGAAGACTAAATGAAGATCAACATCTTGGTTTTGAAGGATATGATGATAAACTGTGTATAAGACATCAATTAGTGATGTGTGGAAAACATCATTTTTGGGGAGTTACCTTATAATAAGAGCTATCACACAACAATTTTCATATCCCCCTACACATTTTACCCTTCATGTTATCTCCATGCTGGATCATGTTTTCCTAGACATATTTTATTTGAACATAGTTGGTGTAGGAAATGATAATGATGTTTTATGTGATACATGATAATAAGAGTATATTCAATAATTAATATAAATATTAACTTGACTGATGTCATATACCTTTTATGATTTATAAAGTTTATAATGTCTCTTTTAGAGTCTCCCCATAAAGTGGAATTTTGATATGTGTATAGGGATGAAATCAATCCCCATAGATCTTAAAACCATTCCTGATCCTATGGAGGGTTTTTTATGATTAATACTTTATTGAAATAGAACCATTGTTTGACCAAGTGTTATATATTTTCCATGTGACAGAGATGTAGAGATATGTGAATGACATAACGAATGTTATTGCTTATAGTGAGCTGGATATTAGGGATAGATGAACCTTCTTAAAGTACGTTGTGGAAATTGTGGACTTTTAGGATAAGGAAACATTTTGATTGATCAATGTTATGGTTTGAGTTATTTGGAAATATGGGGTATGATAGGAGAGCTCCAAGAATAGTGAATGTAGATTTTGACCTTGTACCCTCATCTTTTTGTGCATCTTGTGCTTTTTAGGGGAATAATCATAATGGATGAAATAATTCAATATATCTTGTTTCCATAACTTGATCCTTTTAATTTTGTTTATATATCTCTGGAGTTTTTTCCAAATATGACAATGTGTTTTGGAAGTAATATAACCCTAGATTAAATATTATATGTATATATAATAAATAATTCATTCACAACATTAAAAAATAAATTTTTTTAGGTAATTTGGACCTCATACTGAAAATCAGAGAGTGAAATTATGTTGGGGATATGGGATTTACCCTATGTATGACTAATGGATAATTGGTGTCAAATATTCCTAGGAAGAAATTCACTAGTAGTTGTGTTAAATAAATTGAATATAATATTAATTTAATATATTAAACATTTATCCAAGTGTATCCCCTTTTTATAATTAATAGTGGAAAATATCCCAGGTTAGTTTCCTAACCATTGGATGTTAGAGTGGTGGAGGGGGAATGATCTACTGAAAATTTCAATCATGTGTACAAGGATAGATGATTAATTATAAGTGGATTCATGAAAATAATTTTGAATATATTGTGATCATCATATACATTACTTGGGAAAATTCTCTTCAACTAAAATCATTCCATTTTTTGAGGTAGGGAATGATATTTGGTAGATTTATTCACATTTGATTTAACCTTAATGAATGGAATGAATCTCTTATTTATTATTGTTATTTCAATTTTTCACATTTGAAAATGAATAAATTACATATCTAAAACTTAATTATCTATATATTTCGTTACCATGATGGGACCCTATTGAATATATAACTTGTGATTATGGGTAGGAATCGCATTAACCAAATAAATTATTACTGTTTTAGTTTGTTTTTCTCCAACCACCATTTTATGAATCTCATCATCATCGGCCATTAGGTCTATAATTTGACATTTCAAGGACTTTTCTAGCACTATCGAACCCTTAGAATCATAATGTATAAATTAACTTCATATGAATAAATAACTATTGGGTGGGTCAAATTTTTTTTACGTAGTTTTAGTTTTTTCTTCAAGGATTGAGAATCTAATGTTGATGGGTGGAATTAAGATCACCACTCAGAATATTAGAATTTGGTTTTCCAGCCACCGAAGACTAGTAATTGATGATCATGGATCTTACCTTATGAATTCATCTATTTTTTGTGATTCCAAAGGTGATGAAGGAAGTGGTAATAATAAATCAACCAACAACATGATATATATGCTTCTTATTTTTTTTAAAACACACCTACACTCCATGTATCATAGTAGAAGTCACCCAATATTTTCTAGTTTCTTGTAGAAGCATGGTTTTCTGTATAAGTAATTTATCACATGGCATGTTTCTGGAATCATATTTCATGTCACTCTACCAAGGTTTTCATTCCTTATACTAAGGTAACATTCCCTTGACCCAATTTAACATACTTTTCATGCCTCTATAGGGACATTATATTAGTAGAAGAGGGTATAGACAATGTATTTCCAAGGAAGGAAACACCCTAGCCTTAAAGAGGAGTCACACGCTATATGACCCAATGTACACACCGTGTACTTTAACAGAAAATAGTGACCCTGAATATCTATTTCTTTAGGAGTCATATTTGGATCATAAATTATCCTAACAGAATTAGTTTTCCTTATAGTAAATTATGGTATCCTTCTTTTTTCATCAGAGATATGAGGTGATGTGTGTCTATTGATATTCTTCATCCAGCGATTCTTGTTTGTAGAGATTGATTAGGTTTGATCATATTAGAGATGTCAGTGTTGGTAGTCCCCTATCACATCAAGTTACATGTCCTCCATATTATCATATAGAATGATTCGGTACAACACCACACTAATGTGGGATGTGTCCCTCTCTCTATGGAGTGGTATTACTCTATCATTGAGCTCTAGCTAGGGGTGGGTCCACCACAGGAGATATTTCCCCCTCTTATATTGAGGGAATTTAAAAGGAATTAACCATCCATAATGATTCTTGTTTGGATTCATATACTGATAAGCATAGGATATGGAACCAAGAGAGATTTAGGTTGACTCACCATTTCCAATCACTATTTATAGATATTGATTTCTATCTATTTTTTCAGTGGGGGTTTCAGTATACTATGATTTTATGATTGTGTTTTACCTACTATCTTTTTTTATAGGACCAGATGACTATATTATTCTATTACATTATTAATGGTATTGGTGGAATCATTCTTATTGTGTTTATATTGAAAACTGCATGGTATGTATCTATATGTTTCATGGTGTATGGTGCTGAATTGAAAATCAACAGTGACATTGGTGGACCTAGTATCATAGGGCTATTGTTGTACTTAGAAAAACTAGACCTTTTCAGTGATCACACATAGAAATTATGAGCCCTGAACTCTTTAGTTCTCCTTTCTGAAGGTGATGTTGTTTAGGAAACTATTGACTATTTGGGAATGGGTTTTTGGTATTTTAATTTTATATTTCTATTTTTTACTTTGATATTAATCCTAAATCTTATTTCAGGAATTCTTTCCTATTATGTTTTTATCATTTATTTATATGTATACACAGTTTCTTAGAGTCTATTGGTGTGTTTGTGTGTGTGTTCTTGTATATGAACATTTTTATAATTTCACATATTTCATTGATTTCCCTACTCAGTGCTTATCACCACCTATTGTCCTATTCACGGGGGTCTAGGGGGGTCGATATCGATATACTATATGCTTAGACATTTTTCTAGTTAGTCGGGTCATTACATATAATGTGTCATAGTTCATGTTTCATCATTAATTGAGCATAAAATATATAATAAATGATATTATTCATGTATTTCAAGCCTCTAATTTTTGTATTATACATATCATAGTGTGTAATAATACATTTATCCACCAATGGAAGGTAATTCTAAAGAAGAAATTATTATAAGAACAGGTAGTGATATGTGTATCATTGAAACTACGATTTCACTAATGATTCTAAATTTTCTAATTTGATGGAATATTACTAAAATAAAATTCATATATAAAGTCATGTAGTAGAAAAATAATGTAATGTTGGTAAAATATAAATCCATATCATAAATGGTGGTTATTAATTATTTATTAGTGTATAAATGAATAATATAATGAATTGTTATAAATAAATTTGTTATTAAACAAAGGTTAATGCATATATTTTACAAGATATTTCATTGAGATCATCATAAATATTTTATGAAGGATTTGGAGTGACTGAATATTAATTAAAACATATAACTGATTCTGTGATGATTTATAAATGTTATAATGTTTTTATAAAATGTGATATACAAACGAATCTATATGAGAATCATTTTGGGTGTGAATCCATGTAATATATTTTAAAATATCTCTTAGATAGAAAATTCACTATTTTTAAATGTAAATAGACGTCCTTTGACTGTCTCAAATCAAAAGATAAAAATATCGAAATTAATGTAACCCCATTGGGTATAGATTGTTCATATTAACATTTAATGTACTTAAACCATTTGATATATGGAATGATCAATATAATAGTGTTCATATTATTTCATAAAATTTACAATAGTAGGGTTCATCTGACCATTTAACTATTATAAGGATCTTAGAATCTCATATTTTTATGCAAGCATAACACTGGTAATATAAAAATCCTTCCATAATTCATCAAGTAGGTGTGTGATAATAGTAAATAAAATAAATAACATAAATGAGCTAATAGATACCCAACTAGTAATAGATGTATTTATTGCAAGAAATTATGATTCGATAATGATTTAAAAAGAATGATAATTTTACTCCTCTTTTATCAAAGAATCGAATGGAAACTCACATGAAATGTTGGATTTGAGAAATCATTATTCTTTAAAATTATCAATCAACTACAAACTGTCATGTACATTATTACTCATATTCATTTTAATTTTAATTAGTATGATAAAATAAACATAATCTAATAAACATTTTAACATTTTTTAAGGATATTCATGGAATGCCTTCCCCCAATACATTGAATTCATTTACCATATATTATTTTATACACTGTTTAGTAGTGTAAACATATTTTTATTTCATATAATGACAATAAAAACAAAATAAAAATATATTATATAAGATTATTATATGTACAATTAAATATAAAATATAAAATTATAAATATAACAATTGGATGTTTTTTTGTCATTGTAACCTAGACATACCATTGGAATGAAAAAATATAATATAATGGATCAGAATATTGAAATAATTATATGAATTTTATAAATAAAATTTAAAAACATTTTTTAAAAATTAAGTGAATGAATAATGAATGAAAAATATGTATTAATAAGAATTATAATTATTATCTGACCATTGGTGTTGTAATTTACCATTAAATTATTATCCTGAAATGTAAGAGTAGTAATTTTTTTTTAATTTATATTTAAAATGATAAAAATAACTAAATATAAAAATTATAACTACAAAAAAATATTTATTATGTTTAGTAAAATTAATCATAAATAAGTTTACATTTTAATATGATTCGTTTCAAATGACTTAGTAAACAAAATTAATTTTAAAATTCAATTTTATAATTTTGTAAAATGGAAATTTATTTAGATAATGTTTATTTCACTTATTTAGTAATCATGTCAAAATTAAATTTGAGTAAAATAATAACAATTTTTTAAAAATTTATATAGTTAAGGTGAAAATTAAAATTTAGGTTTTGATGTCTAATATATGTTTTATGAAATTATTATTATTCAATAATGAGTAAATAGTTTATAAATGATCTTAATGATATAACATTTATTAAATTAATAAAATAATTCAATAAAATTAATAAACATTACTTCTAAATCTATAAATCAATATTCAAAACCTAAATAATATTATTTTCAAATGGTGGTGTTTTAAATTATTTACATCGTTTATATTATTTAATAGATTTTATTCAATTTTGGGTTTGTTTAAATCTGAATATAAATATATATTTAGTAAAAATATTAATATTTATAAGGATCAACACTATTCATAATCAAGAGCCTATATAATAATTAAATCAACCATTTGTTCATATATCACCCCCACATGGATATATAAACAGTTCCCCTGCAATTTTTTTAATTTTAAAGATAAATAAATTGATAAATAAATATCAAAAAACCTTTTAAGAACATTATATACATGTCCATAAGGCCATATTACAACTATAAGAGCTTCCAATGAAGACTTTAGACTCAAACTAAAGTAGGCGACTCTAAGAGTAAGTTAATAGTTTCAAAACATACTCCTTTTAATTTTTGTTTTCATATTTATGATTCCATAACATTATATTTAATTAACATAAAATTTAAGAAGTATTTTAAATCTACACTAAATTATTTATGAAAATAAAAATCAATTATCATTCCTTTTTTTCAAAAACTCTCTTAAAAACATCATTCAATGTTAGTGGGCATATAATACCTAGGAAGATTATGAAGTCTTATTTACAACTATGAAATTCATATAAATTAGTAAAAATAAATTTTATTTGTAAATATAGTATTAATAAAATATTGATTCCATTTTTGGATTATGGAATCATTAAATTTTCTTGAAAATATTCATATTAAATTTTATTTACCATTGTTATTTTACCATTTTTAATTGTTTTTATAATAACATTAATTTTGAGTCGGCAATATTGTATTGAATATAATAAAGTAAACATTAAATTAATTATATATTTACAAAAGAAATAAAATTTTGACACATCTAGAGTTTACACAACCAGTCAACCAAACCCATGAAATGATATTATTCCATTGCAGTAGACTTGATATTACAAAACAAACAACCAAAAAATGATTCATATAAATTATATTAATTAAATATTAATAAAATAAAAAAATAAAAAAAT
Source organism: Viscum album (assembly GCA_963277665.1). Lineage (NCBI taxonomy): Eukaryota > Viridiplantae > Streptophyta > Magnoliopsida > Santalales > Viscaceae > Viscum > Viscum album. The sequence goes on from OY728141.1 coordinate 517,094,401, forward strand.
TTAGGAGATGAAATATAATATAATGTATGATCAGAATCATGTAATTATTCAATTGTTTTGATAATTCATATTTTTTCATGAGCCTCTGAAGCAGTTATAGACATGTCGAAAGAGGAAAATTTCATTTGCTATTCTATTTAGGTTTATAAATTATATATATTTACATTAAAACATTAATTATTATATTTTATTAATATAAAATAAAACAAAGAATATTATATAATTTTTCTTTTCTTCATTTGGGGGGTATTATTATTTTTCCCATTCAAATAAATTCCCTAATTCATTAAGATTATATAATGGAAAAACATAAATTATTTTTTAAAATTTCATTTATCCATAATATGATGGCTATTTATATTATTAAATTTATAAATGTAATTTTTTTACAGAGGTTATAATGTTTGTTTTCTAATTTTTGTGAAAACCATAATCTTTTATTTATTCTATAATTTTTTTTAACAATCTCTTTAAATTTTAGTAATGTGTTCTCACCCAAATCAATGTTTTCATGAATTGTTTCTTTATTTTCTATTTAATGATATATATATTTACTAAAATGTTGGAATTGCAAAACAAAAAAATTTAATATTTATTTTAAATAATTTTAACTATAATTCATTTGTTAATTTATAGTTAATACCATATGTTATTTCTAAAGGATCTCTACCACACAATTTCATTCTTATGGTTATGTGTTGTATGGATCTGCCTATCTCTTCATGTTTAATATTTCTATTATTCATTCACTATGACGTATATTATTCCCTTTATATTTATTTTAATTATATACATATTATTATGAAATCCTATTTGTTCATTGTGTCAAATCCTATAATGGTTTTATTGGAAATTTTAATTTTTCTACATAAAATATAGCATAATATTATTATTACTTAAAAATTTATTCTTCTATTCATTGACCAAAATTTTTCATTATATGATGATTTTATATTTTATAGTCCAATAAAATATAATCGATAACTTTTTGGGTATCTGTGTGATTTCACATTTCAATATGAATTATAGAATTATTCGGTAAAACATTCTTTCCAGGGTTTCTGTCATGATTATTCTTGATGTATTAGTTAATTTATCATATAGGACATATATAAATGTCAAAATATGTAGTTGTGGGTGGGATTAAAATGTTATATCCATAAAAAATATTGACAAACTATTTTTATATTAGGATATCCTTAAGAATGAAAATGTTGTAGTTATCATTATGTTCTACATAATTCATCAAGAACATGAAGTTATAATGGTGCATTATGATATGTTATAATGTAATAAAGCCTTGAATTATGTCTATGATTACATTAATTATGTTTCTTAAATATTCTATTAATTACCATATGTCATTAATTTCTTTTCTCTCACTACATTTATATATATTATTGTTTATAATAATTTTCTATGTAAAATCCAAATAATGATTATGGACACTTATAATATCTCACTCTATGTTTAAATATTTTTCCCACATTTTGAGATATTATTCTCATCCCTTGTTTCATGTGTATCACCAGGATACACCATATAATGATATTAGTATGATGAGATATATAAGAAAATTAGGAATGTAACGCCCCGACCCCAGCTACCCAGAGTCGGTGCATTACTTCGTAACATTGGCATGATCACAAAAGATCAAGTCTCTAAAGACCGATTAGTTTAGTATCCTTGGAAACACTAGATACATTCGTAAATGTTACATTACATCACAAAGTGAAAAACTATAATAACAAAGTCTCCATAGTCCACACTTCTATCCTCTTCGGACTATCCCTGTAGGTCATTCATAAAATACTTCTTCACATCCTGGAAAATATTAAAACATTGAAAGGGGTGATCTCAGATGCTCGGTAAGGATAACAATATAGCGGAAGCTTTTATCAATAAACATAAACATTTGAGGCAATGTATAACTAAAACAAAAAACTTTTAAACTTTAACTTCAACATAATATGGCAAAAGTAAAATGAGATAATTCCATTCACTTCTTCACATGGATATTCTACTGGTCGAATAATCACATGCAATATTAATAACCACTTTCATAATGAGGGAATGTATAATGCTGGACATTCTGAAACATTTTGTCAAGGCCTCAACCAAGACGTCTAAAATGATTAAGGCCTCGGCCAAAACCATAAATCAAATTGGGAAAGGGCCTCGGCCAATTCCACGTCTAGTTGTCTCATGAGACCTACCGATGCATCGAGGAGCTATAGCGGGCTCCACCTGTCACTTATTAAGTCCAATACATTCCTCATATGAATAGGTTTAAACATATCATAAACCATAACATAATCGTATCACATAAAACATGTATAAAGGAAACATAACATTTCCACATTTCAATCACAAGATATCAATACAACACATTTATAAAAACGCTTTCAAAACCATTTTCAATACCAAATTAAAAGAAAGTTAAAACTTTGTATTTATTTTTCATTTAAAAAAATGATGGCTTGTAGAGGAAGCCGAAACTCAAATAACGGTCACGACGACAGAGAAGTCGTTGTCGTCGCATAAGTACGGAAAGAAAAACATTCCCTTTTGTCATTTAGCAAAACGCTTCGTATAAAAAAGATTCCTTTTGAATAAACATAAAAGTCAAAGGGGTTTATACACTGTATAAAAGAAAGTTGTGTATAAAACCAAATATGCCTCAATGAAAGGAGATTGAGACGAAGTCCTTAAAAAGATCATTTTTAAAATAAAGTGTATAAAACCAAATATTCCTCAATGAAAGGAGATTGAGACGAAGTCCTTAAAAAGATCATTTTTAAAATAAAATAGATCTATTATGTGTATTAAATATAAGTACACATAACGAAAGTACAAATCCAAGATAGGACATAATAATATCAGGAAATAATTTGAAAGTAGGAGATTAACCCAGAGATTGGAAATTGGGTTAAGAAATTCCCTTAAAAACATCATTTTTTAAATAAAATAGATCTATTATGTGTATTCACTATATGTACACATAAACAAAGTACAAATACAAGATATTACATAACAATATCATGGCATAATTTGAAAGTAGAAGATTAACCCAAAGAATGGAAGTTGGGTTAAGAAATTCCCTTACAAAGATCATTTTTTTTAAATAAAATAGATCTATTATGTGTATTAACTATAATTACACATAAATAAAGTACAAATACATGATAGGATATAATAATATGATGACATAATTTGAAAGTAGGTGATTAACCCAAAGAATGGAAATTGGGTTAAGAAGTTCCCTTACCTCGTGTCCGACTTGACTCAACCGTTCTTTAACCTCCTGAATAATAAACTAGAGTTAATATATACCTTATTAAGAGCCCTTTTTAATTTCATTATCCTTTTTATATCACTTATTACAATGTTATGAACATTATGTAATTATTTAAGTTAATAACGGTCGTTTTGTCGATCTTTGGTACTTGAGTCAATAATAAACTTCTTATAATTACAAGTTGTTTATGTGGTAGAATATACATTATCTCCAGAATTATATTCATGATTTAGATTTCATATATATCTTATATATCCAGTATATACATTCATTTATAATATTACGTAACATTTAGAGTTAAGAAATGAAATGCACCGTTCATGGAGACGGTAAGCCGTACGTACGCATGAAAGCTACTTTCATTTCAATTTCATATTTAATGGAATGAAATCATAATGATATAAATGTATAATATAATTCCAGTATAATATAGTGTATAATATCATTTTCTCCATCCTTTATACATCCCACATATGGCATTAACGATTCAAATCACTTTGAGGGGGCGGTGGTCCGCACTTCCTAAAATGAAATTATCGCATTTTACCCATAATGGAAATCATAAAGTATGCCATAAATGACAAATACAGAAGCATAAGTAAAACATAAACATATTTTATATCATATATAAATATAGTGACATCTTAATGGCCACCTTTGAAGGTGTTATATGAGTGTTGAACAATCATCGTTTCGTGAGGCAGAAATTCGCCATCCACAGAAACCGTATATTCTTTAACCATTAGATGTATGTGTGTGTAAGTGTAGCTCGAATCCTTATTATAAAAACATCCTAGTATATTGAGGATACTAGTGTTTTTACAAAAGAAATTAATAAAAAGAGTTTAGGGGGTTGAAGAAGAAAAATAAAACAAAACAACATTAGAGAAGACATTACCTCAAAATCGGGTAACTCTTTTTGATTTGAGCCAAAGGCTTCCATGAGAAGAGTTCTGACCAAAGTGAGGATTCTAGGAGTAATAGGGGAAAGTTGGGAGAGTATTTGGGCCGAGGTTGGCCGAGCCAAATGGCTTGAAAGTGTAAATGAGGTGGGAGAGGTGGGGGCTTTTTATAAGTGGAGAGGAGGTTCTCTTTTGGAATGATTGAAATGTTACATTATTACACAATGATTTTCGTATTCTAAAGGTCCCACACTTATATAATTCTAGGCTAAGGTGATAAGGGTTAGAAATCTCCTCATCCAATTGGCTTTGGACAAGTGTAAGCCTTGTATTTTGCATTATCTTCCCATTTTATTGAAATCGTTAAATAATGAGGTCATCGCTGCATCATAATGATGTCATAAATAATTTAATTTATTTAATGTCTAAAAATTATAAAAAAAATACTATGATGTAGGAAATCTTTTTACATTTCTAATGAATATTTATAGTAAAAATTTGGACTTGTGTAACCCCACATAAAAACTATTTTAGTAAAATAACTCATGTTGGTGTCAATTTAATTTCAACATTAAATAAATATATATTTATGTCATTTTCCAACTGAAGTGGCTCCATGGGGTCCCCAAGTTGACCCATGGGTTGTCTTGGTCGGCCATGACTCATCCAATAGGAGTAGGACAAGTGTCATGCTCATCTCATATTATTAAGACATTATTTGTACCTTAAACTATACTAATTACCTCTAATCGCGATTAAGAACTTAAAAGTTACTATTCACCAAAAAATTATTTTAATCCCATTGAACCACATTTTACTTTTTAATGACAACCATGTATGTCGGATTTTTAAAAATCAAATCACAATAGTGGTAATATTTCATTTAAACGAAAAATCAGTTATTTAACTACCACTTAGTGGTTTCACTATTCATCAAAAATTGATGTTTTTCAGAACAATGCCAAAATTTCACCCTAATCTATAATTGATATTCCGAATTCAAAAATGATGTCTATTTTACAAAATTCCAAACATATAAGTTGCATTAATTAATTTTATAATTAATTCCCGCTGTCACAACAAATAGCGTGTTTTTAAGAAACAATTTATATCAAAAGATTGGCAATTGTTTATGTCCAATTTCAATGTTAAATTAATTCTAATGACCACCATTATATAAAATGGTAAAAATATATTCTAATTATACTTTAAAACCACTAAATAGTATAATTTACCACTATAGATTATTTTGATTAAAAAAGTTGTTTTTATGTATTTTTCACTATTCATAAAAAATTAGAAGTTCTTAGAAAAATACCAAAAATTCAACATAGGCTAATTTCGATATTCCGAATCCAAAAATGAAGTCCATTTTGAAATATAAAATTTCTATAATTTTAAAAAGTGGTTATTACTATTCATAACGGCTACTTTTATTAGTCGCGGTGTTTTAGAATTCGAAGTTGCGTACAATGCAAGTCATTGCATTATTGAATGAGAAGCGTATCATGGAAGCTCGGGGTGTTACATTCTCCCCTCCTTCAATTAATTGCGTCCTCGCAATTTGAAATTTTTTTCTTTGAAAATAAAAGGTTGAAAAGAGAAAATACCTTTGTGGAAAACCCACATCGGAAATAAGATTAATAAAATTTAGCCTTAATAAGAGGGAAATGGAAATAAGAAAGTCACCACCAAATTATGATCTTGATAAGGAGAACATTGGTGGAAATTAGAGACATATAATTGGAGGAAAAACGTAAATATTTGTAGGGAGTGATTGAGGTCATCAATCACAATCAACTGTCAAATTGAGGGCCTCAAAGCCTTCAATCTATGTTGATTTAAAATATCATCAGTTCAACAAGACATAAGGTATTAGGATAACACATTTTTTTGTTTTAATATCCCTTTACTAAAGTTTAAGAATTAATTTATTCATTGAATAAGAGATAAGTATATATATTTTTATGCTTGACAATTAGAGTTTCAACCTTCAACTCATCTTTCACTCAAAAAGATAATAGAACTCAAAAATATTATACTTATCCTAATTGTATAAGGTTCCAAATGTTTACACATACCATTTAGATTAGTAAAATTATTTTGTAATAACTGGGGACTTCCTGTAGGCTAGTGGTAGGAAATAAAGGCCTGTCGCACTATGATTGTGGGTTCGATTCCTGCAACTTTGTCCGATGCGACGGGTTATGCCCCACCCTGCTGGTTGCCCTTTTACTAAAACTATAGTATTATAATATTCCAAAAATAATCTTCAAAAATGTTTAACCTTAAAAAATACTATCCAAAGATGAACTTAATCCATTCCAACCTTTATAGTTTTCCAAAATACTTTTGTCCAACTCACAGTCCAAATTTTATAAGGAAGGTAAACATAATGAAGATCCTTTTTTCCATGTAACAACATGTGAAAACCTTCATCATGTATTCTTTTTAAACATACTGAATTACCATGATCCCTTATTCCTTATAGAATACTAGATATACACCTTCTATCCAAAAATGTATACAAATCATCAGTCAGTTTCAAGGAAGTTAAGAATATCCAATATAATTTATCCAAATAAATCACGTCTTATTCCAAAATCACTATCTCGGTATCAGAACCATATTATGGTTTATCTTTCTCTCAACAATATATTTTCCAAAGATTTAACCTACTGTGGAGTCACTTTTCTTGGTTCCACACAATCTCAAGTCCTTGATGAAATAGTACTGTAGTACAATCCTTATATACTCCATAATTATTATAACCAGTACATCATTGATACAACACTCAAATTACAAAATTCTTTAATAACAACATAAGAACTCTAATCATTACTCATCATCTGTGGTAGTATCATAACATGATTATTATCCAATAACATCATTTGGGGCATACTCTGATGATTTGGACATTGGTTTGCGTAGTGTCCCCAATCCATGCAGAAGAAGCATTGTACATTTGAAACCATTTTCTTACCCTTGCAGTCACGCACTTTGTGTCCTTTTTCTCTACACTTATAACAAACTCCCATTCCCTTTAGGCAAGTTCCATGATGTTTCTTCCCACAATTACAACATATTGGAAAATACTTCTTTCCCCTCATCCCTTTATCCATCATTCTATCTTCCATCCCTTTCGTCTCTTGCTTCGCTTCAAAGCCATATGACTCAGATAATTCTTTACTTATCTTATTAACACATGATACTATTTCTTCATATGTTGAGAACACATTGGAGACTATTTCCCTTCTAAATGTTGGCTTAATACCATGAAAGATATGATCCTTCTTACTCTTTGGATCATACGTATTGCTGGAGTTCACATTCCTTCTACTGGGCTCCATTTCTATACAATGACATAAACTAGGTTAGTTTATGAATTATAGTGAATAATTCCAAACTTTTAAAATAATTAATGTAAATTGAACGGTTTATGGATATAATCCATAATCATAAAAAGAAATGTTTTCTTTGTGGAAGTATACACTCATAACCCTTCATAGTGGTTTGTAAATAAAATGAGAATTATCCTAAGCATATCCCCCGGGAGTGTCATAACCAAGAGTGCAGCAAGGCCCGTTGTCGTGCACCAGTTCCCGTTCGAGTCTAGCTCAAAGCGGTGTTTTCGGGTTTTACCCCTAGGTACATCTGTGCCAGAGCCGCCTCTACCTGCTCGTATCCAGACAGGGATGTATTGGTCGGAAAACTCACAAAATATCTACAATAACAAAATTCTAGGATGTTATTCTATACTAATCCTCAAAGTCTATCTTTGGGCTATGTGCTCTAATCAGAGTTTATCTAAATCTAGCTTCCAAGGTTAGTACTAAACTGCCTCTGATACCAACTGTAACGCCCCGACCCCAGCTACCCAGAGTCGGTGCATTACTTCGTAACATTGGCATGATCACAAAAGAACAAGTCTCGAAAGACCGATTAGTTTAGTAGCCTTGGAAACACTAGATACATTAGTAAATGGTACATTACATCACAAAGTGAAAAACTATAATAACATAGTCTCCATAGTCCACACTTCTATCCTCTTCGGACTATCCCTGTAGGTCATTCATAAAATACTTCATCACATCCTGGAAAATATTAAAACATTGAAAGGGGTGAGCTCAGATGCTCAATAAGGATAACAATATAGCGGAAGCTTTTATCAATAAACATAAACATTTAAGGCAATGTATAACTAAAACAAAAAACATTTAAACTTGAACTTCAACATAATATGGAAAAAGTAAAATGAGATAATGACATTCACTTCTTCAAATGGATATTCTACTGGTCGAATAATCACATGAAATATCAATAACCACTTTCATAATGAGGGAATGTATAAAGCCGGACATTTTGAAACATTTTGTCAAGGCCTCAGCCAAGACGTCTAAAATGATTAAGGCCTCGACCAAAACCATAAATCAAATTGGGAAAGGGCCTCGGCCAATTCCACGTCTAGTTGTCTCATGAGACCTACCGATGCATCGAGGAGCTATAGCGGGCTCCACCCGTCACTTATTAAGTCCAATACATTCCTCATATGAATTGGTTTAAACATATCATAAACCATAACATAATCGTATCACATAAAACATGTATAAAGGAAACATAACATTTCCACATTTCAATCACAATATATCAATACAACACATTGATAAAAACGCTTTCAAAACCATTTTCAATACCAAAATAAAAGAAAGTTAAAACTTTGTATTTAATTTTCATTTAAAAAAATGATGGCTTGTAGAGGAAGCCGAAACTCAAATAACGGTCACGGCGGCAGAGAAGTCGTTGTCGCCGCATAAGTACGGAAAGAAAAACATTCCCTTTTGTCATTTAGCAAAATGCTTCGTATAAAAAAAATTCCTTTTGAATAAACGTAAAAGTCAAAGGGGTTTATACACCGTATAAAAGAAAGTTGTGTATAAAACCAAATATGCCTCAATGAAAGGAGATTGAGACGATGTCCGTAAAAAGATCATTTTTAAAATAAAGTGTATAAAACCAAATATGCCTCAATGAAAGGAGATTGAGACGAAGTCCTTAAAAAGATAATTTTTAAAATAAAATAGATCTATTATGTGTATTAAATATAAGTACACATAAAGAAAGTACAAATCCAAGATAGGACATAATAATATCAGGAAATAATTTGAAAGTAGGAGATTTACCCAGAGATTGGATATTGGGTTAAGAAATTCCCTTAAAAAGATAATTTTTTAAATAAAATAGATCTATTATGTGTATTCACTATATGTACACATAAAGAATGTACAAATACAAGATATTACATAACAATATCATGGATTAATTTGAAAGTAGAAGATTAACCCAAAGAATGGAAGTTGGGTTAAGAAATTCCCTTACAAAGATCATTTTTTTAAATAAAATAGATCTATTATGTGTATTAACTATAATTACACATAAATAAAGTACAAATACATGATAGGATATAATAATATCATGACATAATTTGAAAGTAGGTGATTAACCCAAAGAATGGAAATTGGGTTAAGAAGTTCCCTTACCTCGTGTCCGACTTGACTCAACCGTTCTTTAACCTCCTGAATAATAAACTGGAGTTAATATATACCTTATTAAGAGCCATTTTTAATTTCAGTATCCTTTTTATATCACTTATTACAATGTTATGAACATTATGTAATTATTTAAGTTAATAACGGTCGTTTTGTCGATCTTTGGTACTTGAGTCAATAATAAACTTCTTATAATTACAAGTTGTTTATGTGGTAGAATATCCATTATCTCCAGAATTATATTCATGATTTAGATGTAATATATATCTTATATATCCAGTATATACAATCATTTATAATATTATGTAACATTTAGAGTTAAGAAATGAAATGCACCGTTCATGGAGACGGTAAGCCGTACGTACGCATGAAAGCTACTTTCATTTCAATTTCATATTTAATGGAATGAAATCATAATGATATAAATGTATAATATAATTCCAGTATAATATAGTGTATAATATCATTTTCTCCATCCTTTATACATCCCACATATGGCATTAACGATTCAAATCACTTTGAGGGGGCGGTGGTCCGCACTTCCTAAAATGAAATTATCGCATTTTACCCATAATGGAAATCATAAAGTATGCCATAAATGACAAATACAGAAGCATAAGTAAAACATAAACATATTTTATATCATATATAAATATAGTGACATCTTAATGGCCACCTTTGAAGGTGTTATATGAGTGTTGAACAATCATCGTTTCGTGAGGCAGAAATTCGCCATCCACAGAAACCGTATGTTCTTTAACCATTAGATGTAGGTGTGTGTAAGTTTAGCTCGAATACTTTTTATAACAACATCCTAGTATATTGAGGATACTTTTTTTGTTACAAAAGAAATTAATAAAAAGAGTTTAGGGGGTTGAAGAAGAAAAATAAAACAAAACAACATTAGAGAAGACATTACCTCAAAATCGGGTAACTCTTTTTGATTTGAGCCAAAGGCTTCCTTGAGAAGCGTTCTGCCCAAAGTGAGTCTTATAGGAGTAAGAGGGGGAAGTTGGGAGAGTATTTGGGCAGAGGGTGGCCGAGCCAAATGGCTTGAAAGTGTAAATGAGGTTGGAGAGGTGGGGTCCTTTTATAAGTGGAGAGGAGGGGCTCTTTTGGAAAGATTGAAATGTTACATTATCACACAATGATTTTCGTATTCTAAAGGTCCCACACTTATGTAATTCGAGGATAAGGTGATAAGGGTTAGAAATCTCCTCATCCAATTGGCTTTGGACAAGTGTAAGCCTTGGATTTTGCATTATCTTCCCATTTAATTGAAATCGTTAAATAATGAGGTCATCGCTGCATCATAATGATGTCATAAATAATTTAATTTATTTAATGCCTAAAAATTATAAAAAAAATACTATGATGTAGGAAATCTTTTTATATTTCTAATGAATATTTATAGTCAAAATTTGGACGTGTTTCACCCCACTTAAAAACTGTTTTAGTAAAATAACTCATGTTTGTGTCAATTTAATTTTAACATTAAATAAATATATATTTATGTCATTTTCCAACTAAAGTGGATCCATGGGGTCCCCAAGTTGACCCATGGGTTTTCTTGGTCGGCCATGACTCATCAAATAGGAGTAGGACAAGTTTCATGCTCATCTCATATTATTAAGACATTATTTGTACCTTAAACTACACTAATTATCTCTAATCGCGATTAAGAACTTAAAAGTTACTATTCACCAAAAAATTATTTTAATCCCATTGAACCACATTTTACTTTTTAATGACAACCATGTATGTCAGATTTTTAAAAATAAAATCACAGAAGTGGTAATATTTCATTTAAATGAAAAATCAGTTATTTAACTACCACTTAGTGGTTTCACTATTCATCAAAAATTAATGTTTTTCAGAACAATGCCAAAATTTCACCCTATTCTATAATTGATATTCCGAATTCAAAAATGATGTCTATTTTACAAAATTCCAAACATATAAGTTGCATTAATTAATTTTATAATTAATTCCCGATGTCACAACAAATAGCGCGTTTTTAAGAAACAATTTATATCAAAAGATTGGCAATTGTTTATGTCCAATTTCAATGTTAAATTAATTCTAATGACCACCATTATATAAAATGGTAAAAATATATTCTAATTATACTTTAAAACCACTAAATAGTATAATTTACCACTATAGATTATTTTGATTAAAAAAGTTGTTTTTAAGTATTTTTCACTATTCATAAAAAATTAGAAGTTCTTAGTAAAATACCAAAAATTCAAAATAGGCTAATTTCGATATTCCGAATCCAAAAATGAAGTCCATTTTGAAATATAAAATTTATATAATTTTAAAAAGTGGTTATTACTATTCATAACGGCTACTTTTATTAGTCGCGGTGTTTTAGTACTCGAAGTTGCGTACAATGCAAGTCATTGCATTATTGAATGAGAAGCGTATCATGGAAGCTCGAGGTGTTACAAAGAATGTGCAAGTAAATTTTTTAATATCTAGGAAGACTAATTAATCATGTCCTTTTTAACATTGATGTAGAAGCAGATCAATGGTGGAAACTAATGAATAATTTATTTCAAAAATTATTATATTTTTCAATGTAATGGGATGAATTGATTAAAATATTTTTCAAAAAAATATTTTCCTTATATTCTATAAATTTATATATTGAGATAATTTCATAGACTTGTGAAAAGATATAATGATACAATTATGTTATACAAATAAAACAACCAATGGATTTAAATGTATAACTTTTAATTTCTAATTTCTAGTGAATAATGGGATTATCACTTCACTAGAGGTTTAAATCCAATGTTTTGAAAATATTTCCAGATTTGAGACTTTAGTATATATAAGGATATAGTTTGATGAGCCCTGAAGTTAGAGACGGAGTATATTGATTCTCAATTGTCTGATAGATCTAAATATAATAAGGGAAGAAGATATTAAACTATTAGTTCAACTAATAAAACCCATGCTATAAATAAGATTCAACTATCCATATTTCTGATGTAATAGAAGAAGAATCATAGGAATTTTTTATGGGAGAGTGAAAATAATTCAAGTGGGAAGAAAAGGGAATAATTCTATTGAAAAAAATGGAAATGTGGAATCTAATAAAAATTATTGAATAATGGAAGGGTCCACTCAATCCTACCTAATATAATATTGTATCAAAAAATAAATAATTTCAACACTATGTTAATGGAATAATAAAAATGACATTTTGGATAACCAGTGAAAATAACATCCAATTCTAATATAATAAAATATATTTTATGTTATCACTATCACCATGGTGGATCATTAAAATGGCGCAATGATTGGTATACATGTTATTCTTCTCTAAATAATATAAATTCAATTTTATTATAGATTTATTATATTTGTCAATATCATGCTTATTAACTAGGAATATGTAAACTCTACTTGAGGATATGGGTGTCGAATGATTAGTGTAGACACCAAGTATTTTAATGATTCACCTCATGTGTATAAATCATCACAAATTAATAAAAATGTGAAGAATCAACATAAAAACTATTTATACACTCTATGGATGATAATTATGACATAATTACTAAATAAATGTTGTTCTTATATATATATTATAACAATTATTGAGTGTGGGTCATCACTATCTATTTATCAAACCTTCGTCAAATTCTATATACATCAAATGGGAATTATGAATAACCATAACTAATTATTAGCATTTATAAATAATATTTCTCGATGAGGAAGAATATGTAGGTTAAATTATTGAGGAAAAGTAAAGGTTATTCCTTGAAGAATACCATATTATGATGGAATATCCTTATATGTTCTTCAGAAGTGATAACTGATCTTGTTTGAAATCAAGTCTTGGGTTCTATATATATCTTATTCCAAGTTCTCTACCCATATAAATTATACCATATATAATATCCGAAATTGAACTGGATCCATTGGAAATGAAAATTAAATAAAACAAAATGACTGATTTTATATGATATACTTCTTTTAAATGGGGATCCCCAATAAAATTTATAAAGAACTAATTTCAGGTAATGAATTTATATTCATATATTATAATGATCTCAATGTGATAATGAAAAGGAATAATTACAATCTATCATTTATTTATTTACCTTTCTATCAACTATATAAGACTTGGTACATCAATAATGTGTGTTATTTATTCGGATATTTACAATTAATGGTTTGGGGTAGGATATTCCTAATACTTCATTTCAAATAAGAATAAGTTGTAGTTTGTTCATAGGGATTCAATTCAAAGTCACTATTTCTCCCAAATCTTCATATACTTTATAAATTTATTTTTCATTGATTAAATTTAAATTTTATGGTGGTATTTTATATGATATTCTTGGATATTTTAAATATATTTATAAACATGATTAGAATTTTCTTATATTGTTAAATAATTTTTTAAATGATATATTTTGTTAAACATTGGGTAAATGAGACTTTGAGATGGGGGATTATAAAATTATAGGGAATATTATGACATATAAAACATATATATTGTTCACATAATGGAAAACGATATTGTGGAAATTCCAAAACCAATTTTAACGACTGAGATCCATCGATTCCGTATAATATATGGGTACTACTGACAATTTTTGAGAAATTTATCTTTATTATAAATCCCTTTATTCAAGGTAACCCTGAATGGTAAAATTTTTTTACACATAAAATAATGCGATGTGAGCATCAATAAGATAAATTAAACACTAATCACAAATTCCATTAAATGTTAAAAAACTAGAGTAAATTTACTAAAAACTCAATTTTCTTGAAATAAAGTCTTCTTCTGGGAAAAAAATATACTACAGATTCATCCTTATATTAGATTTCATGGAGATCATTTTAATAATTATTTGAAAACACTTGGATTATAAAAAGGCTCATGAATCAAAATCTATGGAGTTTTTATGTTGAAGTCGAATATTAATCTTATCTTAAAAAATCATTAAATTTATACAATGTAATTATTACAAAATTTTTCTCTAATAACAAACTACATATATTCACCAGATTTGATTCTATAGGTCAAAGATCCAAAAATCTTTCTGGGGGTAAAATATATGGTAATTTAATGTTTGATTCCATGTTTTGAAATATATCATAACATTACCTAAATGAATAAATTTTCGCCATTTTCATTATATTATTAGTTAAAATATGATATCTTAATGTTCTCTAAACCCATGTATTGAGTTTCACAGTCATATAATCAATTTCTAGTATCATAAATAAAACAAATATGTACATTATCACCTTTACGATTCTATATCACATTGGATATGTGACATATTATATCCTCACATTTTTTCAATGAATGAGATATTATGATTGTAAAATTCATTGTCCCATTATATTTTATCATTTGATATTGGTGTTAAGTGGGTTTTTTATTATGGATTAGTAGTTTGAGAATCAATTATCAAAGTATAGAGATGATTTATGTTAATTTGGTAGTTGTATACTTCCCCAATCCATTTAGTTGACACCACATGCTAACTAGTGGGTTTTTTGTCTACAATAAAATTTTACCCCAAATGGCTAGTATGGGGGTACCGTTTCCCCACCAACGATACGAAAATATATTTTTTAATACCTATAACACTGACCAATATGTGGTAAGATGTTGGTTAGACTATGGTTACACCACCCCGCTGGTGAGGCCCACCATCAAACTGTTGTGGTCTATCCAGAATTGAATTAGAATAAACCCACATCCAATAATTTTAACATGTTTTATACCCACATAAATAAAAAAGGTTAACAACCAAATGACTATTATAGTTTTTAGGCCCCCTCTCATTAATCATAAAACTCACATTTTTTTATCATTACCTCTCTATGGATTACACAATACAACGGAATTATAATAGTGTGTCGTATTCTTATATACTTCTATTCCATAAGAGATGTACATGGATATTTATTTTATTTTTTTCTCAAATTGATCAAATAAAATATCATTTCTCTTTTCATTGAACTATGATTGATCATTAAATTCTTATCCTTCCTTGACCAAATCAAAATATACCATTTAATATTGACATTCTATGAATAAGTGTTTATATATTATCTTCGCATCCATATTCTTGATGGAGTATTTATGATATAACCTTAATATATTAATTAATACTTACTATATTAGTGTTGGTTTCAACATAACAATAATAACCCCAATGCCCAAAAATTGAATTCTCAATAATATTGGATGTTTCTCAGAAAATCATCATATATTGATCATCTTAATAGCATATTTCAATTGATTTTCTTATTTATTCTCCACTTAATTGATATACTAGTGACATATAATTGTTCATTGGTTTGGTCGGAGCCTCTCTTCTAGAATTTATGAGGAATACATGATGTAGAAATTAATGAACAATAGATCCTGTTAAATTTTTACCCATCCTTTGACATACCTCAATATTAATTATATTTATATAATCAATAAAATATGTGATTATATAATGACATTCTCGATGTTGAATCATTTTTATTATTTATTCAATGCCCATTTTAGGAAAGAATGATTCTCGAGTTAGGAATCCTTTCCATGTTATCTTATTCTCTAATGGAATTCAGTGAGGTTTAGTCTTCTATCATCTAATAAACCATAGCTTTAATCATTAAAAACATGTATTAATAAGTTATATTCCATTTTTGGATCTCATATATACATGGTTCCTTATTATGATTCTTTTGATTGAGAACATGATGTCTATTCTTTATTATTATTTCATATGCGTGTGCACATATCTAATAATAACCATTTACGATTCTAGTTCCAATGGGTATTCTAGTGACTTGTTTTATCATGATTTGTTATGATGACATTTAATTTTTATTTCTTATACTTTCCCAGGATGATATGTTATTCTTTTCATTATATGATCAAACCTGTTATGTTTTTTACCATTAATTTTCTGTTTTTTATCTTGTTTATATAAATAGATATACCTTTTTTGACTTGATTATACCATAGAGGGAGAGTGAATAAGACAACTATTTATGGATACGACAGAACTTGGCATGTATTAGGGATACATCAATTCCTTTTGGATTCACGTGATTCACTCGATTCCTAGTGGATGTCATGGAAAATGACTTATAGATTCCATATGGTTGATGAGTACCACAATAACTCAATTTCTAGTAGATTTTGAGTAGTATGTATCACTTGATTCCTAGGGGATGTTGAGTAGGTATTCACATGATGAATTGAGAGTCTATGTAGTATATTTTATTTCCATGTGGCTAATGTTTAAGTACATTGGTAATCATAAAGTTATATCACATGTGGAGGTTAAAGAGATATGATTAGGGATCATAGTGTCTCAGTTAGTATACATGTGAATTATATAGAATGTTTTATGATATATTATTCATATAATATTATAGTGATCCTCTGAGGGAAATCCGTCTCTCTCCCTCTCCCCCTATATTTCCCATTGGAAGTGATTGAGAGGGTGGATTTTGTGGAACCTCACCAGTACTATCCCAAAACACTCTATCTTTTCCATTTGTCTCCACCTCTCTGTTCCCTCTCCCTTGGACTCGCATTGAGTTAGGGATCTCTCTTCGGTTTTTATATCCCTCCATTTCTCCATATATGGGGAATTTCCAATCATTCAAGTTGGTTTTGATCCTCTCGGTGGAAATTCCATAGGGGTGTTTCTATGGTCATATTATGGGTGTTTTTACTCGTTTCCATATCCTCTCAAACATGATCTGGTATAATATTCCTCCAAAACATTAAATATTGGTTCTAGAGTGGGGGTAATAATGTATTTTTTTGAGTTGTGGTTCGATGGTTGGTGGTTTTCCATGAACACTTGGGCCATCTTTCCCTCTTCAAGCTAATTGTTTTATTTTCAATGTCGTCTAAAGCCCTCATCCATTCAAACTCAACCTCTAGATTCATGTTCCTATTATCATCTCCTAGTCAAATATATAGTAGTGGTAATGAAGAAATGTTGGTATGTGGAATTTGACAGCCAAATGTATTCTTTTTGTGTCGAGAGTTGGTTTCTCTTATGAAAACAATACAAATCCATTATTCTTCACCATTGGTGAATTTCAGAGGGTGCAATGAAAATAACAATGGATATGGTTTTTTTAATATTTATTGCAATTTCTACTACTCACATCATTGGTGACAGAATGTGTCTTCATTTCGACTTGAATTTATTATGTTTGATGATTTTTAGTGAAGGGTTCTATTTGTATATCGAGTTTTGGTATTTAAAATTTCTAGTTTTAGTGGCAGTCATAAATGTTGTTCACAATGGTTCAT
Source organism: Viscum album (assembly GCA_963277665.1). NCBI lineage: Eukaryota > Viridiplantae > Streptophyta > Magnoliopsida > Santalales > Viscaceae > Viscum > Viscum album. Next base: position 517,112,458 of record OY728141.1, read on the forward strand.
TGTTTGTTGTGTTTAAGATTATAAGCAGTGATCTTTCACTGTAATGGTAGTTTAAGGATGGAGACGGATATGTATGATGGTATGGGGATTTTTGTGTATTACTGTGCTGATGATTAAATATGGAGGACATCTCTGGTGAGATGTGGGTTGATAGGTTCTAAATGGATATGGTGGTGACAACATTTAAAGGGTGATGGTGGGTCTGCATGAGGATGGTAGGAGAAGTGAGTTTATTCTGTCTGATGTATGTAATAATTTCTTCTAAACTCCTTGGAATATTCAGGGTTATGAATTTTAAAATTCATTGGCAATATTTAAATATATATCCCATAAAAGGTTTTGGTTATAGTTTTACCATAATGTGGTTTTTTGAAAATAATAAAAATTTCACACATACATTGTAATCATGGAATACACATATTGAACATGTACATATATATAGTATATACAATAGTATTTTTGTACTAGGATTAATTTCTCACAAACTACACAGACATCCTAATACACTAGAAGACATCATGATTAGGGATCAGTGAATGGAAAATGGGCCCATGGGAGATATTTGATTCAAAAATTATGGAGCATAAATGGACCATTGTGGACTCTATAAGATTCTATGGAGATTATTTTATGCATCTTAGTTAAATACCTTATAAGGTTATTTGTCTTTTCATAATTGGTGCACATTAATTTATCTATTTTGTAACAAGGGCACCATTAATATATTATAATTCCTCATAAATTTTACTCTATGTTTATATATTTAAATTTATTTTTATAATGGGATAACATAAATAGGGAATATTATACCAACTGATTACATTAAGATGAACACATTTAGTCAGTATTCTCTTGTGTATGGGGGTGATGAATGTTTCATCTATGTATCTAGCTTCGACCAAACGGTTTAGGATGATCTGTTTCAATTTAGTATCATAGTATAATACTTTTTCTTTTATTTATACAGTTATAGGACATAGTAGAGTGGAATCATCTTATTTGGTATACTATCAGGGGGTTATCCTTGTTACTGGAAAGTTAATGTGTTTTAAACCTCTGAGCTAATGTTATATGGATTTCTAATACCATTTTACGCAATTGGGTGGCATTCACGAAACATGATTCAGAATGTAAATTCAAAATCCACATATATACATGTTTTTTCCTAAAGTAGTTTTTTAATTAAATTATATTCTGTGTGTTATCTATTTTGGATGGACATCTATTATTTGACTATGTGATGTATCTATTTTTCATACTATTGTTATTATCTTATAGAATTAATCAGTTTAATAGGAGTATGATTTTTGTGATATGTGTGTGTGTGTTTGAATGTGACTAACATATAGGTTTGAGGTCCATGGTTAGTGTTATGTGTTTTATACTTAGGGTAATTGGTATACACATAGGAGAACCTTTTTGTGATCTCAAGGGATAATTATTATATATCTTGGTGACCTCAGTTTTCTATGTGTTTCTTTTCCATTTCATAAAATGATAAAATAAATGGGATTAATGGTACCACCATCTAATGTGTTCTGGGATTCTCCTTCCATGATGTATTCCCTTATTCGACCACCTAATATGCAAGATTATGTATGATATAATGATACTAAACCTACTCTAGTATAGCTTTATTGGGCCCTCCTCAATTAGGAGAGCTTCAGCATGTATCAATCTAGGGTGGAGGTGATTCACAATCCATGGTTGAGTACATCATAGACATCTAGCAAAAAAATCCAAAATTGAGTAAGTGTAATAGTGGACAATATGATACAGAGGTCTATATATAAATAAATGTGTGCATATTTTACTTATTGATAAAGCTAAGTATAGAAGGATGTAATTGATAAAATTACCACATGACATTTTTTGGGGCTCGATGATATAAGTTAGATGATGTGAGGGTATTACCTGGTATTCCTCCAAAGACGTTTTCTTTGGTTTGTTCATTCGTAATATGTTGATTCTTGATCAATCAAATAAGTCTATATAGATTTCGTTGGGTTCAACACTGATATCTTCATAAAATTATCATTTAATTTAGAAACATTTATTTTCACATACATTGTATGAAAATGATGCAAAAATATATATGATAATATATATCTACCTATTTGTGACATTAGGAGGTAATTTAGGGCCATTTATTGGGATACGTACCCATAGTTACTACATAAATTCATTACAATTGAGATGGGTATGGAGGTGGATCATATGGTTGGACTTCTTCTACCCTTATATACATAGGCATTTGGGCCTCCACCAACCATAATCAATGGAAAATATAATTTCAAGTTGTGGATGATAAGGTAAATGTAATATGCTATTAGTTTTAAATTATAGAAGATACAAATTTCAATAGTATCCTCAAGAAGAGAAACATGGTTATGATGATATGAGATGGCCAGTCCTTACCATAGGGTCTGCAAAACACTTCAATGTCAGTAATAATAATGAATACTAATGGGGCATCTCTCAGGTTTTATCCAAAAAAATGAGTAATGGTTTCGACAAAAAGGCTTAGGTTATAAGGTGTTAGGTAAATAGTGCTGGGTATATGGTTCTTATCTACAGAATCAGATGGACAATAAATCTTTTGGAGATATCCATTGACTTTTTGTAGAGCATGTTTATGTGGTGGATAAGAATTCATCTATTGGTGGTGAGTATATGCCAACTATTTGAGGTTTTGAAATTATTACTTATATTTTTTATATCATGTTGTCTTATACAAGTGTTTTACATTCCATTATGGAAAAAAATAAATTTATACAATTGAATTACACATATGGTTCCCTTTTTAGATTCCCACCCATGAAAAACCAGTCTTTCTGAAAGTGGATTGTATTTAATGATACACCATGTGACATATAATTTTATGTAGTTATGGAAATATGTGGGACATAATGATTGTAGAAATTATGATCTTCAATGTGATTTATTGAATGGTTTAGATGACTATCCTAGATACGGATATCTCTCACATCATCCAAGGGAGATAATCTTTTGAGGATAGGAGAATTGATGTTCATATAGTTTAGATTTGGGCCATGCATGAAGAATTTTGGGTTGATCATGTAGTAGATAGTGCGCATTGATCATTCAATAAATTTTTTCATTTCCCCTTCACATTTTCCTCTAGTTGATGATATCTATCTTGATGAATTTTTTGATCATATCAATAGACATACCACTATATACACAATTTTGTATTGAGAGTTATCTAATATCATGTGAAAATAAAATTTTTATACCACCATATTTTTTGGCACTGAAAAATTTGACCGAGCTCAAGGTAAAACATGAGTACATAGAATATAAGGGTTTTTTTATGATGAGTAATTCACGATAGGGGGAACCTATCATATTATCAAAGAAAAAAGGATACTAGTCATCGATTATGTATAGATTATATAATCATTAATTAGTTTTTGGTTATGAATAAATATTGTATTCTTAGGATTGAATATATATTTGGTTAGTTTTGGGGATCCTTGTGATTCTCTTAAATTTATCCTTGATTAGGATATGGAAATTTGAAGTCTTGGGAGGATTAAATCATAGAGTCTATTATATAGAGAATGTATAGGATATATGAGTATGAGGTGATGTTGTATGGATAGAAAAGTAGACTCATAATGTTAATACCTGTTATGAAGATGACTATACACTCATATTTTGGGGAGATAGTCATTGATTTACTTGATGATACCCTCATCCACTCTCTATAGATAGTGTTTTTTTCATGATATCTTTAGATATTCAAGAGTACACTATGAGACATTAGTTTTATGACATGCTATAAAAGAGTAATTTTCTATTTAGGAGGTGAAATTATAATGGAATGTTGTGTATATGACTATTATATCAAAAAAACTATTTAATTTTGATGTAGTGATGTCCTAAAAATTTCCAGGAATCTTTTTTGGGATAAATATCATTCATGTTTAACTAGATACCACTATTTTTATATTTAGGAATTATTTCATTTATGTGGAATAATGAATGTTATGATGAAGGAGGAGTGATGTTTCAGTGTAAATACTAGTGTTGAGTACTGTATTCATGTGCTAAATAAGAGGTTAACTATAAGTCTTGTTTTTATTTATACTTATACATGGATTTTAAATTCACTTTTTTACAATGCTCTAAGAATAGGTTTGGACGTAGTATAATATAAATAAGACTTAACATTATTATAGTTCACCAAAGTTATGATCCCATGATATGAAATATGCTAACCCTTTAATAGATCTGAAATTTGAGGTCCAAGAATTGATGTTTTTGAAATAATTATTTAATGATATGTTTATTATAATTTGTGTCTGCAATGGCCTTCTTTATACTGTTTTATAGTACAACCATGTTATGGTGGAGTTTTTGTAATATTTTCTATAGACATTCAAATTTGAGATCTCCGATGCACCAGATAATGGTAAAAAAAATTTATATTCTCTTAGTTGTGAGGTCCATGTAGGTGGGGATCATGGTGTATGTCCATTAGAGGAATAGTGGTGGACAATGATCAAGATTGACTACTGGAGTATGGATGATTCTAAGGATTATGGATTGTTGAAAAGTGTAAAATTGGTGGAAAATACTTCTTTATTAGACATGATGAAGGATATATAGGTGAATATACTATAGTGTGGTGTTATGCATGAAAATATTGTAGGTGTTTAACAATCCTCATCTAGATATGGGTGGAATATTACATGATATGTGTACATGGGATACTTGTAGACCCGACATGAATCAAGGAATATATAATAAGATAATTAAATTACAAAATGTTTTTGGTACATCCTAGGGTAAAAATAATGTGCCGTGTAATTTTATGGATACTTTAATGGCCAATGATAAAGAGAGACATTATTGGATATTTTTCCAGATTTTTACCCATTATAAGAAAATTTACAATAACTATAATTAAGATAGAATAATCTAGACGCATTCTATTCCGATAAAGAATATTGAGGAAATCATGATATACTCTATAAAGGGGTTACCGTGGAATCCAAGTATGACGTGGTATGGGTGATTATAAATCATCACATAAAAGATTAAATATTCTTAACAATTCATTAGACACACCTAGTATATAGGATCTAAACTCTATATATCTGTGAGATAGTATGATTTCATGGAGTAACCGTGAGAATTATATCTGGTAGGAATTCACATTTAATATTGATATTTTTCATGGACTTGTATGACCACAAGGAATTATTTTAGCTTTAGTAAAACATAATATCCCTAAATAGATAGGCATTCAAATAAAAGTATCTTTATGTTGGGGAATATTATTAGAGATTTAAATATAGACATTTGTGGAGAACGGGAAAGGAACATGTCCATGGTTGACATTCTATAAAACAATACTTATAAGGAATTGATTCAGATGGAACCTTATGAGGCTGGATATGGTAGGACATGTAGTTAACTATTTTTATAGAATGATGTTAATGAGGATGCTATTTTCTATCCCTGTATGGTAAAACAGACCTCATAAAGAGTGAAACAAACTTAGAAGAGGATAATGATAGGTAATAATAGGAAAAAAATATTGGTCTATGAATATTAGGACATTATTGTAGTATTTTGTAGGTGACATGGTATTTCTCAGATAGATTCATTGGTATTTCCACCAATGTTTAATGAAGAAACAAAATCATACACCCTTTGTGATCAACGAGTGGTTTGGGATATTGATGAATCATATGGATTTTACTTGTCTCTAATGATTCATGGAAAATGTATTTTATGTTTCTCATCTCTTAAGTAAAAATACCAATAAGACATATTCCATCGATTATGATTATTTTTATTTGGAGTCAAATGCATCATACATGGAATGCCTGGCATAGATTGTTTACATGAGGGGAAAAAATCATTCAATGGAATATAGTGAAACTAAACAATATTTTTATGGCATCATTTAATTATATAAGAGGATATTAAAGAGTACTAGAATAATTTTTGGGCCTAGATTCCAATGTTTTCTGAGAAAAATCATTGAATATACATCTTGAGGATCAGAATTTATTAGAGGGTGATAATCATAACATCCTCACATTGATTCAATGAATCAGATGTATAGCTTGAAAACTATATCACCAAATTTATTTCACCTCGTATATGGTTTTTAAATAGGTTTTATTTTATAGATATAGGGTCAAAGAATCTATGGTTGAAATAGAGAGAGGAGGCATGGAATTATTGTGGAATCCTCCTACCACCATCTGGCCAGTGGACTACACTTGATAGATTATTTTTTTCTTATTGGACTACATAATATTGTAGACCCCAAATTCTAGTTAGCAATGTAGGAATAATTGAGGTGGTTCTATCCATGACACTAGCCTATTAGAGGAGAACATTTTTTTCCACTATATAGATGGTTGGATCTACTGGATAACATGTGTTATAGATGAGTGTGTATTAAAATCACCCCATGTAATTTTTTTAAACGAGGGTTTTACAATTTTAATTACACAATATTATTCACATACCTCTTATTTTTTGTTACTGTCCCCTAATCATGATGCATGATTCTCCTATTCTTTTCACCTTGTCTCTCCATCGTTTGATTGACTCATTTCCATGAATAGTGTTTGTTCATATTTTATCTACTCCAAATACATAATCTTCCATGATTGATATACATGGATATTTTGAAAATATATATATTCTCTTAATATAAATTTATCATTTATTACACTCTTTATATAATGGTATATGATCATGTGATTTGACATCATTCTCTGATAAAATCAGAATCTACCTTCAAATATGAATGTTCTAGGGTTTTGTTTTTATAGAATTCATCTAAAAAATAAATTTTTTTATTGGTTGATTATATGAGAATAATATATTTATTTCACATTTTCAAATGTTTTAGGTATCAATGTTTTATTATATATATCTATAATGGAAGTTTTGATTCTCACGAATGATGTAGGATTCAAGGTAATTCCTCATAGATCATTTATCATGAGAATTTACCCTCTTGATTCTAGTAATGAGTCTATTTTTCATTTATGAATTAGTGATGGACAAATATTTTTTTTCTATACCCAAGGACCACATCTAGTGTTAGTATGGAATTCATGATCTACAATTGAGTCATGAAATTATCTAGTAAATCAGTGACCCCTCATTAGACATACATAAAAATTGGTTCCGTTGATAGTCCATTTCGGGTATGTTATTATTTAATGACATTATTGACATGTAATCCTCATTATTATCCATTATAATCATATTTCATAAAAAAATATATGGTGAGTTTGGCATCTTTGAATTAGGACTTCTATATTGGTAGACGTTTTACATTGTTTACTCTATAATCATTTGAAAACCATGGAGTGCATCTTCAAAAAACATGATATAGGATGTTCCATACGATATATTAATGTTTTATGTTCATTTTATAATGGAATTATTCTTAGGATGGAAAATTTGAAAAACATTTCATGGTTATGACTGAAAGTCAGTGTGGTTAGTGTTAGTGTGTGAAATCTCTCTAACATTAAATTATGATGCATTTTTTTCTTGAGTATGATTGTATCTATATTTTTCATAACTGATAATGATCAAATTATTTTTATATTTATAATAATTTCTAATTATGATATGCTTTTTTTTTATTTGTATGATCTATCATGTTATGTTTTTTAACATTCCTGTTGAGGTATTTTTCAAGCTTCTCAGAATAGGTGGACCATCATGACATGGTTATCCCATATATGTGAAATATGCATGATCTAGGATTATTGTGATGATAGACCTTAGAACAGGGTAATGACATATCAATTCCTCATAGATGTTTTCAAATTCACACAATTCCCAGTAGAATCCAAGTATCATCTTGACTCTTTTACTAGTGGATGTTTAGTATAATGGTCACTCAATTCATAGTGGATATTGAGTTTTATAGTTCATCTGATATCAATTGGATGCTGATTAAAATGTTTAAATGATTCCATTAAATATTTTGCAGTATGTATACTAGACATGGGTCTAGTTATTGATTTTTATTAATTTGTTGACATTTCATTCATCTTATAATTGATGTATGTAGGGTTGGGGTTTATGGTGTCCTAGTTAGAACATGGGTTCTTATTATATAATTGCTAATTCTTCTCTTAACATTCATTTTTAACATGCAATTAACCTATTTTAAATATATACATTTGTTAATTATATGTTGGTGGTGTTCAAATAGGCTATATTACTCTAAACTTACATGGTGATCCTAATGTTTATGCATACTATATGTTTATGGATCCATTAAATTCAATGGGGACTATGGTAGAGAGATGAGTTTGGGATTATGGAGCATGGTGGTTCCGGGATAGACTCTATAGGATTCTATAATGTTTATTAATTTATTTGTATATATTCAGTATTACGCCAGTTTTTTATGAATTATATTGAGCCAATTAATTTATATATATTGGGCATGTGTTCCATTTTACATTATATTTTATATTAATTTTTTAATATGATTTATTATATTTTCTTTATATAATTTTTATAAGGATATATATTGGTGGTAAATTCTACCACTGTACAGTATTCTAACCCACATTATAGTCATTATCCTCTTATGTATCAGAGTCCCATGTGAATTCATGTGACTCTATGACTTGGACCATGGATTTTATGATGGTGCATTACATTCCTATCTAATTTCCCACCCAAATAACAAATTTGATGAATATAATTTGTTCTATATGTCACCCTTAAGAAATTTTATACCATATCCCTCTAACAAATAGAATTTGTAGGTGGTAATGTAAGAACAAAATCTCTCTTGTGAGAAATCATAAGTTGAGATCTTAGATAATTGGAATAATATTTGACATGGAAATAATAGTCCTCATCCCACATATCCATAGTAAAATATTATTTTTAGAGATTAAATATGGGATCCTTATAATATAAGGAAACAAAACCACGTTCATATTTTAACATCATATGGTTTGAGTTACAATTTCACAGATGGAATTTTGGGTGGAGGGAAGAATTTTGTGTCCCTAATTATTATATAAATGATTCTTCCATTTATTATCCTAAAAAACCAATATCCATATAAAAATCATCTTATTTCATTGAAAAATAATTACACTTGTAGGATAATAGTATTCTTTTTGACCATTTTAAGTATGATTTTTACAAAAAAAAAATTGTAAAACCAAAAGTTAAAAATTTAATAGCTTGTAATCTCTTCAAAAAACCACTATTTCAAAAAATCATTTTCATGTTAAATATAAGTTAAAAAATCAATTTTTTTAAATGATATATAATTATATTTTAAATAAAATAATTTTATAGGACAATAAGTGAAATAAAAGATATTTTTAGGACATATAGTAATAATCTGACAGTTGGAATATTAAATGAAAATTAGAATAGTCTCATAAAAATTAAGAGTAGTAAAATTATTTATAATTGACCTATAAAATGATTAAAATTATTAAATATTTTAATTATAATAATAAAAAATGATTTCAACATTTTTTTTAACAAAAACCCTAAATTAGATTAAAATATAAGAAAGGGTGATTTATATTATTTAATAAAATAATTAATTTTTATGTTAAAATAAATATTTAGAATTAAAAAATTGGGTACATTATTTTTTTAACATGGATATTAATTTTTAATTGATACATTGATAATTGTACTCATTAATTTTTTATTTTTTTGTAAATCAGTATTTATCTACAATTCAAATAAAATAATGTTGTTAGGTATTCAAAAAAATTAATTTATATGGAAAAAAAATTCTTACTAATTTAAAATAATTTAGAGAATCAAAAAGTCTTTAACGATTAAGATAATACAATTGTAAATAATAAAATGAATAAAATTAATTAATTATTTTCCAAAGACAAAATTATATTCTTTCCATATATAAAATTATTTTTGAGTCATTATTATGAATAATATATTTCAATGATTTCATACTATTTAACATGATTTTAAAAATAAAGAATAAATATTATATAATTTAAAACTATCAATAAACATCAAATTGAACAATATTAATAGTCTTGAAATAATATTATTTATTAATCAATATTTAATTATAGGATTTTCTCCCCCATTGATATATTAATATCTATCATCGATCTAGTTATCTTCACATTTAAATTATTTTTTATTAACGATGATCGAGAAAAATCACTCATTAAATCACCATACCAATGTATTTATATCCTTTGGGTAAACATAACTCTCTACTTCAATGTAAATAGACTTTGTCCAATTGAGCGGACATAATAAATGTCAGTTCTACCATTTTAATTCACCACATAATACATCTATTAAATATGTTATCATTATAAAAATATTAAACCAATAAAATTTTAATATTATTTTTTTAATAAATAATTCTTTAGGATTTTATTTATTATAAGTGACATAGAAACATCAATCACCAATGGTTGGATTCTACTACAAAAGTAAACGATGATTTTTTATTTTCAATTATGAATTTCAAGGATATTCTTAAAGATGTACATAATTCATTAATATATCATTATTAAGTAAATAATTTCATATTCATGATTATGTAATTATTAAATATTCAACAAAATAATCTTATTAAAAATAAACAATCGAATTCATTTTTACTATAAAAATACTATAAAGAATAACATATAAATTTCAAACAGTTTTTTATATTTTAATGATATAATAAAAACATATACTAATATACTAAAATATACCATATTCTGGACTATCACAGACCAATTCATGTCAACCCAGTACCGGTCACCATAGTCGGTTCGCAGCATGTCTCAAGGGGCGTTCTATATCCCCTTGGGATGAAAACTCGATCCTGACATAAAAAACATACACATGATAATGATTTAGCACAATTGAAATATCCAAAAATATATAAATAAGAATAACTAAATAATAACACTTAAAAACTAGACAGGTGAATCAAAATAATAAAATTACAAATTCAGATACAAGAAAAATCAAACAGATTAAAAAAAGAAACCATAATCATAAACTGCTTTAACATAGTCTCCATGGAAGCCTTGGCCCCCACCGACCAAAATACCTAACATGATCTGACAATTTGTAGCTGAACCGGGAAAATATGATAAAAAGGAACATGTATATAGAATGATATGATATACAGGAGAACCAAAATGATCAGTAGGAATTCCATATAAATTACACTGAATCCATAAGCTTCTTCTTCTAAAACAGTCCATTGACACCAATTTGAAATAGAATTTATAAACAAGGGTTTCCAAATTTTTTTAAAGAAAAATTTGTTTCCCAATATAAAAATCCAACACACACTACATATTAACTCTAAAATGTATTTACATTTCATAGAAAAAACCGAGACATATAATATAACAGCTATGCTATAATAGAACAGGTTTAACGGTAAAAGAATGAAATAAACCACTTTATGGGAATATAAAAAAAATAAAAAAATAACCATGGGTGATCCTAAACATCCCTAGATAACCGATAGACATACATTGTTCGAAACCACCTATCGGTAAGTCATGAATCCCCAAAGTCTATAACCAAATGATATCCCTTGTGAAAAAACTAGTGGTACTCCCCATCTGGCCTCTATATCTAATTCTGGGTACCAACCCATTTATTAGAGTTTTTATGCTACCATCAATAAATAATATAAATTTCACCCATGAACCCATGGTGATAGTAATAATACTATGTATATAGGGGTCCAATCCACATGTGACGCAGCTCAGTCATCGCCACATCACTTGACTACTGAAAACAAGAACATTATTATATGATAACCCCTCATGGGTGTTTCTTATATAATGGTTCCCCATCTATATAAATATGAATTTTTTATTGTTCAAGGTTCTAATCAGAACATTACACATATGAACATTTAAATCATTTCTAAAAACCCATATGGGATCAAAACATGCACACATAATTATCCTAACCCAAAACCTTACTAAAATGTACACAAACATAATCATTGATTTGGAAGTGCAAAACAAGGATCTAGGTCCGCATGTCAAACACATTTACCAAAAACATATGAATAAAACAACTTTTTTATTTACAAATCCAAACGGGGCATTATGTTACAAAGGATGCACTAAACCAATTCATAATTACCAAGCGAGCCCTTCCCCTTATAAACACACACCATAATATTCTTCAAGGAAAAAATGTTCAACTTGAGGAAAATATTTAATACAATTTTTAGAAACCACACAAAAAACACAACCATATTTATAGAAATAAGAACCATTTAGGAAATCATGTTTTTCAATGAAACACCAATTTAAAGCACCACCTTCACTTGATGACACATCCATGCATGCACCTAGTGCACCCATGGATGTGCCAAATTCTAGAGGCACACTACACATCTGATAAGACACTTAAAACCCACTTTCACAAAATCACCAAATTAATTAAACAAATAGCTAACCTTTAACATAATTTAGAAAAAATGAAAAATCCCCAATAAGTCTATAAAAAAACTTTTAAAAAATACATATATAACCATCATGAAATAAGGTTACCAAATCAAACCCCTCAAACAATGTTCATAACCCAACCAAAACCATTACAATGCTATACTGCAAAATATTTCATAATAGATCAAAATCCACCTGAATAGAATAAATGAATGTCCAAATAAACACCCTAGTTCACTAAACCAAGGAAATTTACACAAATCACATAGAAAACCTATTTTTGATAATGAAAATAAATAATAACCCATCATTTTCATCTATAAAAGGGTGTAATAGAAGTTCAGATAGCATTCAAAATTTTATTGAAAACATGAAAGTTCCAGTGGATCATTCTAGAAAGGTATTGTTGGAAACATATTCCTCAAATTAAGTGATTATGGAACAAGACTCCTAGGAGAGGGAGAATCGGTCCCCGTGGTTGATTTTCATGCCACAAATAAAAAAGAAACATTGTCGACACTGAATCCCCAGACATTTGGGTTCATCCAATGGGATAAAACCCCAATGGAAACTAATGAAAAATTTGAGGATATAAGAAATAAGGATTAATTGGATGAAAACCCTAAAGAAATGCCCTATAATGATAAGGGGATATAGATGGAGTAGGTGGACTTGGGAAGTGGGGTTTCGAGACCCCCTAGTGGACCACAATTGAACAAGGAAGAAGGGTTTGAAATTTAGTGAAATAGAGGTGCGAGTATGATAAGAAAAAAACATTTTAAAATTCTATCACGGTCCATATGGTTTGGCTGCATCATTTTCCAAACCCAATGGTAACCGTGAAGAGGTATCTACCTATAAAAGTGGGACCGTAAGCTTACCATGGAACTAACTCACAACCATTCGTGGGTTGTGCGGTCGTTCTTGTCTAGCCAGCAATGGCGGCACGATTTCCTCACAATTACTACTAAACATGTAGAAATCAGATTCGCAATGGGAAAATCTCCAAAAACACCAAGAATATAAAATATTGACAGGGATTCAAACTCGATCCTCTCCCCAATGATCCAAAAAAAATAATATAATTAAAATGAGTGGTATATATGGTCAGGGTGTGAAAATTATCCCCACCACAGACACTTTCATCACCCAAAAAATCAATCAAACAAAATATAACCAAATACCAAGTTGATGCCTTGCAAATATTGAATGAAATAAAAATGAAGGGATAACCTTACTCTCTACAGGTCACACTAGATTGATCAAAGGTAAAGAACAAAATAAGTCAAGGGGATATCAGGAGAGGGTTATATACACAATAATAACACAACTGACTATAATACCTAACAATTGAAACACAACACCAACATGGGGGAAATGTGTGAACTCCCAATTTGAACTTGAAAATATTTTAATGCTAACCAAACATCGGCCTTAACATGACTGTAAACAAAAAAACTCTTAACCCCGAAAAAATAAAGTCCATTTGTATGAGAAAAATAATTCTACCTCCTAGAACTCAAACAGAGATCATAACATGAAGAAACATGATATACCAGGATTCCGAATAGGAACAGATCCCCCAAGAACTAGGGACCATCTGAACAGGGGTGAAAAAAACACCATAAGAATATAAAATCCTCCACCCGGTATGAAATTGTAATTTTCTCACCCAAAAATAAGACACCTAAAAATATTGAAATACTATTAAAAAGTATCCAGTCCCAAACCAAAACCATCATCAAATTCCTCCAAAAAACTCAATCACATCTATCATTAAATGAAGACCTCCAAAACCCAAACAATTCCACACAAGGGGAAAACACACAATAGGAAATTCGAACAATTAAAACCACAAATTCAAACTAAAAAACCCTATATGAAGGTATAACATATTCATCAAGCTATTATAAAAAAATATGAACACAAAATGAATAGAAGAACAAAAATTATGAAACAGAAAGTTAGGCCAGAGATCCTCATTCCCCAGAGAACTCCTAATTGTGCACAAGATTCACCCCAAGACCTGAAGCTTGGTATAAGATGGTCAATGACCCTTATGGTTAACATTCAGGCTCAAGAATCCATCAATTATAACACCATCCCAAAATGATGATTCTTTCTAAACATTCCCCAGTGACCAGAATAATCACATGATAGCTAGATTTCGAAGGAATGCAACAAGAACAAATATAATACATGAATCAGACACATGGTTGGAACACAAGAGAAAATTATAATGAAATATAACAAATCCATATGGAATAATATTATTTAGTTATTGATTCCCAATGCACACATTGCTCTCCTGAAGGGGAACCTTCATAATAGCAGAACACCACCAGCTACCCCGCAAATCCAATGAAAAAAAACCTCCAAGACGAATATTCCAAAAATGGACCCTCAAGAAACCAAAATGACAAAAACATATACAACCTAGAGGGTTTCCAATAACCTAAAAACAGTTTCTGCAATCATTAAAATGCTCCACTACCTCTAACATTACTTAAATTCCTCGAATAACAAGCAATGCCCAAGAAGAACTGGAAACTGGGCATGAATCATTGGCAATATTTGAATCCTTTCTGGGAGGCATACTCCAAACAACATGAAAAACGTATAAAAAGATGACATGAGTAAAAATAATGATTTAATACACACACCCCGAGGTGAGAAAACCATTATGGAAGCCAAACATGTAACAAAACAAAAAAATTTATCTTTTTCTATATCACAAATTTTTTCATTTAAATTTCAAAAATAAATTATCTAAAGGCCAAATTACCAAATAAAAAATCCATTTTTCCATACAATCCAATTTTTTAATCATTTTTCACTTTCAAATTCACATTAATAAAATGAATGGCCATGCCTCTAATTTTAAACACTCACCCATGACATCTCATGACCATAACATGTGCGTCCATCCACTTGCACTTACATCATCCAATAACAAGTCCCCCATGCACTATCCACATATACTCTCACAAATGTGATCATCTATAGGAGATATCAAGGGTTACAACCATCCTTCCTCATCAAATTCGATCATTTAAAAAATTTCCAACTCAATAATTTTTTCATTTAAAATAAACCTCATTAATTTAAAATCATTTAATGAAAATTAATTTAATATTAAATCAAATTTTAATTATCAATACAACCATTACATTAAAAATTCATAATTTCACCATCCAACCAAAAGATGCATAACAACTGTTGATGAATCACTAGAATAAGGGATTAGCTTGTATGCTTAACCAAATGACATGGTAGTGATCCATGCCCCATGTAAGCTCCAATAACTTGGAGGATCGTAAACATGGTACCCAGACTCCACATGGGTCACTAATCAATGTGAAAGTATGATATAACACTAGCTTTCCTCAATTGTTAGCCCCAAATCCCAAAACAAACAAAGGCCAAAGAATCATTACCGAATTACCCTTGGTAACTCATGTCTCGTCACGAGTGGTGGTGATCAGGTATTCACCCATAACCTACCTCTTGAGCCCCAATAATCCTAATATATAAATAAAGGACACCCTAAATATCAAAGGGTCTCTAATGATACCATTTTATCATGAAACAACTTATGTCAACCTAAAACCGGTCACCCGAACTGGTCAGCAACATGTCCCAAAGGGAATTCCAGATCCCGCTAGGATAGAAACTAGTGTAGGGAACAAAAATCATATACGTGTGAACGATTTAGCATGAATGAAATAACAATTACTAGATAAATAAACAGTTTAATATAAAAATACTTCAAAACATGGAAATTCAATATAAATAAATTAATGAGATTTTCATATATTAGATACATTCAAACAGATAGAAAAATGAAATAATAAAACTACACTCATGTGACACGGTCTCAATGCAACCCTTGGTCTCCACCAACCACAAGACCAAACCTTCTCAAACACCGAGTATCTTAATTATAAAAACAAGAGTAAAAATAACCTATATATGGGAATATAGGATAGGTATGAGTACCAAAATGTTCAGCAGGGATGCCAATGAAATTCCGATGAATAAAATATATTACTTTGTCAAAAGAGCCCATTAAAAAAATTTGTAATGAAATTTTAAAATAATGGTTTTTTCATTTTAATAAATCAACATGAATTCCTATTCTAAAAATCCAACGCAATATATATGTAATTTCCATAACTGATTTCCATTTCATAAATAAAATCCAATACATATAATATTTATTATGCACTAAAACAGAACATGTGATCAGTACAAGTAGGAAATAAACTACTGTAGAAAAACATAAAAAAATACAATAAAATCCACTGATGATCCTAAACATCCATAGAAAACCCATGAACATACCTGGTTCGAAATCACCTACTGGAGTTTAGTGAAGCCCCACATTCTATAACCAACTAATCACCCTCATGAAAAAACAAGAAACACTCCCCATTTGAACTCTAAATATACCAGTTGGTGAAAACCCATCTAATTGGGGTTGGAAATCCACCATCACACAATCTTCTAAAGTTCACCTAGGAACCCATGGTTATAGTAACAATTCTGTGTATGTAGGTGGCCAATGCACACGATACTCAGATTGGTCATTTCCACTGAAATGGCCTACCCAAAACATAGAAACCAATATACGATAACCCTTAAGGGATATCCCTCATATAAATGTTCTCCATATACCTACATATTCTTTTCATATCATTCAAAGGTGACAACACGACCATTTTACATACATACATTTAAATCATTTCATAAAACCAATAAGGTTTCCAAATAAACATTGACACCTATCCAAACAAAAAATCATACTAAATGTTAACACACACCTCACCATTGAGATATAAATGCCAAATGGTCATCTAGGTCGATATGTCTAACACATTTACCAAAAACATCTTTCAACCAGCACATGTATTTTAACAAATCCAAACGAGCCCTTAAGTTGCAAAACACGCACTAAATCACTTGACAATTAAAAATAGGACCTTTACCGTTATTAAATCACACCAAAATACTTTTCAACGCCATAAATGAAAACCTCCAAGAAATGCCATTAAATCCATTTTTAGAAACCACACTAAAGTCCAATCCTCATTGAGAGAAATTAGAACCATTAAAGAAACAATGGTATTCAAGGATGCACCAATTAAACCCACCACCAACACATGATGACACATCAATGTGTACACATAATGAACCCATGGATGATACAACATATAAAGGTGCACCAAAATTTCTGGAAGACACATAAAACCACTTCCAAAAATCACCTATTTCTTTAAATAAATATCTGACCTTCCACATTTTTTAGAAATAATGCACCAACCCTTAAGATACTATACAACATCATTTTAAAATATTCCAATATTACCATCAATATATATTTTTACCAAATAAAACAGACCAAACTATGTTCACAATCCAACCATCACCATTACAACACTATAAAGTAGAAAATTTCATAAAAGATCATAATCCACTTCTATAATATTGAGGCATTTCAAAATCAACACCCTAGGTTCTTTAAGACAAAAAAGTTTACAAAAATATCTTAGTAAACATATTTTTAATAACATAAATCAATAAAAAATCACCATTTTAATCAAGAATATAATATATGTGAAAAAACATATAAATATTTATTGAATACAAGAAAGTGCCAATAGATCATTTCATAATGGTAATGTCAAAAATTCCTACCTCAAATTAAGTGTGGATGGAACAAAACACAATGTAGATGGAGAATATGGAACAATGGATGATCTTCATTACCTAAATCAAAAGAAACATCACCCACACCAAAACCCTATACATTAGGGTTTTTCCAAAGAAAGAAAACCCCAATGCAAAGAAATGAAAATGGGGAGGAGGGAGGAATGAAATAGAAAATGGGTAGAAACCCCACTGAAATACTTTGCAATTAAGAGGGGAGCATCCATAGAGGAGGTGTGGACTTGGGAATAGGGGTTTTGTGACCCCCTGCTGCACCACAATCAAATATAGAGGAATGGTGCTCAATTATAGTGAATTAGAGTGATGGGTAGAATAGAAAATCATATTTTGAAATTATAGCACTATTCACACAGTTTGGAAACATGGTTACCCAAACTCTGTGGAAATTGTGCATAAATCTATACCTAGAAAATAAAGACTACACACATACATTGTAACTACCACATGGTAATGCACAGGGAATGAGGTCGGTTCATTCCCTCTAGAAATGGCCACATAGTGTCTGGATTATTTTTACTAACCATGCAGAAACCATTCTCCATTGGGAAAATCTCTACACACTCTATTTTGTTATCAGGACTCAAACTTGAATATCACCCCAATGATCTAATAATATTAAAAGATTTAAAATTAATATTATTTGAGTTTAGGGTGTGATATTGACACATTTATTTCATATAGAACCACAAGATAGAGACTAAAGGAAATTACAATAACATCACTATTTTTTTGAATTACGAATGTAAGAAAAAAACAATTGATATTAAAATTTAAAATTTAATATTAATAAAATATTATTAGAAATAAACTATTATATATGAAATGAAATATAATTTTTTTATAATAAAGTAATTGATTAATATAACAAGACCATTCATGAGGTTATATGAGTGTTATAATCGAGTGATTCAAGCTAAGGGGATAGTTCCCACTATATCTCTCTTTCATAAATTTTTTTCATTATAATTATTTCAATCACAACCATGATTCATATATATTATATTTATATCATAGTTGTAATTATAACTATATAATTTTTATTTTATATTGTTTTATAATTTGTAGTTTTTTGTTTCCCTGAAAAATATTCCCCAAAAACAATTAAATGTTTATGTTCAAACGTCATCCATTTATACTTCTATGTCATCTATCCCTTCTCTGAGGACTATTTTTTCTCTATTTTTATAAAACATAAAAATATAAACATAATAAAATTGATTTTTTTTAAACCAGTTGACTTTATGTCACATATTTTTTTTTACTAATATAAATAAAATTTTCAATGGTGGTTCTGTTTTGATTCTATATTATTTATTAAATTTGTTTCTTATATATATATCATAATCTATGTTATATCTAAACATTTTTAAATTCATAATATAATTATTTATAATAATTAATGAGGTATGATTCCCTTATTTTATCTATTATTGGTTTAATGTTTATATCTTACATAGTTCATTATATGTTTATCCCACATTTTCTTCATTATTTATTTTATCTACCAAATAACACACACAATATCACCTTCTTCTTCTTTATCTATTTAAAATATGGTGTCATTATGTTATTTATCATTTATTTTCCATATAATATTTTGGTATATTCATTTATTTTTAATTTCCAACTATTAATTTATGTAAAACCATAAAAATATTTTAAGAAATTGTTTTTATTTCCATTTTTTCACTAATTAATTATTAATAAATTTATTCTTCCACAATAATTAATCTATTCATTACATATACCTTTTAATAATTTATTAATTATATCCAATTAGTATACAATAAGATATATTGAATTATTTTTTTACCCACTTGATTCACCATTTCCTTTTAGATTATTATATTGTTAAGTGTTTTTTAATTCTCAAAAGATTTTTTTCTTAATATAATAGGTTTATAATTTTTTATTTAATTTAGAAGAAATTTTTATGTCATATAATTATCTTAAATATATTAATTTAATTATATACATATTATATATATTTGTCCATAATTTGTATCTCAAAAAAATTATAATGCGTAGACATGGTACATTTATCATTCTTGACTATATTCAGCATGAACATGATGTGGTTATAAATTCATATTATTTTACAATTTGTTGGGAGATGCTGCCAAAATATGTTTATGATGATATGAATTAATTTAGTACAAAATTATTATTATTACCATCCTCCAATGAGTTTTTGACTCCTATGTTGTTTTTTATGTGCCATTTTTTTATCATTATCATTCAAGATTCCATGTTTTAATGGTAGACTATTATAATATCTTACCCTCTGTTTTTCCTATTTTTATCCTCATATATGGATATTTTTTTCACACATTCATTTATTTATATCCCTAGTGTTCCCCATAAAATGATATGAATAAAATTATATGATTGATAAAATAATGAATTTTAATATAATTTATTTCATTGTTGATTTAAATTTTCATAATTTGGTATATAATCTCACAAAGAAAGAGGGATTTTTTAAGATTGGTTCTATTATATATGTATTTTATAATTTAAATTTTGTAATATTATATGTATGAGATGTAGGTAATTTTAATTAATCTCCAATATCTATTTTCATTGATATATTAATCTATATAAATAAGTTATTTGGATATATATATTATTTAATTTGATTAAGTAACCATAATTCATGGGACCAAATATAAATAAATAATTTATGATCCATATAGACAAAATAAATTTCTATATTAATATCATGATAAATTTATTATTATATTTTGTAACTAAAAATAAGAAAATATATAAAATTATAAATAATCTTTTTCTATAATTATTCACACATATGCATCATTTAAAATCTCTTTATCTCTATTATGAACCAATATATAAAACCTTTTATAACATATATAAAAATAAAATAATATTTAATAAAATAAATTGTATCAACATTCTATAAAATGAAATATCCTAATAATTATCATAGAAGATAAATATTACTCTATCCGTTCTTCATAATCATTTCATTAACACATCTATGGATAATGTAAACCATTGGTCAATGTTATAAAAATTTAAACTAATTGTTACATAAATCAAAAAGATAATATCTAGATAGTGGATTCATTAATTTATTTTCTTCAATAATATATATGTATTATTGTCTTAACATATTTCAAATTAACTTATATATAATTTGTGAAAAAATATCATTAATATTAACTAATACCATTAAACTGTTATTGTATTTTTCTCAGTGTACCATAATCATAAACATCCATTGAAATCATCAAGTATTAATAAAAAAATTAACAAAAAATATCTTATTAGTAATTTATATGAAATTAATTGGGAATTTAATGTTCTTCAGCAATACACATTAGCATAATGATCATCATAGAATCACAATATGGTTCTTCGTTTATATTATTAAGTGTCACCTCATTCATTAACATCATCTACAAAAACATGATCATATTAAACAAATGAATTATAAGATATATATCATCAACTATACTATTTATTTAATATACCACTATATTTTAGAACTTGTTTTATTGATAATGTATGTTTAAATTAAAGAAAACACTATTTAAATAGTTAAGGGAATGATTTTATTACGAATTATTTTTTTAAAAAATATAACACTATTAGATCATCAATCCATGGTTAATTGGATATCCCCCTTTCAAAATCATATGTCACCTGAAGCTCATACATGTAAAATTTCATATAACCATTTGAATTATCATTCAATAACTATTTTATTCTTACCTTATATCTTATTCATTAATATTTTGTTTATACCATAACTTTCCTTTTTTAAAATCATCTATATAAACTATTATAACATTTAGAAGATATTATTTTTCAGTACCTCATTAATAATTACATTCCCCATTTACACAATTAAATTTATTTCTTTTTATAATAAATTCAATGTGATGAGTTTTAAACATAAAATAAAAATTTTGGTTCCCTTTTGATATACCATCACTCTATTTTATTTGTTTCTTAACTACTATATTCCTATGAATATCTACCATTACAGTTTAATCACCTGCTTTGGGTCCTTCATTAATTATTTCCCATCAACTCTAAGAAAGTATATTTGTGTTATTTATCTGAATTTTAAATTATAGTTTATAAATAAAAAATAATAATAAAGAGTAGGGTACAATAAACTCATATTATTCTATATTAATGTAATTCATTTTTATTCTTACCAATTGGAAATGATTATTTCAATTAATATAATAATAAGAAAAATATACACCAACTGATATAAAACATATTTCATAAATAAATAAATTAATCATATATTTTCCTACATATTAAAATCAAATATATTAAATGAATGAAACCCATCAATACACAATGTTTTTTAGTAATTATTTTTTCGAATTCAAATTTATTACAAAATCATTTATTTTTTCACATGGATATCCTTAATTATTTTAATTGAACTCTAAAATTATTCTATATATTTATAAAGTAGATTTTCAATAATAATTGAATCATAATTATGGTATGAGGGTGTTTTCTAATTTAACTCAAATTAAAAAACTAGATAATATTATTTATAGTGTCCATTAAAATTTAATTATTTAAAAGACTGATATAATATATTGATGTATTATAATTATTTTAATACCACTATATCATTGTTACATTAAATAATATTAATTATAAAAAAATTAATCTTCAAGGATTTTTATATTTGAAATTATGATTTTTATGTATTTTATATATTTTACATTGTTACTTCATACTTTTTAGAAACCAGAATTGGAAGCCATGAAATGTGATTTAGTATTTTAATAGTGGTGTTATGGTAGAGTCGTGATTTTTTATATCATGTGAAAAAAAATAATGTGACTCACTTTTATATAGTTAGTGATGGCACATGACTTGCACACAGTTTGGTAGAACCACATCAGTAAATCATATATGATGTGATGATTTGTTCAAATTGAGTCTTCATGGAATCTAAATTATACAATAAATCCTTCAACCAAACCCTAATACTAACCATAATACATATTAATGTGGATTTTTTAATTTAACAATTATAATATTTATACACCTTGTTCATCCCTTTGCTTCTATTTCAATCAACTGATCCATGGATGAGCTTAACAATGGTCTTCCAATTTATTTATTTATTTTGAGAAAAATATTATTTTATTTAATTAGTTTTTAGAGTTAAATCCATCATATATAGTTCTAATCTCCCCTACACCATATCCTTACCCAATTGTTCATTTTTAAAATAAAATCACTAATAATTTCTTGGTATAATTTGTGGAATATGATTTGTCAAATCGTAATTATTTTATTGTTTAAGAATTTTATAGATCATTAACCTTTTTATTGTATAATTCTACATGAATGCAGAGTGGTTTTTATTTATTTTATGGCTAGTTTTTTTAATTCGATTGTTTATAATTTTATGAAATTATTGAGTTTAAACATTATTTTTTATTAACATATATCTATTTAAGAAACCTTTTTGTGGATTAAAAATGGTTTTTATTTGTTTTAACGAATTTGTTTTGTGGTTCATTTAACTGATTTTAAGTGACTCATTTTTACCTAAATTATTTTCATGCCATGTTTCTTTATAACTTCATAATGAGTTTTTCATAAAATGGATTTGATGATAACAAATGAAGTGTATACATGATTTTTATTATTACATGTTTTATTTAATGAATGAATGATTTAGTATTTAAGGTACTCTTTAAAGAGGAATGAGTTGTTTTTAATGTAATGAAAAAATTTGTGTTTTGAATGGGAATTTTGGATGTGGGTTATCTATGAGTGGCTTAATGGACTCTTTGGTTTTCATAAAAATTATTATGTTGTCGGTATGTGTATGAATATGCGAGTTGTTTCTATAAATATAATTAAAATCATGTATTAAAAGAAAATAAATACTTTATATTTTGAATTAAATGTTGATTTTAAACCCTATTGTGTACCCCCTTATATTCAAATTTTCATATCACTAAAGTATTTTAATTCATTCATATACATGCGAATAATGTTATTTCATGTGAGGGTGTAATTGTTAAGGTGTGATTTCTTTTAATTTTCTATTTTTATCATTTTAATTATATATTCATCACATATACCTTGATTTATATATAATGAAATTTCTGTGAAGTTTTGATGAAAATATATAGGATTGTTTTTCTAACATTAGATCCTTTATTGCATATGGGATTGTGGTCTGGTTTTCATGAGGTGATTTAGTATGATTGATTATATGGAAATAAAATGATGGATTATCTTCCTCAGTTAACTCGAGATAGTTATTGGGTTAAAAATTAAGTTCATAAATATAGATGTGGTTTTGATACACTGTGTCAATGAAATATTTGTGTTAGAACATTATGTAAAGAACCAGAAATTACATTTAATTTTTTAAATAATTTATGAGAGTTTTACGAGTCTGTAAAAAAATGATGGTGCGTGATTCCTGGGCCCACAGTTCTCGGAAGGAATTTCTGAACCTTTTTTCTGGCACGTTCTATAAACATGTGAGTGAGTTTTTTAACATTTGAACCGGTGCTCAAAATTTAAATCTAAGGGTATCGTTGAACTCACAATGCAGTTTTTGTTAAAGGGTAATTTCACCTTGACAGTAGTTGGTTGAGGGTGAAAGAGAATTTTTGCGTTTTTCATGGAAATAATAAAATAAAATAAAGACATGTTTTATTTTATTTTTTTGTAAACACCCCCTTGTGGATATTGTGGGTTGGAGACCACCTAAGCCCAAAACCTCCCAATTCTGATTTAAGATGTGGGGATGAACCGAACCTATTAATGAGGGAGAAACCTCCCAACTACCTTTTTAATGTGGAGGATCCTCTTGAGCTTCCTCCCCATTAATTAAGCCAACCCACCATACATAATTATGCCATGATAAGTGATTAATTAACCCTATTTGAAATTGTTCCAACAGTTAAATCGGGGAAAACATATCACATATTTTCTACTCTATAAATTTAGTGGAATTAGGGAGGGGGAATATTGGGAGAATGCTCTCCAATGAAGAATGCTCCGCCAAAGAAGAAATCTAAGACTTGACGAAGAAGGGGAAACCTATCATGTGGTCGGAGAGATGCCATCAGAGTTTTCAAAAGAAGAGGAAGAGGCTGACTCGTTCATCCATCTTGAGGCTTTTCGAGGAGGGAGTAGGGTACATAGTCTACTACGAAGCATCAGGGACCAGTCTCGGATGTGTCCTGAAGCAGGAGCGAGCAGTGATCACATACAGTTCTCGACAGCTGAGGAAACATGAGTAGAACTATTCTACCTAGGAGTTAGAGTTAGCAGTAGTGGTCATTGCCTTAAAGATGTGGTGACACTATCTGAAGGGAGAGCATTTTACCGTGTACTCTGTTCATATGAGCCTCAAGTATATCTTATTCTAGAAGGACTTGAACCTGAGAAAACGACTTTGGCTTGAGTTCCTCCAGGACTATTACATTATGATAGTCTATACTATTGGGAAGGGGAAACTTGTTACAGATGATCTCAGCATGTGGTCAAGTATACAACTGATAGGTGAGGTGATAGACTAGATGGCCTATTTACCGTTATCCTTTGTGGATAGATATAGAGTAGCCTTTATTTAGTCTCATACAGTCACTCCCCCACTTCTTCATCAAGTCCATGAGGTGCATTATGCGGATGCTGACTACGAGACATGACGTGATCATATATCCACAAGACAGGCACCTCATGGATTTTCCGAAGGTGGGGATCACATCATCCCCTTCAGAAGATGTATAATGGTACCAATGTCACTTCATGAGTAATTGATGAGGGAGTTACAAACATCCCCTGTAATGGTACATCTAGGAGAGGCAAAGATGTACAAGGAACTCCGACTGGAGCACTGGTGACTGGGAATAATGAATGATGTTTCAGAGTTTGTTTCTCGGTGCCTCACTTGTCAAAAGGTGAAGGTGGAGCATCAGGTACCAGTAGGCTTGGATCAGCCCTTAGAGGTCCTAGTGGGGAAGTGGGAGGGGATATCCATGTACTTCATGACTAGACTTCCACATACATCAAAGAGATATGACTCGATTTGGGGGATCAGTGACCGAATCACCAAGTTGGCCAACATCCTACCGATTAGAGAGTATGGTTCAGTAGATAGCTTGGGACACCTATATGTGCAAGAGATTGTGTGGCTACATGGAGTACCTTTTACTATTGTCTCTGATCGTGAAACACGTTTTACTTCACAGCTATGGAATGGGTTGCATGAGGCTTTTGGAACACAGCTTCATTTGAGCATAGCCTTCTCTCCTTAGATGGATGGCTAGACTAAGCAGACCATTCAGACCCTCGAGGACATGTTGCATGCTTGTGTCCTTGACATTGGTCACAATTGGGAGGATCACTTACATTTGGTGTAGTTTGCATACAACAAAAAATATAACTCCACCATAGGGATGGCACCTTTTGAGGCGTTATACGGGTGACCTTGCAGATCACCTTTCTGCTGGACTGACCAAGGGGGGTCAGCATTAGTGGGACCATAGAAGGGACGTGCTACCGTGGAAAAGATGCAGAATATCCATGAGTGGTTGAAGACTGCACAGAGTATCCATAAGTCTTATTCAAATGGAATACGGAGACCTCTGGAGTTCGAGGATGGTGACCATGTCATTCTATGGGTCTCACCCCGACAAGGTCAATGGAGATTTGTCTGAGGCGACAATTTATCTTTAAGGTAAACCAGACCTTTTTATGTCCTCACCAGAGTTGGAGAGGTGGCATACTACTGTTCCCTTCCACCTCAGTTGTTCCAGTTTCATGACGTCTTCCACGTATCCCAACTGAGGAGATATGTGCATGACCCTTCTCACGTCATTGACCATGGTGATTTGGATGTCGATGATGGGGTGAATTTTATATAGGTTCTAGTAGAGACTAAGGATCGATATGAGTGGTTCCTTCATGGATGGTCGATACCTATGGCGTGTGTTCGATGGCAGAACGAGAACCACCAAAAGATAACATGGGAGCAGGAGGCTCAGATGCGTGCTTAGTACCAAACACGTGTTCCCTTAGTTTGATTTGTGGCTTACAAGGATGTAATGCCTGAGGTGGGGACAATGTAATGTCCCCAAAATTACATGTAATTTTATTTTAATTTATGGGAATTTTACGAGTCCACGAAAATTGATGGTTTGTGATTCTGAGGCCCGAAGTTCCTGAAATAAATTTATGAACTTTTTTTCGGGTACATTCTGTAAACGTGGCAGAATGTTTTTCTATCTTTTGAACGGGTGCTCAGAATTGAAATCGAGGGACACCATTGAACTCACAGCGCCAGTTTTTGCTTAAGGAGACTTTCACCTCGATGACAATTACTTGAGGGTGAAAGATAGTTTTAGGGATTTTCGTGGAAATAATAAAATAAAATAAACAAACATTTTATTTTATTTTGTTGTAACCAACAACTTGTAGATAATATGGGGTGGGGACCACCCGATCCCAAAACCTTCCATGTTTTATTTTAGAGGTGGGGACCGCCTGATCTTCTTAATGAGGTAGAAACATCCCTACTCCCTCTTTAATGCGGAGGAGCCTATTGATCTTCCTCTACATTAATTTAGCCAATGAACCATACTTAATTATGCCTACCTAAGTGATTAATTTTCCCAATTTAAAATTGTTCCAACAATTAAATTCTGGGGAACATATCACATATTGGCTACTTTGAAAATTTTGAGGAATTGGGAGAGAAGAAATATTGGGAGAAATCTCTCTAACAATGAACACTCCACTAACGAAGAATACTCCCCCAACTAAGAACGCCAACCTCGACTTCGACCTTCTTCCTCAAGACATCTTCCCACATGGTCCATCTTCATCTAAGACGAATCGATGTCCATAATTCCTTATCATTCCAACGTCAACGAACAACCCAGGGTAGGGGTTTATTGTGAATGATTATATATTTTACCCATGTTCATTCCTTCTAAAATAGAAAACACAGATCAACCTTCTAATTAGTTGATCCGCATATGTTTTCCTTTGTGGGATTATAGAATAATCATTGTGTGATGGTTTTACATTCTTCTTTCTTGTTCTTGATGAGCCATATGCTACAACTCTAACACGAAGGGTATAGGCAAAACAAACATGGCGTGACCACTCTACAAATCTTGTGATGATTTGCGGAGTTGAATGTGATGAAGGCGATGATATAACGACACTGCCCCGCTGCCACTGCTTCCTCGCGACCCCCAAACTCTGTCGTCCGCAGCCCTTGCCGCTCTGCCATCTTCCGCCCTTGCGGCTCCACCGCCCGCCGCTTTCTCCACCGTCGGACCGCCGCCTCGTCCACCGACTAACGACCCGTCTTCCTTCCCGTGGTCGGATCACTGATACGCGGCCAGTCCACACACCCATGGCCAGTCCGCTCCCTCGTGGTCGGTCCATGCCCCATGTACAGTATGTGCCCTTGCGGCCGGTCTACCACCATCGCGGCCGGTCCACGCCCTCGTAGTACTCCACGACCTTTTCGTGCCCTCGTTGTACCCCTCAGTCGAGCCACCTTCGTGGCACCCTTGTGGCCTTCGCGTGCCAGGCTGGACCCAACAGACCGAGCCACACTGCGGGCTAGGCCACACCCAATAGGTCGGGCTGGGTTGACCCAAACAAGGTTGGCCTGGGCTGGGAAGGTCCGACCGGGTCAGACCGGACCCGGTCCCACTACAAACTAGTTACTTTTTTTTGGCCATAACATTGGCACTGGATTTCTATTTTAAGAACCGTCAGTGGAACTAGAAATCATCGAGTGAGATGGTCACTTTGAGTGATACCCCACATTATTTGTGATTATGATGGGGAACGGTAATGTTGGATCGAGCACGAATCCGACCGACCCCTCGGGACTAAAATGCTAATAACTCATAGACCGGGAATCCGATTGAGACGCCCTATGTTACATTGAGACCCATATGACATGACAGACCATTGAGAAACATTTTCATGGGACTTCATGGATTTTGGAGTTTTGACATTTGGATTTTCTGGCAGTTTCCCCAAGCCCGATACGTACAGAACCATGTGACTAGTTGAGACTTGACGACTACTAATCGTTTTGACTCGGAGTGACTCGACTAGCCAAGTGGGGAGCACATTGGATATGCATTATAACAATGGTGGGGATTGACATGGTGACACAGTAGACCCACTGTACTTGATAGGAGGATGACCTCAGTTGGCTATGAGGGGTAGCATCACTATGTGATGCGGCAGACGAATAGTGGGGGGTGCCTCTATGTGACACGCACACCCATGGTACTCGATAGGAGGAGTACCTCAGCAGTCCTAGGTTATTGGTAATCACCTCTGTGTGATGTGGCAGGCCCACTGTACTCGATAGAAGAGGATTTCTCCAGTAGCCATGGTGTTAGACATTGTGACTGGGAATGTTACTTAACAGTACCCCTAGAATAAATCCTGGTTTGAGATGAGTCAGAACCTCTATGATTTTTTCATGATTAAGATGGATTACATGATAACATAGGTATATATATGGGCATATACCTAAGTATGGTTATCTGTTGATTTCATACTTTGTGTTTTATCCTTGTTGGTTTTTTTGAGACCTAGAGGGTCTCGGAGTCCCTACTAAGTATCATTATACTCACCCTTGCACGGGCTATGCCTGCACCATGTTGTCTTGGAAGTAGATGATAGATAGCACAGACTGAGGCTAAGAGTACCAGAACTAAACGGTACCTAGAGGTGGACAATACGGAGTGTCGGTACGTAGTGGAGATGGGTGGATGTTGTGTGCAGAGGAGGCAATCTGTACCTGCCCTTCATATAGGATCCTTGGAGGATGATCCAGTAGTTTTACCTTCTTTTTCATCAATTGTATTGTATCATAGTTGTACTTTTACTTTCCAGTTGGGATTTAATTTTAACCCCTTTTACATAATGCAATCACTCTATTTACAGTTTAGTTTACTTGTGTTTATGTCTCATTGTGTGATTGGTTATGTGTGCTTATAGGTAATAAAGGAAATTCCTTCCCAGTTTTATGGAATACACCTTTGGTGCTAGTCACCATTCCCTAGCCCATGGAAGGTGGGCTTAGGGTTAGTCATGGCACGGGCCTCGGGGAACGGGTCGTGAAACCTTATGTATCCAAAGGATTAATATCTACTTATTAGTGTTATTACATTAAATATTTAGTAGAAAAAATTATTTTACACTTTTGATTATATAGTTTAGTCACCCAATTCATAATATTGATTTTTATTTAAATTTAACTCGTTGATACTGTAGACCAATTATATTTTATTCCTTATTTCATTCAAGTAGTGTTTTCCTTTCAACAAGTATAAAAACCTATGATTATAATAATGGTACTGAAAAAGGTTAAAATAGGTTGGGTTTTTAAAACAGGGAGGTCCATTATCATAATAATTTATATTAATATTTTAATTTCAAATAATCTATTATACTCCATGGTAGAAAATAATCATTTCTAAGAGTCATTAAATGGACTGGTCTTTATGTTTTGTATGGAAGTTTTAGTTTTTATAAAGAATGGATAATTTTTTCACATGTTTATTTAATATGATAATTTGAAAATAAATGAAAGGTGTAATACTCATTATACATGTTCTGAAAATTTTTAAATCTGTTAAACCTAACATTATTAATAATTTTTAACTAAAATAGAGGTAATATTGTATAATATTATTTCAATTTCACCATTTGGGTATTTATAAATGTCATGTATACTATAAACATTTTATACACTCTCATTTGCGTGGTCGTGTAGCTTACATGATTTAATTAGAGTAGCTAGTTTGTAGTATATGACATTTATTATTTATTATATCTTATGATAGACGCAATGAGATATGGATAGTTATAATGGATCACAAAGATATTTTAAATTAGTGGCTTAGTTTGTTTCATTATTATTGATATGTATTCATATATTAATTATTAAACAATGTGTATTTTATTTTATAATTTAGTGTTACTTAGAAATTATGTTTCTTTATTGTAAAATATATTCCTAGATGAACGAGACTAAATTTATGGAATATGTTTCATGTGAACGATTATATTGTTTATTTCATGTTTGTATTATATATTTATTTATATGTATTTATTTTCTATACATGATTGCCCATTGTATAGATACATCATTTCAAATGCACAATATTTTACACTATTTTATATTACTGGTATCAATGAGCAAAATAATTCACATAAATTTCTTATTTTTATTCCCTAGTAAATTATTCCAATCTATGGAAATCAAGAATCATCTATCGGCCATAGGAATAGAAAATTTCTAAACCATTTGAGCATTAGTTTGGGATGGTATACTAAAATATTCTATTAGAGAGCCCCATTTCTTTTTGGGTGTTATTGTTAATAAAGAGACTAGTACAATGAAAACATTGTTGGATGGTCTTTTGAAGGTTATTAATCATCATTTTTTACAAAAAAAAATTATTTTACCATTTGTATATTGGGTTTGATTCTCGAACTATATTTTGTAGATGACTTGTTTTGTTGTTTTTATTTTAGCTTACATTATATTCATACCCATTGTATATATATGATATTTTGAGGGCCTCATTTATTTTCAAGGTGGAAATAGAAGGATCAGAGTTCATTGATTATCTCTAATGGTTTAGAAAACTATGAAAAAACTTTTAAAGTAGTTTTATGGAGATCATATATAATGTTTCATGGTTTTCAATTCTGTGATAATAACCCACATACATCTCTACTTCCCCACTAAAATTTGTTTTTTCTGTCATTGTAATTTTAATTATTATAATTTTGGTTCCCACTGGTCAGGGATAGTGACAGTGGGGTGTTATAATGTTTTTATGATTATTGGAGGCAATTAGGTATGTTTTTTCTTATATAATATTTATATTTATATGTGTTATAATGTAATTAATTATGATGAATGATATTTATAAAATGCATTTCAGTTTTAATACCATTTAAAAAATTTGTAAATAATTTAAATTGTAAAGATGTGTTTTAAATTTGAGGATTATTTTATTTACATTTCCAAATAAAAAACAATATTTCAAAAGTTTTTTATTACGTTTTTGGGGGTGAAAAACTTTTTCGGTTAACTGGTTATGATTTTGAAAAAAAATTTGTTGTTTTTTGGAGAATACATTTCAATGATCATAATATTTTTCAAAAACATATTACTTATATAGTTTATTAGTAAAATTATTTTGTATTTGAATATATATTTTCATAGGTTTGTGTTTCCATTATGGTATTTGAAAAATAAATACAATATTGTAGAATTTAAAAAAAATGAAATAGGCGTTATTTTTGTTAGACAAATATTTTTAAAATGAGAATTACTATGTGTTTCAAGAATTAAGTATAACATTATAATGATTTAGTAAAATATTTATTTTAATAATTATGGTGATTTATAAATCTTGGGAAAACATTTTTAAAATTTACTTTAAGTGAATTTTGAATTCTATGATATCAATCTTGTTTTTTTTAAAATTTAATATTATGTTTTCTAATACAGAATAGATATAATGTTTCATTCCATTATTGGATAATTATTTGGGGATTTATCTATTTTATATGAATTTATTTTTTATTTTATTTGAGATATAAAAATAAGTTGGGATGATTTTTTGGTTTATTTGAATAAACCTCTCCAAAATCACTCAATGGAATATAGAAATTCTATCTCTAGGGATAATAATTTGGGTGATTCCTCTTATAATTTATGTGTAACTATTCTTATTATTTTCTATACCATGTATTTATATAGTGTTATAGATCAAAAATCTCCATTTTTATTAGACTTAGAATCCATATTATACTTTTCTATATATATATCGTGTAATTCATTTGACATTGAATAACTTTAGAAGTATTGTTTTATTGAGAGGGAAAATTTTCTAGACCTAAAATAATCTAGGGATATATTTTTGATAGTATCATATTAACATCTAAGTGAGATATAGTATCATATATACCTAATACTCTTTTTATCATCTATTTCAAGATTAATTCATTGTGATTTTAGATTTACTTTTTCTTTTATGTATATTGTGTTTTAATATATTTTCATTAAATAATTCATTAATAATTTTTGGGTGTGGCCGATTTTTTTATACATATTCATATTTATATTATTATGTGATGTTATCCCAATATTAAGATATGGGATTTATAGATTTAATATGGGGAAACATTTGGTTAGTGTTTTTATAATTGTGACAAGTGTAACACTATTTATTTGTTACGTAGATGGATGGTTGTTTTCATGACTAGATTCTAATACTCCCGGAACATGATCCTCCTGCGACATGTGTCTCTTATAATACTAGGGTTCATTTACAAGAACATCTAGTAATATGAATCATGAGAGTCTCTTATCATACTAATTTCAATTCCAGTTGGACAAGACCTGATATTTATATTTTCATTTTTGTCACTCAAAGACACCCAGGGAGACATCCTAGGAGGTCACCTATCTTATAGAAACTTCATGCTAATGATTCTTTATTATTGAGTTATTTTCAGATAATATTCCCTAATGAATTGTTATAACTGATTACATTCTAGTAATATAAGTTCATTTAAGTCTCACTTTTCCACATTGGACACATTCTCCACTACTTTAAAGTGGACCATCCCTATTATAAACCACACAATTCAATGAATACATATTCCACAAAACATAAATATAGGTATTGTCTTGGTAATTTTTCTTCCAAACCATCCTCCCCATTACATTACCAATGTAATCAGACAACATGGGTCTCCTGTAATAACACATATACATTAACAGAATATCATAAACCAATTACCAATTATTTTAATTAAACAATAATAATTTCCCCTACAATCCTACACATATTAA
Source organism: Viscum album (assembly GCA_963277665.1). NCBI lineage: Eukaryota > Viridiplantae > Streptophyta > Magnoliopsida > Santalales > Viscaceae > Viscum > Viscum album. Next base: position 517,146,541 of record OY728141.1, read on the forward strand.
TTAATTATTCATTTTCCACACTCTCACTCACATTAAAAGAGTTCCCAAGATATCACTCATTTAGAATATATTACAAAATATAAATTCAGAAATATTTATTTTTTTATAGATGGGTTCCCAAAAATTAAGATGAAAATTATTTAATTGAGTAGTATATGTTTTTATATTTTGTGAATGTTTTCCCTTATTGTTGAATTTATTACATTTTGGATGGTTCACTATGAGTCAATGTTCCGAAATCAATTTCACATGTTACTTTTAATTTCATATATTGACCCAATGTTAGATCCCATGTTTTTCTTCACTAAAAATTTATTTGGTTTTTTATATCCCATCATTTTTAGTATAAGGGTTTTTTATGCATTGGTTGACATTGATTTGTGACATTTTTTATTTTTAAGGTTTTTTTCATTAAGGATATTCCTAAAAAATAATTTATAGTTGGTTATAAATGATAAATGATTTGTGTTTCAATTTTCATTATTTTATGAAATCATGTCAACTATTATGATAAAATGTTAGTTAGTGTGTTTTTTCTCAACCAATTGAGGTGAAATTTAAATTATTTGGGTATATAATGTAGGTCCTAAAAATCATGATTTTATTTTTTTGACATTACAATTATTGTATTTATATGATATTGTTAATTATGGATAAGTATTTGATCAATTTATGATGAGGGAGTTGTGTTCATGTTGTCTGATATTCTCGGAATACATTTATCTAGCCCACCCACCTCATATGTTGTTTGTTGATGATTTTTCTTTTATATTACTTATACATTTATAATGACCATATGGGGACATAATGTGGAATGGTGGAGATAATTATCTCACCCTCGTGTAACTATTACATTAAATATTATTCAATTACATGATATTATTACAATTTCTATGATATGTATATGAATCATTAAATTTATTTGGTATTTTAGATAAAATTCATGGCTACTACATGTTTTGGAGAATCATATAATAAAATCATGTGTTGTGTTATATATTTTTAGTGTGGGATATATTTTTATTGCATGGTTTATTAAATAGTGAATCAAATTCATGCAACTCAAATTTATAAAGGTTTTATGGAGAATGAAATTTGAATGGTTAGGGAGAACCGTGAATGGTTACCATGTTTGGGGTGAGATTTCATATTGGTGGAGTCTACATGGTTGGGTCATCGTTTGTAAAATCATTTGGAAAAACCATTTGACTATATGAATTTTTCATTAATGTGAATTTCCAAAATTATCCTTGATTTTTATAGAGACCATTGGGCCTTTATTTTATCCATTATAAATTAAATTTCACAAACACTTTTTCAAGGGTATTCTATAAAGACTTATTTTGGATTGATCTTACTCTTTATGGTTTGAAAAATATATGAGAGGTAATATATCATATAATTTTCTCATATCCCCATATAATCAATTTCCCATTATTCTTCCATCACTTATGAAATATAATCATGTAGTGTGATGAATTTACTTTTAAATATTAGTAAAATCATATTTATTTCATTCTGGGTTAATATTTGATGTTTCCTTTCTTCATTTGGGTTCTACAATTTATGGTAAGTGTTTTCTTCTTTATTAATATAAGGGTTTTGTAAAATTTTATTCCATTTCAATTTCTTTACATGAATCTGTTTCTAAATGTTTCTTATTATTAAGCTATATATGTACATGATACCCTTGAATGGACTATTAAATAATTTTTCATTGTTTTATAGACAGATTAAAATGGGGGTTTCAAGGGATTCTTAATATATCATTTAAAATGAAAATATTTGTATAATATGTGTTTTTTATTATTCATATGATGATATATATTAATCATTATTATGATAAATAGAGTTTTTACCCTAGTATTAAATTACAATAAATAAAGTATATGCATTTTTTTCTTTTATTAATAAGTTATTTTGTTTTTTTCAAATGATTTTTAATTGATGGAATATTTATTAAAATGTGAATTAACATTCGGTGTTTTCAATGGATGTTTTGGGACATGGTTAACTATGGGGGGATTAATGTATTTAATTTATTAAATAAAATGTTTCCTAAGTTTTCTGTGTGTGTGGGTGACATAGATATTTCATGTAGTGTCCATCTAATTTGGTTTCAAGGATGTTTTAAGAATTTTATAAACTTATTCAGTTGATTATTATTATAAATATTGTAATTAAACTTTTTTTCTAATGTGTAAAGCCATAAATTATTATTTTTGATTATTATACATATTTAATGCCTTCTTAAAGTAATAGTGTTATTGGTTGGGTGAGATTTAATTTTTTTCAGTTTATGTTTGTGATGATCACTATCTATCTATTTTCATCACTTTCACCTTGAGTTATATATCCTCGAAATCCTAGGTGGAAAATTATAAATACATGAATGATTGTCACAATTAGTTTATATAGTCAATTTTAGAGGTTACTATGTCCCCATTTGTATAAGTATTCTTATTAAGATAGATAATAAAGCTCAGAGTGGAACGACTGTGCTCCATTGTTAGTCTAGAAGGGATATCATGATGAGAGTCTTGTTCACATATCTAGCTTATTGTTTTATGATATTATGTGAAGTATAATTTTAGCTTAGAACCTATCAAGTTACCATGATTCATATATACATATCAATGGTGTGATATTTTGGATTTCTTCTACCATATTAATTTGTTTCCTCGTGTTTTAATTTTGTTTAATGTCACCAATATTGATATTTATTGTTATTTCACTCATGAAGATGTCTATTATGGTTCCTTTTTTCTTATATGTATTTTTTATTTATAATAGGACTTGTTCATTAATATTATTATAATAAAGGAATTTTTAAAAAGGATTTGAATGATGTAATAATGGTTTGGTTTATATTCATCAGTTGGAGGTCCATATTTTGTAAACAATTTTATAATATTTTTTAATTTTTGTGATTGATTTATATCTTCGGGATAAATTTTTTGAATGGTATTTTAAAATAAAAATGTATTTTATTTCTTTGGTATGAAAACATTATTTTCAACAAAAATATTGATTCTATTCTAATGTTCATTTTCCTTGGACTTCTATAAATGGATTGAATAGATTATATACATGATACTTGTTATATTCATTAATTATAACTAGATGAACATATTTTATAAATGACAAACTTATTATAAATTATGAAATGTTTAAAAATTTTAATTTTCATTGACTATTTCTTCATTTCTTACAGGTCTTGATTAGATCACACCGAACATAAAAAATCATATGTGTGTGGTTCTACCTTAATATTTTTCCCTTAGGGTCCACGTTATTGGTCACAAATTGATTAGTATTCATTTTTTTCTATTAAAAAAAATTAAATATATTGTGAATTAATTTAGACCTCATGTTTATTACAAATTAGTGTCTTAGGTTGTTTCTCTATTTTTAAGATGTGTTTATAATGATCAATTTATCAACTATTATATAATTTTGAATATCATTTGAATGTTTTGATCATGGTAGTTACTAATTAATAGGTAAATTCATTATTGAGAGTGATTAATCTTATTTATTATTTCTTGTGTGGAATTTTTTTCAAATTTATGTCTTGTTTGGTTTAATTTTTATTTCTACTTAATTACTACTAATTCTTGGTAACCTTATTTTTGGACGCACTGTGTAAAATTCATGGACTTTTCTTCTATTTTTATTATTACTGGTATATTTGGCTGAAATCATTCCAATTTATTGTCTATTATTATACACTAAAACTAATTTCAATTTCATGGTGATTGGGAACATGCATCACAACTTGTGGAAGATATGGTCAATTAATATTTTTCTAGTAGCTGTGGTCATTTAATTACAAAAAACTAATTTAATATTATTTTATATTTTTTAATAATCATTAACTATATCATGCTATAATTTTTTACCATAAATTTATACATTGTAGAATTTATTTTTCAGTTATTTTCCATTAGTTCAATTTTCATGAGTTACTGAGTAAAAATAGTAAAATAATGTTTATGAGTAAATTATTTTTCAATCTTATATAATAAAATTGTCCCTTCTCTATGATTTCAACAACCAAGTGAGATTATGTAAAGATAAAAATTAGAAATCACTAGTAAAATTCATATTCCATAATCTAATATTAAAAATATAATCCCCATAAAAATTCAATACCCATAATTCAACACTTTATAAAATTGAAAATTTCAAAACATTAATATAATTAAAATAATTTTTGTAGAGTACATACCTAAACATTCAATAATATATTAATTATATTAAATTAAATATTTTTTATTCTGTAAAAAAATTCTCAAAATAAGCTATGTGGTCAAGAATGTATACTCATGACAAAAAATATTTAATATTCATGAATATTCTAGGTTTATTTCCTTTAGCAATATTCTCTATTTTACATGATATATTATTATTTGTAAAAAGGTTTTATTTTACCATATTTTCCAATTACTCGAATAAATCTTATATTTGTATGATGCATGAATATCAACTATATAAATAATTATTTTTTCACTTCATCCATAATTCCAAGAATCCTATAAATAATTTCATTGCCTAAAAAACATATTAATATACATAATAATAATATAGAATTAATTATAACACCGTAAAAATATTCTCAGGATACATATACATATACAGATAAAAATTATACTTATAATTGTCTTTATTCCTATTTTTAAATTTTATTTATGCATTAAAATATCCACTTATATTATCCTTTTAGTTACATTCACTAATAAATTCAACTTATATGCACGAAATAATTGTTTATACACCTATTCAATAAATAAAAGTCCATTTATTTGTAGTTTACAAACCGATATTCTTATAGACATTGGTTAAATAACAATCTTTAGTAAATTTAGCACATAAATGATATGAATAATTTCAACCATGTTAGAATCATCATCATATTTTCTTCTAAAACTATTATTATTTTGAAAATTTTATTGAATTAAAAAAAAAAAATTCTACATCACAACTAAACATATAATAAAATTAACATGTCTTATTTGAATAAAAAAATCTATTTTTATTCAACAATGAATTTTTTACCTTCTCCTTTTAAAGATACAATTTAGATGTCTTTTCAAATTTCATATATATTACACTCATTTCAAACCTTATATTTATTAAATGAAATAAAATTTGGTCAATAGAAAATTTGATTTATATCAATATAGGTTATATAACTACTTGTAGATATTAATCATTTCCCATTCAATGGGAAATAAATTCATGTAAAAAAATTATTTTTATAAGAAATCAATTCTGTTATAAACCAGCCTGGGTCGACCCTGAACCGGTCACCCGAGTTATCCCGTGACATGGCCCGAGGGGTGTTCTCGATCCCCATGGGATGGAAACTAGTGTCGGGAATTAAGACTAAACAAGAGGGAACGATTTTTCCCAATAAAAATAAATGAAACAGCAGAAAAGTGGAAGAATGCAAAGTAATATAAATAACCCTGAAAAGAAAGAACGACCAACGAGACACACTAACTTGGTCTCAGCCAAAACTCCTCGTGACCTCGAGAATCACATTCCACACCACAACCAAGTCTCTCTAACGGTGAAAAAGCTTATGTCAACCTACAATAGAACTAAAAACAGTAAAACACTATAGGCGTGAGTATTAAAACTCAGTAGGTAGGACCAAATAATTCTATTCCCAATGCACATACCATTAAATAAAGAATTCATTAATTCCAATTTTGTACTACATTGTAAAAAATATTGGTTTTTACACACACTTTCAATTATAAATAAGTATCAGTCCATTGCCCTTTATAATTTAAAAACAATTTTTAATGTTTGGAAGGAATATGTGCATTGAATTTTAAAACATTTTTTCAAACAATTAGTAAACCAAACTTTAGTTATTACCCAAAAATAAAAACTACTCATAACACACAACACACGCCATGGGAAATAGGAAAAATGGCACACAAGAGCCAGCAACCGAACTAGACTTCTCAATCGTGCGCCACACACAGATAAACACTAAATAAAACATGGGTCGAACCTTGGAGATCGTGAACAATACAGAATGTACTATACATCTGACTCATCTTGAAGGCATGCCCTAACTTGATGCCGTCATAACGACCTAAAGCTTGTCAGATCCCTACATGGCCTAACTGCGGGGCCCAATCCCCATAGCAGCAATAACTCAGTATTCCCCTACTATGGGGCCACTAGCCAGTGCGTGTTCTAAACTACTGCAGTAATCGTTCTCAGAAGATTCATTCAATATTCTAGGTTCCCATGTCAACACATACAATAAAAAGGGGTACATCCAAAATGTAAATCAATCAGTGATGATGATCAAACTTCACATACATCTCACGAAATCAACGCACACCAAAGATCACCCTAGAATGGGTTTTCTGAAATAATCTATTTTATTAATGTTCTAAACATGCCTTCACTGATTTTAAAGCAAAACCTCATTTTCAAGAAAACCCAAAACACTTGTTTAGAAGAAATCATTTATCTTTAAAAATAGAAGTATATTTGAAATTCTGTGGATTATTTTTAAATGCCAAATGGGCATTCTTTCAATACTGAGTGTCCTCTCATCAAGAAATTTTTTCAATTGTTCGGTATAAAATAAATAGCTATTTTCTCACCAAATAATAATATAAAAATTAATTGTATCATATTATTTCCAATTTCATAAAATTAATAAATTATCATGTAATTAATAAATTCAAAATCTAAAGGTAAGTGCAGTGGGGAACCTACCTCGACTCACCGCTCGATCGTTATGACACGACTCACTTCGCATTTGCGCATAAGCACGCGCAACCCAATAACCGTAGTGTCACGGACTTTCGCTGACGACACGCTACAACAACCGCAGGACATTGAAAACTGGACACCTTTACCCAAATCAAACAAGATAAATTTCCATCCTTAATAATTATTTAATAAAACATTTTAAAAATTTATAAATAAAAATTTAATGACCATTTCCATGGATAAACAAAACTCTAGAAAATTTATTAAACAGTTTTCAAAATATATCGCATGACTTTAAATACCAAAAACTTCACTCAAAACCTTCTTTTAAAACCAAATGAACCATGGCGCAACACCAAACCACCTTTCAAACACGTTTCTCACCATTAATATAATTTAATAAACCATACATAAAAGTTTATAAAATAACATTTAGGAAGTGACACTTGGCTTTACCCACAAAACTCATTGAAAAACCTGTTTTATGAACAAACACACCCCAAAAATATATCAAAATAAAATATGAAATCCAGTAACATTTTATAAACTAGTTTTACATTCACAAAACACCAATTAACAATGCAATATAAGTTTTCATCGAAGACACACCACGTTTCACATGAACATGCCACTTTAAAAACCAAACGCATAATAAACACACATAAAAACTAATTTTGTACAAAGAAAAATAATTAATAAACATGATATATTAACTAAATGAGAAAATTAATTCATCCGACAAGAATTAAATGCATAAAAAATAACCTCAATATATACCAAACACCACAAAGATTGTGCGCAAAGTCAACCACACTTAAACCAAACTCACATATGTCCTAATTCAAGAATTGGACCAAAACAAATTTCATAATTGGACCATTAAAAAAACGTGGAACCCTAACCCACAATTCTACACAAATGAAAAAAACTAACAACTAAATTGAAACACACCTATGAAGAAGGTGCGGAAGGCTGACAGTATTAAACAAGGAGGTACAGGGGGCGCGTCGCGCTGAAAAAAAGGGTCCAGCCATAATAAGGAAACGACATGTGGTTGCGCGATGGAGAAAGGAGGCAGGGAGGCCTCTAGACGCCGGTGCATGGTGGTTTAGGGGAGGCAGTTATCTTGGGTGAGGAGCATGGAGAGATGTCTCCGAATAGGATAAGGTGGGGCGCAGCTCATTGGGAGGGTTTGTTGGGCGGTCCGACAAAGAGGGAGGCAGCACGAGTGAGGCCGTGTGCGCTGGAGGTATTGGATGAGGCTGTTGGGGCATGCCGAAGCTGGGGTCAACAGGCCGGGACACAGTAGGGGTGAGGTGATGTGAGGCGGGAGCAGGGGTTGTGCGTGATGGAGGCCTAGATGCGGGTGATCATGTAGTTGTTAGACTGAGGTGGTGGGGAGCAGGATCCGATCAGAGCAAGAGGGCGCGGCCAATGAGGGAGTCGGCTGTGCGGCACACCAGGGTTGTAGGGGAGAAAAAAAAGGATCTGCACGGGGAGAGAGGGGAGAGAAAAGAAGAAGAAGAAAAAAAAGAAAATGATGGAGAGAAATAGAGGGGAAAACAATAAAATAAAAATAATGAAAATAAATTAATAATAAAAGATTAAACAAATCATCAATTAATTATAACTAATTTTAATATGAATGGTAAAACCAACATAGTAAAATAACCAATTCACAATATTAACTGAAAAATAATAATTATAATTATAACCTAATTAAAATATTAACTTAATTGATAATAATAATAATAATAAAACTAAAATAATAAACCAAATCAAAATAATAACATCATTATTAATTTTGGTTGGACACCGTGCACGGTCGCCTGCGCGGTCGCCTGAGCGGTCACGCACCCGGTTGCATGCCTGTGTAATAATTAATTTAATAATAATAAAACAATCTCTTGTTAAGGATGGGAACCGAGCACAGTCGCGGGAACAGTCGCGCACCCCTATAAACCCAATATTTTTTTAAAAAAAATATAACTGATTCAAAACGTTGATCAAAAGTGAGTCCCAAAATAATTAAATTAAAAATAAGAATTGGTCGGGGTGTGACAATTCTCCCAACTATGACACATTCTGCCCCTAGAATGTCCCAAAAGACTAGGTCAACCACAGGTTCCAAGTGATACCGTGAAGACACCTAATAAGAATCCTCAATCACCCGATGATCGGGGATTCTAAACACCCATAACTAGAAACTTCAAAGAACTCAATGCCAGAATCACCAAGAAAAAATACCAACAACAAGGAATTCACCTTGAAATAGAACTAAAACATGGAACACCCTGAACCCTGACATAAGGATAACCGGGGCCGCTCGAGATCTCCAAGAACACTCGTCAACCGACCCACTATTTAAGCTAACCAATTAGCATGGTTGAGGTCTGGTGGAGCAGAAACAAGGGGTTGGACCGCCAAGAGTACTTGGAAAATAGAGTCTTCTACAAGCCCTACATATGGTGGTCTCCCCACCATATTAGGGCTCTCTTCAAACATTGGTTCTTTAAACCAAAACAACTCACAACTCATACAACCTCTAACACTATCTTGACCCTCAAAGTCTCCTATGTTTAACCAACACAAGAGGGGACATTGGAGGGACCCGCATAGGGTCTCCCCACCATTTTAAAATTTCTTAACACCACAATACTCATGCGGGAATTCCCAGTTTACTTTAAGAAATACTAACTATACCCTTTCTTGCGAACCAACCACATGGGCCGACCCACACTGCTTATTCATACCATGGACAACACTTTGCCACATGAGTTAGCATTGATAGCAGAAATCCCTAACCAGGAGGCGAACCAAATAGGTGCACTACAATTTCAGAAGACATGAGCATCTCCAAAACGAGTACAATTTGATTCATACCCGACCACTAGAAGGGTCACAGAGAGCACTCATTATAAGATGGATTCTCTGAACCTCTTTAAAGCCCGAGGTAAACTTCCATAAGTCAAGACCACTACAAGGAGACGATGACTTTATGCCCATCACAAAAAAATGAAAACTTTAGATATGATACTGCAGTAAGGGAATTTAAGTAGTCCCCAATCCGTTACTGAATCCTTAAGTCAGACCAAGCTCATCCCACATCTGATGATTTCTGACTGCGTGAAAGCTTCACCCCGAGTCCTACAGTTGGGGCCCTGATTTCTGAAGCATCTACCGCCTCGCAGTAATATGTTGACCAACTCTGACTGGGACTCCCCCCACTGGAAAAGCAACATGCATACTTCTCCCCGTGTCCCGCGCGGCCACCCTATCAACATACAAAATGAGAATTGCAACAAACGACATAGAGTGTCTGGCTGACCACACTAGAGATAGGAAGTTGAGCAGTCTATCTGACACGCAACACAAACTAATGGAAGGAGCGCTCCAAGAACAGGCCCCTTCGGTTCACACTTTTCGTCAGATGAGGAACCTTCACTTCCTGAGGTACAATCATGGGATGACTTTTATCTTAAGGATTTCTCAAGACGTCCTCATTCATAGTGAAACGAGACAATCATTGTTTTCCAGTCTAATCCTGCTCCTCCAAACACACTCGAGACAACTTACACCCCCAAAACATTCAGGTTCCTAAAAAACCAGAGACACTTCCAAATTTCCCATAGCACACAACGAAATCCAACTGACCTCGATGTCTATGAACAATGGACACCACCAAGAAGATCCTATATTTGCCTCTACACTGAGAGTCTGGTCCAGGAAAAGAATTGAGAGACCTTCTGCAAACCCATTGGACCTTTCTAAGAGGCATATCCCAAACAAGAAACACAAAATAGCCTTATATAAATCCAAACACATCGTAAAAAAACATAAACATTCTAGAAAAAAATCCAATAATTCCAATTTAAAACATCAATTCATTTTCAAAGAAAAACACTCACTTGAAAAACCAAGAACTATACAACAAGCCCAAAAGTTATTTTGAAAATACATCTTTACTCTAAATGCAGTGTCATTTTTTCCCATTTTCAAAACCATTTAAGCACAAAACCCCATTTACTAAAATGTATCCCTTTCTAGGAAACAAGAAGAAACCTTAGAAATCAATCAACCACCACTGATATTCCATGGTGCCCCATAAGTATGCATTTTTTTCCACACAGGCACCCATCCACATGATCCACCAACTATCCATTAATCAGGTCCACATGCACATGCGAGCACCCATAGGAATACCACTGGAAAGAAACAAGGCTACTCCGCTTTCAAAACAAAACATTCTCAATATCTGAAAATACCCCTTTTTTCAAAACCATTTCAATAATTCCTGGAAAATTTCAAGAAATATTTCCATTTCTAAAACTGCTCATTTCAAATTCAGATAACCCAAGACAACCTTTTAGAAATCCAGCTTCGACAAATCAAAGCCAAATTCCTAAAAAACAAGGTCTAAGAGAACCCCAAAAATCATGTCAAAAACACACCAAAATATAATAAGAGAATCACCAAAGTCTGCATACCTTTTTAAAGGAAAACAATCTCACGCAAATCCCAAAATTGAAGGAAAATATCAAAAACATTAAAGCACCCCGGCAGAGGACTAGTGGTCGTGTCTAACCCGGATATATGGTTTAACACACCATGCCCTAGGCAAGCACCAACCATTAAGAGTGTCGAACTGTACTCTCGGGCATCACATGGGTTGCTACTCCATGTGAGACCGCGTGCAGTACCAGTTTACTCCTACTGTCATCCCCCATCCACACATAGTAAATCCAAAACCAAAAATCCCAGACTACCCCTGGCTATTCGAGGATAGAAACGAGTAAGAGTTCGTGATGCTCTACTTGTAACTATCCCTTGAGTACTGATAGTCGTATCTCTAATCTACCTGACATACCAAAAGAAAAAACCTCCCTCTGATACCATTTTGTCACGAACCAGCCTGGGTCGACCCTGAACTGGTCACCTGAGCCAGCCCGCGATATGGACTGAGGTGCGTTCCCGATCCTCATGTGCTGGAAACTAGTGGCAAGCATTAGACTAAACAAGAGGGAATGATTTTTCCCAATAAAATTAAATGAAACAGCGGAAATGTGGAATAGAGAAAAGTAAAATAAATGACCCTGAAAAGAAAGAACGACCAACGAGACACACTAACCTTGTCTCGGCCAAAACTCCTCATGACCTCGAGAGTCACTCTCCACACCACAACCAATTCTCTCTCACATCGAACAAGCTCAAGTCAACCTGCAATAGAACTAAAAAAAAGAAAACAATATAGGCGTGAGTATTAAAACTCAATAGGTTGGCCCAACTAATTCTATTCCCAATGAAAATATCATTAAATAAAGAAATCATTAATTCCAAGTTTGAACTACTTTGTAAAAAATATGAGTTTTTTACACACACTTTCAATTCTAAATAAGTATCAGTCCATTTCCCTTTATAATTTAAAAACAATTTTTAATGTTTTAAATAAATAGGTTTATTGCGTTTTAAAACATTTTTTCATACAATTAGTAAACTAAACATTAGTTATTAGCCAAAAATCAAAACTACTCATAACACACAACACACACCAAGGGCAATGGGAGAAATGGCACACACGAGCCAGCAACCGAACTAGACATCTCAATCATGAGCCACACACAAATAAACACTAAATAAAACATGGGTCGAACCTAGGAGATCGTGAAGAATCCAGAACGTACTATACATATGACTCATCCTGAAGGCATGCCCTAACTCGATGACGTCATAACACCCTAACGCTCGGCATATCCCTACATTGCCTAACTGATGGGCCCAATCCCCATAGCACCTATAACTTAGTATTCCCCTACTATGGGGCCACTTGCCAGTGCGTGTTCTAAAGTAGTGCAGTAATCATTCTCAGAAGAATCACTCAATATGCCAGGTTCCCATGTCAACACATACAATAAAAAGGGCTGCGTCCACAATGTAAATCAATCAGTCACGATGCTCAATCATCACATACAGCTCTCAAAATCAATTCACACCAAAGATCACACTATAATGGGTTTTCCATAATAATTTATTTTATTAATGTGCCAAATGGGTCTTCCCTAATTTTAAAGCAAAACCTCATTTTCGAGAAAACCGAAAACACTTGTTCAGAAGAAATAATTTATCTTTAAAACCATATGTACATTTGAAATTCCATGGATTATGTTTAAAGGACAAACGTGAAATCATTCAATAATGGGTGTCCACTCGTCAAGAAAATGTTTCAATTGTTCTGTATAAAATAAACGGCTCTATTTCGTACCAAATAATTATATAAAAATTAATTTTATCGTATTATTTCCAATTTATTAAAATTAATAAATCATCAAGCAATTAATAAATTCTAAATCTAAAGGTAAGTGCAGTAGGGGACCTACCTCGACTCACCACTCGATCGTGATGACACGACTCACTTCGCATTTGCGCATAAGCACGTGCAACCTGATAACTGCAATGTCACAGACTTCTGCTGACGACACACTGCAACAACCGCAGGACATTTAAAACCGGAAACCGTTACCCAACTCAAACCAGAAAATTTTCCATCATTAATAATTATTTATTAATACATTTTAAAAATTTATAAATAAAAATTTAAAGACCATTTCCACGGATAAACAAAACACTAGAAAATTTTTTAAGCAGTTTTCAAAATATTTATCATGGCTTTAAATGCCAAAAACATCACTCAAAACATTCTTTAAAGCCAAATGAACCATGGCGCAACAACAAACAACCTTCAAAACACGTTTCGCACCCTTAATATAATTTAATAAACCATACATAAAAGTTTATTAAATAACATTCAAGAAGTGACACATGGCTTTACCAACAAAACTCATTCAAAAACTTGTTTTTTGACCAAACACACCCCAAAAATATATCAAAATAGAATCTGAAACCCAGAAACATTTTATAAACTAGTTGCACAATTAAAAAAACACCAATTAACAATGAAATATATGTTTTCATCTAGGACACACCACGTTACACATGAACATTCCACTTTAAAAACCAAACGCATAATAAACACACATAAAAACTAATTTCGCACCAATCAAACTAATTAATAAATATGATATATTATCTAAATGAGAAAATTAATTCATAAGACAATAATTAAATGCATAAACACTAACCTTGATATATAATAAACACCACCAAGATTGTGCGCAATGTCCACCACACTTCAACCAAACACACATATGTCCTAATTAAAGAATTGGACCAAAACAAATATCAAAATTGGACTATTAAAAAAACATGGAACCCTAACCCACAATACTACCCAAATGAAAAAAATACTAACAACTTAATTGAAACGCACCTATGGAGAAGGTGTGGCAGGCTGTCCATATTAAACAGGGAGGTGTAGGGGGTTCACCAAGCTGAAAAAGGGTTCGACCATAATATGGAAACGACATGTGGTTGCGCGAAGGAGAAAGAAGGCAGTGAGGCCTCCAGATTCCAGTGATCGGTGGTTTAGGGGAGGCAGTTCTCGTGGGTGAGGAGCACAAAGAGATGTCACTGGACATGATAAATAGGGGTGCAGCTCATCGGGAGTGTTGGTTGGGCGGTCCGACAAAGAGAAAGGCCGCGCAAGGGAGGTTGTGTGCGCTGGAGTTCCTGGATGAGGCTACTGGGGCATACTGAAGCTGGGGTGGACAGGCCGGGACGCAGTAGTGGTGAGGTGAGGTGAGGCGAGAGTAGGATGGGGTGCGCGTTCTAGAGGCCTGGACGCGGGTGATGCTGTAGTAGGTAGGCTGAGGCGGTTGGGAGCAGGATCCGGATAGTGCAAGAGGGTGTGACCAAGGAGGGCACCGACTGTGTGGCGCACTAGGGTTGTAGGGGAGATAAAAAATGGATCCACGCAGGGAGAGAGGGGAGAGAAAGGAAGAAGCAGAAAAAAAAAGATAAAGTTGGAGAGAAATGGAGGGGAAAACAATAAAATAAAAAGAATGAAAATAAATTAATAATAAAATATTAAACAAATCTTCAATTAATTATAACAAATTTTAATATGAATGATCAAACAAACATAATAAAATAACCAAATCACAATATTAACTAAAAAAAATTATTATAATTATATCCTAATTAAATATTACCTTATTTAATAATAATACTAATAATAATAATACTAAAATAATAAACAAAATCAAAATTATAACATCATTATTAATTTAGGTTGGACACCGTTCAAAGTCACATGTGCGGTCGCCTGAGCGGTCGCGTGACCGATTGCGCCCCTGTGTAATAATTAATTTAATAATAATAAAAAAGTCTTTTATTAAGGATGGGAACAGAGCACAATCGCGAGCACAGTCACACACCCCTATAAAACCCTTTTTTCAAAAATATTATCTGATTCAAAATACTACTCAAAAGTGAGACCCAAAATAATTAAATTAAAACTAAGCATCGGTCGGGGTGTGACAACTTCTCAATTTAAACATGCATTACATGGAACTGATATCATTACAATCAAAACTAGAACCCAAACTGATCAACTACATAACCAAAGATAGTCCCCAATACCCATGGATTGTATAATATCACCCTGTAATTAAAAAATAACTACATAAAATGATTTCACCAAACCTGAATCAAATCACTTTAAACATATTTATTTTTACAATGAATATAATCATCAATAGATAAAAAATATTCCCTAAAAAAGTGAAACAATGGTAGTGATACAAATCAAAATCAAAATAAAATAAAAATTTCCTATCAAAAAACAATTGAATGGAATACCATAAAAAAATAATCTATGTGATATGGGAGAGATATACCACTATCCCACCACAAACTACCCATTACATGATGATCAAACCTCACAACCTCACTAGTGAACCATTACATTTTTTGTATAGAATTTCATAAAAAGATCTATACACCACAAAATGAGTCTATTAGATATGTTCTAAATAGTATTATCAATATCCCACCCACATATTACATGTTAATTATCTATTAAATAAACTGATTATCCTCAACTTTATCAGAAAATGGATAATATAACGTAAATATATTTTACATCAATATAATTGTAAAAAATATCTCTTCTCCATAGTGGTAAATGAATTTATTAAGAACTTTTACTTTTCAACATATCACACACATACAAGAAAGAATAGTCAAATAAAAATCTAAATAGAGATTATTCCTATGATATCATGGGTCTGATCTCTCTAGGTCAATTGAACCCCAATAATCAAGACAATAATTGTAAGAAAAAAAGTGTACCTAGAGCATAATGCCTAGTTATTATAAAAACACCACATGATGTATCCTCATGAGAGTGTCTAATAATCATCATCCTTGGAAACATGGTTATGGGGGTATTTGAACATCCCGTGAGTGAATCACATGCAAAAAAAAAGGAAACAACACATTACAAAATTCTATTATGCACCTAAGGGTCCCATGTTATCTAAAATTAATAATCATTCAAACATATTTTAAACACTCATTTCATAACCCATTTCACAATTATTTGAAAAAATTTATTCTTCTAAAATAAATAAAATCCAATGTTTTCTAAAAAACCCTTTTTATCATGCAAATAAAATAATCAACCATTCAATTTATTTTATAAAAAATTATAATACAAGGATAAATTTTTGATTTGTTGTCATCGGATATAGGCTGATCAATGAATAAAAAACCCAGTTCAAAAACCACCAACAATGGGATACTTCAACATTAGAAAAAATAGAGACAACAACATATGAACTATTAATGATTCCATTATCTTAGAATCACATTCCATAAATCAAATAGTCATCAAGGTGGATAAATAACAACATACTGAAAAAATACACTCACTACACCATAACCTACACTTGGGTTGTCCTCCTCAATAATAATACATAATATATATAGAAGGGATCAAACAAATCACCAAAATATCAGTCAATCCATAAACATAGAATAATTACACTACAAAAATTAAGAGTTGTAAAGAGGAAGAAATGACACTTTCATAGGTAAAAGCATTCCAACATAGGAAGATATCATGATCTAAACGACGTGACTTGGAATTAAATGAGCCTTCCAAAAACACCTTGTAGAACCATTGAGTATGTGGTAAGAATGATTAATCCTAATCATTGGAGGGTTATTTGAGCGTAAAATAAAACCTACAAGATTGAATTTTCTATTATTGTATATCCTAGATTTGAGATTTTAATCTGCCATAATGTGGGTATGATAAAATAAACATCACATTGTATTAATTGTATCACAATAAATGTTTTTATGTCATTAGATGAAATATTATAGTGTACAAATACTTTTCAGCCTATTTGTTTTTTGGCTTAAACCATTCAAAAATATTTTCCCCTATTAGAACATATGTGGTAAAATAGTTGTTTAATGTATAAATTCATTTTTTACCTAGAATCGGTATGAGATTCTATAAAAACTCCTCAAACAGCATCTACATCCATTGAACATGAGAAACATACTCTTAATCCTAAAAAATAAGGGAAAAAATTATATAGAATGTTACAATCTCCCGACAAACGGACATCTCATCCCATGAAGTTCATACTGAAGAAATGTACTATGTTAGGATGTGGGTCCACTCCTCCATCAACAACAACTTTTTATCCCATGTATTTTGAGAAACAACCCTATTTCACTTTAATAGTGTAAAATTTGAAATAGACATCGCCTGATTGACATTACCTTGAAAATAAACATTATCGAATTGTTTCTCTTTTAATGATTCACATGGATCCAACCCAACATCATCCCAACCCAAAACATGTAAATTATTATAATGATATTTTTTGAGATGCAAAATATGGAGAACATCCTGAATACCTATACCTAATCCATTAATTCCAACTGATATACATCCTGAAATAGCCACTCAGTGATAGAAAAGAGTACAATATATCATAGATCTATCTTACCCTTCTAATAAAGAATATGGTGACCTAAATTAAGAGGTGCATTCAAGAAAACTCCGTCACCAATGGAATGATATAAAGGTCCATGTCGATGATATGAATATGATTTCTATGGATAATGGGAAATAATTAGATTCCACAACTTTTCCTAAATCCATACTAATGTATCATATGTAATATTTTTTTCATAAAATAGTGGCCTCACCAAAATCTACCCAATAGATATGTGATCTATAGGGGTGACCATACAATGCCTCAAAGTGTTCAATTCTGATTAAAAATTAGTAATTATTATTATATGAAAACATAGTTACTACATGATTGTTATCCCATAATCCATTGAAAAACATGAAAAATGAAAAGATAATATCCTATTTTTAAAAAAATTGATCCATATTTCCATAAATATATAAATTTTATGATGTACTCAGCCAATCCTAAATCCCAATCACCTTCAGGAGAATATTTGTGAATCAGGAGGTAAATGTGGGATCCCATTCCTTGAAAGTTGCATATAAAACCACACAAACCATCTCAATCACTTATATATATATATAATTCATATATCATAAGCACTACTCGTTTCTCTAGTTAGTGTAAAATGAGAAAATTTCATTATCCGATTTACCACTACCAAGATATCATTCTTACTTTAGGGGGACTTTGGAAATCTATTAAAAAGTCTATAAACACCGCAACACATTTCGAAAGGAGAAAAAGATGATAATGAAGCCGAAATGGTGATTTTTTATTTCTCTAGATTTATATGTTTTATGGTATAAATGTAAAAATGATAAAATAAATGTTCTTCATCAAACATGAAGAATGAAATCATTTTTATATGTCAAAATAGATATACATATTTCTAGAATTAATATCCAATGAAGAATAATGATAGTTATATAAAATTTAACTCCAAAAATATGTTGGTTCAAGAAACTAATTCCCACAATGAAGAATAGCTTTATAAGTGAGAACAAATCGAAAACATTCTCCCCAAAATATTGTGTTAAATTAATTCCTTTTTAACTCCTCAACCGATTCTTTATCTAAAAAAATACATAAGGATATATTATGATAAATTATCATCAGTCATAATCATACCTATATCATCCACCTAAATATCCAGATGTAATTGAGTGGGGATCCCATAGAGTTCAACTATTTCTTCATTTTTCAATGATCTTGTGGTTGAATATACTTATTAATAATGAATTTAATGAAATTACACATCCCAAGTGTGTAGGAAATGTTGATGTTGAAAACATGGTGGAATTCCACCAACCATATCCATCTAAGATTAAATTACTTATGTGAACATATATATCTCATACTATAATGAATTAAATAAACAATAAATAATTCCCCAAAAATAAAATTTTTAATGAAATTATGCACATGCATAACTATGGAATGTTCCAAATTATGAGCGAGGTAATTCTTCTCATGCAGAAAAAGATGATAAGATCCATATGACACAACATTATTTTCTTTTTTATGTATGTAACCAAACCATCACACAGATCATCATAGTATACCACCCACCAATTATCAGGATCATGTAATATTATTAGAGGTTTCAATTTCCAAAGTCATTTAAAATCATTTAATTATGGTGGAAATATTACATCCCGTGTGGAAAAAATCCCATTTTTGGTAAGAGTAGTCAATTTTGATTCTATCAATACCCCAAATAAGGTATTCAACTAAATTAAAATATTAATATGTCATAGAAATGTATGGGATGACAATTTGAGTGTGACTCAATGCTATAAGATTTTATCAGTGCTATAAAAGTATTTATAATGGAACACATTATCAGTGATACAACAAGAATAGAAAAATGAATAATTTATTATCTATTCCTTAAAAACATATAAAAAGAACCAATATATTATCACATTTTCTCACATTATTAAGGAGGCCCACTTCTAATGCGTGCTATTGAAATTACAACACATTATAAAAACAATAATACTAGAAAAAGAAGAAACTATAGTATAAAATATCATAGAAAATAGAGGACATAATACATAATTTTATTGAAATAAAATTTAAAACAAAAATACATGAAAACAAAAATTATATACATTTGAAACATTGGATAGTGCAATTAAAAGAGTAAGAACAAATTATTACAAAAAATGAAAAACCTCAATGTTCCATTTTCATTGGAATTCGACCCCTTGTCATGAAATTAGATTCTATATGACCACCCTTATCTAGAAATATAATCCCTTTATATAAAAATTATTTTTATTTTTTTAATACAACAAACAAATAAATTTTAAAAAATATTTTAATTAAAAAAAATATTTTTGTAGTTCTTGGTAAACCGTGAATCTGACTAATTTTTGGATCATTCATATACATCACACCATTTTAGATTCTGCTCTAAAGTAGAACTCTTGAATTACCTATTCTTTATACTGGAAAAACTAACTACACACTTGATCCAATTCTAGAGGACTAGATTTTTGAGAAAAAAGTATTCAACTATCACACCATTTCATCTTATTCTTCATGAATAGCCAAAATGAGAATTATCTAAATAAGAATTAGATAAAAATGATAATAATATTAATTAGGTAATAATAGTTAAAAAGATGAAAAAAAGATATGAGATCATTTTATCGGTTTTGGTGATATAATGCATGTTTTAAAAAAATGGAACAAATATGTTAAAAATATGGATTTGAGTCACACCGACCACATCCTATGTAATATTGGGATGGCATAAATTTATATAGTTAACAAATAAATTATGGATCGTTGTACCAATGATTGAAAATAATCAATGTTTCTTTTCTCTATTTTGTCTGTTGACATGTATTTAAACAATAATTACAACATTTTAAAGAAAACACACACATTGATTTATATCAGTAATGTCAAGTGTATTATTGATATGTCGTTTGTTCTAACACATCATAAATTTATTATGTACTATATTCCTCAATTTTTAATATAATATGATCATTTTTTCTAGGTTTTGGTGATTTGATGTGAATTTTAAATTAAAATATCAGTTTTTTATTAAAAACACCCCTTCAAGTCATATTTTCCACATACTATGTCATATTTTTGTGTTCTAAAATACTATATGTGAAACCTAAATTCTGAACCACTGTACTACAGATTGAATTCAATCTAAATGTGTTTTCTCGAGTTTAAATTTTTGATGTGTTTTTAAACAAAAGGTACTTTTTTTATTGAAATCAATTGCATCATGTCACATCTAATGAATTTTGTCTCATATTTATGAATGATTAGTACATACAAATAAAAAATTAATTATGGAACATTTTTGTAATATTCGATAATATTATGACCATTTTTATTCATTTCGAATATTTAATGTGCGTTTTAAACTAAAATGATACTTTTGAATTGAAAACAAACCCATTGAGTGATATCGAATACATTCTATGTTGGATAAATATGAGTTTAATCCATAAACATGAAACATTAATTTTTAATAATTTTTTTAATGATTGAATGAAATTTGTTCTTGTTTTTTTTTCTCTAGAGATGTAACATGTGTTTTAAACTAAAATAGAACCATTCAATTGAAAACATGGACATTGAGTCAAATTGGTAACATCATGAGTGAAATTTATGTGTATTCAATTATTGTACATCAAAAATCAATTATTTAACAATTTCATAAATAATTAAATCCATAAGATCTAATTTTCGATTTTCTTTCAGCTATTTTATGTGTGATTTATACTAAAATGTCCCTTTTGTGCATAAAACACGCACATAAAAAAACTGACGACATCATGGGTCAGATTATTGTGAGATCAATTCCTAAAAAATTAAAAATTATTTATATATATGTTTTGTAATGTTAGAAAACTATCTGAGCTCAGTTTACTAGGTTTGGCAATTTCATGTCTGTTTTAAACAAAAATTTCACCTTTTCAATAAAAAATAAAATTTGAGGCCTATCAACCACATCATGTGTTATAATGGCGACTGGTTAATTCCTATAGATGAAAGTTTAGGATTTAATCAATTTACCAATGATTGAAAATAATATGAGGTCATTTTCATAGTTTTGGATATGTTAAGAATTTTAAATCAAGATGAAACATTTATATTTAAAACAAAAAACATTGTTTCACATTAATGTTATAATATGTAAAATTGGTATATGGTCAATTATCACATTCGAAAAATAAATTATGATCCATTTACATATTATTTGAATAATATATTATCTCAATTTCAAGGGTTTGGATATTTTTTGTATGTTTTTTAAATTGAATATTTTTTATTGAAAACATATAATTTAAGTCATTCTAAAATCATTGGGTGTATAAATGATGTGCGGAAAATTATTAATAGTCAAAAATTAATTATAGATCATTTCCTATTTAATAAAATAATAAAATCTTAGTTTTTTGGTTTATTATATTTTAATCATTTTAAACTAAAATTATAGTTTTATATTACAAACTCATTCATTGAGTCATATTCACAAAAATGTGTGTCATATTGGCATTCGTTGAATTCAAATACATCATTATATAATTACATATATTTTTATTAATGTTTGATATCATTATGAAATTTTTTGATCAATTTTTATCATGTAAAATTAATTTTAAACAAAAACTCAAATTCCATATTAATAACATGTACATAGATTCATATCGATCACAATGTGTTTTGGGATGATGTGATGTTTATTTTTTCACATAAAAATATTGGCATGGATCATTTTATATTTGTTTGTAATTAATATTCTCTCTTTTTTATGGCCTGGAAATGTTATGCACTTTTTAAACTAAAATGAATTTTTATTTTAAAAATGATGAATTAAAGTCGTACCGACAACATTGGGTGTCAGATTGATCTATGGTTAATTATTATACATTATAAATATATAATAGAACATTTTACTATGGATGGAATATAGTAATAACTCATTTAGTCATTTATTCCTATGTGATGTGCATTTTAATACAAACTGAAACTTCCCGGATCTGGGTGCCACTCAATGGGAGCCCTGAACCTGGTTGGTCACATGACCTCAAGTTCATTTCCCAAAATTCCAGAGGCTACCGAGTAGCAACGAGGGACTAGGTCTGATAGGGGGGAAAACATTCCTTCATCTTTCATAGTGTAACACAGTGGAATAAAATACAAGTATACCAAAAGTGGAAGTAGTAAATAATAACAACTAAAAATGAAAAAAGTATTGAAGTAAAGAAATGACCAACAATCATATATGATGATGAAATTTTTCCTTATGTATAAGAATGTAGCCAAAATAGGATACCCTGATATCTAAATAAATACAGTACTAGGGAAAAATACACCAAGGAAAAAAAAGCAGTGCAACAGGAACTCAACAGCATCACAAGACTAAGCTCGGTCTCATGCTCTCCTACAACTCTGCAACATCAAGTACCTGTATAGGGACCCTTTCCATTATCTACACCTGTAGCAATATAATCTCTTTGGGACCAAGACATTACCCAAACAGGATGTGAGAAATATATCCCAGTAGGCAACCACCAAAGGCCCATGCCCAACTGTCAGTGAATTTGTGCAACAACATTGTCCAGTAATAGGAAAAAATATTAATCTAGGATGTACTCAAAAGTATCTACTCCTACCAATTCCATTTAAATTTATTTATTATTTAACAATTCAATATAATTGAATTATTGGTTCCCAAGACTTAGCCTTAGTCGACAATATCCTATACAATGCTGGAACAAACACCACAATAAGCTATCTAACAAGTACAAGGTAAATCAATACCAAGCCTATGCTTTATCTTCGAAGATGTAACATGTGAATCACCACAGTGAATATGAAAAGTAAACGGAGTCCTCATACATGAAAAAAATTCCATCAGGTAGTCAAAATCAAAACCCTCGAGTGATTGGCCACAGGCATAACGAATATTGCCCTCAGGAATACGAGATAGAGCCCACAGAGATATGAAAAGTTTCCCTTAGGCCAAACAAAACACAATCCCTTAGGAATTAGAAACACTGACCTCAGGATAAAAAAGAAAAATGGGCCAATCCCAACACATAAGCAAGAAATTATATACATTTTTTCTCTAGATAACTCAAGAATGCTAAAATCACAGTATACCCTCGGGTAACCTGGCCAAACGACTAAACATGGTTACCGCACCCACAGGGTGGACCTGGATCCAAGTAATGATCCCATCAAACTGTTTACACATATTTATTTAATTACCTGTGTAATTTTAGGTACTTAATTAATCAAGGATTCAGCCATACGAAACCCCAAACATGGGCTCGTAGCACAACAGTACACAAAAACAACATGACAGTTGGAATTAAAATCAGACCACTTACCTTGATATCTTCTAATCAATATACTTGAATGATGCCTCATGAATTGTCCAAGAACATCGTATATCTAGGGTAAAATAACACGAGTTAAAACCCAAATTACTTCCTCTCAAGAAATAATTGGAAGGAAGGGTTCATGTAGAGTAAAGAACTCACCTGCACGGTTCAATTGAGACCATCGGTGAAGGAATCATAGTTCTGGAGTGTGGTCTGGAGCTCCTCTAAGCTCAAACCTTCTCTCTCAGTTCTCCAAATGCATCCATTTCCTCCTCTGCCGAATGAGGAGGCTACTACCTATTATAAGCGAAAAAAACTACATGGTGTGTACTCTCATGTACATGGCATGTACAATTCATTATTTTTTTAACTTTTCCTATGGAGGATATTTTTCACTAATTCATTGTCCATCTGTCGACTTGATTACATGACATGTATTTATAAATACACAGTGTGTACTATCGCTTCAATGCCCGCTACTTCCACCGCATTATTGTTCACATGTTGACTAATTATGTAGCATGTATATACTAAGTACACGACATGTAGTTAGTTTGTACACCCTTCATCACTGACTGGCCCACATGCCCTGTGTACTCATACCACATGGCGAAAGTACAGGATGTGTGGAAAAGTACATGGTGTGTACCAACAATGTTTAGGATTTCAAAATTTTCTTTATTTTCTTAAAAACACTTCTGTAAAAAGGAAAAGAAGAATCTTGTACCTCATGAATAAGAATTGGGTTCTTAGAAGATTCCCCCCTTAAATGAATTAGTCCTCGAATTTCCCTTCCAAGGGTGGTAAAGATAAAGCTCAGAAAAACTCTAGTCACTGAGCACGAACGTTGGTCTCCCACTCCCAGGATCCGTCCTGCACTCGTCCATGCCACCATAGCACGAGTAGGAGAGGAAATGACCACCATCGGAGAACCTTCATGATCCTATCAAGAATACTAATTGTATGCTCCTCGAAGGATGCATCGGCCTAAAACACAACCTCCTAGGGATGAAATACGTTATATGAGTATGAGTGATAATGGTGGAGGTGAGATATAAGGAAGGCATTGTGCATGGACCGATACCTCTGTGGTAACTCCAACAGATAGGAAACCAGCCCGACCCTCCCCAGAATCTCAAATCGCCCCACATACCTCAGTGAATGATTACCCTATCTCCTAATCAACCTTTTTTCCAACCATGGTGAAACACATAAGAAAACCTGATCCCGGACCACAAAATCCAAGGGTTGTCTGCAGCGGTCAGTATAATATTTTTGATGAGACTGTGTGGTAGCTATACACATCTATATCAACAAGACCTACTCTAAAGTCTCCTGCATGAGACGTGGTCCAAGAAAAGATGCCTCACCTACCTCAAACTAGCACAAGGGTGATAGGCATGGCCTACAATATAAAGCCTTGTAAGGTACCATCTCAATAGTTTCCCGAAAACTATTATTGTAGGAAAACTCAACAAGGGGTATTTGCTTCTCCCAAGAGCCCCCAAAGTCTAGGAAGCATGCACACATCATGTTCTCAAGTACCTATATCATACGCTCTGACTAGCCATCAGTCTGAGGGTGTTAAGCTGTGCTCAGATGCACCTGTGTACCTAGTGCCCTAGGAAAAAACTACCAGAAACGAGATGTAAAGTGGGAATCCTTGTTTGAAATGATAGAATGAGGGACCCCATTAAGATGTATTAACTCTCGGATATACAACTTATTAATATAGTCAACACCGAAGGACTCCTTGATCGGAAAACATTGAGCAACTTTTGTATGTTTATCCACAACAACCCATACGCCATCACTGCCTCATGTTGACCTCGTCAACCAGGTTACGAAGTCCATCATGACATCATTTGATTTCCACTTCAGGATGGGAAATTGTAGTAATAGTCGGACTGGCCTCGGATACTCTACCTTCACCTGCTGATAGGTGGAACATCTCGTAACAAAACTGGCTACCTCTATTTTCATATCCGGCCAACAATACTGATGCCTCAAGTCACGGTAAATTTTGGTAACTCTAGGATGAACTTCCCATGATGAAGCATTAAACATCCACATCAACTCCTGGCATATATCCCCTAGAACCAACACTCATCCATGGATACACAGTACCTCGTCATCGCCTATCATCCAACCAGGAGGAGGGTCCTCACATTCCACCATCTCCTGTGAGACAAGGACTTCTAAATCTAATAGTTGTCTCATCCTCACTTTATCTAGGACAGGAGAAGTCACTGCTAAGGAAGAAATATAGGCTCTCCCCTGACTATCATGCACCTCCAAATTCATCTTAGAGAACAAATCCATGAGCTTCCACTCACTACTGGCCTCCTGTACTACCTTTAACTAAGTCCTCCTACTTAGTGAATCAGCAACTATGTTTCACTTACTAGGTGTATAGGAAAGGTAAAAGTCAATTTATTGAAGGTATTCAACCCACCTTCACTTTCTCAAATTCAAGTCACTCTAGGAAAATTTATATTTCAGACTCTTATGGTCCGTAAACACCACAAACTTATCTCCCCTGAGATAATGTCTCCAACAGCATAACACATGAACAACTGCGGAAAACACGAGATCATGTGTTGGGTAATTCCTCTCATGTATCCTCAACTGTCGAGACCCTTACGCAACTACTCGATTTCCCTGCATCAACACTACTCCCAGCCCAATACTTGATGCATCACAGTAAACTGTATAGGTCTTCTTTGCTCTGGAAGTATCCAGATTCGTGCTGATGTCAACCTTCCCTTTATCTCTTGAAAGGCCTTCTCGCAAGATTCATACCAAAGGAACTTCACACCATTCATAGTCAAACATGTCAGCTGCACTGTTGAGCAGGATAAGTCCTATATAAATCGCCTATAGTAACCTTCCATCCCCACGAAACTCTGTATCTCAAACTCTTTCTTAGGTTACTCCCAAGAAACTGATGCTCTCACTTTCTCTGGGTCTACTGCAACTCCTGCCTCTGAGATCATATGACCCTCAATGTGATTCTGGTCCATCAAAAAGAGGCACTTTGAGAGCTAAACATATAGATGATTCTCACTCAGTGTACTCAAAGCGATCTCTAGATGGGTAGCATGGTCATGTCGAGTGTGAGAGTACACCAAGATATCATCCATGAAGGAAACCACAAAATAATCTAGATTAGGGTGGAACACACGATTCATCATATCCATGAAAATTAATGGCGTGTTCATGAGTCTGAAAAGCATGAAAAAATACTTGTATAGACCATATCTTCTCTAAAAATCTATAAGCAGTATATCAGATGGTCTAACACGTAACTGAGTATATATGGATCTCAAGTCAATCTATGAGAATTCTCGTGCTCCACAAAGATGATAAAAAAGATCATCAATCCAGGGAAAGGGATATCGGTTCTTGACCATCAACTGGATTATCTTCTGATAATCCACACAATGTCTTAGGGAACCGTCAACCTTATTCACAAATAGGACAGTGAACCCCACGGAGAAGTACTGGTTCAGATGAAACCCTTTGCCTGAAACACCTCCAAATTCCTCTTCAGCTCCTGGGACTCTGGTGTGGTCATCCTATAAAGAGGAATGGACACCAGTGCTGCTCTAGGAACTATCTCAATAGAGAAATCCACCTCTCACTCGAGAGGTAGACCTGAAAAGTCATCCGGGAAGACATCCCAGAAATGATCAACTACTCGAGGGAAATCCTTTTGAAAATTTCCCTGGTCATCCAGATAGAAACTCACAATCTAGGATGTCACTCCACCTCGCCCATGATTATCGAGTCCAGATCGGTTCACCTAGACATCCCATTCTCCCTTGTATAGAAACTCCCAACCATATGGTGACGTGAAACACACCCTGTGATGATAGTAATAAACAAAGGCTCGAAAGGGTACCGATCAGTCCATACCAAAAATGATGGTATAGCTCATCATCTTTAAGACATAGGTGTCCCATAGAAAGTGACACTCATCAACCTCTAGGGGGAACTCCCTGCACTGATGCACACCAGTAGTTCTAACCCCCAACAGAGTTTCTAGAAAAATGACATCAGAAGAAGAAGAAACACAATTCGCAAAGCTCTCTATAGAGGGTACTGATATAAAGCTATGTATAGCACCAGTATCAAAAAGTAATGAAGACAGGAGAGAAACTAATAGAATAGTACCTCTTACAGTAAAAGGTTTGAGATCCTGCTCTTGTTGGGTCTGTTGCACTACATATGCCTACCCAGTGTCGTGGCCCTGTGACATAGCCTGGCTACCATGAGCTGGCCCGCCCTGCTTTCTCTGAGATCCTGGTGTATAGATACCACGACCACGACCTCCCCCTCGGCCTATACGTCCCGATGTATTCCAATTCCATGACTGGTAAGATGTTTCTGGCCCTTCTACTACACATGTAGTCTGTACAGATACCCTCTCACTAGCCACTGGTGGAAACGCCCTGCAAAAGCGCCTCAGATGACCCATCATTCCACAATATTGGCGCTCCACTGGGTCACATGGACACTAATGTCTCTAATATCCCTCTTTACCACAATGATAACACCGCCCATAGACACCTGATGAGTTCTTCTGGATAGTAGTTCCACCATTGGAGAAATTGGTGTTCCTCTTCCTCTTACCAGAATAAATAGTACCAGAAACAAGTGTCGAACCACCCTAGCCTGCACCACTAGCTTCCCGCAGGTTCTGCTCAGTAATTAGTGTCTGGTTCATAATATCATGCATTGTAGTAAACCTGAAAACATTCACCAAATCTCAGATGTCATATAGAATTCCATCCTCAAAGTTTCTATCCCCCAATGTCTCGTCACCCACCAGAACAGGTGCAAAACATTGGATCATAGTGAAGTGGGCAGAATAGTCCATCACTAACATAGAGCCCTATTGCAGATTCATGAACTGTCGAGCTCGATCTACCCTCAGCGTCTATGGAATGAAAAATTCATAGAAGACTGCCTAAAATTCTTCCCACACAATGTCTCAGTGATGCGCATTCTGGGTAGTAACATCCCACCAATGCTTGGTATAATCACACAACATGTATGTAGTGAGTTTGACCATCCGCCCTGGAGGAATATCTAGATTCTTGAATATAGTCTTCATAGAATCCATCCAAGACTCCACAGCCTATGGTCCGAAATCCCCTAAAAACATAGGCAGATACTGCTACTAGAATATACATGTCAGCTCTTCCATAGATGTGGCAGCCGGTGGTGCTTCTGGGAAGTTCTGCATGAACCACATGATGCCACCACAGAACTGCGCCTCCACGCCTGTGTCCAGTATAACGGCTGGCACCGCATCTAGTTCTGCTAGATGATCGATCAGTAGCCTATGGCCTACCATCTCTGGAGTATACTCATTTCCACTCTCCTAGAAATAAACTCGAGGTCATCTTAGTGGCATTACTCTACAAGGTCAAACACACTCCTGAGATTAAAGTCACTAAGGACTGAAAAGAAGGAGTGTTGGAAGGAAACATGAGACAAAAATTCAAGTTTTCCAAATCAAGACTACATGGCATGTATATTTACTACAGGTTGTGTTACCTCATGTCTTCCACATGGGCGTGTAATCTGCCAAAACTGGTCATGTAACACCCCTAAGACACAACGTGATGTCCACACACACGGTGTGTACACGATTTTCTTCCACTTCATGAGTCCCTATACACGGCTTATCCACACTGCTCTCTTTTGAGCGATACTACACAACGTGTATATGGTGTACATGTCGTGTACTTGATGAGATTCACCGACCCGTGTTGTCTGTTACATGGCTGGGTACACAGCTTAGACTACAATGAATGTTTCTGATAGACACAACATATACAACTTAAATTCCAACTGCTCGTGTTGTTAGTGACATAGCTGACTACTCGGCTAACACTACATGACGTGTTACACCCTCACAGGGTGTGTACACCACCCGGTTCCCCAAGTCACATCACCATGTCCACACTATCTCTCACCAGTCAATACTACATGGTGTGTCCCCCGGGCATATGATGTGTACAAGGTAGGGTAACACCGACCCGTGTTGTTAGTTACAGCGAAGGATTCCTAGGTTACACTACACGGCATGTAAAATCAGTACACGGTGTGTGCTCTGAATGTTTCATTACCCTATGTTTCTTCCCACATAGCCTATGACATGGGTAGAAACTACACTGAATGTACATATGGTACATGACGTGTACTTAAAGTTTTTTTATTTCCTCCTGAACAGAAGAGGACATGACATGTATTCAAACTACAAGCCATGTATTCTGGGGTTTTCTGGACTGTAAGCCTTAGAAACTACTTCAGAGCCCAAAAAACATCGTAACCGACAACTAAGTACCAAATTCCAATCCTTGAGGGCCCATACTCCATGTGAATCAAATCATTGCATCTTATAAATGGTATAATAAAGGTAAACAGTCAATTATCCACTAAATTCTGGTCAATGAGGGCCCATACTCTATAAGAACCAATGTTTGGTATTCATTATACAAAACATTACCTAATAATACCCTATCAAATAGAAGGTATTTTATATAGGCATTTGTCACTACAACATGCTTTTACTAGCACAACATATATCACAACAACGTGCAATTTCTAATGTACCTACATGGCATGGAAACTATGCATGTCATGCGATTCTAACCTATTCCTAAATGATTAATTAGATGTCATACCCTCATCTAATTGGGATTTAACTAAATAGAACCCAATATATAAATAAATACATCACACTACAAGTGCGTCACCCAACGGTGAATATCAAATCAACTGTAAAATTGAAAAACCAGATAAATCGAAATTAAACAAGGTAGATTGTATTTTCCCTGTACACAGGTTAGCTACTCCTGGGAACAACTTATTACCAAATTCCAATTCCATCATATCTCTGACTATAGGATCCAAACAGTAACTCAAAGAATAGAAATCCTTTGATACCACTTTGTAATGTCTCGGATCCGGGTGCCACTCAATCGGTGCCTCGATCCCGGTTGGTCACATGAACTCGAGCACATTTACCCAATCACCAGAGGCTAACAACTAGAAGTGAGGTCCTTGGTATAATAGTTGGGAAATTATGCCCTCATTTATCAAAGTGTGACATAGCGGAACAAAATACAAGCATACCAAAAGCGGATGCAGTAAATAATAACAGTTGAAAAGGACAACAGTACTGAAGTAAAGAAATGACCAATAGTCATATATGATGATGAAATATGTCCCTAATTCCAAGAAAGAATAAAAAAAGATACACTAAAATCTAAAAAAATACATTACACGAGACAAATATAGAAATGCCAAATAAAAAAGCGTAGCTGGAACTCAGCAGCATCGCAAGCTTAAGCTCAGTCCCATGCTCTCCTACTCCTAAGAAACATCAATTTCCAATCTAGGGACATTTTCCCTTATCTACACATGTACAATATAATCTATTTGGGCCCAAGACATGGCCCAAATAGGGTAATAGAAATAAATTCCAGTAGGCAACCACCAATGTCATGTGCCTAACTATCAATGAATTTGTGCAAAAGCATTGTGCATTAATGAAAAAAATAGTAAACTAGAATGTACTCAAAAGCAGTTACTCCAAAAAATTACAATTCCATTTAATTATTATTTAACA
Organism: Viscum album; assembly: GCA_963277665.1. Lineage (NCBI taxonomy): Eukaryota > Viridiplantae > Streptophyta > Magnoliopsida > Santalales > Viscaceae > Viscum > Viscum album. Next base: position 517,178,196 of record OY728141.1, read on the forward strand.
ATTCAATATAATTGAATGATAATTTTTTGATACTCTTCCTCTTCTGAAATTCTCCTATACAGTGCCACAACAAACACCACAACAAGTTATCTGACAAGTAAAAGGTAAAACATACCAAGCCTGTGATTTAACTTGGTAGATGTAACATGTGAATGACTATAGTGAATATGCAAAGTAAACAGAGTCCTCAGTCATACCAAACATTACCCTTAGGTAATTATAATCAAAACGCTCAGGAGACTTCCCACATGCATAATGAATATAGCCCTTAGGCGTAAGAGACAATGCCCTTAGGCACAGAAGAAACTGCTCACAGGCACAAGAAAAGTTTCCCTCAGGATAAACAAAACACTTTCCCTCAGGCATGAGAAACATTTTCATCAGGCTAAACAAGAAACTGCGCCACGAAAAACACATAATCAATCAATTATATACATTTTCTCTCATGAAAACTCCAGTATGCGAAAATCACGGCATACCCTCGGGTATCCTGGACACATGGCTAAACAAGGGAACCACACCCATAGGGTGGCCCTGGATCCAAGAAATTATCCCAAACAATAGTTTATACATATTCACTAAATTACCTATGCTATTCTTGGTATTTAATTAATCAAGGCCTCATCCATACGACACCCCAAACATGGGAGCGTAACACAATGGTACACAAAAAAAACATAACAGTTGAAATTAATCATTTGACCACCTACCCTAATCTCTTCTGATCAATATACGTGAATGACATCTCCAGAATAGTCCGAGAACATCATAGATCTAGTATAAAAGAATACATGTTCAAACCCAAATAACGTCCCCTCGTGAAATAATTTGAGGGAAGGGTTAAAGAATAGTGAATAACTCTCCGTAGTGGTTCAATAGGGACCATTAGTGAAGGAATATGTGTTATGGAGTACGGTCAGGAGCTCCTCCAAGCTTCGGCCTTCTCTCCCGATGCTCCAAATGTGTCCACTGCCTCCTCGGTCGAATAAGGAGACTATTTTCCATTTTAAGCGTAAAACAAACTACACAGCATGTACTCTCAAGTACACTACGTGTGCATTTAATTTTTTTAACTATTCCTCTAGAGGCGACATTTCACCACTGCACTGTTCATCTGTCGACATGATTAAAAATTGTGAATTTGAAATTACACGGCGTGTACTATTGCTCCACTGGTGGCTACTTGCACTGCCTTACTGTTCACCTGCCGACTGATTACACGACCTGAATATACTAAGAACACATCATGTAGTCAGTTTTTACACCCTCCACCATCAACATGCCTACACGGCTTGTGTACTCATCCCACACGGACAAATTACACGGCGTTTGGAAAATTTCATGGCATGTACCCAAAAAATTTGTCATTTTTACCCATTTTCCTTAGTTTTTCAAAAACACTTAAGGAAAATGGGAAAGAATAAACGTTTACCTCAAGAATAAGAACCGAGTTCTTACACACACTAAAATTTCTATATTGGAAACACAAAATACAAGTCATACTGACCACACTATATGTTGAAATGGGATTTTTTCAATTTATAGACATGAAGATTGAATTATGCATCACTTTACTAATATTATAAGATAATACTATCCCATTTTCTCAGTTTTATTTATTGGATTTTCCTTCTAAACAGAAATGTTAATTTTGTATTGAGAACATGTAATTTAATTCATACCAACATCATTTATTGTGGGTTTTGAATGCATTGGATTCATACATGTCAAAATAAATTATGGCACATATTTCAACAATTTGAAAACAATATTTTTTTTCATTGTTTTTTTACATGGTATAACCAGTTTAAAATAAATGAAACTAATATTAATAACATGAATTTGGAGTAATTCGGAGGATAACATTTATCTTATTGACATGTGGTCGATACATTATCGTCAAAAATGAATAATTTAATAGTTTCATAATGTTTCAAAAAAAAATTATATTGACTTCTAAATTTTTACCATTAGAAAATAAATTATACTAAAATGAACATTAGTATATAAAAAAATATTTAGAATCATATTGACCTCATTGAGTTTGGTAATGATGTGAAACATATTCATAAATGTTAAAAATGAATTATGGGTCAATATCACATAGTAGGAAAAAAATAAGAATTATTTATCAATTTTGAGCATGTGATAGACATTATAAAAAAATGAATAAATTAAATTGAATACATAAACATACAGTCATGTCAACAACATTAGGAGTTTAATTTATTTTAGGTAAATTCCTACACTTCACAAATTAGATACTGAAAAATGTGCATAATATTGAAAATAGTTTGAGATATATTTCATAGTTTTATTGATTTGAATCTTATTTTTGATGAAAATGACACTTTTTTAATGAAAAAACATTATTTGAGTATTACCAAAACCATCACGGGATAGATAGGCATATGGATAATTCATACATTGGCTAAAGGAATTATTGATTTCTCATCTAATGTATAAATTAAATCCGATCCCATTTTCATAGTTTTAAGAATACATCACATGATTTTAACTGAAATGATAACTCTATATTAAAACGTGAATTTTTTCTCACACCCACCACACAAGTTGTTCGATTCACTTGTATTTTATTCCAAAATGTCACAAATTAAATATGGAACATAATACATGTGGTTGAAAACCAAATACGCTATTTTCCTTGGATTGAGAAACATCAAACATATTTATATCTAAGGTGAAACATTTATATTAAAAACACACACTTATAGTCATTACAACCACATCAGGTGTCAGATTGATTTGTCATTAATTACTACACATCAAAATAAAATTAGGATAATTTTCCTAACATATCAAAAAAATATGAATTTTATTATTTGTTTTCATCAAGAGATGTGTGTTTTGAACTAGTGTGTAAATTTAAAAACATATGTATCAGTTAAAAATGATATTGATGATAACTAAAAAATTAGTTAAAATGATAATAAAACTAACTAAATAAGTATTCTAATGTCACATATTCAGGAAAACATTATACATTCAGAAACCATGTATTATGCTCATTCGTTTCTAAACAAATTGATTTCCACCTTTATATAACTCAGTGTGTAATATATCAAAACAAATATATATGTATTCAGATACTATGGATTCACATACAATGGGAATCTATAGGGTAATAGTTAATAAAAGATCAGAATCATGTTAGGAAATCACCTATATCATTTATCATCAATCATTTTGACACCATGTGAACTGTTGACTCTTCTCTAAATAAATTCACAACTTCTATTGAGTAAGTATTTTATCATAAATATTTTATTTAATGAGAAAATATATAACATAAAACTACTAATAAATTTTTTCAATGAAATTTGATTTACATTTCAGAGTTACTGGTTCTGGGATTACAGTATTTTGATGGATACCAAATCTTTTATAAATTTGAACTCATTATATCCAAACTCCTTATTGTTATTTTACTTCAGAATCTGCAAAAAAATAATCCATTATAAGTATTTTTTTAAATATGTTTTTATAGATTAATCCTTCTATACATAATATAATCTATTTAAATTTGATGAAATCTTTAGGATTATTATATTATTTATGAACCTCATATAATGATTTAGGCTATATTTATATATCTCCATGTAATGAAACAATTCATGTTAAAAAACAAGAAAATGTAATTCCTAGATTATTTATAAAATTTGGACTACAGTGAAATATATATTCACAATACACTACATATTTGGTTAGTTTTGATGGAAATTCAGTAATTAGATAAAAAAAAGTAATTTTTTTGGCATATCGGAAATTATTGTGATATACAATATCTTCATCCTATAAAAAATTAACAATGAAAAAATATTATTATATATTATAATATTAAATTGTAATTTTTTACCCCAACATTGTAGGAATCAAAAAAAAATCTATAGTTGTAATATAAAAACATATAGAAAATATTCATAATGATAAACATCAACGAACATATCAGATCGTTTTATGGAAAGACATATTTTAAAAATGCACATTACGTTTTTATTCACAATTGAGACTCCCTACCATTAATTATTTAGATTCTCATTTATGCATTCAAATCCAACCAAATATTTAATGAAAATACCAAATATTTATTCATTATAAGTAATGTATGAAACATCTCCATCATTTAATGTAGTGTATCCTTGAATTTGTAATGATAATATATGTTGTACTGGAACTAGTTGGTATAAGGTACTCTTCAATGGTATTTTGGTTTTCATGGTTGATTCACTAGATTTTATTAATCTAAACTTCCATTTTAAATATTTTTATTCAGTTGTTATTAAATATTCAACTATATAAATATTTTCATCATTTGATAAAAAATATGTTGAATTTATTTTTCATATCTCATAGACCATTATATGAATTTATGTCCATGACATAAATTTAACCACAAAATTATTTTACATTGCAATATCAAAATAGTTAATTGGAATAAGAAACTTATTGTTTATCTCTTGAGCTACTTCCATCCCCACACCCATGATGTATTTTTTGTGTTATGTGTTATGTATCATGTGAACCATGATGTGGAACACCATACCCATCACAACAAAGAGGTTTTTGGGAGTTGATAGAAAAAAATCATGTAAAACATTGTCATATACATTTCTAGTAATATAATGATTTTATAAGTTAAGTAATTAACATTTATTAGAATGATTAATCAAAAAAATTATTATCTTGGGTAAGGTATGTGACTTAAGGGAAAGAATATTCTCAGATCTAGTGGGGTCAATTCATTGTTCATCTGCATGTTCCACTTCCTATTGAATTATATCCTACCCTAAATATTGGTCTTATAAAATAGATCAGACAATTATATCATGAAAATAAACTATTTTCACTAGAAATATATTCATAATTTGATATTTATCTTCATACAAATTTTCCTTCTTGGAATCAATTTTTGGAGATACTTCAAAACCTATAGCTCTAATGAAACCATATTTTTTAATCATATTCTAAGCTATAGGAAGTAGTTTTTCACCAACTATGATCACTATCAATTATTGTTTTTATACATATGAAACATATGAATATATAGAGATGTTATTATGTAATAATTTTATAAATCACAATTAATTACTATAATTACATTCCTAGACATGTTTTCCATAATGATTTTTTATCTAACTAGTATATCATCTAATGTTTTTTCATCCTCCTTCCATTTCACATGGCGTGAGATAGATGTAGATTCCTATTATTTATCAAAAATCTGTATATATTAAAATATATATATGTTGTTTCATATCAAAAATAATATTTATTTGTTATTTAAAATACATACCATTTTCAGCTATAGTGAAGCACTACCCATCCATGCTTTGTGATATGGGTACATCAGTTCTGATGCACAATGTTTATTGAAAAAACTCATATAAAATTTCAAATGATATAAATTATAAATCAAATTGGAAAAAATAAATAAATTAAAATAGTATATTATCAACTAAAATTCACATAGAATACTTTCAAATAACAATAAACGATGAAATCAATCCACGTTTTAAAAATTATAATGTGTTCATAATTAATTGGGTTGTGAATATTTACATTTAACTCAATATCACCAAGATTAATCATATTAGGATGGGACAATAATACTTTGTGGAATTTTAGAGTGTCTCTTAAGACATATTTATTTCCAAAACCATCTAAAATGAATGAACTATTCAACAAATATTGAAAATAACATTATCATTTAATATTAAAATATGTTGGTGATTAGCCACTAAATGCGGAAAATATCCATTGTTAATATAGATAATATTAATGTTCTTTATTATTCAGAAACACCATTTTAGTGCATTTTAGACTTTTAATATCGTTTCACATTATGATTGTAATAACTTCATAAAATGCACTATTATGTGGTACATTTTTTGAACATGATTTAAAGTACCCAAGGATTCATCTAATTTTAAGGAATATAATTATCTATATTTCAATTTGATAATTTATGAAATTTATCTACACTTAAATAAGAACATGTTTTATTCAGGGACCAATGGAGAATTCATAGAATATTATGGTGATATTTTGTGATGAATGGAAACAATTCTGGAGAAGTCATATTGGACATCATCTCACTAATGAGACTTTGGGGCCCATCATGCATGCCCAATGAATCCAAAATTCAGTGGGATTCTATAAGACATGTATAGGAACAAATCCCTCTTCAAGATCCATTTCTATTTCGGCCTCCATTGTGATCATTTATGCGGCCCAATTTAGAGATAAAATTCTGGGACAGATTTTGCGGCCTAGAAAAACAGTCCACTAATATAATTATATCTCAAGAAAAAACAACTCCAAATGGGCCGACAGTTTACAGTAAGGTATATGACATTCGGGGATCCATTTTCTTCTTCTATGGTCCACTTATATTCGGCCATATAAAAGGTCATACAAGCCCTTCTGTTAGGAGGAAGCAAGCTGGATGCTACCTCGGGTCAAGGGTGGCAAAGTCTTCTCTCCCTTACATTCCATCAACATAGGCCTACCATAATCATGTGGGATCTTTTTTACTATTGGAGTATCTACCCAAGGCTCTCAAAATTCCTATTTAAGGTATTGGTGGTGAAGGTGTTTTACATTTTTTGGAGCCTATTTTCATCACAATGTTATGCTGCCAATTTCTCTTTGTAATGTTCTTCCTTCACATGTAAGTTGTTTTAATTCATCCTATTTTCTTATTAAAAATATCTTATATTCCTCTTATTCTATTGTTTTTCATATTACTTTGATACCTTAGGTTAATGGTGTGAATTTATTCACACTAAACCTTGTGAAATTATTCACACAACGGTGTAGCGATCGTTTTATTTTTGTTGTTTTTCTTTACTTCTCCATTTCCTCCCTCACGAGTCTACTTTCCACTTCAATTTAAACCATGGGATCAATGGAGGCTAACACACTTCTGGTTTGTTCCATGGGAGTAGAAAGGGGCTTGATTGGATGTTATTTATCACCCCATTAATGTATAATCACTTCTTTAATTGAGATTTTTATTTGAGGATTTTTAAACTCCATCATCATTGTTGAATTTAAGGCCACACACTTCAAGTGTTAATATGATCCTTTACCTTGAAGTGCTCAAAACATTGATCCTTCAAGTGTATAGGTTATTAGTTTTAAAGGGTGTAGGCATTAAACTAGTATGTGATGATGTTGTTTTATCTCATTAAATGAACACATCTCAAATATAAGAAAATGAAATCATTGAAAAGGAAATACGTCCAGTCCACCCCGAGCGATAACCTAGGATCAAATCATTCTTTTAAATTTAATTCACTTTAATCTGTTAGTGATCCTTTAAACCCATCTAAAATCAACCCAAGATGGCCACTTCATAGCCAAAAACAGTCCTTAGAATGTGCCTGTCTATATGTTACTTCTTAGGCATATGTGGCTGCGACAACCCAAGCTAGACTACAAGGACCATTCTACCATCATCTCATGGGTAAATTTGAGCGAGAATCAAATTTTGGAGCAATTTATGGGGACCTAAGTAAGTTATCTTATACACTATCATCCTTTTTTTCATCCCTCTTCTCTATTCTCACCACCTCACTCCTATGGAAATCAATTTTTAATAAGACCAGACATGGAGAACCTCTCCCTACATTGATCGACCCACACCAAGTGGGATGTCCAATGACCATACTCCTTTCTACTGGTGGGATAACCAACAGATATTGAGACACAATGTTTTAACTCCTATTCTCCAGAAAACATTCCAAAATATAATGAGTTCCAATCCCCACATATCCAATTTGAAGATATTCTTATGGAATTCCAACAGCATAGTTATCCTCCTAGAATAGACCATCTATCTCAACCCATTATCCATTCTAATCCACATCAATTACTTGAAAAATTTTGTCAAAAAATAGAGATAATGAATTTTTATGTTTCATCATTGAGGTTAGAACTACAAGGCATTAACAATTGTGAGGAACCCATCCCTACACCAACTGTGCCTTCTATAACCTTATGTGATGTTTCTTATTTCCCACAAACCCCACATGATTTTATTGAAGATCCATCCTTTGGATTTTGTATAGATGAAGAGGATAAAGGAATTGATGAAGCATTTTTAAATAAGGAGGAAATTGACTTTTTGGATTCAAATGAAAAGAATTTGACATCTTTCATTGAGTCTTCTATGTATAATTCCATTGATAAATTTTCAAAAACACCAACCATTAAAACATTGACCGAAATCACAAACATTGAGTCCATACCCATTCCTAAAATTGATCAATCCAATTTTGTGGTTGAATATTCTATTCAAAAGGAACCAATTCTGTTGAGGAATTTTGAAAATAAAACTGAGTTCAATTCAAAGTCCCAACCTATGTTTGAAAGTTTTAGCCTAGATGAACTAGAACAAAAGGACTTTCCATCCACCCTCAAATTTCCATTCATTGGGGATAGAAAAAAACTTCCAGTTTTCACCATTTATTATCTTGAAACCATTAAATAGGTATTGATTCATAATGTCTTAGAAAATAATACAAAGTAAATTGAACGCATCATTTCTGATATTCCTTGGATTTACCTACTCATATTAGAACATAGGTTTGTGCATGGAACAAATTCTAAACGTATAATAAATTTCAACCTAGTAGAAGTGGTGAAACATTGGTTCCTTAAAATGATGAAAATTGTTATTGGGTATGTTGTGGGGTCCATGTCGGGCTAATGACGTTAAACAAAGCGATTCATGGGAGGAAACCCATGGTTTTCAAGTTTTCTATCATTTTGTTTTTTTAATAAAATTTATATATTAAATAGGATTAATTAATTATTTTCATATTTAAAAAATTAGACTATTGACCACTTCTTATGTTATGAGTATGGATGGGTATGAAAGGGGAGCACCATATTCATCTGTGTCATGTGGTGTGATTCTTGAGTAATGCCTTACCCGGATATTTAAAAAGAAGACAATGTATCATCAATTTATTTTATTTAATGTGTTTTTAGGTTAAAATAAAAATACAAAAAATAAATAAATAAAAATATAAAAATAATAATAATAATATGGGACTTGTCGTGGGTCGTGGGGCAAACCCCGTCACAACCGGAGAAGCCGCGGGGATTCGAACCCATGACCGAAGGGATACAGAGGCGTGCACTTACCACTGACCTACGACTTTTTGTGATTCCTTATTCTATAATATATATATATATACATATATTTTACTTTCTTTATTATATAAATATATATATATATTGTTTTTTCCTTTTTCTACTATGGAACTCTGCAAGTGACTTGGATATCAAAAGATTAAAAGGGAGCAGCAAAATTTTCAACTTCGACCACCAGGTGACTTCATTCCATGATCCATATATTTCAATTTCCTTTTTTAAATTTCATTCTCTACCTATACCCCCATCTACATTTTCATTTCTTGAAAGACTGGGGACAAAGTTGTTTTAAGTTGGGGGGAGATGAAATAAAAATAAAAATTCTTTTGTGAAAAAAATGATTTGAATAAAAAATGTGTAAATGGAAGGAAAAATTCCGTTAACTTTGAACATGGTAAAAAACATTGCACACTTTGAATCTTAATATCAAATAATTTATCATGCCTTGATTCTGAATTTAATCCTTGTATAATTTCATTAGCTTAGATTTTGGAAAGTTTGGCTGTCCAATGTGATATTTCATCGTTTATATTTTCATCCAAAAATAAGATCAGAATGCACGTCCTTTGGATAGTAGAGTATTAGTTTGATTTCATGGGTTCCCCCAAATAAATATCATAGTTTTGGTGATCATTTACGTTTTAATATGAGTATTCAATAAAAAATAAAATAAAAAAAATAATAATTATAAATTTGCACGTAGAGCAATGAAATGACCTAATGTGTGGATTTTGGCACTTGGGGATCGTGACTCTATAGTTGTCTGGCCTAGAGATAGTAATTTTATCTCTATTTTTGGTAATTTGAATTTATTTTTGTCTGAGTTTACTCGAGATGGTGCTTGCGTATGTTAGCTTCACTTGGTTCCCTTTGGTATTTGAGCCTGGGAGTCATTGGCAAAGTCTTGCTACAGTGGTTGACTCTTTTGAGTGCAATTTCAATTACCGTGGAAAAATTGTATAAAAAAACAAAAAACAAAAAATATCAAAAAATAAATATACAAAAAAAATTGAATACTCATCTTAATATTGAAATGTGATTCCACAGAGCACTTCTGTCATTTACCCCTTGAATAAAGATGAACCCCCATATCTATTGTGATACACAACACATCCTCATACTTAATTGATATTGGATGAAATATGGAAATGAATTTGAACAAAAGAATGAGCTTGGGATTGGGATCTGCAGATTAAACTATCATGTATTAAAATATTTTGATGGGTTTCATGATTTTTTGGTATAAGTGTTTTTTGTGATCATTTTGTATTAAAATGTTTTTTGAAAAGGGAATTCTAATTATTATTGTTGAGATATATTTTGCTCGGGACTAGCAAAACTCAAGTTGGGGGGTGTGATTAGCCACTAAATGAGGATAATATTAATTGTTAATATATATAATATTAATGTTATTTATTATTCATAAACACCATTTTAGTGCATTTTACACTTTGAACATCATTTCACATAATGATTGTTATACCTTCTTAAAATGCACTATTATGTGGTACATTTTTTAACATCATTTAAAGTACCCAATGATTCATCTGATTTTAAGTAATATAATTATCCATATATCAATTTAATATTTTTTTAAATTGATCTAAACTTCAGTATTAACATGTTTGATTCAGTGATCAATGGAGAATTAATAGAAGAAGATGGGGATATTTTGTGATGAAAGGAAACAATTCTGGAGAACTCAGATTTGACACCATCTCACTGATTTGATTGTGGGGCCCAAAATACAGGCCCAATGAATCCCAAATTTAGTGGGATGCTATAGTACATGTATAGGAACAAATAAATCTTCAAAATCCAATTCTAATTCGTCTTCCATTGTGGTCATTAATGCGGCCCAAGTTAGAGATAAAATTCTGGGCCAGATTCTGCGGCCTAGAAAAACAGTCCACTAATATAATTATATCGATAAAAGAACAACTCCAAATGGGCCCATATTTTTCAGGATGGTAGAATTCATCGTGTTCTCCATGTTCCTATTCTATGGTCTACTCAGATTCGGCAATATAGAAGGTCATACAAGCGCATCTGTTCGTTGGAAGCAAGCTGGCTGCCACCTCGGGTCAAGGGTAGAAAAGACTCTTATCCTTTACTTTCCACCACCCTAGGCTTACCATACTCAAGTGGGATCTTTTTTACTGTTGGATTCCCGACCCAAGGCTCCCAAAATGCCTATTTAAGGAAGTGGTGGTGAAGGAGTTTTTCATTTTTAGATCTTGTTTTCATCTTAATGTTATGCTGCCAATTTCTCTTTGTAATGTTCTTCCTTCACATGTGAGTTGTTTTAATTCATCCAATTTTCTTAATAAAAATATCTTCTTCTCCTATTATTATATTTTTATTCATATTACATTGATACCGTTGGTTGAAGGTGTTAATTTAGTCACACTAATCCTAGAGAAATTATTTACACAATGGTGGAGTGATCATTTTATTTTTGTTGTTTTCATTACGTCTCCATTTCCTCCCTCATGAGTCTACTTTCCGCTTCCATTGAAACCATGGGATAAATGTAGGGCTAACCCACTTATGGGTTGATCCAAGGGAGTATCAAGGGGCTGTATTGTATGTTATTTATCACACCATTAATGTATAATCACTTCTTTAATTGATATTGTAATTTGATGATTTTTAAACTCTATCATCCTTGTTGAATTTAAGGCCACACACTTCTAGTGCAAATACGAACCTTTACCTTGAAGTGCTAAAAACATTGATCCTTAAATTGTATAGGTGATTAGTATTAAAGGGTGTAGGAATTAAACTTGTAAGTGATGACTTTGTTTTATCTCCATAAATGAACCCACCTCAAATATAAAAAATTGTAATCATTGAAAAGGAAATACATCCAATCCACCTCGAGCGATAACCTAGGATCAACTCATTCTTTTAAATATAATTCACATAAATCTGTTAGTGATCCTTTAAACCCATCTAAAATCATCCCAAGTTGGCCACTTTATAGCCAAAAACTGTCCTTAGAATGTGTGTGTCTATAGGTTACTTCTTTAGGTCTCTGTGGATTCGACAACCCAAGCTAGACTACAAGGATCGTTCTACCTTCATCTCATGGGTAAATTTGAGCGAGAATAAGTTGGTAAGTTAGAGAAATTATTTCATAACATTAATTTTACATCGTTTTAAAGGTTTTCCATCATTTAAAAATATAATTGATGCCACCAATCTATATGAATCATCAAATTCAACCTCTTTGTGGCCTTAATGTAAATAATAAATACTATGTTGTTGGGGTAAATAGGTTGGTCATGTTGACTTGATGAATTCTAAAATTTTATATCCATGATTATTTCCTTGATAAAATAATTATACATTATGATTAAATAATTTTATTATTTTTTCGTCACCATGGTGTTGATACATGAATTATTTTATAGCTTCATCATTACCTGATGGTTATTCCCTAGGATTGGTAACATAAACATGTGTAAAAGTAATATTGTGCATGAGTAAGGAAACATTAAATTTGTATTTCATAAATAACGTAATGAACACACAATGTAATGATGAAAATATTAGTATATTAAAATAATTAACCTGATAATTTAATTTTATTTCATTTCATTATTTTTTGATATGGTTTGGATACGCTAAAGAGAATCAAATAACCATCTTTGTAGTTCTCTATAACATATATGAAATTTTATACATTGGGACTTTTATGAATGGATTGTAATATCAAAAAAATCGTCTTCCTCAATTTAGTTTTAATCTATCTGTTGTATTAGTTTTAACAAGGACAATTGACCAATTATTTATTTCTATATATTAGGAAAAAAATACTTACACTGCATGTGATGCAATTATGAATGGATCACCCTTTTGCTCTTAAACACCAAAATAATCCTTCATGAATCCTGCTTCATCATCATTATCTATAACCATTTATTAAACCCATTTTAATTAGAAAATCACATGAAATTTTCTATAATACAACTCATCTCTCTTTTTGATGATGCTAAAATATGAAATATTATACTAAATTGGATTTATATTCTGGGAACAAGATATTTGTATCTTTTCAACCATAAGTGTAAATATAATATTTTACATCATAAAATAGTCATCATGTTCTTTTTTATATAATTTATAACTATTAATTATACTACCATTGTAAGATAATGCATTTCAATATTTTCACCTATATATCCATCGAATTTAATCAGAAAATAAACAAGGATTTTTTGTTCAATACATATAAATATATTTTCATAACTACAATATACACTATTGATTTTTTGTATGTGATATCTATCCTTTATACCATTATGGATTCAATATTCTATGAATTGTTTTGTTCTCTTAAAAAAAATTATAAACTTATTCAATACTATGTAAAATTTAATGGTGAGATTTATCCAGCTCTGTGTAACTAATTTGAACAAAAACGCTTCTCAAAATCCTTTCTACCATATAAAGTCTCCAATGATGACACATTATGAGACATTTTCATTCAGTTGTAGATCGATAATCGCTAACAAATTCAACACCTTTTTCAACAATATATCATTAGGAAATTTTTGATATCCCATGCCTGGTTCACTCAACAGTAATTAATCCATGTTGACTACTTGTCCTCTAGAATTCATCCCTTAATGCCATAGCATTCCAACTAGCAGTGAGGGACTATAGTGTAATAGTTGTGTAACAACACCCTCACGATCATAGTATATCCCAATAGTATTATCATATATATCAATAGAAAGATACATGAAAGAAATAATCAACTAAAGATTAAATTTCCATAAATTAAGTAACCCTGTAAACTCATTAAGTAGTGTCACATGAAAATATGATTAATGAATTATATAAAAAAGAACGGTAATAAATGGAAATAGTCATCAAGTACAAAATATGTATCAAAAGTAAAAAAGGTTCAAAATTTGACCAATACATAGAAACATCATGATCTATATCTGAGTCATGTTATCCTTGGAAGAAATAAAAATTGAATCAAGAATCAACAAGTGATTTCATTCCATAATCCATAACATTATACATGAATTCTTTACAAGTACCAAATAAGGGCTTGAATAGGGTGTGAGATAACAATCAGTAGGCCAACATAATTGGGGTCTTCAAAAGGACTATTCTATTTATGTAACATAGAGTAGTGTATTGATATAAATAGAGTACATTTAATAATGATATAATTAAACCTGTCAAGTCTATGAAGTCTAAATAAGGTCAAAGGCTGGTTCATATAAAAAAACATTCTAGAAAATATTGATTTAGGAGGTACCCTTTAAAAATCATCATATACCTTTCAATGATTTACATTTATCTATAATGGAAATTATCACATATTTTAACCTCAATAACCAAGTGAACCATGATGAGGAATATTATATCATGAAAATGGTGGGAATAAAATCTATAATTTACCTAATATAACAAATACATCATTATCCATGAATGGATTCATTGATATGTCTGTAAAATTATTGCATATGTATTTGAAAAAATAGAAGAGTCTGGTTAAAATATGTCATATGAATTAGGAATAGTTCATCATAAATGGATGATAATAAAATTATGTATCAAAACATGGATTTTTTGTGATTTAGTCACTATAAAATCAAATTAGTCATTCAAATGACATTCATGATATTTGATTAATATATCTATATAACTTTTACACTATAAATGTAATTTAGAAGTTGAATTTTTTTTATCTGAATAGATTATAAGATAACGGTTGAGGGAGCTTCATACATTTACCCTCCACCAGTGCCAAACCATCCCTTATCTCCATTTCAGTCATGTCTAGCCATTCCTGGATACCATAAAAGTTTTCATGTAACATTTAAACTTCATATTGACACTATTAAAGACTTTTTTTCTATATTCCTTCCATCAAGAGAATTTTTTATGTACAAAAAATTACAGTGTAATAATTTTAAATTTTTTTATCAATTTCACTAACCGTATTAACTAATTTTTTCCAAAAATGGGTTTCCAAAACTAAAGTCAATATAATTTGCATTATCATGATTTTAATAAACCATTCATTTAGAGGGTGTTGTAACTTTTTCTCTATTCGATTTGAATATTTTCTTCCAAGATAAAAATTTTTAGTGTCTGATGTAAACATCTATGAATTGAAAATAAAATAGACTATTTGGAATGTTTCAACAAAAATGTGTTTTGAACTCTTCACAAATGGTACAGCACAACACTCCTGTAATATTATGGCATGAAAAATTTATATGTAAGAAAGTAATTTATCATGTAATAAAACATGGATCTCATTGTGAATTATAATACTCTATGAGAATAATTAATTGTAACACATCTATCCCAACTAAATTTTAAATAATCAATAAATAGATCCAAATAGTCATTAATATCATTATCGAGTTTTTTTGGTCTCGATATAACAAAATACAACATAATCCATTTTCACTCCATGAATAACCACGGTTTTAGTTATAATGATCAAATAAAAGTAGAAATGTATTATATGTACTAATATATACAAAAACATGATTTATTCCATCTATATATACTGCAATACTGATGCTACCTTGATCATTTTGAAATCTAGAATAATCATGCTCAAATTTTATCCACTATGGAGAATCTGTTGGATGGAGTAGTTTCACTTCATTAATTATTTCATATGAATTATATGTTAATTTTATTCATGGTTCCCATACAAATATATAATCAAATAAACTATGGAATGATAGAAAAATAACATGCAGTTATTTATGTACTTGATTCTACTTTTATGTATCAATTCAAACTACACATATTACATGTTATGATTTATTGATGGTACTTTCAAAAAATATGAAATCATTTTTATAAGAATTTATTTTTTAGATATCATTCTCATTGATCATATAATTCATTTAACAAAATAAATTTGATATGTATGTTCATTTACATCTAGTACCATACCATTATGATGTTCCAGTAGTTCTATAAAGATGGTGTCACTCCATCTGCAACCATGATTAAAATTATATAACATCAATACAACTAACAATTTTATATATCACGTAAAAACAATATACAACAATCTCTTAGCACAACCATTTATGTTCTTAAACATGTTTTTTAAAATAACATAGTTTATACTAAATTTCCATTTTCATTTCCTCTATAAAATATACTCTATCACGAACACTGGAATTTAAATAAAATTATCTGTAAACTGTAGTGTCATCCCAAATGTTTGGAAGTTTAATTTTTCCAACATTTCTTCCAAAATTTATATCCCTGATATATTACATTAAAAATATATTGTACTTGCAACTCTTCCAGACAAATTTTTCTTCAGTAAAAATTATTTAAACCCAAAAAAAGAATTTGAGAATGGTCTTATGAATTCTATTTTTCAAATTTGATGAACTATTTAATGACACAATCATAATAGTTTTCATTATGATTATCACGAATCAATTTTGATTCATATTCATACTATTAGGTTCATAATTTATTTTTTTTTGTAATAAAATATATATAAGTTATTCAAAATCACATGAGGATGTTTTATATAAGTCTATTATGGGAAATGAAACATATGAATGATATTGATTTTGATTCTTTACATGATATCATTTTACACAAGGGTGATATGAAAAGAAACAACTTTGGATTACCATGTGGTTTCTGGTCAAGGATATTGATTTTATGATCTGTGGGGAAAATGTTTACAATAAATAAATTGGTAAAAAATATTTTTTATTATATAGAAAATATCCCTTGGAAATATTTTTTATTTATTTACATTTAATTCTGTTAAGGGTTTCTATGTTTATGAAAAATCATCTTTCTATGGAATATATATATGGTGATGTATTCAATGAATTATGTCACATGGTCAAGGAGATTCTATGTCAATAAAATGAAGGGATGAAACTGTATGTGATGAAATATGTGAATTTTGAATCCATGGTACTCACTTTATTATTGAATACCAGCATATATACTTATACTATAACCCACTGAAGAATCCATACTTCAAAAATATTAGAGTTATCAATATTAGGCATATTTATCTTATCCTACAATATCCAAAATCACCCTTCAATTTATTTAATGACACTACAAATAATTTACATTAAAAAATAAGGTAAAATAAACAATAATTTTGTCTAGGTGACCATGGATCAACTATAAATACCCATTTGATTCCTGAATTTCATATTTCTAAAATAAATCTTTCATGGGACACTTCACAAATTAAAAAAACAATTAGTGCTGTGAATTTAGTTCTCGAAAAAATAGTGTGTTTTACTCAGTATATTACTTATATTTTTATAAAACATGTTAAATTTCATGGGTAATCAATAACTATATATTTAATTTTTTTAATTAAATAAAATTAAACCCCTACCAAGTATTCCCATTTTAACATATTTGACATGGTATAAACATGAATTTTCAATTATAAATCAACATGACACATGAACCATTATATACCCTTAAACATAATTCATATACTATAATATAACCATTTGAATACTAAATTAAATAACCCAAAAAAATATTCCATAAATATCCTCATACAAAATTAAATTAATTTTCAAAATCAAAACAAATTTAATGAATGAAATAATATCGCAAACAAATTTTATATTTCCAAAAAAATAAATATTTGGTAATATCACTTCAAAATAGAAGGAGTTTAAAATTAAAATATTATTAAATGATTTGGTTTAATATACAATCTCTCTAAAAATACATCACACCTAAACTGGAAGAACAACGTTGACATTTTTATTTCGAATAAAGCATCAAAAAAAAAAAAGAAGTGCAATGATAAATTTTATTTAAAAACACTTCACAAAAAATTAAAATATATCATTTATTAAAAAATTAAATATATATTAAAATTATAATTAGATTAATATAAATAAATGAGACATTATTCAATAATAATTACTTTACCTCACTTTAAAAAGACATATTATAATTAATCAGAAATTAAAAAATACATAAAATCTCTCTTCAAAACATTACATTGAATATTAATAATCATATAATAAATAATTAATGTATCATTTATAGAAAAATGAAATTTTTTCAAATCAAATTAGTCAAAAATCATAAAATTTAGAAATACACAGGAAAACTAAAAAAAATTAATAAAACCCATAATAAAATTTAAAACAATAATGACGATAATCATTTAATGTTTGTTAATTCTCATTGAATATATAATATCCTAAAAACATGATCCACTAGAATGGTGTCCAATTTTTGATACATTAAATAAAAAATCTAAATAAATTACAACATGTTATATTTTCCTACATTAAACATTAAATGATTTGAAATAATTTTCACCAATTCCATTTTGATTATAGAATAGCTTATGTTTCAATTCCTCTCTAAAAGAGGGTTTTTTAAATTTTCAATGTGAATTTTGATAAACAAATATCTTACATAAAATATTTATTTTAAAATCTAAATATTTTTTAAAAAATTAAATTTGAAATTATACTCCAATAATAATATTTATATATATCTCTCGATTTGGATAAATTACCCTTTCATTCCCTTTTCCAAACACCCTCTTGAATTAATCTTCCTTTAAATTCCCCCTCTTACTGACTCTCTCAGTGATTGAAAAACACGTGTTTCCATAGATAAAAATCACTATAGTACTCTTATTCCTAAAAAAACATTATATTAGCTTTTAGCCATAGGAGTTATTGACATGAAACCAAATGAATCTTGAAGCCTATGAGCATGACTGATATGGGGACATGTTAGATTGGTAGATGATAGGTGTGGAATATAAGGTTCAAGATCTACCAAAAAAGTTAGGAAATAAAAAAATTGTGTACCAGATATCATTAGACTAAGACAATTGTGAGCCCTATTTGGGTAAAATTACTTACCATAACACATATATATTGTTTACTAAAGTAATAGTGAAAGTACCATGAAAATTTATCTTGAGTAATAAAAACCATTGTAAAATTGAATAACTATTATTAGCCAAGATTAATTAGAAAACTAAACCTCTCATATTTTATATAAAACTCCAAATATTTAAAAAAATCATTAATTCTTAATGAAATTCATTTTCAATTTTCAATTTATTTAGGATTTATAAATTTTAAAAGGTAATGATAATTACATATTATAAACATTCACATTGGAAATTTAATTACAGTCTTATTGTTCATTTATACTATATATAAAAGATCTAAAAATTTACTTATATATGTGGAAACTTCTAATTTTTATTACAATCATTAGATTCATTCAATGATTGAACAC
Organism: Viscum album; assembly: GCA_963277665.1. Classification (NCBI taxonomy): domain Eukaryota; kingdom Viridiplantae; phylum Streptophyta; class Magnoliopsida; order Santalales; family Viscaceae; genus Viscum; species Viscum album. Next base: position 517,197,660 of record OY728141.1, read on the forward strand.
TTTTTTTTGTTTCTATTAAAATCATTTGGCATCATTAACCTTTATTGTAAAGATCTGTAAAATTCAAGGGAATTTTTTTCTTAATTTTCATTGTAATTTTACAAGAATGCAGTTTCTAACGGCACCTGATTCCGAGGCCTGGTGTGCCCGGAATCATTTTCCGAAGTTTAGCTTGGTTACGTTTAGTGAAAGAACGAGAGGGTTTTTCTAACTTTTGAACCGGTGCTTAGAATCGAATTATGAGGGCACCGATGGAATCGCAACACCAGTATTTGCTTAGAAACTCCATTTCCGGAGTTGCTTTTGCTCAGGTGTGGTTTTTAATTTTTGCGGTTAAGTTAAGAAATAAAATAAAGTGATGCGACAACTTTATTTTATTTCAATTAATTCCACTTAAAGACACTTAAGCTAAGTTAAGCGGATAAGGTGGAACCCAAAATATCCTACCCACTTGGCAGGATATTTGTGAGGTGGGGTCCGCATGAGCCCCACCATTTCATCCCCTCTAAGTAACGCACCCGCGAAAACCTCTTTTAAATAATGTCAACCAGTGCATTTAATTAAATTCTAAATGCCCCTATTAATTGGGCAGTTAAGTGGTTACCATTAATTCATCAATTAATGGTTCGTTTCTTAACATTGAATTTCTAATCGTTGGCATGGGAATAATATAAGACCAACACTTTTTGTTGAAGGGTTGCTTGTTGATAGGATATGGGGAAAGCTTTAATGCTTGAAGATCTTCATCCTCCTTCGCGAAGAACGTGAAGAACGCGAAGAACGCGAAGAACGTCGGCCTTCAACGAAGGGTGACGAATAATGCCGAACCCTCAGAGATCGACGACGTGACGCCGTGTTCCGCGACGCCGACGATCCTCCTTCCGCGACGCTTCTTCCGCGACGTTCCTTCCCTGCGACAATCTTCGATCAACAATCGATTGAGGTAGGGGGTTGCGGCTCTTTTAATTCATTGTGAATTATATCCTCAACATGGGTTTAAATGGTGCAATTAAATCTGTGAGATTTTAATCCTCGGAGTTTCTCTACGCAACACCGTGTACCGCGACGACAACGACACCCCTTCCGCGACGCGAAGGTCCTCTTCTTTCGCGACGTTTAAATCTGGGATGAACTCACGTTCGACGATAACGTTGAGGTAGGGGTTCTTGTTCTTTTCAATCTATGTGATTATATCCACGGTTTGTTTAAATATTTTTCGGAAGACATTTTAAAATCGCTAACATGGTGGGTGCGGGCCAACGAACAAGTCTGAACCCACCATCTCTTCGCTCTTGGTGAGCGGATTGGCGGGCAACAACAAAGTAAGCCGCACGGGATATGTGAGGTCCTCGCAGTGAAGGGCGGACCCCGGGAGGGCCATTGGCGAAGACAACGTGCAATTCCGACCACCAATACTCGTCCGGTGGTCTGCGGAGCAACCCGCCGACGGCGGGAGGCGGCGGCGCCCGGCGTGCCGCCGGGGAGAACCACCACGGCTGAAGCCGATGCGGCAGGCCGGCCATCCTGCGACTGCGCGAGACCGGCGAAGGAAGGATGCGGAAACCCGTCCGCGTCTGTTGGCGAAAGGCGCCCCCCCATGCGGGGCCGCAGATCATTCAAGGGGGTGGCGCCCACCTTGCGCACCGCTCGGCCGTTACGACCGAGCCACCTGGCGACCGGTCCACGCCCGCGCTGGCCGGGCCGGGCCACGCCCAGGCCGGGCCAGGGCCGCGCCATCCGGGTCGGACCTAGACCCGGGTCGTGTCGACCCAGTTCGGGCTGACCTAGGGGGGTTGGGCCGGGTCGATCCGGGCCCAGACCCCCCGTTTCCGGACCCTTTTCGGTTTGTTGCCCATAACATGATCTATGGGCCTCTTATTGACACACCGTCGGTTGAGATGTGATCTTTGGATCGAGACGGTCATTTTGGTATATCGCACTGAAGGTTTCGGAGTACTTTGGGTTCGGCCGGGTTGGTTCGTACATGAAACCAACCAGGCCCTCGGAGCGGAAACGCTCATAACATGAGATACGGATGACTGATTGAAGTACCGTCGACTTTGATAGATTCCTCTTAGTGAGACGGATCTTTGGGCTTACTCTCCCTGAGGTTTGGGCGCTGGAGGTGTATGGTCGGGTTGGTTTTGACTTAAAAACCAACTGGGCCACTAGGACGAAAAGGCCAATAACTCTCAGACCGACCGTCTGATTGACGTGTCGTCGGTGACGTTGAGTTCCTGTTGACGATACGGAAATTTTGGATACATCAACTCCAGACTATGTGTTGGATGATTTATCAGCCCCTCAGCTCATGGAGAAAACCCTCCCGAATGATCTTGCATTGTGCGGGAACCCTAGAGCTGGCTGCGTCTGCGACGACAATGAAGATAGTACAGGAATCCTCCGTGGGTTTGGTAGTGACCACTACGAAACTTTTTGGGATACATCAACTCCATTATACATGTCAGTTGATGCATCGACCTCTTGGCTCGAAGAGTGTACCCTCCCGGAACGAGCATGCTGTGTGCAGAAACCCTAGAGCAGGTTGAGACTTGACGACTGCTGATCGAACGACTCAGTGTGTTACGAATAGCCCATTGGGAAGGGCTTGGTTGTAGAAGCAGAAACACGGTAGAGGAGTCCTTGGTTATAGTGGCAGACCCACGGTACTCAATAGAAGGAGTATCTCTGAAGACTATAAAGGGGAGCGCTTGGTTGTAGCGGCAGACCCACGACGAATGAGCGCTTGGTTGTAGCGGTAGACCTACGACGGAGGAGTGCTTGGTTGTAACAGCACGAGGGAGTGCATAGTTGTAACAGCAGACCCACGGTAGAGGAGCGCTTGGTTGTAGCGGCTGACCCGTGGTACTCAACAGAAGGAGTTCCTCTAGAGGCTATGAGGGGGAGAGCTTAGTTGTAGGGGCAGACCCAAGGTGGGAAGCGCTTGGTTTTAGTAGCAGGCCCACAGTACTCGATAGGTGGAGTACTACAGCATTCCCAGGTTAGAGGGAAGCGGTTGGTTGTAGAGGCATACCCACTGTACTTGATAGAGATGGAGTTTCCCAAAATCTATGGTTTCAACTTCATTATTGATCATGTGTGGGTCATTGTGGAGGTTAGTAACTACCGATCCTTTGTGGTTCCGACGGCGTAGATGAATCAGTGGCTACATTTGATCATCTCTATCGTCTTACCTAGTAGTATACCTGTGTGAGTTGAATCCTGTTTTTTTTTCTTTGTGGATTGTGTTGTGATTTCCTGTGTGGACTGGGTTGTGATTTCTTTTGTGGACTGGGTTGTATTCGGGCTCGGATGTTGGAGAGGACTGGAATTAGTGACTTAGGTATATGTATGGGCATATTCCTAATCAGTGTTGGATTTTACTTCGTGATTGTATCTTTCCATTGTGGATTATCCTTTATGGATTCCGGGATACCATCAGGGGTCTTGGGGTCCCTACTGAGTAGCTTATACACACCCCTGAACGGGATATGTCCACACTACGTTGTCTTGGTTGCAGACGACGCACATCTCTAATCGTGGATGAGGCTTATAGAGCAAGACGGTACCTAGAGGTGGAACACTGGGCGAGACGTACTCAGAGCAGACGGCTGGACCCGAGGAGCTGTGGAAGCTATCTGTACTCACCCTTCAGGAGGGACTTCTAGTGGGCATCTCGATGTTGTGGCTTTACTTTCAGTTGTTGTTTTCCCTTTCGAGTTATACTTTGCTTTCAGTTTGGGTTTGTATTCTGGCCCACATACTTTTCGGCACTTACTGTTGTACCCAGTTTTTACTTAGTGTTTACTTCTACTTCTTGCTTGCTCTATGGTCTTTGTTTACTTTACAAAGGATATTCCTTCCCTTTTTACCGGGAATTACGCCTTGGTGCTAGTCCCCAGCCCTTGGCCTATGGAAGGCGGGCTTGGGGTAGTCACGGAACGGGCCCCAAGGATGGGTCGTGACAAATTGGTATAAGAGGAGTTCAGTTCTATCACAGAACATAGGACTCTGATCTTTTCTATTTGAATCAATAGTGTTAAGAGTATTGAGTGTTGTTATCAGTCTAGGGAGCCCAGTGTTGGTGCGGCGGCTGACGTATCCGTATACCTGGACCCTGACTTCCGATTTTCGACATAATGCACAAAAACATTGATTGCATGTGTGTTTCATGTTTTCTTTGTGATTACTTTATGTCAGCTCACCAGGTATACTGTTTGACCATGGCGCACCTGTTTCTTTTCAGGATGGCCCCACGACGGTAGCCATCTAGGGTATCGAGTGTTGAGTGTGACGATAGCCCACCGAGCGATGAGGCCTCAGTGTAGGGACCTTGGACAGTAGTGGCACCGTCGGTACCTCTACCCGTCGTGCCACCGATGCTTCCAGCCCCAGCTGCTGATGATGCACGTCACCTTAGTGAACTGCACGAGTTTTAGCGATAGCGACCACCCAGGTTCTGTGGGGAGACGGACCCCCAGGCAGCTGAGGACCGTCTAAAGGCAGTTATATGGGTTTTTAGGTTAGTGAGGACACCAACAGACCTCATGGTGATCCTCGCAGCGAGCCTACTGCACGCGGCAGCAGGCAGATGGTGGAGTTTGATGCTACAGGTTCACAATGAGGCATCTCTTCTCTGGACGGACTTTGAGAGCCTCTTCCGCTCGGAATTCGTCCCAGCCACCCTCTGTGTGGTGCGCATCCAGGAGATTCTACAGCTGCGGAAGGGCAGCATGACAGTAGCCCAGTACGCGGCGAGGTTTACCGATTTCTCGCACTATTCCACGGACATGGTACGCGACCCATTCTTCAGGGCCCGAACCTTCGAGCAGGGGCTCATGCGAGAGATCAGAGTGTCAGTTGTTTCTCACAGCATTCCGACATTGACATGGGTGTTGGAGCGAGCCCTCTTAGTGGAGATTTTCCTTGCTGAGCAGTCTCCAGCAGCAGGACCCACCACTAGCCGGCAGGCGGCAGAGTCTTCTGTTGCGGCAGTAGACAGATGGCGTAGGGGTCCAAGAGGACTAGACCTACAGGTGGACAATAGTGTGACACATGATCGTTTGTGTGGGGCACCCGGGGTGTACAACGACTTACCATGAGCGGACAATGTTACTCATGCGGCGGGGTTGGTCACATGGCTCGTGACTGTCCGACCCACCATACAGATGACCAGCTGATGAACGAAGGACCTCCCAGGTAGAGGCAGAGGTTTGATCGAGGCGGACCGCATAGAGCAGGAGACCGTGGCAGGGGAGCTGGCCATGCAACTGGAGGTGGATGACGCTTCGAGGCGTTTCCACCACCACCACCAGGAGGTCCACCCCAACCGCAGGGAACTGGTGGACATGGGAGAGCTCAGCTTCAAGAAGCTGAGGCCTACGATCATGGAGCTCCGGGAGCAGATGGATAGGAGCGGGACTAGCTCCAGAACTAGAGACTTTTGTTTATGATGCTTCTAGCATTGTTGATGTTTTTTGTATATGATTTGTGTCTTTGTACATTGAGCTGCAGTAATAAAATACACCTTTCATTTGGCGTTTACCTTCCTGTCCTCTCTTTAAGTTGTTACTAAGAGGTTTCGGTTTAAAAACCATTGACATGACCCTCACTTTGAGATACCTACTGGAGGAGACCTAATGACAACACACAGATGCCGACAGTGCGACTCAATGCTTGGAGGTGAGAGTAACGGTTGGATCTCTTGGTAGTAGCATCAAGGCCTTACGACGTCATCCTTGGTGTGGGTTAGTATCATCCATGATGGGATAGACCGTATTAGGCGAAGAATGTGATTCATCCAGGGGATTAGACCAGATTTCTCTTCTCAGCAAAGAAGAAATCTCAGCATCTCTTGTAGGACCAGAAAGGTCCAAGTCATCCAAGAGCGGATGAGGACAGCTTAGATCCGACAAAAGTCGTGTGCTTAAAGGAGGAGGAGACCACTAGAGTTCGAGGATGGCGACCATGTTTCCCTACGGGTCACACCTCGACGTGAGTTACGAGGATGTGGCCGAGGCGACAAGTTATCACCAAGGTTCAGCGGACCTTTCTAGGTCCTCGGCAGGGTAGGCGAGGTGGTTTAACACTTGACCCACCCACCTCAGTTTCACCTAGTGCACGACGAATTCCATTTATCTCAGCTGAGGAGATACGCGCACGACCCGACACATATCATTGACCATGGGGAGCTGGACTTTGTGGATGGGGCGACCATTGCGGAGGTCCCGGTGGAGATCGAGGATTGACCAGAGCGGGTCCTACATGGAAGGTCGATTCCTCTAGTGCACATCAAATGGCAGCACGTGAACCTCCAGAAGAGCACTAGGGAGCGGGAGGCTCAGATGCGTGCTCAGTACCCACTTTTGTTTCCCTAGTTTATGATATATCTTTACGGGGACGTAAAGCCCTGAGGTGGGAGTGATGTAAAGACCCTTAAAATTCAAGGGAATTTTTTCCTTAATTTTCCATGGAATTTTACAAGAATGAAGTGTCTGACGGCACCTGATTCCGAGGCCCGGTAGCCCAGAATCATTTTCCGAAGTTTAGCTCGGGTACGTTCAGTGAACGAACGAGCGGGGTTTTCTAACTTTTTAACCGGTGCTCGGAATCGAATTATGAGGGCACCGATGGAATCAAAACGCCGATATTTGCTTAGAAACTCTATTTCTAGAGTTGTGTTTGCTCGGGTGTGGTTTTTAATTTGTGGGGTTAAGTTAAGAAATAAAATAAAGTGGTGTGACAACTTTATTTTATTTCACTTAAAGCCACTTAAGCTAATTTAAGCGGATAGGGTGGAACCCAAAATATCCTACCCACTTGGTAGGATATTTGTGAGGTGGGGCCCACACGATCCCCACTGTTTCATCCCTTCTAAGTAATGCACCCGCGAAAACCACTTTTAAATAAAGTCAACCAGTGCATTTACTTAACTTCTAAATGCCCCTATTAATTGGGAAGTTAAGTTGTTACCATTAATTCATCAAATTAATGGTTCGTTTCTTAACTTTGAATTTCTAATCATTGGCATGGGAATAAAATAAGACCAACACTTTTTGTTGAAGGGATTCTTGTTGAGAGGATATGGGGAAAGCTCTAAAGCTTGAAGATCTTCATCCTCCTTCGCGAAGAACACGAAGAATGCGAAGAACGCGAATAACGCGAAGAACATGAAGAACTTCGGCCTTTGACAAAGAGAGACGAAGAACTCCAAACCCTCGGAGATCGACGACGCGATGCCATGTTCCGTGACGCCGACGATCCTCCTTCCGCGACGCTTCTTCCGCGACGTTGCTTCCCCGCGACAATCTTTGATAAACAACCAATTGAGGTAGGGGGTTGCGGCTCTTTTAATTCTTTATGAATTATATCCTCAACATGGGTTTAAATGGTGCAATTAAATCTGTGTGATTTTAATCCTCGGTGTTTCTCTACACAACGCCGTGTACCACGATGAAAACGACACCCCTTCTGCGACGCGACGATCCTCTTATTCCGCGACAGTTAAATCCGCGATGAACTCACGTTCGAAGATAACGTTGAGGTAGGGGTTCTTGTTCTTTTTATTCATTGTGATTATATACTTGGTTTGTTTAGATATTTGTCGGAAGACATTTTAAAATCGCTAACATGGTGTGTGCAGACCAACGAACAAGTCTGAACCCACCGTCTCTTTGTTCATGGTGAGCGGATTGGTGGGCGACGACAAAGTAAGCCGCATGGGCGATGTGAAGTACTCGCAGTGAAGGAAGGACACCAGGAGGGCCATTGGCGAAGATGACGTGCAATTCAGACCACCGGAACTCGTCCGGTGGTCCGCAGAGCAACCCGCCGGAGCGCCCCGCCAGCGGCGGGAGGCGGCGGCGCCCTGCGTGCCGCCGGGGAGAACAGCCGCGGCTGAAGCCGCGGCGCCTGGCCGACCTTCCCGCGACCGCGCGGGACCGTCGAAGGCAGAACGTGGAAACCCAGCCGTGTCCGTTGGCGAGAGGCGGCCCCCCACGCGGGGCCGCGGATCATTCAAGGGGGCGGCGCCCCCCTTGCGCACCGCTAGGCCGTTACGGCAGAGCTGCCTGGAGACCAGGTCGCGCCCACGCCAGCCAGGCCGTGTCACGCCCAGGCCGGGACAGGGTCGCGCCATCCGGGTCGGATCCGGACCCAGGTCGGGTCCACCCGGTTCGGGCCGACCCATGGGGGGGATGGGCCGGGTCGGTCCGGGGCTAGACCCCCCCTTTCCGGACCCTTTTCGGTATGTCTCCAATAACCTGAGCTACGGGCCTCCGATCGACGCACAGTCAGTTGTGATTCGATCTTAGGATCGAGAAGGTCATTTTGGTATATCACACTCAAGGATTGGATGTACTTTGGGTTCGGCCGGGTTGGTTCGTACACGAAACTAACCGGGCCCTCGGACTGGAAACGCTCATAACATGAGCTTCGGACGTCCGATTGACGTACCGTCGGCTTTGCTGGATTCCTTTTATTGAAACCGATCTTTTGGCTTACTCCGCCCTAGTTTTGGATGCAGGTGGAGTACAGTCGGGTTGGTTTTGACTTAAAAACCAATTGGGCCCCTGAGATGAAAAGGAAAATAACTCTCAGACCGGGTGTCCGATTGACGCGCCGTAGATGACGTTGAGTTCCTGTTGACGATACAGATCTTTTGGATACATCAACTCTAGAATATGTGTCAGTTGATATATCATCCCCTCAGCTCATGGAGCAGACCCTCCCGAACGAGCTTGCTGTGTGCGGGAACCCTATAGCTGGCTGCGTCTGCGACGATAATGAAGACAGTACGAGAATCCTCTGTGGGTTCGGTAGTGACCACTACAGAACTTTTTGGGATACAGCAACTCCGGAATACATGTCAGTTGATGCATCGACCTCTTGGCTCGTAGAGTGGACCCACCCGGAATGAGAATGCTATGTGCGGAAACCCTAGAGCCGGTTGAGACTAGACGAATGCTGATCGAATGACTCGGTGTGTTACAGATAGCCCAGTGGGAAGCGCTTGGTTATAGCAGCAGACCCATAGCGGAGGAGCTCTTGGTTGTAGCGGCAGACCCGCAGTACTCAAAAAAAGGAGTACCTATGGAGGCTATGAGGGGGAGCACTTGGTTGTAGCTGCAGACACACGACGGATGAGCACTTAGTTGTAGAGGCAGAGCTACGACGGAGGAGTGCTTGGTTGTAGTAGCACGGGGGAGCGCTTGGTTGTAGCAGCAGACCCACAACAGAGGAGCGCTTGGTTGTAGTGGCAGACCCGTGGTACTCAACAGAAGGAGTACCTCTAGAGGTTATGAGGGGGAGCGCTTGGTTGTAGCGGCAGACCCATGGTGGGATGCGCTTGGTTATAGCAACAGGCCCACAATACTCGATAGGTGGAGTACTACAGCAGTTCAAGGTTAGAGGGAAGATCTTGGTTGTAGCGGCATACCCACTGTACTTGATAGAGAAGGAGTTTCCCAGTAGTTATGGTTTCATCTTAATGATCGATCATGTGTGGGTCATTGGGGGGTTAGTACCTACCGATCCTTTGTGGGTCCGACTGCTTAGATGAATTAGTGGCTACATATGATCATCTCTATCGTCATACGATGTAGTATACCTGTGTGATCTGAAGCCTATTTTGATTTCCTTTGTGGATTGTGTTGTTCTTTCATATGTGGACTGGGTTGTGGTTTCCTGTGTGGATTGGGTTGTACTTGGGATCAGAGGTTGGAGCGGACTGGAATTGGTGACTTCGGTATATGTATGGGCATATACCTAAGCAGTGTCGGATGTTAGTTCGTGATTGTATCTTTCCTTTGTGGATTATCCTTTGAGGATTTTGGGAGACCTTCGAGGGTCTCGGGGTCCCTACTGAGTATCTTATACTCACCCCTACACGGGCTATGCCCGAACTACGTTGTGTTGGTTGTAGACGACGGACAACGCCGATCGTGGTTGAGGCTTGTGGAGTAGGATGGTGCCTATAGGTGGACCACTGGGCGAGATGTACTCGGAGTGGACAGGTGGACCCGAGGAGCTGTGGAGGCTATCTATACTCACCCTTTATGTGGGACTTCTAGTGGGCGGCTCGATGTTGCTGCTTTACTTTCAGTTGTTGTTTTCCCTTTCGAATTGTACTTTACTTTCATTTTTGGTTTCTATTCTGACCCACTTACTTTTCGGCACGTACTGTTGTACCCAGTTTTTACTTAGTGTTTACTTCTACTGCTTGCTTGCTCTGTGGTCTTTGTTTACTTTACAAAGGCAATGCCTTCCATTTTTACCGGGAATTATGCCTTGGTGCTAGTCGCCAGCCCCTGGCCTATGGAAGGCGGGCTTTGGGGAGTCACGGCACGGGCCTCGAGGACGGGTCGTGACATTTATGACATTAATTTTCCATGTAATTGTGTTAATGATATTTATTTTTTCATTAAACATAACACTTTAATGTTTTTTTCATTTCCCATTCCATTCTCACATTAGAAAAACATTATATAAATTTATAATTTTGAGGCATTGGCCATGCTCTATCATAGAAATCCTAGGTGGTGGAGAAGTGGATGAGATACAATATGGGGAAGTTATTGGGGGATCTTGGATTCGTGTGAAACTAAGAGAAAGAGAAAACCAATGCATGTAGAGAGGGATGGTAACTCAAAAACAAAAACACGACCAGTTGAACAAGATGTCATCAGAGTAGAGATTATGTAAAACATTGTAGGGTCAAATAAAAAATACAGATACTCAAAAACAATGAAAAAATAGAGGAGGGAGAACATTGTTGTGGAATTTATTGACATAGCTCCGAAACATGGACCTATGAGACCACTGATCAAAGAAAAAGTTTCACTATCACACAGATATTAACTCAAATAAGTAATAAATAAGAGGGGATGAAAAAACAATATACATATGATTTGAGAGTTAGGTCATCCAGGAGAAGATCAAGTGGGAGTGTCGGCTGAAATTAACTTCTACGAGATATTTAAAACACATTCGAAAAAAACTATATAAGGGATGTTTTAAATGATCTGGGATGGTAATATCAGCACTTCCAAAAAACTGCTTATAAAAAATGGATTTATTGGCACGAAAATAATAAGCACTAATAATACAACCATGTATTACTCTTAAACAAACAATGTTAAAAGAAATATTTATCAATGCTAAGGTTTTCATATTGATAATAAAGGATTTTATCAGCATGTGTTTAGCAATGACAAATATTTGTAATTATATTTATAAATAAATATATTTGTAAGTATATTCACAAGTATTTTCATATAATTATAAATATTTTAATTATTATTTAATTTTTATATAAATAAGGAATTATTAGTTAATAATTATATAATTAAATATAAATTTTTTCTTCATTTATAATTTTAAATTTATTAATATATAAATATATTAAATGTACATTTATAAATATATTTTTGAACAATATTTGTAAATGTATTAATAATTATTTATTTATATTTATTTATATAGATGTTTCATTATATAAATTTATATTATTGAATTTATTTTTTGAAATATATATACATTTCAATATAAATTTTATAAATATACTCATTATTTAAATATATTTACAATATATTTACAATATATTTAAATTTATTTAAATATATATATTTATATATTTATAATTATATAAATACTTTTCTAAAAATTAGTATTTATTTATTTATAATTATAAATAATTTTCATTATAAATATAATAAATGTACAATCAGAAATACATTTATTTATAAATTTTTATTTTCTAATATAATTTCATCATTATTAATTAATATGTAATCATACATGCATGATTATTAAAAATTATTGAAATTGAGTTATAAAAAATGGGTAGCCTTTAAAAATATTAAAATAAATTGATATGTCTTATTAATTATAATTTATATTAAAAAAACTATGGATATATATTTAAATGAAGATAAATACACATTAAAAAATTTATATAAACATTAGTTTTATATAATTCCATATAAGTTTTCATTAACTACAATAAAATTTGTGTGCGCGTAATTAATTCATGTATATACACATAAGTTTTATGTGTATCTCAAATTTACCAGTGATGTTATATATTTCATTATGTCTATTACTGAATTAAATAATAATAATAATGAAAAAAATTTAAAAAGGAATATATATTGTTAATTGTATGGATTATTTAAAAGATTAAAAATGAATATTTATATATGATAAAATGGAAATAAATACATATTAATTAAATAAATTACAACCATATTTTAGAAGTTATAAGTTAATGAATGCAGCATTAAAAAATTGAAATTAGAAAAAATTGCAACCATAAGAAATAATGTAATATTGAAAATGAATAGATTACAAAAATTTAAAATAAATCAAGATTATTAATGAATAAATAATACTAACAATGAATAATTTGGAAAAAATATTAATGTAACAAATATTATATATTTAATTAAAAGAAAAAAAAAGTTTCAATTTACAGATTATGAACATAATATATATTAAATATATAATTATAAAATTTTTAATTCAAAAATAAAATTTAAAAATTGATTAAATCATAGAAATATTATGTGTGTTCTTATGTTGTACATGGAAATGAATTAATTTCATACATACATGTGTAATATCAATGTAACACAAGATTGATATGTGATAAATTGAAAAATATAACTATATTATATTAAATGATGATTACTCGATACAATTCTTAAATATTTTTATGTTAGATTATTTTCTATTTATAAATGATTTTTCACTAATTCTATGACTTAATTAATGTATGTATAGTATATTTTTATTATATAATTACAGTTTTAGGAAATATTATATAATTTGATATGAATATGAATAAAAATACATAAATATAATTATATATAAATTAAATTAAATATAATAAAGAATAATTATGTATAAAATCCATTTAAATTTAATTTGATTTTTAATATATATATGTATAATATTTTTATACATTTTTCGTAATAATTACTTTAGTAATTAAAATTTTATCAACTGTTTTTATTTAATGACATTAAATTATTATTATATAAATTATTTCTGTTTGTTCATTTAATATATCAATATTTTTTATATACCAAATATTAAAAATATATATATATATATATTTTAAATTTATTAATAATTTTTTTATTAATAAAATTTATATGTGTATTTTAGTTATAATTTCATTAATTATTTCAATTATTTAAATATTTTTATAAATAGTTGTTTAAATTATTAAATTTATTATTTAAAAAATATAAGGATGGACAGTATGGGAAGGATGGTTTGTCCATGTATAGGCCTAGTAAGCCGGTCATGTAGGGCCCATCTAATATTTATACAAGTGGGACAAATCTACCAGGAAGCATTGGGGTCGCAAGGCCTGCGCGGGACTAAACATCTAGGCTAGGGAACATAAAGGTATGTGTGGAGATTTTATGTGGGAGGACATCACCATAGTTGGATTCTATCCTTGGGATATAGTGGATTCGTATAATAAGAAGATTCTAAATATCCTAATTTTCAATGTGGGAATCACATGTGAAATCAAGAGCTTTGTCTGCACTATAAAATGCACTTATAAGTTGAACCCTTTATTAGCGAAAAAAATGTTGTGCTGGAAGTGGTTCCCTTTATTAGTGAAATAATCATAGATAGGGACATCCATGTATCTGTGTTAAAAATGTGATGACAAGTTTTACCCATGATTTAAATTTTTCTATACCACTTATAATGGCTAACACTGAATATTGTGCATTTTTTATTAGTGGGACCTCCAAAACTCCTTGATGAGACATTGATAGTATCTAGAATGACCTTTGAAACTATGAATATCGAAGTAATTCCATGGATCCTCCCATGAAAATGAAACCATTACACTATAAGGATTTATTGTAAATCCATGTTCATGAAATATGTTCTTTAATAACATCACATCATTGATCTATAAAAATCATTTATAAATATTTTCCTAATGATTGTGGTTCCTCAAGATTTATAGAACTATATTTAGATAGTTCTTGTCCACATTTGTGGACCTCGAAGAAACGAATGATGTCATCCATAACAACAATTGAAAATAGTTGAGAAAATGTGGAAATATCATGCTAATCAAATCCATACAAACTACATAAGGATTAGTCATACAAAAAGTCATAAAATTATATTTATAATGGATATAGATAGGCAAAAAAATTATTCATAAAATTAAAATCCATATTTATTAAATGATGATACCTGGACTGATAATCGATAATTCCAAACCACCTCATCCCTTAAACTGATCAAAAAATTCATCAACACGGGGAAAATGACACTTGTTATTAACTATCACATAGTTCAACATATGATAATCCACTAAAAAAGTTGACCATCATCATTCATGGAAGTGAGAAATGGTGATGGAACAAAGATCTAATAAGGGGAATAAAACCAATCCCAATAAAATCATCTGACTGGAACTAGAGCTATTTCCACAAAAATAGTGAAATATAATAAAATGTATAAAGATCAATTGTATACCCAAAAATAGAAAAATAATAAAATAAACCACCCTATGTAATGTAGGACTAATGCAGTCATCTAGTAATCTATAAAAAATTTAACAATAATCCAAGGTAATTTCACAAACCAATGAAACCTTATTTGGATTAATAACAACAAAAGAAAATATACTCCTGAGCTCTGGATGGGAAGCTCATATATGTGTAGACCACAGTTCCCACTATCCCTAGAATAGCTAATAACACTAATCGTTAGTAAAGAACAAAATCCATTGATGATAATAAAAATTACATTATAATGAGAATCAATTCAATCTATTTGATGATAATTTCTAACATATCTAGATCCATAAACAATAAATCCTTGAATAACTCCATGTCATCTATTTATATGATACATGAAAAATAAAGAAAACCATTCTCCCTCCTCAACAAAATGGGTTAAAAAACTCCATAGAAATGAAAATGAACATCATTAGATGATTAAAAAAATCAATAATATTTTAATATATAATTTAGTGGGAGGAACACATATCAAATAAATCAGTCAATATCTAAAATGATGAAAATAGTATATCTCACTGTCATTGGAAACACATAAACCTCTATAGAAAAAATTCAAGTGTGTGATAGTGATTCACTCCAAAGGATTATTTCTAGTAAACTTTATAATTAGAAAAATATGAATATGTTATACTGTAATTTTGGATAGAGATTCATGACTATAATAAGGCATAAAATTTTTGGTGAAAGAACCTCTATACGTGGACATGGAGGCCACATGAACTACATGACATCAATGGTTTTGGAAAATATAACCTGGTGTTACCTGCCTTGAAAAAATAATAGTTAGTTGGGGAACCGTACTATAAATTTTTTTTCGTAGATGGAAATTATTGATTCTTATAACAAAATCCTATAACCCTATAACACTCATGTCACATCATCCTCTTTCCCAACAAAACATTTATGATACCATTAAAAATAATAGAAGAGTGAAATAACTAATATTTTTAATGGGTTAATCCCTTCCATAATATCCATATAATTTATGTCATATTAAGTGATATGATTATAAATATAAGCTATAATTCAGATATCATGATGAAAAAACTAAATGTTCTTTTGGATTTTTATATAAATATTATTTTCCACCACCCATGAAAATTAAAACATCCAAACTGAATGATTAGGGTATAAGAAACTATGCACTCCCCTTAATACAAATATATGAACCCTATAGGATATTACATAATTATATACATTAGTTAAATCATCTAAAATAACAATGTCTTCAAAAACATACAATATAAACCCATGTTTTTTTGTAACTACAACATAGAATCACACTACTGCTTATTGGAATCCTTTATCCTAAATATTGTTCACTTCAACTTGATAGCATTAGTTGAATCCATGAAATTGATGATAAGGTATATATTGTTTATCTGGATCTATAACTCTCTATGTTCCATTACACCCTTCATGTATGGGTTTTTCTCGTATAGGAGCTCTTGATATGATACTATGCATCCTTCGTCTCCTAGATGAGCCTAAACTACCAAATCTTGATCTCGATGAATATTTTGGACCTATTAATGAACAATATACATGATATCCTCAGTAATATAATTATTAAATGGATGATTCCCTTGAGAAAAATATGCTAAAACCTCATAATGAACCAATGAAAAAACCTCTTAGATGCATACTCTACTTCATCCATAACAAAGATAATGATTATAAAAAAAGATCATATATATTTTAAATATATTTAAAAAATATTAAACTACGATAAACATAAAAAACATATGAGACACACATGCCAACAACCCATTGTATCTTGGGGAACCTCATGGAATGAGCTAGCCTTATACTCAAAAAAATATTCCTCTCATGCCTTAAAATCCAAATATCATGTATGCTGGACATACCCAAACATGATCACTTGAGTAAAACATGAAATTGGTTACCAAATTTTAATTAAAATTTTGCAACGAACCAAAAATATATCACTCATATTGATCATATACATTCCATAATGTTGATCTAGATTGCTAAGGGATGCCAATATGACCTAGGCATAAATAAATTTTTAAATCTAACGATTCCGAAAACATTAAACAAACTGCATGGAATATATATTGATATATATACAGTGAACAGACAAATATGACAAAAAATTTATATTACACAAATTATGTGAAATAATAACTTGAATATGACACTAAATATTGAAAAAATAAATGTTACATGTCCAAAAAAATATAAAGTACAACAATAACATACAACCACTACTCCCTATAATACAGGTAAAACAACCAATTGTCTCACTACCATATAATCATACCCTATTGACCAAACCTCATCAACTCAGTATCATTATGTATTTGTTGCAAATAAAAAATAACAATGTCTACACACTGGAAAAGGGGAGTGTAGGGTGTGAGAAAAATAGAATCTCTAGGATACCATCATGTTGTTCTATATGAAGTCACTATTAAATAATCCCAATATAATAAAATTTTACAAAAACATTGGACTATGAGAAATAGTGTTTTTATATCAAAATCATGGTAAATAATAAACTTTATACTTACTAAAAACAATTATGAAAAAAACATTTTCTAAACCATAAAATTATTCATAATTCATTATCGCATGAAAATCAAACCAAAAATTGTTTAAGACATCACACAATGGAGATCACCGATATGATATCATATATTCGATCTAGCATTGTCACTTATACCATAAAAAATGATATTAATAGTGTGAATGACCATGTTCCTTAGACATGGTGCTTATGAAATATTGGAACAACCCATGACTGAACCTCGTGACAGTTTCTGATAATCCATTCCCTTGGATACAATCCATATGAAGTAAAGGCACACCCCAAGAGTGAACCCTTGATAGAAACATGGACGAAGACCATTAATAAACCATAAATGGTACCCAAGGCTCCCAAGATCTCTAAATTTTAAATTCTTTCTATCATGAAATAAAAACCAATTAAAAATCACTATTCAATTCCTAAAAAACACATTTTCCTTTTCACAAGTCATGGGAAACCAAATATTTTTACGAAAACCATATTTCTCATGGACACAAAACAAATTATATTTACTTTTATTTTATTAAAAAATTTATAAAATCGTTATCAACTAATGATTCAATAACATAGTATACATATCAAACCACATACCTCAAACTATGTTTGGACACCAGCTATAATGGGATCCAACAATAATTGCTGGAAAATAAAGACGACAATAAAGGACCTAAAAATGATTCTCATATTTTAGAATAACATTTAATAAATTTAATAGTCATTATAGAGATAAGATCATATAATTCCTCAAAAATATCACCCGCTTCATCACAACCAATTCAAGGGTTGACCATCTGTATAAAATCACACTATAGATCTAGAAGGGTTCCAAAAAATGTCATGAAATGATAAATAAATCCATAAAAATAAAGAAAAGATGTGGTCAGTACCAAGATAAGTTACCAAGGTGGATAAAACCCTTCGTGAAAATTTACAACTACTATTACCCAGAGAATAATTATAAAACCAAACCTCTCATACTCCATATAAAAGTAAAATATAAAAAAATATTCATCAATACTCAATGAAATGAAATTTATATTTTTATTTTATTTAGTATTAATGAATATCAAAATGGAATGATAATTATATCTTATAAACATTAAAATCATAAATTGAATTAAAGTCCTATTAAATGAATACAGACTATAGTTAGGGCATCAAAAATAATAGGGTAAATTACACATTCAATATAAACCCATGTGTTCTTATAACTATAACATTGAATCACACAATTGAGTGTTGGGACCCTTTATCCTAAATAATGTTCAATTCACCTTTATTTCATTAGGTGAATCGATGAAGATTCATATATGGTCTATCATGTCTATATATATCTCTAACTCTTGATGTTCATTCACAACTATAAATAATGGGTTTTTCTCGTATTGGATATCTCGATATCGATCCATGCATCCTTCATCTCATAAATGAACCTCAAAATCCTGATCTTCATATCATAGTAGATTTTGGTCCACTTTATAAACATTATACATGAAATCCATAATACGATTATGATCGAATTGTTGATTACCTTGAAGTTAATATGTTGAAACCTCATAAGGAACCCATGAAGAAACCACTTAGAGGAGCACTACAACTCATCCAAAAAACGAAATTGATTATCCAATATTATTACCTCTATTTAAAATAGTTTAACAAAAGAATAAACAAATATAATCATCAATAACAAAAACATGAGACACATCACCCAACATCCCATGGTATCTTGGGGAACCTCTTCGAAATAGCTATCCATTTAGTCACCACTACATACATCTCCTATCATGAGAATCCTATATCATGTATCCTAGACATCCCAAAACATGGTTTGTTGAGAGAAGCCTAAAATGTTTTTTCAAATTTTAATTATAATCACCCAATTATCCACAAATATTGCACTCATACGGATCATCTATACACCCTATAATTGATCCTGATCCATAAGGGATTACTACTAGCACCCAAGAATAACAAAGTAACCAAATATAAGGATTCCAAAAAACCACAAACACACTTTATGTAATATATATATATATATATAATGAAATGAAAAATAGAAATAAATAATAATATTACATAAATTAAGTGAAATAATCACTGGAATATGACTCCAAGTAACGTTAAAATCAATGTTACATGTACAATAAAATATATAGTGAAACTAAAAAAGAACCACTAATCCCTATCAGATGTGTAAAATCACTAATTATTTCAACACCATCTAACAATACCCTATTTACCAAACCACAAAATCTCAGTATAATTATATTCTATTTCCTACAAAAAATACATAACAAGGTCTACACTCCAGAAAATGGGTGTGTATGTTGTAGGGAAAAAGGCTCTATAGGGTCTCATCTTGTTGTTCTATATCATGTCAGTATTAAATAGCCCCAATATATACAATTTCATCAAAAATGTAATGATGAGATGTAATGTTATTCTATATCAAAATCATGATAAATAAATTCTGATTATACTTATTTCAAACACAATTATTGAGAAAACATTTGGTAAACTGTTAAATTATTTACATTTAATCATAAAATGAATATCCAACTGAAAATAGTTTAAGACATCACACAATAGAGGTCACAAATAAGATATCAATTATCTGGTCTAGCTATGTCACTTGTACTATAATAAAAAATATAATAATAGTGTACATGATCATGTTCTTAGGACCTAGTGCTTATGAAATTGAGGAACAACCCATGAGTGAACCCAGTGACAATATTTGATAATAATGTCCCCTAGATACATTCCATAGGGAGTAAATAATCTCCCCATGAGTGACCCCCTAATAGAATCACGGTTCAAGACCATTAATAGACCCTACATGATCCCCATGGCTCCAATTTTCTATACATTTAAAATTATTTGAAACATGAAATAATAAACAATTTAAAATCTATATACAATTCTATATAAACACATTTTCTTTTTGACAAAATATGGTTATGAAAATATTTTTATCAAACCCTTATTTAGTAATGGACACTAAACACGTTATATTTTCAATTATTTTAAACATAATTTATAAAATCCTGATCAATCCATGATTCAATACAATAGTGTATAGATAAAACCGACTACTTCAAACTATGTATGGACACCACATACAATGGTATCCATCAATAATGGATGGAAAATAAAGATAACAACAATGTAATTAAAAATGATTCCCAAATTAGAGAATCACATTTAATTAAAAGAATACTCAATGGAGGGATTAGATCATAGAATTCCTCACAAATATCACTCACATCACCACAAAAAATAAAAAGGTCGGCCATGTGGATAAAATCACATTATAGATCTAGAAGAGATAAAAAAATTCACAAAAAGATAAATATATCAATAAAATATAGAAAATAAGTTGTCATTAAAAAGATAAAAGTAAAAGGTGAATATTTTCTTACACACCAAAAATTAACACAGCCTATCCTCAGATCAAGAATTGAGGGTAGTGATCAAGAGTATATGAAGACACCAAAAATCTACTGTAAGGACCGTAAGGTTCGATGTAGTAATGAAAAAACCAAATGAAAAATGATTCATATGATTGGAAGATTAATCCTTCAAATACAAATGGATTGACACTGTTAATCAATATTTAGGATATCAATATACAAAAATAGATAATAAAATTGGTGTATGAAATAAATTAATATTTTTTAAAAATGAGTAGTTGGTTATATTGATACTCTAGAGGAAAATACTACTTCTTATAAACCTACAAAACACAATACTTAAAAAAAGATCAGAAAATTTTATCCAAGATCTTAAATTCCATTATCTTAAAAAATTACTATCATTTTATTATCAGTTTTTTAAAGTTAAAATAGTCATTTTAAAAAAAATTATTTCTAATTTTCTATAATATATTTTGTACCTTTATTGGTAAAAAAATACTCAAAATTTTTAGGGAAAAATATTTGCACCATTACATTAGGTTATAGATTAAATACACATATTGAATTTATATTCCACTTATTGACCTTGTTATAATGTATATTAATGTTAAGACACTGATCCAATTTAAAAATTTATAGAATATTCATCTCGATAACCTTGGAGGATTCATTAAGAATATCGTGGGGTTTATTGAAAAAATATCATAAATTATTCAATGAGTTAATTGTAACAAGTAACATTACACATGTTTTTATCAAATAATTTTCCATAAACGAAACCTAATAGATAATTTATATATTGAAAAAGTAATTCAATATTGATTAAAAATTTTGTATTATGATATCATCAAAATTATAAAATTCTTATCAATAAAAGTTATCTCAATTAATATATCAGTATTAAGATTCAACAAATATATTTTCATTCACTTTTTGTATATGTATATTTTGATCAATTATTGAATGAAAATATCACAACAAAATTTGTTCTACATAATCATTATCATATTTTTAATAAAATTCATCATAATATTTTATCTTCCAAATTTCATAAACTATATTTTTCATTAATCAATATTTTTTATTTTATATCATTTTATTCATCTCATTTTATATATAAAATTTGTTTTACTCTACTTTTCATCATCTTCTTCACTCTTTATACAACTTTCCCAGTAAAAGAATATTTTTATTACATTAGATTTTTCCCATTTAGAGAATTATAATACATTGCATGATTTCCATTTTATTTATAACCTTATGAATTTTGTTCATTAGATTCATCAAACCCTTTCTCAAGAAGCCGATTAATTATATTTTAAATAGATATTTGTTACTAACACATAATAATATATTAAGAGCATATTACCCTAGTATTTTAATATTTATTCTCTAATGGTTTTTTATTTATGGAATATTATTTAATTATGTTTCATATCATTTTCCTTATCTTATTTGAATTCAATAACTCATATTTGTTATTGTGATGTCTCTAACTGATGCTACATGAATGGTTCCTTGATATAATGTGACAAGAGGCCTATTAAACACCTCCCCATATAATAAAGTCTATGGAATGGAAGTAAGGGCCTAGTGTATGTCTATAGGGAAACTATTCCTTCTGGTTAGAGCATCACAATGTAAAAATAGATATATAAACAATGGAATCATATCAATAAAAGAAATCATATGCATTCACAAATAAACTTTTAGACCAGTAATCATATATAGTGGAATCATGATATAAAAAATGGAATTTAACTATAATAAAAGTATTAAACTGAATCATATTCAAAAATTATGATGGAATATCTCAAAAAAATATGTCAATCATGTATAGATAAAAGGAATCGTTCAAAACACTACATCGCAAAAAAAAGTGATAAAAGGAAAAAATATATCCAATAATCTCTTGCTTCATCCCAGTCATAATCTGCAATGATCACAACATAACGTATGCAATATTTCAATAATCTATGAGAGGAAACATCCACTTGTCTACATATTCACAGATGTATTCAACCAGTGTACCATCTGTGGCCTTGATAGGGTGTACTATAAACTCATTAGGCCACCAACAACAATGTATAAACATTTATATTCTATGTATACAAAAAGGAAGTGTATAAACATAATAATAAAATGTAGTAATACTAATTTTGTATGGAAAAGATTTGGTCCTCAAAGTAAATCATGTATAACACATCATACATTTGTCGATTATAGAATATATCTAAAAATGAATCAAGGGACACAATGTCCAATATCACATGAATAATGGTCCCCATGATCATTATCACAATAGTAAGGGATGTCATGACCAGATTCATAATATAAGTACTCTATTCTCATTATCACAATATAAGGATGAAACACCTTGTATCACATTATAGTGACACCATGATCAATATAAAAATATAGGCTGGCTATTTCGGCGATCAGCTTATAAGGTCTCCTGGCTTAGTATCCCAGTATAGGGTCTCGATGCCCGGTATCACATAATAGGGATTCCAAGCCATGTAGAACAGAATATAAAAGATTCCAAATGTTAATCAAATATATATGGGACTCCATGATCTTATCATAAATATAATAAATATATGTTGGCATCACATATAGGGAATCCATTACCATATATATATCATGTACAATGGTCTCTATTCCCATAAACCAAAATTTACAAGTGTCATCATATACATACATCAAAACAAAGATAAGTGTTAATTTGATTTAATACAAGCCAATGGATAATTCATAAGTAAATAATAATCCATTGGAACAAGGTCATAAAAAATTTCTTATATATTAGGGTAACCTCTTCTTACTAATCACCAACATTCATTTCATTTGTTATTGATATGAATGTTACTCATGATACACCACAACCATACTTATTAATGATTATAGTATAATCGGTTGGTTTTAATAACCAACACAGCCATATATGATATGGTATATGATCATATAAGACAATTATGAATTCAATATGGAACACACATATGTGTTTCTCTCTTTTAGGCGAATTAAATTAACATTTATTTGGGTTCTACCATGTTATTTTGTTGTATTAAATGTATCCAATTTAAATAAGATTCAATATATGGCACCATATAGTGAAACCAGAAAGAAAAAAATGGAAAATATTAAAAAAAAAATTATGGGATAAATAATATAAAACATACCTTAATATCATAGTGGATCACTCATACAATATTGACCTTTGGTTGGGTCTGGATGTAGAGGGAAATGAAGAATGGAAAATACCTTCAAAATAGGGCATATGAGCCTATATCAAGATAAATATTTCTGGGGAATGAAATATTTGTAATCGATAAAATAGATTTAATATTTCTTACATAGGAATCCAAAAGGACAAACATAAGATTGATCTATCATTGGTTGGACATGTTCTTGATGAACCTAAGATAGAACGAAGGTGATGATCTCAACTTATGGGAGGATCCTCTTACACTAAAATTATTAGAATTAAAAAGTTCGGGTGAAATAAAATGCATTTTAAGGAAAATTATTAAATTTTAAAAAACATTAAGGGAACACACACTAGACATAGTACTAGAGATATTGTGTGCCAAAAATACACATGGAACATCCTGAATTAGGGACCCTACATGAAATGGCCACATGATTTGAGAAAATGATCCCCTACTGTGATGGTGGCTCCACACAAAAAATCAGACGTCGAGGCATGGGAATGAAACCCTGGGAACACTGTATGGGAATTTAATGTGCCTAGTATGGGACCAATATCCATCCCATGCATTTATAGTGCAACCATATATACCGGATCACATAGTTTCTTTCTAACTATGATGATAGGAAATTTTACCCACCATTTGGTGTTCTGAGCTCTAAAAAAGATCCCAAAAGCCCCTAACCTTTTTGAAATTATAATAAATCTATATTTGGACTAAAATAAGGAATTATACTATATGATGAAGGTTTTGAGCCTCAAATAATACATGATATATTATAGTCTTCCTCAATAAAGTATCTTTTCACTGAGTTCACCATTCAATGGTTGTGAAATACTATTAGACAATAGATCTTATCACTTAGAATGTATGTTGGCTTCCCTCTCCCATGCCTTTTTCTATACGCAAAATTTATTCTATTAGAGACATACTAAATGGAAAAACCAAAATTGGATAGTATTCCTTTATCAGTAATTATGTATGGAGGATACTCGCTAAAATCATAATTATTATCTAACTCTATATCCTAATGATAAAAACAATTTTATGGGTTACTAAGATATTTATGAATATTTTAAACATAAAATAAATCAAGAATGGAATAGTTTATATTAGGTAATTATTATTTTATATTCTATAAACCAGAATATCTATTGAATATTAAATGGCACTACAAAATGAGGTGACAACATCCTTTTCCTCTATATCGATATCTTCTCAATACATGGGTGTATACATAAGAAAAAATTACCCTATCCTCTAACTAAAAAGGTCGTCTATGATGATCATCATAATATTTCATTAGATAATGAGTAGTGGACATCTGCTTCTTAATTATAAAATAATGATATGAAATCTATTAAACAAGATGTGGACCTAGAAGTGTTAACTATCTAGTCTCCACCAATAATATGGATAAAAGAAATGTAAATCTATACATGTCCTCATATGGATCCATTTTTATTATCTACATATAGCTAATATTTAGATAAACTCTATGAAAATGATTTATTTCTCCCAAAAAATTTGAAATCACGAACACATGCTCGGAGTAGGTCCTTCAATTCTTGTATTGTTTATTTTGATTGGCCATTGGTCAGAGTGTAAAACATTATGCCTACAATCACTTGTATACCTATAAACTGTTGAAACCCCATCTATAAAATCTATGAAAAACTAGATTCCCTAACTAAAATGATCATACAAGGGACCCCTTATAGACATATGATCTCATAGACAAACAGTCTTCCCATTTCATCAAATAAGAATGTCTCTCAGATAATAAGTAACTGGGATACTTTTGTTGGATGATCCATGACTACACAAACTATTTAACTTCTTTATGTAAACCATAGTAAGACATGGAAAATAATTTATCACTGCATCCTCCCATTTCTATTACATGACTAGTACGGTACATAATAAGATTGTATATCACTAGGGATCATAATTCACCTTCAAGTAGGTGGAATAATTAATGATAAAAACATATATTTTATCTTTCGTCCATGGATTCTTCTTCTATTTAATCATATCCGAATACACTTTAGAGATTCCCTGGTAAGAAACTCAATCAGAATCATGTGACTCTCCCATAAAATTCTCTATCATTTTTTTGTGGACCCAAAACACCCATCTATAAGTAGGATTTCATCATAATTGATACTGAAATATGAATGAGGGGACTAACCATCAATACAATATAATAGGAATAAAAAAGTAGTATCAGAAAACTATGTCATCTTCACTATCCTAAAAAGTGGATAGGTCAGTGATAACCATGTAGGTATATACTAACCATGATTGTCCAGAACTTCTATGTCATTCTAAAAAAAATATCCATAAGATTCCACTCAAAATTTTCCTCTTAAACCAACTATATCAGTGTCCTACTCGTAGAATCAGCAACAACATTTCCTTTCATAAGTATATATGAATTTTGGAAGTTTATTGTCTTATGATATTCAACCAATATTTTCTATCAATGAATCAAATCTTGTGGTTTGAAAAATATACACAATGATCTTATGGACAATAAAAACCACAAAACTATATCCCATAAGTTAATGCCTCCAACAGATCAAGGCATGTACAATAGCTACTAAAATTAGTTCAGGTGTCATGTTATTC
This sequence comes from Viscum album, assembly GCA_963277665.1. Taxonomy (NCBI): domain Eukaryota; kingdom Viridiplantae; phylum Streptophyta; class Magnoliopsida; order Santalales; family Viscaceae; genus Viscum; species Viscum album. The sequence goes on from OY728141.1 coordinate 517,224,031, forward strand.
TACCAATGAGGCCTCAACTGATGTTATCCATATATAATGACTATATATTCCTACATTATAGATTCAACCATCCAAATGCATGATGCATCATAATTTTCTATATAAATTCTTCTCAGAAAATGAATAATTAAGATTGATGATGAAGACAATCTCCTTTTTAGCTCATTTAATGTTATCTCATAGGATGCAGACTATAATAACATAAACCCATAATAGTGAATATTGTAAGAGATTATTATAAGCACAATAAGTCTAATATTAAACATATTAAGTAACCGTATAACCCCATGAAACTTCATATATCAAATATGTTTTTATGATTATAAAATGTAACCACAGTTATCACCTTCTATGTGTCAACTAAAAACCAGTCTCTAAGACAATATTATCTAATAAGTTAACATTTTCAATCAAGAAGTGACATTTATAGAGCGTAGCATAAATCTAGTTCACACTCAGTTTATTCAAAACATTCTTAAGAGGAATATAATGGTCCCTCCAGGTATGTAAATTCAAAAATATTTCATCTATGAACATCAAGATAGAGGATTCCATATAAGGATAAAAAATAGTATCCATCAAATCCATGTTGATTGATGGAGAGTTCATATTAACAAATGGCATAATGGGATGCCTATATATGAAATACCGACTATGTAAAGTCATTAATTGAGTAAATTCATGCATGACATGAACCTGATTATAGACATATATCATTTATATCTTTGAAAACACTCCCACTCCAATGATATGTTTTGAGAGATCATATATAAGAGGTAAGGAAAACTATTTCATCAATATTTTATGATTTAACATCCAATAATCCCCAAAAAACATATGTCTTCTATCCACAATATTGGTGAATTGGGCTATGAAACCTGGGGGATGTACAGTTCCATATTAGGCCACTTTCTTCTTAATCATTTAATTGCCTGTGGAACTCATTTTACTCAGAAATATCCATCCTATATAGAAGAATAGTTATCTATATAGCTCTAGGATCTATATCAACTTTATGAACTACCAATCTATCATGATGTAGTCCAGTGAACTATTAATGGAAATGATATTCGAATTGATTTAATACAGGAAGGATCTCAGTCTGATATAGTCCCCAATAATATATTTTAATATTGTGAATCTCAGAAGTCACTCCTATTATCCCAAGATGCTCCAGTACAACACTACCTTTCGGATATCTCAATCACCCTTGTGAATATTGGTGATGCCCCACGTAATGTGAATGACACCCTCATGAAATTAAAAGACATACAAGAATGATAGGGAACCAATAATTCCATCTTCATAGTGACATCATAACCATTAATCTCCAGAAGGAAGTGGTCCAAGTGGACTGACCGACATCATGGCCCTCATGAATAGGGTGCACTAAATAGATTTGGACTCATCCCCAAACATATAATAAACCTTGTCTACCTATAGTAGTTCAACTCAGTTTTTGTTCTATATCTAAAGTGTGGGTATAGTTTCCATGAAATCCTCATATGCTTGTATGGTGAGTAGTAATCCAACTACATACTATGTGAGGTTCTCCTGATCAAGCTCCTGAGGTTGGGGTGATAGGGATCAATCACTTATTCATATAATATGTGATGGCCCTCCTAAAATGATAAAGGTTCCCTAATTTCTATAGCGTCAACACTCAATGGTTTAATTTTTACACTAGGAACTCTTAAGCCCAATATTTATACACTAGTGAAAAACCACATAATTATCTAACGGTGTCAACTGGCTATCGCTGCTCAGGCACACAGTCCCTGTGCATCAGTTTTGACCACTAACAAAACCACTTATATATCTAGGTTCTAAACCACCTTTTTTCACACAATTTACTTAAATTATGATCCTCTCCATGATATGATACGATTTTATGTTCTCAGATATTCCATTCCACCATAAAAAAATTCACAACATATAATAATATGCATTTTTTCATCCTCAAATCCTCTTACTTTTTCAGACTCATCATCCATATAGTTACGTCAAAGAGATGATGCTATATGAATTGATCTTTATAGTTTATATAATTCATATAATAATACTACAATTCATTAATTCCATATTATGATTATCACTTAGGGTCTTAAGGATGAAACAATCCATGATGCTCGACTGTAAATCTCTCCATGTTACTTCTTGATACTGACCAGACATAATTTGAATATCTAAAAAATCATTTGGTCGATCCGTAAAGAATATGAGTTTTTAATTTCACTATACTCTTTGGAGGTGTCTTCAAATTTTTTAATATTCAAATAACTCCTTTGAGCCATAGCTTTAAAACATGTAGACAATCATCCCCTAAAAATGTGGATAGATTTTGTTGTCCTATAAAAGCCAAACCCCTTATTTTAAATTAATACATGATTTATTATATAAAATTAAAAATAATATAACTTATAGTATTGATAATTATAGTTTATAATATAATTAGGTACATTACATAACAATTTCAAATAGGAAAAACATCATCATTATTGGAATCATTCTGAAAATGCTTCTAAAATTACATGGATTTTAAAACTCCATGAGATAACCTGGGAAAAAACTTAACAAAAGGGTGGGATAAAAATCTAAGTTTAGTAATAAACAAGGAATACAGAGATACATGTTAGAAACAATATTCATTAATTTTCATGAAAGAGTCGGAATCATAAATATAAACAATGATACATGAAACAACATGTTAATCAAAACATTGGAAATTTTGGAAGAACATAAAAAATGAATTATAAATATACGTCAAGGAAATTTTCCCAGAAATAATAATGGAAATAGTATAATAAATGAATCAGGTTCCATCCCATTCCTATAATGATGTCTCATGAGTCTAAATATTACCCCATTCAGTGGAGTACTAGGGAATTTTGGGTGCACCTGTCACATTCATTTAATTATCATGCTTAATTGTGCCACAAATATCTTATAACATGGAATCATTCATCATGATAATTTATTCCATGTTCTTGGAGTGTGGTATAAACAAATTAAAGTAAAAAATTATATGTATTATATTTGAATAATTATGAATACTCTTGATATAAAATTGGTAATGAATTTATTAAATAATTGTTTTAACATGGAAAATCATGGTTAAATTTCGGCAGCATAACGACATCACTTATAAAATCATAAACTTTGATGCATGATAATGGGTTATCTCATAAATTTGAAATCAATTCGAATGTTTAGGGATCTTGAATAATGTATCCCACCATAATTAGATGAATATAAAATACATTGGGTAAATAAGAGACTAGAATAATGAGGGGAAATTAAAATATTCATTACTTGAGTGTGTGTGTCCAAATTCATTGAAGAAGGTTAATGAGATCTTGGGGTTGCAAGAGATCACTCTAGATATGTGAGGTAAGAGTAAGGATTTGATCATATTATTTTTGAGTAAATATAAATGGGTGTTTTGGTGGGTTTATATAGTAAATGATGGGGATTTCGTTATTATATTGGTTTTTGACTTCCATTAATAATATTTCCAAACCAAAAACCATACCACATATTTTTTAATTGGTATCTACTAAATGGTAGTGGATATCAGTTTTTATAAGGCCATGGTCCGAACTCTATAAAATAATACCCTTTATTTTGTGGAGGTGATGAATATTATTAATGATATTATTTAAAATCCTTAAAATATATTAATGGTCTTTGAGGAAAACTAATTTCTGTAATCTTATTATTTTAAATAGTAAACATATATACATACATTCATTGATATATTTATAGTATTTATTACAACACTTTATGGTCATTATTATGTCATAATACACACCATATATTTCTTCGGTATTTTATTTTCAAAAAAAGTTCTACTATCTTATAAAAATATGCAAAATTCACAATTGGATAATTTCAAAATTATGATTCAAAAAATAATATGAATTATTTATATATATTTTTCTAAATATGTGAATTTCACCTTTTATAATATAATCCATATTTATTTTGAAATTCTTGGTTTTTTTAAATTAAGAGTTTTTAGTCCTTATAAAAAATTACATTTGGGTTCATAAAAATTATAAGATTGTTTATATATATTTTTTTTCTAATAAAATTGTTTTATTAATTTATTATTTATTAGAAAAATATATTAAATCACAAATAATAATTAGATAATTGAATTTGATTAATAAGAAAAATACTTGCGTGTTATTATATCATAATGAAAACCATTTATAATGTAAATATAATATCATGAAATTATATTAATTAATCAATGGAAAGTAATGTACATAGTAAACTTGGAATGGTCTAAATACACATACTTTTAATGCACAATCTTACTCCCTAAGAGTAATAATTATTAGAATGTGACTTCAACAGGGAGGTTAGATGTAAATGGTTTGGCCCATGATCCCGGTTAGCTAGATCATCTCACATAAACAGTTCCACTCATGTTTATGTTATTGGATCTTATATTTGGAATTGCCAAGGGAAAAGCCCAGAAATTATATCACACTCAAAAGATCTGATAAATGGGATTAATAGGTTATGAAAGTTCGAGTTGAGTCTACCACACCTTTTCTTTATATTAATTGGATTTCTTAAAACCCTATATTTATAAAATTCAGGCCATCACTGTTCAATAACTACCTTAACAATTTTAATGTAGAATAATTATCATTTAAATGTGTTTAGATATAATAAATCTAAATAATTTCATTTTTTATATATACATTTTTTATAAAAAACATTTAATAAAATTTTATGTGTAATTTTATTGATAATAATTAAGTTTGTTACAATCCTGCCTAATCCAAAATTTCACCCTTGATCTTTTCATTTACCATAATAAATAAAATAGATGAGGGTAACTATGTTTAAGAAGTTACTATGGTTCAAAAAAATTTTCTTAAAACTTATGGTTTCTCCACATAACATTTACTCGGTGCTTTGGGTTAATTTTTTTAATCTTTTTTCCAATGATCTATAATCATCACCAATAGCTCCTCAAATGAAATATAATTATCAAAAGGTAAACCCATAGATTGAGTGCATGTGAGGGGTCTGGAAGGTATATCGTCTAGAGGTATATATGGAATACATCATTTACATCAGATAGTTTAGGTTGGAGTGTATTCTAGTAGTCAAATGTTCTAATGTGATCATGAACCTAAATTGGGATGGTGTATGTTGAACTAAGATTTTGTTTCTTCCCAAATCTCATCCATTTATTACATTGATATATAAAGAGTAATAACATGTATCCCAAATCAAACTCAAGGTCTCTAGCTTTTACTAGCATAGCTCTTATATTGATTCTAAGAATCCATCGCATTCTACTGAATGGAATTATATTTTCCCCCCATTTCCTCAACAATTTTTGGTACCTAGCTATTTTAATTCACAAAATTCATCCCAACATGATGGATTTTTGCACCTCTTCCCATTAAGTTCTACAATGTGGATCATTTAGATTATTGACTAAAAATTATTGTTCTATGAGAACTCGACTATAGGTAGATGTTTTTCTCGTACTCCTATTATACCAGTTGATCATGCTTTCAACACTACCACATGTGTCTTTATAGTCTTCTTAAATTGGCCATTAGTTTAAGGATGATAATCCATGATAATTTTCAAATCGGTATTCAATGTATATTGGACACTATTCTAGATCATAGAGGTGAATCATAGATCTCAATTATGAATAATATATAGTGCTACCCCATGCATCATTACTACTTCAATAGTGAATATATATACAAGATGGTAAAGTGAGAAATCCTCTTGAATTTTGATAAAGTGAGTTTTTATTGTAAGAAGATCCATAATAATCAATATAGAATTGATTCCCATGGATTCCTTCAGATGTTGAGTGAAAATGTTCATGGTGATTTTTTACATTCACTATGTTTGTATATGTAATGGTTGCATCATCCTCCTATACTTTTGAATTTTAGCCTTCATTGGGTGAAACACTATGCACTTTGATATATATTTAGTGATCTCTATCTTCATATAGTCCCACAAATAGTTCTCTCATTTAACATGATACATCATTGTTATTTTTAAGATAGTAGAGAATGTAAAATGATAAGACTTACCAAATAATACATTTTTTATCTCAGGATATTATGGTAGAAATAGTCAAGACCATAATCTAAAAACACCTTTTTGTTGTTGTTTATATCCAATGATTTCCAATTTTTTACTGTTTGAACTTTCTTATGAAGTCACACATTAACCATTTGATCAGCCTTTATCCTCTCTATAAGGGATGGTTTAGAAATAATCTGTGAAAGTATTGATGATGTTCCTTCAATTATGATTCCCATGACTTTTATATTAAAATTTAAAAAGATCTAATACATTGAAATTCCTATAAATGATATAAATATGGGATATTTTCTACTTATATAATCATCCAGATTATTCTTTTTAGCCGGATAATAGTGGATTGAGCAGCCGCAGTCCTTGAAAATCTCTAATACTCATCATTGACACTTATTAGGAACATTATATGAAAATATAAACTACTGTATTTGACACCATGGTCATCCATTTTGGTAATGAGATGAAGGAGGTATGGTCGGGGGTTGTAGAAACTGGGCTAGAACACAACCTCTCGGTTTTTTATTTGTGTGATTATTATAAATTTTTTTATTGTGGAATACACGAGAATTTTGGGGACATTAGGTTAATGAAGAATTGGTGGTGTTCAACATTGTCTTATACCAACACCCCACTTGGGAATTTTAGTACACTTTTAGATTTAGTCACTAGAGATCTGATGAATCACAAATGACCTAAGAAGAAAGTTTGTGTAGAAATTCATGGAGAATGAGTGATCCAGGACAAATACCAATGCACTCCACAAATGATTGTTTATTTATTTTATAGATTGTTCTGCTGCTTACATGGGTTTTCCTTCTACTTTGGGAAGATGTTACATTATCTATATTTCATATGTACATTTCCACATTTCAATCTGTGTATTTGTGTTGTATTTGTTGATCATTAATCATATGACTCGATAGAGAGGGTATAGTCTCCCCAAATATCTTCTTGATACCATCACTTTTAGTCTATAGCCTCTTGCATATACGGAGTCATGCCTAAGGTCATGTAGAATTCCTTCTTGGACTCGGTGATTCAGGTTAGGATGCAACAATTATATTTAATTAAATTGATTATTTAAAATATTATTTACATCCTAATTTATTATTTTGATTTCAAATTACTATTCCTACTATAGGGTTACTATTCCAAATGATAGGATACTTTTTCCATTTGTCACATTACCTCTTATATATTCTATATTATTCATTAACTCTATATAAAAATTAATTCCACTAATTTTTATATATTTCCAATTTCTAAGATTTTTTTGGTTTTAAAAAAATGTTTTCTTTCTTATAGTGCTAGAATTGGGGGAGATGATTCTAGAAGATGGGGATGATTCATGTTTTTCAATTACACCTTTTTTATTATATTTTTATTGTCCTATTTTAATTTTTTTAATTTTTAATTGGTTTCATTGATGATTAATGTAATAGTATTTGGTAATCAAATAAGGTTTTAATGTTAGACTGTCTTCTTATGTGTATAACAGTATATAATATAATATTACAAAAATTTATTCAAGAATACAATATTACTAAAAACATTTGGTCATTACATTTTCCCTAATAAATTATTCCATAATTAGTAGTCAGGATATATAGCCTAATTTTACTTCCAATTAGTTTGGTTTTACTGACAATGGATATTTATTTCTTCATTTATTTGGGAAATCCTGTCACTGGTGTTTCTCCTCATGTTTTTTACCTATCAACCAACATAAAAATAAGGTCATTATTTAATAATAAGAGGGTATAATATCTGAACTATTAAAAAATTGAGATGGTTCATCTTATATACACATGATTTATGTACCCGTTTTTTCAAATATCATTATGGATTGATGATAAGAATTATTTATATCTCAATAATTTTAACTATATAATTAATTAAATATTATTTACATCAATATGATTAAATATATAATCATTGTTATGTGGTGATGAAAATTGAATCACATCTCTTTGTAGAGGTGGTAGTTTAAATGTAAAAATGAATGATATTATAATATTTTAATGAGTAGAAAGTTAAGAAAATAGATGATATATAAAATTAAAAATTGTTAAATATGTCATGAATATCATATATATATATATATATTAAATCTATCAAGATACATAGTCATTATGGGATGTCATTGATTTTTAAATACTTTGGATTATGAGTTGGTATTCCACCATAGAAAATAATAATGATTTTATTTCACATTTGATCAAATCAAGAGATGAAAATTGTTTACAATGTTTAATAAATAAAATCTATGTATATGGGAAATAATGGTGTTATAATATCTCTATGGATGAAATATATGTTAAGGATGTGTATGAATAAATAATAAAAACATTTGGTTAATGTTTATACCTTTTCCCCAAAAAATCTAATTTTCATTACACCATATTCTCTATATGGTTGTTATTTTACCCAAACCAATACTACTTGAATTTGGTTATGGTTAATATTAAGGTATTTAGATAGGATTTTATTTTATAAAAATTGATTTCTATGTGTAATTATAAGAGGGGAGTAGGTGCACTTTTATAACTTTGGGAAGAGTATATATTGAAATTTCCTAAACCATTAAATTAATATAACATAAAATTTATAAAAACATGAATAAGAAATGATATATTATAAATATATAATGGAAAAAATATAAATTTTACTATTAAATAATATTTGGATATGATATGATTATGTTTTATAGTTCCCATTTCATTTAAACCTCATGTAGAACTTTTTGATGATTTTAAAAATAAAAAATCTATTTACTCATTAGGGGTTATGATAGATTCTATAAAAGGATAATTTATCCATAAATGGACCATGGATTACAATATCGACCTTATAAAAATCAATTTAATAAAGATAATTATTTTAGGAATTTTAATTCATTGTAATAAAACACAATTTATTATTCATACCATTAATAAAAAATATACACTATTCATTTAATATGATGTTAATAACAACATGAGTGAATAAAATACAATATATTATTTTTCAAAATCCCCAAAATATTATATTTATCAGAAAAAATTATTAAAAAAATTAATAAATTTTTATATATTTTAATGTTTTCAATATTATTTATTTTATCTCTCTATTAATTGAATAAGTATTATGTCGGGGTCGTGTAATAATATAAGGAAAATATATTATCCCAAAAAATTTAAAATAAATTATCATGATAAGAAATTTATACATTAAAGTAATGTTTAGAATTAAAAATAATTTTTGATTTCAAAATCAAATAATATTCTATATATCAACATAAAGAAAGTTACATTTTGTACATTATCATTTACATAAATATTATAAAGGTCAAAATCAAAGAATCATGGAACCAAATTGTAATTTTTATTGAAACATGGTTTCACATAGATGAAATGAAATGGTTTATTAGTATTATAGAATGTTTTATTGTCAAATTTTTATTATAATATAATAATTTTTTACATGAGTTTCCAGATTTAATCTTACTTTTTTAATATTTATTTAATAATGTATCTATTCATAATAAAAAAATTGAAGGAACCTATTTCCAAATTATGGTTATACTGATTTCGAAAGATTTATTCATTATTCAATATTCATTTCATTGATGTGGTAGAATCTAATTTTAAAAAAAAACATGAAAATCATGAAGAAAATCATTATTTATATAATTTCATTTCTAATTATAAAAATGGTTTATACCAGATTCTTATAAAACATAATTTCAAAGGAAAATAATTGGGTAATTTTTAATAAATATTAACTGTTTAAATTACAAAACAAATCCAAAATATAATATAACATTGTAAATAATATATAAGAAAATATAGTATTTAATAAAAAACACCATTTTATTAATTCATTGAAAAATAAACATATTCCAAAATTTTAAAATCATTCATTATAAATTAATATTATATTTAATAATTAAAAACTAATTTTTCTCATTTTAAAATGATATAATTTTTTACATTAAATAAAATATATAAATCTTGAAAAATAAAATAAAATTAGAAATAAAACTATTTTCCGTTATAATGTAAACATACCAAATATTTATATAATGATTATATACCTATAAAATATAATTTATGAATATTAATGAGATTTTGAACAGGATTCATTCTAAAATTATCTATGATTTTATAGTTCCAGTTCTCACACAATATCCATGTTTTTGTCATGATGTTTCATATATTTTGAAAAATGTGTCAAAAGGGTTTCGAATTAATCAAATGAATAGAAAAATATTTTTTCTTACTATCTATGGGAGATGGATAGGAAAAAAATGTTTATAATAATAATCCTATGTTCTGGAAATAAAATTTCTAGAAAATGATTCATATCACAATCATTTAACAATAATTTTTGTAAAATATAATTTAAAGAATGTCAAAAATAAATTATTGTGTGGAAATATATAATAAATATTCATATATTCTCAAAGATTAAAAAATAAAAAATAAAAAAATAAAAAACACACAAAAATTCACAAGATAAGTTTTCACTTCCCCAAACGTAAAATAAAATACTCACCATAAACTAATGTGCTTGAAGTATATAAATACCATGTAGAGAATTTATCAAATTAAAAGGATACATTCAAACTATATTATTTGTTAGTGGAATCCTATAGTTATTCTCATAATTGATTAATCGGGAAAAATAAAAAAAGGAAATAATTATTATAATAAATATATGATAAATAAAAACATCAAATTAGTGGAATTAAAATTTTTGGATAAATCCCCATGGGGTGTTGTCCTTTTGACTATACAAAGTTGGACAAATATTGGTTTTTCCTCATCTAATGGAGTATTTTACATCATTCTGAAGTATAAATAAAATCACTTCTTTTTAGTTTATATATATACACATGTATTCCAAAACCCATCTTAAATAAGACATTATTTTATATACATTTTGATGAAAACAATTATATTATCACTTCCTCTTCAAGAACTAACAATCAAATTTAGTTTAAAGAATGTGAGAGAAATGACTTAGGGGGCCATAGTTATGTTCAAATAATTTTTTTTAATGATCTACAATGAACTCCAATAAATAATATACCTCACATACATATAGAGAATGATATAAAATGTGTTCATGATTCCCCATTTGATCTTTTTATGTGACATATCACATATCATCCTTATTTTCTAAATAGGTTCATTTATTTATTCTAAAAACAACACATAAAACATTGTAACTTCATCTTCATTTTTGTCTATCATATTCCAGGAATCCTATATTATTTCAAAATTACCATATGTGGGAACTTTTATATTATTTTAATTTAAATAAACTAAATTAAAGTGAATAAAATACAAAATAATGGCCGTATTTAATTCAAATTAAGAATTTTTTAGAACTAGAAATATATTGATTTTTTAGAAGATTGAAGTAGTTATAATCTATATTTGTTCTCTTTAACACTATCTATGATAAGTATAAATAAATTCCAAAATAATTTGATCAATGGAACTGGTTTTTTATATCAATGTTTTTGAAATTACCAGTAATTATAACTTCTATATAGACATCCAAATACTTATCCCAATTATAATTATTTTTGAAAATTAAATTACATATAATTGCATTATTATCATCCTCCTATGGTAAGTAAAATTGAATATTGCATAATGAAATATATAGTTTCAATATAAACTAAAAATAAATATCTTTGAATATTGGTAGAATTGTATTGTAATTATTCCCAACATGTTTTTTTCTGTTTCTCCAGTCGTAGAGAATTGATTACTATAACTGTCATGAATGTAGATATCATTTGAAATTGGAATTCACACAAGGTTTTTTTAATTTAAAATAATCTTGAGTTGATGTACTTTTATCCATTTCATGTTTCCAACAATTTTATAAATATATTACATATAATGTGATGTTTTATTATTACTCAAAAAAATTTACTTGGGAGTATTCTAGATATATGTGAAATTGATATGAGTCAAAATCTTTCATTAATTAGAAGATTTTTTAATTTATTATTATTTTTATATTTTTAAGAAAAATGTGTGTGAATTCTCAATTGTCGTTCTACAAATGAAACCAAATAAAATTAAAGTGTTTTTTTTTTCATAAATCAATTTACATTATTTTCAATTAGAAAAACATAATAATAGTGTATGTTAGTTTTATCACTCAATAATTTTACTCACAAATAGTATTATTATAATTTTAAAATTTCTATAAAACTAAAATATTTAACAAAATATCATATTATTCGTAAAATAATGGGGGTTCAATATGGGAATTCTTGTGATCTATATGTACATATACATGAATGGAAATGAAGAACTCAAAGATTTATTAAAAATATAATTATGATATAAATTGAATGATTCCCACTAGAAATCAAAATGAAAATGGATCATTCATTCTCTATGTGTTAATAAGAACCACTGTTTTTATTCAATGTGAGAGTCAACATTGTTCATTGTCATACATATCATTGAAATAATGAAAATATTAAATTAAACCCTAGGATATGTAAAATTTACTCTTTAATTTATTTTAGAGAATTCATCACTAAAAAACATCAACACAAAGCATCTCTACTATATGGTTTTCTATATTGATGAATAAAGGAAAAAATATTTAGAATGATTATTGAAAATATATGAAATTGAATTGGAAAATAGAGACTTTACTAACAAATCTAACTCCTAATATGTTCTCATGAATAACTAAACATGATATGGGAAAATGATATCCATAACTGAATTTAATTACTTATTACAACCATTTTAATGAAAAAACAATTATTTCACTATCCCTATTAGAGAAGAAAGATCACAACGCATAGGCAGTGTAATTCAAATTGTCTGTTCAATTAAAAATATATAGATTGAATTAATATAATAAAAAAAACCTAAAAACCATATTATACATATTATTATATAGGAAAAAACCTAAACCCTTTAAAATAGTGTGCATTGTGGTTAAAATAGGAATCCATGTATTATTATACTAAAATTAGTTCATGGGAAAGGATTCTATACTAGAATGGTCTTAGTAAAACTATCTTCCCATATATAATCATGCATTCAATTATTCTTAAAAATTTAATTCCTTCAAAACTTTATATTATCGCAATTATTAATTCTTCAAACCTGTTGGATATCATTTCATAAATTAAATATTAATTAATTCATGTAGTTAAAAAATAATTTTAAAATATCATTCATATTTGGGGATCATGTGGTTGAAACCAAAAAACTCAAATATTATTAATGAAACATGGTTCATATGAGATAATTTTGAATGAAAATAGCCCCATCGAGTTTTTTTTACATTTGAGATTTGATGTTATAATGTATCGAATAACAACTGTAAAGGGGGGTTGAATCAGTTGTTCACTTTTTCTAAGATTAAATACATTAAAAAAACATAACCCCTGAAACAGGTAAAATTTCACAACCTTATAATATTTTACTAAGTAATGATTCATGATAAATTAAAAAATCATGTAAATGTGATATTTTCGTGGTTCGACATCATTGTGACAACCTACCTCCTTTATACAGTAATCCATATGGGTTTATGGAAATTCACTATAAACATTAATTGAATACAACTTTTTCCAATTCCTTTTAAAGACCTTCTATCTACCAATAATAATGATTATAATAAATTCAATAAATTAAAAATGATTTCTTAAAAATACACTATCCAAAATAAAAATAATAAAATATTTTTTCAAAATAATCCATAAATGATCAATCATAAATCCTCAGTTCAATATGGGTGGGTCCAATTCTCTTATTCCAATGAATTCATCATTATAGACTCAGTGTGATGGACCCATTTTCAATATAAATTTCTTAAACTCTTCTCAATTTCTCTGTCTAATAATCCTTAGTCTAAGTATCCTTATTTCAATTGACTCAATACAATTTTTCTTTTTCCAGTAAGAAAATAGATGTCTAACCTTCTAATATGTTCTATTTCTAGATATATGTATACCATTACTTATGCCCTAAACTTTGCAGTGATCCAACTTTTTTATATTTCAATAAAATACTGAAAAGAATGAATGTTCTCTTGCTCTATTTATAAAGTACTCAATATATAAAAAATGGGAAACTATTTTTTTCCTTACACTCAAAATTTAAATACAAATAAAAAAATAACATTTTACATAACATTTTTATTCAAGAAAACATCTCAATATTTATTTGAAATCAGTCTTCTAAAAGATACTCACATTTCTTCTATCTAATGTAACTTTCCCATCTCCAGTTCACAATAACATCATTACAATAGAACAACATTAGATAATTTTGATATGAAATTATTCATATTCCAATTAAGCTTATACTATCCTCCTCATCCCATTATGATCTAACTTACTATTCTTCTCATTTGATATGAAATTCCTCCTCATCTCATTAAAACTTTATTTTCATCCTCTTCTCATTGTGAGCTAAGAATCATCATTTACAAATTATGATTTGAATATCTTCCACTTATCATTATGATATGATTGACTTCCTCTCAGTCAGTTCGATTATATTTCCTTTTGAAGTAATTATGATGGAAATTATTGAATGATTGCTCAACATAGAAATTTTTCTACCATTAAAACTTCATCAACTATAAATAATTTAGACATATGAAAAAAGTATGTGAATGGTACTTCTAGATCTGGTGAATATTTTTCTTGATATCTATATATTATATAATATTTATTATTTATCCATTTATTCAAAATATTTTATCATTATAGTTTTAATTATTTACCAGAACATCAAATTTGTAAATGCATTGTCTAACATGGTTAGTAGTGTATTATTAATACTTTAACATTCAACACCACCATTAATTCCAACCAAAAATCAATAAAATTATAATCACATAATATTCTCCATTTAATTACAAGTATGGGATCCCAAGTTTTATAAGAAACATATGATATTGGTGAAATACAAACACGAAAATCACATTCTTAATTTTATAATATTAATGAATTTTATAACTCCTGACATCAATATCCTCATTCAAATTATTTAGTAACATTATAAATTTTATATTATGGAACATTACTATATAAATAAATGCATTTTATAAAACTTGGAAATTATCCAATTATCCTGATTCTGATAGTGATTCTGATTAAAAAATTTATAAAACATTTATCCTCTATTTTTGTTACCGATTTTGTGCCTTGTTCTTATCTGTCTGAAACATGTAATTAAGAAAGTCATTGAAAAACAAAATTATCATAACTAAAAAAATCTCCACAATTATTTTTATTTGATCATTTAAATCCTTCATCTTTATTATAAAAACATATTCTAATAAACATGGTATAATCTTGATGAAAAAAACATTCTTTTAGAAAAATTATTGTTGTAAAAAAATATGAAAACCACACTAAACCAAATCATTAAAAAGGTTCTTTAATCTCCTACTATGTTTATTTTCAAAACAATTATTTAAAAAATTGAAAGCTTATACTTTTCTGATATATTTATTTTTGAATTAACTCATGTTCTACACCTTTGTCAAAACATTTCCATTCTCTAAAGCGAGTGTCCTAAAACCACAATACATGATAAATTTTTTTTGATGGAAGTCTGTCCTGTAGTTATTGGTATTGTTTCTTCCATGTTTTGAAAAACTCCCCTCACATTTGTCATTTTATCTAATATTTCTTTTTCTCCCTATTTACATTTTTCTCCACTATTTTGTGACAACCACATCTATATATTCATTATATAAAGATAATTAAAAAACCATTATAATATAAAATGTTGTCATGTTCCCTCTTAATATTCCAAAATAATACAAACCATAATGAGAGAAATATTTATGTGGATTATAAAGTCAATGTAGGAGGTTGAAATTGAAGTGGTAGCCTCAATTACACAAACAATTCATTTGGAATTAATTTTATGAATATATCAGTAATTTGATAAATCATAGAGGTATATTACATAAAAACATATCTGGAAACAACATTACATTTTAAAATATCAATCCATATATCAATGTGTTTGATGTTGAATTTTTAAAATGTTTTTTTAGAAGGAATCATATTAGAATTATTATTACGAATTATCATCAAAGGATTTGATAATATCGATTTCAACTCATCCTGTTGAACATTCATGCACAATATTTGATTACAATCTAGTGTAACTACAACTTATTTTTATTCCCCATGGATTTGTTTTATTGAACTTATTTTCATACTATTAAAACTCACCCAACAATATCCCAAGAAAAATGTGCCTTGTAATTTTGATATTCTATCACTACAATCTCCATCCCAATATAAATAATTATAATGTTTAAACATCATCATGCAATTTATTTATAACACCCCTTGTGAACTTTTTCTTTTGGAATATCTATTATTTAATTTTTCTACCAACATATGTGATTATTTCAGACTACAATAATTAATAGCACATAAATTCAGATAATAAAAATTATATTATAAAATGCTTTAAGGTAGAGTAGACATCCTACCTTCTTTTAAAAGTATTTCTAATTCACACCTTTTACATAATCATGTTTAGTCAACTTTTTTCGCATAGGTGTATTATTAGAAACATAATGAATCATTTCCTCCAAAACATCTTCAACAATTCCCTTGAATTCATTTTCACATATAATAAATTGGGATAATCATTTTTTAATAAAATTTAATCAATGGAAGAATGTTAAATCTCTCAAAAATGAAATTAAAAAATTATTCTTCACTTCCATATAATATCCATTACTAAATATTTATTCTTCTTTAGTAAAAGAATATATCATCCACATAAAAATTTAAAACTAATTTATAGGAGTAAAATTATTTCACATAATATTTACTAACATCTATTCCTTTAAAAAATATTCAGTCCCAAACTACTATCATATTATGAATACTAATAATGTGAGGCTTTTTTCAACTCATACATGGATTTCTTCAACATACAGTACATGTTTTCATCCTTATAATTTTTAAATTCACATGTTTTTTAATTATAAAATTCATCTTCAATATCAACATCAGAGAATGAAGACTTTACATATATAAGATAATAATATTAATGATAATCTATGGCCATTGATAGACACATTATAGTATTTTCACATATTCCAACTGTGGAAAAAGCTTCCTCAAAATAAATACAATCCACCAGTTCATGGTATTTATAAAAATTTCATTCATTAATACATGAAACTTCTCTATGTTCATTCAATTCATTTAAACCAACTTTGTTTTGATAAATTTTTTATTTTCATTTCATGGAACAAGATTACTAAGATTTATTTTTTTAAATCTTATCCAACTCTTCATTCATAGAATACACCCATTCACCATGTTAAATAGACTTTAAAAATGATTCTAATTCAACTATTGATTATGTGATGTGTAATTTATCTAATGAAGTCTTCATTATTATCTTAACTAATGCCTTCTAATTTCAAATAATATTTTCAAAGTCAAAAATATTTATGGAAATAAATTTCAATGTTTCTCTTTAAGGTGAACATTCTTCATCATGTGATTTTATTAAATCATGGTAAGGATGTTTTTTATCACGTTCAATATAATTGGAAACAACCAATTTATCCTTTAAAACATTAATAATATCAATACTTAAGTAATTTTTATTTTATACTTATTTAACATTATATGATTCCACCAACCATTTTAAGTTAATTTTTTTATCATTTGTAACTTCATCCATTGGGGGAATAACCCAAAACAATTACTTCCTCACCTTTCAAATTTATCATTCCCAGATCTGGATAAATTTTTATATGTAAACATTTACTAAAAAAACATTGATGTACTTCAATGATGGTTTTTTATTATACATAATTTCATAATAATACTTGTTGGTTTCTAGTATAATTATGAATCAATATTGAAAAAGTACAGAACTACTAAGATATTATATCTATTAAAACAATACAATTTTCTATTCTAGAAACATACATCATCGTATTTTCATAGATAATCTTTTTATTTTTTATTAAACATCAATTTTTTATAGAATATAGGGATAAATATATTAAATTCTGATTCCATGCTTTCTTAGATATGTTAAAATTTATTACATCGCAATTAATTACCATTATTTTTTCTAGAATTCATTATACAAATCACTATTTCTTTCTCATATTATTCTGTGAAAAACCAAAACACTTCCACAACTTCATAATTATGTATCAGAAACATTATTATTTTCAACTTATCGAAATCGTCAATAAATGTGATTTAGAATAAATTTCCTTTTTATTATTGATCTGTCATCGGCCCACATAAATTGGAATAAATAAGATCAATAGGTCTGGTAGACTGAATTTCCACTATTTTATGAATTTTTCTATCCATTATCTATTTTGGATAAGTTAAACTTCTCTTTTTGTAAATTATTTTAATATTATGAAAGTTAATTTAAAGAATAAACATTAGAAAGTTTTTTCATGTTTTTATTTCTTATTTTTCTAAGTCTAGAATGAGACAATTTATATTCATCTTCAGAACTCAGGTAAAGGAGTTATTAATAACCTATGTCGAAACAGATTACTAATATTTCCTTCTCCATTTGTGATAACTTTTTCATCCTTCATATTTCTACTAATAAAAGATTATTTAATAAAAATAACATCATTTCCAACATCACATTGTTGACTTAAATAAATAATGTTATGTTTATTCACATCAACAAATAAAATAACCTTATAATTATTATTTTATACATCAATCATAGTTGTTCAGAGCCCACTATTTTTAATGAAATATCATTACTTAAGGTAATATCTCATCCATTAAGTTCATCAACAATCTTCATGATTTTTATATTACCTATCATACTGAAAGTAAAACCAATATAATGTATCCTGAGCTTTTTTGTTTTAAATAAATTAAAGGTTTTTTTAAAAGAAAGGCTCATTCCTCAAAATTTATCTTTCTAAATATGTTTTCATTTCAATCATTTGAATCATTATCATTATAGATTGTAATAAATCATTTAGTATGATGAACAACCCGATCAGATATTCCAATTTTTTTCCAAATATTAAAATTGAATTTTATTGGAATGATTCTATCAACCTATGTTTTTTCATTTCTTATAAATTATGTGATAGTAAATTTATTGATCCTTCTCTTATAGTTGTTTTCTATTGGTTCGGAACATCTTATGAGAAGTGAAATGCAATTCCAAAATTTATATAATATATTCCATTATATTAAAAACACTATAAATAGAAATCCAATTCTGAATTTAAATTTAAGTAATACCATTCATTGTAGAATATAATTTTGAGATTGACAATTTATTTATTCTTTATCATAATCAGGATGTGGACCACCATTCCTACTGAGGATGTTTTCAACCTATATATATGTGATAGGTTTATCACATTAATTTTCAATGCAATCTATCCCCTCAATTTTCATAATAACTGTATGGTTTGAAAAATTAGAGGAATCATTATTTTTGGGGGATACCAAATTCAACTGATTCTTGATCTTAGGAGGGTCATAAACTTATGATGTCTATTATTTCACATCAATATATTTGTTAAAGTATTCATTAATCTTCTCCAAGGTTATTTTTAACTCAATAAGTTTTTATTGAAGCTTTTTAACTTATTTATCTATAAATTTAATCTTATTATTGAGATCATCAACCACAATTTGCTATTGTAAAATTCTATGATAGTAACATGAGGTCTTGTTAAAGTATTCTTCCTCTACTTGATGGAATATTTTCTTCTTTAATTAACATCCACAAAATATTTCTTAATTTTACTAATTTTAATCATGAGAGTTATATTTTTCTCTAAACCTAGAACAAGTTCTATTCTTAGTCGATAATATCTATATGATATTTAACCACCTTCATCCATGTCTGAGGAGTATTATGATTTCATAGATTTCTAAATTCTTAGATTTGTAAATATTAGTTTTTAATTATTATAAACATTAATTTCCTATAAAAAAATTAGTTGAGTTCAACATACATTTCTTACTCAACAAAATTATTTTATATCAAGTAAAATTATTATTACATTTTCTATAAGACATCTATTATTTATCATTTTTGTTACACTTCTTCCATAGTGGATTTTCATTATAGTCACTTATATATTTACCTCCATTATTTAGTGGTAAATTCATGGTAATGTGTCATATCCGATGACATTGAAAAAAATTTGGGATGATTTTTAACTCCATACATTACACTTCCTCATTGATTTCTCACAGATATTAATGAAGTGATTTTTTTCATTCAATTCATCATTATCATTTTATTCAATATAACAAGGATCAACATCTTCAGTATCTATTATTTTAATTTTTCTCATGGATTCAAAAAAAAATCATATTTTATATTATTTTTGAAGATTTTTTTTCTCATTTCATAAAAAACATGAATATAATGAATCTCATCAAGAGAAAAATAATTTTTATCATATAAACGATAAATTATACAATCAAAATCTTCCCAAATAATTTTCAAACTTTTCTCCATAATTTTGAAACCTCTCAAGTAGTCTATGAATCCTCTAATATTGAAGTCAATTTCATTTACTATTATGAGGTTTTAATTAATAGTTGATTCATCAATCATTCTTATTTCTTCATAATTAATATTCGATATTTGATGAAATTATTACATGACTTTTTATATTACCATTGAATATACATTCTTTCTTGACTCAAATAATCGATAATGTCTTGAGACCCATCACCTTCATATAAAACTTTTATGAAAAGAACATAAGGATAAAATTTATAACGTCTCCATCAATATAGATATTTATATTATCTAAAAACTTCTTGAGGGAATTATTTTTAATTGGATTAAATCTAATTGAAGAAGCATATAAACATCATAGAACTGATATATGAGAATATAAATCATCTTATTTATTCATCTATAATTATTTTTCCAATAAAATGTTGTAATTCATATACTATAGAAAGAATTAAGATTATAACAAATAAAAATTCAACAAGGGAACCTCGACCTAAAAAAATTTGATGGTCAAAGAGATTGAATAAAAACCAAGAATAGGGGTTGAGTTAGTTTTTCTATTTAAATATTTTTCAATACATTTACAGAATTTACCCATTAAAACTATTAAAAATCATATCATTATCATCTATTAGTAAATAACCATGAATTAAATGGTGGTAAAATATATAATGTACATGATATTTACAAGGCTTGACTATAGTGTGAGAACCTAAATCCTTGACAGAGACATCTCTTGGGTATATGTATATTCATTGTTTTGGAAAATTGGTTAAAACATCTACTAAATTTTATTATACACGTTTTATCACAAGATATGAAATATTATATTGATTATTTTATATTATAAATGTATTCATACAAAAAATGTGCCAAAAAATAGATTCATTTTTCCAATTGATCCACAAATTCTCTCTCTGGAATCCCCATTCTAATGTGGGTGGGGCTGATTTTCTCAGACCAATTAATTTAGTCTAATAGATATAGTAAAAGAAACCCATTCTTAACATTAATTTCCAAATATGTTCCCAAATAATCAGTACACCCATCTAGAGTATGATTTTTCTTAGTTTAATCAAATCAATATGAAATTTATCATTCATCAATAATAGGTATTTCTTCTAATGAGATATATGTCTCGAATGAACATTCAATTTTATTCTGATATAAAATTTGGAGTTCTCATCCATTTTCTCATGTCAAAAATTATTGTAATGTTCAAGTGTACTCATCATATATTTATAGGAAACTTATAATAGAAAATTTGGGTATCAAAAAAATATTTCATTCTTATTCAAACATCAAATCTCTATAAAACAATTACATTTAAAAATCAACATTGGCTACATAAAAAAATCATGATTTCATTGAAATTATATTTATTTAATATAATATAATTTCCTCAGTCAAATGTCACTTACTAATATTTAGAATGTTGTAATTCTATTACTATGGAACATCCTCTACTCTATAAAATTACACATTCTTACTCTATCTATTTTGATTTAAATATATTTCTCTACTCATTCTGAATTGAGTTTATTCATCATCTAACATGATCAAATTTTATTATGTAGGCCATTAAGATATATTTTTCTTCACATAATATAGTTATCTATCATTATTTATCTTCCCATTAGGATCATATTATCTTCAATTTCTCTTTTTGAACTGACTATCTTTCATTGAGTTGTTGCAATTAACATTCCAACTCATATGTTGCATAATGGAAGTGCTATTATGATGGAATGTATTAGATAGTGGCTCTATGGAGTAAAATTATGATTCTTAAAACCAAATTAGTTATAACTAATTCATAATTCTTAAAAACATTAATATCTAGTACTTCTATATATGATGTAGTATTTCCCTGATTTCCGAAACTCTGAAAATATTTATGATTCCTCCATTTCCTAAAGTTCATTTTCCTGAGTTTCTTATGATTTATGAGATATTCATGATTATTATATCATGAAATAGCTTTAATGGTAAAGTTTTTTTAATTCCCTTAAGTTAAATGACCCCTTTCATTATTCACATTTCTAGAATTATTTTCAACTAACATTTTCACACTTTTATTCATAAGGATTTAAAAATAAGTGTTATAGAAAAAAATGATATTTGAGAATGAAAAACCAAAAAATCACCATATTTTTATTTTTCAAATTTTTATTAATTATATAAGCTATGAAATAACATTCTCTATTCAACATCATCATTATAATTCTAAATTTCATTCTAAGGAACTGGTTTTAATTTATCATTGCATTCGATAGATCATGAACATCTTGGTAATGAACATGAGTCCGATGGGAAATATAGTAATCAATATTAAAGAACATACAGTGTCCATCTTACACAATCCTTCAACATCTGGTACGAAGCATTCTGAAAACTATTTCTGAAAAAAGTTCTCAATGATGAACACTTGTCTCCCCCATTGTGTTTGGATTTAAACATTCAAAAACATTCAACATTCTTAATAAAATCATTCTGATGAACTATGTGTAATCCTGAGTAACAAAAACAATATTTTACAAAAAAAACTTTTTGTCATGAAATAAATAAACATGTGAAAACATGTCATCACAAAGGATATTCAATATTCCCATGTTTTTTTTGACAGATACCATTTAAAATTTCCAACTCTTTCATTTTTGTTAAACTCAAAATTTGAAACAACTCAAAGTTTTAAACATTTTTAAAAACATATCCTTTCACAAAAGAGATTGTATTAACACCACCCTAATAGTTAAAATTTTGTTTCTTATGGATTTGAATCCCTGGGTGATAGGAAAATTTTGTGGTCATGTTAAGATAAACTCCACCCCTCAATTTTAAATAATTCTAAAATATTTTATTTTATATTCCTTTTTTATTTTCTCTCCACCATTTTATAATATCAACATATTAAATGTAATTAATGAATGATAAATAAAAAATCATTTAAATTAAAATGTCAGGATTTATTCTCCCAATGTTACAACATAATCCAATGAATGGTGGGGGATAAACATTAGAGGGTTAAGAAGTCATTTGTGGATAATGAATATGATATTATTGCACCAATTAAACAAGAAATTCTTTTTGAATTGTTTTTGTGAATATATCAGTAATTTGATAATTTTTTTAGATTACTTCCAATAACATATCTCCAACAATGATATTCTCTATTGTAAATTGAAACAATACATCAATAGGTTTTGATCATGAATGTTGGGAATGGGTTTTTGATGGATCAATTTCACTCAGATTGTCAAAATGAATCTTCAATGGTTTAGATTTTTCACTTTCAAGTCATCTAAATGAACGGTCATCAAAAAAATTTGAGTACATCCTCGAGTATCTGGAATATATTCTGATTCATATATGTTTATTGTTACTAAACTTGTTTTTTTTACTATACCAACTCACACAAAATTCATTGATGAAAAACATCCATCCTGAGGTAGATTTTCAATCACTAAATATTCATACAAGAAAGCATCAGTATAGCCATGAATCCTCATCTCACAATATAATTTTTATACAAACCCATGTGAATTTGTTCATTTGGTGATATCTCAATATTATTTTTCTCTTCAAATATATGTTATTCTATTGATATCTAATACAAAAATTCAAAATATACAAAATAGCAAGACATGAGTGTGTATGGAAATATAGACTCCTTATTAGAATACCAATGTATTTTTCATTAACACTTTTTCTAGAGTCATCATTACTCAAATGTGTTCTCATTGATATATAATTAGAAACATATTTGGATTATATCATCCAAAACTTCTTTAACAATTCATTTTAATTCATTTCATGATTTAAGAAAATATAGGTTTATTTTTGTGGATGTTTATGATAATAGTGAATGTAATTTCTCCCAACATTTACATTTAAAAAATATTCTTCATTTCCTCAACAATTTCAACAAAATATTTTTTCCCTCACTAGAAAAAATGATATCATCCACATATATAATAACAAATATTTTGATAGAGTTATCATCTTTCACATAAAAGATACTCTAAACTATTTATTTAGAAAAATGAATCACTCAAAAACTATTATAATTTTTTCAAAACCTGGAATGAATGGATTATTTCAACCATTAAAAGACGATTTTCAATCTACAAACCATTTTTTCATCATTATAATGTTTAAAAAAATAATTTTGTTAGTGTTACATTCTTCATTAATATATAAAATTTAATAAATATAATATTACATAAATATAATAATATTATTAATTTTGATGTGTTTCCATTGATATAACCATTTTTATTGGATCTAATATTGTAACATGGGAAAAATTTCCCTCCAAATCCACTCCTTTCACCACTACATAGCCATTAAAACCCAATATTGGTTTGATTTATAAAATATATCCCTATCATTTTTTAACCCATATTTAAAAAAAAATTATGGATTTTTAAAAAAATCATATGTTTCTTTTTTCACAATATGATCCATCATATCATCCATTTAATCCACCTGTTATTTGTTTTGAATGGATTTTGAAAATGATTTTTGTTCGGTTTTTGAGATAAGTGCACCCTCATTTTCTAATCTAATCATTATATTATTTTTAAAAAGTTCTTTTTGATTTCCAATATAAGTATCTAGATTCAATAAGTTTTTATATGGTTGTAAATTTAATATTTTTTATTCTAGGTAAACATTAATTGCCACAAAATTCTCAGAAATCAATGTATAGATGTTTTGACTCACATTCACCATCATTAGAAATCTTCAGTTTTCCTCTACTTCATTTTCAACTAACATTATTATTGAATAATTATTTTCAATTACAATCAAATCATATGATTTGACTATCCTTTTTATGTGTTTTTTTAAAATTGGTATCATCTTACATTAGTTGAATAAACCTTAAATGTTACTTACTCTTCATTCTAATAAAAAATTCCCATATTTTGATGTTTTATTTTAATTAATCATGGAATTCCAAAAACATTGAATTACTTCAATAATAGGTTTTTCTAATAACAAATTTTATAATAATTAATGTTTTCTTGTAGTATCAATTAGAATATGTTTTGAACATGTACAAGAGTACAGACAACATCATTCTAATATAACGTTCAATGTTTGTAATATGATAACATATTTGACCCCATTTTCACCAAACTCTATTTTTTATTTCATCAGATCATTTTTTTGGATTAGAGAGAGAAATTTACTAATTTTTATGCAATAATTTCTTGGGTAATTTACAATAATATATCGTTTGAATTAAATACCATTATATATTCTCAATTTTTTAACAAATCCATATTTCTGTTTTATATTCTGTTCTAAAAAAATGTAAATTTTGCCAAAGCCCCTAAATTATGATTCATAGACACTATTTTTTCATAATAGTGAAATCATCAATAAAATTGATAATGTATGAATCTATATTTTTCTATTAATGTCTCACGATCCCACATGAATCAAAATAAATAACATCATGAGGCATGGTAGAGTTAAACTAAACTCTCTTATAACTTTCTTAGTCATATTACCTGTTTGACAAGTATCATAGGAATCTCCATCACAATTTTTCAAAATTTTAAATTAATGAATAGAATGAACATTATAATTTTTTTTAAAAAATTTACCCAAGGTTCCCTAGTCTTTGGTGACAGAAATTTGTTTTCATCATCATCACTTCTGTAGTAAGCATTATTAAACTCTCCTTGTTCAATATGTTTGACACTATATATTTTTTATATCGTGAGAATTTTCCATCATTGAGAAATAACATGATGCACAAATCCATATATGAAATCACTTATTTTTAATCATTAAAAATACTGGTTACACTTATTATGCTATTTTTTATCCTATTAATTAATAAAACATTCATATATTTTAACTTTTATGCATCAATTACAATTGTTTCTATTCCATTAATATTTAAGGAACAACATTTACCAAACTAACTTCTACTATATCATTGCATTCAACATTGTTCAAAAAAATTATATTATCTAACATATATGAAGAACAACCACTATAAAGTAACCTTGGTTTTATCCTTTTACTTGTTTTCCAAGAAACCTCAACAATATAGTCTATTTACTCAACATTATTCTTTCTATAATCCTTTTTATTTATACCATATGAAATATATTTCTGGTAGAGATCCATACATATCTTGATAAAAAGACCAGCCTGATCAAATCTTCGACTATCTTATTCCAAATATTCCATTTTTTTGATGTTCTAATGGTTATAACTTCTTGATATTTCTCTTTAATAATATCGTGTGGGTAACAAAAGTTACCCATCTTTAATCCACTATTTATTTCCCTTTGGTTAGAACTTTTTTTGTGAAGAGAATATTTATGAAAATAAATATAATATCTATTCATATATATTTGGAAATACTAGAAATATACATACATCATTATTTTCCATTAAAGTAAGATTTTTCGTTATAGATACATTTCTATGTTGATTTCCATTTCTACCATATCATACTATGGATGTGAACTATATTTTATACTGAGGATTTGTTCAAAAATTTTATATTTAATAGGTTTCTCAGATACCTTTGAAATCTAACTATTCCCATAACTTTTCATATCACCTAAAATGTTTGAAAAATTAGGGAAAACATTATTTTCAGATGGTGTGGAATTCACCTGGACTTGATTTGAGGATTATCACCAATAATTTAAGTGAAAAATTTTACATCAGACGCATTGTTCAAGTTTTAATTAATCTTCTTCAATGTACTTTTAGACTCAAGAAGTTATTATTGATTTTGGTTAACTTCTTCATCTGTAACAATCAACATCTTACTAATACAATCAAACATCTTTCCATGATCAAGAATTTCATATGTGTAACATAAGAAATCGTGATGTTATTCTTTCTCCTTCTTGATGTCTTATTTTATTTCATTACAAAACATACAGACCATGTTTTTTCATTAATGTGTTTTATATCTTTTGTTAATCTATTTTTCTCCATACAATTAACTTGTTCTGTTCTAATTTGATACCCTCAATATGAATTTTCACACCTTCTTCACTATTTGTGAAATGTTTTTCTTTCTCAACATTTCCAATAAGGTTCGTAATTTTTCTAGACATTCATTTTTTAAAGAAATGTATTCAATTGTTTCGAATTCATCATTCTTAGTCAACAAAAACTAATCTCTTTAACAAAACTTTTTTTTATATTGGATGGTTGAGTTTTATTATTTATAATTTATATTACACTTCTTCCGTCAAGGGTTTTCTTCATAATCTTATCGATATTAACAAAAATTCATCAAAATATATTTCATATCATTGTGTCTGATTCCACCACACTTAATAAATTTTATAATATCTTTACCTCCATATTATGTGCTTCCTCCATGATAGCTCTCGGATAATATAGATGTTATTTATTCATTCAAATAATCATCCACAATATCATCATAGTAACAAGGATCAACTACAATAATATTTTTATTTTCATTTTTCTCATAGCTTCAAAATACATTTCATATTTGAAATTATTTTAGAAAATTTTAGTTTTTCTCATTTCATAATAAAAATGAATGTTCTGAAACTAATAAAAACATAAATCAACTTAATCACATAAGGATGAAATTTTATAATCCAACCTATCTGGAATAATTCTCATTAGTTTTTAATAATTTTAGAATCATCCAGGACATCTCAAAATCATCTAATGTTACAAAAAAATAATTTACTATGGTGAAGTATTCATTAGTAGCTTAATTATGTCTTATTATGATGTATTAAAATGCCATAGAAAAGATTTTTAGCTTTTCTTCCATCACATTCTCATTCCCTTTGATAATAAATTCCAGATTTTCCCACGTACACTTTGATGTTTTTTGGCCCATCATCTTCATATAAAATTTTATGATATGGACATAAGGATAGAATTTCTATATTTTCAATCATTTTTCGATACATTATTTATCATAAAAAATCATCAAGGCATCCTTCTGAATATCTAGAAGTCCATTTTTATAAGAATAAACAACATAAAATCCAAGATATGTGAGATAATGAATCACCATATCTTCCCATCTATATTTATTTTTCCCATAAAATATAAGAAATCTTATATTATTAATATAATTGATATTATATTTGATAAGGATTTATCATTTGAACCTCCATATGATACCAATTGTATTTACAATGGATCTAATCACAACTCAAAAGTGAGGTTGACTCAATTTTCTGATTTTTTAAAATTTAAATTAAAAATATAAAATAACCCATAAAACCTATTAAAGTTCATATCCTCATAACCTTTTAGAAAATAATATTACATGGAAATTCACGACGCAATCATAAGAACACAAAATTTAAAAGTTTTAGAAACATTGTGAGATCCTATAACATTTCCAAAGCCACCCCATGGGTCTATTTAACATCACTATTAAGAATAAGGGAAAAAATTATGAAAACACCCATTTGACACCTACTATATCTATATAAGAATGATCATACAGAATCCAGAATGTTTACAAATTTTTTTATAAAAATATGTTTAATTGAAATAAATAATAACCAGTTTGTTAAAAAATTTCCACAAATGATATATCAAGAATCATTAGTCTAATGTAGTTGTCTCTAGTTCAATCAGTATGATGAATTTAGTCTGATGGATATTTTTTTATGAACTCATTCTCAATCAATATTTATCGAAATATTCTCTAATAGTCAGCCCATTTTTCTTTAGCATGATATCCCTCGTTTAGATTGACTCAATATGATATTTCTTATCTTAGTAAACAAAATAAGATATGTACAGCCTTCTTGTGAGATATATATCCAGAAATAAACATACCCTATCTTTTTATGTAAACATTATTGTTCTACCACTTTTCCAAATGTAAAAAATGATTTAAAATTACAATTGTTCTCAGATACTAGTTATAGGAAAATCAAAATAGAAATTGTGGAAATAAGAAACTTTTCTTAAATAATAAAATTTCAAATACTTAGAAAATAATCACATTTAAACTTCAACTTTTAGTTTTTCAAAAATTTTAATGGTTTTAAAAAAGAATTCTTCTCAAAAATAGTATTTTTTCCATAGTATTATGTAACATCGTATGCTTCATTCCACTATAACATCATAATGATAGAACTTCCCCAAAACATTATGATATGACTTTTTTCCACATCGCATAATGATGAAACAATACTACTAAACTTTTTTCAATGTAATATTTTTATTTATGTCGTTATAATAATCCTTTATTTCATAGCTTATTAAAATATGATTTTCTACCTTTTTCATTATAACTTGACTATCTTTATCTTCACATTATGATATAACTATCATCCTCTTCTCATTATAATCTTATATCATCATTTGAGCCAGTTTGATTGAAATTACTTCTTACATTTAGTCTGTTGGAATTACTATTGTTATGGAATGTATTTTATGGTGACACGACATAGAAATTTTTAGATTATTCAAAACATATTAGCTATAACACATTCAAACTTCTGAAAAACATCGTTGTATGTTACTTTATCATATGATGGTTACTTTGTCAGGATTTGTCGAACTACTATAATATTTATGATTCAAACAGTTCATTAAAAGATTTTATCATTATAGTTTTCATTATTTATGAGATCATTATGATTGGAAAATAAATCTAATGAATTTATAAGAAAGTATTATTACATCCCTTACATTAAGAACCTACGTTGTTTTCAACCTAATGTCAATAATTTTTCCATCTATTATTCTACTATTATTCATTATAATCCATACATCACAAGTATCACTAAAAACCTATGATATATGGGAATGGAAATTTAGAAAGAACAATATATGTTATGGTCAGTAAGATTAATAACATTATATCCCCTTACATCACTCTCTCTTATTCAACCACTTATGTAACATTGTGAATTTCATTCTTTGAAACATAATTCTATAAAACATCTTATCCAATATATATTGAAGATCATGTCGATAGATATAAGTCTTATAGTGTGTCTGATAAAAAACATTATAGAACACCCTTCTTATATATTACTTACACATTCTACATCTGGAACAAATTAGTCTGAAAACTATGTATGGAACTCTGTATCTTGGAAACAACTTTATGAATGATAGAAAACTTTTCCCCCATTTTTATTTTAACATTCATTAACATAAATATTTCATAAAAACATATTTTGATGAACAAAATCTAATCCATATGATAAAATCATTTTATTTTATGGATAATTTTTAAAAATTTAATGAAAATCATTAAAAAGGTTTACCCAAATTGGGAATTCAATTCAATATAACTCATTATATAGTAATTTATGGCTAATCCAATATATAAATTTGAAAATTGTAGTTATCCGTACATGAGTGATGTGGGATATAGTATGTTCTACTTTAAACAAGATAAATATATTTAGATATGATTATTTTATATGGAATTTGGGAAAATTCAAGAGTGAGGATTTCACAATTTTAATTTTGTTGTAAAATTCTGGACCTTTATATAATCCACATTTCCATTCAAATGAAATTTTAGTGACCCTTACATAGTATCACAAGGAAAAAATTTTCATTATGTACCCCTGCATACATTATAATCCCTCTATGTGATAAATAAATATGACTCTAACATATAATGTAGTAACCAATTCATATTTTAGTGGTTCTAAAATGTTCAATTAAAACAAAAAAGATCATTCCCATTGTGTATTTCATTAGAGCACTATGAAATTACACATTTCATATACTTCTATAGATTTCAATCTTATGTTATGATCGTATGGTATATTAAATAATGTACATTATCTATTTACCTTTCAACCTATACTATGTTATTTATATGTTTTTGGGGAAAATATTTCTTGTTTTAATTTTATATTTTATATTCTGAGAGTTGATCTTACATATTTTTTAATGTAACTGTTGGATGTTACAGACAAGTCTAAATTTCAGACCCTCCTATTTCATTCTATCTTTTTAATTCCTAATAATTCGAGAATATAAATTTGTGGAAACAAATGAATTTCAATTATAGTTTTCCATATTCCATATTTCAATTCCATATCAACATCATTACTTTTATAATTAATAGAATTAATCATTCAATAAAATTCAACAATTAGAAATTCACCCTCATTCTATATTAAAATCCCCAAAAGTATATAAAATTCATCATTCTTCTTCCAAATATTTCCTCTTCTGTAATAACATAAAAAATGAATATATAATTGAGAAATCAATTATCATTTTACCATTATCATCTAGAGAAATTTTAAATTTAGAATCATTATTCTTCTTGAACATACCAAAAAATAATGAATACCAAATATTTATTATAGTACTTTTTTGAATAATTATAGATTTTTATAAATAAATTATAAACTATTATTGAATCCATTTATCAATTAAACTGTAGAATAATTCAATAAATTTTTTTCAAATTTTTTTTAAATTAATGAATTGGTGGGTATATTAAAATTTTAATAAAATATAAATATATATACATTAAATGATTCAATAATAATAAAGTCTCCCTGTAAAATGAAAAACACTAATCATAGTGAATTAAATCATTCCAAAACATAATGAAAAAATTGTTGTGTTTAACTTATTCTGGAAATATTGAAAAATATTCCCATAAAAAATATATTTATCTAAAATTTATGTTGTTAAAATTATTCATATTTCTTTGAAAATGAAATGTGTTATAATAGATGATACTCATAATTTATTTTTGATTTCGAATATTAAATTCAGTGAGATATATCATATAACTATTATGATAAATGTTCATATTTAAATTAGATACATAATAATAGGTAGAAACTTATATAACACACAAACCCAAACCATATGGTCTACTATAGAATGTCACATTACTCATGCTTTCATCAACATTTGCATGAGGCCACACACTATAAATTAGTGTTTAATTCATTTAATGGGGAGATTATAACCTTAGTATCGTGTCATAGAACATTCATTTATATACCATAATATAATTTAAAATTTTAATTAGAGTGATATTTTGGAAAAATAATTTATAATAATGATGTATGACTTTCATTTTATTCAATAAAAAATAATCAGGCTTCCAATGTAAAATACCTTACTAGATTATATCATGTGTTGATAAGTAAATGAAACAAAAATGTTCAGATGGTCTAAAAAATGACATCCATATCCAACCCACATCTCTTTAATTCCATATAATATGGAACTCCCCCTTCACTGGATCCCTATTTAAAAAGTTGGCACATGAATTGAGAAAAAGGAATAATGTGTGAGTAATAAACATAGTGGTTAACCCAAATACATCAAAAACATATGTTTACAAAATATATATAACATTGTATTACCTCGGATAATTAACTTCTCAAATAACCACACAATAACATATTTTCTGAGTCATTGTGTTCTAACTCAGCCACCATAAAACACGAACCCCCCTCTTTTATATCATCACTGATTAGGATGTTAGGGTAGATCTAGCCTTGTACGACTTGTATAGAAACAACATATGACCCACTGTAATGTTGGTCATTATTAGAAACATCGCATGCACCCCCATGATGGTGATCATTATCTAGTCCTCTAACCACCCAACCTTTTTTGTGGTCATCATTATTGAATCATGGTAGGTCCCACAATCCATGTTTGATAAAATTGGATAACTTAAAAAAACCCATACATGGTATTCAATGAAACTAGAGAAGTTTTTATTTATTATTTACCCATTAATGATCTAATCTATAATTATCAATAATTTTCATGATATAATAATTACCTATACAAGACATTGTTTGTATCCCTCTTCACGTCATTATTACTTTTATCGATATTGTTTTTCTACAAATTATCGTTATTGAAGTCATTCCGATATGAGACTTATGATTCCATAGGATATGTATGAAATTAATATATTTCATAGCAAGGAAGAACATGGAATATCGTGGTAAAATATCATGATGATACACATAATCACATGATCGTAACAAAAATTGTCACTAGTCTATTCACACACCCACGTGCAGCCACATAGAAAATCAATGTTAGCAAGAATAGAAAACAATTAAATGAAACATCATTTATATAGGGCCCCAATTGGTAAAGAAACTTTTAATAAAAATTTATTATTGAATAAATTCAAGGTTCATCAAACAAAATACCACCCAAATCAGGCTAATATTTTTAGTAAATGAGAACACTCACCACGGGTTCCAATATGAATATCCCACTTTTTTTATTTTCTATATAATAAAATTTTACATGAAATAACCAATTCTATCAAACTGATAATCTATAATAACTAAAATAATTTTCTATTAACCTTATTGATCATTATAGACAATTTTATAGAAAATATATAAAATATAAATGTGATTATAATCCTTCCATTAACAATAATTCTAGATAAATAAGAATAATTTTTATTATTCACTACAATCGTCATAGGTTACAAAATTAATAATTGTTTTTATCATTTTCTAAAAATCATCTACTGTATAATTTAAAAACATGACTATGAATAGGTTTTTGGAAAACATAAATATATTTTCGCTATTGTAATCATAACACCTTTAATAGAGTAGAGGAGGTGTGGTTCTGGCATGTCGGGAACTAGATGGAGGTTCTTCATTGATATGGGAAGGCATAACCAAAATTGATAATGGGAAAACATTGGATTTATGTACTACATATAATAACAAAATATTTATGTAGCATTTATTCAAATATTTTTATGATATCAACCGAATACATAATCAATGAATTAATGAATCAATAAAATTAAAAAATTAATTTTTCTTCCCATTTTTTATAATATTGCAGCTTTAAGTTTTCATAAATCTTTTTCATAATGTAAAATTAATTAAAATAATTCAATTCCATGATTTCGGGAATTTTAAACCATTGAAACTTATTTATGGTTCGATCATGGAATTATGGAGTATAAGAGATTTTTTCAATCATTTCCACTCAAATTGGATGATTCATGAAGATTATGGTTTTTTACTCTTAGGTAGGTCCAATGTGTCACATAAAGGTATGGGTCTAACCTCATATAGCCTTCTAAATTTTAAATTTACTCTTACATTAATTCCTTCCTACCTCTATAAAGGTATAAGGAAAACTGAGCTACCCTTACATAGATCATGTTTTTACCTTCACATGAATAGTGTTTCACATTAAATAGACATTAGAAATCTTGTCTTACCCATAATTATTATGTTAGATACCATTTTTATGTATTGAACTAAACTTATGAGAAACTTATGTAACCTTACACAGTGTATGTAATCAGGGTCTTACCCTTACATAGTGATGGGATGACTGTTATGCAATTCATTGTTACCCTTACTCTAGGATTTTTACACTTATGTAGCTACAATTTATTCATTAACAAAGTGCAATAAAAGTGGTTTTAGCCTTATAGAAACTATTAATATTAGAAACTATTCCTACATAAGGTCTTGAAAACTCATTTTACAATTTTTCAACATAATAATATATACATACATATGAATATTATTAAAATGAAAATATTTTCACATATTAAAACTTATGAATTATTTTCACCAGAGGTTATTTTTAAATTAAATAATTTAGGGCATTAAATTCATCCCCCTCTAATGACATATCATATCTATGAAGTATTTCTAACGGTATCACACAAACTAGGCTATCCACTAAGCTCAAACCACTGACTCTCACTCCCGTATATACTCTAACATATATAAATATTTCCACATGATCTCGAAAGTTGTGAACAAGTTCCCTTAGATTAATATCTTGAAAAAATATATGATCCAGGAATGATTATCCTCATAATAGGAATCAAGCTACAACTGAATTGCCTCTCACTCTATAATATGAATATTATCAGGAATGTACCTATAAAGCTATGAAATATAAAACAAATCATACAAGACTAGATAATGTAGAGGAATGCTCATATTGTATTACTCTATTCCAACATGTTTGATTGTCTTTAGGGGTTTCAAAAACCATTTTATTGATTCCCCATATTCCTCAAATAATCATAACCTAGTTAAGGTGGTATTAGAATAATTAATATCCATCCAACAACAAACTCCAAATTTCAACTCCCTTGGTTTTCATGTGATCATTGTCTAGAGTGAGTTCTCATACACAACTACTTAATTATTTGTACAATTTATATGTTCTCATGCACCAAACTA
The DNA here is from genome assembly GCA_963277665.1 of Viscum album. Lineage (NCBI taxonomy): Eukaryota > Viridiplantae > Streptophyta > Magnoliopsida > Santalales > Viscaceae > Viscum > Viscum album. The sequence continues at coordinate 517,259,837 of OY728141.1, forward strand.
GACCCCAAACTACTTCCTCGTCTACCATTTTCCAACATAGTGGTGAGTAGCATGTCTATATCTAGATATCCAAAATTGGTTCAATTTTTGTCAAATTTGAGAATATATTATTTAAAGAGAGCACTAAAATGGATAAATTATAATTATAATCTCAACCGAATTCTAAGATTATAACTTGATTCATATCCCCCTATATTATAATATTCTTCTCTAACTATATGACTATCTGTGTGTAATATGTAATGCTCAATCTCATACGATCCACTATGGATTTATGTATAACCATAAAAAATTGTGATGTGAAGTGTTTATCTCTATTATAGATTACATTCAAGGAAACTACATTCATTCATACTATTTAATGGAAATAAAATTTTCCCAACAATAATACATATTGTGTCTCTCATATTGGTGTGAACTGAAAAACCATTTCCAATTGATTGACAATCAATTAGATACCATCATAGCACTCTAGGCTCCTGAGTAAGACCATCTAAAAGTCGATCATGAAATATTCCAACATCCATATGGTTTATGGATGTGTAAATAAACCCACTAGGATTATGGTTTTAATTATTTACCCAAGGGCAATAAAATAATCTTAAAACAACACCAGAGATATCTCTCTTCATCTCAATCTACCAGAACTATCGATGGATGTAACAGTGCATATTTTTTATCCTAGAATTTAGTATCCAAATAAAGGTGTGAAAATATATATTTATGTCAAAAAAATTTAAGAAGTTAATAATACAAATATCTCTTATACAATGATAACATCATCATCACCCAATGAACAATCGTGTATCAAATCATCTCCAGGTTGTTATTACCACATCACAACACACTAATGTTTAGTCTTTTACATTAATATACCTAGTATACTGAAGTATTTTTTATCCCCCAATGATTCACATGAATCAAATCCGTGATCATTAAAATAATTCATCATGCAATTGATAAATATGATCAGAAATGAACAATAATTATATATAAGATAGTTACCAAGAACACTCACAACATATGACTTATGGAAAAGATAATATTATTTGAAGTTTTTAATATTTTTTTATATTTCATCTAAAATTCAAAATTCTATTGGGAAACAACCCATTTCATCTAACTCAATTTCAATTAATTATATTTGAAAATATAATAGAGGATCTCATGTTTAGTGTAGAAAAACAACCTCTCAGTTAAGAGATAATTTCTCCTGCATGTCATATTGTCAACCAAGTACACTATATCCATGAAATATATATGATGTTTCCTCTCATGGGGTCTCAATTAACACTAAAAATAATCTTGTTCCAAATGTATTTCAATAAACACTTCTCCATGACAAACACTGAATACATAATTTTATACCACATAATGGACTCTATCCAAAGGAGGAATCGGTATTGAAGTGGTATTAAAGATCATACTCACCTAAAAAAACTCATATTTTTACTAATCCTGACATTGGAGATTTATATCCTTCTTCTAAAGGGTAGTTATGGGGTAGATAATCATGATAATTCCGTGATAAAATGTAAATAAAATCCAAACATGCCTAGAAATAACGTATTGTTATTAATTTTTAGGGGATATGTCAAGTACATATTCACATCCAATTTCTCTAAATCCATTGATATACTCTAATATGACAAAAATTCCCCTAAAATATCACTAAATAAAACCATATGTCAAACTACAATAGTTTTTTAAGGATGATTTGATTTAGTAGCACTCTAGACTCTCTCATTTTGTTTGGTATGATGATTCAGTGCTAGTGACTATATTAGGATGGCGTTACATAATTCTACAATGAATGAGTATAAAAAAGGATGGAAGATATAATACAAAAGATCCATAATTAATTATATTGTGTTAGTTAGTACAAATAGAATAAAAATTATATGTAAATCAAATTATTTCAATAAAAATACTTCTTCAGGATGTACTACTACCTAACATGAAAATGATAGTATCCTTATTGAAGATCAATCATAAATAATCATCATGAAACCCATATGTAATTGAAAATATTTTTTATCCTTTGAAAATTATTTACGTTCCTCACTGTCACACATTTTAGATTACAATAATCAATGAAAAGTCAAATACTACCATATATATCTTCTAACAACTACTTATGTGCACCCCATGGGTATGTACTAATCCTCATAAATCCATACTTTTTGAATTCATCAATTAGTACATTTAGTATATTCATCATGGATGATTACATATGATAAGTGGTATTGAAATTCATATTGTACAATGTAAAAGATCTATCTCAATTTAAAAATCATTATTTGGTGAAATTATTTTGAATTAATCCCGAATAATATCATAATAGAGAACTATGAATATATTAAAAGATTATTATTTGATAACAATCATACTAAATTAATCAATACCACCATCTATGATTTGATCATCCTTAACTGACTCAAATATATATTTACTACTTCTTCTCCCAGTTCCAAATCTCAAATAACCATATACATCACTCACTTTAGTGAAAATATGACACAAATCTCAAAATTAAATAAATGAGATCTCAAATTTCATATTGATTGTACATAATAAGAATCACATTGAAGATCAATATTTTTATTATCATGAAGTCCCAAATATTTCCATAGCTAATGGTGGCTATTGGACACTATAGGATTTACTAGAGAAGGTAAAATTATATTGAATATATTTTACCAATGGAGTTTTACATATATGATGAATTAATGGGGATGTGAAGTGAATTAATGATATGTATAGATATGAATGAATTGTAGGAACAATATAAAGAAGAAATTATTAAATTCATACCTCAACCAGTTGAAGGTCCCTCAATAACATCTGTGGTAATATGCCACAATATATGATCCCATCCTATATCAGCTCCATAGACCTATCCATGGGATTTTTGAATCCCCTATGGTGGACTATGATTTATATCCGTACATTATCTACCACCAACCCTCCAATAAAATATTGAGTAAAAACATATAATATGGATTTCATTTCCATAATGGTGGTTCTCAATAGACGTCTTTATATAAGAAGTATTATAATGTATATTATTCCAACAATTTAATCACATGGGGGAATCATATCCTATAGAGGGTACTGATGAAATATCACTATAACTAATATATATGTTTCACTGATGCCCATAGTTCACAATTATTTTCCTAATATCTGAAAAAACACTTTTATATGTGACTGAATTGTCAACAACTATCCCATTATTATCAAGAATAATGCGTTATAATGTGTACTACACTACCACCTTCTAAATTTTTGGGTCCTTTTGAAGTAAATGGGTATATGTAATCATATATAATACTCTAACATTATATATGTGTTCTATTTGATTTCATATATTGTAATGACCCAAAATTTTATTAATGAATATTCTTCTTGTTCTATTTAAATGTCTTCTTATGGTTCTGTAAAATGAATGCAGTTATTTGGTTCTATTTTTTGGATTTTAACATATCATTAATAATTGTGACCATTACTAATAAAGTAATTGAATAATGACATGTGATTTGTATAAATATAGGGATTTAACAAATCTAGTTTATTGAGACAAAGGAAGTGATGACCTCATCCAGTAGACTTGCCCCATACGAAGCCCATTTATCGGATCTCGAAATAATGTTTGCATTATTGAGATTATCTCTTGACCAAGCCCAAGAAGAGCATAAATATGATAATCTTGAGGAGAACCTCCTTCGAGAGAATTGGATGTTGATAGAGATTACCACTCAAGAAATGCTATCTGAGCCACCCCAACAGTATGTCACCATCGCACACGATACCCTATGGTTTTATGTGGGGTTTTAAGGGGTTATGTAATAATATCCTAGTACTAATTTTATGTACATTATTATTTTATAGAGAATTAATTTTTTTTTATTATTGTTACTTTGTAAATAGTTTTTAAAGAACAAATATTATTTTTAGTTAATATTTATCTAATAAATCTATTTTGATGAATTAATAGAATTTTGAGTAAAATAATATTTTCATAAAATGCTATTATTATTATTAAATTAATTTTTATTAAATATAAATTATCGTATAATTTTATGAATTTAATTGCAATTTTTATTAAGGTTCGAAAGCTGTTTTTGTCAAAAACCTTGAATTTTCGATAAATGTTAGTTTTTATTTTAAAAGAGAGAATTCACCTATTTAGAAAATTATTTAGATAAAAAGAATATTATTTTTTTAATCAAGATGTCGAAATTATACAATGCCGAATTTTCACAATTTTTTGAGATAGTCGATTTTTTGGGTAAAAATTAAATATTGTTTAAAAATTTAATGTCTTTCATGACATAATAATGACCCAATAGTGATGTAATAAAATAATAAAAACATTAGGTCCCGCCAATATATGTTTTAACATTGAAATAATGTTATTTTAGGTTTGATTGATTTTTTTACAAAGCATTAGTGGGCCCTTCAAGGCTTACAAAACATTTTGTCTTTTTAAATTTTTTTCCATGAGAGTGTGACTCACCTCCACATAAACAACCTTATTATTTAGAGAAGTATGTAAATTGGCTTTATAAAATATTTTTTTCCACTCCCCTTTGGAAAAAACCTTGGGAAATAACAATGAGATGGTTTTTTGTCCTGATTAGTTTAATGTGAGGTATCCCAAACCTAGATAATAATGATTTCTATCTCTATTCCTATATTAACCCACCCATGCTCCCACTACCTATTAACTCAGAACCTTTGGAGTTTGACCAAACCCCTTACATCCCATCTCTAGAATTATTACAGGGCTCCCCATTCTCCCAAGAAGCCTCTCTTAAGCCTCTCCTATGCTTTTGGGACCACTCATTCAAGTAAAGGATTTATTCCTTTCTAAATTTTGTCCAATTTTCATAAAGTTGTTATGCCCTTTTGTTTCCAATTAAAAATGTTAGGATATGATTTATTACCTCCCCTATACTGACCTCTTTTTTGGATGATGGGATACCCCTTTATCTTTCATTAATTCGACCCATGTACACCTGTTACCATGCCAAAATTTTGTGGGGAATTTCTCTCTCTTCTTTTACCTCCAAGTAATTATTTTGTATCATCCAAATTCCATTATGTTTGTCGGGACATGTTTCTATATGACCCCCTTACTATCCATTTCATGTAAATATGATGAGACACCAACTTATCTCTCATCATAAATTTTTTATGAGTTCTTATTTCTCACCGTTTTGCTTATGAAATTACACTACAATTTTCCATGCCAATGTCATTGTGTAGTGAATACCATGCTAATTTCTCTATCAATGGTATTCACATTTATGAAAATTTTCTTATTGATCATAAATCTTCATTATTTATTTCACATCCATTTATCATGGAATAAATTATTACGATTTATTCAATGTTGTATGATCCATATGGCATAACTATGCATTAAATGAATGTTTTAAGAAAGGTGAACCCTGAAAGAACTTCAATGCTTTGGGTAGTGTATAGTATCATGATAAATCATGTGAAATGTGTCCTGAATCATTATAATTAAACATTATTGAGGGTTTACTCATGATTCATGTGCAATATGGGTTTACTCATGTTCTATGTGCAATGAGCCTTGGTTCATGTTAATTCTATGTTAAGTGTTGTTGCCACATTTCTGTGTTTTTATTATCATTCATTATAATGCCTTTATGTTAATGTTTCTCTTGTTCTCCATTGATATTCCTATTTTATAACATATATTTTATTCTTCATGTTATTCTCTTTTACTTCCTTAATAGGATTTATAGCTCACTCTTTTCTTATGCATGTCCTCAGGTTATCCAATGCAATGCTAGGTATGAGGGAATATAGTCTTCATGTAAAGGATGTTTTCATTAAGATGTTGTGTTATATGTTTTATGTTGTTATGTCATTTTCTTAATCCTAATAGACACTAAACCACCCATTCTTCTATATTGTATCAAGTGAAATTAGTGTAATAAATCATGTTTAAGTGTGTAATAAAGTGAAGGATTGTAATAGTTGGTATCAGCGGATAGGATTAGTTATTTTTTGGATTAGGATTAGAAAACCCTAGAAATGTCATAGATACAAGACAATGTATAAAAAAAACAACCCAATGTTTTTGTGAGTATTGAGTAAGTGGTTTATCATGAAAATACATCCCTGTCAGGATATGAGCAAGTACAGACAGCTCTGTCGTAGATGTACATAGGCTTGAAAACCATGATAAGGAGTATCGGGCTTTACTAGGGGTATCCTGGTACACAAAAACAGACCTTTATACACACTAGGTTACGACACTCCCAAGGGATATGACTTGGTAAATTCACAAGCTTATTATGAACCCTTTTAAAGGGAATTTAAAATTGACACTATGAATATATGTTAGAATGTAGATCATTAATATCATAGATTGAAGCCTATAGATTAATATGTTTATGAAATAAAAGTTATTTAAAAGTTATCCTTTTTGTCCATTGATTAACCATTATGTTCTACACCTAAATTTCCCTTTATTCTAGCCAATGGTCGATAATAGGAGGACAAGAGATAAAAAATGATGTTAATATCAATGTGATGATGGTGCCAATGAGATGCCCAATCCGATGGGAGAGGGAATCATAAAAATTATCACGCTTCACTCTCAGTTAACTCATTATTTGAATAGAAACATGGGTCAAGATGAACGTTCAACCCCCCCCCCAAGAATGAATTAGTCATTATGGAGTGCTTCATGGGAAAAAGGCCTCCTAATATTATGGATCATTTGATCCCTCAATCACCGAAAAATGGATCAACTCCATTGAAAATATATTCACCATCCATCAATGTTCTGAACAAGAGAAGTTTCTCCTAGATACTTATCATATGGATGGGTGAAGCCAATCAATGGTGGACATTGATCAAAAATACGAAGCATGAAGAGGAGATCAAGGTGTTGGAATGGAAGGATTTCTGGAAGATGTTTTTTGATAAATATTTTACGTGCACCCTCCAACTTAATATAGAAAGGGACTTCCTTTCCGTCAATAAAAAAGAAGATAAATCTGTCAGAGCATATAAGGAAAACTTCACAAGGCTTTCATGATACGCCTCTGGATTTGTCGTTACCCCCGAATGAAAGGTTGACAACCTCGTTGGTGGGCTTAAACCTAACCCGCATAATGTATTGGAAATCCATGACTTCAAAATCTGTGAGTAAATTGTCTGGTGTTCCCTCAATGTAGAAATAGAGATCACGGAATCTTAGGGGTATCATGGGGATAAAAATAATGAGGTGGGATTCAATTCTAGCAGTCTGATGGATAAATAAAACATTGATAAGAAGATCCAGCACCCCACTTTACCAAGTTGCGGAAAGAAGAACCATAGAATTTTCCTTAAGGGTATGAGGAAATGATTTAGGTGTAGAAGAGAAGGGAACCTGACTATTAACTATCATCATGAAAAAACTGCAATTGTGAAAGAAGAGGGGAACACTCCTCTTGACCATAATGGAATTTTTTATTTCTTCAATTGGAAGGAACCGTTGCACTTTTCAAATCAGTTCCCTAAGAAAATGGTTTTTGGAGGCAACCAACAACCTCTAAGACTACAAGGATGATCTTTTTACCTCACTACTACAGAATTGAACCCCGAAAATGAAGAGGTGATAGGTACTATAGTTTTTTATTCAAGAATAGGGAACATTATTTTTTATTCTAATTCTACACATACATTTATATCTCAAAAATATAGTAGTCCAATCATAGCACCACCACAAACCATGGAAGTGTAAATGACTATGAGTAGGGATAATGGGGCAATCATTGCATCCCGTGAATATAACTCCACCCCTATCATAATCTACGGATTGGATTTCCAGGTGAGCCTCATCATACACCCTCTAGTGGAATTTGTTGTTATTCTTATCATGGATTATATTTCCTTATATAGATTCCTTAGAAAAATACGTGAGAGGTTAATCACACCCCTTGTGGAGAATCACCCCTGATTCTATAAAAGTGCAAGGAGAAAGATGAATCTTCGTTAGCTCCATCATCTCAACCATTGATATTATTTCTCTATGAGCTCGTGTATATGGCACAGATGATTTAGTATGAGGAAGAAACCATCCATTAAGACATTCAAATTTTGAGGGAATGCATTGAAGTGTTTCTCGAGAAATTCCCAGATCTTCATCCTAGAATAGATGTTGAATTATAAATTGTCCTTATACCTGGGCAGTTTCCCAAATTAACACATCAATATAGAAGGGTTGTTCTGGATTTTGATGAGATGAAGAAATAACTACAGGAAAATATGGTTAAAGGTCTTATACGTCCAAGTGCTTCCCCAAGGGGTGCACCAGTCCTCTTAATCAAGAAGAAATATGGGTCAATGAGCCTTCGAATCGATTATCACGAGCATAATAAAATCACAATAATGAAGAATTATCCTCTCCCAATAATTGATAACTTTTTTGATTATATACTTGGAGAAAAATAATTTTACAAGGTTTATTTGCATTTGGTATTTTTTTCAAGTAAGTTTGAAGAGGGAAGTTATCCCCAAGACTGCTTTTCATACAAGATACGGGAACTATGAATTCGTAGTAATGCCTTTCAGACTCACTAAATCTTTATCAATATTCATGGAATTTATGAATAGAGTCTTTAGAGATTACCTCGACAGATTTTTGGTATTATTTATAGATGATATTCTAATATACTCTAAAACAAAGGAGGATAATGAGTAGAATCTATGAATTGTACTAGATACCTTGTGAAAGGATAATATCTATAAAAAGTACATCATGTGTGAGTTCTATTTGAATGAGGTCTCATTCTTGGAACCTATAATCACAAGAAATGGGATATCTATGAATCCTTCAAAGATAGCTGCAATATAGGGATGGACAAGTCCCAAATATGAAAACATATATCTATAGTTTCTTAGTGGTATCTGGATATTATCAATGATTTCTGAGAAATTTATCATGATTTTCCAACCCTCTTACCCAGCTAACTCGGAAGGGAGTAATGTTTTCTTGGAGTTATTAATGCGAAGAAATCATCAAGGAGTTAAAAAGGAGGCTTATCACTACCACCATGCTCACTTTACCCACAAGTGGGGAACTTTTTGTGGTATTCAGTGATGCCTTGATGAAGGGCTTTGGATGTGTGTTGATGAAAAATATAAAATTCATTGACTATGTTTCATGGAAATTGAATGTTTAGGTGCAAAATTATCAATCACATTACCTAGAGTTGGATGCAAAATCTTCACATTAAATATTTGGAACCATTATCTCATTGGGGAGAAGTGTAAAATATATACGGACCAAAAAATTATCATGTATATATTCACACAAAAAGAGTTAAACATACACCAATGAAGATGGTTAGAGCTAATAAAAGACTATGACTGCTCAATCCATTACCACTTTGGGAAGGAAAATAAGGTGTAAGATGCTCTAAGTAGAAAGAACACAACGATTCTATCATTGATGACCATTGAGAAAATTATAATATTATTATATTTTATGAATATGGACATGGGAATCATAAAGGAGGTAACATCATCAATCATTTCAGAAATGAATGCTTAATAATCTCCATTGGAAAGGTTAAAGGATGATTAAAACGATGGTGTGGGAATTCAAAAGAATGTGGAATAAATAGTAATAGAGAAATCATCATAGTAAAATGTTAATGAATAAGTAATTGTGAGATTTGGGAAAGCACTATCTGTTGCATCCTGTTCAGATATAAAGAAGAATGTTTCGTATGATTCACATAATTCAAATTTCTCTATTCAGTAAGGAAACACAAAGATGTATTAAGATATCTGCGATCATTATTAGTGGGATAATATAATGAAAAATATTGCTGAATTTACATCAATGTGCCTTGTGGGTCCACAAGTGATGGCTGATAGATATAATTATAAGAGGATAATGAAACCATTTCATATACCAGCATGGAAATGGGAGAACATCACCATGGACTTTTTCACTGTACGTCCAAAGACAACCATAGGAAACAATGCAATCTGGGTGGTTATGGATCACCTTAAAAAGTCTTCACAATTAATTTAAATTATAGAAGATTTCTCATTGGATCAACTGGCACTGATATACATCAGGGAATTGGTAAGGCTGCATCAGGTACCACAATCTATTGTATCTGATTGAGATCCAAGATTCACCTCTATATTTTTGAAAAGTCTTCAACATGATCTGGATTCTGAACTGATCTTCAGTACGACCTCTCATCCTCAAACTGATGGCCAATTTGAGAAAACTATTGAGACGTTGGAAGATATGTTAAATTCATGTTCAATGGACTTTAAAGGTGGTTGGGATCGACATCTTCGTCTAGATGAATTCTCATATAATAATAGTATCCACTTGAGCATCTGAATGACGCCTTATGAAGCCCTTTATGGGAAGAGGTGCATAAAAACGACATGTTGGGATGAATTAAGTGACCTTATGATGCTAGGACAAAAAATGGTCGAAGAAATGGTAGAAAAGGTGAAACCCATTCAATAACATGTGGAGGCAGCCCATAGTCAACAGAACAGTTATGCAGATAATCTTTGATGAGACCTTGAGTTTAAAGTTGGTGACATGGTGTTTCTATGCATATCACCATGGATGAAGGTCATGTGGTTTGGAAAGAAGGGGAATATATGTCCTAGGTACATCAGCCTCTTCAAGATTCGTGATTGTGTTGGGGTTGTGGCCTATCGACTAGCACTTCATCTTACTATGGCCAAAGTACATGATGTCTTTGATGTATCCCTCTTAAGAAAGTACATCCTAGACCCTTCACATATACTCTCTTTAGAGGCATTATAGCTAGTGGATGATCATTCGTATGAGGAGGGACAACTAAACATCTTAGATTGTAGACAAAAAGTTCAATGAAATAAGACAATTCCCCTCGACATGGTGTTGTGGAAAACCCAAAAGTTTGAAGAAGAGACATGGGAATCAGGGGAAGTGATGAAGCAATGTTACCCACGTCTATTTTAGTGTTGGAGAAGGGAATATTGAGGGTGAAATTTCTTATGGGGGGAAGATTGTAATGAACCAAAATATTATTACTGAAAATAAAATCTTGTTATATTTAAATTTCTTCTTATGGTTATGTAAAATGTATTAACCTATTTGGTTCTATGTTTTGGATTTTAAAATACCGTTAATAATAGTGACCATTTATAATATAGACATTGAACAATGATCACATGATTGTTATAAATATAGTTCTTTAACAAATCTAATTCACTTAGAAAAATAAAGCGATGACCTCATCCAGTAGACTTGCCCCATATGAAGAACATTTAATAGAGCTCAGAAAGAAGGTGGCATCATTGGTCTTCTCTCTTGACCCATCCCAATATGAGCTTGAATACATTATGTTGTAGCAGAACCACCTACGTGAGAAGTGGATGTTGATAGAGATTACCACTCGTGAAATACTATCCAGGCCACCCCAAGAGTCTGTCGCCATCGCGCACCTTACCCTAAGGTCATAAGTAGGTGTTTTAAGGGGTTATGTACGAAGACCCTGGTAGTACGATTATGTACATAATTATTTTATAGAGAATATACATTCTTTTTATTATTGTTACTTTGTATATAGTTTTTAAAAGACAAATAGTATTTCTATTAAATATTCATCTACAAATCTATTTTGATGAATTCATGTATTTTTTAATTAAATAATATTTTAATAAAATAGTATTATTATTAAAATATTTTTTATTAAATATAAATTATCATATAATTTTATGAATGCAATTGTAATTTATATTAATGTTTGAAAGCTGTTTTTGTCAAAAACCCGTGAATTTACGATAAATATTGGTTTTTATTATAAAAGAAAAAATTCACATATTTAGAAAATTACTTAGATAAAATGAATATTATTTTTCAAATAAATACATCGAACTTATCCAATGATGAATTTCTCATAATTTTCTGTGAATGTCAAATTTTTGTGTAATAATTAAATATCGTTTAAATATATAATTTGTTTTATGACATCATAATGACCAAATAGTGATGTAATAAAATATTATACACATTATGTTCGGAAAATATAAGTTTTACCATTAATATAATGTTATTTTGGGTTATTTTATTTATTTTACAATGATTTAGTGGACCTTTCTATGCTTATAAAACATTTTGTCTTTTTAAATTTATTTCCTTGAGAGTGTGACTCAGCTCCACATAAACAACCCTATTAATTTAATATGTTATGCCATTTTCCATATAAAATATTGTATTTAATTTCCCATTGGAAAAAACGATGAGTAAAAATCATGGGTTGGTGTGTGGTTTTGATTAGTTTAAAGTGAGATGTCTCAAACATAAATAATTTAGAATTCCCTCTCCTTTCCTATATAAACCCACCCAAGCACCCACTTCCTCTTCACTCAAAGCTGTTGGAGTTATAAAAACCCCTTCCTTCATTTCTATTGAATCCTCCCAAGGTTCCCCAAGCTCCCATGAAGCCTATCTTGAGCCTCTCCATGCTTTTGGAATCACACTTCCAAGGAATTTATTCATTTCTGATTTTTTCCAATTTTCTTTAATTTGTTATGCCCTTTTGTTTTCTATTAAAAATTTTGTGGTATGATTTCAAACCTCCACCATAGTTCCCTCTTTATTTTTTGTTGATGGATGACCCCTTTCTCTCTCAATAATTCCTCCCATGTACACCCATTACCATGCCGAAATTCTGTGTTGGATTTCTCTCTCCCCTTTTACATCCAAGTAATTTTTTTTATTATGAATCTAAATTCTATTGTGTTTGTTAGTACATGTATCTATATGAACGACTTACTATCCATTTCATGTAAATATGATGAGACACCAATTTCTCTCTCATCGACCATTTTTATGAGTTATTATTTTACACCATTATTCTTCCAAAATTGAAATATGATTTTCAAATCCATTGTCATTGTGGACTGAATACCATGAACATTTCTCTATCATGGGTATTCAACTTTATGAACATTTACATATTGATTGTAAATATTCATGTATGTATTCCACATCCCTTTACCCTGGAATAAATGATGATGTTTGATTCCTTGTTGTACGATCCATGTGGCACCCTTATGCATGAAATGAAATGTTTAAGAAGGTCATGCCCTAATAGCGCTGCAATGCATTTGGTAAAGTATTGTATCATGATACATCATGTGAAATGAGTGCTGGCAAATGCTAATTAAAGTTCAATGTGGTTTTACTCATTCTTCATGTGCAATGAGGGTTTACTCGTGCATTATGAACAATGATCCTTGGCTCATGAAAATTCCATGTTAAGTGTTGTTTCCACGTTTCGATGTTGTGATTATCATGATTTATCACGCCTTTAGGTTTATGTTTCTCTTGTGCTCCATTCATATTCCAATTGTCTAACATGTATTTTATTCTTCATTTTATTCCTTGTTTACTTCCTTACTGGGATTTATATCTCACCATTTTATTATTAATTTCTTGAGGTTATCCCCTGAAATGATAAGTACAAGGGAATGTACTGGTAATGTAAAGGATGTTTTTAATAAGATGTTATGTTCTATGTTTTATGTTTTTATGTAATGCTCCTAAGCCCCAAAGACACTATACATATTTATATCCTAGGTTGTATCAAGTGATGTTTATGTAATAAATCATGTTTAAGTGTGTAATAAATAGCAGGGTTGTTATATATATTGAACTTATGGGCCTCTACCCATCAATTCCTTCCAATAAGTAATTAATGAAATGAAATTCCAAAAACCAAGAATTATTTCAAGATAATAACACATGACCCTTCCATAAATCCATCAAATCGAAAAATAGTCTGAAATGTTTGTGCATATGAATTAATTCTTTAGATAAATATCTATGATAGTCATAAATGTAAGACCCTATTTCCCCCCCAGTTTGATTCATATTAGTAAAAAATATATTTTTGTTTCATTGGAACATGAAGGTTTCCAAAATACCTTACCCCTACAGAATAATCTATATCTGATTGAAAATGATCCCAATAGAGTCCATCAATTCCTCTTCAACCAAGGGGATTGTAGTACCGTGGTCTGAGGTATGATTTTTTTGTTTGAAATCAAATACATAATAGGTCATGTTCTTATGATTTCTCCCTCCATATGTAGGCTCAATTCAATAGGGTCCTAGCTGAATGGACTCTAAATTTTGAGACACCTATGTCTGTATAAGAACATGAAATGTTACACCCTCTTACATAAAGGCTAGTGGAAATGGTGAATCCTAAGCTACCTCAATTAGTGGCCATAGAAACAACCACTAAGGCAGAATATCTATGATAATGAAAACACATATAAAATTGAAGATAAATCATACCTATCCTAAGAGATGACACACATATTATCCAATGAGTCTAAACACAAGACATGGAATATCCCCTTTAAAAATAACCATTTTTTATACCTTAATGCCAGTCACAGTCATTATATAAAAACTAAAACATAACATCATTCTTGGATTGAAAAAAATTATTACAATAGAGATACATCATTAAATAAATACAATAGATATACCACACAATAATGAAATTATCATAAAAAAGCTTCCAAAATAATGTAATTTTATTGGAAAAATTTTATGAATTAAAAATATGTTATATATTTGACATACGAACCTACATTACAAGTCATAATTCAAGAAAACCACTAAAGTATCATAAAAAAAATCGACTTTATGGTATGACTGTTTTCCATTACTCATGTGATGGCCAATAATATGGAGACTCTCTACCAGAATTCCACATAGATGTCTCCATTATATGTTTCCATGTTCTAGTGTAAGAATAAAATAATATGTTTTCCTCTGATTCCATTATGTTAGAACATTACTATACTGATCTAGTGTGAGACAGATGGTCAATGTTCTATTTTATTTCATGATGTAGAGAAGATGCAGACAACTAGTACGGAGGGTATATCTTCACCATAGGTGTCATGAACTAGCCCAAGTCGACCCTGAACCAGTCACCTAGGCCAGCCCATGACAAGTCTCAAGAGGCTTTCCCGATCCTATCGGGATGGAGAAAATATCCATGGTAATAAATATAGTACACAAGGGAAATATTTCTCCCAAATATAAACAATCAATGAAACAACGAAATGAAATGGATTGCCTAAAATACATTTATATAAAATTTGAGGAGAAAATAATTTGTAATAGAAGCTCAAAGTAAAACTAAACCAACAACCCAACTGAACAAACCTGATAACCAAGTAACATAATGTGACCCCGCCAGTCACTCTCCAAAACAATTATCACACGTCTCCCAAGGCAATCAAACTCGAGCTGAAACCTACACAAGTGCTAAAAACAGAAGAAGATTGTTAGATTGAGTATTAAAACTGACTAGGTTAGCTCGATATTATTTTCCCAATGCACATTATTTAAAATAAAAGTAAAATAAATTTCATGTTTTAAATAAAAATATAAAGGTATGTTTTCCAAATGAGTTCCCATTCTAAAAAATATTATAAGAAAAAAACTTATATGTTTTATAAACAAGAATTCTAGTAACAATTTTCAAAGAAGTGAAACTTAAAAATAGAAATAGTTTTATATTGGGATTATCTAAAGAATTTAATCTTTTAAATAAATTTCACCTAGCTAATAGTTAGTTTTGAGCCCTTGATACCTCATATATAGGTGAAAGAAACCACAATTAATATTTATTCTTGTGCACATTTATACCAAAACAACTATATTTTTAATTAAATATGTCATAAAACATAATTTTCAAACAAAAACATTAAAACAAAGGTTTCACAATAGCACATATCATATAAATATGTATATAATATAATGACAATGATGAAACATAAATGATAAAGTCTTGTGCAATGGATATCCCACCTCAAATCATTATCCTAATGGAAACGCACAGCCAAAATCAGCATCTGAGGGTCTACAAACCCTAAACATATGATTACCAGCCCTAAATGAACAAAAAACCCCATAAAAATTATGGGATGATAGAACCCCAAGTCAATCATGATAATGTGAGATTATAAAACAACAAAATAATGAAAGGAGGAAGAAGAGGGAGGATAAAGGAGAAGTAATCTCACATTTTCAATAAGAAAACTCTTCGTATTCCAACAGATCTACACCTTTAGAGAAAATGGAATTGATTGAAACATATTGGAGGGGTTCCTAAGTTATGGAAGAACTACAGAACGATGATTTATGGGAAAAATAGTGTGAATTAGATGATTCAAAGATGAAACAATTTTCCTTCTCAATTCAGGAAGATTTGAGTAAACATGAGAACCATCACCCAAATATTTGGTTCAAATGAGCTCTGAAAAGGTAAAATCAATAATGGGGGTAAGGCTATGTATTTTTTTATTAAAGTTGGAGGTGGAAGTAGTTAAAAATATTAAACAATGAAAATGATATTAAAGCCACAATTATTTTTTTAAACTTGAAGTGGGCCCACATTTTATCCCAATTCTTAAATAAGTAACTAAAATTCACCATGATTACGAATTCATAAAGGGTAAAAATTGATATGGAGGTTTTAATAAGTTATTGGAGCCAAAATATGATCCTAAATAGGTGAAACATATTTAAAAAATGAATTATAAAAGAAACAAATTTTGTTTTTAAACCTGGAAATGGGCTCACGGTTGGCCCAAATCATGAAGTAACCATCCTCTCTCTAGAAACTCTTAAACAAGAAATGAGGAACACAAATTATGGTGATTATAAATATATCTAAGTTAAAATATAAAAATTAATCTCACCCAACACCAAATAAAGGGAGAAGTATTTTAGAGGAATCAGATCAAAACCATGACATTAAAAGAAATCAAACACGTGTGACAATTATCCCCACCATTAAAGATTTCAACACCAAAAAATCCATAACTCTTGTCAACTAATAGAACAAAACCTAAGGATTCCTTTTCAAAATAATCCATCCTATGAAGCTAAGGAAATATCATTCACCAACAATGTAACTTAATACTGTTTCCCAAGTAAAACACCAACTCACAACCACTTTCATAGAATCAACATAAATATCACGCCACCACTTCCATAACAAAGCCAAGAAATAGATTGTTGGGCCTTCTGCCAATGAACCCAAAGATAACTCCAAACCATCATTAACTCAACAAATATAATGATATTGGGTGTAGGATTAAATGGGATCCCTACCATTAAATCACTACTAGCATCTGACAAATCCTAAAGGAAAGATGTTCTGGGCCCATAGTGGGTCTCCACACCATTAGAGTCCAACATGAAATAAAAAAAAAGAATTAAAAATGAACTGAAACTAGGAATCACCCAGACAGGGACCCCAAAACTCTCCCACAACAACCTACAAACCCAAGTTGAGAGCAACACAACAAGAAAATTTAATCCACCCACTCTCGAATGGAGGAGGAAATAACTGGTCCAACACACTCGTCACGGATCCAAACCCCACCAATTAGGGAGGTGAAAAATGAGACCCAATAATTGGGCCTTTGAAACCACAGAAGAAACAATGGAACTACCTCAATGAAATGGTATAGGTATGAGCTTAGAAATTCTACCCACAATCGTAGGAATCCTGACTAAATGCTAGCATCACAACAAAACCTATGTCTAGAGCTCTAATAGATAAATCATCTCTTTCCTCGTAGCCAGTCTTTGATAATCTTCAACTGGTACTCCATACCTTAGTTCCACATAGTACCACATAACACTCCCAGTAAGAAACAACATATTAAGAGACACCATGAAACCCTCTTCCTGAACAACACATTTTTACCCAATAAAAACATGAAGATACACAAAACTATTTTCTCTCACTCTGAATGGGGATAATAATGAACAAGGCACAAAAAACACCCACTAAAAAACACCAAGCACACCTACTACAACCGATAGAATCATCATAATAGGAATGCACTTTAAATCATGGCCAAACATCTCTCTATTTCAATAAGCAGGATGAGGTATCATTCTGGGAGGTGGATTTAAAATTTGAAACAAATCCTTAGGTTGATAAGCTAAAAATATTATCAATGGAGAACCATCGAGGGAAACATCACAAAATCCATCTCATCTTTAGAAACCCAATAGACATTACCCCTAAACTGATCCACCAAGAAGATCCCATATCAAGATGAAACAAAAGTGTGAATTCAAGATCATAATGAATTATACTGAATAGAAAAACACTTCTATGACATAGGATAAACCATCCACATAACCGTCGATTCAAAACAGACACCACGATTTTTCAGAAAAAAACACTTTTGAAAAAGAAAATAAACTAACTTGGTGTATTTTCACATTTACCAATGGTGTTTCATCAAGTCTCAGTTACATAAACATTTACGTGCCACCCTAGGTACTCAAATACTAGGTCATACCGACCATTCATCCATATATCCATATAAAAATTTATATGAGAACAAATGGAAACACCGAATGAAAAAACAAAACATTGTCATTACAGAAACTAACTCTGCACCTTCCAAAGGCACATTAAACACTAGATGAAAATCCATTTTTGGATTTTGCAATAAAAAACACACTTTATCAAGAACCATTTTATTAAAAAATAAACCATTTAATTTAATAGAACATCCAAAAAAACCATTCTATTCTAAATAACCTTTTCCCATTTTAAAAAAATTCAGCAAGGTCTCTTTGGATAATATAACAACCACAAAGGAAAAGAACCATTTCTAGAATACACCAGCTAATCAAAACCAAACTTCCAAAATAGATTCATTGGATTAAAAAAGGTTTTAGTTTCCCATAACATCCCATTGAAAACAAAATTTCATTATTAATTTAAAATTATTCAAACATTTCATAACATTTTATTTCAACAAAGTAAAAGTTAATATTTGGGAAATTCCAATCCCGTTAAATTATTCCACTTCCCCCCCAATATTAGTTTAAAAAAAATCACAACCTTACCAAAGCCATTCTTATATTTAATTTTTTAAAACCCAATTTCCACTTTTCATTATCCAATCCTTACTTTAAAACCCATTCCAATAATTATCAAACATGGATTTTAAAAAAAATATCAGAATTCAAGAAAGGTCCAAGAAACCCACAAAAGGGATCTATTGTCGGTGGGTGACATAACCATATGGTTGGCGGCCATATTTTGAACAAAACACCAACACAAAGAGACTTATGAGGACCATTCCCCGACTCCACATGGATTGGAATGTAAGAACACGAGATTTTATGAGAATTATTCTTTTTAATTTCTTTGATGTCTTTTTTTGTACGCTACACCAATATTATCTTGCACTATACACAACACCATAATAAATTGCAATATATGCAACACTATTCCTAGCTAATGTTACACAAAATTTTATGTTTGTTTTGTGGAAATTATTTTACGCACATAAAGTATAGACTTTGTTTAATGTATAAATGAATTATGTTTTGATTATGCTATACGCAGCATTGAGTGTGTATATATATATATATATTCATTGTATAAATGAAATATTGTTGGATTATGTTATACGCAACAACAAAAAAGTATTTAACTACACACAACCCTATCTAGGCTTACATTACACGCAATCGCGACCTTCCTCGATAGCGTGTGTTGTATGTAATATAGAGTTTCGCTAAACAACGATATGTTATATAAACTAGCCGTTATGAATAGTAATACACACTTTTTAAAATTTTATATATTTTATATTTCGAAATGGACTTAATTTTTGGATTCGGAATATCGAAATTATCCTAGGATGAATTTATGGTATTTTTCTAAAAACATTAAATTTTGGATGAACAGTGAAAACACTGGGTTACTATTTACAAACCGACTATTTATTTAAAGAACTATTTATTTTATATAAATTTGTTTTAGGTCAAAATTGATGAATAATACCTATATAAGTTCAATGTAATTCATTAGAGTCATTTTATAATAATTTTAGAGATATGAAAATTTTATTGAACTTTTCACCATCTTTTACCCACCTTCTAGGATTATTTGGAAATTCACATACAACTTAATTTTACCACTTCTGTGAGTGGAATTTCAAAAATCTAAGAGACGCGGTTAATATCAAGGACTAAAATTTGGTTCAATGAGATGAAAATATTTTTTGGTGAATAGTAAATGATTACTTTTTTCCCACAGTTAAAATTTAATAGGGTCATTAAAGGAAAAAATAGTATTATTATTACACTAAAACATGTCCTAATTCTATTGGATAAGTGTAATTAGACCAAAACCAACCTTATTAATAAAATATTACCATTTATGTCCACTTGTATTAGATTAGGACATTTATTATTAATTAATTTTAAAAAAAGGTTAAAATAGTTAAAATCAAAGTTTAATAACTAAAACATTTTTAATATATGTTTATACATAAGATAAATTAGACTATAAATATTCATTAGAAATTTAAAAAATATTTCCTACATAATGGTATTTTATTTATGGTTTTTAGACATTAAATAATTTAATTTATTTATGTAACAATGATGATGCAGTAATTATCTTATTAATGAAATATTGACATAATTAATGTTATCAATACCCAAATAAATGTAATTTGAGACTTTTTATGAATTCCACTAATTTTATAGGTTAATATGACATGTTATTATTTATTTAATTAATTTTTTTCGAAGTAATCATTCTTTTTTGATTATCACAAAAATCAATTACCAAATAGTGTCAAAGTTGACATAAAATAGTTTTTAAAACTAATATTTTATTATTAATTGTTATTTTATTAATAAAAATATAATTATCGTCCAAATTACTCAGAAAAGGATATATATTTTAATAATAAACAAATTGGGGTTCTTTTTTCTTGTTATAGTAAGTTTATTAACCTTATAGTGTAAGAAAACAAGAAGACACGGTAAAAGTAAAATTATTTAACTTAAAGTTAAATCTAAATGATAAGTTAAAAATAGAAACCTAAACTTGTCTAAATTCTATTTTGTGAGAGGATTTAGACCCATACCCACCTTATCTTCTAAATAAATCAATTTGGAGCTATTATTAACCGAATATGACTTTATTATAAATTAATATTTTGAGTCTTTCCAAATGTGCCCCTCTCCTCCCTTATAAAAAGGGCACCCCTTACCTCTTCTCTTCACAGCCTTTTGAGCCATGATGCTTAGAAAACCCCTGACCATTTATCTTATAAACTTACCTAGAAACACTCTGTAGGTTCTGGTCTTCTCAAAATACCAACTCTACTTCCTTAGGAGAAGACATAAAGGAGGTTGTCGAAGAAGAGGTAATCTCTTCTTTCGATTCTCTCAAGTTTCTTTCTTCCTCAACTTCTTCTTATTTAGTTGTATCATTATAAAGTAATAAAATCAGTATCACTCTTATAATGATATTTTATTTTTAATATGAAACAAACCTATTTGACCTTCTATCCATCCTACGGAAAACGAAGTCACCACGCGTGCGTACGTATGGAATATCGTCTCCACACCGTGGTGTAATCAGTTTTTCCACCACCACCTTACATGGATGTGTATAATGGTGTAAATAAATTACAATATATGGTTATTGAAAAGTGATATTGATTATTTAATATTATACATACACTTAAATACAATTCCACGATCATGGTAATGATATCAGTGCTCGTGCGTACGTACGGACTACCGTCTCCACAAACGAGATGAGATTCAATTTCCATGATTAACCATTCAAGAAGGATTATAAAGTATATATAATGAATAATAATGAAATATATGACATAATGAATCTACTGGATTTATGTAAACATATATATATATATATATATATTGATATATATATATATATGTCATCTACTTACTTCCATTCAAGTCAATAAAGAACGGAAAACAACGTCAATGCGTACGTACGGCCTACCGTCTCCATGAACGATGTGTTTCATTTCATTTATATATCTATTATATATATATACTGAATATATATGATATATAAATCATTTTTTACATTCTGGAAGTAATTAAATCATTATATAAGTAATAATAATATCAATAACAACAAGTACAAACACGTACGATAAAAGAAACAATTTTACCCAAAACACTACTTTAACATGGAATTGACAAATGAATAGGTAATATAAATATCTAAGTGAACCATATATGATATAAAACAATGATTATGATTCTGTAATATGTCAATGACATTATTTAAATCATTATACAAGAGGTTCGGATACATACGAAGCATATCAGACATAAGGTAAGGGATAACTATTCTAATCTTGTTCTTATCCAAGATTGTTTATTCGTAAGTATTTACGGGGGTTATTTTTATCAACCATGTCCATGTTTCCTAAAAGTGGTTTCATTTAGGTTTAATGTCCTTTTTAACCATTTTTTAATTTTTCTACAAGGTATGTAAGGAATCTTTCTTTTTTTACCAAACGAGGTACTTTTTGGCTTTTCTGACAAAAGTACGAGAAGAATGTTAATTTAAACTTATATGCCGTGAATGGATTTTTACAGTTTCATAATGCCTCATTTTCATGAAGAATAATATATAATATTTTATGACTATTGTCAAAAAATAATTTTCTTTTAAAAGTTCATGGCATTTTGTGAAAATAAAATGATTTTGAAGAAGAAAGGATATTTTCCTCAAGAATTCATTTCAAATGTTTTATCAAAACCATTTTCCATCTAAGATGACATTATTTCATATGTGTATGTTTCAAGTATAATGTTTCTATTATTGACATGGTATGATTCTTATTATGATTAAATGATATCCATTTGTTTTATATAGATTATGTGATGATGGAATGATGTTTATGAAACCCATTTTATTTTATGGGTTATAATGAATGTTTCAAGTTTATTTTGTGGAACAAGAATGATTTTCTTATAAGATGGGTGGGACCTATATCTCCCTCCAATTAATTGGGTAAAGGTTTATATCTCATGTCATATACTTGGCTGGAACCTAAAGTTAATCTAGTTTAGTGTTACAGGACTGAAACGAGGATTGAACTCGATTCAGAAAGGGACTTTGTCCACTAAGATGGTCTTGACAGCAATGCCTTGGCTACTATGGAAATCATATCATGTGCTTAATTTTTTTCCACAATTACAAGTTTTATTTAGAAGCTATTTTATCATGATTGATGTTCCTTTATGATATATTCCTTACATAATTCCAATATTTATGTCTTTACTCAATATTTTGATGTTTAGATTTTATGTTCAAGTTCTTGCATGCAAATGTTTCTGGATTGTTTTATGTTCTCTATGTTTACCCTTACTGAGCATTTGAGCTCACCCTTTTTATGTTTTATTTTCCCCATGATATAAATTAATGTTTTATCTAATAAACCCAAAAGGGGAAGATCTTTATGGGAGATGTTGAAGATCATTCACAATGATTAGAAGATTTCGTTCCATGTTTCCAAACACACTAAACTAATACGGTCTTTGGGCATCTGTTTTTTCATGTATTAAGTATTCCACAAAAGTATTGTAATGTCCATGTATGTCAACATTTGGGTCTCTACATGGCAGGAACACGGTGCTTACAAAGAACATTAGTCAGAATCCCCTTGTTATATCCCAACACCAAACAATCAACATGAACAGAAGACACTAATAAAACTGGAAGTCCCATAGAAACCTGAGGATTAGACTGAGAAAGAGTTTGTGATGCTTTTACCACACTTACCCACCATGTCCAAACAATAAAACTCCATCTACCTTGACATCCGACAAATAACAAGGGTTCTCTAAAAAGAATGGTCTGCTAATAGCTGACCTCCTCAGATACCATTTTGTCACGAACCTGCCTGAGTCGAACTTGAACTGGTCACCCAGGCCACCCCACGACAAGTCCCGAGAGGCATTCCTGATCCTCTAAATATGGAGAAAAGCACCATGGGAATTAATAGAGTACACAATGGAATGATTTCGCACATACATAAACCATAAAACAAACAAAGAAAACAAATGGACAGCCCAAATACATTCTTATAAAAATTAATCTTAACATTATTTGTAAGAGAAAATAAAAGTACAACTAAACCAACAACTCAACTGACCAAACCCGATAACCAAATAATTCCATGTGATCCCTCTTGTCACTCTCTAACAAAATGATCACACGTCGCCCAAGGAGATAAAACATAATATGAAACTATCACAAGGGATAAAAATAGAATAAGAGTATAGGCTTGAGTATTAAAACTCAGTAGGTTAGCCCGATATTCTATTCCCAATGCACATCCTTTGAAATAAAATAAACATAAATATAAAGTATTAAATAAAAATATAATGGAATTTTTTTCAAATGAGGTCTCATGCTATTAAAAAAACTACATGAAATAAAATATCATGTTTTATAAAAAATAAATCAAGTAAAAATTTTCAAAGAGGTGAAACTAAAAAATGGAATTAGTTGTCAAGAGGGATTCTTTAAAGAATTTACACTTTTAAATAAATAACCCAAACTTATGAATTTACCAACCAAACACATTTTATGCCGATGGAGAGTACATTATATGAAATGAGCACAAGTCATGGGAACACCCATAGGCACTAGTTAGTTGTAAGTCCTAGGTACCTAGTGTCTTGGTGAATGTAATCGTATTAAATATCTGTTCTTGTAAACATTTATACCAAAATAGCTATATTTTTATCAAAATATGTCATAAAACATAATTTTCAAGAAAAAAAATTAAATACAAGGTTTCAAAAATACATATATCATAAAAGTAATGTTTGAACAAAATGATAATGATGAAACATAAATGATAAAATCTTGTTCAAGGGATATCCTACCTCAAGTCCTATACGTAATGGAAACACAGACCAAAAATCACAATCTGAGGGTTTACAAACACTAAACCTATGATAACCATCCCCAAAAGAACAAAAAACCCCATAAAAATCATGGAATGACAGAACCCTCGGATGATCATGACTAGGGGAGATTTTAAAATGATGAAATAATGAAAGGAGGAAGAAGAGGGAGGATGAAGGAGAAGGAATGTAACGTTTTCAACTAGAAAACTCTTCATATTCCATTTTATCTGCACCCTTCGATATACGGGAATGGAATGAAACATCTTGGATTGGATTATATGGTCTGTAAAAACCATGGAAAGAATATTTATGTGAAAAATAATACAAATTGAATGATTTATGTATGAAACAATTTACCTTCTAAATTCTGGATGATTTGAGGAAACCTGAAATATTTTCCCTAATATTCACTAAAAATGAGCTGTAAAGAGGTAAAATAGATTATGTGGGTGAGGCTATTAATTTTATAATATATTGGGAGGTGGAATAACCAAAATAATATTTAATAATGAAAAATACATAAATGAAACAATTATTTTTTAAAACGGGAAGTGCGCCCACAGTTTGGACCAATACCAATACATAAATAAGTAACTCAAATTAACCATGATTCTAAAATCATAAGGGGTAAAATTAATATGGAGGATTGAATGTATCAGTGGAGGTGATTTCAAAAGTGAAATGGGTGAAAAATTTTGAAACACAAAGAATTTATAAAAGAAACAAATTTGGTTTTTAAAACTGAAAATGAGCTCACTGTTGGCCCAAATCATGAAGTAACCACCCTCTCTCCAAAAACTTTTAAAAAAGAAATGGGGAACCCTAAATAGGGTGATTATACATATACGGGTGTTCAAAACTAATTATTAATCTCACTCAAAACCCAAGAAAATGATCTATATTTTTAATGAACCGGATCAAAACCATGACATGAGAAAAAATGGGTGTGACAATAGGGGTTAATATTACTTCAGTATCATGCCATAAAAATTCATTGACATAACTGAATATAAATAAAAAATGATCAGAGTTATGTTTCAGAAAAATTATTAACCAAAATGATATATGTAATAGACTCCATAAAATAGAAAAAAAACAGGCTCCGAAATTGGAAAGCTAAACATGAGTATATCATGTGTATAAAAGTAGGTGAAACTATAGTAGAAAGGGTATATCCCAAAATTACCTTTATCTACAATCTTATATAACCTTAAATCCCCATCATAAGGATATTTCTTAACATATTACACCTCAAATTAATATCTACATTTTCATTGGTATTCTATTGTAGGGAGTGAGTATTAAACCAATTAAGAACCCAAAACCGTGTCCTTAACATAAGTGAAAAAAATTAATTGTTTACACCCTGAAAAATTTGAATTCTAAAATAATTAGGTTTTCGTAATTTTGTTGTGTCCTTATGTTATAACCAAGCCATCACAATAACTCATACCCACATACATCATCTCAATAATATTAAGGGTGATAATTTAAATCTAATCATGTACCACCTATAGGGAAACACTGCATTCTGCACCATAAACATGATGGATATCAACAACATTGCATGCCCCACCATAAATGTTTTCATTATTTGGGACATTACACCCACACCTTCGTGATGGATATTATCCTCTAATAATGGTTCCCCCACCTCACATTTTTTACCAAAATGGATAACATAATAAAATGTTGTATTTAATTATCTTTCGTTTTCACAATTTGATTGGTTTTTGTCCCATTTGTGCTCTACTCCCATGTTAAAATGATTTTCAATGATCTAACTTATAATATCATAGGACATATTTTGTATCCCTCATTATAGAATTTTTATTCACCGATAAGGGGGTGTTTAAACAATGATGAATATTATGATCATCTTGATACTGGAATAATAGTTTTGTAGGCTATAAAACACAACAATAAATACACGTTATATCAAGAAACAACAAGTAATAACATGATTAAATCACAATATCCTACACATAATCAAATGATCACAATTAAAAAATTACCAATTGCATTCAAACACCAACATTTGACGACATAAAAAGAATGAGTTACCAAGAATAAACACACATATCATTGAAATATCATATATAGGAAGAATAAATTTGAATGGATCTTCTTAAATAAAATTCACCACTCATTTACATCATGTTTTGTCATTGAAACACAACATGAATCATTTTCGCATTCACTACAGCTTAAAATCATTCGAAGGATTCCTTTAACTGAATCCTTAAATTTTATTTCAAAAAAATACACATGATAATCAACTCCCTCTCTTATATAATATATAAAAACAATAATAATACCATATTAAAGTTCAGGATAGCGAAATATTATTTCTTTGGTAATAATTTCAAATCCACATATAATTATAATCCCTCTCTCTATAATAAATATTGATAAAGAATAATAATTGTTAATATTATTTTATATAATTCTTGGCGATAATAATATTTTTATTTTAATAAATTTTTTAAAAATATGTCAAAAGATAATTTAAAAAACAAATATCAAAATTTTGTGGGAAACAAACCAATGTTTTGTCTTTTGAAAACAAAAAACCTAATATAGAAGAGATAGGGGGGGTATCATCGCACCTATAACTACTAAAATCTTTTAAATTGATCAATGAAGGATTTAATAATCATGTATAAGAGAAACCGTAGACCTCATATACTTAAAATGATTATAACAAATGATGAAATAAGGGTTTAACTATTTTGAAGAAAACAAATTTCTTTTGAGATACTATGAAAAATCCATAAATTCAACTAATATTTTAATTTTAATTAAAAATATTTTTAATAAGGGGAATAAGTGTCATAATAATCATTTAAATTAGGGGAAAAAGAATAAAAAGAATTTAATTAAATGATTTTTGGAATTTAGAACCATAGAAAATGATTTTAGGTGTAATATGAGAAATAAGGATGGAAAATAGGGTTTTTAAAATATTCCTCCCATGAAGACAACTATGTATGAGTAACTTGGATTTTCCCTTACACATCTCCAACGTTCTACAAAATGGTTTGAGGTTACCCATATGAATCTGTAAAAAACTCTAATTAACCCTTATTTGAAGCCCTAAAAACTCTTATATATGTATAAGAATATTGTAGCCACCCTTACAAAACTCTTGATTTACATTCATTAAAACATTTTTTACGGTTATGTGATATTTAAAAACCATGTCTTACACTTAATATATCACTATGTTTACCCATTTATAACATAGTACTATCATTATGAATCAACTTAGTTACCATTCATAGTGCGTATAACATGTGAATTACCCATATGTAGAGTTGGGAACCATTTCATAGTTCATGCATACCCTATTTATGGTTTTTACTATTATGTAGTATCTATTTGCTATAACCCATGTCATAGAAATAGGGTTCTACCCATAAAACAATTATTAAAGTGGAATTTCCCATTTATAAGGTCCTTAAAATCAATTTTACCATTACATAGAATAATAAAATATAACAAAGGGTGAAATATGTTAAATAAATTATTTTCAAATAAAAGGATTTATCATTTTTATCTAAGATAGGTGTTTTAGAAAAAACAAAAAAAAAGAATAATTTACCATACTTCTATAATAATAACTAATTTTCCCTCAGAATGTGTATAAAAAAATATGGTTGTTGAATCAGAGTATTTTACATTTATTAATATTTCTCTAGTAGAATCTATAGAGTAATTAATGTGAATTGATAACTATTTACCACATAATTTCAAGAACATTATATGTATAAATTTAATAAAACACAACATTTACACAACATATTTACAATTTTATTCTCTTAGTATGAAATATTATATCCTTGTTTCGCATGGTAGGGTCAAAGTCATTTTTATCAATGTATTCCATAATATATATTAGATGAAGGTGAAAATGATCCATGAATCTTTATAACGGTCCTAATACCCCATCATTTTATAAAACAATTCATCTTATAATTTATAAATCCATACCAATATCCTTATTTTTCTATGTAAAATCATTTGAAAGAGTAACGATTTATGAATGGATTTTATATCATCAACCATTAAATATATTTTCTCTAAATATGTAGAATTTTTAAAAAACTAAAATAATAACGATAATAAATCTCCTTATTCCATAAATAGACTATTTAACATGCAAAAAAAAATGGCTTTATGAAATCATTTTTCTTTAACCATATGACTATTCATTATATATAATTATTTAGCCTTATATTCATCTAAGGTTTACATTAAAAAATAATCATTGGAGAATTATAAATGCATCAATAGTTTCTAATGATTTTGTGACAATGCTTCCCTCAAAACCATTTTAATTAGTAGAAATGATCCATTTTTATTCTTGTGTTAACATATCCAATATAAAAAAAGGTAAATTGAAATAAACATTCAATATTTTTTTATATTTGATATAATAAGTATTGTAATAAATTTCTACAAAATCATCTCCAACATCATTACCAATATATCCATTTTTGATTTCAAGTTATGTCAATGTCTTCTTTATTTGAATTTGTTATCATATTATAAATCATGAGAATATATCTCCATAAATAATAAATTATATTCATAGTAAAATAATAATTCCATGATTAATATTTACATTAATTTTCAATAATCCTATACAAATAAAAATATGGAATCAAATAAAATTTTAATCACATTTTGAAATAATTTTTTCACAATTAAACATCATCATATCAACCTTTTCACAACTCATGTAAACATATCATTCACACATACATATATTAACTCAGTATTTATTCTAAATCAATATTATTATGGCTTAACATATCTCATTAACTTTTATGACATATATCATCAATGCTTATATTGAAATTTAAAACAAAAATTCAATATTTTCTATGATTTTGATCACACTTATGTAACTATAAACAAATGTTATTATATGATTTCATTTTTCACTTAATGGATATAAAATATTTATACAACTATATTATATATTTGTATATTTTTTTGTTCCTAATTACATAATAATTACATAAACTATATCAACATTACATAAATAATTTTTCACTATCTATTAAATTTATCATTTTTCTACACTCTTCAACATACATTTAATATAATAAAACTAATTAAAATGTAGTAAATTGAAATGGTTTTTTAGTAGAACTTTTTCAAATTATCACTAAATTAAATTATTATATTGTATACCACATGTTGATGTTTAATTTTTAAACCATTGTTATTTAGTGGTACTTTTGTGTAATACTGCAAATAAATAATTTTAAAATCTATATAAATTTGTAATTTATGATTCCACTAAATATTTTAGAAGAACCAATGGGGACTACCCCCACCCCTACCATAATTTCTCCCTGTCAGTGTGCCTAAGTTTTACTTATTAATTGTCTGAGCCTCTCTACCACATTCGTCCCCCTACTATTGTTCGATATCTGTATGAGACTACATAAGAAATATCAAGCATCCCCTCACCACCACTAAATACTGAACAAATATAATCATTTCCCTTGATACAATGTTAGAACCTATTGGCCACCTCTATGGAACTAATAAAAACATTATCCCCTTCTTTACACCCCATTAAAGATACTTGACACTAGACTAGCTTCCCTAAAGGCATTGATAGTGAATCCCCCTCTCTAATTTCATTTCTTCATCTATGCCAATATATCCTATTTAATATTTGGATTTTTTTTTTCTGAAAACTGTAATCCAAATTAATAACATGGGTAAAATTTATATTTTAGAATTAAATGTGAATATAAAAAACCACCATTAAATGATTTGTATAAAATATTTATATGGAAGATAAAGATCTTTCGAAGAGATAAATGAAGTCAATATTTTTTACAAACATATGTTCTCACAATTGAGTACTCTTGATAAAGAAAATGAATGGAGAGATTGCATTTTTTAGAAATATATTTTTCAAAATACATCTCATTGGTTTTTTTAGAGTTATGGAATAATATTTCAGTATCAGATGAAGAAAAATAATCATTCTCTATAAATAATTAGGCTTTACCGTAAAACAATCACATCAAGTTTCTCTTACATCAAAATCACGATGACCACCTTTATAAAAAATATATTTTATTAAAAATCTATAAAATAGTCATTTTATTATTTATAATATCATATATTATCCCTTTATGACATCTTTACACCCCATTTTTCATTAATAAATTATTAAAATCATAATTCCCACATGTTAATTGTTTTATTTATCAATATATTTTCAATTCAATAGTTATAGTATATGTAAATTTTTCATAATACCTACAATATTAATAAAAAAATTAATATCATATATATTCATCGTATACATATTTATAGTTATAAAAAAATTTACTATTATAAATATTAATTGTATAGTTCACATAAATCATAGGTCATATGTAAACATGAATATTGTTTTCATATTTTGAACAATGGAATGAATGAATGGAAAATAATGATTAAACATTAAAGAAAATATTTATATCATTTATATAATTTATATATTCATTAAAATTATCCTCACTACCATCATCATAAAATATAAATGAAAAACAATTCACATCTCTTCGTGGTGGTGGTGGTAGTCCACACATACTCATGAACGACATTTTTGTTTCCAAAATTATTTAATTGTAAGTAATAAGATGTGATATTATAATTAAAATTGTATTATTATTTCATTAATATCATATATATATATACCTCGTAAACATCAAAAATTTCATCCATAAAAATAGTGATAAAAAATAATTACCTGGCTAGGTGGACACAATAATCTTTATGTATAGAGGAGTGAATCGTTTACTTCTCTTTTAATAGGAAATAGGTATTATAATAGATTTTTAATAATAAAGAAACATTTCATTATATTTAGAAAAATAAATCTATTATTTTATATTAAATAAAATATATTAATGTGAGGTAAATGTTAGTAGAATATAAATTCATTGGAATGGTAAATTACATCTTATTTGAATGGACTCCCTTAGATCTCCTCCAAAGGGATATAAAGATAAATGTTTGGATGAAAAAATCTCAGGTATTTTTATATTAATGGTGAGAAGTAATATTTATAGAGTTTTGTTTATCATTAATTCTAAATGTGGTGTAAATATGTTAATGATGAGGTTCCCTTTTATAATTAATGTATGTGGGTCTTTTTGAAATTCTCAAATGATTAATTTATAATTCATTTATTATTATGAAAAATTATTCAAAATGGATAGGTATTTAAAGAAATTGTACTATAGTTTTGTAATCCCATCAACAAATATAATTTTAACAATGTTTTTTTCCTTTTTAAAAACTATCATTTTTATTAACCCTTAGATTACCAGATTTAATTTTAAATATTGTAAAAATATTTAAATATTCAAAAGTTTTAATTTTATAACTCATAAGGTTGAAATTCACTTATAAATTTACAATTAATAAAATTTTCCACTATATCATATTTAACATGACTTAATTCATGTTTTTTATGAATAATAAATAATTAAAAAAAATATTAATTTGATAAAATAACATAATTGACAATTTTTACACTATTCATTTAATTTGAGGCATAGATATAATGTTGGATATAAAATATAATATTTTAACCAATCAGTAAAATTAAATATTCAACTATAAATTATTTGAAAATCAATAAACTAAAATAATTATATTACTTTTAATATTTTCAAAAACATCAATATTATTTTTTCATTATTTTAATAATTAATTTATTGTTGTTGTGAAACCATTTAAATTATTTATATAATACCAAAACTATATTGATAAATTACCATTAGGAATAAATATGATTTATTCAAATAAATAATATTAACATTCATTTATAACTATTTTTTATACCAATGTGAACACATAACAGATTTTTAAAACTAAGACAATGACATTTTGTAACATTCTATGATTCAGATAATATATAAATAATTTTCATGGAAAATTATCAATTAAAATAATCAATTTCAAAACTATGGTGTAAGGGTAAAATTTAATCCATCCAAAAATAAATTTTATGAGAATTTTTCTCGTTATCACAAATTTAAAATATCTACTAACTCGATTTATACTTTACTTTGGTGATAAATATTATAATTATTTCTACTTATCTGAATCATAAATAAAAAGGGCTTATTAACCAAATATGAAACTCTTGAATATATATAGTCTATTAATTTTATCAAAATAAATACCTCTTATTAGAATAAATTATTTTTTATATATGTACACAAAATGAATCGAAAGAACTGCTATTTGGAAAAAAATCAATTATTAAGTATAAAAATTGATTTTTTCTGATCCTGTTACAAATAAAATATTTTTTGAATATTTAGAATATATGATCAAGTAAATAATTTTGTAATTTCATTAATATCATGCACCAATATTGACTAATTTGATTAATTAATATTAACCTGTTCTGTTTTCATAAATAAAACATTTAAAAAAATAATTTTTTTTTAATTTTTATAATTATATTTTTGAACAAATAAAACTAATAAATTAATTTTTTCAATTTTTAGAAAAAATCTGTCTCAAAATTTATTTATTACTAATCATATTCTCTAATCTAATGGTTAGGATATAACAAAAACATAAAAAAAAATTATAATGTTTTCTGGTTTTCCTAAGCTCATTGTCACGTGTAATGAAATATATAAAAAATGAAATTATTTAAAAATTAATTTTTTATAATTATAATGGTGCTACATTATAACCCCATTAAAATTAATTTTCCCATTGAAATTCATCATTCTAAAAAAAGATGATACTTCTTCTACATCACATCCTCAAGTTCCCAGGTAGATTCCTTTGATTAGTGGTTTTCCCAAAGAAATGTTGACTAAGTGAGTTTATTTATTTCATTGATATTTATGTCAATGGTCTAGAATATCAAATGGTTTTTCTTCGTAATAAATATCTTGCTCCCTTTTTTGAACTATGAGTTCATTAAATTTGAAGGATCAGTTATGTACTTCGTTAAAATAGATCTATGGAGTACATCATGATATATATTTATATATATATTCAATGGAAGTAAGAATCAATAAGAAACTATCCTGAAATTCTCATGAATTTAATAATTAATTATATAAATAGGGATTACATTCCATTCTTTAAAAATTTCATCACCATATTTCAGATTGATGTTAATAGAAATATATTATCACTAAAATCATATTGTTTCTCAGCCTGATGATTTCCAATATATTTATTTTTCAATTATGAATTCTGATTATGTGTTTTTGAATAGATTTATCTTTATCTATCATTTAATTAAATATATTATTTTCACATTTATTTTTATCATCAAATTTCTTTAATCATGATGCATATTTTTACGTCCTACCTTAGAATGATTCATAATGATTCATCTTAAAGATGTAGTGAAACATATTGTTGTATGAAAATTTAACTAAGTAAATCTATAAATCCTAGTAGACATTGAAATATTAATATCATATTATATAAATGTCTAATATTATTTTAATATTCATCTTAGAATGATACTATACATGAGGATGAAAATCAGTAAAGAAAACTAACTCTTTAAGACCATGCAGAATACTTATCCAAAACCTAAAGGTATACCATCGATACCAATTAGATAAAATTTATAGTGGTTAATATTTTAGTTTTATTACTTCATCAATATATATATATATATATATGTTAATAATAAGTTAAATCATTGATAATGGAACTTATTTGTCATGATTTATTACAAATATCAACTACAACCCATTTATAATTATTCCATTTAGATGATTTGGGGTGTATGATTAAAATATATATATAGATTTTTTTTCAAATTCATTCTACTGTGGGTAAGGGTTATATAATAACCTTATACTTCCTACTCTCATTCTTTAATAGTGAACATATCTAACTCCATGTATCATACTTCTCAAAATCAATCTTCCTGTCATACCACCATAAATACCCTTATATATATTCACCATCATACTTCCAAGATGAATAAGGAATGAAGAACTATGGTCTTAATCTATCATATACTTCATGAAATAATTATTCCAAGGGACACATATTTTGTTCCTAAAGCATATTACTTAATCAAAATCAAGGGGTATTTCAGAAAAAGTTCTCATATTTTTTCTACTCTACATCTTCTTTATGTTCCTCATTAATAGTTACATGAATTGTTTATGTACCAAAATCGTGATAATGATTTGATTTCCCTACTTCTTATAATATTTCATGATCCATTAATTCACAGTATTGAAATATAAAAAATTTTGTGGTCCATATAATTAATAAAAAATAATGTTCCTTTCAACTCTGAGCATATTCTACCATGTTCATTTTAAAAGTGTTGTTATGTATTTGTATGTTATGATCTAGAATCAGGTTCAACTATCCTATTTTTTACATGATCATATCATTTATAATGAAAACAATTTAAACATTTAAGACCATTATATATGTCACACCTTTATACGTGGAGATAATTCCTTCAAATTATTAATAAAGAAATTATATCAACTAACTAAAACTGAAGTGCTTATTAATTTTTCTCATAGAAACTATTTTTCACGGGGCATAAGATATAAAAACATAATTTAACAGAAGTAGTAATTATAGTATATTAATTTACTCATCATTATAAATTAAAATCTATTCTCTATAATAGGGTAGTGTAATAATCAGTGCGATGATAAGAATTAAAATTCAGTTATGTAAAACATTCCTCACATTAAACCATATAAGTTAACTTTCCTTCCTTGAATGTTATTTTTTCAGTGGATTTGATAGCCATTAAAATTTCTCCAAAAAGCACTAATGGTATCCATAAAAACCAAGAAAACTACAGATATCAATCCTCGTGGTTGGTCAAGGTAAATTTTTAATGAACTTTTCCTTTAAATGGTCTTCTATTATACCCTCACATGACATTATATGACCCAATAATGAAACATTCCGAATATGAAATTCACAGATGGTAAATTTTAAAAAATATATCTCCATCCTTGGTATGTTTAGAAGATTCATGAAAATATCGTTATACTTTTCCTTTCCATATAATTAAATAATAATTTTATCCATTAATATCACCACCAATTCATCATGTCAATCGTTAAGCACTCTAATAATTAACACAATGAAGAGAGTTAGAGAATAATTTGACCCAAAATAATCACACAAAAATCACAGATTACATTACATGAACCGAATGATATTTGGATATAAAATCCTTCTTGAACATTAATTGATGATATTAATAACCAATATTAATAATTTTTATTTAATGAAGACCACATAGTTGGTCAAATAAGTTATTATTAAGGAATTTTGCATACTTTTTCATGATATTGATCTTGTTAAGTTCCTTATTATTTATGTAGAGTCACATTGATATTAATTTTTTCTTAAAAATACTGTAGGATCACCCCAATGTCACACAATTGTCTCAATGAGACCATTTACATGATTCTGTAGGATTTTATTATTCATTTCATTGAATACAATCAGGACTATTATATTTGGGGGTTTGGAAATAGGTGTAGGACCAGATATGATTTTTATGGAAAAATTAACATCACAGTTTAGTGGAAGAACATGAGACTCCAACAAAAACACATAAATAAACACCAAAACAATAAGAATATATTCTATATTGAGTTTTCCTATATAATATAAGATAATGTTTCCCTTTTAATTATAATCATGACACATATGATGGTTATATTATCAATCTGAATTTTATTTTTTCGATCACATTGATAGATGATCATATATTGGTTCAGAATTCTATCTATAACATCCATTTGATGAAAATTGATGTATGACTTATTTCAAGAAATAAAATCCATTCATAAAATCACATTAAACTCAAATAAAGGATAAATGAGATGATTTGATAGAAAAACATTCCCACAAACTTTAATCGAATAAGAACAATTGAATTAGGATGTGATCATATGACCTTTATATGTTTTTACTACTAAATAATCATCAAATTTTTGAGGTGGTAAAATAGTACCCTTAGAAATTATATATATATAAAATAATGGATAAATATATTGTCAATTAAGATATTATTATATATTTATTTGATGATAATTTTTCTTTCCACATTGTCTTTATAGTACCCCTCTAAAGAAACAGTGAAGGTATGGGGTTTTGCTTTGTCTCTATTCTTTTGTGGTTGCTGGAATCAATCATCATAATTAACATTCATATTTTGGAACAGGTTACCAGAATTCCAATATATTTTCCATCTAAAATACATGATTTTGGGGTGGTTCATTTTGTAATGATTTTTCATTATTCAACTCATTATATAACTTCTTCCCATCGCAAAAGAATTTGACATACTGATGGCCATTCATTCCACACATAAAACATTTAGCAGTTCTTTTAACATACCTTCCCCAATGTTTCCTACTAAACTTAAAGAATAATATATGGGTAATCTTTTTATTTATATGGTTCTTAAAAATACAGTTTAATTTCAATTTTAATTTTTTAATCAAAACCATAATATTTATGGGTAAATACAATCTCCATCTCCATCTTTATAGAACATTGAACAATTGTTTCCTGGAAATCGAACTCCTATATAGATAAATCTATTATGAGACTTGGTTTTTAGACAATAATGAATTTATCAACCCCACATTCAATATTTATGATAATAATATAATTATACCTCATAAGTCATGAAAATATTTCATCATATATACCTACTAAATCAAAATAATTCTTATTTATCTCATTGAATAATTTCACCATTTTCATATTAAAAATACGATGAAAGTAGTAGTTAAAAAATATTATTTTAATTTACTCTTCTTCTCCTCATGAAATTTATTATTATTCATTCTAGTTCTTTAGAGGATTCCTCCATTGAACTTCATTAACTTCCAAATGATAAACTAGAAAAATAAATTTCCAATGAAATCAAAATTAATGGAAATAAAATATCACTTCAATGGATATGATCCATTTCTCAGTGACTAGTAGATTATTAATAACATGAAAAGAATGTCTTAATTCTCACATAAATGACCCAACAAAAAATAATTCCCTATTTTTCTTATTTAGTAGCTCGGTTTTATTCATAACATGATAATATTGTGTGAGCATATAAATATAATTTTTAATTAGAACACCCATAACATTATATTTACCATGAGTAAAATCATTGTATTATCTATCACATTATGTATTACAATTATTCCTTCATCTTCCTACCACTAGCTAGAACAAAAATACGAATTGAGAGAAAAAAGTTTTATGGTGATAAACAACTAAATCATAAATAATAATTTATAGAATGTATAAATAATGACACATACTTCTATTACTCGTAATGTTTAATATAATTAATTCATGGTCATTACCAATGATTGGGGATTTTATCCTATACATAGACATTTCCCTTTGCTACTTAATAAATTTATAGCATCCTAATTTCCAATAGATAACTAAAAAATTCATTGATACCATCTTTAGTGACCATTATTTTTCATAAATGGATGTTACATCTAAATAGATGAATATTATTTATATTACATAATGATCCACATGACAATTATATATTCCTTATATAATTATAAATCTGAAAATATAATAAACCTGTTAATAATTGTGCTATATAGTCTTCAACATAGATCTACAAAACAATCACCCATCTTAGCCATGTCACAAATAAACCCTTTATTTAAAACCAAGTAATGAAAAAATAAGAGGGTGACATTTTGTACTCATTAATTACATATAATGAATTTATAAATAATTATATATTCATAAAAATAGATAAAGGGTATGATTACCTGAACATAGAATTTTAGAACCATACCGAACATATCTTTTATCATAATCTATATTCATAGAATAAATCACTACTTTTCATTGAACATGAATAAAAATGTTAAACAAAAACAACACTCGTAAGAGAATTATAGAGTTAAAATAAATTGAATTATGAAATTATAATAATTAAATTGAATAATTTAATTTATGGTCATGTATTATTTCTAATACTATCATAGTGGAGTAATTCCACCCACAAAAACATTATAGTAATAAAGGTTAACATCCAATACTATCATAGTGGAAAACATCCATTACTAAACTGGGTTTACTCTCCATTAATTTTCTATTTATCTCAAGAGATATTAATCAATATTGAATGAATTAGAGGGATATCTTGATACAACCCATCACATAATGAAAAAAATACATATTTGGTTCTCATGAACACAAACCATTTATCATTTCAAACCCCATGAAATGAAATATATTTCAAAAACATTTCATCATTTCAAAACCAATAAAAATGGTTTTCATAGACATCATTACATAAAAAACATAAACCATATATATAATGAATATGGATGGTATACTTGGAACATATTACTATTAAATGATAATAATCATTTTATTTTTTTGTCAATTATTCCATGCTGTTTAAAAAATAAATTCTTTTTCCATAGGTTTTGAAATGACGATATGTTTATGAAACCAATTTATTTTCACAGGGTGTGAAATAATAAATTGTTAATTATCATGTGGAACAAATAATTATTCTTTTCATTATGTTAGGGCTGGAACCTATTTCTCCCTTCCATTCATTGGATAATAAATATAATGAAAAAATTCTTGGGGAAAATAACATTTCCATTTTGAAATCACATATTTAAAATATAATAATTTAAATAATATTATAGAAAAAAAGTTCCTTGAAAATAATTGTGGGATAATTTAAAAAATATATAAAACCACATGTCATTCATAATGGTGGGAAATTTCCTTCATTTAAAAAAATTCTAAAAAATTATTCTATTCTTTTGTCAAAAAAGAGTATATGTACCACATTTGGAAAATGTCAGTAATATTTCAATAAAAGTGCTTTATAAGTTGTAAAAGAATATTATAAAAAATTTTATAAACATATTTTTAGATTCTTAAAGTCCTTATTCAATTTATTTTTAGAAAATATATATATGAAAGGAAT
The DNA here is from genome assembly GCA_963277665.1 of Viscum album. Lineage (NCBI taxonomy): Eukaryota > Viridiplantae > Streptophyta > Magnoliopsida > Santalales > Viscaceae > Viscum > Viscum album. Next base: position 517,299,673 of record OY728141.1, read on the forward strand.
GTGATTTCTAATGAATAAAATGATGTCAGTTTTTCTTAAAAATATATTTTTGGAATCTTTAGTTCACAAGATGAGGAAAATTAAACAAAAAATTTTATTTTATAAAAAATAATAATGGATGAATACTCATAATAAATTTATTGATTGGTATATATTTTTATTTTATAATCTATGGTGTATACATAATATATCCCAAAAAACAATGAGATGATTACATAAAACCATTACATAGGGTTAACATTTCATTGAATGTATTTTAATATTTTTTATATTAAATTTCAATTATATATATCTATATAATAAATAAAATTTTGTATATATAATATAATATCAATTAATAATAATTTAACAAACCCATTTATAGAAAAATCATCATTTAAATAATCTTTTTTGGGTGTAAAATGTTTCGTTTATTTAGATTATTTTACAGATCAGTTAGTTCTGGTACATGAAAATTCATTTGGTATCCATCATCTCTATAACATTAATATTTATATTTATAATATTTCCATTATATATATTTATATTCATCCATAATCGCTTGAGATATAAATATGAATTAAAATATTCATGATGATAATAGGTTATATGTATGTATAAACATTGTTTCCAATTTTCAAAAGATATAATGGAAAAATTTGAAATATTAATTAAAATATATAGGCTAATTATTATTTAATATATATAAATTTTCATTAAGTTATTCTTCATTACTATAAACATATACTGAATTTAAAAATGAATCATATCACTTTATAGTTGTGGTGGTCCACACACACCCATGAACAAAATTATCGTTCTCCCTGTCACATGATTATAAATATATAGAATTTTTTAAATTAATGTGTTATAAATATTTCATAAACATAATATATAAAAAATAAACCAAACATATAACCAATTTATGAAATATGGGGAATTTTTACATGGAGATGGTTTTTTGTAAATACAAATGAGTGATATTCCTAATTATAGTTTGATATTAAAGAGGGTTTATAATAATTTTTAATAATATTAAAAAATTATATCACAATTAGTATAACAAATAAATTATTTTTTTGATAAATAGCATATATTTATTTGAGATAAAGATGACTAGAAAATAATGTGATCGGTTAAGGTGAATATTGTTTCTTTGCAATGAATCCTTTAGATATCCTCTAAAAGGAACTAGGGTAGGTATTTTGGATTAAAGATAACCTGTATAATTTTTCAAGTTTTGTTTATAAGATTTATTGGATGATTTTGGGGGATCTAGAAGGCTCAATGTAGTTTATATAAGTGAGGTATGAGGTTTCATCTTATAATTGAGGTAAGGGGTTATTTGGAATATCTAAAAATATTAAATTATATTAAAAATAATTATTATGAAAAATAAATCCAAAAAGTATTGTATTCAAATATATCGAAGGATATATTTTAATCTCGTCAACTAATATAATTATTCATGTTTTGTTTTCATTTTATACGTTATAATTTATATTTAACCTAATTTAGGATATTATAATTTTAGATATGGTAACAAATTTTTGAATATTAAATGGTTATAATATTTAATTATTAGTATATAATTAATCAAAAATGGGCAGATTAGGAATTTGTTGACCATATCATATTCACCTTATATTAATAAAATATATTTATTGTTTTAATAATATTTAATAAAATACTATTCTGATAATGTATCATTGTTGTCAATTTTGAAACATGTCATTCAAATTTGATATAATATACTGGAATAAAATGTTTATTTTAAAATTTAATCTTTCAACACAAAAATAATATGTCATATTCACCATTAAAAGTCATAGAGTACTATAATTTACTATAACCATATCACTTTTAATATTTCCAAAATAATTTGTTTTATTTTTCAATTAATTCCGTAAATTTATTATTGGATTTTTAAAATATTTTAAAGTAATTATAAAATACCAAAAATATATAAATAAATTGCCTTCATGTATAAAATATTACTTTTTAGCAGATTAATATTATGATTAATTCATAATGGTTTTTTTGTTATTATGTGAATTCATATATTATAACAAGATGTATCGGCCATGGATTATGAAATACATGGATCCAAAATTTATTATATAAAAGTAAAACTACAATAGAAAGTAGAGTAAAGGTTCTAGGTGTGACACATCCACGTCTAAGTGAAAAATTTGGAATTTAAAACATACAATATAAATCATCCCTTTTTAAACCAACATTAATATCTATATCATTGACTTTCCTGGTGACATCATATTCTCTATTTCGTTGGGTTTTGTAGGTGTGATTTCTCATTCGATAAGATCCCCTCCAATATTGGTGTGGCAGGATCCTCTTGTACCCATGGATCTTATATAGAATGACCAGTTTTCATGGACATATTGAAAGTTGAAGAATCAACTGTATCATCCTCTGGAACTGGATGCTACATATTAAGTCCATCATGTATGACGTCAGTTACCACATCATCATCAATTTCTTCTAGGGCCTTCACTTTTAAAGATACTTCTCTAGCTTGAGAACTAACAAGTATAAAATAATTCCTCTTATTACTACATCATGCATTCCCAATACCCTCAAGGTTAAGCAAGTAAAAATTCATATGTATTAATAGAGTCTACCATATAGATGAAGTATGTGTTATCTTTATCATTCCCCAGTAATTTCTTAGAAGGGATCTTCCTTGCAATAGTATCATCCCTAGAGAATTCACCCAGATCCTTGGGGTCTTCAAAAATGCAATGAAAATTGGGATATGGAAATATGAACACATTATAATTTTATAATGTTATGGAATTCTTCTAAATGTGTTTTTTTTGTTTAGAAAATGGTATAAAATAAATATTCATTTTAATGAAATATTTCATAATAATCATTACATGTTATAGCAACTAATAAAATGAAAAACTCAATAGTGAAAGAAACTATGTTTTCAAAATTAGTTCCATATAGAAATCTGGAATGGTATCATGGATGTGTCAAATAATAAAAACATTTATTCTATACTGCACTTATACCACATCGTTTGTTTATATAGAGTTAAAAATAAGGAAACATCACTGATATTGAAATAGATATGAGATTCAATTTTTAAATTTAATTTCAATTTATCACTTTATGTGAAGCAGCTTATTATAAAAAAACATAAAGTCAATTATATGAAGATACACACATTTCATAAATATTGTACGCTTTTTTGGAAAAAAGATTTAAATAGTGAAAATATTATAAGATACTATACTTCTACATGTTGGTCAACAAAAAATGATGTCAATCTCAATATGTGTTCAATAAAACACAAAAATATAATCAATGTTATTATTAAATTTTTATGCAACATTAAATTTAAATAATTGGTCAGATTTTTTTATTCTCTATTATAAGGTTGAACATATGAATTTTAATTTTTTTTCATAACTATTAGAATGATTCCATATTACATTGATAAGATTCAAAAGAATATATTACATTCAATTGATTAAATCAAGTGTTCCCTTATGATCCCTAAAATTCAGGATTAGGATCAACATATTCATCATTTAATATTTTGGAAATTTAATTTTTAATTTTTAATTTTAGGTTGGTTTGTTTGAACCCAAATAATCTACCTCCCTAAAAATATATAAAATATATTTCATACATCATATCAATGAATATTTTGACAAAATTAAATCCCTAAAAATAACATCGATGTCTACATTTAGCCTCGTATAAATCAATTAATATAGTTATGGATTAACTATATAGAAGTATGAGATTCATCCACTATGAAAATGATCAAAATATGTGTTTACATTATGTCGACCATTTGTGACATTACTAGTATATGATATTTCTCTATTTAGAATATAAAAATCATTGTGGATTTTCCATATTGTATCATTTCATTGAGATCCAAGGGATACCATATAGCATAAATTGGTGTTTCCTGTTTCATCATTTCTTTCATGACATATATATTAATTTTTTATATGTTATGATTGAAAAGAAATAATGGTTTTTGGTTTTAACCGACACTATTATCAAGATCACATATATTTTCAAAATTATAAATTACAAGGAAAATGTTTGGGAAATATTTTATACCAAATGAAAATATAAACAGTGATGGAACATAGTCAATTAAAATTTGGTCACAATAATAGAAAAAGTATACTATTTTATATATACATATAGAAAATTTAATTTTTTTTTAAATTATAATCATGAGTTTATACACATGGATAAGAGTTTTTGAAATAATTGTTTTTTATATTTTCATGACAATAAAAATATTAGTATTAATTAAATAACTATAAAGGTTATGATGTAGTCAATATTAAATGTGATATGTTTTCAAATTATAATTAAAATTGTCATGAAGCCATTTTCACAATGAAAAACAATCAGAGTGGTGTTTTCTTTTCATGATTATAGAAAATGTGAACACACCTAATGAATATTATAGTAATGTTTCAATATGTTTTTATTTGAATCGTTGTAAGATACTAGGATTTAAAATTCACGACTTTCCACTATTGATAAAGTAGTTGTATGGATTCATAATGAAACAATTTTTATCGAAAAAAATTGAAAACCTTCTAATCGTGTTTTGAACATTCGTTAGACTACATTTTTAGAAATAACCCCTGATGAATTTGATATACTTGAAGAAATAATTGTACATATTCATTGTAATTTGTCGATTTACATCCACCTGTCATTTTCCATTACGATGATTCATTTGATGGTGCATTCACAAGAATTATCTGAAATTTAATGAACCATATATTTTTATGGATGTATCCCTTCGAGACATATTATAAAATAATATTTTATCCAGTAAAAAATAATATTCAATATTAAAAAAAATTATTTATTTCATTCCATCATCATTATGTATCATGGTTATTTCAATTATCATATGTAAAATAGTTCTCATATATGGGGTTCTACTGCATTAGGTTTATTTTCAAAAGATTTTTTAAACATATGATCAATGTATTTGGATTTAATAGAGACATTGTCCAGTCAAGCATGTGATTTTGATGATGATACATGTTAATTATATTTTATTGATGATTCATACAATTTTTAAACATTTTGTTGAGATATTTCAAAAATATCTCTATTTTCATTGATAAACATGTTTCCAATTTATGTTCACAGATATGTTTGACACAATATTGTTATTATAGATCCTATTGTAACAGAATTGAGGAAAAAATAAAATACATCATAGGATCCTAAACTAAGATGTGAAAGAGATAAGAAATATTTTACCAATGAAAGTAATTAATGGTTTTCACATCAAGTATTTTCATAATCAAATACATAGTTTTAATATGTTAAAAATTATCTACATTATGTGAAAATATTTTAAATAGAGGAAATTAATGATAATAATTAAGAAGAAAACTATAAATATTTGTTGTTTTTTATCAAGGTACTTTGAAGCATGCCTGGGGAATCAATTATATTAATATTTTAGGTTTCATACTTTATACTATTGATCATAAGGATGGCTTGAAAACACAAAATGATTGTACAATCATACTTCCAAATCAAGGGTAAAATGAAAATTTGGTTGATATCATCAGGTAAAATTATTTAGTAAAACATTTATCAATTTTATTTAAATGTAAAAGAGACTATATGAATAGGGGTATAAATAAATGTTCATAAGAATTGTAAAATGTTAATTTATCTCCATTTCTCAAAATATTTTGGATAGATGATGACAATCTGTATATCATAGATTACCAAGAAAAAATTGTATATTTTTTTATTAATATATTGGATGATGAGTTGAATATTGTATTCCACATGAAAATGTAAGTCGTGTATGATTCAGTTGACGAATGTGATGTAATTTTTTAAAGTGGACCCCATTAAAGAAAATAGATTTAATTATCATTATCTGAAAATACTAAAAAAATTATTATAAGAGAGAGTTAATAAGAAGAAGAAAGAATGGAAGAATAAGGAATGATGATAATTATATAAACAAACAATAATATGACTAACGAAGAAAGTTACTTTTTATGATTTATTATATTAATAAATTTAATGAATGTTTATATTATAATAAATTGATGTAATATATATTTATATAAACAAAAGCTCAGAATTTTGTTAGTTATATCATTCTTGAAGAGGTTAATTGTTAGTTTAATCACACCATATTTGGGTTCAAATTCCCCTTCTTCAAATTAAGGTACAATTCATGAGGTACCATACCCACATTTATTTAAAATTTGACTTTATCTTATTAAATAGTTATTTGTAGGTATAATGACATTATATAATAAACATGAAACTAAATGATCCGTAAATTTCATGAATTTAAACATATATTCTTCATATTAATTATTATGTTGTTAATGATGTAAACATTTTTTTCAAATGAATTTTAATATTTATTTGTTAACTATCATAAAAATTGTTCATCAAATCATTGATTAATGTACATTGTATTCTTGTGATAATTCATTAAATTGAACTGTATAAATCCTTATTGTGATCAAAACAGGAGGTACATATTCTAGTTTTTACAATTTGAATAATTTATTTTGAGAACCATATATTAATATATGTTTTTTTAGTTTTTATTACATTTTATTTTTCTCCCTTGATATCAAAATATCAATTTTTAATTCTTCTTATTGATTTTTAAATTGTAATAATTTTTGGAAATGTTTTATAGTTTTGAAATCCACTACTATGTTGATTTGTATACTTTTAGTCATGTATGAGAAAATAATTAAAATTAATAACATGTCAATGATGTGGAGTGTTTATAATCATAATAAAATTAATATAATGTGGTCCATTGGTCCTTTAAATTAATTAAATAATAATCAAATTATTATTCGAATATGTAAATGTCATGATTGTTAATGGATTTCATTCAATGATAAAATTATCATCATGGATATAATTATTTAATGAGATGGTTACAATAAAATAAAAATTATTCTAAAGGAATATTTTAGTGATTTAGGATACATGATATCTAGTAATAAATTCAGTGATGATATGTAACACCCCAAGATTTCATAGTGTGTTATTTCTTCAAAATAATTCAATAACTTGCACTACACGCAACACCGAGTTCAATTGCACCATGACTTACCAAAAAAAAAGCCATTAAAAGAGGTCATGAATAGCATTAACTACATTTTTATCTTTATATAATCCTTATAATTTTAGAATCCATATTATGAGTTTCTTAGTCATAATGCAAGAACAGATTCATTTTCAGTATTGCACTTTTATCAACTTTTGATAGTGAAACCTTTTTAAATACAATATTTTAAACTTTTTGACTAAATGGAGACATCAAAAAATTTAAAATGAAACATCCCAAGCTTCCACGGTACGCTTTCCTTTGAATAAAACAGTAGCGTGTGTTGTACGCAACGTCGAGTTTTAACACACACCACAACCGATCAAACTAGCCGTTATGAATAGTAATACCTAAATTTTGAAATTATATATATTTTATATTTGGAAATGGACTTCATTTTAGGATTCGGAATATCGAATTGAGCCTAAGGTGAAATTTTGGTACTTTTCGGATAACTTTCATATTTTGATGAATAGTGAAAATTACTAAATTTTAATTAAAAACAACTTTTTTAATCAAAATAATTAATAGTGATAAATTATGAATTTGAGTGGTTTTAAAGTATATTTAGAATATATTTTTACCATTTAATATAATGTTGGTCATTGGACATAATTTTACAATTAAACCGAACATAAACAAGTGTCAATCTTTTGATAGTTATTATCTCTTAAAAACACGCTTTTTGTTTTGACAGCGGGAATTAATTTTAAATTAATTTCTGCCACTTCTGTGTTTTGAATTTAGAAAAATGGATTCCATATTTGGAATCAGGATGTTCAAATTGTGTAAATAGGTAACTTTTATTTTTAGACATTTTGAATAATTACTGCGGTAAATATTTTATTTACCATGGTTAAGGGTAAATCCGGTAAATAAGGGTTAAAAAATAATATTATAATAATACTAAATTACCCTAAAACGTGTCTTAACCCTATTGGTTGATACATGGTCGACCATGGGCATCTTTGGGTCTATTTTGGGACCCCATGGATCCACTTGTAAGTGATAATGACACTTTATTTTAATTAAGTTAAAATGAATACAAAAATGACACAAGCATATATCTTTTAGAAGCACAATTGTTAAATAGGGATATATATGTTGGATTTTAGATTATAAATATTCATTAGAAAGATAAAAAGATTTCCTACATAATTATATTTTATTTATAATTTTTAGACATTAAATAATTTATTTTATTTATGACACAATGATGATGCAGTAATTACTATAATAGTGAACAATTAAAATAATTGATATTATAAATACCCAAATAAATATAATATGAAACTTTTAATGAATTTAACTAATTTTCTAGGATAATATGATATATTATGATTGATGTAATTGACTTTGTTCGAAGTAATCAATCTGTTATGAGTTTCACAAAAATCAACTATTGAATAGTGTCAAAATTGACATAAAAGAGTTCTTAAAACAAATATTATATTATTAATTGATATTAAATTCCTAAAAATCAAAGGTTCGTCCAAGAGACTTATATCATGATATTTTCATCATTAATGTACCACTTGGGGGTCTCTTGGATGTATATAGTAAGTTTATTAACCATATTATATAAAAATACATAGAGACATTGTAAAAGTGAAACTAATTAACTTAGAGTTAATACTTAAAGATAAGGTTAATATAAGTACCCAAACCTGTCTAAATTCTATTGGTTGAGTGGTTTTCGACCTATCCCCACCTTAACCTTTGAATAATCAACTTTGGAGCCATTAGCAACCCAATATGAATTTATTATAAATTAATATTTCTAGCTTTTCCAAAGGTGCCCCTCACCCCTCTTATAAAAGGGCACTCCTCCTTCTCATTTCATCACAACTTCAAAGCCTTTTGGTTCGCCCAAACACTGCCCAAATACTCTCCCAACATCCCTCAATACAACCTAGAGGCCTTAGTTTTATCAGAAAGCCAACCTAAGGAGCCCTTTTGATCAAATAAAAAGGAAGAACCCGAAGAAGAGATAATGATTTCACCACCCTTTTCTAAGTTCCTTTCTTCTTCCACTTCCTCTTTCTTTGTTATTACCATTATAAAATTATAACTCCAGTATCTTACATATACTGTGATGTTATTATAAATATGGTACAACCATATTCAGTATTCTATCCACCCTTTGAATAACATGTCACCATACGTGCGTACGAACGGCTTACCGTCTCCACGTCGTGGTGTAATTGTTATTCAATATATTATTATTTGGATGGGTATAATAATGATATGTAACTCATGTGAATAATAAATATAACATGTTAAGGATTCTGTATATATGATATAACAACCATTTATATATTATTTTAATAACAAAAGAATGATATTGTCGCTCGTGCGTACGTACGGACTACCGTCCCCACGAACGCGAAAAGATTCATCTCCATCGTATCCATTCAAGTATAATTATCATTTGATGATTTAAAAATGATGTTTATGGACTTGATATCATTATGTATATCTATAATATACATCCTATCCATTACAAACATGTCTTACGTAACAAAACATATAAAAGAAAACGATTAAGTTAACACCCGAAACGACGATAATTCTAAGATATTATTATCAAATCAATATTAAAAGATCATATATGATATCATATTAATGTATATGATTCTTGTATAATTTAATAACAATTATTTAACCATTATACATGAGGTTAAACTACCCCAACCAAGGAAAAGTACAAGGTAAGAGATTTTCTTATCTCACTTTCAATTCCGTGAGATTTCCATTGTTCGCCACTAAATTATTGAAAGTGGTGTATTGTGTACTGCCATTTGATATATATTATCATGATTCTCTTTATATTAATGTTATTCTGTAAATCATTTGGTGGTTATTAACTTTTGGCCATACGACTCAGTTGATTAACATGGTAAGGGGTTTTCATCTCACTCTTTATTTCCGTGAGATTCATGCCATATTTCCACTATTATCTTTTGTGTGGTGTATGTACTGCCCATAATTGTATTCTTTGTGTAATACACTTTACCTTATGTGTATTTACATTTTCATTGTATGATACATCTTTCATGGGTTGTATGATTCATAAGTTACCAAATTGGTAAGGGTTATTTCACAATCTCTTCATTATCCGAGGTTGTTTATACTTAATAATCTACTGGGATTTCTTGATCATCCACATCCATGTTTCTTCGAAATGTATTTCAAAACATATTTATTATTTACATGAATATGGGTTAAAGTCATTTATACCCTTGTTTGAATTTTTATAAGAGGTTTATAAAGGAATCTTTCTGTCGTTTTCAAAACAAGGTCCTTTTTAACCTTTTCAACAGAATTAAGGTAAGAATGTTTTTTTTAACTTATACGGCGGGTGCGGCTATTTTCCGCTGTTATAAAATCTTCAAATCTTCCCTTACAAGCTTATAAGATTATTTTCAAAGAAAATGTTTGATTTTATATGGATCTTAAATGATTTCAAAATAAAAGGACATATTTCTTTAAAAAGAATTTTGATTTCATCTATGTCAACATCCTTTGATGGATTTTAAGATTATTTGAAGTTGATTTATTATGATACAAAACTTCTATATTGATTTGAAGGTTTTGTGATATGTTTGACTGTGGATGTGAATTTTTCTACCATTCATAGTTTATGGTGAAATTATTGACATTTCGTATGCTAGTTCCAATAAGAATGTTTATGTTATATTTCAATCTTTACTTCATATGAATGTGTTGGAAAAGTATGTTCCAGGTTAGGGACTGGTAAAAGTAAGCCCTCCGGGTTGGTGTCCGGTTATTAGAGGCACTCCGGGTTGGTGTCCGGTTATTAGAGGCACTCCGGGTTGGTGTCCGGTTATTAGAGGCACTCCGGGTTGGGTTCGGGTTACAGTTAGCCCCAAGGTCTTGGGATGAGGCCTTGACAAAGAAATTAAAGTTCAGCATTATGCATTCCAACATTATGAAAGTGGTTATTGATTTTGCATGTGATTATTTGATTAGTAGAATATCCATGTGAACAAGTAAATGGCATTATTTCATTTTACTTTTGCCATACTATGTTGAAGTTCATGTTTAAAAGGCTTTTGTTTTAGTAATTCATTGCCTTAAATGTTTATGCTTATTTTTGAATGTTCCGCTATATTGTTATCCTTACTGGGCATTTGAGCTCACCCCTTTTCTATGTTTTATTTTTCCCAGGATGTGAAGATGTAAGTTATGAATGACCTGCAGGGATATTATGAGGGGATTATAGTGTGGACTGTGGAAACATTATGTTGTTGTAGTAGTTTTTCATTTTATGATGTAATGTAAAACTTATGAATATATCTAGTGTTTCCAAGGATAATAAACCAATCGGTCTTTCGAGATTTGATCCTTCTTGTGATCATGCCAATGTTATGTAATAATGCACCGACTCTGGGTAACTAGGGTCAGGGCGTTACAGTTGGTATCAAAGGAAGTTTATTACAAACCTTGGAAGCTAGATTTAGATAAACTCTGATTAGAGCACGTAGACCTAAGATAAACTTTGAGGATTAGTATAGAAGAACTTCCTAGAATTTTGGTATTGTAGAGTTTTGTGAGTTTTCCGAGCAATACATCCCTGTCTGGATACGAGCAGGTAGAGGCGGCTCTGGCAAAAATGTACATAGGGGTAAAACCCGAAAACACCGCTTTGAGCTAGACTCGAACGGGAACTGGGGCACGACAACGGGCCTTGCTGCACTCTTGGTTACGACACTCCCGGGGGATATGATTAGGATAACTCTCATTTTCTTTACAAATAATTATGAAGGGTTTATGAGTATATACTTCCTCAAAGAAAACATTTTTATGATTATGGATTATATCCATAAATAGTTCAATTTATGTTAAGTGTTTTATAAGTATGGGATTATGTATTTTGATTCATAAACTGATCTAGTTTATGCCATTGTTTAGAAATGGCGCCTCGTAGAAGGAATGAGAACTCCAGAAATACACATGATTTAAAGAGAAGGAAGGATCATATCTTTCATGGTCTTAAGCTAGAATTTATAAGAGAAATAGTCTCCCATGTATTATCGTCATATGAAGAAATAATATCATGTGTTGATAAGATAAGTAAAGAGTTTACTGAGTCCTATGGCTTTGAAGGGAATCAAGAGAAGAAAAGGATGGAAGAGAGAAAGATGGATAAAGGGAAAAGGGAAAAGAAGAATTTTCCCATATGTGGTAACTGTGGAAAGAAACACCCTGGAACTTGCCTGAAAGGAATGGGAGTTTGTTATAAGTGTGGAGGAAAAGGGCACAAAGTACGTGACTGCAAGGGTATGAAAATGGTTTTAAATGTACAATGCTTCATTTGCAAGGAGTTTGGACACTACGCGAACCTATGCCCCAGTCATCAGACTATGCCCCAAATGATGCTATTGGATAATAATCAAGTTATGATACTACCACAGATGAAGAGGAATGATTAGAGTTCTTATGTTGATTATGTCAATTGATTGTTGTATCAACAATGTACTTGTTATAATAATTATGGAGTATATAAGGATTGTACTGCAGTACTATTTCATTAAGGACTTGAGATTCTGTGGAACAAAGAAAAGTGACTCAATAGCAGGATAACTTTTTGGAAAATATATGGTTGAGAGAATGATAAATCATAATATAGTTCTGATACTGAGGTACTGATTTTGGAATAATATGTGATTGTTTTGGATAAATTATATTGGATATTCTTGACTACCTTGGAACTGATTAATGATTTGTATATTCCATCGTTGTTGGGGTTTAAAACATTTTTGGATTAATGAAGTATATCCAGTATTCTATATGGAATAAGGGAGCATGAATGTAATCAATAAGGAATAGGGTAATACATGATGAAGGTATTCATATGCTATTACGGGGTAAAAATGATCTATATTATGTTTACCCTCCTTATAAATGTTAGATTGTGAGTTTGGACAGAAGTATTTTGGATAGTTCTAGTTTGGATTATTTTGGATTTCCATAAAAGTACAACCCGGAGGTCGGGCGTCAACCCGTCACGTCCGGCAAGGCTGCGAGACTTGAACCCGCAACCGAAGGGCGACAAGGGTGTATCACCTACCACTGGCCCATGAGATGTCCTGGATTAAATAATGTAGTTTTTATTAAAAGATCATGTAGATGAATTATAAATTCGTTTATTTTGGAACCCTATACGAATAGTGTAAATAGATTTTTTTACATTATATTATCTTTTAGAGTGAAATATGAGTTTGTGGTAGCAATTTATTAATGGATAAAACTCTAATTATAAAGTAAGTATATATCCTTATGATCTTAGCCAATCTCATAAATAAATTCCTCAATATTAAGAAAAGCAACTTAGAACAAAAAATTTTTCCTAGATGGTACCTTAAATCATCACTAATTTATGGCTTTGGGACTGTTGGCCTTTTCATAGCCGTGTTCTCTACCACTCTCCATCAGATAATTGATGGTTAGATTTTTCTTCCATATCCATATTTTCCTACATGGAACCCTAGTATGTGTTATTTTCGGTAATCTTCATACTTTCGACTCTTTATTTTAAATAGAGGCCTCGTTAATTCATTTTTCGATGTGGGATTTCAACTAAGATATTTTGAAACGTCAAAAATGTGTTATCCCAATACCCTATATTTTGTTGAACCGATGGTACTTCAAATCATCATAGATTGATGAGTTTAAGGACCTAAATTATACACTTGTTTGTGATTGATGACCTCAATCACTACCTATAAATATTTACGTTTTTTCTCTGATTATATGTCTCTAATTGCCACCAATGTTCTCCTAATCAAGATCATAATTTGGTGGTGACCCTTTCATTTCTCTTTTCCTCATATTAAGACTAAATTTTAGTAACCCAATTTCCGATGTGGGTTTTCCCACAAATATATTATCTATTTTCAACCTTTTATTTTCGAAGAACAATTTCAAATTGCGAGGACGCAATTTATTAAAGGAGGGGAGAATGTAACACCCCAAGATTTCATAGTGTGTTATTTCTTCAAAATAATTCAATAACATGCACTAAACGCAACACCGAGTTCAATTGCACCATGACTTACCAAAAAAATCCATTAAAAGAAGTCATGAATAGAATTAAATACATTTTTAACTTTATATAATCCTTATAATTTTAGAATCCATATTATGAGTTTCTTAGTCATAATGCAAGAACAGATTCATTTTTAGTATTGCACTTTTATCAACTATTGATAGTGAAACCTTTTTAAATACAATATTTTAAACTTTTTGACTAAATGGAGACATCAAAAAATTTAAAATGAAACATCCCAAGCTTCCACGGTACGCTTTCCTTTGAATAAAACAGTAGCGTGTGTTGTATGCAACGTCGAGTTTTAACACACACCACAACCGATCAAACTAGCCGTTATGAATAGTAATACCTAAATTTTGAAATTATATATATTTTATATTTTGAAATGGACTTCATTTTTGGATTCGGAATATCGAATTTAGCCTAAGGTGAAATTTTGGTACTTTTCAGATAACTTTCATATTTTGATGAATAGTGAAAATTACGAAATTTTAATTAAAAACAACTTTTTTAATCAAAATAATTAATTGTGATAAATTATGAATTTGAGTGGTTTTAAAGTATATTTAGAATATATTTTTACCATTTAATATAATGTTGGTCATTGGACATAATTTTGTAATTAAACCGAACATAAACAAGTGTCAATCTTTTGATAGTTATTATCTCTTAAAAACACGCTTTTTGTTTTGACAGCGGGAATTAATTTTAAATTAATTTCTGCCACTTCTGTGTTTTGAATTTAGAAAAATGGATTCCATATTTGGAATTAGGATGTTCAAATTTTGTAAATAGGTAACTTTTATTTTTAGACATTTTGAATAATTACTGCGGTAAATACTTTATTTACCATGGTTAAGGGTAAATCCGGTAAATAAGGGTTAAAAATAATATTATAATAACACTAAATTACCCTAAAACGTGTCTTAACCCTATTGGTTGATACATGGTCGACCATGGGCATATTTGGGTCTATTTTGGGACCCCATGGATCCAATTATAAGTGATAATGACACTTTATTTTAATTAAGTTAAAATGAATACAAAAATGACACAAGCATATATATTTTAGAAAAACAATTGTTAAATAGGGTTATATATGTTGGATTTTAGATTATAAATATTAATTATAAAGTTAAAAAGCTTTCCAACATAATTATATTTTATTTATAATTTTTAGACATTAAATAATTTATTTTATTTATGACACAATGATGATGCAGTAATTACTATAATAGTGAAAAATTAAAATAATTGATATTATAAATACCCAAATAAATATAATATGAAACTTTTAATGAATTAAACTAATTTTCTAGGATAATATGATATATTATGATTGATTTAATTGACTTTTTTCGAAGTAATCAATCTGTTATGAGTTTCACAAAAATCAACTATTGAATAGTGTCAAAATTGACATAAAAGAGTTTTTAAAACAAATATTATATTATTAATTGATATTAAATTCATAAAAATCTAAGGTTCGGCCAAGAGACTTATATAATGATAGGTTCATCATTAATGTACCACTTGGGGGTCTCTTGGATGTATATAGTAAGTTTATTAACCATATTATATAAAAATACAAAGAGACATTGTAAAAGTGAAACTAATTAACTTAGAGTTAATACTTAACGATAAGGTTAATATAAGTACCCAAACCTGTCTAAATTATATTGGTTGAGTGGTCTTCGACCTATCCCCACCTTAGCCTTTTAATAATCAACTTTTGATCCATTAGAAACCGAATATGAATTTATTATAAATTAATATTTCTAGCTTTTCCAAAGGTGCCCCTCACCCCTCTTATAAAAGGGCACTCCTCCTTCTCATTTCTTCACACCATAAAAGAATTTTGGTTCGGCCAAACTCTGCCCAAATACTCTCCAAACATCCCTCAATACAACCTAGAGGCCTTAGTTTTATCATAAAGCCAACCTAAGGAGCCCTTTTGATCAAATCAAAAGGAAGAACCTGAAGAAGAGGTAATGATTTCACCACCCTTTTCTAAGTTCCTTTCTTCTTCCACTTCCTCTTTCTTTGTTCTTACCATTCTAAAATTATAACTCCAGTATCTTAAATATACTGTGATGTTATTATAAATATGGTACAACCATATTCATTATTCTATCCACCCTTTGAATAACATGTCACCATACGTGCGTACGAACGGCTTACCGTCTCCACGTCGTGGTATAATTGTTATTCAATATATTATTATTTGGATGGGTATAATAATGATATGTAACTCATGTAAATAATAAATATAACATGTTAATGATTCTGTATATATGATATAACAACCATTTATATATTATTTTAATAACAAAAGAATGATATTGTCGCTCGTGCGTACGTACGGACTACCGTCCCCACGAACGCGATAAGATTCATCTCCATCGTATCCATTCAAGTATAATTATCATTTGATGATTTAAAAATTATGTTTATGGACTTGATATCATTATGGATATGTATAATATACAACCTATCCATTACAAACATGTCTTACGTAAAAAAACATATAAAAGAAAACGAGTAAGTTAACACTCGAAACGACGATAATTCTAAGATATTATTATCAAATCAATATTAAAAGATCATATATGATATCATATTAATGTATATGATTCTTGAATAATTTAATAACAATTATTTCACCATTATACAGGAGGTTAACCTACCCCAACCAAGGAAAAGTAAAAGGTAAGGGATTTTCTTATCTCACTTTCAATTCCGTGAGATTTCCATTGTTCGCCACTAAATTATTGAAAGTGGTGTATTGTGTACTGCCATTTGATATATATTATCATGATTCGCTTTATATTCATGTTATTCTGTAAATCATTTGGTGGTTATTAACTTTTGGCCATACGACTCAGTTGATTAACGTGGTAAGGGGTTTTCATCTCACTCTTTATTTCCGTGAGATTCATGCCATATTTCCACTATTATCTTTTGTGTGGTGTGTGTACTTCCCATAATTGTATTCTTTGTGTAATACACTTTAACTTATGTGTATTTACATTTTCATTGTATGATACATCTTTCATGGGTTGTATGTTTCATAAGTTACCAAATTGGTAAGGGTTATTTCACAATCTCTTCATTATCCGAGGTTGTTTATACGTAATAATCTACTGGGATTTCTTGATCATCCAAATCCATGTTTCTTCGAAATGTATTTCAAAACATATTTATTATTTACATGAATATGGGTTAAATTCATTTATACCCTCGTTTGAATTTTTATAAGAGGTTTATAAAGGAATCTTTCTGTCGTTTTCAAAACAAGGTCCTTTTTAACCTTTTCAACAGAATTAAGGTAAGAATGTTTTTTTTAACTTATACGGCGGGTGCGGCTATTTTCCGATGTTATAAAATCATCAAATCTTCCCTTACAATCTTATAAGATTATTTTCAAAGAAAATGTTTGATTTTATATGGATCTTAAATGATTTCAAAATAAAAGTACATATTTCTTTAAAAAGAATTTTGATTTCATCTATGTCAACATCCTTTGATGGATTTTACGATTATTTGAAGTTGATTTATTATGATACAAAACTTCTATATTGATTTGAAGGTTTTGTGATATGGTTGACTGTGGATGTGCATTTTTATACCATTCATAGTTTATGGTGAAATTATTGACATTTCGTATGCTAGTTCCAATAAGAATGTTTATGTTATATTTCAATCTTTACTTCATATGAATGTGTTGGACAAGTATGTTCCAGGTTAGGGACTGGTAAAAGTAAGCCCTCCGGGTTGGTGTCCGGTAATTAGAGGCACTCCGGGTTGGTGTCCGGTTATTAGAGGCACTCCGGGTTGGTGTCCGGTTATTAGAGGCACTCCGGGTTGGTGTCCGGTTATTAGAGGCACTCCGGGTTGGTGTCCGGTTATTAGAGGCACTCCGGGTTGGGTTCCGGTTACAGTTAGCCCCAAGGTCTTGGGATGAGGCCTTGACAAAGAAATTAAAGTTCAGCATTATGCATTCCAACATTATGAAAGTGGTTATTGATTTTGCATGTGATTATTCGATTAGTAAAATATCCATGTGAACAAGTAAATGGCATTATTTCATTTTACTTTTGCCATACTATGTTGAAGTTCAAGTTTAAAAGGCTTTTGTTTTAGTAATTCATTGCCTTAAATGTTTATGATTATTTTTGAATGTTCCGCTATATTGTTATCCTTACTGGGCATTTGAGCTCACCCCTTTTCTATGTTTTATTTTTTCCAGGATGTGAAGATGTAAGTTATGAATGACCAGCAGGGATATTATGAGGGGATTATAGTGTGGACTGTGGAAACATTATGTTGTTGTAGTAGTTTTTCATTTTATGATGTAATGTAAAACTTATGAATATATCTAGTGTTTCCAAGGCTACTAAACCAATCGGTCTTTCGAGATTTGATCCTTCTTGTGATCATGCCAATGTTATGTAATAATGCACCGACTCTGGGTAACTAGGGTCGGGGCGTTACATGATATTTATTGAATGATATATTTCTAAAAATACAATGTATGGTATGGAAGGTAGAGTATTTTAGACATAATATATCTTATTGTATATTATGATAATACAATATAATTTTCAATACCCTATAATTTCATGAATCCTCAAACTCAAATAAGGATATTGTATGTTAAAATATTTCTTGCAATGAAAATTGATACCAATTATTCATTTCATTATATAATAAATACAAAAATAGAATTTAAATAAAATCATATAATGTTTAAATTGATTTTTAGTTAAAATTCATTGAATATTCTCTTGACTAGTGTGATATTGGATACATTAAATATTATAATATTATTCAAGAAGTGGGAAAGGTGTTGATGGGAAGTAGTATTACTGGGTAACTTATTATAAGGCGAATTCATCTTAGTACAGTAGCCATTATTCCTGTTTTTACTGAAATTCCTTTTAAATATTACATTGTATAAACTATTGAGTAATTCAATGTTGCTTTACTATTTTTAATGATATTTTTATTTATGTATTAAAATTTATATTTTTTTATACAATATTGATATCCTTTTTTGTATTGATTTTTTATATAGATATTGATAATGCATTTTACTACTTTAAAACCACATTACTATCAGTGATTTTGATAGATGATATATCTTTAGTGGTTGTTTCATCCACCATCAATAAAATTTGGGCAACAATAACCACAATAAAATAAGATAAAATTTCATATTTTGTGGCAGTGTCAACTAAATATATGTTATTTTATCATGGAAAAAATTTTAAATCATTAAACAAGACACTAAATATTTTAATAAAAATCCACTACTAACAGAAAAACTACCTCTAAATTTCCCACTAAAACACAACATCTATTTATAACAAAACCACTGATAAAATTAATTTTTACTGTGAAAATTTAAATGGCCATTAAAAAACATGTCATTAAATATTTAACAATTATCTATTTCATGGTGGTTATAAAAAACTAACATGAAATAAATTTTATGGGATTAAAAATCCATGAAAGTTAAAAATAAACTACTACTATATTTTTTTCATTCCGTTTAATAATAAATAAAAAATATATAACCCATATTTTAAATATTATATATTTAATTTAATGATAATTAAATAATAATTCAATCATTCCAATTAGGATTCTCCAAACAGAAAAATAATATAATATTAATCTATGATCATCATATGGTAATTCATTTATATATTTCTGTATCCCCTCATTCATTTCAAACATTACTATAATTCTTTTCTTAATCTGTATGTGTCTATTATACCACATAACATCAACTACCATGTTTCTTTATACTAACACATGATTCTATAATTCATTAATTTGATAATGTATGTCGAAAAATGAAATTGAAAGAAAATATTATCAATTACATATACCTATAAATAATAGACGAACCATAATTATATTATAAATACATATGACCATGAAACGCATTCATCAACAAATAAAAGGCACGTTAATCTCTATCAATGGAACTTTATTATTACCATATATTTTTTCCTATTGTTTTTTATTTATATATATTCCAATTTTTAAAATATTACACATATTTTATTATTGTTATAAATAATTTAAAAGAAAAAATCATATTTTTTGGTTAATTTTTTATATATTTTTAGGTTTATATAAAATTTATAATTTTTTTAAGTGACGTATTTAATTTTTTATTTTTTATACCTAACTTCTTAATGTATAATGTTTACATAGGGTTCTGATGTATTTTTATTTCATTTGTTAATAAATAATGAATAATTTATGTATGAATATTCAATAAATGAAATTTCATTTTTTAAATTGAAATAAAAATAAAAAAATTATACTTTCTTCTTATTATGATTGTGAACAAAAAACAAAATGGTTATTTGTAGCTTTAATTTATGAAAAATTAGTTTCAATACTTATAAAAATAAAAAGAAATTAAAAATTAAATTAATAAAGAAATTTCAATTTTTATTTAAATAAAATTATTAAATTAATTAAATATTTTTTATAATAAATACTCAAATATTTTTTAGTCATATTGGTATTTAATAATTAATTTAAAATAATAATAAAATATTTTTTTATTAAAATTTTTCAATTAAGGAAATTTATGATTTGAGGGTCTCACTTAAGTATGGGGTTGTGATTTTATGGGTTTTTATTAGACTATAGATGTCTAAGTATTGGATTACGAAATTCACATTTGAACTATAGAGGTCTAGTGTGAGATAATCATTGATCCATATAATGAAAATAATTTAAGTTCGATTCCATAAAAATATCTCTATATTTAAAATATGATTAGACATACTATGTAACACCCCACCCCTACCTCATTGTCTTGAAAAGGCAGTGAGGGCTACTTGGCCTTAAGCGATGTTCCCAATGCACCAATGGTTGGCAATAAATGCTGAGTTCTTCAAGGCCAAGTTGGGGAATTATTTTCCCATAAGAAAAAACCAACCAAAGCATCCACTAAGAGCCACTATATGATGAAAATCAATTCCCATACCCAACCACGCATTCCCAAAAGACATCCAATTTGTTCCACAACACAAGTCAAAACCAATACAAAGAGACATGTCCATAAAACATCAGAGTACACTACGGAAACTAAACAACCAAAAACCACATGCCATGACACCACCACAGCTCCACACCAAGCTCCAAGCTCCAAGATCCACCAATGGATCACAAAGCTCCACTAAAGGAGGGATATTCCTTCCCTTTGCCCACATCACGGTACATGACATTTGCAAAGACACCACAGTGCTAAGCAGGGGGTGAGTACTAAAACTAAGTAGGATTTCCCCAAATCACTTCCCTACACAAGCCACTAGGATAAAACTGTTTGTACATTTATATATAACATTTTATGTAATATAATAACAAGTGAAACCATTACCATAAGCCAACCATGCTCTTACCCAGCCATCACACCCAAACCAATCAACCAAGGGAAATCCAACCAAACAAGACAAAAACATCCAATCATTTATCATTAGCACAACAATTCCTTCTTTCAAAGCAATGAACAATAAGAAACCAAAACGATGGGACTTCTGCCCAACCCATTTACCCATTCACACCAAAACAATCAAAATAGTGGGACTTCTGCCCAACCCGTTCACCCATTCACAACTAGTGGTACTTCCCGACCACTACTCATACGGTGGTTCTTCCGACCACTATCCATCCCATTTTTATAGTGAGACATTCCGCCCACATAATACAACATTTAAATCAAAAAAACCAAGTATAAACCCACCAAGGTCACAAAAACATGCAATCAACTAATTACATTTCATATCAATCCACTTCAATAAATCACCGTTTTATTGGAAATCATTTTCCATGCCAAACAACATTTCAATAAAACAACCCTTTAATTGAAAACCCATTCCATCAATCATTTTCACAAATCAATCGTATAATCCCCGTTTAAAATATTCCTTTTAAAATCTACAAGAATAGCATTTCCACATAAAACACCCTTTTTCCCAAAAATCCCCAAAACATCCCCAGTGGATTTTTAATCAATTTTGCATAACAACACAAAATTAATTTTCAGAACAACAATTAATTGAAACAAAGAACCACTATTTCTAACCATGTAGAGTTGATAGAGAAGCCACCTACCTTTAGGGTTCCCGATAAATCGACCCACAAACAACCACGCCTCAAATCCGGCTAACGCACCACCAAAACCTCTCTTGATCACTTCCCCTAACATCCATAAGCCTTAATATTAACATCCAAGGAAACCACAACCCTAGATCTACACACAAAATGTTTAGATCTAGAAAACCATGAAATAGAGGGATTTAGATCTAGAGGAAAACAGAAGAAAACCAAGAGGAGATACTTACTTGGGAGAACCCACCTTGAATCCACCGTGAAACCCCTTCGAATCGCTTCCAAAACATATAGGAGAACCCCTCCAACCCTTAGGAACCGAAAATCCTGAGTGAGGCTCGAGTGGGAGAAAATTTGGAGAGGAATGAGGAAATACATAGTGATTCTAGATTTTAAAACCCTATTTTACGTGGCCTCATGGTTAGCCCGCACAGTTTGGAAAACCGTGTGCTAACCATGCACTCTCTTATACCTTGGGAGAAAGGGTCTGCATGGTTGCCTCACACAGTTTGGAAAACTATGCACAGGCCGTGCGAGGCCTATTGTCTCCCCTGCACGGTTTCCTATAGAACCCACACAGTTTCCACTAATCGTGCTCAAACCGTGCACCCCTTTTAAAGCCTCCAAACTCATACAAAACCATTTCAAACTATCCCAACAGCTTTCCAACTCATCCCATGAACTTTAAACACATAAAAATGTATAAACAAAAGCCACATTATTCAAAATGGTGGTGCTACATTCTCCCCACCATTTGAATTTCTATCCTTTGAAAGTAGTGAACCCACACTTTTCTGAAAGAGCTTAGGCCACTGCTCGACCATCTCTTTCTCCCGATCCCAAGTCTCCTCTTGAATCTGACCATGTTCCCACAAAAAATGAACTAAACTGATGCTTTGACCACGCAATACATTCTCTAGCCTATACACAACCTGCACTGGCACGTGCACCAAGGAAACATCCGTCTCTAGCTCAACATGATCCCATCAAATCAAATGGTCTTGATCCGTCTGATACATTTTCAACTGCCACACATGAAACACATTGTGCACCGCACTAATCCTAGGTGGAAAAGCTAAATGATAATCTACCTCACCAACCTGCTCAACAATCTCAAAAGGCCCAAAACATTACCCAAGGGATTTCTAATCAATTTCACATAACAATTCAAAATTAATTTTCATCACAACAATTAATTTTAACAAAGAACCACTATTTCTAACCAAGTGGAGTTGAGAGAGAAGCCACCTACCTTCAGGGTTCCCGATAAATCGACCCACGAACAACCGCACCTCAAATCTGGTCAACGCACCAACGAAACCTCTCTAGATCACTTCCCCTAACATAAAAAATCCTTAATATTAGCATCCTAGGCAACAAAAACCCTAGATCAACACAAAACAAGTGTAGATATAGAAAAAAAAAGAGAGAGATGTAGATCTAGAATAAAACACCAGGAAACCAAGAGGAGAGACTTACTCAGGATAAACCAACTTGAATACACCTTGAAACCCCTTCAAATCGCTTCCAAAACGTGTGGGAGAGCCCCTCCAACCCTTTGGAACTGAAAATCCCATGTGAGGCTCGAGTGGGAGAAAATTTGGAGAGGAATGAGGCAATCGTGAGTGAGCCCGAGTTTTAAAACCCTATTTTAAGTGTCCACACGATTAGCCCGCACGGTTTGGAAAACCGTACGCTAACCATGTGAATTCTACTACCTTGGGAGCAAGGGTTCACACGGTTTCCTCGCACGGTTTGGAAAACCGTCTGTAGACCGTGTGAAGCCTACTGTCTCCCCTGGACGGTTTCTTGGAGAACTCGCACGGCTTCCACTAACCGTGCTCAAACCGTGCACCCCTTTAAAAGCCTCCAAAATCATCCAAAACCATTCCAAACTCTCCCAACCACGTTCCAACTCATCCCATGAACTTTAAACACATACAGATTCATAAAAATTTCCACATACCTCAAACCGGTGGTGCTACATACTATGTCTAATGAGTTCGATCATATAACTGCAGTAATCACAAAATCATTAATTATATGATAAAAAAATAAATCATTATACATACAGTATTGATACTAGTAAATATAACCTAAATTCAACCATCCAAAACATAATAATATAAATTTTATTAGAGTGTCACTTGAATAGTGAAATAACTTTTAGGATTAGTGTTTTATAGAGGTATTAAAAACACTTAATTATAATAAATATGTATTTAATTGATAAATTTTTTTCTATACATAGTTTTCATTATTCAACATTATTTACATAAAATATCCCATTAAATAATTAACAAATTAATCGTTTCTTGAAAATGTTAATTTAGGTTCAATATTCATCATTAAGAGAAATGGAAATAATATGAAAGTTGATATCAATTGCTCAATAAAGGTAAAAAAAATCATCCTTAATTAAATTTAATTCATGATAATATGATAAGAATAAGGGAATGAAGACATAATCAATGTGAATTAATATAGAATAAGATATTTCATAAACATCAAAAATAGTTTATAATTAACGAGTCATTTCATAAATCATTTACAAAAGGCATGATTCATATTACACAATAATCATGATACATTTAAAAACAATCCTTATGAAAACAATAAATTAGGTTTCATAAAATGTATTAATGTACTGTCTATGTATCATATAACATCAAACCTTCAACATGGAGTCACCTAACTAGATAATTATTTAATACCATAGGATTAAACTATAACTATTAAACCTCATCATCTCATAATATTACCAAAACTCCATCATCTCGTATGAGTATCTTCTATACAATAACTATCCTTTCATTACCCAATGAATTATAGAGGTATCACTAGATCAAACATCTTATAAGTTATATTGGGGAATACCATTATCATCATCTATATCAAGAACACACATCATAATTATCTATATTGGGCATATCCATCATTATCAGTAATGCACATGTACTATATAATGAGTCAATAAACTAGAACATTTAACATATAAAAATAAAAATAATCATTTATAATTCATGTCTTGATTTACCAATATAAAAGAAATTGGTTACATGAAAATCAATTTCAAGTAATAATAATCCATCGAAATGAATTATTATGATGTAAGTCCCCATCCTTAAATAATTTCTTAATATTAAATTAAGATAATAAATCACATTGGGGATCTTATCAGGTTTATATCATTATAGAATTAGGTCATAACAAATACATAACAACATGAATATTACATGTAGTAACTTTTACTTTCTATCCATTCATTTAATAATATAGAAACCCTAAAAAATGAAACATGTTTAGTTACATGTTTTAGATATCAAGATTTTTCCATGATCCTATCCTTGACCCTATCTTGCATTATGTCCTGTGAAAAACATTTCAAAACTTTGGATGGCCATAAAAAACTATGTAAGGGATACATAAATATGGAAAACTATTATTTTTTCAAAACAACATGTAAACCATGAATAAATTATCATAGTGTAATACTTTTCACCTTTAAGTAGTAGAAAAAACACTTCATTGAATATAAGCTCATTACTTACCATTTTTATGACAATAATATTATCTTAAATCTCATAGAAAGTAGAATATAGAATATAAAAGTATCCTATGACATAACATACATAAACGAAATAAATATACGGTAAAATTCCACGCATATCAAAAAATGAAATAACCATATGGCCAACATTTATACTCAATGAATGAGAGATTAAAACATACCCACTGATCCTTGGTTTATCCCAGAACAATCTATCATTTGGTTTATCAAATGACCACCCATCATTGGTTTACCACGTAACCTCATGTCAAATTTCCAAGTACCATTATATAATCATAACACATAAAATATTGAAAATATCAACATTTCAATAATAAAATTTCATTTGAAATCACAATAAATAATTTAAGAAAATTGAATCACTCAATCCATTTCATGAAAAATTTTCAATATTAAAATACATAAAATGTTATATGGTGTTTATTTTTGTTTTAAAAATCATTACGACTTGATATGGTATCGGAATATCAAATGATTATTGTGGGGGTCGAAAGGTCGTTGCCGCTGCATATGATAAAAACACTCCTTTAATCATTTATTAAAATGTTTTGTATAAAAAAATTTCTATTTTAATGAATTTAAAATTCAATGGGGTTCATTATACAAATTATAAATGACAGATGTGTATATGTTCAGAACAAGCCTCGAACGATAGGAGATTGAGACGAAGTCCCTTACCTCATGTCTGACTTGACTCGTTCATTCTTTAATTTTTTGGAATAATAAAATGAAGTTAATTTCTACATTCTTCATAAAATTTTTCATGTTTATAAATAATTTTATATAACTTTTTAACATGTTAAAAAAATTAAAGAATACATTAAGTTAATACTCGTCATTTTGTCGATATTGGGTACTTGAGTTGAAAATGATCAGGTTATAATTAGAATTTTTTTAGGTGGTCAAATGTACATTACCTCCATAATAGTATTAATGATTTAAATATCATATATATCTTGTATATATGTTTTTATAATAGTCTATAAAATTTGGAGATAAGAAATGAAATGTATCGTTCATGGAGACGGTAATCAATTCATACGTACAAACGCTACATTAATTTATTTGTTATATTAATTAAATTAAAAATAAATGATACATAGTTATATATTATATTTACAATATAATATCATATAATATATAAATTTCATAAGATCATTGATTCCATACATTAATCATTCAATGTATTGCATGAACGGGTCATATCAATTTGAGGGGGTGGTAGTCGACACCCCCTCAAGTAAAATTATTTGTATTTTCACATTATGGAAATAATAATGGTTTGATTAAAATAAAAAAACTAAATCATATAGAAAATATAAATATAATATATGTCATATATAAATAATGTTTCATCATAATAGCGACCATTAGAGGTGGTTGTGGAAAATCAAACAATCATCATTTGATGAGGTAGTGGTTCGCCATACACAGAAACAATTTGTTAGTATCTAGTAACTAGATATTTATGTTGTATTTGTTCTAATAAATCTCATAACAAAATCCTAATATATTTAAGATAATGTTGCCTTTATGAAATCAATGAATAATAATGGCATAAGGAGTTGAGTGGGAAAATAATAGAAATGAACATGAGAGAGGAAGTTGCCTCAAAATCGGGTAACATAATTGGAATTGAGACTCAAGTTTTTATTGATTTTACTTATTCTAAATATACGGATTCTAGAAGGAATAGAGGGATGTTGGGAGATGATTTATTAAGAGGTTGGATGATCCAAGGGTACTTTTGGAATGTCTAGAAATATAATTTTACTATAAACTAAATTTTGATTTCAAAAGGTCCACAACTCATTGAATTTGAAGATAATATGAGTATTTTTCAAAATCCCTTCAACCAATATGTTTGAGACTATGTGACAGGATTTCAGTCTTATGATCTTGTAAGGGGATTTCAGATCTAGGGTTTCCACCGCCACAGCCTTCATCCCCGCGTGGTGGATCTTCTATGAATTCTTCCTGAATTTTTTTTTGTTTTCATCCCTCCCCCTATTATGGTTTCAAGTTCGGATTTTGTGGCACTTCGGTTCACGATTCTTGGGCGTAATACTGGTTTGCGATGAGGTCCCTTTGTTTGTCAGCTCAATCATTGGAGCGTTTGTGGGATCGTGGTTTCTGGTGGCGTGGCATCGTCCTAGTTTGTCGAAGCTTGAGGGTTGTGTTCATGATTCAACGAATTAAATGATTTGAAGGTTCATGGTGGTCTTCTCCGGCCGGAATGTTGGCAGATACGGGATTTGATTGGTTGATCTATCGCGTTCGGGCTTGGTGATGGGTTCTCTCTCTCAACCTTTATTCTTCTTTCTCAATTTGGGATTCGCCTATTGATGTCTTTCGATTCTTGCATCTTTGTGTTGGATCCCTTTTGATTATTCTTCTCCAGGAACGCGTTGTTTTGTGTTGTGTGATGGTTCAACCCCCGACATTCAAGGGTTTCATCGCCTCACATCACTTTTCATTTTATGGTCCACCCTGGTTCTTTCAAGGGTTCGATCTCGTTTCTTCATTATCATTCTCGTTGGAATTGGGTTATCACCAGTTGAGAGTTTTATCTATTTTTCTGGTTCGATGTTGGTGTTTTATGGTAAGGATATGATGATTTCGGGTGGAACTTTTATTGTGACGAGGAAGGAAGTGTCAAAGGTGAGCGTCGACTGACAATTCTCGTCAGGGTGTTGCGATTTCTCCGGTAACGGCAAGGCTGTGTTCGATTCCGGTATTGATGATGACGATGGTAGGTTGGGACGTGACTTCTGGTGCTTGTTGGTCTACGGGGTGGCCCATAGATCGAGAATCCCTTTTGAATTTTGAATTTTGTAATGTTATAAACTTTTGTGGTGTTTTGAATTTTAGATTTTGTGGGCTGGATTCTTACTGTGGGTGGTAATGGGGTTTGTTGGGTTTGTACTAGTTGACTTTGTATTTGGTTCAAACTTACCCGTTTAAAAGTTTCACTTGAATATAAAAAATATATTGTCAAATAAAATAGGATTGAGAGAAGTTGTGGTTTCATATTTAGCCTTTTTATTTAGCTTTAACCCATAGTAAACTAATTTAACTCTTACCATGTCTTATTATTTATTCATACAATATGGTTAATATAGTTACCATAAAAGTCAATTGGAACCAAAATTGGTTCATTAAAGACATGTAGAATATTATCTAAGTCATTTTTCCAAAAATTAGATTTTTTGGACAATTATATTCTTTAATAAAATAGTATTTATTTTAAGAAACCATTTATGCCAATATTTATACTATTCATATCATGACATTTTAAAAATCAGTAAAAACTTGATTCATTCTAAAAATATTATTAATTAATAGATAACAAGTCATACTCACCCTGAAAATTTGTGGATGGAATAAAAAGTCAGAAAATAATTTTAATTTAATATTTATTATCTCATGTGTTTAAATCAAACATTAATAAGGTAATCACTACATTATCATTATGTTATAAACAAATTTAACTATATGATTCCTCAAAATAATAAATAAAATACAATGATGTATTAATTATTTTTATATTTCTAATTACTATTTACAGTCGAAAATAACACTTATATAACCCCATATAATTTTTTTAACTAAATGATACATGTTTATATTACATTTTCTATTACATAAAAATAATTCTTATAAAATATATGTTTCACATAAATGTGGCTCCATGGGGTCCAAAAATCGACCTAAGGAATCCCATGGTTGTAAATAATTCATACAATAGGAGAATGATAGGTTTTAAAGTAATTTTATTTTATTATAAAATTAATTTTTACCCATTTTTCCTAGATTTACAATTTAACAGTGGTAAATAAAATATTTCTTAAGGTTACAATAAATAATTTATAGAAATAAAAGGTACATATTTACACAATTTTAACATCTTGATTCATAATATGGAATCCATTTTTTCAAATTCATGACACAGATGTGGAAAAAATTAATTTAAAATTAATTTTCATTGACAAAACCAAAAAGTGGGTTTTTAAGAATTAATAAGTATCAAAATATTGGCATGTGTTTATGTCTAATTATAAATTGAAATTACTTATAATTAATTAAATGGGATTAAATGATATAAAAAAATATTGGTACACTTTAAAAACAATTAATATTAAAATCTATCCATATAAATAAATTAGATGAAAAGAAATTTTTTACTTAAAATGTAGTTTTATCACTATTCATTAAAATTAAACATTATCAAAAAATACAAAAAAAATTATCTAATGTAAATTTTGATGTCCATATTCAAAAGAAGAAGTTTATTTTGTCAAATTAAACATATAAAATTGACAAAAAAGTGATTTAAAAAGGTTTCTCCATCAAAATGTCAAAAAACTACCTTTTAAAAATATAATAATATTTTTGCTTAAAATTTGATTCATTCTCATTTAAAACTATAACATTTATTATAAAAATTTAAAAAAATTTAACAAACACATTTAATCATAATATGGTTAGTTCTGTTTATTCCCCCCCCAATACAATGTCCACGTAGTAACTACCATTTAAAAGAAAATATTATATTTTTATTTTTTTAGTATGGATCAGCCTTGTGTGGAATATATGATTTCAAAGAAACCTATTGTTGTGTGTCGGGTACTCCATCGAACATAGCATCCCCTTTCAAGTAATATTAATATTTAATTCAAATATTTAAATAATTATGAAAATTTTATATTCTTTATTTACATGGGATGTTACATCCTTCCCCCCTTTTGGAACTTTATTCCTCACAATTTTATTTACTCATCAATGATGTAGGGGTTTTTATCCCTCATACAAATTTTCAGACTCCCATGTTGCATCTTTAACCATATGATTTTTCCTCAAAACCTTTACCAAATTAATTACCTTATTTCTCAATACTTTCTCTCTTCAGTCATGAATCTAGACTGGTTGTTCCTCATAAGCGATATTTTCTTCAAACTGAACTACCTGTAGACTCAAAAAATGAGATGGATCTGGAATATCTTCCATGGAATTGAACCATGAAAAATATTATGTACAAAGGATAAACATTGGGGTAAATCCACTCTATAGTAAACTGATCCAACATTATCTATGATTTCACAGGGTTCAAAAAACCTCAGACGCAACATTCCCTTTTTACCAAAACGCATCACACTTATCCATTGTGATACATTGAGAAAGACATGATCACTTACCTCGAAATAAATATACAACCTCCGGTTCTCCGCATAACTCTTCTTCCTACTATGAGATGATGTAATGTGCTTCTAAATCAACTGAACTTTTTCTTTCATCTCTTCTACTAATTCTGGTCCCCTAAATATTTGATTATCTACATCATCCAAAAAATGGTGTTCGACATGGATTTTCATATAATTCCTCAAATGCTTCTATATGTATACTAGAATGAAAACTATTATTATAAGAAAACTCAAAAAAATAGTGTTGTTGGTCCCAACTTCCCAGGTAATCCATTGAATAAAAACGTATCACATCTTCCAATATTTGATTTGTTTATTATGACAGCACATATGAATGGGGATGAAAAGTTGTACTGAAATTTAATTCAGCACCGAACGACATCTGAATGCATTTTTAAAAGTTATAAGTGAACCTCAGATCATGATCAAATGTAACAGAGAGGGGGAATTCATGAAACCTGAATATATTTTTAATATACAAACAAGAATGTTGATCTACATACAATGTATCTTGAATATGATGAAATGTGAATAATTACATCATCGAACAACAATAACCCAGATCACATTATTTCCTCTATATGTCTTCGGTAATCCCAAAATAATGTCCATGGATATATTTTACCATTTCCACTCTGGCACCAATAAAGGATGAAGTATCCCTTTCAGTAATTGTCTCTCTACGTTAACATGTTGACATGTCAATCACTTCCTTGTAAAGTTATAAATATCTCTATTTTTTATCCCACCAGTAATACTCCTAAAGAGCTATGTATATCTTAGTTTTATGAGGATGAATTGAAAATAGGGAACTAAGAGCTTCACATAACAACTCTTTCTTCAACTGTGAATCACAAGTGTCAAATAATATCTTCCCTAATTTCAAAACACAATATTTATCTATGTTAAATTATGTAAAAATAGCTATATATCCAATTATACATTTTTTCAACTCATTGTATTCTTTCTATGCTTTCATAATTCTGTATGATAGAGATTATTTCACTGACACCTGAAACCTACCAGAGGGATATCCTACACAAACATCTTTTATACCAAAATTCATCAAATCATTAATCATAGGATCATTTTCCAAATGTAACATGGATAATATAACATTAATTTTTCGACTCAAAGTATCAACCAATTTATTTCCATTCCCTATATGGTAATGAAATATTCAATCATAATCCTAAATTAATTCTAGCCATCTCTTATCTCTCATGTTCAATTATTTCTTAGTGAATAAATAAATAAATTTTTTATAAGTATATATTTCACATATTACACCGTAAAAATGATTTCTTTAAAATTTTAAATCAATAAAACAATAGTAGTTGATTTCAAATCATGTGTATGGTAATTTAACTCATGAGTTTTCAACTAACATGAAGAATAAGCAATTACCTGATCATTTGATATTAGGACACAACCATGTCCTTTCAACGAATCATCACAATAGTTTACAAACTCACCATATCTGGAAGGTAATGCCAATACTGGAGCATTCAAAAATCATATTTTAAATTCCTAAAAAATAATCACATTCATTTTTTGGATATATTTACCACCATTTAAATGTTAATGCAGTCAGTGGGATAGGTAACCATGAAAAATATTCAAAAAACCTTTGGTAATAACTTTTTAAACCAAGAAAACTACGGATCTCTGTGATATTGGTTGGTCTTGGCCACTCATCATCAAATATTGTTTTAGAAGGGTCAATATATATGCCATATTTAAAGACAATATGACCGAAGAATGTAATTTTTTGTAAAAAACTCACACTTGCAGAATTACACATACAATTTCTTTTTCATTAATGTTTTTAATACAACCCTTAAATTATATTCATGTTCCAACATATTTTTGGAAGATAACTGAATGTCATAAATAAATACAACCAGAAAAAAATCCATGAACTCATCGAAAATTATATTCATAAGATCCATGAATACCACAGGTTCATTGTGTATCCCTATAGTCATAACTAGAAATTTATAATGGCCATATCTAGTACAAAACACAGTCTCTGGAAAGTCCACTTCCATTATATTTAACAGACGGTGCCCCGAGCACACGTCAATCTTTGAAAAGTATTGAGCTCTGAGGAGTAGATAAAAAATCATTGATATTAAGAAAATGGTACTTGTACTTAATATTGATATTATTAAAGGCTCTATAATCATTGAAATTTCTCATTGAATCATCATTATTTTTAACAAAAAATACTGGATCACCCCATAGTTATCTGCAAGGAAAAATAAAAACAATATATAATAACTCATGTAATTACATCATTAACTCTAGTAGATCTACATGAGCCAATTGATAAGGGGGTTTGGAAATTGGAATATCATGAGGAACTTATTTAGCAGTAAATTAAACTACCCGATCAAGTATACTACCACGAATCTCATTAGGAAAAACATCAAGATACTCATTTACCTTTGTCACATCAATAATCTAAACAGTTCCATTATTTTATGCAATATATGAAATATAACATTAACATCCATTATTCATTAGTTTTTCAGCTTCCTGATATATTATCCATGTTAAGGGTTCATTCTTCTTCACAAATTTAATGTCTTTCTAAAAAGAAACCTCTTTATCTCTACAATCAAGCATAACATTGTAAATAGAAAGTCAATACATTACCAAAATAACGTCAAAATCTACTATAAATAATAAAAAATGTTTTCCATGTACGTTCTTTCAACATATAAGTATATGAGAAATCTGATTATTTCTCTTTTTTCACATTTCCCCTAAGTGTTTTTACAATAAGTACCGAATTCATTTCATGAGATGTTATTCCAAATTTACTCAAAAATTTCATAGAAAATAAAGAAGGTGTAGAACCTGAATCAATAAACACATAGGAATAATCTGAAAAAAAAGAAAGGATGTACCTAATACTACCTAATTTGATGGTACCATATCAATCATAGTAGTACAAAAAGATTTCTCTACACCCTTATTATTTTGATCTGTCTAGTTTCCACCCGGGGTGATCATATTTGGACACACATTGGCATAATGCCAAAACTCATTGCAACTAAAAAATCATACCACTAGATTTTCATTGCCTTCTTGATCAACTTCATTAATGTTATGAGTAAAATGACCTGTATTACCACACCGAATGCACTTTATATATTTTGATATACATTCTCCAAAATTCTTTTTACCAAAATTATATCAAGATGAAAATTTAATTTTTTTTATCCCCAGACATCTTTGGTAAAGTCTTTCCTTTTTCCCTTCCAATGTTACAACTTCTTTTTCTAACTCTCATTGAACAATTGATCATTAGAAAACATTATTTCCACTTTTTCAGCACATATGAAAATATTCTCATAGCTTTTAAATTCATGAGATGCTAATGCCTTTTGAAAAAGATGTTTCAATCCTGAGTAAAACTGATTTATCTTACTATCATGAAATTGAATGAAATTTGGAGAAAACCTTTCCAGTCGAGTGAAATTTTCTTCATAATAAAACAATGATCCCTCCTCTTGCCTCAATTTCAAGGATTGTTTTTCTATCCTAATTCAAACTACCTTATGAAAATATTTCTCAAGAAACAATCCTTTAAATTATTCCCAACAAAGAGCGTCAATATCCTTACTATCTCTGATATTTTTAACCACCTACCTCCACTTATCGACTTAACCTTCAGAAAGGTAAATATAAAGACAAAACATTTGATTTCATGTCCACCCCATGACATCGAAATATTTTCTATTACATTGATTCACTCTTCATCTTGCACATGGTCAAATTATCCTCAGAATCATGGCGGATGTTGCCTCATGAAATGATACACTATAGAAATGTTCATCTGTAGTGGATCTGATCGCGCATAGAATACACCACCATTTATTGCCTGGGACAACTATTACATCACTACAGAAATCTGTTTAGTTTCCATTCTGACCATCATATAATGAGGATTTGGAAGTTTATTCTCTTATATATACCTTTATAACATTGCATCCCTGTTTCTTTTTCGGAAAACCACTATGAACAAATATATCTTAGATGAACTAACATGGTAATATTAAAATTATATATCATTTCAACTTTACCATAATGTAAAAAAAATTTATGGATATTCTACTAACAAATTTATATCTCCTCAAGTCTTCTAAGCCGACCACCGATACCCACTATAAGGCTATAGCCTAAAAACATTTCATAAACACGAATTAAGTTAAAAATTAACATTAAGGATCTTTTTTAGGTTTAGAGATTTATAGAATTAGCTTATAAAATATACATAAAAACCTGAACATTAAATGTATACACTTCTACTACTTATCCATTTTCATAAAACAAAAACATTAAATATAGAAATTTGTTTATTCCCATGTTTTAGACAGCATGACCTTTCATTGAACTCATCCTTGACCTTATTCCTCTTAAAGTCATGTGATAAAAATTTCCAAATATGGAGTAAGTATAAAAATAATAGTAAGGGATTCATAAATAAGAAAAATAGTTATTTATTTAAAAAAACTTATAAACCATGAATACTTTATCATAATGTAATACTTTCCCCCTTAAAAAAATTTCTAAAACACTTCACTAAATAAAAGCCCATTTCTTGCTCTTAATTTGAAAAAAAGATTAACATAAACACTATAGAATGAAACATATAACATATAAAGGTAGTTTTGGAAATAAAAATACATAAATGGCATAACCATAAAGTTTACTTCCACAAAAAGCACTAAATAGAATAGGCATACGACTGACTTCCATACTGAATGCATTTGTGGTTACAACATAACCACCCATACTTGGTTTATCATAAATCTACCCATAATATGGTTTATCACGTAACCACCCATCATTGGTTTATCATGTAACCACCTGTTAAATTTCCAAGTACCATTATATAATCATATCACATGAAATAATGAAAATATAAACATTTCACTAATAACATTTCATTTAAAATCACATAGAATAATTTAAAAATAATGAAATACTCAATATATTTAAAAATCCATTTTAAATACCAAAATTAATAAAAAGCGTATATGGTATTTATTTTCCAATTAAAAACATTGTGACTTGTTAAGGAAACCCAATATCAAATAATGCTTGCGGCGGAAGAAATCTCATTGTCACCACATACGTTAAAAAATTGGCCTTTGTCATTTAGTAAAATGCTTCAAAGAAAAACTATTCATGTTTAATTAATTAAATTGTCCAAAGTATTTATTATAAACCTTGGAAATGAAGGATTTGTATATTATCAAAACATTCCTCAATGAAAGGAGATTGATATGAAGTGCCTTACCTCGTCTCTGACTTGACTCATTCGTTCTTAAATTTCCTGAATAAAAAACATAAGTTAATTTCTAGTTGATTCAGAACCATTATAAATTTAATATTAAATTTATATCACTTATTGCCATTTTATAAAAATTACATAATTATTTATTTTATTATCTGTCGTTTTGCCAATATTGGCTACGTGAGTTGAAAATGATCTTACTATAATTAAAAATTTTCTATGTGACCAAAAGTAAATTATTTCCATAATAGTTTTTATTATTTAAATATCATATACATCTAGTATATATTTATTCATAATAGTTCAAAACATTTACATTTAATAAATGAAATGCATCGTTCGTGGAGACGGTAAGCCATACGTATGCATGAACTCTACTTTCATTTATTTGTCATATTAAAGAATAAAAATTATAAAATACATATATATATATATATTAATTATTGTATAATATAATATGATATATATTTATAAAATATGATCATTAATTCCATAAATTATGTGTTCCATGTTTTTCTTGAATGAGTCATATCACTTTTAGGAGGTAGTAGTCCGCACTTCCTTAATTGAAATTTTCGTATTTGCACATTTTGGAAAGCATAAAGTATGATTTAAAAAACAGAATAATAGAGACAATATAAATATAATATATATCATATATAATTATAGTTCCATAATAATGGCCACCATGAGAGGTGGTAGGGGAAAATCAAACAATTGTCATTTTGTGAGGCAGTAGTTTGTCGTACACAGAAACAATATGTTTGTATCCGTTATAAGAAGGTGTTTGTAAGTGTAGGTTGAATATTTTTCATAAAAAAATACTAATATATTGATGATTTTTTTTATTCAATAAAATTACTAATATGTGAATAAGGAGTTCAGAGGGAAAATATAAGAAAAGAACCTGAGAGAGAACTTTACTTCTAAATCGGGTAACTTCTTTTGATTTGTGCCTAAAGGATTTATTGAATTGACTTCTACCCAAGGTATGGATTCTATTACAAATAGAGGGATGATGGGAGATTATTTGGATATAATTTTTATGAGCTATAGGGCTTGAGATGTATGAGTATGGGGTTAGGTTTGGTGTCCTTTTATATTAGGGATGAAGGGTACATTAGGAATGTCTTGAAAGATTATTTTATTATGAACAATATTTCAATGTAAAAATGTCCAAAACATATTTCATTAGAATATAATATTAAAATTGTTCGAAATCCTATCAAATAATAAGTTTTATAAAGGATTTGGTTTGAAATTTAACCTTATCAATTATCTTTAACCCTTAGTTTACTAATTTTACTCTTATCATGTCTTCTTGTGTATTCTTACTATATGGTTAATATAGTATCCATAAATTTCAATATAACCAAAAGAGTTTAATTAATGAAATTTTAAAAATTATCTATTTCATTTGGCCTAATTCTATATTTTTAGGACTATTACATTATTTAACAAAATCATATTTTTTAACTCATTTTTTAACATTTTTATAATATTCATATGACGCCTTTTTAAAAATCTATGGAAACATGATTCTAAAAAACAAACACTGTTAATAAAATTATAAAAAGTCATACTCGTTCATAAAATTCATGTATGGCATTAAATGTTTTAAAAATAAATTTATTTTAATATTTATAATCTCATTTATTTAAATCATTCATTAATAAGGTAATTACTACATCATAATTGTGTCATAATTTTTTTTATTTGATGCTTAAAATTTATAAATACAATCCCATAATATATCAAATATTTTTTAATTTATAAATAATATTTATTTTCAAACCGATCACTTATATAACCCCATATATTCTTTTTTAGTAAACGATACATGTTTATGTTACATTTTTCATTAATTTAATTTAATTTTATAAAATGTAATTTTCACATAAAATTGGCTCCATGGGGTCCCTAAATTGACCCAAATATTCCAATGGTTGTAAATATATAATCCAATAGGATTAAGACACGTTTTTGTGTAGTTTTAAAAAATTATTTTTGTAACCCTTATTTATGAAATTTACCATTTTACCATGGTAAATAAAATTTTTACTAATGTTACTATTCATAATGTCTAAATATACAAGGTATGTATTTAAAAAATTTGTACCTCTTAATTTCAAATGATGTTTACAATTTTCCAATTTCAAAACACAGAAGTGGCATAAATTAATTTAAATTTAGTTTCCATTATCAAAATCAAAAAGTGGGTTTTTAAGAAGTAATAACTATCAAATGATTGAAATGTGTTTATGTCTAATTAAAAATTGAAAGAACATAAAAATAAAAAAAATTAGATTAAATGATAAAAAAATTATCCAGTTACAAATTAAAACAATCTAATATAAAATATAACCAAATAAATAAATTTGATAAAAAAGACTATTTTGTATTAAAATGTTGTATTTTTTAATATTAATTAAAAATGAGCATTATTAGAAAAATTAAAAAAAATTATAAAAAGTAAATTTAGATGTCCTTCTTCTAAATATGTATTCTATTATGTGAAATATAACACATAAAATTGAAAAAAGTAGATTTAAAATGGTTTCTCCATCAAAAGGAGTTAAAACTTCTTTTTAAAAATATTAAAGTTGTAACAACCAGACTCATTGGTAATGGTACAGATCATTATTTTTTCTCTAAAATCTTTCTGTAAAGCTTATTTAATGTGTGTAAAATCGTAAGGATGGTCTGGGGAGTGTACGGGGTTTGTTTTGATCCCAGGATTTTGAGAAATGGACTTGTGGATAGTAGCGCAGGGCCTGCGCACGGTCTGCGCACGGTTTGGGATAAACAGTGCGGCTGCAAATAGGGGCACGTGTAGGGGCGGACGACCATGAAGACCAAGCCGCCTGACCATGAAACTCTTGTCTGGGAGGAAGTGAGGTTCACCCAGTTTGTGCACGGTTTGGGTAAACCGTGCACCTAAACCGTGCGACCCTGTTCTGGGTGGAATTTACCATTTTTCCGTTACATTGTTTTTAAAGCCTAAAAGCCTTCTTTCTTCCTCCAGTGGACAGAACTAGAGAAGGATCCCTCTTTAATATCTAAAATCATTATCCCTCTCTTTTATTGGTTGTTCCTTACCCCCTGAGTATGGATCACGATCATTCGAAGGTGTAGGATCACCCTCGGTAAGGTTTACCTCACACACCCTTCTTTTTTCGGTGAATCTTGGTATCCATTGTGTTTTCTTCCCTTAGGATCATAAGTGCTATTTTCAGGGATTTGGAATAGAACTCAGATCTCATCAAACAAACTTCTAATCTGGGGTCGATATAAATCAAGCCTATGCCTACAACACTAAGGTAGGTGGTCATGTGGTTTCCATTTTGGGTTTTCGTAATTTTGAGTTATTATCATCGTTCTGTGGTAGATAGTTCACCAAACCCAATATTTATAAGGAAAACATCATATCTAAATGAACTGTGTGGTATGATATTAATGAATGTAACCTGGATAGGGTGATTAGATGAGGTATGAACTGGGTAAAGTCAACCATAGGTGTTCTACCTTACGATTTGGCACATTTTCACCTTTGGACCTTGATGATATTTCTTGAAAGAAATTTGGTAGTTTAAGCAAATGAGATGACATGGTTAGAGGTCGGCTAGGATGAGATAGCATGATCCCCTTGAATGAATTGAAATGTATGTTTCCTTGAGATGTGATTATGTGATATCATAGGATGGAAATTCCATGATTTATTAATGTGGAATGTTAAAAGATGGATTTCCTTTTATATTGTGATGTGAATGGTTATTCCATACTATGTTGACATGCTTGTGATAAATCATGTGTGGGAGGGAGTCATTCTTAACTCGTTCCAGATAAATCTTCATGTGTGGGCGGGAGGCATTCTTACCCCGTTCTAGATAAATCACCCTGAGTGGGCAGGAGGGATTCTTACCCCATGCCAGTTACAGTTCTTGTGGACGAGAGGAATTATTAACTCGTTCCAATGAAGATTATACTTATATTAGAAGCATGTATGAGAGGCATGTTTACTTCGTGAAAGTGATAACCTATATATATGTACTTATACTCTAGAGATTTGTTCAGATTACCAGCCATGAGCTGAAGCAGGTAGACCCACCAGGTGTCCTACCAGAACCTGAGCGGGAGGGTCAGTTATTTACATTGATTTACATACTTGGAGTCTATTACTCACTGTTACTTGCTAAAACCTATTTAGATTACACGTATACACTGTTGGTGGTGGCCTACTGAGACATGTCACACACCCTACCCGGGTGGCCTCCTTGGCACCCATGTAGACATTACTGTTGATTGTACTGTTAGGGGAAAAGGCCCATCTTCAGGTTGTTGAAACACATATGATCTAGATGGTGTTCTAGATCATAGTACCGAGCTTGTCTAGAGATGCTCGTGGACTACTTTTGTTCTTGTTTCTTTTTTTATTATTTTATAGCATGTTTTCCATCTATTTCCATTGTATCACCATTCCATGCATCCATTTGGTATCAAACACTGCCAATGTGGTTTTTGTATAATTATCAAGGTTTTCCTTAATTCTGTTGTTTGGTTCGTATGTTTCCATTTTTATCATGTTTATCCTTTGTTTGTTCTTCTTCTATTCATGCTACTTCACTGCTTTCCACTGTGTACTCTGAAAATGGCGGTAAGGTCTCCCCACGGAATTACCATTACACCCCCACTGCTAGTCAGTAACCCCTGGCATATGGAGAGACGAGCCAGGTGTCATGTGTCCAACTGAGCTCAGGGATCGGGTTGAGAGGCACCGGGTCAGGGATGTCACAATGTGTTATCAGAGGAGTTTTTCTTTAATTCTTTACTATTTGGCGATGATAGAATTGGAGAAGGGGAACACTTAGGGACTTAGTTATAATCCGTACATGGGCATCGCGAACCCATGTATGGGGAATAGACCAAGTTTCCTAAATTATGGTATTATTGATTTTTCTATACACTGTTAATATTGTTTCACCATTGGGTGCTTCACATGAGTTGTAATGTTAATGACAATGCGAGGTTGAAATTTGTATTTCATGGGTTGACCCGATGGAATGATGGTTATGAATTATAACATTCATCACAATAGGAACAATATGATTAGGCCATTCATCACTCCGGGCCACAATTATCATTTCATCGATAATTTCCAGTTTTTTATTT
This sequence comes from Viscum album, assembly GCA_963277665.1. Classification (NCBI taxonomy): domain Eukaryota; kingdom Viridiplantae; phylum Streptophyta; class Magnoliopsida; order Santalales; family Viscaceae; genus Viscum; species Viscum album. The sequence continues at coordinate 517,341,247 of OY728141.1, forward strand.
CCATGCCTTGTTAATATGTGTGAAACTGTGCAAACCCTTCATGCAGGTTATGAATTTGAGGAATGATGTGGTTTTGGTGGGTGACACTCTTTGGTTTATAAGGTGTATGGGCCCTTATGAATCATAAAATGACATTCCATCTAAACCAATCATTTGATTTAAAGGAAATTCAAATACTTAATTAGCACAAGTAAAAGAGAAATGACATCAAAGTGTGTGTCATCTTTTAGTTCATGAGGAGTTTGGACACTGATGAGCTGGGAAATTCCATATCACTGGATTAAGTTAAATTTGAATGGTTCCGAGTTTTACTAGGAATTCCTATGGTTGTGGATAGGTGATATTAGAGGTATTAGGGATTAATACATGTCCAAGCTTCTAGAGTTAAACCATTAATTTGTTGGTTTCTTCTTTTGAGACGTTTGTTTGGCATTGTAGAACTATGCCTCCGAGACGTCCTTAAGTTGCGCGTGCTGAAGGCGGCGACGATAACGTGCTTGAGGTGGCGGTCCATAAGCCACCAATTAATCTTATTTTCAGGAAAAATAATGACTCCTATTTCTATCACTGAGATTGGCGCTGATGCCCTGTTATGTGAGGGCTTCTTGTGTTTGATGCAGAGTATGCAAGGTGGAGTGCGACCAGCCCCGAGTATGGCCGAGTTGACCTGCAAGTTTTAGTCATAGTATTTTCCTACATTTATGGGATATGGAAGACCACTTGTTGCATAGTCCTCGTTGGAAGCTATTTTGACCATCTTCAAGTACCTTGAGACGCCTCCAAAGTGAAGGATCAAGCTCACTGCTTATATGATACGTGGTTCAGCTTGGAGGTGGTGGGATGTCATCACCCAGTCAGGAAAGCAGAGAGATATGATTTGGACTGATTTCAAGACTGTATTCTATGATTATTTCTTTCCTTAGACTTTGAGGGCTGATAGAGCTAGGTAGTTTATAAATCTGCAGCAAGGGACCATCAAAATCATGGAATATTCGTCCTGTTTCACTGCGTTATAGTGTTTTCCTCCTACACTAACTGCTGAAGATCTCACAGATGCTAAGAGTTTTGAGGATGGGTTGTGTTATGCTATTCGGTCGATGGTTAACATGTTTAGGTTGATGACCATTTCAGAAATTGTCAATCAGGTTTTGATTACAGAGAGAAATTTGAGAGATGCAGGCAATGTGAATTAGGGTGGTTCAGAACCCAAGGCTTCTAGTGGATTTACTTCAGGGAAGAAGTAGCGTTTTGAGGACTCTCGTGGTGTTAGCAGTGGTAAGACCTTTTTCTTAGGTGTTCCTCCTATTTGTCACCAATGTGGGGTGCCATGACATATGAAGAGGCAGTGTACGTTAAATCCAGTGGAGTATAGAGGTTGTGGTAGGTTGGGTCATCTCCACCATTTCTGCAGGACTGTTCCCCCAGGGCCTAGTGATTAGGGATTTGTACCTACTCCATGATCTGGTACTAGATCGGCATGATCACATCAGTCAGGCAGCTAGAATACCTTCGGGCGTTCAAGAAGCCGCGGTAGTTGAGGAAGAGGTAATCAGATGTAGGACTCTCAACACTAGTAGGGCAGGTCTGCTCAGGGTATCCAGGCTATGACTCAGGGTCGTGGTACCGACCAGTTTTATTCATTCGAGCCTACGCCAAAGGAGTAGCATGCCAGACCATCTACTGTATGAGGTACGATTCTAGTTTCCCCAACATTATTATCTACTTTGGTTGACACAGGCTCTTCTCACAATTTTATACCGGAGGTGATTATGGAAAGTTAGGGCCTCGATGTTGAGTCGTAACATTGTATGATGGCGTCAGATACCCTATTAGGTATATGTTCATAGAGAGTTCATCATTGTCAGAATTGTCCCCTCGAGGTGGGCAGTTACCTTTTTGTGTAAAACCTGTATGTTCTGGATATGACATGTTTTGATGTAATAGTCGGGATGGACTGGTTAGTTCCCTATAGAGCCCGGATTGACTGAAATCATTAGAGGGTGGAGTTTACATCACCAGATGGTGACACGCATATTCATAAGGGAGAATTGGATCTTAGTGTGACACGAGTGGGACCGAAACACCAGAGTTTAGGTGGTTTCATGACACAGGTTTCCAGTCTTTATCTCGATGACCAAGGGTTACAACCCTTGGGTTATCCTCCCGTGGTGGAGCATTTCAGTGATGACTTTCCTGATGATTTCTCTGGTCTACCTCCAGTGCAAGAGGTTGAATTTAATAATGATCATGTACTAGGAGCAGCACCAGTGACCATTCCTCCTTATAGGATGTCACCTAAAGAACGTTTTGAGTTCAAGAGATAGCTGGAGGACCTGGAAGCAAAAGGCATTATACATCCCAGTAATTCTCCATGGGGATCGCCAGTTTTTTTTCCAAGAAGGCATATGGTACCCTTTGACTTTGCATGGATTATCATAAGTTAAATCAGCCGACTATTAGGAATCGGTATACTTTGCCTCAAATTGACAACATATTCAATCAGCTTCAAGGAGCGAAGGAGTTTTCAAAGATAGATTTGAGTTTGGGTTATCACCAGGTGCGTGTTAGGACATCAGACATACCTCACATGGAGTTCAAGAGAAGGTATGGTCTCTATGAGTACCCAGACAATCCATTTGGGATTACGAATGCACCTGAAGTATTTATCACTCTTATGAATTGAATTTTCAGCCTTACCTTCATTCTTTTGTGGTTGTAATTGTGGATGATATGTCATTCTATTGACGCTCCAGCCATGACCATGTAAACCATCTTGAGATCAAAATGAATACACTAATAGAGCATCAACTTTACGCTAAGTTCATTAATTGCCACTTTTGGATAAATAAGGTTCACTTCCTTGGTCACAGTATTTCTGAGTCTGGAGTTTCAGTTGACCCTGAGAAGGTGAGTGTTGTAATTTCATGAGAGTAGCCCAAGAACATCACTGATATCAAGAGTCTCGTGGGGATTTCATGATATTATAGGCGATACATTCAGGTTTTTTCACGCCTAGCCGCACCGCTTAATGCTTTGACCAAAATGGGGGTGATTTTCGATTGGTCAGAACCTTGTGAAGTAGCTTTTTAGGAATTGAAAGGCAGACTGACTTCAACATTGATATTGATCTTGTTGGAGCCAAGAAGAGATTATACAGTCTAATTTTATGCCTCAGGTATCAGTCTTGGAGTTGTCTTGTTGTAGGACGATTGAGTTGTTGCATATGGTTCTCGTTAGTTAAATCCTCGTGAACATAATTATCTGACGCACGACCTCGTGCTCGCAGCGGTTTTACATGCCTTATGTTATTAAAGAAAATATTTTTTGGGAGATCATTTTGTGGTATTCACTGACCAGAAAAGCCTCAAATATATCTTCACTCAGCATGATCTAAATCTCAGGCAACGTAGGTGGGTTGAGTACCTGCAATCGGTTGATTTTGAACTGGCCTATACTCCTGTGAAGGGAAATTCAGTAGCCGATGCGGTGAGTCGGAAAACTCAGTCACAAGTGGTTTGGGAATCTAATGAATATTGGGAGCTGATGGCCCTATTTTCCGAGATGCAAGTTGAGGCACAAGAGGTTCAGGGTCAAACTGTTCTCTCAGACTTAGTGGTGACATCTACTCTTTCAGAACAGGTCAGGGCAAGACAGTTATCAAATCTGGAAGGCCTTGTTCTACAAGAAAGTTTTGTTGATGATGCCTCTACAGATTGGACTGTGGATGATGGTGATAACTTATTATTCCGTGGGCATGTATGGGTCCCAACAAACATCAGAGAGGAGCTGATAAGGGATTTCCACACCTTATCATGGGAAGTTCACCTAGGCATATCAAAAATGTATTGTTATTTATGGTGAAAGCATTGGTGGCCTAACATGAAGCGGGAGATAGCCGATTTTATCACGCGTTGTTCCACCTGTCAGCAGGTGAAGGCAGAACATCAGCGTCCATTAGGGATTTTGTAGCCATTTTACATTCCTAAGTGGAAATGGGATGATGTTTCTTTGGAATTTGTAACCAGTTTACCCAGATCACCTCATGGAAATGATGCAGTATGGGTTGTCATCGACCGTCTGACGAAGGTCACTCATTTCTTACCTGTGTAGGAGACCTTCACGATTGACAAATTGGGAATACTGTATGTCAAGGAAATAGTGTGCCTTCATAGAGAACCTCGTTCTGTTGTCTCAGATGGAGATCCTCATTTTACATCTCAGTTATGGCAGGGTTTACTGAAGGCCTTGGGTACGCAGGTACTTTTGAGCACGGCCTATCTCCCGCAGACTGACGGACAGACCGAGCAGACTATACAGGTACTAGAGGATATGTTACATTCATATGTTCTAGATTTTGGAGTATCATGGGAGAAACACATTTCTCTTATCGAGTTCAGTTATAACAATAACATCTAGGCTACCATTGAGATGTCTCCCTACGAATCCTTATATGGTAGTCCTTGTCGTCCGCCTTTGTGTTGGATTGATATTGGGGAAGAAGCTGTTCTAGGACCACGTCTTGTGCAGGAGACTACGGAGAAGATATAGCTTATTTGAAAGCATATGTATATAGCTCAGTCTAGACAATAGTCCTATGATAACAAGAACTGACGACCTCTTCAGTACGAGGTTGGGAACCATGTTTTTTTGAAGGTCTCAACCTGGTTGGGGAAAAGGCGTATACAGAAGTAGGAACTACTAGAAAAAAGGCCTATACCCACGGTTCAAAACCGTGGGTATAGGCTATACCCACGGTTTTGGGAACCGTGGGCTGGAACGGCGTCGGGATAGGTCCCCAGCCTATACCCACGGTTTTCCAAAACCGTGGGTATAGGTGTTCTGCCACCGTGTCAACAAAACATTCCCAATTTCCACAGTGTCAATGGCTTTTACCCATGGTTTCAAAACCGTGGGTATAGATCCTAAAATAAAGCTGCAGGCGGGTTTCGATCCCACGACCTCTTCGCTGCAAAGTACCGCATCTAACCACTACCCTACTATCAATTATGTGTATATATATTTATATTTAGTTAAATGTTGTTATATAAACCGTGGGTATAGAGGGAAGAATCGTAGGTATAGGACCCCCGCCAAAAAAAAAAATCTTTCCCGCGGAAAAAAAAAGTTCCCGCGCACACAAGGGAAACATATACCCACGGGTTTTCAAAACCGTGGGTATAGGTTTTTTATCCTAGACCTATCCCCACGGTTTTCCTCAAAACCGTGGGCATAGGTACCCCTATACCCATGGTTTTTGAAAACCGTGGGTATAGGTCAATTTTCAAGACCTATCCCCACGGTTTTGGAAAACCGTGGGGATAGATCCCCCCTATACCCACGGTATTCAAGAACCGTGGGTATAGGGGTACCTATCCCCACGGTTTTGAGGAATACCATGGGGACAGGTCCATTTCCAGTAGTGAGGGTAAGCTTTCATCGAGGTTCGTAGGACCCTTTGAGATGAGGAAGCGGATCAGACCAGTAGCTTACTAGGTTGTATTTCCACAGAAATATCTAGACATGCACGATGATTTTCCTGTATCTCGGTGATGCTGGTACATTCCATATCCAACTCATGTTTTTCATCTTGATGAGTTTGAACTGGATATGGATGGTTCCTTCGAGGATTATCTGATGCGAATTGTTGACCGGAGCATGAAAACACTCCGTGGCCGGTCTGTTCCTCTTGTACGGGTGCTATGGTAGCACAACCGGTTATAGGATGAGAACTGGGAGTGGGAGGCCGAGATACATTCTCAATTTCCATAGCTTTTCGATGATGAATCATCTGTACCCTCGGATGGCCAACTCGATCACCAGTTGACTTAAAGAGAAGAGTTTGTAACAACCCGACTCGTTGGTAAAGGTCCTGATCTTTAGTTTTTCTCTCAAATCATTCCATAAAGCTTAGGTAATGTGTGTAACATCCTAAAAAGGTCTGGGGAGTGTCTGGGGTTTGTTTGGATCCCGGGAGTTTGAGAAATAGACTTTCATAGAGTGGCACACATCCTGCGCACTGTCTGCGCACGGTTTGGGATAAACAGTGCGGCTGCAGATAGGGGAACCTGCAGGGGCGCATGGCCATACGGACCAGGCCCCACAGCTATACAGCTCCTGCCTAGGAGGCAGTGAGGTGCACACGATTTGGGTAAACTATGCGCCTAAACCGTGTGACCGTTTTCTAGGTGGAATTTACCATTTTCCCTTATTTGGTTTTAAAAGCCTAAAAGCTTTCTTTCTTCCTCTAGAGGACATAACCAGAGGAGGAGCCCTCCATGAGCTCCAAAATCTCTCTCTCTATCTCTCTCTTTTCATGGGATTTCCTTCCCCCGGTGTCCGAATCACAATCCGTCGAAGGAGTTGGATCACCCTAGGTAAGGCATACCTCATGCACTGTTTTTTCCTTGGTGAATCATGGTATCTGTTTTGTTTTTTTTTCTGCAGGCTCATAAGCCCTATTTTTAGGGCTTTGGACTAGAACTCATATCACTTCTATCCTACTATAAATCTGAGGTCGATATCATGTGAGCCTATGCCTACATATCTATGGTTGGTGGTCACATGGCTTTCATGTTGGGTTTTCATATTTTTGAGTTATTATCGTCGTGAAATGGTTTGTCTTTCACCAAACCCCATATTTATAATGACTACTTCATATCTAAATGACTTTTTTGGTATGATATTGATGAATATAACCTGGATAGGGTGTTTAAATGTTTTATGTACTAGGTAAGTTCAACCATAGGTATTATGCCTTAAGATTTTTCCCTTTTCACCTTCAAATCATAAATATATGTCTTGAAATGTATTTTCCATGTTAGGAAAATGATATGACTTGGTTAGAGGATGGCTAGGATGTGATGTAATGAACCTTTTAAAAGAATTGAAATGTTTGTTTCCCTGAGATGTGATTATGTGATATCATAAGATGGAAATTCCATGCTTTATTAATGTGGAATGTTAAAATATGGATTGCCTTATATATTGTGATGTGAATGGTTATGCCATTATGTGTTTACATTCTTGAGATAACTCATGCATGGGCGATGGGAATTATTACCCCATTCTAGATAAATATCCATGTGTGGGCGAGAGGCATTCTTAACCCGTGCCAAATAAATCTCCCTGTGTTGGCGGGGGCATTCTTACCACGTGCCAGATAAATCTCCTTGTGTGGACGATAGGCATTCTTACCCTGTTCCAGATAAATCTCTGTGTGTGGGCAGGAGGCATTCTTACCCCATGTCAGTTACAGTTCTTGTGGACGAGAGGGATTATTACTTAGTTTTAGTGAGGATTATTTGTATATGAGAAGCATGGACGAGTGGAATGTTTACCTCATTCTAATGATAACCTATATCTATGTACTTATACTCTGTTGATTTTTTTAGATTAACAGCCATGAGTTGAAGCATGTAATCCCCCTAGGTGTCCTTCCGAAACCTGAGCGGAAGGGTTGGTTATTTACTTTTCTTTACTTACTTGTAGTCTATTACTCACTGTTACTTCCGAAGACATATATGAATTACACGTAGACACCATTGGTGGTGGCTTACTGAGACATGTCTCAAACCCTACCTGAGCGGCCTCCTTGGATCCCATGTACACATTACTGCTACAGGTAATAGTAGGGGAAAAGGCCCAGCTTCAGGTTATTGATACATATATGCTCTAGCTGGAGTTCTAGAGAAGAGGGCCGAGCTTGGCTAGAGATGCTTATGGACTACTTTTGTTCTTGTTTCTTTTTGTATTACAGTATAGCATGGTTTCCATATATTTCCATTGTATCACCATTCCATGCATCCATTTTGTATAATACACTGCATATGTGGCTTTTGTATAATTATCAAGGTTTTATTTACTTTTGTTGTTTGGTTCATATATTTCCCTTTTTCTAAGGTTTATCCTTTAGTTGTGCTTATGCTATTCTTTCTACTTCAATTCTTTCCACTTTTTACTCTCAAAAGAAGGTAAATTCTCTCAACTGACTTAACATTACATACCCTCTGCTTGTTGGCAGCCCTTGGTATATGGGGAGACGAGCGAGGGGTCATGTGGCAAACTGGGCTCGGGGCTCGGGTTGAGAGGCAGCCGAGTCCAGGACGTCACAAAATTATTTATGCTTAAAGTTGGATTCATTCTCATTTTATGCCGCTAAATTTTATTGGATAAATCTGAAAACATTTAAATAACATGTTTAATCATAATATGGTTATCTTTGTTCATTCCCTCCAATACAACAGTTTTTCATTAATTACCATTTAATATTTATAATATTATATTATTATTATTATTTAAGTATGACTCGGCCTTATGTGCAACATAAGATTTAGAAAAAAATCGGTTGTTGCGTGCCAGGTATACCATGAAAGATATAATATGCTTTAAAGTATAATTAATATTTAATTCCCAAATATTAATAATTAGGAAAGTGTCACATTCTTTATTTACCTCGTATGTTACATAGAATGTTATCATTACTGTATATACAATGTGGGTCATAATTAAATTAAATTATCTTTATTACTAGTTATTATAAATTCCATTAAATTATTATTACAATCATTCTGGAGTTAAATAACATTTCTACATTGAAAATCAATTTTAAAAACATAAAAAATACATTATATTAGGAAAAAATGTTCATTTGAAATAATCATAGAATATATAGAAATAATATTAAAAAATTATTTCTAATTGATGGAAAAGGGGATTAATCCATCAATGATAAAATAAAACAATTCTTTTATAGTGTGGTAAATAAATGAAAAATGTTTTTTTAAGAACATTATTTAAAATATAACTTTTTTAAAACCCTTATAATAAGGTAAATCACACATGAAAATTACCCTAATGAATCATAAAATCTAAAACGTAATACTATTTAAAATAATTTTTTAAACAATGACATAGAGGGATTCGTAAAAAATAAAATATATGATATATGATCTGTTTCTCTTATGAACAACATCTGGATGTTTTGATAATAGATAATGGGGGATAAGGAAAATAAGTAATTAAATAGAAACTATTACCAAAGGAGTATAAATGTGAATTTTTAGGAAAAAAATAAAATATAGTTTTTCCTAAATATATTTTGAGCATATACAATTACAAAATAGGATGAGTCTATTTTTTTTAAAAAATCATTATAAATTTTACAAAATTTTAATCATAGTACAAAGATAAAAATGAAAAAAAAAATAAAAAAATTTTGTAACAAGATTATAATTAAATCCATGATATCAAATGTTATGGGTCATAATATAAATCTCTTATATAAATATAGGATCATAACCAAAACACATGTCAATAAGACTGAATATTTTAGATGAATGGACCTTAAAAATATCTTGTCAATTGATTGAGAATTAATCAAGGAAAATATTTTGTGTATTAAATGAAATCCAACAATAACATAGTGGTAATATATCATAAATCAATAAATTTTCATTAGAAACATAATCATTACATATCCTTACTAATGAATAAGTGATATAGAAATGAAGGAAAAATGAGTAATAAAACCCCTTACAATATGGTAAATTTATCGTTATATCAATAACGAAAAATTAATTTAACATGGAACAATGAATACCAAAGAATGTGATAGATTAATGATATAAAAATTAAATGCGAAATAAAATAAACAACGTAAAATAAATCTTTTTCTTGACATTAAAGCATACATCAATGAAGTGAAATTGAGATGAAATCCCTTAAATTGAGTCCATAATTTCTATTCATGTCATTTTAGTCCTATATTGTAATTTTTTTAATTATTTAAATTTTTAATAAATTTTCATGGTACCCTTCTCATTAAAATTTTATTTCATTTAGTTTAACTATTATTTTAGTTGCATAATAATTCATGTATATGCCATTTCTTTTTAGGTTTTTCTGTTTATAATTTCAATATAAATTCGGTATATTGAATATTGAAAAATAAATTATTAATAATTAATATCCCTAATAATAATCATTAAATAATTAAATTAATTATATATTAATAATAATTTTTATCCAACCATCTATGATGATTGTGGAAAAATCCATTAATTAGAATTGTGGAGAGGTTTATTGTACGTACTCATGAGTAACATTTATATTTTTAAATGAAGGTAAGAATAATTCAATCTGTATATAATGATTTTTATAACATAAAATTTATATTACATACTTTAATACAATTATATAGACAATTATTTTTTGGTTCTGATGAAAAATGAATCACATTGCTTCAAATATGTGGTAAACCACACATATCGATGAACGATGTTGAAATTTTCAAATTGATGTAATTATAAGAAAATTGAAGATATCTAATATTTATGGATTGGTAACTATTTAATGAATATATTATATTTAATTTAAAAAATAAATTTTATATTTTCATGAGTTACAGTGATGGTAGATGATTTACATCAGTTCTTGAGGTAGTACTCAACTATAAAGATGTATAACAATTCCATTTCTCATTTGGTGGACTAAGGTGACAGGTTAATGATAATATATTAAAAAAATTAAAATATAATTATATGGGAAAAAATAATTTATTATGTCACAATGTTTAGATGATATTTTAATTAGGATTGATATGAAATATAACTAACACATTCGTCTAAAATTAATGCATATACTTCGAAAAAAACCCCATTTTCGGAAACCATTATCCCTATATGATTTCTATTATGCCCTATAAGGAAAGTATGATGTGAATATTTATGTAAATGAATGATAAATTATTTATGTTATGACCTATAGTTTAACACGATAAAAATTTATGATATATTTCTCTATAAATAAATTTTATTTCAGGGATATCTCTATTTAAATTATGCATTGAGTTTAAATGAGCCATATTATAAATATTATTATTTAAAAGGGTCATTGTTTATTTAAAATTATTTTTTTGGTCAGAATAGTAATAAAATTTATAATAAAAATGTAACATTTTATATATAATGTAAATTAATTTGTAAGTAATTACTCAATTTCCAATAAAATCATTTAATTCCTCAAAAATACATTTTCTTCAATGATGGTTTTTATTGATTTTTGTGTGGAAAATATTATAAGTATTTTATACCACTTATAGAAATTTACTTTGATAAAAATATATATCATTTTTTAAATCATCATAACAAAATTAACATTCGATGAAATTTTGGTATCGTTCTAAAAATAATGATTTTACTATGAATAATAAAATATATTAATTTTTATTTAAGACAATCATTTAGATTATTTAATTTAAAAATATTTATTTAATTTTAAAATTATGGACAATTAAATATAATTAACTTATTAGATGATTCATCCAATTTTGGACATTAGAATCAATTTTGTTCGTGATTTGGGTTTAAAATTTTTTATACTTAATAATTAAATATTCTTGAAATCCCATATTTCTCAAAGCTTTACTAGTTTGATATGAAATAAAATTATACAAAATTGAATAATTTAATTAGTTTAAATGTATTCCATATTTATAATAAACATAACTAATATAATATAATTAGTTCATCTTAATTATTGGTCTTTATGATTAAAAACCATGGTAAATAGTCTTCTCCTCAGTAAAGAAGTAATATTGGGATCAAACAACAGGAAAAAGTTATCAAATATCTATATCACATTAAATTATTCTAATTTATGGGTTATTTAAACCATGAATATTTTTATAGAAAAATATGAAAAAAAATAAATACATTGGTTTTAAATTTGAAAATCCTGGATTCACTTTTGTGAAGATAAGTAATTTTTTATTCCAATACAAAACTAATTTGGGGTATTAATATATAATAGAATAATTGGAAAATTATATTTGATATTATATTGTTCAAAAAGGATAAATACATTAATTTTTTTATTTAACCTAAAAATATTTTATACATCAATCTATTAATTTATTTCACGGTGAAATTATATTTACTAAATAATTAGGTATTTTCCTAAAAAAAACTAATGTTTATTATTTTTAAAATTAAAATTAATTTGTCACACATATAGAAATTTTAAATTATAATATAGATTAAAAATCTTGAATCATATTAAACAAATATAATTCCCATATTATTTTGGGTCATATAAATAGCATCTCATGGTAAATAGTTGTGTCATCATAGTTAATGATTAAATATGTTTAAAATGGATTAACTATGAGATAGGTGTTATAATGTATCCAAAAAACTCTACCAACATGAATTTTTGAGAATTTTTTAATCATATATCATCTTTTGTTATGTGTTTGGTTATCTTTGGTTCCACCTTACAATATTGTGACATATATATATATATATATATATATAATTTAATCTCATTAGTAATTCTATGTGCATCCCTTCGATCTCATATTAATGGATACCACATATCCTATCATATCAAGACAAATAATCCATCTAGAACAAACATAAATATCTATAATACCTTCTTATAATCCATATTTATGTCATACATAATCTTTTATTTCCAATAGATAATACTTTCATGGCTGAAGGTGTAAACCAAAAGTGGTTTCTCAAAAAAGATGTATAACAATAAACCAAGTACTATCAATTTTATTTATTCTTATAACTCTGACAAATTAATTTAAAATATCATAAAATAATAACATAGGTATCATAAATATACTAAAATTTTATTTTTATTATTTAACCACCATTATCCATATACTTTTCCATCAAATAATAAATGAATGTATTTCTCATGGGTATGTTTGGAATACCCCATCCAAATAGCGATATAAGTCATTTACCATCAACATAATTCATAGATTATAATTATGATATTTTTAATTATTATATATCATTTTTATTATTTTATTATGATTGAATAATTATAAAATATTATACCTTTCCATTCATCATTTTTTCCATAAAATTAAAATATGGTTCATGCGTACGTATGATATATCGTCTCTATGAATAGTGTAAATCATTTATATATATAAAAAATTTATAGAAGCAAAAATATAAGTATATATTGTATATATATTCTATTTATATCATTATTAAAAAAATTATATGCTGGAAAAATGATCAAGGTAAATTTACTAGGACTCATAAACCGAAACAAAACTGAAAAAGTTAGTTATCATCTAGAAGAATGATTTTAATAAAGACATATTTATTGAAGGGTGGTAAGTTATAATAAATAAATAATATTTGTATTCAAATATATTCTGAATTATTCCTGAAAGTATTTAATATAAATCTAATAATATTATATAGATTTTTTGGGTAAATATAAAAAATGATATGAGTAATGTAATGGTATTTACATTTCAATCCCATTTTAATTGAGATTTTCTCATTTATTCTCATCAATGAAATTATATTAAAAGTATCTGATAAAAACTATAACTTTTTAACATCTTCTTTCTATAAAATGAACCATTATAAAACATCCACTATTTCTAAATCTAAATGTTTTAGATATTTTATTATGAAAAGGTGATCATATTTCTCCAATATCTGTTAGCAAAACAATTTATTCATTTCCTTGTTTTATATTTTTTATTATTTTTATATTATTCATAAATTATAAATTAATTAATTTTTTTCAATTAAGGTAATTTATTCTTAAATTTTTTAAATATATTCATTTTTTTATTTTTGAACAACTGTGTTTATTGAATTTTTGAAAAAAAAAACCGATCATATTTTTATTGTTTATGACATGAAAAAAAATCAACTTCATCATAACAACTCTTTATTTTAATATTATGTTAAATTTTTCTATGATTATTTCTAGAGAAAATGATTTCATCAATTTTATAAAAAACAATTTATTTTAAAAATGATATTTAAAAATGGAAATGGTATATCCTTTATGAAAAATTATAATGATCATTTAATGAAAATAGTCATCTAGAATAACATCCATTAAAGTTATTTATGATTTATCAGGGATATGATATAGTGATACAATCATTATTTATTTTCTAGATTGGTTATGATTCTAATTTTGAGAACTTGATGAATCTCATAAATTTTCTACAATTTAGGTTTTGATGAAATGTTTATAAAACATATGTTTATTATATGGGTTTGATATAATGATATTATTATTATTTTATGATATTTTGGCATGCATATTATTATATTATGATTATGTTGTGGGTGGTACTTCAATTATATACCCCTCCGATTAATTGATTAATGATGGATACCTCATGAGATAATATTAATTTGATTGGGATGACATTTAGTTTGTAACAACCTTTATCCCCACTAATAGTATTGGGAGTAATCATTAACTAATGGTAAAAAAGGAATGTAAAGTGATCCTAACACAATATCATAGCCTTAGAAACGAAACATCAATAATTAAATTATTTTCAATTCTTATGTGTATTATATAAACATATATATTATGATTATGATGGTATATAATTTATTATAATTGATTATTGATGAATCCTGAAACTTATGATCGTTGTATTTTTTATAAAAAATACATTAGGTATTGTTATTGATTAATGATAAATAAAAAAATTTGTATGATAATTATTTGTTATCATTATGATATAATATCCTTATGCTTATCTTATAATCACTTATTATCATTGAATAATGTCACCAATTGTCTACCCATAGTGTGCATCAAAGACCACCCATTTTTATGATTAATTTCCCTAGGTTATAAATAATATTATTAGGTATCACATGACTATTAATAGTGAAATGTGGGAATATAATTATTGGATATATTAGATAAAATTCAGGAAATATGAATATTGTTTATCTTGTCTCTAATAATATTAAACCATTCTGGTTTTCATATAGATTGTAATATTATATATTTAGGATTCATCTAATGAGATATTATGTCTATTTTTAAAATGTATGTGTCTGTATAGTTGGTTTTAGATAATAGTTTAGTTATTATTTTGAAATCTGGATTAGTTAATGTTATTGAAATCCATGGGGATTTGTGTATGTGTATGATATTATCCTATCGTATTGGTAAGGTATATATTATATCTTTTAGTATTAATGAAAAACTTTTAAGATTATAAAGTGGAATTAGTTTTATAATTCATTCATCAAGGGGTAATATCCATCAAATTTGTGTTTCATGTATATCATTGCCTCTATTTAAGTTCATGGTTAATGTGCCCTTACTATTCCCCTCGGTTGATTCAAACTTGGCATATGCTTGGGTTATGTCACATTTTCATCATGAATCATTATTAAATATTTCAATAAATGATGACCATGAATGGCCTAGGTTAATTCTATGGTTTCATAGATTGAGATAAATGTGTCATTATATATTCATTACAAAAATGGTGTTTCATGTTTTATTGGACTCCTACTATGATTATTATTTATCTCACTGTGAGTTCTTGTTTTCGTCTTCAGTTGGAACCCAATGGAAACATGTTAATGTTTTAGGTGATAGAAAATGAAATGAATTTTCTCTAGAGAAACAAAATTACAAGGTAAATTTAATGGAAATAATTGTTTAAATTTTTATAAAAAATTATCACGCTGAGATGATTCTACGAATAAAAATGATCCAAAAAGGTAACAATATCCTATTGTTCTCATAACGATGAAAAATATTCCATATTTTATTGGGTCTTATAATAAACTACTTTTTTATTAACGGATAAATATAATTGATTATATTTTTTTCATTATCTATTTTTCGTATCATGTAAAAGTTATACTATAATTTTATCCTTCTAAAGAGAATAGTGTTTCTAATGCTTTGAGTCAGATGAATCAGAACAAGTTGTTTTGTAATCCATATCTTATTCGAATATGATGACCTCGTTTTCTAAGAGGCACCTCGAGGTACAAGATGGACACAAACAGATGAATATGGAATATATAATAGTTGAATCCTTACTTCTGATCTAGGTCCTAGAATTCCAACAAGTGGACCCATAGATTCTATCTATGATGGAAGGTCTTAAGGGATGTGAGTAACCTTTGGGGTTCACTTTCAGTACTAATCGTGTTTCTTCATGGTCATGTTCTGGTAATGGAAGACGTATGGGAGGAGTCGATGTTCATTTTTCACACATCAAAATGGATAGTTCATCATAGCTTGAATAATATGCATAATGATTTCTATAGGAAATCTTGGTGTCCAGGGATAAAGAATGATGTTTCATGTTATGTGGCACATTGTCTTACCTGTCCGTAGGTGATGGATGAACATGAACGTCCTAGTGGGTCATTTTAGTCCTTACCTATTCTAGAGTTGAAGTGGAATGACGTCACAATATACTTCATAGTTGGTCGTACGAGGACACCTCAGAATAATGATGTAATTTGGGTGGTGGTAGATTGGCTAACCAATGTATCTATTTTCTTACTGATCCAGGAGATCTATATAGCTGACTAGTTTAACGATTTTTTTGTTCAATAAATAGTATGATTTCATAGTGTTCCAACTACCATAGTTTCTGATCATGCTCCATTTTTCAATGTTCTCTTCTAGAAGGGGCTATAGAATGTGCATGGTGCCTATGCGTTTTTTGAGTTTGGATTACCACATGTAGACTGATGGGTAGTCATAATGTACAATTTGGTTTTAGAAGACATGTTGATAATTTTTATTCTTGATTTTAGAGGTTCGTGGGAGGTAGACATGTCGCTCGTTGAGTTCTCCTATAAAAATTTTTTTCATGCTACTATTTAGTTGGAAACTTTCGAGGAACTCTACAGAATTTCATGTAGATCTCCATTATGATGGATAGAAGCTGGAGAGTCTGAGTTTTCAGGACTAAGTCTTTCACATGAGACGTTATAAAAGGTTCAATTGTTTCAGAATCAAATGAAAATTCTCAGAGTATAGATAATTCATATGCAAATCCGCATCATACTCCTCTTGAGTTCAGGCTGGGTGATAGTTTGTTTCTTTATGTTTCTCTAATGATGGGTCAATGTCAAATTCAGAAGAAGGGAATTTTAGAACCTATGTATGATGATCCCTTTTATATTGTGGAGAGGATCAGACTATTGTCTTACCAATTGGTTATACAACAATATTATAGTGCTATTTTTGATGTTTTCTATGTTTCAGAGCTGCAACAGTATCACCCTAATCACTCTCATGTTTTAAAAACTGAGGATGTCGAGCCTCAAGCAAATGCATCCTTTTAGTTTCATCTTGTTTGCGTAGTGGCCCGTATTGAGAAGGTCATTCATAGAACGATTGTACCATTGTTTTGCGTTCTGTGGAATAAAGGGAACATTCAAGAAGATACACTGGAGAGAGAATCAGATATGTGATTCCAATATCATGATATCATTTCTTTTTGAACACAATGATTCTTGGAAAGAGAGGCGCAAGGATGAGTCTCCATAATTGGGGGAGGTTTTCAGATAATTGATCTCCCTTAAAGTATATTGCTGTTTATTTTTTAATTTAAGTTCTTCATTTTCTTAAAATATTTTTTCCCAAAAGATCATGAGAACTCTAAAGGGTGTTCCGGGGGACTGGGTAACACAAATAGTGGAAAAAGTAGTTTGTGGGCATGTTTCATGGTTTGTGCAATGTTATTGAAAACATTGTGGATCATCCCAAGTAACCGTACAACCATGGACATAAGATTTCACACAATGACTATGTGATAAATAAAACCATGTATATTTCCTATGAAACCGTGTGATATAGGGATTTTGTGATAGTATCTCTCAAATTCTTCGTTCATGGTTTTTAAAAATATGCAGGTAAACCATGTGGCACCGTATTTTTGAGGAAATCACAATAACACCACTTCTAACAAATCATACCCTAGGGATAATGCATTCTTCCATTATCTTCTTATAGGTGATTCTGTTTCAATCCTAGGATCTTTGGAGTGCTATCATTTGAAAATTTAATATCCAGGTTGAGTCACCAATGGTTTAGTAAATCGGGATCTAAGACCTTGGTTAGGTGTAAATTCCCCAATAGATTCAAGGTATGTGGACTATACGTGATATACCATAGTTTATAAATGTATTTTTTCAGGTAGGTTTATGTTATTGATATCCCATTTTTTTGTTGGTTTCCATTGAAAGGCTTTTCATAGTGCGTGTCAAATAAACCAATTGAACCCATCATGATCCCCACAGGATGCATGGAGGATGACTTCGTGAAATTAAAGTCCCCCATGGGATGTGGCGGCCCTCCTAATTGGGATAATTGAATTTTTAATGTGTTAATTTGAATCATAATTATGTTGAGATGTAGATAATATGTTAATTGGTTTATGTAATGAGTTAGAATGGATGGTGGATAGTCGTATCTAATGTGGATAAAGGATAAGGGATTGTTTGGATGACATTTAAATATATTAAATGGTATTATCTGGAATGTGATAGGGATATATGTTTACAATTTAATAATATTAGTGATATAAACAAGGACAATGGGTATTTGGTTAATTATTTAGGTGATTTAAGTAAGAAATTTGTTAATCTATTGATGAATAATGTTAATTTTTCATTTATTCATATTTTTTGGATGTGGTTAATTGTAGTGATGATAAATAAGCATGTGTATGTGTCTTTTTAGAGTGGGTTATATACTTGAGATTATACTCCCTTGGGTCTTGTTGGACTTAGGATCTAACTCCACCCCCAAATGCATGGGTTAGGGAAGGGGATGGAGTTTTGTTCCCCTGATGGTTGCATTGAACCCAGAGTGAGGCTTCGAGGTGAGGATTATGAGGTTATTATAATGTGATTCCTTGTGAGATAAGATTTTATTTTATTAATATATTCATGACAACAGTGAACATTCATAATCCATTAACATCCCAAAAATGGTAGATTAAACCATGGGATTTCTAAGTAGTGAACATATATTCAATGGTAGAATAATTTAGAGGAACAAAGTCTACAATGACATATTGAACTGTTTTCCTTTACATGAAATTATTTATCACATTCTTTCACTATTTAATTTTATTGGATATTTTGAAGACACAATTATTGATGGCCTAATAACTTGTAATCACACGATGCATAGTCCTCCGTTTGGTACTTGAGTAGATTTCAAGCTTGCCAGATAGGATAAGGTAAAGGGCCCTATTCTAGTGAGTGGAGTTGTATATGGGGAATTTTTGTGTGACATTATACACATGGAGTCCAGAAAATTTTGGGAATTATGTAGTTTTCCTTTCTTTTGGGGTTCATTCACTTGGAAATCATCCATGGTATGATATATATTTTGTTTTATTTGTTTTACCTAGTTTGGGAGTTTGTTATTTATTCATGTTATTAATTTTTTTTATTTCTTCTTATATTTAAATTGTGTTCTTATATGGATTACTCTAGTAATGAGATTATAGTCTCTCTACTTGACCGATTAGACCCTCACTGATATTCGACAACCTCTAGAAAATGGGGAGTTGTTATCGAGGTCATGTGGTGACCTGACTATAGGAACTGGTTTAGTGGCTCCTTGGTCTGGGAAATCACAACGGTCTTTATAATGATGATTTATGAAGATAAATACCTGATTTTTATAAGATTTATATTAGGTTTAATTAATTTATCTAAGAAAAAGGTGGTTTTAATTTTCTGTGAAAATGATGTAATTCATTTTCTCAATGAACATTGAGATAAAGGTAAATAATTCAGGGGTCTTTAGGATATTCATTAGAAAAACTAATTTAATTCATATACACTCCCCTTACATTGAAATTTTATGATCAAAGTATACATTAAAAGTTTTTTAAGAAGATTAAGATTGTGTAAATGGATGTAAAAAGTCTTATTGAAAACCCGGATATTTTTTCCTCAAAAGAAATCAGGGTCTAATTTAAATGTTTTATATTATTATCATAATAGATACTAATCATAATTTTTCCCATTGTATTATATTTTTTATGTTATTTAATAGTTATTAATTAATTATCTAAAATAATAAACTTGAAAAGATCCTCAAAATGGAAATGTGAATTCTAAGCTAAAACTCAAGATTATATTATGTTTATGATCACATCCTTATATATTCTATTAGTGGTCATTTGAAATAAATTTAAAGCTTTGGATAATGATATTATAATTACCATGAATAAATTTACTATATATTTATGTTTTAGGTACATATAATTTATTTATATTCATGTGGCATCATATATATTATGTCTGTTCAGAATTGTTTCCCATTATTGAAATAGGAAATAAATAGTGGGAAGAAACCTATAAGACAATATCCTTACAAATTCACATCCCAAAAAGGATTATGGAGGAAAACATAGTTTTTTTTTGTTCTGGATTAATTTTAAAAAAATATAAATTGTAGATATATCCATTCAAAGGATATGTTATATCATTTATATATGTCGATGTTAGTAGTGGAGCATTTCATGATACATAATCCCCCATAATATAGTGGATCATCTGACCTTGTGGTATTTTTAAGATGAATCAATTCCTTGGGGAATATATTTGTAATCATGTGAAGTTCAAATTATCAAAACATAACTCATACTATTTTTCTACATGAAGGTGAGACTAATAAATGGTGGTATTTTGTAAAGATCTCTTATTATTAAAATGATCTTTATTCAATGGATTATGACACATTTAACAAAAAAAATTAGTAAAATATATACATATAGTGTATTATCTAATAATGGAGAAATTATTTATAGAATTGATGCAAAAAAAGATGAATATTATGTTCTCACATATGATGCAAATTTTACAAGACTAACCAAGTAAAAAACATATTTTTTGAGATTTTGATAAGAAAATTAATTGATTTTACCTTAATATAAAACCTGGTTTTCAAATATATATTTTTGTGTGGAAACTAAAAAACAATGATAAAGATCTACATTGTAATGAAAAAGTGGATATATTTTATTTTCTATAAATATGTTCATTGAGATGAATTTTGTAATAAAATTTTTAAATGAAATTAAATGGGGAAGAATACATCTAATTAATATGGATTTACGAAAACTATGTTTCCATATCATGAGAAGTGTGGTAAAAAAAATCATGGAGATTTTATAATGATGACTAGGAAGTAGATTTGATGTGGTAATTTATGAAACATGGGTTTTCATGACATAAAAAATGAGTAGGTAAATAATATAAAACCAATTGAAATATGATATTGTTTCAATGAGTTAAGTATTTATGTTAATTTGAGTCTAAATTTTTCCACTATGGGGGGAAATCATCAATACTAGATGAAAAGAGATGTCAAAATATGTTATTCTACTTATATAGACGATGATGGCCTATAATGTGAAGTGTTGACACATATATTATTTGATTATTAAAATATTTCCAATACCTTGGTTGGAACTAGTTATTTTAATTCATTAATTTTATAAAAAACATTGATCATAATATATGAATATCATGTAATGAATATAAGATATAAATTATAGAGAAAACAATAGTTGGAAATAAAAATGAAACAATGTTTTATAGGAATAAACCTTTTGTTATTAGCGTAATGTTCACTCAAAAAAAAGATGATATGTATATAATAGAAATTTATATAATTTTTGGATATATATTTTCTTTATTATTATCACGATAAAATAGATTTCACAGAGAATACAATTTTATGCAATGATTTTATACCATTTATATTTTAGAAAGAATATGAGAAATTGATTAGATAGTTTAGTGAATGTTTCATATATAATATTTTAAAAAGAATGTATCTATTTAATATAGTGATGTTTCAATTGTTATTGAATTTATTTATGTATTACTTGATTATTTTATGGGTTATATTCTTGATTTTTAGCTTGAATTTTGTGTTGAGTTAGTTCCTAATGTAAACCCATTTCAAAACCGCCCAATGAAATGACACTATGGGAACTTTTAGAATTGAAAAAAAATGTAGTAGTTACTATATAAATGTTTCATTTTACCTATCACTTCACCATGTGATTATTATATATTTCTATTAAAAAATTAACTATTCTATGAATTTTTATATAGATTTTAATTCATTGGGTAATATCATTATAACGAATATGAATAATTTTTATCATATCAACGATGTGTTTAATCATCTATAGGGAGAAAATTATTTTTAAAAGGTCGATATATGTTAATTCAACCATAAGATTTTATAAAGAATATTTACATTTTGATGATAGTTTTTTCTACTAGATATGGGAAATATAATATTTTTAGTTATACCCTTTGGGATCTCTAATACACCAGCTATAATTATGTACCTTATAATGTGAGTTTTCCTTGAGTTCATAGATATAATTTGGGTAGTATTAATTTATTAAATTGGTATGTGTCCTAAAAGAAATGAGTAAATTTCGATACACTTATGTATTGTTTTCAAATAATTAAAATAAAATAATTTTTGACGGAAATTGAAAATGTGTGAAATTTGGTTGTAATAAATTTCATTTATTTTGTATATTTTTCCTAAACATGATATAACTATTGATCATACTAAATCAAAAGTTATTGAATATTGGTATAGAAAAATTCCATAATGATTCATAGTATTCTTGGATTAGTGAGTTATTATAGGTTTTTTTTAAATGTTTCTTAACATTATATCCCACAAACTATGTTTACTGAAAGGTGGGTAAAATTTATATGTACAATAGATTGTAATGATTATTTTTAGGAACAAAATGAAATAGTTTTTACCATCCCTTCCAGAAATGGATGTGTTTGAAACTACATAAATACTTCATTTAAGGGACATGGTTGTGTCCTATTATATAATAATAAGTTGTGTTCTAATGCATTAATTCAATTAAACCCTCAAGAGTAAAATTACCCTAAACATGATCATTAATTATATTATATAGTTTCTTCATTAAAATATATGACACATATTTTTTATGGTGTAATGTGTTAAATATATACAGATAAAAAATATTTGATGTATATACTCATTTACAATATACTAAACCCAAGATAGAGAATCTAGTTTAGAGAAATAAATGACTATTACTGAATGATTCCTTGATAATCTAGAAAAAATAATGTGGCTGATACAGAGAGTTATAGAAATAATGGTACATTGACCATGATCTATTTAAAATATGTATAATTTCCCACTCTTTCCGAACATCTATATTTCATATAAATAGATAAATATTTATATTATAACAAAATTGATCCTGAATAGTACAGGTTTAATGTAATTGAATACATGTAATAGAAAACAACATTATGAAACATCTACATTATCTCCTACTTATTCCTTTATAACAAGATCTCTTTTGACAAGTAAAACCTAATACCTTTTTCTATATCCTGTGAACATGAAATATAAGAGTTGGGTGTGCTTAAGTGCGTAGTAAGGGTAAATAAGGGAAATATGGACATAACAAAAATATAAAATTATAAGATTTTAAACATCAGAATTGAAAATAATACCCCATATATAGAATATCAAAATCTAGATTCCTATAATAAATCATCAAAATTCCTAGGACCTGAATAAAAAAAGAATAAATTTGAAACAAAACATAGAATTACAGAAAACACATAATAAAAGAAAATAATTTCATTAATAGTAAAGGATATATTCTATGATTATCATCTATTAATTTATTATCACCAAAACCATCATGGTAGTGCAGGTTCAATCCCAAGACTATCATGGTATATAATTTCCATTACAAAGCCAATTTCATATCTCATTCTAGTCCTATCTGAACTATGTTCAATCCCCATTCCAATTCTGTCTACCTCACGAGACTTATTTCATTACGCCATAGATTGGGGGGGAGATTTTAGTCCCAACCATCACATAATTAAAACCAAATATATGTTTTCCACATAAATAATTTTGATATCATAACAGAATAAAATAAATAGGTTCAATAAACATCAATCCATCATGAAAATAAACCATCCATAAAATGAATAAAGACATTTTCCATGATTAATGTCCCTAGTAAAGAATATCAAACTTTAAGAAATGGTCTCATAGATATTAAATAATTTTGAGAGACCACGTGAATTAATTATTTAGTAAGATATCATTTCTATTTTGAATTTATTTTCAATAAATGCTATGTAATTATAATCTATAAAAATTTATTTTAAAATAACCTTGTAATATTTAGAAGGGTGTTTCACCTCACTAATGTTTGTTGATGTAAGAAAAATTAAATCATCATTAACAATTTAAAAAAACATTCCTTCCATTTTTTTTTGAAATTTTATAAATAACATCATTTAGAAAATTTCATCAAGAATACTTTCAAAACATTCTCAAATATTAAAAAAATGGAAATTGAAATAAATAATATAATAATGGAAATATTTTTGTAAATAATTTTAGAAAATATGGACATGGATGAGAATGGTAATTTTAAGGTAAACTATAAAAATAATAATTTCTTAAAAAATGTCCCTTACAAATATACGTCATTTAATTGAGACAAATTAAAGAAAATTAAATAATATTATTCCAAGTAAATAGAAATAAAAAAAATTTGAAATACAAAATTATATATTGAAAAATATTTTCACATCTCATATTAGAATGAGATAATCATGGATATAAATGTTTATCCTAAAGAATAATTTTTTTATGAATTAAGTAATCACTTCACAATCTATCAAATTGTATGTGAAATTAAATAAAAAAATTATAAAAAAAAGAATTTATTAAAATTATTTTATTTATATTAAATATGTAATGTGAGTATATACACAACATACATTAAATATTGGTTGTATAAGGAACATATCTCACTGAATAATTAAAATGTGAGATGAGAAACCCCTACCTTAAACTTCCTTTTGGTTAGACATTATTTAATGACCAGTATAATTATTTTAAGAATTTTATTAACTTATTAATGAACCATCATAATATATATGATATCATATATTATCCTTTAATAACACATCTTTACCCTTTCATTAATAATATCAAAATAATTTCATTAGTATCAGGTAAATACTACTTTGTTTTTCTAGTATGTTTTGGCTTGTTATTTATTATTCCTCTTAATTATTTCAGGATTTAATAGTCACTAGAATTTAGATCAATATATATATATTATATATTTTTTATATTTGTTAATTCAATAATATATAATATTTAGTGATAGTAAATTTAATACACAGTTCATTGAAACGGTAGGTCGTATGTTAACATGAATGTTGTTTCCATTTTATAAATGTACTGAAAGAATTAAAAGAACATGATATATCCTTATATAAAGAGTTCATTATATATATTTTTGGTAATAAAGAATTTTTTGTTATAAAATTACTTAAAAAATTCCATGATATTATTAAATGAATCACATTTCTTTGTGGAGGTTATAGTCTGCACGTCCACAAACGACAACATCACATTCCCACAAAATTGGAAGGATGATTGTATGTGTTATATGATATTTAAATAATCATTAATATATTATAAATATCCTATATATCATTTATAACATCCCAGGTAAACAAAGAACATGAAATTTTTTATATTTATTAATATTTGAGAATTAAATATTAATTTTACTTTAAAGGGTTTTCTTTGTTCGATAGCGTACCCTATACGCAAAAACAGGTTTCTTTGAAATCTTTTGTTGCACACCAATAATATAATATTATTATATTAAATGGTAGTTAACTCCTAGCTTGTGTGTCGGTGGGAATGAACAAAACTAACTACAATATGATTATACATTTTTGTTAAATGTATTTACATTAATCCAATAAAAGTTAGAGGATTAAAATGTGAATGAATCTAATATGAAGCTTAATTTACATAAAAATGTTGATTTACCGCCTTTTAATGGAGAACCCTATATAAATATAGTTTTGGCCAATTTCATATGTTCTATTTGACCAAATAAAATTCCTCCTTATTATCGGAACATCAAAAATTACTTTGGATGAAATTTTGGTATTTTTCCAATCAAATGCAATTTTTAATGAAAAGTTAAACATGTTGTATTTTAATTCAAAAATACATATTAAAATAATTTATTTTTATGGATATATTATATTTTTAATTTTTTATAATGTATAATTATAATATATTTTGACAATTTAATCCAATGTTTGACATTGTAATTAATTTCACTTAGAAATTTGACATAAACAAGTGCCAATCTTTTGATAGTTATTGTTTTGTAAAAACACGTTATTTGTTCTAACAAAGGAAATTAATTTGAAATTCATTAATGAAACTTAAAGGTTTTGAATTTGATAAAATAGATTTCATTTTTTTTATTTGGAATATCAAATATTTATTAGGCTATGATTTTTTTATTTTTCTGATAAACATCAATTTTTGATGAATAGTGAAACCACTTAGTAGTAGTTAAAAAAACCAAATTTTACATTTAAATGAAATTTTACCAATTCTATGAGTTAAATTTATAAAAACCATGAGGCACTATTAATATCGAGAAGTAAAATGTGGCTCAATAAGATGAAAATAATTTTTGGTAAATATTAAATTTTAAATTTTATTTACTGTGGATAAAGGTAAATAGGGTAATTAATGGTAAAAAGAATATTATAATTATTCAAAATTACCTTAAAACTTGTTCAAACCTTATTGGATGAGTCATGGAAGAACAAGGGAATCCTTGGGTCGATTTTGGGACACCATGGAGCCACTTAAGAGTGATATTGACACTTTAGATTAATTAATTTAAAGTAAATGAAAAAATGACATAAAAAATATCCTTTGGTAAATTATTTTTTATATGGTGTTATATAAGTCATATTTTTTATTATAAATATTCATTTTAATTATAATGAGATTTCCTAAATCATGGTTTTTTTATAATTTCTAGACATCCAATAAATTAAATTATTTATGACACAATAATGATGCAGTGTTCACCTCATTATTAAATCATTTAATTAAATAAGAATATAAATATTAAAACAACATCCAAAAGCTATCCAATTCTTATTGTATGATGTTATTTCTACAATGAGTCATACTATATTCATCCCTAATTATTTTTGGACCTTTATAATGTGAATATCATTATATAATAAAATAATATTTTCACAGTTTCCTAAAGAGCCCCTCCTCCCCCTTATAAAAGAAGACCATTTTTAACAAATTCGACACACCTCTCAAGCCTTTTGGATCACCCAAAATGTGAAAAATTAAACTATCTACATAACTCTACTCCTCCTAGAATCCTTACCTTATATATAAGGAACTTCAAAAAGTTCTTTTGGTTCAAACCAAAGGAAGTTACCCAAATTAAAGTTAACGGTTTCTCTTTACTTGTTCTTTATTTTACTTCTCCAACCCCTAAACCCATTTTAGTCCATTATTTTATAAAAACAATAGTATTATAAAAATACTAGGATTCTTTTATGAGAATTATTTTAACTACACTTACACACGCCTCCATCTAATGGGTGAAGAACATACAGTTTATGTGGATGGAAATCTAACGCCTCAGGAGACGATGATTGTTCAATTATCTCCTACCAACTATCATGGTAGCCGTTAAGATGACACTATTTTTATATATGATATATATTATGTTTATTTTTTCTTTATGCATCTGTATTTTACTTTTATAGCATACCTTTATGGTTTCCATTATGGGTAAACGTGAAAATTTCATTTGAGGAAGTACGGACAACCGCCCCCTCAAAGTGATATGACTCGTTAATTCCATATGTCGGACGTATAATGGATGGATTTAATGATATTATATATGAAATTATACTTGAATTATAATATAACTATGTATAATTATGTTTTAATTCCATTTAAATAAGAAATATAATTGGAAGTAGCTTTCATGCGTACGTAAGGCTTACCATCTCCATGAACGGTGCATTTCATTTCTAACCTCAAAATGTTATGTACTATTATAAATACATGTATATAAAGGATATATATGATATATATGTGATATATAAATAATGAATAACATTCTTGATATAATGAAACATTGACCATGTGAACAACTTCTAACTATATGGTGTTCATTTTTTTTCGAGTACCAAATATCGACAAAACAAACATTATTAACTTGAATGATTAAAAAATGTTTATAACTTGGTAATAAGTGATATAAAAGGATTAATGAACATTAAAAATATTCTTAATCAAGTAGAAATTAACTTTGGTTTTTTATTCAGGAGATTAAAGAATGAACGGGTCAAGTTGGACACAAGGTAAGGGATTTCTTAACTCACTTTTAATTCCATGAGATTTCCATTGTTCCCCACTTATTTATTGCATGTGGTGTATTGTGTAATTACATTTAATATGTACTATCATTATTATCTTTATATTCATGCTAATATGTGATTAATTTGGTTGCTATTAACTTCTTCCATACGACCCAATTGAATTACAACGTGGTAAAGAGTTTTCATCTCACTTTTTTTCTCGTGAGATTCATGCTATATTTTCCACTATTTCCATTTGTGTGGTTTATGTACTACCCATGATAGTACTATTTGGATAATATACAATCATTTATGTTTATTTACATCTTCAATTTATGATCCTTCTTTCATGTGGCGTATGTTTTGTAAGTTACCAAATCGACAAGGGAACCTCTCACCATCCTTTTTTAAAAGACCTGTTTTTATTATGAAATTTAATTTAAATGTTATTATGGTGGGATATGTTCTTATATATCCTTATTTATGTAGACTTTATGTCCAACTGATTAGATACCCTTTTTATCTCATCAACTCATTTTATGAATTTTAAATTGACGTCGTTAGGCTGTCAAATTTTTGCAAGGGAACTTCTTGACCCAATTTAAATGTTTTGGGTTCAACTTTTACTTCTTGAATAGGTCGTCTGATAAATATTTGTGAATGACCACTGATTGTTTTAAACTTAATATACACTTATATTCGGTGTTTTTATATTTGTCACACATAATAATGTGATTGATTTATCCTTAATTTAAGGATACCATCTTTATAAGGGATTTCATCTCAATTTAGATTTCCAATGAGACTTGATTATTGTTATGCACCAATTAATTATTATATAGTATATACTGTCCTTTGAAATATTATATCATGATTTACATTATTATTATGATTTTATAATGTTCTGATTAAATTTTATTCCTCAATTATTTGTATTCAAGCGTCTCTCTTTTTGTTAAAAAATTATTTAACTAGAATATCGTTTTTAAATGTTTTAAAGATTGATTCTTTTAAAAATTTATCATTAATGTCCATGTATTAAAAATGGTTTTATGGAATTATTTATATGGTCATTAATGTTTTCTAATGATAATTTATTTAGATGTTTCAAAGTGGTATGGGGCACTATGATTCCAAAATCTCATTATTAAATGTTTTCAATGGTTTTAAAAATGGGTTGATAAAACATTGATTATGTCATGATATATTGTAATTGCAATGTGGAAATGTTTTCTTTCCTTCATGATTTTATTATGTGTTATTATTATAGTTATTGACAATTTTTAACGTATATTGGTGGTTCTGTGATAAACTTAGGGTGGGTGAGCCCGATATAGCTCTCTAATGCATTGGGTAACGAGACGGGGGGTAAATGTGAATGTTTCTCCTAAGAGATTTAAGGAATATACTGTGATGGGTATTCCAAATGTGACTCCCTATGTAGCTGCGATAACTAAAATATATGTATGTTATGAATTCCATATGTTACCTTTATGATTTATTATTTCTGTGTGTTATTCATAAATCTTATGATTTCGTAAAGTATGTTATGATTGAAAAGTATTGGTTTCGTTGATTTGTATTTATTGATGGGTTAATATTTTCTTTCCTTATTTTATAACACTTAATGAGTTTTTTATATTTATCCCAAGTATTTAAGATCTTTTCCACATGACTGAAAGATTAACAGGGTCAAGGATGTGATCACGGAAAAGTCTTTCTCTCTAAAACATGGAACTAGACATGTTTCTTTTTAAGAGTTTTTATTTAAAAAAATGGTTACTGAGTAGTAGTGACTATATGTAATTTTAAAGTTGATATGTAATAGTTATGTCCTAATTATCTAACACTCTAAACCTGAAAATATCTTCAATGTGAATTATTCATTTAATTCAATATTATGTAATGTTTATGTTCGGGGACTTATAGTTGGTATCAATGGTCGGTTTAGATAACTTTAGAGGTTTGGGTATTATTTAAGAATAATTTATATAACTATAATGGTTAGTATTTTAAAAAGATTCGTAGTTTTTTTGATAAAGTACATGAGTTTAAGAAAACTTGAAAAAGTATATCTTAGTATTTACCCTCCTCATAATATATTATATGGTGATTTTAAAAATATACTCACACTGACCATTTTGGTTTTAGTAAATGGATGGATCTAGCAGGATCCAAGGTAATAGTGAATGTACAAAAAACTGTGATAGTTTTCTAAATGAAAAATTGAATGATTTGGGAACTGCAATTAGAACTGTTCTGTTTATTCTCAACCAACTATCTGGCGTCATGATTGACCACATGAACCTCGGTGATTTTTATATGGTGTCATATATGCGGGAAACAAATCCCCACAGAAGTTTAGGTAATAATCATAATGGTATGTATATTAAAAAACTTATGTGTAAAGGATGTGGAAAGAAACACATAGGAAAATGTTTTAAAGGGATGGGAAGATGATATAGATGTAGAAATGAATGTCATAAAGCATAAACCATCCATGGAAAAAGGAAGAATCTAGTTGACTTTAGGAATGGGAATGAAGTTATTTCTGAGGGTTCAATTGAATGTTTTAAATGCGGTGTGTATAGTCATTATACAAACAGATGTCCTAAGAAGAAGTTTAAGTAATGGGATCACATAGATCACACAAAGATATATTTACCAATAACTAATTCAATTTAGATTGAGGATGAAGAAACTGATAATGACTAATGAAAGGTATAGATCATTTCTTAACATATGTTTAATCTTAGTATATGATTTGTGATTTTTGTATGTATGAAACAAGTTTTTCAGAATAAGTTGGCAAAGAATTATTAATGGATCATGACGAATGATTAATGAGTAAGAGGTCAACATATAAGGGATTTAAGAGTTAATTAGATTTTAGGATGGTGAAATTCTTAAAAGTATTAAGGCTTTTTTGGTGATGGGATTATATTAGATGACCTTTTTTAGTATGGGTATACATGAAGTTTGATATATGAAAATTTTATTCAGGGAATAATTATCTTTTATTTTTTGTTTATAGTTATAAAGAACCATTTGGGTTTATATGATCCTGGAATTTGAGGCAATTACAGGTTAAAACATTTTGGGATGCAAAATTAAAGTTATTAGATAACCTTTGTCGTTAAAATTTTTTATGGTTATTTTTATGGAATTTATCTTATTTTGGGAATGTTATAAAATTATATAGTTTATTAAAAAGGACAACACGTAGACCGCATGATGACCTGTCGCGTCGGACAAAGCTGTGGGAATCGAACCCACAACCAAAGTGTGACTGGGATTTATCGCTTACCACCGGACTACGTGAAGTCCCTGGTTAGTGTGACTAATTTTTTTTTATTAATTTTATGAATCAATAATAATTTTATTTTTGGGTTATCTATGGAAAAATAATAACCTATCATGGAAAATGTGTACTTTTGTTAATTACACTACAGTATGAGACATAAAGAGTAATATATGTTATTTGGTGATAAATATTAATATTTATCATAGATGATTATGTGATAAAATCCTTATGAATTTTGTGTTTCGATCGTAGTGTGGTTTAATTTGAATAATTATATGGAAAATGTTTTATCGAATTGTATTTTTTGAACGTTGGGTAATGTTTAAGAAATTTTGGAGATTAAGTGTAGTTTTTATTTTTATAAAGGATTATCCTTTTTTTGGATTATATGACCTTGTACTGAATTTTTTGGTTTTGGTTAAGCTCTAAATACATGGGAAATATATATTTAATCTTTTTTGTATTATTTTATTCTCTAAAAGTTGATTATAGAACTTTTAATGTGAAGAAGTCATTCTAAATACTCATCGTTTGGAGAAAATATGAGTTCGTGTAAGAAATTTAGTAAATGATGAAAGTCTAAATGAAGAGTAACTATGTTTCCTTTTTTTAGTTAAGTTCACAAATAAATTCCTCAATGAAATGTAACATAAAAAAAATGTTTTCTGTTAACTTTTCCTACTGGGGAATCAAAGACTGTTTAACCCATCACATATTTTTGATTTTCTAGCGGTTAACGTTCTCCTAATCATGTTTTCTATCACTCTACATCAGAACCTGGTGGTTTTTTTTCTATTCCACATCCATGTTTTCATGGGATCCTAGTATATTTTGTCTTGGGTGACTTTGTACTTCTCCTTCTTTCTTTTAAAGTGATATTTTTACTGACTTTTTTTGATGAGGTACTTTTAATGAAGTTTCCAAGCCCTGTTTTAAAATTGTGAGGACGCAATTCTAAAAAGGGCCGAATGATCTAACATCTTCATTAAATAAAGAATATGAAAATTTTTCATATTTATTAATATTTGTGAATTAAATATTAATTTTACTTTAAAGGGGTTGTTATGTTCGACAGTGTACCCAATACGTGACAATGAGTTTCTTTGAAATCATACATTGCATAGTAATAATATAATATTATTATTTTACATGGTAGTTAACTCATAGTAGTTGTATTGGAGGGAATGAAAAAAAAACTAACTAAAATATGATTATACATGTTTTTTAAATGTATTTAATTTTATCCAATAAAAGTTTGAGGCTTAAAATGTTAATGAATCTAATTTTAACCATAATTTACATTAAAAGGTCGATTTACCGCCTTTTAATGGGGAATCCTATTTAAATATTTTTTTGGTCACATTTATATGTTCTATTTCAAAAAATAAAATTCTTCTTTAGAATCGGAACGTCAAAATTTACTTTGGATGAAATTTTGGTATTAATCTGATAAAATGCAATTTTTAATGAAAAGTGAAACATGTTGTATTTTAATTCAAAACTACCTTTTAATCTAATTTATTTATATAGATATATTATATTTTTAATTAGTTTTAAAGTATAATTATAATATATTTGTACTATTTAATACAACATTTTCCATTTGAAATAAATTCACTTTGAAATTGGACATAAACAATGGTCAATATTTTGATAGTTATTGTTTCTTAAAAACACGCTATTTGTTCTAACAACAGGAATTGATTTTAAATTAATTAATGTAGCTTCTATATTTTGAATTTTTGAAAATAGAAATCATTTTTGAATTCAGAATATCAAATATAGCTTAGGATGAGTTTTTGGTATTTTTGTGAAAAAATATAAATTTTTTATGAATTGTGAAACCACTTAGTATTATTTACAAAACTGGCTTTTTCATTTAAATAAAAATTTACCGCTTCTGTGAGTTAAATTTTAAAAATCATAGAGTCATCGTTAATATCTAAAACTAAAATGTGGTTCAATAAGATGAAAATAATTTTTGGTGAATAGTAACTTTTGACTTTTATTTGTCGTGGTTAATGGTAAATAGGGTAATTCAAAGTACAATTAATATTAAAATTATTCAAAATTAACTTAACACTTGTTTTAACCTTATTGGATGAGTAATGGATGACCAAGGGCATCCTTTGGTCAATTTTGGGACCCCATGAAGCCATGTGGGAGTGATATTGACACTTTAGATTAATTAATTTAAAGTAAAGGAAAAAATGAAATAAACAAATATACTTTGGTAAATTAATTTTTATATGGTGTTACATAAGTCAAATTTTTTACTATAAATATTAATTGGAAATATAATTATATTTCCTACATCATGGTAGTCTTTTTATAATTTTCAGACATCGAATAAAATAAATTATTTATGACACAATAATGATGCAGTGTTTACCTCATTAATAAATCATTTAATTAAATGAGATTATAAATAAAAAAATAACATGCAAGACATGTCCAATTATAAACTGAATATCATTATGTAATAAAATAATATTTTCACACTTTCCTAAAGAGACCCTCCTCCCTCTTATAAAAAGAGACAATTTATAACCCATTCCACACACCATTCAAGCCTTTTGGCTTGTCCAACCTTTCACCAATTAAACTCCATACGTCCATATCCTCCTCCTAGAAGTATTACCATAGGCAAAACACACTTCAAGAAGTTATTTTGGTTCAAACCAAAGGAATTTACCCAAATTAAAGGTAACAGTTTCTCTTAACTTATATTTTTTAATTTACTTCTCTAACCCACAAACTCTTTTTATTACTTTATTTTATACAAACACCAGTATCATAAATATACTCGGATGTTGTTATGAGAAGTATTCAAACTACACTTACACACAGATCCATCTAATGGGTGATGAACATACTGTTTCTGTGGATGGAAAACTAATGCCTCACGGGACGATGATTGTTCGATTATCTCCTACCACCTATCATGGTGGCCATTAACATGACACTATATTTATATATGATATATACTATTTTTTTATTTTTTTATGATTCTATATTTTTTTATATAATACCTTTATGGTTTCCATTATGTGTAAACGTGAAAATTTCATTTGAGAAAGTACTGACTACCTCCCCCTCAAAGTGATATGAATCGTTAATTCCATATATGGGATGTATAAAGGATGTATTTAATGATATTATATATGATATTATATTTGAATTATAATATACTTATTTATCATAATATTTTCATTCCATTAAAATAAGAAATAGAATTGGATGTAGCGTTCATGGGTCAATACGGCTTACCGTCTCCATGAACGGTGCATTTGATTTCTTACCTCAAAATGTTATTTAATATTATAAATACATATATATACTGGATATATATGATATATATGATATCTAAATCATGAATATAATTCTGGGTATAATGAACTTTTGACCAGGTGAACGACTTGTAACTATATGGTGTTCATTTGTGACTCATGTAACAAATATCGACAAAACGAACATTATTAACTTGAATGATTACAAAAAGTTTATCACCTACTAATAAGTGATATAATAAGATTAATAAAAATGAAAAATGATCTTATTCATGTATAAGTTACCATTAGATTATTATTTAGGAGATTAACGAACGAATTGGTCAAGTCGGATACAAGGTAAGGGATTTCTTATCTCATTTTTAATTCCACGAGAATTTCATTATTTGACACATATTTATTGCATGTGGTGTATTGTTTAATTCCATTTGATATATAATAATATGATTTTCTTCATATTCATTATATTTTATAATTAATTTGGTGGTTATTAACTTTTGGTCATACGACCCGAGTGAATTACAACGTGGTAAGGGGTTTTCATCTCACTTTTTATTCCCATGAGATTCATGCTATATTTGACACTATTTCCTTTTGTGTGGTGTTTTTACTACCCATGATTGTAATATTTGGGTAATATACTTTCATTAATGAGTATTTACATCTTCATTTTATGATCCTTCTTTCATGTGTTGTATGTTTTATAAGTTACCAAATTAGTAAGGGAACCTCTCACCCTCATCTTTTTAAAAGATTTATTTTTGTTATGTCTTTTAATTTAAATATTATTATATAATGATGTGTTATTATATATCCTTATTGATGTAAAAATTATGTACAAGTGATGAGATACCCTTTTTATCTCATCAACTCACTTTCTAAATTTTAATGTGATGCCGTTAGTCTGTCAAATTTTTGCAAGTGAACTTCCTAACCCAATTTCAATTCTTTGGGTACAACTTGTACTTCTTGAATATGTCATCGTATGAATATGTGTCAATGAAATATAATTTTATTACAAATAATATCCACTATTATTGGGTGTATTTAAATTTTTCAGACACAATTATGTGATTGATTTATCCTTAATTTAAGGATTCCATCTTTATAAGGGATTTCATATCAATTTACATTTCCACTGAGACATCATTATTGTTATGAAGAAATTCATTCTTATATGCTATATATACTGTCCTTTGAATTATTATATCATATATTACTTTATTATCATGATATTATAATGTTCTGATTATGTGTTATTCCTCAATTATTTGTATTAATGTGTCTCTATTTTTCCAAAAAAACTCCTAAACTAATATATAATTTTAAATGTTTTAAAGATTTTTTCTTTTAAATCATTATCAATAATGTCCATGTATTAAAAATGGTTTTATGGATTTATTTTCATGGTCATTAAATCGTTCCGAATGATAATTTATTTAAAATTTTCAATGTGTAATGAGACACTTTGATTCAAAAATCTTTTTATTAAATGTTTTAAATTGTTTTAAAAATGGTTTGATAAAGCATTTATTATGTCATTATATATTGTAATTGCAATGTGGAAATGTTTTCATTCCATTATTATTTTTTTATGTGATATGATTATAGTTATTGGGAAATTTTTATGTATACAGGTGGTTCTGTGATAAACCAAGGGCGGGTGAACCCGGGATATCTCTCCAATGCATTGGGTAACGAAACAGAGGTAAACATGAATTTTTTCCCTAAGAGATTTAGGGAATATACTGTGATGGGTATTCCAAATTTGACTCCCTGTGTAGATGTGATAGCTAAATTTTAAGTATGTTATGAATTCTGTAAGTTACCTTTCTGATTTATTATTTCTATGTGTTATTCATAAATCTTATGATTTCATATGGTATGTTATGACTGAAAAGTATTGGTTTCATTGATTTTTATTTATTGAAGGGTTAATGTTTCTTTTCCCTATTTTATAACCCTTACTGTGCTTTTTATGATCATCCCATGTAGTTAAAATTTTTTCCACATGACTTAATGATTAATAGGGTCATGGATGGGATCAATAATAAGACTTTTTGTCTAAAACAAGGAACTAGAAATGTTTCTTTTTAAGAGTTTTTATTAAAAAATAGGATTCTAAGTACTAGTGACTACATGTAATTTTCATGTTTATATGTAATAATTATGGCCTAATTCTCTAGAACACTAAATCTGAGATGATACTCAATGTGAATTATTCATTTAATTAAAGATTATGTAATGTTTAAGGATGGTTACATATAATATATGAACTATAAATTAATTATTATCCCAAACCATTAGTGTTTTGAATGCCACAATGGATGCAATTAGTTTACAAGGTAGTAGTCCACCATACAAAGAAACAATGATTATGTATCTCATTTCGTGGAATTTTGTGATGTTTTTGGCCATATACATTGAAAAAATATTAAAATATTTATTATACTAATGATACAATATCGTCTATACATGTGAGTAAATTATGCTTTGGAGAATTAAATCAATCCAAATTTCTTGTTAAAGAACGTTAACTAGTTTTTTAGTGGACTTCGTATAAATATCTTCTCAACAGAACTAAGATTTTTATTTTGGTGAGACCAGTAGGATATGAAATTGGGGAAAGTGAATAAGATATGTTTTTTATAGATATTTTAGGAGCTTTATGGTTATTATTTCAAAATCGGGTTGTTATGGTGGTAATTATACATACCGAGAGGTGTGTTTAAGTTATTAAAAT
Source organism: Viscum album (assembly GCA_963277665.1). Taxonomy (NCBI): domain Eukaryota; kingdom Viridiplantae; phylum Streptophyta; class Magnoliopsida; order Santalales; family Viscaceae; genus Viscum; species Viscum album. The sequence continues at coordinate 517,378,669 of OY728141.1, forward strand.
AATGATTATTTTATGTTTATATCCATACTCATTAAAATGGAATTAATTTACATGAATTACATAATAATTAATTTATTATTTTAATTTTAGGGTTTATAAGTAACTCAGATACTCATTATATGTTTTAGTTTTTAGATATTTTAATCCATTTACTTTTATCTTTACCAATTTCATTATTTTACCTACTCTCGTAAATAACATTTTTACAACAATAATATTTTTAGGCATAAAATTTAAAATGATCCTACTATAAACTCCATAACAAAAGATTCCAACTATGTAAATAATATTACATAATTAAATTCATATAATGTTATAAATTATTTTTAAAATAAATCCCACAGACTGAGTAAAAAAGTTTTTTTTTAAAGTGAAATGTTTAAAAGTATGAAATGTTTTAAAATATAATTTCAATTTGAAAAAAATAATAAATATGGAAAAAAAATATTTATTTATGTATAATTAATCATGTTATACATTAAACCAAATTTAAAATATAAATTAACTATTTAAAAATTACATGAAAGTACATCTTTTAATTAAAATTCATTTTTCACTATTCCTAAAAAATGAAACATCTTTAAAAATTCATAAATTTCCTCATAAGAAAACATTTAGATTAATATTTTAAAAATTAATTATATTTTTCACATTAAATTTATAAAAGTTCCAAATATAATTCAATACAGGTTCACCATCAAAAGCCGAAACAATTTACCACTAATTGTGAATATGGTTTTTATGGTTAAAATGGCATTTATTCTTACATTAAGCCTACAAAAAATATTAGTGGAATTCAAAAATATATGAATGAAAATATAAAATATATATTTAATTAATATATTTCAGTTAAATTTATTTATCTAATTTATTAATATAAAATTAAATTGTGTGAAAAATCTTATTTTTTAAAATAAATAACACCTCATTTATCTTTAATTGGTTATTATTTATATTTCTAATTAATTTATAAATAATTAATTAAACTTATAAACTTGTGAAAAATATATTATGAAAATTTATTTTATCTTTATAAATCCCAAAATTCTAATGGCTATGAGATAACTTGGAAAATTAAATAATTTGTGGTTTGATGAAGAATTTTGTTTGATCAAGTTTGGATATGAATTTGATTAAATTTATATTAAAAAGGTATAAATGCTATAAAAACATAAGGTGTATCATTATACCACCCTTAAAAATAATGTCATCTTTGGAATTCATTATACAGATATAAACATAATTGGATTCCTCTTCCTCATCACATCCCTGGGGTCGCATGTAGATTCCATAAATTGGTTATTTTCCAGAAAAAAAGTAACCATGTTATTGGTATTGTTTCCAAGAATTTTATCCATATGATCAAAAATAAATATTTTTTGTTTTTCATAAAAAATTTCTTAATCTAGTGGTATGAGCTCTATGTTTAGTATATGTGAAGGATCATTTATGTACTTACTCAAGAGTGATACATTGAACACATCTTGAACTTGAGATAGATTCGGTGGAATCCCCAATCGATAACATGCCATCCGGAATAGATTATGAATTTTAATAAGAATTTCATCCTCAAATATTAATATTTCAATCTAAAAAGGGTAGATATATTAAAATTTCCATATGGGAATCCCACATTGTGAAAATAGTCAATAAAACATACTCTTTTAAATGGGAAATTAAAAGGAATATATCACTACATAATTAAGTTTCCAAATAATAGAAAATTATTATAAAGTGAAACATGTACATCGAAAATAATTAAATCATTGATGTTTGGATGGATAATGATAGAGAATATGGTCATTATAATTTTTATGAAATCAAAACCATTGAAAAATTAGGTCTTAAAATGGTCATTGATATACTAATAAATTATAATAATATGATAATTTTATTTGAAAATCACATGATAAGTTATAATAACTTGATTTCATCTCACATATATGATCACAATCATTGGTTGTGGATTCATTTTTTAATCTATGTAATGTAGATAAAATTGATATTCTTGGAAAAAGTGTGGATCTTTTGATCCATTATTGTGTGAAAATTCATTAATTCGACCACAAGTTTTCATTGTAACAAAAAAAATTATCATAATTTATTCAATATAGATAAATATATATATAGTAAATTAATAAATTAATATCTAAAACAACATCCAATGTTCTATGTAAAAAAAACATCATAAATGATTACCTTTATATACCATCAAAGAGAATAAAATACAAAATATTTGAATGAATGTTACGATATTTCTATATTGATTATTTTATTAATTCCCCAACCAACGTGATGCGGATAGTAATTTACATATACCAAAAATTTGAAGATGGTTATCTTGTATTTTCTTGAAATTTGGTAATAACATGAAAAACCATATTTAATACACATATGATTCTTCATTCCTTATATATTTAATTTTTTTTCTATGAAATAATATTCATTTTATGCTTTGGATTATACTTGTACTAATAGAATAAATCATTTAATTATTCTAGAGTACATGTAGACAATCATAGGAAATTTAACCAATAGATGAAAAATAATTATTTCATAGGGATTATTCATAAAAAATCATTCATGAAATTTATAGAAAAAGATAAGAGGATAAATATTACCTAATTATTATGGATCAATTCATCCGTAAAGATATAATTTTATTTACATTTTTTATTTTTAATCATAGGATTTCATAGATTATCCTTCACCTTAGTCCTTATATTATATAACCTCTTAGCATAATTACCAACCACCTTGAAATTGATAAACTAAATTATAAGAGGTTCAATCTTTTGAGTATACTTTTTTATTCTCAATACAGTAGTTGTATACTTATATATGACCTTATTTTACACACATTATACATTGACCATTCTGCCAAAGACAATTTCATCCATGTTCATTTCCACACTTTGATAATAATGTAATTATATTCATCTTCTCTACGTATTTTTCAGATTTTTTTTAAAATTTTATCATTTATTCTTATCATAACCATGTTATAGACAATAAACGTAAATCTCTATTTTTGTAAGATTTTAAAATTAATGTACTTATTAAATAAAAATATTTAAGCATTCGTAGTCAATATCGTCATTTATTTAGTTTCCTCATATTGTTGAAAAATATCTTCCACCAATTCACTTCTCATTAAAATATATAACATACCAACTTATATTTTATGAATTATAAATAATGGAGAATGAAAAAAATATATTTTTAGTGGTATATGTACATTTCTAGGAATCTTGTGGATTAAAATTTACACTAATAGAAGGTGTAGGATTCCTTAAAAAGGACTCATGAAAATGTTGTTCCCTAATTTGTTAATTTTGAATCTCATCATGATTCATGGAATGATAATGATATTAGATCATTAGAATTAAATTTTCATTTAAATCTCCCATAATAATAAATTTCTTACTATCACATTCAATATTAACATGTTTCCATGGGGTTCCATAAATTTACTGAAACCATAAACTAAAGAGTTAAAAACACTACCATATCCATCAAGACACATAATTTACGGGAATTTATTATATAATTTTATCTATGAAACCATATATTTATGTTAGGGAATTCATCATCATAACCAAAAATCATGTATTTTTACTTATACAAATCCTTTGGTTCTTACTACATTTTTTCCATCATATTTTTCAATGGTTAACTAAATAATTAATCCGTTAAAAACTACAACGAACCACTATTTTTATATATATGTATTACATTTATATAGAGGAATATTAACTATAAAACAAAACTATTAAATATTTTTAATGAGTTATGTTTCATTGGAAACATGGAATTAAGCCCAACTAGTTTATAAAGAATTTAAATTATATATTTCATATTCCTTTTTAAGTAGAACATGTTTTGACATATTGAACCTAATACCTGTCTCTATATGTTGGGGAAATGAAACAAAATAATAAGATGAGGTCAGATGATCATTAAAGTTAAATAAGGGAAATTTTAATCACAACATAAAAAATGTATAAGAACATAAACATGACATTTAAAAATCACAGCCTTCAAATAAAAGATCTTAATCCTTAGTAATAGAACAAATCGTAAAAATTAATATGACATGAACCATTAAAGTATTTTTTTGGAATAAAACATGGAATTGTGGAAAAAAGATAAGAATCAAAATTAATATCATTATTATTCATGTTTCTTTTACCGGACAATATATGTGGACTGATTTCACTGACAAAACTATCATCATAATCTATGTTAACTCCAATGACTATCGTGGTGGACAATGTCCGTTACTAAACCTAGTTGACTTTTCATTCCAGTCCTATCTGAACAATGTTTAGTACCCCTTCAAATACTATTTATATTATTATATATAATATCATTACGCAAATAATTTTATAATTATATAGGTCCCACACATCACATAATTAATACCATATATACATGTTCCAGATTAACCATTTATCAAAGTAGAACCCATTAGAAAATATGTTTCATAAATATCAGTCCATCCTTATCATAAACAAACAATAAAACGAATAAAAGACAATTTACTTGGAAAATATACATGGTAAATAATATTTTACATCATTTAAAGTTATCATAGATTGAAATATATTTATAGATCACTTAAAATAATTCAATTCGAAAATATCCTTTATAATTTAGAAACTTTTTTTTAATGATGTGAAATTATAAATGAAAAAATATTATTTCAAAATAACCTTGTATGTTTCTGAATTATACATCAAGTCAAAAATTAATTGTCATATATGAAAAAAATACTCATTTCATATATTATAAAAATCCATCCTTCCATATTTTTCCATAAATATCCAGAAAAAATAATTTACAGAACACCAAATATAATCTTTTAAAACCATTTTATAAAAAGTATAACATGATTAAAAATTGCTTTTAAAAAATTATGAAAATAATAAATAATGTATTGGATGTAATTTTTTAAATCAAGTAAATTGAATAAAATGAGTGTTTTAACGGAAATAATAAAATATAATCTTTTAATATAAAATACCTTATTAATATCATTAAGGTGATAAAAATCAATGATATCATATATGTGTATCCACTATAAAGAGGAATAAAATGGTTGCGAATAAAACACAATATATTCATTAAAATTTAACAAATCAAAATTGTAAGGAATAATCAATGAAGTACAAGTTTAACTAGTGAAGGGAATTTGGGTCCAGAATTAACTTACCACATTTTGATTAATAATGTCCGTTAATCCATAAAAGTATTAATTAAAAAGGTAAAAATTTAATACCATGATGATAATTAAAAATATTATAAAATGGATTTATAAACACCATGTACATGGAATAAGTTTTGAATAACAAATATATCATAATGAAGATAAAAAGGGAGATTTGAACCCCTTGCCATACACGTCTTTTTTTATCTAATGTTAATTAACCTCTTGTGTAATTTTTTGAATAATGACATTAACTAATTTAGAACCATATTAATATTTATGATATCATATATTATCCTTTTATAACATAGTTTTTCATGTTAAATGATAATCATCCAATATTTTCCTTTTATCGAGTAATAACAACTTTGTTTTTTGAGTGTGTTTTGACTTGTTATATTTTTTTCTCTTACTTAAATATTATTTAATAATATCCATAATGTGAAACATCATATAAAATAATTATAGATTATGTAGATATGAATTTATAAAAATCTATACTCTTTTGTGATATGAAGTGGAAAACACTATTCATGGAGACAATGGGATATATGTAGGCATGAACAATGTTTCCATTTTTTCAGGCTGATAGAAGAAAAGTTAATTATATAAAAGTAAATTGTAATTATATTATCATGTTTATGTTTTATATGAAAAATTTATTTTTTAAAAACCATCCTTAATATTTTCCATGTTAATCATGACTGAATCACATTTCATTGAGGAGGCAGTAGTGCATATGTACACAAACAACATTATCGAATTCACACAATTTAGAAACCATTAAGATATGCTTAATAAAATAAGTATAGAATCATTATAAAATATGAAAAATCATATATGTAATATATTAACTATAAATTCTTAATTATTGAAAATAATGATTAGTAGTAATGTATTAATGTGTGACATCGGTTCGTGAGGCAGTAGTCTGCTGTACAGATGAATGATGATTGTGTAGCCCATTTCATATAATTGTGTGAAGTTTTATGTTGTACCATTAACAAAAAAATATGTTAGTATATTTAATATATTGAGAATTTTATTTAATCATGATATTAGATGAATTTAAGTGGTTGAGACAGAAATAAAAAAGATATTTTTCAAGATTGTTAAATAATCTCCAGCAAACATCATTTAAATATTTTCTTAAATAATTTTGGATTAGACATTTGCTGATTCAACTAGCACATGTATGCAGGGATAGTGAGGTTGATATGTATTAGTATATATTTTATGAGATACATGTATTTTATATTATAATGGGGTGGTGAGGGTGGATATTTATTCTAGATCAGTGTTAAATTTAAGTGAATAATATATTGATTATTTTATATTTAAATCCAAACACATTGTGATAGAATTAATTTCAAAAATTTATAATGATAATTTATTTTTTAGTTCCTTAAGGCTCTATAAATACCAAAAAACCCTATTAAATGTTTATTAGTTATTTTAAGCCTCTTAATTATAACTATAACCCCTTTTATTTTTTACCTATACAGTAGTATATAATTATTTTACCAAATAAATTTTTTTTAAATGAAATTGAACCTAATAAAAATTTAGACCTTTTGATTCCCAATCAGGAATTAAGTTTACATAATTCATTTCACTAAATTGGAAAAATTATATTTACACTTCATCCCAAAGAAAAATAAGAGTTTTTAAAGTGAAATTTCAAATATTTAAAATGTATTTATATACAATATATTTGTAAATTTGAATACACTATCCTAAATTTGTTTTATTTTGTAAAATTGAACAAATTATAATTTTTAAAAAATAATATATAATTTATCTATAAAATATTAAGATGAAGGTATTTTTTCTAATTTAAATTATTTTTTTATTAATCAGAAAATGCATCTTCCCCAAAAAATTCAAAATTTCACCCTATGATAATTTTGTTAATATTATTTAAAAATTTATAATTATTCGAATTTTTTTTAAAAAATATTAAATTTATATTTTTAATATATGTGCATCATTAAATTGTTCAAAAATTACATGTAAAAAAATATTTATTTAATGCCTAATATTGTATTTATTCATATCAGTACCCTAATGAAAATATTAAAAGAAATAAAAAAATAGGCTGAATATATATTATATAAATTTAAATAATATATTTCAATACTATTGAATAATTAAATTTATTAATATGAAATTATATTTTGTGTATAAAAATAATTTTTTTATAAAAACACACCCTTTATCCAAGAATAGATATTTTATTTAAAAATTTATTTTAACTAATAAAAAAATTTATAAAAATTTATGAAATATTTTTTTATAATTTTGTAATCTCATTAATTTCCAAACTTTCCATGGATATGTAATAAATATCACAATTAAATATTTTGGAGTTTGTTTAAGCACATTATTATTTTCAAAGTATGCTATCAAATATATTTAATTTATTTAAATTAATAAACATAATGTGTAATAATTGGGTTATGTAATGTGATCCCTTGGTTGATGACTTAATGTATTTATTACTATAATTTTTCTATCTAGGGATTTCATCTATTTGGATTTAGGATTCACTGTAACAATCTCTATCAGAATAAACTATGCAAGCTTGGAAGGATGATCCGACATTAATGGAAAATATAGATTTGGTTAACAAGGGAAATATTATTGAATTTAATATTGAAAATGATTTTATAGGTTTAGAAAATTAGTGTTACTGGTGATTTCTTATTGAAGAAATAGTTGATGAGTATAGATCATTTTTGTCAATTTTCTATTTATTTCGGTAACATTGTGATTTACAGATACTTTCAGAAGTGTTACTGGTGGGATGGAATAAACAGTGATATTTTTATATTTTCTAGGAATTTTTTTAACTATAAGGCTGGAAAATTATAAATATTGTTAAAGGAAAGAATTATTTTTATGTTTCTAGTTTCAAAATTGAATTGGGAAAATAAATCCAAGGATTTTTTTTGGGATTCTGAGCATATCACAACGTGATAATGTAATTTGAGATATTTTGATTTATTGACTAAATATGAAAATTAAATTGCCATTTGAGATAATATGCCATTATATAGAAATATAATAATTTATATAAATATGATAGTCAAGTTATGTGGAGTTTCTTTCTCCATTTTATCATATCATGATCCTAGGATTATATCTATTTTTTTGAATGGAATTTTGAAATCATTGGGTATTGAATAAAATTTGAATATAGTATTTCATCCACAATGTCACGAAAAGATAGAGAGAGTAATTATTTCCTTGGAATATATTATTTATAATTATTCAAGAGATTATTTACGATTTTTGGATAAAAATCATAATCATGTTAGTTTTCTAATTAAAATCATTTCCTTTCATTATAATTATATAACCATTTGGGGAAATATATAAAGTCATTGTTAAAAACTATATATTATTAATGAATTATGAGAAATTATGTATATGGGACTAGTGTTTTAGTGTAAATTTCTAAGAAGGATCATTTTTTCAACAACAATTGAGGACAACTTATATATAGTAGAAAATTTAAGAGAATAACTAGAGAAAATGTATTTCTTTTATGGTAAGTGATCATTTTTTGTTAAATCATCTCCCTAGAAATGTGTTATGTAATTTTATAAAACTATACAGCTATGTACATTTTTTAAAATATTAACTCCTAGGTAATTTTGGAACAGTTTTCTACTAAGGGGCCTTTGTTATGAGTATTTCCCTAGTAAATTTTGTTTTTCATCACTCTATGAAAAGAAAATTGGTGTATGATTCTTCTCGTGTTATGAGAAATGAAGTATTTTATTGGAATAAAAATATTAGTGATTATCCTATTCATATTTTTCACTATAGAGAGGATGTATTTTAATAAAAGGTGATTCACCACATTATTATTTTATATAAAAAAGAAATTGATGAATAGTCAACAAGGGAATCTAAAAATGATATGAGGGAAAGATACAACCAGTTATTTAATAAGTTGATAAAATATCAAGGAAAAATATCAATAATTGAGAAATAATTTAAAAACCTTGTTAATGATATAATAAAAAAATTTGTTGTTATTAATATGAACTAGATTGTTATTTTCATTAAAAATATAATGTTATTTTTAATTTCAAAACGAAATAGTTTTTATTATTCCTCTATAATTTAATGTTTAATTAAAAAATGTATTTTCTATATTATAGAATTTTAATTTAAAAAAAAGAATTTATTTTTTTAATTCACCATATGAAAAATGAATTAGTTTGATATTTTGAAAATTTTTAGAAAAAATTTATTTTCCGACCAATAGTGAGAAATACCAATTTTTGGTAAATATGTCATTTATTTTTAGAAAATTAATTAATTTAAATGTCACAATATGTTTAGAATAGGAATTAAAAAATAAAACGTAGTTTTTATTTATATTTAATCAATATAATTTTAATTTAATATTATTTATATTGAATTTTAGTATATGAATATTTTTCATATTAATAATAATATTTTCACAAAAAAAAAATACATTATATTTAATAATTATTCTACATTTTAATTGATTAAAAAATCCATAATTTTCAATTTTTAAAATGATACATATATAATATATGACAATAAATATTTATTGATACTCATTAAATCACTATTATTACAAACAGAATTAATATAAATACTAATTTGGTTTCAAAATACACTTATTGGATACCTAATTTTTCATTACAACTACAGTTATAATTTTAAATTAAAATTTTCTACTAAAATTAATATAATTTTAAAAAATAGATTCAATATTTTTAATCATAATATAAAATATTATCTAATATTTTAATCATAATTTTTAATCAAAATTAATAATTAATGAAATAAATGTTTTACAACTCTGCTTAAGGTAAAAAAAATTACAAGGGGTTAAGAAAAAAATATAAGGATTAAAATAACGACAAAAAATATAAAATTTATTATATTTAAAAAATTTGATGTTATAATTTATGATTCATTGTAATGGTGCATTTTTTATCCTTTTATCATGTGAAAATGTGGGTACCCCATTTTCTTTTCAAAAATTATATGAACGCCACACACCACTCTTATAAAGGGCTATAACCTCTCCTCTACTATCCACACCAAAAAAACCACTTGGATCATATATTAGATTCACAAAAACCATTATAAATCACATACACAATACCTATTTCTGCAATTTTCATAAAAACCCATCTAATAAAGGCATTTTTTTCTTTCCTAAGGAGGCTTTCTATAGAAACGGTGAAAAACCTAAAATTTCATTTTTATATAGCTTGTTCTTCCAAATCCATCAAATATTATCCAATTATTATTATATAATAACAAACATATCTTAAATATAATTATATATTCTTATGTTAATGTAATAACCTAAATCCAACAAATTATCCATCAAATGGGAAAAGAAATCATCATTTGTCTGTATGGAGGACTAACTCCCCACGAACTGATGTCATCCATTTTACATCATCACCTCTCATACAATATTATAATTATGTATTTAACATGTAAATATGATATATTAAACATATTATTTTATGTAGAGTTATGATATGAAATATTTATTTTTTTACATTCTATTTCATGGGGGATAAGATAACATCATTCAAGTGTATGGGAAACTACCTCCTCACGAAATGATGTGATTTATTTATCAGCAATGATTCACCTGGATGTTAATAAGGATATATTTAATGAATATATTTGAGATAAATTATGATATAATTATATTTAAGAAATATTTATCATCAATAATAGAAAATATATAATTTTATTTCTTATACTAAACAATGAGTACATCATTTGTGTGTACATGTGGAACATTACCTTCACAAAGAGATGTTACTGTTTGATCATCACTAAATATTGTGGAGAATGTATATATATATAAATAATTAATATGATATTTATTATATTATGATATTTCAATAATGCTATAAATTATACATACCATCTTTCCATAATTGTCATTGAAAAATGGGAACGTTATTCATGCATATGTATGGACTGCCATCTCCATAGTCATAATGTAGTTCACAATTCATAACCACCATTAATGATTAGTATTAAAGGACTAATTTATGTACAATATATATAATTATTTCATAATTATTATTCATAGGATTGTGAAAAATGTCCTCTATGACAATAATCAACCAACCCAAGACATTTTGAACATAGAAACCAAATAACCTCAAAAAATATATGTAAATTTGACTGATTTTGTAATAGTAACTGGTGAGGCAATAAGTTATATTAATGGTAAAATAAAATTGTAAATTTATTTTATGAATGTAAATAAATAATAAAAGATTTTTAATCTGTAAGATAAATAACATATATGATGAGTCAAACACAATGTAAGGGACTTCATCTATATTTTCTTTTATTGAAGAATATTTTGATATTATGAAAATATATCATTTTATAACATATATATAAATTTCTATTTAAATTTTTTATAATTAATTTATCTAAAATTTCAAAATTTAATTTTTTTTAAATGTCATTCATTGGTGGGTCTTGACATTTAAATGTTTATAATGTAGTAAGGGACCTCTCTTTAAAAAAATCATCTTTTAATTTGTTCCTTGGAACTCTAATTTTCATCTATATACATGATATTTAGATGATTTTTTGAATATAATTAAATGGAAATAATAATTTCATAAAAGTAATTTTTTTTTTCTAAATGGTCTAATAAATTGAATCTTTTTACGAAATTATATACATTCACTACAAAATAATAAAAATCTATTTTAAAAATATACTATCATTATAGCATTTTACCCAAACATAACAATTTTTTTATTTTTTTATTCTATTATTATAATTTATTATCTGTGAAATGAAATCCTATATTTCCTATATTTTGTGTATTTTGGAATTTGAAATGGATTTTAAAATAAGTGGTTTTTTTGATGTCTGAAAGAGCTTTTCCTAAGGTATTAAAATAGTTATTAAGGTGTTTTATGTTGAAAATGAAATCTTTAATGGTTTATGAAAATTTTAGGATTATTTTGAAATGTTTTTAATTATGGTTTATTACATTATATTCCATTTATGGGTGGTTTAATCATTATCCAATGATGGGTGGATCTATTATAAACCAAGAAGGTGTGGGTCTATGATAGCCTTCAAAATCATTATAACCTACGAAGAATTATGGAAGTTTATCATATTAGTTATTTCATTTTTTAGTGTTATGTGAATGAATATGTCCCAATAATAATGAAATAGTTATATTTTTTTCAATGTTTTTAAAATATTTGTTTGATAAAAAGTATCTTTGATTTTATTTGAGAATGACATATTTCATTAACTCAATAAACATTGAAAAAATGTTATAATTTAATGGGATATCATTTTTTCCCTGGACTAGTGGTTTTACATATATCAAATTCATGTTAAAGGAAAATTTAATGTTCAAACTACATTTTAAAATGTTTTTAATATGGATTATTGAGGGTAAATAAAGTGTTATAAGTTATGATGAATGTTGTAATGATTTTTCATGAAAATAAATCAAGTTTAGTTTTAAAATATATGTATTAATGAAAACTATTATTGATCATATTTTTACACTATGTATTATATTGTTTATTTATGTTTACGCTATAACCTAATTCTATAAATAAATAATATGAAAACATCCTTGAATTTAAATAATGTTAATTTGTTAATGAAAATCTTGATTTTTTTATGATTAGGGATGGTTCCTTATATTGTTTACTATGATAGTCATGGGAGTGAACATTGACAACAGATATATTGGAATGGGTAGTGAACTCAATCTACTATACAAAAATTGAAATATACATTGACTAAGAAAATGGCATGTATTCTTTTGAGCACATCAAAAACTAATTTCTTAACATTATGATGAGTTCTCAGGGAAAATGATTGATCATTTATGGTTATAGACACTTATTATTTTTTTCCTTTATTATGACATGGACATATACAATGATTTATTATTAATGATATATTATTGATTGGTTATGATTACTATATTTTACAATCATGTTATCATACCTTTGTGATCATTTTATTCTCACTAATGATGATTTATTCATATCTCTTATGTTTAACCATACCGGGAATCTATGCTCACAATTTCTTATGCTTCATTTCCCAATGTGTTGAAGAATATTATTATGTTTTTTATGAATAATATTAGTAAAATTTGGTAATATATTTCTGTGATATGTGGAATATAATTAAGGATATAATGATATTGTGCATCTAGTCTATAAATACACTATCCCATTATAGTTATTGTGTGTATGATTTTGGTAGCTGATGGGTATTCATCAAATATGATGTTATATTTTTGTGACATAAAATTGGTAACTATATAGAGTGCTCAAAATATGAGATTAATATATGAGTCTATGTTCCTGTTTATAATTTATTGGGGGGTCACTTTTGTAAATACATGAAATATTATAACATAATATTTGTCTATCTTCTGTAAAATTGTTCAAAAAATGGCTTGGAATCAATTATAAAGTCTATGTAGTTTTATCATTATCATCCAATCAAATTTATATAGGTTTCTATATAATTTTAAACCTTATCTTTTGGATTTACACCTTCATTAACCATTCTTAACCATAGCCACAATAACAAATTTTTCAATCTTAAAGGGTTATAAATTTTATAATATGGTAAATTATTCAAATATATTATCAAGGGATTGGATATTTTATTAGATCTCATTCAATGTTTTCTCATTGAAAATTATAATGATTTATAAAAAAATTAATTAATTGTTTTTTATAAAATATCATTAATGTGATTTATCCTAGGTTGAATTTTTTTTCAATAAGTCAACAATTTTTGGTAGATGAATAATTGATTTATGTATTATTTTATAGAAACGGTTGGTGAAATTAGATGTCATCATTGATAAATTATCCATGTTTTCTACTATGATGATTGTTTGAAGATGATGTTAATGTAAAAAACCTCTTTCAAGGATGACACAATTGTTTCAACAAGTGGAATACCATGGAAAATATTATTTTCATGATAAATGAATTATTTTTATGGTAGGTCTGGAAAATATGATATAATTGGATTCATTTTTAATTATATGTTTAGAAATTTATATGTTTCATTTTTAATGTTGTCCATACTATTAATTATGAAAAAAATACAAGCCCCCAGGTAGGCCCCCAATCATATATAAGGGTATCCAAGGGTAAACCCCCTTTAGTGAGCCTGCTAGAGGAGGCCACATGTATAGAGACTTATCCTTATCTTACATTACTATTAAATAATTTTAAAGAGAAGAAATAAAATAATATTAAACATAGATGATTTAAAAGGATTAGTGCCTTGGGAAAACTAGGACCATACATAACAATTACTACATCAATCATTGATATTTAATTAATTCTTTCTTCTATAGCTTCTCGTTTGAACTTGATCACTCCTTAGTATATGTAGCCACATGAAGATATAAATCCAAATGGGTGAGATAAAAGCCCAGTAAGAGGATATATATGAACAATATAGCATGGGTTCACATAATAATATTGTTGGAAAGAATCATGATAATGAGAGGAAGCATAAATAAATACTTGAAATGTGGTAATGCTTAAGAAATGAAACATCAGTTTTTGTGGTTAAATACCACACATGCTTATGAACACAGCTATAATATTTTCAACATACCATTTGAAACTAACTCATGAGATTCATCACTTTACCTATTTCATTGGAGTGTTGTATAATTCTGGATGCACCTGTCACATTGAAACATTCATATTGTGCAATATAATTATGGGGGCACACGTCACATAATAGAATTATCATTTATCATTCAAGACACAATGAACATTTATCAAAAATTAACATAACTAACCCAAGAAAATGAATGGGTTTCATATCATAATTGCACATTCATAAACATTGGGTTCTCAAATAAAGGAGGGAATAACATACATGTTAGAAGAACCATCAACTGTGAGTGAGAAGTCAAATGTGAGTTCTTAAAAGAAGAGTTCTTTTATAAAAAATTTATTTAGACATAAACACCCTTATTAAAAATTTATATCCCCTAAAATGAATAAAAATGATTAATAAATGATTTTTAAGTAATAACCATATCAAAAATGTAGTGAAAGAGGGAGAGATCGAAGGATGAAATTGGGTTTGAGAATTTCCCCTTACCATATATCTGAACACTTACTTATCTTTAATGTCCTTTATAATGAAATTATATTCATTAATTATAATTTCCAAGAAACATTTATACATTAATAGAGTAAAATTTGGTTTAATTTTTTTATTGTATGGGCCTTTTGATGAGTTATAGTCTTTAAAATCATTGTTCAAGAATGTTCATTTTAATGGTTTTCTTGAGATGTTAACTTGTATTCTTAAATAAAAGTTCGTGTAAAAAATGGTTAAAAATACTGAAATGATATTTCATGTTATTAATTATATTATATATGTTTTCATGGTCTTATAATGAATTATATTATATACCATGTGGACGAATCATTAGAGAAAAATTAAATTTTGATCGTTTGGGTTAATTTGGGCGGTTTTTCGACCACAACGATATTGTTTTGATTAATAATTTAGTAATATGTAGATAATATAGTTCCAAAACATTATATTTTACTTAGTAGATATAACATATTCTACTTCAACCATAAAAATGGTTTCATGACCAGATCTGAAATAAATATGGAAAAAAGAAATCATATCTTTCTTGAAGGTGATATATTAACACCTCACGAAGAACTTTTTATTTTATAAAATAATTTGAAGAGGAGAAGAGGGTTGGATAGTATAATATCTGATTAGTATCATAACATTAAATTATATGTATGATAATATAGTTTCAATACCATGTGGATGAAGAACGTTTGGTAGAGAATAATAAAAGAACATGAAATTGAAAGTAATTTAAAAGGAAAGAGAGAGAGAGAGACAGGAATTTCATCTTGAATCCTCTTCATGGGATCCTCCTTAAGGAAGCTAGGATTGTTATTTTGATGAGACCAGAGGATATTGGGCGTGAGGGAGGGGCTAGGGATTATTTTTTTGGCATATTTTAGACAAGGTTTGAAGCTTGAGAGGTGTAAGGAAATGAGGGTGTGAAAGTTGATATTTATAGTGGAGGTGAGAGGCGTCATCTTAATATTTAATTCAATTGATTATTATTTTCCCCTAAGAAAAGAAATGGTGATGATTCCATGAACAATAATAGTATAGAGGGAATTTGATTTTTTGAGATTTTGGTGCTAACATCACTTTTGAAGTTACGAATAGTGGGTTAAAATTATAATTTATTTATACGGTAAACTAATGTATTTTACTATTCAAAAAAAATTATATAATTTCAGAAAAATCCCAGAAATTCACTCCAACCATTTTTCAACATGTAGAATCCAAAAATGAATTCCATTTTTCAAAAATAATTTTCTGAATATTATTATTTTATTATTTAGTTAAATTCATAATTTATTACCAAAAACATTTTTAAAAACATTCATTTACTTATTCTAAAATATTGGTATATCATACATTCAATGGGAATATTATTTCTATATTAACATAGGTAAAGTTACTATTAATAATGATTTATCAATATTCATAAGGGTATGTCAATATTCATAAGGGTATGTCACTATTCAAAAAATGAATTTTTTGTTATTGCGCTTCAAATAACTTACTGATTGCAACCATGT
Organism: Viscum album; assembly: GCA_963277665.1. NCBI lineage: Eukaryota > Viridiplantae > Streptophyta > Magnoliopsida > Santalales > Viscaceae > Viscum > Viscum album. The sequence continues at coordinate 517,395,577 of OY728141.1, forward strand.
TTGTAATATTTTCAAAATTCCCAACATATAAGTGAAAAAATTATGTTTAAAGATCACTTAGCACTTTTTAGTTCATTATGTTGTGTTTTAATGTTATTTTATAAAATATTTATATGAAGTTTATTTCCATTGAAAAACATTGGGTTGTTACATTCTTCCCCCCTTATGAAATTTTTACCTTGAAATATCACTTTACACAAATAGGTGAGGGTACATCTCCTTCATATCCTCTTTTGGTTCCCAATTAGCTTCTTCAAACTTATAATTCCTCCACAACACTATGACAATGTGGGTTTTCTTGTTTTGTAGAACCCTATCTCTTCGGTCTACAATCTTTACTAGCTTCTCCACATAAGTGATATCATCTTCCAGCTATACCACCTCCGAGTTTAGTATATGTAAGGGGTCTTGTATGTATTTACTCAGAAGTGATACGTGAAAAACATCATGAACATGATCCATATTCAGTGGAATATCAAGTCGATATGCCATGGATCTTATGCGGTCAAGGATCTCTAAGGGGACAATGTACCTTGGTCTTAGCTTCCCTTTCCTTCGAAACTGCATGACTCTTTTCCAAGTTAATATTAAAAGGAAGACTTTATCTCCAACGTTGAACTCAAACTCCCCTCATGGGTTGTCAGTGTATCTCTTTTTCTGACTCTGAGCATCTTTGATGTGTTTCTGAATGAATCGATCCTTCTCGATCATATCTTGCTCAATATAGGGTCCAAGTAGCCTTATTTCTCCAACGTTATCCCAACATGTTGGATATCCAGATCGCTTTCTATATAGAGCTTCATACAGATCCATTTGAATACTCGACTGGAAGCTATTGTTGTATGAGAACTCAACCAATTGGAGATTCTGATCCAATTCACATTGGAATTATAGAGATTAGGCTCTTAACACTTTTTTAAGAATCTAAATAGTTTTTTCATATTGGTTATCAGTTTGTGGGTTATAAGTCATGCTGAAATTTAATTCAGTACTCAAAGCATGTTGAAGACTCTTCCATAATTTAGATGTGAAACTTGGATCATGATCAAAGAAAATCGAGACTAGAATTACATGTTGTTTCACCACTTCCATCACATGTATTTTTTCATGATGTTCAACAGAGAGGTCTTCCCAAATAGTGATAAAATGATCAGTCCTGTTGAGTCTGTCAACCACAACCCATATCAGGTTATTTTCCCATCGACTCTTTTAGGAGACCCGTAACCAGTCCATAATAACATTCTCCCACTTCCACATGGGTATAGGAAATGGATTCATCAACCCTTTGGATTTTTGTTTCTTTACATTATATTTTTGAACTACTGAGAACCTTGATATATATTCTACATTATCCAACTTCATGTTATCCCACGAGAAGTGTTTTATGAGATCCTGGTACATCTTGGTACTCTCTAGATGGATAGATAATGTTGATATTTGTACGCTGTCTAATAAATCTTTCTTTGTCTGGGGTGATGGAGTCACACAAAGATGCATTCCTAACTTAATCACACCATCATCATCGATATAGAACTCACACAGTTTCCCTTTCTTTAATGCATTCACCCACTTTTGTAACTTCAGATCATCCATTTGTGCTTCGTTAATCTTCTCTGGATTTATAGTTGCGCTATCATTTTGAGAAAGGTAGGATGTATCCCCTACCCATATGATTACTAAATGCATCATTTTTATATCCATGATGATATGGTCTTTTTCAATCCATAACATGGATAGAGTAACAGGTTATTTTCTGCTTATAGCATCAACTACCATGCTCACCTTTCGAGGATGATAGTGAATTATGCTATCATAATTGTTGATTAGATCTAACCCTCTCCTTTATTGCATGTTGATCTCCTTTTGTGTGAATATATACTTTAGGCTCTTTTGTTCGGTGTATATGTCACATCTATCACCATAAAGGTAGTTTCACTATATTTTTAATGAAAAAATCACAACTGCCAGCTCTAGATTATTTGTTTGGTAGTTTTTCTCATGGATCGTCAACTAATAGAAGGCATATGTTGTCTCATAGTCATTTTGAATGAGTAAAAAACCCAGGCCTTTCTTTGGAGCATCACTGTATATCACAAAAATTTCTCCCCTTTTTGGTAGTGTGAGTACAGGTGTAGTGATAAGGATTATCTTTATCTCCATGAAGCTTCCCTCACATTCTTCCATCGAGACATACTTTACCACTTTCCATGTTAACATAGACTGTAGGATTGACAATCAGGAGAAAATTTTCACTAAACACATATAGTACCCACCTTATCCATGAATTCTATATATTTCTATGACACTATAAATTCGGGGCCATTCCTCAATCGCCTTCGTTTTTAAGGTTCCACATAAATTCCCTCAATTGTGATCACATGTCCTAATAACGTGACTTCCTTTATCGAAAATCCTCACTTTCTAAACTTGTCAAACAACATCTCCCTTTCCAATGCCGCCAACACAAGACTTAGATATTATTCATGTTCCTCCTTGCTCATGGATTATATGAGTATACAATCAATAAACACCACCAAAAATTTCTCGAGGTAATGTCTAAATACTCTATTCATCAAATCCATTAATATTAGAGGGGCATTAGTAAGTCCTAATGGAATCACCAAAATAACATAGTGCCCATAACTTGTACATAATAAAGTCTTATGAATATCATCCTTCATCACATTTAGCTGATGATATCCAAAAAGATGATCCCCCATTGAGAAGTATTGAGATCCCCTTAACTCATCGAACAAGTCAACAATCATTGTAAGAGGATACTTGTTCTTTATGGTGATCTTTTTTGTGTTCCCGATAATCGACACACAACCGCATTGTTCCATCCTTTTTCTTCACAAAGATCACCGGTGCACGGCAAGGTGATGCACTATCACATATGAACCCTCTGTCTAGATACTCTTGCAGCTGCTTCTTTAACTCCTCCAGTTTGATATGATCTATCCTATAGGGACACATTGAGAAAAAGTGGCTCTGGGTAGTAGTTCTATTCAGAACTCTACCTCACGATCTGAGGGAATTCTAGGGAACTCTTCGAGGAATACATCTCTATATTCACTCACGACTGAGATTTTCTCAATGTTGGAACTTTCCATTAACACAACCATTTTGGTAGGCTTGATTGTTCATAAGGAATCAACACCCACATAATTGAATGATTATTCAATCGAGATTCATGACCTTCCTAGAATTTGTAGATGATCATGGGATGGTTCAAATTAAAAATGATATTTCCTTTTTCTAAATGTTGATATGTGATCTATATAACGAGATCCAATCCATCACCATTTTTGCATCTAATTCCACCAAGGAATGTATTACGAGATTTTCTGGAAGAATCATCCCAAATATGCCAACATTAGAAGAGTCAAACACTTGGGTTGTGATGATTGCACCACTTGGTGTTTTTACAGATATCACTACTTCGTGGATTCAAGTCTTAGAATCTGTAGTTATAGCAAACTTGCAAGCTATAAAAAAATTCAGAGAACCAATATCATATAAGACTTTTTCCATTCATGAGTGAATGGGAATTCAACCATGTATGAATTCATTATCTTGATCCACTTGTGTTGTAGTGATGGCATAATCCCTCCCTTTTTCTATTGGCATTGGTGGATGATGATGCTGATTACCCTCAAGAACATTAGGTTTTGCACAATGGATTCCATATTACACTAGCTCCCTAATGTTTTAGCATTGAACCGTGGGTGGTTTTCTCCTTTCTTCCACCACATTCCCCTTCCTTTTTATATTTTTCCGACACTCTTGAGCATGGTGTCCTTCTTTCCCAAAATTGAAGCACTTACCCGTCCCTTTCAGGAAGTTCCCATGGTGCAACCTCCCACATTTTTAGCATATGGGTCGTTGAGTTTTCTTCCCACCTTTTTCATTAGATCTACTGAATTTAAACTCCATATTATGTTTTTTATCATCATAGACATGTGACCATTTTCTAAACTCTATCTCCACTTTGAGAGAACATCAAACAACTTCTTCAAAACTCCCAGAGTCTCAAATTGAATGAGCCATTTGATGGTGTGGGTTTAATCCACTAAATAATCTAACAATTTTTCTTTAATTGTTAATTAAAATCCAGAAGCATACCTTGCAAGCCTTTTGAAATTCGTTTTGTAGGTTGTGACAGATTCTCATTCTTTTTGCTTCAGCTCTATGAATTCTCTCTCCATCATTGTGCAAAGAGTTCTTGGGAAATACAAGTTAAGAAACATTATATTGATGTCTTCCCATTACATATATTCACTTTCATCCCTTGTCTTGGTGTTCTTAATAAATTCCCACCATTGAACGACCTCTCCATCTTGACGATAAATTGCCAGTGTCACAATATCCATCTCAGAACAGTGAAGCATAGAAAATATCTTCTCCATGGATTTTACCAACTACTACGCAACTGGTGAATCAGATGATATACTAAATGTAGGTGGTCATTGACACTTAAAACACTTGATAGCTAGTTTCCCCTTCTTTGGTGAAGGGTGACATTCCCCATTATTATGTTTATTTTTCATAACCAAACATACTTCGTTAAGAATAGCCATGATATTTTGAATTCCTCCTCCCAAATCATTGGGGATATCATTCTGGAAATCATTGCATTGGCCCATTCATGAGTTGGTGGCCTTGTTTCTCCTGGTTCCCTCCATTTTCTAAAATAGAAAATGTTATAACAAAATAGAATACCAGAAGTAATGAATAACATATTAATTTTTACGATTTATACTAAGTGAATAACATATGGGATCCCTACGTAATGATTCTAGTGTGTATATTTGTAATTAGTATGATTATAGAGTTTTTCTCTAGGGTTCACTAATCCAAATTCCCAAATTAACAAAACCCAACCTTTTATACCAACTATAGCGACCCAGCCTTTTCTTAAATTAATATTACATCATTTTAAAGATAAAAAACAAAATTCTATTACATATATAGGATCTAATGGTTTAGTGTCTTGGAAAAACTAGGACTATACATAACAATTACTACATAAATAATACACATCTAATTAATTCCTTCTTCAATAGCATCTCATAGGCACTTGACCTCTCCTTAGTACATGTAACCACCTGAGGATATACATCAAAATGGGTGATCTAAAAGCAAAATAAGAGGATAGATAATTAAAATATATCATGGGGTGAGAATAATCATATCATAGGTAAGAATCATGAACATGGGAGGTAGAATAAATAAAATGAAATGTGGAAATGCATAAAAAATAAAACATTAAATCATAGTGTTTAAATATCATACATAATTTTGAACAAATATAGAATCTTGTTCACACATCATTTAACATTAACTCATGATATTAATCACATTACCCAATGAATTGGAGCACTGTATAATTACTGGGGCACCCATCACATTGAAACATTCATATTGTGCTATATAATTCCAGGGGCACACATCAAATCATAACATTATCATTTATCATTCACCCCACAAGGAACATATATCAAAATTAAACATAACATACAGATGGATTGTAATGGGTTTCTTCTCATAAGAACACATTAAAAACATCATTTTCCCAAAATAATGATGGAATAACATACATGTTACCATAACTATCAACCAAGAGTGAGAAGTAAAAGGAGAGTTCTTAAAAGAAGAGTTATTTTGGAAAACATTTTTTTGACATAAACATCAGTGGTAAACATATATATACTAGAGACGAAAATATAAAATAATAAATAAAATATTTTTAAGGAATAACCATACGAAAAATTCTGTGAAAGAGGGATAACCTGGAGGATGAAATTTGGTTCGAAAATTTCCCCTTACATTTTATTTTAACGCTTCCTATTTTAATGTCTTTTATAATGAAATTATAACCATTAATTAGATATTCAGGAACATTATATACATGAATAGGGTTAATTTTGGTTTCATTATGTTATTTTATGGGCCTTTTGATGACTTATAGGGGTTAAAAACATTGTTCAAGAATGGTCCTTTATATGGTGTCATTAAGTGGTTCACATGTATTCTTAAATGAGAGTTTATGTTTGTAAGAACCTAGATCTTCTTTTAAGGTATGTTTTTTTGTGTGATCATTTTGAGAAAAATCATAATTTCAAGAAATATTTTGAAGTAAACACCGTGTACATTATGAGTACACGTCATGTACTCGGTTGTTGCATGATGTCTTGTGCTAGTCGTGTAATGGCTGCACACACAACCGTGTGGGGGTTACCTGGAGACCGCCTAAAAAGGATAATGGAAGCAACAAGTACACGTCATTTACTTCCAAAGTATACATAATGTATTTCATTTTATTTTTACATTGAACGTGCTGGGGTCGCGTCTAATCACCAGAAAGGACTTCTTCTTGACCTACATCAATTGACAGAACACATACGGTCATGATCTTCTTTCTAGCCCCTGACTGAGCATCTAATCTCCCATTCGATCACCATCGATTGCGTTGGGATTTCATTGGTAAGCTCTTTCTTCTTATAGAGCTTTGTTTCATGATTCCTCTACTTTCTGATGTCATCCATAGTTGAACTTTTTGACGGTTTTTGTAGATCTACCATCTTATTGGGAAATTCAAAGCTTGAGGTTCACATATAGTGATATCCCAACACCGAGCTGAGAGGTTTGTGCCTTTCTGTTTAATTTCTTTTAGTTATATGTTCATATTCTTCCAATACCCTTGAACAGGGTATTGCGTGTTTACTGTTTTAGCACTGTTAATTTCATGACATGATTATGTTCTTGTGTAGAGGCTAATTGAATGTGAATAGGGTTGATTGTTATACTATGGAAGTGGTTTCCCATTCATGTATGGTTAATGACTTTTTGGTCCTGTATAGCCTCTTTGGGTGCCTTGTTGTTTTTCCCATTCCTAGTCTTGTTGGATGGTGTAAAATGTATTCTAACATGCTATTATGATGTCCATTGTTTAGCTAAGTAGTTCTTGATGGTTACCTTAGTCGTATTGCATTATTATGCTCGATGGATTTACACAGGGCCGTGAGAACCTGGTGTAGTTGACTATAACAAGAATTTATAGTGACTGGTTCCTCAGTGATTCATTAATCACTTATTACTATAAGGGAATTTAATGTGAGAGCTTCCTCAGAGAGTCATTAATCACTTTTGACTATAAGGGTAATTGACTTTGAGAGCTTCCTTAGAGATTCATTAAGCACTATTGAAAATAAGGGTAATTTATTATGAGATCTTCCTTAGAGAGTCGTTAATCAGTTTTGGCTATGAGGGAAATTGAATATGAGTGATTCCTTAGAGATTATTTATTTTTATTAGACTATAAGGTGAATTTACTGCGAGTTATTCCTTAGAGAGTCGGTTATATCATTGTAATTTGAACCAAAGGGGATACACTGTGAGTACTTCCTAGAGAGTTACCTGTTTTTTTACCTTCTTATATTAGTTACTTCCTAGTTTATGAAATTGAGTTAATTGAAACTGTGGACAATTTATTGCTGAGTAATTTCTTGTTCACTACTTCCTTTCACATATTACCTGCCATATATTCAATGATTATTAGGCAAAAATCCTGTGGTGGATTCCCACTGGGATTTAGTCTCACACTCTGTTTCGTCCACACATTTGTGCCCAAACATATTATATTGCGATAGGTAAAGATAAGGTAAAATTCCCTTCTACTTTATGTACTTGACTTCTTTGGATCTGGAGAGCATGAGACCAAGTTGAGGGTTGTGATGCTAAGGATTTGTTATCTATGTTTCATTTGTACTTTGGTTTTGTACGGTTTTTATTCCAGTATTATGATGTGTTTGGATATTTTCCTAGATAAATGTATCATGCATCAACCTTATATATATATATGTGTGCTCTAGTTTATTAATGTTTGTCTTCCCCTGTTCACATTATAATGATTATTACTGATTCCATTACTTCCATTTGTTTAATTCCACTATGTTACTCTTCCAATCAGGGCATAGTTTCCCCCACTATCAAACCAAAGGCCCTCGCTGCTAGTCGGCAGCCACTAGTGTTTGAGGAAATGTGCTTGAGTCCATGTGACCAATCGAGTATGGGGTGTCTCTGGGCGGCTTCTAGAACCAGGATGAGCTCAAAAGAAAATTCAAACACTCTATCTGGAGGAAAACCTGAAAAATCATTTAGATAGATGTCCCTAAAAATGATCCACCACTGGAAGAAAGTCAAACTGTGAATTCCATTGGTCATCAACATATATACTATCAATCTGGGATGTAAATCCTCCCAACTCATGATGCTCAGGTCCTACTCATATCTACTAGACATCCCATTCACCCATATAAAGAAATGATCTGCCATCTAGTGATATGAATCTCACCTAATGATGATAAAAGTGGATCACTATATGGAAGGGAACTAACCAATCCATTAAAAGAATGAGATCATAGCCCGTCATCTCAAAAACCTAGAGGTCCCATAAAAAGTGATACCCACCAAACACTAGAGGGAACTCCTTACACTGATTCACACTAACCTTTATAGTACCCAACGGAGTGTCTAACATCAAGATATTAGCAGAAAAAATGATACAATGCCAAAGTCTCTCCAGAACTGCAACATATATAATGTTATGGGATACACATGTAACAAATAGAGGAAAAGCTAAAACTGAGGAAACTAACATCTTACCGCGAACTATAAATGTTTCAGGATCCTTCTCCTACTAAGTCTGCTCCACTGCAAAATTCTAGCTCATACCACATCCTTGTGACCCTGAATGACCACTCTGAATTGATCTTCCCTGATGTCGTTGAAAACCTGGTGATTGGCTACCATGACCAATACCTCTACCTCAGCCTGAACAGCTAGAAAACATCAGTTCCCAGACTGGTGAGGAACTGGTGGTGCTTCCCCTAAATGAGGATTCATAGAAGAACCCATATCCCCAGCTGCTAGTGAAAAAAACTGACAGAAATGCTGAAGATAACCCAGAGAAAGTGAGAAGAATATTTTCCTGGGAGCAGCCGAAGATTTTTTATGAGGTTCTATGTTTTCTAGTGATGGATGGATACTGGTGTCATTTTATACAAGACATTTCACGCTTAGTATCACCACTGACAGGCCTGACTAAGAAGGGTTCCATGTTATTGTGGTCAAATTCTTGAGATTCAGCCATTCAGGAGCTGAAAAGGAGGTTGACATCAGCACTGATACTAGACATTCTAGAGATAAGAAATAGATATACTATTTACTATTATGGGTTAGGTATCGGGATAGGAGCTGTTCTTAGGTGGGGGAAGGAGTCGTCGCATACGGGTCTCGGTAGATTAGGCCACATGAGAGAAATTACTTGACACATGATCTCAAGTTGGTTGTATATGTTCATGTCATACGATGTTGGAGACATTATCTTATGGGAGGGCATTTTGTGGTTTTAACTGACCAAAAAATCCTCACGTACATCTTCACTCAGCATTATCAGAATTTAAGACCACTAGGGTTTAATACCTTCAGTCTCTTGACTTCGAGCTTGCCTTTACGCCTGGGAAAGGAAATGCAGTGGCTAATGCTCTGACCAGGAGGTCTCATATCCATGTTGTTCAGGAGGCCTGAAATGAGTGGCATCTTATTTCTCTATTTTCTAAGATGTTTTTAGAGGTGCACAAGTGACATGAGTAGATTTTTATTTCTTTTGTAGCTGTTACCTCTACTATACTTGATCGAGTGCATATGAGGTAGTTATCAGATTCTGAAATCCTATTATTATGGGAATGTGTGCTAGGTGAGGACCCTATTTATGGATAGACCACAAGTGAGGATGTCATATTGAATTTCTGGGGGCGCGTATGGGTTCCAGCAGGCATACATGGGGAGATGATGTGGGAATTTCATTCCTCAATTTGGGTTGTTCATCCTCATGTCACCAAGATGTATCATGATCTACACCATCATTATTGGTGGCCTGATATGAAAAGAGATATTCCTGGTTTTTTTATGAACTGTTCCACCTATCAGTAGGTGAAGGCGGAGTATCAGCAACCAGAAGGGATTTTGCAGTAGTTACCCATTATCGAGTGGAAGTGGAATGATGTCACAATGTATTTTGTTATAGGGTTGTCGAGGTCATCTTGAGAGAATTATTCTTTATGGGTAGTCATTGACATACTCACGAGTTTTCTCACTTTTTCTGACCAAGGACACCTTTGGTGTTGATGAGCTGGGAAGGTTTTACATCTGTGAGATTGTGTACTTACATGGAGTTCCACACTCGATTGTTTCAGATAGAGATGCACATTTTACATATTGGGTTTGGCAAGGGCTTCATAAGGCTTTGGGTATACAGGTACTTTTGAGTACAGCTTACCATCCCTAGATAGATGGCCAGTTTGAGCGTACAATTTAGGTTCTTGAGGACATGTTGTGATCATGCATCCGTGATTTAGGAGGTTCATAGGAGAAGCACATACCTCTTATGGAGTTTTACTACAATAATATTTTTCAATAAACTATTCAGATGGCACCTTATGAGACTTTGTATGGTAGGCCATGCCAATCGCCGTTATGTGGGATGGATGAAGGAGAGACAACTATTTTAGGAACTCATCATGTTCAGTAGACCACAGAGTAGATAGAGTTGATTCATAAGAGGATGGATACCACATATTCTTGACAAGAATCTTATGTTGATCAGCAGAGATGTCCTCTGGAGTTCGAGGTCAGGGATCATGTTTTCCTGTGTGTCACACCGAGGTTGGGGTACATATGGATTTGGATATTGGGTAAGCTTTCGCCAAGGTACGTCGGGCAATTTCATGTGTTAGAGAGAGTTGGCCCGGTTTCCTATCAGCTGCAGTTACCTCAGAGGTACCGGGCTATGAACGGCGTCTTCTACGTTTCTCATCTTGGGAGTTACTTCTTAGACACATCTCATGTCTTCAAACCTGAGGAGTTTGAGTTGGAAGTGAACATATCTTTGGAGGAGAATCCTATCCGGATTGTCGATCGATGTAAAAAGGTTCTCTGTGGCCAGTCTGTTCCTCCGGAACGAGTGTCGTGGCAGCACAGTCAAGTACAAGAGGAAACATGGGATAGGGAGGTGGATGTACGATCGTAGTGGCCATATCTTTTCAGGGTTTCTTCTTCTATGCCGCCTTTCTAGGGAAATTCTGGGATGAATTTTATTAAGGGGGAAGTTTTTATGATCTCGTATTTTCTTTTCAGCTATGTTTTCTTTTTCTGGTTGTTCTTGAGAAAAAGTGGGATTTCTGGAAAAAAAATTAAGTACATGTCATTTTCATTATGAGTACACGTTGAGTACATGGTTTCCGCATAAAGACTTGTGATGGTCATGTAATGGATGCACACACGACCGTGTGGGGGTGACCTGGAGACTGCCTAATGCAAAGTGTGGAAACAGGAAGTACATGTCCTGCATTTTTTTTCTTCATTAAACGTACGTGGGTCATGTATAATCACCATAAAGGCCTTATTCTTGACCTAGTTTGTCTGAGAGAACTAATACGACCCCAATCTTCTTCCAAGACCCGGAACAAGCATCTGATCTCTAATTTGAACGTCGTCAATTGTGTTGGGATCACCTCGGTAATCTCTTCCCTATTCTAGAGATTTTTTTCATGATTCCTCTAATTTCTCGAGTTATCCTCAATTTAATGTTTTGAGTGTTTTTGAAGATCTACCATATTCATTGGTGATTCATGGCTTGAGGTCAATTTATAGAGATCCCCCAACACCGAGGTATGTGGTTTGTTCTTTTTGTTGAATGTATTTGAGTTATATGTGAAAATTTATCCAATAACCATGAACACGGTATTACATGTTGACTGTTTTAGCCCTTTTAATTGTCTGCCATGATTGTGTTATTATGTAGATGATAATTGAATGTGAATAGGGTTGATTGTTTTTGGAAATTTTTTCCCATGAATGTTCTATTTAAAACAGGTTGGTCATGTTTAGCATGTTAGGTTTCCTTGTTTTTTTTCCCATGCATAGTGTTGTTGGATGATGTAAATTGTATTCTGACATGCTATTATGTTGTTGACTGTTTAGCCAAGTAGTTTATTAGGGTTACCCTGTCCGTATTACATAACGATCCTCAATTGATTTACACAGGGCCATAAAAACCTAGTGAAGATGACTATAAGGGGAATTGACTGTGATTTCTTCCTTAGATAGTCAATAATCAATTTTTACTATGACAGTAATTTACTATGAGAGATTCCTTAGAGATTCGTTAATCACTTTTGACTATAAAGGGAATTGACTATGATAGATTCCTCAGAGAGCCATTAATCACTAATGACTATAAGGGGAAATGGAGGTGAGAGCATCCTTAGAGAGTCGCTAATCCCTTTTGGATATCTGGGAAATGGACTGGGAGTGCATCCTTAGAGATTATATATTTAAATTAGAATATAAGGGGAATTGACTGCGAGTTCTTCCTCATAGAGTCTTTGTTATATCCATGTAATTTAAACCTGAGGTGATAGGCTATGAGTACTTCCCACAGGGTTACATTTTTGTGTTTACCTGCTTTGATTAGATGTTTCCAGGTATATTAAATTGAATACATAGAAACTGTGTATTGTTTTCTGTTGAGTACTTTCTTGTTCACTTCTTCCTTTTACTTATTACCTGCCATATATTCACTGACTATTAGGCACAAATCTTGAGGTTGTTACCTAAAAGTATTTAGTCTCACAACCTGTTTGGGCTATGATTTTGGGCCCAAACATATTATATTGTTGCAGGTGTAGATAAGGTAAAATTCCTTTCTACTTCATGTTCTTGACTGCTTTAGGGCTGGAGAGCGTGGGACCATGCTGAGGATTGTGATGTTGAGGAGCTGTTATCTGTCTTTATTTTGTACATTGTTTTAATAATGTTTTTATTCGAGCATTGGGATTTTTTTGGCTGATTTCCTAGACATATGTATCATGCATCAACCATATATATATATATATATATATATATATATATATTTGTGTGTGTGCTCTAGTTTACTAATTTCAGTCTTCCGTTGTTCACTTTTTCATGATTATTACTGCTTTTGTTACTACCATTTGTTTACTTCCACGGTGTCACTCTACCAATGAAGTCATAGTTTCCCCACTATCACACCCAAGGCCCTCACTACTATTCAGAAGCCTCTAGTATTTCGGAAAATTCACTTGAGGCAATGTGACCAACCAGGTACGTGGTGTATCTGGGTGGCTTTCGGAACCGGGACGTTACACTGGTGAACATTTATAAACATCCATAATTGATATTTCATGTTATAAAGGATATTACATAAGTTTAAATGATCTTATAATGAATTATATTATATACCATGTGTATGAATAATTGGATAATAATAAAATGATGATTGTTTGTGTTAATTTGGACGGTTTTTCGACCACAACATAATTGTTTTGACTAATAATTTATTAATTTGTACATAAGATAGTTTCATAACATTAATTAGGACATAATACATATTAAAAATTATAGTTAAACAATAAAAATGGTTTCATTAATAGATCTGAAAGAAACAATGGAAAAAAACATTTCCTTCTTGATGGTGATAGATTAACAAATCACGAACAAATTTTTCTTTAATAAAATAAAAGGAAAAGGGTAAGGGAGTTGGATGATATAATATCACAATAATATCATAAAATTCAAGTATATGTATGATAATAGAGTTATCCTACCATGTGTATGAAGATAGGTGGCGAGAGAATAAGAAAAGAACGTGAAATTGAAAGGAATTTAATGGAAATTGAGGGAGAGAGAGGAATTACCTCTTTAGTCCTCCTATTGAGATCATCCTTAAAAAAGATAGGCTTGATTATTTGATGATACCAGAAGCTCTTAGACATAGGCGAGGGGTGTGGGAAGATGTTTGGGTAGAGTTTAGACCATGATTGATTCTTGAGAATTGTGATGAAATGAGGGTGTGAAGGGTGGTATTTATAGTGGAGGGGAGAGGGTTTATCTTAATATTTAATTCATTAGATTCTTAATTTCCCATAATACAAGAAACAGTGATGATTCCATGACCAAGAATATAAAATATGGCATCCGAGTTCTAGATTTTGGTGCTTACCTCACTAGTGGTGACACAAATAGTGTGATTAAATTATTATGTATTTATACGGTAAATTAAGGTATTTTACTATTCACAAAAAATTTATGTATTTCAAAAAAATCCCAGAAATTCACCCCATATATTTTTAGATGTGTTTAATCTCTAAATGAATTCCATTTTTGAGAAATGATTTTCTAAATATTATTATTTCAATATTTAATTAAATTCATAATTTATAACTAAAAACCAATTTTAAAAACATTCATTGACATAATCTAAAATATAGGTATATCATATATTAAAGTTGAATATTATTTATAAATTATCATAGGTATTGTTAAAATTCATTATATTAATCAATATTGATAAAGGTATGTCACTATTCATAAGGGGATGTTATTATTCATCAAAAATTATGTTTTTATTATTAGACTCCAAATAATATACTTATTGCAACCATGTATGTCAGATTTTTGAAATTCAAAACACAAAAGTGAAAAACATATTTTTAAAGGTCACATAGAACTTAGTTGTTCATTATGTTTTGTTTTTATGTGATATTATGACATATTTATAATAAGGGAATTTCCATTTAAAAACAATGGTTCGTTACAACATGCCAGCTAATATAAGGGTCTGACAATGAGCACACCTAGAGGAATGCATGGTATGTGTATTGTCCTGAAGATATTGGTTGAATAGTGATAAGCCACATTTATCAATGGTACATGAAACTGTTTCAAGGACTATGGTTCATGAGCTGAAACTAAGATTTGTTTTGATCTCCAGTTCCATGCTTCGTAGTGTTGTAATGGGAGTTGTAATAAATTTAAGTGGAAAAACATGATCATGGTCGATGTGGGATAGAAACATACCAGGTACTATTCCAATGTAAATAAAAATATGGATAGAATGATCACTTTATGATCATTCATATCATCACAGTCCAATCTCCCATGTTGTGCGTATTCTAATATTACCATCATCTTTAACCTTCAAATGTTGATGGTTCTTCCAGAAATATGTAAAAAAAAAACCCACCATGTAATATGAATCCAACATGTTTGATCCTACCAAGCAAATTTATATAATTTATGTCTTTTTTGAATGAAATTATCCTAATTATATTGCAGGAATCTATTTGAAGAACTAGAGACAACTACATAATTGGGAAAAATTATGATCATAAAATTACTTGAATGAATTGAAATAATCAATAAGCCATCATATGAACAATTTATGTCACATGATGGAATGTGACAAATTACTATGACATCACAAGAGGTTCATGGATCATAAAATATTACTAAGACAACCATTGATTTTTTACATGATGATGAATGACCAAATAAACAAATCATCTTTTGCATTAAATATTGTTTTAATACATCAAAATTTTTAAGAAGATTCTTATTGTCGAGTCTAATGATCAATGATGTGAGCCCAGAAATATATCTTGTGATTATGTGTTTACTCAATCAATGAATTGGGAGTTCAATTACATAAAAACACTAAAAATGAATGAGATAATCTCAGATCGCAGGGTTGTTAATGAGTCATCAACAAACATTAAAATTAGAGAATCTCTGCCTATATAATCAAAGGAAATGATATAAAATTAGTATGATGAATGTTGATATTTATTGAGATATATCAAAATAGACAAATAATGTGAACCATTTATATGATAAAGAAGAATTATGCATTATTCTTTGCATGCAGAGATAAACATGATCACAATATTTTTCATCCATTTATAAATTAAATTATGTGAAAGAAATAAGAAGGATACCATTGAAAAATATGTATCTCATGAAACTATTTATATGAAACATAGGAGGATTATAGGTCTCGTAAAGTATTAAGTTGTTCACATGAATAAAAAATGAGAGGAAATATCAATAATAATATCATTTCTTACACAATGGTGAACCTATAGAAATATATTTTCATAAAACTCATGAGAAGATTATCTTAAGAACATCTCTTGTCACATGAGGGAGACACATGAGGAAATAAAAAATGTCTTGATAAATAACCCACACAAACTAATTATGTCCAATAAATGATAGAAGAGTTTGTGTTACCACTCTTTTAATGTCCTTACCTGATGGTTCTAGAAACTTTTTTTGACATCTCCTTTCTCAAAAAAAGGAGGAATGTGATAGAAGAAGCATCCAGATACATGTAATCATTTCATTCATACTTTCATATATTAAGAAAGATTCGTATGATGACATAAATTAACACATTAATTAATAAACCATGAAATAAGATGATATTATACAAAACATTTGAACTGAACATTTAATAATAAAAAATTTATTATAATGGTGAAATACATAAATATGTGAAAAATCCATCCAATTAATCATACAAGCATGAGGTTTGAAATTTTAAGTAGGTAGACTGAGTGAAATTGTTCATGATCCTTCCTATATATAATATTCATGAGAAATTTGAATCTATAACATGAAAAAATTAATTTAGTTTGGGACAAGATTAAATGGATGAGTTAGCCTAATAATTGTTTCACTGAGGTAACTGATTAGGTACATTTGATCAAGGTATTTGAGGAAGGTCATTGGACTACAAAGATACATGTTGAATTACATGTGAAATTGTTATCCATTATTCTTTGGGAGTAAGATTATTAGATAAACATATATTGGATCAGGATATGAAGAAATAATAAATCATGTAAGGTGGAGCCAGAGGAAGGTCATCTCTTGTGTGGTTCATGAGTAAAAATAGGTAGTGATGATTATGGAGTAGGTGATTAAAGATTCTAGTAACACTATGTGATATAGTCTAAATAGACTCTTATATACATTCAATATAGATATAATGTGACTCTTTATAAAAAAAATTAATTGAATATAATATTATTGTGTAGAATCCATGTTAGGGAGATGAACCAACATGGTGTGGAGTAGGTCTTTGAATCAAATATTTTAAATCCTTGTGTTATGTGCCATTGAATTTACATAATTATTTAAGGTATGGATGATAGAAAAACGAACAGTTTATCAATGCATTAACGATACAAAATGGTTTAATTGAAATGAATAAATTTTAAATAATAAATAGGAACTCTAATTCACCCCCTCAATCTCTCAGATATCTCAAAATGATATGGGAACATCAATTGGTTTCATTGTGATTGAAACCTCAAAAATATCCAATATTATTTATGTATGGAAAATTTAAATTTATTATAAAACATGTGTATTCATATTTACAATTTTGAGAACAATCATGGATGAGAGAAAATTTTATTTTATCTTCTATTAATTCGGGTAGAAGTTAGTGATGTCGTTATAGTGGTATATACAGTGAATGTTGATAATTTATCCTATTATTTTGAAGAGATGATGAACTTGTACATGTATGGAATGTCACAAAATAAAATCATAATTTCATTATTAGAGAATTTATACACTAAATTGTTGGGTATCCAAACTATAAAGGGAAAAAATGCTAACTGAGAATCATTTCTTTAATAAATATTATATTTATGGATGAAAAGGTAAAAACGTAGATAATCAGATTTATAGATATCAAAATGGGTGATGTTGACTATTTTTATTACTAAATTACCAGATTAAATAAGTTTATTAATTTCTTTTTAGGATTTTTGAAAATATATATGATTAAAACATTGAGAAGAAATAGATAACAAAACTTCCAGATTGATTTTTTTCAAAAGGAATCATCACATGAAGACCATGATTATATATAAACAGATAAACTATTTAAAATTCTCATAGAATATGGAATGATAAAAATACAAGAATTTGTGAAAAAATACCTATATTATATGGTCTTTAATTCTACAATACAAGGTAAATCTGGATTTGAGGTGAAACCAAAGTCAAGCAATTCTGGGGATGAGGATGATGGAGACGAATAAATTAAATTGAGGGCCTTGTTTAAAAGGATATATAACATAGACATAAGAAAAAAAGAAAAAAAATATAATAATGTTCTCCAACTATCATGGGTTTTGAGATTTTATATATGATTATCCAAATAAAACAAGATAAAGTCACTAAATCTGATAAAGAAGATGAATACATGAATAAAATATTATCATATATGACAAAGGTGACTATGAGGGGGAAAATTGGAAGAACAGAAAGAAAAATAAAATATTTATACTGATTCGATAAATTGATGAATATTTATCATCAAGAAATTTTTCAAATGTTTAATGACATTTTCGAAATTAGATGCTTTTATAGGAAAAAATAAAACATTTGAAGACACTTTTGATGTTGTAGAAGGAAAATAGATAACTGAGTGAGAAAATATCCCGAATAAAATTCTTAATGAAACTATAGATAATAACATGATTCTCAATAAGGGAAAAATAAAACTAATAAATACAAATTAATAACATATTATTAAAGAAGGTACACATATTAATTATATATTGTTTTATATTAATAATGTAGTTGTGAAGTAATATAAACTAAAAGTTTTAGAATAAAAGTCACAAAGAAGAGAATATTTAAATAATGATATTACTTATTTATTAAAATATAATAATCAATATTGGATTATGATATATTAACTGGATATGATGGTGAATGATTTTGATGAAAAAAAATTAAAGATGATTTTTAATTATCTGAGTAATATTACTTTAGACATTCATATTAACATGAGTTAATAAATATAAAATAAGACGTGACCAAATATGTTGAGCATAATCATGAATCTTATACAGGTGTATGGAAGAAGATTCAAAAGAAAAGGGTTTTCTTATACCTAATGTATCTTAATTTACATATGAAATTTATGAAAATGAATGCCTGAGAGATATGAATAAAACTAGATCGTGAAAAATAAAAAATTACAAATCACCTTCTACAAAGGAAGGATACAGAAATTCTGCTAGTAAGATTACTTCAAATAAGATACAACCACAATCTACTAATACTCAATAATATCCATAATCATATTAGAAGTGTTATCATTATATAAGATTGTAGTTCAGTGGCTGTTAATAGAGTTACATTTTTTAAGAAATTTTACTTATTCAGGAATAATATTTCACTACCAGGAATGAGGAATGTATATAGGGTATCATTGATGAAGAAATTGTATAAAATTATCAAAAATAGAAGCTTGTGACCAAAAAATTATCCAAACAATCATAAAAAAATCATAAAGGTTTTTTAGAGACATGAAAAAGAAGGTTACAAATAAGATAAATTCGGAGTTAGTTCACAATGTGAAATTTCAAAAAATGTAAATTTTATTATATGATAGTTCATAAAGGATGAAAAAGTAATTGGTTTATTATGTGATAAACTCATGTTAATCTAAGAATATAAAGAAATAATGTTTAGTTATCTAGACTGACCAGCTGGGAAAAGATAATAAAATTCAGCAAGATTATAAAAGTAGTTATGAAAATAAAATTAAAGAGGTGTTAATTAATGAATTAAACAATGACAAGAATTCATCTGAATATGATTCCATGTGAGTCATAAATTTTGAATGGTGTCACTAAACCGGGAATTCTATAAGATATAGTATGAAAATTCTACCAGAACAAGAATATATCATTAAAAAGACACACAAAGTAGAATAAATTCATCTAATATTAAAAAGAAAAAATATGTAAATCAGATGTGTAAAAGAATGTGAAAATATAAATCACACCTTTTATGGAATATAAATGGAACAATAAGTCTTTATTGATAGGAACCTCTCATTCTAAATGTTATTTCTGTGAAATATTGTGGTCCCTCGTCATTTTGATATACATGAATAATTTTTCTCTTTGATTTAGGAAATTGAAGGTGATGGATGAATTATTCATCCCACCCAAGTATTTTATGATATCTCTCTTTTTATGTGACTTTAATTTCCTTGATATCTTACATTGGAGGCAACACATGGATTAAAAGAACTGTTATATACTATTAAATATTATTATTTTATCATAAGACAATAAGTTTTCTGAAATGAATATTATAATCCAAATTATTACTCTGAAATATTATATATTTGATAAAATGTTTTTACGTTCATCCAAATTATTTTGATGGTATACTGTATTAATGAATTCAATTTTATTCCATAAAAAACTATGTTTTTCTAAGGGTAGTTTTAAATCCTTTTAATGGAGAAAATATTTTAAATCGAATTTTCTATATATATATATATTACATCATGAAATAAAAAAAAATCATTAAATCTATATATAAACACATTCTTGAGTTGTATTCTTGGAATTTACCAGAGAAGTGTCATTTTTTTTATTAATCGTGAAAATTACGTCATTTTAGTTCGAAGCTGCATTTTCATCTATTTTATTTATATATATATATTAAATTGTGGTTTGGTTTTAAGTTATATTTATGAACATTTTATATTAGACAAACCAATGTAGGATTTTTGAAACTTTTTCATATTAAATTTAGATATAAAAATATAGTGAACTTTTCAATGTCATTATTTTAACCCGCTTTGTTTTGATGTCTATGGGATTACCATTAAAGTTAATTTTGGAACATAAGTAAATTTAATTTAAAAAAAATAAAAAAAATATTGTGATTAGAATCAATTTAATAGTTTAATAAGATCAAATTATGTTTTGGCCAAACATTTTAGTACATGTAATTAAAATAAATTTTTTTGTTAAGCATAAATTGAGAAATTAAGGGTAAAAATAAAATTATATACATTGTATGATTACCCTAAAATGTGTAATAATTTTATTAGTTGAGTGGCATTCTACCAAAATAAATATTGGGATGATTTTTTGGATTCTTGGAGCCACTTGGATTACTTAATGGCTTTATATTCTTTTATTCCAAGGAATGTCTAATATGTCACACACATTTTAAATATGTATTAAATTTTTATATATGGAAATCTAGAATATCATAAAATATATATTTTAATTATTAATATAATATATTAATATTAATAAAGAAAATTTATTTTTTAATTTAAAGAATAAATAATTAAAATAAAGACTAGCACAATGATGATGAAATAATTTTTTATTTAATCGAAGAATAAAATAAATCATATTATAAATATTAAAATAAATTAAAAAATTTATAATTAATGGTATACATAAATTTTATACATTAAATTGAATTATTTATGATGAGTTACAATAGATGGTTCGATGATACCACATTTGTATTATATGTTTAAAATTTAAAATAATTTATTGTTTCGAAATTGACAGAAATGGTATTTTAAAATAAAAAAAATATTTATTAAAGGATATTAAATTCATAAAAAGATGTAATTTTGTTGATTGATCGGGATAAGGAAAAAAATTTCATCATTATACCATTTAATTCATGTGTATAATTTTAGATAAAACATATTAGTTTTTATGTAATAAAATCATAGGTCAAAATCGTAACCGTTAATGAGATCAAATTAGTGTTAAAGCCAAAAGATAGGGGTAAAAATGTGACATAAACTTATGTAAAAAATAAGGGATGAATTTTATTCATCCCATATCACATTTGGATCTAATTGGGGTTATAAAGAACATAGAATAATCATTAAATAAACATGAATTAAATAAATAATTCACAATGAGGATTTTTTCAGGTTTAGAGTTTTGGATAATGAGGCCATAACTATTACATTACATCTCAATAATTAAAAAGTAGACAATTATACTTCGTCTCCATTTTTTCACAAAATAAAAACTTTTGAGAAAAATATTCATGTCTAGTTCCATGTTTTAGACAGTATGACTTCTTCTTGATCCCATCCTTGACCCTATTAATCTTTAAGTCTTGTGAAAAGCATTTCAAAACATGGGATGAGCATAAAAAGCTCAGAAAGGGATATAAAACAATGAAATAAAGCATTAGTCCATCAATACATACATAACATAATCTATTCAACAAACCTCATGAAATAGTATGATTTACATAGTAGACACAAATCATAACGGTATCTTGTGGCATCCATAACATAATTATGTTATAGGTTTCACATCTAGGTTGGGAGTAACATTTGGAATACCCATCACAATATATTCCCTAAATAACTTAAGAGAAAAATTAATGTTTACCTATGTCATATTACCAAATGCACTGAATCTATTTTGGGCTCACTCTCCCTAGGTTTATCACAAAACCACCCATATACATAACAATTCCCAATAACTATAACATATTCATAACACATAAAACTATCAAAAATGAAAGATAAAATTTCCATATTTCAATCAAAATATATAATTTAAATATATTTAAATAAAAAATCCATTATAAAAACCATTTTCAATACCAAAATACATAATTGATTATATGGTATTTATTTTTCTTTTGAAAACACTACTGCTTGTTAAGGAATCCAAAGATCAAAAAAATCTCTCTGCGGCGGAAAGGTCATTGTCACCGCGTACATTAAAAAACATTATTTTTTGTCATTTAATAAAATTATTATTAGATAAAATATTCAATTTGAATAAAAGTAAAATTAATGGGGGTTTATACAATGTATATAATGAAAATTGTTTATAAAACAAAATATGCCTCAGTGAAAGAGGATTGTGTCGAAGTCCCTTACCTCATGTCTGACATGACATGATCGTTATTTAATCACATGAATAATAAACTAAAGTTAATTTCTATTTTCTAAAAAACTTTTGTCATATTTATTATTCATATTATATAACTTAATACCATGTTATAAACATTATTTATTCATTTTATTTAAAAATGGTCGTTTTGTCGATATTTGGTACTTGACCCAAAAATGAACATCTTATAATTACAGGTTGTTCATGTGGTAAATATTAAATAATATCTAGAATTATATTCATGATTTAGGTATCATAAACATAACATATATCCAGAATATATTTTTATTTGAGATATTACATAACATTTGGAGATATGAAATGAAATGCACCGTTCATGGAGACGGTACGTCGTACGTACGCATGAACGCTACTACCATTTCTATTTAGTATTTTAATGGAATAAAAACATAATGATACATACGTATATTTTAATTCCAGTATAATATCATATATAATATCATTATCTCCATCTTTTATATGTCCCATGAATGGCATTAACCAGTCATATCACTTTGAGGGGGCGGTAGTCTGCACTTCCTAAAATAAAATTATCATGTTTACCCATAATGTAAACCATAAAAGTATGATATAAATGGAAAATATAGAAGAATAACAAAAAAATAAACATAATATGTATCATATATAAATACAATTCCATTTTAATTTCCACCATGAGATGCGGTAGGATATTACTAAACAATCATAATTTCATGGGATGTTAGTCCGTCATCCACAGAAACATTATGTTCTTTACCCATTAGATGGAGGTATGTGTAAGTGTATATCGAATACATCTCATAAAATTGTCCAAGAAGATTAATAATAGTGTTGTTTTTATAAAAATAATAATAATAGTTTAGGGTTTGGAGATGTAAAATAAAAGAAAAGAATTTAAGAGAAATGGTTACCTTTATTTCCGGTAACTTCCATTGGTTGGAAACAAAAGGAAATCTTGAAATGCCTTCTGCATAAAGAATGGATTCTAAAAGTAGGATAGGGATGTAGGTATCTTAATTTTGTACATTTTGGATGAGCATAGGGGATTTAGAGGTGTGATGAATGGGTAAGTGGTGAGATATTTGTATAAGGTGGAGGACGGGATATTTAGTAAAATAAGAAAATATTATTTTATTATATAATGATTTTCAGTTTCTAAGGGTCCAAAACATATTAAATACTAATATAAAATGACTCATGGTAGAAATAAAATCATAAAATATGGATCGTAAAGGATTTGGATATTGTTTGAATCTCTATAATATTATTTATTTAAATCATTTATAAATGAGGCAAATATTGCATCATTATTATGTCATAAATAATTTTATTTATTTGATGTATAAAAATTATAAAACAAATACCATGATGTAGGAAATTATTTTGTCGTTAAAAATAATATTTATAGTAGAAAAGATAATTTATATAACCCTATGTAAATATTAATTTACAAAACGATATTTGTTTATGTCATTTTTGCATTTATTTTAAGTTAATTAAAATAATGTATCATTACCACTCATAATGGGCTCCATGGTGTCCCAAAAGAGACACATGTATGACCTTGGTCGTACATGACTCTATCAATAAGGTTAGGACAAGTGTTAAGGTAATTTTATATTATTATAATATTCTTTTTACCTTTATTATCATATTTACCTATAACTGTGTTAAATAAAATTCAAAAGATACTATTCAACAACAAAAAATTATCTTATTCAACATTATATTATATACTAATAAAAAAATGTCCTCTGAATTTTCTAAATTCAACTCACTGAAGCAGTAAAATTTCATTTAAATGAAAAAGCCAATTTTTAACTACCACTTTTTGGATTCACTATTCAAAAAAATTGATGTTTTTCAGAAAAATAAAAAATAATATGCCTAACCTATATTTGATATTATGAATTCCAAAATGATGTCTATTTTAACAAATTCAAAACATAGAATATGGAATAATTAATTTAAAATTTATTCTCGTTCTCAAAACAAAAAACATGTTTTTAAGATATATTAACTGTTAAAAGATTAACACATGTTTATGTCTAATTTCAAAGTGAAATTAAATCTAATGACCAACATTGGATTAAATGGTAAAAATATAATCTAATTAAAATTTAAAACCAATTTAAAATATTATCTAACCATATAAATAATTTAGATTATAATTTAATTTTGAATTAAAATACTATGTTTTCCACAATTCATTAAAAATTGAATTTTTATCAGAAGAATGCCATAATTTTAACCAATGTGCATTTTGATGTCCTGATTATAAAAATGAATTTTATTCGGAAATGTAAAACATTTAAAAGTGACCAAAACTAGATTTAAAGAGCGTTCTACATCCAATGGTGGTAAATCACCCATTTAATGTAAAGTATTCTCAAAATTAGATTCATTCACATTTTAATCCTCTAAATTTTATTTGATAAATGTAAAAAGATTTAAAAAACATGTATGATCTTATTTTTGTTAGTTTTGTTCTTTTCCTCCAATAAAACAGCTTGTAATTAACTACCATTTAAAATAATAATATCATATTATTATTGTGCAACTTAAGATATCAAAGAAACTCGTTGTTGCATATCTAGTACACCATCGAATACAGAAAAACCTTTAAAATAAAATTAATATTTAATTAACAAATATTAATAAAAATGAAAATGTATTATATCTTTATTTACCTGAGATGTTACATCCTTCCCCAAATTTGGAAATTGCATCCCTTTAATTTATTCACTTATCAAATGAATGGCAGTATTTATCTCTCATAGCATCTTCATATTTCCACGTTGTCTCTTCAACCATGTGGTTTTTTACACAAAACCATTACTTGGTGAATTACCTTATTCCGCAACAGTAGATCTCTTCGGTAAAGAATCATTTCTTGTTGTTCCTTACAAGAGAGATATTCTTCCAACTAAACGAAATTTGGACCAAAAACATGAGATAGATCTGGCATATAATTTCTCAACCTTAGAAGATGAATAAAATTGTTTTCTTAGGATAAACATGGATCTAATACAACTATATAATCTACTGGTCCAACTTTCATCCGGATTTTATAGGGTCTAATGATTCCCAGACTCAACATTCCTTTCTTACCAAAATGCATCACACTTTTCCATGGAGAAACATTCAGAAATACATGATCACCAACCTCAAAAGATAGATCCTTCCACCAGGTATCCGCATGACTTTTCTACCAACTATGAGCAATTCTAATATTTTTCTGAATCAACTGATATTTCTCGTCCATCTATTCTTCCAATTTTGGTCCCATCAACTTCTTTTCACCTACTTCATCCCAAAATGTTTTAGTTCGACACTTCTTCCCATATAATGCCTCAAATGGAGCCATCAGTATACTGGAAGGAAAACAGTTGTTATAAGAAAATTCAACCAACGAAATATGTTAGTCCCAAATTCCCTGGTAATCTAGTGAACAAGCACGTAGCATATCCTCCATGGTCTAGATTGTTCAATCTGACTTTCCCATCTGATTGCAGATGAAATGTTGTACTAAAATTTCATTCAGTACTCAATTACTTCTAAAGGCCTTTCCAAAAGTTAGAAGTAAATTTGGGATCATGATCAGATATAATCGGGAGGGGAACTCCATACAACCTTACTATATATTTAAAATATAACCTAGAATGTTGATCCAAATACAATGTATCTCAAATAGAAAGAAAATGAGAATATTTAGTTAATCAATCAACAATAAATCATATATCATTATTATCTAAAGATGTATTTGGTATTCTCACAATTATGTCCATGGATATATTTCCCCATTTCCACTCTAGAACCGTTAAATACAGAAGCATCCCTTTTGGTAATTGGAACACTGAATTAACCTACTGACAATTCAAACACTTCATAGTAAAATAAGAAATATCTCTTTTCATTCCATCCCACCAATAATACTCCGGAACATCTTTGTACATCTAAGAACTACCTGGATGAACTGAAAATGGAGAACTATGAGTTTCACATAACAACTCATTCTTAAACATTGAATCACAATCAATTCATAATATCTTACCAAATCTCACTATACAATCATTATAAATGTTAATATCAAGCAACATACCCTTCTGAACTAAATCATCATTTTTCTGCAACTCTTTGTCTTCCTTCTGTGCTGGCTTAATTCTGTCTAAAAGAGATTATTTCACTGACACCTGAAACAAAAGAGAGTAATTTCCTGCACAAATAACTTCTATTTCAAAGTCCATCAAATCAAAAACTAAAGGATCTCATTCTGAACATATCATGGTTAATGTGGAATTACATTTTAGACTCAATGCTATGGCCCATTTATTTTATTTTCCTGGTTGGCAATGGATCGTGCAATCATAATACTCTATTAATTCCAACCATCTCCTCTATATCATGTTCAATTATTTCTGAGTGAATATATAATGAAAAATTTTATGGTCAGTATATATTTCTCATTTCACTCCTTACAAATGATTCCCTTAAAATTTTAAAGAAAAAAACAATAGTAACTAATTCCAAATCATGTGTGGGGTAATTTGACACATGAGGTTTCAATTGGCGTAAAGCCTAAGAAATTACCTCAACATTTAGCATAAGGACACAGCCAAGTCCTTCCAATTAAGCATCACTATAGATAAAAAACTCATCATTTCGGGAAGGTAGTGACAAAACTGGAGCAATCACCAATCTTCTATTCAATTCCTAAAAGCAATCATCACACTCTTTTGTCTAGATGAACTTAACACCTTTTCGAGTTAACTTATTCATTGGACTAGATAACCGTGAATTGTTTTAAAAAAACTTCGGTAATAACCTACCAAACCATTAAAAATATGGATACTGATTATATTTTTGGGTATTAGATGTTCTTATACAACTTTTGTGTTATCAATAACAATAGTAGTAAATTTTTTTGAATCAATGTGACCAAGGAATGAAATTTTTTGTAGCCATAACTCATAGTTGCGGAATTTCCCAAATAGTTTATTTTCTTTTATTGTTTTCAAGACAAACCTTAAATGACTTTCATGCTCCTATTTACTTTTAAAATAAAACAAAATATCATCAATGAACACAACCAAACACTTAACCAAGAACTCATATAAAATTATATTCATAAGATCCATGAATACACCAGGTGCATTGGTTATCCCAAAAGACATAACTACAAATTCATAATGGTCGTATCTATTACAAAACACAGCCTTTGGAGTGTCTACTTCTTTTACATTCCACTAATGGAACCCATACCTCATGTCAATCATCAAAAAATACTGAGCTCTCTGGAGTTGATCAAAAAAATCATCGATATGAGGCAAATGATACTTGTTCTTAACAGTGATGTTATTCAATGCTCTATAATCAATGTAAAGTCTCATTGAACCATAATTATTTTTTACAAAGAAGAAAAGGTCTCCCCATGGTGATGTGTTATGTCGAATGAAACCTTTATCCAACAACTCCTGCAATTTCATCATTAACTCTAAAAGTACAATTTTAGTCGTTCAGTAAGGGAATTATGATATTGGCTTAGCATCAGGAACTAATTCAATAGTAATTTCAACTTCATGATCAAGTATAATACCAGAAAACTATTTTGAAAATACATCATGATACTCATTTACCACTGGAACATCATTAATCAAAACAATTTATTTTTTTATAAGAATATGTGCAAGGTAACATTCATTTCCATATTTTACTAGTTTCTCGGCATCCTAATATGTTATCAAAATTAAGGGTTCATTCTTGTACACCAACTAGAAATTTGTTTGAAAAAAAACCATTTTAGATCTGTATCCAATCTTAGCATGTTAAAAAGTAATCCAATCCATACCAAAATAACATAAAACTCTACTAATGGAAAAAAAATAAGGTTTGCAGGTAGATTCTTTCTGCACATGAGAACCAGAAGGTTCTTATAATTTCTTTTTGTTTCAAAATTCCCCCCTTCTGTTTTGACCATATTTTTGGACTCAAATCATGATATAAAATTCTCAATTTACTAGATATTTTCTCAGAAGTGAAAGAATTTGTATACCCCGAATCAAACAACACATTGGCATAATCTGAAAAAAAAAATTGTGTACCTGATACTACTTCATTCAATGGCCCAACATCTACTGATGTAGTTGAAAATAATTTCACCACCACATTCTGCTTGTATTCTGGCTTCTTTCCCTTAGTTGAGTTCTTCCTTGGACACTGATTTTCAAAATAAACCATTTCACTACACTAAAAACATTTTACTGATTGTAAATCAGATTTTATCTTACCATAACCCTGATTTTTTAATGAAATTACTAGCCTTATGTCCCATTTTACCAGATCTGTATCACTTAGAAGAATTCAAAATACACCCACCTGCATACTTTTTACCACAATTTTAACAAACTGTAATCTTATGTTTCTTACCATCTGAATTTTTTTAAGAGTTCTTCCCTTTTTTCTGCCACCTTGACCTCTTATTCTGTTGTTTTTTCAAGAACACTTGATCATCAGAAAACTCTATTTCCACCTTATCTTCCCATTGAACATGTTTTTCATAACTTTTAAACCCACGACAAGCTAAATCCCTTTGATAATTTGACTTTAATCCTGAGTAGAAATAGTTTATTTTACTATCAAGATATCGAAGTAAATTTATAGTATACCTTTCCACTTGAGTGAATTTTTCTTCCTAAGAATCCACTTATTCGTCCTCCTACATCAATTCTAGGAATTGTTTTTCTATCCTAAGATAAACCACCTTTGGAAAATATTTCTCATGAATCATAACTTTGATGAGAAACAATCTCATAATTATACCTGATATTTTTCACCATCAACCACCACAGATCAGCTTCACCTTCAAAATGGTAAATAAAGAGACTAACCTTTTGGTGTTCTGAACAGCCCATAACATCAAAAATATTCTCTAGTGCTTTAATCCACCCTTATGATAGCATATGGTGAGATTATCCTCTGAAAGATGGGGGATGTTGCCTAATTAAATTATCCACTACTGAAATATTCCTCTAGTGTTGATTTGGATGATCTTGTGCATATATACCACCACTATTTATATCCTTAGTCAATTGTTCTATCACTGCAACCAACTGTTCAGTTCTGATTCTGACCATCTCAGGTTTCTAATTTGGATGTTTGTCTTCCTCCTTATGCCATCCCAAAAAAGTTTTCATGTTTCCTATGTGGAGAAACATTCCGAACACAATGATATCTTAGGCTAAGCAACATTTAGATCTATAAATGCTATCATTTATATTTTAACATAAATAAATTTACAGATATTTATTTAACAATACCCTAACTCTTAATGTTATCTAAACCGACGGCTGATTGCAATAATATAGACCTAGCCTTAAACATTACACAATCGCGAATTAAATAAAAAATTCACATTGAGGATTTTTTCAGTTTTATAGTTTTATAGAATTAATCCATAACTATTACATTACATCTCAAGAATTACAAAGTAGACACTTATACTTAGTTTCAATTTTTTCCACTCAAAAAAACTAATGAAAAAAATATTCACGGCTAGTTACATGTTTTAGACAGCATGACTTTTCCTTGATACCATCCTCGACCATATTCATCTTTATGTACTGTGAATAAGATTTCAAAACAAGGGATGAACAAAAAAATCTCAGTAAGGGTTATAAAACAAATAAAGAAAACATTAGCTCATCAATACCTACATAACTTAATATCATAAACATTCCTTATGAAATCAGAAGATATACATAGTAAACACAAATCATCAAGGTAACTTATGGAATCCATAACATACTTATGTTGTAGGTTTCACATCTACTTAGGGTGTTATGATGTCCATTAACTCTTGTATTTCTTCACTAGATCGTTCTTTAATCACATAAATAACAAAATAAATATAATTAATACTTTCTTATGATGATTTCTCATTTTTATTATTCATTTTATATCACTTATTACCATTTTATAATCATTATGTAATAATTTAATTTAAAAAAGGTCATTTTGTCTATATTTGGTACTTGATCCAAAAATGAAATTCTTTTAATTAAAAGTTATTAATGTGGTAAAATTTTCATCACCTCTAGAATGATACTCATTATTTAGATATCATATATATCATTTATATCTACTACATATATTTATTTATAATAGTACATAACATTTGGAGATAACAAGTGAAATTTGTTGTTGATGGGGATGGTAAGTCATACGTACGTATGAATGCTACTTCTATTTCTATTTCGTATTTTAATGTAATTAAAACATAATGATACTGAGTTATATTGTAATTACATAAAAATATCATATATAATATCATTAACTCCTTCCTTTATATGTGCCACATATGGCATTAACGAGTCATATAATTTTGAGGTGGCGGTAGTCCGCACTTCTTAAAATGATATTATTATGTTTACCATAATGGAAACCATCAAGGTTTGAAATAAATAAAAATTATAGAAAAATAGAGAATAAATAAACATAATACATATCATATATAAATACAGTTCCATCTTAATGGACACCATGAGAGGCGGTAAGAGAAAATTGAATAATCATCGTTTTGTGAGGCGTTAGTTTGTCATCCACAGAAATAATACGTTCTTTAACCATTATAAGGAGTAGTGTGTAAGTGTAGAATGAATACATATAATAAAAATATTATACTATATTAATAATACTTATTTTTTTTCTAAAAAAATAATAAAAATAGTTTAGGGGTCCGAGAAGTAAAATAAAAAAATAATTTAAGAGAAATTATTACCTTTAATTCAGGTAACTCCCTTTAGTTTGAACCAAAACAACCTCTTGAAGTGTATTATACATAAGGTAAGGCTTCTAAGAGGAGGATAGGGATGTAAGGATCTTAATTGGGTAGATTTTGGTCAAGCCAAGGGGATTGAGAGGTGTAAGGAATGGGATAGAGGTGAGAGCTTTTTATAAGGGGGGCTCTTTAAGAATTTGTGAAAATATTATTTTATTATATAATGCATTTATGTTTCAAAAAATCCAAAACTAATTAAAGGAAAAAATAATATGACTCATGGTCGAAATAAATTCATCCAATAATAATTGGATAGGTTTTGGATATTTTTTGATTATTTATAATATTATTTATTTAAATAGTTTATTAATGTGGTAAACACTGCATCATTATTATGCCATAAATAATTTTATTTATTTGATGTCTAAAAATTATTAAAAAGATACCATGATATAGCAAATCATTTTTTCATTCAAAATAATATTTATTGATCATAAGATAACTTATATAACCTTTTTTAAAAATTAATTTACTAAATGATATATGTTATGTCATTTTTTCTTTACTTTAAGTTAATTAAAATAATTTGTAATTATCTCTCTAATGTGGATCCACGGTGTCCCAAAATAGACCCATGGATTCCAATGTTCAGAATAGAGATATCCAATAAGGTTAGGACAACTTTTAAGGTAATTATTTATCATTATGATATTCTTTTTACCTTGAATTACACTATTTACCTTTAACCGCGGTAAATAAAAGGAAAAAGTTTCTATTCACCAAACATTTAGTTCGTCTTATTGAACCACATTTTACTTAAAAACAGAAAAATTTTCTGTTGTATTTTTTAAATTCATTTCAAAAATACTGTAAAATTTCATTTAAATTAAAAGGTATGTTTTTAACAATCACTTACAGGTTTCACTATTCATCAAAAAATAAAGTATTCCAAAAAAATAACAAAGAGTCACCCAAATCTATATTTGATAATCCGAATTCAAAAATAGTATCTATGATACCAAATTTAAAACAAATATGTTTGATTAATTAATTTAAAATTATTTCCTATTGTGAAAATGAAAACCAGGTTTTTAGGAAATATTAACTATCAAATGACTGACACTTGTTTATGTCCAATTTTATAGTGAAATTAATTTCAATGACCAACATTGGATTAAAGGGTAAATATATAATATATTTACATTTTAAAACCAATTAAAATGATATTAAAACCATATAAATAAATTATATTATAAGGAAGTTTTGAATTAAAATACAGTATTTTTTCACTATTCATCAAACATAGAAATTTATCAAAAATTTACGAAAATTTTACCCAAAGGAAATTTGGATGTACCGATTCTAAAGAAATAATTTATTTCCTCAAATAAAACATATAAAGGTGATCAAAAATATATTTAATGAGGGTTCTCCATCAAAAGGCAGTAAATCAACCTTTTAAAGTAAATTATGATTAAAATTAGATTCATTTAAATTTTAAGCCTCTAACTTTAATTGATAAATGTAAAAACATTTAAAAAACATGTATAATAATTTTGTAGTTAGTTATGTCCATTCATACCAATACAATGACTAGGAATTAACTACTATTTAAAATAATAATATTATATTATTATTGTGCAACGTAATATTTCATAGATACTCTTTGTTGCATATCAGGTATGCCATCGAACATAGCAACAAATTTAATGTAATATTAATATTTAATTCATAAATATTAATAAAAAAGAAAATGTATTATTTAATTATATACCTGTAATGTTTCTGGTGTTGTTTAATTGATACTATTTTATAATGATAACATAAATATTATTTCAATCAATGATAGTTACAAAATGTCACTATTTTTGTATTTAATATATTTTATGTGTTCTTGTAAGGACAAAATCAGAATATGAATCATCCTAAATACCTATATTGATCATAATAAGTTTATTTTCTCTAAATAAGTTTATTTTCTTATTTTTATAATTTATATAATTACGTTAAATTATTTTTAATGCTAAAAAATATTTATATAATTAACAAGAAAATAAAATGATTGATTGGAAAAGCAATCATTTTGACAAATTTTGGGAAGATTGAATATGAATAAGTAATTTTATCGACATATAGTGTATAATAGCGATTTTTTAATAAATTAAATTCATATTCCCACTTTGTATTGATGTATTCAATTTCAAATTAATAGAATTGTATGTAATTTGACAATAATGATATTTTATTTAATTAATATATTATCAAATTCATTAAAAACACAAAATGTAAAATAATAAAAAAAAATATGATATTATATGATTATAAATTTATTATTTTATTCATTTATATGCCATTTTATGTCTTTTTCTCTAATAATAGTCGTATTATATTTTAATATTCTGAGGATTTTTGAAAGATCCCCACACCACAACTATAAAATTGTACCTCCTCCCTACCATCCCCACGCCAATTTTAGCCACCTTGAGGGAAAAACACTAACAATTTCTCCCCCATAAATCATTATACAAGTTATTGTGGTTATGTTCTTTCCAATATACAATCTATTGATACATTAAGAAGATATCTAATAAATGTCTGCTAAAAAAGAGGTAACTGTTATTACTAAGTCATTAAAGATAATTGTTTCTTTTATATCCCTTTTATTTGATTCTGCCATTATGATGTAATATATGTTTTATTATATATTTTATTAGATGTAATTATTTTTATGAAGAAACTATATTTGATGTCTTATATATCCAACATAAAACAAAAACACCATGTGTGTGTATGTATGACTTATCATCTCCTTGTCCGGGTGTAATCTATTTTTCATCGGCACTTTGTTTGCATATAATGATGGAAATCATTAATATATATAATAATAAGGACATGATATTTATTCTGGGTAATGCAATATATCATCCAATTATTTAATCTTTCACTATTATGGGAATGAAGTCTTCACTTGTGCGTATGTACGACCTACCTTCTCCACAATGATATGTGATTCATTTCTCTTGTTATATATTGATTAAGGATTTAAAAAAATTATAATGAGTACATATAATATCTACGAATTTTTTATAATTATATAAAATAATTATATATATATATATATAAATATATTATTCATAACAAATAGGACTGCACCATAGTACATGCATTGGAAAATTAAGCAGTTAACAATTGAAACAATAGTAATAAAAGGATATTATTAACAAAACAGTATACAAGTATCATATATGACTTCATTATTATGTATGTGGTTCTGGAGTAAATCAAAAAAATGTTTTAAACCATTACACTAGAGGATAATGAACAATCATATAAAGGAATTTACAAGGAAAAGGTTTAATTCCCAATCTCATCATTATTCGGGATTGTTCATACGTAAGTATCAACTAGGGAATATTTATCATCCAGGTCCATGTTTATTAAAAATATTTTCGAAAATATGTTTACTATAACCCTAAAAATGCTTTATGTCTTTTTAAAATGTTATGATTTTTATGAAAATGTTTTAATGAAATCTTTCATTCATTTTCCAAATGAGATACTTTATGATTTTTTTGACAAAAATATGAAAATAATGATTATCTTAATCTTATATCGAATGGGTTTATATTTCTTCTACAATGATGAAATCATGTTTTGAATATTCCACTACATTGTTAAGAAATTTTTTATTTACATTATAATTTTCTTTTTTAAATGTGTGGCTTTTAAAAAAACGATTTCAAAGAAAAATGACATTTTTATCAATATATTTTTAACAATTTTATTATAGTATTTTCATCTAAGTAAAAATCATTAATAAAAATGTATTATTCACTCAGTTAAATCCATTGTGATATAATATAACATATTATATAGAAGAATTTATGTAAATTTTGACTATGGATGTGTTAATTTTGTTAAATTCATGGCTTAAGGTTATTGTGTTCACATTTCTTATACTAGTTTTTCAAAAGGAGTGTTTACGTTTTTATGTTTTCATATGGGGAATGTATTGGATATAGTATGTGATGGGAGGGTTTGTATTAGCCCTTTCTTTCATAGGTAGGCCTATTGAGATAAAATCAGATAGTGAAAACCCATTTTATTTTGTTTCAATGTAGTTTAAAATTACCAGGATGATATATCTTCACAAAAATAAGATTGGTTTTCCCCATAGTATTAAACACTCATGAGGATAGATCTTGATAGTAACTATTTCGATGAAATTTATTGATACGTAGGACTTAAAAAATCATTTGTTTTTTTCATTTTTATTAACCCAATTGGTTCTTATATATATAGGTAGAATATCCTTGTATACATTTCCAAGATCATTTGATTATTTAATTGGAATTTTTATTAGATATTTACCTTTACATATTGTTTATTCCATATTTATTATAGTATCCATCGTAAGCTGACCCTTACTCAGTATCTGATGTCACCCCATTCATATGTTTTATATTCCCCTAGATTCCATGATATGTATTATGACTAATATGTCAGTTTATTCTGTAGGTATTAAAGGAATGACAAATGAAAATTATTTATTCATCCATTTTTTTAAAATGTAATTTGGATTTCATGTATTTATATATTTTAGCAAGAATTATAGACTATTTAGCCCTTTGGTATATGATTCTTTGTAAACATTCTAATTTGATAATGTATGAAAACAACTATAGGAATTTGGTTTTGGGTGTTATAGTTAGTATTATAGGCAGTTTCATTCAAAAACTGAAAACTTGATTTAGAAAATAAAGGATTAGAAAACTCATCCCCATGACATAATTTGAGGATAATCCTATGTATAATATATCATCCGATTGATTTGGTAATGACCATCAATAGCCTAAATTAAAACTATGGACACATATATTGTTAAAAATGTGTCATGATTTCGATATCATATAAATAATTCTTCCTGAATATATCAATATTATTAGTGTTCCTCACATTGTTTCATGTGTTTTGGTCACTAGTTAGAGTGATAAAGATTATACAAGTAGTGGTTGTTCTAATTATGGTGAATAAAAAAATAAATAAAAATAAAAGTAAAGTTGTATCAAGGAATAAGATGATTAATCCTAGTAAATGATTTTAGAGGGAGATAAAATGATTAATGTTCTTGTGTAATTGGATTCAATAATGATTTCATCAATGGTGCTCGAAATATAATAATCCTAGAATATATAAGGATAAAACCATAAAACATATTAAAAAATTATTTGGATTCATTAATGTTTTAGTTAACTTTTTTTGTGACAATTTATTTGGTTTATGGAAATAAGAGATACATTATGTTTTTTGGGGAATCTGAGGTTTATAGTGAATATGGAAATTTATAGTGGTTTTCAGGGAGTGAATTTGGAGAGATGAATTTTGGTTGAGTATAATGTTTGAAAATTATGATGTTGAACATTGTATATTTTTTAGTTTAATGTATGATTTAATGGATCAACCTTTAAAGTTTGTTTCCCTCTTATTAAGAGGGTGTTTTATTAAACCTATATCTTATGTTAGTTTCCCAAAAAGTAATTTTCATGTATCAACCTTTAATTTTCATATTGAAATTTAATATTTTGGGTATTCAATTTTTTGAACGATGGGCGAATGTAACGGCCAAATATTTTATGATATGCATCTTTTTAAATAAATTTAATTTCTTCAATATCCAACATTTCACACAACACCGAGATTAAACATACTCAGATCTACTATTAAATATTATTATTCTTACTATATCTATTACGTTAGAGGGAAAAAATAATATTAACCAAAATTTGAAATTTATATATGAAATATTTCATCATATGTTTTAACATTAATTTAAATGAATATATATATATTATAATAATGAATATAGTTCTAAAAATTAAAAAGCTATATTTTCCTAAGAGCAGTTTTACCACCTTTTAATGCAGAACATGTCTTATGTAAAATTTTTGAAATATTTATATACTTTATATGAAAAAAATTATTTTAAATCATAATATATTTATTTAAACTTTTTTATTTCTTTGAATATTTTTTAGATGTTTCCTTTTTTATAAATAGTGAAAAGTACTGCATTTTAGTAAAAAACTAATTTTTTATCGCACATATTGACATAGATAAAATATATATTGAATTGGTTTCAAAGATTATTTATTAAAATTTTATATCACTGAAAACAATTTAGTTCATTGAAAAAAATTTTAAAGTAAATTTAAATATAAAAACATATAAATGTTTTAGACATTTTTACTTTAACCCAATTTGTCCTCACATCTACTTAATTAGTATTAAATGTATTTTTTCACTTTGGTGAATTGAATTTTGATAAAAAGACATAAACAGTTGTAAAAACTAGGAAATTATTAGTATAATAATATCTACAGAGTATTTAAATAAAATATAAATAAATATAAGTGAAATTAATTTTAGTGGTTAAGGGTTAATCAGGTAATTAAGGATAAAAATAATATTATAATCACTATATAAATAGAATAAAAATTGAAAAAAATTATTAGATGGGTGAATTTAAACAAAAATAATTTTTTTTGTTGACATTAATTCTACTTTGATGAAATTAGATGAATTTTGGACTTTTATAGTATTTTATTCTACGGAAGGTCCAATATTTCACACTCTTGCTTTTATTAAGTATATCATTTTTATATATGTTTATTTAAAATATCATATACATTGAAGAGTAATTTGAATGATAAAATTTTAATCTTTTTCATAATAATTTATTTTTAAATTTTGTTGAAGAGATAATTTAATTAGTGTCTAACACAATGATGATCCAGTAAGTTTTTAATTAATGGATGTATCAAATAAATAATAGTAAAAATATTAAAATAAATATAATTTGTAATAATTAGTGTTATACAAAAAATATTATAAATTACTTATATATATTAGTGATGTGATAAAATATTTTGTTTGAATATATCATGTTGTTATGATATTTTTATAAAGATATATTGTGAAAATTGTGAATATTGAAAATAATGTTATTTTAAAATAAATAATAACTTTTTCAATGATAATAAATTCATACAAATATAAAATTTTTAAAAATGATTTGGATAAAGCTAAATAGGTCATTAGTTGTCCATTTATGTCTCTTTAGTCATATCGATATCATAATATAAATGATTAATAAATAGAAACATGTATTTCAGGGAAAGAGTTAAAGTGGTTAAATAAGGGTTAAATTGAATAGATAATGGTAATAATGTGACAAAATCATGTATATAAAAATTTGGATGAAGAGGATTCATCCTTTATCACATTTAGATCTAATTTGAGTTTTTAAATATAACCTTTTCTCTGATAATAACATACATATTTTTTAAATCAAAGATAGGTATAAAATAGGACTCTTTTATGTAAATATGTTTTATGTGTTCACATATTGAAAACAACATGTTATGAATGAACAAAAAATTTTATTTTAATATAATTGAAAATAATTTCATTTCATAATATTATTTTAAATTTTTATAAATTATATAATTACCTTAAATTCTTTTTTAATTATAAAATAATATTTAATTAATTAATAGGAAAATAAAATAATTTATTTTTAAAGTATTATTTTTAAAATACATGGAAATATTTATTGTGTAAAATTAATTTTACATACCTATATGATATAATAGAGAAGTTTGAAAATATTATATTCTAATTATAACTTTGTCTTGATGTATATAATGTTAAATTAAAATAGTAGAATAATATTTGATAATAATAATTTTTAACTGAATTAATATATTATTAAATTAATTAAAATTCAAAAAATAAAAATTTAATTAATCGCAATTAGGATATATTATGATTTAAAATTTTATAAAAACATTCATTTATGGTACATTTTTATGTTTTCTTTTATATTAATAACCTTATAATGTTTTAATATTTTTTGGATCTGTGAAAGTTCCCCTCACCATAATTATAAAAGGGAACCTCCTCCCTCAATTACTCACACCAATTTGAGTAATCTAGATCAACCAAAATATATACATTTATCTCCCCAAAACCCTTATCTAATTTTTATTGGTTATATTACTTCTAAAATACCAACTCTATAGCCCTTAAGAATAGGTATAAAGTAAGTCCATTGAAGAAGAGGTAATTATTTTTACTAACTCGTTGAAGTTCGTTTCATCTTCTACTTTAGATTTATGTGTTTTTACCATTATAATGTAGAAAATATAGTATCATATATATGATGATATTTTATTATGAATACATGAAAACTAGGTTCCATGATTTATCCATCATATGAAAAATTAAAACACAGCACATGCTTTAATTCAACATACCATTTCCACACCATTGTGTAATTTGTTTTACATCACCACATTATTTAGATGGTTATAATGATGGAAATAATGTATATATATATATGGTAATTATGATATTATATTTATTTTTTAATAATTAATATACAATAAACTAATTTACTCTTTTTCCGTCAAGGGAATGATATCGTTTCTCACGCGTACATACAGCCTACCATCTCCATGATGAGAAGTGATTCATTTCTCAAGTTAACCGTTCATTAATGATTACAAAAAATTATATAATGAATCCTTATAATATTTATTATATTATTAAAATTAATTAGATTATATGTATATATATATATATCCTATACCTAAGAATCAAGACATACCCAATAAAACAAGCATTGGAAAATGAACTATTTAACACCCGAAACAATTGTAATAACAGAATATTATTAGCAAAATTTTATAAAAATATAATATACGATATCATAAATATGCATACAGTTCTATTATAAATGAATAATATGATTTAAAACATTATATATGAGGATTAGGCACATTCATCTACAGTAAATTTCAAGGTAATGGTTTATTTTAAAATCTCATTTTATTCGGGATTGTTTATACATAAGTATCTACATGGGAATGTTTATCATCCATTTCCATGTTTAATAATAATATTTTTATAAATATTTTTTATATTATTAAACCAATTTATTAATACATTTAACAATATTGGATACATTATAATTATTTTTGAAAGGAATGTTTTAATCCTTTTCCAAACAAGGTAATTTATGAATCTTACAACAATAATATAGATAGAATGATTATTTTTAACATTTATTTAATGAGAGGCAGTTCCAGCCATTATAACTCCATGATGTTTTGAATCGTAGATTCAAATTTTATAATTTTCAATTTAAATATATAATATTATTTTATAAATTTGTGACTTTTAAATAATTTTTTTCACAGAAAAAGTGCACTTTTCTAATGATATTTCTATCTATTTTATAAAACTATTTTCATTTAATACAAAATCCTTTGTCTAATATTATGATTGATTGAGGTTGATCTCTTATGATATAGTATACCTTATTTTATTAAAGGATTTATTATTTTTTTTACACTATATGTGATATTTTGATATTAATCATGGCTTATGGTTAATGTATTGAAATTTTTTAATAAAAAATTTTCATTCTGATTTTTTATCTGGATTATGTTATTCATTTAATATATAAATTGGACTTTGTAGGTAATAGGAGGGGCCCAATATAGTCTCTCCCTACATCAGTAGGTATCATGAGATGAAGGTAGTTGGTGACAAATTTATTACATTTGTTTCCAAGAATTTTAAAAATTTGAAGAGGTTATATCTTGATACAAACCTACGAGTTTATAACCACATGCATAAACTATCATGATGATAGATCTGCATAGTAAATATCTTGACGATGTATCTTGATAGTGTAGAGATCCTATATTATGAATTTTTTCATTATTATTACTCCATTAAATAAATTAATTAGCTTGAATATACATGGTTATGTTCCACAGATCATGGGATTATTTAAATGGAATCTGTATCAGTTATTTACCTTTCAAAGATTTTATACCATATTTACCCATACCTTCCTTTTTACTCTTACCCTTACAGAGAATATAATTTCACC
Source organism: Viscum album (assembly GCA_963277665.1). Taxonomy (NCBI): domain Eukaryota; kingdom Viridiplantae; phylum Streptophyta; class Magnoliopsida; order Santalales; family Viscaceae; genus Viscum; species Viscum album. The sequence goes on from OY728141.1 coordinate 517,436,960, forward strand.
CCTTTCATATGTTTTATTTTTTTAAGGATTCCAACATGTGTATTCTGACTGATATGTTGCGTTAGAATAATAGGATTAATATAATTCTCAATTAAAATTATATTTGTATTTTCTGTTTTAATATATAATTTGGATTTCATGTATATAAAAATTTTACCATGACTACTAATATATTTTTTCCTTCGGAATTTAATTCCTTGTAATCATGATAATGTAAAAAAATTAAGGAACTATATCTGGGCTTTAGTGTTCAAGGAATTAAATTTGAAGATGTGGAGCATTGATGAGAATAAGTTCTTAAATATTCACTATATTGTGTAGGTGTAAATTTGAAATATATTGATAAAAATGGAAAATGAAGAATTCCAATTAGACATTCATCCCTTATTCTAAATTTTGTTAATCATCTTAATTGAGGGGAAGTTCTTGGTTCATGAAATAATAAAAAATGGGATGATATATCTTTCTAATTTTAAAAATATAATGTTACTGTTGATATATTTGTAGGATTTATCATTTCATTGATAAATTACAGTATTTAAAATACCTATTATAGAAGTAATAATTTTAGATCCTGATTTCACATGCATGGTATTTTATGGATTTCACAGACATTGTTAGTTGTATCTATCTTATTTTCTTAATTGGATTAACCCATGTATATATAGAGTTGACTTACTAATAAATAATTTCTAAGAGAACCAGGATAGTTAATTACCCTATTAGAAGTGATCGAGAAATTATAGATATATGAGTTGTGATAATCCTTTTGAGAAATAGATGAGTTCAGAAGAACACATTTTCTATTTTAATATTGATTATAAATTAATATGAGAAATGTTATCACCATATATTGACTTATGATTTATGATTTTATTGAAAAAAAATACAAAGTGGGGATTGTTCATGATAGGTTCTAAATGATTTAAAAAAGTCAATATGTGATATGGCATGGTGTCTTGATTCTTTTAAAAATATTATTTACCTAGATGGTGATATTTGATATAATTATTGAGAAATTTTCCATGTCATCAAATGTAAAATTTTTCTATAGTAGATCACAATGTCAAAAACATGTGTCATAAATGATACATATTTAACAAAATGTGTATAATAAGGAAAACTAATATTTTCTAAACAAATGATCTTTTATAATTTTAGGATTTTAATATAGAAGTGAGTTGTGTATAATTTTAATTACAATCATATATCTTTATATGAATATATTTATGGGTTCCTAGATAAATTTTTTTGGCAAACCATACAATACCCCAAGTCCATCCCTCAACTACATATAGGGGACCCAATGGTCAACCCCCTTAGGAGATCCTGTAATAGGAGGCCACATAAATTATTATCTATGTGAATGATGAGGTATATGTCTTATAAATTGGTAATGAGAGGAATTTATGGGTTGTGTATAGTTTTATAAATAGTGGGAGAATTGTGACCACCTACATTTTAGGATGGGCCATTCATGTGATGTGTAACACTTGTTTTCTGAGGTTTACATGTGATAGGTGATGATCCCCCATACCCATACTTGGTGTGTTGGGAAAATTTTTAATTTATAAAAGTTAACCACAAAGGATATGTTCTATGTGAGATAAATGTGTAGGTCATACGATTGCTAATTTATTAAATTGAATGATACAATGATCATTGTCTAATCAGGAAGATCATGTTATCATGATATCCCACACTGAATTAATATCAATATCCACATCATCTTTAACCTTCATATGGAAAATATTATACAGGAATTATTAATGGAATCTATACAATATCTAATATCAATCCAATATTTAATATCGTACTGAAAACATGATCAATGTCATCCATGAATGTGACTGTCAAGAATCCATCTCAATAAGTTGTCAGAAGTGATAGTTACATTAACATGATAGCATCTCATAATGAAATATGATTATCCAATATAATGGAGATGATTAGTGAGACATATCAAGTAAAATCACATGATTTCATTCATACAATCACTGTGACATCACATGTTTATCACGGATATCGGTACATTATATAGGTAACTATGAAGCTATCACATTATGATAAATGATCAAAAGATGCTAATTTAATTTGTAGGAATAATCATTTTAATATTTTGAAATATTTATTAAGATTCCATCTATGTAATCACCTAATCATTGAAAATATCATGTGCGACTATCACACACTTTTTTGATCACTCTAGTAAAGCAGTGAGAGACCAATAATGCCAGTAATTCTAAATACATGAGATATTCCAAAAACATAGGGTATTTAATGATTACATAGAATCGATAAAATATTAGAGAAACATTTCTTATATAATATGAGGCATGTGAGATGATTTTTAATTCTTCCCATGGAGACATTGTTAGGTCTCTCTAAAAAGAGGACTCATTTGAACCATTAATGAAATGGAGAAGGATTCTATGTAAACCACTTTTAATGGAGAATAAATTATTCACTATTTTTCAAGTAGACATATAGTGAATTACACAATGGAAATAATAATGGTATATTGTAATAATCAGTGACATATGAAAATTAAAAGAAGAATCATGCGGGGAATCTTGGTCTTGCAAGGGAAGGAGAGGTTCATGAGATTCTATCACATAAAGCTATCTCAAGATGAACTTATTTATTACATTAATGTGACGCTACAAATTTATCTTATAACATGATTGTTTATAAGGTCCCATAGATATATCCTTATATCTTATAAATTGTAAACCCAGGTGGAAACCTCTTTTCTTTTGAAAAAACACATAAAAAACAACTTGTGTCATTCGAAGGACAAAATGTTTCAAATCTATACTGTTGAAAGGACATTGCATGAACGAGCATAAAAATCATGTGACCTTTACTTGGTCAAAAAATGGAGGAAGGATAAATGAAAATGAGAATTATGTGTGAATCCATTTATTCTTACATGAATATATGAAGAATGATGAAATTGAAAACATATATGAAAACATGTAGGAATAAACCAAATATATATTCATTTTATCTAAAACATATATTTTATCATAAAATATCAATGATAAAATTATTATTTTAAATGATCTAAATAAGTGATAAGGACATGAAGTATATCACACATTCATGTTGTTTGAAAATTCAATAATTATAACCGAGTGACAATATGAAGGTTTCTTACTTCATATAATATTCTAGATGAATTTATGTGCATCATATTCACACATTAATTGAGCTTTAGTACATAGAAACTATAATAATCATCATGAGTATTGTTTCTCTAAAGAAAAATAACATGAAAATGTGATTAGATATATTTGGGAAAGCCAATAACATTATCAAGTTACTTTAAAATGTTCATGGGAAGGTGTGATCTAGAAAAAATAGATTATAATAATTAAATCTAGTCATATAGTGGATCAAGACAAGAATAAATAAGGAATCCTCCTAGGCGGAGCTAAGAGTACGTAGTCTCTTGATTTATTATCTACTATAAGTCTCTAGTTCAGAATCAAGAACTAGATACTATGGATTCTGGTAACATTATGGGATAATGAACTAGCTTTGTGGATTTAGGAGTGATATAATGTGATTATATATTCACAAGTGTAATTGATTATAATATTATCTAGGATAATTCATGGTGGGTAAAATAATAAACATGATAAGGAGTAGGTCATTTTACCATGCCTTTTAAATTCTTATATATTGTTCTATTGTATTTAGAGAATTATTTTACATAAGAAAATTTTAAATAACAAAAATTTACTAAGGATTTAAGCAGCTAAAAAAACGCAAGTGAAAATAAACAAATTTTAAAATTTAAATAGTATCACTGATTAACCACTCCCTCTTTCAGTTATCTCACATTTATCAGGTTACCTTAAATATCATTTTTGGAATTATTCTTTAATTATTAAATAAATAAGATATTATAGTAATAAAAATGGATTTTTTAAAAATTACAAACATGTTATATTTTTATAAAAATTTCTAGAAAATAATAATTCATCCAAATTATATCACATGAAATGATTTTATAATCATATAATTGATTATTTTACTGATTTCAAAAGGATGTTGATAGTGCTGTGAAAGTACTGATGCTAATTGTTTAATCACTGATACTTTTAAATAAATTATGTCACGACCCCCTCCCCACAAAGTGTACCCCTCCTGGGCCGACAATGTGAGAAGGGAGATAATGACCCCCGAGTCCCGCCTCCAGTAGGCCCCGGGTTGGCGACTAGCACCGAGGGTATAATACACACACAAATGGGAGGCATTACCCTCTAAGAGAACACATGCAGAAGAGAGAGATAGAATAGACTCCCACCAACTCCAACTCAGAACTAAAATATAAAAGATACCCAAGTACATATATGAAATGTCATGCAAAAGTACTACAACTGAAAGGGAAAACTACAAGTACCCAAAAGAAAGAAAAACGGCAGCGACCACAAGCCCGAATAGCTCCTCCTCCAACCGCAAGCTAGTAGTAACCAGCTTGATCTCCAACCTACTCCAACTGACCTGAAAAACAGTTTATATGTACATAGGGTGAGTATAACAGTATACTCAGTAGGATCCTCCCCATGACTCTCGTGCAAAAGTAAAGAAAGCATGCTAAAGCCCAGTGAACAACAAGTGAAACTAACTCGTCACCTAAATAGGTATACTATGTTCCCAACCTCACCAAGGCTACTCTCACCAAGTAACGCATACAAGAATATAGCATGTAGTAATGAATATCAAGGGTACCCCGCTACTACTTCCCCACTGGTTTGCCGCTTTGCCCCAACGACATACGTCCTGTGCATCTCTCTCGAAAGTCTTGCCCGTATCAACATGGGTCAAGCTCCCCAATCTGCACCTCGTGCACCACAAAGGCTTGCCCGCAGACAACTGGGCTAAGCTCCACACAATCCTTACAACAAAAATTCACCAGGTTGTTTCTGGGAGCCACCACAGCTCGCATAACGTGTATCATACGTCAGATATTATACCTCAAGCCATTACAGCCCATACACTGAGTAAGGATCCTCAATCCATCACAGCCTATACACGTTACACCTATAGTAGTCCATAGGATACTATATCCAGAATATATGTGTGTGAAATAACCACAAGCCATTACAGCCCTCTACACACATATATGGGTAAAACTAACCACTGTGCCTACCAGCACTAAGATCTACCAAGATAAGAGAGCGGGGGCAAAGGGGGTAGTCAGCCATTCAACCTCCCATCAGAATGTTGGGGAAAACACCCCCCAGGGCTTAGAATCCCCGGGGTGTCAGTTGCCCTTACCGACAGGGTGGAGTAGCGTATAGAAACACAAAAGGTACAGAATATATAAGTAACTCACATCCACACTATGGGCATTACCTAGTCTCAGATACAACTGCAGCTAACGTCTCTCAGACTCCAGGCTGCTACTTCAAAGACTTGGTGTCCTATAAGCACACATCCAATTGAAGAGCTTCATTAGATTACTCTATTCTCATTTATCAATTCCATTGTACGTTAATTAATTCTTTAATCATTAATTAAGAATGAACAATTCCACATTAAACTGAATTGGCATCACTTTCAAAAACAACTGCTCCTTTTTAAGATTCACATCACCTTTAAATTCCAGCATCTCCATCCCCGTGGATTTTCACCATTTAATCAAACATTCATTGCAGAATTACTTTTCCACATTCCCAGGCATTCTAGAAAAACATCCTATGCTTCTAAACACAAAGGAGGCTCAACACGGTGAGTAGATATACTACCCGTCGAGTCTTTGCCGCCTATAGAAAGAACATAGACCCATCCTCCATCGAGAGGCTAAACACGGAAATCACGTGGCATACCCCACTTGTCTTCGCCTCCTTCAGAAAGAGGGTAAGCAAGACCAGCTTCCTTGAGCAGTGGGGAAAAGTAAAGCAGATAAACAATCAAACCAAACCACCAACATCAAACCATCACATTCATCTCATACCGTCACCCTTGGTGTCCTCCCCGACACCCATATGCATAAACCGATGCATCTCCCCCCACTAGGCGTCATCCGCTGCCACAACCACAAGTCTCCATGCCTCCACATATCACAACAGCCATCCATGCTCACATCACAGCACAAGCAGCAGGAAAACATACATCACAAAATGGGCTCTCGGCCCTTTAACAAACAAGAGGGTAACTCAGAACCCTTTTAGAAATTCCCACATAATTTGTTCTCTAATCCATATTGAATTAACAGATTTGTTATTCGTAGGCTCCAATCATGGATACCTAATCAGTAAGCTACCACAATTAAATAACCAAGCTTACTTCCCTAATTTGATTATCCTCAAATTAGAACAACTACAACAACGACAATAACGAGATTAATTTACATGCCTCTTTATCTTTAGCCAATTAATCAACAATTAATTCCGGCTTTACGTTCATTATCAATTTCAATCATGAACGAACAATAAATCAAAGAAAACATAGATATCACTATATCTAGGAAAACATGAGGCAAAACCGTTATCACGGTATAACGCAACAGCATGCGATCAACTAATTCTTTTAATCCGGTTCAAGTATTTAATTAGGTCAATTTCATTGTGATCCAAAGGAATAAATCATGCTAATTCTACGATTACACATATATAATTAGAGAAGTCATGAATCCCCTACCTTGAAGAGTTCTTGACGTCCTTTATCCACACAAGAGGTTACGATCCTCCCCTCGCGACAACTGCATCCACCGGAGGATGCTTATATCGAAGATTGATCGACACGGCTCAGTCGCATCCAACAGAGAAGAACTGATCCTAGGAGTAAAGATTGATTGTGCAACTCCTATGGGACGGATTGAAATGTTCTAGTGCCTCTTAGTTAAGAACAAAGGGAAGGAACAAGGGAGAATGATATCTCGTCCCTTTTTAAGATTTAACGAGGTGACAGTTTAAGATCCGGTTAATTCTCAATTAAAAACAGATCGCATTAACCCACGAGGTTTGACCAAGTAAAACATTCCAAGCCTTAGGAATAATTAATATTAGGATTTATGGCATTTGAAACGGCCTTAAGAGCCCTTAAAATAAGGCTTTAAATGTATTTTACGTCAAAGGAAACGTCAAAAGGGGCAAAACTGTAGGAGTATGGAAACACTGTTCACCCACCGTTGCTGTACATGAAACTGATCTGTCACACCGATCTGTGAAACTGATCTGTGAAACTGATCTATCACACTGATCTGTGAAACTGATCTGTGAAACTGATCTGTCACACCGATCTGTGAAACCGATCTGTCTCACCGATCTGTGACACTGATCTGTCTCACCGATCTGTGACACTGATCTGTCTCACCGATCTGTGAAACTGATCTGTCTCACCGATCTGTGAAACTGATCTGTCTCACCGATCTGTGAAACTGATCTGTCTCACCGATCTGTGAAACTGATCTGTCTCACCGATCTGTGAGACTGATCTGTGAAACCGATCTCTCTCACCGATCTGTGAAACCGATCTGTCTCACCGATCTGTGAAACCGATCTGTCTCACCGATCTGTGATACCGATCTGTCTCACCGATCTGTGAAACTGATCTGTGACACCGATCTGTCTCACCGATCTGTGAAACTGATCTGTGAAACCGATCTGTCTCACCGATCTGTGAAACCGATCTGTCTCACCGATCTGTGAAACTGATCTGTCTCACCGATCTGTTACTGTTCATAAAACTGGAAACACTGTTCACAGAACTAGAAAATTGGCAAAGTGTTGGGGATAAGTCCCCTTGACCTCCCGGAACACCTCCAACACCAACATTTCACAAATTAATGGACCAGAGAGGTCTGGGCCATTACATTAGATACCTCTCAAAACATTCTCATCCTCGAGAATTAAAAAAAAACTACCCAGAAGAGAAGAGGGGTCCGAACAACCACCCCATAAGATACGTCTCAGGGAAAAACCACCATGAGTTGTTCGAAAGCTGGAACAAAACTATGACATCCGGGAACAAACAATCCATACCCAAACAATTCATTCACAACATCACATCAAAGGTACATAAATAAAACATGAAAGTTCCAACCACAGAGAAAACATCATTACATGAAAGGAGTTAAACATTAAACTACTCTGGGTACTGAGCACGTATCTGTGACTCATGCTCCCAGGTACTCTCCTCCATGCCGCCGTGTCGCCACAAGACACAAACTAATGGAATAGAACGCCCACACAACACCTTCTCCTTGTGGTCTTGGATCTCCACAGGTCGCTCCTCGAAGGTTGCATCATCATCAATATCGATCTCTCCCCAATCGATAATATGAGATTCATCATGAAGATAATGACGGAGCTGCGATACATGGAAAACATCATGTATCCGACTCATCCGAGGGGGAAGTGCTACTCGATATGCCACAGCTCCAACACGAGCTAACACCTCGAAAGGCCCAACAAAATGGGGAGAAAGCTTACTTCCGCGACCAAACCTTCGCTGCCCACGACGGGGAGTCACCTTCAGAAACACATGATCCCCAACATTAAACTCTAACGGTCTCCTTCTTTGATCAGCATAATATTTCTGACGATCTTGTGCTGTCTTTATCCTCTCACGAATCCCTTGAACCATCTCTGTCGTATTCTGCACTAGTTCTGGTCCGAGAATTGCTGACTCTCTGACCCCAGTCCAGCACAACGGAGAACGGCATGACCGGCCATACAAGGCTTCAAACGGCGCCATGCCGATGGTAGAGTGAAAACTATTATTGTAAACGAACTCTACCAAATGTAAGTGCTTCACCCATGAACCTCCAAAATCAAGAACACAAGAGCGCAATATGTCTTCAAGAGTTTGGATGGTTCGCTCTGTCTGACCATCCGTTTGAGGATGAAAAGCAGTGCTAAGGCATAGTTGAGATCCAAAAGCATGCTGGAGACCTCTCCACACCCTATAGGTAAAACGAGGGTCTCGATCAGAAATGATCGTCTTAGGAACTCCGTGAAGCCTCACCACCTCCTCCAGATACTGCCTCGACAAAACCTCCACTGAGCTCGACTCCTTGATTGCTATGAAGTGGGCCGATTTAGTTAAACGATCCACTACCGCCCATATAGCATCATGTCCTCCCGGAGCTCGAGGTAAACCTGTAACAAAGTCCATTGAGATATCCTCCCACTTCCACTGAGGAATCTCTAAGTGCTGGAGAAGACCACTAGGAACACGGTGTTCGACCTTCACCTTCTCGCAGACTAAACATCGAGACACACATTTTGCAACTGAACGCTTTAGCCCAGGCCACCAAAACTGACTCCTCAAGGATCGATACATCTTCGTCACACCAGGATGTACAGCTAAGGGTGAGCTATGGAACTCTCGGAGAACCGTCTCGTGCATCGCCAAGGGAACAAAAAGCCTGCCATGATACAACACCCGGTGTTGTTCATCCTCCGACCAACCATCTGGGGCCTCTCCACAAACGACTATGTCTCTCAAAACTTCCACCTCAAGATCACCCAACTGAGACTCTTCCACCTTTTGCATCAGGGATGACTGCACCGTCATCTGTAAAAGACAACCTCTTCCCCCAACTTCTCCCATATCAAGATGCAAAGCTGCTAGCTCTTCCATCCCTCTCCAGGAATCACCAGATTCACGCACAACATCATTACGTGACTTTCGGCTCAGTGCATCAGCAACAACATTTCCCTTCCCAGGTGTATACGATATTTCGAAGTCGTATTCCTGCAAGAACTCCATCCACTGACGCTGCCGCAAGTTCAAATCCCGCTGAGAGAAAACATACCTCAAACTCTTATGATCGGTGAAAACCACAAAGCGCTCGCCAATGAGGTAATGTCTCCACAACTTCAGCGCAAACACCACGGCTGCCAACTCAAGATCATGGGTGGCATAGTTGCGTTCATGGGGACGCAACTGCCGAGACCCATAATAAACAACTGACCTCTGCTGCATGAGAACACAGCCTAGCCCCAGATGTGAAGCATCACAGAAAACATCAAACTGGACTCCCTCTGCTGGAAGACAAAGGACTAGAGCACTTACCAACTTCTACTTTAGATACTCGAATGCTGTCTGACACTGATCTGTCCATATGAACGCTTGATCCTTCCTGGTCAAAGTTTTCAGAGGAGTCGCAACTCGGGATAAATTAGCCACAATCCTCCTATAATAGCCTGCAAGACCAAGGAAACTTCGCACCTCTGACACGGTCTTGGGGGCTGGCCAAGACACCACTGCTTCTATCTTCGAAGGATCCACAGCTACTCCCTGTTGGGACACAACATGTCCCAAGAAACGAACTTCTCGAGCCCAGAACTGACACTTGGACAACTTCCCAAACAACCGATGTTGGCGAAGAACACCCAAAACGGCTCGCAGATGCTCTGCATGCTCTTCTTCAGATGTAGAGTATACAAGGATGTCGTCAATGAAAACCACAACAAACGTGTCCAGGAATTCATGGAACACAGCATTCATCAACCCCATGAAAACAGCAGGAGCATTTGTCACGCCGAATGGCATTACAACAAACTCATAATGCCCATGACGACAGCGGAAAGCAGTCTTCGGGATATCCTCATCCTTTACACGCATCTGATGATATCCTGACCGCAAGTCAATATTTGAAAACCAACATGCACCCTTCAGTTGATCGAATAGGTCATAAATCCGTGGGAGAGGATAGCGGTTCTTTATTGTCACTTTGTTTAAGCGACGATAATCGATGCACAACCGCAAACTGCCATCAGCCTTTTTCACAAACAAAACTGGTGCACCCTACGGTGACACGCTTGGCCGAACAAAACCACACTGCAACAGACCATCGAGCTGTATACGTAGCTCTCGTAACTCAGAAGGGGCCATCCTATACGGAGACATAGAGATAGGAGACACTCCCGGCTGTAGCTCGATCCCAAACTCGATCTCTCGTCGAGGGGGTAAGGATACAACCTCTTCTTGGAAGACGTCAGGGTACTCCTCTACGACCCTAGGAAACGCCAACTGTTGAACCTCTGAAGAACTCAGCATCATCCCAGCCATCATGGATGATAAGGATGAAACTCGTCTATGACTCATCCGAGGATCTCTCTCACCAACAAACACTACTTCCTCTCCATCTTCATCAATGAAAACGACCTTCTTCCTGTAGCAATACACAACATCCTGCACCGAATACAACCAATCCATGCCAAGAATGACATCATATGGTTGTATTCGCAAACATAGGAAATCTCCCCAAGAGAGGTGTTCCCCAACACTAGCTCACAGTCTCTATATACTTCAAACAAGCTATCTCGACCTCCAACTGGCGTAGTCAACGCCAAGGGCACTGGAAGCCTCTCTACCTCAAGTCCCAAAGCGTGGACAAGGGTAGGGGATATAAAGGAGTGTGTCGCTCCTGAATCAAACAAGGCATACACCAAGGTAGAAAACAAGCAAAGGGTACCTCGGACGACGTCTGGCTCGCCTGGGGCTGGCAACGCTAGAGCATGAAGCTGACCATGACAACCTCCACAGCCTCTCTGACCCTGATGACGACCACCAACACAGCCGCGCTCTGCTCTCTGAGGACGGGGAGCGTCATGGGGCTATCCTCTGCCTGCTCCATCTACCCTCTGGTGATCTAAAGCTGGTGCAACCTTCTGCTGCTGCCTCGGCTGGAACTGCCTCAACGGAGGAACCTGGAGTGGAGCGCCTGGTGCACGATGACTACTCTGAAAAGTTGGTCACTCCCGCTGCTGATGACCACGTCCACCACAAGAAAAACAAGCGCCTGATCCCTTGGCATAGGTCTGAGAGTTGCTACCTCCGGAGAAACGAGATGGGAAGGGCTGGGACCTACCCCCAGGTGAATGGAAACTCTTCTGTCCTGAAAACCGGGAACCCCGGACCACAGCTCTGCTTCGTGAGGAATCATGACGATTCCCCTCTCATGATGATCCGGTCCTGGCCAAAGTCCTCTCAACAACCTCTTCCCTCTCCAGCACCTCAAGATATGTCTTCAATATAAATGGGGTGACCTGGCGCTGGATCTCTGGATTCAAAGCCTCCTCGAAATGCCTCGCCCTGGCCTCATCATCTGGTAACAGGTCTGAAGCATATCGTAGAAGGTTCCTGAAACGAATTCCAAACTCCCGAACACTGGAGATCCCCTGTCGAAGGGTAAGAAGCTCAGGGTGACTGGATGCCTTCGCAGTCGATGAAAGAAACTCGACTCTAAACCTGTCTCGAAACTCCTCCCATGAGATCGCTGATTCCTCACGATCCCCGAGGAACAAAAACCACCACTATCTCGCTGCTCCACGCAACATCATCACAACCAAGGACACCCAGTGTTCCTTCCGAGCACGAATCGAACTGAAGCCTATCTCGACCTCCTCCAACCAGTCTTCTGTGACTGCATATGAAACGGAGACCTCGTACTTCTGTAGACTCTGGCGCTAAAACTCTCGGAGTGTCTTCCTCCAAGTGTCATCGTCGTCAACCTCTACCCGACGGCGATCTGCTGGAACAGCCTGCTGGGCACCTTCTGCGCAAACCTGACGAGGACGTCGACCTGGAGCCATACCTGTAAAATAACAACTGTTAGAGCTCCTAAGCCTGGAATATGGAAGACTCAACATTAATTAATTAATTATTTTGTTTTATTAATTTTAGGTTACCTATCCCAAGGTCTACCCATTCAAACATAGGTGCAAAGAATAATGATGCATGACCCTTTCCTAGGTCTCTACCCTGCAACCAGTATCACTTTGTTTAGTAGCCATCGTAAACTTAAAGGTTCGTGCAACAGATCATAGGGGGCCCTGAACGCCTATGTCTCTGCCGGTCTCCAGTGTTTACCCCACTTTCTAAACATGAATGACATTGTTTCCCTACCATCCCATGCATCCTCACCTGTGCCTAACTCCAAACTCCATCCTATCCCTCAACCAGACCTCTGATACCACTCTGTCACGACCCCCTCCCCACAAAGTGTACCCCTCCTGGGCCGGCAATGTGAGAAGGGAGATAATGACCCCCGAGTCCCGCCTCAAGTAGGCCCCGGGTTGGCGACTAGCACCGAGGGTATAATACACACACAAATGGGAGGCATTACCCTCTAAGAGAACACATGCAGAAGAGAGAGATAGAATAGACTCCCACCAACTCCAACTCAGAACTGAAATATAAAAGAAACCCAAGTACATATATGAAATGTCATGCAAATGTACTACAACTGAAAGGGAAAACTACAAGTACCCAAAAGAAAGAAAACGGCAGTGACCACAAGCCCGAACAGCTCCTCCTCCAACCGCAAGCTAGTAGTAACCAGCTTGATCTCCAACCTGCTCCAAGTGACCTGAAAAACAGTTTATATGTACATAGGGTGAGTATAACAGTATACTCAGTAGGATCCTCCTCAAGACTCTTGTGCAAAAGTAAAGAAAGCATGCTAAAGCCCTGTGAACAACAAGTGAAACTAACTCGTCACCTAAACAGGTATAATATGTTCCCAACCTCACCAAGGTTACTCTCACCAAGTAACGCATACAAGAATATAGCATGTAGTAAATAATATCAAGGGTACCCCGCTACTACTTCCCCACTGGTTTGCCGCTTTGCCCCAACGACATACGTCCTGTGCATCTCTCTCCAAAGGCTTTCCCATATCAACATGGGTCAAGCTCCCCAATCTGCACCTCGTGCACCACAAAGGCTTGCCCGCAGACACCTGGGATAAGCTCCACACAATCCTCACAACCAAAAGTAACCAGGTAGTTTCCGGGAGCCACCACAGCTCGCATAACGTGTATCATACGTCGGGTATTATACCTCAAGCCATTACAGCCCATACACCGAGTAAGGATCCTCAACCATCACAACCTATACACGTTACACCTATAGTAGTCCATAGGATACTATATCCAGAATATATGTGTGTGAAATAACCACAAGCCATTACAGCCCTCTACACACATATATGGGTAAAACTAACCACTGTGCCTACCAGCACTAAGATCTACCATGAGAAGAGAGCGGGGCCAAAGGGGGTAGTCAGCCATTCAACCTCCCATCAGAATGTTGGGGAAAACACCCCCCCCCCAGGGCTCAGAATCCCCGGGGTGTCAGTTGCCCTTACCGACAGGGTGGAGTAGCATATAGAAACACAAAAAGTACAGAATATATAAGTAACTCACATCCACACTATGGGCATTACCTAGTCTCAGATACAACTGCAGCTAACGTCTCTCAGACTCCAAGCTGCTACTTCAAAGACTAGGTGTCCTATAAGCACACAACCAATTGAAGAGCTTCATTAGATTACTCCATTCTCATTTATCAATTCCACTGTACGTTAATTAATTCTTTAATCATTAATTAAGAATGAACAATTCCACATTAAACTGAATTGGCATCACTTTCAAAAACAACTGCTCCTTTTTAAGATTCACATCACCTTTAAATTCCAGCATCTCCATCCCCATGGATTTTCACCATTTAATCAAACATTCATTGCAGAATTACTTTTCCACATTCCCAGGCATTCTAGAAAAACATCCTATGCTTCTAAACACAAAGGAGGCTCAACACGGTGAGTAGATATACTACCCGTCGAGTCTTTGCCGCCTATAGAAAGAGCATAGACCCATCCTCCATCGAGAGGCTAAACACGGAAAGCATGTGGCATTCCCCGCGTGTCTTCGCCTCCTTCGGAAAGAGGGTAAGCAAGACCAGCTGCCTTGAGCGGTGGGGAAATGTAAAGCAGATAAACAATCAAACCAAACCACCAACATCAAACCATCACATTCATCTCATACCATCACCCTTGGTGTCCTCCCCGACACCCATATGCATAAACCGATGCATCTCGCCACACTAGGCGTCATCCGCTGCCACAACCACAAGTCTCCATGCCTCCACATATCACAACAGCCATCCAGGCTCACATCACAGCACAAGCAGCAGGAAAACAAACATCACAAAATGGGCTCTCGGCCCTTTAACAAACAAGAGGGTAACTCAGAACCCTTTTAGAAATTCCCACATAATCTGTTCTGTAATCCATATTGAATTAACAGATTTGTTATTCGTAGGCTCCAATCATGGATACCTAATCAGTAAGCTACCACAATTAAATAACCAAGCTTACTTCCCTAATTTTATTATCCTCAAATTAGAACAACTACAACAACGACAATAATGAGATTAATTTACATGCCTCTTTATCTTTGTCCAATTAATCAACAATTAATTCCGGCTTTACATTCATTATCAATTTCAATCATGAACGAACAATAAATCAAAGAAAACATAGATATCACTATATCTAGGAAAACATGAGGCAAAACCGTTATCACGGTATAAATCAACAGCATGCGATCAACCAATTCTTTTAATCCGGTTCAAGTATTTAATTAGGTCAATTTCATTGTGATCCAAAGGAATAAATCATGCTAATTCTACGATTGCACATATATAATTAGAGAAGTCATGAATCCCCTACCTCGAAGAGTTCTTGACGTCCTTTATCCACACAAGAGGTCACGATCCTCCCCTCGCGACAACTGCATCCACCGGAGGATGCTTATATCGAAGATTGATCGACACGGCTCAGTCGCATCCAACATAGCAGAAATGATCCTAGGAGTAAAGATTGATTGTGCAACTCCTACAGGAAGGATTGAAAGGTTCTAGTGCCTCTTAGTTAAGAACAAATGGAAGGAACAAGGGAGAATGATATCTTGTCCCTTTTTAAGATTTAACGAGGTGACGGTTTAAGATCGGGTTAATTCTCCATTAAAAAAGGATTGCATTAACCCACGCGGTTTGACCAAGTAAAACATTCCAAGCCTTAGGAATAATTAATATTAGGATTTATGGCATTTGAAACGACCTTAAGAACCCTTAAAATAAGGCATTAAATGTATTTTATGTCAATGGAAACGTCAAAAGGGGAAAAACTGTAGGAGTCTGGAAACACTGTTCACCCACCGTTACTGTACATGAAACTGATCTGTCACACCGATCTGTGAAACTGATCTGTGAAAATGATCTGTCACACCGATCTGTGAAACTGATCTGTGAAACTGATCTGTCACACCGATCTGTGAAACCGATCTGTCTCACCGATCTGTGAAACTGATCTGTCTCACCGATCTGTGACACTGATCTGTCTCACCGATCTGTGAAACTAATCTGTCTCACCAATCTGTGAAACTGATCTTTCTCACCGATCTGTGAAACTGATCTCTCTCACCGATCAGTGAAACTGATCTGTCTCACCGATCTGTGAAACTGATCTGTGACACCGATCTGTCTCACCGATCTGTGAAACCGATCTGTCTCACCGATCTGTGAAACCGATCTGTCTCACCGATCTGTGAAATCGATCTGTCTCTCCGATCTGTGAAACCGATCTGTCTCACCGATCTGTGAAACCGATCTGTGAAACCGATCTGTCTCACCGATCTGTGAAACCGATCTGTCTCACCGATCTGTGACACCGATCTGTGAAACTGATCTGTCTCACCGATCTGTTACTGTTCATAAAACTGGAAACACTGTTCACAGAACTAGAAAATTGGAAAAGTGTTGGGGATAAGTCCCCTTGACCTCCCGGAACACCTCCAACACCAACATTTCACAAAGTAATGGACCAGAGAGGTCCGGGCCATTACAAATTATGTTCATAAAAATAATACCATCATATTTCAAATAACCATTAATATTTTAAAATAAACACTTTTTATCACTATCATGTCAATTTAATGATATTATGGTATTGAATGTTTAACATTGTATTTATTCAATAATTATAATAATAAAAAGTTAAAAATATAACACTTAGGGAATAAAAAAGAAATTTTTTAAAAATATTTGATAATATGGGATAAATAGTTTCATATAATAACTTAGACGAATGTGATTTAATAAATTTGAACTCATATATTATTATTATTTTGACATAATTAACCCATTATTCCATTTTAGTGGAAAAAATAATTAATATGGTTACAATTGAAAATTACCAAAGATGAAGGTTGAATATATTACAATTATTAATAATTCTAATTATAAATTTGGAATAAAATTTTATTAAATTCCGAATCTGGAATAGGAATAATTTTGTTGAAAATTAAAACCAAAAAACATACCGAAATGATATTTTACCAAAAAATGGATTCTTAAGTATAAAAGTATTTATCACATGACCATCTATAAAATTTATTCCAATGAACATAATTGGATAGTTCATAATATTTATAAACTAATTATATATAGAAAAATTTTGAAAACAAAATGTAACTTTTTAAATACTTTAAATTATTATAATGTTAAAAGATTATTTTTTACCATTCATGTAAAAAAATCCTAAATATGTCACCCTATGCTAATTTTGACATGATGTTGTCAAAAATGTACAATTTATATATTAAAAAATATATTAACATTTAATAAATTAACTATAATATTCCATTAATAATAATAATAATTGTTCAATGAATATAGTATTTTGAGGCAATAAATATCGTTACTAAAAATTTATTAATATTTATTATGAACTAATAAAAATAGTTCTATTATATAAAACAATTAAAAATATTTCTCATAATATTGCAATTACTATAAAAACATTAAATTTTTAGGGATTGATTATAACAACCAAACATATATTATAATTTTTTAAAAGTTTTTCACAATTTGCTTAAATTTCCGTGTTTTGGGATTGGAATATAGTATAGCATTGCATTTGTTTAAAATCCTAGGGTATTAATCTCCCCACAATTTTTTTTCATTCTATTTTAATTTTATCTTTTTAATAAATGATTGAACATTTAAAAAAACTATTTTTTAAAACTAACATCAAAAGAAAGAAAAAGAAATAAAACACCCTTTTGAAAAGTGGATTAGAAAAATATAAATTTAACAAAAAATAAAACATTATAAAGGTCCAAAAGAGGATAAAATTAGTTTGATGTAAAAATATACAAATAGAGAAAAAATTTAACTTAAAAATATTAATTAATAGTGACAGAGAACATTGGTAACCAAACAGTCAATAATCATCAGAATGTTGATGACCACAAAACCATAAATCAATATGGTGAGGAAAAGACCATTGGTTAATATGAGTTTAATGTAATTTGATAAAATTTCAGGTAATTTTCTTTTTGACTAATGTTTATTAATTACATTACCTACTACTAGACTAAGACTATATATAAATATACGTACTCGGTTTTTTTCAAGGCCATAAATGAAAATTTTTTACTTTGGATTAATGTATCAGTATATTTCCACTTTTATATAATCTTTTACAACATAAGATAAGTACAAAAATTTTATTTCCTAGAGCACTATAATCATCTTATTATTTATTAGAATGTATATAAGATGGATAAATTATATTATATTTATGTTTATAAAAAATTAAATGGGTAGAAAAATAAAATTTAATACCCTAAATGAATAAACCATAATATTAATAAATAATAAATTATTATATAAAATTTAAAAATAAAATAATAGAATCATCACAGATCATTCCATCAATAAATAACATTATATACCAATTAACCTAAAATACTCAATATTAATGAAGGGTTCATATTCAAATTTGGATCATACCTTTTAGAATTCATCATGAACAACATATATCATTCTTCCAAAATAATCCTTCACATTATACCAAATGGTTCATATATATTATAAAACAGCTTGGGACCAATAGTCCTTGATCCTCTGTTTATATCCTGAACTTCACATTTTTGATATAATTATAATAATTTCAAAACAATTTTTTCTTCTAAAACATAAAATATAAAATTGAATATTGGATCACATAATAAATCATGAAAATTATAGGTTTATAGTTTTATATAATTAGTAAAAGACCCTAAATAAACAATTCACATTACATTAAATGAGAATGTATCACCCATAAACATTTTTTTTATTTCACAGTGGGTTTTAAACACCATTATTTTAAAATCCATTATAGACATAAATTGTTGAAGCTCATTCGTCAAAACATGGGGAAAAGGAAACATCATATCAGTGATCTAAAATTATCATGAAGGGTAAACATAAATAGTAAATGTTTTATTTCAAAAATGACTATACGAGTGAAAAATGGTATGATGACATAATGAATGTGAATGAGTGATTCATAAATTAAAACATACTCATCTACAGCTACATAATCAAGCATAACATCATGGAAGATGATAGTCATTAGAATCAATAATCATGACCCATGGGACATCAATATCTATCAGGAAAATCATTATACACCCATTGAAAGAACAAATAAAACATGTTTGTAACATAGGAAATAATTTTCACTTCACTCTTATAATAACTCCTAAAAAAGAAATACATATATTGTTTACATACATACCTAGTGAATTGGAGGGCTGTCATGGACCCATCCATTCTTTGTATATCATAGAACCACCCATCATTGGTTTATTACAATATAACCCAACATTGATTTTTTACATAACCTCCCATTGAATGACAAAGTACCATAACATAATCCTAACAGATAAATATTTTGTTTCATCATAATCTCATAGAAAAACCCATTATCCCTTTCACTACATGATTAAACCAAAAAAATAGGTTCTATAACAATATCATTAAAACAGTATTTACCCACGTAAAATAAATGGGTTCAAAAAAAAATTGGTTATAACTATGGTTAACCCATTTGAAAGAAATATGTTCCACAAAACCCTCCCGGAAACTATCATAATAAATCCTGAAAAGAATGTAGTGTATGAACCCGAATTTTTACTCAAGTATGGAACCATTTTTTTGTCTTTATAAATTTATAATTTGGACCTAATGTTGATGCCTAATGAGTTAGTAAATTTTATGAGGGTGTTTGGGGATTTTTCGGAGCCTGGGAGCCATGTTTTTAGAGAAAAGAGAAGATGCCCCTGGTTTAGTGAAAACCATAAAAGATTTCCGCATGTTTATCCAAATTGTGTGGATGGTGTTATTTCGGACAGTAGCATCTCATATGGTTAGCATACAAACATGTATCCTAACCGTTCATGGATGTCACATGGTTTGATCAAACTGTGTGGAGGAAAACTTTTCAAACAGTCTCGCACGGTTTGCGCACGGTTTGAAAGACCATGAAAACAATCCTTGCGCATGCTAAATGCCTATGTAAAATTTCCAAAACACCATTAATGAACTAATAAGACAGTCGATTCTTCCCTAATATGAGTTTATGTGGGAATGACTTATTTCTCTCTCAATTTCTATTTTATGATGATCAAATATTGGAATCAATAGATCTTCTTTGTTCGAATTCTGATCGAGCTTCCATTCATCAAATTGGATGTGCAATAGTATGTACTCGGGTCCTATTTGCCTACACATATTCTCTATCTCTCTCGACCTTGTTATCTCTATGTGAGTACTTTTCACATTTTATTAGATCTACTCCGATCTAAGGAAAATCAGGGGATGATACTAAAGGAGAAGGATCATAAAACCCTAAAGTGGGTAGTCTATAACTCATCCCTAAAGTTCATGTTTTTAGAATGTTGATTTGTGGCCCACCAGCATCATTGGAGACTATTTCGTAAATTTAAATTCAAATAATATACATTTAAGAATCATACGGTTATTCTATTTCCAAATATGTTATTAGTTGTTAGTGGTTACACCTATAACTCAATCCGCCTCATGACGAAGGTTATTCCAAAATTGGGTTTTTAGTGTTTTTGACTTGTTTGAGCCATAGTTCAGCTGTGCCTTTGATTGACCATCTTGAAGGTGATTCTTTCTATAATAAATGGTATTTATTTTAATGAGGATTTAATAATTCCATGTATCATGTATGATCACTATTTCAATTTCCTAATGTAAGTGATTAAAATGATTATTAAATATGAAATGTGGAATGGAAAGTAAACTAATTATATAACTTGGCCTTATTAAAAGAGATTGAATAATTGTCAAATGTTTGCATCACCCCTTCCATGTTAATGGAAGGTATAAAATTGAACCTCAATAATTCAACATGACATAATGGTAAACTATGACATAATTAAATGGTTGCAATGCTACATGGCTGGTCCAAGCTAAAGGAAGTGAAGGATTGGACCAATAATAAAATTTCATACGCTCTAACTGACCAATCCTCAATAATGGAAGTCATGAATTGAAACTAATGAATTATTACATGATTACAATATCAAATAGTTATGGACTAACTCGGGCTCACCTAGGATTCTGAGAGGAGAATACCTTGGGTCTCAGGAACCCCTTTCCAATTCAAGGATGAGGTTTTCATAGGTTTATACCTACCTAGATCCTGTTTATTATCTATTCCTTATATGCTTGATATTTTATTTTAGAATCCCATTTCATTATTCCAGGATACCTCAGATACACTCCACTGATCCAACATTGACAATTTTGTGACTTGAATACACTCCATTGACCCAATCTTTTCTTAGCATTGTTTTACCTTGGATTCACTCCTTTTGATACAATAGGCACCTTATTTTGGAATTACATAGATTTGGCTCATTGGATTACACTCTTACACCTTATCAAGACTCAGATAATATTGAGTTATCATTCCATGAGTTTATGTTACCATGGGGTTTACCCTGGACTCCCTCACTTGATATCATTTTCAGGTTTCCTTGTTAAGTATAGGGAACTTCACTACTTATAAAATATGGAGGTGATGTCAATGTGTGCTATGCCTCACGTGACCCATAATAATTAAGTGGAAATTAAATAATTAAATGAACCGGTTACTTGTTTAGACACTTCCCATGGGCTGAAGTAGCTACTTGGGTATTTAGTTATTTCGTACTACTTGCTTCATTTTATATATGCATGCCAACATATGGATATATTCCATTACACGGAATGGATGTTATAGAAGTTTTTGTTGGTGTCTCACTAAAATTTATCTCACACCCACTTTAGGAACTTTTTGGTACTCAAAGTAGATTATATGAAAATAGGTGTGGACAAAGGGAATCATACAACATTGAACAGTTGATTGCGTGGTGATAGGATGGAGCCTGATAGAAGATGACCGAGTTGGATCTCATCATGATTATAGTAGACTTTGTTTTAATTTTATTTTAGGAACATGTTATTCTTATTGTCTTGTATCCATTATTTTCTAGTTTTCTAGTGACATGACATGACATTATCATTGTTCAGTTGATACTGTTATGGTTGTTCTCATTTATCTATTACATCAGTTTGCTTCTACAATTTACTATTACATTATATTCCTTTTTATGTGCTATACACAGCAAATGAGGGAATAATATTCCCACAAAAAAAACACTAGGCTTTCATTACTAGATGGAAGCTTATATCATTTGGGAATATTTCACTTGAGGTCAGGTGGCCCTCCAAGCTTGAGGAACCTGTGAAGTGGCATCCGATTTTAGTTTGTCACAAAGTGGTATCATAGTTGGTTTTGTTTATTTCTTTAAAATCTAGAGACACTAGATTTGATAATAGTAACTCTTGGGAATTTTTCATAAGATGTGTCTGGGCATCGTGAACCCATGTTCGAGGTAAAATCCAAGTTACCAAAAATGTAATTGTTGTACTATTTTGTCTATTACAATTGAAATTATTTCCCCATTGGGTGATGCACATGTTGTGTGGTGTTTTTGATTATTACTATTTTTTTGTGAATCTATATCATCCATGTCCCGATTTTATGAGTTCAATGATCATTGTTTCATGCATCATTATAGGCACATATAATTCACATGTCATTCTTATTTCTATTCCATATAGGTTCTCTTCACATACTTGTATTTCTTGATATGCTTTCAATTATTGAGTGATGAAGTGATAGTTTAATTGTAATTGTATTACATTGTCTAGGATTGGGTGATTTTACGCCACAATTCATGAGGTGTATGGGCCCTCATGGGTTGGGACGAGTAATTTACTGAGTCAATCCATTGTGCTATAATTAAATGGGTGTCGTTTTTGGTGATAGGCTCATTAGAACTGAGTTATAAGAAATGGATATCCAATATAAAGTAAATCTAGAAGTGTAAAATGAAATGTTTTTACATCATTATCCAACCTAGTCATGTTTATGAATGTTAAAGGACTGAAACTAGAAATATATTTCAAAATGGCATGAAACTTATTGTTTATGACTTACTACTACCTTGCTATCTAAAAAGGTTGTTTGGGTAGTGTGCCTTGGGTAGGGAGTTTTCATATTATCATCTTTTTCTAGTGATTCTTTATCATTTATCCTACGCTTGTTCTATGATGTGTTCTTTGAATTTTTATACCAATGCCACTATGTCGTCCTCGTGTCATTCGTCATGAGAGTGTGATGACCATGATCCAGATGTGGTGGGCCTTGTTCCTGCAGTATTACTTCCAAGAGTGACACATGAGTCACCGCCTACTATACATGATCTGGGAACTAATGTCCAAGTCCATGATAGTTTCCTATATCTGATTTCTTTTATATAATGTCCTCCATAGGGTTCACCTACGATGGAAGATATGACCCGCGAGTTCCACCAACAGCATCGTCCTACTATTTCATGGGATGTCGATTCTCAGGCGTCTTAGCCTTGGCAAGAAGAAATAATTTCTATATTTGATCATTTTGAAATGCCTCTCGATAAGAGAGTCATGATTTCAACATACATGATTCGAGATTCAACCATGTGTTGGTGGGATATGGTTACCCAGGTCGATCATCATTAGGGAATGTTATGGGTTGACATCCAGACTACCTTATATGATAAGTTCATTACATAGGAACTGAGGGATGATAGAGCATGATTGTTTATGAATCATGATGAAGGGTCTTTTTAAGAAATTTAATATTAAACATATTTCACTGAATTATACAGATCTTTACCTCTTCTATCTGGTGATGAGATTTCACTTGTACGACAGCTTGAGGATGGGATCTTCTACGCCATCCAACTCAGGTAATTTTGTTTTGCCTTGTTACCTCTTATTTATAGTTTATCATTCCCTCATCACTCAGCATAACCTGAGGGAAAAAATACCAAATTTATTGGATGATTCCCATGTCAGGTAAAAATTTCTCCCGGTGGAAGGAAACATTCACACAATATATTTTGTCGAGGCAGTGGCAGCCATTTTATCTAGTGTGATTGCTCTATGGTGTGTCATCAGAAATTAAAACATGGTCATAAAAATCATGAATGTGATAAATACCCTATACAATTATGAGGTTGTGGTTGTATGGGTTATCTTCCGTGGTTTTGTAGGACCATTCCACCACCATCGAGTGGAATGTGGTCTATGTGAGGTCTATATTCAAGAAGGAGTTCTTTTTCACCGCATTAGTAATGGGAGTTAGAATAGAACTGTCGTGTCTAGATGAGGAGGAGGTCATGGATGCAGTTGTTTCTTCCCTAAAAACATAAAGAACAATCATGATTTTTGTAGTCCATCTGTTTCATAGGGTCATGGATCAGGTCAGTTGCATGCCTTACACCCGATACCCAAGGAACATGTTGTAGGACCATCTACTATACGATATACTTTTCTAGTAGCCTCTACAATTGTATTTTTTATTTTTAATATAGGTGCTTTAAAATCATTAATTTCTATATCTATCATTGAATTTCATGGACTAGAAATACAATATCACTCTGTTGTAATGACCCTCGATACAATGTTGGGAGTACGGATGGAGGGAATACGCCCGTGCATGGATTGTCCCCTTGAGGATGTCAATTACCCTTTCTTGTGGAATGTCTTTTTTCTAGAGATGATGTGATTTTATGTCATTATCATGATGTAATGGTTAGTATACAATCATGCCTTTGTAGAATACTATAATCACATGGATTATTTTACATCACCAGATGGAAGAATTTATCTTTTCAAGGGTGAGTTGGAGGTCCAAGCTGGGAGAGATAGACTGAAGCATCCTGTGATAGGTGAATAGAACTCTCATATTTCAAATCTCTTCTCGGATGATCAGGGTTTTATTCAAACTGAATTCCCTCCAGTGGCTGATCATTTCAAGGAAGTATTTCTTGACGACTTTTCTGGATTAACTCCTATGAGAGAGGCAGAGTTTAAAATAGATCTTGTTCTAGGAGGAACTCTAGTTTCCATTACTCCATATAGAAATACACTAACTAAGGTTATGGGTCACAAGAGATAAATAGAAGACCTAGAGGAAAAAGGATTTATACTGCCTAGTACACCATGGGGTTCACCTGTGCTTTTCTCCAAGAAGGTGGATGGAACCTTACGTCTATGCAAGGAGTATAAGAGGTTAAACTAGATGACAATAAAAAACCTATATAAACTTCTTCAAATATATTTTTTCTTTGACCGTCACTAAGGCAAAATGGTTTTCTCATAGAATGAACTGAGTTCTGGTTATCATCATGTGCGATTCAGACCCTCATACATACCATGTATACCATGTATAGCTTTCCATAGTAGGTATGGTATGTATGAATATCCTGTTATAATTTTCTGTCTGATTTTCATACCTTCTAGTTTCATGGCATTAATTAATAGAGGTTTTCACCCCCTATATGGACTATTTTGTCATGGTCCTTGTCGATGACATCTTGGAGTATTCTTATACTCAGAACCACCATGCCAAACATATTGATATAATTTTGAGTACACAAAGAGAGCATTTTATTTATGATAATCTTGATAAATGTAACTTTTGGATCCATAGGTTCCACTTATTGGGACATATTATCTTAGAATAAGAGTATCTATTGATCCTAGAAAGAATAGTGTTGTAGTTTCCTAATACCTTCCCAATAACGTGTCTGATATCATGAGTTTCATGGGGCCGGCTGGAATTGCATGTGTTTCATATAGGAATTATAACGTCCTAATTCACCTTTTTCTAGACGTACAAATAAGGGTGTTAAGTTCCTACGGTCAGAATCATATGAGAAAGCCTTTCAGAAGATGAAATAGAGGCTTGTCTCAGCATTGATTCAGAATCTTACAGAACCTAGAAAAGGTTATATCATCATCTTGTGATGCATATGGCAGTGGACTAGGAGTATTGATAATGTAGGGAGATAATGTTTATGTGTACGGATCTCGGCAGTTGTGACCTCATTAGATAAATTACCTGACACACAACATCAAGATAGCATTTTATTTCCATGCCTTATGTAGATGTAGAAACTATCTATTGGGTCATCTTCATGTGGTGCATACAGATCAAAATATTATCAAGTATATCTTTTCTCATCTTGACATAAACTTCAAACAACAGAGATTTGTCGAATATCTATAATCCTTTGAGTTTGATTTTGCCTATACGGATGAAAAGTGCAATGTGTTCGTTGATGCATTGTGTCGGAAAACATAAACGTAGGCCATACAGGAAGCTGGTGATGAATGGAAGATAATAGACCCC
This sequence comes from Viscum album, assembly GCA_963277665.1. Classification (NCBI taxonomy): domain Eukaryota; kingdom Viridiplantae; phylum Streptophyta; class Magnoliopsida; order Santalales; family Viscaceae; genus Viscum; species Viscum album. The sequence continues at coordinate 517,463,361 of OY728141.1, forward strand.
TTTTATGAACATCATCAAGTATTTCAAGATATTCATGATAATTTTTAATTCTCAATATTAACAGTTACCTCTTCCATCCTTTAAAAGATGAATACTATACAGTTTTCATATTATGAAGGTTTGGCTTTCTGTGAGAGAATATCAGCAGATAACCTCCCCCCCACCCTACAGATTTTTATAGAGACCAAGACGACATAATTTTTCTATGTGGATGTATCTGGGTTCTTGAAAATGTGAGAGAGGAGTAGATGGAAGAGTCCCATGCTTCATAGTGGACGGTTCATTGAGGTTTCTCGAACATGTATGAGATATACGATGCTAGTATTGGTGGCCTCGATTGAAACATCATATTACAAGATTCATTACTAGGTGGTTCACCTTTTAGCAGGTGAAGGTAGTGCACCAGATACCAGCAAGATTATTATAGTAGCTTCTAGTCCTAAAACGGAAATCGGCAGATGCTTCTATATATTTCGTAGTCGGATCACCTAGGTCACTAAGGGGAATTGATTTTATCTTGGTAGTCATTGACCGACAAAAAAAATCATCCCCCATCATTCATATACAGGAGACATTCTTAGTTGATGAATTGGCAAGACTGTATGTCTTTGATATCATATGACTACACATGGTTCCATGTGCTAATGTTTCATATAGGTATTCTCATTTCATTTCATGGTCCTGGTAGGGTTTGCAGAAATATATTCGATCACTGGTTCATCTATGCACACCTTTTCACCCTCATACAGAAGAACTATATGAACTGACAATACATGTTTTAGAGGATATGATGTGAGTATATATCCTTGATTTTGGTGGTTCTTGGGGGAAGAAAATTCCTCTCATCGAGTTCTCTTATAATAACAGTTTTCAGAAGACAACATAGATGGAACCTTTTGAGGCCATATATGGTATGCCATGTTGTTCACCCTTGTACTTGATTGATGTAGGTGAGGTAGTACTACTAGGTCATCATCTTGTCCCAGAGACATCAGAACACATCCCGGTGATTAAGAAGTGTATGACTATATCTTAGTGAAGACAGAAATATGAGGCTGACCACTATCGATAACCACTTGTGTTCAAGGTTGGGGATCGTGTTTTTTTATGGAATCAGCCAAGAAAGTTCATAGATGGCTAAAGAAGCAGGTAGTGATGTCACTCAATACATTTGGCCATTTGAAAGTCTAGTGAAATTTGGGCTGATAGCCAGTTGGTAACTACTACTATAGAGGTACAGTGCCATGCATGGTTTCTTTCATGTCTTAGAGCTTTGAAAACATCATGATAACTTGTCCCATGCCTTTAATCCCACGGATTTTGAGTCACATGTCGATGCTACTAATGAAAAGTATCCATTATGCATTATTGATCAAAGAATGAAGGTTCTATGAGGCAAGTTTGTCCCTCTTGTATGGGTGATATGGAAGCATGGACAAGTTCAAGATGAGACTTGGGAGTGGGAAGCCATTGTACATGCTCAGTGGCTAGAGTTATTCTTAGATAGTGTTTCTTCACCGTTATAAGGAAAAGTCGAGGGGAAGTTACTTTAAGGGGGGAGACTGTAAGAATTTAGTTTTTCACTATGGTATGGTTCCATTATTTTTCAGTATAAATTTATAATTTGGATCTTATATGGAATCCTAATGAGTTAGTAATGGTTTTATGGGTGTAAACTTCTTGTTCAGAACTCAGAAGCCATCTTGTTTTCGGAAACAGAACCTGCGCACAGTTTAGAATAAACGTTGCAGGATTTCTGCATGGTTTTTCAAACTTTGTAGATGGTTTTTTTACAGTGGAACCTCACATGGTTGGCGTACAACCATGCCGAATAACCATGTGATTTCTTCTTTTTACTAGGTAACTGTGCATGTATGGTTCACAGTTTGATCAAATTGTGCAGAGGTATAATTTTTAGACATACCCATATCACACGTTTTGCACATGGTTTGACAAACATAGTAAAAAAACCATGCATTGGATAAAAACCTATGTAAAATGTCCAAAATGTCCATAATGAACAATTAATCCAACCCATTCATCCCAAATATTGTTTTATGTAGGATTGACCTATTTCTCTCTCAATATGGTGTTTTTTCATGATAAAATCTTATAATCGAGAGATATTCTTCATATGGATTCCAATCAAGATTGTGTTTGTCATGTTTGATGAGAAATAGTAAGTAATTGAGTCCTCTTTATCCGTTTTTCATCTCCTTCACTATCGACCTAGTTGTCTCTATGAGACGGTTTTCAACATTTCATACATCTACTCTGATCTGATGAAAATCAAGGGTTGATACCAGAGGAGAAGGATCACACAACTCTAAGGTGGGTGCTCTATAAGTCATACCTAAGGTTTTCTGCTTTTGGATTATCAATGTGGGGACCACCAGTTTCATAGGAGATTATTACTTAAATTTACCTGACATGATTATACGTGTTAGAATTGTATGTTTGTTATCTTTCCAAATATGTGATTAGTTGTCAGTGGTTACAACCATAATTCAATCAGCCTCATGTTGAAGGTTATTCTATATTTGGGTTTTTATTTTTTTTGACACGTTTGATCCATCGTTCAAGTGTGCCTTTTCTTGAAAATAATTAGGGTGAGTCTTTATATAATTAACGGATTTTAATTTAATGCGTATTTTATAAAGGAATGTAACATGTATGCTCACTACATGAAAATCCTATGGTATGTGCTTCAAATGATTATTAAATGAGAAATGTGGAATGAAAAGTAGACTATGTATATAACATGAACTTACTAAATGAGATTGAATAAGGGTGACAATTATATAACACCCATTCCATGTTGGTTGAAGGTAGAAGAATGAACCTCAATAATTTTTCATGCCATTGTGGTTAACTATGACATCATTAAATGGTTGAAATAATATGCGGCATATCCAGACTAATGGAAGACAAGTCTTGAAACAATAAATAAATGTTTTCAACACTACTTGACATATCCATACTAATGGAACGAAATTCATGAACCAAATTATTTATTACATCGTTAAATATCAAGTAGGTACGTACTGACTCGATCTCTCCTTGGATTATGATATGAAAATACCATGGGTCTTAGGAACCCCATTCTGATTCAATGATGTAGTTATCTTTGGTTGATACCCACATAGATTCTGGTTCATGTCTATTTTCTATATGCTCATAATTCTACCATAAGATCCCATTTCATTATTCTAGGATACCTCAAATACACTACTTAGATACATCATTGACAAGTAGGTTCCTTAGATACACTCCTTGGACCCAGTCATTGTGTATCCCTATTTTACCTTGGATGCACTCTACAGACTCAATATGAGCCTTATTGAGGAATGACTTAGACTACACACATTGGATTACACTCTTACCCCAAAGCTAAACTCAGATACTATTGATTTACCTTTCCAAGAGTTTACATTACATTTTTTTTACCATGTAACACCACCAATGTATATCATTTTCAAGTTGTCGTGTTATATCACGGGACCTTCTCTACATATACTATTATGAGGTGATGTTAGTTTCGGCTATGCCTCACATGACCTATATAAATTAAATGGCAATTACATAATAAAATGAAATAGTTACATTTTAGACACCATCCAATGGATGAAGTGGGTATTTAGGTATTTAGTTATTTCATACATCTTTATTTATTTTATATATGCATTCCTATATACTGCTATATTTGGTTTCCCATGTCGAATATTATAGAAACCATTGGTGGTGGCCCACTAAGATTTGTCTCGCACACTCTCTGAGGGACATTTGGTACCCGGGGTAGATTAAATGACTACAGTTGTGGAAAAAGGGAATCATGAAGCTTCCAACACTTGATTGTGTGCTGATAGGATGGAGATTGATAGTAGATGACCGAGTTGGATATTTGGATTCTTGGAATAGTCATTGTTTTCCTTTACATAGTGGATCATCTTATGACTATTGTATTATATCCAATAATTTCTATATTTCTAATGGCATGGAATTACATTATCATTGTTCATTTGATACATTTATGGTTGTTCCCATTTAGCAATTTCATTGGTTTTCTTCCACTATTTACTATTACATTATATTATTTTGAATTGATAGGCTATGATAATTAGGGAATAGTATTAATAAAAACACATCCTAGTCCATTGTAGCTATTTGGCAGCCTCTGGTATTCAGGAAGATGCGCCTGGGGCCATGTGGCTCACCAGGCTCTAGGGACCCGTTATGTGGTGTCATGGTCCGGGTTGTCACATTTAGATTGTATATATTTAAAATATCACAAGTATAAGATAAGTAAAAGAAGGGTTTTTAATTTTAAAGAATGGAAATACCAATAAAATGAATTTTAAAACAATATTAAGGTATATATACATTTAATTCTGAACAACATTTTATAATGCAGAAAACATTTTGAGTATAATTTTCATTGAAAACTATTTTTAAAACATTTTCATGAAAAGTCACTTCAAAAAATGAAAATTAATTTTGAAATACTTAATAGTGTTAAATCCATTAATTATATATATGATATAAATGATATTATTTTTCACTATAAAAATGATAAAATGATCCTCCATTGAAAAAAAACAACATTTTTCTTTTAAAATTTTGATAACAATCTAATGTTATTTTTTTAAATGAAACAAGATTCTTTTAATTTCTTTAAAAATTAATTCCATTATAAAATAATATCTATGTGATTAAAAAATATTCCATGCATATTTATAATAAATCATTTGGGATGAAATTATATTTTTGATAAAACGTAGAAATAATGACATCTTTTCTTAATAGCATTTTATAAAATTAGTTAAGAAAAAATAGAGTAAATTATACTATATAATAACAATATCATTAAAATGAATTATAATATATTTTATGATAAATTTAATTTTCCAACATCATAGAATTAATAATAATCAATCACTATAATTGCTGATACTTTAACAAAATACTCCTTCCACATTTGTAAAATTGAATTCTAATCCCCATAAAAGTATAAAAATAATTGAAAATTATATTATAATGAAAATAATTATATCCATTATATAAAATTCAAATGTGGAACTATATACACCTAATAAAATAATTTTGGTACATGAAATGTAATAATTATCAATGATGGTAAATTGGGAATAAAAATTTATTAACACTATTATGACGATGAAACCATAAACACCAAGAAAGAGTGATCCTCTAACAGATATAAACATACCCAAAAATTAATTTATAATAATCATAAAATAAATTCATTGGTTTTATATACACCTAATAATAAAAAAATGTGATGAATATTAAATGTATCATATAGAAATAAAAGTGAGACAAGAAAAAACATTACCTTTAGTTTGATTTAGCATGCTTGATCATAATTTTCCTATATAATAAACTTTTCGTATTTATTTAATTTCTCAAGAATATTTTTGATGTTTATCACTACTTTTACTTAACTTAAAAATATTTTATATACCCTTATATAATTGAATACGTTTACCTTGAATGCATTGATGATATTCATCATAAATGTAAAAATCTATATTTGTTGGTCAGCTATGCTAAATGAGGACATTATATAAAATCATATAGCATAATAATCATTAAATAAAATTAATATTTAAATATTAATTGTTATATTAATTAAAATAATGGAATATAGTTATGAAAAATGAACTGACATTACGTTCAAGGAAATTGTAGGTCGTATATATGTGTGTGTAACATTCCCATTTATCAATTATCATTGTAGAAAGAGAGTGAGTAATAATTATTCTAAAATAATTATAATAATATCATAAATTCCATAATATATACTTATTTATATGATTATTTTATTTAGTGATGAAATAATAATCACATCACATAGAGGAGGCAGTAGTCCACATGTCTAAGAATGATGTAATCAGTTTTCCAATGTTTGGAATAGAATGGAGAAAATGATATATTATATTTCAAAAATGAAAATAATGTAATTAATATCATAATTATAAAATTAATATCATGTATTGTAATTTTGGATTCCCTTATTATCATCCATGTGACATGTTATTTAAAAGACCTCAAATCTCATTGTGAGGAAGTAGTCTGTCATACACAAGATTGAAATTATCATGTCCCAAACGAATTGAAATGATAAAAGGTTTTATATGAAATAATGAATCCTGAGTTATAATTATGTTATCAATATCATTAATTTCATATATAAATACAATTTTCATCATTATACCCATCCATGAAAGGTGGTAAAAAAAATACACGACACTATTTCGTGATGTTATAATCTCTCATACAAATAAATGAGTATTATGTAACCATTATGATGAAATACTATGTGGGTGTAGGTCATAATATTAAAATTAAAACATTTATATTATTTTTTTATAAAGATGATATTATATAATCAAGGTATGAAAATACTTTAATGGATGGAAAAATAAATAAATCAAAAGTTATCATTGATGAACATTACCTCTTATTCAGTTAACTCCATCTCAGTTATGCTAAAATCATTCATTGGATTACATTCTATCCAAAAAAAATATTATAGTATGATTTTTGTGATTTCAGGAGGTGATATGTGTAGGTTTTTTTGTTAAATGTTTATTTATATGTGTGAATAAATAGTGAGAGTGGTTTAATTCTTATAGTTGATGATGCGTGGTATTCTATTATATACCACCAAGAAAACAGTATTGGGATATATCCCATACAACATTTTCTTAAAACAATAACTTCATTTATATAATATAGTGTATAGGATATAATTATTTCCATCCAATTGTTTTTTGAAATTCTCTTGTTCAATTGGATCATCTAGATAAATGTTTTACCACTAAGTAATATCATATTTACCATAACCACTATAATAAATTAAAATTTAGTTCACTATTAATATTGGACAAATACTTAGTTGATCAAACTGAAAATTATAATTTTTTTATTCAAAATAAATAATCTAGTTTGAAAATATTAATTCACAAAACTGGATAAAATTAATTTAAAACTAATCACTCAGATGTGGTAAAACAACTTGTTTTTAAAATAAAAATTTTCAAAAGAGATAAATTTTTTATCCTATATCAATGTAAAATTGGTTCAAAAGGCCTAAATTTGATTAATGGATAAATTATTTAACTATTTTTACAATAAATCAAATTCAATATATAATTTGAAATTATATTTTTTTGGATGAAAGGTTATCTTTCAATTAAAATTTAGTAATTTTCACTTATCATCATAAAATGGAAACAATCAGAAAAATTCTATAAATTTATCTTAAAATAATTTTGAAATTAATTTATAAAAAACTAATTTCCTTCTTCTAATTAATATTTATTAATCCGTCAAAATTTATTTTTTAATCATGTTCACCATCATGAGGAGGAAAACATCCTTTATAAAAGTACTGATTTTTATTTGTAAAAATGGATTTATTTTTATAACATTACATGAAAACACATAAGATGTCTATTGAACATTTTATAGAATATGATATGAATAAATTACTTTAATATAGTCCAGCAATATTAATTTTTTTAACTTCATAAAACACCCTTTTTTAAATTGAAAATGTATTTCTAAAAATGATTTCCCTTTATTATCAAAAGGATTTTATTTTCATTTATAATTAATTGGTTCCCATTTAATTCATTAAATATATAATTATAAATGAGATTCTAAAAATTAACTTAATCTTGTTCATACCTAGCATTGTAATGACATTGTTATAATGGTAATATTTATCATTGGTTGTATGTGTTTTCTGTTGCATGTTAAATACTCTATCAAACCTAATAATTTTGGGGCTTCGTCCCTCACAAGAAATAATGAATGTTTCAAGTATTGTTAAAAAATAGTTTTGTGTGTCCCCAACACTATCAAATATAATTTTCTTCTTTTAATATCATTGTTTCTTACATTTCCACCTCTTTAATAAATTGAATTCTCATAATATTTACTTTGTCTCGGTAGTAAAGGGATAAACATTTCGAAATTATTTTTTTTAAACCCACATCAAATAATGAGATAAAAAATTGTTCAAATAATAAGATAGAATCTGAATCATAATGTTCATATTGAAGAACACATAACTAGGTTTCTAAATCTGAAACCATAGGTGGGAATGGTGGTAAAATGTAACTATTTTTAGAGAGTGATTGAGTTCATTTATTAAAACAAGTTAGGGATCAATGGAATGGTAAGGGACTCTAAATGGAATAATCATTAATGATCCAAAAAAATATTGGTTCATCATAAATGATGATAATTTGATGAAATTTTTATTTAAAAATCTCATTCATAGATTTAGGTAATTATCATACTATATATACTACGGAAACATGGAAATATAGTTGATGAGTATAATTTCATCCCGTAGTTAATATCCCCCACAATACCACCATTTTCTTAAAAACATAGATATTAAAGAATAAGTTTTTATTCATGAGGGACTAAAATAAACTTTTAGTGACCAAAAGACCATAAAATGGAAAATAAACTTGTCATCTTGACATTAGGCATTAACCAAAACTAAATTTATTATCAAATGGATTGATAACTACCAAAATTATAAACCATCAACAAATAATATAAAAAATTAAAAAGAAATACCAAAAATTTTAATCAAAATATTCCATAAATAACTATTTATAAGATTATTTAATTTTTTCGTGACTTTATAAAATAAAAAAATATTAGAAATATTGGAGCGTATATTATTCCAAGATAAAGAAAACATTATTCATAAAATAAAATATCACGTGTTACTAAAATAAAATTATTTTGTTCCTATAATAAAATGTCATACTAACCAGAGCCTCATATAGGCTAGTGGTAGGATATAATTACCTTATCAAAATGTAGTCACACTATTACGACCTGTCCCCCGGGGCCCATATCGTGACTACCCCAAGCCCACCTTCCATAGGCCAAGTGCTGACGACTAGCACCAAAGGTGTAATTCTCTAAAACTAGGAAGACATTGCCTTTATAAATCATTAACACACACAACCAAAGTAAAATCGGAAGAAAACTATAAGTAAAAGATGTATAACAAGTGTACTAAATGTAATGGGGGCTAGAATACAATCCCAACTATAAAGTAAAAATACAACTGAAAGTAAGTACAACTAAAAAGGGACAAACAGCTGAAAGGTGAAAGAAACTCTTGAATCGTCCCTTGGGGTTCCTATTTGAAGGGTAGGTACATATGGCCTCCACATCACTCCACGTCTGTCAGACTACACCGTGTAACGATACATCGTAAGGTCCTCCTCCGGGTACCATCCAGTCCTGGTGCTCTCAGCCGCTTTCAGCGGTGTCCGTCATCTGCATCCAACACAACGAGGTGCGGGCATAGCCCGTGAAGGGGGGAGTATAACGATACTCAGTAGGGACCCTGAAACCCTCAAGGTCTCACAAAATCAAACATGGATAAACCAAAAATTATGAAATCAATGGATAACCATTACATAGTTATATACCCATACATATACCTAAGTTATCAAGTAACCCATCTCAATCATGAGAAAAACACAATGGTCATTGACTCAGCTCAAACCTGGATTTTCATTATCGTAACCACGGATACTGGAGAACTCCTCATCTGTTGAGTATAGTGGGTCTGTCGCGACACTGAGGCCCATCTCACTAACCTTTGATTATTGAGGAACTCCTCCTGTCGAGTATTGTGGGTCTACTGCCAACTACGAGGCGCTCTGTCTGCTGTGGGTCTGCCGCCAAATACCGGGTGCTACCCCTAATAGCATGCAGAGGTACTCCTCCTGTTGATTACCATGGGTCTGCACCCAAATATAGGGAGCTCCTCCGCAATGGTTCTACCGCCAACTACGAGGCACTCCCCACTAGGCCAGTAAAATCACTCAGAGTCGAATCAGTCAAGCAGTCATCAGGTCTGTCAGCTACTAGGTCTTTTCACTCTATATGCTCGTCTTTGGGAGGATTCGCTCCATGAGCTACTGGATGATGCTGCAATTGTAAAGATGTCTCACGTTGAAGTATCTCAAAGGACTGCAACGTCAAAGGGGTCTCAACGCAATAGACGGCGCGTCAATCGGACGCTCGATCTGTGAGTTATTGGCATTTCTGTCCCAGGGGCCCGGTTGGTTTTAATGTTCAACCCAACCCGACCATACTACAATTGTTTCCAAAACTCATGTGAGATATTACCATGTAATCTTCTTCTAACAAGATTTTCTACTATGTAGACGGTTCGTCGATCGGACACTCGTAGCCCGAGTTATGGGCGATTAGGTGTAATTGGGTCTGATGGGTTCGGGTCGGGTCTGACCCAGTGGGACCGACTCGACCCAACCCAACCCATGTCCGGACTAGGGTCCGGCCTGTTCTGTGGGTCGACACGACCCGAAGGGGCAGCCCGACCCAAAGGCGGCCCGACATGAAAGCGGCTTGACCCGAAAGCGGCAAGGCCAGGTTGGTTGGCCGCGTGGCCTGGCCCGGCAAGCCATGTGGCCCCGCCTGGCTGTCCGTTTGGCCGGGCCCAGCTGGCCCTGGGTCTTGGCTAGGCCGACCGTGTGGCCTGGCCTGGCTGGTCGTGTGGCCTAGGTCGGCCGACCATGTGGCCCGGCGGCTGGCCGTGGGGCCTGGCTGGCGGGCCGCGACTGGCTGGCCGCGTGGCCCGGCTAGCCACGTAGTGGGGGGGGGGGGGGGGTGTCGCACCCCCCATTGTTCGTAACAGCCCGCACATGGCGCCGGCCCCTGTAACCATTGGTCCCCAAGGGTCCCACCTGTGTAGTGTACACCAATGGCCGGCTCAGGCGGCCACCCTCCCATGGCCACCGAGGCCATAGGGTGCGGCTCTTCTCCGTCGCGGCGCGGCAGCGCCTCGCCCCTGGTCTCCCACTGTGGACTGCATTGGCTGTGGTCCTGCACCACCAGTAAGGAGAGGCAGTGCCTCACCCCTCCACCGCGGCCCGCCTTGGTCACCGCCTCTTGCTACCATCCACGCAGCGCGACGGCGTCTCGCGCCTCCGCCACGGCCTGTCATCGCTGCATCTCTCCTCTGCATACCGAGGCGGTGCCGCACCCTCTTGGCGTCCCAAGGGCCTTTTCACCACCAGTTTCTTTGACGGTCGGCCCATCGCTGGCCGCCGTTGTTCGCCACGGTCCATTCCTCCATCATCAAAAAAATAAGATCAACCAATGGGAGGATGTTCGTACATGTTGGTGCGGTCCGAACCCCCCATGTTATGTTGATAACATTCGGCATAACGAATACAGAAAATATTAACGATGTAGAACATAAACAGAAAAACTCAAATCACCCTACCTTGCATGACGATTTTTCATTAACGAAGTCATGGGAAAAGGAGGATTCGTTTGGTTGACGTTGGGAAAGAAGAAGCCAAGGATGGCGTCGACGTTCTTCAGGGGTAACGCTTGCCTTTCTTGCCCTAGTCGAAGAAGGAAGAAGATGGGGTTTGTCAATCTTTGGTGGATGGAGCGTTCTTCACATTCTTCATTGAGAGGATGAAGTTCTCTCTCAAGTCCCACCCAAAATAATTTCCAACCAAATTAAATAATATCTTTTTCAATTATTTAACCATTGGCATGAATTCAAAAGAATTCAAAAGTTGAATTAATTAAATGAGGGGGGTTCAATTATTTCTAATTGGGTTGGAACATTTAAAGTAATGGGGGAAGGTGGATAGTTTAACCCACATAAATGGGGGGTTAGAGGTGTTCCAAAATTAATGGGGAGTTAGAAGGGTTAAGTAGCTTGTGTGGGCCCCACTAAATAAAATCTTCCAAAGGGAGGTTATGTGAGGGTGGCCCCCACCACTAACCTCCACTTGGAGGTTTTATCCACCATAAAATAAATATATGTTATGTCTTATTTTTATTTAATTTTATTTAAAAACCCCAAAAACTATCTTCCACCTTTGTTAAAACGCAACTATAGTAAAGGTCTCACTAAGCAATTACCGACGCTATGAGTTCAACGATGTTCTCATATTTCAGTTCCGAGCACCGGTTCAATATTTATAAAAACCTTCTCGCATGTTTAATGAACATACATATGAAAAACAACAGAAATTGATTCCATGCACCCCAGGCCTCGGAATCAAGCGCTGTAAAAAACTGTAGACTCGTAAAAATCCCTTGAATTTATGAAAAAAGTTTCCACGGAATTTCCGGGTATTTAAATTATCCCCACATCAAGGTGTTATGTATTCATAATCTACAACTCACACTAAAAGAATAAATGGGGTCACTGAGCACGTATTTGAGCCTCCCACTCCCATGTGCTCTCCTGGAGGTTCCCGTGCTGCCAACGAATGTGCACATGAGGTATCGACCATCCACATAGGACCCTATCCTCTCAATCCTCAATCTCCACTTTACCTCCATGAATGTCACCCCATCATCAATGTCCAGCTCCGCGTGGTCGATGATGTGGGTGGGGTCGTGCACGTTTCTCCTCAGTTGAGATACGTGGAAGACGTCGTGCACCCAGTTCAACTGAGGATGAAGAGACAAGTGGTAATCCACCTCGCCTACTCTACTAAGGACTGGGAAAGGTCTGATGAACATTGGATGTAGCTTTCTGCCTCGTCCAAATCTCCGTAGACATCGTCAATGTGATACCTTCAGCAAGACGCGGTCATCATCCTCGAACTGTAGAGGACTCCGGCTCCTGTCAGCATACGACTTCTTCCAGCTCTTTGAAGCTTTCATCCACTCCTGGATGATCTGCACCTTCTCCGGGGTAGCTCATACCATCTCTGGTCCCACTAGTGCTAACACCCCTGTGTCTGTCTAGCACAGTGGCGATCTGAAAGGTTGGATATACAAGGCCTCAAAAGGATCCATATTAACAGTGGAGTGAGAACTGTTATTGTAGGCGAACTCAACCAAAGGAAATTGATCCTCCCATCTATGACCAAATTCTAGGACGCATGTACATAGCATTACCTCGAGGGTATAGATGGTCCTCTCGGTCTGGCCATCCATCAGAGGATGGAAGGTGGTGCTCAAGTGAAGCTGTGTCCCAAAAGCTTCCTGCAACCCCTTCCATAGCCGGGAATAAATCGTGTGTAATGGTCTGAGACAATAGAAGATGGAACTCCATGTAATCTCACAATCTCATGTATGTAGAGGGGCCCCAAGATCTCTACTATCCCTGCTCTCTGATCGGTAGGAAGTGGGCTGACTTGGTGAGTCAGTCAACAATCACTCAAATCGAGTCGTGACTCCTGGATGTATGAGGAAGACCCGTCACGAAGTCCAAGGATATCCCATCCCAATTCCACTCTGGGAACATTAAAGGTTGAACCAAGCATAATGGTACCTAGTTCTCTGACTTCACTTACTGACAAGTGAGGAACTGTGAGACAAACTCCACTGCTGACTTCTTCATACCTAGCCACCAGTGCTATCGTTGAAGGTCCTGGTACATCTTCACCACTCCTGGGTGTACCGCTAGAGGGGAAGCATGGAACTCCCTCAATACATCCTCCTGAAGTGAAACTGGTACCATGTTATATCCTATGAATAGGATGATGTGCTCCCCACCTTCAAAAAATTCATCAGGTTCCTGCCCTATGGATATCAAAGAATGTCACATCTCGAAGTCAGTGTCCCAATGTTGCGCCTCCCTGACTTGCTATAGAAGTGGGTGTGTGATTGTAAGAGACTGAAGGGAGGATTCTCTATCCCTATCCACAAAGTATATCTGTAAGTCAGTTATATGCTATGTCACCTCTCCTAGTAGCTGAATTCTAGTTCTCCTTCTGAGAGCATCCGCAACAATGTTTTCATTCCTAGGAGTATAGAGTATCTCGAAGGAATAGTCCTGGAGGAACTCAAGCCAACTCTGTTGTCTTCAGTTCTGGACCTTCTGAGAGAAGATATACCTGAGACTCGTGTGATCATAATACATGGTAAAATATTCCCCCATCATGTATTGCCACCACATCTTCAAGGATATGACCGATGCTACCAACTATAGGTCATGGTTTCCCCTTCTTCATCATGGCTGAAAAGTGGGGTTGCGACTCTGGAGAAGTCTGGATTGGACCTCCGTTAGTAGCTAGCCAAACTTAGGAAACTCTGTACCTTCATCACACTCCTGGGTGGCTCCCACACAAGTACCAAATCGATCTATGTTGGATCCAATATAACTCCAGCCTCCATGATGACATGTCCCAAAAAGTGAAGCTCTCGAATCCAAAACTGGTACTTCGAGAGATTACTATAAAGTTGGGCCCTCATATTGTTTCCAGTACTACCTGAAAATTTTAGGCATGCTCCTCCTCAGTATTATAATAGATTAGTATGTCTTTGATGATTACTATGACAAAGAGATCGATGTATGGTTGGAAGATCCGGTTCACGAGACTCATGAACAATGTTGGAGCATTGGTTACGCCGAAGGGCAGAACCCAGAATTCGTAGTGGCTGTAACAACACCTGAAGGTTGTCTTCTGCACATCCATGTCACGAACTCTGAGCTGGTGATAGCCTGATCTGAGGTATTTCTTTGAGAACCGTCGTGCTCTCTTGAGCTGTTATAACCGGATATCCTAGGGCCTCTGAGCAGCGTCTCCTTCCCATTCCGGGGTGACTAGGGTATTCCCCATCATCGCGCTCCTTCCCTCTTCGGCTGCTGCCGAATCCCGAGCCCTATTCATCGGGTTCGCCTCAGTGCTTTGGAGGTGCTACGCGGCTGATCTCAATGCGACAGTGACATCGACTCTTTGATGATTGACGACAGATCCGGTTTGGTCCGGGGAGGGGAGGTCTTCGCATCCTGTTTTTTTTTATTTTTCTTAATGGTTGAAGGTTCCATCTCTGTGATGGATGCGCTAGGGTTTCTCCCTCTAGTGGTGGTTTTTTCTTCGGACCCCTCTGTGATCCCTGCGGTGGTACCGTGGATTCCTCTCCTGATGTGGATTTTTGCTATGGGCTGTCGTGGTTGCTGATTCAGTGCGGCGGGTGTAAGACAGTGTTTTCGCCGGCATACTCTCGGGAGCGCTCCAGGTTTGTTCTCAGCAGTTTCGTTGGTCATATGGGGAGGTCTCAGCTTCTGCTGGTTTCCACTATCCCACATTGGTTGAGTCGTTTGAGGATCATAAGTGACATTTCCCAGCGATTGGGTTGAAGACTTTGGATTTTATGGTTCATTTTGCGGTGGTTCTAAGATGTTTGTGAAATATCTAGTATTTTCCATGGTTTCTGGTTGATTTGGCGACGACGGACGCCGGTGAAGCTCACCGGCGCTCCGGTGAACCTCGTCGGCGCTCTGGTGATGTGGTGCTCGAGGCGGTGCAGGCTCACGGATCGACGGTTTGGTGATGATGGTGAATAGCGTGATGGGGACGTCGGTCCAGTAGACGAGGTGCTCTGGAATGTGTGATGGCGGATGGCGATGGATTGAGTGTTGAGGGTTCTCGTGGCTCGAGGTTCCCTCTCCCTCAAAGTCCTCTAGCTATACCTGCATCTCACGAAGCTCCATCGGAGCCATCCGATACACTGGAGTAGATATCTGTGTTGTCCCGAGGTACATGTCAATGTAGAAGTCCACCTCCCTATGAGGACGTAGTCCGGGAACATCATCATGTAAATCATCCAAACACTGGTCCACCACTAAAGGGTATGACAGACTCTCCACATCAACTGCTCTGAGTGTAAGGAAAGCCAAATGGTAAGTGATCGGCTACACCCTCCTCCGACTAAGTTCATCTTGTGCTGCAAAGGAGCCCTTCTTGCCGGTGAAGGTGAACCTGATCTGATCCGTGTGGACACACCGCACTTTTTTCCTAATACAGTCGATCTGAGCATAGAATGTAGATAACCAGTCCATACCCAAGATGACATCATAAGGCCTCGATGCCACTACTAGAAGATCCCAGCCGAAGCACTCTCCTCCTATAGAAAGATCATACTGCCGAAACTAGTATGAAATCGTCGAATCATTTATTGTATGAGTCACTATCCTTAAGGATCGAACCAATATCTCCTTCGGAATCTCCAGTCTCCGAACGAGGGAAGTGGCAATGAAAGAGTGAATGAAACCCATCTCTATAAGAACTGCATCTAGGGTGGAATAGACACAGATTGTACATCAAATAATCTCCAGAGCACCGTGATCATAGGCCTCAGCTACCTGACGTTGTGGTCTTCCCTATCGACATGCTCCCTGTGGTCAGGGGGGACCTATTGGTGGTGGTGGCGGTAGCACCTCGTAACGTTGTCCATTGCCAGCTACACGACCAGCACCTCTGCCACATCTTTCTGTGCCCTATGGACCGCCTCGATCAAACCACTCCCTCTGCCTGGGAGGTCCCTCAACTATCTACTGATCATAAGAGTGGCAGGTTAGATAGTCATGGGCCATGTGACCAATCCCACCTCATGAGTAACATTGTCTGCTCCTCGCATGACTTGCTCTATCTCCACTCTGGGTGCCTCACACAACCGATCCTGAGTCGTGCGGTCGACCACCTATAGGTCTGGTCCTCTTGGACCTCTGCATCATCTCTCTACTAACAGCTACAGAAGACTCCTCTGCAAGTTGACTAGTGGTGGGTCTCCCTGCTAGAGACTGCTCAGCAAGGAAAATCTCCACTTGGAGGGCTCGCTCCAACACCCCCGTCTGCGTCGGGATACTGTGGGAGAATACTGATGCTCTAATCTCTCGCATGATTCCCTGCTCAAAGGTTAGGTCCCTGAATAAAGGGTCATGTACCATATCTGTGGTGTAGTGCGGGAGCTCGGTGAACCTCGCTGAGAACTGGGCTACACTCATGCCTCCATCCAGCAGATGTAGTAGCTCTTGTATCCACACAACTAGAAGGGTGGATGGAATAAGCTCCACCCAGAACAGGCCCTGTAAGTCTACACATAGAAGTGTCGCCACATCATGCATCTGGTGTATCAGGATCCTCCATATTCATGCTTATTCCTCAAGGAGGCTGGCATCAAGGATCACCATGAATTCGGTTGATGTCCCTTCGAGTCTGAAGACTCTAACCAGAACCTCCATCCAATCCTCAGCCGCCTGCGGGTCTGTCTCTCCCCTGAACCTGGGTGGCCTCTGGAGGTGGAACTCGAGCAGCGAGCTCAAGCGGCGTGCACTCTCTGTTGTTGGGGCTGGTGGCATCGATGGCCCACCTGAAAGTTGTACTGCTAGTGCCTCCGCTGGTGCATCAACTGGAGGAGGGCCTTGTACTAAGGCATCATTGCTCGGCACGCTGTTAGTAAGTACATCTCTCAGGGATCTAACTGGTCATATGTGGGGAGGCATCCTGAAAGAAATAGATGTGACACGGTCAAACGATTATACCTGGTGAGCTGACCAGGTTTTAGCTGACATAATGAAATCTCTTGAAAATAGACACGCAATTAGTGTTTTCATGTACTAAGTTGAAAATCAATATTCAAGGTCTTGCTGTATGGATATGTTGGCCAACGCACCAACATTGGACTCCATGAACTGAAAACCACACTCAGTACCCTTAGAATTATTTCTTCATAGAAATGAAATATCAGAGTCCTAAGATCTATAGTAGAACCGACTCCTATGATACTAATTTTTCACGACCTGTCCCCCGGGGCCCGTATTGTGAGTACCCCAAGCCCTCCTTCCATAGACTAGGGGTTGGAGACTAGCACCGAAGGCGTAATTCTCTAAAAATGGGAAGGAATTGCTTTTATAAATCATAAACACACACAACCAAAGTACAAGAAGAAGAAAACACTAAGTAAAATCTATATAATAAGTGTACTGAAAGTAATGGGGGCCAAAATAAAAGCCCAATTGAAAATTACAAATACAAATGAAAGTAAGTAAAACTAAAAAGGGACAAACAACTAAAAGGTGAAAGAATCTCCTGGATCATCCTCCGGGGTTCCTACCTGAAGGGTAGGTATAGGTGGCCTCCACAGCACTCCATGTCCATCAGACTCCACCATGTACCGATACGTCGTAAGTTCCTCCTATATGTACCATCCAATCCTGGTGCTCTTGGCCTTTGTCATTGTTGTTCGTCATCTTCATCCCACACAACATGGTGCGGGCATATCCTGTGTATGGGTGAGTATAACGATACTTAGAAGGGACCCCGAGACCCTAAAGGTCTCACAAATTTCTACAATGATAAACCACAAAGTATGAAATCAACAGATAACCATTACTTAGGTATATGCCCATACCTATACCTATGTTATCAAGTAACCCATCTCAATCATAAAGAATACACAAAGGTGATTGAATTATATTAAACCGGGAATTTCATTATCGAAACCACGGCTACTGGAGAACTCATCCTCTATCGAGTATAGTGGGTCTGTTGCGACACTGAGTCACTTCTCACTAACCTTGGACTACTGAGGTACTCCTCTTGTCGAGTACTGCGGGTTTGGTTCCAACTACTAGGTGCTCCGTCTGTTGTGGGTCTACCACCAAATACCGGGTGCTCCCCCTAATAGCCTGCAAAGGTAATCCTCTTGTCGTGTACAGCGGGTCTGCCGCCAAATACTGGGTGATCCACCGCCATGGGTCTTTCACCAAATATCACGTGCTTCCCACTGGGCTAGTCGAATCACTCCAAGTTGAATCGACCATGTATTCATCAGGTCTGTCAGCTACTTGTTCTCAGCACTCTGTATTCTCGTCTCTAGGAGGATCTTCTCCACAAGCTACTAGTCGATTCTAAAAGTTTCACGAAGTCTCACGTAGAAGTGTCTAAAATTATGGACACTTAAAATTGGTCTCAATGCAATAGACGATGCGTCAATCGGATGCTCGGTCTGTGAGTTATTGGCATTTCGGTCCAAGGGGCCGGGTTAGTTTTTATGTTCATCCCAACCCGACCATACTCCATCTTTATCCAAATCTAAAGTGGGATATTCCAAAGGAATCGTCTTGTTCCAAGATTTTTGTCACTGGAGACGGTTCGTTGATAGAACACCCCTAGCCTGGGTTATGGGTGATTAGGTGAAATCGGATCTGACGAGTTCAGGGTCGGTCCGACCCAGTTGGACCAACCCGACCTGAGTTCGGACTGGGGTCCGACCCAGTCCGTGGGTTTGAGATGACCCGAAGGGGCGGCCCGGCCCGAAGCCGGCCCGACCTAAAAGCGGAATGGCCCGATTGGCTGGGCGCGTGGCCCGGCGCGACTTGCAGTGTGGCTCGGCCCGGATGTCAGTGTAGCCTGGCCCGGCTAGCCCTGCGGCCTGGCCTGGCTGGCCGTGTGGCCTAGCCCGAATGGTTGTCTGGCCAGGCGGTTGGGCGGGTGGCCGGGCCGGCGGGCCGCGGCTGGCTAGACGCGTGGCCCGGTTGGCCATGCCACGCGGCTCGGGGAGCCATGTCATGGGTGGTGTGGGGGGTGTCGCACCCCTCCGTCACAGTGCATCGTGGCCGCAGCTCTCCTCTGCGTAGTGAGGCGGTGTCACTCTCACTTGGCGACCCAGCGGCCTTTGCGCCGCTAGTTTATTTCGCAGTCGGCCCGTCGCCAGCCGCCGTTGTTCACCATGGTCTGTTCCTTCATCGTCAACAAACAATATCAACCAAAGGGGGAAGGTCGGTCATGTTGGTCCGTTCTGAACCACCCCATGTTATGTTCATAACATTCAGTATAACGAATAACAAAAATATTAATGATGTAGAATAGAAACATTCAAGTCAAATCCCCCTACCTTTCTTGATGATTGTTTGTTGACGATGTTGCAGGAAAAGGCGGCGTTGTTTCGTTGATGTCAGAAAAAATGAATCCAACGATGGCATTGACGTTCTTCATGGGTGATTCTTCCCTTTCTTTCCCCGGTCGAAGAAGGAAGAAGATGGTGTTCATCGATCTTTAGTGGAAGGAGTGTTCTTAACATTCTTCTTTGAGAGGATGATGTTCTCTATCAAGTCCCACCCAAAAGAATTTCTAATGAAATGAAATAATATATTTTTCTATTATTTAATCATTGGCTTGAATTCAAAATAATTCAAAAGTTGAATTAATTAAACAATGGATGTTCATTTAATTCTATGTGGGTTGGCACATTCAATGTAATGTGGGAAGGTGGAGAGTTTAACCCAGATAAATGGGTGGTTAGTGGTGTTCCAAAATTAATGGGGAGTTAGAAGGGTTAAGAAGCTCGTGTGGGCCCCACTAAATAAAATCTACCCAAGGGAGGTTATGTGCGGGTGACCCCCACCACTAACCTCCACTTGGAGGTTTTAACCACCATAAAATAAAACTAATTTAAGTATTATTTTTATTTAATTTTATTTAAAAACCCCAAAAACTATCTTCCAATCTTGTTAAAACGCAACTGCGGCGAAGGTATTAATAAGAAATTATTGAAGCTGTGAGTTCAACGGTGTCCCGAGATTTCAGTTCTGAGCACCGGTTCAAAAGTTATAAAAACCCGCTCACATGTTTACTGAATGTACCCGAGAACAACTTGAGAAATTCATTCCGAGCAGACCGGGCCTCAGAATCAATCTCCGTAAAAAAATGGGGACTCGTAAAAATACCATGAATTTAACAAAAACAAATTATATGGAATTTCTAGTTCTTTACAAAGGCGTTCAGGTCCCACCACCTTTTTGATTGTGACATGTTCTCACCTAGCATATAGGATTCCCTTTTCTGTAAAAATAAAAAATTAATTCCTCCCTAAATGAAATTTAATATTTATCTATGGTGTAAAATTACCCAAACCATAAAAAAGTTATCCACAAATTTAATTAACCAATTTCAGAATTTATCAATAAAAACCATAAGTGGTGAATAATAAATTAACCAATAGTTATTTATTAATCTTTCATTCCATTGATTTTATCGATAAATATTAATATAACCTCACATCAACACATCTAAATATCCAAAGTTATCTAATCAGACCATTGATTCCAACTATAACAGCCTAGGACCCGCACTACATGATCTTGTGGTGAAATCATGAACTATAAATTTTCAACATTGTCTCTAATAATTTTGATCTAGGTTTTGTCATCAGATCCATAGAATAGTGAATAAAAAATTCCATAATTTTAAAATATAGGATCTTTTTTTTATAGTTATAGATAATTGATAAAAACTCCAAAATTAAAAATTCACATGACATTAAATGATCATTTCTCCCACGTAATCATGATTTTCAAATTTCAAATTTGGACATCAATATCATCCTTGTGAAATCCATTATATAATGAAATAATTCAACATCATTATTTAAAACATGGAGAAACGGAAATATTATAAGGGTGATCTCAAATTATCTATAAGGATAAACATAATAATTAATAATTGAATTTCATCAATGATCTTATGAGTGAATATGGTTATAAATTTATAATCAATGTTCATGAGATAATCATAAAATAACTCATACCCATTAATAGTTGGATCTTCAAAATTGAAAACATTGAAAAATAAAGAGTCATCATAATGAAACATATTGACACATTTCATATCAATATCAATAATGGGAATTATTATAAACTTGCAGAATGAATAATTAACATAATTATTTAAATTTGATATCATTTTACCTTTACTCTTACAATTAATCATTCAAATGGAATAACCATTCAGTCAACCTCTACACGCAATATATTTTAGGGATATCACATACCCATAAATACTTTTTTAATAATGTAAATATCCATTATTGGGTTTTTATGGAACCATCCATCATTGAATTATTACATAACTACCCATAAAATTGGAAAATACCATTACACAACAATAACATATAGAAGATATCATTTCATCAACAACTCAATGAAAATGCCATTATCCATTTTATAATAAGATAAATCCACAGAAACTAAACAGATTCTATAAAAATATATTTAAAATACAAATAAACTATTTAAAATAAATGGGTTCCATAATAATCTATTGAAAACATAGTTAACCTATGGAAACGAAATAGGTTCTGTACAATATCATTGAAAGAAAATTTCCATCTAGAAAAGAATGAGTATGGTATAAATAAAAAAATTCCAAGTATAAGATAAGTAACATAAAGTATTTATTAACATTATTAATAGAAATACCCTTAAAATATAATTCAAATTATTCTTATGGAAAATATTCATTTCATTTTGGAGAAGCTTTTTTTAAAACATAATTCATTTTTTTAATAATTTTATTTAAAATAATTTTTCATAATAAATTTTCCCCAAAACTAATATCATGAACATGAAAAGTGATATATATATATAAATAAATTTGGTAAATCATTATATTTCATAAAATATAAAAATATAAACTTCTTTTGAACTATAATATTAATAATTTTTTCTTATTTGGAAAATGATAAGAAGGTTCCATTCTATTTCTTAATAGAAATAAAAAAGGAATTTTTTTAAAAAAAACATATTAAATTGAAGTGATTCGGGATAAATTATTTAATATATAAATTTTAAGAGGATAAATAATATTAAACTATTTTTAGAAATCATGGTTTTAGAATAAACCTAATTTTTTACTGAAGACAGAAATGACGTTATGTTTTAGTAAAATTGTTTTCTCAAATTCATAAAGAAAATGAAATTGAGAAAATGATATTATCACTTATAAATGTAATAAATAACTAGTATAAAATATATCTCATGAAAATTATGACATATTAACATCACATACTGAATCATAAAAAATTATGATAATAGAAGAGATTGTATTAAAATACTCATACAAAGTTGTTAACATTGAATCATAATCACATGTAAGAAAAAAATATGTAGAACTTAAAATATCATAAAAATAATGATAAAAATGATATAAAATTTCAATGGTCCATTATTCATAAAACATAAAATAATATAGCTGCATAACATGACATAAGTGTCAAAGAAGGATAACTGTGTCAAAAATCTGTTACCACTTTGGTCATATTGAAACTATAAATCTCATGAAATATGGATCCTTAAATTTATTTGTAAATCTAAATATGTTTAATGATAATTATCATAAAATAAATAACATGTAACTATATAAATCACAAAAAATGTAGGTGGTTGATATGACATGTACTGAATAGAAATAAAACTGAGATGAGAAATTTTTTTACATCAAGTCAGATTCATCTTGCTTCTTCTTTATCTTCCTGAATAATAAAATTTTTTATAACTATTTAACATCATGAGAACCAATATAAACGTTATTATTAGTTATTTTAACTTATAATATTTTTATATACCATTTCTTAATAGACTAATTTTATTCCATAGGTTTTGATTGAATTCAGATTTGGGTCAAAATAGACTTTTTTATGTTGACTATAGTCAAAGGGTTCATAACATAAATACCTACAAAATAATAGAAATTATATATATATATATATATATATATATATTATTTTTAAAAAAACATGTAATTTGGTTATAAAAAATGAACCAAAATTATGATAACAGAGAAAATAGTCCTTACATACGCTTGAGTAACATTTACAATTATTCAATGATAATTTTGGAATGTTAGAAATAAAATTTAATTTTACATAATGAATATTGGGAACATTATTTTATAAAACTCCCATATATCATATATGAAAATTATTTACATAATTATTCCCATCCATGAGAGGTGGTGGTGGGAAAACCGATGACATCGATTCGGGAGGAGGTTGTCCACCATACACATGAATGATGATTTTATAACCCATTTTAGAGAAGTGTGTGATGTTAAAAGACAAAAACATAACATAAATAATATCATTACATTTAGGATACTTTTTTGGTTATGTAATCATGGAATACTAATAAATAAATATATGGAAAATGAAATAAGACATATGTTCTTATTGATGAATGTTAACTCTTTTCAGGTAACACTTTTTGGTTTATACGAAAAGACTTCCATGAATATTTTTCATTTGAAAAATACTTCTACAATGTGGGTAGTGTTGTTGGGAATTTATTTGGGAAGGGTAATTTTTACCTAAAATCATTATTTGTGTGAAAATTTGGGGATATTGAGTTGTTTTAATTGTTGAATTCGAACAACATTCTTGTAAATACAAAAAACATATTTTATTGGTAGGTTACCATCACATAATGTTCTTAAAATAATGATTTAAAAGAAATATATTGTTGAAATATTACTAGAATATTGGTTTTGGATAATTTTTTATGTCTTTTCACCCCTTATGGTTACATATTAACCAATAACTGTACTCATTTTTACCATAATCTCAAAATTAATTTAAATTCCCCTAACTAATATATTATGTCAAATAATAATTTTATAATAACATAAATTATAAATTATTATTATTAAAAATATGGATTTTTTTTTACATATTCAATTCACAGAACGGGAAGATATTAATTTCAAATTAACCACGCAGACAAGACTAAACAACAAGGATTTTACTTGAAACTATTAAAAAGAATGAAATGTTTTTATATCAAATTTCAGGGTGAAATTGATTCTAATTACCTGAATTGGACATAATTATTCATAATTTATAAAAGAAATTATATTAAAACATTTAAAAATATAATTTAATAGTATAATTTATAAAAATTTTAATTCATTTTTTATTAAAAGTGAGTATATTTCAATTTTCATCTAAAAATGAAAACTCTTTCAAAAATGCCAAAAATATAAACGAAGACAATATTAATATTCCATTTTAAAAACCATTTTTTATTTTTTTATATAATATTTATTAATGTGATAAAATTTAGTTTAAATAAAATTGTGCAATCAAATGGGAGAAAATTTTCTTTTATATATATAACAATTGTTTTGTGTAAAATTGAATTTATTTTAATATATTGTCTGGAAATCACATAGGATGCATTTTAAAAAATAAATTCAATATATTAAATATTAATATTTTTATATAATAAAAAAAAATTGATTTTTTATTTTATTGGCACAAAACACGCTTGGGAATATTTTAAAAAAAATTACAAAAATATTACCTTCTATTCTAAAAAAGGTTTTGTATTCATTTATAATTAATTGGTCACCAAAAAATTCATTTAATATATATGTCTAATTTTTTTTTAATATTAATGTTTTTCCAATTAATACACCCCATTGTATCTTATATGATATAATTGTATTATAAATAATAGTTTTTTTAGGTTTTATTTTTCATGTTCAATACTCTATCAAATTTTAAAAATATTTGGGTTGGATGCACCGAAGGATAATCTGAGTGTTGCAGGAAATGAGAGATATGATCATTTTTTTGTACATTACACTATTTAATGTTTTTTTATTTGTATAAAATCAATGGGAGTTACACATTAAACTAATACTATTTCTCAAAAAATAACATTAAAAAATCAAAATCATTTAACTTGTATCCTCAAATGTACTATTGACACAATTTAACATTAGATCAAATGTAGTACCCTCGGATTGACATATGGGGCCTTTTTTGTGTTTTTTATGTGCTTACATTTCATGGGATGAGTCGGGAAGAGGTTGGCAGAGTTTGGAATGGTTTTGGATGAGTTTGGAGGCTTTTAAAAGGGGTGCACGGTTTGAGCATGGTTATTGGAAACCGTGTGGATTCCCCAGGAAACCGTGCAGACCCTTATTCTCGATACCGTAGGCCTCGCACGGCTTGCGCACGGTTTTCCAAACCATGAGAGGAAACTATGTAGACTCTTGCTCTCGAGGTAGTGTCTTGCTGATGGTTAGCGCAAAGTTTTCCAAACCATGCGGGCTAACCGTGCGACCACTTAAAATTAGGGTTTTAAATCCCAGGCTCACTCGGGATTGCCTCATTTCACTCCTCTCTTCCTCCCACTCGAGCCTCACTCAGGATTTTGGTTTCTTGGTGGTTAAGGGTGCTATCCCACTCATTTTGGAAGGTTTTTTAAGAGTATTCAAGGTGGTTTGAAGGTGATTGCATCCGAGTAAGTCTCTCCTCTTGTTTCTCTTGTGTTTTCCTCTAGATCTTCTCTTCCCTCATTCTTGGTTTTATAGATCTACACTTGTTTTGTGTAGATATAGGGTTGGTTTTGCCATAGATGTTGATTTTAAGGCTTTTTTATGGTTAGGGAAGATGATCTAGAGAGGTTTCGGTGGTGCATTTTCCGAATTTGAGTTGCGATTGTTCGTGGCTCGATTTCTCGAAAACCCTAAAGGTAGGTGGATTATCTCTCGACTCCACTTGGTTAGAACTAGTGGTTCCATTTTACAATTAATTTGTTGCAATTAAAATTAATTGTTTGTTGATGTTCCAATTTGGTTGGAAATCTGTTTGGGGTTTTGTGGGAAAAAAATGTTTTGTGGTGAAAGGTTCTGGTTGTGGATTTTTAAAATGGAATGCTATGATTGATTTGTGAAAATATTGATGGAGATTTTATTCAATAAAAAGGTTTTCTTATTGAAATGGGATTTGGCATGGAAAAATGGTTTTCAATAAATATGTGATTTATTTAATTGAATTTACCTGTAATGGAATAGTTTGATTACATGATGTTGTTGTAACTTTAACAGGTTATATGCTGGGTTGGGATTGGTTGGGATTTTGTGTGGACGTGGCGAGAAGTACCACTTCAAAAAGGGGGATGGATAGTGGATAAAAGGGTCACCATCTAAAGATATGTGGATGGGAAGAGCTACTAATTGTGAATGAATAAACGGGTTGGACGGAAGCTCCACCATTATGGTTGTTTTTTTGTGCATTTCTCTACAAGATGGAATTTTTGTGCTAACGTATAAATGTTGAGATAGATTAAGGCTTGTTTTTTGGGAATTCCTTTGGTTTCTTGGGTTGGGGGTGATGGCTTGTTAAGTTCATGGTTGTCTTGTAGTAATGATTACACCTGTGATTATTTTATAAAAAATATTTTATATAAATCTGCTAACTATTTTATCGTACTGGTGTGTGTAGGGATGTCATTTGAGGAAATCCTACTGAGTTTTATTACTCACCCCCTGCTTTGGAACTGTGGTTTCTTTGCACATGTTGTGTACCATGATGTGGGAAAATATAAGGCATCTCCCTTCTTTAGTGGATCATTGTGATGCCATGTTGTAGCATGGATCTTGGAGCTTGGTGTGGAGCTGTGGAGGTGTCATGGGTCATAGTGTTTGTTGTTTAGTTTCTACTCTGTACTCTGATGTTGTTGGACATGTTTGGTTGTACTGGTTTTGGGTTGTGTTGTGGAACAACTTGGTTTTCCTTGGGAATACATGCTGGAATGTTTTGGTTGACATGCATCATTAAATGGTTTTTATGGATTGTTGGTTGGTTTTGTCTTAAGGGAAAATCGTTCCCCAATTTGTTCTAAATCACGTGTCATTTATTACCAGCATTTGGAACCTTGGGAACATCGCTTAAGGCCAAGTATCCCTCACCGCCTCCTCAATACAATGAGGTATTGGTGGGGTGTTACATTAAACAAAAATATATTAACTTATGATGGTATCAATAACACATAATTTAATTAAACATGAAAGAAAATCATTTTATCCATTGTTATCTAAACACTAATTTGATGCAGACTTTTAAAAGACTACACAAAAACTCCTAGGTATGTTGTTGAAAACATAATCTTAACAAATTTTTATTTGATATTGCTAAATTTGACTCAATTTCATACACACAAAAAATAAAACATCAGAATGATATTTTGGATCAAATATATAGATAATGATGATTTAGTATTATAGTTTTAGATGAATATTATAAACTATTGTATAATAATATCATTGTCATTAAGTGACATTTTTTTATACTATACATAGCTTTTCATATCCATTTTATGTCTTCAAAATATCGCATAAAATTAATCACATATAAATCATTGCTTGACTCATGTCATTTAACATCAATTAATTTAACATAGTTAAATTGGTAATAAAAGATGAGAGAGATAAAATTATATATTTTGGTAAACAAAAGCATTAATAATTGAATTTAATTAGTAATAATATGATTAGCATAAGGGTATGATGTAATAATCAAAATTATTGAGAAAAAAATATCATTCATACATATCAAAATTTAGATCATAAATCACATGAAATATAATACAATTTTTACATTAGAAGAGTCACATAAGAAAACAATAATGATCTATATGAATAGAATCCTTATGTATAATATCCCTTATAACAAATAGGAAACATTGTATAATTATGAAGGTATCATGGAAACTCAAACATACACCATGGAATCATGAAACTGGATAATTCTTATATCACCCAAGTGTATCCTAAATATGTTAAAATAATATTTCTTGTAGTGTTAATGTAAAATCAATATCTCCTATGATTAACTTTTATCCAATTTACATTATCACATTACCTAATCCATTAGAGAGATATATTGGGCTTACCCATTATACAATCTATAATAATCTCACCCGATATTATGACCTATAGTTGACCCAACCATTTTCATGAGATATATAGATCTAAACCATCATAGTAAATAATTTATAATAACCATTGAATGAGAAAAAAATTAGAATATTTCACTTTTCAATATAAAAATAACAATTTCTCATTCAAAATTTATTTACATTTCAAAAAATCTGGTTCAATTACAATACATTTGAAACAATAGTAACCCATATTGGTAAAGAACTAGTAGAATATAATCAAAACATATACAAAATAGATCAAAAGTAACATCATGTATTTGTTTAATTTATGAATAAAAACACATTAAATTATAATTAAAAATATAATGTGGAAAAGAGTATTTCTATATTGACGATAACTTTTTTTAAAAAAAAATTACATAACGATATGAAAAAATATTTCATTCCAAATAAACATTGAAATAATTAATGGAATTTTTAAAATATATTATTCATGAAAAAAGAAAAAGAATTTATCTTTTATATGTTAATATTAAACATTTCTTTCACACATTGGTAAAAATTGTCAAAATCAATAATACATACAATGATTAAAAAAATTTATTTATATAAAAATTCTAAATAACGCTCAAGATAATTGAATCTCAACTTAGGATATAGTAGAATAATAAATAATAATATTAAAGAAAAAACTTATAATACATGTATATGAATAGATAGATACAAAATCTGAAAAAGTTTTATGATAAGTTTTCCTCACACACAACTTATTAGAAATTTCATAAAATCGCTCATGGTGGATATGGAAGTTAAACCAGTAAATCAAATTCATAAATATAGAAGAATAAAATATATATGGTTTAAAAAAATACGATCATATGACCCCAGAATGAAAATATAATCATAAAACAAATAATGAGATAATACCAAAAAATCATTACATTTTTGGTAACTTTTGATTGACATTCCCATGAAAGAAATATCATCAAATAAAAAATTTAAAAGAATTAATATAAATATTTATATAATATCACCTGTAAAGGGGATTTAATTACAACTTACTAATGATTATAAGAATATAGCATTAAAATATGCCCCATGGAATGAAATTTTGAGATGAATATCACTAACAAATAACATATCGTTGAATTGAAAAAAAAAATCAATAATGTGATTATGTATATAAAATGTAAATAAATTAAAAAATGTGTCAGTTTAATGTAAATCAAAAAAAAATTCACAAATATTATTGAGATAATAAAATCTATGAAGAATATATATCTCCTAGTGAAACAATAATTAATTAAGATACCCCTTACGACTTGGCTACATTCACATATAATCCATTTAGATGAAATAACATTATTTATAACATAAAATATCTTCAATCACGAAGGATTAATAATATATTATATAAAATCAAAATTTTATGAACAATATAGAATAATATAGTTTCATAACATTAAAACATGCCTCAATGATGGGAAATTGAGTGAAAAACCATACCTCGTGTCCAGAAACTCAATGTGTTATGAGTCATAATTTTCAAAAAAAAAAGAATTGTATTTAATTTATAATAAACCAATGAATTTATTTAATCCCTTTGGATTAATTTAATTTTATTTAATATTTTTAACTCCTCAAGTAATTGTTTAATGGATTCAATATGTGATGTTAATGATTTATTTAATATTATAATTAAATAGAACATGGAAATATTGACTTTGATTTTGATATTTAATTGAATATATTAAATATATAAATAATATAAGTTATTTAAATTATAATTTATTTTTATATATTTATTAATTTTTTCATCATAACGATTCCCAAGTATTGACTTGATCAAAAATTTAAATTGGTATTTTTTTGATTGATTTTGAAAATATGATTTTGATTTATAGTGATATTGTGAATCATTAATTTTACTTTACAATTATGATTTTCATTAATTTGGATTTAATTTATATGTTTTTATTGGAATTTTAACTTTAACATAATTTAATTATAAGTCATTATAATCATGCTTCCAAATTTTGTGATATATGTATGTCAAAATTTTATAAGGACTCAAGAAATTTTTCCATTTCATTATACTTTTATTAAAGTACCAAAGACGATGTTAGTTTCCCCTAACACCTAATAGCATGTAATTTTCTTCTATTATTGATCATCCCAAACACATCCATATAATGAGCTTCTACTTCTAACTAAATATGTTGTCATGTTTCCTAGAATAAATATTGTTCATCATATCATATTTTGATGAATTAATTAGTTGCAATGAGATAAACTGAGATCCATCTATAAATATGGGGAAGAAAAAAAAACATATATATAATACATCTCAGAAAAAATTGTCTGGAAGATATTATGTTATCATTGAGAATCAATAATAACTCTCAATGATGGTAGAAACGTGATATCACATCCTAAAGTGCCAATTGAATACAATCAAAACAACATACAATATTACATTAGAATCCCTAAAACACTACAATAAACTATAATGAATCTAAATCTCAGTGTGAGTGGAGATAATTAGTTGTGATGATGAAATGAATCTTGATATAGAATGCGCCAATGATTCATTGAACCGGGATGATGTTGGGGATACATCTTTATTGGTGAGAGTTTTAGAACTAGATGTTATTATCAGAACATTTACTCGAATGAAAAAACCTAAATAATATTCTAATAGAATTGAAAAAACAATTTTCCATTCAACTATGTGTTGTTAAACTTTATGTTGAATAATATTAAACATTAAAGAATATTTTGAATAAATTATTGAGGAATTAAAATAATGAGTGATACGAAACTGATTAGATGACAATCTGTATCAATTTTTTTCATTCCTATAGTAGGTATGAAGTCATAAATTGATGTGGTTTATATGTCTTCCAAATTTTAGTTGTATGATTAGCTATAAATTCCCAAAAAGGTTTTTTTATTATTACATTGAATAATTCAAAATTGAATGACACCCTTGAGGAAGTATGTGGATTTTTAATAAATTTTGGAAGATAAATACTATAAATGTTAATAAGTTTTGATGATTTGGTTGGAGTAGATGACTAAGATAGACTAAATATATAGGCTCGCACATGAATCATATCGAATTGAGGATAAGAAACAGACCTTAACAAAATAATTTCATGAGGAAATATTTTTATAATGATGTTGATTTTCTCCCATTTCATATATTTTATACTTGTGAGGAGATTAAGATAGAGGAGGCCATAGTTCAAACCAAACACACAATATGTGAATCTATTGAGAGGTGTAAAATTTTTTTTACATTTTATGACCCAATAAAATTTTTATTTAATGGTTTAAAAAATTAGATGACGAACCCTTTATGAAGAAATTTAGAAAATAAAAAACTATGATAAACAATATTGAAGAATAATCAATTGGAGAAGTGATACATCAAGGTTATTAATGAAAAATTATATTTTAGTAATTTAAATTATAGGTCGTTTATGTGTTGAAAAAGATAAGCCTCATTTAAGATATTCAAACTAGAGGGAAATCTGAGATAAGATTAATGTGATCATAATGTTATTGAAAATACTGCAATTTAAAACCTAGGAACATAAATGCTCAACTATTGTACCACATATAATATATTATGTCTTAGTTATGATAGTATCTAGGCCCATTCAAATTCAATATAGAAAATTTAATGCCCAATGAAAAAATGTAAGACTATTTATTTCCCCAAGAGGAATTTAAAATAATTTAATTGTTCGTATCATTAAAGAATTTATATTAAATACATTTTAATATATTATGGAGCTAAATCATTAAAGAATAATTCATTACTAAAAAATATTATGTTATTCTATTTTGAATAAATCTCTATCCTAGATCTTTGTACATTGAAAGAATCTATTGAAATATAAGTGAGGTCATTATTTGGGGAATAATTAAATCTTGTGGGGGTTTTTGGGTCAAAATATCATGTTAATCACATGTACATTGATAAAGTATTGAGGAAAACGTTTTCATTCTCATTATAATGGAAAATAATTATTTGAAAATTGGATGATTTTTAAGTCATCAAAATAGATCTACTACTACATTTTTTATCATTTTTATTTTCTTTTATTGTAGTTAATTTTTGATGGATAATATCGAAATTTGTGACTCATTTGAGGATATTTCTATTACACCGTAAAAAAATTAAATGTTATAATTTATTTTTTATCTCCAAATATATATTTTAATTTTCATTTGTTTTGTGTTATTTACTTATATTTATGTTCTTAACATTTTTCAACCTTTTATCTATGGACTACACACACTTGAAACTAATAATAACTCCCCAACATGAAAAAGTAAATTGTTGGAAAATAGATTTTTGATCAGGGAAATACAATCATTGAGATAGGTTATAGTGGGGGTTTCATTTATAATTTAACTCACATGACCATTTAGAGACATCCGTCATAAGGAAATATATATAAGGAATGAAATGTTTATATAGATAATATGGGATACATAAAGCAGTATTATCATTTTATTTTCAATGTAAATGAAAGATAAAAGGTTAGTCCACTATTACAAAAAACACACATTCAGAACAATCCAATTAGTATCACAAACTATTATCACAAAATCAAATAAAGAAAATAATTGAGAAACACACTGATAATAGAATTCTCTAAGGGAGATAACCTGAGTCTCATAGATGCTACATTTTACATTAGTTCAAAAATTATTTTCACAAGAAAACTATAATAGTTTCACACCAGTCCTTGAAATGTTTTTTGGAAGGATAATATTTGTTTCCTAACAATATTTTAAGATTGATTTCAACAAATCATAAGATCCATTACATCTCATCACATTGTTTTTTATCGAGGTGAATATGGATGAATTTTGTTGAGAAAATGGACTTTAAAAATAATTGAACTTGTGGGGAGATAATTTCCCATAGTTTAATTTACAAGATCCATTGTGTAAAAATAGTCATCCAGTAGAGTGATTTTATGAATAAAAACATTGAAAATAGTTAGGGTCTGTTTTATAAAATATTGAGATAACATTATGGATTGAATCGTAATAATGAAAATAAACTTTAACCACCTATTAATACACATTAATTTTAACTCAGAACTGGTTTAATCCAACTCTAATTAATGTTTTATGTCTTGGAAAGAGAGATCTATAACTAAAACAACTATTTTTTTTAAAAAAATTAGACATTTTAAAACTATATGAGAATGAGCAAATTAATTTTTCCATAATGGATTCCCCTCGTATCTCGAAGGGACATATTACAAACATAGACTTTATTTCACATAAATAAATGATTTCTTATATAAAATTGTACATAATAAAACCTAGATAATTAAAAGTCCTAGTATTTTTGGTAATCAGGTATATAACATAAATATTTAGAACAAGAAAACATCATATTTATTGAAAACATCCTTAACAATATTTTAAAATTCCATGGATTCTAATACTAAATAGGATATACTAAGGAAAAAAATAATAAAGATATAATATATAAATACTAGTTTAAAATTAATCATGGAATAAGGTGATAAAAATTATAAATTAGGTATATTAATTGTAAAAATCATAGTAATCAAAAATATGAATAATGAGACATGATATGGATAGATAATCCTATAATGGAAAATGTGTAAACAAGGTAATAAAATATATAATATGCAATAGATAAGGATAACTTATTTGATATAATAATGTAAAAAATCCCACAAAGGAATTAGGATTACTCTTTTTACCAACATGAAATCTCATGAGGTTTAACATTACTCGTTTCATTGGAGCTCTATATAATTTTTGGCACACTTGTCACTTTCATTACATTCTCATGATTAAATGATTCACATAAATCATACAACATGGATTCATTAATCATAATAATTTAATTTCAGATCACAGAGTCTTCAATAAATACATCTATATAATAATTTAATAAATTATAATTCTATAATTGTGGACACCATTGATAAGAAATGTTTATGGTATTTTTACACAATTATATTTCCATGTAAAATCATGGTGAATTTTCGATAGCCTAACGACGTTGGATAGAAATACATTAAATG
This sequence comes from Viscum album, assembly GCA_963277665.1. Classification (NCBI taxonomy): domain Eukaryota; kingdom Viridiplantae; phylum Streptophyta; class Magnoliopsida; order Santalales; family Viscaceae; genus Viscum; species Viscum album. Next base: position 517,497,744 of record OY728141.1, read on the forward strand.
GGTTGATAGTAGGGAAAGGTGTATCTAATTATTTTTAAATCAACCATAAATTGATTTGGATATGAATTAACATATCTTATCATATGTAAATGATGATAAAATTCATTTGGTAATGAATATTCTAGAATAAATAGTAGAAATGAAAAGATCCTTTACTTGAGTGTCTAACTCCAAATGCTTGGAAGGATATTTTTTAGAGCATGTGGGAACCTTGTGGGGACTCTAGAGAGGGTAGAGAAGATTAAATATGTTCTATTGGTATTTTCTAGTGAAGTGAAAATGGATCATGGGTTTGGGTTAAATAATAAATTACGGGGTTTTATTTTTATTTGTATTTTGGAACTTTTCATAATAAAATAACGAAAAAATATAAATCACATGTTTTCCACATATTTTATGAATAATAAGAGTAGTTATCATTTTTTAATAAGATCAAGGTCATAAAATATTAAATAAAACCCTTTCTTATATAAATATGAGTCACACTTTTAATAAAGGAATTTTAAATACATATAGTATATTAATGGTTTTGGAGGAATCATAATTGATATATAAAATTAATAAAATTAAACTTAAATCTCACTATTTTAAATAGAAAACATATATTTGGTCATGGATACCTTTTATAGTGTCAATTACATCACTTTTAGTCCACTATTATGTCATAATTCACATCTTATATTTATAATGTATTTAATTTTGACCTGAAAATATGATCATCTTTGAAAATCAGAAAATATTTACTATTTGAAAATTTTAACATTTGATATAAAATTAATATTAATTTTTTCTAAATAATAATTTAAATAATTTAAATTTTACTTTTAATATAAAATCAACATTTATTATGAAATGATGGGTTTTTAACATATTTTTTTTTGAACCCATATAAAAATTACAATTAACTTCATAAAAATAATATGACAATTTATATTTACTTAATATTAAATAATTAGAATATCTAATTAAAATATTATTATTCTTAAAAAACAATTTATTTTTACAAATAAATTAATTAATTGAATATTAATATTACCCAAAATTACTATTTTCTTTTTATTGTATTAAAATAAAAATATTTTATAATGTAGTGATAATAGGATGAAAATAAATTCCAATTTATCTAAAAAATAATATATATAATAATATTTATAGGTCCTTGATACAAATCCATTTAATAAAGTAGTAATCTCATGATGAATATGGTGCGTGATAGATAGACTTTCATGGTGTGGTTCAATATACAAGTGCTTGGAAATAATCCTGATGAACTAGAACTTCTACCATATATGGTTTTTCTCATGCTTAATTTATTTGATCCTAACATGGTCTTAGTCAAAGTAAAAGACCTATGATGATATCTCCATCAGATTCCCTGATAAATGGGCTTCATATTGTATGATACTACAAGTTATGGTCACCTTTTCTTTTTTTGGGTCAATAGGGTTATTTAAAACACGATATTTTTAATAATCATAAGATCACTATTAAATGAATACATTATACCTGGTAAATATTCTTAATGGTCATTTAAATTTTATAGAATATATTAGTACCAAATATGTTTTTTTATTTTCTATATACATATTCCATGATAAGACATTTTAAAAAGTAATGGGTGATTTTATTTATAACTATTTGGGTCCTTACAATATTCTCCCATTATGAAATTTTGAAACATAATTTTTTATTTCTAACACTATAATAGATAACTATATATCTATTTTATTACTTTTTCTAGTTCACATGTTTCTTCTTCAATTTTTTGATTTCTGGACAACACTTTGACCCAGTGCATTTTGTTATTATGTAGAAAATTATCTCTACAATCTAAGAACTCCATTTGATTCTCCTCATAGTAATTGTCATTATCAAATGGTTCCACCTATGGATTGAGTACATGTGAGGGGTATGGTATGCACTTTCTAAATATATATACTTGAAATACATAATTTACTTGAGAGTGGTTTCGTGAAAGTGATAGTCGATAGACCCCTACTATGATGCGATCAAGGATCTCAAAGGGGCTCATGTAACCTGTACTAAGATTTCCCATCCTATCAAATTTCATTACTTTATTTAATTGATGTATTCAGTGGAATACCATGTCTCAAATATAAATATCTAGGTCTTTCCTAATATTATCATCATAGCTATTTTGTCTACATTGAGAAACCCCGATGTACTGATGAACTGACTTATCATTTTCCACCATTTAATAAACAATTTACAAACCTAGACGTTTTTTATGCAACATCATCCCAATATAGTGGTGCTCTTAACCTCTTCACATAAGTGGAATCATAGAGACCCATTTGGATACTATAGTGGAAATGGTTGTGGTATGTAAATTTGATAACAGATGGATGTTGGTCCCATCCTCCTTTTAATTAAATTAAGTATGCTCTCATCTTTAGAGCATGTTGGATACTCATCCAGATCATAAATAAGAATCATGGATCATGGTCGGGTACAATAAATAATGGTACACCTTGTAGCCTTACCTCTTCTCTGATTTATATCTATAAAATTTTATCCAATGATAATTATGCCAAAATTAGGATACAGTGAGTCATCATTGCAATATGATCCAAAACAAACCATATATAGTTGTTTTCCTATGATAGATTCAGATGTCTGGTAACAATATCCTTGGTGATATTATCCCATTTACATGTTAGAATTTGAAACGGTTTATTATAGACATAGAATTATACCTTTATGTATTCACTTTCTGACATACCAAAAATTTTGATTTATATTCATCTATCTCATTATTCATATTTTCCCATTAATAATCCTCTTAGAGATCTTGATTCATCTTTGTGATTCATGTATGAATTGAGAATGTCATACAATTTGAGTCATCTAACAGTTCCCTATTTTATACATTATTTATGGTACACATATTCTTGTCCCAAATATCACAACTCCTTATTCATTAAAATTTAACTCTACCAATTTCCATTTTTTATATTATTCACCCTCTTTTGAATTCATACATCATCCATTGATGAATAATTTAACCTCTCCATAAGGGATGGTTGATAAATAATTTGTTTCATGATTGATTATGTTACTTCCATTATGATTTTATTTTCTATATTTTACAAATCTAATATGATATGAATATTCTCAATTCACATCAATTATATAAATCTCGGATAATTTCTTTATAGCACATCTTCCATATTATTCGATTTACTAGGATGGTATTGGATTGAACAGTCATTTTCCTAGATCATATTGAAGTATCTTCATAAGATAATATTCATCTCCTTATGAATTAATATAACATTATGGATTTTATGATTTAAATGTATTTCACACTTCTCCCCAAAGAGATAATGTTTCCAATTTCCACAGAAAATATCTCTATAACCAACTCCAGATCATGTGTTGGGTAGATCTATTTATGAAATTTCACCTACCTTGATGCATAAGCTATAAAAATTTCATTATTAATTAAAAGGCATCCTAATACCACCATTGAAAATCACTAAACTCCATGAAAATTTCACCACATTGGGTTAGTGTGAGATTAGGTGCTGTGATAAACCATATTTTCATCCCATGAAGCTCTATTCACATTCATCATTCCAATACAACATGACACCCTTCCGAGTGAACATGGATTGAGGATTTAAAAATCATTAATATTTTTAACAAATCCACTATATTACCCATCTATTAGAAGGAAACTATATATATCTATAAAATAATATTGTCCCAAACATCATTTAATTTCTTTTTTCTTTTAAGGTTCCATAAATAACACATTTCTTATCATTATATTCCCTAGTAATGGGACTTCTTTCAACAAGAATATACATTTTGTACTTGTAATAGATATTCTCCATTTATAATGTTTTTAGCACAATGCTCATAGGCACCTCAAGTCCCTCTATTATTTTTGAGAATATGTTAATATCATCTTTAAAAACTTCCACAAATTATTTGAGGTTATAACTAAAGACTATAATCATGATGTACATAATTATTTCTATAGAATTTTTTATGCCGAAAAGAAATAGTATGAACTCATATTGCTCATACATTATATGAAATGTATTATTGGGGATATCATCCTTCTTCAACTGAACATGGTAATATGCTAACTACAAATCCACCATGGAGAAGAATTCTTCTCCATGTAGCTGATCAAACAAGTCATCAATCCATGGTGTTGTATACTTGTACATTATCATGATTTTCTTGAACTCATAGAATTAAATTCAAAGACAGATTGATCGATCTTTCTTCATGAATAAGAGGACTGGTACACCCCATAGTGAAGCACATAGGCTTAAGAACCATTTATCAAGATTATTCAATAGTTAAATCATCAAAAAATTGTGTTCCATAATACCTATTCCATATAGAGTCTTGGATAATGGTAATGAAAAAATGATAAGATTTATTTACAATTCATCATCTCAACTATGAGGTAGATTTGGAAATTCCTCTAGAAATACATTATCACATTCCCCCACAATAAACATTTCTTCAATGATGATTCATTACATAGAATTAATCATTTGAGATAGATACACTTTGACTTATGTTGATAACATCCATTACTATGAAGTTGATACTAAGGAAGAATAATCTTCCTCCTAGAACATGCACAAAATTGGGGGTTAATTCACATTAAAGAGATTTATTTCCTTCTCACAATAATTTATGTTGGCTATATATATGAAAATACCATCCATTAACAAAATTAAATAAAATTCCACCACAGGTAGCATGAAAAGGTGTGTTGGGATGTTCAGCCAAAAAACTGTGACCTATAGGGATTTATATACTCTAAATGCAATAATTTCCCCATTTTCAGTTTTTGCTGATAACTCTACTTCTATTCTTTGTGGTTGTGCCTGAATAGCTATAAGAAACTTTTATGATATGAATAAATTAATTGAATGATAATAAAAAGGATATTATTAATCTTTGATTAAATAAACACTATTCCTTCCACCACTTCATTGTTGGGATCTACTATCATGATTTGGATAGAAAAAGTTGTCTTTTGATGCCTTTTAGGTTGTTTGTTGTCACCATAAACTCTTAACATAGTGAATTTGTAAGAATAGTTCCCCGATTTTGTGTAGTTGAAAAATTGAAAAATTCGATGAGGGTTGACAATAGAATTCCTTTCCTCCATCACATTAGTGGGATTCAACTATCAGAAATATCTAGTTAGGTTCCCTTATCTCCTACACAAAAACATTTCCTCACCCCCCTAAGTGAGTTCATTTTGTGATTCTTTCTGCACCTTTGACATGGGGTTGTTAAAATTTCATTGGAGAATTGGATTATTCAATCAAGAAATCAAAATAAAATTTCACTTTTCACATCTTATCCTCATAGTAACCTTGATATTCGTCGATCTCTATTTTGACTTTCATGGAAAATCAAACACTTTACTTATATCTATCACACTCTTCGATCACTGGTGAGATTTTTGGACTAGGTTTTATCCCACCAATCAAGCAGTCAATCATTCATTTGAGTGTAATGAAAAATACTGTGGTTTATCATATATGTATAATGAAGTTTCCATCATACACCCTAATGGATTTATAATCTTCCTACTTGAGGAAATGTAAATCCCTTTACATTATACGATGGAAATTATAAGGAAAATATTTATCAAATACCATTTTATGGAATTCATTCCTCCATGTCTCTTTAATCTCTTCCTAAATCCTTGTAACAATGATCAACGTTCACCCATAATCATCTTATCCAACCATATAATAAATATCTAGTTGAACCTTCAGTTGCCCATAAAATTAAATGATATAGAATATATTCTAAATGGATTTTATCTACAATTCCATGAATAGTGGATCATATGATCCACGAAATGTAAAAGGCCTTTATCACATTAAGGTCTCAAAAATAGCTTGTTCTATATTTGGGGGATTTATACACTTCTCCTAATCAAGGTTTGTAATTATAAACCTAAGCCATTCATGAGAGTATCATCTCAATTTTTATGATTCCATCTCACATTGGGTTGGGCCTCTCATTGGGGACAATCATAACATTTCCCATCACATTCATCATTTACATTATTCCCCCAATTTACAATTATTGGATATAATAAGGAAAAATCAGGGATAATTGCTTTTAATCAGTTATAAATATAAATGGGAATCCTATGAAATTAAATAGATAAATTATAAATTACATTAATTTTTTAACTTAATAATTTGAAGGCTTTATTCTATGTTATACAATATCTATTTTATAACAAATATTTTTATATGAATTGTTATTATATTTATAATTGTTGGTAATGAAATTATGAATTTACCCTAGTATATAACCTGGGAGTGTCAAACTAGGTTCATCTTAAGTTTTATTATCATGTACGAGGTTACAAAGATATAACCCTGATACACCTTATCAGAGATGTTACCCCTGGGTTCCTCTGTTCCAGAACTAAATTAACATGTAGTTTCCAAAAATGGATATATTGGGTTGATAAACCATATAAAACATAATTAACATAATTTATTTATTTTTTATTATACAGATACATGTCCCTAAGGCTTTCATTGGTATTTTCTTATCCTAATCTCAAAATAACTAAACATTTCCTTTGATAACAACTATTACAAACCTGGTCATTATTTCACATTAATATAAGAATTATTTTATAAAGATTTACTTAATATAACCTAGAATATCATTAATTCTAGTTTTTTGAATAATTATGTACATTTCATGAACAAATAAAATAGTAAAAACATTATAATTATTGAAAACAGCGTTAACATGTGTCTAAAATTCCACGAATTTAAAACATTACAGGATATCCTAGGGACAATCCTAATAAAGTTGTGATCTATAAATCCTAGTAAGGGAATAAACATGTAATAAAGTGGAAAATATTTTAAAATTTATATATAAATTCCCCTAAAAACTAGGAATCATAAATATTATCAATAGAACTTGATATATTATAATTACAATAACATATAAAATGTGGGAATAACTATAAAAAAAATACATAAAAAATAGGTGAAGGATAACTTCCAAGAAATAATAATGAACAAAGTCCAATAAATTAATTTGGTTCACTTAATATCAAAAAATCACACCCCATGAGACTAAACATTTCCCAATGCATTAGAGCGCAATATAATTCCAGGAAAATCCGACACTTTCATTTCATTATCTAGATTGAGTGTAGCACATAGATCAAACAACAACGATTCATTCATCATCATAATTTATTCAACAATCATTGAGTTTTTAATAAATTAATATATGACCGAATTAAACTAATTATACATGTATAATGGTGAATTGCCTTGATATGAAATGGTTATGGTATACAATACACAATTGTTTTGGCATTGAAAATCATAGTGAAATTTTGGTAGCATAATGACGTGGAATAAGAATTATTAAGATTAGTTGATGATATGGAATGTGCTCTCTCAATATATTGAAATCAATTTTCAAATAATTGGGATATGTAATAACATATCCAATTAAAATTATATCATGATATAATACATATGGTAAAGAAGGTACTTGAACAAATAGGAGAAAGAAAATTATCCCTTACAATAGTGTGGGAGTCCAAATGCATGGACAGAGGTTATGGAGAACATAAATGTTCATAAGGAGGACTCTGGAGATGTTAGAGAAGAGAAATAATGTGATCCATTTTTTAATTGAATTTAAATAGGAGATTGGGTGGGTTAATATAACAAATGAGGGGGATTTCATTATTATTTTCTTATTGGACACTATATAATAAAATAAACAAAAAAAATATCCCATGGGGTTTCCCATGATTTCTGCCAAAATGGAGTGGTTATAATTACTTTATAAGTCCAAGGGACGAAATTAATGAAATAATACCCTTTATTATATGGAGGTGAGTCAGACTCTTAAGGATATGATTTTAAATCCTTAAAATATATTTATCATTTTTGATGATTTAAAATAGATTTATAGAATAAAAAAATAATATTAATATGTCATTATTTTTTTGATATGAAAATATATTTGGCCGTGGATTCTTTTTATAGTATTTATTACATCAATTTTAGGTCATTGTGAGGTCATAATTCACACTGTAAATTTATACCGTGTTTAATATTTACCCAAAAAAGTAAAATATCTCAGAAAATTATGAAAAAACAATTTTATAATTTCATAATTATAATTATAAATATAAATTAAATTTTACATAAATAATTTTCATGATACATGCATTTCCACATATAAAATTTATTCAACATCTATTTAAAAATGAAGTTTCTTTATAATAATAGCTTTTGAACACTTATAAAAATCACATCTAACTTTATAAAAAATTATATGATATTTTATATTTAATAAAAATAATTTAAAAATAATTTTTAAATTAAAATTATTTATTTATAAAATAAATCAATACATTAAAAAAAATCCTTAATTTAATTATAACATTTCCAAAAAATATTTGGATTTTATTGAATCAAAATAAATAATCATTTATAAAGTAATGATAATATAATGAATATATATACATTATTATCTAATTTTTTTTCCATAAACTGATTTCTATGGTCTGGATAAACACCCCTTTAAAACACCATAAAATACCTTATTAGTAAGGTGTGTGACTGTGAGGCTTACATTGGGTGGTTTGACAATCATGGTTTGGGTTGTGATATCGACGACCTTGAACTTTTCTTATAAATGGATTCTCTCATGTATAGGTTGCTTGATATCAGATTGTATTAGTCCAACATATGTTTTAGTGATTCTGTCTCCTCCACAAGATCTGATAAATTGTCTTCATTGGACACAATCTTACTAGTTGAGGCCATCACTTCATTTGTTTGTGTAGATTGTACATGGTAAAACTCTATATTTTAACTAATAATGTGATCATAATTCTATAGATACTTTATCAATGTTAACTATTCTTAAAGGTGTTTTAAATTAGATTTGATATAATAAAACCAAATAATTTCATGTCTTTTCAATAACAATATTATCAGTCCTATTAAGTAACTACATTAGAGGATTATTAATATACTACCCCCAGTGAAGTATTTTATTTGATTAATAGGATCATTAGTAATAAATAAAATTGTGTACAATATCTAAATAAAGATGATAATCTAAGATAAAAATTTGTAACTCCATTTTAAATTAAAATAATACTAATTAATTAACATCTCATTTGAGGTGAAACATTTTAAATAGTATTGAAATCATATTTTTCCATACATCCAAAGGTCTTAAATAATTGTTATTATTATAATTAATTCTATGATGGATTCCCAAAAGTATATTAAATAAGGGAAAATAATGTAATATACTCGTGGTAGAACCAATATAAACCCTAAAATAACCATGATCATAGGGAAATTTCAAATTTTAAGTTTAGAGCTGGGAACCCACAAATGTAATGGGAACCATTCCAACATGGTTTTAGACAATATTCCCAACCTCCAAAATTACACAGAGAATTATCTTAACCCTCTATAAGCTACTAATAGGATAATAATAAATATACGACCATTTATGAGTTATTTAAATGTCTTATAGCATCTCACCACACACAACAATGTACTCTCAATACCCAGGGATTGACACTGAAGGAGAAGTGAGGACTTCATGAAAAAATTCTGACCACCATAAATGAATTGAATAGAAAAAGATCTAAAAATATTCTTATAAAATTCATTATTGAAACCAATGGAATTGATATCTCTTTTAACTTGTGAATCAGAAATGATCTAGGATTTATTGAAAAATCTATATCTCAAGATCATATGTAAAAGATAGCCTATATTACTTGGTAAATCGTCATAGAAATATGATGATATATAACTAATGGAAATACACACCGGAATAAATAATAAGGTATGTAAAAGTTTTATGATAAATCTATCATCAACCACCTTTCCATATAAACATTGCACCACCCATAAAACCCATTCAACACACACAAAATTTGGGTATTTTTGCAACATTCAAGGAATATTTGATCAACCCCCCCCCCCCCCCATTACTATAATCCATCGAACAAATAAAATGGTTTTAAAAATTCATCAAAAAATATATTTAAAGATAAATATATTATATGGGAATGATTTGGTAATATAATTTAAAATAATTTCGAGTCTTTATACCCTATAAATTACATATAATTGTCACAATCATGGAGCATTCATTATCCCATCCACAATAGAGGTTCTTACATTATAAAATAAAATATGTGTCTTTGAATAATCAAAAAATGTAATTCTTTATCACAATTAATATTCTCTACATTTTAGGGAACTGAATCACACCCAAGTGGTAGTACAACACACTAATAAAGCCACTACATTCCCTATATGTTTTCTTGATTATGTCTAGGTAAATGTAAATGGATTTCCATTTCATACGAACATCTACACAATACAAATGGATTATGGGAACGGAAAATATGAAAACCCATCATTATAAGAATACTATTCTATAAGAATTCAATATGATAATAAATGTAAATTAGGGAATTCATTCCATTAATTTCAATGAGGAAATAGTATAACGATCAAACCACAAACATTCCATAATCTAGTAAATTCTTTTATAATTCAATGACATACATCACCATAGATATTTTAATATTATTTTTATTGAATTATGACATAAATGATATATATCAATCCAAATTTAAAAAATATAGCTAATATAAAATAAATATATATTTCTTCCATAATACTAAACTTTTTAATAAAACATGAAATCTTTCCATGAAAAATATTCACTATTTTTATCTAGGCTTCTCATTTTCCCTTACCCATCCTTAAACCATGTGTAACACATTTAAAAACCATGTATGTGAAAAAAAATCCTAGAAATGGGAATAAAATAATTAAAGATGTTAGTCCATGAATAATTATAAACATTTTAAAACATTTTCACAATGACAAACTTCTCCCCCACAATGATTCATATAATTAACTTGTGAAAACCTGAGATTTTCATAGAAAAATATAAAAAATAAACAAATAAATACTGGTAAAATGATGAATTAAATAATTATTATTATAACCCTTGTGGATACTGTATGATTTGTAACCCTCCATTTAACCTTACAATGTAACCCTCATGATAACGTTGTGGTTTAACAATCATAGTAACACATGGAATAACCATTACGATCAAAATCTAACGTAAGCATACCCAATTCAATAGAAGGAGATATAGGTAAAACATTTAATCCTAAAAAAGAGTCCAAATAAAAATCACATAATCATAAAAAAATTATACTTGCATCACTAAAACATTTATTCAGAATTTTTTTAAAAATAAAAGAGGATTTCAAAAGAAAAGTCCCTTAACTCATGTTATAATTCCATAAAATATTTTCAAACCACTTGTATAATGGTTCAATGTGTGTTATTAATTTATTATAGACCTATTTTAATATTTATAATTCTTTATATTTCCTTCTTTAAAAATAATTCCACCCATTTAATGATAATATTTTGTTATTTTCACTATTCCTGGTGCACTTATTTCATTGTTTCTATTGTAGGTTCATTATGGGTTTTCTTTTAGAATTGATGAAAATCACATTAAGTGGAATGAAATGAATTTAATTTTTTTCTATAATATTAAATGATACCAAATATTATTTTATTGTGAGATGAGTATAATTCATAAGAAATAACCTTAATAAAAAATGATTTAATAGATTTTGGAATTTTTTACAACCATCATCAACTCAAAACATCTTATTTAATAACATGTTTAAATATTGATTCCATATCACTATATAAACAATTATATGAATAATCAGAACAGATTAAACAAAATTAATGTTTTTATGACCATCCTTGAAGGCTTTAAATGAAAATAAAACACATCATCATAGTTGATAGTAAATTGACATATCACAGAAAATGAATTCATTTTTTGATTAAGTGGAAAAGAGGAGAGGTTTGATGATGGATATTTTATTAACTAAACAAAAATAAAGTATATGTAAGATAATATAGTAATTATATCAATTTTGATATGGGGATGTTATGATATAATAAAAAAGAAAATAAATGAAAAAGGAAGTGGATTTAACATATTAATTTCTCCTCATTTAGAATCTCATTAAGGCACATTGTTTTGGCCTTTTATTGTGACGGTAAGGTCTTGGATGTATGTAATATGATTGGGAAGGTAATTCTGATGAAATTATGTAGGATACAAGGAATTTTAGGGTGAAGAGAAGTGGTGCGGATGGGTGGTATTTATAGTGGATGGATGGGGCATTTTTTATTATTTTATTAATTTGTTTATTAATTTGGCCAAATTCATTGTATAGATTGGGAATTATCCCTAAAATATATTAAAATAATTATTTATAGTTCGTTGTTGTTTAATTACATCAACCATACATAATCTATGGCCCAATAAATCTTATATCTAATGAATATCATAAATCATAGTATTTTACTGTTCACAAATAACTCAACTATTTTAGGAAAATCCCTAAAAAATAATTGTAACCATTTTTTGATCTGTATAATTGAAAAATGAACTCTATTTTATGAATATATTTTTAAAATTATGATAGATTCTCTTATAAATTAAAACCATCATTTATTCAAAATATACAAATTTTATAATTATTACAGATTTTATACACATTTAAAAATTAATTCAGGTGCCATAAAACTAAATTATAATAATATGAAAAAAATATTAATTTATGAATGTATATTATTATGATATTTTTTTCAATATAATATATTAATTATAAAATTTTAAATAAAATATTTTGATTAAAAAACTAACACTTTATCATTTTTAATAAAATTATTTACGAATTCCATTATATAAATATTTCATATTTTCACTTATAAGATACATAAATTTTATTTTTATAGTCTTGCGTGATGTTATTATTTTTTATTATAGTTTCCTTAGTATTTATAAATAAAAATTATTTCATTATACAATTATAATATGTTTAATTGTATTATTTTAGTATGTAAACATTATTTTATAAATATCTTGGTTGTTACATTATACCCCCCCTCCATTTAGAATTTGAATCTTCATATTTTTATTTAGTTATTAATCATGTGAATATACCATTCCCTGATTGAATTTTTATAATGTAATGTTTTTTCTTCAACCATATGGTTTCTGTATAAAACCATAACTTGGTGAATTACCATATTCCTCAGTACTTTCTATCTATGATAAAAAACTAAACATGATTTTCAAAATTATAAAGGTTATATTATAGATAAACTATTGTTCTTTTGAACACATGAGATGAATCTGTGATATAATTTCTTAACATGGAATCATGAAAAACATTGTGTACCAGAGATAAACTTGGAGGCACACCTACTTGGTAGAAAACCGGTCCTACTGTATCCAGGATTTAGTAAGGTCCAATGAATAGTGGACATAGATTTAAATTTTAACAAAAATATATAAAACTATTCTAAGGATAAGTTTTAAGGAAAACATGATCACCAACCTAAAAAAATGTATATCCACCTATTATCCATATAAATTTTTTGCCTTGTCTGATCTATCCGCATGTATTGGTTATATTAACCATTCAATTTTATTACACACATAGACATGATTTATTACATACAAAACATTACTTTAGAAAAAATAGAATATCTAGAGGTCTGTTGTCTTTGGGGATTAGTAACATTACATAACAACATATAACATAGGACGCAACATCATATTGGAAACTTCCTTTACATGACCACTACATTCCCTCATACATAATATGGCATGGGATAACCTAAGGACATGAATAAGAAAAGGGTGATCTATAAAGCATAGTAATGGAGTTAACGAGGCATATCATGAAATATACAATAAATGTTAATCAATAATAATTTAAATGGAGAATAAGATAAACATGAACATAAATGCCTGATATAACATGATTAACATAACATGAAAATGTGGAAACAACATTTAACATGATTTTAGAATGAACCTAGGCATATCGAAAATGGATCATGAGTAAATACTCATTTCACTTTACTTAACATGATACTAATCTTTACCTAATGCATTGGAGAACTATCAGGGAACACCCTTCTTAAACATTTCATTGCATGCATAAGTGCCCCACATAGATCATACAACATTGAATCAATCAACATCATAAGTTATTCCACGATTAATTAATGTTGAATAAATACATGAAATTACCATTCAATATATATATGATTGTAAAGGTGACTACCCTTGATAGAGACAAGGGTATGGTATTCACTGCACAATGGTCTTGGCTTGGAAAAACATAGTACAATTTCGGCAGCATAACAACATGACATAAGGATTTGTGAAAATTGTAGATGAAATAGAAATGGGAGTCTCAATATATGTACATAAAATTTACTTTATGGGTCTAATATAGAAACATGTCCCAACAAATGTAATGGAATTTATAATCACAATCCAAAAGAATTACATTGATGTAAACAGAGGAGAGAGAAATCCCTCATAGAATTTTGGCATGTTAATAAGTGTACATGGGAGGAATTAATTAAAGATAAATGAGTATCCCATAATAAAAACATAAAGAGGGATGTATGGGAGAGTTTTGAAATCAATCCCCGACATTTATAATTGAAAAAAAATTTAATAACAACATGATTAAAATTGGAAAGAAACGAGAAAGGAATAAATCCCTTACTGGGAAGTGTGATCACAATGGCTTGGGAGAGGCTTGGGATAGGTTCCATGGGAGCTTGGGGAACCTTGTGGGGATTATAGAGAGTGAATACAGAGGATGGACTAACTCAAAAGTCTTTTACTGAATAAAAAGTGGGAGAATGGTTGGGTTTATATAGGAAATGAGAGGGAATTCTTTATTATTTAGGTTTGGGTCACCCCACATTAAACTAATCAATACCACAAACGATCCCATGGTTTATTCCCATGGTTTTTTCCAGAAGTAATTGGAAAAAAATATTTTATAAGTCCAATGTACTAACTTCTTAAAATAATAGGGTTTCTTATGTGTAGGTGAGTCACACTCTCAGTGATATTTATTTAAAAAGTGAAAATGTTTTATAACTCTTAGAGGGTCCACTAATGTTTTGTAAAAAAACTAGGAAAACCTATAATCACATTATTCTAATGTTAAAACATATATTGTCTGATCATATAATTTATTGTTTTTTATTACATCAATATTGGGTCATGATGATGTCATAAAACACATTATATATTCAAATAGTATTTATTTTTTACCCAAAAATTTGACTGTCTCAGAAAATTATGAAAAATCCATCATTGGATAATTTCAACAGCTTGATTCCAAAAATAATATTCATTTTATATAAATAATTTTCTAAATATGTTAATTTTTAATTTTTAAATAAAAACCGACATTTATCTAAAGTTCATGTGTTTTGACAAAAATGGCATTCAAACCATAATAAAAATCTCATTTACATTCATAAAATTATAAAATAATTTATATTTAATAAAAACTATTTTAACAATGAAAATATTTTATTTTAATATTATTTAATTCAAAAAACCTTTTACTCCTGATAATATATTTCTTCGTTGAATATTAACTACAAATACTATTTTCACAATAAAAACAATTTACAAAGTAACAATAATAAAATGAATCTATATTAATTATTGTATACAAATATAATTCACATAGTCATGGTTTTGAGGTCTTGTTATGTAACCCCTTATAACACCAACAAAATAATGAAGGGTAAGGTGAGTGATGGCGATGGACTCATGGTGGCTCAGATAACACTGCTTGGGTGGTAATGTCTATCAACTTCTACTTCTATAATAGAAGGTTTCATTTGAGCTTAACATGTTGAATCTTGGTCTGTGAATGGTCTAGAGTGAAGCCCAATAACACCACCTCCTTTCCGAGCTCTGACAAATGGCCTTCATATGGGGAAAGTCTACTGGATGAGGTCGTCGTATCCTTTGTCTGAGTAAATTGCACTTGTTAAAGCACTATATTTGTACTAATCATGTGATCACTTTTCATTGGCTATATTAGCAATGGTCAGAATTCATAACAGTATTTTAAAATCAAGAAACATAAAAAAATGAAGTGCATATGTTATAAAACAATTTTACATAATAAGTCATTTAATTAGATCGATGTTTATTTTCATTAATGAAATTTTGGGTCATTACAATCATCCCCCATTATGAAATTTCAACCTCAAAATTTCCATGTCCCAAACTAACAAGACAAGAGTAACTCTGCCTTATCACTTCCTTTAAATCCCATGTATTTTCTTCAAACATGTGGTTTCGACAAAACACCTTCACGAGGTGCATTGTCTTATTTCGTAGGACATTTTTCCTACAATCTATGATCTTCACTGGTTGTTCCTAATAAGAAAGGTCATCCTCTAATTATACTATCTCTGAAATGAGTGCATGTGAAGGGTATGGTATGTTCATTCTTAATAGGGATACATGAAAGACATCATATACATTGGACATGGTAGGTGGGATTGATAGTCGATAGACCACAGCCACGACACGATCAACAATCTCGAAGGGGCCGATGTACCTAAGACTTGACTTCCATTTCTTTCCAAACCTCATGAACTTCTTACATGGAGATATGCATAGTAATACTATGTCACCAAATTTATACTCAAGGTCTTATCGAAGGTTATCAGTATAACTCATCTATTGACTCTATGTTTCCTTGATATTATGTTGAATGGTTTTCACCTTCTCCGCCATTTCTCAAACCATTTCTGGTCCTAGCAGCTTACGCACACCAACTTCTTCCCTACATTACGGTGTTCTACGCCTCTTCCCATATAGGGCTTCATAAGGTTCCATTTGGATGCTCGAGTGGAAACTGTTATTATAGGAGAATTTAATAAGAGGAAGGTGTTGATCTCATCCTCTTTTAATGTCTATTGGACAAGATCTTAACATATCTTCTAGTGTCTGAATAGTTTTCTTAGATTGGACATCATTTTGAGGATGATAGGCCATAATAAAGATCAGTTCAATATCAAGAGCATGTTAAAGACTCTTCCAAAACATATATGTGAATCTTTGATCTTGATTGGATACAATATATAGTGGTACCCCATGCAACCTTACCATTTCCCAGATATGTATCCATGCATGTTGATACAATTATAAATCCTCCCAAATTGCAATGAAGTATGTAGAATTTGTAATATTATCAACAACAACTAGATTGCATTTTTTCCTTCGGATGTGTTCCGAAGTCCGGTGACAATTTCCATGGTGATGTTATCCCATTTTCAGGTTGTTATGGGCAATGGTTGCATCATCCCAATAGACATATACCTCTCTGCCTTCACTTGCTGACACGCCAGGCCCATCGATGCATACTCAGCGAACTCCTTCTTCATATTATCCCACCAATAATTCTCTCAGAGTTCTTGATACATCATAGTGTTTCCTAGGTGAATAGAGAAATTTGAACTATATGCACCATACAAAAGTTCCTTCTTCAGCTCCAAACATGATGGAACAAATATTATTTTCCAAAATCTCACAATTGCTTCTTCATTATAATTGAACTCCATGTACTACTCTTTTGTGATAGCTTCCACATTAATATGAATTCCAACATCATCCTTTTTTGAATCCTTTATCATTTCCAAAAGAGATTGATTAGAAATCATTTGTGAAATGATTGATGATGTTCCCTTATTTATGATTCTGATGTCCATATACATCCTATCTAAAAATATTGGATCCTTCTCAATTCTAATCAATGATAGAATTGGTGGGTTCTTTATATATAAAGAACCTTACACATTGTTCGCTTCCCCAGGGAGGTAATGGATTGATCAGTCATAGTCATTGGTCTTCTCTAACCATCTTCATTGGTGCATGTTCAACTCTTTCTGTGTGAATATATACCCGAGGCTTTTGCGGTCCATATATATTTCACACTTCTCCCCAAATTGATAATGCCACAAAATTTTTAACGTGAAGATCACCGCCTCCAACTCCAGATCAAGTGTTGAATAATTATGCTCATGAACTTTAAATTGCCTTGAATCTTAGGAAAATACTTTGTCATTTTTAATCAACACACAGCCCAATCCCTTCTTCGAAGCATCACTTAATACCACAAAATGTTCTCCACTTATGGGTAATGGGAGCACGGGATCAGTGATAACACTTTGTTTTTAACTCCTTGAAACGTTATTCACATTCATAACTCCATGAAAACATTACTCCCATCCTAGATAGCATGGTAAGAGGGTAGGAAAATCCTGAGAAAATTTCTCACAACTCATCGACAATATCTAGCTAACCCCAAGAAGCTATAGATATCTGTTAAAGATGTTGGCCTTGACTATACCTCAATTTTAGAATACTTGGTGGGATTCGTATATATCCCATTCCCCGTGATGATATGGACCAATAATGAGACCTCATTTAAACAGAACTCAAACTTGATGTATGTTTCATAGATATTCTCCTTCAGCAAGGTCTCTAGTACAGTTCTTAGATGCTCCTCAGGAGCATCATTGGATTTGGAGTATATTAGAATATCATCTATAAAGACTACCAGAAATATGATGAGTTAATATATAAAGACTCTATTCATGGATTTCATGATGATTTCTTGAGCATTATTGAGTTCTAAAGGAATTACTATGAATTCATAGTGCCTGTATATTGTATGAAAAGCAGTCTTGGGGATATCTTCCTTCATCACCATTACTTGATAATATCCCGACTGCAAATCCACCTTGGAGAAGTTTTATTCCCCATGAACCTGATTGAACAAGTCATAAATTAATGGGAGAGGATACTTGTTCTTAATCATTATTTTATTAAGCTCACGATAATTTATCTAATAGCGCATTGACCCGTCATTCTTCTTGACAAAGAGGATTGGTTCACCCCTTGGAAAAGCACATGGACGTATAAATCCTTTATACAGATTCTTCTATAGATGTTTCTTCATCTCCTGAAGCTCCACAATATCTATTCTATACAGAGTCTTGGATATTTGCAATGCCCCAGGTATACGTTCAATTGAGAATTCAAAAATCACTTTTAGGAGAGAGACAATTCAATTCCTCGAGAAACACTTTAGAGAATTCCCTCAAAATAATCATGTCTTCAAGGATTGTTTCTTCCTTGGACTCAATCATATGATCCAGATACACATACTCATAGGGTAGTTGTATCCATGCTTTGGATGAAGTATCTATACAAGATTCATGTTCCTCTTTTCACTTGAATAGAATCATGGGTCGATTCTCCATATAAAGAGTGATTTACCTATCACAGAAATTTAATGTTTGATCTATATATGGAAAGCCAATCCATGCCTAGAATTGAATCAAATTCCACCAGAATGAGTATGGTGAGGTTTTCTGGGAAGTTCACTCCACAAATTATGATAGGGGAAGAGTTATGTTCATGGGATGAAATGATTTCCCCATTTGTCATACTTATTAACCTCTTTACTTATATGAGTTGTGGGGGTGTTGGGATTGTTCTACTAATCTTTTGGGATATAAAATAATGAGTATAACTATAATAAAAAATAATGTTCGCTCTACTTGAGGGAATAACTAGCATAATTGTCACTACTTCATTGTCGAGGTTCACCTCGGCAGTAGTGATAGAAAAATCTCACCCTTGCTGCATTGGAGGTTGTTGATCTCCTCCGAAAACCCTTGGCATAGGAAAATTATTTCAATGTTCTTATGTTCTTTGTAGTGGAAGAAATGAGCAATGTGTTGAGGTTCGACTAGAGCATTTCTCTCCTTTGTCGCAGTCATGGATTTTTCTTGCCGATAGTTAATAGCCAGGTGCCCTTCTCTTCCACACCTAAAGTATTTCCTTCTCCCCTTATGGAAATTTCAGGGGTGCTTCATTCCACACCTCTGGAAAGTGGGGTACTGGATTTTCATAGCATTATTGGATTTATCCATCATACCACTAGAATTGAAGTCCACCTTATTATTTTTATCCTCATGATACACCTGAGATTCTTGGATCTCCATTTCAACCATGAGGGAAAATCAGACAGTTTCCTTATAGCTGTCGATGTCGCGGATCGCCAGCACTTTCCGAGGGCAAGGTTTCAGCCCACCAAATAAGTGATAATCCTTTAATTTGGGGGTAACAACAAAGCGGTAGGCGTATCGTGCAAGACTTGTGATTTTTTCCTCGTACACTCCGACATATTCGTCATATTTTATCTTGAGGTCAATGAAGTACATTTCCATCATAATTCGAATGGTGCGTGGAAAGTATTTATCAAAAAAACATTTGAAAATACTTCCATTATAATGCCTTAATCTCCTCCTCAGGGTTCATATTTTTGATTAGTGTCCACTATTAATCATCTTCACCCTCCATATGATAAGAAGCTGGTAGAAACTTCACTTTTTTTAGAACATTGAAGGATGGAGAAGATCTTTTCAATGGAGTTGATCCATTGATCGGCGATTGCGGGATCATATGATCTATAAAAAGTAGGTTTCATTTGTCTCATGAAGCTCTTGATACTGACTTGTTCTTTCTCAGGGAGTGTTGATCATTTATCTTGACCCGTGTTTCTATTCAAATCTTGACTTAACTGAGAGAGAGGCGTAACAATGTTTGTGATTCATGCTCCCATCAAATTGGGAATCTCATTAGCCCAGTCATCACATTGACCTTCACATCTGTTGTTAGCCTGAGTCCCCCTATTACCGGACTGAAATAAAATAATTTTAGGGGTAACACATAAAGGGTAATCCCAGGAAAAACAAGATGACTTATAAATAACATTTATTTCCTTAACTTGTAAATCCATATGCTTCAATCTATGTATCCATGATCTATATTCAAACATATATTCGTAGGGGAATTACATTAATAATGGTTCATACATATCTTGTGAATTTACCAATTCATATCCCCCAAAAGTTTCACAACCATGAGTACAACAAGACCCATTGTTGTGTACCGGGATACAACAGGTCAAGCCTGAAACTCCTTGTCGTGGTTTTCACCCCTAGGTACATCTATGCCGGAGTCGCCTCCTCCGGCTCGTCTCCAAATACGGTTGTATTTTCATGATAAAACACTTTCTTAATACCCACCAAAATTTAGGGATGATTTTATTAAAATTAGTCTTCTTTCTATGGATTCACTGGGGTTTTCTAATCCTAATCCCAAAAATAACTAATCCTATCAATTGATACCGACAACAACAACCCTGCTTTTTTTACACACTTAGTCATGATTTATTGCCTAAGAAACATCACTTGATAAAACATAGAATATCAAGAGGTATAGTGTCTTTGGGTATTGGTAAAATTACATAACAACATAAAATATAGGACTCAACATCTTATTGAAAACTTCCTTTACAAGACTACTAAATTACCACATACAAAGCATTGTATTGGATAACCTGAAGACATGCATATAAAAAAGGTGAGCTATAAATCCCTTTAAGGGAGTTAGCGAGGCATGACATGAATGATAAAATACATTTTAATAAATATGAATATAAATGGATTATAAGATTGACATGAACATAAAGGCATGATATAACAAGATTAACATAACAAGGAAATGTGGAAACAACATTTAAAATGAATTTATCACGAGACAAGGATCATTAAACATGGTTCATGAGTAAATCCTCATTTAACATGAATTAGCTTGAGTAAACCCTCATTTCACATGATGTATCATGATACTAATCTTTACCCAATGCATTAGAGTGCATTCAGGGCGCACCCTTCTTAAAGTATTCATTTCATGAATAAGTGTGCCACATGGATCATATAAAATGGAATCAATCAACACCATAAGTCATTCCATGATTAAGTAATGTATCATAAATACAATAATGTAACATTAATTGTTTATATGGTCATAATGGTGAATACCCTTGATATAGATATGGGTATGGTATTCCATATATAATGATTTTGTCTTGGAAAAACGCAGTGCAATTTAGATAGCATAACAGTGTGACATAAGGATTCATGAAAATGGTTGATGAGATAGAAATGGTGGTCTCATAATATGTACATGAAAGTTTCTGTAAGGGGTCATATTTATAAATGTCCCAAAAAATTTAATGGTGTTTAGATACATAATACAGAATAATTACTTTGATGTAAATGAGGAGAGCGAAATCCCTCACGGAATTTCGATATGGTAACGGTTGTACATGGGAGGCATTAATGTTGGATAAATGGGTCTCCCATCATCAAAACATTAATAGGGTAGTATGGGGGGGGTGAATTCATACGCAAATATTTGTAATTTAATAAAAAGGGCATAACAACTTGAAGAAAATTGGACAAAATGAGAAAGAAGAAATCCATTACTTGGGAGTGTGATCGCACAGTCTTGGGAGAGGATTGAGAGGAGATTATTGGGATACTTTGGAGCCTTGGGAGGATTCTAGAGAGAAGAGGTCATATTATGGAAATAAGTCTGAAGGCTTTGAGTGAAGGGAATTTGGAGCTTGGGTGGGTTTATATAGGAAAGGAAAGGGAATTCTTTATTATTTAAGTTTGGGTCACCACACATTAAACTAATAAATACCACAAACCATCCCATGGGTTTTTACCATGGTTTTTTCCAAAGGGGAGTGGAAAAAAATATTCTATAAGGCCAATGGGCCTTCTACTTAAAATAATAGGGTTACATATGTGGAGGTGAGTCACACTCTCTAGGAAATTCATTTATAAAGTAAAATTTTTTTATAACTCTTGTAGGGTCCACTAATGTATTGTGAATTAAATCAAAATAAACCTCAAATCAAATTAATTTAATGGTAAAACATATATTGGCCTAAAATATCATTTATAGTATTTTATTATATCATTATTGTATCATTATTATTTCATAAAACAGATTATATATTTAAATGGAATTTATTGTTTACCCAAAAATTTGATTGTCTCAGAAAATTATGAAATAATCACAACTGGAAAATTTCAACATGTTGATTCCAAAAATAGTATTAATTTTATCTAAAAAAATTTCTAAATATTTGAATCATTACATTTAAAATAAAAACCGATATTTTTCGAAAAATATTCTGTTTTGACAAAAAACATCTTTCAAACCTCAATAAAAATTACAATTGCATTCAAAAAATTAAACGATCATTTATATTAAAAAAAGTAATTTAAAAATTATTAAATTTGTTAAAATATTATTGAATTCAAAAATCCTTTAACTCATCAAAATATATTTCTTAGTGGAATATTAACTAAAAATACTATTTGCGCTTTAAAAACTATTTACCAAGTAACAATAATAAAATGAATAAATATTATTTATTATATACAAAAATAATGCACATAATCACAGTGTTATGGTCTTGTTACAAAACCCCATATAACACCTGCATATGACTGATGGATAAGTTGTTCGTCGGTGAAATACTCTTGGGGCGGCTTTGATAACATTGCTCGGGTGGTAATCGCTATCAACGTCCACTTCTCACGTAGGAGTTTTTTTTCGAGTTTAACATATTTAATAACGGCTTGGGATTTCTCAAGAGTGTAGCCCAATGATTCCACCTCCTTTAAAAGCTCCGAAAAATGGGTTTCATATGATGCATATCTACTACATGAGGCCATCAATTACTTTGTTTGAGTAAATTGTGTTTGTTAAAGCCCCATATTTATACTAATCATGTGAGCACTATTCAAAATCTATATTAGCAACGGTCACAATTATTAATGATTTTTTAAAATCTATAAACATAAAAAAAATATAAGTGAATATGTTATGTAACCATTTTACATATTTAGACATTTAATTAGATCAATAATAATTTTCATTAATGGATGATTGGATCATTATAGTGGTCCATCATCTTCACTTTATCAGGAACATCCTAGACAAATTATGGTCCCATCAACATATTGTCACCTACTTCATCCCAAAATACTGGAGTTTGACCCTGCTTTCAATGTAATTCCTCAAAATGTTCCATCATTATAGTTGAAACTAAACTATTTTTTTAAGAAAACTCAACTAAAAGGAATATATTGATCTCAAATTATCTAGTAATATATGGGACAAGAACATACGAAGTATTCCATTGTATTAATTTTTATCTGGTTCTATCTTGATATATTTAGGATGAAATGATGTGATAAAATTTAATTCATTTCCCAAAAAATTTAAAAGACCTTTTCAAATTTTATAAGTTACCTTGGGATAATCATTAGATATAAAAAAGATAGGAACTCCATGTGACCTGGTAATATATTTTAGGTTTAGTCATGAATAATGATATAGTTTTAGATTATATTGACTAGAAATGAAATGTATATATTTATTCAGTGGATCAATAATTACCCAAATAGAAAAATACTTCTCTATGTCTTTGGTAACCCCACTAAAATTCCCATGGATATATTTTCCCACATTCACTATGGTACTATAATGGGGTGAAGCATCCCCATTAGTAATTTCTGCTCGTCATTAACCAGTTTACATGTCAAACATTTCATTATAAAATTTGCAATATCTCTTTTCATTCCAACCTACCTGTAATACTGCCAAAGGTCTCTGTACATCCTAGTACATACAAGATTATCCAAGTTGGAGAAATATGAGCTTCAAATAAAAATTATTTTTTCATATTGGAATAATATAGAATCACATAATCTTTTTAAAAATCCCAAGACAAAATATTTATCATGATTAACTTCTTGAAAACCTCCTTTCATAACCAATTTTACCATTTTCTACAACTCATCTTCTCCCTTCTATGCATTATTAATTCTACTTGAGAGAGATGACTTCACTATCACCTGAAAATAATAGAGGAATTTATTGCACTAATAACTTCCATGCCAAAATCTATTTGTTCATTAATAAAGGTGTCATTTTTACAATGTAACATTGTTAATATAGCATGATGTTTTCAACTCATAGAAACAATGAATGAAATTTAAATTTAATTATGATAATTTATTTTTAAATCATCATAATTTATTAAATCAATCCATCTTCTCTACCTCATGTTCAATTCATTTTGAGAGAGTAAATATTTCAATATTTTATAGTCATTATATATTTCACATTTGGATCCAAAAAAATTATGTCTCTACATAATTAAAGCAGAAAACCATAGCTACTAAAATCCAAATCATGTGTTGTATAACTTCACTCATGAGTTTTTTATTGTTCTAAATCATAACAAATTGACTGATAATTCTACTTCAAAACCCAATCACGGCCCTTCAATGATGCATCATTGTAGATGAAAAAAATCACATTTTTTTTGGTGTCATGGACAAAAATGTAGAATTCACCAATATTATTTCCAATTTCTAAAACCAAAAATCATAGTCTTCTTTCGAAAGAAATTTTTTTCGATTTCATGTTAAAATAGATAGAAATCTATATAACAGTGAATTTTTTTAACAAACTATCTGTAATATAATTCTAATCTTAGAAAACTATGAATCTCGATAAAATTTGTCATTTTTTTCCATTAATCAACCTATTTTATGTGTAGGATGAACTGTTATGACATCTTTATTTTCAATGTTCCCTTTAAATTAAAACTTCATTATCTCAAAATAAAATTTCTAAACTTCCCATATAACGAGTTTTAATTATGTGTTTGCTATAAAATCATTTAATTTTTTTCATGATCTTCATTATATTATGAAAACACCAAAACATCATCACAAAAATTTAATTATATATTCCTAGAATATTTTATTCATAAGATAAATTAATATAGTTTGGTTATTTTTCAAACCAAATGGAATAAAAAGAAACAAATAATGACTATATCTATTTTGGAATACTATCGTTTGAATTTCATCCTCAATCACATTTAGAATATTGTTCTTAGATATCAAATAAATCTTGGAGAACTCTATAGTTGATAGGAAATGATCAAATAAATCATAGATATGGGGTAGTGGATACATGTTATTAATATTAATGATATTAACATCTCTATAACCAAGGGAAAATTTCATATAAAAAATAATTCATTTTCATGAGAAACAAAAGAAGACTCCCTGGATATGTGATATGACAAATGAAACCTTTATCGATAAACACTTGCAAATAAAATTTCAATTATAGAAGTTCCACTTAAGAAACAAGATAATGGGGTATTAAAAATATATTTTAATGATGAACTAATTCAGTAGTAAATTAAACATCCCACTTAGGTATAACACTGATCAATTCACCAGAAAAATAGTAAGGTATTCATTTATCACTTTCGCATCATTTATCCAAGCCGTTACCTTATTTTTCATCAATATGTGCATTATAACATTCAATTTCTTACTTTAAGTGTTTCTCGGTTTGCTAATATATTATCAATGCTATATGGACATTCTTTTTTATATAATGAATCACTTTTTGAAAAAATAATTCATTAACAATAAAATCAATAATAACATTGTACACTGACAACCAATCCGTTTCTAGATTAGCATCAAACAATACTAAGGGAAAACCGACAAGGTTTTCATGAAATTTCATTCTACATAAAACAATATAAATATTCTTATAATGAATTTTCCCCTTAATATTTCCCATGGGGTTTTTGCCTTATGTTTTGATTTCATTTGATGGGTTGAAACATCCAATTTAGCAGAAAAACCATCAGAATTAATGGAATGTATAAACCTCATATTAATTAAAAAGTTACAAAAAATTTAGTAGAAAAAATTTATTTGATACCACATCATTGGATGTCTCAATATCTAATTATGTAGTCATAATGGATTTCACTACACTGTTCTACTTTTTGTCTAGAAGCATTCAATCATTAAGATATTTATTTTGGATGGTATTTTTATAATTTCCCATCACAACACATTTAAAACATGTTATAGTTTTCATAAAATGATTGAATTTAATATCCTTTTCATTATAATATTGGGCCATATTTCAAATATTAGAAAAACATTACATATTTTCTAAGACATTTTCTAAGGAAATTTTTACCACAATTTCCACAAAGTAGAAATTTGAGTTTCTTAACTTCATATTTTTTATAGATTCATAACCATTTAATTCCATATAGATCTTTTCTTTTTATTGTTTTTAATGTACACAATATCATTAACCAATTCCATTTATACCATTTTAGCACATCATATTTTTTTTATAACTTTTGAATAATTAGGTGGACAATTTCTTTTTGAAACCATGGCTTCATTCCAGAGTAAAAATGAATGATTTTTCTATCAACGTCTAGAATAATATTAGGGGAATACCATTCTAGAATATTGAATTTTAATTTCTACAGGAACACTGATTATTCAATAAGTGGTTTCAATTTAAGGGACTTATTTTCCATCCTTTATCAAAAAAACCATAGTAAAATATTTTTCCTTAAAAATAATCACAAAATCAATCAATTTTAATGTAGAAATATCCAAAATATTTTTAATATTCATCACAATTTACCACCATTTTTGGGCTTCTCCTTTAAAAAATGACTATCTGTTTGATTATTTGAACACCCCATCACATCTAATATCTTTTCAAGGGATTTAATCCACTATTCATCCACCACTAGTTCAAATAATCCAGTAAAATATGAAATTGTTTCCATATAAAATGGTCCACTGTAATCAAGTTTCATTCTTGTATCTCTATATGATCTCTCTCATAGATTCCACACCCACTTATTTCCTACATTACCTAATAAAAAAATAACATAAACGTCTCAGTTTCAATTATCCCCATTCTAGGATGTATATTTAGAAAGTTATCATTCCCTTTGTGCCTTCCCACATCATCATCCATATTTCTTCTATGAAAAACCATCCATAAATGTCATTTCATAAACAAAAAAATGTAATCCCTAAATACTATTTCATTTCATGTTAACCATAACATAAAAATAATTTATTTTATTCAATTAAAATCATCAAAACCACTAATGTTACATAAAATGTTATTTGGTAACTACTATATGGACAATGCATTAGAAATCATATAATCTATGAAATTCCTTTAGAAATAAATTTATTACATTCCAAAAGAACTTTTCATTTTAGTGTTTTCGGAAATTATTATAGAAATTAGACATATAAATCCATAATAATAAAATACAATTACTCCTAATATAGTATTCATTTCTTCTATAATAAAATTTTGTATTAAACATATAATAATTCCATGAAAAATAATCACAACTTCCATCATGGATTCTCTTTTTATCTTTCCCATCCATAAAACATGTGAAAAACATTTTCAAATATGTGATCAGAAAAATATCAATTAAGGATATAAAAGAAACAAGTTATTATTCCACAAATAATTATATACATATGAATTCATTTTCCCAAATATATACTTCTCACCCATAAAATATAACGTATTGACCTTGTGATAACATGTTAATTCCATGGAACATAGAAAACATAAATAAGACATTATGGGTAACATGGGGAATTAATTACATGAAATTTTTACCCTCACAACTACAATATGATTTGTATCCCTTATGATTACCTCACAATGTATCCCTCACGACTACCGTAATGTGTAACCATATTTGTTACACATTGAATAACTGTTATGGTAAACATACGACATAAACATACATAATTCATTGGAGGGAGATATAGGTACCACCCTTTATCATAAAAGATCCCATGATATAGAATGTAATCATAAAACATGAATACATTCATCATAAAAACATTCATTTTTAATTCATATAAAACAATTAAAAGATGATTTTTAAAGACAAGTCCATGACATCAGGTTTATGATCTTGCAAATGTGTTCAGACAAATTGTATAGTGGATTAATGAGTGTTATTAATTTATTAAATAACAATATTCATATTAATAATTTCATAAATTATATTCATATAACATATCCTTACTAATTTATTAATAATAAAATTTTATTTTCATTATATTGGTGAATTTATTTCAGGTTATTAATGTTTGCCTCATTATGGATTTTCTTGTCGAATTGAAGAAAACCCATAGAAGTCTTATTAAAGGGAGTTAATATTTTCTCTGAATTTTATATAATAACATATATATATTTTTCTGATTTTTAGATGATTCATATGATAAAATGATAATAAAATTGATTTAATTTATTTTGGTTTTTTTCATAACCTTCATAAAATAGAGTAATTTTACTCAATATCATGTTTATATATTTGTTCAAAATAATTACATAAATTATTATTTTCATAATAAAAAATTATTTATCCATAATAATGGTTTTCCAACTAGCCTTGTAGTCGGTAAATGAATATAAAGACACATTATCGAAGGTTATTGTAAATCGACACACCACATAAATTTTTTTCATTTTGAATAATAATAGTAGAAGAGGAGAGGATTGATAATGAATATTATATTAACATAATAAAATTATAATATGTTTAATATAATGTTGTTATCATGTCAATTTAGATAGTGGATGTGATGATATAATAATAATAAATAAAAAACTAAAATAATTATAAATTAAAAAGAATGTGGATTTTACCTCTTGATTTATCCTCCATAAGAACCTCCATAAAAAACATGGTATAGCCTCTTGGTGAGACCAATTGGTTTTGGAAAAGGGGAATATCATGGGTAAATTCATTGTTCTGAAATTAAATAATCTAATAGGCTTTGAGGTATGATGAGAATAATTGTGGAGGTGTGATATTTATATTAGAGGAGAGGGGTCCATTTTGATTATTGTATTCATTAGTTTATTATATTTGCTCAATATTATGGATAGTGTGAGTATTATTTGTAAAAAAACTAAAATAATGATTGTCTGTTTGAGAATATGGGACTATATTAGACATACATCATTTACGAATAAATAAATCAAGAATTTATTATATACAGTAAGTTACAATAAATTACTATTCACTAAAAAAATCAATTATTTGTGAAAAATCATTAAAAATCATCTCAAATATTTAATAACATGTATAATTTAAAAATAAACTCTATTTTATGAAAAAAATACTAAATTTATTTAAATAAATATTTAATTAAATTTATCATTTATTAAAAAAATACCAATTTTAAAATTATAATTGATTTCATAACATGTTAAAAAATTATTTACAGTGTCATAAAATTGTTATATAAACATTTGAAAACATAATATTATTCCATTATTCTATTTTATGAAGTAAATTTTGATTTTATGTTGTTATTTTTATTATAAAATTGTAACTATAAATTTCTGTGTCAACAAAATACCAACACTTAATTTATTAATTTGAAAACATTTATTTACTTATTCCATGATATAAATATATCATATTTAAACTTTTTAAATTAATAAAATTTATTTATTTAGTCACAGGTGATGCTACTATTCTATTAGTATATATTATTTAATTTTGATAAATACCACATAATACATTATACATTTTTTATCAGTTTAATTGTTCAATTCAAGAATGAAAAAATTATAAATTAATATGTTTTTATGAATAATGTATTTCAATATTCTCGAATCAATGAAATAACCCCTTTAAGAGAAACAATCGTTTATATTAGAAAATTTTAATCACCCTATTCTCATAATGAGTAAATTGAATTTTTGTTGTTGACATAATCATATTAGGAGATGTTTTTAATACACATGATCTACATAATGAATATAATTTTTGAAAATGATATTAATCTAAAAAATAGTGATCACACATTTTAAGGAATTAATGTAAGTTATAATGATGATTTACCCAAATCTGATATTGATATATCTTTTTTTTCTCGTTCATGATGAAATTATAGAGAACATTAAGATGGAAAAATATATATAAAATCTCTCTAAACTAGAACATAAAATAAATCCATTAGACATAAATTATGCATTTTTAAAAGAAAATTAAAAACCACAAGTGATCAAATAAAATAATATCAAAAAAAATATTATCAACTTCTAGAACATACAAAATGAAATAGTAGATCAATATGATGAACATTAGAGGTCATTCCATGGATTTTCCATACCACATAAATCTATTGAACATGGTTTAAATGTTTGTTCACACAAGTTAGGAAACCCCAATGAGGCCTCAACTAATCCATTCTAGATGTATTTATGTTGAATTTAAGTTATTATTAAGAGTTGGAATAATTTATCCCATCATGGAATCCTAAGGGGTGAGCCCCAAAAAAATCTTTCCGAAGAAAACAGATACACACTGATGAAAAATGAAACTAATGATCTCTTTCGAAAAAAATGAATAGTGATATAGATGTCATTAAATACTATATGTTGAACCATATATCCCAAAAAACATTCTCTAACACATTACAGAAGAAATTTTAGAATGACTGTCTATGAAGGGTCATTATTTCTTCCTTGATTAATTTTATGGCCACATTCTGCTTTTGATTTCAATAGAAGACCATGAAAGTACCACATTTTCTTGTCCATTTTTTATGTTTTCCTATCATTGTACTCCATTTGATTATTGAAATTTGAAAACTACCTTATAGTGAATCGTGGTTTTTAAATTCCCATACCATATTGAGAGATTCATATGAGTGTTCTTTATTTAATTTAATGATAATCAATATTGTTTTCATACTTTTCATAAGATTTTATAAAATTATATAAGAATAAACTTTAAGAAAAAAATGTTTTTGAATTTTTAAAAATTTCATTTGATAATAGAGAATGGAAATGTTTTGAGTAATATAATTTATAAAGATGTAATTAAGGAGGACAAGGAAAAAATTGGTATTATTTGTAAACTTCATTCCCCCCCCCAATATGAGGAAAATCATATCATTTTTAGGGAATTAATTTATTTATAGAATTTTTAATAATGAATTTAAAATTATTGATTTTCCATTGACTATTATACTCATGTATGAAAATGTGATTGGTATGGAGACCCGAAGTGCACATCAGAGCCACCCAACGTGGGTTTCTAACCCTAAACCAGATCGATCTTATGCAGATGTTGTTGCGGGTAAATCAGATGTGGTGGTGGATAAATCTGGTGATGCTTTCGTCGATTCTTACACTGAGATTCAGATCAAAACTAAACAGTTTCGGCATCGAGGTCAACTTGCAATTTCTTTTACCGAGGTTGAGGTAAACATTCTGTCTTCTGATCTTCGGCTTGTTTTAGTTGGTAAGTGCACAAATCGTCTACCTTCGTTGAAGTTTCTTCGAATGTCTTTGGAATCAATAGGTTTTACGGGTTTTAGTTTGGGTCTCCTTAATCCGTATCATATTATCTTTCGGTTTGACTCAGAAGAGGATTACTATAGGCTATGGATGAAGAGATCTTGGTCTTTTGGGGGATGTTTCATGAAAATTTTGAAATGGACCCCTACTTTTGACCCGTATGCGGAATCTCCTATTGTGCCCGTATGGGTTAATTTCCCTGAATTTCCTTTTCACCTATTTAAACAAGCAGCTTTATTCCCAATAGAAAGTTTGATTGGCTGTCCTCTGAAATTAGACTCAGCCACAAAACTCTTATCTAGACCCTCTATAGCGAGGATCTGTATTGAAATAGATGTTTCCCAGCATCTGCCAGATCATGTTTGGATTCAGAATGGTGATTTTGGTTTTACACAAGAGGTTCTCTATGAAAGATTTCTTGATTACTGTCTTAGTTGCTTTAGACTTGGACACACAACGAAAAACTGTGAAAAGGATCCTGCTAGCTCTAAAATCAGGAAAAAAGTTTGGGTTGAAAAAGGGATGCAAAATCATAAGGATATTGCTGGTTCTTCTGGCTATATCAAGAATTTGGCAGAATCTGGCTTGAATTCCGAAATGAATAATTTTCAGGTTGAGAATAATCTAATATCTG
The DNA here is from genome assembly GCA_963277665.1 of Viscum album. Classification (NCBI taxonomy): domain Eukaryota; kingdom Viridiplantae; phylum Streptophyta; class Magnoliopsida; order Santalales; family Viscaceae; genus Viscum; species Viscum album. The sequence goes on from OY728141.1 coordinate 517,530,541, forward strand.
ATTATGTTAACTCTATTCTTAAAGTCACTGCCCCCCTCCTATTTTCATGGATGAACTGCCTATTATTAACAAAGTGGATGAGTCTCAGTCTAAAAACAAAGAGGTTGCTAGTACATCTGTGTTGGTTAAAGAGCCTACCCCTCACATTTCCCTGCCTCAGCTTGAGGAAGTGCAAATGCACGATAGTACTCAGGAAGCTATTGAGAATTAGGTGTGTGAAAACTCTAAAACACATTCAGATGAACCTCTCCAACCCAAAGTGGGGGAGTTTCTTCATCTAAATGATCGTAAAGTAAAAAAAGTCATAATGGATTCGGATGGTTTCATCACTCCATCTTCAAAGAAAATTAAAAAATTTAGAGGCAATACCAATTACGAAAGAACTGTTATCACTAGGTCATTTGCTGCTAGAAGACCTGAATTTGTAGTGCCTCCTCAACCAGTCCCTCTGAAACCTTTGCTGGATTATTCTGAATGCTCTGATACAGGTTCCTCTTCCTAAATCGAGGCTCTGGGTTCATGTTGGATGGTATTGCTTACTTGTTCTTGTTCAGTACTGTTCGCCCAATCCTTGTTTGGATTTAATTTGACTGAGCTTGGTGATTCACTGGAATTTGTTTGATGGATGTTGTAGATTTTTACTGCTAGCCTTTCCTTGCTCCTGTTTGGTTGTGAAATTGCTCAAATGGTGTGCTATTTGACTCATCTATGCTTGGACAAGTTTTGATCCTGCAAGGGATGTTGAAGTTCCAGATTTTTGATGATTGGTTTTCCTACTCTTGGCTACTTGGAAAGGTTATGTTGGTAGTTCTGCTATTTGAATTCTATTTCTTGGATGGCTCTGAGCTATTACTGTACAGAACCTAGATGTTCTGCTCCTTTTTGGTTGTTCTGGACTTCAGCTATTAAATACGTTTGGTTTTTGGTCTGCTCGTGCTCTAGTCTCTGATCACCTGAGCCTGGCCTCTTTTGCTTTGATTTCTGGATGCAAGGTTATGTGAGTTGGCATCATCAATTGACTGAATTTGCAGGACTACTGCTTTTGTTGGATGTTTACTCTAGGGAGATCTGGTTTCTGTTTTTTTTCACTGTTCTGTTTGACTTGTTTTTGTTGTGTGACTTAGAACAGATTCTGCTCTAGTTGAGTAGCTGGGTGCAGTTGATGCTGGTTCTGATGGTTTTTTCCTCTAAAGTTGCATACCTGTTTTGACGCGCTTGGAATTCCGGTCAGATGCATTCTGTTTGGATCAAGTTTTTCCAGAATGCATAATGTGCTGCATTTATTGGCTTTTGTGTGTCGGGTTTCTTTTAGCAGCCTTTGTTTCACATGTTTTTCCTTATGGGCTGTTTTTTATTTGCTTGCTGGTGTAATCTATCTGCACCTCGTATGTACATTGTAACCCTTTTTTTTAATAAATTTTCTTTGACATGGATTGGGAAACCAATCCATGTTACCTTCAAAAAAAAAAAGAAAATGTGATTGGTTTTTATGATTTAGAAATGTTGAATTTTTCAAAACTAAAAAGGGAGGAAGACCACTTCCCTCGTAATATATCCAAACTTTTTGGATAAATCCTTTTAAATATTATGTGAATAATCTAATAAAATTCTTGGAGATTTATATTTTAATAATGTTGAGGGACACCAATATGTTATATCGTACAAATAAAAACCCTAGACATATCACTTATCTAATATAAAATAACTAAAAATATGTTTTTATATATTAATGCTTCCATTAAAAAATATTTATAATCTTTATTAATAAGTAATGTAACTATCATTTATGATCTTCTAGAAATGATTTAATTGATTACAATTTTACAATTAAATTATGAGGTTAGTCATATGCTTGTTTCAACTGTATAAATTTTTTATTGAGATTAACGATAATAAATAATTTGATAATATGATTTTATACCACATTGAGTATATTTTCCCACACAAACATGGTTAAACAACCACCTAAAACAAATTACATTTATAAATTTTCAATTAAGCAGTTATAGGAATAAATTCAAATTCATCGTTATAATTATATATTTCATATTCAATTCACATCAACTATTGCTCCATTCTTCTCCAAATAGTATGAACCTAAATTAAAAAAGGAATCAAAATTTAATATTTTTCTATACCAATATTTTTTTAATGTTTATAGTGCTGTAGTAATTAGGATGTGTATACCTGAAGAACTGGTTAATTTTTTAAATACATATTTGGACACACAAACACATGGATTATATTTTATACCATAATTCCATCGCATAATGTATTAGATTGTGGAATGTTTTTTTTAAAAAAAAATATTGATTAAAAAATAGTTTTTTAAAAAAAATAAAAACTACCAATTGTGTAGTGGAATTTTAAAAATAAAATACATCCCATAAATTAATTGATATTATGTGAAATATTTAATCGTGGGAATTTGATTCCAGAGGCCCATTTCCAATTTCATTTTGATTTTTCAATATTTTTTATGATGTAAATTATATATCTATGTGTATTGATGAAAAAATGTCATGAATAGATGATGAAAAAAAAGTTATTTCATATATAAAAACAATTTTATTTTTGATTTTTTGTTCCTTGAGTAATAATAATTGACAAAGGAACATACATCTATAATAAGAACATGAAATCCTAGAGGAAGATATATTGTGTACATCACTAAACATCCACTTACTAACACAACCAAACTAATGGGATTGATGGGGTTTTTAATGGAAATATTAAAATGATTATAGAGAAAATGATACAACAGAGTTAGATGGAATAGAGTAGAAATTTTAAGGATGTGTTTTGGGAAAATTATTTATTATAAAACAATATTAATAATATAAAATTATATACTAGATTATAGAAATCACTATCACTAACTAGTTCAGATGTATCATAAATACTACTATCGCATTAAGGGTATCAACATGATGTTTGGAAAAGCAATATTATATTGGATATCTCTAATTATGGAGCTTTATTCCCTACTAAGTGAGGCGTATAAAAATTCATTATTATATTAGGAGAAAGAGGGATCATCCCATGAATGAATCATCAAGGAATGTGATTTTACAATTGTAGAAAATATATTTTTACACATATTGAAGATGAAAATCATTCTAGTAAAATATAATTAGAAATGAATAGGACTATAAATAGTAAAAATCCATCGTATTTGGTGGACATTAGATAAATTAATAATGTAATAGAACCCCTTAAATATAAATATTCATCATCAGAATCATTTTAATGAATATTTTTGGAAAAAATCATTAGAGGAGTCCAAAATCATCCAAAATTACATTGAATAAAATACATAGTTTTTTTCATTACAACACACCAGATTATATTATTTTATATTTAACATATTTTATTTAATAAAATCCAAGTTGTAAATTTAATGGAAGTGTTTTAATGAAAACATTATTGGGAGAATAAAATGTAGTTTATAATTAGGACACTCTTTTTTATATTTTTTATTATTTATATCCTAATAAATTGTTCTTACTGTTACTAATATTAATTTACCATTTAATATTTTTTTCATACATTCCTTGTGATTAATGTTATAATTCCGGGTATAAATTTCAGAAAGGTATTATAAATATTATTTTATTTAACATTGGAATAATTATATGATTATTGAGTGAATTTTTTAATACCACCAGGAATATCTTGTTATATTCCTATGAAAGGGAGAGTGGGTGAAAAGATTTTTGATTAATCAAAAGTATAACATCAGAAAACCAAAATTGTTTATCTTAATTTGTTTAATGTTGTAAACATATAAATAATAATTATCATAGAATCAAAAAGTAGTTTGTTAAGAATTTTTTATCACTTGTTGTTAAGGAAAATAATTAAATTCACATTGAAATAGTTGGCAGTCAGACTCACACTATCTAATGTAGATGATTGGACTCAAAAAATTTATGAATATCCGTCCAATTAAGAAGTTGATTTCTTTAGATAATGTCTGATAATACTCACATTGGTTCCAAAAAGGATGTTATTTTTATAATGTGAAGTTTTTTTGGAGTTTTCATGGATTCAATAAAAATTTGAATATTATTTATTGGTTTTTAATTAAAAATAATAATAATTTAAAATTCAATCTTCTAATTGAAGCCTTTTGAGTAATAGAGATAAAATGTGACCCCCTTTGTAATTATGAAAAGAATTAAACCATTGATGTCAAGATTTTTTGTCTTATATAATCAGTGTGAGATCACTAGATGAAATTTTTTTTAAGGATGTTTTGTTTTTTTGGAATATGTTAAGATGAAGGTGTTGTTTTTTAGTCAGAACCATAAGATTAAAGATACAAAAAATTAAATAATGAAGTTGGCATGAAATGTAATATTTAATTAAAAAAATTTCTTAATCTGAACCTGCTGATATTACTCCATTGGAATTTTTGTACCACTGGTCATCAGAGGTATAATAAGTTGTGTAGATAATATTTGGGACCATTATTAAAGAAAGGGCATGACATTTTTTAGGGATAGATGAATACAGGAATGTTAGAAACTAATTAACAATGTCGTCGGCCATTTTCATCTAGATGAATTGTTGATTGTTTTCAATTGGTTCAAGTGAAAATAAAATTCCTCAAATAGGGTTTCATTTTGTTCAAGATTCATCGAACATGAGATAAAACCAGTTACCATAGTAATTTATATACCGATTCATCAGGAACATGCAGATACTAATAAAATTCATTGCACTCAAGATCAGGAGTAAAGTGAAATATAATATAAACATGTATCATTTACTAAAAAAATATTTATATAGGTTTATATAGATGATATATTAGAATATAAAAATTCATTAGAAAGAAAATTTATTTTCTAAATCATTATATTTTTTAGAAGTTTTCTATATTTAACAAATAATTTTATTTATGACACAACAATGAATAAGTGATTACATTTTTAATGAGTGATTCAAATAAATGATATTATAAATATTAATAAAATGTAATTTAGATATTTGGATGTCATTCATGATTTTTAGGGATGATAATGACATATTATAGTTGATTTAATTCATTTTTATAGAAGTAAAAAACTGTTTTTATGACATTAAAAAATTAATTACTTTATAGTTTCAAAATTGAGATAAATGATTTTTTGAAACAAATACTATTTTATTAAATGATAGTTTAGTCCTAAAAATATTTTATTTTTCCCTGTAAATTATATAATGTTTCAAATTAAATTGAAGAAAAACTTATGGTTATATTTTAATTTTATAGTAAAAATAGTTTCCATATATCGTGGAAATTCATGAAGACGTGGTAAGAGTTAATATTTTTTTACATTGCATTAAACCTAAAAGTGAATGTCAGTTTTGTTCCCTAAACATTTCTAAAACATATTGGTTGAAAAGATGTCTAACCAAAATTATCTTATCATTGTAATAAATTAGTTTGGGAAAATTTTAAAACTGAAAAACATTTAATAATAAAATAATATTTCAATACCTTTCTAAAGTACCCCTCTTTCATCTTATGAAGGGCCCCCACCTCTACCCACTTACTCACACATCTCAATCCACTTGGATTGTCAAAATTCTATGAAAGTAAGCTCCAAATATATCTACCTTCCTCCTCGAGTCATTACTTTGGGTATAAGGTAATTCAAGAAATCATGTTGCCTCAAATCCAAGTGAGTTACACTTTTAAGAGGTAGTGTCTTCTCTCAAGTTTCTTTATTTTATTTTTCTTCTCTACTCCCTATGACCTTTTTAGTATGTGATTTAATAGCAGCAATAGTATCTTAAATATACTAGGATTCTATTATAATAATTATTCGAACTACGATTACAAACACCTCATTCTAATAGATATGAACATTATGTTTCTGTGGATGGCGAACTACGGTCTCATGAAATGAAGAATGATCACTTTTCACCTACCACCTCTCATAGTGGCCATAATGATGGAAATATATTAATATAATATATATATTAATTTTTTATTCTATCTATTATTATATATTTTTCATTTATATTATACCTTTATTGTTTTATAATGTGTAAATATAATAATTTAATTTGGGGATGTGCGGACCATCACCTCAACAATATGATATGACTCATTTGTATTATAGAATTAATGTATAAAGGAAGAACTTGATAAAATTATTTAATGTATATAATATATTTTATTATAATAAAATTATAATATACCTAGGTATATTTTAGTTTTCGTTCCATTAAATATGAAAATGATATGAAAGTAATGTTCAGGCGTACGTACAACATACTGTCTCTATAAATACTGCATTTCATTTCTTATCTCCAAATATTATGGAAAATAATGAATACATATATACTGGAACTAAATAAATATATACTGTATGTATATTATACATAAATCATGATTAATATTATTTTGATGAAGGACTTTTGAGTACATGGACAATTTACCTCAAAACAAGTTCATTTTTGTCTCAAGTACCAAATATCGACAAATTGACAAATATAAAAATAAATAATTATTTAATTTAAAAAATGATGATAAGTAATATAAAATTAATAATAATCATGAAATAGTTTCTAAATCAAGAATAAATTAAACTATGTTTATTATTCTAGAATATAAAAAATCAATGAGACTAGTCGGACTCAAGGTAATCTACTTCGTCTCAATCTCCTTTCATTAAGGCATGTTTTGGTTTATACAAAACCTTCTTTTATAAAGTCTATAATTATACCATTATTCTTTTATTTCATTCAATGATTTTCAAAAAGAATTTTCTGTTTTATGAAGTGTTTTACTAAATGTCAAATGGTATGTTTATTTTTAATGTACGTGGTGACAATGACCTTTTTTCCACCACGAGAATTATTTGATATTTGGCATCCTCAATATACTGTAATGTTTTTAAAAGGAATATATATACCATATAACCATTCTAGGTATTTTGTTGTATTGAAAATGTTTTTCATAAAACATTGATTATGTCAATATATTGAAATGATATATTTTGAATGCAATGGGGAAATATTATCTTTATTTTACAATTTTTTTTGTTATGAATATGTTATGGTTATTGGGCATTGTTTAACTATATGAGTACTTCCATGATAAACCAAGTGCAGATGAGCCCAAGATATCACTACAATTAATGCATTGTAAAATATGACGTAGGTAAATGTTAATGATTCTCCTAATATATTTAAATAATATACAATGATTGGTATTCCAAACATAACTCTCTATGAATATTTGAAAGAAACCATTTAATTATGTTATGAATGACAAAAGATACCTTTGTGATTTATGATATCTATGTGTTATTCATAAATATTTTGATTATATGAGGCATGTAAAATAGATTATGTTTGAGGATTGAAAATTATTCATTCATTTATTTATATGTTTTGACGGATGAATGTTTTGCTTCATTATTTTATTTCACTTAATTAGTTTTTAATACTCATTCCATGTTTTGGAAATGCTTTTCCTAGGGTATAAGGAAATTATTGAGAAATGAATAATTCATGAAATTTTATATCAATAAAATAATAATTATATTATTTATGGAGTTTTATTGTTGTGAAAATATCAGATAGAGTAGAAATGTCTAATTTTTCTTATTTGAGATATAGTGTATTAGTTATGGCTTAATTCTAGAAAACGCTAAACCTGAAAAGATCCTCAATGTTAATTCTTGACATAACTCAAAATTATGTAATGTTTAAGTTTGGGGCCTTATAGTTAGTTTCATAGGTCGGTTTATATGCCTTTAGAGGTTAGGTTATAATAGACATAACCATAATGGTGATCATATTAGAAAAATTCATAGCTATTTTATATAAATTGAATTAGTTTAATATACCTTGAACAATTATATATTAGTATTTAACCTCGTAATAAGATAATATATTATGGTTTTATTGATATACTCACACTAACCATTTTCGGTTTAGAAAATAGGTGGATCTTGCAAGCACCAATGTAACAATGGATGGGAAGGAAACTGTGTTGGTTTTCTGAATAAGAAACTGAATGAACTTGGAGATGAAATGAGAAATATTGTGGTTATTATTAACCAACTACTTGGAGTCATGATAGACCACTTGAACCATGGTGATTTTTCTAAGGCATTTTATATGCGGGAACCGTATCACTATGGATTTTTAGGTAATAGTAATTAATGTATGTATATTAAATGTCAAGGATGTGGAAAGAAACACCTATGAAAATGATTAAATGGGACATGAAGATGTTATAGATGTGGTAATGAGGGTCATAAATCAATAACCTACCATAGAAAACAAATTAATTCAGTTGACTATAGTAAAGGTAATGAAGTTCATTATGAGGGATCAATTACAGGTTTTAAATGTGGTATGCATGGTCATTGCACAAATAGATTTCATATTAAGAAGCTTTAAGAATTGGATCAATATGACCATACAAATATATACTTACCAATAATTAATTATATTTCAATTGAATATGAGGAAACTAAATATGACCTATGAAAGGTATGAATTATTTCATAACTGATATTTTGACACTATCAAATCTTAATATATGAATCATGATTTTGTTTGTAGGAATGAAGTATAATGGAATAAGTTGGAAAAAATTGTTATGGGATCATGAAGAATTATGGGTGATTTAGATGTCTACATTTTAGAAATTTGAGGGTTATGATAGATATCTGTGATTAAGTGTTTAAAAGTATTAATGCTATTTTGTTGATGGGATTATATTGGAAGACATCTCTCTTACATGTGTAACCCTAATCGTTTTTATGTGAAAATAATATTTGATTAAGAATTTTCTTTCCTTTTGTGGATATAGTTATAAATTACCATTTGGGTTTATATGATCTTTGAATTTGGGGAAATTATAGGTTATTACCTTTTTTGGATGAAAATCGTGGTATGAGATAACATTTGAAGTTAAAAATGATATGCTTATTTTTGTGGAATTTATCTCATTTCTGGGAATGTTATAAAAAAATGTAGTTTTTTAAAAGAGACAACATGCAGACAGTGTGACAACCTATTATGTCGGACAAAGATGCTATAATTGTACCCACAACCAATGTGTGTCTGACATTTATCCCCTACCAATAATTTAAATGATGTCATTGGTTAGTATGACATATTATTTTTGGTTAAATGATTTTATAGATTAAGAATAATTTGATTTTGGGAACTTATGTTTTATAAAATTGATATCCTTTGTATATGAAGATGATTGGGTGATTAGGTGGTAAATGTTATTTTGGAAGATGTTTGATCTTTTGGAAAAATTATATTCCTAAATAAAATAGAATACTATGGGATTATATTTGAGGATTAGTGGATGGATTTAATTTTGGATGAATATATTTTTTGGGTATTTTGGTTGTTTTTGGAAATGATGTACCTATCATAGAAAACATGTGATTAGGTTAATTACATTTAAGTATGATCCATTAATAGTAGTCGATGTTATTTAGAGATTGAATTTATCATGGATGACTATATGATCGAATACATATGAATTTTGGTTTTCTATCTGAGTTTGGATTATTTTGAATAATTATAAGGCAATTGTTTATTAAATAGTCTTTGTTTAACTTTGGGTATTGTTTGTTGAATATTAGAGATTAAGAGTAGTATTTCTTTTCTAAAATGATTATTTTTTTGGTGGATTATATTTTTTTTACTAACCAGTTATGTTCTAGTTAATATTTCATGATAGGATGAATATATAGTTAATCATTTTTGGACTATGTGATTCTCTATATGTTGATATATCTGGAATACTCATCATGTGGGAAAAAAGATGACTTATTGGGGAAACTGTTTAAAGGATGAAATACTATTTTTCAGGTATATTTATTTAATTATGATCTTAGTCTATGTATTATTAAAATTATTCAACTTTATAAAAAGTATTTTGAAGAAAAAAAAATTTACGCTTAATTTTATCATTATACTTTTACCCAACCACAAATTTATGGTATTGTAGTGGTTAAATTTTCATGATCATGTTCTATGTCACTATCTATTAGTATATAAGAGTTTGTTTTTCTTCTATATCCATGTTTACTTACATGGAATCCCTATATGGCTTATCTTTGGTGACCTTTGTTCATCTATTTTGATATTTTAAATTCATAGTTTTATTGACTCTTTTTCTGAAGAGGGATATTTAGTGATGTTTTCGAGCCAAATTTCAATATTGCAAGGATGTATTTTTACAAAGATGAGAATGGTATAATGACAAATGTATTTATAGAAAAATAATTTTTCTTTAAAATTAAAATCTATGAATAAGATATTAGTTTTACATTAAAGGGGCACTTTTTCTGATAGCGTACTCAGCATGCAACAATATTTTTCTCCTAAATCTTATGTTGTGCAGCAAAATGAGTTATATTGAAAAATAATACGATAATTATATTGTTATTTTAAAAGGTAGATAACGAAAATCCATTAAAATGGATAAAATTAATAGTATAAATTGAATTTTTAAATATGGTTTAAACTTGTTATATAATTATTCAATTTTTTACCAAAATTATGTGAAATGGAAATAAAACCTATTGAAAATAAATGATGACTTTTTTTAAACCCATTTAAAAGAGAATAAATGGGATTATAAAATCATTTCTCACTTTATGGATATTTATATAATGTTAAATACACTTTATATATTCAATGTAATGTTTTAAATTCATCCTATATATTTTCTAGATATGATATAATAAAAAAATAAATTGTTCAGATAAAAGATATTTATTTTCTAAAAATGGAATTTTACATCCTTTTGATTGATAACCCATTATAAATTTAGTTTTTTACAACTTTATAAGTTCTATTGGACAAAATAAACCTCTTATTTAGAATATGTACATCAAAATTTAATTTTTTTGAATTTTTGTTATTTTTTTAAAAACTATCATGTGTTGATGAATATTAAATATAAGTGAAATTTTAATTGAAAACAACTTTTCACATCGAGATAATTTATGGTGTTAAACAATTTAATTTAATAGGTTTAAAGTATAAATGGAATATATTTTTATCATTTAATCCATTTTTTTACATTGAAAAAAATTTCCCATTGAAATTGTACATAAACTCATGTCAATCCTTTGATAGTTATTACTTCTAAAAAATATGATTTTTTGTTTTGACAAAAAGAATTAATTTTAAATTAATTACCACAACTATTATGATGTTAGTTTTTCAAAATTTATTCCATATTTTGAATCATAACTTACTAATTTATTGAATAGTTACATTGTAGTTTTGTACAATATGAATAGTAACTTAAGAAATTATTTTATTTACCATGGTTAAAGGGTAAATATGGTAAATATGGGTATAAAATTAATAATTTAATAATTTAAAAATACAGTAAAAAGTTTCTTAATAAAATTTTATTAGATATTTATTACCTTTTAAATCTTTGAGATGATTTTGGGACCCCCATTGATCCACGTAGATGTGAAAATGAAATTTTATAAGAATTGACTTTTTATATAGAGAAATATCACATAAACATGTACCTTTTACTAAAATAATTTTTATAAGGGGTTATATGATTGATCTCTTCAATAATAAATAGTAATTAGAAATATAAAAATATTGTATACATCATGATAGTTTATTTAAAAAATTAGATATTAAATAAATTTTTATTATGAAACAATGATGATGATGTTATTACATTTTTAAAGAAAGATTCAAATAAATGATATTATAAATATTAAAATAAATGTAATTCTATTTTTTTATGTCATCCAAAAATTTGATGGATTATATTGAGATATTATTTTTGATTAAATACCTATTTTTCTAAGTAACCTAGTTGTTATTACTTTATAAAAAATAATTTTTTTGTAGTTTCAAAATTAACATAACTGAATTTTTAAAAAGAAATAAAATTTTATAAAATGATATAATAGTCCCAAAAATATAAGAATCATATAACTGAATTATATAATGTTAAAAATGTCATTAGTGATCCACTTACTGTTCTCTTGCAATTTTATAGTAAATATAGTTACAATATATTGTGAAAATAGAAGAGGACATGGTAAGAGTTAATGTTTTTAACTAAGGGTTAAAGCTAAAAGTGAAGGTTAATTTTATGCCCTAAAATTGTTTAATTTTTTTTAATTAATTCTCCCCAGTATTATCTAATATTTGAAATAAATGTGTTTGGGAAAATTTAAAATGGAAAATTAAATTATTATAACGAAATATTCCAATACCATTTTAAAGTGCCCCTCCTCCCACTTATAAAAGGTCATCACCTATACCTACTTACTCACACATATAAAGCATCTTGGCTCATCAAAATTATACTAAAATAATCTCTCAAAAATCCCTATCTTCTTTCTAGAATTATTACCTTGGGATGAAGGAAATTGAATAATGCCTTTTGGCTCAAGTCAAAGACAGATACTCATTTAAGAGGTAGCGTCTTCTCTCAATATTCTTTATTTTATTTTCCTTATCCAATCCCTATGCTCTTCTTATTCATTGATTTCATAACTAAGCGAATATCCTAAATAAAATATTATGGTTTTATGAGAATTAATCTAACTACACATACATATACCACCGTCTAATGGATATGAGCATACTGTTTCTGTGGACAGCGAACTACTGCCTCACGAAATAATGATTGTTCAATTTTCCCCTAACACCTATCATTGTATCCATTATGATTGAAATATATATATATATATTATATTTATTATATTTTTATTTTCTCCCTTCTTCTGTATTTTTCATTTACTGCCTACCATTATGCTTTCTATGATTTGTAAATACAATAATTTCATTTGAGGAAGTGCGGACTACTACCCCGACAAAGTGATACGACTCGTTCATGTCATACATGGAACATATAAAGGGTAATATTAATAAAATTATTCTAACATATATAAAATATTATATTATACTAGAATGATAATATAACTATGTATCATTTTGTTTTTATTCCAGTAAATATGAAAAATAAATGAAATTAAAGTTCATGTGTACGTACAGCTTACCATCTCCATGAATGTTGTGTTTTATTTATTATAACAAAATTTTAGAGAATTTTATGAATACGTATATACTTGATATAAATAAATATATATAATGGTTTTTTATTATACTTAAATCGTGAATAATATTCTGTTGATGATGGTCTTTTGATAACATGGATAATTTACATCAATACAAGTTCATTTTCAACTCAAGTTCCAAATATCGACAAATCAACAGATATGAACATAAATAATTCGGTAAGATTTATAAATTGAAGATAAGTAATATAAAATGAAAATTAAATTTGAAAATTGTTTGTATGTAAGTGAAAATTAACCTATGATTGTTATTCTGGAATATAAATAACGAATTAGACAAGTCAGAGTAAAGGTAAGGGACTTCGTCTTAATCTCCTTTCATTACGGCATATTTTTTTTTGTACATGACCTAATTTTATATGGTGTATAATTATAACATTTTTATTTTATTTAATTAAATGGTTTTCAAGAATAATCTTTTGTTTTATGAATCATTTTAATAAATGAAAAATGGAATTTTTTTTAATGTACTCGGTGACAATGCCGTTTCTGTCGCTGCCAATATTATTTGATATTTGGTTTCCATTATTATTTGTAATGTTTTTAAAAGGAAAATAAACACTATATTCCATTTTTATTTATTTTTTTATTGAAAATGGTTTTTAGAAATCATTGATATTGTCAATATCTTTAAATGATATATTTTTATTGTAATGTGGAAATATTATATTTTATTTTATGCTTGTCTTATGAGTTATGAATATGTTATGGTTATTGGTAATCGTTTACATATATGGATGGTTTTCTGATAAACCAATTGTGGGTGAGCCCAAGGTAGCTCTCTAATTCATTGGGTAACATGACATAGGTAAACGTTAATGATTCTCCAAAAATATTAAAGGAATACACTATGATGCGTATTTCAAACGTAACTCTCTATGTCGCTCTGAAAGGAATAACGTAAATATGTTATGGATGATAAAAGTTACATTTGTGATTTATTATTTATAATTTATATTCATAAATATTATGATATCTTGAAGTATGTTAATAAGATTATTTTTTATGATTTATGAGTATGTGTTCATTGAATTGTATGTATTGATGGACTATTGTTTTCCTTCTTTATTTTGTTAACCTTACTAAGCATTTTATAATAATCCCATGTTTTTGAAATGATTTTCACAAGGTATATAGAAGTGTAAGAGAAATTAATAACTCGAGAAGATGTATATATAGAAATTAATTTTTGTTTTATTCAATGAGTTTTATTGTTGTGAAAAAATCAATAGAGTAGAAGATTCTACATTGTATATTTGAGATGTATTGTATTATTAATATCCTAATTATCTAAAACTATAATCCTGAAATGATCCTCAATGTAAAATTTTTTACTTTACAAAATATTATGTAATGTATAAATATGGGGCCTTACACCCACACCTCGCCACTCCCTGTATTTGGGTGGGCACTATTCCCAACTAACCCATGAAACATCTACTACTCCTTTATGTAGTGGGACTCACCTTAGTCCGTAGAGGGAGAACTAACTCTTATATATGTATCATTAAAATCATATGGAGGGTCACTTATTTTGTAACTATATCTCATAGCCAATTGAGTTCCATCTCTAATGGGGGGCCTTCTCCCCTCTGCTACTCGAAGACGAGGGAGTACTACATTGTTTGTGAATACATGTTCCCTGATCAAATAGGTAAGTAATACTCTGATAATAGAGGACATGCTCCTTGATAAGAAAGTGGAGTTCCACTCCTTGGATTGAGTACCCACACCATATCCCAGTAGGGGAGTATCACTCACTTACTAGAGGACTTTCACCCTAGTTGGATAGGGGTACCAACTTTTTCCACTCATCTATATTGGGAGAACTGCACCCTGAAATAGTTGGAGAGTACCAACACCAGGATAGTGTACCTTCTCCCTAACATGGTTGGGGAGTGCCGAATCATCCGGAACAACACATATGGATGAATCGTGACCTAGAGAAATAGGAGAGTATTGAATCTTTTGATAGAGGACTTATGACATAACATAGTAGGTCAATACCGACTCTACCTATACATCATATAGAGAGGACCCACTCCCTATAATGATAGGGGAGTACTATATATCTTCACAATCCTCAAAACAACACCTTATCCTTTCCCCAACAAGGAAGTAAAACCCCCATAGGAAGAAACTCAATGTTAACAGATCACAACCATGGTGTGGGGAGTCCCATTTACACCTATGCATAGAGGTAAGGGAAACCCATTCCCTAGTCCATCAGGATTCACCTGTCCATGTGACTCACAACAAGAACAACTCTGATATCCAATATCAAAACTGTAGAACTTCAAAAGTGTATTTATCTATTTATTACATTGTGTATCTAATAATCAATAATGGAGGCCACTATATCATTATATGTGGAAAACCTCTCAATATATACTTATCAAAATCCATCATCTATGTCCCGGTGAAGAATTTATAGAATGTAGAAGTTCCTAGAATGACATCACAGGAGTGAAAAATGTGTACTAGGAAACATAAGACATGTGAGCCCACCCAACCACCTAGCCGTGTATTTATATACGTGATTTACCAACTATTTTTTGTGTACATAGTGTGTAAAGGATGTCCACACTATATCCCCCATCACTCGAACCCTAGTCGTGTTCCTCTTATACATATACTGAATGACCGTGTTCCTCAAATTTTGTGTATTCTATAATATATGGTATTTTCAAGCTAAATGGCCACCTTTGCATGTAGTTTTCCAATGTTTTTGAAATGGAACATGTGTCCCTCTATCTTTTTTGTGTGTTAGTTCATGGAAATATTGTTTTACTTGGATAATCCTAGCCTTGCCCCAAGAATAACTAGTTTATAGTACTACATGGTGTGTAACCCCGATACGCAGCATATATCCATTATATATGGCATGTAACCCTATTACATAATGTGTAGTCAGTAAAATTAGTCTTCCACAAAAATGAAATTTACATGGCATGTTTCACTGAACTATATGCATGTAGATGGTAATTCCAGTCAAGATTTACCTATAAAATGCCAAGATTTTTTCTATTCTTCCCCAATAACCAAATATATAACTAATAGGGATCAATAACAATTTTCTTGTGATATAGATCCTTAAAAAAATAAATAAGAAAATGGATAAAGAAAAAAACTAAACTATTCTTACCATTATAGAGAAATGATGATTCATTGGATGAATAACAACATCAGAATTGTGCTACTCATTGATCTGATAACGATCTTTTTTAGAAAGTTAGATTAGTAGAACCTTGCTCCATCGATTTGGAATGAGTTTGTTTGTCTCCCAAGGTTGGATAGGGGGAAGGATAAGAGGGATCTACTTTGGGTATATTGTGTGCCTTAGGGTTGTGGGTGAATTTGTTTTAATTAAATTATGCTAATTAAATCCCCTTTTCAACACCATGTCACCAAAATTCCCCTGATAGAATCCTCCAATTTTAATCAAATTATGTCGAGTCTAGGGTCAACAAAAAATTACAGACACAACAGCTTTCTTATAAATCTAATCTGATACTCCACATGGGAGTGTTAGATGATTAAAGTGTAACAACATGTGTGTGAAAAAATATATATCATATTTTTAATATCGACACATCAATGCTTCTTTAGCCCTAACATCCCATTCCAACTTAGCATCTGACTCTAGAAATATTCTTCGAAATATTTCGATGTCATTTTAGGACAAAACCTGAGTCATTATATATACTCTAATCACATATTCTCTATAAAAAACATTAACAATACCATATGAGTTTTCAAGAAACTAAACCAAATTTAAATCCTATATTATTCCAAAAAATAACAATATTATTAACCATGTTATGTGTTAACCACTATTTTATATAGTCAAACAAAATCAAATATATATTATATTACAAAAATTATGATATACATCCCCAAAATAATCAAGGATTATTTTCATTAAATAAATAATCAATTGCAATGCTATAAATACTATCTAAATCCATTTTCATAAAATCTGTCAACATTTAATTACCAAAAAATCAAGATTATATTAAATGTATGATCTATCCATATATAAATCCTGTTTTCTCCAATAATAATCACCAAAAATAAAACCATTTCAAGAAATAAATTTTCACGACCATTAATACAATTTAATATATGTTCCAAAAATATTAAAGTAAATTTACTAAATAATTTTTTTTATTTTCTATATTTAATCCTCATTTAATTTATGAAATACTAAAAAATCATTGACAAATATCACTCAGTAATGAAAATCTATATTAGTGTAATGATTGAATTTCAATTCCATTATCAACCTCAATACACTATTTATCATATAGAAACCCAATTTTACACCATAAAATGAATATAATTTTATCCTTAATCATTTAAATATTATAAATTATTTTATTAAAATACATATTTATATATATATACATATTCTTCGTAGCTTAATTTATTTGATCATGATCTAATAAAATAGTAAGAACCAAATTTTTTTTTAAAAAAATCAAAGTAATTGAAGTTATAAATATGAAAAATCAAACATAAGAGGCCTTATATAATGTATCATTCAATACAACCTTTGATATTTTTATTTCAATCTATATTTCATTATGTTATGTTCAAATGTAATTCATATCCGAAAAAATAAAATATAGAGTTCCATTATTATAATGATCATTATTATAAAATTATAATATAAAAAATCATAGATATGTGTCCTCTTAAAGAGAAAAAAATGTTATTCATGAAACATCATTTTCATTAATATGTATCATAACTCGTAAAACGATAAAAATTAATCTATGTAATATTTATTAATTTCTTAATATAATTTATAAACTCATGATTTTCATATAATTAATATATTTTTGTAGGATAATGTCAATTAACTCAATCATATACCTTGGGTGTTTCAAAAAATATGTGTAGCTATTCATCTTGGTAAAGAACAATGTGAATATTGATTTAATAATTATCATTCCATTGTATGGATTTTATCAATTGGTGTATCTGTGTCGTAGCCTACTTCAACTTCTTTATACATTGAAGTATATTATTTATAGGGAAACCTAATAGTCTCCACATTATAAATATTATGATCATACACTATAAAAAGAAATATCCTTTAGATATGCACCATGAGTTTTTATGATAAATATTTATAATACCATAAATAATTATTATTATCCCTAAAAATAATTAAAATCACATTTGATAAAAAATAAATCACCACATACCATCACTTCCAAGTCCGATGCTAGAAAACAACTGCTTTAGAAAACTAACTCTAATACCAAGTCATTTTTTCCAATATGAATATTCACTAACATAACACTATAATTACTATTCTAAATAATATTACAAAACATAGAGAGACTTTAGGATTAGTGTTTTTGAGAACCCATTATTTAGGGAATGTATTTTACAAAAAATATAAACTCTCATGAATAATTGAATAAAACATGGAACCCTTCTAGATTTCAATGAATTTACACTCAACTTCTTATCCTAGGTAAAATGGAATAAATTAAATTGGTGAGCATTGATTCTTAGTAAGGGTAAACATTGGTGATATAAATTGAGTATTGTATGAGAATATGGGAATAATCAAGATACATAAAAAATAATTTCTAATATATAATACATCATAAATCATGGAAGACGGATAAATTCATGACACCAAATATTATGGAATAATTTGAAAATAAGAATGATCAATGATATTATAACATTATTGTTTGTTAGAAATGGAGAGTATACATTAGTATAAGAAGAATTAATTTCATAAGACACGCCATGAAATCATATGAAATTAATGATGAAAATTTTTTATATTTTGAACATATGTTTGTATAAGGAATATTAATTTCAGGATACACACCCTCAATGATCACTCTTACAAAAAACAATCCATATTTATGAATTCTTTTTTCTCATGAGATATAAACTTTTATCCAATTCATTGGAGGGAAATATAATACAATAAAAATTATTTATCAATACTTGTAAAACCGTGATATTTTTTAAATTATTATTTTTTCCTATATATTTATCATTTTTTAAATTTTTCACTACACAGAAAACCATTTTCAAAGTGAATTATAAAAAACATTCAGTATATAATTTGAACACAAAATATTGGGTGTAACATTGGTTATATACAACACCATGTTTAAATTAATAATGGAATTCTATTAAAATATAATTTTTTAATATGATTGTATTCAACTAAATACTTTACTGGAAGGTAATAATAGGATTAAATAAATCATGAAAATATTTAGTTTACCAAAGTATATATAATAAAATATCTGGTGATTAAAAAGTAAAACTATTCTAAAATAATGGAAATCTTTTTCTAAAAATCTATACACACAAAAATGTTCTAACTCTATAAATAGAAAACAAATTTTTGAATTTTTTTAATAGAATTATATTCAATACATTAAATAAAATTTTTAAAATTCATCTTAAGTGATTTATAAGAATCATATAAGAATAAAACAAATTATACACTTAAAAACATTGTTTTCAAAAAATGTAATTTTAACACATTTGACAAATGTGTTATAAAATTATTAATTTTCACATTTATGAGATTTATTTTAATAAATGAAATTATAGTTTTAAAATATCATTTGAACATTAATATATGCTATGATTTTAGGAATTTGATGAGAAGATAAATTTTTCTATGAACAGTAAAAAAACTTGTTCTATTAATAAGTGTAATAGATTTTAAAGAATTTAAATTATTAAAAACTTTTAAATAAGTATTTAAAATAAATATTAGTTGAATTAAATATTTATTAATCTAATTTTATTCATTTTAAACATTTAAACATTTAATATTCACATTAAAAAAGATTAAGCTTTTCATCATTTTCTCCCCCACAATCTTTTTTCATGTCATGTCTACCTGATTAATTTTATATCAAATTTTAAAACATAAATGAATATAATATGGAGAAATTTATTGAATAATTTTAATAATCATAATATATATTATATAGCATGGTCCAATTAATGATTTACTATAATTACTTGTGAAAAAATTAAAAAATTATTTACTATTATTACATTAAAAAAGGGGTTACTATGGTGTTAAACTAAAAAAACTGTAAAAATTATTATAAAACATTACAAAATAATATTTTACATCCATATTTCAATATTATACTAAAAACTTATAATAAATTTCTATTTTTATTTTTTTCATCAGAATTAATTTATTATTTTTGTTTCATTTTGGAAATTCCCAGTACTTTCCATGTGGGTCACTTTCTGCTACACATAAAAGGCCACCACCATAATTTCCATAATAACACATATCAATCCACAAAATTTATCAATACCCAGTAAATATAATTATATACGTTCTAGATATTTTGATCCTCTCTAAATACCAACACTAGGGCCCTTAATAAGATAACCAAACGAGATGCTTCTTGGTGAAGGTAGTTGTATTAAATAGGATATTTCACTGTGTTTCATCATTTTAAATCATAAATTATTGCATTAAAATTAGTTAATAAAACCAAAAATATATACTACATAAATAGGTATTTTTTTTGAATTTAATTATTTATATCCATCCCCACTTCTATCAAATGCGTTGAGAAATAATTATTCTTGTTTATTGAGGACAATAGTCTTGTGAATCGATGTCATTCGATTTTACATTACCGCCTCTCATGGATGGATATAAAAATGGAGAAAATATTTATATATGATTTTAATTATATTATTTTAATTTTAGTATTATTTTATATCTTATTACTTATTTATTTTAATTCTATAAGATTATGATAATGTTGCCCGTGTGTACATTAGGTTTTCTCCTCGCAAATTGATGCGATATATTCTTCACATAAACTTTATATAAAAGGTATAAGGATAGGTTAAAAACATATTATATATATATATATTAAATAATTATTATTTTAAATGTTAATATATTATATAAATTTTATTGATTTAATAAACCAAGAAAACAGAAACAACTTTTAAACAAATGTATGGCCTACCGTCTCCATGAATGGTGTACTTCATTTCCTTTATAAATATTTTATTGATTACACTGAATAAATATTTACATTATATATATATAATCTTTATAGTATTTTTAAAATTATATATTTGATTAAACCATGATCCAAATAAGATACTTGAAAATACCAAATCTGACCAAACACTTAAAAATGAGATTATGATCTGAAACACAATTTTAACAAATAATTTGTAAGAAAATTAAATATTAAATTAATATATGGTTTGATAAAAATATATTTATGGCTACCAAATAGATATATAATATATTTATCTTTATTATATATAAGTTATGACCATTTAAAATTAAAATTGATACTTAGTTTAAGGGATTTCTATATTAATTTTTCTTTATATGAGACATATTTCATATTCACCACCTAATTATTTTATGTGGGGTATATAAAAACCATAAATGTACATTATTATCATCATTTTAAAAATTATTTTGATTCTAATATAAATTTTTGGATCCCTCCTTAAGGAGGTTTCCACATCAAATGCCACCAAAGTGCTAAGGTGTTTTTTTCATAATTTCACCTCTTTGAGACATATGTTATATTATTAACCAATATTAATTTATGATGTGTACATAAAGACCATTTGAAATTTAATATCATGTACCATTTTTATTTTCATGATATTAAATTATTAATTTAATGTTTTTATTTATTTCTTCTTTTGATGAAAGGTTACTAATGTGGTAAGTGTTTTATGATACAATATCAACCATTGATGGAATTTTATTATGATTTTATTTCCAATGATGAAATATTAAGATATTTCTATAATGGAAATAGTGAATTTTATTTTATCATGTTTTTTATGAGAGTCATTTTCACCGTCTTTTCCCTCTCTTTGTTTAATCAATAGTTCAAACGAATTTTTTAAATAATCGCCTTTATTCCTCCCTTTGGTTGAAAACAATTTTACTTCCAATACCGTGTTTTCTGAGAATTTATTCATAAATTATTTTAAAATTATATATTATATTAATTAAATACATATTCATCCATTTTACTTCTTAGAACATTTTTTAAAAAGATTATTCATTTTAATTTTAAAAAATAATTCTTATTTGGATTTTACTAAAAAGATGAATGGATTCATTGTTTTATAGCGTAAGACATGAATGGTAATTCCATCTTCCATGAAATATTCATTGTTTCAATTATTACATTATAAAATTTTAATTTTACATTCAAATAAAAAAATTTCATCCATTTTTATGAATTTTTAGTTCTAATAAATGAAATTCAAATTGGAAACGATATTTTTCTTAAAAATTATTTTAACTAATCCTAAAAATTAATTTTATATATAATATGACATCATTTGATTCTAAGTATTAATTACTATAGATATGTTCTATGTATACCAATCTTATGCATTTTATGTATAGTGTATGATAAAATTATGTTAATGAAACCCATTTTTCTTCCTTGTTTTATTCAATGATAAATTCATTTTAATTCAGCAGCTTTTTAATGGTTATGATATGACGAAATGATGAAATTTTTATCAAACCTATAACATTTTCATATGATATTATTTTTTTGAAATATTAATTAAACCCTTGTAATTTATTCCGTTATGATATGATGCATGATTTATGTTCTTATATAACACATACACATGATTTTCAATATATAATGGGTGGGACCTATATCTTCCTCTAATGCACTAGAAAATAATTTATATCACATGAGGTAGAAAGGAATCGAATGTTTTGTAAACTTAGTCCACTAATGATCCCTTTTATTTTATAGTGGTATTTGATGTGATCCCTGACTACTTTTGTAGTTTCCGTAGTTAACCCATTATACTATGATAGACATGTAATTGATCCATGAATACTATAGAAATAATCTTCTATAGTTTTTTGTTTTCCATGATTCATTGTTTTATGCCAATGTTATTCTCTCATAGATCGTGTTCATTGATTTAATTATGATTCAGGTCGTATTATCATATATGGTATATTATAAGTCTCAATATTATTATATTTTATATATAAGGTATGGTTTAAAAATTTTAATATCATTTTTTCGTACCATTATGTTCATGTCATTATTATTTGATAATTGATATATCGCATTCATAAACATACTGACCAACTATGCTCACTTGTTCATATGTTTCATTTCCAAAGATAATATGGTAATTTATTAAGTGGTGGATGTTTGTTAAGAGTAATAAAGGAATAGATATTTATTGGGGATAATGAAGGTCATTAAACAAATTAGAATAATGTGTAAATAGTCACAAATGGAAGAAAAAATTTATTTTTTTCATGCATGTTTCTGTTTAATGTATTGAATATTCATCTAAAAAGATGTAATAACATTGTATGAGAAGTTTGGTTCACTATAGTTGGTGTTATTGGATATTTTTTGTTATCCTATGGAAACTAGGATAAGAAAAATTTAATAAGATCCAAAATTACATGTCTAAGTATAGGATTACGGATAATACATTGTATAAAAAATTGTAATGGAATTTTGGTAATAGATATATTAAGTGATTTAAAATAAATTTATACCCTTTGTGGATATTGTATATGGATATGGCACTGGCCCAGAGGTACATAGGGGTAATAAATATGAAAAGGGTGAATTGATTTGGACACGATCATTTCCTTATGCATAAAAGTATTCTTTTCTACACCCCAGATCACACACTCCTTGAATACTTTCTTTGGAACATCACATTCGATTTTTGAACCATATGAAAGGATTTTAGAAGATAATGATTTTGAATGACACTAGGGTAAACCTACGGTATCATTGATTAATAAAATAGTTTTAATGATTTAAATATCCTATATGTTCATTATCATGATTTTTTATTCTCTGTTATTGGTTATTGTCTCTCACAGTATAGTTTATTTACATCATAGAGAGGGTTTGGTTTATGAAATTATTTTTCAATAAATAATTTCTTAGTATTCCTTACATGTAAAAGGATAAATTATTCTTTTACTTAAAGAAATTTTTTGAAAAATATATTATTACCATGGGGGAAAATATTATATGATATGATACATAAGATTATATTATTATCATCAAATATGAAATTTATATTTCTTGATTCAAATTATGAGAAAACCATCGGGACAAAGTGTATTATTCAGAGATGAGTTAAATAGCTATGAAGAGATTTTCTAATGTTAAATTAATGTGTTAATTGAGTTTGGATTAATATACCATTATCATGGTTTATATATAATGAGAAAGAGTTAATTCAATGGAAAATATTAAATCCATTAAGGGTAGTAGATGATGATTCCTTCATTCTTAATGTGGGGGAAGTAAAATAGATGTAATTGTATTAAGGGGAATATAAATTGTTTTAATTTTGTGATGGATATTCTTTGAGAAAATAATTTTCTATTTGATGGGAAGAAGTTATCTGATTATGAAAATAGATATAATGTTGCATGGAATGTACTACCCATAGTTAGAATATTCAAATTCAAGGTGTATGGGAATTATGTGAATGAATTATCCAATCCAATGGTTAATGTGGCTGATAAGACAAAATAACCATTTATGAGAAATTAAATTTTGAAATATTATTCAATCACAATGGTTTAATAGAATAATGGTAATTATAGAACACATAACCTCTTCTCCCAAATTCAGAATTTTGACATTAGATTTTGTATGTATGAGCCCCATAGGATTATTGTTTTTTTCCTTTTTTAAAATTTCATTTCATTTTAAAAATTTATTATCTCCCTCTACATGTATTTAGGATTAATGAAATCATATTTTATATTTTATCAGTATATGGTTGAATCTGTCATTCCAATAGATATTTTTTGGAATAATTCAACTAAAAATTTAAGGAATAATGGGTGAAATGCCTTTTGGATACTTATATGTCTCCAAGAAAAAATAACTTATGTGTTATAGATAAAATTAAGGATTTATAAGTTTAGGTTTTATCATAAGTTAAAAGTAATTAAAACCCATTTTTTTGTTTTCTAGGATGGGATTTTAGTAAGATTAAAGTTATTTTAGGAGTAATTTATTTCAATACAACCCTTTAGTTTTTTATATGGTTTAGTAAAAATCTTACTTGATGAGGAATGAATTTAGTCATTATGGAAATATGATTAAAGGTATTGGTAACATTTGGGTGTTTTATTCTCTTTAATGTAGAGATAATTAAGTGTTGGTGTATATCACCATACGAAGTCAACACACATCGTTATAATCAGATTAAAACTCTCTTTGGATGCTCTTATAAGAATATACATTAAAGTTGTGTAAAGGATTCATTGAGTACCATATTAAAATTTATATTAATAGAATTAGAATTTTACCTCAACGGATTTAGTAAGCATTCATTTTTCTCTGGATATAAAAAATGTGTTTTAGAACTAAATATCATCCTCATATAGAAGGTAAATTATAGAAAACAATTCCTACCATGGGGGAAATTATATGATATTTTTATATATATTACAAAGTTATTTGGGATGAAAATAATCCCTTTTTTGAAATTTATTAAAACAATAACAGTCAATATTTATTTTTGATGGATCCTTTTGATGAAAATTTATGAAATTATTTCTATAATCCAATGTGTTGGTTTGAATTTGTAGAAAGAATGATATTGGGGCATTATATAGCTGATGGGGTGGTAGATATGTTTAGAGCAATTCAGAACCACATATTTGTAGAATAATATAGATATAAACGTTATATTGATAACTTTAAATGTTATCCAAAAATTGAATTTGATGAGAAGGTGTTCACTAAATTTCTCTATGGAAAAAATAATTGGAAAATAAGTTATAGTTATATTGGTCCATTTGAAAATATTGATCATATTGGGAACATATAAAATTTCCTCACACTAACATTGAACCACTCTCAGTTTCATGATTTGTCCCATTTATCTTTCATTATTATTTATATATCTATTAAATCACATCTTCAAAAATCATTGTTTGTACAAATAAATTATAATAAATCATCTGAAAAACAACTAGTGGAGACTCTATATTGTATGGAGAATGGTCTGTAAAACATTACCACTCACATATCCAATTGTTTCAATGAAACCATTAGATTTATAAGTTATATTTTAACATTAAGATATAATGAGGAATATGTATGATTATTTTTTTTAACCAATGTAATAAACATCAAGGAAAATTTAAATTTAAGGTGGGGTCAGATATAACTTCTTAATATTTTATGGAATATTTTTTACAACAAAATTTTATCTTTTTAAATTTTTGTGTCACATGAAACACCATGTTTCTATTTAATTAGACACAAAACTATGGTTGGGTTGTGTAACATGAAACAATGTGTGTATCTTGTGTTACATACAAATCGATGTTTATATGATACAAGAAAAATAATTAAAATATAATTATTTAATATGATAGTTGTCCCCAATATACTAGAATGGAAGTTCTGAATATGATAAAATAAATTATGAAAATATATGGCATAAAATTGTATGTAAAATTATTTTTTAGTTACAATTTTATTAGAAATAAATGTATTAACTATTTTTAATTAGAGGAAAAAATTTTGTGAAAAAAAAATTCAACCAAACATGTTCAACCTCAATTAATTAAAAATCAATTTTAGTGAATGATTTTAATACAATTTCTATAATATATAATCAATATAATTATTAAAATTCATATTATGTGTTTTTAAGACAACATATAAGAAGAAATAATGTTCTATCCATAAAACTATTATTTTCTAGAAAACTATTTTGTTGCACTATTTGAAAATATATAAAATTTAATTTTTTACCCTTTTATATTATTTATTTAAAAACATGTAATTATTATTTTATTTAATCATGTATATATTATCATTCAGTGAATATTTTATATTTTTTTGAAAAAGGTAGCATTTTCAATGATTAATTATTATGAATTTTTATTTCCATCTTTCATTTAAAAACATCAAAATTTCATTAAGAATGTTTTTAAAGAATCATTTTTTGAATTATATATATATGTATATATATTAATCTGATATAGGTTTCTAAAATTGTATTCATATTCTATTTTTTTTATAAAATCTATTAAATATATTTGATTATTTTTTCTTTGAGAAACCGCTTTTCTCATCTCATAAGAGAAAGTTATTTTTAAATTATAATTTACCAATTATGTGAATAGAATTTTGAAAAATAGATTCCATATTTGGAATCTGTATAATTTAAATTAACTTATAAGGTCAGATTATTTTTTTAATATAATTAATTGGGATTGTTGTAAAAATAATAATTATTGTGGTTATAATAAAAATAGGTTTATCAAGGATTCAACTAATATGATAAGGGTTAAAATTTCTATAAAAAATGTAAAATTCATATTAGATTGATATATTTAATTATTTTCCCTCCAATGACTGAATATATGCCTATTTGGAATTTTCATTTATAATTAATTTTTTATATTTTATTCTTTTGAGAAAGTTGCATGAAGATTTATAGTGGGTTGTTTTCCCCCAATTATAAAAGGCCGCCACTACCACTCATTAACTCACACCTGTAAATAAATTTAGTTAGGAAAAACATTAAAAAATAACTCTCTAAGATACTTATATATTTTCTAAACCTTATAGTCCCCCCAAAAGATGAACTCTAGGGTA
Organism: Viscum album; assembly: GCA_963277665.1. Lineage (NCBI taxonomy): Eukaryota > Viridiplantae > Streptophyta > Magnoliopsida > Santalales > Viscaceae > Viscum > Viscum album. Next base: position 517,558,307 of record OY728141.1, read on the forward strand.
CATAATAAGAGATTGAAAGGAGGTGCTTCTAAGAGAATGCAATTTTCTTCATTATGAACCTTCTATGTCATTACTATTTGTCTCCCATAATTTATGGAGTGTATATTAAAATATTATAACACCAGTATTTCCAATAAAAAATTATTTTATTATCTTTATTTAATAACCTATATCAATCTCCAAATCCATAAAATGGTCTATGAAATCATAACTCATGTGTATGGAAGACTATGGTCATGCGAACCAATGTCATTTGTTGTTACACTACCACCTCCCACGATAAGATATACTGATTTATTGATATTATATTTAAAAACTTTATGATTATATTATAATTCAAGAAACATTTTATCACATATACCATCTTATATTCATTTCTGTGAAATTATGACAACACAACTCAGGTATTTGGAAAATTACAACCTCACAAATGGATGTGATTTTTTCTTCACGTAAAATTTTCATGGAAGAAAAAATGAATATTTTTTAATAAATATAAGATAAATATATCAGATATAATAATTTTTGTTAAAATCAGAAATATTATTTATCATTCTCCATATCAATCCTTATGGAAAATGTTAACAGCACGTATGTGTACATATGGCCTACCATCTCCATGAATGATGTATTTCATTTTACATATCTAACATAGTGGGTTTACTATAAATACATATATTATGAATTTAATTTAAATTTTTATCCTAGATAAAATTATTCATATGATGAAACCACCATCATATTAAGATCACAAAAAAATAAAAAAAAATACATGAAAAAAACAGTTATTATTATCTTAAATGTAATGTTAACAAATAAACTAGTAATAAAATGTGATATGTAAATCATATATTTTAGGATAAATATAATTACGGGAATGTAATATATATATATATATAAGAAAAATATGTTTATGAAAAATGGTTTATTAATGTTTTCAACAGAATTCGAGACATATAGTAAGGGATTTCCATGAAACTTTTATTTTCTGTGAGACACCATCCATATTCACCATATATTTATTTTATGTGATGTATATAACTACATGAATATAACCAATAATTATTTTTTAATATATTATTGGGATTTAAATATCCATTTTAGGATCTCTCTTTCACTGGGTATGCAGTTCAAGGTATACCAATACAGTAATGTTTTTTATCCAAATTTTATATCATTGAGATATGTGATTTTTATGTGGGTATATTCCTCTATGAATTTTTCATACAGACCATTTTTATTTTAATATCATTAATTTTTTTTAAGGTAATGGGGCAATCCCCCATTTATTGAAGAAGAAAGAAGCTCCTTTTGAAGAGTAGAAGGAGGAACCCATTACAAAGACAGATGAAAAACATCTTAGATGAAAGGCCTCGCAGCCAACAAGGATCCAAAAGCCAAAAGGGAAACAAAAATAAAAGAAAGAACTACTTGTTGTAACGGTTTTATAATACATTCTTATCTTGTTTCATGATTCTTTATGATTTTTTTTATGATGATATACAATGAGTGATCTCTTTGGAAACACTATAAATTTATTATTATTTTATTATATCATGAGAATAATTTTTTTCACCACATTGTTTTCTATTTATGTAATCCAGAGTTCAAAATATGTTTTTTGATAAAATAATTTTTTATTTCACTATTCGATCGAAAACCCTTTTCCCCCAAAAACATTATTCCTATAAATTTATTCAAAAATGTTTTTAAATTTATCTATATGATTAATTAAATAAATTTTAACCCATGATTTAATTTATTAAATAAAAAAATAAAAGGATTATTTATTTCATTTTCAATAAAATGATTCAAATTTGGATTTAATAAAAAATGTGAATGAAATAATTATTTTTGCATGTATATAATGAATAGTTATTTATACCTCTAACAAAAAATATTTGTTTTAAATATTCTGTTATATGATTCAAATTATATATTCATATAGTATGATTTCAGAAAATAGTTCAATATTTTTGTTTTAAAAAAATCAATATTGAAATGATATTTTATTAAAAATTACCCTAATATATCTTTCAAAATCATTTTCCATCAATGCTACCTAAAATTGATGAACTAATAATTGATTAAGGGTATTATCCACAGATTCCACTCATATTATTTCTCTAAATGGTTTATGTTTATGACAAAATTATTTTTATGAAAATGAATTCTCATTAATTGGTTATTACATGATAAAATTGTTATAAAACCCACATTGATTCTTTATTTATACTATGGTGAAAATGTTAGATGATTATGGTAAATATATAATTTTAATGGGTTATGATTTGATGATATATTTATGAAGCCCAATTAAATTCATGTTTTATTATATGTTGAATGTTTTAATATCTTCCGGAACATAAACTTTTGAATTTAATTATGTGATTAGTGGGACCTATATCTCCCTACAATGAATTCATATAATATATTTACATCACAAGATTGTTAAGAGTGAAATTAGTTGTAAATCTCGATCAATAATGTACTTATCCTTCTATGATGGTATTCTTGGTGATCCTTTACTACTATAATGGTTTTTCGGATTAAATCCATTCGACAATGATAGCATTGGAAATGAGACTTGCCTAATGTTGAAATGATTATCAATGCTTATGTAAGTGATGAAACTTTATGTGTTATTCCAATATTATGATATCATGGATCATGTTCTGTGATTTCTTTTTTATTCATATTTTATTAACGACCATGTATCAATATTATGATATTAGATATGTATGGTATGGTTTAAAAATGTTTATCTCAAGTTCTCACAACCTTACGCTCATGTATTTCTTATGTAATCATGGATATATCATATTCTCACCAAAACTGAGCATCTTAGCTCACACTTTATTATATTTAATTTCCCCAGGTTCCGATGAATGGTTTTATAAAGGGTATGTTTGTGAAGGGAAATAATGTCAAAGATCATTATGGGATATATTGAAGATATTTCAAAAAATAAAAAGATTGACTACCAATGGTTAGAAGTAAATAAATATATATTTTCCTCATAAATATTTTAGCTAACATGTTAAATATTCATTTAAAATGATTTAATATCTATATATGAGATGTTTGTGTGTATATACATGGTATCAAATGATAGGATTAGTTAACTATTGAAAACAATGATGCGAAAACTATAGTAAGATCTCTAAGGAAATTACTATAGAGATGTATATGGATGAGAAAAGTATGGAAAATATTTTGGAATTAAGTTCTATTGAGTCCTTCAAGTGGAATCATCCAACATTATTTAATGGTTATACTCATCCACTAGTTTATTAGTAATGGATAAATATATTTTCCATATTCTAGTGTTCAATCCATGCAAAATTCATTTTTAATGTCTATCATTTAGAAATAAAATTGTATCAATGTTGGAAATTAATCATTAATACTCATGAACATGATAAAATTGACTCCATCGAGTGTGATGAGTATAAGAACATATTTCCAATAATTACATTCCACATATTTTTCAAAAAAAATCCGAATTATTTCATTAAAATAAAGAAAATGGATAAGGAATTTATGTTTACCATGTGGAAAATTATACAATACATTCATGGTATACTTATCCTATTACCATATAACATGAATTAATTATTTATATCTCTCATAGGGGATTAAAACAAAGTATTTGTATAGAATTTTCCATAATATACTTATATATCTATGGATATATTTTTAGATTTTCTATCATGGTGGAAATAGATGTTGGAGTTTTGTATCAATATCATGGTTTTGAAATGTAGATATATTTAAGTCAAAGGAAAATATAAAAACCACAGAGAGGAAAATATTTTATTTCCTTTATGTTGAATATATGGGAAGAAACATAGAAGTAAAATTATTATATGGGATATTAAAACATTAAATTGTGGTAAGGGAGGTAATAAATCAATTGATATCCGATGTGATGGGATGACTTTAGCTTGTGTATAAAATTTGAAGAAAGCTTTATAGAGTGCAGCACTCATAGCCTAATGTTTTAAATACAAATATTATTGTAATTATTTGAATAAATTTCCAAATCCAATGTTTATTATGTATAATTATCCATATTAACCACTGAAGATAAATGTAAAAAGATAAATCGTATTTAATAACAATAGTTTAAGATAATAATTGTAATTAGGGTACCCTTATCCTCTTCTAAATTTATAGGAATCTCATGTTAGATATATTATGATTGAGCCCAACGATAATGTTATTGATTATACATTAGTGAAATTTTTGTGATTTTGATAATTGATTATCTTTATATAAATAGATTATGGAATAATTAAACAAATTTTGATATTCCATTGGTATATTTTTTAACACAATCTTCTAATAGAAATGTTTCTTTAATAATATAATATATTATTTATGGAATAAAGGCTAGATTGTCTTCTGGAATCATATATTTAACCTGGTAAAATTAACTATATATATAGATACTATAAATGGATTATGTGAAAATGTTTGATCATACCTCAAAAGTCATTATTACCCCTTATGATGTTTTATGGGAGTTTTTTGTGAGTAGTTTTATTTTATAAGACTTTTATTTAAAAAAAACCCTTTGGTAATGATTATTTCATAGGGAGAATGTTAATTTTGGTGTAATTACATTATAGTTTCTATAAATATAATTGAAGTTAATGGTATATTTTTGGGTTTATAATATCATTTATGTTTAGAAAATTATGGGTTATAATCAATTTAATTTGGAATTCAGAACACACAGTTGATATTAGAAATGTTTCTATTTATATCTAATTAAAAAATATATATATTGAGGATGTGTTAAGGTTTCTTGGAGGTCCACATTCAATTGTATTTTATTCGGATCCAAAATTTACCACAAATTTTTAATGAAGATATTAGAAAACTCTTGATAACTAAAAGATTTTTATCACACTATATCATTCTTAAATATATGTCCATTCTAATATAACAGTTCTAACAATATAGGGAATGAAAAGATCTTATTATGTGGGTTTAAAATTTGGGTTGAATAAAAACATCTACTTGTTGTGTTTTCAGAAAATGATAACTTCCATAAAAATACTCACATAGATCATTATAAATTCCTTTGAGGAATAAAGTATATAAATCCCACTAAATAGAATGTTGTTGTATAATGAATGATATTTTGACTAATGTGGGATGATGAAATGGTAGAAAAGGTTAGATCCATTTAGAAAAATGTAAAGGAAGAACAAGTATGACTGGAATGTTATGATTATAATAGTCTATATGATCTAGTATTTGATTTCGTTATTGAGGTGTTTATAAATATTTCCTTTTTAAATAAATAACATAAAACATTTCCCAAGGTTTATTAGTCATGTGAAATTACTAATAATATTAAGATAATATCTTATCTCATGGTGATTCAACCAAAACATATTAAGATCAATGTAAGATTCATATACCTCTATTAATGATGTACAAACTAGATACATCACATCTACTAAACTGAGAGGTTATAACACTGGAGAATAATCATTTTTATGCATAGAATCCAATTTATACTCTTCATTATACAAATATAGGTCTAGGAAAAAATATTACTAACATGGTCAAGGTTTTGATGGAAAACCCGTGAACTTGAGAAATTATGTGGGAACTTTATGATTTAATATGGTATATTTATAATAATATTTTGGTACCAAAGTAACCAATGTCAAAGGAAAAATACATTATATGGATTGTAGGACGTTACAAAACCAAAATTTATAAACTATATTATTTATTTAAATTAAATGTTTTTTTATTTTTCATTACACAAAAGTTATTTTTAGCATTAATTTGATGCATCACTGATTTTAGATTGTGTTACATAAAACAGTTAGTATATCTTGCAATACATGCATCACCATATTTCTTTCAAAGATGACATACTATTAAAATATTATTATTTAATAAGATATTTACCACTACACCACTAGAATGTTTGATGTGAATAAGATTAAATAAAATTTTAATATATAAGTTTTACAAATTTATATATAACGAATTTTTTTTGTCCCATAAAATAGAAATGAAATTATAATCTATTTGAAAATAATGAATATAATTTTCAGAATATCTATGAACACAAACGAGTAATAACATAAAAAAAATTCAATATTATTTTTTGAATTTTTTATTGAAATTTATATATTATATATTCAATCATATGTTTAAAATTCATTAAATCTGTTTTCTATAAAAGAGACAAGAATAAATCCAATTTTACGCTTAAAACTATATTATTATAAATGTATTTTTCTCTCTTTTTAAAAAATTATTTTTTAATTATATTTACCTTTTATTTTATTTTATATTAAAAAATACCTTCAATTTTTAATTACTGATGATTAATTCATTCTTGGTTGAATTTTTATGAATTTTATGAGATGAAAAAAATTCAAGGAAAGGTGAAAAATACTAATTTTTATTAAGAATTGTCATTTAGTTTAAACATTAATAAAAGTCCAGCATCACCCTTCACTTCCTCACATGTCTCAATCTATATAGTTCATCCACATCCTGAAACAATACATTTCCAATATATGTATCTACGTTATATAGATTATGGTGGTCTTGAAACACCAACACTGTGTTCCTTTATAAGAGATCAAATAGAGGTTCTTTTAATAGAATGTAAATTTCTTTCATAATATCCTTCTTTTTATTTATTATTTTTTAAAATTAAATTAGGTCATAATTATTAAAATAATATAACTCAAGTATAGTTTTTTAAATTATATTTTACTATGTTAATTTAATAATCTTTTTCCATCTCAACGTCAAAAAAATGTGTTACGAAATCATCAATCATGTGTACGATGGGCTATCACCTTGCGAACAGATGTTATTCATTTTTACATTGACACATTTTAGAAGTAGATATAATAATTTATTAAATGTTTATATATTAAATTAATGATATTATTACACGTTTTTATTTATTATATCACATATAACATTTTTTATTCTATTAATTATAAATTTGATAATGTCATTCATGTGTAAGGTATTATACTACCTTGTGAAGTTATATGATTTGTAAATCAAGTACTATTTATATATAAGCTATTAAGGATAGGTTTAAATAAATATATGTGATATATACATATATATATATATATATATATTAAATTTTACATATTTTTGAATTAAAATATATAATTTAACAATCTTTAATTAAATGAATTGAATAAAATAGAAACCATGTTAATACATACATATGACCAACCATATTAATGTATAGTGTATTTAATTGTCTACATATAACTTTAATAGATTATTCTAAATATATATATTTTTAATATATAAGATATTTATATAATTTTTTACACTCTTGATATTATTTACCCATGATCAATGTTAGAGTACTGAAAATACCTAATTAAAACCTACAACAAAAATAAATCTTTTATTTTGAAAAAAATGATTTTCACAAATGAACATGTAATAAATGATAATGAATAAAAATTTTTTTTAATATTATATATAATTATCGTTCTGTAATATATAAATAATTAATATATATTTTTTATACTTGATTTTTTATTGCGTCCGAATGATTTCATGACTCATGATATGGGATTTCCATATATGTTTTATTTTTAGTGAGAGACATGCCATTATTATGACCTTTTTCATTTATATGGTATATATAAATTCCATAAATTTTATTTATGATTCATAAAATAAAAATTATTTGGAATAAAAAATCAATATTAGGATCTCCCTTTCTATATGTTTACAATTCAAATGATTCAAAAGAAGTAAGGGATTTTTGGCTCAGTATTCCTTATTTGAGACATAAATTTTGTTATTCACCAATATTCTATTGAGAGGAGCTTATATTCCTAATTTACATTTAGTATTATTATTATAATTATTACATTGATATTTTATGTTTCATTTATTGTAATTATTTCATGGGTTTTACAATTAAATGTTATAAATGTTGTATCACAACACCCTTACCACATTTGTGAGTAATGGACGACCAATAAAATACATAGTTATGACTTTTGGCCTTTTAAAGCCATTGTGGTATGATAATAAAATTAATAACTATTTATTTAAATTAAAAATAAAAATATGTTAAAAATATGTTATTTTGCTAAAACAATTATAATGTGGGGTTATATATTTTATATAATTGACTATATATTTTAATTAGAAATATAAAAATATTTCCTAAACCATTGTAGTTTATTTATAATTTTTAAACATCAAATACATAATATTTTTAAAGAAAAATTAATGATGCAGTGTTTACCTTATTAATAAATAATTAAAATAAATAAGATTATAAAAACTGAAATAATATCCAAAACATGTCCAATTATAATTGGATGATTTTATTTAGAATAATAGTAATCATATATTTTACATTAATAAGTTTTGGACTTGTAGAAACCGAAATTAATTATATATTAATATAATATTTTCAATCTTTCCTAATGATCCCACCCCCCTATAATAATATCTCACCTCTAACCCATTAATAACACCTCTCAATCCCCTTGGATATTCCAATATTTGACCAAATAATCTCTCAAGATCCCTATCTTCCACCTAAAAGCCTTACCTTTGGCATAAGTCACTTCAAAAAATCATTTTGGTTCAATCCAAAGTGAGTTACTCGATTTAAAGGTAACGTCTTGTCTTAAGTAATTATATTTTATTTTACTTCCCCAAACCCCTAAAGTATTTGTATTCCATTATTTTATAAAAAACTATTATCCAAAATATAATAAGTTTTTTTATGATAAGTATTAAATCTACAGTTACACACACGTCCATAAAATAGGTAATGAACATACTATTTCTGTGGATGGAAAACTACTGTCTCACGAAATGATGATTGTTCAATGTTCTCCTACCACCACTTATGGTGGCCATTATGATGTAAATGTATTTATATGTGATATATATTATTTTTATATTGTCTATATACTTATTAATTTTTAATTTATATTATAACTTTATGGTTTCCATAATGGGTTAATGTGATAATTTCATTTGAGGAAGTGTGGACTACCGCCCCTCAATGTGATATGACTCATTCATGGAATACCTATAATGTATAAAGGATGGAGTTAATGAAATTATATATGATATTATAATATAATTTTAATATACCTATTTATAATTATTTATTTATTCCATTAAATACAAAATATAAATGAAAGTAATGTTCATGAGTACGTACGACTTACAGTCTCTATGAACGTTGCATTTCATTTATTACATCCAAATGTTATGTACTATTATAAATAAATAAATATACTCTATATATATATATGAAACATATGATATATAAATCATGAATATCATTATGTTCATAATTTAATCTTAACCACATGAACAAATTTTAATTATCAGAAGTTCATTTTTTACTCATGTAACAGTTGTTGAAAAAACGACCATTATTAACATAAATGACTGCCTAATTTTTGTAACACAATAATAAGTGATATAAAATTAATTATAAACTTGAATAAGGTTCTTAATAAAGTATAAATTTACATTATTTTATTATTAAAGAGATTAAAGAATTAAAAGGTCAAGTCAGACACGAGGTAAGGGGTTTTTTATCTCACTTTTAATTCTGTGAGATTTACATTGTTCACCAATTATTTATTGCATGTGGTGTATTCTATACTTAAATTTGATATAAATTATCCTTATTATATATATATTCATTGTAATTTGTGATTCATTTGGTGGTTATTAACTTTTTTTCTTACGACATGATTGATTACAACGAGGTAAGGGGTTTTCATCTAATTTTTTATTCTCGTGAGATTCATGCTATATTTGCCACTATTTCCTTTTGTGTGATGTATGTACTACCCATTATTGTATTCATTGTGTCATATAATTTAATTTTTAGTTTTAAAATATTCATTTTATGATCCTTCGGTCATGGGGTGTATGTTTCGCATGTTACCAAATCGATGAGAGAATCATTCACCCTCCTATTTTTAAAAGACTTCATTTATGTTATGTATTTTAATATACACTTTATTATGTTATGATATGTTATTATTTATCCTTATTTATGTAAATTGTTTTTCCATGTGATGATATAACATTTTCTTTCTCATCTACACATATTCTTAATTTTTATGTGATGTTGGTAGGCTGTCGAATTTCAGTAAAAAAACATAATAACAAAATTTTAATTCTTTGGGTTAACCTTCTACTTCTTGACTATGTTGTGCTATGAATATTTTTTAATGACCTCAGATTGTTTTACACTTAATATAAACTAATATTGGGTATATTTTTATTTTTCAGATATAATTATTTCATTGATTTATCCTTAATCTGAGGATGTGATCTTTGTAAGGGACTTTGCCTCAATTTACATTCCCTTAAGACTTATTTGTTGTTATACACCAATTGACTTTTATATGGTGTATATATAACCCTTTGACATATTATATCATGAATCTCCTTATTCTCATGATATTATATTATTTTAATTAAATTTTTCCCTCAATTATTTTTATTCAACAATAACTTATTTGGTGAATAACACCTTAACTAAAATATTGTTGTAAAGATTTCGTCCTCTAAATATTTCTCACTAATGTCAAAGTGTTTGAGATAATTTTAATGATGTTTTTATATGGAAAATAATTTTTTAAAATGTTGATTATTTTAAAGATTAAATATTGTATAGGAAAATTTGATTCAAAAATATCTTTATTAAATGTTTTTATTTTTTTTGAAAATTATTTTTTTAAGCATTTGTGATGTCAATATTTTGAAATGATATATTTTGACTCTAATGTGGCATTGTTATCCTTCATTTATTCTTGTTTTATGTGTTCTAAATATGTTGTGGTTTTTGGGGATTGTTTATTTATATGGGTGGTTCAGGTATAAACCCAGGGCGGGTGAGCCCGAGATAGCTCTCCAATGCATTGGGTAATGTGATAGAGGTAAACATTCATGTTTCTTTTAATAGATTTAGAGAATACATTATGATGGGTATTCCAAACGTAACTCCCTACATAGCTCTGAAAGATTAATTTTAAGTATTTTGTGTATTCTATATGTTACCTTTATGATTTATGATTTTTGTGTATTATTCATAAATCTAATTATTTCATAAGGAATGATTGTATTGAAAAGTATGGTTTCATATATTTGTATTTATTGATCATTTAATGTATTATTTCCTTATTTTATAACCTTTACTGTTATTTTTATGCTAATCCCTTGTTCTGAAATGTTTATGCCATGACATAAATATGAATAAAGACATGGATGGGATCCATGAAAAGTCATGTTGTCTAAAACATAAAACTAGAGAAGTTTTTTTTTGAGTTTTTATGTTATAAAAAAAATTGAACCTATGGAGAAGTGTCTACATTGTAATTTTTGATATGTAACAGTTATGGCCTAATTCTCTAAATCTCTAAAACAAAAAAGATCTTCAATGTTAATTTTCACTTAATTCACGATTATGTAATGTTTATGGATGGGTCCTTATAGTTGGTATCAAAGGATTGTTTAGATAACATTAGAGGTTAGAATGTTATTTAATTATAAGGGACAAAATCATAAAGGTTATCATATTAGAAAGAGTCATAGTTGTTTTGGAGATGATAAATGGTTATTAAATTTTTGGATGAAAAATAAAAGGTATTGGATAAACTTTGAAGTTAAAATATGTTATGGTTGTGTTGGAGGAATTTTTCTAACTTATTTTGGAATGTAATAAAATTGTATAGTCATTGAAGAAAGACAACACGTAGACAGTGTGATAAACTGTCATGTCAGAAAAAGCTATGGGAATCGAACACACAACCATAGTGATATTGGGATTTATCGCCTACCAATGGACTATGTGAAGTCCTTGGTTAGTATGAATAATTTCTTTAGTTAAATGATTTATTAAATCAAGAATATGTTTTTTTGGATCTTATGTTTTATCAAATGGACATCCTTGTTATAGGAAAATGATTTAGGGATTAAGTGAAGAAGTTTATTTTGGAAGACATTCTCTCTTTTTGGAATGCTATATGCATAAAGAAAATAGAATATTATGGGAATTAATTTATGGAGTAATGGATGAAATATTTGTTTTGGAAGAATATATGTTTTTATTATGGATATATGGTTATTTGGGTTATTTATGGAAATGATTAAACTATCAAAGAGAATATGAGATTAGGTTAATTACACTTTAGTATGATAATTTAAGATTAGTCATTGTTTTTAGAGATAAATGTTATGATTTATTATGGATGACTATGTGATTAAATCCATTTGAATTTTTGGTTTCAATATTTTTTTGTATTATTTTGAATAATTTTAAGGAAAAATATATATTGAATGGTCTTTCTTCAACTTTGGGTACTTTTTCTTGGATTTTGGAGATTAAGATTAGTATTTATTTTTATAAAGGATTATCCTTTTAGGGATTATCTGATCTAATACAAACCAATTTCTTTTGGGATTCTCTAGAAGTTTATTTTAGCACTTTAAATGTGACCAAGTCATCTTTAATACTCACCATTTGGAGAAAAAATGAGTTTGTGGTATAAATTCTGTAAATGGTGATACTCTACATGTCAAGAAAGTATGTTTCCATACGTTCTTATTCAATCTCTTAAATGAATTCTCCAACATTATGAAAAGAAACTTAATGAAAAAATGTTGTCCCTTACAAATGACCATTTAACCCATCACAAATTTCTGGTTTTCTTCTTGTTAACTTTATACTAATCATGTTTTCTATAACTCTGAAACAGAACATGACACTTATTTTCTCCTCCAAATCCATATTTTCATGGAATCCAAGTATGAGTAATCTCAGGTGACCTTTGTACTTCACTTTCTATCTTTTAATGTGATAGTTTTATTTACTCTTTTTCTAATGTGGGACTTTCAATGATGTTTCCAAGACCAATTATTAAATTGTGAGGATGTAATTTCTAAAAGGGGGAAGGATGTAACATCCTATGAAAATAAAAAATATGATACTTACATATTTTTTATTATTTTGGAATTAAATATTAATATTATTTTAAAGGGGAAGCTATATTCAATGGTGTACCTAAAACACAACAATGGGTTTCTCTGAAGCCCTATGTTGCACACAATGGTGAGTCATATTGAAAAATAATAAAAATATAATACTATTATTTTAAATGGTAGTTAACGTATAACTATTTTATTATAGGTAATAAACAGAACATACAATGTTATGATTATATATGTTTGTTAAATGTGTTTACATTTACCCAATAAAATTTGTATGCTTAAAATGTGAATGAATATAATTTTAATCATAAATACTCAAATATTGTTTAAAGGATGATTTAAGGCCTTTTGATGGAGAAACCTCATTAAATCTAGTTTTGGACAGTTTTATATGTTCTATTGGACAAAATGAAATTTTTCTTTAGAATCGGGACATCAGAATATACTTTGGGTAAATTTGTGGTATTTTTCTGATAAAGTTCATTTTTTAATGAATAGTGAAAAATACTGCATTTTAATTCAAAAATGCATTTTAATATAATTTATTTACATGCATTTATTATCTGTAAAAAGGGTTTTAAAGTTTAATTAGAATATATTTTTACCATTTAATCTAATTTTGTTCATTAAAAGTAATTTCACTTTGAAATTAGACCTAAACAAGTGTCAATCTTTTGATAGTTATCATTTCTCAACAACAAGCATTTTGTTTTGACAATAAGAATTATTTTTAAATTAATTAATTCAACTTCTATGTTTTGAATTTGGTAAAATAGAAATCATTTTTGAATTTTGAATATCAAATATATCTTAGGCTGACTTTTTTGTATTTTTCTGAAAAACTTCAAGTTTTTATGAATATTGAAACCACTGATTAGTAGTTAAAAAATCAACATTTTCATTTAAATGAAATTTTTTTAATTCTATGAATTGAATTATAAAAATCTGACATAAATGGTTGTTATTATTATGTAGAAATTGGTTCAATAAGATGAAAACAATTTTTGGTGAATATTAACTTTTGACTTTTATTTACAGCGATTAAAGGTAAATAGGGTAATTGAAGGTAAATATAATATTATAATAAAATAAAATTACATGAACACTATTCCTAACCTTATTGGAAGTGTAATGGCCAACCTATAAAATCATTCGTTAAGACTTTTGTCCTTTTAAAGCCATTTTGGTAAGATAATGGCATTAATAACCTTTTATATAAAGTAAAAAAAATATCATAAACATTTATTGTTTTGATAAAACAATTTTAATGTGGGATTATATAATTGATATATTTAACTATAAATATTCATTACAAATATAAAAATATTTCCTATGTCATTGTATTTTATTTATAATGTTTTGACATCCAATAAATAAAATTATTTAGGATACAATAATGATTCAGTGTTTACCTCATTAAGGAATGATTTAAATAAATAAGATTCTAAAAATTGAAACAATATCCAAAACCTGTACAATAATTATTGGATGATTTTATTTCAAACTATAGTCATCTTATCTTTGAATTTAATATGTTTTTGACCTTTAGAAACCAAAAATAATTATATAATAAAATAATATTTTTCAAACTCTCAAAAAGAGCCCCTCCTCCTCCTTATAAAAATCCCTCACCTCCAACCCATTACTCACATCTCTCAAGCCCCAGGGCTCGTCCAACCTCTACCCAAATAAACTATCAAGATCCCTATTTTCCTCCCAAAATCCTTACCTTAGGCTTAATTCACTTCAAGAAATCCATTCGGTTCAAACCAGATGGAGTTACTCGATTTAAATGTAATGTCAGATCTTAAGTTCTTTTCATTTATTTTACTTCTCCAACCCCCTAAACACATTTTATTACATTGTATATTAAAACTCCATTATCCTAAATATACTATGTTTTATTATGATATGAAATAGAGATACACATAAACACACCTCTGTCTAATGGGTAAAGAACATAATGTGTTTGTGGATGGAGAACTCCGGCCTCACGAAATGATGATTGTTCAATCTTATCCTACCACCTCTTATGGGGGCCGTTATGATCGAACTGTATTAATATGTGATATATATTATATTTCTACTTTCAATATACTTCTTTATTTTTCACTTATAGCATACCTTTATAGTTTCCATAATTGGTAAACGCGATAATTTCATTTGAGGAAGTGCGGTGTATTGCACCCTTGATGTGATATGACTCATTCATGACATATGTAAAATGTACAAAGGATAAAGTTAATGAAATTATATATCATATTGTATTTCAATTATAATATACCTTTTTATTATTATATTTTCATTCCATTAAATATGAAATTGAAATGAAAGTAGAGTTCATGTGTTTGTACGACATACCGTCTCCACGAACGATGCATTTTATTTCTTACCTCCATGTGTTAGGTACTATTAAAAATACATATATATACTGGATATATATTATATATATACGATATTTAAATAATGAATATAAATTTAGAGATAATATAATTTTTACCACATGAACAACATTTAATTATAAAAAGTTCATTTTTGATTCAAGTACTAAATATGGAAAAAACGACCATTATTAACTTAAATGATTGCATAATTTTTATAACAAGGTCATAAGTAATATAAAATGAATAATAAATATGAAAAGTATTATTAATAAAGTATAAAATAACTTTATTTTATTATTCAGTAGATTAATTAATGAGGAGTTCAAGTCGAACACGAGGTAAGGGGTTTCTTATCTCATTTTTAATTCTGTGAGATTTCCATTGTTCACTACATATTTATTAAATGTGATGTATTGTGTAATACCATTTGATATATATTATAATGATTATATATATATTCATGGTATTATATGAATTTTTTGGTGATTATTAACTTTTTTTCTTATTACTCGTTTGATTAAAATGTGGTAAGGGGTTTTCATCTCACTATTTATTCTCATAAGATTCATGCTATATTTTCCAATATTTCCTTTTGCGTGATTGTTGTATTTCCCATGATTGTATTAATTTTTTAATATAATATAATTTATTGCTATTTACATCTTCATTGTATGATCTGTCTTTCATGGTGGTGTATATTTTTTAAGTTACCAAATCGGTGAGCGAATCTTTCACCCTCCTCTTTTTAAAAGACTTATTTTATGTTATATCTTTTATTACCCACCTTATTATGTCAGGATATGTTTTTATATATCCTTATTTCTATACATTCTGAGTCCAAGTGATTATAGAACCTTTTCCTTCTCATCAACGCATTTTTATAATTTTTATGTAACATTTTTAGGCGGTCGAATTATGGTATGAAAGCTTCTTAACCCAATTTCAATTCATCGGGTTAAACTTCTACTTTATGATTATGTTGTTCTAGGAATTTGTGTGAATGAACTCTAATTGTTTTACACTTAACATCCACTTATATTTGGTGTATTCTTATTTTTCACACATAATTATTTCATTGATTTGTCCTTAATCTAAGGATATGATCTTTGTAAGAGACTTTGTCTCAATTTACATTCCATTTAGAAATATTTTTTTTATACACCAATTCACTTTTATATGGAGTATATACTTCTTTTTGACATATTATATCATGAATCTACATATTCTCATGATAATATAATGTTTTGGTTAAATTTTATTCCTCAATTATTTGTATTCAAGAATATCCCATTTGGTTAAGAACTCATTAACTATAATATTATTTTAAATATTTATTATTATATATATTTCTCACTGATATATATATTTTCAAAATATTTTTAATTATTTATTTATATGGACACTATTGTTTTAAATTTTTAATTCTTTTAAAAGATTCAATGTGGTATGGGGAACATTGATTCAAAAATAACTTTATTAAAAAAATTAAATGGTTTTGAAAATGGTTTGATAATGAATTTATTATATCAATATCATGAAATGATATATTTTGATTGCAATGTGGAAATTATATCATTCCTTTATTCATGTTTTATGTATTATTAATATGTTATGATTATTGGGAATTTTTTACATATATGGGTGGTTCTATGATAAACCTAGGTCTACTGATCCCAAGATATCTCTCCAATTCATTGGGTAATGTGAATGAGGTAAAAATTTATGTTTTTCCAAAGAGATTTAGGTAATATATTGTAATGGGTATTCCAAACGTAACTCCCTACATAGATGTAAAATCTACATGGTAAGTATGTTATGTATGTCATAAGTTACCTTTATGATTTATGAATTTTTTGTGGTATTTATTAATCTTATGATTTCATAATGTAAGTTATGATTGAAAAGTATGGTTTCCTTGATTTATATTTATTGATGAGATAATTTTTTTAGCGTATTTTGTAACCCTTACTTAGTTTTTATACCCATCCCATGTTTTGAAATGTTTTTCACAGGACTTAATGATGAATAGGGTCAAGGATGGGATTAAGGAAAAGTCATGCATTCTAAATCATAGAACTAGAAATGATTCATTTTTAAGAGTTTAAATTTTATGAAAAAATGGAAACTGAGAAGAGGTGTCTACCTTGTAATTATTGAGATATATTAGTTATGGCGGAATTATTTAAATCTCTAAACAAGAAAAGATACTCAAGGTGAATTATTCACTTAATTGAATATTGTGTAATGTTGAAGCCTGGGTACTTATCCATATATATCTCTCTAATTCACTTGGTAATGATTTTTATCTCCAAAAATTGAGAGGACATGATCTAGCCTTAAACCTTGTCAATAAGATACATTTTTCACATTGATGGTCGTGGGAGTGAACATGGAAAATTAAGATAGTTCTAAATGTGAACCCATTCTACAATGATGGATTACCATGAGTTTTAACTATAATGGAAATTATTTTCTATGATTATGTGAATTCCAAAAATCATTGTCTTATGCCATTTGTATACTATAATAGATATTATTCTTTTATATCCTATTGATTCATGTCTTATAAACTAATATTATTTATTCCATCTATAAATATTATTATTATTGATATTACATGTATATTTTTCAAAAGTTACATCACTGTTATCATGACCTTATGATAATTTCATTCTAATGTGATCATTGATATATCACTTTTGTGCTCATAATGATAACTTTAACTCACTATTATATTTAATTTATAGTGGTTATTGGAAAATGTATTTAATTAGGGTATTTTTGTGACTAGTAATAATAGGGAAGATCTTTGTATGATATATTGGAGATATTTCACCATATTAGATCATTTTGTACATTTTATACAAAGACACTGAACTTTTATGATCCTCAAGAATTTGTTTTTGTAGATTTTTTACCACAAATAAATGAAAATTCAACATATAGGTATGATATGGTTGGATATATATAATACATATGTATTGCATAAGTATCCAACCATGCATAATATTATAATGAAACAATAGAAATAAAATCGTCATTATTAAACACATAAAAAATAATCCATTGAAAAAAATCGGTTTCATGTCCCCTTCAAAATGATTCACTCAAGGAAATCATTTATAATTAAATAAATAATCATAAAATGATAATATAAAGGAAATAAATTGTTATCCAATGATATTTAATAAAATATTTTAGGTAAATTCCCTTCATTATAGATAATAAATCATATTGTATTTATATATTTTAGATAATTTTTATGTATTTGGATCCATAATTTCCCCAATAAATCAATTTATATAGTATTATCGAATAACCTTTAATTAATGGAAGAATATATTTTTCGTTCACAATAAACACACATTATATTCAAAGATATTCCTAATCACGATGGATGGTTAGGGAAGGAAAAGGTAGTGACATATGATATCTTTGACAGGGAATAACATTATATAATACATATATGAATATATGAATTTTGGAATTACTCGATGAGTATTTTTTGATCAATGATAAGATATATCAATATATTGTGACTTACTTCAAAAAAAAATTCTAATTATGTGTAACGCCCCGACCCCAGCTACCCAGAGTTGGTGCATTACTTTGTAACATTGGCATGATCACAAAAGATCAAGTCTCGAAAGACCGATTAGTTTAGTAGCCTTGGAAACACTAGATACATTCATAAATTTTACATTACATCATAAAGTGAAAAAACTAATAACAAAGTCTTCATAGTCCACACGCATATCCTCTTCTGACTATCCCTGCAGGTCATTCATAAAATACTTCTTCACATTCTGGAAAATATTAAAACATTGAAAGGGGTGAGCTCAGATGCTCAGTAAGGATAAAAATATTGTGGAAGCTTTCATAAATAAACATTAACATTTAAGGAAATGTATAACTAATACAAAAGCCATTTTAAACATTAACTTCAGCATAAAATGGCAAGAATAAAATTAAATAATTCCATTTACATACTCAAATAGATATTCTACTAGTCAAATAATCACATCCAATATCAATAACCACTTTCATAATGAGGGAATGTATAATGCCAGACATTCTGAAACATTTTGTCAAGGCCTCGGCCAAGACGTCTAAAATGATTAAGGCCTCGGCCAAAACCATAAATCAAATTGGGAAAGGGCCTCGGCCAATTCCACGTCTAGTTGTCTCATGAGACCTACCGATGCATCGAGGAGCTATAGCGGGCTCCACCCATCACATATTAAGTCCAATACATTCTTCATATGAATAGGTTTAAACATATCATAAACCATAACATAATCGTATCACATTAAACATGCATAAAGGAAACATAACATTTCCACATTTCAATCACAAGATATCAATACAACACATTGATATAATAAAAACGCTTTCAAAACCATTTTCAATACCAAAATAAAAGAAAGTTAAAACTTTGTATTTATTTTTCATTAAAAAAAGATGGCTTGTAGAGGAAGCCGAAACTCAAATAATGGTCACGGCGGCGGAGAAGTCGTTGTCACCGCATAAGTACGGAAAGAAAAACATTCCCTTTTGTCATTTATCAAAATGCTTCGTATAAAAATATTCCTTTTGAATAAATGTAAAAGTCAACGGTGTTTATACACCGTATAAAAGAAAGTTGTGTATAAAACCAAATATGCCTCAATGAAAGGGGATTGAGACAAAGTCCTTAAAAAGAAATTTTTTTTATAAAGTAGGTCTATTATGTGTATTTACTATAAGTACACATAAATAATATAAAAAAACAAGATAGGACATAATAATATCATGACATAATTTGAAAGTAGGAGATTAAACCAAAGAATAGAAATTGGGTTAAGAAATTCCCTTACCTCATGTCTGACATGACTCAACCATTCTTTAACCTCATGAATAATAAACTATAGATAATATATAACTTATTATGAACCATTTTTAATTTCATTATCCTTTTTATATCACTTATTACAATGTTATAAACATTATGTAATTATTTACGTTAATAACGGTCGTTTTGTCGACCTTTGGTACTTGAGTCAACAATAAACTTCTTATAATTACAAGTTGTTTATGTGGTAGAATATTCATTATCTCCAGAGTTATATTCATGATTTATATGTCATATATATCATATATATCCAGTACATACATTCATTTATAATATTACGTAACATTTAGAGGTAAGAAATGAAATGCACCGTTCATGGAGACAGTAAGTCGTACGTACGAATGAACGCTACTTTCATTTCTATTTCATATTTAATGGAATGAAATCATAATGATATAAATTTATAATATAATTCCAGTATAATATAGTGTATAATAACATTTAATCCATCCTTTATACATCCCACATATGTCATTAACGATTCAAATCACTTTGAGGGGGCGGTAGTCCGCACTTCCTAAAATGAAATTATCATGTTTTACTCATAATGGAAATCATAAAGTATGCCATAAATGAGAAATACAGAAGAATAAGTAAAACATAAACATATTATATATCATATATAAATATAGTGACATCTTAATGGACACCATTGAAGGTGTTATATGAGTGTTGAACAATCATCATTTCGTGAGGCAGAAATTCGCCATCCACAGAAATTGTATGTTCTTTAACCATTAGATGTAGGTTTGTGTATGTGTAGCTCGAATCCTTATTATAAAAATATCTTAGTATATTGAGTATACTGGTTTTGTTACAAAAGAAATGAATAAAAAGATTTTAGGGGGTTTGAGAAGAAAAATAAAACAAAACAACATTAGAGAAGACATTACCTCAAAATCGGGTAACTCTTTTTGATTTGAGCCAAAGGCTTCCTTGGGAAGAGTTCTTCCCAAAGTGAGGCTTCTAGGAGTAATAGGGGGAAGTTGGGAGAGTATTTGGGCAGAGTTTGTCCGAGCCAAATGGCTTGAAAGTGTGAATGAGGTGGTAG
Organism: Viscum album; assembly: GCA_963277665.1. Taxonomy (NCBI): domain Eukaryota; kingdom Viridiplantae; phylum Streptophyta; class Magnoliopsida; order Santalales; family Viscaceae; genus Viscum; species Viscum album. The sequence goes on from OY728141.1 coordinate 517,579,641, forward strand.
AGGTGGGGGCCTTTTATAAGAGAAGAGGAGATGCACTCTTGGAAAGTAAGGAAATTTTACATTATTATACATTTCATTTCGGATTCTAAAGGTCCCACACTTATATAATTCATGGATAAGGTGATAAGGGTTGGAAATATAACCATAAAATAGTCTTTGGACAAATGTATGCCTTGGATTGTACATTATCTTTTCATTTTATTAAAATCGTTAAATAATGAGGTCATCGCTGCATCATAATGATGTCATATATAATTTAATTTATTTAATGTCTAAAAATTATAAAAAAATACTACGATGTAGGAAATCGTTTTATATTTCCAATTACTATTTATAGTCAAAAATATGGCTTGTATAACCCCATGTAAAAATTGTTTTAGTAAAACATTTCATGGTTGTGTCATTTTTTACTTTAACAATAAAAAAAGTATTTATGTCATTTTCCAACTAAAGTGGCTCCATGGGGTCCCCAAGTTGACCCATGGATTGTCTTGGTCGGCCATGGCACATCCAATGAGGGTAGGACATGTGTCAAGCTCATCTCATATTATTAAAACATTATTTTTACCTTAAACTACACTAATTATCTCTAATCGCGATTAAGAACTTAAAAGTTACTATTCACCAAAAATTATTTTAATCCCATTGAACCACATTTTACTTCTTAATGACAACCATGTATGTCAGATTTTTGAAAATAAAATCACAGAAGTGGTAATATTTCATTTAAACGAAAAATCAGTTATTTAACTACCACTTAGTGGTTTCACTATTCATCAGAAATTGATGTTTGTCAGAACAATGGCAAAATTTCACCCTAAGCTATAATGGATATTCCGAATTCAAAAATTATGTCTATTTTACAAAATTACAAATATATAAGTCGCATTAATTAATTTTATAATTAATTTCTACTATCACAACAATAGCGTGTTTTTAAGAAACAATTTATATCAAAAGATTGGCAATTGTTTATGTCCAATTTCAATGTTAAATTAATTATAATGACCACCATTGGATAAAATGGTAAAAATATATTCTAATTATACTTTAAAACCACTAAATAGTATAATTTATCACTATAAATTATTTTGATTAAAAAAGTTGTTTTTAAGTAATTTTCACTATTCATAAAAAATTGGAAGTTCTCAGAAAATTACAAAAAATTCAACTTTGGATAATTTCGATATTACCAATACAAAAATGAAGTCCATTTTGAAATATAAAATTTCTATAATTTTAAAAAGTGGTTATTACTATTCATAACTGCTACTTTGATTAGTCGCTGTGTTTTAGAACTCGATGTTGCGTACAATGCAAGCTATTGCATTATTGAATGAGAAGTGTATCGTGGATGTTCGGGGTGTTACATTTTCCCCTCCTTCAATAAATTGCGTCCTCGCAATTTGAAATTTTTCTTTGAAAATAAAAGGTTGAAAGTAGAAAATACCTTTGAGGTAAACCCACATCGGAAATAAGATTAATAAAATTTAGCCTTAATAAGAGGGAAAGGGAAATGAAAAAGTCACCACCCAATTATGATCTAGATTAGGAGAACATTGGTGGAAATTAGAGACATATAATTGGAGGAAAAACGTAAATATTTGTAGGGAGTGATTGAGGTCATCATTCACAATCGACTGTCAAATTGAGGGCCTCAAAGCCTTCAATCTATGTTGATTTAAAATATCATCAGTTCAACAAGACATAAGGTATTAGGATAACACATTTTTTTGTTTTAATATCCCTTTACTAAAGTTTAAGAATTAATTAATTCATTGAATAAGAGATAGGTATATATATATTTATGCTTTACAATTAGAGTTTCAACCTTCAACTCAACTTTCACTCAAAAAGATAACAGAACTCAAAAATATTATACTATCCTAATTGTATAAGGTTCCAAATGTTAACACATACCATTTAGATTAGTAAAATTATTTTGTAACAACCAGGGACTTCCTGTAGGCAAGTGGTAGGAAATAAAGGCTTGTCACACTATGATTGTGGGTTCGATTCCTGCTTCTTTGTCCGACGCGACGGGTTATGCACGACCCTGCAGGTTGTCCTTTTCCTAAAACTATAGTATCATAATATTCCAAAAATAATCTTCATAAATTTTTTAACCTTAAACAATACTATCCAAAGATCAACTTAATCTACTCCAACCTTTATAGTTATCCAAAATACCTCTGTCCAGACTTTCTCTAAAAGGTCTCTTAATTCCAAAATCAATTTATCAGATTCCCCAAACAAAGTAAAGTTTCTCTTATTGACACATACTAAAAATATACATACCTTCATCATATTAAAACCTTACTGAAATCAACAAGTATTGAAGTACAATCCTTATATATATCACATTATTCTAATAACCATAATATAATCCATGAGTCCAAAAGCACCAATACATTAGTTATTCTGATTCAACTGTAGTAACAGCATAAGATTGTCCTTGATCCCTTGGCCTTTTTTGAGGTAAGTTTCCCTGACGCTTAGGACATTCATTTTCATAATGACCCATTTCTCTACAATTGTAGCATTCAACTTTGATAGCCTCTTTCTTTCCCTTACAATCACGAGCCTGGTGACCCTTTTCTCCACATTTATAACAAGCTCCCATTCCTTTTAGGAAAGTAGCAGGGTGATTCTTCCCACAATTATCACATAATGGAAAATCCTTCTTTCCATTTTGCCCTTTATCTATCTCTTGTTCCACCGTTCTCTTCTTCTCTTGCTTTACTTTGTTGTCATAAGACTTGGAGAATTCCTTTTCTGTCTTGATAGCACACGAGACAATATCTTCGTATGATGAGAAGGATTGTGATACTAAAGCTCGACGGAGAAATGGTTTTAACCCATCAAAGAAACGATCAATCTTACTCCTTGGGTTACGTATATAATCGGCAGCATGCCTCGCTAAACTTGTTAAGTTAGCCTCATACTTTGTGACATTCTCATCATCCTTCTACCTCAGACTCAGAAATTACCTTTCCATATCTGCTCGATGGTCACGAGGAAAGTATTTTTCTAAGAAAAGCTCTTTGAACTCCCTTCATTCCATATTCGATATGTCATCATCTTCCTTTGTGTTTTGAATCAGCGACCACCACTGATCGGCATCTCCAGTGAGGCGGTAAACTGCCATGACAACCTTCTCCCTTTCGCTACTCCCGAAGGCATGGAATATTTTCTCTATGGAGTTTATCCATTGCTCAGCTACTAACGGATTTGTACCCCCATTAAATGTTTGTGGTTGTTGCCTCTTGAAGCGGTCTAACATTGATCCTCCATGTTGTGGATCAGGGTGATCCATAAGAGTAAGGTTATTATTCATAACTTGAGTGAGTTGTCCCAGTATGGTAATAAGTTGATCAGCACCAGTTGTATCTCCAAATCCACAATAATTATCTTGAGCAGGAGGGAAATCCCTACACGGAGTGCGTGCATTGATACGGTTTCCATTCCTTCCACTAGGCTCCATTTCTAAAAAATGGAATAAGCTAGATTAGTTTATGAATCAAAATACATAATTCCCTTATTGTAAAATACTTAACATAAATTGAACTATTTATGGATATAATCCATAATCATAAAAAGGTTTTATTTGAGGAAGTATATACTAATAACCATTCATAGTGGTTTGTAAAGAAAATGAGAATTATCCTAAGCATATCCCCTGGGAGTGTCGTAACCAAGAGTGCAGCAAGGCCCGTTGTCGTGCACCAGTTCCCGTTCGAGTCTAGCTCAAAGCGGTGTTTTCAGGTTTTACCCCTAGGTACATCTGTGCCAGAGCCGCCTCTACCTGCTCGTATCTAGAAAGGGATGTATTTCTCGGAGAACTCACAAAATCTCTATAATAACAAAATTCTAGGATGTTCTTCTATACTAATCCTCAAAGTCTATCTTTGGGCTATGTGCTCTAATCAGAGTTTATCTAAATCTATCTTCCAAGGTTAGTACTAAACTGCCTTTGATACCAACTGTAACGCCCCGACCCCAGCTACCCAGAGTCGGTGCATAACTTCGTAACATTGGAATGATCACAAAAGATCAAGTCTCGAAAGACCGATTAGTTTAGTAGCCTTGGAAACACTAGATACATTCATAAATGTTACATTACATCATAAAGTGAAAAAATAATAACAAAATCTTCATAGTCCACACTCATATCCTCTTCTGACTATCCCTGCAGGTCATTCATAAAATACTTCTTCACATCCTGGAAAATATTAAAAAATTGAAAGTGGTGAGCTCAGATGCACATTAAGGATAACAATATTGCGGAAGCATTCATAAATAAACATTAACATTTAAGGCAATGTATAACTAAAACAAAATGTTTTTTAAACATGAACTTCAGCATAATATGGCAATAATAAAATTCAATAATTCCATTTACATACTCACATGGATATTCTACTAGTCGAATAATCACATGCAATATCAATAACCACTTTCATAATGAGGGAATGTATAATGCTAGACAATCTGAAACATTTTGTCATGGCCTCGGCTAAGATGTCTAAAATGATTAAGGCCTCAGCCAATACCATAAATCAAATTGGGAAAGGGCCTCGTCCAATTCCATGTCTAGTTGTCTCATGAGACCTACCGATGCATCGAGGAGATATAGCAGGCTCCACCTGTCACTTATTAAGTCCAATACATTCCTCATATGAATAGGTTTAAACATATCATAAACCATAACATAATCGTATCACATAAAACATGCATAAAGGAAACATAACATTTCCACATTTCAATCACAAGATATCAATACAACACATTGATATAATAGAAACGCTTTCAAAACCATTTTCAATACCAAAATAAAAGAAAGTTAAAACTTTGTATTTATTTTTCATTAAAAAAAGATGGCCTGTAGAGGAAGCCGAAACTCAAATAATGGTCACGACGGCGGAGAATTCGTTGTCGCCACCTAAGTACGGAAAGAAAAACATTCCCTTTTGTCGTTTAGAAAAACTCTTCGTATAAAAATATTCCTTTTGAATAAACGTAAAAGTCAATGGGATTTATACACCGTATAAAAGAAAGTTGTGTATAAAACCAAATATGCCTCAATGAAAGGGGATTGAGACGAAGTCCATAAAAAGATTATTTTTTTATAAAGTAGGTCTATTATGTGTATTCACTATAAGTACACATAAATAATGTAAAAATACAAGATAGGACATAATAATATCATGACATAATTTGAAAGTAGGAGATTAACCCAAAGAATAGAAATTGGGTTAAGAAGTTCCCTTACCTCGTGTCTGACTTGACTCAACCGTTCTTTAACCTCCTGAATAATAAACTAGAGTTAATATATACCTTATTAAGAACCATTTTTAATTTCATTATCCTTTTTATATCTCTTATTACAATGTTAAGAACATTATGTAATTATATAAGTTAATAACGGTCGTTTTGCCGATCTTCGGTACTTGAGTCAACAATAAACTTCTTATAATTACAAGTTGTTTATGTGGTAGAATATTCATTATCACCAGATTTATATTCATGATTTAGATGTAATATATATCATATATATCCAGTATATACATTCATTTATAATATTACGTAACATTTAGAGGTAAGAAATGAAATGCACCGTTCATGGAGACGGTAAGCCGTACGTACGCATGAACGCTCCTTTCATTTCTATTTCGTATTTAATGGAATGGAATCATAATGATATAAATGTATAATATAATTCCAGTATAATATAGTGTATAATACCATTTACTCCATCCTTTATACATCCCACATGTGGCATTAACGATTCAAATCACTTCGAGGGGGCGGTAGTCCGCACTTCCTAAAATGAAATTATCGCGTTTTACTCATAATGGAAATCTTAAAGTATGACATAAATGAGAAATACCGAAGCATAATTAAACCATAAACATATTATATATCATATATAAATATAGTTACATCTTAATGGCCACCTTTTAAGGTGTTATATGAGTGTTGAACAATCATCGTTTCGTGATGCAGAAATTCACCATCCACAGAAACCGTATGTTCTTTAACCATTAGATGTAGGTGTGTGTAAGTGTAGCTCGAATCCTTCTTATAACAACATCCTAGTATATTGAGGATACTTATTTTGTTACAAAAGAAATGTATAAAAAGTGTTTAGGGAGTTGGAGAAGAAAAATAAAACAAAACAACATTAGGGAAGACATTACCTCAAAATCGGGTACCTTTTTTTGATTTGAGCCAAAGGCTTCTTTGGGAAGAGTTCTGCCCAAAGTGAGGCTTCTAGGAGTAAGAGGGGGAAGTTGGGAGAGTATTTTGGCAGAGGCTGTCCAATCCAAATGGCTTGAAAGTGTGAATGAGGTTGTAGAGGTGGGGGCCTTTTATAAGAGGAGAGGAGGGGCACTCTTGGAATGTAAGGAAATTTAACATTATTATACAATGCTTTTCGGATTCTAAAGGTCCCACACTTATATAACTCGTGGCTAAGGTGATAAGGGTTCAAAATATTACCATCCAGTAGTCATTGGACAAGTTTAGGCCTTGGATTTTACATTATCTTTTCATTTTATTACAATCGTTAAATAATGAGTTCATCGCTGCATCATAATGATGTCATATATAATTTAATTTATTTAATGTCTAAAAATTAAAAAAAATACTATGATGTAGGAAGTCGTTTTAGATTTCCAATTACTATTTATAGTCAAAAATATGACTTGTATAACCCCATGTAAAAATTGTTTTAGTAAAACATTTCATGTTTGTGTCATTTTTTACTTTAACATTAAAAAAAAGTATTTATGTCATTTTCCAACTAAAGTGGATCCATGGGGCCCCCAAGTTGACCCATGGATTGTCTTGGTCTGCCATGGAACATATAATGAGGGTAGGACATGTGTCAAGCTCATCTCATATTATTAAAACATTAATTTTACCTTAAACTACACTAATTACCTCTAATCGCGATTAAGAACTTAGAAGTTACTATTCTCCAAAAATTATTTTAATCTCATTGAACCATATTTTACTTCTTAATGAAAATCATGTATGTCGGATTTTTGAAAATCAAATCACATAAGTGGTAATATTTCATTTAAATGAAAAATCACTTATTTAACTACCACTTAGTGGTTTCACTATTCATCAAAAATTGAAATTTTTCAGAACAATGCCAAAATTTCACCCTAAGCTATAATTGATATTCCGAATTCAAAAATGATGTCTATTTTACAAAATTCCAATCATATAAGTCGCATTAATTAATTTTATAATTAATTCCCGCTATCACAACAATAGCGTGTTTTTAAGAAACAATTTATATCAAAAGATTGGCAATTGTTTATGTCCAATTTCAATGTTAAATTAATTCTAATGACCACCATTGGATAAAATGGTAAAAATATATTCTAATTATACTTTAAAACCACTAAATAGTATAACTTATCACTCTATATTATTTTGATTAAAAAATTTGTTTTTATGTAATTTTCACTATTCATAAAAAATTGGAAGTTCTCAGAAAATTACAAAAAATTCAACTTTGGATAATTTCGATATTACGAATACAAAAATGAAGTCCATCTTGAAATATTAAATTTCTATAATTTTAAAAAGTGGTTATTACTATTCATAAAGGCTACTTTGATTAGTCGCGGTGTTTTAGAACTCGAAGTTGCGTACAATGCAAGCTATTGCATTATTGAATGAGAAGCGTATCGTGGAAGCTCGGGGTGTTACATTATGTGTTTTAGAAAAAAAATTGTATATTGGAAATATCCTCTCTCTTTTAGTTTTATTTTATAAAACTATTTTATAAAACTAGTATTAAAAAATTACTTTAGGACCTATGTACATGAGGGTATAATGCTTCATCTAAAAAATTATTGGCAATGAAAATATGTTATCATAAAGAAGGAAAAATAAAGGTAATTTTGAAATAATTATTTACACTATTAATAGTTGTTGATGTTATGTGTCCATTCAGAAGTTATTTTCCAAAACATGAAGTAAAATATTTTAAAAACATTAATTTTTATTAAAAATAATCATTAATAATGGTTTATTGATATTACATAAGGGTTACCCAAATAAAGTTTTGGAGAAATATAAAATATTTTAATTTAAATAATAATTTTTTTTAAATAATAATAATTATCCTTATTGAAACACCACATCATATAAAGAAAACCACAAAAATCAAAAGAAGATAAGGAAAATATAATTCTCATATGAGATAACACATAATTTAGATTCAAATTATAAATAAGAAAAATATTTATAAATTATAATACAGATAAATTGTAAAAATATATTTAAGAGGATGGGAATTATTCAAAATAATGATATACTTATATAAAAATAGTTTTTACCGAGGTAAAAGATCTAAATTATAAGGTAATTTTACCCTATAGTGGAAGATAATGTTATATGAAATAAATTAATAAGGTGTATGAATTTGATCTCAGTTGGAATAAGTTAAATATGACCCATTAGGGCTCGACGAATGTGGTGTTGTTATAAAACAATTATTACATCAGAATCATTTGAAAAAAAATAAGTTTAAATTAGAAAAAAAATGTTAAACCCTCATAAATTAAATAAATATGTTAAAATATATTCATTATGTATATATAAGATCATATCAAATATATCATGAGGCCTAAAATGAATATTGTCTTATTATATTAGATTAAACAAAATGTACCCCTTAAGATGTATTATTTCTTAGTCAAATGTGATCAAACCACCTATATGAAAAAATTAAATCTCTCAATAATTTATTCTATATACGTATTCATACAAAAAATATTTTTTAACCGTATTTTAAAATTATTCCCTTTGTGTATATTTGTTAGTTATATTATTTTTTCAATATCGTGTGTGATAAGTATTGATAGTATTGAAAAAGTTTCATAATAATAATTTCTTTCATTTATCCTACTAAAGATCCCATCATTTATATATCAGAAAAGAAACATGAATTGATTATTTATAAATTTTAATAATTTTATAATTATTTTTATAGATATTTTGGTTATGATCCATAATGATGAATTCAAAAATGAGAATGTTTTGATAATTTTTTACAAATTGAAGTTGTTATATTAATTGAAGAGATTAATATTAATTTTTCCATTACAGAACTAGAATAAAAACATTATTTATGTATTATATAACAAAATCATGAGTAGCTATTTTATCACCTTCATATATGATATAATGGTATATTATTGTTTACATATGTGGTTAACTACTCCCAAACATAAAGACAACATAGTTTGGTGGATGATTATACGGTTAATTTGATATAATATCATTGTTCTTGAGGAATAATTGTGTTACATATGTTTTATTATAATGATATATCATAACTAAAATGATGTAGAATAAGGGATAATGGATATAAATTTATTACATAGTATGTATAAATTTTTTTCCCTTATTACACTTTTTTGAAATGGACGAATTGGAAATGATTATTTATTTCTTATATAATTAATGGGTTATAAAATATGATTTACCAAAAACTAAATAATTCCTAAAACTATTATTTATACCTTAAAATAAATGTTAAATACATCCCTAAAATGCTTTAATGAAATATGAAAAACATTATTCCGTGAAGGCAGTAGTCTACACATATGGATGGATGATGATTCCATTTTCTTAAGCACTGGGATATAGAGAGATATGATATATCATTTAAGAATATATAATAATTCAAAATTATAATTCATAATTATTAACCTACCATTATGATCAATTATGCGATATGTTTAAGGAAAATAAAAATTGATGTTTCGTGGAAGTGGTTGTACCCACACACATGTGATTGTTTATTTCATTCCATAGTGTAAAAGGAGAAAGTTGTTTATTAGTTTTCACGTTATCATAATAAAATTCAGTACAAAAAAATACATATGAAATTATGTTTGAATGATAATAATATATATTTAAAAGTAATAAATCAAAGAAAAAAATTAGGGAAACTCAGTACTCATGCAATGTATTTGGGATCTACCTTTGAAGAATCTAGAGATATTATTTTGTTATGATATTATCATGTGATCATAGTCTAAAAAATAAGGAAGTTGATTCTAGGGAAATAATATGGGAAATGTATTTACGGGAAATATATTTTTGGGTGTGGTCATGAAGGTGTGTTGAGAGGCAACTGTTATATGTAGTGAGAATGAAATTTTTTAAATATTGTAGGGTAATAAAATAAGATAACGTGTTTCACTTGTAATGATATCGAGGTTATATCACAATATCTATTTAAATTAAGTGTTACGAGGGTTGGAGGTTCTGAGTAGAGTATATAATATAAAATTGGGGAGTCAATCATATAAATTATATTATAGTGTGGAGACATGTATATATGTCCTAATGGTACAAAATAATGTGTGGAGAATTCTTCTAATGTGTCAGGGGATCAATGGTGGATATTTGGTTCCATTTTTATTTCTAGGGTAGTTGTTCCATATGTATTAAGATATGGAATAAAATATTTTTTTACTGATGGCTCTATTTTTTGTATTGGGTAATTATAAAACATAGTTCGAAAAAAAATTATTGGATATATGGAATAATTTTCACTGTGTCTCTTAGAAAAGTGTATAATTAGTTAGGCTATAGTTTGGTCCCTTATCTTAGTTCATAGTCATGTCTTGTTATATAATTTTTATAAAATTGTGTAGAGGATAATTTAGTTTTATTTTATTTCTCAATAATGGAAAAAATACATGACCCACCCACCCCCTAATGAGTCATAATTTCAAATTAATATCTTGAACCTGAAGTTCAAAAGAGATCCTTTAAAAGGAAAAGATGGGTTTTTTTGGATTTAACCCCCATCATCTGAGGTTCAATTTTTGGAGATCTGAGGTTGGTTATTACTCCTTACTAATGGGTCTTCATTTTGTTTCTTATCTACATTCAATAAATCCCCCCATGTTATGGAATTTTTTCACCATGATTTTAATATATTTTCTTTTGATGTTGTTAGTGTGGTTGTATGTTGTTTTCCATCAATGCCTTCAATTTTTGTATAGATGAATTGATAACGATCCTTATTTTTGTTATATTCACATTGAATAATGTTGATGTTCTTGTGGTATATAAATATTTTCATCTCATTTTTATTTTTCGAAATTACAATTTGAATCTTCATTGTAACTTTTTGTGATGGATGATTTATCCTTCATAGGAATAAAATAGATTAATTAATATAAATGGGTTATAGTTAGTGAAAAAAATTATTTACACCAGGATAATATATTTCATCTTTATTTTCAATATATTATATTATATTTGAATATTATTAGTTTCATCATGTTTTTAATACTTGGGATTGTATGTCAATTTAATTGATATTGTTAAAGAATGTTAAGAAATAATTTTTCTTATTAGATAATAAATTAATGCTCCATTTATATTGAATATATACATTTTCCTAATTTTATGGAAATGAAATAATACTTAATGAAATGTTAGTTGAAATGTTTTTCCTAATGTTAATGGAAATTTAAATTGAACATGAAGATATAATGCTTGTCGTTAATAATTAAAGTCATATGAGTGATATGTTTTATACAAAAGATTGTTGAAACTAGAATTAATGGTTGGAAAGAATGTTTAAATTTATAGATAACATTTATAAGTGATTCCTTATAATTCATTTATTTATAAACTATATTAAAATAATCAATTAATGAAATAAAAAAAAAACTGATTGTTTGAAAATGGAAATTTTTTGCCTTCAAGTTAGCACATTTTATTATAAAGGATGAAGGATTTTTATATCAAATTGGCGTATTTATCTTGTTTATTGTTATTTTTTCTTTCTTTTCTTACATGGGATACTTTTAGTTGATGATATGTGATAATATTATGGATGATATATTGATACTGAAGGGATATGGAAATAGATTCATATGTTTTTGGTAGCAGCTGAAGTTCGTATACAAAGTAAAAAATCGGTTTAATGTCTTAATGGTCAAATTTTATATTTATTTTCATTACATTACTCACTGATAGTGGAATCTATTAATGTTTTCTTATTCATCTCATTAATTATATCATAGGATGTCTCATTACAAGGAAATGACATTAACCAACACATAATATTGACTATATGTCAAAAATTTAACATTCTTTTATAGTGAAGAACTTTTTACTTTAATAGTTTAAAATTATTAGCCAGAATTCCTACCTAAAAACATAAAATATAATGTGAAATCATCAAATTCGTATCCATTTTTACATTAATAAAATAAATGAAAAATAAATCATGATATATTTTCATGAAAACTCATCACAAGTTTTGTACTTGACCACATTCTATCCCTTAACCATCCATAAACCGTGTGAAAACATTTTAATGAAATATTATGAGTACTTAAGATTAGTAAGGTATTAAAAAAGGAAACCATTAGTTCCATAATAATACACGAAAATCATGACAGACATATTTCATGAAAACATAATATTATTGTCATATTAAGAAATATCATTCATTAAATAACATCATTTATATAACCATTTAAAACCAAATTTTTTTCATGAAAACTCATTATATTCCATATAAAATTCATGTTGGTACTTTGGGACATCATCTCATAGAACCAATACATAACCATTATGGAACCCTCATAATAAAGAATAACCATATGGCCAACATTCAATATAATTCTATGTAAAATATAATAATTTCCCAATGACTTGGAATTATATATTAGAAAACCCAACATTTATTATATATATGAGCACCCGACTCTATATTAGAACATCCAATATATATATTTACCAATATCCACAACATGAAATAAAACATTCACATCTAAAAGAACTATATTAAACTCATATAAAAATGGATTTCAAATATTAAAATAATATTGTCTTTTAGAAAATAATTTTTAATTAAAAATAAAATTTTATTTTGAAAAGATAATTTTCAATTACTATAAATTTAAAAAAAATGTAAAGTGATTTCTATGTTTAATAAAACACTTCGTCTTACAATGGATGATATAAATGAAATAATATTATTGATGACTAGAAAATTCATTTTTAATATTATATTTGAAATAAAAAATCATATTCCTTTTGAAAAACGTTGATGTCGTCTAAAAGAGATATAACCTGATCTTTATAAGAATTTTATACCAATATAAAAACAATTAAAATATCATTTTAATTCATTTAAATTTAATAGAAATAATATTTTATGGAAAACATTGACGTGGGTTTTTTCAACGAAAATACACTTATCATAAAGGGAAACACATGATTAGTAAACCCTTATATATAATGTAATTAATAAAACATTAAATATCATTATAATAGATAAATTATTAATATATAATGTCAAGGATTATTTAAATGCACCTTATAAGAAATTATTTGTACATAACATCAATAATTTCCTCAATGAATGGAAACTGAGAAAAAGTCCCTTAACATGAATCTAACTTGTCACATGTGTCTTTATCTTCATGATTAATTAGTAGAAGTTTATTATTTAATTTCATTATATCAATTTTCAGGTTAATTATTAATTTTAATTCTCCTATTGAGAAATTCTTTACAATTACATAATCAGGTATGTTTAGGTCAGGTGTCATGATGATATTTGGTATATGAGTCAAAATTGAATTTGGAAGGTCGACTATGGTCATTGGGGGAAATTATTTAAACATATAAATATTAATAATAATGATATAATTATAATATTCTAACATAAATTATTCTATTAAAACCAATCATTAATGTTGGTTATGAAAAATGAACATTATGAACACATGGAGGCTAGGTCTATGTATACATGTGTAATATTTCTATTTTTTAATGATAACTATGGAAATAGAGAATGTAGAAATTTTAATTCATAATTTTCATTTTACCATTAAATAATATTATGTATACTTATATATATTTTTATTTATATTTTGTGATAATGAAAAAATTAATCGCATCATTTCGAGGAGACGCTTGTCCACACATCTACGAATGACATTATATCTTTTTTAGTCTGTACAAAAATAATGAGAAAATATTATATAGTATTAAATGAAATATAATTATGTCACAAATATCATAATCCTTTCATTTATATAATATATATTTATTTATGTGTCATAATTACCTCCCATGGAACAAGATTCTGAAAAACGCTTCATATCGCTTCGTGAGACAGTAGTCCTCTATAGACATGAGGGACATTATTATATCCACCGTGGTATGAACATTAAATGGGATTAATATGGTATAATGTATAAATATGAGTAGTTATTTTATAAATATAATATATAAATATTATTTCCCCCATTATTTCCAACCATGAGAGGTTTTAATGGAAAAACGAATGACATCATTTTTTGAGGATGTAATCCGATGTACACAGGAATAATGATTTTCTTACCAATTTTAGGGAATTGTGTATGTAAGTAAGTTTCAACATTAACAAAAAAAATTATTTGTATACTTTAGATACTGAGGGTATTATAAAATCATGTTACTATAATAATTTAAGGGTAAAGTGGAAAAAATAAAACAAAAACACATATCGATGAACATTTTATCTTATACAAGAAAATCTATGTGGTTTCAACAAAGAAAACAATAGGATGGATTTAAAAAATATTGTATTATATTAGTTATTTGTAGAAATATTTGGTTTAGGTACCATATGATCCAAATATCATGAGAGGTGTGAAGAGATAAGGAGAGGGGTGTCCTATTTTATGTGGGGAGAGTGAAAAACATCAAAATATTGAAAGAGTGAATTACAAAAATATTTACTACATGTAAAATTGATAGAATAATTAAAAAACTAGATCATAGAATGGATAAGTTCAATATATGACCATAAAATGTATTCTTTATATGTTATTAGGTCTTGTGGCATCTAAATGTTAATGTTAAGTAACATGGTAAACATATTTTCACAATAATCACTACTATTAGTAAATATTGTTTTGATTAATATGTTATTAAATAGTTAATATTGCATTGTTTTCAAATAAAAAATTTTATAATTACAAAAATGGAATCCATTTTTAAAAACTCAATTCACTAAATTAGAAAAATTAAATTAATATTAATCACACACTCACTTCAAGACAATACTTTTTAAGAAGAATAATTTTTTTAGAAACAGAAGATTCTATATTAACTAAAAGACAAATATTAGTAATTTTATGAAAATAAAAAATATATTTAATGATATATAGTTTATAAATTTCTTTTCAATCTATCTTAATTAGGGATTACTTTAAATATTTAATATGGTGAAACATTATGCATTTTAAAATAGTCTTGAGAAAAACCCATCGAAAAACACAAAATCAAACATATATTAAAAAAGACGAAGTAAAAGTGATTATAATTTATTTATATTGAATAAATATAAATAAATATATAATTAGATCACATGAAACACAATAAAAAAAATTGAGATTTTTTAATTACAGAATTCGTTAAAGTAAATGGATATTTTATAAAATTTGATATTTTTAACTATACAATGAAAAATCAATATTTTCCAAAAAATTACCAAAATTTTACAAAATATAAATTTTGATATAGTGAATCCAAAAATTAATTTAATGTAATAATATAATATTTAAAAATGTGTCATATGTTATTTTTAAAATAACTTCACCATAAAAGGATAGAATTTTATTTTCGGAAAAATAAATTATATTTTTAGAGAAACAATTCATTTATTTGTAAATATTTTGTAGAAAAAAATATGATGAATGTATATAATTTTATATAATATATAAAATATAAATGTCATCACTACAAACCCATAATATTTATTTGTTTAATTTATTTAGATAAAAAATAATTTTTTGATTTAATGTAGCTTTAAAAAACAGTTCCTTCTATTTCAAAAATGAAATTATAATCAACTATTAATATGTGGTCACCATAGAATATATGTAAAAAATATATTTATAATTATGTTAATCATGTTCATTCCCAACATTCCTATTTCTAGGTTATAATTCTAACAGATACCATCGGTCGTTTATGTTCACTGTTGCGAGATGATTATACTATCAAACATAAAAATCATGATATTTTGTATATCACAATAAAAGAATGATTATTAGTTGTAACACAAGATAAAAGGATTTAATTTGAAATACATTTGTTTTAGACACCAGTTATAAAAAGGGTTAGTAAAACATAATCTAAATAACAAAAGAAGTAATGTATAAAGGTCATATCGAATAACACATTAATAGGTTTCAAAATAAGTGAATATCAGTGGGAATGAAGGAAAAGTGTGACTAATTATAGACATTGTTTTAGTTCATCAATCAAAAACTAGTGAATGATCCATCGAATATTAAGGTCCTCAAAACCACAAATTAGTGAGCATCTAAAATACCGTAGGTTCTTTATAATTGAGTGTAAAAACATAATACTTTTACTTCAATAATGATTTCCCAAATGTTTGGAATTCAATTACAATTTATACTAAGAGAATATGTAAATATACTTACATTATGTGTATACTTTTATTATTTAATAAAATACCATTGTAATATAATAATTTTCCCTAATTTTTAAGTGTTCTATAGGATCGTTTTATGAATGATTCGGTAAAATCAACTTAAAAGGACCACGTAACCATAGAAGGAATTATGAATATATTCCACCTTTAATAATTAAATAATAATAATAAATAATGTTTGGACATGGTAAATAATTAATATAATGAATAAACCTAAATATTATTCATTAATATTCAAAATTAATATCCACAGATCAAAGCAATCCATTCCATAAATAACTTCACTTAAATTTCATCAAAAATTTATTAACTATGTTAATAACCAAAATATTAAAATTATTTGATAATATATTCACCCAAAATACCAAAACCATTATTCCTCAAATAAAATACCTTATGATTATTAAATAAACATAATCATGATCTATAAAAATAATATACTGACTAGTAAATGACATACATGAGTGGTATGAATGAAACCCATATCATCCATCAATCATTAGTTTAATACCTACTACATTTTGGATGTCATGGGCTATTGCCCAGGCAACAAGATGTACATTTTTATAAAACATAATCCTTATAATGTTCTCAAACAATTATAATGATCATTGTTAAAAATAACCTTACTAATCCATGGTCATATAAACTACAATGGTTATTAATACTTAAAAACTCAAGTCTAAAAAAGTAAATGGATACTTTCCATTAAAAAAATAATTACATATACATTATCCCAACAAAACATGACCCAAAATGAAATTAATAACATTATTTTCACATAAATTAAAACCTAAAATTGAGTTTTTAAATATATTATCTTATAGTTATCCTTTGATAAATTACAATCTCCCTAGGGTCTCAAAAACATCACAAAATTGTCTAACACTAACTAAAATTGTAGTAAATTATTTTCCTACATCATTCTATTATTGATGACAAAAATTTATACCCTAAAAATGATGCTTCATAAAAACATTATTCTATTGAACCAAAAAATTGTAGCTAAATTTTATAACCATGGGATTATTATATACTACCACATTATTCATAATTTAAGACTCTTTCCTTTATAGTCACAAAACCCTATCAAAAAACATACGACAAAGGTCGTACATCCAAGAATCGAAAAAAATCCTTCAAATGTATTTTACCCAACATTAATAATTTTTGGGGATTTCCTACACGTTTCATATATAATTTCTTCTTTATTTCATTCCACTATGATGATTTCTTACTCCTTTCATATCAGGACACATCTGTTTAAGCTAACTATATATGAAAAATAGAACCTCTATCATTATTTCTATATTCTCATTTTTTTCAAATATAATATCAACCATTGTTTTTATGATGATTAAAATCGATTAATTTTACAATCAATGTCTTGAATGAGATTTGATATATAAATGGACAACCTTGTAGGATATTTATCATGATATGACACCGATTATTTATCCTTTTACCTATATTCCATTATTTTTTTCACCATCCTAAAACAAAAAACAAAAGGAAATATGTATCAAGGTTGATAATGAAAAATGATTCTTATTCCATGGAATAAATAACATATTTCTCTCCAGTGGTTTTAAATAATTACAAATATTTATTATATTTACATATATAATGATATATGGAAAAGTGTTATATTTATATGTTATGATTATCCCATGACATAATATATATTCTCTATATATTTTTTCAATCCTTTGGATACCACTTAGTCTGATTATACAATAAATGATGCGGGATATTTCCTCCTAAAATTATATACTATAGACACCCCCCTTGGTGGTATATTGGATTTATCACTAGTATATGAACACCACTATTAATACCATTTTCAAATAATCCATAAATTTAATATATTATTATGTTCCTATTAAAAGAACCTCACGATGAAGATTTTGAAGGATATTATCATTTTGATTACTTCCCACATCAGTATCAATATTTCCCCTATGGAAACCCATTATGAAAATAAATTTTTTATAATTATGAATAGGTTAATATTAAAATTATATATCATTTAAGATTACTAATAATGTAAAATCATTCATGGGAATGTAATTGACATTATTAGAGCCTCTAAAATTTTCTAAACTAGCATTTTGATTCCAATAATGATGACACAAACTTAATCAATTCATAATCATGGGGTTAATCAAAAATTTATATTCCATCACATTGAAAAAAATTTCTTGTTTAGTGTTTTAAATAATTAGGAAATAACTCATAACTGAAAAAAAAACATAATACATAATGTGCACACAACCTATTAATATCCATTATTATCATAATATAAAACGTAAAAAACACAGGATCTCTTTTATTGAAAACCCTTCATGACATTCAACATTAATGCTTCTTATCCCTTACACATCCTCAAAATGTCTCGTTTTTTTAAAACATGGGATTATCACAAAATCATAGTAAATGATATATATAATAAAGGAAATTTTTAATTTCATAAAAAAAAGAAAACATGTTAAAATAAAATTACTTGAAAACATGAAATTTTTTATATAAAATGAAATATCATTCCTTTCAAAATTTAACTTATTTTATCATATTAATAGATATTATTTTCCTGAAAACACATTTTAATGAATTAAAAATTCATGTTGGAAACTAGAAAAATCATCACATTAAACCCTTACAGAACCCTTACAAAACCCTTACTGAACCCATACTGAACCCCTACAAAATAGAATAACCAAACGACCAACATATAATATAATTCTACAAGGAATATACTCATTTCCAAATTCATTTTGTGATATATAGGGGCAACCATAATTAAATATATAAGGGGATCAACAATATATATATATAAGAGAACCCATCATATATAATGTCTTAGAACCACAACTTAAGATTTAATATTTTCATCATTTAAAAAATACTTAAATTAGTATAGAAATTGTATTTTGTTATTAATATACTATTTTTATTCCAAATCCAATTTTCAATAAAAATACATCTTTATTTTGAAAACGATTTTCAACTCTGAATTTCCGAAAAAATTGATATATGGTTTTACATTAAATAAAACATGTAATCTTTTAAATGATTCTTTAAGTGAAATTTTAGTCATGGTGACTGGAAATGTCATTGTCACAATTATATTTAAAAAACATAATGGTATTTCTTTCCAAAAAATTTATTTAAATTAAAATAGACCTAAAATGGAAATTATAAAACTTTTATTCCCATATGAAAACATTTCAAATATCAATTCTAAATAGATACATTTAAGATAAATATTGATTGATTGAAATCCATAATAGATATTTTTTTCAATGAAAAACACCTTGTCATTTTGGAAACCAATTAATTTAAAACTCAATTTAAAAATAAAATTTAAAATATTTTTAAATATCACGCAGATAGATAAATTACTGATATAAAATTTCAATTGTTCGTTATATACACTATATAAATTATTAAATGTGCATAATATCCAAAATTTCATAAATGAGTGGAAATTTAGATGAGTCCATTACCCTGAGTTGGACTAATAAAATGTCTATTTATCTTTTGGAATAATAAATTTATATTAATTATTTAAATTTATGAGAAACGTTTTTAGATTTATTATTAAATTTATTTCCCATATTAACAAGTATTATACAATTACAAAATCAATTAGTTTTGTGTTGGGTGTTTTGAAAATATTCGGTTTATGTTTCAAAAACCAAATTTATCGATATGACATGGTCAAATATAAAACTATATTAAGATGTCAAGAAAAATAATAATTAAATAATTATCATATTTATGCAAACGAAAAAAAATTTAAACTAATCATGAATTTTTTATAATCAACAATGAACTAATGTTATGATCATGGAAATGGAAGGTCTTACGTATGCATAATTAATTATTCCATTTTTCGATGATCAATATGGAAAGAAGATAAATGAAAATTATCTATCCATAATTTTTAATATTCCACATTATTTAATTGTATATATTTATTTATATCCCCTAGATATGTTGTGATGAAAAAAATATGAATCATGTTCTTTGGAGAAGGTGGTAGTCAATATATCCATGAATGATGATATCACTATTTCAGTGTGTGATGTGGTTAGAATAAAAATATATTTTATATGTACTGAAATAAATTATTTCATGCATATAATAACTATTTAATTTATTTAATATATATTAATTTTATTTAGATTTATTACCTTCCATGTAAGACAATTTTCAAAAATAATTAACATCACTTCGTGATGTCGTAGTCCATTATACATAAGAGCGATGTTTTCATATCCCACATAGTATGAAATATAAATGTCGAGTATGACATAATTAATGAAGAGGAATAATAATTTTACTAATAACATAAATTTCATATATAAAAGGTATTTCCATCATTTCATGGAACCATTAAGGGTTTTAAGTGAAAAATGGATGATTTCATTTTGCATGGTGGTAGTTTGAAGTATATTTGAATGAAAATTTTATAACACATTACATGGAAGTTTGTGTTTGTATATAGATTTTAAAAATAAAATATAAAATCATAGTATATTGAGGGTGTTGGGGTTATTACATAATCTTGGTATTGTATGATTTTTATAGGTTGGAGAGAGAAATAAAACAAAATTGTATATTGATGAACATTGCATTTTCATTGATAAACTCTTTTTGGTTTGAAATAAATGAATTCCTAGGTTGGATTTATACCTAATATAAGGTTTATATGATTTTAGGAGGTAAATAGATAAATCATTTTTTCATGAATTTTTTATGAAAAAGTTTTTCTGTAGGGAGAAGAGAGGAGTATTGAAGATGGGCTTCTATAAGTGTGGTGGGGGAAAAATGTAAATTTTTTTAATGAGTGAACAACACCACATTGTTTTCCATTTAATGTGGGCCTAATAATAAAAAAAACGTGTACAAAAATTGATACGGTCTACACACACCATAAATTGTGTTATTTTCATGTTAATAGTCATATGACACCTTCAATTTAATGTTTAGCCACATGGTAAACACATTTTAACCATAATTACCTTTATAAATTTAAATTTTATTCACTAACTACATTGGAAAAAAATTTATTCAACATTATTATATATTATAATTTGTTATGATTAAAAATATTGAATCAATTTTTAGAAATTCAATATGCATAAGTGGTAAATTTTAATTATACAGTAATCCAACATTTGTGTCTAGAAAAAGAGATTTTGGAAATAGTATATTATTAGAAAATAAATTTCAATATTGACTCTATGATGAATAATATTAGTTGTATGAAAATAAAATAAAATTTCAATATATATATATATATTCTATAAAATTATTTTAAAAACATTTTTCATTAGGGGTTATTATAATCAATTAAAAAGCAGAAACATTATCCATTTTTAAATAGTATTTTGAAAAACCATTATTTAAAAAAAATACTTATATTAAAATCCAAAATAATTTTTATTCAAATGTAATTGAGTTTATTATATACTATAAAATAATACTTATGTTACATTAAGACATATTCAAAACATATTGATACATCTTCATTACTAAAATAATTAATGTAAATGGATTTTTTTTAAATATATATTTTCAATATTCAATGAAAATAATTATATTCAAAAAAAATAAAAAAATTATCACAAATTAAATTTATAATATTTTCAAAAAATATTTTTAATGTGGTCATTCCATAACAAGGCGTCAAATATATTATTTTTAAGAAATATATTTTTATTCATTTTATTTGATTTAGATTTATCTCTTATATAAAAAAACATAAGATGATGTTTAAACATTATATTCAACATATAATATATAAAATTAATTAACATAAACCATAAATAGTTCTTTGTTTATTTTATTGGAATAAAAATTGCTTTTTCAAATTAAAATAGTTTTCAGATAAAGTTATTTTCTATTTGTACAATGGTTTTATTTTAATTTATAATCAATTGTTCAATAAATAATATTTGTAAATAAGATTTTCATAATTTAGTTAATCATGTTTATACCCTACATTAAAATTTATAGGTTATAATGATAATATATATCATCCATTTTTTATGTTACTTTTTTTAATATGCAATTAACCATAAAAAGAAAGTGTTTGCATGTAATGAAAAAAAAATTAGTGGTGTGTATAACAAATTAAAAAATCAGTGCTTTGTTTCCATTATTATATTGAATAAAAAAATTTCATTTAAAATCTATGGGAGTTACACTCTGAGTGTATAGATAATTATGGAATTATAATCATTGATAAACATTTTAATCCATGGGGTTGTCTCATTGTAGAATGTAATTATAAATGTAAAACTTGAACATCCATGGACTTGGTTTGATTATTCCAAAGGGGTAAATTCAACATAAATGACTTCTTTGAAAGTCATATTTCATTTAATTTCGATCCTTTCATTGTTGTGGGGGTTTCCTATGAATTTTGGTGAAAATGGTGGGTTTTCAAAAATTGGGTCAAACTGTGAGGTCATTTCTAGATTTAAAAATAAATTTTGTTTATTTTATAACTCCATCGTTTTTCAACATATTACACCCATTAAAATTCCCAATTATAATAACCTAGTATATTAAAACGACCATATCCATTTTGACCTCATATAAATCCCGAATAATGATGGATTTGGATTTTTTATTAAGGTGTTGGGCCATCCCGAAAGAACATTTCCTTCATTAAATATTGTTTCTAGATCATTAATATCTCATTCAATTTTTATGTTTATTTGGTGATTCTAACTCTATCCCAATACCGCTTACCCAAGTCACGCCTCCATTTTCTCTTCCCATATTTTGGGGATAAATTAAATCATGAATTTGGAAAAATCTTATCTGGATTTCACAAATCCCCTAGATTTGAAAAGGTAAACTGATCCTTTGATAACTCCTTCTATTTTTACTCTCATTCTCCTATTCCAGTTCCAACATGACCTCCTCATCATTATTCAAACCTCACATTCATTTATGGTTGTTTTAAAATTCAGATACTAGTCTATTTTAGTCGTTTTCTCCAAAATTTATAAAGGTAAGTGTTTCTCTTTTCATTTCATTCCTTCTATTTTGGGTTTCCTACCTCTTTAATGAATTTATAGAGTTTCTAGATGTTTCTATTCATACCTATGGTTTGAATTGTGGTATTTTTGATGAAATATTATTGTTTAGGGTTCGTTTTCATTTCCTTATGGTGCGGTGGAGGTGTGGTTAATGATTCACACCAAGACTCAAGTGTTTTGACTCCCAAGGTTGGTGGTACCATGTGTAAACAATTTTTTACGAGGTACCTTTCTTGATTAACTAGTTTAAATGTTACAAATATGATGATTATGGTGCAAAAACCATTATTGATAGATTTATTATGCGTTGAGTTTTATAGTTGTATTATGGCCTGAATTTGGGTGCTTTTCATGGGTGGCTCTTGGGGGTAATGATTAGATGTATTTTATAACACATAAAATATTATTATTAGTGTTTCAAGGTTCTTCCAATTCTTTTTTTTAATTCCATAGTGTCATGTGTGCTTTGAAATGGGGTTTTTGAATGGTTTCAAGGTGTAAAA
Source organism: Viscum album (assembly GCA_963277665.1). Taxonomy (NCBI): domain Eukaryota; kingdom Viridiplantae; phylum Streptophyta; class Magnoliopsida; order Santalales; family Viscaceae; genus Viscum; species Viscum album. The sequence continues at coordinate 517,603,721 of OY728141.1, forward strand.
CCTTGTTGTACTTCTTGGTAGTGATTTATGAAAACAAGTCTTTTGCATGTGTATGTTTTGTGGTGTTAATTGAGGTATTTTTATAACACTTGGGGGTAGATTAATAATTTTTTTTAGGGATTAAAATTATTTTATGGACTGGTATTTGTGTGATTTTTTAATTGAATGGGTGATGTGAAATTGGTTTTGTGTGTGAAGCATAGTTACAACCCTTGGGGTTGTTTTATGAAAACTGTGAATGTTTTGTTTGGCTAAACAATGTGAGAAAAAGGGTGTATATATACTATTTGGTTGGTGTGTTCACCTAATATGGCTTTTTAAAGGAATGGTGGTTATTTAAGTTGTCAAATATTTTTTTATAATGTTTTATAAAGTGATGGAATGTTTTAGTAAATGGAAATGGAGTTGTGAAACATGGTTGTGGGAATTTTTCTATGAGTGTGTTGTGAAATATAAATTTTGTTGATCAAATAAGTCTTATATGATATTTGAGTGTCATGTTATGTGATTTATAATATCTTGTAATGGTTTTCTAAAATTTTTTAAAGGATTTTTGGAAGTGTTAATGAAATGTGAAAAGTGTTGTGGGTTACTTTTTGTGTGAGTATGATTTCAAAATGAATTTGAATTAAAAAAGTTGTTTTTGCGACTTCTGTGATGTACATGTGGGATTTTTTGTGAACTTCTGATGTTTAAATTATATTTTCATGTTAAAATTATATTTCTTAACTTGTTGAACGTGTTTGAGAACAAGGGGAAAATTGGGTATCTAGGTGGGTTGACAAGTACTAGTATGCTAGTGAATCAATGGGGTTTTTCCTCAGTTTCACATAGCAAGATTGATTCTTACAACACAAAATAAACTATTATGATGATGCTTGGTGACCACTAGGTTATGGGTATGTTCTCTACTAGTGGCTCATGCATGAGAACAAATATTGTGATGGTTACTCTCACTAAGATACGAGGTACCTGGTACCCACTTGAAAACTGTATTAATTACTAAGTTTCATCTTTTAGAAATTGTAACTAGTGATTCCTATTTATGAAAACCTACAAGCTTTTTTTCTTTGATAGTTTATCACATGGAATCTATTAGTGGTGTAATCATATTTGGAATTGTCTCACCCCCTACTTACACCCTTGGGTGTAAGTAAAATGGGTTTTTTTTGTCACAAGTTGGCTATAGTTTTTAGTGCCAGTGGTCCGGGTTTCTAGCAGGTCCTTGGTGGAGAAATATTATGGAGATGGCTTGAGGGCGGTGCCCCTTTCCATGATGTTTTTGGGGATGTTTCATTTTGATTTTGTAAATTTTTTATATCATCGGTGAGTTGGTTTAAACTATTTAATTCATTGCAGATTTTTTTTTAAATATTGTTTTGTTTGAAAAATCTATATTCATTTTATTGGATTCATTTGTTGTTTTATGTTTATAAACCCAGGTAAATCATTCCCAATTCTCATTTCATGATACCCGTGCACTTGTTCAAGCCCATGGAAATTGGGAATGACCTTTAGGCCTTGTCACATGCAGAGTTTGGCGCTGGTTTCGGTGGCGACCAGATTTGGTTTGTTACAAAATGGTATTAAATGAGGTTCTGGTTAACTCTTTTGGTCATGTAATTTGGGGAAGATTCAGGATTTTCTTGAGTTGAGATTTTAGGGACATGGTATTCCAGTAATATATAGTGTTCCTGATAAAAAAACCTCATGATGGGATTTATGTTTCTAGGGGAAGTCGGGATTTATCTAAGTCCTTTGGTTTTCTTGGTTTAATGATGATTTGGGGAAATGAAAAAAGAGTTGGGTTAATGGTCTTAGTGAGCTCGTAGGGCCTAGAAAGCCATGTAAAGCTAGGTATATTCCATAGGAAAATCTATATGACTGTGAAGTGATCGGAATATGGCCACCAACCATATTCCCAAGTCATCCACTGAAATTAGTTTTCTCTCGCATTATCTTGTGTTCTTTAGTTTTAAAATCGTGGAACTTCGTTTTTAAAGTGACTTGGTTTTAAGAATCATAAATTTTTTGTGAAAATATTTTAAATTAAAGAGTGAATGATTTGATTTATGAAATGGTGGAACTGAATTTTCAGAATTTTTTTGAAATAGAAAATGGTGTGCTAACACCTCTTCTGAAAGAATGAACTACATTGTAGTTGGTTTAAAAAAAGTGGTTCCAATAAGGTTTTCGAAACAATCAAATGGTGTTTAAATGGGATGAGATGTTTTGAAATTGGAGTGAATAACTTGAAAGTGAGTTTATATCTAGATGTTTGTGTCTTTCTGAAATGTTTTTTTACATGTGAAATGGGATTTTGTTCTCGTAGTTAACAGTTTTGAGATAAAGGATGTGTTGGTTGACCGTTTTGGTTTTGAAAAGTGGAAAGAATTTTTTAACCTTTGTTATTTCAAGGATTGACCACATGAATGGGGTTATATGGGATGATGGATGGTTTATGTCTTGACTTGATGAGTTTTGGGATGAATATGAGGAGGGTGCCCGGTGTGGCAAAGAATCATGCACGTGTGAGGCCCATGGGGTAGCATTGGGTGATACGCTAACCGATGAACCATTTTTTTTCCAAGAAATGTTTCTAAAGAAAACCATGATGTTTTGATGAATTGTTTTGGATGGTGTATATTATTTTTTTTTGAAAATTTAGATGTCGTTGGATGTTTTGAGTCTATGAACCCCTCCTGTTTGAACTGTGTTTTGGGTTTGCATTTGGTCAGTAAGCTTGGTAGAAGGACTGGTTAGTAGTCTCTTCTGAGATATGTTTTGGGAAACCTTTATGGTGGTTCCTTTAATGTGTTTTTATCTATTTTGTGTCATGTTTGGACCGATGAACCATCTTGGTTGGGTCCTTGGGTTCTCTCTTTAGATATGGTACATACCCCATTAATGGTTAATCCACGACTGAAGTGAAACCCGGATTGTTTCGCCATTGGAAAATCCTCCAGTTGATCAATATAAGGATTGTTTTTTTGAAATCTTTTGATTGATTATACACCATTTCCTTTCCTGTTTTTTTGATCCTCTTATAGAAAGAGTGTTCTTGTGGAAGATTAAAAGAGTATATGTTTAATAAGTTGCCTGATTCGTCAACGGTGGAAGTGGTCTGGGGTTGTTAGTGTGGTTGAGTGTCTGGATAGTGTCTAAGAGGGCGTATGGGTCCTTTGTAGTATCTTAAAAGTATTAGTTCACTTCAAACCACTTTCATGGAAAATATGGTCATGAGAGGATGTTGTGGCCACTTTCTATAATTCAATGATGTTAGGGGACATTGTATAAGGCCCCTCTCCAGGTATTATTTCTATCGGTCACTGTGGTCATGTTTGGTGATGCATTGTGATGTCGTGTGATTTTTTGATTATAGAGGTGAAGTCGTGCAATCCTATGATAGTCTTTATCATGTTGGGAGTACGTCTCTCATGAAAAAACATCAATATCCTTTATTTTAGAGGATGGTGTTTATATATTCCCTTTTATTCAATTGTTTCTCACCCGAAGAAACAAGGTGTGATGTGTGTGAATCCTATAATCCCTTGTATCAGTGAAATGTTTGGTTAGGTTAAAGTGAGTTCTAGAGTGTTTTATGTCATGGGGAACCCATCTAGGATTACAGTGTAGTTATTTGTAGATCCAGAAGGAGAAGATTCATTCAAGGGGTTTCCAAAGCATAACTATGAGGTCAAAGATGCTTCAATCCTTTGAGATCTAGACATAGGTCCCAGAGAGAAGTTGGCACATGGTTTAGGGAAATCCCAGTGTCTTTCATACCATTGTACAAAGTCATGTCCTCAGTATGAGAGATAAGAATATTTTAGACATATGTTTTCTTCATCATTCATCTATTATTCCCATTTGATGAATAGAGGTTGAGGGCCTAATTTCCATGTTGTAGCCTAAGTTCATAATTCCCAAATTTCATTTCAATTAGGTATTTGGAGAAAGGTTTGATGTTTGTATAGGTTGGTTGAGTGCACGGTTTGTGCATCGTTAGTTGTGACCATTCCCTAGAAAACCATATAGATATAAGGATCCCCATGGATAGAACATGGTTTCCCAAGTCATGCGGACTAACAGTACGTCCATACAAACTCTTTAAATTTTGGGGTCTTTATGTATAGACCCGTGGTGGTCAGTTAAGACGGTTCATTCTAATGTTGGGTAGACCCACTATGAGTCTTATATATGTTATTTATAAAGGTCTGATGAAATTTTATCCCTTGAACTGGGGATTCAATTTAGTCCTCCCTCTATTAATGTCATGAATCTATCTTGGGATCATTTATGTTTTCTCTTATGGGTGGGATCTCATTTATGTCTCCACATACAAGTAACTCATACTGGTCATTGCACATGGCATGGATGGAGGTAGCCTCATTCGGAGCTATCTAACTACCAACATCTTCCTGCGGTAAATGTTCGGATTAGATAGTTCCCAATGGTTTAGTTTAAGAAATGTAAGTGTAACCATGTTCGATGTTGTTTTTCATCTGGGTATATTACTTGAGCCTCGTTCATAGAGGGTTTTAGGATTTTCCTTTTAGGGATAAAGTCAAAATGTTATAGATCGTTTCAAGAAATTGATGTATGTTTTGTATTTTGAGTGTATTCATTCGTTAATTGATCACTATAGGTATTTTGGCCTTTCAGGTGTAGGCCAAACTTGGTGAAAGCGTACATTTCTGGTCTATCAGTTGGGTTTGGTTTTTTGCTTTTGGCCATGTTGTGGCTTTATGGGGGTGGAGAGTTTTATGGTGTGGGTAATTTTCATATCCATGGCTTCATTAAAATAATTTTTCCTTTAATTTACATACTATCCTTGTTATGGGTATTTTCCATGCATTTTGGTGGAAATTGTGGGTTTTAAAAAATTGGGCCAAACCGTGAGCCCATTTCCATATTTTAAAATAAATTTTTTTATTTTATAAATCCTTCATTTTTCAACATTTTACACCCATTCTGCTACCCAATTGGAATAACCTGGTATATTAAAACCACCATATCCATTCGGACCTCATATTATTCTATAATAATGATTTATTTTGGTTTTTTATTAAGGTGATGGGCCATCCCAAAAGGCCATTTCATGACTTAAATATTTTTATAATTATTTATTATCTCAATAAATTTTTTATTTTCTTTGGTGATTCTAACTCTCAACTGAGACCTAGTACCCAAGGCATTCCACAATTCTCTCCTATGATAATTTGGAGCTAAATTAGATCACGAATTTGGGTGAAACATCATAGGGTTTTCACAAAGATCTAAGATTTGAAAAGGTAAATTGATCCTTTGAGAAGACATTCTACTTTTACTCTATTTCTCCTATTCTAGTTCCTACATGACCGCAAAATCCTTATCTAAACCTCACTTTCATTTATGGTTGTTATGAAATTCATATACTCGTGTATTTGAGTCGTTGTTTTTAAAGATTTATTTGGTTAAGTATTTCTCTCTTCATATCATCCCTTATACTTATGGTTTCCTCTATATTTTCTGAAGTTATAGAGTGTCCAGGATTTAGGGTCCATACCTAGTGTTTTATTTGGGGTATTGTTGATTAAATATTATGGTTTAGTGTTTGTTTTAACTTCCTTGTGGTGTGGCGGAGATGTGGTTGGGTTTCGCACCATGATTCAATGATTTTGATTAAAAAGGTAGGTGGTTCCATGTGTAAGAAATTTTTGGTGAGTTAGATTTCTAGATTTACTGATCTTAATGTTCCTCATACGCTGATTGTGGTTCCAAAATATTTTTGGAAAGATTTTCATAGGCATTTAATTTTAGTGTTGCATTGTGGCTTGAAATGTGGTTCTTTTCATGGGTGACACTTGGGGTATTGTTTGGGTGTAATTTATAACACATGAAAGTGACTTATTTGTATTTAAATGGATTGAAAATTATTGTTTTTTTAATTCCTTAGTGTCATGTGGGCCTTGAATTGTGGTTTTTGAATGGGTAGTAGGTGTAAAACCATATTCTACTTCTTGGAAGTGATTTATGAAAACGTGTGTCTTTCATGTGTGTCTTTTGTGGTTTTAATTGAGGTATTTTTATAACACATGGGGGTAGTTTAATAAATCTTCCTAGGGATGAAAATTATATTATGTATTGTTATTGGTAATATTTTTGAAATAAATGAGGTATTTGAAATGGGTTTTGTGTTCGAAGTGTAGTTACAACCATTGAGTTTGTTTTATCAAAATTGTGAATGTTTTGTTTGGTTAATAAATGTGGGAAAAGGGATTATATATAATTTTTGGTGGTTGTGTTGACATAATATTGGTTTTTTAACGTTATGGATGTTATTTAAGATGTCAAATATTTTTTTATAATGTTATATAAAGTGCTGAAATGTTTTAAAAAATGGAATGAGAGCTACTAAACATGATTGTGGGATTTTTTGAGTGAGTGTGTTGTGAAAAATTAATTTAGTTGATGAAATAAGTATTATATAATATTTTAGTGGGTTCTCATGTCAGTTATAATGTCTTGTAATGGTTTTATAAAAATGTTTAAACGATTTTTGGAAGTGTTAAAAAAATTGAAAACTGTTCTGGGCTATTTTTTGTGTGATTATGATTTCAAAATGAATTTAAATGAAAACGTGAATTTTGTGGCCTATGTAACGTACACGTGGGATGTTTGGTGAACTTGTGATGTAAAAAATGATATTTTCATGTGAAAATTATATTTCTTAACATGTTGAACTTGTTTGATCACAAGGGAAAACCCAAGTATCTTGGTGGGTGGACGTGTACTAGTATGCAAGTGAATCTGTGGGGTTTGACCTCAGTTTCACATATCATTATTAATGCTTAATACAATAACTAAACTATGATGGTGATGATTGTGGACCTCTAGGTTATGGGTATGTTCCCTTCTTGTGGCTCGTGCATGAGAACGAATATTATGATGGTTACTCTCACTGATATACGAGGTACATGGGACCAACAACGAGGTAGTACCTAGGGGATATTTCTTATTTCATGTGCTCATTGGTAACTTTGTGCTTACCATCACCATATGGAATGTTTGGAAGGAAATATCAGTTGTGTTGAAATTGTTTTTAAAAGTGTTGATTCTTAATGATAGCCCACTTGAAAACTATTTTAATTTTTTAGTTGCATATTTAAGAAATTGTAACTATCAATTTCTATTTATTAAAACGCGAATGATTTTAATCTTTGAGTGTTTTTCACATGAAATCTCATTATGGTTGTATCTTAATAGGCCTTGTATCACACCCTACTAACACCCTTGGTTGTAAGTAGACTTGTTTATTTTATTTCGTTGGTTGGGTAAAGTTTTTAGTGACAGTGGTTTGGGTTTCTAGGAATTCCTTGGTGGTCAAGTCTTGTGGAGATGGTTTGAGGGTGGTGCCACTTTCCATGTGAGTTCTTGGGCTATTATATTCTATTTTTTTACCTTTTTATTATTATTAGTGAGTTTTTTTCTTAAAATATAATACATTTCATAATTTTTGTAAAATATTGTTTTGTTTGAAACATCCAAATTCATTTTATCGGATTCATTTTTTGTTTTATGTTTATAAACTCTGGTAAATCATTCCCAATTCTCATTTTTTGGTACTCGAGCACATGTTCTCGCCCGTACGGATTGGGAATTCCAAATTGTTCTTATCAAGGGCTGAGTTTTTCCCCAATTCCGGTGGTGACTAGATTTGGTACATGACAGTTCAAACGTCACATTTTATGGTTGACGTATGGAATTGTAGTAATGATAATTATTGGGAATGAAATAAAATAATATGAGATAAAATGTTAAAATAAAAATAATTAATTTATTGAATTCACTTTAATACTTATTTTCACAGATGATATATAGTTCATACCAGTGGTAGTTGGTATGCTGAGTAATGATTAATATAGTTGGAATTAAGACTGTCATAATAGTCATATCATTTTATACTATATATTATATCTGCTATGTTTAATTAATTCATCCATTACCTCACCCATTAATGTAGGGATATTAACAAACTGTGGACTTTGAGAGGGATTTTTTTCCAATATCAGGGTAGGTGGGGAATAGATAGATGAATACCCCGCTGGTCCATATATTTTATTTTAATTGTATAATGTGTTGGATATAATAGTGGTAATCATACCTTGCATATGTGTGTAGATGTATTTGATGGATTTCAATTTATTCACAAACACGTATCTCTATATATAATTTCCTATATATTTTTATAGTCGTGGAATGTATAGGTTGCAATGGATCTTGGTACATTACTCAGTTTATGGGCTGTGGTTGGTTGATTTACACTACTTGATGTATGATACGAAAGATATGGGCTTTATTAGATATCGAATAATACTTTTTTACTATATGGATTTGTGTAATGGGATGATGAGATGAGGTTATGTGTGACCTTCATATTGTGATAAAATAGTTATGAAGACTTCTGGATTGGTTCATTCTGACAGATGTTGTTCAAGTCATATGATGTTTTGGAAGAGTGGAAGAGTTGTGAGGAATTGGTAGGAGGGTGTCCTTTTTTACTATTTTATATGTTCAATTATATACAATACATGGAAATATACATCCATTGTGAGGTTGGGAATGTAGTATACTGTATTGGGGGAAGAGTTAGTTTTATTCGTTGGTCACCGGGATTTAGTATTCTTTTATTATATTTTTCAAAATAGGATCCATGAAGGATCCTAAAATGTATAACTATTATGAAAACATGTTATATATATTAATTATTTTTAGGTCATTTTGGTGAAGAATGTAGATCATCGACTATATTAGTAGCCAATTATTTTGTTGGAATCGAGCGTGTAGCAGAAGCCCCAAACAAGTGGGTTTTTAATTTATTTCTACCGATGATCGACGTTAACTTATCGATGTCAGTGAAAATAAGCCTGATCTTAACTGATGACTACACGTTAAGTATTTAAGAAAAAAAATAAATTACCATGTACCACGTTTAATTCTGATATCGCGGACGATGTCCGCTCTTCGTAGAAGATTGATGTTCAAAGAATCCAAAGTCTAATTCCTCTATATCTTATACACATGCTTCAAGGAATTCGTGGGAGCACCATTTGATGTAATATGGGTGCTAGCACATAATGTTGACGATGCCTTAGATGCTCAAATGATCACTCCATTGCTTCAATAGTGATGCTCTGCATCCGAGCTCTATGGGTCCAGAGAAGCACTTTCTAGTTCAAGGGAGAGAGGAGAGGAGAGTGAAGCCCCATTAATAGTGTTTTGAAAAATTCCCTCCTCTTCTATTTATAGTTCTTAATTAAAATACCTAGTATAGCCTCATCGGCCATGGATACTTAACGCACTATTGATGACATTTTATGATTGATAATCTGAGTCATAAATATTATTATCGTTCACTTGTAATATATTAAAATATATTACATCATAATAATTGAGTCATTAACTCAACACATCTCTCCCATAAATATTAATTTAACATTGAATAATTTAATATTTTTCAATAAATGTTTTTCATGTATTTACTTAAAACTCATAAATACATTTTATAAATATATTCTATACTCATTATTCTGAACATGAATAATATGAATTCATTTTTTTCATTTGTGATCATTTTACCTTGAAAAAGCTTGTACCCTATTAGTGGGGACCACTATTTCCAAAACTCATATTCAAATATATAGGGAAGATTCTAGAATACAATATTGTGTGTGGCCCTATAGGCCCTTATCTCAACAGCAATGAATATTATTCATATACCAAGAGCAGGATATTGAAAACCATTATGGCCCCTGAATTGATAACGATTTTCACAGCAGCGACAACCAACCTACAAACACACACTCTGTAATATAATCTCTTTTTCGTTAATATCTCATAAATTATAACACACTCATATTTCATTACCCTTATATTTATTTATTAGTTGTTGATATAACTGGGTGGATTTCCCCAACACTGTCTTGTCCATGTTCTTATAAAGGTACTTCTATCCATATCAACATGGCATGAGATATATTACTTCCATAACCAGGAAGCGAAAAATCCTTCTTAATCATTAAACCAATGCCATACCACCAAAGACATACCCAAAACAAACTACCTCACAACAAATTAATTTCCATGGTTTTGGTTTTCATTAATTTCGGAAATGAAATGACATGAATTGGTAATGATCTCATGTCAGGAGACCATTACACATGATCATAGATAGATACATCCTATGACACCTGAAACATGTGTCATTCCTATTGGAGGGTCCTTCCCCATGTTCTCACTACTGTAGATCACCAAGTGAGAAATTCATGAAAATAAGTCTCAATGCATTTGAGCCCCCAGCACCTAATAGTCAAACATCTACTATGTGGAATCAGTAAGTTGTATCCAGACTATATAACATATATATAAGATCCATGTCACAATAGTTATAGGTTCAAATTTTATACTAGGAACTGCTATAACCTTTCGATACGAAAATCAATTTTTGGACATTACCATTTCAATAGGGGAAACAGAAAATTCTACACTATAATGTTAAGATGACATCATGTTTAGCTAAATGTATACATGATATAGTAATAAAAATTACTCCATAGTTGGGTCTAGGGCCCCCACTATTTCAACATCATTCTCAATAGTGGTTTTGGGATTTGTGTTTTTTGTTGTGTTTATATTTTTCAACATGTTGTTTCCCATAAATTGAACTAATTTTTTATGACATTAAATGTATGTACTTGGGTTTTATTTTATAAATTTGAGAATTAGTTTACTAATTTTTTAACTATATATCATTATTAATATTTATTAGTGGGAAATTACTCCCATTTCTATGTATAATAAAACCCCGGTTCTTGTCTCCTACTCATGACCTCTTGGAGCTGGGATTTGGGAATTCACCTTATCCCTTCTCTCATCGCCAACCCAGAAGGGTTATGTTAGGGCAAGGTGGTTGTGATGAAAACATGCCCCCAAAATGGAAAACAATGTAGTGGGGTATGAGATAAGATCCAACATCCCTCAACCATTAGATTCCACATATTTTTTAAACATGTTATAAATTCCACTACTAGTGTAATTTTTACTTTTACTTTACTTGGTTTTACTAAGGTAACTAGTTTTTTCCTAATTAATTCAATTTAAATTACATAAATTTAATAGAGAATATTAGATAAATCGGACCTAGTGATGCCAATTTTAAAGTCAATTTTATCAGAAAAAACTTATCTTTTTGTAAAAAGATAGTTTAATCATTACCATATGTGATTCACAAAAATACATTTTTTGAAAAATTTAATTATTAATCATATAATTTATATATTTGTTAATATTAAAATAATTATATTTTCCTAATAAAAATTGGTTTATTATAATGAAAAATAAGTTTATGTGAATTTCAATTAAATACAAGAATGAATTTCACCATTAAAATATTTAATTAAAAGATAATTTCGAAACCTATTTTCATGGAAAATTATAGTTTGGTTTTTAGTAATTGTATTTCTATGTTCGTAATAGTGTTTTCAAATTTAATTTGTTAATCTATAAATAAATATTAGAACCTAGAAATTGTTTTATAGGTTTTTATGTCTTACTTTCTTCTTGTTATAATTATATAATCTATGATTTTAGTAAAAATGGTATTCTTATTTATTCTAAATAAAATTATATAAAAAAATATAAAAACTTAAAAATAATCATCTTTTTTATTTTCAAACTTTTAAATGAAGTTAATTTTAACCAAATGGAATTATAAAATTTATATATTTGATTATAAAAATGAATATGAAAAATATAATAAAAACATTTTTTATTAAAAATCACTTTTTAAATATCATGTTTATTAAACATTATTTCTTATTAGCTTATAAATAACTGAATGATGAAATGTTATATTATGTATCAAAAAATGAACTATTATAATAAAATATTATCTTTGTTCAATTATAATTATTAAGGTAAATTATAGTATCGTCTTTAAGTTGTTCTACAATAGGTATCCTTTTTAAAATATTAATAAAAAAAGAAAAAAATTATTTATTTAACTAGCTTGTATATTTTTATCTACAAATAAGTATATTCTTCATTTAGTTTTTATATATTTTGGTTTTAGTTGATTTGTTTGTTAGTTTAGTGTTTCATGTAACAATATCTACTGATGATATTTTTAATTTAGAGGGGCTAAAATATTAATGCATTATAAAAATACTATATAATTTTCCTAATTCTACTTATTTATTTCAATAAAACATATAAAACCATGTAATTTTAGGATATTTACTACCACAACACCATTATGGTGACTCACTATGCATTTTGAACTAAAGGGTCCACACCTTATGGATGACCAGAAGCTCATCATCAACCATATCCATATCTACCTTTTTATTTGAAGAATTTGTGAGATAATACGAATCAAAGAAACATATAAGATCATGTATAATATGGATGTATTCTGTTTTACTATGTAATGATCAATCAAACATCAATTCAGTGAACAAAACATGTAATCCACTTGACTTGTTACTATATGATGCATGAATCAATACATTAATACCAAACATGCTGATAATATATTATCCATATACTAGTGATCAATGAACAAGCACACTCTACTCTATAACCATAGGTTCCATCTAATAATTATTTATATTTCCTAAGCCTACTTAATATTCATTGTTTAGAAAATAAGATAACCCATCCAACCTAATAAATAATTAACCAGTACCTACTTCAAACATCATATTGTAACATGTTTTTGAATATTATTATATAATATAGTGACTATACCATTAATCCTATTGATCCAATAGATAGAACAGGATTAAAAATCAAATAATACCAACATTAGTCCATGGTTTGGAAACTAGAACCATGGTTATAAATTAAAAATATTGAAGGCACTACTCTTATTTTCATTAAAAACTATCTATATTTACCAAAAAGAAAATTAAACCTATATAAAAACCATTAAAAATATATATTCATGTGTAATTTCATCACTCCAAACCTTAATAAAAAAATTAAAGTAATTGGATATCCAAGGCTTGACTCAACATACTCTTTATTATATATCCATATAAGGAAATTATATTCCTCAATTTGACATATTCATAATTGTTATTTATTTCATTATTGGTTCATAGTAAATTTTACAATCTATTTTACTATTCATTACATTTTGGTATCTTATACAATCATCTATTTTTTCAATTGGTTTTTATTTTACTATTATTTGATTATATTCAATTATATGATATATTTATGTTTCATTACAAATATTTTTTTGTAAATTTTTTACTCTTTTGAGTATAATAAAACATTATTTGTACTTGTACATTTTATATTAATTATTCTAATATTTTTAATATCTAATTTAATTTTATTTTATTATTTTAATTTTTATATATAAGAACATGTCGATTTAAAATATTTTGAGTGTATGATTTTGGTCCCAATATAAGGTATACATTAAATATTCATTTCAAAATTTGAAAATATCATTTCAATATTTACCTTTTAGGTTATTATTCAATGAATATGTATAGGTTATATAAGTTCTATAAGTTCTCTTGTCTAAAAACAAATAAATATTTATAAAAAAAATAACTATGAATTTTTTCAATCCAATTATATTTAGGTTTATTATCAAAAATATTTTAATCATGGATAATTTGCTGTGGAAGTAGTAAATATAAATATATTGGAATATAATGTAAACCACATTATCATGCAAAAATATGAAAAAAAAAGATTTCTATCTTATTGATTAACCAAATGTGGGGTGGTCAATTTGTTTATAAGGAAGAAAATAATATTTTGGTGGTAAAAACATAAGGAAAAAGATGATTTATGTGAAACGAACCAAAATAATATCAATAGAAATGCTCATATTATAGTTATTTTGTATATCATGAAACCCTACAAAACTCAGAAGACATTATTCTCATAACTGAAGATTGAAATAAGTGGTATTTATAAAATGTAAGTAAAATATATTGATGGAATACTAACTAGAAAATTAGAGTAATAATATGACCATTATGAATAGTAATACTTAAAAAAGAATAATAACATCACCTAAGAAAGTAAAAATAAAATTCATGAACCTTAGTAAGGATAATATGATATAATAATATCATACATAATGAAAATAAATGTTTTACAAATTTTAAATTTAGAGTTTCTATTTTTCTATGCCCTAAATATTTATTTAAATTATTATAATTATTTTATTGATTTAGAAGAATATATTTTTTCATAATGTGTACTCATTAATTTATATTTTTTCCTAGAACAATAAGATAAATTTGAGAGACTTTAGTTAAATTTTCAATGTTTCATTAAATTTTTTATAATATTTAAATATGTATTTTTCTAATAAATAATGATTTTATTAAAATAAATTCTCATATCAGGAAAATTATTTTCATAAAACTATGTCTATTATTATAATATATTCGTTTAAAATGGTAATTGTGATTTCTACTATTTTTCTAAAATAATTGATTTTTTTGTTGAATAGTGATGTTTGGTAATATTTGGTATTTGATAGATACATGAATTATTAAGTCATGGATTATGTATAGATGAGGAAAACCCCATTGTTTGGAAAAATCATGAACTATTTACTATACATAGACATAATAATCAACATTTCTGAAAGTCTTGAAGAAAAATAATAATGAAATTAAGAACATAATAAAAAAACACTTATATCTTCAATCTATAAATACCACCCCTCATGAACTATTCTCCTTACACCTTCTAAGATTGGTATATATCTTATATTATAACAAATTAATCTCCCAAACCACTTCCCCATGGTCTGGACTTTCTATTATCATCAGAAGATAAAAATCCAAATTCATTAAGAAGGCTCTCAAAGAAACGACATAGACGAGGTAAATTCCTCTACCATTCTCATTTAAATTCATTCTCTATTTTACATCATCCATTCCTCCACAATCCAAAGATAAATTATATATATATATCATCATATATATATATATATTATTTTTATTTTTCTAATTGAATATAAATCCTCAGGTCTCTTCTGTAATCCTATTATTCTAAAAATGAAATAATCCTCCGTGATATGTTGATTCACAGCCTTCATAGAGGATGAGTTATAATTTTCCATTAATGCCTACATATATATTCATAAAACAAATATAATGGTAGAAAGAGATTTTTTCTTGTTTAATGTTCTATAAAAAATATATAAATATTATAAAATAATTAAAACAATCAAATTTACGGTGATCGAAAAACCACCAAAATAAACTAATCATTTTTCATCAACAATTTATCTAATAAATCATTCACAAATCTGAAAAATGATATATGTATTAATTTAAAATTATGGACGTATATTAATACCATATCATTCCACTTCGGTATTATGTCATCCATTTTACTAGAACTCTCATAATTAAACTCTGGGGAACCAATCCTAAAATCACGTAATGAATGCACGCAAAAAATAGAATTAAACATTATAACCCATAAAGATGGTAAAAAATGAACTTAATAAATTTGTAATAAGTAAAATATATATAGAGGATATTTGGAATTAATTTTTTAATATATATACTTTTGTAATATGGGATATTAAGTGCATGTTCATAACAAATTCATACATAATATAAGGGATTCACTTTTAACCCCCATTTTTTCATCTAGTTGCGTTTTTCACATTTTCCTCATATTTAATTATTAATCATTATTATTTAATCCTCATAAATGTTTTGGGTATGTTTTATACAGATTCACCTAGCTAAATAATTATTTCTCTTAAGGGAAAGTAAATTTTTTATAAGGATCTATATTGAATTCTTTTGGATAAACAACCCCAATGACATCGAACTTCTGAATTTCTTACAAATTTTTATGTAAAAACATAATAAATATTAAAACAAAAATATTTTTCCATAATTTGAATCTATATGATGAGAGTCTATCTTTTTTTTTCCAATTTTATGAAAACAAATATTCCTTTATCCTCTTTAAATACTGATTAAAATTTCCCGTTAAACTGCTCCAAAATGGCACATTTATAATGTTTTAAAAACAATATTTTTAAATATTCTAACTTAAGATGTGATTAATTTATCATTATATATTATTATATTCCATTATAATTATCTATATATGTTTTAGGTCCATTATTTCATGGTTAAAAATATGATATTTTCTCGTATATTCTTTATGAGATATTTTTTATACCAATATCATTCCAAGGGTAACCCATATCATTATTATTTATGTTTGATTCTTCATGTGGAACACTGATTCATGAACATGATATAATGGTTGATCCCACATAGTGGTACAATTCATTCGGTAATGTGGTGTCTCGTGAGATTCTTTATTGGGATATGTAGTAACATTAATTCCATTATGGGGTTTTTTCCACCATGTGATTTACTTTGTAGTTACACTTGACTTAGGTTTATGTAATGCTTTATGATGTGGCAAAATTCCTATGATTCTAGGGTAACATGATCTCATGTTTTATATATCATTACTAAATATTTTTATTCAAGTCCCTTTCCTGTTTATGTCATCATGTTGTTCCTTCTTACCCATGTTCTATGGTTTATTCCTATGATTACTCCTTTAATATGCCTTTATTATCTCCTACCTTTGATCATGTTATCTCGATGTTATCTTATGAAGATGAAAGAGCTCAAATAAAGTTATGAAAAAATTATAGAGATTAAAAAATATTTCTCGTATTTCTAATTATGTACTTATTCTTATGGAGACACTATAAATTATGATCCTTTTTTTATTTGATGGTTAACAATTCTCACAACCATGTAATAATATGTGTAAAAGTATAGGGGCACTATAGTTTGTATCAAAGGACAATCTAGTTATTTTTTTAAATTAGGACTAGAAAAATTAGTAAGATCCCAAGAGATAATTTTATGTCCATGTATAAACTACATAGAAACATAAGGAATCACATGTTAGGATATAAATTTAATATTCATGTTAAAATATATATGTATATATTTTCATTTTTATATTATCATTATCTATGTATTTAAGCCCCCAAAATTGATCAGTAATTTTCTTAGTCAAGGGATGGAAATTGGATAACCAATTCCATCAAAAAATGAGATCGAAAATGTGATGATTTCAATATTTAAATTCAAAATCGATTGGGAGTGGGATCTCAAGACCACATGAAATTACACTCTCGAACTGATGAAGTTATAAATTATTAGATGAATCGAGTGGAATTACCTCCTTATTATAAGAAAGATAATGTTGTGGTCATATACTTTATGTGACCAAGACATCCTATCTTTAGTGTATCATAATTTCCCCTTATCATGTAATAATTAATTAACTCAATTTATTACATATTATCTTTCCTATAGTTATTAGAAGATGATAAAGGTGTGATTCAAATCTATCATTTTTATGGGGAAGTAGATTAGTGGTACACACTGCTCAAGAAAAAATAGTCTGAGGAGTTAATTGACTATATGGATTGGGAAGCATATAAGAAAATAATTTTCAATAAATAAATTCCATCAACTATATATCATACTATTGAGAATTATTTACATATATTTAATTAAATAAAACAAATGTACATTTGGGATTCTGCAGCATAATTCATAGGACTTGGATTATGTGCCATCAAATTTGTCATGAACACTAAAAGTAAGGTGTATTTATTATTTTGTGGACTAAAGACAAGACTACAATAATATTTAGTGAATTGAGGCATTGATCGGTATAAGGATATTTTCCATTGTGAACATAAGGTTGAGATATATATTAGAGAATCTCACTGGTCTCATGGGAAAGGAGTTAAATGGGTAAAATAAATTTTAATATGGGAGGATCAATCGAAGAATCCCATGATAGAATGAAAACCTAACATCCCACTTGAAAAAAAATAGTGGGAAGTTATATCCTTGGAAATACCAAAATGGAACTAGGAGAAAATTCAAATGTTGAAGAGAAGGGTACCTCGATAGTTATATCCAATGTGATAAAATGAAAATCACAAATGAAGAGTAATAAAAGAAGGTTCAGATCAACATGCATCCTATAGTATAGTGTTTCAAATTCTAGAACATGGGTGTTATGTGATATGATACCCTAAGCCAACATATTTCAGAGGAAATCAACAACATCAAACTCTAATTCAGTATGAAATTGAATATTATATCACTACTATTACAAGGATACTACCAATTTTGTAGGGATAGGTAAGCTACTTATTTATTGATAAAAAGAAAATGTACTATTTGATTATAAATCTACACATTATTTCATATCTTGATAGCTTAGTGTTACTATTCAAACCCGAACTCAATATATAGAGGTTGAGTTTTCTTTAAGAATAGTGAATGGGGAAATAATTGGATGCATAGTAAATAACTCCTCCTCACTTACTATTTGGGGATTGATCTTCCCAGAATATCTCTTCTTACATCCTTTGGTGTAGTTTGATGTTATTTTGGTTATGGATTAGCAATATTTATGAAAATACAACATTAATGGTCATGAAAGGGAGAATACTCATCACATCCCATAAAATCCCCCAATTTTGTACATGTGTAAGGAGGATGATGAATCTTATTCAAAATCATTATCTCAATTGTTAATATTATTAATTTATAAAAAATATTGTATAACTCAAACGATTAAGACAATGGAGAGGATATTCCCAAAGACATTCCCATTGTGGGGACTAAATTGATGTGTTCTTAAAATAATTGTCTCTTCCACCTCTTCATTGTGTGGATTCCTTCTAAATTTATTTATTTCTAAATCACTACCCATATCGATGAAACCATATATAATGGACACCATTAAGTTGGAATCACTAATGAAGTAGTTGGAAGAGAATCTTGACAAGGTTTTCATATACCCTAGTGCTTACCCATGAGGTTCACTAGTCCTATTCATCAAGAATAAGGATCGATCAATGCATCTATTAATTGATAATCATGAGCAGTTAAAAATCACAATAAATAACATGTATCTGATACCATAGATAGATGACTTAATCGATCAGCTACATGGAGACATATATTTCTTTAAGGTGGAGAATATGTCATTATATCACCAATTAAATGTTAATAAAAAATAAATTCTGAAAAATATCTTTAAAACTAGTTTATAACACAATTTTATCATATTCATTCCATTTGGACTCAATAATTCCCATGAAATTTTCAAGAAATTAATGAATAGAGTATTTAGAGATTACCTCAAAAAATTGTCTGAGTCTTTATTGATAATATTCTAATATACTCCAAAAGAAGTGAGGATCGTTATTATAATTTTAATTCTATGTTAAATAAATTTTAAAAGGATTAAAATAATGAAATGTAAAAAAAACATGAGTCCTAGATGGAGGAAGTATCATTCTCAAGGCATATGATAATCTATATTGAAATTTCATTAGACCCTTCCTGGAAAAAGTGTAACACCCCAGGTAAATAAAGAATATGACATTTTCATATTTATCCATATATGTGAATAAAATATTAATATGACTTTAAAGGGGACGCTATGCTCGATGGCGTACCCAACACGCAACAACAAGTTTCTAGGGAATCTTACGTTGCACTCTAATAATAAAAGAATATTATTTTAAATGGCAGTTAACATGTAGCCGTTGTATTGGCGGGAATGGATAGAAATAACTAAAATATGATTATACATGTTTTTCAAACGTTTTTACATTTATTCAATAAAAGAAAAAGGCTTAAAATACGGAAAGAATTCAATTTTAGGCGTATATGCCCTAGTTTTCACTAAAGGTTCACTTATCGCCTTTTGATGGAGAACCGTCATTAAATATAGTTTTGTTCACTCTTATACATTCTATTGGACCAAATAAAACTCTTCTTAAGAATCGTGACATCAAAATTTACTTTGTGTAAACTTTTGGTATCTTTCCGATAAAGTTCATTTTTTCAATGAATAGTGTAAAATGATGTAATTTAATTCAAAACCTCTTTTTAATATAATTTATTTATATGATTATATTATATTTTGAATTGGTTTTAATGTGAAATTATAATATATTTTTACCATTAAATCCAATAGTAGTCATTGGAATTAATTTTACTTTGAAATCAAGTGTCAATCTTTTGATACTTATTGTTTCATAAAAACACGCTATTTGATTTGAAAACGAGAATTAATTATTAAATTAATTAATCTGACTTATATGTTTTGAATTTTGTAAAATAGACTTCATTTTTGAATTCGGAATATCAAATATAGCTTATGGTGAATTTTTGGGATTTTTCTGAAAAACTTTAATTTTTGATGAATAGTGAAACCACTAAGTGGTACTTATAAAAACTGATTTTTCTGTTTAAATGAAATTTTTCCATCATTGTGTTTTTAATTTCAAAAATCCAACATACATGGTTGTAATTAAGATGTAAAATGTGGTTAAATGGGATAAAAATAATTTTTTTGGTGAATAGTAATGTATTAAGTTTTAATCACGATTAGATGTAATTAGTGTAGTTTAAGGTAAAAATAGTGTTTTAATAATATTAAATGAACTTGAAACATGTACTAATCTCATTTTATGTGTCATTGCCGACCATGAAAAGCCGTGGGTCAACTTGGGGACCCCATGGAGCCAGTTTGGTTGGGAAATGACATAAATAACTTTTTATTTAATGTTAAAGTAAAAATTACACACACATGAGATGTTTTACTAAAACAATTTTTACATGGGGTTATACAAGTCATATTTTTGACTATAAATATTCATTGGAATGATAAAAATATTTCCTAAATCATATTAATTTTTTTATAATTTCTAAACGTTAAATAAATTAAATTATTAATGACATCATGATGATGCAGCGATGACCTCATTATTTAACGATTTAAAAAAATGGAATGATAATGTAATATCTAATATCTAAACATGTCAAAAACCTATTTGATGAGTGTATTTAGAACCCTTATCACCTTATCCTCGAAATACATCAATTTTGGACAACTTAAATCAGAATACCATTTTGAAATAAAGTGACTTTTCTTTCTCTTCCAAGAGTGCCCCTCCTCTCCTCTTATAAAAGGCCCCCTCCTCAACCTCCTTACCCACAGTCCCAAAGCCTTTGGCTCGGACAACCCCTGCCCATTTTTCCTCCCCACTTCCCTATATTACTCCTTTAAGCCTCACTTTGGGAAGATGTCTTCCCAAGGATGCTTTTGAGCTCAAACCAAAGGGAGTTACCCGATTTTAAGGTAATGTCTTCTTTTGAGTCCATTTTTTTTTATTTTTCTTTTCCAACCCCCTAAAATCTTTTTATTATTTTTTTTGTAACAACTACAGTATCCTAAATATACTAGGATTTTGTTATAACAAGGATTCGAGATACACTTACTCACACCTACATCTAATGGTTAACAAACATACTATTTCCGTCGATGGCGAATTTATGCCTCCCGAAACGATGATTGTTCAACATTATTTTAACACCTTCAAAGGTTGCCATTAATATGTAACTATATTTATATATGATATATAATATGATTATGTTTTACTTATGCTTCTGTATTTTTCATCTGTGGCTTACCTTTATGGCTTCCATTATGGGTATACGCGATATCTTCATTTTAGGAAGTGCGGACTACCGCCCCCTCAAAGTGATGTGATTCGTTAATGCCATATGTGGGACGTATAAAGGATGGATATAATGTTATTATATATGATTTTATAATGGAATTATTATATACCTCTATATAATTATTATTTCATACCATTAAAGTATGAGATAGAAATGAAAGTGGCGTTCATGCATACGTACGGCTTACCGTCTCAATGAACGGTGCATTTCATTTCTTATCCTCAAATGTAATGTACTATTAAAAGTACATGTATATAATGGATATATATAATTAATGATATATATAAATGATAAATATAATTCTGGAATTAAAATATACATTCCTCTCATTTATTTTTAATTCCATTAATATGACAAAGAAATGAAAGTATCGTTCATGCGTATGTACGGCTTACCGTCTCCATGAACGGTGCATTTCATTTCTTACCTCTAAATGATTATGTGATATTATAAATACAGTTATATTCTAGATATATATGATATATATGATATCCAAATCAGGAATTTCATTCTGGATATAAATAACCTTTGACCACACGAACAACATGTAATTGTAAGAAGTCCACTTTCGACTTAAGAACCAAATATCGACAAAACAAACATTATTAACATAAATGGTTACATAATGTTTATAACATGGAAATAAGTGATATAAAAGGAATAATGAACTTTACAAAGGTTCTTAATCAAGTAGAAATTAACTCAAGTTTATTATTCAGGACGTTAAAAAACGAACAAGACAAGTTGGCCCCGAGGTAAGGGATCTTACTCCTCTCTTTCTTTTTAAGTACACTCTTTTAAGTCATTCCCTATAAAGCTCATCATTATTGTTATTGGGGTGTTATTTTATATTAAACTTACTGTAATTTTTATGTTCATGTAATGAGAGACCCTATTCTCTCTCATCAAACCTTTTTGGAAGTTTTAAGTGGCGCCGTTAGGCTGCCGAGTTTTCGTAAGGGATTTTTCATCTCACTTTTATTCCTGTGAGATTTATGCTACATTTGCCACAATTTCCTTTGAGTGGTGTATGTACTGCACATTATATTACTCATTGTGCAATATAATGTCTTTTATGAGTATTTACATCAATGTTGTATTGTCCTTCTTTCACGAGTTATATGTTTCGAAAGATACCCATGTCGGTAAGGGAACCTTTCACCCTCCTCTTTTTAAAAGACTTCTTTTGTTGGGTCTTTTAATTTACATATTGTTAAGTTGGGATATGTTCTCATATATCCTTATTGATGTAAATTTTATGTCCAAGTGATGAGATACCATTTTATTTTATCTCTCATCAACTCATTTTTATGTGATGTCGTTAGGCTGTCAAGGGAACTTCTTAACCCAATTTCTATTTCTTTTGGTTCAACATGTAGTTATTGAATATGTCATCCATTGAATATGTGTGAATGAACATTTATTGTTTTACACTTAATATCCACTTATATTGGGTGTATTTATATTTGTCACACATAATTTTGAGATTGATTTATCCTTAATTTAAGGATACCTTCTTTATAAGGGATTTCATCACATTTGACATCTCTATTGAGACTTCATTGTTGTTATGCACCAATTCACTCTTATATGGTGTATATACTATCCTTTGGAATATTATATCATGAATACATTTATTCTCATGATATTATAAAGTTTTGATTAAATGTTATTCGTCAATTATTGTATTCAAGTGTCTCTAATTTTGGTAAAAACCCTTTAACCAAAATATCGCTTTAAATGTTTTAATGATTTTTTCTTATTAATATCCATATTTTCAAAATGGTTTTAAGGGTTTATTTATATGGATATTAATGGTTTAAAATGCTAAAAGCTTCAAGGTGTTATGGGACTTCGTCTCAATCTCCTTTCATTGAGGCATATTTTGTTTTATACACAAACTTCTTTTATACGGTGTATAAACCCCGTTGACTTTTACATTTATCCAAAAGGAATCTTTTTTATACGAAGCGTTTTACTAAACGACAAAAGGGAATGTTTTTTTCGTACGTATGTGGAGACAACGACTTCACCGCCGTCATGACCGTTATTTGAGTTTCGGCTTCCTCTACAAGCCATACCTTCTTTTTAAAACAAAAATAAATACCATGTTTTAATTTTCTTTTATTTTGGTATTGAAAATGGTTTTCATAATGTTTTTATATCAATGTGTTGTATTGATATCTTGTGATTGAAAGGTGGAAATGTTATGTTTCCTTTATGCATGTTTTATGTGATACATTTATTTTATGGTTCTTGGGCATTATTATGAAAACGGGTGGTTCTGTGATAAACTAAGGGAAGGTGAGCCCGATATAGCTCTCCAATGCATTGGGTAACGTGAAGGAGTGAAACATTAAGGTTTCTCCGAAGAGATTTAGGGAATATACTGTGATGGGTATTCCAAATGTAACAAAGAGGGTTACTCACTACGTAAGAAAGTTATGAATGCCTCATGTAACCTTTTATTTCTTATGATTTCTATGATTTATTCATGATTTGATGATGTATGTTAAAGTGGCTATGTTTTATGGGTAATGTATGATTTCATTCCTATGTATATATGAACTCATGTTTCCTTTCCATATTTTAATAACCCTTACTGAGCTTTTTGTGCTCATCCCAAGTTTTTGAAATTCTTTTCACAGGTCAAGGGAAAGGTACATGACGTGATGATAGTGTCAAGGATGTGTCAAGAAAGAATCAATGTTTTATTTTAAATATGTTTCCGTTGATGGGAAGCATGAATACTATCTTTTATGTAACCACTTTGTCTAAATGTGGAATGTAATGCAAGTTTCATGATCTAATTCTCTAAAACTCTAAACTTGAAAAGATCCTCAATGTGTAATCTTGTAATAACTCAATATTAAGTAAGGTTTAAGGCTGGGGCCTTATAAAAAGGTAATGAATGAGTGGTCTCAGAAAAAATCTACAATGGTTATTCATAGTTTCGATGGTATATCTAGGTATTACTACTTATTTATGAAGAACATATCATTATTTTAGGACCCATTTACCTAGGTGGCTTTGAAGAATCTAATTATTTTCGGGACTAATGAAGATGAATACTTCATGAAAGAGTTGAAAAAGTGTTCTATCAATGAAACTGTAATAAAACAACCAACAATTAGGGATATCATTGTGGTATATAATGATGTTTCCAAGAATATATTAGTCTATTTTCTGAATAAAAATAAAAATGTGATATCCTATATCTCAAAAATGATATGTTTTTTAGTTAAAAATTATCCCACACATGATCTGGAGTTTTTGGTTGTGATTTGCTTGTTGAAAATCTAGCAGAATTTTATATAATGTTATATTTGTGAGATATATACTGATTATAAGAGACTAAAATATATATTCACATTGAAGATGATTAATATGATCAATGAAATATAATTATAGATCATAAATGATTGTTAATACTCAATAAACTACCATCTAGGTAATAAAAATACATAGTGAATGCTCTGTGTTAAAAGGAACCTGTAAAATTTTCATTGATTAGATTTGAGAAGGATAAAATATTTCTAAACCTATAAAAGTTAGATATGGGATTAATTATAGAAGGAAAATCATAAATATATTATCAATTATTCCTCTACTATCCATCAAGGAAAATGTAAAGGACTCTCATAGAAATAATTGGGAAATTCAGAAAAGGGATGAAGCTACAAGAAATGATAAATACTCAGAGTTCAAATGTGATGTGGAATGAGTCATCATATTTTGGTCACAACTATATGTGAAATCCATTATAAATATAAATAATGATCTTCTAAATGAAGCATAGGGCACAACTTTCTTTATCAAAATAGGGATCAAAAGGATGTATTGAGATCTCTGAAATCATATTTAGTGGGAAAATATAATGAGGTAAATTGATAAATATACATAAACATTCTTGGTATATCAACACGTGAATGATAAAATGAAAAATTATAAGGGGATGATGCAACCATTAACTATACCAATAGAGAAATAGTACAAAATAACAATATATTTTTCCACAGGACACCCAAATACATCTAAAAGAAAAAATGTTACACGGTTCATTGTGGATCATATTAAAAAGATATCTCTTTATTGTAATTAAATTCTACGTATTACTTGATCAACATTCACCAATATACCTTAGAGAAGTGTTGGGGATGCATAAAGTACCATTATTGACTGTATCTGATCGAGATCCCTAATTAACCTCCATGTTAAAAAAATTTATATAAATTTAACTAAATTATGAGATGAACTTTTTTATTTCCTATCATCCTAAAACCGATGTCCAATTTGAGTGGAATATTTATAAAATGGAATACATGTTGAAATCATGTTATTTTCTTCTTTTGAGGATGGTACAAACAACTAAATTTTTTTGAGTTTTCATAAAATAATTTTTTCTAATCAATCAACCAAATGGTTTTATATGAATTCCTTTATGGAAAAAGTTGTAGAACGTCGACATACTAGGATTAATTCAATTAACATAATCTAGATATACCTTAAATGGTCAAATAAATGGATGAAATGGTGAAATATATTTAGAAATACTTTATTGTAGTCCAAATTCTACTAAGGATCTATGTAGACAACCTTTGTTGAGTCTTGGACTATACATTTGGAGACATGGTATATCTATGCATATCTCCATATGAGAGGTAACTTGATTTAGGAAGAATCGAATGTTAACTACCATATAAAATTCCCCCCTTAACATTTTTAATCATTTTGAACTATGGCATTTCTACTAGTATATGATGTATTACACATATCCCTATTGACGATTAACTAACTATACCCCACAGATGTACTAAATTCTGACGTTGTATAGTGGGGAAATGATGTATCTTATGAGGAGAAGATGATGAAGATCATGGATAGTAGAGAAAATTTTTATCTAAATTGGATTAGAAAATTTTTCATAGTACTCTGGTGGAACCATATGTACAATGTGGAACCATGGTAACTGGGGGAAGTGGTAAAAGAATAGTACCCTCTCCTATTTCTAACTTAGTATCTAAAATGTAATTCGATGGATAAATTTCATAAGGGGGAAATAATATAGCGACAGAATATATTATCAATGGAATTTCACTTGTTATAGTTATGTTATATAGTATGAAAAAACATACATAGTATTTATGAAATTATTATCATAAATAATTAATGAAATAAGTGGAATTTAGAGAAATTATTGAACCTAAACCGATGGAATTTTTACCTGGCAATAAGAATATTAATATGAACATTATAAAAATTAATATTATCAATTGAATAGTAACCTTTCCTAATAAATTATAAATAAAATTCAAGAATCATATAAATAACAATATTATATAATCATATCATGATTTTAGTAAATAAATTTTTTAAAAATGATAAATTTAGTGTTGGTATATTTGTAATTCATCACTATTAGTTTTTAATTTTATAATTAATATATTTTTATAAATATTTATATACATATATTCTTAATATATATTCATACATCAATAATTGTTTTCATATAATTATAATATTGTTTTCTGAGACCTTATTTAATTTTTCAATGTGTCATAAAATTCATTGTAATATTAAAATCTACATTTTTAAATCAGGGATGATTTAAATAAAAAAAATTATATTTCTCATAACTATAAAATAATTATCATAAAATAGTATCCATTTTTTAAATCCATATGTGTATAAATTTTATGCTGAATTTTTTATATTTTTTTAAATAGTTGAATTTTTAGTGAAAATGTGAAATATGATAATTTACAGTATTTAACAAATACATGTATTTTTCTGTAATTGATGATATATGGATTTGGTAATAACCCATTTATTCTAACATTCCAAAATCAGTTACACTACATAGTCACATGGATACACACTATTGATAGTTTTGATCTGGAATATTAAATGGTGGAATATAATAACCCAAACACCCCTCTCATCCCACTATAAATATCACACATCACCACCTCTTCTTCTTGAACCATATAATAATTATAGACTTATTATATTCTTCTCAATTCCTCTCAAAAACCTTATCCTCATGTCCTTTCCTTATTGGTCTCACCAAAATTCCAAAGACAACTTCCTTAATGAGGGTCTCAAAGAGACGACATATTAGAAGAAAAATCATACACCTTTATCTGTGATATTATTTCATTACTAAAACTAATCCTTTCATCCACAGTCCAAAGATACATTATTACTCTAATATCATGTATTTACTATAATTTCATTATCTAAATGTAATATCTATAATAGTGTCTCTTTTCTTCTATTCTCATTTTAATCTAAAAATGTAAATAGCACATGTGATGTTTCGATTCACCACCCATGGGGAAGATATTTTTTTATTTTCCATTATTTTCTTCCTGGATGGTTAAAAAATTATTAGAATGGTTAATTTTTTTAACATTTATGATTTTATATTACTAATATGTATTAATAATATTAAAAAATGAAACAAAAATATTTTTGATGATTGAAAACCCAAACAAATAAAATAATCATTTGTCATTAATGTTTTATCTAAAGAATCGGTATCATATATTGAAAAACTTAAATAATGAACCATTTAAAATTTATGAAGTATATTAATAAAATATCATTCCACTTCACCTATTTTTATCATTTTTTAAAAGAACTCCCGTAATTAATCTCAAGGTAATTAACCATGAAATCATGGAAGAGGCGTACTGGTATCAATGATATTAAACATCAACACCCATAGTGATGGTGATAAATTATATCAATATAATGGTAATTAGTAAAATATATCTGTAATTGGTTATTAATTTATCAATAAATGGATCTAATTTTATAATCCATTATATTATGTGAACATTAATAACACATTCATATATAACGTAAGTGATTCTCTATAAACACCCATTTTAGCATTCGGGTCCTGATTTATCTCTCTTTATCCCAAAGTAATTATTAATTATTATTATTTACTTATCTTAAATTTTGTGTGTATTTTCTTTACAAATTTACCTATCATAATTCATTATTAATTGATGTGGTAATTCATGTTTTATACTATTAATTTTTCAATTCCTCCCAATAAGAATACTTTATTAATAGAAACATCTCAATTTCTAACCAATTTTGATGTTCTCCATAATATATTTTCAGACACCGATATTTTTATAAAATTGCTTATTTTATCCTAAATAACTAATTTTTTCATTTATAGTTTTTTGAAAATAAATATTTTTTATGATTTAAATATGCTTTTATGTTTTCCATTAAACCACACTGAAGTAGATCATTTATAAGGTTTGTCAAACACTATTTTTAATTTTTTTCACTTAATTTAGACATTATTTATAATTATATATTTTTATTTTTCCATATTAATGTCCATATAGGATTTAAATCTATTCATTCAGAGAAATCATTATGATATTTCCCTGGTTATGCTATATGAAAAGATTGAAATACCAATTGTGTTCAATAGGTAAACCTTATTTTTTCATTATATAAGATTCTTTATGTGGAATATATATTCACAAACATGTTACGATGGGAGGGGCTAGATAAAATTTCATTTCATTGGGTAATTTTTATTCTCATGAGTTGACATGATGGGATAGGCAGTAACCCTAGTACCTTTATGGGACTTTGTCCACCATGTCATATTGATTTGGAAGTTATCATGGACTCATGTATATTTCATATTTAATATTGCTACAAAATTAAAAATATTCAATGATTACAAGACCCCATGTTCTAAAAGTTATGATTATATATTTTTATTCATGTTTCATTTCATTTTATGTCATCATGTTATGCCTTCTATCCCATTTTCTATTATTAATTCATATGATTATACCCATTCAGGGATTTCTAGCACATCCCTATATTCATTTATTACCAATGTTATCCTATGAAGATGTAATAGATCAATGGATGTTTGGAGAAAATTATGGATATTAAATCAAAGATGTTTTTATTTTAGTTTCATCATTTCTAATTATTAACCAAATATTCCAAAGAAACTAGAATATATGGTCCTTGGTTTTTATTTTACGGCTCATTATGGTAAAAAATGTAATAATGTTTGTCAAAGGCTATGGTATCCAAATAATATAAGTTAAAACTACAACATATTCATTATTATAGAATATTGATGACAATTTTATAGTCATGTTTTATTCCAAAACATTGATAAGGTTAAATAAATTTTTTAAAAAATACATTAATAATCTCTTAATACTAAAGGTAATAAATGTTTTTTCATTCTTAAATTTTTCATATTTTGAAAATTTTTAATATATGATTTATAATTATATATGTATATATATATTGAATTTGTATAATTCTTCCCATATGTTTTCTTTTTTTATTATATCATTTAATTATTTATAAATATTTCTAATTTTTAGTATATTTTAATAAATATCATAATATTTAGTATTTTTAATATCATTTTCAAATTTTTATTCAATCATATATGAAACTGTTTAATTTGTATGACCTTTTATCTAATTTTTCCTTATATTTTAATAATTTTCAATGTTATAAATGTTTTCATCATTTAATTAACATTTTTGTTTAAACATTTAATTATAATAAATATTTTTAGTTTTATTTATGTTTAATTTGTTATCTTTTTGATCATTTTTTCTATTCATAATTTCATTTAAATAAAAAATAGATTATTCTAATATTCTCAAAATTTCTTGTTAATTTTATTTTTCAAAAAATTACCAAATAATCATAATGTTCATATATAACATTTATTAATGAACCTACAAATACATATATTAAAGACCATCCTTATCTTGATATATATGTTCTATTTACTTCCTCAAGGGTTAGGAAATCCTTCAGAGACGGTAAATGTGGTTGCATATGTTTTCCCAGATTATCAATATCTTTTTTCCAGTACCAGAGGAAATATATTGAGTTTAGTGAAAATTTTAGTCTTATGGGTCTAAATTTAAAAACAATTAAACATTTGTTGAAATTTAAGATAAAATAAAAGTTATCATTTTTATTTTAGAGTGGGAAATTGTGGAAGAGATTATACGAGTTCAACTAATAAAGGAAATTTTGATATATTATTTTATTTTTATTTTTCTTATCATTCCATTTTTTCCTAATAAATATTGATTTATTCCTTTTAAACATATGGAATAAGATATTACAAAAAATAATGAATTTTTGATGAAATTGTTGTTTTTTTATACAAAGAGATTGAGGGATTTTAAATTAACAATAAATTCATATTTCATTTTTTGTGAAAGAAAAATAAATATTCATTTTAGATGCACAATTTATAGATGATGATATATTAAATAAATTTCTTCAATCAATATGGAATGAATCATTTACGGTATGTGATGTATCATCCAATTGAAGTATATTTTTAATATCTAAAATTATAATCTTAATAATTTTTTTATTCATAATTAACACAAAAAGTGAGGATATTACAATTGGAGATTTAATTATGATATGTATACTAGCTAAATGTTTCACATTTATGGTTTCCATTATAGGAAAATAAAATGATAGATCCATGTTTTTATAAATTGAGTGTAGAATAATTAGAATTAGTAGATATTTACAATCTCCTTACATGGACATGAATAATAGAAGAGGTCATAATTGAAAAGAAAATGAATGTATCCTATAGAAGACAAAATGGATGTATATAAGAGGCTTGTAATGAGTAATTTATGTTCTTTAATTTATTATTAAAATAATTATTTTTACTAATTATCTAATAATATTTTCAAATATTTTATATAGGAATGAATATTGGAGAGGGGAACACAGTGTACCTTCATGAATGGTGGAAGAAATTATATTTTAATAACTACATTAGGAATTCCATAACACCCAGGTTACGTATGCATTTATGAGGGGGTGTATCGGTCTGATGTTTTTTCCCTCTTATAAATCATAAAAAGGGGTGCATAAAAATAAGATAACATACAATATAAAAGATAATGTAATAGGGATGGATGAGTTGAGGGGGATTTGTATTAAAACTTTAGTATAATCAATTTTTTATTGTATACATATATTGTTTCACTGAGTATTACTCACTCCACCTCTAGTTATAGTCCTTAGACCCCCTGGTACACATGAATATCAAACTTTTGAATAACTTACACTATAAGTACTCATAAAATATGATTTATATATTGAGGTTCTACGATATAATATTATATAATACAAGTCCATGTATTATATTAGGGATACTCTATAGAATTTTCAGTTCGAGATGAACCATCCAAGGGTAATAATACATGATATTATCTATGTGAAAGATATAATACCATAACATAATAATGGGGTTTCAATAGTATCACAATGTTTAAGACATTTTTTAATTTGGACATCTAGTCTACGTTGATAACATAAAATTGTGGTATGCAAATAATATAATCATTATTTTTTCAAAATTGTATACATATTTTAATATATATATATATTGGTTCACATAAAATGTAAAGAGGGATTTTATAGATAAAAAATTCATTTACATACCCCTTCAACTATGGATATTAAATTTTATGAACGGTTTTATGACTTATCCTAATTAGAATCTATGTTTATTGATGTTATAAGATTCTAATAAATGTTGAAAATTTTGGGTATGATGTTATTTAATGATTTGTAAGAGTGATTTCATGGATAATGTAAAATTTGAAATGTTGGGCCTCATAGTGATATTGATATTTTCCAAATTTGTCAATTATAATATTTATTTCAATTATTTAATTTTTTTTATTTAATATAATACATATATATGTATTTATTTGGAATATTTATATTCTTTTGATCCAGTATAATATAAAATTATTATATAGATTATTTCAAACACAATGTATTTCTCCAAAAATGATGTTAATGATAGATGAAGAAAGAATTGTATATTTTATTTTGGGGGGATGAGTTCTGGTCAATGACCAGAACCCTGTGATTTATTCAAACAAAAGGAGCATACAAATTATGTTAATTTTGATTCAAATTATATTATTCCATAGTAGTTCTTTATTGATGTTTTTTTGTTCAAAATAAATGACTTCTTAATTGTAATGCTTCATATGCAATGATGTTTAAGAAAACATTCAAAGAGTATTGGATTTGTATGATTCACTACTTGAATATTTATATATTATAATAAATTATAATTTTATTGCATACATTTCTTCATTAAATGGGGAATGGGATAAATATTTAGTAACAAAATGAATGATGAAATTAACAATCAATTTTTTCACAAAGGTATCTTAATTTATAATTATTAATATTTATTAGATGTATGGAATATAATTTTCAATTAAGAACTTATTTTAAAATATAAACTTCATCATCAATGTGTAAGAGAATATGGATATTATTTTTATATATTGTTTTGAAATTTTTTATTTAGAACAATTACAAAATTCAACAATGATATTCATTCATAAAACCATGCATTTTTAGGTATATTATAATTATATTAAAATTTTATTGAGGACTCATATTTAAATTTATATAGTTTTTATGACCTCATACCTTAAACTAGAATATATTTATATCATATATGGGAATAACTGGAAGATAATATTTAACTCTGTTTTGGTTGTAGTTTATCTTTATTTATAATAAATAATTTCAATATTAAATTTATAATTCTACAGATTTTGTAACATGAAAAATATTGTATTGTAAATATTTTTTATAAAACAATCCTTTGGAAATTATATTTTATAATATTTCAACATTTACTTGACCTATTACTTGTTTGGAAAATATATTTTTTCATATATGTTTATTTAAAATTATTTTATTCACAATTAATATAAAAAATTATTTAAAATGGTGTTTCTTACATCAGTTATTTTTGATATCCAACATAAAAAATGATTGTATATCCTTTTTTATAATTGTTATAAATTTTTATACAGTTTAAATTTTCGTAAAGGGTTTATTATGGTGGTTATTAAAACCGCCTTTTTGAAATATAAATTTATTACATCAGATAAAAAAACATATATAAAAAAACAATTACTCTTGCACACTCATTTTTTGTTCCAACATATCTCTATTGTTCTTGGACTATGATGATTGAAAAATATCTATTTTTCATTGACATATTTTTATTAAATGATTTAGAACAATATTTTAAATTATAGGTAGAAGCTTTTTCACACTATTATGTTATTATATTGTAACAGAATTATCGTACGAAGTGAACTCATTTTTTGCATTGGAATATCAGTATACAATATTGAAATTTATCATATGGATGGAATGTTTTGAAATCAAATCATACTATGATTTAAATAATATTACATATAATTTGAATTATCTTCAATATGATCAAAATTAAAAAACTCACAAAAATAGAAATATTGATAGGTTCATTATAATGTGAAAATGACATTCATAAAAGGTTTATCTTATAGACATCAGATGTAGTGATGAATATTGGTTATCAAATAGTACTGTTTTTTATATTATGAATTGAAATAATTTTATTAAACATAAAAATTAATTAATTATAGTGTTTTATATTAAAAATATACTCTATAAATCTTTTCCTGAGAATATTGTTATAATATGTTTATCTTATAAAGAGTAATATTTCTTCCACATTGTTAGGTTTATTCATGTAATTTTGGTATAGTATTTTGATAATTCATTTAATTATTTTCAATGAATTTAAGAAGGGGTTTTAAAAATATAGAATTATTTATATGAAACATTTTTTCTTTATTCAAGAACAAAAATACCTATGAAATGATATTTCCAACATCTATTTCATAGATGTTAGTTGTTTATTTGGAAAGAAGGACTTGTCCCATTATAAATGTTTCTCATAAACCTTTCAAAAGGATTAATCAATACATTTTTGGGATTATTGATTGTTATTAATTTAAAATTAATATTAGAATATATAAAAATAATATTTTTTCACTTCATGATGTATGGATGTATGCATGTGATAATGATAACACCCCGAGTAGCCCCGTGTATATAGAAGAAAACGTAAATTATTTTCATACAATAATTGATTATAAAAGTATAAAATATTTCTATTATTTTTTTGTTTTATGTACAAAATATAATATTTTTTAATAAAATAACATCCAAATAATAACATTGAAGAATCCTCTCTTATCTAGATGTTTCATCAACCTTTTTCTAATGATTCTTTCAACTTTTTATTGCGCCATTCTTCCAAACCATTTATGTATTTATTAATATTTTATCATAGTTTGATTTAGTGTGTTAACAATATGGATATATATTTTAATGGTAGTTCCTAGTTGAAATATCTTTGAAATTTTTTACAATTATTTTTTTTCACTCAGCACAAAGCCCCAAGAAAAAAGGGTTAGTATATTGAAAATCACACATCTCAGGGAGTAGAGTGTTAGTGGTTTATACTAAGTGATTAATATTCCTCAATAAACTAAAAATATCTACAGCCAAATAAGTTTTTCAATTTTAATTTTATTTTCTTATTCCTTTTTTAATATCTTGATTAAAAATAATATACATTAAATTGGGGAGTTTTAAATAAAAGATAATGCTCATAACGTCAATTCACCACCATATTCTATCATTGTATATCCATTATCTAAGAAAAAATTTACCACATATCTTATAAATATGAATCTAATTAAGAATAGTTACAAACCAAAGATATTATATTGGAATACATTTTCTATACGATTGATACAATATTAATCTCACCAACATCATCCCAATATAAGATACATATAAAATGTGATCTACTTAATTCCTAAAATAGTGTCATTACAATATTGTGTTGGTATTTTTTATCCTAAAAGAAATAAAATTATGATAAATGATAAATACATAATAAAATAAAATTCAAAATTCATCCCTTCAATATATATTCTAACATCGGAATCATTTGTTCAATTTGATAGCCTTGGTGTGGGTTGAATTTAGTACTAAGTTATAATAGGGTATAAAAGGCCTAATGCATCCCCATACACAATTAAAATGTTTTACATGTATTATGTTCTAAATCAACCATACGAAATTCTCCATGATCATTCTGTACATTCTCCACTTAATATATCCTCAAAACATCCCCTGAGCATGATTTTTAAACTAGTGAGAAATGGGTCGATTTCCAAATTCTACCAAATATATACAAGATATAAAAATACCATTTCTATTCATGGGGTGTTAAAGTAAATAATTCCTTATAAATTTCCTTCTACATCCACTATAGAACATGCAAAATAATAAATATACATATGATAATTCATTGAAAAAAAAATTACTTATAAACACATATGCAATATAAATAAATAAAATCCATTTATATCTTCAATCAAGTCCACTCTATTCTCTTATTCAATACATTGTATATCATAACACTTTATGAATTCATTGAAAATGGTGATATTAAAATCTCTTGTAAAAGAAAATATCAAATGATTTAAGGTATATATAACTAACTAAAATAGAAAAACTATTCCTCATATTTCATCTATCAATCATGGGAACATATTTGAACTATAAAATTTATCCACAATTAAATTTCATAGGATTAAATCTAAAAGACCACATCCTACTATAAAAATCGGGATAAAATAATCAAATGATATATATAGAACCTATAAAAGCAAAATATATTTAAATGAAAATGAAATTTAATGATTTATCCCATCATTTTCCATTAACTATAATATTCTTAAAAATGTATATAATACATGTAGATTATTCCATGAACTATCAAATTATCCTTTCATTGAATATATATATATATGTGTGTGTGTGTGTTTTTAGAATCATAATACAAGAGAAAATGTACCGATCAAAATTAATGAATTTTAAAATATCTCTATAATAATATATAATAAAATCTCTAATTATCATTTATTACCACTATGTGATCTCTATGATTGAAATGTACCAAAATTTTGAATGAAAATAAAACTTCCACCAAACCAAGTTTAAATTTTATATACTTACATTCATGAGGTTGGAAATACCTTTATCCATGAAATATGTTTTTCTTATAATTCATTAATACCCTCTAAAATAATTTATGTAGTACATTTAAATATAAAAAGAACACAATTCCTTCCCTAAATAAGTGTATTATATGAGAACTAATACTATCATTTAAAAAAATTATTAAATTCAATTATAGATTCTAAATAAAGGCATAAAAATATTTAGTTGAAAAAAAGGGTTATAAAATATTATAGAAATTATAAAAAAACATTTAATATCCATAAAATCCTAGAATACTAAATACTGTTGAATAATTCATCATCACCTCCCAAGAAATTGTAAAATTAGTATTATATGAATCTATAGATACTCCATATTTTGAAAAAAACATTACCTTCAAAATTAATTTCTTGTAGAAAAAAATTACTTCATTATCTTTAAAAACAATGTTTTATGAAGTTTCTCTAAAAGATTCTATAAATTCAAATCATAAACCTCCTTATTCCCCATATTAAACACTATAGAATCTATAAACAAGGCCACGAGGTGAACATGATATGTATTGCAAACCAATTTAATATATAATATAAAAATTATTATTTGATTTGAAACTCCAAATGGGTGTATTATTAGAAACAATTAAATATAAGGACATTTAAATAATTTTCAGGTCAATATCAATTTCATTTACTATAATCACATATAATAATAATTGTGGTTATATCATAAATAACAAACCAGTATATTATTATTTATGAAACAAATAATTTATCATTGTAGGAATCTATTACTTTATTACCATGACCCCATTTAACCACCAATAAACAATACATGACCTAAATCTTCCCCCGCCCTTATTGGAAATTAAAACCAGGGATCACCATTGATATATATTAAGATTAATTATATCCCATTACAACTTATCATTAATATAAATTCATTCCATTTTATGAAATGAAACAACATAAATTATACAATAATTAATATCCTATGTATTCTACAATTCATTAAATTCAAATATAAATCTCTATCCCTTTCAAAAAAATAGTTATCACCTAAAATATATCATTTAAATAATCACTAACCACCAAAAAACACTACATATAATTCTGAAATAGAAATAATTATATTACTAAATTAATATGCATCAAATTATAATTTAATACAACATAATAGGTTTTACTATCTTAATTTTAATGAATTCCACATGATCTCATCAAATGATACCACAAATTACCCACTTTTTATAAAAATAAATTTTATTTTAATGGTAATGAAACAATTCCATACAATATTTGACAGATCATGGTTTTTTATAACATTTTTAAATGCCAATTCATATGGTAACTAGTTATTATCAAATCACACCAAAAAAACAACATTAAATATCCTTCAATAGTAATAATTCTTGTATAAATTACTTGGTTGGTTCGCAAAACACCTTAATCAAAAACCGTGTACTATTATTAATCTAGAGGTAATAATAGATTAAAATATAACAAATCCAAGGAACTGTATATATATATATATGAATCATTAAACCATATCAGTTCCTTTTACCTATAAACATCCATAACAATGTGTTTACTAAGACCCTCCCCCCATCATACTATCTGTCACACCCTTCGCTGCATAACACTTTATACTTGTAATCCACATACCATTGATCACTCACATACCCCTATGGATATGAAATTTTATAGGGTTTTCCATTACCAACTATTATTTATATCGGTGGTCTATCTATACCCATGGGATATTACAACTAAAATGTTCATGGTGGAAACTAGGGTTGATAGGGCATCCCATTCACCATCAAACTATACGATGTCTATATTTACCATCTAGATATAAAGTGAAAATTAACTATCACTTTACTCTACCTTTTAATTAATAACATACTATATCTACCCAAACCTATGGTATGAGAAAAACTTACGCCAATGTATAGAAAATAAAGTGATCTACACTAATAAACTAGGTGCCCATTTATTGAAGACCTCCATACAGATCTACCAGACATAAGGATATATTTTCCTCCTTTAAATCTAGAA
The DNA here is from genome assembly GCA_963277665.1 of Viscum album. NCBI lineage: Eukaryota > Viridiplantae > Streptophyta > Magnoliopsida > Santalales > Viscaceae > Viscum > Viscum album. The sequence continues at coordinate 517,642,362 of OY728141.1, forward strand.
CCAGTATTTACCAACAATCTCTCAAAAACCAATGCCACCTCAGCACCTCAGTAAAATTTTTAATTGTTAATGGAGTATCATATTATTAATTATCAGTCATACATCATATATACGAGTAGTGAGAACTACACTCTTCATCATCATGAAAATAAATGGAATATCACAACATAATTCCCATCATATCCTCATACTCATGAACATTTTAAGTTCCTTTATATACTAAAATGATATATAACTTCCACTATAATTGAATAGTAGTAGTCATAAACTTCAAAAAAATAAACAAAAAAAATAATTAAATAAAAATTGACACATCATGATATTTTAGGTATAATTTACACTACTATAGATATATTATATATGAAAATATTGTCAATTATATAATTATTTTCTCCCATACTGTCATGATAGGAAAAAATTATATATATAACCTTCCAACCATTACATATCTACCTTATGAAAAATAGACTATTAATATATTGATAAAATCTATTAATGGATCTCCTGTAAACATAGCTTTTTTGCATCCATTAATGTATGATCCACCATATAATAAAGAAAACTAGATGTCATATACCCCTATATTTTTTATCTGATAATCCCATTACATATGTTATATGACTATAAAAAACACTTATTCCATGTTATATATATTTGACTCTCTTTATACTATATCAAGATAAATTGTAGTATCATTTCAATGTATATCATATGAAATCATTATGTCTTGTTATTATAAGATTCACTAACCCATGAAAACATATAAGATATATTGATGGTACACCATCACTCATGTAAGATTCATAAACAACCTAGTTTATGCATAGAATCATAAGTGACATATATGAGATTATTTGGTTTCCCCTATTTAGATTTTAAATTAATTAAAAGTTATATTATAACACTACAAACCCATTAAACTCCCACAACACCTTAAAATAAATTTTATCTTTGAAGTGGAATTATGATACAATTGTATCTTTAATTGAACCCACAAATATCCTTAGGAAATTCCAATAATGTCAACAGTTTCCCATTAATCACACTTCCAATAATCCAAGAGGTAAAAACGTATATAAATAATTAATATATTGGTAAATTGACCATACTATAAATTAAACATACATGAAGTCCACCATATGTGAATAAACCAACCTCAATAAATCAAATCAGAATATATATAAGTAATTTGAATAAATTATATTCAATTAACACAATTTAAACCATAAGGTAACTCTAATTAATGAATCCACCTACCCTCTTCTATATCTTCACATTCCAAAATAATGTATTTCTGGTACCAACAATGAATTATTCATATAAGTGTTAAAGTCGACTATTAATAGTACTATTTTAATACAACTATACCCAATATGACCCTCCTACAACCTATTATATGTTATATCAGTATGAATAGCTAATTCTTAGTAAATTACCTATATAAATATAAATCTATTAAGACTAAAATATCATGGAAAATTATTATAAAATAACCTATTGAAAATTCAATCCACTTCTCCCTCAATATAACTAAATCTACAAATAAAAACCATTCATTATCCATACTACTAATTTCAGTATAGTTACTACCGTAAGAATTAATTTTTCACTATAATTAGCTACATTCAACATCAATAACATCAAAATTATAGTGACACATCTATAATAATAACACTAATTTATGTGGTGAAAATACCAAATCTATCTAAAAAATTATTTCAGGAAATCCATTTCTCTACAATATCTACGTTTACATCTTGCCAAATAGAATTGATATAATTCCCATAATAAACATAATAATCATATAAGACAGAAACTATTTAATATTTATATGATCCAATATTATACTATAATCCATAAATATTTCATTATAATCATCATCATAAAATATATTCCCTAATAATTAACTATAATGGAATATTATGCACTATTGAGTTACATTCACTGATCTTCTATAACTAGTTCTATATAACACATAATAATTTATAGAAAACCCATAATATAGAACAATGAGGCATTATATTGTATAATTAATAATAATAAAATGATATATTTTTAGTTTGAAATAAACTAAAAATAATGGAATCTATAAGATAGTAAAATCGATAAAATGGTATGAATAGTTTTTTATGATAGAATGGAGTATATTTATAATGGGTAATATGAAAATTTAAATGATGATAAGATGACCATTGTAGTGTAAAAAAATTGTTTCAATGTTTTTGTTACTCTTGTATGTAATATATAGGTGACCAATAAAATATGAAATATAAAATGGTAACCATATATTGAATAAATATAAATAATGTTTATTAATTAATTAATTTGAATTTAATTACAAATATATATATATATATATATATATATATTATAGAATAGTTCCAATCTATAAAAATTTTGTTTTTATAATTTTTTGAACCAAATGGAAGATTCCAATATATACTAAGAGTTATATTTAATAAATAAATTTATTAAGTAAATATTATTCATACTAAAATTAAAATAAAATTTAGAATTAATATAGATAAATTGTTTAATGGTGATTATTTTATAATTTTCCAAGGCAGATTAATTGTTAGATAAAAATTAAAATATTTCATGTCTTTATAAAATATATTATGATATCACATTGATTTAGTAATTAGTGTAGTAAACAATATAAATTATTCAATGTTGTAAAAAAATTTATCTAATAAAATAATTTATTTTTATGTTTTAAAATATTTTTTAAAAATCCATAAACAACATTCAATGTATTTATTTTTAAAAATATTTATAGGTGATGAATAAAATTTACATTGAAATATTATATATAAATATACAGTGTTATTATATTTTAAAATAAATTTCAGATAATCTTTTATAATTGAAAACTAAATGATCTAAAACAATGGTTAAGTAAATCATATTCAAATTTCATCTATACATATTTCTAAAGATTACATCAAAAAATTTAAAATAATTTTCCCACATTTTAAAATAATACTCACCAATCAACTAATTTTCATCTAATAAAAATTCATTTAGGATAGTTCCCCTCTCTATTATTCTCTAAATAATATTTAAAATAATAACTTATAGATATAATGATTACTTTTTCATGTATTAGAAAACTATCTTGGAAAGTAATGTTTCTTAATTCCACCTATTCATTAATAATTGATATATTAAAATTATTATGTTTCTAAAATATCATTTTATTTAATTTCATGATATTAATTATGTGTTACTTCTACATATATGTTATATTATTAATGTGACAGTATTCATTACCCATCATTATAAATATTTTTAAATCCATTATTATATTGAATTAATGGTTTAAAATGTCTTCTATGGGATATTGATACAAAAATGTTTATGGAATGAATCTTACCCTCACAATATTTCAATGTCACAATAATCTCATAGTGCATTGATTCCCTCTTCTTACTAGTATATCAGGTCCTAGAGGGGCAATAAGGATGTAAAATATTAATTTTTTCTTGATAGTTTTGGAGAAGTTACCCTCGCATAGTACCACATATCAAATCAATGATCTATTTGTTGTCTTTAAATCGATGTATCTAAAGTTATTATGAACATATATATTGTTTTATTTCTCTTTAGAAGAGCATGATGTGTCTAAAATCATTTAATATATCACCCTACAGATAGTATTTTTTGGATCATCCTTATTTTGTTTCATTATCTCACTTTATCTACTTGGAATATATTGTTGTATTTTTATAGTTTTTTAAATATTTATAAATTTTTATTTAATGTATAATTTTAGGGAATGTTATTTTGGGTATCTCCCATTGAATTTTTTTAAATATACATGTATGTTCATGAAAGAACATATTCATTTTCTAAATGTTATGATATAGACCACTTATTTCATGAAGTGTGATATGACTGATAGATATATATTGGAAAATACAAACCTTTCTAGAAAAGGTATAATCATAATTCCAAGGGTTAGGATTCATTATACGAATGAGTTCTTCCATGACTATAAAATGCAGTTCCCATTCGATGGGACAATTAATTCCAATCTTTCCCTTAAACTACAATACATCCTTCAAATTGATATTTCTAAAAATTCCTTCAAAAAGAAAAAAATTAATTTTTTTGGTTGAATATTTAAAATTCCTTTTACCACACCCTTATTTCCAAATACTCTAAAGTGTATACTCTTGATAATGTACTTTTCTCATTTACAGAGACTATTTTACTCTATATATGACTTTATAGAATCCCAACATGATTCCATTTTATCAGGGGATAATCTACCCATAAAGAAAGAAATAATGTAATGTCTCTTTGTGAGAACCTTATACTACCATACAAACTAACGGCTATATCAATTACCCATTAAAATATTTCCAACAATCATAACATTGGATTCTATCAAAATTTATATGGTTATGCATACAAATGTGGTAATGTTGTAAAAATTCCTTTTCAATAACGTATACAGGTGGAAAGGGAGGATTCACCTGCTACTTGGAATCTTTAATGTGTTATATGTGATCTCAACATTGCAGCCCACCAAATACATTGATGGGAGTATTCCATATTCTAGTAAAAGATAAAAATGAGAAAATGGTAATCTCATTCATCAAGGGAACATACTCATATAATTGGATGATGAACACTTCAAGACATATCAATATCTTCCAACCATATGATGATATGGGATTCCATGGAGAAAATATAAATCATTGATCATGTATAAACATTGAAATTATTAGTATGGAAGTTTATTTCAATGAAAATGGTGTATAATATATCAATAATATGGGAATTATATATAATAAATGACTTATTTCAACATGTTATGAAAAGAAATATGAACATGGATGATGTTATCATTTATAAATCCATCATTAATAATCACCCTAATTAATAAAAAATTGATAAACATTATCTATCAGAGAAGATGATATTTCCCTCTACGAGTTACACAAATACCAATAAATTTAGGAAGAATATAAAAAGTGGTAGGTTGAAATTAATGATAATGATGATAAATCAACGATCTTCACTGTGAGGGGGGGATAACTATTTGTGTCCTAAAAGGGTAAAAATATTTAATCTATCATTTAAATTGAATGGTTTAGATCAAAAATTAGAAATAGGTAGTTTACATTTGGGAATTATGGAAAATTTCAAAAGAAAAGTCTATATAATAATAATGATAGAAACAAAAAATGGAAATATCATTTTGTGACCATGATCATAAATTTGAATTTTGTGCCATCCAATTATTTTAAAATAAGAAAATTATATTCTACTACATATGAAACATGAAAAACAAATATTAAAATAAAATATAATACCGCAAAAATTATGATATATAAATTTTTAATTTAATTGTATCTCTTCAACAGCTTTCATTAGAAGCAACATTGAGTTTAGGATTTATTACACACAACACTATGTTAATATTACTTTACAAGGAACATTGAATTTACCATGTATTATAAGAAACTCTAAGATTAAATGAAATGTGAATGATTATTAAAATAATAAAATTTAATATGATAGTTATCAACTAGCTGATAATCATATAAGTAAGAATAATACAATCTAAATTATGAAAATAATTCTCATCTATTAATTAGAAAAATAAAATAAAAAATAGTTAAATAAAAAATTAATTTTTTAATCTCCCAGTCGGGGTTCCAATTAACGATGCTCCAAACTGGTAAGATACTTCTCATTATGTGTGCCTCCCCATATACTAGAGGCTTCCAAATAGTAGCGAGGGTAACGAAAGTCATTCATGGAGAGACTAAACACATTTTTTATTTTATCATTGTAATACCATAGATGATTAAATAATCAATTGTAGAAACATATATTCATAAAGACTAAATATATCTCTTGATAACCAAATCATGAAGTGAAATGTGTAAACATAACAATTAATATGTAACGAAATGTATGTACCCTGTTTTAATGTACATCTCACAAGGTTTGACACCACAAACACCCAAGGGGGTCCCGAACCACGTTTGTTTACTTCATTAATGATCCACACAAACACAACCATCTACAAAAGGAATTCTCTATTGACCTGCCCTACACTAATAATGTTTATTTTGGTATATCATAGGAATCCCGAGTAGGGTGTGTGTAAAGTTGAATAGGATACCACCAATCGAATCTAAAAAAATCAAGTCAATAATAATGCATACAACTGTATAAAGAATAAAATACTATATATGAAGAAATACAGTTACATTTTTCATTTAATCATTATTTAACCACATATCTCTCAGGTTCACAAGGACACTCAAACTCAAATAAAATACCAAGATGTAAAATTTTACCTTTCATAATTTCTAATTAATAATTGAATGATCATGTTATCATTCATAATATTTTTATGATTATCCATGCTACTATTCACCATTTAACAATACATAATTGATTTATCATTTTACAATTCATAATATAAGTTCAAATGTTCAGGTAACCATTCACCATAATATAGTATGTATAATTGAATGATCATGTTACCATTCATAATATGTGGCTATATTTCCATGTTACCATTGACCATTTAATAACATATTATTTAATTATCATGGTACCATTCATAATATGTAGCGAAATGTACATGTAATTATTCCCCATTTAATAACATTATTTGAATTGGCAGGTTTCCATTCATAATACTTATCTGAATGTCAATATTACTATTATAAATTTAATAACATATGATTGAATGATAATGTTACCTTTCATAATACATGGTTGAACGTCCCTATTACAATTCACCATTTAATAACATATAATAGAATGGGAAAGTTACCATTGTGACTAGTTGTCTTTATTTCCATGATACCATTCAATATTTAATAATACATAATTATTTCACCAATTAATCATGCACCTCAATTCCATTAATAAATCAATAATTGGTTAAACATAATAATTTCATTATTTAACTCAATAATTAACTAATCACATCAGTTTCATTAAGTAATTCATCAATTATTTTCTAACATCAATTAAATTAATTAATTCAACAATTCTTTGATCTCATAAATTTCCTCTAGTAAGAGCCGCAATTAATTAATGACATCAAAATATATATTTAATTCTTAATTTAACTAATCTAAACAAAAACTAATATAAATTCAAAAATTAACTAATCAAAATAATAACATTATATAATATAACAATTAATTAATCAAACAACTTCTATAGTTAATTAAACATTTAACTAAACACACAAATTACTCTTGTAAATTCATAAATTACATAATAGAATGAATAAATATAGTTAATTATACTACTAACTAATCATTCCTATAATATTAATTAATTCGAAAATGAATTAATCACATCAACTACATTAATTAATTCACCAAATAATTGGTCACTTCATTATCATTATTTAATTACAAAAATAATTAATCACTCCCATCAATCACATTATTTAGTTAAACAATTAAATAATAAAATTAATTCCCATGATTATTTCATCAATTAATTAGTTATTATCCACAAACTCAATATCTCATAGTTAATTCAACAACTAATTATTCGTATCAACAATTTAAATATCTCAAAATAAATTCTACAACAAATTTCCAAAAAATTTATATCATTAAATATAATAATTTATCTACCATTAAGTATATCAACTCATATATCTTTATATCTTATAATTATTATACCATTAATTATTTCAACTCATATATCTAGATTTATCAAAATTAATCTACCTGTAATTATCTCAACTAATATAACTAGATATCCCCTAAAAATATGACATTAATTCTCTCAACCCTAATATTATGATATATCATAATTAATATACCCTTAAATATCACATCTCATATATTTAGATATCTTATAAATAATGTACCATTGATTTTCTGAAACCAATAATCCCAATATCTGATAATTAATACCACGATTGTTTTTTAAAAATTCATGTCCCTAAATCGCTATATTTATCAAATAATTAATTATCTAAACAGTCATACACAAAACCTCATAATTAATTCCCTGTTAATTATCTAAATTGAATTCCCCTTAGTCTCATAATCAACACCCTAATCTTTCATATATTTAAAAAATTATCCAATTAATCAATTGGTCATTATCTAAATCAAAAATCCTTAAATCTCATAATTAATCTGCCAACTAATTTTATAATTGAGAAGCCCTTAATTCTCAGAATTATTTTCTTAAATAATTATTGAAATAGATAGAACCATAATTCAATTATTAAATCAACAATTATTTGCCAATTTCAAAAATAATCCAATAAAATCCTTTGTCCATTATCAAAATAAAAAATTCATATGCATCACAATTAGTTCATCATTTAATTATCTGTTTTTAAAGCCTGGAATATTCACAATTAATTACCAAGTTAATTATTAATATTTCCATCACCATAATCCCATGATTAAATATGCAATTAATCATCAACATCGTTGATAAAGCAACTAATCAATTAGACACATTAAATATCCCAATTTATGAAGTCAAATTGATAAAGAATGCTAGTCATTCCAAAGTTGAATAAACTTAATCGAAAACATAGTTGTGGAATTTAATGATTAATACACCTGTATCATGAATGGTGAAAAAGAACACACTCTAATGTAAAACACCAAATTTTAGATGAAAAACGATGTAGAACAAGAACTTTATTCAATTCATTGACCAATATTGATGTGAATCATGATCTTAGAAACCAAGTCCTAAATATAGATCAAACATCGTATTACATCCATATTATATCCATGGATGAGAGAGTAATATAGAGATATAACTACATGGGATAAATTAATTACCTCAATTTGTGATTGAATGATCACCCAAGAGAGATCCCAAAAAATCGGGCAGCACGACGAATTAGCTCAAGATCCGAATCTCTAAACTCTATAGAAAGATTATTGAAAATGAATAGGATTCAGGATTTTTTTCATGATCATGAATAATAGATATATATTTCACTAAATAGATATATATATATCCAATAAATTATATTATATAACTTAAATAAAGAAGAATTAATGTGGTAATAGTGAGGGAAGAACGATAGAAGAATCCACTTATGAGAGAAAAATGTCATTCAGTCTGGGCTTTGATTCACGAAGAACAGAGGTCGGTAGGACCTAAAATTTGTCAATAATGGTCCAAAAACTTGAATTAATACCTATGGACGAATTCGGATCGATTATGGATAAATTATGATGATTGGAAAATTTTAGAAATAATTTCCAAACATAAGTAATCCTTACGCATGGTTTCCTTCATAGGGGTGCATATTTTTCCCCATCTCATCCCATGTTTTCCACAAATTTAACCCAAACACATACCAAACGGAAATCCATTTGAAAACTACTAAATTAAAGGTATAATAGTATCTATAAAGTATCCAATGTCTTCTCTAGAAATTTTGGGCTCTTACTATCTCCCCACTGTATAAAAGCTCATCCTCAATAATCTTTCTAAAACCTCTCTAAGATTTCAAGTCAAAAGATAAATCCATGAATCTATCAAATCCATTTCACTCTCAAAATATTTTTCCTACCCATGCCCCTATTTCAGAAATACATGAACTAAAAAACAATATTTCCCTTCTACAACTTCTAACTGCGATCCAACTTAGGTATCAAATGGTCCTCAAAGAACACACCGGTCTCATCATCAACCACGAAAATATACCTGACACAATTCAAAACTCACTATTCCCAAAAACCATAAGAAACCATACAACATTATAAATTATGCATTCCATTAATAAAACCAAGATAAGATGTACATCTACCATATAAAAGGTTGTTGGGAAAAATCCCTCCAGGCACTATTAAAGTATTTTTGGATTTATTGTGTTTTTTGACAAATTGAATTTCTATGGTAAGTTATGGAATTCCAGTGATATTGTTGAAAACCTTTCATTAAAAAGAACCATGAAAATGGAATGTATGATTTTGAGGTGGTACAAAAATAATATATACAATGAGGCATCAATTTCAAGTGTTTGGAATATTTTCGGGCCCTAAAATCTGGGAAATGAAAATATATGTTTTTGGAAGAAGATGTAGCATGCAAGATTGAAGGTGGTATAGAAACTTGTGCACAAGACATATTTCAGGATCATAACATCAATAAACGGAAATATCGTTGTGTGCAAGAAATTATGGTAATTTTTTTAATGATGAGGTTGTGTGATAGAAACATGTGTGCCTAATGTAACATCAAATTAAGATTTTTTTTCTCATAGAGGATCTCGTGCAATGCATTTTATCTTACACAAAGGGGTCAGTGATGCATATAAATAAGAGGTGGACCCTCATTCTTTCTAAATCAACACTTATTGATAATTTCTTCTTTGGATTACATAATATTTTAAACCTATGGTGTTTGATGAAAGACTTGGGGTTTCACACAATCTGAGGAAGTTCTTTATATGATTTCAGTTTCACGCAAGATTTAAGTTTAACTAGAAAGGTGTATCACATAAAATGATAAATCTTGTGTGCAAGGCATTAATGATTCACACAAGACATAGTAAGGGTTTCAGGAAATATTCGATGTTTCCAATTATATCTTTATTAAATCAGAATACATTAGTGGATGAAGGTGGGACATCAATATAGAATCTACATACAGTGAAGGATACATTAAATAGAGATAATGAAATGTCCTTAATGTTTATAAACTAGTACTAGATCTTATGAAGAAGCAGTGAGCATAGTACAGTTGAGAGAGTAGTGATATTTAAAATTGTGAGTGGTTGCAAACCAGGAGGTACAATGAGACTACTTCGATCCTAGTAAAAAGTGCATTGTTTGTTGATTTTGTAAATCAGAACATTGTTGTATGATCAGTGGGAATATCCTAGTGAGGGTGATCCAAGTAATATAATTGTGTTTGTTTTATGATTTAATTTATATTCATACCTTGCTATGGGAATGAGAGAGAAGAGTATTTTGTTTAACAATAAAACTAGATCAAAAGGGATAGTTGTTTTAATCAGTTATACCTGGATTTACTCCCCACCACCTCTCAGGGTATTTGACCTAGTGGACGAAACAAAGGCTAACCCACATGTTCATTAAATAATTTAAACATTCTCCATACAAGTTCCTTAATATAATTATAATGTGACCACTTCCAACACATGGTCCTACTCCATGCATATACTTCTAACATATTATTCCCCACCTGGGGAGACATGTTAAAACCTCTTTATAAAGCTACTCAACCACCAAGACCCATTCTTACCAAAAAATATAAACAATAAAAAAATGAATGTTTTCTTCAAAACCTTCATAGGAAAATATAAAAATATCAACTCCTCTCTATTTCCATCATCAAAGTGTCGATCCCATGGTACTCATCGACTTCTAGTCCATCCTAGGAACCCCAGTTATAATTTTTAATGGTATACATCAATCCAAAAATCTCCACATATATATCTTCATATGAATAAAACCTATGATCCTACATATCTATAAAAAACAAATAATTGTTGATAGTAATAATGAAAACTAATTCTTATCTTACCCAGGGTGATGTCAAGGTTGGGGACATGGTATCAAATAAATTAAATGTACGGTAAGAAGTCTTTGATGAACACCACAAATAATCCTAAATCACCAATTTTACCTCTCATGTGGAAAGAACCTTAACCTAATGAAATTCTAAGGAGTCCTTACCCACCATCATGTCACCACACTAATCCAAAACATGATTTCTAATGCAAAACTCACAACCAAGTTTCAAACTAGTGCATTCTCGCTACCCAAAATACCAATTCTAGGGGATAAAAAAACTTTTCTTTATAAAAAACAATAATATATTAATATTTTGGATTTTCAAAAAACTATATCAAGTATTTCCCCCCTTTTTTCCACCGCATAGTCAAATACAGTGAACTATCTCTAACAATAACAATCCTATATCTAGGACTTGGATAACAAGGGTAAAAACATTTTTTATATTATTTTTTCCCGATAGAAACCCATTTAATTTAATTATTTGATATGTTTAAAATATTTCAATATTTAATGTTAGTAAATATTTTCATCTCAATTTCAAATTAAAAGAAAAAAAGGTAAATTTCATTAAAATTTTGAAGACATGTTTTCCTATGCTTTCCTAAAATTATTCATGTTCACAAAAAATAATGACTGTCTAGAATAATTCATATAGACTCAAATCCCGTTCTTTTAAATTCCAGAACTGGATCTCTATAAAATATCAAAATAATAATAAAATCATACAACCAGTTTGTAATACAAGGTCAATTAACCTTCAACAATAACATCAATAATAATAACAATAATCACACAATGGGTACATGGGTTATCCCTAATACATGGGGTATCTAATCCCAGAAATGAGCTCATAACCATTCACTAACTCTTCTTAGTCTTCTATCTACAATTCCCAAATGGTAAGAAAAAGGAATAAGATGTAAAAACTAGCATCTGATGCCACTTTGTAATGGCCCAATCCATCCCATGATCATGATATTAGCGTCACTGGGCCTATCTTACCTGGTTTTTCATTAAATGGGATCTTTCCCTTATGCATCACCTTGTAAAGGGCCTCATAATGGGATAGGTATCCACACAAAACTATAAATTGGGGATTCATGTGCATCCATATTTAATTTTGGATGTCCAGAATCTACACCATAAGGGAATAGCGCCCTCACTGGCACATCAAATGGAAACTCACTCTGATTCCACATTGTAACATCACATCCTAGATGCTATGAAATAGTGCCTCAAACCATTCAGACACATGAACTCAATCACACCTCCCCGTACACTTGATGTTTCTAACTAGTCATGAGGATCTGGTAATTTTTTCATTAGGATACTATACCATATCATTTTATCTTTTATCAGAGTAATACACCAGAAAAAATAAATATACAATAGAAGAAACATATAATTATAAACAATACCAATATCTCATAGAAGCCAATGTATGAAGTGAACTAATTAAACTTAAAAATAAGTATATAATTCAATGTACATGGAATTTCTTAATGTGTAACACAAAATTATGTACATCGATGACAACCAAGAAAGTCTGCAACCACTTCTAATTCCCATATCCATGCTCCACCACAACCCATCAATCTATCACATGGAATTTTTCCTTGATATGTATAGGAATAATAAAATATATTTGGGTACTTATCGAGATGTTCGTGTAGGGTTTTAGTAAAACTCTTTAAGCCACCACCAACGACATCTATAGCAATTCAAGCCAATAATAATGTAAGCAGTGATATAATGAGTTAAATTCAAGAAATAAAGTAAATAATTTACATTTATTCATTAACTGTTAGTTTAACCACATATCACCCAGGTCCTGAAGGACAACCAAACTCAAATCACATACCCGTATTCCAGTTTTTACCATTCATATTTAATAATTAGTAATTGATTGAGAATGTTACTATTCAGAGTATTTCGTTGAATGTCCTTGTTAAAATTCACCAATTAATAACACATAATTTAAATAAACTTTACCATCCATAATACTTGGTTGAATGTCCATGTTACCATTCAATGTTTGACAATTCATTTAATTGAATGAGAATGTTACCATTGATACGACTTGGCCGAATTTCAATGTAACCATTCACCAATTAATAAAACATAATTAAATAAGAATGTTTCCATTTATAATACTTAGATGGAAGTCAGTGTTAACATTCACCATATAATAAAATATATTTTAATGACCATGTTAACATTAATAATAATTGTCCAAAATTATAGGTTCACAACATATAATTGAATGAGCATGTTACCATTCATAATACTTGGCCAATTGTCCATGTTAATATTCACCATTTAATAATAAATTGTTAAATAAGCATGTTACCATTCATAATTCTTGGCCAAATTCCCATGTTACCATTCACATTTCAATTAATAATACATTGAAAAATTTCCATGTTACCATTCAACATTTAATATAATATAATTTAAGTAGAATTTTACCTTTCATAATACATGACGGAATGTCCATGTTACCATTCACTGTTTAATAACATATAATTTAATAGGAATGTTACCATTCATAATAATTGGATGAATTTCCATGATACCATTTACTATTTAATAATAAATAATTATTTCACCATTTAATTATCCACCTCAATTCCATTACTAACTCAATAATTAGTAAAAAACAAAAAAATCAGTAGTCAACACAGCATTTGCCTAATGACATATATTTCATTATTTAATTCAAAAATTAATTAATCACATTAATTACAATAATTAATTCAACAATTAACAAATCACATAATTTTACTCTAGATAATTCAATAATTAAAAAATAACATCTATAAATCTAGTTTAATAAAAAATTAACAAATCACATCATAAACTCTCATTATTTTAAAAATTAACCAATCACATTAATAAAATTAATTAATTCAATAAGTAATTAATCATGACAATTTTTCTAGTTAATTCAAAAATTAATGAATCAAATCCATTAATTTATATAATTCAAAAATTAATTAATCATTAAATCTAGTAAATTTGACTATTATTTTTTCACATCAATAATGTTAATTATTTCAAATATCGGTTAATCCTATCAAATACAATAATTAATTCAATAAATAATTTTTCATCTCTATCCCATTAATTAATTAAACAATAAGATAATCAATATCATTGATCTCATTACTTAATTAAACCATTAAATAATATCATTAATTTCCTTAATTAACTCATTGGATAATTAGGTAATATCCTAAAACACATTATCTCAGCATCAGTTCAATAATTAATTATTCATATAAAAAATATAAATATCTCAAATTTAATTCTACAATTAGTTATTCCAAGAAATTTTTCTTAATGTCTCATAATTATTCTCTAATTAATTTCCTATACTAATATATCCTTATATCTCATAGTTAATCTATCATTAATTATCTCATCTGATATATCAAGATACCTCATAATTAATGTACCATTAATTTTCTCAAATCATATATCTACATATCACATTATTATTCAACCATTAGTTATCTCAACTCATATATCATAATATCTAATAATTAATCTATGATTAATTATCTAAACTCATATATCAAGATATCACTTAATAAATCTATAATTAATTATATAAAACCAATTATCTCAATATCTCACAATTAATACCCCAATTAATTATCTACAACACATATCCCTAAATCTCATAATTAATCTTCTAATTAATTATCTAAATGTTAATCCCCTAAACCTTATTATTAATTATCTAATTAATTATATATATGGACATTCCATTAGTCTCACAATCAACTCCAAAATTATTCAAATATTTCAACAACAATCCAAGTAATCAATTTGTGATTATCTAAATAATAAATTTTTAAATATCATAATTAATCCTCAGATTAATTGTCGAATTGAGCGGCCCTTAATTCTGACAATTAATTTCCCACTTAATTATTTAAATTGAATAAACCATTATCTAATTATTAACTCCCCAATTAAGTGTCAATTTCAACTCTAATCCAAATGAAATCATAATTTCATTTCCTATATCATAAATTCCTAAATCTAACAACTAATTCAGCAATTACTTAACTAGTTTTACAACCCCAATATCTCATAATTAATTCCTAAATTAATTATAAAAATTTTAATGCCCTTAATCCAATGATTATATATTGTATTAATCATGAATTTAAATAAACTAATTAATCAATTTACCACATTAATTACCCAAAGGGAGCTGAGGATTGGTCGGAGGCTGTCGTGAGAGTTTTTAGATTGGTAGGGACACCAGCCGACCTCATGGTGATAATTTCTGGGAGTCACATGCATGTAGCAATAGGTAGATGGTGGAGCCTGATGCTTCATGTGCATGACGATGCATCACTTCTCTGGACATACATCTAGAGCCTGTTTCGGGGGTAGTTTGTTCCAGCCACCCATCATGCGGTGCAGATTCAGGAGTTAATTCATCTGTAGTAGGGAAGCATGATAATAACTCAGTACTCTGAAAGGTTCACCGAATTCTCATGATACTCCACGGATATGGTGTGAGACCCATTATTTAGGGCCCAGACCTTCGAGCAGGGACTCAGGCATGAGATCAGGGCTTCGATGGTCTCCCTCAGCATCCCGACGCAGGCGGGGGTGCTAGGGTGAGCCCTTATTGTGGAGTGTTTTCTAGCTGAGCAGTCACCAGTGGCGAGATCGACGACAGTGAAACACGCAATGGAGTCTTCTGCAACCGGCAGTAGGAAAATGTCACAGAGGTCCAAGCGGACCAGGCTGTCAGTTGGGTGATCCCAGGATACAGGTTCGGTTGTGCGGGGCACACAAGACAGAGCCAGTCGTACGAGGGAGAGGTAGTATTGTGCATATGGTGGGCAGGCTCACGTGGCTCGGGACTGCCCGACCCACCATGCAGATGAACAGCAGTCAGCAGAGGGACCTCCCAGGCAGAGGCAGAGGTTCAACCATGGTGTTCTGTCAAGAGCAGGCGGATGTGGCAGAGGAGTTGGCCGAGCAGTAGGTGGTGGATGACTTTTCGAGGCCCAACCACCACCACCACTAAGAGGTCCACCCTTACCACAGGGAGCTAGAGAACAGAGGCGGGCTCAGCTCTAGGTAGTCGAGACCTATGACCATGGATCACCTGAGATGATTTGAGGTACTATCTGTATCTACTCCACGCTTTCTAAAGTACTTATAAACACAGGTGCGAGTCATTATTTTATTTCCATTTCCCTTGTATGGAGCTCGTAGATTCCGATAGAGCCGTTGGATCGATCCTTTTGACTAGAAACTCCTGCGGGAGAATACTCGATGATTACGCACTGGTGCCGGCAGTGTAAGCTTACTCTAGGAGGTGAGAGATTTGGTTGAGATCTCCTCGTAGCGGCGTCGAGGCCTCATGACATCATATTGGGTATGGATTGGTTATCCATAGTTCATGCTCATATTGACTGTATTAGGTGCAAAGGGCGGTGTTTCCACATGGATGGGACTAGGTTCACCTTCACCGGCGAGAAGAGAGCCCTTGTAGTGTATTATGGAATTACACAGAGGAGGAGGCAGTCGATCACACATTAGTTGGCTAGTCGCATCCTTGGAACAGTTGATGTGTGGAGTCCTAGTTTTCTTGTTGTGGTGGATCATTACATGGATGTTTTACCTGACGATGTTCTAGGACTACCCCCTCGCAGAGAGGTAGACTTCTACATTGACTTGTACTCCGGGACAAAACTGATATCTACTCCAGCATATCGGATGTCTCCCAGGGAGCTTCATGAATTATGGGTACATCTGGAGGACTTGCATGAGAAGGGATTTATCTAACCCAGTGTTTCACCCTGGGCATCTCTGATTTTGTTCGCTAAGAAGGTGGATGGGAGCTTGCGACTGTGTGTTGACTACCATAGCCTGAACCAGCTGACTGTGAAGAACAAGTACCCACTCCTAACGATTGACGACCTCTTTGATCATCTCAAGGGAGAACGATGGTTCTCGAAGATAGACCATAGGATAGGCTATCACCAGTACAAAGTTTGATACGAGGATGTGAAGAAGACAGCCATCAGGTGGTGGTATGGCCAATATGTGTTCTTGGTTATTCCCTTTAGCGTAACCAATGCTTCATCAGTGTTCATGAGTCTCATGAACAGGATCTTCCACCCTTACCTCTATCGCTTTGTCGTATTCCTCATTGACGACATACTAATCTACTCGACTACTGAGGAGGACTATGACTGTCATTTTCGGGTAGTAATGGACACTCTCTGAGAGCACCAGCTTTATGGTAAGCTCTCAATGTTCTAGTTTTGGATTTCAGAGGTTCAGTTCTTGGGAAATGTCATCACGGAGGCTGGATTTGCAGTGGATCCAGTGAAGATCAAGGTAGTACTTTCTTGGGAGCCACCCAGGAGTGTGACGAAGGTGCAGAGTTTTCTGGTACTGGCTAGGTACTATCGGATATTCGTGCCAGACTTCTCCAGAGTTGCAGCACCTTTTTCAGCATTGACAATGAATGGGAAAACATAGTGTGGCCAGAGAGATGCCAGCAGAGCTTTTCGTAGATGTGCTATAGGTTGACTAGTGTGCCTATCTTGAGTCCACTGGAGGAGGGAGGGGGTACATAGTTTACTGCAACGTATCAGGGACTGGACTCGGGTTTGTCTTGATACAGGAGTGAGCAGTGATCACATATGGTTCTCAGAATTTGAGACAGAACGAGCAGAACTACGCTACCCATGACCTAGATTTAGCATTAGTGGTCTTTGTCTTGAAGATGTGGCACTACTATCTGATTGGCGAAGGCTTTATAGTCTACTCTGATCACCAGAGTCTCAGGTACATCGTCTCGCAAAATGACCTGAACTAGAGACAACGACGATGGATTGAGTTCCTCCAGGACTATGACTTTGAGATATTCTATACTCCTGGGAAGTGGAACATTGTAGCAGATGCTCTCAGTAGGAGATTAGGCATTCAGCTATTATGAGAGGTGAACGAGCAGCTAGTCACGTTGCAGATAACCATTATGGATAGATTTGGGGAATCCTTTCTATAGTCTCTCATAGTCACTCCTCCACTTCTTCATCGAGTTAGGGAGGATCATCATGGGGACATTGACTGTGAGATGTGACATGCTCAGATATCCTTAGGGCAGGAACCTGATGTATTTTATGATGGTGGGGATCATGTTATTATCTTTAGAGGATGTAACATGGTACCAGTTGCACTTCAGTTATAAGTGTTGAGGGAGTTTCACACATCTCCTTTATCAGAACATCCAGGAGTGGTGAATATGTATCAGGACCTATAACGACAACACTGGTGTCCATGTATGAAGAAGACAATAGAATATTTTGTCTCACGATGCCTCACTTGTCAACAAGTAAAGGTGGAGCACCAGGTTCTAGCAGGCTTGGTCCATCCCATAGAAGTCCCAGAGTGGAAGTGGGACTGGATATCCATGGATTTTATGATGGAACTTCCACATACATCCAAAGGACACGACTCTATCTGGGTGATTATTGACCGACTCACCAAGTCGTCCCACTTCCTACCGATTAGAGAGTAGGGTTCAGTAGAGAGCCTCAAATACCTCAATCTACGAGAGATCATATGGCTTCATGGTGTACCAACGACAATCTTCTCTGATCGAGATTCTCATTTCACTTCCTGACTTTGGAAGGGGTTGTAGGAGGCTTTCGAAACGCATCTATTCTTGAGCAACGCCTTCTATCCTCAAATGGATTGTCAGACTGAGAGGACCATTCAAACTCTCGAGGACATGCTTTGTGCATGCGTCCTCGACTTGGATCACAGCTGGGAGGATCACTAACCCTTGGTGGATTTTTCGTATAACAACAGCTACCAATCTACCATTGGGATGGCACGTTTCGAGGAACTTTAAGGCCGACCTTGCAGATCGCCATTGTGCTGGACTAACCCAGGGGAGTCAGCACTTATGGGACTGGAGATGGTGTAGGCTACGATGGAGAATTTGTAGATCATCCAGGAGCAGATGAAGACTACACATAGTAAGCATAAGTCCTATTCTGATAGGAGACGGAGACCACTAGAGTTTGAGGGTGGCGACCATGTCTTTATACGGGTATCACCTCGATGAGGTCTACGGAGATTGGGATGAGGTGGAAAGTTATCTCAGTGATTAACCAGACCTTTCTAGGTCCTCATCAGAGTAGGAGAGGTGACTTACCACCTAGATATTACACCTTATTAAAACGAGTGAACGACTTCTTCCATGTATCTCATCTAAGGAGATACATGCATGACCCGTGCCACATCATCACCCACGTGGAGTTGGACATCGATGAATGGGAGACATTCACAAAGGTTCCAATGGAGATTGAGGATCAACATGAGTGGCTCCTACATGGAAGGTCGATTCCTTGAGTTCATATTCATTAGCAGCATGGGATCCCCTAGGAGAGTACATGGGAGCGGGAGGCTCAGATGCGTGCTCAGTACCCCCCATTTGTTTCCTTACTCTGAGTTAAAGCTTACAAAGATGTAAATCCATGAGGTGGGGAGAATTTAAAGACCTAGAAATTTTGTGGATTTTTTTTAATACATGGAAATTTCATGTGTCTTCAGTTTCTGATGGCGCTTGATTCGGAGGGCCGGTGTCCCCAGAATCAATTTCGGAAGTTTTGTTCGGGTATATTCAGTAAATGTACATGCGGGGTTGTATATATTTTAAACCGGTGCATGGAATTGAAATCTGAGGGCACCGTTGAACTCACAGTGCTGGTATTCTCTTAAAGAGACCTTCACCGTAGTTGTGGTTTACCGAGGATGGAAGTAAATTTTTGGGATTTTTAATTAAATTAAATAAAATTAAAAGTATTACTTTTATTTTTATTATGGTGGTTTAATACTCCAAGGGGAGGTTTGACGTTGGGCACACCCACGCATAACCTCCCTTGGGAGGATAATATTTGGCAGTACCCACACAAGCACGAACCCCCTTTAACCCCTCATTTAAGTGGGGGAAATCTCTTAAACATCTCTTAAGATTAATGGGCCCAACTCCCTCCTTTATTTATTTTGAAACGTTTCACCTTCCTTCAAAACGATGCCAACACAACTAGAAATTAATTAATGTCTCAATTAATTAATCTTTTTGAATTATTTTCTATTATTTTTGTAATGCATGGAAATAAATATATAATTGAGAAGCCATTATTTTATTATGGTTGGTGATTCTTAGTGGTGGAACTTTGGGAGATATTTGGGAGAATTCTTGGAGAACAACATCCTCTCCAATGAAGAACGACATCCTCTCCAATGAAGAACACCTTTATCCACCAAGGAATGACGACGCTGTCTTCTCCCTCTACAACCAGGTAAATAAAGGGAAGACATCGCCGGCAAAGAACATTGCCAACGACGATGTCATCTCCTCCCGACGTCAACGGAACAACGCCGCCTTCCCGCGACTCCGTCAAGTGATCACCGATTACAAGGTTGGGGGTTTTGATTATTTTAATGTATGAATTATACCCTTATCCCTCGTCGTTTATTTGTGTTCGACGATGGCCACTTGTTATCAACTAATGCGGAGGACGCGAGCCGAACAAACACAGCCTGACAACCCTCTGATTGGTTCTTGATTGGTTGACGACTAAGGCGAAGCCGGAAGGGTGCAGTGTCGACGCATCGTGCTGGAGAAAAACAACAGCCATGCAGGCTGCGGGGGATGGAAGAGGTGTGGCGCCATCGTGCCACCCCGAAGGAAGGGGGGTTGCGACCATGCGGGACGCGGCGAATGAAGATAGTGAGGCACCGCCACGCCGCGCTGAGGAAGCACCACATCCAGGCTGCCTTTCGGCCGAGAGTCCATGGCCGGAAAGCCCCTCATCTGGGTCACCACGGCCGGGCGGCCATGGCCAAGCCCCCTCTCGGTCAGGACGCCACGACCAGGATGCCCCTCGGTCGGGCCGCCACGGCCAAGGTGCCCCTCGGCTGAGCAGCCACGGCCAGGCCGCCACCCAGCTGGGCCGCCCCTCGGCCGGGCCGCACCCATGGACCATGATGGACCCTCAGACCGGGCCAGACCCGAGTTCAGACTAGGTCGGGCTGGGTCGGTTACTGGGTTAAACCAGACCCAAACCTGCCATGGCCTTTTACACTTTTTTTCCCGCATCTTGGGCTACGAGTGTCTGATCGATGAACCATCTGTGGTTATGGAATTATTGGAGGGAGATGATTCTTTTGGTATACTCCACTTGAGTTTTGGATTCAGTTGGGGTATGGCAGGGTTGGTTTGATCCTAAAAACCAATTGGGCCCCTGGAACAGAAATGCCAATAACTCTCAGACCGGGCATCCGATTGACGCGTCGTCTATCGCATTGGATTTCTTATGATGAGATGGAAATATGGGATACATGAACTCGAGACTTATTGGTAGTTGATGTATTGACACTTGGCTCGACAAGAAGACCCTACCGGAATCGAGCGTGCTGTGTGCGGGAACCCTAGGGCTGGCTGCGACTAAGATTACAGGACCCTCTATGGGTTCGATAGTGACGATATTGTACCAGGAATATTCCTTATATTTGGAATAAATCCATCATATGACATATTTGGTGACAAAATATGGAATATACCTAAACAATAAGGAATATTTTTCAATGAGTGTTTTTATTTTATTTCATTATCCACATAATTAAATTATTATTATTCCATGATGATATAAATTACTCATTAAATTACATATAATTACATGTTTTTATTTTATGATAATATCCTAAAACCATCTACACATCCAACAAATGTGTTAAAAAATCATCATTCATGTGTACGACTGACTGCCACCTCACAAACTAATGTCATTTATTTTTCAATTACCACCTCTCAATGATGTTTTTGATGATGGATATAGAGTATATATATGTATACTATTTAAAATATAATTTTATAATTTTAATAATTATATAATATATACACATTTACTTCCCATTTTTTAGGGGATACTATAACTTCTCTCACTTGTATGGCAGAATACAACCTCACAAAGCAATGTGATTCATCTTTCAAAAACCCATTACAATTATGGCGATCAATAGATTGTTAATTATTATATATTATATAAATAGAAAAATTATGATATTTATTATTTTTTATTTCTAGTAATTACAAATCATTTTCATTCTTACCATTCCTCTAGCTTCAAGATGATAACATTATCCATGTACATGTGGTTTACCACCATAACGAAGTGATGTGACTCTCCTATCTTCACGATAACACATGGATGATACATATAAGTATATTTGAACAAATAATGAGATATGATGGTGTATTTCTAATTATAAAATTTTCATTACCTTGTTTCTGTAATGATCATTTAAAATTGAAAATGGTAATCAGGTATATATATGACCTAATGTCTCCTGGATCGTAATGTACAACATTTATTAAAATCATCATACATGAGTGTTTTCAAAGTATAACTTATTTATAAATATGATAAATTTTCAAAGATTAATATTTTTTATAAGACTAAACTATTTAATATTCAGGTCAATTTGAACATTCATTGAAAATGTTGTATGATAAAAGAAGTCAATTAACCCCAAAATGAATGGAAATAATGATATTTTATTAACGAATTGTTAAAATGATGTTAAAAAGGATCATACCGACAATTATAAATATTAATATTTTTATAGTACAAGATAATAACATTTATGAAACAACTATAATGTTGGATAAGTCACATTCACCCAAAAGGATGTGTGGTGTTAAGGAATTTTTCACAATTTCCCTTTATTGGGAATATTGTAATGAAATGAACCCAATTTATATTATATGGTCTATAAAATGACCACTATAATGTTATGTAAAATTTAATTCATAATTTATGGTATATTTAGTTTTTATTTTCATTATTTTATCCAAATTTATTTGACAGGAAAATTACTATGTTGTAAAAGTTATTTTGAAATATCACTTATTTTATTGTTATCTTTGTCATTAAATAATCACCTTCTTATGATAATTTTTCATTGGACATTAAATTTATCTTAAATATGTATATTGTTTAATTATGGTTACAATTATTGATTAAAAATTATACAATTTTAACATATGTTTTTTACATTGAATAATATTTGATTATTTTAGAAAATATCAATAAAAATAAATTATCTACTCAATAAAGATACATGATGAGATGTACCATTGTGTATAAATTAAATATATTATATGATATATATGGAATTTTTTTAAAATTATGTTCATGGGTGGTTTCTGATTTTAGATATCCCCTTGATGAATCCTTATACTCATAGGATGCATTAGTTTTCCAAATCGGATGTCTTTTGACCTTGTAGATTTATAATTTCTTGATAATATATCTGGTAGGTAAAGGTATCATCTTCTTGGGAGACATAAAATAAAATAATTAAGAATTCCCTTCCTTTATAATTTATCTATTACTAATATTAATGATACCAATGGTAAGTTATCTTATAAGGATGCATTTCATTCTTAGATATTAATTAAATCACATGTGATTAATTATTTATGCTTCCATATTTACTATATGTTTTCTAGTTATTTAAATGACATGGGTGTTCAATTATTTACCATTCCATTTTTATTATTCATAATTATTCATGATAACTTCTATTGTCAATATCTCCTACTAATAATTTGATATCACCATTAGTTTCCCCTTCTCCATGAAATGAATAATTATTATTGTATTGAGATCAATGGTGTAAAATGTTTTAGATTAATGTTATTTTTAATTATATACCTATTTATATTTGAAATTATTTATTTATTTGTTTCCCCAAAAACTACAAAAATGATCAGACCCTTTGGATTGGAACTGTTGTATCTATTCCAATTTGATAAAGCAAGGAACCATCTCTGGGAAACTTGGGTAAAGGTCATTGAAAATTTCTCAAATATTTCACTTCTCAGTGGATCAATAATAGTTCTATAGGACATATTTTAAATAATATATCTCCAATTAGGTGAATCAAATCAATTTATGAGTTAATTTTTCTATACATGGGGATATATACAAAAAAATACAAGTTAAGGGATTGGTTTATCTTGACATCACCTTAGGAAAGATCTACTCAATTAATATAGTCTTGTGTGTTTCTTATGTATATAAAAACATAGTATCAAGGATCCCCTAAAACAATCAAGGTTTATATATTTTATTTGATGTATAAAACTTTAGTTTTTCTAGGGGTAAGATATTTTTTTTGTAAGTGACCCTTAAATGATGTATTATAAAAATTAAATACAAATACTGCTTTCTTAATTCTTCATGTACATTTATTTATTACGTAAGGGGTTAGGTCTCATTATGTTTAATAAAATCACTAATATGTAATAAATCAAATTAATATATAAATTTTTTAAAATTTATAATAAATTTTAACCATGTATAAAAAATAAAACTATCAAAACCATTTTGAACAAAAGAAATGAAAATTAACATGCTACAATTAATACATTGTGATGTATATGATTTGTATAATAACAGTACTATATGTAATTAAATGTTGATGGTAACATTAATTGACTATTATTCTAAATATTTCCATGTATATGTTTCTTTTCAAAATATGAAGTAATGGATAAATTTAGTATGAATAAAAATTAGGTTTGAACCTAATGAGGGATTATAAATGAACGAATCATATTTTATTATAGAAGTGAATATTTCAGTCCTTCATTTTATAATTCCCGTGGAATTGTAGACTAAGTGATATCCCCTTATACACCACCAAAAAATTATTTAGTTGTGAAAAAATAAAAGAGAAGTAATGGAAAAAGTCATTTCCATGATTTTTACCATTGTAATCTCAAAAAGTTTTTAGGGATAGGTAATATTAACTATGTGTCACATACTAAATAAGTTTCCAATAAAGGTTCGTACATGACTCTATATGAATTATGGAAGCATAAGTAAACCAAACCAAACTAATTTAATGGTTTGGTGTTAAAATTCAATTATAAGAGCACCATAACCTAAAATAGAAAACATTGGGTAAAAGAAGTATTGATTAAATATTTCATGGATATATAGATCATTTAAGTTCTTATTGTTTCATATTTATATAATTATATAAGTTAGTAAATATTAAAACATTTATTTATTTGGGATATTCTATTTTTTAGAATTCATGTTTTCCAAGTTTCTTAATAAATTACAAATAAATAAATAATTGTAAAATAATAAAGTATATTAAAAGATATGGTCATAGATATTTGTAAAATTAAACATCCTCAGATAGCCATGATATATGGATATGATATCTATATTTACTTTTTAGATGTAACCAGTGATTTTATTTCCACACAAACATTATCTTTATTCATTATAGTTCTTGACCAAAAATCATTCAAACAAGTTATGTCATAATCTGATGTATCACTTTGGTAAGTGGCTATAAAATATGAAATGAACTCCATAACAGTGGAAAATACTTGGTTACTACTTTATATTCAAAAAGGATTTCAACCGAAATGTTTTAGGTGAATATTTTGATAAAATAATAATTTCAATGGTATAATTAATGTATACAATTATAGATTTGAAGCCAAGGGGTTTACTCAAAATTAAGGAATCATTTATTTTGATACATATTCTTCTTTGTCTTAGACTAAATCTATTTTCAATTTTCATTATTTGGATTTAATATTTTTTTTGAAATCATCAAATTTATGTTAAGAGATTATTCATAAATTGTGAATTGAATAAAGAAATATATATTAAACCACAAAAATTACTCATATTACGTAGTAAGGAAAATAAGGATTTCTATGATTTATGTTCCCTAAAAGGAATTAAATATGATTTAAAATGCAATTATTAATTTAATGAATCAGTATAATTAAATGGATTTATAAGTAACCACAATAATACATTTGTTTATAGTATTTTCCTAATAATCAATTTGTTGTTAATTTTTTAAATATTTATAGAATTATTATTTTTGTATTTGATATGAATCAATTAAATAAGTATAACTGTATATTATCAATAAAAGTTTCTATTATAGAATTACGCGAAGTTAATTTTATTTTGGGAATCAAAATTTTTTGAGATAATAATTTCATTATCATTTCTCATTATCATTATATTAAAAAATTATTGAATTAGTTTGAAAATTTTTCTTTTTCATCAATTTATACCACATTTTATTATTGTATTACGATCTATGAAAACAATATAGGGTAGTTTCTCTATTTTAATTTGATTGGTTGATCTTGTTCCTCATGTATTCTATGAATCTTAAAAGACCTAAAATTCTATATGTTATATGAATGATTAGAAGGTATACATGTATTCTTTGTTATCCATAATGTGATTCCATTTAAACAGTACTCTGATATCTAAAGGGTGATTTAAATTATTGTATGTGTTATATTAGAAAACATTAGCTATTTGATGGTTTTTTCAATGAGATATTGATTACTAATTTTGAGTACAACTCTCCTATGATTGATTGGGTTTTTACAAATAGTTTTTGAGATACGTATGATTGTTAAAATAATGAATCCTTCATATAAATCACCACAAAAACTTTTTTTCTTCATGAGAAACTAGAATGGAAGAAGAATGGATTAGATATATTTTTAGAGATATTCCATTGTGAAATATACTAATATATCCATCGTTTACTAACATTAAATGTAATTAATCATTTTCATTGACATATAATAACACGTATTTTGTAAAATCAAAACACATTGATCCCAAATATATCTTAATGAGGTTGTTGTTATAGGATGGTATCTTAAAATTATATTTTCATTATATGGAGACAAAATTTGGTAGATACATTAAGAAAGGTAAATTCAAAGTATTTAGTGTAAAAACATCTTTATGGATGAGATTAAATTATTTTTAAAAAAAATCACCAAACATGGGAACCCAAATTATCATGAGCTCTAAATAATCTGACCTTAGTAGACCAGAGTCAGTGGTTACTCAATTATATCATCATAGAATATAAGTAATTAAATAACAAAGGAATGAATAGTTTAGTGGAATAAGTAAACCAGATAGATACTAGAATTTCACTATATAATTGAAAACAAAAAAATAAAATGTTTTTAATTGGAAAACTACACTATTACCTAGATTATATCCCTATATATAAAATATAAAATATATCTTCATATCAAGGAGAAAATAAAATATAATAAATGGTTTGACACAAATTCTTATTATGAGTATTCCTATTGAATAATATATCACAAATTAATAATAAATAATTATAATCTCATGGTAAATAACTGAAATACATTCAATTTAATTAATAAGGTGATCATAAAATGGCATAAATAAAACATGATGAGATAATCCATGGTTCAAAAATTAATTACCATTGAATACTACAATTCCCTAATCTATGTGAACATCAAAAGAACACATATTCACCCACTGAACCTAATCTAATATCTCTTACATAAGATTCATCCCCAATAACTCTAACTTACTGGACTCTATCCATCATATAGGTGATCATCATGGACAATCGCAAAAATATTCATATGCTTTCATTTGAATAATTTCCTAATAAACACTATTATATGTATACTTAACAAGTATTAGTTGATTCTCCCATGACCCACCAAAGTCTAGGATGCACGTCCTTAATGTATCCTCCAAAACCTATATAATACGATCTAACTTCCCATCGTATGTGGGTTGATTTCTATACTTAGTGATACCTATATACCAAGATCCTTCTACAAAACATTACATAAGTGTGAACATAAACATTATTAAATATCTGAAACAATAATCCATGAACCCCATGCTTTTTTACTATCCATTGAACATACAAGTCTCCTAATTGATCTTGTAATAATGTATACCCGATGGAAATGAAATTAAACTGTTTTATCAATTAGTCCACGATAAACCAAATAACATCATTCTTCTAAAAAATCCTAGGGATAACTTCCACGAATTCAATTTTAATTTTATCCAACTTCCATAGCTCTACCCCCTACATCAAAACTAATCTATTTACTTTCCTACAAACATCACAAAACACTATGTACTCTTCCCCTAGCTCATATAGGATCTAAATTGGTTTTGTTTCTAAATTCATCTATAACTCCTAGAATGAATTATAACCTACTTCTTACCATTAAAAGTTTACACCCATATTGTTCAGGACTGAAAGATGTTCTATCAAATGTGAGAAGTCATGAATGAACCTCTAATAATAACAAACTAATCCATAAAAGCATCAGATATTACAAAATTCATGTAATTCAACAAAAGAACAATTTTTGTCACCTTCTATCGGTATAATAACACACCTTCCAATGATGTGTCCCATGAAATTTATCCAATCGATTCAGAATTAAAACTTAGATAAATTTTTTGTATACCTAATTCTCTCTCATTATACTCATAATTATTTGGGAATGTTGGTTGTGATCGTCATGGGTCATGGAGTAAACAAATATTTCATCCGCAAAAAAAAATTGATCCAGATATTTTTGTATCATTCTATTTATAAATTCCAAAAAGTAATATGAAGAATACCATAGCATAAACTAAATCACGATGAACTCATATAGGTGATACATTCTTCTAAATGTTGTCTGTGGTATATCAGATGGTCAAAATCCAAAAGTATGACACCCCTACCTCAACTAATTTTTGGAGAACACAGCATATCCTCCCTAAAGATCAAATATATTGTTAATAAGTAGAATAGGATACCCATTATCCATTATCATCTAGTTAAACATCTGATAATCATCACTTTACTGTATAGTTTTGTCAGCATTCATGTAAAATAAGACATGAGAACCCCAAGTCTACCTACTCAGATGGATAAAACAATTTCCCATTAACTCTTATATATGATTATTAATCATTGTATTAAATGATGATGATATTGTGTAACGTGGAATGGAAATACAATTATCTCTAGTCCTAAGATCAACCATGAACTCTGCATATCTATCAGATGGAGTCCCCATATTGTCTACTAGAAGGACATCCTATAACCAGCATCATTAGGTGGAATTATATCATTCTTAAATCCCCCATTATGTAATAGATGACTTGAAACCAAGGTGGTGGTCTCCACCATTTTATGATAAATTGGTCCTGGACATCCAGCATAGATATTTAACTCTCAATGATGGACATAATTATCAACCTCATGAGATGTAATGGTCACTATCTTTTGTTAACAATGTATTTTTTCTCAATATGCTACCAGCCATTCAATATACCAAATCATGTTGAATCCATACATATCTTGGGTTTAAATATCTCAATTGAAATGATTGTCACCAAACTCGATAGAACACTGCATATGTAAGTAGATGTTTCTCGACCACACATCAAACTGTGTATGGATTTTCATAACTCCTCTCACAAACTCCACCGTCAATTGAAACCCATTCACATTTTTTTATACATTAAGAAATGAGATGATCTAGTACCAAATTTTTCACTTGAAGTGACAAAAGAGGCAATAATAGTACCTCAAATAATCAATGATCCAACATCTATATCCACAAGTTCAAGGTTAACAACATGAAACTTTCCTACCCATCATTCTGGTATTGTAGTCAAGTTCCCATCATATGAACTACTATACTAATATGGAAGCTCTTTGCAATATATACCATTTTTACATCCTCAAATTCCATGACAAATATAACTCTAACATCTATATTGATATAGTGTTGAACCCCCTTTCCAAAAATATGATTCTATCTATATTACTCATCATTGACTATTTTTAAAGGGTTCCTATAGAACCATTGTAGATTCCCCATCATACTACAAGGTCGGAACACTATCGATGGTCGTGGACACATTCTATGAAGGTGACCAAACCTGACACAGTATTGGAAGATCACCTTAGTCATGTACTAAGTAACTAGACATTCTCCATGGACCCCTTCATTCCACTTACCTATATAATATTTTCATATAAACACATCCAACTCTTGAAATACATTCCACCTGGTCATCTAGAAGGGACCGGTTGTCTATCCTTAGAAGCCTCTTTCATATTCCCTATAGAAATGAGCACTTGGTGACATGTTTAAAAACCCTTTTTAGAAAAAACAAATTGTCACGGCCTGTCCCTTGGGGGCCATGCCTCGACTACCCTAACCCCACCTTCCAAAGGCCAGGGGATAGCGACTAGAACCGAAAGGTGTAATCCCTAAAATTGGGAAGGCATTGCCTTTATAACCTATAATCACACGCAACCAAACACACATCAAGATATAAACACAAGTAAAATTAATTGTAAATAGAGTCGGTACAGAATGTGAAAGGGGACAGAATACAAGCCCAACTGGAAAGTATAAGAAACTTAAAGTACAAGTAAACTGGAGAAAAAAGGTAGACAACTTCTGGGTCATCCTCCAAGGTTCCTACATGAAGGTTAGATACAGATCGCCTCCTCAGCACTCCATGTCCTTCTGTCTCTTTCATGTACCAACTTGTCATAAGGTCCTCCTCCGGGCACTGTCCAATCCTGGTACCCTTAGTCTCGATCAACGTTGTCTGTCATATGCACCAGACACAACAAGGTACGGGCATATCACGTGTAGGGGTCAGTATAACGATACTTAGTATGGACCACGAGACCCTCATGGTCTCACAAAACCCACAAAGGATAATCCACAAAACATGAAATCAATTATCAACCCTACTATGGTATATTCCCATACATATACCTATGTTAACAACTATACCCTTCTCAATAATGAGGAAACATATTGTCCAACACAAAATCACAAAGCAAAACTATTCCACAAAGGAAGGAAAACCACAAAGGCAAGTACCACACAGGTACTCCAGACATAATAATACAACCAAGGTATTACCACGATGAAAATTATCACACAGGTAAGAACTCAAATCACACCAGATATAGCTTAAGTACTGTAGTAGAGATGACTAGATGTAACTATTTAATCATCGTACTCTGTAAAGAAGATGACCCACACAAGTTCTCTAGGAGATGACCCAGACATGATTACTAGGTGTTGACCCCCACAGGATCACTAGGAGTTTCCCACACACGATCTCTAGGTTCATACCCACAAAGGATCTCTAGGAGCTAACCTAAATAGGTTCAATAGTCAGTCTTCTCATCATAGACAGCTACAGGGTTCTTGCACTATGCTCTCTTGTCTCTGGGAGGGTCTTCTCCCCAATCCACTAGTCGATACTCCAACTTCCTTGATGTCCCATTAATAAGTATCTCAATGGACTTCCACGTCATAGGGGTCTCAATGCAACAGACGATGTATCAATCGGATGCATGGTCTATGAGTTATTAGCCTTTTATTGTCGACGGCCCGATTGGATTTGTGCTTGATCCAACCCGAACATACATCATCTTTATCCAAATCTCTATTGAGGTATACCAATGATACCATTTTGGTCTACGGTTTCCAGCTCCACTGACGGTTCATCAAACGAACGTTCGGTGCCAATGATATGGCCAAAAGAGCATAAATGGGTCAATCTGGGTTTGGGTATGGTCCAAACCGATCGGACCGACCCGGCCCGACCAGGCCCATTGGGTTTGTCCTGGCCCCATGGGCGGTCAGGTAGGCCACAAGGGGCCACGGAGGGCCACAGGGGTTTGGCCGCAAACAGCGTGAGGCTTCTGGGTGGCTCAGTCACGGACGGAACGAGGCCGCAGGGAGGATCCGTCGTAGGGGATTGTCATGAGGGCATGAGGCCATAGGGTGTCTCGGCCGGGGTGGATCGGTCGGGAGGGTGTAGGCCGCAGGGCGGCTCAGCCGGAGAGCGGGGGATGCGGGGCGGAGGCATTTTGGCGGCTCAGCCGGAGGGTGGAGGCCGCAGGGAGGCTCGGCTGAGGTAGCGCGGCGAGGCCGCGGGGCAACACAGCGAGGCCACATGATGGCGCGGCAGGCCGCGGGTGGTTGGGGCCACAGGGCGGCGCCATTTCCTTCATCATCTTCATCTCCTTCGTCGCCTTCATCGCGGTTGATAGACAACCTCAACCATCACGAAGAACCCCACAAATCATCACAAGAATTGTAGACAGTATGGTCCATGTTTGTTTGGCCCGTACTCTCTGCATTAGAGCAGTAGCAAGTGGCTATAATCTCTCTTTAATTACGAAGAGTCGTCAAGAATGAAAAAGGGAAGAACATGGTAATATAATAATACTCAATTTAAACCCATAACTTTTATTATTCGTTGATGTTGGCATGAGAAAGAAGTTGAAGAAGGAGAAGAGAGTGCCAACGATCGTCACTTCTGAAACCATGCTTCGATGTTGGTATCACTCATCGTTCTCTTTCATGAGTTCCGAAGAACATTATTTGACGGTATTCTTCATTGGAGAAGTGTAATCCTCCCAATATTACTCTTCTATCCAAAATCCACCAAATTGAAAAGTATCCAACTTATGACATGTTTCCCCAATTTTAATTATTGGCACAATTTCAAATTGGATTAATTAATTACATAGTGGTTGGAATAATTAATTAAGGGGGTGGTATAATTAAACAAGGGTACGTTCAAGAGACTTCCCCGCATTTAAGTGGGAGGTTCAATAGGGTTTAATATCGGGTGGTCCCCACCACCATAACCTCTCATGGTAGGTTTTAGGTTCAGTGGTCCACACCTCCATAACCTCATGGGGAGGTTTATGTTTAGGTGGTCCCCACCTCTCAACATCCTCATGGGAGATCCTAAAGAAATTAAAATAAAATGTTACACAAATTTTATTTTATTTTATTCTTTCACGATAAAACCCAAAAATCATCTTTCACTCTCGACTAACTACTGTTGAGGTGATCGTCTCCTTAAGTGAATACCAGTGCTGTGAGTTCAATGGTGCCCTCAGATTTCAATTCCGAGCATTGGTTAAAATGTTATAAAAACCCACTCGTGCGTTTACTAAATGTACCTGAAGAAACGTTCAGAAATTCATTCCTGGTACACCGGGACTCAGAATCACTAGCCTTCAATTTTCGCGAACTCGTAAAATTACCATTTAGTTAAAAAAAAATTACACGGAATTTCAGGGTCATTACATTCTCCCAACCTCAAGGCATTGAATCCTAGTAAGCCACAACTCCAACTAGGAAAACAAGGCGGGGTACTGAGCAGGAATCTGAGCCTCCCTTTCCAATGTGTTGTCCTGGAGGTTCTTGTGGTACCAATAAATGTGTACTAGATGTATCGACCACCCATGAAGGACCCATTCTTGTCGATCCACATTCTCCACCGGAACCTCCGTAAAAGTAACCCCATCATCGATGTCTATCTCTCCGTGGGAGATGACATGGGTGGGGTCAGGCACACATCACCTCATCTGTGATACGTGGAAGAGGTCGTGCACCTGGTGAAACTGAGGTTGATGAGCTAAGTGATAAGGCACCTCTCCAACTCTGCTGATGACCTGAAAAGGTTAGATGAACCTCAGAGATAACTTTCCACCCCATCCAAATCTCAGAATCCCTCGTTGGGGTGAGACCCATAGGAAGACGTGGTCGCCATCCTCGAACTCCAGAGGTCTCCGTCTCCTATCGGCATATGACTTATACCTGCTCTGTGTAGTCTTTATCCACTCCTGGATGATCTTCACTTTCTCTGTGGTAGCATAAACCATCTCCAATCCCATGGGGGCTGATTCCACTGGGTGAGTTTAGCACAAAGGTGATTTGTAAGGTCACCTGTACAAGGCCTTGAAAGGTGTCATCCCAATGTTGGAATGATAATTGTTTTTCTATGAAATCTACAACAATGGAAAGTGATCCTACCTGCTATAACCAAAATCGAGGACACAAGAATGTAGCATGTCCTCGGGGGTCTGAATGGTCTACTCAGTATGGCCATCTGTCTGAGGATGGAAGGCGGTTACCAAATGATGTTGTGTCCCGAAAGCCTCCTGAAACCCCTTCCATAGTCAGGAAGTGAAATGTGAATCATGATCGGAGACAATCGTCGAGTGTCCTCCATGTAACCACACAATCTCCTTCACATAGAAGCATCTCATGCTCTCTATTTAACCCTACTCTCTGGTCTATAGGAAGTGGCCCGACTTGGAAAGTCGGTCGACAATCACCCAAATCGAGTCATGTACCCTGGATGTATGTGGAATTCTTATCACGAAGTCTGTGGATATCTCATCCCACTTCCACTCTAGGTCATCTAATGGCTAAAGCAATTTTGTCGGTACCTTCTTCTTCTCCTTCACTTGCTGATAGGTGAGCCATATAGAGACAAACTCTGTTAATGATTTCTTCATTCCATACCACTAGTGTTGTCGTCAGAGATCTTGGTACATCTTCGCCACTCCTATATGTACTGCTAGAGAGGATGTGTGGAACTCTCTCAACACATCCTCTCGAACCGACACTAGTACCATGGTACGTCCTTTGAAGAGGATGATGTGCTCCCCACCTTCTGAAAATCAATCTGGTGCCTACCCTATGGATATTTGAGCACGTCGAGACTCGCAGTCATCATCCCCTCACTGAGCCTCCCTGAATCACTAAAGAAATGGGGGAGTTACTATAATATAATGAAGAAAACCTTATCCATCCCGATCCATAAAGGATATCTATAAAGCAGCAAACTGCTCTGTTGCCACACCTAGAAGTTGTATACGATATCTCCTGCTAAGTGCATCTGCTACAATGTTCCCCTTCTGAGGAGTATAGAATATCTCTAAGTCATAGTCCTAGAGGAACAGAAGCCAATGTCATTGTCTCAGGTTCAGTTACTTCTGAGAGAATAAATTCCTGAGACTCTTATGATCTAATTAGACTGTGAAATTCTCACCCATAATGTAATGTCACCACATCATCCAGGAGAAGACCACTGCTACTAACTCCAGGTCATAGGTAGTATAGTTCTGGTCATGTTATCTCAAATGTCAAGAACCATATGCGATAACTGCTCGCTCGTACATCAGGACACATCTGAGTCTAGTCTATGATGTGACACAGTAAACTATGTACCCTATACCCTCCTACGGTAGCCTCAAGATGGAGGCACTAGTTAGCCTCTACCTCATCTCCTGAAATCTCCACTATCATCTCTCTGACCACACAAAGGGTTTCCCCTTATTCATCAAAGATGATAGAGGTGCCACAACTATGGATGAATGTTGCACAAATCTCTGATAGTATCCATCTAAACCCAGAAAACTCCACACCTCTGTCACACTCCTGGGTGGATCCCAACCATGTACCACCTCAATCATTACAAGATCCACTACAACTCAATCCTCTGATATGACATGTCCCAGAATGTGAACCTCTCTGATACAGAACTGGCACTTAGAGAGCTTACCATAAATCTGGTGCTCTTAGAGTGTGTCCAAAACTATCTTAAAATGATATTCATGCTCCTCCTCAGTAGCCGAGTTGATCAGATTTTCGTCTATTAAGACTACTACAAAGCGATCAAGGAATGGATGAAAGATCCTATTCAAGTGTCCCATCACCACTGATGGAGAGTTGGTTACGTCGAATGGCATAACAAAGAACGTGTAATGGCTGTACCAATATATTAAAGTCGTCTCCTACACATCCTTGTCTCATACTCTGAGCTGGTGATATCATGATCTGAGGTCTATCTTCGAGAACCACCATGCTCTTTTCAGCTAATCAAAGTGGTCATCAGTCCTTGGAAGTTGGTAGTTGTTCATCATAGTCACCTGGTTCAGGCACATATAGTTGACACAATGTATCAAGCTCCAATATGCCTTCTTGGAGAACAAAATCGGGGCTGCCCAAGGTGAAACACCAGGCCGAATTAATACCTTCCACTACAAGTACTCAAGCTATACCCACAACTCCTGAAGCTCCGTGGGAGCCATCCAATACGCTGGTGTAGATATCGGTGTCATCACAGGGTACAAGTCAATGTAAAATTCCACCTCTCTGTGTAGAGGTAGACCATGATTATTATTAGGGAAGACATCTGTATACTGGTCCACCACTACAGGATAACTCAGAATCTCCACATCAACTGCTCCGAGGTTAAGGCTAGCCAACTGATTAGTGATCAGCTGCACTCTCCACCAAGTAAGTCCATCATGTGTTGTAAGGTCTCCATTATCACTGATGAAGGGGAACCTGGTATCATCCGTGCAGACACACCGCACTTTTCACCTAATATAGTCAATTTGAGCATGTACTATAGATAACTAGTCCATACGCAAGATGACATTGTATGGCCTCGACGCTACTACTAGGAGATCCTAGCCGAAGATCTCACCTACTAGTATAAGCTCACACTACTATAACCAGTGCGTAATTATCAAATCTACTCTCGTAGGAGTCTCTAGCCATAAATATCGATCCAACGGATCCATTAGAATCTCTGATCTCCGAACCAGGGCAGTCACAATAAAATAATGATTGTAACTTGTTTATATGAGTGCTATAGCTAAGGTGGAGTAGACACATATCGTACCTCATATCATCTATAGAGTTCCATTATCGTAGGCCTCAGCATCCTATAGCTGAGCTCTCCCCTATCCACCTGCTTCATGTGGTCAGGGTGGATATCCTGATGGTGGTGGCGGTAACATCTAAAATCGTCGTCCACCACCAGTTGAACATCCATCTTTTCTACCACGTCTGCTTACTCCCTGTAGACCGCCTTGATCAATCCTATGTCTCTGCCTGGGTGGTCCTTTGACCTTCATCTGATCATTTGTTTGATGGTTTATACAGCCACGAGCCATGTGAGCATGCCTGCCGCATGCATGACACTGCCCACTTTTGGTATGACTGGCTCCGCCTCGGGTTCCCTGCAAAACTGATCATGTGTTTTGTTGTCGTCCACCTTTAGGTCTGGTCCTCTTGGACCTCTGTGAAATCTGTCTGCAGCCATTTGTAGAAGACTCTGTTTCATGATGTCTGGTGGTTGGTCTCACTGCTGGTGAATACTCAGCAAGGAAACTCTCCACTAAGAGGGCTCGCTCTAACACCCCAACCTGTGTCAGGATGCTGAGAGAGATCATCGAAGCCTTGATCTCCCACCTGATCCCCTGCTCAAAGGTCCATGCCCTGAATAATGGGTCCTGCACCATAACAGTGGATTAGCATGAGAGGTTGGTGAATCTCACCGAGTAATGAGACACAGTCATGCTTACCTACTGCAGATGATGTAGATCATGTACGCGAAATGCTTGAAGAGTCACTGGGACAAAATCTGCCCAAAACAGGCTCTCGAAGTCTGCACATAGAAGTGTCACCTTTTTGTGAACCTGGAGCTCCAATCTCCACCATCTTCCTGTTACTACCTATAGAAGGCTGGCAGCAAGGATCACCATTAGATCGGCTGGTGTCCCTACTTTTCGGAAGACTCTCACCACAGCTTCCAGCCAATGCTTAGACGCCTGTGGTTCTATCTCTCCCCTGAACCTAGGTGGCCTATGGCACAAGAAATCGTGCAATGCCCTCAAGAAGTTTGCACCCTCTGCTACTGGGGCTGGTGGAATCAGTGGCCCAACGGGTAATGGTACCGCTGGTGGCCCCGCTAGTGCCTCTACTGGAAATAGGCCATGCATCGAGGCCTCGTCGCTCGGTGGGCTATCAGTGTATACTACTCTCGGAACCCTAGCTGGCTGTCTTTGTGGATGAATCCTAAAAAGAAATAAGTGTGCATTGTTAATAATTTATACCTATTTAGTTAACTCATAAGATCATAAATAATACTCTTTGAAACACACACACAATCAGTGTTTTCATGCACTAAGTCAAAAAGTAGAATTCAAGGTCATGGTGTATGGATACGTCAGCAATCGCACCAACACTGGATTCCCTAAACTGATAACCACACTCACTACACTTAACACTATATCTGTTAAAATAAATATCAGAGTCCTATGTTCTATGGTAGAACTGACTCCTCTGATACCGATTTGCCACAACCCGTCCCCCGGGGCCAGTGTCGTGACTACCCCAAGCCCGTCTTCCATAGGCTAGGGGCTGGAAACTAGCCCCGAAAGGCGTAATCTATAAAACTGGCAAGGAATTTAATTTATAACCTATAATCACATGCAACCAAGAACACAGCAAGATACGAACATAATTAAACTGAAAAGTAAACAGGGTGAGTAATGTATGTAAAAGAGGCCAGAATAGAAGCCCAACTGAAATGTACCAGAAACTGAAAGTACAAGTAAACAGGAGAAAAAAGGTAGACAGCTTCTAGGTTTTCCTCCAAGGATCCTACCTGATGGGTAGGTACAGATCACCTCCTCAGCACTCCACGTCCATCTGTCTCCTCCGTGTAACAATTCTTCATAAGTTCCTCCTACGGGCACCATCCAGTCCCGGTACCCTTAGTCTTGATCAATGATGTCCCTCGTCTACACCAAACACCATAAGGTGCGGGCATATCCCAAGAAGGTGTGAGTATAATGATACTTAGTTGGGACCCGGAGACCATCAAGGTCTCAAAAAACCCAAAAAAGATAATCCAAAATGAATGAAATCAATGGTCAATCCTACTTAGGTATATTCCCATAAATATACCTAAGTTAACAAGTATACTCATCTCAATCATGAGGGAACATAGGGTCCAACCCAGAATCCCAAAGATAAACTCTTCTTTAGAGGAAGGAAAACCACAATGGTTAGTACCACAGTGGTACGCCACAAAGAAAAATACAACCAAGGTATTACCAAACATAAAATTACCATAAAGGTACAAACTCAGCTCACACTAGGTATAACTTATGCATAGAAGTAGAGATGACTAAATGTAACTACTGAATATTCTTACTCAGTAAAGAAGCTGACCCACACAAGATCGCTAGGAGCTAACCCACACAATATTTCTAGGTGCTGACCCACACGGGATCTCTAGGAGTTGACCCATATAGGATCACTAGGTGTTGACCCATACTGGATCGCTAAGAGATGACCCACAAAGCATCGCTAGTCAGTCTTCTCATCACAGCCAGCTATAGGGTTCCCGCACTATACTCGCTTTTCTCCCGAAGGGTCCTCTCCACAATCCAGTATTAGATACTCAAAATTCCAATATTTCCAATTAATAATTATCTCAATGTACTGCCACATCATAGGGGTCTCAACTCAATAGACGGTGTGTCAATCGGACGCCCGGTCTGTGAGTTATTTTCCCTTTAGTCCCGAGTATATGGTTGAATTCATGCTTGATCCAACTCGAACGTACCCCATCCTTATCCAAATCTACATTGGGGTATACCAAATGGACCTTCCCACTCCAAGGTTTCCATATCCACTAACGGTTCCTCAAATGGACATCTGGTGCCAAATTTATGGCCAAAAGAGCGTAAATGGGTCGATGGCGTTCTGGGCCCAGTCCGACGTGGTCAGACCGAC
The DNA here is from genome assembly GCA_963277665.1 of Viscum album. Classification (NCBI taxonomy): domain Eukaryota; kingdom Viridiplantae; phylum Streptophyta; class Magnoliopsida; order Santalales; family Viscaceae; genus Viscum; species Viscum album. The sequence goes on from OY728141.1 coordinate 517,682,247, forward strand.
CCGGCCCAACCCGAACTAGGGTGACTTGGAATGGGTTGACTCAGCCCATTGGGTTAGGCCCAGCCTGTTGGGATGTTCGACAGGCTGTGACGTGCCGCGGGGCACCTCGGTCGTAGGCGGCTCGGCCCCGGGCGACGTGAGGTCGTGGGGCAGCTCGACCGCGGGGGTTTGCCGTGAGGGCAAGAGGTCGTAGGGCATATCAGCCAATGAAGCTCGCCCAGGAGGGAAAAGGCCTCGAGTTGGCTCGGACGGAGGAAGGAGGAAGCAGTACGGCTTGGCTCCGCTGGAGGGTGGAGCACCGCGGGGCGCGGAGGCCGCAGGGAAGCCCGACCGGGGCAGTGCGGTGAGGCCAGGGGCGACACAGTGATTCCACGAGGTGGCGCAGCAGGCCACGAGTGGTGGCGGCCATGGGGCGGCATCGTTGCCTTCTTCGGCTTCATTAGGGTTGATAGACAAGCTCCTCCATCATGAAGAACACCACAAATCATCACAATAATTGCGTAGAGGACTGGCCATGTTTGTTTGTCCCACACCCTCCACATTATAGAGGAATCAAGAAGCTATAATCTCTCTTGAATTACGAATATTCATCAAGAACAAAAAAAAAGAATAACCTGGGAATATAATTATACTCAATTTAAACCCCTACCTTGGATTGTTTTTTGACATTGGCATGAGAAGGAAGTCAAAGAAGGCGAAGTGAGTTCTAACGATCATCAAATTCGAAACCTTGCTTCGATGTCGGGCTCGCTCATCGCCCTCTTCCTTGATTTCGGAACAACGTTTTTCGATGGAGTTCTTCCTTGGAGAAGTGTAATCCTCCCAATATTTCACTTCTCCTGAAAATCCATCAAATTGAAAAGTAGCCAACTTATGATATATTTCCACAATTTTAATTGATGGCACAATTTTAAATTGGATTAATTAATTACATAGTGGTTGGAACAATTAATTAAGGGGGGGTGGCATAATTAAACAATGGGAAGTTCAAGAGACCTCCCCACATTTAAGTGGGAGGTTCAAAGGGGTTTAATCTTGGTTGGTCCCCACCACCATAACCTCTCAGGGGAGGTATTATGTTCGGTGGTCCCCACCTCCATAACCTCAAGGGGAGTTTTATGTTCAAGTGGTCCCTACCTCTCAACATCAACATGGGAGAACATAAAGAAAATAAAATAAAAAGTTTCAAACATTTTATTTTATTTTATTTGTTTATGAAAAACTCCAAAATTATCTTTCACTCCCAACCAACTGTCGTCGAGGTGAAAGTATCCTTAAGAGAATAATGGTGTTGTGAGTTCAACAGTGCCCTCAGATTTCAATTTCGAGAACCAGTTCAAAAGTTATAAACACCCACTCATTCGTATACTGAATGTACCCAAAGATAAGTTCAGAAATTTATTCCAGGCACACCGGGCCTCAGAATCACGCGCCGTCAATTATCACAGATTCGTAAAATTCCTATTTAATTAAATAAAATTACACAGAATTTTCAGGTCTTTAAAAATATTCACATCTGAAATAATCTCACATTTAAGACCACCTGAAAATGTTTCATTTCATTCTCCTCAAAAACTCCCAATACATAAATGACACACTGAAAATATATAAATCATCCACTGTAGTAAATCATTGAAATATTCAATAGGGTAAACCTAATAAATACCGATTCCATATACTACATGAGTATCTCATGGAACAGGTTCTCAATGAACATATATTTAAAAACCATACACACCAAAATATCCAACCTTACATCATGAGTCTAGATGCCCAACCAATGCTATGCTTCACCACATAACATATAAGTTTGATGTTTTACTAATTTCTCAGATGTTATCCATATCTACTCAAGAATAATCTTGATAGACTCAATCCATTACTCGTCTACCCAAGTCCACCCTCTCCTATGAAAGTCAGCGGGTGCAGTAATAGGAACCCTTGTATTAAGTTATACATACTCATCACAAGCGAGTCAGGGTATTTTCTATGAAACAAATATTGTCAGAAAGTTTCTCAAAGGATGTTATCTATGGATTCCTCACCTAGAACTAATGTATACTCAAGATCCCCAAGTTTAGTATCATTTCTTATCATATCCAACTATCATCCTATCAATCAGTGTTTTCATGGAATAATATCACTACAATTACCAGAACATGTCTTAGTATGAATTTCGCAACACATACACATTTATATAATATGGATCTACATAATCCATAACAAGTCATCATCCACACCCTAAAAGGTTAGAGAAAACTAATAATACTATTCACAATACACTCAAGGTACTATCACTACCGTAAACAAACTATTACCTTGTTCGTGGTCCACAAATGGTAAAAATCCCTCACATCTCGTGGATTTTGATCATACAATCATTTCACCCATTTCATCTACCACATTCAAGATCATTTAAAATAATTCAATTTATTATTAAGAAACTTTTTCATTTAAATTTCACATGTATGGAAAATCACTTTTATATATTCAAAACACCCAAAAGAACATTATTTTCCAGGAATTCCAAAAATGATACTTCCCACAATAAATCCTTAGTTAGAATATTTATCCATGTTTTCACAACTATCATCACATTTCGGCCATGAATAATCATCCTAGAAAACAATATCAACATCCCACAATAAGTGCATCAAACATAGTGAGATAATATCCAACTATAATAGAAATCAACAACAACAAAATTCCCACCCTAGGTACTTGGTTTTTCCCACATAAATTGCTTAGTCACACCCATAAAAGATCTCATAACAAAAGACTGAATCATTATCATCTCACTTCTACATTTCCCAAATTGTAATACAAAAAAAAAGAAAAGAAAACTCATATGATACAACTTTGTAAAATCCAAACCCAGTTACAAACATTTTTGTCCTAAACCAGTGTCTCACAAGAACTCAATAACACATATCCATTTTCCAGAGGAAGACTACAAGACATGAGGTTAATGTATCTATCATGTGGGGTAACTATACTCTCTTAATAAAAGAATCCATGTAGAAGAAATAAAAAAACATTAGAAAATAGATAATTACCATTAACTAAAATATTACCATAACCGATAAACACAAATATAACATAATAATAAAAGAAAGAAATAATTTCCAAAACAATCAGTGAATATTTAATACTATATATGTTTCAAGTGTAAATATAAAAATCCCAAATAATGATGCACTAACATCTCCCAAGAACAACATGACAGGATTTATAGTTCCTTTATCCATGATCAATCCCAACACATTCATTTGAAAAAAATGCTATTTCCCTAAACTAATCCAAATAACATGATATATATTCAAGTACCAATCTAGTATCCCATGTAGGGGGTCTGTATAATATAGCTGGACACAACCAACTATGTCTAAAACAATACAATTCTATAGTAGTGTATACAATTTTATAAAACATAATTCATAGTGAAATAAATAAAAATTTTTTAAATTAATTATACATTAATAAACCACATAATTACTAATGTCCATGATAACTCACAACCCAACTATATGTTCTTAGACCGGTACTACAGTCTAGACCATATTTCACCAAGATTCATAATTCATTAAAACATGGTATTTAAATCAAGACTTTAAATCAAAATTAAAATAAATCTTCAATGAAATATTATCAAATGCTAATGTTTTGGGGCCTATAACATCATGTCTAGAAACCCATGTAAAGACCTGTAAAATTCAAAGGATTTTTTTTCTTAATTTTCTTTGGGATTTTACAAGAACGCAGTTTCTGACGGCACCTGATTCCGAGGCCCGGTGTGCCCGGAATTAATTTCCGAAGTTTTCCTCAGGTATGTTCAGTGAACGAACGAGCGGGTTTTTCTATCTTTTTAACCGGTGCTCAGAATTAAAATCTGAGGGCACTGATGAACTCGCAACGCCGGTATTTCCTTAAGAGGACTTTTACCATAGGTGCGTTTTCATGGGAGAAGAAGTTTAATTTTGGGGTTTCAGGAAGAAATAAATAAAATTGTGAATAATTTTATTTTTGTAATTCAAGGAAGTTAAAATCTACCATGGGAAGTTGTTGGTGGGGTCCACAACCACCCAACATCACATGTGTGATTATGTTGGAGGTGGGACCCACACCCACCTAACCTCCCATGGGAGAGTTTAGTGTGGTGGGTCCCACAAGAGACCATAACCCCCCTTGAACTTCTTATAACTCCCTTAAACTCCCTTTCACTTAATGTGCCAAATCCTCTTTAATCTCATCCTCCTTTAAGTTTGTATAAATCTTCGCCTTTCCATCCACCTTTAATTCATCCCATCATGCCTTAATTAATGAGATGATCCTCTTCATTTAATTATTTATGTGGTTTGGTTTGAATTTTAAAAATTCTTGAGGTGTGAATAAAAATAATATCATGGGATATTATTTTGGAGCTTTTGGTGTGTGAGAAAACCTTAACAACATTCTGGAGTTTTTGGGAGAACTTTGGTGTGAAGAAGAAGAGAACTTCCCTCCGACGAAGAACGACACATCTTCAATGAATAACGGTCCTTCTTCGACAAAGATCAATTTCCCTTCAAAATAGAACGTTCACGATGAAGAACGCCACCGGTGGAGAACGTCGCCATCGATGACGGCTCTTCCTCCGACGACAACGGAATCGACACCGATCTTCGGCAGCGACCGAACACCGCGACGCTTGCCTACTTCCGCGGCTCGACAACATGCGACGTCTATTCGAGGTACGGTTTTATTGCTTCTTGTTCGTGTAACATCCTTTGTCGTTCCTTGTCTTATATTTTTTTTGTACCGCTTCTTATCATTTTAATGGGAGGATGTCGGACCGCACGAACACGGCCGACCCTCCTCCCCCTTTGTTGTTGTGTTATTGCGGTTCGGAAGATAGCGTCAAGGTGCGACGGCACCGCACGGGAACCCGGAGGAATGCTGCAAGGATGCGCGGCACCGTCTCTCCATGCCGTCGAGGCCGAGCAGAAGTGTGGTCTTCATTGGGATCGCGAAGGCGAATGGAAGACTCCGCAGTTTGTTCTTTTGACGTGCGGAATGACGGGCATTGATAGAACGGGCCGTAGAGATGATTTGATGTTTCTTTAGTGAAGAACGGGACCCTGGATGAGCATCGACCGAGAAGGAATTGAAAACGGACCACCGGAGCAACTCCAGTGGCCCACAGACACCACCGGCGGCGCCGGCGGCCGGAGGCGGCGGCGGCGCCCCGGCGCGCCGCCTGGAGAAACCGCCGCGGCGGCGAGCTAGTGGATCCCGCGACGGCACGGGATCCAGGGGAGGGGACGCGGTGCGTGCCTCGTCCGTGGAGCACCGGCTTGATGGTCGAGCCAGCGAGCCACCCGGCCGAGCCAGGCCGTGCCGACCCAGGGGGGTCGGGCCGGGTCGGTCCGGGCCCAGACCCCCCGTTTTCGGATCACATTCGGTCTTTTGCCCATATCATGGGTTACGGACCTCCGATAGACGCACCGTTAGTTGTGTAGCAATCCTTGGATAGAGACGGTCATTTCATTATATTAAACTCAAGGTTTCAGAGAACTTTGGGTTCGGACGGATTAGTTCGAATAAGAAACCAATCGGGCCCTCAGAGCAGAAACACTTATATCTTGAGCTCCGGACGTTAGATTGATGTGCCATTGACTTTGTTGGATTCCTATTGATGAGACAGAACTTTTGGCTTACTCTGCTAAAGGTTTGGATTCCGTCGGAGTGCAGTTGGGTTAGTTCGCTCACGAAACCAACCGGGCCCCTGGAACGGAAAAGCCAATAATTCATAGACCGGACGTCCGATTGATGCGCCGTCTATCTCGTTGATTTTCTCTTGATGAGATGGAACTTTTGGCATACTTCGCTTGAGTTTTGGATGCAGTTGGATAGTGGCCAGGTTGAATTGCACCCGAAATCCAACCGAGCCCGTGGAAAGGAAAAGCTGATAACTTTTAGACTAGATGTCCGTTTGACGAACCATCAGCGGCATTGGTGATCACGTGGAGAAATGGTCCCTTTGAGTATAACCTATGAGAGTTCGGGGTTCAGTTGAGAAACAGCTGTTTTGGTTCACACACGAAACGAACCGGGCCCCGGGGACGAAAAAGCAAGTAACTCACAGACCGGGCTCCCGATTGACACGCCGTTTGTCGCGTTCAGACCCCTATGACGAGGAAGATCTTTGAGATACTTCATAGTGGGAATTTTAGATACTTGTAGTATCTACTAGTAGTTCGTGGATTGGACCCTCCCGGAGACGAGCGTACGGAGTACGGAGACCGTGTAGCTGGCTGTGACCTGATGACTGCTTGTCTGACTCGATTCGGAGTGAGTAGAATAGCCCAGTGGGGAGCAATACTTTGTGAGGTGGAAGACCCATGGTGGAGGAGCACTACTGTGTGAGGTGGCAGACCCGCGGTACTCGAAAGGAGGAGTACCTCTATAGGCTTTGAGGGGGAGCACTACTGTGTGAGGTGGCAGACCCATGGGGGAGGAGCACTACTGTGTGAGGTGGCAGACCCGCGGTACTCGACAGGAGGAGTACCTCAGCAGTCATAGGTTGGTGAGAAGTACCTCGGATACGTACAGGATCACTGTACTCCCAGAGACGGAGCACTTCAGCAGTTACGGTTTCGGTAATGAAAATCCTGGTTTGAGCTGAGTCTATGACCATTGTGTTTACCTCATGTTTGGGATGGGTCACTTGATAACTTAGGTATATGTATGGGAATATACCAGGGTAGTGGTTATCCTTGTTGTATTTAGTGTGACCTTGAGGGTCTCGGGTTCCCTACTAAGTATCGTTATACTAACCCCTACACGGGCTATGTCTGCACCTCGTTGTTTTGGTTGTAGACGATGGGCAGCGTAGACAGAGGCCGAGTGTTCGAGGACTGGACAGTACCTAGAGGTGGACTTCACGAAGAGACGACACTCGGAGGAGGTTGATGGGAGAGAGGATTATGGAGGCTATCTGTACCTACCCTTCAGGTAGGATCCATGGTGGATAATCCAACAACTGCACTATCTATACCTACCCTTCAGGTAGGATCCGTGGTGGACAATCTAGGAGTTGTGCTATCTGTACCTACACTTCAGGTAGGATCCTTGGTGGAAGATCCATGAGCTTCTTGTCACCTTCCGGCTGTTTTATCATCTTCCTTGTACATTACTGTTGGACTTGTATTTCCAGGCTCTTTACTTTCAGCACAGCTTGTTTCAGTTTTACTTAGTGTTTTACTTCCGCTTGTACTCTGTGTTGTTTTATTTACATTAATAAAGGAAATTCATTCCCAGTTATCGGGATTTACGCCTTTGGTGCTAGTGGCCAGCCCCTGGCCTGTGGAAGGCGGGCTTGGGGTAGTCACGGCACGGGCCCCGAGGACGGGTCGTGTCAAATTGGTATCATAGGAGTTTGGTTCTACTGTAGAACTTCTAACTATGATATGTTATTTCTGTGAATCAATATTGTTAAGGGTACCGAGTGTGGTCTTCAGTTCAGGGAGTCCAGTGTTGGTGTGGAGACCGACATATCTATACATCAGGACCCTGACCACCGATTTCTGACTTTGTGCATGAAAAACACTGATTGTGTGTGTGTTTCCAAGAGTTTTAAAGTCAGCTCAAACCAGGTCATCTCACCAGGTATAAATCGTTGACCGTGTCACATCTATTCAGGATGTCTCCACGCAGAAAGTCAGTTGGAGTTTTCGAGAGACTACTCAATGACGGCTCATCGAGTGACGAGGCTCCTGTGTGGGCCCTTTTTACTATGTTGGCACCCTCGGGTGGTGTACCAGAAACACCACCACCTATTGGGCAGCAGATGTCACCAGACATACTAGCGAACTGTGCACGCTGGCAGATCGCGATGCCGGAGTTCCAGCAGTAGAGGTCTCCGAGGTTACGAGGTGAGGCAGATTCCCAGACCGCAGAGGGCTGACTGGAGGTGATTTCTAGAGTTTTCTGCCTAGCTGAGACACCAGTGGAATGGATGGTAGACTTGGATACTAGTGTTTTCCAGTGAGTGACCATGAGGATGGTCTGCATAGTGATGAGTCTTCGGTACGTGGACCGATGCATGAGATAGTGCCTTCGGGTAGTGTGTCAGCAATACATCACTACCTGTTGGTCATCAGTTACAACCGGCAGTACTGTTAGGTGACACATGTAGGGTTACTGCCTTATACAAGTTCCAAAATCATATACCCTCAAGTTCTCAGGCATGCCAGATGCACAGGTAGCTGAGAACTGGCTTGAGGAGGTGGCTGAGAGTTTTTCTAGAGCTTATACATCTTCGGCAGGACGATGTTTCAGTAGTTTAGTAATCATCAAGGCATACCGGTCGTTTTTGGTAATTGATGACTACGATATGATCAGTGCTTAGAGATCAGACCTCAAAGAGATGTGTGTTTATGGGGTATCCGAGTAAGCACTCTTTTCGCTACACATTCCTACTTATGTTAGGGTGCTAGAATGAACCCTTGTGGTTGAATGTTCTTTGGTTGATCAGTTTTAGCGAGTGAATGTTATCAGTGGGAAGATGTGAACTGGTGTCAGTCTTAGAGACTTGGACATGTAAAATGTTTCAAGAAGAAGAAGTGTCAAGGAAAGATGAATCTGCAGAGCAGTAGACGTGGAAGCAGATCTAGGAGAGCAGTATGTGGTGGTGTACTTTTCAACATGTTAAAACCACCCACATTTGTTGTCCCCTCCAGGCTCAGGGATCTGGAGGGCAGGGGAAGAAAGTAGCTGCATGTGGTCAAGGAGTGCGACCGAAAGGGCTCTAAGGATGATTCTAAGTGCGGACATTGTCTTCTACTAGCTACCTTAGCCACAGACATCGATACGAATCATCCCTTCCTTCCATGAATCTAGTCCCATACCTAGAGTTTCCGGTTAAGCCATTGACATGACCCTCACGTCTGGAGATACCTTTGGGAGGACACTCGATAGTCACACATACGCCGATGGTGTGATCTGACCCTTGAGGCGAGAGTCTCGGTTAGGACCTCTTGGTGATAGCGTCGAGGCCTTACGACGTTAGTTTGAGTATGGATTGGGAAATCACTGTTCATACTCAAGTTGATGATATTAGGAAAACGTCGGGATGTGTTTTCCTTGGTCGGCGAAAAGGAAACCCTAGGCAGCACCGGATAAACTCGTGCATGGGAGGGTGTAGCTGATCATTCTTAAGTCATCCAACCATACCCACGTGGAAGTAGGAGTTTGAGTTTCAGTTCTAATCAGGAAAGGGAGACCTCTAGAGTTCGAGGATGACAACCACGTTCTTATACGGGTCTCACCTCAACGAGGTTTGCAGATATGTAGCCGAGGCGGCGAGATATCTCCAAGGTTCAACGGACCTTTCTAGGTTCCCATTAGGGTAGGTGAGGTGGTTTACCGCATCACCTTTCCACCTCAGTTTCACCAAGTGCATAAAATCTTCCACGTACCTCGGCTGAGAAGATACGTGCTTGATCCTTCACACAACATCGACCTCTGGGAGTTGAACGTCGATGACAGGGTGACATGCACAGAGGTTCCATAAGAGATAAAGGATCAACATGAGTAGGTCCTAGGAGGACGTTCGATTCCTCTTGTGTGTTTTCGTAGGCAGCATGGTAACCTCCAGGTGAGCACATGGGAGCGGAAGGCTCAGATGAATTCTTAGTAATTCTTTTGTATTCATAGTTTTTGTTAAAGATTTATGGGGACGTACATCCCTGAGGTGGGAGTAATGTAAAGACCTGTAAAATTCAAAGGAATTTTTTTTAATTTTCTTCGGGATTTTAGAAGAACTCAGTTTTTGACGGCACCTGATTCTGAGGACCGGTGTGCCCGGAATCAATTTTCGATGTTTTCCTCGGGTACGTTCATTGAACGAACGAGCTGGTTTTTCTATCTTTTTAACCGGTGCCCGGAACTAAAATCTGAGGTCACCGATGAACTCACAGCGCTGGTATTTCATTAAGAGGACTTTTACCATAAGTGTGTTTGCATGGGAGAAGAAGTTTAATTTTTGGGTTTAAGGAAGAAATAAATAAAATTGTGAACAATTTTATTTTTGTTATTCAAGGAAGTTAAAATATACCATGCGAAGTTGTTGGTGGAGTCCACAACCACAAAACATCCCATGTCTGAATAAGTGGGAGGTGGGGCCCACACCCACCTAACCTCCCATGGGAGAGTTTAGTGTGGCGGGGCCCACACGAGACCATTATCCCCTTGAACTTCTCGCTTAAACTCCCTTTCACTTAATGTGCCAACTCCTCTTTAATCTCATCCTCCTTTAAGTTTGTATAACTCTTCACCTTTCCTTCCACCTTTAATTCATCCCAACATGACTTAATTAATGAGATGAGCCTCTTCATTTAATTAATTATGTGGTTTGGTTTGAATTTTAAAAATTCTTGAGGTGTAAATAAGAATAATATCATGGGATATTTTTTTGGAGCTTTTGGTGTGTGATAAAACCTTAACAACGTTCTGGAGTTTTTGGGAGAACTTTGGTGTGAAGAAGAAGAGAACTTCCCTCTGACGAAGAACGACACATCATCAACGAATAACGGTTCTTCTTCGACAAATAGCACTTTCCCTTCCACATAGAATGTTCAAGACGAAGAACGCCTCTGACGGAGAACGTCGCCATCGATGACGGATCTTCCTCTGACGACAACGGAATCGACACCGATCTTCCGCGGCGAGAGAACAACACGATGCTTGCCTCTTTCCGTGGCTCGACGACATGAGACGTCTTTTCGATGTAGGTGTTTATTTCTTCTTGTTCGTGAAACATCCTTTGTCGTTCCTCATCTTATGTTTTTTTGGGCCGCTTGTTATCATCTTAACGGGAGGAGGTCGGACCGCACGAACACAACCGACCCTCCTACCCCTTTGTTTTTGGTTTGTTGCAGTTCGAAAGATGGCGGCAAGGTGAGACGACACTGCGCGGGTACCTGGAGGAATGCGGAAAGGATGCGTTGCGCCGTTGCGCCGTGCCGTCGAGGCCGAACGGAAGTGTGGTCTTAGTTGGGACCGCGAAGGCGAACGGAAGACTCCGTAGTTTGTTCTTTTGACGTGCGGAATGACGGGCATTGACAGAACGGGTTGGAGAGATGATTTGATGTTTCCGAAGTGAAGAACAGGACCCGGGATGAGCATCGGCGCAGACGAAATTGAAAACGGACCACCGGAGCAACTCTGGTGGCCTGCGGACACCACCAGCGGTGCGGGATGCCTGCACAGTGGCGCCGGCGGCCAGAGGTGGCGGCCAGCCCCGGTCGGCCGCCCGGAGGGGGCGGCGCCCCGGCGCGCCGCCTGGAGAAACCGCCACAGGTGAAGCCGCTACGACAAGATAGTGGATCCCGCGGCCGCACGGGATCTAGGGGAGGGGATGCGGCGCACGCCGCGTCCGTGGAGCACCGACTCGCTGGCCGAGCCAGCGAGCCCCCCGGCCAAGACAGGCCGGCTCGGGTGGACCAGGCCGGGCCGCGCCCTTCCGGGCACGGCGCGGACCCGGGTCGGGTCGACCCAGGGGGGGTTGGGATGGGTCGTTCTGGGCCCAGACCCACCGTTGTCAGATCACTTTTGGTCTTTTGCCCATATCCTGGGATACGGACCTCCGATCGATGCACCATCAGTTGCGTAGCGATCCTTGGATCGCGACAGTCATTTCGGTATATTAAACAAAAGGATTCAAAGAACTATGGGTTCGCCCGGGTTGGTTCGAATACGAAACATATCGGGCCCTCATAGCAGAAACGCTTATATCTTGACTTCCGGACGTCCGATTGACGTGCCGTTGAATTTGTTGGATTTCTCTTGATGAGACGGAACTTTTGGTTTACTCCGCTCGAGGTTTGGATTCCTTCGGAGTGAGGTCGGGTTGGTTCGCTCATGAAACCAACCGGGCCCCTGGAACGGAAAATCCAATAACTCACAGACCGGGCGTCCGATTGACGCTCCATCTATCTCGCTGATTTCCTCTTGATGAGACGGAGCTTTTAGCATACTTCGCTTGAGTTTTGGATGCAGTTGGATAGTGGCCGGGTTGGATTGCACCCGAAATCCAACCGAGCCCCTAGAACGGAAAAGATGATAACTTTTAGACTGGACGTATGTTTAACGAACCTTCAGCGGCGTTGGTGATCACGTGGAGAAATGGTCCCTTTGAGTATACCCTAGGAGAGTTCGGGGTACAGTTGAGATGTGGCCGTGTTGGTTCGCACACGAATCCAACCGGGCCCCGGGGACGAAAAAGCTAGTAACTCACAGACCGGGTGTCTGATTGACACGCCGTCTGTCGTGTTAAGACCCCTATGACGAGGCGGATATTTGAGATACATCTTAATGGGACTTTGAGATACTTGGAGTATCAAATATTAGCTCTTGGATCGGACCCTCCCGGAGATGAGCGTACGGAGTACCGAGACCGTGAAGCTGGCTGTGACCTGATGACTGCTTTTTCGATTCGATTCAGAGTGACTAGCATAGCCCAATGGGGAGCACTAATTTGTGATGTGGCAGACCCATAGCAGAGGAGCACTACTGTATCAGGTGGCAGACCCGCGGTACTCGACAGGAGAAGTACCTCTCTAGGCTATGAGGGGGAGCACTACTGTGTGAGGTGGCAGACCCATGGCGGAGGTGCACTACTGTGTGAGGTGGAAGACCCGCGATAATTGACAGGAGGAGTACCTCAGCAGTCATAGGATGGTGAGCAGTACCTCAGAGACGTGATAGGATCACTGTACTCCCAGAGACGGAGCTCTTCAGCAGTTACGGTTTTGATAATGAAAATCCTGGTTTGAGCTGAGTCTAGGACCTTTGTGTTTACCTCATGATTGAGAGGGGTCACTTGATAACTTGGGTATATGTATGGGAATATACCTAGATAGTGGTTATCCTTGTTGTATTTAGTGAGACCTTGAGGGTATCGGGGTCCCTACTGAGTATCGTTATACTCACCCCTGCACGGGCTATGCCTGCACCTCGTTGTGTTGGTTGCAGACGACGGGCAGCGCAGACAGAGGTCGAGTGTTCGAGGACTGGACGGTACCTGGAGGTAGACATCACAATGAGATGACACTCAAAGGAGGCGGATGGGAAAGAGAATTGTGGATTCTATCTGTACTTACCTTTCAGGTAGGATCCGTGGTGGACGATCCAGGAGTTGCGCTATATGTACCTACCCTTCAGGTAGGATCCGTGGTGGACGATCCAGGAGCTACGCTATCTATACCTACCCTTCCGGTAGGATCCTTGGTGGATGATCCAGAAGATACTTGTCACCTTCCGGTTGTTTTATCTTTTTCCTTGTACTTTACAGTTGGGATTGTATTTCCGACCCCTTTACTTTCAGCACAGCTTGTTTCAGTTTTACTTAGTGTTTTACTTCCGCTTGTACTCTGTGGTGTTTTATTTACTTTTATAAAGGAAATGTCTTCCCAGTTATCGGGATTTACGCCTTTGGTGCTAGTCGCCAGCCCATGGCCTATGGAAGGTGGGCTTGGGGTAGTCACGGCACGAGCCTCGAGGACGGGTCATGACAACCCATTAGTATTTTAAACACAAGTTACTATACCACACCTCATTTATTTGAAATTTTGATATTTCAAGCATCAGTCTCTACCGCACACTCATTATCACATATTGTTATTTGGATATTCTTCTATGTCACATACTCATTTTAATATATAGGTATTTAGAACATCATTATATATCCAATATTCATATGTCAAGGAATAATATATATCACATGCATCAAATTTATCAAGCTTAGTCATTATTAACCATTTTATCTATTATTTACATAATTGTGAACCTGTTCACTTTTTCAAGACAATCTTGGTCCATTACATTAATTTACATGGAATAATATGACCAATTCACAATCAATTCATTATTCACCATCTAATCATATTATACATTAACCATTATAGAATAATACAATCATCCCTTAATTCCCATTATCAATCAATCCCATAATCACATTAATATACCAATTTCATAATCATAACATTCACCAGTTTCAAATTCAAATTTGTTCCTCCAATTCCCTAAACCCAATAAATAGTTATAAAATTAATTCGTCCAATTAAAATATTAAATTTCTAAATGTGTAAATTAAAATTATACAAATAAATACATGTAATTATAGTTCAATTCTAATGTAATTTTTATTTAGACCACTTAACATAGGTTTATTGAAAAACAACTGAAAATCATAAATCCCCTATGTGCAGTATATCTACCAAGGACTCTATGATGCGGAAGATCTCATACCAAATAATAAAAAAAATAAAAAATTGAGTTAGATCCTAGAAATACAATATATAAACCAAAAAAAATAGTGTAAAAATAATTTCTCATTATCTATTAAATTGATAGGGATAGAGCGGAATCTAATCTTGGAAGAGAATTATGTAATAACAGTATGTCAATAATTTAATAGAATTATTGATTCTATGAGAACATGGTTTAATGAGGCTTGGAACCCTCCCTAGAGTTTCAAAATTCATAGGAATAGGCTTAGCACTAATCTAGGGTGATTTGGGTATAATACCAGGGGTTTGGTAATTTTTTAATAATTTTTCAAGTGAACTAAATCCCTCATGCATAGTTTCTTTATTAGGGAAGCATTGTTTTCAAATATGTGAACCTCACCTTATGGGTGATCATTTTCTACTGAGAGAGAACATATTTTGAAAATTATTTTGCCATCTTTAAAATTAACCTTTATTTGGGATTTCACAGTTTTATAGTGGTAGGTTCACAATTTTGGAATACCATGCCCCAACCATGCACTAAAACTATTTATTTTGAAATTCCAAAATATCACTATAAACACCCCGATACAAACACCTACCAAATCTATAAAAATAATTGAGATTAATAGAGTACATGTAAACATACATAAGGAATATCCAGAAATGGTGGGAATCTTATAATAACATTGGTGGGAATAGAAGAAATGGAAAAGGATGAAAAGTGTAAAAAATTGTAGAGTGATAAAAATCATTGATCATACCATATTTAATGATCAATGGAATGTTAAGGAACTCGAATACAAAAACATGTTTAGGGTTTAATTTAAATTTTATTCATCTAATGTGATGATAATAGAATAACTTTTTTATTTCAAGTCCATTTTCCTAATGTTGAGTAATTCATTTATCATCTACATAGATAACATAACAAAGTATAATTGATATATCTCTATTTATGATTAAAAATTTAATCCTTTGTTTTATCATCGATAAACTTTCAATTCATTTATTACTCCTTTAAATTCATGTCCAAAATTATTTTTTTACACATAAAGCACCAAAAACATTTAATTGATCCTAAGAAGAATGATAATTCATTCATTATGGATCTAGATATCATACTAGAAAAAACGGTTAGCACATTTCATCCTATATTTCATTATTTTCATAAAATAAAAAACTCAATGTTCAACATAATCCATTAAATAAATCATTAACCTAAATAGTCATCCAAAATATTTCTTCCAAAATTTAAATTCCAAAAAATTAAAATGAAGGTCAAAATTTTACCAAAATCTTGTTAATATTATATTCCAATAAAATAATTTAGATATTAATGTCATATAAAAAATATTTCAATACGTTGATAAACCTGAAATTATGTAGTCTTCGACTTGGCCTGCGCTCATGGCTGTTTTTAATAAGATTATCATGGGCGTTCACTGGATGGCTCTTGCTAATTCATCTCTAATGTTCTAGACTGATAATTGGACCAATGGTTAGATCATCGATAGGATTTACACCTCAATTCACAATCTTGATGTTTGTACTTCAATAAAAGAACAAATTTCCAAGCCTGAGACTCACGCTTATACGATTTTTCTAATCATCTGTAATTTTTATTTCTCATAAAAGGAGGATTTAATTATTTGGGAAAAAAATCTAAATGGGAAATTCACATCCAAATACTTATACCAAAATCACTCACAAGTCTCGAGGAACTGGTTTGGTTACTTCAATAGAAAATGGATCATGCCCTCCCACTTTACCCAACATTGTAGGATCTCCTATAACAGGCTATCGGTTGACAGTAATCCACAAAAAATTTACATTTCCTTATGATCTCATAGTTATCTCTACAATCAGAATCATGAGGACATGAATTATCATTTCCTTAATTGCCACACTGTGGAGTCTCTCTGGACATCCCTCTTAAACATGTTCAAGATGTGGCCTCCAAATGCAGGTACACTCATGGGTTTTATTTTTGTAATTATGAGATCTTATATATCGAAGAATGTTTTCATTCTTATAAAGGGAGCATGTACTGAGTTGGTTAATGTGACCTGGATGAGCCACAATATGGCACTGGACAAGGGGTCTTCCTTCAATCATAATACATCGATATCCTAAATCTAGACTACTATCAAGCATGAAAACACGATACATTAAAAATTCTGTAATAACTCCATCAACCACGTCTAGGAGTTGAAGATACTAGAGGGGCCTAGACACATCCCTCCTCCCTACTACACGATGGAAGTCTGTTGGTGTCCCCCAGTTACTTGATGGGATAAATGAAACACTTATGGAGCAATGAAAGGGAACCCAGGACCTTCTAGTTACGGCTTAGTCTTCAGGGATGTTGCAGGGGATGTCAGGTTATATCACAATGGCCTACGTGGAATCACAACATCCCTTGAAGCAGATATGTTGTGGATAATTAATTCTGTATCGTTTTCAATTCAAAGAGGCATAAATAAATTTTTTTTTTGAATGTGACTCTTAATCCATGGTTCAAGTGGTCTAGAATGGACAAATAAATCTTTCATGGAAGCTAACTGTGAAATGGGAACGCTGCATGGAGCAACTATTATCTATGAACTACATCATTACACACATCTTCTAGGAAGAAAATGCACTTTTGGACATTATTTCTATCAAATGAGTGCATGATGAGGTCAGTCGATCAAACACTCTCATATTGAATGATCTTTATCATATTTTTAAAAATGTCAAATGTAATTCTCCAGCCATTAGACTCTTGTAGTTTCTTTATAATTAAAGATACTTTGAGCAAATATTTATAAAAAATTAATTATTCTAAAAATAATATATCAATTTTTCATATATAATCCAAAAATTCAAATATTCTGTAATATACAAAACATAAATAATTAAATATAAAATAATTATACAATATCATGATCCGATATTTTTTCCCATAATTATATATTTGAGATTATTATCTCATAATATATCCGATTATAATAATTTTATTCCATCAATCATGGATTTTTTAAAATTATCATCTAGCCACTAAATTACTTTTATTGATAATATTAAATACATGCTTCCATATTCTTAAATAATGACAACTTCAACACAATGTATAGAAGGTACATGATTCCCACAAAGAGAATATCAATGCTAAAATAATTCTTGAACATAATTCATGAATCCAAATACTTATTAACTTTAATTATACACCCTTGAAAGTTTATAAGATATATTCTTGATCTTGATCTCTTTGATTATTCTAAGGTAGATTCCCTTGATGATTGGGGAATACATTTTCATAGTTCCCAATCTCATTATAGTTCAAAAAATTAACATAAAAAAGGATTATTTCATTTACATTCATTCATGGTCCTTATGTAAATTATCTCTATATTTATAAAAAACATATATTCCCATCTAGTAAGCACTAGGATTTTTTAATCAACAATTAACAGATGTGGGAAAAATCTATCATTACCTTATCCCCTTATCAAATTTTTATCTTACATCATCTTATCCTTAGGATTATCATTGATTCCATAATACGTAGATGATTATTTCATTTTCTGGATATAAGATGATATTATGTTCCCCTTTTATTAAAATGTATTTTATAATAATTCCCTTCGAAAGATAGGTTTAATCCCATCAATGAAAATATCATTACTCCTTTTTAGATTTCATGTATTTATACACATCCCATTCCTTCCTCAAGGTTCCATTATTAAATAATTGCATACACTATATTATATCATAACATTGTGAAACATAATGTATAATACCAAATAATTTGAATCATGTAAACTAAATTGAAAAACATATTCATGGATAATATCATAATGAAAAAAAATGTTTCATCTGGGAATGTTTCTAACTAATAAAATATATTGAAATAAATAATAATTTATTTTAAATAAATTATCAATTATCCATATCATATCACCTAGTAGTGTAATACAATGTGATCAATAATTGTTATAGTTATGTACTATGTAATACTCATGTAAATTATGGCATGAAATTTTTAGAGTTATTACCACTATATACATTTCTTCCGGAACCATTTCCACCTATAGTATCTTAACCAGTATGTCTTTATAGTTAATCCATATATCTCTATTGTAATAAAAATATTATATATTTATCCTATAAATATTCTTATGCATTGGTTTTTTCATATGGTTACTTTACCAAATCTATGTTTTCTAAAATCTACTCTTAATGCTTCTACAAAGCATCCTATGATACCATCTATAAAGATACCAACCCTAGTAGACTAGAGGTAGTTGATACATTATTAAATTTTTATATGATATGAATAATTTTATCCCATAATTAAAAATAGTTTACTTGTGTTAGTAAACTAGATATATTGTATAATCTCACATGATAATTTAAAATATAAACTACACAAAGTGTTTTAATTTAGAAAACTATTATTCCCCACATCAAATCCATCCATATAAATCATAAAACACTACCTTATATCCTATAAAAGATAATAAAAAATAGATGTGACCTTATAGGCATAGTAAGGGTATGCATATAGATGAATCTATCATGAATAAATAAGAAATAATCGATATGGATAGTTATAAAAATGAAACACTTTCAATTTATTAAATAACATGAAAATAATATGTAATTAATAAATAATGATAATGTAATGGAATATAAATGATCACATGAGATTGAAAATTATCCCTAGATATTCTAACCAATAGAAATAATCACATGGAAATAAATAATTTAATTCATACTGATGGAATAAAAAATTTAAGGTAGATGAAATATATTTTAAATACCTTTCAAAAAAATTAAAACAATGGGTGAAAAACCAATTTAATTTTTCCAATTGATATTTCTCATGAGTCTTATAAATTATTTTAGGGGATATATAATTATGCGACACACCAATTATATATCATTTCTAATTAAATAACAAAATTATGGGGGTTAATCATTATAAACCTAAACGTTGTTATTGAAAAAATTTCATAGTAAATTTTAATACATAACCCAATCAATAAAAATAATCCTAAACCATGATGTGTACAATAAAAATGGTATCAAAAAAGTTGATCCCTAGTCAAACTAATCATGAATCATCTATAGAAATAATAAGAATCAATTTTTTTTAATATATCTTAATGGATCATAATAATTGGTAATTGGCATTGATGAATATAAATACAATAAAAAGATCATTTATGAATTCATGAGGAAAATAAAATTTCCATTCTTAAAAAAAATATTTAAAACTAAAACTCCACAAAATATTTATCATAATTTTCATTGAGGATATCCTTTTCAACTCATTAGTGATGATCTAAAACATTGATTTGTAATAACTCAATGAATTTCCATTCTTGTAGAACATGATAAATAAGGATTCCATTCACATTTTTCACAATATCCATATAATCCTTATTTGGAGTACAACATGAGGATTTTGTTAAAAAAATGAAAAGATAGAACTGGGTAAAAATTTCTTTAATAAATCACTTTTATAATTTGGAAATACTTTGGAAAATATATATATATAATATTTTTTGTGAAGGGAAAGAATTTTCGGCTAAAAAGTGATCTAATGTTTTTCCCTTAAAAACAATTTCATAGTCATTGTGTATTCTAATTAGTGTAAAAAATGGTTGTATTACATCTAGAGTACATGAAAAAAAATAAGATTAAAGTATATTTTTGTATATACGTTAATACAAAATAATTTCCCTAGGGATGTCTTAGCAATAAATAGTCCTAAATAAATATGTGATACTAAAATAAACACTTTCCCCATTGGTTACATCTGAATAAAAATCCATTTAAAAGAATAAAATCAAATGGATATTTAAATAAAACTAGGATAAAGATATTAATGATATATAATATCAAAGAGTCATTATATATACCACACAATAAAAATAAGTGATTAATTTTTCATTTGTTTTTCTAACGATAAAGATTGATGAGAAACCCTTAACTTGGGAATGATTTCCATCATATGTGTCTTCAACTCATGAATATAAATTTATATTTGTTTCAAATATATTCCATAACCATAATCATTTATATATATCATATATGATTTATTTATTATCTTTTTTCACCCACTTGTTAACATTTATTGATTAAAATCCTTGTTTTGGGTGATAATTGAACAATTTTCTCTATATGTTTTCGTTCAATCATTTCAGTCCACATACATTGATCTTGCATAAATTGTCTCCATAATTTAATTTATTATATATATATATATATTATATTCAATATATATTTATTAACATAAATCTATATATGTTAAATATGGAAAATGCAATACCTCATTCATGGACATGGTTAGACGTATGCACACATGAATTTTGTATTCATTTTCTCAACTGGTGGAATGAAACAAAATTCATAATATATAAAATTTAAAATTTATTTTTAGGTTATATATATAATTTATATTAATAAAATACATCATTATTGCAATTTATTTAAAAATAAAATGAAAAAACATTTAACATCTTTATGTGGATATTGTGGTATACATTTATTCACGTGTGATGTCATTTAATTACAATGGATTTTTTGGTATGATGTTATATGTGATATTATATTTCCAAAATTATTTTTAGTTCATAAATATGACATCTACGGAATAACATTATCTTTACTAGCTTCCATGTAATGCTTTATCCAAAAATGAATCACATCGCTTCATAAGAAGGAAGTCGGTCACACACACGAGCATTGTTATCATATCCCAAAATCAATGTTAATTAATAAGGTATATATGATATAATAATTCATATTTATAATAATGTAACAAATTTATTATAAATATATTAAATCCATTGATATATCTATCCTTTAAAGGTGGTGATGGAAAATGAATTACAACGGTTCAAGAGGTTGCAGTCTGGCATATAAAAGATTTATGGTTTGGTTTCCGATTAGATGGATAATTAGAGGAATATAAATAATTAATTTAAAAAATTAAATTATTATTACACTATAGATACTGGATTTATTATATTATAAAATATTAATAATATATCAAGTAGGTGGAAAAAGTAATTAAAAACCCATGTTTAGAATTTTACCTCTTCTTTAGAGAGCCATATTATGTTTATACCTAAATTTTTCTTAAGAGGGATTCCAATTAAAAATAATTTCTATAGTATATGGGGATCAATTTAAGGAGTATATATATGTAGATATTGGCTAAATAAATTGTAATAAATAATATTTTATAGGTAAATTCTCTATAAGTTTCTCATTTGAGACTTATTGGATGAGTCTTGTTCGTAGACAAGGATCATTTTTTGTTAAAATGGAATAACTTTTAGGGACATATTCGTGTTTGAATTAATTGAGTCTAGTTATTTATGGGACTGTGTGTAAATATGGTTACATTCTATGTTGATAATCATTAAAGGGGTTTTAGGTTCTTTAAACCAATGAGATGAAAAATAATTTGTAAAACATTTACACACCATTAAATTGTTTGAGGGATTTATTAAATTAAATCAAAGGTGATTTGTTTTTTTTTTGAATTCAAATAAAAACATTTACTTGATTTATATCCACATTAGAAGCCATGTTAATTCCCGAATGTCTATTTTATACAATCTATGTAGCTAAAATTTATTCTATTTCTCTACAACACCACTCAAACTAATGCTAGGGATTTATCCTGGTGATTTCAGAGTGAAAAACTCACTTATAGATGTTTATTTTTCATATTAAATCCCTGATAAGTTCTTTTTTTAGGTTTATTATTTCTTACCTTTGGTTATCCAAACATTTCTATGAAATCATTTTCCCAATTATGTTGTTAGTTTTGATCTTGATAGATTTTGATATAAGAATCTCATTCAAATATTTTGTACCTTTCCCTTCAAGGGAGTTGTCCATTGGAATCATTTTTTGATCATCAATTAAAGGTAGAGGTCAAAATCTTAACCCTTTGGGTTGGTAATTTCCACGTTTAACAAGTATACTTATTGTGCCATCATTTCATGCATCGGAATAGATTAAATAATTGAATGAGGTTATTCCAAGTATACATTTGGTTTCCAATAGATATTTAATTGGATAATCGCTTGTTGTATGCTTCTCATGACATATAACCAATGGTTATTTTTTGTTATATAATCCATAAATTCTTACTTTTCATTGTTGATATAAATGAGAATCAATTATGAATTTAATTGAATGATTAATGAGAAAGATGAATGATATTTATAATAATTTATCATTTAAAATTTTGATGTGATATTATGATATCCATGCTATGAGATAGGAGTTAGGTTTCATACTATAATGCTTATATATCATTCTAGGCCATGACACATTCACACTTATATGTTTCAATGCTGATATTGATCTTTCTCAACCGAGTCTATACTATAATACTTATAGAGAGAGGGTTATTCCTAGTCACATGTTGTATAGTATATAAGGATATGTCATTGAAATATTATACAGATTATAGGGATTTGAAAAGGTTTTTTGTTACTATATTATGGTTTTATTGTTGAGGATGGAGTGTTCATAATTCATATTGAGAGAAATTCTAGCATTTCCCCAATGTAGGTAATCTTACCATGTTTTCATGATTACGGTCGACATTATCGTATGACATGCTCATACATATTCATTAATTTTTCCAAAATAGGTTATCTTACATTAGCTAAATGAATGTGGTTAGAATGAATATAATACATTCTCAAAGATATTATTTCATGGATCTGATGAAGGTTGTAATATATATTTAATTTTTGAATTAATTTGTGACGTCCCAGTTCCGGAAGCCGCACAAAGACACCCCATACCCAGTTGGTCACATTGTTTAAAGTGATTTTCCCAAATGCGAGAGGCTGGTGACTAGAAGCGAGGGAATTGGGTGTGATAGTGGGGGAACTATGCCCTCATTGGGAGAGTAACACAGACGAAGTAAACAAATTGCAGTAAATAAAGCAGTAATAATCATCTGAATGTGATTAGAGGAAGACTAATAGTAATAAACTGAATAACACACACATATGTATATAATGATGATTCATGATACATATGTCTAAGAAAACATCCAAACACATCACAATACTTGAATAAAAATAGTACTAGATCCAAGAACAAAAGAAAGACATATAACAGCTCTTCGGCATCACAAGCCTCAGCTTGGTCCCATACTCTCCAGCTCCATGTTGTCAAGTACCTAAAGTAGAAGGGAACATTCCCTTATCTATATCTGTTGCAATATAATCTGTTTGGGCCCAAAAGCAAGGCCCAAACTGGGTGGGAGAGTAAATCCCTGAAGGAAACCACCATATGATATATGCCTAACGGTTAGTGAATATATGGAAGGTAATAAGTAAAGGGAATCAGTGAACAATAAAACACTCAGTAGTAAACAATCCACAGTTTAGATGAATTTAATATCATATAATAGGAGACATCTAATTAATGAATTTAAACACAAAAAGGTACCCCTATAAGAAGTACTCACATCCTATCCCATATAGTTCAAAATACAAGGATATAACAAAGACTCTCTGAGGAAACCCTCACAGTCAATTCCCCTTATAGTCTAATATAAAAAAATAATCTATGAGGAAGCACTCACAGTCAATTCCCTTCAAAGAAAAAAGGGATTAATGACTCTTTGAGGAATCTCTCATGGTCGATTCCCCTTAGAGTCAAAAGTGATTAATGACTCTTTGAGGAAGCACTCATAGTCAATTCCACTTATTATCAACAATACCAGGTTCTCACGGCCCTGTGTAAATCAATTGACCATAATAATGCAATATGGACATGGTAACCCTCAAGAACTACATGGCTAAATAGTCTACAACATAACAGCATGTCAGAATACAATTTACACCATCCTAAAAGACTAGGCATGGGAAAAACAACAAGGAAACCTAATAGGATAAATAGGACCAAATAGTCATAAACGGAACTTGCATGAGAATCAACTTCCAAATCAAAACAATCAAACCTATTCAATTTCAATTAACCTCTACTCAATCCAACTAGCATGTCTGAGAATTAATAGGGCTAAAACAGTAAACACGCAATACCTTGTTCAAGGGTATTGGAAAAAATTTGCATATATAAATCAAATACATTCAACAAAAAGGCACAAAACACCTACCTTTGTGTTGGGAGATCTCAATACGTGATCCTCAAGCCATGAATCACTCTAGAACACTATAGATCTACAAAAACACTCAAAACATTCAACCGAGGATAACTTGAGAAAGAGGAAGAATCATGGAACAATGATCTAGAAGAAGGAAGATCTTATTGAGGTGATGCCAAAACAATTGATGATGGTCGAATCAGAGATTGGATGCTTGGTTGGGGGCTTGTAGGAAGAGCGTGGCTGTACGGGTTCTCTCGGATGATCTCGGTTGAGAAGAAGGCCTATCTGGAGATTTTACGCAACCCCAGTACATTTAATGAAAAAAATAAAATATATGACGTGTACTTTGGAAGTACACTGTGTGTACATTCAATTTTCGTACTCCTCTTTAGGCGGTCTCTGGGTCACCCCCACACGGCCATGTGTGCGGCCATTACACGACCAGCACACGGGTTCATGCGGCAACTGAGTACACAGCTTGTAATCATAAAGTACATGGCATGTACTAAAAAAATTACATTATTTCCATTTTTCTCATAAATGAATAGAAAATAAAAAACATACCTGAAAAGAATATCCAGGTTTTTACAAACATCCCCCCTTAAAGAAATTCACCCTAAAATTTCCCTAGCAAGGTGGCGTAGAAGAAGAAACCCTGAACAGCTCTAGCCAATGTGATAATACATCTTCCTCCCTCTCCTAAGTCTCATCCTGTACTCACCTGTTCTTCCACAACACTCATCCTAGAGAAAAAGGCCGGCCATAGAGAACCTTTGCAATTCGATCGACAATCCAGATACGATGCTCCTCAAAAGATGCATCCACTTCCAACTCATTCTCCTCTGGTCGGGAGACATGAGATGGGTCTAAGCAGTAACCTTGAAGATGAGAAACATGGAAGACGGTGTGCATGGACTAGTACCCTTGTGGTAACTGCAACCGATATGCAACCATCCCAACACTCTCCAATGCCTCAAACAGCCTGATGTACCTCGGTGAAATCTTACCCTATCACCTAATACTTTTGTTCCCCATACTTGGTGTGACATGCATGAAAACCCGATCCCCAAACTCGAACTCTATAGGTCATCTCCGCTGATCAACATAAGATTACTATTGAGACTGGGCAGTAGTCATCCTCTTCTAAATCAACTCTTTCTGCTCTGTGGTCTCCTAAACAAGACAAGGTCCCAGCATTTCTGCATCTCCTGCCTCCATCCAACATAAGGTTGATTGGCATGGCCTACCATACAAAGCCTCATAAGGTTCCATATGAATATTTTCTTGAAAACTATTATTGTAGACAAACTCTACAAGAGGTATGTGCTTCTCCCAAGAATCTCCAAAATCTAGAATGCATTCTCATATAAATTTTTCAAGCACCTGAGTCATATGCTCAGACATGCCATCTATCCGGTGATGGTAATCTGTACTCAAATGTACAATTGTACCCAAAGCATTATGAAGCCCTGCAAGACCCAAGAAGTAAAACAAGCATCTATGTCAGAAACAATGGAAGGTGGAACTCAATGTAATAACACAATCTCCGAAATGTACAACTATCCTAGATCATCCACACCGAAGGTCTTCTTGGTCGGCAAGAAGCTATCAACCTTAGTGAGGCTATCAATGACAACACATAATGCATCATTCCTTTGATGCGACCTTGGAAACCTTTTCACAAAATACATTGTGACATCATTCGACTTTCACCCGGGACTGGGTAACTACCGCAAAAGACCAACTTGTCATTGATGCTCCACATTCACATACTGATAGGTGGAACACTTCATCAAAAAACCAGCAATATCTCATTATATAACAGGCCACCAATACTGATGGTGTAGATCACGAATCGTCTTGGTGACACCTAGATGAAATGCCTAAACTAAGGAATGAAAGTCCCACATCATATCCTCTTATATGTCTGGTGGCACCCATACGCGCCCCTAAGAACGCAAGATCTCCTCCTCCACTATAGTCCATCCAGAAATATGGTTCTCTCTTAAAATGATTCCCAATAGTACTAGGCCTTCAGAATATGATAGCTACCTCATTCGCACTCAATCAAGTAGAGTAGAGGTAATAACTAAAGAAGAAAGAATCGTCTTCCCCTATCTATCGTACACCTCCAAATGCATCTCATAGAACAGGGCCATAAGCTGCCACTCACTGCTGGCCTCTTGAACTTCCTGTATCTGAGAGCTCCAGCTCAGTGCATCAGCCACTGCATTTCCTTTCCCAGGTGTATAGAAAAGCTCTAAGTAAAAATACTATAGGTACTCAACCCACCTGAGCTGTCTCAGATTTAGGTCATGGTGAGTGAAGATGTACTTGAGGCTTTTGAGGTTGGTGAAAACTAAAAAATTTTCTTCCAGAAGATAATGCGTCCAACAGTGTAAGCCATAAGCAATTACCACAAACTAGAGATTGTGTGTTGGGTAATTTCTCTCATGTGGCCTCAACTTCAAAGACCCATATGCAATCACTCCTTCCCCCTACATAATCACAGCTCCCAACCCAATACCTGAAGCATCACAGTAAATAGTATATCTCTTCTCTATCTCTAAAAAACTAGTATCGATGCTTCATTAAATCTCCCTTTCATCTCTTGAAAGGATGACTCCCAAGAATTTGACCACGATAACATTGAATCCTTCTTAGTAAAACTCATCAGGGGTGATGCTATGCATGAAACCTCCTGTATTAAACATATGTAATAACCAACCCTAGAAAACATTGTACCTCAATGACATTCTTTGGCTGCTCCTAGGAATCTACTACTCTCACTTTCTTTGGGTCGACTGATACTCCGGACACTGAGATAACATTACCCAATAAGTGAATCTTGTCCATCCAAAAGTAGAATTTTGAGAGCTTATCATAAAACTGTTGTTATCTTAGTGTACATATAATGATCTCAAGATGGGTAGCATGGTCGTGTCGAGTGAGAGAGTTCACCAAGATATCATCTACGAAGACCACCATGAAAGAATCTATGTATGGATGTAACAAATGGTTCATTAGTTCCATGAAAACTATAGGCACGTTCATGAGACCAAACGGAATAAACACATACTTGTATAAACCACACCTTCTCCAAAAAGATGTAAGAGGTATATCAAATGGTCTAACACGCAACTGATGATAACCAGATCTCAATTCAATCTTCGAGAACACTCGAGATCCTCGAAGCTGATCAAATAGATCATCAATACTCACCAAGGTATATTGGTTCTTGATAGTCAACCGGTTCATCTTTCGATAATCTACACAAAGCCTGAGGGTAACATCTTCCATCTTTCCAAACAGGACACGCGGACCCCATGGAGAAGTACTGTGTCTAATGAAACCCATTTTCTGCAACTCCTCCAACTACATCTTGAGCTCCTATAACATTGGTGTAGCCATCCTATAAGGAGGAATGGACACTGGTGCCTCTCCTATAATGATCTCAAATGAAAATTCAACCTCTCTATCTAGAGGCAAACGTAAAAATTCTTATGGAAAGACATCCCTAAAATGATCCACCACTGGAGGAAAGTATAACTGTGATGTCCCCTTGTCATCCAAATATATACTAGCAATATGGGTTGTAACTCCTCCCAACTCATGATGCTCGGGTCCCGCTTTGCTCTCCTAGACATCCTATTCACCTTTATGATGAAAATACCATCCTTCTGGTGATGTGAAACTCACCCTACGATGATAATAGTTGACGATTTCCTAGAGGATAACTAACCATTCCATTATGAGAATGCAATCATAGCTCGTTATCTCTAGAACATAGAGGTACAAAAAATAGTGACACCCACCAACCTCTAGATGGAACTCCATACACTGACGCACACTATCTATTCTATTCCCCAATGGAGTTCCTTGCGTCAATATATCAGTCGAAGAAAATATGCAGAGCCCAAGGCTCTCCACAATAGAAACAGATATAAATCTATGGGAAGACCCTGTATCGAAAAGTGTAGAAGCTAAAACCGAGGCAACTAATATCATTCCTCAAACTATAGAAGGTCTGGGATCCTGCTCATGTTGGGTCTACTCCACTTCAAATGTCTGGCCCATACCACGGCCTTGTGACCCAGCCTAACCACTCTCAGCTGATCTTCCCTGATGTTTGTTAAAACCGGGCGACTGGCTACCACGGCCATAACCTCAACCTCGGCCATAATGGACAGAAAACCTCCATTTCCTAGACTGATGAGGTACTGGTGGTCATATTCCTAAACGAGGTGTCATAGAAGTACCCCTATCACTAGCTGTAGGTTATAAGAACTGACAGAAACACTAAATTTGACAAGTCTTGCCACATGATCGGCACTCCGCTGGGTCCCTCAGGAAATGTGGCCTCATATTCCTGCTCTTCTCGCACTGGTAGAACACTACCAAGATATCAGAAGATGCATCCCACCTACTAAGATCTCCATGTGAAGTATCCCTACGGCTCTTCCTGCTATCAGATAGTGAAGCACTGACACTGGATGCCAAAACTCCCTAGCTCACAGCTAAATATTCCCTCAGATTGCGCTCAATGATCGACACCTGTTTGACAATTGAAGATATCTAAGTCAAAGAAAATAAGTCCACGTGAGATCAGATATCCTTCCTGAGGCCATCCTCAAACATCCATGCAAGGAACAACACATATCCCCCAAGAAAGGGTGTGAAGTGCTACAGCTCGGTGAATCGAGAGGAATACTCCAAAACAGAAAGAGTACCCTGCTCCAAACTCATAAAATCTCGGGCTCGATTGGCCTTCACCATCTCTGGGTAAAAGTATTTATAGAAGATACCCTGAATCTCATACAAAGCCATAAATTACTAGAGTCCTGCATATGAGATCACATCACGCCACCTCTTGGCGGAGTCTTGAAGCATGTACTTAGAAATATTCACCCTCCTCTCTAGAGGTATCTCCAGATTCTTGAAGATCATCCTCTTGGATTCTAGCCATGAATCTGCAGCCTAAGGTCCTCCTTCCCCTATGAAAGTGGGAGGATGATACTGCTGGAAAACCCGTGTCAGATCTGCCATCTATGGGGTAGGAGGCGGTGCTCCCTGAAAGGTCTGCATCATCCTCATAAATCACTCTAAAAATTGTCCATCAGTACCTACATCAGTAATAACGGCTAGTTCTAAGACTAGCATGACCATAGGATCTAATAGAAGTTCTTGATCAGCCATATCTGTTGTCTGGTCACCGCCTGGAAACTGGCGTACGACCATAGGACGTCTCGGTAGCATGACTCTGCATGGTAAAACACACACCTTAGAACAAAATTATCAAGGATTAAAATTGAAAGTGTTATAAGGGAACAAGATAAATAAAGAATTCAAGATTTTCAAAACAAGACTACATGGAATGTATAACTACTACACAACGTGTTCCATTAAGCCTTTCACATGGGTGTGTATTTCTTCCAAAACTGGTCGTTTAACACCTAAAAAACACGGCGTGTTGTCCTAACAGTTGGCGTGTACTTGAATTCTCTTCCCCTTCCTGAGACCTTCTACACGGCTAGGCCACACGGTTCTCCTAACCCAAGACTACGCAGTGTTCTATTTCTAGACACAATGTGTACTAGACAAACTTCATTGACTAGGGTTGTTAGATACAAGGACGGTTTCTAGGATTACACTACACAACATGTTCCAGATGCACACAACATGTACTAGAAAACACACAACTGACATGTGTTCTTTGGGACACGGCTGGATACCAGGACTATACTACACGCGTGTTCAATAATGACATGGAATGTATTAGGTATTTTTTTCATCCGTGTTGTTAGTCACACAAGTACACATGTGGTCACCACAACATGGTGTGTATAGTCGGTACACGGCATGTTCACCCTACGATATCCCAATCCCGTGTCTTTTCCCACATAGCCTATGACACAGTTAGAGACTACACGGCATGTACATATGGTACACGACATGCATATAATAATAAAAGTTTCTTTCTAAAAATAAGAACACATGGCATGTAATCAAAACTACACGGTGTGTATTCTTGGTTTTTCCAGAATGTATGCCCCAGAAACTATTAGGGAGCCCAGAAAAACACTAAAACAAACACCAAAGTGCCAAATTATGATCTGTGAGGTCTCATATTCCCCACTAATCAAAGTTTGGCATATTATAACTGTTATAACAAGCAAAATAAAGGTAATGATATTCTAGATTCTTATCCCTGAGGGCCCATAACACCTTAAGAACCACGGTTTGGTATTCATTCAAGAAATAACTCCACAAATAAATACCCTATCAAACAGTAGGTATTCTATAAAGACATCTTTTAAAACAACATGTTTATCTATCACATCATCAATCACTACACCATTTAATCACAAATGCACCATAAATGGCATGGAAAGTATGCATGAAATGTGATTTCTAGAAAGTTCCTATATGTTGCATGATATAAAATACCTTCATCTCATCAGGTTTCAACAAAAATAGATCCTCAATAATGTTAACAATAACAACACAATACATGTGATTCACCCAATGGTGAAAATAAAATCAACTGTAAAATTGGAAAACCAGAAAAATTGTAATAAACGTGGTATATTGGATTTTCCCTATACACGAGTTAGCTACTCCCATTAACAGATCATTACCAAGTACCAATTTTTTCATATCCCTAGATAAAGGCCCCAAACATAAATTCATGAAGAAAAGAGTTCCTTTGATACCACTTTGTAATGTCTCTATTCTAGAAGCCGCCCAGAGATGCCTCGTACCCATTTGGTCACATGGCCTCAAGCAAATTTCTCCAAATGCCAGAGGCTACCGACTAGCAATGAGGACCTTGGGTGTGATTGTGGGGAAAATATGCCCTTATTGGATGAGTAACATAGTGGATGTAAACAAACAGTAGTAACAGAAGCATTAATAATCATGAAAAAGTGAACAACAGAAGACTAACAGTAATAAACTGGAGCACACACACACATATATATAAGGATGATGCTTGATACATATGTCTAGGAAAATATCCAAACACATCACAATTCAGAAATAAAAATACTACTAGACCCAAGTACAAAATAAAGACAGATAAAAACTCCTCAGCATCATAAGCCTCATCTTGGTCTCATGCTCTCCATCTCCAAAGCAGTCAAGTACCAGAATTAGAAGGGCGTTTTCCCATAACTTTACACACAATAATATAATATGTTTAGGTCCAAAAGCATAGCTCAAACAGGGTGTCAGACTAAATACTAGTAGGAAACCACCACAAGATTTGTGCCTAACAGTCAATCAATATATGGTAGGTAATAAGTAAAAGGAAGAAGTGAACAAGAAAGTAATCAACAGTAAAAAATTCCCTGTTTCAAAGCATTCAATTTCATATTCCAGGCAACAACTAATCAAAGTACGTCAAAATAAACAATTAACCCTCTGGGATGTACTCATAGCCTATCACATATCGTTCAAATTACAGGGATAGAAAAAAGTATCTCTAAGGAAGCACTCGCAGTCAATTCCCCATATAGTCTAATATAAATAAAAAATCTTTGAGGAAGCACTCACAGTCAATTACCCTCATATCCAAATGTGATTAACAAATCTCTGAGGAAGATATCATAGACAATTACCAGTATATTCAAAATTGATTAAAAACTCTCTGTGGAAGCACTCACATTAAATTCCCCTCATAGTAAACTATGTCGGGTTCTCACGGCCCTGTGTAAATCAATCAATAATAGAAATGAAATATGGCCAAGGTGACCCATAAGAACTACTTGGATAAATATTCTACAGCATAACTGCAAGTCAGAATACAATTTACACCATCCTACAAGACTAGGAATGGGAAAAGGAACAAGGCAACCTAACATGTTAAACAATACCAAACGGTCATAAACAGAACATGCATGGGAAACCACTTCCAAGGCATAACAATAACCCCCATTCACATTCAATTTAACTCTACAAATTAACACAATAATGACAGGAAATTAATAGGTCTAAAACAGTTAACACGCAATACCCCATTCAAGGGTATTGGACAAATATGCACATATAACTCAAATAATTTCAACAAAAATGCACAAACCACCAACCTCGATGTTGGGAGATCACTATACGTGAACCTCAATCCATGAATCGCCTAGGAACACGATAGATATACAAAAAATGCACAAAATGATCAAATGAGGATGACATTATAATGAGGAGTAATCATGAAATGAATATCTAAAATAAGGAAGAGCATGATGAGGTGATCCCAATGTAATCAACAGTGGTTGAATTGGAGATTGGATGCTCGGTCAGGGGCTCTAAGGATGATCACAACCATACAAGTTCTCTCATATGAACTAGGTCGATAATAAGACATTTCTGACAATTAAACGCAACCCCATGTATGTTTAATGAAAAAAATAAAATACACGGAGTGTACTTTGTAAGTATATGGCATGTACGTTCCGTTTCTGTACTCCACTTTAGGCGGTCTCTAGGTCACCCCGACATGGCCGTGTGTATGGCCATTACACAGCCATCAAATAATTTCAAGTAGAAAATGAGTACATTTTGTGTTCTCATAATGTACATGGCGCATACTAAAAAAATTCTAGAAATTCCTCTTTTTCTCATAAACGACCAGAAAATAAAAACATACCTGAAAAGAAGATCCAGGTTCTTACATAATTAATACACCTTTTCCATCCTTTTATTGTGTAAACTTTATATCATAGTGGGTTTGTTTATAAATTCTGGTTTCAACCAACTATGTTATAATCAAATAGTATTCTAGCCATCAATTTGTACTTAAGAAGATTATGTGTTTACAGGTCTGTACAAGGGAAAAGAATTGTTGATGTTAATTTCATGTTTTCTGCTCAAATGGTGTTCGGATATAGGTCCAAATAAGGGTTTGGGTCCTGGTGCATCTAGCCTTTTTTTGTGTTATTATAATTTATTTTATTATTCTATAATAAAATTTTGTTAAAATCTTTCACATCATTACATTATTCCTATATTATTTATTAGTTTATTCATTTTATATTTTTTTTATTATTCTATGTGTATTCATTGATTTCCTATCATCTTATTGTCAATATTCTATAATGATATAACACTCCATAATATGGGTTATAGTTTTCCAAATATAATATCCAGAACATCACAGCTAGTCATCAGCCTCTGGCATGCATGGAGGCATGATTGATGTCTCATAATCAATGCATTCTATCCACATTAGAAAGTTCTGGATTTGAAAGCATTATAATGTGTTATTAGTAGAGAATGTTTTATTTTCATTTTCCTTATATTTTAGAAAATTTATTAAGGACAGTCTGATGTGTTTGTACTTTTTAATTAGCTTGCTTGTGGGAGTATCTGACCTGTGAATAGGGAAAAGTGATTTCCTAGGTATGGTATTTCTATTTGTGTAATATTATTGATAAAGTCGATGTAATTTCACCATGGGTGATTCACATGTTGTGTGAGGTTATTTTTTTATGATGTTATTGTTTCGTTATGTTTTTACTCATGGCTTGGTATGATGTGAGATGAGAATAAATGCATCATCAGAGGTTTGTGGGGATACATTTATAGGAATTGTTCATGATTGGGGAATATCTATTTTTTCATGTGATATATGATTTACCCTTTAATTATAATATGTGGTATCTATTTCTTTTTAAAAATTAATCGATTTTTTCTATAATGATAAAATACACGTAATCCATGTACAGAGACACCAATAGTTAGTGGTTCTCTATTGAATTCACCTATTTGGTTGACCTTGTTACTATAATATTCTCTAAGTCTTGTTTTTTCCATGTATAGAAAATGGAACCTCATCATCCTCGACTTAAGCATCAAAAGAGTGTAAATCTCCATGCTCCTAATATAGCTAAACTAGAAAATCATTTAGTTTCTAAAGACTAGATGGATGTTTAGCTTCAGGTAAGATTCATAAGGGTCATTTTATCCATGGGGGGATATTTTACATAATGTTCCCTCAATTTCATATCTAACAAGTGATTTTTTAGCTTCATCGTCTTCTTGTATTTACAGGGGAAGGGGCACTAGGAAACTTGATTCTACATCTAGTAATTCCAGAAAATCTTCTATAATATTGATAAACCCACAGATAGGTGGATGGATTTTGGTATCTATATTCTTTATGGACATATAATCCATTGGTTTTATATTATAGAGGATACCGAGATAGTGGAAGATTCACCGTGGAAGGTTTTTTTGGTGACTTTCAAGATCAATTTATATATCCAAACCATGAGGGATTAAAAATCTCACGAGTTCATGCATCTGACACATGATGGTATGTTAGTGATATAATATGCTAGATGTTTTACTGTCCCACAAAACTTCTTAAAATCTTTGGAAGCTAATGAGATCTCCAAGAATATTCATTTTTAGGAAATCATTTTTATGAGACCAAGTGATATGTAAACATTTTTAGTTTTAGAATATTTGATGACATGATGAATCTGGAACTTGTCATAGAAGAGAATTTCATACATTCACTTAGTTGTAGTCAAGATGTTTTTAGGGGGATCTGGTAGTTAATCATCAATTTTTATGAAGATCTATTATGAAAACTCTCAGAAAAGTAATAGTATAAAATTAGTAAGGTGAACTGCCAATTAAATATAGTGTTCTCTTCAAGTGTTATCAGTGTGTAATTTTGGCCCATAAGAACCCACAATGTTCTCACCCCATAATGAAGTGTCTAATATGTGGTATAATGGGACTCATTATAAGGATCTATGGGGTATTTACACCGTTGGATTAGTAGAGAGGATCAGAACAATAGATGGAGTACGGAAGGGGCTCATCTACCCCTCAGCAGGATGGTAATTGGAGTCCCACAAGACATTCATGACAAGGTATGGCACGTGATACCCCATTACATGATTAGAAATATCATGAAATATATGTTGCCCAGGTTATTCATAAATTATCATAGGGATGAGGGAAAAGTTAGTTTTATATTTTGAATATTACTTTGGCTATCATGGACGCAGGGTCTCCGACCATTCTAGGTACATTTTTTATATCATCTACCTTAGCATATGTTTTGTTAGATATATAAGAATCCCATTAATTTACATGATCTATTTTTTTAAATAGTTTTAAAAATTATGTGGAAATCATAGATGGGTTTTTACCCATTGACACATCGTTTCGAGTGTGGATTAAAAATACCAAAGGATTCAATGCATGTTCTCTAGAGATTTGTGGTTACCATTTCATTTGGGAAACATTTAGGTATAAAATGTTAAGATTAGAATTTATTCTTAATATATATTGGTTAGATTTGTACTATGATCATATCAAATATTACATAGAGATAATTACATTTTGATCTCTATAATGGAGCCGTTATTCTCATCAGGGTTATTAGGATATTCAGGCTGGTTGTGGGAGACAAGTTTAGTGTAGATTGTATTGTCTCACACCACATATAGCTGTTCTTTCTCAATATAATGGCGGAATTGAGAAGACTATTTTCCATATTGGGGTATACAATTTTCAGGTTTTTTTCTTTATGTGTTCCTTCGATTACCATCCAAGCGAGAGATCATGTTCACGATCGAGTTGGTGCTATGAGGAGATCTAGTTTCAATCCCACCTTAATGAAGAGAGCCATCAGTGCTTTGAGAGATAAATGTATAGTTGTATGATCACTAATCTATATGATTAATATGGCCTAGTATATCTCATTGTGTTTATCTGTCTCTAATCTCCAAAAAGTATGATGTATATTTGATATAATGTGTAGATTATTGGTGGTTAAACCAGATGATGGTCAGGAAAATGTTTCATATTCCATGCATTGATGATCGTTTCAGTCAATTGAGACGTGCTAAGATATTCTCCAAGACTAATATGAGTTTAATATATCATCAGTCAAGGGTGATACTATTATACATTCCTTGTAACACTTTTTGGATAAGGCATAGATAATATGTATTTTTAGTGATGTTGTTTTTCTTGAATAATATACATGTGTTATTCATGAACATAATGAATAGGACCATTCATCCCTTTCTGGATCGGTTTGTGGTGGTTTTCATCAATGATATCAAAGTTTACTCCTATTCAACATTGAATCATACAAAACATCTTCATGTTCCCATCAGTAAATTTAGAGATAATTGGCCATACATTAAGCTAACCAAATACAGTTTCTAGATAAATAATGTCTTTTTCTTGGACAATGTCATCTTAGAGGTATGAATGTCTACGGACCTAAAAAAATTCAATCGTGGTATTTGCATAAAACCCACTAACATATTTTATATTCTTTTATATTTTTTATTATAATTATATTACTAGAATATGATCAATTACTTTTCTTGTTTGGAAGAACCAACATCTGGCCAACCCAATAATATAGTGATGTTTGTTTGGTCTAATACTGGCAAAGGATCTTTCCAATATATGATGGTTAGGATCCCCTAATCACCTATCATTTCATTACCTATTATGGGTAAAGTATATACTACGCACTAGGGAACATCCATAGATAGAATCAGAGTAGTTCTAAAATCGAGGATCATGTAGTTGCTTATGGCTCCAGGCAGTTAAGCCCGCATGAGAGGAATTACCCTACTTAAGATGTGGAGTTAGCTGCAGTGGTACATGCCCTGTGTTTTTTGGAGACACTATCTCATGGGTGAGATGTTTGTGATATATACAGCTCATAAGATCATCAAGTACATATTCTCTCCGTGAGACCTTTCCTTCAGTAAAAGTGGTGGATTGAGTATCTATCATCTTTTGACACTATGTTTTCTAACACACTAGGAATGGTAAATGCCATTGAATATGCATTGAGAAAAACTACATTGATAGAGGTAGTATGAGATTCATGTGCAGGGTGGTGGATAACTTAATTTTTTTCTAGACATGGATATGAAAGTTCTAAAATATTAGGAATAAGTTTCTCTAACATAGAAATTTTATATATCCATACTTTTGGACAAGAATAGTACTGATATATTTTCTAATCATGGGGGTGTTTTCTTAGAAACCTGTTATATGGCTGGGAGAAACCATCCTGATTTTCTATCTGCAGTTATAATTAAACCCTTATTCAAGGATTAGTTTTGGTTCCTATGGGCTTGTGGGGGGATTTGATGAAGGATATTCATGCTTCTATATTGTTGATACAATCATGTTTTACAAAGATGTATTGTTCTCTCCATAGATAATACTTCAGTTTAGGAATGATGAATTTGGTGTCATTATTCATGAATAGATACATTATTTTTCATAAGTTGAATGTAGAGAATCTGAGGAAATATTGGATATTGTATCCTTTACCCATCCTGAAGTTGAAATGGTATGTTTTCATGATGTATTTTTTTATTATATTTCCAAGGATGACACATAAGAACGATAATGTTTCAGTTTTTTTTGATCAAATGACTAAGGTATCTGTAAAAACCCAAAAATTTAGTAATCAAATTTCCTCTTGAACTAATAAAATTTGGTATTATTTGAAATGGTTATCTGAAATATGAACATCCTGGGTTTTATGACTTTAGATTTCAATAAACCATTAATAATTTTTATCATTGCTAATATAGTTGTTGAATAGTGATCACTTGATTTTTATAAATATAGGGATATATAAAATCCAAGTTACTAAGAAAAAGGAAGTAATGGCCACATACTATAGAATTGCTCCAGAAAAGCACATTTATCAGAGTTAAAAAAGGAGGTAGTGTCACTGGTCTTCTCTCTTCAACAAGCTGAAGCCAGCTTCAACACATTAAGCTTGAACAGAAGCACCTACAAGATAAGTTGAAGTTGATAGAGATTACCCCCTGGGAGATTTTATCCGAGCCACCCAATAGTTTTTCACCATCACACACCTTACCCTTATATATTATATGGTTGTTATAAGGGGTTATGTAACAAGACCCTAGAACTCTTATTATGATTTTTATATTATATAATAAATAATATAAATTCCTTTTTTATTGTTACCTTGTAAATGATTATTAAAACATAAGTATTATTTTTAGTTAATATATAATTAATAAATATATTTTCATGAATTAATGGATTTTTAAATTAATGAATATTTTAAAAAAATATTAGTACTAAATTAATTTTATTAAATATAAGTGATTGTATAATTTTTTTAGTACTATTGTAATTTTTAATAAGGATTGAAAACTGTTTTTTTTTTCAATCCATGAATTTTTAATAAATGTCAATTTTTATTCTAATTGTGAAAATGAACTATTTATAAAAAAATTTAGATAAAATGAATATTATTTTTGGAATCATGACGTCAAAATTGACCAATGGTAAATTTTTCCTAATTTTCTGAGATAGTCCAATTTTTGTATAAAAATTAAATACTTTTTAAATATATAATGTGTTTTATGTCAAAATAATGATCCAATTGTGATGTAATAAAATACAATAAAATGTATTTTCAGACATTATATGATTTACTTATTAAATAATGTGATTTTATATTTGTTTGATTAATGTTATGGTGCCTTAGTGGACTATCCATGACTTATACAACATTTTAACTTTTAAAATGATTTCCTTAAGAGTGTAACTCACCTCCGAATAATAAAGCCTAACATTTTAATAATATATACCATTGGCCTTATAAAATAATTTCCTCCAATACCCTTTAGAAAAATAAATTGGAAAAAACCATGGGTTGGTTTTTGTTTTTGATTAATTAAATATACGGTGTCCATAACCTAAGTAATAAACAATTACCACTTTATTCCTATAAAACCCCACCCAAGATCCCACATCGTTTCACTAAAAATCCTTGAATCACATCCCTACTCTTCCCTAGTTTCTCTATTATCCTCCAATTCCTCCCAAGATCCCATCAATCCTCTATCAAAAATCTCTCAAGCCTTTAGATCACACTTCCATGTAAGTGATTTCTTTCTTTCTCATTATTATCCAAATTTAATTGTTTTGTTATACTATTTTTTCCAATTAAAATGTTGGGGTATTATTTATCACCTCCCATTACATCCCTCATTAAATTTTAATGATGAGAGACCTATTTCTCTCTCATTAATTCCTTTCATTAACACCTATTACCATACCGAAATTGTGTAAGGAATTTCTCTTTTCTCATTTACATTCAAGAAATTCATTAATATTATGCATCTAAATTCCATTACATATGTTGGGAAATGTATTTATATTACCACCGTAATGTACATTTCATTTAAATAATATTACATACCCTTTTCACTATTATCAACAATTTTTATGAATTCTTATGTCACGACGTTATGCAGTCGAAATTGCACCATCGTTCTCCAAGTCAATGTCACAGTTATTGAATACCAAGAACATTTATCTATCAATGTTATTCAACTTTAGGCACATTTACGTATTTATTTTAGAGTTTCATGTATGAATTTCACATTTTTATTATTTTTTTAATAAACTTTGATGTGTAATGAATCCATGTTATATGATCAATGAGGAATGCATATGCATGAAATCAAATGATTAAGAAAGGTGTGCCCTGATAGTGCTCTGATGCATTGGAAAATGATTAGTATTATGATACATCAAGTTAAATGAGGGTTAAATAATTCTAATTCATGTGAAAAAAGGGTATACTCATCCTCCATGTTCAATGATCCTAGGTTAAAGCTAATATTATGTTAAATGTTATTGTCACGTTTCCATGTTATGATAACCATGCTATTTCAATACTTTATGTTCGTGTTTCTCTTATGCTCCAATGATATGCCTATTTCCTATCATGTAATGTATTTTTCATGTTATGACTTGTTTACTCCATTACTTAGCTTTATAGATTACCCTTTTCCTATGCAGGTCCTTAGGTTATCCCATTCAATTCTAAGTATGAATGAATGTTTAAGGTCGTGTAAAAGAATTTATCATTAAAGAAGAGTATTCCATGTTCTAAGCTATTATGTAATTTTCCTAATCCAAAAATAAATTATACCTCTTGATAATCTATGTTGTATCAAGTGAATAATCTATTTAATAATTTATTTTTATGTGTGAAATAAAAATAAGGGTTCTTATAGTTGGTATTTGAGTATTGGTTTAGTTATTTTTGGGATTTGGATTAGAAAACCCTAGTGAAATCCCTAATGATAAGACTAAGTATAATAAAAACATCCCTATATTATGGTGAGTATTAAATAAGTGTTTTATCAATAAAATACAACCATGTCTGGATATAAGCATGAAGAGGAAGCTCTGACACAGATGTATCTAGGGGTAAAACCCAAAAATACTCCATTGAGCTATACTCGAACGAGAACTAGTGCATGAAAATGGGCTTTGCTATACTCTTGGTTACGAAACTCCTAGGAGATATGCTCAGTAATTTCATAATCTTAGTATGAACCATTATTATACAAATAAAAAAATTTCCATAAGAATATATGTTGGGAGTTAGATCATAGATAACATATATTGAATCCTATAAATTCATAAGTTATGAAAATTAATGTAATTTATAGGTCATCATTTTTTGTCTTAGGATTACCCTCTATATTTTACCCATAGAATTCCTTTTATTCTAGACAAGGGCTGGTAATATGATGACTCAGGCTGATAACTGATGTGAAGATTAATGTGGGGATAGTTCTAATGAGATTCCCAATTGGATGGGAGTGAGAATAACGAACTTTGGCATGATAATATCTCAGTTAAGTCATGTTTTTAATAGGAAAAAAGGTTAAGAGGAATGTTAACCCCCCTGCCCCACAAATAAATAAAAATTTTCAATAGAGAGCTTCATGAGACAAAGGCCTCCTACTTTTAATGGATCCTCGGATCCCT
The DNA here is from genome assembly GCA_963277665.1 of Viscum album. Lineage (NCBI taxonomy): Eukaryota > Viridiplantae > Streptophyta > Magnoliopsida > Santalales > Viscaceae > Viscum > Viscum album. Next base: position 517,723,482 of record OY728141.1, read on the forward strand.
CAATTCTAGAAAAATGGATCAACTCCATTGTGACAATATTCTCTGACCATTAATGTTCTTAAAAGGAGAAGTTACGTCATGCTGGTTATCATATGGAGGTTGAAGCTGATCAATAGTGGATATGGATCAAAAATACGTAGCCTAAATAGGAGATCAAGTCATTGGAATGCATGGATTTCGAGAAAAAAAATGATAAATATGTTTCTCGCACCCTCCAAATTAATATTGAAATGGACATCCTTGACCTCAATAAAAAAAGACAAAGAACACATCAGAGCATACAATGAAAACATCACAAGGCATGCACAACACACATCAATCTTTGTCATTACCCTGGAATGAAAGGTTGACTGCTTATTTGGTTGGCTAAAACCAATCCTACGGAAATACCTAATGATCATTGATTTAGATATCTATGAGGAAATCATCTCATGTGCCCTTAATTTCCAAATGGAGATTAGAAAATATCATGGGTATTTTGGGGATATTAAATATAAGGTGTACTTTAATTCTAACGATTTGATAGATAAATCCATCGGTGATAAATGAATACATCACCCCACTTTCCAAATGCGAAAAAAGAATAACCCTAGAAATTTCTTGAAGGGGATGAAGAAATTAATTAGGTGTGGAAGAGAAGGTAACCAGAACATTATCTACCAATAAAAAAACTCGTGGTTGTGATAGATGAAAGGAATGCTCTGTTTGACCCTCAATAAGCTTTTCAATGCTTCAACTATAAAGAACCAGTGCAATTTTCAAAATATTTCCCTATTCCAAGGGTTTTCAAGGCATCCAACAACCTTTAAGGCAGAAAGGGTGAGCGTTTTCCATCACTACCACCAAAGTGAACCCCGACAATGAAGTGGTGCCATGTATGTAGTTATTCATGGAAAAATAGAAAACATACTTTTTGATTCTGGTTCTATATTTTTTTTTTATCCCGAATGTTTAGTAGAACAATCCCAACACTACAAAAAAACTGAGGAAGTACAAATTTCAGTGAGAATGCAAAAGGGGGCAATCATTTCAACCCATGAATATAACTTATCCCCTATCACAATTTGTGGTTTTCACTTCCTAATGAACCATGTCATACTCCCTTTCATGGAATTTCAGGCAATTCTTGGAATGTATTGGAATTCCTTATATAGAGCCATCATAAATTGTTATGGGAGGGAAATCACTCTCTATATGGAGAATTGACCCCCAATTCAGTACTAGTGAAAAGAGGTGAATGAATTTTCATTAACACCATCATCTCAAGTGTGGATATTACTTCCCTTTCAGCACGCATATCCTTCTCAAATGATTGAGTCTAAAGAAGCAACCATCCTTTAATACATGAATATTATGAGGGAATTTGTTGAAGTGTTTCCTGAGGAATTTTTTGGTATTCATCCTATAAGAGATGTGGAATTTAATATTGATCTTATACCTGGGGTGTCTTCAATATCCAAGAATCTATATAGAATGGCTTTTATGGAGAATGAGGATATGAAAAAAAACATTAGGTTAATCTTCATAAATATTTTATATGCCCACGTGCTTCACCATTAGGTGCACTAGTCCTCTTCTTCCGGAAGAAGGATGGGTCAACGTGATTTTTCATTGATTATCATGATATAAAAAAATCACAATAAAGAACAAGTATCATATGCCCCAAATTGATGACTTGTTCGATCAGCTACGTAGAGAACAATACTTCTCCAAGATGGGTGTGCGGTCGGGAAGTTACCAAGTATGGGTGAAGAATGAGGATATCCCCAAGGATGAATTTTGTTCAAGGTACAAGCACTAAGAATTCATAGTAATGCCTTCTGGACTCACTAATGCTCCAGAAATCTTCATGGACTTTAGGAATAGAGTCTTTATAGATTTTCTTGACAAATTTGTGGCATTCATTATATGTTATATTCTAATATACTCCAAAACCAAGGAGGATCAAGAAGATCATCTGAGAACCATACTAGATACCTAGAAAATGGATATTATCTATGAAAAGTATATAAAGTGTGAGTTATGGTTGAAGGAATTTTTATTCTTGTGTCATATCATCACAAGTAATGGGATATCTGTGGGTCCCTACAAGACAGGTAAAATTGAGTGATGGATAAGGCCAACATTTGTTATGGATATCTATAACTTCCTCAGGTTTTCTTGATATTATCCCCGATTTGTGAGAAATTTCTCACAATTGTCAAACCGTCTTACCAAGATAACTCAGAAAAAGAGAGTCATGTTTTCTTGGAGTGATGAATGTGAAGAGAGCATAAAATAGTTAAAAAGGAGTATTATCACTACTCTCATTCTCACACTACCCATAAGTGGAGAAAATTTTTGTGTATTTAGTGATGCTTCAACTACGGTCCAGGGGTGTGTGTTGATTCAAAACGACAATGTCATTGTCTATGCTTCAAGGTAATTGAATCTTTCCAACACATGATCTAGATTTTTATGTAGTAATATTCTCTTAAAAAATTTGACGACAATACCTCTTTAGAGAGAAGTGTGAAATATATATGGATCAAAAAATCCTCAATTATATATTCACATCGAAAGAGCTGATCATGAGCCAGCGAAGATGGTTAAAGATGATCAAAGACTGTGACAGCTCAATCCATTACCACCCTAGGAAAGCGAACTAGGATACAGATGATTTAGGTGCAAAGGACCCAGCGATTCTATCATTGATGATAATTGAAAAGGATACAATATTCTTATATTTTATTAATATGTACATGAGAATCATAAAAAAAAAAGATAACATCAACAATCCTTTCAAAAATGATCGCTCAACCATATCTTTATGAAAGGATAAAGAATGACCGAAAGGATGATGTGGGAATTCAGATGAAAGTGGAAACTATCAAAAAAGGGAAATCCTTTGAGATCAATGTTAATGAAGAAGAAGATGCAAGATTTCTGACAAGACTCTGTGTTCTATAAAATCTTGAGTTAAAGAATGATCTTTTGGAGAATGCAAATAGTTTTAATTTCTCCATTCACCCAGAAAACACAAAGATAAATCAAGATATCTGAGAGAATTATTGGTGGGATAAAATTAAGAAGGATATTGCTGAGTATACATTAATGTGCCTGGTATGTTATCAAGTGAAGGATGAGAGGAAGAAGTATAAGGGGATGATGAAACCATTACCTATAACCACATGGAAATGGGATAAAATCACCATAGATTTTGTCACTAGACTTTCGAAGACATCTAATGGAAGCAATGATATCTGGGTTGGTGGGGATCATCATACAAAGATTTCACACATCATTGATATTCGAGATGAATTATCTTTCGATCAACTCAAATGAATATAAATCATAGAAGTGGTAAGTCTTCATGGTGTACCACTATCTATTATATTCTATCATGATCCAAGACTCACCTCTGTGTTCTAGAAGAGTCTTCAAAATTATATGAATATTGAGCTGAACATCATTATCGCTTTTCATCCTCAAACTAATGGCCAATCTGAGCAGGCTATCCCAACACTTGTGGATAACTTGAGAGAATGATCAATGGACTAAGAAGTAGGATGAGATAAACATCTTCATATGGTTGATTTATCTTACAATAATAGTTTCCACTCAATCATTCAAATTTCTTCTTATGAATCCATTTATGGGAAGTGGTGCCTAACACTTGCATGTTGGGATGATGGTGGGGAGTGAAAAATGCTAGGTATAGAAATAGTCTAAGATATGGCGGAGAAGGCTAATACCATCCAACAGAACATTAAATCTTCTTAGAGTTGACAAAATAGCTATTCTAATAGTTTTCTTTGAGACCAGGACTTTGATGACAGAGACATGGTATTCCTCCGTATATCACCATGGGAGAGAGTTATGATATTTGGAATAAAGGGAAAGTATAGTCCAATATACACCTTCCTTTTTGAGATATTTGATCATATTGGAGTAGTGGCATGTCGACTAACACTCCCATCGAACCTATCTCAAGTACATGATGTATTACATGTATCTCTTTTGAAGAAGTACATAGCATACCCATCGCATGTACTCAATCTGGAGGTGGTACCATTAAAGTATGACCTATCCTATGAATAAAATCTTATGAATATATTATATTGTTGGGAAAATGTTCTATGAAATAATATTGTTCCCCTAATCAAGTTGTTGTGGAGAAACCACATGTTTGGAGAGGCAACGTGGGAATCAGAGGAAGTTATGAAGTACAGTTACCCGAATATGTTTAATGTGGGAAAAGGAAATTTCAGGCCTGAAATTTCTGAAGGGGGGAAGATTATAATGACCTAGACTTTTTTAATAAACTTTTATCTTTATCTAGTTAAATATTTTATTATATAAAATATTCACTTCGTTGGTTTTACGTTTTTTATTTCAAAACACCATTAATAATTGTTATTATTGGTAATATAGATGTTGAACAGTGATAACATGATTATTATGAATATAGGGCTTTAACAAATTCAATTTATATAGACAAAGGAAGTGATAGCCTCATCCAGTAGAATTTCTCCACACGATACCCATTTTATAGAGCTTGGAAAGGAATTTGTGTCACTGGGCTTCGATCTTGACCAATCTCAAGTTGAGCTTCAACACGGTAAGCTTGAACATGACCGCCTATGGGAGGAGTAGAAGTTGATAGAGATTCCCACCTGAGCGATATTATCTGATCCACCCTAATACTCTATCATCAATGAAAACCTTAACCATAGGTCTTATGTGGTTGTTATAAGAGTTTTTGTAAAAAGTCCCTAGCACTATTGTTATGTACATTATTTTATATAATAAATAATGGACATTCATTTTGTTGTTGTTACATTGTAAATTGTTTTTAAAACACCATTAGTATTTGTAGTTAATATTCAATTAAGAAAAATATTTTGAGGAATTAATGGATTTTTTAATTAAATAATATTTTAATAAAATATTATTACTAAATTAATTTTATTAAATATAAATGATCTTATAATTTTTATCAATTCAATTGTAATTTTTATTAATGTTTGAAAACTGTTTTTTCCAAAACCCATGAATTTCCGATAAATGCCTATTTTTATTTTAAAAGTTAAAATGCACAAATTTAAAAATTATTTATATTAAATGAATATTATTTTTGGAATCAGGATGTCATAATTTTCTAATGGTGAATTTATCTTAATTTTGTGAGACATTCAAATTTTTTAGTAAAGAATAAATATTGGTTCAATATGTAATTTGTTTTATGACATCATAATGACCAAATAGTGGTTTAATAAAATACTATAAAATAGATTTTCGGCCAATATATGTTCTACCTATAAAATAATTTGATTTTATGTATTTTTGATTAATTTTATGGTACCTTAGTAGACCCTCCTAGACTTATATAACATTTTAAATTTTCAAATGATTTACTGGACACTGTGACACACCTCCACATAAGTAAGCCTAATATTTTAAGAATTTCAGAAATTGGCCTTATAAAGTAATTTTTTCTACTCCCCTTGGGAAAAAACTTGGGAAACAACCAGGGGGTTTTTAGTAATTTTCATTATTTTAAGGTGTGGTGTCCAAAACCAAAATAGTAATAAATTCCCTCTTTTTTCCTATATTAACCCACCCAATAACCCACTTCTCTTAACTTAAAACCCTTAGAGCATGTTCCAACTATACCCTACTCTCTCTAGAATACCCCCATGGTGCTCCAAGCTCTAAATAAGCCTCTCCCAAGCCTCTCTCAATCCATTGGATGACACTTCCTTGTAAGGGATTCCTTCCTTTCTCATTTTTGTCCATATTTCATTATGTTGTTATACAATTTTTTTCAATTAAAAATGTTGGGGTATGATTTAGCACGTTACCATACTTACTTAATTAAGTTTTAATAATGAGATACCACATTATTTCTCATTACATCATCCCATGCACAACCATTACCATGCCGAATTTTCGTAAGGAATTTCTCTCTTCTAATTTACATTCAAACAATTATTTTATATTGTGCATATAAATTTCATTACATATGTTTGTACATGTATGTATATTACCCCATTAGTTTACATTTCATGTGCATATGATGAGATAACCTTTCTCTCTCATCATCGATTTTTATGAATTCTTATGTCATGCCATCATGCTGTCGAAATTGCACCGTGATTCTCCAAGACAATGTCTTAGTGTAGTGTATACCATGCCAAATTCTCTATCAAGGGTATTAAACATTGTGAACATTAACTTATTTATTTTAGAGTCTTATGTTTTAATTCCAGATTCCTTTATTGTAGAATAAAATATGATGTTTAATTAATCCTTGTTAATTGATCTATGTGGAGCACTTATCCATGAAATTAAATGATTAAGGAGGGTGTTCCCTGATAGCACTACAATGCATTGGGTAATGATTGGTATCATGATACATCAAGGGAAATTAATTCTTAATCATGATAATTCATATGCAATGATGGTTTACTCATGATCCATGTGAAATGGTCCTTGTCTCATGCTAATATAATGTTAAATGTTGTTTCTACATTTTAATGTAATGATAATCATGCAATATCATGCCTTTATGTTTATGTTTCTATTATGCTCCATTTAAATGTCTATTTCATAACATGTAATATATTTTCCATGGTATGCATTGTTTAATCCCTTAATGGGATTCATATACCACCCTTTTTTATGCATGTCCTCAGGTTATCCCATGCAATGCTAAGTACGAAGGAATGTGTGCTGTTATATAAAATAATTTTTCAAAAATGATGTGTATTTTATGTTTTAAGTTGTTATGTAATGTTCATAAGTCCCAAATATAGTAGACCTATCATTATTATATGTTGTATAAAGTGATGATTTTATGTAATAAACTATATTTACATGTGATGTAATGAGAAGGGTTGCAATAGTATCCATCTTCTTACATTTTTGGGTAACCTTCGAAGATGAATATTTGAGAAATCATTATATTCACAAGGTGGTTTGGTTACAAAGTGTTTCAAGAAGTATTGTTTCAAAAAGAGACCCTCATTTCCCATTTCATTTTTGGAAGGATCATTAAAAATCCATATAATCTTGAGTTATTTTTTGAAAACCCTACCATCCATATACAGATTGTCAATTTTAGAAGACTATTCAGATTCTATACTATATGTTATAAACCTATGTTTTTGATTTTGGTGCTTCATTGGAAAATATATGGAAATTTTGGAGTATTAATATAATAATATCTTCATCAATCGATCAAAATGAAACCATTTGAGACATTTTAGGGATGGTCGTTACTTTTTCCACTTTATTGGGTGGAGGAAGGTGAGTCAACACTTGTTGGACATAGTATCATGCAAGAGACATGTGAAGATGTTTAGTTTATTAGACCAGATTTTGTGACTATGTATATTAGGCATAAATATTATTTTTACTATTATATATTTCCTCTATAATTCCTTATTTTTCATGATGTTTTCCTTTGGGTTTCACCTAGGTTGTGGTAGCACTATATCAAAATACGATGAAACCTAGCACCAATGTTTGTTGGGCCATTTGAAATTGTGAAAAGGGTTGGTCCATTGGTGTATCATCTATCTCTTATAAAGAGATACAATAACATGCATTATGTCTTCCACATGTCGTAACTATGATGATATCATTTATACCCTTAAAATGTGATATATGTACATGACATCCGGATTTATGACGATAAATCCATTAAGTTGCATCTGATATGGGTTGTGTATCATTAATAAAAATATCATTGGGACAGACTATAAAACTTTTTCATGTGTAGTGGTATCATGGAAGAGTTTATTATGTGGCATGGGAGAGAGATTCTAATATGCTTACACAATGGAATGAATTATTCATAGAGACCTCACAGTGAATCTTGTAGTATCCCAAGGATGAGTTGTTATATGGTGGGGAGGTTGTAAGATACTATATATATTCATGTATGATTCTCTCTATATTGATCAGTTGAACCATGGTGGATTGTATTGTTCAGATATTGATATCATTTTTTGGTTAAAATAACTTAATGATTTGTGATGTATGCATGTTTTATTAAAAGGATTCTAGTTATTAATTGTAATAAGTGTAAATATGTGTTCTTTGTAAGTTTAGAATCTTTGAAAGTGGTTCAGGTTGTTTAAAAGAAAACTAGGAGAAAAAATGAATTGCAGAACATTTACACAAAAGAATAAGGGATTTTAAATCATGTAATTATCTGAGGGTTTTAATAAATTGAATCTAAGGTGATATTTTTTAAGAAAATTCCATTAAAATAATATACACAACAAGTAATAAGGTTACACACTATTTATATGACCAGACTGTTATTTTAAACATTCTATGAAGATGAAATTCTAACTATTTCTCTACAAATAATCTCATGTCAATCATATGAAATTATCTACAAGATTTTTTCATTCCAAACACCCTTATAGATGATTTATTTTCGTCTTAAAACTATGGTATATTTCATTTATTGTGTTTATTATTTCTTCCCATTAGTTCCCCAACCATTATGGTGAAATCCTTTGGTCAATTTGATTTCATGTTTTGATCATGATAAATAATCATATTGGAACCTCGTTGAAATCATTTTCACCTTCATCCTAAAGGGTGTTGGTCGTTGGAAGTGTCCTTAGATCATCAGTTAAATTTAGTGTTTCTAAATATTTACCCTATGGTTTGATAATTTCCATTTTTATGCAATATTATTAATGTGATATCTTTTCATCCATCTAAATAACATCAATAATTTACTTAGGTTATTAAAAAAAATTATTCAAATGGATTAAATAATGTTTAGCATTACATATTCACTAGAGTAATTACATGTAATAGAATCTAAATTTTTTTATTTTTCCCTATGGATATAATTGGTAATCTATTTTGAATTGAATTACAAGTGGAATGAGAAAGAATAATGGTAATTCTCATAATTATCCATTGAGAATTGTGATGTGATGTTGTGATATCCATTCTATGTGAGATGAATTTGGTTCCATGATATAATGATAATATTTCGGGTTCAACCCTTGAACTTGCACACATATAGGATGTAATACTAATATTTTCTAGGCTTCACATAGTCCATGCTATAATTCTTATTGAGAATGGTCTATGCCCAGTTCCCTATTGTAATAATTATAAGGATTTTACATAGGTATGTTGTAATGATTATTGGGATTTAACCCAGAATATTTGGACTATACAATGGTAATATAAAGGTGGTTGGAATCGTCATAAGGAAAACCCAAAGATATTATCTCATAGCCTCAAAGTAGGTTATCTTACCATGGTTATACGATTATTGTTAGTGTGGTCTTAAGACATAATAATAGATATTCATGTATGGTGAAAAAGCAGTTTATCTTACCATGGTTATATGGTTGTGGTTGGCATGGTCGTAAGAAATTATCATAGATATTCAGGAACCTATAAAATGTAGTTTTTATATCTATTTTATTATTGAATTTAATAATAAACATGTTCAATGTTTTATTGAATTCAATTATTATCAGGCTGGTCATTTAGAAAAGGACTTTATATTTGATTGATTTTTTTTCTTTTGGGATGGTGTTTGGAGATTGGACAGATGTTGGATTCGGGACCCTGGACATTGAGTATTTTATTGAGTCAGGTAGTCTTTTATTTTATCATTCTAGAATAACATTTGGTTACATTCCATAACTTAATTATATTATTATTTTATTATATATTGGATTATTCACTTACTTTTTATTGTTGTCTTCTCTTATATATATTCATTGATTTTTTTTCTTCTTATTATGAATTTTTTATACTTCTATAACACTTTATACCAAGGTGTATAGTCTCTCGCCTATAATATAAACTCCCCCACTGCTAGTCGGAAGCCTCTGGCATACACGGAGTTATACATGAGGTCTCTTACCAATCCATTTCTGGCCACATAAGATAGTGTTAGAATGGGGGACATTACAACAGTTTTTTCAAAGAGAAAATAGAGGATGATAGATAATATCCTTTCATAAGTGTGGGAGATGACCAACATGTAAATTTTGAAAAGAATAATGGGTGCCCACATTTTTAAAATTAAAAAATTCTCATAAATGTGTCATTATTAAACATTATTGGTGATGTGATCAAAATATTGTGAAATAATGGGTGTTGGAGATGTTCTTTTTTTCATTTTTACCCTAATATTTTTAATATAATCCCCATATAAACACATCTTAAACTTAACAGAGGCAATTAATTTTTAATTATTTTCAGTATACATTATGGTACAAAAAATTAATTTTCCATATAAATTAATATAATTTTTTTTGATTCCGAATATTGAATCAATATTTCCAAATTAAATTAGAATAAGTGAAAAAACATCAATTAAAAATCAATCATTGAGATGTGTTGAAAAAAAATTCCAAATAAAAACAGTCAAAAGATTAAAAAGATGTTATATCAAGATTCAATATGATATAAATTAAAATAGAAATAATTTTTTATAAAATAATATAATTTAACTAGTTATATATTTAAACCTATTGACTATTTAATTTTACTTAGTAAAAAATATAAATTAAATGGAAATTTTGAAATAAAAAGTCAGTATTTTTCATTATTCGTTAAAAAATTAATTATTTCATAAAATTATAAAAATTTAACACAAAGTTAATTTTTTCGTTATTTTTTTAAAATAAAGATCAATTTTTTAAAAAATATAAATATGAGAGAATTAATTTCTAAATTATGTGAACAATGTGTGACTATACCACCGTAAATAAAAATACATTTACCATAAAACCATTTATTTTTTCCAGATGATTGTTATTATATTTATAATCAATAGTTAAAAGATTAGGCAATTTTATAAATATTTTAAAAAATTAATATTCATAATTCTTTTTTCCCTATTATCAAAAATAAACTTAATGTCTCAGTTATAATGTCCATGTTCTATAATAATATTTTAATAGTGTGAGGTGTTTAGTTTAAAACCAACTTGTTTTCATTACAAGAAATCAAGAGTATTGAATATATTTAAGAAAAATATCCTATAGTCTCATTGTGTTATATTATATTCTATGATTAGTTTTATATATCGTAGTAACTATTGAGGAAGATGTTCTTCTATTAAAAACACATGGTGTTATATTTTATAATATCACATGTATAATATTAATGTATAAATTCTATAATATGTGTGTGGAAACACCCAAGGTATATTACATGCCAAAAAATAGAGCTTAGTTCCCATGAAAAAAGTAGGGTATTTTTATAAATATTATTGAAAAATGATATAAAATAAGTGGTGAGACATCAGAAAACATTGGGGATAACCTAAAGGAATTTATTAGATGGAAATTTCCAATACTAATTATGATTATATCTATCAAACATTAATAAAAGAATAAGTGACATGCATACATAATTGTGTCTATGTGTATATGATGAACTAATGTGTTATAATTGATTTTTGAATGATTATTACTATTTATATAAATAATTAAATGTTCAAGGTATTTTCTATATATTTTCTATTCATATTTAATTTTAATTTCTATATAAAATTTAAAATTAACTGATGTCTTTATTTATGATAGATCATTCCAGGACAGTATTTTGAAAAAATTTCAAAATGTGATTTTTAGTATTTTAAAATGGTGGTGTATATAATCACCCAACAATAAAAATAATTTATAATGGTGTGTTTGAACTATAATTCATATTCATGGATATTTTAAGGTTGTATTTTTAGTGAATTAGGTAAAACTCTAACATAGTAAACCCATATATTATAAGTCGATACTTGTACTCAGTATCCATTTTTTCACTAATAGAAAAACATTAAAATAAAAAATGATTTATTTTCCATTCATATATTCACTAATTTCCACATGACATATTAATTTTCCTTACCAATCTTAAGGCATTTTAAATAAAATTTGAAATATGTGATGAGCATAAACACTCTATAAGGGACATCAATAAAGTAAATCATTAGTCTAGTGAAAACATGAAAATCAATTAAAAACAATATCTTAAAAACTCATTAGAAATGATAGAAAAATAACATGGGTGGATTGGGACATCATTACCATATAAATCATACATTAAACCTTACAAATTAAATAACCATATACTCAACTTCCATCTCCAAATTACATAATTCATAGGAAAACAATAATGGGGCTCACCCATCATATAAACCATAGTGAGATCATGATTATTTTATGATATATAATGGGGTTAATCCCTTTGTATAAGAAATATCAGGGTAACCAATGATATATTATTGTAATAAATCCATCATTATTAATGACCAAAGTCTATATAATTAATAAAACCATTTAAAATATTTTAAACCCTTCTGTTTAACAGTTCTATATATCAAAATATCCTTTTAACATAATAATAACATAAAAATTTAAAATCTGGGTAAATTATAAGGAATATAATTTACCCACAAATAATGCTGATAACATATAATGGAAAAATTAATTAAAATAAGTATCATTAAAACATAAATTTTCATTCATGTCGTTTATATTAAAAAACATTCCAAGTTATTAAAATAATTAATCCTTATTTAAAAACCATTTATAAATTGAATTTTTTTAATCAAAGTATCTCATACCACTTTTAAACATAATAAATTAGTTATAATTTCAAAACATTCAACTCCATGTAATTAATTCCATACAATTGTTATGAAAACATGGACATAAATGATAATAATTTATAAGAATAAATCTTTAAATCATTATAAACGATGTTCTAGTAAAAGAGCCCCTTACTATGAGTCTGACTCATCACATAAAATCCTTATATTCTTGAAAAATAAATATAGATTAATTTATTTTAATTTCTTGATAATGTTCATAAATATTATTATTCATTTTATATCACTTATTATCATGTTTTAACAATTACTAAATATGTTATGTTCATGTCAGATGTCTTTTCGATATTTAGCACAGGAGTTCAAATTCACATTGGTATGTAGAATATGGTATGATAGGTCATTAGTACCTAATCTCCAAAATAGTATTAATTATATAATAATCTATCATACAAATATATTATACTTAAATTTAACCATTTATGTATGGTTATGTAATATGATTAATATTATAAATGTGGAGAAAGTAGTTTTATAATGTTTATAATATTATTTTTATATTTAATTACTCGATTCTCCCTCAACTGTGGTAAAAAAATATAGTTACTCTTAAAAACCCCAAGAAGGGACCTATATAATAAATTTAGACATTATAATTATAAATATGGAATAAATTATTTCAAAATTCAAAACATAAAATTCTAATAATTTTATTTAAAAATAATATCGTTGATGGATCTAGAATGAGGTTTTTTTAAATAAAAACATTCAAAACATCACAATGTTTTTATATCTAATTACAATGTGAAAATTATTACAATTAACTAAATTGGATTAATTTTAAAAAAATTACATGATCTAGTTTTTCTTTAAAACCATTAAAATTTATAATTTTTCACTAACAATTAATTTCAAGAAAAATATTTTTCAATTTAAAATGAAATGTTATTTCTCTATTCTTTAAAATATGAATATTACAAACAAATTAAACCAAATAAAATAATAATACCAAATATTCATTGAATATATTTATTTTTTAAAATAGTACATATAAACATTTCAAAAAATAAATTTTACATACGACCTCTACCAAAATGCTGAAAAAGACCTTTATTTTAAAAATACGACTTTTATGAATAAACATTTATTTATTATTATATCATGTATAAATAACATAAATGATTAAATTAAAACATTTTATTTAATATATTATATGTATATTTAATTAATATGATCCCATAATAGTGTGTTTATATTTTAATATAACACATTTGTCAACATCTAAATATTTTTTTTGGAAAACTTTTCCTTTTATTTTAAAAAGTGGTTTAGTTTCATTTAGAATTAATTAGTCCAAAAAAATTATATATAAATCTATAAACAATATTTTTATAATTTAATTAATTCTATATATTTCCATAATTATTAATAACTATGTTATAATCTTAACATTTAAATAATAATATTTATTTTTTTCATCTAAACATTTTGTAGTGTATCATGTACGCCATCGAAATTATTCATTATTTTTTTATAACTAGGGATGTCACATTATCCTTAAAAAATAAATTTTCCCTTCATAATTTGATCTCAGAATCCAAAATAAGGGGATTTTATTATCAATACTCATTTTTAAAACCACAAATTAGAAAAAGGATCAACAAAACATCCACATTAAAATAAATAAAGAAACGTTTGATAGTCACCTGAGATTGTGAATACTAGGGTTCTAAGTACGAAAATATAGAAGTGGATGGGAGACCCAACTGTTAAGTTCTGATTGAGAGTGATTTGGACCTTGGTCATGATAATGTTAACAATCACAAACCGTAATTCTGTAATGCTCTATGATGTCTTTTTTTTGGTATGAAAAGTAAGTGGATAACATTTTTGTTTTTAGATCCCTTTCATTTAGAGGAAGAATTATTACATCCTTGAATAATAACATAGGGAAACATAATTACTTTAAAATTATAGTTTCATCCTTTAATCAAATATCACCTCAAAATCATCTTTTTCACTAAATGATGTGTATTCATGATGAATTATTCACACCCAAATCACAAAAATCATTATGTAGAGAATCACACAATCCACTAACGATTAAATAGGTATTTATCACGTCATGAAAAAATTTACAAACCCCAAATATTATAGTTAATTTAAAGAAAATATCCAAAATAATTAACCATATATGATGAAAAACTACTTTATTCTCAAAAATTAAATAGAAATAACGGAAGTTCAACATAGACAATTCGAAAAATAACATTCCTTAAAATTTTTAAATAACATTATAAATATGATTAAAACAGAATAACATTTGAAGTATTTGATCAAATATAATTCTATTATAAATGTTAATGATTTATCGCTAAATGACATCAATTACTCTTGATATTTCCTACCAAAAATAAATTCCCATAGTAATAATCAATATATACTAATAATTTCAATAAATAAAATAAATGTGAAAAAGTACAAAAATTAATAATTTATTCTTCAAAAGTATAATTCAACCTTAATTTCTCAAATATAATCCCATAGTATTCGGTTTACCTAAACAAAAAAGAGTTCCCAAAATAGTTAATGACATTTGAAACAACCTTCATCACTTAATCCCCCAAATAATTTTTCAAATATGAATAATATATTATTATAAAAATAAAATTATTATTATTTTATAAAATATATTAACTAAAAATAAAAATTTATATTGACTTGGGATATCATGTAGGCCAGTGGAAGGTGATTCACCCTTGTCACCCTTCATTTGTGGGTTCAATTTAAATAGCCTTTCCAGACGGGGTGGGTTGTCACTCATCAAGCGTTTTCTCACCCATTCTATGTGTTTTCCTTTTTTAACAAAACCACATAATTCTTATTAAAATATAAAAATATTATAAATTACTCAAAATAACAATAATGTCGTTTAACATCAATGATTATCACATACCTTTAATTTTTCTTCCCAACAACTAATCATCCATAATTACATCAATAATAAATACTCCATAAATACTGATAATAACATTAATATTTAATAGTATAAATCGTCGAAAGGGGGATCTAAGTTATTATTCATATGATCAACCTCATAATTATAAACTCATGATTATAACCCTTAATTTTAAGAAAAATATCATAATCCCCAAAGTAGTCAAAACTAACCATTGATACCAACATTAAGTGCCCATAAAAACATAATTATTATATTATTTTTTAACAAGAATTCACATTCAATTTTATTTTCAGTTTAGAGTTTTATTTAATCTGTAAAAACTCATGCATAGTAAACCCATACTTTACAAGTTGATACTTTTACCCAATATCGATTTTTTTCACAAATAAAAACTCTTTTAAAATTAATAATGATTTATTTTCATTTTATGTCTTTAAAACTATCATCCTGACATATTATTTTTTCCTAACTAATCTTAAGACCAAGGAGAAAAATTTTAAAACAAGTGATGAGGAAAAAAATATCATTATGAGACATAATGAATTAAAATTTTTAGTCTAGTGAAATCATGAAAACCCATTAAAACCATTTCATAAAAACTCATTAGTAGGAATGAAAATAAAATAAAAACAAGGGTTGACATTGCAGATGATGATAAAGAAAATCACTTTGTGTTTTGAGGATGGTATTAAGGATGAAGTCGATTAAGAAATAAATCATATTGTAGTGGATTCTACAAGATTCAAGGGTCAAGAGAAGTAATTTAATGTAGATTTCATTTAGAAGGCGTTTCCTAAAAAATATCATTCCCACTATACTTTTTGGAATGATGAGGGGATCTTTTCAAGGTGGATAGTCATGTTGAGTAGCCAATTGTGGAATATGTAACGGATGATGTGAATAATTGTAATTCTTCTTCTCTTGTTGGGATTCTGGAGGAGTTTGATCTAGTGGATAAGGATCATTCGTATAGTGATAGTATTGGCATTTTCCAAGCTGAACCAAAACTGATCTAACCGGTTGAGGTTTAGGGAGAAGTCCCCACAAAGGATTATTCTCCTCCCACTAATATGACATTGTAGTGGAGTAATAAATATTTCACCAATTTTTCCCCTATTTTAGACTCTATAAACACCCATGAATTTGATATGCTTAATCTAAAAGCCCTTGAGAAAGTAGGATGAAGCAATCAAAATAACACCCCCTACTAACTAGATCTAAAATCGGAGTAGTTGATGAATCATCAGAGTAGTTGACCATGGGGTTGAAGGGTGTGTATAATGTCTCACGATGAAATTATGATACTCAATAGGTTAATTATATTCAGGATCTTCCTCTGGAGGCTACCCAGTATGGTATTATTATATGAGTTTTAATTTTGGAGGATGTTACCCCTGATGTTGTTCCACTTGTTATACAAGATAATCCTTTAAAATATCTAGTAGAGGGATGGATACATAGGGTGATATAATAGTTCATGACTTTCTCATTATGTAGTATTTCTAGGAGGAGTCCACCTAGGCCTTAGTGGAGGAGATCTCAGCTAATGAGTGACCATCCAAGATGATGTAATAAAGAAGATAGTGCCACCTGGCTTCTCAGGGGGGGGGGGGTTTCTTGAATCCGGGCTAGTATAAGATGATATGATCTATTTGATATGTTTGATATACATTTTTCTATAGGTTTGGTTTTTTTATATAGGAACATTTCATCTTTTATATTCTTTTATCCTTACTTTTAATTAATAAATTTTGGAGCCATGGATTTTTTCCATGATGATCTGTTTTGGTATTATGGGGATTAACACTTCGTAAAAGCATTATCGAGCTCACCCATGAACTATAATTGGCGTCAAATATCCATTTATAATATAAATGGAGTAGAACATGAATAAAACCCATAAAAAATCTTTTAAACCCATGTAAAAAACACTTTCAGAAATTAAAATACACATTTCACATAAAAATCACATTAAAATAAAAAAACATAGACATTATAAAGAAACTAATTTTATTGTAAAAAACATTGAATGAATGTAATGAAAACATTAAATATTTAAAGCATCATCAAAACAGAAAATTTGATTCGTGTCGTATATTTTTTAAAAAAAACCTAGTTATTGAACTAATCATTCCATTTTAAACCCAATTTAAAAAAAGAAAATTTTTAATAAAAGTTTCCCATACCATATTGAAACATTTGAATGCAATAAAATTTTAAAAAATTCATGTACATATAAATAATTCCGTAAATCCATTTTGAAAAAATGGATATGAATGAAAAATATTTAGAAGATTATATGTTTTAAATATTTAAAATGTTGTTTTAGTGAAAGTGGTTCATACTAGGTGTCCTAATAATCATGTACAATCCTTATATTCCTTTATAATAAACGTAAGTTAATTATTTAATTTCATGATAATGTTATTAATTTTTATTTTTCCTTTTATATCAAAAATTATCATGGTAAAATGATTACTTAAATATATTTGTTCATGTCGGATGTTTTGTCGATATTGGACAATTGAGTTCCAAGTCACTTTGGTAAGTCGAATACAATCAAAGAAGTAATTAACCCATCATATCAAAAATAATAATAATGATTTAATAATTTTTTTTATACATAAAATATACTTTAAAATCAAACCATTAATCTATAGTTATGAAAAATTATTTATGTCATAATCATGGAGGTAGTAGGTCATATGATTGCAAGAGTAACATTTCAATTATTAACGATCATTATGAAAAAAATATAGTTATTTTTTGAATTCATAGAATTGTCATAATATATTTAATATAATATTAATCATTTAAATTTACTTATTCATATCATCCATGTGATGTTCTGATTAAAAATGAATCACAAAGTTTCTTGGAGGTGATAGTTCACAAGTATGTATAAATGCGGTTATAATTTTTATGTGCATAAAAATTAAGAAAAAAATTGATATATTATAATAATTTAATGATAAAAATTTCATGGATATAATTTATATACATTAATTACATGATTTTCACCATTCTTGATATTTGGTGATAGAAAACTAATTATATCGGTTAATGTTGGTGATTGTTCAGTCATACACATGAATGATTACTTATTTTTTGATTTTATGGAAGGGGAAATGGATTATGGTTATCATATTAACATACTAAAAAATAATCATATTATGTATACTTCATATATAATTTCATCATGTTTTGAGATGTTTTGATGGTTTTGGATGAAGAAAAAAATAAAAACTATTAATTAAAAACAATGCTTCTTATTCTAACGATATTCATTGATTAACACCTTAACATCTACAAAGAGAGTGCTCATCCTAATATGAGACATATAGAATAGATTCAATGATTCTAGGATGGGACTTTGGTATATTTTTTTGAATCTAAATTGATTTGATGTGTGATGAAAAGAGAATAATGGGTACTATTTAAAAAGTGAGGAGAGGGTCCCTTTTGGAATTTCTTTTAATGATTAAATTAATATAAATTTATTTTCTATTCAAAATTTCCCAAAATTGATTTATTTATAATATAGTATGATTATTATTTAAAATATAATTATCCAATAAAAATTAAACATGTTTTAATTATTTTCAAAGCCTTACTTTTTGTTTTAACCATTACATTGCCCTTTTAATTTTTATTGTGATATCATGTAATTTCTAATTTGTTGGATAATAAAATTATTCTAAAATCATAAATGACCAATTAAAGAGAAATTGATGAAATTTTATTACTTATACAAATTATTTTATCGAATTTTTATATTTATTTAATTTTTATATCATTTAAAAAATGTTATTTTCTAAATGTATCAATAATATCAATTTTTAAACCATTAATTAGTTGACTTTTTAAAATATATCATAATAGAAATATAAGTTCAAACCAACTCCTTTAAATCAACACTAAATGGATAAATGAGTCCATAAAATTCATGTATGACATTAAATATATGAAATTAGCTTTATTTTATTATTTTTATTATCATTTATTATATTCTTTCTTTAATTAGGTAATTACTACGTAATCATTGTTTCATAATTTAATCTAATTATATAATACCTAAATATTATGAATACATTACCATTATGAAGAATGATACTTTCAATTTATAAAAAAATATAGTCAGACATATCACTTATATAACACCATATTAAAATTTTAATAGTTATGAGAAACATGATTATGATATCTTTGACTTAACTTTTAAAAAAATATTGTAAATTTCATAATCACACACAAGTGGCATCCAAAATAAATAATTTCAACCCAATAAATTTATTTTCGGTAAATAACTCATCCAATAAATTTTGGACGAGTTTTAGGAATTTTTTTTAATGATTACAATATTATGTTTATCTCTAATTACACTATTTACCCTTTACTTTGGTAGTAAAACAATTTCTAACGTAACATTAATAAATCCCAAAAATAAAAGGTGCAAATTTAATAAATTTGTAACTCATAATTCAAAATATGGAATCTATTTTTATAAAATCAAAATAATTTATTTTCATAATCTAATTATAAATTAATCTCATTGATGGATTTAGAAAACATTTTTTTAAAGTAAAAACATTCAACAGTTCATAATGTTTTTATATACCATTTAAATGTCAAATTATTCATAATTATCTAAATTATATTAAATAATAAAAACATTATTTAATTATACATTTAAAAAATTATAATATATAATTTATTACTACAAAATATTTTCATGAAAAAGACGTTTTAATTAAAAATGAAATATTCTTTTAACATTCATCATAAAATGAATAATATCACAAAAATAAAAAAATAAAACCAACTTTGATTTTCATAGTCCTATTTCAACAAAAAAGTTATTTTTTTATAAAATAAATGATAAAATTTACAAAAATGATATTTTAAATAGATTCCCCATCAAAATGTGACTGAACTCCATTTTTTGAAAAAAAACTTCTTTATGCATAAACTTTTATTTATTCTTATATAATTTCAAGAAAACAAATAAGTTTAATTTTAAAAATTAAATGGAATGTATCCAAAAAAAATTATTAATAAAATAGAAAATTAGTGATTTAATTATTTATAAAGTACACATGTGGATATTTAAATTTTTTTCTTTAGAAACACATTTCTTTTTATTCTAGGAAGTGATTTACAATAATTTATAATTAATTTGTCACCAAAAGAATTTTATTAACATGTGAAAAAAAATTCTTAGTTATAATAATATTATTCCTTCTTGCATTCTAACTACTCTTTTATAATAGTAACATTTTAATAATAATATTTAACTATTAATTTAAACATGATGTGGCATATAATGTACATTATCCATCATATTCATTAATTTTTAATGTCACGATTTCTTAAAATGTATTTAATTATTATTATTATTGTTTATAACATATTTTAATTATGATATTTAATTTTTCATAATAGGGAAAGCTATTTTTTGAATCATGTACTAAAAAAATTGGTTGTAATGGAAACATCCATTCTCTAGCAGGCACATATTCTTTCTAGTGGGTGAGATATCATGAACATATATGATTATGTGTTTTTTGAAAAATATAAAATATATAATAGATATATTTTTATAAGAAAGGGATCACTCAATTCCTATGGGCTATCAAGCCAATATATGAATGGGTTCTTCCATGGATAAACAATTTATTCACTATTGTATGTATAAATATATTCCAACCACTCCCAAGTAATCTAATCTATCTATTAAAATTTTATTTATAAAAGTTCCCTCAATAAAAGTCATTATATTTTTATTGGTGTGAAACAACACAATTCATTTATTTATCTTTTTTTTGAATGATTGGTCAACACATACTCTACACATTGAACTTATTTTTTGTGTTATTTCACTATTTTATCCAAATTAGGATTCCATAGAAACCCATGGAACTACAATTTTGGTGGTGTAAATATAAAATTAATGACATCGACAACATAATGTGTCTTTGTGAGATCCTTACAATAATATAAAAATTAAAGGCTAAAACCATTTCTAACTAAAATGTCCCCAACAATAGGTTTGACCTGACCAATGGTGGTAACTTCTCTAGATTCCTGAAAATTATGTGATTTTTATAGGTTTGGGAATGGTGTATAAATTATGATATCAAATTTGGATTAGGTATGTAAATAGAATAAGTTTTTCCATAATCTCTAGACCATATATTCACAACATGGTATTAAGAAAAACATATTGATGGTTTGCAACTGAATTTGTCAGATACATGACTTATTTTAAAGTTATATTGAATTTAATTTCCATTTATGCTTTGTTTTTGGGGTTTCTCAAGATTTTATGGTGGAATGAGTGAGTTTTTGTGAAATAGGCCAAACAGTGAGCCCAATTCTAGATTTAAAAATAAATTTTTTTTCTTTTATAATGTTTTCAGTTTTTAATATTTTTCATCCATTCAAATTCCTAAATTGTATCCCCTAATATATTAACACCGCCATTGTAGTTTCGAGCCTTTATAAATCCATAACCAAGGTGTATATGGGTATTTATGTAAGGGATTGGGCCTTCCCGAAATCTCAATTCTAGTTTTAAAAATAAAATGTGATTAATTAATAACATATTCAATATTTAGAATTTTTCGGTGATTCGAAGCCTCACACACGCCCATTGAACCCAGCCGCGCTCCTAATCTCTATATCCCCTCTTTGGAGATCTTCTCCATCACAATTGAGTTCTGAACTTCTTAGGGTTTTGAAAATTGGTAATTTTTGAGGAGGTGAGTTCTTCCCATAATAACTCTCTCAATTTTTACACTTTTTCCTCCTTTTAAGTTCCTTAATGGCCTCCTTATCCTTATTCAAACCTACCATAAATTTTTGACTGTTTTAAAATTCAGATATTGGTGTATGTGGGGTGATTTCTACAAGATCCCTCAAATAAGTTGGTCTTGTTCATTCTTCTTTAAATTTGATTAGGATTACATTCATTATGATTAGGGTTTCATACATTATCCATAAGGTTCATAATTTCTAGAAGTTAGGGTTCAATCCCAGGGATTGATATCTTGTCTTTTTTGTGAAATCTCAAGGTTTTATATTGTATTTCACTTCCTTTAGATTCGATGGTGGTGTGGTTTATGTTTTGCACCATGTTTTGAGTGTTTCGACTTAAAAAGTAGGTGATTCCATGTATAACCATTTTATGATGAGTTATCTTGCTTTTTTTATAAATTTAGTATGTTTCAAATCCATTTTGTGTGGTTTGAAACCTATTTTTTGATGGATTTGGTTATGTTTTTAATTTTTTAGTTCCATTTTTTCTTGGAATTGGGTTCTTTTCATGTGTGGCTCTTGGGGAAATGATTGGGTTTATTTTATAACATATGAAAGTGATCTATTAGTGTTGAAAGGGGATGAAAATTCTGGTTTTTTAATTTCTTAATGTCACCTGGGCCTTTTAATGGGGTTTTTGAATTGTTTTAATGTGTGAAACCATGTTTTACTTCTTGAACGTGATTTGTGAAAACATGTGATTTTCATGTGTACCTTTTTTTGTATTGTTTGAGGTATTTGTATAAAACATGGGGGTGGTTTAATAAATGTATTTAGAGTTTCAAATTTTTCTTTGTATTGTTATTGGGATTTTTTTTGGTCTTGAATTAGGCTTTTGAAATGGGTTTTGTATGCAAACCTTGGTTTCACCTCTTGGGTTGGTTTTATGAAAATTGTAAATGATTTAATAAGTTACACAATGTTTTAAATGGTTTCATATGTAATTTTTTGGTGATAGTATGTTCCTAAAATGAGTTTTTAAACATAAAGTGGATATTTATGTTGTAAAACATTTTGGTAATGTTTTGAAATTTGTTGAGGTGATTTATGAAATTGGGATGTGGGTGAGAAACAAGTTTTTGGGATTTTTTGCATGAGTGTGATGTGAAAAATGGACATTGATTATGAAAAGGGTATTTTGTAACATGTGAGTGGGATGTTACGTGATATTTAGCATCTTGGGAAAGATTTTATAAAAATTTTAATAGATTTTTGGAATTGTGAAATATGTGCCAAATGTGTTGTGGGCTATTTTTTGTGTGAGTATGATTTCAAAATTCATTTGAATGAAAAAGTGGATGTTTAGACTTGTGTGGAATACATGTGGTCTGTATGGAGAACTTGTGATGTGAAAATGATATTTTCAGGTGCAAATTATATTTATTGATTTGTTGAAATTGTCTGATCACAATGGGAAAACCCAGGCATCTTGGTGGGTGGACGTGTACTAGTGTGACAGTGAATCTTTGGGGTTTGGCCTTAGTTTCACATAGGATATTGATGCTTACAACTATAACTAAACTATGATGATAATGATTGGGGACCACTAGGTTATGTGTATGTTCCCTACTAGTGGATCGTGCAGGAGAAGGGATATTGTGATGGTTACTCTCACCAAGATACGAGGTACCTGGGACCCACAACGAGCTAGTTCCTAGATGTTATTTCCAATTGAATGTGCTCATTAGTTACTTTGTGATTACCATCTGCACATGGAATGTTTGGCTGGAAAAATCATTAGTGTTGAAATTATTTTTTTAAAGTGTTGATTCTTAATGAAAACCCACTTGAAAAATGATTTAATTTTTTTGTTTAATCTTTTAGAAATTGTAAGTAGCAT
This sequence comes from Viscum album, assembly GCA_963277665.1. Lineage (NCBI taxonomy): Eukaryota > Viridiplantae > Streptophyta > Magnoliopsida > Santalales > Viscaceae > Viscum > Viscum album. The sequence continues at coordinate 517,747,686 of OY728141.1, forward strand.
TTTCTGTTTATGAAAACATGCACGATTTTTTTCTTCGAATTTCAATCACATGGAATCTCTTAGTGGTGTTATGCTACAGGTAATTGGCTCACACCCTACTTACACCCTTGGGTGTAAGTAGACTTGGTTATTTTGTTGTTGCAGGTTTGGATACATATTTTAGTTCTAGTGGTTTGGGATTCTAGCAGTTCATTTGTGGTGAAGTCCTGTGGAGATGGATTGAGGGTAGCACCCCATGCCATGAGGGTTCATGGGCTGTTTCATTTTTATTTTGTACCTTTTTATAGTCTTTATGAGTTGTTTTAAAACATGTAATTCAGTTCTGAATTTTTAAAAATATGGTTTTAGTTGAAAAATCCTGATTCATTTTATTGAGTTTGATTGTTTTTTAATTTTTATAAACTCAGGTAAATCATTCCCAAACATCATTTAATGATACCTGGGCACTTGTGCCAGCCCGTGGGGATTCAGAACACCCTTCGGTCCTTGTCACGGGCTGGGTTTGGTGCTGGTTTTGGCGGCGACCAGATTCAGTTCGTGATAAAATGGTATCAGAGGAGGTTCGCTCTCCTTGGGTCACGTTCATTGGGGTACAGTCGGGATAGTTTAGAGTTAGGATTGTCAGGAGTTGGCATTCTAGTTCTGAGTAATGTGGCTGATCACCATACCTCATGATGGGATTTAAGTCACCATGGGATTTTGGGATTTTAATGAGTCCTTTGGATTTCATGGATTGATGATGATTAGGGATAATGGATAGAGAGTTAGGTTACTGGTCCCAGTGATCTCACAGGGTCTGACAAGCCATGTGGAGCTGGGGATATTTACCTAGAACACTCTATGTGATGGTGAAGTGATTGGAATATGGATGCCAACCATATGTCCAAGTCACCCACTGAAACTAGTTTCCTCTAGCATTGTCTTGTATTCTTTAGTTTTGAAATCATGGATCTTTGGTTTTAAAGTGACTTGGTTTTATGAAGCGTAATATTTTTATGAAATGATTTTAAAATAAAAAGGGAATGGTTTAGTTTATGAAATGGTGGAACAGAATTTTTAGAATAGTTTTGAAATGGAAAATGGTGTTCTTACAGCTCTTTTGAAAGCATTAACTATATTGAGGTTGGTTTGGAAAAGTGTTTCCAATAAGGTTTTCTAAACAATCAAAGGGTGTTCTAATGGGATGAGATGTTTTGAAATTGATGTGAATATCTTTAAAGTGAGTTCTTTTCTAAATATCTGTGTTTTTCTAACAATATTTTCTTGATTTGAGTAGAAATTTTTATGGCGTTGTTAGCAGTTTTGAGAAAAATGATGTGTTAGTTGACCGTTTTGGTTTTGAAAAGTGGAAATAATTTTTTTTAACCATTAGTATTTTCGTGAGAAATCAGATGCATGGGATTATATGGGATGATGGATGGTCGATGGCACAGCTGGATGAGTATCTTGATGGTGTCTAAGATGGCCTTTGGGTTCTTCACAGATTCTTTGAAGCACGAGTTCATGTTAAAACACCAGTGTGGGAAATATGGTCACTATAGGATATTGTGGCTACTTTCTAGAACTGTGTGTTGTTTGGAGATGTTGTATAAGGTCCCTCTCTGGGCATTGTTTATATCAGTCACAATGGTCATGTTCAGTGATGCCATATGATCTCATGGGCTCGATTGACCGTAAAGGTGAAAGTTAGTCAATCATTTGAGAGTCTCTATTATGTTGGGATAATTTCACCCTTGGAAAAACATAAAAAATATTCCATTTTATAGGAAGGTGAGTATAGGTGTTCTTTACTTCTATTGTTTCTCACCCAAACAAATAAGGAGTGATGTGTGTGCATCTTCTAATCCCCTGTTTCTGTGAAATATTGGGTTAGGGTAAAGTGAGTTTGGAATGTGTTATGTCTTGGAAAACTTTTCGGGGATTGTGGTGTAGTTGTTGTATTAACCTAATGAAAAATTCTCATTCAGGGGGTTTCCAAAGACTAACTGCGATGCCGAAGATGCTTCAATCATTTGAGCTCCAGCCATAGGTCTCAGAGAGAAGCTGGCTCGTAGTCAGGGGAAATCACAGGGTCATTTAAACCCTTGTACAAAGTCATGTCATCAGTATGAAAGATAGGAAGAGTCTAAACCTATGGTTTCATCATCTTTATTCTATTTGTCATGTTCGGTGGAAATATGTGAAGGACCTTGTACCCATGTCATCAACTAATGACATTCCCTCCCCCTTTGGTTTCCATCGAGTCATTAGAGAATGGTTGGAAATTTGGATAGACGTGCTGAGGACACAGTTTGTGTATGATTAGTAGTGACAGTGTTCCAGAAAGCCATTCGAAAAGAATGATCAGCACAGTTATTTCAGAATTTACCTAACCGTGCGGACTGACCCAGCGCCCTTCCCAAATCCTTAAAAAAATTGTGTCTATCTATGTCGGTCCATGCTGGTCGGTTTTGATGGTTGGTTATTATAGTGGGGAGACCCACTATGATTCTACTATACATTCCTTTATAAACAGTAAATGGAATTCTACCCTTTGTACTAGGGAGTTCGTTCAAGCCACCCTATGATAGTGTATTGATTCTGTCTCATAAAATAATATAGGTTGCCTCTTATGGTGGGGTGTCTATTTGTGTCCTCCCATACCAATAGCTCAGATTTATCCATTTCCTTGGCTTGGTGGTAGGTAGTATTGTTAGAAAATTTCTAGATACCAACATCTTCCTTGAGTAAACGTTGGGATTGGGGAGCTCCCAATTGTTTAGTTAATGTATAGTAAGTGTAACCTTGTTCAAAATTGTTGTTCGTTTGGGTGAATTGCTTGAGTCTTTTTCAGATAGTGTTTGAGGAGTTTTATTTTGGGATAAATTATGAATGTGATTCATAAATTCATGAAATTGGTGTATGTTTGGGTTGTGAGATTAATCATTACTTAATTGATCACTGGAGGTGTTTTGGCCCTTGGGGGACGAAACTTGGCAAAGAAGTGCATCTTGGTTTCTCGGTTGGGTTTGGTTTTGGTATCTGGCCTTGTTGTACCTTTCCGGGGACGGATATTTATCATAGTGGGGAGAATTGTCACATAAATGATTTATTTTAAATTTATATTTCATTTAATTTCAATTTATGCTTTGTTTTTGGGGTTTCTCAAGCATTTATGGTGGAATTGGTGAGTTTTCGTGAATTGGGCCAAAACTGTGAGCCCAATTTCAGATTTAAAAATAAATTTTGTTTCTTTTATAAAGTTTTCATTTTTTAATATTTCTCACACATTCCAATTCCTAAATGGTCTCCCCTGACATATTAACACCACCATTGTTGTTTGGAGCCATTAGAAATCTATAATCAAGGTGCATATAGGTATTTGTTTAAGGGAATGGACCTGCCCGAAATCCCAATTCCAGTTTTAAAAACTAAATTTGATTAATTAATAACATATTAAATTTTAAAGATTTTTCGGTGATTCCAAGCCTTACACACACCCATTGAACCCAGCCGCGCGCCCAACCTCTCTCTCCCCTCTTTTAAGCTCTTCTTCATCACGGTTGAGTGCTGAACTACTTATGGTTTCAAAAATAGGGCAGTTTTGAGGAGTTAAGTTCATTCAATCATAAATCTCTCAATTCTTAATCTTTTTCCTCCATTTCAGTTCCTAAATTTCTTCCCAATATTTTTTGGAACCTAAATTCATTTTTTTTGTTTGCAAATTCAGATACTGGTGTATGTGTGGCGATTTCTACAAGATCACTCAAGTAAGTTGGTCTTCTTCATTTTTCGTTCAATTTTCTTAGGGTTACATTCAATGTGATTAGGGTTTCATACCGTATCCATAAGGTTCATAATGTAAAGAAGTTAGGGTTCAATCCTAGAGTTTCATATCTTGTTTTTTTTGTGAAATCTTTTGGTTTTAGGTTGGATTTCACTTCCTTGAGATGCAGCGGTGGTGCGGTTTATGTTTCGCACCATGTTTTGAGTGTTTCGACATAAAAGGTAAGTGATTCCATGTATAACAATTTTATTATGAGTTATATTTCTTGGTTTATTAATTTATTATGCATGAAATTTGTTTTTTGTGGTCCCAAAACTAATTTTTGATGGATTTGGATAAGTGTTTAATTTTGTAGTTGCATTTTTTCTTGGAATTGGGTGCTTTTCATGCATGGCTCTTGGGGAAATGTTTGGGTGTATTGTATAACATATCAAAGTGATTTACTAGTTTTCAAAGGGGCTGAAAATTCTTTTTTCTTAATTCCTTAATGTCATTTGTGCCTTTTAATGGGTTTTTTGAATGGGTTTAATGTGTAAAACCATGTTTTTCTTCTTGAACGTGATTTTTGAAAACATGTCTTTTTTATGTGTACCTTTTGTGGTATTGTTTGAGGTATTCGTATAAAACATGGGGGAGGTTTAATAAATGTATTTATGGAAGCCAATTCGGGTTTGTATTGTTGTTGGGATTTTTTGGTCTTGAATTAGGTTTCTGAAATTGGTTTTGTATGCAAACCATGGTTTCACCTCATGGGTTGGTTTTATGAAAATTGTAAATGATTTAATGAGTTACACAATTTGTGAAATGGTGGATTATGTAATTTTTTGGTGATAGTATGTTCGTAAAATGAATTTTCGAAACATAAAGTGGTCAGTTATGTTGTAAAAAATTTTGGGTATGTTTTGTAATTTGTCGAGGTGATTTGTGAAATTGGGATGTGGGCGCGAAACGTGTTTTCGGGCTGTTTTGTGTGAGTGTGATGTGATAAATGGACTTTGTTTATTAAAAGGGTATTATGTAACATGTGAGTGGCTATTATGTGATGTTTAGCATCTTGGGAAAGAATTTATAATATTTTTAATGGATTTGTTGATTTGTGAAAGATGTGAAAAATGTGTTGTGGTCTATTTATTTGTGTGAGTATGATTTCAAGATTCATTTGAATGAAAAAGTGAACTTTTAGACTTTTGTGGAATACATGTTGATTGTTCCGTGATCTTGTGATGTGAAAATGATATTTTCATGTGCAAATTATATTTATTGGCTTGTTGAACTTGTCTGAGCACAAGGGGAAACCCAGGCATCTAGGTGGGTGGATGTGTACTAGTATGGTAGTGAATCCGTGGGGTTTGGCCTTGGTTTCACTTAGCAAGATTTATGATTAAAACTATAAAAGAACTATGATGATAATGATTGGGGGCCACTAGGTTATGGTTATGTTCCCTACTAGTGGCTCGTGCACGAGAATAGATATTGTGATGGTTACTCTCACCGAGATACGAGGTACCTAGGACCCACAACGAGCTAGTGCCTAGGGGTTATTTCCTATTGCTTGTGCTCATTAGTTACATTGTGATTACCGTCGGCATACAGAATGGTTGGCGGTAAAATTCAGTACCATTGAAATTATTTTTTTAATGTGTTGATTCTTAATGATAACCCACTTGAAAACTTTTATAATTTTTTTTAATATTTTAGAAATTGTAATTAGCATTTTCTGTTTATGAAAACATTCAAGATTTTTGTCTTTGAATGTTTATCACATGGAATCTCTTAGTGGTGGTATCCTACTGGTAATTGGACCACACCCTACTTATACCCTTGGTTGTAAGTAGACTTGGTTATTTTGTTGTTGCAGTTTTGGATACTATTTTTAGTTCTAGTGGTTCGGGTTTCTAGTAGGTCCTTGCTGGTGAAGTCCTATGGAGATGAATTGAGGGTAGTTCCCCTTGCCATGATCATTATTGGGCTGTTTCATTTTGATTTTTTACCTTTTTATAGTCTTGATGAGTTGTTTTAAAACATGTAATTCATTTCTGAATTTTGTGAAATATGGTTTTAGTTGAAAAATCCAGATTAATTTTATTGTGTTTGTTTGTTTTTTAATGTTTATAAACTTGGGTAAATCATTCCCAAACTTCTTTATATGATACTCGGTCACTTATTCCATCCCGTGGGGATCGGAAACGCCCTTCAGGCCTTGTCTTGGTCTAGGTTTGGTGCCAGTTTTGGCGATTACCAGATTCGGTTCGCGACAAAATGGTATCAGAGGAGGTTCGCTCTCTTTAGGCCACATTATTTGAAGCACAGTCAGGATAGTCTTGAGTTAGGATTTTCGGGACATGGAATTCTAGTTATGAGTAATGTGGCTGATCACCAAACCTCATGATGATATTTAAGTCACCAAGGGATGTCGAGATTTATATGAGTAATTTGGATTTTGTGGATTGATGATGATTAGGGGAAATGAAAAGAGAGTTGGGTTACTGGTCTTAGTGAGCTCATAGGGTTTGGCAAGCCATGTGGAGCCGGGGATATTTACCTATAACACTCTCTGAGTTGGTGAAGTGATTCGAATATGGATTTCAACCATATGTCCAAGTCACCCACTAAAACTAGAATCCTCTTGCATTGTCTTGTATTCTTTGTTTTTTAAATCTTGGATCTTTGGTTTTAATGTTACCTGGTTTTATGAAGTATAAAATTTTTTGGAAATTATTTTCAAATAAACAGTGAATGGATTGGTTTATGAAATGGTGGAAGAGAATTTTCAGAACTATTTTGAAATGGAAACGGGTGTTCTTACACCTCTTTTGAAAGCAGGAACTATATTGAAGTTGGTTTGGAAAAGTGTTTCCAATAGAGTTTTCTAAATAATCAAAGGGTGTTCTAATGGGATGAGATGTTTTTAAATTGATTTTAATATCTTTAAAGTTAGTTCTTTTCTAAATGATTGTGTCTTTCTGAAAAGTTTTGTAATATTTGAGTTGGGATTTTGGTCACGTGGTTAGCGGTTTTGAGAAAAATGATGTGTTAGTTGACCTTGGTTTTGAAAAGTGGAATTATTTTTTTACCATTAATATTTTCTTGAGAAACCAAATGAATGGGGTTATATGGGATGATGGATGGTTGATGGCATAGCTAGATGAGTATATGGATGGTGTCTAAGAGGGCCTCTGGGTTCTTCACAGTTTCATTGAAGCATGAGTTCATGTTAAACCACCAGTGTGGGAAATATGGTCACGATAGGATATTTTGGCCACTTTCTAGAACTATGTGTTTTTGGGGATGTTGTATAAGGTCCCTCTCTGTGTATTGTTTATATAAGTCACAACGGTCATGTTCAGTGATGCGTTATGATATCATGGGCTTGATTGACCATAAAGGTGAAACTTGGTCAATAATCTGAGAGTCTCTATTATGTTGGGAGAATTTCTCCCTTGGAAAAACATAAAAAAATATTCCATTTTATCGGAAGGTGAGTATAGGTGTTCTTTACTTCTATTTCTCCTCTCCCTAATAAAAAATGTGTGATGTGTGTATATCTTCTAATCCCTTGTTTCAGTGAAATATCGGGTTGGGTAAAGTGAGTTTGGAATGTGTTATGTCTTGGAAAACTTATCAGGGATTGTGGTGTAGTTTTTGGATTCACTGAAAGAAGAATTCTCATTCAGGGGGTTCCCAAAGCCTAACTACGATGCTGAAGATTCTTCAATCATATGAGCTCCAGCCATAGGTCTCGGAGAGAAGCTGGCTTGAAGTTAGGGGAAATCACAGGATCGTTTAAACCCTTGTACAAAGTCATGTCCTCCTTATGAAATATAAGAATATTTTAAACCTATGGTTTCATTATCATTATTCTGTTGTTACTATTCGGTGGAAATAGGTGGAGGACCTTGAACCCATGTCATCACCTAATGTCATTCAATCGCCCTTTGGTTTCCATCGAGTCATTAGAGAATGGTTGGAAATTTGGATAGACGTGCTGAGGACATGGTTTGTGTATGATTAGTAGTGACCTTGTTCCAGGAATCCATGCGAAAAGAATGATCTACACAGTTTGTTCAGAATTTCCCTAACCATGTGGACAGACCCTGCGCCCTTCCCAAATCCTTAAAAAAATTGGGTCAATCTGTGTCGTCCAATGCTGGTCGGTTTAGATGGTTGGTTCTTATAGTGGGGAGACCCACTATGATTATCCTATATGATCCTTCATAAAATTTAAATGGAATTCTAACCTTTGTACTAGGCAGTTCGTTCAGGCCCCCCTCTGTTAGTGTCTTGATTCTGTCTTAGAAAATAATACTGGTTGCCTCTTATGGAGGGGTGTCTATTTGTGTCCCCCCATACCAATAGCTTAGATTTATCCACGATCATGGATTTGTGGTAGGTAGTATCATTCGAAACTTTCTAGACACCAACATCTTCCTTGAGTAAACGTTGGGATTGGAGAGCTCCCAATGGTTTAGTTAATGTAAGGTAAGTGTAACCATGTTCAAAATTGTGGTTCGTTTGGGTGAATTGCTTGAGTCTTGTTCGGATAGTATTTGAGGAGTTTTATTTTGGGATAAAGTATAAATGTGATTCATCATTTCATGAAAGTGGTGTAAGTTTGGGTTGTGAGATTAATCATTCGTTAATTGATCACTGGAGGTGTTTTGGCCCTAGGTAATGAAGCTTGGCAAAGATATTCATCTTGGTTTCTCAGTGGGTTTGGTTTTGGTATCTGGCCTTGTTGTAGCTTTCCGAGGATAGAAAGTTTTCATGGTGTGGATAATTGTCACATAAATGACTTATTTTGAATTTATATTTCATTTAATTTCCATTTATGCTTTGTTTTTGGGGGTTTCTCATGCTTTTATGGTGGAATGGGTGAGTTTTCGTTAATTGGGCCAAACCGTGAGCCAAATTCCAAATTTAAAAATAAATTTTGTTTCTTTTATAATGTTTCCATTTTTTTAATATTTTTCACTCATTCCAATTCCTAAATGGTCTCCTCTGATATATTAACACCACCATTTTAGTTTGGAGCCTTTATAAATCCATAACCAGGGTGTATATGGGTATTTATGTAAGGGATTGGGTCTGCCTAAAAGTAACAACCCGATATTTTATGAAAAATATTCATTTAATTTCATTAATGTCCTGTGTTGTATTCTACACCAAGATTACTTTGCGCTAAACACAACACCATATTAGCTTGTAGTATACGCAACACTATTCTTGGATCGTGTTTCACACAATATTGATAATAGTTATTCTACGCAACATTGTGTATATATATATTTATTCAGTGTATAAATTAAATATGGTAGGATTCTGTTATATGAAACAATGAAGGATTATTTCACAACATGCAACCCTGACTTGGCTTGCATTACACGCAATCACGACCTTCCTCGATAACGTGTGTTGTACACAATACCGGGTTTTAATAAACAACGAGATATTATTATAATATTATTATGAACCATCCGTTAGGAATATTATTAAATAAATTTTTAATTTTATAACATTATTATTCATCTTACACATTTTCTAGAACATGGTATAAGAACAATATAAATTTTTCGGGTAAAATAAGTATTTTTAAAAAAATGCAGTTTTGCCGCCTTTTGATGGCGCACCCACTTTAAATCTATTTTTTGAAATGTTTATAAGTTCAATTTGACAAAATAAAATTATTCGTTGGAATCAAGAAATAGAAATTTACTTTGGATAAATTTTTCATATTATTCTGGTAACTTTCATATTTTGATGAATAGTAAAAACAAGCTATATTTTAATTAAAAACAACTTTTTTCATCGCAATAATTTATATGGTACAACTATAATATTTAATTGTTTTAAATTATAAATAGAATATATTTTTACCATTTAATATAATATATGTCATTAGCATTGATTTTACATTAAATTCGTAGGTTAAATCAATTCAGTCTTTTGCAATGTTTTAAAGAAAAACCTGTTTTCTTTCGACAACGGGATTAATTTTAATTTAATTTCTGCAACTTTTATGTATTAAATTTGGAAAAACGGATTCCATATTTGGAATCAGTGGGTCCAAATTATGTTAATAAGCTACATTTTATTTTTGTGAATTATGAATAGTAACTATGGTAAATTTTATTTACCATAGTTAAAGGTAAATCGGGTAATTAAGGGTAAATATAATATTATAAAATACCCTAACACATGCCAAAATACTATTGTATGGCTAAAAGTAGACCCATATAACCTAAGGGTCGGATTAGATTAATTTTATGGACTTTTGACTATGAAAATAATTTAATTATTATTAAAACCAAAGAAAGTGACAACATGTCACTCTCTTAAATCTTATAAGTGTAATAATTTTAATTTAGTGATAAACATAAAAAAACATCGAACATGAATAGTCTCCAGAAATATAATAAAATTATCTACATCATGATAATTTATTTAGAATTTTTAGGGATTAAATAATTGTCATTAATGGTGATACATTAATGATACAGAAATTATTTATTAAGTGGAAAATAAGTAATATTGTTTTTATTGAAATAATAATACCCATTAAAAGGCCCAAAAACCGGACCAAAACATATTTTTAGTGTATATATACACCTTAATCATCCAATTACCTAATATATAACCGTTTGGATCCTTATAAAAGTGATTATGACACTTATATTATTTTATTTTAAATGATTCCAAAGTTGTCACCTTCAAAATTTAATAAATATAACAATTTAACTATTGTGATTTTAAGATGATAAATTCGAGTTAAAGTATTATTGTGAAAGGTAATTGATTTATCTTCATAATAAGATTTTATTTTTAATTTTTATGCAACAAATCAGTATGTTAAATAATTATACAAAAATGTTGTAGTAATTATTTTATTAAGAGATAAACCAAATAAATGGTTTTAAAAATAAATAAATAAATATTATATGAACTATTTAATGTGATAAACTAATTTTATAGATACATATGACAGTTTATTATTATAGTAAATCTTTTATTTCGAACATGTCTTTTGTATATATGTTATTTAAATTCAAATAAATGAATAGTGTCAAAATTGACACTATTGTTTTTTTATAAAAATAACATATTATAAAATTGTTTAAAAATCACAAAAATATTTAAAAATTATAAATTTAAATTTATATGGTCTATAATTTTATAAAGTAAACAATTATGGAAAATTAATAACAAATAAGTAATTATTTTTTATAATTTAAAATTTATAATTTTATTACCACAAATAAACTTAAATAGATTAAATAAGGATAAATCAAAATGATAAGGATTAAAATAAGATCCAAACATGTCTAAATTTTATTGGTTGAGAATATTACAACCATATCTCATCTAATCTTTTAATATGAGTCATTTTTGGAGGTTTTTAAGTGGGTTTAGATTTATTATAAATTAATATTTTTAAGAATTCCAAAGGTGCCCCTCTCCTCCCTCATAAAAGGGAACCTCCTCCCTCTCCTCCTAACACCAATTTTAGCCATCAAGCTAGGCCAAACCCGACCAAATTATATTCTCCACGTCCCTAGAAACATCCTAGAGGTTCTGGTCTACTTTAAAGACCAATATTAGTGCCATAAGAGGAGGTTTCAAAGAGGCGTATCGAAGAAGTGGTAATTTCTTCTCCTGATTCTTTCAAGATTCTTTCTTCTTCAACTTCTTCTTCATTAGTTGTTTCATTATAAAGTAATAACATCAGTATCACTAATATACTGATTTGTTTTTATAAATATGAAACAACCCCATTTCACCTTCTATCCATCCTACGGAAAACAAAATCACCGCGCGTGTGTACGTACGGAATACCGTCTCCACGCCGTGGTGTAATCGATTTTTCCAACAACACCTTACATGGATGGGTATAATGGTGTAAATAATTAATATACATAGTTATTATAACATAATACTAATTCTGATATATTTTATCCTCCACTCTAATTCAATTCAATTATTATGAAAATGATATCATCGCTCGTGCGTACGTACGGACTACCGTCTCCACGACGCGATGAGATTCATTCTCCATGTTAACCATTTAAGAATGATTATAAAGTATATATAAGCAATAATAATGAAATATATGACATTATAAAGCTACTGTATTTATGTATATATTTATTTCATCTACTTAATTCCATTCAACTCAATAAGTAAACGAAAACAACGTTCATTCGTACGTACGGCCTACCATCTCCATGAACGATGTATTTCTTTCCATTTATCGATCTATTATATATATGTATATTAAGAATATATGTTATATATAAATCATGTTTTATATTCTGGAATTATGTAATCGTGATCTAAGTAATCATATGAATAATTACAAGTCAAAACACGGACGACAAATGAAACGATTTTACCAAAAACGCTCTTTAACATGGAATTTAGAAAAGAATGGGTAATATAAAGTCATAAGTGAACCATATATGATATCATAACAATGAATATTAATCTGTAATAAGTCAATGACATTATTTAAATCATTATACAGGAGGTTCGGATACGTACGAAGCATATCAGACCTAAGGTAAGGGATAAATTTTGCAAATCTCATTTTTATCCGAGATTGCTTATTCGTAAGTATTTACTGGGGTTATTTCTATCATTCATGTCCATGTTTTAGAAAAGTGTTTTCATGTATTTTTGAAGTCATTTTTACCCATTTTTTTCTTTTTTACTTTTACTACATGTTATGTAAGGAATCATTCTTTTGTTTACATTATGAGGTACTTTTTTGACTTTTTTGACAATAGTACGAGAAGAATGTTTTTTAACTTATATGACATGAAAGGATTTTTACATTTTCATAAAGCCATATTTTCATGAAGCTTCCTAAAAAATATTCCATTACTGTTTTCAACAAAATCTCTTTCTTTTAAAATTGCATGACGTTTTGTGAAAAGAAATTGATTATGAAGAGGAAAGGATACTTTCCTCAAGAATTCATTTCCAGTATTTTATCAAAACCATTTTTCATCGAAGATGACATTATTTCATATGTGTATGTTTCAAGTATCATTTCTCTATGATTTAAATGGATTCACATTTCTTATTATGAAATGATATCCATTTCTTTTATATGGATTATGTGATGATGGAATGATGTTTATGAAACCCATTTTGTTTATTGGGTTATTATGAATGATGTATGTTTTTGTGTGGCACAAGTAAAAATGATTTCATTATGAGATGGGTGGGACCTATATCTCCCTTCAATTCATTAGGTAAAGATTTTATATCTCATGATATAGACATGGATGGAACGGTAGGTTAATCCGGGTCAGTGTTACAGGACTAAAACGAGGAGTGAACTCGATTCAGAATGGGACTTTGTCCACTAAGATGGTCTTGGCAGCAATGCCTTGGCTACTATGGAAATCATTACATGTTCTTAATGGATGAAACAATTAAATGTTTTATCCCCATGCTATTTTATCATTATTAATGTTTCTTTACGATCTACTCCTTATGTACTTCCATGTTTTATGTCATTTATCAAGCTTTTGATGTTTAAACATCATGTTCATGTTTTTAAGTTCAAATGTATATGGTATGTTTTATTTTATCCATGATTACCCTTACTGAGCATTTGAGCTCACCCTTTTTATGTTTTCTTTTCCCCAGGATATAAAGAAATGTTTTAGGTAAGAAAAAAGGGAATATCTTTATGGGATATGTTGAAGATCTTTCACCACGATTAGAAGATTATGTTCCAAGTTTCCAAAGACACTAAACTATTACGCTCCTTGTGTGTCTGTTTTTGTTCCGTATTAAGTATTCCGCTAAATTAATGTAATGTCCATGTACGTCAAGCTTTGGGTCTCTAAAGTTGGTATCAGAGGAATGGTTTAGTCAACCTTTGGAAACTAGGATGCAAAAATGTTAGTGAGATCCCTAGAGATATTTCTAAGGTATGTCTAGTGATGTACCTAAGGATAAGAATACGTATAGGATATAGTCCTAGAACTACGGTAACAATCTTAGAATTTAACCTAAGATGTTAAATATTGAGGGTGCTCCCCCTTTATTATGTTGTTTTCCATAGCATGATTTTTGCCTCTCACACTATTCTTTTTGGGTTTTAGAAAATGGCTGGAAACAGAAAGATTCGTGATAATGGAGGATATGACGGACAATGGAATAATTTTCTTCATGAGAAACCAAATGAAACGGGATCTGGAAGTCCAAACATCATTATTATGCCTAATCATCAATTTCATAATATGATCAATAATCTCAACTTTGGTAAGTTTCCCGACTCAGATAATAAGAGAAAGATGGAGTTTCATGATGATCATAGAGGAAAGAAAGTTCAATTTCCCTCATGTAAATCATGTGGGAAGAGGCATCAGGGAGATTGTTTCAAAGGAACTGGAAGATGCTTTGGGTGTGGAAAAGAAGGACACAAAGCCAGTAAGTGCAAAGGAAAAGGTTCAGTTAACACCATGGACAAAGATAATGGTATTTCTACGACATCAACAATGATTAGATGTTTTAAATGTTGAATGTATGGGCATTATGAAAACCAATGCCCTAATGGAAAATCTCATGAAGAGAATCAGCATGGTCATATGGGTAGTATTTATGTGGATGATGATGAGGAGACTACAAATGATATATGAGCTGAAAGAAGTGTTGAAGATCAGTGGGTTGTTTTAGAAGGTAGTGGAATGATTGTATGTTTATTGAGAGTTATGTTGTATAGTTAATGGTACTATGGAATAAAGAATCATCTAAGGATTGTTACACTATTGTTTTTCCTAAAAGTATTTGAAAGTATATGTTGAATGGTACCAGAAACCATGGAATTTTATTCAGATATTTTTGTAAAGTAGATGACATGCGCATAATGAAGGAATAAGAAGATAATGAGATGTTTGATTTTATTCATTATCTCATGATTGATATAAGGACTAAGTGATATCATGGTTTGAGTATATATAATTTTGAGGATTTTGGTATGTGGAAAGTGTTAAATTTTAACTCCATTCATGTTTTTACTAAGGTTCAATGGGTTTTCATTTTTCAAGAGAATACATGATTAAGGCCTTCGAACGTTTTTATTGTGACCAACAAGACATATCTTATGATATATGGGGATCAATGATGGTATTAACATGCTTCTTATATGAAATCTCTGGTAATCGTTTTCATTATAATATGACAATGGACTGTAATATTATGGATAAGCCTAAAGATTGGAATGGATTATGTTGCACATAAGTCAGTATTGTTTAAGGATAGAACCTTTTTTCGATATTATTGATGGGATGATATAGTAATATAGTTTTATAAAAAGGACAACCTGCAGGACGGGCGACAACCCATCGCGTCGGATAATCCTATAGGAATCGAACCCACAACCGAAATGTGACTGGCCTTTATTGCCTACCACTGGCCTACAGGAAGTCCCTGGTTAGTAGAAACTAGTTTTATTTTATTAAGCGGTATGATATATGAAGTATAAGTTGATTTTTGGAACCATATACGATTAATCTAACCATAAGATGGACTTATAACTTTTCCTAACCTTTTGTTTGAAAGAGATTGAATGACCCATCATTCTATAACATGATCTGCTAACACATCACGAATATCAAATTCAACTTCATTTCTTTAAGGGATGAAGTGGAAATTGTTCAATTCACGAACAATAGTGAGATTGTACCAAAATCATGCAAGTATTTATTTTAATTCATCAACTTTAGGGAAATGATATTGAAAACCAAAATTTTTTTCCTAGTTCCCTTATATCCGATGAATCAGATGGTACCTTAGATCATCACAAATCAATAGCTTTGTGATACTTGGCTTTTTCATAGCCATGTTCTATACCACTCTCCATCAGAACTTGATGGTTAGATTTTTCTTCCATATCCATATTTTCACCTATGTTCTCCTACGTGGAAACCCAGTGATGAGTTAATTTGGGTAACCATTACATTTCATACTTTAGTTTTTAAATCCATTTTTTGGTATTCCTTTTTACGATGTGGGTTTCTATTAAACAAAATTTTGATTAGTAAACCATTTATAACCCCAACGAATTTTGAGGGAGAAATTCATTTTAAGGGGGGTAGAATGTAACACCCCGAGATTTTATGAAAAATATTCTTTTAATTTCATTAATGTCTTGTGTTGTATGCTACACCAAGATTACCTTGCGCTAAACACAGCACCGTATTATCTTGCAGTATATGCAACAATATTCTTAGATCGTGTTTCACACAATTTTGATAATAGTTATTCTACGCAACATTGAGTATATATATATATATTCAATGTATAAATGAAATATGGTTTGATTCGGTTATATGAAACAACGAATTATTCTTTCACAACACGCAACCCTGACTTGGCTTGCATTACACACAATCGCGACCTTCCTCGACAGTGTGTGCTGTACGCAATATCAGGTTTTACTAAACAACGATATATTATTATAATATTATTATGAACTAGCCGTTATAAATATTATTAACTAAATTTTTAATTTTATAACATTATTATTCATCGTACACATTTTCTAGAACATGGTATAAGAACAAAATAAATTTTTCGGGTAAAATAAGTATTTTTAAAAAAATGCAGTTTTGCCTCCTTTTGATGGTGCACCCACTTTAAATATAGTTTTTGACATGTTTATAAGTTCAATTTGACAAAATAAAATTCTTATTTGGAATCAAGAAAAAAAAATTTACTTTGGATAAATTTTTCATATTATTCTGGTAACGTTCATATTTTGATGAATAGTAAAAACACGCTATATTTTAATTAAAAACAAATTTTTTCATCACAATAATTTATATGGTAAAATTATAATATTTATTGGTTTTAAAGTATAAATTGAATATATTTTTACTATTTAATATAATTTATGTCATTAGCATTGATTTTACATTAAATTCGTAGGATAAATCAATTCAATCTTTTGCAATGTTTTAAAGAAAAACCTGTTTTCTTTCGACAACGGTATTAATTTAAATTTAATTTCTACAACTTTTGTGTATTGAATTTGGAAAAATGGATTCCATATTTTGAATCATTGGGTCCAAATTATGTTAATAAGCAACTTTTTATTTTTGAGAATTATGAATAGTAACTACGGTAAATTTTATTTACCATAGTAAAAGGTAAATTGGGTAATTAATGGTAAATATAATATTATAAAATTACCCTAACACATGCCAAAATACTATTGAATGGATAAAGGTAGACCCATATAACCTAAGGGTCAGATTAGATTAATTTTATGGAATTTTGACCATGAATATAATTTAATTATTATTAAAACCAAAGAAAGTGAGAACATGTCACTCTCTTAAATATTATAAGTATAATAATTTTAATTTAGTGATAAACATAATAACACTTCAAACATGAATAGTCTCCAGAAAGATAATAAAATTATCTACATCATGATAATTTATTTATAATTTTTAGGGATTAAATAATTGTCATTAATGGTGATACATTAATGATACAGAAATTATTTATTAAGTGGAAAATAAGTTATATAGTTTTTATTGAAATAATAATACCAATTAAAAGGCCCACAAACCTGACCAAAACATATTGGTAGTGTATATATACACCTTAATCATCCAATGACCTAATATATAACCGTTTGGATCCTTATAAAAGTGATTATGACACTTATATTATTTTATTTTAAATGATGCCAAATTTGTCACCTTCATAATTTAATACATATAACAATTTAAATATTGTGATTTTAAGATGCTAAATTCTAGTAAAAGTATTATTGTAAAAGGTAATAGATTGATATTAATAATAGTATTTTGTTGTTAATTTTTATGCAACAAATCATTATATTAAATAATTATACAAAAATGTTGTAGTAATTATTTTATTAAGAGATAAACCAAATAAATGGTTTTAAAAATAATAAAATAAATATTATATGAACTATTTAATTTGATACACTAATTATATAGATACATATGACCTTTTATTAATCTATTAAGATTTTAGTTTGAACATATCGTCTGTATATATTTTATTTAAATTCAAATAAATGAATAGTGTCAAAATTGACACTATTGTTATTTTATAAAAATAACATATTATAAAATTGTTTAAAAATCACAAAAATATTAAAAAATTATAAATTTAACTTAATATTTTCTAGAATGTTATAAAGTAAACAATTATGGAAAATTCACAAAAAATAAGTAATTATTTCTTATAATTTAAAATTTCGAATTTTATTACCACAAATAAACTTAAATTGATTAAATAAGGATAAATCAAAATGATTAGGATTAAAATAAGATCCAAACATGTATAAATTTGATTGGTTTATGACATTACAACACCATCTCATCTAATATTATAATATGAGTCATTTTTGGAGGTTTTTAAGTGGGTTAGATTTATTATAAATTTATATTTTTAAGAATTCCAATGGTGCCCCTCTCCTCCCTTATAAAAGGGCACCACCTCCCTCTCCTCATCACACCTACTTGAGCCTTCATGCTCTGCCAAAACCTGCCAAATTATCTTCTCCACTTCCCTTGAAACATCCTATAGGTTCTTGTCTACTTTAAATACCAATCATAGTGCCCTAAGAGGAGGTTTCAAAGAGGCGTATCGAAGAAGAGGTAATTTCTTCTCCCGATTCTTTCAAGCTTCTTTCTTCTTCAACTTCTTCTTATTTAGTTGTTTCATTATAAATTAATAACATAAGTATCACTAATATACTGATTTGTTATTATAATTATGAAACAACCCCATTTCACCTTCTATCCATCCTACGGAAAACAAAATCGCCGCGCGTGCGTAAGTACGGAATACCGTCTCCACGCCGTGGTGTAATCTGTTTTTCCACCAACACCTTACATGGATGGGTATAATTGTGTAAAGAATAACTATACATAGTTATTATATCATCATACTGATTCTAATATATTGTATCATCCACTCCAATTCAATTCAATAATTATGGAAATGATATCATCGCTAATGCGTACGGACGGACTACCGTCTCCACGACGCGATGAGATACATTCTCCATGTTAACCATTTAAGAATGATTATAAAGTATATATAAGCAATAATAATGAAATATATGACATTATAAAGCTACTGGATTTATGTATATATGTATTTCATCTACTTAATTCCATTCAACTCAATAAGGAAACGAAAACAGCATTCATGCGTACGTACGACCTACCGTCTCCATGAACGGTGTATTTCTTTCCATTTATCGATCTATTATATATATGTATATTATGAATATATATTATATATAAATCATGTTTTATATTCTTAAACTATGTAATCATGATCTATGTAATCATATGAATAATTAAAATTCAAAACACGGACAACAAGTGAAACGATTTTACCCAAAATTCTCTTTAACATGGAATTTACAAAAGAACAGGTAATATAATGTCATAAGTGAACCATATATGATATCATAACAATTAATATGATTCTATAATAAGTCAATGACATTATTTAAATCATTATACATGAGGTTCAGATACGTATGAAGCATATCAGACCTAAGGTAAGGGATAAATTTTGCAAATCTCATTTTTATCCAAGATTGCTTATTCTTAAGTATTTACAGGGGTTATTTCTATCATCCATGTCCATGTTTTATAAAAGTGTTTTAATGTATGTTTAAAGTCATTTTTACCCATTTTAGACTTTTTGACTTTTACTACATGTTATGTAATGAATATTTCTTTTGTTTACATTACGAGGTACTTTTTTGACTTTTTCAACAAAAGTACGAGAAGAATGTTTTTTTTAACTTATATGACATGAAATGATTTTTACGGTTTCATAAAGCCTTAGTTTCATGAATCTTCCTCCAAAATATTTCATTACTTTTTTCAAAAAAATCTCTTTCTTTTAAAATTGCATGACGTTTTTTGAAAATAAATTGATTTTGAAGAAGAAATGATATTTTCCTCAAAAAATCATTTCAAGTATTTTATAAAAACCAGTTTTCACCTAAGATGATATTATTTCATATTTGTATGTTTCAAGTATCATGTTTCTATGATTTAAATGGTTTCACTTTTCTTATAATGAAATGATATCCATTTCTTTTATATGGATTATGTGATGATGGAATGATTTTATGAAACCCATTTTGTTTATTGGGTTATTATTAACGATGTATGTTTTTTTGTGGCACAAGAAAGAATGATTTCATTATGAGATGGGTGGGACCTATATCTCCCTCCAATGCATTGGGTAAAGATTTTATATCTCATGAGATAGACATGGCTGGAACGGTAAGTTAATCTGGTTCAGTGTTACAGGACTGAAACGAGGAGTGAACTCGATTCAGAATGGGACATTGTCCACTAAGATGGTCTTGACAGGAATGCCTTGGATACTATGGAAATCATTACATGTGCTTAATGGATGCCACAATTACATGTTTTATTCCCATTCTATTTTATCATTCTTAATGTTTCTTTATGATCTATGCCTTACGTACTTCCATGTTTTATGTCATTTCTCAAGCTTTTGATGTTTAAACATTATGTTCATGTTTTTAAGTTCAAATGTATGTGATATGTTTTATTTTATCCATGCTTACCCTTACTGAGCATTTGAACTCACCCTTTTTATGTTTTCTTTTCCCCAAGATATAAAGAAAGGTTTTAGGTATGAAAAAAGGGGAAGATCTTTCACCATGATTAGATGATTACGTTCCATGTTTCCAAAGACACTAAACTATTACGGTCCTTGGGTGTCTGTTTTTGTTCTGTATTAAGTATTCCACTAAATTAATGTAATGTCTATGTACGTCAAGCATTGGGTCTCTACACCGAAAGCCCAATTACAGTTTTAAAAATTATATTTGATTAATTAATAACATATTAAATTCTATGTATTTTTCTGTGATTCCAAGACTCACACACGCCCATTGAACCCAGCTACGCGCCCAACCACTCTACCCTCTCTTTTTGGACCTTCTTCATCGCTATTGAGTGCTGAACATCTTCGGGTTTCAAAAATCGGGCAGTTTTGTGGAGGTAAGTTCTTTCCATCATAACTCTCTCAATTATTACTCTTTTTACTCCATTTAAATTTCTAAATGGCCTCCTTATCCTTTTTATAACCTCCCATAAATTTTTTCCTGTTTTAAAATTCAGATACTGCTGTTTGTGAGCCGATTTCTACAAGACTCCTCAAGTAAGTTGATCTTCTCCATTCTTCTTTAAATTTGCTTAGGGTTACATTCAATAAGATTAGGGTTTAATACCTTATACATAAACATCAAAATGTAAAGAAGTTATGGTTAAATCCTAGGGTTTGATATCTTGTCTTTTGTGTGAAATCTTCTGGTTTTAGATTGGATTTCACTTCCTTGAGGTGCGGTGGTGGTGCGGTTTATGTTTCGCACAATGTTTTGAGTGTTTTGACATAAAAGGTAGGTGATTCCATGTATAACCATTTTATAATTAGTTAGAATTCTTGGTTTATTAATTTATTATGTTTCAAATATGTTTTGTGTGGTGTGAAAACTATTTTTTGATGGATTTGGTTAAGTGCATAATTTTTTTTTCCATTTTTGCTTGGAATTGGGTGCTTTTCATGCATGGCTCTTGGGGAAATGTTTGAGTGTATTTTATAACATATGAAAGTGATTTATTAGTGTTTAAAGGGGCTGAAAATTTTAGTTTTTTAATTCCTTAATATCATGTGGGACTTTTAATGGAGATTTGAATGATTTTAATGTGTGAAACCATGTTTTTCTTCTTGAACATGATTTGTGAAAACATGTGTTTTTCAGGTGTACCTTTTGGGGTATTGATTGAGGTATTTGTATAAAACATGGAGGTGGTTTAATAAATTTTTTTAGGGATAAAAATTATGCTTTGTATTGTTATTGGGATTGTTTTGGTCTTGAATTTTGGTTTTGAAATGTGTTTGGTATGCAAACCATGGTTTCACCTCTTGGGTTGGTTTTATGAAAACTGTAAATGAGTTAATTTGTTACACAAAGTGTGAAATGGTTGCTTATGTACTGTTTTGGTGATAGTATGTTCCTAAAATGAGTTTTTGAAACATAAAGTTGTTAGTTATTTTGTAAAACATTTTGGTAATGTTTTGTAATTTGTCGTGATGATTTATGAAAGTGGGATGTGGGTGTGAAATGTGTTTTCTTGCTGTTTTGCGTAAGTGTGATGTAAAAAATGGACTTTGTATATGAAAATCGTATTATATAACATGTGAGTGGGCTGTTATGTGATGTTTAGAACCTTTGGAAAGATTTTATAAATTTGTTAATGGATTTTTTGAATTGTGAAGGATGTGCAAAATGTGTTGTGGGATATTTTTTGTGTGAGTATGATTTATAAATTCATTTGAATGAAAAAAGTGGATTTTTAGACTTGTGTGGAATACATGTGGGATTTTTTGGGGAACTTGTGATGTGAAAATGATATTTTCATGTGAAAAGTATATTTATTTACTTGTTGAACTTGTCTGAGCAGAAGGGGAAAACTCGGACATCTAGGTTGGTGGATGTGTACTAGTATGCTAGTGAATCCGTTGGGGTTGGCCTCAGTTTCACTTAGCAAGATTGATGCTTATAACTCTAAATAATCTATGGTGATGATGACTAGGGACCACTATGTTATGGGTATGTTCCCTACTTGTGGCTCATGCATGATAACAGATATTTTGATGGTTAATATCACCGAGATACGAGGTACCTGGGACCCACAACGAGCTAGTGCCTAGGGGTTATTTCCTATTGCTTGTGCTCATTAGTTACTTTGTGATTACCTTTGGCATACAGAATGGTTGGCTGGAAAATTCAATAGTGTTGACATTGTTTTTTTAATGTGTTTATTCATAATGAAAACCCACTTGAAAACTATTTTAATTTTTTTGTTTAATCTTTTAGACATTTTAACTCGCATTTTTTGTTTATGAAATCCTGCATGATTTTTTTATTTGAATGTTTATCACCTGGTATCTCTTAGTGGTGGTATCCTACTGGGAATTGGCTCACACCCAACATACACCTTTGGGTGTAAGTAGAATTTGTTATTTTTTTGTTGCAGGTTTGGATACAGTTTTTAGATCTAGTGGTTCGGGTTTCTAGCAGGTCCTTGGTGGTGAGGTCCTCTAGAGATAGCTTGAGGGCGACGCCCCTCTCCATGAGGGTTCGTGGGATATTTCATTTTTATTTTGTTCCTTTTTATAGTCTTGATGAGTTGTTTTAAAACATGTAATTCCGTTCTGAATTTTTTAAAAGATGGTTTTTGTTGAAAAATCCAGTTTCATTTTATTGAGTTTGTTTGTTTTTTTATGTTTATAAACTTGGGTAAATCATTACCAAACTTCATTTTATGATACCCGGTCACTTATTCCAGCCCATGGGGATTGGGAATGCCCTTCGGGCCTTCTCACAGGCTAGGTTTGGTGTCGGTTTTGGTGGTGACCAGATTCGGTTCTTGACATAATCCTTGGGACATCTATTATTTTCTAAAACTTACTAATGCTAAAAGTTATATGGGATTGAAATAGGTTATTTTATCATGAATTATTAAAAAAGTTCATGATTTCTACAACACATGCATCCTCTAATTTTTATGAAATTGGATATATTTTAAGATATAACAGCTTTATTATAAATGAAAATACGATAATAGTTCTTTCACTATCAGTGTATTATCTATAATTTCATGCTTCGGCTCTACCTATTCTACTTTTTAATAATACATTGTATAAATTTTTTCCATAACATTCCTAAATGCTTAATAATGGATATTATACCATCAGATGACAATATCCTTGTTGTTGTTTCTTCATTTATCTATACTAAAAAATTGTAAACTATACTCCTCATGTACCTGTACATCCTCTCCCAGGGTCATCTATACACTCATTAGAAGTTACACATATTCTAATTAACAAATCCCAAGATAGTTAAATATATATAATAATTACATAACCCATAGTTCTATCATATAATTTGATAAAAAAACAACTAATTAGTGGTTTTGATTATGATAAAAAATAAAATAGTATATCCACTAGAAAAAAGATGGATGAAACGGGTTATACTAATAAATATATGGATTAATTACAAGAAATTGTCGCTAAAATTAAGTTAATTTATTTTTTTATGAAGTATATTTATTAATGCAGTGAAAATACCAGAACAAGAATGAATTGTTTTGGGAATATTGGGATGGAATATTTGAAAAACTCATAGTACCACCACCTTTCTAGGCATGATGGTTTTCCTCCTTCCTCATAATCTGTACAATCATTCTATAATTGTTATGATCTAGTAGAATATATAGATCAATCATGATAGATTCAATTTTTATCAAACATTGAGATTATAATCAAACATCATTTTTTTGTATTATAATCATCTACTACCCCTTATCAGGTTCCTTTGTGGGTTTTCATTCGATGTAAACTAATGATCCCAAATCCATGGATATTGTAATGGGTTGTTATGGATTTAATATCAGTAACAATGATTTCATACATGATTAAAAATATAAAATGATTTATAAATCATTATAATCATAATAGGACTATTTGTTTGGGGTATTTTTATATCGTAAATAGATGAACTTATCATGAATTGTTCTTTGGGATGAAATAAATGATAAAGAGAACTCAGATCCTAATATCATTATTAAGTGGATAATAATTTTTCTTATTCTAATTCATGAATCATGGAATGACTCTTCTATTCTAAACAATATTTATAAAAAAAGATAATAATTTAATAAAAACCATTAATTAATTTGGATAACATACACTTACCCATTTATTCTCTCCCTTTATGTTTTTATGGTAGTTCTCAACCTCTTCCATCACTCATAGTTAATGCAGCAATATCTAAACATCTTCAATGTCTCCCATACTAAGATATCATTATTTTAGAATGTATTGGATATTTACTATTAAAATATATATTAAATCCTTAAGGATCTTAAGATACTTGGTAATGTAAAATAGACAATGTCCCAATGGGATTCTCATGTCACAACCCGTCCCCTAGGGCCCACACCGTGACTACCCCAAGCCTGCCTTCCATAGGCTAGGGGTTGGAGACTAGCACCAAAAAAGAATATCCCAAAAAAGGTAAGGAATTTCCTTTAAACATGTACACACAAAAACTAGGTGCTCGACAAAAGAATCCCATAATGTAGAACTATTGATATAAAATGTGTGAACTGAAAGTAAAATGGGCCAGTATACAAACAAAACTGAAAACAAAGTACAAAAAAATGGAAAATAAATCTTCAGGTCATCCACAAAGGATCCTACCTAGAAGGTAGGTACATCTCGTCACTATGAATCTTCAAGTCAATTGTCCACCTTCGTGCACCGTCTAGTCCTAGCTCCCAAATCATGTTCAAATCTGTTCGCCATCTGCATAATTCCCAATAAGGTTCAGGAAAAACCCATGCAAGGGTGTGTATAATAATACCCTATAGGGTTCCCAAGACCCCAAAAGGTATCTCATAATTACAATAAGTAAAAACCACAAAGCATGATCATAGTCACAAACCACAAAGTAAAAGACATCTCACACTATGTATATAATTTAATGAATGGGAATAATCATAATTACTCATAATGATAAATCATCTTATTCCATTGAGAAATTCCAGTTCTGAACCACAAAGAAGTTTTTCTATTACCGATCCACATAGGGTCATAACTCACTGATCTATAGAGGGTCGTAAGTCATCAATCCAAATAGGGTCGTATGTCATTGATCCATGCAGGGTCGTAAGTCACTAATCCATGATGGGACACTCTAAGGCTAGTCCTCATTAGGTCATGCTACTAATGATCCACATAGGGTCATAAGTCATTGACTCACACAGGGTCATAAGTCTTCTATCCACACAATTTTATATGTCTCTTATCCACGACAGGACACTCTAAGTTTGGTCCTCATCAGGTCGCACTACTTCTGATCCATACAGGGTTGTAAGTCATCGATCCACACATGGTCGCTCTAATATCGATCCTCAAAGGGTCTCTCTTCACTAGACTACCAACTAGAGAATTCCCGCACTAGTATTACTTGAGTTACATAAGTTCTACTTCTCAAGACAACACTCTTTCCTCAACATCAATAAATTTCCACGAAAAATTAACCCGAAGGATTAACATGTCTTAACGGTTCCAACGCAATTGACGACGCCTCATTCCGACACATGATCTGTGTGTTATAATCATTTTAGTACCGAGGTCCTGGTTGGATTTGATATTGATCCAACCCGGCCATACTCTAACTATCTCCAAAACCCAGGTGAAGTATCGAAAAGGACCACCTCATCCTAAGTGTTTTGAAACTGCAGATGGTTCATCAAATGCATGTTTCATTTAGATGTTATGGCCCTTTAAGAGAAACTAGGTCCAACAGAGTCTAGGTCCAGTTTGACATGGGCAGACCGACCTGACTCGACCCAGTCAAGGCTGACCCATCCCGACCAAGGTTCGACCCGGTTCTATACCGACCCTTTCTGCGAGGTCACGACCGGCTGGACCTAGTCCAGTCTGTCAGCTGGACCTAGTTTGGTATGCCGGCTGGACCCAATCTAATCCAAATAATTGGCAAGGTCCCAACTCCCACGAACAAATGCAGGTCTGTTCAGGTCTTCCAATAATGGAATCGGGTTGGTGTCGCCCTTCCAGATGATTGGTCTAGTGGACTAGATATATGAAGGACCTGCTGATGTAGGTACTCCACCACAGTGGCTGGATTTGCGACGTCACCTCTTTGATGTTCCACCCTCCATCAATGTGGAGGGAATCAATCTTCCACCCCTATTCTCCATGGTGTGTACAAACAGCACCACCTTCTTGCAGCCGGCGAGAGCCGAGCAGCACCGCTGCACCAGTATCCCTTCCACGGGCCACCCGTGATGTTTTGGTGGTATGATTTTCTTTCCATCTACACCTATAGGCCTCTTGAGACTACCCCTTCATTATGTGGACTTGGAATCACATTTCTGTCATGTTGAACTTTTTCCATGAATAACGCATCAAAACCAAGAGTGGTGGAGGTTCTGAGCCTTATTCGGATTGGCACATGCCCTCCATATTAGTGTTTTAACAAGGGAAAATAATCAAATCAATAACCTGATTAATTTCCCATAATATGAACCTATAGATTCAAACGAATCATGGATCAACCCATTAGTTGGTCGATCCAAGTTTTTCATACAATGGAAGAATGAGGTATGTTGAATCAGTAATTCACATTGAATAAACAAAACCCCTACCTTAAACATGTTTGATTCCGATCACGACGAAGGTGTAGAATTAATTTTTGTAAAACGTTCATCAGTATTTTTCGGTCTCTAGATCGAATCATGAATGACATCAATTGTTCATTATTATAGAGTATTTCCACCGATGCTTCGTCGACAGTTCTCCTACTTTCTCCCCAAAACCATTCACTAACCTTTTTATTAATATGAATCTAATTTTTTTAACTCTTGGTCCATTAATGTGATTCATTACTGAACCATATTAATGAACCATTTAATTGCATGAGCATGTGGTTACACAACCATGTGAAAAAGGTTATTGAATTATTTTATTTAATGTCTAGTTATATACTGGTCCCACCACCGTCAATCAATAGTTTAAAAAACAAAAAATAACATTTAATTATTAATTTTTTTTTCGAATGATCTGAAATGGAAATTTACTTTCTGACCCTTCCCAGTTGAAGTTATGCTTTACCTAGGCGAATCCTACCATTGTAAATTCAACGGTTCTCTCAGATTGAAAATCTGAGCACTTGTTCAAATTTTATAAAATCATGCCCGCACATTTACAGAAGTTACCTTAAACAAAATCAAAATTATTCTTTGGGCTCTTCAGGCCTCAGAATCACGTGCTGTCAATTTTAGCAGTCTCATAAAAATTCAATATAATTAAAAAATATATACAGAATTTTTGGGTCATTATTTTATCCTCACCTTACGTATTTACATCCCCAAAATCCCCAAAAATATATATATATGAACACAAATGTGGATACTATGTACGAATCTGAGCCTCCTGCTCCAATGTGCTCTCTTAGAGGTTCCTCTACTGCCATATAACTCGCACCAGAGGAATTGAACACCCCTGTACGAACTATTAATGTTGATCATCTATCTCCAATGGGCACTCTGCAAATGTCACCACATCATCAATGTCCATCACACCCTAGTTGATGACGTGTGATGGATCATACACGTATCTTCTCAACTATGACACATGGAAACATTTTGAACCCAATGCATATGTGGGGGAAGATCTAGGTTGTAAGATATCTCAACAAATATGTTGAGAATCTAAAAAGGTTCAATTGACCTTGAAGATAGCTTGTCTCCTCAGTGAAACCTTTGCAATCCTTATCGAGGTGAGACCCGAAGGAAAACATGACCGCCCTCCTCAAACTCCAAGGGTCTCATTATTCTATCGGCATAAGATTTATACATGCTCTGTGTAGTCTTCATCTTCTCCTGGATGATCTAGACCTTCTTTGTGGTATCTCATACCTACTATGAAACCATAAGAACTAACTAGATTTGGTCTGTCTAACACAGAGGTGATCTGCATGGTTTCCCATAAAAGGCCTCAAATGTTGCCATACCGATGGTGGAGTGATAACTATTAATGTATTGAACTAAACTAAGGGAAAGTGATCCTAACAACTATTAAAAAAATCAAGGATGCATGCATGATACATTCCCTCAAGGGTATGTATGGTCCGCTCCATCTGAAGATCTATCTGATGATGAAAGGTGGTGCTCAAACGTAGCCATATCCTGAATGCCTCCTACAATTACTTCCACAACCATGAGGTAAAATGAGTATCTCAATTTGAGACAATCATTGATGGTACCCCCTGAATCTATATTATATCATGTAATTTAAGGTGACCAATTCCCTCTAATGATCCCTCCTCTCGGATGGGTAGGAAGTGAGATGACTTTGTGAGTCGTTAAATGATCACCCAGATGGAATCATTGCCTCGGGATGTATTTGGTATCCCAATCACGAGGACTGTCGTGATTCATCCCACTTCTATTATGTCACCTAAAATGGTTGTGCTAAGCCTATTGGAACATGTTGATCGACCTTCACTTGCTGAAAAGTGAGGCATCATGAAAGGAACTCTGCCACTTCTTTATTAGTCACTGGCCACCAGTAATGACGCCAGATCTCCTAGTCCATCTTTGCTGCACTAGGATATTTTAATAAAGGGTATGTGTGGAAAGCCCTGAACACCTCCTCTCATAGAATCACCAGTACCATGGAGGATCACGTTCCCTTAGCGTAGTTCACATACATTAATAGTTATCACTCCCATCAGGTCTCGCAATCAACATCCCCATGATGTGCCACCCTGACTCACTAAAATAGTGGGGAAGTGATTGTCATAGATTGTATGTAATATTTTCTAGCATTATACATCAAGCATAATTTAAACGCAGATATCTTCATTATCAACTCACTCAGAAACTATAAACTATACCGCATACCGAGTGCATCTGTCACCATGTTCCCTTTCCCAAGAGTGTAGAATATATCAAAGTCATAGTCCTGGAGAAACTCTATCCATCACCACTATCTCAGGTTCAGGTCATTCTATGAGAAGATATACCTAAGACACTTGTGATCTGATAATACAGTAATACATTCACCCATCAAGTATTTTCTTCACATCATCAATGCAAAGAACACTAATGTTAACTCTATGTCATGGGTCAAACAGTTCTTCTAGTGATGTTTCAACTATCATGATCCATAGGTGATCATCGCTCTCTTCTTCATCAGTGGAGATCCTAGTCTGGTCCCTAATGTTTTACAGTAGACTACATACCCAATGCCCTCTTCTGAAATCCTCAACATGACAGCACTCGTTATTCTACACTTAATCTCTTGCAAACCCTGTTGGAATCTATCTGTTTACAAGAATTGGTTTCCCTTATTTTTCAAAGATTACAAGGGTTAATATACTCTAGAAAAGTCAGGTACAAATATCTGGTAGTGCCCAACAAACCCTAGGAAACTCTGAACCTTGGTCACACTCCTTGGTGGATCCCACTCAAGCACTGCCTCTATCTTTTTTGAATCCATTACAACTCCAAATTCCATGATAATGGGTCCAAGAAAGTGTAACTCCAATATCCAGAGTTGGAACTTCGAGATAATACCACAAAGATGGTGCTCTCTGAGTGTATCCCAAACTATCTGTCAATGAGTGGCGTGCTCCACCTCCGACGTCGAGTGCACCATGATGTCATCAATGAATAACACCATGAAACGATATAGGTAAGGTTGTAATATCCTTTTCATAAGTCCCATGAACACTTATAAGGCATTGTTCAGGCCTAAATGCATTACCAAGAACTCACAATGGCATACCAACATCTGAATGTCATCTTCGGAACATCCTTATCTCGTACTCTAAGCTGATGACAACCTAATCTGAGGTCTATATTTTAAAACGACCGAGCTTACTTTAGTTGATCAAAGAGATCATAAATCCTCGATAGAGGTTATTTGATTTTCATGTTCACCTAGTTCAGATGTTGATATCCCACTCAATTCCTCGAACTCTACTATGCCATCTAGGAAAAAAATTTGGGCTACCTATGGATAAACACTATTCCTTATGAATACTTTCTTATAAAAGTATTTCAGTTGTACACTTAACTCACGAATCTCTATGGGAGCCATACGATATGATGGTGTGGATATTAGTATCGTCTTGGAGTATAGTTTGATGTATAATTCAACCTATCTACGTGGAGGTACTCTTGGAACATCCTCAAGAAAGAAATCAACCAACTTTTACACTGCTATAGGATAACTCAGAATCCCCTCGTCAAGTGTTCTGAGGGTATGGCTAGCCAACTGATGAGTTATTGGCTGCACCCTCTTTTGAGAAACCAATTAAGAGATGAAAAGAATCCCTTCTCATCAGTTAAGGAAAACGTGATCCCGTCCTTGTAGACACACCGCACATTGCGCCTAAAATAGTCGATCTAAGAATGGATTTCGGATATCCAGTCCATACCCAAGATGATGTTGTAAGGCCTCGACAATTCTACTAGGAGATCCCAGTCGAATCCCTCGCCTCCTAGAGTAATCTCACACTTCCGAAACCAATGTGTAATCGCCAAATCCTCTCCTGTAATAGTATCTAATCATAACGATCAAGCCAGCAGCTCCACTAGAATATTGGATTTCCAAACGAGTGCCATGGGAATAAATGAGTAACTGGAACCTATGTCTCAATCAACTAAATCTAAGAGTGGATTAGACATAGATCATATCTCTAATAATCACGGATGTGTCGTGGTCGTAGGCGTCATCTAATTGAAGTTGAGCTCATCCCTATCCACCTTTTCCATAATGTTGGGGTGGACCACCTAGATGTGGTGGTGGTAAAACCTCAAATTTCCGCCCACTTCCTGCTACACAACCATCTCCTCAGCCACGTTAAATTCCCTATAGACCTCCCCACTCGAATATCTGCCTCTTCTTCAACGGTCCCTCGACCATCTATGGATCATCGGTACGACGGGTTAGGTCTTCACAAGCCTTGTGACCCTGCTCACAGCAGGAGTAGCATAGTTTGCTCCTCTACTGACCTCCTCTATCTCGTGAGCTCTGCACCTCCGAACCTACATTCTGGGGTCATCCAATAGATTATCTTCCAATATTGGGCCTCTGTGTCATCCTCCATCTTCCTACTGCAGATGACTCGGCTACATTCCATCTCGTGGTTGCTCTCATTGTTAGTACCTTCTCATCTACAAATCTCTCCAATAGAAATTCCCACTCTAGAACTTCAGCCTACATCGGTATGTTGAGAGATATCATCAATGCTCTAATCACCTGTCGGAGTACCTTCTCAATGGTCCATGGCCTAAAGAAAAGGTCATGTACCATGTCAGTGGAGTAGTGGGAGAGATTTGTGAATCTCAACGAGTAACAGGATACTATCAGGCTACCCTAATGTAAGTGCAGTAGCTCTTGAATACACACAAAGCCTAGTGTCGCTGGTATGAACTCCACCATGAAGTAGATCTAGATGTCTAACCACGTAAGGGTCACATAATCATAAAACTGGAGCATCAGTCCACACCATATCCCTACTATCTCTGGAAAACACTAGCAGATAAGATCACCATCTGTTCTGTTGGTGTCTTAATGAAATGAAAAAACTCATGCCACAGCCTCTAGCCAGTCCTTAGCTGCTTGCAGATATGTCTTGCCCCGAAACCTTGGAGGCCTCTGTCTTTGGAACTCGTTCAATGTGCTCAGTAGGAGTCCATGATCTACTGGCGAGTTTGGTGTCAACTACTTCTTTACAGGTGGTGGTGTTTTTGGTACACCACACAATGTTACCATAGTTGAAAGAGGGACCTACACTGATGCCGCATCACATAGTGGACTATCGTCGTAATCTCATATTAGAATCTTGGATGGTTTTCTACACGGTGGTATCCTATAATGAAACATGTGTTCCATAATCAATATGGTATAACTATAGAGATGACTCAAAGTAGAATAAAGGAAAAAAAATTTCAAAAATGAACATAATCCGTGTTTTGGTGTACCGAGTTGGTAATCAGAATTCAGGGTCATAGTTTATGGATATTTCAGCTACCGCACTAACACTAGACTCCCCGAACTAAAAACCATACTAAAAAATATACTACGGATCTCCCACGTCAACTGGTCACCTCTGTGCACCATCTAGTACTGGCTCCTAATTCTCAGTCAAAGTTGTCTGTCATCTGAATAAGACTCAACAAGGTGTGGTAAAAGCCCATATAGGGGTGAGTATAACACTATGTAGTAGGGATCTCGATACTCTCTAAGGTCTCTCATAATTCCACAATGTAAAAACCAAAAAACGTGATCTCTATCACAATGCAGAAAGTAAAAGATAGCTCACACTAGGTATATAACAAAAAGTATGGGAATAATGTTGATTAGTCATAAATCTAAATCATCTTATTCCATTGATATGTTCCACTGCTTAACCACATATAATTCATTTTATTAGTGATCCACACAGGGTCGTAAGTCATCGATCCAGGCAGTGTCATAATTTCTCCATCCACACTGGATCGTAAGTCATCTATCAATATAGGGTCAAGTCGCTGATCCACGATGGTCCACTCTAAGGCTAATCCTTGTTGGGTCACACTATTGTTGATCCACAGAGGGTTGTAAGTCTTCGATCTACATACGGTCATAATTTGTCGATCCACAAAGGGTCGTAAGTCGCCAATCCCTGACAGGCCTCTCTAAGGATTTTCCTCATTGGGTTGTTCTACTACTAATCCACACAGGGTCATAATTCATCGATCCACACATAGTCGCTCTGATACCAATCTCCAGAGTTTTATTCTTCACCTAACACCCAACCAAGGGATTCCCACACTATTTGTGCTTTAGTTCAATTGGTTCTTCTTCTCAAGCCAATGGTCTTACTAAATCTTCCACGATGTCCCACAAAGATATAAACTAAGTACCGCCATATCGTAAGGGTTCCAACACAATATAAGGTGCATCAATTAGACAATTGATCGGTTAGATATAAGTATTTTAGTACTAAGGGACCTGTTGGATTTGAGTTTGATCAAACTCGGCCATACTACACCTTTCACCAACTCTCAGGTGAAGTAACTCAAAATAACCATCTCATCCTAAGGGTTATGGACCCGTATATGGTTCATAATATGGAAATACAGTTTAAGAAGTTATGGACCTTTAAGCGAAACTGGGTAAAACTAGGTCTGGTTCCGGTCCGACCTGGCAGACCGGCCCGACCTGTGTAGGCCGACCTAACCCGATTTGACCTCGGTTCGAACCAGTTGTGTCCCGAACCAGTTTTTTCAAATGGATGGGTGTGGCCCACTATATGGGTGTTGTCCTACCTCCCCTGAATGGACTCAGGTTCATTGGGGTCTTCCAAAAGGAGATCTAGGTTGGGGATACCCTTCCAACTAACCAGTCTGTTGGATTGTTCAAGGGCAGGAACCACAGATGCATGTCTTCCACCGCTGCAGTCGTAGCTGTGACACCACCAACTCGGCGCGCCCCCTGCAATAATTTCAGCTGAATTACCCCTCTTTATGGCTTCTACCACCAGTCTCCAGTGCCACCGCACTGGTGGAACCCCACCGACAGCACTTCCGATGTCCACCTGTGAAGCTCTGGTAGTCCAATTTTCTTTCTGTCTGTACCTACGGGCCTCCCGAGACACCACCTTCACTACGTGGCCTAGAGTTTTGTCTTTCCATCATGTTGATCATTCTCCCATGAATAATGCAACAAAACTGAGAGTGGTGGATGGTCCATGCCTTGTTTAGATTGGTCCATGACCTCTGTGTTAGTGTTTTAATAAGGGAATGTAACCAAATCAATACAATGATTAATTTCACACCATAACCACCCACAAATTATAATGAATCGTAGATCAACACGTTTGTTGTTTGATGTTTATTTATTATATAATTCAACATTGGGGGAGGTTGAATCATTAATTTACATTGAATAAACCAAACCAATACCATAAATACATTAGATTCTACTGATGACGAAGGTGGATAATCTGTTGTTCGAAGAAATTGGTTAGCATTCATCGATCACCGGATTGATTCCTCAATGGTGTCATTATTTCTTCATTATAGATTATTTATGTCGATGCTTCGTCGATATTTTTCCCACATTCCCCCCAAAACATTGCTCCATTCTTTTAATTAATATCATGTTCAGTTGTTAAAATCTCATGTCATTAATGTGGTTCATTAATGATCCACAATTAATAAACCTTTTAATTGCCTAAGCTTGCGGTTAGAAAATGAATTTTAACATGTTATTAAATGATGTCATTTAATTTATAGTTACCTTGAGGTCCCTCCACCATCGTTATACAGTTTAAAAAGATAAAATAAATGTTAATTATTTTATTACTTTTTTCAAAAGAACCAAAATTTAACTTTTCTATCCGACCCTTGTTGATCGATATTAAGCGTCGCCTAAGAGAATCCTGGGACTGTTAATTAAATGGTGCTCTCATATTTTCAATCCAAGCATTAGTTCAAATGTTTGAAAATCCCACCCACATGTTTACTTAACACACCTTAAAAAAAGTTCAAAATTCTATTCTGGGATCTCTGGTCCTCGGAATCATGAGCCTTCAATTTTAGTAGTATCGTAATAAAACAATATAATTAAAAAATATATACGGAATTTTATGGTCTTTACATTTCATATATTTTTATGCTTTTTCTTGTATTAAAATAAATTTCAATTTCAATACAGAGGGGAATGATTTCTTCAAGGGATAACATCTTATTATATTAACAGTGACTAACTTGTTCTTTCAAATTCCTAAAATCTATTAACATTTATAATTGAAACACATCCATATAATAAATATTTTCAAAATATATAATATGATTTTACCTAATATTATAAATGATAAAATTATACATCTCCTTCCTAGGCTCATCTCAAGTGAGTAGTGAAGGTTTATTAAAGGGTTATGTATTCTTTGGGTCTTCAGACTCATGAAATAGAAGGTCAATGAAAGGGTTATAAATTCTCATATTATGAATTTCATGATAAATTTTGTTAACAAAAAATAATATGATAAAATATAATAAGGTTACATATGTATTTCCATTAAATTATTACCATTATGGAGTCAATCTATGGGATCATTTTCAGGTGCATAGAATCTCCCTATTTCAATGTTTTATTTATGTGTAAACTGTTTGGATTCATCATGTTAGTGAGGGGTTTACCTCATGATTAACGGTTTTTCCAACTAATTTTTAATATATATTAGGAAATAAAGGATAGAAGAATTATCTCATTTATGGTAAATTATTCCATCATTATATTTAATAATTCTTATGGTTATTCAGGTAGTTTCTATATCATTTCGAAAAATAATATGGAAAATTACATTATAATTTCTACACATAATTTTTTGTTATCAAGAATCATATTTCCAATTATGGGGCCAAGAGTGGAAAAAATGTAAAACTTATTTAATTTAATTATCCATATCTATCCAAAACTAATAGAAAGAATGATTACATTACTAGATAAATATTGGGGTTTCAGTAGACATGATTTTCCATTTATATATCATGGTTATCCCCTTATCTGTAGGTAAATACTTTTTTTGTGACATAAATGTGTTTTCTAATAATGATTTATCAAGTATTCACAAGTACAAAAATATATTTTCCTTAGTGGGAAATCACTCTTATTAAATGTCCCTATACATCGATCTCTATTCATGCTCTCTCTTTTCTCAATGTGATTAAGGTATTCCTCAAGTGTGTAGAGAATATATTTTTGGGTTCATTCATAAAAATGGATATATGTAGCATTTATATTAGACTATTTGGAAGGGATACTCCCTTAAATTGATGTAAGGTAAAATCAATATTCATAGTCTGGTGGAGATAATTAAATGAGTCTAAGTAAAGTTTGTATGGAAATTCATTGAATGAAAATATTATAGGTTCACATCATATATGATAAATATGGGAATTGGTTTGATTGTAGAAACTTATTCTCATGTTTTTATAGATTATCTATCTAAATATATGTTTTATCAATTATACTCATAATCATGTTCAATTTTTAATAGACCATTGTCAATGAAAAGATTTCCGTATGGAATTTCAAATGGAAATTCAGTTTTCTCTTCATTTGAGGATATCTAGAATATTATATGAAATTCCATTTAGCATGTGTTCATAAAATTATACTCTACATATTCATGGAAATCATGATAATTATCGTTAAATAGAAATATTTTTATCATTTGTGAAATATTTTTTAGTATTAACTTACAACCCTCTAAGAATCTTCTTATACACCTAATATCATGATTTTCTTTATGCCCTCATACCAAATATATAGCCAGTTGATTGAATATATAATTAATCCAATCCCAAAAATCATTATTTTTCTCATTCTATTTAATAATGAAATTTTTATTACAAAAAATTTGGTAATCTAGAATCATGGTTCATTTTTATCTTTGTAGTGTCACATTTGTCAACTGTCAAAAATAAAATCTATATGTATTTTGTTATGGATTTATATTTCATCCCTCACATAATTATATAAACTAAATCTATAAATATTCTCATTTTATCATGGTTTAATTACATATATAACAATTCTCGTTTAATGAATATATACTTTAGTATTTTGTTTGTTATCTTCTGAAAAACAACTCAATGAATGAATATGGTTCATCATTGAAGTCCCCACTTCCTTTTATGGGCATGGTGTTATAGGTCAATATGTGGTGAATTGAACATTGACCCCTCCACTCTAAAAATGAGTTACATTATTTTATAAATCAAGTGAGATCTATGGTGCTTGATATCTACATTACACACACTACCGTTAGAAGGGTGATATAGACAAGATATATCCATCCCAACTATTTAGTGAAGATAAACTCTGATGGGGACTGTTAAAAGAACATAATGAAATATGGAGGTGTTGTTTGAAATCATCAAGGAGATACGGTACTGGTTTATATGACACGTTATGATCTTATATCCTCTTAGATGTCAGAATCAAAATAAATTTTCCTATGAATCTATTTTTATAAGAAGAAATTCCTTATGCCCATATGTATAAATGACGATTGAAATATGGTTGATAGTGGTCTCTCAAACCCCACATATCCATCATCTATCACCTACCTCATTCACTAATGTCGTAATCTATTCTATATTATTACCACAATTTAGTTCAATTGTAGATAAGGAAATCATGCAACCTATACCTTAATCTAATTAGGAGGCTCAATCATTAGAACCCTAATTTAAAAAGTTTATAGATTTATCCCTACTCATTGTATGTTTTTTATATGGTATGATTTCATATGTATTCACCTATTTAACTTCATTAAACCATTTTACTTATATATATATATATATATTATTTAAAAACTAAATTTTCAAAATAATATATAATCATTTCGTAATTTTAATCTTTTTTATATTAATATAAATTTATATATATAATATAATTATGCTTAATCTTAATATTTCCACAATTTTAATTTTAAAAATATATTACCCTTCCATATCATTTTAACACCTTCATATATCAATATGATGCCAGAAATATTTTATTGTCTATAAACTCTATTATCAAAAATCCATGAATATTCCAAATTTATCTATGTTTTTAATATTAAAATTGTTAATATAAGAAATCTATATATATTCAGTAAATACATATTCATTTTATCCCCTATCAATTCTTTATTAGGAAAATCCTTGTATTGAAATGTGAACCTTCAGTGTTGATACTGCTGATATTGGGAGTCCTCACTTTTCAATGTTTTATATCCCACATGATTATTAATTATATGTAGTTACTTTGTCCAAAATTAATAGGGTACAATAAATGATTGATATGGTCTTTTACCATTAATAGTTATTATATTCAGTGACTAATTATTATTTATATCCTTATACATTGAAAATACCATACCCAATTACTTCATCATTTTCCCACTCATTATGATATGTTCCACTAGATTATGAATATTCAATTATGTATGTAATTTAATTAATTTATATTTACCTAGGTATTAATAATATTTCATTGACTATAGAAACCATGAAAATAAATATATCCATTATTTCTATATAATTAATTTTTTATTACTATCCATATTTATGAGTGAGGTTATGTGGGAAACATTACGATATGAAATATTTTCTATTTTATATATGATAGATTAATTGGATTTGTTATGTTTTGGAAATAGGTTGGAATTATATAGTCACTACATATATTGAAAAGTATTATAAGATAAACTAACATTAATTATTGAGGTCAACCATAACCATCATTAATGATGTTTGGGTTTTAAGGCTAAGATGGTTTGATAATTCTATATGGTATTATGAATTCCTTCACTATATGATCTATTATTTTTCTCAAAGAGGTTATTTATTTCCATTTATATTTCATCGATGGACGTATTATTCTCATGTTATCTAATTTATATAATAAAATTATTATATGTTCCTACTATAATATATATTTATCATTTATGACGTGTAAAAATCTGCAATATGTTATCTCTTATTTAACATATGATCTCACCCATAATATTCCTTCCACATTTATACAACAACCCATGAAGAATACTATAAGTGGAATATGGATAATAATTGGAAAATAATAATGTTTTAGTAATTTTTTTTAAATTAATTTAGTATATAGTGTAATTTATAACTTATAAATGTGTGTAATATCCCTAAAATACATGACTATGGGATCAAGTGTACTGAAATATTATATATTTTATATATTTTCAATAAATAATAATAATCTCTATGTTACGATAGTAATGGTAATTAAAACTTCTATTAGGAATATTTTAATATAAACCAGAGGAATGAAATATTAAATAATTTATTTAGTAACTAAAACATTATTATATATCCATATCCAAATTTATGAAATTTTATTAGAATAGATTCAATACACGATATGAATTTTTAATAAATATATATGAATTATATACAAGGATTCATAATAATTTTTATTATTCATGGTATAATTGATATATTTAATTGCATAAAAATGGATCCCAATATATGGAATGAAATATATGTCAATGATAATAACATGTATAGGTATTTCCATTTTGGGGAAACTGCTAAATCAAATGATGGATTAGAGAATATTAACACTCTATTAGGGTAGTTGTCTCATATTATGACACATAAAATTTCACATATATTATAAGTTTATATCCCTTAAAAATATAAAACAATTTCGAATCATTTCCTAGAAAAAACATAAATATTTAAATAGATCCATTAATCTAATACGGATATTGAAATAGATGATGTTTCTAGACATGATATTCATTACATTATGATATAACGAATGTAATAATTTTTTTCATGGTTGTATGAACTTATCAATATTTTTCATTAAATAAAAATACCAAGACATAGAAAAAGATACAGGTAATGGAATAAAATTGTTTGAAGAATATATTTCTTGGAAATAATGTTAATTTGGGGGATTTGATATGTAATCGAATTTCAGAATTTTTGTAAATGATATGATTAAATTGTTATTTTTTGAGGATAACATTACATATTTTTAATGACAGACTATCTATTTGGTATGAAATCCAAAAATAAATATTGATGTATTCTTTGATAGGAGAAAACCATGTATATTATGGTTATCGGTATCTGAAACATTTTTAATCTAGGATTATATACTATCAAATTTCATGAATATTCAAAAATAGTTTCCTGTTTTTTTATTTTGAATATAAATAAATAGGAAAATTTGATTTATGATTTCAATGTAGAAAAAATATTACATAACGAGATAAAGGGAAGGGTATAATTTCTTAGGATAAATAATAATTAGAGGAAACACATCATGGGATTTATTAATAGGAATAAGTGCATTGTAATGGTTATAAATTAATTTTATCTATAATATGAGTTAAAAGGTAAGATAGAATACACTAATTTACCATGTTTTAATAATTAATTGATATAAAAAATCCTAATACCATAATTAAGAGGCATGCGAGTCATCCTCATAAGATATTTATGTTTCATGGATAAAATTATTAAACTACTACTATGTATATTCATTTCTCAAATGATGATATACCAATTAATTAGATTATAAATTAAAATCTATATGAAATAATATTTTATTTTAAATCAATGTGTTTCCTTATATATTGAAATTTTCCTAAGAACATTGAATTACCCCTTAAACATTATTGAATTAGTTTCCATTTAAAATATCATGGGAAAATGATATTATAATCAGAATATATTAGGAGATTTCTATTATCATACAACGAGTTTTTCTTGTCAAAAAACTCTTTATTATACCAATGGATGACAATGTTATGATTGTTGAGATTGGTTAAAAATAAAAGAATAATAAAAAAATTATATATAAGTGAATGAGATTTAAATATTTAATATAGTCTTGATATAACATTTGTAAATGATAAATTCATTTCTATAGTATTGTTTATACCATATCTATTGGATCACCTTAATGGAAATCATATAGAATAAGAAGATCAAGAAAAAATGAGAATTATATGCTAATAATATAATATTCATATTTTTTCAAGATGATATTACTGAATTTCATAATGTATTACATTGATATCAAATAGATCAAGAAGATTAATTATCCATTGAAATCACCCCTAATCCAAACCGTATATAATATATTTGGTGGAATGGGGGGAATTGATGAAAAGACATAAAGATTTGTGTATTAAATATTTTTATAAACTAGTCCCTCACTTTTTGAAGAACCTATAATATTTTTAATTTATAAGGATGAGTTTGTGGGGTTTTTATTATTTATCGAGAAATAAAGGTCTTATTTATTATGAACAAGTACCACATACCACACATTGATGAATTGTTTGATCTTTTTCTAAGGAAATTACGATTCTAATGAATATATCTTGTTTATAGTTATCATAAAATCAATTTTTTGATGTTATATAAATTAATTATAGATCTCCATATAATTTCTAGGTGTTATGGATTAACAATAATTCTTCTTTATTAACTAATTCACCTCAATGTTTTCTAATTCATTGAAAAGTGTTTTTAATGATTATCTTGGTAAATATTTTTTGGTTTTTGTTAAATATATATTGGGATAAACTAATACTTATGAATATTTTTAGATCCATTTATTAATTATATTTGAGTCACCTAGTGAAAATGTGTTATGTGTAAAATTCAGTTAGTGTGAATTTTAGATTCAATATTTTTTTTGCCATATTGTCTCTATTGATGGGACATTTGTAGACCCATAGGAGTCTATAATGGTTGGTCAATGGTAAAAAAATAATGAGTATAACTAAAATAAATATCTTCTTGTGATTATTTAATTACAATTGATGTTTATTTTAGGAATTCTACCAGACTAGTTAACCTATTAACCATATTGACATTTAATGGGGTAATAATAACAAAATTGATGGATTTTAAATAATATATTTTGAATAAATTAATGTAATATTTGTGATATTTAAAACATTTAAAAACCATACAAATATTTTTGTTTTTTCTAAACCTTAATCTAATTATAATATTTTTAATTCATTTATTATAGTTAAATTGGATAATTCTTGACATTATTTTTTCAATGGACAAATGTATGATTTTTTTTATTGAATTTTTAATTTATTTTGATATCCATATATATATATATATATATATATATATTTAATAATGTATTTAGTTGATTTAATTCATGTAATTAATATTTTTATTTAATTTAATAATTATACTAAAAAAATATTCATTGTAATTTTGTTACACTCGTGATTAAGATCTTGATTTTGGATTTAGTATTTTGAAATTTAAAAGGTTGGACATAATGTTAGAGGTTTATTTTGTCACTAGGATAAATTTTAAAAAAAATTCATTTGGAAAATAATTTTATAAATTTTATTTTTTGGGGGAATTTAAATTGAATATTGAAAAATTTTATCCTGTCATCAAACACTATACTGAATAGTAATAATGTACAGAGGTATTTATAATTTTAATTTACCATTTATATAGGTGTACAGTCAAAGGGTAATGGATTTTTAACCACATAATTTATTTGGGGACTTAGAAAATCAACATACTAAATTAAACTACCACAAGAAGAAATGATTATTATTCTATCATGCTATCATGATTCTGTGATGCGACTTCTAAAATATATTTTTATTATGATACTTGTGTACTAAACTTGTAAAAAAAATTATTATTGGGAAATCATCCATTTTCATTTTGACTGTGAGCATGGCTTTTTAATTTTCTACTCTATCTGTAACCATATTTAATAGGGTTCCCCTCCATCCATGCAAAATTCATCTATTCCACACCTAGAATCACACATGAAATGGACTATTATTCTATGGAACCTCTTAGACTAACCAATTGTATCGTGGAAAAAAGTTACCATGTCTATATCATTCTATACATGTAACCAGTCCCACTCCGATTTATTGAGTATAAACCTTATTTTATTACTACATGAAAATAAAATACAACCCATTCATTATCCATGTAAGAACAATAGATTAACATTTGTCTCAGTAAAGAATCAAAATTGCGCAATATTATTTAATGTCATGCTAATGTTTTTTTTGATAACATGTGCCCTAGTGTTCGATGAAAACATATTGAGACCAAAATAGAAGGATGAATAAATAGAAAATTTTATTCATACATGTTTATAATTATGGGTATTTTCAGTTTAATTTTATCCATGTTCAGGACCAAACTCATAGGGACCATGATATTTCCCAATAAACAAGTTTTTATGTTGATTAAAAGTGAAAAACAATGGATTGATAATAAGATTGAATGAAAAAAAAGATAAGATCATGACACCACTGATCAAATGCCCCTAAACTCTTAATGATATTAAATATAGATTTTTTAAGTTATAATATTTGAATAGATTGATTATCAATCAAGTTGAGATTGGGGAAAAACCATCTATGTTCATATAAGAAAATAATGGGAGCTCAACCTACACTCAAATGTAGTTTATTAAAGGGATGAATGAGACACTATTTTGGGTGATGATCATGTTTTCTATAAATGATAATCTACGATTGATGATGGTGATTTTTTTAAGAATATGGATTCACTGTTATTTGGGTTCACTATACATATCAAATATGGAGAGGATTCTAAGTCCTCTACTATTGCAGGTTAAAGTTCTTTGATATCCGCACGTAACTTGTTTTATGAAATGCCCACATAATCATGAATCTCATAAAGGAAACCCCAAATAACTTATATAGACCAAAAATCCCCATTAATATTCATATCACTACCCTTGTGGATGAAAATAAATAGTTATTATATAAAAAAGGACCATGTTCCATCAAATTACATACAACCAATAAGTTGATTATAGAGGATTTGAAACTCTTCAGTCATTCATTCAAAATATTCCTAAATATTTGACCAGAATATCAAATATAATGTATCCTTATAAATTATATGAGACCATATTACCTCAATATGGAAGATAAAGTTTAAATCCACCTTGATTGAAAAGTGAAAAACTCTTGATATTTATAATATGGTCCCACCAAAGATTTATCTCACACTATTTCCTCCTCTGAGGTCAACATAGTATCCAATACACATCACTTCAGGCATGAATCAGGGAATCCCAATCACTAGAATAAACCTATGAATACCCTAACAATACCCAAATCCATATAGTATAATGTAAAACCAAAACCCCAAATACAAAATTTATTTGAGTTTCATAAAATTCCTCATCAACCACGTCCACTATGATACCAAATGATGTGAAATCCACTATGATGTTCAAGACCGATTTCATTATTCAACCATGCCTTTCAAAGAATACCTAAAAGAAATACCTAGAAACAAGTTCATCATTTCCTCCCCTCAATTGATCAGGTTGAAAAAAATCTGAGTTTCAATATATAAATGAAGCTCTAAAACATTCCATATATGAATCACCTAAAAGGAATATAATTATCGATAATGGATGAATTATGTCATTAATAATAATATTTCATCATATTTAGTCAGTCATAGTGTCTGAAAAAACAATATAAAAAATCAGTGAGTAGGTTAATTATTCCAACATCACTATTTCACTAATATAACTTTTATCCTCCTTATATTTTCAATTCAATAAATAATATGGTTGGAGAAATCGTGTTCTTTTATTCATTTTTATTGTTTTTTATGAAGTTATATCATTTAATAATTGGGATATCATGAACTACGTGATCATGATGTATTAATTCGAGGGATATGTCCTTAAGGGATCATTCATGGAAGATTTTTAGGTTATATTTTCAATTGTATAATTTCAAATTAAAT
The DNA here is from genome assembly GCA_963277665.1 of Viscum album. Taxonomy (NCBI): domain Eukaryota; kingdom Viridiplantae; phylum Streptophyta; class Magnoliopsida; order Santalales; family Viscaceae; genus Viscum; species Viscum album. The sequence goes on from OY728141.1 coordinate 517,792,455, forward strand.
ATATTCATCTAGTGGTGAAATGGAGTGAAGTAGATTGATATTAATCATATTATTATTCTAATGAACAATTATATTTTATATTATCAATAAAATTTTCACTTATCGTGAACTAAAAATCATGTCTATCGTGACATACAAATTGGGAGATGGTAGAAATACTATGGAGTCGTGTTATAGGACAATAAGTTCTTCATTTGGGTAAATTCATTGCCACTTCACAATAGGGGTGGTGGGGCAGGATATGAAATGTATTTTTCTCATATATGTTCAATATCATAATTTATATAGAAAAAAGGAAATCATAGAGTGATATTAACTCAATTTTTGGATAATAACATTATTAAATTATGAAGGACCTATACGATTGAACCAGAATCAAGACCTTTTCCCTATTACCTTTGATTTTCAAATTTTGATTTCACTTCCAATTTATAAACTAATAAAAGGATTATATCATGTTTCATGAATTTTTTAATAAATCAAAAAAGAAAATTATATCTATTTGTATATTAAATATTCTAATCCTATATCCTTGAGAGATAACCCCAGTTTTCAACTATGTTTTATTCGTAGTTTGAAAAATTATATTTATATTGGAATGCACAATTGGACTCTCATAATTTTGTAACCATTTAATGGGAGTTGGGCTAATATTACAATTCTTCATTCACATTTTTATTTATTTTTCATATTTTATGATTATATATTAATAATATTTTCTTCCTTTAATTCTCAACTATACTCCAAGACAAGCATTAATTGGTGAGAATTATACAATAATGGATTAATAGGTCAATACTTAGTTCACATTTCCCAAGGAGCCTTAGATGCTGAAATATCCATAGAAACAATTGAAAAACTACTTCGGATGGGGTTGAATCATAGGATATGGAATTAGAATAAATTTATATGCATGATATAAAGAAAAATGTATCTCATATCAGCAAAAAATCACTAGGGAATGATTATAATGATGTTTCATTGCATTGAATAAATGAACTATATAACCAACTTATAGTACCCTATGCTTAACATACTTGAATATTAATTTTTTTATTTATATAAATATATCAATAAAAAAACATTCCCATGGACCATAATTGTTTGGGGTCTTTGGAATCATGGAACACATTATCATCAAACAAGGCGAATAATCTCAAAATTATCTTATAAAGGTCTTCTCCTTTAGTACTTCAATATAAAACCATTCATGAGAGCCTATGGAGAGGAAATACAAGAAATGGTCAGCTTGAATACTCAATAAAGGTAAATAAAGGTTATACATAGGTATAAAATGATCTTTTGGGTATACTGACATTATATTATCATTTTTAGATCCTCCGTAGTAATTGAAAAATCATAATCATGAGTCTTAAAATAAATATTGGTACTTTATAAAAAATTAATTATATGATTCTCAAAGAAAAAAAACATTAGATAATTACGTCATCATAAGTCATATAACATTATCATAAAAATAAGCATATAAGATAATTCCATAGTAGTCAAGGTTCTTTTTGAAAACCTATCAGGGAACCTCATATGGGGTACACATACTGGTAGGTACACAACAAAATCCCCACTCACAGTCCTATCATTATATTGGATCATGTAACACCTTATTCCCAGAGTGTAACAATCATGTCTACTTTTTACCTATAATTATATAATTATATATATATATATATATATTCATAACTAATTGGAGGGAGATATCGGTCCCACCCTTTGATAATGTTTTAACTGGCTTACCAAATGATATCTGGGTGACACCATCCCATAATAAATTTTCATGAACCATAATATGAACAAAGTATAAGGAGATGGAATATCAAAATAAAAAATTATTCAGTCATATAATTTTTAACATACGTTTATGATATGGGTTTCCTTTAAATAACATTGAAATGTGAATAGATTATGTACAAAAAATTGATTTTATAGCAGTCTATACGAAACTTGATTAACACATGGAAATGAAATTTTTTCTATAAAAATATACTTGAAACAATATTAATCAATCACTAAATGAAAGAAGATGGTATTAATGAAAAATAACCCTAGTAATTGATAATATGAATCAATATTTTCTAATTTATATGAATGTAAATAACATTAAATGATCATTAAAAAATTTCTTGTAGAAAATAATTTTTTAACATTCCAAAGTGTCACATACAACTTTGAAACATTTTAATCAGAAGCCTCATGAAGTAATAACATTTAATAATAAAATTTATATCATGATAATATATTGATTTATGATATATGATGTTAACCAACAATTATATTCACCTTATAAATGATGTTATGTGTTTAACATTAAAAATTTCTTCAAAATTTAAAATTGCCTCAAAAATATATTACCACATTGGTAACACTAATATTTTAACCCTCAGGAAAGAGGGATCATAAAATTGATATTTAGATAACCAAAAATACAAGTATAATAACCATATAATACATTAATGGGATTTATATACAAAAAAACAAAAATAAGTGGTGAATATGGCATAAGTATAATAGAAATAAGAGTGAGATTAAAAATCCCCTTACTACTACAGTACCTTTTAATCATGATATTTGTAAAATTATAATATAAGTTGAAACATTTAATATAATTAAATAAATTAAACTTCATTACATATCATCTAATATTAACTTATATAAAACTTATAAATATAATTTGGATGATAATAACAAAAAAGTCTCAAAGGATTGTAAATTGAGATGAATTATCTTACCTTAAGTCATGCCTTTCTTCGAACACATTCAAACCTTCTATATAATAAATAAATGTTTATAATATATATATCATTGAATAATATTTTTATATTTTATATCATATAGGAAATTTTTATGTCATTATATTACTTTTTTATTAACTATACCATCTTAAAGTTAGGTTTTGGGTAATATCTGCTTCGCTTTTCGTACAGGTTTTGACATATAAATCATGGTCCTCTTATTTGAATCATGATTTATTTGTTTACAATAATTATTACATGATATAAATATCATATATATTTTATACATATTTATTTATGATAATATACCAAATATAGGAATAGGATATGAAATACACTATTTATGGAGATGGTAGGTCGTACACACACATGAACATTGTTTCTATTTTATTATAATATTCAAATAAATAATAATATGTGATATATATATATATATATTATTATTATTATAGTATCATTATTATTTCATAAATATCACACATTTTTAATATACCCTTACTTAATACATTCCATGTAAAGCATAAATGAATCACATCTCATTGAGAAAACGGTAGTCCACACATACAAAAAAGATGTTATCTTGTTCTTAAAAAATGTAAAGAATGATGTTTTGTGTTCTATAATAATTATTAAATCAAATATCATCCATAAATATAATATATTAAATAAAAAATAGTATTTCAATCATTATTTATGTCTTTGAAAAGTGGTAATGGAAAAATTAACGATATCGATTCGCGAGGCGGTTGTCCACCGTACACATGAAAGATGATTTCAAATCACCTTTTATTGATGTGTGTGAATGTGTAGGGAGTAACCGTAAATAATATAAATATAATGACAATGGTATTATATAATAATTTGATGATGGTAATTGGAGGGTTGGAGAAATATGTAAAACAAATGTTCTCATTGAATAATGTTACCTCTTCTTGGGGTCACATATTTTAGTTTTAAAAATGAACATTTTAGCTTTTCTGTATGCCCAAAGTGAGTCTTCCTAGATTATAGTGTGTATTTGAGTGTTTATTTATATATGTTTTTGGGGATTAAAATTTATTTAGATGTATAGTTATGTGGGGGGTGAGATCCTTTTTATTTTTGAGTTGGATTGGTATTCTTGTAAATACTAAAAAAATCTTCACTATTGAGAGATCTCTCTTACCTAATATGCCACAATATTTGAAAATAATTTATTTAAGGGAACAAATAATTGAAAAAACTATTTACCGAAAAATATAAATTGTATTTTTATAATTTTGTTTCTTATTCTTTGTGTTTACTCAATCTTATCTTTATAGTTTTTACTATTGTAGCATAAATCATTTTTCTTTCCTCAAAAATTTATCATTTAATATTAAAATTTAAAAGATATTTATTATAAAATTTATAACTATTTGTTCAAAATGTTATGAACAATTCAATAAATTAAATTACAATTTTTGGGTGAAATTAATTTTAACACATTCTCATGTATAACAAAAACCTCTATTTTAATAGTAATCATGTTAATTAATTTTTAATATTTTCATTAATTATTATATTAAATAATTGATTTTACCATATTATTCTATAAATATGATTCTAATTACAAATAAATATATCCTTTTATTCATTATCAATTAATAGATGTGGAAAAAATAAATATAAACTTATTCCCACAGATGGGATGAATCAATGGGTTTGAACTGTGAAAATGGTCAAATGTTTGAATTATTTTTATATCCAATTTTAATGTGAAATTCATTTCAATGACCTAATTTGGATTAATATATATATATAGATATAAATATACATTATATATATATTAAAATAAATTTAAATTTATTAATAAATTAGAAACAATGTCAATTTTTAATTAAAATTCAGGATTTTTCACTATTTATCTAAAAATGAAATTTCCCATAAAAATACCCAAAATTTACCAAAAGATATATTTGATATACCTATTTTAAAAATTGAATAATTTTTTTAAAAAAAATTATCAATGTTTCAAAAATGAATATCAAAATAATACTTTCGTTAAATGGAACCAAACTATTTCTGAAATATACCAATATTTATGTCTAAAATTGTATCTCTTTTTATGCCTATAAAACGTATTTAATGAATGAAAAATCATTCAGCTAAATTTATCATTTATAAAATTAATTAATATATATCAGTAAGAGTGAATAGTTTAATTTATTATGATAAATTGCCTTTGTTGGCTTAGAAATAAGTTTTTTTGAAACACATCCTTTAATTGTAATTTCTCTTTATTTTCAGTCATAATTAATTGATAACAAAATAATTATTTTTATGAACATTTTTAAACCATATTTTCATAATTTATTTAATCATATTCATTATTTTCATTCCATCTTCTAGTTGATAACTGTAATAATATATTAATAATAATATTAATTGTATTTTGTTGTTTTTTAAAATGAAGCCTTTCATTTAACACAAACTATCATAAGAATTTAAAACTGAGTGTAATAGAAGCCAGTCACAGAGTTTTCTATAATGATGTCTAATATAAGTTACATGTCAATTTTATTATAAACATTATTTTTAGTGTTAATCAAGAATAACATGGTGTTGTGTGCAATATGTTCTAATCCAGAAATTTAATTCATTCGAAAATAAATTATTCATAAAAACATTGGGAGTTATATTCTCCCCTCGCTAAAATGAATTAACCCTCAAGATTCATATGGTTCATCCAATTTTTTAATTCCTAAATTTTCGTTTCATATAGACCAACAACAAAAAAAATTAATACTAAAACATACCTTAAAATTGGAAATTTGTAAAAAAATGGGTTATCCAAAGTTACTCATAACTTTATTTCCACAAAGGATAATATAAGGGGTTATTTAGACATAGATGAAATATTGAATAATTATAGACTGATAGATATCACTATTCATAATAATTTAGGTGATAAATATAATGTTACCACACACAAAACCACATATCTATGATGTTCTAGGTGATATTTTTGATACTCATAATTGAAGATACTATGGTAAAAATTTTATTTAAATTTATTTTTTCCAATTTTAAAGAATTTTCATATGGACATATAATTAAATTCTTTCATTACATATATTTTTCATAGCCTCACCCTTCGATTATGCCCTGATCAATTTTAAAATCATCTCTTACTCCATGTAATTAAAAATATTTCATTATCCTTGAATCATTAATGGATCATTGGATCCATAAATAGAGCGATAATTCATTCTATCTATTATAGAAAAAAAATTATTTGTTATCAAATATGAATAAATATTGATATGATTAATTAATACTTTATTCCCTAAAACATCATTCAATGTTATACATAAATAATTCCATAAATGGTTAAACCTATAACCCTTCCAAAACAATAAAATCAAAAACAATATATATAAGTTTAGTAAATTTCTCAAAATCACCTTAAGAATGATCCCCCATATATCATAATGTTTCTTTTTATTGTGACCAAATAAATATGTGAATAACTTCATAATTTATTCTATTGAAACAATGTAATAACCTGAATCACCATAAATATTTATTGGAAGAAATCAAGCTTCCTTATTCCAAATATTTTTGGATAATTTCTCAAATCGAAGTATTCTAGAATCCTCATCAATTTTATAATAATCTAATTTATCCCAAATTCCTTTAATGGTTTTGAGGTCACCAATAATATCAAATTAGATTTATCTATTTCAATCATATCTTAATTCAATCAAATTTTTTTTTCTCAATATTGGTAATTTATTAACCCAGTCTCTTCAAACATTTACATTATTTAACATTTTTGGAATACATAAAACATTATTAAAAAAGACACCCAAATACAATACTATTCTAGTGACTTTGAAAAGATGGAAACATGAATACAAGTACCTAAGGGAGATGCATTATCTCCCACATGTATTTTATTTACTATCACCCTTATTGGACACATGATACATAATACATATCATTATTATCATGGGAAGAAAACATAAAAATCCCTGATCTAAAATGATCGGTAAGGTTAAACAAGGGAGATGTGTCAGTATAATCATGAGAATAAGGGTATGATAATATGATCATGAAAATATAAGATCAAAGCCAACATATAAATATCATATATATAAATCATGGAAAAAATAATTACAGTTAATAAGACAAGAATAACAAAAAAATAAATCACATAATTCATGAAATAATGACATAGGCATAATGTATGGAACTGTGGAAGACACATAAAAATATAATATCATTTCTATAGAAGCCAATGTTTCACTACCAATGAAATATTAATAGTATGGTTTCACTCTACATTCTATCTTAATAGTCATGGCTCACTCTCATGGACATCTTAGTATCATGAGTTCACACATCATATTAGTAGTCATGAATCACTCCAATTACCATCATAGTACTAAAGGTTCAATCCAAATACCATTATAGTCTATTTAATTTGATATAAATCATTACCCATTTGTTATAGTGAGATATAGTTCCCACCAATATCAAAATGAAATCATACACACATGTGACACAAGATCATAAATAATCATATCATAACCCCTGAAATGGGTATTATAAACACGTAATCATATCATAACCTTTGTAAAAACATATAGGATTCAAAATCATCTCATCCAAATCATAACCCATGAAATAGAAATTGATTTCATAAAAATATAACCCATTAATAGAAATAGGTTTTACAAATACATAACCCTTGAAAGTTAATGGGGTTTTATAAATACCACAACATTAAGCATAACCCATTCAGAGAAAGAATGTAATTAGTGCATTTAGATATTTTCCTAGAAAGGTATGAGTAATATACAAGAATGATATCTTAGATGGAAAATAATTTCGAAATATCTTTCAAAAACATTCTAATGGAAAATAACCATTTTTATTTGAATAAATATATTTAATACATAAAACCATTAAATATAATTCTCTTATAAAATAAATTAAAAACATATAAATAAGACTTGAAATAATTTAAAAATATGTTTTCCCTGAAAATATAGAAAACAATCATCGAAACAATTAAAAAATATTTTTACATGAAAACATAGAAAATATTAATCAGGAAATTTTAAAACAATTTTCTTTGAATTTTTTTTTGAAACTTATAATAAAATATTGAAAAAGTTCTTAAGACATTTTTACTTGAAAAAATATGAATGATGTTTGAAAATGGTTTAAAAAAAATTCATGGAAAATAATATTAAAAAATTATGCTTAAAAATTATTCTTCTTTACATGAAAAATAATCTTCATAGAAATTACATCGGGTAAGTCCGTTAATGTAGTGTGAGGTAAAAAGAACTTTCATTTTGCACAGTAAAAATGTTAGAATAATGACTAGTTTGGAAATATACAATAATAATCCTTTGAAAAAATTTAAAAAAGGAAAAAATAGAAACCATTTTATTTAATTATTTTATCATAATAGTTTATTATTCTTGGAAATACTATTTTATAAAACATGGTTTTGATGGAACACGTATTTCCGATCGAAGTGAGGTTGAAGTCAGGATTTCATAGAAACACATTATTAAATATATTAGGAACCACAGTTTGGAATAGTGGTAACAATATATAAATATATTATTAAATATCATAATGTAAGGAAACATAAGTGCATTATTGAGAGATTTATCACGTGATTTTATAAAAGGAAGAATAATCTTTAATAATTTGGATAAATGAGAAGATTGTTTTAATAATGTCTTTCCTACTTAGTAAATTTGGATGACATTGTCCATATAATAAAATAAAAATAATTCAATCATAAAAAATCATTAAAATAATTATATTCATGATATAATATGTAAACTAGATATTTATAAACCTCATAAAGAATTTAGGTGCATAACAAAACAAGAGAGTCAAAGAATGGAAAAAAGAGAAATATATCATACAAATTTGGTAACATTTAAAAACTAATCCCCATAAATAAAATTTAATAAAATGGATATTTAAATAAAAAACAATTTTTAAGGGATATATATAATACAATTATGAGAATTAAATACACCACAAAAAATAAGTTGGTGGTAAATAAGGAATGTATCTCAGGAAAATAAAAGTGACATGAAATTTCCCTTACCTTCTATTTTAAAATATAATAGTACTTATTCAAACCACCTATATAATAAATATAAATTTATTTAAAATATTTTATAGAACCACATTATTATTTATCAATCTATATATGGTTTGATTATGACAATATATTACACTCTTTTAAACAGTCTTAATTTAAGGTTTCACTTTGGGTAATATCTGCTTTGTTCTTCACATGTGTCTTAGTTTGTTATATATTTTTTCTTTATACATATATTATAATGGATAGTTCATTAAAAATTAAATAAATATCATTTATTTTTATTTTATGGGTATTATGATAATATATAAAATATAGAAGTATAAAATGGAATAAACCATTCATGGAGATGGTAGGCAGTGCGTATATACAAAGGTTGTTTCCATTTAATTGTAATATTGAATGAAACATTGTAAATGAAATATATGTATACATATAATTATTAAATTATAATTATTATATCATATATATCATATAATTTCACTAAACCAATCATTAATTCATTACATGTAGTGTGTGAATGAATCTCATCTCTCTGAGGGGGTGACAGTCCACAATTACTACAAAAAATATTGTATTTACACCAAATTGAAATTCATATGATATGTGTTTTAAAAGTAATATAGAAGATTATTGACCTAATAAATATTATATATGAAATATATAAACTGATTTTCCACCATATTTTTTCCCATGAGATGTGGTTAAAGAAAAAATGATCAGTTGTCATTTAATGACGTGGTAGTTGGCTGTACATGTAAGCAATATGTTCGTTACCCATTATATAGAGGTGTTAGTAAGTGTTGGTAGAAATCATAAAATAAAAAATTACCATTATATTTATGATAAAAAAAATTATACAATCAAGGAATAAAGAGATTGGATGGTGTGTAGGAGGAAAATAAAAGAAATCATCTTGAGAGAAGATGTTATCTCTTAATGGGGTATCTCTTTTGGGTATGGGCCAAAAGGCATTCTTGGATTTATATATAACCATGGAATAGCTTATAGGATAATTTTATATATTTTTTAATATTATTTTAGTAGTTTTTAGTTGATACAAGGGGCTTGAGAGGTGGGGGGATGTGGGAGGATATGAGGCTTTTCATAGTGGAGGAGGAGTGACATTGTTGTACTTTCTTGAAGAGCGAATTCCACCAATGTTTTAATGTAGAAAGTAGATGCAATAATGGGCCAATGTCTATGAAATGGACTAAAGGGTCTAAATATAGACAAAAAATGGCTGTTGTACAAGTTTCTAGGTCGTATTAAGTCTTAAAATTAATGTTTAGTGCTTAGTTAATCTTAATTTTACCTTTTGTGATGTCATTAATTTTAATTATTTTCACTAATATTATTGATCAAAAATTGATTTTAACTTATTAAAAATTATTTATTATAATAACTCTAAAAATTTAATCAGTTTTTTTTTACAAATTTCAATCAAATATGTTGTAGAAATTAATATAAATTTAATCATGCTGATAGGCCGACATTGTAGTTTTTTAAACTAAAAACGACTGAACTTTTGCTATGTTTTAATATCCAATTTAAATGTGAAATTGATTTAATGAAATAAATTGGAATAAATTATAAAAATATTATATAATTAATCATATAAAACAATATAAAATTTAATTTTACATTATTGATAAATTATATGAAAAAAATATTGAACTAAAATTCCTTATTTTAACTATTCATTAAAAAAAATTAAGCTTCAGATAAAAATATAATAAATTATACTAACATAATTATTAATATTAATGTTTAATGATGATGATTATTTTGAAATATTATGTTAATAAAAGAGACAAAAATTTGATTCATAAAAGGTTATCTATTAAAAGGAGGAATAACTACCTTTATAAAAAATATAGGTTTTGACGTATAAAATGGGGATTGTTCTTATCTTATGTCAATAATATTTGTTAGATGAATATAAAAAATATTATATTGAATATATAAAATATATATTATATTAATATCACTCCATAATTATAATTACTATTATTTATTACGTTAAAAAAGCTTTATGGGTGTAAAAATAATAATATTTCCCTTTATATTCAATCGTTTTTCGTATTCATTTCTAATTATTATTAATCCTATTAATTAATATTATATTTAGGTAAAATATATATATTAATAAATTATTTTTAATAATTATAACTTCAAAATTTTCATATTGTTTTTATTTTATTATATTAAATCATAATATTTGAGTAAAATATTATTTTTTGGCAATCTTCGGTCATCCATGCCATGTTAGCCATCAAGGAAATTCATTATGATGTGCAATGAAAACCTAAAAACATAGTTATGTGTAAAGAAATATAAAATTTATGAAGCATTTATTATATGTTTAATATGGTTTTTCATATAATCCAATCCAAACATGGTGCTTAAATATAAAATAAAATATTTTCAATGAAAAATATCAAATACAATAAATTAATTCATAAAAATAATTCTCAAAATCATGGATTGTTAAATTCTTCCCCATAAAAATTAATTCTCCAAAAAAATTAATTTTGGTTTATAGTGGTTTAGTAAGTTAATGTTTTTTATATGAATCCCACATAGTAAAAATAATTATGGTGAAACCCAGAAAAAACTAAAGTAAGAGCCTTGTTTATTATAGAGTGTATGACACACGACAACAAGTGCATAAGGTAAAATAATATCTGGATACTTTTTAATATATTTACTATTTAAAATAGATTCAATATATTTCAGTACATGCGACACCTAGTTAGCATGTGTTACATGCAAGATAGACCTTCCTCGAAAACTTGTGTTATACGGAAGACAGAGTTTCACCAAACAACGATATGTTAACAAAATATTATCATAATAAAATATAAACTAGAAATTTTTATTAATATTGTCTAACTTATTAAAATATATGGATTTTAACAATAAAATATTAATTTATAGGAAAAAAATATTTATAAATGAATATAAGTACTAATTGAATATAAAAAGGAATGTTTCTATATAAAAACATTTTTTATGTAGAAGATGTTATTTTTCTTTAATATATTAATGAAATTAAAATTAATTAATTATTTTCATGGAGTATATATTTTATATATTCAATAAAATATTTTTGATATTAATTCATTAGTTTTTATGTTCATAAGTAATGAACAAACCTAATTTCACATATAAAACAGTTATTTTTAAAAAATAAATTATACCACCTTTTAAGGGAGAACCCATTTTAAATTTAAATTTTTATAGTTTAGTTGATTTAATATTTCAAAATAGACATCATATTTTATATCAAAACATAATAATTTGGTTAGGGTGATTTTTTTTCTGATAAATTTCATTTTTTAACAAATACCTAAAAATACTGAATATTAATTGACTGTCAAATATTTTTTTTTCATTTTCTAAAATAAACCATTTTTTGGGTGAGTGGGAACCTTACAATCATCAATACAGATTAAAAAAACCTCCAACTTAAATAGCAATTCACAGTATATAGTAGTATGAAAAGCCATATTCAAAATTGAAAATTCAAATTCAAAAATTGCAAAACAAAGCGCGGGAAAAACAAGCCGCCAGAGAAGCCATCATCACCTCGCCGACCATTTCAACTTGTCACCCTCACCGCCTTTACATTAAAAAATCACCATCACTTCCATCTAGACACCTTCATCATATAAAATCACATGACCACAACCGTCGACGTCACCACCAACTAGTCCAAACAACGATCACATCATCACCAAGAAAGAACATCAAAACACAGAATCAAATAGGAAAAACATCATCAAAAGAAAAAACGAGAAACACAGAGCTGGAATCAAAGTTACAGAAGCCTGCCCATCCACGAGGCACCTCCAACACCACACGCAGCAACCCGAAGAGGAAGACAAACCAGGAACGTGAAGCCAAGTCTTTGTCACCCAGGACTGGAAGACCCAAAAGCACATTAATGGAGCATCTCTGTTGAAGGGGAACGAGCAGATCCGAACCAGCAGTGCCTCCCTGGGCATGAAGACGTTCATCTCAAAACTGCAGAAGAAACCTCAAAATATTCTGAAAAGAACTGAATATTAATTGAGAACTGTTTTTCAATATAATTTATTTATATAAATGCATTTTAATTTTAATTTTTGGATAAGATTAAATATATATTATTATCATAAATTAATATAATTTATATCTTTCTAACCAATTTCACTTTGAAATTGATTATAAAAACACAACCAACTTTTAGACATTTTTACTCTAAAAACCCACTTTGTCGTCCTGGATACGGGTTTAATTTTAATTTTATTTTTTACACTTCTATGATTAGAATCTAGAAAAATAGATTCAATACTTTTAATTATAATAATTTATAATTTCTTGTAATTCCAAATTTTTTTTTGACCAAAAATATTACTGAAAATTATTGTAATTAATTATAATTATTAAGGTCAAATTGAGCATAATAGTGGACACAACCTTTAACTTAAGGAAACCAATGACCTATACACATGTCCAACAACCATTTAATGGGAATATTTTTTATATGAACCTTCCATTCATGTGTTTTTCTGTATTGGTATGATTTTTTTAGGAAAGAACAATTGCATGCCAAACTTGTTTCCAAATATTCCTTCTGAGTCTTTTTCCTTCTTTATAAAAGGACACTACCTCCCCCACTTCATCACACATCTCAATCCTCATATGATATTCTAATATATGCTAAAATATCTTCAAAAAATCTATCCCTTAGACTTATGTTCCTCCCCATGAAAATAAATAAATTCAATGAATATTTTTGTTCAATCCAAATGATATTACCTTATTATGAGGTAACACCTTCTTTCAAGCTCTCTAGTTTCATTACCATTCTCCACCCCCTAAAATATATATTTTTTTTAATTAAAAATAAAATTAGTATTTTAAATATATAAGGATTTATTTATTATTTTATTTTAACCTATTGTAACACACACCTCCAACTAATAGGTAAGGAACAAACAATTTATGTGTACGATGAACTACTGGCTCACGAAACAATGATGGTTCAATTATTCTTACTGCCACTCATGATGGACATTATGATGGAATCTCTATTTATATATGTTAAATATTAAATTTATTATTTATTAATACTTATTTAAACCTTTTATAATACATAAATTTTAAACATTACATTTTACATTAATATGATAACATCATTTGAGGAATTGTTGACTACTTCCCCATCTAAGTGAAATAATTCATTCCCTAGACACACAGAGTGTATAGAAGATAGTTATAATTAATAAAAATATACATAAAAAATGTTTTATTATATTTATTATATAATTATATTTTAATAAAAAAAAAATATATATATATATCATCTTCATTATTACTCATTCGTACACTTTAAAAGAGATAACATCGTTTGTGGACGTGTGGACTACCGCCTCCTCAACATGATATTATTTTTTTACCACAAAAAGTCTATATATAATTATTTATTATGAAATAATATGGCATCTATTATATAATTATAATTATATAATTATATGGTGTTACTTACCTTCTTTCCATAATTATCATTTAAAAATTGGAATGTTACACATCGAACATACAACTTATCTTCTCCATTATTGTAACATTCGCACATTTTTTCATAACTATATTAAATTTTTTATTTTAAAACTATAATTTAGGTATAAATATAATAATTATTATTCTAGATATGTTTATTTAATTTCCCAATAAACCATTGTTTACATTTAATATTTTTTTTGACACATAAACAAATTTGGCCATAACAACTTACATAAACACAATTGTTTAATAAGGTTTATAAAACATGGTAATATGTTAAACACAAGTAAATATAAACATGATATAGGTTCTGAAAGAATTATAAAATTAAAAAAATGTAATTATATTTGAGGTTAATGTATGTTCACCCGATAGTAAATGCAAGGTAATGGAATCTTATCTCGTTTTCATTATGTGAGGCATACATAATTGATGTACACCTAATTTCTAACATATGGTGTACTTAATAACACATTGAGATATAATATCAATAACACTATTATCAAAATGGTATTAAAATTTTTTGTTAAAGGAATGTTACATTTGTGTTTTCCAATCCATTTGATATAGCATTAGTAAGGGATATCCATCTAACTTTTTCAAATTCATGAGATAAAAGTTTTTTTCCATACTAACATATATATATAGTGTATCTGCAAACCATTTTAATATATTATATCATGAATGAATTTTCATCCATGATATTGAATATTTTAATTTAATATTATTCTTTGAAGTGGTTTATTATCTAAAAATATTTCAAAGTGGTATGAGACACTATGGAATTTTTAAAGATTATTTTCCTGAGACAAATCTTAATGATAATTCAATGGAATTTACATTAGAGAAATTATATATCAATTTTCCAACAAACCATTTCATTCTTCTTTGGTTACTAGTGACCATTTAAAATTTTAGTACCAAGCCTCCACACTTTGGTAATTTGGTTTTTTTAGAAAAAAAATTCATCAAACCCAGCATTATGTATCTCTTTAGTTAGAGAACCAATATTATTCTAAAAACCATGTTTAATTAAATTGTTTCCAAAAAAATTAAAAAAAAATTGGTAATGAAATATTTACCATTTTTTATTTTTCAAATATTTTCAAATGAATCTTCTTGTTTCTTTATTAATGAGGAATTTTCTAACCTTTTGTCATTCAAAATAAATATTATTTTTACCTCGTACAACATGTATTGATTTATCCCCCATTATTTATTTTGATCCTTCATCTCAATTATTTTAAAAATGGACTTTCAATGAAAAATATACTCAAATAAATTCAAAAATAAAGAAAATTTTACTGAATAATATTTTTAAGATCTATTATTTTATTTCATCAACAAAAAAATACCTTTATTTTCCCCTACTTTGTGGTATCTTTTATTGACATATCCTTGATCTTCCTCTAGATGGTTTATGTTTGATTTTTCCATAGATATAATTCACATTAACTTCCTTGATTTCATTTTTTCCCTTGAAATATTAAATATCATATGGTAATTGAACATTTAATTTATACTAAATAATCAATTTCATTTATCATGGATATTACTATTTCCATAACTATGTACCACTTTACATATAGTGTCAACATTGAAATTTCTTTGATTATTTGGGGAAGTATTGAAAAATACATATACATTATTAGATATAGATATTTGATAATGAATAATATTTATTTCATCTATGAGGAAGGTTTTGAACATGCAATACATGGGTTGGGGATTGTTTAAGGAATGCACTATGGGTTGGGGCTGGTTAATGAAATCCCCTCGAAGCACCGGCAGTCTCATGGAACGAATTAGTTACACAGATTGGTATAGTTAAATAGTATATTGACGGTATTTTTTCTTGTACCTAGGAAACATGCATCTCATAATTAAGAATTACATTCATATTAGTTTTATTTATTATTGATCCATGAGATATGATCTCAACTTTTATAGGGATACATTTCATTTAATAAATGTCAAGTATTTCTATTTATTACCATGTTTTATTTATTTTTACATATCTAGTTATTTGTAAGGAATCTGTTTCTTATTATTACCATTACATATTTCCTATTTATTTCCATTCAATTTATTGATTACATGGCATGTGTGTTTAGTTATTACCATTCCATATTTTCTATTCTCATTAATTCATTATTTCATCCAATACATTTTTCCTTACAGATCATTTGAGCTCACCCTTATTATGTTTCATTCTTCACATATCCAAGAAGAATAATATGAATTATTTTCACAAAATTACTAAATGTATTAGAGTTACCCTCAAATTTATTTATTTAGAAATAAGAAAAATATTTTTTTTATTAGTGTAGGCATTTGTAAAAAAAAGTCTCTTTTATGTATCTAGTTTACCATGACTATCACGACCAATCCTCGTGGTCCGTGTCGTGACTACCCCAAGCCTGCCTTCCATAGGTCAGGGGACGGCGACTAGCACCAAAGGCGTAAATCCCGATATAAGGGAAGGCATTTCCTTACGTAAGAAAACAAACACCACAGAGTATGCAAGCTGAAGTAAACACTATGTAAACTGAGTACAAAAGTTAGTGATGCAAAGTAAACGGGCCAGAATACAAACCCAACGGAAATTAAAGTACAACTAAAAAGAGAGTACAGTGGTAGAAAAGTAAAGAAGCAACATCGAGACATCCTCTAGAAATCCCACCTGAAGGGTGGGTACATATAGTCTCCTCCGCTCCTCGGCTCCAGTCATCCGCCCCGTGTACGTCCCGTCCTGTAATCCACCTCCAGGTACCGTCCAACTCCATGAGCTCCTACCTCGATCAGCGATGTCTGTCATCTGCATCCAACACAACGTAGTGCGGGCATAGCCCGTGCAGGGGTGAGCATACACTACTCAGTAGGGACCCCGAGACCCCTAAAGGTCTCCCAGAATCCACGGAGGATAATACACAAAGTAAAGTTACAATCATGAAGTAACAACCAACTCTACTTAGATTTATGCCCATACATATACCTAAGTCATCAATTCCAATTCGCCTCCAACATCTAAGCCGAAGTTCAATCTAGTCCAAAAAAGATAGTACACCCCAATCCACACAAGAAAGCACAACCCAATCCACATAGGAAAGCAAGTCAATCACAATGATTGAAATTCAAGACTCAGCTCACATAGGTATACTTCTTCGTAAGATGATAGAGACGATCATACGTAGCCACTGATTCATCTAAGCTGTCGGACCCACATAGGATACAAGACCAGCTAAGCTGTCGGACCCACAAAGGATACAAGACCGGCTACTCTGCCGGACCCACATAGGATACAAGTACAAAGTCAAATACTGCCAGACCCACATAGGATACAAGAACAGTAGTCAAGTATTGTGAGACCCACATAGGATACAATAATAGTAGTCATCACCGTCGAACCCACAGAGGATTCCAGTATGGTCGTCTTCACTGCCAAACCCACGGAGGATCCCAGTATAGTCGTCATTGTCGTCGCAGTCGCAGCCAGCTCTAGGGTTCACACACACAGCATGATCGATTCCAGGAGGGTCCGCTACACGAGCCAAGGGGGTCGATACATCAACTGACACGAAGTCCTGATTTTATCTATCCCAATCTTCCGTCTCGTCAAAAGGAACTCATCGCGATAGACGACGCGTCAATCGGACGCTCGGTCTCATAGTTATTGGTTTTTTCATCCTAGGGGCCCGGTTGGTTTTTAAGCTAAAACCTACCTGGTCGTACTCTAACTACGTCCAAACCTCAAGTGGAGTAATCCAAAATAACCTTCTCGCTAAGAGGAATCCATCAAAGTCAACGACATGTCAATTGGACGCTTGGAGCTCAAGTTATAAGGGTTTTAGCTCAGAAGGCCCGGTTGGTTTCGTGATCGAACCAACCCGGCCGTACATAAAGTTCTCTGAAACCCTATGTGTAATATACCAAAAAGACCGTCTCGATCCAAGGATCCCAACATAGCTGATCTTGCATCGATCGGAGGTCCGTAGCCCAATTTATGGGAATTTGAACGGATCTGTCCGGGAATTAGAGGGTCTGGGCCTGGTCTGACCCAGCCTGATACCCCTGTGTCGGCCCGAACCGGGTCGACCTGACCCGGGTCCGGGTCCTGCCTATTGGGTGCGGCTCGGCCTGGCTGGCGCGGCCCAGCCCGGCTGGCGCGGCTCGGCCCGACTCGGGGTTTCGGCCCGGCCCGGTCGCACGGTCCGGTGCGGACACCCACGCGCTGAGCGGACGCGGAAGGGGGGGGGGGGGTGGGTGTAACACCCGAGACTTTTATGTTATATAAATCATCAAAGGAATCTTTTTCTACACAACACTTTCTTGGCTTGCTTTACACGCAATAGCGACCTTCCTCGATAGCTTGCGTCGTACGCAATACCGAGTTTCACTAAACAACAATATGCTATTAAAACTAGCCGTTATGAATAGTAATAACCACTTTTTGAAATTTTATAAATTTTATTTTTCAAAATGGACTTCATTTTTGGACTCAGAATATCGAAATTAGCCTAGGGTGAAATTTTGGTATTTTTCTGAAAACTTTCAATTTTTGATGAATAGTGAAACCACTAAGTGGTAGGTTAAAAACTGAATTTTGCATAAAACTTAATTTTACCGCTTCTGTGAATGGAATTTCAAAAATCCGAGAGACACGGTTAATATCAAGGACTAAAATGTGGTTCAATGAGATGAAAATAATTTTTTGTTGAATAGTAACTTTTTACTATTTTTACCGCGGTTAATAGTAAATAGGGTAACTAAGGGTAAATATGATATTAATATTACCCTAACACATGTCCTAATTCTATTGGACAAGTTTAATTCGACCAAAAACAAACTTAGGAATAAAATATGACCATTTAGGCCCACTTGGATTAGATTAGGACATTTATTATTAATTTATTTAAAGAAGGGTTAAAATAGTAAATCATTTTTAATATAGGGTTATACATAAGATAAATTTGATTATAAATATTCATTAGAAAGCTAAAACGATTTCCTACATGATGGTATTTTATTTGTAATTTTTAGACATCAAATAATTTAATTTATTTATGACACAATGATGATGCAGTAATTATCTTATTAATGAAATATTGACATAATTGATGTTATAAACACCAAAATAAATATAATTTGAGACTTTTTATGAATTCCACTAATTTTCTAGGTTACTATGATATATTAGTATTGATTTAATCAACTTGGTTCGAACATATAATTCTGTTATGACTTTCAAACAAATCATATATCAAATAGTGTCAAAATTGACACAAAATAGTTTTTAAATCAAATATTATATTATTAATTGTTATTTTATTCCTAAAAATCTAAGGTTCGGCCAAATGACTTAGATAAGGATATATATATTAATAATAAACAATTTGGGGTTCGTTTGGCATGTTATAGTAAGTATATAGTGAAAGAAAACAAAAAGACATGGTAAAAGTTAAATTATTTAACTTAGAGTTAAATTTAATTGATAAGGTTAAAATAATATCCTAAACTTGTCTAAATTCTATTGGTTGATAGGATTTCGACCCATCCCCACTTTAGCTTCGAAATAAGACCCTTTGGAACCATTATAAACCGATTTTGACTTTAATATAAAATAATATTTGGAGATATTCCTAAGGTGCCCCTCTCCTCCCTTATAAAAGGGCACCTCCTCCCCCTCCTCCTCACACCAATTTGAGCACTCAAGCTCGGCCAACCCCTGCCATTTTCCATTCTCCACTTCCCTAGAATAATCCTAGAGGTCCTGGTCTTCTCCAAAGACCAATCTTAGTTCCTTAAGTGGAGGATTCAAAAAGGCGTTCCAAAGAAGAGGTAATATCCATTACCGATCTTTTCAATTTCTTTCTTCTTCAACTTCTTCTTCTTTAGTTGTTTCATGATAAAGTAATAACATCAGTATTACTTACATACTGATATGTTATTATAAATATGAAACAACCCTAATTCACCTTCTATCCATCCTACGGAAAAATGAAATCACCGCGCGTGCGTACGTACGGAATACCGTCTCCACGCCGTGGTGTAATCTATTTTCCACCATCACCTTACAAGGATGGGTATAATGGTGTAATGAGTAACTATATATGATTATTATTAAGTAATATTGATACTGAAATAATATATATATACTCCAATACAATTCCACGATCATAGGAACGATATCATCACTCGTGCGTACGTACGGAATACCGTCTCCACGATGTGATGCGACTCGTTCTACATGATCTTCATTTCATAATGATTATATAAATGAATTGAATGAATGAATATGGTATATACTACACTAATACCATTCTGGAAATGAATTATCTATAACCTAAATATAAGAATAAGAATTTATTCGACAAAACACGCATAAGAACAAAAAGTTATAAAGACCCGAGTAACAAGTAACAATGAAATATTACTAACAAGAAGCTAATAATATGACCATATATGATCTCATATCAATATGTATGATTCTGGAATAAGTCAATAACATTATTTAAACCATTATACAGGAGCTTCGGACACGAACAAAGCAAATCGGACCTAAGGTAAGGGAAATATCACAATCTCATTTTTATCCGAGATTGTTTATTCGTAAGTATTTACTGGGGTGTATTTTATCATCCACATCCATGTTCCCTCAATATGTAATATTGTTTCCATCCACTTGAAATAGTTTAAATCGAATTTTACCCTTAGGTGAGTTTTTAGTAAAGAATATGAAAGGAATCTTTTGTCGTTTTTCCGTACGAGGTACTTTTTGACTTTTCCGACAAAAGTACGAAGAATGTTTTTTTTAACTTATACGGCATGAATGGATTTTTAAAACATTACTTCAAAGAAGCTTCCTTTACAAGTTTTCAAGTTTATTTTTAATCAAATTCTTTTATTTTAAAGTTGTATGACATGTTATGAAAGGAAAAATGTTTTTGAAGAAGAAAGGATATTTTCCTCAAGAATTCAATTCAAGTGTTTTATCAAAATTATTTTCCATCTAAGATAATAAAGGGTTCTGTTTCTATCCATATTTTTACATTGGTTTGACTATGTTGTGATGGAATTATGTTTATGAATTCCTTTATCATATATGAATTGATTTATGATGTCATGATGTTTCAAGAATCCCATTTTTGTTACATGTGTTATGCGATGATGTATGATTATGTGGCACACATAAGAAAGGATTCATTATAAGATGGGTGGGACCTATATCTCCCTCCAATGCATTGGGTAAAGATTTTATATCTCATGAGATATACATGGCTGGAACGGAAGGTTATTTCGGTTCAGTGATACAGGACTGAAACGAGGAGTGAACTCGGTTCAGAAAGGGACTTTGTCCACTAAGATAGTCTTGGCAATGAGTCATGACTAACAAGAAATGATTTTCCATGATTATGTGTGCATGCCACAAAGTTTCAAGTTTTATGTTATGATTTTGGGGATCTCATTTTCACTTCTATGATTTATTCCATGTTAAGATATTATGATCTCTTTTGCAGGTTTTGATTTTCATAAAGATATGATATGATTTTTATTTCCTTTATTTGCCCTTGCTGAGCATTTGAGCTCACCCTTTTATGTTTTCTTTTCCCCAGGTCAGGAAGATGGATATTAAGTAGAATATGCTAAAAGGGACCCTAGATATGATGAAATAAATGGGAGACACTGTAGAAGATTTATGAACCAGTTGTTTATGTTTCCCAGTTTCTAAAGACACTATACCTATATGGTCCTTTGTGGTTTTGTCATATGTTGTAATAAGTGTGCTTCAATTTTGAAGTATTAACAATGTATGTAAAGTGTGGGTCGTTATAGTTGGTATCAGAGGAAAGGTATAGTCAACCTTTGGAAACTAGGATGTGAAAGCCTTAGTAAGAACCCTAAGGATAAGTCTAAGCATAGAACACAATCTTAGTGTTTTAGAAATGGCCTTGAATAACCTAGGATAAGACCATAAGCATGAAAATTTTATTCTTGAATTATGTGGTTTCCTATTATAATTAGTGTTGCTCACACTATTCTTCTTGGTTTTAGTCAATGGCTGGAACCCGAAGGAACCGTGTTAATGCGGAATGCGATGGGCAATGCAATGATTGACCCCCTGAGCAACCAAACGATATGGGAGCTGGAATGCAAAATCTTGTAGCCATGCTCACACAACTTTCTCAAGCTATGAATCATGCAGGATTTCCAAACGAGCAAAGGAGGGAGCAACATTCTGTTGAATCCTTCATGAGGCAGCGTCCACCTTCTTTCAGCGGGTCTACTGATCCATTAGTTGATGAACAATGGATTAGTACTACTGAAAAGATATTTTCAGTTCTTCAATGTTCTGAACATGATAAAGTCATCCTAGCAGTGTATCGTTTGGAAGGAGATGCTGATCAATGGTGGAATCTTGTTAAGAATACGAGGCAACGGGATGAAATTGAGTCTATGGAATGGGACGAGTTCAAGAACATATTTTTCAATAAGTACTTCCCTCGTATTCTCCGAACAAAGATGGAGAAAGAGTTTCTTGAACTGAAGCAAAGGGATGATGAATCTGTTGGTACCTATGAAGCAAATTTTACAAGACTGGCAAGGTACGCTTCTGGTATTATTATCCAACCTGAGAGTAAGATCGATCGATTCTTTAGTGGCTTAATACCAAGTCTTCGAAGGGCGTTAGCCATAAGAGACTTCAATAGCTACGAGGAAATCGTTCGATGTGCTCTCAAAGTCGAGATGGAGATTGGAGTAACCCATCAGTCACATGGGTTTGATAAGAAGAGGAAGATGGAATTCAAAGGAAACTCTAAAGAACACACTGAAAAGAAGATGAACTTTCCATTATGCTCAAAGTGTGGAAAGAAACATGGAGGGATTTGTCTTAAAGGGACAAGTAAATGTTTTAAATGTGGAAAGGAAGGTCATCGGGCATTTGAATGCCGTGATAATGGGAAGAAGATGACTAATGATGCAAACAAAGGAAGGGATACACAGAATGAACCTACAACACTTCAATGTTTCAAGTGCAAGGAGATGGGGCATTATGCCAATCAATGCCCAAATCCAAGGGTTGATGATGATGGTCGACGTCAACAAAATCTTAAGGCTAAAGACAAAGGAAAGTCACATGCAATTTCTATCAGCGATGTGGAGTACGATAACGAAGTGGTGAAAGGTACACTTACCATCCACTCTAAAGTAGAAAATGTTTTATTTGATTCTGGATCCACCCACTCTTTTATTTCTGAAAAATTTTCTAAGGGTATCACCGTATTACCTCAACAATTAGATGTTGAGTTAGCTGTGACAACACCTAATGGCACATCAATCGCATCAGAAGTTTATAATTCTTCTCCGATCGAAGTTTGTGGGAAAGTGCTTCCTGCAAATCTTGTGATCCTTCCTTTAGTGGAATTTGATGTGATTCTTGGCATGGATTGGCTTTCTCTACATGGAGCTCATATCAATTGACAAAGAAGGGAAGTCACATTTCATATTCCAGATCAACCTACGATCGTCTATCAATGCAAGGATGAACATAACCTTCCAGTGGAAATTTCTTCCATCTTATGGGTATTGATTCCACTAAATGAAGGTTATTTATCTCAAATAGTTGGTGAGAAACTCACGATTAAGAATATGCCCATTGTACGGGAGTTTGATGATGTCTTTCCGGAGGAATTACCGGGTCTTCCACCAAATCGTGAAGTTGAGTTTTCAATAGAACTCGTACCGGGTGCTTTGCCTATTTCAAAGACACCTTATAGAATGGCCCCAATTGAGTTGCAGGAATTGAAGAAGCAACTCCAAGAGAATCTTGATAAGGGATTCATACGCCCTAGTGCGTCACCTTGGGGAGCACCTGTTCTATTTGTTAAGAAGAAAGATGGATCAATGAGACTCTGCATTGATTATAGAGAACTTAACAAGATCACTATCAAGAACAAATATCCTCTCCCACGCATTGATGACTTATTTGACCAACTACGCGGAGCTCAATACTTTTCCAAGATTGATCTTCGTTCAGGGTATCATCAATTAAGGGTCAAAAGGGAGGATATACCAAAGACGGCTTTCCGTACAAGGTATGGACACTATGAATTTATAGTGATGCCATTTGGTCTTACTAATGCCCCTGCTATCTTCATGGATCTAATGAATAGAGTCTTTAGAGACTATCTTGATCAATTTGTGGTAGTCTTTATAGACGATATTCTTGTCTATTCAATGAGCAAGGAAGATCATGAAGATCACTTGAGAATTATATTGAAGACCCTGAGAAAGGAGAAGCTTTATGCCAAATTTACCAAGTGTGAATTTTGGCTTCAAAAAGTTGCATTTTTGGGTCATATAATCTCAAAAGAGGGGATATCTGTGGATCCAGCAAAAACAGAGGTTATCGAAAGATGGTCAAGACCAACAACAGTAACTGAGATCCGAAGTTTTCTTGGTTTGGCTGGTTATTATCGACGTTTTGTAAAAGATTTTTCACGATTATCTAATCCACTCACCAAGTTGACTTGGAAAGGAGTTAAGTTTGTCTGGACAGAGGAATGTGAAGAGAATTTCAAGGAGTTGAAAAGAAGGTTATCCAGTGCACCTGTGCTCACACTGCCTTGTAGTGGAGAAAGGTTTGTGATCTACAGTGATGCATCCAAGAAGGGATTGGGGTGTGTTCTTATGCAATATGATATGGTGATAGCTTATGCCTCACGACAGTTGAAAATCCATGAGCAAAATTACCCAACACATGATTTGGAGTTGGCTGCGGTAATCTTTGCATTAAAGATTTGGAGGCATTACCTTTATGGTTAAAGGTGTGATATTTATACTGATCATAAAAGTTTAAAGTATATTTTCACACAAAAGGAGCTGAATATGCGCCAAAGAAGATGGTTGGAGCTGATTAAGGATTATGACTGCTCAATCCATTACCACCCTGGGAAAGCAAACAAGGTGGCAGATGCATTAAGTCGACAAGACCATGCTAGTTTATCCATGATGAGGATCACAAAAGATCCAATATTTATGGATTTACAAAGGATGGATCTTGGAATTATAATGGAAGGGGAAAAATCTTATCTTTCTCAAATGAATGTTCAACCATCTATACATGTGATGATTAAAGAGGCACAGAAAGAAGATGTCGAGTTACAAAAGAAGGTGAGAAATGTTCCAAAATTCAACCTTGATTGTGATGGGATAATAAAGTTCAGGAATCGGGTTTGTGTTCCTCCCATCCCCGAATTAAAGAAAGAGTTGCTGGATGAGGCTCATAGTTCTTCATTCTCTATTCATCCTGGAAGCACGAAGATGTATAGGGACCTGAAAGAGTACTTCTGGTGGGATGGCATGAAAAGAGATGTTGCTGAATATGTCTCTCGATGCTTGGTTTGTCAACAAGTTAAAGCTGAGAGACAGAAGTCTAAGGGGATGTTACAACCATTACCCATACCCGAATGGAAATGGGAAAACATCACTATGGACTTTGTCACAGGACTTCCTAAAACATCCAAAGGCAATAATGCTATCTGGGTCATAGTTGATCGTCTCACAAAGTCTGCACACTTCATTCCTATTAGAGAGGATTTCTCTCTAGATCAGCTTGCCAGGATATATGTAAAGGAAGTGGTAAGATTGCATGGAGTACCACTTTCTATTATATCTGATCGAGATCCGAGATTTACCTCGATGTTCTGGCGAAGTCTTCAGCATACTCTGGATACAGAGTTGAGTTTCAGCACTGCTTATCATCCCCAGACAGACGGTCAGTCTGAGAGAACAATTCAAACCCTAGAAGATATGTTGAGAGCTTGCTCTATGGATTTCAAAGGAGGTTGGGATCAACACCTACCTTTGGTGGAATTTTCTTATAATAATAGCTTTCACTCCAGTATTCAGATGGCTCCTTATGAAGCTCTCTATGGAAAGAAATGCAGGACTCCAACTTGCTGGGATGAAGTTGGGGAATGAAAGCTATTAGGACCTGATCTCGTTGATGAAATGGCAGAAAAGGTCAGATCTATTCAACAACACATAAGAGCAGCTCAGAGTCGACAGAAAAGCTATGCCGACAACCGAAGAAAAGACCTAGAGTTTGAAGTGGGTGATAATGTGTTCTTACGAATATCTCCCTGGAAGAGGGTTATGAGATTTGGAAAGAAGGGGAAGTTGAGCCCTAGATATATCGGTCCTTTCGAAATATTGGATCGTGTTGGGAAGGTAGCTTACCGATTGGCGCTTCCACCGAATCTCTCTCAAGTTCACGATGTGTTCCATGTATCTCTCCTGAGAAAGTACATACCAGATCCTTCACATGTACTCAGCTCAGAAGTTGTACCGCTGGAGCAAGATCTTTCTTATGAAGAACAGCCGATAGAGATTCTGGATCGTAGCGAAAAAGTCCTACGAAACAAGACCACTCGCTTGGTGAAAGTTTTATGGAGAAACCACCAACTTGAAGAAGCTACATGGGAGCTTGAGGATATGATGAGGGAGAAGTATCCTCATTTGTTTGTTGCAAAGTGACGAATTTCGAGGGCGAAATTCTTTTTAAGGGGGGTAGAATGTAACACCCGAGACTTTTATGTTATATAAATCATCAAAGGAATCTTTTTCTACACAACACTTTCTTGGCTTGCTTTACACGCAATCGCGACCTTCCTCGATAGCTTGCGTCGTACGCAATACCGAGTTTCACTAAACAACAATATGCTATTAAAACTAGCCGTTATGAATAGTAATAACCACTTTTTGAAATTTTATAAATTTTATTTTTCAAAATGGACTTCATTTTTGGACTCAGAATATCGAAATTAGCCTAGGGTGAAATTTTGGTATTTTTCTGAAAACTTTCAATTTTTGATGAATAGTGAAACCACTAAGTGGTAGGTTAAAAACTGAATTTTGCATAAAACTTAATTTTACCGCTTCTGTGAATGGAATTTCAAAAATCCGAGAGACACGGTTAATATCAAGGACTAAAATGTGGTTCAATGAGATGAAAATAATTTTTTGTTGAATAGTAACTTTTTACTATTTTTACCGCGGTTAATAGTAAATAGGGTAACTAAGGGTAAATATGATATTAATATTACCCTAACACATGTCCTAATTCTATTGGACAAGTTTAATTCGACCAAAAACAAACTTAGGAATAAAATATGACCATTTAGGCCCACTTGGATTAGATTAGGACATTTATTATTAATTTATTTAAAGAAGGGTTAAAATAGTAAATCATTTTTAATATAGGGTTATACATAAGATAAATTTGATTATAAATATTCATTAGAAAGCTAAAACGATTTCCTACATGATGGTATTTTATTTGTAATTTTTAGACATCAAATAATTTAATTTATTTATGACACAATGATGATGCAGTAATTATCTTATTAATGAAATATTGACATAATTGATGTTATAAACACCAAAATAAATATAATTTGAGACTTTTTATGAATTCCACTAATTTTCTAGGTTACTATGATATATTAGTATTGATTTAATCAACTTGGTTCGAACATATAATTCTTTTATGACTTTCAAACAAATCATATATCAAATAGTGTCAAAATTGACACAAAATAGTTTTTAAATCAAATATTATATTATTAATTGTTATTTTATTCCTAAAAATCTAAGGTTCGGCCAAATGACTTAGATAAGGATATATATATTAATAATAAACAATTTGGGGTTCGTTTGGCATGTTATAGTAAGTATATAGTGAAAGAAAACAAAAAGACATGGTAAAAGTTAAATTATTTAACTTAGAGTTAAATTTAATTGATAAGGTTAAAATAATATCCTAAACTTGTCTAAATTCTATTGGTTGATAGGATTTCGACCCATCCCCACTTTAGCTTCGAAATAAGACCCTTTGGAACCATTATAAACCGATTTTGACTTTAATATAAAATAATATTTTGAGATATTCCTAAGGTGCCCCTCTCCTCCCTTATAAAAGGGCACCTCCTCCCCCTCCTCCTCACACCAATTTGAGCACTCAAGCTCGGCCAACCCCTGCCATTTTCCATTCTCCACTTCCCTAGAATAATCCTAGAGGTCCTGGTCTTCTCCAAAGACCAATCTTAGTTCCTTAAGTGGAGGATTCAAAAAGGCGTTCCAAAGAAGAGGTAATATCCATTACCGATCTTTTCAATTTCTTTCTTCTTCAACTTCTTCTTCTTTAGTTGTTTCATGATAAAGTAATAACATCAGTATTACTTACATACTGATATGTTATTATAAATATGAAACAACCCTAATTCACCTTCTATCCATCCTACGGAAAAATGAAATCACCGCGCGTGCGTACGTACGGAATACCGTCTCCACGCCGTGGTGTAATCTATTTTCCACCATCACCTTACAAGGATGGGTATAATGGTGTAATGAGTAACTATATATGATTATTATTAAGTAATATTGATACTGAAATAATATATATATACTCCAATACAATTCCACGATCATAGGAACGATATCATCACTCGTGCGTACGTACGGAATACCGTCTCCACGATGTGATGCGACTCGTTCTACATGATCTTCATTTCATAATGATTATATAAATGAATTGAATGAATGAATATGGTATATACTACACTAATACCATTCTGGAAATGAATTATCTATAACCTAAATATAAGAATAAGAATTTATTCGACAAAACACGCATAAGAACAAAAAGTTATAAAGACCCGAGTAACAAGTAACAATGAAATATTACTAACAAGAAGCTAATAATATGACCATATATGATCTCATATCAATATGTATGATTCTGGAATAAGTCAATAACATTATTTAAACCATTATACAGGAGCTTCGGACACGAACAAAGCAAATCGGACCTAAGGTAAGGGAAATATCACAATCTCATTTTTATCCGAGATTGTTTATTCGTAAGTATTTACTGGGGTGTATTTTATCATCCACATCCATGTTCCCTCAATATGTAATATTGTTTCCATCCACTTGAAATAGTTTAAATCGAATTTTACCCTTAGGTGAGTTTTTAGTAAAGAATATGAAAGGAATCTTTTGTCGTTTTTCCGTACGAGGTACTTTTTGACTTTTCCGACAAAAGTACGAAGAATGTTTTTTTTAACTTATACGGCATGAATGGATTTTTAAAACATTACTTCAAAGAAGCTTCCTTTACAAGTTTTCAAGTTTATTTTTAATCAAATTCTTTTATTTTAAAGTTGTATGACATGTTATGAAAGGAAAAATGTTTTTGAAGAAGAAAGGATATTTTCCTCAAGAATTCAATTCAAGTGTTTTATCAAAATTATTTTCCATCTAAGATAATAAAGGGTTCTGTTTCTATCCATATTTTTACATTGGTTTGACTATGTTGTGATGGAATTATGTTTATGAATTCCTTTATCATATATGAATTGATTTATGATGTCATGATGTTTCAAGAATCCCATTTTTGTTACATGTGTTATGCGATGATGTATGATTATGTGGCACACATAAGAAAGGATTCATTATAAGATGGGTGGGACCTATATCTCCCTCCAATGCATTGGGTAAAGATTTTATATCTCATGAGATATACATGGCTGGAACGGAAGGTTATTTCGGTTCAGTGATACAGGACTGAAACGAGGAGTGAACTCGGTTCAGAAAGGGACTTTGTCCACTAAGATAGTCTTGGCAATGAGTAATGACTAACAAGAAATGATTTTCCATGATTATGTGTGCATGCCACAAAGTTTCAAGTTTTATGTTATGATTTTGGGGATCTCATTTTCACTTCTATGATTTATTCCATGTTAAGATATTATGATCTCTTTTGCAGGTTTTGATTTTCATAAAGATATGATATGATTTTTATTTCCTTTATTTGCCCTTGCTGAGCATTTGAGCTCACCCTTTTATGTTTTCTTTTCCCCAGGTCAGGAAGATGGATATTAAGTAGAATATGCTAAAAGGGACCCTAGATATGATGAAATAAATGGGAGACACTGTAGAAGATTTATGAACCAGTTGTTTATGTTTCCCAGTTTCTAAAGACACTATACCTATACGGTCCTTTGTGGTTTTTCATATGTTGTAATAAGTGTGCTTCAATTTTGAAGTATTAACAATGTATGTAAAGTGTGGGTCGTTATAGTTGGTATCAGAGGAAAGGTATAGTCAACCTTTGGAAACTAGGATGTGAAAGCCTTAGTAAGAACCCTAAGGATAAGTCTAAGCATAGAACACAATCTTAGTGTTTTAGAAATGGCCTTGAATAACCTAGGATAAGACCATAAGCATGAAAATTTTATTCTTGAATTATGTGGTTTCCTATTATAATTAGTGTTGCTCACACTATTCTTCTTGGTTTTAGTCAATGGCTGGAACCCGAAGGAACCGTGTTAATGCGGAATGCGATGGGCAATGCAATGATTGACCCCCTGAGCAACCAAACGATATGGGAGCTGGAATGCAAAATCTTGTAGCCATGCTCACACAACTTTCTCAAGCTATGAATCATGCAGGATTTCCAAACGAGCAAAGGAGGGAGCAACATTCTGTTGAATCCTTCATGAGGCAGCGTCCACCTTCTTTCAGCGGGTCTACTGATCCATTAGTTGCTGAACAATGGATTAGTACTACTGAAAAGATATTTTCAGTTCTTCAATGTTCTGAACATGATAAAGTCATCCTAGCAGTGTATCGTTTGGAAGGAGATGCTGATCAATGGTGGAATCTTGTTAAGAATACGAGGCAACGGGATGAAATTGAGTCTATGGAATGGGACGAGTTCAAGAACTTATTTTTCAATAAGTACTTCCCTCGTATTCTCCGAACAAAGATGGAGAAAGAGTTTCTTGAACTGAAGCAAAGGGATGATGAATCTGTTGGTACCTATGAAGCAAATTTTACAAGACTGGCAAGGTACGCTTCTGGTATTATTATCCAACCTGAGAGTAAGATCGATCGATTCTTTAGTGGCTTAAAACCAAGTCTTCGAAGGGCGTTAGCCATAAGAGACTTCAATAGCTACGAGGAAATCGTTCGATGTGCTCTCAAAGTCGATATGGAGATTGGAGTAACCCATCAGTCACATGGGTTTGATAAGAAGAGGAAGATGGAATTCAAAGGAAACTCTAAAGAACACACTGAAAAGAAGATGAACTTTCCATTATGCTCAAAGTGTGGAAAGAAACATGGAGGGAGTTGTCTTAAAGGGACAAGTAAATGTTTTAAATGTGGAAAGGAAGGTCATCGGGCATTTGAATGCCGTGATAATGGGAAGAAGATGACTAATGATGCAAACAAAGGAAGGGATACACAGAATGAACCTACAACACTTCAATGTTTCAAGTGCAAGGAGATGGGGCATTATGCCAATCAATGCCCAAATCCAAGGGTTGATGATGATGGTCGACGTCAACAAAATCTTAAGGCTAAAGACAAAGGAAAGTCACATGCAATTTCTATCAGCGATGTGGAGTACGATAACGAAGTGGTGAAAGGTACACTTACCATCCACTCTAAAGTAGCAAATGTTTTATTTGATTCTGGATCCACCCACTCTTTTATTTCTGAAAAATTTTCTAAGGGTATCACCGTATTACCTCAACAATTAGATGTTGAGTTAGCTGTGACAACACCTAATGGCACATCAATCGCATCAGAAGTTTATAATTCTTCTCCGATCGAAGTTTGTGGGAAAGTGCTTCCTGCAAATCTTGTGATCCTTCCTTTAGTGGAATTTGATGTGATTCTTGGCATGGATTGGCTTTCTCTACATGGAGATCATATCAATTGCCAAAGAAGGGAAGTCACATTTCATATTCCAGATCAACCTACGATCGTCTATCAATGCAAGGATGAACATAACCTTCCAGTGGAAATTTCTTCCATCTTATGGGTATTGATTCCACTAAATGAAGGTTATTTATCTCAAATAGTTGGTGAGAAACTCACGATTAAGAATATGCCCATTGTACGGGAGTTTGATGATGTCTTTCCGGAGGAATTACCGGGTCTTCCACCAAATCGTGAAGTTGAGTTTTCAATAGAACTCGTACCGGGTGCTTTGCCTATTTCAAAGACACCTTATAGAATGGCCCCAATTGAGTTGCAGGAATTGAAGAAGCAACTCCAAGAGAATCTTGATAAGGGATTCATACGCCCTAGTGCGTCACCTTGGGGAGCACCTGTTCTATTTGTTAAGAAGAAAGATGGATCAATGAGACTCTGCATTGATTATAGAGAACTTAACAAGATCACTATCAAGAACAAATATCCTCTCCCACGCATTGATGACTTATTTGACCAACTACGCGGAGCTCAATACTTTTCCAAGATTGATCTTCGTTCAGGGTATCATCAATTAAGGGTCAAAAGGGAGGATATACCAAAGACGGCTTTCCGTACAAGGTATGGACACTATGAATTTATAGTGATGCCATTTGGTCTTACTAATGCCCCTGCTATCTTCATGGATCTAATGAATAGAGTCTTTAGAGACTATCTTGATCAATTTGTGGTAGTCTTTATAGACGATATTCTTGTCTATTCAATGAGCAAGGAAGAGCATGAAGATCACTTGAGAATTATATTGAAGACCCTGAGAAAGGAGAAGCTTTATGCCAAATTTACCAAGTGTGAATTTTGGCTTCAAAAAGTTGCATTTTTGGGTCATATAATCTCAAAAGAGGGGATATCTGTGGATCCAGCAAAAACAGAGGTTATCGAAAGATGGTCAAGACCAACAACAGTAACTGAGATCCGAAGTTTTCTTGGTTTGGCTGGTTATTATCGACGTTTTGTAAAAGATTTTTCACGATTATCTAATCCACTCACCAAGTTGACTCGGAAAGGAGTTAAGTTTGTCTGGACAGAGGAATGTGAAGAGAATTTCAAGGAGTTGAAAAGAAGGTTATCCAGTGCACCTGTGCTCACACTGCCTTGTAGTGGAGAAAGGTTTGTGATCTACAGTGATGCATCCAAGAAGGGATTGGGGTGTGTTCTTATGCAATATGATATGGTGATAGCTTATGCCTCACGACAGTTGAAAATCCATGAGCAAAATTACCCAACACATGATTTGGAGTTGGCTGCGGTAATCTTTGCATTAAAGATTTGGAGGCATTACCTTTATGGTTAAAGGTGTGATATTTATACTGATCATAAAAGTTTAAAGTATATTTTCACACAAAAGGAGCTGAATATGCGCCAAAGAAGATGGTTGGAGCTGATTAAGGATTATGACTGCTCAATC
Source organism: Viscum album (assembly GCA_963277665.1). Taxonomy (NCBI): domain Eukaryota; kingdom Viridiplantae; phylum Streptophyta; class Magnoliopsida; order Santalales; family Viscaceae; genus Viscum; species Viscum album. Next base: position 517,826,101 of record OY728141.1, read on the forward strand.
CATTACCACCCTGGGAAAGCAAACAAGGTGGCAGATGCATTAAGTCGACAAGACCATGCTAGTTTATCCATGATGAGGATCACAAAAGATCCAATATTTATGGATTTACAAAGGATGGATCTTGGAATTATAATGGAAGGGGAAAAATCTTATCTTTCTCAAATGAATGTTCAACCATCTATACATGTGAAGATTAAAGAGGCACAGAAAGAAGATGTCGAGTTACAAAAGAAGGTGAGAAATGTTCCTGAATTCAACCTTGATTGTGATGGGATAATAAAGTTCAGGAATCGGGTTTGTGTTCCTCCCATCCCCGAATTAAAGAAAGAGTTGCGGGATGAGGCTCATAGTTCTTCATTCTCTATTCATCCTGGAAGCACGAAGATGTATAGGGACCTGAAAGAGTACTTCTGGTGGGATGGCATGAAAAGAGATGTTGCTGAATATGTCTCTCGATGCTTGGTTTGTCAACAAGTTAAAGCTGAGAGACAGAAGTCTAAGGGGATGTTACAACCATTACCCATACCCGAATGGAAATGGGAAAACATCACTATGGACTTTGTCACAGGACTTCCTAAAACATCCAAAGGCAATAATGCTATCTGGGTCATAGTTGATCGTCTCACAAAGTCTGCACACTTCATTCCTATTAGAGAGGATTTCTCTCTAGATCAGCTTGCCAGGATATATGTAAAGGAAGTGGTAAGATTGCATGGAGTACCACTTTCTATTATATCTGATCGAGATCCGAGATTTACCTCGAAGTTCTGGCGAAGTCTTCAGCATACTCTGGATACAGAGTTGAGTTTCAGCACTGCTTATCATCCCCAGACAGACGGTCAGTCTGAGAGAACAATTCAAACCCTAGAAGATATGTTGAGAGCTTGCTCTATGGATTTCAAAGGAGGTTGGGATCAACACCTACCTTTGGTGGAATTTTCTTATAATAATAGCTTTCACTCCAGTATTCAGATGGCTCCTTATGAAGCTCTCTATGGAAAGAAATGCAGGACTCCAACTTGCTGGGATGAAGTTGGGGAATGAAAGCTATTAGGACCTGATCTCGTTGATGAAATGGCAGAAAAGGTCAGATCTATTCAACAACACATAAGAGCAGCTCAGAGTCGACAGAAAAGCTATGCCGACAACCGAAGAAAAGACCTAGAGTTTGAAGTGGGTGATAATGTGTTCTTACGAATATCTCCCTGGAAGAGGGTTATGAGATTTGGAAAGAAGGGGAAGTTGAGCCCTAGATATATCGGTCCTTTCGAAATATTGGATCGTGTTGGGAAAGTAGCTTACCGATTGGCGCTTCCACCGAATCTCTCTCAAGTTCACGATGTGTTCCATGTATCTCTCCTGAGAAAGTACATACCAGATCCTTCACATGTACTCAGCTCAGAAGTTGTACCGCTGGAGCAAGATCTTTCTTATGAAGAACAGCCGATAGAGATTCTGGATCGTAGCGAAAAAGTCCTACGAAACAAGACCACTCGCTTGGTGAAAGTTTTATGGAGAAACCACCAACTTGAAGAAGCTACATGGGAGCTTGAGGATATGATGAGGGAGAAGTATCCTCATTTGTTTGTTGCAAAGTGACGAATTTCGAGGGCGAAATTCTTTTTAAGGGGGGTAGAATGTAACACCCGAGACTTTTATGTTATATAAATCATCAAAGGAATCTTTTTCTACACAACACTTTCTTGGCTTGCTTTACACGCAATCGCGACCTTCCTCGATAGCTTGCGTCGTACGCAATACCGAGTTTCACTAAACAACAATATGCTATTAAAACTAGCCGTTATGAATAGTAATAACCACTTTTTGAAATTTTATAAATTTTATTTTTCAAAATGGACTTCATTTTTGGACTCAGAATATCGAAATTAGCCTAGGGTGAAATTTTGGTATTTTTCTGAAAACTTTCAATTTTTGATGAATAGTGAAACCACTAAGTGGTAGGTTAAAAACTGAATTTTGCATAAAACTTAATTTTACCGCTTCTGTGAATGGAATTTCAAAAATCCGAGAGACACGGTTAATATCAAGGACTAAAATGTGGTTCAATGAGATGAAAATAATTTTTTGTTGAATAGTAACTTTTTACTATTTTTACCGCGGTTAATAGTAAATAGGGTAACTAAGGGTAAATATGATATTAATATTACCCTAACACATGTCCTAATTCTATTGGACAAGTTTAATTCGACCAAAAACAAACTTAGGAATAAAATATGACCATTTAGGCCCACTTGGATTAGATTAGGACATTTATTATTAATTTATTTAAAGAAGGGTTAAAATAGTAAATCATTTTTAATATAGGGTTATACATAAGATAAATTTGATTATAAATATTCATTAGAAAGCTAAAACGATTTCCTACATGATGGTATTTTATTTGTAATTTTTAGACATCAAATAATTTAATTTATTTATGACACAATGATGATGCAGTAATTATCTTATTAATGAAATATTGACATAATTGATGTTATAAACACCAAAATAAATATAATTTGAGACTTTTTATGAATTCCACTAATTTTCTAGGTTACTATGATATATTAGTATTGATTTAATCAACTTGGTTCGAACATATAATTCTTTTATGACTTTCAAACAAATCATATATCAAATAGTGTCAAAATTGACACAAAATAGTTTTTAAATCAAATATTATATTATTAATTGTTATTTTATTCCTAAAAATCTAAGGTTCGGCCAAATGACTTAGATAAGGATATATATATTAATAATAAACAATTTGGGGTTCGTTTGGCATGTTATAGTAAGTATATAGTGAAAGAAAACAAAAAGACATGGTAAAAGTTAAATTATTTAACTTAGAGTTAAATTTAATTGATAAGGTTAAAATAATATCCTAAACTTGTCTAAATTCTATTGGTTGATAGGATTTCGACCCATCCCCACTTTAGCTTCGAAATAAGACCCTTTGGAACCATTATAAACCGATTTTGACTTTAATATAAAATAATATTTTGAGATATTCCTAAGGTGCCCCTCTCCTCCCTTATAAAAGGGCACCTCCTCCCCCTCCTCCTCACACCAATTTGAGCACTCAAGCTCGGCCAACCCCTGCCATTTTCCATTCTCCACTTCCCTAGAATAATCCTAGAGGTCCTGGTCTTCTCCAAAGTCCAATCTTAGTTCCTTAAGTGGAGGATTCAAAAAGGCGTTCCAAAGAAGAGGTAATATCCATTACCGATCTTTTCAATTTCTTTCTTCTTCAACTTCTTCTTCTTTAGTTGTTTCATGATAAAGTAATAACATCAGTATTACTTACATACTGATATGTTATTATAAATATGAAACAACCCTAATTCACCTTCTATCCATCCTACGGAAAAATGAAATCACCGCGCGTGCGTACGTACGGAATACCGTCTCCACGCCGTGGTGTAATCTATTTTCCACCATCACCTTACAAGGATGGGTATAATGGTGTAATGAGTAACTATATATGATTATTATTAAGTAATATTGATACTGAAATAATATATATATACTCCAATACAATTCCACGATCATAGGAACGATATCATCACTCGTGCGTACGTACGGAATACCGTCTCCACGATGTGATGCGACTCGTTCTACATGATCTTCATTTCATAATGATTATATAAATGAATTGAATGAATGAATATGGTATATACTACACTAATACCATTCTGGAAATGAATTATCTATAACCTAAATATAAGAATAAGAATTTATTCGACAAAACAAGCATAAGAACAAAAAGTTATAAAGACCCGAGTAACAAGTAACAATGAAATATTACTAACAAGAAGCTAATAATATTACCATATATGATCTCATATCAATATGTATGATTCTGGAATAAGTCAATAACATTATTTAAACCATTATACAGGAGCTTCGGACACGAACAAAGCAAATCGGACCTAAGGTAAGGGAAATATCACAATCTCATTTTTATCCGAGATTGTTTATTCGTAAGTATTTACTGGGATGTATTTTATCATCCACATCCATGTTCCCTCAATATGTAATATTGTTTCCATCCACTTGAAATATTTTAAATCGAATTTTACCCTTAGGTGAGTTTTTAGTAAAGAATATGAAAGGAATCTTTTGTCGTTTTTCCGTACGAGGTACTTTTTGACTTTTCCGACAAAAGTACGAAGAATGTTTTTTTTTAACTTATACGGCATGAATGGATTTTTAAAACATTACTTCAAAGAAGCTTCCTTTACAAGTTTTCAAGTTTATTTTTAATCAAATTCTTTTATTTTAAAGTTGTATGACATGTTATGAAAGGAAAAATGTTTTTGAATAAGAAAGGATATTTTCCTCAAGAATTCAATTCAAGTGTTTTATCAAAATTATTTTCCATCTAAGATAATAAAGGGTTCTGTTTCTATCCATATTTTTACATTGGTTTGACTATGTTGTGATGGAATTATGTTTATGAATTCCTTTATCATATATGAATTGATTTATGATGTCATGATGTTTCAAGAATCCCATTTTTGTTACATGTGTTATGCGATGATGTATGATTATGTGGCACACATAAGAAAGGATTCATTATAAGATGGGTGGGACCTATATCTCCCTCCAATGCATTGGGTAAAGATTTTATATCTCATGAGATATACATGGCTGGAACGGAAGGTTATTTCGGTTCAGTGATACAGGACTGAAACGAGGAGTGAACTCGGTTCAGAAAGGGACTTTGTCCACTAAGATAGTCTTGGCAATGAGTCATGACTAACAAGAAATGATTTTCCATGATTATGTGTGCATGCCACAAAGTTTCAAGTTTTATGTTATGATTTTGGGGATCTCATTTTCACTTCTATGATTTATTCCATGTTAAGATATTATGATCTCTTTTGCAGGTTTTGATTTTCATAAAGATATGATATGATTTTTATTTCCTTTATTTGCCCTTGCTGAGCATTTGAGCTCACCCTTTTATGTTTTCTTTTCCCCAGGTCAGGAAGATGGATATTAAGTAGAATATGCTAAAAGGGACCCTAGATATGATGAAATAAATGGGAGACACTGTAGAAGATTTATGAACCAGTTGTTTATGTTTCCCAGTTTCTAAAGACACTATACCTATACGGTCCTTTGTGGTTTTGTCATATGTTGTAATAAGTGTGCTTCAATTTTGAAGTATTAACAATGTATGTAAAGTGTGGGTCGTTATAGTTGGTATCAGAGGAAAGGTATAGTCAACCTTTGGAAACTAGGATGTGAAAGCCTTAGTAAGAACCCTAAGGATAAGTCTAAGCATAGAACACAATCTTAGTGTTTTAGAAATGGCCTTGAATAACCTAGGATAAGACCATAAGCATGAAAATTTTATTCTTGAATTATGTGGTTTCCTATTATAATTAGTGTTGCTCACACTATTCTTCTTGGTTTTAGTCAATGGCTGGAACCCGAAGGAACCGTGTTAATGCGGAATGCGATGGGCAATGCAATGATTGACCCCCTGAGCAACCAAACGATATGGGAGCTGGAATGCAAAATCTTGTAGCCATGCTCACAAAACTTTCTCAAGCTATGAATCATGCAGGATTTCCAAACGAGCAAAGGAGGGAGCAACATTCTGTTGAATCCTTCATGAGGCAGCGTCCACCTTCTTTCAGCGGGTCTACTGATCCATTAGTTGCTGAACAATGGATTAGTACTACTGAAAAGATATTTTCAGTTCTTCAATGTTCTGAACATGATAAAGTCATCCTAGCAGTGTATCGTTTGGAAGGAGATGCTGATCAATGGTGGAATCTTGTTAAGAATACGAGGCAACGGGATGAAATTGAGTCTATGGAATGGGACGAGTTCAAGAACTTATTTTTCAATAAGTACTTCCCTCGTATTCTCCGAACAAAGATGGAGAAAGAGTTTCTTGAACTGAAGCAAAGGGATGATGAATCTGTTGGTACCTATGAAGCAAATTTTACAAGACTGGCAAGGTACGCTTCTGGTATTATTATCCAACCTGAGAGTAAGATCGATCGATTCTTTAGTGGCTTAAAACCAAGTCTTCGAAGGGCGTTAGCCATAAGAGACTTCAATAGCTACGAGGAAATCGTTCGATGTGCTCTCAAAGTCGAGATGGAGATTGGAGTAACCCATCAGTCACATGGGTTTGATAAGAAGAGGAAGATGGAAATCAAAGGAAACTCTAAAGAACACACTGAAAAGAAGATGAACTTTCCATTATGCTCAAAGTGTGGAAAGAAACATGGAGGGAGTTGTCTTAAAGGGACAAGTAAATGTTTTAAATGTGGAAAGGAAGGTCATCGGGCATTTGAATGCCGTGATAATGGGAAGAAGATGACTAATGATGCAAACAAAGGAAGGGATACACAGAATGAACCTACAACACTTCAATGTTTCAAGTGCAAGGAGATGGGGCATTATGCCAATCAATGCCCAAATCCAAGGGTTGATGATGATGGTCGACGTCAACAAAATCTTAAGGCTAAAGACAAAGGAAAGTCACATGCAATTTCTATCAGCGATGTGGAGTACGATAACGAAGTGGTGAAAGGTACACTTACCATCCACTCTAAAGTAGCAAATGTTTTATTTGATTCTGGATCCACCCACTCTTTTATTTCTGAAAAATTTTCTAAGGGTATCACCGTATTACCTCAACAATTAGATGTTGAGTTAGCTGTGACAACACCTAATGGCACATCAATCGCATCAGAAGTTTATAATTCTTCTCCGATCGAAGTTTGTGGGAAAGTGCTTCCTGCAAATCTTGTGATCCTTCCTTTAGTGGAATTTGATGTGATTCTTGGCATGGATTGGCTTTCTCTACATGGAGATCATATCAATTGCCAAAGAAGGGAAGTCACATTTCATATTCCAGATCAACCTACGATCGTCTATCAATGCAAGGATGAACATAACCTTCCAGTGGAAATTTCTTCCATCTTATGGGTATTGATTCCACTAAATGAAGGTTATTTATCTCAAATAGTTGGTGAGAAACTCACGATTAAGAATATGCCCATTGTACGGGAGTTTGATGATGTCTTTCCGGAGGAATTACCGGGTCTTCCACCAAATCGTGAAGTTGAGTTTTCAATAGAACTCGTACCGGGTGCTTTGCCTATTTCAAAGACACCTTATAGAATGGCCCCAATTGAGTTGCAGGAATTGAAGAAGCAACTCCAAGAGAATCTTGATAAGGGATTCATACGCCCTAGTGCGTCACCTTGGGGAGCACCTGTTCTATTTGTTAAGAAGAAAGATGGATCAATGAGACTCTGCATTGATTATAGAGAACTTAACAAGATCACTATCAAGAACAAATATCCTCTCCCACGCATTGATGACTTATTTGACCAACTACGCGGAGCTCAATACTTTTCCAAGATTGATCTTCGTTCAGGGTATCATCAATTAAGGGTCAAAAGGGAGGATATACCAAAGACGGCTTTCCGTACAAGGTATGGACACTATGAATTTATAGTGATGCCATTTGGTCTTACTAATGCCCCTGCTATCTTCATGGATCTAATGAATAGAGTCTTTAGAGACTATCTTGATCAATTTGTGGTAGTCTTTATAGACGATATTCTTGTCTATTCAATGAGCAAGGAAGAGCATGAAGATCACTTGAGAATTATATTGAAGACCCTGAGAAAGGAGAAGCTTTATGCCAAATTTACCAAGTGTGAATTTTGGCTTCAAAAAGTTGCATTTTTGGGTCATATAATCTCAAAAGAGGGGATATCCGTGGATCCAGCAAAAACAGAGGTTATCGAAAGATGGTCAAGACCAACAACAGTAACTGAGATCCGAAGTTTTCTTGGTTTGGCTGGTTATTATCGACGTTTTGTAAAAGATTTTTCACGATTATCTAATCCACTCACCAAGTTGACTCGGAAAGGAGTTAAGTTTGTCTGGACAGAGGAATGTGAAGAGAATTTCAAGGAGTTGAAAAGAAGGTTATCCAGTGCACCTGTGCTCACACTGCCTTGTAGTGGAGAAAGGTTTGTGATCTACAGTGATGCATCCAAGAAGGGATTGGGGTGTGTTCTTATGCAATATGATATGGTGATAGCTTATGCCTCACGACAGTTGAAAATCCATGAGCAAAATTACCCAACACATGATTTGGAGTTGGCTGCGGTAATCTTTGCATTAAAGATTTGGAGGCATTACCTTTATGGTTAAAGGTGTGATATTTATACTGATCATAAAAGTTTAAAGTATATTTTCACACAAAAGGAGCTGAATATGCGCCAAAGAAGATGGTTGGAGCTGATTAAGGATTATGACTGCTCAATCCATTACCACCCTGGGAAAGCAAACAAGGTGGCAGATGCATTAAGTCGACAAGACCATGCTAGTTTATCCATGATGAGGATCACAAAAGATCCAATATTTATGGATTTACAAAGGATGGATCTTGGAATTATAATGGAAGGGGAAAAATCTTATCTTTCTCAAATGAATGTTCAACCATCTATACATGTGAAGATTAAAGAGGCACAGAAAGAAGATGTCGAGTTACAAAAGAAGGTGAGAAATGTTCCTGAATTCAACCTTGATTGTGATGGGATAATAAAGTTCAGGAATCGGGTTTGTGTTCCTCCCATCCCCGAATTAAAGAAAGAGTTGCGGGATGAGGCTCATAGTTCTTCATTCTCTATTCATCCTGGAAGCACGAAGATGTATAGGGACCTGAAAGAGTACTTCTGGTGGGATGGCATGAAAAGAGATGTTGCTGAATATGTCTCTCGATGCTTGGTTTGTCAACAAGTTAAAGCTGAGAGACAGAAGTCTAAGGGGATGTTACAACCATTACCCATACCCGAATGAAAATGGGAAAACATCACTATGGACTTTGTCACAGGACTTCCTAAAACATCCAAAGGCAATAATGCTATCTGGGTCATAGTTGATCGTCTCACAAAGTCTGCACACTTCATTCCTATTAGAGAGGATTTCTCTCTAGATCAGCTTGCCAGGATATATGTAAAGGAAGTGGTAAGATTGCATGGAGTACCACTTTCTATTATATCTGATCGAGATCCGAGATTTACCTCGAAGTTCTGGCGAAGTCTTCAGCATACTCTGGATACAGAGTTGAGTTTCAGCACTGCTTATCATCCCCAGACAGACGGTCAGTCTGAGAGAACAATTCAAACCCTAGAAGATATGTTGAGAGCTTGCTCTATGGATTTCAAAGGAGGTTGGGATCAACACCTACCTTTGGTGGAATTTTCTTATAATAATAGCTTTCACTCCAGTATTCAGATGGCTCCTTATGAAGCTCTCTATGGAAAGAAATGCAGGACTCCAACTTGCTGGGATGAAGTTGGGGAATGAAAGCTATTAGGACCTGATCTCGTTGATGAAATGGCAGAAAAGGTCAGATCTATTCAACAACACATAAGAGCAGCTCAGAGTCGACAGAAAAGCTATGCCGACAACCGAAGAAAAGACCTAGAGTTTTAAGTGGGTGATAATGTGGTCTTACGAATATCTCCCTGGAAGAGGGTTGTGAGATTTGGAAAGAAGGGGAAGTTGAGCCCTAGATATATCGGTCCTTTCGAAATATTGGATCGTGTTGGGAAAGTAGCTTACCGATTGGCGCTTCCACCGAATCTCTCTCAAGTTCACGATGTGTTCCATGTATCTCTCCTGAGAAAGTACATACCAGATCCTTCACATGTACTCAGCTCAGAAGTTGTACCGCTGGAGCAAGATCTTTCTTATGAAGAACAGCCGATAGAGATTCTGGATCGTAGCGAAAAAGTCCTACGAAACAAGACCACTCGCTTGGTGAAAGTTTTATGGAGAAACCACCAACTTGAAGAAGCTACATGGGAGCTTGAGGATATGATGAGGGAGAAGTATCCTCATTTGTTTGTTGCAAAGTGACGAATTTCGAGGGCGAAATTCTTTTTAAGGGGGGTAGAATGTAACACCCGAGACTTTTATGTTATATAAATCATCAAAGGAATCTTTTTCTACACAACACTTTCTTGGCTTGCTTTACACGCAATCGCGACCTTCCTCGATAGCTTGCGTCGTACGCAATACCGAGTTTCACTAAACAACAATATGCTATTAAAACTAGCCGTTATGAATAGTAATAACCACTTTTTGAAATTTTATAAATTTTATTTTTCAAAATGGACTTCATTTTTGGACTCAGAATATCGAAATTAGCCTAGGGTGAAATTTTGGTATTTTTCTGAAAACTTTCAATTTTTGATGAATAGTGAAACCACTAAGTGGTAGGTTAAAAACTGAATTTTGCATAAAACTTAATTTTACCGCTTCTGTGAATGGAATTTCAAAAATCCGAGAGACACGGTTAATATCAAGGACTAAAATGTGGTTCAATGAGATGAAAATAATTTTTTGTTGAATAGTAACTTTTTACTATTTTTACCGCGGTTAATAGTAAATAGGGTAACTAAGGGTAAATATGATATTAATATTACCCTAACACATGTCCTAATTCTATTGGACAAGTTTAATTCGACCAAAAACAAACTTAGGAATAAAATATGACCATTTAGGCCCACTTGGATTAGATTAGGACATTTATTATTAATTTATTTAAAGAAGGGTTAAAATAGTAAATCATTTTTAATATAGGGTTATACATAAGATAAATTTGATTATAAATATTCATTAGAAAGCTAAAACGATTTCCTACATGATGGTATTTTATTTGTAATTTTTAGACATCAAATAATTTAATTTATTTATGACACAATGATGATGCAGTAATTATCTTATTAATGAAATATTGACATAATTGATGTTATAAACACCAAAATAAATATAATTTGAGACTTTTTATGAATTCCACTAATTTTCTAGGTTACTATGATATATTAGTATTGATTTAATCAACTTGGTTCGAACATATAATTCTTTTATGACTTTCAAACAAATCATATATCAAATAGTGTCAAAATTGACACAAAATAGTTTTTAAATCAAATATTATATTATTAATTGTTATTTTATTCCTAAAAATCTAAGGTTCGGCCAAATGACTTAGATAAGGATATATATATTAATAATAAACAATTTGGGGTTCGTTTGGCATGTTATAGTAAGTATATAGTGAAAGAAAACAAAAAGACATGGTAAAAGTTAAATTATTTAACTTAGAGTTAAATTTAATTGATAAGGTTAAAATAATATCCTAAACTTGTCTAAATTCTATTGGTTGATAGGATTTCGACCCATCCCCACTTTAGCTTCGAAATAAGACCCTTTGGAACCATTATAAACCGATTTTGACTTTAATATAAAATAATATTTTGAGATATTCCTAAGGTGCCCCTCTCCTCCCTTATAAAAGGGCACCTCCTCCCCCTCCTCCTCACACCAATTTGAGCACTCAAGCTCGGCCAACCCCTGCCATTTTCCATTATCCACTTCCCTAGAATAATCCTAGAGGTCCTGGTCTTCTCCAAAGACCAATCTTAGTTCCTTAAGTGGAGGATTCAAAAAGGCGTTCCAAAGAAGAGGTAATATCCATTACCGATCTTTTCAATTTCTTTCTTCTTCAACTTCTTCTTCTTTAGTTGTTTCATGATAAAGTAATAACATCAGTATTACTTACATACTGATATGTTATTATAAATATGAAACAACCCTAATTCACCTTCTATCCATCCTACGGAAAAATGAAATCACCGCGCGTGCGTACGTACGGAATACCGTCTCCACGCCGTGGTGTAATCTATTTTCCACCATCACCTTACAAGGATGGGTATAATGGTGTAATGAGTAACTATATATGATTATTATTAAGTAATATTGATACTGAAATAATATATATATACTCCAATACAATTCCACGATCATAGGAACGATATCATCACTCGTGCGTACGTACGGAATACCGTCTCCACGATGTGATGCGACTCGTTCTACATGATCTTCATTTCATAATGATTATATAAATGAATTGAATGAATGAATATGGTATATACTAAACTAATACCATTCTGGAAATGAATTATCTATAACCTAAATATAAGAATAAGAATTTATTCGACAAAACACGCATAAGAACAAAAAGTTATAAAGACCCGAGTAACAAGTAACAATGAAATATTACTAACAAGAAGCTAATAATATGACCATATATGATCTCATATCAATATGTATGATTCTGGAATAAGTCAATAACATTATTTAAACCATTATACAGGAGCTTCGGACACGAACAAAGCAAATCGGACCTAAGGTAAGGGAAATATCACAATCTCATTTTTATCCGAGATTGTTTATTCGTACGTATTTACTGGGGTGTATTTTATCATCCACATCCATGTTCCCTCAATATGTAATATTGTTTCCATCCACTTGAAATAGTTTAAATCGAATTTTACCCTTAGGTGAGTTTTTAGTAAAGAATATGAAAGGAATCTTTTGTCGTTTTTCCGTACGAGGTACTTTTTGACTTTTCCGACAAAAGTACGAAGAATGTTTTTTTTAACTTATACGGCATGAATGGATTTTTAAAACATTACTTCAAAGAAGCTTCCTTTACAAGTTTTCAAGTTTATTTTTAATCAACTTATTTTATTTTAATGTTGTATGACATGTTATGAAAGGAAAAATGTTTTTGAAGAAGAAAGGATATTTTCCTCAAGAATTCAATTCAAGTGTTTTATCAAAATTATTTTCCATCTAAGATAATAAAGGGTTCTGTTTCTATCCATATTTTTACATTGGTTTGACTATGTTGTGATGGAATTATGTTTATGAATTCCTTTATCATATATGAATTGATTTATGATGTCATGATGTTTCAAGAATCCCATTTTTGTTACATGTGTTATGCGATGATGTATGATTATGTGGCACACATAAGAAAGGATTCATTATAAGATGGGTGGGACCTATATCTCCTTCCAATGCATTGGGTAAAGATTTTATATCTCATGAGATAGACATGGCTGGAACGGAAGGTTATTTCGGTTCAGTGATACAGGACTGAAACGAGGAGTGAACTCGGTTCAGAAAGGGACTTTGTCCACTAAGATAGTCTTGGCAATGAGTCATGACTAACAAGAAATGATTTTCCATGATTATGTGTGCATGCCACAAAGTTTCAAGTTTTATGTTATGATTTTGGGGATCTCATTTTCACTTCTATGATTTATTCCATGTTAAGATATTATGATCTCTTTTGCAGGTTTTGATTTTCATAAAGATATGATATGATTTTTATTTCCTTTATTTCCCCTTACTGAGCATTTGAGCTCACCCTTTTATGTTTTCTTTTCCCCAGGTCAGGAAGATGGATATTAAGTAGAATATGCTAAAAGGGACCCTAGATATGATGAAATAAATGGGAGACACTGTAGAAGATTTATGAACCAGTTGTTTATGTTTCCCAGTTTCTAAAGACACTATACCTATACGGTCCTTTGTGGTTTTGTCATATGTTGTAATAAGTGTGCTTCAATTTTGAAGTATTAACAATGTATGTAAAGTGTGGGTCGTTATAGTGGGTGCGATGCCCCCCTCATTTTGAAACGGCGTCCCCCACTTGGGGGGCCCGGCCTTGCCACCTGCCGAAGGTTACGACCCCCGAACTTCTGAAATCTGGCCGGCCGTAATGGCCGTCCGGTGTGCTGCCGCGGGACCCCCCGCAGGTCCTGCCTTCCGAAGCGCCGGCAGCCAGCTAAGTCTAGCCGCCCTCCCCTGCACTGCAGCGGCCTTAGGCCATAGCCCTTGTCTGACCGGCACGGCACGACGGCGCTACGCCCCTCCGCTGCGGCATGCCCCAGTCGCGACCTCCTTTGGCTCCGGTGCGGCGCAACGGCGCCGCGCTCCTCCGCTGTGGCCCGGCTCCGGCTGCGGCCTCTTTCAGCTTCAACGGTGTCGCGCTCCTTCAACACGGCCCGCACCAGCCACGGTTCCCTCATTCTCACGTGGTGCCGTTGCATCGCGTCGCCTCCGTTCAAAACCACAGCGAAGTCCAACAACAAAGGGGGAGGAGGGTCGACTGTGTTCGTGTGGTCTGACCTCCTCCCGTTATATTGATAACAATCATCCAAGAAATAATGAAGAAAGTAAAATAGAAATTCTTGAACGATGAACAACCCCTACCTCAAGGAAGTGTGAGGAAGTTCACGTCGCGGAATACAGCGTCGTGGGTGGAGCTCCGTGTACGTCAACGGTGGACGTCCGTCGAAGAATTGTTGTTTCCCTTTCTTTGACGTGGAGGGAAGATGAAAGGCGTGACGGGGTTCTTCGTCGAGGTAGAGTTATTCTTTGCCAGGAAGATGAATTTATTCAAATGTTGGTACTCACTTTCCCCCAAAATCTGCACACAAGGAAACAACCACCATAAAATATGGATTTTGCCTTATGTAATTTACTTATGCCAACCTTTTTCAAAATTCAAAAACCGTAACTCACTTAATTAATTAGTCTTTAATTGACAAAATTAATTGTGAGATAGGTTGTCTTGCATTTATGAGGAAGAGAGGTAGCCACAACATTTAATACAAGGGAGGTTTAGAGGGGTTAGGGAAATTGCAGGGGTGGGGCTCGTGTGGGACCCACCTCACTAATATCTTAACAAGGGTCGAGTGGGTCCCACCCCAACTCCCACACATGGGATATAATTACATAGAAAGGAGAAATAAAATTTAGCACAATTTTATTTCACTTACACCTAAACCACATTTTTGAACAACTCTTCCCGAGAAAACGAAACTCTAGAAAAGGTATTCTTAAAAAATTACCGGTGCTGCCGTTTCATCAGTGCCCTCGGATTTCGATTCCGAGCACCGGTTCAAAAGATCGGAAAACTTGTTCATTCGTTCCCTGAACATACCCGAGCTAAACTTCATAAATTGATTCCGGGCACACCGGGCCTCGGAATCAGGTGCCGTCAAAAACTGCGTACTTGTAAAATCTCAAAGAATTTATGAAAAAAATTTCCTTGAAATTTATGTGTCTTTACATTACTCCCACCTCGGGGCTTTACTTCCCCATAAAGATACATCCCAAACTAGGGGAACAAATGAGGGTATTGAGCACGCTTCTGAGCATCCTTCTCCAAAGTGATCTCCTGAAGGTTTCTGTGCTGCCACCTAATGCGCAATAGAGGAATCAACCACCCAAGTAGGACCTGCTCCTGTCGATCCTCGATCTCCCCCGAGACCTCCACAATAGACGCCCTGTCATCGATGTCTAACTCCCCATGGTCGATGATATGTGTCGGGTTATGCACGTATCTCCTAAGCTGAGATACATGGAAGACGTCGTGCACCCGGTGAAACTGAGATGGTAGATCCTGGCGATAAGCCACCTCGCATATCCCACTGAGAACCTGGAATGACCCAATAAAGTGTGGAGATAACTTTCCCCCCTAGCCAAATCTCAGTAACCAACGTCGAGGTGAGACTCGTAAGAATACGTGATCACCATCCTCGAACACTAGTGGTCTTCTCCTCCTACCAGCTTAAGACTTCTGTGAGCTCTGAGATGTCCTCATCTACTCTTGGATGACTTGGACCTTCTCTGTCATGTCCTGGAGCATCTCTGGTCCCACAAGTGCTGACTCCCTAGGGTCTGTCTAGCACAGAGGTGATTTTCAAAGTCGGCCATACAATGCCTCGTATGGTTCAATCCCTATGGTGGGGTGGTAGAAGTAGTTGTACACAAACTCCCCCAAGGGTAGGTGATCCTCCCAGATACGACCAAAGTCGAGGACACATGCATGAGGAATGTCCTCGAGAGTCTGAATGGTCCTCTCCATTTGACCATCCTTCTAAGGGAGAAAAGTGGTGCTCATGTGTAACTGTGTCCCGAATGCCTCCTGCA
Organism: Viscum album; assembly: GCA_963277665.1. Taxonomy (NCBI): domain Eukaryota; kingdom Viridiplantae; phylum Streptophyta; class Magnoliopsida; order Santalales; family Viscaceae; genus Viscum; species Viscum album. The sequence goes on from OY728141.1 coordinate 517,841,950, forward strand.
ACCCCTTCCAAAGCCGATAAGTAAAGCGAACATCTCGATCAGAGATGATAGATGATGGCACACCATGAAGCCGTACGATCTCCTGAATGTAGATGCATCCCATGCTCTCCATTGGGCACTTCTCTTTGATGGGTATGAAGTGGTCCGACTAGGTGAGTCTGTCGACGATCACCCAAATGGATTCGTCTCATTTGGAAGTAAGTGGAAGTCCAGTCATGAAATCAACAGATATTCCATCCCACTTCCACTCTGGGACCTCCAAGGGTTGTACCAAGCCTGCTACTACTAGGTTCTTCGCCTTCACCTACTGGAAGGTGAGGCATCGAGAAACGAACTCTACCACATCCTTCTTAATACTCGACCACCAGTGTTGTCGTCTGAGATCCTGGTACATCTTCGCTACCCTTGGATGTACCGCTAATGGGGAAATGTGAAACTCTCTCAGCACCTCCTCCTTCAAAGCAGCTGGTACCATGGTACTTCCTCTGGAAAGGACGACGTGCTCTCCGCCTACAGAGAATCCATCAGTTTCCTATCTCGAGGATATGTGTGCACGTCACGTCTCACAGTCAACGTCCTCACGCTGTGCCTCTCTGACCCGCTGAAGACGTAGAGGAGTGACTGTGAGTGACTGAAGAAAGTCTGCTCCATCACTATCCACGAATGATATCTGGAAAGTGGTTAGCTTCTCTGTCACCTCCCAAGTAACTGAAAGCCCGTCCACCAGCTGAGAGCATCGACTACTAAGTTCCCCTTTCCAGGAGTATAGACTATCTCAAAGTCATTTTCCTGGAGGAACTCGAGCCATCGAAGCTATCTCAGGTTCAGGTCCTTCTGTGAGAAGATGTACCTGACACTCTGGTGGTCAGAGTAGACTGTAAAGTGCTTGCCCATCAGATAGTGTCGCCACATCTTCAGAGAAAAGACCACTACTGCTAACTCTAGGTCATGGGTAATGTAGTTCTCCTCATGCTTCCTCAAGTATCATGATCCATAGGCTATCCCTTCCCACTCCTGCATTAGGACAGACCCGAGTACGATCCCTGATGCATCGCAGTAGACTACGTACCCTACTCTCTCTTCTGGTAGCCTTAAGATGGGTGCACTGGTCAATCTCTTTCTCAGTTCCTGGAAACTTTGCTGACATCTATCTGACCACACGAAGGGTATCCCCTTCTTTTTCAATGCTGCATGTGGTGCTTCAACTCTGGAGAAGTCTGGCACAAGTCTTCAGTAGTACCCAGCCAAACCTAGGAAACTATGCCCCTCCGTCAAGCTACTGGGTGGATCACAAGCTAGAACTGCATCGATCTTCGTAGGATCCATCACAACTCCCGCCTCAGAGGTGACGTGTCCCAAGAATTTGACCACAAGTATCTAGAACTAACACTTCGAGAGCTTACCATAAATCCGGTGCTCTCTGAGTGAGTCCAGTACAACCCGTAAGTGGTAGGTGTGCTCCTCCTCAGTGGTCGAGTATATCAAAATGTCGTCGATAAAGACTATGAAAAATCGATCGAGTTTAGGCTAGAAGATCCTGTTCTTGAGACTCATAAACAGAACTGGAGTGTTGGTTACACCTAAAGTCATAACCAAGAACTCATAGTGGCCATACCGACATCTGAAAGTCGTCTTCTTCACATCCTCGTCTCGAACACTGAGCTGATGATAGCCTGACCTGAGGTCTATATTCGAGAACCATTGTGCTCCCTTGAGCTGATCGAAGAGGTCTTAAATCCTCGGATGCATATACTTTTTCTTTATGGTCACTTGATTAGGGCGACGGTAATCGACACAAGGTCGCAAGCCCCTGTCCACCTTCTTGGCGAACAAAATCGGTGAAGCCTAGGGTGAAACACTGGGTCGAATGAATCACATTCCCTACAAGTCCTCCAACTATACCCATAGCTCTCGAAGCTCAGCGGGAGTCATATGATATGCTGGAGTAGATATCGGGGATATCCCAGGTACTGGTCAATATAGATGTCTACCTCTCTGCGAGGAGGTAGTCCTGGTACGTCTTCAGGAAAAACGTCCGCATACTGATCTACCACAACAGGGAAACTCAGAATCCGCACGTCAAATGCTACTAGGATGAGGCTAGCCAACTAATGAGTTATCGGTTGTCCTCTCCTCTTCGTGAGTCCATCCTACGCTACAAAGGCTCCCTTCTCACTAATGAAGGTGAACCTGCTCCCATCGGTGCGGACACACCGCTCCTTGCGCCTAATACAGTCGATCTGAGCATGGACTGTAGATAACCAATCCATGCACAAGATGACGTCGTAAGGCCTCGACGCTACTACAAGAAGATCCCATCTGAAGATCTCTCCTCCTAGAGTAAGCTCACACTACTGGCACCAGTGTGTAATCGTCGAGTCTGCTCCCGTAGGAGTCTCTAGCTATAAGGATCGAGCCAACGGCACCGTCGAAATCTTCGAGCTCCGAAGTATAGAAGCAGAAATGAAAGAATGAGTCGCTCTTATGTCTATAAGAACTTCAGCAAGGGTGTATTAGACACATATAGTACCTAAAATCATCACCGGTGCACTGTGGTCGTAGACCTCCACTACCTGAAGCTGAGCCTGCCTCTATCCGCCAGCTCCCTGTGGTGGGGGTGGACCTCCTGGTGGTGGTGGTAGAGCCTAATACTCGGCCAGCTCCTCTACCTCGTCTGCCTGCTCCCTGCAGACCGCCATGGTCGAACCTCGACATCTGCCTGGGTGGTCCCTCAACCATCTTCTGCTCCTCTGCATGGCGAGTCGGGCATTCATGAGCCATGTGGCTCTGCCCCACCGCATGCATAGCATTGTCTTCTCCTCGTAAGGCTGGCTCTACGTCGTTTTCCCTGCACCTCTGAGCCAGTATCCTGAGGTCTTTCGTCTGATGGTCTGGTCTGCTTGGACCCCTATGACATTCGTCTACTACCAGCTGCAGAAGACTCCACTACATGCCTCCCTACGGTAGGTCTTGCTACTGGTGTATGCTCAGCATGAAAGCTCTCCACAAGAAGGGCTCACTCCAGTACTCCTGCCTGCGTCAGAATGCTGAGGGATATCATCGATGCCCGGATCTCATGCCTCAGTATCTGCTCGGTGGTCCGGGCCCAGAAGAATGGGTCACGTACTGTGTCCTTGGAATAGCGTGACAGATCAGTGAATCTTGTCCAGTACTGGGCTACCGTCATGCTGCCCTACCGCAGCTGTAGTAGCTCTTGAATGCGCACCGCACGGAGGGTGGCTAGTATGAAATCCAAGTGGAAGAGTCTCTCGAAGTCCCACCAAATCAGAGATGCCTCGTCATGCACCTGGAGCATCGGAATCCACCATCTACCTGTTGTTGCGTGCAGGAGACTCACTGAAGGGATCACCATGAGGTCAGCTGGTGTCCCCACTAACCCGAAAACATGTTCAAAAGCCTCCATCCAATCATCGGCTACCTGAGGGTCCATCTACCCATGGAACCTGGGCGGTCTCTGACACTGGAACTCGTGCAGTGCACTAATGCGACGTACACTATCAGCTGCTGGGGCTGGTGGCATCAGTGGCTCAGCAGGTAGAGGTACCGTTGGTGCCTCCATTGTAATAGGGCCCTACCACGAGGCCTCGTCGCTTGGTGGGTTTTTGTCTTGCACAAAGCTCTGAACCCTAGCTGGATATCGTCATGGGGTCATCCTGAAAAGAGACAGGTGCGCCACGGTCAATACAGTAAACCTAGTGAGATGACACAAAGTAATCACAAAGAAAACATTTGAAACACACATGCAATCAATGTTTTCGTGCATTGAGTCAGAAATCAGAAGTCAGGGTCCTGGTGTATGGATACGTTGGCCGCCGCACCAACACAGGACTCCCTGGACTGATAACCACACTCAATACCCTTAACACTATTTCTTCACATAGAAGAAAGATCAGAGTCATGTGTTCTGCCGTAGAACCGAACTCCTCTGATACTAATTTTTCACGACCCGTCCTCAGGGCCCCTTCCATGACTACCCCAAGCATGCCTTCCATAGGCCAGGGGCTGGCGACTAGCACCAAAGGTGTAAATCCTGATATAAGGGAATGCATTGTCTTATGTAAGAAAACAAACACCATAGAGTATGGAAGCTGAAGTAAACACTATGTAAATTGAGTACAAAAGTAAGTGTTGGAAAGAAAATGGGCCAGAATACAAACCCAACTGAAAGTAAAGTACAACTGAAAAGAGATTACAGTGGTAGAAAAGTAAAGCAGCAACACCGAGCCATCCTCTGGAAATCCCACCTGAAGGGTGGGTATAGATAGTCTCCTCCACTCCTTGGCTCCAACTGTCAGCCCCGTGTACGTCTCGTCCAGTAATCCACCTCCAGGTACCGTCCTGTTCCATGAGCTCCTACCTCGATCAGCGTTGTACGTCATCTACATCCAACACAACGAAGTGCAGGCATAGCTCATGCAGGAGTGAGTATACGCTACTCAATATGGTCCTCGAGCCCCCCGAAGGTCTTCAAGATTCCACAGAGGATAATCCATAGTGGAAAGCTACAATCACAAAGTAACAACCAACTCTACATAGATATATTCCCATACATATACCTAAGTCATCAATTGCAGTTCGGCTCCAACATCCGAGCCCAAGTTCGATCTAGTCCACATAGGATAGTAAAACCCAATCCACACAGGAAAGAACAATCCAATCCACACAGGAAAGCAAGTCAATCATAATGATTGAATGTCAAGAATCGGCTCACACAGGTATACATCTTCATAAGATGATAGAGATGATCAGGCGTAGCCACTGATTCATCTAAGCTATCAGATCCACATAGGATACAAGACCAGCTAAGCTATCAGACCCACAATGGATACAAGACAAGGTACTCTGCTGAACCCACATAGGATACAAGTACAGAGTCAAATATTGTCAAACCCACATAGGATACAAGAACAGTAGTCAAGTACTGATGGACCCACATAGGATACATGAACAATAGTCATCACCGTCGAACCAACGGAGGATTCTAGTACGGTCGTCGTCACTACCGAACCCACGGAGGATCCCAGTACAGTCATCATCGTCATCGTAGTCGCAGCCAGCTCTAGGGTTCCCGCACACAGCATGCACGATTCCAGGAGGTTCCGCTACACGATTGATGGGGTTCGATACATCAACTGACACTAAGTCCAGATTTGATGTAACCCAAAGTTCTGTATCATCAAAAAGAACTCATCGCGACAGACGGCGTGTCAATCGGACACCCGGTCTGAGAGTTATTGGCTTTTTCGTCCCAGGGGCCCGGTTGGTTTTAAGCTAAAACCAACCCGGACATACTCCAGCGACGTCCAAACCTTGATCACAGTAATCCAAAAGAACCATATCACTAAGAGGAATCCAGAAAAGTCGATGGCATGTCAATCGGACGTCCGGAGCTCATGTTATAAGCGTTTCCGCTCCGAGGGCCCGATTAGTTTCGTGATCGATCCAAACCGGCTGTACCCAATGTTCTCTGAAACCCTGACTGTAATATTCCGAAATGACTCTCTCGATCAAAGGATCCCAACTCAACCGATGGTGCATCGATCGGAGGTCAGTCGCCCAATTTATTGGCATTTGAACGGATCTGTCCAGAAATCAGGGGGTTCGGGCCTGGTCCGACCCGTCCCAATTCTCTTGGGTCGGACCGAACCGGGTGGACCCATCACAGGTCCATGTCTGGCCCGTTGGGTGTGGCCCAGTCCGGCTGGCGCGGCCCGGCCCGACCCGGCGTGGGCGGCCGGACCCGGTGTGGGCGGCCCGGCCCGGCGCGGGCGGCCTGACCCGGCGCGTGCGGCCCGACGCGGGTGCGGCTCGGCCTGACCCAGCATGGGGGGACAGACCCGGTGCAGGCGGCCCAGCCCGGCGCGGGCGGCCCGGCCCGACGCGGGCGGTCTGAAGCGGTCGCACGGTCCGGTGCAGGCGCCCGCGTGCTGAGCAAATAGGGAAGGGGGGGGGGGGGGGGAGGGGGGCGCTGCCCCCCTCGTTTTGAAACGGCGGCCCCCAAATGGGGGCCCGCCCTTGCCACCTGCAGGGGGGTACGACCCCCAGTCTTCCGAAATCCGGCCAGCCATAATGGTCAGCCTGTGTGTCGCCATAGGACCCCCGCGGGTCCCACCTTCCAATGTGTCGGCGGCCTGATGTGTCCGGCCGCCCTCCCCTGCACCGTCGAGGCCTTAGGCCGCAGCCCTTTTCCGACCGGCGTGACGCGACGGTGCCGCGCCCCTCCTCCGCGGCCCGCCCCGGCCGCGGCCTCCTGGTGCTCCGGCGCGGTGTGACGGTGCTGCGCTCCTCCGTCGCGGCCCGGCTCCTGCCGTGGCCTCTTTCGGCTTCAAAGGTGTGGTGCGACGTCACAATGCTCCTTTGACGCGGCCCGCACCGGCGGCAGTTCCCTCATTCCCGCGCGGTGCTGTTGCACCGCGCCGCCTCCATTCGAAACCACAACAAATTCCAGCAAAAAAGGAGGAGGAGGGTCGGCCGTGCTCATCCGGTCCGACCTCCTCCCGTTATATTGATAACAAGCATCCAAGAAATAACAAAGAACGTCAAATAGTAATTTTTGAACGATGAAGAAAACCTACCTTAAAGATGTTCGAGGAAGCTCGCGTCACGGAATACAGCGTCGCGGGCGAGACTCTGTGTACATCAACGGAGAACGTCTGTGGAAGAACCGGCGTCTCCCTTTCTTTGATGGGGATGTAAGATGAAAGGCGTGATGGCGTTCTTCGTCGTGGTAGAGATGTTCTTCGTCGGGAAAATGAAGTTCTTCGAATGTTGGAACTCACTTTCTCCCAAAATCTCCACACAACGAAACAACCACCATAAAATAAGGCTTTTGCCTTATTTTATTTACTTATGCCAACCTTCTTCAAAATTTAAAAACCGTAACTCACTTAATTAATTAGTCTTGAATTGAAAAAATTAATGGTGAGATAGGTTAGCTTGCATTTATGAGAAAGAGAGGTAGCCACAATGTTTAATACAAGGGAGGTTTAGATGGGTTAGGGAAATTGAAGGGGTGGGGCTCCTGTGGGCACCACCTCACTAATATCCTAATAAGATTCAAGTGGGTCCCACCCCAACTCCCACACATGGGATATAATTACTTAGAAAGAAGAAATAAAATTTAGCACAATTTTATTTCACTTACCCCTAAAACACATTTTTAAACAACTCTTCCCGAGAAAATGCAACTCTAGAAAAGGTCGCCTTAAGCAATTACCGGCGATGCGGTTTCATCGGTGCCCTCAGATTTTGATTCCGAGCACCAGTTCAAAATTTAGGAAAACTCGCTCGTTCGTTCCCTGAACATACCCGATCTAAACTTGAAAAATTGATTCCGGGCACACCGGGTATCGGAATCAGGTGCCGCCAGAAACTGCGTACTCGTAAAATCCAAAAGAATTTATGAAAAAATATTTCTTGAAATGTACGGGTCTTTAAAATGACTACTAAACATATCAATCCTTCTGGTGATGATTCCTTGTATTCATGCCAATGCAATTGATAGCAATCACCTACATCAGGAAATAAAGTGTAGGTTCACTATATTAGGTATCAAAGGAAGTTTAGAAGCAACTATGGTAACTGGATTTAGGAAAAATTAGGTTAGATATCATAACCCTAAGATATAATTTTAGGATAAGTATAGATAAAACCCATAAAATTTTGGTAATGTAAAGATTATGTGAGTCTTAATATCTACACATCCTTATATGGATACTACAATTGGATGTGGTTCGGGCACATATGTACCTAGGAGTAATAACTCTAACAAGGTGTTCCAGGCCTGAATCTGGGTAACATCGTACACAACAACGGGTCTTACTACGCACCTGGATTAACACTCCCAGGGGTTATGCATCAGATAATCCTCATTTTATTATCAATCTTTTATGAATGATTTGGATATATAATAAATAAACTAGTTTTAACCTAAGGTGTTATAGATTGAATATATGGTATAATGATTAGAATACATACAAATGATATTATAGATAAACCTTTAAAAATGAACAAAATATGTGTAAATAAATTGGGTGAAGTATTCATGTGATGAGGCAGTAGAGAAATCTATATATAAAAGTATATTTAGTGATTAACCAAATTTCAAGGATGTCCATCATATATAATTTGTAAAGTATATTAATATGATTTTTGAAAAGGTAAAACATGTATTCTAGTTGATAACCAATGAAATCCGGCAAGGCTGCTGGTCTTGAACCCATTACTAAAGTACAATAAGTGTTTCATGCCAACCAATGATCTACGCAATGACCTCGTAAATTTTTCATTGTCTTTAGATAAACAAGTTGTTGAATAAATGATAATGATGAACCAGTAGTATCCATTTATAATATAAATGATTAATATACACACCGTATTAGTTTTTGAAAATATTTAAGGACTAATAGTTAGTCTTATCAAACTTTTATAGGACTTATGTTCCTTTAAATGTTTTTTTAGTGATTCGGGCATAAAAAATCATTATTGATAATTATATTTATGAGTAAACAGATGAATTTTTCATTGATTAAAGGAAAAAAAATGTTTAGATTGTTCAAATAAAATTGAAAAATATCAACTAATAATATTTCCTTATATTCTAGGTTTGTAATATAATTACCCAAAATTAGGAATATAAATTTGAAATAAAATGTTGTCTTAATACCTTAATTTATATTGAATCGTTGGTCTTCTTAATTATCACATATTTATGGATTTGAGGACCTTAAAATTTCAAATATCGTTCACTTATTAAATATTGATAACCTCATTCACTCCCTATATATATTTACATTGTCTACTAAATATTTATCTCTACTTAGAACTAATGTTCTCCTACTTAAAAACAGCATTACATGGTAGTTCATGAGGACTTTTTTCTTTCTAGTATCTCTTTTATAGAGTATGACTTATAAACCCTTATCATGATGTGGGATTTAAAGCATAAGATGTTTCAAAAAATACATCACCATTATCAAGATTAAACTTCAAGGATGCAATTTAAATCATTTGGGGGAGAATGTGAAGCCCCAAAGGAACTAATGTTAGAACCTTGTATTCGATAGGGTGTGTAACAGGCAACGACAAGCATATAAGATAATATAATTTATGGATACTTTGTAATATTTTTACTATTTAAAATAGATTCTATATATTTCAATACATGTGACACTTATTTAGAATGTGTTTCATGCAATAAGGACCTTTCTCGAAATCTTACATTATACCCAAGACCGAGTTTCACCAAACAAAATTCTATAATTAAAATAATATTATAATAATATATAAAATAACCATTGAGATTAGTTTTAAATAACATGTGAAAATATATGTTTTATAATTATATATTATTAATTCCTATGTTAACAATTAATAATAAATGAACATAGAAAGCAATTGAATATAAATGGATTGTTTTTATATAAAACTATTTTTATGATAAGGAAAATATTTCACTGTAATATATTAAAGTAAATATAATTGGTTAATTATTTTAATGTAATATATATATTATTTTTTAAATCAATTTTTTATTATATTTATCCATTATGTTTTATTTTCCTAAGATAAGTACAAACCCTATTTCACACATAAAAATTTTATTTTTTATTAATTCAATTTTACCATCTTTTAATGGAAAACTCATTTTAAATATGAATATTGAAACATTTATTGATGTAATATTTCAAATTAAACATTATATTTTATGGAGTTAAAAAATAAATAGTTTAGGTTTACATTTTGATATTTTCTATGAAACATTTCATTTTTTAACAAATAGTTGAAAATACTGAATTTTAGTTCCAAACTATTTTTAAGAAAATATATTTATAAGGATAAATATTAATTTAAATTGGTTTTATATTTTAATTAGATAATAATTTTATCAATTCATCCTGTTTAGGTCATTGTAATCAATTTAACTTTGAAATTTATTATACAAACATAGCCAACTTGTAGACATTTTTACTCTAAAACCCCAATTAGTCGTCTCGTCTGTGGGATTAATTTTAATTTAATTTCTGCCACTTATGTGATTTGAATTTTGAAAAATGGATTCCATATTTCAAATCATAATAATTTATAATTTCTTATATGACTATATTTTTTTAATATAAATATCAGTGAAAGTGATTAAAATTAATTCTAATTATTGAGGTAAAATTTAGCTTAGCAAATGACTAATGACCAATCCACTTTTATCACCTATTGCCAGGTCATAAAATTTCCATGATCCTTAAATTCATGATTTTGTTGATTTTTTATGACTTTTATGAGGTGAGAACATATTCACATCTAATTTGTTTCCAAAAATTACTTATCATCCATTTTTCATCCATAAAAAATGCCACCACCCCTCCCACTTCTTCACACCTCTCAAAACTCTTATTTTCAACCAATATCTGAATAGATAGACTACCATAATACATCCCTAATACCTATAGTCATTCTCTTGTGAATAAATAAATCCAAGGAAGTTTTTTTGCTCAACCCAAAATAAGCTACCCGATTTATTGGTAACAACTTCTCTTAAGCTCTCTAGTTTCATTTTCATTCCCCACACACTCATATATTTTATTTCCTATTCTTGTAAAACAACACCATTATATGAAAAATATTAATATTTTTCATATAATAATTCTACCAATAATTACTCCCACCTTCATCTATTTGTTAACAAATATATTGTTTCGGTGTATGGTAAACTATTGCCTCACGAAATGATGGTTGTTTAATTTTCATTACCACCTATCATGGTGGCCATTATAATGGAAACTCTAAATATATATGTTATTTATGAAATTTATTATTTATTTATACTTTCTTAACCCTTTTATAATATATAAATTTAATACAATTCATTTTATGTTAATATGATAATATCGTTTGAGGAAGTGTGGCCTATCGTCCCCTCTAAGAGATGTCAGTCGTTCACATCACACGTGGAATGTATATACAATGGTTATAGATAAAAATATGACACATAAAAAACCATTATATAATTTTCATGAAATAATTATCTTTATATAAACACAATATATATATATATAATATTTTTTATCACCCTTTCACACACTTGAAGAGAGATAACATCGTTCATGGACGTGTGGGCTACCACCTCCTCGACATGACATGATTAATTTTACAACAGATAATTATATATATAAGTATGTAAGATTAAATAATATGTTATTTAATATATAATTATTTTTTTTGAAAGATATTTTGATACTTACCTTCTTTCCATAACAATCATTTTAAAATTGGAACATCACTCAAGCATGTGTATGGCCTACCGTCTCCATAATTGTAACATTAGATTATTTTTCATAACCATATTTAATGATTGATTTTAAAAGTATAAATATTGTATATATATAATGATTTATATTTGTTATAGGTGTATGTAATGACCCATTAGACCATAGTGGACATACTAAAGCTGTTTTAGACACATAAACTGAATCTGGTCAGAACAACTGATGTAAATATAATTGTTTAATTAGTTGAATAAAACATGTTAATAAATTAAATAAAAGTAATTATAAGAATTAAAACTATTTAATGAATTTATAAAATTAAAATAGGATTATTATACTTAATTTTAAAGTACGTTCATCCAAAAAGATAATCAAGGTAAGGGATTATTGACTCATTTTAATTACGTGAGGCATACATAATTATTGTACCAATAATTTCTTATATATATTTTATATACTGCAAAATAAATATATATAATATTAATAAATATATTATTTTAATTTTATTTAAATGTTTTATTTGTGTTTTATTTCCTCTAGTTTTTCCAATCCATTTATTACTACATTAGTAAGGGACTTCGGTCTCACTTTATTAATTCGTGAGATAAATGACATTTTCACAATTTTAATCTTTTTGTTGGGTGTATACTAATCTTTTATATATATATTCTATCCTTATTTAATTTTCGTTCATGCTAATTAATACTTCCATTTCATATTATTCCTTTAGGAGTTTTATGAATTAAAGTTTTTTCAATGTGTTATAGGATACTTTGGAATGTTTAATGATTATTTTCCTCAAGACTAACCATAATAATATTTTAAGGGAATTTCCATTAGTTGAAATTATGTATCAATTTTCTAACAAATAATTTCATTATTACTTGGTTATTCATGACCATATCTAGTTTTAGTACCATTTTTCCACTTTCTGGTACTATGATGTTTTAAAAAATGTTTTTTCAGAAAAGTATACATTATATATCTCTTTAGTCAGAGAAAATTTGTTTATTCAAAAAACCTTGTTTTATTAGAACGTTTTAAAAATATATTTCTTTTAAATGAATTTTTATACTTTGGTCTTCTACTAATGGAATTAAAGGAATCTTCCTGCTGCTTTCCTAATGATATTGTCTCTAACATTTTTTTGTACAAATGGAGTATCAATTTTACCTCATTCAACATGTACGTTTTTATCCACCATTATTTCTTTCAAGCCTCCATAACCATTTTTTAATGAAATTTTAAATGACTAAAATTTTAAAATGGGTTTTCGAAAGAAAATTATATTTTCCTAAATAATATTTTTAAAAGTTATTCGTTTATTTCATTAATGATGATTACCCTTTATTTCACTCTACATTAGGGTATATTGTATTAATACATCCTTAATCATCCAATTTATAGTTTAGTTTTGACTTTAATATGGATAGTATTATCATTCAATTACTTGTATTATTTTATTCCCCTTGAAATATTCAATCTCATGTGATCATTGAGCATTGAATGTCCTTTAAATTGTTCATTTCATTTAACAAGGATATTATTATTGCCTAAACCTTATACCATTTTGTATACAGTGTCTATTATGACAGTTGTTATATAATATGGAAGAAAATTGTAAAATATTTTATACTTTATTCAATATAGATATTTGATAAGGCATATTATTTATTTCATATATGAGGAATGTTTTTGAGATGAAATACACGTATTGGGGACGGTTTATGGAAAGATCTACGAGTTGGGGACTGGTAAATGAAATCCCCTCGATGAGTCAGTACTCTCATGGGATAAATTAGTTATGAAAATTGGTGTGGTTAATAATTTTATTGATGGTATTGGTTCTATGTACATATGAAACATGGAATCCAATAATTTAGCATTACTTTCATATTACTTTTGGTTATTACTCATCCATGAGATATTGTGTTGACTTATCTATGGATACATTTCATTTTAGTCTATTTAATAAATGGAATGTATTTTAGCTGCTTACCTTTCTATATTTATTTTTCTTTATCTATTAATTTGAATTCCATGTATTTATAATTATTACACTTCTCTATTTCATATGTACATCCATTCATTTTATTGATTACATGGCATGTGTGTTTAGTTATTTACCTTTCTAAATATTCCATTCTCATTTATTCATTATTTTTTCTACAATATTTGTCACTTATTGATAATTTGAGATCATCTTTATTATTTTTCATTCCCCAGGAATCCATTAAGCTTACTATGAGATATGTTTTTGAATTTTCTATATTTATTAGAGTTATCCTCAATGTTGATTATTTAGAAATTAGAAAAAAAATTGAAACTAGTGTTTCTGATTATAATAAATGTAATATTAATTTAACTAGTTTACCAAGAATACTTATTTGACCATTCCATCATGGAATGAATCCTTGGAATCATGTAAATATACTTAATATAAGTCGTCGGCTTTAGGCTATTGGTGGTTGGGTCGCTACAAATAATAAAAATTCTTTTTAAAATGAAATATTGGAAATAAAACATTTACCCAAAGTAACATATAACTAGGTTTCCATATGGGAGAACATAGGTGGAAATAGAAAAGTTGAAATGGATGAGAAATATAACCATCATGGTCAGATAAAGAGTTATGGGGAAACTGTTAGGAGAATGTTAACAATCATTACTCCATAAATATTTGATGAACTTAGGGACCATATATTTTATCAGTAACATAGGTACTAGGATAAATTATTGGGTTTCAAGATCCTTTTTCCTAATGTAAATGAATTATCAGGAAAAAATATACTTTCATGATTTCAAGAAAACCTCATCCTTTGTTTTTACTTGATCCACTTAACCACTTTCTCTAAAAAGGTAGCTTACTTTTGTATTCCTCAAGCACTAACAGATCTTGAGATCCATGACATGTCATCCGATATTTCATCAGTTATCCTCAATAGTATGTTTTTTGTAAAATGTTGTCCAATATTAATAAATCCTGAGGTGGTAAGATAATACATAATTCTCAAAAACATAATCCAATGTTTAGCATGCTCTTTACATAAATGTTTATGCTTGTATCCCATCCGATTAATGAAAAAAACATTTTAAATAAGTCACAAAATCAAATTAAAATTTTTCCCCCATCTATCACAAAGTATCTCTTGGTTTTCAAAATATAGACACGTTAATACCCCCATATTATATTCTATTGAAACATTATAATAACCCAACTTACCTTTAATACTTTATGAAAACATGCATTCATACTTATTCCAATGTTTAAGGGATATATTGAATAGTTCTAAGAAGTTGTAAACATCATCCATGATGACATATAATTATTTTTCAACCAATTAATAATTATATCAAGGGTAATAAATTCAATCCAATTTAATTTATCCAAATCGATCATCTCTTTATCCAAGAGAAAAAAAATTCTCAACATCATGATCACATTAATGGTTACCTTACCTTAGTCAAAATGTCACAATTCAATGTCATCATCACCATTAAATGAATTCTTTTCAATTCTAAATGAAAAATTATATTTAAAATTCTTATATATTTCATGATTCATATAACATAATAATTGAATTCCAAAACATAAGTACTTAATTAGTTCCTATTTATTCATAAAATATTACATAAGCTTCATCATGTTATTTTTTAATAAATGTTTCCATTAATATAAAATGTGAACCATGTATTACGGTTCTTCAACTTCAATTAAATCATTCTTCTTACAATCAAAGTAAAAAATATTGTAAGAGCATCACACATTTTTCACATGTCATTTTCGGTCTCATTATCTTTGGAAGTGTAACCAATACTCATATTTCCATCCAGATTCCTTTTATTATATTTACACTTGGGAAATAGATTTTTATAATTATTATACATTCTAAATATGAAAAATTCAATGTTAACCATGTTCCTTATAGTTCCCTCTATTAAAAAAACAAGAAATCAAGGGGAAAACCAAGATCATATAAGAAAGCCACATATTCTTGAAAAATTACTTATATGATTTCTAAATCATTACTGCTAACTTTTAATTATGTAATCCTTATGGTTATCACAGGCTATTCATATTCAACATCTTTTTAAATCCTTCTTGATTTATAGTGTAGGGTTTTTGAATTACCAAAGCATATCCCCTGGGAGTGAAAAAACATGTGTGCAGTAAGGCCCGTTGTCATGTTCAATATTACCCTGAGTCAGGCCCAACCATGTTATAGGAGTTATTACGATTAGGAATATCTATTCTAGATCCACATACACTTTTAGTATCCTGAAAATAATTCATTTCTAGGAAACCACTCATTATATCATTTACCAAAATTCTAGGACATTTTTCTATACGTTTCCTTATCCTTAACCTTGTCCCTAGACATGTACTTATGGTTCTCACTGAGGTTTTATCATCATATCTTCTCAAGGATAAATATATAATTACTCTTATAAAATATATAGTGACACTCTCTTTTCAAAAATTGATATTACATAACATTTTCGGGAAACATAGAACATTATATAAATTGACACCCAAGAACTGTACTAGTCTAGTGCATTTGGAAGCATAGAAACATGAAAACTAGTACATAAGTGAGATAAATTATCTCAGACTAGGTTCTTCTTGACTAGAACCCTTCAGAGATACATCATACATAGTACATATCCTCATAACATGGAAAAGGAAACATAAAAATTGGTGATCTCAATTTCTCAGTGATGTTAAACAAGGGAGATATACAAGAATAATCATGAGAATAAGGGTATGATAACATGATCATCAAAATTGAAGATCATAAAATAAATATTAAATAACATATACATGAGTCAGGGAGATGATCTTGGCATTTCAAAATATGTGAAAAAAATTAAATACTAAACTAAATCTATAAAAGCATGACATAGGAAAAAAATATTGAATTGTAGAAGACAGATAAGCATATAATGTGATTTCCATAGTATCCAAGGCATCATTGAAAATGCCATTTTAGTAGAATTGGTTTACTCCCCATACCATCTTGGTATTCATGGTTCACTCCCATGGAAAACATAGTATAAGTAGTTCACACCTCATACCATTCAGGTTTCCAATGTTCACTCCCATATCTATCTTAGCAGTGAAGGTTCACTCCCAAGACTATCTTATAATATCTCATGAGATAGTAACCTTTACCCAATGCAGTGAAGGGAGATTTACATCCCACACATCTAATAATTAAATAATATATACATGTTCCACAAGATTATATATTTTTTTCATCAAAACTTGTTATATGAAATGGGTATTATATACATGTAATCATATCATAACTTATGGAAAAATATATAGGTTTCATATTCATCTATAAAAATCATAACTCATGATAGTGGAAGGGATTTCATAAAAATATAACTTGGGGAGATAATGGGTTTCATAAGAAGATATACCATGAATCAAAAACATATTTTATAAAGAACATGACATTATGCATAACACATTCTAAGAAAGAATGTGATTGGAACCATTAGATCTTTTCCATGAAATCCATGAGTAACATCAATGTATGTCATTTTAAATGAAATATAATTTTTAATAATCTTTCAAAAACATTATTATAGGTAAATATTCTTCATTATTTGAAAATGGATTTTAAATTCATAATTGCTTTTGAAAATAATTTTCATTGATAATAAATTAAAAAATTATAAAGGTGACTTGAAATCATTTTGAAAACAATTTTCATTGATAAAATAAAAAATAATTTTGAGAAAAATATGAAAAAAAAAATTCCCATGAAAAAAAAATATACATTCAAATATCTGAAGCAATTTATTCATTGAAAACATTTTTATAACATATAAAGGAATCAAAGAAACAATATGAAAAATATTTATTTGAAAATAAGTTTGAAAACATATAAAGAAATCCTGAAAAAAAAAATTGAAATCTTTTTTACATTCAAACATATGAAAGAATATTTAAATTTTTTTAAAATAATTTATTTTAAAAAATTATTTAAAAACACTTTCATAAAATTAATCCTTTTGAACTTAAAAAGGAATCATCATAGAATTAATGATGGGTAAGTCCGTACATGTCGTACGTGGTTAGAAAAACATTCCATTTTTCATGGTAAAGAGGGTATAAAAATTCCTCATTCAGAAAATGACAATAATACTCCTTTGAAAAAATTAGTAAAGGAAAAAAAATTAAAAAATATATTTAAATGATTATAAAATAATGATATAGTTTTCTTGGATACCCATTTCTTTAGAACATGGTTTTTAGGTAATACCGATTCCCAATTGAAGATATAGTAATTTTGGGACTCTATAAAAACACATGCTTAATTATATTATGTAAAAACATGTTTTATAATGGCACCAGTCCACTAATATATCATAAAATAACATATGATAAGGAATCTCATTAGCTTTCTTCAGATGCAGATGACTGTATTTCATCAATGGAAGTGAAATCATTAACAACGTCTTAAAATGATGATATCCTTTTAATAAACACTTAATACTTGGTAACAAGGGATCACACTATCCAAGAATGAAAAAAATTAAATGATTCACAAAATTTCTTGAAGATAAAAATATTCGTTATAGTAAATGTAAAATTTATGTATATTCACCTCAAAAAATAATTTAGGTTCATAACAACACATGAGTCTCAATGAAATAAAATTGCCACAAAATTATCTTACCTATTCGGTGAGTATAGAAACATAAACCCCATGAATAACAGTTCCTAAAATTGATAAGTAAATAAAATAAATTATCTAAATGTGAAATATAATACACTCATGAGTATTACATACACAACACAAAATATGGTAGTGGGGAATTGGGCATGTATCACACGGATATAAAACTGTGATGGAATTTCACGTACCTTGTGTATTAAATCTTATATTACTCATTCAAAACACCTGTATAATAAATATTTATTTATTATAATTATTTTAGTGAACCATAATATTATATATAATATCATATATGGTTTTATTATGACCTAATATTATCATCTTGTTAACAATACAATGTTAATATTTGACTTTGGGTAATAAAATCTTTGTTCTTTTCATTTTAATTAATTAGTTATATTATTGGTCCTTATACTTATATCATAATTTAAAAAAATATAATCCATGGTATAATTATCATTTATATTCAGTATATGTGTATTATAATAATCTATAAAAAATATAGAAGTATGAAATGAAATACACCGTTTAGGGAGAAAATAGACCGTATATACACGTGAACATTGTAAAGAGACGAAGGCGGGGTTGAAGGGGGTATTCTGCTGTTTTATTGAAGGGGTCCTCTTATGATGCATGTGACTCAAGGTTTTAGGTATCTTGGGATTCCATATCCATGAATGTGGGTTTTTTTTGAATTCTGAATTTGGCATTGTTTGAATCCCTCCTGAACTTTTGTGAATATATATATATATATATCTATCTATATATATATATCATTATTAAATTCTTATTATTAAATCATATATTTCATATAATTTCACTAAACTCATCCTTATTACTTTCCATGTATTATGTGAATGAGTCACATCACTTTGAGGGGGTGGTAGTCCATACTTAATTAAACAAACATATCATATTTTCACCAAATGGAAAGTAAAAAATATATTCTGTAAAAAGAATAAATATTAATAAAGTGAAAATAAATATAATATATGACATATATAAATAGTTTTTTCATCATAACTTTCACCATGTGCGGTGATAACAAAAAAATGAACAATCATCGTTTAGCGAGGTGGTAGTTCATTGTACATGTAAACAGAATGTTCATTACCCATTATATTGAATGGTGATTAAATGTATGTCATAAGAATATAATAAGAAATTTCTAGTATATTGAGGATATTTTTTCATTATACATGAATGGAGTAAATATATTGGATGGAATGGAGAAAAAAAATAAAATACAGGATCTTGAGAGAAGACATCGCCTCTTATTCTGGTAACTCCTTTTAGTTTTTTCTAAAGGGATCTCTTGGATTTATTTCTAATAATGTTGAAGCAATAGGGAGTAAGGTATGAATAATATGATTATTTCAGAAAATTTTTTGTGAGCCAAGGGGATTGATAGTTGTGAGTATGTTGGTGGATAAGAGGCCTTTTATAGTGTATAAGGAATTGTACTCTTATAAATATATGAAGAGATAATTCCACCCACATTATTACTGTTGTATGAGGATCAAATAATTGAAAAATTTATCTAAAAGGGAGTATATTGTCCAAATATGGCCATACAATGGATTCTGTAAAAGATTCTATCTATTTATATGTTTAAAATTAATGAATTTTCCTTAGTTAAGATTAATTTTACCTTAAGAAATGTAATAAAGTTTAATTCAATTCACTAATTTTTGTTCATAAAATAAAATGAATTTATTATACATTATAAATCATTCAGATTCCAAATATTTAATCCACTTTTCAAAATAATATTCTATAATTTTTCAAAATTAATTTAAATTTAACCGTGCTAATGGGATAACACCATGGATTGTTTAAGTAAAAATGAACCAATGTTTGCTAAGTTATTATATCCAACTAAAATGGATCCCATTACCCGTATTGAATTAATTGATAAAAATATAATATAATTAAACCCTGAATCCAAATTAGAATTAAAATTTAATATAATAAATAAATGTATTGAAAAATAAAATTTTAACTAAAATTAAGTATTTTAATTATTCATTAAAAAAAGAAACTCTACATGGAAAATACCAAAAAATTATCCTAAGAGAATTTTTATGTTTGATTTAAAATTTGATGTTTATTTTGTGATATTATGTCTATGAATGTGTAAACACCTGGATTGAAAATGGTTTCTTCTTAAAATTCATAAACCACCTTTAGAAAAAAAAAATATAGGTTTTTAAGCATAGAATATGGATATTTTTTATCTTATATCATAAAAATATATAAGATGAATATCAAAAAAATTATTAAATATATAACATAAAAAATAAATTAATATAAATCAATATTTATAATTAATTAATTTATTTAGGGAAAAAAATTATTGTGACCATAAAAATAATAGAATTTACCATTATATTCAATTAGTTTTCATATTAATTTCTAATTAACTAGTAACCTATGAATTATTCATATAATTCTATAAACCATATATTTTAATAAATTATTTTATACTATTCATAACTACTAATTTTATTTATAAGTCATATATTACTATATAATATAATTATATTTTAATAATATAATATATTTCAACAAACCTATTACATGTGTGCTATGTAAGACATCAAGGAAAGTCATTATGACATGTAATGCATGCTAACCTCGGTGTCCATGTAGATAAAAATAAAATTTATAATTATTTTAGTACACAATTAATATTTTTTCATATAACTAAATCCAAACATAGTGAATTGATATAAAATAAATTATTTTAGTAAAAATTATCAAAATTAATAACTTAATTTGAAAAAAATACTTTCAAAACATTTTAGGGTGTTATAGAGAACACGTTAATTGTTGCCTTACATTATTCAAAATATCACATATTCATTAAATCAATTTTTTGTTTAATTAAAAAAATTAAATATATTTTTTAAAATAATAACTGGAAATAATATACTTAATGATTCATATAACAGTATTCATGAATTACAATACATAAATAGTTCAGTCATCCAATATTTTGCTTAAACCATTATATAAGCATCATTATATTGTTCCTAAATAACCATTTCCTATAATATGAAATGTGAATAATATATTGAGGTTAACAGACGTCAATTTAATCATTCTTCTTACATTTAACGAGCACAATGTTGTTATAACCTCCTATACCATTCTCTTATCATTATTTTTTTCTATTTATTCTGTTGTATAACCAATACTTGTACCACCATACTGATTCTTTTCATGAGATTTCCACCTAAGAAATATATTATTATAATTCCCATATATTACACATCTAAATCATTAATTCTGAACCCATTTACTTCCTATTATCATAATTTAATGAAACTAAAAATCATTGTTTGAACAATACTTATCATAATGGAAAACTAAATTATCATGAAAATCACTTATAGGATGTCAAAATCATGAAAATTGATACTTTAATCAAATAAAATATAGGTTTAACATTTTTTATTCATTGTAAAATTATATTTAAATAATTCAGGGTGGTTTATAAATAGTTTTTGAATTACCAATGAATTTCTTCTAAGAGTGTAAAACTATATGCACAGTAAGTCCCACTACCCTACACTAATTCATGACCGAGTCCATATCAATATAGTGTTTTGGGGTTGTTCCACCTATTTTAAAATATTCCAGATCCACAACCACTTATAGTATCCATAAATGGATGTAATTTCATATTAACCAATCTTTCAATCCATTAAAAAAAATACCAAGACAATATCCAAAACATTAACTCATCCCTAGACTTATCCTTAGAGACCTCCCTAGAAAAAACATTAGATATATCCACAGATAAGTCACTAATTTTTTATAATCTGAGTTTCAAAAGGTTTAACACCATATTCCTTCGATACTAACTATAGTAACCTATGATTCAAATATGTTTTTATTACATCTTTTTAAATGAATCATTAACAAATTGAAAAAACACATGTGAGAGGACCATAACATATTAGTTTCTTTATAAACATAGAAAAAATTCTCTTATAACATTTTGAATGATCCACATACTCTCCAATAAATATATTCCCCTCTATTAAACCTATATAATGCCTTTCATAATTTCCTAGGGAGAGAAATCTAAGGTTGGTAGAGCTCAGATCCTCAATAAGGGTGAATAAATGAGATATATAAGCATAACATAAACATAATTGTAACATCCCAGGTAATTAAAGAATAAATAATTTTCATATTTATTAATATTAGAGAATTAAATATGAATTTTAATTAAAAGGGGTTGCTATGTTCGATAGCGAACCCGATACGCAACGATGAGTTTCTTTGAAACTTACGTAGCACACTAGTAATATAATAATATTATGTTAGTTAACAAGTAGCCGTTGTACTGGCGGGAATGAATAGAAATAACTAAAATATGAATAGATATGTTTTTAGATGTTTTTACATTTACCCAATAAAAGATAAAGGCTTAAAATACGGAAAGAGTTCAATTTTAGGCTTTTATACTCTAATTTCCTTAAAGGTTCACTTATCACCTTTTAATGGTGAACCGTCATTAAATATAGTTTTGATCACTCTTATACATTCTTTTGGACCAAATAAAACTCTTATTAAGAATCGGGACATCAAATTTTACTTTGTGTAATTTTTGGTACCTTTCTGATAAAGTTCATTTTTTTATGAATAGTGTAAAATGTTGTATTTTACATCAAAACTGCTTTTTAATCTAATTTATTTATATGATTAGATTATGTTTTGAATTGGTTTTGAAGTAAAATTAGAATATAGTTTTACAATTTTATCCAATGGTGGTCATTGGAATCAATTTCACTTTGAAATTAGACTTAAACTGGTGTCAATCTTTTGATACTTATTGTTTTGTAAAAACACGCTATTTGCTCTGGCAGCGGGAATTAATTATTAAATTAATTAATGTGACTTATATGATTTGAATTTTGTAAAATAGACTTCATTTTTGAATTCGGAATATCAAATATAGCTTAGGGTGAATTTTTGGTAATTTTCTGAAAAACTTCAATTTTTGATGAATAGTGAAACCACTAAGTGGTAATCAAGCAAACTGATTTTTCAGTTAAATGAAAGTTTATCACTAATGTGTATTGAATTTTGAAAATCCGACATACATGGTTATCATTAAGAAGTAAAATGTGGTTCAATGAGATTAAAATAATTTTTTGGTGAATAGTAACTTATTAAGTTCTTAATCGCGATTAGTGGTAATTAGTGTAGTTTAAGGTATAAATAATGATTTAATAATATGAAATGACCTAGACACATGTCCCAACCTTATTGGTTGTGTCATGGCCGACCAAGACAAGCCATGGGTCAACTTGGGGACCCCATGGATCCACTTTTGTTGGGAAATGACATAAATTACTTTTTATTTAATGTTAAAGTGAAAATGACACAAACATAATATGTTTTGCGAAAACAATTTTTAAGTGGGGTTATACAAGTCCAAATTTTGATTATAAATATTCAATGGAAATCTAAAAAGATTTCCTACATCATAGTAATTTGTTTATAATTTTTAGACATTAAATAAATTTAATTATTTATGACATAATAATGATGCAGCGATGACATCATTATTTGACGATTTAAATAAAATGGAAAGATAAAATAAAATCTATGAACTACACATGTCCAAAACCAATTGGATGAATGGATTTCGATGCCTTATCACCTTATCCACGAATTCCATCAATTTGGGACCTTTTAAAACCGAAACACATTTTCAAATAATGTAATGTTTCTTTACTTTCCAAAAGTGCCCCTCCTCTCCCCTTATAAAAGGCCCCCACCTCTACCTCATTTCACACACTCTTCAAGCCATTGGCTCGGCCAACCCCTGCCCATTTGCTCTCTCCACATCCCTCTCCTCATCCTAGAGGATTCCCTTTGGGCAGAAGCCTTTCAAAGGAAGCCTTTAGGCTCAAACCAAAAGAAGTTACACTTTTTAAGGTATTTCATTCTCTCATGTTCATTTGTTTTATTTTGCTTCTCCGACCCCCTAAACTCTTTTTATTTACTTCTTTTGTAACAACACCAGTATCTTCAATATACTAGGATGTTGTTATAAGATATATTTGAGCTACACTCTCACACAACTACATCAAATGGTTAAAGAACATACGGTTTCCGTGGATGGCGAAATTCTGCCTCCCGAAACGATGATTGTTCAATACTCATTTAACACCTTCAAAGGTGGCCATTATGATGTCACTATTTTTATATATGATATATTATATGTTTATGTTTTCCTTAAGCTTCTGTTTTTTTCATTTTGGGCATACCTTTATGGTTTCCATTATGGGTAAAACACGATATCTTCATTTTAGGAAGTGCGGACTACCGCCCCCTAAAAGTGATTTGATTCGTTAATACCATATGTGGGATGTGTAAAGGATAAAGTTAATGATATTATATATGTTGTTATACTGGAATTATAATATACTTTTATATCATTATGATTCCATTCCAGAAAATGTGAAATAGAAATGGAAGTAGCGTTCATGCGTACGTACGGCTTACCGTCTCCATGAACGATGCATTTCATTTCTTACCTCTAAATGTGATGTAATATTATAAATGAATGTATGTACTGGATATATATGACATATATGATATCTACATAATGAATACCATTCTGGATATAATGAACCTTTGACCAAATTAACAACATGTAAGTATAAGAAGTCAATTTTTGACTTAAGAACCAAATACCGACAAAATAAACATTATTAACTTAAATAATTGCATGATGTTCATAACATGGTATAAAAGGAATAATGAACTTGAAAAAGGTTCTTAAGCAAGTAGAGATTAACTAAAGTTTATTATTCAGGAGTTTAAAGAACGGTCGGGTCAAGTCGGATACGAGGTATGGGAACTTCTTAACCCAATTTCCATTCTTTGGGTTAATCTCCTACTTTCAAATTATGTCATTATATTATTATGTCGTATCTTGTAATTGTACTTTATTTATGTGTACTTATAGTGAATACACATAATGTATCTATTTTATTTTAAAAATTATCTTTGTATGGGACTTCGTCTCAATCTCCTTTCATTGAGGCATATTTTATTTTATACACAACTTTCTTTTATACGATGTATAAACCCCTTTGACTTTTACGTTTACTCAAAAGGAATCTTTTTTATACGAAGCGTTTACTAAACGACAAAAGGGAATGTTTTTGTCGTACGTATGCGGCGACAACGACTTCTCCGCCGTCGTAACCGTTATTTGAGTTTTGGCTTCCTCTACAAGCCATACCTTTTTTTTTTAAAAGAAAAATAAATACCATGTTTTACTTTGGTATTGAAAATGGTTTTCATAATGTTTTTATTATATCAATGTGTTGTATTGATATCTTGTGATTGAAATGTGGAAATGTTATGTTTCCTTTATGCATGTTTTATGTGATATGATTATGTTATGGTTCTTGGGCATTATTATGAAGACGGGTGGTTCCGTGATAAACTAAGGGCGGGTGAGCCCGTTATAGCTCTCCAATGCATTGGGTAACGCAAAGGAGTGAAACGTTAAGGTTTCTCCGAAGAGATTTTAGGGAATATACTGTGATGGGTATTCCAAACGTAACCAAGAGGGTTACCCCCTACGTAAGAATGTTATGAATGCCTCAAGTTACCTTTACGTATTATGATTTATATGATTTATTCATGTTTTTATGAGGTATGTTAAAGTGCCTATGTTTTATGGGTAAAGTATGATTTCATTCTTATGTATATATGAACTCATGTTTCCTTTCCATGTTTTTATAACCCATACTGAGTTTTTACGCTCATCCCAAGTTTTTGAAATGTTTTTCACAGGTCAAGGGAAAGGTACATGATAAGATGATAGAGTCAAGGATGTGTCAAGAAATAATCCATGTTTTATTTTAAATGTGTTTCCATTGATGGGAATGAAGAATACTATCTTTATGTAACCACTTTGTTTATTTGTGGAATGTAATGCAAGTTTTATGATCTAATTCTCTAAAACTCTAAACCCGAAAAGATCCTCAACGTGTAATCTTGTAATAACTCAAGATTAAGTAAGGTTTAAGGCTGGGGCCTTATAGTTGGTATCAGAGGTCGGTTTAGACAACTTTAGGAGTTAGAAAAGTGTTAAATTGTAATATGATTTAAATGATATAGCATTTACAGATTACCATGTCGCTTCGCCTAAGATATTTCCATGTTCAGAATGGTTTTCCGCAGAGGAAACAGGGAAGCAGTGCTAGGAAGGCATACAGAAGGAAATAACCTTCCAAATCAGCAACCTGAGATGGTCGGAATCGGAACTGAACAGTTTGTTGCAGTAATGGCACAGTTGACTCAGGCTATAAATGGTGGTGGTATCCATGCACGAGATCAGCCAGATCAACCGTAGAGGAACATGTCAGTGGTGGAACATTTCATGAGGCAACACCCCCCATCATTCAGAGGATCATCTGACCCTGTGCAAGCTGAAGGGTGGATTAAATCACTAGAGAAGATTTTTTATGTCATGGGATGTTCAGACAATCAAAAGGTTAGTCTTGCTATTTATCGTTTGGAGGGTGAGGCAGATCAGTGGTGGTCTATGGTTAAAAATATCAGGGACGCCGATGAGATTGATGCTCTTGACTGGGATGAATTCAAAGGAATGTTTCTTGAGAAGTATTTTCCTAAGGCTGTTCGACTTAGGATGGAAAAGCAATTCTTGGAATTGAGGCAAGAGGAAGACTCAGTGGCTGCCTATGAAGAAAAGTTCACTCGTTTGGCAAGGTATGCTCCAAATTTTATCCGAGACCTTGATAGTAAAATCAATCGTTTTTACTCAGGATTAAAGCCAAAGTATCGAAGGGCATTAGCTTCTCGTGAGTTTAAAAGTTATGAAAAGCTTGTTCGATGTGCTGAGAAGGTGGAAATGGAGTTTGTCGATGACCAAGTGTCCTATAACAACCAGCAGAAGAAGAGACCGAGGTGGCAGGAGAAAGGTAAGAATTCTTCAAAGAAGTCTGATGGTAAGAGAACTAAGTTTCCAGTTTGTGATAAATGTGGAAAAAGGCATGCTGGGGAATGTCTTCTGAATTCTGGGAAGTGATACCGATGTGGTAAGATGGGACATAAGGCTCGTGATTGCACTGAAAAGGATCAAGGTGAAGGTAAAAACAAATTTGATTTACAGTTAGTGAAATGTTTTAAGTGCAATGAGATGGGTCACTATGCAAACGAGTGTCCGACAAGGAGCTTGAGTGATGGGAAGCAGTTAGACTACAAGCAGAAAGGGGTGGTGAAATCCTTTGAAACTACTTCAGCAGATGTTGGGCCATCGAATGAAGTGGTGTCAGCTCCAGGGAGCTCAGTATTTTTCGAAGATTGACTTGAGGTCGGGGTACCATCAGTTGATATTAAAAGAAGCAGATGTTCCGAAGATTGTGTCCCGTACTAGATATGTCCACTATGAATTTGTAGTAATGCCTTTTGGGCTAACCAATGCACCTGCTGTATTCATGGACTTAATGAATAGAATTTTCCATGAGTTCTTGGATAAGTTTGTGTTTGTGTTTTGAGGTTTGTGAAGAGGTTATGTGTGCCTTGTGATTCACAGTTGAAGAGAGAGTTGTTATGTGAAGCTCATAGTTCTCCGTTTTCAGTTCATCCGGGCAGTACTAAGATGTATAGAGATCTGCGGGAGTATTACTGGTGGGATGGAATGAAAAGAGATATTGCTGATTTTACTGTGAAGTGTTTGACTTGTCAACAGGTTAAAGCTGAGCGGCAGTTACCGAAAGGGATGCTTCAGCCTTTACCAGTGCCAGAGTGGAAATGGGAGAATATATCCATGGACTTTGTTGTTGGATTACCGAAGACATCTCGAGGTAATAATGCAATCTGGGTTATTGTTGATCGCTTGACCAAATCTGCTCATTTCCTTGCTATACGAGATACTTTCTCTCTTGATCAACTTTCCCGTTTGTATCTTAAAGAGATAGTCAGGTTACATGGAGTTCCTCTCTCCATTGTATCGGATCGTGATCCCAGGTTTACTTCTAACTTTTGGAAAGGCCTTCAGAAGTCTTTGGGTACTGAGTTAAATTTTAGTACAGCTTTTCATCCTCAATCAGATGGGCAGTCAGAACGAACAATTCAGACATTGGAGGATATGCTACGAGCTTGTTCTATGGATTATCAGGGAAGTTGGGACCAACATCTTTCTTTGGTTGAGTTTTCATATAATAACAGTTTTCATTCCAGTATACAGATGGAACCATTTCAGGCATTATATGGGAAGCGGTGTCGAACTCCAGCTTTCTGGGATGAAGTGGGTGAAAGAAAGTTGATGGGACCAGAATTGGTAGAAGAGATGGTAGAAAAAGTTCAGCTGATTCAGAAACACATGAGAACAGCTCAGAGCAGGCAGAAGAGTTATGCAGATAACCGGAGGAAGGATCTATCTTTCGAGGTAGGTGATCATGTTTTTCTCAAGGTTTCTCCTTGGAAAAGCGTGATGAGATTTGGTAAGAAAGGAAAGTTGAGTCCAAGGTTCATTGGACCATACGAAATTCTGGAAAGAGTTGGATCAGTTGCATACCGAGTGGCTTTACCTCCGAGTTTCTCTCAGGTACACAATGTTTTTCACGTTTCGATGTTGAGAAAGTATATGCCAGATCCATCTCATGTTTTGAGTCCAGAGGTAGTTCAGCTGGAAGAGAACCTATCTTATGAGGAACAACCGGTCCAGATTCTTGACCACATGGAGCAAGTGTTACGGAATAAGGTGATTCACCAGGTAAAGGTTTTGTGGAAAAACCACATGATTGAAGAGGCAACATGGGAATCTGAAAATGCTATGAGGGATAAATACCCCCACTTATTTTGATAAGTGAATAAAATTGCGAGGACGCAATTCCCAAAAGGGGGAAGGATGTAACATCCCAGGTAATTAAAGAATAAATAATTTTCATATTTATTAATATTAGAGAATTAAATATGAATTTTAATTAAAAGGGGTTGCTATGTTCGATAGCGAACCCGATACGCAACGATGAGTTTCTTTGAAACTTACGTAGCACACTAGTAATATAATAATATTATGTTAGTTAACAAGTAGCCGTTGTACTGGCGGGAATGAATAGAAATAACTAAAATATGAATAGATATGTTTTTAGATGTTTTTACATTTACCCAATAAAAGATAAAGCCTTAAAATACGGAAAGAGTTCAATTTTAGGCTTTTATACTCTAATTTTCACTAAAGGTTCACTTATCACCTTTTAATGGTGAACCGTCATTAAATATAGTTTTGATCACTCTTATACATTCTTTTGGACCAAATAAAACTCTTATTAAGAATCGGGACATCAAATTTTACTTTGTGTAATTTTTGGTACCTTTCTGATAAAGTTCATTTTTTTATGAATAGTGTAAAATGTTGTATTTTACATCAAAACTGCTTTTTAATCTAATTTATTTATATGATTAGATTATGTTTTGAATTGGTTTTGAAGTAAAATTAGAATATATTTTTACAATTTTATCCAATGGTGGTCATTGGAATCAATTTCACTTTGAAATTAGACTTAAACTGGTGTCAATCTTTTGATACTTATTGTTTTGTAAAAACACGCTATTTGCTCTGGCAGCGGGAATTAATTATTAAATTAATTAATGTGACTTATATGATTTGAATTTTGTAAAATAGACTTCATTTTTGAATTCGGAATATCAAATATAGCTTAGGGTGAATTTTTGGTAATTTTCTGAAAAACTTCAATTTTTGATGAATAGTGAAACCACTAAGTGGTAATCAAGCAAACTGATTTTTCAGTTAAATGAAAGTTTACCACTAATGTGTATTGAATTTTGAAAATCCGACATACATGGTTATCATTAAGAAGTAAAATGTGGTTCAATGAGATTAAAATAATTTTTTGGTGAATAGTAACTTATTAAGTTCTTAATCGCGATTAGTGGTAATTAGTGTAGTTTAAGGTATAAATAATGATTTAATAATATGAAATGACCTAGACACATGTCCCAACCTTATTGGTTGTGTCATGGCCGACCATGACAAGCCATGGGTCAACTTGGGGACCCCATGGATCCACTTTTGTTGGGAAATGACATAAATTACTTTTTATTTAATGTTAAAGTGAAAATGACACAAACATAATATGTTTTGCGAAAACAATTTTTAAGTGGGGTTATACAAGTCCAAATTTTGATTATAAATATTCAATGGAAAGCTAAAAAGATTTCCTACATCATAGTAATTTGTTTATAATTTTTAGACATTAAATAAATTTAATTATTTATGACATAATAATGATGCAGCGATGACATCATTATTTGACGATTTAAATAAAATGGAAAGATAAAATAAAATCTATGAACTACACATGTCCAAAACCAATTGGATGAATGGATTTCGATGCCTTATCACCTTATCCACGAATTCCATCAATGTGGGACCTTTTAAAACCGAATAAACATTTTCAAATAATGTAATGTTTCTTTACTTTCCAAAAGTGCCCCTCCTCTCCCCTTATAAAAGGCCCCCACCTCTACCTCATTTCACACACTCTTCAAGCCATTGGCTCGGCCAACCCCTGCCCATTTGCTCTCTCCACATCCCTCTCCTCATCCTAGAGGATTCCCTTTGGGCAGAATCCTTTCAAAGGAAGCCTTTAGGCTCAAACCAAAAGAAGTTACACTTTTTAAGGTATTTCATTCTCTCATGTTCATTTGTTTTATTTTGCTTCTCCGACCCCCTAAACTCTTTTTATTTACTTCTTTTGTAACAACACCAGTATCTTCAATATACTAGGATGTTGTTATAAGATATATTTGAGCTACACTCTCACACAACTACATCAAATGGTTAAAGAACATACGGTTTCCGTGGATGGCGAAATTCTGCCTCCCGAAACGAT
Source organism: Viscum album (assembly GCA_963277665.1). Taxonomy (NCBI): domain Eukaryota; kingdom Viridiplantae; phylum Streptophyta; class Magnoliopsida; order Santalales; family Viscaceae; genus Viscum; species Viscum album. Next base: position 517,872,847 of record OY728141.1, read on the forward strand.
GATTGTTCAATACTCATTTAACACCTTCAAAGGTGGCCATTATGATGTCACTATTTTTATATATGATATATTATATGTTTATGTTTTCCTTAAGCTTCTGTTTTTTTCATTTTGGGCATACCTTTATGGTTTCCATTATGGGTAAAACACGATATCTTCATTTTAGGAAGTGCGGACTACCGCCCCCTAAAAGTGATTTGATTCGTTAATACCATATGTGGGATGTGTAAAGGATAAAGTTAATGATATTATATATGTTGTTATACTGGAATTATAATATACTTTTATATCATTATGATTCCATTCCAGAAAATATGAAATAGAAATGGAAGTAGCGTTCATGCGTACGTACGGCTTACCGTCTCCATGAACGATGCATTTCATTTCTTACCTCTAAATGTGATGTAATATTATAAATGAATGTATGTACTGGATATATATGACATATATGATATCTACATAATGAATACCATTCTGGATATAATGAACCTTTGACCAAATTAACAACATGTAAGTATAAGAAGTCAATTTTTGACTTAAGAACCAAATACCGACAAAATAAACATTATTAACTTAAATAATTGCATGATGTTCATAACATGGTATAAAAGGAATAATGAACTTGAAAAAGGTTCTTAAGCAAGTAGAGATTAACTAAAGTTTATTATTCAGGAGTTTAAAGAACGGTCGGGTCAAGTCGGATACGAGGTATGGGAACTTCTTAACCCAATTTCCATTCTTTGGGTTAATCTCCTACTTTCAAATTATGTCATTATATTATTATGTCGTATCTTGTAATTGTACTTTATTTATGTGTACTTATAGTGAATACACATAATGTATCTATTTTATTTTAAAAATTATCTTTGTATGGGACTTCGTCTCAATCTCCTTTCATTGAGGCATATTTTATTTTATACACAACTTTCTTTTATACGATGTATAAACCCCTTTGACTTTTACGTTTACTCAAAAGGAATCTTTTTTATACGAAGCGTTTACTAAACGACAAAAGGGAATGTTTTTGTCGTACGTATGCGGCGACAACGACTTCTCCGCCGTCGTAACCGTTATTTGAGTTTTGGCTTCCTCTACAAGCCATACCTTTTTTTTTAAAAGAAAAATAAATACCATGTTTTACTTTGGTATTGAAAATGGTTTTCATAATGTTTTTATTATATCAATGTGTTGTATTGATATCTCGTGATTGAAATGTGGAAATGTTATGTTTCCTTTATGCATGTTTTATGTGATATGATTATGTTATGGTTCTTGGGCATTATTATGAAGACGGGTGGTTCCGTGATAAACTAAGGGCGGGTGAGCCCGTTATAGCTCTCCAATGCATTGGGTAACGCGAAGGAGTGAAACGTTAAGGTTTCTCCGAAGAGATTTTAGGGAATATACTGTGATGGGTATTCCAAACGTAACCAAGAGGGTTACCCCCTACGTAAGAATGTTATGAATGCCTCAAGTTACCTTTACGTATTATGATTTATATGATTTATTCATGTTTTTATGAGGTATGTTAAAGTGCCTATGTTTTATGGGTAAAGTATGATTTCATTCTTATGTATATATGAACTCATGTTTCCTTTCCATGTTTTTATAACCCATACTGAGTTTTTACGCTCATCCCAAGTTTTTGAAATGTTTTTCACAGGTCAAGGGAAAGGTACATGATAAGATGATAGAGTCAAGGATGTGTCAAGAAATAATCCATGTTTTATTTTAAATGTGTTTCCATTGATGGGAATGAAGAATACTATCTTTATGTAACCACTTTGTTTATATGTGGAATGTAATGCAAGTTTTATGATCTAATTCTCTAAAACTCTAAACCCGAAAAGATCCTCAACGTGTAATCTTGTAATAACTCAAGATTAAGTAAGGTTTAAGGCTGGGGCCTTATAATAATGGTATGAGAACATGAGAATATCATTTGAAGATCATACCATGAATATCAAAGATCATAGTCATGATTCGTGAAACAATCATTGGAAGTTTATAATACATGAATGATATGATAATAAATGAATATGATCAATGTGAGAATAACATTATCACCTGATATATATTTTTGGAATACAAATAAGCATATAAAATTATTCCTCAGATGTCATGGAACAAATCAAAAACCAATTAGGAAACTTCATTGGGGCTTCGCCAATTGGGACAGACACACCACCATCCCCAGCCGATGTCCCTTATTTATATATGATCAGTTTACACCTTTTTCACATAGTATATTGGGATACACCTTCTTCTCAATGGGGATTAGGTTACACCTTCTTTTCAAAGGGGATCATGATGAAACATTTTCCCAATGTGGGTCAAGTCCCATCCACTTTCTTCAAATACTTATCCCATGAGATATATATCTTTACTGAAGGCATTAAAGGTAGATATAGATCCCACACATCATCTAAGGAGTAACGAGCTTACCTATATCTATCTAGGCCACCCCATGTTATGTTATTCCTAGATTACTTGGAGCTATTCTGGCTATACCATGTTATGTTATAATAGGTTTACCTGGTGTAATCTTAGCCACCCAATCATATAAGCAATATCCTTGAACCACAACATAACAAAAGGGTAAATAGAATTCATATCATCATAAAAACACATGGAAATTTATTATTTCATTAATTAATTTACCAATGGAAAAGATTTCTGTTTCATTTAATTCTCATTAAAACTTGATTATCTCTTGACTATGAAATGGGTTTCATTACAATCACTTGTAAACATGATTAACCCAAGTAAAATAATTTGGATCTATAACAATGTCATTCAAATAATCTTTATCCTTCTAGAAAAAAATGAGGATGGTATCTGCTGAAAATATCCCCACTAGAGGATATGTAACAAAAAAATATTTTTTGATGTTGAAGAATATAAATACAATTAAAAAACATTACAAGCATTCTTGAGTAAAATAATGTTTTATCATTCAATAGTATATTGTACCACATTGAAACATTTGAATCATAATCCCCAATAAAGAATAATATTAACTAATAATTTTAATAACATGAGAACAATGTGATTATTGATATATCATATCATAGGAGATGTATATAAACCTCATAAAATAAATTATCTTCACAATATAGAAATTTCCTCAAATAAGGAAAGTTGTTATAAAACACCATTACCGCTTTGGTAACATTGAAATTGTAAAACCCAAGGAAGATAGATGATAAAATATATATGTAAATACCCATAAATTAAAATTTTAAAAAAATAAAATACATTCATTTAAATTATATATAACATACAAAAAAATAATTTGTGAACATGGCATAAGACTTGCAGAAATAAGAGTGAGACTACTAATCCCCTTACTACATGAGTAACTTCTGAATATTGTTATCCATGAAATAATAACATCATATAAATATTTTAATATAATTTTTTGTATTAAATATATGGAATAAAATTTCATAAGTCCTTATTTTCACTATATATATTTAATTAGGTTCATAGTAACAAATATGTCTCACTGGAATATAAACTGAGATAAAACCCCTTACCATAAGACATGCATTTGTCAATAAAATTTCAAACTTCGTATATTTTAAATTAAATTAATAATAAGGGTATCACAAAACCATATTCTCATATATTATACCATATTTTATTTGGTTATGAATTTATATTACATATTTGTTAACAATTCCATGTTAAACATATGTTTTTGTAAATTAAAGCATAGTATTCATAAATGTTTTGACTTAATATTCTTTTTTACACTAAAAACGATAATGATTTCCATATTTAATGAATTTAAACCATGAAATAAATATCATATATATTTATTAGATGAATATTTATAACAATCAGAAAAAAATTATAAAATAGGAAATGAAATACCTCATTTATGAAGACAATAGGACTTATGTACGCCTGAACAATGTTTCCATTTTCTTTTCATATTAAAGGATATAAAAGTTATTTATATACATATATATATTATAATTATAATATAACTAATATTTCATTAATATCACATATTTCTTAAACACCCATACATAATAATATCCATTAAAAGAATGAATGAATCACATCACAATGAGGAGGTGACAGTCCACATGTCCACAAATGGCGTTATTGTATTATCAAAAAAATGGAAAGCATAAAGGTATGTGTTATATTATAATTATTGATTCATAAATAAGTCTTAAATAAATTTTTTCAAATATAAAAATTGTATTTCTATCATTTTTTACAACCTTTAAAAGAGGTAATGGATGACGGAACGATATCGGTTCGTGAGGTTGTAGTCATCTGTATACATGAACGATGATTTCAAATCCCATTTGATAGAAGTTTTTGAATTTTTATCTCATACCCTTATCATATAATAAAATAAGAATATTTTGGATACTTAGGATATTATAAAATCATCTTATAAGAATAATTTAAGTGGTATAGATAAAAAACCAAAAGTTATCATCGATGAAACATGCCTATTCTTCAGGTGAATCTGTTTAGTTTTAACAAAATGACATCCTTGGTTTATTTGTTTCCCCATGTGAGTATTTTAGGATGAGAGATGAAATTATGGGAGTTTATTTGGTTATGTTCTTACAAGGTAAATTTCATGAGAGTTTTGATGAATTTTTGGGTGTTAGTTCTTTGTATCATTTAGGAGGAGTCGTGTTATTTTAAATAAACAAAAGCATTAAATTTTGGGAGGTCTCTTATGCCTCACGTGCCTCCAAAATTGATACATTTTAATTTATAGGTAAATAATGGTCTATAAAAACCTCTATAACCACAAAAAAATCATTTTTATCATTTTCTTCCATATTCATTATTTTTTTTCAATTTAATCTTTATAGATTTTATTAGTATTGCATGTATCTTTTTATATACATAGGTAATTTATCATATAATAATATTATTGAAAATATATTACATAGATAATTTATGCTTTCTTTTTAGAAATATTATTCCCAATTAGTTAAATAAAAATATAATTTTTATGTAAAATTAATTTAATAAAAACACATGAAATGTGCAAACCCCTATTTTAATCTAAACTACATTAATTAATTTCTAATATTTTAACTAATTAAAATGGTCAAAATTAATGTTTAAAATATTATAATATAATTATTATTTTGATTAAAAAAATTTATATTTATTTTTAAATATTATATTATCAAATGTTAAAAAATTAAATATAAAATTAATCCTTTAAACACGAAGAAACAACATGTTTTTAAATTTAAAATGTTCAAATGTTTGAAACATTTTTATATCCAATAAAAGTGATAATTTTATTCCATTGATATAAATTAGATTAATATATTTAGATTTTATCTAAATATAATTAAAACAAATAAAAATTCAGTTTGACCATATAGAAAATTAGATGTAAAGTCTGCTCTCAATTAAAATTCTGAATTTTTTAATTTTCATCAAACAATGAAACTTCTCAAAAATTACAAAAAACTTAAATAAATTCATTTTTTATAATTCCCTTTAAAAAATGAATTTTTTTTAAAAAAAAATTAATGTTTCAAAATTTGGTTTTAACAAATTTCTTCAATTAAAATGTGGCAAAACAATTTTTAGAAAAATAAATCTTTTTATGATTAAAATTGGATTTAATATTATTTTTGGAAGATCAAACTTATTTGATGAGTAAAAAATTAATTTTATGATTTTATAATATATAAATTTCAATAATATGTATCATTAATGTGGATGAATTTAATTTATTATGATCAAGTTCCATTCTGGGCATAAAAATGGTTTTTTAACACATCCTTTATAAACAATTGGTCTTTATTTTCTATTCTTATTAATTGATAATAAAATAATTTGTTTAATAAAAGCATGTATAAAATAGTTTCACAGTTTATTTAATTATATTAATAACTTCAATTCCAATTATTAGGTGATAATATAATAATTTTTTAATAATAATATTAACCGTATTTTATAGTTTGGTAAAACTCTATCTTTGATGTAATGCCTGATATGAAAGGAACTCAACATTTTTTGTAACACAAGGCAAACATATAATTTCTTTTACTGAAATATAATTTATGCTTTTAATAGTTTAATCATTACAAGGGGTTTTATAGAAATTAAGAATAACTTGGAGTATCGATCAATGTATTCCATGAAAGAATTTAAATTTATTCAAATACCAAAAATTCATAAAAACTCATAGTGTTACAACAATTGATAAAATCAATGGTAAATTTTAGTATATTTAGAAAAATAATTACAATACATGGATAACATAATTTTTTAGTATAATAAAACATCTATAATGGATTTCATCTAATCCTAACAAACAAGATTTGGGAAAACATGAAGAATAAGAATAAGATCGTACACTATTTATAGCTAAAAACATTTATCCAGTAGCCTTAAACATCATAGAAAAACTAAATGTCGATACAAATAATGGAGATATTATGACCATTATGCAGGACATTTTTTGATACATTGAATCTCATTTAAAAAATATCTATCCTGATTTGGAGAACATAGAATCAACCACAATATTAAAGGCCATATATGTTGGTAATATTGATAAAGGGGTGAGATCATATTTGAATAGAAGATTAAAATTATCCTTTTTCTCCCACATACAAATTATGACAACAAATAGGCATTCAACTTGGAATATTATATACATGCTGAAACTAAAGAGGGGAATTCCGGCTAGAAAGATTAATCTCTTTATATATTTATAAAAGGTAAAATATAAAACAACCTCCCATATTATAAAATCATAGATTCAGATATATTTTCACATTCAAATGATGATGAATTGAAGGGACCCATTTATTCCACCAAAGAAGATAAAATAGAGATTGAAATTAAATAAGACTCATCCCATGATGAAGAATAAGTTTCAGATTATGATAACATTAAAAAAAACTAAAATCCATTTTATAATGATTAATATAGATTCCACTAAGTATGCTTATTGTGAGGAAGAATAAGATATAGAACATATACTGAATAAGCTTACCCTTAAACTCCAAATTTACTTTTATAAGGAGAGAGGAAAATTAGTTTAATTCCTAGTGGCATATCCTAATGAATCATATAAAAATTATAACATTTTTAATAGGGATAATCATAATCTGAGAATAACTTGTTTAATGTTATTCAATTTGAATTACTTACTAACACTCCACTTTTTTAATATTATGAACAAAAAATATTATGTAATCCATAAGAATATGAGGAATTCATAACAATATTGGATGAATATAACCCACACTTTATTCTTTAATCCTCACATTATGAGAAAAAAACTCTCAAATTAAGGAGTATAAATAAAGGACTCGTCAATGGGGACCTCCAGTAACCAAATAGGCTATGTAAATAAAACTAAATAGGATGTGGTAAATTTCATCAAACAAAAAAATCCTTAGAGTAATTTGGGATAATAAATCATATATTGAATCAATGGATAGATAAAATACATGACATATTTGGAGGGATAATTCAATGAGTATATTCCATTCTATTATTTTTTAATTTTTTAAAATTAAAATAAAATTTATTATATGTTTTCTTAATTATTTTTTATTTCCAAAAATTAACAACATATTATTACATTGTTCAATAATATATAAAAATTAACAAGGGGATGGATTAACTCAATCCTATTTAAATAAATAAAAACAATGTGGTTTCTATCCTTTCATAATTGATTGTTACAAAAATTCATTGTTCAATTTTACTATAAAATAAATATGTAGTGGGGAATAAGTTTTAGGAATGGATTCAACCTATTTTGGACTATTAGGATTGTTTCTATTATAATAAGTAACTATAAAGATAAATATTTCATGATTTTTTGTTCTCTATTTTTTTAGTAACAAAAATTATTTTAGGTTATGAGAAATGAACATAAATAATATATTGGATAATAAATGGATATATTTTTGTAATAATATATCCATAGATTCCAAAATTAATGAAACATCGTGATTTTTTGAGTGAATATGACTTCTTTTTTTAATTTAATTTTTCAAATCTAGGAAGAGGAGTGTGTGTGGACTGAACAGTGGGGAATCATCGATATTACATGTGGTAAAATGATATTTTAATTTAATTCATGAGCACTTGGCCTCCATGAAAAAGACACAATTGGGATCTATCTCTAATGAAATTTTATATAAGTTCCTTAAACCTAGAGTTCAATGTACAGTTTATATCCCAAATGATTATCTAAGACATTATGTATTGGGTGAGTGAATATTAGGTTTCAATTTTAAATATTAAAGAATTACATTTTCATAGTGCATTCAACCATCATGGATGGGAAATATTAAACAGAAAAATTAATTAGCTTCCTAATTTTAATAAATTAATTAATTATTATGAAGTAAATATTGATCCTAGATGAAGAAGGTGGAAAATGAAATATAAAATTTTATTTTATTTGTATCAAGGAAGTGATACTTTGAATAGTGTTGTTTTTATCCTAAGGGAAAAATTATATAATGTTTCCCCTTGTAATAATTTTATTCCACATATTTTTTCTTATTTCACAACTAAAATTTGAAATCCAATATAAATTGAAGTAACAAATTGAGTGAAAGTCACATAAGAGTCCAGATAATTTAATTTATTTTTCAATTTGTGATTTTCTAGTTTCTAATATTTATTTGAAATTAGGATACATAAATATTTTTGGGGATGTTCTTGAATAAATGGATTAATTTTTATAATTTTTTCAGGATAGTAATAAATTTAATGTGCGGTTGTGATGGGTGCCAAAAATTACATTATAATTAAATTTATTTCATTTTTTACAACCCCCAATTAAATTATAATTTATATAATTATATTAGTTTTATTACTTTGGATAATTATGAACATTATTTTTTTATTAGATCAAATTATTGATTTTTAATATTTTATTAATTTTTATAGATTTTACTAAAAACATATACAATAATTATTTGAATGTGTAATTTATTTGTCTTAATGAATTTAATATTAAAATTTATTCAATTAAATAATTTATCTATAATATTTTTCATTTAAATTATTCTATGATATCAATTAATAAATTGTGGTTTTATTTATAACAATGAATATTATTTGGGGAACACCATTAGTGATGTTAATTATATTTTTGTGAGGAATTTAAAATAATTATGGCATGAATATTTTTTATTTAAATTATAATTTTGAAATTAACATGAAATAAAAATTAAAAGAAATTAAATTTTTTGATTATCTTTTACCTCAAATGGTCTAATGCACTTTGGAATTTTTATTTTTAATTGAATAAATTGAAGGGTGCAAAAATGGGAGAAATGAATTTTAGTAATTAATAAATTATTATAATATGATGATTTTAGAAATTTGTATAACCTACCTAGTTAACAAAAGATGATATGATAACCATTAAATCATTACATCATGCCTTTTAAGCATCATTCATTACCAAGAAACTACGGTGGGTTCTTATATGCATGTGACTCAATGGATTCCATGGAAATTTTCTATATTGACATCAACCACGAGCATTGCCATTCTTGGAAATCATCCATGTGTAGTCATATTCTAATACATGCCCCTCCTTCTATGAAATATTTTTCACATGAATCACCAATAAACATGATTATAAGTAACATTATTTTATGGAACCTCTCATACCAACCAATTACATCCCTGAAACATGCACCCTAAATTGCATTGTTATTTCTATGTCACAACTCCAACTCACCTGTAAAAGACATGGAAATTTCAAGGTAAATTTTTTCTTAAATACTTTGGATTTTTACGAGTCTGTGTCTTTGAAGGCACTCGATTCGGAGTCCTGGTTGGCCTGGAATCAATTTCCAAAGTTTAACTTGAGTACGTTCAGTAAACGAACAAGCGGGTTTTTCTATCTTTTGAACTGGTGCTCAGAATTTAAATCTGAGGGCATCGATGAACCCGCAGCGCCGGTAATTGCTTAAGAAGACCTTTATTGCAGTTGCGTTTTATGTGGGTTGTTAGTTAAAATTTGGGGATTAGTTAAAAAGTTAAATAAAATTGTTTAGAACAATTTTATACACCATGGTGGTTAAATACTACATGGGGAAGTTAATGGTGGGGCCCACCCCCTCGTAACTTCCCATGTGTGGATATTTGTAAGGTGGGGCCCACACGAGCCCCAACCTTTCATCTCCCTTGAAACCCCCCTTAAACTCCCTTGCATTTATTGTGACAAACATTCTATTTATTAAGTTTGTTAAACTCTCCACCTTCCTCCTAATAAAATTGCCAACACATTATAATTAATTAATGTGATTCTACAATTAATTAATTATAGTGTTTGATTCTTAAATCAATTGTTGTGAGAATAAAATAATAGGAAGAGCTATTATTTTAGTTGGGAAACTGTGGTGTTGGAGAAAACCTAGAAAATCTGTGGAAATATAGATAAAGAAAGTGTTTTTCTCTTTGACGAAGAGCACCTCCAACGAAGAACAACACCATATTCTCCGCGACGCTGGCTCCACGAAGAACAAAGACGCTTCTTCCTTTCTATTCTCTGCGATGCGGTTCTTCGCGTCGCTATCTACAGCGGCGTTCATGTTCCATGGATCGACGATGTGCGACGTCTTTGCGAGGTAGGGGAATATTTTATAGTGGTTTATACTCTCAAGCTTGGGAGTTTATTTGTAGTATTTATATTTGTGCATTCCTTACCCCAGTTTAAATTTCTCATGATGAACGCAAATTAAATAAATTAATTTTCGGATTGATAAACAATTGATTGAATTACTTTTCTTCTTGTTTATCTTGAATTTGAAATTCTTGAAGCATGATAAATATTTAATTTCCAATTCTCCGTGTTCTTGATTCTCAAAAACTAAGGCCAAACTAAAACGGCTATCAATACGCACTTTGACCATGATCTTTCCTTATTCATTGTTCACGCATTCTTCGTGTTGTCTTCATCCCCAAATAATTAAGCATGTTGGAAACTCAATGTTTCCCTGAGCGCGACATACGGACGCGAAGATCTCGACCTGAGGATCATGAATATGCGTTCGTATATTTTTTTTCAAGTTAAATCAGAGTCGGAATGGAGTGTGGAAGGATCTCGTGGAGCCAGTATGGTGGTCTGGCGGAGCAAGGTTGGCAGGCCGAGGCGGAATCCGTCGGTGCAACATGTTGGAGGCGCTGTTTTGGGGTTGGAGCATGAGAAAATTGAAGTTGAAGATACAAGATTGGAGAGAGGAAATTAAGAATAATGATGATTGCGCTAGAATGAGTTGAGCGTGTGACTCCTTGGAAAATCAAAGGTTAAATTAAATTAAAAATAATAATAATATAATAATGTTATTATTATTTTCATTGGGAAAACCATATTTTGAAGGTATCTTCTTCGTGTGACCTTGGTTTCACGAACTTTCAGTGGCAGTGCGACCGTGACTTCGAGACAGAATTTATGAGTCCAATATTGGATATTTTTTTCGGGTTTTTGGATCGGGTACCCGAAGCGCTTGAAAAATAATATATTTAATATTATTATTAAATCTTCGACCACCCATAACTCATGTGTGCGAAGTCCGATTGGCTTGACGTCAAGGGCGATGTAATCCTGTCATTAATACGGACAATTCAAGTCTAATGTTAGATACTAAATTCTTGTTTGTGGCTCGGGCCCACGAAACATCTAATAATAATAATATTATTATTATTATTACGGGATCTTGTATCAGACATATTTCTCTCTTATGGTGTCGAAATGACGAACCGTCTGCGACGTTGCGACCCTGGAATTAAGACAGATGCTTCAAGACCAATTTTGGATATTTATTTCAAGGAAAAGTCACAGGCCCCATGAGGCATGGTTCACACGTGTTGGGGTGAAATGAAACTTTTTCACCGGCTATCCGTTTTGGACCAATGGGTAGTCCATCTCTTGTGTTTTTTGGTATGGATCACAATGGTGTGACCGGTTTGGTTAACCAGTGTCATTTGATGTATGACCGGGTTGGTTCGAACTCGAAACCCACTGAGCCCTCAGAGCGGAAACACTTATAACTTGAGTACTGGATGACTGATTCATGTGTCATCGACTATGTTTGATTCCTCTTTATGATATTGGTTTTTTGGCATACTCCACATGATGTTTGGATATAGTTGGAGTATGGTCGAGTTGGTTTAGCTTATAAACCAACTGGGCCCCTGGAACGGAAAAGTCAATAACTCTCAGACCGGACATCTATATGACGAATCGTCAGCGGCGTTGGTAATCTCATTGAGAAATGGTTCCTTTTAGTGTACCCCATGGGAGTTCGGGGTACTATTGAGATACAGTCGGGTTGGTTCGTAAATGAAACCAACCGGGCCTCCGGGAAAAAGTGGCTAATAACCCACATATCCAGCGTCCGATTGACACACCGTCTGTTGTGTTAAGATCCCTATGACGTGACGGATCTTTGAGATACTTATTTGTGGGACTTCATGACACTTGGCATGTCGACCAGTAGCTCGTGGAGTGGATCCTCCCGGAGATGAGCATACGGAGTACGGTGACCTTGTATCTAGCTGACACCAGATGAATGTTTGTCTGATTCGATTCGGAGTGACTTGAATAGACCAGTGGGGAGCACTACTTTGTGAGTTGGTAGACCCATGGAGGAGGAGCACTATTTTGTGTGGTGGAAGACCCGAGGTACTCGATATGAGGAGTACCTCTGTAGGCTATGAGGGGGTGGAGCACTACTTTGTGAGGTGGCTGACCCATGGAAGAGGAGCACTACATTGTGAGGTAGAAGACCCACGGTACTCAGCAGGAGGAGTACCTCAGCAGTCTATGTTTAGTGAGTGGCACCTCGGAGTCGTGATATGACTACTGTGCTTGACAGAGGAGGAGTTCTCCAACAGCCATGTTTTCATCATCGTGAATAAAAATCCTGGTTTGAGCTGAGTCAATGACATTTGTGTTTACCTCATGATTGAGATGGGTTACTTTATAACTTATGTATATGTATGGGTATATACCTAAGTAAATGTTATCTGTTTAGATCTTTCATTGTGGTTTATCCTTGTTGGATTTTAGTGAGACCTTGAGGGTCTCAGGGTCCTTACTGTGTATCGTTGTACTCACCCCTGCATAGGCTATGCCCACACCTCGTTGTGTAGGGTGAAGATGAAAGACAGTGCTAACTGAGGCAGAGTGTACGAGGACTGGACAGTACCGGGAGGTGGACACTTGGCGTGATGGCACACGAAGTGGACCGATAGACACTGAGTGCTGAGGAGGACATATGTACCTACCCTTCAGGTAGGAACCCGAAGGATAATCCAGGAGTTGCTTCACCATTCAGTTGTTTGTCTTTTCAGTAGTATTTTCTTACAGTTATAGTTTTACCTTTCTGTTGGGCTTGTATTCTAGTCCCTTTGTACTTACATCACACTTGTTATACTGCTTTACTTATTATTTACTTCCACTTTTACTCTGGTTGTGTGTGTTTACGTTTTATAAAGGCAATGTCTTCCCTTTTTATAGGGATTTACGCTATTGTTGCTAGTCGCCAACCCCTGGCCTATGGAAGGCGGGATTGGGGTAGTCACGGCACGATCCCAAAGGATGGGTCGTGACAAATTGGTATCAGAGGAGTCGTTTCTACTGCAGAACATAGGACTCTGATATTTCCATTCTATGAAGTAACAGTGTTAAGGGTGTCGAGTGTGGTTTTCAGTTCAGGGAGTCCTATGTTGGTGCGGCGGCCGACGTATCCATACAACAGGACCCTGACTACTTATTTCTGACTCAGTGCACAAAAACACTGATTGCGTGTGTTTTCAAAAGTTTTATTTATGTCTACTCAACCAGGTCATCTCACCAGGTTTAAATCGGTTGACCGTGTCGCATCTGTTAAGGATTCTTCCATGTAGACTATCAGTTGGAGTTTCGATAGAGTGCCCGATGATGGCCCATATAGTGATGAGGCTCTAGTTCAGGGCCCTCTTACTATGTTGGCACCTTTGGGTGGTTTACCAGCAACACCACCACCCGTTGGGCAGTAGATTACACCATCCACATTGGCGGAAGAAGTACGTCGATGGAGTGCGTTGCACGAGTTCCACCTGTACAGGCCTTCGAGGTTATGAGGCGAGACAGATTCCCAGGCAGTAGTGGACTGGTTGGAGGTGATTTCTAGAGTTCTACACCTATTTTAGACATTAGTAGAGAAGACGGTGATCTTATCTACTGGTGTTTCCTAACGAGTGACCATGAGGTTGGTCTACATAGTAATGAGGCTTTGGTACATGGACAGATGCCTAAGATGGTACTTTCGGGTAGTGTTCCAGCTATATCACTACCTGTTGGTCTATAGTTTCAACTGGCGGTACCAGTAGATGACACATGTAGGCTTAGCACCTTACACGTGTTTCAGCATCAGATTCCCCTTGGGTTATGAGGCGAGCTCGACCCATAGGCGGTTGAGGACTGGCTTGAGAAGGTGGCTGAGAGTTTTTCTAGAGCTGATACAGTTTCAGCAGGATGGCATGTCGGTAGTTGGGTATTCATCAAGGCGTACCGACCATTCGTGGTTATAGATGATTATGAAGCAATCAGTGCTTCAGAGCTCAGACCTTAGATCGAGGTTTGTTTAATGGACATCCAAGCCATCACTTTTCCTCTATACATTCCTAATTATATTAGGGTGCTAGAGAGAACCTTTGTGGTTGAATGATCTTTGGCTAAGTGGATACATCCAGTGAATCTTAGCAGTGGGAAAACAGAAAACTGGCACCAGTCATAGAGACTTGGGAATGTAAAAATTTTTCATGAAGAAGAAGTGTTAAGGACTGATGAATCTTCAGACCAAAAGATGTGGAAGTAGAGCTAGGAGAGTATCATGAGGTGGTGTACATTTCGACATGTTACAACCCCCACCTTTGTTGTCCCCACCAGGTTCAGGGAGCTGGAGGGAAGGGGAAGAGAGTATCTGCATGCGGTCAAGAAGTGTGACCCAAGGGCTCTTTGAATGATTCGAGATACAGTCTATGTCCACTACTAGCTTCCGTAACAACAAATATTGATACGAATCATTCCTTCCTTCCACGAATCTTGTCTTAGACCTAGACTTTCCGGTTAATCCGTTGATTTGACCATCACGTATGAAGATACCTTTAGGAGGAGACTCGATAATCAAGCTTACTCTGACGACGTGATTTGGCCCTTGAGTTGAGATTTTTGGTTGGAACATCTTGGTGGAAGCGTCGATGACTTACAAAGTCAGATTGTGTATGGACTAGGCAACCACATTTCATACAATGATTGACTGTCTTAGGAAAAAAAGGTTGTGGTTTACTTACAACGTTGGGATGAGTTTTCCTTGGTCAGTGAAAGGGAAACCCCAGGAAGCACAGGATGGAGTCATGCAGAAGTGGGTGCAGTCGATCACTCATGAGTCGGTCAAATTTATATTTGTTCCAGACTTCTCAAGAGTTGCTCCACCGCTTTTAGCCTTGAAGAAGAAAGGGAAAACCATTCGTGTGGTCAGAGAGATGCCAGCAGATATTTTCAAGAGCTGAGGCAGTGGTTAACCAATGCGCCCATTTTGAGGCTACCAGAGAAGGTGCAGATAATCCAGGAGCAGATGAAGACTGCACCGAGCAGACAGAAGTCCTAAGCTGATAGGAGATGGAGACCACTGGAGTTCGAGGGCGACAACCACGTTTTTTATGGGTCTCACCTTGATGAGGTCTATGGATAATTTTCCGGGGCGGCAGGTTATCTCCACGATTCATTGGACCTTACCAGGTCCTCAGTAGAGTAGGTAAGGTGGCCTACCGCTTGACCATTCCACCATAATTGCAACGGGTGCATGACGTCTTCCATGTATCTCAGCTGAGGAGATGCGTTCATGATCTGTCCCACATCATCGACCATGGGGAGCTGGACATCAATGACGGGGCGATATTTATAGAGGTCCCGGTCGAGATCGAGGATTGGAAAGAGTGGGTCCTATGTGGATGGTCGATTCCTCTGGGGCGCACTCACTGGCAGCACGGGAACCTTCAGGAGATCACATGGGAGAGGGAGGCTAAGATGCGTTCTCAGTACCCACTTTTGTTTCCCTAGTTTATGTTGTAGATTTATGGGGACATAAAGACCTGTGGTGGGAGTAATATAAAGACTTGTAAATTTAAAGGAAATTTTTTTAATAAATACATTGGAATTTTATGAGTCTGTGGATTCAGATGGAACTTGATTCCGAGGCCCGGTGTGCCCGGAATCAATTTCGGAAGTTTAGCTCGGGTAGGTGCAGTAAACGAACAAGCGGGTTTTTTCTATCTTTTGAACCGGTGCTCGGAATTAAAATCCTAGGGCACCTATGAACTCGCAGCGCCTATAATTTATTAAGGGGACCATTACTGTAGTTTGGTTTTATGTGGGTTGTAATTTAAAATTTAGGGATTGGATAAAAAGTTAAATAAAATTGTTTAGAACAATTTTATACACCATGGACGTTAAATCCTACATGGGGAAGTTAATGGTGAGGCCCACCAACACATAACTTCCCATGTGTGGATATTTATAAGGTGGGTCCTACATGATCCCCAGCCTTTCATCTCCCATGAAACCCCCCTTAAACTCCCTTTCTTTTATTGTGACAACCATTCTCTTTATTAAGTTTGTTAAACTCTCCACCTTCCTCCCAATTAAATTGCCAAAACATTATAATTAATTAAGGGGGTTCTCAAATTAATTAATTATAGTGTTTGATTCTTAAATCAATTGTTCTGAGAATAAAATAATAGAAAGAGCTATTATTTTAGTTGGGAAATTGTGGTGTTGGAGAAAACCTGGGAAAGCTCTGGAGATATAGATAAAGAAAGTGTTCTTCTCTTCGATGAAGAACGCCTCCAACGAAGAACGAAGACCTCTTCTCCGCGACGCTGGTTCCATAAAGAACAATGACATGCCTTCAATTCTCTTCTCTGCGATGTCGTTCTTCGCGTTGCCATCTACAGCGGCGTTCGTCTTCCGCAGATCGACGACGTGCGACGTTTTTGCGTGGTAGGGGAATATTGTATATTTCTCATTTATGTGGTTTATACCCTCGAGCTTGAGCCTTTATTTGTAGGATTTATCTTTTTGGATTCCTTACCCCGGATTAAATTTCTCATGATGAACGCGAATTATGTAAATTAATTCGTGGATCGATAATAAATTTATTGAATTAATTTTCTTCTTG
Source organism: Viscum album (assembly GCA_963277665.1). NCBI lineage: Eukaryota > Viridiplantae > Streptophyta > Magnoliopsida > Santalales > Viscaceae > Viscum > Viscum album. Next base: position 517,890,063 of record OY728141.1, read on the forward strand.
TTTATCTTGAATTTGAAATTCTCGAAGCATGATAAATATTTAATTTCCAATTCCCCATGTTCTTGATTCTCAAAAACGAAGGCCAAAATAACATGGATATCGATACACACATTGACCGTGATCTTTCCTTATTCATTTTCCATGCATTCTTCGTGTGTTATTCATCCCTAAATAATTAAGCGAGCTGGAAACTCAATGTTTCCCTGAGCGTGACGTACAGACTCGAATATCTCGACCTGAGGATCATGAATATGTGTTCGTATCTTTTTTTCGAGTTAAATAGAAGTTATAATGGTGTGCGGAAGGATCTCATGGTGCGAGTAGGGCGGTCTGGCAGAGCAAGGTTGGCAGGCCGATGCAGAATCCGTCAGTGCAGCATGTTGGAGGTGCTGTTTTGGGGTTGGAGCACAAGAAAATTGATGTTGAAGATAGAAGATTGGAGAGAGGAAATTAAGAAAAATGATGATTACAAAAATGGGGGAATAAATGATAAAGGTGGATGAAATCATGGGGTTGTGTGCTGGAATGAGTTGAGTGTGAGACTCCTTGGAAAATCAAAGGTTAAATTAAATTAATAATAATAATAATATAATAATTCTACTATTATTTTCATTGGGAAAACCGTATTTTGACGGTACCTTATTCGTGCGACCTCAGTTTCAGGAACCGTCAGTAGTAGTGTGACCCTGATTTCGAGACGGAATTTATGAGTCCAATATAGGATATTTTATCGGGTTTTTTGATCGGGCACCCGAAACGCTAAAAAAATAATAGATTTAATAATATTATTAAATGTTTGACCTGCCATAACTCATTCGTGCGACGTCCAATTGGTATTCCATCAGTGGCGATGTAATCCTGTCATTAATACGGTCAATTCAAGTCTAATGCTGGATACTAAATTCTGGTTCGTGGCTCGGGCCCAGGAAACGGCGAATAATAATAATAATATTATTATTACGGGATCTTGTATCGGACATATCTCTCTCATGTGGTGTTGTAATGAAGAACCGTCTGTGACGTTGCGACCCAGGAATTAAGACGAATTTTACAAGACCAATTTTGGATATTTATGTCAAGGTTGAGGTGCGGGCCCCACAAGTCCTGGTTCGCGCGTGTTGCGGTGAAATGCAACATTTTCACCGGCTATCTGTTTTGGACCAATGTGTAGTCCATCTTTTGTGTTTTTTGGTATGGATCACAATGGTGTGACTAGTTTGGTTAACCGGTGTCATTTGAAGTACGACTGGGTTGGTTCGAACTCAAAACCAAGTGGTCCCTCGGAGCGGAAACACTTATAGCTTGAGGACCGGACGACTGATTGACATGATTTCGACAACATTGGATTCCTCTTGATGAGATGGTTCTTTTGGAATACTCCTCTTGATGTTTGGATGTAGTTTGATTATGGTCGGGTTGGTTTAGGTTATAATCCAACCGGGCCCCTGGAACTTAAAAGCCAATAACTCTCAGACCAGACGTATGTTTGATGAATTGTCAGTGGCGTTGGTAATCTCATTGAGAAATGGTTTCTTTGAGTATACCCCTTGGGAGTTTAGAGTACAGTTGAGATACGGTCGGGTTGGTTCGTACCAGAAACCAACCGGGCCTCCGGGACAAAAATAATAATAACTCATAGATCGGGCGTCTGATTGACACGTCGTCTGTTGCGTTGAGATACCTATGACGTGAGAGATCTTTGAGATACATCTTCATGGGACATAGTGACACTTGTTGTGCCGAAATATAGCTCGTGGAGTGGATCCTCCCAGAGATGAGCGTATGGAGTACAGTGACCTTGTAGTTGGCTGAGACCTGATGACTGCATGTCTGATTCGATTCAGAGTGACTTGAATAGCCCAGTGGGAAGCACTACTTTGTGAGGTGGTAGACCCCTGGTGGAGCACCACTACTTTGTGAGGTGGCAGGAATGTGGTACTCGATAGGAGGATTACCTCTGTAGGCTATGAGGGGGGGGGGGTCACTACTTTGTGAGGTGGAAGACCCATGGCAGAGGAGCACTACTTTGTGAGGTGACAGACCCACGGTACTCGATAGGAGGAGTACCTCAGCAGTCTAAGGTTAGTGAGTGGCACCTCGGAGTTATGACTGGACTACTGTGCTCAACAAAGGAGGAGTTCTCCAGCAGCCGTGTTTTCTTCATCATGAATAAAAATCCTGGTATGAGATGATTCAATGACCTTTGTGTTTACCTCATGATTGATATGGGTTACCTGATAACTTAGGTATATGTATGGGTATATACCTAAGTAAAGGTTATATGTTGAGATCATTTTTTGTGATTTATACTTGCTGGATTTTATTGAGACCTTGAGGGTCTCGGGGTCCCTACTGAGTATCGTTATACTCACCCCTGCACGGGCCACACCTACACCTAGTTGTGTTGGATGTAGTCGTCGGACGGTGCTGACCGAGGCAGAGTGTACGAGGACTGGACGGTACCCGGAGGTGGACACTCGGTGTGATAGCACACCAAGCGGACCAATAGACACAGAATTCTGAGGAGGGAATTTGTACCTACCCTTCAGGTAGGAACCCGGAGGAAGATCCAGGAGATGCTTCACCCTTCAGTTGTTTGACTTTTCCGTTATATTTTCTTACAGTTGTAGTTGTACCTTTCTGTTGGGATGGTATTCCGGCCCAATTGAACTTACAACATACTTTTTATACTACTTTAATTAGTGTTTGCTTCCTCTTGTACTCTGGTTGTGTGTGTTTACGTTTTATAAAGGCAATGTCATCCCTTTTTATTGGGATTAACGCCTTTGGTGCTAGTCGCCAACCCTTGGCCTATGGAATGCAGGCTTTGGGTAGTCACAGCATGGGCCCCAAGGGCAGGTCGTGACATCACCCTTTCTAGACTTTCATCTTGTTTAAACGCTACTAGAGTATTTAAATAACACATACATTATTTATGTAATAAATATTGACTATGATTTCTTTTATCATAGTTTTATAATTGATGCGATATTTTTTGATTCCATGTTGTACCTCTGTATTATAGAATGTAATCCTAATTTAAACAAGAACATTTTGAGAATAAAATGGATGTTTTAATAAATACTGCAGTTCACGTTATGATTTTTATAAGGATTTGAATTTTTTGTTACATTTACATTAAATTTAGGACCTAAAAAGTGGTACAATTAACTTCCTCAATAGATTAACTATAATGTTAAAAGAAACAATCGATGTTTGACAAAATTGTTGAATGAGATCGGATAAACTACATAATGACACACTATATCCAATTATCCTAATATGATTGATTATATTATTGACATATTTATGAAATTAAGACATCTAAAGTGAATGACAGTTGATTAACGTAATTGAAAATAAGACTCATCCTTGTTTGAACTAGCATCAAAAGGGATCTTAGCATGCAATAAAATATAGTTGACCAATTGAATGAATGAGTCCTTATTCGAAAGAAACAAAAATTCCAAGATATATCTATACACTAAATTAATGATGTAATTTCATTTGAAATTTATTCACATTCTTATGTTTGTTCTATATGAATATTGAACAATGTGATTCCTTGAACCTCTCAATTGTAATGGTTTCATGTTCATGGATGGACTCACACAACTAGTATAAAGAAATGCCTATATATGGTGTTTACTCCTCAATGCTCCCAAATATATCCTAAAACATTAAATAATACATTAAAATAATCGAAATATTCCATACGTATATTAATCATTTCAACTAATACACACAATACACTAGCTTCATCTAATTTCATATTGTCTTTGTATTGATTACACTATGTGAAAAACTCATCAGCATTGCATTCATACTCCTCCCATCAATGTGTATGAAAAAATAAAATTGTATCCATCCTCAGTACTATGTTATGTATATAATAACTCATTATAGTGGGATAATGTATAATTTCACCTTAATGACCAATTTAAGAACATTTCCAACATTTTAAATGGTTACTATGAATTCTTGTACAGAAAATTGCTCCCTCCTTCCTGGAACAAACAGTACATAGGGAACATCACATTATTCACAAATAAACATATCCCATCACCCAAATATGCACATATAAATTGAAATAAAACTCCAAATCATGTTATAAGATGCAACATGTGATCGTTATATCCATAGTTCATTCATACACCACAAAAAATCGTTATATACCTAGGTCATTGTAAGATAAAAAACTGTGACATCGAAACCTATGTTCACATCCCATCTAATTATTCAGGTATGACATTCACAGTTCAAATGATCCCAAGCCCTAAAATTACATTTATTATGTATTCCTCTTATTTGATCATGTTGACCAAGATCTAATTTAGATTGTACCCAAAAATCATTGAAATCTTCTAGTTTTGACTCCTATAATAAGCATATGAAAATAAATCATAGAGTAATTCCCTCCATCAAAATGTTATTTCTGATAATTATGTTATCATGTGTAGTTGGGAAAATTTTATGAAAATTTGTGGGTTGAGTAAGATATTTAATCCCTTTAGGTAGGAAAACAAGTATATATTTTATTTTAATTATTCTTCCATTCTATTAATGTGATGTATTGTAAAATTATTATCTATTTTTCATTTCATATTTTGTACTATGATATCAAATCATATTATAATTGGATCTCATACACCCCATGATTATGGAGGATTATCTCAAGTTTTAGGTCTCAATTGGAGATTAAATTAGCATTCAGAATCAATTATTTTTAATTCTATAATTCCTTATAAATTCTCTAGATATATTAGTGAAATTGATATATGTTTATATATGTTAATAAGATTATATTTATAATAAATTTTTAAATTCACCAATATATAAAATATTTTCTCCTTCTCATTCCTTCAACTACAAAACAATCCTATAGAGTTATGTTGATTGGTAGCTGGATAAAATAATAAAAAATCACGTGAGGGGATAGTGTGTTCCTTGGTTGATGAAGTTCCCTAAATATTCGTTTTGGATGAAGTGGGACAACATATATCCCAATATATTTCACTTGTATGTATAGTATAATAATTCATATAAAAAGTGGAAATCAGGGGATACTATTAACTCTACTGTTAGATAATAAAACCGATGAATAGTGAAGGGAATGTGTTATCAAACATGGATCCAACCACTCTCACTATAACCTATTTTGTTTTATAATAATTTCATTTACTATTCATAAAACAAAAAAATCATTTCTAAATTATTAGAAAATATTTTAAAACAATATAACATTATATTTGTTTTGATAGTTAGTCTCTTAGGCATGGATTCCAAAGACATTACTATATTAATCAATTAAGATACAATATAGATTTTATAAATTCTTTTTCTCGAGTTCCCCCAAAATTAAGTGTCAACAAATATTAATCAACAGATCACTATTAAAATACCCAATGGGGAAAATGTGTTTTTATTATATATAGATGCATGATTAATATAAATAGTTTGTGTCCTTATACAAAATTGTAGAGTGGTTATTAATTCATTACGATAATTAGATCACCATGAATACAATTTTAAAATACACATGATCTATAGATTCTTATAGTAATATCTGATTTTAATATTTTGAAGAACTAAATATATTTTTAAATATGTTATATATAAACATATCAAAATAGTGTTATGTATATATTCAAATAGAAATACATTTATTTTGAATAATGGAGATGGCTACAACTACTCAAGGGATTGAACTATGTAATAAAATTCAAGAAAGTAACATAAAACAAAGCAAGAAAATTAATTTTCTGTGAATGATAAAATATGTATATCTATGATTAGGATAAAAAAGAATTTAATATTCAATAATTGTGTATATATAGTTATAGAAATTATTATTTTAGATAAACGACCACTCTATTTCCAATATATTTCCCAACATTATTTAATTTAGAAGATAACGACAACATATGAATATAAAAAGGGTTTCTAAAAGTTCATTAAACCTATTTAATATGGGAGAATTATATAAATAAACTGTAAAAACATGTTTTTCATGTTTTGAATGATATTACGTGTAGACACATTACCTGATCTAAAGAAGTAGTTTTTGGATGATTCTGACAACTCATATTTCATTATAATTTATTGTTACACAAATATTCATAGGTACTTCAATGAAAAATTCATATTGAAAAATATGAAGTAAGAAATTTATAAATATTATTAAATATTATTTATATTACAACATGAAATTCTCATGACTAACCTCCCAATGGGTTCCATGCGCCTAGTCACTACATCATTGTGGATGTGGTATAATTTTTCAATAGACATTATTACTGAACATTTTAATATATACATGGAGAATCATGAAATATTGGTTATTATATATTTCCTTATTAATATTGAAATCTTCCTAGAAATAAAGTTTGATCTACCAATTGTGAATATTTTATGGATTTATATTTATTATTTTAGGAAATTTTGTAACCCACCATGATTTGAGTATGTATTCCTTAATAAATAAATTTGGTGTGTTTGATTACTAGTGATATATGAAACCCAAAAAAAATTGATAATCATTTATTTCATTATCATACTATTTTATAATACAAAATTTAATATTTTATGAGAAAATTAAATGAAACATATTTTTTAAAATAACTAATTCAATGAAGTACGATGTAAATAAAATAATATATTGTTGAAATTTAGATAAAAAAATGTACTATTGAGATTCTGGTTCCCTTTATTACTTTATAAAGAATAAAACATGTTATAAATATGGTAAGCATGTTGAAAGAAAAATTATAGAATAGGAAAAATGATTTTTGAGATATTAGTAAGGATATATATATATATATTAAGGTAATATGGCCATTATATATATAGTTATTGGATGTACTGTCATTGAGAATATATCTATAGGAATTAGAGTAGTTTTATATACTTTCATATAATCAGAACGTTGAGTTTTTTAAATTTCTATTAAAACATTACAAATCATATAATTCACATATTAAAAATAATTATAAAAGAAATTAAAATATTATAAATAATAAGAATATGTTTTTGTAAAAACAAATATTTCAATTCATTAGATAATATAATTAATAATGAATGGTTTTAAATGATTATAAATTTAAAATAAATATTATAATACTAATTGACTGATGAAATTGAATTGTAATACGATAAATACTGATATGTGATTAAATTCATTTTTAAATTTTGATAATATTTAATAAAAAATTTTCTAATATTTTTGTTATTTTTTTTATTAATAAATATCATTCATCACTATTGAAAAATTATATTAATGACATGTATGATTATATATATATATTGGACTAAATTATGATTCATCTAATGAATATTATTTATATAGAATAAGATTTAATCAATTATTTTGATTATAAATATATTATTCTCAAAATTATTTATATTTATTGAAAATTTATTAATTTATAGTTAATTTTTGAAATATATGAAATCTAAAATAATAATTTTCATTTTATATTTCTAATAAGAGTATTAAATTTATGTAATATGGATAATTTTATTTTAAATCGTAAAAATAATTTACGATGGAAAACATTAGTCTCCTCTTAAATGCCTAAAAATCATTAATTGTTAATTCAAGGGATAAATACATAAAATATCATTAAACCCTTTAATAAAATTCATATACAAAGGATTTATAAACCTCCAAAAAACTATATAAGTTATTTTTTCAACTGATTCAACATTAGTTCCTAAAATTAAAACACGACATTAAAAAATCAGTTTTTGAATCAAAATCTACTCAATAATAACATATAAATGGAAACATTCATCACCCATCAAAAACATCATTCTTACTTCATTTCAACCATTAATACCCACCAAAATCCCCACTTATATGTCTTTATTTATTTTTTTATAACCTTTAATTGAAATCATATTTCTCAAAACCATCATTTCAGGGTGGATCTCTTATCAGAGATTCAAGTCTTCAATGTAAGTGTTATGCTTAGTTTAACAATTATTCATTATAATATTCATATAAAACCTATTGATTCCGATTTTTCACATTAATAAAATGGTTTTTAAATCCTTAATTATATTATTATATTATATTATCAATATATGTTAACATATTTTTATGAATAGAATTGTTATAATATGTTCTTGTATTTGTTGGTTCCACCACATTCTTGAATGATGTTATAGTATTAATATACATAAGTAAAAATAAAAATTAAATACTAAAAATATTATTTAATAATGATTAATTTCAATATTTTTATAATTCATTAATTATAATGGAAAGCGATATATTCATCGATTAATGAAATTTTTTGTAAATTCATTAATCATTAAAATGTATATTTTAAGTGATCCAAGTGATTAGCCACCATATATTCCCTAAAATGAACATGGAATCCTAAAATATATTAAAATTATATAATAAGTACCTATTATAATTATTTAGGTAAAACTCCAATGATCATGGTTGAAGGACCAGACCCACCAAAATGAAGCATCCATATAAAAATAGAACAAATAGCACCCCTATTTTAAATTGAATAATAAAAAAATTATATATATCTAATAATAAATTATAAATTAATTCTAATAAGAAAAATATAAATATATATTGTTCTTATACATATTAATAGAAAAAATAAATTTATTATATAATGGATTAAATCATGTCTAATCAAGTGAGTGCATGATGTAATGGTTTCTTTTCAAATATCACATTGAAGTCGATATTTTATATGTCGATGTTCCTATTTTTGGAGAGTGTTTTTTTTCAATAAACCCCATATAGCTTTCCTATAGTCTTCTTATCTATGATTTTTAAAATTCATTATACCCTTTTACCCATCATTGTCACATATTTTAATTCAAATATTCCATGTAAGTGGATTAAAACATATCTCAAATTTTTGGTCCTGAATATCTCACCTCAATTTTCAGGTTATTTATTTTTTATAATTATACTTCATTATACATCTATGATTTAATACTTTAATTATCAAATTTTCTATGATTTTCTTTACAAAAAATGAAAGGAATCACTTTTCAATGCTCTCATTATAAGTCATTTTCTTATGTCTTTATATTTCATTATAATAAAATGAATGTAAACAGTTATTTACATTTTACACTTGAATACATTTTTCCACTGGTGAATATTCCTATTCAATTATTATTTTTTTTGTAATATAATTTTCAACATTCTTTTATAAATTATTATATTTTCAAATATATGTTGCAAAATAATTAAAGGGTTTTTATTTTATTTTATCAATGTAATTTTTAATATATTTGTTACATGATTTTAGTGTATATCGATATCCATTAATTATTCTTATGACTCATAGGTGACATGATCCAATGATACCATATTACCAATTTTTCTAGGAGACTAAATTCTATTTCATAAAGAACCATTCTTTTAACCCATCTATTTAAATAGGTTTAATTAAATTATGTTGAAATTATTAATTTATTCAAGTTCATGTGGTAAAAAAATGTATGGTTAACAATAATTTGGTGGGTGGGAATGATATAGGGCTCCGAATAAATAAGTTGGGACCACAAAATAAGTATCCACCAACATAAAAAAGGAATAAATACTTGAATAGATGTATTATATTCCCCATATAAGTAATAAAGTATATATTTATAGATCGCATGAGACTCAATAGGACTCGAAATCGCATTACCATTTTAAGGTCACGTGATTACTCCACACATTGAACATAACTTGTGATGAATCTCACATATCCCCAATTTGATGTACATTCCTTCTCATTCGAAGGATCTCTAAACAAGTGAATTAGTGCCCTAGGATACATGGTAGTTCATCGGCAAGTTCCTAAAAACCATTGAAAATTATACCTAGAATAAAGAGTAATGATATCCAAATGGAGTGAACTATCATGTTCGTAAGGATCATGGGATATATCAAAATTAGTAAGAATAGAATTTCATGATAATAACTAATAAATATGTAATAACCCCATATCATTCTAGAATAAAACAAATGAGAAAATGGGGATGAGGTAATAGGTACTTGTGGTCATTCAATGGCATGTGGCATGCCCCTGGAGACCAAAAAGACCTCGATGACATGTCTCCCTCATATTATTAAATACCATTGACTTGTCAACCTCACTGCATATAAGTCCACAAGTATGTCCAAGAGACTAGGTGCTTCCCATTTTATGCCCTAGGAAAAAATAGATTGATTTTTCCTTGACATGATTTCACACCCCCATATGACCCATATTGGTCAAACGAGGCATCATCAAAAAAATCAAGTAAATTTTATTGATATTCCTCATGATAAATAACATAATACCCATAGCTTTTAAATTAAAAAGGGGATAAAATGGAAGAGTATAGAGATATTTTGGTCGCTAAAATACATGAGACAAGCCAGGACATCAACAGTGAGGTCACATGAGACTTCTTGACATGTCAACCAGATCTTATGATGAAGCATGGACAATACATCATTACTTGAAGAAGTATTTCATGAAAAGAATAGAGCTCTATTGAATTCCCTTGGGCATGTCCATAAGATAATATAAAATTCCCTTTGAAATACCTTTGTGGTCAAGGAAGTCTCCATTAATGATAAATAATCCAATAAAAGTGGTTTTGAAATAACAGACTTCTGATCTTTAATAATTAGGAGACACACACAGAACAACCCGTGAAAAAGACTCCTGAAGCTACGTGGTTCAAGCCGCAATTGGAGACTCCAGCTTAGATCCATACTAGATGTGCTGTGAATGTATCAAAATATTTGGGGTGGTGATGCCTATAAATTTCCCACCCCAATATGAAAAATGTGTTTGGAAGGTGGAAATTTGAACTATTCGACTCCCAGCTTCTGGAATCCCATACTAGTGAATGATTCTCAGAGTGGTAGATCTTGAAACCATCATGTCTCTTGGTAGGTAATATAATGAAAAATAACTAGGGAAATAATTCACCAAACATAAGTAAATTTACAATATCATTCATTGGTCATCCAAAGGGTTTCTATAATGGTGTGTGAATAACATACATAATTTCTTCCTGACCATGCAAGACTCAAAAAAAACTAATTCTAAATGACCATAATGAACTCACAATAGAAGGTCTGAAATCAAGATAAAAAGTTTAAGACCTAAACTAATTTAATGGTCACTAGATATCATGCACTTTAGATGAGTCATAAAAGGACCCCCAACAACATAATGACATGTCACCAAGATCTCATGACATTCCTTCATCATGCTACCCAGAACACGTGAGATCCTTTAGACATGTCAAAGCAAGTCACTGGGGCCCCCTAGTCACACCAACTTAGTCTTACGAAACCATATGGGTCTATTACTAGATCCTTATATTGTCCTTAAAATACATTTCCAAACTGAAATAATTGTGTTTTATCGAATAAATAAAGTCTCGATGTTGCAATAGAGCATGAAAACCATGCTCTTGTGACTCCCTCTAGAAAATCCAAATGAGACTTGTGATGCCCTCCTGACATGATTGTTAAGTATTGTGATGACCTCCAAGGATGTTATCCTAAATAAATGAAATACATCAAACCATGTCCTATTGACTCTTATAAAACCCCTTATTTGTGTCAAGATAGGTCATGTTGATGTCTTCTATAATAAGCCAATTTTTTCATGAAATGGCTTCCAGATGAAGCCAACTAGGTCATGCAGCAACCTATAGGCACAAAATATAGTGACCCCAGAGTGTAAGACCTAATCAATAGTGTATCCACTATGTATCATCCCCAATATAAATGGAACTATGTCGAAACCTATTCCTTTTATATTTAGGATACATAGGCCTCCTCTTGAAGTTTGTAGTTTCGTATTGACGTTCCAAGGAAATCATAGTATCTAATATCATTACCCAATAAAATGACATTGATCACATGGTAACCCTAATTTCTCACAATGAGTATGGATCACATGGGAATATAAAGTCTCATATATCTAGTCATATGTAAAATACACCCCAGGGTTACAAGGGTATCCTTAGCGTGTTTTCCCCAACTACAGACATCATAAATTAAGTCCCTTATGAACATGTTATCCATCTTAGTGTATCCCCTCTCTTTACTAAAATCTTGAATACAATCATCATTTCCCTGAGTGTGATAATACACCCTTGCCTAAAAATTGATTATGGGATAACTAATCTATCATGACACTGATACCATCCATACTCTTTATACATATAACACCTTCCCAAAGACCTATATCTATACAAAATACCCCAAGGAACTTCCCATTACATAAGAGTCATATCTATACATCATGAGAGAGATCATCTAGTTCCCCATTTTTATCACACTGAGAACAACTCACATGGTCTCAGGGAGAAGCAATGGACACCTCATTAAGAACCATGAACTTCCACTAACTAGTGTGATCCCAATATGTATTCCTCGAGGAGTTTTATTGTATGATAACCCCTCATATAAGGTTATATACCTTGGGACCAATCCCAAGGTAATTATTGAACTGTGATGACTCTAATTCATTCCATAATTAAGATACATATGATGTCTCTAAGATACAAGAGCCTAAACAGTTGGATTATCCATAAAAACATATATTCTCTCCTCATGATGCTAAAACTTATAGAAAAAACGAACTATGTGGGTTTCGATTCCTAAACAAATAATGATATGTAGGATGCCTCATAATGGAAAAATCTCATCCTTAGAATATTATCCACCTTATCACACAGAAAAACATTCTAATGCATTGTTCATGTAGATTCATCACATAAAGATGCTATTGATTGTTATGAAGATGGATGAAAATCCTCAAATAAAAATAGATGGAAGCACTAATGATACGACACTACCTTTATTTCATTAGTGAGACTCCCTTTATTTTTTTAATGAGAGAATAAAACACGGAGTAATTTTTTTAGGGGAACTATATCATATATGGATTAAGAAGATATTCAGTAAAATATCTCAAATCTATAAGATAGTATTAGAGTAGGCATGAATTCCCACAAAAAAGGGTGCAATGAGACCAAACTCCAATCCAGTCAACCAATGAGAGTCACCAAGAGTATCTGGGACTAAGAACCCATGTTACAATAAGTCCTTGGAAAGGATTTCTATACCCTACTATAGATAAGGGATCCTTCAGATGTTTTTAGGAAAAAATAAAATGGTATCATGAACACTAAAACTCATTTCATGTCTTAAATAACTAAAGAAACAAAAATGTTGAACTTAGCGTGAATCTATCGAACGAGAAATGATTAGTTATTACTCTTCTGGCCATTTTGTATTCCGCAATATGAAAATAAAATGATAGAACTAATGTCAAACTTTTTGATAACAAAATATTTGGGATAAAACGCATCAGGATAAATTACTTCAAAAACCCTATACTGAAAATAATTAGGACTGACATAAAATTTTAAATGGTCATCTGTAACTTATGTTCTCATAAGTCCATCCTCGTTTTGGAAATTCCAAACTAGAAAAATTGTCGAATAAATGAATATCAAAACAATTGTGTTCACCATGAATATATGTCTGAGCACATTATTCCTTTTTTATTACACTAATTGGTACCCTTGTTAATTATTGTATGAATTACTACATGATATTGAAAACATCATGATTCAATACAATGTCTTCCTCATCTATCATTCACTCCAGTAAATCATATGCAATTGCAACCCCGCATGTCACAAAATGACTTCACATGATCGAAATATGCAATGATAGGTGGCGAGTACCATGGACATGTTACACTCCTGAACATGGAAGCTGGTCAGGAATTTATCCAGCACAATTAATAGTGATTTGACATCACCTTGGAAAGTCCACTTCTAAATCAGTATCCCTTATTGATATGACCAGAAGCTTCAGGAGCATATCCATAGAGCATGACAACTGCCATCTTACAAATCCGATGAAGGTGGACCAGGAGGCTATATATGAATCCCTTTTAGTTTAGGTGCCACTATGGAGGGAACCTATCAACCACTATCACCAACAGTATCATGATGGTACCCAATTATCACTTGTTGATGGTACCATCTGACAAAAATCCACCTCTGATTCCCATGAATGGGATATAATGAAGACTCGATGATGGATGATGGAATTTTATATCCAAGATTGGACTCATATTCCCACTCCTACTGAAGATGCATTCCATAATAATTAAGTAGGAACCAAGAAGCATTCTAATATCCATGTTTTTTTGGAACATGTCTATAGGCATATCCCCATATGCGAAATTGGGAAGGCTCGTACTATTACCACCATGCACGAATCCCATTGGCATGTTATGGTGAAACATAGGGGATATAAGTGCCCATATATACCATCTTCAATCAAATACAGCTTCCAGATTCTCAAGGAGATAGAAAATTTTCCTGCTCATATCCCTGCAGAAACATTTCAAAAATGACAATATATTTTATAAATAGTTGAAAAACATAGTTGGAATACTCATAAACTATTTTTGATGAATGGATAAGAAACTACACCTATCTCTATAGCTAGGACATATCAACACTCTGATCATCATGAAAAATTGGTTGCCTCAAGAAAAGACACACTCTTTCTCCCACCTGATAGGATTATTGATAGATTTTGATGAAGGGTGAGGCATCGGATCAGGATAATATTCACATTCCAATCAAGTCACACCCAGTGAGAGAGGAACATCCTCTGGATATGGGCACATGCCAATCTAAGAAGTCAAGCAGAATATTCCAAAGGCCTAGAATTAGGCCCATATACTGTTTCTGGTTATGGATCACCAAGTGAGAGGGGTACATGATTTGGCACGTGCTCGTATTATTATAGAAGAATTTTAGAGGAATACTTACAAGGCCCTAGATCGGGCTCATATCCCTATTCTTTTCGGGTCTAATCAGTTGATAATTACCCAAGACTTTGGGCAGGCTCACATTCCTTTTATTGAATCCACTAGGAATATTATGAAAGATCACCAAAGTCGGGCGCATATTCCTGCATCCACTAATGAACGATTGTTCCAGCATCATTCCATGGAAATATAGGTCTAGGATCTAATTCTATGTCCTATTTTCATGTTCCATTGGCATATCCTGCAAGGTAATTCATATTCAGACCAGAACCATATTCTTGATCAAACCGGGTCCCACCATGTGAGAGAGATACATGGTTCTAGGTAGACTTATATTTTTTTCCAATAAAGACCGGTAAAATATTCACAAGCCTTGGGATCGGTCTCATATCCCCATATCCACTGAGTTTCACCCAGTTATATTAGAACATTCCTTTGGAGAGGATCAAATTTCTATCAATAATGAGATAGCTCATTAGCATATTCTAATATATTCTCATCAGTAGGCTCATATTCTCATCAGTAGGCTCATGATGAACAAGGGACATTATCCTAATCTAGTCATTTATAGTGCTGTTAATGTTTTTTGAGACACATTCTCAACACCACAGGGGGCTGTCGACTATTCTATCAATACAGAAGTAGAAGATGCACATTACCATGATATTCCCCATTGTGGGAGTTTATATATGGATTATAGGGACCATACTCCTAACATCCACCATGGTTAACATCACAACAATGATATCTCTCATGGGTAAGGAAATAATCCCTTTCTCCAGACACCTTTGGATGGAGAGGTTTTCAAAAATATGACACCTTCATATAGAGAGGTGTTTGAATTATTAGGTTCAACTATATATGGTTCCCCTTAAACATCCCCCAACACCCCACTCCCCGAAGCATCTGACCATCAGATCCATCCTATATGGTCTGACCGGATGAAGGTTCAAAAGTCTAATGAAAATGAGACTGACAATGAAAATTGGAGAGATTTATCTGGAAAAAAACCTCTCCATCAGGCTCTATAACCTCACTACTGCTTACTATGAGATCCAATATGAGCTATAAAAGGATTTCATTCCATATATATTCCATAATATCTGGGTGACTCATCAGTGACTGAAGGATCAACATCTCTCTTATCTAGGATAAATGTGTCACATTCATAAAATCTATATACTCTATTGTTATCTGTACTTAGATGTTATATTCACGGCGAGATATCCAAAACCATAAGCACATAGTCAAAATATGCACTATGTAGGCCATAATTTCATTACAACTCAATGACATTTGATATCCAAATCCACATCATGAATCATTATTCGAGGATGGAGGATGTATGGAGAATAGCATTTATCTTCTCCCCTAAAATAAAAAATCCCCTTAGATATGGCATTCTACAATATTATAGCCTCCAAAAAAAAGCAGGGTACTGGGTAATGTTTGGGAAATTTCTTCACAACAACAAATTTTTCGTGCTTTAATGCTTCTCAGATACAATAGTCGGGGAGATAGGATAGCCAACATGATTTCAAATTGGCACTTTCAAGGAAATAGGATGACATTCCAAACACGAAGACCAAATTTGCGATCACATGGAAAAAATTTGATATAGAATTGTTCTAACCATGGTATTCCTTCTCACCCAACTCCTATTTGATCATAGTTATGCCTCAACAAGCAGAACATAATTGAAACTGGAATGAAATCCATCCATGAGATGAATCAGCCACCTGGGCCATGAGAATATCTACCACCACCTACACCCCTCATATTGTCAATTACAAATAAGATTTATGAAATATACTTGTTATTAGTTGCTGAACTCCAGCCACTATTCTAGGGGATTTATATCCCAATAACCATATCTTGGTTCATCACCCCAATAGAGGTCCCAAGAGACATCAATGCTTATTCTAGATCACCCACCCCACACTAGTCTAGGAACATTTATATCTTCATGTCCATCCTGGGATTCATCAATTCCTCGAATGGAGTCATGGGATCCTCAAAAACATGACCCATACAATAAGATTATACCCCCAAATAAGACCACCCAATAGGTAAGGGGAAATTTTCATCATCACCACCACCAAAAATGGAATTAGTCTTCTCCTGGTTGGGAGAAATTAATCAGTGGTCAACCTTCCACCAGCTCCACCAGCCATAAGACAAACCCATGCTGGGTGGGGCATGTTCAGAAACCAGAACTGGAAACTCCCCCAGATTCACTTTTCATAGACAAATATGGGAGGGATATATGGAAAATATAATCAAACCCTATTGATGTCACATGCCACAATGAAACAACATGGACATGGGTTCGAATAATGCCCTTAAAAAAGATAATGAAGAATCATCTTGTTGCATCGAGAGTAATGAAACAACCAACATATCTAAATATTCCATTATAAATGTTATCAACATCAATAACATAGATATAGATCAAGATTCATGTACAACATACAATGATATAGAAAACATGTATTTGGGGGATGGTTACTTGGATGCGCAAAATGTGGTTGCACAGACCAGGAACCAAAGATGGATCCAAAAAATACCACCTTATAATTTCATTTTTCTACCTAAATGATATAATATTACCATGGGGATGTGTATAAACACATATGGATCACCTCCCAAAAGAAACAGGGTACCTTCCGTAGATGAATATTTATAAAAATATTATGGAAAAATATGAACTATCTAACAACATAATGATAAGATACTCAGAGGAAATACCCCCTATATGTTATTGTATTCAGGTAGTGATGAATGTTATCCCTCCCAGGTATGATCAACAAGAAATAGAAATATATGAACATGTAATTTGATCTGTATCTAGATAGCTAGTTTACCTAAATAAAAAAGTCGAAAGTGACCAGGACATCCATCAGTTGTGGAAAAAACCTCTCCCTCACTAGGAAATGTCACATAAATGATTCGTTTTAAAGTTATTTTCTTTTTTTTTCTTTTTTTCTTTTTATTGGGGGTTTCCTCTGCATTTTTGGAGTCAATGGTGGGTTTTCAATATTTGGTCCAAACCGTGAGTTTATTTCCAGTTTTAAAAATTAATTTTTTTTCTTTAATAACTTCTTTGTTTTTCAACCGATTTCACCCATTACACTTCCAAAATGACCTCCATAAAACTATTCAAACCAACATAGAAATTTGGAACCCTTAAAGTTCATTATAATTTTGGATTTGGGTGATCTGATTAAGTATTGGGCCAACCCGTAAGCCCATTTTTTATTTTAAAATTGTTTTTTATTCTTTCATAACATTTTCATTTTTTATTATTTTTCGGTGATTATATATCTACCCTGATCCCATTGAAACTAGATGAACCACCAGATTTTCCCCCCTCTTTGGAGATCATATCAGTCAAGAATTATGGCCGAACTTCTCAGGTTTCTAAAATCGTCCATATTTCTCAAGTAAGTGTCTATCCTTCTAAGTTCATTTATTTTCATTAAGAATTATCCGTTTTTTCTCAAATTCCCAAATGTACAGAAGCTATGTATTCGTAAATAGGGTTTTATTTTGTGTTTCTTGGTCTAATACTCTGGTTTTAGGTTCGATATCACTCCCTTGTGGTTCAGTGGTGGGTTGGTTGAAGTTTCGCACTATCATTGGTTGTTCTTGACTCTTTTGGTAGGTGATTCCATATGTAGGTATTCTAGAATCAGTTTTAATTCATTATTTATATTTTATTTATGTTCCTCATTCATTATTTTTACTTCGAAAATTTATTTCGGTATCATTTGAAAAGAGGATTATTTTTAAGTGCAAATTTTGTGTGAAAAGGGGTGGTTTACATATGCAACCCATGTTTTGCATCTTGGTGTTACTTTTTAACTCATGTAATGGATTTATAAAAATGTTTTTATGCTTAGATTTCGGGTTTGTTAAATTATTGGTCTCCATTGCGTTTTAAAAGAGGTATTTTAGATGAATTTAATGTGCAAAATTTGGTTAATTTTCTTGAAATTGTTTTATGGAAATTATAAGCGGTTTATTAAGTTATATAAAAAGTGAAAAGAATGTGTAGATAATGTTTTGAATGTGTGTGAATATATATAATTATTATATGTGAAAATGGATTTTGGTAACATGTGGTAACTATTTGAGCATAAGACGGGAAACTAGGGAAACTAGGTGGGCTAATTGGTACTAGTACGCTAGTGAATGGAGGGGTTTCGACCATTGCTCACTAAGAAAGTTTGACACGAATAACACTAAAAAAACTATAATGGAGATAATTGGAGACCACTAGGTTATGTGTATGCTCCCTACTAGTGGGTCGTGCTTGGGAAAGAATTTTATTATGGTTACTTTCACCGAGGTACGAGGTACTTAAGGCCCACAACTAACTAGTAACTAGGGGTGTTCCTGGGCTTGGTGCTCATGGCCTTTTTGGCAGTTATCCTTTCCTTATTGTATTTTTGGATGTGAAAATCAGTTTCTTACATGTATTATTAAAATTCACACATTCTTTATGGTTATCCCCATTGAAAGGTATTTTCATTTCAAAGTTTCACTTATAGAAATAAATGCTACCATTTTCTGTTTATAACTCCTGAAAACATTTTATTTTATAATTCCTATAACTTGGAATCCTTGGGTGATATCCTGTTGGAAATAATATCACACCCTAATTACTCCTTTGGGTGTTAGTAGACTTGAACATGTTTGACACAGGAAAAGGCAAGGGCTTCAGTGATGGCAGTTCAGGTTGCTAGTTTCTTTCCATGGTGTGGTGTTGTGGAGATGGCTCGTGGGTGATGAAACCTTGTCGTGTAGAGTCTTGTGGGTTTCTAATGATACTTTTATGTACTTTTATACCCATTTTGTCTTGTTTAAACCCATATACTCAGTTATGGATTTTATTAAGGCTTGTTTGGCATAATTTTTCAGATTTGGTATATTGCTTGTTTTTTGTTATTTTATGAATCCAAACTCGGGTAAATCATTCCCACATACATTTTTATGATACCCTGGCACTTGTTCCAGCCTTTGGGGATAGGTAATTCCCTTTCGGAGTTTCCATGGGCCGGGTTTGGTGTTGGTTTGATGGAGACAAGATTCGGTTCCTAACAAAATGGTATCAAAGGAGGTTAACATTTTTGAGTTATATTATTATTTTGGGATGGGTCAGGATAGATAAGAGATTTTAATGTATGGACTTGGAGTTTTGGTCATGAGTAGGGTGCATGGCCCATACCCCTTTGGAAATACCATGAGTCACCATGGGATGTCCGAATTTT
The DNA here is from genome assembly GCA_963277665.1 of Viscum album. Classification (NCBI taxonomy): domain Eukaryota; kingdom Viridiplantae; phylum Streptophyta; class Magnoliopsida; order Santalales; family Viscaceae; genus Viscum; species Viscum album. Next base: position 517,910,173 of record OY728141.1, read on the forward strand.
TTGTTTATCTTCACTTCCAGGCGAGACATGTTGGCTGCAGACTGCACGTGGACATCGAGGGTGGTTAAGTAGTTGTTTATTTTAGTATTTTAATGTGTTTGGATTATTTATATCTGATTTTATTCCTGAAATTTTCAAAACTATTGTACTGATTTTTTTCCTTGTTATTGTTTCCTTCTGTAGAAACATGCCTCCCCAGAAATCTCCCACGCACCAATGGGAGGAAGCCGAAGAGAGTTCTCATGCACCACTCGATCATAGGATGATAGAATCCGTGGTTCGAGCTATCCAGGATCTCGGACAGGGAGTGGTTGTAGATCCTACACCAGCCAAAGAAGATGAGTCTAGGCCCAGTAAGGATAAACCCATGAGTTCATGAAAAATAAATCTCCTGGTTTTCGAGGTTGCTCGGAACCTCAAGAGTCTGAGGAATGTCTCGAGAAGATAGAGAGTATGTTCGAGTTCATGGATACACCTGAGGATTTCTGGGTGAAATGTTCTTCTTTTCAGCTAGATGGTCCCAGCCGTAGGTGGTGGGAATTAGTGTTTCAATCTAGGAAGCATGAAAACTTGAGCTTGATAGATTTTAAGGCCATCTTCAACGAGCAGTATTGTCCAAAGGTTCTATCCTATTCTAGATCTCGAGAATTCATGGATCATTCCTATGATGATCATTCCAGAATTGATTATGCTAACAATTTTGTTGAACTAATGTGGTAGGAACCTCACATTGTCTCTAATGAGAGCTTTAAAGCCAGGAAGTTTGAAAAGGGGTTGGGACCATAAATTTACTCACAGGTCTTCCTATTCAAGTTGGGAACTTATACTGAGCTGATCGATCATTCTTTCATGGTAGATATTAAAAAAAAGGGGAAGTCTTGGATATTTGGAGTGGTATATGCTATGGGCACTAGTATCTCTTCTGAAAAGAAGAGGAAGCGGGAAGAGCAGGGAATGAAGGGAGGTGGCAGTTCAGGCCACTCTTCCAGAAAACACTCATCTGTGTCTTTAGATGCGAGGAATGTCATGTTCCACCAGTGTGGGAAGATAGGGAACATCCTTCCATTATTCCCTCATCCTCCGAAGACATGTTTTCGGTGTGGAGGTATGGGACATGTGTAGCGCTTTTGTAGGATAGCACATCCACTTCAAAGTGGGGAAGGATCTGTGGCTCCCTGGGGAGTGCCAGTGTAGTCTGATCCATTGAGGACAGGGGGATATTAAGATGGTGGTCGTGGCGGCAGGGCTGGATCATCTTTTGGGAAGATACAATTTAGGGAAGATCCATAGACAAGTGGCTATTCTCAGGCATAGATGAGGCATCTTTATGTTGTGGATCAGGCACCAGCATGATCAGATGTGGGGCCATCGACCGTCCGAGGTACCTTTTTGATTGAATCTTATTTATCTGATTATATTTTTGATACTGGTTCTTCAGTTTCCTTATATCTACCTGTATTTTGAGCACACTGATCTTTCCAACTGAGCTTTTATCTTTCACGATGGAGTTGGTGACAGCATTGGGAAAGAAGAAGGAGCAGGGTCTCTATTGCCCATCTTGTGCACTCTTTGTGTCAGGGGTGGAGATGGAGTCGGACCTCATGGTCTTGGATATGTACTTTATTTTTGTAATCCTTGGAATAGACTGGTTGGTACATTTTTAGGCACACATAGATTTCTATAGGCGATGGGTGAGTTTCACAGCACCTGATGGCAGTCCAGAGGTTTTTCTTGGGGAATGGGACCCTAGGTCTGGTCGTGTAGGACCTCCACTCCCAGATTTAGGGAATATTATCTTCCAGTTATCATTGCTCACACTTTAGGATGGTGGTAAAGCTCATGAGGGTGGATTACATCATGTGGTGGATGAGTTCCCAGAGGTATTTCTTGATGATTTTTATGGATTACCCCCAGAGTGGGATGTGGAGTTCTTGATTGATTTGGCACCGGGAACACAGATGTTATCTATTCCATCATACCATGTGGACCCCATCGAGCTGAGGGAATTAAAGATACATCTGGATGATGTATAATCCAAAGGATTCATTCACATGAGCATCTCTCTATGGGCTGCACGTATTCTTTTTGCAAAGAAGGCTGATGGATACCTTGGTTGTGTATTGATTAATGGAAGCTGAATAAGGTAACCATCAATAATAAATAACCTTTTACCCAAATAGATGACTTATGTGATTAGTTAAAGGGGGGAAAGTGGTTTTCTAAAATAGACTTTCGTTTAGGTTATCACCAACTCATGTTGAAATAGGAAGATATCTCAAAGACAACCTTCCAAGGTCGGTATGGCCACTATGAGTATTTGTTCATGCCCTTCGGATTAACCAATGCTCCAACAGTCCTTATGGAACTCATGAATAGGGTGTTCCACCGGTATCTATACTTATTCATAATAGTGTTTGTGGACGACATCCTTGTTTACACCGGATCTGAGGAGGAGCATGAGAACCATTTTCAGATCATGTTGGGAACTCTGCGGGATCACCACCTTTCTGAAAAGCTATCCATGTGTACCTTCTAGATCAAGGAGGTGATGTTTTTGGGGCATGTGATCTTGGAGTAGATAGTTTTGGTGGATCCTGAGAAGATCAGTGTAGTTATTGTAGGAGAGAAACTGAAGAACGTGTTTGAGATCATGAGTTTCCTTGGTCTGATAGGTTACTACAGGTAGTTTGTTTGAGATTTCTCTCAGCCTTCTTCACCCATGACCACACTCACCCAGAAGGGGGTGAAGTTTGTGTGGAGCCCAGAATGCCAGGCATCCCTCTATGAGTTGAATCGGAGGTTGACTACCACCCTAGTCTTGATCTTACAAGAGTCTTGGAAAGGCTATGTGGTGTATTGTGATGCTTCAGTTATGGGTCTTTGGTGCGTGATTATGCAGGATGATCACATGGTGGTGTATGTATCTCGCTATCTCCGACCACATGAAAAGACTTATCCAACCCATGACTTAGAGCAAGAGCCAGTATTGAATTCTTTATTTACTTGGCGCCACTATCTCTTTGGGTAGAATTTTGTGGTCTACTCTGATCATAAAAGTTTGGAATACATATTCTCACAGAAATATCTCAATTTTAGGTAGCGTCGCTAGATCGAATACCTGCAGGGGTTAGACATTGATATTATTTATTCCCGGGGGAAGGGTAATGTTATAGCAGATGCCTTGAGCCGAAGAGTACCAATGAAGGATTTGAGAAAGTCCAGTGATGAGTGGAATCTGATGGGACTATTTTCTCATTTTCATTTGGAGACCAAGGAGCATAGTGGGGGTGCATTCTTGGAAAGTGATCAGTTGAACCCATCTTTTTTAGAATTGATTCAGCAGAAGCAACCTAGGGATGAGTTTTTCCAGCGGTCAAAATAGATTCTTCATGGTGTGGAGACATCTTCTGATTGGTCTTCTTCCCCCGAGGGTATCTTGTGTTTCAAGGGTCTTTCGGTGGCACTCCTATCTCTGATGAAGGTGGTAATGATGGATAGCCACCAGTCATAGTGGGTTTTCCACCTCAGTGCCACCAAGATGTACTATGATGTTCGTCGAGAGTTTTGGTGGAAATTTATAAGGCGAGACATTACTGAATTTGTATTGAGATGCTATACTTGCCAGCAGGTGAAAGGAGAACATCATAAGCCATCTGGTTTCGTCAGCCACTACCCATTCCTTCCTGGAAGTGGGATGAGTTTTCCATGGATTTCATTATTGGATTACCTCGTACACCTTGAGGTAACAATGATATTTTGGTTGTGATTGATCGGCTGACCAAATCAACCCACTTCATTCCTATCAGAGATACATCTAAAGTGGATGAGATAGGCCAGTTGTATATTTAGGAGGTGGTAAGTATTCATGGTGTGTCATTAGTAGTTGTCTCAGATAGAGACCCCCACTTCACCTCTTGGTTTTTGGGAGGCCTTCAAAAGCCTTTGGGGACACAAATTATGATGAGCACAGTGTACCATACTCAGACAGATGGTCAGACATAGCTGGAAAATCAGATCATGGAAGACATGCTTTGTTCATGTGTCTTGGACTTTGGTGGTTCATGGGATATCCTTTTGGGGTTGGTCGAGTTTTCTTATAATAATAGCTAGCAGTCCTCGATTCGAATGGATTCCTTTGAGGTGCTCTATGGTCGGCCTTGTCGGTCCCCCCTGTGTTGGGCTGAGGTAGGTGGGATATCACTATTGGGACCAATACTTGTGCAAGAGATATCTAAGAAGGTCATGTTGATCAGGAAGAATTTATTGACATCTCAGAGTCTCCATAAATCATATGCTGATAATAGGCATCGAGACCTAGAGTTTTCTGTGGGTGATAGGGTATTCTTGAAAGTGGCCCCTCATCTGGGTCACTACCGCTTGTGGAAACAATGAAAGTTGACGCTGAGGTATGTCAGAACTTTTTAGATCACCGAGCATATTGGAATGGTGGTATAAATTTTGGATTTTCCTTCCCAGTTGACATCCATCCATGATGTTTTCCACATCTCCCAGTTAAAGAAATACAACCCGGATTCGTCCCATGTGCTTAATTGGGAGGAGTTGGATATAGAGCCTAATCTCTCTATTTCTGAGTGGCCAGTGAAAATAGTGGACTTCCAAAAAATGAATCTTTGGGGAAAGTCTATTCCCCTACTCCCAGTTCTTTGATAGAATGAGAGTGATACACATGAGACATGGGATCGAAAGTCATGGGTTGAGGAAGAATACCCGAACCAGTTTTCTGATCAAGCATCGGGTTGACTTTCCAAGGAGGAAAGTCATTCATGGTGGAGATAATTATCACATACATGTTTTATTTTAAAGGTATTTTCATTTATTTTTATTTATTTCTTTATATTGGGGGTTTCCCATGCATTTTTGGTGTGAATGGTGGGTTTTCATGATTTGGGCCAAACCGGGAGTTTATTTCCAGTTTTAAAAATTAATTTTTTTTCTTTAATAAATTATTCCTTTTTCAACCATTTTCACGCATTCCACTTCCAAAATGACCTCAATTGAACTATTAAAACCACCATATAAATTTGGACTCCTTAAAAATTCTTTATCATCTTGTATTTGGGGGATCTAATTAAGTATTGGGCCAACTCGTAAACCCATTTTCTGTTTTAAAATTGTTTGTTTATGCTTTCATAACTTTTTAATTTTTTATTATTTTTTGGTGATTCACCCTATCACCTGATACCACTAAACCTAGCCACATCCCAATATTCGTTTCCCCCTCTTTGGATATCTTATATGTAGAGAATTAGGGCTGAACTTATCAGGTATCTAAAATCATCCAGATTTATCAAGTAAGTGTCTATCCATCTAAGTTCCTTCCTTTTCATTGATCATTCTCCCTTTTTTCTTGAGTCACCAAATCTACAGAGGTAAGGGGTTCGTACCTAGGGTTTAATTTTGAGTTTATTTTTCCAATCCTCTGGTTTTAGGTTCGATCTAACTCCCTTGTGGTGCGGTGGTGGTGCGGTTGAAGTTCCGCACTAGGATTTGCAGTTCTTGACTCTTTTGGTAGGTGATTCCATATGTAGGTATTATATAATAAGATGGATTGATTTATTTATGTTTCCTTTATATTCCTAATTCATTATAATGACTGGGAAAATTGATTTGGGTAGAATTTTAAAAGAGGATTATTTTTTAAGTGCCAATTATGTGTGAAAAGGAGTTTTTTACATATGAAACCCATCTTTTGCCTCTTGGTGTTGTTTTATAATTCATGGAATGGATTTATAAAAATGTTTTTATGCTGAAATTTCTGGTTTGTTATAATATTAGTTTTCATTGGGTTTTAAAAGAGGTATTTTAGATGAATTTAATGTGAAAATTTTGGTTACTTTTCTTGAAATTGTTCTATGGAAATTATAAGTGGTTTATTGAGTTATATAAATGGTGTAAAGAATGTGTAGCTACTTCTTTGAATGTGTGTGAGAAGAACTAATGTTTATATGTGAAAATGAATTTTGATAACATGTGGAAACTATTTGAGCACAAGATGGGAAACCTGGGTAACTAAGTGGGCTAATTTTTACTAGTACGCTAGTGAACGGAGCGGTCTCGACCTTGGTTCACTTAGAATGTTTTACAAGGATAACACTAAAAAACTATAATGGAGATGTTTGGGGACCACTAGGTTATGGATATTCTCCCTACTAGTGGATCGTTCATAGGAATGAATTTTATTATGGTTATTTTCACCGAGGTACGATGTACTTAAGGCTCACAACTAACTAGTACCTAGGGGTGTTCCTATTCTTGGTGCTCATGGCCTTTTTGGATGTTATTCTTTACTTGTGGTATTTTTAGATGTAAAAATAAGTATATTCCATATTTTGTTAAAATGAACTCATTCTTTAATGTTATCCCCATTGAAATGTATTTTAATTTCAAAGTTTCACTTTTAGAAATAAATGAAAGCATTTTCTATTTATAACTCTTGCATGCTTTTTATTTTATAATGCCTATAACATGGAATCCTTGGGTGAAATAATATTGGGATTAGTATCACACCATACTTACACCTTTGGGTGTAATTACACTTGATCATGTTTGACATAGGCAAAGGCAAGGCCTTGGGTGATGGCAGTTTGGGTTGCTAGTTTCTTTCCATGGTGCGGTGTTGTGGAGACGGCTCATGATTGATGACCCATTGTCGTGTGGAGTCTCGTGGGCTGTTTACTGCTACTTGTATGTAAATATGGACCCCTTGTATCTTTTTTAAACCCATATACTCAGTTCAGGATTTTATTAAGGCTTGTTTGGCATAATTTTTCATATTTGGTATATTGTTTGTTTTTGGTTATTTTAGGAATCCAAACTTGGGTAAATCGTTCCCACATACATTGTTATAATACCCAGGCACTTGTTCCAGCCCATGGGGATAGGGAATGCCCTTAGGAACTTTCCATTCGACAGATTTGGTTCCAGTTTGATGGCTACCAGATTCGGTTCGTGACAGGACAAATGCTCAATATTGGAATGAAAGGAAAATCAATAGGAGATAAAATTATGGCCACCTCATTATCCCCTTTTGACTCACTATATATGGAAAATGTCTCGGGCCATATTTACCCTAGATATTCATAAAATCAAAAAGTCTCTGGATACTCAAATCAATGTCGTGGTTGGGTAATGTGAACCTATGAAACCTGATTGGAAGCCAAAACCCTATTAGGTGTATGACACTTTGACCCCACCAAATTTCAGAAATCCCACATTATCAACCATTAAAGTTTCCTAAGATCCTAAGAAATAGATCACAAAAAATGTATCCTGATGTGGGTTGATGATTTTCCATTGAGATCAGCATGAGGGAACAAATATAATGTTTTTTGTGCATACTCTGGTAGGGATAGCCTTTGTTTGGTATTGTAGTCTTCCAGTAGGATCTATGTCAGAATGGGAAGAACTTCATCATCAATTCCTTTATCAATTAAGTTCTATAGTAAGAATGAAAATGGTCCTTTACCTAACACATTATAAACAACATGAAATTGAGGGGGTGTAGGACATTATTGCAAGGTTTATGGGTTTAACCAACTCACTCGACATCGCTATCTAACAAGAGAAGCTACTAGAACTCTATGATGAAATTATAATGGGTGAGTTACAGAAGCCCCAGATTCAAATGAAATATCTTGGCAGATTCCATGAGTATACTGAAATGGACCAATGTATAGAATAATCCATAAAGTGGGTGCAATAAAATACTTGACTCATGCCTACATCATGGGGAAAAGGCTAGCCAGAGCAGAAGACGCAGCTATAACTCTCCAGCCAGCAATGATGCCCATCCAAAAACCAACATAGTCCCTGAATTACCCAGAGCCTCCTGTCGTGCAGCAAAAACTACAAAATCAATCGCATTGAGAAGAAAATAGAAATCATGGTCATCCAAGATTTTATAAACATTTCAATAAGGTTTACTCCTACTAGAATTTACAAGTACTCAAATATTTCTTTCCTTCCATGGACAATACCTTGCTCACATATCAGCAACACTAGAATCCATATGAGGTAGACCTCATAAACCATCCTGATTTCATCCCTTTTAACATGAGTTTGTGTCATAATGTCTATAACTATGTCTTATTTAATTTATTCCTTTATTCCATGATCTATTTCAGACATGTGGTGTTAGATAACACACTAGAGAGGGTGGAATGCATAACAGTTATCCTACCGAAAGAAGATGGTGATTGGGAAAAACTCTCAACTAGAAGTGTGTGAAAATTAAACAACTTGATGATCTGAATGATAGTTGATAAATCCCATGCCACTCTAAGAGAATCGTTGCAAAATCCTATAATAGAACCACCACCTAAGATTGAGACTCCAAATGTTCCATCCAAATGTGGGCGTGACCACCTACAGTTGGAAGAAATAGAAGAGGAAGAAAAATATTATCCTCCAAATAGAGCCTTAACTCTCACTGATTTCTTCCATATTGAATTGGAAACTCTGTCATCACCCCACCAAACAGAACCCTCATTAGATGAATAACTTGTTTTTGGAATTTTCAAAACTATAAATTTGTAAGACCAATTCATCGATGATTTATTTCCCCTAGATCATGAGTTTCATGTACCTATTCAGTTAATAAGAGGTTTCAGGTGCATAAACTAAAGGTATATAAGATAATTTTGGTGTGGTCGGACCCAGAATTTGTCCATATCCCTATAGAAAAATACATATGCAAATGAGACTCATGGGAAAGATCTCCAGCGATACCTACAGGGGTAGGGAGGAGTATTAGAACCCAAAAAGAGACATATGCACCTAATTTTATTTATGAACACCTAATAGGGGATAAACCTGATCATCCCTTACAAATGGGAAGGTCATGATGAACTGTGACACTGTTTGCAGATGCTCCCATAACCCCGGCACAAGCATTAGATTCTTCTGATCCAAATACCAAAACTCATCATCTCTACATATAAAAGCTACCCCATATTAGGAATAACTAACCAATAAAATAAAAATATGACATTTTGAAACATCTAACAATAGTATCAGCTAATCTCTCAGCCCTTGATACTCAACGTCATTCAAAATTACTAAGGGTAGAACTTGTTGAAGTGCTCTAGAGCCCCCAATATTTTGAGATAGAAATTTTTGTAGCTAAAGTATATCGAGAGGTGTTTTTATAATCATAATGTCACGTTTCCATCTCATTCACTAATAAAAATAAGGAATAGGCCCTTAAGGGACACATCATACCCCTATATGTCTCAGATAGGCTCAATAATGTGAACATCCCAAGGGATCAAATTTATAATGGTTATCGGATCAATGATATTCAAGTCTGAACCCTATGATGCGTGTGATATAGAAGAGATAATTTTTCATCCAATAATATATCCATCCAAGAGTATGATAAGTTTATGAAAACACCTCTTAAGATGATCAAGATTAAAGATTAGTATGGCAATTTTACATAAGGCACTGAGTTTATGGTAATCCATCAAGGCAATGTATATAATTTTATTCTAATAAGGTATTGGAACAATAGCCACCTAGAAATATATTAATCCATTCTTCATGGTATGAAGCATCACATTATTGGAAAATTAAGTATACTACGTGGTGATAGTGCTCTCTTTGAGACTATCGAGGCCACATATACTAAATCATATTAATATAAAAATAAAAAAAAATAATGCAGAATGATGATGTACAGGTTTTCACTGTCAATAACTAGGGGACCACCCCTGTGAATCCATGAAGAGTGATTGACAGATCTATGTACTCCCCATAAACCTGGTCTAGTTCATAGATATAATCCCATAGGTCCAATCCCTACATGTCCCTTGTGTTAACATCAAAGACTATCATCCCCTCCATCTCTCTATAATGACTCATCCAACATGGGATGAATATAACATCCCATACATTAAATAAATTGATATTACTTCAAAATTGATGTATATTTATAATAACATATAATAAATCCATGAAACTACTGTATCTGTATAGTGCATTTATAAACTAAGAAACATAAATAATATATTCATAAAACATCTACATTGTATCATGCTTAATTATTCATAAATAAACTCTTTTTTTACATATCTTACTTAATACCATTCTTCATGACCTATGGAATAGAATCATAAGAAAGTGTGAGCTCAAATTCTTTCTAAGTGTAAACAAGTGATATGTCAATCATATCGTAATCAAAAGTCATATGAACGTAACATTTTAAAGTCTTATCTTGTATATAAAAGATCATGATATCAATTCATGGGTTAAGAGTTCATATGAATAATGGAAATAATCCCAAAATTTATAACATAAGACTTGATGTTTTTTGGAATACACATAAGCTTCTAAAATCATTTCATATTAGTCAAGGCTCATTTCCAAGACAATCATAGTGGACAAATTCCATTATGGAACTGAGTTTACTTTTCATTCCAACCTGGTATTACTGAACTGGATTTACTTTTAGTTCAATTAATTCCTATCTAATGAAATATAAATCTTTACCTAATGCATTAGAGGGAGATAAGTGTCTTAACCATCTCAAAATTAAATCATTCTTATATAATTCACAAAATCAAAAACCATTTATCATAGCATATCCCAAGAAATAAAATGGGTTTCTTTAACAGAATTCCATCATAACATAATCTATATAAAATATCATTCAATAATTAATAGAAAAAATCATAATATTAATATGTATATAAAACCTTATTTAATTATTGTCATTTTATATGGAAAATAATTTTGATAAAAAACATGAAATTAATTCTTGAGGAAAATATCCATTCTTCAGAAAAAACATTTTATTTTCTCAGAATGCCATGCAATTTTTAAATAAAAGAATTTATTTAAAAATAAATAGTAAATATTTTAATGAAATCTTCCTGGAAATAAGTTGTAAAATCTGCCAGTGATTTATAAGTAAAAAAACATTCACCTCGTACTTTTTCTAGAATATTCAAAAAGCACCTCATATCAAATAAAGAAAAAAGAGTCAATTCATACAATTTAATAAAAAATCACCAAAAGGCCAGTATAACATTGAAAAATTTTATAATAATAGAAATAATATTACATACTTAGGAAACATGGACATGGGTGATAAATATAACATAGTAACTACATACATATAAACAATCACAGATAAAAATGAGACTGCAAAAATATCCCTTACCAAAGGTCTGATATCTTATATATGTATCTGAACCTCTTACATAATGATTTAAATATATTTTTTTACTTATTCCAAAATCATATTAATTTTTATAATATCATATATGAATATATTATCATCTTTTTATTAGTAACATTTCGTTGTCCATTGTTATTATGATAATAACTATGTTATGGTCTTATGCATGTTTTTTTGGATAAGATCATGTTCCAATTAATAGTTTATAGTTATATAATTTATATAAGGATATTGTTATAATATATGTCATATTTATTCATTACATTCATGTCTATAATTGTGTTTTAATAAAGATCATGTATAATTAATTGTATCAAATCGTGGAGACAGTAGGTTGTACAAACACACGAGAAATGATATCATTCACATAATTATTTAACAGTATTGAAGATGATTGTGTATAATATTTAAGAATAAGTATAATGTTGTAATAATCATATATACTTTTAATTTCCCTCAGTATATCCATCAATGTAACGTGGTGGTGAAAAATAGATTACACTGCCACGTGGAGATGATATGACGTACGTACACATGTGTGGTGATTTCATTTTTCATAGGATTGATAGAAGGTGGAATGTGGTTGTTTTATTATTATTATAACATATGAGTATATGAGTGATACATATTTTATTACTTTATAATGAAACAATAAAAAATTGTAAGTAGAAGAAGAATGATGCCTGAATGAATCGGTAGTTGAGATTGCATCTACCTCGACATGCATCTTCTAAATCTCTTCATAGTGCACATGAGTTTCTATTTGAAGATAATTAGAACCTACGGAATTTAACTGGGTACGTTTAGAAGAAAAAATGGATGGGGATGGCCGAACTTTAAGGATTAATGTGATGTGAGGAGTTGAGGGAGGAGGTTCCCTCTAATAATTATGTTGAGTGGAACTTTTGGAAAATCTGTAAATATTTATTTATAATGAAAACAAAACCTACCCTAAAACCTTAAAAATGTCCCAATTTATAATATTATATGATTTTGGGTTATAATATAATAATCCAAAAAAACTGGTCATGTAGTTCTATTAATTTAATCTTTTTCTTTTTAATTAACACATAGTTATTCTATTTAATTTTTAAATAGTGTAACAAATAATTCAATGATAAAAGGGTGATATATTTACTTATTTAATGTAAAATAGACCATAATTTGATAATTTTATACCATATAATAATTATTATATTTTTTAAAAATATTTATTTTTAAATATTTTAATAAAACATTATATTGATAAATAATGAATAGTATCAATTTGGACACTATTCAATTAGTAGTTTTTAAAAAAATATTAATATATTTAGATAACATCGAATCAAAAAATTTATTATATTACTATGATGATAATTTCCAAAATAAAATTCATTAGACATTTTTATTAGTCTAAATTAAACATGCTTTAATATTTTTAATATCATTTATTTTACATTTATATGAATAAAATAATTACTACAACAATTTTCTCTAATTATTTAATATGCTTATTTGATCAATTCAAATTAAAAAAATACTACGATGAATACAAATCTAATATATTTTAGAATAAAAATTGTATTCTAATATATCTTCAGCAAAATATAATATTTAAAATGTTAGACTTATTAAATTATGAAGGTGACACGTTCAACATCACTTTAAATAAAATAATATATGTGTTGCAATCCATTCTATATGGCTCCAAATGGTCTATAACTCAACCCATGGGTGATTATGGTAGAGTAAAACAAGAAAAATAAGGTCTTTTCACGTGTTTGGATCTTTTAATTTTTATTATTATTTTAATAAAAACTATATTTTTGAGTATTTATTAATAAATTTTTTTACATCATTAATGTATAAACTATTAAGGTAATATATTATTTGCCAAAAAATTACAAATAAATTACTTTGATAAATTAAAAAATTTTATCATTAAAATGATTATTTATAATTAAATCTAAATTTTTTATATCTTAATATAAAAAATGATTAAGTTATTAAAATTTGAGTGAAACATATTTAACTTTTCGTTAAATAAAATAAATTAAATGTGCTAAAATCATACAAGTGGATTAAAATGGATACCATTTAGACCCAAGGATTATTTAGGATGAAAAAACGTCATCTAATTATATTAATACATGTGTTATGGAAATTTTATAATATTATTCTTACCATTAATTTCCTGGTTTACCATTTTTTCTTATTAATAAAAATTGTTGAAATATCTATTCATAATTACAAAAAATAAAGTAATCCTTTTTACATAATTTGGACCTACTAATTACAAATATGGATTCCAATTATTGTGATTCAAAATATATAAGTTTCAGTAATTATTTTAAAATTAATCCTATTGTCACAAAGAGAGAACAAGTTTCAAAAGTTAAAAATTGAAAAAGATTGAAATGTTTTTACATATAGATTCAATGTAAAATTAATGTTAATGACATGAATTATATTGAATGATAATAATTGATGTTATTTATAAATTAAAAACGTTAAATTTTATAATTTTTCCATATAATTTATTTTGATGAAAAAAAAACAAATATAATTAATGTATTTTACTGTTCATCCAAATTTGAAAGTTATCAAAAAAATTAGAAATTCATACAAAGTAAATTTTTAAAACTTGCTTAAAAATAAAATGTTTATTTTATCACACTAAAATTATAAATTTGTTAAAATATTAATTTAAATGGGGTTCTCTAATCAAAGGCTTAAAATTAACCTTTTAAAAAATATTAGGTTTTGTACATAAAATAGGGTTTATTCATACCCTATGACTAAAATAACCATTTGATGAACATAAAAAATATTTTATTAACTATATAAAATATATATCTCATTAATTATATTAACAATAGTAAATCAATCAAAAATACAAATATCTATTTGATTTATACATTTTATAAATAATTGAAACCCAATGTATTCATAATGCATTTTCATAAGTAAGTTATACAAATTCATGCTAACCTAACAGCTAGAATATACAGATAATATTATAATAAGTGAATATTATGGTTTGTTAAACCTGAAAATTTCTTTTAATTAAAGATACTGATGAATTAAAATTATTTAAAGAAAATATTTCATAAAAACCTTAAGGTGCTACATTCTACCAACCATAAACTGAATTTCACCATCAAAATTCATCACTTGGTAACAAGAACATGAACATAACTCTCCCAAATCATATCCTCATCTTCCCACATTTCTTATTCAAATAAGCAGTTCTTACATAAATCATTAGCCAAGAAAGTGGTCTTGGTTCGTAGAACATTTTCTCTACGATCCATAATCATTATCAGTTGTTCTTCATAAGAAATATCATTCTCCAGTAGTTCGACATCTGTGTTTTGTACATATGAAGGATCAGTTATGTAATTTATCAGAAGATATTCATGGATCACTTCATTATATTGAGAGAGATTCAGTGGAAGCACCAAATGGTACTCTACCTTCCCAACACAATCCAAAATATCAAAAGTACTGGTATACCTAGGACTCATCTTTCCTTTCATTCAAAATATCATTACTCTCTTCTTGGGAGATATTTGTAGAAACATCTTATCACCCACTTAAAACTCTAGGTATTTTATTTCGATGTCACCATACCTTTTTATCATATCTGAGCTTCTCTTATGTGTTGTTGAACATATCAAACGTTTTCTTCCATTTCATAAAAAAGATCAGGTCCAAATAGGTTTCTTTACCCAACTTCATTACAAAAAGTTGGTGTTATGAACTTCTTTACATGGAGGGATCAATAAGAAACCATCTGAATATTTGGGTGAAATATATTATTATATGAAAATCCTAAAAAAGGTAGGTGTTGATCCCAACCCCCTTTAAAATCCATAGATAAATCTCTAAACATGTCTTATAAATTTTGAATTGTCCTCTCAGACTGATCGTCAATCTATGGATGATAAGTAATGCCTAAACATAGCTCGGTATCCAGATCATGTTGAAGACATATCTAGAACATCAGGTTAAACCTTAGATCCTAATCAGATATAATGTAAAGTGGTACTGCATGAAAACATTCCACTTTCTTTACATATATCCTGGAAAGATGATCTAGAATGAAATCCTCTCTAATAGCAATGAAGTGTGCTGACTTCATAAAGAGATGAACTATATCCTAGATTGAATTATTTCCTTTTGATGTTTTGGGAAGTCCAACGACATTGTTCATAATGATGTTTTCCCATTTCCATTTCGGTATGGGTAATGGTTGTAACATACCCTTAGACTTCTATCTCTTGGCCTTAACATTCTGACAAAATAATCATCAAGAGACATATTTGGAAAAATCTCCTTTCATGTTATCCCACTATAAATACTCTTTCAGGTCCCTGTAAATCTTTTTGCTTCCACGATGAATAGAGAATGAAGAACTATGAGACTCATAAAATAATTTCTTCTTTAATTGTGGTATTTGAGTAATACAAACCTAATTTCTAAACCTTATTACTTCATCACAATCATGTTTGAAGTCAGGAAAATTGTTCACCTTTATTTGTAGCTCTATATCTCTATTATGTGCATCCTTAATCTTTACTTGTATATATGGTTGAAAATTCATTTGAGAAATATAATATTTATCCCCATCCTTTAAATTTTCAAGATATATAGTTTTCAAATCCATAAATATTGGATATTTTGTTATCCTCGTCATGAATAAGCTAGCATGGTCTTGTCGACTCAAAGCATCTTCCACATTGTTTGATCTCCTAGGGTGGTAATGTATTCAGAAATATTAATATTTAATCAACTCCAACCATCTTCTTTGGTGAATATTCATCTTCTTTAGTGTGAAAATATTTTTTAATGTTTTATGATCAGTATAAATATCACACCATTCAACATAAATATAATGCCTCTATATATTTAATGTAAAGACTACCGCAGCTAACTCCAAATCATGAGTTGGGTAATTTTTCTCATGGATCTTTAACTACCATGAGAAATAAGCTGTCACCAAATCATTTTTCAAGAGAACACATCCCAAACCCTTCTTGGATGCATCACTATAGATCACAAACTTTTCCCCACTATAATGAATTTTGAGCACAAGGGCACTGACTAAGATTCTTTTTAGATCTTCAATATTATCTTCACATTCCTCCGTCTATACAAGAATAACTTCTTTCTGAGTCAACATGGTGACTGGATTAGATAATTGGGAAAAATATTTCACAAAACATCAATAATATCCATCCAAACCAACAAAACGTTGTATCTCAGTTGCCGTTTTTGGTCACGTACAACTTTCAAAAACATTTATTTATGATGGATCCATAGATATCCATTCTCTTGAGATTATGTTACCAAAAAATGAAAATTATAAGCCAAAATTCACACTTGGTAAATTTTTCTTAAGTAATATTCTTTCTTAGGGACTTCAGTACAATAATCAAGTTGTCTTCATGGTCTTCGTTTATCTTTGAATAGACAAGACTATCATCTATAAAGACTACCACGAACTGATCAGCATAGTTTTTAAAGACACTATTCATTAGATCTATGATGATAGTGGTAGAATTAGAAAAACTAAAAGGCATCACTATAAATTCATTGGGTCCATAACTAGTATGGAATGCTATCTTTGGTATATCCTCCTTCTTCACCCACAATTGATGATATCTTGAATAATGTTCAATCTTGGAAAAGTATTGAGCTATGTGTAGGTGGTTAAATAATTATTCAATGCAAGGAAGATGATATTTTTTCTTGATAGTAATTTAGTTATGTTTATAATAATCAATGAAGTGTCTTATTGTTCCAACATTATTCTTAACGAACAAGAAAGGTGTTCCACACTATGACTCAATAGGGTGTATGAATCCCTTACCAAGATTCTCTTGGACTATCCTCTTTAATTACTACTACATAATTGCGTTTAGTATATAAGGATACTTTAAAATAAGCATAGAAACTGATATGAGATCTATTGAAAACTAATGTTCATGATTTTGTGGAAGACCTATAAATTCTTCTAGAAATACATCACCAAACTCTTGTACAATGGGTGTATTATTAATAATGAGTTTTAACCAACCATTTGTAACAAATAATCATTATTTATTGGAATAAATACACATAAGATGGTGGAAATGTCTATTTAAATCTAATTACCGCCTTTATATATGGTTCTGACATGATGATAGTCTTTCCCATTCGAGAACTATTTTTGAATTCATTTCTTATGTCATTGGATACTTAGTGATGCTCAAGTATCCAACACTGATCCCAATTACAAAAAAATTAAAAATTCACCCCACATTTCATATAATCCAAAAATATGTTGGAGATTTCATTTAGAACTATGTTTTACATGATTCTAATCTCATGAGATACGTAGTGAAGCTCGAGTCTTTATATTTTGGTCCAGCCACAGAATTTCCACATTTTCCCATCAGTTCCCACATTCATATTGCATGACGTCATAGTGCCTCGAAGTACTTCCATAGCAACAACTTTAATATATATTGATGTATGTTATTACTGCAATATGTCAAATTCCATGGATGTATGTTCTTACCACATGATGTCATTATTGAATAGAGGAAAGTAAATCCTAACTACATGATATAAAACTAAGAAAAAAATCACCCATTTCTCATTCTTTACCAAATGACCATAAGAAATTTACCCTTGTCAACCATAGTATAGGGTAATTCCACCATCATTGAAGGAAACACAATCTATAAGACCCATGTCATGTATCAGGTGTCACAGATCATTGTAATCTTCCATGGCCCTTGGAAAGGATATCTAGTTATAAGGAACCTTTTCGTGACTTTGAATAAAATCCTATATATCCTTCAAAATGTGTGTATGTCTATCTACCCAATGTGTCACTCTATAAAAAAAAAGTTTTAATCCTTTTAAGCATTGGAATCACTATGGAAGAACTCAATACCTATCTGTATTATAAATACTCTTTGTATGACTATCCCTTATCATCAAACATGACCTGAGAACCTTGATTCATGATTTACAACACTATCATGTCTTTCTCATAAGGATTTTATAGTACTCTTGACCATAGGAATCCTAATTAGGCACTTGCATAACATTTACCATATTATGTCCATTTGCATCATGACAATAAACTTAGTGTACTATTTTCAAACCTGTAGGAACATGATTATCAATCCTTTAATGGTCCAAATTTAATGTCTTAAACTGCTAATGAATAAGACAAAAAACATTCCAGGTTGATACCCACAAAGAAAGTCCTTAGAAAAATATGGGTGCATGCTCAATAAACTCCCCATTCATATATTTTTTACAAAAATTATGGAATAAATAGATATGGTTGAAATCTAATAGGGCCTTCTAATAAACACTTGTCAAAGCCTATAAATTCTCACTCGGTCCCCTGGCCTAGGAAAAAGTTAGTGTAACTAGTTTGTCACATATCATCTCCCTGAGAATACTTTTTTTTTGTGGTGAAACACCATATAGGGTACATGAACCCTCCTTGGATTTTAATGTCTCAACAGATCACAGTTCATGATTTGGGGTATCCTATATCACTATAACTTTTCATTTCCCTTGGAATGAATATCCAGCATGAAGTACCCTTATCTGGACTATGCATGCATGCCTCTAGATCCTGCATATGTGTATATAGTCGTTAACCAAATATGACACTCAAAAAGAAAATTCTAGTTCTTTTTATCTCTGACATCATCATGGTATCACTCAACACCTCAGTGTGTCTAAACTACTCCCAATATGACTTTACCATATCACTCACCTGAATAGAGAACTCTGTATCATGATTTACAATCCCCACAACAAACTACCCATGTGAATTTGATATCCGTGATTTTAAATTGACGTGTTTTGTAAAATTTATAATGGATTGTATGTGACACTTCATTCCCTAGCCTTTGATGGCCTGGACCTCAAGATTCAAATCCACGGTTCATAGTGATCGATCTTTATGATTTAAGAGATAATTTCACTAGGGTGTTGTAACCCCTCTTGAACATCCTTCCCGCAATTCCCAACATCATCATATAGATGTTTCAGTCTCCAGAAAACATTCATAGCTTCTAGAAATGAGTTAATATTACCTTTATCTTGGAATGATATCGATGAATAAGGTACTTGAACTACCTGCTGAAGTGATCCTCTCAATGCTAAAAGGAGATTCAATCCTTATGAGCTTTAGAAACACCATGGGGGAACCATGTGTTTCTGAATTTCATGTGAAATACCCAATATGTCTACACCATCTCATATTAATCGAATCAATCATTCGATCCATGATTTAAAAAACCCACACTCAACAATCTTTGTGGACCTATTTCCCAAATATTTCACCAAAAACCATATTTACTCTATAATTCTTCCATAACCCCAAGAAAAGATGCCCGACATTAAATACTATTTTCTTAAATATGCATGAATTCATTTGGATCCTTCATTTTCTTCTATGGATATCAACCAAATGTTTCACTCTACAAAAATGTAATTCTAATTCTTATGATCCTCATTAATAGCACGGTAGAACACAACACCTCATATTGTTTTAAATTATTCCTGGCATGTATGCACCATATCCCATGACCATATAGAAGGACCAAGCTAAAATACCTTTAACTAATGGAATATAAGGTCTGAGAAAAAGACCGTAAACTAAGGAAACATTAGGTCCGAGATAAAATACATAAAAATAATAGCTACATTAGGTGTATTCTGAAAGACCTTAAACATAAAGAAATATAATTCCCAAGTTAAAATACCATAAACTAAAGAAATAGAATGTCTGAGCTAAATGACCATAAACTAAAGAAAAATTTGTTCTGAGCTAAAAAACCATAAACTAACATAACAATCATTATGAGATAAAGCACATAAATTAATGCAATATTAAATCTGAGAGAAATTCCATAAACTAATGAAATATTAGGCCTGAGCTAAATGTCCTTAAAATAAATCACATCAGCATCCTAATTTAAAAAAACATAAAGTCCCTATATATGGCCCTAAATATTTGGTTATGCTTACCAATCCTGTCAGATTTTAAAAATTATAGAGCCTACTACCTATGGGTAATATATTTTACTATATAACTAGAATAGATACATCATTAAGTAATGCCATGTTAGTGGTCAAACGTGATCGTTTCCTAAAACAAATCTTCATATCCAAAAAATTATTTTTTATTGATTTTAGAAAAAAAATATGGGTAATATAATGGCCCTATAACACTATCAACTAATAATTTCCTATGATGGAGGTACGCGATGGAAGAAAAAATGAGAGTTCTCTTGAGAATGGGTGAATAGTGGAATGAATTGTCCTTCACCCCCAATATATAATAAATTTCACGGAATGCCAAAGGTTATGTGGTAGAACAAACATCACATGAGTAACCTGGTTTTTAAGACTGCCAAATAATTATGAAATAATTTTTTTCCTTAGTTTCAATCACATTTCGCTGTGGAAATCTCTCTTAAGGGGGGGCCATTGTTGACGCCCACAAAATAAGCATCAAACAAATATGAATGGAAGAAATACCTGAATTGGGGTATTATATTCCCCATATTGGAAAAGGATCCAAGATATGAGTATTAAATGAGCGTCCATGGGAATCATGACCATGTGACTATTTCATGGTAATAAGAAGAATCCACATACTGTACAAAACCAATGGGGAATCTGGTGGATCCCCCCTTAAAAACCATACTTCTCTTGAAAATGATCTCCAAACAACTGAATGATCACCCCAAGCACCATGGTTTTTCATATTGGAATGTTCATGAAAAACCATATGATATTATTCCAATAAAAAAGCAGAATAATATAAAAATAGAGAAAAACCTTAATTTTGTAAGGATAATGTGTAATTTCGTTATTTAGAAGAATTGAATTTCATGATGATAACTAAGAAAACACGAATGACCCCCAAACCATCATAGAATAAAACAATGGAGATAAATGGGAGGAGTTGTAGGTACAAACAGTCATTGAATTATATGAAACATTCTCATACTCACCTCGAAGACACCACAAGTTCTCTGCAACATGCATGCCACATCTCACAAAATCTTTTTGGCTTTTTAGCCTTACTGCACATAAGTCCTCAGGTGTGCCTAGGTTACTATATGCTTCCCCTTCAACAATATAGGGTAAAATAGATATATTTTTTCCACAGCATGATCTTGCACCCCCATATGAACCATATTGGTCACATTAGGCATCATTAAAAAAATAAAGTAAATTTCCTTGATATTCCTTTGGGAAACTCACATAATCTCTAGCCCTTTTAAAGTAAAACAAAGTGGATAAAAAGTGGGATGTGAGAGATCTCGTAGTTACCTAAAGGAATGTGACATTCAAATACATTCACAATGTGTACCTATGTGACATATTCAATTGGAAAATAGATCTTTTGAGGATTATTATACAATACACCCTTTGCATACAAGGTTTTTTAGGCAAGGAATTGTGCACTTGTGAAGGCCCTTGTACATGTAAATAGTAAAAGTTGAATATTCCCTTAAAATTAACATGGGATAAATAAAATATTCAGCAATCAAAAATAGTAAAATAAAATAGGGATTTAAATAAGTGACTCGTGATCACTGAAAATCAGTTGACACATTCATAACGACCCATGACAAAGATTCTCAAAAATGCATGGCACCATTCCCCTTCAGAAACACTTGATAGGATTCAGACCAGATATTCCATGATAATTAAAGTGAAATTGGGGTAGATATCCTTATAAAATCCCCAACCAACATGAATAGTTGTTGGATGGTTGAAATCTAGATGATTATAATCTCATCTTCTTGACTCCCAGCCTAGAGTTGACTTCTTATAGTGGTAGATCTCACAAACTAAAAGTCTCCCATCAAATAATATAATGGTGAATAGATAGAGTAACCATTTTCCATGCATAATGAACCTCATGTGCACATTAATAGATTACATGAAGGGATTCTATAATTGAGTGTTAATAACATACTTCATGTCATCCAGATCATGTGAGACTTCAAATAAACTAATACTAAGTGTCCCTATGTCACTTGTAATACATTTTCTAGAATCAAGATCAAAAATGGAAAACATAAACTAAAGACATGATCATTGGACCTCATGCACTTTGTGTGAGTCATACAAATACACATTATAGTTCCATGTATTTTCAACTAGATCTCACAACATTCATTAAACATGTTACTCAGGATATGTGAGATCCATTGGTCATGTTATAGAATGTCACACATTTCACTTGGGAACACTGCCTTGGTCAATTGTTACCTTCTAGGTCTATCACTTGATCCATGAGACGCCCTTAAGATTCATTTTGTACCTCATATACCTACATTCACTCAAATACTTCAAGTCATGTTTTTTATCTGGGAATGAAAATGAATCTCTTATAAAACCCACCAGGAAAGCCACCTGAGACTCGTGACTCCCTCAAGAAATGATGACCATGTCTCATGATGACCTTTAAGGATGTTATCCAAGATACCTGAAATCATTATAATCGTATTTCATTGAATCTTTTGACACCACTCATATGTTTCAAAATAGGCAAGTGATTTCTTTGATAATAAGGAAACTGGGTCATGAGATGGATTCTACAACATTCCAACTGGATCATACAATACCCTATAGGAAACAAAATATGGAAACTCTAGACTGTACGCATCGATCAATAGGGTAGGATCTGGGGGAATGCCCCATTATAATTGGAACTGTGATGACTTTTATTCCTTTTATATTCTAGATATATAGTCTCTATCTTCCATGATATAGTTCCATATTGACCATCCAAGGAGATACCAGTATCTAATCCACACAACCAAAGCAATGGATTTGATTGCTTGTTGACCCTTGTCTATCACAACGAGCATGGATCACATGGTCATAGAGAGTTGCACTGATCATGTCAAATGAACTATACACCCAAGGTTAAAATGGATTCCTCAGTGTATAAGACACAACTACCAATGTCATATAATATGGCCCTGATAAATAGGGAATCCATCTCAGTGTAAGACCCTAGAATTCTGGAAATATCAAAGACTATCATAATATCCATGGGTGTGAACATCTACCCTACCCTATCAGCAGGTTATGGGATAACTAAAATATGGGGACTCTAATTCCTACCATACTCAGTATATATAGGATGGTTTCCAAAGGACCGAGCTCTATACCAAACACCCCAATGATGGTCCCGGTACATATGTCCTATATATTAATTCCATGATATTAATCATTTATTCCCCCATTGTTTCATACACTGAGAAAATATCATGTGGGAATAGGGAGATCAATGGACACCTCATTAAGAACCTTGAATATCCACTATCCACGGTGATTCCAATTTGTAATCCCTGATGTGTGGCATGGTACGAACAACCCACATATAAAGATATATACCTTAGGTCTCATCCCAATTATGATATTTAACTATGATGACTCTGATTCATACCATAAATAGAAGACGTAGGACATCTCCATAATACCCAACATCAAACATTTAGTGTCTTATTAACCACACATATATTCTGTCCCCATGACGATAAACTTCATAGGATTAACACACAATATGGGTTTTTATTCTTGAAATAACCCTGATACATAGGATGTGTAATAATGGATCATTCCCCTCCTAGAAATATTAACCACCTCCTTATGTTGAACCACATTCATAATCATTTGTTCGTATGGATTCATAAAATAAATTGACTACTCGCCTTTAGGAAAATTGATGAAGAACATTGAATATATATAGATGGATTCACTAGTGAGACCACACACCTCAGTTCATCATTGAGACTCCCTTTATTTGTGTAATCAGTGAATTAAACAATGAGTAATTTTAGTAGTGTAACTATATAGTGACCCTATATTTATAAACATAAGCATTTCATATGATTTGGAGAATACTGAAACATTATACAAATAGATTCCCAAAGACCATAGTTGGTATAGTGCCTTTGGAATCATGGAAACATTAACACTGGTAAAAAAGTGATCAGAATTATCTCCCACTAGGTTCATCACCACTAGAACCCATCCTCGGCACAACAAACATAATACATGTCTTCATAACCAGGGAAAAGAAATATGAAAAGGGGTGGGATCAAATTCTCAGTAAGGGTTAAAAAGGATACATGTAAGCATAAACATGAGAATAAGGGTATGGGAACATGATCATTAAAATAAAGGATCATATACTTTATATCAATTATCATATACATGAATCACGGAATAAATCATGGTAGTTCATAATACATGAATCAAAAGGAAGTAGATGACATATGCCATGAATGCTTAAAATTTGAGTAAGAAATGTAATTATAAAAACACATAAGTATACAATTATTTACATAGTATCTAAGGGATTATAGAGACCCGGTCTTTTATTACATTACTATTACATAATTTCAGAGATAAAAAAACATAATAGTATTACATATGGAGGATACATAGGTTTAGTGTCTTGGGCAAACTAGGACTACACTTAACAAGTACAACATCAAGCATAAAAATTCATTTAATTTCTTCTTGTATAGCTTCTTAGTAGCACTTGTCCTCTCCTTAGTACATGTAGCCACCTGAGGATATACATAAAAAGGGGTGAGCTAAAAGCCCAGTAAGAGGATAGATAAGAACAATATAGCATGTGGTAAACATAATCATGACATAGGAAGAAGATCTTGAACATGAGAGGAGCATAACAAAAAACTTGAAATGTGGCAAAGAATAAAAATGAAACATAATGTATTAGTGGTTAACTACCACACATAATTGTGAAAAAAGCTAGCATCATGTTCACGCATAATTTCACATTTACTCATGAGATTCATCTCTTTACCCAATGCATTGGAGCGCTATATAATTCTGGGCTCACCCGTCACATTTAAACATTCATATTGCGCTATATAATTCCGGGCGCACCCATCACATCATAACATTATCATTATCATGCTTGCCACATAGAACAAATATCAAACATTTACATAAATAACCCATGGAAAGGAATGGGTTTATTCTCATAATATCACATTCATAACCTTTGGGTTCCCAAAAGAAAGAGGGAACAACATACTTGATATAAGAACCATCAACCTTGAATGAGAGGCAAAATGTGAGATCTTGAAAGAAGAGTTCTTTTGGAAAACATTTTGATGGACATAAAAACCAGTGACAAACATGTATATCCCAGAAAATTAAAGGAAATTATGAACAAAATACCTTTGAGGAGTAACCATATCAAAATGGAATGAAAGATGGAGAACCTGGAGGAGGAAAATTGGGTTCGAGATTTCCCCTTACCTTGTACTCGAATGCCTCCTTCTCTTTAATGTCCTGTATAATGACATTATTTTCATTAATTAGAAATTCCAGAACCTTTTATACATTAGTAGGGTTCATTATGGTTTCATTATTTCATATTATGTTTCTTTGGATGACTTATAGAGTTTAAAAAAACATTGTTTGGGGATGTTCGTTTTCATGGTTTTCTTGAGCGGTCCACTTGTATTCTTAATTTGATGTTTGGGTTGATCATGGGTAAACATACAGAACTGATATTACGTGTAATTAATGATATTAAAGAAGCTTGAATGATTTTATAATGAGTTATATTAGATCAATATGGACGAATCATTAGATAAAAAATTTAATGATGGTTATTTGGGTTAATTTGAGCGGTTTTTGGATCACAACGATCTTGTTTTAACATTTAACTTAGTAATAAGGCCATAGGTTATTTACAGAACTTAAAATAGAACATAATAGATATAAAAAATTCTGGTTCAACCATAAAAATGGTTTCATGACCAGATTTAAGGTAAAAATGAAAGAAGAGAGCATGTTGTTTTTGAAGGTGATAAATTATAACCACATGAACAACGTTCCCTTTAATAAAATAAAAGGAAGGGGGAAAGGGTGTGGGGTGATATAATATAAATTAGAATCATAATATTACAGTATATATATAATACTTGATTTACAGAACATTTTCGATGAAGATAGATAGAGGGAGATCAAGAAAGGAACTTGAACTTGAAAGGAAATTAAAGGAGAAGAGGGAGAGAAATTACCTTTAGAATCCTCCTCTTGAGTTCCTCTTTAAGGAAGATAGGCTTGGTCTTTTGATGACACCAGAAGATTTTGGACGTGGGGGATGAGCTAGGGAAGGTGTTTGAGCAGAATTTAGGGAATGCTTGGAGCTTGATAGGTGTGAGGAAAAGAGGGAGTGAAGGGTGGCTTTTATAGTGGAGGGGAGAGGGGTTTTCTTAATATTAAATTGATTACTTTATTAATTCCACCAAGGACAAGGAATAGTGAGTCATGGATGACCAAGAATAGTAAATTT
Source organism: Viscum album (assembly GCA_963277665.1). Lineage (NCBI taxonomy): Eukaryota > Viridiplantae > Streptophyta > Magnoliopsida > Santalales > Viscaceae > Viscum > Viscum album. The sequence continues at coordinate 517,936,746 of OY728141.1, forward strand.
GACTTGTGAAATCGGGATTTGGGTGCTTACATCACTTGTGATGTCAGGAATAGTGGGTTTTAATTAAAATGCATTTATATGATAAATTAATGTATTATACTATTCATCAAAAATTCATGTATCTCAGAAAAATCCCAAAATTTTACCCCAACCATTTTTCGACATGTAGAATCCAAAAATGAAGTCCATTTTTCAAAAATAATTTTCTAAATATTATTAATTTAATATTTAATTAAAATCACAATTTACTTAAAAAACAGTTTTTAAAATTAAAACTGATTTTGCAATTCTTTCAAAAATTACTTAGGGTCTTATAAAATTATCTAAAAACTATTAGACATTGATTCAATAATTTATGAATATATTTCAGAAAAATAAATATTATTTTAAATAAATTAATTAATTATAATTAATCATTTATGATTTATAAAATACCAAAAATGTTTACTAAGGTCAAATTATCACTTTTTATGATGACTAAATTTTATTTTATTATTCATAGGTAATGTTACTCTTATTTACTATTCATAAGGGTAGGTTACTATTCATAAGGGTACGTTACTATTCACCAAAAATTATTTTTGTTTCATTAGACTCCAAAAACTATCTTGAACACAACCGTGTATGTTGGATTTTTAAAATTCCAAACATAGGGGTGACAAAATTATGTTTAAAGGTCACTTATCACTTAGTAGTTCATTATTTTGTGTTTTTATGACATAGATATAAGAAGGGAATTTTCTATTGAAAAACATTTGGTCGTTACATTCTTCCCCCCTTAAGAAATCTCGCCCCCGAAATTTCACTTTACACAAACAGGTGAGGGTACTTCTCCTTCATTGCCTCTTCCGGTTCCCAAGTTGCTTCCTCAAACATTTGGTTCCTCCACAACACTTTGACAAGGCGGGTTGTCTTGTTGCGTAGAACCTTATCACTTCGGTCGGAATTTTTACCGGCTGCTCCTCATATGAGAGATCATCTTCCAACTGTACCACCTCTGAGTTTAGTACATGTGAGGGGTCTGGAATGTACTTCCTCAGTAGTGATACGTGAAACACGTCATGAACTAGAGCCATATTCGGTGGAAGGGCTAGACGATAGGCCACGGATCCTATACGATCAAGGATCTCAAAGGGGCCAATGTACCTTGGGCTTAGCTTCCCTTTCTTCCCGAATCGCATGACTCTCTTCCATGGAGATATTCGAAGGAATACTTTATCTCCCACGTCAAACTCCAAGTCCCTTCGACGATTGTCAGCATAGCTCTTTTGCTGACTTTGAGCAGCTTTGATATGTTTCTGGACGACTTGAACCTTCTCTGTCATCTCTTGAACAAGATCGGGACCAAGTAGTTTTCGTTCTCCAACTTCATCCCAACAGGTTGGAGTTCTACATCGCTTCCCATAAAGAGTTTCATACGGAGCCATCTGAATACTCAAGTGGAAGCTATTGTTGTATGAGAACTCAACCAATGGAAGGTGCTGATCCCATCCACCTTTGAATTCAAGAGATCATGATCTTAGCATATCTTCATGTGTCTGAATAGTCCTTTCATACTGGCCATCAGTTTGGGGGTGATAGGCCGTGCTGAAGTTTAACTCAGTACTCAAAGCATGTTGAAGGCTCCTCCAAAATTTAGAAGTGAACCTTGGATCACGGTCAGAGACAATTGAGAGTGGAACACCGTGCAACCTCACTACTTCCTTCACATATATCCTTACAAGTTTTTCAAGTGATAGGTCTTCCTGAATAGCGATAAAATGGGCAGTCTTGGTGAGTCGTTCAACCACAACCCATATCGCATTATTTCCTCTTGAAGTTTTCGGGAGGCCCATGACAAAGTCCATAGTGACATTTTCCCATTTCCACATGGGTATAGGCAATGGCTGCATCATACCTTTGGACTTTTTCCACTCAGCTTTAACTTGCTGACACACCAAGCTCCTTGATATATATTCTGCAATCTCCTTCTTCATGTTATCCCACCAGAAGTGTTCTCGGAGATCACGATACATCTTGGTACTTCCAGGATGAATAGAGAATGTTGAGCTATGTGCATTATCCAATAGCTCCTTCTTTATTCCAGGTGATGAAGGAACACAAAGCCGCGTTCCAAACCGAATCACACCATCATCGTCGATATGGAACTCTTGAAGCTTTCCTTCCTTTACTGCATTAACCCTCTTTTGTATCTCCACATCATCCCTTTGTGCTTCTTTGATCCTCTGTTGGATGGATGGTTGCGCAATCATTTGGGAAAGGTAGAATGTATTCCCTTCCCTTACGATTCCCAAATCCATCCTTTGCATATCCATGAAGATAGGGTCTTTCTCAATCCTCAACATGGATAGAGTAGCAGGTTCTTTCCTACTTAGAGCATCAGCTACCTTGTTCGCCTTTCCAGGATGATAGTGAATAGAGAAATCGTAATCCTTGATTAGCTCTAACCATATCCTTTGACGCATATTGAGCTCCTTTTGTGTGAATATATACTTTAGGCTCTTTTGGTCGGTGTATATGTCACACTTCTCACCATAAAGGTAGTGCCGCAAGATTTTCAAGGCAAAAATCACGGCTGCCAGCTCTAGATCATGCGTCGGGTAGTTCTGCTCATGGATCTTCAACTGTCATTAGGCGTAGGCTATCACATTATCATTTTGCATGAGTACACAACCCAAGCCTTTCTTTGAAGCATCACTGTATATCACAAAACTTTCTCCACTTTTCGGTTGTGTGAGTACAGGTGCAGTGATCAGCCTTCTCTTTAGCTCCTTGAAGCTTCCCTCACATTCTTCCATCCATACATACTTTACCCCTTTCATTGTTAACTTAGTTAGCGGGATTGACAATCGTGAGAAGTTTCTCACAAAACGTCGGTAGTACCTAGCTAATCCAAGAAAACTACGGATTTCTGTTACACTAGAGGGCCTGGGCCATTCTTCAATCGCCTTTGTCTTTGAAGGGTCCACAGAAATTCCCTCGCTTGTGATCACATGTCCCAAGAACATGACTTGATTCATCCAAAAGTCACACTTGCTGAACTTGGCGTACAACTTATCCTTTCTCAATGTCGCCAACACAAGTCTTAGATGTTCTTCATGTTCCTCCTTACTCTTGGAGTAAATGAGAATATCATCAATAAACACTACCACAAATTTTTCTAGGTAATGTCTAAAGACTCTATTCATCAAATCCATGAAGATTGCAGGGGTAGTAGTAAGTCCGAAGGGCATCACCAAAAACTCATAGTGCCCATACCTTGTATGGAAGGCATTCTTCTGAATATCTTCCTTCTTCACCTTTACTTGATGATATCCAGAATGAAGATCCACCTTTGAGAAGTATTGAGCTCCTCTTAACTGATCGAACAAGTCATCAATCCTTGGGAGAGGATACTTGTTCTTTATAGTGATTTTGTTGAGTTCCTGATAATCGATACATAGCCGCATGGTTCCATCCTTCTTCTTCACAAAGAGCACTGGCGCACCCCAAGGTGATGCACTAGGGCGTATGAACCCTTTGTCCAGATGCTCTTGCATCTGCTTCTTTAACTCCTCCAGTTCGATAGGATCCATCCTATAGGGGCACTTCAAGATAGGAGTAGCTCCGGGTATGAGTTCAATTGAGAACACTACCTCATGATCCGTGGGAATTCCGGGTAACTCTTCGGGAAATACATCGCCATATTCCCTTACTATGGGCATTTCCTCAAGGTTGGAACTTTACTTTGACTCAATCATTTGGGCGAGTTATGCTTCTTCATAGGGAATCATCACCCACAGCATTGAAGGATTTCTCAAGGGAGATTCATGATCTTCCTTGCATTTGTAGAGGATCATGGGATGGTTCGGAATATGAAAATATATTTCCTTTTCCCGACAGTTGATATGTTCTCTATATAACGAGAGCCAATCCATTCCCATTATAGCGTCGAATTCCACCAAGGGAATTATTACGAGATTTTCCGGAAGAATCTTCCCACATACGTCAATAGGAGAAGAATCAAACACTTGGGTTGCAATGATTGCACCACTTGGTGTTTTTACAGATATCTCTACTTCAAGGTTTCAGGGCTTCGATTCTATAGTTCTAGCAAACTTTCAAGATATAAAGGAATGCGTAGAACCAGAATTAAATAAGCCTTTTGCAATTCATGAGTGAATAGTAAGTGTACCTTGTACGACTTCATTATCATGTTCCACCTCCGCAGTAGTGATGGCATAAGTCTTCCCTTGTTCCTTTGTCTTTGGTGGTTGTTGGCGTAGATTACCCTCGAAATCTCGAGGTTTAGTGCACTGGTTTGAATAGTGCCCTAGCTCCTTACAGTTGTAGCATTGAACCACGAGTGGTTCTCTCCTTTCATCGGCTACATTATCCTTCCTTTTCATGTCTCTTTGACACTCGTGAGCTAGGTGTCCTTCTTTCCCACACTTAAAGCATTTCCCCGTCCCTTTGAGGCAGTTCCCATGGTGCAACTTCCCACATTTTTGGCAAGTGGGTCGTTGTGTTTTCTTCCCATCTTTATCACTAGATCCACCAGCTTGAAACTCCATCTTTCTTTTCCTATCACCATAGACATGGGACCATTCTCCAAACTCCATCTCCACTTTGAGAGCACACCGAACAACTTCTTCATAACTCCCAATGTCTCGAATTGCAAGAGCTTTTCGAAGATGTGGTTTTAATCCACTAATGAATCTATCAATTTTTCTATCATTGTTGATAACAAAACCCGAAGCATACCTTGCGAGCCTTGTGAAATTTGCTTCATAGGTTGTGACAGATTCTCCTTCTTTTTGCTTGAGCTCTATGAAATCTCTCTCCATCTTCGTGTGAAGATTTCGTGGGAAGTACTTATTAAGAAACATTATCTTAAAGTCTTCCCATTCCATCTCTTCTATTTCATCCCTTGGCTTGGTGTTCTTAATCAAATCCCACCATTGATCAGCTTCTCCATCTAGACGATAAACGGCTAGAGTCACCTTCTCTATCTCGGAACAGTGAAGAACAGAAAAGATCTTCTCCATGGAGTTGACCCACTGTTCCGCAACTAGTGGATCGGAAGATCCACAAAACGTCGGTGGTCGTTGCCGCATAAAACTTTCGATAGCTAGCTGCTCCCTCTTTGGTGAAGGAGGACGTTCCCCATTATTATGGTTATTATTCATAACCCATGATAATTGGGTAAGCATCTTCATGAAGTTTTGAACTCCACCTCCAAAATCATTGGGGATGTCGTTCGGGCAATCGTTGCATTGGCCTTCGCAAGAGTTGTTGGCCTGATTTCTCCTGGTTCCCACCATTTTCTAAAATAGAAAAGGTTAGAACAAAACATAAGTAAAAAATTCATGAATAACTTATCCTTTTAAACAATTATACCAAAAACATAACATATGGGATCCCTAGGTAAATATCATTGTGTGCATATTTGTACTTAGTCTCATGCTAGAGGTTTTCTTTAGGGTTCACTAATCCTAATTCCCAAATTAACTAAACCTTTCCTTTGATACCAACTATAGAGACCCGGTCTTTTCTTACATTACTATTACATCATTTCAGAGATAAAAAAACATAATAGTATTACATATGTAGGATACATAGGTTTAGTGTCTTGGGCAAACTAGGACTACACATAACAAGTACAACATCAAGCATAAAAATTCATTTAATTTCTTCTTGTATAGCTTCTTAGTAGCACTTGTCCTCTCCTTAGTACATGTATCCACCTGAGGATATACATCAAAAGGGTGGTGCTAAAATCCCAGTAATAGGATAGATAAGAACAATATATAATGGGGTGAACATAATCATGACATAGGAAGAAGATCTTGAACATGAGAGGAGCATAACAATAAACTTGAAATGTGGCAAAGCATAAAAATGAAACATCATGTCTTAGTGGTTAACTACCACACATAATTGTGAACAAAGCTAGCATCATGTTCACGCATAATTTCACATTTACTCATGAGATTCATCACTTTACCCAATGCATTGGAGCGCTATATAATTCCGGGCGCACCCGTCACATTTAAACATTCATATTGCGCTATATAATTCTGGGTGCACCCGTCACATCATAACATTATTATTATCATGCTTGCCACATAAAACACATATCAAACATTTAAATAAATAACCCATGGAAAGGAATGTGTTTCTTCTCATAATATCACATTCATAAGCTTGGGTTCCCAAAAGAAAGAGGGAACAACATACTTGATATAAGAACCATCAACCTTGAATGAGAGGCAAAATGTGAGATCTTGAAAGAAGAGTTCTTTTGGAAAACATTTTGATGGACATAAAAACCAGTGACAAACATTTATATCCCAGAAAAGTAAAGGAAATGATGAACAAAAGACCTTTGAGGAGTAACCATATCAAAATGGAATGAAAGAGGGAGAACCCGGAGGAAGAAAATCGGGTTCGAGATTTCCCCTTACCTTGTACTCGAATGCCTCCTTCTCTTTAATGTCCTGTATAATGACATTATATTCATTAATTAGAAATTCCAGAACCTTTTATACATTAGTATGGTTCATTATGGTTTCATTATTTCATATTATGTTCCATTGGATGACTTATAGAGTTTAAAAAAACATTTTTCGGGGATGTTCGTTTTCATGGTTTTCTTGAGCGGTCCACTTGTATTCTTAATTTGATGTTTGGGATGATCATGGGTAAACATCCAGAACTGATATTACATGTAATTAATGATATTACAGAAGCTTGAATGATTTTATAATGAGTTATATTAGATCCATGGGGACGAATCATTAGATAAAAAATTTAATGATGGTTATTTGGGTTAATTTGAGCGGTTTTTGGATCACAACGATCTTGTTTTAACATTTAACTTAGTAATAAGGAAATAGGTTATTTAAAGAACTTAAAATAGAACATAATAGATATAAAACATTCTGGTTCAACCATAAAAATGGTTTCATGACCAGATTTAAGGTATAAATGAAAGAAGAGAGCATGTTGTTTTTGAAGGTGATAAATTATCACCACATGAACAACGTTCTCTTTAATAAAATAAAAGGAAGGGGAAAGGGTGTGGGGTGATATAATATAACATTAGAATCATAATATTATAGTATATATATAATACTAGATTTACAGAACAGTTTTGATGAAGATAGACAGAGGGAGATCAAGAAAGGAACTTGAACTTGAAAGGAAATTAAAGGAGAAGAGGGAGAGAAATTACCTTTAGAATCATCCTCTTGAGTTCCTCTTTAAGGAAGCTAGGCTTGGTCTTTTTATGAGACCAGTAGATTTTGGACGTGGGGGATGAGCTAGGGAAGGTGTTTGGGCAGAATTTAGAGAAGTCTTGGAACTTGAGAGGTGTGAGGAAAAGAGGGAGTGAAGGGTGGCTTTTATAGTGGAGGGGAGAGGGGTTTTCTTAATATTAAATTGATTAGTTTATTAATTCCACCAAGGACAAGGAATAGTGAGTCTTGGATGACCAAGAGTAGTAAATTTGACTTGTGAATTCGGGATTTGGGTTCTTACATCACTTGTGATGTCAGGAATAGTGGGTTTTAATTAAAATTCATTTATATGATAAATTAATGTATTATACTATTCATCAAAAATTCAAGTATCTAAGAAAAATCCCAAAATTTTACCCCAACCATTTTTCGACGTGTAGAATCCAAAAATGAAGTCCATTTTTCAAAAATAATTTTCTAAATATTAATAATTTAATATTTAATTAAAATCATAATTTACTTAAAAACAGTTTTTGAAATTAAATCTGATTTTTCAATTCCTTCAAAAATTACTTAGGGTCTTATAAAATTATCTAAAAACTATTAGACATTGATTCAATAATTTATGAATATATTTCTGGAAAATAAATATTCTTTTAAATTAATTAATTAATTATAATTAATCATTTATGATTTATAAAATACCAAAAATGTTTACTAAGGTCAAATTATCACTTTCTATGATGACTAAGTTTTATTTTATTATTCATAGGTAATGTTAATCTTATTTACTATTCATAAGGGTAGGTTACTATTCATAAGGGTAGGTTACTATTCACCAAAAATTATTTTTGTTTCATTAGACTCCAAAAACTATCTTGAACACAACCGTGTATGTTGGATTTTTAAAATTCCAAACATAGGGGTGACAAAATTATGTTTAAAGGTCACTTATCACTTAGTAGTTCATTATTTTGTGTTTTTATGACATAGATATAAGAAGGGAATTTTCTATTGAAAAACTTTGGGTCGTTACAGGGATAAATTCCAAGACCATATTATCTGACAATGTCCTTTACTAAACCATGTGAACCAACATTCCATCCCTATATTACTGAATTGAGTAAACAAAAATTCAATCCCTACATTACAGAACTGAGTAAACCCTTAGTACATCCTTGTACTACTGAACCAAGTAAACCGTCATTCCATCCCTGCATTACTGAACTAAGTAAATCCTCATTCAAACCCTCTCTATCTCTTACGATATAAATCATTACCTAATGAATTAGAGGGAGATATATTTCCCACAAATCACATAATGAAATCATAGATACTTTTACCACAGGATCATAAATTAACATATCAAAACCCATAAAATTAAGTGATTATCGTAAATATGTAAACATATCATAACCTATAGAATTAGATAGGCTTCATAATCAGTTCATCATAAAAACCCGTGAATGGGAGATGGTTTCAAAATCATATAACCTATCAAAGAGAAACAGGTTTCATAACATCATGCCATCAAATCACAATCCATTGAATGAAATAATATGAAAGGAATCCTTGAATAATTTCCCCATTAAGTCATGAGAAACTCCAATGGATGTCATCATAGATGGGAAATAAGTTTGAGATATATTTTAAATAGACATCTTGAGGAAAATATCCTTTCTTCATTGAAGAATGACTTTTATAACATAAAAACATTTAAAAATCATTTTATTTTAAAATAACATTGAAAACTTATAGAGTATTCTTTGAAGACAATAAATCATTTTTAAAATAATTTTATTTAAAATTATATTCAAGGATGTTTTCAAAATATTTTAGAAAACATTTTTGAAGACATGGTTTTTGAATACAATGTATTTCCGACCAAAGAGAGACACGGTTAGATATTATTAATAATATTATTTTATGACCAAAAGAGTAGAAACAATGGTTTTAAAAATGAGAATATCTTGAAAAAATAGAGGACACAGAAACTCATGAATATTATTGACAAATTTTATCAAAGGATGTATGATCATAAACAATCTCAAAAAATGATAATATTGTCTCAATAAACTCTAATAACTTGGTTATATGGGATCATACTCTACATGTAAGAATAACGTTGCATGAACCTTAAGATATCATGAATATAAGAAGATTCATGAAAGGACTATTAAAATGTAAGTGTGTAAACCTCAAAAAAGATTTTAGGTGCATAAGGATACATGATTCTCAATAAAGGAAAATTGAGACAAAACTATTTTACCAATTTGGTAACATTGTAATGTTTAACCCCATGAAAGAAGGATCATATAATGGATATGTGAATACCCATAAATTTAGGTATAAGATACATAGAATTAAATAAAGGGTAGTACATGAACCACACAAAAGGAAATAGTTGTGCACATAACATGAATCTCATAGAAACTAAAAGTGAGATGAAATTCCCCTTACATTGTGTCTTGACTCTCTTCATACTAATATAGGATTCCTCTAAATTGGGTAAAACCTTATAGATTATGCCAAAATGATTCCTTGAGATGATTTATGTGCAAAGGGAGTCTTTAAAGTAAAAGTTAGGATTGTTGGGAGGAAATTTGGTAAGGCCTTGGCCAAATATAATAGGCATGATAGGTGTAGGGAATGGGTATAGGTGGTGGCCTTTAATAGGGATGGAAACAGACTCACATGAAACATTCTTAATAAAATTATGTGTCCACATGTTCTTACCTAACTAATGTCATACCAAACCAAAAAACAATCATTAATATAAGTTTTATGGTTGATATATGGAAAACCAATGGGTTTTGGACCCATGTCTAGGTAATTTGGGACCTTAATTTTAAGGTTTAGTCCCTAATTATGCTTAATTTGGCCTTAATTGTTGTGATTAATTTCAATCCCATTTACTAATCATTTCAAAAAAAAATTAACATTGACTTATTAGGATCTAACCATTAGACTGTATATAATGGTGTATGCCATATTTTTTAAATTCAAATCATAGAAATAGGAAGATTAAAATTAGTGATAATCCCTTAAACGGGATGGAGTAATGGGTTTTTAATGTGGGAAAAAGTTCAAATATTATGAGGATTTTATATTCATTTTCAAAGTGAAACTTATTCTAATGAATTTATTTTTACTATTAGATGTAATATTTATCTAATGAGACCATAACACATATTTATAATTTTATTTAACATTTATAATTAATTAGAAAAAATGAATTTTTTAACTAATAAGAAATATTTTTCAGTATTCTTCAAAAATGATGTTTCTCAGAAAAATCCAAATAAATCAACATAAGATAATTTTGAAATTCACAATTTAAAAATTATGTTTATTTTATCAATTTAAATTTCTAAATTTATCTAAAATTACCACTTTTATTAGAAGCAATTCATTCCAGAAAAAACTATTTTAAATATAAAAAATACCTTAATCAAATCATAAGTTTTATTTATTGAATTAAAATATAAACAAAATTTAAAAATTAGTTATTACTATTAATATTAATATGTTTAACAACTATTTAATAATTCTATTGTTTAAATAATAAAAACAATAAAATGATATATTTCATAGAAACTCAGTGTTACATATATTTTACGCCAACTCAATATTTGCATGCATCATACGCCAAGTCAGTGTTGCGTGGAACATACACCATGTTAGTGAAGAGTTTATCTTACAATGAGTGAGTTTCATGTGAAAGTAATACTTCACATAGTTCGTTGAAATATATAAATGAAAATTTAAATTTAATCATAAAAAACAAGTCCATTAATACTCATGTTGTTACATTCTTCCCCACTTAAAAGGATTTTCTCCCTAGAAATTCAGAACTCTGGTAAAAACAAGTGACGATACTTATGCCTCATAATATTCTCGAGTTCTTAAAAATCTTTTTATAACTAGTGATTTCTCCAAAAAACATTTACCACACAAGTGGTTTTGTTTCAGAGAGAATTATTTGATTGGTCCAAAATTTCAAATGGTTTATCCTGATAAGAAATATCCCAGTCCAGTGGTATGAAATCTGAGTTTGGTTTATGTGAAGGTCAAGTATGTAACTCCTAAATAGCGGTACATGGAATACATCATCGACATGATAATGATTTGGACAATGTTCCAAGTGATAGGATATCATCACGATACGATCGACAATTTTATAGAGGATGATATACCTAGGGATTAGTTTTCTATTCTTCTTGAATCTCATAAAATATTCTTGGGTGGGATTTGTAAATACACCATTTCTATAAATATAAATTATAGATCACGTCGACAGTTATCCACATAACAATTCTAATGGATTTGAACAGCCATTATGTGCTACTAAATTGTTTTATCTTTTTTGACCACTTCTTCAGTGATCTCAATCCATAACATATTTCTTTCTCAAAACCCATTCCAGCACATTGGAGCTCTTCATTTCTTCCCATACACGGATTCATATGGCTCCATCTAAATTCTTGAGTGAAAGATATTTTTGTAAGAAAACTCCACTAGAATAAGGTGTTGATCCCAACAACCTTTGAAATCCATAGAACAATATATAAACATATCCTCTATGGTTTGAATTATTCTTTCGGACTTACTATCCTTTTTAGGATGATAATCCATGCTGAAACTCAATTCTGTATCAAGTGTTTTTTAAATACATAACCTGGACATTGAGTTAAACTTCGGATACCAATTTGGCATAATGGAATGTAATACCCCATGTAACATTACCACTTCCTTAATGTATATCCTATCAAGATAATCAAGATATAAATACTCTCTGATATAAATGAAGTGCGGTGACTTAGTAAGGTGATCAACTATCACCCCTATAGCGTGAAACCATTTATATGTTTTGGGTAGTCTATCAAAAACATCTAGAGTGTTGTTCTCCCATTTTAATTTGGGTTTGGGTAATGGATTCAATATCCCTTTAGAGTTTTGGGTTTCATCCTTAACATACTGGAATACCAAACACTGAGATACAAACTCCACGATATCTCTCTTCAAGCCATCCCTTCCAAAGTATTCCTTCCAGTTCCTATACATATTTTTACTTATAGTGTGAATAAAAAATAAATAACAATGATATTCCTCAAAAAATTCCATCATCAAATCTGGTATTGAAGGAATACATACAAGGTTCATGAACCATATCATTCCATCCTGATTAAGGTTTAACTCAGGAACATTCCTAACCATTTGTGAAGGTCCTCATCTTACTTCTATACCTCCTTAATATAAACTTGGATAAATGGATAAACTTTCATTTCATAAAGAAAATATTTTTCCCCTTTAGGATTTCTGGATCCATCCATTGAAAATACATAAACGTTGGATCTTTTTTTATGCTCATCAGGGATAAGCTTTCAAGATCCTTTTGACTCAAAGAATCATCCACCTTGTTTGCTTTTACATGGTGGTAATGTATTGAGCATTCATAATCATTTATCAGCTCTAACCATATTCTCTAGTTTATATTCAAATCCTTCTATGTGATTATATATTCCATACAATTATGATCGGTTTATATATCACACTTTTTACAATAAAGATAATTCCTCCATATCATTGATGCAAAGATTACCGATGCTAACTAAAAATCATGATTTGGGTTATTTTCCTCATGAATCATCAGTTGTCATGAGGCATATGATATAACCATGTTTGTTTTTATAATAACACATCCATATACCTACAATGATGTATCTCTATAGATTACAAACCCTTCTCCACTATAGGTTAATGTAAGAAGAGGTGCACTGACCGTCCTTATCTTCAGTTCCTTGAAATTTTCCCCACATTCGTCATTCTAGAGTAACTTCACACCCTTACACGTTTTCATGGTCATAGTATTAGATAATCATGGGAAATTATCAACAAAAACCCGATAATATACATCTAGATCAAGAATATTATAGATCTTAGTCCACATGGTTGGTCTATGTTAGCTATCAATAGACTCTATCTTTGATGGATATAATACTACACCATCTATTGAGATTATGTGACACAAAAAAATACCGTTTGTATCGAAAGACACGTTTTTAAAAAATTTCATATAAATGATCTTTCTTATGGTCTTCATTAAAACTCTCAAAGCGGTCTTCATGCTCGTCATTTCCCTTTGAATAAATTAAAATATCATCTATGAAAACTATAATAACCATATTGTGGTAATCTCTAAAGACTCTATAAATTAAATAAATGAAGATAGGCGGGGAATTCATGAGACCAAAATGAATCACTATATATTCATAATGATCATGAATTGTACGAAATCTCATCTTAGGTATATCCTCTTTCATAACCCTCAATTGATGATATGTAGAAAGAAATTAAATCATTGAAAAGTATTAAACCTAAAATAGTTGATCAAACAAGTCATAAATATGGGGAACATGATACTTTGTATTTATCGTGATCTAGTTTAACTCTTGATAATCAATATAGAGTGCCATTGATCCATCTTTCTTTTTCACAAATAGAACTTGTTCAACCCAAGGTGACACACCAGACCAAATGAGTCCCTTATAATGGTTTTCTTCTAATTTATTCAATAATTCATGCATCTCGATCATTTCTATTCTACATGTACTATTTGAATTTGGTGTGTAACTAGCTATAAGTTATACTGAGAACTCAACATCTCATTTTGATGGATAACCTGGAAAATTGTCTGAATAGACACCCAAAAAATACATAAAAACAAGAATTTCATCGATGTCAATCATCTCACCAACCATTTTCCATAAAATTAATTTTGAATGGCTATTAAGACCCATAAAAAAGTTAAAATATCCACAAGGAGTTGATACATGTCATCACAATGATGGATGATCATTAAAGGGTTAGAAATATTGAACACAACTTCCATTTATTGACAATTGAAGTTGGATTTATATAGAGAATGAAAATACATGCCTAGTATGAAATCAAATTAAAGAAAGAAATAATTAAAATATTTGATGGAATCACATTCCCACAAAATTCAACCGGATAGGAATCATAAACTTGAGATGTAATCATTACACCATTAAGGGTTTCCACTAATAATTCAAACTCTAATCATTCTGGAGAAATATTAACACCCTTAGAAATTTATTTAGATATAAAAGAGTGGGTAGATCAGAAATTAAGTATGACATTAGCAGTTCTAGAGCGAATAGTATGTTAACCTTTGATAACATTTTGATCACACCCCTTATCAGATATAATGATTTCATGAGATTTCCCTTATAGATCTACATAATAAGTTTCTAACATTGATCATCATAACTAACCCTTGGCTTTGGGAAATTGTTAGAAAAATGCCCATTCTCCTTACACATGTATCACCGAACAGTGGGAGGTCCAATCTATGTGGCTTTTTCTCTATTAGAATTTTGAGTAAACTTAATCCCTTTACACTGACAATCAATTGCTCGATGTCCATCCCTTCCAAACAGAAAACATTATTTAGAAACTCTATGGATATTTCCTCCATGATTCCTCCCACACGTAGAGAAAAAAAGGAATGTTCATCCTCTTTTCTCCATGTTTCATATATTTTTATTTTAACTCTATCTTCCACTTATTTTCAAATCCATGAGACTGATATGTCACTCCCACCTCCATTTTATCATTGATTGCACAACATAGAATCTCTTCGTAGCTAATAATGTCTCTTATTGACAATGCCCTTTTGAGTCTTGGCTTTAAGCCACCAAATAACCATTCAACATTTCTTTCACTTTGGATGATAATTCCAAATACATACCTATCATGTTGCATGAATTTCGCCTCATAGTTACCAATAAACTTTTCATCCATTTTCTACAACTCAATGAACTATTTATCAATATTGGAATAAAGAATTAGAGTAATGTACTTAATGGAAAATATGTTCTTGAACTCATCCCAAACAAATGATTAAATCACATTATGATGCCTCGTATTATTGATTAGATTCCACCATAGATCTACTTCACCTTCGAAACGATAAACAGATGAATGAGTTTCCCATTATCTGAACACTGAATAATGGAGAATATATTTTCAGTGGTACTAATCCATTGTTTAGCAATAAAAGGATTTAAAGAACCTTTGAAAGAAGTTGGATGATGCCACATGAAATATTAAAAATAATGTTATTCCCTCATTTTCTCATTTTAATTTCCACCATGATTCGTAGCTTGATAAATATGCGTGATCATAACAACATGGTTTTTCATTCCAAATCCCATTTAATTTGGGTTCTTAGGTGGAAAATCATTGTATTTCCTTTTTCAATCGCAAATAACATGGTTTTTTTGGGTAATAGCCATTGAATAAAATAGAAATCATAGAATAAGAAATAGTTGTCATACAGAGGAACCACATAATCATGAAAAATCACTTATAGGATATCTAACATATGACAACATCCTTAATCTATTACACCTTATGTTAATCTTAGTTTATTCATATCCAATATATATTTCAATCCATCATAATTTATTGTGCTGAATTTGTGAATTCCAAAATCATATCCCCTAGGAGTTCCATACCAGGTGTGCAGCAAGTCCAGTTGTCATATACTAGATTACCCCGAGTAAATCCCAAAACATATTTTCAGTGTTCGTACCACTAGGTATATATGTTTCAGATCCACACCCAATTTTAGTTTCCAGATATGGATTTATTTTTAGGGAAACACTCACTTTATCCTTCACCAAAATTCATAGAAATGTTCTTATACTTTTCTTGGTCCTTAGAAATATCCATAGACATGTTCCTTAGGGTTCTCACTATGGTTTTTTCATCCTAGTTTCCAATAGTTAACAAACCATTCCTCTAATACCAACTATAGAGAACCTATCATTACAAACACAATAATTACATAACTTTTTTGTAATACATAAACATTACAAAAATTAAAACCAAACGACTATAGATGGTATACTTCCCTTGGAAATATGGAAACATAAAAACTGGTACATATGTGAGCTACAATATATCCCACTATGTTCCTAACAACTATAACCCTTCTTAGGAACAAAAAACATAATATATATCTTCATACTATGGGAAAATAAACATAAAAAGGGGTGAGATCAAATAGTCAGTAAGGGTAAATAATGGAGACATGTAAGAATAAGCACGATTATATTGGTATCGTAACTTGATCATGAAAATATAATATCATACCCTGCATATAAAAGAACTTATACATGAATAATGGAACAAATCATGTCATTTTGTTAGACGTGAAATAAAATGATGTATAAAACATAATAATTGAATGAATAAAATTAGTGTAAGATATAGAATTGTGGAAACAAATAAGTATATAATTATTTTTATAGTAGCCAATGTATCATTACCAAGACCATCTTATTGTTCAATGTCCTTTACTAAATTGTGCGAATCTCAGTTCCAGCCCTGTATTACTAAACTAAGAAATCCCTCATTCCAACCCTGTATTACTAAACCAATTAAACCCTCATTACAATCCTATATTACTGACTCGAGTATACCATCATTCCTACCCTGTCTATCTCATGAGATATAAATCATTACCCAATTCATTGGATGGAGATATAGGTCCAACCCGTCACATAATTAAATCATAAAAACATGTTCCACGAGATCATAAATAAACATATCCTAACCCATCATATTAAATGGGTATCATAAACAAGTAAATATTTATTAACTTGTGGAAGGAGACATGTTTCATAATAACTTCATCGCAAACGTAACCTATGATGTAAAGCGGGTTTCAAAATCATATAACCCATAAAAGAGAAATGAGTTTCATAACATCACACCATCAAAAAATAATCCATTCAAAGATAGAATATGAATGGAAACTATAAATAATTCTCCCTTAAAGGCATGATAAACACCCATGAATATTATCTAATATTGGAAATAATGTTTAAAGGTCTTTTGAACACACTTCTTGAGGAAAGTATCCTCTAATATTTGGGGAAAAAATTATAACATGAACCCTTTGGAAGACCATTTTCTTTGAAAATATATTTGTAAACTTGTAAAGGAAAATTTGGAAACAATAAAACTTTTATAAAAATATTTTTACATGAAAAAGATCTTCAATGATATTTTGAAAACATATGTTAAAACATTTTTTAAAACATGTTTTTTAAATAAAATCTATTTCCGACTGAAGAGAGAGATAGTTCAATTTTATTAAAAACTTCATATTGAGTTCCAAATAGTGTAAAGAATGGTACATTCAAAAGGGGATATCTTGAACAAAAAGAGAAGAATGAAACTAATGAATATTATTGATAAATCTCATCAAAGGTAGAATAGGAATAAAAAATCTCAAAAAAATGATAAGATTATCTCAATAATCACTTATAACAGGGTTACATGGGATCATATTATCCACGTATGAATAGGAAATTACATAAAGCATAAAATATCATGAAGAGATGTAGATTCATGAAATAAAATGTATAATTTAAATATATAGAAATCCAAAAATGAGTTTTGGAGCATAAATAAACATGGGTCTCAATGAAGCAAAATTGAGATTTTGTTTAGTGATTTGGTAACTTCTGAAAGTTAAACCCATTGAAAAAAGGATCAAGGAATGGATATATGAATAACCATAAAGTTATGTATAATATACATAGAAATAAACCATTGGAAGTACATAAACAAAAAAAATGAAAAGAGTGGTGAAAGTAACATGAATATCACATGAATTAAAAGAGATAAAAAATTCCCCTTACTTTGTGTCTTGAATCCCTTCGTACTTATACATGCTTCCTCAAAATTAGGAAGCTCATTTTGGTTTATATCAAAAGGTTTCCTTGAGGGATCCTCTACTCAAATGAGGCTTCAAAGTAAAAGGGAGAATTTTTGGGACAAAATTTGGTTAGGTCAAGGATAAACATTATAAGCTTGAGATGTGTGAGGAATGGGTAGAGGTGAGGATATTTTAAAGGTAAGGAAAATGACTCACATGGAATTTATATAAAAAAATTAGTTATGCACATGCTATTACCTAAACAAATTCTTAAAAACCTAACAAAAAACTAAATAAAGTAAGTTTTATAGACGAAATATGGACATCCATTGGGTTTTGGATAAGTATTTAGTTAATTTGGTCCCTTAACATTTATTTGTAGTTCCTAATTAAGCTTAATTTGGCCTTAATTGATGTGATTAATTTTAATCAATATTACTAATCATTTTTTCTAAAAATTAACAAGGAATTATTATAATATATACATTATAATGAATAAAATGGTGTTTGTTTGATTTTTGAAACTACAATCACAAAATATTAAAAAATAAGATTTGTTCTAATCGCGTAGATAGGACGAAGTAATAGGGTTTTAACGTAGAAAAATGTTTTAATGTCTGTTAAATTTTTATATTCAATTTAATTGTGAAATTGATCCAAATTAATTTCTTTGTATTATTAGTTTTAATATTAATCTAATTTGACATTAAAAAATATTTATAATATCATTTATCATTAATAATTAATTAGATAAAAGTTCATTTTTAACTAAAAAGTAGTATTTTTAACTATTCATAAAAAATGGAGTTTCTCAGAGAAATCACAAAAAATCACCCAAATCTAATTTTTATATTCTTAATTCAAAAATTAAATTTTTTTTTCAAATTAAATTTATAAATCTTTCTCAAATTACATTCACTATAAGAAGTAGTTTATTTGAGATAATGATGTTTTTAAACATAAAAAGGACATTAATAAAAATCATATGTTTTATTTATATATAAAAATTATGAACAAAATTTAAAAAGTAAATATTACTATTAATATAAATAAGTTTAACCTCTAGGTTATAATTATCTTATATAAATAATTAAAACAATAAAAATAGAAATTTCATAGAAACTCAGTGTTGCTTGTATCGTATGCCAACTCAGTGTTGTGTGCATCGTACACTGAGTCAGTGTTGCACGGAACGTAAGCCAAGACAATGCTGTATGTATATTATTATGATTAACTTCTGGGTGAATGAATATTTTACATAATTAATTTCAATATATAATTAAAAATTTAAATTTATTCGACAAAAAGGTCGAGAAATACTTACGGTGTTACAAACCGGTCTCATATCAGGATTAGAAATAGATTCATGAACATATCTTAAATTTATAAGATATTTTGGGTTTAGGAAACAATTCCCACAAAAATTGGTGTGATGAGCTCGACCTCCCATCCAACTAACCATTGTGTGTCCACAAGAGTCTCTAGGCCTGAAAACCCAAATGACCACTAGCCACTGTAAAGAAGGTTTATACCCACTTGTAGATGTGGGAATAGTTGGTAGTTTCTGTGAAAAGATAAATGGTAGTTGGATGAGGGAATCCCACTTCATGCCACAATAACTATAAAACCCCACATTTTTTAATGTTTTGTATCTGATGAAGTTAGGGTCAAAATTGGGTGGTTATTACAAATCAAAAATGTTAATGGACAATGATTGTTATCCCAAGTGTACAATGATATCGGTAGTTAGATTCCAAATTATATTATGATATTAAATTGAAAGTGAATAACCATGTCATTGACGAGTTTTAGGGGTCATCTAATGATATATATAAGTATAAGATAATCCATATGTGTTAGATATATCATTAATAGGGTCAATATTCATGAATATTGAAAACTATTTTACCTCTATAATCAATTACTTATCCTATATCACAACATAGTATTCCTAATAAACATCATGATATAAACTAAAAAAGGATTCTAATATCAAAGGTATTCCTATAGATAAAGGCTCAAAAATCATTTCCTAAATATTTCTAAACATAAATATGTTTATTAGTGTCTTTATTTTACATATTAATGATGTTATGTGAATAAGAGTGTTTTCAAAAAAAGTACATGAAAAAAATTATAACCCCCCATCCTTCAAATATGGGATCTCATTCCATTAATAAAATCATCCTTGAATATATTTATTAAATAAATAAAATTTCATCAAAATGACAAAAAAATTGTGAGTTATATCAAAATATTGAATCTATACATTTCATTTCATTAATATTATTTCATTGAATAATTCATTCATAATTTATTATGATTTATATAAAAAAAATTCGGGACGATAAATTAGTAGCGATAACATAAATAAAAAATTATTTTGGGTGAAACATAGTATCAATTTTCATATCATACACAAAAAACACTATTATCACCAATGTAATATTTGGATTGATCATATAGATATGTTTTAACCAACATATCTTTAAGAAATATACATCATATTCATTTTTAATGTTAATATAATACATTATTACACTTATACTAAAATCGCATAATGAATTCATTAAAAAAAATCAAATATCATTTTAGATATAATTTCATCCAACTATCATCATTTTGGAACATAAATGTATTCCAAAATTAAATCCTTATCCAAAAGAATAACTGTGTGAACCTACGATCCCAATTATCTTTAGAAAAAATACATATCTCTCATTTATATAAGAAACATGATCCTTATATGATATAATTTATGCTACTCGTGTTTGATAGGGGTTTATTTCATCTCTTTCAAACAAACTAATATCACTATATGATCATGTGCACCATAATATATATCATATACACCATGTGTGTTCCAATATAACCAAAATTTCCACGATGTTGATCTTGGATAGTGTAAAATGGAAATATGGGATGAATTTCATTTTTAAAATTAAAATTAGTAATTACATAAAATACAATATGTTATTTAATGTGAACTAAACAAATAGGCACAATAGAATAAAAAATATCATGGAAAAATTTTACAGAGTTCGGTCAATACTCAATATGAGTACCTATGTCCCCTCCGAAGAGCAATATTGAGAGGATTATATTAGTTCCTTCAAATTTATGGAATCCATGATACCTAAAAAAGAAAGAATATAGTTTCATTTCACTTGTTTAAAAAAGAAACCCAACAGAACACTGGGTTTTAAGTTGAAAATGAAATAAACCATAGAACTCTGACTTTGGTTGTAGTGAGAACCCAAGAAGAAGACGAATGGGGGGTTATTGGTTTAGGAAATCAATTTACAATCAACTGACAAAATTTCATAGTGAAATGAGAATGAATGAAATTTTAGACAAAGAGATATAATGGTGAGGGTAGGTAGAAATAATAAAAAAATGGATAAAAATATCTCATGAATGATTAATAAACTTTTCACATGTTTCTAATATTAAT
The DNA here is from genome assembly GCA_963277665.1 of Viscum album. Classification (NCBI taxonomy): domain Eukaryota; kingdom Viridiplantae; phylum Streptophyta; class Magnoliopsida; order Santalales; family Viscaceae; genus Viscum; species Viscum album. The sequence goes on from OY728141.1 coordinate 517,958,176, forward strand.
AGGAAATCTATGTATATCCATTGTAGGTCTCATGGTTATTTTTTAGGCCTCATGTGTCTAATTGAGTGTTTGGAATGAAAAAATGTTTGGGAAGAACCAAATATAATATGTGAAACCCATCGATATGGGATAATTTAAATTTCAACATTTAATATATATTCTTCTGATTCCTAAAAAATATTGATGTTATATTTATTTTATGTAATTCTTTTTTATTTCATTAGGGAGTTTTACAATGGAGGGCACAGGCTGTGCTGTGGTGATTCTTTCAAAGACATCGATCAGTGGACCATAGCATAGATCCCTATAGTGTGGAATGTTTTAGATGTATCCATTATGGGAACAAAATCACCATGGAGTTTGGGATTCTATGTAGCACCTATTTCAAGGTGATCCCAACAACATGGATTATGAGGTTGTGATGTTTGCACTCGAGGGTGTTTTTTGTTTAGTTATTACAACTTGGACACCCTTATGAAATGGTGTGTTGGGTTTTGGAATAGAATTTCCCTTGTTAAATTAGACCTTTTTATTGTTAGCTATTGTGAATCATAAAAAATGTTTCATTTAAAGGTTTTAATCATGGTAGAATAGCATATTCTGTAGTTCAATGTTTATATAGACCGTCCTGCATCATGATTTGGGAAATATACATCATGGTGTAAGAGACTGTATCATGGTCTTCTATTTTAAAGTATAATAACAAATAGCCATGCATAAACTTCATTAATACTTCACCCATTCTTCTATTTAATAATTTAGGCAACCTAGAGAGTGATTTTAAAAGCAGTTAAGCTATTCTAATTTTGATGTGACCTCTTTATTTGGGGGATAAATCATTGGTGTTTCCTCTTCATTTATGATATGGGTCTCTCTATAATTATTTTATAACTCTAAAATAACATGATGGTTTATTTCGATTCCATGTTTGTTCTTTGGAAAGGTAATATTTGATGTAAACTAGCTATAGTATAAGTAATTAATTTTTAATGGATGTTTTATTTAAAAAAATTAAATTTATAATTATATATTAATTATGGAAGAGGTAATACTTCACTATAATTTTTTTTATAAAAACATGAAAACTATTTTCAAATGGTTTTGAAAATCATGTCTCATTTAGAACCATGGGTTCATTAGGAAACTGAAATATCACATTAGTGTTTTTAATTCAACTAGAGGATTTTTGATATTGAAAAACCATTGTGGGACACAATGTTAATCGGATCCATCATATCCCATGTATTCCTATTTTCTATAGCCCATATTGTGTGATTTAACATTTATTATTGGTTTTACCACATGACAGTGTTTCAGGGTTATTTACTCATAATATTATATTGTGGTGTATCCATGGATGGTATTTCCTATGATCACATATATTTCATTCATTATTTTCATGTTCATTGAATTTAATAATATAATAATTTTTTTATGATAAATGTGTGATGTTTTGAGAAATATTTTTATACTTCGAAATATTTATATAAACATTCTATTTTAAAGTCATGGGTAATTTTTTCATTTTATTGGATTTCGAATAGATTCATTGGTTACATCATACTAAGATTTTTTCTCCCTTATACCTTTTCCTTTAAAACATTATTGATATTATTTTTCACGAAATATGTAATGGGAAGGAAATGGTTTTGTAATCTGGTTTCTATTGAGTGTCTATGTAACCATACAGGGATAGTTTGTTCATGATTGATGGTCAGATGATGTTTTAGATATGGAATATATTATTTTCATTTTGGGCATAGCCCTTGCAGATGGTAATCTATTTCTTATTGTTTTTTTTTGATTTATTCATTGTGTATGTTTGTTACTCTTCATTTTATCATGAGACCATGTTGGTTGCTTATTTATTTTTTTCTTGTGGCGGTCTGATTTCGAATATTCATTTGATCAAACTAGGATGTTTCATTACAAATTGATATTAATGGGAATACACAACCATAATTGTTATGAATCTATATTGGGTAGGTTTAGATTCATTAGTAAAATGTTATAAGAGAATTAGAATCTGGATAGTAAACATGGGAGGGTGTTTGACAATCACACTTTTGTGTCTGAACTAGAGTTAGCATGGGTGGTATAATTTTTTTTATAATATTGAGAATTGGTGTTTAGGGTCATTTAAAAAAATTGGAGTACGGGTTTATTTAAAGGGACTTGTATTGTCTTAATGGGTTGAATTTAATTCATAGAATATATAGTTTTTTAAATGATTCTTTTGTAATGGAAATTAATTGTACTTCTGTTATGGTCTTATTTTTTGGGATTTTCTTATTAAATCATTGATTATTCTTGTATATATAATAGACATTTCCTATGGGAATAGCTTAATAAAACCCTAGAGGTTGTGCTGAAAAAAATTATATACGAAAATCCTTAGGTGGAACCTTCATACGTTGGAGTTACCGTTATCACAATTCAAACTCTAGGTGAACTTGGGGTCAGAAACTCATTATGTACGGTAAACCATGGTTCAGAGTTTACTAATAATAATCTACCAATAATTTGAGGTGACAACGAAATCCAGGAAATTGATTAGTGTTTTTAGATTGCTGAGAGGATATCCAATTTTTTAAATTCACCTGAGGTCTCTAATGAGGGTTTTTTCCCATATCTGCTTGAAAAAATGAGAAAGAGGTTGTGGGACTATATTTTTTAAGAAAATAATAGTGAGAATATTTCCTAGGATAATTTATATAAAATATTAAATAGATTATTTTATCCTAAAATGTGGTGTGTGGTGATGAATGAGTAACGTTTGACCATGTAGTAAAGAGAGCGCCTAGTTTTGGAGTATTCCACCTGTTTTCCAGAGTCATTATACATTTGACCGTATATTTTCATCAACGACTAAAAAATGGATTGGGGTTCAACATGGGTCTGAGAGTTTATAACATATTAATACTAATTATATCACTACTTTTAAAATATGTGGAATTTTAAAAAAAAGTTATGGTTGTAGCAGATATATTTGGGAGACTATTTTTGGGTGGATCCTCGATTGGTGGAGTTGTTATACAGGATATTATTTTAGGCCAAAAAAAGAAGTGAAAAGTTATAATGTTTTCTTCAAGACCTATTAATAGGAACTGTTAGGGAAACAATATATTCTGTTCTATCAATATTTTATTCATTGTCATAACAAGAAAATTTTTATAGAATCACCATAAACTGGTTATCATTGTTTGAAATCAATCTATCAAAAAAATTGACTAATGTTTGGAGGTAGTATAGTTGAATCCCCTCTAACCAAAATTTAATATGATTTTTCTAAATCATCCTATGGTGGTGGATATTATCCAGAGGCCAAGGTTGGTGCTGACGTGTCCATGAAATCATAGTTATTTGCGAATACCAACTTTATATTTTCAATAGAGCTTGATATGTATGATTAAAAAGGATAAAAATATAATTTTAGATGTATTGTTTTTTATTTTTTCATCAATGTTGGATTATTTTTTTACTACTGGTGGTAATCATTCAAATATATCATTAAATATCATTGAAATATTAGGAATATATTCAGGGATTATGTCATTATTTTAATATCATTCCACGCATTTGGGAAAGATGTTCAAACAATGGTTAGTTGATCAACAAAAATGAATATATCGATTATTATCATTTGAGTTTATTTTTTATCATCTGAAGGATTCCATCATTTCATGTACTATGAGTGGTATTTAATATATTAGAAATTAGGGGTCGTTATTACATATGATGGGGTGATCTCAGGATAGCTTTCAATGATGATCCTTGCTGTTATATTCCCGTATATGAAATTTCAACTTTTGATAGTGTTGTAAGATAATCCTAAGGACATTAGGGATGATATTTATAGTTTTACACCATATAGATTATTTTATTTTACAAATGAAATGCATCATAGTATGATACCATTTCAATTATATTTTATTTCATAGAACCTAATGAGTAATAGAAACCTAAGGGATCAACATTCTAACCGTGAGTCAAGTTGATTTATTTTTCCTACTATTTCAGTAGATGGAACACATGTACTCATTGATAACAGGTTACATGGGATCATAAAACGTTGAACATGTTATTGAAAGTACAATTTAGTGATTATTATGATCATGTAACTCTTTACCTATATTTATGATCTATTTGAACAAATCATATGGGCTCAATGGTTTTCAAATATTTACCCTTGGCAGTGTTCCACCATTTGAGAGTCTGTTAAGAGAGAATACCGAAGAAAAAATTTATGAGATAATATATAAATTTTATTTTTTTCATTTATTCCATTCAATCTCACTAATTCACCTATGGTATTTATTATGTTAATAAACAACATATTTCATCAGTTCATGGTCTTTTTTGTGGTTGTGTTCATGTATGATATTTTGATGTACTCTTATTCTGATGTTGAATAGATAAATATTTTTCATGTCATCCATAGAACATTGAAGTAACATCATATATATGGTATCATATCCTAGATTGAAATTTTTATCCCTGAGGTATTATTTATTTTAAATGTTATATCTAAGAGGGGAATCTTAGTGGATTCTAAAAATATGGTGAATGTAATGTCTTGGGGGAAACCCAAAAATGTGTTTCATATCTGAATATTTTTTGGAATTAGAAAGTTATTTTTGGTGTTTGGTTCATGAATTTTCAATGATAATATATATAATTTTAACATTGACATGTAATGGTGAAAATATTGAGTGGGGTTTCAAAGGTAAGTTTTTATTTGATTAATTACATTTTCGGATGACTTCAGCTCCAAATTTGATTCTTTCGAAACTGGTTTCAGGTTATAAAGTTTTATATTATGCTTATCTAATGGGTATTGGTGGTTTTAATATATGGTAAATAGGTATTGGTATATAGCTAACTCCATTTATACACTCATGAGAATATATTCTATACCTATGATATTTAGTTGGAAGTGGTTATGCATGTACTCATAATGGAGAATCACTATCTCTTTGGGAAACGGTTTATAGTATTGTTTATTCACAAGGTCCTAAAGTGTATTTTAACTTTGAAAAATATAAATTTCAATAGGTGTTGGGTTTAGTATAACCATAATTTTTATTTGTACAATGATTCAAATTATTGTTAAGGGAGTACGGTAGTTAATGAATTGAGAAAAAAATAATGACTCACCGCATAAAATAGTTAATAGAGGTGTTATCTATGATGTGTTTGTTCATTGAGATGAGCATGGGAAAGGAAACGGTAGGTGGGTAGGTGTTCATAACATTTATGGGGGATTAATCATAATTTCATAAGATACTGTGTCTCAAATTGGTGAGATACATGGATTTCCAATGTACTAGTAAATTCCAAAATTATGGGGATGCATCTAGTGAGTGGTCTGAGTCAATCATCGGGGCTTCTTACATCCATTACAGATTGGTTGTTCTTGTTTCTTTGAGGGATTAGTTGATAGAAGAATTAAATTGGTCATACTTTTCACTACACCATATACTACAATATTTATTAAGATTATAGATTATGATATTGGTGCCTAGGAATATGTTGGTCTATTGGACCATTCATGTCACAATGTCTGACTTGTTAGTGGATTAAGAAAATTCACTAGAAACCTATTGGTTTTTTAGGATCTTTTTTCCAATTTGGTATGTAAGTGAAAATATATTTCCATGAATTTTTTTTTCTTTTCCATAGGTTACATCTAGGAAGGATTTGATTTGGTTGATCATTTATCAGCTTAAAAAATTAGCTCATTTACCCCTTATCAGGATGATGATAAAGTTAGAACAACTTTATGAAATGTATGTATGAGATATTTTGAAACATAAATGGGTTCCCACTAGTATTTATTATTATATGGACTTTAAGTTTAAATCTAGTATTTGAATAGTTTTTCAAGATACTGTGGGATTCTAGTTGATTTTGAGTATGGAATATCATTTCTAGATGGATGGGAAAATAAAGAGAAATATTTGAATTCTTTGGGATATTCTCTGAGAAAGTGTTCTAGAATTTAGTTGTTCCTATGAAAGAAAAATTATTTTAGACTAATCATTATATAACATTTATTATTAGAAGTTTATTAAGATTTATATTCCCATACAATTGTATGGTTATCCATGTAAATATCACTTATTCTTGGAAGAGTTAGATGAACTATCTATCATTAAATAAGGCCTTGATTTGGACATGATTAAATATGTTAGCATTATATAGAAGTTATTTTTCATGTGATAGAGTCTTCAAAAATAATATAGTTACAATTAGGTGTGGTATATAGAGTTTTCTATTGGTTATTGGAACTTTCATAGAGTTTTGTCAAATTTGGGACACCATGGGTTTTTAGTGAAGGTTTATTCACAACAAAGGTTTATTTTCCCCTTTGATTTCATTGAATAAATTGGAATAGTTTCCCAATGTTTATTCTTTATGTCCTTCGTGACATCAGTTCATAATTTATTTCCTTTTTCCTAGTTGATTCAGAAACAATTGGATGCATCCCATGATAATTAATGGGAGGATGTTGCTGTTGAGCCTAACACCACCATGTTTGAGGAACTTGTTTATAATATTGATCACCAGGACTAGGTAATTTGTAGTAAAATTATTACATTTTCCTACATACTAGGGATCTTAATATCGGAATCATTGATGAAGCCTATGTGGAAATATGTTTTTGTGAGTATGAAGTCCTGATCACTTTCTGGGGATTGGATCCTTTTAGGTTGGGGAGAATTTATAAAACCTTCATGTTTTTGTATTCTATATTTTATCATTTACATGTTATTATAATTATTATAGATTATTTTTTTCATTGTTATTAGTTTCTGTAATTTGTTATGATTTTAGTAGAAAACATCACCGTGGAGGGTACAAGTTCTACCTATGTGATGCTAGTTGTGGTGTGGATTAATAATCTTTAGTGCAGAGACCTTGAAGGTGTAATGTTGGATGTAATTCCATTTCAAGCATCGTTTTATTTGTGGATTATAGGCTTTAATATATCCTTGTCTATCTTGGTTATCCCTATATTATAGAGAGGTGAGTTTTTGAATAGGGGGTTGATGGATGTTTTTGGTTATTTTCACATTTTTGAAACCCTTTTGGTGTGTTGTGTTTGAATAGATAATTGAGTCTCCCTATATAAATAGGATATATAGAATGTTAAGGGTCTTAGATCTTAGAAAGGGTTTAAACTAATATGCTATGGTGTGTTCCCAATTCTTGCATCATTGTGTGTCACTCAAAAATCCCATCTTTATCAATGGTTTCAGAAACATGATCCACGATGTACGTTGTTTTGGAATGTTCTAAGAGGTTGTTCCGCAGTCTCCTAATTTTTTCAATAAATAATTATAAACCCTCAAAATAAACACTTCTTTCAATTTTCTCTCTTGAATTTTGGGCACCCAAGAGAGATCATTGTATTCATTTTAATCAAATATTGTTTGAATGTAATCTCGTGAATTTAGAGATCAATCCTTGGAGTTTCCTCTTCTTTATTGGGGTACGTATATCCATAATAATGTTATAATTCATTAATAAAATGGTGTTCGTGGTCATTTATTTTTTTCTGATTTATGAAAATGATGAATTTTATATAATGGTTGATTTGGTTAATGAATTTTTTTTCTATAATGTGGGTTTTCATTAAAAAAATGTATTCAATATAGAATGACTTTTAAATAATTTAAGTGGAAATAATTCAATTTGAAAATGTTGTATAAGAATACTAGAATGGTTTTCATGTGTTGTATAAAATAATAACCCATTGGGACCCTTTTATGGGGGTTAATGTTCATGTCAGTATAGTGTGTGTAATTCCCCTATTGGTTTCTGATATTGACAGACTCTTATGGGACACAATTTGGGTTAGATCCAAAGAATGTTTGGATTAGGATTCATTAATTTCAGGTATGTATTCCCATCGGATAGAGGCCAAATGGTGGGATTTTACTTTTTTCCGGATTTTTAGCAAAATGGTGTTTCATGGTAATTTGATAATATGTTTATCTTATGGTGCATCCAAGGATGGGTTTTCTAATAGTAAATTTATTTTCAAATACAATTTTCATTTTCCATTATTATGATAATATGGAAATGATTTTATTAAAATTAATGGATGTTTTACAAAATTGTTATATCTTATGTAAAAATATTATCAACTAGTTCTTTTTCAAATATAGTTCTTACTTTTTCATATCGGTAGAAATTTTATAGATTATTTGGTGAAATCCAATGAGGATTTTAATAAAAAACTATTTTTAATATTGGGTGTTTTTAGATATGATTTTTCATGAAACACATAAAGGGGTGGGTGTCAAATAGTTATAATATTTCTCTTTACTTTCAACATCACCATAGATGGATTGTTTGTTGGCCCATGCATTTTTATCATTGTATTTTTATGTTTTACTTTTGGGATTTTTTTCATTGTTTTATATGTTTCATGAATAGATTTTATTATTCCACCATGAATTTTTTTTATTCTACAATTTTTCATGCGACTATTTTTAATTTTTTATGATTGAATTATGTTGGGATGACTTGGGTGATTTGCTTGAATGATCTAGGCTTCTTCTTCACAAATTTTTATCGAAGGGAATACCCAATAAAAAGAGATATGAAAATTCCTAGGATTGGTTTAGGGTATTTTGTAAATTGGAGTTAAGATAATCAGAATTTGGATAGTATGTGTAGGAGGGTTCCTTGCTAGATCACGTTATATTATAAACATGATTTACCATGGGTGGTTAGGCATATTATCCAATACCAAGAGTCTGTGTTTGGGGATATTTTATTTAATTAGATTTGTGATTTTTTTAAATGGATTTTCTCTATTAATAGAGGTGAATTTAATTTATATAATCCATATTTTCTTTAAATAATTTTTGAATATAACAACTTATATGGATTTCTGGGGTTTTAATTTGATTTTGGAGTTTCACATTGGATTATTTGTTATTTTCTTATGTATAATAGAAATTTATTTCGAGATGATAACATCTGAATATAATAGGAAAATTTGTATGGAAATATATGTTTGGAAATTACTCTCAAGGAACCTTCTTTGGTAGGATATATAATCAACAAAATTCAATGTTTATGTTAAGTGGGTGTGGGGAACATGAGACGGATGATGTACCATGGATCAGAGTCTACCTAGAAGAATTGAACTATCTCCCGAGGTGAAAAAGAACCCCAAGAATCCATGGAATAGCTTGATCATATTGAGGGGATCTTAAATTTTTTTAAATCACCAGAGGTATCTAAGGAGGGTCTTTATACATATAATCATGAAGGGCTATAAATAAGAGTGTTGAATTCTATTATAAAAGATTTCATTCAAACTGATCGTAGCTTGTTTTATTTCCTGAAAATGTTAAATATGTAGTTTTATCCGAAAATTTTGTGTGTGGTCAATGAATTGGAATTTATAACCTTGGAGTTTCGATATAACATATTTTGGAGTATTCCATTCATTTCAATGAGTTAGTGTACTTAGAATCAGAGCATATTACCAATGATTACATAAAGGCTCATTATTTCGAGATGGGGTCAATAGAAAATGTTTCGTTGATGCAGCTTCTATTATGCCATATTTCATTTTTGGATGTGGTAAAAAATTGTCTATATATAAAGTGGATCTATTTGGATAAAGTGTTTGGGTGGAGTCTCTGTTGGTGTGGTTGTTTTTAGGGTCTATTTTTTATCCAGAGACAACATCACGAAGTTTTCTATTTTTCATGATGCCTGGTTTTAGGAGCTCTTTCAAGAAACTATGATATTCCCTACTATAAATGTGGTTATAATAGTTAAAGTAACCCCAATTTCTTTAAATAACCTATTTAATATCAATAGTGGGGAAAATATTCCCATCTTAAGATTTCTTGTTGAATAATGTCCCAAAAATAATGGTTTATATCCAATATCACAAATAAATTTTAGGTTATTTCTAAAGCTTCCAAGGTTTGTGAGTCTTACACTCAAGAGAATGGGGATGTTCATGTGTATAAGAATGTTTAGGGATTTTTTGATACCATGTGTCATTTTATAGATCTGTATGTTCTAGAATAATCTAAAGAAGGTCTAGCTATGGCTAGAGGTACAATGTTTATTTTTTCTTTTATGGTTATACATTTATTAAATATTGGTGGTACTCATTTTATTATAATGTTCGTGTAAGATAATTTGTTGGGATTTCATTAAAATAGTATTTTATTCTTATTGGATCTTTCTACCCCATTGTGAAGATGGGTCCCAATAAGGTTCCAAATGTTCCTCTTATCAGGTGACGATAAAAAACATTGAGGTGGGTTGGGATTTCATAGTCCTTGATCATGATATCTTTGATGTGATTCTGAGAATGGATTGAATTACCAGTGTAAAGGATATGATTAACTATTATCATCGATGATTTAATTTCCTAACACTTGATGGAATATGTCCTATTATCCAAGGTGAGTGGGATTCTTGTTCTAGGAGATCAGGGTTCATTTTACAATATACTAGGGTTATTTCATGATAGTTTTTCGTGATGTTCCATGATCTATTGGACCTCATTTTGTTTTTTCCACTTCATCTAGTGGTTTTTGATTACCCTAATGTTTTCTTTCTTGATTTTTCTATATTTTAACCATTTATAGAAGTCAATTTTAACATTTAACTGCTTCATATTATGATTTCTATGTCACCCTATAATCAGGTACCTGATGAGTAACATGAACTTAAGGTTAATATTAAAGATATTGAGGCTAATGGATTTATTCACACATATATGTTCTATTGGGATTCTCTCATATTATTTACTAAGAAGAAATATTGGATTCTCAAATATAGATTTGGTTATTGAATGTTAAATCGGGTAATCTTAATGAAATGTATCTCATTCCTGTGATTGCTGATCTATTTGATCATCTCAAATGGGATCATCAGTTTTAAATGACTAGTCTTTGGTCTGTGTAACTAGATATGTGGGTATAAGAAGAGGATATAGTTAAGATAGTGTTTAGGAGACGGTATGGGCATTTCATATTTTTGGTAATTCTAGCTGGTCTCAATAAAACACATGTTTTCATTATTTGTTTTACAAAAGAATATGATTAATTTGTTCTTGGATTCTATTTTGTTTGTGTTTTTGGAATATATTTTCATGTAATACATTCAAAATGTGGGACACATGAATATTTCATTTATAATTATTTGATAAATGAGGGACAATCACTAGTATGGTATGACTCCAAATTATGAATTTTAGATCTAGGAAGAAAAATTTATTGGAATGTAAATCTAAGAATTGTGTCTTAGTGGATCCAGAAATGGTGTATGTGGTAATGACTTGGGAGGAGGTAAGAAATGTGTTTGAGAGCCAGATATATTTGAGATTAAAATATTGTCATATTCTATTTTTTCAGGACATTCCCAAGAATAATTTTATGATTAAATCATAGACTTGTAATGGTGTAACATTTGAGTGGGTTGACAAATGTCCAATATGTTTTCAGGAACTAACTATATGGATTAACTCCATTTTATTTTTTCATCCATAATTTTATTCAAGAATTGATGTTTTTTTGTTGATTATAGCAAAGATATTGAATGTTTCTTGATTCATTGTAAATAGGTAGTCGACTATGGCTCTCTCCAATTACTCCCTCACAATATGAACTAACCTACCCATGATCTCATGTAGGCAATGGACATGTATACAATCAATACATGGTGTCACTATCTATTTGTATATTAGTTTATCATATATTATGATACTAATAAACTAATTTATATTTTAACATGTATAGAGTTTAACTTGTGATAAATATACTAGGTTGAGTGTATTTATAGTTTTGATATAGATATTTCTTACACTCTTTGGAAAGTGAATATGGCCACTAATACATCGAGTAGAAATTTTTTGACTCGAACCACAAAAGTGTCTCTAGATTAGTGGTATTTGACGATTCAATTACATGATAAGAGTATGGGAATGAACGATGCTTTTGGGTATTTTGTTTAGCCTCATATAAGGTTGAATTACCATTTGATAAGAGAGTACAACTCAAACAAGTGACATACAATAATTTCTAGTGAATTAGTAAAACAAAAAAAGGAAAGTAGAATATATGTCTGGTTTCCTTATCTCATGTTGGTTATTTTTATTTCATTTATATATTGGTTTTTCCAATTCTTCCATGGTAGTAGTTGATTGGTGAAGGAAATATATTTTCATAGTCTGTACATATTTGTTGAACCATGATAAATCATGATTTCTTATATTTATATAGGTGGATAAGAATGAGGCAGTTGATTTTAGATTTCATGTGAGGGAGTCAAAAATGTCATTGGATCAATGCAGATCACCAATGACCTATTATATTGTTGGCACCTTTTTCTATGCTGAATGGAAGAATGATGATAAATTCATCTACTTTGTCACTAGTATTCCATTGACACCTAGTGTGAGGAATTTTATTTTTCTTACCATTTATCGTCTTATGAAATCGTCTCATTTCATCCCTTTTATATGTGTAATTATGCTGGAATATCCCAAATATGTGTATGTATGGTAGGTTATGAAACATTTTGGGATTCCCTCTATGATGAAATCTGATCAGGAACTATGTTTCGCATCTTTGTTTTCGATAGGTTTATATAAAATGTTGGGATCCATGTTGAGGTTGAGCATGCCATGTCATCAATATATTAATGAGAATATAGAGAGAGATGTTTATATTATTGAGGAAATTACTCTAGAGTGTGGGGATGGATTTGGTGGTTCCTAGAAAAAGAATATTTCTCTCATTCAGTTATACTATAACTACATCCATCAGGTATTAACTAAAATATTCCCATTTGATGCATAGTATGTGAGGGATTGTAAATCTAAATTGTTTTGGGTAGAGTTTGGAGAATTATTCTTGGTTGGACTGGGCGTGGAATAAATGATTTCATAAAGGGGGGAGTTCAACCAGAAGATATTGGTCACATCATAGGGTTATATAAAATCCTATTTATACGTTCATAATCAATTGCTAGAGTATGAGGTTGGTGGTTAGGTTTTTATAAAAAAATCACCTCTATTAGGACATAATTGGTTGGGTAAGCAAGTTATATTAGAAATGAGTTTTCTTTCCCCCATTGAAATTGTTCAATAGATTAGAAATGTGTCATATAAGTTAGAATTTTTTTATCTTTATATCAAATAATGATTTATTTCACATTTCCAAGTTTGGGAGGAATCAACTAGACCCTTAAAATGTGATTCAATGGTAAGATGATGATCTTGATCCATGAGCCACCATAGCAGAGGAACCAGTTCAAAATAAGTATCACCATGATTAGGTAATATGAATTAAAATGGTTTGTATGGTCTATGTGATGAGGTAGTATGGATAGGGTAACCAATTTTTGTAGGAGAAGTAATCATTGATGATGAAGTAGTGTACATTTATTTTTATGATTACATAGTCTTGATAACTTACATGGGATAAAATATTTTATTGTGGGGATATTTTAGAAACCCTATTTGTTGGGTAACACTCTCTATTTACATTTAATATTTTTAGTATGTTTATCAGAATTCATGGACATGATATTGAGTTTTAAGAAATTTTATGGATTTCATCAGGGATATATGTTGTGGATGGAATATGATTCACTATGGTAATGCTGGTAGTAGAATGATTTTGTGGTGATTAGTGCACATCCCTGGAGGGAGGAATGTTTGGTATACTACCATTTTGTAAATTATAGAACTATAGAGAAAAGGATGATTTATATTTCATCTACTTTCTGATACCTAAAACATAGAGAGGGAGGTGGATAATTAGGGACATAAGGGATGTTTTTTGTTGGTTATAATGATTTGGAAACCATTTTTTCAAGGTGTCTTAGGATATTACATTTATTATCAAACAATAAATAGGATTTGTGAAATTTCAAGTGCTATGGATATTAGACCTAGTTTAAACCAATGGACTACATCATAGTCCCAATCCCCTCATCATAGTTCCTCAATCAAATTTCATGCCCTGCATCATGGGATGGGAAAACTATTTCATGATGTTAGGTAGTGTGGAATGGTATGATATCTTACACCGTGGTCATTTATTTTAATGTATTCATATAAATACATATTCTCCCTCCAATAATCCACTTATTTCTATCATCTGTATAAAAAATTAGGCTCCCTTGAGATCTCTCTAAAGTCCCAGGAATCCCTTATTGTCTGTATCTTACTTCAGTAATTGGTTGATCAATACTTGGTGTTTCCTCTTCATTCATGAGGTAGGTGCCTGTATAAAAAGTTAATAATTATTTAATAACCAAATTTTCTGGTTCAATTCATTGTTTTGTGTTATGAAGTGTTTGGGTATTATATAAATTTTGAATGTGTTCATGATGATCAATTGATTTAAGGGGTTATCATTAGAAATTATTTTAAATCAAGAATTGGTTTTCTTGAATGGAAGTTGTAATTATTCTCTAGGAATTTATTGTATAAAAAATGATCATGGGTTTTAATTTTTTTAAAATAATAGAACCTTAGGAACATATAGTGAGTTTGAAAATAGAAATATCCCTTTAGTGTGTGTAATAACACTATAGGTGTTGTGATGTTTGTAGATATTTAATCGAATGAGTATTTCATAGATAAATTGTATTCCTGCTTTAGGATTATTTTATGTGTATTTTTTATTCGTAGAGCCAAGATCACAAACTGTGTTCTTTTTTATTTACTCTTGTCTTCATCACATGATGGTGGTTTGAGGCTATATTCTGAAAAATTTATATAATAGTGTATACCTGGACAGTTTCCCATATATAACATGATTTTCATAAATACATTTCGTTTTAAGTGACTATGATAATATGGATGTGATTTTATGAAATCTAAATGACATATTATAAAAGAAATTGTCTTTTGAAAAATAATTATAAACTATATCTTTTAAAATACCAGGGATAGAATTTTTTGTTTATTTTTCTTTTATTTGATTATATGTTGATATCCTAATGGGTTTCTAACAACTAGGTGCCACTAACAGCACATACACTCCACCGTTACATGTGAGTCAGGTCTTGGCCCACCAAGTACCACTAGTTTCCCTATAGATAGTTGGTCCCTGCCCTGGGTCCCACCAACATTCCTGAGGGGTCATCCATATAATGATAGTCCCATATAGGATAACACATGAACTTTCCATTATGCTTTATTCTCACTCACACAAACGTTGAGAAACATACCAGATGGTCACTCATCCTAATCATTGCCACATGAATAGAACACATAAATGTAGAGTTATAATCAGGCAGGCTCTCAGAAAACAAAGGTTCACCTTGTTTACATGAATCATATCATTTATTCAATTAACTCATTATAATTATGGTGTGTTACATTCACCCCAATTTAGAGCACAATGTCATCATTGTTGGGCCTACATCTCAACCCATGCAGTGAATCTCACTTAGGGCTAGGTACCATCTCTAATACAAAATGTAACATCTCAGCCCCATTGACCGCATAGAAACCCCACCTTAACATGGACATCAGATCCTGGTCTGCAATATTCCACCAGTTTTACTACAGACACATGGTCCCCATTTTAGGGCCCACCCACATGCGTGAATAGGTCATCTAACCAATGTTATTTTCCACATGCCAACACATGTCCTTTCTAGTCTGATTTTTCTTCGCTCACACATACCCTGATAAACATCCCATAACGTCACTCATCCTGATCACTACCCAGGTCAAGCACACTTAAATATAGTGTTCTAATCTGGTAGGATTCTAGAAAAGAAGGTACACCTTGTTGACATGAGTGATATCATAATTTAATTTAACCCTTTATCATTTTGGGGTGTTATATGGTTTAGTTATCATAAACATCTTTCGATTTTAGTAATTTGTAGTTATGGTTTTTAGGGCATGGGTATAGGGATGGGTGTCATGTAGTGAGATAGTTTCTCTTGAGTATCAACAGCACTGTATATTGATAGTTAGATGGTGACAGATGGTGATAGGCAATTTATGCTTTGTATTTTCTTTATTTCATTTTGGGAATAACATTTTGGCATGGTTTTGTATGTATCAAGAAAATGTGTGTTTCCTATGTTGTGTATATTTGTTTGTAATTATTTTTACATGTAATTGTTTTTAATTTTTTTTATCTCACCTTGTTGCATGACAACTCGGGTGATGTGTTTGATTAAACCAAGCCGGTATATTATAAAATAACTATGTTATTTTAGAAAGAGGTTGTCACCTAGTTTGTTGTCTACACTATCTAACCATCGTTATTCTTGGGGTTCAATTGTCTTGCCAACATTCCCTTATCCATTAGGTGGGGATCCACCAATAGTCCAATTATTCTAAAATTCCATTGGAACCACTACCCAAGCCATTGGCCAGTTGGTGAAATACAAGGACCATGTTGATGATTCTAGGTATTTTTCATATTCCACAGTCCATGAAACCTTTAATAAAACTCCCTCCCTTGAACTAACCACTAGTATGAACAAGTTAGGTCCTTTTACGTGGACATGTATTCTTTTTTTCACTTAATTTGTCTGGTATACTCCCTAAGGATAAAAAATAATATTACAGAAAAAAAATGAAATAAAATTGTTAAAACTGAAAAAGTGATAATTTATCATTAAAATACTATGATTATAAGGGATATAATTTTTTTTCTTCCCCTTATCCTTTGGATATAATAAAGAGCTGAATTTCTACTTTCCCTAATCCATGTTGATGAACACATGATATGTGACTCCTCTAAGAATGTAATTTCATTTACATGTTTTAATATAATCATGTTCTAAATGAATTCATCGATTAAATAGGCGATGAAATCCCATATTGGTAGTGGGTGTACCATTGAAATAATCAACAATATTAAAAACCACCACTTGAATAGCTCTGTGTATTTTAACATGTGTGGGAATTGTACCAATTTATAAAGGATATAATTGTTGTTATATTACCAACCTTAGGTAATAGTGATTGAAAATAATAACACAATCCTATGTGTATCAATGAGTTTATTTCATTAAAAGGGATATACATTAGTAGGTCAGCCTATGTAATAAGTCTCTAATTTTCAACTCCAAAATCTATTCCTCACATCTCATATAAAACCATTTTTTTAGCATGTAAAATTTAATTAATTATATCCTTAACATATCATCCTAACCCATTACACTTAATGATAATCATCTTTTAGGGATAGCTCAAAGTCATATATTGAGGATAAATTATCATTATACAAACATGTAATGAAAATTACATCACATAAGAATAAATGATTAATGGACTATTCCATTCATTACGATAACTGTATACAACATAAAACCATTACATCAGTTTTTTATATATCATATTCCTAGAGACTCTATATGACACTCACAATTATGATATGATAATTATTCATTAAAGCATCTACAATATTTTCATTTTTATCCAGCCTATAGATTCAGAACTTTCCCCTCACAATGATCTCTCATGTGGTATTTTATTTTAGAATGATATTTCTTTTCCATTTGTTGAGATTAGGATTACATGGTGTGCTTGATGTGTCATTTCCAACAACAATGAGGGGAGGTATAGAGATACGTTTTTATAGTCCCTCCTAGAAATCACATAATTACTTCATTTTCAAGAATAATATACACATATATAGAATATTACAAAACCTTATCATCAGAATTTAAGGCTCTAGAACATTCTATAAACCAATGGAAGGTTGTTAATCTCTATCTGTACAAGGATAATCCATGTATATTCCACTGGGATATAATTCTCTAATACCATATTGATATGTTATTTTATTGAATGTTATAGACATTTACATCCAAACCAATATGAATTGAAGGAAAAATAATTTTTAACAATAAAATGAATTTTAGATCCATTAATATCATTTGATTCATTCATGTCTTATGAGTTTTTCAAAAACATCCCATAATGTCCTTACTTTCATTATAAGGGTGGAATGGTTGATGCTGCATAGGTTTTGAGAGGGATAGATACATAGGATCCATACGTGATGGGAGAATGTCATGACCCAATCATTGAGGTCTTATACCACTCCAGTAATAATATAAATTCAATTTTTCATGTAGGTTTTACATATCCATGAAAGGTATGATATCCATAGAATGTTGGAGATAATGTGTATCAGTCTCGAAACCACATTGGTTAGTAGATGGGGCCACTCTACAGATGAGTATGCATTATTAAGGAACCAGTGAACCTCACATCACTTGAAGTTATAGATGGTTGAACTTACATGGGGAGAAGGGACTGGGGTTCCACATGAACAATATTTTATGCTAAGATTCCAATCCCACTAATGATGGACCAATTATTTTCATATTAAAAATCATAAAATCCAAAAAATCTAGGAACCTCTTTTAATTTTGTGAAATTATTCTTGATCCAAACCCCTTACTTCATTTAATTTTATACATTGATGTATTCTACCTAATTTTTTGTTTCTGTTATAGGGTCTTATTTAGAACTATTACAAATGATAACCCAAATATTTATTAAAAACAAACTTCTAGGTTATGATTTCAAGTCATCTCTGTCATATTAGAAACTATCATCTATGTAACACTTCACACATTTTTATTCATATACTATAAATTATAAGAGCATTTACTCATTCATTCTCGATCACATAATGATATTCTTAAATGATATCTAATGAATCTTAGCATGATTTGATTGGTATAAAATATTTAAACATAGATATCCAATAATATCAAGCTGATTATGATACATGACATGCATGATAGATCCTATGGTGGATGCATAAGAAAATATATCATTCCTCCCAAAAGCATCATAAGGATCCAAAATATAATTATACTTTTTCCATGTAACATGTGTAAATATCCCTTCTTAGATATCCCTATGATAAATAAATCATTCACACTAAAAATTCAATTTTTTTGATTAATTCAAAGTTGTTTATTAGATACATCTCTGTAGAACAATATACCTAGTATATAGAATGCCTCACCCATGAATTTAGTTTAGAAGAATTTATTGAACCATATCTTTATAAATGAAAAATTTGGGATAAAATTTCTTATATGATGTTTTTTTCTAAATATACAATATCAAAAAAAACTACTATGTTCCCCGTAATATTCCAGTATATTTAGGAATCATCATCATTATTTAATTAAAAATAATCTTTTTTTCATCATAAAACTAGATATTCCATCTCTGAGAATCTTGATTCAATATATGAATATATTTTTCTATCATTCATACCATTTAAATATCATTTGGCACATAAAACCAATTGATTTGTATCAAATACGCATCTAACAATAAATTCATATTAATAAAAATAGAATTGATATTCATGTAATAAATCCCATAATTAAAATAATATACTATGTATTGAGATATATAAATAGAATTTATCATCACAACAGAAGAAAAAGATTCTTCATGGTCCTTATATTATATTGAAATATTTTTCCACAATGTGGTCTTTATAAGTAGAGACTCTAACATCAATATTAGTCTTCTTAGTAATACCCAATTACACCTGATGGGATTCACCAATATTTTTGCATCCATTAAATTCCATATAATATTATTTTAAATGGAGTCTATTTTAACATTCACTTATTTTGATATTTATAAGAATCTGTACACTTTATGGCCTCCTTGTAAGTGGTTGGTTGAACATTGATAACAAGTACATCATCATCATTAGCTATGAAAAATAAAAATATCCTGACCTCATTTTTATTCTTACCATATCATTTAGGTTCATATATATTTTGAGTAGGTTACTATTCAATAAATATTTATAGAAATAGCTATAAATTCATCATATGAACACTTCTTATTTACTGGTGTTAAAATTCCCTAGTTTTAACATTCCTCACACCAACTCCATGATTTCTACATTCCAAATCATAGAATATAAGATTTAATGGGTAAAATATTCATTATGATTAAAATATTAACTTCCCTTAGTATCCTAAAGATAATAAAAAATTAATTATATATCATATTTATTATCATTAATATTATAGTCCCAAAGACATATGAATTTTTTAAATATTTATATCATTTTAGAAGACTTAATGGAATTTTTCCTATTATATATCTCATATGTTATCATTATTAAAACATTAGATAGAAAAAGGTTTAAAAATGATTTATTCTCAAGAACAAAAGAACATAATATAATATAAAGGTTCTATTGAATGTTTATTGATTAGATAAATTCTTTCATGGTTTCTGTTATCCCATCCAGTAAGCCATTCCATTTTGGTGTTCTTGGAGGAGTGAGTTAGGAAACAATTCCAGAAGCCATCAAATGAATAATGACTTCCAAGATCATTCCTTCTCCACACGAAAATGATTGGAGAATCTTTATATATTTTACCTGTTTATTTTTAATATCATTCTTAAGCTCTCTGATATTTTTATAGGTTTCATATTTATGTCTCATCAAAAACACATATCTATAAAAACTAAAGTCCTTGTCAAAAGAATGAAGTACCTAAATACCAAACATTCATGAATAATATTAAGTCTATATACATCAATATGTATGAGATACAATATTTCACTAGAAGAATCATTATTTCCCCAAATATGTTATTTTCCATCTTACCTAACAAATAATATTCTCATTTTAGCCCAATTCATAATCAAATTGTTCAAATAATCAATTTTTATAGTGGGGTTTTAAATGTTATTCAATTATATATCTGTAAATGAAATTAGAAATGTATAATATTTTAGAATCAACACTCAAAATATTATTTTAATCATTATATATTGGATTATCAATATCTAGAATCTGTAAACCATTTATCATATTCTTGATATTCTAAAATATTTCATTCATTTATATAGAACAACAGTTGTTGTTAATTTAGAATGGACAATATATCTTCCCCAAAAGAGACATAAAAACAAGACATCTAATTATTTCTAGAAGAAAACTAACCTTATCAAATTCAATTATTAATCAAAATATAAATATTATCTCATAAATTATTTCTTCTAATGTAAAATCTATTGGTCCATTTTGTACATAAAGATTCACTTAACCACATATCAATTCCATTATATCTCTGATTATTTTTTATCATCACTAACATGTAATTCACACATGGTAAATAATACCCAAGAGTTATAGTCATTTAAACCATTCTTTGTAACAGTCACTTATTGATGCTAAAAATTAATATCATTGAGATAATTTCTCATCATAATATAACAACTCTAACTTTTTTCTCGGTCATTCTTATGAGGGATCTTAATAAAATTATCCTGAAAGAATCCATAAACTATTATAGATGAAAATATATGGGTGGGTATCATGTGTTATTTATTTTTTTAAAGGATAGTAAATTAACTTTCTCTCAGTAAAAATTATGATCTCAAACATCATATCTATTTAGTGAGATAAGATCCATATTTCACCTATAAATGTTTTTACATTATAATTTTTTTAATGCTTAATTATTTATGAAAGGAATTTACCCACCAAAAAATTTATTATTCTTGGATATTTTTAGTAAGATCATCCTTTAATGGATCAATCATATTGAAAATCCTTAACTCTCTTCGTATGGTATTATAAATCATATGGTTTTCCATCTACATGTAACCCAAAGAAAATTCTATTAATAGATTAACTAATGTAATTACATCAGAACAATACATTGGATGAATATATATATATAAGAGTTATGTAGTTTCATTTATTACTTTTTTTTTTACAAAACATAACCCATGGGGTCACTTTTTTCCAGACCTTACCCAGTTCGAATATCTTAGTCATGAGAAATTCAACTTTGGAAGGAACAAAACATTTAGTATTTTAATGGTTTTTAATTTATAATCAATAAATGTTAATATACATAACATGAATATTAAAATAATAACTATTACATGATATGAAATCATTATATTCTAATTTTTTATTCCCTTATGTGTGCAAGCATCTAAATATATTGTATTTAATTTCATAATACATCCTCTGAATTAATCTGATCACTCCCCATTAATGTGTAACTCCTTAAACATCCTATATGTATTTTTTACATTCCAAAAATAGAATAAAAATATATTTATACATATCTAAATGACTCTCACGTAAAAATTATAGGAACATTTCATGTAAATAAAATAGGTATTTGTGAATGAAAATCACCAGATCAGTAATCTTGGATAGATAAATAAACAACCCCTCACCCAAATCAAATAAGGAATATAACTCGAGGATAGTGGTTAGCCCGGCCTAAATCCTATCCCTCTATGGAGATTATACTTAAGATATAATTCAATTAATGATATCTCTAATAAATAATAACAATAAACTATCTTAAAAATATATTCAAAGTATTAAAACTCTAAAAAACCAAGGAGAAATTAGATGAAAAGTTAAATCTTGTGGATTAAAACATATAATGTAATAAAATGATCAATTATTATGATCAATAAATTATAATTATTTAACATAAATATTATTCTCATTTTAAAAAAAAAATTAAGAAGGAATTATACAAAGGAATAAATAAATAAAAAACAATTGTTATTTAACATGACAAAAATATAGTATATATTCATATATAATTGAGTTTCATAAAATATCATTTAAAAAATCCTAAGAAAAACAAATTATATTTTATTTATTTGCTCTAAGAATAATTATTTTCCATTTAAATAAATATTTTATTTATATAACTAAAAAATGTCTCATCCCTAACTAGACTACCTAAAAAGACAATGATCAATGGTTATTTCTAGAATGATCAATTTTATACTATTTGGGAGTGGAAAATTAAAATTATATATCCTATTATAGTCATCGTAAGAACAAGGTGTAAGGACCCATGTTTTTCTATACTGTAATTTGTATAAAAAAATTGAATTCTTATTATCAGATGCCTATAAGGGGTAAAATGGTAATTTTACATTAGCATTTGACATTGCATTATTTTTTTTGACCACTCTGTTGGCCTTTTAATAGAGTTTTAACACTAGGAAATGAGTATTTTTATATTCTAAATCCCTTCATATTTTTGAGGAATAATTATTAATTATTATTTAATAAATTAAATATAAATTTATTTGAAAAGGATTTATTTTCCATATTATATGAGTGGATTTTTAAATTGATTCTTTGTCTCATACATTGAGTTCACAACTATGGGGATTTTTCTTGGTGTGGCTTAAACTCAATTTGGACATTGGGGTCAGGCCGAGACCCCTTTTATTTTTTTATTCCCTTTAATTTATTATTTTATATTATTTTACTTATACCATCAATATTCTCATGAATTCCACCATTATAATCCCCCTTCACACAAATGAGATAGAATATACGAGTGGTAGAGAGATAAAAATTAAGGTATGAGGAAGGATGTGCCTTCATGAATCTCAGGATATAACAGATCATCATGCTGTAGTAGTGGAACATGAAAACCCATAAGGCTTAGGTGGGATCCAATGAAAGGTATAAATTTTTTTGTTTTTTCACTTGATCCCCATGAAATTTTATTTATATAGTTTTAAACCTATATTGTTTTTAATTAGAATCCCTTTTGGGATGATCTGTTGAATTTGTGAAAACAAAAAATTTTGTTCCGAGCAATTTGAGAGGATTCCCATTAAAAATACCAATCAAACAGTGCGTATATTAAGAAAACATGTTTTATGTTATTAATTATCAATTATTATGGTATTTTTCAAAGTAAATTCCATGTATGAATTATAAACTCCATTTTTTGGGACTCATCCATGTAGCTGATTACCCTACCAGGCAGCCTATGTGGGGTAACATGGCCATTTAGACTATATGGTTAGAGATTGTATGGGTTTCATGCCATGTAGATAGACACAACAATGATATATAGATGGATATGCCATGTGAGGTACATGGGAATGTACCACATGTATTTTACACACCATTTACATGAATGTCATTCCATGTACTTGGGAATTTACACTCTATGTCTGAATGGAATACACACTAAGTTAGTTTCCTTGAGGGTACACACCATGTACTAGGGTACACAAGCTATGTATTCCTCCCTTTCTACAATTTTTTTGGATTTTATGATTTTATGACACATGTTAAAAATTGGTCACCAGAGGATTCCACATTTAGTTCTTTTCTTTGTGTATCACTATAGTGAAACTTGTGGGGTGATTTTAGGACTCATAGGTGGCGTTTAATGATTTTTACTAAATGAGGATGTTATTCCTCTAGTAGTCAAAACTATTTATCTAAAGATCGAGAAACATTGATCTCCGATGATCTATGAGCTATCACCCATGATCGACACTTTTTTAGAGTCCGCCTTAATGATGTCTCCCTTGTTAGATGTACCCTTATGGGATAGGATTCCATGATGTTAGTCGTTTTTCAGGATGACTCTTCCAACATTTAAACCTAGATTGACCATTGTTGGATGCCTCTACATTTTTAATATTATTAAGTGCCTCATGTGGGATTCCTTGAAATACATGATGACCTATGGAACCACTAGAATTATCCCTTTACCTATGTACTATTTTGAGTATCCCATGTGGGATGCCTCAATCTACAAACACTGTTTTGAGGGTCCCATGTAGAATTCCTCTTTCTGTGAACCATTTTGAAAATACGATGTAGTATTCCTTATTTATTCCTTTATAATTGAGGATCATGAGTTTTATATATTTTATTATATATATAACTACAGTATCCCATGAAGGTTACATCTCTTTTTTCATGACATGAGGAACCCAGTGGGAACCCTTTTGTTTGAACAACCTTTTGCTAGTGCACTGGGTGTTTGGGTATAAATGGTAGTGTGTGTCACCATTGAACCTATGGGAAACATGTAATCATGATAGTATATGGTAGTAGGGGTGGGGGGAGTGATGTGTTCATTCACCATAATTCTTTTATTTATAATTTCACCTTTTTATTACTTATGAGGTGATGAGAACAATAATTTTTTCCTGGGTAGTGGTTGATGACCCTAACACGCTTTATAATTCATTCACATTCATATTTCTATATTTTCTACCTAGGATCTTTATTATTAATTTACATTAGATTCCCATATGTTCTTTATTAGGATATTTCAACTAATTCATGTTATTGATTTATTATTTTATACAAAGTGTTGCTACCTTGGATCTAGCTATTGAGCGTGGATATTTGACTATCATATCTTTGGTATTTTTGTAGGTCCTACCTGTAATAAAACTATTAAGACTATGATTGTGATATATATACAAGGAATCTCTAGAAATAAATATTTTTTATTATCATTCTCTCTTGAGTAGTGTGGCTGATTTTTTTTCTCATATGATTAACATTTTATGATGATGATTACGCTCTCCACGATCTGACCACACTCATGGATGATTATGTTCTATCGAGTTATTGGGATGATTATGAATTCCTTGAATGATTACATGAATGTGTTGTTGGACATGAAGTTTCAATTCACTATATAGTCATGAAAATTTAAAAAAACGTGGGTGTTAGGGATGATTTTTCTCTCCCTAATCTAAGACCTCAATTGGTTACCATGTTGTCTCACCAATAACCTCTTCTTGCATTGAATAAGGGCTAGACCCTTCAGGATTGTACAAGTAACAATGTCATGACATCAAATAAACTTAGACCTAGAGAAACGAAATTTGAGTGTATTTACATTGAATGAGTAGCATGGTGTCCAAATCAAGGGCATTTAATGGGTTTCAAGATGTACTTCCCTGTATTCCATTATTATAGTTATCAGAATAAAGTATGAGTGAAATCGTGCATAGGATGAGTATCCCAATATGGGGAATTGGAATTCCCATATTCATTTCATGTTCTAGATGATTCAGGTATTCATTGATTTGGATTATATACCAAGAGGTCGACATAATTTTACACACATTGAGTGGTATGGCATCAAGCTCAATTCCCAAGCATGGGATGTCCCTGGGATTGGGATCACTAATATAAGGATCGACTTTTGTTGATGTATTTTATTTTAATCACCTAAGTAATTTATATTCATATTTATTTAAATATGTATATTTATGTGATTTTAAATAAAAATATAGATATAAATATAAATATAAATATAAATATAAATGATAGAACATCACCCAAAATACTGCTATTATGGATCCAATGATCGATTCTGTATCACATTCATTATATTTATTATATTTTGAGTAGAGTATCGTTTATGTTGTTCATATTGAATGATAATTCACTTATGAAAATAGATTTATATTTTTATCCTCGTGGTGGAAAACCTATATTATATCTCAAACCTATGCATGAACCTTAGTGTGTGTGAAATCCATATGTATTCTTTTAAGGTTGAGAATAGATTCATGGTGGATTGGGTTGAGTCGTAGTGTTGAATGATAATGTAGGACCACTCGTGTGGATTATTATGATCAAGATGATACAGTTTATATGTTTCATGGAGACTCGGTATGTGTTTTGTATTGGAGTTAGTAGTATAGACATGTACATTTATATTAGATTCTTTTGTACTCATTTATTTATGATCGGCCCAGTGGGTGACCAGGGTTTTTTTTTATTATGTAGCTTTTCAAGATATTATATAATTTTATTTGTTATTATAGAATATTATATTTTAGTTTATTTACTCCTTATAAACAATATTAATTCACTATTTGATATGAACTTAGATATAATTGCTTTCAACTCTGATATGTGGGAAAAGTCTCCGCATTGTCACACCTGAGGCCCTCACTACTAGTCAGTATCCTCTAGCATGTGGGGACATGTAGTTAAGGCCTTGTCCTAAATCATCTTAGATAATTAGTTAGTGTAAACCATTTCATGATATTAAAAAATAATGTAAGGGGGTTTCATTTCTGGTTGTGTTACCATTTGAGATATGGTTTATAATAGTATTTGGAATGTGTCAAAACCTACAATGGATATCAAACAGGTACATCAAAAAAATTGTTTTGGTAGGAAGTATCTATTTCATGGGGTATGTGATTTCTATTCTGATCAATGATGTTATATTTTTATATGATTTTTACCCTGAATGACACACATGTTGAAATGATGTTATGATTTATTATATATTTAAAGATATTATACTATTAGAAATAGTATAGAATATTCTTTTGACTATTGGATATAAAATCTAAGATGCATCCCATGAATCAAATTTTTCACATATGATTAGCAATTGATAGGCCTTTGAGTGTGTGATTTTAATTTCTATAGATGCCAATTGTTAAAGTGTTAATAGAAAAACAAATGGTGTTTTCCCATATTGGTTTTTGGTAGAAGTTCTCTAAATTGAAACTACTTTCATATTTATTTCATTACGATGTCATTCTATTTTTATCTACTTTAAGGTGTTTGGTGGTGTGTTTGATAAATCTATCCTCATGCATTGGAGGTGTGGTTACCCTAGTTGGTCAAAAAGGCACATGATGGTCCCATGTTATACCACTTTTATGATGTTTTTTATCAGGTATAGTTATATATATTTTCAGTGGCAATATATATTATATTATCCTTCATAGATTGGAATGCAATTATATTTGATCGTCCTAGTGTTTGGTAATATAGTTTCATCATTGAGTACAATTTTGATGTGTTCCAAGATGTTTGTCATGAAATTGAACTTGATGTGGAATTTCTGTATGTATATTCAAATTTAGTTTTAGTTTAGTATCTCTTATAAGTTAATATCATGACCAATAGGGAGTAGTACCTTATGAGTGTTCTTTTTAAGGATCAAAACATTTTAGGATGTATTGATATCTTTGAAACTTGTAGTTAATTATGATACTTACCTTCATTAAAGAGGATTTATATTTTTGGAAAGGTGTTTATACGTTATGAACTAGTTTTGAGACTTGATCAATAGGGCTAGGTGGGTGATATAGATTCTATCAGTTTTAACTCAAAACCTTGTTGGTCAATGTTAATATTTATCGATAGAAACATGTGTGAGAGTTTGAAACATATTTTCAGATTATATTTTAGGAAATTTGATATCTAATATACTCTATCAAAACCAAATCATGGTTATGTATTGAGACTTCAATATTTTCATGTTGATGCCTTCCAATTTTTATAAGAACCTAGGGTGTATTTTTATCAATACAAGATTCATTTTTTATAACTTTTAGGGTTCCTAGACTAGTCAACTAGTGTTTATGCAATTGATAATGTAGTCATAAAATGGTTAGAAACTCAGGATGGGATTTATGTTAAGTGATGGGTAGTCATTGAATAAATTGTGGCACATGTGTGTTTATTGATTTTAAATAGAGGTTCTATTGGATCTTGTGTTTTAATGATACTAATTGGACATTAGGCATGGTCATCATATAATGGGAATGGACTAATCTTTATTTTTCTATATGGGTGATAATGTAATATGTTTATGGAATTTGGTATCGTTCAGTTGTAAACCAAGGAGTGGCCATGTGCAAGTTGAGGAAAATTATTTCCATGTCTTTTGAAGAGAATTTTTTTCTAATATTTATGTATAAATTATAGATTTCCCCATGTGGTAGTGGTTATATTAGGTTTAAATTGATTTCAATGATATAGTTGACTCATGTATAGACCTTTACATGCATTTCCGAAGGATTTTCTATCTTGTGTTGGTAAATTAAAAGTGTTTCCTTGATGGATGTGAGTATAGCTCAGACAGAGATGTACATTCCTTTCATGTAAACATATTGTAATTCTAGTTAGATATGACCATTCTCTATCTTCATATATTCATGAGTACACTATTGGAGAATCAAATCTATGTTGATCTTATTTTCATTTAAATATATTTCTTTTCATCATGAAAGGACCTATTGTGGTTGCACTCAAGGTGCGGTATACGATAGGTCATATAGTGGGGAGTGGCGCATTTCTATTTGAGAGTGGTGACCCTCATTTTAGTTGAAATTTTGAATTTATAGTGATCTATTGATCTCAGAGTATGTTGTTGAGATGACAATAAGGTAATTCTAATTGTAAGGAGTACTAGATCGGTCACATTTGAACTTCTCCCATTTAGAAGATAGTTGCTAGCACTCTTATACTGTTCACTGAATAGTAGGGATGTCTTTTCTATGTAGATGATCAGGTGGATAGCATTGATACTATTCTAAACACTAGGATTCATCGGGATGAGAAGGTTTATGGTGGGTAGATAATAAAGAACTACATTTTTTTCATAGTGGAATTTTGATAAGAAATTTTAATTTTTATTATCATATGGATATACGGTGTAAAATGGTAATTTTTCTATAGTTGTTGATCATGTATAATTTTTCTGGCCACACTACTTGTCCATGAATATTGTGTTAAACCTATGATAGTATTATGGTGTACCTCCAAGCTGTTTGAATTTTACTTGTATAATTAAAATTTTATATTTAATAAATTAAACAATAATTAATTATTTCATGGTTTTGTGGCCATATATTTTGAAAATACGTTCATATAGACATTCTATCTCTTCCAATGAGTCCATAATGGATATTGTTTCCCTGTAGGGGCATAAATTCATCTTGGTACCAATGCCGGATAGGGCCCACTTTTCTCTTCCTTTTCTTCTTCATTCATTTATTTTCAATTTTTCCTTTATTTTATTTCTCCACTATGCATTATCATTCATGAAACTATGGTTTCCCCCTTCTCATAACTGAGAGAGAAAATTGGAGATGTTGATATATATATATATATAATGAGGAAGATTGATGTACCGATGCGACCCTCAGGATGAGTTGGATGACATGCACTATCTATAGAGCACATAAACAAGTAAAGCATCAAAATATTCCACACAAATGTACATACTTTTTAATTTTTTACAATACATACCTATAGATTTTTAATTTTATAGTTTTAAACCCTAAATATTTCTACTTGGGACACCTTTTGGTAGATTTTTAGTCTTCAGTGGAAAACATGGAATTTGGGTGATATAAGGACTTCACTGTTATTAAATCTGTATCACATGATGGGTAGTTTAAGAAAACATTCCATGTGTTCTACCTATTTGGGGAAAATAATTTTGTATATGTACACATTGTGTATGTGGTATGCATGTGGTTTACTAGGACTGAGCCGTGTAGCTGAGTACCCAACCAAATAGACTGTGTTGTGGTACATATCCATACATAGTACACAATTAAACCCTGTGTGGGGTTAATTACATGTAGATGTACACATAAATGTGATATAAAAGGAATGTCCATGTGAGGTACATGGTCTGTTACACCTTTTAGGGTACATGCCATATACACAATCAATATGTTGTGTACCTGGGCTTTTACATGCCATGTTCTGCTGGAGTACACTCCCAAGAGGGGGCATTAAGGGTACAAGACTTGTACATGGTTAAAGATGACATTTCCTCCTCCCATACTACCTTTTTTAGGGTCTTCTAGTTTAATTTTATAGGTCCATAATTGGACATTGGAGGAGTCCATTATGAGTAGATTTTATCATAGATCGTGATGGATAAACATGTGGGGTGATTTGAGGAATCCAGGTAGAATTTTTTGATTTATCCTAAAATTGAGATGTTCTCCCTCAAAAATTCAAATCCATTTGTCTCTTGAGAGTGATAACCTTTAATATTATTTGAGACATGATCTATCTCCTTTGAATTATGCATTTTTAGTTTCAACCTTGGGGTGTCTCCCTTGCAAGATGTTTCCTTCTATCCCTAGAGGCCATGAGGTTAGTTCCATCCAAGGATCCCATACAGGATGCCTATGTTTACATTTCGACCTAGAGGTCCCCTTGTAGGATGCCTCTATATTTATACTCATACTGGGGGGTCATTTTTGGGATTCATTCACATATAGGATGTTTGAGGGAATCCCTAGTAGGATACCTCTACCTGTGTACCATTTTTAGAATCCCATGTAGGACGACAATGTATTTTTACACAACATTGAGGGTCACATGATTGAAGCCAGTTTTATGTACATTTCAAGGATCTCTTGTAATATTCCTACCTTTTTTCATCACAGTAGTGGATCCTTAGTAGAATTAATTTGTTTATGTATACACCTCAAGGATCCTAATTATGAGGCATCTATTTTTTCTTTACTTGAGGGACCCATTGGGTGCCCTAATGATTGACCAACACTAACATAGTGCTTTGGGGATTTAGGTAGACAGGGTCCTGGTTGTCGTCTTTGAACTCATATTGAACATTTAATCCTTTGAATCTAAAGTATTATTGTTTGGTTATGGAATTCATCCACCATCATTATTTTTTTTATTCTTTCAGCTTATTTACATCTAATGTAATAAAGGATACCCAAGGTTCTTATTGGTTGGTGGTTGATTGGCCGGATGTGATGCGTCTTTCATTTATATTGTATTTCTATACATTCTACCTGGGATCCATCTATTACATTTATTTGGATTCCCAAACATGATTTATTGGGATCCATCTTCTGATACATGTTATTGTTTTATTATTTTCATACCCATATGAACTACCAAGGATCTGGTTGTTGATCCATGGTATTAGACTATTATATTATTTTTATTTTCAGAGGTTCTTACTGGGATTGTTCTGTTGAGACTTTGATTATTATATAATTGAATTTTGTATCTAGTAATGATACTCATGGATGATTATGCATTACAAGTAATGATTATGATTCTTCTCTCCTCTAATTGACATGTGGTGAGAATGATTACCCTCTCCTCTATATGGTCAGACTCATGGATGATAATGCTCTACCATGAAATATGGAGGATTACGCTCTCCCTAGTTGATTACTTGACAGTTTTGTTGGACATGTAATTCCACATCAATGGATAAAAATGGAAAATTTTGGCCTCCTAAGTGATAAGGAAGATTATATTATCCATAATTAGAGACATTGATGGAAGGGCATGATGTCTCTCCAAGGAGCTCTCCTTGCATCACATAAGGGTTATACCATATGGGTTATTTGAGTCGCATTGTCATTAATATCTATAGACCAGTACCTAGGGTTTAGACATTGGACTAGATTTACATGGAATGAGAGTCAAAGAATCTAGCTCTTGGAAATTTAGAGGATTTACAGTTGTACATCCATAGAATCCTTGATTATAGTGATTGGATATAAGTACGGGTGAACCTAGTGTTAGGATTACTATAACCCTATGGTGATTTAGAATACTCAATGAAATTTACAGCACTTTCTAAAGAATGTTTTTTCAATTGGAATTACCAACCCAAAGATCAACATAACAATACATGTCTTGTGTGGAATGAAATACAACTCAATTCCCTTTCCCAATATGTCTTGGTGGTCGGATCATAGACCTATGGATCAATAAATGTTGATTTATATTATTTAATTCAACATAGATATGTATTTTCATATTTATTTATATATGTATATATATTGTATAATCAAAATATAAAAATATGAATAAAAATATATATAATGGAATATTTCCCAATTGAGTGGGATTATAGACCCAAGGTTTGACTATGATTTAACGTTTTTTATTTTTACTATTTTTTTGTGGAGTATTGGATTTGTTGATAATAATTTATGACAATGAACTTATGCTAGGTTGTAGGTTTGTGATAGGGGTGGTGTACTAATATTATTTACAACCACTTTACATGAACCTCAGTGTGTGTGAATACCTTATATCTGATTCTCTAGCTTGGATTTAGTAGTTGAAGCATATTATTTATTTAAATTTCTTTTATACTAATGTATATATGGTCGTCTAAGTGGGTGAAGAAGGTTGTATATAGAAAAAAAAAATTCTATTACATAATTTAATTTTGTTATTATAGTATATTATATTTGAGATAGTTTTTCATCAAGAATCTATTTATTTAATGTTTTTTATGATAAAAATATATTTTTGTTTTTTTTAATATGATGTTATGGAATTGTATCCCCTCAATCAAACCCTAGGACCTTTCTTCAATTCAAGAGCATCTGGAATAGAGGGAGGCACACCCGTATTCTAATTATAAACTGGCTTAGAGAAAGAGTTAGTGGTATCTAGTTCCGAATGGTACACATGGATCATAGAGAAATTCTAAAGTAAAGAAACTATGCATGGTAACATAGGATAAGTAGTTGTAAAATGAGGTGACATCATGGGATTTAAATGACAGCCTATGGTGTGTACTAGTTAGGGGAGAAATGTAAATCTTATTCGATAAATAATGTGAGACTCATTCAGATGAAGTATTGGTCAAAATTTAATCATACACTGATTATCCAATAAGAACACATATTTTGATTACATTTTAATGGTATTAAATGTTCATTTTTGATCTTATGGGCATGAGTTAGTGGATTTTAATTTTAAACATCCATTCTCATCATTTGTGCACTTCATACCTAATATGCACCAATTTAGGCCCAATGATTCATATGATTTTAAATAATGTAATTATCCATATTTTTATTTGATATTTTGGGAAATGGATATAATCTTAAATATGAGAATTTTAAATCAGGGATCAATGGAGGATTCTGTAACGACCAGAATATGGAGCCCTTCCACTGGTGCCCCATACCGGGTTCTCCACATGACCTGAGACACATTTCCCCAAATTCCAAAGGCTTCCAACTAGCAGCGAGGGCCTTGGTATGTTATTGGGGAAACTATGCCCTCATTTGGTAAGGTATACAAGGCGAGAAAACAAAAATCAATAGAGGAAGAAGTAAACATCATACAAATTTTGAAACTAAATAGTGGAAGCAATGAACATATAATGATAATGATAATGATGCTGCAGGTACAAGTATCTATGGAAACCAGCAACCCAACAACGTGCTGAAATACAACTTAAAAAAAATACGAAAGTAAACAGCAACCCCAGCAGCATCGCAAGCCTATCTCAGTCCTATGCTCTCCATCTCCAACCAGCAATCGTGAACCCAAAGTAGAAGGGCCACAATCCCTATCCACACCTGCAACCATATAACTAGTTTGGGCTAAAAAGCAGGACCCAAACAGGGTGTGATAATAATCCGAGTAGGCAATAACCACGAGATCCGTGCCCTACTGTCAGTGAGTAATATAGAAAAAGTAAAGGATATAAATGCAGTAGAGAAGCCGAAGTACAATAAATCAAACAATCCTAAAAATCTTCATTCACATTTATTTATTAGTTTTAGTAAAATCATTTAGCTATCAACCAAGGAACCTAGCAACAGCTCTATACCCCCAAGGCAAGCAAGTAATCACAACAGGTAACTCAGCAGTCTACCTAAACAACAAACAGTACAACCCAAGTTTGTTCTTTGTCTTGTTGGACTCGTCACAACCAACCAATAAATAAAGCACTGACTCTCTTGGTGGCTCCTACTAGCAACCCCCTCTAGTCAAGTAAACATACAAAGGCACAGAAACTCTGGGAAACTCTCACCATCAATTCCCCTTTGGTATAGAAATGAAAGATATAGACTCTCTAAGGAAGAACTTACATCTAATTCCCCCTATAGTCTCGCTACGTAACTATGGACACTCTGAGGAAGCACAAAGTCCCATTCCCATAGGTCCTACAATCGATACTAATTGTAACAGACTCTCTAGGGAAGCCATAATCGTCAATTCCCCCATTAGTCTACCACACCAGGTTCACTCAGCCTTGAGTAGTTTAGTCATGTGTAATCGACTGTTAGTAGCCTAAGTAAGTTCAGAAACTACTTGTCTAATAGCTACAAATGCATCCACAAGCATATAAATAGCAGGATATACATGCATCAAGTCAACAAGCGTACTAGCAATTCAATAGGGTTTGCCTCGTAGGCAACCAGTTCCAAACGGAAATAAACAGCCAAACAGGGAAGAACAACCCTGGGTGATCCTCCAATATGCAAACAAGCACATATTATCATTAATTAACCTCGAGATAGCAAGAAATCTAAGGAAATTTAACCAAGGGATCAAACAAACCTAACCTGGGATACCTGATACATGGGTATCCAACACTCTGTGCACAAAAACTCAAAGGCATTCAACGTAGGGCAACAAACCAGCTACCTCGATCCTTGGTGATTGATATTATTGACCCTCGTCCTGTGAATCGTCCTAGAATGAAGTAAATCTACAAAAACGTCTAAAACATTCAACCTCAGATAACTCTCACAAGAGGAGGAATCAGGAAACATGGACAAAGGAGAACTGATAAATCACTGTTGCAATTCTATTGCACCCGACGACGTTAAATATGGACAACTAGTGAAGGATCAGTGGCTTGGAGAAGAACCGACCCTCTAGGTCACTCTAGTCTTAATTAGGCGGAGAAGAAGATGAAAATCGGGATTAGGCGTGACCCCGGTCCGATTAATGAAATAAAAAGAAAAGTACACGGCATGTACTTCTTGAGTACACGACATGTAGTCCCCTTTTCCGTACGCCGTATTTATCAGACTCCACCTCATCGCTACACCCCGTGTGACTGGCCCGGACACGGCCAGCACACGGCCTCAAGTAGAGGAAAAGTACACTATGTGTACTTGTAATGTATACGGCGTGTACTTACAAAATTTCCAGATTCTCCTCTTTTTCTAAAAAACGGCTAGAAAAGGAAAACATACCTAAAAAATAAGGTCAAGGTTCTTACAAACTTCCCTCCTTAAATCAATCCGTCCCCGAATTTCCTTAGAAATGTGCCGAAGAAGAAACCTCGAACAACTCTAGCCACTGTGATCTCATATCGTCCTCCCTCTCCCAAGTCTCATCCTGCACACGGCCATGCTGCCAAAGCACCCATACAAGAGGAACAGATAGGCCACGGATTACCATTGCGCTATGATCAACAATCCTGATAGGATGCTCCTCAAATGATGCATGCTGCTCCAGCTCAACCTCCTCAGGTCGAAAAACAGGAGACAGGTCTGAGAAATAGCGTCGAAGCTGAGAAACATGGGAGACGTCGTGCATAGCCTGATATCTCTGAGGTAACTGTAACCTATAAGCAACTAGCCCGACTCTCTCTAGAACCTCGAACGGCCCGATGTATCTTAGTGAAAGCTTACCCTGTCTCCTGATACTCTTGTGTCCCATCCTCGGGGTAACACATAGCAAAACCTGTTCTCCGACCCCGAACTGTAGAGGTCGCCTCCGCTGATCAGCATAAGATTTCTGACGATACTGTGCAGTAGCCATACTCTTTCGAATCAACTCTATTTTCTCTGAGGTCTCCTGGAGGAGACGAGGTCCCAACAAAGCTGCCTATCCTACCTCTAGCCAACACAATGGTGATCAGCATGGCCTACCGTACAAAGCCTCGTAAGGTTCCATCTGAATAGTTTCCTGTAAACTATTGTTATAGGCAAACTCCACGAGAGGTATATGCTTTTCCCAATAACCACCAATGTCTAGAATGCAAGATCAGAGCATATCCTCAAGAACCTGGATCGTGTGCTCTAACTGGCCATCTGTCTGAGGATGATAAGCTGTACTCAGAAGCACCTGTGTACCCAAAGCATTCTGTAGCCCCTGCTAGAAAAGTGAAGTAAGGTGGGCGTCCCTGTCTGAAACTATAGTACTCGGAACCCATACAAGCGTACAATCTCACAGACGTACAACCATCAAATCTCATCAACACCGAAGGTCTCCTTTATCGGCATGATGTGAGAAACCTTCGTAATCCTGTTAATGACAACCCACACCGCATCGTTTCCTCTCGACGATCTCGGTAACCCTGTCACAAAGTCCATCGCGACATTTTTCTACTTCCACTATAGAATGGGAAGCTGCTATAAAATCCCATCTGGCCATTGGTGCTCTGCCTTTACCTGCTGACAGGTGGAACATCTCATGAAAAAACCAGCCACATCTCTCTTCATACCTGGCCACCAGTACTGGCAGTGTAAATCACGGTACATCTTGGTGACGCCAGGATGAACTTCCCAAACTAAGGAATGGAATTCTCGCAACAGCTCCTCGCGTATATCTGCTGGCACCCATATGAGTCCCTGGAAACGCAAGATCTCATCCTCGCCAACGGTCCACCAGGAAAGAGGGTCCTCTCCGTACACGCTTTCCTGTAGGACTATCCCCTCTTAATCTGTCAGATGCCTCATTCATAATCGGTCCAGAAGTGCATAGGTAACAACCATAGAAGATAGGAATGTCTTCCCCTTCCTGTCGTGCACCTCCAAATGCATCTTCAAGAACAGAGCCATCAGTTTCCACTCACTACTGGCCTCTTGAACTGGATGTATCTGAGTTCTCTTGCTCAGTGCATCAGCCACCGCGTTGCCTTTCCCAGGCGTATAGGCAATCTCGAAATCGAAGGACTGGAGATACTCAGCCCACCTCCGCTATCTCATATTCAGGTCACCCTGCGTGAAGATATACTTGAGTCTCTTGTGGTTAGTGTATACCACAAAATGTTCTCCCAGAAGGTAATGTCTCCAACATCGTAAAGCATGAACGACTGCGGCCAACTCCAGGTCGTGTGTAAGATAATTCCTCTCATGGGGACTTAGCTATCAAGATCCATATGCAACCACTCGATCCTTCTACATTAGCACTGCTCCAAGTCCGATGCTAGATGCATCACAGAAAACTGTATAGCTCTTTCCCGGCTCTGAAAAAACTAGGATCGGTGCTGATGTCAATCTCCCCTTCAGTTCCTGGAAGGCTAAGCCACGGGCTTCTGACCAAACAAACTTCACCCCCTTCTTAGTCAATCCTGTCAGCGGTGCTGCTGGGCATGAGAAGTCCTGTATAAACTGCCTGTATTAACCAGCCGGCCCCAAGAAGCTTCGTATCTGAAAGACTTTCTTTGGCTACTCCCAGGTAACTACTGCTCTCACCTTCTATGGGTCTACTGATACTCTTATCTCTGAGATGACATGACCTAGGAAGTGAATATTGTCCAACCAAAAGTGGCACTTTGAAAGTTTGGCATAAAGATGATGCTCCCTCAGTGTAATCAAAACAATCTCAAGATGGGTTGCATGGTCGTATCGAGTGTGAGAGTACACCGGGATATCATCCACGAAGACCACGATGAAGGAATCCATGTAAGGATGGAACACTCGGTTCATCAGTGCCATGAAAACTGCTAGCGCATTCGTATGACCGAATGGAATAACCGTATACTCGTAGAGTCCATACCTGCTCCTGATGGCTGTTAGAGGTATATTTGAATGTCTAACGCGTAGCTGATGATAACCGGACCTGAAATCGATCTTTGATAACACCCGATCTCCTCGAAGATGATCAAAAAGATTATAAATCCTCGGAAAAGGATATCGGTTCTTGACCGTCAACTGGTTTAACTTCCGATAATCCAGGCAAAGCCTAAGGGTAATGTCTACCTTCTTCGCAAACTGGATAGGTGAACCCCAAGGAGAAGTACTAGGTCGGATGAAACCCTTTTCCTGCAACTCCTATAAATGCTTTTTGAGCTCCTGAAACTCAGGTGTAGCCATCCTATAAGGAGGAATGGACACCGGTGCTGCTTCTGGAACAATCTCAATCGAGAAGTCTACCTCATGCTCTGGAGGCAAACCTGAAAATCTTTCTGGAAAGACATCTGGAAAGAGATCAACCACTGGAGGAAATTCTAACTGAGAAGTCCCTTGGTCATCTAGATAAAGACTAGAAATCTAGGCCATAACTCCTACAAGCCCATGATGCTCGATTCCGGATCGACTCGCCCGAACATCCCACTCACCCTTATGAAGGAAAGATTCACCCTCTAGTGATGCGAAACTCACCCTGCGGTGATAGAAATCGATGACTGCCTGAAAGGGAACCAACCCGTTCATACCGAGAATGATTTCATTGCCCGTAATCTCTAGGACATAGAGGTCCCATAAGAAACGATGCCCTACAACCTCGAGGGGGTACCCCTTTCACTGACATATGCTAGATCTCCTCGTTCCCATGGGAATGTCGAGAGTCAACATGTCAGCAGACGAAAAGACACGGAGCTCAAGGATTTCCACGACAGAAATAGAGATAAATCTATGTGAAGCAGCAGTATCGAAAAGGGCTGAAGATACAACTGAGGCTACTAAGATCGTACCTCGAACTGTAGAGGGTCTGGGATCCTGATCCTGATGAATTTTCTCTACAGCAAAAGTATGGCATGTACCGCGGCCCCGTGTAACAGCCTGAAAACCCAGAGCTGCTCCTCCATAAGCCTGAGAATTGCGTCCACAGCCTCTACCTGACCTGAAATTCTTGCAGAACTCCAGCCCCCAGTCTGCTGCGGAGCTGGTGATCCTGCTCCAGTACGTGGGGTCGAAACTGATCTTCCTTCACTAGATGATGGAAGGGAAACCTTGTAGAAACGTTGCAGGTGACCCATCTTGTCGCCGGATCGGCACTCCACTGCGTCCCTTGGGTACTGGGGATTCTTATGTCTGCCCCTCCCACACTGATAAAACACCACTTGGGTGCCATAAGGGGCATCTCGTCTACCAGAAGGAATACCTCACTTCCTCGGGTCGCGTCAGGTAGACTCTCGGTGGCGTTTCCTGCTGTCTGTCTGGATGGAATCAGCATTGGATGTTGTACCACCTTGGTCCATAGCTCCAGTATCCCTCAGGTTCCTCTCCGTGATGAGTGCCTAGTTGACTATCAGAGTAATAGAAGTAAACTGAAAGACATTCACCTGATATTTGATCTCTGGTCTGAGGCCTTCCTCAAACTTCCTCACTAGAAACAGCTCGTCATTCCCCAGGATGGGAGTGAATCACTGTAACTCAGTGAAGCAGGAGGAATAATCCATAATTGAGAGAGTACCCTACTGCAGGCTCATGAACTCCCTGACTCTGTTATCCCTCAGCATCGTTGGGTAGAAGTAGTCGTAAAATGTATGCTGAATCTCGTCCCAAGCCATAGCCTGCTGGTGCCCCGTCTGAGAGACTACGTCTCACTATATCTTGGCGGAATCTCGTAGAATATACGTCGCGAGCATCACCCTCCTCTTTGGAGGCATCTCTAGATGCTCAAAGATGGATAGCATGGCTTCCATCCATGACTCTGCAGCCTGTGGTCCTCCATCCCCTGTGAAAGTGGGAGGATGCTGCTGTTGGAAGACCCGCGTCAGCTCTGCCATAGTCGGGGCAGGATGCTGATCTACCTAGAAGGTCTGCATGAATCTCATGAAACCCTCTCTGAACTGAGCATCAAAACCAGTGTCTAGAATCACTATAGGTTCCATGTCTGGAATTATGGGTGGAACTACTGGAAGTCCCTGATCGGTCGTATCAGGCGTACAATCGATGCCTGGTTCCTGGCGTGCAATAGGAGGAAGTCTCTATGCCATAGCTCTGAAAGACCAAAACACACCTTCATTAAAGACGAACACAGTTGCAACATTGGAGATTAAAATGGAATAGGAGGGAAAATAAAAACTTTTAAATCTAGGAAAAACATGACTACACGGCCTGTTTCTTAAAAGTTTACCTAGGGTGTGTACATTGGCCATACCTGGCTGTGTAAACTACCCGGCTACACGACATGTTGTTAAACTACATGGCGCGTACTGACCCTTTTCTCCCTGCTTGGTTACTCCTACACGACTAAGTCAGACGGACTGTCCCAGCCAAAGACTACGCGGCGTTTTTGAGGCAGACACGGTGTGTGATTGACATGTGTTACCTGGCCCGTGATGTTAGCGATACGGCCTGACACACAGTCGACACTACATGGCGTGTTCCTATGAGACATAGCGTGCACTTGAAGGGAAACCTTGGCATGTGTTGTTCATGACACGGATGGGTACTCAGCTGATCCTCACACGGCATTTTCCGAACAAACACGACATGTATAGGAGAAGATAACATTGAACCGTGTTTTTCAAGACATGGCCGGGTACCTGGGAAAAGATACACGACATATGCATACTTAACACGGCATGTACTAAACATGTATTAACTGGCTCATGTTGATAGTTACACGGTCGGGCTCCTAGTTATCCTCTACACGGCGTGAACCTACCGTACATGGCATGTTCCTGATAACCATTTACAGCTCTGTGTCCCTGTCCACACGGTCAGTGACATGGCCAAAAACGACACGGCGTGTATCTATAAAGTACACACCGTGTATTCTGGGTTTTTTCAGATAGTAGCCTCAGGACTGCACCAGAGCCCAGAAAACACAAAAAAATAAGGGTTAAGGTGACGAATTCCAATCTGTGGGGGCCCATACTCCCTGTGAATCAAAAAATGGAATCATAACGATGCGTAGAATAAGCCAGAGAATAAGAACTCACGACCCACCAAATTCCGATCCTTGAGGTCCCATAACACCTCTATGATAAAAGTTTTGAATCCGTGATAAGAAATCTCTAAACAACGATACCCTATCAACATAGCAGGTATTCTATCATAGTAGCTATCACAATAGCATGAATTTCTAATCACAAATCCTATCACAATAGCGTGAAATCTCTATTTCAACCTAGATGGAATGACAAAATGCATGGCATGTGATCTTCTAACATGTGCTTATATGATGTATAAGATGGAATACCCTTATCTCATCGGGATGCAACAAAATAGAACTGCAATCATATAAACAGTAACAACACAAAACAAGTGCATCACCCAACAGTGAAATCAATTAAATTTTAACTTTCACAAAACTCAAAATTTGAAATATTCGAGGTAATCATGATTTTTCTCTGTACACGGGTTCTAGAACGCCCGAGCACAGCTATTTACCATTTACCTATTCCGTCCTATCCCTGTCTAATGTCGCTAAATAGTAATTCAATAGAAAAAGGAAAGAACTCATCTTATAACACTTTGTAACGACCCAAATCCAGAGCCATTCCACTGGTGCCCCGTACCCGGTTCGCCACATGACCTCAGGCGCATTTCCCAAAATGCCAGAGGCTGCCAACTAACAGCGAGGGCCTTGGTAAGGTATTGGGGAAACTATTCCCTCATTTGGTAAGGTATACAAGGCGAGAAAACAACAGTCAATAGAGGAAGTAGTAAACAACATACAAACATTGAAACTAAACAGTGGAAGCAATGAACAGATAATGATAATGATAATGATGCAGCAGGTACAAGTATATAAGGAAAGAAGCAACACAACAACGTGAAGAAATACAACTAAAAAAAAGTATAACAGTAAACAACAACTCCAGCAGCATCGCAAGCCTAAGCTCAGTCTTATGCTCTCCAGCTCCAACCAGCAATCATGTACCTAAAGTAGAAGGGACCCAATCCCTATCCACATATACAACAATAAAACCTGTTTGGGCTGAAAAGCAGGACCCAAACAGGGTGTGAGACTAATCCTAGAAGGCAATCACCATGATATCTGTGCCCTACTGTCAGTGAGTAATATAGAAAAAGTAAAGGAAATAAATGCAGAAGAGAAGCAGAAGTACACTAAAGCCAACAATCCTAAAAATATTCATTCACATTAATTTATTAGATCAGTATAATCATTTAGCTATAAACCAAGGAACCTAGCAAAAGATCTATACTCCCAAGGAAAGAAGGTAATCACAAAAGCTAACTCAGCAGTCTACCTAAACAACAAGCAGTACAACCCAAGTTTGTTCTTTGGCTTGGTGGACTCGTCACAACCAACCAATAAATAAAGCACTGACACTCTTGGAGGCTCCTACTAGCAAACCCCTTTAGTCCAGTAAACATACAAAGGAACAAACACTGTGGGAATCTCTCACCATCAATTACCCTGTGGTTTTACAAAAAAAGATATAGACTCTCTCAGGAAGCACTTATGTCTAATTTCCCCTATAGTCTCTCTATGTAACTAAGGATACTCTGAGGAAGCACAATGTCTCATTCCCATAGGTCCTGCGATCAATACTAATTATAATAGACTCTCTAGAGAATCCCTAATCATAAATTACTCCTTTAGTCTACCACACAAGGTACACTCAGCCCTGAGGAGTTTAGTCGTATGTAATCGACTGGTAGCAGCCTAAGTAAGTTCAGCAACTACTTTGATAATAGATACAAATGCATCCACAAGCATATAAATAGTAGGAAATACATGCAATCAAGTCAACAAGTCTACTAGCAATTCAATAAGGTTTTCCTCGTAGGCAACCCGTGCCAAACGGCATTAAACAGCCAAATAGGGAAGAACACCCCTGTGTGATCCTCAAACATACAAACAAGCACAAATTATCATGAATTAACTTCAAGCTAACAAGCAATCTAAGGCAATTTAACCAAGGGATCAAACAAACCTTACCCGGGATACCTGATACATGGGTATCCGGCACTCCTTGCACAAAAAATCAAAGGCATTCAATTTAGGGAAACAAACCACCAACCTCGATCCTTGGTGATCGATATTCTTGACCCTCGCCTGTGAATCGGCCTAGAACAGAGTAAATCTGCCAAAATGCCTAAAACGTTCAACCTCAGATAACTCTAACAATAGGAGTAATCTGGAAACATGGCCAAAGAAGAATCAAGAACTCGCCACTACGATTCTATTTCACCCGAGGGCATTCGATTTGGACAACCGGTGAAGGATCGGTGGTTCAGAGAAGAATCGGCCCTCTAGGTTGCTCTGGTCGTAATTAGGCGCAGAAGAAGATGAAAACATGGATTAGGCGCGACCCCAGTCCGATTAATGAAATAAATAGAAAATTACACGTCATGTACTTCTTGAGTACACGGAGTGTAGTCCCCTTTTCCGTACGCCATATTAATCGGACTCTACCTCATCGCTACACTCTGTTTGACTGGCCCAGACACGGCCAGCACACGGCCTCAAGCGGAAGAAAATTACACGACGTGTACTTGTAAAGTACACGGCGTGTACTTACAAAATTCCTAGATTCTCCTCTTTTTCTCAAAAACGTCCAGAAAAGGAAAACATAATTGAAAAATAAGTTATGGGTTCTTACAGGTTCATAAAGGATGATGGGAATATTTGGCGATGAAGGGAAACAATTCTGGAGAAGGCATATTGGATATCATCCCATTGATGAGAATGTGGGGCCTACAATATAA
Organism: Viscum album; assembly: GCA_963277665.1. NCBI lineage: Eukaryota > Viridiplantae > Streptophyta > Magnoliopsida > Santalales > Viscaceae > Viscum > Viscum album. The sequence goes on from OY728141.1 coordinate 518,002,142, forward strand.
ACCGAATGAATCTTAAATTTCATGGGATGCTAGAAGAAATATAGAGGAACAAATAATTCTTCTAGATCTAGTGATAATTCGTCTTACATGGGGGTTATTAAGGGGACCCAATTTGAAGAAGCAATTCTGGGCCAGATTCTGCGGCCCAGAAAATCATCCCACCATTTAATTTATATCTCGCGAATGGCTTATTAGTTTTGGTTGAAATTTTATAGGCTGTTAGGGGAAATTGGGGGATTAATTTAAGCCTTCTATGGCCCACTCCAATTCGGCATTATATAAGTTCCTTCTGGTGCGTCTTTCTGGTGGATGCAAGATGGCTGCAACTTCAGGGCAAGAAGTGGAAAATTCTTCTTTACATTAATGTTCCACATACCGCGGCCCACCAAATTTTATTAAAGATACTTGGGGAGTGGTGACTCGGACAAAGGCTTCCTTTTTTCCGATTTAAGGTAGTAGTGGTGGAATATTTAGGGATCCTGGATCTTTGTTTTCATTGTAATGTTATTATGCCAAATTGTCCTTGTAGCATTTTTTTGCTTCACATGTAAGTTGTTTCAATCACTTTATATTTCAATAAATGTTCTTCTTCTCCTCTTATTCTATTGTTCCCCTTGTCACCTTGATACCATTGACCAAGGTGTGAATTTATTCACACCAAACCTTGTTATTTTTTTCACACAACGGTGGAGTGATCATGTTTTTGTTGTTGTTGTTTTTTTTACTTCTCCAATTCCACCCTCGTAAGTCTACTTACCGCTTCTGTTGATAACATTTTATCAATGAAGGGATAGCTATTTTATGGGTTAATCCAAGGGAGTATGAAGGGGATGGATTGGATGTTATTTATCACTCTCTAAATTTTTAATTTCTTTTATTTGAGTTTCTTTCATTAAATGTGTTACTCTCTTCCTCTTCCTTATTGAATTTATTCCCCCCACATTTATGTGCTAAGTAGATCATTTACCTTGGAGTTCTCATGAAAATGATACTACAAGTGTATAGATTATTAGCATGTTTTTTTGAAGTTGTTTAATCAGTAAGTGATGATGGTAGTTTGAATTCATTTCATGAATCCTTCTCGAGTTAATGAAATTGAAATTGTAAAAAAAAGGAATTCATCCAATCCACCCCGAACAATAACATAGGATCAAAACATTTATCATAAATTGCATTCACATAGATCTTAGTGATATTTTAAAACCCATTTAAAAACAACCCAAGTTGTCCACTTCATAGCCAAAAATCCATCTCTTTAAATTGTGTGTCTAAAGGTTCTTCTTAGGTCTCTGAGGATTCGACAACCCAAGCTACACTGCAAGCGACCACATGACCCTTAAAACTTGGGTAAATTTGGGGGACACCAAATTTTGGCATCGTTTATGGGGACCAAGTATGTTCCTTAGACCAGAACCTTCTTTCCTCACCCCCATTATTCTATTCTCACACAAGATCTCTTATATTTTCCATTTCATGCTACTCAAACAGACTAGTTAGGGTGGAAAGTCATAGGATAGGGGAGTCAAGTACATCATTGGATCCTATTCTTCCTAATACCACAGAGTCAAAGATTGAGTCAATTTCAATGGAGGGTCTTCAAAGAAACCAACTCATAAACCCGGGTGGGAACCAAAATGGAAATCCAAATGTGGCAGCCCCAAATTTGGGGAATGCAGTCGATCAAACCATGAATGACTACCTTACACCTACCTGGACCAATGCACCCTCTTTCATTAGGCATGCTTCCCTAGGAGACTCCCACTATGCCTTTAAACGTCATTTCCTAAACCACCTTCCATCCTTCCTTGGGATGGAGTCAGAAATTCCTTACCTTCATGTCAAGGAGTTCAATGACATTGTTGAAACCATGTTCTCACCATATGAACTTGAGTCAACTAAGATGAGGCTCTTTCCTTTCTCACTTATAGATCGAGAAAATAACTGGTTAAAAAATCTGAGACCTTCATCAATCCACTCTTGGGACAAACTGCAAAGATAATTTTTCCAAAAAAATACTTCCCTCGTTACAAAACCATTGCACTAAAAAGGAGAAACCAAATTTTTTTGAAAAAGAGGGAGATTCATTTTATGAAACATGGGAGAGGGTCAAAGACTCCCTAAACATGGTTCCACACCATGGTTTTTCTATTCCTAAAAAAGTGATAATTTTCTATGAAGTTTTTGGGCCCAGGGAACAAACAATTCATTGACATGATGTGTAATGGGACATTTAAAAATAAATCCCCAAATGATGATTATGAGTTTCTAGAAATCCTTGCTGAACAAAACCAAACATGGATAACATCACCTTATTCTGAAAATCCCCAAAGAACAACTAGAATGCATACACTCAGAGAAGAGGAAATCCTTAGGGGGAAACATGCTGCACTCTCTAAGAAGGTTGAAGAGATAGACCATAGGAAAATCGATGAAATCCAAATTGTTGACACTGTTTGCACAATCTGTGACAAACATGACCACAAAACAAACAATTTTCCAACTATTCCATCCATCAAGGATGTTATTTTAGGAGGACCACCTGATTAAGTCAATGCCCTAAACTTTCAAAATCCCCAATACCCAAACACATTCAACCCAAGGTATAATTACCTCACATGCTTCCGATGGAAAGATAACCAACAACCTAGCCAAACACAAGGACCAAACCCCTAACCTACACAAAATTTTCAAAACCATAACCAATTCCAACCACAACCAGTACTATAGCATCCCGTCTTTTTATAACATAACTTTCATTCCATTACACGGAACTGAGGATCTTTAAGGTTTAGTGTCTTGGAAACAAGGAACATGAAACATGAAACAAAAAAACATTCTTCTTAAACACTTGAAAAGCTTCTCCTCATGTTCACCCTAGGATCATTACTGCATCTTATAACCTGGGGACATACATCAAAATAAAGGATGAGCAGAAGGACCAGCAAGGGAAACAATTGAAACATTTTACATATGAACTTGAGATATATCAATAAAGTCATGAAAAGAACTTTAAGGCATGAAAATGAAATCATGAGGCATATAATAATAAAAATAAAACTTTTTCATAACTTGAAGATGTGTCTGAAACATTTAATATTGACAATCGTTTCGTTTCACCAAGGTCCATCCCCAAGGTGTCGTTAAAAATTACCAAGGTTATTCACCAAGGAGTCTTTAAAAATGGTCATCTCTAGAGATTAAGTCTTTACCCAATGCATTGGAGCGCTATCAGGGCGCACCCTTATATTTTCCTTTATTATCATGTGAGCCACATATATCATCATAAAAAATTTCATAAATAACCCATATAGCATAAAATAAATGGGTTTCATTTCATAATCATAACGTTTTAAAAACTTCTTTAAAGACATGATGTTTACGTTACTTTAAAACCCACATAAAAGGAAAGTGGGTCTCATGTATGTAAATCCCAAAATTTAAAATAGAACATTTTGGTATATATGTAAATACAGCTTTAGAAGAATGATCTTTGAGTATTCACTTAATAATATAAAATAACTTTAGAAAAAGACAGAGACATTTTGAGACAGAAATTCTGCAGCATAACGGCTATATTACGAGGTTTTAGAAGACATTAAAAAGAGATGGATAATGGGTCAAACATTCATAAATGAACCATAAAACAGTATATGGACAGAATAAGAAGGATACATGATCATGATAATGAAATTTCATGGACATACCATTTGAAATGAAAAACATGGAAGGAAGACAAAAATTAGATTTCTCTTATGAAAGTTCGGCAGCCTAACGGCGTTACTTAAACTTCAAACAAAATGATTTGAAAAGATCAAATAGGGTCTCTCATCATATGAACATAAGAGTCCAGTATTATAGATATAGAGATCATACCCCAACATAACAAAAAGGAACTTGAAATAATTGACATTAAATTAGAACTTCAAAACGAGAAGGGTGAAGAACCACTTAAAAATTTGACAGCCTAACGGCGCCACTTAAAACATCAAAATACTAAATTGAAGAGATCAAATGGGGTCTCACATCATATGAACAAAAGAGTCCAGTATGATAGATAGAGAGATCATACCCCAAAATGAAAAAAAGGAACTTGAAATAATTGACATGAAAGTAGAACTTCAGAACGAGAAGGGTGAAGAACCACTTAAAAATTCGGCAGCCTAACGGCGCCACTTAAAACTTCAAAATACTGAATTTAAGAGATCAAATGGGGTCTCTCATCATATTATCATAAAAGATAAGTATGATAAATTTAGAGATCATACCCCAACATAATAAAAAGGAACTTGAAATACTTTATATGAAAATAGATCTTGAAAAATGAGAAGGGAGAAAGGATCCGTTACAAAAATTTCGGCAGCCTAACGGCGACACTTAAAACTTCATAAAACGAAATAATGAGAGTAAGAGGGGATATCTCATTATATGAACATAATAAGGGTAGTAATAGGAGTATAAAATAACATCCTCCAACATAATAACATGGAGCATAACAGGAATGACATAAAAGAGATCACTTGAAAAGAAAGAGAGGGGTCGGATCCCTTACCTTAAAATGTAACTCTTAATCCTCAAAGGATGGGACCTTGAGGGCTTGTGGGCACCTTGGGAGACTCCTTGGGAGGTAATGAGACCAGAACTTCGTTGGGGAAGAGTGGGGAGTCGAATGGATGAGAGGATGGCTTGGTATTTATAGGGAAATTGAGGGGAGAAGGCATTAATGGCCAAGGGACACCTCAAAAGTGGTTTTCTCAAAAGCATGGGTCCTCCCATGGTACTTCCCATAAAGTTAGGCCACATGGGGACCCACACACAATAATTCATCACCCTTGGCCGGTCAACCCTTTAAAAATCTCATGACATCATCATGACACAGTTATGATGTCATTAAACATACTGAAACCCTAAAACTGTATTTTCACTATTCACTGAAAATTCAACTTTCTCAGAAAGATCCCAAAATTCCACCTTAATCAAATATCAATGCTCTGATTTCAAAAATGAACTCCATTTTATAAAAACAATTTTCTAAATATTTTTAATTTATTTTTTAAATAAATACACTATTCACCGAAAATTCATTTTTTCAGAAAAAACCACAAAAATTACCATAACATAATATCGGTGCTCTGAGTTCAAAAATGAAATCCATTTTATAAAAATAATTTTCTAAATATTTTAAATTTAAATTTTAATTAAAAAACACTATTCACCCAAAAAAACTAATACTTGAATAATAATTTATGAAACCGTTATTTAACCATTTTATTGAATCACATTACTTAATCAAGGTGCCTAGATTATTTTAAAACATTCTTTAAGAGAGATTACTAATACATTTGGTCATATTACTAATCCTAATCATAAAATCACTATTCATAATTTACTATTCATCAAAAATCAAGTTGATCTTATTAGACTCCAAATTTTGTACTGAACATAATTGTAGAAGACCATTTTTCGAAAATCATTACACATTTTTAATTATTTAAGGTTTACATAAACATTTTTAAAATAACCTTTTTCTAAAATTCATCAAAAATATGCATACTATATTTATCCGGTCATTTGAAAATTTATAACTTCATCATAAGAAGAAATCCCAATTTTTATTTAAAACAAAGGATTACACAAGGTAGTTACGGTCTCCTTACATAGCCTCTTATCACACCAGCATAGGACCTAAGTGTAAGGTGCGTTAAGGTGAGAGAGTCTGAGGGAGGCTCGACCAACATTGCCCGAGTAGTAATTTCAATCAGTTTGAACTTCTCGCGAAGGCGATTCCATTCTAGCTTCAGATGATGAAGTTCGGCTTGGGTTTGGTCCAGAGCAAAGCCCAATGGGGCTACCTCCTTCCCAAGTTCTGTTAGATGGGCTTCGATCGGTCCAAGACTACTAGGTGAGGCCATCGAATCTTCTTTCTATAATAATTAACCAAGATTACATGTATTTAGAGACAATAATCAAAACATTTTGTTCACAGCGGTCATATTGACCGATGGTCATATAACAGTCAGAAGCCAATGGTCTCATTTTAATTATAATCATGTTTATCAAATAAAACATTTTTGTTGAGTATAAAAATAAAATAAAATAACACCTAAAAATTAGGGAACAAGATTTATTCAAAATATCGGGCCGTTACAATCTTCCCCCCTTAAGAAATTGCTTCCTCGCAATTTTAAAAAAATTGGGTTTTGAAATTTCATCGAAAGTCCCACATCAGAAAAAGAGTCTGTGACACCATTACTTTAAAAGAAAGAAAAAGAAGTACAAAGGCCACCCGAGTTTACTCATACTAGGATTCCATGTAGGAAACATAGACATAGAGGAGAAAACAAAGGGTCACGTCTTAAAGGAGAGTGATAGAAAACATGATTCGGAGGAAGTTAACCACCAGAAAATCCCAAAATTATGATGTGTGCAAGCGGTCTTTGATTACCTAGTAGGAAACATAAACCAACAACGTTTTTGTTTTACGTTCCTTTTCATAACATTGAGGAATTCAATTACAACATATAACAAAACATAAGGAAATATATCTACCTTCATATAGAGTTTCATCCTTTAATAAGTTTCTACCCAAAACTAATCTTTTCTCTAAACTATGAGCATTCAAAACTACTTGGTCTCATCAAAACACAAGAATCATCTTCTAGAGAATCACATAATCCACAAAAGATTAACTATCTATTTCTTTTATCTTTAAACATTATCCCAAAAACCGAAAGGGTAAGGTAAAACAACTCTTCAAAAAGAAATAATCCCATAGGAATGGAAACTACTTTTAAATCTTCAATGTTCCATGGTACTACCCAAAGTTCATCATAGTCCATTCCATAAATTACGGTCCTTAAAATTCCTCAAAATAAACCAAACTAAGATTGAAATCCAAATACAAGAAGGATTTGATAACATAGTCTTCCAAAATAAACTTCATTGTTCATCTCCAAACAACATCAACCACTCCTAACATCTTATAACAAAAGTATCTAATCTAAACATATTTAACCCAAGATAGGCCAATCATTCCCATAAGTAACCTAAATTACTATAAATCCACCTTAAATTCATCGATTCTTCAAATATAAGTCAACCTTACTCCTCAATGAAAATACCGTTGTAATCTATTTACCTCGATCATATAGGGTCCCCAAAATAGTGAACGTCTTCCAAAATAAAAATCATATTTTAATCCCCTAATCATCTCTGTCATATTAATACGGTAATCGTAGAATTTCTTATCACATTGGTTGTTGAGACAAGTTCTTCCATTTCCCGCCATTAACTAAGAAAAGAAACTATAATTAGGGGCTTAAATACTTAGCCAATAATCATGAAAAGAAACTTAAAGCATATAAGGATAACTTGTAGTTGAAAAGTATTCCCTAAATTGTGATCCCCTAGGTTCCTATATAGGTTATCCATGATCATATATTCTTATGTGAATCTTCATTTTATTTTATCTTTGTTCCTTTAACAATGGTTCATACTAAGCTTATAAATTTACCAAAGCATATCCCCCGGGAGTGTCGTAACCAAGAGTGCAGCAAGGCCCGTTGTCGTGTACCAGTTCCCATTCGAGTCTAGCTCAAAGCAGTGTTTTCGGGTTTTACCCCTATGTACATCTGTGCCAGAGCCACCTCTACCTGCTCGTATCCAGACAGGGATGTATTTGCTTGGGAAACCCCTTACGCAATACTCACCAAAATACCAGGAATATTTCCTATATTTTAACTTTTCTATAGGCTTCTTCCTAAAGTTTTCATATCCTAATTTCCACAAATAACTAAACCATCCTTTGATACCAACTATAGCATCCCGTATTTTTATAACGTAACTTTCATTCCATTACACGGAACTGAGGATCTTTAAGGTTTAGTGTCTTGGAAACAAGGAACATGAAACACGAAACAAAAAAAACATTCTTCTAAAACACTTGAAAGGCTTCTCCTCATGTTCACCCTAAGCTCATTACTGCATCTCATAACCTGGGGACATACATCAAAATAAAGGATGAGCAGAAGGCCCAGCAAGGGAAACAAGTGAAACATTTTACATATGAACTTGAGATATATCAATAATGTCATGAAAAGAACTTTAAGGCATGAAAATAAAATCATGAGGCATATAATAATAAAAATAAAACTTTTTCATAACTTGAAGATGTGGCTGCAACATTTAATATTGACAATCGTTTCGTTTCACCAAGGTCCATCCCCAAGGTGTCGTTAAAAATTACCAAGGTTATTCACCAAGGAGTCGTTAAAAATGGTCATCTCTAGAGATTAAGTCTTTACCCAATGCATTGGAGCGCTATCAGGGCGCACCCTTAAATTTGCCTTTATTATCATGTGAGCCACATATATCATCATCAAAAATTTCATAAATAACCCATATAGCATAAAATAAATGGGTTTCATTTCATAATCATAACGTTTTAAAAACTGCTTTAAAGACATGATCTTTACGTTACTTTAAAACCCACAGAAAAGGAAAGTGGGTCTCATGTATGTAAATACCAGAATTTAAAATAGAACATTTTGGTATATATGTAAATACCACTTTAGAAGAAAGAGCTTTGAGTATTCACTTAATAATATAAAATAACTTTAGAAAAAGAGAGAGACATTTTGAGACAGAAATTCTGCAGCATAACGGCTATGTTACGAGGTTTTAGAAGACATTAAAAAGAGAGGGATAATGGTTCAAACATTCATAAATGAACCATAAAACAGTATATGGACAGAATAAGAAGGATACATGATCATTATAATGAAATTTTAAGGACATACCATTTGAAATGAAAAACATGGAAGGAAGACAAAAATTAGATTTCTCTTATGAAAGTTCGGCAGCCTAACGACGTTACTTAAACTTCAAACAAAATGATTTGAAAAGATCAAATAGGGTCTCTCATCATATGAAGATAAGAGTACAGTATTATAGATATAGAGATCATACCCCAACATAAGAAAAAGGAACTTGAAAGAATTGACATTAAAGTAGAACTTCAAAACGAGAAGGGTGAAGAACCACTTAAAAATTCGACAGCCTAACGGCGCCACTTAAAACTTCAAAATACTGAATTGAAGAGATAAAATGGGGTCTCTAATCATATGAACATAAGAGTATAGTATTATAGATATAGATATCATACCCCAAAATGACAAAAAGGAACATGAAATAATTGACATGAAAGTAGAACTTCAAAACGAGAAGGGTGAAGAACCACTTAAAAATTCGGCAGCCTAACGGCGCCACTTAAAACTTCAAAATACTGAATTTAAGAGATAAAATGGGGTCTCTCATCATATGATCATAAAAGATCAGTATAATAAATTTAGAGATAATACCCCAACATAATAAAAAGGAACTTGAAATACTTTATATGAAAATAGATCTTGAAAAATGAGAAGGGAGAAATGATCTGTTACAAAACTTTCAGCAGCCTAACAGCGCCACTTAAAACTTCATAAAACGAAATAATGAGAGTAATTGGGGATATCTCATTATATTAACATAACAAGGGCAGTAATAGGAGTATAAAAGAACATCCTCCAACATAATAACATGGTGCATAAAAGGAATGACATAAAAGAGATCACTTGAAAAGAAAGAGAGGGGTCAGATCCCTTACCTTAAAATGTAACTCTTAAACCTCAAAGGATGGGACCTTGAGGGCTTGGGGGCACCTTGGGAGGACACCTTGGGAGGTAATGAGACCAGAACTTCGTTGGGGAATAGTGGTGAGTCGAATGGATGAGAGGAGGGCTTGGTATTTATAGGGAAATTGAGGGGACAAGGCATTAATGGCCAAGGGAAACCTCAAAAGTGGTTTTCTCAAAAGCATGGGCCCTCCCATGGTACTTCCCATAAAGTTAGGCCACATGGGGACCCCCACACAATAATTCATCACCCTTGGCCGGCCAATGCTTTAAAAATCTCATGACATCATCATGACACAGTTATGATGTCATTAAACATATTGAAACCCTAAAACTGTATTTTCACTATTCACTGAAAATTCAACTTTCTCAGAAAGATCCCAAAATTTCACCTTAATCAAATATCAATGCTCTGATTTCAAAAATGAACTCCATTTTATAAAAACAATTTTCTAAATATTTTTAATTTATTTTTTAAATAAATACACTATTCACCGAAAATTCATTTTTTCAGAAAAAACCACAAAAATTACCATAACATAATATCGGTGCTCTGAGTTCAAAAATGAAATCCATTTTATAAAAATAATTTTCTAAATATTTTTAATTTTAATTTTAATTAAAAAACACTATTCACCCAAAAAAACTAATACTTGAATAATAATTTATGAAACCGTTATTTAACCATTTTATTGAATCACATTACTTAATCAAGGTGCCTAGACTATTTTAAAACATTCTTTAAGTGAGATTACTAATCCATTTGGTCATATTACTAATCCTAATCATAAAATCACTATTCATAATTTACTATTCATCATAAATCAAGTTGATCTTATTAGACTCCAAATATTGTACTGAACATAATTGTAGAAGACCATTTTCCGAAAATCATTACACATTTTTAATTATTTAAGGTTTACATAAACATTTTTAAAATAACCTTTTTCTAAAATTCATCAAAAATATGCATACTATATTTATCCGGTCATTTCAAAATTTATAACATCATCATAAGAAGAAATCCCAATTTTTATTTAAAACAAAGGATTACACAAGGTAGTTACGGTCTCCTTACATAGCCTCTTATCACACCAGCATAGGACCTAAGTGTAAGGTGCGCTAAGGTGAGAGAGTCTGAGGGAGGCTCGACCAACATTTCCCGAGTAGTAATTTCAATTAGTTTGAACTTCTCGCGAAGGCGATTCCGTTCTAGCTTCACATGATAAAGTTCGGCTTGGGTTTGGTCCAGAGCAAAGCCCAATGGTGCTACCTCCTTCCCAAGTTCTGTTAGATGGGCTTCGATCGGTCCAAGACTACTAGGTGAGGCCATCGAATCTTCTTTCTATAATAATTAACCAAGATTACATGTACTTAGAGAAAATAATCAGAACATTTTGTTCACAGCGGTCATATTGACCGATGGTCAAATAACAGTCAGAAGCCAATGGTCTCATTTTAATTATAATCATCGTTATCAAATAAAACATTTTTGTTGAGTATAAAAATAAAATAAAATAACACATGAAATTAGGGAACAAGATTTATTCAAAATTTCGGGCCGTTACAAGTACAATACCAACATCCTACAGTCCAATACCAACAACCCATCCAACAACCAAAGTATCCCCCTGGGATAACCCATCCAACACAAGCCCCTTTCCAATCTATCCCTCTCCCAATCCTTGAACAACTGTGAAAACAAATGGAAAGGATGAACTCATAAGTCTCTTCCCTGAAGCAAGAACTACAAACCATAAAAACTAGAAAGGCACCCATGCCTACACAAGAAATTCCACAACAGACAATAAGGGGAGATTCAAGTTGCACTCAAACAACTCATGAACAACTAAAGGTTGTGACTATTCTAAGAAGTGGGAAATCAGTTGAGAAACCTGAACAAATAATTCAGAAATCATATAAAGCTTCAAACACTAATGAAAATTCTAATGAACCACATGATCAAACTGAAAAAGATGATAACATTGTCAATGAAACAACCCTTCAAAAAACATCCCCACATCCTGAACCATTTCCTCAATGCATGAGGGGGAAAACCAAGCTTGAATTGAGTGAAACATTTAGGGAAATATTCCCAAAAGTCATGTTGAACATTCCACTCCTCGATGCAATTCAAACCATTCCTGCATACGCAAAGTACCTTAAGGACCTGTGCACTTTTAAAAGAAAATTTTCACATAAAAACCAAGTGCTTTTGGCTGCTAATGTGAGTACCACCATTCAAGGGACCATTCCTCATAAGTTGAAAGACCCGGGTTTCCCTTACATCAATGTTGAACTAGGAGAGAACAAAGTTGTCAAAGCCATGTGTGATCTAGGAGACAGTGTGAACCTCATTCCTTATACCATGTATTGTCAGTTAGGGATTGAAGAACTCCAACCCACATCTGTCACTCTTCAACTTGCTGATCGTAGTGTTCGAGTTTCAAAGAGGGTCTAAAAGGATGTTTTGGTGAAAGTTAAAAATTTCATTTACCCAGATGACTTCATTGTTCTAGAAAATAACCCAAGATTAGGTCCTAGGGAGAAAACCCCAATCATCCTTGGTCATCCTTTCCTTGAAACAATCAACTCTGTTATCTGAGTCTGAAATGGGAACATGGCCATCAACTTTGGAAACATGAGTCTAGACTTGAACATCTACAACACAAACTCTAAAATTGGGGATGATGAAGAGATCCATGAGGTTAATTGGATAGGTAGTGTTGATAGTGAACTCAAGGAACATCGAGGAATTACTGAAGGATGTTTAAGTCAAGAAGAGATTGATTTTATTTGTTCACAGGAGGGAAATTTGTCACCTTGTCTTGAATCTCTTTCAGATAGATCTATTGATGATTTTATAGAATCACCAATCAATGATACCATGGGTGATATAAATAACATCGAGTCTATACCCATTCATGACACTACTCTAGCTAATTTAGTGGATGAAATTTTTTTTCACAAGGAACCAATTTTTTCATGAAATCTAAACAAAGAAATTGAGTTAAATACAAAGTCTCATCCTTTATTGGAATGTGATAACCACTCTGATCTTGAATTTATGGTTTTACCTTCATCACTAAAGTATTCATTATTAGGGGGTAATCAGTCCTTTCCTGTTGTCATTTCTTCCTCTCTTGAAGTCGATCGTGAGAGAATGCGTCTAGATGTCCTTAAGAGACACAAGAAAGCCATTTGATGGACTCTATATGGTATTCCTGGGATTAGAACACTTATCAAGGCTTGTATAATTTTTCTAGAATCCGATTCGAAGCCATTTCTTCAACCTCAGCGGCGACTCAATCCTAATATCATGGAAGTGGTGAGAAAAGAACTTTTGAAATTGTTAAAAGCAGGTATCATCTATCCTATAGATGAGAGTGAGTGGGTTAGTCCAATCCATGTGGTTCCAAAGAAGGCTGGAATCACAGTAATAACCAACAAGGATGGAGAGATGTTTCCAACAAGGGTCAGTAGTGGATGGAGAGTCTGTATTGACTATAGGAAGCTCAACACTTGAACCATGAAAGACCATTTCTCCTTACCCTTTATTGATCAATTCCTCGAGCGAGTGGTAGTTCATCAATTCTATTGCTTCCTAGATGGATTCTAAGGGTATAGTCAAATTTAAGTCTCCTTAGAGGATCAGGAAAAAACAACCTTCACTTGTCCATTCGGCACTTTTTCCATCAATTGCATGCCCTTTGGGTTATTTACTGTCCCTGGTACCTTTCAGCGGTGCATGGTGGGAATATTCTCGGATATGGTGGGGGATTGTTTGGAGGTCTTCATGGTTGACTTCTTCATATTTGGGGATACTTTTGAGGGATGCCTTCTAAATGTTGAAAAGGTTTTGTCAAGGTGCGAGGATAAGAATCTCAAACTAAATTGGGAAAAATTCCATTTCATGGTAAGGGAAGGACTTGTTCTAGGTCATCTGGTATCTGGTAGAGGGATTGATGTTGATAAAGCTAAGGTTGGCATCATTCATCACCATCCATCTCCTAAAACTGTTAAGGATGTGAGGTCCTTCTTAGGACATGCTGGTTTTTATAGAAGGTTCATTAGGAATTTCAGATCTATTTCTCGACCGCTTTGTGCTCTATTGGTAAAAGATGCTCCCTTTTTATGGATAGAAAGCTGTGAAAAATCATTCTCTACACTCAATTCAACTCTTATATCTCCATCTATCATGAAATATCTAAATTGGAAACTCCCACTACTACAAATATGGCTTATAATAGCGCTAAAAACGGCCATTAACAGTGCTAAAAAAGCGTTGTTAATCTCGGAAAAGATAAAGGGGGTCCCCTTTATCAGTGCTAAAAAAAGTGCAGATAAAAGTGCCCCTTTATCAGCGCTAAGCAAGCGCTGATAAATGTATAATATATCAGTGCTATTTTGAGTGCTGATAAAAACTACCTTTATCGGCGCTCAAAATAGCACTGATATATTATCCATTTATTAGTGCTTAACTAGTGCTAATAAAGGTCAAGGATCCTATCCAAAACCAGAACCTGCATAGAACCTGCCCAGCACCTGCACACATTACATCACCTGCATAGAGTCCAAACAACACCTGCACACAACACACACAACACCGACACACAAAGCACAGATGAACAAAAATGATACATACATTTACTTGAAATCATGAATACAAAACAAAACACTTCTATATACATTTCAGACATTGTTTAATTTTGTTACAATAACATTTATCCAACAGACAGTTAAAAACAATGATGTTCAATCATTTTTGTATCCATCCGCTGTAAAAAATTGTCATCCATGGTAAAGGTTTCCGAACAAAGCATTCGAACTGAGGAATAATATTTCACCTACATAATAAAACAAATATTATGTTAGTAATAAAATAATGAAATAAATAATGGGGTTGCTAAATGGAATAATACTAGTGAGGCACAAAACATAAAATAACCAATTAAAAAAATTGGTTCATGGTTAGGGCTAATAATCTATAATAATCAAATGGACCAATGTTTAGTAGAACATGGGCTATTTAATGATTCGAGGGGGAATAGATAAACCTATAGTTTGGTTCTAAGGTTATGATGGTCTCACATTGATGGTTAATGGTTTGTCAAATAATGTGATGAACTTGTGTGAGGTATGAGTTTTTGGGGAAGTATCTCTATATGGTTGAATAATGGATTGTAATCCACTCAATGAAACTATACGGAATACAAGTTTCTGTATATTGATTCCCACATTGTTGCAAACTGATTTAGTTTACCCTTAGGCCTAATAATTCACCTAATTAATGAGTGGAATTAACAAATTTTCACTATCAACCATGAAAGAGGGTTACCCTCATATATCCATCATTCCACTAAACAAAATCCTTCACATGCACTCTCCTCCTTCTCCCTTCCCCCATGTGATATCTCCATTACTTTTGAGATAAATCAAATATTATCAATTACATTAAAAGAGTGGTGGAATATCTTCTACCCTATTATCCTCCTCTATTGGATACCAAGGATGGGCCTTTTTCAACGACATTAAACCTTGGCTATATACCTATAGACATGGTTTAATACCATGGCTATATGTCCCCCCATTCCATAAAAAAAAAGCACCCATGCCCCCTTCCCCAGCACACCCCCTACACACTGCCCACCCCCGAGCACACCCCTACCCCTGCACACTCCCTGCCCCCTAAACACCCCCTGCCCCCTTCTCCAGCACACCCCTGCCCACTGCACTTCCCCCCTACCCATTGCACACCCCCTAACCACCCCCTACATATTTCAAAAGAACCCAGCACACCCCATACCCATTCCCCCTACCACTTTTCCCCCTTCCCCCTCCCCCAGAAAACCACCTCTTCCCTCTCACACAGTCCCCTGCACAACATTAAGAAAATCCCTTGTATGGAAATTGTGCTCAATTTAAATTATACACATCATATATATCAACACATTCTCATGTACTTTCATTCAATGTAAATACACATATATATACTCTCTACATCTCATAATCAACCCCTCTTTAAATTTCACAAACACATTAAATCCATTTGAAATCACCAATCACAAAACATTCTCATTTCTTCAAACACATTTAAAGGACTTAAGCATGAAAATCCACAAGAAATACAACTGCATTAATTTTAAAAATAACTTTCAAGTCTATACACACCGCAAATTCCTTTGATAACACATTTTTAACCACACAAACATTTCATATAGTACACTTAGAAAGAAAATATAGCATACTAAAATCATCATATAATGTAAAAGCATGTAATCACATACATAAAGCTTGTAATCTTCCGAAATCTGCTGGAAAACATAAAACCACACCTCCACAATACCTTAATAAGGACTGATTAAACATTAATATTGAATATATTAATGGAAACCCAAGTTTAATATGTGGTATTCCATGAGTTTAACATCCCACAAGGATAGAAAGTCATGATTTAATGTCTTACAGAGATGTAAGACCTGGGTGGATCAAAAAACTTATAATGGTGGATTAGGTAGGTACATCTCTAGGAGGGAGCAGCTGGAATGTTTACCCGATAGATGGATCAAAACACCCAATGAGGTCTGACCGAAGTGTGGTGCATCCCATAAAGGTAAGGTTTCTCATTCAGAAGACTTATTCGGATTCCACTATGAGAAATACAAGAGGAAAAATAAGCAAAGGTGTACCCTAGTGAGGGGGTCACCATGGTTTACCATTGGTTGGGATTTAACCTCATGGAGGCTTCCTACGTACCCTATTTAGAATACAAGGATCAAAACCCATATATATAAAAGAGGTATGTTGTGGGAATTACCCATGGTTATCTTCCCTTCACACTAGGAATACTCTTGGTTGGATGAGTATGGGTTTTGGGGGGCTTATGCATTGTCATATTTGCAGGTTCTTCCAAGAGTAGCAATGGGATAAATGGGACATACGTGCTATGTTGGACCATGTGAATGGCGTGATCCTTGTAAAGAGGAACGAGACACAAAAAACATGTGGATCTCTCTGTAAGCATTATTTATGGTGGCCATGGGGCTCATCAGACTCCCCATACCTTCCATAAACACCTCAAAACATCACGAGGACCAGATTCTCCATGATGTTGCATCACATGGTTGATTCTTTTGATGATGTTCTGGTCGTTTGAGCTTGGATTTCATCTCAACCAGCCTTTCCCTTACTTGAATTATCCTGGGACACATATTTTGGTTCCAAAAAATCCCTCAATGATACTGATTATCTCATGCATCTACCTAGAAATAAATGTGCAAGTCAAACAACAATACATGTGCTCAAATACAAGTTCAAACAAACGAGATACAGAAAATTGATTTTTTTTATCCTCGGTGGTTTCTTCGTTCACCCCATATGCACTACACACCATCATGCCTTACTTCAATAGTGATTTGTTCAAAGATCAATAATATGAATCCGGGGATAGAAAACATTGAGTAATAAATTAAGATTTCAATACATCAAAGCATTCTCAATTCACCAAATAAGTTTGGAGGATAATCAATGATCATATATAGATAACATAAGTGGTAGGAATTCACCTTCATCCTATTTGTATACAATCTTCCATCAGGTATGTTTCCCATTTGTTTCTAAACACATGTATATCATCTTATGAATATGAGTTTTTGCGACAGTCGTAGTAGTACTGAAAAAATATAAATACCCAAAGAATTAATAAATATTTTAAATTAACTCGTAATTATTTTTGAAAATTCCTCATCAGGGATGCTACTTTGTTGATGAAATGCGATCTCTTTCATAAATCTACAAACATAATAACCACAGTCCTTTCCATTTGTTTGTTTTGGACACTATAGAAACATCGATAACAATAAGTAATTTGTTTTTATATGTGTTTGGATAGTGAAATGTTATTATATATACCCGGATACTTTTCCAGTTTTAGATCTTCTAGGTGTGATCATCCTTATGCCTTGGACTCATTCCATGCATTAGACGATATTGATGCACCTCCCTATCATAACATAATCCTCATTAAAAGATAACTTAAATTATATAACTAGGGATTAGTTTTAAAATGTTGGATATAGTGTATTACAATTTAACAAACGCCATCATGCGTGGTGGGTTTGTTGGATATCCATGCATTGAATCCAGAAAATAAATCTTTGGAGTATCCAAATTGACTGCAATCAGCATACAATGCTCCCTAAAAATAAAAAAAAGGAATAAGTAAAGAAAGAAATGAAAATATAGTTGATATGATTAAATTGTAGAGTTTTACCCCTGCATTGTTTGTATTAAAAATATTCTGTCATCCGTAATTTTGTTTTCAAACGATTTGAGCAGGGATCACATTATTGCAGCCACTTTAACAGAATCTATTTGGTCTTTTGAAGATGTGGTGTGAGGACTAACGAGTCAAAATTTTTGTTCATGGGGAAATCCCTTCAATTTTTTTTTCATATATACGTCTACGACAAATATAAAATGTATTTAGTCAAAATTATTAGAGTATATCAGCTTTTATAAAATCAAATCATGAAAACATACCTCATGTATACATTTACAACTGAGGTGCCTAGCCATTCATACATGAGGAGTTCATTTACATATTCAGCACTAATGAAATCTGATATCTCCTATCCATACATATATTTTTCAAAATCAATTCTGTGAGGACTGTCATCTTTCAACTTTGTATCCACATGAGCCTGCAATGATATTAACTGTGGATATAGAACGAGCGGGGTGAAGGTGATCTCAGTAGACCGTTTCAATCGGTTGGTTGATCCTTGAGATAGTTTTGAGCTGATATTTCATTTCACCCCACAGTCATTGTCATTATGTAATAACAGTCATCGGTTCAGAACTTTTTTCCTTAAATGTTAAAGGTCCATCTTGAAAAATAAATTAGAAATGAATACCTTTTTGTCGACATGTTTTTTTACAAGAACTGTCGGCCATGCAATGAATGTTCCAACAGCCTGTTCAACCGTATAAATGTCATCATCGTCATTTGGAATAGGTAGCTCGGCACTCGGCTCATTAGCTACATTAATTGACACTCTAAGATGATCTTTTGGAATATGTCTGTTGTGTAGCATGTCATTTTGCGTATTGAACACCGTAGCCCTCGCTACAAAGAGATAGGTTGGATTTGATAAATATAAATCACAGTCATTTTCACCCTATGAAATATTAGTACAGGAAATGTTTCAGTGTCTGTAAATCACATTTCACAGAAACAATTATTAAAACATTGATTACCTCATCTATGTCAGGTTTTTTAAGGTAATGGCTCGCCTCAAAGCTGGTGGGGGGTGGGGTGAGATTGTAATGCAGTGGTTGTTGTTGAGTTGTTTCTTCTCTTTTCCTCTCCCCCATCAATTTTTCTATCATATCTCTCTGGTATTGTAATTCTTCTTGAAAAATTGATAATTGTTCTTGCAGCTTTTCCATTTTTTTCATTTTGATCCCCTTCTTGTTTCTGTTTTTGAAAATATGTTCGGAGTGTCACCCCAAAAACCCGCACCTCTGACGCGACCATACTTTTCATGCTGCTTCAAGGCTGTTGAAAGTATGTCTGCATCTGGTGTGGTTGTTGTTTATTCTTGTGACTATTTGAGATAGAAAATATAGAAAAATTAGTAGTTATTGTAATGTAATAGTGATTTAAAGAAACTCAAATTTATACTATGTCATACTTACACATGTTTCCCACACTTTTTGTGTGTTTTCATCTATCAATATCCCCTCTTTATTTACACAATCCTCCTTCCATGCACATGGTGTGGGATGGATATGGCTTTCGATTTCGATTCATCAATCTGCATATAAACAGAGAAACATGGTTATGGTGTTTTTTTATGTCACATACTAGTAGTAGGGTAGATTTAAAAGACGTACCAATTTTTTCTCAAGTTCAGCGTACCCCATCCTTGCTTTACGGTAGGGGTACGCTGGTTCTGTTGTGTGTTTTTTATTTTCAGCACTTAATAGCTGTTTCATAAATAAAAAACTGTCAATCAGAGTGATGAATACAAACAAATGTCAAACAACGTATTACCCCAAACAATGTACCTGAAAAGTATGCTCCCCACAATGGTTGGTAAATGCATCCCATGCTCCTTGGGATATTAAGAGTGTGTAAAGAGGAGGTGCGTGCGGCTTGATTTTGCCTTCTGCATCTTTAAGATGATATTTCATTAAAATTGTGTAGAAAACTCTATGAATACTTCCTGAAACTCTTAATACATATTCCTTGTGCGAGACATCTACTATAAATGCATTGTGCAATGGATAATGAAGAGTAAGTCAATGTTTTGTTATTTTATTTTATTTTAATAAATTAAAAAAATGATATCATAATGTTACCGTAATCTCTTCCCACATTAGTGTCTTCAGTCCGGTGACACATGGTGCCATGACTGTACATAAATCAGCACGCGTTGCCAAGTGAAGATTCAACTGTAGCTACTAAAGATGGCTCTGTTTGGGTTAACATGTTGGCCTCACTTATTCCATCCCACCTCAAATTTGATGCCTTTTTCTTTTGCCTTAAGGATTTTGGCTAACACTGTCAAACTACGATTCTCTTGTTTTTATTGTGCTTTCAGGGTTTTATTTCTTACCATTTCCTCATAAGTAGCATAAATATCTTCCCTTGGAGCGCCAGCATCGGCAATGGGACCAGCAACAACAGGTTGAGAAACCTGTTGTACCTCAGCACTAGGACCAGTAACAATAGGTTGAGAAACTTGTTATTGATCTACACTGGGACCACCAACATCTGGTTGAGAAACCTGTTGTTGCTCTGCAGTGGGACCACCATCTGCTGGTTGAGAGACCATTTGTGCCTTGGGATTGGGCGCATCAGTAGGTGAAGAAGTAATTATCTGCATAAGTGGTTTAATATTTAATTTAGATTACATAAAAACACCAGAAAACAGATAATAACATAACGTAACACAATGTATGTTCCAATAGACAAAATAACCTGATTATTGTACTCTCTTTTTTTTCTTTAAAGGCTGAAGAGATTTGACTCCTCTATTGAGTATTTAAATTACTTCATTGAGGTCTCCTCTGATATACAAAACTCCGTCTCCATTTGGACCGCTACAAAATGATTGTGAATTCGCTATAAAAGGGTCATCCTCCGTTTAACTTTTATCTTACCCTTTAGTTGTTTTGGTCGATATTAGAACAATTAACCAATTTCGGTTTGTGGGGTCTGGAACAAAAAATACTTGTACTGCCTATGATTCCATTATAAATGGTTCTTCTTTCTCCCCTTCCTTACTGAAATAATCTTTCATGAATCCTAATTCATCTATTTTAACAGCACTCCTGTTATCAACACACTTGCATTAAAAAATTGGAACATTGAATTTTGTATAATCAAACTCCCATATTTGTTTGATGATTCCAAATTATGACATATTCGCATAAATTGTATTTTTGTCCTTAGCATCAGAAACATGCATCGCCTCATCCACAAGTGTAACCCCACTATTCTGCATGGTATTGTCTTCATAATGTTCATTATAGAATGTATAACCGTTAACTTTATAAGCATTTTAAGATTATACGTACACACTTGCTCCTCCGGCCATCCATCGAAGTCGTTCTGAAATTGAGTCTGGATTTTAATCTATCTGCTTAAAAATATGGTCTCGAAACCATCCTATAAACTATCTATTATGTGTATCTGATATCCATTTTTCAGCCTTAGAAGGATTCAAAAGCCTAAGAATTTATTTGTGGGTTTGAATATATGGGTCAACGTCGAAACTGTTATGAAAAACGTAAAGATGGGCCTGCTCCCAATCTGTAATATTGATTGTGACAACCTCTCTTCCAGAAATTACTTCACCCTAAAGCCGCTCAGTGTGATGAGATTTTGGTAGGACAACGATTTCCACACCAGACAAGTATTCGGTACAAAATTCAATAGCTTCCTCAACAATATATTGATCCGCAATACAATCCTCTGGCCTACTTCGGTTTTTGACATACCCTTTCAAAATATTCATATACCATTCAATGGGGTGCATCCATCTATAATTTACAGGACCACATAGTCGAATCTCTCTCACCAAATGAACCATTAAATGAACCATCATATCAAAAAATGTCAGCGGGAAGAACATTTCCAATTCACATAATATGATGGAAATTTCTCTTTCCATAGGTTGCAATTTTTCCGGGTCTATAACTTTTATGCATATAGCTTTGAAGAAGAAACAGAGCTTCGTTAATGTATGGCAGGCATTCTTGGAAAAAATGCAACGTAAAGTTATAGGAATTAGATTTTTCATAAAAACATGGAAGTCATGTGATTTCAGACCCTTTAATTTTAAATCTCTCATTGACACGATGTTCTTGATATATGATGAATACCCCTCTGGAACCTTTACATCATTCAAGAAGTTGAAAAACTAATATCTCTCCAGCCTGGAAAGAGTGTAAGAAGCAGGAGGAAGAAATGTTCGTTTTTCACCCTTCACTGCTGCCAACTCTTCTCGTATTCCCATCTCAACCATGTCCAATCTAGCCTTAATTCCATCCTTTGTTTTTTCGGGTACATTTAGCAATGTGTCGATGACACTATCACATACATTTTTTTCAACATGCATAACATCAAGAAAATGTCTGACATACAGACAATTCCAGTATGGTAATTAAAAAAAACTAATCTCTTTTTCCAACCAGTTTTCGTAAGGTTTTTCGAAAATGGTTTACCAAAAGTAGTGTTCAAATCTTTTACATTCTCAAACAATTGATCACCTGTCAGTGGAGATTGTGTTGTGCGTTCCTCTGAACTTCTGTCGAATGATGTCGTCCAAGATCGGTACTTATGTCGTCAGGGTAGAAATCAGCGATGTCCTAGAAACACGGTTTTCGATGAATTTTTCAACCTAATTGACTATGTACCATGTTCGCAAATGGGACACCCTTGAGTCCCTTTAATGCTATATCCTGACAAATTTCCATAAGTAGGAAAGTCATTTATCATTCCATACAACATCACTTTCAAAGTGAACTGTTCATTTTTGTAATCATCATTCATCGTAACACCTGAATCCCACAGTATTTTCAAATCCTCGATCAATGGGGACAAATAAACATAAATATCATTACCAAGTTGTTTTGGTCCTGATATAAGCATAGATAACATGATGTATTTTTGTTTCATGCATAACCACGGTGGAAAATTATAATTTACCAACATAACCGGCCATGTACTGTGACTGCTACATTGAAAACCAAAAGGATTCACCCCATCTGTATATAACGCCAGATGAAGGTTTCTCAGCTCATACCCAAATTCAGGATACTCGTGATCAATTCTCTTCCACTGAGGAGAGTCTGCAGGGTGACGTAGTTTCCCATCTTTAATTCTTGTATCTGCATGCCATGTCAATTATCCTGCAGCATCCTCACTTCTATATAGGCGTCTAATCCTAGGAATGATTGTAAAGTACCATAGAAATTTCGTAGGACTAGAATCATATTTCTTGTATCAGGAAGCACCACACTTTGTGAATTCTTTAAGTGATTTTTGGTCCTTGAGAAACAATATACAGTCATTCGGGAAAGCATGTATTCTTTAAGAGATCATACCCATCGATCGTAGCATTCGTTTGGCATCATATGTCCGGCTTGGGAGTTCATTATCTTCTGGGAGCATGTCATTCAGGAGAGCAATTAGTTCCGTAAAACTGGTGTCACTCCACTCGTTTCCTACTTTCAAATTATACACCTTCAATACGACTGACAATGTTGTATATTTAGTGCAACCAACATACAATGGCGTTTTTTCACAACTCTTTAACTTCTCAATCAATTTTGGGAAATCATGAAGTTCATCTTCAACTCTCCTTGTCATTTCCTCAATATAATCATCATCATTGTTCACATCTATAATCACACCCTCCACACGATCGTCTTCACTATTCACGCTTCTAATCATATTAGATGATCTATAAAATGTCGTGTTCTCTGAGTCTCTACCTACATTGGTTTTTCCCCATGTTTATTCCAACATGTATAACATCGATCTATTCCATGACAGATCAGGTGTTCTTCCAACTCCTCTGGACTAATTTGTCTTGAATAACAACAACATAATCACAAACAAAGGATTTGAGAAGGGTCACATGCATGATCTTCTGTAAACTTGATAAACTCTTTCACACCATCTTCATATTCTTTTTTTTAATCGATCGGAATTCATCCATTCTTTATTAATATTCATCGTCTTTATGGGTTTGATATCGAGAACATTCCTAATATTATGTTTTAATTAATCAGGTAGCATTTTTTGGGTTTTATAAAAATAAATCATGGTACAAATGCCTTTAAACACATGTGAAATCTATATACATGGTGTGTCTTGTAGGTTGAACCTCGTGTATGTATAAGAACCAACCAAAATTCAATTCATTTAGTGCGCAAACAAGGACCACCAATAGCCACGATTTTCAGCGGGGTGTTTAACCCGTACATTTCACATTATAACCATAAATATCAAACAGTAATAACCTGCGAACAAGAGGAAACCAATGAGTAACATGAAAAAACAGTAATAAATATGATGCTATCTCAATGTACTCAAGGTGATGATAAGATTTTGGTCAAGATCAACTATGGGTTGGGAGTACTCTAATATTTAATTGAAAAAAACTACTAAAAACAGATCCAGAAAGGATGAAATATCCTATTCATCAAGTCCCTTAACACAACCAATGCATTAGTTAAACCAAAAACCATTGCTAAAAATTCATACAGGCCAAAACTACTCCTAAATGTAGTCCATGGTAGGTCCATCGATGTCTAACACATCTAATGGTATCCTAATGTCAAATCTATCTTGGAGAAGATCATAGAACCTCATAGATGATCAATTTGACTATCAATGCGTGGATGAGGATACATCTTCATGACTCTCATCAGGTTCAGTCTCCAATAGTCCAATAAAATAATAAATACCAATCAACCATCTATTTTAGAGAACTATAAAACCCCATGTTAAATTACTATGCCATATGAAACCATTATATTTTATATCATCAAACTGTAATTAAAACAACTGATGCCCTTTTGGGGATATTTTAGAAATTGTGATAGAAACTAAATTTTCTCCTAAAACTAACTAGATTATAAAGTTCATCTCTTTATTAAGAAGTAAATTTTATACCTCATCAGTGAAAACATCCTAAATATGTACTACCATTGGGGAAAAAGAATCCTACAACATTCTAGCAACATCTACAATATGCCTGACTATTTAGGCCATGAGAAAATAAAATATAGATTGAATTGGTTCTACATGACCAGATAGATGATTCCTCTCATCCAAGTGAATTTAATTCTATCTATTTTGGAGATAAAAAGGTATCTCTCATATGGGAACAAATGTTTTTGGATTGTTATAAAACAAACTAATCCATAACAAAACTAAAATAAAATATTATCATATAAAGCATGGGAGGTTCACAAAATAAATGATAACCACCAATATCTAGAGATCATTCCTTGCAAAAAGTTATATTCTTGGACTATAATACCAATAGTGTGTCAATGGTGATAACACTATCTAAGATTTACACCTCCTAGCCTAAAACATTTACAAAAAGGGTGAAAAAAAAAAGAATATGATTCTCTTTTATAAAAAATAAAATAAATGGTAGATGATATAGGAATTGTACTGTTGATAGTAGATGATCAAGAATCCACAATAGCTATAGTAGATTACATAACATGCATATGACCAGCCCCTAAACCCAAGGCTGGAGCCAGACTCCCTATATGATACATACTCTTCCTTATACTATCATTCCTACATGGTGGTACAACATCCCCTCCCTTGACCAAAACTTCCAATGGGACTCTAGCTACCTATTATCAGAGGAGTGTTTGAGTCCTTCCCAATCTCTAGTTCCATTCATGTTCCCCTGTAAAGGCTCTATTGCTGCATTCCCCTATAAAACCACATTAGGTGGACAAATCTTTTATAAGCATGACACCTCAATCACAACACCATACAAACCAAACAATCAAAATTTTAGATTTTACAAAGCATCCCTTATTAAATTTGGTTTGTTAATTCAGGGGTTATCACAGATGTTTTATCATCCTGGGGTGTTCATTCATAAGTCATGTATACGTATATTACCAATTTATATATTCCAATGTTCAATAAGAACCAACTAACATTCAATTCATTTAGTGCGCAAACAAGGACCACCAACGGCCACGATTTTCAGCGGGGCGTTTAGCCCTTACATTTCACATTATTACCATCAATATCATATAGTAATACCATTTGAACAAGAGGAAACCAATGAGTAACAGGAGAAAATTGACCACGAAGGTGTCGTTAAGCACATGGCAGAGGAGTGTACATGGCAGAGGAGAGGCGCACATCAGAGGAGATTTCCAACTGAAAAGAAAACATTAAATAGGGGAAACCCATGAGAATAAAATAATCTAAAACTGAGTACACCATTTACCACATCCCACAAACCCAAAAAGACAATGTTGGGATTTTTCATATATTCTCAACACCCGATGTAAGGGAGTGTGATTTTCCTATATTCTCAACAATTACCTTACCATCTTATGTTATCCTCTATAATGGTGTATTTTAATTTTAACTAGAATGGGGAATTACCTCCCATCCATCAATTTAATTAGGAACATTTTTATAAGTAAGGAATTATTCACATTCATATTTATATTACAAAACATGAAGAAAAACATCTCATATGTCCCATTATCCATGTACAATTTCATTCAATAAAATGAAATAATCAATTATCATTCTATATAACAGGAAGTAGATGGTGTTCCCTTTCAACCCATTATAGATCATTTCAGTTCATTTAATTAATTCATTAAATTAAACTAAATCCATCATGTAAAATTCACTCCTCATTATTATTACACATTCAATTTTACCAAGAATGGAAAATTCACTAATAAGGCTCAAAGGGTCTTCAAAATGGGCCATAATCAACATAGAAATTCACTACATGGTAAATTCCATTAAGAATCTTGGCCAAACACCTATAATGTGTCTTCAATTCGATTTATATACCCTTGTATCAAGGTAAAACTCATTTAAAATCTTTGACATAAGCTAAATAGGTGTTCAGGGCAGTTAATAATTTGACATTAAAGGGATAATTTTACTTGGAACACTCAGGGGGTTTCCATAAAAGAGTTCAAGAACATATAACCCATGAAACAAGATTCAATAGGTGTTTATTGAGGTGCAAGGATTAAATAAAGAAGTCAATAAAATTAATAATCCATTGACACTTGCAATAAAACCTTAAATCAGGATTTCACACGTTCAATTCAAGTGGTAGAAAAAAAATTTACCTGAAAATGAATATCAATAATGGTAGAGGTGGCAGTGGAGGCAGCGACAGAGGCAGAGGCGGCGGTGGCGGCAAGGAGGCGGTGGTGTCAGAGGCGGAGGCGGCGGCGGCGGCAGAGGCGGTGGCGGTCTCAGCAGCGAGGGTGGAGGCGGAAGAGGCAACGGCAGTTGCGGTAGCGGGAGCGGGGGCGGAGGCGGTGGCGGTGGCAGAGAAGAAGGATGATGAGGAGGGGGAAGGAGGAGGAAGGAGGAGGACGAGGAGGAGGAGGATGAGGTCGCGGTGGCGAGGGGCCTGGTTCAGATTCCGCGAGAGCTTAACCGCGTGCAAGTGAGGATGGCCTATTAGGGTTATTAAATAAAAACTGACAGAACCTTTATCAGTGCTCATTAAAAGTGCTAATAAAGGTATGTTTTATCATCACTAAAATAAAAGCACTGATAAAACATTTATTTATCTGTGCTTTTTTAGTGCTGATAAAGAGCTACCTTTATCAGCGCTCAAAAAAGCGCTGATAAATGTTCCCTTTTATCAGTGCTAAAAAGAGCGCTGATAAAGCGGTACCCTTTATCAGCGCTTTTATATAGCGCTGATAAAGGCATACCCCTTTATCAGTGCTTTCTGTTTAGTGCTGATAAAGGGAAGCACTTCCCTTGACCTATTTTGTTGTAGTGCCCCTTTCGAGCTAATGTGTGATCCAAGTGACTTCGCTATAGGAGAAGTCTCAGGACAACGGTGTGAGAAAACTCTATGTGTCATTGATCATACAAGAAAATATTTAAATGATGCACAAATAAACTACACCACCACTGAGAAAGAGTTCCTTGCTATTGTCTTTGACTTAGAGAAATTCAGGTATTATCTCTTAGGATCACCCATCATTGTATTCACTGACCATTCATCCCTAAAATTCCTTTCCCAAAAATGAGATGTAATGGTTAGATTGATTATGTGTCTCCTTCTTCTTCAAGAGTTCTATTTAACCATTAATGATAAAAAGGGTTTTGAAAATGTTGTAGCTGGTCACCTCTCTAGGATGGAATTCAATGACAACTCAAACAACCTCTCTGTGTCTGATTCATTTCCCAATGAGGACCGCTATTCACTGAGTGATTGCCCTTGGTATGCTGAAAAAGAAAACCATTTAGTGATGGTTGAAATTCCAAAATTCTTGGGGACCCAAGCTAAGAGTAAATTAATTTCTTATGTCAAACACTATGTGTTTGATGATCCTTACCACTTCATGTTTTGTCCTGATCAAATCATTAGGAGATGTGTTCCCGAGTCTGAACAAGAGTCCATTCTAAAATGATGTCATAGAGAGGCATGTGGAGGCCAATTTTATACAAATAAAACCACTTCAAAGGTCCTCCAAAGTGCTTTCTACTGGCCAAAGCTCACTGAGTATTACTTCCAATTCTGCAAAAGTTGTCCATAGTGTCAGCAATTAGGATCCATTACCAAAAGGAATAAAATTCCCCTCACTTCCATTCTGGTCATTGAAATCTTTCATTGTTGGGGAATTGATTTCATGGGAACCTTTCCAAACTCTAATGGATAACTCTACATCCTCTTATCTATTGATTATGTCTCAAAATGGGTTGAAGCCATTCCCACCAAGTCCAATGACCATCATTTTGTGATCCTATTTCTGAAAGAACATATATTTTCTCGATTTTGAATTCCTAGGGCCATAATCAGTGATCGAGGAACCCATTTTTGTAATCGCCCATTCTCTTCACTCATTTATAAGTATGGAATTTCTCATAAAGTTTCCACTACGTACCGTCCTCAAACCAATGGTCAAGCAAAGTTATTAAATAGGGATATTATGAAAATTCTTAAAAAACTGCCAACCCCTCTAGGAATGATTGGTCTGAGAAACTCTTGGATGCTCTTTGGGCATATCGTACAACATTCCAAACCATCCTAGGAATGTCACCATATAGGTTGGTTTATGGAAAATCATGCCATTTACCTGTTGAAATTGAACATAAGGCATTTTGGGCAATAAAAAAATGAATTTCGAAATTTCTTTAGCCGAAGAAAAAAAGGAAACTTGATCATAATGAACTTTAGGAACTTGGGATGGAAGATTATGAAAATTAAAGGATCAATAAAGCTATAGTTCAAGCCTACCAAACTCGGAATATCAAAGTCAATCAATTTGAACTGGGAAAATATGTGCTATTGTATAGTTCAAAACTTCATTTACACCTGGGAATGTTAAAGTCTAGATGGTCAGGTCCATTCATAGTGAATCATGTGTACCCCCATGGGGAAGTAGAGATTTAGGATCCCAAAAGTGGTAACATTTTTAAGGTCAATGGTCATAGGTTAAATCCATTCATTTAATCGTTCAATAAATCAGAAATAGAGGTTAAGTTAATAGATCCAACCTATGATCCATGAAAAAATTGATAGATTTAGGATCCATGTTGGGCTAACGACGTTAAACAAAAGCGCTGCATGGGAGGCAAACTTTGGTTTTCATGTTTCTAAACATTGTGAATCATATTTTGTTTTCTTCTTCTTCATTTTGTTATTTAAAAAAAACAGACTGTTCCCGTGTTCTTCTTTTATGAGTATGGATGGGTATGAAAGAGGAGCACCGTATTCATCCGTGTCAGGCAGTGTGATCCAGGAGTAATACCTTACCCATAAAATTTAAAGAAGTCAATGTATCATCAGTTTGAATATATATATATATATATTGTTGACCTATTATTCTTTTATAATTAAGGATGGGTATGAAATGGGAGCACCGTATTCATCCGTGTTTGGCGGTGTGATCCATAAGTAATACCTTACCCAGAAAATATAAATAAGACAATGTACGATTAGTTTAATTTAATATATTTTATGTTTTTGTAGGTATTTAAAAAAAAATAGATTGTTGACCTGTTCTTCTTTTTTGAGTAAGGATGGGTATGAAAGGGGAGCACTGTATTCATCCATGTCACGCGGTGTGATCCCTGAGTAATACCTTACCCAGAAATTTAAGAGAAGATAATGTATCATTAGTTTATGTTTTTTTATGTTTTTTTAGGTTATAAAAATACAAAAAATATATATATATATTAAAAAAAATTGGCATGTCAAAGGTCATTGGGAAAAGCTGGTCACAATAGTCCAAGCCATTGGGACTGAAACCAGAACTGAAGGGAGGCAGGGGAATGCATTTTCAACCTCAACCACCAGGTGACTTCATTCAATAATTTTCATTTTCAATGTCTTCGTTGAAATTTTGTCCTACCCCTTCTATGTTTCAATTCATTAAACACTGGGGAAAGTGTTATTTTTAGTTGGGGGGAGTTGAAAATGTGTGGAAGGAAAAATTTCATTAACCTTGAACATGATAACACACATTCCAAACTCTGAAATTGGATATCAAATAATTTTTCATGCCTTGATACTAATTTTAATGCAAGTTTATGTTCATGTGCATAGATATTGGAAAGTGAAATTGTCCAATTTGATTTTTCACAGTTTATATTTTCATCCAATTATTTAAAAAAACACAATGCACGTCCTCTAGATTGTGGGGTTTTATTTTGAGTTCTTGTGGACCCATAATAAATAGCATAGGATTGGCGATCAATTTAGTTTTAACATGAGTATTAAAAAAATCAATTTCATGTAGAGAAATGAATTGACCTAATTTGAGGCTTTCAGCACTTGGGGATCATGACACCATAGTTTTCTAGCCCAGAGTTGGGAATTTTATCTCTATTATTGGTAATTTGAACTTGTTTTTGATTGAGTTAACTCGATATGATGCCCGAGTATGTGAGCTTCACTTGGTGCCCTATGGTCTTTGAGCCTGGGAGTCATCAGCAAATTCTTGCTACATGGGTTGACTCGATTGAGTTCAATTTCAATTACCATGGAAAAATTGCAAAAAAAAATCCAAAAAAAAACAAATAAAATAAAAAAATGAGTACACATCTTATTATTATGATTTTATTTCTCCTAGAGCTTCCATCTTTTCTCCCTCGAATTAAAATAAACCCCCATGTCTATTATGACGCACAATACTTCATCATGCTTAATTGAATTTGGATGAAATATGGCGATGAATTTGAACAAATTTATGGGCTTGGGATTGAGATATACCTATGTACATATATTTTTGTAAATGATTTTTATGGGTTTCATAATTTTTGGTATGATATCTTTGGGAGAGAAATGTGTATTAATTTTTTTTGAAAAGGTCATTCAAATTTCATTTTTGTGAGATATATTTTGCTCGGGGCTAGAAAAAATCAAGTTTGGGGTGTGATTATCCAATAAAAAAACATATTTTGATTAAATGTTAATGGTATTAAATGTTCATTTTTGATCTTATGGGCCTGATTTAGTGGATTTTAATTTTGAACATTCATTCTCATCATTTGTGCACTTCATTCCTAATATTCACCAATTTAAGCCCAATTTTTCATCTGATTTTTAAGAATGTAATTATAAATATTTTAATTTAATATTTTGGGAAACTGATATAAAATTAAATATGAACATTTTTCATTCAGGGATCAATGAAGGATTCATAAAGGATGTTGGGGATATTTGGTGTTGAAAGGAAACAATTCTGGAGAAGTAATATTGGATATCATCCCACTGATGAGAATGTGGGGCCCACATTACAGGCCCACTGAAGCCCAAAATTCATGGGAGACTAGAATACATATATAGGAACAAATAATTCTTCTGGATCCAGTGATAATTCGTCTACATGGTGGTGATTAAGGCGGCCCAATTTGAAGATGCAATTCTGGACCAGATTATCCGGTCCAGAAAAACAGCCCACCATTTAAATTATATCTCTAGAAAGGATTATTATTTTGGGATGAAATTTTACAGGCTGTTAGGGGACATCAGGGGATTTATTTAAGTTATGTATGTAACACTCCAATTCTGCCTTCTAGACGGTCCTTTAGGCGTGTCTTTTCGGTGGATTCAAGTTGGTTGCAACTTCGGGGTAAGAAGTAGAAAAGTCTTCTCTACATTAATGTTCCACCTACCTTGGCCTACCAAATCTAATTAAAGAGTCTTGGGGAGTGTTGTCTAGGAAAAAGGATTTATTTTGGCCTTTTTAAGGCAGTATTTGTGGGGGATTTATGGATCTTGGAGATTTGTTTTCAGTGTAATGTTACTACTACAAATTGTCCTTGTAGCGTTTTTTCCTTCACATGTAACTTATTTCAATCACCTTAGTTTTCAATAAAAGTTCTTCTTATTCTCTTATTCTCTTATTCCTTTTATATCCTTGTTACCGTTGCCTCAAGGTGTGAATTTATTCACACCAAAACTTGTGATTTCGTTCACACATAGGTGGAGTGATCATGTTTTTGTTGTTGTTGTTTTTTTTAATTCTCCAATTCCACCCTCGTTAGTCTACTTCCCGCTTCCGTTGAGAAGATGATATCAATGGAGGGATAGATATTTTATGGGTTGATCCAAGGGAGTAGAAAGGGGCTAGATTGGATTTTATTTCTCACTCTCTAAATGTTTAATTTCTTTTATTTGAGTTTCTTTCATTAAATGATTTTCTCTCTTTTTCTTCTTTATTGAATTTATTCGCCCCACTTTTATGTGCTAAGTAGATCCTTTACCTTGGAGTGCTCATGAAAATGATCCTAAAAGTGTATAGATTATTAGCATGTTTTTTGAAGGTGTTTAATTCGTAAGTGATGATGTTAGTTTGAATTCATTTCATGAATCCTTCTCAAGTTAATGAAATTGAAATCGTAAAAAAAGGAATTCATCCAATCCACCCATAGAAATAACCTAGGATCAACTCATTTATCATAAATTGAATTCACAATGATCTTAGTGCTCCTTTAAAACTCATCTAAAAACAACCCAAGTTGGCCACTTCTTAGCCAAAAATACATCTCTTTATATTGTGTGTCTAAAGGTTCTTCTTAGGTCTTTGAGGATTCGACAACCCAAGCTACACTGCAAGCGACCGCTTGACCCTTAAAACATGGGTAAATTTGGGCAAAACCAGACACACTCCACAAATTATTTTGACACTCAATGAAGTAAAAATTGTATAGAACATATTACTTATTCAATTAACATAAATTCAAGAAAGTCAAAAATTATACTTTATTTTTATAGTACAATAAATAGAAAATTTTATTTCTATAATGACTGTTTCACCCCAAATTCCATAGTTTGTTCTACACTTAACATAAATTCATGTCCCACTAAAAGATACAATATAACATAAGATAATACTAAGGGAATCACATGATATTACAGGAATATAAAAACATTATTTCATTGTGGACCACTAAACATTACATTATTATTTAACATATTTTCATGTAGGAAAAAAATATACATTTCATAATACATGTGTGTCATCAAAAAATGTAAAAACACACTAATTTGATAGATAAGATGGCTCAAATAATACTAATGTGTTTGAGAGGATCATCTGTGAACCTATAGGTATAGTAGACAAATATTATATGATTTATACATCTTTGATAGAATCAAAATACTTGAAACAGAATAGAACAACACACCTATATAATCTATGTAGGAGACTCAATTATATTTGTGTTTTTTATGAACTTTGTTATAAATCTTAACACATGCTTTATTCTATTGAGGTATTTCACTGACTATATTATTTATGATCATATCATGATGATTCTTGTACATCAAGAGTGGGCCAAGTACCCACATTGTATACAATAAATGATGATATAAGAAGAAGTAAGATTCAGAATGATTTATATAAAAATGTTGATCACCCCATAACCAATGAGGGATCCAAATCCCTCTATATTGAAATCATTCACACACCTAATTAAATGAAGAACACATACACAAAAAAAACTGAACATGAGTTAAATCCTATTATTTAATCCATTAAAATAATTAAATAATAATTTATTATATAAATAATCCATTCAAAATGGGTTGTTATTGATATCACCCATATAAGGAAAATGTGGTTTTGGTGCTTCCAAAAAGAAAAAATTACACTAAGTGTAGTATACTCTCTAGTTGCATCATGTAACACTAAACTATGTTGTCACCAAAATTTTCTAGGGATCAAGATTATGAATAAATTAGAAACAACATATCCTTATGTCATATACTTCATATGAATATTTGTTTCTCATAACCAATACTCATGTGATTTTATTTATATTCATATTTTTGTTTCATATTCTTATTTTTGAAATTGTACCAATTTTATGTTCTCATTGATAATTATTATTGAATATTGTTTCCAAAATACTATGATTCATTTATTATGTAATGATAAAATCATTATTCCATGAACCATAAATTTTAATATTTTTTTATCCACTATTATTACCTTATGAAATGATAATTCACCTTGATTATAAACCCATATGAAAATAGTTATGTTATTCTCACTTACAATCTTTGATTTATGTCTCATAAATTCACCCCTTAAATAGAATTTACCTCAAACTATATTCTATTTACAATACATAGGCTATGAAGAATAATATCATTTATCATATGTCTAGAAGATTGTAATGTATGAATACTATTTTTTGTAGATATTGAATAATTGTTTTCAAATATGATGGATATGTGTGTAATATCAAAAGAAAACTAAAATTGTCAATAGTGGGTTGTGATTTATTGTGAGATGTAAAAATTATTCTCATAAAATGATATAATATGATTATATCTTTTATTTGGGGTGTATAAGTGATTATAAGAGTACGGTTAATTTATTTTTAGGGTTTATGTTATAAATAATAGGGGGATTGAACCAAAACTGACCTATAATGAACCAAAAGGATGAACCAAAAATAATGTAGGTTGAAATAAATGTGTCATAATTTATAATATCATAGAATTTTATTCCTTATATTGTGAGTCATTACTGTTATTATTGTTTATTGATACTAAAACTAGCCTTTTAGGTTTCAATCAATGGTGGGAACTATGGGGTGTCTAGTTAACATCTTCTACGATGGAAACTAAAATGATTGTATATAAGAGAAAAAATGGGATTTTTGTTGGGGTAAAAAAATCATCACAATTCTCACACTACATTATCAATTAATGAATAATAAAACAAATAATATTGGACTTCAAAACACCCCAAGGAAGGAATAACTATGTATTTACACCTCATGTGATAATGTCCATCATGATTTAGTGGACCTTATCATATATGGATTTCTAATAAATGGATCAATAAAAATGAAAATATTTCTTCCATTATCTTGTACTTAGTGTATGAAAATTTGGTTATGGTTGTTTATAATTATGACATAGATGTTTATTATTGGTGGACTATCATTAATAATACAATGGTGTAAATTTTAATTTACTCCATGGAATTGGGAGTGATTAAAAATATATTTTTCAATTCTTATATTCCCAAAATAATTTTCACTACAATGAAAAGAGAATTACAAGAGAACCCAAATGGAGGAAAAATAATTTCTGAAATATGATAAAAACCTTAAATTTCATTCCATGTATTTTATTAGTATTATTATAGATAATGGAATAAAAATTGATCATTTTTTTATAAAACCAACTCTGATAAACGATGTATATATAAGATACTTTGGTATCTATAAATAAATTATTTAATTAGTTTTAAAGGTTGGAATATTAATTATATAATCCCATCATTCTCATGGATTACTATAATAGGAAGATAATGATGGAGTTTTGATTAAGCAAAAGTTATTAACCCCATGGAGGACTAAATATCCAAAATCATACATTCTAAATTTATAGAAGAAATATCGAGTGTTTTCACTGATGAATGGGAAAATTATTAAATTTTGGATGATAGGTAAACATATAGAATGAAATATAAGGGATTTAAATATTGATAATATTGAAATTGATCAAAATAAATCATAACACAACTCATCACACATGTTCTACTACATTATTTTTACCGAGTATGAGAATTACACTAAAATATGCACCAATCCATTGGTTGTTAATGAAAATAGATTTCAAAAACTTATTTAAATAATGGAACATGGAAACCATGGTCAATTACAACTATTTATGTTAGTAATGAAACTAAAATGATAAAATTTCCATTCATTATCCAACCCTGAACTATGAATGTTTTCTTTGATTCTAGTTCTACCCACTCATTTAAATATAAATTGCTTACAGACGGAATCATATAACTTCTTAAATTACCATATATTAAATTATTAGAGAGAAATATTAGTGGTATGATTATTTAATACCATAAATATAAATCTTCTCCCCTGATTTTTTGGAGAATTTATATCCTGTAAATAATATTATTTTATATATAGTGTAATTTAATGTGATTTTGGGCCTGGATTACATATCTATAAAAATATACCATATTAATTTATAGGATAAAGAATTTCCCATTAAATATTTTTAATCAAACTATAATCTTATATTTATTGGTCGATGACTATGAACTCCCTATAGGAATTACTTCAATTATTTGTGTCACAATTCCCCACCATGAAAAATATATATGTCAACCGATTGGGGAGAGTCTAAATATAAATGACAGGTAACTGTTTATGGTAATTTGTTGGTTTATATAAATAATATTTTCCTAGAATTACCCAAAATGATTTTGTTCATATTTCAATAGGTATCATTCATGGTATTATACGTATATCACCTACTCGTTATTGAATGACATGGATTAAGTTGGAGGAATTAAAGAATCATCTCAAGGAGAATTTGGATAAGGTTTTTATACAGTCAAGTCCATTACATTTGGGTGAACGATTCTTCTTTTTTTTTCAGATGAATATGTATTAATGCCTTTTTTATTGACTATTATGAACATAACCAAATGATATGAAAGGTCATTTATCCTCTAACCCATATTGATGACTTTTTTTATCAATAATGACGGGATCAATAATTAAAAAATATTTTTCTTCTTTTTTGATATTATATATTATTGGTAAATGGGGAATATATACTCAAGACAACATTTCATGCATGATATGAATAGTGTGAATTCATAGTGATTCCATTTACACTGGTAAATTTTCCAACTCTAATCAATGATATGATGAATAGAGTTTTTTTAGGTTTCCTTAATACATTTTTATTGCCATTTTAGATGAAGTTATTATATATTAAAGGGTAAAAAATTTACATGAATATCATTTAAGGACTGTGGTGAAAACATTAATAAATTATATAGTATATGAATTTTTTTGAAATGGTGAATTTTTTGTATAGTTTTTTATTATTATTTCCTTTATTCGTCAGATAGGGTATGTCTATAGATCCTATATTGATGGTTTTTATTGATAAATGACCATGAATGACCACTGTAATAGAGATACAGAACTTTCTTGTATTTTTTATGTACCATTAAATCATTGAGAGAAATTTATTTGGGTTTTCAAGACCACTAACTAGCTTTGCTCATAAGGTATTCATGTACTGATAGAAAATTGAATTTGTTTAAAATTGGAATACTCATAATTGATGTTTGATAATGTAACCTATAATAATGATAAACTTCTTGGATATACAAATATGAATCGAAGAATATTTCAATGTCTAGTCAAAAAATTGATGTGGGGTAGTGTATTACTCAGTTAAATAGAAGGATTTTGAGTAAAATTAATCAACATATGATATAGATATTATAATTGAAATATTTGAAATAAAAATATTGATAAAATCTCTAAATAGTGATAAATTAAATAAATATATAGATTAAAAAATATTAATGTATATATCCACAGAGAATGGGTTGGTCATGAACTAAATTACATAGTTGGAGTTGAACTAGACTATGATTTCTCAAAATATTACAACCATTTTAAGGTGCAGAAGGTGCCTATTTCTTGGGGTAGAAAGGATCTTACTATTTCATCCATCACGATGATTCAAAGAGCCCAAATATTCTTGTATTTTTAAAGGATGCACTATTTAATATTATGCGTAGGTGAGAAATCATACCATTAAAAAATTCATGTCCATCATTTCATCCATGTAATGATAAAGGAGTAACATAATGAGGATATGGAGCTCTAGAAATAAGTATGGAATATTTTTTAGTTTGAACATTACATTGATAGAAAAATTTGATCAAGGAAACAAATATCATTCTCTTAATTATATAAATTGATGGATTTTTTGAATGACATATATATCATAGCTTTATCTATACATCATGGTAGCATAATGATATATTGAGATGACAAGAAATATTTATGGTGAGACAAAATAAAGAAGGTTGTTGTATAGTATTTTTATCAATTCTTGGATTACCAAAAATTTAGGGTTAAACATCATATGACTATGTGTAAGATTAAACCATTACCTTTGACTATATAGAAATTGGTGAACAACGCCGTGGATTTCAATGTCGGGGTTTATAAGACTTCTAAAATCCCTAGTTTCATTTGTTTTTTAATTTATTTCATTAATATTTTAAATTATTTCATTATTATTAAAAACAATTTTATAACTAATAAACACTCTAATACATAAATTGATGAATCAGTAAATAAAAATTGTATTCTACAATGAATTATATCAAATTAAGATCATAAATTTACCACAAATTTTTGGAGAATTCATTAACAAGAATTTTTCATAGAGCTGAATATTATCACAACATATCATCATGAAAATAACTTTTAATCTAAAATATTCATTAAAAATTTGGAATGTATGTTGAGACCATGTTTAATAGTATAAGGACCCGACCATAAACATTACATCATCTTGAATTAAATGAATAATTCACATTGATGATCTATTCAGGTTTAGAGTTTTAAAGAATTAGGCTATAACTATTTCATTACATCTCAAAAATTACAAGGTAGACACTTCCACTCAGTTTCCATTTTTTCATAAAATAAAATCTTTTGAAAAAAAGAGTCATGTCTAGTCCCATGTTTTAGATAGTATGACATTTCCTTAATCCCATCCTTGACACTATTTATATTTAAATACTCTGAATAACATTTCAAAACATGGGGTGAGCATAAAAATATGAGTAAAGTTTATAAAACAAAGAAATATAACATTAGATCATAAATACATACATAAAATGATCTCTTTAACATACCTCATGAAATCATAAGATTTACATAGTAAACAAAAATCATAAAGGTAACTTGTGGCATCCATAACATACTTACATTGTAGCTTTCAAAGCTACGTAAGGAGTTACATTTTGAATACCCATCATAGTATATTCCCAAAATATTTTAGGAGAAAAAATCACGTTTACCTCTATCACGTTACTCTGTTCATTGGAGAGCTATCTCGGGCTCACCCTCGCTGGGTTTATCATGGAACCACCCGTACACGTAAAAATTCCCAAGAACTATAACATATTCATAACACATAAAAAAATATAAGAGAAAGATAAAATTTACACATTTCGATCACAATATATCATTTAAATATATTTACATAACAAATCTATTATCAAAACCCTTTTCAATACCAAAATACATAACATATTATATGGTATTTATTTTTCTTTTTAAAAACATTACAGCCTGTTAAATATGCCAAAATATCAAACAATACTCAAGGTGGTAAAAAAGGTTTTTGCCACCCCTTACATTAAAATAAAAATTATTTTTATTGTTTTGTAAAATGCATCATAGAAATATATTCCATTTGAATGAATTGTAATAGGTGTTTATACAGCGTATAAAATAAAGTCGTGTATTAAAACAAAATATGCCTCAATGAAAGAAGATTGAGACGAAGTCGCTTACCTCATGTCTAACTTGACTCGTCTGTTCTTTAATATCCTGAATAATAAACTAAAGTTAATTTCTACTTAATTTAGAACCTTTTTCAAGTTTATTATTCCTTTTATATCACATATTACCATTTTATAAACAATATGCAATCATTTAAGTTAATAATGGTCATTTTGTCGATATTTGGTACTTGAGTCAAAAATGAACTTTTTATATTTAAAAGTTGTCTATGTAGTAAAAATTCCATTATCTCCATAATGATATTAATGATTTATATATCATATATATATTATATATGTAGTATACATTTTATTTACAGTAGTACATTACATTTGTAGGAAAGAAATGAAATTCACCCTTCATGGAGATGGTAAGCCGTAGGTACGCGTGAACGCTACTTTCATTTCTATTTCATATTTAATAGGATGAAAACATAATGATACATAGGTATATTATAATTCCAGTATAATATCATTTATATATTCTCTGAAATTAAAACCTTTATAAATTCCAAATATGGCATGAATGAGTCATATCACTTTGAGGGGCGGTAGTTCGCACATCCTAAAAAGAAATCATCGTGTTTACCCATAATGGAAACCATAAAGGTATACTATAAATGAAAAATAGAGAATAATAAAGAAAAAAAATAATATGTATCATATATAAATAAATTGATATCTTAATGGCCACCATAAGAGGTGTTAGGAAAATATTGAATAATCATCGTTTCATGAGGCATTAGTTTTTCGTCCATAGAAACAGAACGTTCGTTACCCATTAGATGGAGGTGTGTGTAAGTGTAATTTGAATCCTTATAATAACAACATCATAGTATATTAATAATACCAGTGTTGTTATAAAAAATGAATAAAAATTGTTTAGCAGGTTGGAGAAGTAAAATAAAACAAAATAACTTAAGAGAAGATGTTATCATTAAATCGTGTAATACCATTTGGTTTGAACCAAAAGGGTTTCTTCAAGTGCCATCTGACAAAGGTAAGGATTCTTGGAGAAAGAGGGATATTGAGAGCTTATTTGGGTAGGGGTTGGATGAGACAAGGGGCATGAGAAGTGTGAGTAATGGGTTAGAGTTGAGGGCTTTGTATAAGGGGGAGGAGGGGCTCTTTAGGAATGAGTGAAAATATTATTTCATTATATAATGATTTTCGGTTTCAAAAGGTCCAAAACAAATTGAAGTAGAATATAAGATAACTCATGATCGAAATAAATCATCCAATAATAATTGCACAGGTTTTGGATATTATTTTAATCTTTATAATATTATTTCTTTAAATCATTTATTAATGAGGTAAACACTGCATCATTATTATATCATACATAATTTTATTTATTTGATGTCTAAAAATTAAAAAAATACCATGATGTAGGAAATATTTTTATATTTACAAATAATATTTATATTTGAGAATATAACTTATATAACCGTTTTTAAGAATTAATTTACTAAAAGATATTTGTTTATGTTATTTTCTCCTTTACATTAAGTTAACTAATATAAAGTGTCATTATCACTCTTAAGTGGCTCCATGAGGTCCTAAAATAGACCCAAGGATTTACATTGTCAGCCATGACTCATCCAATATGGTTAGGACAATTTTTAAGGTAATTTTTTTTATTATTATGATACTTTTTTAAATTGAATTACCCTACTTACCATTAACAGCGGTAAATGAAAGTCCAAGGTTACTATTCACCAAAAAACATCATCTTATTGAACGAAATTTTACATATTAATAACAATAATGTTTGTTGGATTTTTTAAATTCCATTCATAGAAATAGTAAAGTTTCATTGAAATGAAAAATTCAGTTTTTAACTACTACTTAGTGGTTTCACTATTCATGAAAATTTTGTGTTTTTCATAAAAATACCAAAAATTCAGCATTAGCTATATTTGATATTCCAAAATCAAAATTGATGTCTATTTTAAAAAATTCAAAACAGAGAAGTTATATTAATTAATCTAAATTTAATTCTTATTTTCAAAATAAAAAACATGTTTTTAAGAAATATTAACTATCAAAAGATAGACACATTTTTATGTCCAATTTCAAAGTGAAATTAATTTCAATGACCATAATTGGATTAAATGGTAAAAATATAATCTAATTAAAATTTGAAACCAATTAAAAAGATAATCTAACCATATAAATAAATTCAATTAAATGGTAGTTTTGAATTAAAATAAAGTATTTTTCACTTTTCATTAAAAATTGAATTTTATCATAAAAATACCAAAAATTCACCCAAAGTGAATTTTTATGTATGGATTTTAAAGATGAATTTTATTTTCTAAAATAGAACGTATAAAAGTGACCATTAATAGATTTAAAGATGATTTTCCATCAAAAGGCGGTAAATCAACCTTTTAAAGTCAATTATACTTAAAATTAGATTCATTAATATTTTAAGCCTTTATCTTTTATTGGATAATTGTAAATAAATTTAACTAACATGTATAATCATATTGTAGTTAGTTCTATTTATTACCTCTTATAAAATGGATTGGTGTTAACTACCATTTAAAATAGTAATATTATATTTTTCTTCTGAAACGTAAGATTTCAAAGAAACTCATTGTTGTGTATCGGGTACGCCATCAAAAATAGCAACCCCTGTAAAGTAAAATTAATATTTATTTCACAAATATTAATAATTATGAGAATTTATTATTCTTTATTAACTTGGGATGTTACAAATAGACTTCAAATGATGTTGATATTAACAATTATGCATCTAGAGTTCTCATAAAATAGTTTTTTTTTTCATTATACCATTCAAATTGAACCATATGAGTCTACGTATTGTGAAAGTATCAAAATTACATAATTTTTTATGAAGTTAGGGAGCATAATATTAGATTAAAAGATCATTCATATGATATGTCCTTAATGAATCAAACCATTTAGTGGGACATTAATACTAAATAATATTTGTAATATAGCTACACTAATAAACATTTGTGAGAATTGTACTTTGATATTGGACATGAGTTATTATATCATTTATCACAATGGAATAACGTAATGGGGTTAAAGAAGTAGTGGATATCATGCTTAAGCTACATTGGATCTTTCAATATCCATGATTAGGTGGGGATGGTATATTTTCC
This sequence comes from Viscum album, assembly GCA_963277665.1. NCBI lineage: Eukaryota > Viridiplantae > Streptophyta > Magnoliopsida > Santalales > Viscaceae > Viscum > Viscum album. The sequence continues at coordinate 518,045,049 of OY728141.1, forward strand.
CATTGACCTCCCACAAAACCTCTTAGAAGTATAATATGTGTTACATGTATCGCTTTTAAGGAAATAAGTATTTGACCATTCACATGCACTGAACTCAGATGAAGTATAAATAGAACTTGGTGACTCTTATGAGGAAAAATTCATGAAAATATTAAATCATTCGGAAAAATTACAATGAAACCAAATCTGTCACCTAGTAAAATATCAATAGAGATATAAAATATTTAACAATGTAATATGGTATCCTAAAGATGTAAATATATTAAATTAGAAGTATAATTATGTGTATTCTTCAGAGTAATAATATTTTTAGGGAATAATTATTATTAGGCATTATAATGAAACACCCTTGGATTTTAATAAATATTTATCTTTTAAGAAATCAGTGTTGTTTGATATCTTTTTGATAGATATAACAATGAAATAAAATTATTGACAATTTATGTTCTTAAGGTAAAATATTATATTAAAAAATTAATAAAAAATTATATTACTAAATAGATCATATTTATTGAAAATGTTAATGGAAGGAAACTAAAAGTATATAAAAACCCATAATGCTGAAATTCAGATTATTAGGATCTACTAGAAAGATTATACCACTGATGGTTACTACTGAATTAATAAAAACATAGGAACAAATAAACATCATCATAATACATTTTGAGAATTTGGTGAAATATTTTAAATATATATTTAGGACTATACATAGTAATTTAATACGATAATAATATTATTTTTTGACATCAAATATTGCAGTTGAATATATATTTGTTGAAAATTTAATTATTGAATAAAAATATATTCAATAGGTAAATAGATGTTGTGATTTCTTTAAAACAAATTAATAATAATATTTCTCATATAAAATAAATAGTTATCACTACATCCATCAATATTCACAATACAATACATGAATTTTTTTTAAGATTCATATTTGGAGGGTTGATAATTATAATTGATATTATGCTAAATGAAAAAACAAATAAATGATAAAAATACTAGAATATACAGGATGAAATTTGAGAAACATCATTAAAAATGATGATTATGTTTATATATATTAATTAAAAAAGATATCCCATATTCAGTGATTATTTTTTATAATGAAATTGTTTGATAGTTCTTGTAGAATATCATTTCTTTTTATCCTATGAATTTATAAGTATTTATTTTTATTTTTATTTTCTGAGGAACCATCACTATCAAAGTCATATAATAAATTTTTACTAAACAAAGACTCTATTAATATATAAAATATCTATTTATGATAAAATGTAATTCAATGAATAATAATTTCGTATTATTATTTAATTCTATATTAAAAATAGAATTAATTTGGAATTAATATTCCATATCATTAATGTAAAATTAGTATAATAGCAGGGTAATAAATTAACATTTGGAATATATAATTTTACAACAAAAATAATGAGATGACACTATTTTATAATGTAATAGAATTTATAATGTATCTTAAATGTATTAATATATTATACAATATTCTTACACCAAATTTGGTTAAATTTATCAATAGTAGAACACAAAGTGAATTCCTATTTCATCTAATAATATAATATATTTGGATTGCATATAAAAATTTTAAAGTATCATACTGCATATAGTTTATGCAGCAGTAGTACATATTTATTTAATATACCATGAATTGAATACATACACTACAATAGAAATTTATAGTGTAATTTATATATCATAGAAGTTTATATTGTACTTGTATCATAAGATAAATATATACAGAACATTCATATCAATTATTTCTAGTTTCAAGTCAAAGAAACTAGAAAAGAATGTAATAGTTTTTAAATCAATTTAATCATGAATCCAAATTCATGTGATATTTTAAAAAAAATATTATTGTTTCAATAAGCCCAAAAATGATAATACCAATTAGATCTTTCAATGAAGAAAAAAAGAAAATAGATACTGTGTAATTATGGCTTATAGTGTAATGACTATATTTTACATCATCTAACATGTATATTATGACCAAATTCTGTTTCATTTATAAAAAATAGGTAATTTCAATTTTTTAAACTATTTAATTGTATTGTATTATATAAAGTGTATTTATTAGAAAATTCATTTTTTATGGAAACATATTTACATAAAAATACAATATGATTATTATTTTTTATATAGGGGGTCTAATTTACACATTTCATTCATTAGTAAAATAGATAATTTTTGTTTATTAATTTTTTATTAATTAATAGTGTATTAAATAGTAATTTATACATATTTTTTCAATATGTTTTCAATACCAAATTTCTCATTTTAAATTTTCATTTCTAGTAAATTTATATTTCATATATTAGTGTATTGATAATGAAAAGTAAAAAAATACATATATAATATTAAATATTTTAAAATTTAAAAATTAAAATCTTTGTAGCTATGATGTGTACTGCAGTATATACCATTTTCACATCATATATAAAATATTTATATAAAAATTATAATTTCATTATGTGTTTCTATATTGTATTGAGGGAATTCTTTGAAAATATATTCAGAAACTATATAATTTAGTATGAGAATTAAAATTTCATATTCTTATAACCAATGACCAATTGGAAATTGGGAATTGAAGATTATAGTGAATAATTTAACATTGTTATTCCATATGAGGGAGATAAATCAATGACTTTAACTTCTCTATTGTGAGTTCTTGAATCGCTAACATAGATATGATACTATCAAATTTTTAATATGAAAAAAATATACATGATTAATATTCTTAGATAACTTATTGATTAATTGTTTAACTAGATCAAAAATAATTATTTCCTTGTAAAATTCAAAAAAAATCCAAATATTGACATTTGATATTTATCATCCAAAATGAACTAAAAATTATACATGATTTATTCAAATAAACGATTATGAATCAAGAAGTTTTAATAAGTGTTTTCCAATGCCAATATTATTTTTTTGGTGTCATTATTCTTTCTTTTGGTTGGAATCTAAACTCATAATTTTACATCATTGAAAAGAAATTGACATATAGAATAATATTTTTAAAATTTAAGGATCTTTTTGAAACTAATTGAAATATTAACATGACTAAAGTCATTTATGAGTTTAGAATCTGTTTTTGGACCCAACTAAATCAGCTATCAATCAAAAGGTAGAACAAAAATTTCTTGACTGAAATGTTTTTCATGCTCCTACACTATAAATCAAGTGGTCTTGAAAAAAATATCTTAATATAACAATACATGATTTGTTAAAAAATATAATTTATTGTAAAACTATTTAATTATATGACTAAATTGTTAATTTCAAAGATAATAATTTTAGTATGATTATTTGGAATATATCACAATTATTACTCTAGATATTTCTGTTGAAGTGTTGAACCATTTTCATAAAATAGTATCTTGACTCATATAAATAATTATAGATTCATTGATTATTCTATATTAATTCTATGGAAGAAAAACCCATTATCATAGAAACATAAAAAAATATGATGATGTATTTTAATAAAAAGTAATTATAATAATAATTCACATAGTAATAATAGATTAATGTGTAGTTAACTAATGAATGAAAAATAATGATTTATAACTGTCAACCTATAAATAGTAAACATTTTCATGTTTATTTTTTAAAATACTAGAGAATAAAAAAGGGATTACATTCATTTTTTATATGACGTATGATGTACTATTCAAATCTATTAACATTGATCATGTGAAACAGAAAAAAAATTAAAATTTCAAATCAATGAGACCAAATGTGTTAGAAGAGATTGGGTAATGAAACTACTAATATTTCCAATAGAAGAATTGGTAATATATTCTTTGATAGATTATGGTCTAACCATGTAATGATGAAAATGTAAAAACTAATACTATAATCACTACTACTTTCTATGTCAATACAATAATGCACCCACTATACACATTTCTTTGATAAAAAAATTTATTGTAGGAAATCCTAGTGCATTGCATCTTTAAATGTTTCAAGAAATCAATATATTTAATCTCTTCTATTGTAATAAATGATGGTGTATGAAATTAAATTATAGAAAAATATTATAAGAAGTGAGAGTTTAAGAACGACTATTGAATGTATTTATACTGTAATTATTTTACAAATTATGTCAATAATTATTCGAATCTGACCTTGAAGGTGTATGTTATTTAAATATTGGGATAAATTATCAAATTGTTTGCATTGATGTTTGTACACATAATAACAAAACATACTTAAAAGGAATGATTTCTTTTAGATTTTTTGTTTATGTTAAAAAAATGTTATATAACCAAATACGGAGGAGTATAAATTTCATAATATATTGGCCCTCAAAATCAATAATACTACGAAAACTAATGACCCTATTATTTCTATAATGAAAATGTAGTCATTTGTTTGTCATCTCAAAGTGTGCAATAAAATTTGTTACCTCTGAAATGAATTGTTTTTACTACTACGAAGTATATAAAAAAGTAATATAATATATTCATAACTTTTCCTCTTGAAACAAAACATTGATTCAATTTATATGGTCTTTGTAATGATTTGTTGGTCGATAATGATGTATATATCCAGTAATATCTATAAACTATATAATGCATTATTTTTTAAAAAAATAGCCAAACACTTTAGAACCTAATATGTATACCCATAAATTAAAATATAAAATTTTAAATAATTGATATCAACAAAATGATGTTCAACATATAAGTTATCAAGAAAAATAATTACTCACATTGAATAAGGTGGAGGGTGATATAGATTTTATAAATAATATATTACTCTTTGAAATGTAATAATGTGTATATACAAGTAAAAGTTTTAGACTAATAATGATGAATAATTTATAGGGTTATAAGGATGAATTTCTAGTCACCATTAAGTGTTATTATTGAAAATATATTAATGAATTGTTTTGTTGGTTTAGGTATGGATGCATTTGTGAAGTCATTACACATTAGATGGATTTGAAAGAATATAACCTGATAATTATAGAGATTACCTATGAACCAAAAAATGAAATAGAAAAGTGAATTGATGTTTAATGTAATTCATACAAATGAATAATGATAAAAATGATATATCAATCATGTTTATTTCTATTATTATTTATTAATTAATATCAATAATTTTAATATAATAGATTTATTAAATTCTTAAGGATAAATCCCTACCAAAATTGATATATTCATAATGATATAATATAATATAAGGTGTAAACCATTATAAAATAAAATCTATATTAAAATTTAGTAATTATCTCATATTTGAGGGTAATATTCTTGAAACTAAATTATTAGGGACTTTTAGATATTTGATCGATAGTTAATAACATGGTAAGTTCATTTTATAGAATTTATTGTAAATTATATCATATAAAATGAAATAATTTCCAAATTATGTAAATATAACATCTCAATGTTGATCATGATCACACTATATATAAAGATTCTACAAATATTTCACAATGATAAATAATTTCATTGATTTGCATTAATTTTATTTATTTATATATTGTTGAAAAATACATCATGTAAGAGTCCATTAATTTTTTAAATGAGTATTTATCCTTGAATTGTTACATGAAATTTTTTCTTCAAAATAGAATTGATTTTAAATAACATTTATCATTTCTATTATGAATAATTCTGAAATAATTATCGTTCAAATATTTAAAATATATATATCAGGTTTACCTATATTACATGTTTTACCAATTATTGGTGATTGTTAGTATGAAAATAATAATTACATTCGCACTGATAAGATTTATGGTTCTATATGAAATATCATTAGAATATTTTGAGGATTTAATATACCTATATTTATTAATTATGACTTGGATACTAATCATATTGATATCTTCAATGCCCATATATTTTATTAGCATAAAATGTTGATCGATTGAAAGAGCTACAAAATCATGAATAAAGGTACATTAGATGTAAAAAATGAAATATCCTTGTAAATAAATTCAAAATGAATATATTTGGTGTTATATTTATTAATATATTTTAGGATTAGTTTATGTTATTGAATATTTATTTTTATACAATATTATTTGTACATTATAAGTAATTATGGTGGTTGTAATGTATCAAAAATTTTAAATTTTTTTTGGAACTCTAGAGACAACATAATATAATTTTATATATTCTAACAAAGGATTTCATAGATACAAACTAATATAATAAAAGGAATAATCTTCAATTTTATTTGCATTTATTACATAATTTAAAATAACAGTATTTTTTCAACATTGTATCTCGAATGGAAATTTTGTATCTAAATGTGTAAAATTTATCTTTATAATGAATTCATTTTTCCATTATTATTTCATATTATTATTTTCACTCCAACAAAATGATCTCCCAAATTAGAAACTAGAATGTCCTTGACTCTAATTTCCCATAATTTTAGGATTATTGGGTGTTAGAGGTGTTGGAGAAAGTTCAATGGAGTTGTTTTTATTTTCATAGTTAGGAAGATTGATATATGTTGGATAATGCTCATAAACAACATGGTGTACTATGTTTCAATATAGTGTAACTAGTTTCTACATGTATCTCATGGCTATAAATTAGTGTTCAAATGAGCCAATCCAATATCTTACATATTACAAGAATTGTGTATTTGCTACATTTTAGGGTCCCAATATGATTGATTTTGTGGCTACTACCATTCTAGTGGTATTCTCGTCATGGTGGTTGTAATTAGAATATGATATTCACAGGTTTCAATAACTATTTTGTGGACTAAGGAGGGTACCACACTATGGTTATTGGATGTTCTTCCAAAATAGGGTGGTTTCACCATGGGATATAGGCTTCTTCATAGTCCCTCCACTGGGTAAATAAGTTCTGTGGTATAGAGGCCTTCATAGATCTCATATATAGGTTTGATCAGGGGACTGTGTGGTGGTATCCTTAAATTTTTCCATATACCTCTTGTTATTCAATAATTATGTGACATAGTCCAAGGGGTAGTTTCAAGGTCTTCCTTTTACAACCTTCCTATAATACCCACAAATCCATCGACCTTATTTTTCTCCCAAACTTCTCTCTTTAACCCTAAACAACCCATAGTGATATTCGAATTCCTTTAATGACCATTTTTATTAGTTTCAATTTCCCACTACTAAATACAATTCTATAGGAATTTGAGGTGGGTTCTTCCAATTTTCTTGTTGTTTCTCATTCATTCAATATTTTTGTCCACCCATTATTCGTTTCATGATATGGAATTTTATGTCTATAATTATAATGGATTGTAATTGTAATTTTTTTTATTAATTCATGTAACAAAGTCCTTGGTATTTTATTGTATCCTCACATGAGTGGTGATCACAGATCCACATTAGCATTCCATTTCCATTTAAAGAATGCTAGAATATGAGGTAGGGTATTCGTTGCTTCTCATTTTTTTATGTTCAATCATAAAGTCATCAAGGTTAAGCACTTTTGAGAGTAGCGTTGTTTACATAATTAATGATTAAACAAGATTAAAGAATAAAATAGTCTTGTGGTTTTTCATTTCATGATGATACATTCTACTATTGTTATAGTCTTCCACCTGATTTAAAAAAAGTGTTCTATATATGTTATTCTTATTAGCATGATTGATTGTGCTTGGAATACCATGTTTATTTGATGAAATTAGAAGATAAAATAAATATGATAACAATTTTTCGGTAGGATAATGATTAATAAAATATTAATATAAAACAAATATGGTAATAATCTTACATTGATGGTAACAAAATTCATTCAAAATTCCTGCATAATAGAATATATAATTTATATGTTATTGGAATAGGATGAAGTACTTGAATATATAACTCCTTTTCTTGATATTAATGATTAATGGAATTTTAAATGATAATTTTTGTTTAAAAAATTTTGTTTCAGTTGTAAAATGATTTAATGAACATTTTAATAATTTAATAAATTATTATTCCTGATGTCATTGGTTACCCATTGTTGGAACCCATGAAAAATTAATTTGTTAATTCAAGATGGAATAAAACATGTTCTTTTATAAATATGAATGCTTGGGGATGACAGTTACTATTGTTTATAAATTATTTATTCCTTTAGTTGGTTTTATTGGATCTTATTTCCAATTAATGGATAAATTCCATGTTTTAGAGACTAGTTATCATATTTACTATGTTTTTATATTCCATCATTATTTAATGTGATATGAATGTGATCCTTTACTTTGAGGTTATTGGAGAATCGTATAGTTTATGATAAATTATTGGTGTGTCCTAAAATTGTGGAAGTAGATGATTACTAAGACTGTGAGATACATGTATATATAAATGATACTATTAGGAATAAAACTATGATGATGAAATAGGTTAACAATGGGGTTAAATATTGTGTGTTGAATTCTAAGATTATGTCTTGTCCAGTAATATTTTTATTTCTTCAATGGTATGATTTCTTGTTTATCTGAATTCATTTTCCAACTACTTAAGGATGTATGATATGAATGGTTTAATTTCTCTTGGTTGTATCATACATTGTTTTCCAAGAGTAACTAGAATTACAGAATGTTCAATAATGTTTGATGAATGATATGACCCATGGGGTTGTTGTTTCTATAATTCAAATGATATGATCTTGAGGAAACATGGACTCAATTGAATTATATATGAAGGTAATGGAATTCAATTTGTTGGAAATGAAATTTATCATTGAATTATATTGAAGGTTAATTAATATATAATTATCTAATTAATGTAAAGTTAAATTTTGAATAAAAATAATGTAATTTAATGAATATTATCTTAATTCATGTGATCTTATAGGATATCTAGTACATTTTAAGGGAATCTAGGTGTCCGACTATTGATATCCAGAGTTGAGCCTAGTACTAGATTATTCATCATGGTGTATTTTTGATATATATTATATCCTATTTGATTTTTGATTTCTTATGCTACCCCACTAAGGTTAGTTTTAGATATTTACACCCAATGGACTCTGGGAGGGTTTATTCCACTTCATCTATATTATTGGGGGATATATGGTATAATACCCCCTTTAGACCCACACTTTTTTCCTTAGTGTATTTTATGTTTTTATTTTGGGTGGTTATTATCTACATATTTGTGTTTAGAGGGATCAGATTTCTTCTATTTATTGTAAACACATGTATCTATGAATATAGCATCCAATGTTTCATTATATAAATGAAGTGTATGGGTCGTGAAGGATCAAGGATCATATATGGTGTACGGGATGTTATAGATTGAGGTAAAATACATGATTTATGACACACAATATATGAGCAATGGTGGATCCCAAAAATTATTCAATTATTATATGGTTATTTGGATTGGATGATGATATAATTTAATGCATGCGGTTCATTTTTTGGTACATGGACCATGTAGATTTGGGCTAGATAATTTTGTAGAGAGATGCATTGGGACATGTGACCTTAGGGGGAGTAGCATACTAGTGAGGAAGGGGTCATGTGGTGAGAACATTATTTTTTTATTACAATACACAAACCAATTTTTTGTGATATATGGTTAGAGATAGCCATGTTTAGTCTAGTGTCGTATTATACATGTTTATGTGTAAATTTAGATTCACTAGTTTTTCACTATATTTTATAATGATTTCTTTATTTTTAAATGAGAGGCTCTAGGGGGTTCTTTATGAGTATACCTATTATGATTACCTGACATATATATAAACTATTTTTAAGGAAAACTGGTTCATTTTAGATATTGGAATGTATTTTTCTATCTCTTGGTTATATTGTACAAATTTGGACTTTATGATCACTTTAGATTTTCCATTTTTAGTGGATTTCATTATTTTTAAGTTGAATTAGTTATGTATTCCATTTCATGTTTTCAATTAGAATATTATATATATATATGTGTGTGTGTGGAGGAGTTTTGGTGTTTTATATTATCTCTATATTTCACATTTTCTCATAGAGGTAATTCCATAATTTGAGTGTATGTTTTACCATTGGTTATTTTTTCAATCCTTATTCATTTTTAAGTAATGATTTAGTTGGAAAATATCCTCATTCTCATATTGTCATCCTAGGAGGGGTACCTATGGTAGGAGTGGGCCTTGAAAGAGTGGTATCAATTTTTTATGTTCAGTGACATGATGGTGTTTACAGTTAATAACATGATAGAACAACGTGGTTTGGTAGTCAAACAGTTTCATGTAGGTTTAGTAAGTGATTTTAACCAAGTAAACCTAGCTACAACATAGGGATTTAAGCTCCCCCATGATCTGATGTATTGACCATTATGTTTACCAAGACTACTATTCAATGTGATTCCAGTTTTGGGGATGATTCATTGAAAAATATCATGAATCATTAATCATTTCATCTTCTTTTGAAATGCGTAGACCTTTGGATTAGGATAAAACATGATGAAAGATAATTTAATAATTAAAAAATAATAATTATAAAAAAAATCAAGGTTTAAGATCTCTAATTGTTTATTGTTTTTCATGTATTTCTCCATATTGATACACTCATGAGGTATTTTCTGATTATGTTTAGTAGGAAATCCCATCATTTCACTATAGAATATTGGTTAATGGTGACTAAAGTTAGAGGACAATTCTCTAAGAGTTTTAGTTAAAATTACTCTAAAAGCATGGGGGCTCATTTTGAGACTAAATCATAGAATACTAGTCCGAGGAGGTTGATATAGAATTTAGATCCATCCATTCTCAAAAGGGGTATGTGGTTTCTTTGGTTGTGAGTATTTTTTGTGAAGTAGTAATGTAGTATTGGATCTAGTTCATCATGGATCTCGAGGAGTTTGAGGTATAGTGAGATATTTTAAAGGACCAGTTTTGAGTAGAGTGTCTTTCTTATTCAATATAGGTTTCCAGTCACTATGAGAAACATACCCTTAATTTGGGTGTTCTATCATGAAAGAGTTTGAGAACATTTTTAAGAACCTTCTTGGATATTCTTTAGAAAAATTACCATATTTTGAGAGCATGGAGAGGTATTTTTAGGATGCCTTATATCTAGAGATCTATAATTTTTTACCAAGCTCATTTTCTTGAAATATCCCAAGAATATAGAAATAGTATAGGTCTTTGAGAGGATATTTGACACAACTAGATCATCATTATATGGGAGTTATCAGGATTACTTGTGATGTAGTGATTTGCTATGGGGTTCCTAGTTTCCCAAATATAAGAGATTTCAAAAATATATTTTTTGGTACCATCCCTCATCATCTCATTTTATCAGGGGTGGTAGAACCTTGTAAATTACAATGTTAATAAAAAAATTAATTCTTGTGTAGATTGAGACCATCAATGGTGAGAGTTCCCAACCATTGGGAGTTGGAATTGTGTGATGGTCGTTCCAATTCATGTTCCTCTATTGAGGAAATTTTATCAATGGTATAAGTAGAAATGTGTTCCATATTGTTATTATTAGAGAGGCTATGAGGCAGGAAGAGCATGGTCCCATGATGTTTAAAATTATTAAATATATGTTTATGTCTATGGAGGGTGTAGTCATCTGTGTTATAGAAGCTATAAAGTATTTTCTGATCATCTTAATAAAAATAATTTAAAGCACTGGGTGAGATAATAATCATTAGAGATATATATCTCTAGTTTTCAACATGGGTTCATGATTGGTTTGATTTAGAAACTATAAAATCCTACATATCACCTTCCCTTATCAATCATTGGGAATTGAGGTGGGGAGGCTTCTCGTTCACATGGAATTTACAATAGTATTATGTGGTTGAGCTTGTTTTTATAAAGTATATAGAAACTGTGGGCTAGTTATGGGGATAAATTAGTCTTGGGAAGACTTTATATTTATAAATATATATCCATAAAATATCATCATAAGGATGGACTAGTTATATATAAAATCATATTTGGGGTATTTGATTTGGAGATAGGTAATGTCATATGATGCTGAAGGAGAGTCTATAGTGTTTCATTGTGGGAAAGTCCCTCAAATGTGCCATATTTTTTTATCTTATCCTTTCATGGTGGTCAAGATGATGCTATATTAATTTTTGAATCAGCTAATGGTGTTCTACAGGGTTATGGAGGACCAGACTAATGTTTTTAGGGAGGTTAAGGAATTAACCACTCGAGAGAAGATCAATCATGGCATCAAGCTACAAACAAGGGTTTCTCTATTTTACAGGTATCAATATAGGATGGTTGCTTATAATTTGTGTGATATGTGATCACAACATATGGTTCTTTTGTAAGGAGGTTTTGTTTGGATGAGTGTGTCACCATGGGGTGCCCCTGTTTTATTCATTGAGAAATTATTGGTTTTTTAATCTCTATATAAATTCATGATACTTGAAATATATGATAGTGAATAACCCATATTCTATTCAATTTATTAGTGATATATTTGATTATTTGAATAGAGATAATTGGTTCCCAAATATTGATTTTTTGTTATGATATAATCTTATACAGGTGAAGTATAAAGATCGTCTGGATATGTCTTTATGATGTCACTATGGGCATTACCAGATCATTATGATGTTATTCATTGTGAAGTCAACTTCAGGTGTCTTCATGGTTATAATAAGAAAAAATCATGAAGTTTCTAGGAATTTGTTTTTTTTGTTTTTCACCAACAAAATACTAATGTACTCCACTTCTATGTAAGTGAATACAGAGCATATATGGGTAAAATTTGGAATTCACCATTATAAAAAGTTATTTAAGAAGTGTTTGAAGTGTTAGTTCAAGGATCATAATGTTTTTTTAAAGGGGAATGTGATTTTATAATTGTTAGTATCTCTGTATATTTCCTAGATCACGACATTTATTTCATGGGAATCACCCAAGACTATTATGGTGGTGTGGATATTCTATGGTCTTATAAAAAATTATTGGCGATCACATCTAATTTATCTCACGTTGCAGCTCCTTTGAAATCCATTTCCCAAAATGATTATGATATTTTGTGGACTGAATATTTTTATATTGATTTTGAGTACCTAGAGAGGATGTTGTTTATAACTCCATTTATTAGTGTTATAGATGAGAGATGTCATTATTATGATTTCTATGATTTCATTGGGTATTTTGTTGGTGTGTGTTATGACGTATCACAGATTCATGGTTTCAAATCGGACATAATAGTTATATCTATATGGGGGTAACTATGACACAAAAGGATCTTGAGTATTCTACTGTTGTGTTTTTTTATGTTGTTTCATTATTACCTAATATTTGAGAATTTTATGATTGTTAAAAATCACAATATCCTATGGTATGTATTTTCCTATAATTACATGAACTTGTGATAGTGATGCTGGATTGAGTACCTATAGGATTCTGACATTGATATTTTATATACACTAGGAAAGGGTAATATTATATCTAATTCACTGTGTTGAAAGTAAAATAGTGATGAAAGAATCTATACATTCGTTGAGATAGATAGAGGGGATCTCAATGACGCATTTAGATATGGTAGAGGATGAAGGTATATGTTTTATATTTTAGAATAATTTTCAATAATATTTATTACAATAGGTGGAGGAGTCCTAGATGGGAGGAATATAAGGTCGAGTATTGGAAAAATAACAGGTCTTCGGTGATTTTCCAAATGGTTGGTATGAGGATGAAAAACACCAGCAAATTTTTAAGGTAATGGGTTTTCTCTTTAGTGATGTGAATATGGTTCATTTCTTGTTCTATATCTCACTATTCGTGTCACATCCTATCATGAAAAAGATGTACAGAGCTTTTTGAGTTCTTTTTTGTTTGTCTAGGATGAAGGGTGTTGTTTCAAAGTTCATATATAAGTGTTTTGTCTTCCCAAATACAAAGGTGGAACACTTCTTAGTACTTTTTCACATCTATTAAATATCCTACGGTTGAAGTGGGAGGATATTATGATGGTATTAGATAGAATCATAACAATATATTAGAGAGGGAATGATTTTTTTTTATATAAAAATAGTTTCACTCCACCATTGGTATTGTTACTTTTCAATCATTGTATGGTTAACCTTTTTGTTCTATGTTATTCTAAACTGGTGTTGAAGAGTTACAACTATCAAACACGAACTAGAGAAGAATATGAAAGAGATTCTTTATCTAATTCACAAGAGGATAAAGTTGACACATGATCTTTAGATGTATTATAAATATCATAGGATGAGACCTCTAGAGTTATATGTTAGAGATAATGTGTTCTCGAATTTGACTCCTCATTTTGGGAAAAATACATTTCATCACGGGTGTAATATTTTTCATCATTTTTTGGGCCTTTTGAGATGATGGACTGCATTAGATCCAATGGGTAATGGATATAAATTCCCATTAATATGATTCAAATACATGGTGATTTTCATATGTCACAACTTATTTCTTACCTTCATGAGAAATATCACATCATTTATTAGGGAAATATCAATGTTGATAATTATTTGACCATCGAGGAGATGCCTATAGAATAATTGGACCATAAAAAGATAGTTTTACATAAAAATATTATTCCATTGGATCATGTATTTGGGAGACACATTTTCATAGAGGAGAGTACCAAAGAATTTTATTTTATGATAAATGATCAGTACCTCGATTGGTCAAAAATATCTCATGGGTGAACACAGCCTTCCTGCTAACGATTTCCATCATCCCCTATGTCTCTTAATCTATTTAGACATCCACCCCAAGCGTGTGGTAAACAAACCCTCTTGGCTCCCCTCTAATTTTAGAAAAGTCATGAAATCCCCATTATCCACCAAAAGTGAGAAGCATAACTTACATCAAAGGGTAAACATCCAATAAACCTCCCTTTCCACATAAAAAACACATAACCCAACCGTTGTGATCATCAATACGATCTAATTCATCATATTAAACAATATTACCAAACATCTAATTATTAACTTCATCCATAGTAACATGGGTCATTATAAACTAATTATTATGGAAAAAAATTACTAATCACATTTAACACAAATATTCATAATTGGAGTCATCATTCTTAAATAAAAATAAATACATATATAACATAATACATTCCATACTGGGCCCAAATGCACAATATCAAAATGGAAAATATTATATATTATCTCATATAAACAATAAAAATTCAAAAAAGTACATAAATAGAATCACCCAAACCACCCTATTAATGCATATTTTTTAAAGATCAGTTAACATTAATATAATGTTGGAATAACATGGACACCACATACAATGTATTTTAAGGACTCCAACTGTTATGAGTCTCTATCTAGTTTGGACATCATCTAATGATTCATAAAAATCAGACAATATTTCCAAAATGTCATGATTTTAATAAGGGATGAATAAATAGATTTAAATATAATCATTAGTCAAGTAATAACTAGTATCCTTACCCATATATAACTTTTAACATAGATTAAATGAGAATATTTCAAGTAAAAAAATCAAAATCTCTTTCCCATAAGAAGAAAAATATGTGAATGGTTCTTGAATGATTTTGGTGCAGAGATCGAGGAAAAGGGAGCACAAATTAAGTGTTTTTTATCATTTCTGTAATCTTAAGAAGGTTCTAGAAATATTTTTCTTTTGATCCATCCTTATTGAAAATAGTATGTTCAAATGATTTGTACTTAAACATGTATGTTTTAAATTATCCTTACATAATTTAGTAAGGATAAAATGATCCTTACAGAATCTAGAAATGATAATATGATCTTTATTCAAAATAGAAATAGTAGGAAATATTATTTCATACTGAAACTAGTTGGGATAAATGATCCTTACTGAAACTAGTGAAGATAATATGATTCGTACTCAATCAAGTTTGGTTAAATTGATCCTTACTAAAAAAATCGTCTATAAACATTGATCATATATAATTATACTTAGTTAAAATAGTAAGGATAAATGATCCATACTCACACCAGTAAGGATAAAATTATCCTTAATCAATCTAGTATGGATAAAATGCCCCTTACTAAAAATCTACTAGCACTTCCCAAAACCCAATAAAATTATTTTTATTTTTTATCATTCCAAATGTCTCCAAACAAATAACTAAATGAAAATTAATACTAGAATATTAACATTAAAATTATACAACTTAGACCAACCCAACTCCCAAGTATTATTTCATTTCTTATACTGACATGTAAAATAACCCAATAAAGTCCCAAACTCTTGGAAGATCTAAGTGCCAAAAAAATCACTATTAAAAATACATAAAATGATAAAAATGATTTTTTTATAAGTCTATAAACTATGAAATGTTTTTTTGAGATGTTAATGATTTTTTGAGAAATAATGTGGTTATGTATCCAATATGCAAAAACAATAATCATATAGTTTTTAGAGTGTGTTCTATTGAAATACTCAATGTGTATTTGTGTAAAATGATGTAATATGTATGTATTATATGGTAATTTTGTCTCCAGATTTATGGTAAACCAATATTTATTTTATTTTATTTTTTACCACATTTAACATCATAATTTTTGGAGGAATTTTAAAAGTATTTGAAAAATGTGGTATAATTTAGCACCCATATCATCTTCAAACTAACGAGAAGTCAAACATGACTATCAAAATAATGGAGGATATATTTATATCACAATCACTTGACATCTATGGTACATGGGACCAATATAATCCACTAGTTAAATTATCATAAAATAATAACTTTTACTCTAACAATCAAATGACACCAGATGATAGTTTCCATTGTAAGAAATTACATACTCCATCCTATAGTGAATACATCAATGAAATGAGGTTAGTTGGACCATAATTTATTTATGAGATATGAGAATGGTAAATTTTTATAGATTCTTAATCAAACAATTCAATGAAAATATAAAATTGAATATAACAATAATCAATTGAAGGACATAGATTTCCAAGTAATGGATTACATATTTTTGAAGAAATCCCCACGAAATCAATTTTTAATGTTTCTTTTGATGTGAAACAAAATTAAATGATACATTTCAAAATTTGAGATTTTCGATATAATTGGATTAATGGATTATAAATTGGTAATTTAACACAACCACTCTAAAGTACCTAAAATCCTTCATATCATATTTTTAATGATGTACATTCATGATAAAACATGATTATATTTCACTATAAAAATAGGGATAGAATAAAAAATATTCTATAATAAAGATACTGCTAAAATAAATGAAAAATGAATTGTTACATTTTTTTAATAGAGTGAAATTTAATTCATGGGTAAATATCACACCAAAAATATATGCAGTTGACTCACAGGCCTATCGAGGAGGTAGATGATTGAGTGTGTTGGTTGAATCTTTATTCATTGATGAATTGGGTTTTATATCTAAGAAAATATTCTATGTGTTAAGTGTGTTGTGTCGCATCATGTATTCATTGGTATCAAATTAATTAAATTCTCTCTAAATCATATTTCTTTTTCTTGTATTCATCTTTTAGATTAATAGTTAGGGATCAAGGATCATAATTTGATGAATCGAGCATCGTGTGAAATATTTCTAGTTAATAATAATGACATCAAGTACCCAATACATATTACTAGGAAATAAATGTCCTTGGAATAAAATAGAAGCATATAGGGACCCTTTATGCTTTGTGATCCTATTTCAACTACCCAGTGTGGCACCAGGTACCCAATGACAATTGATTAGGTACATGATGGTCACCTTGGATGCTTTTGTAATAAAATATTATTTATTTCCATTAAAAATATATAACATTAAAAAACAGAATATCCTACATTTTTCTTATTCCCATTTTCATTTCCCCCTTCACTCTCATATTTCTCTCCAACACTTTAATAAATGATATCCTTTATTCTGGTCAAAATCATGCTTGGATCCCTAAATGCAAGTCCATAAATACACTTACCTATATTTTCTTATTGTATCTGTAACATCCCTGGTAAATAAAGAAATAATACATTTTAATTTATATTAATATTTTTAAATTAAATATTAATTTTACCAAAATTGGGTTTCTATGTTTGATGGCATAACTGATACCCAAAAATAGTTTTCTTTGAAATCTTACACTACACAATAATAATATAATATTATTATTTTAAATGGTAGTTAATGCCTAGTCGTTTTATTGGACAGAATGAACTGAACTAACTAAAATATGATTATACATTTGTTTTAAATGTTTTTTCTTTTATCCAATAAAATTTAGTGGCTTAAAATGTTAATGAATCTAATTTTAAGCATAATTTACTTTAAAAAGATGATTTACCGCCTTTTAATGGGGATCCCTCTTTAAATACAGTTTTGGTCACATTTATATATTCTATTTGACCATATAAAAATATTCTTTATAATTGGGACATCAAAATTTACTTTGGGTAAATTTTTACTATTTTTCTGATAAAATTCCATTTTTAATGAAAAGTGAAAAATGTTGTATTTAAATTCAAAATTGCCTTTTAATCTAATTTATTTATATGGTTACATTATATTTTTAATTGTTTTAAAAGTTTAATTAGATTATATTTTTACCATTTAATATAATTTTGGTTATTTGAAGTAATTACCCTTCGAAATTTCCCATAAACAAGTGTCAATGTTTTTATAGTTATTATTTCTTAAAAACACGCTTTTTGATTTGACAGCGGGAATTAATTTTAAATTAATTTCTGTCACTTCAATGTTTTGAATTTAGAAAAATTTATTCTATATTTGGAATCAGGGGGTAAAAATTTTTTAAATAGGTAATTTTAATTTTTAGACATTATTAATATTTACTTCAGTAAATATTTTATTTACCATGGTTAAAGGGTAAATATGGTAATTAAGGGTAAACAAATATTACTATAATAATTTAAAATTACCTTAATAGGTGTCCCAATCCTATATTTTGATACACAGCCAACCATGATAATCCTTGGGTCTATTTTTGGACCCCATGGGGCCACTTAAGAGTGATAATGACACATTATTTTAATTAACTTAAAGTAAAGGCAAAAATGACATAAACAAAGGTATTTTTTAAAATTAATTTTTACATGGGATTATATAAATAATATTTTCTAATATAAATATTAATTAGAAATCTACAATTATTTCCAACATCATGGTATATTTTATAATTTTTATACTTCAAAAAAATTACATTATTTATGACACAATAATGATGCAGTATGTACCACATTAATGAATGATTTAAATAAATTAGATTATAAATATTAAAAAAATATCCTAAAACTATCCAATTATTATAGGATGATATTATTTCGACCATTATTCATATTATATTTTACATTAATAAGTTATTGACCTTTATAAACTGAATATCATTATATAAAAAAAAAAATATTTTCACACTTTCCTAAAAAGCCCCTCCTCCCCCTTATAAAAAGCCATCACTTCTAACTCATTCCTCACACCTCTCAATCCCATTTTATCATCCAAAACCTATCCAAATAATCTCTCAATATCCCTCTATTCCACATAGAAGCCTTACCTTAGGCATAAGTCACTTCAATAAGTCCTTTAGGTTCAATCCAAAGGGAGTTATCCAAAATAAAGGTTGTTTCCCTTAACTTTTTTTCTTTTATTTCACTTATACGACCCCTAAAAACTTTTTATTCCATTGTTTTATAATAACACCAGTATAATAAATATAATAGTATGTTTTATGAGAATTATTCTAACTAAAATTATACACACCTCCATCTAATTGGTGAAGAACATATTTTTTCTGTGGATGTCAAACTAACGCCTCACGAAACGATGATTGTTCGATTATCTTATACCACCTATCATGGTGGCCATTATGATGGAAATATATTTATATATGATATAAATTATGATTATTTTTTCTTTATACTTCTATATTTTCCATTTAATCATACCTTTATGGTTTCCATTATGGGTAAACGCGATAATTTCATTTGAGAAAGTGCGGACTATCGCCCCTCAAAGTGATATGACTCGTTAATTCAATCTGTGGGATGTATAAAGGTTATATTTAATGATATTATATATAATATTATACTTTAATTATAATATAACTATGTATCATTATGTTTTCATTCAATTAAAATATGAAATAGAAACAAAAGTAGTGTTCATGCATACGTTCGGCTTACCGTCTCCATGAACGGTGCATTGCATTTCATATCTCCAAATGATATGCAATATTATAAATACGTATTTATAATGGATATATATGATATATATGATATCTAAATAATGAATATCATTATGGATATAATGGACCATTGACCACATGGACTACTTGTAAATATAAGGTGTTCGTTTTTTACTCAAGTACCAAATATCGACAAAACGACCGTTATTAACTTAAGTGATTGTATAATGTTTATAACATAATAATAAATGATATAAAAGGAATAATAAACTGAAAACGGAAATTATGAAAGTAGAAATTAACTTTAGTTTATTATTCATGAGATTAAAGGACAAACGGGTCAAGTCGGACACGTGGTAAGGGACTTCGTCTCAATCTACTTTCATTGAGGCATATATTGTTTTATACATGAATTTATTTTATATGCTGTATAAACACCATTGAGTTTTTATTTAATTCAAAGGAAATATTTTTTTAAGTGGAGTTTTACTAAAGAGCAAGAAATAATGTTTCTTTTAATATACGCAGTGACAATGACCTTCCCTCTCCATGAATATTATTTGATCTTTCGCTTCCTTAACATGTCGTAATGTTTTTAAAAGGAAAATAAATACCATAAAAACTTTTACGTATTTTGGTATTGGAAATGGTTTTGTTAATGGATTTTTTATTTCAATGTATTTAAATAAGATATTGTGATTGAAATGTAAAAATGTTATCTATAGTTTATTTTTTATGTGTTATGAATATGTTATCGTTCTTGGGTATTGTTACGTATATGGGTGGTTCCGTGATAAAACTAGGGTGGGTGAGTCCGAGAAATATCTCCAATGCATTGGGTAACATGATGAAGGTAAACATGAATGTTTCTCCTAATAGATTTAGGGAATATACTGTGATGGGTATTACAAATGTAACTCCCTACGCAGCTGTGATAGCTATAATGTAAGTATGTTATGGATGCCACAAGTTACATTTATGATTTGTGATTACCACGTGTTATTCATAAATCTTATGTTTTCATGAGGCTTGTAAAAGATTTTATGTTTTGTATGTATTGAAGGACTAGTGATTTCATTCTTTATTTTATAACTCTTACTGAACATCTTATGTGCATCCCAAGTTTTGAAAAAAAAATCACATGACTTAAAAATGAATAGGGTCAAGGATGTGATCAAGGAAAATTCATACTGTCTAAAACATAAAACTAGACATGACTCTTTTTTAAGTGTTTTTATTTTTGTGAAAAAAATGGAAACTGAGTAGAAGTGTCTACTTTATAAATCATGAGATGTAATGTAATAGTTATGGCCTAATTATCTAATACACTCAACCTGAAAAGTTCCTCAATGTGAATTATTCATTTACTTTAATATTATGTAATTTTTTAGGGCTGGGTCCTTATAGTTTGTATCAGAGGGAGGTTTAGATAACATTATAAGATATGATATTGTTAAATTAATGTCCATAAATTAATTTATGTTAAAATTAAAGTGACATAGCATTGATGGATTATCATGTTGCTTCGCATAATACATTTCTACTTTAATAATGGTTTTTTCAAGAGGAAATAGAATAGCTTTTATAGAAAGGCATACAGAGAGAAATGACCTTCCAAATTAGCATCCTAAGATTGTCAGAATCTGATTTGAACAGTTGGTTGCAGTGATGGCTTAGTCGACTCAGGTGATAAATAGTAGTTGGGTTTATTGATGATATTTTGGTTTATTCTAAATGCAAATAAGAACATGAAAGTCATTAAAGGGTTGTCTTGCAAACCATAAAATAAAAGAAACTCTATGGGAAATTCAGAAACTGTGAGTTTTGGTTACATGATATTTCATTCCTTGGTCACATTTTTTCAAAAAAATGGCATGACTGTTGATCCTTCTAAAACAAAAGTTTATGAATAATGGCCAAGACCCAAAAATATAACAGAGATCCATAGTTTTCTTGGTTTGGTAGGTTATTATTGG
Source organism: Viscum album (assembly GCA_963277665.1). Classification (NCBI taxonomy): domain Eukaryota; kingdom Viridiplantae; phylum Streptophyta; class Magnoliopsida; order Santalales; family Viscaceae; genus Viscum; species Viscum album. The sequence continues at coordinate 518,067,121 of OY728141.1, forward strand.
AGGTTTTTTGAAAATTTTCCATGGTTATCTAGCCCATTAACTATGTTAACTCGAAAAGGTGTTAATTTAATTTGGACAAGAGAGTGTGATGATTTTTTCCTTGAATTGAAAATATAATTGGTGAATTCTCTAGTTTTGGAACTACCTTCTATAAATGTGAGTAAATTATCTACATTTATTCTTTATTGAAATGACTTGGATGTTTCCTTATGTAGAATGATCAGGTAATTGCTTATTCTTCACGTCAGTTGAAACCTTATGAGTCAAATTACCCTACACATGATTTGGAATTAACTGGTGCTGTTTTTACTTTAAAAATTTTAAAGAATCATTTTTATGGAGTAAAATTTGAATTATATACTAACCACAAATGTTTAAAATATATATTCAGTAAAAAATAATTGAACATGAGAGAGATGAGATGGTTGGAATTAATCGAGTAATTTTATTGTACAATCCTTTACCATTCAGGAAATTAAATAATGTGGTTGATGCTTTGAGTCGAAATGATAATGCTACATTAACCATGTTATCTTTGGAATGAGATCATTGGGTTTTTGATTTGATGAACATTGGCATAGATGTTTTTGGTGCAGGAAATTCTTCTATTTTATTTCAGGTGTTATTTAAATCATCTCTATCAGAAAGAATTAAGTAAGCGCAGAAAGAAGACAGTGAGTTACAGAAAAATGTATAGTTGGTTCAAAAAGTATGTTTCCTAATTTTAATGTTGATAATGATTGTTTTTTGAGGTTTGGGAAAAGATTATGTGTGCCTTGTGATTCACAATTGAAGAATGAGATGTTATGTGAAACTAATAGTTCCCCATTTTCAGTTCATCCTGGCAGTAATAAGATGTAAAGAGATCTTTAGGAGTATTACTGGTGGGATAGAATGGAAAGATATATTACTGATTTTACTGTGAAGTGTTTGACATGTCAGTAGGTTAAAGGAGAGTGGAAATTACCAAAAGGAATGCTTCAGTCTTTATCAGTGCCTGAGTGGAAATGGGAAAATATATCCATGGACTTCATTGTGGGATTACCAAAGACTTCTCTAGGTAATAATGAAATATAGGTTATTGTCGATCAATTGAATAAATATTCTCATTTAATTTTTATTCAAGATACATTATCTCTTGATAAACCTTCTCTGTTGTACGTTAAAGAGATAGTCTGGTTACATGGTGTTCCTTTCTCCATTGTATCTGATCGTGATCCCAGGTTTACTTCTAACCGTTGGAAAGGCTTTCAAAAGTCATTGGGTACTGAATTAAATTTTAGTACAGATTTTCATCCGCAATCAGATGGGCAGTCAGAATGAACAATTCAAACCTTGCAAGATATTATACGTTCTTGTTCACTGGATTACCAGGGAATTTGGGACCAACATATTTCTTTGGTTGAATTTTCTAATAATAACAGCTTTCATTCAAGTATACAGATGGCTCCGTTTGAAGCATTATATGGAAAGAGTTGTCAAAATCCATGTTTTTGGATGAAGTAGTTGAAAGGAAGCTAATGGGACCATAATTTGTAGAAGAGTTGGAGAAAAAGGTTCAGTTTATTCAGAAGAACATGAGAATAGCTCAGAGTAGGCAGAAAAATTTTGCAGATAACCGGAGGAAGGTTCTTTCTTTTGAGGTAGGTGATCATGCGTTTCTCAAATTTTCTCCATGGAAAAGTGTGAAGAGTTTTGGTAAGAAGGGAATGTTGAGTCTGAGGTTCATTGGACCTTATGAAATCTTAGAGAAAATTCGATTAGTTGTGTACATAGTGGTTTTACCTCCAATTTTTTCCCAGGTACACAATGATTTTCATGTTTCGATGTTAAGAAAGTATATGCGAGATCCAGCTCATTTTTTGAGCCAAGAGGTAGTTTAGATGGAAAATAATATCTCTTATGAGGAACAACCAGTCCTGATTCTTGACAGTAGAGATCAAGTGTATCAGAATAAGGTAATTCAACAGGTAATGGTTTTTTGGAAAAGCCATATGGTTGATGAGGCAACGTGGGAATCTGAAAATGCTATGAGGGATAAATACCACCATTTATTTGATAAGTGAATAAAATATCGAGGATGAAATTTCTAAAAGGGTGGAAGGATTTAACAACCCAGGTAAATAAAGAAATATTACATTTTCATTTTTATTAATATTTGTAAATTAAATATTAATTTTACCTTAATGGGGTTGCAATGTTCGATGGCATAACCGACACCCAACAACGAGTTCCTTTATAATATTTCATTGGTATTTAATTCATAGTTGTTCAATTGGTAGGAATGAACTAAACTAACTAAAGTATGATTATACATGTTTTTTAATTTTTTTTACATTTATACAATAAAATTTAGAGGCTTAAAATGTTAATGAATCTAATTTTAAGAAAACTTTACTTTAAAAGGTTGATTTACCATATTTTAATGGAGAACCCTATTTAAATATAGTTTTGGTAACTTTTATATGTTCTATTTAACCAAATAAAATTATTCTTTAGAATCAGGATATCAAAATTTACTTTGGGTAAATTTTTAGTATTTTTCTGATAAAATTCAATTTTTAATGAAGAGTGACAGATGTTGTATTTTAATTAAAAATTTCCTTTTAATAGAATTTATTTTTATGGTTATATTATATTTTTAATTGGTTTTAAAGTGTAATTAGATTTTATTTTTACCATTTAATCTAATTTTTGTTATTTTAATTAATTTCACTTTGAAATTGGACATAAACAAGTGTCAATCTTTTGGTAGTTATTATTTCTTAAAACACGCTTTTTGTTTCGACAGTGATAATTAATTTTAAATTAATTTCATCCACTTCTATGTTTTGAATTTGGAAAAATGGATTCCATATTTCGAATTAGGAGGTCCAAATTGTGTGAATATATAACTTTAATTTTTATACATTATGAATATTTACTTTAGTAAATATTTTATTTACCATGGTTAAAGGGTAAATCTAGTAAATAAGGGTAAATAAATATTACTATAATAATATAAAATTACCCTAAAAGGTGTGTTAATACTGTTTATTGATACACATATGAACATGAGAATCCTTGGGTCAATTATGGGAACCCATGGGGCCACTTGGGAGTGATAATGACACTTTATTTTAATTAACTTAAAGTAAAGGAAAAAATGACCTAAAAATATATATTTTTGAAAATTAGTTTTTACATGGGTTAATATAAGTTATATTTTATAATATAAATATTAATTGTAAATATAAAAATATTTCCTAGATCATGGTATTTTTATAATTTTTAGACATCAAATATATTAAATTATTTATGACGCAATAATGATTCGGTATTTACCTCATTAATAAATGATTTCAATAAATAAGATTATAAATATTAAAACAATATCTAAAACCAGTCAAATTCTTATTGGATGATTTTATTTCGACCATTAGTCATCTTATCTTCGAATTTAATTAGTTTTTGACCTTTAGAAACTGAATATAATTATCTAATAAAATAATATTTTCACATTTTCCTAAAGAGCCACTCCTCCCCCTTATAAAATTACCTCACTTATAACTTATTCCTCACACCTATCAAGCCCATTGGCTTGTCCAAACCCTTTCCAAATAATCTCTAATAACCCCTATCTTCCACTTAGAAGCCTTAACTTAGGTATATGTCAATTCAAGAAGTCCTTTTGGTTCAAACGAAAGAGAGTTACCCAAATTAAAGGTAATGGTTTCTCTTAACTTCTTTTCTTTTATTTTACTTCTCCAACCCCTAAAGTTTTTTTATTCCTTTATTTTATAACAACACAACTATATTCAATATACTAGTATTTTTTTATGATAATGATTCAATCTACACTTACGTACACCTCCATCTAATGTGTCAAGAACATACTGTTTCTATGGATGGCACACTAACGCCTCACAAAATGATGATTGTTCGATTATCTCCTACCGCCTCTCATGGTGTCCATTATGAGGGAAATTTATTTATATATGATATATATTATGTTTATGTTTTCTTTATTCTTCTGCATTTTCCATTTATAGCATACCTTTATGGGTTCCATTATGGGTAAACACGAAAATTTCATTTGAGGAAGTGCAAACTACCGCCCCCTCTAAATGATATGACTCATTAATGCCTTATTTGGGATGTATAAAGGATGTCGTTAATGATATTTTATATGATATTATTCTGGAATTATAATATAACTATGTATCATTATGTTTTCATTCCATTAAAATATGAAATAGAAATAAAAGTAGCGTTCATGCGTACGTATGGCTTACCGTCTCTTTGAACGGTGCATTTCATTTCTTAACTCCAAATGATATGTACTATTATAAATACATATATATACTGGATATATATTTTATATATGATATCTAAATAATTAATATCATTCTAGAGATAATGGACTATTGACCACATGGACAACTTGTAAATATAAGGTGTTCATTTTTTACTCAAGTACCAAATATTGACAGAATGACCGTTATTATCTTAAATGATTCAATAATTTTTATAACATGGTAATAAGCGATATAAAAGGAATAATAAACTTGAAAAATGTTCTTAAGAAATTATAAATTAACTTTAGTTTATTATTCATGAGATTAAAGGAAAAACGTATCAAGTCAGACATGAGGTAAGGGACATCGTCTCAATCTCCTTTCATTGAGGCCTATATTATTTTATACATAAAATTCTTTTAAATGCTGTATAAACACCTTTTAATTTTCATTTAATTCAAAGGGAATCTTTTTCTACATGGAGTTTTTCTAAACGAAAAAAAAATAATGTTTCTTTTAATGTACGCGATGACAATGACCTTTCCACTGCCATGGATATTATTTAATATTTGGAATCCTTAACAGGTCGTAATGTTTTTAAAGGGAAAATAAATACCATATACACTTATACATATTTTGGTATGGAAAATGGTTATGATAATGGATTTCTTATGTAAATATATTTAAATGATATATTTTGATTGAAATTTAGAAATTTTATCTATCCTTTATATGTGTTTTATGTGTTACGAATATGTTTTCATTCTTGGGTATTATTACGTATACGGTTGGTTCCGTGATAAACATAGGCTAGGTGAGCCTGAGATAACTCTCTAATGAATTGTATATTGTGATGAAGGTAAACTTGAGTGTTTCTCCTAAGAGATTTAGGGAATATACTGTGATGGGTATTCTAAATGTGACTCCCTACATAGTTGTGATAGCTACACTGTAGGTATGTTATTGATGCCACAAGTTACCTTTATGATTTGTAATTACCATGTGTTATTCATAAATCTTATGTTTTCATGAGTTATGTAAAAGAGTTTATGTTTCATATGTGTAACGCCCCGACCCCAGCTACCCAGAGTCAGTGCATTACTTCGTAACATTGGCATGATCACAAGAAAGATCAAATCCAAAAAGACCGATTGGTTTAGTAGCCTTGGAAACACTAGATATAATCATAAAGTTTTACATTACATTTCAAAGTGAAAAACTACTACAACAACAAAGTCTTCATATCCACACTATTAACCCCTCATAATATCCCTGCAAGTCATTCATAAATTACTTCTTCACTACCTGGGAAAAATAAAACATAGAAAAGGGGTGAGCTCAAATGCCCAGTAAGGATAACAATATAGCGGAACATTCAAAATAAGCATAAACATTTAAGGCAATGAATTACTAAAACAAAAGCCTTTTAAAATTGAACTTCAACATAGTATGACAAAATTAAAATGAAATAATTCCATTTACTTGTTCACATGGATATTCTACTAATCGAATAATCACATGCAATATCAATAACCACTTTCATAATGTTGGAATGCATAATGCCAGACTATCATAACCACATAGCCAAGGCCTCGTGCCAAGACTACAAATAAGATTTTGTCAAGGCCTTGTGCCAAGACACTAGTTTGTCTCATGAGACCTACCGATGCATCGAGGAGCTATAGCGGGCTCCACCCGTCACTTATTAAGTCCAATGCATTCCCATATGAAAAGGTTTAAACATAACATAAACATTCGTATTAAAACTAGCATACGAAATGTCAATAATTTCACCATAAACTATGAATGGTATAAAAATAGCACATCCACAGTCAAACATATCACAAAACCTTCAATACAATATGGAAGTTTTGTATCATAATAAATCAACTTCAAATAATCTTAAAAATCCATCAAAGGATGTTGACATAGATGAAATCAAAATTCTTTTTAAAGAAGTATCTCCTTTTATTTTGAAATCATTTAAGATCCATATAAAATAAAACATTTTGTTTGAAAATATTCTTATAAGCTTGTATGGAAAGCTTCGACGATTTTATAACGGCGGAAAATAACCGCACCCGCCGTATAAGTTAAAAAAAACATTCTTACCTCAATTCTGTCGAAAAGGTTAAAAAGGACCTTGTTTTGAAAACGACGGAAAGATTCCTTTATAAACCTCTTATAAAAAGTCAAACAAGGGTATAAATGACTTTAACCCATATTCTTGTAAATAGTAAAAATGTTTTGAAATACATTTTGAAGAAACATGGATGTGGATGATAACGAGATCCCAGTAGATTATTACGTATAAACAACCTCGGGTAAAGAAGAGATTGTGAAATAACCCTTACCTTGTACTTTTCCTTGGTTGGGGTAGGTTAACCTCCTGTATAATGGTGAAATAGTTGTTATTAAATTATACAAGAATCATATATATTAATATGATATCATATATGATCTTTTAACATTGATTTGTTAATAATATCTTAGAATTATCGTCGTTTCAGGTGTTAACTTACTCATTTTCTTTTATATGTTTTGTTACATAAGCCATGGTTGTTGTATCTTATTCATATCCAGAATGATATACAGTCCTTAAACATCATTTTTAAATCATCAAATGATAATTATACTTTAATGGATACGATGGAGAATGAATCTCATCGCGTTCGTGGAGACGGTAGTCCGTACGTACGCACGAGCGACAATATCATTCTTTTGATATTAAAATAATATATAAATGGATGGTATATCATATATACAGAATCATTAACATGTTATATTTATTATTTACATGAGTTACACATCATTATTATACCCATCCAAATAATATTATATTGAATAACAATTACACCACGACGTGGAGACGGTAAGCCGTACGTACGCACGTATGGTGACATGTTATTCAAAGGGTGGATAGAATACTGAATATGATTGTACCATATTTATAATAACATCACAGTTTATGTGAGATACTGGATTTATTATTTCAGAATGGTAAGAACAAAGGAAGAAGAAGTGGAAGAAGAAATGAACTTAGAAAAGGGTGGTGAAATCATTACCTCTTCTTCGGGTTCTTCCTTTTGATTTGATCAAAAGGGCTCCTTAGGTTGGCTTTCTGATCAAAATAAGGCCTCTAGGTTGTAGTGAGGGATGTTGGGAGAGTATTTGGGCAGAGTTTGGCCGAACCAAAAGGCTTTGAAGGTGTGAAGAAATGAGAAGGAGGAGTGCCCTTTTATAAGAGGGGTGAGGGGCACCTTTGGAAAAGTTAGAAATATTAATTTATAATAAATTAATATTCGGTTTCTAATGGCTCCAAAGCTTATTATTCAAAGGTTAAGGTGGGGATAAGTCGAAAATCACTCAACCAATAGAATTTAGACAGGTTTGGGTACTTATATTAACCTTATCTTTAAGTATTAACTCTAAGTTAATTAGTTTCACTTTTACAATGTCTCTTTGTATTTTTATATAATATGGTTAATAAACTTACTATATACATCCAAGAGACCCCCAAGTGGTACATTAATGATGAACCTATCATGATATAAGTCTCTTGGCCGAACCTTAGATTTTTAGGAATTTAATATCAATTAATAATATAATATTTGTTTTAAGAACTCTTTTATGTCAATTTTGACACTATTCCATAGTTGATTTTTTTGAAACTCATAACAGATTGATTACTTCGAACAAAGTCAATTAAATCAATCCTAATATATCATATTATCCTAGAAAATTAGTTTAATTCATTAAAAGTTTCATATTATATTTATTTGGGTATTTATAATATCAATTATTTTAATTTTTCACTATTATAGTAATTACTACATCATCATTGTGTCATAAATAAAATAACTTATTTAATGTCTAAAAATTATAAATAAAATATATTTATGTAGGAAATCTTTTTATCTTTCTAATGATTATTTATAATCGAAAATCCAACATGTATAACCCTATGTAAAAATTGTTCTTATAAAAGATGTAAGCTTATGCCATTTTTATTTTTTTTAAGCTTTATTAATATAATGTGTCATTATCACTTACAAGTGGATCCATGGGGTCCCAAAATAGACCCAAAGATTCCCATGGTCGATCATGTATCAACCAATAGGGTTAAGACACGTTTTATGGTAATTTAGTATTATTATAATATTATTTTTTAACCCTTATTTACCGGATTTACCCTTTAACCATGGTAAATAAAATATTTACCGCAATAATTATTCAAAATTTCTAAAAATAAAAGTTACCTATTTACACAATTTGAACATCCTGATTCCAAATATGGAATCCATTTTTCTAAATTCAAAACACAGAAGTGGCAGAAATTAATTTAAAATTAATTCCCGCTGTCAAAACAAAAAACGTGTTTTTAAGAGATAATAACTATCAAAAGATTGACACTTGTTTATGTTCGGTTTAATTGTAAAATTATGTCCAATGACCAACATTATATTAAATAGTAAAAATATATTCTAAATATACTTTAAAACCACTCAAATTCATAATTTATTACTATTAATTATTTTGATTAAAAAAGTTGTTTTTAATTAAAATTTAGTAATTTTCACTATTCATCAAAATATGAAAGTTATCCGAAAAGTACCAAAATTTCACCTTAGGCTAAATTTGATATTCCGAATCCAAAAATGAAGTCCATTTTAAAATATAAAATATATATAACTTCAAAAAATAGGTATTACTATTCATAACAGCTAGTTTGATTGGTTACGGTGTGTTAGAACTCGAAGTTGCGTACAACACACGCTACTGTTTTATTCAAAGGAAAGCGTACCGTGGAAGCTTGGGACGTTTCATTTTAAATTTTTTGATGTCTCCATTTAGTCAAAAAGTTTAAAATATTGTATTTAAAAAGGTTTCACTATCAAAAGTTGATAAAAGTGCAATACTGAAAATGAATCTGTTCTTGCATTATGACTAAGAAACTCATAATATGGATTCTAAAATTATAAGGATTATATAAAGTTTAAAATTTAGTTAATACTATTCATGACCTCTTTTAATGGCTTTTTTTTTGGTAAGTCATGGTTCAATTGAACTCAGTGTTGCGTGTAGTGCAAGTTATTGAATTATTTTGAAGAAATAACACACTATGAAATCTTGGGGTGTTACATTTTCCCCTCCTTCAATAAATTGCGTCCTCGCAATTTGAAATTGTTCTTCAAAAATAAAAGGTTGAAAATAGAAAATATATTTGTGGTAAAACCCACATCGGAAATTGGGTTACTAAAATTTAGTCTTAATATGAGGAAAAGAGAAATCAAAGGGTCACCACCAAATTATGATCTCGATTAGGAGAACATTGGTGGTAATTAGAGACATATAATTGGAGGAAAAACGTAAATATTTATAGGTGGTGATTGAGGTCGTCAATCACAAACAAGTGTAAAATTGAGGTCCTTAAATTCATCAATCTATGATGATTTGAAATACCATCGGTTCAACAAAACATAGGGTATTAGGATAACACATTTTTGACGTTTCAAAATATCTTAGTTGAAATCCCACATCGAAAAATGAATTAATGAGGCCACTATTTAAAATAAAGAGTGGAAAGTACGAAGATTACCGAAAATAACACATACTAGGGTTCCATGTAAGAAAATATGGATATGGAAGAAAAATCTAGCCACCAATTATCTGATGGAGAGTGGTAGAGAACATGGCTATGAAAAGGCCAACAATCCCAAAGCCATAAATTAGTGATGATTTAAGGTACCATCTAGGACAACATTTTTGTTCTAAGTTCCTTTTATTAATGATGAGGACTTTATTTATGAGATTGGCTAAGATCATAAGGAGATATACTTAGTTTATAATTAGAGTTTTATCCATTAATAAATTTCTACCAAAACTCATCATTCACTCGTAAAAAAAATTCTATTTATACTATTCATAGAGGGTTCCAAAATAAACGAATTTATAATTCATCTACCAGATCTTTTAAAAAACTACTTTATTTAATCCAGGACATCTCGTGGGATAGTGGTAGGTGATACACCCTTGTCGCCCTTTGGTTGCGGGTTCAAGTCTCGCAGCCTTGCCGGACGCGACGGGTTGCCGCCCGACCTCCGGGTTGTCCTTTTATGGCAATCCAAAATAATCCAAACTAGAACTATCCAAAATACTTCTGTCCAAACTCACAGTCCAACATTCATAAGGAAGGTAAACATAATATAGATCCTTTTTACCCCGTAATAGCTTATGAATACTTTCATCATGTATTACCATATTCCTTATTGATTACATTCATGCTCCCTTATTCCATATAGAATGCTGGATATACTTCATTAATCCAAAAATGTTTTAAACCCCAACAATGATGGAATATACAAATCACTAATCAGTTCCAAGGTAGTCAAGAATATCCAATATAATTTATCCAAAACAATCACATATTATTCCAAAATCACTACCTCAGTATCAGATCTATATTATGGTTTATCATTCTCTCAACCATATATTTTCCAAAAATCTATCCTGCTAATGAGTCACTTTTCTTTGTTCCACACAATCTCAAGTCCTTAATGAAATAGTACTGCAGTACAATCCTTATATACTCCATAATCATTATAACAAGTACATTGTTGATACAACACTCAATTGACATAATCAACATAAGAACTCTAATCATTCCTCTTCATCTGTGGTAGTATCATAACTTGATTATTATCCAATAGCATCATTTGCGGCATAGTCTGATGACTGGGACATAGGTTCGCGTAGTGTCCAAACTCCTTGCAAATGAAGCATTGTACATTTAAAACCATTTTCTTACCCTTGCAGTCACGTACTTTGTGCCCTTTTCCTTCACACTTATAACAAACTCCCATTCCTTTCAGGCAAGTTCCATGGTGTTTCTTTCCACAGTTACCACATATGGGAAAATTCTTCTTTTCCCTCTTACTTTTATCCATCTTTCTCTCTTCCATCCTTTTCTTCTCTTGCTTCCCTTCAAAGCCATAGGACTCAGTAAACTCTTTACTTATCTTATCAACACATGATATTATTCCTTCATATGATGATAATACATGGGAGACTATTTCTCTTATAAATTCTAGCTTACGACCATGAAAGATATGATCCTTCCTTCTCTTTGGATCATGTGCATTTCTGGAGTTATCATTCCTTCAACTGGGTGCCATTTCTAAACAATGGCATAAACTAGATCAGTTTATGAATCAAAATACATAATCCCATACTTATAAAACACTTAACATAAATTGAACTATTTATGGATATAATCCATAATCATAAAAATGTTTTCTTTGAGGAAGTATATACTCATAAACCCTTCATAATGATTTGTAAAGATAATGAGAGTTATCCTAAGCATATCCCCCAGGAGTGTCGTAACCAAGAGTGCAGCAAGGCCCGTTGTCGTGCACCAGTTCCCGTTCGAGTCTAGCTCAAAGCGGTGTTTTCGGGTTTTACCCCTAGGTACATCTGTGCCAGAGCCGCCTCTACCTGCTCGTATCCAGACAGGGATGTATTGCTCGGAAAACTCACAAAATCTCTACAATACCAAAATTCTAGGAAGTTCTTCTATACTAATCCTCAAAGTTCATCTTAGGTCTACGTGCTCTAATCAGAGTTTATCTAAATCTAGTTTCCAAGGTTTGTACTAAACTTCCTCTGATACCAACTGTAACGCCCCGACCCCAGCTACCCAGAGTCAGTGCATTACTTCGTAACATTGGCATGATCACAAGAAAGATCAAATCCCGAAAGACCGATTGGTTTAGTAGCCTTGGAAACACTAGATATAATCATAAAGTTTTACATTACATTTCAAAGTGAAAAACTACTACAACAACAAAGTCTTCATATCCACACTATTAACCCCTCATAATATCCTTGCAAGTCATTCATAAATTACTTCTTCACTACCTGGGAAAAATAAAACATAGAAAAGGGGTGAGCTCAAATGCCCAGTAAGGATAACAATATAGCGGAGCATTCAAAATAAGCATAAACATTTAAGGCAATGAATTACTAAAACAAAAGCCTTTTAAAATTGAACTTCAACATAGTATGACAAAAGTAAAATGAAATAATTCCATTTACTTGTTCACATGGATATTCTACTAATCGAATAATCACATGCAATATCAATAACCACTTTCATAATGTTGGAATGCATAATGCCAGACTATCATAACCACATAGCCAAGGCCTCGTGCCAAGACTACAAATAAGATTTTGTCAAGGCCTTGTGCCAAGACACTAGTTTGTCTCATGAGACCTACCGATGCATCGAGGAGCTATAGCGGGCTCCACCCGTCACTTATTAAGTCCAATGCATTCCCATATGAAAAGGTTTAAACATAACATAAGCATTCGTATTAAAACTAGCATACGAAATGTCAATAATTTCACCATAAACTATGAATGGTATAAAAATAGCACATCCACAGTCAAACATATCACAAAACCTTCAATACAATATGGAAGTTTTGTATCATAATAAATCAACTTCAAATAATCTTAAAAATCCATCAAAGGATGTTGACATAGATGAAATCAAAATTCTTTTTAAAGAAGTATCTCCTTTTATTTTGAAATCATTTAAGATCCATATAAAATAAAACATTTTGTTTGAAAATATTCTTATAAGCTTGTATGGAAAGCTTCGACGATTTTATAACGGCGGAAAATAACCGCACCCGCCGTATAAGTTAAAAAAAACATTCTTACCTCAATTCTGTCGAAAAGGTTAAAAAGGACCTTGTTTTGAAAACGACGGAAAGATTCCTTTATAAACCTCTTATAAAAAGTCAAACAAGGGTATAAATGACTTTAACCCATATTCTTGTAAATAGTAAAAATGTTTTGAAATACATTTTGAAGAAACATGGATGTGGATGATAACGAGATCCCAGTAGATTATTACGTATAAACAACCTCGGGTAAAGAAGAGATTGTGAAATAACCCTTACCTTGTACTTTTCCTTGGTTGGGGTAGGTTAACCTCCTGTATAATGGTGAAATAGTTGTTATTAAATTATACAAGAATCATATATATTAATATGATATCATATATGATCTTTTAACATTGATTTGTTAATAATATCTTAGAATTATCGTCGTTTCGGGTGTTAACTTACTCATTTTCTTTTATATGTTTTGTTACATAAGCCATGGTTGTTGTATCTTATTCATATCCAGAATGATATACAGTCCTTAAACATCATTTTTAAATCATCAAATGATAATTATACTTGAATGGATACGATGGAGAATGAATCTCATCGCGTTCGTGGAGACGGTAGTCCGTACGTACGCACGAGCGACAATATCATTCTTTTGATATTAAAATAATATATAAATGGATGGTATATCATATATACAGAATCATTAACATGTTATATTTATTATTTACATGAGTTACACATCATTATTATACCCATCCAAATAATATTATATTGAATAACAATTACACCACGACGTGGAGACGGTAAGCCGTACGTACGCACGTATGGTGACATGTTATTCAAAGGGTGGATAGAATACTGAATATGATTGTACCATATTTATAATAACATCACAGTATATGTGAGATACTGGAGTTATTATTTCAGAATGGTAAGAACAAAGGAAGAAGAAGTGGAAGAAGAAATGAACTTAGAAAAGGGTGGTGAAATCATTACCTCTTCTTCGGGTTCTTCCTTTTGATTTGATCAAAAGGGCTCCTTAGGATGGCTTTCTGATCAAACTAAGGCATCTAGGTTGTAGTGAGGGATGTTGGGAGAGTATTTGGGCAGAGTTTGGCCGAACCAAAAGGCTTTGAAGGTGTGAAGAAATGAGAAGGAAGAGTGCCCTTTTATAAGAGGGGTGAGGGGCACCTTTGGAAAAGTTAGAAATATTAATTTATAATAAATTCATATTCGGTTTCTAATGGCTCCAAAGCTTATTATTCAAAGGTTAAGGTGGGGATATGTCGAAAATCACTCAACCAATAGAATTTAGACAGGTTTGGGTACTTATATTAACCTTATCTTTAAGTATTAACTCTAAGTTAATTAGTTTCACTTTTACAATGTCTCTTTGTATTTTTATATAATATGGTTAATAAACTTACTATATACATCCAAGCGACCCCCAAGTGGTACATTAATGATGAACCTATCATGATATAAGTCTCTTGGCCGAACCTTAGATTTTTAGGAATTTAATATCAATTAATAATATAATATTTGTTTTAAGAACTCTTTTATGTCAATTTTGACACTATTCAATAGATGATTTTTTTTAAACTCATAACAGATTGATTACTTCGAACAAAGTCAATTAACTCAATCCTAATATATCATATTATCCTATAAAATTAGTTTAATTCATTAAAAGTTTCATATTATATTTATTTGGGTATTTATAATATCAATTATTTTAATTTTTCACTATTATAGTAATTACTACATCATCATTGTGTCATAAATAAAATAACTTATTTAATGTCTAAAAATTATAAATAAAATATATTTATGTAGGAAATCTTTTTATCTTTCTAATGATTATTTATAATCGAAAATCCAACATGTATAACCCTATGTAAAAATTGTTCTTCTAAAAGATGTAAGCTTATGCCATTTTTATTTTTTTTAAGCTTTATTAATATAATGTGTCATTATCACTTACAAGTGGATCCATGGGGTCCCAAAATAGACCCAAAGATTCCCATGGTCGACCATGTATCAACCAATAGGGTTAAGACACGTTTTAGGGTAATTTAGTATTATTATAATATTATTTTTTAACCCTTATTTACCGGATTTACCCTTTAACCATGGTAAATAAAATATTTACCGCAGTAATTATTCAAAATTTCTAAAAATAAAAGTTACCTATTTACACAATTTGAACATCCTGATTCCAAATATGGAATCCATTTTTCTAAATTCAAAACACAGAAGTGGCAGAAATTAATTTAAAATTAATTCCCGCTGTCAAAACAAAAAACGTGTTTTTAAGAGATAATAACTATCAAAAGATTGACACTTGTTTATGTTCGGTTTAATTGTAAAATTATGTCCAATGACCAACATTATATTAAATAGTAAAAATATATTCTAAATATACTTTAAAACCACTCAAATTCATAATTTATTACTATTAATTATTTTGATTAAAAAAGTTGTTTTTAATTAAAATTTAGTAATTTTCACTATTCATCAAAATATGAAAGTTATCCGAAAAGTACCAAAATTTCACCTTAGGCTAAATTTGATATTCCGAATCCAAAAATGAAGTCCATTTTAAAATATAAAATATATATAACTTCAAAAAGTAGGTATTACTATTCATAACAGCTAGTTTGATTGGTTACGGTGTGTTAGAACTCGAAGTTGCGTACAACACACGCTACTGTTTTATTCAAAGGAAAGCGTACCGTGGAAGCTTGGGATGTTTCATTTTAAATTTTTTGATGTCTCCATTTAGTCAAAAAGTTTAAAATATTGTATTTAAAAAGGTTTCACTATCAAAAGTTGATAAAAGTTCAATACTGAAAATGAATCTGTTCTTCCATTATGACTAAGAAACTCATAATATGGATTCTAAAATTATAAGGATTATATAAAGTTTAAAATTTAGTTAATACTATTCATGACCTCTTTTAATGGCTTTTTTTTTGGTAAGTCATGGTTCAATTGAACTCAGTGTTGCGTGTAGTGCAAGTTATTGAATTATTTTGAAGAAATAACACACTATGAAATCTTGGGGTGTTACAGTATGTATGTATGAAGTAATGATTTATTTAATTATTTTATAACCAATACTGAGATTTTTATTCTCATCCCATGTTTTGAAAAAAAATGCACATGACTTAAAGATGAATAGGGACAAGGATGTGATCAAGAAAAGTCATACTGTCTAAAACATGTAACTAGTCATGACACTTTTTTCCAAGAGTTTTTATTTTGTGAAAAAATGGAAACTGAGTAGAGGTGTCTACTTTTTAATTCTTGAGATGTAATGTAATAGTTATGGCCTAATTGTCTAAAACTCTAAACCTGAAAAGATCCTCAATGTGAATTATTCATTTAATTCAGGATTATGTAATGTTTTAAGGCTGGACCCTTATAGTATCACTATTTTATTATTCTTCCCTATTAATTTCTTTATTTAGGTGTCATGAAATATTTTGTTATTTATTTACCAAGAGGTGGATTTATTTAATAATCATTGAAGAGTGATGTCCTTTTAATTTGAAATATGTCATGTCAATACTTTCACATTTGTTGATATGATTTTTTGGATAACATGATATATGTGTAATGATACCTATGTTTTTATTCCATAAAAAAGATATGATACTATTTATTTGTCACGTAAAGGGATATTGAGGTTTGTTAGGGTCATGTCTTGTCTATAGAGTGTTTTTACTCACACCTTGGTCAACAATGACCATGCACCACATATAAAAAATTTGGAAGTGTGACTCGATGCTACGAAGGGAGTATTTTCTAATGTTATGAGTTCAATAGCCATGTTAAGTGTCCTAGAATATTCTGTGAGGGATTACATGATGAATTATCTTCATCATCAATCTCTTCAAGGATAGTGATATATCATTAACTTAATTTATTTGTATGCTAGTAATTTTTATTCACCCTGATAGTTGTTAGGGTGGTGTCTCATATATCATAGGGATACAGATTAATGATTTAACATTCACATATGAAAATTTTATGGTGTTTGAAGGTTTTTCAGTGTAACAAAATAATAAATTTTAAAATAATTTGTATTCTTCATCAAATTAAATGGATAAAATCTAAATAACATGATAAAAACGCCCTGAAATTTTATAAACAATATCATGCACATTTAATTTATATTAAATTAAAATATAATTACATCATCCACTATATTTATTCTTGATCAATTCATTTCTTTTTCACTTTATTCGGTTTTTTTATTGAAGAATCCATTCAAGGATCCCTCTAGACATTTCCATAAATTCTCCATGAAACCCCACATGATTTCCTTGATCTCTCAGGTTCAATAATGAGATGAATAACTACATTACTCTATTCAATAATGATTACAACAACAATATCATGCCAATTATTTTTTATTGTGAAATAGAGAATATGATATTTATTTTTAGGTCACAAGGGAATATAATACAATATCTGAGGTCGAAAAAAAATTAGAATATATTCTTATGTTAAAATATGATAACATCACAAAGGCGCTTATCCTTTTAATTAGTCTTATCCATAATCCACTTCATAGTTAATAAGAAATAATTAAAATAACAAAACAATAATTATTATTGTAAATTTATTTTTATATATCTAATATCATTTCATTGAAAATAAAATTTATTCAAATAACATTAATTAAAATATAATATTTATATTTGTCCATTTAAATCAATTATGTATCTCCAATAATATTACTCAATTAATGAATAATTAAAAAATATTATTTTATTAATGGCAATAAATATTATATATTTTTACAATATTCAATTAACATGTGAATAATTACATTTTATATTCAGTAACCAATGAATAAATTAATGATAAATTAAATTAAATATTTGTATATATATTCAAAATGTGAGTATTTGATGATTGAAATATTACAATTAACATATTTTAAATACATATTATTCCCCTAGCATGGAATAATATTTTTTTAAACTTAATGTAAATAGTGTTTAATAATATTATTATTACACTTAGTGTATGACCCTGAAGGGCCAATTTTCAATGGAAATTATTATAAAATCTATTATTTTCATTATTAATATGTTATAACATACTAAGAAACCCATAAATAATCTTGTCATTATATAAAGTACAAAACCTTCTTGAAAATTCTAATCATTAACATATTACCTTTAGAACTAATATTTTGGGATAAAGGATTCATACATGTGAAATAAATATAAAAGATTGACCAATAATTATTTAGCATCCCAAAATGATCATTCCTATAAAATATTATGTCCATGTATATTTTTCACACAATTTTACTCAATAAAAGTTCCATTTATATCTTATTCCAAAAATTGAATGTGAAATATCCTTTCTTGTATATTATATTAGGGGAATTTAACTAACATCATTCCCAACTCATGAAACCATGTGATGATCATATTCCATCATGGATTTCATCCATGAAAAAAATCATGTGATTAATTTTACAGATTTATAATAATCTCATGTAAAATTAAAAATACCAAATCATGTAGATAGGAATACCCAATGACATATAAAACATCAAGAATTCTTATTGTAGTATCTATAATCATAAAATAGTTTTTATATATCCCTAAATATAAACATCATGAGAATGAGTCAGAATTATTATGAAATTTTGAAAATAGATAGTATAAATCATTATTATCAAATTATATTGATGTATCATTAATATTGTATAAATTAGGTAATATTATTTTCATGGTTTATTGGGAATATCATTATATAAATGAATTATTATAAAAAAAAGTGGGGAAAATAACATGTATATTGAAACAATGATCTCATGAAAAATAACAATCATAGTGTGATGATAATACGATGTTTTATCTATAATATGAAGAAAGAAAAGATGGTCATGGGGAACCAAATCCAACAGTTATAATGCATAATTTATTGTGAGATGTGTTGTTGAAGTGTTATTCATGTAGGGGAAATATATAATGGTGTTGTAACTTTTTTTATTTGATTTTTTGGGTGACTTATTGTCTAAATATTGGAATTATGTGATGGAGATGAATTATTTATTAAGGGATTTGATATTTATGTATCATCTATAGGGAGGAAACTATAAGATAGTGATGTATCTTTAACTATGAGATTAGAAAGTGATGTATTTTTCAATTTTGAATTATGTAGTGGTAATTTTTTATTCACCAGTGGATGTGATAATGATGTATAATTTTCCATGGTATCTGACGGTGATGTATTATTGTTCTAGAGAATGAGATGTGGATATGTCATTCACTTTGAGGAGATATTCCAGTGAAATATCACTTTTTATATGATTATATAATGGTGATGTGTTATTCACTATGGGGATATGAGTGTGGAGATAAATCATTCATCTTTATTAATGGAATGATGGATGATATACTATTAATTATAGATTTGTGTTCATTATTTGGGTTCATTATCCCTTTCTGGAACTGGATAGAGCAGGTATCGTTATATATGGTCCTAGATATTGAGTAGTCCATGAAATGAATTTTTTTATTTTTTTCTATATTATAGTATCAATATCATAATGATATATTCTAGTTTTATATTTTATCGTTATTGGTGGTGTAATCCAATGTTTTACTAATACCCTAAATGAGAATCCCAATATGTGTGAAGATGTTATGAATAGTGATGTGGGTGAGGGAAAGGGTCATTCAGTCAATGGTTAATCTATGATATAGTTGGATTATAAGATGATACATTGTTAGAAAATGGGACCCATTTTTTTGGTTAACTCTGTTTTTCTTGTTCCTTTTGGCCTATTTGGAATTAATCAGTCCACAAAAGAACCTATTTTGTTTATATTATCTTGTGACATTATAGTATATTTCATATTTTATAACATGTATTAATATTTAATCTATGGATAACTTATCCCTCTAATCTCCATATATATAGTTTATTTTTGGTTATTTATTTTCTTATATCATTGTTACTTATGGTTAGAAAATTGAGTTTATTATCTCCCATTGACTTTTTATGAACCCTCTCTACATGTTGGAATCATTTGGTATATGGGGATGCATGCTTAAGGTTTCATAGTGACTCGATCTGAGACATCTTGGGTTTAATGGTTCATGATTCATATATATATTGAGTTTGAAATTATATAATACTATTATATTTGCATATTATACATAAATAAATAATAAATAATATATCAATGTCATGTATATTAAAATAATTTTATTTTTTCATTTTGTTTAATTTTTTATGTTATATAGAAATAATAAAAATTCCCTGTGTTTTCCTTCTAAATATGTGAATAACTAGATTTATTTCAAATTTTTATTTAATTTTTTTAAAATAAATAAATATAATATAATATAATAAATTTCAATAATTTTAAATAATAAATCAGACACTTTAATCCATCACGTCTCAAATTCTATATATCAAATAAATGTTCTCTTGATCAGAAAGGCCCTGCATGACACTTATATACTACTCAAAATATTTAATGTTCTTTGTGTCTAATCAATCTAACCCCAACTGTCCTTGGATCATCTGTTAGTTGTAAAAATAAAAATAACATATCACATATGATCATATATATATATATATATCCAAACATTAAAATATTTCCTTCCTTAAGAAATAAATATTAGTAATACACACCACACTGAAAATCAATATAATTTAATAACCCCTATTGGTCTAGAAAAAATTTTAAAGATTCTGAATTTATCTTTATTTTGCACTATGAATTTGGAAAATGGAGTTGATTTGTGATTTTTAGGTTGAAAAAAACAAATGGGTCAACGATTCCAAGGGTTTTTAGTAGAGGCCACCTATTTAGATCAATACTCGGGTCATTTAAGTGAGAACCATCAAGATCTAGTTTGAGTAGATCCTCAATTTTTTGAAGCTAATAGTATACTATTGAGGATATCAATTTATACCAATCATCAAAAAAAATTCAAAAATATTTTTATTGTGTTTGAAACTATATTTTTGAGAATAATTGGGATGGATCCTATGATCTATGATTATATGTGATTTCTATATTCAATGAATAGGTATATACATCACACTTTTATATTTGATTTCTATTTTAACAGGATTGGTTAATTGAAGACAATTGTGGCATATGATTTATTTTAGTTAAGTTAACTATATTTATCTTCAATAGAAGTATTTTAATTTTATATAAATAAATAATCCTTATATGATTTGACAATACATATTCATGTGTTAGTCATAAGAGATTAGTTTAATGTATCTTAATTCATAGTCAGTATCCAATGTAGGTAGTTTAAGTTAGGTAGTCAGTATAAAATTAGGTTTATAGAAGTATCTTCCTCATATATTTTTACATATTTTATGATATCACATGATATAGATGAGCTCTTAGAGAAAGTTCATTTTTGTAAATACTACTATGATACCATTAGTATAGATTTATACTATATATATTAGGAATTATTTATATAAAAAACAAAACATTTATTCCCTTTTGAAAGGATAAATTCCTTATCATGTAATGTAGTTATAGAAAACACATGCACTACATGGGTTTTTTGTTATAGTTTTAATCTTTCTAATTTAGAATACCAATTAGAATATGAACTCTTCATAATATATCAATCTAATAGTGACCACAATGATTTCTATATTATGGTTATTATAATGTATAATTGAAACAAATAGAAGGAGTGATGGCCTCGACCAGTAAGATCCAACTCTCTGAATCCAATTTATCAATTCTTCTAAGGGATATATTATCATTAGGATCTTCTCTTAACTAATCTAAACACCTTATTAAACAATATAAGAAGAATCAAAACTATTAATATAAACTGTTAAAGATCAGAAAAACAATAACCAAACTATTTTCACTAAATCAACCCATGAAAATATCATGATCACACTCCTTTCCCTTATGAAATTCACTAGAATAATGAAGATCTGTACATCTAGTACCTAATAGTAATATTCTATAAATTTAATTTTTACTAAAACAATTTGAATAATTATATTTTCTTATATATCTTTTTTATGTGAAAAATTAACATGTTTGGTTTAAAATATATTTTGATGCATTGAAACACTGATTGATTTTTTTAGAAATGTACAACATCACTAAAGAAACTATTTTTAATAAATTCGTTAATTTGTTAAATAAATTATATTTTACTAATGTATTTTCATTAAATGATATTTATTGAATATAAATGATAATATAGTTTTGTCGCTACCTGACCCATATTGGGCTCAAGCCACAACTACCCTAAACTCGCCTCTATAGGCTAGGGGTCGTCACTAACATTAAAGGCACAATAACTAAGGGTGGCCTTTTCCAAAGTACATGTACAGATACACACACAAACAAACCAATGTAATAGTGCATAGGGTAAGGAACTAAATACGAAACTATTATTAATGTCAACCCAAGAATGCATGAACCACTAAAACGGTACAAGTATCGTAATGTAAACATAATGGAAAAGGGGGAAAATGCACACCCAGATGAAAAGCGTCCCAAACTAACAGAAAAACTAAATGTAAAGAAACTAATAATTCCCTACTTCTGAAACCCAAACAGTAACTACTACACATGGTCTAGGTACCTGTGTCCCTAAGCTCCTTGAAGTCTTGAAAAACTTGTATGTCATCTGCAATAGTCGTGGAATGTGCTGAAAATCCCATGTAGGGGTGAGTATAAACATATCTAGTTGTAAACCTCTAAAAGAAGGGGGAATAGTAAAAGATACAAATACTTAAAAAATAGTAGATAGATCAAGATACAATAATTGACTACAGATCAACCCAATAAGAAGCGAAGTAAGATCATCCATATAGAAGGAAATAAAAATGGTGAGATGGTGAACTTCTAGTCTAGTCTTCTCTACCTATAGTATGGGAGTAGATTAATCCAATAATTTGAGTCTAGACTCAAAATTCACAAGGCCTAACCCATACATATTCTCCTCAACCGGAAGAAGAGTAACCAAAATCCAAGGAGAGGGTACTACATTAGTGTTTGTGTATATATATGTGCTAAGTCAAAGAATCCCAACTAGAGTGTAAGGGGATGTCCATCTCATTGATCATCAACGAAAAATAATCTCCATTAGTTTCAGAAGGGACAACCATAGATACCTCACATTTTTTAGGTCTACCCTAAACTTCTTGTGAAAGGGGCTCAAACACCAATCCTTGATAATGGCCACTCTGGGCTGGTATGTGTCGCCCGTATGGTTTTTTTGCGTCGCATGAATGCGACTCTGTGATATAAATCTTCCCTTATACATATGAGACTAAGGCTAGGCCAAACCATGTATCATCATGATCCATTTTTGAACACCACTACCCATCCCATCTAAAGGGTCACATGTTGGAGGGTAATATAAAATGTGTAAATAGTGAAAATCACTGCCTTTCCCCGTATGAGGGTATTCCTAGAAGAGAAGGTGGTGAATGTCACTTCTTATCCCTACTAGACCATAAAACAAGAAGAGAAAACAGAGAATTACACTATAAAGTCCCACTGGATGGTATGAATGGAAGAGAATGTTGTGAGAGCCACTGCATAGCCCCACTGGAGGCTATGCTTGGAAGAGAACCCGAAGAACGCCACTGCCCAGCCCCATAGAAGGGTATACCTGGAAACCACAACAGAAGTCGCCATCTCGTTCTACATAGAAAAAACATGCAGGATCAGATTTTTCATTTTCCAAAAATCAAAAAATGGTGAAAATGGTGATTTTCACCACAAGACACCCGAACAGGTCAAGGTGGGGCCCACCATATGACTTTGAACTTCAAATTCTCAAATTATCACAAAAGGCTCATCTAGAAGAAAGGGTCACGCAGCTATATACGGTGCATCAAATGGACTCCTGGTTCAAATGATACAAGCATTTGAAACATTATAAGAGGATCATAGGATGGGTGGACCAACTCACAGTCGGTCAACCTAATGTCACATTCAGTCCGGCACACAGTCGATTGGACTACCATGCTTGCACAACATCACCAGCCATGATGGTCGACTGCCATAGTGTACCAATGATGGTCTACCATCAGTTGAACCGGGTCGCCTAGGATCCAACCCAGTTTGCTGGGTTCGACCCATTTGGTTGGACCCTTCCCACTTGTCCATCCTGGACAACTGTGGTTAGACCAGAATATAGTGGCCTAGCCCACTTGCCGACATGGAGTTCCCACTACCGATAGTGGCCCAGCCAGAGAGATGGCCTTCGACCTCATGATCAGTGATGGTAGTCACCACCTAGGGTTGTGTTGCTTGACCCTGCTTGCCTGACTAGTCAGGACACATGGCCCACCAAATTATAACAACACAATGATATATTTTCACAACTTATCTGTGGACCTCCACTATAAATGCCTTCCGTTGGAAGTATCCAACTTCCTCCATGTTGGCGGCACCCCGCTGGTCAATTCTGCGGACCACCTCTCTCAATCAGGTCTCCTGGTCATGATTCCATTTTCATATCAGAGACCCTTTCGATGGTGGCTCCATTGTGAATCATCTTATCATCGATCAGTCGGTTTCTTGACATGCCCAAAAATTTATGGATAAAAAACTATGAAGAATTGATGAAGAATGAAATTTAAACATTATTCAATGGTTGTGTTCAGGTGGAAATCAATGATTTTAAATGAACACCACAATGAACATTTAAATGAAATTGATATTAAAATTATAAACTAAATAAAAAATAAAAAATGAGATGAATTCTACCTCAAAATTGATGTTCGTTGTTGGTGACACATCCACGGCGCTCCCACTTCGATTTGTTGAGGTTTTGGCTGTGATAGATCATCGATCTGGTAAAGAATTTTGAATAATTATAGATTGGGGGAGAGAGATTATGCTTGTAGAGAGAGATATATATTAGGGTTTATCCTTAATATGAAACACACAACTCTTTATTTATATACGTCCTTCTCGGTGTGGAAATTTGAAACTAGTGTGCCCTCTCATTTTTGTATCACCTCAGCAAAACACCCCATTATGAACACAATGGAGGTCTCAGATTTCAAATATGAGTTCCCATTCAAAATTTATTTGATTCTTCACCATGTGTAAAAATGTAACATTTAATTATTTTTATAATGCTTTTCCCCTGGTTGGTTTTTTCCAAAAAAAAATAATGTGTTGATGAGTGTTAAGCCTCACTAAGGGTAAAAATCACATTCTGAACTCAACCATGGCCTTATATTTTTACGATGAGCTACAATTTAAGAGTTATTCCATTTTTGTTTTGTGTATATTAAAAAAGACTTAATAGTTTTATAAAAATAATTCAAGGAACACTAGGCCTCAAAACTGCACACTATCTTACCACCCAACTCATGAAATATACATAGAAATATTTCATAGTATTAAATGGTGATAAAAGAGTCTCTACATATTTCTCTCATTCTAGATTTGCATCCCTGGAAAGTAAAATCATGGATAAAAACTTGGGATACTAATCCTGCATCTGGATTTCCCATTCCCAAGAACTCTCATTCACATTTCTATGATTCCACAGTACACAATCCAAGGGGATGGTCCAACCACATATGGTTTTCTCTTGTTGATCCTTGATCACCACCAGATTCTCTATAAAGGTGTATCCATCTTAAATTTCCAGCTCGCTCCAGTCAATAGCATGTATAGGATCATTCATGTATCACCTCAGTTGTATCATGTGGTATATTCACTCGCTCTAGTGGTGGGGGTAGATAAGGAAGGTATAAATCCATGAAAACTCTCCACACGATCTTGAATGGGCCAATAAATCCCAAGGATAGCTCCCCCAAAACCGAACCATCATATTCTTCATCATGGAGAGACTATAAAGAAGACATGGTCTCCAAGCTCAAATTCAAAGGGCCTATGATGTTGGTCTGCATATGATTTATGTCTGATCTGGTCCATCATCATTTGTTCAAAATGACCTACACATTCTCCATTGTCAATGGTACTAACTCTAGGCCCGCATGGGATGATTCTACAAACTCGTTCTAGAAAAAAGGTTACCTATAGGGTCTCCTGTATAGGGTCCTAAAATGTTTCATGCTGATAGTAGAGCTGTAACTGTTGTTGTACACAATCTCTATGCATCTAATCCTCAAAGATATGACCGAAATCAATCATGAAATACGTCAGTATATCCTCCAACATCTAGATAGTGGACATGGTCTGCCCATCGGTATGGGGCTAAAATGTTGTAATCATCGGCAAACATGACCCAAATTTATCCAGCATGCATCTCAACAACTGTGACATAAACTAGACGTCATGATAGGATACAAAAATTGAGGTTACCCCCTGAATTAGGAAGGTCTTCTATAAGTACAATTGAACCAAACAATCCATCGAAATCTACTCCCTCATAGAAAGGAAGTGTGCCGACATTGTAAGTTTATTAACTATCACGTATATAGAGTCATGTCCCTTTACTATGTGTGGAAGCCCTATAATGAAGTCTATATATATGTTGTCCCACTTCCACTCCAAGGTATTGAGAGACTGAAACAAACATTCTAGAACCAGATGCTCAGCCATTTCCTATTGATAGGTAATACATCATGAGATGAACTCAATAAAACATCTTCTCATTCTGAACCACCAAAAAATACCACTAAAGATCCCTTTACATCTTCCCCACACCAGGATGTACATCTAAGGGAGATATCTAGAACTCCCAAATCACCACCTCCTCTATCATGACCAAAATATCTATTCTCTCCTAGAACAAGATCTCATGATTCCATCCTTCAGAATACCCACCAGGTGCATCTACAATGGATATCTTGTTGTGAAGGACTTCGCAGCTAATATCCCCCACCTATGACTCTTTCACACACTCAAGGAGAGAAAGAGTAAGCACCATTGACTATAAATTATATGTACCATCATGCTCCACATGTCTCGGCACAAAGGGAAGGTAACTACTCTGAATATTTCTGCACTATTCAAGCCTAGGACATCCTATTATGGGAATATTGTAAAATATTTTCCATCCCCAAAGTATAGTCTATCTCGAATTTATAGTCTTGAAATAACTCTAACCAGCACTGCTAAATTGTATATAGATCTATATTAGTAATTATATAATTGAGTCTCTCGTGGTCTGAGTAAACCATAAAGCGCACTCCCATGAGGTAGTGTCTCCAAATCATCAGGTTGAATACTACTACCATGAGATCCATGTTGTGATGTGTGTTGTTCTTCTCATGTTGTCTCAATTTCCTCAACCCATAAGCGATGACTTCTTATCATTTCATCAAAATGTGCATGATCCCTACTCCGGAGGCTTCACAATACACTATGAATTCAACACCCTCTTATGGCAGTCTTAAATATAGATTGCTCATTAACCTCTGTATAAAATTCTTAAAGGCCCTCTAACACTCTTCAAACATGGTAAATAGTTTTCCATTCCACATCAGAGTGGTCAAAGGGCCTGCAATCCTGGAGAAGTATTCCGGAAATCTCATGTAGTACCAAGAAAAATCAAGAAATATCCTCAACTCGGATGCATTCTTGGGTGGATCCAAATAAATCACTTCCTTGATCATTATGGGATCTATGGATAAACCCTCTTTAGATAGTACATGCACCAAAAATTTAAATTGGTGTATCCAGAAAGGAAACATTGAGAGAATTCCATAAAGCTAGTTCTAAGGATGTAAATTATGGAACATCCACAAGTTCCCCGATTTCTCCTCCTCTGATAAAGGGTAAATAATTATGTCTTCTATGAATATAACAAAAAACCAGTATAATTATGGCTGTAATACCTAGTTCATCAATGCCATGAAATTGGTAGGGGTGCTTTTCACACCGAAGGGAATCACTAGGAACTCATAATTCCTATAGCGACAATGAAATGGAAACATAGAAATATCATCACCGCAATCCTATATTTTGTTGTAGGAAGATCTAAGATCGATATTATCGATCCATATCGCACCTCACAAATAGACGAAGAGGTCATCGGCCCTTATTAAGGGATACTTGTTCTTTATCATGGCCTGATTCAGATGATGATAATCCACACAGAGCCACAAAATCTCATTTTTCTTTATTCACAAATAGAGCTGTTGTTGCCTAGGGGGACACACTGGGTCTGATTAAAAACTTCTTGAAAAGGTCCTCCTACTATAAACCTAGCCCCCAAAGCTCGGTGGGTGCCACCTGATATGCAACATGATATATTATGGTAGTCCATGGTAAACAATTAATTCTAAACTCCAGCAACCACCTCATAAGTAGTCATGGGACATCTTTGGATGTATATTTCCATGTGATATTCCATAGATGAAGGAAACTAGGTGCATGGGGAATATACTAAACCAAGGTTCATGCTCACTAACTATTGGGAAAAAAGTTGTAGTTTCTTTCTCACAGCACTCGTCAGCCTAATAATAAGGCCTCGTTCACCAAGAAAGGTGAACCACATCTTCTCAGTGAGCAGACATCTGACTAGCCTACGGTGATAATAAATCATGTGTTGAACTATATAAATACATTATGTTCCCAAGATACGGTCATAAGGTTCCATCATGATGACTAGTATATTCCACATGAACATTTCACCTCCAAATGAAATCTCGCACCACCAAAAGAAATAAGTAACAGAAGAAGAACATCTCGTAGGATCCTCAAGACAAAGCTGTTGTGATTGAACCACTACTGGGAGCTCAAACTCCCATACCCAGATTGACAAGATATATGAGTGGTTGGATCCTATGTATTATAATAATAAATAAGGAGTATAATAAATACACTATACACATTAGATCATTCCATGTGCTATAGGATCACGAACATCCATAGGTTGCAGTTGCCCGTGGCCCCAATCGCCATCTCCTTGAGAATAACATTGTCCACCTAGTGGTGGTGGGAGAAGGATCTCATAGCATCACCCCCCCCCCCATAACTTGTTCCTCAACCTCATTCTCCTCTTCCAGGACCAACACCCTGTAGACCACCTTTGTCAGGGTGCGACCTCTACCTCGATGATCCACCTGCTACATGCCTGATATTCTTAGCTTGTCTGTTCGGGCATTCTCTTGATATGTGACCTTGCACATCATAGACATATCATTGTCCCTCTCCAAGATGACTCAGTGATCTGAAATTTCCTATTGTCATCCCACTATGTGGCCACATCTGATCTGGGAGAATTCTCCCATGTTGTGGCCCTACCATCTGACGCTCACCAACTATCGTGAATATCTATGCTCTCAAGAAACCACTATTAATCCCAAAAAGACTGTAATTTATATGATAAAAAAAATTCATCACAAGTGACCAGTCCAACTTCCCGACATTGGTATGGATGCACAAGGGTAGTATATTGGAACATATCACTCGGTGGAGGTCCTTCTTGAACTTCCCCGCATGGTAGTAACTATAAAAAATCAAATCCAGGGAGTAGTATGTAAGGTGATTAATCATATATGTGTATTCATCCACTTCCATGGCTCCCTGATTCATATCTAGATGCATCTGGATCATGATGAAGTAGAATAATGGGGGAAATTACTCCTCATGAATCAGTTGCTGAAACTCATCCCATGAGAGATTCATCTCGCCATTCATTTGGGTAACTGAACCACATCAACACCCTATCGGCCTAAGAAAATGGTTGGCTAACGAAGCCACCATCTGGTCTACTAGAGTCTAAACCAGCCTAAAAATTAGTACCACTGACTCCAATCAGTCCTCTGCCGCCTATGGTTCTATCTCACGAAGAAATCTTAGCATCCTCTAGTGCTGGAGCTCATGTAACGCGCTCATCCTACACTCAAACTTGTCCTATGATATTGGTACTAACTAAAAATCCATAGTTTGAGGTGCCACTGCTTTCCCACCAGAGGAAGAGGATCGTATGATGGGCCCTGTACTAAGGCCTCATCGCTCACGAGGTCATCATCACGAACTGGAGTAGGTATCCTGGGTGCCTTGCATAGTAGAGGCATCCTGAATCTTTTCATAGAGAACTCTTATCAAATGAGAATATATATATATATAATGTTCAACAAAAAATTTAAGTTGACTAAACAAATACATTCAATGACTCAATCCTATATGATGCATATACCAAGGTTCCCGGCAAAATAATGTCTTAGCATGCTGAGTTGACAAGTGGGTAATTAGGGTCCTGGTTAATGGCTATATCAGTTGCCACACCATCACCAGACTGCCTAGCTAGAGAAACGCTCTCGAGACACATCAAATCTATTTCTCTATACCTGACCAATACTCTTGATGGTTATCGTTTCAGAAACATCCCATGGAATGAACATGCTCTTGTACTAATTTTTCACGACCCGACCTTTTCCAGGCTCAAGCCGTAACTAACCCAATCTTGCCTCCATTTTCTAGGGGGTGGCGACTAGTGACGAAGGCACAACAACTTGAGGTGTCGTTTTTCTAAGTACCTATACACAAAAATACATCCAAACCAAAGATAATTTGAAAATGGAATGAAACAAAATATGAAACTACTGTAAAATTATTCCCAAACATGAATGGACCACCAAAATGGAACGATTTCATTAATGTAAACAGAAAATAAAAATATGGAAAAATAAATTCCAAATTGAAATGTTTCCCAACCTAAAAGAAAAAATTAAAGTAAAGAAACTGAGAGACCACTGCACCAGAAACCCAGATAGTGACCACCACATGTGGTCCAAGCACATGTATCCCTAATCCCAATAATGTCCTAATAAAACCTGTTTATAATCTACAATAACAATGGCACATGTGGGAAAACCCATATAGGGGTGAGTTTAAACATACCTAGTATGATGCCTCAAAAATAAGGGGATAAGTAAGAGATACTGCTGAAGAAAAAAAATAGTATAGATATCAAGGTATAGTAATAGGGTGATGCTCAACCCTATAATGAGTAGAGTAATCTCATAAAAACACAATGTTCATGAAATTTAGATAAGGTGAACATCTATTTCAGTCTTTTCTACATATAGTAGGATAGTAGACTTGCCCAACCACAAGAGAGAAGACATGGAAATCATGTGCCATACCCCACATATCTTCACCTCTCCTAGAAGGATAGTTACCTAAACCCAAGAGGGGGTACTACATTAGGGTGTTTATATATATATATATATATATTCTGAGTCAAAGAAATCCAATGATAGAGTAAGGAGAACTCTATATCATAGATCATCCCAAGAAAAGAGTTGATAATAGTTCCCTAAGTAACCACCATCGATACCCTGCATTTTTCACGTCCTCCAGGAACTGAAACTTAAATAATATCAAACATCATACCTTGTTACATTCTGATATCAGGGGGTATGTCTCACCCAAATGGTATTAGGTCATGTCATAGGAATGTGGCTCGGTGGGGATAGTGCCCATATTATATATTAGTGAAAGGTTCAAAAAAATGTCTCATCATGATTCATCATTGAACACCACTTCATATCCCCTCATAAAGGTGACATGCTATAGGTTAAGCCTAAAATAGAAAATGATGAATGCCACTACCTAGGACCACTAAAGGGTATGACTGGAAGAGAATGAAAAAAACACCACTACCCATCCTCACTGACGAGAAATCATAGAAGAGAACATGGTGAACACCACAACCAAGCCATGTTGGAGGGTCATCCAGGAAAGGAATACATTGAACACCACATCCCAGCCCCGATGGAGCGTAATACCTATAGAGAAAATAGAGAACGCCACTACCCTTCCCCATTGGAGGGTAAGTCTAAAAGCCACAATGGAGGTCAACATCAGGTTATAAATGGAAAAAACATGCATGATAGGCTATCTATTTTCCCTAAAGAGGTTATTTGGTGAAA
Source organism: Viscum album (assembly GCA_963277665.1). Classification (NCBI taxonomy): domain Eukaryota; kingdom Viridiplantae; phylum Streptophyta; class Magnoliopsida; order Santalales; family Viscaceae; genus Viscum; species Viscum album. The sequence continues at coordinate 518,098,949 of OY728141.1, forward strand.
ATGGAGCTTTATACTATAAAAATTGAATACAGATGAAGTTGGAGCCCACCTTATGAGATCGAACATCAAATTCTAAACTTATATAAAATTGTTCGTCTCGAAGAAAGGGTTATGCTTTAGTAGAAGGATTGTTAATCAGATGCCCGGTTCAAATGATATGTGTGTTTGAAACCTCATAATAGGGTCATGGGGTAGGTCGAAAATCTCACAGTCGATCCAACCATCGACTGACTGGGTGAACGTACCCACAAATCGGTAGCTACCACGGTGTTCGACCATGGATGTTCGACCCGATATCGGACCAAGGTACAACCCTGTTCACTGGGTCTAACCAGCCGGGTGGGACCTGACCCACTTTTTCGGCCCAACCCACTATGGTTGGCCTGAAACGTGGTCACCTGACCTACTCGCCGATGTAATCTATCCCACTACCAAAAATATTCTGGCCCGTGAGTCAGTCACCGACAATGTCAATGTATCTGACCGACTGTTTGATTGGAGGTGTTGGTCATGGCCCAGGGTCGCATTGTGCGACCCATCTAGATGACCTGCCAGGCCACGTGGCCTGCCGCCGGAAGCTGCTGCTAGCGGTGCCCTGGTGATATGTTCCGTAGACTACTGAGTTCAATTTAGAAAATCGATTGTGATTCTATTGCCGTATCAGGGACCCTAGTGGTTGTGGCCTCATATCATTGGCCTCTAATCATTGATCTATCGGTGGCTAAATGTGTTCGCATGTTTTTTGTTAAATAAATTTGATGAAAATATGAAGAATAATGATTAAACACTAATTAATGGATGTGTTCATGTGACAATCAATGATTTCTAAAGTATATGATGACGAAAAAGGCACTGAAATAGATATTCATAATAGAATCTGAATTGAAACTAAGAAAATAGATAAATTATATCTCGAAACGGTCGTTCACTATATGTGACACATCCACGACACTCCTGTTTTGATCATATGAGGTTTCCGTAGATATTTCTCTTTGATCCATTGAATAACGATGAATAAATGTTTATATAGAGGGGGAGGGATTAGGCTTGTATAGTGGGATATAGATTAGGGGTTAACCCTAATCTAAAAGACTTGACTCTCTATATATAGGTTCCCCACTCGAAGAAAAAAATCAGAAACCATCACACCCTCTCATTTTATGCGTGCCTAGGAAAAACACCACATTACTAACTCAACGATGATCTTAGATTTGTACTCTGAGTCCCCATTAGAATGTTATTTGATTCAAAATCACGGTTAAAAAATTATGTTTAATTATTTTAATTATGATTTTCCCCTTGGTTTATTTTTACACAAATTTCTCATGCCAAAAAAAGTTATTCCCCTCCTAGGGTAAAAACCACGTTCCAGACTCTACAGTGGACGTGGATTTCAAATTTAAGTTACCCTTTAAGAGTTATCCTATTTCTGCCATGTAAATAGTATAAAAATACCTACCATTTTATAAAATTTATTCCAGGCACACCGGGCCTCAGAATTTCACGTTGTCTCACCACCCAACACTTAAAATAGTAATATTAATATTTCAAAGTATTACAAGGTTAAAGCAGGTAATCTACAAGTTTTATGAAGAAAAATGTAATTTTTATAATGACATGAAAACTGTAATTGTCCCAAATAGTTTTTTTTAATATAAATAAAAATTTTATTGAAGGTAATAAAATATCATATTAATGTAATTTTTCTCGAAAAATAAATATTATTTTTGAAATCGCCACATCAAATGTTGTGAAATGTATGTTTTCCTTAATTTTCAGATAGTGTCAAATTTTATGGTAAAAATTATATATAGTATAAACATAATTTATAATTTATGAAATCATGGATGAAAAATTGCAATTTAATAAATAAATTAATGATAATCCAAAACTGAAATTAATTTTTCACATTAAAATAATGTGTTGTTGATGTTATTTGATTAATGTCATAAATCCTTAAGGAATCATCCAAATTTTTTTTTTAATTTATGGTTTTAAAATCAATTATTTATAAACAGAACACACATCCACATCACTAAGGGTTCAATTTTATAGAGAATGTTTCTTTTCATTATACTATAATAAAGTAAAATATGTTTTTGAAAAAAAACTTGGGAAAACCCCATTGTATGGTCTGTGGTTTAGATTACATTGTCATATAATGCACAAAACATAAATTTAGAAATTAATAATTAATTCCCAACACTTTTTCTATATAAACCCACCTAACCTCTCGTTACTCATAACTAACAACTATTGGAGAATAAATTTACTCTTCCCTTCACACACTATAGCACTAACAAGGTTCCCCCAAACTCACACGAAGCTCCTTCCAATCATTTAGAAGTCCCCCCAAGGTAACTGATCCTCTCCTTATTCTCTTAATTCAAGCAAACTCTTTATGTCATTCATTATTATTTATAATTTTTGATGTTGGGATGTATTTTTACACATCCATCATACATTAATTTGTACTCTTATGTATTGAGAGAACCCATTCTCTCTCATTCAACCATTTTATAAGGCATTATTCATACCTGTTATACTTCTAAAATTATCCTGCAATTTTCCATGCTAAATATTTATATAGGGAATAATCGTATCCGTTTCCACTCAAGGTTATTAGAGTAATTTTTTATATACTTAGTTTATTGTGGAATAACATATATGTAACCCACACTTATTAATTTTGGGTTTAAATATTTTAAAAACATTTTTTATGTTCTATGACATATGTGAAACACTTAGAAACATGATATGAAAGTGATGGGTGGGAACAGAACTATATATACCTCTAATGAATTGTGTAATGTTTTTATCTCATAAAATTCCATATGTGGTTCATGTTATTTTATTTTAATAACACTATGTAATGAATTCATAGTGGCTAGCCTTTACTTATGTATATTATATCTTATTTTATGTTTTTTCCATATTCAAATGTTGCATTTATGTTTTCATGTTATTAACTTGATTTTAATGATTTTTATTCTCAACCTTATTATGTTATCTTGAAATAAATCTTGGAAAAAAAATCTTCATTAACATATTCTATAATTTTTTTCCCATAATGTGATTTATATCTCAACCTTTTCTTATGTATGTTTCTTGGTTATACAATTTTGTTTTATAAGAATAAAAAAATATAAGGGCATGTTATATTTTTTATGTTTTTTTAATTGTATTAATTATTAATTTTCTAATGTTGCATACCTAATTTTTTAAAGACACTATTTTTCATGATCGTCAGGGGTTTTGTTAAATGTACCCTTATGTAATAAATCATGAATTAAGATGAATTAAGAAAATTATTTGATATAGTTGGTATCAGAGGAATTTATTGTAATTTGAGGGATAAGTATTAGAAAAAATATTGATAGCCTTAGGGATAGGACTAAACATATGAAAACATCGCTAAATTTTGGAAAAGTACAGAATAAGTGTTTTCCAAGAAAATGGATTCTTTTTTTGTATATTACATGTGTAAGTGGACTGGAAACTATTGTACCTAGCTGTAATGCAACCAAAATAATTCATTGAGATGGAATTCATTATAACCTAGTGGATGATAATTTCCCTGGCTACACATGTGGTTTGACAAATTATAGTTGATATTCTTTAAAAAATTCAAAAGATATTTTTGCACTATTATAAAGGGATGAAATGCCATTTATATTTTATTTCATGAAATATATCATGTGTAAAAATATTGAATCCTATAAATTCATATGTTATGTAATGTATGTTATTTAGATTTTATCAATTAAATGTTCATGTTTTCCCTTGTATGTGTTTATTAGATTGAAAATTCTCATCGCTAAGTTCATTTTATGGATAAAGTAAATGATTCTAACTAGAATAAAATTATATTATTCACACACATACTCTATCCATGAATATAAAATCTATGTTGTGAATATGGTTCTACGCATTCATTCATATCATATATATTTATTATAACTATTGAAACACTGCATAAAAACATGGAAGTCGAGTTTTTGGTGAAGATGAATAATTGGTCAATTGTTCTGTCCTAAGAAAATAACTCATCCCCTATACAAATATTATTCCTGAACATCCTATAAACCATTTCAATACTATCCTTATGGAAATTTTAAATGATTCTAGGTATAGATAGGATATTTTTATATTGATTCGGAATAAATTATCGAGAAATAGAAATCACCCTTCCTATCGCAAATTGTATTTCGATTATATACAAGTGCATAGAAAACAATGATTCTTCTTTAGAACCAATATCTCATAAAAGGATGTTTTTTAATTTTATGAAATAATATCTATCTAAAATGATTAATATTAATGAAATGATCATCTATTTTGACATTCCAACTATTAGATAATAAAATGATGTTTTCACAAAAGATATACCTGATCTACCTATAAGTTGTGAGGTTGGTTAGTCAATCAAGATCATACCAAAAGGTTTAAAAATATCTAGGACTCTATATGGAATGTATGTTGCTATAAATAATGACATTAGGAAACAATTATATAGTAATTTTGATAAATTGTTAATATTCCCAATTGCATCACTATGGGGTGTGCATGTCATCCTTGTGAAGAAAAATATATTTCATTGGGTCTCTACAAATAAAATCATGATCTTAGCAACATCATAATAAGAAATAAGTACCCTCCACAAAGTATTAATAACATGTTTCTATTAGCTATGTGTATCATAGTATATTTCTATAGTGGATCTTTAGTTATGATATTATCAAATAAATCTGAATAATGGGGATATCCCTCAGAATTAATTTCATAAAAGGTATGGTAACTACATGTTCATAGTGATTCCATTTGGAATCAGATATGGTCCATCAATTTTTATACAGATAATGAATTTCTTTTCTATGTATTATATCAATGTATTTTTGGTAGTCATTATAGATAATATTATTTTCTACACCAAAATAAAGAAATAACATGAAGTGTAAATGAATTTTATACTAAATCTATTTTGTAAGGATATGTGATTTTCATTATAAAATGAATAAAAGTACATGATATATAATGAAAACATAATAAGGAATTTTATCAAAAGTAAAGGGATGTCTGTTGATCCTAAAGAAATAGATACCATTTTAGGATGGGCCTAACCAACATCTGTGATAGAAATCCAAATATTCCATTGATTATATTTGTACTATAACCACGTCTTGGAAAAATTCGATTGATTTTCATTCCCATTAAAAATAAAAACATGGAAGAGAGACCCATATGTCTGTACTGATGAATGAATATACATAATTAAATAGTTGAAGTAATATCTAATAACTACACATGTCCTCACAATACCCACTAATCTTGATGGATTAGTGATCTATATTGATGAATCCAAAAAGGGTTTGGGTTTTATATGTATGAATGATGATAATGTGATGCCCATTCCTGCATCTAATTAACGATACTTGAGAAAAAATACCTAAAAATGACCAAGAATTGGATATTGTGAAATTAACATTAATTATTTGGGTACATTGTCTCTAAAGTCAGATATGTGACATATATACAAGGTATAAATTTTTCACGTATATAATCACATAATAAGATATCAATATACACTAACATAGGTGGTTAGATATGATCAAGGTCTATGTTTTTTAATCTATCACCATAATAGGAAATAAAACAATGTGTAAAATGATTTCAGTAGAATGGATCCCACAATTATTTCAATGACAAAGATTTCATGGGATATAATATTTTCAGACATTTTATGGGAATAATAAATTATATTAATATTATATTTCTTAAATAAATATTCAACCATCCATTCTCAATAATATTGAGGAGGATCAGATAGAGTATGAGGTGGTACAAAAAGAGATAGATGATATTCCATATTCAAACTGTACTAATGATGGAATTATAATTTTATGGACTTGGATATGTGTCCAATTAAAATCATAATATAATAGGGATATTTTGGATGATGTTCATATCTCATATATAAATATTCATTTTGGTAGTGCTAATATGAACAATGATTTGAAGAAATTTTTTTGTTGGGATAAATTAATGATATTTATCAATGAATTTTTATCTTGATTATTTATTTTCTAAGAATTCAAGGGCAAATGAATGAATTATAATGGTATAATGAAACCATTTCCCATAAAATTTTGAAATGGGAAAGCATAACTATGGATTTCATTATAGGTCTCACTTGGACCACTAAACTAAATAATTCCTTTTATTTGATACTTTTTTCCCTTAGAAATTCAACACTTTTCATTTCCTTTATGAAAGAATATTATATTGACTAACTCACCATAATATATAAAATAGATGTTCTAAGCCTTAATGGAGTTCCACTCTGTATTCTATCTAATCAAGATTCAGCATTTTCTTCTTGGGTTAAGTGAAGCCTTCAGTATGCATTGGATATAGAGCTAAGATTTAAAATTTCATATCACCAAAAAACGTACATTTATTATGAAAGAACCATTAAAATCCAATGGATATACTAATATCTTGTTCAATGGATTTCAAATTAATTTTTTGATCAACACCTTATCGAAATAGATCTCTCTTATAACAACAGCCTTCATTATATCATTCAATTGGCACCTCAAGAGGCATTGTATGGGGAGAGGTGTCAGACTCCAACATGCTAGGATGAAGTTTGAGTGTGGTTTCTAATGGGACCTGATCTTATATAAGAGACGATAGGGAAGGTTGAAAACATGTAGTTTTTTATGAAATCTACAAAATTACAAAATAAAATCTGTACATAAAATCACATTCATGACTTTTAATTTTATGTAAAAGATGAATTGTTCCTTCATATATTGTTTTGGAAGAATTTCAGGAGGTTTAGGAAGAAGGGAATGATTTTTCTCTACAAAACGTGGAGTTATTCATCAAAAACATCTTATTGGTCTATCTCGAATTTTTTTCCAATGTTGTTTAGTAACACATCATCCCCTAAAATAATAATATATACACCAAGATAGTATTATTACTGGTAGTGTATGTCTCTCTATAGAATTTACTCATTATTAAAAATATTCTCATGCTTCGGAAATAATGAGTGTCATGGGATATTCTTCCTCTACATATATCTAAGACACACTAAAATCACCAGAAAAACCATGTAACATATTTATTCTTTTAAAATAACGAGATGGTTATTTTTTAATAGCATAATGATTGGTTTTATTATAATTTTGTCATATATATAAAATTTCATCATGATGTCTCTATATCATTCAAAATTCAATGGTTCACATAGATTTTATTACAATCATATCCATTTTTTTAGGGCCATTTCAAAATTTCAATCACTAAAAATATTGATAGGTAAATTTTAATAAAAAAACAAGAATTCCAAATTTTATTTTACCCTATATTTATCTATATAATTTACACAAACATTTTACTTCGGTATACCCACATATAATTTCATAAAGAATTTTAAAAAATATTTTCTAAATATTTTTTTATTCTATTCTCTAACAAATAAATCTTACAATTATTCTATCAATATTTTAATGGATATTTATTCTCAAAAATATTCTATGAATTTTTGAATTAAAATAATTCTCCATATTTTTTTAAAAATCATATAATCTCAAGTGAAAATATTTCACATTACTTATTTAATGATTTCATCTGAAACAAAATCAAAATTTTAGATTCAATCAATAACTATATATCTGCATGATCTTATCATATTCACATTATTAATCTAAAAATATGGGATGATTTAATCCATATAAAATATTGTTGGTGTCATTTTAATTTATCTCATTATTTATAACAAATATTAATTTCTAAATAGTCTTATTTCATACTTATATAAACAATAGAAAAATTATGTCTTTCACATAAAATTGAATTATATTAATCCAATAATATCGCAAATCATTTCAATATATATTATCATGATATTTTTTATGTAAATAATAATATGATGTATCATCTATTATATTTATTCTTTAGAATATACAATTATATAATTATTAGACTTCTAATATTTTCACTAAGTATTGTTTCAGTCCATAGACATATTGAAAGAGGGGGATGAATTTACTTTTTAATGATTTTTTTTGAAATTTAATCAAAAAATTGTAATTAACACAATTAATGTGAAAAATAATATATAAGAGTTAACACTCATTGGAAATATAAAAAAAATAATTAAAATGGATTTTTCTAAAGGATTCCAACTATAATCCATTATAGGATACCTATGTATCGTCCTCTAAATTCCTTGAAAGTTACTATTACCACTTGGAGATGAAGGTATCCATGTAACAAATTTAAAAAAATAAAATAAAACCTTATCTTTAAAATTTTTAATAATATAAATGTTATAATTTTATATTTTATGTCTAAAAACACAATACATTCACTTTTAATTGTAATTCTCACCAACACCATCACACTCAACAGTAGTGAGTACCTAAACCATCACACTCAATAACAGTAAACACAAATTAAATGGTAAATGAAGATACCAACTATATGTACACATTTTGTATCACACATTTAATCTTCCATTAAGATTACAGTGAGAATAAGTGGGAGGAATTGAGAAAAGAGTTCACAATAACCAACACCAATAGATATATATATTTTTTAAAGAAAATTGAAATAATGTGGATGGTGGGTAACACAAGTGATCCAATGGATCAAGGAATGAATAGGTATTATATCTTGTTCCCACCATCTCAACCATGTGGTTAATTGAACATGTGTTGGGATCTAAATAAAACTATTATCTTTTTTTAACATCTTCCCTCTTTATTGATCAAAAAAACTGGCCGATATCTAGTTATAGGTTTTATGTTACTTAAATTGAGCCCTTTAAAAGCCTTTCAATCTCTCTATTTGGTGAAATAATTCATTAAATTATTCCTAAATATAAAATAAAAAACTCTCTCCAAATAAAAATTTTAATGTGATTATTTAAACCACTTATAGTTTTGAGGTACAACATCACCCCCTTTATGTGATCACAGAAACATAAACCAATAACAAAGTAAGTATAGTCATAATTAATCTATCAGGAATATAATTAAAATTAATTTCAATACTTTATAATTATATTCATCAATGAATTTCATATAATTTTTAATGATCATTGGTAAAGTGATTTTTGGTTAATATAATTACAAAAAAATTCTCAATTTTGGTTATGATAAAAATATATAAAACATTAATGAAATTAACAAGATCCTATATCCCTTTATGATAACCAAATATCTATAAGAAATAAAAAATAATTAAAATTATGGACCTGGAAAAAACACCTGAAATTATAATAAATATATAAAACATCTAATATAATAAATTAATATTTAAAAAACATTCAATATTCTCCCCATAATATGTATAACTTTAATTTCATCAAAAAACCCTCTAGCTTTAGAATATCACCATGATTATAAAAAATAATTGGATAATTAATTGTATTGTGATAATATATATATATATATATATATATATATCTAAGAATAATTTTCATTAATTTTATTGAAAATATTTTTAATGTTTTTTTCAAAGTGATAAAATTTTCATTTCATTAGAACTATAAAACTGATAATTCCATAAAATTATATTTAAAAATTATATAAAAACATATAATATTTCAACATTTAAAAAAAATACAATTGAAATACAAAAAATAACACACTGTATGAGTTTTTCTATATAGATAGACCCTTAAACATTAAAATCCACATATCAAATTTTAAAAAATATCTCACTCATGGATCATTTCACCTTAAAATATTCAATGGTCCCCTTAAAATGATATATAGTTTTAGAAGTATATGGGTCCATAAAAAACGTCAAAATTTTTTTTAAATAAAATAAGGAATAAAAACCAAATATAATATAGTGAAAAAAATAAATAAATAAATTTAATTTTTAATGTAATTCATATAATTTGATAATTATATTCGTGGATATTAAAAGAGAAGAAAAATAATTAGGCTCTCCAATATTAAGTAAAATATATACAAGTGTTACATTTGTATCTCCCCCTTAATTAAATGGGTTCTAGAGAATATTTTAACTGTTTGATAATTAGTACAACAAAACTCATGTAGATTTAATATATTATAAGATGATATATAATAAAAAGTTTCATATGGAAATTTTATAATTCTAGAGTACTGTGTATGATTTTTTTGAAAAAGAAATTCAACTACTGTTATAACATATAAATTTCATGTGACCATAATTTATGAAATAATATAAGAGAGTACGTATCATAAAAATTATTTGGGATAATTGATATCAAAAAGAATTATATTTCACTTGATTTATATAAAGTGTAATATAAATATTTTTCTTACTACTCCATAAAATAAGGTATTTTTCTTTGATGGTGGAAATTTAATGTTGTACTTTTCTTATCTGGTTTTTACCCTCTAAAATTCATATCGGAAAAAAGCATTAGTTAAAAATATGTGTCATATATATATATAAAACTGATATTTTTATTTCCATTAAAATAATAAAAAAATTTGAGTTATTTAAAATTTTGTTCATTGGACTAGCATGAAAACTAGCTTATGGAAATATAATAAATATGATGTTCAGTTAAGGTCCAATAAGATAGATTATAATCCCATCCATTCCTTTATAAAACTTATTTTCTATTGATTTACAAGCTTAATAAAATTTTATATTATAATATTTATCCATTGTATTTCCAATATTCTTAACAAAATCCATGAAAAATATCTTAAACATTAATTAGTGAACATTATTTTCCTAAGAAAATTGTTATGAAACTTTTGAGAAATTAAAAATCCATATAAAATTATAGTTATCCAAAAAGAATAATTTTAAATTTTAAAATCATTAAATCATAAATTTCAGTAAAATGAACTTATTTTGTTGAACAAACAATTATTTCACCATTATATATTTGATCAAATAAATATCCACTGAAATATGTTTTATTATAAAGTTTAATCTACCGGTAAAATATATAAAATATTTTCTGGTAAAAATTTATTCAATAATTCAGTATAATTCTATGGGGATTGTTTAAATCTCTTATGATCATTGGTTTAAATGAAAACATGATCAATAAGTATCCAATCCTCCTAACCTATTAATTATTCCCCAAAAACATTTTCAGAAATAAATCCACTTAAAAATGAAATTTTATCATCCATTTGACAACACCTAAAATTTAATATATTGGAGAATTAAAAGAGGATTGTAATGGATTTAGTTCTATAAATAGGGTAAAATGACTCTTGTAATCAGTTCCTTACTCATTATTTTATCATTTCTTTACAATTCAACCCTTATTATGGGGTATTTTTCCTTTCTCATTTAATTTATTTATAAAGAACCATTTGGTTCAAACAATGATATGATCATTGGGACTTTCCAAAAGTCTACAAAAATTCTTATGGATAAATTATTTAATTCCTCTTGAATTTAAAAATTATAATTTTAACCATTAATGTAATCATAATGATTTTGGGGCTCTAAGTGTGACAAAAATGGTCAATGTTTTACTACATCTAAAACAAACCGTCTAGTATGAGTACTGACTTAGAAATCAATAAAAATAATTTCAAGAGACTGGTATTTAAAATTAACCCATCCATTCAATAATGTTTTATGTTTTATTTTAGATATAATACTATTAAGATATTGAGGTTTCTTTAAAGGTCATGTTATCATGTTTTACCACAACATAATAAATTTTATTATCAGGTTTTGGAAAAATATCATTATATTTTATGTCAGTTGACTCTTCAATGGTATTAGTCCCATAATTGAAAACATAGAATGATTTATAAGGGGTTTAATACCTAATAAATATAAATTCAACAGATTTAATAAAACATTTACCTAGATTGTAAATTCACCAACCTTATTAGCCCACAGTCAATAGTTACTTATTTACATGAGAAAAATATATAAGTAATCACATCCCAAAGGATTGAATAGTTTAGTAATCATGAAAATCATGATACATACATTATTATCCAAGTAAAAATGAAAAAACAAAACAAAAGATAGAATTTATTTTAGTGGCATTATTATTCCCATTATAATATCCCTTGTTATCAATCATAATAAACTTCTTGTCATAATATAAAAATGAAATATTAGATTGTGGCGAGCTTAAATGCTTAGTAAGGGTTTACTTAAAGTCGAATATTTCGTGAATAAATATTTAATAAAAAATATGGGAATGAAAAAATAAGAAATAAATTCCATTTAACAAATAAATTTATCACAATGAATAATGTTATAAGGATAATTGATGATAAAATAATTTTATATAAATAATCATATGTTCTTGATACGTATACATGGATATCATAATAAATAATATAATCACATGGGAAATAATAATTAATCTCGTAATGATATAATTTATAATTATATACATCATAAACATAACATCAGGGCCTCATTTAATAAATCTTACATAAATGGGGAAGGCATCAGGAAAACACCCAAGTTAGTTTTTCTCATGGGAACTATTGATGCATTGAGGTACTATAGAGGGACCCACCCATAAAATTCTAAAAATATTTAATTCTTCAAAAAAATGGTTCTAACATTATAAATGTAAACATTCATATTGAAAAAATATCATATAAAATTCTATTAACATCACAAATTAAAAAATATATTATCCTAATCTATCTAGAGTAATATAGTGAATGGTATTAAAATAGTTCATCCCAATTAAAAATTATTATAAAGCATCTAGATAAATAGTAAAAAAAATTATAATCACAATATATACCTAATGTATAATCTGAAAAAAAAAATTGGTTGTTATTTTTTGTTAATAGAGTTACATAAATTTGTCATTAAAAATATCCCTAAAGAAAATTCCTTTTTGACACCGAAAATTCAACATAAAAAATGTATAGAATAATAGAGATAAAATAGAACGGAAAGATATTAATTTTTATGAATAACCAAAGGAAAAAAGAATATATTGGTTTTAAGATAGAAATATCATTTGATTTCTCTAGAGGATACTTAAGAATAAACTATCCCAAATAATGATGATATTATTAAATAAAACAATATTGGTGTGGAACATTTTGAATCATATCCCCAATGAAATCAATAACATAAAATAAAAAATTAAACACAAATAATATAAATATATTCATAATATAACATATCAAAGGTGATTTATATACCAAACATAAGAGAACAAAGTGTTCAAAAATGGAATATGTCTCACAGAAGTAAAAATTGGATAATAAACCCTTAGTGTTATGGTAACTTTTAAATCAGAACCCCTTGAAATAAATAAAATCAAATAATACATTGAATAAAACTATTATAAATCAATTCATGATATAACATATCAAAAGATAACTATATACACCAAACAAAATAAAAAAAGTGTGAATATGGAACTTGTATCCTAGATGTAACAATGATATTAGAAACCCATACAATTGTGTTAACTTTTGAATCATTAGAACCATTAAATAAATTTCAAAAAATTAAAATTTATATACCATGAATATATTTATATTTATTACATAACATATAAAATGGTTAGTATATAAACAACACAAAATAAATAGGTTGTGAAACAGAATATGTCTCATTGATGTAAAAAATGAGATGAGAAACCCATATCATTGGGTAATTATTGAATCATAACCATCATGAAATAAATAAAATAAAATTTAAATTTAAATATAATAAATATAACAAATATCAATGATATAACATATCAATGAAATATTATATACACAACACAAAAAATATAGTCGTGAAAATTCAATATGTCTTAGAGACGTAAAATATGAGTTGTAAAACCCTTACTATTGTGGTAACCTTTGAATAATAACTCCAATTAGATAATTAATTTAATATTAGACATTAAATAACATGTATATATAATGATAAATGATATATTATATAAAATTGTAATTATATACACCACATGAAAGTAATAATTAGTGAATATTGCATATGTCTCATTGATGTAAAAATGGGATGACAACCACTTACAATTGTGGAATAATTTGAATAATAATCCATATGAATGTAAAAAAACAAATGAAAATTTTTAAATATTAATATAAATATATACATTAAATGAAATATCAATGTAGAAGTATATACACCAGGAAAATAAGAAATTATTGAATATCAAAAAAATCATAAGAGTTAAAATGAGACAAGAAAACCTTATCATTTTGGTAAATTTAGATTCATTACCCGTCCGAAAGAAATAACATAATCTTGATCATTTAAAACCATTAATATAATGATATTAATGATATGAATTTTAAAATGTGAAGTATTTACCCCACAGAAAATTAATATGTAGTGAATAAGAAATATGTATCATTAAATTAAAAATGAGGCGAGAAAGCCTTCCCGTTCTAGTAATATTTGAATCATAACCTCCATAAAATAAATAATAAAAATAAAAATAAATTAAAAAATTGTTAATATATTTATTATATGACATATTAATTTCTTTATATACAACAAAAAAAATAGAATATGGTAGATGTCTCATAGAAGTAAAAATTAGATGAAAAACCCTTACCTCATGTCTCAATACATTCATACAAGTTCAAAAAAAACATTATAATAAATAATGTTTTATTATAAAAAAGTTTACTAACCATATTCATATATATCATAACATATATTTTCTAATTATAACATTTATCAGTATAAATTTATCAAATCTTTAGTAATATTTTAATTTTGGCTGATAACTACTTCATTTTTTCATGTATGTTTTGGTTCTTTAGATTTGGTAATTGTACATTGATCATGGTTCATTCATCCCTAAAATAAAAATATATATTTAAATATCATATATTACTTATATTCATATTTAGTATCATTCATGAAATTTAGAGATAGAAAATATAATTACACTATTTAGAGAGATAGTTGGGAGTACGTATGCATGCATGTTGTTTTAATGTTAAGATTGATGAAACAAAAGAATGGAAAACAATAATTCTCTTTTAAGGATTCATTATCATACCATATATATCATATATATTCATTAAAAATATCCTCAATAACAAAAATATAAAAATAAAATAGAAAACAAATCACATCACTTCGTGGAGGTGGTAGTCCACTTGTACGCAAGACAAACGATATCATTTTCCAACCAGTTAGAAGGTAAGGAGGTAGATTTTATATTATAAATAATTAATTATAATTATTCAATAAATATCATATAACTAAATTAATTTCATAATTATATTTATCCGTGATAGGTGGATATAGATTATGAATTACATCTATTTGTATGGTGGTAGTTGGTGGTACAGATAATCGGTTGTTTCAATTATAATTTGATGGAAGATGAGATGGATATAGCATATTAAGTTATCATAATATCATATAATTTTACAGTATACAATTACCTTAATCTTTTATCATATATTATAAATATAATAATTATTTAGAATAATAAATAAAATGAAAATTCATGGTTATGTATTGTATCTCTTATTTAGAAAAACTCATTAGGGTTATACCTAAATCCTTCAGAGAGAGAAATATTTATCAAAACAAGGAATATAATTAATTATTATATATTTAAAGATTGTTAATTTCATGTTATTGAACAAACCAAATGAATCTTGATCTTTGGAAGGTACTACAGAGTGAGTGTGCTTCTATCTGTGGGGGATATGACATAAATAGATTTTGAAAAAGAAAAAAAATAAACCCATTATTTATTAAAACAATGGGAAAAAATGCACCCTTACCAAGTTTTAGATTATATAATGTATTAATATATCTATAAAATATAAATTAGATATGGTTTTAGGTCATTTTAACTCTTATTATTTTAGTATATCCCCTGATACCTATTTTAAACACTTAACAAGGTAATTAATTTTTACTATTTTTAGTATTCATTATGGAAAACATTATTTTACCTTTTTACCTATTATTAATTATAAAAAATTAAATAATATATAATATATTTAAAAAATTTTAATTCACATATGACGTGTAATTTAATTTAAATTAATCCTTGAGAGCATGTAAAAACTGGTTTTTTTAAGATCTGTTTTTATGTATAAAAATTTTTTATATCAAAAACCAAAATAAGATGAATTACAATAAACAAAATAAGATTTATTATAAGATTTATATACTAATTATAGTTTCAATATTATTTAAAAAAATAACTAGGGAAGTTTCTTTTAATGATAATGCATTTTTTTAAAAAACCTTCAAAATTTTTCACTATTCTTCATTAAATTAATATTTCTGGAAAATTATAAAAATTAAATATAATATTTTTAAAAAATTATAAATTCAAAAATTATGTTATTTTTTCAAAAAAAATTCTAAATGAGGGAAAAATTAATTTCAAAATAACTGTGCGAAACAATATGATACCTCATTTTAGAAAAATATAGTTTTTAACCCTAAATTTTGATTTATTTATATTCCATTACTTGAATAAATATAATATTAATAAGAAAATATTTTATTAAATATATAATTTAAAAATTTCCAAATTATTCACTATTAGCGTTTTATTTAATTTATTATGATAAAATCACAATACATGCATAAAAAATTTAAAAAAAATTCTTTAAAATTCAAGTAATTTTTATTTTCATTTCTAATCATATGATAAACAATAAATTGATTTTATTAATTTTAATCCATATACTTTTCATAATATATTTATTTATATTCATACCGGCAATTTAACAACTATTTAATATTACACTTATTTAAATATTATATTAATTGTGGGTTGTTTATGCTCGGTGTTTCTAATCATATACGCTATCTGTCTTGTTGTTATTATTTTAATATCTCAGGGTGTTACATTCCCTCCACCATCAATAAATTTTATCCTCCCAAATTTAAATTGTAAAAATAAAACAATGGTTATTCATCTGAAAATAACTTTTTTGAAATACTAAATCATAAAAAGTCGTCATTAAATATCCTATTGATAAGAGAGAAATGGAAGTATGAATTTCATAAAGAATAAAACACAACATTGTTTCCATATGGGAAATTATTTGTGGAATTTGAAAATATGGAAATTGTAGCTATGTGTGTCTCCAAAATAATGATGGTGAGTGGTAGAGATCATTGACCATATGAAATTAAATGACCATGAAAATGTTAATGACCACAAAATTATAAAATTAAGAGGTTGGAGAAAAGGCTATCGAGTCATCGTAAATGATGGAAATAGGATAATGTTTTTTTCAAGATCCTCTTTCCTTAAGGAAACAAATTATTTTACCATCTAGATGAATAAAATAAAAATATATACTTATTGTATTAAAATAATTGAATCCTTTAATTAATTTACACCATATAATTCTATTATTTTTCCACAAATTGAATGTTGATGATTATTTTATTTTTGGACTCAAGCACTAAAAATAAACTTCTAACAAATCATGTAATCAATATAAGGATAAAAAAATTCTCCATTTAAAATAATATCAAAATGTTTTGAACAAGTTAAAAAATATTGTTAAATATAATACATTAGTCTATATAATTAAAAATGGAAACTAAATGTTTAACATATATCATTCTTAAATTAAATAAACCTATATATCAAATAACATTGACAACATCAAAATTAAAATTTTTTTAACCTCAAAAATTATCTAGTCCCCATTAGTTTACACCTCTAAAATATAAATTAATTCCTTAAAAATAATAATTTTGTTAAATATGATCATTATATATATATATATATATATGTATGTAAATTGTATATAATGTATCCAAAAATATAAATAGTAACATCAAAAACATAAAAATTATAAAATGTTTTGGTAATGTAATTTGTTTCCCAAAATAAAATTATTATTTATCCATAATATCATGTATGTGAAAATAATTTCATAGTAACCAAGAATTAACATTTGATAGTGGTAGTAATTGAATCCTTTTCACCCCTTGTTGTGGGTTCAAGATCCATGGTCATTTCAGGTGTGATGGGTTGTCACCAGGCCGGTGGGGTGTCCTTTTTCAAAAACTATATAAACATATTCTATTGAATTCCCAATTTGTAATAACCCATAATTACCTTAAAAAAATATTATATAAAACTGTATTTTTATTATTACCTTTAATATTATTTATATAAAATATAAATAAATTCATTGTTAAATATATTATCCACTAAAACATATAGTAACCCAATTTTTTGTAATTCCATAATTATTTTGAAAAATTTCATTAATCATCATAAATTATCACAATAGAAAACCTAAAAGGGTTTTTTTAATAACTTGATCTTATGAAAACCATAATATCAAAAATCCATGATATAAAATCATTCGTTAATCATATATAAAAACATATATTCTTCCAAAATTAACACAATCCATGGATGTTTCATTATTCTTATTACCAAAATAACATTGGAAAAAATAATTCAACAAAAATTTTCTTTAATCCCAATACATAAATACTTCATCCCTTTTATTCCAATGAATGGAATTACATTGGTCCTACCATAGTATAATAGTAAACTATTAAAAGAGGGAATTGTCCCAAATAATACCTAGTTCCCCACATTTTTGAAAACAAATAATAATTTATTATCAAGGATGGAATTTATTTATATTTGTGGAAATCCTTTTGTTTCCATAGGAATTCGTTGCTCTTTTCACTTATTTTACTCACAATAATAATTTTCTTGTTCCTTTTAGACATTCTACTTAGTGCCTCTTTCAACATTTCTAACATGATGAAAATTGATCCTTGTTTCCATTATGGTCTCCACTGTCGGACCGTTATGCAAGAATTATCCTTTTATTTTTTTGAGAGTTGGAGGGTTGGTTATGGTACAATTCGATTATCATAAATTGTTATGACTGATTATAAATAACTACAATATAATTCCATCTTCTCATCATTAAATATTTTTTCTTATAATATTCGCATTTTCATTACATTAATAATTACCTTGATTCGTCCTTGTTTCATCCATTAAATAAAACAAATAAAGTTTAGAATGAGATACAATAATCATAGTTGGAAAATAGATAATCATTTATTGTATGTATGAATAATGAAACCTTATTTTCTATCTATGAAAACTTATGTGTAACCAATATCATTCATTTTAATCATCTATTAAAATAATTTATGATATTCTATATTGAAAATGATAATTAACCATATAATATTCCCCAAAATTGTAAAAATACGTGTATAGAATGTCATGATATGTTGTATGAGGTGATGATAAAGTAAAATCACAATGCACCATTTTCAGAGTTTTTACCCCAAGGTTTAACTATAATATAGCCACATTCAATTGTATAATCTTGATAGGGATCTGTTTATTTTAATTCTATATAACATATACCTTACCAAACCATTATGTTATTTTACTACACATATACTTATCCTCGATTTTAGTCGTGTAGTTATGATCCATACAATTTCATATTAAATATATTTCACATGTTTTTAATTATACATCCCCTAATACCAACATTAATGACCTCTACCCTAGTAGCTTAGAGTCCATGATAAATTTATAACTTCGGAACTAGATACAAAAAACCACCTCCTATAGGACTGATTAGTATAAAAATCATTCAATAATAGACATATACATGAATCATATATTATAAATGGAAAAATAAAATAAAAAATAATATTTTATTAGGTAACACCATTATTCGCACTAGAATATACCTACATATCAATCAAATTAAACATACATGAATATTGGGGATATGAAACATAATAAAGTGGTATGCTCAAATACTCAGTAAGGGTTTGTGAACAATGGAATATATCATCAATAAATAATACATAATAAGTATGTAATTGTATATAATACAACACACATTCCATTTAATCAATAACATGAGCTTTTAGAATAATATGTTAGGAATAATTGATGTCACAAAAATTCCATGTAAATAAACTCATGATATTCAAAAATATACATGGATATCAATAATAATCAAATAATAACATTGAAATCAATAACAACTATCTTAATTTTTAAATTTATAATGTTGAACATCTTAAAAATACTATCAACAATTCAATATAATACATCTTAAATAAATGGGGAAGGCCTCATTGAAATACCCAATAAACCTATCTCATGAGACCTACTGATGAATCAGTGGGCTATAGTATGAATAACTCCACATTTACCAAGTCAAATTAATTCCTCATACAAAAGGGGTGAATATAAATTAATATAAATATTCATATTAAAAAACTATAATACAAATTTTTTTTTAATTACGCAATGTAATATACATAATCATATACTATCCAGAGTAATATAGAAAATGGAATAAAAATACTAAATCTGCAGGAAAAATAAAAATAATCCATCCCAAAATATAATATGGTTGGTATCATTGAAACTATTACCTAGTGGATCATAAGTAAAATAAAGGTTTTTTATCATTAATTATTAGATATACAAAAAATAAATAAAACTTTATTTAGGAAAATACACTATTAACTTTAAAGAATCAATTTTAAACATCAAAAACCATCTCAATATTAGGGGAAAATGATTCTTTTAAAATAATAAAGCAATCATGTAAATAAGAATTAAATGTAGTTACTGCGCATAATTATTGGAAATTCCACACATTCTCATACAAAAAATTTCTTTCTCACAATTGTAAAAAGGTCAAAAGGAAACTCGTTTGGAAAAGAACAAAGTTTCATTCGTATCCTTTTTGTAGAAAAGGTAAAAGCTATGTTATTTGTACTTTAAAGAAAAAAATTTTAATATAGAAATAAATTTTAAAAATATTTTTAAAATGCATGGGCATTAATGAGAAAGAATATCGAATTAGTATAAAAGAATGTCTTTTTTCCTTAAAACTATATTTTTGTATCTGGGTTACATAAATAGTTAAAATTGACTATAAAACATTTAATTTATAAGAATAAATTTTGTATAGTAAAATATATTGGATTTAAGGTATATAGATAAAATTATAATACAATATGAGACATAAACATAAAAAGTACATAATAATGGTGGCATTGTGAAATAATCCTTTCCATTGTGGTGACTTTTGAATCATAATCCCAATGAAAAAATATAAAAAAACATTAAATATCATTAATATAAATACATTCAGGATATAAAATATATAATGATCATTCTATAAACCACAGAAAATAACAATGTTATGACTATATAATATGTCTTACGAAAGTAAAAATGAGATAAGAAACTCTAACTGTTATAGTAACATTTAAATCATAACCCCCATGAATGAAATCACTCCAGATGTTATTATAATTACCAAAAATATAAATATATTCATGATATAACTTATTAATGGTCAATTATATATAATAAAATAATAAAAATAACTTGAAAATGGAATATGTCTTATAGAAGTAAAAAATAGATAAGAAACCCTTACTATTGTGGTAAATTTTGAATCATAAACCACATGAAATAAATAGCATCAAATTAAACATAAAATAAAATTAATATAAATAAATTCTAAGTATAACATGTCTATGGGTATTATATACACCAAAAAAATAAATAAGTATCCAATAAGTCATATGTCTCATTGAAGTAAAATTTAGATGAGAAACCATTACCATCATTGAAGCTTTTAAAATCATAACCCACGTGAAAGAAGTAACATAAAATGAAACCATATATACCATTAATATAATGATATTAAAGATACAATATATCAAATGGGTATTATATTAATCATAAAAAAATTATTGTTAATATGAAATATGTCTCGCATAAGTAAAAAAATAGCTTAGAAATCCTTACTGTTGTGGTATATTTTGAATCATAACCCCATGGAAGAGAAAAATATAAATAAAAAATTAAATTTCAAGACTATAAATATATTCATAATATAACATATCCAAGGGTAAATAATTATGATATATAAAATAAATAAGTGGTTAATATGGAATGTGTATCACAGATGAAAAATATAATAAGAAACCCTTACCATTATGGAAAATTTTGAATCATAAAACTCGTGAATGAAAATCAAAAACTATTGGAACATAAAATAGAATGAATATAAATATATTAATTATATGACATGTCAAAGGGGTATTATATATGCAACATAAAAGGAAAAAGTTGAAAATTTGTAATATATCCCACGGAAGTAAAAATGAGATGGGGAACCCTTAACTTTGTTGTTATTTTTTCATCATAACCGACATTAAATAAATAACAACAAATGAAACATTGAATACAATTAATATAAATAAAATAATTTTATAAAATATAAAATGGTTACAATATAAGCCACATAAAATAAACTATTGTTGAATATGGAATATGTCTCATAGATGTAAACATGAGACGATCAACCCTAACTAATGTGGTACCTTTTGAATCATAAACCCCATGAATTAAATAACAAAAACTGAAACATTAAAATATATTATTAAAAGGATATTCATTATATTATATATAAAAAGGGTAGTAAATACTTAAAAAGAGTAAATAACTGGTGGATATTCCATATGACTCATGGATGTAAAAAAGAGGTACGAAACCCTTACCATTGGGATTACATCTCAATAATAGAACATTTAAAAGGAAAAAAATATGAAACCTTAAATTTAAATAATATATCAAATGTTCTGTATATACAACCTAAAAAAAAGAAATATTTACTGAATACGTTATATGTATCACAAATGAAAAAAACCAAGTCAAAAAACCCTTAACCAAGGTTTGAATTCCTTCGAACATGTTAAAAAATAATTTGAAATAAATAGATATTTATTATAAAAATTTTAATGAAAATTAATCATATATTTCATAACAACTATTGTTTCCTTATAAATTTTTATCACCCATTTATTAACATCTATTTATTAAAACTACAATTTGGATGATAACAACTTCACTTTTTATGTATATTTTGGTTCAATTATTTATTTCCTTCAAATTTTATATTGTTTAATTAAAATGAACAATTATATTCTTGATTAAAATATCATATATATTAATTATACTCATATATGGAGTCATCCATAAAATTTTATGATATAAATATAAATTACACTATTTTCAGATATGGTAAGCTAATCCTACTCACCAACGATGTCTTAACTTTTTGATTGATTGAATGATAGAACAGTAAATATTAATTAACCAATTAGAGATATTTATTATACCATATAAATTATATTTATCCAATAAATATTTTTTAATATTTATTTTGATATAAACCAAAAAATGAATCACATCCCTTTGTGGAGATGGAAGTCCACATGTACAAACGACTGAAAATATTTTCTTCCAATGGACTTGATTGTAAGAAAGTAAGTGTGATATTATAATTAAATTAGAATATTTATGTCATATATATCATATAAAAACATTAAATCCATCATTATATCTATCTGTGGGTGGTGGCGATAGAAAACAAATTAAATCGGTTTGCGAGGGGTAGTGTGTCATACATAGGATCGACTATTTTGTTTCCCATTTGATAAATGCGGATAATGATAGAGCTTATTTCATTAAGATAATAATAAATAATTATATGATATATATACATTTTTTATTTTTTTATATTTTATAAATATATGTGTTTGTTAGTATAAGTGAAATTAAATGAAAATGCATTGTTAAGAATTATGCATCTTCTTTAGGAAACCTCATTAGATTTAAACCTACATTATTTCTAGAATAATTTTATGATTAAATTAGGAAATGCATTTAATGAGTAGATATTTAAGTAATGTATCTTGTAATGTATTATCAAAATAAAATAATATAAAAGTGTTTATAAGAGAGTATAGGGGTTTCCTCTTATAATTAAGGGAGCAGATAAACTTGAAACTTTTGAAAAAAATAGCTTATTCCAACAGTTATCTCAAAAAAATAGTAAAAAAATTTAACATTCATGGAAATTATAATGATTTAAAATCTAAATATTTTTAAATAATAGAAATTAAATAATTTTTAGTACATCTTAACCCTTATAATTTTATTTTTACCCTCCTATAAATATGTTTTAACTGTAACCATGTTAAATAATTTTTTTCTATTTTTACAATTAATTACGAATAAATGTAATGTTAAAATAATTACATAATATTAATTACCCTAGCTAAATATTTTGAATCTATTTTACCAAATTCAATCACATAGTTGGTATAATATAATATGAAATTATACCAGCAAGCATGATAATAATACGGCTTTCCAAAGAGAAGTTTTGATAAATACAAAAACATTTCACATTAAAAAACAAACCTAAAGTTGATTCAAATGAAATAAATTGGGTTAATTATAAAAAATATAAATATAAATTAAATAATAATTTTAAGAAAAAAATTTAACTTTTTCAATGTTTTAAATGAGAAGGTAGTTTTCAATATGAATTCGTATTTTCCGCTGTTAATAAAAAATTAATATTTTATGAAAAATATATATAATTTACTCATAAATAATATTTCCATCATGATTTATAAAAATAATTTCAAATATCCATGTAGTTTTTTTCAAATTCGAAGAAATTAATTTTATAATAAGTGCACAAAACATGATGTAACCATATTTTGAAAGAATAATGTTTTTACTCAAAAAATAGAATATATTTATCCAAGGAATATAAAAATGAAAATAATATTTAATATTTTATTCAATATAGATATACATTAAGTTTCTTTAAAATAATTCACCAATAGTAATTTACATAATTTAATAAGAAAGAAACACACTGCACACATAAAAAATTGTTTTTATGAAAAACATTATATTTACTTTAAAATGATTTTTGTTTCTGTTATATCATTTTTAAAACAAATAAATTTATTTAAGGATTTTGAAATCCACTTATTTTTAATAAATTATCTATTTCTATTCATTCCCACAGTTTTAATTTCTACTATATAATATTCATATTTAAGTAATATATTTCATGGGTTAATTAAGCATAGAGTTGTGTGTTCTATTCACTATCAGTCTTAATGTTCTTAATTTACAATCATGGGATGGTACATAAATTATATTTTTAAATAAAAAAAATATTTACAATTCAACACCATTAAATAAACAATTTTAGGTTATTTACCTTTTCAGATATCATAACGTCTCTTTTTATGAATGGGTATTTTGAGTACACAATTAACGGTATAGAATACCATATTGACCAAATTAGACCAAAAATATGATGGGATATTAAATTTATTAATGTTTTTTCAAGAATTTCCATTCCCTTATTTCTTCCATATTTCAACAAACCCATTTTATTGATATGTTTTAAAAGCATAAAAATAAAAGTTATATAATTTTGAAAAAGAAAAAAATAATCAAAATCCACATTTTCACTATATCCCCCATGATCACTCGAAATGGAAATGGTCCTATTCCCATAAAAATTTTAATACTGTTGATATATTTAATGATTAATTTACATGAATTACTTTGTTTCTATAGAATACACCTATGTATCTCTTTCATAATAATTGATAATTACAAAATTGTAATATTTAACTCTTATACTGACAATATAATTTTTTCAATAAAGATATATGTGTATAAGCTCAAGATCCACATATAATGATAAATCCTTTTTTGATTTAATTTGTGGCTTATAGTGTTTAATATGGTGTAATGTTTTATACTTAATATCATTTTTGAAATGAAATTATAGTTAATATCATTGTAGATGACTTTGGTTAAGTATCAAAAGAAAATGTGTGATATAATGACCAATTCATCAATATTGTTTCATTGACTCACTATCATAATAACTCCATATTTTAGTTTTTTCCTTTTATGGGAATTCAAATAAATAAAATAAAAAATTTGAAACATGAAATTAGCAAATAAAACACAGCTATTATATTAATAAACACTAAAATTTTATTTTGAAATTAATCTTTAAAACGACTATTAAAATATTTATTCAATGTAAATAATATTATTCTTCAAACAATTAAAATATGAATAATATTTAATAAGAGATTATTTTGAAAATAAATTGCAACTTATACAAATGATATTTCTCCAATGGTTGTCAGAAAAAGTTACATTTCCACCATCAAGATCCTCTTTTTTATTGAACATTGTATATTTACCACAGATAAGGGTTAATAAACAACTATTATTGTACCTTATATCCTTAAGAATTTATCTTTATACATATTTATTATAAAATATCTAATATAATAATGAATTTTTACCCAAAACATGTGTCCAAAAATGTTACCCAACATGGATTTTTTATCCTAAATTATCTTCTTAAAGATTTTATAGAATAATAATTTAATGAAAAATGAATTTATATACTCCTTACATAGTTATAATTTTTTATACTTTCCATCATAAATCTAGTGCACGGTTTTTTATAATAACTATAACATTAAAATTGAATGCTAAAGTTATCAAATATAGTATTTTTACAATTTATATAGTTTCTCAAATTATTAGAGTAAATAATATCATAATTACCACTCTCATTCAATTTTAAACCTATAATAAAAAGGATATTCAATTCACCTTGGGCATACATAGAGATATATTACTTAAACTCTTTAAATTTATTTCCTAATTGTTCAATATTTGGTTGATCTATTAAACACAAAATTTTATTTTTATCTTTATGAAATTAATTATTAACCTTTAATTTTACTCTAATAACAAATTGAATATACTATATCTATTTTCTTAATTTTTAAAATAAAATCTTCTCATTTTAAATTTTCCTCCTTTATTTTCACATTTTTAATGATAATTATATCTTTCTCTAAATCAAAATGACTTCATTTATTTTTTATATCATTGAGATTAGAATAATATTCTCAATAAAATTCTTGTAATTGATCTCTATAACATATTATATCAATATACTATAATACAATGATTTAGTGGAAGAATTTAACTCATGAATCACCTCATTTTTCAGATACACTTGGGGGGTTCCTTAAATTGATTTTAATTGGGAGGAAGATTTGTTTTGAGAACCCTATATTGACACCATGAATGTATTCAAACCTTTATTATCCATTTAATTATTTTTATAGATTTAGTAACCCTATATTTATGTATCACATTATGTTACACTCATATAATCATACAACTAGAATATTTTTTCATCTCCTTATTGTCAAATTTGTATGAATTTATCTTCCTTATAAACTCATTCATTTTTTAGAAAGGTGATAAATCACCTCTTCCTAATTTGAAAATTTAAAATTACATTCCTAGAAATAAATTGTACTCTTTTCTTTGACATATTTGGTTTTTTTCAGCATTCCACTTCATTAATATGTCAATGGTAATGATTTACCCAATGAGTTCGTGAATAAAAATGTTTTTTATTCCAAACATCTTATATTCACTTCATTCCTAGTGGCCAATAACTACGAAAGAAAATAAGGATCATCTTACTAAGTGTATTCATTGAAATTTTATCATATAAATACATCCTTCCATTATAAATATTACTGAAATAGGAAAAAATATCACTAATAAAATCGTTAGGATGGATAATAAATTTTTTAAAACATTGGTGATATATATAAAACCTGGTATCCTTTCCTATTTTTGTACACTCATTCATAACATATTCTAATTATGAATTTTAGGATAAGTTTTATACATGAAAACTCTCTTAAATTCATTCATAAATAAACCATAATGTTTCTAAAATTGTGTTTAAAAATAAACACATAATTTAATTTATTCTCTAGTAAAAAACTAATTCATCAATAGAGATAGAATTAATGAATTAGGATGTATTTTTTCATTTATACACATTTTATTATTTCATTTTACTTTCCTTAATTCTATACTACTTAGGACAAACTAAATATTGTAATATCATGCCCATGGAGAATATTTTAGGAACATAAAGATTCTTATTTTACTTAAAAATACTTATCTAATCTCAATATATAATAAATACTTCTGATTTTTCAATGAATAAATCCTCTTAATGATATTGACTAAGAAAATATTATCTTAAATCTGTGTAAAAATTATTTTATTTCAATTTAAAATAAATATGATAAATTATTTAGATTTTTTCATTCCCTGTAATAATTACATGTTTCAAATTAATATATATTCATTCAACTTATGAGTCACCTTTGAAAAGTAAATATTTATATTTTTGTGGCACTATTCTTATTGAGTTTTTTAAAACATGTATTTTTTATGATCACATTCATTAATTTTATTATTGATACAATATATCATGTATCATTTTATTTGAAATATTTCATCACATGTTTCATATAATAATTCATTTTACTCGATAACCTCTTCAAAAAAATTGTATGTTTATACATGAATATTGTTATATATTATTTTCCAAAAGGATAACCTTGATTATTAATCCTTGTTTTCTTTGGATAATTATTTTTATATTCATTAAATGATTTCATTGATAAAAATTCTACATTTTTGTCGATTTTTTCTTCATTAAAACTATAATAATTTTAATACATATGTTCATAATTTATTTAAATACAAATTTATTTTGATTTATCATGTTTTCTTGATAATTTAGAATGAAATTATTCAACCTCAATCTCAAATTAAAATTATTATTTTTCCAATTTCATTAAAATCCACCCGAATTATTTCTCTATAGTGGTTTCACCAAAAAAATATAATATTAAATTAAATTATGTCAATTGAATAAAATCTCAATCCAATAATTTAGCATACAAAATAATAATGTTTTTATTTATAATATAGTTTGAAACATTTATATATTCTTCCAATTCTGTGTAGAAAAATGAATTATCACTTCTTCCACTATTCCGCAAAATTTTAAAAAATGTCTTAATTTTAGTTTTATCCACACTAGCTATTAAACAACTTGAAATGGATCAATTTGTATTACTTCCATGAATTATATTTCAGGGTTCTATATCTTGTTTTGAGTATAAGATGAATTTATTTTGATCACATTCACTTACATACCAACTTGAAGCATTGGGTCTAAGCTAGATGGTCACTAGACCTCATGTTCACCTCCCCATACAGGAGGCTACTAACAAGAATCAAGGGCTTGAGTCCACCAATGGGGAGACTATACCTTCAGTAACAAATCATAGGACATATATTAATTACAATTAAAAGTATAAAAATATATTAAACAGGTAATAAATAATTATTTATATACAAGTCATATATATTAGATAACCCAATTTGGAAAGGGTATCTTGTGTAATTAATGAGGATAAACAAAAAAAAGATTAGTGGATTATTTTTTGTCTGTCCCAGTCTTCCACCAGTTCCATGATACACTAGTAAACTATCTACAATCATGATCTTTCTCTTTATTGGGTCCATCATGAAATATAAAATCACACCAAGAAACTTGAGTACGGTGGGAGTGAAAGACACATTAGGACACCACCAATGTTTCCTTAACATTATTTTCTCAAATATACAAGTATGTTTTATAATAAGAATAAATTCATAGTGGAAAAAAAAATCCAAATTATAGTAGTAGTATTCTAACCAATCTGAAAAAACACCCATGCATACGTACCTCAAATCAGTTCTAAATGAAAAGTGAATGGGTCAAATAGAGAAAAACAATGCTTATATGAAATCCTAACTGGGTCATTGATATGATTACTGACATAATCTATCCCTTAGGAGGACCATTACACCTAGGTCATTGGTATTAGAACATATATAAGTCACATCAAATTGTATATAAAATTTTGAATGGAATATAGAAAACCAAGGCTACCTCGAGCATACCCATGAGATGACACCATGGCTACCTCATACCACTACCCTATACTCAGTTCTATCATCATCATCACCTTAATAATTTTCACTCCCCCCACTAAGGGATAATCTATCAAGAGGTTCCAATTGTTTCAAATACCAATCACAATAACCATGGAATGATACACATATGCAAGGGGATAAAACATGTAGTAAAATCAACTGATCAAGAGTACATAAAAGTATACATAACAATATGTGATAGTATTCAAACATATAAAAAGATACATTTGTATCACTCATTTGATCATTTACCGAAATGGGTCTTATGAGTTACCCACATGTTAAAATTAAATAACAAACGTGTATAGTCAACAAAAAAAGTATTATCATAATGGGAAAAAGTTAAAAGACAAGCTCATCAAGTTAAAGAACATTCTGCCTCAAATTCATCATTGTTAATAATGAGATTAGGCTACCTTTTGTTGTTCAAAATCAATAGTTGAAATATAAATAGTCATTAACACCACCCCATATTCCTTATTATCATGTTCATTTACATGCCTACACATGTTGTTCATCACGGGTTCTTAGATCAAAAAAATTCTATTATAATTCAAGAAGAAATAAAATATCACATGAAATTATAATTTCTCTCTCATGGATAATATCAGATTTTTCATTTTAGTTCAATGCCTACACTCACAATATTTTCCCCAAGAGTAATTATAACACCACATTTAATTATTTACTTATCCAACTTAATTTGAGAACACATATTATTTTTATTACAATTATTATTTAATAAAACCATATAATTATCCTTGATAAAAGTAAAATATATTCATTTACACGTTTTTATAAATTATTATTTATTAACCCAATATTATTATATTTTGATAATCATGAAAATAGTCATGTATTATAGTCTCATAATTATCTCTTTGTAATTGTCAATTATTATCATTTGATAATTGAATGAAATTATCATTTAGTAATTATAAAAAATAATATATTTTTAATTCCATGAAGTTTTCATTACAAAAAAAATCTTTGATAATTTTTACATATTATATTTTTTTGATATCCATGTTTCATTACCATTTGATCAAAACAAATAATTATCCATCGAATAATTTTTTATAAATTTTAATTTAAAAATTCCTTATTATTATCCTCAATAATCTCTTGCAATTATCTATAGATAATATTTTTTTAATTATCATTCGATAATTACTTTCATAATTCAATGAAATTATCATTCAATAAATCTTATGACTATATTTTTTTATAATTTTTCAAAAACAAATTGATAATTTTTTTAATATTATCCTTGTAAATATCACAAAATTATTATATTATAATTTTGGCATATAAATATTAATAAATCAATAATTATTGTTATTATGGTTTATGAACCATTCCCAAAATTTGAAGACAATAAAGATAAATCATATAAAATAAATAATAAAACAAAATTAAATACATGGTGGATAGACAGGATGGGAAATAGAGGATTCATAGTTTGTTTTCATGTTTATTTACATTCATTACTCTAGAAAATAATAGCATATTGTGGGGTCTTATTTATATGAAATATATGTATTCTATTAGTTTCTACATGTTTAATATAAATATTTATTATTTATTATTTTTTTACTATCGATCTTATGAAATATTTGAGTGTATAGTCTACCCATGGATGGTATTATACCCTAACTACCAGTCGAATGCCTCTTGCATATGGGTTGGTGCACATGAGGTCATGTGACATTCTGACTTAGACCCAATGATTCAGGTCACAATTTTAAAAAAATATTTCTGGAGGATCCAGATTTTAACAACCATTACTTTTCCATTATCATTGTTTGGTATAAGGAATACGTGAGTCATTATGATATGGACATGATTAGGGGAATCATTTTAGCTCCTAGCCTAAATTATATAGTTGAACATTGTGTAACCATCGAGTGGGAAATTTTTATTTTCTCCTAAGGTTGAATAAATCAACTTATGTGATGGACATGGTGTTGATTTTATATTTTTGATGTTTTGAGTATGTTCATGTATCATGAATATGTCCATATGTTAAAATTCATTATATATATATATGTTGAATTATAGTTCATTGATTAAATTCCAGGATTATTCTATCTATTCATGATAGTTTCATTGACTATCTGATAAAACTGTGTTTTGTAATGTTGTGTTATATATCTCAACTATGATTTTTTATTTGAACTGGGTATGAAATTATGTGATTATATATATATTATTACTATGAGTAATATGTATTTGATAGATACATGGTTAGTAATATGAGTTTAATATGTTATATAGAGGGAAGATAATGATGAGACCATGTCTGATCCCATAAACTGGTTGGGATATGATTAAATTCTTAATTATACTTGTAATATAGAACATCCTTCCTTGTAAATATTTTTTGGGAAAATCTATTGAGCATGATAAATATGAGCCCTTTATTTCATCTTCAATGTTAATAAAGTCAGTGGTTCCTTATAAATCACTACTAAAATCAATGGGATATTATTCTAAGGATTTATAGCTTCATCATCCCCCATCATTTTAGGGGACCTCTAGGCCACATGATGCTGGTGATTGTATAGATACAATAGAGTGAATCCTTGACATCATTAAGGAACCATTGGTATAAAATGTTCATCTCTAGATATTCCCAAACTATCCTATAAACATCGATGGCTATAGTAATATATGAGGGTTCAGGATTATAGAGATGATGACCAACAATGTGATTCTCATCAAGGAATAATTGACTCACTATCAAGATCAGATAGATTGCTTCCATATATGGTCTTCTGTAACTTCATTAAATAGGTAGAGATATGGGGTGTATAGAAAATCGTGTCAGGGGTAGGTGGAGTTAAACCATACATGAGTTATCTAAGTATGGTCTCTACAAGGACGGATGTCTTGGATCTCTCTACAGAATCATAGACAACCCACTCATATTATCTTCTATTAACATATCTCTATCATGACGAATTTCTGGTTGACATCATAGTAATTCATCTGAACAAATGATATTTATTTGATATTAAAATAATAAAGGGATAAAAACCCATTTAGATACATCAAAATTATATGGAATTGGTCGAGATGAAGGGGATCATTGTGTAGTTTGATGAATTGGAGAAGAAGTTCATTTTTAGATAGAGTTCTTCAGCAATGTGTTGGCTAATAATGTTTTCCAAGAAAGAAAAAGGTAGTACTAACCCCTACATTAATTAAAAAAATATGAACCATGTGATGGGAAAGAACCAATAACCCTTACCAATTATTGATCATATTTTTTATTAGATATGGGAAGACCATGGTTCTCTGTGATATATCATGGATCAGTCTATTATCATTTTTGAGTTATTGTGGATGACATTCTGATGTTGGTATTACAAAGTAGGAATGAGTTTTATGAGTAATTAATGATTCCATTTGGGATTATCAACATGATTAAAGATTTTATGGGCATCAAGAATAATATTTTCCACCCATAATTGGACTTTTTCAACAAATTTTACTTCAACGACAACGTCATCTACTCCCCAACACCATAGAAACATGGTTGAAACCTAGAGATAGTCCTAAGTATATTTTGAGTCTATCAACTTTAAATTGAGATGTTGAACTATTTCATATATATATTATGGGTAATGTTACTATTATATGTCATTTATGATATGGGTATATCAAAATACATAGAGAAATTTGAGCTAGTATTGTCTTAAAAACATCACCGAAACATGTTTCAGATTAGGTTATTTCTATATTTATCATTAAATAAATGGAGGATTATTCAGTTCTTCTCCTAGATATTTTAAATAATGATAGAACTGATAAATAAGGGATATATGTTCTAGTAGTGATACATGTTGCAATAATGTTTCCATTTTATGAAGAGAAAGATGATTACAACCCTATTATTTGACTCTCCCTAATCCCAGGATTTGTTTTACGTTGTACTATGATGTATCTATAATTGTTCTATTATTTGTATCGATACATAGATAAGGTATTTTAATATGTTTATCATTATCTATCACCCCATGAGTATAACTACACTACACATTATCTGAAGATTTAATAGTTTTCCATTACCTGAAATGTAGGTGATATTATCTCTTCATTTTGTGATTTGTTGTTTACACGAACCACATGATCCCTTAATATATCTTTATATAGAAATAATTATACCTAAGATAGATTTTATTGGATGAGTATACAAATATTTCTTAATTAGATAAGGGTTATACACCTAGGGAAGGTAACTTTGTTGTGAACACTCTAAAAATTAATATTCAAACTCTGTATGAAAATGGTGTGAATACATTAGATGAACAGTGGAACTTTATTTTCTTATTGGAAAACTAATGTGTGGATTCTTAGTTTGATTGGGTATCTATGACTATTCCCCATTTAGTGACTACATATTCTCTTGTATAACGAGTGAATACTTGTCAAGAGTCACACCAATAGTGCGTTCTGATGAGGAAATAGCTAGCTGGGGGTGTCTCGATAACTGAGTGAACATTGGATGATGATGATGTGATTATAGTCTATAGGAGACTACTAGTCTATTATTTTATCAATAGTAGATGATTAAGTATTACCAATCCCTTATATGTTCAGTACATCCTATATCAATATATATGTACCATGACTTCATGCATTAGTTATACAGGTTGGGAATGTATTGGGGCATAATAGGGATGAGTCATGATGCCTTAATTTTAACAGGCTAAAATCTAATCACTAGTGTCCTAGTTGTATTCAATAACCACTTACTATTGCTTTTTTAATTTGGTAGTATTTCATAATAGGATTTTTTTGTTTACCCAAGACCCTATGATTTCGTGATGTTTTTTGGGTGATTTTCGATTAGTTGATGAAAATTACCTAGTTTTTAATAATTTATGTGGCTCACTAAATGGATGAATTTTGAAACCTCTACATCCATGTGAATAATCACATTATTGTATTCCCATGAAAATTGTTTCAAATTGCGATTCACGTTTAACATAATGGATTTTTTGGGCTTTGTAAAAGGCCCTAGGGACTCAGGTGTGTTTGAGCACAACATACCATACAAAGGTAAATAGAAAGCCTAAGAATACCATAATCATGATGTCTAATAAGCTTAAAACTTACATTTTTGAAATTTATTAGAGCATGGGATTATCACCAACCATCGGTTGTAATTTTAAACAACAGTAGTTACCAGTATTTGATTTAGATGGAACATTAAGAGGCTCATTTAGGGAGGTCAAATCACTAAGTTCTCTATTGGAATGAGATTAGTGAGGTAGAATATGTTGTCCCTAAAGAGGTTTGGGAGACCTATAAGAGAGATTAATTGATTCAGAATAGGTTGATCACTGCTCATAGAAGGAATACATCATATGTCGACTGTAGTAGGAGAGACCTTTGGAGTTAATTGTGGGTGATTTGGCTCTCTTTATAGTGACTCCTCGGTTAGGTCATTGACATCCAAGGAAGCAAGAAATTGGGGATCATTTGTTTCGGTACTATTGAAATCATTGAGTATATAGGGGTAGTAATGTACCATATGGAACTCCCTTATAATTACTGAGGTATGCATGAATTGGCCCATGTGTCATAGAATTAGAGTTACATAATCGACATTGGAAATGTAGATCGTGGGGTCGTTGATCTAGAGACTAATGGATTTTATAAGGATAATCTGGTGAGTGTCATAAACCGAAGTGAAAATGTTTTGGGAAGAAATATGGTACCACTAGTTTGGGCATGGTGGCAGTATGGATAAATCATGGAGTATATGTGAGATCATTAGTCTGATGTTAATTTCAAGTAGAGTGATTCTTTCAAGAAAAATTTCTAGATGTACTTAATGGGGATGATAATTCTATATTGGGGGCAATTATAATGCCCTAAATTTTTAATGATAATAACAACCATCAATTTCAATAAATTAGAGTTTTTTTCTGAAAATAAATATTTTCAATAAAAATTAGTTAAAATTATATATTGTATTCAATTATTAATGTGACGGTAGAATCCCATTAAAAAAAGTAATATTCTCTTGAGTATTTTTGGGGTTAGGAACCAATTTTCCATAATTCTGAGACTCATAGTGCCTCAGTACTTATACAATAACAATATTAAATATATGGTATCATGGACATAATATTTTTTCAAAATATTTAATTTCTCCCAAATAGTGTCTCATTTGAGAAATATAATACCACTATTAATTTTGGAATTTAGGATTTAACTTAGGTGAGACATAACATTTTTTGTGCTTTAGGTGTTTGGCATAATAGAGGGTTAACATAATTTATTTAAGAGTTTTAATACTTTCATATGAAGAATTTTTATATCTTAAAAATGGTTTCTTTTATAAGAAATATATGACATACATTAGGTTAATAGTGAGGGTTTTAACCTAGGTGTCACATAAAAATTGTGTTCATCAAGTGTTTAGTTATATTTCATGGTTAATTTGTTTACCATTATTTATTTAGTGTTTATTGTTATTATAATCAATCATATGCTATTATAATGAGGGTATAGTATCCCTGTTGATTGATATAGTCCCACACTACTAGTAGACATCTTCCTGTATATGGGGGGGGTTTAGCTAGCACCCAGTGGATTGAGTGAGGATGTCACATGTTCAATTTTCCAAATAGAGTTTCTCTAAAATTATTAATATATATTATGTATTGAAAAAAAATTATTCTAATTTTTACATATAATTTATTATTTATTTAAATATATATATATTATCATGGTGTTTATGGAGGTAAACCCCATGAATTATTCAATGTTTCTTAATAAATAAAAATACTCTATATTTAGAGAAAAATATCATTATTTTTACCATATTTTCATATCATTCAACCTTTTGTAGGCACTAATAATTTTTAAAGCATATGGAATTATTATAAAAGAAATAAATAATTTCATATGAGTAAATATATTAATGTATATATATAAATTTATATATCCATGAATTAACATCTTTTTAATGGGCCTACACATTTCTACATGAGGATTTCATGAGGAATTTTATTATTAAACTCCACTTGTTATCTTTTTTATATAACAACATACCATTGTGAAATGTTTCAAATGAATGGAATCTTTCCCTTTTGAGTTTTGGGATATTAAAAATTCTATATTTAAAAAATCATTTCATTATATAGTGTTTGAAAAGATTGATATGTCTCTTATGTAAAAAGGTGTTCTCATAATTAATGCTTATTTAACATGAATTATTCCCCCTCTAATTTGGAAAATGGATTTCCATTCATTAATTATTATTTTTAAAAATAGTACCATATTTTTATTTTTTAATTTGAAACCATTCATAGGAAATATAAAATTGTTTATATAGTATTATTAATTGATATAAATGAAGAAATTTTTCTCCAAACTATCAACAAAATAAAAATTCATTAATCTGAAATTTTTATTCTAATTATGTGTATCTCTACTTACTTTAACCATTGTAAACCCATCATCATAAAAAATTAAAACACCCTTGGAATTTTTTTCACAAATAATTACAGTGATTTATCACCTATCACAAATAAATATTATACACTAAACATGATCAATGGGTTCTCATGATTTGAGGAATTGTTAACTACTTTAACTACCAAATCATTATTTTGATTACACTACCTTTTAGGAATGAATTTTTATTTTATAATTATATGAAATTTATCAGGGATTATTATGAGAAATTAAATATAAATAAAATCTTGTATGTCATATCTTATACAAGTTTCATCAATAATATTATAATAATTCATCCCAATATTTAATTTTCATTTTTGTTGTACGATTTTTAATTCATTGAAGTTGTCTCCCCATCAAAAGAAAAAATCTCTTTTTTAGAATAATAAATTTAATATTGACACATATGATCTTTAGGATCATATATATATTAAAACTAATACCTTTATTTCATAGAAAATATTATCATAAACTAGTTTTTTATAGAAAAATAAAATGAAATCTATTTAGTAAATTTTTTAATTTTTAATTTTTTATCACATTATCAATCATGATAAATCTCTAATTATCATTAATCTAGTTATTATATAATCTTGGATTTTATTTCAGTCTATAATAATTTCTTTGACACTGTCCATTTTTATGAAGTGAACCCCTTATTTTCAAAAAGATTTATGTCTATCAACTTAATTATTAGTTTGATTTGGTGTTATATTTTTAGTATAATGATGAAAAATATTCATGATCCATATAATAAAATATATTCTAAAAACAAATTCTCTATTTTTGTTATTTTTTCTCCTCGTCATTATAATCATCATTTTTATAATAATATGAATCCTGAAACTCTTTGTTTTTAGTCATGTAAGTGTGATAATATTTTACTTCTAATATCATATAATCTAATTTAATATATCTACAATTTTTCTTAAGGTTGGGACCGAAGCCTCATTTTTATTATTAAATCAAAGCAAAGACCTATTTTAACTGGGTAGAGGGAAACTCATTACATAGCCCGAAGGCCCTGTGGGCTTGTAGCCCATTACATAGCCCGTAGGCCCAAATTCTAAGGCCAATTCAAATTCTGTGAATAGTAACCTACTGCTACAGTACCGCACAGTATCGCCGCCGCTACAGTGCCCGCTGATGAACAGTGCCCCCACCGCTACAGTACCACTACAGTCCTGTTACACTACCTGCGCCCCATGGTTTTTGAACCCCCATTTTCCATGTAGTATTACGGGGTGCTTACCACTAAGCCAAACCCCAACTACGAAATTAAATAAACGTGTTGTATGGGTAACGAGGTATAGGGCTGGCCTACCCACCTGCGCGCCGCATGCCCCCAGATAGGCCCAAGGTGGCCACCCCTTGGGCTTGGGCCAGTTCCCACAGAGTCGAGGGGACGAGAGGTTTGCTGACAAATGGTCCGCGTTGCCTTTGTGAGGACTCGAACCCGGAACCTCAGCGACGGGTCGCCACCGCCTTGAACCAACTCACCCAGCCCCTGCGGGCTAATATATCTACAATAATATGCATCATCTTTAATATAAGTAATATTTCTATTTTTAGATGATTTTAGTGTATTTCATTTTATTTAGATAAAATCCATCATTTTCACCAATTATTTAACATTACACTAGCCTTCGTGAAGGATATTTTAGGCAGAACATTATCATACTCTTTATTATTCTTTTTATAAAGATAGTTTCATAAAACATTATTCTAAAATACATTAATTATAAAATTTAAATTCTCTCTAAACCTTATACATATCATTAAATTTTAAAAATTTCATTTATAAAATTAATTTAATGTCATTGTAATTGTTGATAACCTCATCAGCCATAGATTATTCAAGAAGAAATTTTATTTTTTCATAATTTTTTAATATTTTAATTGATTTATATGCAATATGAATCATGTATTTACATTTTCTATTTATTATATCACATCTACTCATTTCATATTATATATTGATGTTATATGATTCATCAAGTGTTAAATTTTCTGTATCATTATTTTCTGATGTTCATATCAACACATAAAACTTATTTATAATTATTCTTACTAATGCGTTAAAATATTTTAATCTTATATATTTTAACATTATCCATATATAATTATGAAATTATTATTTATTAACGTATGAAAAATCATTAAAATATTTACCCTCAACCATTTTTGAATATTCCAATTTTCTATGAAATTGTCATAAGTATGATTTTTATTCCAAAAGCCTCATCAACTATTACTCATAAAGAGACAATAATAAGATAATGTGATCTCATCAATCAACTTCAGTATTCTTATAATCGATAAGGTAATATTATGTTTTATATTATTAATGAAACACAAAAATATTAGTCATAACTAATAAATCTACCCCCATTGGAATGTGAGTAGAAAATAATAAACTGATTAAAAATTTACAATTGTATTATATCTATTAGTCCCAAACAAGGAATATACCATGAGTGGAGAGGGATGAATCAGTGTAATTTTATTCTAAAGAGACACTTCCAATGATCTTACAGTATTGTTAGGGATAACACACCTTCTCTACATCATTATAAGTATAGGAGTGATAAATCATAGAATTACTGACAACTGTTTTTTAATTTTTTAACCTCTCGTAGGCTATGTCATGGAACTATATAATGTGGATGTTCTGAATGGACAAATTTATTATGTAGACACTTTATTATTTTATAATTCAAATCAGTCTCACTAACCCTCAATGTTTATAAAATGATAATTGTAGATAGCTCATGGATCTCCACACATAGAATGAATTAATTGATCCTCCATTTTATTATTTCATCTTCTCTAGAATTATAATAAGTTTTGAACCATGATAGGGGTAGAAACCTACATCTCCTGTATCAATGAGACGATTCACCATAAACCTCCACAAAAAAGAACCATTGGATCTCATTATTCTCTTTCTAAGAAATTATTGAATTGTCTCCCTTATTTCACTCATTGAATACATGTAAATAATCCACTTTTTAACAATAAATATATCTCTTGAATCATGATATAATCACCATATTTCCTCTATCATGGATCTTTAAATCTCCTAGAATATTATGTAACAATATATCTATAATAGTATCATTGAATCATATCATCTTTATTTTATATAGATCTAAAAAAATAGAAAA
This sequence comes from Viscum album, assembly GCA_963277665.1. Lineage (NCBI taxonomy): Eukaryota > Viridiplantae > Streptophyta > Magnoliopsida > Santalales > Viscaceae > Viscum > Viscum album. The sequence continues at coordinate 518,139,338 of OY728141.1, forward strand.
ATTTTTGGAAATATTAATTCAATAAAAATTCTTATTTGATACAATCATGAAATAGTGTCTTTTAAACACCAAAAAATATAAAATATTAATTCTTCCAATTTTAGCAAAGCCATAACATTTATACCATTATTTTGGTGTAATTATTTGTTTCTATAAAAATTGCTTCTCATAATATAAAATTCAAGTCATTTTTGACATTAATAAAATGTTCATAAATAAAAAAATTGGATAAATTATTCATCTTAGTGAAAAATAAAATTTAAATGCAGTACTAAAATTTTATAGCCTCCTATTTATGGAATTATAAAAAACATCATGGTGTAGTTTCATTTCATTATAGGAGAACCCTTTCTTCTGATCACACCTACATGAATTTAATCCATAAATAAATCTATTTTATAGTAGACTTCATTCATCCTATTACAATGATCAAATAAAATTTTTAAAATTTAAATCCTATGATATAAATTTGTTTTCATGACAACATGCTATTTTTCTTTATTTCTATCCTTTATGATATTATTCTTTCGATTTTCTGAAATAATGCAATCTTCCATGATCCAAAATATCTATGACTATTTGATTCTTCTATATAATTCACAAAATTATTTTTAATAACTAAAACTAGAGAAGTTTTTCTCGGAGTTTTCCTAAAAATAGCTTACTTTGGGTCCCTTGATATCATGTCATCATACCATAAAAAACATCTGTTTTAATATAAATTCTAATGATATATTCATATAGTGTAATAAACAATTCACTAATCTTCATATGTAAACTAGATGAGATATTATAGACATGAGAAACACTATTTAAATAAAAATTTACTAATGAAACACTTTATTGAATCTCACTATACTCTCTAAATATCAATTTATTATAAAAAATCTATATATGAAACAACAAACCATTCTCTTTGCTGTACATTTTTATCATGGAAATATTCTTCATAAATAAATCTACCAAGTTTTGATAAATCATTAACTCGACTCTAAAAACATCTAAATGAACACCGTTAAATAATTTTTTTCATGGGATTTCTTCACAATTTTTAGAAATAAAAGAGAGAAATTTCATCTTCAATTATTTTTTAATATTCCTATTTGTAGAAATAACATACTTATATATCCTTCATTATTAATGTAATTAAAATATATATCTAAAAAAGTTATAATGAAATGAATATAAAATAATTTATCTACAGGAGATATCATACCCTGTCATGATTTTCCAGTTTAATATATAACTTCTTAGAAAAAATTGGTGGATGAAAAAACCTTAAGGAAATGCTTGTCTATCATTCAAAAATCTAATGCAATAGATATTATTGATCTCTAAAAGGATACGAAATCCTTTTCAAACATTCCTTGTGTAGTTCCATTATCATGATGTCTATAACATTGAATTTTATAAGTTAATATTCTAAATCTAATATAAATTTCTCAAATTTCTCTATGATAAAGTGATATTTGTTTTAATATTATTTTTTCTTTGGGTGATGGTTGGTATTTTTTTTTGGAAAATTTATTACACATTAATAATCACTATATTTAAATATTATTTTTAAAACCAAATCTAATATCTCCTTGTTTTACAAGGTCTTTATTAAGTTAATACATGATTTGGTAGTTGAAATTAATTCATTTTACATAGTATATAATGAGATATAATTCTATTTATTACTGATCTATGAAATTATAAAAATTTCAAAAATAAGGTGTATCATTTTATTTATAATTTTGTTCTTCTGTTGAACCCAAAAAATCTATATCCAAAAATCCAAATTGATCATACAATAAAATATCATTTTAAAAAAATTTGAAATAAATTTTTTCTTTGATTTAATATATTATTCCATTCACCACTTATATATTCCATTAACTATAAATATTATGATACCTTACATCCTAATAAATTTGAATGAAAATATTGGTGTTTTTTAGTTAAAATATTATTTTGACTATTTTCTTGCACTTTGTAATGCTATCATATTACCCATAATCATCCACTAAAAAATGCATTCATATTCATACTTATGTCATTATTTCCCAGGAATCCTCTACCCAATTATATTCAGAACCTATATGACATATTTTTATTGAGGAATAAATATTTCATTTCTTTTTTATATCATGTTCAATCTGTTAAGAAATATTAATTCACTAATCATTGAAATATCAAAATCACACCTCATTAATTACACAAATGCATGCATTTTATTCAGTTGGTCCTCTAAATATGATTTCATAAACCTAAATTATCACCAATATTTTTTTATCAATATCCATAATGAATTAGTTATTGTAATCAATTCCTTCATATTAAAACTCGTTCTTTTATAGGTACTCATAAATCATTATGTAAGAAAGTATTAGAAGTTGATTCAATCTATACAACTCCATATATAATATGTTTTCTTTTTATATTTAAAATTTAGGATTAAAAACCATAAATTTTATTAATTTATGATTTATCCAAAATAAATCCACTAAGTAATGAAAATTTAATTTCAATTTTGAACACAATAAATTCTTATTCCATCATTATTTCTGAAAATAATTGAATTTTATATATTCAATCGATGGGAGGAAATTCCTCTTCTTTATTAATTATTTTAATATTGTAATTTCCCTTACATTCCATCTATCACATGGTTTAAATAAACATTCCACATTCATTGAATTTTTCATGGAATCTCTATCTGGTCATGATAATTTATTTTTCTCCAAGATAAAACTAATTTCCTTATTTGTATTCATTAATTTTTATTTAAACTCTTCATTAATGTTTGTGACCTAACCCTAATCATTACTAGACTCATTAAAAATATTTGTATTTAAATTACATAAAAATTATTTATATTTTGATATAATTGATGTTAAATATTTATAATAGAGTTCTCTAATCACTAATATTGTTTTCATCGTCAATTTTTACCATGATTCATGAAATTGTCATAACTGTTCCTCTTACTCCACCAATGTTATCACTGGTTTTGTTACTAAAAAATAAAATTCATCCATTTGTTATCCCCCTGATTTTATCAGTTAAATATAACATTCATACATCTTTTCCCATTATTTTTGTGTTTTTTTTCTTATGTTACATAATAGGGATATCTTGGATTTCAATTATTTTTCTATTCCTTTTTTGATACAATAGAATTCTTATATATTTTTTGATTATACATGAAAAATTATTTAATATACATGACACTAAAACAACATATTTAGCTTTTTATTATTTGGAGTAAACCACGTAGAATTATTAAAAATTACTTCAATGTTTTATTTTCCCATACCATATATCGTATGGAGTATTTTCTTCACTCAAAAAATAACATAGATCTATTAGTATAACAGACTGATTTCAAATCTTCATATTTCCAAATTGAATTATATATTCATATCTTATTGAACATTATATGATCTATATATTTCAATATGGTGTTTGTAAATAGTTGATAAGTTTTAAATATATGGAAAATCCAAATATCAAAGAAATTAAAGATAATTGCTTGTCAAAAAAGTAATAAAAAATTATATGACTGAAGTATTACATTAATATATAAATGTTTACTTATTATAAAAATTTATATAATGTTATATAATCATCCATAATGAATCCATGTGTGGTGAAAATAATATGTTTTCTTGGTAAAAGAGTTCTTTAATTATAATGATATCATAATTATTCTAATATAATAAGGAATAATCAATTAGAAGATATGACTAACATGATTGAGAACCATATTAATAAATAATTAGAGGTGAATGAATAACCTAATAGAATTTAATCATTAATTATTGTGGTTAATATTTAATTTTAAAATATATTCTAATCATTCATAAATGTAAACAAACTTCTCAATATATGGTTATTTTTTAAAAATGTTTTTTTAAATAATAATAAAAAATTATAGTTCCATAAAATTTTCTATTTTAGTAATTAATGAACAATTTAATTATTTTTTTAAGTATAAGTTTCATGAAAATCAATATAATGAATTTAATAAATCATATTATGGACCTGAATGGACAAATTTTATAATTTTAAATTCATTTTATGATAAATTCAAAGTTATTGGACTGTTTTTTAAATATAGGGTATTTTAATGGGAAAATATAGACTTTTCTAGGATAAAATACGTTCTCAATTGAAATAGGAGATAATTAATTACTCGAATAGTCTAGCTCACAAAAAATATATTCTAAGAATAATAATATAGAGAGTGGTGGTAACACATGAAATGTAAATTGTAAAGAATAATATTCACATAGAATTCCTAAAATGAATCAAATTATGAGATATAAAAACATGTGTTATTATTTTGGAATTTTGGAAATATAAGAAGATATTATTATTAAAAGATGAAAATAATCTAATTCTATGAAAATTACTATAAAAATTATTGGACACCAATTGAAACATGAAAAAAAGACATGATGACAATGTAAGTGAAATTATTTATAGTAGTCATGTTTTGTTTATAAAAAATATAGTGACTATACAATAACATAATTGGTACCTATATGAAATAATATTATTGTTGATTCTAGTTGATACCATAAATGATTTGTTTTTCAAAAAATCATCTATTTTTGTCATCATATACTTACAATAGAAAACATAACAATATATTATGAATGAAACATTAGTATAGTATCAATCTGTTTGTGGGAAAAAATAACATTAAATTAAAACCTACTTATGAAATTTATGTATTACCTGGAATATGTTTTTTATAAGGGATAAACATATTATTTTTTTAATTGAATAATATCATAACCTATATGAATAGTTTAATAATATCATGTTAATTTTTAATCAATTATTTTATGAAAAAATTTCCTTCTACTGATTGGTGAAAATTGTGATGTTGGAAAAAAAATTGCCAGAAAGCCCCGATTTTTTTAAATTATAATATGTAAAATTTAAGTAACATAAAAAATGGATTTGAAAATGAATTAAAGTGACCATGATATAATTATTTAAGTATACAAAATAAAAAAAATATTTATCACCCTGAATCAAAATAACGTAGTATATTATACCTTATATAAAAGATGAAGATACATATTTAACAATAAAAAATGGAAATATAGAATTATGTTCATAAAATTTATTGAATAATGGTGATTTTTTATTATATAGTTCAAATGAAACGAAAAATTAAATTTATAATAATGGGATTATACATAATACACCAATAGTATATATGATTCACTTGGAAAATGTAGAGATAATGGTAAAACAGTAAAAAATGTGTGGTATAGTGTGTTTTGATATAATTCATGCTACTAGATCTTGGTAGTTTAGGAAAATGGTAAAAGAGTATTTTTTATTGAGCAAAGGGACTGAAACAACTCCTATATAGTAAAGAATATTAAATGAAACTACATAGTCAATCCCATGTATTTTCTTTTGAATAAGAGATTTATCATTTTATTGGGGGAACAAAAGTCAAAAAAATATTTTTGTGGGTGGAAAAATATCATGATAATAGATATATGAATATATATATATATATATATATTATTTTAATAAAATTATTACTATATATTTATAATGTTTTTAAGGAATTAGGCAATTCTATTTTTTTATTAAATAACAAAATTCAATTGACTAAAAATGAAATAATGTATTCCATTGAGATTTTATTATAATGAATACACATTCAAATGGAAATGGTATAAAATTTTTTTCAATAATGATCATGTTTTTATACTTCCATTATTAATTTTATTCCATTATTTATTTTTAGTAATTTATTTATGTTTCCTAATATATATAACAATATATTCATAATATAACATTGAACAAAGTGTATACAAGGTAAATATTATAATAGGATAGTCATTATAGGTACCCCCTCTATTTTTCTATGGACTAGTAATCCATTCAAATTGTTTGAACCCATACCTAGCTATTATCATAGTATAATTCCATTCATTAGTTTTTATATTCCTTTTATGTGATACTCATGGTATCAATTCTAGAGGTTATGTTTATTTGATTGGTATGGAATGTTCAATGGAATAAAGAATGTATCTTGATTTTTTAACTCTATTTTGTATATTTTACATGTTTTTTTTAAATTCTAGTTCTTTTTTAGTTTCCAATTTAGTTATCAACATCCATCATCTCATGGATTCTACAATATTTTTTACATTTTTAGGGTTTTAAATATATACATGAGGTAAAAATTATTGTATTTCAACACTTTTTCTTTTAATTTATATAGAAGGGGAACCTTTTGGAGGTATATTTATTCATCTAATGAATAGGTTCTTATTTGAAGCCACAATTTATCTTTCCTAAAAATTTCGATTTTAAATCTCTTAGGTAGTCCATGTGGTTTCACACTTTTCCATAATGATCACACAAAAATGTTGATTTTTTACACACATTCTCCGATATACATCAAGAATGACTTGGTGAAACCAATTCCTATATATATCATAATTTTTATTATTGGATAGTTTTTTTTCAATCAACCCATCATTATTTTATAACTTATTTTGTGTGTCTCTTTTTTTATAATAATGTATTCTTCTAAATAAATGTTAATGGTTTACACCATCCACAGATGAAAATTAATTTATCATTGGTATATCCTCCTTCTCCAATAAGGGTTGATATTTTTATTGGGTCTCTTAAAATTTATTAATGGTAATATATATTAATTTATTTTTGTGTGTTTTTTGGGGTCATGATATTCTAATAGTGTGAGGTAGTTTCTTTTTCATTTCGTTACTATAGCCTGAGTGCAGAGGAATCACCTAAATAACAACTATTACCAAATGTAATATCTTGTTAAAAAATAATATGGTTGTATAATAAAATCATATTAAGATACTTTTTAGGATAAGGTTAAGGGATATATTCTTGTTCAATTGATGAAGTAGTGTTTAATTACATCTCCAAGCCCAATATGCCCAATTTTCTCCCAAGTATTAAGAGGGATATCAATAGTGAGGTGTTATCGTTCAAACTTATAGTCTATTATTTAGAAATATATGATAAGATTGTGTTATAATATTAAGTTTTGGATTATGAGAACCATCAATTATAAGAGAAAAAGGCTGATGAGGTGGTTCTAGAAACTAATTCTTATTTTAGGGTGGAGATTACTAAGGATTCTAATTCCTCAAATATAGGGAATTGTATTTCAAGTCCTTGAAATATTTTAGGGGTTCCTAAATAGTTGATTCTATTTAGTCCCATATAGAATTCCATTTGAGGGATAATATAGGGGTTAATATGAAGAATAATTTGTGCATGAAAAAAATCCAAAACATTAACTAACGGTCTTGGAAAAATATGTATGCCCAGAGGCCTAAAAAACATGGTATTCTAACATCAAAGTTATCCCTTATGAATAAGATACTTCTGGTATTACAAAATACATGACACAATTTACCCTTTCATGGATTACTATGGATATGATGGGATCATGTGATTGTCTTTAATGTATATGTGATGAAAAAAGGTACCTCAATGGGAATAATCCAAATCCAAAAAGGGAAGTTTTTTTGTTTCATGTAAAAGAGGGGTTTTGGTTTTTATTCACATTCAATGGAGGAGCTTTGCATGATCTTCAATCTAGACCCTCATTCAAAATATTGGTATTTTAATTATTATGTTCACACATAAATTTTATATCAATCATAAAGGGGACAATAATAATGATTAGGTGAATATGGAATTAGAAAAAATAATATTAAAAATTAAAAGAAATAATAGATTAATATTATTTTGGATCACACTCAGATGTGTTTATAGTAGTTGATCACTATAAATGTAAGGTAAGAATAATATTTTTTTTTATTTTTTTACTTTTTTTTGGCCAAACCATTTTTTTCATTTTCTAAGAGCCGGTTTAAGGGTTGTGTACCCCAATACATGAATCCAAACCGCACAGTCCAAATAGCCACTACATCACACCTTCAAATTAAAAATTCACCATTCAAAAAAACGCCACTCACCACCTCGAGCCACGAACCCACGCCTCAACCTGGAAGTATGGGATCCCTCGGTTACTGCAACACCTCGAAACAAGGTCATCCTCAAAACACACCAGAGACCACTGGAGAATCCTCAAACCGAATCACCGACGAGATACATCGGTGTTCATCATCACCCTGACGAGATACATCAGCTTTCATCATCACCATCACGGAGGGAGGGGTTCACAATAACACTCAAGCCAACTTCCAAAACCAGATCACTGTCGTCCCCATCTGAAGTAGCCAACAAAAGAAAATACTCAACCAAAATCTCAAACATCAAACCACCACTCCAGATAGAATCAAAATCAGCAGATCCAAAAAAAATCAGAGAAGTCAATACGCAAAAAATCAAAAGATCAAAAGCAGAAGCATTCCGTAGCCTTTGATCCATGGATTCCGACCACGCATCACCTTGCAACCATCTTCAAACAACAGAATCAGAAATCACATCGTCAGACCGGAAACCTGTCGTCAAACCAGAACCAAAATACAGTCGCCGCCAACTCAATCTCTTAATCATACATGGTTATCCGCCCACACACACAGTTGAGGAAGAGTAGAAAATCTTCAAACCGCGAGAGCAGGGAACTCGGCCGCTGGGTTAGCACCGTGCCACCAAAAATCCCTATCCAGAATATGGGAGTTAAGCGAGGAACAGGTCGACAGCGATGAGAAATGCCGAGATAGCCGAGCCCATGAAACGCCACCGCAATAGGGGAAACTCAACCGCGAACTCGCTGAGCAATGGGAAGGATGAGTTGCGCTGACCCGAGGAGGAAGACGGAGGCGACGAGGAGAAACCCTAGGGAGGGAGTGCCCATTACGGGCCCATTATTCCCAGAATCTCCATCCATATTTTTTTATTGATAAAGGAATGATATGAAATTTTTCGAGTTCTTATTTATCTATTTAATATTTTTATTTTGTTATATGTATATAATTATGGGTTTGCGCTCCCCTTCTAGTGGGTTTTATAATAAAAAAGTTATATCTAGCGTATCATTATAAGGAATATTTATCTGGGTAACATTATAATAGTATCTAGTTATCTATTATCCAAAAGAAATTTATAAGTCATACTGTATTGATGAATAGTTACGTTTTTTATTTCTCAGTGATTGTTTAATCCAATTATATATAAGTAATTTTTTAATATGATAATTTGATAAATAAAAGGGAATGTAGTTCAATATAATTAATTGTATTTGAGTGTCAAATTAGGAGTGAGAAGTTGTCCAGGTTGATACAAAATCCAAAGGATTGATTAAGGAATCCTATTTATTTGAATTCAGTTTATTTTTATTATTTCCCTATTTGTTGAGGAAATTTTACACATCAATGAAAATAATCATTCAAAGAATAGTTTTTGAATATGTTGAGTTTTTAATTATTATAGAGTAAAAATCATTACCTTTAAGATAAGTTAGATAACATTACATATCTAAAATAATTCATAGTCTCAATGTGGTATTTTAAGGTGTTTATCTTGTGTGTATAGGTTCATGTTTTTATTATAATAACTGAGGAAAATGTCTGATTGTTTCTAAATTACCAAGTAAAGGTTAGATGATAGATCAAGACTTTCACAATAATCACATCACATAATAGTTGGAATTTTGAAGCAAGACATGTAGGAGATGATAAAGAATTAAATCGATGGATAAAATTTTCACCTTATCTGGGAAAAAATTACCTATATTATTATATGGTAAATAAATTTTCAAATTTTCATGATGTTTATACAAATATATTGATCATAATGTTATTTAGATAATAATGATGAATTTTATGATTCTTTTTGAGGATTTTTAGAGAAATGAATGAGTTAGCTGTTAGAGGATATGACTTCAATATTTCATATGTTATGATTCACTATAAATTATTGAGAATATTTATAAAACAAGTTATGTTTCCTTAATTACAAAAATTAAGATTATAGAAGGTTTCATATCATACTTTGTTGAAGTAAATTTCACAACAAATTAAATCTAAAAATAATTACCTAAAATGAATTAGAATATGGTATAAAAATAGTGATTATAATATTTTCAATAAGGGTGTAGATTTTTGTAATGAATTACTGCACAAAATTAAATTATTCTATAAAAATCAGGTGATTTCTAAAATTATGAATATCTTCTGGAAAATATATATCACATATGGTGGTTTTCCTATATCAACTGTAGTGGAATAATCTAATATATTGGAATCTTTTTAAATATTTGTTCTCAAAAAAATATTTATAATCAAGGATTTAATAGGGGATTCCATGTATATCATTATGATGGATTTGATAAATGATTTTTTAAAAAATAAGGACAATGAAAACATGGAAATAATTTTTATATTTATTTTGGATAGTTTAATTTGGTTATGTACTAAAAGAGTCATAAACAATTGTATGAGTGTCATGTATCATGACTTAACCAGAACCAGTGATAATTGGATAACATATTCTCCGATTGTATGTGAAAACAACACCAAGAAGCTATTATAGGATATGGAAATCTTGTGACTTATAGTATATATAGTGGCATTAAGGAATCATAATCCCTAAAATGCTTAAAAAAATAACCACTGGTGGTGATATGAAGTAATCATAACCCATGATTGTGTATGAAATATAGATAAGGATATATTATACATAATAATTGAGATATATTACAATTCATGACTATCAAATATATTTTAGATTAATGCTTCTATCAATAATAATAAAAATTAATGATTTTTTTAAAGATCATCTTTATTATAATTGATTAATGGATACGTTATATAGAAATAATAAATAACTTTTAAATTATGATTTATATTGAGCTATTAAAGGTAATTGAAGGGTAGTTATTGTTGATGAATTTCATTTTGAGATAAAAAATTATTTAGTGGGAAAAATATAATACATGTACTAGTAAAAAAGTTTGGTTATCACTCTTAAATCACAAATCATCAATATATAATCATGAAAACATGGGATATATAGAAGTCGTGCATACAACTATGTCGATTTAAGGTGAATGGGTTGTTAAATAGTTCATATTTTTCATTTATAAAAAAATAAGTGTATTTGGTGTTACATGTTCAATATATATTGAATTATTGTGAATACAAATAATTTGAAGGGGTTAGATAATATTATACTAATACACAAATCTTATACAATGTAAAAGATGATATTATAATGATACATGGAGTAATATAACTATAATGAGGGAATGAGATTAATAAAATTTATTTAGATTGAATATATATATATATTATATATATATATATACACAAAATTAAAAAAATATTAATATTTGATGGTAGAAGAGAGGATAGAGTAAGAGAGAGTTGATTGAATATATACCACATAGAGTGATTTTGGGGGATTTAAGTATGTTAACTCACTGTGAATATATGTGAGGATAGATAATATTGAGCTATAATAAATTTGATTAAAAATTCAAGGATATTTATTCATATCTGGATAAGAATATCAAATTCAATAATGGTGAATCAAAATTAAATTAAGAATGGAGTCTATTTATATATATCTGATAAGATAAATAAACTTATAGAGAAATATATTCAACACATCCATTTAATTTTATATTCCGGAGATATATCATAATTTAATATTATAAAACATTAAGCCAGTTTATTTATAGATAGTGATTTATTTCACTATCTATGGGATTATCTAACAGAAATGGAGTAAAACATTCATTATATGTCAACCTAAATTATGTTGGGGATTTTATATTTTATTATTATTTTTGAAATAAACACTACAAGAAATCCGACTTTTAGCGGCGATTTTTTCGTGGTGGTTTTAGAAACCGCCGCGAAAAAACCGCCACTAAACGGCAAAAAAAAATTATTTATTTTTTATTTTTTATTTTTTTTATTCGATTATTAGCAGCGGTTTTTTAAAAAACCACCGCGAAATAGCGGCAGTTTCAGTAAAACCGCCGCAAAATGAAATGAAAAAATAAAAAAACATGAGAAACCCCGAAATCACTAAAACAACCAGATCTTTTGATCCGGGCGTCCATTGAAGCGCCACAATTAGGCAAATCGAAGATCATGAAGAGATATAGAGGTACATATAATCAAAACCGTGAGACGGTATAAGGTGTGGAAGATATTAGATTTATAAAAAAGTTGAAAAAAGTTCTCCAACTTCAAACGGTCATAACTTTCGCTCCGGGTGTCCGTTTGGGCTCGACCACATATCAAATCGAAGCCAGCAAAGAGTGCTACGCACTAAATTGATACAAGAGAGCTTTTGTCATGTTTTTCAACCCCAAAACCCCCTCCAATGGCCTCTAAAACCCTATTTCCGTCACCGGTGTCCCATCGAACTTGTCTTCAAATCGACCTAACTTTCGATCCACATGTCAGTTCGGACTCCTCCACCTGCCAGATCATAGATCGTTCCATGAGCTTCAGTTTGACTAGTCGCGGCGCTCACATGCACTTCTAGACCATATGTTATGGCCTTTTTAGTGGGTATCGGGTTTGTTATATTTTTCAATGCCTCGTTTCTATCACCCGTTCCCCGTCAGCTTTTTTTTAAATGGTCATAACTTCTAATCCGCCTATCCATTCGGACACCTTCACCTTTCAAGTCGAAGATCGTTTCAGGATCTTCGATTTGACAGCTCGCGGATCTAAAACGGACTCTCGGATCATAAGTTGTCCTTGTTAATGTGAGTCCAATGTTTTTGTCTCTTTATGACCGTTTTGAAGGGTTTTAATGGTAGCTCCATTTATTACTGTTTATTTGGGTTTTCAGGACTTGTAATCTTTATCAATGGTTTTTTGTGGGTTATTATGATGATTATGTTGAATTATTAAGGAGTTTTCCAGAGTTGTCACGAGTTTTCATGCATTCTCATTCTTTCTAATGTCTCATTCTTCATATGCTTCTCCATCCCTTTTCATGCGTTTTCATGATTTTTCATCCCTTATCACGTCTTTTCATACTTTTTCATGTGTTTCCTTTATTATTTATTATTTATTATTTATAATATACTTTAATTTATTTATTATCTATTATTTGCAACTGGTTATTTATTATTTATTCTTTATTCATTATTCTTTATTCTTTATATTTATTAATTATTTATGTTTATTTATTATTTATTATTTATTATTTATTATTTATATTTATTTATTAGTTATTATTTATTATTTCTTATTTCTTATTTATTATTTATTATTTATATTTATTTGTTATTTATTATTTATTATTTATTATTTATATTTATATATCATTTATATTTATTTATTATTTATTATTTATTATTTATTATTTATTATTTATTATTTATTATTTATTATTTATATTTATTTATTAGTTATTATTTATTAGTTATTATTTATTATTTATTATTTATTATTTATATTTATTTATTATTTAATATTTATTATTTATATTAATTTATTATTTGTTATTTATATTTATTTATTATTTATTATTTATATTTATAATTATTTATTATTTATTATTTAGTATTTATTATTTATATTTATTTATTATTTATTATTTATTAGTTATTATTTATATTTATTTGTTTATTATTTTTTATTTTTTATTTTTTATATTTTATATTTTATATTTTATTTATTATTTATTATTCATTATTGATTATTTATTATTGATTATTTATTATTTATTATTAATTATTTATATCAATTATTTATTATTTATTATTTATATCTACTATGTATTTATTAGTTATTATTTTTTATTTTTTATTTTTTATTTTTTATTTATATGTATTTATTATTTATTATTTATTATTTATATTAATTTATTATTTATTATTTTTTTATATTTATTTATTATTTATTATTTATTATTTAGTATTTTTTATTTATATTTATTTTTTATTTTTTATTTTTTATTTATTATTTTTTATTTTTATTTATTTATTTAATATTTAATATTTAATATTTATTATTTATTATTTATTATTCATTATTCATTATTGATTATTTATTATTGATTATTTATTATTTATTATTAATTATTTATATCTATTATTTATTATTTATTATTTATTATTTATTATTTATATCTATTAAGTATTTATTATTTATTATTTATTATTTGTTATTTATTATTTATTATTTATTATTTATTATTTGTTATTTATTATTTATTATTTATTATATATTATTTATCTTTATTTATTATTTATTATTTATCTTTATTTATTATTAATTTTTTATTTTTTATTATTTATCTTTATTTAATATTTATTATTTAATATTTATTATTTATAATTTTATTTTTTATTTATTTATATTTATTTATTATTTATTATTTATATTTATTTATTATTTATTATTTATTATTTATATTTATTTATTATTTATTATTTATTTTTATTTATTATTTATTTATTATTTTTATTAATTTATTATTTATTATTTATTATTTATATTTATTTATTATTTATATTTATGTATTATTTATTATTTATATTTATTTATTATTTATAATTTATTATTTATATTTATTTATCATTTATGTTTATTTATTATTTATTATTTATTATTTATTATTTATATTTATTTATTATTTAATATTTTTATTTATTTATTATTTATTATTTATATTTATTTATTATTTATTATTTATTATTTATTATTTATTATTTATTATTTATTATTTATCTTTCTTTATTATTTCTTATTTATTATTTATTATTCATTATTTATTATTTATTATTTATTATTTATATTAATTTATTATTTATATTTATTTACTATTTAGTATTTATATTTATTTATTATTTATTATTTATATTTATTTATTATTTATTATTTATTATTTATTATGTATTATTTATTATTTATTTATTTATTATTTATTATTTATATTTATTTATTATTTATTATTTATTTTTATTTATTAATTATTAATTATTATTTATATTTATTTATTATTTATGTTTTTTTATTATTTATTATTTATATTTATTTATAATTCATTATTTATATTTATTTATTATTTATTATTTATTATTTATTATTTATTATTTATTATTTATTATTTATTATTTATTATTTATTATTTATTTATTTATTATTTATGGTTTATTATTTATTATTTATGATTTATTGTTTATCTTTATTTATTATTTATTATTTATTATTTATTATTTATTATTTATATTTATTTATTATTTATTATTTATATTTATTTATTATTTATTATTTATTATTTATTATTTATTATTTATTATTTATTATTTATTATTTATTATTTATTATTTATTATTTATTAGTTATTATTTATTATTTATTATTTTTATCTATTATTTATTATTTATTATTTATTATTTATATCTATTATGTATTTATTATTTATAATTTATAATTTTTAATTTTTAATTTTATTTTTTATTTATTATTTATTATTCCATATTTAATATTTATTATATATTATTTATTATTTATTATTTATTATTATAGAGTTTATATCTATTATTTATGTATTATTTTTTTTTTCAATTAATATATATAAGTATATTAAATTCTGTTTATTCACCACATGGTGAGCTTGTTGGAGTGGTAAAGTCTTTAGAAAATATGCAAGAGGTTAGGGGTTCAAATCTCACCAAACGCAGAATTTCTTTATATTGCATGGGTATACATGTGCATGTGCATGGGATGTGCATATGGATAAATAAAGTAAATAAAATAATACGAAATAAAATAAATAAATAAAATAAATACGAAATAAAAAAAATAAATAATAAATACGAAATTAAATAAATAAATAAAATAAATAATAAATATGAAATTTAATAAATAAAATAAAATAAATAAATAAATAAATAAATACAGAAAATAAATAAATAAACAAATAAAGACATAAATAAATAAATAAATAAATAAATAAATATGAAAAATAAATATATACGAAAAATAAATAAATTAAATAAATAAATAAATACGAAAAATAAATAAATAAAATAAATAAAATAAATAAAAAAAATAAAAAAAATAAAAAAATAAAAATATATATATATATATATATATAAAATAAAAAATAAAATAAATAAAAAAATAATAATAATAAAATAAAAAACATAAAAAATAATTAATAAAAAAAACTGCCGCAAAATCATTTAGCTGCGGTTTAAACCGCCGCTAAAAAACCACTGTGAAACGTTCTGGGATGGTTTTGAAAACCGCCGCGAATAGTTTCCCGACGCACGATTTAGCGGCGGTTTTTGAAAACCGCCGCCAATCGTTTTAGCGGCGGTTTAAACCGCCGCGAAACAAAAAAAACGCCACTAAAGGCCTTTTTTGCCGTAGTGAAAATTAGATCTTCTCAAAGACCTTGGTTTTATCCCACATTTGGTGAACCAAATAGATTGTATATATTTGTTTTAGTACATTTTATGTCTGTGATCTTTATTGTTCTTGAATTCATGACATATGGTGTATATGTTGAATTAGTGAAAGGATCATAATTTAAACCATAACATTATGATTCTAAAATCATAATAGGCAGTGATCTCTATTTTATGACATACCAACCCAAATATTCTAACTTAACACTTGTTCTAGTATATCATAAGACCTAATGTGTATTTATGATCACCATAGACCTACATAAGTTCTAATTGTCACATACATGACTTATTTTAATGTTAAATTCTATTTAATTTCCATTCATGCTTTGTTTTGAGGGTTTCCCAAGCATTTATGGAGGAATGTGGGAGTTTTTATGAATTGAGCCAAACCGTGAGCCCAATTCCATATTTAAAAATAAATTTTGATTCCTCTGTAACTTCTTCATTTTTCAACATTTTCATCCATTACAATTCCTAATTGTCATCCCCTGACATATTAACACCACCATATTTATTTGGACCATTTATAAATCCATAATCAGGGTGGATATTGATTTTTATTTAAGGAATTGGGCCTGCCCGAAAGCCCATTTTCTACATGAAAAATAAATTTTAATTCTTTAATATCTCTTTCACTATTTGCGTTTTTTTGGTGATTCCAACTCACACCCGAGCCCACTTACCTAAGGCGCGCCCCCATTCCCTCCTACCACAATTTGGAGCTCGATAGAATCGTGAAAATGGTCAAAACGTCTCTGGATTTCAGAAATCATCCAGATTTGGAGAGGTAAATTGATCCTTTAATAACTTCTTCTATTTTTACTTTTTTTGCCCCATTCTAGTTCCTAAAAGATCTCCTAATCTTTGTTCGAACATCACATGAATGGTTAGATGTTTTAAAATTCAGATGCTGGTGGATTTGGAGTCATTTTCTTCAATATTATTTTGGGTATGTGTTTCTCTCTTCAATTCCTTCCTTCTCATTAGGATTTCCTCCCACTTTCATAAATTTATAGAGTGTCCAGATGTTAGGGTTCATACCTAGGGTTTGATTTGGGGTATTTTTGGTGAAATATTAGGGTTTAGGGTTTGTTTTCACATACTTGTGGTGCGGTGGAGGTGCAGTTGAGGTTTCACACCAAGATTCAACGGTTTTGACTCAAAAGGTAGGTGGTTCCATGTGTAAACAATTAGTGATGAGTTAGCTTACTGTATTTAACCATTTTTCATATTCCTCATATGTTGGGTGTGGTGTGAAAACTGTTTATGATTGATTTGGTTATGTGTTAAATTTTATAGTCTCTTTTTAACATGAAATTGGGTGTTTTCATGTGTAACTCATGGGGTTTTATTTGGGTGTGGTTTATAACTTATGAAATTGGTTCATTAAATCTTATTTGGCCTTCAGATTCTGGTTTGGTAATTTACTAGTGTCATGTGGATCTCAAAAGAAGGGTTTTGAATAGGTTTGATGTCAAAAACATTGTTATACTTCTTGAGGTCATTTTAAGAAAATGTGTGTTTTCATTTGTATCTTTTGTGGTATTATTCAAGGTTATTTTATAACACTTGAATGTGTTTATATAAATGTATCTAGGACTACCAATTCTATTTTTGATAGGAATTGGTATGGTTTTGGTCTTAAATGGGGTTTTGAAATGGGTTTTGTGTGCAAGACATAGTTACACCCCTTGAGTTGTTTTTTTGAAAATTGTGAATGTTTTGTTTGGTTAAAAAAAGTGGATAAAAGATTGTATATGTACTTTTTGGGGGGGTGTGATCACCTAATATGGGTTTTTCAAAGGTATGGTGGTTATTTAAGATTTCATATATTTTTTTAGAATGTTTTATAAAGTGCTAAAATGTTTTAGAAAATTGGAAGAGAGCTACAAAACATGGTTGTGGGCTGTTTTGTGTGAGTGTGTTGTGAAAATTGAATTTTGTTGATGAAAGTGGTATTATATGTTATTTGAGTGGGCTGTTATGTGAGTTATAATGTCTTGTAATGGTTTATAAAAATGGTTTAATGGATTTGTGGAAGTGTCCATGTAATGTGAATAGTGTTGTGAGCTATTTTTGTATGAGTCGGATTTCAAAATCAATTTGAATGAAAAGTGTAATTTTGTGACTTGTGTGGTATACATGTGGTCTGTTTGGTGAATTTTTGATATGGAAATGATATTTTCATGTGCAAAGTATAAATCTTGACTTGTTGAACTTTTTTGAGCACAAAGGGAAAACCCGGGTATCTAGGTGGGTGGACGTGTACTAGTATGCTAGTGAATCTGTGAGGTTTGGCCTCACTTTAACTTAGCAAGATTGACGCTTACAACTCTATCTAAACAATGATGATGATTATTTGGGACCACTAGGTTATGGGTATGTTCCCTACTAGTGGCTCGTGCACGAGAATGGATATTTTTGATGGTTACTCTCACCGAGATACGAGGTACCTGAGACCCATAGCTAGCTCGTGCCTAGGGGTTATTTCCCATTGCCTATGCTCCCTGGATACTTTGTTCTTACCGTCGGTATACGGTATGAGAGGCTGGAAAATTTAGTAGCTATGGTATTTATTTTACATGTTTTTATTCTTTAATTTATCCCACCTGAAAACTGTTTTTATTTAATGTTGCATCTTTTATAAATTTTAACTAGCATCTCATGTCTTTGAAAACTTGCATGCTTTTCGCCATTAAATGTTTATCACATGGAATCTATTAGTGGTGGTATCCTATTGGGATTTGGATCACACCCTACTTACACCCTTGGGTGTAAGTAGACTTAGTTTTTTTTTGTCGTAGGTTGGGTACAGTTTTTTTTGTTCCAGTGGTTCGGGCTTTTAGCAGGTCCTTTGTAGTGAAGTCTTGTGGAGATATCATAAGGGTGGTTCCCATTTCCATAAGGGTTCTTGGGCTGTCCTTATTCGTTTTTTTACCTTTGTAATGGTCTATAAACGTAGTTTAAACTTATTTAATTTAGTTCTGAAATTTTGTAAAAGATGGCTTTAGTTGAAAAATCCAGATTTGTTTTATTGAGTTTTTTTGTTGATTAATGATTATAAAATCGGGTAAATCATTCCCAATTATCATTATATGATACCCGGGCACTTGTTCCAGCCCGTGGGGATCGGGAACGCCCTTCGGGCCTTGTCACGGGCTGGGTTTTGTGTCGATTTTGGCGGCGACCAGATTTGGTTCTTGACACTAATAGTATTAGAAAGTAATTTTTTCAATAATTCCCCCTTCTTTGAAACCCAGAAAAATGTTCATCATATTGTGACTGTAAAAATTGAATGAAGTATACATAAGTTAAAAATTTATTTCTAATAAAAATTGTGTTTTACATTTTTCCAACAAAATAGTATATAATAACAAATAACATTATAAAACCAACAATAACTAATAAAATATAAAATATATAAAATAATCCATTTATTTTATAAATAATAAAATATTTTTAATATTCTATGAGTATCTATACATAATATCTAAAAAATAAAACCAAAATAAACTCAATATATAAATACAAATGATATCTTATTATGAAACATGATTATCTCTCACATTTAATGACCACCATACCTCTAAAGGTATGTCTATGTCTGTTATCAAAGTAATAGGAAACCATCATCTTACTTTGGTCATAGATAAAAAAATATAAATACTTAGAAGTTGGCATCTATAATTTGTTAGTATAATCATAAAAATATGTATCCAATTATTACATATATTTCTATAAATAATAAAATTTAAATTATATCATTTTAAAATTTTAATTAAAAATATAGTTTTCATTGAAAATATTTTATAAATGTGAATACTATTTTTGGTCATTTAATATCAAACAATTAGACTATAAAAACTATTAAAACTCATTGTTTAAAAATTTATTAATGGGTTCATAAGGAATGTGTGTTAATAAATTAATGTATAATATAAAATCATAAACCCTGAATTCCCAATATCACTATGTATGAAACCCAAAAACATGTTAATATAGACATAAAAATATTTTTTATCGTCTGTTAATGATCATTGTTATTGTTTAATTTATTTATGTGTTTTATGTTTATCTCCTATACATATACATTAAAATCCCTCATATGTGGTGTGTCAATGGGATTAAATAATCCCTTATCACTTGGGAGGTATTCTCTTTCACCCCTTGACATTCAACTACCTCACATAGTAAAGCAAAAAAAGGAAGAGAGCCATTGTTGAGAAAATTCGAAGGAAGGTGGGGTAGTTCTGATAACCACCATCACATGGTGACTTCTAAATTATATAACCCATGGAACACTCCTTATTATGCATTCACTCATATGTTATATATCATATGAGAAATGGATCATCCATTTATGAAATTATTTATATAAATACTATTTCAATTATCCAGTAAATTAAATGTTTTAATGATAGGAATGTGGGAGATATATGAATGTTAAATCATTACAGATCAACCTTCCATGATCTATCATATGTGACATATGAATCATATTATATGATTCAAAATGAGTGTGATAGGAACCTATCATACATTATGAGAGAATTATGGAAGTGTCTGAAAATTTAATGTTAATGACTTATAATATACCCAAACCAATTGAATACATTATGATTGGGTTTATATATGTTGTACCATGAAAATTTTACACAATAAAACATCACTTGAACAAATTTAAATCATATGTAAATAAAAATTTAGGAATATATACTTCAATATCCCACAAATACAAAATCCTAAGAGGCATTGTGCCATAGAACTCTATATCGTATCTTATACAATAGATGTGAGATCATATAAAAAATGTTTTAGATATCTCCAAAATGAATTTTGTAAAATTATCATCAAATTGAACTTTTACCACATTTTATATAATAAATTTTGATTATATTTCCAAAAATAATTTCAATTAAACTATAAAACATTTAGATAAGCTCAATTGTTTTTTGTAAAAATCAATCCTTATTTAGGTGACTAGGAATTGTGACCCCACAAACCTTTATATTGTAGAAAAATAATATTATTTTGTAAATTATTAGCCAAATGTAAATATTCTGCCCCATAAATTAATTAATATTACTCCTCCTATAAATTGATATGGAATGATCTCAATAAAACACATTTATCTTTATACCAGTGGAAAATAGTTGTACCATATACATGGGTGTTTTTTATATAATCCCTTATCCATGTAATTTAAAATTCACATAAAATTGAGTAAATAAATCTATTTTCATTAAAAATACATTCTTAACTCTTTGAATATAAAATTACAAGATAATGAAAACATTATATTTCACTAATATAAATGGATGAGAACATGACATACCCCTAATCTGATAGATAAGAACATTATATGTATTATCTAGTTATGTTCATATGCATCCTCGATAAATTATAACTAAGGATATAAATGTAATACAACCTATGAAAGAAAAAAATATTATTATAGTTGAGATATAAGCAATGATATAATCAAAAACATACTCTTGAAAAAAAATATGCATTAATGCTTGAATAGGAAAAAGAAATAATCTTTTAATGGATAGCGTGATTGGTATCTCACTAATTATTGGTATTTGAAAATATAAATGAGTGGCATGAACCTCTAGTATACTAGATATATAGTGTGTCACATTTAATATTGTATACATTATGGTTCATCCGATGCACAATACCAGTTTTATACCCCATGAGAATTGTTTCTATCCTGATACAAGGATTTTACTCATGATAACATGAATTTTATGTGGTAGTATTCAGAAGACTCTTTACTATTTATGTTTTGGGTGTTTTAGTTTCCTGGTGGAGGTTCATGGTGGTTATCCTATGTTGGTTAGAGGGTGATAGGTTGTGTTTAGGGAAAACAGAGACAACCACTTCAAAAAATGGCATGGATATGGTGTGGAGGTGTTTATTGTGTTTTAGTCTAGGTGGTTGCAGTATGGTAGATTCATGTTATGGTACTCGAGATCTTGTGGAAGAAAAAGGAGATAATACCTATTGATTAATGGATGTTCTATGGAGGTAGGCTACAACATTGGCCCATTTCGATGGTTGAGAACTATGGTGTAGAAGATCCAGGGTGTGTGATAAGTGATTTAAATGATACTAAATTTTTCGGGGAATATGTGTCATGGTTTATAGGATATGGAATGGTCCCGTTAATTTATTTGGGGCCCTATAGAGAGGTTCGTATGGTTTATCTGTAACCCACAAGTCCACTTTAACAGGATCTAGATGTATATCAAAGAACATTCATTGATTGAATGTTGTTTTGGTGTGGTCCCTCATGTTGCATCATAGAATACCCTGTGTCAAGAAGTGTTGAAGTGTTGTATATGGGGATTTAATATAGTGACCACGACTTAACATATATGGATATTAGATAATTTTAGATGAATATTCATCTCATTTCAAAAATAAATGTCTGAGGATCGCAAAAATTTAGTATCTTTTAAAATGTGGAAACATAATCTTTTAACTTGATGAAAGATCTTCAATATCAACTTGAATGATATTCCCCTCTAGTACAACTATATTAAACCTTTGTCCATAACCTAGGGAAATGAAGTGTAAAAAGGGATGATCTATGATTATATGTATGGGTAAAAAAATTGACAAATTTATTCATAATTTGAGAATAAGGGTAAAATAACATGATCATAACATTATAAGATCATACACTTCATATCAAGGATCATAATCAAGATTTATTGCATAAATATTGGATGTTCATAATAAATCAATTGCAATGGGTATTAATCCTTATAAATAAATCATGAACTATAATATCATGTCATATTATAATGGAATCCATATAAATACAGAAAACCATTTCATGTTTCAAGTTTAACTACAAAGACCAACAAAATAGTGGATCAGGACACACATGATTACCCTTTTTGAAGTAAGACACAAGTTTTTCTCATAGTGGATCCAAAAAACACCTTTTCCCTACAGTGTATCAGAACATATATATTTCCCATTTTGGATCAAGAAAAACCTATTTCAAATTTTGGATCAATAAACACATGTTTCCAATTTTTAATCAATCCAATTGAATTGTTTGTGATTTTTATCTCATGAGATATAAATCATTACCCATTTAATTTTCTGGAGATATAAGTCCCAACCATCACAATATTAAATCACAGATGTGTGTTCCACAAGATAAAAAACATTAATCATATCATGACCCATAAAAAGATATGGATTATATAAACATCAAATAAAAACCCATAAAATTAAATGGGTATCATAAATATCACATCATGTAATTACCTTTTGAAAATAGATATGTTTCAAAATAATTTCCTTAAATCATAACCCATTAAATTAAATGGGTTTAAAAACTATATAACCTATGGAAGAAAAATGTGTGATATAAATATAATTTATTCAAAAAATAAACCATTGAATATAGAATATGAATAGTATTTTTTATCACATCCCTAGTAAAGACTAAACTATGAAAATGTCTGAAATATTAGACTAAGAATTATTTTGAAAGATCACATAGAAAATTTCTTAAATAATATATCGTTTCATTGAGAATATTTTTCATAAAAACATTTCAAAAATACATTTCCAAAAAAGAAATCATTAAAATTTAATTTAAATCAAATCATATGGAAAATATGGTTTGTTCATTGAAAATTTATTTTTGAAACATACATTTTTTTTAAAATAATTTTATTTGAAAATAAACTTGAAAATTTATAAAAGAAGATAAAAAACTTTTAAAAAACATTTTCCTTAAAAACATAAAAAGGAATATTGAATTTTTTTAAAAGAACCTATTGACATTGTATATAAAAACATTGAAAACATTTTTTTCAGATTTTAAATTTAATAAATATTTGGAAGCCTTTTTTATAAATATATTTGATATTATATAAATGAATCCTGAAAAAAGTTATAATTCATTTACATTTAAAATACTGTTAAAATGTATGAAGAATGTTTAAAACCCTTTTGAAAGCAATTTTCCTTATGAAAAATAAAAGGGGATTGAAAAAATATATAAAAATTTTAAAACTAAAACAATTCTAGAAAACATTTTTAAGAAAACATTGTTTTAATGGAACAAATATTTCTAACCACAAGGAAAAAAAATGTCATATTTTCATAAAAAAATCTTATTTTCATTAAATACAAAAGAGTGTAAAATGGTACTAAAAAATGAAATTTTCATTGATAACCATTTTAAAGGAAAATATGTTAGTGTTATTGAGATATGGAACATAATATTTCATCAATTTAATTATAATCATAAAAAATCAAGATAAATGACGACATTGTAGAAATAAACTATTAACACTTTGGTAACATTGACTCATACTCTATGTGATTGAATAAAATTACATGAATATTAAAGTATCATTAAATAATTGTGTTCATGATATATCATGTTAACATTAGTTATATACTCCCTATAGAAAAATATAGGTTCATACATTATAAGTATCTCAAAGAAGGCAATATGAGGCAAACATTACATTACCGATTTCATATCTTTTGAACCATAATTGGTAGGAAATAAAGAGCATAAAATGGATATATAAATAAAAATAAATTTAATTATATGAATCATATAATAAATTCATGGGATATATACACACCACAAAAATGTAATTAGTAGTGAATAAGTCATGTATCTCTCGGATATAAAAAGGGAGATGATAAAACACTTAGCATTGTCTTCAATTTTCTTTATAATTGTTCAATAACACTATATAATAAATTTATGTTTATTATAAACAAAAAAAATAACCATATTCCCATTAAAACAACTATATATTTTTCACTTTTTAATTTATAATACCCTTTTATTAACAGTTTCATGTTAAACCTATATTACAAGTAATAAACCCTTTTATTTATCGTATGTTTTTTAAATTTTTATTCATCATCTTATTAAAGAGTTCTTGATTTAATAATTTATATAATTTAAAAAA
Organism: Viscum album; assembly: GCA_963277665.1. Taxonomy (NCBI): domain Eukaryota; kingdom Viridiplantae; phylum Streptophyta; class Magnoliopsida; order Santalales; family Viscaceae; genus Viscum; species Viscum album. Next base: position 518,164,673 of record OY728141.1, read on the forward strand.
TAATTTATATATCATATATATTCTATATAAATATATTTATTTTAATCTATAAATAATAGATGATTGAAATAGAATACACCGTTCAGGGAGACGACAGTCCGTATGTAAGAATGAATGTTGTTTCAGTTTTCCTATTGTATTCAAATGAAAGTAAATTAAATATATGTATATATATATAATATTATTATTTAGAATTTTTTTCTAATATATAACATAAAATTTCATTAAACTCATCCATAATACACTTCATGTAATGTTCGAATGAATCATATCGCATTGAGAAGGAAGTTATTAGCACTTCCACAAATGAATTTATCATATATACACAAAATAATAACCATGAAGTTATCTGTTATATAATAAATAAAAAAATACATCATAAATATAATATATATAATATAAAAAATATTTTCCACAATAATTACCAACCATGATTGTGTGTAAATGATAGACAAAAAACTTTTTATTGTTAGTCGATCGATCATCATACACAAGAATGGTAAGTTCCTTACCCATTAGATGGAAGTGTGAGTAAGTTATTGTCAAACCCCTATAATAACAACATATAATAATATTTAGGATACTAATGTTATTATATAAACATTATATAAGAATATTTTTTGGGTTGGAGAATGAAAATTAAAAAAAAAGATCTTGGGGATGGATGTTCATCTTCTTTGATTAACTCGTGTTGGTTTACACAAAATGGATTTTGTGGATGAATTTATGCCCATAATGAGAATTAAATGATTATATTAGGGATTTTAATACCTTATTTTTTTTGTTTTGGAAGACCCAAAGTGGATGGAGGCATTTAAGGAAGATAGGGTGTGAGTTCCCTATTATATAGGTAGAGGAGTGACATTCTTGTAAATATAAAAAGTTAACACTATTGACAGCCCTCCCCTACCTAATCTGCCACCAATAATTGATTAAATTATATTAAATATGCTAATTGGTCTAATAATTAACATAAAATAAAATTTATACATACTTCTAGGAAATTGATTCACTCAATATTAATTTTTAATCATTAAGTAATCTCATTTTTACATTAATCGTAGTAATAATTTTTAATTACTTTCATTAATAATATTGGTAAAAACTATGTTTACTTTACTTGATTATATAAATTATTCTTATGAAAAATATGGAATAAATATTACTAAATTCTAATAACATGTGTGGTGTATTATCTCCAAAAGGTCCTAGATACCCTGAGAGGGGGGTGAATTAGGGTAAGAATATTAATCTTTAAATTATTCATGCCCCAATAGATCTTGAGCTATTTATTATAAAGATCATGTTGTTTGGACATAAGTGTAAATGATGATATTATTATTTTGTGTTTATATGAGGATGATACATTGAATATTATATAATAACCGAAACATAAGGACACAACATTTTTGACTTCATTCGCCCCCATTGGGCTACATTCAAGGAGCACACAACTACTATGTGCAGATTGTACAAAATTTACTACGGCTCGCTACCAAAAATGATTGTTCGAGTTAGGTCTCGTCTATCCTCATTATCACTACCTTTAAATGGTTTAGGGTTTTCTCACTACATTCCAAGGGTCACTCACTATATCTCTTTCCCTATAACACTAGAGGTGGAAAGGATCAACATCTTCTTCTTCCTTCACTCACTACTCTTGGATGGGATTTACCCATAGTTTATGGAAATGTAGGACCCTTTATTATATTTTATGAATAAATCCTTTGTCTTATATGAATTATCTGTTGAAGTTCCACTTTCATTTAATAAATGAATAAAACATTACCACAAATGTAATCGGAAATTCCATCTGAATAAATTTTGCGATGTTCACCTCCATGGTGAAGGTCCTCTTTCGAAAAGATCATATATCCTTTGTGAAGCTCTTACCTATTCACAAAGCTCACTTAGCTTTCACGAAGAACACCACATTCATAATTCTCAAATAGCCTTCACAAAGATCCTTATTTTTATTATGAATAGGTAGTATTCAAAAATTCCTTTACTTTCGTGATACTCAGAACCTTCGGGTATCTTTTATAACCTTTGGGAACTTATTTTCATATCACCTTCGAAAAACACCCTTAGTGAACCACCCTTCAAGAACAATTATCATGATTCTGGTGCCTGAATATTTTCATTAATTATTGATACTTTTCAAAAGGTATTAGAATCCCATTTATAGACGTTCCATGAATTCTAGAACATTCTAAGACACATCATCACCATTTTACAAAGCTCCTTCATTTCCATCATGACAATCCCTTTTCATGAAGATCCAATAAAAATTCATTCATGTTATTTTCATAATCACGGAGATCACTGTCAAACTCTTCGTGCTGCCATGATGCTCCAATCATGATGCCTCATACCTTCACCATTCGTGATGATCATCAATATTCATGTAGATCACAGTCAACATTCGTTGATCTTTCACGAAACACTCTTCATGAATCCCATATTCGCAAAACTCTTGCCTTTTACGTATTTTTATAATGAATTCTTGGAAATACACATTTTTCAATTCTATAAAAACTACAAATTTTGAACCCCAAAAATGTGGAAAACATTGGGAAATAGTGTCACTTTGTGTAAATAATTTTATATACTACTTCCAGGGCATCCATTCCTTTTTCTTGGATCTTTATCAACATACCTTATCAACAATGTCTTTGGATGTCCACAAAATAACTTGGAAACACCTTTTTCAACATACAAATTCAACAAAAAATTACTACAATGTTACCTTAAGAGATTTTTCCGACAAGGTGTAAATTAATTTTTAGATAATCCCATAGATGGGATGAAAAACCAGGTTCTAAAGTAAAAATCTTCAAAATATTTTTAGGTTTTAATATCTAAATTTATGTTGATGTTTTTTAAAATTACATAAATTAGATTGAATGTTATAGTATTTATTTAATTATACAAAAAAACAAATTTAAAAATTTATTTATCTATATAAATAAATTAGATAAAAATGTTTTTTTTATTTAAAATATAGTGTTTTCTCTATTCATCAAAAAATTTCTCATAAAAATACTAAAAAGTCTCTCAATGTAAATTTTTATATTATGATCTAAAAAAATGAAGTTATTTTTTTCAATGAATAATTATTAATGTGTCAAAAATTATAATTCATATAGGTTATCCATTAAAAGGTAGTAAAATTACCCTTTAGAAATATACATCTTTTTGTTCAGAAAATTTGATTTATTCTTTACTTATGCCAAAAAATATATATTTGATGAGTTTTAAAGAAATTATTGAATATATAATTTATTATAAAAATTAACTATAATGGTTTTTTAATTTATTGAGATAAAATTGTGTTTCTATAAAAAATTCAACGAAAACATATTTTTTATTTTCAATTAGTTCTTAATTATATTTCTAAGTAATTTTTAACTAATGGGATCACATCATACATATGCTTAAATCAAATTTTAACAATTTAGATTATATTATTTAGAAGTTCCATTTTAATGGTTAAGTGAAAACTATAATATTATTTTAAAAATAATATTAATAGTATGATGTAGTTTCGTAAAACAAGGTTTTTCATGAAACACATGTTATCGAATGAAATCGGCATTGTTTTTAACACAATCCAATCTTAGTATTTCATGTACCAAAAGGTATTTTATGTGTTTCTTGTAATATAAACTCAACATTGTTTTTGATATAATGAAATACAAACTTATTGACTTCATATATAACACGATATATTTAGTGATACATGAAATGAAGAATACAAAAAATAATGAATTAATTCAAAAAGGTATTTCACAAAATCTCATCATTTTATAGTGTACCTCCTATAAAAATTAATAACACCCTCAAAATTTATCTAGTTTATAAAAGGGCAAATAATTGAATGATCCATTCATAGAAACCCACATTGTAAAAATGAATACTAAAACATAATTTAAAAGGGAGAAGTTGTAAATATAACTATTACCCAAAGTAACTCATAACAAGTTTACCATATAGTATAACATAGGTTTAAAGTGAATAAATCGACATGGAATAGAAATATAACAATAAAGTAATAATGGATAGTGATAGAGACCATGAATTCGATAAAGTTATCAATCACAAATTCATAAGCTTAATAGGACATAAAAGGGTAATTGATATCATCAAAAATGATGATAACTTGACAAAATTTTATTTCAAGTCCATTTTTTCTAATGTTGATGAGTTTTAATTAAAAGATATTATTACATGATTTCAGGACAACCTTACCCATTTTTGTTCCTTTATCGACCTCCACTTCAACTCTTATTCCATGAAATGAGGTTTCATTTTTCATTATTGAAGCATTAAAAAATCATGAGATCCATAAATATAATGATAGTTCATTTCATATATCTTAATCACAAAAACATTGGTATCATAATTTGTCAAATAAAAATAAATCCCCAGTTGTAATGATAATACTTTATTTTCTAAAAGATCATATGATGTTTAACAGAAAACATTCCACAAATAGTTAAATGTATTACACATCAAAAAAATTAAAGACTAGGACTTAATAATTATATTAACATTGATCCCCCATATATCAAAATGTATCTCTCATTGGACACACACTACACATGTGAATACCTTCGTCATGTATTCTATTGAATCATGTTCATGACATGAATTACCATAAATCCTTTTTTAAACATGCATGTTTCTATATTCAAATGTTTATTGAATATATTTATTAAATCCAACAATGGTTTGAACCACAACAATGATGACGTAAACCACTTGTAAACAAATTACTAATCACTTCCAAGGTAACCATAATTGTCCAATTTATTTATTCATTTCCAGTATATCGTTATCCAAAATTCATTATATAAACCTTTGGAACATATTAATGGTTATTTTTTCCTAAATCACGTATTTTTTATTAATATATTATTTTTATTAAATCAATTTTCTCATCCATCAAACACATTAATAACATTTTGGTAAATCCTATAAAAAACATAAGCCTAAAAATTAATATAAATTTTACAATTTAGAAAGAATAATTTTTTAATCCAAATACATGAAAACTTAAATAATTATACTTTATCTTTAATCCATTAACAATTATTCTTCATCTAATTCTTTAATAACACTTTATGAAAATATTAAACATGAATCTTGTCATATCATTCAACAAACTCAAATTAATTATTTTTATAAAAAATACTATAATAACATCATGTACCTTACATATGTCATTTTTTGGATCTTTGTCACCCATAGAAAAAACCATTACTTATTCCAATATTTTGAGTAACTTCATGATATTTTTTAAGGCATCTATCTACATAATTCCCTTATATTAAAAACATAAATATTCAAACTATTTTTAATATATTAGGGAGACTAATATTTTAATCTATTATATTAATAGAACATTTCATTTTCCCACTACATTTTCATTATTTGTATACTTAATTTCTTTAGTAAAACCATATTTCTATTTCTATGAGACATTCACCTAGGTGTTTCTTCCAAAATTCTCAACACTAAGGATACTAAATTCTATTTCCTCTATAGTCTCGATTACCTAAATTCTAAGAGATGTTTTTACACTCCTTTTTTGTTGAGTATGAGAGTTGATGAAGGTACCCGTTGTTAATCATATATAGTAAAAAATTATATATAATTACTACAACATCCTTCACTCATGTGGCTATCCCATTTGACTTCTCATTCGCAAATTTTTTATCATACTCATTGTTAACCCAATTCCTTCATGTTCCTTCCATTGACTTAAAACCAAAAATTATCATGTGAGAAACACATATCATATAATAAAACCACCTAATAATGATCAATGACTTATAGTATGTCTAAATAATGAAACCTACTTTAATATATGACACCTTATAATTTTTCTTAGATACAACCCTTTCCATATCCATTAAAATATTCCTAGGTATCACACTAGGATTTTCTCATCCATGTTTCCAAAGGTTGACTAAACCGTTCATTTGATACCAACTATAAAGACTCAGGCTTAGCATACATTGATGTTACATTATTTTAAATTAATATAGAGAAAATTAAAAAAATACATTCTTGAGAACCGTAATAGTGAATTGTCATTGGAAACATTGGAGAATAATATTCTAACTTGGTGAAATATCTTCAACAACTCAGTTATGGATCATTCCATTAATTACTCCAATGTAAAACCTTTATCTATAAACTAGGGAAATGAAACCTAAGAAAATAGTGAGATCGGATGTTTATAAAGGGTAAACAAGGGTGATATATATGAATAATGTGATCATAATTGTATGAGAACATTATTGTAACATTATAAGATCATACCATTCATATCCAAGATCATTATCAAGAGTATGGTTATAAATATTATTAGTTCAAAATAAATTCATCATAATAGTAATTTATCATCATAAATCAATCTTCAATGATAATATCATGTAATATAAGTGTGGAGTCATTTTATATATAAAAAACCATTTCATGTCTCAATGTTAATTACAAAGACCATCAACATAGTGAATCTGGAAAAACCAATTTCCCCTTTTTAGAATAGTACAATCCCTTTTCCCAAAGTGGATTAGTACACACCTATTTCTCTTAATGAATCATGACACATCTATTTCACATTTTGTATCAGGACACACATGTTTCTCATTTTGGATCCAGAAACAACAGTTTCCAATTTTGGATGGATCCCTTTGACGTGATTCTGATCATTATCTAATGAGATATAAATATTTTCCCAATACATTGGTATGATATATATGTCTCACCCTTCATATAACATAATCATACATTTATTGGTCACAAGATAATAAAACATTCATAATATCATGACCCATGAAAAGATATGGGTATTATAAACACAAAATCATAACCCGTGAAATAAAATAGGAATCAAAAACCTTTTTTCATATCATTACCTATAGATAAAATATAGGTTTCATAATTATTTCACCAACGAATAATCTATGAAAATTTACAGGTTTCAAAATCATATAACCTTGGGATGATAAGAGGGTGACATAAACATAATTCCATCAAAACATAAACCATTAAATATGGATTACCAATGGTATTATAGGATCATATACCTATTAAATCATAAACTATAACAAAGAATTTTATCTTAGATTCAGATGAATTTTCAAGGATCCCATGAATCATTTCATAAGGAAAATATCCTTTCCTTGAAAATCCTTTTCAAAACACTATTTAAAAAATCTTTTTCTTGTAAATAAATCTTTACCATTTCATTTAAAACAATTTTTAAAGAATATAACCTTCATTATATTATAAATTATTTTTATAACCTATAACCTTTTGAAAACATTTTGTTAAAATAAACATAAAAAATTTTAATTGAAGCTAAAAAATGTTTTCAATAAATTTTTCCTTGAAAACATATAAATGATGATTGAAAACAATTTTAAACAACATTTCATTGTAAATTTTTAAAATCATACTGAAAAAATATAAAACAACTTTAAAATGTTAAAATCATTGAGAATCATTTTCTTGTAAAACAAATTTGAAAACATATAACGGAATCCAGAAGACATTATAATTCCTTTTACATTGAAAATAAATTGAATACTTATAAAAAATGATGAAAATAATTCGAAAATATATATCTTTGAAAACATATAATAAAATATTTAGACATAATTTTTATTAGATACATTTTTAGGAAACATGGTTTTTAAATAACACAGATATTCGACTGAATGGTAAAATAAATCGGAGTTTCATACAATCATTTTATTAAATATATTATGTTCCAATGAGTGGAAAAAATTTAATATTATTTTAAGATATCATGGATAACTATAGGATAATAAAATTAATTAGTATTATTGGAACATTTTTCATAGCATTTCATCAATGGAATCATAATAATAAACAATCCGGATAAATTATGATATTGTTAAAATAAACTATTACCACTTTTGTAACATTGAATAATACACTACAATAAATTTTAATACTCTGTGTGGCATAAAATATCATAAAATATAGATATTCAGGATATAACATGATTAAGGGAAATATATACACCCCACATAATAATATAGGTGCATAACATGGCATGTATCTCAAATATGGAAACGTGAGACAAAAAATACTTTACTGGTTTGGTATCTTTTAAACCATTATCCCCATGAAATAAATTTCATAAAATGAAAATATAGATAACCAAAAATTTATATATAATAATCATGAAATATATTCCTAGGAAATATATAAACCACCCTAAAATAAAGTAGCTGTGAATAAGGCATGTATCTCATGGATATAAAAAATGAGATGAGAAACCCCTTACTATAAGTATAGAATTTCAATGTATGCATTCAGTAAACATATATAATAAAAATATTTTAATTTTAAATAAATAATAATATTCCTATATATCATAATATATATTATTCAATTATGACATCATACTACCATAATATTAAAAGTTATATGTTAATGTATTGTTTTGGGTAATAACTACTTTGTTTATCATACGTGTTTTTAATTGTTATTCTTGATCCTATTATATATATAATGATTTAAATTTTTATAAAAATTAAAAAATTATTTATATTTCACATATATTAAGCATATAAATATTTAAAATATTATAATATATATGTGTGTGTGTGATTTAAGACACTGTTTATGGAGGGAGTAGGTCGTTCGTACACATAAACGTAGTTTCTATTTTCTTGTCGTATTGAATGGAAATTAAATAAAATATATGTATAAACATAAAATATTATTTTAGTTGAATTATTATTTCATATATATCATATTATTTAAATAAACCAATCCTAAATACATTCCATGTAAATTGTGAATGAATTACATCTATTTGAGACGATGATAGCCCATACTTCCATAAACAAATTTATCACATTTAAAAAAATACAATGAATTTTGACTTGTGTAACACATTAATTCATGAAGAAATAAATATATAAGAAATATCATATTTATAATATTAAAACATAGTTTACATAATAATACCCTACCATGAGAGGTGGTAATGGAAAAACATACAACATCATTTTTTTAGGTGATAGTTCATCATTCACAAGAATCTTAATTTAGTTACCCATTGGATGGAAGTGAGTCTATGTTTAGGTAGACCACTAACATAAAAACATATAATTATTTATAGGGTACGTAGGATATAATATATGTGTGAAATAATATCATTTGATGTTATGTAGAATGAAAATGAAAAATTGATGGTAGAATGATGTTATGTCATCTTTGAGTAACTCCTTTTGGTTCAACCAAAAGGGATTTCGTGGAAGGATTTCTGCTTAATGTGAGGCTAATAGTTCAATAGGAGAGATTTTGGGATATTAGTTGGGTAGTTTTTGTATGATCCAATGTGGATTTAGAGGTGTATGGGATTATGAGGGTTGAGTTCCCTTTTCTAGGTGGCGAGGAATGGCATTCATGTAAATATAAAAAGGTAAACATTATTGAGAGGTCTCCCTTACATCATGTGCCTCAAATAATTGAAAAAATATGAAAAAATATGGTAATTGGTATAATATTAAATGGATTTTGTAAATTTTTCTATCTCGTTTAGCCTCATAATATTAAATTATAACAACTATGTAATCTTGTTTTAACCTTATTCGTTGTAATTAATTATAATTACCCTCACTGATATGTTTTTTTCAAATACTAAGTTGAACTTATTATAAATAAAATGTTACTGTGATTATAAATTAGTAATTTATAATTTCATTTTATAATACCAAAAGAGTCATAAAATAATTTAAAATTAACCTCATAGGTGGGATGACAAAGAGTGGTTTTAATGTAAAAATAATCAAAATATAGTTATGTATTTATATCCAAAACTAATTTGAAATTGTTTGAAACTAACAAAATAGGGTAAAATGTCATAAGGTTCATATAATTATTATTATTAGAAAAAATTAAAACATTATTTAAAAATTTTAATACATTAAATGGAAAATAAATTTTGAATTAAAATACATTTTTTTAACTATTCATCAAAAATAAAACTTCTCAAAAAATTGCCTATAATTCACTAAAAGTAAATTTTGATATTATAATTATGATAAATAAATTTATTTTGTAAATTAATAATTATAAAAGTTTCCAAAAATAATATTTATGATAGGTAATCCATTAAAAATTGATAAAAATTCCTTTTGGAAAACACCACTTTTTAATCATAAAATTGGATTTCTTCTTATCGTTTTACTATAAAATATATTTGATGAGTATGAAACAATTTATAGAATATATGATATATTTAAAATATTCATATCTAGTTTATTTTATTTCCTAATATTAAATGGTTTTTCCCATAGAAAAATACTTTCCTTATAAAATTACATTCCTATTTTCCAAATAGTTCTTACCTTCATTTCTAGAAATTTTTTAACCAAAGTGCTAATTTCATACACATGTTTAAAACATATTTTCACAATTTATTTAATATTATTCATAATATATATATATATAATATTTCAAAAAATTTATTAATAGTACTTATTAATTTATTTAAACTATATCTTCCATAAAACACATGCTATTGAAAGAAATTAGTATTGTGTGTCACATAGGAGAATCATAGTTTTGGATTTTTCTCAAGTTAATCTTTGTTTTGTGTGTAGTTTACAATAGACATGGTGTTGAATATAATCCAATATTAACATTTATATTTCACCTAACATAAGATATATTCCAAGTGGCATGAAATGAATAATATTAAAAGATTAAATTAATTTGAAAAAATATATTTCATGAAATTTATGGGTGTTATATTCACCATGGTATTCAGTTTTTAGTGGTTCTATAAATACATTGAGACATAAAAACCCCGGATATTTTTGACTTATCTCCCTATGACCCTAGTTTACTAAGATATATATTTTAATGCCATTTAATATCATTATATATGAATTAATCTCCATCTTCTCGGGATCGATCTATGGTGATCTAAAGAATGTTCTAACAAACATTTCTATAAGTTTCACCCCATTCAATCTAGTTCCATCATGTTTCTCCTTACATGATTTTTTATTTTATCAATGAAATTATTATAGACTTTCCTTTATCATTTATTCATTTTTTATAGAACTATATCTTTGGGAAGTTATAGTTCCTTGTGAGAGAAGAGATTAGAGATCTGTGACATTGGTCTATTATCATGTAACAAACACTGATTTCATTGAGGTAGTGGATTTGTTTCCTCAAAAATTTATTTACTTGAAATAATTATGTTATAATTAATTATAATTTTGGATGGAAATTTAATTATCCTAATGAATTTTGAACTAGATTTATAAAATATTGATAGATATCATCATGGGTTATCGATGTTTATATCATGATCCTAGTTTCCCTATAGTTTTTAAAGATAGTGTGCAGTATCGTATACACTTATTGGTAATTTTTGTGAGGTTATGTGTCAGAAATGTTCAAGTTATAAATTTATATATAACATAATTTCATAGTTAACTGATCAATTGGCATAATATTTATATAATATGCATGTTGGTAATAGATTTTTCTTATAATTTAATGATATTAAAATGGATTCAGGTGTGCATGTTTAACAAGATGTGTTATTTTATATGTTAAATGAAATGATAAAGAATGTGAATCATGTTAGTTACTTTTGATGATAATGTGAAATGTCATCTTAAATGATAATGTTACTTCTCTAATGTTGTTTAAAATTGAATTAATGTTTAAAGCATGTGAAATTTATGATATCATGTTATAACATGATTTCATAGATTTCCCATGGTATGATCCTATAAATATTGAATTAATTTATTCAACATTTAATTAAATGATATTTTCTAGAAAGATAATTCTTTTGGGAGATGATTTCACATTTTTCGTAGAGGAAAAATGTCTTGTGTTTTTTGATGAGAGACCACATGGCGATGGGAAGGATGAATTCTGTATTTTAGGACCTATATTCCTTATTGACTATGCTTCTGTATTTTTTGCCTTCTTTTTTATCTGGAAATGAGCATTATGATATGATCATGGGATGGTTGAGATTGTGATATATTATAATATATGGGAGGGGAGGCATAGATTATGTGGCATTAGATAACACCTATGATGGAAAGATGGATTGAGATTAGCATGAGGTTATTTGGGATGTAACTAGAGATGATGGAATGTGATGAATCTAGGAATACCCATTATTGTGATAAATCCTGATGATTTATTACATTATTCTTTTTTCATGGATGATGTACACGTTGATTGGTTATCTACATTACTTTCCTCAATACGTGAGGCAATTTATTTTTTCTTGGTTTCATTTCATTTTTTCTTTTCTTAGGATGGTTTTCTTAGAGTAAATGTAGATATAAAATAGTTAATAATGATTAAAAATGGTTTAACCCATAGGGTTGTTGTTATTGAAATAAAAGACTACTTGTATTGACAAACCGTGGACTCTAAAGAGATTATACTTAGTGGGAGTGAAATTCACTCAAATGAATAATTTAATATAATTTGGAAAACATTTTATGGTAAATTAATGGATATTTAATAAATTAACATAAATTTAAATCATAAATAATTTAATAATTAACATAAGTTATATATTAAATTTATGTGTTCTTATAGGATGTGTTTTCCCTAATAGTTTTAATTAGGTGTCTGAGTGGAAATAGGTAAATTTTATCATAGGAGTTGGATATTCCAATAGTGTGGTTGTGAGATATTTATTATTTTTTACAATTTATCATTCACCTGCTACCCCTCCCCCCCCCATTTCTGTTATGGTTAATGACACCCATTGGACACTGGAAAAATTTTTCTCACAACATCCTAGTTTGAGGATGGATAGATAATTACCCCCATTGGTCCTTCTCTCCGCTCTTGGTAGTTACATGTACTGGTATTAATGTCAATTGGTTTCCTATATATCTATGTAAAGGGATTTGATGGGTTGTGGTCATTTATTCATATTTATATGAGTATCTAATGACAAAAATATTATTATAGGTTTGATATATATGGGTTTTCATAGATTAAGGTACCTTAATCTATATATAGAATGTGATTTCATGAGGTATAATACCCAATTTATAATAAACATATTACAAGATACGGTGGATATGAAAAAATAAATGGTTACTATATAGATATTTGATATGATGTGATGTGATGATTTGATTCACATGGTTAATGTTGTGGTGTATAGATAAGGTGTCTGAAGGATGGATTACTATTTGAGACGAATGGTTCTAGATGTGTGACATTAGTGAAGAATATAAAATGAATGGAGAAGTGGTAGAGGGATACCGTTGAGTTTTTATTACTATAATAAATGATTCTCTATATGATATTCTTTTTGATAGTTATATATAGTAAGGTTAAGAACTTAATATACATTTTTATGTGATGAGATAGTATTACATGTTTTACCATGGGATTTAGTATTCTATTATTATCTTTTCCTTCACATTCTATTAGGAGGATCCGACTCAATATACTGTTATTATAACTAAACATATATATAATCTATTTCTCATATTAGAATGATTACATTTGATATCATGATTGATATTAATAGCATGTGGTTTTATTAGATAATTTTGAGTTGCGTGGTCGGTGCCATGTTTGCTAGTTCATATGTGAGGTGTCCTTCTTGTTGTTTTAGTCTTGTATAAAATTTCATGTATATAATTGGTGTATACTTTATATATATTTGTCAAATTTTTTATTGGTGATTAATTATTATATATATCAAATTTTCACTCTCTTATAGGTTAATTTGTCCCATCTGTATGCTTAATATTCCTTCAGTGATAATCTCCAACCAGGCGCCTACTGGGGACATGACTTGGGTGGTCACTATCCCCCTTCTCTAATTTCCACCTTTTGAGGGGTACTATTTCTAGTGAGTGTCTCATGAAAGAGTTATATTGGAGGTTCAGGTTGAGGGATGTGATGGTTTTTAGTGTTTTTCATGGGATAGATTTCAAGGGGGTGTAGGGAAACATTATCATATAAGATTATTAAATGATGTGAACACAATATATTAGCCGAGAAATGGGTATTTAGGGACCCTTGTGATCTGATTTGTGGAACATTACATTAACATAAACTTTTAAATAAACTAATATGTGTGTTAGGGTTTAGATATATGAAATTATCATGCATTATTTTTCCTGGTACAGTTTTATAAACTGGATGACATTGGGATAGGATAATCTTTAAGTAAAATACACTGAAATAATTAATTAAATAAATTCATGTATTCCTTATTCCAATATTAGTAGTCTAGATATTTTATCATTTTTAGGTGTGGATATTGGTTGAATTTATCATCAGTTTCATTCAAAATATTTTCAACATGATATGCTAGTAGATCACCACCAATTAGATGTCAGCGATGAAGATACATAGAGGTTGGTTATGATTGTTTCATAATATTACAACCCTTATAATTATTATAATTAAAATCATGATAAATTATATAAATTTACACATATTAAAAACCAAAATTATTTTGATTACTAGTTTATTTGGTATGTTAGGTTCATAGAACATCAACATGATACATATATACAAAAAAAATATCAATAATTTTCTACGCATGCTCAAAAATTTCAATTCCCTTTAAAAAGTGAATGGGATAACATAGGGACAAAAACTTAAATGGGTGTTAAATAAATCCTAGTAAGTGAATAAATAAGAGAGTATGTGATGAATTTATTATATATTAGTCAATTTTAATCTCAATGTGACCTAAAGGGGGTGAGAATCATAAACATGGACATCATATCATGATATACAATGGTAAAATAAAGGCATCAAGGGAATGTGATGAAAACATTAAACTTAAAATCATAAACATAGGTCAAGTGTAACCTCAAAGACATCATCACTATATTGAAAAATTATCATAATAGATTATTTTTTCACTATAATTTCATACATGATTTGTCATGAAACTAAAATATTACCCAATACATTCGAGGGATATATAATTTTGGTCGCACCTGTCACATTAATATCATGTTCATGTATTAGTATTCCATATAGATCATTTAATATATGATCAAATTTTACAACATTTATTCTAACCATTAAGGAAAATGGAATTATATACATGGAATTCCCAAATTTATGAATTATATTTTAATCTATGAGAATACCCTTTAGATTAAATGGGGATTGTTATTCATAATAAAGAGTTTTCATGGAAAAATCACAAACTAAATTTGACAAAATAACCATTCTACATAATGAATAGTTGTATAGATTAATATAATGTAATGTTTTCTAACATTATTTTTAAATAATATGGGTACTAATAGGGAGATGGGATAATACATCTCATCATGAAAAACTGGGAAAACCAAAAATATAAGAGATGTTCTTGAATAAAGAGGAGAAATAGAGCATGCCTTATCGTGAGAGATAAATTCTAAAATCGAGGTAAGGGATTCCAAAGAAAATAGATTTACTGTGAGTGGTATATACTAATAAAAGGGTATATTAATGTCATGCGACATGTTTTTTGATTGAAGATAAATCAGAGATGGGGTGGATTTATAGGTAAAAAGATATGAGGGTTATTTATTAATTTTCAAACCAAGGTTTTATACTATATATGATAATATAATCAATCCCAGAAACTATCCTATGGTATTCCCATGATTTCTTCCTAGGTTAACAATTTTCCACTTAAAAAACTAACTCAATAAAATAATAACTTTTTTGATGTGGATGTGATCCATGTTTATAAATAATAGAGTATAAAACATTAAAATATAATATAGGATTTGGTGGACTCATTAATGGCCTATAAAATTAATTAAATAAACTTAAAAAATTATTTTAAAGGTAATATATAAATATATTTTAGTGGATACCATTTATGTCATATATTGCATCACTTTTGGGTCATTATGATGTCATTGTAGAAATAATATACTTATTACGTATTTGATTGGGACCCCAATATTTGTCTGTATCCAAAAAATATGAAAACAATTCATATTGAAAAATTTCATTGTCTGATGACTTTAAAAAATCTTCAATTTTTCCCAAAAATATCTTGATATATGAGAATTTAAATTTTTGAATCTAAAATCCACATTTATTTAAAATATTAGTTTTTGATAATAATTGTTTTCTCACCCTTATAAAAATTATTATTAGATTCATAAAATTATATTATAATTTAATTTTAATAAAAAATTTAATTATAATATTCTATTATAATATAATTTATTTAAAAATTTCATAATTTATTAGAATATAATGTCCTGATTGAATCTATTAATTTTCTATATAAATACATTTTTTGTTTCATTGTATGAAAAACTAATTTTTTTCAAATTCATTATCCAATAGAATAAATTTATTCTAAAAATGAAAGTTAAATATAATAATTATTTCAAAAAAAATATAAAAATTTATACTTTTACATTTCTCATACAAATATGTTTTGCAAAATAGAAATATAAATAATTATAATTTCCTTGATCGATAGATTTTTATGGGTGGATTGGTGAACATGTGTTGGGTAATGATATCTATGAGATAAAAAAATATCCATAAAAAGTTTATAAAAATATTTAGTTATTGAATATCCTATTGGGGTTGATAATGAACAAATAATAGTGATTTTATCTCCCTTATTAGATTCAATAAATGGTCTTCATAGGGTATGATCATGCTGGTTGAGGTGTTCACATTTTTCATATGTGTAAAAAAACATTATCATAACCCTTAATGGATACTAATCATATGGTAACAATTTAATGGATATACATTCAATAGTTTTAATGATTAATAGTCCTTTAAATTAGAATTTATTTTAATTATAACAGTCTAAAATAACCAAATAATTTCATGTGATTTCATAAGAACATAAAAAAATGTTGATTTTAATTTAATAAAAAGTGAATTTAATTTATAAATGTACGAGTTGTTTAAAACATCTATTTATACATAAGTATAAGGGATATGTTTCAGATTTAGTCATTGAAGAATGTTTCCAGTATTTTTTATGGATTTCAATTTGATCTTTTCATTATATGAGCATTCATATTTGTTGGCTATACTGATTCTACATAGAGTTGAGATGTAGTGGAGGATCTTGTTATTTAGAGACCATGAGGGGTTGACAGTCTCACTACAGACGATCTAAAACAAATTCCACGTATATTTTTTTATTTGATTGTGAAGCCGCCTAGTTCCCAAGAGATTAATACTATTTGATAGGTGATTTCTGACATGTTATAGATTCAGATCCATTCTAGGACTCTTATATGATATGATTCATACATGAATACAACTTTTGATGCTAGGGTGTGTCATTTCAATTAGGATATTCATATTGAGATCCCACTCTAGTTAACTCAATTCAGACATCCAAGATATATTGAGGTGTTAGTTAAATAATATGATGTTTTTAGGAAACTTTCCAGTATTTAATTACCTTGAGTGTCGAGTCAATATGATTCTACATGTATAAAATATATGGCATGGGTTACCTATTTTTGTAAAAATAAATGTTTTCAGTCATCCAAGGGTACTTAATATCCCT
Organism: Viscum album; assembly: GCA_963277665.1. Taxonomy (NCBI): domain Eukaryota; kingdom Viridiplantae; phylum Streptophyta; class Magnoliopsida; order Santalales; family Viscaceae; genus Viscum; species Viscum album. The sequence goes on from OY728141.1 coordinate 518,182,254, forward strand.
CATTATCTCATTTATTTCATGGTGGTGGATCTCAATCCATTTCCAAGGGATCATACATATATATCAATTGTGGATTACATGTTCATCACTAGAGATTGTGAATTACCTTTCAATGTTGTCATAATATACCAGGTTTTCTACTTCAATTTCTTCCCTTAAGAATCATTCATACTATGTAGTAGCAGCAGAGTGTTCTAATTTGTGACTAAAAGAGAGAAGATGAGGAAGGTATATGATTTCCCAAAGATTCTTTTCATCTTATAGATCAGAGGGTGTCCATTGATATAGTTCTCAATAGTTTTATAGAAGCTGTGGAATTGGTCATGGTCACAATAATTCTATATTTTTTCCATCTCTGGGTGTATCAAACATCATTTGAGGTACTATTTTCATTTTTTATACATGGGTGTGTATTTTATTTTATTCGAGAGCTATGCACTCCTTTGTATCACCTACCATTATCTATGATTTGGGATATGAGATGGAAGGAATAAAAATTCAATTTTAATTGAATAACATAGTTGTTGGTTGAGCTCATATGTATAATATATGTATAAATTCTGATCTAGTGCTGGAGAAGCACTGTTCTTTTTCTGACATCATATTTTTTGTTAATAAAGACATGTGTTATCGTTATTTGTATGGATTGATTGAATTTAGTGTAGGATAACAAATATTGATGTAGGATATATTTTTTATTTTAGTATGGTTATGGAGATCTAGTAGGGAAATTAAGAGACTGAGACCCTAGATTGGGTCAGAGACATGATTCATCCTTGTCTTCCATGATGTTAGAGTTGATGATAAGTTCATTATAGGATCATTTGAGGATGTTTCCCATGGTAATAGAAGAGTAACATAATGTATTTCTTGATGAGGTTATAGTGTTATGCCCTCAATGGGAGATCAATTTTGGAATTGATCTATAGTTAGGGGTTTCTCCATTCTCAATGTCTATTTATATTATGAATCCTTTTGAGTTGAAATATTTTCGGTTATAACTTGATGATCTATTATAGTGAATTTTTGTTCAGCTGAGTGTATAACCATGGGGTATACTATTTTTTGATGAATAAGGTTGAAGGTAGTTTTTAATTTTTATTTATTATAATATATTGAAAATGTGATATTAAATATCCGATAAGAACTTCTATGGATTGATAATTTATTTTATCAGCTAAAATTAGTTATTCAGTTCTCAAATATCAATATGTGATCATAATCTCATGGTATTTGGGTGAAAGATATGGTTATTCCAAATATTTCTTTTTTATTTTAATCATGGTCATTATGAGTTCATTGTAATGTTGTTCGGTGTGTCAAACACTTTATCTATGTTCATGGGTTTGATGAACATATTTCTCGAAGTTTTCTTTGATAAGTTCATGTTGGTTTTTATCAATGAAATACTTATGTAATCTATGTATGATGAAATTTATCCTTATAATCTACATTTCATTTTTATATTTCATCAGCATTAGCAATAATTTAGGAAGCTTTCAAATTGTGATTTTTGGTCTTGTGAATTTTGTTTCTTGGGGAATTTCATGTCCCAACAAGGATTCATTTTTTCAATAATATATAGATTCATTTGTTTCTTGGGTATCCCCTATGATAGTAGTGGAGGTTTAGTGTTTCATTTGTATTGTAAGATACTATAAAATGTTCATTTAAAATTTTTCATAGGTTTTAGCTACTCTAAAGGGCTTTAAGGGAAAGTATTGGGTATTCTAGTGGACTGACCAAATTTATATTAATTTTTATTTCCTGAATGTGATGTTTTGTAGATAAATATTTCTTTGTCTCCCAGAATAAGGAATTTAGTTTGAGGGTTTCGTTGATTATTTGTGTCTAGGATTGGGCTATGTTCTGATGTATCGTAGATCTATTATTGTTACATCCCTATAAGTGTAACTATTCTACCACCGATTTCATGTTGTCAAAATTCATTTTTACCTTCATTTTTTCTAAATATAACTCATTGGTGGGAATTTTGAAGTTTTTACAGATCGTAAGAGGATGGGGTGTGTATTCTCTCTATATAAAATAAACATATAAAAATAGTGTATGTAATTCATATAGGATAAATTTTTTTGAGATTTTATATACACTAATAAAGGTAAATGTTGTGGATGATATGCCACTCATGAAGTCATGTCTTGATTTTGTGCATGAATCTGGGGATTAATGCGTATTGATGAAAGAATTTCAAGTGATACATCTTGAAAAGGTAGAGGTTCGACATAGATGTTTCATTTTCCAAATGATGGTGAAATTATCATTAGTTTATCAAGTGTAGGATCAAAATTTTGGGGATTTAAAGGTGGAGGTCAGAAGAGAGTGTATTTTTTAGATATTCCATAGATGGTTTGTCTGAGGATGATCCTCATTGGGTGTTGTTCTAGGGATTTATTTTTATTCTTTTAGAAAGGTGTGAGGTGGTTCTTTTTTGACATTTGTATGTCAACAATAGTTAATTATCTTGGTGGATATGATGTACCTATCTATGAAAGGTTAGTTTGTGTGGATTAGGTTTAAACATGATGTAGTAGAGTTTGTGACTCGGTGTTTGGTATGTTATAATGTAAAAGGAAGAACACTATGTTCTTAGTGGTTTTCTCTGGCTATTAGATGTTACTCAGTGGATGTGGGAGGAAATATCGATGGACATAATTATTATTTTTCTTTAATCCCACATAGGTTGCGACCATATTTGGGTGATATTGGATTGTTTCATGAAATCATCCCACATTATGGCAATCAATGAGTCAAGCTCAGATGAGGATTTTCATGGGATTATATGGATGAGATGGTGAGACTCAATAGAGTCGCAAAGAAGATTATATCTAATCTTGATTCTAATTTTATATCTCAGGTTTAGAGAAGTCTCTAGCATGTTTTTGGCTCCAAACAATACCTTATCACTAATTTTCATCTGTATGAAGATGGTCAGATAGAGTGAACTATCCAAACTATTGAAGATATGTTTCGTAATTGTGTCCATTATTTTGGTAGGTTATGGATGAATTGCCTTACCAGGGATGATTTATCTTATAGAAATAGTTTTCACTCCACCATTAGTCAGGGGTGTTTTGGAGCATCCAATGTCTAACCATGCCATTGTCCATTTTTCAGGACTGGGGATAGAGAGTCAACAATTATAAGGGTATAACTAGTATCGATTTTGATAGATATTTTTCATGTAATTTGTGAGAGGATTAAAGAAACATATGATCAACATAAATCCTATGAAAATCATAGCAAGAGACCTCTGTATATTGATGCTAGTGATCATGTGGTCTTGTAAGTGAATATGAATCATGTGTATTGAATTTTTGGTTGTGGGGGGGAATTTATCTCCCTAGGTTGTTAGGGATTTTGAGGAATTGGAACCCATGGGATTTCTGTCATATAAAATCATACTTCCCTTATAGATTTGTGGGATACATTATTTTTCTAGATTCCATGGCAATATGATTATCATTCCTCTAACTCTCACATCATCTATTGGGTAAATATTGATGTTGACAATGGTGCGACCTTTGAGTGGTTGCCTATACAGTTTAAGTACTATTAGTTGAATGTGTTTCATGCACATTTTACTCCTTTTTTTGCCTTATGGATACATGTTATCATTGAGGATATTAATTTTGGAATGTTACTCAATGATCTTTTATCAATAACCAGAGTAATTTATTTCATTTAATTCATAATTTAATGTTATTTGATTATTTATATTGACCTTTTCTAGTTATGAGATGGATTTCCCTTGTTTCCTTGTTGGTTTATATCTTTTATTTCATTTGATATGTATCATCCATATGTGAATGTATTAGATATATTTTGTTTCATTTTTAGGTTTATCTACTTATTCATTTAAGTAAGGTGGTAGAGCTCCCATGATGGTGGGATCCATGAGAGGTATCTCATTAGTTTTATGTTTTCACCAACCCTTTCGGATTTCTTTTCTCTCAATGATGTGTTTGGAATTATCAAGGATAGGAATAAATTGGGAAGAATCTCATGTAAGGGCCTAAATTTTGGTGACCCTTTATTTTGTGAATTTTGGTAATTAGAGGTTTTTGGTAAAGGTTAAATTAATTTTAAGGGGTTTTAGATTATGTTTTGGGAAAATAGAAGGGGACACTTCTAAAATTTCATGGATACGACATGAAAGTGTCCATGAAACCATAGTATAGGTGGTTGTTGTGTGGGGTATTCTAGATATGGTGTAAGTGATTTCATTAATGAAAATATATCTAATTACGTTTTGGGAATGGATGCACCATGGTGGTTGTCTATCATGTAGTCCCTTTTCATCGGTTGATCATTATTGCAGGGAAGAGACTTATTATGAAGTATGGTATGTCAAGGCTATAACATTTTAATTAGTATATGGTTCATGGGTTGTAGGCTATGGTGTGATATGTTTCACTGTAGTGGGTGTATGATGGTGTGGTGCTTTGGGTTGTATCATAACCCACATATATAATTTAATATGATCCTTATACAAAAACTATAACTAGCACTATCCAAGGGTGTGTGAATCATGGTCCCTTCGATTATTCTGTAGAATAACCTATGTCTGTAAGTGAAATGTAATGGTCTATGAGGATATTATATGGTCTCTAGTTACTATATGGGTCTATAAATACAATGAGATCCAAAAATATGGATTTTGTTTCTCTCTCTCTCCCATACACAAGGTGACATAGAGTTATTTTTAAAGGTATTTAAATTATATTTTATAGGTGTCAATCGTTGGATTATCATTATCAATATTTATTGATCCAAAGTATATTTTACCTCTCATTTCAATAGGTTTCTCCCAATTTGATATAATTTCACATTGTTTTTTCTTTACGTGATTTAGTGTTTGATCTACCATATTCTTATGATGTTTTTTATTTACTAGTGTATTCATGGGATAAAATCATTGGTATATCAAATTTCATTGTGGGATATTTGATTAGAGATCCACAAAATTGGTCTCCTCACTTCTAATGAATATTGATGATTTTTAGGTAAGGGGTATTCTTATTGTCATATTTATTTACGTTTAATCATAAATTTATCGTTTTTTTCTTTGTTGATGGAAATATAAATAAAATAATAAATACTATATCATATTAAAAAATAAATTAAATAGTGATATAATGTTATAGATTCTTTATACCGTAATAATAGTTTGCCTATGTTTTTCTATAAAGTGTTTTATCTATTATATTATTTTTGATCATGATATTCATATTATGGATTAAAATATTTTATAATGTAAAATTTTAAAATACATAGAGTTTGAATTAATTGATTTATTAGATTAATAATTAAATAATAGGCATGATTGTAATCTTGATATTTGTATAATTTTATGATTATATAATTTTTTCAAGTGTGAATTTTTTAATTTTGATGTGTTATTACATGTGTTGAAGAAATTGATAAGGAAATTGAAGTATGATAATTATTTTTTGTGATAAAATGATCATGCATGTTACATGACAATGGTATTTATCACTATTTTATGAAATTGGAATAACATTTAATGGCATGTCAAACTTTTGATATATTTTTATAGTGTAAATCCATAGGTTTCTTATATTTAGAACCTTTTATTACCGAATTGGATAATTCATGATGGAATAAAACTTAATGATTTCTAAAGATAAATCATATTGGTCATGAGTTCAATTTTTTCAGTAATGGTTGGATTCTTTCTATTTTGGTCCATGTGATCTCAATTTATTCTGAAGGTTGAATAAATTTTTTTAGATCATATATTACCCTATTAATTATTATTCTGTGTTTACTACCATCTTTTTATCCTAGATATAAGAATTTTCTTATGATAATAGGATAACTAATCCTCTGATGGATGATGAGATATGGGTGGGGAGGCGTAGATAATGTGGTAGCAATTGACTCCTTTCATGAAGAGATACATCTGAATATACATTTCGGTGTTTTTAATGAAACCAATGATGATGTAATGGGATAAATTTAGGCTTACCAATTGTTGTTCTAAAGATGTACGCTTTATTGATATAAATCATTTTAATGTGAGATGGTTGGGTTTCTAGATTATCTACATTCCATTCAACATTATTTGAGGTTGTTAGATGTTCTTAGATTAATATCTCTAGGTGGTATCTTGTGATAGATTTCCTAGAGTACATAGAACTATGGAATGGTTAGAAATGACTGATAAATGATTTACCCATGGGGTAGGTGTTGCTAGAATGAAAAGTATATGAACTTTAGAAATAGTGGACTCAGTTTGGATTAGTCCTAGAGGGCATGGACTTCACTCAAACGAATAATTTCTTATAATATGGGTTAATGTTCATGATTAATTAATGGATAACAAATAGTTTAAGATAAATTAATCTAATTAAAAGGATATATGTATCCTAATGTAACTCTTAATAATTTATTTAATATATCAATCCTCTAGCAGTGGAAGATGGGTGTCTAAGTGATGATAGTTACAGTTGATCTTAGGACTAGGTTATTCCCACAGTGGGGTTTTGAGATATATTATATCCTATAATTTTGGTGATCTTATATTCTACCCCCCCATGTTGGATAGGGAAAATGACATCGAGTAGACTTTGGGAGGATGTTTTTCCATCATATAGGTGGGGGATAAATGGATGACTATGCCCTCTAGCCTAGATCTCCTATATTAGAAGTTATATGTACCGGTATACAAATCAATTGGTTTTATATATATGTTTTTATAGGTTTTTAATGGCCTTTTTATATTTAACACATATGTATATATAGATATTGTATCAAAATGATTATTATAGGTATGACATGTATGGTTTGTCATGCATCGAGGTAGATAACATGGTGTTTGGATTATGGTGGATTGATGTATAATACCAAATGCATGTAAATGTATTATGGGTAGTTGAAACACCTAGAAACTATATGGTTAATATATAGAGATTTGATGTGGATGATATTATAATTCGATGTATATTTTTTAGGTGGTAATACAAAGGGTAGGTGTTTATGGGATGGATTATTTTTGGAGAAAGATAGCTCCAGATGTGGATTATTGAGGTAGAGCGGTAAACCTATGGGGATGAAATAGTAGGATAAACTTGTTTTTTATTTATATTGTAAATTATTCCTTGTAAGTCATTATTGGTTGGATTTATCCACGGTAAGGCTAGGATATTATTATTCATGTTTAGTTGAGGAGTTTTTTTTACTTTTTTTACTAGAAATTATTATGCTTTAGTTTTATTTTTCATGAGAGGATTAAAAGAGGATCCCACTGGGTATAATGTTATGATCACCCAAAATAAATATAAACTATTTTTCAGGTTAGAATAAGTAGATTGTTAATCTGAAAATATATTACTAGATCTTAGTTTAGCATAATCTTTTTGGGATTCATTGTAAATATAGTCATTACCCTTTGATAATGATATTTTCCATTATAGTTGTTTTATTCATGATTTTAAATTATATGTATGAATATGGGACCACTATTATATATATATTTAAGAAAATTTTAATTACGTTATCTACCTTGACTATATATCTTCAAAAAATTACCTTATATGGTAATTCCTCACATATGTATTGTAATTATACCTTTGGTGCTAGAATTAAGCATGGGACCGGATAGTGTCGGGACTCATGTGGTGTGTATTTTCCTCTAATTTATGCATCATGAGGGGTACTCTGGGGGGAGGGAATCATGAAATTAAAATTTAATCTCAACCAACAATGCACATTGATGAAAATATATTAGGGATAACTAAAACCCATACATTGAGAGGTCAATTATCATTTTAATTCATGTAATATATACAAAAAATATAAAACATTTTCAAATATAAGATTTAATTTCATATAACATGAATTATTTTATAGTCATAAAAAAATTTAATAATTATGAAAAAATCATATAAAACTTCATGTTCCATTATATCTAATATAATACATTCCAAGATCAGTGTTATGATAGCATCAAATTAAGGATTTTATAAAACATATTATATATCTATGTAATTCCTACTATATTTATTAGTGAAATTATAATAAAACCATTCACGATACTCTTTAGAAGGTTATATTTTTGAAGAAAGTAAGTTTTAATAATGGTGATACATTGGGAATCATATTCCAAATGTTCAGCCTATTAAACATGTATTACATCACCGCTTAACATTGCAACACAAAATCATATTATAGTAATGAATTATAAATTCTATATATAAATTTTCTATTTTCCACATCACCGTCATTATTAGAACCATTTAAACCAATATTTTCCCTTGAAAAATATTTATATCTTATGTATCTCTTCATATTTATCATTACCAAAACATCCAAAATAACATTAGGATATAAAGTGAAATTAAATTTGTGTTTTGAAATTTATAAACCTTAATTTATTATCATTGAATTTATAAAAGTCTAATCAACTCCCACTAGACTCTTAGAAAATATTGCATTTAGAATATCATGTACAGATACATATGATTTTTTTTCATAGAAAATTTAATTATATACATTAGTATGAATATTTGATAAATATATTTTATCCATATATTATATAGTATTATCTACTTTTTGATAATTATTTAAAGAGTGAGACATTATTCATTAATGTATTCTTCTAAATGGTGGCGAGTTCATATCCCTCATATTTTAACAATCATCTAGATAAACAATATTATCCCATATTATAGTTATTTTATCCTTATACCCATTCCAAATATGTTATATAATTTGATGAATAATAATTCATGTAAAAAATCTCATATTATTCATAACAACTCATTTCCTATAAAAAAATTCTATTATTAAATTATAAAAATTAGATTAAAAATATCATATTTTTATATATGAAATTATAATATTTATTTATATCCATAACATGATTTTGAACACATTACTTCACCACTACAAGGGAAAATAAAATATTTTTAAATCCCTACCTTGATCTTGATCTATTGTATATTTATATTGTTCCTGAAATATGCATTTGGTATAATGCACCCCTAAGAATAAAATAATTAGTTTCTAACTAATGATACAACTAATTGAAATTTTACATAATTATTATACAGTTTTAGGCATCCAATAAAATATCTTCTAATAGAACTAATTGTTTTCCTAATTGGAACTACATTTTGGTATCATTTACCTTTAATAGCTATTTTATTAAACATTTCTATCCTTTCTAAAATATATTTTGTCTTTTGGTGTGATATTTTCCAAATTTTATAGTCATTATAACACCAGAACCTTAACATCCATTTCTTTATTCATCTCTCTACGATACTTTATGAAAATAATGTAACTAATTAACAGATTAATTTATATTATCAAAACTAGTATTGCAAAAAAATTTGAATTATTTCAATATATTACCAAATCCTAAAGGTTATTATTTATCATTACATGTCATTTTTTAAATAATAACCTTGATTATATGAGTGGAGACTAAATAAACTTACTTAATTTTTCATATAATTAATTTGAATCCTAAATTGAATTCATGTATTTTTCTAATAAGAACTATTTTTATTCTATTTTTGAATATATTTAATAGTTTATTACTAGTGATGTTATTACTCTAACGGATTATATTTTTATCCTTTCTTAATAATGATTCATAATTCAACAGTTTAAGAAGTTTCATAAATTATGATTCTCTTTTATATATGATTTACATGAATATTATTTTTGTTGATGACGATTCTATTTATCTACAATAAAATCCATTTCTTATATGAGTGTCATGTTTTATATTTATTTCATAAGGAATTATCTAAAATGAATTCCCACAAAAAATATCCCCTTTTAAATTCCATCACACATATTAGTGGAACACCATCCATAATTAACTAAAATGTGATTACACTATAGAGTTTTTATGATAGATAATTTAATTAGGTATTTCCTCATTCCAGTTATATTATATATGCCTCATGGATTTTTGAGCAGAAAAATATTCTCCTAAACAATTTTAAGGATAAATTCACCACCATTTATCAGGTAATATATTCATATTAGGATCTTGCAGAAAAGTGTAAGCTAACAAAAACATATTGAATAGTCACAAGATCCTTTTACGATCACCTACTAAATTCATTCCATAAGCATTATAATACTATAGAACACAACATTAGTCTGACCTACAAAGTTTAAAGGGAAGATCATAACATGTTTTTATTTTCAAATGAACTAACATTTAGTGTTTTAAAGGGGTTTAAATCTAACCATATTATCTTATTTTTTCAATTAGAATGTATTCATTATTCTATGAATTTATTTTTTAATATTATTCCAACCACCAAGTCAATATTTTCTTACAATATTTATGTGAAACTCAATATATGACTCATAAATTCTATTACTATGATAAAGAAAATGGATATGAGATTCAGACATATCCAACTGTATTCCAAGAAAAAAGAATATAAAACCTAGTCATGTAAAATATTAAAATCATATAAAAAATTGTACACAAGTGTAAGCTTTTAATGATAGATATAAAATCTCCACTTTTTGAGACAAGTCATGAGCGGATATTCCTATAATAATTCTACCCCAAATTAACTCTAGAAAACGATAAAATACTCAATTGAGCCCTCAATTCCATCATTAATAGATAATATGTGTAAACAAACATTAAATTATTAATTCAATAACATTACCTAATACAAGTCAAATTCATGTAGATTATAATTAAATAAATTATAATACATTATATGTGAATCATTAAATTCATGTGTTAAAAATTAAAAAAGTGATTTAAAACATTAAACAAATTTATACACATATTCGTAACATAATAATTATATTAAGGTATGAAATTTGAAAATAAGAAAATAAATGAAAAATTCATATATATATATAAACATGTGATGAATTGTTTATAAAAAATAATAAATATAGAAATTAGAAAAAAAATATTCTTATCTAATATTAAATCCATTATATTATCATTTTATATTTTGTTTTACTAATATTTATAATATTAAATGGGAAATAAATATTTTATATTCTAATTTTATAACATAAATAAGTTCAATAATAAAAATAAAATATGTTTTATATTGTTTACTACTTGATCATATAAATTATTAAAACTTCTTTTAAAAAATTTTAAAAAATAAATTGAATAAAAAATTTAATTAAAACAATTAAAATTAATTATTATTAAAAAATCATAATTTTATTAAAAGTCATTTATACATTTCAATATTTTTTACTACATTATAATTTTATAAATTAGACAAATAATTTTTATATAAATCCATATAATTTCAAATGTATATTTACATTAATATTTAATATTATTGAATGTTAATAAATCAAAAAATCCATAAAAATTAATATTTATTTATAAACACAATATAATTATTTATTTATTTAACATTTTATAAATTTAATTAAATTCCACAAAATACCTTAAACCATAAATTACAATGAATTTTTAAATTATATAAATAAATTCGAAATTAAAATTTTTTTAAAATAAAATTTCTCATATATATCATTTTCTATAGGATCTATTATATCATATTTTTTAGGAAAATCTATTATCCGTCATATTTTATTAGAGAATAATTATAGTTGTTTTATCACCACCAATTGTTACAAAAAAAATTATAGTATGTATTATTATCGCTAAAGATGCATGATGCCCTATTTTAGGGAATGCAATTGGTGTCACCATATGCTACGATAGTCCATAGAGTATGTTTAGACATACTGAAATTGAGGAAATTATATTTAATTAAAGGATATGATATCCTATATAATTTTATGATCATTTTTATTGTCTTATAATATACCATAATATATGGAATAACTCCTAAAAACATATCACCACATCATATATCTCGTATCATAAGATTACGCTCAATTGAAAAATATACTCATTTATTATTTTATGCCTGATGGTATAATATTTATAGAAAAAATATTCATTTTTCAAGATTATGTCATGAATCATAAATCATGTAAATATATAATATCAATGATTTTATTAAAAGGATAATATTATTCTCATTTTATTGTTTTTGAAGCAATTAGAAACCTTAAATTCTCAAGATCACCATGTATAATACCCAAAATCAAGTGCATATAAAAATGAAGAAACATGCATGACCTTATACATATATGGTTATTGATATTTTCCCCATCCATATTCTTGATGATTAAAATCTCTTGGAGGAATCCAACAAACTCCCCCCTCCATGGTGTATCTATTTTCTAAAAGACTCACCCCTCACATAGGTGGAATTCTCTTGCACTCCAAGACATTTAAGTACCTCACATGGTAATGGATGAAGATGAAGAGACTCACAAAAGGAGGAATATATGATAGTATACTCTTGTTCTAATAGAAATAATCTCATAGTCTATTCCTCTTTATAAAATCAATGGGAAACTCTAGATTATGAGTTTACTCAAGCATTAAATAATGTGTGATAAATGAATCTTTAATTAATGAATTTATCATAAAAAATATTATTTTAATTATCCTATTTAAAAAATTATTAAATATATCTAGGTATAATATATGCATTTAATTTCCAAAAAAATAATCCTATATTAGTATCTTATCCTGAGATCAACATGGACTCAAGTGTGTTTCCTCATATAATAGAGTCTATCAACTAGGGGTGAGGGCATGAATCATGCATTGGAGAGATTATTACCATGATAAGATAACCATAAATAATAATATTTTAACCAAAAACATCTAAAATAAATAATTAGTGAATAAGTAATCGATAATACATCATGTTATAAAAATTAAATATGCATGTCGTGTAATCATACAATCTAACTGATCACCCACCAACATGATCACATGTACAACTAAAAATAAAATATATGTATATATAATAGGATTCACTACATACAATGAACATAACCTATACCCATATCCAAATATTAGTCGAGTATCTCCATATTGATCCAATATTTAACTAGTGCTCAAAATAATAAAATAGATAGAAGGAAAACATGTGCATAACAGTTCCCTTGAATGGTCAGATAAATACATCTCATTAGGGTCTCACAAAGTTTCAATAATATATTACATTGTATATATGGGTATAGAAAATTAATTTTAATAAGAAACATAAAACAACTTAGACTAATAATTTTCTGGTCATCTTGTGCTAACCAGAATATTGTGACACCTAGACATACCTTCTTCAACCTATACAAAATAACAGTCACATAATCCTACATCCCCAACTATACACAATGACTAATTTTATAGTTTCATACCATCTCATTATGATTACCCTCTTACACGGGTATGGGACCATATAGAATCTCAACTACATTAGGATCAACCTTGACCTTTACCCTCTTCTATATGGTTTTGCCTCGTGGCCATATCATGTACCAGTACTATCTAACTTAAAGAATTAAATGTTTAAAACTTCAGAATTTGGGCGAGTCTATGCATCCAGTCTCATTACACAACATATTGACCACTACAATCTCATGTATGGTGGGTCTCACAATCACATCATGGACTAATATCCTCTCACTTTTGGAAGTCCAAGATAGCATCATCTCACTCAAGATGTGGACAAGCATGAAGTATCATCACACATCACATTGACCACTCCCCTCCCTGAGGGTGGGTCTCTCAATAATAGCATGAAAAATACCTTCTCACTAAAGTAGTCCATTCTAGTACCCTCTAAGTCATGGAATGAAAGAAACATCAATTCAATTCAATATCACATCCTTTATGATGACCCACTTACTCTATATGGTCCCTGATAGTACCCTATCATAATTAGAGGTCTCACATTCAATCTCTCCATTAATAATACTCATAGTCTATCACAAGTACATTGAAAAAATATTGACATCATAACCAACCCAACATTTCCATTATAGGTCCCTTAACAAGTACATTTCACTTAATTGGACACTTTTACCTTCATCACTTCACTTACCCTACCATCTATATAATATTATATTCCCAAGCCCAGATAGTCAAGAAATCATGATATGAAATATAGTATGGATTCAAATATCTAAAATAAGAGAATACATTATGTTTCTTAACCCCCATTATAGTCTCTAAACATTGATTCCAACTGAATCTCATCATATCATGATGACCTAAAATCCTACAACACATACTAAAACTAATCATTAAAAAGATAGACCACATCCCCTTTCAATTACCACATCACAAATTTATCCTTCTAATAATGAATCATCCCAACATAAATTATACTATGCACGTTGGAAATCCTATTCCATGTCATTTAGAAAATATTCATGAACCAAACCAGGGTCTCATCTCACATCTTCCCTATATATATATCCCGATATCATTAATTATTGGACCCCCCCCCATAATAGAAAAAAAATCACTAGGGGACATATCTTATTAATAGAACACTCCATGACTCTCATCCACCATTAATAGTGTTTTCCACATGATAATTAGATGTAGAGATGTCTCACCCTCCATCCCTATTCATATTCCTAACATAACCATGATATTTGATTAAGGAATCCAATATATGTTTTACAAAAAAATTATCTAATCCCAATACCTAATTGGGGTTTCCCCAAAACTAACTATAATTACATTCCCATAATAGAAACATCAATTTGGAAATACTACTCCAATATTATGAACTTTAGTACTCACTACAAACCCGTGAGGATTAATGGAACATAATTATTTAACATTGGAAACAATATAACCTTAAAAAATTTCACCCAAAAAGATTTATTTAAGTATTAATTTCAAATAATACATAATAATGAACAAGGTTTGGTATTATAGTGACCACCTACCTCAATTTTGAAGTCACAACCAAATTTCATTCTCACCATTTCCTTATATGCTCAAATAATGATCCACCATACTCTTATAATAATATATAAATATACAACACCCAAAAATTTCAATGACCATTTATAATTATTTATAATATTTTATCCAAAATGAAATAATTATAATAGACTCCCCATATATCATCTCATGGATAAACCACTGAGAAAAAGCATGCCAACCACCAAAGGCACACATCTGAAACACCTATAAATAATAACCATCATTAAATATTATTCTACTATTATTTACTAGAATCATTAACAAAACCAAAACAATAAAACCTTAACAATTATTAGAAATACAAGATGAGTTGGAACTATAGGTGAAGAAAATAATGAAATCTAAATGATTTATAAAACTACCATCCATTAAATCAGATCAAGGAGTTTCAAAATGATAAGTGTAAGTGTATAGGAGATCGGACTCCCTTGATTCAAACCTCTAAAAAATGATGAATCCAAAATGGAGGTTTTATTTTAAAAGGAAAAAATACCATCATTACTTTGGCTACAAAAAATCAAAAGAAACCCTTTTTTGAAAATTATAAAACCCAAGAATATCATGTAATCTTAAAATATTAGTAGAGTTCGCAAATTCTAACGATGAATAACTCTTTCTTACCATATGGAATAATCTAGAAAATCATTAACACCATCCTGGGAAACCTTTACATATTGTGGGATTTAAAAATTTTATACCTCATATATATTATGTAAACCCTTCTGTACCATCTAGATAAAAACATATATATTATCAAGAAAATTCTTATGTACCATGGGGTTTACCAATATATATAGTAGGGTGATCCACTATTAACCATTATGTATCTTAAGGTATGTTTTAAATTCTACAGGTGTAACCTTTTATATTTAGGGTGATTCAAAAAAATTTGACCCTTACATATCATAGTAACCATTATATATCACAATATAACATTTATTTATTGGATAATTATCATGAATACCTTACATAAAACTACTTACTATTATGTATGATATTGAAGCCCTATTTTTTTCCTTTTCTATTGGAAACCCTTACATTCCACTAACTAACCTTATGGATCAGTGGGTGACCCTTATGTATCAAGGGGTTATCCCTTACCTATCATCAAAACAAAACCCTGTGTATTGATCCCTTCATTTTGGGATCATTCCATTTACCTAAAAATTTATACAATTTATACTAACTATCACATTATAGTTAACTTTTCCTTTAGTGTGACCTAAAATTTTCCCAAAAATCCCTTTCCCAAGCCTTAATCTCATCCTTTATGAAAAGTTACCCCTAAAATATTACATGATCCTCCTTTTTTTATACTTCATGATTCCCAACAGCACATTATGATATCTTGAAATCTAAAAAAAAATCCTATCAAAGACACATTGATCCTATTAGAACACAAACCATAGAACAAAATTCACTAACCAACATCATGTCACATAAAAATAACAGAATATAAAGAGGATATTACCTTTAAAATATAAATCTAAATCCAAATTATCTGACCAACATTACTTCAAAATAAAAATAAATAAAATTCCCTTTAAAAACAATGACAAATTGTTTTTTCATAATTATAAAATACCAAAAACAATGATTGTCATCCTCAAAAAACACCTAATAATTTATTTCATGTCCCAATATATTTATCAAATTAAAATATATATGAACATTATACTATTTAACTAATTGGATATAGCTCAACCTTCTATAAATATATCCATGATATAAAGTCCTTTTATAAAAAAATCATTGGTTTGATCCTCAAAACACATTATCTGTATCCTGAAAATAATTATTGTTGTGGTTTCTACCTCACCATATCCAATTCCATATGAATACACTATTTTTTCCTCATGTGAAAAACCTTTACAAAGAATTATCATCTTCTCCCATAGATGCATTATATTAATACCTTATTAAATTTCCATAATTCCTGTAGACATTACATAATCATAAAAATTCTCACACATAGTGTAATTTTATAGTAAGTTTATCAATCAAAAAAAAACATTCTATGTCACTCAAACAATGATCACCAGAATATTTATAATCCAACTCACTCATAAATAATCAAAAAATATTTATGGATCTTGTTACCAATAGAAAAACCCATTTTGAAACTGCATCAAAATCACAGATTTAGTATTCACCAAGGAACCAGATAAAATAAGAAATAATTCCGAATTTGTATTTTGGTACATTACTAGAAATACACCAACCAGTCTCACTATATATAGGACCTTTCAATCATAAGGTTAATAAACACATGCTAGATATGATTCCCCACACCATAAGAGTATCCTTATCATTTCTTTATTAAATGAAAACACCAGATCTCCAAAGCCTGCATCATTTCAATTATAGAAAATCATGTATGTATATGACTAATTAACTCATATAAATGAATAATATAAATCAAAAATCGCTACAATTTCCCAATAAATTATGAAATTAAACTTTTATATACACCAAAATTCACCCATGAAATGATTCTTGGCCTCCAACAACAAATGGTGTGATCTCTATCATATCAATTCCCTTACACTACACTTACAATACCTACCCAAATAGGTTAAAACGTTAACCTTGTGTCGCTAATTATAAACCAAACTCACCAAATTATATATGACCTTAGATAGGTCACAAAATTGAAACTACAATCTTATTGTACATTAAACCTTGGTCATGCAATCACACTGATTCTCATGTTCCCAAACCTGAAACCACGATAGATCTCACACTTAGTTTTCTCAACAACCACCTATAAAACATGAATAAATGGGAATACATTTACTATTGTATAATAAATTCACACATCTATCATATGGGTAGTTAAACCAGAGGTTATTAATGACTTCACCATCATTTCTGTAGATCTTGGATTCCCTTGGATCATAATAAATTCCAGACTGACTCATACATTGACCTTTTGTCATGAACCAAATCTGATTACCATCGAAACTAGCTCCAAAACTATCCAATTACAATGAATGGAGGGAGTTCCCAGTCCCCGGGGGATGGCACAAGTTCCCAGGTATCATAAAATGAGAATTAGGAATGATTTACCTGACATTATAAACATAAAACAACAAATGAATCCAATAAAATGAATCTGGATTTTTCAAACCAAACAAACATTTAAAAAAATTCCGAACTGAATTACATAGTTTAAAACAACTCGAAAAGACTATAAAAAGTTAAAAAACAAAAAATAAATAGCCCATAAACCCTCATTTCAAGAGGCACCGCCCTCAAGCCATCTCCACAAGACATCACTAGCCAGAACCTGCTAGAAACCCGAACCACTAGCACAAAACTTTGTACCCAACCAGTGACAACAAAAAGTAACAAAGTCTACTTACACCCAAGGGTTTAAGTATGGTGTGAACCAATTCTCAGTAGTATACCACCACTATGATATTCCATGAGATAAACATTTAAAGATGAAAAGAAAGCAAGTTTTCAAAAACATTTAATTTCTAGTTATAGTTTCAAAAAGATGCAACATAAAAAAAATCAATTTTCAAGTAGGCTAATTTAATGAATAAAAACATTTAAAATAAATGAAAAAGCTACTAAATTTTCCCTCCAAATACACTGTATGATGATGGTAAGTATAAACGATCTAATAAGTATATGCAATAGGAAATAACCCCTAGGAACTAGCTCATTGTGGGTCCCAAGTACCTCGTATCTCGGTGAGAGTAACCATGACAAATATCTGTTCACATGCACGATCCACTATTAGAAAAAATACCCATAACCTAGTGGTCCCCAATCATCTTCATCATATTTTAGTTAGAGTCTTAAGTGTAAATCTTGCTAAGTGAAATTGAGGCTAAACCCCATGGATTCACTAGCATACTAGTAGACGTCCACCAACCTAGATACCCGTGTTATCTCTTTGTGCTCAAACAATTTAAACAAGTCAAGAAATATACTTTGCACAATAAAATATCATTTCCTCATCAAAAATTCATCAAAAATCGCACATGTATACAAAAAAAGTCACAAAAGTACACTTTTCATTCAAATTGATTTGAAATTAGACTCACACCAAAATAGCCCACAACACTTTTCACATTTCTTTAACACTTCCACAAATCCATTAAAATTTTTTATAAAACCATTCCAATATATTAAAACTCACATAACATTCCACTCACATGTTACATAATACACATTTTCATAACCAAAATCCATTTTGCACATCACACTCACACAAAACATCCCACATCACTTTCACATCTCTTACAAACTTTAGCAAATCCGTCAAAAAAATTTTTAATACATTTCCAAGAGGGAACACATCACAAAACAGCCCCTCTCACATTTAAAATGTACCATTTCATAATATACAAACTCCAAAACAGTTTTCCAATATGGTTTAACTAATTACATAAATCATTAAATCATTCAAATCTTTTATAAAACAATTCCAAAGAGTATACCAAATCATTGATCATAAAACCCATTTCAAAACTATATTTCAAGGCCAAAACAACACAAAAACACTAAAAAATTAGAATTATCATTGCTAGAGATATTTATAAAACCACTTTCAAGTGTTATATAATCATCATGAATAATACCTCGAATGATACTAATGAAAACACCCATTTTCATAAAATGCTCTCAAGAAGTATTACAAAGCATTACACACCAAATATATTACAAAAACACCCTTCCAAGGACCACATTACACTAAGTCATTAAAAAATAGAATTTTTAACCCCTTCCAACAACTAATAAATCAATTTCATATTTTATAAAACTACCGCAAAAGATACCACATGTGTTACATTATAAAAGTTCACAACTTCATCAAAAATGCAATTATAAAATTAAATGCTTAACCAAATCCATAAAAAATGGTTTTCGCACCACACAAAGAATATGGAGAACATGAAAACTAGTAAAAAAAGCAAACTATCTCATCATGGAATGGTTAACCATGGAATCACCTATCGAAATTGTTGAATCCCTCAAAAGATGGGGCAAAACATCAATCGCACCACCGCCGCACCACAAGGAAGATAAATCCAGCCATAGACCACAATATTTAACCAAAAATACACCAAATAAAACCATAGGTTTGAACCATAACTTCTGGAAATTTTAGAACATAATGAAAGAGGGAGGAAACCCTAAGGGAAAAAGAAGAAACCAAGAAGGAATCACTTACCTTGAAAAATATTGAAGAAATCACCCTAAATACACTAATATATGAATTTGAAAACATCCAAAAATTAAAAGGAGATTCAAAAAAAATTCAAGATATAATTTAGGAACTAGAATTAGGGGAATATAGTGAGAAATGAAGGTGTTATGAAATAGTCAATTTATCTCTTCAAATCTTGGCGATTTGAGAAATTTTGAGACTTTTCATCCCAATTCGTGATGAACAAAACTACGAAGAGGGGTAGGAGAGCATGGGGGCACTCCCTGGGTCTGTGGTCTAGGGGGAGAATTGGAATCACTGAAAAAACGTAAATATGGGAGTATATATTAAAAAATTAAAAAATATTTTTAATGCTGGAAAAGGGATTTCGAGAAGGCCCAATCCCTTAAATAAAAACCCATATCCACCATATTTATGGATTCCTAAATAGTCCAAATTAATATTGTGGTGTTAATAGGTCAGGGGATGAAAATTAAAAATTAAAATGGATGAAAATTTTGAAAAATGAAGGATCTATAAAGGAATCATAATTTATTTTTAAATCTGGAATTGGGATCACGGTTTGGCACAATTCATGAAAACTCACCCATCCTCCATAAAAGATTGGGAAACATCCAAAACAAAGCATGAATGGAAATTAAATGAAATTTAACTTTAAAATAAGTCATGTATGTGAAAAGTATCCCCAAAATAAAAACTTTCCATCCACAGAAAGCCACAGCAAGGCTAGACACAAAAACCATACCCAACTGATTAACCAAGATGTACTTCTTTTCCAAGTTTCACCCCCAAGGGCCAAAACACCTCCAATGATCAATTAAGAAAGAATTAATCCCAATACTGAAACCTACACCACTTCCATGAAATGATCAATCACATTAATACTTTATCTCAAAATAAAACATCTCAAACACTATCTGAACAAGACTCAAGCAATTCACCTAAACGAACAACAACTTCAAATAAGGTTACACTTACCTTACATTAACTAAACCATTGGGTGCTCTCCAATCCCAAAGTTTAATCAAGGAAGATGTTGGTAGCTAGATAGATCTGAACAAGACTACCTACTTCCATGCCAATACCATGGATAAATCAGAGATATTCATACAGGGGACACAAATAGGCACCCCACCATAAGAGGGAAACTATATTTTTCCGAGATAGAATCAGTACACTAATAGGGGGAGGCCTGAACGGACTCCCTAGTACAAAGGGTATAATTCCATTCAATGTCTACGAAGGAAGGTAGATGAGAATCATAGTGGGTCTCCCCACCATAAGAACTAACCATATTAACTGACCAGCATGGGTATACATAGAAAGACCCAAAAAATTTTAAAGATTTTGGAAGGGCACATGGTTAGTCCGCATGGTTTGGCAAACCATGCACTAACTGTGCAGATCATTCTTTTTGCATGTCTTGCTGGAACACGGTCACTAATAATCAGGCACAAATTGTGTCCTCAACACATCTATCCAAATTTCCAACCATTATTTAATGAATCAATGGAAACCAAAGGGAGAGGGAATGACATTAGGTGATGACATGAGTAAAAGTCCCTCCACCTATTTCCACCGAATGGGAAAAATAGAAGAAATATGATGACACCATAGGTTTAAACTCTTCTTATGTTTAATGTTGAGGATATGACATTATACAAGTGTTTAAACGACCTTGGGATTTCCCCTGACTATGTGCCAGCTTCTCACTTGGACCTGTGACTGGAGCTCAAATTATTGAAGCATCTTCAGCCTCGTAGTTAGTCTTTGGAAACCCCTAAATATAACCTCTTCTTTAGGTGATATAAATAACTACATCATAATCCAAGATGAGTTTGCCAAGACATAACATACTCCAGAACTCACTCTACTGAAACCTGACATTTTAGTGAAACAAGGGAATAGAATATGCACACACATCACACCTTGTTTATTCAGGTGAAAAACAATATAAGGAAAGGACACATATAAATACCTTCCTCTAAGATAGAATATTTGTAGTTTTTCTAAGGGAGACATACTCCCAACATAACAGGGACTCTCAGTAGATTTCATGACTTTCACCTTTATGATCAATCAAGCACATGACATCACAAGGCATCACCAAATAGGACCATGGAGACAAATATAAATAATGCATGGAGAGGGACCTTATACAACATCCCAATACAACAAAAAGTTCTAGAAAGTGGCCATAATATCTTCTCGTGACCAGATTTCCCACACTAGTAGTTTAACATGAACTCCTTCTAAGATTCTATGAAGGACTGAGAGGACCTCTTAGACACCATCCAGATACTCATCCATGCTAACAACCCCAGACCATTTCCACCTTCGGAAAATCAAGAAACTTAAGTACATAAGGTCTATTTCAACATTCCATGATCACTCTCCCGCTACAAGAGGATGAAAAAACCATGAAAGGAAAGGGTGTAGACTCAAACTAAAAAGCTGAAGAAAAATAGTCCTTATATTTATCAATTGGAGGGTCTTCAAATGGAGAAAATGTCTGGGTTACACTTTATTTTTGCATTAACCCTTAATGGGGAGTAACTTATCCAACGATTGAACCCAAGGACCCAACCAATATGGTCCATTGGTCAAGATATACCAAAAACCAGATCAAAACAGATGTAGGGAACCACTATAAAATCATCCCAAAATATTCTCAAAGGAGGCCACTAACCAGCCCTTCAACCCAGCTTATCGTCCAAACACAAAGCCAAAACATTTTCAAACAACAGGGGTTCTTAGACTCAAAACATTCCACTACATCAACATTTCCAAAAACACATAAAACAGACCATCCAAAACCACTCATCAATAAATCAAGTGTTCCTTTTAAAAACATTTCTTTGAAAACAAATGGTTCAACGGTTAGCGTATTCCCCAATGGTACCCCATGGTCCCCACACATGCATGTTTCTGTGCCACACTGGGATCCCTCCTCATATCCATCCCAGAACTCATCCAGTCATGCCATTAACGATCCATAATCCCATATAACCCCATGCATGTGGTCACTCATGAAAATACTAAAGGGTAATACAAAAACTCATTTCACTTTTCAAAACCAAAACAATCAACCAATACATCTTTTTTCTAAAGACCACTAACCATGAAATCAAACCCAAATTACAGAATAAAAAAACTTTTCAGAAAGGCACAATCATTACAATGAAAACTCACTATCAAGTTATTCACATAAATTTAAAAACATCTCATCCCATTAAAATACCTTTCAATGGTGTAGAAAACTATATTAGAAAAAAAAATTCAAAACCAACCTTGACATAGTTCATGCTTTCAAAAGTGGTGCTAACACACCATTTTCCATTCAAATATAATTCTGAAAATTCAGCTCTCCATTTTAAAAAATATAACTCTTACCTATTTATTAGATAGTCATTTCAAAAAAACAATACACTTCTTAAAACCAAGTCACTTTAAAACCAAAGTGCCAAGATTTCAAAACTAAAGAACATAAGATAATGCGAGAGGAAACTAGTTTCATTGGGTGACTTCGACATATGGATGGAAGACATATTACAGTCACTTCACCATCATAGAGAGTGTTATAGTGAGTATTCTCAGCTCCACATGGCTTTCCAGGCCCTACGAGCTCACAGACACCATTAACCCAACTCACATTTCATTTCCCCTAATCATCATCAATCCACGAAATCCAAAGGACTCATATAAATCATGTCTTCCCCAGGTGACTCGAATCCCATAATGAGGTATGGTGATTAGGAACACTACCCATAACTAGAATACCAAATACCAACAATCTTAACTCCAAAATATCCCAATTGTTCCCCAAATAACGTCACCTAAAGAGTTAACTAGAACCTCCTTTGATACCATTTTGTCATGAACCAAATATGACCGCCACCTAAAACAGCACCAAACCCATCCCATGACAAGGCCCAAAGGGCATTCCCAATACCCAAGGGATGTCACAAGTGCCCGGGTATCATAATATGATAATTGGGAACAATTTACTCGAGTTTATAAACATAAACCAACAAATGAATCCAATAAAACGAATTTGGATTTTTCAAACCAAAATATATTTTATAAAAAATAAGAACTGAATTACATAGTTTAAAATAACTCAAAAATACTAAAAAAAGTTACATATCCAAAAAATAAACATCCCATAAACCCTCATGGAAAGAGGCACCGCCCTCAATCCATCTTCACAAGACATCACCACCCAGAACCTGCTAGAAACCCAGACCACTGGCACTAAAAACCGTACCCAACCTGCGACTAAAAAACAAGGTCTAATTACACCCAAGGGTGTAATTAGGGTGGGATAAAATTCCTAGTAGGATACCACGAATAATATATTCCATGAGATAAACATTTAAAGATGAAAAGCAAGCAAGTTTTCAAAAACATGTAATTTCTAGTTACAATTTCTAAAACATGAAACTTAAAATAATCAGTTTTCAAGTGGGCTAATTTAAAGAATCAACATGTATAAAATAAATGAAAAATCTACTAAATTTTCCAGGAAAATATACCGTATGCCGATGGTAAGTATAAAGGATTTAATGATAATAAGAAATAGGAAATAACCCATAGGCACTAGCTTATATTGGGTCCCAAGTACCTTGTATCTTGGTGAGAGTAACCATCACAAAATATATGTTCTCGTGCACAATCCACTAGTTGGGAACAAACCCATAACCTATTTTTACCCAATAATCATCATCATAGTTTAGTTAGAGTTGTAAGAATCAATCATGCTAAGTTAAACTGAGGCTAAACCCCACAGATTCACAAGCATACTAGTACACGTCCACCCACCAAGATACCTGGGTTTTCCCTTTGTTCTCAAACAAGTTCAACAAGTCAATAAATATACTTTGCACATGAAAATATAATTTCCTCATCAAAAAATCACCAAACATCCCACATTTATACCACAAAAGTCACAAAGTCCACTTTTCATTCAAATTGATTTGAAATCTGACTCCCACCAAAATAGCCCACAACACTTTTCACATTTCTTTAACACTTACACAAATCCATTAAACAATTTTATAAAACCATTACAATATATTAAAAATCACATAGAATCCCACTTTCATGTTACATAATACCCTTTTTCTGAACCAAAATTCATTCTTCATATCACACTCACACAAAACATCCCACATCACTTTCACATCTCTTACACACTTTAGTAAATCCTTCAAATGTTTTTGTAAAACATTTCAAAGATCGAAAACATCACAAAACAGCCCCTCTCACATTTAAAATGTACCATTTATGAATATACACACTCCAAAATAGTTTTCCAATATCGTTTAACCACTTACATAAATCATTAAATCTTTCAAATCTTTCATAAAACAATTCCAAAGAGTATACCCAATCATTGCTCATAAAACCCATTTTAAAACCATATTTCAAGGACAAAACCACATCAAAACACAAAAAAATTATAATTATCATCCCTATATACATTTATAAAACCACTTTAAAGTGTTATAAAATCACTTTGAATAATACCTTGAAAGATACAAATGAAAACACCCATTTTCATAAAATACTCTCAAGAATTATAAAAATGTTTTACACACCAAAACTATTCCAAATACCCCCATCCAAGGACCACATGAAACTAAGGAATTAAGAAAACAGAATTTTAAACCCTTTTTAACAACTAATAAATCAATTTCAAATTTTATAAAACTTCCCCAAAAGATACCACAAGTGTTACATTCTAAAAGTTCACAATTTAAACAAAAAATGAAATTATAAAATTAATTGCCTATCCAAATCCACAAAAAATTGTTTCCACACCACACAAAACAAATGGGGAACATGAAAAACTATTAAAATAAGAAAACTAAATCATGATGGAATGGTTAACCATGTAATCACCTACCAAAATTGTCGAATCCTTCAAAACTTGGTTCAAAACATCAACCACACCACCGCCGCACCACAAGGAAGATAAATCCATACCTAGACCAAAGTATTTGACCAAAAAGACACCGAATATAACTATAGGTTTGAAACCTAAATTTTGGAAATTTTAGAACATAATTAATGGGGGAGGAAACTCTAAGGGAAAAGGAAGAAACCAAGAAGGAATCAGTGACCTTGAAAAGTAGTGAAGAAATCACCCCAAATACATGAGTATCTGAATTTGAAAACATACAAACAATCAAGGGATATTCTAAAAAGGTTTAAGATATCATTTAAGAACTGTAATGGGGAACAAATAGTGATAAATTAAGGAGTTATGAAATAATCCATTTACCTCTTCAAATCTGAGAGATTTGAGAAATTCAGAGAAGTGTCATCCAAATTCCCAATGCATCTGAACTCCAAAAATGGTGAGGAGAGCATGGGGGCGTTAATTGGGTATCTCGGGCTCTGGGGAGAGTTGGAATCACCAAAAAATGTAAATATTAAAATAGATATAAATAATTAAAAAAAATTTTAATAAAGGAAATGGGATTTCGGGTAGGCCCAATCCCTTAAATAAAAACCCATATCCACCATATTTATGGATTCTTAAATAGTACAAGTTAATATGGTGGTGTTAATAGGTCAGGGTATGACAAGTAGGAATTAAAATTGATGAAAAATTTTGAAAAATGAAGTGGTTATAAAGGAAAAAAAATTTATTTTTAAATCTGGAATTGGGCTCACAGTTTGTCCCAATTCATAAAAACTCACCCATTCCTCCATAAAAGCTAGGGAAACCCCCAAAACAAAGCATGAATGGAAATTAAATGAAATTTAACATTAAAATAAGTCATTTATGTGACACCTTTACACTATTATAAAATCCAAATATGAAACAAAAAACCATTACATTAATCAAGCCCCATTTATAAGGACATTCATTGAAATTCACCCAAAAATACTCTCCTCTTCCTGAAGAATATTCACTCTCTAAAACCCATCTCACTATTTCACATTAGCTATCTAACTCACTCAAATACAAGAATAATAGGTATGTACCTCTTATATATATCTTTTAAAACCCAGAACCCAATGTCATAACATCAGTATCTTTGACATCTCATCAAAATGGGGTTCATGACTCACTAGGATGTGGTTCATCACCAACTCTACAACATTAATATCTAAATATATATGTTCCAAAATTTTTGTGATTTATGAATGAAATTATTTTTGAAGTCATGGATACTTTGAGAAATATATATATAATTGTAATATAAAATTTTATAATATATTTATATTATTTTACTTTTGATTGTTGACACTCTGACATACATCGGCACTTCCACATGTGGCCCACCACATCCTAAACATGTATTCATTTTTAGAGTTGGAAATTCTGTATACAAATATTTGGTAAAATATAGACCATTATATTGATATTAGTGACTTATACACATAGAAAACAATTATCATCAAGAAATATGTATGGCCCCAAAGGAGATAATGAACGTTGTAAAAATGAAATCTTTATAAGAACACTCCCAATGTGATATAATATAGTTCTTCCATGATATCTCATAAAATAAAATGAATGATACCTATCAACATTTATTGCTTTATTATTTGTGAATTTACATTATAGACTTCCTTTAAACCTCCATGGACGAGGATTTAATTATTATAATATCAACCTGGTTAACCTTTCCATGGATGTATTTTTATGAGAAGAGTCAAATAATGTTTGGATAATTTAGTCAATGACATGTCATCAATGATGCACCCAGAACAAGATACCTCACTATAACATAAATTTCATGTTTTTTATCATACATCAATGTATGTTTTTAAATGATACACATTTATAATTCTATCATTATTAAAAATATACACAGTCACATAAATTTGATAATTGAATGACACTAAAATCCTACGGTATTTATATCATAGGGTTAGTGGTTATGATCTACTAACCTTTAGATAACCTACGTTGAACTAACTGAAAAGACTTATCAATGATTATGAACCCCAAAACATAATATTCATGCAGCATATGTATCGTGTAAGTATGATATATCTATACTATGAGTCATACATTTATGATTATTGTCATATTTTCTCATGTTTAACAATATTTCTATGGAAACATATAACGTAGTTATATGAAAATCAATATAAGGAAATTTCTTTAAAAATATTGGATTAAAAAATACCTTCAATATTATGTTAATTTAAAATCATACACAATACATTATATCAAGATATAATAATCAAAATGTATTATTCATGTTGTGTCTAGGGAACCCACATTCAAAAAAATTCTAGTTGCATTAGATCAAACATGTTAACTTCCCATGTTTGTTGTCACAAGATAAAATCATGATCTTAATGAGTAATGGATTTAGTCACTAAGACATCCATGAATACCTATATAGATAATATTTTATTTGAATGTATTCTAGTTTGAAAAAAATATCCAAAATGACATGATATCATTGAGTATATCTAATTTTGACACTTCCATGACCATGAAATATTGTCTTGGACAATTATTCTACATTTATCATATCAATAATAAATTAATCCCTATATATTACTCCTTGAATTGGAATATTTTTTTTAAATATTTTATCAACATATTTATCTAAAAAGAATACCAAACATACTCAGTATTTGTAGATATCTATATGAATGATTTTAATGAGATTATGCTATTAATTTAGTTATCCTAACTATTATAATAGATCAGTTGATCTATAGGAATATTAGTGTTTTCCCCATGAAAATTGAATTACATTTTCTCTCTATAATAGGTACATTTTCTTTGTATAATATCATATAATATTTTATAGATCTAACTAATTCCGTTACAGTTATTCAATATTTAACTAATATTTTTTAATTAGATCATACATTGAGAATATCATATCAATTATAGTGAATGACATGTGGGATAGATCCATCGATGAAGTGTATGGATTTATAATCACCATTTTAATCTCCCCTTATGTATCATAAACAAATTCATAGATATATTTATACCATGTGACATTAGAAATAATTATATTTCAAATTATTTCAGTATATTGTCAGAATATGTACATAGACTTGGTCTAAGAAACCACAAGGTCTACCTTAATTGGTTTGGATTTATCTAAAAAGGAATTTTACATTAATTCAGTTTTTGGAGAGAAAATTTCATCACATTATTAAATAACCATAATTCCAAAAAAATTCCACATCTTATGAACAAATTTTACATGGAAAACTATAGGTCTACCACAAACCTCTTATTGACACATTGCATTGTTTTGGTCCAAATGAAAATTTCATGATCATGATGCTTGAATTAATACATTAATGTATCTTATCAAATTTAATTTCTAAGTATAATTATATGGTTCCACAAACCCTTTTCATTTTTGTCATTTTGACTCCATCCAATAAAGATAGTCTCGACATCAAATTCACTAGAGAATGGTTATAGAAAATTTATATGACATGTAGAATTCTAAAAGAATGATGACTCTTAGAAAAAAATAGAACCTTATTGGTACCATTTTTTAACCACACATGGGTAGTTTATATTGAATATACACCATCCAATTTAAATAATTTATATAATCTATGAAAATATAATCCTAATTTTGGTACAAGGGATCCATTTTTGTGTAATTCAAAATCAGTCATTATTTTAGCTTATTATCATTTATAGATTCCTTATAAGATAGGATCCTATTTTTAATTTTGAGTAATCTATCACCCACTATGGTAAGAACAAACCTATCTCATATTTTTATCCTTACTTCATAGTATGTTTCTTCAAAAAAATTGTTTCCATGATATTATGTGGATATTTTTCCAATGAATTATATTCTTCCATCTTAAACATTGACTTCATACAGGTCTATTTATATCCCACCATCATAATGATATATATGCATCCTTTTATGGAAATATATTCTATCAGTTGACTATATCTTTTGTATCATATAGATTTGTGTAGTAACATTAAAACTATTAGAATAATTACCTTATATGTATTTTTCTTGATGTGTGTATATTGATTGACGTAGGATGAATGAGATATTTTCATCAAAACACATGGATTTTTAATACTATTGATTTCATTAATACTATAACTTATATGATATCTATTTTTAATCATATTTGATATGTGGTTATGGGTTATCATTTCTAGTTTCAAATCATGTCATGAAAACATAATGGAAGACATTTCAACACATATAATACTCATCACTGAACCTTCATCTACCAACATCACTACTATGATCTATATAAGTAATTATGAAATTATTAATTTATACACAGTTTATTTTAATTATCAATTAATGATTATTAGAATCATCATTGATCCTCCTTTTGCAACATCATTGCCCCAATATCTATAATGAAATGTGAATTTGGGAACTAATCTTATCTACATTTTCAGGATCTATGAAAGCAGTGTTAAGATATGCTTCAACTTATGGGCCCAAAGAAACTTATATATCCAAACTTTTACTTTATTATCTATTAAAATACTAAAATTTGTTTATATCATTTCATAAAGTATATGAATTTACCTCTACCTTCTTGAAATAATTAAAATTTATCATGTTTAACTATTTATATAAACATTGTGGATTTACAATATTTACAATGGAATAATTATCTAAAACCAGACTTATATATTGATTATACCAGTTGGTTTTTTCTCTAAATAGTATAAGATTGTAGTTTTTATTTAGATGTTCACTAATTTATATTATTTTTGATATAAAATTATCTTTCTGAAACTGAGTATTATTAACTCTTATATTATTTATTTATCATTGATTGTAGTCAATTAAAGTAATACTGAAGTGTCAATTGATTATAAAAAACAAAAAAACATTCATTATAGAAGGAATAAATTTTCATTGTGTCTAAAAGACCACTAAGATAAATGTTTTGGTAATGTTCAATACAAAATTATTGTTAAACA
This sequence comes from Viscum album, assembly GCA_963277665.1. Taxonomy (NCBI): domain Eukaryota; kingdom Viridiplantae; phylum Streptophyta; class Magnoliopsida; order Santalales; family Viscaceae; genus Viscum; species Viscum album. The sequence continues at coordinate 518,213,229 of OY728141.1, forward strand.
ATAATCAATCAAATGGAAATAGAAATAATATTCTTATCACCAATGATATTGAAATGACCCATTCTATTCCCCTTAAATAATGTATCATGTATTATAGATTTTTTTAAAACATTCAGATTTCTTATATTTGGATAAATACTTATCAAAAAATTTTAGTATATAAAATGCATGATATAACAGAGAAACATTTCATTCACTAATGAATATCCATTATGTTAAATAATCTTATACCTCATTTTTCTGTTCATTTCATGTTGTCTTTAGATAAACTATAATTCCATATGCTACTCAGATAGCCTTTTGTATAATAATTTCACCCTTAGTCAATGTTTTTATATAAATATTTTATGATGTTTCATTTCTTGATGAAACATTAATTATCCTTTTCGACTTATTTTCCTTATTGATCAACAAAATAACTAATGATTTAATTTTTTTTATGTTCATATAATCATAGTAAACATAATAGAAATTATATTGATGTTTTCTCTCAATTTATAAGCTTTAAAAAAATTTGATTAATTGGGTGATAATGACTAAATAATGATATTTATTGGGTGATAGTGATTCAATGTGAATATGTCGTTCAATGTACACTTGTCTATCATTATCATAATCTAATTTTTTCCTACATCACATTTTCTTCACAAACTTCATGGACATAAAATAAAATAGTATATGTAGTGACCCTACATTTTCTTATGTATCTTATTAAATCATTTTATAGGAAAACAACATATAATCATTGCACAACTAGGATCCAAAGGATTAGTTTCTTGTAAAAACTAGGTCCATAACATTTATAGAATAAAATATAAACATTTATTTAATTTTTATTTATCTAAATTCTTATTTTTCCCTTATGTTATCCTTAGTACAGGTAATCAAAAGAGGGTATATATAAAATAAATGGGTGAGAAAAAAAGTAATAGGACATATAATAATATATATAAATATTATATAAGTTGAGAATAATAATTATTATCATAACATTGGAATATGATAAAAATAATTAGAGTATGTATTAATAAATTGATTGTAATGTATAAATGTATAAAAATAAAACATCATGTCTTAGTGGTCAACTATAGCACATAGTTGTCAAAACAACTTGAATAATCTTCATGAATATCTCACTTTTTATAATAAGATAAATTCCATTACTCAATGCATTGGAGAACTATATAATTTAGGTCACACCCATTACATCATAAAAATTACATTTCACTATATAATTCCACATGCACTTGTCACATAAAACATATACATCATCATGCATGCCATATAGAACATATAATAATATTAAACATAAAATTACCCATGGAAAAGAATTGTATTAAATTAAAAAGGAATAAATTCATGAATAAAATTTTTCAAATAAAAAGGTAATAATATTCTTGGTATATGAATTATCAGTCTTTAGTGAATAAAAAACAATCTCAAGAGATATAAAAGCTGCATTTTTAAAGAAGAGTTATTTTGGAAAACATTGTGTTTTTCAAAAACACAAGTAGAAAACATGTATATCCCCAAAAAATAAAGGAAAAACCAAGGAAAGAAATTTATGTATCATAAAATTAATATATATACCAAAATTGGGGTGAAAGAGGAAAAACATATGGAAATGGATTTGGGTTTGAGAATTCCACCTACCTTATGTCCAGATGCATTCCTCATTTTAATATCTTGTATAATCACATTAGATTAATTAATTAAAAAATCTAGAAACTAATATACATTAATTTTATTCATTATGGTTTTATTATATTCCTTTATGTAATTTTGGATGAGTTATATATATTAATTTTATCATTTAGAAGTGTTCATTTTTTAAGTTACAGTGATCGGTTCGCTTGTATACATGAATAGAAGTTCACATAACATAAGGATATATATATATATATAATTGTTAATATATTTTATTAATTATATTATATAATTTTAAATGATATTATAAATATTTTTTATATGGTATTAGGTCGAATAATTAGATAAAAGTTAATGATGATCATTTTCCGTCAATTATGGTGGTTTTTCAATCACAATGAAATGGGTTTGTTTTATCATTAAGTATTATGTATATATGAAAGTTATAGAAAATAAATATTCATTTAAAATAAATATTTTAAATAAAAATATACTACTATAATGGTTTTATTGACATTTTTGAATGTGGTAAAGGAAAATGAATGTGCATCACCTACGATGTATGTAAATGAACACATCACATGTAACAATTTTTTTTGAATAAAAGAGATAGGGAAAGTATTTTGATGATGGATTATCTATTAACATGATAGAATTATAGTATATAAAACATTCTGGATTTATCATGCCATTTGGAAAAGATAAGGCATGGTTAAGTGAAGAATAAAAATGAAAGTGAAAAGAAATTAAATGAAAAGGAATAGGATTTTACCTCTTGGGTTTATCCTCTTCAAAACCTACTTAGGTAAAAGGTTATCATATTTTTATGTGAAAATAATCACCTATATGTGGGATAGGGTTTTAGGGATAGGTTTTAGAAGAATTTTTACAAGTCACAATTCTTGAGATATGTGAGGAAAAGAGGTGTTGAGGGGTGGTATTTATAGTGGATGAGAGGTTTGTTTTTTTATTAATGTATTCATTTGTTTATTATTTTGGATCATGAATATTAATAGTTTTAGAACTATAAAAAAAATTTATTAAAAATGAAGGGGGTCTATATTATGGTTATTAAATCTTTGATGAATCAAAGAATTTTTTATTTAACTTATAATGTATATATACAATAAATTACCATATTTTACAATTCATCAAAAACTCTGGTTTTTTAGAAAAATCAAAAAAAATCACCCTAACAGTAAATCAGTGTGAAAAATAAAAAATGAAATGAATATTATGAATATAATTTTCTAAATATGATAAATTTAATTTTTATTTAAAATCATCATTTACTTAGAAGATTTTGATTTTAAAATTATAACTGATTTTATTACACTTTGAAAAATCACATATAGTCTCATATAATTATTGTAAAATAATAAGTAATAAAAATATTAATTTATGAAAAATATTTATGAAAATATATTTTATTTTAAATTAATAAATTAATCATAAAATTTTAATTAAATATTTCTCACATACAAAAATGAGAACAACTAATTAATAATTTATAAAATATTTATATACATAGACTATGATATAATTATACATTACATTAATTTATATGAGTATAATTTTTTTATATTAAACGGTTGAGTTACTATTATATGGGTTGGTTTTCTATTCATATGGGTCATGTTACTATTTCAAAGTTCAATTTACTTATCCTTCAGTATAGTTTCCATATCTTCTATAAATACTTTTAATTTCATCAATAATACATTTATAAATATTTTAGTATACTCTGCAAATGATTTTATGATATTTGTACTATATAAAATTACAATATGAAATGATAAATTCCAATGATAAAAGTTTTCATTATTACATTCATTCTCATTTGTAAATATCTCCCTCAAAATTTCATTTTACATAAATAAGTGATAGTACTTCCCCTTCATCACCTCCTCTGGTTCCCAAGTAGCTTCTTCATACTTATGGATCCTCACAAACATGTTGATAAGGTGGGTTTACTTTTCACATATATCCTTACCTCCCCAGTACAAAATCATTTCCTAGAAACTCATCATAAGAGAGATAATCTTTTATTTGTACCCCCTTTGAGTTCAGTACATGTGAGGGATCTGGTATTTACTTCCTCGGGAGTGATACATAGAACATATCATGAATTTGATCATTACTCGATGGATGTGTATGTTGATAATCCATTGATCCTATTTGATTAATGATATATAATGGCCAATGTAACATGGTATTAGCTTTTGTATCTTTCCAAACTAAATATCTCTCTTCCATGGTGATATTTGAAGGAAGACCTAATATCCAACATTGAACTCCAAATCCTTTAAATGGTTGTTAGCATAGATATTTTTTCAAATATAATCATCTTGGATATATTATTGTATGGATTAAACAATATCTATAATTTCGTTTATAGGATTTGGTCAAAGTAACTTTTGTTTATAAACTTCTTCCCAACAGTTTGTAATTTTACATATCTTTCCATATAAAAAATCATATAAAACCTTATGAACACTCGAGTTGATGATATTTTTGTATGCGACCTCAAAAAATGGGAGAGGTTGATAACATCAAAAATTTCATTCTAATTAACATAAAATTAACATATCTTTTAGAATATGAATATTTAAGATTGGTTGTCATTATAGGGGTGATAGGCCTTGGAGAAATTTAATTTATTACTCAAATAATGTTGAAGTATCCTCTAGAATTTATTTGTGCACCCGAGATCATGACCAGAGTCAATCGAGAGTGAACCCAATGTAGTATCACCACATCATTCATAAATATATTTTCATGATTTTCAAGTGAGAGATATTTCCAAATCTCGATAAAGTGGGATGTATTTGTGAGTCAATTAACCACAACCCATATCACATTATTTTTTTTACATTTCTTCGGGAGACCTAGAAAAATGTACTTAGAGACAATATCCCATTTTCATATGGTTATACAAAATGGATTCATTATACCATTGGAATTATTTCTCTCTTCTTTAACTTGTTGAAATATCAAGCACCTTGAGATATAATCATCAATCTTATTTTTCATGTTATCACACTAGAAGTTTTCTCAAAGATCACGGTACATATTTGTACTTATATGCTGAATCAAAAAAGGTGAGATATGTGAAATATCAAATAGATAAATTTTTAAATCACATGATGCAGGCACAAAATCATTGTTCCAATCTGAATCACACCATCATCATTGATATGGAACTTTTCAAGCCTTCATTTATTGCATTCACCTTCTTTTGTAACTTCGGCCCATCCCTTTGTGTATCGTTAATCTTATTTTGGATAGATGGATGAGAAATAATTTGGTAAATATATAATGTATTATCATCCATTATGATTTCAAAATCCATCCTTTTCATGTACATGAATATATAATAAATATAAATCTACAACAAGGATAGAGTAGCATTTTTTTCTATAAAGAGAATCAACTTCCTTGTTTTCTTTTATGATATGATTGTGAATAGAGAAATTGTAGTTCTTAATTAGTTATAACCATCTCCATTGTTGCATGATGAGATATTTCATTATGAATATATTATTTAGGCTTTTTTTATAATTATATATGTCACAATTCATATTATAAATGTCATGAAACCATATTTTCAAAGAAAAAATTACAGATGCTAGCTCTAGATAATGCATAGGGTAGTTCTGCTATTTGATCTTCAAAATTCATGAGGTTTAGTAAACCACTTTATCATATTCATGAGTACAAAACCCAATCCATTATATGAATAATTTTTTTATATCACAAAAAATTATCCACTTGTTGGTAATGTGAGTATAGGTGCATTGATTAGCCTCTTCTTGAGCTCCATGCATCATTCCTCACGTTCTTCCATCCAGACATACTTTACCTTGATACTCATTAACTTAGATATTATGCTATACAATAAAAATAAATTCTAAAAATATGTGGATAGATCCCTAATAAGAAATAAAAACAACATATTTATGTGACACTATAGGATCTGTGTCATTCCACAATCACCTTAGTTTTTTATGAATAAAAAAAACTAACTTCTGATTATATGTCCAAATAATGTGACTTTATACTTCCAAAATTCACACTTATTGAACATGGCGTACAACTTCTCATTCCTTAAATTCACCAACACAATCCTTATATATTCTTAATTTTACATTATTCTATTATATTAGATGAGAATATCATTTATAAAAACAACCACAACTTTGATGTGGTAATTTCTGAGAACTTTATTCTTAAAATACATAAAGACTATAGGGTAATTACTATGTCCAAAGGGAATTATCAAAAACTCATAGTGCCCATCCATTTTGAAGAAGGAAATATTATAAATTTCATACTTATATTTCATTATCTTATGACATCTATAATAATGATCCACCTTTGATTAGTATTGAGATCTTCACAATTATATGAAAAATTCATCAACCCTTAGAAGAAGATAGTTTTTCTTTATTTTTACGTTGTTTAGTTCTTGATAATGGATACACAACCACATTTATCCACCCCTATTCTTGAAAAAGAGAAATGTCGCACCCCAAGGTGATGCACTAGTTTGTATGAATCCTTTTTTCAAATGTTCTTGTTGCCCCTTCTTTAACTCCACCAGTTCGATAGGCAACATCCTATAATGACACATTGATATAGGGGTAGCTCAATATATGAGTTCTATTGAGACCTCTACCTCATGATATAGGGGACGCCCAAGTAATTCTTTGGAAAATAAATTAATGTATTCCCTGGAAGTTGTCATTTCTACTAGGCTGATATATTCCTTTGACTCAACCATTTTAGATAGGCATGCTTCTATACATGGAATCAACACCCACACTGTTGATGGTTTTTTAAAGGATATTCATGATCATTAATTAATTTATAGAGTAGAATCATATGGTTTTACAAATAAAAATAAATGTCATTTTCCTGACAGTTTATATGTTCCCTATATAAAGATATCCAATCCATCCCCATTATAGAATCCAATTCCACCAAGGGATGTTTCACAAGATTAGATTGAAGAATCTTTGTACATTTTATAATTAGAAAGGAGCCCAACACTAGGGTTTCAATTATTGAACCACTTGGTGTTTTTATAGATACCTATATTTTTTGGTTTTGGGGATTAAATTCCATAGTTATAGCATACATGCATGACATAAAGGAATTCATAGAACTAAAATCAAATAAGAATTTTCCATTATTTAGTGAATGGGAAGTTTTCATTTTATGACTTCATTTTATTACTCCACATAGATATTATTGATGCCATAAAATTTTCCTTGAACATATGTATTTGGTGGATGTGGAAGTTGATTATCCCCACATACTCTATTTTTAGTTCACTATATTTTGATAGTGCCCTCTCTCCATACCGTTGTAGTATTAGATCATGGGTGGTGCTCAACTTTCCTCCACCACACTATCCCACTTCCTCGTGTGTTTTCTAAATTTAAGGTTTTGGTGTAATTCTCTCCCACACATGATGCATTTACCCATCCCATTAATGAATGTCCCATGATTCCCCTTCATACATTTTTGACATGTGGTTTATTGATTTTTCTTTCAACAATTCTTATTATATCCCCTGGCTTGAAATTCCATCTTCCATTTGTTATCACCATAGCTAGGGGACAATTCCCCAAATTATATTTCCACTTTCAGAGAAAATCAAAAAAAAAATATTCATAACTCCCAATGTCATGAAATTTTAGAAGCACTAGAAGGTTTGGTTTTAAACCAGTAATGAATCTATCAATTTTCAATCATTTTTTATAACAAAATACAAGTCATACACTACAAGCCTTGTGATATTTTCTTCATCGGACTTGAAATATTCTCATTCATTTTTCTTCAAATATATTAATTCTTTATCCATCATTGTATGAATATTTCAAGGTAATTACTTGTAAAGAAACATTATCTTATAGTTTTACCACTCCATATATTCAATTTAATCTTTCTACTTGGTATTCTTAATAAATATCCAACATTGGTTGGCATATCCATCTAGATAACAAATGGAGAGGTTCACCTTCTCCATATCAGAATAGAGAAGTAGATAAATGATCATATCTATTGTGTTGACCAGTTTTTCTTTGAATAATGTATCAGAAGTTCCACCAATCATTGTTGGTCATTTCAACAAAAGGACTTGATAATAGGTTTTTTCCCTTAGGTGAAGGCTTTAATTCAACATTATTCAGTTTATATTTCATAACCTGAGAGAGCTATGTAATATTCTCCATATAATTTTAAAATCTATATCTCAAGGCATTAAGGATTTAATTTGAGTAATTACTATATTTTTCCTTGTAAAGGTTTTTTTCCTGGTTTCTCCTGGTTCCAACTATTTTCTAAAATAGAAAATGTTAGAATAAACATATGTAAATAATTAATGAATAAATAAATTATTCAATTTTACAATTAATTATAAAGGAATCTCTTATAGTATCCCTTTTTTAGAATTTTATAAAAACTCTACTTGGGCGCTTACTTAAACATAGTCTCATATGAAGGGTTTTCACTAATCTTATCTAATAATAATTCCCAAATTAACTAAACCATGTATTGATACCAACTTTAATGGCCCTTATTTTATCCTACATAACTTATTGAATCATATTATAGAAAAAAATATATAATAATTAAACAACCTAGATCCAAATGTTTAATGTCACGGTAAAATTAGGCCCATAAAATTTATAGAATAGACTTTAACATTTAGTAAATTTCTTATTCTCCTCCAACTTATTTGGCCCTCGTGTTATTCTTAGTACAAGTAATCACCTGATGATATACATCAAATAATGGGGTGAGATAAAAGGATATAAATAGATAGATAAGTATATGAATCAATATAACGTGGGGTGAGAATAATAATTATCATCCTAACATAGGAATATTATTATAATCATAATAATAATAATTATAAAAGGCGTTCAATGTGGAAATTCATAAAAATAAAACATCATGTATTTGTGGTCAAATACCACACATAGTTATGATCAATGTTTACATAATGTTCTCACATATTTAACTTTTTATCATAAGATACAGCACATTACCCAAAGCATTGGAGTGTTATATTATTCCAGGATCACCTGTAACATCATAAGATTTACATCACACCATTTAATTCTGGGTGCACCCGTCATATCATAACATTTACATTATCATTCATGCCACATTGAAAGTATATCAATCTTGAAAATAAAATATCACATGGAATGGAATGGGTTTCATTTCATTAATAATAAATTCATGAATAGACATTGGGAAAGAAAAAGTGAATAATACTCTTGATATAGGAATCATCAATCTTGAGTGTGGAAGAATCAATTAGATGTGAAATAAAAAGAGTGTTTTCTTAAAAAAAAGTTTTTAAAAAAACATTATGTTTTTAATATACTCATTTAAAAAATGTATATTTAATAAAATAAAGGGTATAATATGGAAATTACATTTATTTATCATTAAATGAATATACATCGATAAATCGGTGTGAAAGAGGGAAGCCCCAAGGAAATGGAGTTGAGTTTGATAATTCCCTAGACCTAAGGTCTGAATGATTTTTTCCTTTTTAATTTCAATTATAATCACATTAGATTGATTAATTTACAAATAAAAAACTTTTTATACATTAATTTGATTCATTATGGTTTTATTATGTTCATTTATTTAATTTTTATGTGTAATAGATTTTAATTTCATTATTCTGGTGTGTTTATTTTCATAGTTTCCAGGATCGATTCACTTGTTTACATGAATGGAAGTTCATTTAAAATGTTAATAAATATAAATAATTTTTATTTTATTTTCATAATGATAATAAAGAAGTTTAAATGATCTTACAATGAATATGGTTATATGATATTAGGATGAATCATTAGATAAACGTAAATGATGATCATTTCTGGTTAATTTTGGATGTTTTTCGATCACAATGAACACATTTTGTTTTATAATTTAGTATTATTTATATATAATAGTTATAAAACATAAAGACTGTCGTAAAATAAATAGTAAAATATTTTTCAACTATTATAGTGGTTTTGTTAACATCATTTATGGTGTTTACAGAAAATGAATTTGCATTCCCCACGATGTCGATAAAATAAACATCACAGATGAAGATTTAATTTTTAGAATAAAATAGAGAGAGAGAGAGACAAAGATAGAAGATTTATGATTTACCTTTCATTAACATTATATTATTCAATTATATCCAATATAATGGATTCATAATTCAGTTTAGATATGAAAATGTAGGGAGAGGAGAAGAAGAAAAATGAAATTGGAATGAAATTTAATGAAAAAGGAAGAGAATTTTCCATTTTGGATTTATCTTACTTGATAATGTAAGATCACATATTTCAATTAATGAATGATCCAAATCACCCAAGAGATTGCAATTATTGATCTCCCTCATGTTAGGGCTATTTGGAGTGTCGTTGGTTACAGATTGAATATTTGGGTTGTGGATTCAAAGGGTGGTTAAATCTAGATCTAAGGCCTCGGTGGGGAGTGCGTTCACCAATATATTCATGGTAGGTTGTCTACAAGTTTTTCCATTGGTTTTTGTGTAGATTTGTGAATTTAGGGTATTTATTCTTTCCCTCTTTTGATTATTTTTTTATTCATTTGAAATTATGTGATGTATTGGGTATCTAAACAACCTAATAGAACTCTCATGATCCATGTGGGATGCATAGAGGATTATGTGACCTATTTTAGGGCCACCCATGAGGTGCGTCGACCCTCTCAAATGGAAAATTGAAATATAGGTTGTGAAATGGTTTAATGTTGACATATATCCTTAACCAATTTGTTAATTGGAATATGTATTAGATTATAATGGTTATTGATAGTTGGTTCTAATGTGGTCTAAGGGATTGTTGGTTTGAATTTAATTGGGTTAAAAAGGGAATAATGAGAATTTGATAAGGAATTATGTTTACACTTGAATATTCTAAGTCAGTTAGGAATTGGAAATGTGAAATGGGACTAATGGGGTTAAGTATTATAAATGATGAATGTGTTAATGGATTTAGGTATAATTTTAATTTCCCATTTATTTATATTTTTGAGATGTTACAAATTATATTGGTTATGATTGTTGTGAAATGGATAATTGTTTTGAATGGTAAATAATAATGTTCACATGGCTTGGAAGTGTGGGGTATAGATGTGAGTTTATACACCAACGGGTTATGTTGGACCGAGGTTCTATCTCCACCACTAAATTAACGGGTTAGGGAAGGGGACAAACTTCCATTCCCTAGATGGTTTCATTCCACATAAACTAACGCTTAAAGGTGATGATAATGAGGTTGATATAATGTGATGACGAGGGTGATAAGAGATGGATTTTATTCCAATATTCATGAGGATATTTAACATGACTAATCTATTGAACACATGAAAAATCTATATTAAATCATGAAGTTTTTAAGTAGTGAACCCGGACTCAAGGGTAATATAATTAAAAATAACATAGTCTAGAATGACATATTGAACTGTTTCACTTTAATTTCCATTATTTATCACTTGCATGAACTATATTCTTTTTCTGGATATTTTGAGGACATAGTTGGTGGTGACCAACTATGTGTACTCACACCCGGCTCGGTCCGCCATTGGGTAGCTGAGCATATTTCAAGCTTGCAGGTGAAGACAAGGGAAAAAGTCATATGTTATGGAGTTTATTTGGACATTGGAAATATATGGGTGAGGTTCCATACATTGATTCTGGACCATTTATTGGGATTCTATTTTATTCCAACTTTTGGGGTTTTGTTCACATGAAACTGTATCATGGCATGAAATATTTGTTTTTTTTAACTGGTTCTACCTAGTTTTGGGAGTTGGTTATCTATGCATGTTGTCATTTGTTTCTAATTGTTTCTATTAGTTAATTTATTATCTAGTGTGTCTTGTTCTGGTAATGAGGGTATAGTCTCCACATGTGACCTATTAAACCTTCGCTACTACTCAACAACATCGGTTATATAGGGAGGAACGCTTGAGGTCAAGTGGAAACCCAGCTCGGGGCATCAGATTAGTGGCTCCCAGGTTGGGGATGATACAAAGTGGTATCAGAGGAGTTATTTTCTCTTTATTACTATTTGGGGATGGTATAATGGAGCTTAGGAATGTTTCAGGCCATGGTAATGAGTTTGTTTTTTGGAATTAGCTAACACATGTACGAGGGAAAACCCAAGTCACCCTGAGAGGGGATTTATCTTCTTGTTAAGTGTTGTTATATTTGAGGTCATTTCACTATCGGGGGCAGGAATTGTGTGATTTTATGGTTTTGTGATATTTCACATGTGGACATAAGGGTACGAGGCAGTACATTTATGAATCATTCTAGGAACCTATGTAGGTATGTGACATACATCATGATAGGCCCACACACTTGATGGGTGTGTAAGATATAAAGGTTTGGATGCATATGTTTTCTTAAAAGTAAATAAATTGTGGCTAATGGGATGGTATGAATGGGTAAAAAAGAAAGTCAAAATGGTAAGTATTAATTTGAATATGGAGGTTGACAAAGAAGAAAAGGTGGGTTAACATGTGGTAATAGTAAATTGGAATTGGGAAACTATTTTTAATTGGGTAAAAGATAAGTCTTGTGACCATGTAAATTAGATATCGTGTTTTCCATGGCCATAGGAGAGATGGAAAAGGGTAGTGATCTGGTTGTGAGTGGTCTATTTTGGTAATTATATGTGAATTGGTTCAGTTTTGGAAAGTGATGAGCCTACTTATCTCTTTCCTTCTTATAAAATCATTATGGTTTCATTCTAAAGCTCATGTTTATAAATATAGAGAAATTCCACCCTGAAGATGTGTGCTGGTTGGGATACATGAGGATTTTTACAAGAAATCCCATCCAGTAGTGAACTAAGAGAACATTGTGATACATGTAAATAGGTAAGCTTAGTTCTATGAGAAAATTTCTTATTTTATGTAGATGATGGAACAAGACCCAGGGTGGGTTTTACCTTGTATGTTTGAGCTGACCAGAAAGTTTCAGATGCAACACCCTCCAAACATTACCAGAGAGGGTATATTAGATTCATCAGAGTTCTGGATAAAGTCCATACAAACTATTCTTGACCATTTAAATTCTTATCTCAAGAAGTGAGTCATTTTAACAGCCTATATGATGATAGGTCAAGCAAAGCATTGGTAGAAAAACATGGTTCAAATGGAGCAAGCTGAAGGAATGATGTGGAATGATTTTCAGGAAAATATTCTTAAGGACATCTACCCAGAAACCTTTATGTTGGATAAGGATGTGTATTTTATGAGGATTACTCAGGAGAAAATTTTATTAATGGAATATGCTACTAATTTCACCAATTTGAGATGCTTCTTTCTGAATTTGACCAAAGATGAGGCATCCATTGAGAAATCCATCCAGGACGGGCTGAGACATGAGATTTGATCTCAAGTGATTGTCTTCCATCTGAATAGGTTTTCTAAAGTGGTTGATCAACCCTTTATCTTAAATGAAAACCTAAATGGAGCTTTAGGTAGTGAATTTAGGGTTCCAGCTACGTGAGAAAGTGGTGCGGCTTTAGATAGTATGAAGCACTTCTTTGGAATCTTTCAACAGGGTGGAAGTTCGCATATTGATCAGAAGAGGGAGTCATCTTCTCAGGGTGGCGACTGTGTCTTCTGTTATCGGTGTGGTAGATTGGGGAACAAGCGTGACTAGTGTCCCCACCCACAAGTCATGTGATGAGCATGCAACAGGTTTGGCCATGTGCATAGGTTCTGCTGGAACCCTTGATAGTCGGGGAATGATGTAAGTTAGAGGCATATGCTGAGTGTAGGCAAGGGGTTGGTTACTCTATATCAGGTAGGCAGTTAGGGCTCTATGGGTCTTAATGGTAGAGGCGGTGGATGTGGAACTATGGGGAGAGAACATTCTTACCAACAGTGTGGTGAAGTCCAGGGTACTCAGGATGGATCCCAGGGTAAAGGGGAGGGTCAACTCAATGTAGTTTAGGATAATGTGGAAGGTGGTGAGGTAGGATTTTCTACTATTCTAGGTATGATTATTGTAGCTTCCAGGATTTCTTGTTCTTTATTTGATACATGTGATACACATTCCTCAATTTCTGATCAGTTGGTAATTGTTTTTGGATTAACCATGTAGTTTTCATGTGGGTTAATATAACTTGATACTTCACCAGGGGTATTAGTGAGGACATCAGGCAATGTAAGGGTTGTTCTCTAGAGGATAGTGGGTATCGTTTTCTATGGGATCTGTTTGTCCTAGAGATGTCAAGATTTGAGATAATCTTGGGAATAGACTATTTGATGTTATATCAAGCCCATATCGACTATTACCGATGTCAGGTAACATTCACATCTCTCGATGGGAGCACATATGTCCTTCATGGTGAGTGGGATACTCGAATGGGTCACATAGGTCCACTACTCCAACAGTTAGGAGAACTCACAACCCAGGTGGCATGCCTCATTCTAGATTATGAGGAGAAAGGTAATCCAATAATCCCTTTTAATATGGACTATATTTAGGATGTGTATCCTGAGGACATCTCAGGGTTACCACCCTAGAGAGATTTTGTGTTTTCAATCGAATTGATGTTAGGAGTGGGGCCAGTTTCAATTCCAACCTATGAAATGGTGCCAGCAGAGCTCTAAGAATGTTAGGTTCAGTTAGAATAATTAGAGCATATGGGGTTTATATTCCCTAGTATCTCACCTTGGGGTTATCCTATGTTGTTTTCTTAGAATATTGAGGGAACACTGAGGATGTGTGTCGATTATAAGAAGTTGAACTAGATGAAAATGAAGAATTAATACCCTATTCCTGGAATCAATGACCTATTTTATCAGCTCAAATGTGCCTTGATTTTTTCAATGATCGATTTAAGATTAAGATACCACAGTAGAGGGTGAGACCTTCTTACAAACACTAGAATGCTTTATGAAGCAGGTACGACTTTTATGAATTTATGGTGATGCCGTTTGGATTGACCAATGCACCAGAGGTGTTCATGACCTCGATGAACTAGATATTCCACCAATATTTGGATCAGTTTGTAGTTGTCTTTGTTGATGACATATTGGTGTACTCCAGAACTCATGCTGGTGATTCCAAACATCTTGACATCATCTTGAGTATACTAAGAGAGAATATAACTTATTCCATGCTATCAAAATGTTAGTATTGGATTTATGAGGTTCAATTTATTGGGCACATAATTTGTAAGGCAGGTGTGTTGGTGGATCCAGAAAAGGGGCAGGCTACGGTGTCTGGGGAGTATCCCAATAACTTCTCTAATATTTTGAGTTTTCTAGTTTTGGATATTTATTATTGATATTTTATTAGTGATTTATCTCATTTGGCAGTGCCACTCATAGGCTTGACCATGAGGGGAATTACGTTTGTCTGATTAGACGATTATGATAATTATTTTCAGTAGTTGAAAAAGAAATTGACTACCACACCAATTTTGATCATATTCGAACTAGGTATGATGTATACCTTGTTCTATGATTCATTTAGTGTTGGACATGGTGTAGTGTTGATGCAGCATGATTAGGTTGTAGCATATGGGTTGAGATAGTTGAGGCCACATGAAATGAATTATCCTACTCATGACCTAGAGATAGTTGTTGTGGTTCATGTATTGAAGTGTTGTAGACATTGCTAGTTGGGATAACCTTTCATCATGTTCAATGGCCATAAAAGTATCAGGTATATATTCTCTCACTCTGATATGAATATTTGATAGAAATTTTTGGTTGAGTACCTGCATTATTTTTATTTTTAGTTGTTCTACACACCAGGTAAAGGGAATAGCGTCGTTGATGATTTGAGATGGAAGACCCAAAATCATGTAGTTCAAGAATCCATCTCAGAGTGGGTGATTATGGACATTTTTGTTGAGATGTATTTGGAGGTATAGTATGGGAACGAGTAGATGAACCTTTCCTTTATAAAAATTGAGTCTGAAATTTAGAGCTGAGTTAAAGAGAGTAAGCTGGTAGAACCGAAGTGTTTGTCAATAAAGGAATGTCTTATAGGTGGGGATCCACCTTCTGGTTAGACATTCAGTGTTGATGGAGTTTATTATGTTCATGGTCAGGTTGTAGTGTTAGATGATGTATGGGAGGAGTTGATGCCCGAGTTTCATGAGTCAACATGGGTAGTGTATCTAGGCTTGACTAAGATGTGTCATGATCATCGTAGTTAGTTTTGGTGGTCAGGAATGATGAAAGGAGTTTCAAGTTTTATGTAATGATGCATTACCTATCAGTAGGTGAAGGTTGAACATCAACTTCTAGGTGTGTTTTTACAGTCAATACCTATTCTATTGTGGAAATGGTATGACATCATGAGGGACACCATGGGGGATCTTATTAGGACATCCCAAAAGAATGATGCAATTTGGGTGGTGGTAGACTGGATGAACAACGTTTCTCATTTCTTACTAATTAAGGTAATATACACAGTCGACCAGTAGGGGGAATTGTATGTTTGAGAAATATTATGGCTTCATGGTGTGCTGATAACCAATGTTTTGGATCGTGATCTTTGTTTCACCTCGTGCTTCTATAAGTGACTATAGAAGGCACTCAGTACCCATGTGTTATTTTGTACGGATTACCACCCACAGACAGATGGGCAGTCAAAGTGTACAATTTAGGTGTTAGAATATATTTTGAGATCATGTGTTCAAGATTTTGGAGGATCGAGTGAGAAACACTTTTTACTTGTTGAGTCTTCATACAACAACATATTTTATGCTAGAGTTCAAATGAATCTTTTTGGGGCACTTTATGTGAGATTGTATAGATCTCTGGTATGTTTGTCATAGTCCTAGGAGTCTAAGATATTATGACTGAGTCTTTTGATGGTAGTGTTAGATATGGTATTTTTGATTCAAAAACATATGAAAACGGCTCAGAGTAGGCAGAAGTCATATGAAGATAAGTGTCGTAGACCTCTTGAGTTCATGGTGGGTGATAGTATGTTTCTTCAGGTGTCACCACGGTTGGTTCATTGTCAAATTCAGATATAGTGAATGTTATAAACTATATATTTGGGTCCATTTTATATTTTAGAAAGGATCATACTGGTGGCTTACTGATTGGATCTTCCATAATGGCATAGTGGGATGCATGATGTTTTTCATGTTTTACAACTCTGAAATTATCACCATGATCCATCTCATGTGTTAAATGATGAGGATGTTGAGATTGAGTCTAATGCATTCTTTTAGCAGCACCCGGTTTGTATTTTGGACCATAGTGTGAAAGCTATACGGGGAAAGGTGGTGACACTGGTTCATGTTCTATGGAAACAAGGAAACGTTTAGGAAGAAACATGGGAGAGAGAATTAGATATGCAGACCAAGTGTCTTGATATATTTTCATTGGGAACACAATGATGCTAAGGAAGAGTAGCTCAGGGATTAGCCGTTATAAGAAAGGGAGGTTGTAAGATCCCAAATTTCCGTTATGGAACGAACCAAAGCTCCCAAGAGATTCTAAGGATAAATCTCCCTCATATTAGGGCCATTTGGTGTGTCATTGGTTGCGGATTGAATATCTGGGTTGAGGCTTCAAAGGGTTTTTAAATTAGGATATAAGGATTTGGCTGTGAGTTTGTTCACCAATTGATTCAATGTATGTGGTCAACAAGTTATATTTATTGTTTTTTTTGTAGATTTGTGCATATAGGGTATTTATTAATTTTTCCCTTAGATGAGTTCTTGGTTCCATTGACATGATGTGATGCATTGGGAGTCTAAAAAACCTAATGAAACCCTCATGATCCCCATGGGATGCATGGATGACGACGTGACTTATTTTAGGGCCACCCATGGTGTGCATCGACCCTCGCGAATGGATAATGGTAACATAGGGTGTGAAATGGATTCATGTTGACATATATCTCTAAAAAATGTGTAAATTGGTTTATGTAATAGGTTATAAGGGTTGTGGATAGTTGGGTCCAATGTGGTTAAAGGCTAAAGGATTTTTGGTAGAAATTTAAATTGGTTAAAAAGGTAATAATGGAAATATGATCAGGAATTTTGTATAAACATGAATATGCTTAGAGATTTAGACATGAGAAATGGGAAATGGGTCTAAAGGGGTTATGTATTATAATTGATGAATGTGTTAATGTATTGATGAATAATGTTAATTTCTAAATTATTAATATTATTGAGACATTGAAAATGATATTGGTTATGCTTGTTTTGAAATGTATAGTTGTGGTGAATGGTAAATAAGGATGTCAATATGGGTTGGTAGTGTGAGGTATAGAATCGATGTGCAATGCCCATGGGTTGAGTTAGACCAAGGTTCTAGATCCACCCTCAAATTCATGGGTTAGGGAAGGGAAAAGAGTTTTATTCCCCTAATGGATGCATTCCACCCAGACTAAGGCATGGAGGTGATGGTTATGAGGTGTCTATAATGTGAAGCCTAGTGAGATATGACCTGACTCTTATGGCCATATTCATGAGGATATTGAACATGCCTAATCTATTGAACACAAGAAAAAGGTATATTAAATCATGAAGTGCCTAAGTAGTGAACTCTGACTCAATGTAAGTATTATTAAAAATAACATAGTCTAGGATGGCCTTTTGAACATCTTCTCTTTAATTTCCATTATTTATCACTTGCATGAACTATCTTATTTTGCTGTATATTTTGGAAAACTGTTGGTGGTGGCCTACGAGTATACCCACACACTGTTTGGCCCTCCATTGGGTGCCTAAGTAGATTTCATGATTGCATATTAGGGAAAGTGAAAGGGACCTATGCTAGGGAGTTGATTTGGAGATGGAACATGTATGGGTGAGGTTCTAGACTTGGAGTCTAAACCATTTTTTAGATTCTTATATCTTATTTTTTGGGGGTTTTCCTCACTTGATGTTATTGTGTGTCCTGACTTTTTAGTATTGTAACTGATTCTACCCTATTCTAGGAGTTGGTTATTTATGAATGTTATTATCCTTTTCCTATTGTCTCTATTAATTAAATTATTATCTATTATCTCTTACTACGGAAAAGATGGTATAGTCTCTCCATGACCTATTATACCCTCACTGCTAGTTGGAAAACACTGGCATATGGGGAGGCACAATTGAGGTCATGTGGGAACCCACCTCGGGACAATGGATTAGCGTATCCCAAGTCGGGGAGGTTATAGATAATATCTTTAGGGAAAATGTTTTGGACATTTGATGAGACCAAGAGGTCATGGACATGGGAGAGGGGTATGTGGAGAGTTTTCAACTTAATTTAGACAAGGTTCAAAGATTGATAGGTGTGGGGAATTGAAATGTAGATGGGTGGTATTTATAGTGGATAAAAGGTGTTACACGACATGATTTCATGGTACATTGTCTTTTTAAATAAATTTCATAACTTATGTTGTAGACAATATCGAGTTAGAGGGAACCATGATATACAAAAATAGCAATTAGAAAAGCGGTTATTAATTATATTAAGAACATTATAAAATTCATAACCTTTATTTTTCAAAATAGACAACCTTTTTAAATTTGGAATATCAAAATTAGATTAGGGTGAATTTTTCACAATTTTCTCATATGATTCAATTTTTTATAAATAGTTAAAAATACCGCATTGTTGTTAATAACATACATTTTAATTTAAATATTTATATTCATTTAAATTGATTTTAATGTTAGAATATTAAAATAATAAAAATATTAATCCAATTTAGGTCTTAAAAAATATTTATATAATGAAATTATATATAAATATTTGTTGAAATTTTGATCGTCTCTTTTAACCATCTTCTAGCCACATTTTCAGAATTAGCATTAAACATAATTTTACCGCTTCTATGAATTGAATTTAAAAAAGACAGACATATACAGATGTAATTAGTATGAATAGTGTAGTTCAATGTCATACAATTATTCATTTATAAATAGCAACGTTAGAAATTTTAATTAATGTGGTTAATGGTAAATTGGGTATATAAAGGTAAAAATAATATAATATTATTATAAAGTTACCCTAAAAGTTGTCCTAAATTAATTTTATGATTTTCTTCCACCAAATTCATCATTGGGTTGATTTGGGATAACATAGAGACACTTGGATGACTTTATTATATTTTTTATATTATATTTAATGAAAATCCAATTTTGTTTTACATTTGTTTTTAACAAGTAAAATATTTTAAATGTGAGGTAATATAAGTTATATAGTGGATTATAAATAGTCATTAGAAATATAGAATGTTTATATACAATATATTAATTTTTTTATAATTTCAAAAGTTAAAAAATTAAATTAAATAGTGACACACAGATGATGTAGTAATATATTTATTAAAAGAAGAATAAAATAAATGATATTTATAATATTACTTTTAATATAATTTGATTTATTTAATGTCATAAAATATTTTATTGATGAAGTGGATGTATTTTTAATGTTTTAGAAGTCTTGGTTTGAATATATCATATTTATTTGATTTTATATGCAAGATAAAATAATGAATATTGTCAAAATTGACATTTAAGATATTTTAAAGTAAATAATATTTTATGAAATGATATAAAATTAATAAAAATAAATATTTTATAAAAATAACTAGGATAATTTCAAATATATTATAATGATCGATTTTGAATGATTTAATGGAAACTCTTCAATGAAAATGACCAATATATTATTAAAATTAAATAATGTGACAAAGTGTCACACAGTAATTTCTTTTAAGTACAATAATTTCTATATTTGGATAACCTAGAGAAAAACTATATCACAAATAGTCACTATAATTATAATATAATTATATAAATTATATTAATTCATTTATAATTTTAAGAGACTAAATAATTTTCCTCAATAATGAAACAATATTGAAGAAGTAATTGTTTTGTTAATAAAAATAACAAATAAATGATTTTAAAAAACATTAAAATAAATATATAATTTCATATAATTGAGGTGATCCACATAATTTTTAGGTGAATATAAAATTTTAGGATTATATTCCGCATTTTGGTTTGAGGTTATATTAGTGTTTTTATTTCTTTTAAAGTTAATGTAAATAAAAGTGTCAAAATTGACACTATTGATATTTTATAAAAATAAAATTTTATTATGTTATCTAAAAATAATAATAATCCTTAAAAATTAAAAAGTGATAATTATGAGGTCTAAAATTTCATAACATTTCCATTTATGGTAAATTGACACCATATAAGTAAACATTTATAACCATTTAATATTTAGAATATTATTACCACAATTAAAATTAAATATATTAAATAAAGTTAAATCGAAATGATATGTTTTAAAATAAAATCAAAACGTGTATAAATTTTATTGGTTGATATGATTTTAAACCATCATTATATTTTATTTTAAACAATTCACTTTGTAAATTTTTGGAATTGAAAATTAATTTTTTTTTAATTTATTATTTTGAGTGTTTTTTAAAGTCCTCTTCACTCTCTTATAAAGGGGAACCTATCCATATATTTTAATGACACATATATAACATTTTAGATCAATAAAACTGGTCAATATATTCTAATAAATTTCCTCACTTCATCCTAGAGGCCATAATTTTGGGTTAAATCCAACCTAAGGAGTCCTTTTGTGAAAATAAAAATGAGGCACTTGAAGAGGAGGTAATTATTTTACCAACTCTTTCAATGTTACATTCTTCTTATTCATATTCCTGTTTTGTTTCCATACTAAATTAATAACTATAATATTATCTATATTATGATATTTTATTATGATTATAGGACAACCATATTCTTCCTTTTACCCATCCTACAAAAAAAACATCTTTATGCGTGCTTGAGTATGACTTTCCATCTCCACACCGTGTTGTAACATGTTTTTTATCATTACATTATTTCAATCTGAATAATTTTGAATATAATGGATATAAATAATATATATTAAATTATCTTTATTATTTATAACTATCATATCATTCATTTCCCTACCCCTTTAACACTAACGAAATGATACAGTCCCTCGTGTGTATGTACGGCTTTCCGTCTCCATGATGCGATGAGATTTTTCCTCCAAGTTAACCATTGAAGAATGATTATAAAAATATATATAATTAATAAGTGTGAAATATATGAAATAATAATTTTAGTTTCATAATATATATATATATATATATATTCTCCTTTTTAATACAGAAGGAAAACATAAATAGCATTCATGCGTATGTACGACCTACCATCTCCATGAATTGTGTATTCCATTTCATATATCTATATATTATAAATATTTATATTTTTAATAGATATGATATATATAAAATATTTTTTACATTCTATATGTAAGTAAATCATGATCTGTGTTATACAATTAAGAATAACAAGTCAAAATACATACGATAAACAAAGTATTTATTACCCAAAATGTTGCTTTAACATGGAAGTGTTAATAAATTGGTAATATATAGTCAATAATGAGTCATATATGATATCAAGGATATTATTATTATTTTTTTATATGTTAATTATATGTTTAAAACCATTATACAAGAGTTTCAGACATATATGGAGAGTATCAATCCTATGGTAAAGAAATTCAGTACCACTTTTAATTTTTGTTAGTTATAATCATTGTTAACATCATTTTTCTTATGTGTGGTGTATGCAATAAACATATTATATTTTTTATCATTAATAAATTTATCTTCATTTTAAATAAAGATGCATTTGAAGATATTGGGTTTATCATATAAATGTTCAAATCGGTATGGGATGCTTTGAATGTTTAACGAATTATTCCTTTCTCTATTTCAATATTTTTAATATTATCATACATAATTATTTCTATTTATATACAGGATTATAAAAAATGTGTTTATATTTTTAATTTTATTTAAATACATTCAAAATTAATATTTTTAATATTTTATGTAAGGGTTTCTTTAACTATCCCACCATTTTAAATGTTTTAATGATTTATTCTTCTAAATCCTTCTCTTTAATTTCCCTAGTTTAAATATGTTATCAAGGATTTATTAAAATGGACTTTAATGTTTTAAAATAATAATTCTGTTAAAAAGTATCAATGTGTATGGGAAACATTGATTAAAAAACCTCTTTTTAAATGTCTTCTTTATAAGTGCACAGCTTTTGAATAAATGATTTCAAAGAAAAAGGGGTATTTGTCTCGAGATATTTGTAATTATTTTAATATATTATTTTTATCTATGTAAATATAATTTTTTAGTTATTATTCTTAATTGGGTTTTATCTATTATTATATGATTCTCTATATTTTATTTAATGGTTTATGATCAGTCTGATTTTGGATGTTCTATTTAGACACCATTTTTGGGTTATGGTTAAAGTATTAATATTTCATATACTAGTTTTTATTATGAATGCTTGTGTTTCACCATTTTCATATGAGGAATGTAATTGAGTTTGTAAGTGATGTGTGGGGACTACTATAGACCCTTAATGCATTGGTAGGTCTCAAAAGTCAAACTGGATAGGGTTTTTACCCATTTATGTATGGTCTTTTCATGAGGCATTGACAGTGTAGTTATGATGTTCGGAATTATGCATTCACTCATTATATGATTAGTTATTGTTAGTACATGTGAATTTTTGACTATTAGAGTGCCAATTTTAATGATTAAATTGAATTATTTGATATATTATTTCCATATTATGTTCACATTATATTTAAAAGGCTTTTGTTTTTGTTTTATACATTACCATAAAAGTTGATGCTTATTTATAAAAGATTCTATAGTGTTATTTACCCTTAAAGAGCATCTGATATCACTGCTTTCTGATGTTTTATTTTACCTGGATGCCAAGATGTGTTTTATTTTTGATATGAAAGGTTATTCTATGATAATAATGGCATTATCAATGAATTAGCAATGTTTTATTTTATGTTTTGAATTGTAACGTAAGGTTCATCTATTTAATATTTTTTCCAATATTGCTAAACTGATCAGTCCTTTGGGATTCTGTTACTTATAACAATTCCAATGTATTAAAATAATACATTGACCTTAGTCTTGTCGGTTTGGGGATTTACTATTGGAATAAATGTAGTTTTATAAACAACCTAGGAAATTAGATTTAAAAAACCAGAATTATAAAACATATCCCAATGAATGAATATTGAGGCCAAGTCTAGGTATATGATACCATATTTTAGATTTGGAAATGGATAATAAAGGTTTAACCTATGTTCTTTCAGATTGAGAAGAATATTTCATCATTTAAAGTTCCTATAAATGATTTGTCAATATTGTATCACTGTGATTAGTGTTTCTCACTTGGTTATTTGATTTTTGGTAAAAGTTTAGAATCCACGAGTTAGACATGCAATGGTTATACTACTAATGCTGAAGATATTAAAAAAGGAATTTAAATGATTAGAGTATTAAGGAATAAAATTTTAAATCATATTTAAGGGTTTATGATTAATGTGGAATGATTAAGGAAATATTTTTATTAGGAATCAATAATTATTTCATAATCAGTTCTCTTGTTATAGGAATCATGAGATATATAAGGATTGTACAATAATAATTCTTACTTGTAGTATTAGGGAGAATGAATGTTTTAATTATTTTTTTAATGTGATTATATATTTTATATGTAACAATAACATCTATATTATGTTATTTAATGAATTTTATTTTAAGATCATTTTTTTGAAACTTAGTGTCCTTTTTAGAATGTTAATTTTTATTAATGTATTTTAGAAAATTATTAAGTTTGTAATTGAGTAAGTTGAATATTTAATATTATTTTTTATGATAAAGTATGACTCATTGTATGCTTTGGGATAACCTATTTTGTTTCCCTAAAAAATTATAGGATGAAGGAAATACGTTTTGATATTTATGGTATACAAAAAGTGCTTTAGGTGAGAAAAATTCATTTTGAAATTTCATTTCTATATGTAAGGGATGAAGTGAAAATAGATCAAAGCACAACCAAATCATGAGATTATTCTTATGATTGGAAATTAAATCAAGTATGTTCTATCGAGTAATTATATGAATAGTAAAATCATAATTAAATTTTAGGAACATGTATCTATAAAATATGGTATCTTAATACCATTATCCTTTTTAAAATGATGGTATTTAATATCATCATTGATTTACATATTCAAAGCCCTCAATTTACTATTGATTGTTCACTTTTTTTTATTTATGACCTCAATAATTCCCTATAAATTTTTATGTTTTTTATCACTAATTGTGTATCTCGACATTCTACAAATGTTCTCCTATTCTAAAGACTAATATAATGGTGACCTTCACATTTCCCTTCACCTATTATTAAGAGTAAATGTTAGTAACTCTTTTAATGATGTGGGTTCTACAAAAATTTATTTTTTTGTATCAACCTTTTGTTTTTTAAATACAATTTCAAATTTTGATTATGCAATTAATTGAAATAAGGGAGAATGTAGCCCACAAATAGTTCATGGTATGTTATATTTTTAACAAAATTTGATAGCTTACCTTACACAGAACACCACGGTTGAGCGCACCATGATATACCTACTAGCCATTTGAAAATGTTTTATGAATAGTATTAACAAAATTATGAAATTTATATATTTTATTTTTCAAAATAGACTTCATTTTTTAATTCTTAATATCGTAATTATCTTAGGGTGAATGATAGGGGAGGTCTATCTCACATTTGGTATGGAAAATTGCAGGACAATTTCAGTAGTATAACGAGTGTACATAAAGGATTGTGGGAGGGGTTAACTAAATATAAAGTGGTATATCATCACATTGAAATAAAAAATAAATAAATTGATAGGAAGAAAAATTTACCCAAACATGAACAAATTGAAATTAAGAGGCATACCATAAAAGAGGTTCTTGAATAAAAATAATAAAGATAGATCCCTTTCATTGAAAGGGTGGTTCTAAAATCATGGGAGGACATTCTTGAGGGAATTTTGGGACCTTTTAGGACTATATAGAGGGGTAAAAGATTATATACATTCTCCATATATTTTTAGTGAACATGAATTGGTTCATTAGTGGTTTATTTAGTAAAAGTGAGGGTAGTTATTTCTCATTTCTCAAACATATTTTTTGCATTTTATACAAGAAAATTATCAAACCGACCAACCATGCTACTATTTTTCTCATGGTTTCTTCAAAAGATAAGTGTTTTTAATTATTTTTTAATTCAAATTTTCTAAATGATTATAATATTACCCTTTCTGATGTGATTGTGACTCATTTTCAAAATGAAATGAATTTTAAACCACAAAATATAATATAGGTTTTGGAGGATTCATAACACCTTTATGAAATTGATAAAATGTCATAAAAATAACATTTTTTAAATTATAATCATATATTTAGTCATGGATACCATTTATATAATTTATTATGTCACTTTTGGGTCATTATTATGTCATAATAAATAACATGTATTTATATTGTATTTAATTATTCCCTGAAATTTCGATTGACAAAGAAAATATTGAAGAATTTATTATTGGATAATTTATATATTTTGATTCAGAAAATAATATCTATATTATAAAAATAATTTTCTAAATAGATGAATTTTCAGTTTTAATATATAATTAATATTTATTAAGAAATGAGGATTTTTTTGACTATAACGACTGTTAACGCATATAAAAATTACATTTCACTACATAAAATTAAATTATAATTTATATTTAATATATAATATTTAAAAATAATATATAATTATAATATCATTTATTTAATAAATTATTTAATTATTCAAAATTATTTTCTTCATTTAAACTATATATTACCTAATTTATATTTTTTTAACTCATAAAAATTTATTTTTTAACAAAATAATTATTTAATAATTTATAAGTAAACAACAGTCAATATAATAAATATTATATTTATATTAAATTATTAATATTCATATTCATAGGGTTATATTGTTTTTATTCATTGTGAAATTATTTTTAACCCTATTTAAAATATTTTAGTTTTACCTTGGTTGAAAATATTTACTATAGTTAATATAGATATTGTATAAAAAAAGTTTAACTTATTACCTAATGTTAATTATGATGATTAAAAATATGGACTATATTTAATCATAACTAAATTAATATATTTAGAAGAATTTAATTTAATATAATACATGAAAGAGTGATAAAACATTATTTCTTTAAAATGATTTTTTTCAATAAAAATATGATTTTACATTAACTCTATAACATGTAATCCAAACTATATGACATTAAATTGATAAATATAAATATATAAGCTAAAATAATCTTTTAATCATTCTACATTAGTGTTATTTTAATTAATTATAATATATGAATAGTATGCATTTTAATATTGTTTTCAAGAAAAAGCATTTTTAAGCCTAAAATAGTCTTATTCTAAAATCTTGTATAATGACGATTTCAATATAATTATATTTATTAAAAATATCTAAATAATACTTATGTTAATTTTAAATAAAATTAAAATATTAAATGGACTTATATATTACTATATTTATAAATAGATATTACTATTTGATAAAAATTGGTATTTTTAAGAATTTATTGAAAATTTAATATTTTACAAATAATAACAAATATTCACCCCAGTTAATTTTTATATGAAGATAAAAAAAATGGATTTAATTTTATCAAATACGTTTATTAAATTTTCAAGAAATTAATTCAGTTATTTTTTCCTAAAAACATCAATTTTCTTGAGCATATTTTGAAGAAGAAAAATACATTACTAAAAATAAATATATTATTTTCTAAGAATTCATCAATAAATTTTTGTTGACTAGTAAATATATGTATATTTCATAAAATTTTAAATCATATTTATACCTTCCAATTTAATGGGTATGTTTAAACAGTCATATATAAATAATCATTATTTGATGGGTTTGGTGTTTCATAATGCATATTCCATCAAACATAATTTTCCCTTTAAAAAACACATGTAGTTACATTAACACCCCCCCCAATATATTACTACCTAAAAATTTGAACCTGATCTAGTTATGAAATGTTTTGAAACATGAAATTATATTTATTGAAAACCAGCATCTCAAAAAGGCTTAATAAATCATACACCTGAAAAGATAGATAAGGAAGTAAGAAGGTCATAAAAAAATAGGTTTCCAAGAAGAAGAACATTATTTGGAAGTGAAAACATAGACCAGTAATAAAATAACTAACACCAAGGAACTAATAGAGTGTGATACACAACATGGTCAGCAGAAAGATGATGGCTAAAAAACCATAAATTTGTGATGGGTGAAAAGACCATAAATTCATAAGAGATAATTTTACTATTACAACATTTTTGTTTCAAGATTATTTTCCAAGATTTAAGGAATTAATTTTCTTTTTAAACTATAGACATAAGGAATCATAAATTCTTGATGAGTTTAATTTCTAATTTTAATCAATTTTCTCCAAAATCTCATCCTTTTCTTCAAACAATGAGAACTAAAGATGAATTTGTTCTCTTCCTTAACCTCTAGATTAATTTTTAATAAATCACATATTCCAAAATAGAATAATAATCTATTCATCCTATCTTTACTGAATAATTTTTTTATTGTAATGTAATATAATACTAAATAAATATTCCTAAATACAATAATCACTAAAATAAAACAAAAAGACCAAATTTTAACATAGGACATTCATTAGAAAAATATTCATATATCCCAAATAACACCAATAACCCCAAAATTAATAAATATTATAACCTCAAAAAATTTCTCATACCTTTTATTTTACACATCCAATAACATAATAGCCTTTTTCTCAAATAATCTTTTATATTAATCATAATGGGTATATATACCACAACTCAAATAAAATAAATCTCGAATTATCCATAATCACCACAAAAAAATTATCTTGTAATATGTTTTCCCAAGATATCCTTATTCATACTAAACATCCATAATATAAATACTGAAAATTAGAATCAATGATTTTAAACATATTATTAGAACCATTTTATATAAGTTTCAAATCCATAAATAAAACAATTTGTGAAAAATTTATTAGATGTTTCATGATTTAGAAAACTATGATTTCATTTATATACTAATTCAATAAAATATTTCTCAAATACTAATACATAAACACATAAATCCTTATACATCAATTATTTCCATTGAATTTTTCATCCCTTAGTCTAGGATTTACACTTGTATATGTTAATTGACCAAGATATTGCACAAACTATACAAACATAGAAAATTGATCAAAAAACGTTATCATAGGTTTTAATTTATTACTTTATATCATACACATCATTTTTTATGAAAACTAGCTACATTATTCCTTATTTTTTCACAACTAAAACACCATTTAGTTCCTCTATGTCATTTACCTTTGTGTTTCTTTCCCCATTTTTGACATTTAGAAAATTGAATCTTATTTCTTTTATCACCATTATCTTATCGAATTAATTTACATGATGTCCTCCAATTCTTTGATGTTTGTAGAAATTACACCATATCTATGTTATTAGGTAATATTATTGATAGATGGTTTGGTATAATCACAATATGTCTTACTTGAGCTCCCATTAAGTTTGGAATATCATTTGAGAAGTCATCACATTTCCCATCACAATGATTGTCGACATGGTTCTTCTAATTTCCATTATCTCATAAGAATATAGGTAAATTTAGGGATGATTAATTGTAAAATGTAAAACACATAACCTGTAAGAATGAACAATTAAATATATAACCTGTAAATGGTATTTATTTCCTTGACTTAATGATTTATAGGCTTCATTCTATGTAAATAATGATTAATTTCCTCACATGGAATTTTATGGGAATTAATATTACCTTAACAATGGTTCATAAAGATCTTATGATTTTACAATATAATATCACCTAGGAGTTTCAATATTGGGGAGAAATTAGTCCATTTTTTGTGCCCCATGTAACAGCCCATGCTTCAACTGTACGTTTCCCTTTGAATAATGCAATAGCTTGCATTTTACGCAACTTTGAGATTCTAACAAACCGGAATGAATCAAACTAGTTGTTATGAATATTAAGACCCAATTTTTGAATTTTTATAAATTTTATTTTTCAAAATGGAAATAATTTTTGAATTCAGAATATAGAAATTATCTTAGGGTGAGTTTTTTGTATTTTTCTGAAAAAAGTCAATTTTTGATGAATAGGGAAAAACAATGCGTTATTTGTTAAAACCGGCTTTTTTTAAAATAATTATTTATTTTATTTAAATTTATTTTATGTAAAAAAATATACATAATACCTATTTATGTTAAATTTAATTCATTGGAGTCATTTTATAATAAGTTTAGATATATTAAAATCTTATTGAACTTTTTACCGTCTTTTTTCCACCTCCTAGGAGCATTTACAAATTTTCATAAAAAATAATTTTACCGCTTCTGTGATTATAATCTCAAAAATCAGCGAGACATGGTTAATATTAATAAGTAAAATGTGGTTCAATAAGTTGAAAATAAGTTTTGGTGAATACTGACTTTTGACTTTTATTTACCATGGTTAAAATTAAATATGGTAATTATGGGTAAAAATGATATCGTAATTACCCTAACACATGTCCTAATTGTCTTGGATAAATATAATTCGGACAAAAACAACCTTAGGATAAAATATGACCCTCTTTGGTCAACTTGGATTAGATTAAGACATTTATTATTATTTTATTTAATGAAAAGTTAAAAGAGTTAAATTCAAAGTTTAATAACTAAACCATTTTTAATATAGGGTTACACACAATATAAATTTGACTATAAATATTCATTAGAAACATAAATATATTTCATACATTATTTTATTTTATTTATGACACAATGATGATGCAGTAACTACCTTATTAAGGAAATATTAAAATAATTGATATTATAAATATCCAAATAAATTCAAATTTAGGCTTATGATGAATTCGTATAATTTTCATGGTTAATGTGACATTTTTTAGTTGGTTAAATAAATTTTATTCGATGTTATAAAGTTTTAATGTCTTTCAAAAAAATCAAATACTAAATAGTGTCAAAATTGACATTATTGAGTTTTTAAAACAAATACTATATTATTAATTGATAAATAATTAATAAAAATATAATTTTATGCCAAAAGACTTATATACGTTTATATATATTTATAATTAACCACTTGTGGTTCTCTTGGTAGTTTATAGTATGTTTATTAACCATATAATATAAAAATACAAAGAGACATGGTAAATGTCAAACTATTTAACTAAGAGTGAAATCTAAAAGATAATGTTAATATGGTGACCTAAACCTATCTAAAACCTATTGTTTGATAGGTTGTAGACCCATACTCACCTTATCCTCTAAATGAATTATTTTTGAGCCATTAGAAACCGAAAATTATTTTATTATAACATAATATTTCAAACTTTTCCTAAAGTGACCCTCACCTCTCTTATAAAAGGGAACTACTCCTTCTCTCAAAATCACACCTCCCATGCCATTTGTCTCTTCCATACTCTACCCAAATATCCTAAAAAATTAACTCCCTTTATCCTAGAGGAATTCCTTTGGTCAGAAATCCATCTTATGGATCCCTTTTGATAAAATCAAAAGAAATAACCCGAAGAAGGAATAAATATTTAATCACCTCCTTCAAGTTATTTTCTTCTTCCACGTCCTCTTTATTTGTTTTTTCCATAACAAAATAATAAATCCAATACCTTATATATACTGTGATGTTATTATAAATATTTTACAACCATATTCGTTATTCTATCCATCCTATAAATGACAAAGTCACCATACTTGTGTACGTACGGCTTACCGTCTCCACGTCGTGGTGTAGTTTGTTATATAAACACTTCATTATTTGGATGGGTATAATAATAGGTATAACTAATGTAAATAATAAATATAACATGTTATTGATAATTTATATATTATTTACCATCCAATTACATATGATTTCTATATCAATATAATGATATTGTCGCTCGTGCATACGTACGGATTACCGTCTCCACGAACACGATGAGATTCATTTCCCCGTCATAACCATTCAAGAATAATTTTCATTCGATGACTAAAAATAATTTTTATGAACATAATATCATTATTTATATGAATCAAATACATCATATCTATACCAAACATGGCATACATAACCAATCATATAAAGGAAAACGAATCAGTTAACGCCCAAAACGATGATACTACTGATATATTATTAACAAAGCAATACTAAAGGATCATATATGATATCATATATATGTATATAGTTATTCTATAATTTAACAAAAATGATTTAACTATTATATAAGAGGTTAATGTACCCTCTACCAAGGAAAAGTACAAGGTAATGGTTAATTTCACAATCTCTTTATTATCCGAGGTTGTTTTTACGTAAGTATTTACTGGGACCTCTTTATCATCCACATCAATGTTTTCTTAAAAATTTATTTCAAAAACATTTTTACTATTTACTGTACTACGGGATAAAGTCATTTATACTATTATTTGACCTTATATGTTTTGAACGGAATCTTTCCATCATTTTCCAAACAAGGTACTTTATGACCTTTTTTACAAAATTAAGGTAAGATTGTTTTTTTATCTTATATGGTGGGTGTGGCTATTTTCTACCATTATAACATAATATAAGCTTCCCTTACAAGATTATAAGAATATTTTCAAAATAAATGTTTTCCTATATAATTATATGACTCTTAAATGGTTTCAAAATAGACAGAGGTATTTCCTTCAAATAGTTTTCATTTCATCTATGTCAACATCCTTTGATGGATTTTAAACTTGTTTGGAATTGATTTATTATGATAAAAATCTTCCACATTGTATTGATGGTTTTGCGATATGTTGTACTGTGGATGTGTTATTTTTATACCCTTCATGGTTTATGGTTAAAGTATTTACATTTCGTATGCTAGTTTTAATAAGAATGATTATGTTATGTTTCATCCTTTTCATATTAGGAATGTATTGGACTTAGTATGTGATGAGTGGAGCCCGATATAGCTCTTTGGTGCATCATTAGGTCTCATGAGACAATTAGACATGGAATTGGTTGAGGCCTTTCCCAATTTGATATATGGTTTTGGCTGAGGCATAAATCATTTTTAGACATCTTGGCTGAGGCCATGAAAAGATGTTTCAAAATGTCTGGCATTATACATTCCCTCATTATGAAAATAATAATGATGGTTCGTGTGGTCATTAAACTAGTAGAATACCCATGACTATGTTTTATTATGGAATTATTTACTCAGCTAATATTCCTACAATAAAATTTTCATCTTTATTATTTGTAAAGGCATGTGTTTTTAATTATTCACCATGCCTAATGTTTATGTTATATTTTACTGTATTTATTACCCTTACTGAGCATTTGAGCTCACCCCTTTCTTATGTTTAATTTTCTCAGGATATGAAGAAGTTAATTATGAGTGACTTGAAGGCATAATATTGGAGGATCAGATATTTCTAAAGGAATAAATTAGTGTTGTTTTTCTTTTCAAGTTGTAATGTTGAACTTATATATGTATCTTGTATCCAATAATACTAAAATTATCGGTCATTTAGGAAATGATTCATTGTATCATGCTAATGTTATGTAATAAATCACCAACTCTGAGTAATTGGGGTCAGGGGGTTACAGTTGGTATCAGTGTAAGTTTAGTACAAAACTTGGAAACTGGATTTAGAAAAACTTTGATTAGAAAACATTACCCTAAGATAGACTTTGAGGATAAGTATAGACGAACTTCCTAGAATTTTGGTACTGCAGAGATTTTGTGAGTTTTACAAGCAATAGAACCCTGTCTGGATATGAGCAGGTAGAGGTGTCTCTCGCACAGATGTAACTAGGGGTAAAACCTGAAAACCCCGCTATGATCAAGACTCGAACGAGAACAGGTGCATGACAAAGGGTCTTGCTGCACTCTTGGTTACGACACTCCTGGGGGATATGCTTTGGAAAATTTTTCATTTTCTTTACAAACTATTATAAAGGATTTACGAGTATATACCTCCTAAAATAAAACATTTTTATGATTATGGATTATATCCATAAACTGTTCAATTTATGTTAAGTGTTTTACAAGTTTGGAATTGTGTATTGTGATTCATAAACTAATCTACTATATGCCATTGTTTAGAAATGGAACCTAGTGGAAGTAATGGGAACCATATCAATGCACGTAATTCATGTAGGTATTTCCCTCCCACTCAAGATAATTATAGTGGAGCTGGTGATGAAATTGGTGTTGATCAACTTATCACTATACTGGAAAAACTCACTCAGGTTATGAATAATAACCTTACCCATATATAGAACCCTGATCCAAAACGTGGAGGATCAATGTTAGACTGATTCATGAGGCAAAACCCACCAATATTCAATGGGATTGCAAATCCATTAGTAGCTGAGAAATGGATATGTTCCTTAGATAAAATATTTCATACTTTGGGGAGTAGCAAAAGGGAAAAAGTTTTCATGAAAGTTTATCACCTCACAGGAGATGCATATCAATGGTGTTCATTAATTCAAAACCCAAACGAAGATGACAAAGTATAAAACATGGAATTTAGGGAGTTTAAAGAGACGTTATTAGAAAACTACTTTCCACATGACCATCAAGAAGATATGGAAAGACAATTTCTGAGTCTGAGGAAAATGGAGGATGAGAATGTCGTAAAGTATGAAGATAACTTTACAAGGTTATCAAGTCATGCTGCAAATTATATACATAACCAAAGAATTAAGATTAATCATTTCTTTGATGGGTTAAAACCATTTCTCTGTCAATAATTAGTCTCGCAATCCTTCTCATCATGTGAAAATGTTGTCTCATGTGCTGTCATGACAGAAAATAAATTCTCTAAGTCTTACTACTTTAAATAAAATCAAGAGAAGAATAGATATGCTGAACACTCTAGGAAATGAAATAAGGAAATAGGGAAGAAGGGAAGAGTTTAATTTCCACCCAGTGATAATTATGGAAGGAAGCACCTGGGTTACTATCTAAAAGGAAAAGGGGTATTCTACAAATGTGGACAAAAAGGAAATCTTTCTAGTTATTGTAAGGGGAAGAAATAAGCTATCAATGTTCAATGCTAAAATTACAGGGATATGAGAAATTATGAAAATGAATGTCAAAAGTGTTAGGAAAACATACCTCAGAAAAGGCCAAGGGATCAAGGCCAAGATTATGCGATCACTAATACTGAGGTTGAAGATCTGAAATACATAGTGGTAGGTAATTTAAAGGTTTCCTAAATTTTAGCCAATGTTTTATTGGATTATGTATCATCACATTGTTCTATATCTTCCCAGTTTTCAATGAAAATTAAATATTTCCAATTTTATTTAACAAGAGGGTTTTTATTGAAAAATCGTAAGGGAAGTATCATTTCAACAAAGTTTTGTGAATTAGTCCCCATTAAGGCATGTAAAAAAATTATCTACTGATATAATCGTCATACCCATGATTGAATTTGATATAATCCTTGGTATGTATTATATTTTGGACCTTGATGCGAAAATTTATTGTAATGAAAAGGAGGTTACAATTCTCGATGATGATAAATAGTACCTTATCATTAGAGAATAAATGACAACATCATATTATTAACTACATCCACCCCCAGTAGCTCTACTAAATTCAATTATTGGGGAGGATGAGAATGAAATAATTATAGGGGAGGAAAAGATTTTTCAAATAGAGGATGTACCTATTGTCTAAGAATATGTTGATGTGTTTCCCGAGGATTTTCCTGGACATCATCCAGAATGAGAAATTGAGTTATCCATTAATTCAATTTCTGGTTCAAGGCCCATATAGAAGACCCCTTATAGAATGGACACTATGGAATTAGTGTAACTAAAGAATCAACTTGAGTAATTTAGTAATAAGGGGTTTATTTGACCTAGTTTTTCTCAATGGGGATCCCCTGTCCTTTTTGTTAAGAAGAAAGATAGATCTATGAGGTTGTGCCTTAACTACAGGGAGATCAATGCTATAACAATATAGAACAAGTATCCCCTACCTCGTAATGATCGTTTATTCAACCAACTTCATAGTGATAAATATTTTTCAAAGATTAAACTCCGATCAGGATATCTTCAGTTGTGTGTGAAGAAGAAATAAATTCCAAAAACAGCATTTCGAACCAGTTACGGGCATTATAAGTTTACCATAATGCCTTTTGGATTGATTAATGCACCCTCTATCATCATAGATCTAATGAATAGAGTTTTCAAGGGATATCTTGATGACTTTATAGTGGTATTTATTGTTGATATATTGGTATACTCCAAAATCTACGAAGATCATGAAAATCACTGGAGCATTATTCTAAAGACTCTTAGAAGAAATTAAGTATATAGGAAGTTTAGCAAGTGTGAATTATGGATTCAGTAGATTTATTTTCCTAGCCATATTGTCTCTAAGTATGGAATCTTTATTGATCCTTCAAAGACCAAGGCAATCCAAGAATGGCCCTCACTGACGAGTATAACTGAGGTACGCAGTTTTATTTGTTTAGCATGTTATTATCAATGTTTCGTCCATAATTGTTTTCCCGGTTGGATAACCCATTAACCAAGCTCACACGTTAAGGGGTTAAATTTTTTTTGGATAAAATAGTGTGAAGAATGCTTTGAAGAACTGAATAGAATATTAGTTAATGCTCTTATCATGACTCTACCATCCGGTAATGATGGGTTTGTTATTTATAGTGATGCTTCAAAGAAAAAACATGGGTGTGTCCTTATGAAAAATGATAGAGTTATTGCCTATGCATCATGACAGCTAAAAATTCATTAGAAAAACAATCCTACTCATGATCTTGAGTTAGCAGTTTTAATATTTTATCTGAAAATATGGAGACACTATCTCTATGGTGAAAATGTGTGATTTATACTAATCATAAGAGTTTGAAGTATATTTTCTCACAGATATAACTCAACTTATGGAAAAGACGATGGATTGAACTACTCAATGATTATGATTGCACTATACTTTACCACCTGGGGAAGGAAAATAAGGTGGCATATGCTTTGAGTAGAAAGGACCATGGAGTTTTGAACAAGATGAGAGTTTAAAGGGATCCTATTTTTATGGATCTAGTAAAGATGATTATGGGAATAAGCATGGAAGGTGAAACAACAATAATTTTCAAATGTTTTCCAATCCATATTTACTATATAGAATAAAGAGTTCTCAGACAGACGATGAGGAGTTTCAAAAGAAGATTAAAGCCTTAAATGATGGGAGATTGAATGACTTTGTATATGAAGATGGAATTTTGTAATTTGGGAAAATACTTTGTGTTCTTGATATACCAGATCTAAAAAGGTAATTATTGGATGATTCTCATTGCTCCAATTTATCTATACAACCAGGGAGCACCAAGATGTATTGATATTTGAAGGAACATTTTTTGTGGGACAACATGAAGAGGGAGATTGCTGATTTTGTGTCAAGATTTACGGTTTTTCAACAAGTGAAAGCTCGAAGGCAGCAGCCTTGAGGAGTCATGAAACCACTTCCCATATCAAAGTGGAAATAGGATGGTATTATGATGGACTTTTTCATGGGGATACCAAAGACTACTAGAATGAATGATGAAATATGGGTCATTATTTATCATCTTACCAAGTCAGCACATTTTATTTCTATAATAGAAGATTTAATACTTGAACGTTTAGGAAGAATGTATATTAATGAAGTTGTAAGACTTAATGGAGTACCCCTATCAATTGTTTCTGATCGTGATCCCCATTTTATATCAAGATTTTGGAAAAGCCTTCATAAATCCCTGGATACTGAACTTATTTTGAGCACTGCCTACCACCCTCAATCTTATGGACAACCAGAATGGGCTATTAAAACATTATAATACATGTTGATATCTTGATCACTTTAGTTTCAAGGTATGTGGGATCAATATTTACCTCTGGTATAATTTTCCTATAATAATAGATTCCTTTTAAGGATTCAGATGGCACCATATGAAGCATTATATGGAAAGAGATATTGCACACCAACTTGTTGGGATGATGTTGGTGAAATAAAACTCGTAGGCCCAGAACATGTTGGGTAATAATGCAAAAAGTGAACATTATCCAAACCCACATCAAAGAGGCACAAATTAGGCAATAGAGCTATGCTGATAACCGAAGGGAGGATTTGGAATTCCAAATAAGAGACTATGTTTTCATGAAGGTATCTCCATGTAAGGGTGTTATATATTTCATTAAGAAGGGTAAATTGAGTTCTAGGTACATATGACCTTTCCAAATTCTTGAACGAATTGGAGTTTTATCTTATTGTTTGGAAATTCCTCCAAGTCTTTCCAAAGTTCATTATGTGTTGCACGTATCATTGTTGAGAAAATACATGCCTCGCCCAATTAATGTACTCACCTATAAAGAAATTGAACTAGAACCTGATATGTCTTATTGTGATGATCCTGTCAAAATTATTGATACCATGGAACAAGTGCTGAGAAACCGGACGACTCGTCTGGTAAAAGTTCTAAGAATAAACCATAAGACGGAAGAGGCAACATGGGAACCAGAGGAACTTATGATGAAGAACCACCCGAATCTTTTTGTGCGGTAGTATTCTAGAAATTTTAAAGATGAAATTATTTGAAGGAGGTAATAATGTAACACCCTAATCTCTCACTGTATGTTTCCCTTTGAATAAAGTAATAGCTTACATTGTTTGAAACTTCGAGATTCTCACACACCACGACCAATCAAACTAGCCATTATGAATATTAATAACCAATTTTTGAAATTTTATAAATTTTATTTTTCAAAATTGACTTCATTTTTGAATTCGGAATATTGAAATTAGCTTAGGGTGAATTTTTTGTATTTTTCTAAAAACATTCAATTTTTGATGAATAGTGAAAAACGTTGTGTTATTGGTTAAACCAACATTTTATTTAAATAATTATTTATTTTATTTAAATTTATTTTAGGTCAAAATAGATACATAATACCTATATGAGTTCAATTTAATTCATTGGAGTCATTTTATATTAAGTTTAGATATATAAAATTTTTATTGAACTTTTTACCGTCTTTTACCCAACTCCTATCAGCATTAGCAAATTTGCATAAAAAATAATTTTACTACTTCTGTGAGTAAAATGTCAATAATTTGAGAGACACGGTTAATATCATTAAGTAATATGTGGTTCAATAAGATGAAAATTATTTTTTGTGAATAGTAACTTTTGGCTTTTATTTACCACGATTAAAAGTAAATATGGTAATTAAGGGTAAAAATGATATCATAATTACCCTAACATATGTACTAATTCTATTTGATAAGTATAATTCAACCAAAAACATCCTTATAAATAAAATATGTCCCCCTTTGGTAATCTTGGATTAGATTAGGACATTTATAATTATTTTATTTAAAGAAGAGTTAAAAGAGTAAAATTCAAAGATTAATAACTAATCCATTTTTAATATAAGGTTTCACATAATATAAATTTGACTATAAATATTCATTATAAATATAAAAATATTTCCAACATAATTTTATTTTATTTTTTATTTTTATACATTATATAATATATTTTATTTATAAAACTATGATGATGCAGTAATTACCTTATTAATGAAATATTAAAATAATTGATATTATAAATATCCAAATAAATATAAATTGATACTTATGATTAATTCCACTAAATTTATAGGTTAATATGAAATGTTAGGGTTGGTTAAATAAATTTTATTTAAAGTGATAAAGTTTTAATGGCTTTCAAAAAAAATCAAATACTAAATAGTGTCAAAATTGACATAATTGAGTTTTTTAAAACAAATACTGTATTATTAATTAATATAATATTCATAAAAATATATTTTTCGGCCAAATGACTTAGATAAAGTCATATATACTAATAATAAACCACTTGGGCTTCCCTAGGAAGTTTATAGTAAGTTTATTAACCACATAATATAAAAATACAAAGAGACATGGTAAATATCGAACTGTTTAACTAAGAGTTAAATCTAAAAGATAATGTTACTATCATGACCTAGACCTATATAAAACCATTTGGATGAGGGTTTTTCGACCCATTACCCTTTTATCCTCTAAATAAATTATTTTGGAGCCATTAGAAACCGAAAATTATTATATTATAAAATAATATTTCAATCTTTTCCTAAAGTGACCCCACCTCTCTTACAAATGGGCACTTCCCCTTCTCTCAAAGTCAAACCTCAATTCCATTTGGCTCGGCCAACCTCTTCCCCCAAACATTCCCCCCTTCATCCTAGTGGAATTTATTTGGTCATAAATCCAACCAAATTATCCTTTTGGTCAAATCAAAAGAAAGAACCCGAAGAAGAGGTAAATATTTCAGCCCCTATTTCAAGTTCTTTTCTTCTTCCACTTCCTCTTTCTTTGTTGTTTCCATAGAAAAATAACAAATAAAGTAACTTATACAAACATTTATGTTATTATAAATATTTTGAAACCATATTCGTTATTTTATCCATCCTATAAATGACCAAGTCATCATACTTGCGTACGTACGACTAATCATCGCCACGTTGTGGTGTAGTTTGTTATTAAATCACTTCATTATTTGGATGGTTATAATAATGAGTATAACTAATGTAAATAATAAATATAACATGTTAATTATTATGTATATATGATTTACTATCCAATTAAATAGGATTTCTCCATCAATATAATGATGAAACAGTTGAGGAAGTAGAATTCCTGGATTAAAAAATTAATAATAATGATCAAATAGATTAATGTAATGTAAAACCAATCAATAACACATTGTTCATGAATAAACAAAGAAGAATTTTGAAAGGGTAAATGCAAAAAAAAATTAGGGTTGAAATGAACATTTAATGGAAGAGGAATCACAATTGTTGTAGAGTATTTATAGAAATGTTTTCGATTAACCAAAAACTCAAAATTATTGAAAAATAAAATTAAAGGAATGTAAAAAAGTGGTTCTAGAATGAATACATATGAAAAAGGGAGAAAAATAATGTGTTTTCCTCTTTTTATATGGTGGGGATCACCTGAAAAATAAATTGTGTGAGAGTTACAAGACATGTAAGCCATTCACATCATTTACCCACTTATCTAACTCATGTACTAGCATATAAAGGTTTTATTAGTGTATTTCACATTAGGAATTTCAGATAGACTATTCTCTCTAGAAAATAGGTTTGTATCATAGACTAGGTGAAGCTTCAAACTATTCATTTCATTCAATATCTTCATTCTATGTGTGTGGTTTATTTTTAGCGGGATTATGACTATTTAATTTTCCACATCGTGTAATGAAAATACAATATGTGTACTAGATTCACATCATGTAATGGACTAATGGGAAGGTATGTATCCTTGTTAGCATGTTTTGAATGACATAGAAACATTGTGTATGTGATACAAAACATGTAAAGAAATTTTGTATATTTTTCAGCACTTCTTCATTTGAGTATTTTAATTTTAATTCCCTTGAAAAAACCACAGAACTAGTATATTATCAAATAAATCTTAAATTAGACATAAATAAATTTATCCAACATATAAGTATATATATATATATGTGTGTGTAATTTCATCTTATGAAATTCCCCCCACAATCCCAAAATTTTTTGTCCTAAAAAATGAATCTCAATGGTGATTCCAAAAGAAACATGTTTTAAAAAATGAGGCAATAGTTATATCCAAAAAATAATATGGAAGATGAAATATTCTGTCTTCTAGAATCAATCCTCTATGGTAAATTAGTCATTCATTGTAGTTTATTTCATTATCAATATTCATTTTTCATTTATTTATAATTTCCGAACTAATATATAAATAATATACCCACTTGTCAATTTAACTACCAATAAACATTTTTTCATCACTCAAGGTAAAAAATAAATTTTAGTTTTGATTATGCATTTAATTCATCTTTCTAAACGTAAATAACCATTTCTTTTAACATCTCCAATATGTAAAGAAAAATTCAAAACCATTCATGAGGGCTTCAGCGAAAAGGGTTCAAATGAATATGAAGCTGATGGATTGTGGCTTTAAAGTAAATAATACATTTCAAAAGGAGGGTAATCACTAATGTAAAATTCATTATAGTCATTAACAGTGAAATGAAGTGATTCCTACTAGAAAAAGTGTCTCTATTCTCCAAAAAAATATTTTTCCATTAGTATATCTTGAATGTATAAAAAATGTTCCCTTTTAGTTATTTTTAATTTTATTTATATTTAAAAATTAATTTTTAGTCTATGTCTCTCATCCATCCCCTAACCACATATGATCCATCACAGGATGCATAGGTCTGGTAATGTAGATTTTTGACCTTCCTAATACACAAACAAGTATCTTTTTATTTTATATTTCTATAAATTTTTCCAAGGAATAGGGTGGGCATATAAGATGAGTAAATTAATCATAGTTCACATAATATCTTTCATGGGAATGTTATATAGTACATATCCACAAATATAACATCATGTGTCCATTAGAAGTTGAAATTCACCCACACTTATTCAATGTATAATCATTTATCATACCAAGAGTAGGGTAGGAAGGGATAATTAGCTCCAAAGCCCTCTATCCC
Source organism: Viscum album (assembly GCA_963277665.1). Taxonomy (NCBI): domain Eukaryota; kingdom Viridiplantae; phylum Streptophyta; class Magnoliopsida; order Santalales; family Viscaceae; genus Viscum; species Viscum album. The sequence goes on from OY728141.1 coordinate 518,255,545, forward strand.
AACATGATTATTCATGGCTAAAACATTATACATAAGGGGGAATTATGTACAGGTGAAATGAGGAACAACTGGACCAACAATGATTTCATTAATAAAATTAAAAATGTATTTATTCAATCATAGCCTCAATAAGATATCAATGAATGTTCTAACAGGTTATTATTCCCTATGTGTCTCTTAATAAATATTGAAAAAAAGAATATGAAATTATAGGTCTTGAATTCTCCCGTGAATAAGAGTATATGAAAATAAATATAAATCACTCATGGTTTAAAATTCAATAATAAGACAATCAAGAGTAATTTCTATAATGTAAAAATATAATTAATGCACTAAACACATAAATCATGCTGAAAATTATAAAATTGAATAAAACTTGTACTTAAATATTTTCCTACCTAAATTTTTATTTAATATAAATGGGTGTATTGAGTTTTCAGGTTTGAACCATGATTTTAATGAAAAATGGATCTGAGTTAGGTGAAAATTGGAAATAATCCAAATGTATCAACAATAAATATCATAAATGACTCCCCCAAACATTAAATGAGACTTTTTCTGCATAGTATTAAAAATAATCATTAATGATATATCAATAATAGTATATAAAAAATTAAATTTGAATTTTAAATTCAATTAAAGAATTGAGAGATCGATGTATTAAATGTTATTCAATAGGGAAACATGGTGGATTTTTTTAAGATATTTTGAAACCTATAAAATTGGTTAGAATGAAAAAAAAATCACATGATAAATCATTAGCCTATAGGGTTACCCAATTTGGAATAAAAAATGACTAGGTGAATATTTTCAAAACTAGCTAAAATCAACTTAGATAAATGCATTAACATGATAGTGTTTTGTTTAGGAACAGCCTATGAATAGATGTGATAATAAAGGGAAACATATATCCGTATAAGATGATATAAAATAAAGAAAAAAATATGGCATGCGTTCTATAAAGTGGTAACTTGTCATAGTCGTCTAGAGAGATCAAAAAACTGATTAGGCAATATTGTCCATTGGCTTAGAGGTCTGTTTCCTCCTACAATAATTGGTGGTTTTGTCATCTATATATCTAATATGTTCCATGGGATTAGCCACCACAAGTGTGTTCAATCTCTTGAGGAAAGAATATAATTTTTTTTCTTCATGGTGGGGACCTATGTTGAGCATGTATTTCATGTGATTTATCCTCAAGATGGAGCTCTATGTTAGCCAGTTACTGACACATATGATGGAGGGAAGATATTGGTGGTACAACTGCATCAATAACCATAGAGGAGGTAGAAGGGCTTGACATGGGTAAATTTATATAGTAATAAAATTAAAATAATATAACTAGAGGTAAAGAAATAATATAAATCATATATATATATATAGAAATGATGAATCAATGAGAAATAGAATACAATGAGTACAAAAAATTTCTCCCAAACAAATTACAAAAATGGGGGAGGTGATCGTGAAAAAACTAGGTAGTGAACACAAATTCATCAAGGTCCCCATTAGTTTTCCCCTACAAAATAGTGTGTTTCTATATATGGAATAATCTATCCATATCAGTGATGGTGGAAGTGGATGAGGGATTAACCTCTATAGTAGGTTTTATGGAACTGAAGGTGATCTCTGTGGATAATATAGGATATGTGACAATCCTTATGGTTTCCATGTGTCTGGAAGTAGGGTTGAGGAATGTAACCTTGATAGAGGGTGGTTTGGCTTAGACCTTTCCTCTTCGGGCCTACTCTGTAAGAATATAATGATAGTGTATAGGGTCTGTGGGCTCTGAAAGAAGGATGTCCTATGTTTTTGTGGTGGGAAAGGTGGATGATAATGGCAGGTTTGTAGTGGGTGTTGGATTACATGTTGATGGAAGTGTTGGGTGTTAAAAATGGAAATATTGGAGACTGGAATTAATAAGGTATGGGAAATCAGATGTAGTTTCTCATGAATAAATTCTTTTAGGGGATAAAGATTAATATAGAATAATGTGGTGGGTATGGTATTAGTGGGTGAAAATGTAAAATGGGTGGTGCAAAGGGTATGTGTGGGTATGGTATTGATCGAGGAAGGGTGGTGGTGTAAAGGTGTTAGATAGAGGTGGAAAGAGATGGTCACACATTGATGGGTGATGATAGGGTGGGGGCATGGTAATGTGTAGGGGATTATGGTGTAGTTGGGTTAGATGCATGATATACAAAGGCATTTTTAGCATCATAAATATATGTTACTTCCCACCAATGTATGATTTCATCATTCAATACTATCCTCATATTTTGGAGTAGTATTAAGATCATTCTCACCATAGGGTGGAGGTGGGTATGGTGATGGGATTCCTTGAAGACACCCAGATGCCTGGCCCGATGGGTAATTAATGTGCCTCCCATCAATGTACCTCGGGTCCTCTTTTCCAGGGTCTGATAGAGCTCTTTGAAATTCCTTTACATGTTGATGGTTGGGGGTCCAATGGATGATGAATGAGTGATTACCTCAATTTGGAACCCCCCCACCCCTGTGATAATCACCTCAGTCTATCTAGAACTAAGCTAAGACCCAATGTAGGATCTTGAGGGTAGTACATCAAGGGTCTGTACACATTATGGTGTGGGGATAGTAAATGATATTATAGCCTATGGAGATCCTGGACCAAATTAATATAGCATCGACCATTTTAGACTTGAGCTGTAATGTTGTTAGGACTATAGATTTTCTGAATTCAGTAGATTATCTACTAAGGATGATGCCAAAATCCCTGAGCGTGATCTACCATGGCATACATCCAAGTCTGGTGCTGACTGAATTGATGTCCAACATGAAGGTGGAATGGAACATAAGGAATATCCCTAGGAAAGTATCCTCTCACACATTTGTAATCTATGAGAGGTTTACATGGCCTATAATGTCAACGTACTCATGATGAATCTATATATAATCATGTATTGAGAGTTATAACATATTATAGGTCAAAATAAACTTTTCTTAGAGATTAACTAACTGAATCTGGTGTGTAGGTTTGAAAAAATGGAGCAAGGGGTGAGGGTGGGGACGGGAAAGGCCATGTGACCCACAAGATGAAGAATTTGAGTGCTCAGAAGAAAAAGTATATTCATATGTGGAAGTGTAGGTTGAGGATGATGGATCTATTAGTGGTCGTAGAAGATCATCCTTCTACTGTTTCGGTGGAGGTGTTGTTGTATCATGCTCAGGCACGTGTTTGGAAGGTGGGGTGCGAACGACCTTTATTCGGGCCATTTTGGAATGATAGGAATGTGTCGGGGAATGAGGAGATGTAATAAAGGATAAGGTAGGTAAGGTTTAGGTAGAAATGGCTAGTAGAGGGAATGATGATTGGTTGATAAGGGGGTCAAGGAGTGGAGGGGTTTCACGTGTGAAGAATAACGCGAAACGAGGTGGGCCATGAACCTAGGGTTCATGGAATTTTTAATATTCCCTAACAATTACACACTATGTATTTAATACATGGTGTGAAAATGATGAATTTTTTAAATTTTTTGTCTCTTGACCTTTACACGCCATGTATTCTTTACACGGTGTGTATTTTCTCTTTTATTCCCCAATTGATCTAGGTCCTCTTGAATAACTTTTATCACACTTATTATAAATAAATAGTATATTATCCTACACTATCCTATTAAACATAATAATGGTTTTCTCTTCGTCATTGATTTATTTATTTTCTATATTTAGAAAATTTTAAAAGTATAAAACATTAACATTATGTTTATACCACTTATATAATGATTATTGAAAATATAGGAGATGGATAGTGGGATGACGTCCCTTGCCTATAGTGCAGTGAAATTTACATTCTTATTGGAAATGGATATCGTTTCAATAAGAGACAATTTCTTATTTTTTCTTCATAGGTTACATTATCCACTAAATAATTATTAAGAGATATGTTTTGAAAATTTTACAACTTGTTTCTTTTATTAGCGGCCTTATCTAAATTAAACACAACTTGTTCTTAACTGACACAAAAAAATCATCCTCACTTAGTAAACATTAATCAACTCCCATACAGTGTGGATAAATTTTCATCCTATAATTAGAGGAATATCACATTCCTCTACCATATTGAAAACGATGATATATTTAGAGAAAATGATATTTCCAAACATTTCGAACACATACTCGAGATATCCTAAAGAATTCATGACTGAGCAGTCCAGAACTTGGATTGAATTTTTTCTGGTTTCACTTCTCCAAGAACCATCTTCTTCCAAACACTCATGGTAATTAGACAAATATTATCTTCTAGATCCCCAAAAGATTTTTCAAAATTGAATATCCTTTTGTTTCATGGAATGAGGAAACTAATTGGGATTCTCATTTTCAGATGAAGATTTCATTATTCAATTATAGAGAATTAATCATTTAGAGAGATGAATCCCTGGTCCCCAATTGTCATTTTTAGGTAAAATTAGTATTTATAGAATATTTCATAAGTTGGTACCCCATAATTTTTATCTGTTAAGGTAATTTTGTTGTGGTATTTCTTAAACATATCAATTTTTTTATATTTTCCCTCTTTTATCGCTTGTTTCATTGTCTCAGTAAATGGTAAAGTGGGATTATATGATGGATGTGCTATGTAGAAATCACCCTTTCAAGTATATTCCTCTGTTGTATCTTTCTCATATGGCTCTATCTCTCAGGTTCTCCCTTGACCATCTTTATTTTATTTTTTAAAACAATTTTTCTCTTCATATAATGGTTTCTCAAGGTCCGGATCCTTTCCACTTGTAAAAAATATCTCTATTACAAAACCTACATTGTACATCACTAGTATTTATCAGCGCTAGAAAAAAGTGTATTAATTTCATATTTATCATCGCTAAGGAAAGCACTGATAAATTTAACCTTTTATCGGTGCTTTTTTTGTAGTTCTTATAAAGGAATCCTTTTTCATAAATTTATTTTTATCACTAATAAAGGGTATCCTTTATTAGTGATTTATTTTTAGCACTGATATAGGGTACACATTATCAACAGTTTATTTTTAGTTATGATTTATATTAAATTCATCATCACTTTTTCGCACTGATAATTGTCTGAATAAATAAAATTAAATAATTAAATTAAAAATTAAAAATTTTATTCATTAAATAATTATTGATAAGAATTAATGAAACATTTTACATTATTAAATTTTAAACATTTTATTAATTAGATAATTATTTTTGACCTCACCTATTTTGATAATCACAATTATTCTTTTACATACTTTGATAATCCCACTTAATGTTTATCTATATTCAAATTATCTCTAGATCTGATATTCTATTATCAAGATGTTAATAATATTAAAATAATCCTTGATATATGTTAATAAATGGTTATCTATGTTTATATAAGTTATAAATTAATTCTAACCCAATCAGATATGTTTTGCATTAAACAGATAAGTGTTTTTCACTGATCTACATATAGCTACTGATAACAATGCTACCGGTACTTATCCTACTGATAGATAGAGTCACCGATAAGCTAAGGATACTGATATGTACAGAGCTACTGACAGAAACCGAGCTACCGATAGAATAGGTCTCCCGATATGCTTAAGTATTCTATCACTGATATGTACAAGGATACCAATATGAAGAAGTCTACCGATACGAGCTACCGACCAACCTACTAATACACAGACTAGTGACTGATATGAAGCTACTGACATAGTCTACCGATACAAGTACAGAGTAACTGATACCTCGAGCTACCGATAGCCCAATAGCTACTGATGGATTAAGAGATACCGATAACAAGAGCTACTGATGTATTAAGAGCTACTGATAACAAGAACTACCGATAGAATGAATTCACCGATATATATAGCTACCTATACAAGTTCAAAGATCTGCCGATAAGTTCAAAGAGCTACCGATGGAAGGTTATTGTTACACAGTCCACCATGAACATCTACCAACAGAAGGCTACTAATGATTGACCAACCAGTCAAACTCTATACTCTCAATACAATTTATTTGTTAAGCTAATGGATACATTTGATGTTTTTAATGCAGTTAATGTTATTTAATTATATTTGTTTGCATGTCAGGGAACCTTACCTTGTACCAATTCTAAAAGTAATCATTCCTTTTTGCCGGAGCTGAAAGCTATAAAAGGGAAGATAAAGACCTAGACGAGACACACATATAGAGATACACAAAGAGATACACACAGAAATAGAAAGTGAAGTGGTTGCATACGGAGAGCACAATAAACTAAGAGGGCTCAACTCCATTCAAATTTGGTGCATTCACATAAGGCTACATCCATACTCCAAGAATTCTGGATAAACTTGAAGCCACTCTTCTGAAGGAAACCACACGCTGCATCTTGATTGAAGAACTACCACGAACACTTCATGCACTTGAGTTGACAAGATGAACCAAGCACCAAAGAAGAAAACGACACTCTGTTTTCTAAGCAGAAACCAGAGAAGGACTCAAAAGATTTTCGGACCAACCAAATGAGTCCAGAGCTGCACTTCCAATCACTAAATCTCTTCTAAACTCATTCTCACTTTTTTTAGTGATTCTTTATTTACATTTTGATTAGTGTGTGTACCCTATTTACTTTACACACACACTCTCTCTTGAGCTAAGCTGAAGGATTCTTAAATCCTCACTCAAAATCCATAACTCTTTGTTTCCCACTATGGATAGTGGTAGAGGTCGAGTAAGACCTAGAAAGCTGTGAGCTGTTGTTTGTTTTCCCACGTAGAACTATGGTAGAGGTCTTTGTACATGGAAATTGTGTTCATTGTTGTTTACCTCGATCCAGGGTGTGAATCAATTTATATATGTTATTTAAGAGGACTATGTCTTAGCTTGAGACTGAACCTCTTGGTTACATATGTTGTGCATTTTAGTTTAAACCATAAGTATACTATATATATATATTATTCCGCTGCAAACTACTTTGAAATAAAAAACTATTTTAAAGATACTTTGATAGTTAAATTAGAAAGTGTTTATACTTATTTTAAACCAGTAAGTTAGTTTCAAAAGTTAATTTCATTTTCTGATTAAGTTAATTGAGACCTAATCAATCTTTGAGAAACTAATTGAACATTTACACTCTGTATAAATTCACTACAGTTTAACATTGTTTTCAAATAGGGGGATTTTAAGAGAAATATTTTTAACATAAACTTTAATTGGAACTAAATTCACCCCCCTCTTGAGTATCCACTCCGAACAGCATTTGGTATCAGAGGGTTCAATGATTATTTATACAAATTTTCAAAACATTCTGTTTTTCAACTGTGATTTTTGTTGCATCTTTAAAGATCTTAAATTTCTGTTAGTTCCAAATTTTATCACTTTAAAACTATTTTCCAAAATCTAGTTATGGACAATATACTAGAGGGTGCTACTACTTACCGGCCACCTTTCTTCAATGGCACCAATTATGCCCAGTGGAAACTGAAAATGAAAATACATTTATAAAATATGGGTTTTGATATCTGGACTACTATAGAATCTCAATATAAAATTCTAGAGACTGAAAGAACAACATGGGATGAACCTACAAAGACTGCTTACAATAATAATTGTAAATCTAGGAATGCATTATATTGTTCTTTAGGAGATGAATAATTTAATAGAATATCTTCTTGCAAAACTGCTTATGAAATTTGGGATACTTTGGGTGTTTCTCATGAAGGAAAAACCAATGTTAAAGAAATGAGATTAAAGACTTATACTATTAAATATGATAATTTTAAAATTAAAACTGATGAACCTATTTCTGACATGTATCTCAGGTTCAATGAGATTGTCAATACTATGATCTCACATAGAAAGGATGTTCTAGCAAAGGAACAAATCATGAGAATATTGAGATGTCTACCAGAAAGATGGAGGGGCACTTCTGTTTCCATTAGAGAATCATGCGACATCAACACACTCTCGGTTAATGAATTAATAGGTAAGCTTATGATGTATGAGGATGAACTTAAATTAAATAAATAAAATGATGATGAACCCAAGAGAAAAAATGTGGCATTTAAGTCTACTAATTCAAAGAGAAATGAAAAGGATAAAATACATGTACCTTTTGAGAGTTAAACCAGTGAATATTTCGAATCTAACAATGATGATGAAATGGCTCAAATAACCAGAAGATTCAAGAAGTTTTACAGGAAGAAGAAGTTCTTCGGAAAATATAACTACAAAGAAAAGTATGACAACAAGGGTCATTGGAAGAAGGCTTGGAAGAAGTCTGATAAGGAAGATGATATAGTCTGTTATAAATGAAAAAGGAAAGGGCACATCAAGGTTGACTATCCAAAATTAAAATTCAAAAAGAAACATGATTATAAGGACAAGAAGTACAAGAGATCCATGAAAGCTACTTGGAGTGCTTCAGAGGACAGCACAAGTGAATCTGAAGTTTCTGATTCTGAAAAGAATTGTGCCAACATGTGCTTCATCACTAATATCTCTGAGGTACCTGTTTCCCCTATGTTGAGTGATTATTATTCTGGAAATAATAGTGATTCAGACAATGATGAAAATATGTCTAAGGATGAATTGTTTGAATATTGTAATATGCTAGAAGAAACATGTAATTAACTTAAGAACAAATATAAGTCACTAAACAAACAGCATGCTCTCACTGTCAATGTTAAATCTTCCTTTGATATAGAGAAAAAAAAGAATGCTCAACTGTTAAAGGAAAGTACTGAACTGAAAATGTATAATGAGAAACTTATAAAGGACTTAGAGAAATTCACAAATGGAAAAGAAACTCTTACTCAAATTTTAGGCAAAAAATTTGCACCAAAGTACACTATTGGTTTGGGATACCAACCTGGACAGCGAAATTTCACTAAAACTCGATTTAGTCCTAAGTCTGGACAAAATTCAGCTTATTCCAGTTCTAGAAATTCCTATGCTTCAACTAGTTATTCATATGGTTATAGATCAAATAAGTTTTTTCTTTCAAAATATATTGATTTTGTAGATTATGTGAAACCCATAAGTCAAATATGGGTACCTAAATCTTTTATTTCTAACCTTTCTGGACCCAAGAAGATTTGGGTACCAAAATCATTATTTATTTAAATCTGTTTTGTAGGAAACCTGTTTGATGAGTTATCACAAGAAGGTATGGTACTTATACAGTGGATGTTCAAGACAAATGTCTAGAGATTATTCATGATTCAAAATCTTAATAAAAGTTTATGGAGGTCATGTCACCTTTGGTGATAATTCTAAAGGAAAAATCATCGGCTTAGGCCAGATTGGTAACACAAATTCAGTTTTGATTTCTAATGTTTTATTTGTTGATGGACTTAAATACAATATTTTAAGTATTTCTCAATTATGTGATGATGTATTTAATGTTAAGTTTGAAAATTATTCTTGTAATGTTTTTAACTCTAAAAATGTTTTAGTATTTTCTTCCTTAAGAAATGAAAATGTTTATGTTGTGGATCTAAATTCTTTAGCTAAGAAAAATGTTACTTGTTTAAATTATTTTCATAAAGTGTCTTTGCTTTGGCACAGAAGATTAAGACACTGCAACATCCTCTTACTTAGAAAACTGACTAGGAATAACTTAGTTAGAGACCTACCTAAACATGAATTCCCAAATGACAAAGTTTGTAATCCCTGTCAAAAAGGAAAGCAACATAAAGTGTCTTTTAAATCAAAGAAAGAAGTATCAACTTCTCAACCTCTCGAGGTGGTTCACATAGATTAATTTGGACCTTCTAGATTTTCTAGTCTAAATGGGAAGCACTATGTCTATGTCGTAGTAGATGACTTTTCTAGATATACTTGGGTATACTTCTTAGCTCACAAAAGTGAATCTTGTTCTTACTTTATCAAATACTCCAAATCTGTAGAAAACCACAGTGGACTTAAGATTAAAACATTGAGAAGTGATCATGGATTTGAGTTTGAAAATAAAGATTTTGAATCATAGTTCTCACACAATGGCTATAGTCACAAATTTTCTGCTCCTAGGACACCTCAGAAAAATGGTGTAGTAGAAAGAAGGAATAAAACCCTTCAAGAAATTGCAAGAACCATGCTTAATGAGTATGACCTGCCTATTTATTTTTGGGATGAAGCTGTAAATATAGCTTGTTATATTATTAATAGAGTCATAATTAGACCTGTTCTTAAGAATACCCCATATGAATTATGGAATAATAGAAAACCTAAAGTTAGTTACTTCAGAGTCTTTGGCTGGAAATTTTTTATTCTTAATACAAAGGATAATCTGGACAAGTTTTCTTCTAAAATAGATGATGGAATTTTTCTTGGTTATTATTTAACTAGAAAATCCTATAGAGTATTTAATAAAAGAACCAAATGTGTGGAAGAATCCGTTCACATCAATTTTGATGAAACAGATCCACATGAGCCTAAAACCTCTCTTGAAAATCTTGATGAAGATTTGAATATTCTGGACCTTAATGATAAAACTAAAGAACCTGCTGCAAAAACATCTAGTTCTGCACATATTCTAGAATCTACTGCTATAGAACCGGAACCTATAGATGAACATAAAATTTCTAGTCCTACCTTTACCAGATCAACAAGGATTCTAAAGAATAATCCTTTGGATGCTTTTGTTGGTAATCTTAAAAGATGGACACAGACTCGAGCTTCTCTAAGAAACTAGGTTGAACATCAAACCTTTCTTTCATAGCTTGAACCTAAAAATGTTAATGATGCAATCAATGATGAATTTTGGGTAATGGCTATGCAAGAAGATTTAAATCAATTTGAATGAAACACAGTCTGGGAATTAGTTGACAGATCTAAGGACACTTTAAAAATAGGCACTAAATGGGTTTTTAGAAACAAAGTTGATGAGTCAGGAAACATAGTTATAAACAAAGCTAAGATAGTTGCACAAGGATATAGTCAAGAGGAAGGTATAGACATTGAGGAAACCTTTTCACTTGTAGCTAGATTAGAAGCTATTAGAATTATACTTGCCTATGATGATCATCTGAATTTCAAGTTATATCAAATGGATGTCAAAAGTGCTTTTCTAAATGGTTTTATAATTGAAGATTTTATTGTTGAACAACCACCTGGATTTACTTTTTCTCATTTTCCAAGTTTATTTTTTAAACTTTCCAAAGATTTATATGGTTTAAAACAAGCTCCAAGAGCTTGGTATGATAGACTTAGTAATTTTCTTATTTAAAAAAGTTTTATGAAAGGGATTGCTGATCCAAATATTTTTATTAAAAAAATTTCTAAAGATGCTTTAATAGTTCAAATATATATTAATGATATTAATTTTGGATCTTCTAAACATTCTTTATGTACTGATTTTTCAAAAATTATGAAAAATTAATTTGAAATGAGCTTAATGGGAGAACTCAAATATTTTCTTGGATTTCAAGTTTTTCAAAATGAAAATGGTATTATTGTGAATCAAAGTAAATATACAATGGATCTTTTAAAATTTTTTGGTCTATATAATATTAAGGAAAGTGAAAATCCTATGAGTACAACCTGTAAATTGGATGCAGATGAAACTGGGAAACAAGTGGATCAATCCAATTATAGAGGTATGATTGGAAGCCTATTTTAACTTAATTCTAGTCGACCAGATATTATGTTTAGTGTATGTATGTGTGCAATATTTCAAGCTAATCCAAAAGAATCTCATTTTCTTGGTGTTAAAATAATTTTTAAGTATCTTAAACACATTGTAAACTTAGGTTTGTTTTACCCAAAAGGACAATCCTTTGAGTTAATGTGTTATTCAGATGTTGACTTTTCTGGTTGCAAATTGGATAGAAAAATCACATCAGGAACATGTCATTTATTGGGAAAATCCTTAGTATCTTGGTGTAGTAAGAAGCAGAATTATGTAGCTTTGTCCCCTACCGAAGAAGTGTACATAGCTACTGGTAATTTCTGTGCACAAATTCTATGGATGAAACACACTCTTTTGGACTATGGATATGATTTTAAGCATGTCCCTATCAACTATGACAACACTAGTGCAATAATCATCTCGAAGAACCCTGTATCTCACTCTAGGACCAAGCACATTGATGTATGGAACCACTTCTTGAGAGATCATTACCAAAAGGATGATATTATTCTTGAGTTTATAGGTATTGAACATCAATTAGCTGAAATTTTCACCAAACCATTGAGTTTGGATAGGTTAAGTTACATTAGACATGAGTTAGGTATGTTTAACCTTAATCGGTAGCTACCTCACTGATAAATCCTCACCGATAAATCCTCACCGATAAATCCTCACTGATAAATCCTCCCCAATAAATCCTCACTGATAAATCCTCACCGATAAATCCTCACTGATAAATCCTCACCGATAAATCCTCACCGATAAATCCTCACTGATAAATTCTCACTGATGTAGTTTCTCATCGATAAACCCTACTGATGAGTGTGTAGTTTTAAATTCTGTATGCCACCTGAATATGAATCATTTTTACTTTATTTTATTTCATTTATTTATTTTATGATTCCTAAATGATAAAAAAAAGTTCGAGCTACTTCTCTATCCACTGAGCCTCAAACCCTTTACCCTAAAACCTTAACTCCCAAATTTTTCAAGAACCCTAAATCCCTCGAATCTGAGATGGAAAAAACCAAACTCCCGTCTGTTAGATATGTTGTTGATGAGCCTAACGCAATGAAGAAGAAGTCCAAGCCAGAAGAAAGTGGCAGTGCTAGCAGAACAAGATCAAGAAGACGACCAGTAAATCCTCATTTGCAGAATAGAGTTATTGTGATCGAAAAAGAGCTGTGTGTGGAATGGCTGCTGAGAAGTAAATCAATAGTGCTCGAAGTGATGAAAGATCAAATGTGGGTAGATTTTTTTTCGAACAACAATGGTCCCTACTATCCGAAGCTAGTAAATCAATTTTATGAGTTTGTAAGTTTTGAGAAATATGAAGATGAGAACTGACTGTCTTCGTTTGTGAATGGAAAGGAGTTGTCTTTTTCATCGAATGAGTGGGCTGAATGTCTGAAAGTTCCACACAAAGGTGTATCTGGATATGTCTCGAGATCTATTCCACCTACTAGTGATATATTTTATTATGATACTGATTTAGAAGATCTCACTGGTGATGGAAATCAAAGGCTAGTTGTAGCTGCTGAAATGGATGGAGAGAATAGATTGTTGTTCATGTTTGTTCAGAATGTCTTAATACCAAGGAGAGGAGACTTTTTAAATTTACGATATCAGGATATTTATCTCCTGCATCTTTTTAGACATGGATTCAAGGTGAATCTGTGATGATTGTTGATGACTCAAATGGAGGATATGATTAGACCAAAGTCAAAAACTAATGCCTTGTTCTTTTCCAAATTGATCTGAGTAATGATCAAAGTGAAAATAATTTTTGAGTATCTAGATGAGACAGTGGTAGTAAGGAACAATTTCTGTGTCACCAGTACAGTTTCCAAGTACATGAAAATAAACTAGAACCCATGGAGAGGATAATGTTTCATTGATGACAAGAAGGTGTATGATAAGTTCAATCCTGTGGATCATCCTTCAAGACCGAGGGATGTGAGGGATCCAGGTCTGGGACCTGATGAAGAGGAGCCAGAATACAGTGATGACTCAGAAGAGGAAGAGTCCTATGCTAATAAAGAAGGAGACCCTGACATACCTCCTAGCACAACTCCTGAAAATCTAGATCAACATAAATCAGATAAGGAAGAAGCTGCTTTAGAGGATGTTGAAGTGGCTGATGTAGAGAATGAAGAAGATGTTCATGAAAGTTAAGCATCTCTATCAGCTGATTTGAGTCTATGTCTAGTGATTAGAAAATCTTCAGTTCCTACTAAGGATGCAAGAGGATGTGACATACCCTTGCCTATTTTGGAAGACTCTCCAGCTATTGCAGAGAAATAATTGATAGTATAAGATTCTACTGAAAAAGGAAGACCTACTGAGAATGCTGCTAAGACTGTTGTTGTTTTACTTGAGGATTCACCAGTTGAGGGGAGCATCAATCTATGTTTGGAAGTGTAATAGTGGCTGTTGATATTGAGCACTGGACAGAAGACCCAGGTTTTGTGGTCTGTGGTTTAGAATATCTTGATTCTAGGAATTAAGCATCTCTAAATAGAACAAAAATCATTTATGATGTTGAATCTGAGTTATTACCTAAATATGTGGTCAGAAAGCATGACCTGGATACTTTGAAGAAATATCTTAAGGACAGTTTTGTGGAGGAAGTAAAGAAGATGGAAGTTTCTCTAGTGTCATCAATTCAATCAGTCATGACTGACTCTGTGGTCAGTTTAGCTTCTGAAAAAGTATTTATTGTAGTTTCTCCTGCTGATATGATCACCGGGGATGACCTTAAATCCTTAAAGGATAAGCTGAAAGAATCTTTTAGTGCCTCAGTTGCTGAGATGAAGCATTTTTTTGCTGAAGAGATGAGTATGTTGGAAAAATCTTTTGAACTCTCTCTAGGTTGTAATTTATCATCCATTATGAAATAAATAGTTGAATAATTTAATGATTTCCAAACTCAAATATCTATACTGGAAGCAGATCTTGAAGATGTAAAGAAATTGGTTATCTCATTGGAATCTTATATGAGCTCAAAATCCCAAGTAGACAAGGACGTGGCCTATTTCAAGAGTGTTGTAAGTCATATGGTTTAAGTGTTTGAAGGTTTTAAAACCTCCATGGAAGATCATGTTAAAACAGAGGATTCTCATGTCCAAAATCTGATCAGTGGTTTGACCAAAAACATCAATGAAATAGTAACCTTCTCTATTGTTTCTGTTGCTTCTAAACCTTCAGTGGATATGGATCAATTTCGTGCTCTGATGAAGGAGGAGCTTGCTTCAGCATCAACTAGTGGCACTGTGGACTCATCCGACCTGAGGAAAGTTTTGATTTCTACTAGAGATTCATCTAGAGAAATAATGAAGATATTCCAAGACTATATGAGAGAATCATCTTCCTCTCAGAAAGAAGTAAAAGATAAAGTGGACTCCTATTTCCAAAATATTTACACAAAGCATCAACTCAACAATCACTTCAAACTTCTATTTGAAAATCTAATGTTACCTCCTGTCAATCAACCATTCAGAGAAAAATTTATCAAACTAAGGGAATTGACTTGATCATTGGAAAAATTTATGTAGAACAAGGATGACATCATATCTTCTATGGACCGAGGAGGAGGAATTATTATGGATTTCAGAAATCTGTTGTTGCCTTTCCTGCATGTTGATGCTAGGCCAGTAATTGTACCTACATCCTTACCTTCCTTTTCCTCTACTTCATCTCCTCTTCAGATGACTCCTAACAAAGTAATTTGAAGCCTCACACCTATGATCACTCAAAGAACTCCTCAGTACAGGCCTGACACAGTGTTAGTGGCTCAGCCTCTTGTGATCATCTCTAGTGTTCCTAAGCCTTCACATGCATCCACACCACCTGACCCTCTTCTAATCCCAAGGGAAAATCTCACATTGAGGATGTGGATTGATCAAGTGTCTAATATGTTTGATAGGAATCCTTTGTTTTTGGTTTTCTATCTATGTGCCTTTTTGTAACATTTAATACAAGTGGTTGTCTTTTATTTATTTATTTATTTTATTTTTGTCTTTCCTCTTCTCTTTGTTGTTTCCCACTTTTTGATTATCACAAAGGGGAGAAATATTCTACAATGATTCTATAAAGGGGGAACATAAACTTCATAAACTTTGGGGAGAAAGTATCAAAGGGGGGAAAATTCTATCTAAGGAAGAGCTATCAGGATTTTCCCTTCTGATACTATAACTCTTCACTCTCTGATACCTTTACATTTAAATTCTATCTCTGATACATTATGTTCTATAATATATTATTTTCTATAAGAAAAATGAATTCAATGCTATATCCTTTGATATAATTACTCACTATGTTAAAATAATAATATCATAAGTTGTGATTATCAAAAAGGGGGAGATTGTTGACCTCACCTATTTTGATAATCCCAATTATGCTTTTACATACTTTGATAATCCCGCTTAATGTTTATCTAAATTCAAATTCTCTCTAGATATGATATTCTATTATCAAGATGTTAATAATATTAAAATAATCCTTAAGATATGTTAATCAATGGTTATCTATGTTTATTTAAGTTATAAATTAATTCTATCCCAATCAGATATTTTTTTCATTAAACAGATAAGTGTTTGTCACTGATCTGTATATAGCTACTGATAACAAATCTACCGGTACTTAGCCTACCAATAGACAGAGTCACCGATTAGCTAAGGCTACCAATATTTACAGATCTACCGACAGAATCCGAGATACCGATAGAATAGGTCTACCGGTATGCTTAATTCTTCTATCACTGATATGTACAGAGATACCGATATGAAGAAGTCTACTGATATGAGCTACCGACCGGCCTACAGATACACAGACTAGAAACTGATATGAAGCGACTGACATAGTCTACCGATACAAGTACAGAGTCACAGATACATCGAGCTACCGATAGTCCAAGAGCTACCGATGGATTAAGAGCTACAGATAACAAGAGCTACCAATAATAAGAGCTACCGATAGAATGAAGTCACTGATATATATGGCTACCGATACAAGTTCAAAGTGCTACCGATAAGTTCAAAGAGCTATAGATGGAAGGTTATTGTTACACAGTCCACAGTACACATCTAATAACAAAAGGCTACTAATGATTGACCAACCAGTCAAACTCTATACTCTCAATACTATTTATTTATTAAGCTAAAGGTTACAATTGATGTTTTTAATGTAGTTAATGTTATTTAATGATATCTGTTTGCATGTCAGGGAACCGTACGTAGTACCCATGCTAAAATTAGTCATTCCTTTTTGATGGAGTTAAAATCTATAAAAGGGAAGATAATGACCTAGCCGAGACACACATATAGAGATACACACAAAGATACACACAGAAATAGAAAGTGAAGTGGATGCATATAGAGATCACAATAAACTAAGAGGGCTCAACACCATTAAAATTTGGTGCATTCACACAATGCTACATCCATACTCTAAGAATCCCTGATAAAAGTGAAGCCACTCTTCTGAAGGAAACGAAAAGCTGCATATTGAGTGAAGAACCACCACAAACACTTCATGCACTTGATCTGACAAGCTGAACCAAGAACCAAAGAAGAAAACAACACTCTGTTTTCTGAGCAGAAAGCAGAGAAGGACTTAGAAGCTTTTCTGACCAACCAAATGAGTCCAGAGTTGCACTACCAATCAATAAAGCTCATCTAAACTCATTCTCACTTTCTTTAATGATTAATTATTTACATTTAGAGTAGTGTGTGTACCCTGTTTACTTTACACACACTGTCTCCTGAGCTAAGCTGAAGGATTCTTAAATGCTCACTCAAACTCCATAACTCTTTGTTTCCCACTGTGGATAGTGGTAGAGGTCGAGTAAGACCTGGACAGTTGTGAGCTATTTTTTCACGTAGAACTGTGGTATAGGTCATTGTACCTGGACAGTGTGTTCACTATTCTTTACCCTCATCTAGGGTGTGGATCAATTTATATAAGCTATTTAAGAGGACTAAGTCTTGACTTAAGACTAAACCTCTTGGTTACATCTGCTGTGCATTTTAGTTTAAACCATAAGTATACTATATATATATATATATTCTATTCCGCTATAACTACTTTGAAATACATAACTATTTTAAAGCTACTTTGATAGTTAAATTATCAAGTGTTTATACTTATTGTAAACCAGTAAGTTTGTTTAAAAAGCTACTTTCATCTTCTGATTAAGTTAACTGAGACATAATCAATCTTTGAGAATCTAATTGAACATTTACACTCTGTGTAAATTCACTACAGTTTAACTTTTTTTAAAATAGGGGGATTTTAAGAGAAATATTTTTAACAGAAATTTTAATTGGAACTAAATTCACCCCCCTCTTGAGTATCAACTCCGACCAACAATTATGATAATTAATGTTATTAAATTGTATATATTAAATATATGGAGATATATTAATGTATATAAATATGAATTATATATTACAAAATATTAATTTTCTTTTCATTAAATAGTAATATATTTATTGAATAATGGATTTTTATTAAAAATTAATATCAACTTAAAATATTGACTAATTGCGTAGTACTTGATAGATTACAACAATTCTTGGAGGGGGATTACAATGAAACAAAGAAACCATTGCACCTAAAAGTACTCCGGGAGACTCAATCCTAAGTCCTCCCACAAGACCCCTTAAAGATATAACTACTAGGATACACCCCTAGGGGAAAATAGTACTGGACATGTAATCGAATGTCATTTTATTTTTCAATTTAGCATATATAGATTAAATTTGTGTTATATATATTTAACATATACATAATTAATTCATTTTTATATACAATTCACACACAAAACACATATCCATTTTTCAATATTATTAAATTGTTATTCTTATTAATTTATTCAATTTCAATCATTCTAAAGATATATGCATGCAATTATAATTCTATATGCATTAATAATGATAAAAATATTTTAGAAACAATATTTATAAATTTAAATTTACTATAAGTATACAATTATATATTTATAATGATATATAAATGAATATTTTTTTGTATGTTTAATATAATTATAAATAAATAATTATATATATTTAAATAATTAATAAATTTAAAATAAATTTAATTAAATAATTAATATAATTACTATATTTATGTATAACTATTAAATATATTTATTTATAAATATATAAATATATATATATAATGATATAAATATTATTTTTAAAAAATATTTTTGTAATTATAAATAAATAATTATAAAACTATAATAAATCTATTTAAAATGGAATATATTTAAAATATATATATATATATTTATTTATTTATTATTTATTTATATATAAATATTTACAATTTTATAATTATAATTATAATTATAAATTTATTATTAGCACTAAATTTGTATGTGCTAATAAAAACATCTTTATAAGTGATAAAAATACTGCTAATAATATTAACATTTATCGATTCTATAATTTTAGTGTGGATAAGGATTGATTTATTCAACATTTTTTAACAATGATAAAGACCTCTATTTATCAGTGCTTAATTGTTAGTGATGATAAAAGTGTCCCAACCACTATCGGCACTCCACCTCGATGAATCGAACCTTAAATCACACCAGTTGACTGCCTGTCAAACATCTCTTCAGACATATTGTGTTCTATTAAAGTTATGATTTCCATAAAGGGATTCATATTTTCTTATACCTTGAAAGGTAGGCCTTCTAATTTTCATTTTTCATTTTAAGTTTCATTTTAAATTTCATCTTTGACAATATCTTTATTTTTCGTCCAGTGATTTTATACTAGTGAGGTAGGCCTTCATATTTTCTTATTTTTCAATTTTGGTTCAACTATTGACTGCTCTTGGAGAGTTTATTATTTCTAGACTTAATAGGGACACATGGAGTAACGTTGAGTTTAGTTGGTTGTTTTATTTTGATTACATTACCGATATTGATTGCCAAAATCTATCATATATATTTTTCAGTATTTATTTTATCAATGGTACTACATACAAGGGAAATTTCAAAAAATGAAACATGGACATTTTTGTGTGAGGGAGTTGAAGGTAGGTTTGGGGATTTATCTTATATAATAGAGATTAAAATATTATTTTTGTACTTATATGGGTTGGTGTGGGAATACAATGTTTGGATTCATCATGGTAGTTTTTTTTAAAATTTTATTTCTACTAGTTTTATTTATTTTTTGGGCCAAATCATTCCCACTGTATTGTTCTTCTTTCCCTTGTTCTTTTTTTTAGCCCAAGGGGCATTGATAATATCCCTTGGACACTATCATCGACCATATCGGGTGTTTTATATATGGTTTTCTAGGGTTTATTTTGGAAACTATACCTATTGTCAAATTTATTCTACATTTTATCAATAATCCAACATCATATGTTAGTACACTTTTAAAAAATATCTATTTTTTTGTTCTCCCTCTTTAGATTAATCCAAAATTATTTATACTTCATTTTTATAATAATATATGAAATATTATACCTTGATTATATGTATTATTTCCCAAATAAATTATAATTTTTCATCATCATCATACTCCCCCTCTCTCAAAAATTTTCTAAAAAATATCCTTTTGATATTACACCATTCTAGTTATACCACTTTTTTGAGATCCATATAAGAATCTAATACGTTATAATATCATTCCCATAAATGTACTTTATCAACAATTTTTCTATATTTTTGAGTATTTATTTTAATAAAAACAATTGGATTTCCATGGAATAACATTGATACCTAGTTATTTACCATATAGAATAAAATAATATCAATCATTTTAACTATTAATAAAGTTGAAAAAAAGGAATCTATAACACACCATGATATACAATAACATTCTATCCACAACATTTTTAAAATTTTATTCTACTTTAACTGGGTGTCATCAAGTAATTCCAATCTTACATTTGAAATCTATTAAACACTTACCTCACATACATGGATGGGGAAATAAATATATTCTGAAATCCATGAATCGCTTGCAATTTAAGGAAAATTTCAACTCATTGATAATCAAAATTTAAATATTGGTACTTGTTAATGTATAAAATTATTATAATCATTCATCTCATAGACCTAAAAAATATTATTTCATCTAAATTGATAATAACTTTTAATCTATTCAGAAAATTATTTGTTATGTAATTATTATGATCAATTCCTCATTTTTAAAATTATTGTTAGTTTAATAATTCATATATAATTAAATACCGTTATATAAGTTCTAGTTTCAATTCAGACATCACCATTTTCAATTTACAAACACTATTCTATTATTAATGAATGTGAAAAAAAACTATTTCCCTTAGAAATGAATGAATCAGCCACACCTCAATCTAACACATTGTGTGGTGGATATGACTCCAAGTGCATGTTTTATTTAAAACTGACATCAATTTTAGTAAAAATATGAAATAACCTACTCAAAACTGAGAATAAGGATTCAAATTTTTTAAATAAATTAGTAAAATGATCAATAAGCCATTTTTTAAGTATAGGAATTAGTTGCACCTCAAACTGATGCATGGTATGAATGGTATGAGTCCCAGTGGATATTTTCTTTTTAAATTTTATAGCAATGTTATTAAAATTAACACTTTCTATTAATTTATTTATTTATATTATTACTAACATAAGAATTTTTTCTTATATAGGTTTGTTTAATTTTCATGAATAGGGGTGGTTTAATCGAAAATAGCATGAGTCATGTTAGGATTAAAAGAAAAATTGATGTTATTGAATGTATTTAATAATTTTTATTTATGTAATTTTAAGAACCAATTTTTGAAATGTCTATAATATAGCGTATTTATTATTATTTTTTTGGTATAAATTTCATTTCATTTAAATCTTATATTGGGACATGTTTTTATTGATATCTGGTGTGTCTAGTGTTGTTGTGTTCTATTACAACACACTTTAGTGGTGCTGAATTGTGCTATTACACAACACATCAGTATAACCCTTTATCAGTGCTTTTAAAAGCAGTGATAAAGGTCTACCTTTTCAGTGATTCTACAAGCACTGATAAAAAACTATTTTAACAGTGCTCAAAAAATCACTAATAAATGGTTATTTTAGTAGCACTAAACTAATTTTTTTATAAACTCTTCCTTTATCAGTTATTTAGAAGTGCGAATAAATTTCCCATTTATCAACACTTTTTTGTGCTAATAAAGAAATACTTTATTAGTGATTTATCAGCGCTGATAAAAGACCAGGGCTTTTAGCCTCGCTCATGATGCACGCGCTTTTCCTTCCACTGATAAAGTTAATTTATAGTTCTATTAAAGGGTAGTTTTGTAGTAGTTTGTATATTTGGCCTCCTCCCATAGATTAGATTTGGTATTACTTGGTAAAGTACCGAGTAGTCTATCAGGTAACATCTTAGAGATATCCCTGATTTTATGTTGTAGGTTGCGTAGTAAAGACTTTTGGTAATGAATTTAAGATTTATTTTTGTCATATTTTGATATTAATTCTACATGAAGGTAGAGAGTTAGATTTCAGGATTTTTTAAAAGATATTGGGCATGCTTTTGTGGTCTTAGTGAGGCGTTTTGAAATTTTAGTTGTTGTGTAGGTGGAAAATATTGATCTATAGGAAATGTTTGTTGAAATTACATTTAAGAATGGGGATCTATACCATTTGGTGGGTACTCATGTGGTCATTGGATCCTTAGTTGTACATGTCCACTCCACTACTAAAAACATCCTTATTGTTTCTACAGTAGCTACCAAACTGGATATTTCTGATTGTTTTTCCATTTCTAGTACTAGTATAGATGATGGTATAATGAATTTTGTTGATTAAAATAATTGCAATATTTTAATTGGGAAACCTCTATTATTTCCATGCAGTCTTGGTACTATTTTGGACTTCCACACGTTTCATAGGATTGAATTTCCATCATCAGTGCCGGATAGGGTGGTGGTATAGCATGTAACTAAAATGATTCAAGCTTTGTGTTCGGGATTCTACTTGACCTATGATGTGTTTAAATTCATCCACATTGTGGATTTCATGTATAGGTGTCCCTGTATCACATTTAATCATACTGTAATTTTCTGAGGATCCATCACGAATGGCACAACTCACATTGGGTGTCTTAAGAATTAGTCTACCTTAAAAACTGAAATCTACCATAATATAGGTAGTGGGTTGGAGTCCTTGGTAAAATGTCTAAAATTTATGAAAGCCTTATATTCCATGATGTGTAATCATTCTAGTAAGATCATTAAATCTATCTTATTCCACCTAGGTTGATTCTCTATCCACTTGGGAGATGTTGTGAATTTTTTCATGGAGACTCTGAGTCCATATCATTGGGAGTTATTTTTCCAAAAACATTTCAGATAATTCATCCCAAATAATAATTAAATCAGGAGATTTACTTTTTATCAAATAAATGGCTCATTCACACATGGATAAATGGAATAAAATGAGTCTTATGACATCTTATAGTATTCCTAGGTTGAAAAAGGTGTCACAAAGCTCGAGAAAATTTAAAATATGTTCAAGGGGGTCATAACCTTTTCATCCACTGAACTTATCCATCTTCTAGATCATATGAAAGAGTCTAGATTTAATTTCTAATGTTTGAACCTCTATTGGGGGGGTGCATAATGTTGAGAACAACACCTCTAATGGAAGGTAACCTATAATCCATTATGGGGTGCTCCTAAATCACTATATGCTCTCCTTGATTGGAAGGCGGTGCATGTTTCATGTTTGGGGGGTGCAAGAGCATTATCCTCTACCCTTGTAAATCAGTTGTGTGTATCTATCGATTGATCACTATCAAAATATAAATTAATTATTTCTTGTTTTTATTGGATTCATGAGAAATTCAAGGGTCCCTAGTGAATGAAATGCCTATAAATAAGAGAGGGGGGGATTAGGTGTTCCTAAAGGAGAGGATGTAAATGGAAAATGTGATGTAAAAAAGAAGAAAGGGGAAGGGGTGAGGTAATATAGGGTTTAACTATAAGTAAATTATTTCTAGGAAATATTGTTCCCAGAAAATGGTCACAAAATTTGACATTCCTACACACATCGTTATATTCACAAGGGTAGAAATCATATCATAAATTTATTTACCAAAATTAAACATACTACTACGACGTAGTAAAGTGGCAATGCGATGTTGAACCCACGAGGATCATTGGAAGGTTAGTGAAGAATCCAAAAAACCCCTTCAAATTATTCAACTTGTTCAATAATAAGGTTATGTTTTTTACTAAAACATTGTGGTTTGGAATTTTAACACCTTGAGATTTTCTGAAGTATTTTTTCCTAATTAATTTAATATTTTTTATATTTTTCATTTCTAACAATAAAAAAATAGTTATATATATATATATTAAAAAACTAGGATTGACTTATGTTATAAATAATACCAAGTTAATAATACACTATATTCACCATAATTATTATCATTACTTGCATGGAACCCCAAGGTTTTCTTATGTTTGATGAAATACTAACTTTCCGTAATGCCATGCATAACACGCAGGACGAATTGTTACCAAAACAAATTATTTATTAAGATAATATTATTTATTATGATATAACATTGTCATTAAATTGAATATTATAGGATTAAATAACATATTAATTTATATATATATATATATATTAATTCATTGGTAATCTATTAAGTAGAAAACAATATAGAAAATAAACGAGTATAAATGGAATGATTTTTTAATAGTATAATTTTATATGATAAAAGAAAATTTATTTTAATAAGTTAAATTAATTACTTATAGTGAATGATACTAAAAAAAAGTTTATTCTATGTACTCAAACAATTATGTTGACAATCATCCAATATATTTGATAGATATATGATAAAAACAAACCCAATTTTATTCTTCTAACAACATTTTTTATAACGAAAGTTTTACCACCATTTAATGGATGACCCAAATAAATAAAACTTTTTAGAAAATTTATATATTTAATATGTCAACATAAAATTTATATTTGAAAGGGGAACATAAAAATTATTTTAGGATATTTATTTGGTTTTTTCTGTAAGGTTACATTTTTTTAATGAACAGATAAAAATACTAAATTTTATCTCAGAACTGATCTTTCATATAATTAATTTATAAGGATAAATTATATGTTAAATTTAGTTAAATTATTAATTATATAATTATTTTTTCAATTTGACCAATATAAGTAATTATAATCAAATTCACATATAAATTAGGTTTAGAAACATAACAATCTTTTGGATGTTTTTACTTTTAAAACCTATATTGTAATCCTATCTATGGGATTAATTTTAAAATAATTTCGGTCCAATATGAGTTTTCATTTTGGAAAATGGATTACATGTTTGAAATAATAATAATTTATAATGTTTGATATGTTTAAAATAGTTTTCCACAAATTTTTTTTGAGAATACAGTTAAAATTAACTACAGTTATTATGGTAAAATTATGCCTAACAATGGAATAATCCTTAAGGTTAAGGGTCCTAATGACCTAGAAAATTTTACAACACCCATTGTATGTAAATATTACAGTCATAAACCTTATATTCATTAGTTTTATTAGTTTTTGATGACTTTTTTTATTTAGAAACGTGGGTACAACTAACTTGATTTTAAAAATACGTAGTTTGTTCTTTCTCTTCCCTATAAAAGGCCACCACCTCTCTCAAATTTTATCACCTCTAAAACAACTTAGATTCATTAAATATATACCAAATTGAAATTGAAACATCCCTAAATTTCCCCTTTATGTATATCTTTGGGAATAAATATATCCATTGAATCCCCATGGTGCAAACCAAAAGGAGTTACCTAATTATGAGTTAACACCCACACTCAATCCCCTTTCTTATATCCATTATACACTACATAAAATCATCTTATTATATTATTTTAAAATATTATCCTCAATATGATAGAATTTTTATTATAATTTTTCAACTTATACTCACATAGACTTCCATCTAATGGGTATAGAACATACTTTTTACGTGTATGGTGAACTACCGCCTCACAAAATGATGATTGTTCATTTTTTCTTTACTGTATATCATAGAATAAATTATAATAAACACTCAATTTATATATGATATAAATGATATTTAAAATGTCTTTATGATTCAATTATTTTTTCTTATAAAAAATCCTTATGCTTTCCATTTGGTGTAGATACAATAATTTCATTTTAGGAATTCTTAACTACTGCCCCTTCAAAGTGATTGATTCATTCACACACTACATGTAATGTATTAAGTATATTATTGGAAAAACTATATTATATATATGAAACAATAATTATTCTATATTTATATTATATAAATATATAAATATACATATATATCATTTAGTTCCTTTCTTTCTATACATCAAGAAAACCGAAAAGGCATACATGCATACGTACGGCATACCGTCTCCATGAACGGTGCATTCCATTTAATACTTATAGATTATGTATATTATTATAATAAAAATTTATTGAATATATATTATATTTATATTAAGGTTTATATTTTTAAAATCATGATATAATTATAAGGACCAATTTTAAAACAAATTAATACACACATGAAAAACAAAGTGAATACTAACGAAAGGGTAACCATAAAATGAAATTGTTAACTGGTGGGTAATATAAATTCTAATAAAACCATATATGGTGTTATACATAAGAATATGGTTCTATAAAAGTTTTATAATAAACATAAATTTATTATACATGAGGTTTTAATGAGTACAATGAGAGTCAAGACAAAAAGAAAGGGGATTTCGACTAACTTTTTATTTCCATGAGATACATGACTTAATAATCATTCATTTAGTTTGTGTGGTTCACAAACTTAAATGTATGTAATTTATTATTCTTATATAATAATTTATTTTTATTTACATATACATTTTAGGATCTTTCTTCTATGGGTTATATGTTTCAAAAGGTACCAAATCTTTAATGTGATTTGGTCTTAATTTTATTTCTTTTGGAAACATGACATGTTATGATCCTATATTTTAAAATGAGGTTTATATAATACCTTTTTAATTTTATATAATGAATAAATTTTTTTCATGATTTTATAATGTTCTTTTAATGTTATGATTTCTATTTTTAATGATCCAATGTTACCAAATTGGTAACATTTTATGGCTATAATCCCGCCATTTATCATGATTGTTTATAATTATTCCCTCATTGATAAAATATTATGATCCATTTATCAAGAAATATTATGATATTTTTTACCCACTGGTTATTCATGTTGTATCCATGTAATTGTACAATTTCTCTAATCATGTGTACATAATATTATCAATATAGTGTTCTTAAGAATGTCTGACTTTACCACACTCTTAGGTCAAAAATCTGTGTTCCTTTAAAAACATTGTCTTCAAGAAAAGGTTTCAAATACTATTCCAATATTATACTTAACTATTAAAATACACTTTTACCCTTTTGGTATTTAACAATTTATTCCAATGTAATATTTATGTCTATTTCCAAACAAGGAATTTTCCAACCAATTTATGATACAAAATAAATATTATTTTTACCTCATATAACAACTACAGATTTACCCACCGTCATTTCCTTGAAGCATACATTTCATTTTTAAAAGGTTACTTTTTAAGTAATTTTATTTTAAAAGTAATTTTCATGTAACTTTTTTTTCAAAATATTCTTAATCTTCATTTACAATTTTTGATGGAAAATTGATTTCAAAGTTGTTTTAGGTTTCTTTATATTTTGTCAAGGAAAATGATTTTCAAAACATTTTCATGCCCTTTTTATAATTTTTCATGTAAAATTTTTTTCAGAATGTTTTCAATATCATTTTATATGTTTTTAATTAATATGTTTTCAATATCCTTGTATATGGTTTTATGTAAACTTGTTTTCAAAAAGTTTTCCAAATGTTTTCAATATCCTTTTTATAAGTTTTTAAGTAATATGGTTTTCAATATCCTTTTATATTTTGAACCTCCTTTTATAAGTATTCATGTAAAATGATTTTCAAATCATTTTCAAGATCCAATAAAAGTTTTCAAGGAAAATGGGTTTCAATGAGTTTACAATATCTCATTATATATTTACAAATAAAAAGGTTATGAATTTTTTTAAAAAAATTATTTATAATTATTCATTATTATTTTCAAGTAAATGGTTTTAAAAACAATTTTTTTTAAAGATGATTTTTCATATAATAAATGATATTTTCCACATGAAATTATTTCGAAATAAATTTAAAAATTATTTTCTGTCTAAGATAACATCTATTGATTTTAGTAAAGACCTTACAAGAAATAATCCAAAGGTCACATTAATTTTATTTCTTGAGTGGTTTATGTTTTTATGGAATGATTCTTATGAAACTCATTTATCTTCTACAGGTTATATGCTTTTGAAACCCAATTCGTTTCATGGGTTATGCTTCAATGAAATAGTAATTAAACATTTTTCTTTTCCATAGGATATAATGTGATGAAAGTTTATTGGTACACATTTCATTTCATGGGTTATGATTTTATGTTTATAGAACCTATATATTTTTATGGGTCATGTATTGATGAATCTTTTATTATCTTGTGCAATAGGTATGAATGATTTTATTATGATATGGGGGGATCTATATCTCCCTCTAATGCATTGGATAAAGATTTATATATCAATAGATAATGACATTAATAATGTGTACAGTCTTGATCCACTATGGGAATATTGGGAAACCCGACCCCTTGTAAGGAAAGGATTGCGATTGGGGATGGTGGTGTGTCATGCCTACTATGTGTAGTAACCATCAAGATTAATGATGGAGAATCCCAATACACTATGAATTATTGGGTAAACCAAATCCACTATGGTGATATGGAGAAAATGATCCATTATGATATGATGGGGAAACTTGGTCCCTTATAAAAAATTAAGTGTGACTTGGGATGAAGGTGTGTCCCACCCAGGAGGTGTAATTCCCATGAAGTTCCTTGACAAGTTCATTAAATTCATCTTGACTTATAGGTAATGATATCACATGTTTATACATTAAAAAATTACATTTCTTATTCCTATGTTATGATTTCATTCCTTATCTTCTTTATTTCTATGTGATTAATGTCTTATGAACTTCCATGATCTATGCCATTATTCATGTTTATGAACATTGATATGAAAGGTATGATATTCTAAAGTTATGATGAAATTATCACACCCTTATTATCATGTTTATCATTACATGTATCCATAACATACCCATACTGATCATCTAATCTCACACCTCTTTATGTTTCCTTTCCCAAGTTATGATTATACATATTATGTATTAATTTTTTGAGAATGTTGTTTGTAATAAATATCATAGTGGGAGATAATATACCTTGAAAATGTACAAGTGTTTATGTTTCTAATTTTCCAAATGCACAAGAATAGTTATTGTCTTTGTAAATCTATTTATATATTGTTTAAAGTATTCGTAAAAAGTTATGTAATATTAATTTATGTAAATAATTGGTTAATATAGATGGAATCAAAGAAAAGTATTTTTTAACAATTGTAAACTACGATGAGATATAGTTAGTGATATCCAACAGAATATTTCTAATTAAATGTATGGGGATTCTTCTATGAAAACATATAAAGATGAGATAACAATTAGGAAAATGTCCTAGAATTTTGGTAAAGTATAGAGTGAGTAGTTTCCAAAAAATACATCCTTGTCTAAATAATACAATTGGATGTAGATCTATCACAGATGTACCTAAGAGAAATAACTATGAAAAGGAGTGTTGGTATTGACTTGGAGTAACCATGTACCTAAGAATGGGCCTTCTTGCACACCATGTTTTATACTCCATTGGGATATGATTTTGAAATTCATTAACACATTATAAACCATCATGAAGTATTTGAATAAAATATACCAATGAATAACCTACGATAAACATAAGGTGTCGATGATTAAAAAGTAGGTGTTGTGATTTAAACATCCTTTAATAATTTTTTTATGATTATGTGGTTTTCTTATATGATATGTTTTTTTCAAACTATTCTTTCTGGTTTTATTAATTTGTGAGAACTATAATAAATTTGGATGACATTTAATGTTTTATATGTGGAATGTATAAAAATTATGAAAATTGATTTCCCAAGTGGAAATATCATAAGGTTAATTAGGATGGTTGTATGCGTTTTAGTTATACTACTGAAGATAAAGAGACCACAAATGAAATTTGAAAGATATGTTATGTTATTCACATATTGTTTACATTATAAATAAATAGCATGATTATATTTAGTTTGAGTAACCGTATAATATTGTTCATATTTCATATTTTAGGGAAATGTATTATATATTATGTTTATTAAGCCTGATTAATGGTTAAATAATAATTTTTTATGAATAAATTATTCATGTTTTGGAATTCAAGGATTATGTTATATGAATCATGAAATTTATATGAATTTTTAGAATAATATTTCATAAAGGATTGAAAAGGATATGTTGAATAGTGATGAAGACTTCTATAAGTCATATTTTTATTAAGGGAAGGTAACCCTTAATGTGTTCAAGGTGTTAAAAAATTTCTGTTTAGCTTGGATAAAGAGATGATTGAGCTGGATAAAGTAAAATGGATAGTATCAATTACATTACAAGAAAATAAAGATTTGACGGCAAGGAGGTCTGTTTCATCAAGGAAGTATTTTTTAAAACAATTATACTTAAGGAATCGATCCAATATACATTTTAATAAGGTTGCATTAAAGTTTTCCAAAAATTATATATGATAATTCAGTTTATTATAATGTTTCAAGAGGATTTATGATGAGTTTATTCACATGTCTAGAATTTGACAACAAATAGTTACCCTTTTATATATGGGGGATCAATGTTAAGCTGATTTAGTGACATTTGTTTTAATGATTTTTATTTTTTAACTTTCAAAAGGTTTAAAAATTAACCATTTAAATAATAATTATGTTACTCTTCAGATAATATTTTTGAGATTACAGTATTATCTCACCGTATGAGGATTTAGGAATATTGGAAAACCTGATATAATAACTTCTTTTAGATTATAACTGATGAAAAATGGAAAGGCATATCATGGATCTCTTAATTTGTTAGTATATAAAGAAAAAAAATCACAATCATTTTTGAGAAAGAGTTGATGTCGATAAATGCACAAAAAAGGATAATATCATACTAAATTAAGTATTTAAATCTTCTCATGAAAATTATTTAACTCTCAGA
Source organism: Viscum album (assembly GCA_963277665.1). Lineage (NCBI taxonomy): Eukaryota > Viridiplantae > Streptophyta > Magnoliopsida > Santalales > Viscaceae > Viscum > Viscum album. Next base: position 518,286,399 of record OY728141.1, read on the forward strand.
AAAAGATCCTCAAACTAAAAAGGTTTTCCTAAAACATTTATTTCTAAAAAATCACGTTGTCTTTTAGATCATCATAGAATTATGGTTATGTGATCACCCACTATTGTTGATCAATGTACTCTGTCACACTCCATCAAAACATGATCGTTTCATTTCTCTTCCATGTTAGTGTTTTCACAACCCACCTATGTTATCTTATGTAGAAACCCAGTTATAAGTAAGTTTGGGTAAGAACTATGATTCTATCATTAATTTTTTAATGGAATATTTAGTTATCATTTTTACAATGTGGTTTTATATGAAAGTAACTCTCATGTAATAAACCATTTGATAACCAAGAATAATTTTTAAAGATAATTGTATTTTAAGTGGGGTAGAATGTGACACCTCGATATATTGTGATTTGTTTTCAAATTAATTTAATATTGTTGACATTTTTCCTTTCCTGAAACCTTTAAAATAGTTATATATATATAATCACAATTTTTTTGTTGAATTATACTCCAAACCATGTTAATCATACACCACACACACATAAATATTCGATTTCCCTATAAGGAAAAGCAGGGTTATCTTACATTCTACATAATACTGGATTTCCTAAAAGAATTGTATAAAACTCAAGACCGAGTGTTACCAAATAAAAATTAATTATTGAAATATTATTATTTAATAATGTCATGACCGGTCACCTGGGTTCCATGATGTGACATACCCCAAACCCACCTCCCTAGGTCCAGGGGTTGCCGATTAGAACTAAAGGCACCAACTAGCAGGTTGTAGGCATTTTTCTGAGTACCTATACGAATTCACACACATACACATCCGAAATCCAGAAAAGTAAACAATCATTCCACTAAACAACCACTGAGTTTGAATACAACTGAAATTCAAATGGGCCAAAATAAAAATTCAACAAAAGACTAGCTGGAAAACATGAAATTCCAAAAGAAACTCTGGATAGACATTCGCTGAAAACCCCACATGATGGGTAATTAGAGAGTAGCTGATAGAGGCCTTAGAAGTATTCTCCATATTCCTGGACTCATTGGGCTCCACCAGCTGCTGGGCCACCAAGTCCTCCATCAAGTCAGCGGTCGTCTACACTAGACACAACCCATGTAGACACAACACGTGCAGGTGAAGTCTATGTAGGGATGAGTTACAATATACTCAGTAGGTACCCCAAAAAAAGGAAATACCACAAATAAATCTCCAACCAAACCAAAAACCATGATCACCAATAATGATCATGAAGCATGATAAATCACACAATGTATATTCTAGAGTACGATAGTAGGACTACTAGTCACATTATCGAGCACAATGGGTTACTAGAGAACTCTTACCCAATGAGCATAGTGGGAATGTGGGGTCACATAGATTTCAATTCCACTATATTTAGGATTGATATGGTACTCATCCATAATGACTACCATGGGTATTTTGGGTCACGTAGAAGTCGCTCCCCACCATGGGCATGTTGGGTCACACAGAAGTCGCATCCTACCTATGGATATACTGAGGTACTCCTCCTATCAAGTATCATGGTTTTTGGGTCACACAAAATCCTCTCCACAGAGTGGTCCTCCCAAGTAACACAGAAGAGGCTTCCCATTAGGCTATAGTATCTCATCCACATTGGGTCGCTAGTCAGCAGTCTTTAGGTCTCAGCCAACATCAGGGTTTCTACACGCAGCACGTTGGATCTCATGAAAACAAATTACCAATACATTATTTGAAATTCAACATCCAAAAAACGATCTATTGAGTTTTGAGAAATATACTCCTTTTCATTAAGGTTTCAACACCACAAACGTATCATCAATCAGACGTTCGGTTTGAAAAATATTGGTGTTTTTTCAGAAAAGGGTCAGTTGGGTCTGGGTTCGATCCAACTCGGTCAGAGCAACCCATCCTAACCTGGATTGGGGCCCACCGACCCGATATGGGTCCAATAACCCATACAAGAACTATCACAGCCTCAGTCCGGCCTGGTCAGGCTTCTAGGTCATCAGGCCCATTAGGTCGTGGGTCCGGCCCGATGGGATGTTCAGCCCATGAGAGGCGAATCTATTCTTTGCATGGCCATGACTCTTAAGGCAGTCATGTCTAGCTCCCCATGCCCTACGAGTTGTATGTGGGGTCATCTCTAAGTCATAGTCATTTGACCATGGCTTCGTCATGTGGGACTCAGCACGGTGCTGCTTCCGTAGTGCCACAACATAGACTAGTGGCTGTGTCCACCTACTGCCATGCATTTCCCCAGCTGGTGGCTCTCCCCATAGTGTCGCGGCCTGATCCGGATGTGGCGTTATTCTCCAGCACACCATCAAGCCACACCACTACTGGTTTTCATTGGGGTATTCCATGGACCAACGGGTCCACACCGGTGGTTTGTTCTTCGTTCCGCTAACGCCAATGGACTCCGAGGGATGAAATATTCCTTGTGATGGCCTCAAATCCACCTTGCCACCCACTTAGATATTATTTCATGAAGAAATTATAAACGGAGGAGCTCAATCCTTGTTCATGTTGGCCTGCTCCCTTTTCCTTATAATTTTAAAAAAGAGTGTGGTTCAGGGATTACAGTTCTATCAATCAAAAAAATAATCCCAAAAACAAATCTTATGAAACATCAGCCTCCCACAAGAATGGTCCAGCTACAGATCAACCTATTTATCAGTTGATCTGCATTAATAGTTTATAATTAAGAATGGGGAAAACATAAAACAAAAAAACCCCTACCTCAAAGCTGTTCAATGTTGATGTGGTCTTCCTATGAAGGTTTATGAAGTCCAAGGCATTTGTTGCTTCCTAGATCCGTTCTTTGAGGTGAAACAATGTTTTTAATGATCCGCTAGTGTTCTTCATTATTTTTTAGAGATAAAACACTTTGGTTTTTCATCAGATAGTTGTCTTTTGTTTAACCCTCTATTCTCCAATGTGTTATTCCATAAAAAGGAAACACTTCGTAGTATTTCTGTTAGGATGCGAAGGTGCGTCGTTACGTTGTTTCATTAATGAAACATCATAGTAGTTACAGTTCACTTAAAGCATCATTACGTTGTACCTTCACAATCCATTATGTTTCATCCTTTAATGTTCCTTATCGCCTCACCATATTTCCTTCATCCTCCACTCAATAGTGAGAAAAGAAATAAAATAACTTTTGAAGTTATTTTTTTATTTTTCCGAAATGTCCGAAAATTAATATCTCCCACCAATCCTTTCCGGGAAAGATAAGTCCTCTCTAGGTGAAACCCATTATTCTAAGATCAATGGGCCCCTCATATTTTTGATCCTAGCATCAGTTAAAAATTTAGAAAATCCCACTCGCATGTTTACTTAATTGACATAAAAAAGATCAAAAGTTCATTTCGCGTTCACCAAGCCTCGGAATCACGTGTCGTCAAAGCGTGTGGTCTTGAAATAATTCTATATAATCTTAAAAAATAAACAAAAATTCCGGGACATTAAATTTGACCCACCATAGGGATATACATCCCTCAAATCCAAAATAAGGGCTAATCAAACAAATGGGGATACTGAACACAATTATGAGCCTCCCGCTCCCATGTTCGCTTCTGAAGGATTTTTGTGTTGCCACCGAATGTGAACCATAGGAATTGACTATCCACAAAGGACATGTTCTTGTAAATCCTCTATATCCAATGGGATTTCTAAAATGTTTCCTCATCTTTAATGTCTAGATCACTCCAGTCGATGACGTGTGATGGATCATGCATGTGCCTCCTCAAATGTGACACATGAAAAACATCATGCACCCAGTGCATTTGTAGGAGAAGAGTTGGGCAGTATGCCACCTCACTACCTCTAATGAGGATCTATAATGGTCTGATGAACCTTGTAGATAAATTTCTTCCCATGAGAAATCACTACAAACCATGTCGGGGTGAGACTTGAAGGATCACATGGTCTTCCTCCTCTAATTCCAAGGGTCTTCATATCCTATCAGCACAAAATTTATGCTTGCTCTGTGTAGTCCTCATCTTCTCCTGGATGATCAACATTATCTCAGTGGTAACTCATTCAAAATCAAAACCCATTAATACTATCTCCATTAGGTCTGTCCAGTATAGAGGTGATCTGTATGTCCAACCATACAAGGCCCCAAATGATGTCATGCAAATGTTAGAGGGATATCATTTGTTGTATGAAAACTACACTAGGTCCTCTTAATTGAAACCAAAATCAAGAACACAAGCATGAAGAATGTCCTACAATGTCTATATGGTCTTCTCCATCTGACCATTAGTCTGTGGGTAAAAATATGTGCTCAAGCGCATATGAGTCCTAAAATCATCCAGCAATCCGTTCCACAACCGATATGTAAATCGAGAATCACAATTTGAGACGATCTTTGAAGGAACCCCAGGAAGTTTCACTATTTCCAGGACATTGAGGCATCTTAAGACCTCTACTGATCATGGCTACCAGATGGGTTGGAAGGGTGCCAACTCGGTGAGTTGTTTAATGATCACCGAGATAGAATCTTGGAGACTGTTCGTGTGTGGTAACCCCATAACAAAGCCCATTAAGATACTATACCATTTCCACTCTGGTACCTTTAGTGGATGTTCCATGCCTACTGGGACCTGATGCTTGGACTTCACTTGCTGATAAGTGAGGCATCATGAAACAAACTCTACCACCACTTTGTTCATCCCTGGACACCAGTACTAATGTCAGAGGTCCTGGTAAATCTTCACCACACTAGGGTGTACTAACAGAGGGGACGTATGGAACTCACTCAAAGAGTCATCCAACAGTGTCACTGGTTCTACGATGTGTCCTTTGAAAAGGATAATGTGCTCTCCACCGATCGAAAATCCATCAATATCTTGACCTAACGATAACTGAGCACAACAAGCCTCATAGTCAACATCCATAAGTTGTGCCCCCTAACTCGATATAAGATAGGGGGAGTGACAGTCATTGATTGAAGGTAAGTTTCTACATCATCTTCCACGAAAGATTTCTGCATCACGGCTAGCTTCATCATCACCTCACTCAGCGGTTATAAACCAGACCTCCTGCTGAGCACATTGGCCACCACATTCCACTTCAAATTAGTATAGATTATCACAACGTCATAGTCCTTGAAGAACTTCATTCATCCCTGCGGTCTCATGTTTAGGTCTTTCTGTGAGATGATATACTGCATACTCATGTGGTTGGAGTAGACAGTAAACCATTCACCCATCAAGTAGTGCTTCCACATCTTCAAGGATAATACCAATGCAGTGAACTCCATGTCAAGGTTCACGTAGTTCTTCTCATGATTCCTCAAATTTCATGATACGTAGACGATCACTGCTCACTCCTATATTAGGACACAACCTTGTCTTGTCCCTTTTGCATCCTGGAAAACTACATACCCAAATCCCTCTTCTGGTAATCTCAATATGGGGTCACTCATCAGTCTCTTCCTCATCTCCTGGAAACTCTCTTGGCACTTCTCCACCCACATGAATGGATTTACCTTCCATGTCAAATCTGATAAAGGTGACACTAATTTGGAAAAGTTGGGAATGAACCTCTGGTAGTATCCATCCAACCCCAAGAAACTTGGCACCTCAGTCACTCTTTTGGCTGGCTCTCATGAAAGAACTACCTATATCTTTCTTAGATCCACTACAACTCTATCCTCATAGATTACATGTCCCAGAATGTGGACCCCTCAAATCTAGAACTAGAACTTTGATTTCTTACAGTAATGCTGGTGCTCTCAGAGTGCATCTAGGACTATCTGCGGGTGTGTAGAATGCTTCTCATTCAACACCCAATACACCAAGATTTCATAAATTAATAATACCATGAAATGATCAAGGTAAGGCTGGAAGATCATATTCATGATTCCCATAAACACTACTAGGGAATTGGTCACACCAAAAGGCATCACCAAATACTCATAGTGGCCTTACTGGAATCTGATGGCTATCTTGGATAAGTCTTCATCCCATACCTGATGCTGATGATAACTTAATATAAATTCGATCTTCGAGAGCCACCTTGCACCCATTAAATAGTCGAAGACGTCATCAATCCTCGAACGTGGATACTTGTTCTTCACATTCACCAGGTTCAGGCGCCTAAAGTCCACACATAACCACAATATCTCGTCTTCCTTCTTGACAAACCACACTGGGGTTTACCATTGTAAAATTCTAGGACTTATGAACACCTTCTCTTGCACGTCCTCTAGTTATACCCTCAATTTAGAATGCTCTACAGGTTCTATCTGATATTCTGGTGTGGATATCGGTGTTGTACCAGGGTACAGGTCAATGTCGAAGTCTACCACACTTTGAGGAGATAGTCACAGAACATCCTAATGAAAGACACCCTCTTACTCATCCACCTATTCAAGAAATCCGAGACTACACTCATCCCCCAAACTAAGGGGGATGCTAGCCAACTAGTGAGTGATCAGATGCACCCTCCTCAAATAAAGTCTTTCATGTGTTTAAAAAGTTCCCTTTTCACCGGTGAAGGAAAAAATGGTCCCATCCTCATGGACACACCACACTTTGTGCCGAAAAATTCAATATGAGCATAAACTGTTGATAACCAATCCATACCCAAGAAGATATCGTAAGGTCTTGATGCTCCTACATGGAGATCGCAGCCAAAACACCTTCCTCCTATAGTAATCTCACTCTGCCAGTACTAGTGTGTAATTGTCTAATCCCCACATGTAAGAGTCTCTAATACTAAGGATCAAGCCAACAACTCTAATAGAATCTCCAAGCCTCTAATGAGGTCCTTGGAAAGGAAATATTGACTAGAATCTGTTTCTATAAGAACTACAGCTAAGGTAGAGAAGACACATATCATACATATAATCATATCTGGAGTGTCGTGGTCATAGACCTTCATCACCTGAAGCTGGACTCACCCCTATCAACTAGCTCCCTAAGCCCGCGATGGACCACTTGGGGTGGTGGTGGTAGCACCTTGAACCATCGTCCACCACCTTCCACTCGGCCTACTCCCCTGCCACGTCTATTTTCATGCGGACCTCCTCGCTTGAACCTTGACCAATTCTATGGAGGTCCCTTGACAGGATGCTGATTGTTTCTATGGCAGGTCATGTAGTCATGATCCATGAGTATCTGCCCACTGCCTGTGAAACACGGCTTGGTTCCCTGCTGACTCCCTCTGCTCTAGGAGCCTTGCACTGCTGATCCTGAGTCCTAGGGTCACCGTCTGAAAGACTTGGCATGCTTGGGACCCCTCATCTTCTTTCTGCTTCTCACCATTTCAGACTCTTCTTTTTGAGGTTTGCTGGTGGTCCCGGTTGTCGGTGCCTTCTCCTTTATGAATCTCTTCACAAGAAGGTATCGCTCTATCACTCCAGCCTAAGTGGGGATGTTGAGTGACACCATGCATTCCCTGATCTCCCGTTTCCTGATCTCCCGTTTGAGTCCCTGTTCAAAGGTCTATGACATGAAGAATGGGTCATGAACCATGTATGTGGAGTAGTGAGAGAGGTATGTAAACCTTTCAGAGTACTCATCCATAGACATTCTACCCTATGGAAGGTGAAGCATCTCCTGTATGCGCACCAAGAACAAGGTCTCAGCGAAAAAAACACCCAAAAAATCCCATCGATGTCTGTCCATGTGAGGGTCACCTCATACTATGTATGAATCATCAGGCTCAACCATCTCCTTACTAATCCCTGAAGAAGGCTCGTAGCTGATTTCTCCATATGTTCAAGATGTGTATTTACTAAGCAGAAAACTCGTGTCACTACCTCCAGCTAGTCCTCAACGACCTGAGGATCTATCTCTCCCCAGAACATGGGAGGTCTTTGACTCTGAAACTCATGCAGGGAACTAAGCCTATTTAGATACTTTACTGGTAACATGGGTCGTAACTACTGATCAAAGGGTGGTGGAAACACTGGTGCACCACCTAGTGGGGCCATCACTAGCACTAGTCCCTGAACCGACATCTAATCTCTAGACGGGCTATCCTCACAGTCGGGCAGCAGAATCTGAGATTTCTTTTTTGCATGGAGGTATCCTGAAATAGATCACAATGTGCCACAGTATGAAGATTATACTTTTTGAGATGAATCTTATTCAAGAATAACATAAGGATGCACTTATGCACCTAGTGTATTCATGTATATAGCCAAAAAACTTGATTCATGGCCCTTGTGTATGGAAATGTCGGCCACTGCACCAACACTGGACTCTCAAAATCTGAATCTCGAACATGAAAAATTCATCACTATTTCCCAAAATAACAATATAATCTTTGTCTTTCAGGTAGAACCAAACACCTTTGATTCCACTTTGTTATGACCCGTCCCCCAGGGTCCATTCCATAAAATACCCCTAGCCCTCCTCCTGAAGGCCAAGGTTTGGCGCCTAGCATAGAAGGTGCCAACATACAAGTGGGAGGTATTTTCCTAAGTACCTGTACACATGCACACACAACCACATACCAAAACAAGAAAAGTAAAGAAGCATGCCACTAAAAACTAACTGAGTATGAATAAAACTAAAATTAAATTAGGCTAGAATACATTCCCAAAAAATGTATAACATGAAATACTTAAATTACAATAGAAACTCTGGATAGCCATCTTCTAAAACCCCACCTGATGAGTAAGTATAGAGAAGTTTCTAAAAAATCTAGTTTGGGGGTGACTAAAAATATATTCTGTAGAGACCCCAAAACAACAAAGGAAAGACCACAAACCAATCCACAACCAAACCACAAATCATGATCATGAAGAACGCTCATGAATCAATACAGTTCACACCAGGTGTACTCTAGAGTAGGATATTAGAAACATTAGTCACAACATAAAACAACGTGGGATGTTGGAGAACTTCTCCTTAATGGGTATAGTGGGCCTCATGGGTTAGACCAAAACATCATCCCACTAACCTTATAACTATTTTGGTACTCATCCCAGATGAGTAATGTGGGTCTGCTAGGTCACAGAGGGGATGCTCCCCACTGTGGGCATGTCTGGACACACAGAAGTCGCTTCGCACCTGTGGACATACTGGGATACTCCTCATGTCGAGTTATGTGGGTCTACCGGGTCACACAAAAGTCACTCCCCACTGTGGTCTTGTCGGGTCTCATAGAAGCAGCTTCCGACTGAGTTATAGTATCCAATCCACATAGGGCCACTCCTCATCAGTATTTAGGTCTTATCCAACCATAGGTTTTCTGCGTGTAGCACCTTTGATCTCGGGAGAACCGATCCCTAAGTTATTCATTGAAATGCAACTTCCATTAAAATATTCAAAGAGTATTCCAAAATATACAGCTCATCATGATAGTTTCAACTCTGCAAACATCTTGTCTATCAGATTTCTGGTTTGAATGATATTTGGGTTTTTTCCAAAAAGGGGCTGGTTGGGTGCAGGTTTGGTCCCCCTGGTTGGACCGACCCGACCAGACCTGACCAAGGTTCACTATCCTGACCCAGACCCAGCCCTCTAGGCTGTACGGTCCCCTAGAGCCGGACCAGTTCTCCACCTGACTAGGACACAGCAAGCGGCCATGTCCAGCTCCACACACCATGCGGGTCGTTCGCAGGGTTATCTTCCAGCCACGGTCGGTTGACCTTGGCATGATTCCACATCTGTGGTGCGCCGACGTGGTAGGGTGGCCGCATCCCCCCACCGCCAGTCACTGGCCCAGTTGGGGGATCTCCCTACTATGCTATGGCCCAAACCGGTCGCAACAGTCTTCTCTAGTGCATCAGCACACCGGCAGGAATTTCAAGGACCACTAGGTCTATACTAGTGGTCAGTTCTTCATGCCTCTTGTGTCTATGGACATCGGAGGATTCCATCTTCCCTGCGATGGCATCGAATCCACCTTGTTAACCACATGGAAAAATTTTCTTGAAGAAAACACAAGCGGAGGGGCTCATGCCTTGTTGGTGTCGGCCCGCGCTATCCATATTAGAATTTTAAAACTGGTGGTTCGGGGATTATAGTTCTGTCAGTCATAAAATTAATCCCAAATAAAAGTCCATTTAAAAATCTCTCTCCTTAGGAACGGATATTCCATGTATCAACATGTTCATAGGTTGATCCACGTTCATCATTTAGAATGAAGAATAGGGAAAACATAATCCAAAACAAACCCCTACCTAAATGCAGTTAGACATTAAAGTTGTATGCCAATGAAGGTTCAAGAATTATAAGGTGTTTGTTTCTTCGCATCTATTTTCATCATGGTGCATTGAATTTGTTAACATTCCGCTGATGTTCGTAATTATCATTGGAGAGAAAACTCTCCGGTTTTTCATTAGAGAATTTTCCGCCATTTAACCCTCAATTCTCCAATGTGTTACTCCTAGAAAAGGAAACACATCATAGTGTTTCTGTTATGCTACGAAATTACCTTGTTACACTGTTTCATTTATGAAACATCCTAGTTGTTTTGCTTCACTTAAAGTTTCATTACACTGAAACTTAACGATCCATTAAGAGGCTTCCTTTAATGTGCCACGTCACTGCACCATAATGCCATCGTTCACCGATCAACAGTTTGAAAAGAAATAAAATAACATTTTAAGTTATTGTATTATTTTTCTGAAAATTCCCAAAATTAACTTTTCCGTCCGACCCTTGATAGTCAAAGTTATGTCCTCTCTATTTGAATCCCGGCATTTTGAGTTCTACGGTGCCCTCAGATTTTTGATCTGAGCACCAGTTCAAATGATTTAAAAACCCGCTTGTATGTTTACATAAGTGAACATTAAAAAAGTTCCAAATTCCATTCCAGGCTCACCGAACCTCAGAATCATGTTCCATCAAATCATGTGGTCTAGAAATAATTCCATATCTTTTAAAAAAATCAAACAAAAATTTTGGGAAATTACAAATAATATCTAACATGGACATTAAATTTAATATTATAGGATTATATAATTTATCTATATATATATTTAAATTCATTAGTTACCTATTAGTTATAAAATAGTATAAAACCAAATGAATATAAAGGGAATGATTTTTTAAAAGTCTAACATTATATGAAAAAGATATGACATATCATAATAATATAAATTAATTACAAATAGTGAATGATATTAATTAAATATATATGTTATATATTAAAAAAATAGTTTTGATAATAATCTAATAGATATGATATATATAAGATAAGAACAAACCCAATTTTAGGATTAAAGAATTATATTTTTATGAAGGTAGCTTTGTAACCATTTAATGGATAACCTATTTTAAATCCAATTTTTGGGACTTCTTTAAATTTAATAAGTAAATGTAAACATAAACTTTGAAATTGAAACATAAAAATTAGGTTATCATAAATTTTTGCTGTTTTTATGTATGGATTATTTTTTTATGAATAGTTAATGATACTGAATTTTAATTCAAAACCAATTTTTCATCTAATTAAATTAAATGGATAAATTATATTTTGAATTGGTTTAAAATCATAATTAGTTTATAATTTTATAAATTATTCCAATTGAGGTCATTATAATCAATTTCAATTTGAAATTTGTTATAAGAACATACCAATCTTTTGGAATTTTTTTTTAAAACTGGCATTGTTGTCCCATCTACAAGATTATTTTTAAACTAATTTCTATCACTTATGTGTTTGGAATTTGGTGAAATGGATTTCATATTTTTAATCAAGAATAATTTTTAAAATTTATAGTAATTTTAACTTAGTTATTGAACAAAAATATTAGTGACTAAAATTAAAAGAATTTACAGTTATAAAAGTATGATTAAACATAACATTGAAATAAACAATAAATTTAAGTTCCCAAATGACCTAGAAACTTGTCAAAATACCATTGTTTGAACATATTTCTTCCATAAACCATACCTTATTGAGTTTTGTTGGTTTTTATGGATTTTATTATGTAAAAAAATGGGTACAACTAATTTTTTTTTCAAAATTCCAAATATTCCCCTTACCTTCCCTATAAAAGAAAACCACATCTCCCACTAGCTCACACCTTTCCAGACACATAGGTTTATCCATGATATACCAAATAAAATTTATAAAAACCCTACATTATTCCTTTAATCCTTCTTATGGGAAGAATGAGTACCATAGAATCCTTTTGGTTTAAACCAAAAGGATTTACGTGATTAAGAGGTAACACCCACCCTCAAGATCCTTTCTTTTATTTCAATTATACACTCCCTAAACCCTTATTATTTTATTTTTGTATAAAATCACCATTTTACTAAATATATATGGATATTTTTTATGAAAAGTGTTCAAACAAAAAATCCACACCCTTCTATCTAATTGAATAAAAACTTACTATTTTCGTGAAGGGTGAACTACCGCCTCACGAAGTGATTATTGATCATTTTTCCATTACATTCTATTGTGAGTTACATGCCTTAATCATCACTCATTTTGTTTGTGTGTTTTATATATATACCATGGATGTATTATATGACTCTTATAAATCAATTTATGGGTATTTACATATCCATTTGATGATCTTCATTTTATGGGGTCTATGTATCTAATGTTAAAAAATCAGTAATGTGATGTTGTTTCAATTTTTTTTATTAAGACAGATTCCATGTTATGAACCTATATTTTTCCATGAGGTGTATATATTTCATATGACATGTTTTTTTAAAAAATATAATTATTTTAATGATATTTCAATCTTCATGTAATTTTATTATTTCCATTTTTTATGATCCAATGTTACCAAATTTGTAACCGATTATGGCAAGAATATAACCATTTATCGAGTTTTTTTATGATTATGAACCCATTGATGAAATATTATGATAAATATCTCAAGAATTTTTATGTGATTTTTTAAACTTTGGTAAATCATTTTATATCCATGTAATGGTAACATTTATCCACTCATTGGTACATAAAAACATGAAGAATGTGTTTTTTATAATTTTCAGCTTTACCTCTCTCTTCTATCTGAAATATTGGTTTTTTCAAAACCACGTCTATGAAAAATGGATTCCAAGAATATTATATTATTATCCATTAATATTTATGAGACATTCTTACCCTATTTTAATTTTACTAGTTCACTCAATGGAATATTCATGTTTATTTCTAAAAATGATATTTTTTTAACCCTTTTACCATGAAAAATGAACATTCATTTTTACCTCATAAGACATGTAAATATTTAATCAATGTCATTTCATTTAATATTAATTTTTATTTTTAAGTGGTTAATTTTTAATAAAATGTTTTTATAAAATTAATTTTTAAGGAAAAATACTTTAAAAATGTTTTAAATCTTACTTGAGAAGTTTTTAAGGAATGTTTTTTCCAAAATGCTATCAAGATTATTTTTTAAATATTTTTTGAAAAATGGGTTTCCATACATTTTCAACATCCTTTTATATGTTTTCATGTAAAATTGTTCTAAAAAAATTCATGATCCTTTTATAATTTTTCATATAAAATGGGTTTTAAAAAGTTTTCAACCTCCATTTACATGTTTTCAAGTAAAATGTTTTTCAAAATTGTGTCATGATCCTTTAATAATATTTCAAGGATAATTGTATTAAAAAACTATTAATTATATCATCATATGTTTACAAATAAAAAGGTTTTCAAAATGGTTTGAAAGTATTATTTATAATCATTAAAATTTATTTTCAAGAAATTTTTTTTAAAAAGTGTTTATATTTCAAAGATCCTTTTTAAAATAAGAAAGAATATTTTCCTCCTGAAAATATTATAAAAGATATTTAAAAAATATTTTCCATCTACGTTTACATCTACTTATGTTACTCAATCACATCTTGGAAATGATCCAAATAATCCATTTATATTTGTTCATGAATGGTTTATGTTTTAATAGGATGATTCTTATGAAACTCAATTCTCTTCCACTAGATATATGCTTTTAAAACCCACATCTTTTCATGGGTTATGTTTTGATTAAATGATTATGAAACCTATCTATTTTCCATATGTTATGAAGTGAATTAATTTTAATGATTACCATTTTGTTTTATTGGTTTTTATTTGATGTTTTTTGGACACATGTATTTTGATGGGGCATGTTATGATGAAATTTTTATAATCTTGTGGAACATGTGTGAAATATTTTATTATGAGATCGGTGGGACCTATATATCCTTAAAATTAATTAGGTTAATATTTATATCTTGATATTTAATGATAGTAATCGGGTAGATGGGAATTATCTACTATGAAAAGATAGGGAAACCCAGTCACTTATAAAGAAAGTATTTTTGTTATAGATGGTGGGGTGTAACTTAGAATAGGATTAGTCACCATGGAGATGGATGATGGGGAGCCTGATCCAATATGGGAAGATGGGGAATCCCAGTTCACTATGCGAAGATGGGGAAACCCGATCCACTATGGAAAGATGGGAAAATGTGATCCTTGATAAGAAAATGGTTGGGACTGGGGATGGTGGTGTGTCTTGCCTAATAAGTGAAGTTCCCATGAAGTTACTTAATATGGTATAGTAATGCATATTGACTTTTATGGAATGATATAACCTTATTATGCATACTATAATTCCATGTCTTATTCCTATGTAATGATTTCAGAGATTATTTTCATTATTTCAATGTGAGTAATTTCTTATGAACTAAAAATGTCTTATCCATTAATCATGTTTATAATAATCTATTTGAATGGTTTTATCTTCTAACGTTATCATCACACTCTCATACCCCAATTATCTTGTTTATTCTTACATGTCTCTCTTGTTTACCCTTACTTGGCATCTGAGATCACCCCTTTTATGTTTCCTTCCCAATGTTATGATGATATGTATTATGTATGTTATGTCTAAGAAGGATATTATTCATGAAGAACCTAGTGGAAGATAATATATCATATTAATGTGATAATGTTTGTGATTCCATGTTTCCAAATGAACTAGAATAATTTCTATCTTTGGGCCACTGTTTATATAATGTAAAAAGTATTCTGAAAAATTTATGTAATATTAATGTATGTATAGACTAGGTTATTATATGATTTAATTCAGATATTAAAATAATATAATAGGGTAAATTTAAATGATCATGATCGAAGATAATCCTAGATTTATCTTGAATTATTCATATATAGTAGCTTATGAAGCGGTGAAAGATTAAAAAATTGGTATTAGTCAAACCATTTGTATCTAAACATGTTGAAACAATACCATGATCATAGTATAACTAGAAACATATGTGAATGATTCTTATATTCTATGCATAACCCATCATTGGATAGTGGTCATAGTCCTCCTGAATTACAGTAAGGTTATATTTATTCAATTC
Organism: Viscum album; assembly: GCA_963277665.1. Classification (NCBI taxonomy): domain Eukaryota; kingdom Viridiplantae; phylum Streptophyta; class Magnoliopsida; order Santalales; family Viscaceae; genus Viscum; species Viscum album. Next base: position 518,301,704 of record OY728141.1, read on the forward strand.
CAAATCCCATGCTCATGGTTGTGAAAAATAATGTCATGAAAATTTATTATGAAACTAATTATTAGAAATATGGTTACAAAGTTTCAATCTATAGATTCATTTTACTCTTAAAAAACCATACTCTTAACCCCTAACCGTGGGTGGATTATCCACACATGGTAATGTTAAACAGAAGTGAGGAAATACTAAACATGCTACAAATAATCCAAAAATATTTGAGAATGAATCAGTATATCATTAAAACAATTAAAAATATTCATTAAATATTTTAGAGTAATTTAAATACAATATAAATGTCACTTTATAAAGGAATTAATGAAGAACATTGTGAGTGTTGGTGAAAAACAACAAACAATGTTGAAAACAAATGTTGAACAGAAGTGGAATTGCAACAGATGTATAATGTGTGTTAAAAGGATAATAACTAATAAAATAATCAAAAAGATTTAATGTAAAAATTAACAAAATATTTTAAAATTGGTTTATAATTAAAATAGATGAGAATCAATAAAAAACCATAGAATAAAATGATATAAAAAAATTTTCTTCACTTTCTGTATGTGGGGGAGCACATAAAATATAAATAGTCAAAGAGTTATGTGTTGTGTTTATTATAAACATTATGTACTAGATTATCTGAAATATGTCTCAATGACTACATGTCATGTATTTGATAACAAAAATGTTGATGAGAAATTTTTTTGTATCATCGACTGTGTTGTTTCATATCGTCAATTATGTGAGCCTTCGAGCATTTGACATCATGAATTCTCTATATTCCCTCTACATTATTTAAATTAAGAAAGATTTAAATATTTCAAATGTGTACATCATTTAGTGAATTTAAATGACATTTTCTATATTCAAATCATGTAAAGGCCTCGTGGGAAGGTTTTTGGAAATATAGGATTGATGTGAATGATCATTATACATCATGTATGTGATACATGAAATGTAATGCCGATTTTTTCGATTTTTCAGAATTTATTCATTTGAGTCAAAAATTCCTAATTCTAGGAAAACAAACCAAAAACCCAGTTCATTAATGAATGAAATATTAATAAAGGTAAAATAAATGCTTCTGATATGTATATATAATTTTATTTTATTAATATTTATTTTTTGTATCCCAAAAATTTTATTGATATAAAATGAATTCCAATGTTCATGGAGATGGTAGATCATCTGTATGCAAGAAAGACATTGACATTTTCATGATATATAAAATGAAAAAATTATGAATATTAATTCTCATTTATGGAATCATTTATTATCATAGATATCATATATATTCATTTAATCTTCATTACTACTTTCCATGTCAATATAAAATGAAAAACGAGTCACATCACTTCATGAAGGAGGCATTACACACGTAAGTATGAGTGATGTTATTGTTCACGAATGGAATAAAAGGCAAGAATTCAGATGTGATATTATAATTCTATAAACAGAATAATTTCAAAATTATTATATATAATCATTAAATCTATCATTATGTCATGTTTTGATATTTTCTACAAGAAGAATAATTAGATCAGTTCATGAGGCGGTAGTCCTCCATACACATGATGGATAGCTTCATTTCAAATTTTAAAAAATAAGAGATTCATAAAAGATATGAAATGAACATAAAATATTCATTTACTTGGCAGATATTTATATTATTATATCAATATTGTTGAAGGAAATTTTAAGGATGTGTAATTATAAATAAAAAAACATGGTTAAGAACATTACATATTCATTAGAAAACCTTTATAAGGTTATCCTAAAATCAAAAATTTGATGGTTTCATAATACTGATATGGAATATAGAATGTGTGGATGGAATTATAAAAATTATTTTTCTAGGATTGACCAAACCAAAAGGCATTAGAATTGAGAAATGGAGAGGAGAGGGGTGGCCTTTTATATGTGAGGGATATGACACGCATGGAATCATGGAAAAGAAATAAGTTATACCCTCATTTTTCAAATGACACAAGGATTTAAAATTAAACATTATATAACCCTATATACTATAATCTTTATATATCCATAAAATATGGAACTATCATGTTTCAGGTCAATTTAAAAATTATATTTTTATTTTATCCACATGGTGAACTTGTTTTAACATTAACAACATTATATAATTTTTTTCTATTTTTAATATTAATTATTAAAAAATAGGTTAAATTTTTATAGGTTATTAGTTATTATGATTAAAAATATTTAATATGTTTTACCAAATTCAATTCACATAAGTGGAAAATTAAATTATAAAAATAAACCCAGAGACGCGTTGTCAAATCGTTTTTCCAACAAAAAATGATTGAAATGTATTGAATGTTTCGATATAAAAATTAAAAATGGGGTTGATTTAAATGTTCTTAATTAGATTAAAAAAATATAATATAAATAATTTTATTTTTAATTTTTTTTAGAAAAAATGGAACCTTATAAAATCATTAAACAAAAAGACAATGATTAATAAAAACAACTATATTTCAGTATTCATCAAAAAATTATTCTATTTGGGAATTTCAAAAAAAATCACCTAAATATATTTTGAAATTTTTTAATTTAAAAAAGAATTTTATTTTTGTAAATAATTTTCTAAAATTATTATAAATTATATTTATAATTTTTTCACAAAAAATCAATCAAATGTGTTTTTTGAGGAATATTTATATTATAAGTATATAAAGGCTATGCCAAAAAATAAGTAATTATTTATCCTTATATTTACTCTATATAAAGAATTTATATATAATTTTAAAATTTTGGTTGTTCATATTCATACCTCTATAGTCAACGAATATGTTATAATGTACATTCTTAAATAATAATATTATTATTATATTGGGGTTTGTTAAATCTCAGTGTTTCATGTATCACAAGCTATCAGTGATATTAAATTTATTTTAAAAACATATCTTTCATAAAATAATTGGGTTCTACAAATATCTACCCTATGATTATTTTTTATATAATATTTCATAGAAATAATTTTTTTTATAAAAAACATGTTTTGTTCTTTCATTCAATGTTTTTTAAATCAATAATTACCCATGTGTCAAGGGTTTCTCATATCAAATATCTTTTATTGAGAATTATTTATTATCTAAGAAGATATATTAATTTAGATTTTGTATAAATTTATTCTTTATATTTAATATCTTAAAACATTTTATAATCATGGTATTTTATGTTCCTTTTTATGTTCTTGTTTTCAAGGGGTCTTCCTTTTTAAAATGCAATAAATTAAATTTCTTTACAAGAATTGTTTTAATGATTTTAATTAGTTTTTACCAAACTCTTACTTAATGGTCATTGTCTTATTTAAAAAATGTTATTTTAAAAACATAAATAATTTACTAAATCTATTTTATATGAAATTTTACCATATTTAAAAACTATTTAATAGAGAATTTATTAATGTTTTCCACATGGGAGTATTTTAACTTTCGTTACAAAATTTTTAAAGGAATGTTTATTTTTAGCATTTACTACATGATCATATTTTCACACCATTATTCATTTTATATTATTTGAGGATTCATTTATATATTTCCATGTCTATTTTGAATGAAATTTAGTTTTAAAATAGGTTTTTAATTTATAGTTTTTAATGTTACATATATAAAATGGTATTTTAACCTATTTTACCAAAAATGATTTGAAAAATATTTTAAAGGTATTTGAATCATTTTCAATATTATATAATGACTTTTCTTCTTCATTTCGGATATGATATAATTATAACATTCACTTCCTTTCACTGAATAGATTATGATAATGTTTTAAAGTGTTTTTCAGGATACCAATTTCATTTTCATGTGTAAATTTAGATAATAAGATTTTGATGAAATGCACACATATTTTTTTTCATTTAATGGCACATTAGAATTACTAATTAAAGTGATATTGTGTATTGAATGAAAATATTTAAGGTAATTTGTAAGGTATGTGATGGGTGGGTCCATTATAGCCCTCTAATGCACTGGGTAATGGGAAAGAGTTAACTGTCTATAAGTTACCCCTAAGAGTTGACAAAGATTACTAGTTATAGGATACATATAAAAGATATGGTAATTATATATTTTGGTGATTCCATGATGAATTTTTGATTTTCTAATATACCAATAATATTTTTTTAAAACTTTTTATGTTTTTTAATATATCCATTTCTGAATAATTGTTTTCACATGACTCGTAATGGTTGACTTACATGACTCTTGTTTATGTTAAATATTTATTCCACATCCCCTGATTTTTATTCTATAATTTATTTGTATAAATTATATTATGTTATTATCATTAAATGTGATTATGTAATCATACCATTATTCTCATATTATAATCATCTATTACATTAAATTTCTAATGATTATTTTTTCATTTATGAAGAATTTTAGCTTGCCCTTATTATGTTTCCAATTTCCATAGGTTTTGAATAAAAATTTTAATTTAATTATGAGTCAAAAGGATGCATGTGTGAATAAATTTATGGGGGATTTTAAATCCTTAATGTGGAATTATAAAATATTTTTTGTAATGAGAAAAATAATAACCTCAATACATGGCTGTTATTATGTAATAATTTATCATAATTCTAAAAAAAATTATACTAGAGAAGTACTTAGGTATGAATGTGATCTAATCATTTTATTTTATATTTTATGTTTTTTATATCTTAAATCGGGACATGTTAATTGATATCAAAGGCAAAATTTTAAGGATATTTTTTATAGAACTATATCAGTGGTTGTGGGATTGAGACTATTGTAGTTGGTGTCAGACCAAGGTTTAGATAACATTAGTGATTATGAAGTTTCCGTTTGATTTTGACATATGCGATATGGATACCATTGTGAGTTATAATTTTTATATTTGATTATACTCTCAATGGAATAGACATTCATTTAGAGGTCTTTAGGAAAATGAATTTTAAAATTATTGGTGATATTTTGGGAGGCATTTTCTTTTGTTGGATTATAATTTATGAATAGGTGATTCATGTGATTTAATAAAAAGAGTAATTTTTTGAAGAATAACATTATATTTTTAGAATATTATGATAAAATTTATGAGACAAACTTTAAAGAAACAACATTTTATAATTTTGAGGATTTTGAGGTTTTATCAAATATTGTGGTAACTATTTGAGAAATGTTTTAATTTGAGCATCGGGTATTAGTGATGAATTTTATGAATTAGTATATTATTTACTTTTATGATTTTTTTTCATTGTTAGTGTTATTTTTTCTTTTTCTTTCAATTTTATTTGTGTTTATTTTCTATTGATGGGGGGAATAATTTGTTACCTACTTTTAGATCATTTGATCTCATTAGTGGGAGAAGGTTTTTTCACAGCAGTTTTTTTACATTCTGATGTTGATTTTTAACCGATATTTATAAAGGAACCATTATAAATATATTTTTCAATATTGATTTCAATAAAATGATGCGTAAAATTGACCATCGTAGAGTTTTAGCATCATTTTAACTAACAACTAATGAGTAAATGTATTATTTTGTGTATTTTTTTCATATAAACCAACACTAAAGCTTAGGGTTTGATGGTTTTCAGTGTTAGATAACATAAAAGCTGACACTAAAGCTTAGTATTTGGTGGTCTTCAATATTAGTTTATATGAAAATGTATTCTAAAGCATGGGATTTGGAAGATTCGACATCTGTTTAAATGAAAACAGATACCAAATCATGGGATTCACTAGTCTTCTACGTCAGTTTTCATATAGAAAGATTATGAAGATGCATTCTTCATTGATTCAACAACAGTTTACAAAAAACTGACTTTTTGAATTGTAGTTTTTTAAAATTATTTATAAAAAAAATTCCCAAAATTTGAAAACATGTATATAGAATTTATATAACATATAGAGCAGAAAACATGTGACTAAAACACCAAAAATAATTTAGTAGTTAAAATATTGTGCGGGAGTCATCCTAATGTTATCATATCTCACACCATCAACTATAGTAACCTTACACACAACCCAATCACAGAGATAATATTAAACCATATAAAAAATAAACCTATATTAAATTATCAGTAGTACAAATAAATAAATAAATAAATAAAGATAACAATTGTTTTTTAATTGGTCACGAAATTTATAAAATAAAGTATAGGTTATGCATTTTAGTTTTCATTAGAATGAGTAGGAAGAATATGAAGTAACATAATAGTTTATTATGAATAATAAGAATGAAATGTTGTATTTGTTGTCATCCACAAATTGAGAATATTTTACTAGCTACTATGAAAGGGATGAAGAATAAAAAAAAAGGGGTTGGATACATAAAATAGGGGAGTGGTCTTGATTAGTATTAGAATAAATTTTTGTTACCCCTACAACTCATTTTAATGGTATGATATTTAACTAAGGGAGAGATTCATTAAACAAGTCTGTGTGATGAACACTCTATGCTATTGAGACATTATAGTGTAAATATTACAGGGTTTTAAGGTCATTTTATACAATTCTATATAAATCTGGTTCACAAAATAGAATGCCCATTCATTTTGAAAGTATAACCTTGTAAATTGTTTTTCCTCTTGTGTGTGGGTGTTTTTTTCCTTATATGTATGGTCTCCATTGTCATATATGTTTTTTAAACTAACATTACAATCAAAAGTCTCAACCAAAATTGGGAAAAAGTTTGATTGAAATTCTAGGAAAATACTATAACTATTTATGATTAATTTTGTCTTGAAAAATAATGACATGCATGGTTGGATGATGGATATAACCTAAACCAACATGTCTATGTTTTCAATACCACATTTGAGATAAAAATGAACATGTTTTTTAATAAAAAACAGTTCTTTTAAAAGGATGACTAAAATAGGGAATTAAAACATTTTTTTTCAAATATTTTTAGGGAATTTGTTGGCTAATCACCCTTGGGAAAAACCCACATATGTTTGATATCCCGATAGAGGAAAAATACATTATTTCATGGTCAAAACAATGTGTTATGGGAGTTAAAAACGTGTGTTTTATGGTGTAACTTCAATAATGAGATTTTATTAGCTTGTGTTTAATAAAACCACCATTTATAAATGACATATAAGTAAAACATATAAAACCTATATAAATAATTTTATTATTTAAGTTTTCATGTGTGTATAATTTAGTTAACTTTTAAAAAATTTGAAATCATACACTTGTTTTGTAAATCAAAATCATACATAAGTAATAGTTTATAAATGAAGAATGAAAATGGGTATGTAAATTTTTTTTATACCACATGGTATCATTGAAAATATAAAATAACATATAATGTTATCAGATTAAAAAATTGAATATTTTCATATAAAACAATAAATAAATAATATAACTAACCCTATCAAATTCAGTAGTTTCCCAGTTTTAATTATCTCGTAAATGAATCTTAATACATAACAACCACATTCCACAATTACATTTTGAAGAAAAAATTGGGGTTATAAAATATTATATTGAAATATATATATATATCCAAATATTATCTAATATCAAAAATAATTTACCATTACTTTCATGTAATTGACTATATTTGGCTATATTTTCGACAACGAAAATTTGTTAAACATTTTTCATGAGCTTCATTTTCATATATAGAATGTAAATATATATACATATATAGAATAAGAAATAAAAATAAATAACTTCTAAAAAATAAAATATTATTTTCTAATAAGTTGATACATTTTTTATAAACTTAATATAATAAAGAGAAAAACGAAAATAATGTACATTAATTTGGGAAGATTACACCTAACATCCAATGAACTATACAATATAAAAAGTTCTCATTTAATGAAATGTTAATAAATATTAGTTCAAAATTATCTTAGTGTTCTTACCCACAAAAAATGGAAAGAAATCATCACCCAATCACCTTATTTGAAAATATCCCACATATATTTTAATGGCTAGATGTGGTAGTCAGATATTAAACAACTATTGAAATAAATTATGGATCTATAAAACCATAAACACCATTGGTATTATTTTGAATAATAATAGTGTGTATATTCCTAATTAAAAATGTTATATAGTAATCCTCATGAAGCCATATTTATTTAAAGAAAGAATGAAAAACTAAAACCTAAATTTACTTATTTTGAAAATATATCCAACATATGCACAATGAGCTCATAAAAAATAATAAGATCCATAATATGTTTTTTAACATTCTAAATGGATAGTCTATTCCACATATATCAGATTTCATAAAAAAATAAAAAATATCATTAAATGAAGAAGAAACCTGAGTCAATCTTCATAGCCCATCAAAAACATCAAATGTATCTAGTGTTATTGATTCCTGAACTACAATTTGTTTCTTTTGTTCAAACTATTTGGTTATTTAATAGTATTATATAAAATAAATCATATAAAAAAATTTAGCACATTTTCAATTCACTTTAAACAACGTTTAAAAAAATCATACCTCCTATGTTAGAAAACACAAAAGGTAATCCGACCAATGTAAAAAATAACCCATTCAATTTTCAAATATGGTAAATTCATCGGTAGGTCATGGAAGTAGTATATCTTGATAAAAAAAATTCATTTGTTGATATTTTACCCAATATAACTACATATTCTAGTGTTGTAAAAATTCAAAAAAAATATACACTCTACATGCTACAATGCATATGTTAGTATCTACAGCATACAACACACAATAAATGGTTAGGTATGAATTTGGAGGTGGGGGATCTATGTAGGAAGGCTGGGTAGGCTGGGCTAGCTGGAAGGGATGGGTAGGCTTGGCCGGCAAGGAAGGTTGGGTACGTTGAGCTAACTAGGAGGGTTGGGTCAACGGGGCATGCTTTGCAATATGCAAGGGCTGTGAATGATGCTTCAATTGTTCAATCTTATCTTGCACATCCAATTGAATTCAATCGTCCATATATAGTTTTAGGTCTTCCATCATGATAGTAATTTATTTATGGGTATCTTCATTATTTATTGTTATTTACAAAAAATTTCCTAATACTGACACCTTCTTTATAAACTCTTACACGGTTGGGGTGTTCTAGATTTCTTAATGTGTCAGCTAGGATGTCCATCCTACCCTTAGAGATAAAAGTTAGATACATAACATTATCCTAAGGTTTATCCTAAAATGAAAATTTAAAATGATATATTAATGTTTTAAATTAAAAAATTAATATCATTCATAGAAATTAATAATTAATTTCTCCAATTCCCTCATTTACTATCTTAGATTCCTCTATAAGAGATTTTTTATTTTTCATTCTTTTTTCTTTGTTCAATTTTTTATATTGTGTGGGATGAGACGGATGACTAAACTGGACCTATTCTGAGCCACTACTATATTGATATCTTAATGTATCATGATTTTTTTTAATCATTTACTCATGTAATAAAAGATACCCACCACATTATATGTAACACCATGACCCCAGTTACCCAGAGTCGGTGCATTACTACATATCATTGGCATGATACAAGGAATCATGACCTGAAAGACTGATCAGTTTAGAGGCCTTTGAAGTACTAGATACATTAATAAGTTTTACATTACATCATGAAATAAAAACATCAACAACATTTTGTTCCCTTTTGAACGCACTTATATCCATAGCCTATCCCTACAAGTAAACCATAAAATAATTCTCCACATCCTTGAAAAAGTAAAACATAGAAAAGTGTGAGCTTATATTCTCAGTAAGGATAATAATATAGTAGAAACGTTCATAAAAAAGCATAAACATTTAAGGCAATGTATAAATATTAAAACAAAATCCTTTTAAACTAAATCGTCAGCATAATAGAGAAAAGATAAAATTAAATAATGTCATTTACATATTCACATGGATATTATACTAGTTGAATAAACACATGCAATATCAATATCCACTTTCATAATGATGGAATGCATAATTCTAGACTTCATAACCACATAGTCAAGGCCTTGTGCCAAGACTACAAATAAGATTTTTTCTCGGCCTTGTTCCAAGACACTAGTTTTTCTCATCATACCTACCGATGCATCAAGGAGCTATATCGGGCTCCACCCGTCACTTACTAAGTCTAATGCATACCTCATATGAAAAGGTTTAAACATAACATAAACCTTAGTATTAACACTATCATATGAAATGTAAATACGTTATCCATAAACCATGAATGGTGTAAAAATAACACATCCACAGTAAAATATTTCACAAAACCTTCAATACAATATGAAATATTTGTATCATAATAAATCAACTTCAAACAAGTTTAAAATCCATCAAATGATGTTGACATAGATGAAATGAAAACTATTTGAAATAAATACCTCTTTCTATTTTCAAATAATTTAAAGGTCACATAATTATAAAAGAAAACATTTATTTTGATAATATTCTTATAAGATTGTATGGGAAGCTTCGAAGATGATATAACAGCCGAAAATATCCACACCCATCGTATAAGTTAAAAAAAAGACATTCTTACCTTAATTTTGTTGAAAAGGTTATAAAGTACACTGTTTAGAAAAAGATGGAATGATTCCTTTCAAACCATTTTATAAAAATTCAAACAAGGGTATAAATGAATTTAACCCATAGTCTAGTAAATAGTAAAAAAAATTCAAATACATTTTTAAGAAATATGTATGTGGATGATAAAGAGGTCTCAGTAGATACTTATGTAAAAACAACCTCAGATAATAAAGAGATTGTGGAATTAACTCATACCTTGTACTTCTACATGGTTGAGGGTATGTTAACCTCATGTATAATAGTTAAATAATTTTTATCAAATTATAAAATAACTATATACATAAATATGATATCATATATGATCCTCTAATATTTCTTTGTTAATAATACTTCAGTAGTATCATCATTTCAGGTGTTAACTGATTCATTTTCCTTTATATGTGTGGTTACGTAAGCCATGTTTTTTATGGATAGGATGTATTTTATTCACATACAGAATGATATTATTTTCATAAAAAATATTTTGAATCATAAAATGAAAATTAGTCTTAAATTATTACGATGGGGAATGAATCTCAGCGCGTTCATGGAGACGGTAATTCGTACGTACGCACGAGTAGAAATGTCATTATATTGATGGTGAAATCATATTTAATTGGATGTAATATTATATATAAAGAATAATTATCATGTTATATTTATTATTTACATCAGTTACACTCTTTATTATATCTATTCAAATAATGAAGTGTTTCAATAACAAACTACACCACGACGTGGAGACGTTAAGCTGTACATTTTCACGTATGGTGACTTTTTCATTCATATGATTGATAGAATAAAGAATATGGATGTAACATTTTTATAACAACATCACAGTATATAGAATATATTGGATTTATTATTTTATAATGGAAACAACAATGAAATAGGAAGTGACAGAACAAAAGAACTTGAAAGAGGTGATGAAATATTTACCTCTTCTTCTGGTTCTTCCTTTTGATTTGATCAAAATGGATCCATAGGTTAGCTTTAAGACAAAAGTAATTCCTCTAGAATTAATGTATTAATGATGGTAGGATATTTGGGTATGTTTTTTCCAATACCAAAGGCTTTGGAGGTGTGAAAATAAGATAAGGGGAAGTACCCATTTATAAGAAAGGTGAGGGTCACTTTAGGAAATGCTTGAAATATTTTTTTATAATAAAAACATATTCGGTTTCTAATGGATTCAAAATTATTTTTTTAGAGTATAAGGTGGGTATGGGTCTAAAAACCCTCAATTAATAGGTTTTATACAGGTTTATGTCACCATATTAACCTTATAGTTTAGATTTAACTCATAGTTAAATAGTATATCATTTACCATGTCTCTTTGTATTTATATATTATATGATTAATAAACATACTATAACAATCCAAGTGAACCCAAAGTGGTTCATTATTAATATATGTAATATTATCTAAGTCATTTTTCCAAACCATATATTTTTAGGACTATTATATATTTTAAAAATATAATATTTATTTCAAAAACTCATTTATGTAAATTTTGACTCTATTTAGTATTTGGTTTTTGGGAAAGTCGTAGAAACTTGATTACTTAGAAAAACATACATTAAATAAATATTTAAATATCATATTCACCTATAAAATTCGTGGATGTCATAAAAACATTGAAATTATATTTATTTTAATATATATAATACCATTTATTTGATTCATTCATTAATAAGGTAATTACTGCATCATCATTGTGTTATAAAAAAATTTAATTATTTAATGTCTAAAAAATATAAATAAAATACCATTATGTAGGAAATATTTTTATATTTATAATTAATATTTATAGTCTAATACATAACTTATATAACACCTTGTAAAAATTGTTTTACTAAAAGATATATGTTTATGTCATTTTTGTCTTTACTTTAAATTAATTAATATAAAGTGACATTATCACTCTCAGGTGGCTCCAAGGGGTCCCAAAATCAACCCAAAATTACCAATGGTCAGAAATGTATCAACCAATAGTAATAGGACACATTTTAGGTTAATTTAATATTATTATAATAATATTTGTTTACCCTTATTTACCAGATTTACCCTTTAACCCTGGTAAATAAAATATTTACTGATGTAAATATTCATAATGTCTAAAAATAAAAGTTACATATTTAAAAAATTCGAACCTCCTGATTATAAATATGGAATCTATTTTTCAAAATTCAAAACACATTAGTAGCATAAATTATTTTAAAATCAATTCCCATTATCAAAATATAAAACTTGTTTTTAAGAAATAATAACTATCAAAAGATTAACACTTTAATATGTCCAGTTTAAATGTGAAATTACATCCAATGACCTTAATTATTTTAAATGATAAAAATATAATATTAATATTTGTTAAAACCACTCAAATTTACAATTTAACACTATAAAATATTTCAATTAAAAAATTTGTTTTTAATTAAAATTCAGTATTTTACAGTATTCATGAAAATATGAAAGTTATCTGAAAAGTACCAAAAATTTATCCAAACTAAATTATTATGTCCCAGTTCTAAAGAATAATTTAAAATCATTAAATTTAATATATAAAATTGTCAAATATCGGTTTAAAAAAATTGTTCTCCGTTAAAAGGCGGTAAACTTTCATTTTTCTTAAAATACTTCTTTTATCTAAGAAATGAATTTGTTCTTATATTATATTTAAGAAACACATAATATGGATTCTAAAATTATATGGAGTATATAAAATTCAAAATTAATTTAATAATATTCATAACCACTTTTTTAATGACTAGTTTGGTAAGTCGTTGTGCGCTCGAACTCAGTGTTGCATGTAGTGTAAGTTATTGATTTTCTTTGAAGAGATAATGTACTAGAAAATATTGGGGTGTTACATTATCCCCTAATTAAATAAATTTCATCCTCAAAATTTGAAATTGTTCTTTGAAAATAAATGGTTAAAAATAAAAAAAATACCTTTGTGGAAAACCCACATCAGAAATTGGGTTAGTAAAATTTAATCTTAATAAGATGGAAAGGGAAATGAAAAGGTCACCACCAAATTATGATCTCGATTAGGAGAACATTGTTGGAAACCAAAGACACATGATTACAGAGAAAACATAAATATTTATATGGAGTGATTGAGTTCATTAATCACAAACAAGTGTACAATAGATTTCTTCAAAGCCATCAATTTAAGTTTATATAAAATATCATCGGTTCAACAAAACATATGGTATTAGGATAACACATTTTAGGATTTAAGATATCTTCCCCAAAGTTTAAGAATTAATTTATTCACAGAATAAGAGGAATATATATATATATATACTTGACAAGTAGTGTTTCATCCTTCAACTAATTCCTAGAACAAACTCATCTTTCACTCGAAAAGATAATAGAATTCAAAAATATTCTATTTATCCTAATCGTATAAGGTTCCAAAAATAATGATTTTATAATTAATTTTTCTGAATATTAAATAAAATACATAATACAAACCAAGACATCTCGTATGCTTGTGGAAGATGATCCACCATTGTCGCCCTTCGGTTGCGGGTTCAAGTCTCACGACCCTGCCAGACGCGATGGGTTGTCGCTCGACCTCCAGGTTATCATTTTTATAACAAAACAAAAATAATCATAAAAAATGATTTAACCAAAATAATAGTATCCAACGTCAAAATTAATCCATTAAAAGCTTTATACTTATCCAAAATACTTCTTTTCCAAACTCACAGTACAAAATTTATAAGGAATGTAAAAAAAATGAAGACAACTTTTGCCACATAATAACATATGAATACCTTAATCGTGTATTCTTTCAAAACATGGTAACACCCTAAATTACCATAAAAACTTATTTATTACCTTCATGGTCATTTATTCATTATAGAATACTAGATATATTCTTTATGTCAAAAAATTTCGAATATTCCAACAATGATTGAATAAACAAACCATTAATCAGTTCCAAGGTAGTCAAGAATATCCAATATTATTTATCCAAATCAACCATATATTATTCAAAAATCACTACCTCAGTATCAGGACCATATTATGGTTTACCTTTCCTTCATCCATGTGTTTTCCAAAAAAATTTAACCTGAATCCGTGTCACTTTACTTGGTACAATACAATCTCAAATCTTTAATGAAATAGTACTGCAATGCAATCCTTATTTATTTCCATAATTCATATAACAAGTACATCGTTGATACAAAACTCAAATGAAATAATTATTTAATAACAACATAATAACACTAGTCCTTCCTCTTCATATGTGGTATTATTATAACTTGATTATTATCTAATAGCATCATTTGGGGCATACTCTGATGATTTGGACATTGATTCATGTAGTGTCCCAACTCCTTGCAGATGAAGCATTATACATTTTAATCATTTTTCTTACCCTTGAAATCACGTACTTGGTGTCCTTTTTCTCCACACTTATAACAAACTCCCATTCCCTTCAAAAATTTACCAAGGAGATTCTTTCCAGAGTTATCACATATGGGAAAATAATTGTTTCCCCTCTTCCCTTTATCCAGCTTTTTGTCTACCATCCTTTTCTTCTTTAGATTTTTTTCAAAGCCATTGGACTCAGATAATTCTTTACTTATATTATTAACACATGATATTATTTCTTCATATGATGAGAATACGTGGGAGATTATTTCCATTTTAAATTATGTCTTAATACAATGAAAGATATGATCCTTCGTAGTCTTTTGAAATTGTGTGTTGCTGGAATTATCATTCCTTCTACTAGGCGTCATTTCAAAACAATAGAATACACCAGGTTAGTTTATTAATCTCAATGCATAGTTTCAAACTTGTGACATACCAGATGTAAAATGAAAATATTATGCATATAATCTATAATCATAAAATGATTTCTTTGAGGATGTATTTACTACTAAATTCATCATAATGGATTGTAAAAAAAATTGAATTATCCTAAGGATATCCCCCAGGAGTGTCATAACCAAGAGTATAAGGCCCCAACCTTAAACCTTACTTAATCATGAGTTATTAAAAGATTACACATTGAGGATCTTTTCGGGTTTAGAGTTTCAGAGAATTAGAACATAAAACTTTCATTACATTCCACATATAAAAAAAGTGGTTACATAAAGATAGTATAAATTTTTAACATCAATGGAAACATATTTAAAATAAAACATGGATTCATTCTTGACACTTCCTTGACACTATAATCATATCATGTACCTTTCCCTTGACCTGTGAAAAACATTTCAAAATAACTTGGGATGAGCATAAAAAGCTCAATATGGGTTATAAAAATATGGAAAGGAAACATGAGTTCATATATACATAAGAATGAAATCATACTTTATGCATAAAACATAATAACATTATTATACCTCATCAAATCATGAATAAATCATAGAAATCGTAAGACATAATGGTAACTTGAGGCATTCATAACATTCTTACGTAGGGAGTAACCCTCTTGGTTACATTTGGAATACCCATCACAGTATATTCCCTAAATCTCTTCGGAGAAACCTTAACATTTCACTCCTTCGTGTTATCCAACGCATTGGAGAGCTATATCGGGCTCACCTGCCCTTAGTTTATCACAGAACCACTCGTCTTCATAATAATGCCCAAGAACCTCAACATAATCGTATCACATAAAACATGCATAAATGAAACATAACATTCCCATCTTTCAATCACAATATATCTATACAACACATTGATATAAAAGCATTATGAAAACCATTTTCAATTCCAAAATAAAAGAAAAGTAAAACAAGGTATTTATTTTTCTTTTAAAAAACGGTATGGCTTGTAGAAGAAGCCGAAACTCAAATAATGGTCACGGCGGCGGAGAAGTCGTTGTCGCCGCATACGTACGACAAAAACATTCCCTTTTTCCATTTAGTAAATGATTCGTATAAAAAATATTCCTTTTGAATAAACATAAATGTCAAAGGGGTTTATACACCATATAAAAGAAGGTTGTGTATAAAACAAAATATGCCTCAATGAAAGGATATTGAAACGATGTCCCATACCTCGGATCCGACTTGACTCGGTCGTTCTTTAATCTCCTAAATAATAAACTTGAGTTAATTTCTACTTGTTTAAGAACCTTTTTCAAGTTCATTATTCCTTTTATATCACTTATTTCCTTGTCATTAACACTATGTAATTATTTAAGTTAATAACGGTCGTTTTAACGATCATTGGTACTTGAGTAAAAAAATAAACCCTTTATAATTACAAGTTGTTCATGTATCCATTATATCCAGAATGGTATTCATGATGTAGATATCATATATTTCATATATATCCAGTACATTCATGTATTTATAATATTACATAATCATTTAGATGTATGAAATGAAATGCACCGTTCATGGAGACAGTAAGACGTACGTACGCATGAACGCTGCTTCCATTTCTATTTCGTATTTTATGAAATGGAATCATAATGATATAAAGGTATATTATAATTATAGTTTAATATCATATATAATATCATAACTCCATCCTTTATACATCCCACATATGATATTAACGAATCAAATCACTTTGAGGGGGCGATAGTCCGCACTTCCTTAAATGAAGATATCGCGTTTACCCATAATGGAAACCATAAAGGTATGCCCAAAATGAAAAATACAAAGCTTAAAGAAAACATAAACATATTATATATCATATATAAATATAGTGTCATATTAATGTCCACCTTTTATGGTGTTAAAAGAATGTTGAACAATCATCATTTTGGGAGGCAGAAATTTTCCATCCACGGAAACACTATGTTCTTTAACTATTATATGTAGGTGTGTGTAATTGTAGATCGAATAATTCTTATAACAACATCCTAGAATATTGAATATATTGGATTTGTTACAAAATAAATGAATAAAAATAGTTTAGGGGGTTGGAGAAGCAAAATAAAACAAAAGGACTCAAGTGAAGACATTACCATAAAATCGGGTAACCCCCTTTGGTTTGAGCTCAAAGGCTTCCTTGGGAAGACTTCTTCCCAATGTGAGGCTTCAAGGAGTAAGATATGGATGTGGAGAGACAAAATTTTAAGGTTTTGGCCGATTTAATGGCTTTGGAAGTGTGGGTAAGGAGGTAGAGGTGGGGGCCTTTTATAAAAGGAGAGGAGGGGAACTCTTGGAAATTAAAGAAAAGTTACTTTATTTTAAAATGAGTTTCGGATTCAAAAGGTCCCACATTGATATAATTCGAGGGTAAGGTGATAAGGGTTCTAAATATACCCATACAATAGGTTTTGGACATTTGTAGGTCATAGATGTTACATTATCTTTTCATTTTATTTAAATCCTTTATTAATGAGGTAATCACTGCATCATCATGATGTCATAAATAATTTAATCTATTTAATGTCTAAAAATTATAACAAAAATATCATGATGTAGGAAATATTTTTATATTTCTAATTAATATTTATAGTCAAAAATCTGACTTGTATAACCCCATGTAAATTTTTTTTTAGTAAAACATCGCATGTTTGTGTCATTTTTACTTTAACATTAAATAAAAAGTTATTTATGTCATTTCCCAACCAAAGTGGCTCCATGGGGTCCTCAAGTTGACCCATGGATTGTCTTGGTCGGCCATGACACATCCAATGAGGGTAGGACATGTGTCATGCTCATCTCATATTATTAAAACATCATTTTTACCTTAAACTACACTAATTACCTATAATCGCGATTAAAAACTTAAAAGTTACTATTCACCAAAAACTTATTTTAATCTCATTGAACCACATTTTACTTCTTAATGACATCCATGATGTAGGATTTTTTAAAATAAAAATACAAAGATGGAAAATTTTCATTTAAATAGAAAATCAGTTTTTATAAGTACCACTTAGTGATTTCACTACTCATCAAAAATTGAAGTTTTTCGGAAAATTACCAAAAATTCACCTTAAGCTATATTTGATATCCCAAATTAAAAAACGATGTCTATTTTACAAAATTAAAATCATATAAGTTACATTAATTAATTTAATAAATAATTCCCGCTGTCATGACAAATAGCGTGTTTTTATGAAATAATAAGTATCTAAAGATTGACACCAGTTTAAGTCCAATTTTAAAGTGAAATTGATTCCAATGACCACCATTGGATTAAATGGTAAAAATATATTATATTTTCACTTCAAAACCAATTCAAAAGATAATATAATCATATAAAAAAATTATATTAAAAAGAGGTTTTGAATTAAAATACAACATTTTTCACTATTCATTAAAAAATGAACTTTATTTCAAAAATACCAAAAATTCACACAAAGTAAATTTTGATGTCCCTATCATAAAGAATAAGTTTATTTTGACAAACATAGCTTATAAAATTGTCGAAAGATAGATTTAAGAATGGTTTTCCATTAAAAGGAAGTATAACAATCTTTTAAAAATATTAGTGTATTCCATGCTTAAGATTGGATTTATTTTCATTTTAAGCCTCTAAAACACTATCTAATTCACTAATAGACATAGATAAAAATATCTATTATTCATTACTTACTTGGGATGTTACATCCTTCCCCCTTTAGAAAATTGTGTCCCCACAATTTATTTACTTATCGAATAAATGGGGGTACTTATCCCTCATTTCATTTTCAGATTCCCATGTTGCCTCTTCCATCATGTGGTTTTTTCACAAATCCTTTACCTGATTAATCACCTTATTCTGTAACACTTTCTCCCTATGGTCAAGAATCTGGACCGGTTGTTCCTCGTATGATTGGTTCTCTTCCAGCTGAAGTACCTCTGGACTCAAAACATGAGATGGATCTGGCATGTACTTTCTCAGCATGGAAACATGAAAAACATTGTGTACCTGAGATAAACTCGGAGGTAAAGCCACTCGGTAAGCAACTGATCCAACTCTCTCTAGAATATCATATGGTCCAATGAACCTTGGACTCAACTTTATTTTCTTACCAAATCGCATCACACTTTTCCATGGTGAGACTTTGAGAAAAACATGATCACCTACCTCAAACGATAGATCCTTCCTCATATTGTCCGCATAACTCTTCTGCCTGCTCTGAGCTATTCTCATGTGTTTCTGTATCAGCTGAACTTTTTCTGCCAACTCTTCTACCAATTCTTGTCCCATCAACTTCCTTTCACCCACTTCATCCCAGAAAGCTGGAGTTCGACACCGCTTCCCATATAATGCCTGAAATGGTTCCATCTGTATACTGGAATGAAAACTGTTATTATATGAAAATTCAACCAAAGAATGATGATCGTCCCAACTTCCCTGATAATCCATTGAACAAGCACATATCATATCCTCCATGGTCTGAATTTTTCTTTTTGACTGCCCATCTGATTGAGGATAAAAAGCTGTACTAAAATTTAAATCAGTACCCAACGACTTCTGAAGGCCTTTCCAAAAGTTAGAAGTGAACCTGGGATCACGGTCAGATACAATGGAAAGAGGAACTCCATGTTACCTGACTATCTCTTTAAGATACAAACGGGAAAGTTGATCCAGGGAGAAAGTATCTCGTATAGTAAGGAAATGAGCAGATTTAGTCAAGCGATCAACAATAACCCAGATTGCATTATTACATCGAGGGGTCTTCGACAATCCCACAACGAAGTCCATGGATATATTCTCCCATTTCCACTCTGGAACTGATAAAGGCTGAAGCATCTCTTTCGGTAACTACCGCTCTACTTTAACCTATTGACATGTCTAACACTTCACAGTAAAATCAGCAATATCTATTTTCATTTCATCCCACCAGTAATACTCCCGCGGATCTCTGTACATCTTAGTACTGCCAGGATGAACTGAAAATAGAGAACTATGAGCTTCACATAACAACTCTCTCTTCTACTGTGAATCACAAGGCACACACAATCTCTTCCCAAATCTCAAAGCGCAATCATTATCAATGTTGAATTTAGGCAACTTACCCATCTGAACCAGCTCTACCTTTTTTTGCAACTCACTGTCTTGTTTCTGTGATTGCTTGATTATTTATGATAGAGAAGATTTCACTGATACCTGAAACAAAACAGAAGAACATCCTGCACCAACAACTTATATGCCAAAGTTCATCAAATCCTTAACCAAAGGATCATGTTCCAAACGCAACATTTCTAATGAAGCATTACTTTTTCGACTCAAAGCATCAACCACTTTATTTTCTTTTCCTGGATGGTAATGAATTGTACAATCATAATCCATGATTAATTATATCCATCTCCTCTGTCTCATGTTCAATTATTTCTGATTGAATATATACTTTAAACATTTGTGATCAGTATATATTTCACACTTTACTCCATACTATTGATGCCTCAAAATTTTTAAAGAGAAAACAACAGCATCTAATTCCAAATAATGAGTATGGTAATTTACCTCATGAGTTTTCAACTGTCGTGAAGCATAAGCAATTACCTGATCATTATGAATTACGACACAACCAAGTCCTTTTAATGAAGCATCACTGTAGATAACAAACTCACCATTCCTGGAAGGTAGTTCCAAAACAGGATCATTCACCAATCTTATTTTCAGTTCCTGAAAACAATCATCACATTCTTTTGTCCAGATAATCATAACACCCTTCTGAGTTAGCTTAGTCATTGGACTAGATAACCGTGAAAAATTTCTAACAAACCTTCAGTAATAGCCTGCCAAACCAAGGAAACTACGAATCTCTATTACATTTGTGGGACTTGGCCATTCTTCAACAACCTTTGTTTTTGTAGGATCAATTTTTTTCCCATCTTTAGAAACAATGTGACCAAGGGAATAAATTTTTTGAACCAAAACTCACACTTGCTGAATTTCCCATACAATTTATTTTCTTTTAAGGTTTTCAAAATAACCCTTAAATCTATTTCATGCTCCTCTTTACTTTTTGAAAACACCAATATATCATCAATGAAAACCACCACAAACTTATCCAAGAACTCATGGAAAATTCTATTCATTAAGTCCATGAATATAGAAGGTGCATTGGTTAGCCCAAAAGGCATTACAAAAAATTCATAGTGGCCATATCTTGTACGGAACGCGGTCTTCGGAACATCTACTTCCTTTACCTTCAGCTGATGGTACCCCAATCTCAGGTCAAACATTGAAAAATACTGAGCTCCCTGGAGCTGATCAAACAAATAATCGATACGAGGCAAAGGATATTTGTTCTTAACAGTGATGTTATTCAAGGCTCTATAATCAATGGAAAGTCTCATAGAACCATCTTTCTTTTAAACAAATAAAACAGGAGCACCCCATGGTGATGTGCTAGGTCCAATGAAACCATTCTCTAATAAATCTTGCAATTACTCCTTCAACTCTAAAAGTTCAATTTGAGACATTCGATAAGGGGGTTTCAAAATTGGATTAGCATCAGGAACTAAGTCAACAGTAAATTCAACTTCTCGATCTGGTATTATTCCAGACAACTCATCAGTAAAAACATCAGGATACTCATTTACCACTGGCACATCATTAATCTGAACAGTTCCCTTGTTTTCAGCAATAATTGCAAGGTAACATTCATTTCCATCTTTTACAAGTTTCTCGGCCTCTTGATATGTTATCAACAGTAAGGGTACATTGTTGTACAAAAACTGAAATACTTTCTGAAAAGAAACTTCTTTAGCTCTAAAGTCAATCTTAGCATGGTAAATAGAGAGTCGATCCATACCCAGGATAACATCAAACTCTACTAGAGGTAAAACAATAAGTTTTTCAAGTAGGTTCTTTCCACGGATACGGATAGGAAGATTCTTATAAATTCTTTTTGCCTAAAAATTTCCCCCAGGTGTTTTTACCCCAAGTTCAGGAGTCATTTATTGAGACGGTATTCCCATTTTACTAGAAAAGGTTTCAGAGATGAAAGAATGTGTGGACCCCGAATCAAACAACACACTGGCATAATCTGAAAAAACAAACAAAGTACCTGATACAACTTCATTTGATGGCCCGACATCTGCTGAAGTAGTTGGAAAGGATTTCACCACCCCTTTCTGCTTGTAGTCTAACTGCTTCCCATCACTTGAGCTCTTTGTCGGACACTCGTTTGCATAGTGACCCATCTCATTTCACTTAAAAAAGTTTACTAACTGTAAATCAAATTTGGGCATACCATCACCTTGATATTTTTCAGTGCAATCACAAGCCTTATGTCCCATCTTACCGCATCGGTAGCACTTTCCAGAATTCAGAAGACATTCCCCAGCATGCCTTTTCCCACATTTATCAAAAACTGGAAACATAGTTTTCTTACCATCAGACCTTTTGAAGAATTCTTTCCTTTCTCCTACCACCTTGTCCTCTTCTTCTGTTGGTTGTTATAGAACACTTGATCATCGGAAAACTCCATTTCCACCTTCTCAGCACATCGAACAAGCTTTTCATAACATTTAAACTCACAAGAAGCTAATGCCCTTTGATATTTTGGATTTAATCCTGAGTAAAAATTATTGATTTTACAATCAAGGTCTCGGATAAAATTTGGAGCATACCTTGCCAATCGAGTGAACCTTTCTTCATAGGCAGCCACTGAGTCTTCCTATTGCCTTAATTCCAAGAATTGCTTTTCCATCCTAAGTCGAACATACTTAGGAAAATAATTCTCATGAAACATACCTTTGAATTCATCCCAGTCCAGATCATAAATCTCATCAGCCTCCCTGATATTTTTAACCATCGACCACCACTGATCTGCTTCACCCTCCAAACGGTAAATAGCAAGACTAACCTTTTGATTGTTTGAACACCCCATGACATCGAAAATATTCTCCAGTTCTTTAATCCACCCTTCAGATCGCACAAGGTCAGATGATCCTCTAAATGATGGGGGATGTTGCCTCATGAAATTTTCCACCACTGACATGTTCCTCTATGGTTGATCTGGCTGATCTCGTGCATGGATACCACTCCCATTTATCTCTTGAGTCAACTGCACCATTACTGCAAAAAACTGTTCAGTTCCAATTCCGACCATCTCAGAATGCTGATTCGAAAGGTTATTTCCTTCTGTATGCCTTCCTAGCACTACTTCCCTGATTCCTCTGCGGAAAACCATTCTGAACAAACATGTTTTAGATGAAGCAACATGGTAATCTTCAAATGCTATATCATTTTAAAAAAATATATATATTTTTGGATAATCATTTAATTGAATTCTAACTCCTAAAGTTATCTAAACTGACCTATGATACCAACTATAAGGCCCCAGCCTTAAACCTTACTTAATATTGAGTTATTACAAGATTAAAGATTGAGGATCTTTTCAGGTTTAGAGTTTTAGAGAATTAGAACATAAAACGTCCATTACATTCCACAAATAAACAAAGTGGTTACATAAAGATAGTATTCATTTTTCCCATAAATGGAAACATATTTAAAATAAAACATGGGTTCATTCTTGACACTTCCTTGACACTATCGTCATATCATGTACCTTTCCCTTGACCTATGAAAAACATTTCAAAAAAACTTGGGATGAGCATAAAAAACTCAATATGGGTTATAAAAATATGGAAAGGAAACATGAGTTAATATATACATAAGAATGAAATCATACTTTACCCATAAAACATAATCACTTTGACATACCTCATAAAATCATGAATAAATCATAGGAATCATAAGACATAAAGGTAACTTGAGGCATTAATAACATTCTTACGTAGGTTGTAACCCTCAGGTTACGTTTGGAATACCCATCACAATATATTCCCTAAATATCTTCGGAGGAACCTTAACGTTTCACTCCTTCGCGTTACCCAATGCATTGGAGATCCATATCAGGCTCACCCGCCCTTAGTTTATCACGGAACCACATGTCTTCATAATAATGCCCAAGAACCTCAACATAATCGTATCACATAAAACATGCATAAAGGAAAAATAATATTTCCACCTTTCAATCACAAGATATCAATACAACACATTGATATAAAAACTTTATGAAAACCACTTTCAATACCAAAATAAAAGAAAATTAAAATAGGGTATTTATTTTTCTTAAAAAAAATGGTATGGCTTGTAGAGGAAGCCGAAACTCAAAAAATGGTCACGGCGGCGGAGAAGTCGTTGTCGCCGCATACGTACGACAAAAAAATTCTCTTTTTTCGTTTAGTAAATGCTTTGTATAAAAAAGATTCGTTTTGAATAAACATAAATGTCAAAGGGGTTTATACACCGTATAAAAGAAGGTTGTGTATAATACAAAATATGCCTCAATAAAAGGAGATTGAGACGAAGTCCCATACCTCGGGTCTGAATTGACTCGGTCGTTCTTTAATCTAATGAATAATAAACTTGAGTTAATTTCTACTTGTTTAAGAACAATTTTCAAGTTCATTATTCCTTTTATATCACATATTTCCATTTCATGAACACTATGTAATTATTTAAGTTAATAACGGTCTCTTTAACGATCATTGGTACTTGAGTAAAAAAATAAACCCTTTATAATTACAAGTTTTTCATGTATCCATTATATCCAGAATGGTATTCATGATGTAGATATCATATATTTCATATATATTCAGTACATTCATGAATTTATAATATTACATAATCATTTAGAGGTAAGAAATGAAATGCATCGTTCATGGAGACGGTAAGCCGTACGTACGCATGCACCCTGCTTCCATTTCTATTTCATATTTTATGAAATGGAATCATAATGATATAAAGGTATATTATAATTCCTGTTTAATATCATATATAATATCATAACTCAATCCTTTATATGTCCCACATATGATATCAATGAATCAAATCACTTTGAGGGGCGGTAGTCCGCACTTCCTTAAATGAAGATATCACATTTACCCATAATGGAATCCATAAAGGTATGAAAAAATTGAAAAATACAGAAGCTTAAGGAAAACATAAACATATTATATATCATATATAAATATAGTGTCATCTTAATGGCCACCTTTGAAGGCGTTAAAAGAATGTTGAACAATCATCGTTTCGGGAGACAGAAATTTTCCATCCACGGTAACAGTATGTTCTTTAACCATTAGATGTAGGTGTGTGTAATTGTAGCTCGAATAATTCTTATAACAACATCCTAGTATATTTAATATACTGTAGTTGTTACAAAATAAATTAATAAAAAGATTTTAGGGGGTCGGAGAAGCAAAATAAAACAAAAGGAAACAAGTGAAGACATTACATTAAAATCGGGTAACTCTCTTTGGTTTGACCTCAAAGGCTTCTTTGGGAAGCCTTATTCCCAAAGTGAGGCTTCAAGGAGTAATATAGGGATGTGGAGAGACAAAATGGGCAGGGGTTGGCCGATCCAAAGGCTTTGGAAGTGTGGGTCAGGAGGTAGAGGTGGGGGGCTCTTATAAGAGGAGAGGAGGGGCACTCTTGGAAAGTAAAGAAAAGTTACTTTATTTTAAAATGAGTTTCGGATTCAAAAGGTCCCACATTTATATAATTTGAGGGTAAGGTGATAAAGGTTAGAAATATACCCATCCAATAGGTTTTGGACATGTTTAGGTCATAGATGTTACATTATCTTTTCATTTTATTTAAATCCTTTATTAATTAGGTAATCGCTGCATCATCATGATGTCATAAATAATTTGATATATTTAATGTCTAAAAATTAAAAAAAAATATAATGATGTAGGAAATATTTTTAGATTTCTAATTAATATTTATAGTCAAAAATCTGACTTATATAACCCCATGTAAAAATTGTTTTAGTAAAACATCTCATGTTCGTGTCATTTTTACTTTAATATTAAATAAAATGTTTTTTATGTCATTTCCCAACCAAAGTGGCTCCATGGGGTCCTTAAGTTGACCCATGGATTTTCTTGGTCGGCCATGACACATCCAATGTGGGTAGGACATGTTCCAATCTCATCTCATATTATTAAAACATCATTTTTACCTTAAACTACACTAATTACCTCTAATCACGATTAAAAACATAAAAGTTACTATTCACAAAAAAAATTATTTTAATCTCATTTAACCACATTTTAATTATTAATGACAACCATGTATGTGGGATTTTTGAAAATAAAAACACAAAGATGGCAAAATTTCATTTAAACAGAAAATTAGTTTTTATAAGTACCACTTATTGATTTCACTATTCATCAAAAATTGAAGTTTTTCAGAAAATTACCAAAAATTGACCCTAAGCTATATTTGATATTCCGAATTCAAAAATGATGTCTATTTTAAAAAATTAAAATCATATAAGTTACATTAATTAATTTAATAATTAATTCCCGCTGTCAGGACAAATAGCGTGTTTTTATGAAACAATAAGTATCAAAAGATTGACACCAATTTAAGTCCAATTTCAAAGTGAAATTGATTACAATGACCACCATTGGATTAAATGGTAAAATTATATTCTAATTTCACTTCAAAACCAATTCAAAAGATAATCTAATCATATAAATAAATTAGATTAAAAAGTGGTTTTGAATTAAAATACAATATTTTTCACTATTCATTAAAAAATGAACTTTATTGGAAAAATACCAAAAGTTCACACAAAGTAAATTTTGATTTCCCTATAATAAAGAATAAGTTTATTTTGACAAACATAGATTATAAAATTTTCAAAAGATAGATTTAAAAATGGGTTTCCATTAAATGGCAGTAAAACAATCTTTTAAAAATATTAGTGTATTCCATGCTTAAGATTGGATTTATTTTCATTTTAAGCCTCTAAAACACTATCTAATTCACTAATATACATAGATAAAAATATCTATTATTCATTACGTACTTGGGATGTTAAAAAAGGTGCATCAAGGCCTATTGTCGTGTACCAGTTCTTGTTGGATTCTAGCTCAAAGCGATGTTTTTGGGTTTTATCCCTAGGTACATTTGTGCCAGAGCTGCCCTTACCTGATCATATCCAGACAGGGATGTATTTATTGGAAAAATAAAAATATATATACAGTACCAAAATTATAGAAATTTTATCTATACTAATCCTCATAGAATATCTTAGGGTAGATTTCTCTAATCAAAGTTTTTCTAAATCTAGTTTCCAAGGTTTGTAAAAATTTTTCCCTGATACCAACTGTAATGCCCGGAACCCAGTTACCCAGAGTCGGTGCATTATTACATAACATTGAAATAACATAACGAATCATGTACCAAATGACCGATCAGTTTAGTAGCCTTGTATGTACTAGATACATTAATAAGTTTTACATTACATCATGAAATAAAAACATCAACAACATTTTGTTCCCTTTGGAACACACTTATATCCTTATCTTATCCCTGAAATTCAACCATAAAATACTTCTTCAAATCCTGGATAAAATAAAACCTAGAAATGGGTGACCTTAGATGCTCATTAAGGATAACAATTTAGCGGAAAAATTCATAAATAAGTATTAGCATTTAAGGCAATGTTTAAGACTAAAAAAATACATTTAAACTTAAACTTATGCATAATATGGTAAATATAAAATCAAATAATTCCATTTACTTATTCACATGGATATTCTACTAGTTGAATAATCACATGCAATATCAATAGCCACTTTCATAATGATGGAATGCATAATGCCAGACTTCATAACCACATAGAGGCCTTGTGCCAAGACTACCAATAAGATTTTGTCAAGGCCTTATGCAAAGACACTATTTTGTCTCATGAGACCTAACGATGCACCGAGGAGATATAGCGGCCTCCACCCATCACTTACTAAGTCCAATGCATTCCTCATATGAAAAGGTTTAAACATAACATAAACATTTGTATTAAAACTAGCATACGAAATGTCAATACTTTATCCACAAAATTTGAATAGTGTAAAAATAACACATCCATAGTCAAACATATCAAAAAACCTTCAATATAATATGGAATATTTTTATCATAATAAATAAACTTCAAACAAGTTTAAAATCCATCAAAGGTTGTTGATATAGATGAAATGAAAACTATTTGAAATAAATACCTCTTTCTATTTTAAAATAATTTCAAAGTCACATAATTATAAAAGAAAGGATTTATTTTGAAAATATTCTTGTAAGATTTAATGGAAGCTTTGACGATGATATAACGGCGGAAAAAAGCCATACCCGCCGTGTAAGTTAAAAAAATACATTCTAACCTTTGTTTTGTTGAAAAGGTCATAAAGTACCTTGTCTAGAAAATGATGGAATGATTCCTTTCAAACCATTTTATAAAAATTAAAACAAGGGTATAAATTAATTTAACCCATACTCTAGTAAATAATGAAAATGTTTTGAAATACAATTTTATGAAACATGGATGTGGATGATAAAGATGTCCCATTAGATACTTAAGTAAAAATAAACTCAGATAATAAAGAGATTGTGGAATTAACCATTACCTTGTACTTTTCCTTGGTCGGGGGTACATTAACCTCTAGTATAATAGTTAAATAATTTTTATTAAATTATAAGAGAACTCTATAAATAAATATGATATAATATATGATCCTCTAATATTTCTTTGTTAATAATATTTCAGTAGTATCATCATTTTGTGTGTTAACTGATTTATTTTCCTTTATATTATTGGTTATGTTAGCCATGTTTGTTATGGATAAGATGTATTTTATTCATATACAGAATGATATTATGTTTATAAACAAAATTTTTAATCAAAAAATGAAAATTATTCTTGAATGTTAATGATGGGGAATGAATCTCATCGCGTTTGTGGAGATGGTAATATGTATGTACGCACGAGCGACAATATCATTATATTGATGGTGAATTTTTTTTAATGGGATGGTATATCATATATAAATAATAATTAACATGTTATATTTATTATTTATATCATTTATACTCATTATTATACCCATCTAAATAATTATGTGTTTGAATAAAAAACTACAGCATGACATAGAGACGGTAAGCTGTACGTATGCCCATATGGTGACTTTGTCATTCATATGATTGACAGAATAATGAATATGGTTATACCATTTTTATAATAACATCACAGTATATAGAAGATATTGGAGTTATTATTTTATAATGGAAACGACAAAGAAAGAGTAAGTGGAAGAAGAAAATAACTTGAAAGAGGTGATGAAATATTTACCTCTTCTTCAGGTTCATCCTTTTGATTTTATCAAAAGGGATCCTTAGGTTGGATTTATAACCAAATAATGGACTCTAGAATTATGGAAGGAAAGTTGGGAGGATATTTGGAAAGGTTTTTTCTTGTCCAAAAGGCTTTGGAGGTGTGAAATTAAAAGAAGGGGAAGTACCATTTTATAAGAGAGATGAGGGTCACTTTAGGAAAAGCTTGAAAATTATTTTATAATAAAATAATATTCGGTTTCTAATGGATCCAAAATCATTTATTTAGAGGATAAGGTGGGTATGGGTGGAAAATCTCTCAACCAATAGGTTTTATACTAGTTTAGGTAACCATATTAACATCATATTTTAGATTTAACTCTTAGTTAAAAAGTTTGTCATTTACCATGTCTCTTTTCATTTTTATATTATATGGTTAATAAACATACTATAACAAGTAAAGAGAACCCACAGTGGTTATTTATTAATATATATAACCTCATATATATACCTTTGACGATCCATATATTTTTAGGACTATTATATAATTTAACAATAAAATATTTTTTTTAAAAACTCATTCTTCTCAATTTTGACACTATTAAGTATTTGGTTTTTATGAAAGTCATCACAACCTGATTACTTCAAGAATGATACATTGAATCAATAATAACATGTCAAATTCTCCTAAAAAATTAGTTTATGTCATAAAAACTTTGAAATTATATTTATTTTAATATTTATAATACCATTTATTTGATTCATTCATTAATAAGGTAATTACTACATCATCATTGTGTCATAAATAAATTTATTTATTTAATGTCTAAAAATTATAAATAAAATACAATTATATAGGTAATATTTTTATATTTCTAATTAATATTCATAGTAGAAAAAATAACTTAAGTAACACCTTGTAAAAATTGTTTTACTAAATGATATATATTTATGTCATTTTTGTCTTTTCTTTAAATTAATAAATATAAAGTATCATTATCACTTTCAAGTTGCTCCATGTGGTCCCAAAATCAACCCAAGGATGCCCATGGTCAGACATGTATCATCCAATAGGAATGGAAAACATTTTAGGGTAATTTAATATTATTATAATAATATTTTTTTCCTTATTTACCTGATTTACCCTTTAACCATGGTAAATAAAATATTTACTGAAGTAAATATTCATAATGTATAAAAATAAAAATTACCAATTTACAGAATTTGTACCTCCTACTTCCAATTATGGAATCAATTTTTCCAAATTCAAAACACATAAGTGGCATAAATTAATTTAAAATCAATTCCCGTTGTCAAACAAAATGCGTGTTTTTAAGAAATTATAACTATCAAAATATTAACACTTGTTTATGTCCAGTTTAAATGTGAAATTACATCCAATGACCTAAATTATATTAAATGATAAAAATATCGTCTAATTATAATTTTAAACCACTCATATTTATAATTTTACAGTATAAATTATTTCTATTAAAAATGTTGTTATTAATTAAAATTTAGTATTTTTCACTATTCATCAAAATATGAAAGTTATCTGAAAAGTACCAAAAAAATTTCCTAACTACATTTTTATGTCCCGATTCTAAATAATAATTTAATTTAATTATATTTAATATATAAAATTTCCAAATATTGGTTTAAAAAAAGGTTTTCCATTAAAATGATGTAAAATTGAATTTTGTAAAAAATTATTATTTTATCCGAAAAAAATGAATTTGTTCTTATATTATGTCTAAGAAACACATAATATGGATTTTAAAATTCTATAATGTAAATAAAATTCAAATTTCAGTTAATAATATTCATAAATTTTTTTGAATGACTAGTTTTGTTAGTCGTGGTGCGTACGAACTCGGTGTTGTTTATAACGCAAGTTATTGAATTTCTTTAAAGAGATAATATACTGTCAAATCTTGGGATGTCACATTATAGAGTTTGAGGGTGTATGTTTTTCAATGGTATCTCTTGATGAGATATCATGTATGTCTATTACATAAAAATAAAAAAAATGATGATGTAATATATGAGAAATTTTATAATATAAAAGTCTTATACTATCAGAAATTCTTCATCATGTCGGTTGGTGAAATTTTTTTCCATGTATCTTTATCTAAAATTTCATTCTCAAAACATTTTTTTAATTTGGTAACCTACAAAAAAAATATTTTTTGGTCTTTTTTAAAAATCAATCCATCAAACTACCACCAAAATTAGGAATCATTTTTTAATTTATTTTTTAATTAAAAATTAATTGACATATATAATAAATTAAATTAAATATTAGTCATGTAAAATATATAATATTTGGAAAATTTGAAAAAAACGACTTGATATATTTTACCATTACAGACTCCCACAATTGGTCTTTGGCCATCTTATTGACGGTGTTCCAATCATGATATTAAATTCAAATCCTATAATGAATATTCCATGAAATATTCCACATAAAATATTTTCATTGTGATTATTTGGGTTATTATTTTCATAAAAAATATTATTTAATCTTTATTATTCACGGGTAACATACAATTTTGGTAAATGTGTAATCCCATGTTTACCAACTCTAGAAATAAAGTTTTTGGTAGAAGAAGAAAAATACACCTCAGTATAGGGAAAATCAGTAGTCCTACAATAATTATTTGTAAATTATAAGTTTGATTTCATGAAATAAATTAAACTTATAAATATATAATGATAAGAAAAAAACATACCTCGCTAAATGTTTCTATTTCTCTATTTTTTCATTTAAATATAAAATTTTAACTATATATTTACAGTATTATGAAAGTAAATACTTAAAAGCATTAAAAATACAAATATGTATGAAAAAAATAGTTTATCACATATGTAATTTTATAAAAAAAAGTTCTTGATTCTTAAAAAAATTATGAATTATAAACTATTATATAAAAAAATAAATTTTAAAATGTTATAATCATTTAAAAAATAAATATTAGATATTTTTTAAAAATTTATATGTTTAAATTTAAAAAAACAAAATGATGTACATAAGGTTTCTCAATAAAAAAAATATTTAAACATAACTGTTGAATATAAAATTTCATACAAAATATAGATAATTAATTGAATATATAAAATTATTCATTCAATACATAATAAAAATAGTTTTTTCAACTTTTATTTTCAAAAAATAATTAATATATAAATTTTTAAAATAATAATTAAGGGATTAATTTAGTGTTTTCTTATATCCTATTTGCATGATCATTCAAAGATCCTAGACGATGTCTTTATTATTGTCATTGTTATCATCTAGAAATTGAGCAATTAATGAATAAGCCTCATATAAATCCCTAACATACTCATCATTATCATCATAAAAAATAATTATTTTCCATTTTAAAATTATGGAAAATAATAATTTAATTGATCAATGAAATAAAATATTTTCATTTCATTTGTATCAATGATAAATTTCCCTCTTTGAAATTAAATCATTTTAAATCAACCTATGTAAACCCATAATCAGAATTCTTTACTCCAATATTATTATCACCCAATTTTCACTGAAACATGGTGACTCAAAATTTAGTATAATAAATTTCACATATATCCAATAGAATTCCAAAGTATGTCATTGATGCGAAAACTGGGTTTTGATCTTTTTCACTCAAAAAATGAGCTGCTTCAGCAATGACCATTACCCCTCTATTTTGAACGGTACTATTTTCATCATGATTTTCATAGTAAAATGTTTATCTATTAATATTTAAGCTTTACCATGTGATTACATTAAGAGAATGTCCCCCTGCCAAGCATTTAAATATTCTTATGTAGATATATATATGATGAATTAATATTTAAACCATGAAACAAAAGTATTTTTATGATCAATCATCAAACACATTTCATTTTTTTGGATATCATACCATAGATTCAGCAATATGTGATGATCTATATGGTTTAACCTCATCAGTGTTGTTCAAAATTTATAAATGTCCCTACACCACAACATCATCTGAAATTTAATTTACTTTTAAGCCTTGAAACCCTCTCCATTCTCTATCAAATGTCTTTTTTTTATGATATAGGTAGACAAACATGGTCCACTTCATAAAAATAATCAGTACAAAACACAATATCTTATTTCCATTAATATTTTTTTAACAATAGTGGCATTTTATCGATGAATACTATTAACATATCCCTTCAAAATATTCTTATATCTTTCATAAGGATAAATCTAAAGTAAATAATCTAAACAACACATTCTTATCTCATGATCCATATTAATCACCAAATAGAACATTATATTAAAAAAGTCACATGAGAAATAAATTTCTAGTTGAAAAAAATATGAGTTTCGTAATTCTCTAACACATCTAGTAGTTTTAGATCAATGACTGCACAAAAAATTGATTTGAAAAAAATACATAACCTAGTTATATTATTTTGTACATGTTTCGAAAATATACTATGTGGTATGACCAGTAGATGTTGTTTCATCAATACGTGATAGTCATGAAATTTTATACCAATTAATTTACAATCCTATAATGAAAAGAAAATCTTCACATTGGAATAATATCCACTGTGAACTTTAATACCATGCATAGAATGAAAAAAAATTATATTCTTACTATTTATAAACATGTGACAAGCCAATGTTAAATATGTTATGTTTTATTTCATAGTGGGAGCTAACTCAAAATGAATTCCAATTGATATAAATCCCAATATAACATTAAATCTACTTTTTCCATTTATTTTATGTCCAATAAAGTACCAATAAAACCGTCAAATATTTTTTCTCAACATTCCTAATATCATTTTTATGTTTTCTCTCTAAAAATATTAAATAAGGGAATTCAAATAAGATTGACTATGTCATCCAAATATTCTTTTGATGACCATAACATACTTAATTAGAAAATGTGATATTGATATTTCTCATCCTTTCATAAGATTCTTAAAATAAAAATGGTTTTGGTGAATATTATATTCATTTCAACCTTTAAATTATTTCTTCAAACTATGTTAAGGATGATCAATTTGAAAAAATATTTTACTTCCCATGTACACATTCATTCTTCAATTCTTCAGTTAGTAATATGGAGTCTCTTATTCAAAAGTTTTACATGATTGATGTCCCTTAACATTGTATCTAGATACTTTTCCATATGATGGAAAACATTTTAGAGTAAACATTGTCATATCACACAAAGAAAACACTTTTTCATATATACATAAAAAATTATAAATTGTGTCTCTGATAGAAGTTTCAATTCATCAATTAGTGGTAAAAGATAAACACAAATATTTTTTCTTGAATACATTCATCCAAAAATCATCAATCTCATCATATAATATTTTTTCTCTTACAAATCAATGGAGACAAGTTGTAAACTGCCAACAAAATTGGACATGAACTATGATGGAAACTTAGGATCCAATATTGATTCCTTTCATTGGTCCTGAATCCCATTTTGATATTTCAGACATCACTTAAAAAATTAATAATTTTTTTTCAAATCACTTCCACTATAGTAAATAATCAAGGTGATGTAAGTTACCATCAGATATGCACTCATTGATATGCCACCACAAAATTTTCACATCAATTGAACTTTTAAATAGATGCTCCAAATTAAGAATTACTAGAAGGTACCAAATTCCATTAGTGGGAAGTTTGATTCCATTACCTGAGAATAAATCATAGTTTAATTATTGGTAGTACTGGAAGTAAATTTTTTATGGTACAAAATAGATTTAGTATGAGGCAAAATGTTAGTACCTAAGAATGAATTAGAGTTCAATTTTTCATCCATCTTATAGCTTAAAGTCCTTTATTGAGGAAATTTTGATAAATATTCATACTCCTTCTCATATAACACAAAATCATTGGGGAACGAATTATCATTTAATACCTAAGTTCCATTGGGTATAATATAATATTTTTCTCATAACATGTATATGGAATCTCATTTTCCTCTGGATTATTCTATTTGAAATGTGTTGGAAAGTTAGAAAATCTTTTACACACCACCTATACCATTTTTCAAGTGAACAAATCTCATAACTGATGATAACACTTCAATTTTAATACAACCTAAGGATAATGGTTTCTCAGAATTTCCATGAAATAGTTCAACATTTTTTACAGTTTCAACACCTATATCCTGAATTATTTCTTCAGTATGATCATATGTCTCATTCTGAATGTTTTCATCAAAATTAGATTATGAGTTTTCCGTTCTTTTACCACTCCAGATATAATATGTATAATTATTTATAAAAACATAGAAAAAAGTTGACAATTTATTTCATTAGGATTTAAATTCCATATATTCAAACACATTACTCTTTGAAAAAAATTTAATATTAGTTTTGAATTTTTTTTATAAAATTCTGAAAATCAATAGCTAATTTTTATATATCCATTAGTGGTTCTTCCTAATATAATTTAATTATGATGCATTAAATAAGTAATATCAAAATATAAAAGTTGTGTATATGAAAACATTTAATCATTTATTTATATATAAATAGATTAATTTTAAATGTAAAAATATAATATCAAAATGATTAGTGATCTGGTGGGAAAATCAAAAATTATTATTATAATA
This sequence comes from Viscum album, assembly GCA_963277665.1. Taxonomy (NCBI): domain Eukaryota; kingdom Viridiplantae; phylum Streptophyta; class Magnoliopsida; order Santalales; family Viscaceae; genus Viscum; species Viscum album. The sequence goes on from OY728141.1 coordinate 518,337,872, forward strand.
AAAAATAAATCTCTAAAGGTATTTATCTCATTTTAATAATTAATTATAAAATATTCTTCATAACCATAGTAAAGGAATAAATATTTTTTTAGGTTTAGATAGTTTATTTAAATAACTATCAAACAACACTAATTTTGTTCTACTTAGATCCTTTATGGTAGAAATTAGTATTCTTCTTTTGTTAGCCTAGAATATATATTGTTAGATGTAAAATCCTTATGTATATATTTATTACTATGTTTTCTAATGTGTTCACTATTCTGGTAGCACCATAGTATGTTGGGAATTATTTTTTTCGAATTAATTGTATCCTATTAATATTTTTCATTTCACACACAAAAATAATGCTTTTTTATGAAAAAAAAAATCATAGATTTTGATTCACAAAACCCCAAGTTAATATTATGATACATAAAATAATAATAATAGATGACGGTGCATGAAAAACTATCTTTGTCTTATGTTACACACAATTCCTAGTTCCTTTGACAGCATGTGTTATATGCAAGACTGAGTTTTACTGAACTATAATACCCTATTAATATTATTATTAAAATATTATTAAATATATTACTTAGTCACTGGAATGGAAGTTACAAATAATATTAACTAAATTGTTAAGGTATTATTTGAAGATTTATATAAAATTAATTTTGTAGTTATCAGTTAGTATAAGTGAAGAAATAAACTTTTGAAATAAAGAAATTACTTATCTAAGAAAAATGTTTTTCTAGGTACCAGAAAAATTTGATGTCCTTAAATTAAATAGTGAAAATCACTTAATTGTAATCCAATATAGTTTTTTTCAACTAAATAATTTATAGGGTTAATTAAATTTTGAATTATTATTAAAATTTAATTATATCAATTTTACAAGTATTAATCAAATTTAATTCATTGGAATTATGTTCACTTTTAAATTGGAAACAAAAAAATTTCATACTTCTGAACATTTTTACTTTAAAAACATGCTTTGAAGTCCTTTTTGTGATATTAAATTCAAATTAATTTCAACCTATTCACTGATTTTAATTTGTAAAAATGTATTTAATATTTTGGTTCATAATAATTGATAATTTATAATAAGTTAAAATTAGTTTTTGAAGAAAATTATTTTTGAATGTTCTCAAACTTAATTACAACTATTAAAAGAAAATTTATCTTACACTACTAGAATTCATCGATATACCAACACTTTGATGCCAACAGTTTGAAAAAACTGTTGGCATAGGTGGACTACCCCAACGGTTTGAAAAAACTGTTGGTAAACTCCCATTATTACCAGCCTTTCCCAATGGTTTTCCCAAACCGTTGGGAAATTCCTCCTTTTCCACAATGGTTTCAATGAAACCATTGGTTAAATTCCCATTAAAACAACCTATACCAACGGTTTTAAAAACCGTTGGTATAGAATAAATTTTACAAGGGTTTTTAAAAACCATTTGGAAAGGTTTCCCCAAAAATACAGCAGCCCCAATTCTCCTCTCTCTGAGTGACTGCAGCCCTAAAAATTAAGATCCGCCAAAGCTCTGTGGTTACCCAGGCTGGGAAAATACTTCCCTCCTCTTCAATCGATATCAAATCTATAAGTCTTAAATTACTTTTAATGTTCTTAATCTGTTTTTTTCTTCTTCTCTGTTTTGATTTTTCCTAAACGAGAGGGATTTCTCTTTACCCAGGACAGGAAATTGTTTCCACCTGATAGATCCATCTTAAATAAAAAAATTAGTTCTACACTTCAAATCTGTATGTACTAACTTAGTTTTAATTTTATTCATCTATTATTTTTATTTTCTATTTTGATTTTGTCTAAAACATGTCGTGGTGTCCCTGTCATGGAATAACCAATAAGTTGACTTTGATTTGTTTTCTATTTTTGTTCAACACTTAAGTGTCATTATTCTATAGATCAACTTTATTTGAAGTCTTCATGGCCACTCCTTCTGTGTAGTTAGTGAACCATATGAACTAATGGAGTTGTTAGTGAGATGTATCTCCACTAAAATATGGTAAAGGATTCGTTAAGTAATATTTTGTCGAGGTGGGTAATGGGTATAAGTATGGTCTATGTGAAGTGATTGGGGACGGTTGGGGTAGTGTCATAGGTGGTTTTCCATTTCCTTAGTGGGATGATAAGGTAGTTTCTATGGTATTTAGTTTAGTTAAAAATTGGATTTGGATTTTTTAATGTATTTTTTCAAGGAATAATGGGAAGTGTAGTGATATTGAGGATGAATTGGTTGTTGTATGGTTGATTGATTGGATTTTTGTACTAGTGTGGTGTTTCCAACAACATTCTATATAAAAAATATAATGAAAAATGAAGAGATTATTAAATGGAACTGTTTCCCCATTGCTTTCATGAACATGATTTGACCCATGGGGTGGTGTGGTTCTTATATATTGGGTAGTTACATGTATAGTCACAAGATACATGTATGTTTTTGTTTAGTTTTTATTTTATTTTCATTATCCAATTGGCCACATAGGTATTTTACTTCTTTATACGGGTGGAGGGAAGTGATGCTATCCTGACTAGTTGGCGTAGATCACTTATATACTGTAATACCATGAGGTGTGAGTGAAGAAACATTGGAAGATTGAGGAGCCTTGGGGTCGTCCATGAGATGGAATTGTTTTTCTAAAACATTGTGTGGGAACATTTCTAGAGTATGTTGGAGTCATGAAATAACACCAAGTGTCTCCATGAGATAGCATAAATAACCCAAAGTGTCTTTAAGTGTCTCTATACATTGTATCATCCTTGCATGTGTTGGACACTCACCCAATCCTATCAAACCTATCCTAGTCTATCCTCTCAGACACATAGTCTAGACTCGTCTCTCAAGGATTATCTCATACCTCGATGCACATCTCGTCATAAAACTAGAGAAATAGGATTATTCGCCTTATGATTTCCTAGTCACAAAAGCACACCATGTCGAACCCATATACATTATATTCTTAATAATCCCGTCAAGAACCTCATCAAAATCATGTATTATAACCCATCCCCACTAACCAGGTTCCATCGTAAGCTAAATCACACAAAGCCTCTTGGAATTATAATGACAATCTGTCTCACAATACCTAATACCCACACTAGCATCTCATCCTTCATCTCTTTAGTTGAACTCTTGAATCGTTAAATGGAGTAAAACCTTTCATAATACATTTTATATATTCCGAGGGACCATCCCACTCTAAGAACCTACCAAGATTCTAATCCATACTCATAAGTATTTCCTCATCAGATGCTAGATGTACAATTTCCACACCTATCACTACAAGGCCCAATCCTCTTAGGAATATTTTACTTGATCTAAATCCCCATAATTAGTGACATCAATCACATTAAAGCGCATAAATGTCAATTGAACCCTACATTCCAAGAATTATTCATGTGGACAGGTCCCATGGCAACAGGCTAAGAAATAAAACCATAAATAATAACTCCAAATACATGCATCATTTTTAAATAAATATCTCAAGTTTAAACATAAAAACCAAGTATAATAAGACCTTGTCCCTTGTATCGAACAAAACCAAACTAAGTTGAAACTCGGGCCAAATTTATTATATACCATTTGTCACAACCCAACCCTACCTGGGCTCGAGCAACAAATACGCCAAGCCCGCCTCTATAGGCCAGGGGTAGGAGACAAGCACCTAAGGCTAAACAACTTTGGGAGGCCTTTGCCTAAGTACATGTACTTGCTCATTCAGCCCACTCATTGCAGAAGTGAAGAGTAAAAAAGAAAAGTATAGTACCAACTTCTATAAATAAACCACAAAAGTGCATCATCCTCTGAACAGTACAAAGCAATTGCAGAAGGTAAACTGAAAAGAAAAGAGGTAAAACACGCGCCCAACAAGTAAAGTGTCACAAACCGGAAACAGGTAAACAAAAGTGAAATAGATGGAAGATTCCCACACCGAGAACCCAACTACGACCACCGCACACAGTCAAAGATCTCGAACTCCTAAGATCCTCTAACATCACAACCAACCTGCCTGTTGTCTTCATGGGAACACCAAGTGTCGGCAAAGACCAAGCAGGGGTGAGTATAAAAATACTCAGTAGGATTCCTTGAAGGCTCGAGGGAGAAACAAAGGAGGTACTGAAGTGGTGAGCAGTAGATCGAACAGGGAAAAGTAAGGGAGTACGACCGAGAGTGCAGTAAAGTGTACAATTGAGTATCAGCTCAACCCAAAAAGAGAAAGAATGTAGACTCATCCAAACACAAGGAGCTAGAAATATTGAGAAGATAAAACTTATCGTCGAGTCATTTCTGCCTATAGTAGGAGAATAGACTCATCCAACCATGAGAAACTAGACACGGAAAGCATGTGGCATACCTCGCGTGTCTTCACCTCTCCTGGAAGGAGAGTAACCAAACCCAAGGAGTGGGTACTAGAACAGGGTATATACATATCCATATGCTCAATCAAGAAACCTGAACAAGATAGCAAGGGGATCTCCATCCTGTAGCTCAGCCCAAGAACGTGAGTAGCCAACAGTCCCAGAAATAAACACCATCGATGCCCAACATCCCACACATCTGCCTCGAACTGCAAGCCAAGGGGCTCAAATCACTGCACCTTGACACTATCCACTTTGGGTAGCACTGAATCACCCGTATAGTTTTAGTTCGCATCATAAGGATGCGTCTTGATGGGGAAATCGCCCCTCATACATGAGAGTTTTAGGGAAATCCAAACCACACCTCGTCACTGTCACAGAGTCGAGAGGTTTTCTCAAAGTCAAAGATATCGCATCACAGACCCGTACAATCCAAGGGTCTCGCTCCAGTAGTCACGGAGAAAAGCCACAGACTAGCCTAGAAGAAAGGACTAAGTCTGAAAGAAGTCGTCAGGCGACCCACTACCCAGTCTCTGCTGAAGGGTAGACCCTAAGAGGTTGTCAGGTGACCCACTGTCCAGTCTCCACTGGAGGGTAGACCCTAAAAGGTTGACAGGCGAACCACTGCCCAGTCTCTTCTGGAGGATAGACCCTAAGAGGTCGACAGGCGACCCACTACCCAGTCTCTGCTAGAGGGTAGACTTGGAAGAAGTAGACAGGCGACCCACTACCCTATCTCTACTGGAGGGTAGTCCTGAAATATGTCGACAGGTGGCCTACTTCCCCATCTCTACTAGAGGGTAGACCTGGATGAAGTCAACAGGCGACCCACTACCCAGCCCTGCTAGAGGGTAGACCTAGAATAAGTGGATATGCAACCCACTGCCCAGCCCTGGTAGAGGGTAGACCTGGAATAAGTCGAGAGGAAACCCACTGCCCAGCCCTACTGGAGGGTAGACCTGGAATAAGTCGACAGGCGACCCACTGCCCATTCTATGCTGGAGGGTAGACCTGGAAGAATTCGATAGGCGACCCACTGCCTAGCCCTGTTGGAGGGTAGACCTAGAATAAGTTGACAGGAGACCCAATGCCAAGTCTCTGCTGGAGGGTAGACCTAGAAGAATTCGATGAGAAACCCACTACCCAGCCCCTCTGAAGGGTAAACCTGAAGAAGTCGATGAGCAACCCACTGCCCAGCCCCGCTGGAGGGTAAACCAAGAACTGCTATGGCCATCCCTACTAGAAACAACCTCATGGGTAGAGGATTGGTTCCCGTGTGATGTATTGGTCACACTGAATCCTCAAAAACACTTCCAGGGAACACAAAGAGACGTGATACTAAAAGCCCACACGGCGAAAAGAAAAAGAGGAACCCGAACAACCCCGCCGATCAAACCATCGAGAACAGAATCAGGGGAAACCACTCAACCTTGCTGGTCTAAACCATCGAGAATAGGTGGACCCTCTACATCGCGAGAGTTCAAAGGTATGTATAGTGGAACATGACACACACATGGGTCCCACATGACATGTGGCCCCAACTCATCTCCAATCCAAGCACTCAAACATTCTCAGGTTTAAACTACAACATGTACCTCCAAGTATTCTCGTATGCTCCCAGAGTATACCACATTTCCAGCCCAAGGGCTATTGTGCACACGACACCCAATGTCAACGCAAAAAGGTGTAAATATAACTTCACCAACCTGGTTCCTCCACAGCCCCAGCACGGCCAACCACATCTCTTTAAGCATTTACTTCACTCTCCCAAGAGTGAACACAATAACACACCAAGGGTTCTCTACAAACACCACATGAAGAACCTCCACCGGTACACCTTTGATGCTTCCACATTTAATGAGATCTCGAATGAGTCTCTACACATCCAAATAGATCGTACCATTGTAATCCTCACGGAAATACATGTGAGATAGACTATATACTCGCCTCTAATGGATATCTGACGGAAAAGTCGTCCAACGCAGGTTTACGCCCAAACGGCGTCCTGTGGTGCCGAGCATCGGCCCTGAAAATAGTCAGGCGCATCGCACCATTTCGATCCCCTCGGAAAAACACATCAAATTGACTATTTACTTGAATGGAACGGATATCCGGAGAAAAAGATGCATATTGCCATAACGCACACGAGCGATGCTACATGGGGCCCACATCTCGGTCCCGAAGCACTACAAACGGGTCGCACCTTTGAGATCCTTTCAAAAAAGTACACAATATTGACTATACAGTTTTCTGATATGGACACCCAGTGAAGGAGTTAGAAATTCACCGTCAACGCCCAAAACGACCCCCGTGGGGCCTGCACCACCATGCAGAATTAAAGCGGGAAGATTTAACCATTGTAATGCCCTCGAAAAATACTCTAAAATGACTAATCATTCTCCCCAAACGAACGTCCGATGAAAAATTTATAAAACATTGCACACAACTCGAACGGCTGCCCGTGCGGGCCATGCCTCAACTCCAAATTAAGTGTCCAATATTGGACTCAAAAAGACCGTCTCTTTGTCGGGACTACGCAGCCGCAGACGACGTTTCAAACGGACACTGTATGGCGGTTTTCTCTCAGATAAACCACTTATTAACCATAATAATAATATATGATTATTATTATTATTAATTTATTAACCCTTTTTTTATATCCCCTTTTTTCCCCTTCCCCCCATGTGGGAATCTTTGTTGTTTTTTTATATGTATTTTTTTTATCCTCTCTCCTTGATTGGAGAGAGGGAGCCCAAAAAATCAAAATGGAGGCCTCTTTTTTTAACATTATCTTTCTCTCTTTTTTTTCTTGGTCGCCTACTTTTGAAAGTCACCTCCGGCAGAGACCCGTAACAGCGAGTCTCTTCTTCTCCACCAGAGTCGCGCGACCCTAGTGGTCCGGTGACCCCAGCACCGACCGGCCACCCGGCCGGCCACCACTCCGCAACTCACCCACAAACGACCACCAACTGCCTCTGCTAAATGGAGCTCGCACCGCCCTGGATCGAGCTGCCCCACGCCTCCGCCTGAGCCCGCCGCCGTAGGAACCTCTCTGGAAAAACACCCAAAACCCGTAGATCTTCGTCGAACGACTGCAATCACCTCGGAACTTGGATTTTAAATCCGAAAGATGTGTCGGAAATCTCAAAAAATATAATACTAAAATATGGGCTTCTATTTGTAAAACAACATCAATTCAACACATATTTATGAATTACAATGAGGTGCGGGATAGCAAAATAAAAAACGCACGATCCTATCTTGTTGGGCGTAGCCCGTAGCTTCGTGTGCGATCCGCCGGAAGTCGGAACCCCATGGAGAGGAGGTGGAGAGAACTTGAGCTTACTCTTAGGAGGATACTCAGCCAAATAACAAGGGGAGGGAGGAGAGGTGTAATTAGGTTTTAGTAGAGAAGAGATTAAATAATGAAAATTAATTAAACCTTTAATTAATTAAAAACTAAACCTAATTTAAATCTGCGTCTGAAACCCCAAACGCAGTGAAAGTTAGGTCGCACCTAGGGTAAACAACACCTCCCGAGCACAATTGTGGTCTCAGAATTTTAATCTGAGGCTCTGTTCAAAAGATATAAAATCTAACGTCTGAGACCACTTAATTACGAAAATGCCCCTCATGGCGTTTTCCACAAAGGGCCCGCACCCACAAAAGTTACACCCCTCCAAGGGTAAACGGAACACTCCAGACTCAATGGTGCCCTTGATTTTCCAATATGATCTATTGTTTAAGAGTTACTTGAGTTTAACCCTTAAAAGAATAAATTAACTATTTTATTTATCCGTTTAATGTTCCGTCAACGGGCGAGGGGTCCCAACATCCCGCACCAACATGTTCTATGTTATTTCTGGTGTAAAAACCCCATTTCGGACCCATCCGTACTCTCAGATTTAGGATCCGAACTACCGTTTAAGAGATATCCCATTAATTTTGTGTCTAGTGTGAACGCACTAAAAATTTAATTCCGGCCACACTGGGGCTCGGAATTGCACGCCGTCTGAATACACAACTCTGGAATAACATCAAGAATATTCCAAATTATTTTATAGCAAAAAAGGGTTCTTAAATCATTCCCCCCTTCAAGCTTTTCATCCCAGAAAAAAACCAGGGAACAACTCAGGGTACTAAGCCCACACCTGGCTTTCCCATACCCAGAAGAACTCTTGTACAGTCTCGTGTCACCGCACACAGACCAAAGGATTTGATCTATTCATGTGAGGTCTGCCCTTTTCGATGACATGTATAGGAGCACGCATGCTTATTCTCGGGTGATTCATGTTGGAGACGTCATGCACCCACTCCCAACCTTGGGGTTAGGGAAAGGTGGTAGGGAACCTCGACATCCCTTCGCACGGTCTCAAACGTCTCGAAGGCCCTTGAGGGTATCATACCTCCCCAGTCAAACCCACACATCACACGCCGTGACTAGAATCACCGTTTGGACGCAAGACAATTCTCGGTGATTCCCTCCTTCAGAATATCCATATGGTGAAACACCCAAGGATATCTGGTCACACAAGATTTCACAGTCGATGTCCCATGACCCAGACTCTCTTATACGCTCGGAGAGAGAATGAGTTGACACTATCGAATAATGAAAAAGGTTCCACGCCTTCTACTCTACCAACACAGGGTTACACCGACGCCCCACGTCACCCTGGTATCAACTCAAGCAAGGACTATGGAGAAAATAATTTCACACACAGAGTCTAACAATTATACTGAAAAAAGTAGAAGAGTCGTAAATCATACCACATTCCACCTCATGATCCGCAGGATCATAGACATCCAAAGCTCGCGGATATCCTCGGTCCCAACTGTCAGCTCCTGGAGCCCGACGTGGACCGCCTAGTGGTGACGGGAAGACCATGTAAGGATGTCTTCCACTTACAGCTCCTCCCGCTCCTCTGCAAGCACCAACTATTTGGGCGCTGCTTCAATCACGACACTGCCTCTGCCATGGTGGTGAACCTGCTACCTGCCAGATATTCTCAGCATGCCTGGTCAGGTAGTCCTGTGCCAGGTGACCTCGCCCATCGCAAGCATAGAACCGACGCTCTTTGGGCTGCCCTGGTGCCCTCCGGCGCCACTATGGTGTACAAACACGCCCCTGAGTCTGGTTATCAGAAATAGACATGCGTTAAGTTTCTATCTACCAACGCCTGCTAGGTGCAACAGACGTCTTGGCTCCATCGTGCCTACAGCCACCGCCAACTGTAGAGCATGACAGGAAACTCTCTGTCACCAGCGCCTGCTCTAGCACCTCGACATATGTACGAATTCCCAAGGGTACAATGATAGCACGAATCTCTCTATGGAGACCCCGCTCGAACATCTGTGCTCAAAAGTTACTGTTGTGGACTAGGTCCAGGTAAAAACATGCATCATCTGCGATACTAGTCGCATACTCAGTCACCGTCATTCCTCCCTGCTGAAACTGCAGGAGCTCCTGGATCCGGACGGAGAGTAAAAAGGGGGGAAACTCCTCACGAAATAGCAGTTGAAGGTCGCCCCATGAAATTGACGACTCGTCGATTAACTGAGTCACCAGACTCCACTAATGCCCAGCTGCTCCGTGGAAAAGGCTGGATGCCAAAGCCACCATCTGACCTATCGGTGTATGCGCAAGATTGAAGAGGCAAACCACTGACTTGAGACAAATCTCTGCTACCTGAGGGTCTGGATCACCACTGAACCTCAACGGTCTCTGTCGCTGGAACTCACAGAGCACACCCAACCTGTGCTCAAGCTCAGTCTGATCTGCTGAAGCTGTCTATTGCTCACCAGGTGGGGGTGTTACTACCAGCCCACCTGAATAAAGGGACTCGAATGATGGGTCCTGGATTGAGTCCTCGTATCTTACAGGGTCTTCGTCATGAACCAAAGCTGGTATCCTGGCTGACTGTCGTCGTGGAGACATCCTGAATGTTATCAAGGAGTACCACGATCAGATGCAAATATATGTATATAACAGTAACATCAATGGGGAGTTGACTCAAGAAGCACAATCAAAGACTCAATCATATGTGATGCACAAACCAATTTTCCTGCAATGAGTGTCTCAGCATGCCGAGTCAACATGAAGGTTATCAGGGTCCTGGTGAATGGATACATAGGTCAATACACCATAATTGGACTCCCTGGCCTGAGAGCCGCTCTCAAGACACGTTGACATTGTTTCCCTAAATCGAAACCAATTCCTTTTTAGGGATTTCCGAACAACATCCCAAGGAATGAACCACCTCTGATACCACTTTTTCACGACCCGACCCTACCCGGGCTCGAGCCGCAACTACCCCAAGCCCGCCTCTATAGGCCAGGGGCTGGCGACAAGAGCTGAAGGCTAAATAACAAAGGGAGGTATTTTCTTAAGTACTTGTACATGCTCATGCAACCCACTCAATGCAAGAGTGTAGAGTAAAAATGAAAAGTATAGTACCTACTGCTATAAATAAACCACAAAAGTGCATCGACCTCTAAATAATACATAGAAAGTGCTGAAGGTAAACTAAAAAAAGGGAAAAACACACACCCAACCAGTAAAGTGCCACAAGCTGGCAATAGGTAAACAAAAGTGAAACAGCTGGAAGAGTCCCACACCTAGAACCCAACTACAACCACCACACGCGGTCCAAGCTCCCGAACTCCTAAGCTCCTCTGACGTCATGACCAACCTGTCTATCATCTATAAGGTCACGCCAAGTGTGAAAAAAGCCCAGGCATGGGTGAGTATAAAAATACTCAATAGGATAGACCGAAGGCTCGAGGGAGCAACAAAGTAGGTACTGGAGAGGTGTGCAGTAGACCAAACAGGGAAAAGTAAAGGAGTACAACCCAGAGTGTAGTAAAAAGTACAGTAGAGTATCTGCTCAACCCAATAAGAGAAAGGAATTAGACTCATCCAAACACAAGGAGATAGAAACTGTGAGAATATGAAACTTCTCATCGAGTCTTCACTACCTATAGTAGGAGAGTAGAATCAGCCAATCATGAGAAGCTAGGCACGGAAAGCACGTGGCATACCCTACACGTCTTCGCCTCTGTTGGAAGGAGAGTAACCAAACCCAAGGAGTGGGTACTGGAACAAGGTATATACATATCCATATGCTCAATCAAGAAACCTGAACAAGATCGCAAGGGGATATCCATCCCGTAGCTCATCCCAAGAATGCGAGTAGCCAACAGTCCCAGAAGTAAACACCATCGATGCCCAGTATCCCACACGTTTCCCTGAACTGCAAGACAAGGGGCTCAAATCACCGTACATTGACACTATCCTCTTTGAGTGGCACTAACATTCCCACACAGTTTTAGTTCACATCACAAGGATGTGTCTTGGTGGGAAAATCACACCTCGTACTTGAGAGTTTTGGGGAATGTCAAACCACACCTCGTCATTGTCACATAGTCGAGAGGTCTCCTCAAATTCAAAGACGTCACATCACTGACCCATACAATCCAAGGGTCTCGCTCCGGTATTCACGAAGAAAATCCAAAGACTAGCCTAGAAGAAAGGAATAAGTCTGAAAGAATTCATCGGGCGACCCACTGTCCAGTCTCTGCTGGAGGGTAGACCATAAGAGGTCATCAGGTGACCCACTACCCAGTCTCTGCTAGAGGGTAGACCCTAAGAGGTCGACAGGCAAGCCACTACCCAGTCTCTACTAGAGGGTAGACATGGAAGAAGTAGACAGGTGACCCACTACCCCGTCTCTGCTAGAGGGTAGACCTTAAATAAGTCGACAGGCGACCCACTGCCCCATCTCTACTGGAGGGTAGACCTGCAAGAAGTCGACAGGCGACCCACTACCCAGCCCTGCTGGAGGGTAGACCTGGAATAAGTTGACAAGCGACCCACTACCCAGCCCTACTAAAGGGTAAACCTGGAATAAGTCGACAGGCGACCCACTGCCCAGTCTCTGCTGGAGGGTAGACCTGGAAGAAGTAGATAGGCGACCCACTACCCAGCCCTGCTGGAGGGTAGACCTGGAATAAGTCCATACGAGACCCGCTACCCAGTCTCTGCTGGAGGGTAGACCTGGAAGAAGTCGATGAGCAACCCTCTACCCAGCCCCATTGGAGGGTAAACCCAAAGAATTCGATAAGAAACCCACTGCCCAGCCCCGCTAGAGGGTAAAACCAGAACTGCTCTAGCCATCCCTATTGGAAAAAACCTCTTGGGTAGAGGATTGGTGCCCGTGTGATGTATTGGTCACACTGAATCCTAAAAAACTATACCAGTGACCACGAAGGGATGTGATACTAAAATTCCACATGGCTAAAAGAAAAAGGGGAACCCAAAAAACCCCACCGATCAAACCATCGAGAACAGAATCCGTGGAAACCACTCAACCCTGCTGGTCTAAACCATCGAGATAAGGTGGACCCTCTAGGTCACGAGAGGTCAAAGGTATGTATAGTAGAACATGGCACAAACATGGGTCCCACACGATGTGTGGCCCCAACTCATCTCCAAACCAAGCGCACAAACGTTCTCTGGTACAAACTATAACATGTACCACCAAGTATTCTCGTATGCTCCAAGAGTATACCACATTTCCAGCCCAAGGGCTATCGTGCACACGGAACCCAATGTCAACGCAAAAAGGTGTAAATGTAACTTCAACAACCCACTTCCTCCACGGCCCTATCATGACAAACAACATCTCTTTAAGCATTTACTTCACTCTCCCAAGAGTGAATGCAATCACACGCCAAGGGTTCTCTACAAAAACCACATAAAGAACCTCCACCGGTAAACCATTCATGCTTCCACATTTAATGAGATCTCGAATGAGTCTCCGCACATCGAAATGGATCGTAACGTTGTAATACTCACAAAAAAACATGTGAGATATACTATTTATTTGACTCCAACAGATATCCGATGGAAAAGTCTCCCAACACCGCTTTATGCCCGATCGGTGTCCCGTGGTGCCGATCCTCGACCTTGAAAATAGTCGGGCGCATCGCACCATTTTTATCCCCTCGGAAAGACACATCAAATTGATTGTTTACTTGAGTGGAACGGATATCCAGAGAAAAAGATTAATTTTTCCATACCGCACACGAGAGGTGCTACGTGGTGCCCGAATACCGGTCCCAAAGCGCTAAGAACTGATCGAACTATTTCGATCCTCTCGAAAAAATACACAAGATTGACTATCCACTTGTCCGAGACAGACACCCGGTGAAGGAATTAGAAATTCACCGTCAACGCCCAAAACGACCCTCGTGGGGCCCGCACCACCATGCAGAATTAAAGCAGGCGGATTGCACCATTGCAATGCCCTCAGAAAAACACTCTTAAACGACTACTCATTCTCCCCAAACGAACGTCCGATGAAATATTTATAAAAAATTGCACACAGCTCGAACGGTGGCCCTTGCAGGCCACGCCTCAACTCCGAATTAAGTATCCAGTATTGGACTCAAAAAGACCGTCTCGTTGTTGGGACTACGCAGCGACAGATGACATGTCAAACAGACACTGTATGGGGGTTTTCTCTAAGATAAACCACTTATTAACCATAATAATAATATATGATTATTATTATTAGTTTATTGACCCTTTTTTTATATCCCCCTTTTTTTCCTTTCCCCCACACGACAATCTTTGTTGTTTTTTTATATGTATTTTCTTATCCTATATCCTCGGTTGGAGAGAGGGAGCCCCCAAAATCAAAATCAGCGCCACTTGTTTTTAACATTATCTTTCTCTCTTTTTTTCATGGTCGCCTGCTTTTGCAGGTCACCTCCTGTAGAGACCTGCAACAGCGGGTCTCTTATTCTGCACCAGGGTCGCGCGACCCTGGTGGTCCGACGACCCCAGCACCGGACGACCGGCCGCTGCTCCGTAGATCTCCCTCAGACGACCGCCTCCACTGAAGGAATCCCGCGCCACCCTAGACCGAGCCACCCCGCGCCTCCTCCAGAGCCCGCTGCCGCTGGAACCTCGCTGGAAAAACACTCAAAACCTATAGATCATTGTCGAACGACTGCGATCGCCTCAGAACTCATATTTTAAATCCGAAAGATGCGTCGGAAAGATCATAAAATATAATACAAAAATATGTGATTTTCTTGGTAAAAACATCATTTAGATGTGTATTTATGAATTCAAAAGAGGTATGGGAAAATAAAACAAAAAAGCACGATCCTACCTTGTTTGGCGTAGCCCGTAGCTTTTTGTGCGATCCACCGGAAGTCGCAACACTGTGGAGAGGAGGTGGAGAGAACTTGAGCTTCCACTTGGGAGGAGCTTTCTCCAGAGAACAAGGGGAGGTAAGAGAGGTGTAATTTGGTTTAAAAAGGGAATATATTAAATAATGAAAATTAATTATACCTTTAATTAATTAAAAAGTCAACCCAATTTAAATCTGCATCTGAAACCCCAAACACCGGGAATGTTAGGTCGCGCCTAGGGTAAACACCACCTCCCGAGTACAACAGTGGTCTTAGAATTTTAATCTGAGGCTCCGTTTGAATGATATAAAATCTAAATTTCGAGACCACTTAATTAGGAAAACGCCTGTCGTGGCGTTTTCCACAGGGGGCCCACGCTCGTGAAAGTTACACCCCTCCTAGGGTAAATGGCACGCTTCGGACTCAACGGTTCCCTTGGTTTTCAATCTGAGCTATCGTTTAAGAGTTACTTGAGTTTAACCATTAAACGAATAAATTAACTATTTTATTTATCTGTGTAATGTTCTGTCAATGGGCAAGGGGTCCCAACATCCCACACCGACATGTTCTATGTCGTTTCTCGGGTAAACACCCCATTTTGGGACCATTCATACTCTCAGATCTAGGATACGAACTACCGTTTAAAAGCTATCCCATTTATTTTGTGTGGCTAGTGTGAACGCACTGAAAATTTAATTCCAGCCACACCAGGGCTCGGAATTGCACGTCGTCTAAAGAGGCAGCTCCAGAATAACATCAAGAATATTCCAAAGTATTTTATAGCAAAAACTGGGTTCTTACACCATTAATATGAAGATTAATTTTTAATTAATAGGAATGTACTATTTGATAGTATAATTTTGAAACATTGATCTGTTTCCCCTTTGCTTGTAGGAACATGATTTGACCCATGGGGAACTGTGGTACATATATGTTGGGTGGTGACAGGTATAGTCATAGGAGGAAGGTATGTTTTAGTTTTGTTTTTATTTTATTTTCTTTATTTCATTGGTCACATAGATCTTTGACTGCTTCCTATGGACAAAGGATAGTTATATTCTACGAAGGGTTCCAGAAGGAGTTCATATTAATTCAGTCCACTGGCTTTGATCCGAGGTAAGATTCTATGGTTATTAGTTTTCTCCCACCTCATGCATTTGGTTCTTTAGTGTTTTTTACTCCATATTAGGTTTTCGGTAGGGAGTTGGATTGTTTTGTGTTGGTTCGAGTGGATTTGGTTCTCCACTGCCAGTCTAGGTAAGGCTTTAATGCCATTGGTTGGTTTCTCACTGGTTATGCAGTGTCCTTCATGTGTTTTAAGGTTCTTAAAATTTTTTGTGTAGTGTGTTGATCCCTGCTCGTTGGTTTTGAGTCCCCAAGTCAAGGGTGACTTGCCTGCGTGTGCATAGGTAAGTAAGTATATGTATTTGGGTTCCCCTATTACATGTATAGTCACCCATGGAAGTGATTATGCATGTATGGGGCTAGGTGTGCCCATTTATATATATATAAATGAATACGAAGGTGGGTGGAGACTGATATATGCATATAAGAATATGTGCAAGGATACCCCTTGCACATTCTCATGGCCACGCAGGTGTGTGCATAGGGGATAGGTGTATTTTCATGTGTGTGAAGGTGCATATAACTAGTGGAGGAGCATAATATTTTAGTTAGAAATCTTCAAGAGCCGAAGTGGATGGCTTGGTTCCACCTTGAGGTAGAGTCCCTATCGTAGCCTCTTTAATTTAATAATGCTTTAAATTAAATTTAGGTTATTTCTTAATTCTGCTTAATTATATTGAATTGCATATCTTGAATAATTGTTCTTTAATATAATTTTTTCATTTGATAAATAAAGTCATGTTTTTATAATAAAACCCCTCCAACGGAGGTGTGCTGTCTGCGAAAACTCGCAGTGATAGTTTAGGGTGTATGATTGTTTTTCATCATTTCATTTCCATTTAGATGTTGCATAATTTTTTTCTTACTATAACATTCTAATGATCCCTTGTTATAACATATTAAATAGTTGATTTATTCTGTCATGTCTATTGTGACCTTCTCTTATGGTGAAACCCGTTTCGGGTGTTTGTATAGCCTCTTGGCCACCCCTTATGGTGTTTACCCGAGCCTATATATCTAAAAACATTGATGGTGTCATTTTTTAACACCTGTAAGGCTTATGGTGCTCCCCACCATAAGCTTCATCTTAACACTGTTTGGGGTGTTTTCCTGGCCTCGATGCACATCTAATTTTTTACATATATGAATTCTCCAATAAGATTTGTGTTTCATCCTGAGATGTTAAAACATACTCAAATTCTATTATTCTCAAGGTGACTGATGTTTTATTATTAGAGTTCCAAGAAATCCATATACCATTGATAAGTAATGCACCTTCATAATTTGACTCTCAATCAGTAGTTTCAACTACCTAGTACCACTTTTAAAAACAACAAATATAAAATATATATCTTTATCATACCACAATCTTGAATCAAGAGTCTGTTTTTTTATAACATAAGATCAGTTTCTATAATTTAAAAAACAACAACATAGGATTTATTTGGAATCCTATCTGGAAGATGCCACCCCTCGGATGTCGCTGGACCGGTCCAACACACCGCGGTCATGCCGCGATCACGCCGTGGTCACGCCGCGGTAATTCCGTGATTTGGCCCTCCTCTAGGACAACACCCTGTGGCGGTTCATAGTCTTGTCGTAATTTGATGTGTGATATGTAGATAGAGTTTTAGATACATTACCCATCCATGGTATATGGGGAGGGAGGCGACGACCAGAATGTTGCCATGCTTCCTCCCACTCCCTTTGCTCATGGCCGGAAGATGCTGCCCTGTGGATGTCAATGGACCGGGCCAACACGCCACAGTCACGCCGCGGTCACACCGCAGTCACGCCGTGGTCACGCTGCGGTCACGTCGTGGTCACGCCGTGGTCACGCTGCAGTAATGCCGTGATTTGGCCTTGCTCCGGGACGACACCCCGCAGCAGTTTGCAGTCCTATCGAAATTCGATGTATGATACCTAGATAGAGTTTTATATACATTACCCACCCATAGGTAATGGTGAGGGAGGAAACGGCCGGAATGTTGCCCTGCCTCCTCCCTCTCCCTTCGCTCCTGGCCGGAAGATGCTGCCCCGCGAATGTCATTGGACCAGGCCAACACGTCGCTGTCATGCCGCGGTCACGCTATGGTCACGCTGCGGTCACGCCGCGGTAATGCCGCGGTCATGCCGTAGTAGTTTCGTGATTTGGCCTTACTCCAGGATGACACCCTGTGGTGGTTTTCAGTCCTTTTGAAATTTTATCTATGATACCTAGATAGAGTTTTAGATACATCACCCACCCATATTTAATCGGGAGGAAGGTGACGACTGGAATGTTGCCCTGCCTCCTCCAGCTCCCATAACTTCTGGCCAGAAGATGCTGCCCCGCAAATGTCGCTGGACTGGCCCAACATGCCGCGGTCATGCCGCGATCACGTCGCGGTCACTCCGCGGTCACATTGCGGTCACGCCACGATAATGCCTTTATTTAGCCCTGTTACAGGACGACACCCTGCGGTGGTTCACAATCCTATCATAATTGGATGTATAATACCTAGATAGAGTTTTAGATACATTACCCACCCTCCTTCCTGGACCCCGGACAGCCCCCCACCCTCCTCCCTAGACCCCGGACAGCCCCACAGACATCCCCCCGACCCTCCTCCCTGGACCCCGGACATCCCCCCGGACAGACCCCCAGACAACCCCCCCACCATCCTCCCTGGACCCCGGATAGCCCCTCAAGTATCCCCCAACCCTCCTCCCAAGACTTTGGATCCCAATTTAATCTCTCTTCAAGATTCACCCTAAATCCTAACAGAAAAGAGGGTTTTAGAGCTTCGAAATAAGATGAGAGAAGAGTGAAAACCCTAATAGAAAAGTGGAATCAAGGAGTGTATTAGACTCACCTAGATCTTGAATCCTCACTTGAAGACACTCAAAATTCCCAAGTGCTGTGTACGAGTCAACCCCGCCTCAAACCAAGGCACAGTGTGGCCGGTACCACTCAAAGTGTCTCACTTTTATTTTAAATTGACAACATTTTAAATGGAAGCAACAATTGACATATAGAAAACCAACCACATGGATTCAAATTGTGTTGATACTTTAGCACAATTATCCATGAGTCATTTGTGACGTTTACGAGTTAACCCCTCATAAATCTGAGGCACAGTGTGGCTGATACCACTCAAAGTGTTTCACTTTTATTTGAAATGGAAAACATTTTAAGTGAAAAAAATTGGCATACGGAAAACCGACCAAACGCAATTGGATTCTATTGATACTTTAGTAAAACTATCCATGTGTCATTTTTGACATGTACGAGTCAACCCTGCCTAAATCTAAGGCACAGTGTGGCCGGTATCACTCGAAGTGTCTCACTTTTAATTGAAATAGACAAATTTTTAAGTCAAAACAACAATCGGCATATGAAAAACAGACCAAACACATTCATATTGAGTTGATACTTCACAAAAATGATCCATAGGTCATTTTTTACATTTATGAGTCAACCCCGCCTCAATCTAAGGCATAGTGTGGCCGGTTCCCCTCAAAGTGTCTCACTTTTATTTGAAATGGACAATATTTTAAGTGAAAACAACAACTGGCATATAGAAAACTGACCAAAAACATTATAATTTTGTTGAAACATCAACACAATGATCCATACATCATTTTTGACATGTAAGAGTCAACCTCTCCTCAATCCAAGGTGCGATGTGGCCGGCACCACTCAAAGTGTCTCACTTTTCTTTGAAATGGACAACATTTTAAGTGAAAACAACAACTAGCATATGGAAAACTGACCAAATGCATTCTGATTCTATTGATACTTTTGGAAAAGGTTCCAGGGGTCATTTGTGACATGTATGAGTCAACCCCGCCTCAATCCGAAGCACGGTGTGGCTGGTACCACTCAAAGTGGCTATCTTTTGTTTAAAATGGATACGCTTTTATGTAAAAACAACTAGAATACAGAAAACATACCAAACACATTTGGATTGTGTTGAAAGTTTAGGAAAATGATCCATGGGTCATTTATTATTTTTATGAGTCAACCCCTCCTCAATCCAAGGCGCGGTGTGGGCAGCACCACTCAAAGTGCCTCTCTTTTGTTTCAAAAGGTCGTCATTTTAAGTGAATACAACTACTGACATACGGATAACAAAAAAAAGGCATTGAGATTCTGTTGAAACATTAGGAAAACGGTCCATGGGTCATATGTGATGTGTACGAGTCAAAACCTGTTCAATTTAATGGCTCGTGTGGCCGACACCACTCAAACAATGTTACTTTTATTTTAAATGGACATGATTTTAAGTGAAAACAATTGGCATACAGAAAACCAACCAAACACATTCGGATTGTGTTTATACTTTAGAAAAACAATCCATGGGTCATTTTGTATGTGTAAGATCCAACCTTGCCTCAATCTGAGGCGCGGTGTGGCCGAAAATACTCAAAATTTATCTCTTTTGTTTAAAATGGACATCATTTTAAGTGAAAACAACAACTGACATATGGAAAACTGACCAAATGCATTCAGATTCAGTTGAAACTTTAGGAAAATGATACATGGCTCATATGTGAGGTTTATGAGTCAACCATGCCTCAATATGAAGCATGGTGTGTCCAGCACAACTCAAAGTGTCTCTCTTTTGTTTAAAATGAACATCATTTTAAGTGAAAACAACAATTGACAAACGTAAAACTGATCAAATGCATTCGGATTATATTGAAGATTTAGAAAAACGGTCCATGGATCATATTTGATGTGTAAAAGTCAACCCCACCTCAATCCGAGGTTTGGTGTGTCCGACACCACTCAAAGTGTCTCTCTTTTGTTTAAAATGGACATCATTTTAAGTGAAAACAACAACTGATATACGGAAAACTGACCAAACACATTCGGATTCTATTTAAACATTCGGAAAACGATCCATGTGTTATATGTGATGTGTACGATTCATCCTTGTCTCAATTTGAGGTATGGTGTGGCTGGAATCACTCTAATTGTCTCTCTTTTGTTTAAAATGGACACCATCTTAAGTAAAAACAACTGGCATACGAAAAATAGAACAAACGTATTCAGATTGTGATGAAACATTAGAAAAACGATCCATTGGTCGTATGTGACATGTACGAGTCAACCCTGCCTCAATCTGAGGTGTGGTGTGTCCGACACCACTCAAAGTGTCTCATCGTTATTTAAAATGGCAAATATTTTAAGTGAAAACAACAACTGGCATATGGAAAACCAACCAAACGAATTCAGATTCTATTAATACTTTATGAAAATGATTCATGTGTCATTTTTGATGTGTATGAATCAACCCATCCTCAATCCGAGGCATGGTGTGGCCGGTATCACTCAAAGTGTCTCTCTTTTATTTGAAATGGACAGGATTTGAAGTGAAAACAATAACATGCATACAAAAAACTGACCAAATCCTTTTAGATTGTATTAATACTTTAGAAAAATGATACATGTGTCATTTTTGATGTGTACGAGTCAAACCCACCTCCATATAAGGCAGGGTGTGGCTGGTATCACTCAAAGTGTCTCCCTTTTTTTAAATGAACAACATTTTAAGTGAAAACAATAACTGGCATACGGAAAACTTACCAAGCGTATTTGGACTGTGTAGATACTTTAAGACAATGATACATTGGGCTTTTTTACGTGTATATGTCAACCCCACATCAATCCGAGGCACGATGTGGTGGAGTCGTACTCTGATCAATAGATCACACCATACTTGTACCATTTAGTGTTAATATCCTTAAGAACATTAATATTATTCACACTAAGTCAATAATCTTACAGTTCCATTCTTCTAGACCATCACAAGTTGAACGTCTGATCATTTTAGTTCTCCCTGAATTTTAAATCATGTAAAGTGTTCCATACTTTATTCCTTTTGTAATGACCATGGAACCATGGGTGAGTTTCCATACCCCATTTTTAAATTTAGGTTCATAGCATGAATCATCAAACTTTCTCATTATATTTAGGAAGTATAAAACCACTCCCAGGTAAAATACATTTGCAAACATTTTTCATTTTATATAAATGTTGCTTTTGTTTGAGGATAGATCATATTTGGGGTGTTCTTTCGTTGTCAAAAGATCTTATTATGATCCTAAAAAACTAACAATTTCAAAAATTGTGGGGTTTTATTTCACAGCATCAAGAAAGTGTAGCGAGGGAATATACTACCACCTGTCAAAGTCCTATGGTAGGATGGTTTGGTTAAAGAGGGTATTTGGGGCATGATTTAGTTGGATCTACTTTTTTTAAGGATATTATGTGTCGTCACTTTTATTATCACTATTAAGCATGAGAGGGTATCATTAATTGTTTTTATCACGGAATAAAGAAGTCTCACCCTTACATTAACTAGTAGTACACCATGTATGACTATAACCCATCCAGGAAGTGGACTGTTTTTTTGTCAACCTCATATGCATCACAACACACTCTAGATCATAAACATGTTAAACATCCACTTATTCAACCAATTTGGACATGATCACTATGAGTATAAAAACCAATACCCAAGTATATTATGTAATTACCACTATAGATTCTACCAACAAATCCATTACCATTCACCCAATATCTGACATTAACACCCCTACCTCCTTCATCTTCCTTCTTAGTCCATCACAACTGAAATTTCCTTTACAAAGAAAACATTCCATTTCAAGTTTGAACATCTACACGTGTTTTATCCAACACATCTGAAAACGATTTTGTTCACATTAGAATAAATTACATTACTGTGACATTAGGTTTGTATATATAACATGTCTTTAATAAAAGAAGTGGTGTCTTTGAAATTTACATTCTTCAATGATAGTCGCAAACACTTTTTCATGAGTTGGGTAGTTTCACTCATGGGGACATAATTGATGAGACTCCTAAGAAAATACATTTTCACCATATATTATAAAAAATACAAGTTCAATGAAAAATGCATCACAAATCATTACATACCGAAATCTACGATCAGAAAAAAAAAATTGGGATTTGAGCCAATTTTAAACTCTTATTCAACTCTAATAAGTATTTCTCAAACTATTCTTCCTATTATAATTTTATGGGGAGGTGGGGGGTTGTGTTGGTTGGGGGGTTGTGCAGGGGTGAGGTGAATTACTAATGGAAGAGTGGTTGTTATATGAAGATTGAAATGGGTGTAAATAATGTTTGAGTTACTGAAACTGTTATTCAACACTACTGGAAGATTGTTGTCATATGAAGATTGAAATAGGTAATTGTATTACATGACATGGTTGGAAGATTTTGATGGTTTTATGTGTTTTTTTGTGCTATTGCAGGTGTTTTTATGCTGTTTTATGTCTGTTTGTATGTGTTTTTATACTATTTTTTATGAAGGTGTATACTGGAGGGGCTACTGGAGAGGCTGTTGTGCAATAATTTTGGAAGTACACAATACCAACGGTTTTAAACCATTGGTCTACTTTGAGAAAAAATTAAAAACTATCCCAACAGTTTTAAATCCGTTGGTATAGTGTTTAGTCTTCAATATATACCAACGGTTTCATTGAAACCCTTGGTAAAAATGTTATACAAACATATACCAACGGTTAGCCTACAACTTTTAGTAAATAAACACATATAGTGGCCTATACCAATGGTTTAGATCAAACAATTGGTATAGGGATTTCCTCACAACTTATTGCCCTATGGTTTGGAAAACTGTTGGTATAGGATATACCAACAGTTTTCTAGCATATACCAACAGTTTAGAACTGTTGGTATAACCTTCATTTCCAGTAGTGTTAACAATAGAATGAAACATAAACATGAGTCCCAAAATGACCCAAAAAATTGTTCAAAATCCGTTTGTAGTTCATATTTCTATCATATCCTCTTTTTCTATTGTTTTGACCATTATTTTATGCACTATATTTGTGAATAATATGGTTAGAATTCCCTATTAAAACGTTTTTCTAGAATTCCACTCCTCCTCCACTATGAAAATCCACTCACCCTCCCACTTATTCTCAAATATCAAGCCCTTTGGATCATAAAAAATATGACCAAATAACCTTTTAAATCCCCTAAAATCGTCCTTTTGTCCTCCATTTAGGCATAAATCTATCCAAGTAATCCCTTTGGTACAAACCAAAAGAAGTTACCAAATGAATAGTTAACATCCTTCCTCAATATATTTTAGGTAATTTTCATTCTCTACCACCTAAAATCTTATTATTCTTGGATTATATAATAAAATCCATATCTTAAACATACTTATATGGTTTTATTCTATGTTTTTGACATACACTTATACACACATTCATCTAATGGGTAGCGAACGTAATGTTCTTTTGTATGGCGAACTACCGCCTCAAAAAATGGTGTTGTTCATTTTTTATTTACCAACTCTTATGGTAGTAAATTTTTATAAGAACACTAGTTTTATATGATATATATTGTATTAATGATATATTTATTGCTCTTTAATATTATATTATACATACCTTCATTATTTCCAATTTTGTTTATATGATAACTTCGTGTGTGGACGTGTGGACTACCACCTTCTCAAAGAAATGTAATTCGTTCACACATTACATAGAATCTACTAAGGGTATTTTTAGTGAACTTATATGGAATATATAATGTAATAATGAAACTGTAATTAATATATATATATATATATATATACATGCAAATATGTCATTTATTTTCATTCAATATGTTAAGAAAATGGAAACAATGTTCATGCATACGTACGACCTATCATCTCCATGACCAATGTATTTATTTTAATATATATATATATATATATAAATATATATATATATTTCTATATATATTTATATAATGAATAAATATTCTATAATTTTTTTTTACATTCTAGAAATAATTAATCATCATCAATGTAATATTATCCTAATAACAATTCAAAACACGTAGGATAAACAAAGTGGTTATTACCCAAAATGTTTCTTTAACAAGGCACTGTTATTAAATGGTTAATATAAATTCATAATGGATTCATATATGGTATTATATATAGGAATATTTTTATCTTTAAGATTTATAATAATATTATATTTTTTATATAGTGGCTTTAAATGTGTACAAATAAAGTAAATAATTGAGGTAAGGGTTTTCTCATCCAGTTTTTATATCTATGAGATACATGCCTTATTCACCACTCATTTCTTTTGTCTGGTGTATATACACCAAACTAATGTATTATATAATTCCTATAAATAAATTGATGGATGTTTATTTATCCATTTTATGATAATTATTTCATGGGTTTTATGGTTCAAAAGTTACAAAATTGGTAAATAAGGTTTTGTCTCAAGTTTCATTCTTTGAGATACATGACATGTTAAAGACACATATTATTCTATGGGGTGTATAAACTTCCCTTAAACATTTTAAATCATTAATATCATTATATAATTATATTTTAAGCTTATTGTAATTTTATTATCTCATTTATATTATGGTTAAAATTTTATATAGTGGTAATAGTTTATTCTAACAACCTCATCACTTGTTGGGATTGTTTATGATTATGATTACATCGATGAAATCATAAGATGCATATCTAAAGAAAACTCATTATTATTATTATAAAATATTTACCTATGATATATTCATGAATTAGTGTCATTTTCTCACTCTTTGTTACTTAAGATAATTAATAAAAAATTATAAAAATTTGACATTATTCCTCCTTTCGATCAAAGATTTGTGTTCTTTTAATTTTATATTTTCTAAAAAATGTTTCCAAAACAATGTTTAAAAACTATTTCAAATGTTCTTAGTTTGAGTTAATATATTTTCAAGGGAAAGGTTTTTCAATAAAAAATTGATTCTTTATTTATAAGATTTCATTTTATTTTCATATTAAAAGTTTTTTTTGAAGATTCCTTTATATGTAATCAATTATATTTCCAAAGAAATGGTTTTCAAAATGATTTATATTTTAGATATTTTTTTTAAATGTGTAAATATATTATCCATAATATATGTTTTAAATGATTTTAAATCCTTCTTTATATATTTCCAAGGGGTTTTTAAGATTTTTTCTAATATGTACTATGTTTTGAAAAGTGAATTTTAAATAAATGTTATTTTCCCTAATAAATACACCAATTGATATCTCAAAATCATTTTCTATCTATGATAAAATCCTTTTATATAGTTGAATATTTATTGGGTATGTGCTCCAATACTACCATTCATATTGTTTCTTGAATGGAAAATGTTTTTATGGCAAGATGTTTATGACACCAATTTCTCTTCCACATGTTATATGATTTTGGAACCTACTTATATTCACATGACATGATTTAAGGAAATGATTATGAGACCTAAAACTTTTATATAGGTAATGACATGATGAAATTTTTATTATACCGATTTCATTTCATGGGTTATGATATGATTATTGATTAGAATCATTTGAAACACAAATTTGTGATTTTATTTTGTGATGGGTAGAGCCTATATCTCTTACCAATTCAATGAGAAAAGATAAATGTTTTATGATCACAAAGGGTACATGGGAGGGAATCACATGTATAAAATAAGAGGTCATACCAATCCCAAAATAAGAGGGAATCCTAATACCAATACAATATGGTAAACAAGATGGATTCCCAAGCCTGCATTTGGAGATATTCCTAACCACAATACAAGAGGTTACAAGGGAGGGCATCGCATGCCTGAAACAAGAGGGAATCCAAATCCTGATAGAATAGGGTACATGGGAGAGAATCCCAAGCCTAAAACAATATGGAATATAAACCCCAAAATAAGAGGGAGGACTGGAGGGAATCCTAAGCCCAAAACAAGAGGGTACACATGAAGGAATCCCAATACCTAAAAAGGGGGTATCCTAAGCCCAATACAAGAGGGTACATGGGATGGTATCCCAATCCTAAAACAAGAGGGAATAATAGGACCAATACAAGAGAGTTCATGGGAGGGACTCTCAAGCCCAAAACCAAATGTAATTTTATGCCCTAAACAAGAGGGTGCATGAGAGCGCATACCAAGCCCGAGAAAAGTGAGTACATGGGAGGTCATCACAAGCCTGAAACAAGAGATCATTTTAATCCCAAAACAAAGGTTACATAGGATGGAATGAAAATCCTAAAATAAGAGGGTACATGGAAGGTAATCCCATGCCTGAAACTAGAGGGTGCATAGTAAGGCTTCCCATGCCTGAAAAAAGAGGGTACATGGGAGGTCATCCTATTCCTGATGATGGTACTCTGGTGATTATCCAAATCATAACATGTTATAAAGGTATTGGTTAGAGGCCTTGAAATATGATTTTATAAGCTTATGTGTATTACAAAAATTCCATGTCTTATTTCAATGTAATTATTTCATGTCTTATGATATTGATTTCCATATGAGTCATGCCTTATGAACCACCAATATTTATGTTTCATGTTTATGATCTTTAATGATCAAGGTATGATATTATAATGTTATGATCATATTCTCCTAACATTTTTCACATGTTAATGCCAACATATCCCTCTTTTTTACCCATATTGATCATCTATGATCACTGCATATTTTTCCTATCCTTGGGTTATGAATAAAGAATTTAAGTGGGAGTAATAAACGGGAAGATCATTGTAGAAATCATTAAATATTATTCACCATGTTAGAAATTTTTTTTCTATGGATCAATAGACAACAAACTATTATGTTAATTTGGAATGTACTTTTATAATGTGATAAATATTCATCTAAGAATATGTAATATCCATGTATGTTATTCTTAGGTCACTATAATTGGAATAAATGGAATGTTTTAGTCAAAATTTGGAAAATAGGATAAGAAAACTATAGTAAGATCCCAATGAATATTTCATAGTATATGTTTAGGGATGTATCTAAGGATAAGCCTAAGGTGTCATAGATTTAAATGGAGGTGACATTATTTATCCATCCTATAATTATTTATTCATGATTATGTGGATTTACACTATGATATGTATTTCTCATCCAATACTAGATGGTTTTAGTCAATAGATGGAACTAGAATGAACTATGTTAATGAGGAATAAAATGGGAAACACAATTATTTTCCTCCTGGTCAGCCAAATTTTATGATATATGGAAGAAAAAACCTATTTTATATTTTCACAAATATTTCTAAAGATATGATTCCTGATGAGTAGCCAAACAGACATAGTAGGGAACAACGATCTGTTGAGTCCTTCAAGTGGAATCACCCACCTTCTTTCTTTAGTTCTGACGACCCATTTGTTTCTAAGAAATGGATCAGCACCACCAAAAAGATATTTTTGGTTTTCCCCAGTTTAGAGAATGAAAAAGTCACTCTAGTGGTATACTATGTGGAATGTGAGGTGGATCAATGGTGAAATCATATTAAGAATACATGGCTACAAGATGAAATTGACTCGAAACATTGGTATGAGTCCAAGAACTTATTTTTTAATATGTAATTTCAACATATTCTCCATACTATAATAGAAAAGGATTTTCTAGAGATTATGTTGAAGGATGATGAATCGGTTGGTGCCTATGATTCAAATTTTACAAGGCTTGTGAGGTACTTTATCGGTATTATCATTAAACCTGAATAAAAAATTAATCAATTTCTTAGTGTCATGAAACCTAGTCTTCAAATGGTCTTGGATATAAGATACATTATCAGCTATGAGGAAGTTTATAGATGTTCAAACTACATGGAAATGGAGGTATGCATTGGATATCAATCTCATGTTTTTTATATGAAAAGGAAGTTGTACATCAATGGAAAATATACCAACCATGGATAAAAGAAAACTAGCCTTCTATTATGCACAATGTGTAGGAAGACATAATGGGGGAATTTTATTAAGGGGACTAATAATTGTTTTATGTGTGGATAGTAAGTTTATAGAGTGGATTAATGTCCATGTAAGGGGGAGAAACATAAAAATGATTCAAATAAAATGAAATCCAACCGAATGGATCTCAAACACTTTAGTGTTTTAATTGCATAGATTTGACCACTATGTTAACATGTGCCCCATTCCAAGAAGTAATATGTATCAAATGATGACAAAACGTCTAAGGAAAAAAGAAAAAAGAGAACTATTATGAAATCACAATGGATGGAGTGGATATTTATATATTAGACACAGATATCATACCCTCATTAGTTAGGAATTTCATGGTTTATTTTGTATGAATTAGGCATAAAAAAATTTATTATTCATCCTCTAGTAAAATTTCTTTTGTTTACATCCCTCTACAAGGATTATGGAACAATAAAATAACATTTGATATTATATTAGTACAAGGATCTACCCATGTTTATAATTAAAATGTTTTGGTATTAGATAAGATCTTATTTAAAAAGTAATGTTTAATTATATTTTAGATTGGTTATAAGGATGACCATTTATCGAATGGATTATGTTGAACATTAGATGAGGTTTTAGAGAATAATGTATTATCATGCAATATGTGGATTTATGAATATTGGATACCTATGATAACCAGTTATATATGATGATAACTAAAGAAAAATAGAATTACTTTTCATTCTATGTATAGATATCATGACCTATTTGCACATCAAGGATGAAAAGAATTTCCTCCAACCCATAGAGTATGATATGACGTTGAAATCAAGAAAATAAAAACCCAATAGTGGGATTGTGCATATAAAATAGAATGAAATCAAGTAAGTATATTTCCTAGTTTTTTTTGGACAAAAAAAGAATTCCTAAACTCTAGGAATATTATATTGAAAAATATTTATTCTAGTACCTTCATTTATGTTGACCTGATGGCCTTATAAATCATCATAGGGTTATGATTTTAAGTACCATGACATTCCACTGATTATTCAATTTATAGTGAGCAATGATCTCTATAAATATATATAATTATTTACTCTTCTCCTCTATGTCCAATATCTCCCCCCCAGCCTATGCTCTCATATATGGAAACCTAGTTATGAGTTACTATGGGTAACCATTACAGTTCCAAATTTTCTTATTTAAAGGATGTTTTAGTATTTTTTTTTACAATGTGGGTATCTAAGAATG
Source organism: Viscum album (assembly GCA_963277665.1). NCBI lineage: Eukaryota > Viridiplantae > Streptophyta > Magnoliopsida > Santalales > Viscaceae > Viscum > Viscum album. The sequence goes on from OY728141.1 coordinate 518,367,588, forward strand.
GACCATTCTTATATTAAACCATTTATAACCTAGATGAATTTAAAGGGAGAAATTCATTTCAAAGGGGGTAGAATATAACACCCTAATATTTTGAGAGTTATTTTCTAAAAAAAATAAAACATTTTGATATTTTTCATTTCACACAATAAAAAAATATAGATTTTCTTATATGAATGCACTAAGATTGGATGATGTTTCATGCAACACCCTTTTAAACTTTAACTAAATGAAATTCATAGATTAGCTTGCAGTACATGAAACACAATGTTTGGCTTGTGTAACATAAAATTTTAGGTTGTTTTGATTTATTATGTAACATGCAAGGCCATGTTTTACCAAACTATAAAATATTATTAATAATATTATTAAAATATTATTAAAGATTCCACATAGCCATTAAAATAGTGGTTTGGAATAATATTAACTAAATTTTGAAAAGATGTGTTACACATGTATATAAAATGAATTTTTTGGGTATCAGTTAGTAGAATTGAATTAAATAAATATTTGAAAGGAATGAAATTACATTTCTAAGAAAATAATTTTTCTAGGTACAAAAACAATTTTATCTAAATAAATTAACAAATAACTTTTTACTAAGGTTTTAAATACAATTTACATATTTAATATTAATTAAATATTTTTATACTATTTTAAAATATTTTAGAGGTATATCACAATAATTAATGAAATTTATAAATAAAAATATATATTTTTTAAAAAGGTAATTTTTATACCTTTAATAGAGAACCCATTTTAAATCGGATTATTACAATTTTAATTTTTTTTTTGAAAAAATAAAATTTATTTTATAAATTAGAATATCAATATTTAATTTATATTATTTTTTGGTATTTTTAAGAGAAGTTTCTAATTATAATGAATAATGAAAAATAACCAATTTAAATCGAAAAGTTGTTTTCATATAAATAAATTATAGGGTTGAATTATATATATATTTTAATTTACATAGATCAATTTTATATAAATTAATCTAATTTATCTCATTGGAATCAAATTGACATTGAAATTGTATATTATTAAATTTAAAACTTTTTGGATTTTTTACTTTAAAACCATGTTTTTGGTCACATTAGTAGTGTTAAATTTAAATTACTTGATAAAAAATATTTTAATAGAATTTGGGAAAATGGATTCTATATTTTGGAATCAGACTAATTTATAACTTATAATAATTTCAACTAATATTTTTTAAAAAAAATTAGTGAACGTGGTTAAAATTAATTACAGCTATTAAGAGAAATTTAGCTTAACAGAGGACAAATGCTTAAACATAAGTTCCAATATGACCTCAAAACTATTCTTAATTACATTGGATGTTCATATTTAGACCCTTATAAAAAATTTCTATTATCTGGGCTATTATTGGATCCACATTATAAGGGAAGATCATGGGGGGGAAATCACTTTTCAAAAAAATTCAAGAATGCTACTTCTCCTACACTATAAAATGGAAATCACCCTCCCAACTTATTCACTGTAACGACCCAAAATTTTAAATAAATATTGTTTCCTAATTTTATGTGTTATTTTTATACTCAACAAATGTTTTATTTGATAAATCATGATTATAATTAGAATGAGACCATTGGGTTTTGACTGTTATATGACCATCGGTCAATATGACCGCTGTAAACAAAATGTTTTGATTATTATCTCTATATATAAGTAATCTTGGTAGATTATTATAGAAAGAAGATTCGATGGCCTCACCTAGTAGTCTTGGACCGATCAAAGCCCATCTATCAGAGCTTGGGAAGGAGGTAGCACCATTGGGCTTTGCTCTAGACCAAACCCAAGCCGAACTTCATCATGTGAAGCTAGAACGGAATCGCCTTCGCGAGAAGTTCAAACTGATAAAAATTACTACTCGAGCAATGTTGACCGAGCCGCCCCAAGATTCTATCACCCTAGAAAACCTTACTCTTAGGTCCTATGCTGGTTTTATAAGGGGCTATGTAACGAGACCGTAACTGCCTTGTGTAATCCTTGTTTTAAATAAAAATTGGGATTTCTGCTTATGATGAAGTTTATGAATTTTCAAATGACCGGATAAAAATAGTATGCATATTTTTGATGAATTTTCAAAAGAATATTTTGAAAAAAATGTTTATGTAAACCTTAAATAACTTAAAATGTGTAATGATTTTCAAAAAATGGTCTTCTACAATTATGTTCAGTACGAAATTTGGAGTCTAATAAGATCAACTTGATTTTTGATGAATAGTAAATTATGAATAGTGATTTTATGATTAGGATTAGTAATATGACCAAATGGATTAGTAATCTAACTTAAAGAAAGTTTTAAAATAATCTAGGCACCTTGATTAAGTAATGTGATTCAATAAAATGGTTAAATAATGGTTTCATTAATTATTATTCAAGTATTAGTTTTTTCGGGTGAATAGTGTTTTTTAATTAAAAATTTAATTAAAATTATTTAGAAAATTATTTTTATAAAACAGATTTCATTTTTGAACTCAGAGCACCGATATTATTCTATGGTAATTTTTGGGGTTTTTTCTGAAAAAAACGAATTTTCGGTTAATAGTGATTTTATTTAAAAATTAAATTAAAAATATTTAGAAAATTATTTTTATAAAATGGAGTTCATATTTGTAATCAGAGCGTTGATATTTGATTATGGTGAAATTTTGGGATCTTTCTAAGAAAGTTGAATTTTCAGTGAATAGTAAAAATGCAGTTTTAGTGTTTCGGTATGTTTAATGACATCATAGTTGTGTCATGATGATGTCATGAGTTATTTTAAGGGTTTTCCGGCCAAGGGTGATGAATTATTGTTTTGGGGGCCCCATGTGGCCTAAATCCATGATAAATTCCAAGGGAGAGCACATGGGTTTGAGAAAAGCACATGTGAGGTGTCCTTTGGCCATTAATGCCTTGTCCCCTCACTTTCCCTATAAATACCAAGCCCTCCTCTCATCCATTAGACTCCCCACTCTTCCCCAAAGATTTTATGGTCTTATTACCTCCCAAGGAGTCCTCCCAAGGTGCCCCCAATCCCTCAAGGTCCAAACCTTTGAGTTTTAAGAGTTACGTTTTAAGGTAAGGGATCCGACCTCTCTCTTTCATTTCAAGTAATCTCTTTTATGTCATTCCTTTTATGCTACATGTTATTATGTTGGAGGGTGTTCTTTTATACTCCTCTTACTGAACTTTTTATGTTAATATAATGATAGATCCCCTCTTACTCTCATTATTTCGTTTTAGGAAGTTTTAAGTGGCGCCGTTACGCTGCCGAATTTTTTAGTGGTTCTTCACCCTTCTCGTTTTGAAGTTCTACATTCATGTCAATTATTTCAAGTTCCTTTTTGTTATGTTGGGGTATGATCTCTATATCTATCATACTGGACTCTTATGTTCATATTATGAGAGACCCCATTTTATCTCTTCAATTCAGTATTTTGATGTTTTAATTGGCGTCGTTAGGCTGCCGAATTTTTATGTGGTTCTTCACCCTTCTCATTTTGAAGTTCTACTTTCATGTCAATTCTTTCAAGATACTTTTTGTTATGTTGGGGTATGATATCTATATATATCATACTGTAATCTTATGTTCATATGATGAGAGACCCCATTTGATCTCTTTAATTCAGTATTTTGATGTTTTAATTGTCGCCGTTAGGCTGCCGAATTTTTTAGTGGTTCTTCACCCTTCTCGTTTTGATGTTCTACTTTCATGTCAATTATTTCAAGTTCCTTTTTGTTATGTTGGGGTATGATCTCTATATCTATAATACTGGACTCTTATGTTCATATGATGAGAGACCCCATTTTATCTCTTAAATTCAGTATTTTGATGTTTTAAGTGGCGTCGTTAGGCTGCCGATTTTTTTAGTGGTTCTTCACCCTTCTCGTTTTGAAGTTCTACTTTCATGTCAATTCTTTCAAGTTCCATTTTGTTATGTTGGGGTATGATCTCTATATCTATCATACTGGAATCATATGTTCATATGATGAGAGACCCCATTTGATCTCCTTAATTCAGTATTTTGAAGTTTTAAGTGTCGCCGTTAGGCTGCCGAATTTTTTAGGGGATTCTTTCACCCTTCTCATTCTTTTCAAAGTTCTACTATCATGTCAAGTATTTCAAGTTCCTTTTTAATTATGTTGGGGAAATATCTATATATCTATCATACTTAACTCTTATGTTCACATGATTAGAGACCCTATTTGATCTTTTCAAATCATTTTTGTTGAAGTTTAAGTAACGCCGTTAGGCTGCCGAACTTTCATAAGAGAAATCTAATTTTTGTCTTCCTTCCATGTTTTTCATTTCAAATGGTATGTCCTTGAAATTTCATTACCATGATCATGTATCATTCTTATTCTGTCCATCTACTGTTTTATGGGTCATTTATGAATGTTTGACCCATTTTCCATCTCTTTTTAATGTCTTCTAAAATGTCGTAACATAGCCGTTATGCTGCAGAATTTCCGTATCAAAATGTCTCTCTCTTTTTCTAAAGTTCTTTTATATTATTAAGTGAATACTAAAAGCTCTTTCTTCTAAAGGGGTATTCACATATATACCAAAATGTCTATTTTAAATTCTGGGATTTACATACATGAGACCCACCTTCCTTTTCTGTGGGTTTTAAAGTGACGTAAAGATCATGTCTTTAAAGCAGTTTTTAAAATGTCATGATTATGAAATGAAACCCATTTATTTTATGCTATATGGGTTATTTATGAAATGTTTGATGATGATATATGTGGCTCACATGATAATAAAGGAAAATTTAAGGGTGTGCCCTGATAGCGCTCCAATGCATTGGGTAAAGACTTAATCTCTAGAGATGACCATTTTAACGACGCCTTGGTGAATAACCTTGGTAATTTTTAACAACACCTTGGGGATAGACCTCGGTGAAACGAAACGATTGTCAATATTAAATGTTGCAGACACATCTTCATGTTATGAAAAATGTTATTTTTATTATGAAATGCCTCATGATTTCTTTCTCATGCCTTAAAGCTCTTTTCGTGTCTTTTTTGAAGTATATCAAGTTCACATGTAAAATGTTCCTCTTGTTTCCCTTACTGGGCCTTATGCTTACCCTTTATTTTGATGTATGTCCCCAGGTTATGAGATGCAGTAATGAACCTAGGATGAACATAATGATAAGCCTTTAAAGTGTTTAAGAATAATGTTTTTTTTTATTATTGTTTCATGTATTAAGTTCCTGGTTTCCAAGACACTAAACCTTAAAGATCCTCGGTTTTGTAAAATGTAATGAATGATTATGTGATAAAAAGGCGGGATTCAATAGTTGGTATCAAAGGATGTTTTAGTTATTTGTGGAAATTAGGATATGAAAACTTTAGGAATAACCCTATAGAAAAGTTTAAATATAGGAAATCTTCCTGGTATTTTGGTGAGTATTGAGTAAGGGGTTGCCAAGCAAATACATCCCTGTCTGGATACGAGTAGGTAGAGGTGGCTCTGGCACAGACGTACATAGGGGTAAAACCCGAAAACACCGCTTTGAGCTAGACTCGAACGAGAACTGGTACACTACAACGGGCCTTGCTTCACTCTTGGTTACGACACTCCCGGGGGATATGCTTTGGTAAATTCATAATATTAGTATGAACCATTACTAAAGGAACAAAGATAAAATAAAATAAAGATTCACATAAGAATATATGATCACGGATAACCTAGATTGGAACCTAGGGGATCACAAGTTAGGGTATACTTTTCTTCTACAAGTTATCCTAATATGATTTAAGCTCATTTTCAGGATTATTGGTTAAGTATTTAAGCCTCTAATTATAATTTCTCATCTTAGTTAATGGTGGGAGATGGAAGAACATGTCCCAATAACCAATGTGATAGGAAATGCAACGATTTCCATATTAATATGAAAGAGATGATTAGGGGACTAAAGGCTGATTATTATTTTGGAGGATGTTCACTATTTTGGGGACCCTATATGATCGAGGTAAATAGACTACTACGGTATTTTTTTTGAAGAGTAGGGTTGAATTATATTTTGAAGAATCGTTGAATTTAAGGTGGAATTATAGTAATTTAGGTTACTTATTGAAATTATTAAAGTATCTTGGGGTAAATATGTTTAGGTTAGTTACTTTTTTTAAAAGATGTTAGGAGTGGTTGATGTTGTTTGGAGATGAATGATAAAGTTTACCTTGGAAGACTATGTTATCAAATCCTTCTTGTATTTGGGATTCAATCTTAGTTTGGTTTAATTTGAGGATTTTTAAGGACAGTTATTTATGGAATGGACTATGATGAACTTTGGGTAGTACCATGGAACTTTGAAGATTTAAAAGTAGTTTCCATTCCTATGGGATTATTTCTTTTTGAAGAGTTGTTTTACCTTACCCTTTCTGTTTTTGGGATAATGTTTAAAGATAGAAAAAATAGATAGTTAATCTTTTGTGGATTATGAAGATGATTCTTGTGTTTTGATGAGTCCAAGTAGTTTTGAATGCTCATAATTTGGAGAAAAGATTAGTTATGGGTAGAAACTTATTAAAGGATGAAACTCTACATGAAGATAAGTATATTTCTTTATGTTTTTGTTCTATGTTGTAAATGAATTCCTCAAAATTATGAAAAGGAACGTAAAACAAAAACGTTGTTGGTTTACGTTTCCTACTTGGTAATCAAAGACCGTTTAAACACATCATAAGTTTGGGATTTTCTCATGGTTAACTTTCTCCTAATCATGTTCTCTATCACTCTCCCTCGGAACTTGACCCTTTGTTTTCTCCTCCATGTCCATGTTTTCCTACATGGAACCCTAGTGTGGGTTAACTCGGGTGACCTTTGTACTTCCCTTTCTTTCTTTTAAAGTAATAGTTTTACTGACTCCTTTTCCGATGTGGGACTTTCAATGAAATTTCAAAACCCATTTTTAAAAAAATTGCGAGGACGCAATTTCTTAAGGGGGGAAGATTGTAACGACCCGAAATTTTAAATAAATATTGTTTCCTAATTTTATGTGTTATTTTTATACTCAACAAATGTTTTATTTGATAAACATGATTACAATTAGAATGAGACCATTGGGTTTTGACTGTTATATGACCATCAGTCAATATGACTGCTGTGAACAAAATGTTTTGATTATTGTCTCTATATATAAGTAATCTTGGTAGATTATTATAGAAAGAAGATTCGATGGCCTCACCTAGTAGTCTTGGACCGATCGAAGCCCATCTATCAGAGCTTGGGAAGGAGTTAGCACCATTGGGCTTTGCTCTGGACCAAACCCAAGCCGAACTTCATCATGTGGAGCTAGAACGGGACCGCCTTCGTGAGAAGTTCAAACTGATAGAAATTACTACTCGAGTAATTTTGACCGAGCCGCCCCAAGATTCTATCACCCTAGCACACCTTACTCTTAGGTCCTATGCTGGATTTATAAGGGGCTATGTAACGAGACCGTAACTGCCTTGTGTAATCCTTGTTTTAAATAAAAATTGGGATTTCTGCTTATGATGAAGTTTATGAATTTTCAAATGACCGGATAAAAATAGTATGCATATTTTTGATGAATTTTCAAAAGAATATTTTGAAAAAAATGTTTATGTAAACCTTAAATAACATAAAATGTGTAATGATTTTCAAAAAATGGTCTTCTACATTTATGTTCAGAACGAAATTTGGAGTCTAATAAGATCAACTTGATTTTTGATGAATAGTAAATTATGAATAGTGATTTTATGATTAGGATTAGTAATATGACCAAATGGATTAGTAATCTAACTTAAAGAAAGTTTTAATATAATCTAGGAACCTTGATTAAGTAACGTGATTCAATAAAATGGTTAAATAATGGTTTCATAAATTATTATTCAAGTATTAGTTTTTTCTGGTGAATAGTGTTTTTTAATAAAAAATTTAATAAAAATTATTTAGAAAATTATTTTTATAAAACAGATTTCAATTTTGAACTCAGAGCACCGATATTATTCTATGGTAATTTTTGGGGTTTTTTCTGAAAAAAACAAATTTTCGGTGAATAGTGTTTTTATTTAAAAATTAAATTAAAAATATTTAGAAAATTATTTTTATAAAATGGAGTTCATATTTGTAATCAGAGCGTTGATATTTGATTATGGTGAAATTTTGGGATCTTTCTGAGAAAGTTGAATTTTCAGTGAATAGTAAAAATGCAGTTTTAGGGTTTCGGTATGTTTAATGACATCATAGCTGTGTCATGATGATGTCATGAGTTATTTTAAGGGTTGGCCGGACAAGGGTGATGAATTATTGTTTTGGGGGCCCCATGTGGCCTAACTCCATGATAAATTCCACGGGAGAGCACATGGGTTTGAGAAAAGCACATGTGAGGTGTCCTTTGGCCATTAATACCTTGTCCCCTCACTTTCCCTATAAATTCCAAGCCCTCCTCTCATCCATTCGACTCCCCACTCTTCCCCAAAAAAGTTATGGTCTCATTACCTCCCAAGGAGTCCTCACAAGGTTCCCCCAAGCCCTCAAGGTCCAAACCTTTGAGTTTTAAGAGTTACGTTTTAAGGTAAGGGATCCGACCTCTCTCTTTCATTTCAAGTAATCTATTTTATGTCATTCCTTTTATGCTACATGTTCTTATGTTGGAGGATGTTCTTTTATACTCCTATTACTGCCCTTTTTATGTTCATATAATGACATATCCCCTCTTACTCTCATTATTTCGTTTTAGGAAGTTTTAAGTGGCGCCGTTAGGCTGCCGAATTTTTTAGTGGTTCTTCACCCTTCTTGTTTTGAAGTTCAACTTTCATGTCAATTCTTTCAAGTTCCTTTCTGTTATGTTGGGTTATGATCTCTATATCTATCATACTGGACTCTTATGGTCATATGATGAGAGACCCCATTTTATCTCTTCAATTCAGTATTTTGATGTTTTAAGTGGCGTCGTTAGGCTGCCGAATTTTTAAGTGGTTCTTCACCCTTCTCATTTTGAAGTTCTACTTTCATGTCAATTATTTCAAGTTCCTTTTTGTTATGTTGGGGTATGATATCTATATATATCATACTGTAATATTATGTTAATATGATGAGAGACCCCATTTGATCTCTTTAATTCTGTATTTTGAAGTTTTAAGTGTCGCCGTTAGGCTGCAGAATTTTTTAGTGGTTCTTCACCCTTCTCGTTTTGAAGATCTACTTTCATGTCAATTATTTCAAGTTCCTTTTTGTTATGTTGGGGTATGATATCTATATCTATCATACTGGACTCTTATGTTCATATTATGAGATACCCCATTTGATATCTTCAATTCAGTATTTTGATTTTTAAGTGGCGTCGTTAGGCTGCCGAATTTTTTAGTGGTTCTTCACCCTTCTCGTTTTGAAGTTATACTTTCATGTCAATTCTTTCAAGTTCCTTTTTGTTATGTTGGGGTAAGATCTCTATATCTATCATACTGGACTCTTATGTTCATAAGATGAGAGACCCCATTTGATCTCTTTAATTCAATATTTTGAAGTTTTAAGTGTCGTCGTTAGGCTGCCGAATTTTTTAGGGGATTCTTTCACCCTTCTCATTCTTTTCAAAGTTCTACTATCATGTCAAGTCTTTCAAGTTCCTTTTTAATTATGTTGTTAATTATCTATATATCTATCATACTTAACTCTTATTTTCACATGATTAGAGACCCTATTTGATCTTTTCTAATCAGTTTTGTTGTAGTTTAAGTAACGCCGTTAGGCTGCCGAACTTTCATAAGAGAAATCTAATTTTTGTCTTCCTTCCATGTTTTTCATTTCAAATGGTATGTCCTTGAAATTTCATTAACATGATCATGTATCATTCTTATTCTGTACATCTACTGTTTTATGGGTCATTTATGAATGTTTGACCCATTTTCCATCTCTTTTTAATGTCTTCTAAAACGTCGTAACATAGCCGTTATACTGCAGAATTTCCGTCTCAAAATGTCTCTCTCTTTTTCTAAAGTTCTTTTATATTATTAAGTGAATACTCAAAGCTCATTATTCTAAAGGGGTATTCACATATATACCAAAATTTCTATTTTAAATTCTTGTATTTACATACATGAGACCCACCTTCCTTTTCTGTGGGTTTTAAAGTGACGTAAAGATCATGTCTTTAAAGCAGTTTTTAAAACGTTATGATTATGAAATGAAACCCATTTATTTTATGCTATATGGGTTATTTATGAAATGTTTGATGATGATATATGTGGCTCACATGATAATAAAGGAAAATTTAAGGGTGCGCCCTGATAGCGCTCCAATGCATTGGGTAAAGACTTAATCTCTAGAGATGACCATTTTAACGACGCCTTGGTGAATAACCTTGGTAAATTTTAACGACACCTTGGGGATGGACCTTGGTGATACGAAACGATTGTCAATATTAAATGTTGCAGCCACATCTTCAAGTTATGAAAAATGTTATTTTTATTATGAAATTCCTCATTATTTCTTTCTCATGCCTTAAAGTTCTTTTCGTGTCTTTTTTGAAGTATATCAAGTTCACATGTAAAATGTTCCTCTTATTTCCCTTACTGGGCCTTATGCTTACCCTTTATTTTGATGTATGTCCCCAGGTTATGAGATGCAGTAATGAACCTAGGATGAAAATAAGGAGAAGCCTTTAAATTGATTAAGAAGAATGTTTTTTTTATTATTGTTTCATGTATTAAGTTCCTGGTTTCCAAGACACTAAACCTTAAAGATCCTCGGTTTTGTAAAATGTAATGAATGTTTATGTGATAAAAAGGAGGGATGTTATATTCACACCTCTCAAACCGATTTTATCTGCCAGAATAAACACAAATATCATAAAAAAAATCACTAAAATAATCATAGATTCCTAATTTTTGGAATAAATCCATCCCATGAACCCTTTGGTGCAATCCAATAGAAGTTACCTAAAGAAGATTTAACATCAATCCTCAAGATCTTTTGTTTTATTTTCATTCGCCATCCCCTGATATCTTATTATTTCATGATTATATAAAAACCTTAGTATCCTAAATATAAATATATGTTGTTATTATAATTGTTATTTTTACGCTTACAAAAACTTCCATCTAATTGGTAATGAACTTATCATTCTTGTGTATGGAGAACCGTCGCCTCATGAAATAATGTTGTTTATTTTTTTCCTTTACAACCTCTAATGGTTGAGAATTATGATGGAAAATATATTTATAATATATATATATATATATGATATTTATTATTCATTTATTCCTATTTAATTATTATATACCACATTCCATCATGACTTCCATTTTTTTGTAAATATGATAACTTCATTTATGGATGTGTGGACTACCACCTCCTCAAAGCGATGATAATTCTTCAATCATTACATGGAATATAATATGGATGGGTTTAGTAAAAATATATGATTAATATTATATAATAATTCTTCTATAATTATATTATATATATAAATGTTTCATTTAATTTTATTTTAATATGAAATGAAAATGGAAACAACGTTCATGTGTATGTGCGGCCTACCTTCTCCATAAATGGTGTATTTCGTTTTATATATCAAAATTTTATAGATAATTATAAATATTTATATAATGAATAAATATGATATATATATATATATATATAATATTTTTACACTCTATAAATATTTAAATCGTGATCTAAGTAAAAGGATCATGAATATCAAATCAATCATGTACGATAAACAAAGCATATATTACCCAAAATAGTATATTAACATAGAATATTTAATATATGGGTAGTATAAATTTATAAGTGAATAATATATGGTATGATATATAAGAATATAGTTCATTGGTATATTTGAGCTCAACTTATATTTACTATACATTACTTTTTAATGTGTATAAATAAAGTCAAGACTTAAGGTATGGGTTTTCTCATCTCACTTTTTATAACTATGAGATACATTCCTTATTCACTACCATTTATTTTGTGTGTTTTATGAAATTAAAATTAATGTATTATAATATAATTATAAAAAAAATTGGTATTTTGATATTCATTTTTTGATCTTTATTTTATTGGGGTTGTGGTTCAAAAGTTAAAAAATCGATAATTCATTTTTTTTCCCATGTTTCCTTCATTGAGATACATGACATGTTATACCATAATATTTTTATATGGGGTGTATATAAATCCATTTTACATGTTATATAATTAATATCCTTATTTCATGATATTTTAGTCCTATTATAATTTTATTCTATCATGTAGAGTGTGAGTCAATGTCACCAATGTGTTAATAGTTTATTACAAAAATCTAATCATTTATCAGGATTCTTTATGATTATGCTTCCATTTTTTGAAATCTTATTATCCATGTATCATGAAAACACAGGAATTTTCTTATCCTCATATTAAATATGATAACATTATTAATTATTACCATTTTTACTCTTTTTTATATAAGATAATTAATAAAACAAATTATGAAAATATTTCCTTATTCCTCAATTCGGTCAGAAATCTATGTTCTTCAAAAACCATGTTTTCTAAAAAACGTTTTTCAAAAAAGATTTATGTTTAAAAAGTGTTTTAAACATTTAAAGACACCATTACATGATTTTTAAAAATGTGTAGTGACCCTCATATTTTACACATTAACATTACTTTAGTGTTTGTGAATACAGAAATATTATAAAAATAGGCACCCAAATACCATAGTAGTCAGTGCCTTTGGAAACTTGGAAACATACTCAATGGTATATAAATTAGATATAGAATCTCCCACTAGATTCTTATTGATAATAACCCTTCTTAGACACATCAAATATAATACATATCATCATAACCTGGTGGAAGGAAAACATAAAAATAGGTGATCTTATATGCTCTCTAAGGGAAAACAAGGGAGAAACATAATCATAATCCAGAGAATAGGGTATGATAACAATATCATGAAAGTAGAAGATCATACCCTTTAAATAAAAGATCATAAACATGAATCATGGAATAAATTTTGGTTGTCCATAAGATATGAATGGTAAGGAAATTATGAACATAATACATGAAAACATAACATAGGAATAAAACATGGAATTGTGGTATACACATAAAATAATGAATTACACAGTAGTAAAGGCATTTCTACCATGACCATCTTAGTAGGAAAATACCTTTATTTATCTAGGTTTGAAACTTGTTCCAACCCAGTATTACTGAATAGAGTTTACTTCTCATTATAACCCTTTAATTTTAAACTGATTTCATTTCTTATTCCATTTATGTCAATATAATAAGATATAAATTTTTACCAAATTAATTTTAGGGAGATGTAGGTCCCACCCATCTCAAAATGAAATCATACTTACTAGTTCCACAATATCATAAAAATCATATCATAACCCATGATATTAAATGGGTATCATAAAAATATATTCATATCTTAATTTAAGGAAAAATAATAAAGGATTCTTAATCATTTCATCAAAGCATAACCCATGAAATTATTTTTCTTTAAAAATAATAAAACATATGGAATTGAAATGAGTTTCATAAAAATCAATTCATCAAAACATAATTCACTCAGAGAAATAATTTGAATGGAAACATTGAATAATTTCCCCAGAAAAGAAAGAGTAACAAAAAAATATGTCATATAATATGGTAAATAATTTTAAAATATATTTTAAAAACATTTCATGGGAAAAATATCCATTCTTAATAGAAAGAAAAATTAAAACATAAAATATTTATGAAAACCGTTTTCTATAAAGATATATATGAAAACATGTAAATGAAGATATAAAACCCATAAAATAATTAAAATAAATTTATATATTGAAAATTATCATCAAATATAATTTGAAAACATTTTTTAGTTTTTTTTAAAACATGGTTTTGAATAAAACAAATTTTCAGACCGAAGAGATAGATACATTCATATTTTTATTAAAAACAATATCATAATTATCTTAATTACAAAAAAGTGGAAAATGGTATTAATAAATGGAGATAACTTGAATAAATATATGATAAGTAATATCATAAGTTTTCTTGATAGATGGATCATAATATTGCAATAAATGAAGCATAATAATAAACTATCATGATAAAGGATGAGATTGTTTCAATAAACACTTACCACATGGAAACATGGGATCATACTCTCAATTTAAGAAAATGTAATAAAATTAATATTATAATGTAATTAAATAAATTATATTAAATATATAACATTTAAAATCGAATTATATACACCTAGAAATTAATATAGGTGGACAATAAAACATATGTCTCAATGAAGGCAAATTGAGACAAAAATGTCTTACCGATTTGGAATCTTTTGAAACATTTACCCCATGAAGTAATGAACATATAATAGAAATATAAATACCCATAAATTAAATTATATTACTAATTTAATACATTCATGGGATGTATATTGACCACACAAACTGAATTTGTGGTGAATAAAGCATGTATATCATAGAAAAAAAATCATATGAAATCCCCTTACCTTGTGTCTTGACTCTCTTAATACTCCTAAAATATTGATGTATAATAATTTTAATTTTATTAAACATATTATATATAATAAAATTATTATAACTAATACCATATATATTTTTAATTATGACTTCTTATTACTTGATTGTTAATAATCATTTTTTAAGGTTTCACGTCTGGTAATATTTTCTTTATTCTTCACATGTGTCTTAACTTGTAAGATATTTTTTCCTTATACATATATCATGATTTAAATAGTGTAAAACATGATATAAATATCATTTATATTCATTATATGAGTATTATAATAATCTATATAATATATAAGTATGAAATGGAATACATCGTTCATTTATATGGTAAGCCTAGGTACGCATGAACACTATTTACGTTTTTATTATCATATTGAAAGAAATAAAGAAAGAAAATGAAATATATATGTATATATATATTATTGTTTCATTATTATTCTATATATATTATATAATTTCACTAAATTCTTCCTAATACATTCCATGTAGTGTGTGAAGGAATCACATCATTTTGAGGGGGTGGTAGTACACACTTCCTCAAATGAAATTATCATATTTACATCAAATGGAAGGTGTAATGATATGAGTTTTAAAATAATTAAATAATATTAAATAATTAATAAATATAATATGTAACACATATAAAAAATGTTTCTATCATAATGTTATCCATGAGAGGTTGTAAAGGAATATTGAGCAATCATCATTTAGTGAGGTAGTAGTTCAACCTACACATAAACAGTATGTTCGTTACACATTAGATGGAAATGTGTGTAAGTGTAAGTTGAAAATTATCATAAAAATATCTCAATATATTGATTGTACTGGTTTTTTTATAATAATTGGTTAATTATATTTTAGGTGGTAGTGAAATAAAAATTAACAATGGAGTTTGAGGGAGTGTGTTACCTCTTAATCGGATAAATCCTTTTGGTTTTCACCAAAGGTTATCCTTGGAAGGATTAATCCCAATAAGAGTATTACTTTAATAAGGTAGGTATGTTAGTAAATTAATTGGAATGATATTGTTCTAACCAATATGATTTTAGTGGTGTGTGGAAATGGGAGAGTTAGTGTCCTTTTATAAGGGAAGGAAAAGACACACTTGACTTTTTTTTAAAACAAGTTAGGAGTACCAATATTTTTACCTAACAAAAGGCAAAAAAAAACTCAATAATGGAAGTTATATAAAAGAAATATGACTATAAAATTGTATTTTAACATGTTTCTAGGAAATTTGGGCCCTTAAAATTAATTATTAGTCCCCCATTAATCTTAATCGTTGTAGTTGATTTTAATTAATTTCATGAATCATTCTGTTAAAAATAATAATTTTACCTTATTATAAAATATAAATTATTCTAATTCCAAATATGGAATCAATTTTTTAAAATTCCAATCATAGAATTGGAAGAAATTAATTTAAATTTAATCCCCTGGTCAGGTCGACAATATAGGTTTTTAAAGTAAAATCATTAAATAATTTGTTATTTTTTTATATTCAATTTAAATACCAAATTGGTTCCAATGAAAAAAAATTGGGTTTATTGATAAAAATATATTGTAATTAAACTTTTAAATTAATTAAATATATAATTTAATCTTGTAGTTAAATTATAATAAATGAATGTTTTGATTAAAATTTTGTATTTTTCACTATTCATCCAAAATTGATGTTTCTTAGAGAAATCTTATAAATTCACCCTACACTAATTTGGTCATACTAAATTCAAAATTTTAGTTTATTTTATCAAATTAAATTTCCAAATGTGTCAAAAGTTAATTGTATTATCTTTCATATAATGACTTTAAAATCAGTTAATTTGAGAAAATGATATTTTAAAACATATAAGGACTTTACCAAAAATTATATCTTTCATTAACAATATATTTTATTTATATATAACCCTTACAGAAAATATTTTAAAATTAGTTATTTCTATTTATATTACTATGTTTAATGGGTAGGTTGTAATTATCTCATTTAAATAATTATAACAATAAAATGACTTTTCATAGGAAGTCAGTCTTGCGTTTATAGTACACCAAATAAGTGTTGTGTGTAACATATTCCATGTCGATGTCCCTTATAACTTATATAGATTCGGTTCATTTTGAAAAAAAAAATTACTTATTTAATTATATGAAATAAATAAAAATAAATTTATTCTAGAAATAAAAGGTCCATAAAAACTCTAGGTGTTACATTCTACACCATAAAATGAATTTCTCCCTCTCAATTAATCACACGGGTAAAAAAATGTGGATAATACTCCTTCATAATATTCTAAAATTTCCACATATTTTCCTCCATTTGGTGAATTCTCAACAAAAAAAAATTTCTAGGTGGGTGGTTTTGTTTCGTAGAACATTCTTTATATGATCATAAATTTCAACTTCTTGTTCCTCGTAAAAAAGATCCTGATCATGTGACATGAACTATGATTTTAGTAAATGTGAAGGGTCAGGTATGTACATTATCATGATAGATACATGTAATAAATCATGTACTTGAGAGATATTTTGAGGAAGTAACAAATGATAGGCTACCATCCCGATACGATCAGAAATCTGAAAGGGATCGATATACCTCAAGCTTAGTTTCCCTTTATTTCAAAATCTCAAAACATTATTTCAATGAGAGAATGGTAGAAACACAATTTCTATAAATTCACATTCCATATCATTCCTTCAATTATCAAAATAACTTCTATATAGATTTTAAACTACATTGATATGTTGTTGAATGGTTCTGACCTACTCAACCATTTATTCAATGATATTTGGTCCCAATAGCTATATTTCTCCAACATCATCCCAGGATTTTGGAGTTTTATATTTTTTCCCATAAATGGTATCATAAGGTTCCATATTAATGATTGGGTGAAACATATTATTGTAAGAAAACTCAACTAAAACATGGTTTTGATCCTAAGAACCTTTGAAATCTAGATAACATGATCTGAACATATCCCCTAGGGTTTAAATTATTATTTTTGACTATCCATATATTCTAGGATGACAAGTAGTGATAAAAATCTATTCTTCATCACGAGATTGATGAATAATTCCCCATAATTTTGAGTAAATCCTCAGATATTAGTCTGATACAATGAAATATGTTACACCATGAAACATTACCACTTCCTTAGCTTATATTATAGCAAGATGATCTAGAGAGTTGTCTTCTCTAATAGAGATTATGTTTCATGACATTGTGAGGTGATCGACTACTAGAAATATTTAATTAAACCCTTTATATTATTTTGTTAGTTCAATGACAAAATCCATAGTAAAGTTATCCTATTTCCAATCTTGTATGGGTAATGCATGAAACATTCCCTTATATTTTTCTTTTCAGCCATACATTTTTTACATACCTATAACTATGATACAGACACCACGATATCTCACTTCATGCCATCCAACCAGAAGTATTATTTCAGGTCTTTATATATCATCATACTTCTTGGACAAATAGAGAATGAAGAACTATTATATTCCTCTGATATCTCATTCATTAAATATGGTATTGAAGGAACACATACATGGTTCATGAACATTATCATTTCTTCCTGATCAAGGTTATACATAGGAGCATTTCTTACTTTCTTTTATAGATCTACATCTTCCTTTTTCACCTACTTAATCATCACTTTGATAGAGGGTGGGATATTCATTTGAGAAATATAAGATTTTTCCCCTTCCATCAATATTTCTATATTCATAATTTAGAAATCCATAAATGTTAGATCTTTTGTGATTCTCATTGTAGATAACCTAGAAATATCCTTTTGAATCAAAGCATTATCCACCTTGTTCACTTTAACAGTGTGGTAATGTATTGAGAATTCATAATCCTTTATCATCTCTAATTTTCTTCTCTGATGCATGTTCAAATTCATCTGTGTGAGTATATATTTTAGAGTTTTATGATCGGTATATATACAACACATCTCTTCATAAATATAATTCCTTCATATCATTAATGAAAAAATTACAGTTTCTAACTCTAAATCTTGAGTTGGGTTATTTTTCTTGTGAATCATAAATATTCTCAAGTAATAAGTGATAAGCATGTTATTATCCATAATAAAACCTCTCAATCCTTTCATAGATGTATTTCTAAATATTACAAACCCATATCCACTACATGGTATTATAAGGACATGTTCACTGACTATCCTTTTCTTCAGTTCCATGAAAATTTCCTCTCATTCATATGTCCATAGGAACATGACACCCTTTCAGGTTAACTTGGTTAGAGGATTATATAATCATGAGAAATTACCCTCAACCCATAGATAATATTCATCTAATGTATGAATGATATGGATCAATGTCACCATGGAAGGTTTAGGCCAATATTCAATTACCTCTTTCTTTGAGGATCAATTGTAATTCCATATCTTGAGATTATGTGACCAAAAAATGAAACCTTTTACAACCAAAATGTTCTATCTCATAATTTTATATATTATTTATCCTTAAATTGGGTCTTTAGTATAGTTCTAAAGTGATATTAGTAATCTTCATTTATCTTTGAATATATAAGAATATCAATTATAAATACTACCACAAATTGATCAAGGTAATATCAAAAGATAATATTAATTAAATACATGAATATAGTATGTGAATTACTTATAGAAAAATAAATTACTATATATTCGTAGTGTTCATAAATTGAATGGAATGTCACATAGTATATAACCTTCTTATGGACCCTCAAATAATGATATCCCAAATTAATGTCAATAATGGAAAAATATTAAGCTCTGTGAAGTTGAACAATCAGTCATCTATATAAGGAATAAGACAATTTTCCTTTATTATGATCTTGTTTACATCTCGATAATCAAATAAATATTTTAATGAACAATATTTCAATTTAAAAAATAGAATAGGTGCACCCCATGGTGATACACATTGCCTAATGAATCCCCTACCAAGGTTTTCTTGGAGTTTTATCTTCAATTCCTACGACTCAATCAGGGCCATTCTATAAGGAGCATTTTATATTGTTGTAGAACCATGTTTGAGTTCTATTTAGAACTCAACATAATGTTTTGGGTTAATTATAGTAAATTAGTTTGTAAATACATAAAAAAATTCTTGAACAATAGGAATATCATCAATGTCTAATTTCACCACAACCATTTAAGATAATAAAACCTTTTTCATGGGAATTAAGACCCACAAAATAGATTTAATCTTCATGGGAAGTTCATTCCTATCATCACATTGATGAATGATCAGAATAGGTATTGATAAAATCAAATGTAACTTCCCTTATTTGGTAATTTATTCGGTATTTATGTAGATAAATCCAATCCATTCCCAAGATGACATCAAATTCAACCATTGAAATAATGACAATATTTTTAGGAATCACATTACCACAATCTTCAACCAAATTGGAATCATATACTTTAGATACAATCAAAACACCATTAGGGGTATTCAGAACTTATACCATATCTAATTGTTTTTATGGAATCCTTACAACCTTACAAAATTCCTTATATATTAATGAGTAGGAATATCCAGCATCAAATTTGACATTATATGTTATATAGTGGATGGTAAGTGTACCTTTCATCACATCATTATTTCACACCCTATTAGAAATAGAAATTGCATTATATTTTCCCTTATTCATCAGCTTAAGTGGTTACCGGCATTGATCATCATCACCAGCCCTTGGGTTTGGGCTCTGGTTTGCATAATACCCATTCTCCTTAAACATGTGTAACAAAATAGGGGGAGCTTCATTCTTTGTATATTTATCTCAATTAGAATTTTGAGGAAACTTCTTCACATCACATGGACAACCAATTGTCTGGTGACCTTCCTTACCTCCCTAAAAATATTTACTAGACCCCTTAGAAAAAATCACACCATACTTCTTCCCACATTTATTTTATAAAATAAAAAATTATCTTCTTTTCTCCAGGGATTTTAAAGTTTCTTTTCAACCTCATATTACTTTTATTCTCAAAACCATGAGATTAATACATTAATATAATCTCCATTTGAACCTTGATTTTAAAATGCACAATCTCTTCATTTCTACTAAAGTCTCTTATGAATAATTCTCTTATGAGACATTTCATTAAGACAATAAAGAACCTATTGTATTTAATTTCATGTAGGATGGTAATTCATGATGTTTAACTCACAATTTTTAAGAAATTAGCCTCGTATGTACTAATGGATTCATAATCATTTTCCTTAAACTTAAGGAAATATTTCTCCATATTGTTTTGGAGAACTATATGATTGTAATTATTGAAAAATATGTTTGTGATCTCAAACAAATTCCTAGATTCAAACTCATATTTCGTCCTCATATTCTTGATTAGATTACACTACTGTTTAAATTCTCATTTTAAATGATAAATAGCTCGAATGACATTATCATGCTTCGAACACTGGAGAATAGAGAATATCCTTTTAGTAGTACTGATCTATAGTTTATGAAAATTCGATCAAAATACCCTTTGAAAGAATGAGGATATTCCCTCGTGAAGGACATAATAGAATTTTGTTCCCACCCTTTCTCATTTGTAATTACACTTTGATTCATAGATTGAGAAGTTTATGTGAGCATAGAAATGGGGTTTTTCCGTACAAATCCCATAGAATATGTTTTATCAGGAGGAAAATCCTAACATTGTTCATTGAAATTACAATTAGCATAGTTCCTTAAGCTTCCATCCATTGAATAAAACAAAAATCAAAGGGTAATAAACAGTTATCATAATGATGAACCACATAATCATGAAAAGTCACTAATTCGATATATAAATTATGACACTATAATTAATCATTGACACCGTAGGTTTGTCATAGTTTTTTAACATCCAAATTGCATTAAAATCCTTCATATCAGTTCATCAAGAGTTCATGAATTCCCAACGAATATCTCATTGAATTATCAAACCATGTGTGCAGCAAGGCCCATTATCATGTACCAGATTACCTCTTGTCTAGCCCAGAAAAACTTATTATATTTATTACCTTTAAGAACATCTGTACTAGTCCCACATCTACTTGTAGTATCCAGACATTGATTTATTTCTAGGAAACCACTCACCCTATCCTTTGACAAAATTCCTGAAAATTTTCCTACAATCTCCTTTATCCTTATAAATATCCTTAAAATGTATATAGGTTTCTCACTAATGTTTTATCATCATATATTCCAAAGGTTTTCTAAAAATTTTTTCAGATACCAACTGTATGAACCCATATTTTTGTATAGTCCAATTACATATCTTTTGTGAAATACTTAAAACATTATACTAATAGAAGCCTAATGATCGTACTAGTCTAGTGCCTTTGGAATCATTAAAAATGGTATAAGTGAGATACATCATCTCCCAATATGTTTTTATTTACTATCTCTACTCTTAGACACATAAAACATAGTACATATCAAAATAACCTAGAGGAAGGAAACATAAAAAGGGGTGATGTCATATGCTCAGTAAGGATAAACAAGTGATATATGTAAGAATTATTTTGAGGATAAGTTTATGAGAATATTATCATAAAAAAGAAGATCATACCCTAAATAACAAAGATCATAATTCTAAATCATGGAATAAAGCTTGGTGTTACATAAGGTATGTATCATAAAGAAATAAAAAACATGGGAAATATATATACCACGCAAAAGGAATGGGTGGTGAATAAAGCATGTATCTCATAGAAATAAAATGTGATATGAAATCCAAGTACCTACTGTATTGATACTCTACGTACTCGTACTAGATTCATATATAATTAATGTAAGTTTTTTATATATATTTTAGAGAGGAATATTCTTATTTCAAATACCATATATTTTTTATTGTGAACTTATATTACCCACTTGATAACTATCTTATGTTATGGTGTAACTTCAGGTAATATTTGCATTATTCATAGCATATGTATTAACTAGTTATATATTTGGTCATTATCCTAATATCATGATTTAAAAAATGGAATAAATGATATAAATATCATCTATATTTAGTATATTTTTACAATAATTTTCTTCAGAATATAGAATCATTAAATGAAATAAATCATTCATGGAGACGGTAGGCTATACATACGCATGACTGTTGTTTCAGTTTTTATTTTCATATTAAAAAAGAAAGAAAATGAAGTATAGTTTTATATATATATATATATATTATAAAACCAATAGTGTTTTTTTTCATTTATATCATAAAATTTCACTAAAATCATCATTAATACATTCCATTTATTATGTAAAAGAATCATATCATGTTGTGGGGGTGGTAGTCCACACTTCCTCAAATGAAATTATAGTATTTACACAAAATAGAGGGTATAAATATATGTATTATAAAAGGATTAAATAATAATAAATATATAAAAAATATAATATATAACACATATTAATAGAACATCCATCATAATTTCCATGATGATAGGCGATAAAGGGAAAATTGAAAAATCATCATTTAGTGAGGATGTAATTCATCTTACACATAAACAGTATGTTCCACTAACAATTTGATGGAAGTGTGTGTAATTGTCGGTCACACCGTTAAAAATAAAAAAATTAAAATAATTATTATAATAGTATTATAGTATAATAATTAAATAAATATATTTTATGTGGTGGGGAAATAAAATAAAAGAAAAGAGATTGAGGGTCGGTGTTTATTCTGAATTTGGTAAATCCATTTTGTTTTCCCCAAAGGGCTTCTTTGGAAAAATGTTTTCCAAAATGGAGGATTCAAGGGTGAATATAGAGATTTTGGAAAGTGTATTCGGTTGAACAAGGATGATACTATTTAGTTTGATAGGTGTGATGATGTGGGAGAGGTGATGGCTGTTTATAGGGGAGGGAAAGGACACACTAATCTTTTTTGAAAAAAAAGTTATGTGTACCCTTGTTTTTACATATAAAAAGTCATACCAAAACAACAAAACAGAAAAATGGATTTTTTATGTTCTAAATGTGTTCATAAAAAAGATTTTGGAAAATATTATAGGTCATTCGGGACCCTAAATGTAATGTTTAGTCCCTTATTTAGTTGAATCTTACCTTAATCATTGTAATTAATTTCAATTAGATTCAATAATATTTCTGGTAAAAAATATGTTGACCATATTAGGGATTATAAATTATTATAATTCCAAATATGGAATAATTTTTTTTTAAAATTCAAATCACAAAACTGAGTGAATTTAATTTAAATTTAATCAAGCAGTCATGTCGACAATGCAGGTTTTTAAAGTAAAAACATTCAAAAGTTTGTTATGTATTAATATTCAATTTAATGGTAAAATTAACTCCAATGACATAAATTGAATTTATTGAGAATAATATGATCTAATTAAACCATTAAAAAATTATTTTATAATTTAACCTTGTGAATAAATTAGAAGAAAATGCAATTTCGAATTAAAATCTGGTAATTTTCACTAATCATCCAAAAACTAGAGTTTCTAATAAAAATCCCATAATTTCAACCTAAGATAATTTAAAAAAATTAAATTAAAAATTGAAGATTATTTTATCAAATTAAATTTATATATTTTTCTCAAATTAATTTTTTTTATTTTTCATAAAAAGGACATTAAAATCATGACATTTGATAAAATAATATTTTTAAACATCTAAGGATATTTGAAAAAATTATATCTTTCATTATCAATATGATTTATTTATATAAAAATAGTATAAAAAATATTTTAAAATTAGTTATTATCATCCATATTTCTATTTATAAGTTCTATGTTATAATTATCTCATATAAATAATTATAATAATAAAATGAGGTTTTGTAGAAACTCAGTGGGGCACATAACATACGCCACATTGGTGTTGCGTGTAACTATTCCAAGTTGATGTTCCATAAAACATACTTCATTCCAATTTTATTTGAATGTAATTTTTTACTTATTGTATTGAAAGACATAAATTAATATCAATTTCTTCTAGAAAAGATGTTCCATAAAATATCATGTTCTTACAAAATGTTTTAAATTTTTTTCAAGCATTCTTTATATGTTTTAAAAGTATTTTAAATTTAAATTTAATTCAGAATGTTTTCAATATTTATTTATATATTTTGAAAGTAATTTACCAAGAAAAATGTTTTCAAAATTCATCATGTTTTAAACAAATTTTATAAAAGTGTAAAAAATATTTTCTTCAAGAAGTGTTTTAAATGATTTTAAACCCTGATTTATGTATTTTCAAGGTGCTTTTTAAGAAAAGAATTTTGAATATATTGTATATCTTAAAAAGTGAACATTAAATAAAGGTTATTTTCCATATGAAATTCTCAAAGTGATATTTTAAAACCCTTCTATATCTTATATAAAATCCTTTGATATAGTTTATTTTTTATTGGGGACATGATCTAAGAATACCATACATATTATTTCTTGAATGGTTTATGTTTTGATGGAATGATATTTACGTCACCTGTTTCTCTTCCATGGGTTATATTCTTTTGGAAATCACTTATTTTCACTAGCTATTAATTGATGAAATGATTGTGAGACCTTTCTAACTTCCATAAGTAATCATAGATTAAAATGTTTATTTAACCCATTTATTTTTATGGATTATGATATGATGATTTTTTATAATTTGGTGGACAATGTATTTATGATTTTCTATTTTTATGGGAGGGACCTCTAACTCCCTCTAATTAATTAGATAATGAAAAATGTTATCTGATCTCAAAGGGCACATAATATGGAATCTAATTCCTAAAACTAGAGAGAATCTCAATCCCAAAATAATAGGGCATCATAAGGTCGATACAAGTGAGTACATGGGAGGGAATCCCAGGCCTAAAAAAAGAGGGAAATCCTAAGCTCGATACAAGATGGTGAATGGGGGGATAAAAATCCTGAAAAAATATGGAATCTCATCCCTGATACAAGAGGGTGAATGGGAGGGCATCCCAAGCCCAAAAGAATAGGGAATATTATGCCCGAAATGAAAGGGTACATGGTAGGTCATCCCAATATGGAAAAATAGGGTACAAGGGATGGCATCTAAAACTCAAAACTATAGGGCATCATAAGCCCAATACAAGAAGATACATGGGAGTGAATCCAAATCCTAAAGCAAGGAGGGATCATATTCTTGATACAATAGTGTACACTATAGGGAATCCCAATCCCAAAATAGAAGGGAATATTAAGCCTGAAATAATAGTGTATATGGGATGGCATCCCAAGACTAAAAAATGAGGTTACACAAGAGGTAATTCCAAGCAAGTAACAAGAGGGCATCATTATTCAAAAAAATAGCTTATATGGGATGGAATACCTATCCTGAAATAAGAGGGTACACAAGATGGAATCCCAAGTGTGAAACAAGAGGGTGAATTGGAGGGAATCACAAGCCCAAAACAAAATGGAAAATGGGGTGGGATTTAAATCATGAAGTAGGTACATGAGTGATTATCCATAGACTAACATGTTATGGTGGTCCCGGTAGGCCACCTAGATAGGTGATTTTATATGTTTATGTTTCTTCTATAAATTCCATTTCTTATTCATATGTTATATTTTCATGGATTATGCCCTTGATTCCTATATGATTCATTTCTTATGAAATGAAACTATTTATTCTATGACTCATGTTTATGATATTTGATATGAATTTTATGATATTCTTACTTTATGATCACATTATCATTCCCTTATTCTCATATCAAAGGCTACATATTTCACTTTTTTTTATCTAAACTGATCATCTTATATCTCCCCTTTATTATGATTCCTTACATGATGTTTTGAATAAAGGATTTATGTATATCTTCAAAAGAATAATATCTTTATGGGAAAAATTGAATATCAATATCCAAGTTATAAATTTTTTCCATGTTTCCAAATACACTAAACTATTATTGTCCTTAGGCATGCACTTTTGTAATGTACTGAATATTCATCTAAAATGATGTAATATCTATGCATGATTATCCTGGGTCGCTTTTATTATGGCCTTTTTTTAATTTTAAATGCAATTAAACTTTTGGTGAAAGGATTTGTGAATGCGTTTCTTGTAAGTGTTTGACAATAATTATTATTAATAACAATGATATTTTTAATACTTATTCTTTTTCCAAACTCCATATCTAATCAAACTATCTTAAAATATTTTTATGAGTATTCATTAATACTTTAATGCGTGATTTTTAATCAATGGAAACAAAAAATTGTGACACTTTTTAGAACATGATAATGATTGAAATTGTAGGTACCCCATTTATTTGATTTTTAAATATTAAATGAGGTAATATTAAATATAGTGAGTGGTTATTGACATAATTTTTCAATCGATTTTTGTTTTTTTTTTGTCAATGATGTTCAAAAAAATAAAACATATTAATAATATTCAAACACTTGCTAAATATATAAATTTCATTATGGTAAAGTTAATTTCCATTTTTAAAGATTATTAGTAAAGTTATTGAATTTAATAATAGAGAATGGATCTATATTTTGAGAGAAATAGGGAATGATTGGACCATAACATTTGATAATTCTATAAAATAAATAATTTAATAATTTATATAATAGTAGAGAAAAATTATAAATAAATATAAAATTCATACAAAAAAATGATGTAATGATTCATATTTATAACTAATAGATAAAAAATGTATCTAATTTTTAAAAAAAACTTACAATATGTGGAGTTGGATAGAAAAATATTGATTATGAATATAGATTTACTCCCATGAATTAATTGGCAGGGTGAACACTACAACAAATAATAAAATAATTTTCAAAAAATATACATTAAAAAGAACCAAGAAAACCCTGAACTACAGTACCGCTCACCCATAATAGGTGTACTAATGATGAAATATAAGTCCTAATCATGAAAAAATGATGTAGGATAAAATATTGATAGTTAATGAACATGAATGTAAGATCAAAATCAAACAAGATTGACTATAATAGCTATTGAATATCGTCGGTTACCCTTTAGAATCACCATAGGTTAAGAGAATAATGAGAAGTCAAAAACATAAAATGAGGTGTTCTAAGTGATATTTTTTAAAAAGTCTTTTAATGGTAGTTTTTAATAAAATTTAAATTAAATTTTTTTGAAATTAATTTTTGGAATTTGTTTTTATTAAAACCCTACTTCCAAAATATTTTTTTGAATTATTTTTGGGGTCAATTCATAGAAAATATAACTCAATAAAGATCAAATATTTTGTTATTGATCTTATTTTTTAAATAAATTAATGCCAAAAAAAATTTTGACACTTTTTTGAATTGTATTTTTCTAAAACTAATGCGAAAAATTTCTATATAGATATTTTCATGTCAGTTTCAAAGAAAACCACCACCCAATATGTTTTGGTTACAATTATATCATCAGTTCTATATAAACTAATGTTATAAATGTGATGTTAAATACACTATTTATACTAGAGGATCCATTATATATTGAACATAGTCACTCATATGATAAGTATTCGTCCTCATTATTTGGATTAAAAGATGATATAAGGGTGGAGGAAAATTGAATCATGCAATCGAAGGATGAAATTTAATTTATGGATTTGAAAAAAAATCATGTAAGCTTACTTCCTTATGTTCTTGTCCAAGATGCTAAAATAATTAATTAAATAAAGGAAATAGATCATCAAAAAAAATACCATATTATCTTAATTTATAATTAATCAATGGTCTTTTTCAAACCTCATTTATTTTTGGATTTTTTATCATTTACGTTCTCATGATTATTCACATTCTTTTCATCAACGTTATTTTTCAATATCCATTATTATTTGGATATTAAATTTTTCTTAGTATCTATATTTTCACATCCCCTAAATATATCATATCTTTAAACCTTGTTATGTGTTATTCTAGTTTATCTTCATATTTCACATTCCATCTTATCAAAAAGAAGATTTATTCACCCATTTAAAAATGTGGGCTTTCGATAAAGCCATTTTCAAAAATTATGATCTATTTATAAATTATATCTATAGAAAATTAATATGATGAAAATTATTAAATTTGGGACAATATAACACCTTGATATTTTAAAATAATGCTGTTTTGAATAGTTTATAAATCATGTAAGACTTATCATGAAAAACCGTGAAAATTTCATTTTAATATTACTCATATAACGTAGTTGTTGATTTTTTGAATATTTATAGGAGAAAATAAATAATGAAATATATTTAAAAATTTCTGACTCAATATAATTGTATTTATTAATTAAAAAGAAATTAAAACTCAATTTTTATTAAAGTGGTTATATTTTTGAAAAATATGTTTTCTTTAAAAAATATTTTCTGTTTATTTTTATAAGAGAATATTATAATTAATTTCGACCACATTTAGATATATTATTTTATAAAAATTATTCCATTTTTAAAATCATAATATCAAAATTACCATAGGAATATATTGAATAATATTTCTAACACGATTGAATTTTCAGTGAACAGGGAAAAACATCAATTTTTGTACAACTATCAATATACTTGATTATGGTATTGTATTATTTTTGTTATTAAAATCATATATTTTAAATAATATTCCTCATTGTGTTTTATGAATATATATTAAAATTTATCTCATACAATAAAATAAATTAAATAATGAAAACATTATTCCATATTTTCAATCAGGAAGTTCATATTTTGTAAATAGTTCCATTTAAATTTTGTTCATTATGAATTGTACCTTTAGTAAATATTTCTCACCTCGATAACGGTAAAAGTCATAATATAAGGTTAAAACTATCGTATGAGGCCTAATAATATCCATATCACTTTTATTCAAGTGTTAAGGTATGTTTATTCCAACCATAACCAAAATTTATTCCACATTGCGGAAATTTATTTCCGGTTTTTATTATAAAATTTATATTTTTTTATATAATGTATAAATTCAAAAGTGTATCCCTATTACTTTAAATGTCTATAATATTTTATGATAGTGATAGAAAAAACTTATCTTCAGTTATATATATTTATTTTATATATTAATAATTTTTTTAATTGTAATTTAAAAAAATAGTGATATAATAATTATAATAAATTTTTACGGAACACAGACACATTTCATATAAAAACAGTAGAAAAATCATGTAATTTAATGTTACAACTCTCAATGTAATATTATCATATTGACTTATAGTGTCCCAATTATTTTTTAGTTAAATATATCATGTTATAGATGTTTTAAAATTTTATATTTGAATTAAATTACTATATTGATTTCATTAATTTAGTACTATATAAATAGTCCCTAAAATTTTTATAATGGTATATTACGTCAAATAATATTTTACTATATGATTTATACTTCATAAAATCATAACATAAGACATGTAGAATGGAAAATGGTTGAAAAATAAATATTAAGACCATTTATGAACAAATTTTTACTATATAAGTAAATTTATAACCCTTAATGATTCAAAATTTTGTTACCATGGTTACCCATAAAAAGGCCTAACGGTGGTTAAAAAAAATTAAAAACTATTAAAATAACCTAAAAATGTATATAAATACTATTTTATGAGTTTATATAGTTACTATAACAACTGTAATTCTAAATTATTCTAATTTTTATCCTCTTTTCTAAGAGTGTGGCATTATATAATTCAAATGATTTGAAAATTTTGAAGACTGTCTCTCCCCTATTTTAGAAAAGGGAACTTACTCTCCTCTATTCCTAAATGAACTTTGACACTATATCATAGAAAATACCTACCCATATACCTTGAAAATATCACTTATCACAAATTATATTTCATGTTAGAATTAAGATGCAAATATGGAAGTCATAATGTGTAATCCATTGAGGTTATCTAGGGAGAAGGAATAAGTAATATTCGCAAATTTAAATTTTATTTCTTATTCCACCATATTCAATTATTATTAAACCAAGACTATATGATAACATAATTATATAAATTATAGTTTATTTTTATTATTACTACACATAAACACATTTTCATCGCATTTTTTAATAAAATGGTGAATGAAATCATCATTAATTTGTATATTTAGACTACCACCTTCACAAAGCGATGTGTTTCATTTTCCACCACTACCTATAAATTTTTTTTAATGATAGAAATCATTTATATATAATATAATCATAACATTATTATAATTTTTTCAATGATTATAAATTATCTATTTTCTAATCATTCCATCCTTTGTAAAATGATGATGGCATTCGTGCATACGTGTGAATTACCATCCCAATAAAGTGATGTGATTCTATTTTCTTGTATGCATTTCATGGATGGTCATAAAATTGTATTTAATGAATAAAAATTTTAATTATATCATTATAATTACTTAATAATTACATTGTTGGCCATGGAAAACCTAACAACTCATTCTCAATTTACAAACTAAACATCCTCAAAAAAAATGACATGGATGTAACAAATAACATAATTAAATGTTTTATTGATAAATAGAATTAAATTTATTAATGAAAACGTAATATATCTAGAAAATTATCTTAATAAATTTAAAAATTAATATTTTTTTATTTAAATTTTTTTAAATAATGTACAGGATGAGTCAGGACACAAGGTAAGGGGTTTTTAAACTCAATTTCCACTCATTGGGTTATACATATAGTTAATTAACTATGGAATTCAAATAATATTTTTTAAATGAAATATTATTGTATTATGATTAATTTTTAGTTTTTTCTTATTTTATAATCATTACACATAATCAATTCATTAATTAAATTCAAACTTGTATGATTTTATCATTGTAGTGATTATTCATATCACTATTATTTCTTTGAGAAAACTCTTATATTATGAACCTACATCATTTTATAAGTTGTATATGATTTCTATTGATATATTATGTCATGAATTAATCTTTGTTAATGATATTTAAGAATATATTTATTTTCTCACTTTCAGGATTTGTTGATTCAAATTTTATATAAGTTTCCATGGATTTCATTGTCTCAATTTCAATTCAATGAGTAATAATTCATGTTATTCACCATGAATTATTTGGAATGGTTTAAAAAATAACCCATGAAATTTGGTTCACATTTTATTTCATTTAAATTATGATTTTTATAGATTCATGTTATGTTCCTTCATTCAATTTATTTTTTAATCAAGCATTGTCCATGTTTCTCAGGTTCCTCATCTCAGACTTCCTTTTTGGAGTCATGTTTTTAATTAATGCACCTAAATAATTATATATGGGGTATATTATAACTATTGAAACATAATATCCTGAATATTTTAATACTCATGGTATTTTATTTTTCTTTTTAGCTTCTGTTTTTCAATAGGGTTTTTATTAAAAAATACAATAAAATGTATTTCATTGAAAACATTAATTTAATGTTTTTAAAATCTTTTAATAAAATTCTTCTACCATTTTATTTATCTAAATTCATGAATATTATACTTTAAATATAATTTTTTTACCAATATTATTTTCAATGACCCTTATTCTTATTTTAAAAAAATATATTAAAAGGAAATTTATTACTTTTTTCTAAATGGGTCACAATTTATTCTCTTTTAAAATATTTCAATAATGTTTATTTTTATAATTCTCAACATGAATATATTTTCCAATAGTCATGAAAATTATTTTACATGAAAAATTCTATATATGTTTCCATGAATATTTTCAACGAATTTTTTTTTGAATATTTTTAGAATATTGTTTTTAAATTTACAAAAAGAAAAGTGTATTTTTCAATATTTTACATGAAACGTATTAAATTTTATTTAAAAGGTATTTTTATTCATGATAAGATATTATAATAATTATTCTGAATCCTTAGGGACATTATCATATAATACCATAAAATTCATTTCTCTAAAAAAAATTATTATGTTTAAAATATATTTTTTGGTTAACCATTTCTTTTTCACAAGTAAATCATGCTATCCATGTTTTGATAAAATTTAAGAATCCATGTGTTTTGTTTCATTATATAGTATATAAAAATTTTTAATGAATAAGTATTAGGTAGTGAACTGAAATACCTATGGGAAATTATGAAACATGTCATTGGTGGGACTATTATATTCTTCTAATGTATTATTTAATGAGATATATTTAACTGGATTGAAGTTACTCCTAATAGATTATAGGGTTTACCAGTTATAGGATACTCCTAAAAGATATGTGAATTATCTATTTAGGCGAATCCCTAATAAATTTTTGATGTTACAAGATAGATACAATGGTTTTAAATGGATTCTATGATATTTAATAGATCCTTTATTCAAGTATTTTTTTCATATGGCTCATGTTTTTTATATATAAAAATATTATACTATGTTAATTATATATTAAATTTATCAAGTTTTATGATCTACATTTTATGGGAATGAATTCCCTTATGGTACGGTCTTTCACATCGATTATGTCATCGTACCAATATTCTCATATTATTCTCACTAATTAAATATATTTTTTAGTGGTTGTTCTTAACATTACTAAGATTTTGAGCTCAAAAATTATATGATTTACATTTACCCATGT
The DNA here is from genome assembly GCA_963277665.1 of Viscum album. Taxonomy (NCBI): domain Eukaryota; kingdom Viridiplantae; phylum Streptophyta; class Magnoliopsida; order Santalales; family Viscaceae; genus Viscum; species Viscum album. Next base: position 518,400,623 of record OY728141.1, read on the forward strand.
TATGATGTATAAACTTTAATTAATTATAGATAAAATGGGTAATTTTGTTAAGGATTTTAATAAATATTTTGAAGAAAAAAATTTTAATCATAAAATCTAGGTATATTGGTAAAAATATTAATTAAAGAAAAGGGTGTTGATATGTAAGAGTTTCTAAAAAGTCTCTATAACTCAAAGCCTGAAAGGTACATGGTTATATCAGAGATGCAATATTTTAGTTTAATGTATAATTATTTGGATAGATTAAAATGGGTCATGTTTATCATCATCAATGATAAAATTTTGATATTATATTTTTTAGCACCAATTCCTAGTGTATGATTTTGGGTTTACTACTAAATATTTCATCTGTTTGAATTAAAAAATCAAAATTCATAAATTAATGATTATAGTAGAAGATACAAATAGTATTTTTAATATTTTATGTTCTACAAAATAAGGATTATAAGTAACTATTTTATATAGTTTCATGCATATGTGAATAAATTTTAAATTCAATGGGGTTTTGTGGAAGAAACAAAACAAAAAATAAGGTCTGAGTCATTAAGAATTTTATATGGGAGAAAGATTTTAGGAAAATAGATAATTTTAGAATAATAAAGAAGTAAAAAATCAACACAATTATCACATGATATTAATATAAATTCATGTAGTTCATATGAAAACATGTAGGGGGAACTAATATATAATTTTAATGAAGAAAAAATTCTTTATAAAATTAAATAACTTAAAAACTAAAAAAAGTATTGATATATATTCTTCAAGTTTCTGAATTATAGATCCAGTGAATAGTTCAGTTACACCAAATAAAGAAGATGAATAAGAAGACAAAAAAGTGGGATAATGAATTATAATTTTTTTGTTATGTTTTCTCAATAAATAAGGTGACAAAAATCTATGTATTGGAATAATAAGTATAATAAGAAGGAGAGTAATGGGAATTCCATTTCACATAAATTCAATGGAAGTATTTAATTTGTGCAAGAGATGAAGAATAATTATAAGCTTCCTATTTTCTTTTATGATGAATAATAGGGTTTTGTATAGTTTCGTTAACATATAAAAAGAAGTATCTTATAACTAGTGCAACAGAATATAAAGAAAATGAATGGTTGTATATTTTTTGTATTCATTAAAGAGAGATACAAAAAACTACAAATCACCCTAATTGGTAACTATTTTAAAGAATTATATATATAATGAAATAAGTTGTAGAAGCATAGGGTGAACTATGAACTATCAGGAGACTAAATTTCATTGTAAGTTCCTGGATATTTCATATTTTATAAATCTTGTTAGTACATTATATTTGGAAATGTGATTATTGGATTTTTTTTATTCAAACGAAGGACTAGCCTTTCATTTTTAACGGTGAACGTTATAAATATAATATCCCATATTTTTTGTGAGTTCTTATGTGTATTGATGAAAAACCATAAAGAGAGAGAAATATATATCCATTTATACTATTGATAAGATTTAAAATAAAGGTACAAACAAGTTAAATTGAATATAAATACCCCAAATCTAATTCAACCCCTCTCGATTTTGAATACAACACTAACCAACCCTCTCAAGTTAAAAATTAGTGTTCCACCACATTCGTGAGATTCATGACGTTTGGTCTACCCCAAACCCCAAAAAAATTAATTTTTTAAAAAACCAAGTAATTTTTTAAAATAAATTTCCATTTTTATTTATTATCAAAGGGGATAAGTGATGAAAATTAGTTGAATTCTTAAAATGTGGTAGATATTATGCATTGGAAAAATATGGATAATCTTTAAGGATTAATGAGATCAATGAGGTTGAAATCAATAAAATAAGTGTGAGCCTATCTTGTGATAGGTATATGAACAGGGGGATATATGGCCCATGGGGATGTGCTAGTGGAAGTGTAAATAATATGTTGAAAATAAAATAAAATGAAAAATTAATTTTTCAAACAATTATATTTAGAAGATAATGTATATCGATATTCAAAAACAATATAATTCTCTATTTCCCACTTGTTTTATAAACCAAACACATATCATACTGAGGTAGATTACAATATGAGTCTTTTTATTTTTAATTTAATTAAAATAGTTTCATTCTATTATGGAGGATTCAGATTTCTCAAAAACCCAAAAGATGATATTGATGGAACCAATGTTTTTTGTAAAAATAACAATTCTAGAACCAACATCATTTTATTATGGGAGAATGACTTAACGAATGATATTTTATTTATAAAAGAAGTTGAATGATCATGTTCATGTTTCAAGGATTGCATAGGTTTTATCTTAATTTTAAATGAACATCATTGAATTTTTTATATGGATAGAATGTAATTGAAAATATTTAAATATATTTCAGTGAATTATGATGTGTTATCATAGAGGGAAATCTAATGAAGCTGTAACCACTACATTCACACCATGAAGGTGGGTTTGGAAATCTCAAATAATGTGATATATTTCAATCACACTATAGTGATATTTTTTACACTCTATGGAAGTAGTTAATTAAGTAATAAGTATCCCATAGAAATTTGGTTAAGCCCTATCCATGTTTGAAATATCTTGTATTTTATTAAAATAATTACAGTGTTAGATAGCATATAAGATATGTAACACTGAGCTTAAACGAACACCAAAGTATTATTATTTAAATACTCTTATCATTACCTAGTCATTGAATTATTAGGTATGAATAGTATTATCTAAATTATGATCTATATATACATATTTCCTAATCAATAATTATTTATTGATTAATTTTTACAAAATAAGCACTAAATTCTCACTAAATGTAGGTGTTATTCAAAAATACATTTTCATCAAAAACGATATTTGTTGTTTTATTTATGTAATATTATAATTAATTTGTAAAAAATTTAAAAAACTTATATACTAAAAATAAATTATTTTTGTAATTTAACATATCAAAATAAGCTAATTGTGAAAGTTTGTGATTTTTCTGAAAAGTTGAGTTTTTCAATGAATAGAAAAAATACTAATTTTCTAAAAAGTATTTTCATTTTTAGTATTTTTAAATTAAAATTATTTTTTGGATTATTTTTAAACATTAATAAATTATTTATAATTTAAAATAATCCAATTAATATTTTTGAAAATAATTTTATTCATTAATTTATTATAAAAAACATTTTTACTTTAAACCAGAAATTTTTCTAAATAACTAATTTCATTCATGTTTTTACATGATGATTTAAAATTAAATTTATCTGTTAATATGTTCTGAATATTGAAAAATGGATAATATATTTTTATTTTTGATCACAAAATTTAGTTTATAAGTTACTTTTATTTTAAGAAATTATAAAGAGTAATCATAATAATTGTTTTACCATGGTAATGGATAAATAAGATATTTAATGTTAAAAAATTAATATTACAAGAACTATAAAATATCCCTATAACAAAATTAATTTTATTTTATGATCCCATTTAATCCATAGACATAGTGGATTATGTTATATGAAATATTTCTATTTTGATGTGATTATTTCCCTTATATTTATTTATGTACAAAAATTTTAAAATGTCACAATGTTATTTTGAATTATAATAATATATTTAAAATGGTGATAAAAATGAATATTTATTAAGTCATAAATATTAATTTTAAATTTATATAATTTATCTTCATCATTATTTGATATTTTTAATTTTTAAGGACTGAATAATTACCTTAAATTCTTAAACAATACTGACACATTAATTACTAAATGAATGATAAAATAAAATATATGATATAAAAAAATTTAAAAGTAAAATAATTTGTGATAATTAATGTGATCGAGGAATTTTCCAGATACAAATAACATTTTGGGGATGTTTAAAATGATTTAGTTCTAATTTCAATTTTTTTTATCTTATTAATTTCATAGAAATTAATATTTCCAAATTTGACATTAATGATGCCTTATAATAAGTAATATTTTATTAAACAATATAAAATTATTAAAAATAATATATCTGACCATGTTATTATGATAAGGTATTAAAAATAAATTATTTTTCATTTACAGTATGTTTCTCAATATGTTGTGACTATATTGACCCACAAAGAGTAAAAACATGTTATTGTGGTAAGTGTTAAAGTTGTTAATAGGGGTCAAAACAAAAAGACAAAGGTCAAAACATATTCAAAAATTATCTATTTATATGGATGAGTGTATTTTGAACCATACTCATCCTATATGAAATAATTAATTTCAGAGTAATTTTTAATTGAATTTTTTTTATTATTTTAATATTTTATGAAATTTCAAGAGTGTCCCTCTCCCTTCACAAAAAGGGAAATATATTTTCCACGATACTTAACACTTCAAGAACCATTTTTTTCAGAAACCATTTACCCAAATACCATCATAACACCCCTCCTCACATCCTATTTTTTAATAATAAAACAATCCTAGGAAACAATTTTTGTAATCCTTTAGAGGTTTCCCAAATAATTAGTGTCCTTATTAAAGGATTGATTTTTTTTTTATTTCATTCCCACTTCTATAAAATTTTACATACCCATGATTATTTAATAAAATTAATATATTTCATATATTAAGATTTTATTTTCACCTATATTCCTTTCCAACCTCCATTAAATGGAAAAGGAATCCATCATTCATGTGTGTGGAGAACTACCGCATCACAAACCGATGTAGTTTTTTATCCAAAACCTCCACTCATAGATCATTATAATGATTTAATTAATTTTTGTAAATGTTATTAATGAAACATTTATCATTCCTAAATGATTTGAATATATTATCTTACTTTTCCATTCACTGGAAAATGATAACATCATTTGTGTGTACGTGTGGACAACCACTTACTTATGGTGATGTGATTCGGCTGTCATCACCCGACCACATGGATAATATATATAAGTGTCTTTGTTTATGGCATATGGTATTGAATATTTTATGATAATTATTGGATGATAGAAAATTGATTACATTAATTCTATAATGAATAATGAAAAATGGAAACATTACTCATGCTTACATATCAACTATTGTCCCCATGATTTTAATGCAGTTCCTCATTCATAACCATAATTAATTGTGATATTTTGAATTATAATTGTTTTATAAAATCATTATTATTTTATTATTATTTTTCTATATATTATGGAACAATTATACCTTTTACCATTGTCAACATACCGAAGTTGTATTCAAAAGTAGAATCGAACATCCTCAAAATACTCAATATAGACACAACTGACTAAGAAATTAAATATTTTATTAAAATAGATTAATGAAATGTTTTAAGTATAAGGTATTTAACCTACAAAAAAATTAATAAAATAATAATTTATATTATTTTATTATACTACAGATAGAGGGAGTACATGGATATTATGGACTCAAGGTAAGAGAGAATGGCTCAATTTTCCTTCATTGAGGCATATTTTATTATTTTGAAACTGATTTCACTTATATGGTGTATATACAAACACATTTCTTTCTATATCATGAATCCATCATAGTTAATGGTATTTTATGTTTCAATTTTAATTAAATAATCATGTAGAATTTAAAATAAAAGTTACATAGTTGTAAAGGGTTTCAAAACTCAATTTCTTATAGTTGGTTTATATATATTCGTCATTTATTTTTTATGGAATAATTATGTTTGAATTGATATCTAAATTGTGATAATATTTATTTCTACTTGGGTTTTTTTGGATTAAAATTATCCATGCATAATCTCTGTTTTGCTTAATTTTTAATTCAATGTTGTGATCTTTATAAAGGTTATTTGTCTCAAATCTACTTTCCATGGGACATATGTTTAGGATATGAAAATATAATTTTTATAATGTTTATATACTACCCCTTTTAAATGATATATAATGAATATAATCATTATTGTGATATTTAATTTTTATATTTAAATTATTATTATAGGATTGTTGTGATTAAAATGATACCAAAGTGGAAAACTCGTTATGTTATAATCTACATTCTTTTCATGATTTTTTATGTTCAAGGTTCCATTGGGTGAAATCATGTGGTATTCATTTTTGGAACCATGTATCATTTCATATCCATTGGGTATGATTGTGTTTTAGATGTCAAGAATCCATTTCCTCCCTTATTGGATAATAAATATCATGAAATTCATTTGTAAGTGATATGGATCTTATAATATCTTCTAGTATGGGAATATTTCTCTTACATATCCATGTTTTAAAAAAATTGAAAAAATATTATTTTATAAACATAAATGATTTAATAAAATTACTTCATATGGTATGTTAATTTCTTTTGGAAATTTTAAAAAAATCCTAACATTTTCTATTTCGGTCACTTTTGACTAATTTTACATAATATTTGAATATAATGTTTATTTTTAATGTAAAATACAACAAAATACATTGCCAAAGTTAGGAAAATTAATTGTATTGAGTCATTCATTATATGTTTTCATGTTTTCTTTCAAATAAATGTATTTCTATAACTTTTATGTGAATTTATTGATTTTAAAAGTGATCTTAAAAATAAATATTTTATTTTCCTAAATTATGATTCTACTATCTATTAATGATATTTTTTATCATGTCATTTAAAACCCATGATTTTAATTATGATCAATTGGGGGTATTTTATATTCTTATCATCCTCATTAATTCTCATGGTGGATTATGATTGTTTCAAAAATGAATTGATAGAACCCATTAATTTTACTCATGTAAATCAAGTTATGAAATTAATAATGATTTTTCTAATAGTTTTATGATGAATTTAAATATTAATATAATTTAATTTTGTCATGGTTCTTATGAATGTTTTTTTACGATGGGTTGTAAAATTATAAACCATGTATGGGTGGTTACGCTATTAGGCTTGTATGGGTTGTTACATAATTAACCAAGGATAGGTGGTTCCATTATAAACTAAGGATGATTTGGATTCTAATATACCTCTTATAAATTGGGTTTATAAGTCTACCATATGGTTATTTCATTTGTAAGAGTGACAATAATTGTGATATGGAAATGATATCCCCTAACACACCTAAATTAACTTATGTTATGATCATGAAAGTTGATTTATATTCCATGATTCATGATTTACGACCTATGTATCATTGGTTCTAAATTTAATTATTTTATTATCTAAAAATTTGATTTTTCTTCATTATACATTTTTTCTCATCTTATTATCACTGATGAAATTTAGTTATTAATGCTTATGTTTACCCTAAACAATCATTTCATCTCAACCTTCTAATATTTATTTTCCCTAGTTTATAAAGAATTATTTGAGCCTATAAAGGACTCATATATAAACCATTTAATGGGATATATTTAAGGATTAATATGGAATTACAAAATTTAGGTATAGTGTGAGATGATGTTGATCTTACGAACTAGTTGTTGATGAATCCAAGTTGTTGTGTGTTTTTATTAGTTATACAAAATTATAAACATGAAATGATCCTAAAATGTTAGATAATTAATTCTTATCATATAACTCAAGACTCTGAAATTTTTAACACTAGGTCCTTATAATGGTTATCATATGAATTGTTTAGATAACTTGGAGATTAGGATGTTTTTATTTGAGGTTAACTTAAGAGTTTTGGATAACTTCATGGGTTTATAGTTTTAATGATAACAACTAGTTAAAAGTCATAAACACTAACTTTTTTTGGTGATGGATTTCGAGATGATGAATTTTATTTGTGTATTATATGTGTAATCTAGATTGGTATAAAGGATTTGAATGTTAATTTATTATAGATATATAAGGTTATTTTTTTATAATAACCATTTAGGTTTAACATTAAATAATTAGGCACGTTTTTAAATAAAATTATTATAAAAACCCTACTTTTCTCATGTATTTAACCTTGTCATGTGCCCCATGGGTCTCATATAAAACATTGGATACCTTTCCATCACACCACATGCTATTACTGAATGGGTTCCCCTGTCAGGCTAATGACAGTTAATATAGTCCAACACATGTTCTTTCAGCATTCTTGTCCTCAATCACACACACCATGGGAAAATCCAATAAGGTCACTGATCAATATCACTACTCTTGTCCAATCATGTTTAACTATGTATTAATAATCTATTAGGCTCCCAAAATGAAAGGTTCACCTTTTTGACATGGGTAGAAAACTTTAGCCTCTCAACTGTCACTTTTCCAGGAGTAGTACACTCTCCATCCCTTTAAATCATAATTCCTAAATTGTGGACCACACACACTAATCCCAAATAGTTTAACTACAATTTTAGATGGGTATTATCCCTTGGATACCATTTTATCCAAAACCATCTTTGGTCAAACTCGAACTGGTCAGTCTAACCAATTCACAACATGGCCTGAGAGGCATTACTGTGACTCCCTTTTCAAGAACTAGTGTCGGCCATTAAGTATACTTAAATTGGAATGATTAATCTCATAAATGAGATATGAATTAATAAAAAATGTAAAAAAATTAAATAGAGAAAAAATAAAATTGGTATATACCTCCATCTGACCTAATGGGTCACCTCGAATGAAAGAACCTTGTTCCCTCCATATGAAGTCCTGAACTAAGACAACCTAATATAAAAAATATATATAATATATGTGTGGGAACCAAGACACTTATTAGGTATTCCAAGGATAAAAAATGATTTATCTTTTACCGTTAAATTGAAATTCATTTCATTCTTGTTGGAAAAAATTTTATATGAAATTAATGATTCCATTATTTTGAAAAATAGGATACAAGCTTATATTTTTTTAAGAAAAAATAATTTTCTATTACATTCCAGAAATGGTTTTCAAAGAATGAGAATTCATTTTTGTAAACTCCATTAAAATATATCCAGTTATAGAACAATAATATTAATATTTAATTCATTAAAGAGTGTCACTTGATAAAAAATCTAGAAAATACTGAAATGTGGGGTAAATGTAAACCATTTTCATGGGATCTAGGGTGTTGTTCGTGATAGTCTAAGTAAAATATATAATAAAACTCATACCATAAATATCTATTGATTGTGGATATCATAAAAATCTTTAATAAACACTCAATGACACTGTCACTGGCTTGATCGAGGGTCACATCCCATGGTCATTCTGGTTATCTACTCAGGGCCACTAGCCAATATGTAATATCAACTATTGTATCTTGTGTACCTATGGAACTTGTTAAACTACCCAAGAATTCTCAAGACAATTAAAATAGAGGTGTGTTTCATTAAAATAATATACTCAAAAAAATTTACTTTTCATATAAAAACAAGCAATTCATTATTTTACCTAAAGATTCCCACTTTAATCACAACCCCTTTACAGAACACATAAACATAGTATGATCCCATCACTAGGCAAAAATTTCATACCATGCATATATCACATTTCCTTCTAGGGGGAATTCCTTAAGAGGGGTTTTATAATTTCCCAAAACTATTGAAATTTATATCAAGGAATCATGAAATTAATAAAAAATAATTGGTAATTGAGACCATCCAATATAGAAAATAATTTAGGATACAAATTTATAATTTAAAATACAATCCATTATCAAGAAAACTTGATAACATGTTAAAATAAGAGAAAAACTTGTTGAATTCATTAGTGAATTATGTAAAAATGAAAAAACACCCCTAAATGCTATGATAAACATTCATATCATGAAAATATTACATAATAATAAAAACTCACATTTAAAAAACATAACAAATTAAGGAATTCAAATTGAAGACTAGGACATATGGAACTTATCTCCAACATGCAACCTTTAGTAATGTCCACTTCACAGATACAAGTATTTAAAAGTGAACATATATATAAACCCTTTTAAACAATGTAATTATTCCCCTAACCTTGAGTGAATATGTACTATGGGGATGTGTGTGTGTGTATGTGTACTTACAAATGTATACCTATTCATGTTTCCTCAAAAATTTGCTTACCCAAACCACATTAATAATGTCTGAGATGCAAAATAAAATTATGAGGAATCCAAAAGTTACAAAAAACAAATTAAAATTGGTTAGAGAATTATAATGGAAGAAAAAATTCCCAAAACCGACCAAGAACACGCTTCCTTTGATGAAAGAGGTCTAATATCATATTAAACAGTATATGGGATCCTATAATAATGAAGAAACCCTATACGCATGAAAAACACACAAAAATCAGACAATTAGAATAAAATAAATATTTTATTGACCACACGAAGAAGTAAGGGAAAGAAAATAAGGGAGAAGGATGTGATAGATACTAATAAATGATTACCAGTTGAAATTGCACCAAGAATCATGGAAGAGATCATCTACTAAACGAAGATGTGGATAAGGATGAAACAATCTGAATAAATGTTTTTGGATCATATAAACATTTGTTATAATATTTAAAGAAAAATAATAATAATTACATTGAGTTAAAGAGAGATTATTTGTAACCCTAAGGGAAAAAATGAGTTTGGGAAGAATTCCTTACCTTATGTACTAAAGTGTTCTACCCTTGATCATAATATCTTATATAAAAAAATTGAATCCATTAATTAATTAATTTTGAAACTATTCTGTATGAATTTTATTTATTATCATTTTATTATGTTAATTTATGTTCTTTTTGATGAGTTATAAGGTTAAATTTTATCATTTTGAAGTGTTCATTTCTCCAGTTTTCATGATTGGTTCACTTGTATAATTATATGAAAGATCATGTAAAATTGGAATAGATATACCTTATTAAATTTATATTTTATTAATGAATATAAATAATATTAAATTATTATATAAATCAGTTGGTTATTTGGGATGATAATGAATTATTTGATAAGACGTTAGTGATAATCATTTAGATTATTGTTGTGGTTTTTCGATCATCACAAATTAGTTTTGTTTCATTATTCATTACTATGTATAAAAGTAAGTTTATGAACCTAAGAAGGGTTATTACATAAATTTTAAAATCTTTAAAAACCATTACAATGGTTTCATGTCCATAAATAAAGGCGGTAAATGGTAATGAAAATTTTCATCCTCGATGATCATAAATCAACACCTCGCATATCATATTTTAATTTTTAGACTAAAAGTAAGATTTGAAGAGACATAATGGTGGAAATACCATTAAAATAATAAAATTATTATATATATAAAATAATAGAGTTATCACTAATTTTTGTACATAGTAGTTGAGTAGATTATAGGAAAAGAAATTAAAGTGAAAAGAAAATAATGAATATGATAGTGTATTTTACCTATTAAAATTTTCACATTTAGATCCCCAATAGGGAAATGCGTTTTGGTATTTTATTGAGACCCGAACCTCATAGATATGTAAAAGAGACATAGAAAGCAAATTGGGTATATATTGTAAAATATTAAAGGCATAATAGTTGCGAATAAAATATAATGTCAGGGTGTATTTATAATGTAAGAGAGAAGTGTTTTTTATTATTTTACACATTTTTATTATTTTAATACAAATATATGAATATTGTTGATTATTCTGAAAATTTATAGTAACTAGTTCATGTGAATCTGAAAAAATGGTGCTTACATCAGCCATATATCATGCATGACTCACAAATTATTGTATTTAACATATAACGTAAATTACAATATTTTACTATTCACTGAAAATTCAACATTTTTAGAAAACTCCCAAAAATTTAAACCTACCATTTTTAGATGTTTTGAATTCTAAATTGGGCTCCATTTTATGAAAATAAATTTCTAAATATGATTAATTTAATTTTAAAATAAAATCATCTTTTATTTGAAAAATACCAATTTATAAATTATTACACATTTTATAACACTTTTGAAAATTAATTAGGTTCTCATAAAATTATCTTATAATAATTAGATAACATAATATCAATTTATTAATAAATTTTTTTTAAGATAAATTTCCCTTTAAATCATTAAATTAATTGTAAAATTTTAAATAAATATTTATGTTTCATACAAATATCAATACATAATTTATTGTTTTTAAAACATTTATTTAGATATAAAATGATATAAATATATCATATATTCATTTATAGGATGCCTATGTTTTATTTATACTTTAAGATATGAGTTTACTATTATATTTTATGGATTACTATCCAAAATGTTCATATAAAATTGCAACGATCATATTACTATTCCATCAGTATAGGTTTCTTAATTTATAGAAATACATCATATTTTATCTGTTAATCATTAATAATTTTTTTATTGTTCTTTATATGTGGTTTTATGAGATTTATAAAAATTGAAAAATTATAAGAAGGAAAATTTTCATTGATAGAATTTTGGGTCATTACATTCTTCCCCCCTTTTGAAATTTTCCCCCCATAATTTAATTTTACAAACTAAGGGGGAAACATGTTAGGGTAATTATCCATCATTTATTCTTTGAGTTACCATGTTACCTCATTGTACTTTTAGTTCCTCCAAAGTAATTTGACCATGTGAGTGGTCTAGTTGCATATAACTTTATCTCTAGGATCCAATATCTTCACCAGATTCTCCTCACAAAAGAGATCATTATCCAACTATTCCACCACTAAATTTAGAACATCTGAGGGATCCGGTATGTAATTTTAAATATGGATATGTGGAATCACTACTAGAGATTTAATTTATAGCCAGGGACCTATAGCCACAGTTTTATAGGTCTGTGTCTAGAGATTTTTTATTTCCATAGTTTTAATAAACCTAGGTGGCTATAATCCTTGTATCTCACAACTTCCCTTTTTTCCCCGATCAATATTAGGCTCCTTCTCCTCCCCCGATCTGAAACCCTATCACTGTGCATTTCCCTCCTCCCCGATGAACTCTCCTCCCTGACGACATCTCTCACAGCGACGGCACCCTCCTTCCCAACACTCGGCCCTCTCACCGCGGTGCCCTCCTCCACCAACGACCTATCCTCCTCCCTGACAACCTCTCTCACCACACCCTCCTCTATTCCATCATGGATTTCCTATCTCGCCCTTACTTGTATTTTTATCTCATTCATCCTCGCCAACTTTGGTTCCTCCACCCCTCATTGTGGTTACATCATTCAAAGTGAGGATTCTCTAATCACGGCTCAGCTTCACTGGGATTGTGTGCATGTAGGTGGTCCGTATGGTCATTAAATCTCTTGCCTGCTGTAATGTACTGGTTATGAATGGTATGGAAACTAAGGTCTGAATTCTGGAGCTATGGTCATATCTAATATTTGCAGTTATTTATTCCTTGTTTGGAGATGTTGTGATGTTCAATCTATTTATTTCTATAAGAGAGTTCTACAAGAGGTCAGTTCTTTTCTTGTTTATGTTTAAAAGGGTTGTATGTATTGGAGTTTTATGTACAAATTAATTAAGCACATACCTTTACAAATGTGGAAATATGAATTACAGTAGAATGGTGCTTTTCTCCCCTGGATTTTTTCAAAGAGCACCAATGAAATATAGAAAACCCACCCCACAACAAGAAATGGGAACCATGTATAGTGTGTTGTGGCTTAGTTGTCTTACACCCTTAAGGTTTTTCTCTGTTATTTATAAAATAAAAACACACTTATAATTATTAAAGATTTCTCACTTGCCTTTCCCTCTTAATTTATTTCCCATGATGGATTTCATGGTGAATTCTTATGTCATAGAAAGCCATTTTTTTAGGATTTAATAATTAATTTCACTATTCAGTGATATATATGTATATAAATATAGAATTTTCAATGATGTTATTAGATAGCTGAAACAAGTATTTTTTTGCCCTTGAGGAACCAAAATGCCCATTAATTAAATATTTTTTTTCTACCTTGAGTGTATCTATTTGTGGGTAAACTATAAAATTATTGCAAATTTTTCTTAGAGAATTCTGATTTCTCCCCCTCTTCCTTTTTCTCTTGAATGGAAGATCTGAGCTATATGTGTACTTTAGTGAGTTCCTCCTTCAGATTGGATTCAACTCCATTATAATGCTAAAATTCTTGAATCATTATTAGTACTTATTGAAAGGATTAGTATTGATTTTCCAATATACTTTTTTCTAGTAATATGATTTTATTTTGGTTTAATTTACTCAGAAGTTTCACAAAGTAGACTGAAATGGCTTTTTTCGTGGAAGGGATGATGAGTTTTTAAAAAACATCAACATTTAAATTTTAAAATATTTTAATTCAATTTATAGGTGTGGATATTATTCATTTCTTATTTTTTTTATAGGTTTTGTTTGGTATACTCATAGGGTGTGTATGTTCCTACTCTAGACCCTTACCCGGGTTACACACCCACAAGAGATGAATCTCTTAATGATGTTGAATATGAATAACTTCGTAGAGGAGAACACATATTCCATGAGAGTCATGCCAACATTTTTTCTAGTATGTATTCATAAACCTCATCATCACCATCATCATTATTATTTTGTTAAATAGCATGATCCAAAATATTTATAAGTCTTTGTTCATGACTTAAATATAGTTGTCTATCTTGATGAAACTATGGACTCCATCGTATTACTGAAATTTGACTTTCAATAACTATGGAATGACTTTACTATGTTTATTTTGGGTAAGAAATTTATGCTGACATGGGACAAATTATCCATTGTTATGTTTCTTGTGGCCATTGGTTTCTTGATAATTTTGGAGTCTGACTATGATTATTGTTGGTGGCTATAGACTTTGAAAGATTTTGTTTTAGGATTCTTGACCATGTGTGTCAGGAGTGTAGAAGGAACCGATATTTAGATGGGTTTTTCATTCAAAAATTAAAACACTTTGATTTAGTTCTATCAAAAAATGGTTTCTCCATCGTTAGGAAACTGAATTTAATGACCATATGGACCAAGAAAACATGGTCCCCAAGTTGCAGATGTTTTTTCCCACCAGTACCCATGTTTCATCAAATAATTCTAATTTTTATGAATCCATTGATCTATAACATCATGTTTCTAGGTAGTGAATTAGAAATCCATGTCGTGATATCACTGTAGATAGAAATATATATTATTTTAACTAAATCCTTATTCGATCAATATAATATTCTAGACCATACAATCATACTAAAAACATTAATGGTGATAAGATCTTCTGGAAACTCATTAGATTCGAACTACAAATGAATTCATCACTTGACCTAAATAATACCAGACTATGTGTGCCAGCTGCAGTACATAATCCATAAAACAAAAATATTCTAAATGAAAATTTTATTTTTTATTTCATAAATATTTTTCAATCCATTTTATGACCTGTTACATATATGGGATAATTTGAACATTTTCTGTATATTTCTCCAAGATTGGTTCAAAGACTTGTATGCCTATTAATTTCTTAACAATTACATATTTTTTCCTTTGAGTTATCGTATAGTAGCTTTTAGGTTTGTTCATTATCCTATTATTAATTTTATTAGTTTATATTTTTCTGTTTTGTTGTTGTAGTTTACAAAGATGTTGGATTAAGGAATCCCGGAATCCAAACCTATAGCTTCTTAGAGCTTTAAATCGCATCCTTTGTGGATATTACAGAGTGAAATCCATTTTTTAGTTAATTATGTATAATTTTAACTATCAATGAGAAATTATTAAGATCTGATTCCCCTCTTTTTTCATCTCTATATAGGTTTTGTTGGGGAGGCTTATAGAAGGTAAAAGTTTTTGGTTGTTCAATTTTGTTGTCAATATTTTTTTTTATTTTCAATTTATATTTACACATTTCAAAAAAAATTGTCATGTTTTCAATCTTCATTTATGATTTTTTTTAAATGAAAAGTGAAAACATTTTTTGTGATGGGATATTATGAATAGACCTCACGTCACTTTATTCAAAATCAATATTTTTTACCATTAAATCATATTTTTCTTATTCAAAGAAGGTTAATATTTTTTTATAAATTTTAATTTTGAGAATGATCCTAAATTTCATAAGTTCATTGGATCCCTTTCATACATACATTTGTTTTTATGAGGTCATATGCTAAGATAATTTCAAACACTATCCCTCAATTGCATCATTGTATTTTTAATTTGTAGTGGGGTTGCAGGTGTGGGGGTGCAGGGGGTAGTGGGGTGCAGGTGGGGGAGTACAGGGGGTTTGGGTGAGCATTATATTATATCCAATTTCCAACCTTAAAACAAAAATATATACTCCCAACATTTTTTATGATATTTTAGGTGTATAATAAAAAATATCTGATCACCCATGATCCCATAGGTAACATTTCCATGATGAAAGACGACTTACTACCTTAATCGAAGAATAAAAATGTATGTCTCCATATACCACTAAAACAAACCAATCCCAAGATACATTTATGGATATAGATTATTTTATATCCACAGGTTTAAATAAAATCATGGTTGTATTATTGTTTAAACCCAAGGGGGGATCACTTCTTTATGATGGGGATTTCATGTACGAGATATAGAGGAGACATAGAAATCTGGAAATCTCATTATGACATGTCATTTGAGTTTAGTTGTACTACTAAATTGATCTATTTATGGGTTTTCATGAAGATTGATGAGATTTTATGTTGTTTTGGGTAGATAAATTTGATTTTTCTGTGCTTCTTAGGTCTGGGTGGTTGTCCATAGTAGACCACACACTTGGCTTGTTGCCTGAGTGTAGTATATTACCCAATGAGTTTAGCATCACTTATATAGATTGTAGTTATAATTTTAAAATGTTTTATTGTTTGATTCATATGTATTCATGGATGATACAGGGGATAAAATGATCATTGGTGGTTGGTACAAACTTGAATTGATTTATGGATTATCGTTTGAGGTAAGTGTCCTTTATATTACTAATTCCATTAATCAGTTGGATTATATTATGTTTGTGTAATCATTGATATTATCCTTTTGATCATGTTGATATTGGAGTCATGTATCATTTATCAAGTATTATTGACACACCAATCACATATATTTAAAAAGCCTTTATATCTCACTTATTTTCAAATTATTTCTTTACGGGTGGTTTCTTATGATGAGACCAGTTCTATCCATCACCATCCAAGGAAGTGAGTTTGACATCAGATTTGGATAAGGTTTCTTCTGTTTTTATTCATTGGCCTAATTTTAAATAGGTATTTTGTGATTTTTGGGTTTCCTATATTTTTTGTGTGTTTTGGATATCATTGGCGTGGATTCGAGCCACTTGTTGAAGGAAACTCACTGTGTATGCATAGATAAGCATATATATAATAAGTTCTCCCGTTATATGTATGTTAGCCCATGGTAGCATGATTACATATTTGGGGCAAGGTGTTATTATGTATATATATGGAAAATTCATACATGTGTGTGTGATAATGGGTTTATGCATGTGAGAATATATATAAGGATTATCTTGTGCATGTTCAAGGCCATGAGGACACATAAATAGGGGTTAGGGAATCCTTATGTATATAAAAAGGTAAATATGTCCAGAGTATGGATGGAGAAGATTAGTGTTATCGCTAATAAAAGTGTCAAGTCCCGAGTGTGGCTTGGTTCATTTGAGGTAGGGTCCCTCTCTCAGCCTCTTTAATTCAATAATGTTTTAAATTGAATTTATATTCCTTATTATATTTTCTTGTTTATATTAAATTGAAATTCTTGAATAAGTGTTAGTTATGATAATTGTTTCATTTGATAAACAATTCATTGTTTTGTAATAAAAACCTTCCAATGTTGGTGCACTATCTACAAAAACTCACAGTGGTAGTTTATGCTTATAAATCATGCTTGACATTATTGAATTGATGTTTTCCATTTTAATCCATACCCCTTCTTCTCTCATTTAAGACACCACGAGCATCTCTAAATATTTTTTTTAATCAAAGTTTCTCATAGAAAAATAATAATCTTACCACAATCACCATAACTAATAGTTCTTTAGTACTGCTGGGTTCCACCTCTCACTAGGTTCTTATTTCCCCATCACAGAACCACTTAGTACTAGGATTGTGTTTTTCATTTACAATCCAATGTTAGTTGCAAATGATAAGGCTTCTGAGATATGACCATGATAGTTATCTTATTCTTTTCTACTCTCCCTATATTTTTTATGAGAAAATATTTTTTTTTAGTTTTTTTGAATAGATTTCACATGCATAAATATTAAAATCAAATAAATGATTGTAACAATTAAAATGAAAAGCTTCATGGAAACTATTTTATGAAATACAGTTCCATCAACATTGGTGTGTTCATTGAAATATAAGATGTGTAAAATAAATGTATGATAGGGCCAATTCAATTAGTGGATGTTGAATAATATGGAAGTCAGCAGTTCCAATAGAGACAAATCATCATCCCCAACCTACTCTCATATAGTAGGAAAACAACATTCAAATTCCATTTACAATAATTTCTTAGTAGTTATTAGACACTAACCTACCTCTAGCGCAACACCACCCCCACACTATTCTCTAAATCTACAAACCAATCCCATGTTCCCATAATCACCACTCTCTTAAAATTACAAAAAAAATTCAAGGTGGAAAGACTAAATAATTCAAATAGAACTACCACCTTGTCATAGATTTTAAATTTCTTGATATAGTTCCATCATCCACATTATAATATCAAAAAACTTGACCACCTCTATTGATTTTTTTTTATAATATTTCATCATTATAGTATTCACCTCCAAAGTAGTCATATTATCCAATGAAATCTGCAATTATGGGGGAGGCTAGTACAGGGGGAGGTGGGGGTGGTGGTGCAGGGAGTTAGGGGCTGGTGCAGGGGGGGGGTTGAGGGGTTAGTTCAGGGGTTAGGAGAAGGGTCGTTCCTATAAAATGTTGCACAGGTATAGAAGGGGGTGAGTAAGAAGTGGTCACTAGGCTGGATTGTGGCATGTGGGCTGAAATCGGTGTTTGGTGGCCAAAGATGGTATAAAGCTTGATGGGTTAGGTTTAATGGATGGCTAAGCACGAGATAGTGAGAGAAAGGTGTTTTTAAAATTTCATCATAGTAAGAAATCAACATGATTTTCATAACTCAAATATATAAATGGATCTGGGTCATGGTCAAACCAGACTCTTCAACACTTTTGATTTATTTTCATAAATTTTGTGCCAATTTGACAGCTAGGGTCACCCAATCCCTTAATGTTTGTTTTACAAACATTTATCATTGGGATCTTATTATCTATCCTTATAACCAGAGTTGTATAATCTCATGGTGAAAATAGTAATTATCGATAACCAGTCTTTGAATTTCATTCTATTGATATAGAAGTGTCCATTTACCGAGCATGTATCATTATGTTCGTTTGTATCTTAATAATTTATCTTTTAAGCAATGGATTTGTAACCATTTTCTATTTTCACCTTTAATTTAGGGTCCTAATAACTGATTCTTCTATCCACCTTGTGGAGGATTATCCAGTCTTAAAAATCCCAGGTGTTGCCGTTATGCGAGTTCTTACATCATTGTAAAACATTTTATAGAAAAATATTATTCAAAGAGTATGCATGTTATTATCTTCTATGTCTGCTTTATTAATGGCTATTAGAGATATTTCTTAAAAAATATCAATTACAATTTGGTAGGATTAAATAATTAAGTTGATCATGTTTGTGGAGAAAACTTATAGTAATTTCTTTGATCTTTCAATCATTCTACTTTGAATCTGGCATTTTCTTGAATGACAAATGAAATTAATGACATGGGAGATATCCCGTCACATATGCTTTATAAATTTTAAAATCAAGCTGAAAATTTATTGTATGACCTCTTGTACCTGATACAGTTAATGAAGATTAATCTTATGTTTCTAGAAATGGTGAGCTTCAGATATTTTTAGTCCATTAAGCGATTAAAATTTTCATCACCTAGTACCTTATTGGTGAAAAACTGCATTATTATTGTATGGGTCCTAAATTTCTATAAAACATTCTATTGGTGGCTAGTATAATGCAACAATTTGCTTGTATTAATTTTGTATCCAACACTATTTTTTGGTTCTGGAACTACTTGAGGTTTTGAGATATTAAGAGGGTTTTATTTTCTTCCGTGGGTACACACAAATACCCCTCAAACATAAGTGTAAGTCGAAAGATGTGAATATATGAGTTTAAAATATAATATTTTTATCATTTTTGTTTTCTTATTGTCTATACTGCAGGGTTATTACTTGTAAAAAAATTTGATCATGATAACATGGGTTTCTTTTGGGAGGTGTCCTTTCTATGAACATAGGCACTAAAGGGACCAAATAAAACTAAATATTTTGTTATTATTTATTGTATTGTTTATCTATTTTGAATAAATTTATACTAATAATTCTTGAACAAATTTATTTGAAATATTAAATGGTGTGTACCTATGGGACACATATTGTGTTTTTTGAACCACATAAATTTGAATGTATAGGTGTAAAAACCCTGAATTCAAACCTGAAAACACATTTTGTGTGTGCAAGGAGACATGGGTGTACAAGGGGTGCAAGGGATGTTTAGGGGTGTATGGGGGGTGTAAGGGAGATGTGAACGTGAGCATGGGTGTGAAGGGGGTGTTCAACAGGGGGTGCAAGGGGTGTCCAGCAGGGGCGGTGCAAGGGGTGTCCAGCAGGGGTGTGCAGGGGGAATGGGTGTGCAGGGGGGTGTCTAGCAGGGGGTGCAAGGGGTATCCAGCAGGGGGTGCAAGGGGTGTCCAATATGGGTCTGCAGGGGGGTGCAAGTGGATAGAGGTTGAAAGTGGGGCTATGCGGTGGGGTGCATGGGCCATGGGTGTACAGGGGGTGTCCAGTAGAGGTGGTTCAAGGGGAGTCTACTAGGGGTGGTGCAAGGGGTGTCCGTTAGGGGTGGTGCAAGGGGTGTCTAGCAGGGGTGTACAGGGGGTGTGTAAGGGGACAGAGGGTGAAAGTGTGGTTATGCATGGGGTTGCATGGGGGAATGGGTGTATAGGGGGTGCATGGGGGCATGGTTGTGCAAGGGGGTGTCTGTCCATGGGGGGTGTTGTCTTGGGGGTGGGGGTTGTTGTCTACGGGGTGTCTCTTCAAGGGGTGTGGGGTGCTGTCTAGGGGGGTGTTGTCCAGGGTGGCAGGGGGTCTGTCCAGGGGGTGGGGTGCATGGGGGCATGGGTGGTAAGGGGTTGTCTTCCCAGGGGGTGGGGGTGTCTTTCCATGGAGATGGGCTTTTGTCCAAGGGGTGGGGGTTCTTTCCAGGGGGTGTCTATCCAGGGGGTGGGGGTGTTTTCCAAGGGGGTTGTCCTGGGGGTGGGGGCTGTTCAGGGTGGTGGGGGTGCAAGGGGGAATGTGTTTGCTAGGGGTACATGGGGGTCCAGTAGGGTGGGGCATGGGGTGTGTAGTGGGGGTGTGCAAGGGGGTTCAAGGGGGTTTTTTCAAGGGGACCCGGGGTGAAAGGGATATGTAGGGGGTTCAAGGGGGTGCCTATCCAGGGGGTGGGGGTTGTTGTCTAGGGGGTGGGGGTCTGTATTTGGGGGTGTTTTGCTAGGGGGAGGGGGTTTGTCTGGGGGGTTTCCAGGGGGTTGTCCTGGAGGGGGTGCAGTGGGGGTGTCCAGCAAGGGTGTGTAAGGGGAAAGGGGGTGCAAGGGGTGTGTAAGGGGGAAGAAAGAGGGGCTGTGCGGGGGGGGGGGGGGGTGTAAGGGGAATGGGTGTGCAGGGGGTATGTTCAGGGGTGAAAGGGGGTTCTACAGGGGTGCAAGGGGGGTCTTCCCAGGGTGCAAGGGGGTATGTCTAAGGGTGCACAGGGGGTCTATCAAGGGGTGTGGTGGGGTCTATCACGGGTGTATGGGGTCTTTCTAGTGGGGGTCTATACAGGGGTGCAAGGGGTCTGTCTAGGGGCAAAAGGGGGTTTTTTAGGGGTGTAAGGGGGGTCAGTCCAGGTTTCAAGGGGGTCTGTCCATGGTTGCCTGAGGGGTTTGTCCAGCAGTGCAGGGGGTATACAGGGGGGTGAAGGGGGTCTATCTAGGGAGTGGGTGGGGTCTATCTTGGGGTTCAAGGGGGTCTTTAGGTAGAAGGGGGATCTGTAGGGGAGGGGAAAAGGGTCTGTTCGGTGGGTGGGGGTGGCTTTTTTATGAAATGGGAAGGGTTGTCGCCATGATGTTAAACTGTGGCTATATCCCTATATCCACTGTTCATTGAACTATGGCAGGTATTGATGTGGCTATGGGGTGGAACTCTATATCCATAGTTTCAAACTATGGCTATAGGTCTAAAGCCACGGTTTGAAACCATGGTTATAGGTCTATAGCCACAGTTTTATCTATGGATATAGGTATATAGCCATGGTTGGAACCGTGGCTATAGCCTTATAGCCAAAGTTTGAAACAGTGGCTAAAGGGTTCCCCCTTTAGCCATGCCAATACTATCCATGGTTCAATGAACCGTGGTTGTTCCCTATATCCATGGTTTTTGGGATTATAACCATAGTTCCAAATCTTGACTATAGCCTAAACTTATAGTAGGGGATAAATCCTATACTTGAGACATGGTTGGTTGAATTTCAAGTCGATATGACATATCTCCAACTTGGTCAAGAATATCAAAAGGGCCGACGTACCTGGGACATATCTTTCCTTTTTCCCAAAATCTCGTGACACTCTTCTATATAGATATGTAGTGGAATACCATTTTTCCAAACATAAACTCAAGTTCACTTCAATTATTATCCTGTTAGCTCTTCTTTCATCTTTGGGATTCTTTGATATGATATTGAATGGTTTTAACCTTTTCCACTATTTCTTCGACCGTTTCCTGTCCTAGAATCTTATGTTCACCAAATTTATCCCACCATGTAGGTGTTAATAACCTTCCTATAAATGGATTAATATTGATCCATTTGGATTCTTTAGTGGAGAATATTATTATAAGATAACTCGGCTATATAAGGATGTTGTTTCCATCCTACTTGGATGTCTATAGAAAACAATCTTATCATGTCTTCAGTTTTTCAATTGTATAATCTAATTTTACAACATATTAAGGATGATCGGCCATGCTGAAGTTCAACACATTGTTAATATAATTCTAGAGAATTTTCTACAACATGGAGGTGAATCTCGAATCCCGATCAGATACAATGGATAGTGTTAATACTTAGAGACTTACCACTTCTTTTATGTATATCTATGAAATTTGATTCGGTGAGAATTAATCTCAAATTGTGATAAGGTGGCATGCCATTTTTATAAAATCCACTTCAATCCATATATCGTTGTTTCCTATGGATGTTTTCAGAGGTCTAATTATAATGTCCATGGTAAGGTTATCTCACTTCTATAATGGTATGGTGAATGGTTCTATCATCACTTTAGACTTTTTCTTTTCATAATTTTCATACTAACATACCAAAAAACATTTATGTATATTTAGTGACCTCCTTATTCATATTTTCCCCCTGGTAGTGCTCTTGGATATCTTGATACATATTTCTGCTCCATGGGTGAATAAGGATTGATGATCTTTGTGCATCATTCAGAAGATCGTTTTTTATTTTTCGATTGAACGATACACATAATATTTACCAAATATCATGAATCCTTCCTTATCCATTTTTAACTTGGAGGATTTATATTTTCATATAGATTCATAATGTTTTTATAATTTCCACATCATTTCATTTAGAATCATAAATTTTCACTATAAGGGGTGGTTTAGAAATAATTTAAAAAAGGATTGATCGTGTTCCTTCCTTATTGATTCCCATGTCTATCCTTTTCAATTCTAATAAAATTGGATCCTTATAAATTCTAATAATTAATAAGGATTCATTATCCTATCAACATAGATAATCCCCCAGTATACTTTATTTAATATGATGGTAGTGGATGGATTACTCATAATCTATATTGAGATCTAACCATCATCACCAGTGCATATTAAGCTCATTCTATTTGAATATATATTTTAGGCTCTTATGATCTGTATATGTTTCACTATTCTACCCATATAGATAATGATGCGATATTTTTAATGTGAATATCACAACTACAAACTCAATATCGTTCATGGAATATGTTAGATCATCAGTTTTAAACTTCCTTGAGGATTAAGATATCACATTATCATTTTTCATCGTTACTCTACTTAATACCTTCTTTAATGCATCGTTGTACACCAAAACAAGATCCCCACTATTCAATAGTGTCAGCACTAGTGCAGTGAAAAGCCTAATTTTTAAATCTTTGAAGCAGTCTAAAATTCACTGGTCAAGATAAACTCCACACCCATCTGACTCATATTTGTAGTGGGTCTGTAAATCAGGAGTATTTCTTTACGAATCATTTTTAATATCTATATAGGAGAAAAAATATATGGATCTCCATTATAGATATTGTCTTGGGACACTCCTCAATTGAGTATTTCTTTAAGGGGTCCATAGATATTCCTTTTATAGTGATAAATTCTTCCAAGAATTATACTCCCTCCATAAAAAATCAAATTTATTATACATTGCATAATGTTTATCCATTTGAAACATCTTCAAATCAATATTCAAATGATCCTAATATTCTGCCTTGTTGTTTGAGTATATCAAAATATCATCAATAAAGACTACCAAATATTTTCCAAGGTACAATTTAAAGACTCTATCCATTATGTCCCTGAATATTTCTAGCACATTAGTGAGCCTGAAATGAATCACTATGAACTCATAGATTCCATACCTCATTTGAATAAAATTAATGGTAATATCTTCCTTGTTCACATTTAATTGGAAAAATCCTTACCGAAGGTAAACCTTTGAAAAATAAATAGCCCCACGTAGTTGATTGGTGAAATTATCTATCTGTGGAAGAGAATGATTTTTATTTATCATTATTTTTTTAT
Source organism: Viscum album (assembly GCA_963277665.1). NCBI lineage: Eukaryota > Viridiplantae > Streptophyta > Magnoliopsida > Santalales > Viscaceae > Viscum > Viscum album. The sequence continues at coordinate 518,425,383 of OY728141.1, forward strand.
CTCACTATAGTCAATTCATAGGTGAATTCATCCATCATTCTTCTTACTGAAGAGGAATGACACACCCCATTGTGAAGCACTTGGGAATATAAACCCCTTATTCAGATTATCATGTACTAATTTTCAGTTCTTCCTACTCAATGGTGTCTATTATATAACGTGTTTTTGATATTTATAGATATTTTTGAATAATATTGATTAAAAACTCGACCTCTCATTCAGGAGGAAGACCGTGAAATTAAACATTGAACACATTGGTGTAGTCCCTCACAATGGGCATGTATTCGAGGTTGATTGTACCCTTTATAGAAAAAAATTGAGACAGATACACTTGATCATATGAAATGATGTCTACAATTGAGATGATTGTTATAAAATAGATTCATCTTCCTCGTTTCACTTGTATAGAATTTAAGGATTCCTCAGTATGTGAATATTTATTTCCATTTTCTGATAGATGATGTTTTCTTTGTATAAAGAGAGACAATCCATTCCAAATATTTCATCTACCTCCACCAATGAAAATAATACAAGATTCACTGGGAGGTTCCATCCAAAACCATTATCCGGGGAAGAGTTATATACTTTGGATGCAATAATTTCCACATTATTTGTTTTAGTGGATAATTCAACATCCATTTCTTGAGGTGGTGTTTAAATAGTTCTTCTAAACATAAAATATATTAAATAATGCCTAGAAACAGAATCAATTAGTTCATTTTCTATTCTTGAATGAATAACCAATATTCTTTTCAACAAATGCCCTTTTTTTCCTTGGTTGGTGTTTTTGTTGATTGCCTCAAACAACCCTTGGATTATGAATATGGTTTCCACCTCATCAGTAATGATAACATATGCCCTTTTTATTGCCTTGGTGGGTGTTTTTGTTGATTTCCTCAAACAACCCTTGGTTTATGGATATGGTTTGCAAGATTTAGAGGTTCTTTGAAGTTGAAACACTATACTACAGATTGAGTGTTGATATGATCATTCATTTCATCTTTTGAATTACTGGTAATATTCATATCTCTTCAGAAGTAATATGAAATATTCCCCTCTCATCAAAATTTAAAGCATCTCTGAATCCCATTTAAGAAGTTTCCAAGATTCTTCTTCCCACACTTTTGATATGATGAATATTAGGTCTTATTTACATCATGGGATTTATATATTGATCCACCCATATTAAACTCTATTTTTTATCTTTTTTTCAGTAGTCCCACGAGACCCATAAGAGTCTCTAATATCCATTTCAACTATAAAAGAGAAACATACAATATCCTCATAACTTTAAATGTCTTTAATCACAATGCTTTTCATATATATACCTTTAATCTTCTAATGATTTAATCCATATTGAATTTGGTCTCCATAAAAAATCCATAGATGGATCATGCACTCCATGTCATGTTTTCCACGTACGCTCTAATAAGCTCATATCCCTTTTTCTAAATTCTAAGTAACTCCCTTTCCATATTAAGATTGTGTGTTCGGGGAAAATATTTATTGAAAAATATTTTCATGAACTCTTCCAATTCCATGGAATCAATTCCCACCTTGTAATTTTTGTTCTTGATCAGATTCCACCACTGATCAACTTCCCTATCAAAATGATATATAACAAGAACAATAATAAATTATTCTTAGCACAAGAGGACATATTATATCATATCAATGGAATTAATTTGTTGTTCTACAATTATGATATTAGGATATCCACAAAATATTGGTGGAATTTTATGAATAATGGATTTGACATCCACTTTCTCTCTCTTAGGAGTATGGTGTTCCACATGATTCAAATTATTATTCACAGCATGATCTATCATTGAAACTACTGTCATTATGTTTTGAGTACCCATTCCCATCATATTTGGTATATCACTAGGGTGGTCATAAAATTTCATATCACATTGATTTTTAGAAAAAGATATCCTATTACCATCCATTAACTTAGAAAAAAATTTACTATTATAAATCTTGAATAAATATTTAATATGAATAATAAAATTAATCTTTGAACATATAAGGATAAAATTTTATGTTGAAATTATATCCTATCTTTTTACCCCCTAAGTTTCAATTTGGGTTATCTTTGGTGATAGAATTGTCACTATGGTTCTTAAAAAGGTTCTATATTCCTAATATACAACATTAACAAGACCGTTCTATGATACCAACAATACCAGCCATATATTTTTACATTTATTATAACATGATTTTATTTAGATTTAACCACCAAATTACAATCCAACGATCGTATGATTGAAAACATTAAAATGAAAACCTATAAGTATAATAAAACATGTTTATTTTAATCATCCATAATGATATCTTGGATTCCATTGAGATCTTATATCTACATAGGATAACTTGGGGAATTAATGAAAAAAATGGATGAGCTGAAAAACCCAATTAGGGTATAATCATAGGAATATAGAAATTAGCATGGGTCATATGGCATAAAATGACGACATAAAAAGGCCTGGAACATGAGTAAACATACAAAATCATAACCTGTAGACCATGGGGATATTTAATCATGGAATCATTGGAATGGGAAAGAATACACAATATGACATACTCATGTGTCAAAGATAACTACCAAGAGAATTGAACAAGGAGGAAAAAACACAATATTTTAAATAATGTATTTAAATACTATAAGGATATTAATAAGGTAAAATAGGAAAAAACGAAATATTTGATCTCAAAATTTATTGAAAACATGTTAAAAATAATATTTAAGATTCTTTATAAATGAGCCACTTTAGTGCGGGTTAAAGGAAAATTATAATGATTCTTTAAAACAAAAAATATATATAATTATTGTTTTAAAACTGGGAATGAACCAAGAGATTTTTTTCATGATAAATTATATATTTTATTAAAATAATGGTGGATTAAAACATATTATGATTTTCACTTGTAAATTGGTAGAAAATCTAGATGTTCCCTTTAATCAGTCTTGCTTATCGGGAAGAATTGAGAAGATAGCCTTGTTAAAATATATATTTCCAAATCAATGAATTGTGAATTGATGTGAATAAATGTGTTTGGATCATGTAAATAGAACATAGAATATTTATAAAAAAATAAATAATAATTAAATTTGTGTAAATAGATATAAATCATAACTTGAAAGAAAAAAAATGTATTTTTGGAATAAATCCCCTACATTATGACCAAAAGTGTTTTCACCTGATATTAATGTCCTGTATAATCAAACTATATCCACAAATTAATTAATTAAAAACCATTTTAACATATATTTTATTTATTATAATTTTATTGCATTTATTTACTTCCTTTTTGATGAGTTATAAGATTCAATTTCGTCATTTGGAAGTGTTCAATACCTTGGCTTTCATGATTGGTTCACCTATTTATGAAAGATATTGTAAAATGGGAATAGATATCAAGAATTAAAGTTATATGTTACTAAATAATATACATAAGATTTCCTTTTTATAAATTTCATTAGGTTATTTTGGGTCAGGATGAAGCATTAGATTAGATGATAGAGATAATCATTTAGATTATTTTGGTTGGATTTCATTCATTGCAAAATACTTTTGTTTCATTGTTAATTAATTTTTATAAAAGATAATTTTACATGATAAAAAGATTTATAACATAGATTTACCAATTTTTAACAAAAAAATTATAATGGTTTTATGTCCAGCATTGAATTGGGTAATATAAAATGAAAACTTTCCATCCTTAAAGGTGAAGAATCAATATCTCACTGATGGTATTATCATTTTTAGAAAAACAATGATGACGTGAATAGAACTTATGATAGATTTTCAATTAAAATAAAAAAAATAAAAATAAATATATATATATATATTATACTTTATTTATCAAAAATATTTGTACAGAGAAGGTCAGTAGAGTATAAAGAAAATAAAAGAATGTGGAAATAAAATAAAGAATGTGAATGATGATTTTAGCTCTTGAAATATTCTCTTTGGGAGAAACCATAGGGAAATTGGTTTTGGTGTTTTACTAAGAATAGAACCTATTGAAATTGGGGAAGACTCTTTCGAATATTATTCAGTAAATATTTGAAAATATTAATGTCTTAAGTGGTGTGAGAAGAAGAGGATTTGGTTGGTGGTATTTATAGTAGAGGAGAGGGGTGTTTTTTATTATTTTACTCATTTGTTTGTTATTTAGGATCAAGACTGGGAATAGTGTGTATTCATATAACTAAGGGAATTAAATATTTCATGTCAGTTATAACTAATATCTCTTACATCATTTTTACATTATCCATGACTTAATAATTCATATATATAGCTTATAGAGAAAATTATTGCATTTCACTATTCCTAAAAAATCATATATTTTAGAAAAAATACAAAAAATATCCCATATAATTTTTTCATTGTAAAAATAAAAATGAAAATCCATTTTATGAAAATAATTTTATTTATATGAGAAATTTATTTTTTTAATAAAATCACTATTTACTTGAAAAATAAAAATTTTAAAATTCTAACTGATTTCATAACACATTAAAATTTTAATTATGGTCTCATAAAATTATATTATAATCATAAGATAAAAAATATTAATTGATAAATCTATTTTAGGAAAATAAATTTTCTTTTAAAACATTATATTTATTATGAAATTTCGAACAAACATCTATTTTCACAAAAATATCAATACATGATTTATCATTTTAGAAAAAAAATTTACTTATTCCATGGTTTAAATATATCATATTTTCATTTATATATTGTCTAAATTTTATTAATACTTTCAAATATGGGGGTACTATTCTATTGGGTATATTACTATTCATAAGGTTCATATTACTAATATTCCAAACATCAAATTACTATCTAGTCGGTATAGGTCTTTTTTTATAGAAATACCTCATATTTCATCCAATATTAATTTATAAAGTTTTTATTGCATTATCTATGTGATTTTAAATGATATATAATATATTAAATAATTATAAGAAGTAATGTTTTCATTGATAGAATTCTTGGTCATTACAATACAATTTTTACTTGGGGTAGCTCACAATTTCATATAATCTTTCACTAACCATCCACCTTCATCATTATTGAAAATGCACTATATATCCATAAAAAACTTTAAAACAAAAAATAAATAAATAATTTAAGTTTCTTGTTAGGGTGTGACTATTTTCTGTAACACCCCTTGAAATGTGATACTTAAAAGGATAAATGTTACTACCCATGTAATCAAGAATCACTTTTCTTTTCAGGATCCAACATAATTAGACCTCCATAGTTAAGAATGTTTTTACTAGAGTTGTGATCATGATGGATGACCTTCTAGGATATTTCCTTGGGTGTGTATGAGTGAGGACACATCACACTAAAAGAACAAGTACTGGTGTATGGGGATATTCATTAGTCTGGTAAGAGAATTCTATGAGTAATATCTTGTGGTGCGATATGAATGAAACCATGGTATCATAAGAGACCCACAAGGTCTGATGACTAAGTTCATGACCCAAGGATGATCGATTCAAAAGATATGGTGTCAGATAAGGATAGAAATTATTATTTTGATATGTCTAGTAGATCATACCTAGGATATATTAAATCCATGTGGTTGGTCGTGGATATGTTCTTGATAACCAATTTTTCAAAAAAACAATTGAATTTATAGGGTGGTCATGGAAGGATGTGCCTCAAATATCTGAGCTTGGACTATCAGTTTTTTTGAGGTATTTTTTATGTATTTTTTTGTAATAAAAGATGGTGGGTTATTTTGAGATACTCTAAGTGGCATAGTGGTAGTTTTATAGGAATTCAAACTGATTTATGGTTAATATGAATGATCTATAAAACCATGCGCAAACATTGAAATTAGACATGTTGACCACCAATATGGTTACATTAATGGCAGATGGTCCTACAAACCATGTGTCCTAGTTATCTGTGGCCTCCATTTTCTTGTATTTGGGGATATTTGAAATGTTGAGTGATGATTTTATATTATTTATTTATGGTGTGGTATTGGGTATGTTTTTTGGTGTTTATTTTGGAATGTAAAATGATTTTTGGTTTATATTAAATGGTTTATAAATAGTAAATAAATGTTTTTGAAAATTATATGTTTTTATTTTGAAAATGTATAGAAAATTGTTTGTAATTTTATATGTGCTTGGTTTTATAATGAAGAGAGGTGGATTCAAAATCAATTAGGGTATTTTTTATTCAATTTTTAAAATGAAAATTTTTCTTTTATTCATCCTTTTATATTCCTATGAGTGAAATAATATATGTATTTTTATGTTTGTAGGTATTTGTGGTGATACACTTGATTTGGTAGAGATATATGAATATGTGAGGATTTATGGAATACCAATGGTAGGTGTTCAGTTTATAAGGATTATTTTTATATTGAAAATGGTTTCAAAAATGGTAAATTAATGCCTTATAAAAACTCGGTGTTGATTGATTCTTTCTTTCTATGTTATGAAATTTCAATATTAACCATTGATTTTTTATATGGGATGTTTTTTAAAATTGTATGTTTTTGTGTTTATGGTTTGTGATTCATATATGGCGTTTTGGTTAGGTTTATTTGTAGATTTAGCCTTGTGATTATCAGTTTTATGGTATGTCCCCCTGAAATCCTGTGAAATTTTAAAAATCATTTATGATTGGTCCTCCAATAGTTTACTTTTAGGGTTTATCATGTCTGGATATAGTCATTAATTCGGTTATTTATATGTATCTTGGTGGTCTTTAGTACTAGGAATTTGTTCATAAATTTCAAGAGTCGAACCCTTCTTATTTCTTCTGGCAGCCAAACACTGAGAAATCTGATGAATAGTTTTCAAGAACTGAGGATAATTCTATTAAACTTGATCTACCCAGCCTCTTAAGATAATTTTTGAAAACATTATGTTGGAATGACTCATATGTAAATGGTGGAAGACAATTTAATAGTCCATACCTTAGAAGGGCCATTCGAGGTAAAGATTCAAGTCCTTGTTCATATAGTGGTTTTTCTCTATGTCCAAGAAGGTACCGAAGGAGATTGAGTTGAAGTGACTAATGTAGCGATATTTGGTTGTTTTGGATTATATTATTAATTTATATGAGATTGTTTCATATCATCTATAATTAGATGAATATCGATCCCTAAAGGCCTAATTATTTGAAAATAGGTTTTGGCTATAACTCTTTCAAGGAGTGTCATCCCTTCCCATCACTTATTAATAAGTAGTGTGGTAGGATATTAAGATCAATTATATATTAGATAGATATCAAAATATGGTGGATGTATCACCAATCCATGGGGATCCATGGTGGTGTATCAAAAAACGGAAGAGGGGAGATATAAATGAATGGCCTCTTTAGAAGCATGATAAACCCTCAATTGTGTTTCATTTCCTAAGAATTTCTCGGGAGTAAGCCATGGGTGTTCCATCAGTGTTTAAGAATGGGGCATAATATTTCTTCATGTATAAAATCCCCATGCACCTATAGTACCTATAGGATCTTAGGTCATCTTAAATTGTTTTTCTATGGTGTTTCTAGGAACCAAGGTGGATCTAGATCCACCCTTTCGAAAGACCCCCATACCATTTGGAGAAATATGGTTTTGATGTAACTCTATTTTGAGTTACTTTTGTTTTAAATGATTTAATTTTTTGGGAATTTGATCATTGTGGTGTGGTATTTTGTTTGGAATAGGGGAATGTTATTTATATCATTTGTAAATTCATGATCTTAATAAAGGTTTCCTTTGGAAGTTCTTGTATCTTGTTGTGGTGGAATAACATTGTTTCTATTTTTCATCTTATCATTTGTAAATTTGGATTTTTTTCATTTAAAAACTCATTATTTTTTGATTAACCAATTTTTTACAAAGGATTTTTATGTTATGAGTATTCTACCCTTAGTGAGCTCGTGGTGATTTGAGCTCTTTAGTTCTTTTTTTTACTTTAAGGGAATTACACACTCTATTTTTCTATGTGACTCTTTGATTTCACTCTTCTTGACCCTATGGGGTTTCTATAGTTAATTCTATGTTACATTCAGGGGATATCCATATTTTTATAGTTTTTATATAGTTCTGAATCTCTTAGTCTTGGTTTGAGAAAGATGTAGAAGTTGAATTCTTCCTTGTTCTCAGCCTTTTGGGAAGTGATGCATTATTTGGGTGGAGTTCATCATTTCCATGTATTTAAGTTGGCTTGATATTTTGGGACTTTATGGGGGAAATTATTTATGGTTGAAATAACTATCACACCGCAACCCCAAATTTATTTTTTATTTATTTTTTTTCTTGCAGTAATTTTACAGGTTTCAAGATTATTTAGAAGAAAAAATATTATCTTTGGGTGGATAGATAAATGAACACTATTAGGATAAATCTTGCACCATCCTCATTTAAAATGTGCTGCCAGGTTATTGGAATCATCTAGGAGCATGACTATGTGCCTGGGAATGTGCCCCTCCCCAAGAACCCATACAGTCCCACCATCATAGGAATAAGGAAACCCTTGGTTTCACATATGGCCTGACAGACTGTTCGGTTATACCATTCTATTTTTCTAGCTTTAAAAAAATTAAAAAAATGTCATTATTTTTATTTTTGATGTTATTAGTAGATATTATAATAATTATTATTATTATTTAATACTGTTAAATTGGTACCCCTATAAATTTATCCAACCCCCCCCCCCACCATGTCTATGTCGCGTGACACACTACACTGTGGAGGGGATCCCTCACACATGACCTCCACCTCCTCTCCTTCCATGGGATGATTTATTATTTGATTCATTGTTAAATTCATTTGGGTATCATTTATCCTTCTCTATCACCTATTTATTTATATTTCTCCATTCCCTTTCTTCAGTGTGAGGTTGACCAAACCCTAGGGTATTCAAATGGTCATGTTTCTGTGGGTTATCATGTGGCTCGCATTTATTCATTTTATTGGGATTCCATAGACTCATTGGAGATGATATTGGATCTAAAACATCCAATTTAGTATGTTCTCAATATGTTTTTGGTATGATTTATTATACCAAATATTAATTAATGAATTTTTTATATTTTGGATTCCTCATTTTTTATAGTTCAGCTCCGACTTATTGAGGTGATTTGGGATAACTATTTTTAAAGGTGAACTACATGAGTATACATTACTAATAATATATATGTGTGTGTGTGTTTCCTCCTTATACATATTCCCTCATGGAATGGGGAATATGTTTATTTGGTAAATGGTTATATATATATATATATATATTTTTGTGTGTGTGTGTGTGTTCATGTGTATAAGAGTGAAAGTGTGAAGAGGCCATCGCCAAAGGCATTGTGTTTGAGGTATGAACCCTATTTCTAGGACTTTAATTTGAATTCCCTGATTTCATGAATATTTTAATAGTTTTTTATTATTATTTTGTATGTTCATTATATTAAAGTTGATTGTGTCCTTTGGGAATGGTTTTTCATTTATTTTTAATTAATTTACTTATGATTCCATCATAGGTATTATTATTTAAAAAGGTTTTCAACCATTTTTTAAAATATATGATATTTAAAATGCTTAATTGGTTTCCAAAATTATTTATAACATGGAAGGTCCAAATTTACAATTGTTTTTTATTAATGTGATGAGAACCATTTAGCACTTTCAATTGATTTATGAAATTGAAAACCCCCTCTTAAGGCTCATTCCTATGGGATTAAATGTGATATATGTGTGGAAGGAAATGTTCTTCTAGTGATAGGATCATACATTGTATATGTGACATGGAAAGGTGTTAGGATTAATGCGGGAGTTTGGAGGTCAGATGGGGAATTGATTATTTTTTATATGAAATATATGGTGTGTGTGTGTGTGTATGTTAGTTTAATAGATCCTGCCACTATTTTTTTTGGGAATACATATATATTTAGTAAGGATCCTTAGGTACACATGATATACTAGTTGATATTATGCACTACCTAGTAGATTTGAGTAGATAACCAAAAAAACCTGTGGGATGTTCCCCTTAGTCGATCTAGTGAGGTTGTTGCCAAATTTTAGGGAAGTTCTTGATGATATCTATAACTGTTAGATATTTATTTTTTGAGATATATTATAGTTTCTTCATAGACCATCTTAAAAAATACCCAATAGCCCCTGACACCAGATTACACATATTATAATTTCCTTTATTTCTAGTATTTTCTTCATGTGTGACCCTTTCTTGTATTTTGTTTTAAGATTATAGTTCTATAACTAGTTATATTTTAGCATAATTTACTCAAATGACTTTTCATGATTTCGAAACATCTTTGGATATTTAATGGAAAATATTTTTTCATAAAAATGGAATCTTTTTCCATATGTTTGAAAATAATGTAAAACCATATTTATATATATATCATATTTACAAACTATCTTGAAATGGATTTCAGTTGAAAGGTAATTAATATGGAGATTTTTATCATTTAAATATTTAGAAAGAGTCTATGTGATCAATCATAAGTTATAATTTATCATTTTCCAATTATCTTATTTTTGGATCTCTCATGGAGAGAATGTGGTTCTTTGGTTGTAGGTGACCAATGTGGTCACATTGTGGTATATTCCATTTTTATTTCTTATGTAGTTCCAACTTCCCAATTATTTCGGTTTATTTATTTCACTTATATGTGATAAATCATTCCAAATTTAGTATTCTTGATCCCCATCACTATTTTTCAGCCCAGGAGGATCAATAATGCCTCTCGAGCCTGGTCATGGATCGTCTTGAGTGATTTTTTTTGGGTCAACCTAGGTTGGATAATGAAAATTATTTTCTATATATTAAGGATTATTTATCAAGAATGAAGGAGATCAATATTTCACCACATTCATATACCTTCATGATGACTTTATTATAACTATGAATGAAAAATAATGTTCAAATGATTTTGAAATATTATTAAGTATTCAAATAACTACAAGAAACATTTTAAATTATTAGAAAATTTTTATTTTTTCCAAAAAAAAACTATTGGAGATGTTCTATTTGTCATTTTATTTCTAAATAAAAACTCCATAAACATTATTGAAATGTTAAATATTATAGTGTACTTGAACATTTACTTTCTATAGGTAGGGAATCACACTGAATGATAAAATGAATATCCTGAAAATAATGATGTCTAGATCTATGGTATGGATTATTTTCTTATATAGACATATTAAACATGGTTCTATTGATATTGAAAAATAATAAGGACATATTTTATATAATTTATTTGACTAAATAAATAATTATGGAAAAATAAAAAGAATCATGGTTAATGTTTTAATGATGTTTGTATCTTGATATAGTGGTAATTTATCACTATTATGATGTTCATAAAAAACTAAGGATTATTCTATATAGGTTTTGTCTCAAATTTTTGAAATATGTTTTAGATGGGATTTATACCTTTGAAAATAGCATAGTGAAAATGTGATAATTTGTAAGAGAAATTTTTGGAGTTTTGATAAATTCTTGAGGTATATGTAACCATTATGTTTATCTTATGGAAAAATATATTTGAGTTATAATGCCTTTACTTTTTGTAGAAAAAATATTAAAGGTATAGGTAATATAAAGGGTGAAAACAATCTCTAATTTTGAGGTAATTATAGGTTTTTACTATTAGGGAACATATATTTTATCATATATATAATCATAATATGTTAAATTTATTTGTATATTTAATGATTAATGTTATTTTTATGGAGGAGCACTATAATTTTGGGTAACATTTTTGAATTAAGGTGAAAATATTGTTTTGGGATTTAATTTGAAGAATACATATTAAATTATCCTTTGGAAGAATATATTATTTTATTGTGGATTTATAGTTTCTAAGGTTATTTGTAGAAGAGAATAACATATTTTTTAGATTATATGACTAGGTATTATACTTTTGGTGTAATAGATTAAGAGTGATTGATGTTATTTTAAGATAAATCCTAATTTTCTATTGAAAGAATATATAATCCATTTTTGGGTTTCAATCATAGATTGGAAACTTTTTAGGAACATTAAGTATAGTTATGTATTGAGTGAACTATGTTAAAAATTTAGTATTATTATTGAGTTATAGAGATTAAAGTATATTTTACCATTTTATGTTATTTTTATTTTTTGAATCACATTACATTGTACTAGCTATTTTTTGGGTAATATATAAGGATTTATGAATAAGTTATTTTTTATTATGGATGTCATGATTCATTAAATGGTGATTTTAGTACATCAATCATGATAAATTCTTTATGAATACTCATCATTTAGATAAAAATATGATATTAAAGTCAAAATTAATTAAACGATGAAAATTGACTTCTCAGGTATGTATATTTCCTTATATTCCTAATATGGATAAAAAATGAAATCACTAAATTTAGGAAAATGTTCATGAAACAAAAAATTTATCCTATTACCTTCTTTTTTGATGAATGGATGATATTTTCACACCTCAATGGTTTTTTTCTTTTTAGTCCTCAACGTTCTCATGTTCGATCACTTCCTTGGGATCAATGTTCTCCATCACTGTTCCACATCAGTTGGACATTACTATTTTACCATTATCAATATGTTCTCTTCTAAATAATGGTATTCTATTTGTGAACCAAGAATGTATTATCCCATACGACCTTATTACTTCCCTTACTCTCTTTTCAAGCAAATGTGTATTAACCCTTTTAATGATGTGGGCTATCAATAAAAGTATTTTGAAGTGTAAAACTATTGATGATCAACAATGAGTAAGAATTATGAGGAAAAAAATTATTAAATAGGGGATAATTTAATATCAATAGTTTTTAATAAGGAACTTTTATTATAGTGTACAAGATACACAACATCAATCTTAAAAGAACCCCGAATTATTATTATTCAAATGTGACTGTTATAAAATATGATTTTATTTTAAAGGTATGAATATGAATAAATTGATTATGATATATATATATATATATCATTCATAATCACTAAAAATTTATTGATTAATTAATAGAAAACAAGAACACTGTTAATAGTAAATTCATTTTATTCATCAAAAATGATATTTAATGATCTTTATAATAAAATTTTATAATTAATTTCAGAAAATTTATAAAACATATTTGAAAAATTAAAATTAAATTTTAAAATCATTATACCATGATTATATTATTGTCAAAATTTTATATTATTAAAAAAATGTGGTTTTTAATGAAAAATAAAAAATAATTATTTTTTTAAAACATTATTTTTTATGAAAAAAATTATAAAGTGAAATTATAGTTTAGATTAGTTGTAATATTTAATTAGTTAATTTTATTATAAAATTGTAAGAACCCAAACCTTATTTTTAGGTATTGGTTTTTCTTTTCTAGTGTTTTTGAGAAAAAGAGGAGAATCTAGAAATTTAAGGAGTACATGTCGTGTACCCAGTTGTCGCGGGTGACCGTGTACTGGCCGTGTAACGGCCGAGTACATGGACCTGTGGGGTGACCTGGAGACCGCTACAAGAGGGGGCCAGTTAAGGCAAGTACATGCCATGTATCTTTAAAGAACATGTCGTCTAATTTTATTTTTAATTGTTATATCGTACTGGGGTCGTTTCTCGTTTACAGAAACCCCATATTCTAATGACATCTCATCCAGGAGAAAACAAGGAGCACGATTCTTCCCATATCCCCTGATCGATCATCCATTATATGATTCAACCGCCATAAATTGTGTTGGAATAGGAAGGGTGAGTTCTTCCTTCTTCTAGAGCCTTATCTCTTGATTTCTCATATCTCGTGATATATCCTTGGTTGAATGTTTTGGATGTTTTTTTAGATCTACGACATTCTAGGTCAATTAAAAGGTTGGGATTCAACTATATCGATCATAAAACTTCTATTAGGTTTGTTTTTCCTTTCCTTAGTTAGTATTTGAATACTATGTGAAAAAGTTCCCAATACCATAGAATGGTGTATTGCGTGTTTAGGGATTTTAGACCTGTTAATGCTTGTTATGCCATGTGTTCATGAGTAGAGGTTGTTTTATTGTAAATAGGTCAATTATCCATGATATGGATGTTCTTCCCATGTTAGTTTTGATAATGACTGTTTTCTCCAGCTTTGAAGGTTAGGTTGCTTGTTTTCCATGACTAGTGTTGTTATAATAGAGTGATTTTATCTGATGTTGTTGTTCATATAGCTGTTTAGCCAAGAACTTCTTGAAATTTTTTAGCCATGTAGTTCATAAGGTTACATTGGCTATTGAATATAATTGTGCATGATTGACTTACACTGGGTTGTGGGAACCTGATGTAGTAGACCATAATAAGAATAGACGTTGAGGGCTTCTCCAGAGTGTCTGTTTAATTTTACGTTGCAAGACCATAGGGGGGTAGACTTTGTGCTACCTCAGAGTGTTTGTAGTTCCACATTGCAAGACCATAGGGGTAATTGGACATTGAGTGCTTCCACAGAGTGTCTATAGTTACCGATATGAGACCACATGGGTAATTGACAGTGAGTTCTTCCTCATAGAGTCTTTTCTAAAGAAAAACTAGAGGGGTTAGACTATGAGTACATCCTCGAGGGATTCATGTGTTTGATTGGTTGAACCATATGGGATAGGATGTGAGTAATTCTGAGAGGTTTACCTGTTTTTATTATATTGTTACTTGATATAAGAGAATAAATGCAATCAAACTATAGGATTGTTAACTTTTGAGTACTTCCTTGTTTTCTGCTTCATTGTGCTTATTGCTTGCCACATATACTCACTGACTGTTAGGCACAGATCTTTGTGTGGTTGCCTATTTGGATTCATCTCACACCATGTTTGGGTCATGCTTTTGGGCCCAAACATATTATATTTCTACAGGTATAGATAAGGGAAATATCCCTTGTACTTCAGGTACTTGATTGTTGTGGAGCTGGAGAGCATTGGACAAAGATGAGGCTTGTGATGTTATTGGAGTTTTTTCTTTTATTTATACTTTTTCTTAGTATTGTATTCCAACATTGTGACTTGTTTGGCTATTTTCCTAGATATACGTATCATGCATCATTTATATATGTTCTCTAGTTGTTTTATTACTTTGAATCGTATGTGGTTTACTTATTGCTTGTTATTACTGCTTCTGTTATTATTATCTGTTTATTTCCCCTTCATCACTCTAACAATGATGGCATAGTGTCCCCACTATCAAACCCAAGGCTCTCGCTTCTAGTCATCAGCCTATGGCGTTTGGGGAAATGTTCTTGAGGCCATGTGACCAACCGGGTATGGGGAACCTCTGGGCGACACTCAGAACCGGAACATTACAAAGTGGTATCAGAGTAATTATTTTCTTCTTGACCTGCTGTTTAGATCCTATAGGCAAGGATAGTAAGGAATGGGAAGTTGGTAATAAGTTGTGCTCGAGAGTGGATAACTCGTGTATAGAGAAATGTTAATTTACCTCGATTATTGCATTTTTTTGGTTTTACAATTATTACAGTTTATTTGATTTTACCGTTGGGTGATTCACATGTTTTATACTGTTAACATTGATAATATTGAGGTTTTATTTTTTCTGAAACCTGATTAGATGAGGGTACACCATCCCATGAATCTTATAGGTACTTGCTAGAGATCACATGTCATGCATTTTTTCCATGCAATTTAGGGTGGATTACTGAATGGATGTTGTTGTGATAGATGGTGTGCAAGAAATGAATTCTATTGAGATATATGCCTTAATAGAATACCTTCTATTTGATAGGGTATTTCTAATATGTATAATTTCGTTTGAATGAGCGCCAAACCTTGGTTCATTAGGTGCTATGGGCCCTCATGGATTGGAATTTGGTGGATCATTTCTTTGTTATTCCTTGTGTATGACAAAAATATGATACCAAGATTATGATCGTGGGGAGTATGTCCCCCCATGGATTGGAATTTGGTGGATCATTGCTTTGTAATTCCTTGTATATGACATGAATATGATACCAAGATTTGGTTTTCGGGGAGTATGTCCCCCCATGGATTGGAATTTGGCACTTTGATGTTGGTTTCAGTGTTTTATGGGATGCTAGAGTAGTTTTTGAGGCTAATTATCCGAAAAAACCATGAATACAAGGTGTGTATTGCAGAATACATTACATGTGTCCTTCTGTTTAGGAAGGAACTGTTTTATTAAGTACACATAGTTTATTTTATGTACACGCTGTGTAGTTTATAACCGTGTCAATGGATGTGTGAGCAGAGACACGGGAATGGGAGATTTTGGTGGGACACACTATCTACCCTATGTGCAAGGAGTGTCTAAGGAACCATGTGTCTGGCCATGTGACTGACGACATAGGTGGATAATGGGTAGTTAGTACACTCCGTGACTAGAACAAACATGCCATTTAGATTTTTCTGTGTAACCGATCATGTGACTAACAACACAGGTCAGTGAAGTTCTTTCTAGTACACGTCGTGTTTGGAAAAAACATGTCATGTGGCCTTTCTCTAAGAGAACCGTGTGTGTTATGTCATGTAGAAGAACTCAGGTAGGGGAAGAGGATTCAAGTACACACCATGTGTTAGGACAACATGCCATGTGTATGTGGTGTTACATGACCTGGGCTGGCAAAAGTACATGTCCATATGATAGCTTAAGGGAACATGTTGTGCAGGAGTTGTACACGCCGTGTATCCACCTTTTAGAAATATTGAATGATTTTTTTCTCTTGTTCCCTTCTTGCACTAATATGTTTCATTCCTTGTTAATATAGATCTAAAGTGTTCATTTGACCTTGCCGAGTCATGACACCGAGATATCCTCTAGTTGAACGCCAGTTATAGGGTAGTGACCAAACACCAGACATAGCAGATTAGGAACTACCAGAAGATCCTCTAGTTATGCCCGTCTTGGAACCAGTCATTATACTAGATTTAGGTGTTGATGCACAGTTCCGAGAGGGATTTAATAGGTTCATACAGACCTTCCGAGGAGTGTCAGCTCCTACCCTTTCTATGGAATATTTCATGCGGGTTTTTCTATAGCAGCAGGCCACCTTTATAAGAGATGGAGGACCTCAGGCTGTATAATCATAGTTAGAGGCTCCTCATTCAATCTTCTATAATATAGAGATGCCTCTAGAGATGAGGGTTAATCTCTCTACGTACATGCTATGGGATTCTTCCAATAGATGGTGCGATGTGATCTCATAGGAGGGACGCTAGCAGGTTATGGCTTGGTATGAGTTCCATCATGCCTTCTACGATTATTTCTACCTGGATACTTTGAGGACTGATCAACCCTGAGATTTCATGAGCCTGAAGTAGGGCACTCTTTCAGTTATGGGGTATTCTTCTTTTTTATAGAGCTGTAGTGCTTCACACCCATTTTAAAAGGTGATGAGTTATTCCTGACGAGGAAGTTTGAGGATGTTCTCAATCATGACATCTGATCTAAGGTGAAGTTCATCAGGTTGACTTCCATCACCTATATAGCTAACTAGGCACTAATCACAGAGTGAAATCAGAGGGATTCTAGGGATTTGATCTAGGGTGGCTCGGCATCCAGAGTTGGTACACCTCTAACTGATAGTCAGAAGTCCCATAGGGATTCTACGCACAAAGATCCGAGGAAGTGGGACACTTATTCTAGTGGCTAGGTGGTGTGCTATTAGAGAAGGAAGAGCTTTCATAAAAGGCCACATTGCCCGAGAGATGCAGTGGAGTGCCGATCATGTGGAAATATGGGTCATCTTTAGCAGTTCTGTTAAATTTTCTCACCAGTAGCTAGTGATAGAGGTTCTGCTTTGACTCCTCATTCAGGAGCATGACCACCATTTTCTCATCAGTCTGGGAACTGAAGTTCGTTTGGCTTCTCAGGACAAGGTGGAGGTCGTGGACATGGTATCCAGTCACCAAGATTTCAGTGACAATAGGGTGTATCAGCTCAGGGTGGTCAGGCAGGGTTACAGGGCCACAGTATAGGCCATACTTTTACAGTGGAGCAGTCCCAGTAGAAGCAGAATCCGGATCCCTCTACAATTCAAGGTATGATCCTAGTTTCCTAAGTTTTAGATTATGTACTTTTCAATACTGGGGCTTCATGTAGTTTCATATTTTTTGTTGTTGTGGAGAGACTTGGGCTATGTATCTTTTCTTCTTCTGATGTCTTAATGATGGAAACTTTGATGGGAACTATAATGGCTGTTGTACGTCAGTTCAAGGAGTTCCCTCTTGAAGTTGGTGGGTTTCACTTATCATGAGATCTTTATTTCATAGATATGATGAGATATGGATTCATTCTTAGGATGGACTGGTTAGTTCCTTTCGGGATTTTTTTTATTGCTATCATTGTAGGGTGAGTTTTATGTCACCAAAGGGAGAGTCCTTTTTATATAAGGTAGAATGGGATGTTCAGGCGAGCAGAGTAGGACCCAAGTATCATTAGTTGAGTGGAATTATAGACTAGATTGATATTCTGTATCTAAATGACTAGGGTACTTCACTGTTGAATTTCCTCTAGTGGTTGATCATTTAAGGGATGTCTTTTTAGAGGAATTTTCATGTTTGCCTCCTGAGCTGGAGGTAGAATTTTCTATTGAGCTTGTTCCAGGAGCGACACTGGTGTCCATTCCTCCCTATAGGATGGAAAAACCAGAGTTACAGGATCTCAAGAAGACGTTAGAGGAGTTACAGGTGAAGGTTTTCATCTGACCCATAACTTCTCCTTGAGGTTCACCTATCTTGTTTGCAAGAATCCAGATGGTATCCTCAAACATTGTGTGGATTATTAAAAGCTAAACCAGTTGACGGTCAAAAACTGATATTCCTTGCCAAGGATTGATGATCTCTTTAATCAGCTTCGATGAGGTTGGGTGTTCTAAATGATCTACTTGAGATCCAGTTATCATCATTTGCATGTTATAGCATCATATATACCACTTACAGCCTTTCGAAGCTGGTATGGTCTATACGAGTATATGGTTATGCTATTCGGTCTCACGAATGCACCCGCAATTTTTATGGTACTGATAAACCGAGTATTCCATCCAAACATGGAATCCTTTGTGGTTTTTTTGTGGACGATATCTTGGTGTACTCTCACACTCTACATGATCATGCTAACTGTCTTGAGATCGTTATGAGTACACTGAGAGAACCAGTTATATGCTATGCTTTCAAAATGACACTTTTGGATGGACCATATTCACTTCTTGGGTCATGATTTCCCAGAGACAAGAGTATCAATAGACCCAGAGAAAGTGAGATCAGTAGTTTCCTAGGAGAATCCAAGAAAGTATTTGAGGAACATAGTTTTCTAGGGTTATCTGGATACTACATACTTTTCAGACATCACTCTTAGCAATGCCACTCATGGGCCTAACTAAGAAGGGTGTGAAGTTCTTGTGGTCAGATTCTTGTCTGCCAGCCTTTTAGGAGCTAAAAGGGAGGTTGACTTCAGCACCAATACTATTATTTCCATATCCAAGAAAGATATTTAATGTATAATGTGATGTTTTAGGTATAGGTCTAGGATTCATTATTATTTAGGGGGAAGGATTCATTGTGTAAGGGTCTCAACGGTTGAGGCCACATGAATGAAATTACCCAATGCACAATCTCGATTTGGATAAAGTTGTTAATGCTTTATGTTGTTGGATGCATTATCTATTGGGAGATCATTTTGAGGTTTTCATCAACCTTAAAAGTCTCAAGTACATCCTTTCTTAGTGGGATCTGAATTTGAGATAGTGAAGGTGGGTTTAATACCTTTAGTCCTTTGATTTTGAGCTTGCCTATATGCCTGGAAAAGGCAAAGTAGTGGCTGATGTGTTGTGTAGGACTCAGATATAGGGAGTTCAGGAGGATAGCAGTGAGTGAAAGCTTATGGATCTATTCTCGGAGATGAATTTGGAGGTGTACGAAAGAAATGGGTAGAAATTTGTTTCTTCTATAGCTGTTACCTCTACTCTACTTGATCGAGTGCGAATGAAGAATCTATCAGACGTTGAAGGCCTATTTCTATGAGAGAGTGTGTTAGGAGAGGACATTATTCTTGGATGGACCATGGTCGAGGATGATATATTGCACTTTCATGGAATAAAATGGGTGTCACCATACATACATGAGGATATGATGCGGGACTTTCATTCCTCAGTTTGGTTAGTTCATACTGGTGTCACCAAGATGTATCGAGATATGCACTATCAGTATTTGTGGTCAGGTATGAAGATAAATGTTGTTGAGTTTTTCATGATGTGTTCCACCTGTTAGTAGGTGAAGGCCGAGTATCAGCGACCATTAGGGATTTATTAGTAGCTACCCATTCTCTAGTGGAAGTGGAATGATGTCGGGATGGACTTTGTGATAGGTTTATCGAGGTCACCTTAAAGGAATGATTCAGTTTGGGTTTTCATTGACAGACTCACAAAGGATGCTCACTTCTTTCCAATCAATGAGACCTTTAGTGTAGATGACCTGGGAAGGTTGTACATCCAAGAGAATATACGTCTACATGGGTTTACACACTTAATTGTTTCAAACAGGGACACAGGTTTTACTTCTCGGATCTGGACGGGACTATAGAGGGATTGGGGTACACATGTACTTCTGAGTACAGTTTACCATCCCCAGACAGATGGCCAGTCTGAGTAAACAATTCAGGTGCTAGAGGACATGCTTCAAGAATGTTTCCAAGTTTTTGGTCGTTCTTATGAGAAGAACATACCTATTATAGAGTTTTCCTACAATAATAGTTTTCAAGAAACTATTCAGATGGAACCTTATGGGGCTTTGTATAGTAGGCCATGCCAATCACCCTTATGTTGTCTGGAGGCAGGAGAGGCAGCTATGATGGGACCTCATCTTTTCCAGCTGACCACATAGCATATAGAGTTGATTCAGAAGAGGATGGCTACTACACAGTCATGACAGAAGTCATATGTCGATCGAATGAGATGACCTATGGAGTCTAAGGTCGGATATCAGGTTTTTCTACATTTTGCATTGGGGTTGGGATATAGGAGGATTATGAGATAGGGAAAGCTTTTGCAGAGATATTTTGGACCATTTGAGGTTTTAGAGAGAGTCGTTTTGATTTCCTATTGGTTGTAGTTACCTCAGAGGTACCAGGCTATGCACGATGTCTTCCCCATTTCTCCACTATGGTGTTACTTCTCAAACCTGTTTCATGATTTCCAACCCTAGGAGGTTGATTTGGAGGTGGACGCCTCATTCAAGGAGCATCCTATCCTGATTTTTTATCGTAGTGGAAAGGTTCTCAGTGGCTAGTATGTTCCTCGGGTATGAGTGCTATGGCAGCACGGGTGAATACAGGACAAGAATTTGGAGAGGGAGACCGATGTACAATTGTAGTGGGTAGAGAATTTTGAGCATTATTCTTCTATGATGCCTTGATAGGGAAATTAATGGATGAATTTATTTAAGGGGGGGAAGTTTGTAAGAACCCAAACCTTCTTTTCTGGTTGGGGATTTCTTTTCTAGTGTTTTTGAAAAAAAAGGAGAATTTGTAAATTTAAGGAGTACACTCCGTGTACTTTCGAGTACACGTCGTGTACCCAGTTTCCATGGGTGACCGTGTGCTGGTTGTGTAATGGCTGAGTACATGGCTATGTGGGGTGACCTAGAGACCACCTAAAGCCAGGTTCGGTTAAGGCATGTATATGTCATGTATATTTAATGAACACACTGTGTACTTTTCTTTTTAATTATTAGATCAGGCCGGGGTCGCGTCTCGTTCACAGAAACCCCTTCATCTAAGGATGTCTCATCCAGGAGCGACTGAGGAGCACGATTATTCCCAGATCCCCCGATCGATCATTTGTTCTCTGATTCATCCTTAGTCTATTGCATTGGAATTTTCACGGTGAGTTATTACTTCTTATAGAGCCTCATCTTCTGATTTCTCCTCTCTCGTGAGATATCCTTGGTTAAACGTTTTGGATGTTGTTATAGATCTATGACATTATAGTTCGATTCAAAGTATGGGATTCAACTATATCACTCATACATCATCGAGGTAGGTGTTTTGGGCCTTTTATTAGTTAGTCTTTGAATAATATGTGTAAAATTGGCCAATACCCTAGAACAGGGTATACTGTGTTTAGGGATTTTATCCCTGTTAATGCCAGATATGACATGTGTTCCTGAGTAGAGATTTGTTATTGTGAATAATATTATTTGTCATGATATGGATGTGTTTCCCATTTATGTTTTGATAATGGATGTTTGGTCTAGCTTTTCCAGTTGGGCTGCTTGTTTTCCATGCCAAGTGTTGTTAGGATGGAGTGATTTTATCTAATGTTGTTATGATTTTAGATATTTAGCCAAGTACTTCTTGAAAGTTGTTATCCAAGTAGTTATTAAGGTTTACATTGGCTATTGAATATCATTTTTCATGATTGAATTACACAGGGTTGTGGGAACTTGGTGTATTAGACCATAGAGAGAATGGACGTTGAGGGCTTCTCGAGAGTGTTTATTTACTTTTACATTGTGAGAACATGTGGGGGTGGACTTTGTTCTCCCTCAGAGTGTGTGTAGTTCCATGTTTCAAGACCACATGGGGAATTGGATGTTGAGTGATTCCTAAAATTGTCGATAGTTACCGATACGAGACCACGTGTGGAATTTGCGATGAGTTCTTCCTTATAGATTATTTGTTAAAGATAAACCAGAGGGGTTAGGCTGTGAGTACTTCCCATAGGTTTTCTTGTGTTTCATTGGTTGAACTAGAGGGGATAGGCTGTGAGTACTTCCTTGAGGGTTACTTGTTTTTTATTAGCTTCTTACTTGATATATGATAATGAATTCAATTGAACTATAAGATTGTTTACTTTTGAGTACATCCTTGTTTAATACTTCTTTTTTGCTTATTTCCTACCACATATATTCATTGACTATTAGGCACATATCTTTGTGTGGTTGCCTATTGGGATTCGTCTCAGACCCTATTTGGGTCATGATTTTGTGCCCAAACATATTATATTTCTACATGTATAGATAATGGAAAGAACCCTTCTACATCAGGTACATGATTGTTGTAGAGCTGGAGAGCATGGGACCAAACTAAGGCTTGCGATGTAGCTGGAGTTTATTTGTTTTATTTGTAATTTGGTTTAGTATCGATTCCATAATGGTGACTTGTTTGGCTGTTTTTCTAGACATATGTTTCATGCATCATTTATATATGTGCTCTAGTTGTTTATTACTTTCAGTGATTCACTATTTACTTATTATATGTTATTACTAATTCCTCTATTGCTATATATTTATTTCCTCTACATTACTCAACCAATGATGGCATAGTTTCCCCACTATCACAACCAAGTCTGTCACTTCTAGTCAGCTACCTCTGGCATTTGGGGAAATGCGCTTGAGGGCATGTGACCAACCAGGTACGGGGCACCTCTGGGTGGCACCCGAAACCAAGACATTACAAAAATAATATAATTATTATTTTTAATATTGATTGTATACTTGAATTTAATATATAAACATTTTTACTTTAATAAAATCTTTTTTCTAAAAAACTTTTTTTCATCGCATTTTTTCAGTTTCATTTTAAATTAAATTCTTTAGATACTTTGTTTTTAATTTTGAAAAATGTATTACATATTGGAATCTAATGGTCCATATTTTTTAAATATTTCCCTCTTTATTTATAGTCATTATTAATAGTAATCATCAAATAAATTGTTACCACAATAAATGGTAAATCAGGTAATTATGGCTTAAAATAGCATGATACGGAATATGAAATAACCATACCACTAGCCATAATTTTATTTGATATATCCATTTCATCCATAGTTATAAACGATTCAGTTATATGATTTTTTTTCTTTTTTATTTGATTATGATCTTTATAATATTAAATATATAGAAAAGTGAAAAAGTTCACAGTCTTTCTTTTATTAACTAAATAAAATTTAACATGGGGATAAACATATGGTATATTTGGTTATAAATATTCATTTTAAATATAAATTATTTATATTTAACATCATAATTTATTTATAATTTTTAATAAAGATATAATTAAATTAAATTCTTTCACAACACTGATGTCTTAATAATTCAATTAACAGAAAAATATCATAAATGATATAGAAATAATAAAAAAATAATTTGAAATAATTTATTTGATCCATCACTTTTATAAATAAATATAAAATTTTAGGGGTTTATTAAAATATATAAATATAAATTTAATTATTTTATTGATATTATTAAATTCAACAAAATGAATAGTTCAAAAATTGATATTAATGACATTTTATAAAAAATAATATTTTATTAAAAGATATAAAATCGATAAAAATATTATCATTTACCATGATATTAGGATATCATTGATAATATCAATAATGATACATTTATATTCTATGATTTCATTTATAGTAACTATAATGACTCTCAATGAGTAAAAAACAATATTGTTGTGATAATTGTAAAAGGGGTTAATGGGGGTTAAACCAAAAAATATTGGTAAAACATAGTAAAAAATTTATAATTTTTATTTTATGATATTATTATGATTCATACTCATCATATAATTGAATAAAATATTTTTGAAGGAATTTTCAATTCAAAATTAATTTATATTTATTTAATATTTTAAAATATTCAAATAGTTTTACTCCCATCTCTAATAAAAGGGAATCTCTTCCCCTGTTTAATTCAAACTTAAAGAACCATCAGTGTAACAACCCCCAAATTTATGAATAAAAGCCCATTCCTGTTGATTTAGTGTCTTATGGATATAGAAAACACATTCAATCATTTTTTTATTATATCTAATTGGATTTAAATGACCATTAATTATCTTTATCATAGATAATATAGTCGTTCAACAGTGATCACATGACTAGTATAAATATTGGGTTTTAACAATTACTTTTGAAACAGAAAAATGATGTAATGGACTCAACAAGTAGGCTCATTCCCTATGAATCCCATTTATGAGAACTTATGAGGAAGATAGAATTTTTGTGATTTTACCTAGAAAAATCCAAATATTTAATCCAATAAAATAATCATGACTGACACTGGTTATGGGTGAAGTTCAAGCTCATCAAGATCACAACGCAAACCATATTCACAAAATGACCCAATGAAAGACCCACCATCGTGTACCCTACTCTTGGGGAATATGATGGTTTAATAAAGGTATATGTATCAAGACCATAGAAATAATATTATGTACATTATTTTTTATAGAATAATGTATATATTTTTCTTCCTCTTATTATTACTATGTAAATAATTTTTTAAATCAAACATAACAATTTTGGTTAATTAAGAAGTCTATTTTGGGGAATTAATTAATTTTAAAAATAAATAAAATTTTAGTTTTTAAATTACTATTATTAATAACAGATTATTATATAATTTTTATATTGTAAAATTTAGTTTTTTATTATGCTTTAAAAACTATTGTTGTCAAAAACCCTTCAATTTTCATTAAATGTTTAGTTTTTATTTTAAAGTGAAAATTCACATATTTAGAAAATTATTCAGATAAAATGAAAATTATTTTTGTAATAAGAACATCCAAATTATCCCATGGTGAGTTTCTCATAATTTTCTGATATAGTTGAATTTTTGGGTAAAAATTAAATTCCGTAAAAATAAAGGACGAGTTTTATTAAATCAAAATGGCCCAATAATGATGTCATAAATACCATAAAAGGTATCTTAGTCAAAATATATGTCTTAACTTTAAAATAATGTGATTTTATATTTAGTTGATTTATTTTAAAAAGCCTTAG
Source organism: Viscum album (assembly GCA_963277665.1). Lineage (NCBI taxonomy): Eukaryota > Viridiplantae > Streptophyta > Magnoliopsida > Santalales > Viscaceae > Viscum > Viscum album. Next base: position 518,451,147 of record OY728141.1, read on the forward strand.
TGAATCCTCCAACACTTATAATATATTTTAAGATTATATAATCATTTCCTTGAATGTGTGACTCACTCCACATAAGTGAGGGAAATATTTTAATATCTTCATCCCTTATAATTATACAATATTTTATACTAGTCCCATTTCCAGAAACCATGGGAAGAAACCATGGGTTTGTTTCTTTTTTTTCATATTTTATTGTGTAGTGTCCAAAATCAAAATAGTAAAGAAACCCCCCATCATTCCTATATAAACCCTACCAAGCACCCAATTGTCATTAGTAAAACTCTCTTAAGCTTGAACAAACTCTTCCCCCAAATCACTAGAGTTCACCCAATTCACCCCCAAGATCCCAAGAACCCTCCCTAAAGACTTTGGATTCACACGTCCATGTAAGGGATCTTCCACCTCTTTTATCAAGCACTCCTTTCAAGTTTTGTCGTTTAATTTCCTTTTAACCTATGTTAGGATATGTTATTAAATATCCTAATTAATTTTATTTATAAATTATGAGAGACCCTTCCAATCTCATTTATCCCTTTTATTAACCCTTATGTACACCTTTTACTATGCCAAAATTCTGTAAGGGATCCTCTACTCCCCTCTTCCTTTCATTCAAGAACATTGTTTTAAATAAGTCTTTTTAATTTCAGTTAGCTTTATTTTCATCCCATTATATTAAATTCCATAAATTTATTTTTATTTTATTTTAACGAGTGATTATTTATACTCCCCTCATTTGGACCCTTTTCAAAGTCTTTACTATGATGAAAATCTCTAAGGGATTCTTTCTCTCTCCTATTTTAATCGAGCACATCATTTATGATATGAATTTTTAATTTTTGTTTACTTATGTTTGGATGCATTATTAATTATAAAGATTTCATTACACTTGTTTTATGAATTATGAGATACCCCTTTCACTCTCATCAACCAATTTGAGGAATTTCTATATGACATTGTTATGCTGTTGAAATTGCACTGTGAGTTTCCATACCAAAATCATCATGTACTGAATACCATACCCATTCCTCAATCAAGGGTATTCACCTTTATGTGCATATACGTATTGATTGAGTAATTAAATGTATGTATTACACGTTTCATGACCATTTAATTAACGATGATGTCGAATGAATCCATGTTATATGATTTATATGCCACACTTAAGCATGAGATTGAAATGATTATGACGGGTGTGACCTCACAGTGCTACAATACATTGGGTAATGTTTAGTATCATGATACATCGTGTTTGTATAGGGGTTTACCTCATTCCTTAATGGGACATGTTTTCACCATGGAGTATTTTCATTTTAGCATTGAATTATGTTTATAAGGTAGTGTTTTAAATTGTTTCCACATTCACAATGTTATGATTATCATGATAAATCATGTCTTATTATTCATGTTCCATTTTGACTTGTTGACATGCCTTCTCTAACATGTATTCATATACTCATGTTATTCAAAGTTTACTCCCTTAATAGTATTTATAGATAACCCCCTTCATATGTATGTCCAAAGGTTATCTCATGAACTATTAATTATGAAGGAATGGTGAGGTCATGTCAAAAAAGTTTTCAAAAACCTTCTTGTTGTATATAATGTTTTAAGTTGTTATTTAATGTTCCCTAACCCTAAAGACACTAGACCTATCGATATTCAGAGTTTTATTAAGTGAAATTTAATGTAATATGTATTTTTTAAATATAAAATAAAGAAATATTTTGTTATAGTAAGTATCATATGATAGATTTAGTTATTTTTGGGATTAGGATTAGAAATCCCTAGTGAAAACCTTTAGGGAAAATATTATGTGTAAGAGAGCATACTTAAATTTTTGTGAGTATAGATAAAGTGATTTTTCAAAAAAATACAACTTATTTAGATACTATAAGTGGACATGATTCTTGCACAGACATTCCTAGGAGTAACAACTCTGAAAAGGTGTTCCAAGTTGGACTCGGGGTTACTTGGAACACGACATTGGGCCTTACTGCACACCTAGTTTAACACTCAGGGGTGATATGATTTGGTAAATTAATAAGCTCATTAAAAACCATTATTAATGGAAAAAAGTACCATAAGAATAAATTTTAGTAATTATATCATAGTTAAGATAGACTGATACTTATAAAATTATAAGTTTAAGAGATAAATGTAATTTATAAGTTATCCCTTTAATCTCATTAGATTACCATTTATGTGTTGAACAAGTTATAAGTACTCATACCTAAGTATATATCATATAATTGAGAACTAGAATCAAAAAATGAAAATTACTATTATTATCTATAGTTCTACACATTCTTTTATATCATGAAATTTTAGTAGAACTATTAAAACATCACCACAAAGAATGGAAGTAGAGATGTCAGTGAGGATGGAAAATGAGAAAATTATTGATTCTGATGAATATAACTCCTCCTTATCACCATTTGTGGATTGAAGTTCATAGAAAACCATTTCATACTTTCCTTGGTGGAATTTGATGAAATTTTGGGAATATATTGTATTTCCCTATATAGAGCCAAAATAAACAACCGTGATAGGGAAATCACTCTATGTATGGTGAATCAACCCTCGATTCTATACAAGTTCTTGGAAGAGGATGAATATTATTTAGCACCATCATCTATAGAATGGATATTATTTCCCTATGACCAACTGTATCTATCTCAAATGATCAGGTCTAAGGAAAGAACCATTCTCAAAGACATTCCTATTGTGAGGGAATTCACTGATGTGTTTCCTGAGGAATTTTCTAGTCACCCTCATTGCAAAGAGGTTGAGTTTTCTATTCATCTTATACCTATGTAATTTCCAATATCCAGTAATCTATAGAGAATTTCTAGTTCATAACTTGAGGAAGTGAAGAAACAATTATAGGAGAATATTGATAAAGGGTTTATACCCCAAGTTCTTCACAATGGGGTGTACCGGTCCTCTTCATCATGAGGAAGGATGGGTTAATGTGACTTTTCATTAATTATCATGATCTCAACAAAATCACAAAAAAGAACAAGTATCCATTACCAATAATTTATGACTTGTTATATTAGCTACATAGAGCACAATACTTCTCCATAGTGGATATGTGGTTGGGATATTACCATATAAGGGTGAAAAAGGAGGATATCCCCACGAATACTTTTTGTAGAAGGTATGGGTATTGTGAGTTCATATTGATTCCATTTTGACTCACTAATTCTATATAAATTTTCATTGACTTGATGAATATTTTCCTTAGATATTTCCTTGAAAAATTTGTTGCAGTCTTTCTAGATGATATTCTAAAATATTCCGAAACCAAGGAGGATCATTAGGAGCATCTGGGAACTATGATAAAGACAATGAGAAAGGAGAATCTATGTGAAAAGTACAAAAAATGTGAGTTCTTGTTGAAGGATGAATCATTATTGGGGAATATCATCACAAGAAATGGGATATCTAGGGATCCATCCAATAATAATTCAATTGAGGGATGGCTGAGCCCAACATCGGTGATAGATATCCGTAGATTCCTTCGATTATGAGGATATTACTACAGATGTGTGATAAATTTATAACAATTTTCAAACCTTGTTTCCATGTTAAATTAGATGGGAGTCAAATTTTCTTGGATTTATGAATGTTAAGAAAGCATCATGGAGTTGAAAAAGAGGCTTGTCACTACACATGTCCTCACACTAGCCAAATGGTGGATATTTTTCAAATTTTCTGTGATGTATCAAAGAATGGATTGGGATGCGCATTGATGAAAATTGAAAAATTAATTTCCTACACATCAATGAATTTTAAAATTCATGAGAAAAATTATCTCACACATGATCTGGAGTTCCCAGCTGTGATTCTGCATTGAAAATTTAGTAGCATTATCTATTTGGGGAGATGTGTGAAATATATACGGATCAAAAAAATCTCAAATATATATTCACCCAGAAACAAATGAATATTTTCCAATGAATATGGATAGATCTTATCAAGGTTTACGATTGCTCAAACCACTACCATACAAGTAAAGATAACAAGGTATAAAATGTTCTGACTAGAAATGGACCAACAATTCTATCAATGATGAGGATTGAGAAGGATCTGATTATCATAGATTTGAATATGATGGACATGGGAATCATAAATAAAGGAAAATTTTCAATCCTTTCACAAATTATTAATCAAACATATCTTTTGAAAGTGTTAAAGGATTATCAAAAAGATTATTTAGGAATTCAGAAGAAAGTGGAAACTATTAAAAAATGGAAACCCTCAATGTTCAAAGTCAATGATGAAGGAATTATGAGATTTGGGTTAAGATAATGTGTTGTATCATATCATGAGTTATAGAAAGAACTTTTTTATTATTCATGTAATTTTAATTTTTCCATTCATCTAGGAAACATAAATATGTATCAATATCTCTAAGATAACTATCAGTGGGGTAACATATAGAAAAAGATCACAGAATATACATCAAAGTGTCTGATATGTCATCAAGTGAAAGATGAAAGATAGAATTATATGGTTATGATGAAACCATTTCCCATACCAACTTAGAAATTGGGAAAACATAATCTTGGACTCTTTCATCGGACTTCCAAAGACATAAAAAGGAAACAATGCTATCGAGGTTGTTTTGGATCATCTTACAAAGGTCGCACACTTTCTTACGATTCGAGATGATTTCTCACTTGACCAAACTACATAGATATATATAGCGTAGAGGTCCTAATGCTTCATGGAGTACCACAATAGATTGTTTCCTATTGATATCCATGATTCACCTTTATGTTTTGGTAAATTCTATAGCATGATATATGAATGGGGTTAAATTTTAGTATGGCTAATCACCCTCAAAATGATGGCCAATATGAGTGGAATATCAAAATACTTCAGGATAATTAGAGAGATTTTTAAATGGAATTCAATGGTATATGGGACCAACATCTTCCTTTGTTGGATTTATCTTACAAAAACAATTTACATTCAACCATCTAAATGGCCCCTTATGAATCCCTTTATTAAAAGTGGTGCAAAAAACCATAATGTTGGGATGAAGTTGGGGAAAGAAAACTTCTAGGTCTTAAAATGGTCGATCAAATGGTGGATAAGGTTATTGCATTACAATATCACATAAAAGCTACTCATAGTAAAAAAATATTTCTGTTCACAATCATCGATGACACCTAGATTTTGATGTTGGAGAAATTGTTTTCATATGCATATCTCTAATGAATAGAGTGGTGAGATTTGGGGAGAAGGGAAAGCTTAGTAGAAATTATATCTTCCCTTTTGAGATCCTTGATCACATCAGAGTAGTGGACTATCGAATAGCACTCCCTCCAAACTTGTCTTAAGTCCATGATGTATTCCATGTGTACCTCATAGAAAATTACATACCAGACCCATCCCATGTACTCAATACATAGGTGGTACCATTGTAGAATGACCTTTCCTATGAGGTTAAGTTAGTGAAGATCTTAGATTGAAGAGAAAAAGTTCTACGAAATAAAATAATTCCCTTCGTCAAATTATTGTGGAGAAACCATAAGTTTGCACAATAATCTTGGGAACCAGATGAGGTGATGAATCAAAGTTAACCTCATCTGTTTTAGTATAGGAAAAGGAATTTTTGGGGGAAATTTCATATGGTTGGAGGTTATAATGACCCAAACATTTAGGAATAAAATTCCCTTTATTTTAATTTATAGTCTTCCAGATATAAAAAACACATGAACTCCTTTTATTTTGTTACATTCAATTGGATTTAAATGACCACTATGTATCTTTACTGTATATAATATAGAAATTGAATATTGATCACTTGACTAGTATAAATATAGGATTTTAACAAATTCTTTTGACACAAAATAATAGGTGATGGCCTCATCCAGTAGGATCGTTCCCTAAGAAGCCAATTAATTATAGATTCCAAGGGAAATTTTATTTCTAGGATTTTTCCTAGACCAAGCCCAAGTTGATATCCAACGGCTTAAGCTTTACTGAAACCGTTTATGGGAGAAGTTCAAGCTCATAGAGATCACGGCTGAAACCATGTTCACCAAAAGGCCCCATAAAAGCCCCACCATCACACACCTCACTCTTAAGGATTATAATAGTGTAATAAAGGGATTTGTATCAGGACCAAGAAATAATATTATGTAAATTATTTTTTAACGAATAATTAATATATTTTTATTCTTATTATTATTACTTTGTAAATAATTTTTACATCACAAAAAGTATTTTTGGTTAATTAAGAAATATATTTTTAGGAATTAATGAATTTTTTAAAATAAAAAATATTTAAATAAAAAAATTTATTTAAATTACTTTTATTAAAAATCAATTATTATATAATTTTTATGAAGTCAAATGTAATTTTTTATTATGCCATGGAAACTTTTTTTATTAAAACCCATCAATTTTCAATAAATGATGGTTTTATTTTAAAAGTTAAAATTCACATATAAAGAAAATTATTTTCATTAAATTAAAATTATTTTCAGAATAAAGAGGTTGAAATTATCCAACAGTTTATTTTTCATAATTATCTGAGATATTCTAGTTTTTGTGAAAAAAATTAAATACTGTATAAATATACTATGTGTTTTGTGACATAATAATGGCCCAATAATTATGTAATGAGTACCATAAAAGTAATATTCATAAATATTTAAGTTTCAAATTTAAAATAATGTGATTTTATAGTTATTTGATTATTTTAAAATTCCTTAGTGAATCCTCCAACACTAATAATGTATTTTATGATTTTAAAATTATTTCTGTGAAAGTGTGTAACATCCGAGATTTTTATGAGAAATGTTTTGTTGTTATATACATCATCAAAGGAATAATTCACTACACACAACACTATCTTGACTTTATTTACACGCAATCGCGACCTTCCTCGATATCTTGCGTCGTACGCAATACCTAGTTTCACTTAACAACGATATATTATTAAAATATTATTAAAACTAACTGTTATGAATAGTAATACCCAATTTTTTAAATTTTTAAATTTTATCTTTCAAAATGGACTTCATTTTTGGATTCGGAATATCGAAATTAGCCTAGGGTAAAATTTTGGTATTTTTCTAAAAACTTTCAATTTTTGATGAATAGTGAAAACACTGGGTTACTATTTAAAAACCGACTTTTTATTTAAATAATTATTTATTTTATTTAAATTTATTTTAGGTCAAAATTGTTACATAATACCAATATAAGTTCAAAGTAATTAATTGGAGTCATTTTACAATAATTTTAGATATATAAAATTTTAATAGAACTTTTCACCGTCTTTTACCCACCTCTTAGGAGAATTTGCAAATTTACATAAAACATAACTTTACCGCTTATGTGAGTGGAATTTAAAAAATCCAAGAGACACAGTTAATATCAGAGACTACAATGTGGTTCAATGAGAAGAAAATAATTTTTTTTGAATTGTAACTTTTTACTTTTTTTACCACGGTTAAAAGTAAATAGGGTAATTAAGGGTAAAAATGATATTATTATTACCCTAACACATGTCCAAATTCTATTGGATAAGTTTAATTAGACCAAAAACAACCTTAGGAATAAAATATTACCATTTAGGTCCACTTTTATTAGATTAGGACATTTAATATTAATTTATTTAAAGAAGGGTTAAATAGTTAAAATCAAAGTTGAATAAGTAAATCATTTTTAATATAGGATTATACATAAGATATATTCGATTATAAATATTAATTAGAAATATTAAAATATTTCCTACATAATTGTATTTTATTTATAATTTTTAGACCTTAAATCAATTAATTTATTTATGACACAATGATGATGCAGTAATTATCTTATTAATGAAATATTAACATAATTGATGTTATAAAAACCCAAATAAATGTAATTTGAGACTTTTTATGAATTACAATTATTTTATAGGGTAATATGACATGTTAGTATTTATTTAATTAACTTTTTTCTAACTAATCATGCTGTTATGATTTTCACAAAAATCAATTACCAAATAGTGTCAAAATTGACATAAAATAGTTTTTAAAACAAATATTATATTATTTGTTTTTATTTTATTCCTAAAAATATAATTTTTTTCCAAATGACTTATATAAGGTTATATATATTTATAATAAACAACTTGGGGTTCGTTTGGCTTGTTATAGTAAGTTTATTAACCATATAGTGTAAGAAACAAAAAGACACGGTAAAAGTTAAATTATTTAACTTAGAGTTAAATATAAATGATAAGGATAAAATAGTAACCTAAACTTGTAAAAATTCTATTGGATGAGAGTATTTAGACCCATCCCCACCTTAGCTTCTAAATAAATCTATTTTGAGATATTAAAAACCGAATATGACTTTATAATAAAATATTATTTTCAATTTTCCTAAGGTGCCCCTCTCCTCCCTTATAAAAGGGCACCTCCTCCCTCTCTTCCTCACACCACTTTGAGCCATCATGATCGGCCAACCCCTGCCCATTTCTCTTATCCACTTCCCTAGAAACATCCTAGAGGTCCTGGTATTCTTCAAAGATCATCTTTAGTGCCCTAAGAGGAGGTTAAGAAGAGGTGCTTCAAAGAAGAGGTAATGTCCGTTACCGATTCTTTCAACTTTATTTCTTCTTCTACATATTCTTATTTAGTTTTTTAATTATGAATTAATAAAATATGTATCACTAATATACTTATATATTATTATAAGTATGAAACAACCCTATTTCACCATCTATCCATCCTACGGAAAACGAAATCACCGCGCGTGCGTACGTACGGAATACCGTCTCCACGTCGTGGTGTAATCTATTTTCCACCACCACCTTACTTGTATGGATATAATGGTGTAGATAATAACTATATATGATTATTGTAATGTGATATTGATTCTGAAATAGTATACATACACTTAAATACAATTCCAAGATCATAGGAACGATATCATCGCTCGTTCGTACTACGGCCTACCGTCTCCACGATGTGATGCGACTTGTTTTACATGATCTTCAATGCTTAATGATTATATAAATTAATATAATGAATAAATATGATATATATTACACTAATACCATTCTATAAATGAGGTATCTATAACCTAAAAGAAGAATAAGAATTTATTCGACAAAACACGCATAAGAACAAAAAGTAATAAACACCTGAATAACAAGTAGAAATGAAATATTACTAATAAGAAGCTAAGAATACGACCATATATGATATCATAAAAATAAGTATTATTCTGGAATAATTCAATGAAATTATTTAAATCATTATACAGGAGGTTTGGACACTTACGAAACAAATCGGACCTAAGGTAAGGGAAAATCTCACAATCTCATTTTTATCCGAGATTGTTTATACTTCAGAATTTACTGGGGAATATTTATCATCCACATCCACGTTTCTTCAATATGTAATATTATTTCTATCCCCCTAAAATTGTTTAAATCCAATTTTTCCCTTCTATTAGTTTTTAGTAAAATATATGAAAGGAATCTTTTGTCGTTTTTCATACGAGGTACTTTTTGACTTTTCCAGCCAAAGTACGAGAAGAATGTTTTTTTCAATTATATGGCATGAATGGATTTTTATGATTTCAAAGAACATTATTTCCATGAATATTACTTTACAAGTTTTCAATTTTATTTTTAATCAACTTCTTTTAGATTAAAATTATATGACATTATAAGAAATGAAAATGTTTTTGAAGTAGAAAGGATATTTTCCACAAGAATGGAGTTCAAGCGTTTTATCAAAATTATTTTCCATCAATGATAATACAGGGTTCTGTTTCTATCCCTATTTTTACATTTATTTGATTATTTTATGATGGAATCAATTTTATGATGTCCTTTTATCTTATATGGATTATGTTATGATGGCATGATGTTTAAGAATCTTGTTTTTATTACATGGGTTATGCTATAATGTATGATTTATGATTTTGTGGCACACATAAGAATGGTATCATTATGAGATGGGTGGGACCTATATCTCCATCCAATTCATTGGGTAAAGATTTATATCTCATGAGATAGAGATGGATGGAACAACAGGTTAAACTGGTTTAGTGAAACATGATTGAAATGAGGAGTGAAATCGGTTCAGAAATGGACTTTGTCTGCTAAGATAGTCTTGGAAATGAGTCTTGACTACTAATAAATTATTTTCTATGATTATGTGTGTATGCCACAAAGCTTCATGTTTTAAGTTATAATTATTGGGATTACATTTCACTGCTATGATTTATCCCATGTTATGAAATTATGATCTTTTGTGCAAGTTAAGATTTCCAAAATGATATGTTCTTATGAATATATTGTGATTGATATTTATTTTGTTTAACCTTACTGAGCATTTGAGCTCACCCTTTTGTATGTTTTCATTTCCCCAGGTCAAGAAGAAGGATATTAAGTAAGATATGCCAAAATGGACTCTAGATATGATAAAATAAAAGGGAAACTACCACAAAAACCGGGTTTAGCGGCAGTTTTGTGGCAGCGGTTCACAAAACCGCCACTAAACGTTTTCGCCGAAAGGTTTCGCGGCAGTTTTGAATAAACCGCCGTGAAACCCAAAAAAAATTCAACAGTCGCGACCCTTCCCTACCCCCACCCCAATCTTTCCCCCAAACCCTTGTGCCCTCCCTTCTTCCCCTAACCCCCCTGGCGACCCGCAACCATCGACCCGCAACTGTCCGGCGACCCGCGACCTCCGTCTCCGGTGACCCCATGACCTCCATCTCCGGCGACCCGTCTTTTCCAGGTATGTATCCATTTAACTAGGTTTGAAATATATAAAATTTTTATAGACTTCACGCATGGTGATAATATTGAGAATGATTGGTAGGTGATCGTTTCATTGGAGGTTTGAACATGGATTCAATGATTTATGACACAATAGGTTAATATTGAATAATTATATAAATCCTAGAGTACAAATGAGTATAGTTTAATAGATTAAATGGGTGGTATTATGGAATATAATTGAGATTATGGATTGTTTAGTGGGGATATTTCCTCCTTTACATGGTTGAAAAGAGGGAATGAGTGGGTTTTTATGGGACATGACTTGGTTATATGAAAAATGAATGTTTGGTAGTTTCATTATTTAATGGAATATAGTTTTTAATCATGATCATGACATAGGGGTTTGATGGAATTAAAAAATATGATGGGTAAATATTAAAAAAAAATCCTTTTAATTAATGGTTAATAGTTGGGAAAAATATGGGTGATGGTTGCATGGTTTGTCATTAAATATGATTAATATAAAATATAAATAATGTAATATGGTTGGTTAAATGAATCTATAAATGGGATAAATGATGAGGGATGATGGTAAATTATTCATCTTTATTGTGGATCTTTTTATAAGATGTGTGGATGGTCATTGTGTTATAGTTGGCAGTGATGGTAATGTGAGGTAGTAGTAGTGTGGTGATTTTTACTAGCTATAGAAGTTCTATTTGTTTATTTAGGTCTTATGTTGGTCTTGTGTGTGTCTATAAATATACTTAAATATTATTATTTTTGGTTTTTGAATACATCCCACTTGAGTTAGATACCCTTCTCGAATCCCAACAAGCTCTGGGTACTAGGTTGTTTCCCCTAACATTCGGTTTGGTGAGGGAATGGATGCATGCCTACTCCCCCATCCCCACTCTCCCTTCTAGTTTTAGAATTATCTTTGATGTATTGAGGTGGGTAAGATCATACTTCTAATGTATATAGTGAAATAGAAGACACTAATGGTTATTTATATGAAGGTAAATTACGTATTAGAAAACCCTTTGAGTTATTGATGATGATTATAAACTAGGTGCACTATAAGTCACTATGGTGTATTGAGATAATGATATGATGTAAGTAAAATAGTGGACTATAAGTGGTATTTATGGGATGGGCTATTGTGGTGTTGATGTAAGGATATAAATTAGAGGATGTGCATGGTAGGTGGAGGGAATTAGGTTAATGTCCTTCATGATTTTGATTCCCAACAGTATTGGATTTGAGAAGTGTTGATGATATGTGATATGTGATAGAGGCTATTGGCTAATGATGATGTTATGGATAAGGATTATGGTATAGTTGTAATATGAGATATAGTATTCTATGGAATGAATGTTAAAGGTATTGGGAGAATATGACATTTGATATTAGCGTACGATAGTGAAAAAAATAAGAAAATGGTTTTAGGGTGCCTTTGTGTCATATTCATCTGATATTATTTTACTATACATGATTATGATATTTAGTAATCGAGTCTTGGTGAGTATTTTCAATAGTTGACCTACTAGGTGCTTACTAGTTATGTTGTTTGTTCAATTATGTGTTATTATACTCCTTTAACTTTTTCATTGGAGGTATTGTGTATAATCATACTAAGGATACATATTATGATAAACCCCATATATATAAAAAATTCAAGATTCCTAGGATATTTTTTGTGACTAAGTTGGGTCGTACTATCTTTGTGCTTGGTGTTTGTTGTGAAATCACTACCATGGATATTTATTTGGTATATTTATCTTGGGGTTTTTATTTTTTTACGTATTCATTCTTTAAAGTATTATTGTTGATTTAAATTTATATATATATATATATATATATATTATGATGTTGTTCAGTGTTATTCTTTTTTTAATATTAGAACATATGATGGTAATTCCTCTCATCCTTATTTTTTATACCCCTATTCTAGTCATCAACCCGGGGCCTATAGGAGGTTGGATATGGGGGTCACTCTCCTCTTTAATTTAATACTAGGATGATTTTCCATTGAGTTTGTGTATTGAATTGACCCGGGTAACCCTCAAACGTTGTAACTGACCCATTCTGTTACATACCCGAAGGTTATTCCCGATCCTTGTGGGTTGGAGGCAAGCTCCAATGCATCAAAAAACACAACAAAGGGAAAAATTTATCCCAACATGATGAAACACATTGCATATATGTAAACACAAAATGAAAAGGAATGTGGGATACTAAAGGAATATATATACCATAATAGTCAAAAGATAGTAGAAAAAACAATTAAAAAAGTAGTCAACGTTTCGAAAACAAGTCTAACATCATGGACTAAAACCAAAAACTACTCAATGAGATGGTGTGGATGAAATCCCTCCATCTCACCACCAGCTACCCAAAACCAGTTAACACAAACCTCACCACCTCACTTCAGCGCCTTTCCCTTCCCAGTATTGGAAGACATACAAATGTCAACGTACCCCTAAGGAGGTGCACAAGGTGTGAGCTAACAGCCTCCATAGGATCCCACCCAGGTGTTCCATATCAATCCTCTATATAACTATTCTTGTATTATTATTTTAAATATAACATGGAATGATAAGCAGTAATGAAATTTTATAGAAAACATGGGTAAATATTTCCCTTTTTCCTAGTTCTAAACAAAAGTAGGTACATAATGTATATCAATTATAACTCAGAAATCCAATCAGTACAAAATAAAATAAGCCGTAGAGGAATAAGTACCAAGGAACACTATAGTTTAGACTAGGAGAATACTTATACCATAATAAATCATGTGCACAATCCAATTCCTATAACACATGCCTAGGAAGAAGAGGAATACCCCATGAGTAACCCCCCCCCCCCAATGCTAATAGTTGTCCCCTAGAACAATGGGACTATGAAACCAAGGAAATACCCATGATAAAACCTCTTAATAATCACAAAACATGGACGATGGACTCAAGATAAACCTTCCACCTATATACCCAAGGTAACCTAAGTGCTCATTTTCACAAATCAATTTCAATATTTCAAAAGTACCCATTTCATTTTCATTTATAAAAAATCATGGAAAAACATTTCTCTCAAAAACCCCTTCTTAAAAAAATGAAAATACACAAAGATTCAAAAAACTTAGGCCACTAGATCTAATAATGTTACCCTAGGGTGCCACCATTATCAAGAGAAACGAAGAAACAGAAATATTTCTTACCCAGAGAGATGCACCACAACTATAATAAAAGATCCAATGTTGAATGGATCAATCTAGATGGAGCATAGTCTCCCAAAATAACCCAAGAAGATCTCAAGGTAGGGATCCAAGGGCCTGGAGAAAAGAAATGAAACCAAAATAGCCACTTGACTATTTTAAAAACTACACGAGGGCCATTTGATGATGTGTAATACTATTACCTGCTGTGAAATCCATGGTGTTCTAGTATGTTGAAAAATCCTTCACCTCGAATTAAAAATCCATTATATTAAAATTTACGATGTGAAACCACTCTTCCTGAGGTGTAAACTTTTACATCATGAATACCCTTTCATGACTTGTATCTGGTAATAGTTACACGGTGTGTAACCTAGTTATACAGTGTGAAAGACTTTTGAATCATGTAGAAAAAGCTCGTTAAAGATGAAAGTACAACAAATATCTGACTTCACCATTTTAGGTATCTTACCAATTCCTTCCTAGTCCTTTACAGACAATGGAAAAAAGGAAAACCATGAAGAGGATAAAAAAAACTGATAGATCAGTAATAGGATCTTACAAACTCCCCACTATAAATAATTTTTGTCCTCAATAAGTCAAGTAAAAGATGTAATCCATGGAAAATATGAGTTCACTTCTCCTTCATCAATGACTCGTGTTCTCTATCTCCAACTCAACGACACCCTCATGAGGAACTCATGTAAGGTACAACCATGTACTATATATAGATAATAGATATATGAATATTTTTCTTTGGTTTATGAGGATAAATGGGACAGAATCATTTAATTATTTTAAAAAAAGTATCATCACTCAAAATAAAAGATCACTTGAACCATATGCTTATTATATATATAAAAGGTACATGATTATATGTAATAAAAAGATAATAATTTAGAGTAATGTTGATAAAGACCAAAAAATAAAACTCGTCTTTTTAATGAATTAAATAATCCCTGTCCATCTTTGAAGAATAGGTAATCACGACTAAATAAATGGTTAATAGATGAAAAAACATTTAAATTAAGTGGGGGAATTATCATAATGTTTTATCACTGTGTTGGATCTAGTGAGAAGAATATTCATTGGCTTATAAACAAGTATCAACAACATTTTTCAAATTATGAAACTAAATATGGTAAAAAAATATTCCATATTATTTTTATTGATCTATAATATTGATAAGTGAAGGTAATGATTATTAAACATAATCCAATGAGGGGAAACTCTAGAAATGGGAACCCATGCATTGATATTCTATATTAGTGATTTTGGATGGATGTTATAAATACCGACTGGTATCCCATTTATAGATATGGATTAAAAAATAAAACATTTAATTGAGATGACCAAGCACATGAGTATATGAGATGTTCAAGAAAGTTGTAGTATTTTTTTAGGCTGTGGAAGTAATCTGAGTGGACCAATGTATCTCATTAATGTAGTGGGGATAGAAATTGATTGAGGAAACATAAATCTGTGATTGAGAGTGTTATGATAATTGTGTAACCCGATATTCTTACTGCTCCTCAATGAGGTGTTCACATTGTCTCCTAGGGACCAGACTTGTTTGGTTTGTCTGGGCTTGCTAAGTAAGTGGTAAATGTGATCAATGAATCATCTTTATTATATTATGCATAATTTATGATCAATGGGTCATATTTATTATATTATTATTCTGCAATCATACACTATCATATATTTTTTCTAGGTACATTGTGATATACATGGATAAAAGCATGATCACATTACCGAGGAACACACCTCAGTATGTTAAGGGTTTGAATGAGTTTTTAGATTCTGCCATTTCTAATCGATCCGTTGAAGGGAGAATAAGATTTCCATGTCCTAAATATAAATTTAGAACATGGTTGAAGAGAGATGAAGTTTATGAACATTTAATACTGAAGTAATTCCCTGGCCAATATTTGTGTTGGAATTGGCATGGAGAATCGAACAATTCAGAAAGATTGACCACTGATGTTAATCCACAGAATGAGGTCCCAAGTTTGTCAACAATGGATAATGAAATGTAAAACCTCATAAATGATGCATTCAGCACTTCAAGACACCACTATCAGCATCAAAACATATCAGAACAACCAGAAGAGGGTGCTACAAGTTGCAATGTGACAATTGATGTTTTTGAGACTGTAACACAAGTAGATCAAGATTGGAACATATCATTGGATCCACCTCTTGATTATGTAGAGCCAAATGTAATGGAAAACTTCACTGAGAAAAATGTGTTTCATGATTCAGTTGACGATGGAAATCAAGAGTTGTATAGTGGGTGTTTGAAATATTCAAATATTTCATTTCTGCTGAAGTTGTACCATATCAAATGAATATATGGAATTACAAATAAGGGAATGTCCATGATATTGGAATTGATTCGTGATGCATTTACTAAAGCAAAAATCCCAGAAACATTTTATGATATGAAAAAAGTTGTTAACAAGCTTGGTATGAATTATATAAAAATACATGTGTGTCCCAATGATTGTATGCTTTTTTGGGGAGAGGATTCAAGTAGACAAAATTGTAAGAAATGTTCTTCTTCTAGATGGCAGTCAAAAGGTGATGTTGGAATTCTGATTGAACATAATTTCATGAAGAAGATGAAAATGAACACACCTGCAAAGTTTTTTCATTACTTTCCTTTGAAGCCGCGATTGCAAAGATTATTCATGTCATCAAAAACCGCCGAACACATGAAGTTGCATTCTGTAGGTAATAACAATGATGGGTTAATGAGACATCCACGAGATTCTCAATCTTGGAAGACATTTTATTCATTACATCCAGATTTCTCAACTGATCCTAGGAATGTTCGATTGGGATTGGATGCCGATGGATTCAACCCATTTGGGACTTTGAGTACAAGTTATAGCATTTGGCCAGTTGTTTTGATCCCTTATAATCTGCCTCCGTGGATGTGTATGCAACTATCATCTTTTACCATTTCAATGATTTTTCCTGGAAAACAAATGCCTGGAAATGATATTGATGTATACTTATATCATTTGATTGAAGAATTGCAGGAATTATGGAGTAACGGTGTTGAGACATTTGATGTTTCTTTTAAAAAAATGTTCAAAATGCAAGCTACTTTACTGTGGACCATTAGTGACTTCCCTGGGGTTGGGAATTTATCTAGTTGGAATAATTATACGGGTTTGGATTGTCCCATTTGTAACTTTGATTTTGAGCCCAAACGGCTACCTCACAGTAGAAAATGGTGCTTCTTATGCCATCGAAGATTTCTCGATGCATCTCATAGATTTCGGCTGAACAAATCAAAATTTAATGGTTTCATTGATCTTAGACCACCTCCAAAGTTTTTAATCGGTTCTGAAATATTGACACAGCTTGAAAATGTTGAAACAGAATTTTGGAAGGTTCATCATTTGAATGATAACGGAAAATGGGTCCGAAGTGCATCGTCAAGTGAAATCAGAACGCAACAATGGAAGAATAAAAGTATATTCTTCAAACTTTCGTATTGAGAATTTAATTTGTTGCGCCACAATATTGATGTGATGCATATTGAGAAGAATGTATGTGATAATTTGATTTTAACATTACTTAATGAGCATGGAATGTCAAAGGATCATCTTAATGCTCACAAATACTTACAAGTAATGAACATAAAACGCGATCTCTGGCTAGATAAGAATGAAAAGTATGCTTCGGACATTTTCCTAATGAAAAATAGGGATAAAGATACGTTCCATCGAATTTTAAAGAATGTGAAGGTATCTGATGGGTATTCGAGTAACATCTCGAGGTGTGTTGACTTGAAGAATCTTAAGTTACATGGATTGAAAAGTCACGATTCACATATTTTGTTATAGTAGATACTACCATTGGCATTGCATACATTATTACCTGAAAAAGTTACTGTTGTTGTACTCCAATTGTGCACATTTTTCAGGCAATTATGTGAGAAGGTTGTACATCCATTTCAGCTTGACAACCTCTAGGAGAGGATTGTATTGACTCTTTGTGCAATGGATATGATCTTTCCTCCATCGTTTTTTACTTTCATGATGCATTTAACTGTGCATTTGGTTGAACAAGCTAAATTAGGAGGCCCCGTTCATTATCGATGGATGTATCCGATTGAGAGGTATTTTATTTATATGTTTTCATGTTAAGTAAAAAAATTTTTACATTTAAATAAATTCATAATATTATTATTTTATTTCACAGATATCTTGGGCATTTGAAATCATACGGGAGAAATAAAGCTCAACCAGAAGGCTCTATTGCTGAAGGCTATTTGGTCGAGGAATGTCCTACCTTTTGTTCCAGGTATTTAGATGATATTGAGACAAGATTTAATCCAGTTGGACATGTTGAAGACACATCAACTCAATCTCAAATGCATCAGAAATCAAAAATATTTCATGTTATTGGCCGATCAGTTGGGAGGACCTCAAATGTGACACTAACAGAATTGGAATTATTACAGGCACATAGATATGTGCTGCTGAATAGTGAAATTGCAGATCCCTTTATTGAAGAGTTCAGTATACCAACAAAGAGACGAATGAGAGGCCGAACACAAAATGAGAAAGATATAATGAAATCTTTGAATAATGAGCTTGTAGAATGGTTTTCACGACGTGTAGTTCATAAATATTGCAATAAATATGAATATTAATTTGACAAATACAATTTGTAAATCTATTAAATTATATTTCTTTTTTCAGATCATGAATACTGATACTCGATCAAATTTGTTAGAAGATTTGACATTTCTTGCTATAGGTCCTATAAAGAATGTTAGAAAGTTCGACGCTTATAATGTGAATGGATTTAGATTTCGTACAGTCGATCGAGAAGTGGGTTTGAAAACACATAATAGTGGTATATTTACATTTTCTGAAGTTGGATACTATGGAAAGCTGTATGATATTATTGAATTAAACTACCATGGACATTCATTTGTTATTTTATTCAAATGCAAATGAGTCGATATTAGCAGAGGTGTTAAAAGAGATTCATTGGAATTTACTTCTGTGAACTTCTCTTGCTTGATGGATGTTGGTGATCATGAAATTCATGATCCATATATCTTAGCATTGAACGAAAAAATGGTATATTATGTGAATTATGTTGTGGATTAAGGGTGGAGTGTAGTTACTCATGTAATACAAATAGATTTGTATGATATGGGTGATGAAGTGGAAGATTTGACCTTTGAAATTGAATGTCATCAACAATAGGAAGCAGAATTATTTCTCCATCATGATATTTAAAATATTAGTCTTGCAAGGATGAATGAAGTTGATGAAGCAATGGAGTAGGAAACTGACATGATTGAAGGGGAAAATGATTGTATGTACAATTATTCATTCATGCAGCAACCACTTGTTTCATTTTTTCAGTCATTCATTATCATTGTTATATATATTTTGTTTGCTAGTACTGGGCATCTATTATCATTTTTAATTTTTTTTTCTTCATACTTTTTTTGAAATATATATTCTAAACTTAATTTTATTTGATTAAATGACAGGAATGCCAAGGAGGAAGCGGTATACTATTTCTTCTAGTTTTGCGATGAATGACGATCCATCTGGGTCACTCCCCACGACATCTGAGGCACCCACTCCCACACCATCTCCCCCTGCACCATCTCTCACAACATCAGAGGGCCTCCCATTAGAGGCTGATTCGTCGACTCCCCCTACAGGTGCCTCTCCCTTTGGGCGGCGACAGACCCCTTCTAGTTCATCCCGGACATACTGGAGGGTCACAGTCATAGGGATAAATTTTAATTAAATTAATTTATTGCATTTTGTTTATAATAATTGATTTCTCATTTAAGATGATAAAAATAAAACCGTGGAGAAAAAAATAAAAAGCTCAGATGTTTGGAAGTTGAATGGCCAAAAGATAGTCGTGCCATTTGATTCTTATGGGGTCCCTACGGATGATGCCGTGGGGTTACTTGGCCAGATTATAGGTCAGTTGGCAGCGGAGCCCATTTTCCTTCCCATTTCATATAATTATTTGAGACATATGCCTCCAAACTAGAAAAATGAAGTTTTTGATTCTCAAATAAAGGTAATTTTATTACATTATGGTTTAATTGAATGTCATGTTACTAATATGTTCAAAATTAATTTCTGTATACAGATGTTCTTCCACTTCACAGTTGCTGATGTGATAGCACGTAAGTGGACTTTGAAAAATCTTTCTAAAAAATGGAAAGATTTCAAATGGAGACTGTGGTGTGATTTCAACGATACTTCGTTGACCTTGGAACAAATGTATCACAAGCTACCCAGTGGGGTACCGAAAGAGCAGTGGAATGTTTTTGTCGATAGGCATCGTGATGAGAAACGGATGGTATTGATGTATATATTATTATATTATCCTCATTTTACATTAATACATGTATATGAAGAGGAGATGACATTGTATACATTACTGTTAAATTGTATTTTATTTATTTCAGGATCTCTCACGACAGAAAATCTGATGGCTCTTTTGTTAATGAGCCTACCAAAGAAGTTGGGGAATGAAGTAAAATTTTTATTATAATAAATTATTATCAATTTTTAATGTGTTAATATGTATTGATATTTGATTTATAGGTAAAAATTAAAGAACTATGGGATGCCAGTCCTGGGAAGTCCTACTCAGTCTCCCAGGATGACCTAGTTGCTCAAGTCCTTAGGAAGGAGCATCGTGGTAGAGTGCGCAGGATGGGTTTGGGACTCGTACCATCTGAGGTCTTTAGCAGGCCATCAAGGATTCCAACCGCATCTACTCCTTGTTATAGTCAGCCCATACCTGAAGATGCTCAGTGGGATATTTCTTCTCTACGAGCCACAGTTCAAGACCAAGGGGCGCAGATATCAGCTATGCAGAAATCATTGACTGATTTATATCAGCAGATGAGTAGATATGCCCCTAGTGGTAGTGCACCGAGTGGTGGTGAGCAGGTAAATCACAAAAAATAAAAATAATCTAGTTTGAAAACTTTTATTGGTTTTATGTTTAATTATAAATATGCAACAATATTTAATTTTCAATATAATGTTCTTACAGGTGGCAGCTGGAGATGGAGGTGGAGAGGGTGACGATGCATCATCGGACCATGAGTAGTATTGTTGATATGTTGAACAAATATGGGAAAGGTTGGTTTGTCTATATAACATGTGTGGTGTATGGAACCTTTAAAAAACCATTGGTCTTGGAGGATCTTTAGTGGCTAACCTTGAATGATCACAATAACCTCAGGTGGTAAAGGGAATGATGTGTTTGTTTCATTGGTTTGATGATCTATGGTAATAGGCTCTTTGATGTTTCTGTTGTAAATTCAGCATTGGGAATTGGACTCATTAGGGTGTTTCATGTCCAAACAGACATGTTGAATGGATATCACCAGATCAAGATGGTTTTCTGAGGTGATTTTCGTGATCATTAATAGTTTTTATGAGGCATGTAACCACATCACAGGAAAACCAATGCAACTCCCTTCCCATTAAGCTTCCCTCTTTTCTAACTTTTATTTTATGAACATATTGGGAGATTGTTAGATGACATGTCATGTGATAAAAGAGAATAATCAGAGTGGTTTTACATGATTAATTGGGCTATTTGATGTGGCTTCACATGATTAGGAATAGATCACATGAATTGCATAACCCCTTTGCATGATGTTCCTAGGGTCATGTGATCATGAGCCTCATTGAAGATTACATGGTCCTTGTGACCTAGGTGATTAATCTTTATGTATACATGCTACAATTTTCATTCCTTTGGTTATATATTAATACCTACGCATTGGAAAATTCTTCGTTCCTAAAATATACAATGCTCATTTGTCTAGCGTCAAAAAATGCCCCCCCCACAAAAGTGATGTTCGAAGGAACAAGGACTCAGTTATGAGGTAGGAAATGACTTCAAGATTCTCTTATGCTTTCTCTGGTTTGAATTTAAAACATCTTTTGGTCTTCTATAAGTCCATTCTTATTCCTTGAGTTTCCCTATAAATAGGGGGTGAGAGGCTGGTCATTTGACCGGTGACATGAAGCTCCATAGCTCTCAAAACCTCCTCTCTCGTGCGATTGTTTTGCAAGAAAACTTTGCATGACCTCATCACAAGAACCATACAAGAGACATAATCATGTGATCATGTCACTTGACCTCTTTGTGTGATCACCCTGTCTAAATATATCACTTAATCAATCCATGAACTAATCAATGGTAATTTATTTGAACTTTGATGCACACCCCTGGCCATTAGTCTATCTTATGTGATTCGGTTGTCTCTTGAGGATTTTTGCATGATCTACTAATCTTTATGTGATTCATGTGACCTTAAAATTGTAACATGATTATATGTATTAAGAAAAATCATGTGATCAAAAGATTTTTTATGGGTTATGTGATTTTCGTGACCTAGAATAGATCATGTGGTCCACGTAATGTTTTCCATGTTATGCACTTATTCTGTTTGATTAGCACAACTGATTCTCTCTTAATGGTTACATATCTTCTAATATATTCTCTATTCTCTTTAAATATGTCCTCTATTTCTCAAATGTCTTCTTATGTGGTAGACTGGAGAGACCTTATTTCCTAGAACCATAATGTCAATCATCAATACAAAGTATTTTATAACAATGATGTTTAAAGGTTCTTATTCTGACTGAACATTAACCCATTTAATCCTCGTCCCTCCTCCTTATAGGACAAACGACTAGTAGTGATCCCTCCCCTCTCTTCTTTGGCACATTTTGATCCATACACTTTAATCCTTTATGGAATAAAATAT
This sequence comes from Viscum album, assembly GCA_963277665.1. NCBI lineage: Eukaryota > Viridiplantae > Streptophyta > Magnoliopsida > Santalales > Viscaceae > Viscum > Viscum album. The sequence goes on from OY728141.1 coordinate 518,473,914, forward strand.
TTTCAATTTTGATCATCTCTAAACTATAAGTATAAATCCATGTGACCCCCAATCTCTTGTTTCATTTGATTTTATCTTGTGTTTCATTCTAAATCCATATTTTGAGGTATTTTGTATGCTTTAGGTATTCTTATTGAATTGGATCTACTTTTTCATCAACATTAAATGAAAGGGTGTTTATGAATATTGCATAGGTGGTGCATAAATTTTCTCCTTATTATATATATGTTGTATGTGGTGTTTGATGAACAAGTGTAGAAGGGAAGGTAACAATGGATCAGGATGGAACAAAACTAGATTTCCTCCTAGATGAGATTCAGGAAAGGTTTGTTAGGTCTGTGTAAGGTCCTATGGTTTATAATTATTAATCATGTACATCCATTAATTAAATTGAAATTGGTGGTAGAACTTGGAATGATAACCAAGAGGGGTATGTATTAATGTGAAATGATAATGTCTTAAAAGTTATTTAATGAAATTACTCAATGATGGTGAATTATAAACAACATAATTGAGAGTGGATATCTTATCCAAGTAAGAGTGACTTGAGTAAAATGATGTATATTTTTTTTTGGTGTAATTAAATTCTTGTTATTACTTGGTGCTTTAGTTGGGTTTCATTCAAATGATGTTTCTATATTGTTAATTAGGTTTGGCATAATGCTAAACATTTCATTGGCATGCTATATAGGATGGCTATTTTTTAACCATGTTGAACACTTTATAAGAAGTTGTATAAGATGCCAACTATCATTCTTATTGGTATATGGGTTGGGTGTGATTCCAAACAAATTTTTGTGGTTATGTAGGTTATACATGATTCTGACAATTTATCTTGGTTTTTACACAGATTGGGCATAATTTCAAATATTCCTATCACTTCTTATATGGGTTGGGTGCAATTAAAAATAGTGTTCTTATTAGTTACATGGGTTGAATTTCATTCCAACTATTGTTATTATTTATTATATGGGTTGGGTGTAATGTTAACCATTGTTATCTTCATGTATATATGTTGGGTGTAACACCAAAACTTCTCTTCTTTGATAGTTGTGTTGGGTTTGATTAAAACCATGAATGTTTTTAGAACTTGTGTTGGTAGTGATGTTAACCATGTTGGGTGTAACACCAAACCTTCTATTCTTTGATAGTTGTGCATGCTATTCATCATTACGAGGAGACATATATTTTTTAGTTTATCATGTACCATAAACCATAATTCCATAGTGAGTTGATTAGTTGATGGTTTCTAGGAACCAAAACTATTTATCTAGCCCATGGTGAGGTAGAAATTGGCCTATTAAATATTTTTAAGCTTGGGGGAATACTTCTATTAGTGGAAACATATGATGAATCCCTTCCCGTTGAGAATGTTTGGCATGATAAATGGTTTCTTGTTTGGTTATTTTTCAGGGCAGTGGTGCAGTATAAGCAAAAATGTTATTTTTTTCAGGTTAGCATTTCGCAGTGGTTTTAACTACCGCTAATGTTTTACCACTTATACATTTAGCAGCGGTTTAAACCACCACTAAATTTAATTGGAAATACACTTAGCGGCGGTTAAAACCGCCGAGAAATCACGTCGGAATTAGCGGCGATTCTAATCGCTGCTAAGCAGGCGCATGACACGCCTGAATTTTGCTGCGATTATAGCCGCCGCTAATTAAATATCCCGTAAAACTGCAGCTAAATTTACCAAAAACCATTGCAAAATGAGGTACTACTACTCTTTTCTTTGACCGCCGCGAAATACATAAAACCGCCGCTAATAGATTGCCGACGCCCAGTTTAGCGGCGGTTTCTATAAACCGCCGCTAATAGGCGGTTTTCATTTAATGGGAGACAATGTGGATGATTTATGAACTAGTTTTTTATATTTCCCAGTTTTTAAAGACTCTATACCTATACAGTCCTTTCATGGTTTTGTTATATGTTGTAATAAGAATGCTTTAATTTTGAAGTATTAACAATGAATGTAAAGCATGGGTCGTTATAGTTGGTATCTGAGGAAAGGTATATTCAACCTTTGGAAACTAGGATTTGAAAGCCTTAGTAAGAACCCTGAGGATATATCTAAGCATAGAACACAATCTTAGTGTTTTAGAAATGGAAATGAATAACCTATGATAATACCTTAAGTGTAAAATTTTATTCTTGATTATGTGGTTTTCCTATTATAATTAGTGTTGCTCACACTATTTTTCTTGGTTTTAGTAAATGGATGGAACCTGAAGGAACCATGTTAATGCGGAATGCGACGGGAAATGCAATGATTTTCCCCCTAAGCAACCAAACATTATGGGAGCTGGAATGTAAAATCTTGTAGCCATGCTCACACAACTTTCTCAAGCTATGAATCATGCAGGACTTCCAAACTAGCAAAGGAAGGAGCAACATTCTATTGAATCCTTCATGAGGCAGCGACCACCCTCATTCAGCGGGTCTACTGATCCATTAGTGGATGAAGAATGGATCAGTACCACTAAAAAGATATTTTCTGTTCTTCAATGTTCTGAAAATGATAAAGTCATCTTAGTAGTTTATCGCGTGGAAGGTGAAGCTGATTAATGGTGGAATCTTGTCAAGAATACGAGGCAAAGAGATAAAATTGAATCCATGTAATGGGATGAGTTCAAGAACTTATTTTTCAATAAGTAATTCCCTTGTATTATTCGAACAAAGATGGATAAGGAGTTTCTTGAACTAAAGAAAAATTTTGATGAATCTGTTGGTACCTACGAAGAAAATTTTACAAGACATGCAAGGTACGCTTCTGGTATTATTATCCAACCTGGGAGTAAGATCGATCTATTATTTAGTGGAATAAAACCAAGTATTCGAAGGGTGTCAGCCATAAGGGTCTTCAATAGCTATGAGAAAATCTTTCGATGTTCTCTCAAGGTTGAGATGAAGATTGGATTAACCCATCAGTCATATGCATTTTATAAGAAGAGGACAATGAAATTCAAAGGAAAATCTAAAGAGAACACTGAAAAGAAGATGAGTTTTCCATTATTCTCAAAGTGTGGAAAGAAACATGGAGGGATTTGCCTTAAAGGTACAAGTAAATGATTCAAATGTGTAAAAGAAGGTCATCGGGAATTTTAATTCCGCAATGATGGGAAGAAAATGTCTAGTGACGCGAACAAAGAAATGGCTACACAGAGTTCACCTCTTACACTTCAATGTTACAAGTGCATGGAAATGGGGCATTATGCCAATCAATGCCCTAATCCAAGGGTTGTTGATGATGATCGACGTCAACAAACTCTTAAGTCTAAAGACAATGGAAAGTCACATGAAATTTCTATCAGCGATGTGGAGTATGATAACGAAGTGGTGAAAGGTACACATACCATCCACTCTAAAGTAGAAAATGTTTTATTTGATTCTGGATCCACCCACTCTTTTATTTCTGAAGAATTTTTTAAGGGTATCACCGTATTACCTCAATAATTAGATGTTGAGTTAGCTGTGACAACCCCTAATGGCACAACAGTCGCATCAAAAGTATATAATTCTTCTCCTATTGAAGTTTGTGGGAAAGTGATTCCTGCAAATCTTGTGATCCTTCCTATAGTGTAATTTGATGTGATTCTTGGCATGGATTGGATTTCTTTATATGGAGCTCATATCAATTTCCAAATAAGTGAAGTCACATTTCATATTCCAGATCAATCTATGATCATCTATCGATGCAAGGATGAACATAACCTTCCATTGGAAATTTCATCCATATTATGGGTCTTGATTCCACTAAATGAAGGTTATTTATCTCAAATGGTGGGTGAGAAACTCACGATTAAGAATATGCCCATTGTACAGGAGTTTGATGATGTCTTTATGGATGAATTGTCTGGTCTTCCACCTATTCGTGAAGTTGAGCTTTCAATAGAACTCGTACCGGGTGCTTTACCTATTTCAAAGACACCTTATAGAATGGACCCAATTGAGTTGCAGGAGTTGAAAAAGAAACTCTAAGAGAATCTTGATAGAGTATTCATGTGACCTAGTGTGTCACCTTGGGGAGCACCTGTTCTATTTGTTAAGAATAAAGATGGATCAATGAGACTCTGCATTGATTATCAAGAACTTAACAAGATCACTATCAAGAACAAATATCCTCTCCCACGCATTGATGACTTATTTGACCAACTACACGGAGCTCAATACTTTTCCAAGATTGATCTTTGTTCAGGGTATCATCAATTAAGGTTCAAAAGATAGGTTATACCAAATACGACTTTCCGTAAAAGGTATGGACAATTTGAATTTATAGTGATGCCATTTGGTCCTAGTAATGCCCCTGCTATCTTTATGGATCTGATGAATAGAGTCTTTAGAGACTATCTTGATCAGTTTGTGGTAGTATTTATAGACGATATTCTTGTCTATTCAAAGATAAAGGAAGAACATGAAGATCACTTGATAATTGTATTGAAGACCGTGAGAAAGGATAAGCTTTATGCCAAATTTACCAAGTGTGAATTTTGGCTTCAAAAAGTTTCATTTTTGGGTCACATAATCTCAAAAGAGGGGATATCTATGGATCCAGCAAAGACAGAGGTTATCGAAAGATGGTTGTGACCAACAACAGTTACTGAGATCCGAAGATTTCTTGGTTTGGCTGGATATTATCGACATTTTGTGAATGATTTTTCACAATTATCTAACCCACTCACAAAATTGACTCAGAAAGGAGTTATGTTTGTTTGGATAGAGGAATGTGAAGAGAATTTCAAGGAGTTAAAAAGAAGGTTATCCAGTGCACCTGTGCTCACACTACCTTTTATTGGAGAAAGGTTTGTGATCTACAGTGAAGCATCCAAGAAGGGGATGGGGTGTGTTCTTATGCAAAATGATATGGTGATAGCTTATGCCTCACGAAAGTTGAAAATCCATGAGCAAAATTACCCAACACATGATTTGGAATTAGCTGCTGTAATCTTTGCATTAAAGATTTGGAAGCATTATCTTTATGGATAAAAGGGTGATATTTATATTGATCATAAAAGTTTAAAGTATATTTTCACAAAAAAATGAGATGAATATGTGCCAAGAAGATGGTTGGAGCTGATTTAGTATTACGACTGCTCAATTCATTATCACCCTGGGAAAGCAAACAAGGTGGCAGACGCATTAAGTTGACAAGACCATGTCAGTTTATCCATGATGAGGATCACAAAAGATCCAATATTTATGGATTTACAAAGGATGGATCTTGGAATTATAATGGAAGGGGAAAATCGTATCTTTCTCAAATGAATGTTCAACCATCTATACAAGTGAAGACTAAAGAGGCACTGAAAGAAGATGTAGAGTTACAAAAGAAGGTGAGAAATGTTCTTGAATTCAACCTTTATTGTGATGGGATAATAAAGTTCAGGAATGGGGTTTGTGTTCCTCCCATCCCAGAATTAAAGAAGGAGTTTCTGGATGAGGCTCATAGTTCCTCAGTCTCTATTCATCCTGGAAGCACGATGATGTATAGGGACCTAAAAGATTAATTCTTGTGGGATGGCATGAAAAGAGATGTTGCTGAATATGTCTCTTGATGCTTGGTTTGTCAGCAAGTTAAAGATGAGAGACAGAAGTCTAAGGGTATGTTACAACCATTACCCATACCCGAATGGAAATGGGAAAACATCACTATGGAATTTGTCACCGGACTTCCTAAAACATCCAAAGGCAATAATGTTATCTGGGTCATAGTTGATCGTCTTACAATGTCTGCACACTTCATTGCTATTATAGAGGATTTCTCTCTGGATCAGCTTGCCAGGATATATGTGAAGGAAGTGGTAAGATTTCATGGAGTACAACTTTCCATTATATCTGACCGGGATCTGAGGTTTACCTCGAAATTCTGGCGAAGTCTTCAGCATGATCTAGATACAGAGTTGAGTTTCAACACTACTTACCATCCTCAGAAAGACGGTCAGTCCGAGAGGAAAATTCAAACTCTAGAAGACATGTTGAGAGCTTGCTCTATGGATTTCAAAGGTTGTTGGGATCAACACCTACATTTGGTGTAATTTTCTTATAATAATAGCTTTCACTCCATTATTCAGATGTCTCCTTATAAAGCTCTCTATGGAAAGAAATTCCAAACTCCAACTTGCTGGGATGAAGATGGGGAAAGAAAGCTATTAGGACCTGATCTTGTTGATGAGATGGCAGAAAAGGTCAAATCTATTCAACAACACATAAGAGCAGCTCAGAGTCGACAATAAAGTTATGTCGGCAACCGAAGAAAAGACCTATAGTTGGAAGTGGGTGATAAAGTGTTCTTACAAATATCTCCTTGGAAGAGAGTAATGAGATTTGGAAAGAAGGGAAAGTTGAGCCCTAGGTATATCGGTCCCTTCCAAATACTAGATCATGTTGGGATGGTAGCTTACCAATTGGTGCTTCCACCGAATCTCTCTCAAGTTCATGATGTGTTCCATGTATCACTCCTGAAAAAAGTACATACCTGATTCTTCACATGTACTAAACTCAGAAGTTGTACCGCTGGAGCAAGACCTTTCTTATGAAGAACAGCTGATAGAGATTCTGGATCGTAGCGAAAAAGTCCTACAGAACAAGACCACTTGATTGGTGAAAGTTTTATGGAGGAACCACCAATTAGAAGAAGCTACATGGGAGCTTGAGGATATGATGAGGGAGAGGTATCCTCATCTGTTTGTTACAAAGTGACGAATTTCGAGGGCGAAATTCATTTTAAGGGGGGTAGAATGTAACATCCGAGATTTTTATGAGAAATTTTTTGTTGTTATATACATCATCAAAAGAATCTTTCACTACACACAACACTATCTTGGCTTGCTTTACACGCAATCATGACCTTCCTCGATATCTTGCGTCGTACGCAATATCGAGTTTCACATAACAACGATATACTATTAAAATATTATTAAAACTAACCGTTATGAATAGTAATACCCACTTTTTGAAATTTTTTATATTTTATCTTTCAAAATGGACTTCATTTTTGGATTCGAAATATCGAAATTATCCTAGGGTGAAATTTTGGTATTTTTCTGAGAACTTTCAATTTTTGATGAATAGTGAAAACACTAGGTTACTATTTAAAAACTGACTTTTTATTTAAATAATTATTTATTTTATTTAAATTTATTTTAGGTCAAAATTGATACATAATACCTATATAATTTCAAAGTAATTCTTTGGAGTCATTTTACAATAATTTTAGATATATAAATATTTTATTGAACTTTTCACCGTCTTTTACCCACCTCCTAGGAGAACATTCAAATTTACATAAAACTTAATTTTACAACTTCTGAGAGTGGAATTTCAAAAATCTAAGAGACATGGTTAATATCAAGGACTGAAATTTGGTTCAATGATATGAAAATAATTTTTTGTGAATTGTAACTTTTTACTTTTTTTACCATAGTTAAAAGTAAATAGGGTAATTAAGGGTAAAAATGATATTATTATTACCCTAACACATGTCCAAATTCTATTGGATAAGTGTAATTCGACCAAAATCAACCTTAGGAATAAAATATGACCATTTAGTTCCACTTGGATTAGAATAGGACATTTATTATTAATTTATTAAATGAATGGTTAAAATAGTTAAAATCAGCGTTTAATAAGTAAATCATTTTTAATATAGGGTTATAAATAAGATAAATTATATTATAAATATTAATTAGAAAGACAAAAATATTTCCTACATAATGGTAGTTTATTTATAATTTTTAGACATTATATAATTTAATTTAATTATGACACAATGATGATGCAGTAATTATCTTATTAATGAAATATTAACATAATTGATGCTATAAATACCCAAATAAATGTAATTTGAGACTTTTTATTAATTAAAATAATTTTATAGGTTAATATGAAATGTTAGTTTTGATTTAATTAACTTTTTTCTAACTAATCATGCTGTTATGATTTTCACAAAAATCAATTACCAAGTAGTGTCAAAATTGAAATAAAATAGTTTTTAAAACAAATATTATATTATTTGTTGTTATTTTATTCCTAAAAATCTAAGGTTCGTCAAAATGACTTAGATAAGGTTATATATATTAATAATAAACAACTTGGGGTTCTTTTGTCTTGTTATAGTAAGTTTATCAACCATATAGTGTAAGAAACAAAAGACACGGTAAAAGTTAAATTATTTAACATCGAGTTAAATCTAAATGATAAGGATAAAATAGTAACCTAAACATGTCTAAATTCTATTGGATGAGAGGATTTAGACCCATCCCCACCTTATATTCAATATAAATCAATTTGGAGCTATTAAAAACCGAATATGACTTTATAATAAAATAATATTTTAATTTTTCCAAAGATGCCCCTCTCCTCCCTTATAAAAGGGAACCTCCTCCCTCTGTTACTCACACCACATTGAGCCTTAAAGCTCGGCCAAACCCTTCCAATTTCTCTTCTCCACTTCCCTAGAAACATCCTAGAGGTCATTGTATTCTTTAAAGACCATATTTAGTGCCCTAATAGGAGGTTAAGAAGAGGTAATGTCTGTTACCGATTCTTTCAACTTTATTTCTTCTTCTACTTCTTCTTATTTAGTTGATTCATTATGAAGTAATAACATCAGTATCACTCATATACTTATATGTTATTATAATTATTAAACAACCCTATTTCACCATCTAACCATCCTAGGGAAAATGAAATCACCGCGCGTGCGTACGTATTTTATACACTCTCCACGCCGTGGTGTAATCCATTTTCCACCACCACCTTACTTGGATGGGTATAATGGTGTAAATAATAACGATATATGATTATTGTAAAGTGATATTGATTCTTAAATAGTATACATACAGTTCAATACAATTCCACGATCATGGGAATGATATCATCGCTCGTGCGTAGGTACGGCCTACCGTCTCCACGATGTGATGCGACTCGTTTTACATGATCTTCAATGATTAATGATTATATAAATTAATTTAATGATTAAATATGATATATATTACACTAATAACATTCTGGAAATGATGTATCTATATCCTAAAAGAAGAATAAGAATTTATTCGACAAAACACGCATAAGAACAAAAAGTAATAAACACCCAAATAACAAGTAGCAAAGTAATATTACTAATAAGAAGCTAAGAATATGACCATATATGATATCATAAAACTAAGTATGATTCTGGAATAAGTCAATGAAATTATCTAAATCATTATACAGGAGGTTCGGACACTTACAAATCAAATCTAACCTATGGTAAGGGAAAATCTCGCAATCTCATTTTTATCCGAGATTGTTTATACTTCAAAATTTACTGGGGAATATTTATCATCCACATCCATGTTTCTTCAATATGTAATATTATTTATATCCTCCGACAATTTTTTAAATCCAATTTTACCCTTTGGTCAATTTTTTGTAAAATATATGAAAGGAATCTTTTGTTGTTTTTCGTACGAGGTACTTTTTGAATTTTCCGGCCAAAGTACAAGAAAAATGTTTTTTTAACTTATAAGGCATGAATGGATTTTTATGATTTCAGAGAAAATTATTTCCATGAAGCTTACCTTACAAGTTTTCAAGTTTATTTTTAATCAAATTTTTTTAGTTTAAAATTATATGACATTTTAGGAAAGGAAAATGTTTTTGAAGTAGAAAGGATATTTTCCTCAAGAATGGAGTTCAAGAGTTTTATCAAAATTATTTTCCATCTAAGATAATATAGGGTTCTGTTTCTATCCCTATTTTTACATTGATTTGATTATATTATGATGGAATTAATTTTCTATGTCCTTTTATCTTATATGGATTATGTTATGAGGGCATGATGTTTAAGAATCCTATTTTTATTACATGGGTTATGCTATGATGTATGATTTATCATTTTGTGGCACACATAAGAATGGTATCATTATGAGATGGGTGGGACCTATATCTCCATCCATTGCATTTGGGTAATGATTTATATCTCATGATATAGACATGGGTAGAATGGAAGGATAAACTGGTTCAGTGAAACAGGACTGAAACGAGGAGTGAACTCGGTTCAGAAATGGACTTTGTCTACTAAGATAGTCTTGGAAATGAGTACTGAATACTAAGAAATGATTTTATATGATTATATGTGTATGCCACAAAGCTTCATGTTTTAAGTTATGATTATTGGGATTCAATTTTACTACTATGATTTATCTCATGTTATGAAATTATAATCTCTTTTCCAGGTTAAGATTTCTAAAATGATATGTTCTTATGAATATAATGTGATTGATATTTCTTTTGTTTACCCTTACTGAGAATTTGAGCTCACCCTTTTGTATGTTTTCATTTCCCCAGGTCAGGAAGAAGGATATTAATTAAGATATTCCAAAATTGACTCTAGATATGATAAAATAAAAGGGAGACAGTGCAGATGATTTATGAACCAGTTGATTATGTTTCCCAGTTTCTAAAGACTCTATACCTATACGGTCCTTTCATGGTTTTGTTATATGTTTTGATAAGCATGCTTCAATTTTGAAGTATTAACAATGTATGTAAAGTATGGGGCGTTATAAAGTGTGATTGACCTCCACATAAGAAAGTGAGATATTATAATATATATGGCACATAGACTTATAAAATAATTTATACCACTACCATTTTCTATAAATAATGCTTAAAACCCATGGGATGGTGTGTGGTTTTGAATATTTTATTATGTAGTGTCTAATACAAAATAATCACGAAATCCCATACATTTCCTATATAAACCCACCAAAGATCCCATTTCTCTAAAATAAAACTCTTTTATGATCTACATCCCTCTTCCCCTACTCCTAAGAGTCCTCCCAAGGCACCCCCAGTCTCCCAAGAAGCCTCCCCCAAGAAATTGGAGTCACACATCCAAGTAAGGGATCTTCCAACTCTTTTATCAAGAACTCCTTTCATGTTATGTATTTTAATTTCCTTTTTACCTATGTTGAGATATGTTATTAAATATCCAACATGCTATCATTTTTATTTATAAATTATGATATCCCCATCCACTCTCATTTATCCCTCTTATGAACCCTTATGTACACCTATAACTATGCCAAAATTTTGTATGATACCCTCACCTCCTTTATTTATTTCAATTCAAGAACCTTATTTGAAATTAGTCATTTTAATTTCAATTCCTTATTTTTCCACATTTAATAATTATTTCACTACTGTCCAATTGATATAATTTCAATGAGGTATCATTTACCCTCCCCTCATTTGGACCCTTTCTTAATATGTTATGGTGCTGATATTCTATAAGGGATTCTCAGTCTTCTATTTTAATCAAGCACTTCATTTATGATAAGTCTTTTTAATTTTCATTTGCCTATATTGGGATACATTTTTACCTATAAAAAATACTATCCCATTTTTTTATAAATTATGGGAGAACCCATTATCTCTCATCAATCCATTTTATGAATTTCCAAATGACATTATTATGCTGCCGAAATTGCACTATGATTTTCCATTCCAAAATCATCGGGCAGTGAATACCATATCCATTCCTCTAACAAGGGTATTTAACTTTTTTAAAATAAACATTTTTATTTAAGACTTAAATGTATGTATTCCACATTCCTTGATCATTCAATAAATTATTATGTTGAATGAATCCATGTTATATGATCTATACAACACACTAAAGTATGATATTGAAATTAATATGAAGGGTGTTTCCTAATAGTGATCCAATGCATTGGGTAATGTTTAGTATAATGATAAGTTATGTTGGGACAAGGGTTTACATGATTCCTTTAAGGGATATTTTCCACCATGATATCTTTGTGGTTTATCTTTGACATATTTTTATGATGTTGTGTTTTAAGATGTTACCACATTTCCAATGTTATGATTATCATGCCAAATCATGACTTATTATTGAAGTTCCTTTATTCCTTGTTGATATGAATTGTCTAATATGTATTTTTTTCCTAATGTTACGCAATTTTTACTCCCTTACTAGGATTTATATCTCATACAATTCTTATGTATGTCATCAGGTCATCCCATGCAGTGTTAAGTAGGAAGGAATGTTTTGGTCATGTCAAAGAAGTTTTAAATAAATATGTTTTTTTAATTGTTATTTTAAGTTGTTATGAAATGTTCTTAAACCCCAAAGGCACTAGAACTCTTGATCATCAGAGTTGTATTAAGTGAAATTTTATGTAATAAATTTTGTTTAAAAATTACATAAAGATTAGGGTTGTTATCATTTGGTTATACCATGATCTTCCCAAATACCTTAATAACATCCTTCCTCCCATCATATGGGATTATTATTATCATAACTCAAAACTAGAAAATATTTTGGGTAAAACCTTTAGAGGTTGTCTGAAGAAGGCATATCATTCTTACCCGAGTTCTTTTGTTGTATTTTTACTTCCACCATAATAAAATATTTTGTAAACATGATTATATGATAAATTTAGTATCTCCCAGATAATGATATGATATTATCACCTATATCCAACTATAATAATCATAAAATGTTAAATTAATCCATCATTAATTTGTAAGGTGGACTAGCACCTCACAGACTGATGTAATTCATTTTCCAACACCATATACAGTGACTGGTTATAATGATAGAATTAATTTTAATATATTAAATTCATGAAATATTTTTCATTCTGAAAATATAATATATAATATATGTTATTAACTTTTCTATTCACTAAAAACTGATAATTTCGTTCGTGTGTACATGTGGACTACCTCCTCTATAAGGCAATGTGATTCATTATTCATAACCACGTCCCATGAAAAATATATAATTTTATTCAAATTATTATTATATTATTCATTATATTATGATAATTCATGAAATATAAAATAACACATACATATTTTCCATAATAATAATTGAAAAAATGGAAAAATTACATAGGTGTATGAATTCTCTTCCATATCTATGATTATAACACAGTATATATTACATAACCATACATATTTATGATATTTAAAATTATTATTGATGTATAAAAATTATTCTTATATTATTATTTTTTTTCATGACTGTGTAAAAATAACTCCTTTGACCATGGTCAACATACCGATGTTGTTTTGAAAATTTTGTACCGAACATCATGAAAATAATTGTTGTGGAATTAATTGACTAAAAAATTAAATATGACATTAACAGAAAAGAAATTAATGGTTTAATGATTAGTTATTAAACCTATTAAATTTAATTAAGATATCTAATAATTTACATCATTTTTTATACAAGAGTTAAAGGAAATACATTGAAATTGTGGACTCAATGTAAAGGATTTCTTTTAAATTTCACATCTTTGAAAAATATATTATTTTTAAACACAAATTTTGTTTAATTATGTAAATATAGTATCAATTATCATGATATATCATAAATCCAACTTATTAAATTTCATTTCGAGTTGAAATTTTAGTTAAATAATCTAAGGGTATTTGATATAAAAGTTATCAACTGCTAAAGGGTTTTAACTATATTTTAATTCCTTGGGTTCTCACTCTTCTTTATTGACTAAATTATGCCATGATTATGTGTTAAATGGTCTTTTAATAGAGTTATTATGTATTTATTTGTTTTTTATTTTCATTTTTACCCATAATAACTCTATTAAAAGATCATTTCACACATAATATATTTATTGATTAATTCTCAATTCAATGATGTGATATTTTTAAGGGTTATTGGTCTCAAATACCATTTCATTAGGAAATATTTTATTAATTTTCACCTATAATCCTTCATGAGGTGTATATAATTCCCCTAGACATGATATATTATAAATATTTTTATGTTTATGATATTTAATGTTTCATTTGACATTATTCGTTTAGGGGACTTGCAGTTGAAATGTTACCAAAGTGGTAAGAACATTATATTACAATTTATTTTAATTTAAGGATTATTTATGTTTAAGGTTTAACTAGTTATAATAATATTATCTTATTTTAATAAAAAACATCTATATTCTTATCTTATTTTTATAAATGTGGTTTATATTTATAATTTCAATTTCCTCCCATATTGATTAAAGAAATATCAAGAAAGGTGTTTATCAATGATACAGAACTTTTAACTTATTTTATATCGGGAATAATTTTCTTACATTTCCATGTTTTTTAAAACGTTTTTAAAAAAAAATTATAAAAAAATGATTACCTAAATCTATTTGAAATGGTCTATAAACTTATTTTAAAATTCCATATAAAATAAATTTCTTAACATACTCTAAATTTGTCACTTTTGGCTCCTTTTAAAAATTGTTTGAAAAGAATGATATTTTTTAATAGCTACACAATAAACCAAATTTTTCTCCATCATTAAAATTATTTTCTTTGAAGGTTCATTTATAATTTTCATAGTTTATTTTAAATAAAAATGATTCTTACAATATTTTTGGAATTATTAGTTTTTAAAATTTATTTTCAATGTGAAGGGTTTATTTTTTCTATAATTATTTTAATTATATTTTAATGGAATTTAAAATCATCAATGTCAACAATCCTCTATGTTAAATATGCTCTAATGGGGATATTTTGTATTTAGGGCATCCTCATTCATTGTATTTATGGATTATGATGGTTTTAAATATATTTTCATGGAAACAACTTATTTTTTAAATGTTTATCTTATTAGCGATGGAATAATGGTTGTTTGTTTGAGTTCTGTTATGAAATGAAATTTATATTTACTTTATGTATTTTATGTTTTTTATGAAATGTTTTTGTTGTGTTATGGTTCTATTATAAACCATGAATGAGTGGTTTTTTATTAACCAAGGATGGTTGGTTATGTTATTAACCATGTATAGGTGGTTCCGTTATAATCCAAAGATGGGTGGGTTTATGGTATCCCACTAATGCATTTGGTATGGAAGTCAACCGTATGGTTCTTCATTTTTTGAGAGTGATCATAAGAGTGATATGGAATTGATGTACCCCATTACTTACATGGATTATTTTTCCTTGATATAGGTTTTTAATGATTCCTTTGATCACGATTAACATCACATTGATCATTATTATTGATTATTAGGACTATTTCCTTCATTATATGTTCATTAAATGTTTCAATATTGATTAACCAAGTATTTATGGGTATGAATTAACATATGTCATTCCCAGAAACATTTATTTTTTCATCATACCCTTATTATGATCTTATTATAATATAGGACATTAAATTGTTAATTTTTTTTACATATACTAGTCATTTTATATCACCCTTCTTATGATTCATTTTCCCTAGGTTATGATGAATTATTTGAGTTAAGATATGATTCATATGTGAATAATTTTATGGGAGATATTGAAGAACTAATATGTAATTTTAATTTATTGGTATAGTGAGAGATGATGTTGAGCTTACAACCCATTTTTTTATAAATTAAAGTTGTTATGTGTTTTTCTTAATTATATGAAACTCTAAACTTGAAAAAAAAACACAAATATATGAGAATTAATTTTTTACATAAAACTGAAGATAATGTAATGTTTAAGACTGGGAACATATAGGGTTGTTCAAAGGCTTCAGAACACAATGTATATGTATAGTCGACATCACTATCTATATATGAATAAAAATACAGTAGAGTTGGGATTATTGATAATGGGTCATTTTATAAAAAGAATCCATTAAAATAAGGTGTTTTATTGTCTGTGTTGGATTTAGGGAATCATATCATAACAATTTATATCATTCCACATTGTATTTGATATCTATGAAGAATTTAAGGATTAATCTATGAGTTGAATGAATTTTATAATTATATATTACCTAGATTTTAATGTCTATAATTTACTTGAGTATCACATGGTAATAAAGGATCTCATTTCATAATCATATAGAACTCCAATGAAGACATTCCATAAGAGGTGGTAACACACTATAATTAATAGATAATAGAATGTTTACAAAATTTAAATATTATTTCTATTTTATGTGATTATATTTTATTCCATTTAAAATTTTAATATAGGGATGGTTTTTATGGCCAGTAAGATTGTAAAACGTTCAAAATTTAATGGTGATGTAATAAAATGATTATTTAAATTATAATATTTCTTATATAAAGACCATGGACATTCATACATAAATGTACCATCTTTCTATATTAATATTCAAAATATCCTACAAACACAAACTTGATAACCTTAATAGTTTAATGTATTTTAATACTAGTTATAAAATATTTTTATTTTGTAAAAGATCATCAAAAACTACGATAAATATATTAGGACATATTACTACTCTTAGGAATACCCTACATAAACCTTTCTTCATAAACATGGGAAGAAAACATAATAAAGGATGAGTTTAGATTCTCAGTAAGGGTAAATATTAGAGATATAAATATATGATCATATGAAAGAGTAATATAAGAATAATTTTATGTAATCATGAACATAAACTATAAATTCCATTACTAACCTTTCATGGATCATAAACTTGATTCATGGAATAAAACATTACAATTTCATAAAACATGGTCTATAAGAGTGATTAAAAAATCATAAATAAACCATGAAACATAATGTGATGTCATAAAATTGTGTCACCATTATAAATATAGAAAAACACTTCAGAAATAAAGTTTAAATACTAAGAACATAAACATAGTGGATCAAGACTTATTACTTCACTCCCCATGTGGACCAGGACACACATGTTTCTCATAATGGTTTTGGACACACGTGTTACCCATAGTACATCAGGACACACCTGTTTCCCAAAGTAGATCAGGATGGACCTATTTCTTATAGTGGACCCGGATGCTCCTATTTCCCATAGTGGATCAATTTCATCTACTTGTTTCCCATAATTATCTTTTAAGATTTAAAATTTTAACCAATACATTAAATGGAGATATATGTCCAACCCATCACATAATTCGAATTATATATATGTTTTCCACATTATCATAAAACATTTATCATAAAATAACCCATGAAGTAAAATGGGTTTCATAAACATTTCATCATATCATAACATATTGAAAATTGACATTTTTCATAATCATTTAATCATTTCTTCATGTTAGAACCCGTGAAACAAATAAGGTATCATAAAAACATTTATATGGTATAACCTATGGAAGAGAAAAGTGTTTTATAAAAGTCATTATATCATAAATATAAACCATTCAGTTAATTATTAGGAACAGTACATCTCTATAATATCCTGAGTAAATCATAACTAACATCAAACGATTTCATCTTAGTAGAGAATAATTTCAAATGATTGCATTGATTGTTTCTTTTAGAAGATAAATTTTCTTTTAAAATCATCGTTTAAATTGTTATTTTTTTTGAAATTCCATTTCATTAAAAAAAATTAAAACATATAATTGAATATTTATAAATTATTTAACAAAAATTAAAACATATTTAGAAAACAAGTTTTTGGAAGAATAGGTATTTCTAACTGAGGTGAGAAATATAGATTAATTTTCATATGAAAATTTTTCTCAATTAGTTTAAGTACCAATGTGTTAAAAAAATGCACTCTTATGTAACACCCCAAAATTCAAAAGTTAAACTTTATATTCAATACTATATATGACATGCACCACCATGTGTTAAAAGAAAATATATTAGCATGATACATTACAATGATAAATAAATATAATATATTCTATAGATTGTAATGAATGAAACACAATTTTATATTGCATCTTACAGAAGAGAGACCTTCCTTGATAGCTTTCATTTCCCACAAGATCGACATTCCTTGATATCTTGTGTTACACACAAGATAGAGTTTCACCAAATAACAATGTATTGTTAAAATATTGTTATTTAATATGATATGATATAACATAGTCATTATGTTAGTAGTTATGAATAGTATTTACTATCATATGAAAGTTTATATCTATATAAATATAAAATGAAGTCATTAGTTAACAATTATTGGGAAATGAAAATAAGACCCAATTGGATATAAGAAGGAAATATTATTGTTTTTATGCTTCAAAAGGAATATTGTCTCAATAAAAATAATTAATTACAATTAGAGTAATATTTTAATGAAATATATATGTTATATATTCAATAAAAATATTTTTTACAGTCATCCATTAGGTTTGATATGCATAAGATAAGAACAAACCAGATTTCACACATAAGGAACTTATCTTTTGTGGCGAGTGTTGTTTTTGAACTCGAGTTTTGGAATGTTGGATACTTTTTTTGTATTTTATTCTTGATTTCATGGGTTCTCACTTTCCCTTAAAAGTGTTTGGAAATAAAAAAGTAATTTTCAGCATGACCTATATTTTTATTAATGAAATTTTTCCGTATTTTTAGGGATAACCCATTTAATTATGAATTTTAAACCATTAATTGATTTATTATGTTAAAATAACCTTCATCATTGAATTCAAAAAATAAAAATTATGTTAGGGTGTATTTTTTATATTTTTTGGAAACATATGATTTCATAAAGAATAGTTAAAAATAATGAATTTTAGTTTAAAAATGTGTTTTCATCATATATATTTATAAGGTAAAATTATAAATTTAATTGTTTTTAATGTTTAATTAAATAATATTTTTATAAATTAATTAATTTTTGTCCATTTTAATTAATTCATCTATGAAATTGATTATAAAAACATTGAAAACATTCGAACATTTTTACTTAAAAACATGTATTGTTGTCCCTCCTACAGGATGAATTTTCAATTAATTTCTTCCACTTATGTGATTAGAATTTGGAAAAGTGTAATTGACATTAGGAATAAGAATAATTTATAATTTATTATAAGAAAACATATTTTTTGACAAAAAATATTTGCGAATGTAATTAAAAATAATTACAACAATTAAAATTAAATTAAACGTAATATGAGGACTAAACCATAACCATAAGGCCAAAAAATGGCATATACACATGTCCAAGAGCTATTTTATTTCCATATATCAACCATATAATATATTTTATAGAAATTGGACCATTATTGGATCCACTTAAAACATGAAAAACATGAATGGAATTCCATTGTCAAAATATTACAAGAGTGACACTCCTCCTCCACTATAAAAAGACATCCTCTCCTCCCACTTCTTCACTCCTCGAAAGACACTTTGGGTCGACCAAGATCTACCCAAATATATCCTAAAAATCCCTACCATAATCCTATATGCCTCCTCTAGATAATTAATCCATCCAATGACACATTTTGGTACAAACCAAAAAATGTTACCCGATTAAGAGGTAACATCTCTTATTAAGCTATTTAGTTTTATTTCTATTATCCAACCCCTAATATCATATTATTATGTTATAGTATAGAAATAATTGTATACTAAATATAATATTATGTTTATCATTAAAGTTTTATGTCTTCAATTTCCCACACTTCCATCTAATGGGTAACATACATACTATTTATGTGTACGATGAATTACTGTCTCACGAAAAAATGATTGTTCATTTTTCCTTTACCACCTCTCATGGTGGACATTATGGTGGAAACACTATTTATACATGTTATATATTATATATATTATGTATTTATGTTTCTTTAATTATTTTATAACACATACCCTTATAATTTCCATTTTGTATAAATATAATAGCATTGTTTGTGGAAATGTGGACTACAGCCTTTTCAATGAGATGCTATTCATTCACACTATACATATAACACATAATGAATTGTATTATTTAAACATATATGAAATTAAAACCCAATATATTATATTCATGATGTAATTACATTTCTTGATATATACTGTATATCATTTTATTTATTACCTTTTCATAGACTTAAAAAGTGATGACGTCGTTCATGGATGTGTGAACTACCGCCTCCTCGACATGATGTGATTCCTATTACATCAAAAGAATTCCATATATAATTTAATATGATTAAATAATATTTTATTTATGATAAAATTATATTTCTGGAAATATATTACTCTAGTTACCTTCTTTCCATAGCGATCATTGAAAAATGTGAACGTTACTCATTCATACGTATGGCCTACTATCTGTATGATTGTAACATTGATTAAATTTTTCAAAACCATATTTAATGAATATTTTTAAGAGTATAAGGGATGTATAATTATAATAAATATGTCTTGATTATTATCCTTGAGAATTTATATGTGGACCCCTTATCATACATATGGCCTATTGTTGGTGACTCATTTTTTCTACTAACACACAGCTATTCTGCTGGTGACAGTGAGGTTTTCCTTCCACCTTTTCACTGTCGGTCTCAACGGCATCGTTCCCAGCCTCACTCCCACTGCATTGGTGATTCATATTTTCTAATAATACTGATGTATCTCCCTCCCTTCCTCTGCAACTCAATGAAGTATCTTCAACCCACTTCACATCCCACCACTATCTGTCTCACTGAAGCTGCTCCTTTCTCCCCTCCTTTGACCACACAGTGACACTGATAGGACACCCCTCCTCTGTCTTACTACCTACATCCTCCACACTCACCGTTTCCCCATCGGTTTCATGGCTCACCATCACCCCTACTAACCATTGTCATCCTGCTCCTATCCCCACATCAATCACAGTAGCAACATGTAGAGGGGGCTGATTTCCGCATTTTCCACCTCTACAAAGTGGTATCAGAGCCTCAAATAAACCATGGAATCTGAAAAATATGAAAGAGAAAATTTTTATGGAAATAATGACTTTAATTTGTGGTGGTTAAAAATGTGATCCTTGTTAGTCTAGTAAGGCCTGCAAGACGCCCTTTACGGACATAAGAAACCCCATGTGAGTCAATCTGCTGATGGATAGACTGTGATGACCAATTCAGACGTCCCTCCTGACATTTTGATGAAATCCCATAGCTATTTAACATTGTCTTTAGGTGATAATGTTCTGCGGGAAGTCGCATACGAGACTTCCGCAGCTGGTATATGGTCCAAGATTGAAAAACTTTATATGAAAACTTCTTTAATTGGTTGTTTATGTATAAAGAAAAAGTTGTAGACTTTCAAAATGCGTCCTGGAATGTCCATTCAGACACACCTTGATGAATTCAATAAAATCTTATTAGAACTAGCCAATATAAATTTCAATGTTGAAGATGAGGACCAAGCCATTATACTTTTAATTTCCCTAGACAGTTCATATGAACACCTATTTGATGTTATGATGTATGGAAGAGACTCCTTGACCTTAGAGGAAGTCAAATCTACCTTGATTTCACGTGAGTTGCATAGCAAGGCTAAGGTTTGCCTGAAGCCGAGGGCCTGAATGTGAGGGGTCGTTCAGAGTTTCGAGGGAAGAAGAAAGGTAAAGGCAGGAAAGGTAGAGAAAGTTGTATCCAGTGGAAGGAACACCAGTATAAATCAAAAACAAAGGGGGTTATCTTTTTCCACTGTGGGAA
Source organism: Viscum album (assembly GCA_963277665.1). Taxonomy (NCBI): domain Eukaryota; kingdom Viridiplantae; phylum Streptophyta; class Magnoliopsida; order Santalales; family Viscaceae; genus Viscum; species Viscum album. Next base: position 518,495,291 of record OY728141.1, read on the forward strand.
ACATGTGCATATAAAACCCAAATGCCCTGAATTAGAATTTGGTAATCCTTCTAATGAATCTACTGATCATTCTCTCTTTGAAGACCAAGGCTATGAAAGTGCTGAGGTGTTGTGTGTTTCCTGTGATACTCTTGATGTTGAGTGGGTGTTAGATTCGGGTTGTTCTTTCTATATGTGCCCAAATAGGAGTTATTTTTCTAGTTTGATCGCGAGAGTTGAAGTAGAGGTTGTTCTAGGCAACAATAAGAGATGTTGTGTCATGGGTAGAGGCCCTATTATGCTAGAGCTCTCAGACCGTTCTCATGTCACCTTATTGGATGTGATATGGGTTTCATATTTCCACCAGAATCTCATCTCATTAGGTGTTCTAGATCAGAGAGGTTTTCCCTTTAAGTCTGATTCTGGTTGTCCTAGAATCTTGAAAGGATATCGTACTGTTCTTAGAGGCACCTTGTTGAATGGGTTTTATGTATTGGATGGAAGAATGAACACAAAGAAATTGGGCAACACCTATGTCACTAATAATGACAATACTATGCTTTGGAATAAGTGGCTAGGACATGTGAGAGCTAAAGGCTTAGAGGAATTGAACAAGCAAGGGATGCTCACTCTAGTTACACCGAGTAACTTACCCTTTTGTGAAGATTGTGTAATGGGTAAGTCTAAAAGAGTTAGTTTTCATAGATCCAGCTTTAAAGCTAGTCGCCCACTTGAGTATGTTCACTCTGATTTGTGGGGACCTACCGGGACTACCTCCCATGGTGGACGATCCTACTTTTCCACTTTTATAGATGACTTTTCTTGGAAATTATGGGTCTATATTTTGAAAAATAAATCTGACATCTTCGAGGTGTTTAAAACTTGGAAAGCCTCTGTTGAAAATAAATCTGGGAGAACGTTGAACGCTTTAAGAACCGACAATGGTCTTGAATACCTGTCTACTGAGTTTATCAAATTTTGTGAAAATGAAGGAATTTTGAGACACCGAACCGTGAGTCATACTCCTCAGCAGAATGGTCTAGCTGAGCATATGAACATTACCATTCTTGAGCGAGTTCATAGAATGCTTGCATGCTCGGGCCTCCCCAAATCATTTTGGGCAGAAGATGTCACTACGACAGTTTATTTGATAAATTGGTGTCCCTTGTCATCCAATGATTTTAAGACTCTTATTGAATTGTGGAGCAATCACCCCTCGTCCTATGAACATCTTAGAGTGTTTGGGTGCAATCCCTATGCTCTTGTGAAGGATAATAAATTTGATCCTCGAGCCATTAAGTGCATCTTCATAGGATATCCTACTGGGGTGAAGGGATATAAACTTTGGGTAGACAAACCCGACTTTCAAAAGTGCATCATTAGTCGGGATGTGGTTTTTCAAGAGTTTGTTCCTGCTAGAGTCCATCCTCCCACTGATGACAGTGAGGGTCCTTCTCAGAAGAGGGATCTTGATGTTGATCCTCCCAGTGTTAGTGAGTCTCCGGTTGAGACTCCCTCAGGCGCCCCTTTCTCATCCTGAGCTAGAATCTGGGTCTGATTCTGATGATGCTCCTGATAGTGGAGCTCATAGTGACCTTAGGGGTTATCAGCTCACAAGGGATAGGCAGGGGAGAGTCATTAGACCTCCTCCTAGGTACAGTCATGCTGACATGGTTGCCTTTTCCTTCAATGTGGTGGTGGATCATGGTGAAGAAGATCCCCAAAGCTATAATCAAGCTGTCAAAGACAGCAACTCTAACCATTGGATTTTGGCTATGGAAGATGAGATGAAATCCCTAAGAAGAACTATACTTAGTCCATAGTCAATAAACCACCTACTGCCAAGGTGATTGGCTATAAATGGATATACAAAATTAAAGAAGACAATATTTCAGGGAATAAAATTAAATTTAATGCTAGGCTTGTAGCCAAAGGTTTCCTTCAAAGAGAAGGAAATGATTATTTCGAAATTTTTTCCCTTGTAGTAAAACATTCTTCTATAATAATTCTTCTTGAGTTTTCTGCCCATTTAGATTTGCATATAGAATAGCTAGATGTCAATATTTCTTTCTTACATGGTGATTTAGATGAAAAGTTATACATGAAGCCTCCTGCTGGTTTTTGAACATGAATTTAAAGCTAACCAAGTTTTATTGCCTAATAAATCATTATATGGATTGAAACAAGATTCTAGACAATGGTACAATAAGTTTGATTCATTTATGCTTGAAAATGGTTTCAGCAAGAGTTAGTTTGACGAATGAGTATATTTTAAATTTGTTAAAAAATGCATGCTTTATTTACAGCATTATGTAGATGACATGTTGCTCATGTGTAGTGACATGAAATTAATCACCCATTTGAAAATGCAATTTAATTCAGCTTTTGAAATGAAAGACCTAGGCTGTGCTAAGAAAATTATGGGAATGGAGATTATTAGGGATAGAAAGCGTAGACTTTTGTATATATCTCAACGTGAATATATCCTTAAAGTGATTAAGGGATACTTGTTTGATTTTTTGAATCTTGTTAGTGTTCCTTTAGGTCACCATTTTAAATTGACTTTATCCCAGTCACCTTCCGCAGCTTCTGATATTGAATACATGAGTATAATCCCTTTTGATAATGTAGTCGGTAGTATTATGTATGCTACGATTTGTACTCGACTAGATGTTGCTTTTTCTATCTGTACTTTGAGCAGGTTTTTGGAAAATTGGGGAAAGCCTCGTTGGCATGCTCTTAAATGGTTGTTGAGGTAAATTTATTCTACTTCATCTCTATCAATTTGTTATGGTAAGAATGTTAGTTCATCGGAATTAGTGACTGGTTATGTTGATTGTGACTATGCTGGAAATATTGATATTAGTAAATCACTAACGGGTTATATCTTTACTGCATGTGGAGGACATATATCATGGAAGTGCAATATGCAGTCGGTGGTGGCCCTCTCGACCACTGAAGCCATACACATTGCACTGACAGAGGCCATTAAAGAATCCATATTGCTTAAGGGTTTGATTTCTGAACTTAGTATTATTAATGAAATTATTACAGTGCATTGTGATTCTCAATCTTCCCTTTATCTGTCTAAAAACATAGTTTTCCATGGTAGTTCCAAGCACATAAACATTAGGCTTCATTTCATTAGAGAATTTATTGAAAGTGGAGCAGTGCGTGTCACTAATATACACATAGATGAAAATCCAGCCGATAGTTTGACTAAGGCTGTGACTTTATCCAAGTTCAAGCATTGTTTAGATATCTTGAATTTGGCTCCTCTTGAATAACATTAGGTGCAAGAACATCTCCAATTTTATATGAAAATGGTGGAGATTTGTTAATTTTTTTATATTCATATAAAATTGTCTATGTTCCGCTTATCTTTTTTTTATTACATGAGTTTTTTATTTGTTTTATATGCTCAAACTTACAGGTCATTCATCTTGGAACCGCCCCTTTAATCCTGGCCACCCGGTCATATATGTGGTTACACTCGCTGTTATGGTTGTTTTGGCTTCTTCTTTTTTTCCCTTATAGGTAGGCCCGTCGTGAGGTAAGGGTTTTTTCTGGTTTTCGTTCAACAGAGAAGGATTCGCAGGCATCGTCATCTTCAAAGAAGGAGCCTTCTGGGTGCATTATTTTAGATCTAGCCATCTTTTGTCCTTGACGATCTAGGTCCGGCATCCACTGCTTGTGGCCGTCTCGCTTGAGGTGTGTTCCTATCCGGGCATGACATTGCAGTCGAGGGTGTTTCTAGTTAAGACAGTTCAAGACCTGAGTTTTCCCGCCGCAACGCTCCATATCTAGGTGATTTCAGGCAGCGCAACACCAGATCCCCATAGCGGCTCTCAATCCGGCGCTCTCCAGCCTTGCGTCGACTCCAACATACCTATTGAAGAGATCTGGACAGCCGGACCAAGACAGGTCTGGCGCTATGAGTTTTCCTTCACCTTTTCTTGGTTTGTTTTTGTGCGATTGTTGTTTGGTGTTTTCTCAACGAGATGTTCTTCCTGCTGATAGGTTTTATCATTGATTTTAGCCTCTTGTAATGTGTTTTGTTTGAGCATTTAATAATAAAATGTGTGTGGTGGTGTTCTTGTTGTGGAGTAGGGTCCAAAATGGTTCTGAACCATGTAAATACTTGTCTCATGCCTGTTCTTCTTTACTTTGCGTTGATGCCCGCAGTTGTGTTGTTATTCGCTGCTTTCTATTTTCAATTTTCTATTAACCGTACCATTTTGAACATCAAATTTTCATTATAAAAATTATTTCTCACATGTTCGTTTATTCGGTGTTCCCCGCTCATATTGGGGGATGTTTTCGGCGTTTCCCCCCTCCGCACAACATGAATCAAGGAGAAAAATTCACAGGAGCGCAAATTGAAACAAAAACTAATTCGTGTCAATTTTTTCACAATAATGTATATTAGAAGAACATCAATTTTCACAAAATGTAAAATTACCAATCCTTACTAGATCTGCCTCAACTCTAACCGGTTCCATCCTCTACCTCACACGTACGCCGCCTGCACTGTTGCCCCCATCACCATTTGAACCCCTTCTGGCAGGAGCCCCTGCTTGGTGCCGCAGCGCACCTCGCCACTATTCCCAGCTCACACTAAACCCTAGGTTGCGCCCTACCTGAGCAGTCCCCTATTCGAAACCCACTTCCCTGTTGTAGGAAATAGCTGCCTCCTGACTGAGCCTTAAATCATTAATTTTAAAAGAAGGTTTTTATTATGAATGTAGAAGGTGAATGAGGTTTTTTAAAACTTGGGGATTTGATGATTAAATATGAAAATAGAAAATGAAAGTGATAAAACAATGTAGAGATTAACAGTATAAATTAAGCGTGATCAACCCAGGGTACTCTCATGATGTCTATCCTTCATCACTTCATGATATAGGGTTATGTTCTTTTAATCCTTGGTTTGTAACACCTAGAACCAGAATGTTACTGAGTTTATACTAGGATACCTTCTAGGGTTCAGTCGAAAACACACAATGATTCATCGAACACCACCGGTGAATGGGTGATTTATGTTTGACCTCATAACCGAAACTCACCAAGGAAACACACGAAGAAATCGATGCACTGTCCAGGTTTGTATGTTATTTCTTTGTGATAACATGACATAAATGTACATGGCCTTGACAGTGCTTATGTGAGTTCAATTGACCACAATGAACCACACAAACACCGCAATTGAAATGGGGAAAATGAAGTGGTGAACGGTGTGTGAAACATCACATGAATGGGTACCCCCAAACATAATCATATGAGTTGAGCATGACATACCAGTACATAACTCAATAAAATTAAAATAGATGATGAAGAAAAACAACATACAACCTGGAATTAAAAATATCATTCAATATAATACAAAAATGAAGCTCGGGCTTACATCACGTTTCTCCGAGGGTGATCACATGGGGTTTAAAAACCCATGAGAGAGGAGGAAGAGAAAGATGATGGGGTAGAAATCCCCATAGCCTCCAGAACGTCTAGGGATATTGAGAAGACTCCTTGGGGACTCCAAAATGGCAGAACCTTTCCTCCCAATCGAACTCCCAAATGGGGAGCCCAAGGTGCCATTTTATAAAAAAAATTGGAAGGTGGTTTGAGGCACACAGATTTCTTCAATCCACTTGTACCATGTGTTTCAACCAATATACACTTTAATATCCCTTTGGACAAAACTGGAAAGTTGTATCCCCACTTCCTGACTATCTCCACTGAATGTTTTTCATCAATTGGACAAGTGTATCCAGAGATATGGACAAATTACAAAACACCGCATTTGACATTGTGTAGATTTGATTCTTTGGACATATCAGTTCGGTTGGGCCCCTTGACGGCTGAATTGGGCTTGGATTCCTTCATAAGAGTTGTAGCCCATTATATTTTGTACCAGTACATAAATTATGAGCCCATTTGGAAGCACATAATTTTCTATACCAGCACAACAGTGGACAAGTCTTCATGGATCCATACAATTTTGGCCCATTTTTATTTCACTTCATCAAGGGCCCTCCAAATCATCTCCTCCTACATTGAAATAATAAAAACAAGTAACATTTCCCCTTATAATATTGATTAACATTAATTAATTGATTCAAACATAAAGTGAAATTTATTATTATATTTGGAATATTCATTACAAAACTAGTTTAAAACAGCGGTGTAAGGGTGGAATAAAACAGTGAATCGTGGTACGATCAAGGCTTGTGAAGGGAGCTTTGAGATTATAGAGAATTCCTTTTTGTGGAGTAGTAGTGATGAGCAGAGAGTTTCATGGGGATAATTCATTGACATTCATCACCAATTGATTTTTTCCATCCTTCAACTCCAGTACTAACTTCTTCAAACCTATCCAGACACCATCACTTACATCCCTTCTACAAAACCATTCGACACCATTTCCAATCAATCCAGCATCGACTACTCACTAACATCCATCCATCACTCCATAAAAATATCCATACTCCAGGGTGCAGGTAAATTCTTCCTTCAATCCTCAACACTCATCCATCAGACCTCACTTCCAGACTACCTTCTAGAGGACCATCATATCTGAGAATCATCCACCATTTTCATACTCGATTCTCAGGGCGGGATATCGAGAGCTCCTCCTCACCACCATTAGGTGGGACAGAGGGCTAGATATATCTAGAGATCAAGCAGGGAAAAATATTTTTTCCTTTTTCTTTGTTTTTAGTATTTTATCCACATCATGATGTTTATTTATTTTAATTCTATTATAACATTTAATTTAATCATTATGTCTGGATAAATCCCTTAGGGTGGATAAGCTTATCCGGTCATATCTTCGTGATCTTGTTCATGCACGACTCTCAGCTAGATAGTCTCTCTCTCACTTTTCATTGGATGGTTTCATTTTCAAAATATCATGATTATGTGAAAACTTATCTTTCTTGATTTTGAATGAAAAATTTCTTTCAACCTAAGGATTTCATTGATGAATGAATCATGCTCAAATGAGAGAGACACACTAAACTCAACTAAAAATTTGATCCCAATAATTTATGACATTTATCATTATGTGATGGAATGATTTTTACAGTTGAAAGACTGTAAGGATTATTCTTTCCAAGCTGACTAGATGAAAAATCATTCCAGTTAACTTAATTCAGTTCCACATATTTAAACATCAGTTAATGAATAAGGGAATGCATCATTTAAATCAGCCAATGGAATTCCCCCTACTCATCTATTGGTTGTTTTTACTACATGTCTGTATGCTTTCTGTCTTACTTATTTCTTGATAAAACATTCACTTCCTCACACACAGCACTTCATCCACTTCACATTAATACAACCTTCATCCAAGGTTGTTTATTTTGTGTATTTTTTTGTTTTGTTTTGTTTTTATTTGATCACTAAGCCCAACTTTAGACCTCCCTGTGGTTCGACCCTATCTTTCCACTTTACTAAGTAATAAGTAGGAATATATAAATTTTAATTTTCTCGCATGAGCCCAATAATGCACAACGATCAAATTTTGGCACCGTTTCTTGGGAGGCCATGTGCGATTATCTAAAAAATAAGAAAAAAATAAATAATAATAATAAACTGTTAAAAAATTCAAAAAAAACATGACATACAAAAATACATAACAAAAAGAAAATTCAAAAAATCTGTTAACCACCTGTTTTATGTTCGCTAGGTCTAAATATAAAAATTTAGAGCCTGTGAACCCTGAAACGAAAAAGGAATTGAAAAACATGAAAAATAACAAAAATGAAGTGAAAATGTAAGATAATAGAGAATCTGAAAATCACAACCTGAATAATCCACCTCCAAAAAACATGAACCCATCTGGAAATGAGATAGTTGAGATGCACAACCTGAGATAATTACTTCTTCCCTCTATGTATAGAAACCCTTAATGAATTAGGATCCCTCCTAGGTCCATGAATTAGGAAATCAGGCCATCCATGCTTAGTCACCTACCGACCTTCAATGGGATGCCTAATGAAGAATCCCTTGACTTCATTAAATCCTTCTATTGTTGTAGAGACTCAGGTTTTGGCCCTTTCAGACTTTGGAATATTTTGATGAATAATTCTAGAGCTAGGCGCAAAGACAACGTCCGATTCCGATGCCCGGTGTGCCCGGAATTAATTTTATAAAAATATTAATTATTTTTATACTATGCACGTGGAAGGGGTGAATTTTCTCCTAAACAGTAGCTGAAAACAAGAATATGAGGGCACGGTTGCATCCGGAGTGTGTCGTTTACCCTAAGCCGGGTGTAAACATTGCGGACGCGGGCTTGTTGTAGAAAAAGCCACCAGGGGCGTTTCCGTAAATAAATGGAAAAGCTTATTTATGAGCTTCGGCTCGAATAACTCCTGAACGGAGTCTCGGATCGAAATTCTGAGTTCACCGTTGTGCTCAGAACACTGTGTTTTCTCTAGGGGTGACCTAATCTTCTCTACGCTGGGTATTTTGGTCGGGGATGTTAAATGGTGGTTTAAGTAATTAATTAATTAAACCTAATCATTCCACCCCCTCACCTCTCATGTTGGGCGAATCAAGGAGGAACCGTGGAATCCCTCTCCTCCTCCTCTTCTCAACTAACCACCCAAATCAAGCAAACAAGGTGTCGTTTAACTTCGATTTTGACGGCGGTCACTCCTAGATCGAGCAGCGGCAGCAGCGGAGCGTGCAAAGCTTCGGAGATCTACCAAAAGGTAGGTGGTTTGATTTTTAAAATCCCAAATCCCGTTTTTTTGTTTTTTATTCTTCAAATCATCATAAGGGTTGTGTAGTTCGGGTACCGAGCATTCCGAAACATGTTACGGATCTGAATTTGGAGCACCGGGGTGCTCCCGATGGCTCCCGGATGTTTTTTGGCGGAAATTCCGGACTCCGGTGGCAGCCATAGTGGATTCTAGCAAGGGTGGTGGCGGCGTGGTGGATTCTGGCGGTGGCGCGGTGGTTTCCGGTGAGGCCGGCCGTGGTCCGGCCAGGATTTTCCGAGGGTTCTTTAAACCCCCATAACTCGCAAACTGTAACTCCGATTTGCGATACGTTTATGAAAACGCGTTCCTTGCGTCGATAAAGACATTTTGATCTAACTTTGAGAATTTTTTGAGTGTTGTTTTGGCCTGAGGCCATGAAACGTTGAAAATAATAATAATATTTTATTATTTTTAACTTCGATATGCCATAACTCATGCACGGAGTGTCCAAATGATGTGCTGTCAGTGGTGTTGAGACCCTGATGGTATGACTGAATTTTAAAGATAGTTTCTAGGTGTTGGGACTGAGAAAAGGGTGTGGGACCAATGAGGCTGGGTTCCAGCATTTTTATAGAAACGTGACTTTTCCGCCAGGTGTCTTTTTTGGACGATCGAGTAGTCGATCTTGTGTGTTTTTTCATAGAAATCGCAATGGTATGATCCGCTTGATGAATTTCAGAATCGTGGTGTGGGCCCCATCGGGCTGGCTATGATGAATAGTACCTTTTCCACCGAGTGTCCGTTTTGGACAATCGAGTAGTCAATCTCGTGGTTTTTTCTGAGGGGATCGCAATGATATGATCCTCTTGATGAGTTTCAGGACCATGGTGTGGGCCACATATGGGCAGGCTATGGTGAATAGTACCTTGTTAATTGGTTTTCTGTTTCGGGCAAGTAAACCACCTATCTTGCGTGTTTTTCCACATGGATTGCGATGGTGGCCTCGATATCGGCCTTGGAGGTGCATGGTGTGGTGTTGTGGTCGGTCGTTCAGGGTTAGTGACGTTTGAGCCAACAGTAGTTGATGGTACTCCCTTTGTTCGTTTCTACAAGGGTTCGCGCGACATTATAACATTAGTATAGGTTTGTGATCCTCTCGATGGGATGTTTAATCTGTTAGAGTTATGGAATCCTTCCGGTGGGCCCTAAGCGGCATCCTCTAGCATCATTTTCTTAGATCGGGTTCTTGGTATCGTTGTGACCTCTTATTCACAGGCAGAGATCCCCTATCTACTAGGTTAACCCCGTAGGGTTTGTGGCATCATCAGGAATATGATCCCCTATGCAGTGGTCCGTGCTCAGTACGGTTGTGGAATTGTTGGGTATATGATCCCCTACTCAGCATGAGGATTTTAGTAGGATTGCGGTATCGTTGGTTATACGATCCCCTACTCAGCGCGTGGTTTCGGTAGGGTTGGTGCATCGTCGGTTCGATCCCCTACTTCACGAGTTATACCAGATAGGGTTTCGGTATCGTCGTGACCACCTTTAATCAGGCGACGATCCTCTATCTAAGTGACGTGTTTCTGTCGAGCGCCAGATTAGGTTGTGGTATCCCCTAGTGGATCCTGGGAGTGATCCCCTATCTGTGAAATCTACGAATGCCAGATCGGGTTGTGGTATCCCTTAGCGGATCCTTGGAGTGATCCCCTATCTGTGTGATCTTTGAATACCGGTGTGGGTTTTGGTATCCCCTAGAGAACCCTAGGAGTGATCCCCTATCCGAGGAGTTTGTTGTTCTTGCTGTTTCAGCGTGGTTTTCTCAGTGATGATATCTGATGAGCGTGATCTCTTGGATGGGTGTCTCAGATGTTTGTGTGGGACCCGATGGAGTGTATCTTTTGAACGGGTGTCATATGGGATGATAGTGATCATGGAGTGTGTTCGCCTAGTTTTAAAAAGTTGCTAGTGATGAGGTCGGTACCTCATGTGGCTTGGTGTGAGAAACGAGTATATCTAGATGTTCAAGGTATATGTATGGCCATATACCTGACTGGATGTTCGTGATAAATGCATGGGTGTATAACTATGCTGATGTTCAAGGTGTATGTATGGGAATACACCTGAATCAAGCTGACTAGTTGTGTTTATCCAAGGATGGTCTCAAGATGGAATTTCTCTCTCGTTTGGGTTTTCTCTGGCTGGGTTGAGCCGACTGTTGACTTTCAGTTGCTCTCTTTTGTTTTGGGTTTTTGGGGTGCCTACTGAGTATTGTTATACTCACCCCTGCACGGGCTTTTCCTGCACATGTTTGTGTCTTGTGCAGACCACATGTCTTTCGATGGAGTCCTAGGAGGACCCAGAGCAGGCGGAGCTGAGTGAGCGGGACTAACCATGGAGTCATACCGGAGTTGTGCCGAGGATCTTTTCAGTGGTGCTTTTGGTAGCGTACCCCTTCTTTCGAGCATGTTGGATGCCTTTTTAGTTTTCTTTTGGTGGGCTCCATTTTTTCCTTTTTGTACTGATATTTCACTCTGGTTTGGGATAGTTATATAGATGCATTTAATATTCAGTTTTATATATATCTACACTGTTTCATGGAGGTATATGTGGGTGTATGTGTACAGTTACCTTAGGCTAATGCCTCTCTTGTGTGTGATAGCCTACCCAGCGGCAGTCTCCAACCCTTGGCCTTTTGAGGTTGGATTGGGGAGTCACGGCTTGAGCCCCATTGGGTCGGGTCGTGTCAGAGTGGTATCAGAGGAGGTTCCACCTTTGGGATCTCAGAGAATAGCTGTTCTATATCTGAGTTTGATTTAGGCTGCATAGCGGCAGCGTTATGATGTTTTGAGTTTAGATTTCAGGCCAGGGACTCCAATGTTGGTGCAACGGATGACGTATCCTTTCACTAGGACTCTGATAACCTGCATTTCGACTCAAGACGTTTGTACACTGGTCGCAGGGACATAACGGTACATGAATCATATATGTCTGAGTATTTGGGTTTCCCTTGTTCTTCTTGAGTCAGATCTCCAGATATACTCTTTGCATATGGTGCGTCCTGACTCTATTTCAGGATACCTCCACGAAGAAAGCCTCGAGAGTTTTGCAATGATATTGTGGTGATGATCCACCCCATGTAGAGGCTATAGACCAGGGAATAGGTTCTGAGGCTGCACCTCCAGGTGGTCCACCAATTGATCCACCACCTGTTGAGAAGATGGTTATGCTGGTAGTGCAGGACGAGGTTGCGCGTAGGCTGAGTGTGATGCATGAGTTCCAGAGGCAGCGAATTATATGGTTTCGGGGTGATCTAGACCCTCAGGCAGCTGATGACTGGCTCGAAGCAATCACTTGAGTTTTTCGCCTGGTGAGGACACCCCTAGATCAGATAGTGGTCCTAGCGGCGAGCCTTCTGCATGGTTCGGTTAGGCGATGGTGGAGTTTGCTGACGCAGTCCCATGATGAGGATACCCTCACGTGGGCAGAGTTTGATTAGCTTTTCAGGGAAGAGTTCTATCCGGTGATGCTGAGGTTAGTGTGGATTCAGGAGTTTCTGTAGGTTCGGTAGGAGGGAAAGACTGTGTCGGAGTACTCAGAGAGGTTTACAGACCTGTCGCGCTACTCCCTGGATATGGTTAGAGACTCATTATTTAGTGCTCAGATCTTCAAGCAGGTCCTATGCAGAGACATATGGGTAGATGTGGTTTCCTTGTGCCTGCCCTCCTATGTTGGAGTGTTGGAGCGAGCTTTGGTGGTGGAGAGCTTTTTGGCTGAGCAGATTCAGCCCGTCAGTGCTGGGCATGTGGTATCCATGACATTAGCAGTTGGTAGCCGGCGATAGTCGCAGGGGTCTGGGCGTGGTCGACGTTTCAGGAAGATACCCTGGGATGGAGGATCTGAGGCTCAGGGCCCACAGAACTTTCAACGGATTCCCAGGATGACCCAGAGTAGGAGGAGCTGAGTGATCGGGACTGACCGTGGAGACTTACCGGAGCTATGCCGAGGAGCTTTTCAGTGGTGCTTTTGGCAGAGTACCCCTTCTTCTGGGTAGGTTAGACGCCTTTGTTGTTTTTTTTGGTGGGCCCTATTTTTCCCGTTTTGTACTGCTATTGTACTCTGGTTTGGGATAGTTGTATGCATGCATTTAATATTCAGTTTTATATATCCCTTCATTGTTTCATGGAGGTGTATGTGGGTGTGTGTGTACATGTACCTTAGGCTAGTGACTCCCTTGTTTGTGATAGCCTACTCGGCACTAGTCTCCAACCCCTGGCCTTTGAAGTCGGGCTTGGGGAGTCATAGCTCAAGCCCATTTTTGGTCAGCCGGAGGAGAGGCAGTGTTACGCTTGTGATAGTAAGGGAAATATCGCTAGATATTGTCTGACCCGTCATGCTTCTGAGAGGGAGTCGGTTGATATACCGCCTTGGAAGAGGAAGCATCTAGAGTATGGCGGTCTGTAGGGTGGCAGACGAGGTGATGCAGTGAGTGAAACAACGGGAGGTGGTAGGCGGTATCAGGTGCAACCACCACCACCCCCAGGTGGTCCATGCCGAGCTCAGGGAGCTGGAGGGAGAGGGCAAGGATAGATGTAGGCCTTGGAGGTTGTTGACACAGAGGCTCCGCATATGGATAGAGGTACACCTTCTGTCCTTTCTACTTTCTATATTAGTTTGATAGACACTGTTTAGCGGTACTCTTTCCTTTTTGTTGTTTGTTTGAGTTTTGTTCAGGGCATTGGTAAAACCCTGTGTGGGTGTTTTTCAGTGTGCTTCAAATTCATAAGGAAGAGGGATTCTTCCCCCACCGAGACGTGTTTTTGTGACACGATCAAAACCATGTGGGTGAGTCAGTGCCACCAAAAGTGGATAGTGTTTAGGTGTGGTGGATGAGTCCCTCTGACTTATGTGTTCGGGCATGGGTGTTTGTTGGCGAACTCGCTGGAGTGGGAGACCCAGTTGAGAATCTAGTTGCCTTCCCTGTGCTTCTGGATTTTCGAGAACGAAAAGTTCTAAGATGGGGAGGATGTAGCGACTCAGGTTTTGGCCCTATCATAATTTGGAATATTACTATGAATAATTCTAATGCTATGCGCGAAGACGACGTGTGATTATGAGACCCGGTGTGCCTGGAATTAATTTCATAAAAATATTAAGTATTTTTATACTATGCACGTGGTAGGGGTGTGTTTTCTCCTAAACAGTATCTCAGAACAGGAATCCGAGGGCATAGTTGCATCCGTAGTGTCCTGTTTACCCTAGGAGGTGTGTAAACCCTGCGGGCACGAGCCTGCCGTGAAAAAATCCACCAGGGGAATTTTCATAAATAAATGGAAAAGTTTATTTATGAACGTCGTCTCTAATAACTCCTGAAAGGAGCCTCGAATTGAAATTTCGAGTTCTCCATTGTGTTTAGAACTCCACGTTTACCCTAGGGGTGACCTAATCTCTCTCCAATGGACGTTTTAGTTTGGGACGTAAAATGATGGTTTAATTAATTAATTAATTAAACCTAATCATTCCACCCCCTCACCTCTCACGTTGGTCGAATCAAGAAGGAACCATAGAATCCCTCTTCTCCTCCTCTTCTCAACTAACCACCCAAATCAAGCAACAAGGTGTCGTTGACCTTCGATTTTCACGGCGGTCGCTCCTCGATCGAGCAGTGGCAGCAGCGGAGCACGCAAAGCTTTGGTGATCCGTCAAAAGGTAGGTGGTTTGAGTTTTAAAATCCCAAAATCCAGTTTTTGTGTTTTTTTTCTTCAAATCATCATAAAGGTTGTGTAGTTCGGGTCCCGAGATTTCCGAAACATGTTACAGATCTGAATTTGGAGCACCGGGGTGCTCCTGGAGGTTTTCCGGCAGAAATTCTAGTCTACAGAGGTGGCCATGGTGGATTCTGGTGAGGGCGGTGGCAGCGCGGCGGATTCCGGTGAGGGTGGCAGCAACGAGACAGATTCCGACAGCGGCGCTGTGGTTTCCGGCGAGGCCGGCGGTGGTCCGGCCAAGATTTTCTGGGGGTTCTTTAACCCCCGTAACTCGCAAAATGTAACTCTGATTTGTGAGAAATTTGTAGAGACACGTTCTTTGAGTCAAGAAGGACCTTTTGAACTCACATTGAGAATTTTTTGAGTTGTGTTTTTGGCCCACGGCCATGAAACGTTGAAAATAATAATAATATTTTATTATTTTTAACTTCGATTCTCCATAACTCCTGCACAGAGTGTCCAAATTACGTGCCATCAGTGGCGTTGAAAACCTAATTGTACGAAGGAAATTTCAAGATAGTTTTTGGGTGTTGGGAGCGAGAACAGGGTGTGGGCCCCACACGGCCGGGTTCCAGCATTTGCTGAGAAACGTGACTATTCAACCGGGTGTCTGTTTTACACGATCGAGTAGTCGATCCCATGTGTTTTTTCGAGGGGATTGCAATGGTGTGATCCGCCTGATGAGTTTTGGGATCATTCTGTGGGCCCAAACAGGGCTGGCTACGGTGAATAATACATTTTCCTCCGGGTGTCCCTTTCTAACGATCGAGTAGTCGATCTTGTGGGTTTTTTCGAGGGGATCACAATGGTGTGATCCGCTTGATGAGTTTCAGGATCATGGTGTGAGCCCCACACAGGCAGGCTACGATGAATAGTACCTTGTTCAACAGTTGTCTGTTTCGGGTGAGTAAACCACCTATCCTGCATGTTTTTCCGCGTGGATCGCGATGGTGGCCTCGGTATCAGCCTTGGAGGTGCGTGGTGTGGCGTTGTGTTAGGTCGCTTGTGTTAGCGACTTTTGGACCAGCAGTAGTTGAGGTTACTCCCTTGGTTTGTTCCTACGAGGGTTCAAACGACATCACAACCTTACAATAGGTTTGTGATCCTCTCAATGGGATGTTTAATCTATTAGAGTTGTGGAATCCCTCCAGTGGACCCAGAGCAGAATCCTATAGCATCGTTTCCTTAGATCAGGTTCTTGGTATCATTGTGACCGCTTATTCATGGGCAGTGATCCCCTATCTAGCAGGTTAACCCCGTAGGGTTTGTGGAATCATCAGGAATATGATCCCCTACGTAGTGGGCCGTGCTCAGTAGGGTTGTGGCATCGTCGGGTATACGATCCCCTACTCTACATGAGGATTTTAGCAGGGTTGCGGTATCGTTGGTTATATGATCCCCTATTCAACACGTGGTTTTGGTAGGGCTGGTGCATCATTGGTTCGATCCCCTACATCGCGAGTTATACCAAATAGGGTTCTGGTATCGTCGTGACCAACTTTAACCGGGCGGCGATCCTCTATCTTAGTGACGTGTTTCTGTTGAGCGCCAGATCGGGTTGTGGTATCCCCCAGCGGATCCTGGGAGTGATCCCCTATCTGTGAGATCTATGAATGCTAGATCAGGTTGTGGTATCCCCCGGTGGATCCTGATAGTGATCCCCTATCTGTGAGATCTTCGAATACCGGTGTAGATTTTGGTATCCCCTATATGACCCTATGAGTGATCCCCTATCCGAGGAGTTTGTTGTTCTTGCTGTTTCAGTGTGGTTTTCTTAGTGACAATATCTGACGAGCATGATCTCTCAGGTGGGCATATGAGATGTTTGTGTGGGAACCGATGGAGTGTATCTCTCAGACGGGTGTCATCTGGGATGACAGTGATGATGGAGTGTGTTCATCTGATTTTGAACCGTTTCTGGTGATGAGGTCGGTACCTCATGTGGCTTGGTTCGAGGAACGAGTATATCTGGATGTTCAAGGTATATGTATGGGTGTATTCCTGAGTGGACATTCGTGATATATGCATGGGCGTATACCTGTGCTGATGCTAAAGGTGTATATATTGGAATACACCTGAATCAAGCTGACTAGTTCTGTTTAGCTGAGGATGGTCTCGAGATGGATTTTCTCCCTTGTTTGAGTTCCCTCTGGCTGGGTTGAGCTGACTGTTGCCTTTCAGTTGCTCTCTTTTGTTTTGGATTTTTGGGGTGCCTACTAAGTATTGTTATACTCACCCCTGCATGGGATTTTCCCACACATGTTTGTGTCTTGTGAAGACCACATGCCTTTCGATGGAGTCCTAGGAGGACCCGGAGTAGGCGGACCTGAGTGAGCGGGCCTGACCATGGAGTCTTACCGGAGTTGTACTGAGGAGCTTTCTGGTGGTGCTTTTGGCAGCGTACCCCTTATTCTGAGCAGGTTGTACGCCATTTTAGTTTTCTTTTGGTGGGACCTGTTTTCCCCTTTTTGTACTGTTGTTGCACTCTTGTTTGGGATAGTTGTATGCATGAAATTAATATTCAGTTTTATATATCCCTGCACTGTTTCATGGAGGTGTATGTGGGTGCGTGTGTACAGGTACCTTAGGCTAATGCCTCCCTTGTGTGTGGTAGCCTACTCATTGCTAGTCGCCAACCCCTGGCCTTTGAAGGCGGGCTTGGGGAGTCACAGCTAGAGCCCATTTTTGGCCAGCCGTAGGAGAGGCAGTGTTACGCTTGCAACAGTCGGGAACATCTCGCTAGAGATTGTCTGACCCGTCGTGATTATGAGAGGGAGTCGGTTGATATACCTCCTTGTCAGAGGAAGCGTCTCGAGTATGGAAGTATGCAAGGTGGCAGACGAGGCGACGAAGCGGGTGCAACAGCGGGAGGTGGTAGGCGGTATCAGGTTCAACCACCACCAACCACAAGTGGTCCATGCCGAGCTCAGGGAGTTGGAGGGAGAGGGAGAGGACAGCTGTAGGCCTTAGAGGTTGTTGACCCAGAGGCTCCGCAGATGGATAGAGGTACACCTTCTGTCCTTTATACTTTCTCTAGTGGTTTGATAGAAACTGTTTAGCGGTACTCTTTCATTTTTGTTGCTTGTTTGAGTTTTGTTCAGGGCATTGGTAAGACCCTGTGTGGGTGTTTTTCGGTGTGCTTCAAGTGCATAAGGAAGAGGGATCGTTCCCCCACCGAGACGTGTTTTTGTGACACGATCAAAACTGTGCAGGAGAATCAGTGCCACCCAATGTGGATAGTGTTGAGGTGTTGTGGATGAGTCCCTCTGACTTATGTGTTCGTGCATGGGTGTCTGTTGGCGAACTCACTGGATTGGGAGACCTAGTTGAGAGTCTAGTTGCCTTTCTTGTGCTTATAGATTTTCAGGAACGAAAAGTTCTAAGGTGGGGAGGATGTTGCGACTTGGGTTTTGGCCCTATCATACTTTGGAATATTACTATGATTAATTATAGAGATTTTCATTAAGACGACGTGTGATTCTGAGGCACAGTGTGCCCGAAATTAATTTTATAAAAATATTAATTATTTTTATACTATACACATGGAAGGGGTGTGTTTTCTCCTAAACGGTAGCTCAGAACAGAAATCTGAGGGCACTGTTGTATCTGGACCGTGTTGTTTACCCTAGGAGGGGTGTAATCATTGCGGGTGCGGGCCTGCCGTGGAAAAAGCCACTGGGGGTGTTTTCGTAAATAAATGGAAAAGATTATTTATGAACTTCGGTTCGAATAACTACTTAATGGAGTCTCGGATTGAAATTTTGAGTTCTCCATTGTGTTCAGAACGCCACGTTTACCCTAGGGGCAACCAAATCTTCTCTACACCAGGCGTTTTGGTCAGGGACGTAAAATGGTGGTTTAATTAATTAATTAATTAATTAAACCTAATCAATCCACCCCCTCACCTCTCACGTTGGGCGAATCAAGAAGGAACCACAGAATCACTGTTCTCCTCCTCTTCTCAATTATCCACCCAAATCAAGCAAACAAGGTGTCGTTGAGCTTCGATTTTCACGACGGTCGCTCCTAGATCGAGCAGTTGCAGCAGCAGAGCACGCAAAGCATTGGTGATACTCCAAAAGGTAGGCGGTTTGAGTTTTAAAATCCCAGATCAATTTTTTATGTTTTTTTCTTCAAATCATCATAAAGGTTGTGTAGTTTGGATCCTGAGCTTTCCAAAACAGGTTACAGATCTGAATTTGGAGCACCGGGGTGCTCCCGGTGGCCCCCGGAAGTTTTCTGGCGGAAATTCCCTTCTCTAGCGGTGGCCATGGTGGATTCTGGTGAGGGAGGCGGCAGCGCGGTGGATTTCGGTGAGGGTGGCGGCAACGCGGCGGATTCCGACAGCGGCACGGTGGTTTCCAGTGAGGCCGACGGTGGTCCGGCCAGGATTTTCCTGGGGTTCTTTAAACCCCCGTAACTCACAAATTGTAACTCTGATTTGTGGGCCGTTTGTGGAGACACATTCCTTTAGTCGAGAAGGACCCTTTGAACTCTCTTTTAGAATCTTGTGAGTCGTGTTTTTGGCCCAAGGCCATGAAACGTTGAAAATAATAATAATATTTTATTATTTTTTACTTCGATTCTCCATAACTCCTACACAGAGTGTCCAAATGATGTTCCATCAGTGGTGTTGAAACCCTGATGGTACGAAGTACATTTCAAGATAGTTTTTGGGTGTTGGGACCGAGAATAGGGTGTGGGCCCCACGAGGTCGGGTTCCGGCATTTTCTGAGAAACGTGACTTGTCCACCGAGTGTCTGTTTTGGACGATCAAGTAGTCGATTTTGTGTGTTTTTTCGAGGGGATCGAAATGGTGTGTTCCGCTTGACGAGTTTTGGGATCATGGTCTGGGACCCACCAGGGCTGGCTACGGTGAATAGTACATTTTCCACCGGGTGTCTGTTTCTGATGATCGAGTAGTCGATCTCGTGGGTTTTTCCAAGGGGATCGCAATGGTGTGATCCGCTTGATGAGTTTCGGGATCGTGGTGTGGGCCCCACACGGGAAGGCTACAATGAATAGTACTTTGTTCCCCGGTTGTTTGATTTGGGTCAGTAAACCGCCTATCCTGCGTGTTTTTCCCTGTGGATCACGATGGTGGCCTCGGTATCGGCCTTAGAGGTGCGTGGTGTGGCGTTGTGGTAGGTTGCTCATGTTAGCGATGTTTTGACCAGCAATAGTTGAGGTTACTCCCTTGGTTCGTTTCTACGAGGGTTTTCATGGAATCACAACCTTACTATAGGTTTGTGATCCTCTCGATGGGATGTTTAATCTGTTAGAGTTGTTGAATCCCTCCAGTGGGCCTGGAGTGGGATCCTCTTGCATCGTTTCCTTAGATCAGGTTTTTGGTATCACTTTGACCGCTTCTTCATGGGCAGTGATCCCCTATCTTGCAGGTTAACCCCATAGGTTTTGTGGCATCATCGGGAATATGATCCCCTACGTAGTGAGCCGTGCTCAGAACGTTTGTGGCATCGTCGGGTATACGATCCCCTACTCTGCATGAGGATTTTAGGAGGGTTGTGGTATCATTGGTTATACGATCCCCTACTCAACCTGTGGTTTCGGTAGGGTTGGTGCATCATTGGTTCGATCCCCTACATCGCGAGTTATACCAGATAGGTTTCTGGTATTGTTGTGACAAACTTTACCTGGGCGGCGATCCTCTAACTTAGTGACGTGTTTCTGTTGAGTGCCAGATCGGGTTGTGGTATCCCCCAACAGATCCTGGGGGTGATCCCCTATCTGTGATATCTACGAATGCTATATCGGGTTATGGTATCCCCGGGCGGATCTTGAGAGTGATCCCCTATCTATGAGATCTTCGAATACCTGTGTAGGTTTTGGTATCCCCTAGAAGACCCTAGGAGCGATCCCCTATCTGAGGAGTTTATTGTACTTGCTGTTTCAGTGTGGTTTTCTCAGTGACAATATCCAACGAGCGTGATCTCTCAGGTGGGTGTCTGAGATGTTTGTGTGGGAACCGATGGAGTGTATCTCTCTGACAAGTGTCATCTGGGATGACAGTGATCATGGAGTGTGTTCTCCTGGTTTTGAACCATTTCTGGTGATGAGGTCAGTACCTCATGTGGCTTGGTTCAAGAAACGAGTATATCTGGATGTTCAAGGTATATGTATGGGTGTATACCTGAGCAGACATTTGTGATATATGCTTGGGTGTAGACCTGTGATGACGCTAAAGGTTTATGTATGGGAATACACTTGAATCAAGCTGACTAGTTGTGTTTAGCTGAGGATGGTCTCGAGATGGAGTTTCTCCCTTGTTTGGGTTCCCTCTGGCTGGGTTGAGCTGACTGTTGCCTTTCAGTCTCTCTCTTTTGTTTTTGATTTTTGGGGTGCCTACTAAGTATTGTTATACTCACCCCTGCATGGGATTTTCCCGCACATGTTTGTGTCTTGTGCAGACCACATGACTTTCGACGGAGTCCTAGGAGGACCCGGAGCAGGCGGAGCTGAGTGAGCGGGCCAAACCACGGAGTATTACCGGAGTTGTACTGAGGAGCTCTCTGGTGGTGCTTTTGGCACTGTACCCCTTCTTCTAAGTAGGTTGGATGCCTTTGTAGTTTTCTTTTGGTGGGCCCTGTTTTTCCATTTTCGTACTGCTATTGCACTCTGGTTTGGGATAGTTGTATGCATGCATTTAATATTCGGTTTTATATATCCCTACACTGTTTCATGGAGGTGTATGTGGGTGCATGTGTATAGGTACCTTATGCTAATGCCTCCCTTGTGTGTGATAGCCTACTCGGCGCTAGTCGCCAACCCTTGGCCTTTGAACGCGGGCTTGGGGAGTCACAGATCGAGCCCGTTTTTGGTCAGCCGTAGGAGAGGCATTGTTATTCTTGTGATAGTCGGGGACATCTCACTAGAGATTGTCCGACCCATCGTGGTTCTAAGAGGGATTCGGTTGATATACCGCCTTGGCAGAGGCAGCGGCTCGAGTATGGCGGTATACATGGTGGCGGACGATGCGACGGAGCAGGTGCAACAGTGGGAGGTGGTAGGCGGTATCAGGTGCAACCACCACCACCCCTAGGTGGTCCATGCCGAGCTCAGGGAGCTGGAGGAAGAGGGCGAGGACAGTAGTAGGCCTTAGAGGTTGTTGACCCATAGGCTCCGTAGATGGATAGAGGTACGCCTTGTGTCCTTTCTACTTTCTGCAGTAGTTTGATAGATACTGTTTAGCGGTACTCTTTCCTTTTTGTTGTTTGTTTGAGTTTTGTTCAGGGCATTGGTAAGACCCTGTGTGGGTGTTGATCGGTGTACTTCAAATGCATAAGGAAGTGGGATCCTTCCCCCACCGAGATGTGTTTTTGTGACGCGATCAAAACCTTGCGGGAAAGTCAGTGCCACGAAAAGTGGATAGTGTTTAGGTGTGGTGGATGAGTCCCTCTGACTTATGTGTTCGGGCCTGGGTGTTTACTGGAGAACTCGCTGGAGTGGGAGATCCAGTTGAGAGTCTAGTTTCCCTCCTTGTGCTTGTGGATTTTCGGGAATGAAAAGTTTTAAGGTGGGGAGGATGTAGCGACTTGGGTTTTGGCCCTATCATACTTTGGAATATTACTATGAATAATTCTAGATCTATGCACGAAGACGACGTGCGATTTTGAGGCCCGGTGTGCCCCGAATTAATTTTATAAAAATATTAAGTATTTTTATACTATGCACACGGAAGGGGTGTGTTTTCTCCTAAAAGGTAGCTCAGAATACGATTCCGAGGGTACAGTTGCATCCGGAGCATGATTTTTACCCTAGGAGGGGTGTAAAATATGCGGGCGTGGGCCTGCCGTGGAAAAAGCCACCAGGGGTGTTTTCGTAAATAAATGGAAAAGTTTATTTATGAACGTCAGCTCAAATAACTCCTGAAATGAGTCTATGATTGAAATTATGAGTTCTCCATTGTGTTCAAAACGCCGCGTTTACCCTAGGGGCGACCTAATCTTCTCTTCACTGGACGTTTTGGTCGGGGACATAAAATGGTGGTTTAATTAATTAGTTAATTAATTAATTAATTAATTAATCCTAGTCATTACACCCTCCTCACCTCTCACATTGGTCGAATCAAGAAGGAACCACAGAATCCATCTTCTACTCCTCTTCTCAACTAACCACCCAAATCAAGCAAACAAGGTGTCGTTGAGCTTCGATTTTCACAGCGGTCGCTCCTAGATCGAGCAGCGGCAACAGCGGAGCACGCAAACTTTGGTGATCTGCCAAAAGGTAGGCAGTTTCAGTTTTAAAATCCTAGATCCAGTTTTTGTGTTTTTTTCTTCAAATCATCATAAAGGCTGTGTAGTTCGGGTCCCGAGCTTTCTGAAACATGTTACAGATCTGAATTTGGAACATCGGGGTGCTCTCGGTGGCTCCCAGAAGTTTTCCGGCCGAAATTCCAGTCTCCAGCGGTGGCCATGGTAGATTTCGGTGAGGGCGGAGGCAGTGCGGCGAATTCCGGTGAGGGCAGCGGCGACGCGGCGAATTCCGACAGCGGCGCGATGGTTTCCGGCGAGGCCGGCGTTGGTCCGGCCAGGATTTTTCAGGGGTTCTTTAAACCCCCGTAACTCGTAAACTGTAACTCTGATTTTCGAGCCGTTTGCGGAGACACGTTCCTTGAGTCGAGAAGGACCTTTTGAACTCACTTTGAGAATTTTTTGAGTCGTGTTTTTTGCCCAGGGCCATGAAACGTTGAAAATAATAATAATATTTTATTATTTTTAACTTCGATTCTACATAACTCCTGCACAGAGTGTCCAAATGACGTGCCATCAGTGGCATTGAAACCCTGATGGTATGAAAGAAATTTCAAGATAGTTTTTGGGTATTGGGACCAAGAATAGGGTTTGGGCCCCACGAGTACGGGTTCCGGCATTTGTTGAGAAACGTGACTTTTCTACCGGGTGTCTGTTTTGGACGATCGAGTAGTCGATCCCGTGTCTTTTTCCGAGGGGATCGCAATGGTGTGATCCTCTTGGCGAGTTTTTGGATCGTGGTGTGGGCCCCACTCAGGATGACTACGGTGAATAGTAAATTTTCCAATGGGTGTCGTTTCTGAAGATCGAGTAGTCGATCTCATGGGTTTTTCTGAGGGGATCGCAATGGTGTGATCCACTTGATGAGTTTTGGGATCGTGGTGTGGGCCCCACATGGGCAGGATACGATTAATACTACCTTTTTCACCGGTTGTCCATTTCGGGTGAGTAAACTGCCTATCCTACTTGTTTTTTCACGTGGATCACGATGGTGGCCTCGTTATCGGCCTTGGAGGTGCGTGGTGTGGCGTTGTGGTAGGTCGCTCGTGTTAGCGACGTTTGGACCGGCAGTAGGTGAGGATACTCCCTTGGTTCATTCCTACGAGGGTTCGCGCGACATCACAACCTTACTATAGTTTTGTGATCCTCTCGATGGGATGTTTAATCTGTTAGAGTTGTAGAATCCCTTCAGTTGGCCCAGAGATGGATCCTCTAGCATCGTTTCCTTAGATAAGGTTCTTGGTATCACTATGACTGCTTATTCATGGGCGACGATCCCCTGTCTAGCAGGTTAACCCCGTAGGGTTTGTGGCATCATCAGAAATATGATCCCCTACGTAGTGGGCCGTGCTCAGTAGGGTTGTGGCATAGTCGGGTATACGATCCCCTACTATGCCTGAGGATTTTAGTAGGGTTGTGGAATCGTGGGTTATATGATCCGCTACTCAACGCGTGGTTTAGTTAGTGATGGTGCATCGTTGGTTCGATCCCCTACATCGTGAGTTATACTAGATAGGGTTCGGGTATCGTCGTGACCAACATTACCCGGGTAGCGATCCTCTATCTTAGTGACGTGTTTCTGTTGAGCGCCAGATCGGGTTGTGGTATCCCCCAACGAATCCTGGGAGTGATCCCCTATCTGTGAGATCTACGAATGCTCTATCGGGTTATGGTATCCCCCAGCGGATCCTGAGAGTGATCCCCTATCTGTGAGATCTTCGAATACCGGTGTAGGTTTTGGTATCCCCTAGAAAACCGTAGGAGTGATCCCCTATCCGAGGAGTTTGTTTTGCTTGCTATTTCAGTGTGGTTTTCTCAGTGACAATATCTGATGAGCGTGATCTCTCGGGTGGGCGTCTGAGATGTTTGTGTGGGAACTGATGGAGTGTATCTATCGGAAAGGTGTCATCTGGGATGACAGTGATCATGGAGTGTGTTCTCTTGGTTTTGAACAGTTTCGGATGATGAGGTCGGTACCTCATGTGGCTTGGTTCGAGAAATGAGTATATTTGGATGTTCAAGGTATATGTATGGGTGTATAGCTGAGCAGAAATTCGTGATATATGCATGGGCGTATACCTGTGCTGATGCTAAAGGTGTATGTATGGGCATACACCTAAATCAAGCTGACTAGTTGTGATTAGCTGAGGATGGTCTCGAGATAGAGTTTTTCCCTTGTTTGGGTTCCCTCTGGCTGGGTTGAGCTGACTGTTGCCTTTCAGTTACTCTCTTTTGTTTTGGATTTTTGGGGTGCCTACTAAGTATTGTTATACTCACCCCTGCATTGGATTTTCCCGCACATGTTTGTGTCTTGTGCAGACCATAGGCCTTTCGACGGAGTCCTATGAGGACCCAGAGCAGGTGGAGTTGAGTGAGCGGGCTTGACCATAGAGTCTTACCAGAGTTGTACTGAAGATCTTTCCAGTGGTGCTTTTGGCAGCGTACCCCTTCTTCTGAGCAGGTTGGACGCCTTTTTAGTTTTCTTTTAGAGGGCGATGTTTTTCCCTTTTTGTACTGCTATTATACTCTGGTTTGGGATAGTTGTATGCATGAATTTAATATTCAGTTTTATATGTCTTTGCACTGTTTCATGGAGGTGTATGTGGGTGTGTGTGTGCAAGTACCTTAGGCTAATGCATCCCAGATGCGTGACAGCCTACTTGGAACTAGTCGCCAACCCCTGGCCTTTGGAGGCGGGCATGGGGAGTCACGACTCGAGCCCCATTGGGTCGGGTTGTGTCTATTGTAGTGTCCAACAACTTCCACATAGGGTTATTACTGAGGAAGATCTTAAATAGAGTGTTTTACCATTTTGAATAAATGGTATTTCTAGGACATATTTTTAATAGTTATAGGAGGAAATATTTTTCACCTCAGATCAAGTCTACCCTGATTTCACAATGAATTAATATCCTAGGATGTTGACATATTAGAATAGGCATAAGATCACTGGTTTTTTGTAAGATTTGGGAGGGACATTTCATGAAGCATGAGACATGTTTAGGGGACTTCTTAGGCAGTGTCCTAACCACTAGTGCACATCCCAATTCATCATGGATACTTTATACAATAGTCTTACTCTTTAACACCGAACCACGATGGACCAATTTGTTGGAGGGTACTTCAGTGATACGACCACTTAGAAGATAAAAATAATCTTCAACACTTAAGATCAAAACTCCCAACATAAGTGTTCTAGGATGAGAATAATTGCGAGGAAGGAACCAAAACTAGTTCTTCAAGATCAATCCTAAGCTGCTGTATTTTTTCAATGAGAACATCCACAACACCCTTAGGGAGCAGTTTCACCACAATGGAATGTACAGACACTCTAAAAACTGTTGTAAAAACATTTATATGCCTCTAAAACCTCTTGAGAATGAAACCGTTGTGGGATATGGTCAAAGTATGCAGACCAAGGATGACCATTTCTCAAACACCTATAATCAGGGGTATAGGAACCTCCCGAACTTTTCTTAGAGGGAAAATGGAATCCTTAAACATATTGCCCCTCATAGATTCCAGCAACCTCCTATGAATCATTTATAACCCCAACCATAACCTGAGGATTAGTCTTCTAATTATAAGGATGAGGTGAAAGACATGTTTCATCAGATGTAGGGAAGATTAATGAGAGGAAGACAAAAAATGATTATTATAAAATTCAAATGGATTCCAGAATGAAGAATATGAAAATTCAAATGGGGTAGTTTGGTAGAGATGCAAGAAATATAGAAAATGGTAGGTTTCCCAGCATCATCGATGCAAACCATTGAGGAAATCCCATGTTTGTGACCACCAGATGTGGTCTAAAACCCCATCAAGATCCAAACAAAGTACCCCAACCTTCTAAAGATGATAATATTGTAGAATTTTAAAATCTAAATATGGAAAATGTTGATTCTGGAAAACTAGATAGTATCATTGGTAGCCCACTATTTCCTACTGTTATAGCTCAAAAACCCTAGGAAATGTGTTGAAATTTAAAGAAAAAAAGACACGAAGAAACATGAAGATAAATCTTTAGGTATGCCCGTAATTGTTAGAAAATTTTCCCCTATCATTCCTTTTCTTGAAATAATTAAAAAAACAAACTCATGATTTTGAACTACTAAAATTTCTCAACATTGATAAAAAGGTGAAAATTAATATCCCATTCGTGGAGTCACTGATTTAAATCCTACTACACATAAAATTACTCATGAAAATCTTCTCAAACAAGAAGACTTTAGAAGAATTTACCACCTATATTCTAACATACGGGTGTAGTGTTGGGATAAAAAATAGGATACCTCCTAAAATTCAGGACCTACGAAGCTTTGTCATCCCCTATACATTTGGGGATAGAGGTGGTAAGTTCAAATGCCTTTGTGACCTTGGTGCTAGAATTAATATGATTCCTCTGTCACTTTTCCTACTCCTAAGATTAGGATCCCCAACCAACCACTATTGTTTTACAACTTACTGATAGATCCATTACCCACCCATTGGGTAGGATTGATGATTTTCTAGTGGGAGTAGGAAAACTCTTTTTTCCCTACTAACTTTATCATCCTTGATATGATATTTGACTAGGGGGTTCCTATCATCCTTGGTAGGCCCTTCTTAGCCATGGAGGGAGTTGTGATTGTTGTCTCTAAGGGGAAGTTTATTTTCAACATGGGTGAAAAAAAGAAGAATTAAATGTTTTTAAGAAAATCAAAGAACCCACCAACCTAATCATGCCTAAAACAGAGATGTTTGTTACTGAAGGTACTATTGACGAGGAGGAAGATGAGTTTCTAAGGATGATAGAGCAGATCAATAGAGAGCCAGAGATACTTGCCACCACATTCATGGGGATCATCTCAAGTAAGGATAAAGAACCTGTTGCTGAGTATGAGGTAGAGTTTTTGGAGAATATAGATGAATTTTCTATAGAACACATTGTTATCCCAAAAGAAGAGCCTTTGTTTGAGGAGAATTTTTTGGAAGTTCTAGGGACGTGGAGGAGGCCTTCTTTACTATCTTATTCAAGAGGCACCACAAAGACCTTGGTCCAACTAGGCCCAAGTGTATTCCCTCAAAAGAATCACCACCCATTATTGAACTGAAACCCCTCCTTAACCATATCAAATATTCATTTTCTGGATAGAGTTACACCATGCCTTGAAAATTTGGAACTTATGCTGGAGATATTCCAAGAGACCAATCTGGTCTTGAACTGGGAAAAGTGCCAATTCATAACCACATATGGTATTTTTTTGCCGCAAGGTATCTAATATGGGGATAGAGGTTGATAATTGTAAATTCAAGGTTATCCAAAAGTTTCCTTACATGGAAATATCAATGGAATTAGAAGTTTTTTGGGTCATGTTGGGTTTTATAGGAGGTTCGTCAAGTAATTTTAAAGGATTACTAGAACTATATGCTCCCTGTTAGTTAAAGACACACCAGTTTTATGAGAAATGTCTAGTGTTCAATAACTTTCTTATTGAGAAACTGAAAACCTCACCTGTGATCACTGCCCTTGACTAGAAGCTTTTATTTGAGGTAATATGTCATGCATGTTATTTTGATGTAGGATCATTTTTGGGGTAGAGGAAGGATAAAGAGCCACATTCCATTTAATATGACAGTAAGCTACTGGATGATGCCCAAAATAATTATTCAACCATTGAAAAGGAATTGGCTGCTATGATGTTTGATCTAGAAAAGTCTAGCTAGTACTTGATAGGGTATATATTTATCATTTTCATTGATCATGAATCCCTTAAGTAATTTTTGGAAAGTCAATATTTTAAACTAGGCTGATATGATGACCCCTACAGATTCAAGAGTTATATCTGGTCATTAAGGAAAATAAAGGGGCTAAGAATGTAGTGTAATACAACCTGTCTAGGCTTCCTAACACCCAAAGTGAGGAGAAAAAAGAGATTAACAATTCATTCTTTGATTAACAATTGATTGCTGCTTCTTTGAAGTATCCATATTGGTTTTTAGACTATGATAACTTTCTGGCAGTTGGTATCATTCCCAATGAACACTCACATAACCAAATCAATATGTTCATCTCTGAATTGAAATATTTTTTTTTGGGAGGACCCAGTTCTCTTTAGGAGGTGTGTTGATGGGATTTTTAGAAGATTGGTGGATGAGGCAGAGATGATTCCCATATTTGAGAAATTTCATTCATCACCTTAGGGTGGCCACCATGGAATAGATAGGACAACTCAGAAGGTCATGAAGGCTGGTTTCTAGTAGCCCATAGTGTTTAAAGACTATAGGATTTTGGTCATTGGATTTGAAAAGTGTCAGATGCTTGGTAATGTAGAAGGATGACAGGAGATACCGCCAAAAGGAATTTTGGAAGTTGAATTTTTTTTTTCTATACTTGAACTTCATAGGGCCATTCCCATAGTTTGATGAGAATTATAATGTTCTAGTTTATGTGTACTATGTGTCCAATTGGGTTGATTAAGTGGCTATGTCCATCAATTCTGCTACTAGTGTGGTCAAATTCATCCAGAAAAACATATTTTACTAGTTTTGTGTGCCTAAAGAATTCATTACTAATAATGGGACTCATTTCATAAATTATAAGTTCAAAAGTTTTATGGTTAAGTATTGATTCCCTCATTGGATAGGTACCAGCTTCCACCCACAATCTAGTGGGCAGACCAAAGATTCAAATAGAGAGCTTAAGAAGCTTTTGGAAAAACAATTTCTAGGTCTAGGAAGGATTGGTCAGTTAAGTTGGATGAGTCTCATTAGGCCTATAGAACTATCTATAAGACTCTTATAGGGATGTCATCATACATTTTTATTTTTGATAAAAAAAATTATATGCCTGTTGAGTTTCAGAAAAAACCCTTTTGGGCAGTGACGACCCTAATATTTGATTTCAATTATGCTAGTGATAGGATTATATTAGATTTGAGTTAGCTAGAGGAAATTAGATGAAATTATTACAATAATACTAAGATTTATAAATAGAAAAAAAAGGCCTTTCATGCACTAGTGTCCCAAGAGTGTCAATATAGGTGTGAAACAAGGCCCATTTTCATGCACTAGGTGATGATCGATTCTAACTCAATGTTCCATTTTTTGTGTTATTACCTCTAGTTACCTTTGTACTAGAGCCACATCCACTTGTAGTATCTAGATAGAGATTAAATTTCTTCAAATCCACTTTCCTTATCCATTGCAAAAATTCTATGAATTTAATTATGCATCAACTCATACTTAGACATATACATAGACTCATCCCATAACATATCCTTCTAAATATCCCTATGGTTTTATCTATTGTTTTGTCATCCATGCTTCTAATGGTTAACTAAACCTTTCCTCTAAATCTAACTATGTCTGACTGAAATTATTACTAGTGAACTATACACTAGTGAAAAAAATTCACATCATTTTGTACTTATCATTATTACAATTGATGATCTAAAAACGTTTTTAATGTTAGTTAATAAAAATAGATATTATAAATACATTTTCACTAAATTATTTTATATCGGTTCGTTCATAATAGATGTGAAAATATTTTACGACCTTAGGTTTTTTTTAAAAACACCAACATAAAATATATATAATATTTTATTTTTTACATTTCTTTCTTATAATCAGCATGAAAAATAAAATATCACATACTTTTCATATAGTTTATGAAATTTTTGATGTGATGATGTCTTTTGCAAACCTGTTTTCTTAAAAATGTCGTGTAAAATGTTGTTTTAAAATTTTCATGTCGATTATAAAAAAAATAATTTTAAAATTAGAATTTTTACCAAAGTTATAATATTTAATCCCCTCCCAATATTAAAGCTATAGATAAAGTAGAATATTAGCAAAAAATCAATGACATAAACACAGTATCAATATAAACATTTACAAATATAATTTCAATGTTTATAATGTATATAACAAGTAAAATAAAATCCAATCAAAACAAAAAAATGATCATCCTAGTATATGACTGAGGGATATAAAAAAAACTAATTCAAAATAAATAATTTAAAATATATTTATAATAAATCAATTGAAGAAAATAAAGAAAATATTTATTAAAAAATTTAAATATCTGAAACATCATAATTATCCCTGTCGAAATTATTTCATATATAAATCTTAAAAAATATAATCCACATTCCATTTCTAATTATTTAAGAAATTTTTATTTAATATGATTTTTTAATTCAGAATAACATTTTTAGGTACTAAATTAATAATTTTTCAATTTTAAATGAAAATTCACCTTTTCTTTTACATATCTAATCTTGGCACTCTGATTTCTTTTTGTACCTCTATTTAAATCCAATGAGATATTTGAAAATTATATGAATTAAATAAATTTAAATTCTATTATAATGAAAATATGTACTAATACATTCAAACATTTGTGCCTAATAGAGTCTTAATATTTTCTCACACTTCACCGTGGGTAAAGCATAACCAGTAAAGTGTCCTCTCCTTAAAAAAACACCATACATCCAATGGAACATAATATATAAGAAACTTTTTCTTAGTGGTTATTATAATAAGATATATATAAAACATTAGGAGATATATGTTTCATACTCTTGAAGTTAAGGAAGAATCCATCATTCAATAATTACATTCTTGTGAAGTCTTTTGGGAATATGAATTGTTCTATCTATATCAGTCCTTAACCTCATTATAAGTGGAATAAATTTTTAACCATAAATCCACATACTTCTTTTATGTAATGATATGTATAAATTGTATAAATAAACCCCATTAAAAAGATAATTATAAATTTTAATTAAATTAAAGAAGTTTTATTATTAATTTTAATCGACTTACATGAAAAAACTTGCATCAGGTTGATGCCCAAATAATCTCCAATTTCATGCTCCATGATATCATTTATAAAAAGTTCTATATGAATTGAAATAACACAAATTGTAGCATCCATTATAATTTCATAACCATCCAACAAAATTTTTTATTATATTGGAAATCTATCATAACTACTATAAGATGAATTTGAAGTCATAACACTATGTATTTGTTGTTGTCTATACAATTTATATTTACCTTTTATGTATTTTTATAAAAATAGTTAAATATATAAACAATAATTTTTTAAATAATTTTTTTAAGAAAATTAATATAAAGGACAGAATATATGCATACCACTTTAGTAATTTTTCGAGCATGTATAGATGGAAAAACGAAAATATGGATTAGACATTGTCCAATTGTACTGAACACATCATTAGGAAATGATTTTCTTGATTATATATCTATAATAAATTGTATTGGTACCCAATGATTCTATATATCTATCTATTGATGATGAATGATATTTCAAATATAATCTTTCATCTCATATTCAACAATATGTTTCTTAGGATCATCAATATTTAACTCACAATAAATGGGAAGAAATGTATTATGGGGTGTCAAAGTTTGATAAGTATGAATATTGGGGTCTTCTGAAAAAGGTGGAGTAGGATAAGTATTAGGAGTGGGAACTATACGTGTTGGTGTATAAGTGGGATCAATAGCCTAAAAATATATTTTCATGTATGCAAACATCGACTGTAACGAATCTCTAATCATGTCCTCCATTATCTCATTAATAACATTAATTATAGGTTCTAAAGATTCTATTCTTTTTATAAACATACATCATTGAAGAAAAATCGGAATAAAGGAAAAAAATTTACTGTTTCACCTATCATGTATGCTCATACACAACCCGGTTGTTTGATATTTAAAAAAGTTATAGCCAAAATATCCTTCCCACCCTCATCTATGAATACCCCCTATATGATATACTCCTCAAGATATTTTTGCATAGAATATTTGAAAATTTATATAGAGAATAACAAAATATAATGAATTGATTTAAAAATAAATAAAAAAGTAAAGATCATTCAATCCTCTCAACTACAACACTCAACTCTTATGAAATATATTTTCCTTTTTTTCATCCAACCACTCTCCATTTTTCATGTCTAGCGGGGGAAGGAGGGTTAACCAATACAGATCTTGAAGCTGTAGCTCTCAGTTTTTTAAGTAATTATGCTATCATTTTTTATTATAATAATGTATACCCACCCTAAGATATATTATTATCGTATAAGTCTCATGATTGGATCTTCATATGATATCTTCTCATTTGTAGTAAATTAAGAAAAATAATAATTAATATTATCATTAATATTAAAAAACATCTAAAAGGTATCATTTCACTTAGAAAAAATGTTTCTCATAATCTACGTAAAATATATTTCTTCAAGGAATACTTATCTATAAGTATATATATATCACATGGATTATAATATTATATATGATAAAAAATGATAGCTGATGTGTGGGTTGACTAAAAATCCATCCATATCCAAGAATCCAATGATAAACATTTCCTTCAGAATACTCTAGTATTAGGTATATAATTTTAAATATAATATGATATTGGAAAACATATATTACTATAAAACATTCTTGATAAGAGAATAATGACAAATGACCATACAAAATTCGTCTCCCATATCTGAGATATTGTCATTTTTCGACACTACTCTAATCATCAATCAAAATACTAACATTTATTTTATCCTTAACTATAATAAAATGCTTAATTTGTTTTTGAATTTGGACCTCTTGGAATGTAATTATCATAAATTTATATTAGTATCCTTTGTTCTTGGACAAAGGAAATTTATAGTTTTGGTAAATGTGTGTTTCCATGTTTACCAACCCTAAAAATCTATTTTCTCCTGTTGAAGTCGATTTATATTGTATAGAAGGATGAAGAGTCTCATCAATAGAATAATTTTTAAATTCCTCCTTAGTGGTATGTGTACATTTCTCTCCAAAACAATGTGGTAGATCAGTTGTTTGATCTTTTATTATCCTACAAATCAATGTAAATAATAACTAATACACAAATATAAAAATCCAACTATTATATACAAATGTAAATAAAATATAAAAAATTAAGAATCAAAAAAATTAATTTTTTTTAATTCATATCATTTATAGTTAAAGAAAATTCTAAAAAATTTAATGAGATATGAAATGATATAATTGAACAAAAAAATCCAAAAATAGTGTCTAAATATGAGAAACATCCAACGAATGACACCATTTTTTACATAGAAAATATTATTGATTTAATATATGAACATGAATGAATAAATACTAAAGTAAACATACCATATTTTTATTAATATTTTTAGAGTAGTTAAATAATATTTTAACAAGATTAATGGGATAGGAAAATACATAAAATAATGAAAAAAAATCCAAAAATGGTGATTGAATAGTAAAAATGATCGAACTTGATAAATCATTGTCTATACACACAATTTTTTTTGAATAAACTATTATAAAAAATATTTTCATTTTTATTTAACATATTACATTTAAAATATTTTTGGTAAAAAAATCAATAAATAGATATGTTTAGTAAGGGTAAACACGGTAAAATAAACAAAACTAAACTAAAATAAAAAACAATTTAACTTTGTAGTTATAATATTTAAATTAATTAATAAAATAAAATTAATATATCTAACATCATAAGAAATTCAAAAATGTAAACAGAAATAAACTCATGTTACTTGTACTTTTAGGAATGTATTAATAGATTTTTTCCCAAATTTATCCATTATGATAATTCTATATGGAACAAACCGTGTCTACGAATTCGTCACTAATATTATCTATTAAAATTTACATTGAAATAGGGATATCACATAAATCATAATCTTTATTGAGATTATAGTATACAACATACTATTGTTTACCTTCATGAACAATAGACCACTTTATATTGGATTAATCAAGACCATTGAAATTATTTTTAATTTCTTTCCATGATAAAATGATCAACTTTGTGTTATAATATTTTTATATTAACTAGTGTCATTAAAAATTCATTTTATCTAATATAGTTTTTGTGGATAAACCATTTAGAGTTTAACTTTGGAACATGAAATTTAATTCAAACAACCTCCTATATTTCTCCAATGAAACCATAATATGCACTTGATGTATATATTGGGTTTTTTTCTTTAGAAACCCAAAAATAAATTTCTTTTATGATGAAAAATACACAACTATTTTGAACTACACATATATTTTCTTATTTTTTTATATGATATTTAGAGACCTTAATTTCACACTCAGACAATGTTATAAAATTTAAACATGGACATAACACTAACCATCAATTTTTTTAGATGAATATGATCTTACAATCGTAGTCTCTTTAATACTTGGAAACAAGTTGTATTATTCTTATTCAAAATTCTCATAACTTTCCTCTTTTGATAGTGTTATTTTAACACATTAATGTAACACCCCGAACCCTCTAGAATAGATTCAGTGCATTAATTGTTATATTGAAATGGTTATAAGGAAATAAATCCTGAAGGATCGATCAATTTAGTAGTCTTGAAGAAACTAGATACATATATGTAATTCAAATTACATTGGAAAAGGTTACAAAATACAATACATAACAAACCTAAAAACTTCATCAACAAAAACTCAATAAATGATATCATATTCATCACTTGTTTAAGGTAAGAAAATGAAAGGGGTGAGCTCAAATTCTCAGTAAGTGTTACAAATAGAGGAAACATGAGTTCAATGATTAGAAAATCATAAACAATTTTACATAATCAACGTGGATTGGTGAATAAATAAAAAACTCATGCCATTAATAAACTGAGAATGAAACTGCATCCATAGATTTTGTCATAGTGAAAAACTCATGGATAGTAATAAATGATAATGAATTATAAGAATTCTTATTAATTGGACGTCATGTATCTGGCACTTGATACTATAATACGGTTACAACGATTTAGTTTTGTGGGTAGAAACCCGTCTGATTTTTGGAAACAAACATGAAGGGTTTGTCGCCAACTGATTTGTCTCATGAGACCTATCGATGCATCAAGGGGATATAGAGGTCCCCAAACACCACTTAAAGTCAAAATAATTATTTATAAATTTATTTAATACAAGAGAAATATATGTTTTCAATATCCATATAAATTAGAGGATACAGATTCATTAGTATTTCCATAGTTAAAACAACATTTCAAATAAACACCATATGTAAAATTGTATACAGTTTAGACAATAAACATATCCATGATATGGGAATATGTATATTTAATAGAAATATAATTCCAAATTAAAATTGATCTCAAATGGGCAGTAGGTAAACCACATAAGGGTTATTAGGTGCACAATACAAAGTTAGTCACAACGAAATGGTAGTTGAGACAAAGTCCCTTACCACAATGTATTTAGCCGAATCATATGACTAGAACTTATTAAACATAAAATGAATAATTTAATACCATGAATATAAAAGGAATAATAATATTATATGAAATTTCAGTACACATATACCACATATAAGAAATAATTTGGGAATAATGGAAATCTCACAGAATTAAAAATGAGATAAGAAACCCCTTACCTTATACTTGAGTGTGTTCTTAGTTTGTCTTAATGACATGAATAATATGATTTAGATTCATTAATTAATAATTCCAGAACCTTATATATATTTAATTGATTTATTATAACCTTATTAGGTTCATTGAGGTCCATTTTATGGGTTTAAGAGGTTCAATTTTATTGTTTTGGAAGCTTTTTCTTCCTTGGTTTTCATGATTCATTTACTTTTATTCGTGAATGGAAGTTCATTTGAAATGTGAATAAACATATAAAATTGTTAATATATATTATTAGTGACATTAAATATATATAAATTATCTTATAATGATTCTGGGATATATACTTGAGGATGAATCATTAGTTAAAAGTTATTGATAAAAGCTTGGATTTAGCTTGGCAGTTTTGTGCACAATGAACTTGTTTTGTATTATTATTCCATTTTATGAGTGTATCAGAATTACAGAAATTTAATGAGATGAAATACATATATTATTATCTGGTTCAACCATAAAAATGGTTTCATGACCATAATTGAATATGGTAATGAAATTTGAGAACCAGTCGTCCTTGAATGTGATAAATTAACACATCTTGGGTGGTGTTTTCATTTTTAGTATAAGAGGAGGGGGAAACAGAGATGATGATGAAATATTACATTAGAATAATATAATTCCAGTTCATGTAAGGTAGTGGAATTATCATATCATTTGTATTATAGGATGTGAGGAAATAATTATAAAATAAAGGAACTCAAAATAGAAGAAAAATTGAGAAATCTCTTACGAAAATTTGACAGCCTAATAATGTCACATAAAATTTCATAAAATAGTTTTATGAGAGAAAGGGTGTATCCCATATCTCATAAATAATATGTCTAGTAAGGGTAATATGTAATGAAATATCCCAACATAATCCAATTTAAAATAAAAGAGAAAAAATAAATGAAAGCTTTAAGAAAAGAGAAGGGTGGTTGATTCTCTTACCTTGTAGAGCAACTCCAAATACTTGAAAGTTGGGACCTTGTGGGTTTGAGGAAATATTAAGAGGACTTCTAAAGAGGTAATACTACCCGATCTTTGAGGACAATGAGTTTGGAATGAATTAAAACGAAGGGGTGAGTGACTATTTATAGTAATCAAGAGGGAGTTTTTTATTAATAAAAAGGGACACCTCATTAGTGGTTTTTGCAAAACCATGGTCTTTCCCATGGTATTTGCCAATGTTTTCAACCACTTGGTACACCTAATGTCATATTTTACTATAATATAGTGGACCAGACTTTTATATTAATTATTATATCCTTATGATGTCATTAAACTACCGAAAACTCAAAATTGCATTTTTTTCTATTCATGAAAAATTCAAGTATTTTAGAAAAATCCCAAGAATTCACCCTAACCATTTTTCTACATGTAGAATTCAAAAAGAAACTACATTTTTTGAAAATAATTTTCTAATTATTTTTAATTTAATTTTTAAATAAAATCATAATTAATTCGAAAAATAACAATTTTAAAGCTATAATTATTTTTATATCACATTGAAAAAATAATTAACATCTCATTATCTTATTACCTTAAGAAAATAAAATATTATTATTATTTACTATTCACAAGGGTTATATTACTATTCATAAGGGTATGTTACTATTCATCAAAAATCAAGCCAGTTCTATCAGTCTCCAAATGACTTACTGGTCACAACTCCAGATGACCATTTTTCGAAAATCAAAACACAAAAGTGGAAAATTTATGTTTAATGGATAGGTTATGACCATCTCTTAAATGACTAAGTGTTGTTTCAAAGGGACAGAATTCTTTATTAAATATAGGTTATGAATATAATTTATTTAAGATATTCATACCATAAAATGTTTGGGG
This sequence comes from Viscum album, assembly GCA_963277665.1. Lineage (NCBI taxonomy): Eukaryota > Viridiplantae > Streptophyta > Magnoliopsida > Santalales > Viscaceae > Viscum > Viscum album. Next base: position 518,533,336 of record OY728141.1, read on the forward strand.
TGTTATATTATTCCCTCCTTCAGAAATTTCATCCTTGAAATTTTATATATAAAGTCCACCAAAAAGATGTGGGTGGTTCTTCTTTATGAAATCCCTTGGATCCCATGCTGCTTCCTCTATATTATAATTTCTTAAAAGAACCTTTACTATACGAGTTTTTCAATTTTTACAATACCTACTCCCTTATGTCAAGAATCTTGATAGGCTCTTCACAGTATGAAAAATCAGGTTCTAGTTCTATTTCTTCATAGGTGAGTACATGCATTGGGTATGTCATGTGTATCTTCAATAATGACACATGGAACACATCATAGACTTTGGAGAGACTTGGAGGCATTGCTAAATATCAATATACAGCTCCAATTATTTTAAAAATTTCAAATGGTTTGATGTACCTGGGGATCAATTTCCCTTTCTTACCAAACCTTAAGACACTCTTCCATGGAGATACTTTCAGAAAGACATGATCCCCCAGTTATAATTCCAAATCCTTTCTCTGGTTGTCAGCAGAAATCTTCTGCCTACTTTGGGCTGCTTTAATATGGGCTTGGATTGTCTTCACCTTTTTTGTGGTCTCTTCAATAAGCTTTGTACCTATAAGTTTAATCTCACCAACTTCTTCCCAACAAGTTGGAGTTCGACATATCCTTCAATATAATGCTTCATAATGAGATATTTAAATAATATAATAGAAACTATTGTTGTAGGAAAATTTTACCAAAGGAAAGTATTGATCCCACATACCTCGAAATTGAATAGATAATGATCTCAGCATGTCTTCCAAAGTTTGATTGGTCCTTTCATACTGTCTGTTGATTTGGGGTTGATAAACAGTACTCATACGAAGCTCAGTATTCAAATACTTCTAGAGATTTTTCCAGAATTTTGATGTAAACTGGGGATCTCGATCAGACACAATCAATAGAGGTGGACCATGAAGTCTTAAAACTTCATTAATATAAATTCTTTCTAGGAACTCAAGTGGTAAATCCTCTCTTATAGGAAGGAAATGTGAAGATTTTGTGAGATGATCAACAATTACCCATATTTAATCATTCCTTCTAGGTGTCCTCGATAGTCCAGTCAAAAAATACCTCATAATGTTATCCCACTTCCACATAGGAATAAGTATAGGTTGCATCACTACCCTAGGATGTTGTCTCTCTGCCTTCACTTGTTGACAAACTTGACACCTTGAAACGTAGTCAGTAATTTCCCACTTCATATTGTCTCACCAAAAATATTCCTTCAGGTATCTATACAACTTTGTGCTACCCAGGTGTATAAAGAAATTTGATCCATGAGAATTGTCTAATATTTCCATTTTTAGCTCAGGTACTGATGGAACATATAACCATTTCCCAAACATCAGAACTCATTTCTCATACACAAAGTATTCTAATCTCCCATCCTTAATAGCAATGATTTTCTTATGTAGATTTTCATCATCATATTAAGAGATTTTGATCTTATCTAGTAAATATGGATTAACAATCATTTGAAATAGTAAATATGTTCCCCCTTCTTTAACAATTCCCATATCCATCTTTAGTAGATCCACGAATATAGGATCTATCTCAATCCTCATTTGAGTCATAAGTCCATGATCTTTCATGCTTAATGCATCTGCCACTTTATATTCCTTTCCTTTATGGTAGTGTATTGGACAATCATAGTCTTTTTGTAACTAGATCCATCTCCTTTTCCTCATGTTGACTTCTTTTTCTATGAAAATTTATTTCAAACTCTTGTGATCTATGTATATCTCACATTTTTCACCATAAAGATAATGTCTTCATATTTTCAGAGCAAAGATTATAGCTACTAACTAAATATCATGTTTTAGATAATTTTTCTCATGAGTCTTCAACTGTCTTGATGCATAAGTAATAACTTTTCCATTTTGTATAAGGGTGCAACCCAATCCATTCTCCGATGCATCATTGTATATAAAAAATATTTCATTTCTAGATGGAAGAGTAAAAATTAGAGCATTGGCCAGTCTTCTTTTCAATTATTCAAAGAATTCTGTATATTATTTCATCCATACAAACTTAACTCCTTTACGTGTGAGCATGGTTAGCAGGTTAGCCTGTCGGGAAAAATTCTGAACGAAATTCTAATAGTACCTGCTAAACTAATAAAACTACGTACCTCGGTTATGTTTGTTGGCATTGTCTAATATTGGATTTCCTTTGTCTTTTTAGTAACAACTAGGATCCCACCCATAGAGACAATATGTCCTAGAAAAGAAACTTATTGAACCCATAATTTTCACTTGTTAAACTTCCCATATAATTCATTTCTTCTAAGAGTTTTCAGAAAAATCCACAATTGATTCTCATGGTCTTCATAGCTTTTGGAGTAACCAGGATATCATCTACGAATACCACAAAAAATTTATCAATATATGCCTTGAAAACCATATTCATTAAATCTATGAAAACAAATGGTTCATTCTTCAGTCCAAAAGGCATAACTATAAACTCGTAGTTCCCATACCTAGTTTGAAACGCTGTCTTTGAAATATCTTCCTTCCTCACACGTAACTGATGGTATCCAGATCTAAGTTCAATCTTTAAAATGTATTATTATCCATGAATTTCATCAAATAAATCATTAATTCGTGGAAGAGGATATTTATTATTTATTTTAATAGCATTGATTTCCCTGTAATCAATGCATAGCCTCATGTATCCATCTTTCTTCTTGGCAAGCAATATCGAGGCTCCCCATGGAGAAACACTAGGTTAAATAAATCCTTTATCACTCAACTCCTCTAGTTGTTTCTTTATCTCCACTAACTCTATAGTGTCCATTATATAGTGGGTCATTCATATAGTTCATTCACCATGAATTAAGTCAATGTAAAACTTAATTTACCTCTCTAGAGGATGTCTAGGTAAATCCTCTGAAAATACATCAATGTATTCTTGCAATCTACCCACATATTCAATTTGAATATTTCTTTCCTCAACCATAGATATTAGGTTCTATTCCTCTCCAAGAATTTCATTCAGTAGAGCTACTGGGGGTGGGTATAGATACAAATTAAATGGTGAGGTTTCTGCTCAAAAGATATAAGATCCTACACAATTTTAAAAAATTGTAACTTTATTTTTCTTGAAATAAATCATAGCATCATATTTGGATAGACAATTCATACTGAGAATTATATAAAAGTTAGTCATTGGTATGATGATAAGGTTGGAAACTAAAGTATGTTTATGTGTCACGAGGGGGACAAGATGACATGCCTTTATTACAATGATGCATCCCCTAGGAGTTTTGACTGATAGCTCAATTATTAAATCAAATTGGACGTGTCTAATATTCTTGGAATACTAGGATGATATAAATGAATGCAATGATCTAGAATAAAATAAAGTGTTATCTATGTTTGAGGAAACAATTAAATTACCTTCCACCACATCATTAGGAACTTCAACCTCTGTGGTTGTAATCGCATAAGCCCTCCCTTGCTCTCTTATCCTTTTCTGAGGCATGTTTCCTTGGTGCTTAGGACACTCATTTTCATAGTGCCTCATCTATCTACAATTGTATCATTGAACATCATAAAATTGTTTTCCCCTTGTATTCATTATATTTATGACCATTTTCTCCACACTTATAGAATACTCCCATGCCTTTCAAGCATTTCCCATGATGATTCTTTACACAGTTCTCACATAATAGAAATTTCTTCATTCCCTTGTTCTTATTTAGTGCTTCACCTTCCCCTTGGTTATCAGAGTACCGCTTTTTACCTTTGTCTCCCTTGAACAAATTTTATCCAGAAAATTCTTTCTCTGTTTTGATGGCACTTGATACAATTTCATCATATGTTAAAAATGTTTAAGAAGCCAGTTCCCTTCAAAGGATTGGCTTAATACCTTCAACGAAATGATAAGTCTTGTCTGCCGAGTCACGTATGTAATCTATGGCATAACTGGATAGCCTTGTGAATGTAGCCTCATACTCTGCAACACTGTCTTCTTCCCTTTTATTTAAGCCAAGTAATTTCATCTTCATTTCGGTTCATTTCTCATGAGGGAAGTATTTTTTGAAGAATATTTTTTTAAAATTCCTCCATTCCACATCTTCTATTTCTTATTCCTCTATGGTATTCTGAATCAAGGACCACCATTGATCAGCGTCTCCCTTGAGACAATATACTTCCAGTACTACCTTTTCATTTTCATTGCATCTTAATGCCATGAATATCTTTTCAAGGAACGTGATCCATTTCTTAGAAAACACAGGATTAGTTGTCCCATTGAAATATGAGGGATTCTTCTGCATGAGATGATCTAACAGAGGTGTGGAATGGTTATTCATTACATCTTGAATAAGTTGTCCCAATATGGTCATGATCTGGTCTGCTGCAACATTGAATGTGTCGACTTTCTCAGTGGGGAGATCCCTACATTGCCCACGAGTATTGATTCCCCTTCTTTCATTAGACACCATTTCTAAATAATGGAACACACTAGACTAGGGTATGAATTATAATGTATAATATTATCTTAACAAAATATTTAGAATAAATTGAGATCCTATGCATGGATAATCCCACAATCATAAAAATGGTTTCTTTGAGGAGTAATTTAAATTTCAAATCTTCATAATGGCTTATAAAGAAAATATGAATTATTATAATCATATCCCTCGGGAGGGTCATAAACAAGAGCACAACAAGGCATGTTATCCTGTACTAGGATACCCCGGTTCAAGCCTGAAACTTCTTTTCGGAGATTTCACTCCTAGGTACATCTGTGACAGAGCCACATCTACCTGCTCGTATCCAGACATGGATGTATTTGATGGAAAGATTCACATAATCTATTTCTTACCAAAATAACTGGATGTTCTTGTACGTTTATCCTCAAAGAATACCATAGAGATTTGTTCCCTACTATACATTTCCTACTCTAGTTTTCACATTTTTTACTAAACTTCCTCTGATACCAACGGTAACACCCCGAACCCTGTAGACCAGAGTTGGTGCATTAATTGTTATATTGGAATGGTTAGAAGGAAATAAATCCTGAAGTATATATTAGTTTAGTAGTATTTAAGAAAATAGATAGATATATGTAACTAAAATTACCTTGTAAAAGGTTACAAAATAAAATACATAATAATACTAAAAACTACATCCATAGAAACTCAATAAATGAGCTCCTCTTCATCACTTGTTGAAGGTAAAAAAATGAAAGGGGTGAGCTCAAATGCTCAGTAAGATTTAAAAATAGTGGAATCATGAATTCAATGATAAGTGAATCATAAACAATTTGACATAATCAATATGGCTTGGTGAATAAATGAAAAACTCACACCATTAATAAACTGAGAATGAAACTGCATCCATAGATTTTGTCATAGTGAAAACCTCATGGATAGTAATAAATGATAATGAATTAAGAGAATGTGTATTAATTAGAAGTCATGTATCTGGCACATGATACCATAATACTGTTAAAATAGTTTAGTTTTATGGGTAGAAACCCGTCTTATTTTTGGAAACAAACTCAAAGGGTTTGTCGCCAACTGATTTGTCTCATGAGACCTGTCAATTCATTGAGGGGATATATAAGGCCCCACCCACCAATTAAATACCAAATCATTCATTATAAATTTATTTAATATAAGAGAAATATGCCTTTTCAATATCCGTATAGATTAGAGGATACAAATTCATCAATATTTCCACAGTTAAAACAACATTCCAAATAAACACTGTATGTAAAATGGTATACGGTTTAGTCAATAAACATATCCATGATATGGGAATATGGATATTAAATAGAAATATAATTACAAATGAAATGTGATCTCAAATGGGTAGTAGTTACACCACATAATGATTATTAGGTGCACAATACAAAGTTTGTTACAACAAAATGGTAGTTGAGACAAAGTCCCTTACCACAATGTAATCGGTCGAATCATATGACCAGAACTTATTAACCATAAAATTAATCATTAAATAATGTGAATATAAATTTAATAATTATATTATATAAAATTTAAGTACACATATAACACATATAAGATATAATTGGTGAACAATGGGAATCTCACAGAATTAAAAGTGAGATAAGAAACCCCTTACCTTATGCTCGAGTGCGTTCTTTGTTTGTTTTAATGAACTGAACAATCAAATTTAACTTCATTAAATAATAATTAAAAAACCTCCTATACATTTAATTGAATTATTATAACCTTATTAGGTTCATTAATGTCCCTTTTTATGGGTTTAAGAGGTTCAATTTTATTGTTTTGGAAGCATTTTCTTCCTTGGTTTTCATGATTTGTTTACTATTATTCACGAATGGAAGTTTGTTTAAAATGTAGATAAACATCCAGAATTGTGAATTTATATTATTAGTGACATTAAAGAGATATAAATGATCTTATAATGATATTTAGTTATATACTTGAGGATGAATCATTTGTAAAAATTTATTGATAAACGCTTGGATTTAGCTTGGTGGTTTTGTGCACAATGAACTTGTTTTGTATTATTATTATATTTTATGAGTGTGTAGGGATTATATAACATTAATGAGATGAAATAAATATATTATGATCTAGTTCAACCAAAAAAATGGTTTCATGACTATAATTGAAAATGGTAATGAAAATTGAGAACCTTATTCCTTGAATGTGATAAATTAACACATATCAGACAATGTTTTCATTTTTAGTATAAGCGGAGGGGGAAAGAGAGATGATGATGAAATATTCCATTAGAAAAATATAATTCCAGTTCAAGTAAGGTACTGGAATTATCATAAAATTTTTATGTGGGGATATTAGGAAAAAAGTATAAAATAAAGAAACTCATAATAAATGAAAAATTGAGAAATCTCTTATGAAAATTCGGTAGCCTAACGACGTCACTTAAAATTTCATAAAATATTATTATGAGAGAAAGGGGGTATCTCATAACTCATAAATAATATGGGTATTAAGGGGAATATGAAATGAAATATCTCAACACAATCCAATTGAAAATAAAAGAGAAAAAATAAATGAATGCTTTAAGAAAAGAGATGGGTGGTTGATTCTCTTACCTTGTAGAGAAAATCCCAAAACATGAATGTTGGGACCTTTGGGGTTTGAGGACACCTTGTGAGGACTCCTAGGGAAATAATAAAACCAGATATTCGAGTATAGTTATTTTGAAATGAAAGAAAACAAAGGGGGTGAGTGGGTATTTATTGTAATTATGAGAGGGTTTTTTATTAATAAAAAGGGACACCTCATTTGTGTGTTTTTTCAAAACCACGGGCTTTCCCATGGTATTTTCCCATGGTTTTATCCACTCGTGACACCTCATGTTATATGTTACTGTACACAATTCTATCATTATGATGTCATTAAACTACCAAAAACTCAAAACTGCTTTTTTACTATTCACGGAAATTCAAGTATTTTAGAAAAATACCAAAAATTCACCCTAACCATTTTTTTGACGTTTATAATTCAAAAATGAACTCCATGTTTTGAAAATAATTTTCTAATTATTTCTAATTTAATTTTTAAATAAAATCATAATTTATTCAAAAAATAACAATTTTAAAGGTATAATTAGTTTTATATCACATTGAATAATTAATTAAGATATCATTATCTTATTACCCTAATAAAATAAAATATTATCATTATTTACAATTCATAAGGGTCATATTACTATTCATATTACTATTCATAAGTGTATGTTACTATTCATTAAAAATCAAGTTGGTTCTATTAGTCTCTAAATGAATTAATGTTCACAACTCTAGATAACTATTTTTCAAAATTCAAAACAAAGAAGTGGAAAATTTATGTTTAATGAATATGTTATAACTATCTACTAAATTACCAAGTGTTGTTTCAAAGGAACAGAGTGCTTTATGAAATATAGGCTATGAATAGAATGTATTTAAGAGATGTATACCATAAAATTTTTGGGGTGTTATAATTAATATAATCTTTTACATATAGGTGAGTATCATCCTTTTTATCCACACTATACAAACTTATCATTTTTTTCACCTATAAATGATTTTACTTTCAATCCAGTAATTCCCTTTACCCCATAATTGAATCGTTCATGGGGATATGTTCTCAATCTGATATTCTCTACTATAGATATCTAACTTGTAAAAAACCCAATAACCTATATGTAAATATACTTCTTCAAGAATGGAGGGTTAATGTTGATATGGATTCTTAATATACTCCATTAATATATTCATATCCATTTCAAAATAATTCATCCACTGTAGATATATAGGTTTAGAAATTATTATTTCTCACACAAAAATGAACCATTAAATGTATCATTATATCAAAAAGAGATTCAGGAAAATACACATCAAATTTAAAAAGTATAGAAACCACTTCATTCTCTAAATTGTTAAAATCATTCATAATAATCACTTTATTACAAATATATTTGAGAAAAATAACATGCCTTCAGGATAGTCCTTATGACTTGGATATGAAATATTCTATGTAATGAAAATGGTAAGACCTATTTAATCCGATAATAAAATCATGAAATTTCATACATGTCAACATCAAATCATCTAATGACACAAAATTATTTACATTTTAAGAGTAACCCTACTAAACATTGATATCATGAAGACACTGACAAAAGTTAATTCACTCTCTATCAGATAATTTTTGATAAGACATGGTTAGTAATGTTCTCTTTCAATGGTGAGTAGCAGCTAACACAAAACATATTCCCACTAAGAGTAAGTTAAATCATTCATTCAATACTCCTTTAGTCTTTTATTTAATATATATCAATGTTCTAACTAAGAGGAAACACATATAATTCTACACATGTATGACATCAATGATATGTATGACCACGTAATATCTCTAATATGGTAGCTCAAGAAATATTGTATGTTTGTTCCAAATAATTCTATCATGGACATTTTTTGTGAATTTATGACCACGACATCAATTTTTTAGGATCTCAAAATATTGATCGGTGGGCAATAGTTTAGTATAAATATCAAATTCTTATGAGTAGTTAAATTAATTTTTAATCTTCAATAAGAGTGATAAATAGAAAAAAAAACCTTTAATGAACCAAATTTATTATTTTCTAATCATGTTGTAGTTTTTTATATAAGGTCTTTTATTAGAAAATTAGATAAAAATTATTCTTCTTATAATATTATCGAGGCAAATTTTTCTATGCTAGGAATTCATTTATACTAAAAATAATATTTTCATGTAGTTGAAAATATTTAATTTTATAAGAATTGTACACCATAATACAATCAACCCATAAATTTTACAAATCATTAACTAATAGTTATAGGAAAAAATCAATATTATTTTTGGTATATTCTGATCTAGAGATCATTAAAATCAACATGGCATATTTTTTCTTCATACAAAATTCAGGAGAAAAGATAAAAATCACCAATAAAACAAAAAATGAACTATGGTGATACTAAGGATTTGATATAGATTCACTCCATACATTTATAAACAAAATCTATGATTTATACCTTCATTTAAAAATCTAGTAATATTTTTATCAACTTTATTGAATCATGGAAAATCTGATGGATTTCATAATTTCCCTTTACATATTCATTCATCTACATGGCACATTAACCATTTTCATCATTTTAAATTTCAAATAAATGTTTCAAATTATTAATTATAGAAACATGAAAAAATTCGTGGGAAATGGTTTTTGATAATGCAAAATCAACATGTGATTTTTTTTCAACTCACGCCACGAGATCCCATATTCTGAACAATCTAAAACAAATTAATATTAATATCTATATTGAACATAGTCATTCAAAAAATAATTTATATTATTGTTCCCCAATCCCACCAGGCATAATATTTTTATCTCTTTATATTGTGAATATGGAAGATATTTTCTTTTGGAAGAAAGACTTACAATAATTTTAGTAACTATATAAAACTATTTTCACTCCATCGGTTTATTTTTTTTGGTTAATCAACCTTAATATTGGAAATAAAAATATAAATTATATACGAACAAGATACAATGTTTTTTAAAAATAACCATATATATGTGGAATTTTCAGCTATTTTACATTTTCTCTACTTGAATATCATGGATAATTTATTCAATTTTATCAAGTTTATCATCTTTCAAAGCATCATCACCAATAGATATGAAACATTACCTATTTTCACCATGCCAAATGAAATGGTAGAACTAGAATTAAAATCATGAAAACTTAAATGATACTTGATATATCTTACTTTTATCTTCTTTATATTTAAACATTTCAAGCATAGACATGAAAATATGTCATTTTTCAGAACATTTTATTTAGAAATTTAAAAAAATTCATCGAAAAATACCTCATATTCATCACTCATTTGAAGAAAAATAATTCAACATTTACTATTTATTATCTATAAAAAATATCTAAAATTGAAAATATGTGATGATAATTTCAAATTTAATATTTAAATAAATAAATAAATATGAATAAGTGTAACGCCCCGACCCCAGTTACCCAGAGTTGGTGCATTACTTCGTAACATTGGCATGATCACAGAAGATCAAGTCTCGAAATACCGATTAGTTTAGTAGCCTTGGAAACACTAGATATATTCATAAATATTACATTACATCATAAAGTGAAAAACTAAAATAACAAAGTCTTAATAGTCCACACTCATATCCTCTTCTGACTATCCCTGTAGGTCATTAATAAAATACCTCTTCACATCCTGGAAAATATTAAAACATTGAAAGGGGTGAACTCAGATGCTCAGTAAGGATAACAATATTGCAGAAGCTTTCATAAATAAACATTAACATTTAAGGAAATTTATAACTAAAACAAAATACTTTTTAAACTTTAACTTCGGCATAATATGGCAAAAATAAAATTAAATAATGCCATTTACTTACTCACATGGATATTCTACTAGTCGAATAATCACATGCAACATCAATAACCACTTTCATAATGATGGAATGCATAATGCCATACTATCATAACCACGTATCCAAGGCCTCGTGCCAAGACCACAAATAAGATTTTGTCAAGGCCTCGTGCCAAGACACTAGTTTGTCTCATGAGACCTACCGATGCATCGATAAGCTATAGCGGGCTCCACCCGTCACTTATTAAGTCCAATTCATTCCTCATATGAATAGGTTTAAACATATCATAAACCATAACATAATCGCATCACATAAAACATGAATAATGGAAACATAACATTTCCACATTTCAATCAAAAGATATCAATAAAACACATTGATATAATATAAAAACTTTCAAAACCGTTTTCAATACCAAAATAAAAGAAAATTAAATCTTTGTATTTCTTTTTCATTTAAAAAAAAGCTATGGCTTGTAGAGGAAGCCGAAACCCAAATAATGGCCATGGCGGCGGAGAAGTCGTTGTCTTCACATACGTACGACAAGAAAAACATTCCTTTTTGTCGTTTAGTAAAACACTTCATATAAAAATATTTCTTTTGAATAAACATAAAAGTCAAAGGGGTTTATACACCGTATAAAGGAAAGTTGTGTATAAAACCAAATATGCCTCAATGAATGGTGATTGGGACGAATTCCCTTAAAAAGATCAATTTTTTTAAAAAAATATATCTATTATTTGTATTCACTATAATTACACATAAAGAAAGTACAAATACAAGGTAGGACATAATAATATCTTGACATAATTTGAAAGTAGGAGATTAACCCAAAGAATGGAAATTGGGTTAAGAAGTACCCTTACCTCGTGTCCGAATTCACTCGACAGTTCTTTGATCTCCTGAATAATAAACTAGAGTTAATCTATACCTTCTTAAGAAACTTTTTCAAGTTAATTGTTCCTTTTATATCACTTATTACCATGTCCTGAACATTATGTAATTATTTAAGTTTATAACGGTCGTTTTGTCGATCTTAGGTACTTGAGTCAAAAATAAACTTCTAATAATTACACTTTACACATGTGGTAAAATATACATTATATCCATAATTATACTCTTGATTTATATATCATATACATCATATATATCTAGTATATACATTCATTTATAATATTACATAACATTTAGAGGTAAGAAATGAAATGCACCGTTCATGGAGACGATAAGCCATACGTATGCATGAATGCTACTTTCATTTATATTTTGTATTTAATGGAATGAAGTTATAATTATATAAAGGTATAATATAATTTCATTATAATATAATGTATAATACCATTTACTCCAACCTTTATACATCCACATATGGCATTTAATGATTCAAATCACATTGAGGGGGCGGTAGTCCGCACTTCCTAAAATGAAATTATCGTGTTTACCCATAATGAAAATCATAAAGTATGCCATAAATGAAAAATACAGAAGCATAAGGAAAAAAATAAACATAATATATATATCATATATGAAAATAGTGTCATCAAAATCGCCACCATTAGTGGTGTTAAAAGAATATTGAACAATCATCGTTTCGTGAGACAGTATTTCGCCACCCACAGAAACAATATGTTATTTAACCATTAGACGAAGGTGTGTGTAAGTGTAAACCAAATACTTATCATAACAATATCCTAGTATATTGTATATACTATTTTTGTTACAAAAATAAAGGAATAAAAATAGTTTAGGGGGTTGGAGAAGCAAAATAAAACAAAACAACATTAGAGAAGTCATTACCTTAAAATCAGGTAACTCTTTTTTGATTTGAGCCAAAGGCCTCCTTGGGAACAATTCTGCCCCAAGTGAGGCTTCTAGGAGTAAGATAGGGAAGTTTGGAGAGTATTATGGCAGAGTTTGGCTGATCCAAATGGCTTGAAGGTGTGAGTAAGGTGGTAGTGGTGGGGGCCTTTTATAAGAGGAGAGGAGGGGCACTCTTGGAAAGTAATGAAATGTTACTTTATTATAAAATGATTTACGGATTCTAAAGGTCTCATACTTATATAATTCGAGGATAAGGTGATAAGGGTTCTAAATATTCTCATCCAATAGGCTTTGGACAAGTGTAATGCTTAGATTTTACATTATCCTTCCATTTTATTAAAATCGTTAATTAATGAGGTAATCACTGCTTCATCATGGTGTCATAAATAATTTAATTTATTTAATGTCTACAAATTATAAAAAACTATAATTATGTTGGAAATCTTTTTATATTTATAATGAATATTTATAGTCAAAAATATTACTTGTATAACCCCATTGAAAAATTGTTTTAGTAAAACAACTCATGTTTGTGACATTTTTATTTTAAAATTAAATAAAAAGTTTTTAATGTCATTTTCCAACCAAAGTGGCTCCATGGGGTCCCCAAGTTGACCCATGGATTTTCTTGGTTGGCCATGACTCATCCAATAGGGGTATGACAAGTGTCAAGTTCATTTCATATTATTATAACACTATCTTTACCTTAAATTTCATTAATTACCTTTAATCACGATTAATTAAACTTAAAAGTTACTATTCCCCAAAAAATTATTTTAATCCCATTGAACCACATTTTACTTCCTAATGAAAACCATGTATGTCGGATTTTTGAAAATAAAATCACAAAAGTGGTAATATTTCATTTAAACGAAAAATCAGTTATTTAACTACCACTTATTGGTTTCACTATTTATCAAAAATTGAAGTTTTTCAGAACAATGCCAAAATTTCACCCTAAGCTATAATTGATATTCCAAATTCAAAAATGATTTCTATTTTATGAAATTACAAACATATAAGTTTCATTAATTAATTTTATAATTAATTCTCCCTGTCACAACAAATAGCGTGTTTTTAAGAAACAATATATATCAAAAGATTAACAATTGTTTATGTCCAATTTCAAAGTGAAATTAATTCTAATGAACACCATTGGATAAAATGGTAAAATATATTCTAATTATACTTTAAAACCACTCAATAGTATAATTTATCACTATAAATTATTTTGATTAAAAAAGTTGTTTTAAGTATTTTTCACTATTCATAAAAATTTGGAAGTTCTCAGAAAATAAAAAAAAATTCAACATAGGCTAATTTCGACATTCGGAATCCAAAATGAAGTCCATTTTGAAATATAAAATATATATAATTTCAAAAAGTGGGTATTAATATTCATAAGGGCTATTTTGATTAGTCGCGGTGTGTTAGAATCTCGAACTTGCGTACAATGCAGGCTATTGCATTATTGAAAGAGAAGCGTATCGTGGAAGCTCGGGGTGTTACATTCTCCCCTCCTTAAATAAATTGCGTCCTCACAATTTGAAATTTTTCTTTGAAAATAAAAGGTTGAAAATAGAAAATACCATTGTAGAAAACCCACATCGGAAATAAGGTTAATAAAAATATAACATTAAAAGAAAGAAAGAGAAGTACAAAGGTCACATGAGATAGCACATATTAGGATTATATGAAAATATGGATATGGAAGAAAAACAAACCATCAAGGTCTGATGGAGAGTTGTATAACACTGGATTAGGAGAAAGTTAACCTTAAGAAAATCACAAACTTGTGATTGGTTAAATAGTCATTGAATCAGCAGTTGGAAAAGTTAACCAGCAACATTTTTTTAAGTTACCTTTTATAAAGTTGAGGAATTTATTTAGGAGATTTACTATGAATGTAAGGGAATATACATACTTGTTATGTAGACTTTAATTCTTTAATAAATTTTTACCACAACCCTATCTTTCACTCTAAAAGGTAATAGAACTAAAAATATTCTTTTTATCCTAATTTTATAAGGTTCCAAATATTAACACATACCATTTAGATTAGTAAAACTATTTTTTAATAACCAGGGACTTCTTGTAGGCTAGTGGTAGGTAATAAAGGCATGTCGCACTATGGTTGTGGGTTCGATTTCTGCAGCTTTGTCCGACGCGACGGGTTATGCCCCACCCTTCAGGTTGTCCTTTTCCTAAAAATATAGTATTATAATATTCCAAAAATAATCTTCAGAAATGTTTTAACCTTAATCAATACCATTCAAAGTTCAACTTAATCCATCCCAACCTTTATAGTTATCCAAAATACCTCTGTCCAGACTTTCTCTAAAAGGTCTCTTAATTCCAAAATCAATTTATCAGATTCCCCAAACAAAGTAAAGTTTCTCTTATTGTCACATACTAAAAATATGATTACCTTCATCATATTAATACCTTAATGAAAATAACAAGTACTGCAGTACAATCCTTATATATATCACATTATTCTTATAATGAGAATATAATCCTTGAGTCCAAAAGAACCAATACATTAATTATTCTACTTCAACTATAGTGACAGCATAATATTGTCCTTGATCCCTTGGCCTTTTCTGAGGTAAGTTTCCCCGAAGTTTAGGACATTCATTTTCATAATGCCCCATCTCTCTACAATTGTAGCATTCAACATTGATAGTCTCTTTCTTTCCCTTGAAATCACGCGCCTGGTGACCTTTTTCTCCACATTTATAACAAACTCCCATTCCTTTTAGGAAAGTACCAGGATGATTCTTCCCACAATTATCACATAATGGAAAATCCTTCTTTCCCTTTTTCCCTTTATCTGTCTCTTATTCCACCGTTCTCTTCTTCTCTTGCTTTACTTTATTGTCATAAGACTTATATAATTCCTTTTCTGTCTTGATAGAACACGAGACTATATCCTCGTATGTTGAGAAATATTATGATAATAAAGCCCGACGGAGAAATGGTTTTAACACATCAAAGAAATGATCAATCTTACATCTTGGGTTACGTATATAATCTGCAGCATGCCTTTCCAACCTTGTAAATTTAGCCTCATACTTTGCGATATTCTCATCCTCCTTCTGCCTCAGACTCAGAAATTACCTTTCCATATCTTCTCGATGGTCATGTGGAAAATATTTTTCTAATAAAATTTCCTTGAACTCCCTCTATTCCATACTTTATACTTCTTCATCTTCCTTTGTGTTTTGAATCAGCGACCACCATTGATCGGAATCTCCAGTGAGGCGGTAGACTGCCATGAAATCCTTCTCCCTTTCGCTTCTCCCCAAGGTATGGAATATTTTCTCTAAGGAGTTTATCCATTGCTCAGCTACTAATGGATTTGTACCCCCATTAAATTTTGGCGGTTGTTGCCTCATGAAGCGTTCTAACATCGATCCTCCACGTTGCGGATCAGGGTGCTCTATACGAGTAAGGTTGTTATTCATAACCCGAGTGAGTTGTCCCAGTATGGTAATAAGTTGATCATCACCAATTGTATCTCCATATCCACAATAATTATCTTGAGTAGGAAAGAAATCCCTACACGGAGTGCGTGAATTGATACGGTTTCCATTACTTCCACTAAGCGCCATTTATAAACAATGGCATAAACTAGATTAGTTTATGAATCGAAATACATAATTCAATACTTTTAAAACACTTAACACTGGTTGAACTATTTATGGATATAATACATAATCATAAAAAAAAGTTCTCTTTGAGGAATTATATACGCATAACCCTTCATAGTGGTTTGTAAAGAAAATGAGAATTATCCTAAGCATATCCTCCGGGAGTGTCATAACCAAGATTGCAGCAAGGCCCGTTGTCGTGCACCAGTTACCGTTCGAGTCTAGCTCAAAGCGGTGTTTTCGGGTTTTACCCCGTGGTACATCTGTGCCAGAGTCACCTCTACCTGCTCGTATCCGAACATGGATGTATTGCTTAGAAAACTCACAAAATCTCTATAATACCAAAATTTTAGGAAGTTCTTCTATAATAATCCTCAAAGTCTATATTTGGGCTATGTGATCTAATCAGAGTTTATCTAAATCTAGCATCCAAGGTTAGTACTAAACTACCTATGATACCAACTGTAATGCCCCGACCCTAGTTACCTAGAGTCGGTGCATTACTTCGTAACATAGGCATGATCACAAAACATCAAGTCTCGAAAGACCGATTATTTTAGTAGCCTTGGAAACACTATATATATTCATAAATGTTACATTACATCATAAAGTGAAAAACTACAATAACAAAGTCTTCATAGTCCACACTCATATCCTCTTCTGACTATCCCTGCAGGTCATTCATAAAATACCTATTCACATCCTGGAAAATATTAAAACATTGAAAGGGGTGAGCTCAAATGATCAGTAAGGATAACAATATTGCGGAAGCATTCATAAATAAACATTAACATTTAAGGCAATGTATAACTAAAACAAAATCCTTTTTAAACTTGAACTTCATCATAATATGGAAAAAATAAAATTAAATAATTCCATTTACTTACTCACATGGATATTCTACTAGTCGAATAATCACATGCAATATCAATAACCACTTTCATAATGATGGAATGCATAATTCTAGACTATCATAACCACATAGCCAAGGCCTCATGCCAAGACCACAAATAATATTTTGTGAAGGCCTCGTGCCAGGACACTAGTTTGTCTCATGAGACCTACCGATGCATCGAGGAGCTATAGCGGGCTCCACCAATCACTTATTAAGTCAAATGCATTCCTCATATGAATAGGTTTAAACATATCATAAACCATAACATAATCGTATCACATAAAACATGCATAATGGAAACATAACATTTCCACATTTCAATCAAAAGATATCAGTACAACACATTGATATAATATAAACATTTTCAAAACCATTTTCAATACCAAAATAAAAAAAATTAAAACTTTGTATTTATTTTTCATTTTAAAAATGTTATGGCTTGTGGAGGAAGCCGAAACCCAAATAATGGCCATGGCGGCGGAGAAGTCATTGTCGCCGCATACGTACGACAAGAAAAACATTCCTTTTTGTCGTTTAGTAAAACACTTCGTATAAAAACATTCCTTTTGAATAAACGTAAAAGTCAAAGGGTTTTATACACCGTATAAAGGAATGTTGTGTATAAAACCAAATATGCCTCAATGAATAGTGATTGAGACGAATTCCCTTAAAAAGATCAATTTTTATTCATAAAATAGATCTATTATGTGTATTCACTATAATTACACATAAAGAAAGTACAAATACAAGGTATGACATAATAATATCTTGACATAATTTTAAAGTAGGAGATTAACCCAAAGAATGCAAATTGGGTTAAGAAGTTCCCTTACCTCGTGTCCGAATTCACTCGACAATTCTTTGATCTCCTGAATAATAAAATAGAGTTAATCTATAACTTCTTAAGAACCTTTTTAAAGTTCATTATTCCTTTTATATCACTTATTACCATGCCATTAACATTATGTAATTATTTAAGTTTATAACGGTCGTTTTGTCGATCTTTGGTACTTGAATCAAAAATAAACTTCTTATAATTACACTTTACACAAGTGGTAAAATATCCATTATTTCCATAATTATACTCATGATGTATATATCATATACATCATATATATCCAGTATATACATTCATTTATAATATTATATAACATTTAGAGGTAATAAATGAAATGCACCGTTCATGGAGACGGTAAGCCGTACGTACGCATTAACGCTACATTCATTTCTATTTCATATTTAATGGAATGAAGTTATAGTTATATAAAGGTATAATATACTTTCAGTTTAATATAATGTATAATACCATTTACTCTATCCTTTATACATCCCACATATGGCATTTAACAATTCAAATCACTTTGAGGGGGCGTTAGTCCGCACTTCCTAAAATGAAATTATCGTGTTTACCCATAATGGAAATCATAATGTATGCCATAAATGAGAAATAAAGAAGCATAAAGAAAAAAATAAACATAATATATATATCATATATGAAAATAGTGTCATCAAAATGGCCACCATTAGAGGTGTTAAAATAATATTGAACAATCACCGTTTCGTGAGACAGTATTTCGCCACCCACAGAAACAGTATGTTCTTTAACCATTAGATGAAGGTGTGTGTAAGTGTAAACCAAATCCTTATCATAAAAACATACTATTATATTTTATATACTGGTTTTGTTACAAAAATAAAGGAATAAAAAGAGTTTAGGGGGTTGGAGAAGCAAAATAAAACAAAACAACCTTAGAGAAGAGATTACCTTAAAATCAGGTAGCTCTTTTTGGATTTGAGCCAAAGGTTTCCTTGGGAAGAATTCTGCCCAAAGTGAGGCTTCTAGAAGTAAGAGAGGGAAGTTGGGAGAGTATTTGGGCAGAGTTTGGCCGAGCCAAATGGCTTGAAGGTGTGAGTAAGGTGGTAGTGGTGGGGGCCTTTTATAAGAGGAGAGGAGGGGCACTCTTGGAAAGTAATGAAATGTTACTTTATTATACAATACTTTTCGGATTATAAAGGTCCCACACTTATATAATTCGAGGCTAAGGTGATTATGGTTCTAAATATTCTCATCCAATAGGCTTTGGACAAGTTTAATGCTTATATTTTACATTATCCTTCCATTTTTTTAAAATCGTTAATTAATGAGGTAATCACTGTATCATCATGGTTTCATAAATAATATAATTTATTTAATATCTAAAAATTATAAAAAAATAAAATTATGTTGGAAATCTATTTATCTTTCTAATGAATATTTATAGTCAAAAATATGACATGTATAACCCCATTTAAATTTTTTTTAGTAAAACAACTCATGTTTGTGACATTTTTATTTTAACATTAAATAAAAAGTTTTTAATGTCATTTTCCAACCAAAGTGGCTCCATGGGGTCCCCAAGATGACCCATGGATTGTCTTGGTAGGCCATGACTCATACAATAGGGGTATTAAAAGTTTCAAGGTCATTTCATATTATTATAACACTATCTTTACCTTAAATTTCATTAATTACCTTCAATCGTGATTAATTAAACTTAAAAGTGACTATTCACAAAAAAATTATTTTAATTGCATTGAACCACATTTTACTTCCTAATTACAACCATGTATGTCGGATTTTTGAAAATAAAATCACAGAAGTGGAAATATTTCATTTAAATGAAAAATCAGTTATTTAACTACCACTTAGTGGTTTCACTATTCATCAAAAATTGATGTTTTTCAGAACAATGCCAAAATTTCACCCTAAGATATAATTGATATTCCGAATTCAAAAATTATGTCTATTTTATGAAATTACAAACATATAAGTTGAATTAATTAATTTTATAATTAATTCTTGTTGTCACAACAAATAGCGTGTTTTTAAGAAACAATATATATCAAAAGATTGACAATTGTTTATGTCCAATTTCAAAGTGAAATTAATTCTAATGAACACCATTGGATAAAATGGTAAAAATATATTCTAATTGTACTTTAAAACCACTCAATAGTATAATTTATCACTATAAATTATTTTAATTAAAAAATTTGTTTTAAATATTTTTCACTATTCATAAAAATTTGGAAGTTCTCAGAAAATTACAAAAAATTCAACATAGCTAATTTCGACATTCCGAATCAAAAATGAAGTCCATTTTGAAATATAAAATATATATAATTTCGAAAAGTGGGTATTAATATTCATAAGGGCTATTTTGATTAGTCGTGGTGTGTTAGAATCTCGAACTTGCGTACAATGCAAGCTATTGCATTATTGAAAGAGAAGCGTATCGTTGAAACTCGGGGTGTTACAATATCCCCTCCTTCAATAAATTGCGTCCTCGCAATTTGAAATTTTTCTTTGAAAATAAAAGGTTGAAAATAGAAAATACCTTTGTGGAAAACCCACATCGAAATTAAGGTTAATAAAAATATAACATTAAAAGAAAGAAAGAGAAGTACAAAGGTCACCTGAGATAGCCCATACTAGGATTCTATGAAACTATGGATATGGAAGAAAAACAAACCATCAAGGTCTGATGGAGAGTTATAGAACACTGGATTAGGATAAAGGTAACCATAAGAAAATCACAAACTTGTGATTGGTTAAATAGTCATTGAATCCCCAGTTGGAAAAGTTAACCGACAATGTTTTTTTTAAGTTACCTTTTATAAAGATGAGGTATTTATTTAGAAGATTTACTAAGAATGTAAGGGAATATACATACTTGTTATGTAGACTTTCATTCTTTAATAAGTTTTTACCACAAACACATCTTTCACTCTAAAAGTTAATAGAACTCAAAAATATTCTTTTTATCCTAATAAGTATAAGGTTCCAAATATTAACACATACCATTTAGATTAGTAAAACTATTTTGTAATAACAATGGATTTCTTGTAGGCTAGTGGTAGGTAATAAAGGCATGTCGCACTATGGTTGTGGGTTCGATCCCTGCAGCTTTGTCCGACTCGACGGGTTATTCCCCACCCTGCAGGTTGTCCTTTTCCTAAAAATATAGTATTATAATATTCCAAAAATAATCTTCAGAAATGTTTTAACCTTAATCAATACTATTCAAAGTTCACCTTAATCCATCCCAACCTTTATAGTTATCCAAAATACCTCTGTCCAGACTTTCTCTAAAAGGTCTCTTAATTCCAAAATCAATTTATTAGATTCCCCAAACAAAGTAAAGTTTCTCTTATTGTCACATACTAAAAATATGATTACCTTCATCATATTAAAACCTTAATGAAAATAACAAGTATTGCAGTACAATCCTTATATATATCACATTATTATTATAACCATAATATAATCCTTGAGTCCAAAAGCACCAATACATTAATTATTCTACTTGAACTATAGTAACAACATAAGATTTTTCTTGATCTCTTGTCCTTTTCTGAGGTAAGTTTCCCCGACGCTTAGGACATTCATTTGCATAATGCCCCGTCTCTCTACAATTGTAGCATTCAACATTGATAGTCTCTTTCTTTCCCTTGCAATCACGCACCTGGTGACCTTTTTCTCCACATTTATAACAAACTCCCTTTCCTTTTAGGCAAGTACCAGGGTGATTCTTCCCACAATTATCACATAATGGAAAATCCTTCTTTCCCTCTTTCCCTTTATCTGTCTTTTATTCCATCGTTCTCTTCTTCTCTTGCTTTACTTTATTGTCATAAGACTTAGAGAATTCCTTTTCTGTCTTGATAGCACATGAGACTATATCCTCCTATGTTGAGAAAGATTGTGATACTAAAGACTGATAGAGAAATGGTTTTAACCCATCAAAGAAATGATCAATCTTACTTCTTGGGTTACGTATATAATCTGTAGCATGCCTTGCTAACCTTGTAAAGTTAGCCTCATACTTTGCGATGTTCTCATCCTCCTTCTGCCTCAGACATAGAAATTTTCTTTTCCATATCTGCTAGATGGTCATGTGGAAAGTATTTTTCTAAGAAAATTTCTTTAAACTCCCTCCATTCCATACTTGATACTTCTTCATCTTCCTTTGTGTTTTGAATCAGCGACCACCATTGATCGGAATCTCCAGTGAGGCGGTAGACTTCCATGACAACCTTCTCCCTTTCACTACTCCCCAAGGCGTGTAATATTTTCTCTAAGGAGTTTATCCATTACTCAGCTACTAATGGATTTGTACCCCCATTAAATGTTGGCGGTTGTTTCCTCATGAAGCGGCCTAACATTGATCCTCCATGTTGCGGATCATGGTGCTCCATACGAGTAAGGTTATTATTCATAACTTGAGTGAGTTGTCCCAGTATGGTAATAAGTTGATCATCACCAGTTGTATCTCCAGATCCATAATAATTATCTTGAGCAGGAGGGAAATCCCTACACGGAGTGCGTGAATTGATACAGTTCCCATTCCTTCCACTAGGCACCATTTCTAAACAGTGGCATAAACTAGATTAGTTTATGAATCAAAATACATAATTCAATACTTGTTTAACACTTAACACTAGTTGAACTATTTATGGATATAATCCATAATCATAAAAAAGTTTTCTTTTAGGAAGTATATACTCATAACCCTTCATAGTGGTTTGTAAAGAAAATGAGAATTATCCTAAGCATATCCCCCGGGAGTTTCATAACCAAGAGTGTATCAAGGCTCGTTGTCGTGCACCAGTTCCCGTTCGAGTCTAGCTCAAAGCGGTGTTTTCAGGTATTACCCCTAGGTACATCTGTGCTAGTGTCACCTCTACCTGCTCGTATCCAGATAGGGATGTGTTTCTCGGAAAACTCACAAAATCTCTATAATACCAAAATTCTAGGAAGTTCTTCTATACTAATCCTCAAAGTCTATCTTTGGGATATGCGCTCTAATCAGAGTTTATCTAAATCTAACTTCCATGGTTAGTACTAAACTACCTCTGATACCAACTGTAACGCCCTGACCCCAGTTACCCAGAGTCGGTGCATTACTTCGTAACATTGGCATGATCACAAAATATCAAGTCTCGAATGACCGATTAGTTTAGTAGCCTTGGAAACACTATATATATTCATAAATGTTACATTACATCATAAAGTCAGAAATTACAATAACAAAGTCTTGATAGTCCACACTCATATCCTCTTCTGACTATCCCTGCAGGTCATTCATAAAATACCTCTTCACATCCTGTAAAATATTACAACATTGAAAGGGGTGAGCTCAGATTCTCAGTAAGGATAACAATATTGTGAAAGCTTTCATAAATAAACATTAACATTTAAGGAAATGTATAACTAAAACAAGATCCTTTTTAAACTTGAACATCAGCATAATATGGAAAAAATAAATTTAAATAATTCCATTTACTTACTCACATGGATATTCTACTAGTCGAATAATCACATGCAATATCAATAACCACTTTTCTAATGATGGAATGCATAATTCCAGACTATCATAACCACATAGCCAAGGCCTCGTGCCAAGACCACAAATAATATTTTGTCAAGGCCTTGTGCCAAGACACTAGTTTGTCTCATGAGACCTACCGATGCATAGAAGAGCTATAGCAGGCTCCACCCGTCACCTATTAAGTCCAATGTGTTCCTCATATGAATAAGTTTAAACATATCATAAACCATAACATCATCATATCACATAAAAAATGCATAAAAAAAACCTAACATTTCCACATTTCAATCAAAATATATCAATATAACACATTGATATAATATAAACACTTTCAAAACCATTTTCAATACCAAAATAAATGAAAATTAAAACATTGTATTTATTTTTCATTTTAACAAAGGTATGGCTTGTAGAGGAAGCCGAAACCCAAATAATGGCCATGGCGGCGGAGAAGTCATTGTCGCCGCATACGTACGACAAGAAAAACATTCCTTTTTGTCATTTAGTAAAACACATCATATAAAAATATTCTTTTTTAATAAACATAAAATTCAAAGGGGTTTATACACCGTATAAAGGAAAGTTTTCTATAAAACCAAATATGCCTCAATGAATGGTGATTGAGACGAAGTCCCTTAAAAAGATCAATTTTTTTATAAAATAGATCTATTATGTGTATTCGCTATAATTACATATAAATAAATTTCAAATACAAGGTAGGAAATAATAATATCTTGACATAATTTGAAAGTAGGAGATTAACCCAAAGAATGGAAATTGGGTTAAGAAGTTCCCTTACCTCGTGTCCGAATTCACTCGACAGTTCTTTGATCTCCTGAATAATAAACTAGAGTTAATATCTACCTTCTTAAGAACCTTTTTAAAGTTCATTATTCCTTTTATATCACTTATTACCATGTCATGAACATTATGTAATTATTTAAGTTTATAACGGTCGTTTTGTCTATCTTAGGTACTTGAGTCAAAAATAAACTTCTTATAATTACACTTTACTCATGTGGTAAAATATCCATTATACACATAATTATTCTCATGATTTATATATCATATACATCATATATATCCAGTATATACATTCATTTATAATATTACATAACATTTAGAGGTAAGAAATGAAAAGCACCATTCATGGAGAAGGTAAGTCGTACGTACGCATGAACGCTACTTTCATTTCTATTTCATATTTAATGGAATGAAGTTATAATTATATAAAGGTATAATATAATTTCAGTATAATATAATGTATAATACCATTTACTCCATCCTTTATACATCCCACATATGTAATTTAATGATTCAAATCACTTTGAGGGGGCGATAGTCCGCACTTCCTAAAATGAAATTAATCTGTTTACCCGTAATGGAAATCATAAAGTTTGCCATAAATGAGAAATACATAAGAATAAGGAAAAAAATAAACATAATATATATATCATATATGAAAATATTGTCGTCAAAATGGCCACCATTAGAGGTGTTAAAAGAATATTGAACAATCATCGTTTCGTGAGACAGTATTTCGCCACCCACAAAAATAGTATGTTCTTTAACCATTAGACGAAGGTGTGTGTAAGTGAAAACCAAATACATATCATAAATAAATCCTAGTATATTGTAGATACTGGTGCTGTTACAAAAATAAAGTAATAAAAAGAGTTTAGGGGGTTGGAGAAGCAAAATAAAACAAAACAACATTAGAGAAGACATTACCTTAAAATCGGGTAACTCATTTTTGATTTGAGCCAAAGGATTCCTTGGGATGAATTATGCCCAAATTGAGGATTCTAGGAGTAAGAGAGGGAAGTTGGGAGACAATTTTGTCAGAGTTTGGCTGATCCAAATGGCTTGAAGGTTTGAGTAAGGTGGAAGTGGTGGGGGCCTTTTATAAGAGGAGAGGAGGGGCACTCTAGGAAAGTAATGAAATGCTACTTTATTATACAATGATTTTCGGATTCTAAAGGTCCCACACATATATAATTCAATGCTAAGGTGATAAGGGTTCGAAATATTCTCATCCAATAGTATTTGGACAAGTGTAATGCTTAGATTTTACATTATCCTTCCATTTTATTAAAATCGTTAATTAATGAGGTAATCGGCGCATCATCATGGTGTCATAAATAATTTAATTTATTTAATGTCTAAAAATTATAAAAAAATATAATTATGTAGGAAATATTTTTAGACTTCTAATTAATATTTATAGTAAAAAATATGACTTGTATAACCCCATTTAAAAATTGTTTTAGTAAAACAACTCATGTTTGTGACATTTTTATTTTAACATTAAATAAAATGTTTTTAATGTCATTTTCCAACCAAAGTGGCTCCATGGGGTCCCCAAGTTGAAAAATGTATTTTCTTGGTCGTACATGACTCATAAAATAGGGTTATGACAAGTGTCAAGGTCATTTCATATTATTATAACACTATTTTTACCTTAAATTTCACTAATTACCTTTAATCACGATTAATTAAACTTGAAAGTTACTATTCACCAAAAGATTATTTTAATCCCATTGAACCAAATTTTACTTCCTAATGAAAACCATGTATGTCGGATTTTGGAAAATCAAATCACATAAGTGGTAATATTTTATTTAAATGAAAAATTAGTTATTTAACTACCACTTAGTGGTTTCACTATTCATTAAAAATTGAAGATTTTCAGAACAATGCCAAAATTTCACCCTAATCTATAATTGATATTACGAATTCAAAAATGATTTCTATTTTATTAAATTCAAAACATATAAGTTTCATTAATTAATTTTATAATTAATTCCCGTTGTCACAACAAATAGCGTGTTTTTAAGAAACAATATATATCAAAAGATTGACAATTGTTTATGTCCAATTTCAAAGTGGAATTAATTATAATGAACACCATTGGATAAAATCGTAAAAATATATTCTAATTATACTTTAAAACCACTCAATAGTATAATTTATAACTATAAAGTATTTTGATTAAAAAAGTTGTTTTAAGAATTTTTCACTATTCATAAAAATTTGGATGTTCTCAGAAAATTACAAAAAAATCAACATAGGCTAATTTCGACATTCATGATCCAAAATGAAGTCCATTTTAAAATATAAAATATATATAATTTCAAAAAGTGGGTATTTCTATTCATAATGGCTATTTTGAATAGCCGCGGGGTGTTAGAATCTCGAACTTGCGTACAATGCAAGCTATTGCATTATTGAAAGAGAAGTGTATCGTGGAAGATCGGGGTGTTACAATAAATATTTCAAAAATAAAATAAATATGACTTATATGATAAAACAAATTAACTTTTAACATAATTTTTATGATTATTCCATTAAAAAATAAAAATTCATCATAAAATTAGCCTCATCACCTAAATATATTAGAGCTTCATAATCCATTATACATTTAAAATGCTTATTCTAATTTTTCCAAAAAAACATAACTTAGTCACAAATTTATAAATTATTTATAATAAGGTTGTAATAATATTTTAATATAATAAAACATAAATAAAAATATACATAAAGTAAATGCCTCATATGTGTGAATAATTGGAACATAAAATAAAAATAGCAAAGAGTTAGAGAATATTAGCAGTGGTTGGGATGAATCAAGTAAACAATCCAAATCAACCTTCATACATTGAAAAATTCATGTAAACCAAACAAATAAACATGAACCATAAGTATATACCTGATGGGGAATGAATGAGGGGTCATCGAAAATGAAAATATGATGAAAGGAGATTGAATGTCGTGACAGATAATAACTAAGGGTGAATGGTGATAGTAATGCCAAATGAATGGTATTAGAGTCTAATATAGACAAAAACATATCTTATATTAATATAAATCATAAAATTCTAATTATTTATACCAAGATTTCAATAAATAATAATATATTCAAACCTTAAAAAATTATAGATGAATTTAAAAATTCATCACATGAATGAATAATTGAAAAATAAAATACAAATAGAAAAAATATGAAAAACATTTAGATGTAATGGCGATGATTCATCAAATCAAGCTAAAAAAAATTTATAAATTAAAGTATACCTTATTTCATGGAAAATAAGGAAAATAATCATGAACCCCAAATACATACCTGAAGGGGGTTGAATGAGGATATTAAGAAAATAGAAATATATTGTAGAGGGGAATAAAGGAGTGACCTATGAAACCTAGGGTGGATTGTAGTTTTAATATAAAATGAATAAGATTAATGTCCAATAAAGAAAAATAAAATATATACATATTAATATATAAATTAAATTTATATATAACAATATATAATAAATGAATAGAAGGTGTAGGATTCAATAAAACAAGATTAAATCAACATTCATCAATTCAACCATACCTTTTCCCATGGAAAATTGAGAAAATAATAAAAAAATAAAAATATATACCCAAAAGTAGACAAATAAGCATACAAAAACAATTGATATATGGTGGAAAAGAATAATAACTAGTGGATAAATATAACTAAATGTTGAAGAAGATGTTAATTTAATATGATTAGGTTAGAGTCCACCAAAATGATGAAACAAAGGATTATGTTTTCTTTATGAATATTCAATAAAATGCTGATGCATTCCTATCATTGGGAACAGAAGATTAAAAAATTATTTTCCTAATATAGTATAGAATCTAAACAAGGTCATATAACATAAAGAGATTCTTATTTTTTTAGCTAATTATTCTATTTTACCAAAAATAATTTTTTGTTGTTAATTAATATTTTATGACAACATTGTTAATGTTTTTATTTTTTGATTACTTTTATGAATATTTAAATTACATAAATATAAAAATATAAAAATAATGTAGTGGTAAATATAATTATTTATGTATGAAATTACTTGGTTTGGGGTTCAATTTTAGGTTCATTCGTTATTCTCCATTATTTTTTTAATTTTAGTTTCAAAATCCAAACATTACCACTCAGGTTTGAACTATTTTTCTTTATTTTTAAATTGTTTAAAGAATTAAATGCCTAATAAATATCAATTAAACCTCATCCTTTAATTAAGGTTGATGACATAACTTGATCTAGGATGTTTCATCTACCAAGACCCAGCTCTATTGATGTTGTTTCATCCATTGATTAGAAAAAAATCAATCATGTGAAGAACAAACCAATGGAGATAGGGAAAAGAGATTAAACAAAATAATTTTAAAATATTGTGTTGCATATCACAAGGCATAGTCACTACATCAGAAGAATTGGATTCTCCCAATAATTTCACTAAAATCTACCACAAACATAAAATAACCTTTAAGAAAAATTCAAGAACACCTTGACCTCCCCCAATATATTCCTCAAGCTCAGCCTCCTATTATCCGTGTAAGAGATCATAATGGTGTAATGGTGGAAGAGAAGAAGAAGGGAAATAAGATAACATATAATAAAGAAGAATCAGAAAAAATAAAAAGAACAATAGTAGAAGAGGAAAGTAAAATAAAATAAAATAAAAAAATTGGGATGAGGGAGAGATAAAGAAATTTAAAAAAAATAAGAAATGATAAGAAATAAAATTAGAAAAGAAAAAACTAACTAATATATATGTATTGTTAAAACGATGATAATAATTATTATAATAATTATTATTATTAAGTGAAAAATAATCACTAAAGATTAAGAGAATAAGAAAATAGGATGGAGAAGGATGCTGGAAAAAAATTAAAAACATGAAATATTTTCATTAATTCAAATAACTCTAAATTAAAATTATAATTAAAACTAAAACTAATAAAAAATTAAATATAAAATAAAATGAAATAGATAATAATAAGTGAGGCAGAGGCCCTGGTAGATTCCCTCCCTTCATTGTTTACTACTACCTTTGGAAGAGGCTGTGTGGAATCCTAATATATGTGGTAGGATGAGGACTTGACCTCCTTGTCTTGAAAAGCTCCACTAAGATATAGTGGAATAATATATCCACTAAAATCTCCCTGATACATACTGATTTTTTTGAAATTGTTAACACCTGAAGGAATCTGGTGTTTGATAATTGTCATGTGTAAAAGATCCTTATAGGGTATCCTGGATGCATGCATGGAGTATGGGGAGCATCAACATGGGTTGTTTCACATGCTAGGGGATAAAACAAATAGTGTAAAGTGATGATTATAGCGGGGTAGTAGTGATGGTGGAGCTCAAGCAATGGCATAATATAATATCCACCTTACTATGACCTTCTATGTGGAAGTAGGATCTAAAAAAATGATGCATATGGGACTTATGGGTTTCTTGGGATGATCCAAAACAGTATGTATGTGTGAAATAGTTGTTGGGATTGGGCCAAGCTCTACGGAGGGCGACTAAGGTGTGTCTTGGAGATCATTTCATATGGGGCGGTACCACGGTGGATCAGTAGTGCTTCTATTCTCCATCGGCCTTAAAAATTGCTAGAGGAGGCTTTCATGGGTGATCATAGATGATCAGGGTAGTCAATAGTAGAGTGCATGGGTGGAGTGGCAGCGGTGGTGGTGGGAGAAGAAAATTTACTCGATTTTAGTAGATCGACGTTGGAGTAGGGATTCAATGTTTCCCCACATTAAAATTTCACCACGTGGTGTGAGGCTTTTTAAGCCTCGGAATGAATTTAGTGGGCCAGAATCATTCACCAGTTTGGTCTCTTGGACTCACTTTCAAACATGTACCTACAGTCTATGAGGCACACATTCCATGGGCTTCATCCAATCACATCTCACTACGAGATTCACCACCTGTATCTAACCTGCAGAATATTTCACCACCCATGCCCTATTATTTTGGTTGGGTATCTTACATCTATACTTTGTCGCCCGACACCTAGTGGTATGGATAAGTGTTATGTAGGTGATTTGGTTGAGTAATTATAACTATTTTCCATTTTTAAAAATAAATTCATTAAAAATATATGACAAATTTAAATCATGAATGACATATTCATAAAAAATACATAATAAATATTCAAATAAAAATATACATTCTTTTATCCTTATAAAACCATTTTCATTCTATAATTAAATTTTTCCATTATTTATTAAATGATTCAAAATCATGGGTATTAACATCGAAAAACATCAAAAATCATTTTAATTTGTAAAAACAATAATCATAATATATATGTCTCTATGATATCCCCACCCTTAAACAATGAATTTCCTCAACCATAAATTATCAATAAATAATTTAGAGGGAACCAATGTAATAAATTTTCAATTTTTAATGTAATACTATAAAATATGTTTCAATGTAAAATAAAATTTTATAAATTACACAAACAATATGAATTAAACTTCTTAATTTCGAAGGGAATAAACACTTAAATAATATTACATATCCCTATTTGAAATATGTTAAACTTATATTCTCATGAATTCATGTTACTTGAATCGTAATTAATAATCATTCCAATTCAC
The DNA here is from genome assembly GCA_963277665.1 of Viscum album. Lineage (NCBI taxonomy): Eukaryota > Viridiplantae > Streptophyta > Magnoliopsida > Santalales > Viscaceae > Viscum > Viscum album. Next base: position 518,564,413 of record OY728141.1, read on the forward strand.
AGTTTTTAAATCTTTTGAATATTTTCACCCATAAATAATGATAAAATTCAGGTAGATTTATTATCATATCATGAATACATTATCTTTATCCATAAACTTTTAAAATAACTACTTTAACTACTTTTTAAAGACAAAACACAAATAAAATCATGAGGGGTTGTAATTTAGGTTCAAATGTCTCTGAGTATTTAGGTTGGTAGGAATTTATGATAAAAATATTAACACTTAAGGAGGATGTTTATCTCTTAAATTATATATAATAATATTAAAAGTAAAATAATGTCATGAAATTTTCAACACCGATTTGAAACAACTCCCATTTCTCATTCTCAAAGTAAGGTAATTATCAATGTAATTCATAATGAATGATTTGTACACCCTTAATTTTTTTTCCTAATTTTATACTTTTTTTATTTTATAAAGATCCTTTTTTTAATACTATTCTTACGATAAACTTCTCATCCACCACCTAACCACATATGATATAAATCATAGGTCCAATAATAGTGATTTCTTGTTTTCCCAAATCACAACCCATTTTCTAATTTTTTGAGTTTTTTATCCTTTTCCCTATTTTTATATCAATAACATAAAAATAAATTATAATGAATGATTTGACATAATTAATTAATTATCACAATAATAACCCCCACAATTTTCCCTTAAAATTCATATCATCCCTTTAACTATGATTCCTTTCACCCCATACTTAAAAATTAAAATATCATGAAATTACTAAGAGGAGGGTTGGAATGGATAAAAAGTGGGTTGAAATGTGGCTCATTACAAACAAGTTTATACATGTTTTCAAAGGGATAAATATGAATTTATGTAAATGTAGAATTTTATGGAAAATTAGTTTTTCAAAAGATGTCTCAATCATTTTTAAATTTGTTTTTTCATAGTCATAAATTTGATAATTTCAAATTTATGTTCTGGTAGTCGAAATGTCCCAATATCACTCATAAAATATTATCAAGATAAAATATTAAGTACATGGTCTAGAAATGCACTTAGTAAGGAGACATAGGAATTTGGACAATAATTCAAGAATGATTAATAATAAAAATAAATTCACCATAATTTTATAAATTCAAATCATTAATCAAATTTAGGAAAATTTCACTTACTTGAATCAATAAATACCCATCAATCATGAGTCCTCATTTTAATTTTTTGGTTAATTTTAGTTATTCAATTAAACATTTTACTCATTCAATATCATTATCATTAAAATCAATAACATGGAATCACATATTCCTAAGTAACCCATGTCACCAATATAAGTAATGTAAAACATGAATTCATGTATTGGTATTCAATTAATTTTTTGTTATCATAACTTGTTATTGGAAAAAATATGAATATATATTCAAATATGAACATAAAAATGTTAACCCCATTTCCCATTATTATTAGTCATATTTCCTTACAATTTTGGGGTTGCATTCTTCCATCATGAACCTAAAAATAAAATTTCTCAGTTTAACTCAAGGATAATGTCATTTATGCTCAAAATTATAAGAGTGAGTTAGATGAATGATGAAATACTTACTAAATATAAAATTAAAATCTATATTATTAGAATTAAATTGAAAAGGATAAGTCTTAATATCACCCCCAAGTGTTCCTTGAATTTAAAATGACTCTAGAGGGCACTACCAACTATTATCCAAAGATTAATGGTAGATGAAGATACATTGATTTGGGCCACCTCATGTAGATTTTACCAGCTTGTTCTTCATCTTTCTTGGTGATAAAAAATTCATGGATAGTGTATACTAGATCCCTTTTCTTCACAATTAGGTATATCTTGAATGAAAGGTGTAGGACGAACTATGGATCTTCCTCCTTCATTGTTACTACTTTTAAAACCTTCTCTTTCTATTCTAGTGTTGGATCAACATGTTCTACATTATTGAATGTTCTAAGGGAAGATAATCGTGTAATTTTACATGAAAATTATTTGAATTTTTATTTTTAATATATAATTTATCCCTTACAATGTGAGCAGACTATTTTCAAATTTTCTTAGGCTCAGTAACATGGATTTTCAAATTGGATTCATAAAATAGGTCTTCATTGAAATCCAGAAGCTCTATGTGTTCCTAAAAAGGTGTACGTCTAGTTTCTTCATATTCCTTAACACATGGAATGGGTTGATAAAATTTAAAAAATTCAATACAATAAGAATTTATCCTCTATTTAGATTGAGTAAAATAAACAAGAAATAGTTCAAAGAAACATCACGTCTTTGAGTTGTTTTTGGTTTAATCAGTTCTAAAGTGGTAAGTGCCTCTTGAAGTTGACTCTCAATGGATAAGGGTAGGTAGTTGGGGTCCTCCATTTTTACATAAAATTCCACCACTTGGGTGGTGTCTATCTTAAATGGTGTTGGATCTTATTCTTTAAAAGATATGGGGAGAACATGTAGTTCCTCACATTCAATCCAAATGTCATTCAGTTCCTTTTGGTATCATATAGGTAACATACTATGAAATTATACCTCCCTAAAAACCTATAGGAACTCAATAAATACAAATGAATCATCTTCTAGTTCATGTTTTACTACTATTAGGGTGATTGAATATATGCAGTTATCCAATGCAATTGGACATATAGATCTTGAATCATCTCTCCAATATCTTGAATATCATATTTTAGTTTTTTCCCCCTTACTGGCGAAACTGATATGGGGGAACTTCATAAAAGGTTTGGGGAGGAAACAAGGAACACCCTTCTTGTGACTTGGAAACTTCGTGAAAAAACTATAGAAAGAACTCATAGTATTCTCTGAGTTCTCTAGAAAATTCTTCAACCATTGGCTGCTCAAGGGTCTCTTTCATATGTTGGATGTGGTCCTTGAATTCATACATTATTCTCCTTTTTCCGTGTGCTTCATTTATATGTCTATCCCACATCGAAAAACTAAATTTTTGTTACAAGGGTGATTCATCCATCAATTCTTACACCTATGAGTAATTATTTGTCCATTCAAAATAACAATAATTTCTCTCCATTATGGATTTTTTAGTTTTTATTTTTATAAAAGAAATCAAATATATATAAAATATGAGAATAGAAAAACTAAATGAACTAATGATTATCACCCTAGAAAACATGCATGTTTTGACACACTCTTGTTATTTGGTGTGGAAAAGGAAAATTATTTTCCTATTGTAGCACAAAGGCTGAGTAGGATCATGTCACATAAAGAGCTTCTCAGTTTTTTCACCTATTTATTCAATTTAACCTAAAAAATAATTATTATTTTGAATACTTTATGAAAACAATGATTTTTTTGGGTTTTTTATTATTTAACGATGTATTTAATTTAAATTAAATAGAAAATTCTATACTATCATACAATGCTAAACATAATAATTTATGGAATAAATGATGTGGTTTTGGGTTCTATTTTGAGTTAAATCATTATTCTACTTTATTTTTTGGATTTAATTTAATAATTGAAACACCAAACATCGCATCTCAACTACTATTATTTACTTGAAAAATTGTTTATTTCATTTAATTCCTAAAAAATATCAATTCCAACTCATCCTTTAATCAATTTTGATAACGCACTTTATCCGAGGATATTCAATATAATAGGACCCAACTTTATCATTGATGTTCCATCCAATGATTAGATCAAATCCATCATGTGATGAATTAACCAATAGATAATGGAAAAATACATTAGATAAATAAATAAGAATAAATTGGGTTGAATGTCAATGGGGGTAATTATACATATCTAGGACATTCACCTTACCCATGTGTTATACAGAAATCTACAAAAAAATATAAAATAAACATTAAAAAAATTCAACAATGCCTTGACCTCCCCCTTGGTCAAGCTTCAGGGTCAACCTATTATTATTGAGAGTAATAAATCATAATGTTGGAAATGTGGAAGAGAAGAAGAGAAATAAAATAAAATAGAATTATGAAAAAGAATCAGAATAAAATTAAAAAGAAGAATAGTGGTAGAGGAAAATAAAATAAAAAGTTAAATAAAAAGAATTAATATTTTAGGGGTCGAGAGAGAGAGCGGAGGAACTAAAATAAAATAATAAAATATAATAAATGAAAATAGAAAAGAAAAAAATTGTATAAGATATAATGATTGGTATAAAATAATTAGTTTTATTATTATTTTTAATTATTTTTAGTAGAATTAGAATAATTGATGATGAAGAAGTAAATGTGAAGAGAAGATGGATAAGGATGGTGGAAAAAAAAATTAAAAACAAGAAAGAATTTATTTAGTTAAAAGAAATTGAAATTATAAATAAAATCCAACAAAAAAAATCTATGAAATGTAAAATAAAATAAAAAGAAACACATAGGAATAAGTGTATTAAAAATAAGAAAAGAATATGATTTTTTTCATGAAAATTAATTAAAAAGTCCTACCCAACCTGCAACAGATCACACACCTCACTCATGGGAAAAACATTATCATTTTATAAAAATTCAGCTATAAGAGTTAGAAATTATCATCAATCAATCATGAACCATAAAATCATTTCATATAAGTGTGGGACCATCATAATTATAGAAAAACATTCTGTGCATCAAGGTGAACTACCAAGACCATATTCATATTTGATTAGTTCATATTACCTATTTATCATAGTGGGTCATGATACATCTATTTCCCATATTGTCTCAGGAGATAGCTATTTCCCATAGTGGATCACGACTCACATGTTTTCCCACAATGGATCTAGATTCACCATTTTCCTATTGTGTACCATTTCAATTGACTTGTTTCCAATAAATATCTCATGATATATAAATCATTAACTATTGAATTTTATGGAGATATTGGTCCCACCCATCACATAATGAAAATAATACATATCTGTTTCATAATATCCTAAAACATTCATCATTTAATAATAATAAAAATTACTTTCATAAACATATCATTATATCATAACATGTGGACAAGAGACTAGTTTCATAATAATTTCATCATTTTATCTCAACATAAACTATGAAAAGTAATGGGTTTAATAATAATTTTATAATAGTTTAACCCATGGGAAAACACGGGCTTCATAAAAATATTTTCATCACAAACACAAACTATTCATCAAAATAATAATAATCCTATCCTTGGATATTATCCCCATTAAATCATAAGTAATATTGATGGATTTGATCTTAGATGGGGAATTATTTTTAAATATTATGTTGAACATTACTCGAGGATGATAGTTTTTATTTTAAAATTACATTTTAAAACAAATGAAAATTTTACAAAAACTTTTATTTGAAAATGAAGTTAATAATTCATAAAATAATTTTTATAAATCATTATAAAGAATTGATTGTTTTTGGAAAAAAATGTTTTTGGAAAAAGTTGGATTTCCGACCAAAGAGAGAAATATTGTAGGGTTTTTATAAAATAAATTTCTCAATTATTTGAAGTAAAAAATAGTGGAAATTTGTACAATGACTATAAAAAATAATGAATAAACATGGAATATAAAATTTGTGAGTATATTTATATGTGTATCATAATAATTTACCCTCAGAATCATAATAATAAATATTCCTGATAAATAATGAGACTATATCATAAAATCATTAACAATTTAGTAACTTTGAAATGAAAGACACGTGAAAATTTATCATTAAATGAAACATACAATATAACAAGTATAAATAAATGCATTATATTAAATGTATAACAGATTTTATATAAAACACATAAAATAATATAGTTTTATAACAAAATAATATGTCTCAAAGAATTAAATTTAAGACAAAAATCACTTCATTCATTAATAACTATTTAAACATAAACCCTATAAAAGATATATCCTAAAATGGATATGTAAATTAAAATAATTATTTGGATAATAATCATAAAATAAATTCATGAGATGTATATATGGCACATTAAATAAATAGGTGGTACGAAATGTGTCTCATAGAAGTAAAAATGAGATGAAAATCTCTAATCACATTAGTAATCTATGGAATCATAATCACCAATAAAGAATAAAAAAAATGAAAAATTAAATATTATCAAAAAAAGATATTCAAGATATTATTTATCAAATGGTCAGTATATATAACACAAAAAATAATCAAGTAGTGTATTTTTTTATATCTCAAGGAAATAAATGAGACTATAAAATCCCTTTCCTTAAGTCTTGACATTTTATGCACACATTAAAACCACCACTAAAATCAATATAAGTTTATTATAAACCCATTAATGAAAAATAATTATATATATAATACCATATATTATTTTCTTATGACCTATTATTTCATGCTTATTGACAAATCTATGCTAATGTTACATTTCAGGTAATAACTGCTTTGTTTTTTTTTGTATGTGTTTTAATTTTTTATTTCTAGTCCTCCTAATTTTATCATGATTTTATAATATATAAAATTTTAACCATCATATAAATATAAAAAATATTTATATATTTAATGATATAAATCCCAAAAATTTAGTGTTATAAAATGAAATACATAGTTCATAGAGATAGTGAGTTACACGTATGCATGAACATTATTTCCATTTAAATTTGTAATTGATAGAAATAAATTTAAATTTTATATTATAATTATATAGTAATTTTCATATCATATATATCACATATATTCCTTAAAATCATCCTTATTACCTTCCATGTAATGCGTGAATGAATCACATCGCTTCACGAGGGGTTTTTTTTCGTACACATGAGCAACGTTATCGTATTCCCTAAGAATGAATATTATGAATTTATGTGTGATATAATAATTAAATGATTATAATAATATCATAAATATCATATATAAATAATAAATCCAAAATTATGTCTTTCCTTTAAAGTTGATAATTAAAAAAATGAATGACATTGGTTCATGAGGTGGTAGTCTGTCGTAGACATGACTAATGCATTCATAACCAATTTGATGGAAATACATATGTTTTCTGTTCATGACCTTAACATAAAAAACATAATTATTTTCTTATATAATAATGGTATAATAATAACATAATGGAGTGTATCATTGAATTAAAAACAGCTCGTTGATAAACAATACCACTTCTTCAGGTATCCTCCCTATTTTTAATCCAATCACCATCCTAAGTTGGATTTATATACAAACTACGTCATCTGGGATGAAATGAGGTAATTTGATAAGATAATTGTTAATGGGATGTATTAACCAAAATGCTTTTAATGTGTGATGAAGTTAAGGGTGGTGGTGGCCTTTCAATAGAGATGGAAAGGAACCCATTATAAAACCACCTGGATATTTCCCCAAAGAGTCAAAAATAATGAAGTCATTTCGAAGAATAAAATATTAAAAATAAACCAATATCTTAACTTTTGAAGTATGATATACAAATATTTCCATAGAATTTTATTTCTATATGATTTTAATCATTTTTAACACTTATATTTTTCATTTAACCCCCTTATAAACACATTTTAACCTTAATCATCGTAAATACATGTTTAATATTTTCACTATTAATTTTTGGAACAAATATGATTAAGATATCACATAATATAAATTATTTTGATTAAAAATATATAATTCATTTTTCCAAATTTGGTACAAAAAAATAGGAATTTTTTATTTAAAACTAATCTCATATTCATGATGAGAAAGCGGGATTTTATAGAGAAAATGTTCAAAAATTACAAACTTTTTATATAAAAATTAAAAATGAAGATGATAATAAGGAAATAAATTAGATTAATGGATTTATAATTTAATTAATTTTAATTTAAAAAAATTAAAATATATTTTAACTCTACAAATAAAATAATAGAAATGATTGTTTTAAATTATAATTTTATATTTATCATCATTCACCAAGAAATAAAATTTTTCTGAAAAATAAAAATAAATCACCATAATATATTTTTTATATTTTTAATTGAAAAATTAAATTTATTTTTGAAAATAATTTTTCTAAAAGTTTCAAAAAATATTTTAAAATTATGTGTGAAAAACTCAAACAAAATTTCAGTTAAAAAAATACAGTTTTTAAGAATAAAATTTCATTTATTCTTATCTCCCATCTCTAAAAAGGATAATATGATTATTAAAAAAATTTATTTAATGTGTATTATAGTTCACTAAAACAATTGAAAACAATATATTTGTTTATTTTATTAAGCTATAATAAGTTTGTGTTCATAAACATAGTTTTTCAGAAAAATATTTCATTTATTTTCAAATAGTTTTTATTTCTATTTCTAATTAATTGGTCATATAAATAATTTAATATACACTTTCAGACGATCTATTTCCATTATTTAGTTAATAATGTCCATACTCTACATTCTAATGGCTATGTGACAACAATCATAATAATATTTTATTAATATTTAATGTTTTATTTGAACTCAGTGTTTTGTATAACCCAATACATACTCAATGTTACCTAAAATGAAATATAATATTGGTGTTTCTTATAATGAAACATGAACTCATTATTTTGTGTAATTAAAATTATCTAAATTATTCACTGAATTTAAAAAAAAAATCAAAAAATTTGAGGTGTTAAAACATAGATATGTATGAGGACTTATAAATAGAATTGACTCATGAGAAAAAGGATATCAACTATTATTATGAATGTCATTTATAATTATCTGATTTTATAGAGAAAAATGAAGCATAATAAAGGAAGCCCTTTAGTTTGGGGTAATTTAATATGTGATTGTTTTCTAAAGTAAAGTTTTAATCTATTTTTTATTTATACATTATCTAATAATAGTGGATGGAGATATGGGTAGTCGGAGTATCCTTAGTATTAGAAGAATGTATTTTTTAAAATTGTAATAATATAAAATTCATAGTGATTTTCCTAGTAAATTAACACATCATTAGTGTTTTCCCCCTGTATTTTCTCTTAGTAGTGAAGTAAGTAAAATATTCAGATCACCATATTTGAATTTATATCAAGTTTCTATGGTTTATAATTTTAGATTAATTTGTTAAATGTTTTATTTAAAATTTAGGAACAATGATTTTTTTATAATTGATGAAAATTAAGTTGCATCCATATTCAACACCTCTTTGGGTGTGTTTGTGACGTTAAAGTTTTATTAGACACACTTTCATATAGAGATATTATGGAAGAAAATTTGAAAAAACAAAGTCATTTTTTGAATAAAAAATCTAAAAATCCTTAATGTAAGGAATTTGTGTCAATTTGGATTATTGGTAAATATTTTGATTATATTTTGGTGATCGAGTTTGGATTACATGATGACTATGGTGTGCATGGGCATATATAAAAATAGATGTTGTGGTTACAAAAATTATCTTGGGTACATTTATAAATAGACAGGTTGGGGGAATTTTTTTTGTTAAGATTAAAGTGCCAGTTAAACATATGCGTTGGGAGTGAATTACCATTTTAATCTTTATTACATTGGATTAAGTGTAGCGGTATGGGTGATGGAAAATTTGTCTTTTAAGAACCATGGAGTGGTATGAATCAAGAATATTTCTATAGATTTGAGATGAAATGATGTGGTACCTATAAACAATAGGACACACTTATATTGTACATGTGAATAAATTATGGTGGGTAATGAATGGATGAATACCAATCCAAATATAGGAGAATTGTTATCTAAATATAAATGAAAATTTTTTAGTATTAAATAATTATATTAAGGAGAGCTCTCAGACCCACCATTTCTATGGTTATCTGTGGATTATCATGTGCCTAGTATTTAGGGATGAAACATGTATAAATATTATATAAATATAATTCTTACATTGGTATTATATGTATGGATATAGGTTTATTAAGTTTAAAAATTAGTGAGAGGTGTTTTTAAGTGTTGAGGAATCATAAGGAAGTGTTGGAAAAAGTTTAGAGATGTTTAGAGATGAAATTGGGAATCTAGGGGATTCACTATAACATAAACGAATCCATATGATTATGAATTCTAACCATGCAGCATGAGAATTTTGGATTGAGGTAGGTTAACAGTCCCATGCATGGTCTATAGAACCATTCACTTTTCTCATGAATCCTTTAAAAATGTACTAATAAATTATTTGTAACCATGAACACCCTTATTTTGATCCCATTTTTAGTTTTCCCTCATGTGAAGTGCTCACTTAGGTGATTTTGGTTTTTTCCTCTCTCTCCATAACTTATCTCCATTTTATATTTAGATTTTAGAATTTAGATAAAAGCTAAACCTACACACTTCCTCTATTTTCTTCTTATTTTTGTGTTTCTCTGGATACAATTCCATTTTCTGGGATATAACATGAGGGTTTTATTGTGGTATGTAATAAACCATTAACAATGTTAGTGTTTTGGTTTTTAAAGACTATAAGAGTCCATAGAGGGTAGATTAAATGTCATTTACGTAAATAATCATTTATGATTCATGGATAGTAGGTTTTCATCCATACACTTCCATTTGAGATTTTAATTTTTTCATATATGAAATTAAATTATTTCTATTGTATATGATGATGTAAAATTAGGTTATTGTTATGTTATTTAGAGGTATATTGATGGTTATAAGTGAAATGATGTAAGTGAATTCTCATATACTATGTCTTTTAGGAATGTATATATTATGATAAAATGTTGTTATTTTAATTATATTATTTAATATTACTATAATAATTTAACTATTATTTCTATTTTTATGGCTATATGGGATTTAGTGAAAATAAAAATGATGGATTTTTTTTTGTGCATGATTTTTATGAAATTTGTGAAATTACAAATTTCTAGTTCAAATTAATTTATAGTGAAATAGTTTTAATGATTTAAATAAATTTTCATATTTTTTATGATTATGTTATGTTATTAGTTTTAGGATATTTATAATGTTCTATCATGTAAATATTGTGTGAGTGTGTCATATGATGGAAATTCATACTTGAGATTAGTTTTATTATTAGTTTGGACATGGTTCATCACTATGGTAATTCAAAACGATGGGTTGGTGAATTATCATGTTAGATAAGAATCTTGATGGTAATAATTCTTACCTAGATTTATGTTCCTTATCAGGATATATAATAATCCTTGTAATGATAATTCATACTTAAAGGTTACTTGTTAGGTTTGAAAATGAACTCAATAATCTCTGCTTTAGTGCGGGTGACTCATTGGGATTTATTGTGATAATTTATATAAAATAATTCCTTTTTATTTTATTTGAGAAAAAGGGAATGCAACATTTTTTGAGGAAGGATTGAAATTAGGTCGTTTTTTGTTTCTTTTTGTGATAAAGAATTATTGTTATTACTATGTGAAATAAATTCTAATGATTTAAAAAAAATTCATCAGATTGGGATAGGTTTTATAAAATAATTTATTAACTTTATTGGTTTTCACATTGATAGAATGAATGGGAATACTTGTGGTATACTAACTAATCTTGTACTCTCCCCTTGCATGTGCATCTTGGTTCACATTTATATGATGAAAGTTTTAGTTATAATATTTTTGTAAATTACTATGTTGTATTAACAAAGGATATGGAGGCCATCTAGTAGAGACTATAAAAAAATTCATCGATCGTGGAAAAGAAAATTATAAAAGGTTATATTTTATTTTTCATTTATATTTATATTTTTTTGGATGTATCATTTATGTATTTTAATTTACGGTATTCTACTATATATCTTTTATATAAGGGTGTGTTGTTTATGGTTTTCTAGGTTATTGCACTATCCCCCATGATAGGTATTAGTTAATTTTATTTTTATATTGAGATTTTTATTGTAGATGGGGGAAGTAGGGGATATGTAACATTCAAATTCAGCTCAGTGTCAGGTATAAACATTCATTCAAGGATGGTTGTAATAATCAAGATATAAAATTGTATAAAAATTTCATATTTATAAACTACATAATTATTATTGATAAATCTCAAAAAATAATTTACACTTTATGACACCTGATTTTGTTAAATTTATTTGATCTTTACTGGTTTACACTTTTTAATATTGAGTTGCATCTATAAATAACACCTTAACCCACTAAAAATCTATATGTACTTTGTAAACTAATATCAATGAATAATTAATAAAATTTCTCGTTAACATTTAATTATAACATTTCAATATTATCCATTATGTACATGGAATTCCTCAAATAATTAATCAATATGTATATTTCACAATAATATCATATACACACTAAAATAATTATATTTCAAATAGTAATATTTCATAAATAAACAAAATCGACCCAAAATTAAATTTTTATATAATAAATCACTCCCCAGAGAACTCGAATTATATTATTGTCTCACTCAAATAAATTATTAATATATGGACCCCTCGATTCCATCCCCTTTGAATCAGATAATTTAATTATTTATTCATAATCAATCAATGTTTTTCATCGATTTATTTTTTATTATTTTTTATTTTCATATTATTAGAAAAATAACAACCTGTAGAATTATAAAATTTTACAAAATCATAATACATTAAAATATTAATTTTACAATACCATATGTTGTAATGATCTAAAAATATCTAGTGAATAAATGTTCTTAAATATGACACCATAATACTCAAAATACCCATTTATGACAAATAAATAAGAAAATTCATCCATTTGATCAATTTCAACAACTAATTATTTAAATAAATATATATATGTACAATATAATAAAATAAATAGAAGGAAATATGTCAAGGTATTTTTATTTGTGACCTATAGAATAAGACATTTAATATATAAATCAATCCCTTGTGTGATGAATATAATCCTTATAAATCATCCAATAAATTCCACAAAGTACGTATGATTCATAAATGGTGGTTTGAAGAACCATAATATTCAAGACACATAACTTTTAATTCATGATTATTTTTCATTTTCATCTAATTGTGCATTTGAACAATGATCCTTAACCTAGAAATCCAAATTAACTCACATGGTCTCTATTTTTATTCACCTATAAATGTTCTCACTTATTCTATATAAGAGATCATGTATATTTAAATTTCATAGTCTCACTAACCATGTATTTATTCATAAATCATTCTCTTATTAAAAAAATATACATGGTTAACTTTCACAGTCTATAGTTCATTTTCCCTAATTTTGTGTTTACTAAATAATTCCCAGAACATTAAATTTTCAATCCATATATAATAATAAAATGAAATTATCATGTATGAAAAATTTATGGAATATAATTAAATTACCATTGAAATTTGAATATTTCAAAAATATTAGTAATTAATTCTTAAACTATTACATTGCATAATATTTTAAATATTTTATTCTTTAAAAATAAAAAACATACAATTATAGATTACTAAGAATAATTCAGATAATTTTATTTCATAGTAATATATTCCTCTCAATGGTTTTCTCATCCTCAAAAATATCATTCATAGCACTTCAATAAAAAAATTCAAAAATTCAAAAATCTTGAATATAATATTCATACCCATATTCCAAATCACCACATAACCAAATGAGGTGAGGAATTGAAAATAAGTAAATATATTTAACTTTTAAGTGTGACATTCATTCTCATGTTCTCTCTTATAAAGTATAGTAAATACATAGAACATGTACTAAAGGTATAATATATCAGGGAATATAATTTCATAATGATCATATATCTCCATAGGATACATGATTAACCTAAAATCTTCTTATATATCATGATATACCCAATAATTCATACATGATACATAATAAATGTAATTTTGATGTAGGAAACCAAGGAATACATCACAAACTTAGTTTAACCTGGTATAATTTCTAACTAATATCCCCACATGAACAATAAAATACAACACCTTAATGGGTCGTATAGATATATTAAGTAGTATATTGTATTAGTTGAATCTATTATTCCTATAGTTGGGTAAATACTTTATGAATATGTTGTCACAAAAATCAAAATCCAATGGTAAACTTATATCGTAAATATATAACTTCTTTCAATATTTCACTCATCATCTCTTGGATCATATACACTCTTCAAATTATCTCTTTCACTAAGGAAGGTTTAGTAATAATTAATTAACTAACATTAACATATCACAAGATTTACATGAAATATAATCCAAAAACTCCTCAAATAGTATCATTTTCATATACAAGTGATAACCATTATTAGATGAAAACTCCAAAAAGGGTAAATATGTAACCCATGTTAAATCAAAATACATAATACAACATCTTAATATATTATCAAATTCATTTATTTTATGTATGGTGTTTTTATCAGTATTTGGGTGGAATACATTACTAAGGAAAAAATAGGTATTAAATGCACACTATAATCCCATCCTTATCCTTTAGGAAAACTTAGTATCATAATGTTAATGATAATACATAAAACTCTATAAAGTATAACCACTTTATCAACATAAACACATAACAATAAATCCATTATATTTGATTATTTAATCATCAAGAAGTTATAAAACATCCTAAATGATTCTAGGATAATCCTAATAGAATAATGTTATCCAAATTTATAAGGATACCATGTTATAAAATCTATAGAGATAAGTTCCCACTTCTATATTGATATACATAAGGGATGAAACATACCTTTTAGAACTATATATCCATCCTTAACCTATTTCTATATAAGAAATGTAGATACAAACAATTCAAATTATTTATAAAAACTTATCCACCATTTTGTTTTGCTTTATTCAAATTGGAACTGGGATCCTTGTTAATTCATTAATAATAGGTTAGATTAGTTAATCAATATCTTTTTAATTTCCAATCTAGAAAACTTCATCACTCTTTAAGATTATTATTGACCTTTTAGATTTAGTTTTATATCAAAATGCTCACTGAATTTTATTATTTTAATAAAATAATTCAAAATAAATTCTATAAAAATAATAACACCTAGTAGGTAGAATCATTTACATGGTTCAACATTAATTATTAATAATTGAAAACCTAGACTGATCAAAAAAATATTTATTACATGATCAACTATAATCATCGTATATACAAATGATTAGGGTTTTTCCAGGATCCAATATTACACAAATTTGTCTCTTGACTATTTCAATGTTCTTATATATAATTAGAATGATAATAATAAAATAATAAAATAAATGATCCTATAATATCCATAAAGAAACACTGTATTTATTTTAAAAAAAATTCACATCAATTATTAACACATTTATTTATTTATTAAAATAGTTTGGGAACAGAATTGTCGACAATCCAATATATTCATTAAATATTCATTAATAAATCATCATAAAAAAGATTATGTATATATTAATAAATAATAAGAAACTTAGAACCTCAATATATAATCCATTGCAATCTATATCCACTTCAAGAAAAACATCAACCATCAAATCTATGTATTTTAACTTTAGAAAATTATTTGATGAAGTTTTTATATAATTATTTTGATCCTAGGTGTTTTATTTAGTTTTATTATATAATATACAAATAAAAACTCATGTTTCACCCCTTTAATTACTCTAATACACCTTCCATCATTGAATTTTGAATTTGAAATTCAAAATAAACTAACTATCTTGAGACCGTGTAAATTTTTTTTAACTTTTTAAACTATGGATCAATATAGATCATCACAAGACTTATATTAGATTATTAGGAACTAGGGATAAAAGTTGAATATTCATATATATCACCTACCACAGAACATAATAAAATATTCCAAAATGATATAATATATCAACTCATACTTGAACCCAACTTGATGGAACCAAAAGTCCATTATAGGTAACTTCTCTTAATTACTCAACATTTTATACCATTGTACCTAAAAGTGGAGGTTTTATTACTTCGAACAAAAATTTCTTCTCCCATGTAACTCTGGTGCTAATAATAGAAACATTGGTGACCAAGAAATATGTAAGACTTCTTCTTTCCCATTAAAACAAATTATTGGATTAAGATTAAATCAGAGGAATCTTTGACTTATATTTATGATATGTTAACAAATATTATATTATATAATGATTTAGTGGAATAAGGTAAGATTAGGAATTTATAATAAAATCCAACACTTTCATTAACTATTCTAGCATAAAATCGATGATAAAATCAATCATGATTTCCATGGCTTCGACAATGTCCGCATTTAGATTTGATTATTAACAATTCAATATAATTCCCATTGAAAAAAAAATCTCTCATAAATATAGAAGTTATATCATTTCACCAATTATATTCATATATGAGAACACTCAATTTATTAATTAAGAATGATTAATAAATAATTTCAAGATATTCATTCGAAACTCACTCTTTGTTTCCCCTCCATTTTTGTTTCCACAGTCAAAGTATTCCTATAAAAAAATTATATATATATGTTACATATATACCACCTTGGCACATTCTCCATAAATTTTTAGAATGTTTACAAAATAATATATATATTATAAAATAATAGATTTATTGTTTTTTAAATACTTTCTCTATATACATTCTCCCCCTTAATAAAAAATGCATCCCATATAAAGAAAAAACGTATGCTTCAAATTTATGTTTTTATCTCCACATTTCATAATTAAAAAATAGAGACATGTGAGATATGTATAGAACACTACCTTATCCTTGAGAATCATAAATAAAAGCTCCCATAATCATCTGTAACTTATGAAATGTGTCCATTAATAATGGTTTGGTAAAGAAATTTGTTATTTTATCCTTGATTGTAGAAAACTACATATTTAACTCATATTTCTCAACCATTTACTAAATATATTTCAATGTGATATTAGTGGGATTATATTAAAATTGTTAAACTATAATTCTCAATATATGAATCTAAGATAGATTATCACAAAATAAATATACTAGTTATATTACCACCATTTTTAGGTCTTCATATTCTGTTCTCATCCATATAAATCGAATAATTATTCTATTAGAAGAAAAATACCCCACTTATGTTATAATCTGTGTAATTTATTTTTTTACCCATACATATTTATATAAAAAAAGAATCACATTGACATAGAAATCATAACATCAATACATATAGACATATCAGTATTTGAGAATCCATATAGGTAAAACATATACATTATATAATGTTAGAACAAAATAAAATGTTCCTTTTATATACCATATACTTCACATCACTATAATTAAATATTAATATTTTTGTGAACCAAGAAATTAATCATATAATATCATATCATTAACTATATCAACTCCTGAAACTATAAAATAATGTAAATTATAAATGAGTTCTCTAAACCCTATTCTATTCTCCTATTTATTTTAATAATAATTTATGATTTTATTTACCACATTAACATAAATATAAACCACCTTTTAATCATCAAACCCAATATTTTTTAATATTCCCCATGATTAATTATCTTCAGAATGAAAAAATAATATCCTACTCTTGATAAATTTTTGTGAACTAATAAATACGCCATCTCTCCCACCAATGAAATCTCAAAAAACATATAATTTTGTTTATAAAATATTTTAAAACACCTGAATTTTTTATATTAAATATAAGATCATTAATATATAAGATAAAAATGTTAGATACCACTTACATTCATTAAATTATAGGTTACAACCAAATATTGTTTTTAAAAATTACACACCTTCAAACATGATTCAATATTTCAATATCCTTAAATAAATTATTTTTTAAACTATATAAAACCTCCTTCAATTTGAAATGATATTTATAATCATTTTATAAAGGAAATATTATGGTATATCAATATACAATTACTATTTAATGTTGCATTTAAGAAAGGTTTCATTGAGTCAATTTAGAAAATATTGTATAATATTTCGACTATGAAAGAAAACATTGTCCTAATTTTCTCGAGACTTGTTTTAATAGAAACTTTTACCCAAATTAAATCCATTTAATCTTAAAATAGACCATGAAAATTAGATTTACTTTATTCCTATTCATTTAATTTCATTCATATTGTTGTAGAATACCAACTTTTTTAATAACATTCTAGTTAATAGGAATAGTAACTAACTAACATGTTATATTATACACAATATTATCCAATTATTATTTTTTATTATTAACCAACTAGAAATGATTAAATTAGTTTTTTTAAATATTGGTTCCACCTATGACAACAAGTATGTGTAAGAAGATGTTCACAAGGAATTTATTATTGAATCCTATTCATACTAATCATTAATGATGATCTAGATTTAAACATGTATTATCTCTCCTTTATTTACTGAATTAGTTTGTTATTAATAACATTAAAATGTAACTTAATCAAATTTATCATGTATATCACTCAAATCATCAATAATTTTATAATTTTCAATAGGTTGTCCATTAAATTATTCCTTTTATTCTTCACTTAAATATTTTTTTCATCATTTTATATAAACATTAAATTATTATTTTTAAACATTTGAATCATCATTATCATAAATATTATATATATTTGTTTTATTTATGATTCCCACTTTCATTTGGATAATAACATGAAAAAATTTGTACAACACGTATTTTCTCAAATTCCCCCATATTTTCTGCATTAAATCATATTACATAAGGACTTCTAAAAAATATTTAGTACATTAATATATTTTTATTCTAGTAAAATATTTCTTAAGGATATGCTTGTAAATTTATATGATATAGAAATATATTTTTATATGCATTTTCTTCCAAATAACATATTTTAAAAATAAGATTGAAGAGCCATGCTCCACCAATATCATCCAATCCATCTCCACCAAAATTATATTACTCCATTTAAAAACTCATAATTTTTATATTGTATATAGTGAAATATAGTAAATTTTAATACCATGATTCTTCAAAAAAATATTAAAACTTCAAATATGTGTACTCGACTTCATCATCTATTTCAATACTTTTGAATGTATACCAACACTATGTTTCTTCACTTCTCCTAAAATTATCAAACATAATCAATATCTATGGATTGTGATTCAAAAAAATAATTCTTCTAAATATCATAAATTATTTATTAAATGAGATAAAATGACTATTTATATTCATAAAATTATTCTTTATAGGCTCAAAAATATCAGAATGAATAATTTTTAATTTATGAGAATATTAAATCTTCAATTCCTTATATAAAAAGTTGAAAATATTTCCCTTTTTTAATGTGTGAGAGACAAAATGTATTTCTACCTTTAGAATTGGTATATAATTAACATTTTTTACTATATTAATATTTTTAATATTTGTTAACCATGATAGAAAATACTTTTATTCCTCAAATTATTCTCCACAATGACGATCAAATAACTAAAATTTTTAACATCGCCCGCATAAAAAGAATTACAACTTAAATGTTTTCCGCAAAAGAAAAATTCATATCCTTTCACCTCATCACCAAGAATTAAACATTAAGAATAACCAATTTATTCCCCTAATATCTAATTTGACAGAAAATAATTTAATTTTCTTCAACCCATTAGAATAAGGTGTATTCATCCATTTTACATGGTTCTCTCCTATCTCTGTTTAGTCAATCTATTTTATTTTGAGTGTCCCATGATTCAAAAATTTTGATTAATAGTTCTAACAACTTTAAATATATTCAAAATTATTAAATTTCTAATCGTATTATTAAAACACCCTCATCTATATTCTATAGATATTATTTTCTAAAAGCTTCTAATTACATACTAATTGTAACGACTTTTTCATTCCCTTTTATATTCTTCTTCAAAAACTATTTAAAATTATTATACATCCTTAAAACCCCAAAATAAAAAAGTATCGTGTCTACATAATTACCTATTTAATAAATAATTTCAAAAATTATGTTCAATGTATAAAATTGATTCCTTTTTAACATTATATTTTTAAAATTTATTTTAAACCTATCTTCTTTGATCATGTCAACTCATTCTCAACTCTTATTATAAATATATTATAAACTAATTAATAAATATTTTATTTGTAATATCCTTCAAATATGTTTAAAGAAATTTAGACACCAATAAAATACATAAAATGATTTTTTTCGTTTATATTTTTTTACATAGTGTGTAACTTTTCATCCATCAAATTCCTAAGATCAGATTTTCGATCTTTTGTTTAAATAAATAAATTTAAAATACTCAAAACACATTCCTCTTCTTATAAAAATTATTATATTAACTTTTATAATTTCCATTTAGTTAAAAAATATCATTGAAGTATCCATTTACCACATTTCAATATTTTTTCAATTTCATTCATTATCTATAATATTGACTTCCATTGAAATTAATTTTAAATAAATAATTCCCTATATTATTTTAAGAAAATGTTTAACCATTTATTGGGTTATTTTATGATTAAAAGACATATCAAATTTTTTTAGATTCTTTATCATTATAGTCAATTTACTTTAATATTTCTCATACTTATTCTAGACATTTATTGTATTTGATCATGTATGTATAAATTTGATTTTCTAATTCCAGAAAAATTGGTTAAAATTTTCAAGATCCTTTTTAATTTTTAAACCCTATATTTCATATCATCATTTCTATTTAATTATTTATTAGTTATAACATTTAAATAATTATTATTCTTCAGTAATATTTATTTTTTTCAATAAGGGAAGAGTTAATATTATTCAAATCAGAGTATATTTATTAAATTTTTTTTCTTTATCCTACTTAGATGTATATTGATGAATATCCTTTAATTATATCCCAATTATAAAAAAATTATATTTTTGGGTTTTGGTAAATTCTTGTTTAATAAAGTTTCAAAAAAAAGTTCATCAGGTTAAACATTCATCCCACTTTAGTTGAAGAAACTCTTAGTGACTCAACTTCATCATAACTATCTTCTTCCTTCTACATTGAAATTTTTATAAATAATTGTCTATATCACCAAATTTAAAAAACCTTAATGAAATATTTTCTTTATAATTTTATTTTATATTATGAATACACATTGATATAAATGACATTATGTTGTCAAATATTATCTTAATATGTTCTTCTAAATTCCTGTCTTTTTCTTATTTCTAAACATATTTAAAACACTTCTATTACTTTAAAGATAAGAAATAAGTTAATTTTTTCAAATTATTATATTTATTAAGATTTCTAGAATTAATAATTTCATAACAAAATAAAATTATTTACAAAATAATGTAATAGGAATGTGTTAAGATCAATATCATTAAATCATGATACATTAGCGTCAAATCTATCTGGTATGATATGAAACATCTTTTTGAACATTATAGAATAATATATATTGTTGAGAAAAATTGTCTTACAGTATGTTTAACCACATATAAAATTTATTAATGGATTCGTATTAAAATATTCAAATGTATTAATACTTTAAATGATAAATCTACTATTTTTATTCTCTATCTTTTAAATTTCATTCATATATTTTCTCTAACATGGTGTAATTCCTTTAGCTATATTAATCCCCATTAATTTGATAAATATATTTTCTATATGATATTACTGAATTTTATTCCTTTCATGTACATCAATCTTAATATTCTTATCATCAACCAAGGTTACTATTAGAATTTTCATATGAGGAATATATCCATTAGCTATAACTTCAAAAATATTCATGATAATTTATAATTGAAATTAAACAATAATATTTTCCTATATATTATAATTCTTTTTGTAAAACATCATGATGCCCTTTATATTTATTAATTCTGAAATATTTTTTATCACAATTAAATTTTAGGACAAACGTAGCATCAAAATAGAAAACAATAATCCCCCCATATTCTTAAAAGTATATTCTATCATAATGGGAGAATTAGAAAATGATTCTATTATAGATTATATATACTATAATGAAAATAGTTATTAATATCATTAGGGATTCACATAAAGGTGATCAAGCCAATGAATAATTTTCATTTACATTTTCAATCGATCAACCCTAATCAATCAATAAATAAACTATACCAATACTTATTTTAATTTTAATTTAACTTCACTATTAAATGTTAGAAGATTAATTTCTTCATTCCATAATCACACATATAAAATATAAAAATAATAATAGGTGCAACTATTTACATGTTCCACCATTCAATATTAATGGACGCATCCTTGGAATGATATGAAATCCCCATCATCACAAAAACCCCTATAATCATAATGTATAAAAATTAAAATGGTCACTCTATGAACTTTTTTTCTGATCATATGTCTCTTGAAAAATAGAACATGTTCCAAATAAATAAAAATGAAAATATATAGAGACCCAAATTTGTATAAATCAAATTTCTCACTTATTATAGTAATTTAATATAGTATAAATAACATAAATCACTTAGTGTCCATAATAAAAACATTATAAATTAAGAATTAGTGAAATAAGAATTATTTGTAGATGTTAAAGAAGCTATACAGATGTAATAGTAACACGATCATAAGAATAGTAATATAACCCTTTTAACTAGTAAAACATACAAATTAATAGTAACCCCTCCCATGATATTATAAATAAAATTTAAGAATCTTATAAATGAAATTATTGTATAATTATATAATAAAATAAGTTATTAAATTTTTTATAAATTATTAATTAATTGTATTAATTTTTGTAAGTCATAAATATTTAATTAAAGTTTTAAAACAAATTTAATAATTTAAAATAAAATTTATTTTCACAAAATGTATCCATAAAATAATATTTTACATATTATGGTTTTAATATAATTTTATAAGATGTTATGTAATTTTTTAAAGTGTTACAAAATTAGTTATAATTTAAAATATTGTATTTTACAAGTAAATGATGATTTTAATTAAAAATTGAATTAATAATATTTATATAATTATTTTAATATAATAGAGTTAATTTTTTAACTCTACATATTGATAAAGGGTTTGGGTGATTTTTGGGATTTTTCTGAAATACTTGAATTTTTTATGAATAGTAAAATATGATAATTTAAAATAAAAGATAAATACTTGAATTATGGAGTCATAGATGATGTAAGGCTGATTTAAGCCCAAAATATTGAACACACATTAATTATTTTAATATTTTTATATATAATTCTCAAACTATTCATACTCTTGAGCCAAAATAATAAACTAATGAATATAATAATGATAAAACACCACTCTCCTCCACTATAGATACCACCCCTCACACCCTCTACTCATCACACCGCTAAAGATTTTATCTTTGATCAAATTATTCCCAAAAATCTTTCTTACATCCAGTATCCATTGTTCTCTCTAAAATAACAAATCCATTCTTCAAGGTGGTTTTTAAAGAGGATAAATCTAAGAGGTAAAATCCTATTCCATTTTATTTTATTTTTTATTCAATTTAATTTATATTCTTCTCTTATAATCACATTATATTATCCAAAAATAATGATAAATCATGTACATTTGATATACTAGAATTATATCATGTTAATGAAAGATCCATCATTAAATTCCCCCCTCTCTCTTATTTTAAAAATGAAATTGTCACCCGTGATGTATCAATTTTCCAACATTTTGGGTGATACATATTCATTTTCCATTAATTACATAAAGTATTATAATAAAATAATTATAATTTTTGAATAATATTGTAATTTTTATGATACAAACCTCCTTATGTTCCATAACTAACATTTATACATAATACTAAATGATAAAAAAAATGAATTCGTTGTGATCGAAAAAGCCACCAAAATTAACGTAAAACGATCATCATTAAATTGCATCTAATAATTAATCCTCATTAAATATAAAAAAATACTTTATAATATTATTTAAAATTATTTATGATCATTACTAACTTTTAATAACATTTTTTTACAATTATCTATATTCTATATGAACTTCCATTCATGTATACAAGTGAAATGATAATGAAAACCATGAAAATGAATTCTCTTTAATGATGAAATTAAACTCTATAACTCATTTAAAAGCCAATAATGAACTAAATAAAATAATAATTTATAAAATTCATGTATAAAATGTCCTTAATTTTTTTATTAATTAATATAATTTGATTATACATGACATTAAAATGAATAAAGATTTCAGACCCAAGGTAAGGTGAATTCTCTAACCCAACTCTATTTCTTTGAGATTTCCCACTTTCACCCCATTTTCATTATTTATATTCCTTAAATTTATTTTATTAATCATTATCTAAACTATTATAAGAAATTAACTTTTCCTGTATCAGTTTATTAAAAACATAATGTTTTCCAAAAGAAGTCTTCTTTAAAAAAACACACATTTTACTTCTCAAGATTGTTTCTTCTTCGCTCAAGGTTGATGATTCTTATATCATGTGTGTTATTCCCACTATAATTTGGAAACCATAAATTTATTAGTTTAATATTTTTTAATTGAAACACATTAATTTCCATGGGTTATGTTATTATGATGATCATTATATTTTCTAAGTGGTATGCATGATAATTTAAATGTTATGATATGACTGGTGTTCCCAGAATTATATATGGAAATGAAAATATAATGATGTGATCTGTGTGCCCAGAATTATATAGGAACTGAATTCATTGGGAAATTTGATGTATGTGATTAGAAAAATTAAATATTCATGAACATGATGCTATATATTTTCACATTTATGTGTAGTAGTTGACCACTAAGACATGATATTTTTTTGTGTTTCCACATTCCATGAATTTTCTTAATGTTTTATCGTATGATTATAATGATAATGTTTTTATTATTCTCACCCCATGATATATTGTTGCATTTTATTATCTCTCATCTCAACAAGATTTTATCTCACCCTTTTGATGTATATCTGCAGGTTATTACATACTCTAAGGAGAATGTGAAGACATTTATGAATCTAGAGAAGAATGAATTAAATAAATGTTTTTTCTTTATTCTGTAAATGGTATGTATGGTCCTTGTTTTTCCAAGATAATAAACCATTGGTTCCTATTCATGTTATTATTATTTTTTTCATTTTCATTAAAATGATGAAATAACAATGGAAGAAAAATTAGGGTCTTTGTAGTTGGTATTAGAGCACAATTTAATTAATTTGGGAATTATGATTAGATAACCTTAGTTAAAACCATTTTTATTAGACTCAGTATAAGTAAGAAATCAAGGATATTTATTTTCAAAATTTATAAAAATATGGATCACATAATATATTTGTTAAGAGTTTATATTATTAAGGAAAAACTTATTAATTACTTGATGACATAGGTTCTACTCTAACCTTTTCTATTTTTGAAATTTGTGGGAACCTAGAGAAAACATGCCAACAACCCATGTGAGGGACAATGAAGTGATTGGTAGAATGAAATCCCCAATTCCTTGAGAGGTGGAGTTAAAAATATCATGTTGACTCTTACCTAGCAGTCTTGGGTTATGAACAATAACCTGAATAATATGGAACATCTGTCTTCACATAAGAGGAAAAACTAGCTATCATGTTTTTTATGTGGAAATGAAATACTATGTTTAGTAGATCTACCAATCCAATAGTTTTATAATATTGGTTCAAATACATGGGGAATATCTTTTCTATACTTCACTATTCGGAGATAGAGAGGGTGACTCTGTCCATTTACTGTTTTGATGGAGAGGCTTACCAATGGTGGGCTTTGATTAAGAACACCAAGCCAAAGGAAGAATGTGAAGATATGGAGTGGGAAGACTTTAAGATGATGTTTCTTATCAATTAATTCCCTCTAACTCTTCATAAAAAATGGAGAGGGAACTCATAGAGTAGAAGAAAAATTAAGGGGAATCTTTCATAGCCTATATGGTAAATTTCACAAGGCTTTGAAGTTATGATTCAGTTTTTTATCAACAATGATACCAAAATTGATAGATTATTTTGTGGTTTAAAAAAAACCTTATACTGGTTCTATAAATTCATGACCTTGGATGTTATAAAGAAGTTGTTCTATGTTCTCACAAAGTGAATATGGAGTTTGGAGAATGGTCCCTTGGATATGTTGATAAGAGATGAATGATGGAGTTTCTGCTGGATAAAATATTGAGAAAGGTGGAACTAAAATTAAACCTCCCAAATGTCAAAAATGTGGGAAGAGACATAATGGGAAATTCCCTAAAGGGGTGGGTAAATGATTCATGTGTGGGAGAGAAGGACACCAAGCTCAGGAATGTAGAAAATACATAAGAAATAATGAAAATGTGGGGGAGGAAAGGAGAGAAAGAACCATGGTCCAATGCTACAACTATAGGGAGAAAGGGAACTACAAAAGACACATCACTAAACCTTGAGTTCTCAAGATTAATCATATTCATTATCCACCAAATCCAAAGGAGAAAGGGATGGATTATTCTATCACTACTATGTAATTAGATCAAGAAAATTATTTCATACAAGGTACACTTTATATTCACTCAATAATTGAAAAGTTTTATTTGGTTCTGGTTCTACACATTCCCTTATATCTGGAAAACCAAGTGTTGCACCCTTCTTCTATTAGAATATGTGGGAAGATTCTTCCAGAAAAAACTTGTGATACTTCCCTTAGTGGAAATTTATTATATAATAGGAATTCATTGGCTCTTCTAATATAGAGAATATATCCATTTTCAGAAAAATGAAAAACTTTTCATATTTCAGACCATCTCATGATCCTATACAAATTAATGGAAGATCATGAATCTTCTTTTGAAAATCCTTTAATTATGTGGGTGTTGATTTCCTAGGAAAAACCTTCCCTCATTAAAATGGTTTAGTAAATGGAAGTTATCAACCTAGGGGAAATTCCCATCATGAGGTAATAAGGTGGTCTATTTCCTGAAGAGTTACCCAAAATCCCCCAGAGATCATAAGGTATATTTCTCAACAGAAATCATACTCGGAGCTACTTCTATCTTAATGTTTCCCTATTTTGTGGCTTCTATTGAACTATAGGAGTTAAAGAAGTAGCTACAAGATAATTTAAATAAATGTTTCATACACCCTAGTGAATCATCGTGGGGTGAACTAGTTCTCTTTATCAAAAAGAAGGATGGATCAATGTGGTTTTGAATCTCTTATTTGGAACTCAAAAAGATCAACATAAAGAACAAGTATCCTCCTCCAAGGATTGTTGACTTATTTGATTAGTTTTTAAGAGATCGGTACTTTAAAAAGGTGGATATTTATTCTAGATATCATCAGAAAAAGGTGATTAATGAAGATATTCCAAAGACTACCTTCTTTTCAAGGATTGGGCACTACGATTTTCTGGTAATTCCATTCAGACTTACTAATTCCCCTAAAATATTCATGAATTTGATGAATATTGTTTTAGAAATTACCATGAAAATTTTGTAGTATAATTTATCAGTGATATTATCATATACTCCAAGAGCAAGGAAGAACATGATGAGTATATAAGGCTTGTGTTGGATACATTAAGGAAAGATAGGTTGTACCCCAAGTTTATAAAGTTTAAATTTTTTATGCAGCAAGTCATATTACTAGTACATGTAATCACAAGTGAGGGAATTTCTATGGACACTTAAAAAAGGTGATTGAGTAATGGACCAGACCCTTTAGTGTCACAAAAATCCATAGTTTTCATGTCTTGGAAGGTCACTATTTATGTTTTGAGAGAAATTTTTCTTGATTTTATAACTCGCTAACTATATTAACAAGGAATGGGGTAATGCATGTCTGGATAGAATAATATAGGGAATTCTTCAAGGAGCTAATGAGAAGGATTACCACTACACCAATGCCCACATTACTGAAAATTGGATAATGTTTTGTTATATACAGAGATTATTAAAATAAGGTATTGGGTTATTTACTAATGAAAAATGATAATTTGATAGCTTACATCTTATAGCAGTTGGAGATCCGTGGGAAGAACTACCCGACACATGATCTGGAGATAGTACCTGTGATTTTTTCCTTGAAAATATGACATCACTAACTCTATATTGACAAGTGTGAAATATATACTGATCACAAGACCCTAATTTATATATTTACATAAAATGATCTCTACATGAGTCAAAGGAGATGGTTATATATAATCAAATACTCCGATTAATCTATTCACTATCATCCTGGCAAGGTGAACAAGGTAGTTGATGCTCTTAACAAAAAATAACCTTCCACTCTATACATGTTGTGGATTGAGAAATACCCTATGTTTATGGACATGTAAAGGATCGATTTTTAATTCATAATGGCATAGAATACACCAAACCATTCCCAAATTATTTCCCAACTATCTATCCAATGAATATTAAGGAGGCACATAGGGATGATTTGGAATTACAAAAGAAGATGAATGCAATAATGGAAGGGATGATTAATGAGTTCTATATTGATGATTATGGTGTAATTTGGTTTGGAATAAGGATTTTTGTGCCTTCATCACCTAGGGTAAATAAGGAGCTATTGGAAAATACACATAGATCAACATTTTCTATCCATCCAAAGAGAACCAAGATGTATCATGATCTCGGAGAACAATTTTTCTTAGAAAACATGAAAAAAGAGATTGGAATGTATATAACAAGGTTATTTATTTATAATCATGTTAAATCTAAGAGAAATAATACCAAAGGGATGGTATAACCATTTTATTTAGCAATGAGGAAATGGGAGAATTTCAAAGTGGACTTTGTCATAGGTCTCCCAAAGAAATCTAAATAAAATAAGGCGATATCGGTTGTGGTGGACCGACTCACCAAGGATTCCCACTTTATAGCCATTAGAGAAGATCTCTAACTTGAAAAACATTCTATGATATATGTTAAGGAATTGTGGAGAATTCATGGAGTTCCACTCTCTATTAACTCTGATCAAGATTGCAGATTCATATCTAAATTTTGGTGGAGTGTTCAACATGCTTTGAGTACTGAATTAATTTTCAACATAACATATCAAACCCAAACTGATGTGAAATTTGAAAGAAATATTTATATTCACGAAAATATTCTAAGATAATTCTCTTTATAATTAAATGGTGGGTGGGATCAACATCTCTCATTGGTTGAGTTCTCATTTGAAAATAACTTCCACTCAAGTATTCAGATGGATCCATATGATGTTCTGTATCAAAAGTAGTGTTGAACTCCAACCTTTTGGGATGAAGTTGGTGAAAGAAATATACATGGACCTTATCTTATAAAAGATATGGAAAATAAATTTAATTCCATCCAAAAACATATCAAGGATACCCAGATTCTTCAAAAGAGCTATGATGACACTCATATAAGGTACTTAGAGATCAATGTTGGAGATAAAGTCTTCTTTCTAATAACACCCTGGAATAGAGTCATGAGGTTTGGAAAGAATGGAAATCCAAGACCAAGGTACATTGGCCCATTTGAGATCCTTCATTGCATATGAGTTGTGTCCTATCATCTTTCACTTCGACCAAGTATGGATAATGTTTATCATATGTTTTGTGTATCACTCTTGAGGAAGTACAAGCCAGATCCCTCGCATAGATTGAACTCAAAAGTTGTACAATTGGAATATAATATGTCTTATGAAGAGAAGCCAATAAAGATTCTAGATTGGAGAGATACAGTTCTATGAAACAAGATAAACCAATTGTTCGATGTGTTGTGGAGGAACCATAAGTATGAATAAGTAACTCAGGAACCAGAGGAGGCGCTGAAGGAGAAGTACCCTCACCTATTTTTGTAAAATGAAATTTCAAGGGTGAAATTTCAAAAGGAGGGAATAATTTAACAACCCAAACATTTATCAAAATAATTTTTCCCTTATTATGTTAATTTCATATAGTATAAATGAAAACAAATCACTTAGAGTCCATAATAAAAAAATTATAAATAAAGAACTAGTGAACAAGAAGTATTTCTAGATGTTAATAATCATATACCAATGAAATAGTAACTTGACCTTATGAATATTAATATAACCCTTATGAATAGTCAAATATCCAAATGAAAATTAACACTGCAAATGAAAGTATGAATAAAATTTAACAATATTATAAATGAAATTATGTTATAATTATATCATAAACTAAGTAATTAAATGTTTTTAAAATTATAAATTAAGTGATGGAATATTTCCATGTCATAAATATTTAATTACAATTTTATAATTAATTTAATAATTTTAAGGAAAAATTATTTTCAAGAAATAATTTTTTTAATTAATAGATTGACATCTTATGGTTTTATAAAAATTTTATGATACCTTATGTAATTTTTAGAAGTGTTACAAATTCAGTTATAATTTCAAAAATTTTATTTTCCAAGTAACTAATTATTTTAAATAAGAATTAAATTAATAATATTTGGAAAATTATTTTCATAAAATGGAGTTAAATTTTTTATTATACATGTCAAAAAATGGTTTTGGTGAATTTTTGTGATTTTTCTAAAATAATTGAATTTTTTATGAGTAGTAAAATACAATAATTTACAATAAAAGCAAAATACATTAATTATGGAGTCATATATTATGTAAGTATTATTTAAGAACAAAATATCAATAAATACTTCATTATTTTAATATATTTAGATCTAATTATCAAACTATTCATAGTCTTTATCTAAAATAATAAACTATTGAATATAATAATGAGAAAACACCCCTATCTTCCACTATAAATATCACCCCCACACACACATCTCCTCATACTTATCAATATTTGAGCTTTGTAAAAATTCTTCCCAAAACTATCCCTAATTCTCTCCCCACTTCCATGAGATATTGGTCTCACAAAAACAACAAACTCTTTCCCCAAGCAGGGTCTCGTGTAGGATAAATCCAAGTGGTAAATTCCTATTCTATTTTCTTTTTATTTCATTTCAACATCATTTATATTATTCTCTTCTCTTCACCTTATTTAATCCCAATGGATTGATAAATACATTATTTTTTATATATTTCAATGATATAAATTTAATGTATGGTCCATCATTATACTCCTCCACGTCTCTTTCTATTTTTTAAATGAAAATGTCTCCCGTTATATGTAAATTTACCGACATCATGGGTGGTACACTTAAATTTTCCTTTAATACCTTTAAGTATGTTAATAAAACCATTATAATGTTTGAATAATATTTTAAAGTGTAAGTTAAAACCCTCCTTATGTTCTATAACTAGAATTTATACATAATACTAAATGATAAAACAAAATAAAGTCGTTTTGATCGAAAAACTACAAAAATTAACCTAAAACGACCATCATTAACTTGTATATAATTATTCATACTCATAACATAAAACCAAATTCCATATAAGATAATTTAATATTCTATAATATAATTAACTTCATATAATTACAATTGTTTCTATTTATCCACATTTTACATGAACATCCATTCTCGTATACAAGTGAACAGATAATGAAAACCATGAAAACAAATTCTCACTAATGATGAAATTAAGCTATATAACTCATTAGAAAGCCTATAAACGAATGAAATAAAATTATAATGAATAAAAATCCTATATAGAAGGTTATTTATTTTTTAATTAATTAATATAATCTAATTATACATGATATTAATGTGAATAAAGTATTCAACCTCAAGGTAAGGGGAATTCTCGAACCCAACTCTCATTCTTTGAGTTTTACCTATTTCACCCCATTTTTACTATGTATATTCATAAAGTATCATTTATTCATAATTATCATACCTATTATGGGATATAAATTTTTCTACATGATTTTTTGAAAAACACAATGTTTTCCAAAAGAACTATTCTTTCAAAAAAATGCACCTTTTACTTCCTGAGATTGTTTCGTCATCACTCAAGGATGATGATTCCTATATAAATTATGTTATTTCCTATTTAATTTGAGAAAACTATGTTTTTGAATTTATGATTTATTAAATTAATCAGATTCCTTTCCTTGGGGTTTTTTCATGATAAATATGTGTTCTATGTGGAATAAATGATAATGTAAATGTTTTGATCTGATGGGTGCGCCTAAAATTATATAGCACTATAATGAATTATTTAATGTGATATATATCATCAGAAAATTTAAATATGATTTAACATGATTCTAGACTTGTTCACAATTATTTGTGGTAGTTGACCCTTATTAATTATGTTTCATTTTTTTGCATTACCACATTACATGACTTTTCATAATTCTTCCTGTTATGATTATGATGATAATGTTTTGATTATTCTCACCCCATGATTTTTTTTTGTTATTATCTATCCTCTGATGGGTATTTTGGCTCACCCCTTTCTTTGATGTATATCCTCTAGTGATTACTTGTACTAAGAAGAATGAAAAGACCTCTAAGAAGCTAAGGAACAATAAATTAAATATTTTTTTATGTTTTATTTTTTAAAATTAATTTATGGTCCTACTTTTCCCACAATACTAAGCCTTTAGATCCTTATTATATAATTGTTTTACGGTGTTTGTCATTAAAATGATGTAATATACATGTAATAAAAATGATGTTTGATATATAATATTTAATATATATGGTAATAATAACATTTAATCTCATTAATTAAACTCCACTTACCTTTATAGGAATCCTAATTTGACATCCCTTATTCACATTTTGAATTACTAAACAAATTGTCAATGAACTTTGTCTTAAAAAATATAGCATCATATTTTTTATATTAAATATAACTATTATTGAAATAAATATTACCTACACTTAAATAAAAAATATCATATAATATCAAAATAAAATTCATATAAGTTTTCATCATGGTTATGAGAAACTTAAATATTTAAATATAATTATTTTAACCTCATTAAATAATTTCATATACATATTCTAATCTTATGTTGTTCTATGGGTCTTTTATTCCACTTTTTCCTCTATTAAATATAAAAAATTCATGTAAGAAACATTGAATTCCTTTAACATGACATCCCTCTTTGAATTTTTAATTTCAAATCCAGAGTAAAATAACTAACATCCACCACTATCAACCCTATATTTAATTTCAGCCCTTTCTTCACTTTATATCATCATAACACATTTTATTATATTATTATATATTGAGGGTTTAATTTGAATGGGATTGATGTCATCAAACATTCCATATCCTAAAATACAATAAAAATTATTCAACTTTTTAAATCTTAAGGAAAACTCATAGGGTGGAACCATAATACCTCTTGTAATGACTTCATCCAAGTTCTACTCAAGGGTTACCCGTACTTGTTTGGTCACTTGGCCTCAATAACACCTCCATGTACACCATATGTTGCTGACTAGAATTGAGGGCCTAGAGTGTGACATCAGGGTGACTATTACCTCATGTCAAAATGGAGAACAATCGATATAAATACTATAAAATATAGATTAACATTGAGTAATCTTAATTATAAATAAATAAATAATATTGGAATCACAATTAATGTTAAACAACCATCAATAATAATTTCATAATATAAACATTATCATATACAAGAATATGATTATGGAATGTGTCCACAAAAATACAAAAGAGGTATACATAGATGTGTGAAAAAATTTCAATACATGTTATACCAAAGAAAAAAATACAAAAAAACTATCCAAGATTATTGAGAACTGACCCAATGATTTTATACAAAAATCCATCCAATGAAATAAATCATGGAAAGTGTCCAAGGATGGACACTTCCCCTTGTCCATAGTTATACTAATATAGTCTATCTGGTTTCCAATAGCAGGCCAGAAACTATGTGAGATAAATATCATTAGGTCACCACAAATTTCATATATACAATCAACTATATTAATATAAATAGGTAAGTGTATAGGTATATATAAATTTAAAACAATTCCAACATAAAAACTCATACCAACATTAGCCTCACCTGATAATGTCTCTAAAAATGTGATCATTTATTTAATTTATTTATGTTCAGTTCATATATATATAACATGTGTATGTGTAAATAGAATTGGAATATACCATAATAATGATGAAATAGGATCCAAGGTATAACCAAGGAATCCTTGACATCTGGTGTTAGCCAACTCATTTAAGTATCACACATAGCCTGGCTATAAAGGGATCAGTGTTTAACCTAATGGGTGTCACCCAAGGAATTCTACTACAAAAGAGTATGAATGAGTCAATGGAACTCCTTCATAGTAATCTCAAGATAATCATGACTAGGCCCAATGGGGTGAACCCATGGCACTCTGTGTCTATATATGTCAAGATGGATTTAGGGATCTATCTAACACATTTGAATATCCTAAAAGATAGTGATGGGATCCTATGGAATCATGTCTAGAATCCTCTAGTAGATAAGGACCTTGTTCCAAGGTTTTTATATCCATTTTCATCCAACTCCATTAATAATAATTTCATCCTATGAGTGCTCAAGGAATTCTTTCATGAATCCAAGTTTGGATCAAGTATGACCATTCCAATAAACATAAAATTATCTATAAGAAGTAGAAACCTTATATATATATATATATATATTATTTAATTTTTTCCATGTAATACTCATTACCTTTAATTAATCATTAGGTTTATTCAATTACCTTTAATTAATGTGACACGATAAGTTAGTGAAATAAAATCATTTTTCAATTTAATTATGTAATAATTTTATAGTTTGATTGCATTCCCATTCAATAATCATGAAAAGGTGAGTATGATCATAAAAACAATTACCATTTAGTTATATTTAACTATTACAAGTGATGTATATATATATATATATAAATTCCATTAAACCATTTAAGATTCATTTATTAAATCTTAAACCTTACCTTAGAAGGGTCAACTGATCATTGTATTCAATATGCATCTGATAGAGATAGTCATTTCATAATTCATTTTAATTAAAAAGAACTCTCCATTAAAATGGTCAAGCCAAAACACCTGAAAATTGTTTAAAATAATTATAATAAGTTTTATAAGGCATATCATGGATAATACCCTACATGGTGTGGATGGTGTTAAGGTGAAAACCTACAATGACATGGGAACATATATAAGAAGGTCTCTAGAATATGTGCTGAATGATTATAATCAATGCATATGAAATTTAACAGGAAATTCCTTGTGAAACAGGCATACACACATTGATGGAAATCTATAAATTATGATACTTTTGGGAAAATTCATAGACAACCTACCTTATACATGTATCACTCTCACCATTCTGTATTAAACATAAGTTTTTCCTCGATTCGATGAAATAGAATGAATAGTTAAATTCTATTAATTTAGGGAATATGAACCTATATTAATATAGTGTCTTTAGGAGGAAGATAAAATATGAACTGAACCAAAGGATTTAAGAAAATAAAAATGGATAACCAATGAGGTAAACAGATATCAAATCATAGTTTGGATTGATGTTTTATCCAAGAACATAAGTAGATACCAAGGTGGGAGCTCTAACAAAATAGAAAATTCATTTGTATTCTAGAAATGAGAAAGTGGGAGGATGAGTAAGTAAATTATAATATTTAGTGAAAATTTTCTTTTACTCAATAATTATTGGGCCACAAAATTTGGTCACAATGGTTTTCCAACAATGCATAAAACATGAGCACCTTACTACCTCAAGAGTGAACACGTGTGGTCTAGCCAAACGGTTTGTCAAAATATCCGCCAATAGTTCCATTTTGATCTTCTTAAAAATTACATACAATCCATATCGGAATTTTACAGTGAGAACAAAGTCATTGAAAACTTTGCATCCTTCCCTCCACTCTAAAATTCCACACATAGTAAGACTAAATTGTATTGACTAGGAGGTGTGGTTTCTAATAATCATAGCCCTATTTTTTCTACTATGAAAAGGGGTCCTGAGCTCTATAGAATCCGTTTAAACCCCCTAAAAATTATTTTACCTCATTAGGTTTCCATAATAGGTCTAATATAATGAATTCAGTTAATATTTACGTGATATGTACCTCATAGAAAAATTGGGTTCTTACAGTATTCCTCCCATTAGAGAAACTTATCCCCGAGATACCCTTCAAAGGGTAGAAAATTTATATCTGAGAAAAATTCCAAACATTGATAACGTACATCAGAGAACCGATCCAAAGTCTTATCATATAAATATTTTTACTATCATATAACTAATACAAAATGGATAGACCATATATGTAAATTCATCATTCTATTTTCAACAATTCATATAGGATACTAAAAAAAGAAGTATTGGCATCCAACTGAACATTAATGGTATCCAAATTTTCATATAGTCTTGCATGATATTAGTAAAGTAGTGAAAAGTGGAATACCTAGTGCATGGAATTGTACCTTTGAGGTATTATCAACTGATAAACTACAAAATCAAATTTATCCATAATCAATAATATCATAATATAATGATGAGATGTATTCCCTTCCCTTTGTATCCATCTATACTGATTTTTGGGCAACACCTTCAAGAAAACAAGATCCCAAACCTATAAATCCAAATGTTATCAAATTAAAATAGAATAATACTTATATCTAGACTAATCAGTATATATACAATTTTTTATTAGTTGAACCTACTCCGATGTATCCAGCACGAGAAATGCCCCAGTGACACTACCACTCTGACCTCTAACCATAAAAATGGTGAAATGAACGACCTTCCATACATAGCCTCATAAGGATCCATCTAAATCATTGCATGAATGATATTATTGTAGGCATAATCAATGAGAGGGATATAATTCTACTAAGAACTACGAAAAACAAATATTCATGATTGTAGAAAGTCTTCTAACACCAGTATCATCCATTCTAATTGTCCTTCAGTCTGTGGGTGAAAAAATGTGCTCATAGGCACCTTTGATTCCATTCCACTCTATAACCCATACTAGATACTTAATTTAAAATGTAATACATATCTCAAATGATAGTACTTGGGACCCCATGTATCTATATGATCTTATGTACATATAGTATTTCCATCTCATAAACTTAGAAAGTATCCTAGATGGTAATGAAATGGGATGCCTTTTTCAATCGATCCAAGACTACCAAAAAATGTAACTACCTCGAGGAAACCTAGTTAGGCCTACTAAAAAATCCATTGCAATATCCTCCAATTTTA
The DNA here is from genome assembly GCA_963277665.1 of Viscum album. Taxonomy (NCBI): domain Eukaryota; kingdom Viridiplantae; phylum Streptophyta; class Magnoliopsida; order Santalales; family Viscaceae; genus Viscum; species Viscum album. Next base: position 518,601,331 of record OY728141.1, read on the forward strand.
ATTTTGGGAATGGTGATGTTTGTAACAAGATAGTATTCATGTGGTTCTCTTCCATAATCTACTAATAGTTAGAGTACCTAGTGATAAAACATAATATCTAAAAATTCATCCCAAGACACCAATACTAGTGACACATTTCATGATACATTTAGGATATTACTAGATGAAATACCCAATGATAATAATGGGAATATCAAATCATTTCCTCTCACATATATCTTGGAACCCAGGCACACCCATGTATACACATGATTTCATCTCCATCAACATGCCAATTAAGAGGAGGGTCCTCACCCATAATGCTTTCTTGTTTGACCAAGAATTTAGGATTTAAGATTTTTTTTCTTCTATTTACCCTATCATAATGGGAATAGGTAACTACTATAATGAAAATATATGAATGATCATGACTCTCGTGAATCTTTAGCTGCTGCTCAGAAAAGAGGGTCGTCAATTTACATTCATCACTAGCCTCCTATATAGCATGTGGTCTAGTTTTATAGAAGAGTGCATTAGCTAATAAATTTACATTTCCTTATATATAGTAAATCAATAAGATGATTTACTGAAGGTATTCAACCCATATTATCTATCTAAGAGTCAATTAGAACTGTGCAAAGTTATATTTGAGGCTCTTGTGGTCCATATACATCCTAATGTTCTTTCCCATTAGGTAGTGTCTACAATAGTGTAATGCATGGGCATATGTTTCAAGATCAAGGTCACGTGTCATGTAATTACACTCATGGGGTCTCAACTAGTGTTAATAACATGCAAGAACCCTATCCTCATTCATTATCATTGTACCTATCTTGGTTCCTAATGGATCATAGAAAAATGTATATCCTTTTCTAGGATCTAGTAGAATCAGAACTGGAGTAAAATTAAACATTCCCTTTAGATACCAAATGGGATTATCACATGCTTCAGATAGTATTGACATCACACCATTATTTATAAGTCTAGTAATATGTTCTTCAAGTAATGAAAATTCTTGTATGAAATTATTTTAATATCTCACAATCCCCATTAAACTATGTTTCTTAATCAAATTCTTTGGATACCCCTTGAAAATAACATCACTCACCTTATCTGTCTCAATAGATACTCTAGAATCTAAGATAATATGACCTAAGATGTTAATGTTTACAATTATGTAGTGTCAGTTAGCAAGCATAACATATTATTATTTCTCTATTATTATATTCAAAATTACATAATGGTGATTAAAATGGCTTCTACGAGTATGTGAGCACACCAGCATATAGTCCAAAAAGACCACAAGAAAGGAATACTGGTAAGAGTTTAAAACCCTTTCAATGAAACCCATGAAAATTAATGAAAAATTCCTAAGATAAAATGGAATATAAATATACTCGTATAATTCTTATCAACAATGTAAAGTTGTAAGTTGTATATCTGACGACCTAAATCACTCTTGATGATAGACTAATATCAGGATGTTATTTGAAAATACACTAGATCCTTGGGTCTAGTCAAAGAGATCATATATAAAACCCAATAGATAGTGGTTCATAATTTTATGTTGGTTCAATTTTCAGTCATCCATACATATCTAAAGGGTCCAATCCTCTTTCTTGCTGAAAATCATGGTTGAACCCCAAGATGAAGTGTTGGGTCGGATAAAACCTTCTTCCTCAAATCCTCCAAATATCTATTTAGATCCTATATCTCTATAGGTTCTATTCTTTATATTGGAATAGATAATGCAGTTGATCCTGGAATAATCTCAATCATATATTCTACCTCTCTATTATGTGTTAATCCAAAAAAATTATGATGAAATACATCTCAGAAATGGTATACTACCTGAGGAAATTGTTTCCATTTTATTCCGTTCCCTTACATGAAAATTCTATAAATAAGGATGGTTAATCCACCCAACCCATGATTAAATTATACATTTCTACTGGCCTTGACAACCCACTCACCCATGTGGGTATAGCGGCCACCTTCTGGTGATTTCAACAATACCCAGTAGTGATAGAAGTCCACATGGGGATGAAATTGATCCATTAAATACATTATGATAATGAAATCAAAACCTATAATCTTGAGGATGATGAGGTCACATGATAAGGGATAACTTCTTATCTTAAGGGTATAATCCATTAATTGATGAATTTTATTTTGAAATTACTCTCAGAAGTGTGTTTAGGATCATCACACCATAAAATTACTATATTTATAGACTAAGACATTCCACTGTCGATAATTATATAAAGGACTTATATGAACCTATATCAAATAAATATGATAAAATCATATATAATACAAGAATAGTACCTCATACAATCAAAACTCATGTAGTCTAATCCTCAGGCATTATGTGTAAACCATTAAACATGCCTGACCAATAACCCTCTGTTATAGAAAGACTACCCTAACTAGGTCCACTCTACTATTTCTAATAATAAAAAGTCAGGATACCATAGTAATGATGTCCCCCCTGTCCTATTCGGTCGGTGGAACTCCATCTCCCAACCAAAAATGGGGTAATTGATCCTAATCATGAGGGTGGATCTTGTGTGGATCACCTTTCACTAGATATAAGTGCAATGGTATATAAGAATCTATAAATATGACCCATATTTCCTTACACATGACCCTAAAGTGGGACTCTATCACACTAAGACTTCAGGTTCCCCTAACTTTGACAATGATGACATATAATGGAGCTTCCAGTGCTCACACTCCATCCACCAACACAATAATGAGAATCCTTAAGGATAAAATTTCTTCTACCAGAAGAACTATTTACCTGTCATAGAATTGAACGTATGAGACTATATTTATCATCTTATCATATGTTTTTATTATTGTTAATATCATAATTCACCACTACTGAAATGGTGGATAAGCGAAATATGTTTACCTACGATAGGATGGAATACCAAATCCCATCCTCGAAGCGTCATTCTAGTGATAGATCATTACCATCTAAAATATGTGAAAGGAATAAAAACTCTACAAAATGTGTTGAATTGTCCATAAACAACATATGAACCTACTCCAAGTGCATAAAATGTCTATCTCATTCATCTATCAACATCTAATAGAAAAATTAATCAGATAAGGTATTCTGGAAGTCTGCCCATAACATGACCTAATGATGACTATCCTGATTAATCACATCCCACAAAATCTTGGGGCAACCATTAATCATATAGGTTTCATGCATGAAACTTATATATTGAGTAATCTCTAGATGCTTCATGTTAAAAATAATGGCCTATATCCAAGAATCAGTAGCTTATGGACCGCCATCCACAAAGATATGGTAGGATGCTGTTGTCGAAATCATGTGTTAGATCATATATATTATGTAAATGTCATATAGAACCTTTTATATAATGAATCATAAGTAGGAAAATCTCTTAAATATGAGTTTCAGTTCCTAGTTCAGTAATTAAAGGTGCTGCCTCTGGTGGCTCTACTATACAAAACAATAGTGGCTCAGAGGCCACCACCTCTAGAGCATTATCATAACCACCTTACTAGGACATGACCATAGGAATTAATAGTGGAATAACTATAAAAATTCCCCCAAAATTACCTAGAATATAATAAAAAATATAGGAACACTAGATGAAGCATGTCATTAAGAAAAGGGATCACTACCCAATGTATATTATCCCAACTACCCGCTTAGATGTCCACAATTTTTTTCGTGTTTATATTTAATTTATAGGGGTTCCAGTAATTGAAGGATAAATTACCCCTTTCCTCTTCATTAATTATAAATCATTTCATATTATAAAGAAAAATTTAAATTTAGTGTCTAATTTTCTTATATAAATATAACAACGTATTGATTCAATAGATCATCATTCCCAATTAATAAAGTACCACACACTATATAATAAAAGAAAATAAAAAATTAATTTATACATAGCTATTGTAAATTTTGTTTGAAAATGTAACTTATAAGGAGTGTGATGGATTGAATCATTGACTTACCCCATTCAATTTATAAGGGCCCATACACCTCATAAATTGAAACTGGTATTCACTCAATCATAGCTAAATCCTAACCCATGTAACTTGGGATACATTGATGATATGGGTAGAAATTACCTATTTAATATTCCACCATCTACTTATATAGGGAAAATATTTAGATTCATGATGCCACTTTAAATAACCAATTCCCTTACCCAACAACAGAAGTTAGCATCATAATAGTATATTACTACCATGGCTCACTAAAAAATCATAGGAAATAAAGGAAATGGAAGTTATGAAATGAAACTATATGGAATAGAATATGAAAATAAATTGAATTCAAGATTACTATAAATATGCATGTAATAATGATACTTACCATACCAGTATAAGGAAAATATCCATAGTGTATATCAAAATAAATCACTTATTTCCATCATCTAATGGTGAAAATACATCAACTGTAATAAGAAAAATACATAATTTTTTTTCCAATTCTGTAGAAATTTGGTATTTACCATGAAAATGGTATAGCTACTCCTAGGAACAACTTATAACCAAGTTACAACATGTTTTGAATACTCTTTCTACATTACCATCTATTTATAAAAGTAGAGTGAAATTTTCTATGATAAAATTTTGTATTTCCCAACCTAGGTCACACCCAATGGTGTCCTGAACCCGATTGGCCACACAACTTCAAGTGTGCCACCCCATATGCCAGTGGTTGCTGACTAGAAGTTAGGGCCTATGGTGTAACTATGGGGCGACTATTCCCTCAATTCATATTGTAGATCAACAGATATAATAACATTAATAGATATATAACCATAGTTAAAGCATAATAATTAATAAAAATTAAATAATAACAACGGGAATAAATTTAAACAACCATAAATAATAATCAACTAAAAAGATGAATATTGTAATATACAAAATTATGATGATGGAATGCATCTAAAAAATGAAAACATTTACAAACGGGTGTATTAATATATTATAATACATGTTTCACAAAATAATCAAAAGTCCAAAAACTATCCAAGCATCCCGAGAAGTGGCTTGATCATCTACTACCAAGATCTATCATAATAAAGAAATTAGGTCACATGTCGAAGGTGGGATGCTTCTCCTTGTCCATGCCTATAATCGTATAATATTCCTAGGTACCAATGAAATCCATATTACAGTGTGATATAAATATCTGTATGAAACAAAAAATTGGATCTATAAAATAAAATGTGTGAAAATAAACTAAAAATAGTGCAGGAATACATAAATGTAATGAAATTACAAAATAAAAACTCAAAAATACATCAATCTCTATTGGTAATGTATCTGAACATTAAATATTTTAATTAATTAATTTATGTTCAGTTTATATAGGTAAAATGTGTGAAAGTTTCAACATCACTTGAATTAACTATAATAATGATAAAAGAGGATCTGAGATATAACAAAAGAACCCTTAACATTAGGGTTTTGGGAACTCGTAGAAGTATCACATATAATCTATCTATAAATGTGTTTAAGTGTAATACTAGGGGAGACACCAGAGGAATTACTCTGTAAAATAATATAATTGAGTAAATTAAAATCATCCATAATAATCTCAGGATAAGAATGACTGGTCCCAATGGGGGGAATCCAAGGAATTGCATGCCTGTATACGTCAACCTTTGTCAAAAGAGTCTATCTAAGGTATTTTAATAACTGTAATGTTCGTGATTGGATCATATGGAATCAATTTGGGAATCTTCTAGTAGATAATTAAGATGTTTCTATATGGGTATCTCCCATGGTAACATACTCCTTGAATTAGAATGGTGTCTTATGAGTTCTCAAGGAATCCCCTGAAAATTCATGGAAAGATCATGTCCAACCATTCTTATAAAGAAAAAAGTCTCATATAAATTATTTAAATTATACATATTTCATTATTTAATTTAGGCCATGTTATACTCATTCTCATTAATAAGTCATTAGATTCATTCCATTTCCTTTTATTTAAGTGACAAGTTATATCAAGGAAATGTAACCATTTATCAATTTAATTAATTAATCATTTGTTAGTTTCATTGTGTTCCCTTTAAATAATCGCGAAAAGGTTAATATGGACACGTAACCAATTATAGTTCAATTAATTTTAATGAGGACATGCGATATATTCCGATATACATTCCATTAAACCATTTATGATTCATTTATTAAATCATAATACTTACCTAAGAAGAGTAAATTGATCATTACATACATTATACATGTTCTAACCACTTTCAATTAATAATTTATTTTAATTAAAAACGACTTACCATTTATATGGTCAATCTAACACACCTGAATGGTGAATTAAAAAAATATAACAATGGTCAGAAGGTATAATAAGGATAACACCCTACATGCAGTGGATGACGTTGAGATCACAACCTTAAAAAACATGAGAACATATATAATTAGAGATTTATAACATGATCAAAACGATTATAATCAAGGAATATATATTTTAAGGGAAAGGTATGGTGAAACGGTGTGTGGATATTAGTGGAAATTTATAAATGAAGTGACTTTTGTGAAAAGTGATAGACCGCCTCCATTTTTCCTACAACACTCCCATCATATAGTATAGAACCTATGTTTTTCCTAGATCAGATGAAAATGGAAGAACAATTAAACACGTGGAAAATAGGTAATATAAGCCTACATCAATATAGTTTAATTGAGTGGAAGAAAAATGATGAAATTATATATAGGATTGAAGCACTTATCTATGGCTATCAAATGATATTAATGGAGATCAAATAAGATTCAAAATCATTATTTTATCCAAGAACCAAGGTTTATTCCAAGGTGAGAGATCCAAGGGAAAATAAAAAACCTATCACTGTCTATTTCTGTTTGGGTTTCTTTCTTATTGATTGTAGTAATTTTGTTATGGGTGATTCCCTCTGTCTTCACCATTTCCATCTGCCTTAAACTATGTCTATTTTTCATTCCTTTTAATGAAAAAGTAAACATGACAGTCACATGGTTTGGCCACATGGTTTTAAAAACTATGTTCCAACCATGCACACCTCACAACCTCAAGAAGGAACTTACACAGATTGATTAATCATGCACAAGCTATTCCATTTGGCTCTGAAAAAATTATAAAACAATACTCATGGATGTGTGGCCATAGGGGAATGTTTAGGGAAGTTCATGCACTATACTATTCCATCTAAAATTCCTTACATGGTTTGTAGAAACCATCCAGGTTGGGATTTAAGGTTTCTACTAACTATGTTGCCCAATTACTTCTTCCACTGACTGAGGATCTAATCCAAGAAAAAACCATTAACACTCATAAAAAACCTATTACATAATTATGCATCCATAATATGTCTATGATAATAAATTATACCAAACATTAATGGATTCATTCCTCATAGAAAAATTGGGTTATTATACAACTGGAGGCATCTAGCCCAAACATATCACTACTACTTTCCACAAGAACTCCAATATATTTCCACTATATCATTTATTGAAATCATATAACAAACATCCTAAAAGTAATTTTTTCACTAGAACATTATTCATGACCACCAAAACATAGTTTGTCAAGTAGTATGAATAACTTCTATTTTCTAATTTCAAAACCACTTCTACATCCAACATTCAATTCAAATACTCTTCAAATACTCTTCATCCCACCTCAAAAAATATTCTTCCTATATTGATTCATGTGAAATATGAATTTAAATAATTTGAAAAAATATATAATACATTAATTAATGTTTCCAATATAAACTACAATAAAATCCCCAACATGACTTTCATAGCTTCAACACATCAAAATTACTTCATCATGGATTGTTACATCTTCACTATACTAGGGTTTATAGAAATATTTTAGGTATAAGACACATAAAGAAATTCATACATTTAGATCTAATGAATAATTAAACATCTATAAAATAATATATGATTCTATCTATTTTTAAAAAATCCATATAGAGAATATCCATAAAAAATTTTGTTCCTCCATACATTTACCTCAAGATCTCTGAAGTATAATTATACTATTTAAAAAAAGAATCAATTAGTATATAATATTCAAAAACAACACCACTGAGCATATTATTTTCTAAATTAAAATATGTAAGCTAAATTATTTTATTTTATTCTGTACTCACATTCTAAGAAACAACACCATGCATCAACTACTATATGTCTCTTCCCCAAGGTATTCATGGTCTAAAAATCATATTCATGAAGGAAATTAATCCATATCTATTAATAAATGTTTGATTCCATTAAAAATATATATATTTAAAGATATTGGTATTAGTGTAAAATATAATGCATTTCCCCAAAAAATAATACGACCATGAATTCAGAGTGAATAATGCTTTCTTAAACTCAAGATCATGCATAATTAATAATTTTCAAGAGGTCAAATATTTCTAGAACCATAGGATTTGAATTCCCACATATAAAATTATATAAATTCCATTCCATGATATATAGAATCATAATATACTTTCAATACATCTCCTTACATTGGTAAATAGAGACTGTGAGCACTAGTTAGGTTCTTCTATAAGTATTGAATGATTTCTTAGACATTTTGGAGCTTTAATAAAATCATGACAATTCTTTATTAATTGTTATAAGGGTTACATAATATGAGTAAATTCAAATATATAAATCGTATAATAACAAGAATAACGAATAAAATTATATCCCCTCATAACATTCTTTAATATCCCATAATAAATAATTACAACAATATTAGACTGGTCCAAAACTACCCAACACTACAAAATTATATACCCAAAGAAATGATATTTTATTTTTTCAAAACAAAGAATATTTTATATTCTTACACAGCTTATGTCGAAGAAGAATCTGAAAAAATATCATCATTTGTTCAATAAATTCCTTATCTGACCATGTACTAACATGTATTTCATCATTGATGCCCACTATGATCAAATTAGAACAGATCTGGAACACATAATTCTTCATTCCTCTAAAATATTTAAAAATATAATTCTTTTAACGGGATCAATATCCTCAATAATTATACATATTTTTCTCAATATGGTTCAAATTGAATCATTTAAATTTATAAATTCAAATAAAATCACTAGAATTAATTCATATTATTATCCATTCATGATCCTCATATATTGGTATCTAATCATAATTATACCCATGATAACTAAAATATATCCAATAGTTTTCAAAATAAATCATCTATTATTAATAGAATGTTATTATTCTTCACCATCATTTGATTAAAACATTTATAATATATAAAATACCTTAAACTATCATTATTCTTCTTGTTGAACAATACAAATGCACGACTTTTAGATATTCCCGATTGAATAAAACCTCTATGTAGAATATCATTACTCTAAATCCAAAAAATTTAATTCATTCATGAATTATTTGATAAAAAGACATCAAAATAAGTTACATTCTAAAATATAGTACTATACCAGTATTTATCTTCATATATGGAAGTAAACTATTAATCTTTTAAAAAACATATAAATAAAATCTCATAACCCCATAGAAAATAAATACCATTTCCAAAGATGTTCAAATAATAAAACTATCTATTTGAGGGGTCATTATTTGTGTTTAAATATGTAATTCTCCAATTATAACATCTTGGATTTAATCACTATGTATTGTAACTAGACTAGTGGGGTCACATAATCTCATATGCGCCTCCTCGTATTCCAGAGGATGTTGACTCGTATTGGGGGTCTAAGGTGCTATTTTGAGGTGACACTACCCCTTATATTAGAGTTCAGAATAACATATGAATAACTTAATAATATCCAAAAAAGATAAATTACCATATTATATAAAAGTGATAAAACAACCAAACAATATTAATATGAAATATGGAAGTATACATATAGTAATATATACTCAATCACCCACTCGGTCCATCACACATACAAATTAAAAAATCAAAAAAAAATACAATGAAACCACTAAAACATCAACCCATGCATCATACCAATATCTATTTACATTTTTAAGATATAATTCTCAACAAAATCCCCAAAACTCATCCAAACCTAAACCTGTGACATGTGGGGACTTCATGGGTTATAATGTGAAATGAAAACACATGTGGTGTGTGAGTAAAAATATAATTATGAAATTACTAAAATGGTATAATATATACCATCAATGATTGGATATGTGCATGTGTATGCCTCAAATAAATGAAAATCTAGTATAAATAGATAAATAAAAAAATAATAAACCATCATCCATCCTCATTTCCATGACCCTGATCAAAAATACCAACTTTGGCCAATGTTAGTGTGTCTAAGAGAACATAGGGATGATTTTTCCATATAAAACAATAACCTTGATGTATTTCATGCTGGTATATAATGAATATAACACTGGGGATAAACTCATACTGATGTACATTATAAAGAATTGAGAAATTATCTATACAAGTATCACATCCTAGGGAATGATCCTTCTTAATATAAAATGGTTTCTAGTAGCTAAGGCCTAATAATGTAGAAGGCTCAGTCATTCCCTCTATAGAATCACCAAGCCTCATCAACTAGTATGTGGTAGGACATATCATCTACCTAGAACTAGTATAATAATTGGTCCCAATATAATTCATCCCATTTAATAGTATCATATACCTCCCATAATTATAGTTTTTGGACCACCTAGTAGTATCACTAATTTCATCAGCTGGAATTTGATAGGACATATCCTCCCATCCAATAGTATCATAGAACTCCCCACATTGGGAGTTTTCGAACCCCCTAGTATGGTTTTTGGAGCCCTGATTATATTAGTTCTATGTAGTGGGTATGTCCTACCACTTTCTAGATGATGATGCTTATTGTGTCTTTTGCTGGCATGGCTAAGTCTCCTTCACTACTCGAGCTTAGCTTCCAAGAACCATTGTATACTAGGAATGTTCAATCCCCATGTTTTTATATCAGGACAAAACATTTCTCAAGTATTTATACTTTACACCATGATGAGTATATCCCCATGTCATTATCACTATAAACCAGACTAAAATACCCTTGCATCATTGTTATATTTGGTAGAATCATCTCTATATGACCCAGATCGACCATACCTACTTCGGCCAATGTCAGAGTTTCTCAGAGCATATAGTGATGATCATGAAAAATATAACAATTACTATAGGGTATTTCACCACAGTATAATATGATAATGACCCAGGTGATAAAATCACCCTGGTGTATAGTAGAAAGTCTTGATAAATTATCTAACCTAGAATAACAACCTACAGAATTATCCTTACTAGTATACAGTGGTTCCTAGCTGCTAAGCCCCATTAAAGAGGGAGACTCCTCCATGCCTTTCAAAACTCGGTAAGGCTCATCATCTAACTTATGTTAAGGCCTATCCTCTACCGGGAACTCATATAATCATGTATCCAAATATAATGAATACCATCCAACAGTATCAAAGACATCACCACTATGGGATTTTATAGACCACATAGTGGGGTAATTCCATATCAATCAATATAACCACAACCCCATGGGAATTTTCCATTTAAGATAAAGACCACCATAAGTTAATTCCTTATACATATCATAGCATCCATTAAATCATATTCCATAACACATCATATATAAAAATGGAATAATAGTTGGTTGAATGACTAAAATAAACATAAATATCTATATACCATCAGAGTTTCTCAGGTTTGGTCAATCACATGGGAAACAATTGTGGTCCCTTCTGTTAATACAAAAGTGAAGTCACCCTATAACGGGGTCCTTGGTCTAGTACACAAGCATCAGGGAAACACCTAACACATGGTGTGTCACGTTCCCTAGTAATGAATCAATTAATACATGGCCTCATGATCTCATAGTTCAAACCTCACTATAAAGAGTCTATATGGGTGGTCCATGGATCCTGTTAATATATTAGGGATCTATATATGATTCCCACACACCATTCCACATCATAAATTTATTAATGGTCATCTCACATATATAGTTACTTCTTATGCATGAGGGACACTTTCCCCACATTAAATTAAATCATCCCAAGGGACCCAAGTTATCACTAGATTCATACATGATCCATGAGAAAAAACACATCTATGTCACAAACCATTTTCCAAAATGATCCCAAGGGTCTCTTAAATGTGTTTCAAGAAGTTACACTCACTCTGACCACACCACTAAAAGAGAATTGAGGTTCCTCGGTAAAACTCATTTAGTTTCAGCCTTATCCATGTGCAACTGAGACATCAAGAATGTGTATTAGGTCTGTAGTGGACTAGGAAATTTGTAACACCATTTAGGGGCTTAAATTTAAATTAAATATTTAATATTTAACCAAAAAGATATATTTATTAAACAAGAAGGGGAAATACCATTATTAGTGGGCCCACACATCCCCAGTCATATAAATAATTACATAAAACCAAAGGAAAAGTTATAGGACCACCTACCTTTCAATAAATCCATTTATATTTAATTATCATTTCAACATGGTTAATCATTATTTTCAGCATCCTAACTAATTATAAATCCATAGGTAAGCATGATTTTGTGATAGAATTTTCAGGATGAGTGACCTTCTGGGAAGTCTCTCATGGTGTGTGTGAGTTAGGATAAAGAACATTAAATGAACATTAGTTGTTAGTGAGGCATAGTTTTTTTGGTGGTATAAAGGTGTAACCATCCAGAAATATCTTGGAACATACTAAATTGAAGTGTAGAGTCCACTATGAGGAATTCATTTACAAAGCAGAAGAATATAAGACTACATATACATTAAAGGGTTAAAATACCAAATGTTTCTACCCATGTCAAAAAGGTGAACCATTATTTTTAGGAGTCTATGTGATTTAAATCAATAGTTAAATGTACATGTCCTAGGGTAGTTTCATGATGGATAACCTCTTGAGAAGTTTCACAGGGTGTGTGTGAGTGAGAAAAAACAAACTGAATGAATATGTGTCAGACTACGATGACATTCACTAGTATGATTATCCATTCAGGAACATAAGAGGGACTCAAGTGGGAAAAACACATTTCTATGGAAAAAATGGTGGAAAATGATTGGACAAGACCAAATGAAATTTTTTAAAAGGTTGGGATATTGTGCTATTAGTAGGGCCTAGTAGTCACACAAATCATTTTATCCTATTATATTTATTGAATACTACATCATCCCCACCCATATTATAAAATGTTACCTTTCTATTATAACATCAAAAGACAATTATTCATGTAATGAAAATAATCCATGGTAATTATTAAATTTTATGATTTCATATATAACAATTTTAGTTTCCATTTTAGATTATCCATACCTATTACTAACTCATATCATCTACGAACCTCTATTAATCATGATCAATCCTTTATAGAATAGATAACTGAATAGGTTTTAAAATACACTATATAGGATGGTACAAACATTTTAAAATGTTAATACACATGAATGAATATGAATCTATTTCTAAAAATAAAATAGAAATGATGTTTTAAATGAATTAGATCATGACTCACACAAGTTTTAGTCCTACCATCTCATCAAATCCCACTTTATGAAGTTGTACACAACAAAATACTCCTTTAATTTTTCTAGATTATACTCCTATACCATAAATCTAATATTTTATTTTTACCTATGAAAGGGAAACATACTTGGATTAACTCAAATAGGGACTCACTATTTCAGTAATCTATTATTTGATCAATGATACTATAGTGGAATTAGTTTAGATTGATGTTGTGGCTACTAGGCTATTAATACACTATTACAATGTGAACTAATTCATGTGGACCACATAGATGTGATAAGATAAATAAGTATTGATTATACCCCCCGCATAAAAATATAATATCACATTTCCATATACATATAATCAATGGGGATTATCAAATCCAAAGAATCATGAATAATGTGTTTTTCTATGTCAATGAGCCAACTAAACTTTTAAAAAAGGCTCTATATCACTAATTCACCCTACACAATATTATATTATCCTCCATGAAATACATGAGACCCCAAAAAATTCATTTTAATAACATTTTATTTTCTAATAACTGTTTTATAATTCCTCAAAGTGAACAGACTGACCTCATGTTGAATCTCCCAAGATACTAATCTCTCTAAATGACAGATTCTCCATTTTTATTTGATAAAAATTATATGGAATAGTGTATAAGACTCATAAATTTCACAATAGGCTCATGTATTATATAATAATGTTAATATATACCCTACAACTCCTATTGATTTTCAGATTAATGAATAACACAAATGAACTTACTCAAAACTAACTCCATTTCACCATAATAGTTTTATGATATCTCAAAGAAAAACATACAGAAATATATAGTTACCATTAATGAAAATATCACTGCAAAAGGAATCCTTTTATACCTAAAACATAAATAAGGTAAAAATATAGGGATCTCTCTACCACCTAGTTTTCAGTCACCTTATAAAAAAATGGATGCAAAATAAATTTTGAAATTTTAATGTTTAATACCATTCAAGGTGAATCTCTATGAGTTAATAGCTATTTATTATACCCTTTAGATAATAATTACTAATTATCCTTATACCCCCAAAACCTATACCTTATGATTTTGATTTTCATGTGGTATCACTTCAAATAAGGAATATATTTCAACCTAATAATTTGAATGTTTTATTTAGAACTACCTCAAAATCAATCAGGATTAATAAATTCAATGGATCAAACAAAAAAATAATCATGATAATAATATTTATCATTTATGAACCCACATCAACATAAATACCTTAAATATGATAAAAATTATCATTTATGATGTATTGGTTATCATATTCCTTTTTTATATTCACTCGAGGATTATAAATCCATGGATAACTTCATTGGACAATAAATTATACTTTTAAGAAATATTATATCATTTACAAAACATGTAATCATAACAATTCAAACTTCTTATTCTATCCTAAATCCTTCTATGATATCTTTCTTTCACAACCCTATACTAAATTGAATCATTTTAGGTTATAAATGCAATTGATTGTGACCCCCAATGCCTCTCACTAATACATCACAAGGTTGATACTTACACCAAGGTTATAAAATCTCTTTTTATTATAGTATTTTTCATTAATAATAATTAAAAACTGAAAAAGTAACAAAATTAAGTATAAAAAACACAACTATAATATTCATAAACTACCACCATAGAAAATAGATAAAAACATGCATGAAATAGAATTCACAAATCCGTATATTTTTACACACCTTAACCCAAAAAAGTCCCATATTTATCTCCAAACATGGTATAATATTCCAAAAGGAGTTAAATTACCATGTAAAAAAGCTATGATTTCTCAAAAATATCATTTAATTAGTCAACAATGCCCAAAAACATTATATAATAGTAGGTTTTTTATTTATGTATACCTTATATATTTCTCTTCCAAACACCCTAGTGTCAAGTGAACAATTATAATAATTATAATGTGAGTGATATATTTATATATATATATATATAACTCATAATTTCTATTAATGAAAAAAATATAATATAAATTTATTAAATTAATTATCAAATCTACCACATATAAATTACCATCTACCCTAGGTATGTCCATTAATCAATCTCCAGTATCCTCGATCAATATCTTATCACAGACATCACTTTATCCACATCATTTCATTTATATCACATAATACACATCTCTATGATATAGTTACTATAAGAAGAAAACTATATATCATTGTGGATAAAATAAAAAAAACCACATTTGAGAACTATATAACTATAAATATAACAACTATATAGTAGTATGATTATGAAATTAATAATAGTTATTTTTCTTCTACCTTTTTCTCCCACAATCAACTCATCAATATCACATCAAAATCATATAATATCACATAATAATAGTAATGTGTATCAAAGATATATAATATTATTGATCAATTTACAAGATCATATCAACATTTTTTTTCACCAATTCACATCATCATTATTAATAAAATATCACAAAATAAAATTAATCTTCTAATCACTCAATTTAATTGAATTTATTGAATATTTATTATTTTATTATTTTTAACTTTAAGATACATTTAAATTTATCATTACCAGCCACTTAATATTAAAATTTACCTATAAATATAATATTAGTGTATTAGATATGTATTCATAATTCTATCCTTAATGTTTCATTATAACATTTTATTCTTCCCCCGAATGGCCCGAAAGCCTTATTTTTTATTTTATTATGGATAATACCCCTTTTAAGGGTTTAAGGGGAACCCGTACATGACCCGTATGCCCAAGTCACAAGGCCCGACAAACCCGCAATACATGACCCAAAGGCCCAGAGGCATACCATGCCTAAAATATGACCCGTAGGCCCAACCCACTTGAACTGCCCCTCCCTAGCATTCTACATCCTTGATCACCTAGCTCCCCACCTTGCATTGCTGATCGGCTAGCATTGCCCCGTACAAAGCTGCACGGTGCCTGGTCCCGATAGCGGTTTCCATACCCTCTCATTCTTCCAATCCGGTTAGCTCTGCATCCGGTGGCCGCTACTCATGTTTCTCTAATCCTCTTCTGGGGTTTGTTCTGTGTGAACTGGGCTACTCCATGGTCTACATGACCCGAAGGTCCTATGGCCCAATGTCCTTTGATGACCCGAAGTCCCTAGAGACCCGTAGGCCCAAACCGGTGGCCCGAAGGCCCAAATCAGGTGAATAGTTCCTGGTGCTATAGTACCAAACATAACTACTACAGTGACTGCTACAGTGCCTGCTACAGTGAATGCTATAGTGAATTCTATAGTGACTTCTACATAATAATGTATATTATAATTAATATATAAAAATTTAAAAAATATTTTTTTTTCTAAAAAATACATTTTTGAATCTCCAAGATTATTACTTTATTTCATTACAATATATTTTCAACTTAAGAACACTATAATCCCACCCATTTAAAATAAAATAATTTATTTCTTCAATCATCATAAATAAAATAAAATTTTATATGTTATATATTATATGTTATTAATTCCACATGATATGAAAAATACCAACCACAATATTAACATAGATATACAAATTCATATAACATAGAATTGTAACTTTTATAAATTCTACCATATTGAAATCATGAACATATCATGAAAAAAAATTAAATACTACAAATTAACTATAATTATACTTATTCAAACAAAATAAACCTCAAGATCTATCCATATGTTCAATTTCCATAACTAATTTCCAATATGAATAGTAATATATAAATAATTATCAAACTACTTCATGGAAATAAATATGTGTATTTCTTACCTCTTCTCCTGGAAAAAATAAGTTTATTACATGAATATATCTAATAAAATATGAATAAAATTATTATAATTCTCCATTCCATTTCCCAAAATTCTATCTCAGTAATCCAAGAGGATTTAAAAATTTTAAATGGAGGTTTCATGTTTTTCAAAATTCAATATTGATGACATTAAAATGAATGTATTTTCAGGAAGTATGACACAATAACATTTCAAACTAACCATGAACCTAAAAATAGAAAACATAGTTACTCACATGGTTTACCTAACTATCAACCTAAATCTACCCTCCCTCTACCAAAATAGAAAAATCACACAATTAAGTCATACAGTCTCATAAACTATTATCCTAATCATGCATCCTTCTCTACACCAAAAATATAATTCCGCGGTCATTTTTCATAATCTATTGATTACGTACTCTAATTTTTTTTCTACTAAAAATTATACTAAAACTCACTTATATATATAATATTTTACAAAAAATCAATACATAATCCACATTGACCTCAATTCATCATTTTAAATTAACAAAACAATTGAATTACTTTAAAATGGCAGAGGAAAATTTTCAAGAACAATATAATAAATTGTTTAAGAACTATTGGAAATTAAATAAAATTAAATACCATAACTAGAAGATAAATATCTATTACCTAAAATTCCATAAGAATAATAATTATTTTTTAAGGACAAGTTGTTATTGAGCCGTTTTGAAGTATCTAGAGGTGTTAAGTATAAATTGAATTATTTGTATGATGGTTTTCTTTAAGTGTTGTTTTTTAATTTAATGTAAATATCTTAACATTTTTGAGAACTTAAATCACATAAATCGAATGATTTATAAATATTACAAGATAGATTTTCCATTAGGCCAACATTGAATGATGGATTCCATTGGCCAGAGGACAATGAATCGAGTGTGCCATAAATTTTTTATCCATTTATGCTTAAAAGTTAATTTAGATAGAATGTTTAGTGAAATAAATTAGATAATGTCTTGATATTCCTAAGGATCCTAACATCTTGAGTATTGAAAGATATTATGATCTGAGACTGAGTACAAAGATTATTTTGTGGAAATACTAAAGAAATTAATTACAATGATTCTTTAGGTTATTTACAAGACTGAGGTTATTAGCTAATGTTTTGGAAAAGAAAATAGTATTTCTATATTTTTATGATTTGTTGTAGTTGTGTTGGTACAATGTGATATCAGAATAGAAAATTATTTTTTCTAATCATATGATGAATGTTTTTCATGTAAATACCCCAACCCTATTATCCAAAATCTAGTGGTTTCCTTATTACATTGGCATAATATTCACGATTTATTATACCAGTGGTCTAAATAACTTATTAGTATTCATAATCTAGAAAAAAAATTCTTCACTAATTAAATTAGAATGAAAATATGAAAACATTATTAAATAAAATATTCTATAGTATTGATGTCATTCAAAGGATCTTTCATCATATCTTGGGGAAAAGATACAAAATAAGGCAGATATTAAATTCTCAGTAAGGGTTGTGTATAACCTATCATATCATGAATAAATAATTCATAATAAACATGAAAAGATAAATAATAATAACAATTGTTTAATCAATAACCTGACCATGAAGAATAATATGTTACAAATAATTGATTATAAAATAATAACAAAAAAATTATCATATGAGAATAAAAATTACTTATTGGTAAAATAACTGTTCAAATAATCACATGAAAAAAATGATTTCATAATGGTGAAATGAAATAATTTTAGACATATTAAATTTTCAATTGAGGCATTATGTCAAGAGAACTAAAATAAATTATTATGACATCAACTAAATTTCTAAACAAGATTGTCTCATGATTCTTACTGATACATCAAGGGTGTATAAAAGGTCCCTCCAATCACTTAATAATTAAAATTCATTCCCCATACATTGAATGGTGAATTTAATTCATTATCAATGTATCTAATCAAGTAATAATATTTATTGATTAAAAATACATAATATAAAGACTTCCTCTGATAGTCGAATAACATTCATAGTAAAAAAAGTATATTAAAGAAAATACCATATGTTTATACAATAAGAATACCCATGATAAAAAGAATATGGATATTTAAGAGAAATTCAATTTTCAATGAAAAATGATCAAAATAAGGTGAATGTATCAATGGAAATTTAATGAACATACAATTAATAAAAGAATAAATATATTTATAAATTCATAAAATGTATAGGATTTATAATAAATAAATCTCTATTGGAAAATATATAAAATTATAGAGAAACATTTTATTTTTTAAAATAAATAGGTATACATGAAGAATTATTTAACACTTATAGAAGAAACTAAATATCATAAAATAATTATTACAACATGAATTTCCATTAACACCATATATATTAAAAAGAAACATTACTTTATAATTTTTTGTAATGAAATTTGAAAATTACCTTTTTAAAAAAATTATAACGATTACATTAAAAACATTTAAAAAGTTAAGGAAAATGATAAATGTAACTAATAAATAATTTTAATATATAAAATATCTTATAAAAAATCATTGAAAAATAATGATGTGGAAAAAATTATGAATGTTTAAGAGGAGAAATAAGATTAGCATCGAATTAAAAACATTTATTTTCTTGACTCAATTGAAATTTGAATAAATTTTAGAGTAACACATAGAAAATACATAAATATCTCAATAAAATATTATTTTTTATATATAAATATCAAATAATTACCCATAGTGGAGACTTAAACATAAAAACTCATTAATAATGAAGATAATGTGAAATAAATCATTATAAAGACTATACCATTGATATAATAATTATTTAATGAATTGATTATGTGTGAAAAACATAAATAAATAAAAAATGGAAATGAAACATAATTCATTCAGAGAACATTTTGTACATAATCATTGAATAACATTGTCAATGAACAAGAATCATAACCCAATGATTAGAAATTAATTTAACAAATTCCATACCTAATGTTTGACATGATTTGTTAGAGATTTTATCCCATGATAAAATAATTTTCTATTTTTAATACTTATATAGAGGAATGACGTGTAAAATAATAATATCATATATGATCCACTTGTAATATTTCAACACTCCTTTATTAATAATTCATTTACAATCATTGTCTTCATGTGTTAACTATTTTATTTTTAGGATAGTTAACATTCATTTGTTTTGGTTCTAAAACAATTATCATGGTAACATGTTCTCCAGAATTATAATCATGAAATAAATATAATATATATTCATTTTATAAATATTATTATTCATTCAGGAATGGTGGATATACAAAAATTAATATCACCGCCCACAAAGATGGTAGTTTGTAAGGAATCATGGTTGCTGATATCACATTTCATTCGATAGAATAAAATAATGGTAAATATCAGTTTATCAATCCAGAATTTTTATTATATCATGTATGTTATATATATTAATTAAATATATACTTAATTTCATCTATTTAAATTGGAATGTTAAAAAAATCACATGACATCATGGATGCTGTTGTCCATATGTACACACGAGCATTGTTATCATTTTCTAATAGATGAAATGGTAAGAAATTAAATGATATATTACATTTCCAAAACCATAATTACTCCATAAATATAATATATAATCATTATTTCAATCTTTATGACCATCCAATTAATGTGGTGATGCAAACTGTATTACACTGCTATATGGAGAAGGTAAGATGTATGTACACACAATTGATGATTTCAACATTCATATGATGGAAATGAAATGGAAAATGGTTATCCCATAATAATAATAGCATCTAAGTATATTTATTATATTTTAATTATTATTTAAGCATGTTTACAACATATTTAAGGAATATATAAGATTAAAAAACATAAAAGAGTCGGTAAAGGAAATTATCTCTACATCGGTATAAATCCATTTCATCAAATCTTAGGGACCCTTGGAATGATCTTTTAATATAACCAACACATCTAAATCATTTATAGAGAAGCTGAGAAGATAATTTGGTAGGGGTTAGTACTACTATAAAATGTCTTGGACATTCACATTATATAATCTAGTTTTTTTAAAAGATTTCATTTTCTTTGATTCCAAGATATCATTCAGAATTAGATTTTTATAAAGTTATGTCATAAATATTAAATAATAATCACATATATTACATGTATTATACTTTAATTTTTTATCCATTTTTTCTCAATATAAATCATTTTAAGTAAAACATGATTTTTTTTTCATGAATAGTCTTTCAAACATTCGACATGAATTATTCCATTCCCTTACTGATAATTAATCCTTATAAAAAACGATGGGATAAGCATCGAAATAATAGTAAGGGACATTATAAGAAGTAAATAAATAGTTATTCTATGAATAAATATATAAATTCTCATTTTTAAATATAAAATGTGGCATTCAAATAAATATTTTCTTACCAAATAAATCACTTTCTCTTCCTAAATAATATTATAATACATTTTATAAAATTAATAAATGAAAAATAAAAGTCATAATGGTTTATTTAAAATAATTAAAAGAATTAAAATTAATTTTTCAAAATTTATTCTTTTAGCCTTTAAAAATATCATATACTTTTCTATAAACATAAGCTTAATATCATACCATGATAAATCATATGATTCCCAATAAAAACATATAAAAATCATAGATAAATCTTGTAGGTGACCAAATAAATAATTTTATTATAATAATTACTTTCACATGGAAGAACCATCATGGTTATACTAGAATTAACCATCACAGTTACACTTGAAATAACTATCACTATTATTCTTGGAATATCCATCAATGTATATTCCTAGAAACTCTTATGAGAAACCTAATTGGTTATGTATCTCCCATTACAAAATGTATTTGAGAGCAATGAAAAGATCATCCAATCTTAGTTAATAATTGGACCACCAATCCTCATAAACAATTTGCATCAACCATAATAATGTACATAAAATCTTCGATTATAAAAACAATCCTTTCACCCATAAGAAAACATTTTTATATATTAATATATATATTCTACTATTAAACTCTTTTTGAAAATGACTAGAAAAAAAGGGAAGGAGTGATTTTATTTTATGAAAAAAATAAATTTTGTAATGGAAACAAAAAATAATATATTGTCTATGGTACTAGGAAAGGGTGTTTTATCCATATATGTTAAAATATAATATTCCCTTTTATCTTATTGTGGAGGATGATAAAACATTACATAAAATATTAATTTTTAAAAACATTGAAGGAATGTAAAAAAAACATATTGGGACCTATATAATTCACTTATATACATATAAATACATCAATAAGTTAATTTTAAAGAGATTTATCTAGAAGAAACGGATTTTTAAGGGATATAATGAAAGATGATTTCTAAAAAAAGACTCTTACCTAGTGTCTTAATCATCACGTATGATTTTAATCTTCATAAATAATTAACTTATATTAAATACCTATCTTATTAATAATATAATTAATATTAACATTCTTTTTTATTTTATATCATAGAATACTATATTTAATTATTTAATTATTTAAATTCGTATCGGGTGTTTAGAGAATATTCTTTTCATAATTCCGAAATGGCATCGGTAAGTCAGCTATGGTCAAGGTGGTCATTATTCCATAATATATAAAATAATTATCATGAAATATTTACTATTTTTATACATCATTAATACTTTTTAAAACCAATCATGAATGAGGGTTAATAAAAATGAACTACATTATAATCATGGAGAATGTCGGTTGTACGTACGTATGAGTAACAATTCTATTTTTCGATGATTATTTTGGAAGAAGGTAAGTATAATTATATAATTATATAATTTTTATAATATCATAAATATTATATTATTTAATTAATTATTCTTATATATATCATGCATGTGATGTGGTGATGAAAAAAGAATCGCATCGCTCTGTGGAGGTGGTAGTCTAGACATACACACGAACAATGTCATCGTTTTTCATTGAATGGAAAGGTAAGAAGTTAAGGGTTATATTATATATTAATAATCATTAAAAAAATCATTAATATCAGATATATAAATTAATTTCTTCATTATAACCATCCATGATAGATAGTGATGGAAAATAATTTTCCTTGGTTTGTGAGGTGGTAGTCCGTTGTACACATGAGTATTTGTTTCGATTCCCATTTGATGGTTGATAAGAGGAATATAGGTTATGACATTAACATAAAAAACTATATTATATTTATGTTATTTTAGAAATTATATAATCATGTTTAAATAAGAATTAAATTAGGTGAAAGATGAAATAAATCAAAAAAACTTATTGTTAAAAAATATATCTCTTCTTCGGAGTGTCTCATTTGATTAACATCTTAAGCCCAATAGGGTTGGTATTCTCCCTAAAAAAGTGATATTGAATGATTATGGAGTTGTTATTAAGGTATTTGGGGATATATTTTATTAAATAAATGAGTTTTTAATTTTTATGTAAATGTAAGAAAAATCCCCTTTTATAAGTGTGGTGAGGGAAAATCTTTTGAATTACAAAAAATATTAAATTAATATAAATTAATAAATGATTAGAAATGGATAAAAACAAATTTATTTCATAGGACTATTAAGGATAAAAAAATTTCATATAAAAAAATTTGGGAAAGTTTTAACAATGTTTTTATTCTTATCTTTTTTTAACTCATCATTAACCCTTTTGACAATTACAGTTATATTTAAATTTTATACACATTAAGGATTAATAATGATAAAATAATAATAAAATATTACATGAAAATATATAATAGATAAATTTATTAATTCTATTAAATTCATTTTTATGAATATAATATTTTTAGGATCTTTAATATCATTTAATAAAATTTTATTTTCCTAAATTATAAATAATTTCATTTATATAAAAAATTATTTTCATTTATTTTTTATAAAAAAAATACAACCAAGGAATTGGAATATAATAAATTTACATATAACTAAAATTTTATAGATATATAAACAATTCATGGTTCACATTAATTATTTAAAATTATGTTAATTTTAATATTTTTAATATTATATATTTTATTAATCCATTATATTAATAAATATACTATCAATTGTGTGTAAGAATTTAATGTAATAATTTTTTCACTAAAAATTAAATATAAATTTACATGATGAAGTAAAATAATTTTTATTTTAAATTATTATTTATAACTAAACCTAAACATCCGTTATCCTTATGTTAAAAAATATTAGTATTATTAAAATAGCAGTGTGAAATTTTTTATTTTTCATTAGAGAAAATATTATATTGGTTATAATCTCATAAACAAATACAATATTAACAAATAAAATATTATTGTGGAAAAAATTTTCTCATACAATAAAATTAAAGAAATATTTTGGGTCATTTTATAGTCCTTGATATTATATTTTTAAATTTAATTACCTAATATACTGTTTACCATGGTACTAAAAATTATTAAGGTTACTATTCACATTGATGATAAAAGTGAAATATTTAAAAAAATTAGGACCACTAATTCCAAATATGGAATCCATTTTACATTATTCCACACATGGAATTCGGATGATTTAATTTAAAATAAAACCAAAAAATGCAAAGAAATATAGGGTTTTAGAAAAATGTCCTTTCAAAATATAAAATTATTTTATGAAAACTTCAAATATAAAGTTCATTTAAAACCCAATAATTAGATAATTTTAATTTAAAAATAAAAAAAAGAAAATTTTAGAAAAAAATAAATATATAATTTTAATTTATACAGACATTAATATAAAAAATTATTTTCAATAAAAAATCGGTATTTTAAACCATTCAATAAAAAGTTAATCTTTTTAGAAAATTATAAAAAAATATATCCTAAGATTATTTTTAAAATATAAATATAAAAATGATGTATATTTTTTAAAATTAAAATTATACAATTTCAAAATATTTATTTTAAATAAAACCATATAATATATTTAAACCGAATTTGGTTAGAAATAATGATTTTTTCCTTTTGAATGAAAATTTACTTAATATTGATATAATGAATATAACTCTACAATATATGACTATTAAATACTTATAAGACATGAAAATTATGTATTATAACATCACCCAGATCGTTTATTTTTTACCACTTTCTTGAAATTGTATCCTTAGAATTATATTCATTATTAAACAAGTGGGGACACCTTTCCCTCAAAGCATTTTCAGACTCCCATCTTTAAAAATATTTTTTTCTTAAAAAACCGTTACCTGGTGAATTACCTTTTAAGAATAATTATTCCTTATAGTCATTAATCTTAATAGGTTATTCCTCAAATGAAAATATCTCTTCCAATTAAAATACCCCAGGGCTCAAAACATGATGTGAATCCATATTATACTTTATTAACATCAAAACATGAAAAACATTTTGTACCTGGGATAAACTCAGAGGCATGGCCACTCATTAGGAAACTGATACAACATTTTCTAAGATTTCATATAATCCATTAAACATGGCCTTAACTTCTTTTTTTGTATAAAATTTTTTTTCCATACAGATAATTTAAGAAAAAAAACCACCTACCTCAAAAGAAAGATATTTTCTATGGTTTTCTACAAATATTTTCTTACTTATCAAATATATCCTCATATACGTCTGAATTTCCTTCACCTTATTATCCATTTCCACTACCAACGATTTTCCCATCAACTTCCTTTCTCCATATTCATCAAAAAATTATGGAGTTTAACATTGCTTTCTATATAATTTTTCAAAGGGTGACATCTATATACTAAAATAGAAAATATTATTATAAAAAAACTCGACTAAATAAAGATTTTGGTTCCAAAATACTTTGTAATACATTGAGAAATCTTGAATAATGTCTTTCAATGTCTGAGATTTTCACTAAGACTATCCATCAGATCGAGGATGAAAAGTTGTGATGAAATTTAATTCAGTATCCAATGACTCATGATGTCCTTTCCAAAAATGTGAAGGGAAACTAGGATCACAGTTAGATATAATATATTATAGAAACCTAGGTAACCTAACTATATCCTTATGATATAGTTGAAAAAGTTATCTAAATAAAAAATTTCTCGAATTTGAAGGAAATTTATAGACTTATTTAATTAGACAATAATAACCCAATTCAAATTGTTACCACAATATTTCTTTAGTAAACCTGTTATAAATTCTATGGATACATTAATCTATTTTGATATTAGTACTAGAAATTTTTTATCTTCCTCTTTAATATTTTCTTCTTGATTAACATTATGACCAGACAAACATTTCATTGTAAAATCAGCAATATCACATTTCATTACATTCAAAATGTAATATTATCACATGTCTCTATACATCTAAGTACTTTCAGGATGAAAAAAATGGGGAACTATATACTTCGCTCCACAATTTTATCTTCAATTTGGAATTAAAAAGCACACAAAATATTATTAATAATCTTAAAGTACAATACTTATCAATTTTATATTCAAGAAAATTACCCTTCATAACTAATTATACCATTTCTTATAACTCCAAATATTCATTATGAGCTTGATAAATTATTTCTGATATAGATGGTTGTAATAAAACCTAAAACAAAATAGAGGTAGCTTCTACATCCAAATATTATATAAAAAATTTAATTTAATCATTAAGAAAATTGTTATGTTCTGAATATAAAATTGTTAATAAAGCATTGTTTTTCCAACTCAGAGCATTATCTACATTTTTTTCTTTTCAAGTATGGTAATGAATTGTGATTTCGTAATACATTATAAAATAAAACCATATCCTATGTATTATGTTTGTCTAATTTTCAGTGAATATATACTTCAAAATTTTATGATTATTATATATTTTGAACAATGATTATTATAAATTAATTCTCCATTTTTTAAGAAAGAACCACATAATCTAATTCTATATCATTCGTAAGATAACTTAACTCATGAGGATTTGGTTTTCATGAAGTATAAGAAATTACCTGATCATTATGTATTAAGACATATCCAAAAACTTTTATAAAAGAACAATTGTTGAAAAGAATCAACATTTTCTAGAGGATATGGAAAAAAATTTAGTGTTCAGTAATCTTTATTTTAGTTCATCCAAATAGTCATAACATTTTGTTGAGGTTATTTAATACATTTTTTAGTTAACTTAGTTAGTGTAATAGATAAATGTTCATTTTATAAAAAAATATTAATATCCAACTAACCATAGAAAACTACAAATATCTATATCATTATTAGGTCTTGGAATTCATTAACCTATTTAGTTTTAGCAAGAAGAACAATATTTCAATATTAATTTACGAATTTTCCTTGAAGTTAAATTTATTGATACAAAACAATATCATTTTCTATATTTTCTATATGAAACCTTTTCATTTTTTATTTGTAGAAAAATCCATAGATGTTTTTCATGATCCTCGTAACTTTTTTAATAAATAAAGATATCATCAATAAAAAGAAGCAGAAACATATCCAAAATTTTATGGAGTACTCTAATCATAATATCCATAATTAAAGTTGGGGAATTTTTTTTTACCAAGGGAATAACCAAAAACTCATATTTTTATATCTACTCCAAAATGGTGTTTTTAGGATGTTCTCCACATTTTACTTTAGTTAATAGTCACCATACCTTAGGTCAACCATCAAAAAATATTTTTCCCCATGAAGATGATAAAAAAATCATCGATATGAAGAAATGGATACTTATCAATAATATAAATGTTAATTAGAGCTCTATAATTAATAAAAACCCTCATGGAGACATATTTATTTTAAAAAAATATGATAGGATCTATCACATAGATGAAATATTTAGAGGTATTTTTCATTTAATTTACATCCTTGATTTGTTTTGGTGGGTTTTCATGCATTTTTAAAGGAAATAGTGGGTTTCCAAAATTTGGGCCAACCTAAGAGCCCATTTCCAGTTTTGAAAGTATATTTTTTTTCTTTAATAACTCCTTCGTTTTTCAACATTTTTCAACCATTAAACTTCCAAAATGACCTTCATTTAAATATTAAAACCACAAAATAATTTTGGGCCCCTTAAAAATTCATTAGAATCATGGATTTGGGTGATAAAATTAGGTATTGGGCCAACCCGAAAGCCCATTTCCAGTTTTAATTTGTTTTGTAATTATTTCATAAAATATTTAGTTTTTATCCTTTTTCGGTGATTCCACCTCTCACACATTCCCATCGAACCCAGCCACACCCCCATCTTCGGTTTCGCCTCTTTGGAGCTCATATTGGTCGCGATTTAGTGCCGAACTTCTGTAGCTCCAAAAAACGTCCAGATTTCTCAAGTAAGTTGTTTCTCTTCCTTATTCCTCCCTTCTTCTTAGGGTTTCTTCCTTTTTTATTGAATCCCCAAATGTCCAGAAGATGGGGTTTAGTACCTAGGGTTTTAGTTTTGAGTTTCTTGGTCCAATCCTCTGGTTTTAGGTTCAATCTTACTCCTTTGTGGTGCGGCGGAGGTGCGGTTGAAGTGACGCACAAGGATTTGGAGGTTTTGACTCTTTTGGTAGGTGATTTCATATGTAGGTATTGTATAATGAGTTGGCTTTCTGTATTTAGGTTTCCATTATGTTCATCATTCAGTATTTTGATTTCAAAAATTGATTTGGGTAGCATTTTAAAAGTGGTAGATTTTTAAGTGCCAATCTTGTGTGAAAATGGGTGTTTTACATGTGTAACGCATATTGTGCCTCTGGGTGTTGTTTTATAATTCAGGGATTGGATTTATAAAAATGTTTTGATGCTGAAATTTATGTTTTGGTATAATATTGGTCTCCATTTGGTTTTAAATATGGGATTTTTGATGAATTTAATGTGCAACATTTGATTAATTTTCTTGAAATTGTTTTATGGAAATTATAAATGGTTTATTGAGTTACGCAAAAGGTGAAAAGAAGGTGTAGATACTATTTTGAATGTGTGTGACCAGAACTGACATTTATATGTGAATATTGATTTTGGTAGCATGTGGTGACTATTTGAGCACAATACGAGAAACCCGGGTATCTAGGTGGGCTAACGTGTACTAGTACGCTAGTGAACGGAGGGGTTTTGACCATGGTTCACTTAGCAAGTCTGACATGGATAACACTAACAAAACTATAATGGAGATTATTGGATACCACTAGGTTATGGCTATGCTCCCTACTAGTGGCTCGTGCACGAGAACGAATTTCGTTATGGTTACTTTCACCGAGGTACGAGGTACTTGGGGCTCACAGCAAACTAGTACCTAGGGGGGGTTCTTACGCTTGGTGCTCGTGTACTTTTTGGCATTTAAACTTTCTTTATGGTATTTTGGGATGTTAAAACCAGAATATTGAATGTTTTATTCAATTTCACTGATTCTTATAGTTATCCCCATTGAAAGTTATTTTCTTTTCAAAGTTGCACTTTTAGAAATAAATGCCACTATTATCTATTTATAACCCTGGCAAGCCTTTTATTTTACAATGCCTATCACTTGAAATCCTTGGGTGATATCCTATTGGGAATAGTCTCACACCCTACTTACACCTTTTGGTGTAAGTAGACTTGATCATGTTTGACACAGGCAAAGGAAAAGCCTTGGGCGATGGCGGTTCGGGTTGCTAGTTTCTCTCGATTGTGCGGTGTTGTGGAGACGGCTTGTGGGTGATGACCCCTTGTCATGTGGGGTCTCTTGGGCTGTTTGATGCTACTTTTATGTACCTTTGGACCTCTTGTGTCTTGTTTAAACTCATATACTAAGTTCTGAATTTTTATTAATTCTTGTTTCGCATAATTTTTCAGATTTGGTTTGTTGTTTGGTTTTGGTTATCTTATGAACCCAAACTCGGGTAAATCGTTCCCAAATGAATTTTTATGATACCCGGGCACTTGTGCCAGCCTGTGGGGATGGGGAACGCCCTTTGGGTCATGTCACGGGCTGGGTTTGGTGCCGGTTTTGGCGGTGACCAGATTCGGTTCGTGACAGGATCACACCATGGTGATTTTATTTGATGAATGAAAACATATTCATGAAAATCCTATATTGAAATTTTTAATATGATAATATTTACATGATTCATTCTATAAGGGGGTTTTGAAATTGCCTTAGCATCAAGAACTAAGACAATAGTAAATTCTGCTTCCTGATCAGGTAAAAGACCAAGAAAATAATATGAAAAAACAACCTGGTATTCTATTAAAAATAGAAAATCATTAATCTATACAACTATCATATTATTGATAATATATACAATATAAATTTCTTTTCCGTCAATTAATAGTTTTTAATACTCTTGATATGAAATCATAGGCATGGGTTTATTCTTATATACATAATAAAATTATACATGATAACAATTTATTTATCTTTATAATAAATCATATTATGGTAAACCAAAAGAAAATACAAACCCTCAAAAAAATAAATCTCTTAAACCTAGAAGAATTTTTTTTATGTAATGTATTTCCATGAACAATGAAAAGAAGATTCTTATAGTTTCTTTTTTCTTGAATACACCCCCATGTAATTCTACCATAATTTCTAGTTTCATTTTCAGTGGTGAAATTTCATATATCCCAAAAAATTTCTCTAAATGAAAGAATGTGTAGACCATGAATCTAACAAATATTTAACATAATATAAATAAAAGATAAATTTACCTAATACAACTTTTTTATACGGACCAACATTTTCTGAAGTGGTTGCAATGTTTTTTAGCCCACCCTTCAACTTATAGACTATATGATTTATATCATTTGGGTTCTTATTTGAACACTCATGTGAATAATGACCAATTACATTCTATTTAAAACATTTTTTATTTTGATTATTATAACTGGTCTTACCACTATCATTTTATTTTTAATTTCAATTAACAGTTATATTCCCCATCTTACAACATTAAAATATCCTTAATGAATTTATAAGTAAATATCACGTGTTATTGTTACTATAACTCTATAAATCATGGAGCTTAGTTTGCATATCATATTATTTCTTTGATCCATTCTTCACTTTATTCAGCACATGGTTCTATTTTCACCTAGTTTTTGAAGTACATATGATCATTAGAAAACTTCGTTTCCACCCTCTTGGAACATCAATAATTTTTTCATAAATTTAGAATTCATGATAATCCAATGAACTCTGTATATTGGATTCAATAACGATTAATACAAATTAATATTTCTATGAATAACACTAATAAAATCTAGTTCAAAACATGCCAATCGGGTGAATTTTTATTCATACATGATGAAGAAATGTCTATCTATTTCTCAATAGAATTTTTCTTTTCTATCCTATATTAAAACTATTTAGGAAAATATTTTTGGTGGATGATATTTTAATAACCATCCCATTCCAAGCTATCAATATATTCTCTTTCTTTCGTACTATTATCCATTATCCACCATTGAATGAATTCACCTTAAAAAATAGAAATAGTAATATATACTATTTGATGATGCAAACATCCCATGACATTGAATTTATTTTATAGTTATTCAATCCATCCATCAACAACCATTAGGTCAGAAGTTCCACCAAATTTTGGAGGGTTTTTCCTTACAAAATATTCCACTATCAATATTTCTTGTTTTTATAGATCTTGATGATCACTAACATAGATAACACCACCATTTATAGCCTATATCAACTGCTCCATCATAGTTATAGACACATTTTTTCAAATTCCAACCATACCAGTTTTCTGATTTACAAGGATATTATCCTCGTAGTGCATTCCTACTTCGTCTTCATTGTTCCTCTATGGAAAACCATTCTGAATAGACATACCATATAAAAAGTAACATGGTAACATTAAACGTTTTATATCATTTCAAATTAATCATAATGTAAAATATGTTAATATATTCTACAAATATCATCATAACCTCTACATTTATCTTAAATATTACTTAAAACCAACTATAAGGACATTTCCATAGAAATTAGTTAAGATGATTTTTTATAATATATTCATTTTATCTCATTCCCAATTATCTTCTATGTTTAGTGTTTTAATGATGTAGGTTATAAATTTTACATAATATTACAAATATTATAAGCAAGAACTTCGATTTAGTATCCATTTATTTGAATTATTAATCAATTAAAGTAAAACATGATTTATTTTCATGAATAATCTCCACAACATTCGACGTGATTTATTCCTTTCCCTTAACCATCCTTAAACCCTATGAACAATATATTAAAATGTGGGATGAGAAAGAACCTTAGTAAGGGATATAAAAACAATGAAAGAAACAAATTTTTTATGAATACTTATTAAAATATTCATTTATCAAACTAAAATTTTGGCACAAAATAAGAATTTTTTTTCAAATGGAATAACATTATCTACCCAAATATTTTCATAAAATATTTCATAAAAAATAATTACAGAAAAAATAAAACTCATTAAGGATTATTTGAAATCATGAAAATCACCAAATATTGTTTTTCAAAAAGATGAGCTTTTCACATTTCATTAATATGATATAAATTCCTTTAAACATAAAATCAAAATACTTCTTTGAGAAATCGTAATATTCACATAAAAATTATAACAACCATAGATAAATATTATAGTTAACTTGAGGGTTCATTTCCAAATCATCATTAATTACAGAGAGAATAAAAATAATTGTTATACATTGAGTAACCATCATATTTACCCTTTAAGTAACTATAATGGTAATACTTGGATTAAACATCATAGTATATTCTAATAATTTCTTAAGATAAACCTAATTTCTTAACTCAGCCAATTTACCCAATGCATTAGAGAGCTATAATGGAATAACCCATCCTTGGTTTATAATGTACCTTCCCTGACTCAAAAACAAATCCCAAGAACCATAACACAATACATAAAATATTTCATCATCAAAATGTTCTTTTCACCCATGATAATGCAGTTTTAGATATCATTTTATCCATTCTATTTTAAATCCCTTTTTGAATATAACAAGAGCATAGGGATAGAAAATCAAGGAATTTGAATTTAATCAATTTCCATATCCCTAAAATGTTATAGTTATCAAAGAATTTTCTATATCACGTTAATTATAAGAATTGTATTACTTTTAATATTTTTAATATCATCTATTTCATTTTTATATTAATTGAATAATTACAACATCAGATTTATGAATTAATTATGGTAATTATAATGTCACATAAAAATAAATTATAATGACGAATATAAATAATTAATAATTAATATAAATATTTATAATAAAACATTACCTTTGGTTATTTCTATTTTAAAAAATATAATATTTATTAAAACAAGAGGGTGATAATTTTGATTTTTTGTAAAATAAAATATTATAATGGTTATAATCACATCAAACATAGAAACAAAATTCCTTATACACAAATATTGGAAGATTATGGAAAACATGTAGACATCAAATAAAATTAAGGAATGTATTTGGTTAATTTTATATTCCTTATTACATTATATTTAATTTTAATTACATCATTTAACCTTCATCATGGTAAACTTAATTACAAAGGTTCTTATTCATATAGACCAAAAATAAAAGAGGACTATATAAAAAATTATAACCCCCTGATTCCAAATATGGATTTCATTTTACAAAATTCAGAATAAAAAAGTGGAAGACTATAAATTAATATTTAACCATAACAGGATAGTGTAATATAGTTTTTCAATAAAATTCCGTGTAAAGGTATGAAATTTTTTGATACTAAATTGAAGTATAAAATTAATTTCAAAAACACTAATTGGATCATTATAAATAAAAAATAATAAATTAAATTTTAAAACTAATCTAAAAATTAATTTTTCATTAATAAAAGATTAAATGAAAATGTAATTTTCAATAAAAAAAACATATTTTTCACTATTCATTAAAAAATCAGTATTTTCATAAAATTATAAAAAAACATCATTAGATAATTTATCCATTCTAAACTAAAAAATTATTTTCATTCTATAAAATTAAAATATTATAATTGTTTCATAAATATTTTAGATAAAACCATATAATTAATGAAAATCCAATTGGGTTAGAAATAATACGTTTTCCCCTTTGATTGAAAAATTACATAATATTATAATAATGAATATAAATGTTTTATATATAACTATTTGATACTTATAAGGAATGGAAAGAATGTATTTTAAAATTAAATGGGTTTTTACAAGATAGGTTTCACAAGAAAGTGTATTACAAAAAGAGAAGGGGTGTCCTTTTATAAGTGGTGGAAGAGGAACTCATGGAATTACATAAATAATTAAATTAATATAAATAAATTTGCATAAAAGTGTTTAACAGTTGATATTATTAAAATATAAGATGACGAAGAGTTTAAATCCTCTTATCTAGTAAAATTTGACCATGTTTCGTTTATGTTTTCACACTTATCTATTTGTTTTAACCCATGTTAAACCTTTTTACAATTATAGTGATATCAATATTTTTTACGCTTTAGGGGTATAGAAATTTAAATAAAGGAAATGGAAACCAATTAATTTACCGTGTAAGATATTATAAACTATTTCTCATTTATTTTTCCAAATATTGTATTTTTATGAATTTTAAATCATTTAATAAAATATTGTATATTATAAAATATCAATAATGTCATTTTTTGGATGTACATGGAATATTATAATATAATATGAGTCTAAATCTTGTCAAATAGTTCCAAAACAACATGGATCATAATATAATGAAGAAATTTTCTTATATTAATTATCCAATCAAATTTATATAGATAAAAATATCATTTTAAATCATATCTGCTAGTTTAACCCTTTGGAAACCCAATATTAACCATGACAATAATAAGAAAGCATTCAATATTATAGGGAATTTATTTAACTTACAAGGGAAAAATTGGAACATTAATTGACATGGTATGAAATTTTAGACCAATTTTCATCCTATTTTACACTTTAATTATTTTTATGATTTTTAATTCATTTAATAAAATATTATTTAACAAAAAAATATTACTTTTAATTTAAACACTATTAATTTCTTTGAATTTGAAAATGAAATGATAATAAATAAATTAAAATATAAAAATCTAAAACATCCATGATATGATATATTCATCAATAAAATTCACGGGGTACTATAACTGATGAAAAAAATATTTCTTTTAGAGTATCAAAATCATTTTCAAGATTTTATTCTACTTTTAGAACAACTATGTCAATATTGTGTATGAATTTACTTAATTAATTTTATAAAAAAATTAAAAATTAATAACATTGATAAAAACATAATTTATATTCAAAATAAAATTTTATATCATAAATTATCCTCTTCTTTTCCTTACGAAAAATTCCGAAAATTATTAAAGTTAAGTGACTCAAAATTTAGAATTTTATTTATATAAAATATTATAAATATCATTATTAATGGTAAATGGCACCAAAATTATATATATTTTAATATGGGGAGGAAATATTCAAATTTTTTCCATCCAGTGATATTTATGTAAGTGTTTTGTTGATTTTGAGACTTTAATTCATTGTTTCAAACCCACACTACCCATTTTACCCTTAACTAGGTGATTTTTTTACCAAGGATACTATTCATAATGACAAAAAATAAATGAAACATATTTAACACATTTGAAACTCATGATTAAAATATATGGTATTTAATTTTCAACATTCAATCTCTATAAGTATCCAATTCAATTTTAATATAAAAACATTATAAAACGAAAAATAGTTTTTTTGGAAATTTCATTTCTAGGAATAAAAATTAAATTACCTTAAAATCATGTATATAAATTACTAAACTATAAAAAATATTCTTATTCTAAAAATGCATCATATAATTTATTAAATATATTATTTAACTTTTAAATTTAATTATTTAATGAAAATAAATGGAAGTATTTGAGAAATTGATATTTTTAACTATTCAATGAAAAGAAAAATTATATTTTCTCAGAATTTATGTTTATTTTTTAATTATATGGAATTATTTTGAGACTGCATGATGTGAAGGTGTGCGATTCTAAGGCCCAGAGTTCCCAGAATGATTCGTCAAAAAATGTTATGCTTTAAATAGTGTGCGTGAGAGATTTTAATGAAAAAGTGGAATAAGTCTTAAATAGTTTCTTAGATTAGAATTCGGAGGGGACCATTGCATTAAGGATGGAAAGTTTACCTTTGGTGAAAATTACACTTAGTTGGCGCAACCCTCTAATGAGAAAATATGAAAATGGAATAACTGTAAATAAAATAATTAAATAAAATTATTTTACTCTTTGAATTATAATAACTCATGAATGGTTACTTGGATGAAAAATACGAGACTAATACTAATCTCGTGAGAATATTATTTCCGTATCCATATCCTAACATTGGCCGGCACTGACCAATAGTGGAAGTTAGTTTTTGGCCGTAAAAATAATAATTAAGCAACAATTATTTTAATCTCAAATCCTTATAACTCTCAAATGGAAACATGGATTGGAAATCTGAGAGTATCATTGAGCTTGTGAGGGTGTTTTCCCCTAAGGCGGTGCCTAACCTCAACCAGCATAGGATGAGGGTGAATGTTAATTTTTTAAACTATTTTTTAAGGTACGTTTAGTAAACGTGCGGGCGAGATTTTCTATCTTTTGAACTGGTTCTCTGATCGAAAATCTGAGGCCACCGTTAAATTTTGAACATCGAGATTATCCTAGAAATGAATTAAATATGGTTGGAAATGACCAAGTAGAAGAGTTATTTTTTGGAATTTTTGAAAAAAATAAATAAATAATTTAAAGGAATTATTTTATTTCATTACTCACTGTTGGGTGGTGGACGACGATGCTGTGGTGTAGCGACTAGGAAGCGATGATTTGCATTAATAAGGCTCATAAATTGCCCGTATAACACTTCTTAATGATGAAATAATATAATCATAATATCTACATTTTTTTATAAATGAAACAGCGTAACGATTCAATGTCGCAGCATAATAGAAACGTTACGACGCGATTATTTATATTAAACCAACTCGTGGGAGAATGGTCAATTAAAACTATGGGGATTTGCTAACGAACCAATGAAAGTTTTCCTCTCCAATGAAGAATGAATAAAATCAAAAAGACTTCATCATCTTCGATGTGCCTTGAAGAACGGATACGAAAGCGATGTTGACATCGTGAAACCTTAAGGAGGAATGCTTCAACATCAGACGTCAACAAGTTTTGGGTTTGATTTATTTAAATATTCTTCCTATTTAATGAAAATTAATGATGAATGTAGATCAATTGACTAATGGGAAGGTCTTCTAATCACTTGTTCTTGCATAAGGATATTATTTGGGGATTTGATTTGGGGGTTTTCAAGCATTGTGGTTATCCTCATGTTTATCCCCTTGATTAAACTCTAATGCAGAGGGTTCGGGCCAACCCAATCAAGGCCCCGTCCCTCTTCCATAGTTGCTCTTATTGCGTTCTACGAAGTCTTCTAGTCAACATGAAAACAAGATAGATTTGATACCTTTGCAGTGAAGAGGGAGATCTATGGAGGGCATATATGCAGGCGGCGCGAAGAATGGACCACAGGAGTGCGTCTGATGGTCCAGCGAAGGTTCTACCACCATGCCGGCAGCAACAGCGGCCCGCGGTGGCATCGACCACGTTCCGGATTTCGGGACCGAGGGCCATCAGCCATGCCGGATTGTGGGATTGAGGTTCTTCGTCCGTGCCAGAGGCTGGGTGGAGCGGCGCGCCCATCAGCACTACGTGGAGGAGCAGCCTGCTCGAGCCGCTCGAGGGTCTCAAGCGTGCTGGAGGCACACAGATCTGGTCTGTGTGCATGAAAAACTGTTGTCCATCATGGTCAGATACATGGAACCACTTCGGTTTCTTGATCGCATTAAGTATATCGTCTCGCATTGACCGCGGGGTGGGAGGGAGGCCAGACACAGCTGGTTGCCGCATCCCGGTCGGGCAGACCGGGTAGGCCCGCATGCCGGACTTGCACCACTAGGCCTAACCCGCCACTAGGTCAAACCTGTTATACCTATCCAGACCTGAAATGACAACTAGTCAGCTAGGCTAGACCCATGAGGGACCCACAACGGATCCCCAGACAGGGTCAGGTTGGGCCAGTTCTACCGGGTCAGACTGGGCCCTGACCTGACTGGCCCCATTTCACTAAAACGATCACAACATGTAGATTGGGAGTTCGATTGACACATAATCTATGGTACGAGGACCCTTAAAAAGGGGCCATCCTTTTGAGATATTCCACCTGAGTTTTGGGAGAATATAAAGTATGACCAGGTTGGGTCGGACTCAAATCCAACGGGACCCTTTTTACTAAAAATCATATAACATACAGACTGGGCGTCCGAACGACGCGCCGTCTATTGTGTTGAGACCCTTACAACAAAAAGTCCCTTTGAGGTTACTCTATGTGGTACTTCATGTAGGTTGAGGTACATCCGATGGATTGAGAAGAGGATCCTCATGAAATCAAGTGTGCTAAGTGTGGTAATCCAGTGGTTGGTTGTGACGTGAAGACAAAATAGCAATCCTCTATGTGTCAGAACCTAGTGATCCTCTTTGGGTCAGCACGTAGTGATCCCCCAAGAGCCAAAACCTAGTGATCCTATGTGGTTTAGCACCTAACAATACTCCAAGGTTCAGCACATACAGATCCTTTGTGGTTCATCACCTATAATTCCTCTATGGGTTAGCACCTAGAGACCACATGTAGGTCAACATTAGAGCCTCTCAACAGAATAAGATGATCTAAATTTTAAAATAATCATATTTATTTCTATACATAGGTTATACCGATTGTGAGATGTGTCTTTTACTTTGTGCTATATGGTTGAGGTCTTTCTTGGTGGTATGCCCTCTGTGGTTTTTTTGGTTTTTTCTTTCACTAATTACTGACAGACCTTCAGGGGTCTCAGGGTCCCTATTGAGTATTGTTATAATCACCCGTATACGGGCTTCTCCCACACATGTTGTGTCTGGTGTAGATGATCAACGTTTTGACAGAGGTGATCAGGGGGAAGGGACTTACGAACACTACAAGAGTGGACATGGTGGTCTAGGACTATGTGAGTACCTGTAAGACCGGGCTGGAAGGACATACTACTTCGGCTTCCGGTAGATTCACTACTCTCATGATCAGGTGGGGGTTTCCACAGATGGCCATAAGATTTTCCGTTTTCTTCTTTATTGTTTCTAGTTCCTTATTTGATTTGAATTTTAGACCACTTACTTTCACATGTAATTGAAATCAACTTTGTTTTACAGATATACTTATTTCCCCATTTCAGTGTGTTGGGATGTAGTTGGATGTGTGTGTGTATAGGTTCAAAGGAAATTCCTTCACTTTTTTGAGATATTTATTTCTGGTGCTAGTCACTAGCCCCTAGAATATGGAATGAGGGTTGGGGTAGTCACAGAACAGGTCCTGTGGGATAGGACTTGAAAAAGTGATATCAAATAGTAGTCGGTTGTACCCGAAGAACTAAGATTCTATATTTTCTATGGAAGAAATAGTGTTGAGTGTCTTGAGTATATATTTCAGTGCAGGGAGTCCAATGTTTTTTGTGGTGGCCAATGTATCCATACACCAGGACAATGAATTCTGTTTTCCAACATGGTACACAAAAACACTAGTTTCATGTGTTTTGGAAATATTTTTATCTTTATCTCATTTGAGTCAGCTCACTAGGTATAACTTATTAAAATTGGCACATCTTCTTCTCTGTAGGATGCCTTCAAGAAGACAGCTAGCCATGATTCTAGTGAGAGACCATGATTATAGTCCACCAAGCGATGAGGCATCGGTATAAAGACCACTTAAATTGATAACACCTTCAGGTGGTGTACCAGCACCACCACCACCTAGAGAGAAACAGTTCCTACCAGCCCCACCATTAGATAGTGCACATGGATTGATTATTCTACACAAGTTTCAGGGAGAGAGGACTCCGCTCTTTTTAGGTGATACAAATCCTCTAACAGATGAGGATTAGCTGGAGGCAGGTACTTGGATTTTTCTCCTATTTGAGACACCTATAAACAAGATGGTAGTTCTAGCTGCTAGCCATTTTCAGGGAATGATATGGAGATGGTGAAGCTTGAAGCTCTAGAAACACGAGGAGGCGACCCTTGTCTAGTTGGACATTGAGATCCTCTTTAGGGAGGAGTTTATACTAGAGAAAATATGCTCAGTGCGTATTCATGAATTACTGCACCAACAATGGGGCAAACTGAATGTGGGCTAGAACTCAACGAGGTTTACCATCCTCTCTAGCTACTCAACTGCCATGGTATGGGACCCTTTATCTAGGTCCCGAAACAATATGCAGGGGCTCTAATGAGATATTAGAGCATCAATGATATCGCATATCATCGCGAAGTAGGATGGAGTGTTAGAGAAAAACCTAGTTGAGTAGAGATTCCTAGCAAAGCAAGAACTGATGGTGAGAGCCACCATCAGATGACAGGTGGCTGATTAATCTATAGCAGGCATTAGGAAGACGATGTATTGACCCAAATGGGATATACCTTCTAGATGATGATCCCAGGATGTAGGGTCATAGGTGCAGAGCTCTCAAGGAAGAGGAGGTAATATGAGGGTTAGAGTTTGTTACTCTTGTGGAAGACAGAGGAACATGGATCATAACTATCGAAATCCACGCACTAATTGTAACACCCCAGGTAAATAAATAATATGACATTTTCATATTTATCCATATTTGTGAATAAAATATTAATATGACTTTAAAGGGGACGCTATTCTCGATGGCGTACCCAACACGCAACAACGAGTTTCTAGGGAATCTTACGTTACACTCTAATAATAAAATAATATTATTTTAAATGGCAGTTAACATGTAGCCATTGTATTGGCGGGAATGGATATAAATAACTAAAATAATATTATACATGTTTTTAAACGTTTTTACATTTATCCAATAAAACATAAAAGCTTAAAATATGGAAAGAATTCAATTTTAGGCGTATATTCCGTAGTTTTCACTAAATGTTCACTTATCGCCTTTTGATGGAGAACCGTCATTAAATATAGTTTTTTTCACTCTTATAAATTCTATTGGACCAAATAAAACTCTTCTTAAGAATCGGGACATCAAAATTTACTTTGTGTAAACTTTTGGTATCTTTCCGATAAAGTTCATTTTTTTCAATGAATAGTGTAAAATGTTGTAATTTAATTCAAAACCACTTTTTAATCTAATTTATTTATATAATTATATTATCTTTTGAATTGGTTTTAATGTGAAATTAGAATATATTTTTACCATTAAATCCAATAGTGGTCGTTGGAATTAATTTCACTTTGAAATCAGACTTAAACTAGTGACAATCTTTTGATACTTATTATTTCATAAAAACACGCTATTTGTTTTGATAGCGGGAATTAATTATTAAATTAATTAATATGACTTATATGTTTTGAATTTTGTAAAATAGAATTCCTTTTTGAATTCGGAATATCAAATATAGCTTATGGTGAATTTTTGGGATTTTTCTGAAAAACTTCAATTTTTGATGAATAGTGAAACCACTAAGTGGTACTTATAAAAACTGATTTTTCCGTTTGAATGAAATTTTTCCATATTTGTGTTTTTAATTTAAAATATCTGACATAAATGGTTGTAATTAAGATGTAAAATGTGGTTCAATGGGATAAAAATAATTTTTTTGGTGAATAGTAACTTATTAAGTTTTAATCGCGATTAGAGGTAATTAGTGTAGTTTAAGGTAAAAATAGTGTTTTAATAATATTAAATGAACATTACACATGTCCTAACCTCATTTTATGTGTCATGGCAGACCAATACAATCCATGGGTCAACTTGGGGACCCCATGGAGCGACTTTGGTTGGGAAATGACATAAATAACTTTTTATTTAATGTTAATGTAAAAATGACACCCACATGAAATGTTTTACTAAAACAATTGTTACATGGGGTTATACAAGTCATATTTTTTACTATAAATATTCATTGGAAATCTAAAAAGATTTCCTAAATCATAGTATTTTTTTATAATTTTTAATCGTTAAATAAAGTAAATTATTAATGACTTCATGATGATGCAGCGATTACCTCATTATTTAACGATTTAAAAAAAAGGAATGATAATGTAATATCTAATATCTACACATGTACAAAACCTATTGGATGAGTTAATTTCGAACCCTTATCACCTTATCCTCGAAATACATCAATGTGGTACCTCTTAAATCCGAATACCATTTTGAAATAAAGTGACTTTTCTTTACCTTCCAAGAGTGCCCCTCCTCTCCTCTTATAAAAGGCCCCCACCTCAACCTCCTTACCCACACTCCCAAAGCCATTGGCTCGGCCAAACCCTGCCCATTTTGCCTCTCCACCTCCCTCTCTTAATCCTTGAAGCCTCACTTTGTGCAGAAGTATTCCCAAGGAAGCTTTTGAGCTCAAACCAAAGGGAGTTACCCGATTTTAAGGTAATGTCTTCTTTTGAGTCCATTTGTTTTATTTTGCTTCTCCAACCCCCTAAACTCTTTTTATTCTGTTCTTTTGTAACAACTCCAGTATCCAAAATATACTAGGATGTTTTTATAACAAGTATTAGAGCTACACTTACACACAAATACATCTAATGGTTAACGAACATACTGTTTCCGTGGATGGCGAATTTATGCCTCCCGAAATGATGATTATTCAACATTCTTTTAACACTTTCAAAGGTGGCCATTAATATGTAACTATATTTATATATGATATATAATATGTTTATGTTTTACTTAAGATTATGTATTTTTCATTTGTGGCTTACCTTTATGGCTTCCATTATGGGTATACGCGAAATCTTCATTTTAGGAAGTGCGGACTACCGCCCCCTCAAAGTGATGTGATGCGTTAATTCCATACGTGGGACGTATAAAGGATGGATATAATGTTATTATATATGATTTTATACTGTAATTATTATATACCTCTATATAATTATTATTTCTTTCCATTAAAGTATGAGATAGAAATGAAAGTAGCGTTCATGCGTACGTACGGCTTACCGTCTCCATGAACGGTGCATTTCATTTCTTATCCCCAAATGTAATGTACTATTAAAAGTACATGTATATAATGGATATATATAATTAATGATATATCTAAATGATAAATATAATTTTGTAATTAAAATATACATACCTCTCATTTAGTTTTAATTCCATTAATATGACAAAGAAATGAAAGTAGCGTTCATGTGTACGTACGACTTACCGTCTCCATGAATGGTGCATTTCATTTATTACCTCTAAATGATTATGTGATATTATAAATACATGTATATTCTAGATATATATGATATATATGATATCCAAATCAGGAATGTCATTCTGGATATAAATAACCTTTGACCACATGAACAAAATGTAATTGTAAGAAGTCCACTTTCGACTTAAGAACCAAATATCGACAAATCAAACATTATTAACTTAAATGGTTACATAATGTTTATAACATGGCAATAAGTGAAATAAAATGAATAATGAACATTAAAAAGGCTCTTACTCAAGTATAAATTAACTCAAGTTTATTATTCAGGACGTTAAAGAACGAACAAGACAAGTTGGACCCAGGTAAGGGATCTTACTCCTCCCTTTCTTTTTAAGTACACTCTTTTATGTCATTCCCTCTAAAGCTCATCATTATTGTTATTGGGATGTAATTTTATATTACACTTACTGTAATTTTTATTTTCATGTGATGAGAGACCCTATTCTCTCTCATCAATCCTTTTTGGAAGTATTAAGTGGCGCCGTTAGGCTGCCGAGTTTTCGTAATGGATTTTTCATCTCACTTTTATTCTTGTGAGATTTATGCTACATTTGCCACAATTTCCATTGAGTGGTGTATGTACTGCCCATTATATTACTCATTGTGTAATATAATTTCTTTTATGAGTATTTACATCAATGTTGTATTGTCCTTCTTTCACGAGGTATATGTTTCGAAAGATACCCATGTCGGTAAGGGAACCTTTCACCCTCCTCTTTTTAAAAGACTTCTTTTGTTGGGTCTTTTAATTTACATATTTTTAAGTTGGGATATGTTATCATATATCCTTATTGATGTAAATTTTATGTACAAGTGATGAGATACCCTTTTCTTTTATCTCTCATCAACTCATTTTGATGTGACGCTGTTAGGCTGTCAAGGGAACTTCTTAACCCAATTTCTATTTCTTTGGGTTAAACATGTAGTTATTGAATATGTCATCCTTTGAATATGTGTGAATGACCTTTTATTGTTTTACACTTAATATCCACTTATATTTGGTGTATTTATATTTGTCACACATAATTTTGAGATTGATTTATCCTTAATTTAAGGATACCTTCTTTATAA
Source organism: Viscum album (assembly GCA_963277665.1). Taxonomy (NCBI): domain Eukaryota; kingdom Viridiplantae; phylum Streptophyta; class Magnoliopsida; order Santalales; family Viscaceae; genus Viscum; species Viscum album. The sequence continues at coordinate 518,646,071 of OY728141.1, forward strand.
GGGGTTTCATCACATTTGACATTTCTATTGAGACTTCATTGTTGTTATGAACCAATTCACTCTTATATGGTGTATATACTGTCCTTTGGAATATTATATCATGAATCCATTTATTCTCATGATATTATAAAGTTTTGATTAAATGTTATTCCTCAATTATTGTATTCAAGTGTCTCTAATTTTGGTAAAAAACCCTTTAACCAAAATATCGCTTTAAATGTTTTAATGAGTTGTTCTTATTAATATCCATATTTTCAAAATGGTTTTAAGGGTTTATTTATATGGATATTAATGGTTTAAAATGTTAAAAGCTTCAAGGTGGTATGGGACTTCGTCTCAATCTCCTTTCATTGAGGCATATTTTGTTTTATACACAACCTTCTTTTATACGGTGTATAAACCCCTTTGACTTTTATGTTTATCCAAAAGGAATATTTTTTATACGAAGCGTTTTAATAAACGACAAAAGGGAATGTTTTTGTCGTATGTATGCGGTGACAACGACTTCTCCACCGTCGTGACCGTTATTTGAGTTTCGGCTTCCTCTACAATCCATACCTTCTTTTTAAAAGAAAAATAAATACCAAGTTTTAATTTTCTTTTATTTTGGTATTGAAAATGGTTTTCATAATGTTTTTATATCAATGTGTTGTATTTATATCTTGTGATTGAAAGGTGGAAATTTTATGTTTCCTTTATGCAAGTTTTATGTGATACATTTATGTTATGGTTCTTGGGCATTATTATGAAAACGGGTGGTTCCGTGATAAACTAAGGGCGGGTGAGCCCGATATAGCTCTCCAATGAATTGGGTAACGCGAAGGAGTGAAACGTTAAGGTTTCTCCGAAGAGATTTAGGGAATATACTGTGATGGGTATTCCAAACATAACCATGAGGGTTACTCCCTACGTAAGAAAGTTATGAATGCCTCAAGTAACCTTTTATGTCTTATGATTTCTACGATTTATTCATGATTTTATGAGGTATGTTAAAGTGGCTATGTTTTATGGGTAAAGTATGATTTCATTCTTATGTATATATGAACTCATGTTTCCTTTCCATATTTTTATAACCCTTACTGAGATTTTTGTGCTCATCCTAAGTTTTTGAAATGCTTTTCACAGGTCAAGGGAAAGGTACATGACGTGATCATAGTGTCAAGGATGTGTCATGAAAGAATCCATGTTTTATTCTAAATATGTTTCCGTTGATGGGAAGCATGAATACTGTCTTTTATGTAACCACTTTGTCTAAATGTGGAATGTAATGCAAGTTTCATGATCTAATTCTCTAAAACTCTAAACCTGAAAAGATCCTCAATGTGTAATCTTGTAATAACTCAAGAATAAGTAAGGTTTAAGGCTGGGGCCTTATAGTTGGTATCAATGGTCGGTTTAGATAACTTTAGAGGTTAGGGTATTCTCTAAGCATAAGTGACATTACCATAATGGTTAGGATTTCAAAAAGAGTCCTAGTTTTAGATAAAGTGAATGAGTAAGTATATATTAGTTTTTACCTTCCTCATTAGTACATGATGGTTTTGTTGATATACTCACACTGACATTTCTGTTTTTAGTGAATGGATGGATCTAGCAGGCACCAAAGAGACAACAGGTTTAAAGGAAACTGTGGTGGTTCTCTGATTAAGATACTAGATAAAATGGGGGATTTAATGAGGAAACTCATGGTTTTTCTAAACCAACTATCAAGGAGTCATGATCAACCACTTTATCCTTGGTATGTTCTGTAATGCATCATGTACAAGATGACCAATCGATATGGAAGTTCAGGTAATAATTATAAAGGTAACCATTAGAGTTTATATGATCATTACTTTTGAGGTAATTATGGGTTATTATATGATATGATGGAAAATGAAGGGCATGAGATAAACATGAGGTTAGAATATGTTATGATTATTTTTGAATATTTTATCTCGTTTTGGGGAATGTTTTATGAATTATATAGTTTTGGAAAAAGGACAACACGCAGACCGTGTGACAACCCGTCGCGTCGGACAAAGCCGCGGGAATCGAACCCACAACCAAAGTGCGACTGGTATTTATCGCCTACTGCTGGACTACGTGAATTCCCTGGTTAGTTTGAATGATTCTTTCTAGTTATATGATTTTATGAATTAAGAGTAAGTTGATTTTGGGTTATTTATGAAAATGATTAACCTATCATGGAGGATATGTGATTAGGTTATTTACTTTTCAATACGAGACTTTAGGAGCAACAGATGTTGTTTGGAGATAAATGTTACGATTTAACTTGGAAGACTATGTGACTAAATCCTTCAAATATTTGGGTTTCAACCTTAGTTTGGTTTAATTTGAAGAATTTTATGGAAAAATTGTTTATCTAATGCCCCTCGTTGAACTTTGGGTTTTGTTGGACAAATTTTGGAGATTAAGCATAGATTTTCTTTTTATAAAGGGTTATCCTTTTTTGGATTATCTGATCTTGTACTAACCTTTTGGTTTTGGTTTTGGTTAAAGCCTAAAGAAATGGGAAGTATATAGTTCTCTTTGGTAGATTAGGTGATTCTCTAGAAGTTTATTATAGTACTCTTAATGTGAACAAGTCTTCCTAAATACTCGTCTTTTGGAAAAAATATGAGTTTGTGTAAGGAATCTAATAAAAGTTGAAAGTCAACATGATAAGTGATTATGTTTCCTTATGAATAATTTCCTCAATAAAAAGTAGCTTAAAACAAAAATGTTGTCTATTAACTTTTCCTACTGGGGAATCGAATACCGTTTAACCCATCACAAGATTTTGATTTTCTCATGGTTAACTTTCTCCTAAACATGTTTTCTATCACTCCCCATCAGAACATGACCCTTTGCTTTTTCTTCCATGTCCATGTTTTCCTACACGGAATCCTATTATGGGTTAACTAGGGTGACCTTTGTACTTATCATTCTTTATTTTAAAGTGATTGTTTTACCGACTCTTGTTCCGATGTGGGACTTTCAAGGATGTTTCCAAGCCCAATATTAAAATTGCGAGGACGCAATTCCCAAAAGGGGGGAAGGATGTAACACCCCAGGTAAATAAAGAATATGAAATTTTCATATTTATCCATATTTGTGAATAAAATATTAATATGACTTTAAAGGGGACGCTATGCTCGATGGCGTACCCAACACGCAACAACGAGTTTCTAGGGAATCTTACGTTGCACTCTAATAATAAAATAATATTATTTTAAATGGAAGTTAACATGTAGTCGTTGTATTGGCGGGAATGGATAAAAATAACTAAAATATGATTATACATGTTTTTTAAACGTTTTTACATTTATCCAATAAAATATAAAGGCTTAAAATACAGAAAGAATTCAATTTTAGGCGTATATTCCCTAGTTTTTACTAAAGGTTCACTTATCGCCTTTTGATGGCGAACCGTCATTAAATATAGTTTTTTTCACTCTTATACATTCTATTGGACCAAATAAAACTCTTCTTAAGAATCGGGACATCAAAATTTACTTTGTGTAAACTTTTGGTATCTTTCCGATAAAGTTCATTTTTTTCAATGAATAGTGTAAAATGTTGTAATTTAATTCAAAACCTATTTTTAATATAATTTATTTATATGATTAGAGTATCTTTTGAATTGGTTTTAAAGTGAAATTAGAATATATTTTTACCATTAAATCCAACAGCGGTCGTTGGAATTAATTTCACTTTGAAATCAGACTTAAACTAGTGTCAATCTTTTGATACTTATTGTTTCATAAAAACACACTATTTACTTTGACAGCGGGAATTAATTATTAAATTAATTAATCTGACTTATATGTTTTGAATTTTTTAAAATAGACTTCATTTATGAATTCGGAATATCAAATATAGCTTATGGTGAATTTTTGGGATTTTTCTGAAAAACTTCAATTTTTGATGAATAGTGAAACCACTAAGTGGTATTTATAAAAACTGATTTTTCCGTTTAAATGAATTTTTGCCATCATTGTTTTTTGAATTTCAAAAATCCGACATACATTGTTGTAATTAAGAATTAAAATGTGGTTCAATGGGATAAAAATAATTTTTTTGGTGAATAGTAACTTATTAAGTTTTAATCGCGATTAGAGGTAATTAGTGTAGTTTAAGGTAAAAATAGTGTTTTAATAATATGAAATGAACTTGACACATGTCCTAACCTCATTGGATGTGTCATGGCCGACCGAGAAAATCCATGGGTCAACTTGGGGACCCCATGGAGCCACATTGGTTGGGAAACGACATAAATAACTTTTTATTTAATGTTAAAGTAAAAATGACACACAATGAGATGTTTTACTAAAAAAATTTTGAAATGGGGTTATACAAGTCATATTTTTTACTATAAATATTCATTGGAAACATAAAAAGATTTCATAAATCATAGTATTTTTTTATTAATTTTTAAACGTTAAATAAATTAAATTATTAATGACTTAATGATGATGTAGCGATGACCTCATTATTTAACGATTTAAAAAAATGGAAAGATAATGTAATATCTAATATCTACATATGTCCAAAACCTATTGGATGAGTGGATTTCTAACCCTTATCACCTTATCCTAGAAATACATTAGTGTGGGACCTCTTAAATCCGAATACCATTTTTAAATAAAGTGACTTTTCTTTACCTTCCAAGAGTGCCCCTCCTCTCCTCTTATAAAAGGCCCCCACCTCAACCTCCTTACCCACACTCCCAAAGCCTTTGGCTCGGCCAAAACCTGCCCATTTTGCCTCTCCACTTCCCTCTCTTACTCCTTGAAGACTCACTTTGGGCAGAAGTCTTCCCAAGGAAGCTTTTGAGCTCAAACCAAAGGGAGTTACCCGATTTTAAGGTAATGTCTTCTTTTGAGTCCATTTGTTTTATTTTGCTTCTCCAACCCCCTAAACTCTTTTTATTATTTTATTTTGTAACAAATAAAGTATCCTAAATATACTAGGATGTTGTTATAACAAGGATTCAAGCTACACTTACACACGCCTACATCTAATGGTTAACGAACATACTGTTTCCGTGGTTGGCGAATTTATGCCTCCCGAAACGATGATTGTTCAACATTCTTTTAACACCTTCAAAGGTGGCCATTGAGATGTAAATATATTTATATATGATATATAATATGTTTATGTTTTACTTAAGCCTCTTTATTTTTCATTTTTGGCATACCTTTATGGCTTCCATTATGGGTATACACGATATCTTTATTTTAGAAAGTGCGGACTACCGCCCCCTCAAAGTGATGTGATTCGTTAATGCCATATGTGGGACGTATAAAGGATGGATCAAATGTTATTATATATGATGTTATACTGGAATTATTATATACCTCTATATCATTATTATTTCTTTCCATTAAAGTATGAGATAGAAAAGAAAGTAGCATTCATGCGTACGTACGGCTTACCGTCTCCATGAACGGTGCATTTCATTTCTTATCCCCAAATATAATGTACTATTAAAAGTACATGTATATAATGGATATATATAATTAATGATATATCTAAATGATAAATATAATTCTGGAATTAAAATATACATACCTTTAATTTAGTTTTAATTCTGTTAATTTGACAAAGAAATGAAAGTAGCATTCATGTGTACGTACGGCTTACCGTCTCCATGAACGGTGCATTTCATTTCTTACCTCTAAATGATTATGTGATATTATAAATAAATGTATATTCTAGATATATATGATATATATGATATCCAAATCAGGAATTTCATTGTGGAAATAAAGAACCTTTGACCACACGAACAACATGTAATTGTAAGAAGTCCACTTTCGACTTAAGAACCAAATATCGACAAAACAAACATTATTAACTTAAATGGTTACATAATGTTTATAACATGGAAATAAGTGATATAAAAGGAATAATGAACTTTTAAAAGGTTCTTAATCAAGTATAAATTAACTCATGTTTATTATTCAGGATGTTAAAGAACGAACAAGACAAGTTGGACCCGAGGTAAGGGATCTTACTCCTCTATTTCTTTTTAAGTACACTCTTTTATGTCATTCCATCTAAAGCTCATCATTCTTGTTATTGGGATGTTATTTTATATTAAAATTACTGTAATTTTTATGTTCATGTAATGAGAGACCCTATTCTCTCTCATAAATCCTTTTTGGAAGTTTTAAGTGGCGCCGTTAGGCTGCCGAGTTTTCGTATGGGATTTTTCATCTCACTTTTATTCCTGTGAGATTTATGTTACATTTGCCACAATTTCCTTTGAGTGGTGTATGTACATCCCATTATATTGCTCATTGTGTAATATAATTTCTTTTATTAGTATTTACATCAATGTTGTATTGTCCTTCTTTCACGAGGTATATGTTTCGAAAGATACCCATGTCGGTAAGGGAACCTTTCACCCTCCTCTTTTTAAAAGACTTCTTTTGTTGGGACTTTTAATTTACATATTGTTAAGTTGGGATATGTTCTAATATATCCTTATTGATGTAAATTTTATGTCCAAGTGATGAGATACCCTTTTCTTTTATCTCTCATCAACTCATTTTGATGTGACGTCGTTTGGCTTTCAAGGGAACTTCTTAACCCAATTTCTATTTCTTTGGGTTCAACATGTAGTTATTGAATATGTAATCCTTTGAATATGTGTGAATTACCTTTTATTGTTTTACACTTAATATCCACTTATATTGGGTGTATTTATATTTGTCACACATAATTTTGAGATTGATTTATCCTTAATTTAAGGATACCTTCTTTATAAGGGATTTCATCACATTTGACATCTCTATTGAGACTTCATTGTTGTTATGCACCAATTCACTCTTATATGGTGTATATATTGTCCTTTGGAATATTATATCATGAATCCATTTATTCTCATGATATTATAAAGTTATTATTAAATTTTATTCCTCAATTATTGTATTCAAGTGTCTCTAATTTTGGTAAAAACCCTTTAACCAAAATATCACTTTAAATGTTTTAATGATTTGTTCTTATTAATATCCATATTTTCAAAATGGTTTTAAGGGTTTATTTATATGTATATTAATGGTTTAAAATGTTAAAAGCTTCATGGTGGTATGGGACTTCGTCTCAATATCCTTTCATTGAGGCATATTTTGTTTTATAAACAACCTTCTTTTATACGGTGTATAAACCCCTTTGACTTTTACGTTTATCCAAAAGGAATATTTTTTATACGAAGCGTTTTACTAAATGACAAAAGGAAATGTTTTTGTCGTACGTATGTGGCGACAACGACTTCTCCACTGTCGTGACCGTTATTTGAGTTTCGGCTTCCTCTACAAGCCATACCTTCTTTTTAAAAGAAAAATAAATACCATGTTTTAATATTATTTTATTTTGGTATTGAAAATGGTTTTCATAATGTTTTTATATCAATGTGTTGTATTGATATCTTGTGATTGAAAGGTGGAAATGTTATGTTTCCTTTATGAATGTTTTATGTGATACATTTATGTTATGGTTCTTGGGCATTATTATGAAAACGGGTGGTTCCGTGATAATCTAAGGGCGGGTGAGCATGATATAGCTCTCCAATGCATTGGGTAACGCGAAGGAGTGAAACGTTAAGGTTTATCCAAAGAGATTTAGTGAATATACTGTGATGGGTATTCCAAACGTAACCAAGTGGGTTACTCCCTACGTAAGAAAGTTATGAATGCCTCATGTAACCTTTTATGTCTTATGATTTCTACGATTTATTCATGATTTGATGAGGTATGTTAAAGTGTCTATGTTTTATGGGTAAAGTATGATTTCATTCCTATGTATATATGAACTCATGTTTTCTTTCCATATTTTTATAACCCTTACTGAGCTTTTTGTGCTCATCCCAAGTTTTTGAAATGTTTTTCACAGGTCAAGGGAAAGGTACATGACGTGATCATAGTGTCAAGGATGTGTCAAGAAAGAATCCATGTTTTATTTTAAATATGTTTCCATTGATGGGAAGCATGAATACTGTCTTTTATGTAACCACTTTGTCTAAATGTGGAATGTAATGCATGTTTCATGATCTAATTCTCTAAAAATCTAAACCTGAAAAGATCCTCTATGTGTAATCTTGTAATAACTCAAGATTAAGTAAGGTTTAAGGTTGGGGCCTTATACTAATGATCAGTAGGAGGATAAGGGCCACCGTGACAATGAAAAGGGTTCAAACGAGGAGGTCAAAAGAGTAGAGGATGTGGAAGGGGAGAAGGCTGAGTGGAAGCTGGTGGATGACTATTTGATGTACTTCCACCACCACCCCCAAGAGGTCCACCATGAACTCCTAGAGTAGGTGGAAAGGGGTAGGGCCAACATCAGCTGATGGAGTCCTATGACCATGGTGATATAGAGATTATTAGAGGTATGATCTGTGTATACTCCACCTTAGCCGCAGTTCCTCTCGACATAGGTTCCTGCAACTCTTTCCTTCCCTTGGTCCTCATTCAAGGCTTAGAGATTCCAATGGAGCCTTTGGCTTGATCCTTACATTTAGATACTCTTATGGGATGGGATTTGACAATTAAACACTAGTGTTGAAAGTGTGAGCTTAATCTAGGAGGTGAGATATTTTCTAGGATCACATAGCTGCAGTGTCGAGGCCTTACAAAAGAATCTTGGGTATGGACTTGTTATCCATAGTCCATGATCAGATCGACTGTTTCAGGCACCAAGCACGGTGTGTCTGTGAGGATGAGAGCAGTTTTTTATACACCAGTAATAAAGAAACCTTTTCTATACAAGATGAACATTCTTGGAGGAGGATGCAGTTGATTACTCAACAATTGGCTTGCCTCACCCTTGGTATGGTGGAAAAGGGGTGTTTGAGCTTCCCTATAGTGGTGGATGAGTATGAGTATGTCTTTCCATAATATTTCCTAGGACTACCACCTTGCAGATAGGAAGAATTTTTCATTGAATTGTACCTAGGGATGACACGGATATTGACACCTACATATCGGATGGCCCCCGTATAGCTTCATGAGTTGAGGTTACAACTAGAGGACTTTAAGAGGAAGGGCTTACTAAGAACCAATGTATGTGGTTATGTGTGGATTACCATCACTTTAACCAAGTTTTCATGGATAACGTCTACCCACTACCAAAGGGCCAATGGGAAAATCAATCAGTTAAAGGTGGAAGCCTTTTGTGTGGATATAAAGGTGCCTGTATGATTTTTAGTAGTTGAGATAGTGGCGAGGGATGGATTTACTCTAGGAATATGACATTGGGATAGTATATACAATTGGGGAGTGTACCGTGGTTCTAGATGCACTCAGTAGGAGGTCTGGTTTATAGCTGTTGAGTGAGGCGATGGAGTAGCTAGCTGTGATGCAGATATCCCTTGTGCATAGTGATGAGGCATCTTACCTCCAGTCTATGACTATCTCACCCACACTCTTATAGTTTGGGTGGAACAACTTATGGATGTTGAATGTGAGGCTTGACGTGCTCAGGTATCCTTAGGATATGCTCCTGATGGATTTTTCATAGGTGGAAAGCACATAATTCTTTTAAGAGGACACACCTTAATACTAGTGATGTTGTGGGAGGATGTGTTGATGGAGTTCCATACTTACCCTTTGGAGGTACATCCTAGTGTGAAAAAGATGTACCAGGACCTCCAACGATAGTACTGGTGTCCAGAGATGAAGAATGTGGTGGGAGAGTTCATTTCTAGATGCCTCACTTGTCAGCAAGTGAAGGCCAAACATCGGGTCCTAGAAGGCTTCACACAACCACTTGAGGTACCAGAGTGAAAGTGGGATGGTATCTCTATGGAATTCGTGACGGGGTTACCATGTACATATAGGTTCTATTATTCTATCTTGGTAATCGTTGAACCACTCACCAAGTCAGCTCATTTCCTACCTATCCAGGAGCAGAGATTAGTAGAGGACTTGGGACGCCTCTACATTCAGGAGCTAGTTTAGTTTTACAGGGTGAAATCGACTATCGTCTCGGACCATGATTAAATATTTGCATCCATGTTATAGAAGGTGTTGTAGGAAGAATTTGAGACTCGGTTTCACATTATCACAGCTTTTCACCCCCAGACGAATGGTAAGACAGATCAGACCATACAGACCTTGGAGGACATGCTTCGTGCTTGTGTCCTAGATTTTGGTCGCATTTGGGAGGACCATATTCCACTGGTGAAGTTTTACACAACAACAAATATCACTCAAACATTGTCATGGATCTTTTTGAGGCCTTGTACAGACGTCCTTACATATCACCCCTATGCTGGATGGACCCAGAGGAGTTGGCACTCATGGGTCCGGTGTTGGTACAGACTACCACTGAGAAGATTGATATCATCCTGGAGTGGATGAGGACTGTACAGAGTAGGCATAAGTCTTATGATGATAAGAGATGAATACCCTTGGATTTTGAGGAGTGTGATCATGTATTCCTTAAGGTCTCACCCTAACGAGGATTGTAGAGATTTTCCTAGGGTGTAAAGTTATCTCTAAGGTTCATCAGACCTTTCTAGATCCTCAGCAGAGTTGGCGAGGTGGTGTACCACCTAGATCTTCACCCATAGATGCACTGAGTGCATGATGTTTTTCACATGCCACAGCTGAGGAGGTACGTACATGATCAATAAAACATCATCGACTGGGGAGAGATGGACATTGATGATGGGGTGATGTTTGCAGAGTTCCTGGTGGAGATAGAGGATTGATAGGAGTGGGTCCTTCATGGATGGTCTATTCTTATGGTACGTGTTCAGTGGTAGCATAGGAACCTCTAGGAGAGAACATGGGAGAAGGAGGTTCATATTCGTGCTCATTACCCCCACTTGTTTGATTAGATTTTGTTTTGGATTCTGGGGATGTAAATCCCTAAGGTGGGGAGAATGTAATGTCTCATAATTTCTGTGTACTTTTTTAATTATCTAGAATTATTTCAAGACTGCGCGCTGATACGTCGTGCGATTCCAAGGCCCAGTTTTCCTGGAATGATCCATCAAAAAATGTTAAGCTTTAAATAGCACAGGTGAGAGGTTTTCCTAATAAATAGAAATAATTATTAGACGGTTTCCCAGATCAAAAATCTAAGGGCACCATTTAATTTAGGATAGAAATCTTACCCTAGGCGTGACTTAAGATTAGTCGGGGCATCCCTCTAGTGAGAAAACAAAAAAATGGAATAAACATAAATAAAATAATTAAATAAAATTAATTTACATTTCATATGATTATAACTCGCAAACGGTGACTCAGATTAAAAATCTAATACCACTGATGATCTCGCGAGGGTATATTTTCCTTAGGAAGATCCTATCATTGGTCGACGCAGACCAAAAATAGAAGTTAGTTTTTTTCCATAAACAAAATAATTAAGTAAAAAATATTTTATTTTCAAATCCTTATATCTCCTAAATGGTAACTCAGATTGAAAATATGAGAGTACCATTGATATTTTGAGGGCGTGTTACCTTTAGGTTGAGCCTAACCTCATCCGGCATGGGTCTAAGGTGAATGTTAATTTTTTAAACTATTTTTTAAGTTACATTCAGTAAACGTGCGGGCGGGGTTTTCTATCTTTTGAACTAGTTATTGGATCAAAAACATGAGGGAAACATTGAATTCATAACATTAGGATTCACCTAGAAATGAATTAACTTTGGTCGGCAAGGGCTGATTAGAAAAGTTATTTTTCGTACTTCTCGAGAAAAATAAAAAAAATTAAAGGAGTCATTTTATTTCCTTACTCATAGTTGGGTGGCGGCCAGTGACACTGTGGTGAAGAGACCATGCTGTGGGGAGGCCTATTAATGGGGCTCATTAATTCCCTTTATCACGCAGCATAATGATGCAATAATGTAAGAATAAATGTGATGTTGTTTCATAAAAGAAATAGCATAACGAAGAAATGTTGTATCGTAACATAAACGATACAACTTGATTCTTCTTACTAAACCAAAACATGGGATAATGGGGATATAAAATGTGGGGACTTTTGGACGAATTTTTGGTAGTTTTTTCTCCAATGAAGAATGATGAACATCGGAAAGACTTCATCATCTTCAACGTGCCTCGAAGAACGGATCTGAAAGTGACGTTAACATCGTCAAACCTAGAGGACAAACGCTTCGACATAGAACGCCAAAAAGTTAAGGGTTTGATTTATTTAAATATTCTTCCACATTTTTGAAAATTAACAACTAATGTGGATCAACCGACTAATGGGTAGGTCTTAAAATAACTCGTTCGGGCTGGTGGATATTATTCTGGAATTTGATTTGGGGGTTTTCAAGCTGCGTGGCTATCCTCATGTTTATCCCCTTGATTAAACTCTTAAACGAAGGGCGTGAGTTGAACTGAACAAGGATCGATCCCTTTGCCACTTTTTTTCTTGGTGCATTCTTCGAAGTTGACCGGTCAACTTGACTTAAAGGGAGATTTGAGACCTTCATGGTGAAGAGGGAGATATCTGGAACCCATAAACACCTGAAAAGTGAAGAACATACCACTAGAGCACATCCGGTGGTCTGCTGAAGGTTCTGTCACCCCGCCAGCGGTGACAACGGCGACACCGGCCATGTTCTGGATGGAAGGAACAAGGTCCACCAGCCATGCCGGAAGCTTGTAGGTGTGGTGCGCTATGGTGGTAATGTAGCGCGACTCCATTCGGCACCGTGTGGTGGAGCATCCTGCTTGGGTGTGCTGGAGGCACACGAACCCGGTCTATGTGTGTGTGAAATGGTCGGCCAACCTGGTCGGCTGCATAGAGCCACCAAGGTCGCTTGACCGTGGCGAGGAGACCACTCTACATTGAATGTGAGTTGGTAGGGAGGCCAGACATGGCTATCTGCCATGTTCCAGCAAGGAGGATCGGGTTGGACAGTATGTCGGACTCGCCCAATGGGCTGGACCTGCACCGCCATGTCGGACCCATGCCGCCGAGCCGGACCCAAGACACTGGTTCGAACCTGTTCTACCAGGCCAGACCCACCATCCAAATGGGCCAGCTAGGCCAGACCTATGTGGGACCCACACCATACCCCCAGACAGGGTCGGTTCGTGTCTGTTTGATAGGGTCGGTCGGGCCCGGACTCGACCGGCCCTGTTTCGATGAAACTAGAAGAACCTTGCGACATGGTTGTCCTTTTGAGACACTCTACTTGAATTTATTAAGATTTTGGAGTATGGTTGGGTTGGATCAAACTTGAATCCATCCAATCCCTTTTTACTAAAAGCATATAACTTACAGACTGGGTGACCCAATTAAACGCCGTCAATTTTAGTGGGACCCTTATGTTGAGACGGTCCTTTGGGGATACCCTATGTGGGACTTCCTATCAGTTGAGGTATGATCGATAGCTTGAGGAGATTATTTTATGAAAATAAAGAATTATAAGGTTGGGAATCCAGTGGCTAATTGTGGCATGAAAGACGTATATTGATCCTCTATGGGTCAGCACCTAGCGATCATCTGTGGGTCAGTATCTAGTGATCCTCTTTGGGTCATCACCTAGAGATCCTCTGTGGGTCAGTACCTAGAGATCCTCCATGGGTCAGAACCTAGCGATCCTCTGTGGGTAATCACCTATCGATCCTCTATGTGTCAGCACCTAGCAACCATGTGTGTGTTAGCAGTAGATCCTTTCGACCGTATAAGATGATATGTCTTTATGACTAAAAATCTATATTTATGTACCTAAGTTATACCTAGTGTAAGCTGCATCTTTTAATTTGTGCTATGTGGTTGAGGCCTTGCTTGGTGGTATGGCCTATGTGGTTTTTCCTTATGGGGAATCCTTCATGGATTTCTGAGAGACATTTGGGGTTCTCAGGGTCCCTACTATGTATTGTTATACTCACCCATGTACAGGCTTCACCCAAACATGTTGTGTTTGGTTCAGACGATCGACGTTTCGACAGAGGTACTCAGGGGGATGGGACTGACAAACACTACAACAGTGGACATGGTGGCTAAGGACTAGGTGGGGCCCAGTAGGACCAGGCGAGTAGGGAAAACTACTTCGTCTTCCAGTAACATCACTACTTTCATGATCATGTGGGATTTTCTATGGATGTCCTTTAGAGTTTCCTATTTTGAATTTACTATTTTCAGTTCCTTGCTGGGTTTGTATTCTAGCCCACTTACTTTCAGTTGTACTTGCACTGATTTTATTCTAGTGGTATAATTGTTTCCCCCTTTTAGTGTGTTGGGATGTGGTTGGGAGTGTGTGTGTACATATTTAAAAGAAATACCTTCGATTTTTGAGATATTCCTTTCCGGTACTAGTCACCAGTCTCTGGCCTATGGAATTCGGGCTTGGGGTAGTCAAGACACTTTTCCTGGGGGACGGGTCGTGAGAATATTATTTCAAAATGATTCTAAAATTTAACTCTAAGTTAATTTTAATTTAATGATTTCAAAAAATATATTTTATAAAATAAAAATTCTAAAATTTTCCTAAATTAATTATAATTTCCACACAAAAAATGGAATAAAATAATTTTTGACGAAATAAATTTTATGAAGCATAAAATGACTTTAAAAAAATGAGTACTTATTTTAAAACAATTAATAAATTTTTTTAGTAACATTAATAAAATATTTCATATTTCAATTTCCCATTTTTATACCTTCTAATTAAACTTCTAGGTTATAATGGGCATATTTAAAAAATAATATTTTAATAGTATATCACTGCTCTTTTTAAATTTTGAGTTTTTTATAAAAACATCTAATAATTAAAATGAATTTATTTTAAAAGAAATATATTCCAAAATCATACAGTATTAAAATATAATCATAATAAATAAATTATGTCCCCATATTTTAACTCGATCACTAAAGTGTTATTATTTTAAAATACCTTTTTTCAAAAACACACATCATATATATAGATAATAAAACTTCTATTGAAAATTGGAGGTGTAAAATTTAATGGTTCCCAACATAATACATTATTGGGTTCCCAAATAAGGATAATAGTTATGGGAAGTTAGAATATAAACATGGAGGAGAATACTAACATCCAATGACTACTACAGTGTAATATAGTACAAGTTTGTGAGAAATCTAATGGATAGAAACCCCTAAATCAATATTGTTTGAAAAAGGCCATTAATTCATTAAAAATGTATGTAATAGGATACAATTTTTATTCTATATTTATTTTCTTAGAGTGGAGACCTTACATTACCATATAAACGTATAACATAAGTAAATATACATACATGAGAATTATAGTTTCATCATTTAATCAATTTATACTACAATCACATCTTCTGGTCGAAACAATGTCTATTCAAGACTAATTTTTCATGTTTGAAGTAGTAAAAGAACAATTTAATGGATAAAAAAAATAAAAAAAAGAATAATAAGTAATTTAAATCCTATTTATAATATCCAAAATGGTTATTATAGTGTAATATAATAACTAAAATTAATGATCCTTTATATGAAAAAAATACTGTATTCTCTAAAATTTGACAATAAAACTAGAGTTTTAACATAGATTATTACATAAAAATAAACTTTATCCTAAATAACTTCAATAGACCCAACATTAAATAATTTTTTAAACTCAACGGTTATCTCATACCCTTTAGCTGAAATATCTAAAAATGTAATATAATTCCTCCAAAATAATCCATTATGTTAAACATAAAGGTTGTGCATACCTCAACATAATAAAAAATCTCCCAATATATTATTAATCACCTCAAAATAAAAAAGAATTAAAAAAGATATTATCCAATAATATTATTCACATAATTAACATAGTATTTATATATCAAATAATGTATGTAAAAAATCTTAGTTAATATGACATGATGTAGGCCAGTGGTTGGTGATGCACCCTTGTCAACATTTGGTGGTGTTCTCAAGCCCCATGGACTCACCAAATGCAATAGATTGTCACCCATCTTGTTGGTTGTAATTTTTCATAAACTACATTAATATAATTCAAATTATATTCCCAAAAATATTCTGAACAACCTCCGAAATAATTGTAATCATAAAATTCAATTTTTAACAACCAATGTTTTCTACAAAAACACTTTCTTCCAAAAAATCATGTAATATTATAGTAATTTTATTAACTTAACATCAATTTCATGTTAACCATAATTTTTATTAATAACTTTATACTTTATTACAAAAAATATAAAATCATTATTCCACATATAACCCTATCAGTAAAACATATACTAATCCAAAGTGTTTTATTCCCATAAATATCTCCCAAAATATCATTAATCATGTTAAAATCTCATCACATAAAACCTCACAAGGGGTATTTATGCATTTAACCTTTATCTCAAAGTCAGAATTATCTACCCAATACACTATAGGTTTATACCATATCACTATAGAATGTCATAGGTTTCCATACGTAAAATTATTTAATTAATCCGAATAGTTCATAAAGAAAATGTATTTTTATGAAATCATATCTCCCAAAAGTGTCAAACTAGATTTATAGTAAAGGAACAATCATTGTGAACTAGAATTATGAATGAGATATACATAGATGACTATGTTCATGGTTATTACATCTAGATACTGTAATGACCCAATGTTTTTTAGAAATATTTTATACCTAAATAAATGTGTAATATATAATATTATATAATATTATACACCTAAAAAAATATAGAAACAAAAAAAAATATTTCATTACTAAATATTTTTACATTAATCCAAAATCAAAGAAATTAAATTTTGAAACACTGCAATGAAACACAAAAATAAAATAGAATATCCAAAATGGAAAACTATGGATCTACCTAACCTAGAAGAATCATCACCCCCTCTACCAACACAACAGAAAAGAAACAAATTATTTGTAAACTAGAAAACATCTTAAAATGGAAATATAGAAACATGGATGACATTGAGTTTTGGATTACGTAAAAGAATGTTGTGGTATTTATTCAAGGTAATGGGACTATTTGGAATAGTATCATAACCATCGGAATAGTAACATGACCATTGAGAATAGTAGACTGGCCATTGGGAATAGTAACATGACTATTGGAATAGTAATTTTTGGTTGGAGTGAGTAACTTAAGAGGGGGTGAATTGAGTTTCCAATTCAAATTTCTATTAATAACATGTTTAAATAAAATCCCCCAATTTATGATAAAATAAGACACCTAAACAAAAAAGTATTTTACTATAATTTTGTTGATTTAAAATATTCTTCAAAGCATGATTAGTTATCAATAAATATAAAATAAAAAATTAATTAATATTTGAAATCAATTTACACAATCACATACTTATATAAATACTATTTAAAATTAACAATTAAAGTACCAGTTTTTTCCTATTGTTTACAAAATGAAATATAGTTTGAATATTGGTAAAGAATGAAACAAAACAAAAAAATAGAGAAATAAAAACAAAAGGATCAGTCTCAAGATGATACTTAGTCCCCTATACTTGGAAATAACCTAATGTGAAGAATAATAAATAACTATAATCTGATCCACGACATGGATCAGGTATTTACAGAATAATGTATAAGATTTCCAAGCCACAATGAGACCTCTTCCATAATAACACATTGAAGAAAAACAAATATAGACAACATAGAGACCTATTACACAAACATTGTGAGTATAAATATTAAAAGAGCATGATGAAAATATTTAGTATTCCCCTGTTCTATTGTAGGGACAATGTGTGTCAATACATAACACACTACATGAATGTAAAAGTAACAAACAGAAAAATAAATCAATAATATATAAAAAGGCATTTTTTCTTGAGCATTAATACATGTAGGTTCAAGTGATCTACTCCTTTATGATGATACGAAACCATTAAATTTAAGAAACCATGTACAAAATAATCAGTGGCCTAAAATAGATATATTTTGAAATGTCATTATATCTTATTAACACATTAAAATGCTAATGTGAGTGTTTGAAAATAAAGAATTGATGTAAATAATTTAATATAAATAATGATGGTATTAAGTGACCATAATAATTATTCTTTGAATAAAATAAATAATAATAAATTATAATACAATTATCACCCTTTCGTGACTATCAAAATGTTATGCTAATAAATATTAAAGAAAATAAAGAAAAATATAAATAAAAATGGGAATTCCATTTAGTTCAAAAGGGGTGTAATATATCCAGAAAATAAAACATAAAAAGATGTCCATATCAATAAAAGAATATAATAAAAACACTCTCATACTATGTAATAGATATTAGCATGTTCGTTACCCTTGTGAGAGGGAGGGGAACAAGGGTAGAGGCTAGGGTAACTAAGGTATTGGTCATAGGGCAAATGGTATAAGTGGGTAGCACTATGATCATCATAGTCTGAAGATTTCAAACTACTTCCACTATAGACAAAATTATAAAATGATACTAAAGAGTTAGAGACACACTAATATTATGAAGAACAACAAGCCTGAGTAACTTAGTGGATGTGCTATATATAAGAGAGGTAACTGGAATAGAATCACGAGATACTACAAACATACTAGAAATATGAAATAAATTATTTATCAGATTTATGAAGTCCATAATGTTGTTTCATCCACACATCATGGAACTAAATAACCCCATAATTTTATCCATAAATAATTGAAGTACACGTGTCACCTCCACCAATTTAGTGGCATGTTCCTTAAACGATATAGTAACTTGTGTCATCTAAAATTTCTCAAAGTGAAACTTGAGTTAGGAGTTTAGTTCATTCACAGTGTACACCCTAAAAAGTATTATTTTATGGACTTTGAGATGTGTTCCCTACCATTTTTGGAATCATTAAAATATTATATTACTATATTATAAACATGATACATGTGTTGTGTAATTTACCTCAAATAATAATGAGGGGTTGCAGGAACAACACCCATGGAGGAATAATATTACTCCATAACTGCTGACCAAAACAACTCCATATCCTAGGAAGTAGAGGGAGGTGGATAATTTGATGTAGAATCCACAAATGATATATTTTCCACAATCTCTAATAATGCAGATAGACAATCTAAAAAATATTTCTTTATCTCCTCCAATATTCAACTCAAGGTCTCCATCTCACTAGATAGTTGTATGTTCTCAATGTCAACCACCTAAATGTGATATATCATCTTAGGTTGAATTTGGAACACGAACAACTCAAATAAGTGTCTAGAGTCATACTCACTGAGTTGTTTGATAAGAGGCTCCTAATTCATAATAATCCTACCTAATTAAAAAAATCGTCATCCAAAAGGAATTCATATCAACTCTAAAAACATAATGTCCATGTATAGGTGGAGGAGAAAAAGGATGGGGTACATCATATCTCTCAACATGAGGAAAATAACCCTCTACATAATCATGTATAGTTAGATCATAAGATGTAAATCCTTGAATCTATCCTACATCATCAATATTCTCAACCATAGAGGGTCCAACATTATTTGTTGGATTTGTTTATTATTCATCAGATTAATAATTTTACATGAAAAGTCTCACATAACCTTGGAATCATTACCAATCATAAAAATATGATACTCCCATCTTGGAGGAATACCAGACCATAATCTCAATCTGTTCACCATCTGTAGGTTCATGTTAGTGACTAACAAAACTAGGGGATTAATCCCCCTCAACTAATCCTCACATCTCATCTCTAAAAGATTCATCCGCATTTTTCACAAAACATGGTCTCTCTTCAAACCTATTATAAATATATTCAACTATAGAAGGAAGATGTTTCTATGTTATATCTTGATCATCAGGACAATCATGATAAAAACCTTCAACACTTACATCTATATTATCATCACTTTAATCATTATAATATCCACCATCTTTACTATTTACTTCATCTCAGTCACTATTACATTTACAATTTCTATTTTCATCACCACCACATCCATTTTTGATACATCATCAAATTAAATATCATATTTATAATATGAACTCTAGAACATTTATTCTCCTGAAACACGAGTTTCCTCTTCTGCATATCATTCACTCAGAAGACTCTCTTTAGAAGGTAGAGACACTGGAGGATTAGTTGGGTTAAAAGGGAGAAATGGACTCTTAGGTATGTTAGGGTCACTTTTATATTCAATAGAGAAATTTTCTTCTTCATTAACTTCACCAGCTACAACATTTTTATTCTCTTCATCTGAATACTCTGCCACCTCATCTAGCTCCATGACATGATCAACATGGTTTTTTTGTTTGTTATGGTGATAAATATGATTAAAATAATCAAAAATATTCTCAACATAATCAACCCATTTAAAAATCCAAGGCTCCAAATTTACCTTTATTTTTTTTACAAATCACTTTGGTCTGGAATAATGCACAACACTTCACCTCAGATACCTCATCTTCATCGACTAATCCCTTTGCCTCAATCATGGGTGAAATGAACTTAGGATAGATAAGAGATATATACATGGATGATGTCTTTCAAATAACCTTAATATACACCAGTAGATACAAACAGAAATTAATTATTTATCTAATTCTTATAATGTATAAGAAATATAAATCATGATATCTCATCATGATGAAGTATCATTTTCTTGGAAAAAACATGAACTATATAAAGTAAAAATAGCAATATAAACTCGCCATCAAATTCATTTGAGTAAGATTTCATAAGGATGTGTCTTCTATCAGATCTACTAAGGCATTATCATATATAAACATATCACTATCCCTAGTAATTGACCGTTGATAGTCATTTTAAACACCATCATGAGTTACTATAACGAATTTATACCATTTTTTTAAAGTGAAATTTAAATCATTCCCATCTATCTTGATTCAATTATGATATTTATTTCCCCCAAAACTAATATCATAATATTGATAAAACTAGTGAACCAACCCTGGATAGATTGGTCTCTCACTATTAAAGAACAAGCCTATCCATCCATTATCCTGGATAACATTTAGTACCATCAATTTTCATGACAAAAATTATTCAATATATACATATTTCTGTGCAACCACTATATAATTTATTATTTTTGGGTTTTTTGGATTCACTACCAATATGATCGAATCTTCCATAGGATTCTTCGAAGGCCTTGAAACCTCACGAGTCAAATCAGAAGGTCACTTCACTCTAACCATTTCAATAGTGTAAAGTCATAGTTGAGAATGAGAGATTGATAAATATTTGGAGATAAAGGGTAGTAGAGAGGTTTTAAGGGAAATATTGATAAAGAGGGTGTATCAAAATTATATTTAGGTACCATTTTATATTATTTAGTGATTTTAAAACTATAAATTCAATTAAAAATTAAAATTAAACTCAAATATTAATTCAAAAATAAAATTAGAAATGTTGGGTCACTTGTAGTAGTGGGTTATACAATGATGGGTCAAATGATAGTGGGGTTTGTCCAATAGTAGCTCATCTAACAGTGGGTTTTCTGATGGTGGGTCATCTAATGGTGGGTTTTCTAATTGTGGGTCATCCAATGGTGGGTTTTCCAATAGTGGGTTATCTAATAATGGGTTTTCCATTAGTGGTTTTTCCAACATTGGCTACCAAAAAAATAAAGTATAACAAAAATTAATCATTATTAATTGATCATTGATATAGTTTTTTCTCTTATAATTTAATTTATTATTAGAAATATCATCCATATGATTTTCAATACTAATGAATTTGAGAGTTATATCACCCTCTTGAAAAGTTTGTCTCCAAAAGTGATGTCTTATATCAATGTGATTTGTTTTAAAGAAATACACATGATTCTTAGTGATAATTATTTTACATTTTTGTCACTATTTATAAGGACATGTATGAATTGATATCCATTGTCTTTTCATTTATGTTTCATACATTAAAATTTAGGCACACAAACTGCCCGTGACTATATATTCATCTTCGGCGGTAGACAATGCGATGAAATTTTTCTTCTTACTACACTAAGATACAAGTGACATTCCTAGTAGATGAAATGTTCCATAGGATATTTTTTTATCTAACTTGAAACCATGAAAATCAACATTGGAATTACACTCTATGTCAAATTATTTTCTCTAGGATATAGTAGTCCTAAATTATTTTCATACTGGATGTATTTGAAAATATTTTTTAAC
This sequence comes from Viscum album, assembly GCA_963277665.1. Taxonomy (NCBI): domain Eukaryota; kingdom Viridiplantae; phylum Streptophyta; class Magnoliopsida; order Santalales; family Viscaceae; genus Viscum; species Viscum album. The sequence continues at coordinate 518,668,147 of OY728141.1, forward strand.
AACAAGTAATTGTGAATCTTTTGGGGTTTTCATGAAAATGGATACACATACACACAATAAACATAATGCCAGGCTGACTAATAGTTAAATATAAGAGACCTAAATTCCTACCTCTGTAACTGTTTTGATCCACTGGCTTCCCAACATTATCAAGATCTAGAAAACATGTTATACTCAAGGGAGTATCAAGATATTTATTTCTATCCAGACCAAAAAAAAATTAAATGTATTTAGTGTAATAAATTTGATTTAAGATAATTCCTTAATTATTTTGGAAAATATGAAAACCAATATTGAAATTAAGATCCCCAATTAAACAAATATTAATATCTTTTATCATTTTCTTAGGAAATTTAGTACACACATAATTTTTATAATAACCAAATGTATTACCATCTACATATATTTGAATAACTAAAACATCTTTTGAAATTATTTATATAAAATGAGTATATTCATATATACCGTCTTAAAAACCTGTATAAATAATAAAAAATATAATCCAATCATACTAGTCACTATGATCTTATTTTAAAACATATAATTCTTTTATTAATTTGAAAAAGAGATTTGGAACATGAGGGTTTAAAAAAATGAGTTATTCAACAAAAAAATCTTCAACTATGTAACCATTTAAGAATTCAATTTTGACATCCATTTGATATGGTTTGACATCCAAATGTGATTCCTATGAAAGAAATTTTCTAATGGAATCATTTCTGGACATATGTGAAAAGTTTTCCTCATAGTACATACTATCTTTCTAAATATATCCTTGTTCCACCATTGTAGAATTATTTATTAATATAGTTCTAGATTGGTCAAACAAGTTTCTAAATACCCATTTAGTTCCAATAATAAAGCTATATTTTGGTATATCCACATGTTACATAAATTTTTTTTGTTGAAAGTGATTATGTTCTTATTACAAGGAAATCACCCATAATTTATCCTTAATTTCATCATTGTTGTTCTTATGATCATGGTATGAAAAGAATTCGGAATATTCAACCTGATTCCTAAGAGATTATCTAGAATATATTCCTCTATATAGGTCTCTAAGTAAAACATCTAAAGGATGGCATATATGAGTCATGAGAAATAATTGAAAATAAGCCCTGGTCATCTGTTGGTTATCTATAGGTTAAAGTTTAAGCTATGAATCTTCCGCAGAACTGGATAATTTTTTTTATTGTTTTGTGATGTGGTCAGAAGGTTTGGAATTTATTTCCATATTTGATAAATCATATACATGTTTTTGCTAAGGATATATTTGGTTCATGTGGACCTGTTTCATCAAACTGGACATGTACTAATTACTTTATAGTTTTGGGTCTTTTATTAAACACTATATTTGATTTAATAGAATTTAAATAACTAGGTAATATTCCATCATCACTCATGTATGAAAATTTTTCATGATTATTCTTATTTTTAAGAATAATGAATTTTCCACCAAATACTCCAAAGTAATCAAACGTTGGCTGGATTGTATTCCAAAGATTATATGGGTTTTTCATTAAATGGGGGTTGATTAAAAGTTTTTTAATTATATAAAAGTTTTTATTCACAGCCTCTTTACAAAATTAAATAAGAGTTTTATACTCATTAATCACATCCCTATAAATTTTTTTAAGTGAACTATTTCTTCTTTCTATAACACCATTCTTCTGTTGGGGTCTTGTGAATAAAAAATATACGATTATATCAATTTTGTGAGAAAAATAATTCACAGTTAGGATTTTCAAATTCACTTCCATGATTAGTTCTAATGTTTTTATTCCAATGTGAACTATGATTTTCTATAGAGTTAGAATACTTGAAAAAGTAAGAGTAGGCTTCCCATTTGTGAGCTAAAAAGGATACTAAAGTACAGATAGAAAAGACATATAAAAGAACATAGACATATATAACCCTATATAAATAATAAAATCATGATGGTCCCAAAAAATCCAAGTGAAAAAACTTTAGGGGGTCAGAATCTGAAACTTTTTTCTTTGATTTGAATGATATTTTGTGTTGTGTGCTTTTTTGACAAGTGTTACAGACATTATCATTTGGGAATTCAAGTTTATGTATAACTTTGACTAACCCATTTCTTATTATCTTTATAAGTGAGTGAATATTGATGTTTTATAGTCTCATATTCTGAACCCAATATTCCTTATGAAAGGAAATTAGATAAGAAACATTCTAATAAAATAAAGTAACATGATTACTAGAATAAAAATATCCATTTATTAAATTAGTAAATACTATAGAATTTTTAGATTCAAAATCATTACAAACATTGTTTTCAAGTTTCACATGAAGACCATTATCCAATATCTGCGAGATTATAAGAATATTTTTTATTAAAAGAATCAAAAAATTGTACATTATAAATTAAAACTAAGTTAGAGTTACTGATTTTTTCAGGTATAATTATTTTCCCTTTAGCTTTGTCACCAACGGTGGATTCCCACAATCAACCTTTATCAAATTTTTGAATATTGAGTAATCTCCAATAAGGAAGATCCATTGTCTATGTACCATAGAATTTTACCAGATCTCTTCAAGCATCTAACCTATAAAAAATATACTAAAATTGATTTTGGTACCAAGATATTCTAGGGTCCAAAAATGTCAATAATTTTGGTTTTAAGAACCCATATTCTAAATGTGTTTCCTATAAGTTAATTTTAATCATCTGTAAATAAATAATTTTTTATAATCCTTGAATAAAAAATAGTAGTAGAATTTACATATCTCTATTTTTGAATAAAAGTTCTCTCAACAATTATCCACCACCCAAGTTGATAAACTATGCCAATAATATACATATGTGCTATTACTTTTCCCAGTATTCAAGTGAAACTATTTATACCATTATTGAATATGTCTAAGTCATATTTAGGTTTCCCATTTGATAATTTCAATTCATTATTTTCCTTTAATAGTTGATAATTTATCTCATTTTTATTGAAAGATTAGATTTTATATTAAAAGTCAATGTTTTTTCTCTTTAGGATTTTATACTTACCTTTTTGTTCATTGAATGCATCTTCATAAATTTTCCAATATTTTAGAATTTAATTATTTGAATTATATTCATCATTATATTATTCTCATGCATGCTTAATTTTACATTCAATAGATAAAGAAAATTAATGGGATACCTAGATGTGTTTTCCATGAAACACATGTTTTCTCTGTTATGTTTTTTCACTTAGGATGTTTCTGGATCACATGTGTTGTCCTCATAAGAACTCCACATTTCATTAATTTATTTTTTTATTCACTATCCTCGTTATCATAATTTATTTTTATATTATAGGTTATAATACTCATCCTTAACATTCCATTTTCTCATACATTCATAGAATATTAACATATATTGAGTTTCAGTATTCTTTAAATATTTATTAAAATTTCCAATATTTTAATACTTTTTATTATAACTCAGTTTTGTAAATAATTTTCTCATCTTATAAAATATTTTACACCCTCTAGCTAGATGGGTATCTCTTCATCAGATGATCTTTTAGTTTCAATTTTTTTGTTCTTTTTTCAAGTAGTATAATTGAATGTAAAAAATTTCCTCTTTGGTTAATCCTTCTATTCACTTTTCACTTGATGATATTACCAATAAAAAATTAAATATGAAATAAAATCCTTGATATGAATCTTTATAATATCACAAGATTATTAAATTGAGTCTCATGTTCCTCTCTATCTTTTAAATAAGCACCTCAATAGTCATATCACTAAGTCTTTTTTAGAAAATGGATTCCTTGAAGAGTTATTGTATTTATAATGTAATTTTACCCAAGATACATTTTATAGATAAACTCATTTGGTTTCATATAGAATGTATCATATTTAATTGAATTTTTATTTTATATAATTTCTTACTTGTTAGTTATTTCTTTATGAGAAATAACAAAAGTGGCCCAAATTGCATATGTAGTTATCAGAGTAGATATTTTGTCAAACTCTACATCTCCTAAATAAAAATATAAGGGATTCATTTGTTTCCATTTTTTCTTATAATTAGTTTTCATAGCATAAAACCATGTATTTATATTAGTTTTATGTATTTTATATTTTTGTTCAATACAATCCTTATTTTAGAATCCTTTCCATCAATGTAAATTTTTATCTTGATTTTTCATTGATCATAGTTTTCGAAATTAAATAAGGGAGTTATATTAGTAGAAGGTCCTTTTATACTAACCATTTAATGAACTAAATTTTGAACTAACAGAAATAAGCATCTTTAACACATAACAAAAATCATAGTTGAAAAATATTTCGGAAAAAATATAATACCAAATATTAGTTAGAGTGGGTAACTTAAGAGGGGGTGAATTTAGTTACCATTAAAAATTTCTATTAAAAATAATTTTAAATAAAATCCCTCAACATAATATAATAGCTCCTAACTAATAAAAATTTTAGTTTATTATAATTTTGATCTTTTAAAAGATTTCCAAAATCATGATTAATGCTTAGTTAGAAAAATAGGAAAATTGATTTTTCTTTTGAAATCTATTTACTCAATAAAATAACAATATAAACACTAGTTAATACTAACACTTAATGTACCGGGTTTGTTTATAGTTTAAAAACAATTATAGTTTAATGATTTGTAAATAATGAAACTGAAACACAACATACAATGGAATAAAAAAGTGGTTTAGTCTCAAGTTGAGATCCAATCCCCTCCACTTATAAATCACCCACTTCCATATAGATTATATAACTATAATCATATCCACAACCTGGATCTGGTTTTCACACAATAGAATACAAGATGTGTGGGACATAAAGTGAAATCTTACACAATAATCATGAGAAGATAGGGAAATACATCATACACATGGACTTCATCCACAAACACTGTGGGTTTAAAATTTAAAAGAGAGTGAAGATAATATTAAGTAATCTACATGTATAGAGAATGATACAGTGTGTGTTGATAAAAAAACTAAAAACACATTAATGAAATGTAAATTAAACAAATAGAAAAATCAATTAATAAGGTATATGAAGGTAGTGTTCCTTGGTATGATGTTCTTGAGATACTTGTGCCTCCATAAAAGTGGATACGAGAGAAGATCAGTTCAATTATATTAATGTTGGAGTGATACAGAGCATCAAAATCTATATTTTTTCTAATTTTAGTAATGGATTTGGATGTTCAATTTATTCCTCAAATTCACAATTGAAATGTAGGTAAGTATAAATCATGATTTTTCTCATGGAAATGATCCTTCTGGTATTCCTCAACTACATGTTATCTCTTGGACATAACAAACACATGCATGAGGGATACTTAATTTAATATATAGATCATTATGATGGAGGTTATATTTAAAAAAAAATCATCATGATCCTCTGAATCTATATACTGGGTTATGACATAGATTTTAAAGTATCCCTATAATAGTTAATAATATAATCATAAAACATCTCATGGAATTAATTTCATTAAAACATTCATACTGAGAATTTAATTCAAATGTATCAAAATAGCACTGGCGGAATACATTGATGGTGACTCATGACTGGGGGTGAATCAGGATAATGATGAGTTAGGATGGTAGTGGGTATTCTAGTAGTAGATCATCTGGTAGTGAATCATGTTCAGTGGTGGATCAAGTATGAAAATAACTCGTATTTATTGGTGAAAAATTTCAGATATAACTCATATGATGGTAGGTCATATTCAATAGTGACTCATATGATGGTAGATCATATTCAGGGATAGATCTTATAACAATGACCCATTCCTAGTAGTTGTTCAAGACTGTCAGTGACACTTTTTCTGGTGGTTACTCAACTCTGGCATTAGGTTATCTCTTAGAGTGAGTCTTTTTCAATGGTATGTATTCATCAGTGGTACGTCATTCCTGGAAGTGAGTCATTCAGGGAGGAAATTATTTTCTGGTGTTTGGTATTTTCATCAGTTATTTTAATTTTCATCAGAATTCCTTCTATTATAAAAAGCTATCTTAAAACATAAAACTCCATAGAAACCTAATTAACATGATTTATGATCATTAATACAAAGGAGGTACTGACAATAATTTTACCTAAAAATAATAAATTATGATATAAATAATATTAATTATGTTTAAATAAAGTAAATATAAATATTATAACTCTAAAAAATAAATACCAAGATTGAAGAGCTTAAGGAAAATATAAGAACATTTTTTATAAATTGTATTTTAAATTATTTTGTAAAAATCATAATTTTTATATAAAAAATTAAAAATTCATATTTTATAAATTGATTGTTATAAACTAAATATCAATATTTAAATTATAGTATTCAAATTGTTTACAATTTTTTTAAATTTTTCTAAAATACATCAATTTTCATGTTATTAGTAACAAATTAGTTTTTCACATAACCGTTGCATCTTTAATTACACAATTCATATTGTAATAATGACATAATCCATTAAATTAAATTATTCTAGTCCATGATATATTTTATTTCATAAATTGGTTTTTAATGTAAAATAAACATAATTTCCAACCATAAATATAACTTTCGAAAAAATTAAGTCACAAGTGATTACATAAAATAAAAATTACCCTTTTTTCACAATCCTTTTTCAAAAAATAATGAATTTTAAATATAAAGTAGATTTAATATCTAAAACTCATTAAATTATATATATATATATATGATTAATAATGTAAAAATTATCAATAAAAACTTTTAGATTTGACATATTATTTTATTTAACATTTTATTCTAAAAATACCCCTCACCTAAAGTATAAATTTTCCCCCTCACTTCCCTTGGAAAATTACTATACCCACCCATTCCATAGCCCATGATCTAGAAAAATAATCCCCCTAAATCCCCTTAAAATACATAGGTACTTTTTTTAGAAATCCAACTCTAATTTCCAATGTATTTATAGTTCCATACAATAGAAGCTACATCGGGAAGAGAGTTTTTCCCTATTAGCTCTTACCTCATTTATTCTTCTCTTTATTTGTTTTACCATCTCATTTCAAGACCATATACTATAAAATTAATTATGAAATAAATTAAAATTATATTAATCATTATATCCAACTTTAATTATCTTAGTTATAACAATTATAAATGTTATATTTCCATTTCTCGTTCTTTCGACAATGTCTCAGTACAGGTGGGTTAAATACCTATTGAGAAATTTAAAATATAATTAATATAACGACCTTCATGGATGGGTAGTATTAATTATATATAATATATAAATATTTAATTACATGTTTAATAATATTATTATGTTAATCATACTTTTATATAAATGTATTTGAAATAAAATATAGAAATCAAAGCGAAACTGGGGATTTTTAAAAAAAACAAGATATCAAAACACTTAAATTTAAAAGGAAATTAATAAATATAATCCAATTATTATAACTGATAAATAGTTTTATAAAATAATATAATTAACTTCTGTATCAATGTCATAATAAATCATAATTTATTTATCATGAGTCGTAAAAGAAAAGAAATAAATCAAGAATTATGGTATGGGGATTATCAAACCCAACTCAATTTCTTTGGGCTATCCCTCTTACACCTCTTATTTGGTATGAATATTGTTCTAATGGTACTTAAGTATCATTTAATTATATTTACCTTTTATGTTTTTGGATATAAATGTTGAAAATTGATTTTATGATAAGTAAAATTATTTTCCAAAATAACTCTTCTTTCAAAAACACATATTTGCATCCTCATAAGTTGTTTCTTATTTTCCCAAGAAGGATGCTTCCTATACCAACTAATTTTTTTCCATTTTTTAGTTGGGAAACCAATATTTATTCATGAAATCATGATTTGTGAAATCCTTATAAAACCCATTAATTTACATGGGTTAATTCATCACTATGACTGTAATACATTCTATGTGGAATACATGATTATGTAAATATTATGATGTGATGGGTTGGAAAATAATTATATAACCCTATAATGAATTGTGTAATGTGATGTATATCATGAGATAATTTTTATTGTGAGTCAACATTATTCTAGAATAGTAATAATATTATGCTAGGATTATTCACATATGTTATGTGTGAACATGATGTTAGATTTGTTCACAACAATGTGTGGTATTTGACCTCTATGATGTGATGTTTAATTTTAATGCATTTACACAATCCATTCCATTTGTTAAGATCCATGTTTTTAACCAAATAAAAATGAAAAGGTTTTTGATCATTTTCATTTACTTGATTGGACGTTTTTAAACCGAGTTTCATAATGGAGTCTCGAAATTTGGACCTTTTAATGTGATTTTTTTTTTGACTTGGGTGTAGCCTAGTAAAATTTCACAAGTTCCGCATGGAGTTTTAGGAGAATTGGACCCAGAAAATAATTTTTTGAAGAACTGATAGAGGGCACACTATTTTTCTAAAACCATGCAGCCCCCAGTAGAAAATCATGTGGCCTTATATAGGTTGATTGAGGCTATCACATAGATTGAGCGTAATTTACCACACCATGAACCTAGACCACATGGTTAGTGGAAAGAGGTAGTACCTAATAACTATTCACCACACTATTTTCACAAGGTTTCCAAACCATGTTCCCAACTCATCTGAGGTTCCCCGGCTACCCTGTGAAGGGCGCACGGTTGGACTATGGTTTTCCAAACTATTCAGCCTAAACTGTGTGTGATACCCTATTTTAAAAATAGAACTAATTTTAATTAAAAAAAAACCTAAACAGTCACATACTACCCCTCTAATTTGTGAGATGAATCACCCCTCCCTCATCCCTTGGATTTCACGCAACACCTATCTTTTTGTCGATGGTACCTTGATTTTTGACTGTATTTCTTAGTGATTTATCTATAAAACACAAAGATAAGGTCTTCAGTCCCTCTTCCACTCCATTTTGACCATTGTTTCTTTCTCTCCATCACCCAGTGAAGGGTAGCTGATTCTAGGGGTTGAGGATAAACTGAAATTTGGTTTTTTCTTCAATATTACGGTATAAAAAAGTATCTTGGGACCCCTTCGTTCATATTATAGCTTCCTAACCCAAAGATGAGACGGTTTGGTTTGATTTGGTTCACCACCATAATTTTAAAGTGAGTTTAACATCATCTTCTTAGTTTCGCCTATTTTATTTGGGGTCTTTATGGGGTTTTAAAGTTTCTATATTTATTGGTTGATTTTTTGGTTGGTCCTCGATATCTTTCACACATATACACAGGTATGTGTACATATATATATGTATATATGTATCCCCCTTGCAAATTTTTCCTCACAGAGAGGGGAATGTGTACATGTGTTTAAAGGTTTTATATACATATATAAGAATATATGCATGTTTAAGGGTGAAGTGATAGTTTCCTTGATTAAGGTCATCAAGTGATCAATGTTCATCTTTGTTACTCCTTGAGGTAGGGTCACATTCATTTCCCCTTATTGTTTAAGGATTATTTAACTAATTGATTCCATGTTATTAACTCCTTTATTTAATGCTTTTCCAACTATGATAGTTTATTATTCAATGATTTCTATGATAAATTTAATGAGAGTATTAAATATGATAAATTATTTTTTGGATAAAAAATTATTGATTTTATAATAAGACCTCTCCAACAGAGGTGCATTTTCATCAAGCTAAAAATTAGTGAGTATACTTTTATGTTCTCTTTTCTTAGTTCATGGGTTTTTACTTATGCTTTTTCGTTGGTTAGTAAATGGCATGTTTAAGACATAATCATATGTTTTAAATGGGATGGATTTTCTTTTAAATGAAGTTTCCTTTGTCTCATGTGTGTTTTAATGATCCCAAGACACCCCATGGGTGTATGATTCCTTTGGACATGGAATTTCACATGTGTAAATTGGATTCGTTGCAATGTATTTTTCTTTAAAATTTGAACCTTGGTTTTTATAAGTGGCATTGACACATTTTAAATTGTTTATTAAATAGTTTAAGGTGAATGAATTTGATTAGGATGACTTAAATAAGATAATGTAATCATTTAAATAAAATGAAAATGTTACTTCACATGGAAGTTGTACGTTAAATAAATTTTCCATGTTTATGAAAATTGAGTGTGGTCAACTTCAATAGTATGTATCACACCAAATGGACGGCCTTGAATAAATGTTTTAGTCAAAATGAATTGATTTACTTATTTTAATGGTTTAAAAGAAATGAATTCTATGAAATTTAATTCAACATGGATAATGAAATGCATGAGATATCTCTACCTCACGTATTGATTTCAATGTGACCATGCCTATGATATTGTCTTAATTGAAATATATAAGTTGGATTTCTTTTTTTATTAATCTAAACATGTTTTTATTTTTGTAAATGAAATGGGTGAATGAGATGCATAAGAGGTTAATGAATCATGCATTATATATATTGTGAATGATTATTTAATAATGTATGTGGGGCCAATGGACCATGAGAGACCTAGGGGGAAAATAATATGTGAGAATACCATGTGAAGCCAAGGGATAATAAGATTACATGGGGGTACAACGATGTGATATTTCCATGTGGAGTCAAGAGACTATGAGAGCCCTTGGGGGTAAGACTATGTGAGCTTACCATGTAGTTCTGTGTGACCGAGAGATCCCTTGAGGGCGTATGACTATGTGAGTTAACTATTTTGAGACAAGGTATAGACTTTGAGAGCTCCCATGGTGATGGATGAAGGTAGGTTATGTCCTGGTCCTTCTAGCACATGCATGCCAAGAGACCCTGAGAGCTCCTAGATTTGGGTTAGGGGCTAGACTATGGGTGCTTCCCCTATAATTGGATGACTATAAGTTACATCCCAATCCTTCCCAAAAAATATTTATATGTATATATACATAATGATAATATATTTGTAAAGTGACATTACCATTATCCTGTCTTAGCTATGAATAAATGATGTTATATCCATCAGGTGTCCCAAATGAACCACGATGTGTAGTTATTTTCTTATTGAGTTATGTTTTTATTTTCTCTATACAGAAACATGACTCAATGTTTACTTCATTGTTTGTATTTGGATAGACACTGTGGGTTCTAACCTACTAAGACTTATATCTCACACCCTACTAAGGATGAAATTTCATCGGGGTACCCAAGTAGAATTTCTTATTTACATGACCTTGGACCCTACTTATTATTTTGCGCTTGTACCTAGAAGTTAGGGGAAAAAGAATGACCTGAAGCATAGGATGCTCCTACAGATTTCATTTGAGTTTATTAGTTATTTTCTTTACATGATTCCTATATTTTTATTAATTTTAAATCATGTGGTATGTTTACTATTTTAATTTATGTGTCATCAAATTTACATGAATAATTTGTATAAAATGTTTTTGGAAACTTTTATTAAATTATTATTATTTTTCGTCCACTATTGTATTTCATTTATTTAATACTTCCACTATTATATTCTATTTTGTTTTTTTATTACCATTTTATTACTCTGATATGAGGGTATAGTCTCCCTAATATAACTTGTTGAGACCCCCACTGTTTTTCATAAGCCTCTGTCATATGGGGATATGATAATGAGGCCTTGTGACACACTAGTTCAGACACCAGTTTAGTAGAGGGCCAGGCCAGGACATTAAAAAGTTGTATCAGAACCTAAATTTTTTACATTATCTAACTATTTTGGGTTGTTAGATAGAATAATAAGATTTTTTGGGTGGTTTCTTAATAGTCATTATTGGTACAGATCACCCAATATACAGGAAATGAGTAAGTGGTCAGGGCTGGGATTTTTTCTTATGCTATTTTTTGTTACAGTAGATATGATTTCACCTTAAGAACGTGTAGTATTTTCCACTAGATATTGATATATGGGATTTATGGTATTTTAAACATGTCCGGGTTTTTAAAGGATGAAGCATAACATGAATTATATTAGGAACATTGGAATTCAAATTCCATACATATTCCCTTCCATGTTGTTGCATATATTGGTTTCCTACTGATTAAGATTTTTTTCCTTCCATGTTATTAGATGACATTATTTTAATTAGAATTCTTTTTTGTATGCAATACTGTATGATCTATTTATCAGGCTTCACTTGTATATATATGCCAGGATTCTATGTTAATAGCATGCTTCTATGTTTACTTTTGAAAATGGAATACTAGTTTGGTTTTAATATGAAAATAGTTTCATAGGATAGAAATATATTGTTTGTGAATAATCAAGAACCAATTTTGTGATTTTATGGTGTGTAGAAACATTATAATTGGGAAAGGGTAACCTATATATTCAGACCATCTTGAGAATAATATAAAAATAATTAAGGTTGTTGTTAAAATGTATCGTGTGCAATGTTTAAATTCTAAGGCACATTGGTTAGTAAATGGGATTTAAATGAAAACTAAAAAGTGTATGGGAACTTAATTGGTTTTTATATGGACACTCATATAGCTAGACTGTTATATATTTGAGCATGTTAAATTATTAACTATTTTTTTTTGTGATTAATGGGATCCGATTTTCAATTTATGAATTTTATGGGTGATTCATTAATTAGGAAGTGGAAATACAAATTAAATTTAAAGTTATGGTATATGTTTTGAGATGGTTTTATATGAAATTATTTTTAGTTTTAAATATGAAATGAATTGTTTGATTTTTTAGAATGCACAACTGGGCCCATGTAGTATCATTGGGTCATGTTTCTTATGTGATGAACTGTTTGGGTGTTTTCAAACTCAAAAAAATAAGAAAATGCTATTGGGGATCATTATGAGGAACCTAGGTTGTCTTAGAGGTACCTTAGTAGGTTGAATTATTTGATAAAAAGTAATTTTATGAGGAATTGGCTAACTATGATGAAATTTTAATGAAAATTAACTGTTTTAAAAATGAAGTTTGTTAATTCATTATTTCTTTTCATTGATTTGTTTGTTAAATATTTTAGAGATATAAAGAATAAATGTGATAATATATAAAGGGAATGTAAATGGAACCTATAGTGGTGTCCTCTATTTAAAAACCCTGTGTAAGGGTAGGTTGATTTTCTCCTTTAAGATTCATTGGAACAGAAATGGGAGAATTTTTTGTAGGTGTTATTCTCTTTAGAAATAGATTATATGATCAGAATTAGATCCTAGTAAGTTTTAGGTTAGCATAATCTAGAGTTTTTGGTTTTCAATTTTTTCCATTAGGGGATATCCCCTGCTGGATAGTACCTTTGAATTTTAATTCCTTGCTCAATCCTGTGAGCTATCTTCTGTTTAGTATTGTTTTCCCCTATAAGAATATTTATTTTCTAAATGAAATCATTATTTGGGTGTGTGGTCATAGTATCAGTAACCTTTGGTGAGGTATTGAGCATCATAAAATTCTTTTTTAGTTGGTTTTACATCCCTTGGGTATGGGTGGACACTTCATTGGTCACACGACTCCCCCCCCACTTCTCTTTTCTTATGTGATAGACACCTTTTTATGGAATATTCTAGGTTAGTGGTTCTATGGGGAAGATGAAAATGAAATAATTATCTTATGGTGTTGAGTATAGTATTAGGTCATCTCCATGTAGTCTGAACTAAGCGTTAAATAATTAGTTATCCCAATTCTCAGGATGATGTTTCAAAGACATGGGTGTTATGGCAGGCTAGTTATTTTGGTTTTGGCTCTCTTTCCAAATTATATGATGTAATTAGTGTGTCTTGGGGGAGTATGACATGTAATTTAGATGTGATTATAAACTATTTATCTTTTTATCCATAGTACTTTTCTTCACTCGACAACATTGACTCTCCTAAGGTGGTGAGTTTCTTGTCGTTCTGATAAATCTTACCCTCCATGTAGAAGGAACCCAACTATAGAGGACCATTTAGAAATGGTTCGTTCTGGTCGAATTCCATTAAGGATTTATATTGTTAAATCATGTTGGTACTTTCTTGTTATCATGATTTCAATGTGGTTGGTTGTGTATGTAACCCTTGGAAAACATTGTTTTCCTTGGATGACTTCAGTAGTTAAATCAGGAATGGTCATGTAGTTCATTAGGTGGTGAGGTCTTTTAATTGGTTGTAATGATACATTGATGAGTGAATCCAAGTTATTTATTTAAATTAAAAAATATGTGGTTCGACTAATATTCTTGTTAATATTATAATTCCTCTTAGTGTTGTCTTCCTCGAGAGATGAGCATGTTCCCAGTCTTGACTGTGACTTTGATGCACTAAGAGAGGGTCATTCTTACACCATGATAAGCATTAAAATATTTTCAGTTTGTTTGGGAGATCATTCTCAGTATTTCATGATGGATTAACGGATTATATCAAGGATCGGTTTTCAAGAGTTCTTCTTGGGTTCCCATATAGTAATTCCTAAAACAGACTGTTGGACATTGGTTGTCTTCCCCTAACATGACTTCCAAGCAGTTGCAGCTCCGCGCTCAGTCAATGAACTAATGTGGATGTCATGGATTTTTATTGATGTCTCACTTGTAAATATGGACTATGTAATACCATGAAATTGTCTTTTGGACTTTATTTTGATTAATCTGAAGTTACCCCAACCTTGTTAAGGGGCTCAAAGTTGATGATTAATAGTTTATGATTCTTGTAGGTTGGATCTAAATTTCACCGTTGTTTTTGTAGTTCCATGATAGTTCAAATGGAAAGGTGAAGGTTTGCTCTAGAAATGTCACTAAGGGTTGATTTTAGGCTTCAGTGAATGTGTTTTTTCTAAATACAAGAATCCATGGAGGAAGGTAATGCATCTCTATATTGAATATGTCAGCCGTCTAAGCTGAGTGTTCTTGTAAATGATCAGCTGAAGGTGGATTGACTTTTTTTCTACATTTTACTAGATATAACGGTCAGTGGGGAACCGTCTATGGAATGTCCCCAGGTGAAGACATTTGTGTTATGGGTTGGCTAAGGTATTTTTTTGGAAAAGTTGGATTGATCAATATAAATGAGTTCAACTAGGGATTAACCATTTGTTTTATTCGAAATCACTCCAGAAAAATTGTTAAAACAATTAGAGCATTGTTTGAAAGGAATTCTGATTGTGGAAGATGTAATTGCTTAGGTTTGGACCTATTTAATGTTAAATTCTATGGTGGGATGTACCATTGACAAAATTATTTATTAGATTATTATGGGATCATTTATCTATCCAAATGAGCTCGAGTAGTCTCCATTTGGGTGTTTTGGTATGTAAACGAGCATTAGCACAAGTATTAATGGATTTAGTGCCGCATTATTAAGTGAATGCTTGTAGGTGCATTAGGAAATTTGAAATAAAAAACAACCATCTAAAGGAAGATTCATGACCCTTATAGGCTGGGTGATTTTTACATTGTTCCCAAAGGCTTCTCGGGGATGATAAGTTCTAAAGTGTGAAGGATGTAACAATTCCTTTTTTGAACCAGATAAAAATTCAAGGGTTTTTGATCTTTTTTAACTATTGGATGTTCCATTTTTAAAATTTATTATTATAAAATAATTTTGAGTGTTAGGAACCCTTTTAAATGATGTTTTGGACTTGGGTGAAGGCATGTTAAGTTTTCCAGGTGCTTCATTGAGTTTTAGGAGCACTGGATCTGAAAAATCACGTTTTAAAGGACCTCTAGAGGGCGCATGGTTTTTTTGAAATCATGTGGACTCAATAGGTGATCGTGTAGCCTTATGCTGGTGGATAAAGGGTATCAAAAGGTAAATGCATGTTTTACCAAATTGTATTCCTGTCCCACATGGTTAGTGGATAGAGGTAGTACATAATCACTATTCACCACACTATTGGTGCATGATATTCAAACCATGTTGGGTGCCTGAAGTGCCCAGTTAAGGGAACATGGTTGGCACATAGTTTTTGAGAACATGCATTCTAAACAATGTGTGATACAATAATTTGAAAAAAAATTAATTTTAATTAAATTAAATTAAAATAAAAACAAAACCTAAACACACACCTCCCTTACCTTTTATTTGTGTGGCACACACCCCCTCTCTTATTTCGTGGCTCACATGTGACCCCCTCTTCGAATATCCTAGGTTATTATATTTTTGAATGTATTTATTTTTGATTTCCATTAAAACATCATGTTAATGTCTCTGGTCCCTCTTTCTCACTTTTTCTAGAGGTTTCTCCCTCTCTTCATCGACCGGTGTGGTGTGACCAAACCTAGGATTTGATGCTAACTCGAATTTCGATTATTCTCTAATGTTAGGTGGTTAAAATGTCTATTGAGCTACCTTAATGCATATTTTTTCTTCTACCACTGAAGGAAATTTGGTTTGGTATTATTAAGTTCACTTCCATCAATCTAATGAGAATTTTAAATATGCTTCTTAGTTTCTACTATTTTATTTGGGTTGTTTATGTGGTTTTAATGTTCCAAGATTTATCTATAGAGTGTTTGGTGGATCCTTGATATTTTGTGGACACATTCACAATTACAGGTATATATATTTATATATGTATCCCCCTTGTACATGTTCCATCATTAATAGGGGAATTTGTACATTCTTATAAATGGTATATATACATATATAGGAATGAATGTGTGTTAAAGGGTGAAGTGATTATCATAGTCATCATTTTCATCAAGTTTTTAGTGTTCATCTTGGTTCCCCCTTTAGTTTTGGTTCCATTCCCATTCCATTTTTATTTAGTAATTATGTAATTGTTTAATTTCACGTTTTCACCTTTATTTAATTCTTTCTGAAGTATGATAGTTGATTCTTGAATGATTTCTTTGATAAATTTATTGAAATTATTAAATCTGATAAATGATTTTCTAATAAAAATGTTAGGATTTTTTAATAAAACCCATCTAATAGAGGTGCATTGTATTTAAGATAAAATGTAGTTATTATACATTTTTTCTTTCTTTCCATATTTCATTGGTGTTTCCTTATGATTCTACAATGGTTAGTAAATAACATGTTTAGGAATTTGTACTATTTTATAAACTGAATGGATTGTCCTTCAAATGTAGTGTCCCTTGTCTCGTGTGTGTTTAAATTAACCCAAGACACCCCAAGTTTGTTTGGTCCCTATGCACTTGGAATTCCCCAAGTAGACATTTTAGTTTTTTCCATGGATTTTTCCTCAACCTTTGACCCTTGGTCATTAGAAGTGTTATTGTCATGTTTTAATTTAGTTCTTGAATCGGTTATGTTGAAGGCATTTGTGTAGGATGGATTAAATAAGATAATGGAATAATTTAAGTAAAATAACCATATCTCCATCCTTGGAAATTTTACCTTAAATAAATTTTCTATGTTTTGGAAATTCAAGCGGGATGACCTTAAGTATGATGGATAAAATCAAATGGCATGCTTTGAATAAATGGATCACCCATAATGAATTGATTTCATTGTCTAAATGGTTTAAATGAAATTTCATCCCTGTAATGTAATTGAATATGGCTAATGACATGCATGAGAGGTCCCAAACTCTAGTATTGAATTTAATGTGACGAAACCTATGATAATGATTTAATTGAAATGATTAAGATATATTTCCTTAAGTATATTTTTGAACATTTTTCGTTCATGTAAATGAAATGGGATAAAGAAATGAATGAGTGTTTAATGCCTCATACATTATATATATTGTGAATGATTATAACATATAGGTTTTGGAACCAAGAAACCATGAGAGCCCTTTGGTGTAAGACTATGTGAGATTACCATGTGAAGATAAGGGACCCTGAGAGCCCTTGGGGGTAAGACTAAGTGAGCCTACCATGTGGAGCGAAGGGACCATGAGAACCCCCAGGGGGTAAGATTGTGTTAGTATACCATGTGGAGATAAGTGACCAAGAGAGCCCTTGAGGGGTAAGACTATGTGAGATTACCATGTGGATCCAAGGGATAGTTAGAGACATTGGGAGTAAGTCTATGTGATCTTAAAAACTGGATCCAAGGGATAGATCTTGAGAGATCCCCTTGTGATGGATGATAGTATGTTATATATTGGTCATTATAATGCATGCATTCCAAGAGAATGTGGGAACTCTTGGACTTGGGTTTGGGCCAACATCGTGAGAGCTTCCCCTATAATTGGATGATAGTGGGTTACATACTGGTCATTCCCAATACATATATATATTTATATATATATATAATGATACTATATATATATATATATATATTTATATATAAAGTGACGTTATCATACTATTATCTCAGCTATGATCTGAAGTTAGTATAGCCATCATGTGTCCCTTAGGAACCAGGGTGGGTAGTTATTTATTTATTCAGTTCTGTTATTATTTTCTATATAACTTCACACATATTAATGATTAATACACTATCTAAATTGGGATAGACACCATGGGTGATGTCCTATTTAAATTTACAACTCAAAAACTACCAAGGAATTCATTTAACTAGGGTTCTTAAGTAAACCTTCTTGTTTTTAGGACCATGGACCCTACTTGTTGATGTGGGCATGTACCTGGGAGTTAAGAGAAAAATATTGACTTTGATATCAGGATGCCCATGGATATTTCCTTTTTTATTTTTGTTTCTTTTATTTACATTAGTCCTATAATATTATGAGATGTAAAGAATGATATATGTTTACTGTTTTTAGACATGTGTCATCAATTTTAGATGAATAATTTGTGTGAACTCACAATAGACCCTTTTATTAATTTTGTATTATTTTTCTTCAACTGTTTTATTTCATTTAATTTATTCTTCCACTATTATAATCTATTTAGATTTTATTTTACTATTTTGATACTTTGATATGAGGCTATTGTCTCCCCATTATAACCTCTTAAAAACCACACTCCTAGTAGGTAGCCTCTAGCATATGGGGATACACAATTGATTCTTTGGGACCCAATAGGTTGGCCACCAGTTTAGTAGTGAGATAGGTCTAGATGGTACACCATTATCACATGTTTCCTTCATGATGTTGATTTTGATCGTATTCTTATGTTATCATGATATTGATTATGCTCACCCATTTTATATTGATTCATGTTCCATATTCACCCACTTAATATTATTTTTAATCACCCATTTCATTGGTTTATATCCTCAATTGATTACTTTTACTAAGGAGAATGTGATCTTTTAGAAGGATAAAGAATAATTATTTAAATAAATATTATATTATGTGCATGTCATGCATGATCCAAATTTTCTTAAGACACTAAAACATTGGATATTAGATTTGTAACACTAATATGTTTTTTATCATTAAAATAATGTAATAGTCATATCTGAAAAAGTTGGGTTGCTATAGTTTTTATTCTATTCGGTTTTAGTTAATTTGGTAATTATTATCAGAGGATGTTAGTGAAAACCCTTAGGATAATTCTAATGATATATAAACAAAATATAATATATGTTTTAGAAAAAACCTAAAAATAAGGATCCAATATGATATTCATTTAGTGTTAATTTCAAAAAATAATAAATTATTCATGATTTGTTGACTTATGATCAGTCAATATATATTTAAAAAAATAGTGTCAATCTATCAAAACCATGAAAACAACCCATGTGAGGGATAATGAAATGGTTTTATGGACAACATCCCCAATTCCATGGGAGGCGGATTTCTAAAAATCATGTAAATTCATACCAAGTTGTACCAGGCTATGAATAAAAACTTAAATGATGTGGAAAATATTCTTTTACCTAGGAAGGATAAACTAGAAATTTAGTCCTTTGTGTGACAATAAACATCGACATCTAATGGATATTCTGATCTACCTGTCAAGTAATAGTGTGTTAACTCAATTTATATTATCTTTTATGTGATCCATTATTTTTAAGAGGTGAAGTGGACTCGGGGTGTATAACGTTTTCATGGGGAATATGATAAATGGTGGGAGTTAATAAATAAAACCAATATGAAGGATGAAATATAAGATATGTAGTAGTAAGACATTAATAAAATATTTCTTAAGATGTTTCCCACTCAAACTCTCCAAAAAAATATAGAGAGACAATTCATAGAGTTGTAGAAAAATGAAGGATAATCTATAATGGATTCTTAGGAAAAATTAAAAAGGAATAAAAGATACACCATGGGGTTTCTTTTCATCAATGGTATAAAAATGGATATATTCTATATTGTGTTAAAACCACACCTTTGAATGAATTTTCATATCCAGGACTTCAAATTTTATGACGAAGTGGTTCAATATAATCTAAATATTGATATAGAGTTCGCATATTGGTACCATGGTTATGGAGGTAAGAAGAAAATAATATAGTGTCATTGTGGTGTGTCAAATGAAAACAGATTAAAGGGGATACAAGCACCCATGCGTAAAAATTTTTGGAAGAGGAATTATGGGAATTGATACAAAGGGATGGGGAAATGCTTCAAGTGTGGGAGAGAATGCCATCAAGCTCTTGAATGTCTAAGAGACATAATATGAAAACCCTTATTCTTTATTTCAAATTAATTAATTATTTATTACATAATATTATGCATAATAAAACCTTAATGATAGAAAATTATTGTGTCTTTTGGACTTATTTACATTGTATAATAACATAAAATAGGGGGTACATCAGATTTATTGAAAACATGATTAACATAATCATAATATTCCATCATTTGTAAATCTACATGAGATAGCTTGGGGACATACATAAGAAAATGGTGAGCTATAAATACTAGTAAGTTAATAAACATGACATAACATGAATTTTAGTATTTGTTGTTGTAAAATAGAAAATAAAATGGAACATAAAAAGGGTTATAAACACTAACATGGAAATTGAGCCATAATAATGCATGATTACATAAAGTTAGTAGGGAAATTTAGAAATAACATTAAACATGGAATCATAAACATTGGTCAAGGCTAACCATCATGAAATGATGTCAAAAAAGTACTATAATGGATTAGGTCCATGCCGTAATCAATTTCATGGAATATCATTAGACTAAAACACTACCCAATGCATTAAATTACTATATAATTTTGGGCACACTCATCACTTTCATTTTATTCACATTCATATGTGTGCCACATAGACCATAAAACAAGGAATCACATATAATAAAATTTTATTCCAAGATCAAATATTTTGGAATACATACATGTAATTATAAAATCAAATAATTATAATTTCATAAATTTAAAAATCTAAGTAAAAAATGGTTATGGTATTTCACTACACATTTGTTTGGCATGGAAAAGCATAGTGAAATTTTGGCAGCATAACAGGGGCACATAAATGTTCATTGGAGGTATTAAGAATATTGAAAGGGATATATCAAAATTTATACACCATAATTGATGTAAGGGGTATATGTAAAAGCATATCCCGAATTTTGTAAATGGGGATAAATTGAATAAAGTAATGAGCATACTTGAATAAATATTATAAGGGTAGGATCCCTTACTAAATTTTGACATAATAACATATGTACATAAAGGTTCATGGGAAGGATTAATGAGAGTGAAATTTGTCTCCCATAATTTATAAATCAAATTTATATTAAGGTGGATATTTAAGAAAATATCCCAAAATTAAAAAATGAAAATTAAGAGGAAAAACATAAAAGAGTTTGATAAATAAAAAAGAGAGTGTGAGATCCCTTACCTTGAGAGAGTGATTCTCAAAAGCTTTGGAGGAGATTTTTGGGATCATGGGGGAAGGTTTGGAGGACTCTAGATATGGAAAGGAAGAGTAAAAAAATGATCCAATGTTTTTTAGGGAAGTTAATGGGGACATTTGGTGGGTTTATATAGGAAAAAGAGCGGTGTTCTTCATTATTTCTCAAACATAGTTTATGGAAACTATATAATAAAAAAGCAAAGACTAAAAACCTTACCATGGTTTTTTCCAAGGTATTAATCCAAATTGATATTGTTTTAATTATTTTATATGGAGAGGGTATGAAATTATTAAAATATTTCTCATGGTGATGTGAAAGTGAGTCATACCCTTAATGAAATGGTTTTAAAACCATAAAATATATTATAAAGATTGAATAATGTCTTTATAAAATTAATCAAATAAACATAAATTAACATTATATTAAATTTTAAACATATATTTGGTCATGGATACCAATTATATAATTTATTACAACATGTTGGGGGTATTATGGTGTAATAATACACATTGTATATTTATACTATATTTAATTTTTATCTAAAAATGCAGATGTCTCAAAAAAAATATAGAAAAATTAAAAATTGGATAATTTCAAAATTTTGTATTACAAAAAAAATATTTATTTTATCCAAATAATTTACTATTTATGTTAATTTTAACTTTCAATATTTGAATTTTCATTTATTGAGAAATGCTAGGTGTTCGGACAATTGAAGTTCTTTAACCACTATAAAAATTATATTTGACATCATAAAAAAAATCTTATAATTTATATTTAACTAAAATTATTTAATAATAATAATTTACTAAAATATTATTTATTTTGGTAATATATTAATTCCTCAAAATAAACTTCTTAATTGAATTTGAATATGACACAAAAATAAAATTTCTATTTTATTGAATCAAAATTGAAATAATTTATAAAGTATAAAAAATAAGATGAAAACATATTAATTATACTATAAAATATAAATATTCATGTTATTTTGGTCTAGATACATATCCCTTTACTACAGCAGAAAATTTCATAAGGGTAAGGTGTATGACGGTGGGACTTTCATGGGGTGGCTCGTTATACATGGTTTGGGACGTGATCTTGATGAGGTTGAACTTGTCCTGTAAATATTGTCGCTTCTTCCTTAGTTGTTGGATATCTTCTTGGACTTGGAAAAGTGAATATCCTAGTGATTCTACCTCTCTTCAAATCTCTAAAAAATGGACTTCGTCATTTATGATCCTACTAGTCAAGGCCATAACATCCATTTTCAATGTCAATTGGATTTTTTGAAACCCTATATTTATACTAATAACGTGATCATTGTTCAACTACTACATTAT
Source organism: Viscum album (assembly GCA_963277665.1). Classification (NCBI taxonomy): domain Eukaryota; kingdom Viridiplantae; phylum Streptophyta; class Magnoliopsida; order Santalales; family Viscaceae; genus Viscum; species Viscum album. The sequence goes on from OY728141.1 coordinate 518,691,056, forward strand.
TGACAATTATGATGTATAAAGGAATTTTAAATATGATAAATTATAATAAAACCAGATAATATTATGTATTTTCTATAACTCTAGTATATAATATGAAATTTAATTCAACCACAGAGGGAATTTTATTTATAAAATTTCAGGTCTTTATAATTCCCCTTAGAAATTTCTCCCCTAAAATTTTCGTTTCATACTCTAAAATAGATGAGGGTAACTCTGTTTCATCAACACCTCAGGTTACCTAGTCGAATATTCAAACTGGTGGTTTCTCCATAGCAATTTCACTAGCTGCATTATCTTATTTCGTAGAACATTGCCTCAATGATCTTAGAACTTCACTGATTTATCCTTAAATTAAATATCATTTTACAATAGTGCAACCTCGGGATTCAGAACATCTGAGAGGTATGGTATATAATTCATCAATAGTGATACATGGAACACATAATGTACTAGGGATATATTATGTGTAAATTTTAGTTTATATTCCACCAATCTGATTTGATTAAGCATCTCAAAGGGACCGATTTATCTAATACTAAGCTATCCAATCTTCCCAAATATCATTAAATTATTCCATAGATATATATGGAGGAATAAATTTTCTCTAACCTAAAAATCTAGGTATCTTTGATGATTATCATCATAGATATTTGTTTTATTATAAGAAACCTTGATGTGATGTTGAATGGCTTTGAGCTTTTCCACTATTTCCTCAATCATTTTAGGAACAAGAAATTTCTATTCCCCAACATCATCCCAGCATGCAGGTGTTCTACATATCTTCCTGTAGAGTGATTCCCAGGGGTACATCTGAATTAGTGAGTTAAAACTATTATTATTTGATAACTCCACCTAAGGAAGATGGTGATCCCGTCATCCATTGAAGTTAATTAAGTATTCACTCAACATATCACCGAGTGTCTGGATAATCCCCTCTGATTTTCTATCAGTTTGAGGGCGATAAAACATGATAAATCTCTAATGATTATTTAGATCATGTTAGATACTCTTTCAAAACATATATTTAAATATTGGATCACAATTAGATAAAATCAATACTAGTGTACCATACAACATCACATCTTATCTTATGTATATCATTTCAAGTTGATTGAGTGATATGTCCTCTCTAATTGAAATAATGCGCATAGTATTTTTTAGATAATCCTACACAATCCATATTGAATTATATACACTTGATGTATTCATAAGACCCGTGAAAAATTACATGGTTATTTTTCCCATTTCAATGTATGTATGGTTAATGGTTTCATAAACCCCTTGTATTTTTTCCCTTCATCCTTCAATTGATGAAATAAAAGATCCCTTGATTTATATTTAATGATATCCTTCTTTATATTATCCCACTAATAGTTCTCTTGGATATGTTGAGACATATTTGAGCTTCCTGAATGGATCGAGATGGTTGATCTATGTGAATAAACCATCATCTCCTTCATTAACTCATGATTTGATGCTACACATAGTGTTGACCCATATCATACTACTCCTTATTCAATAATTTTGAAATATGAGTATTTTACTTTTCTTATATCTTCTAACTTCACTTGAATTCCCACATATTCTCTTTGAGCATCCCTTATCATATCCATAAGGGATGGTTGAGAAATATTTTGTGAAATGATTTATGATTTTCCTTACTTAATTATTCTCATGTCCATCCTCTTCTATTCTATGAATATTAGATCCTTATTAATTCTAATAAATGAAATAATTATTAGAACCTTTATACATTGAGCATCTTTCACTTTATTTTCATTCCAAATATGGTAGTGGATTGAGTTGTAATAGTCCTTAATCATCTATAAGCATCTTGATTGGAACATATTCTTCTCTTTTTGTGTGAATATATAAATTAGTCTCTTATGATATATATTTATATATATATAATACACTTCTCCCGAAATAGATAATGCCACCATATTTTCAACCTGAATATCACTAAACTCAACTGAAGGTAATATTTTGGGTAGTTCTATTTTATAAATTTAAATTTCATTGAAGAATAGGCTAACACTTTTCCATTATGTATTAACACATATCCCAATACCTTCTTGGAAGCATTTATGTATGCCACAAAAAAATTCCAAAGTTCTAGGTAGAATAAATATATGTGTAGTGATAATCATTTTTTATAACTTCATTAGTATTTTTTCACATTAATCATTCCAAACACAGTTGAATCCCTTATGAGTTAGTTTGGTTATCAGGTTTGTAAATTTTGATAAATTTCGTACAAATTGATGATATTACCCATTTAATCCAAGGAAACTTCGTATTTTAGTCACAGATTATGGAATCTTCCATCCTTTGAATTATTTTTTCATTTAACAGTCAACATATATCCCATTTTTTATTATAATATTTCCGAATGATGTTACTTAGTATAGGTATAAAAACAATTTACAACTAAACCTATTATTTAGAATAAATACCAAACAATTCATTGGCATCAACATCAGTGAGTCCATTAAAATGATCTAGTCATCATGGTTGATATTTTCTTTAGACTGACTCATTTGATCTTGATATTCTTCGTCCTAGTAAAATAAAATCAAAACATGATATTTTGGTTCTATAGTATATTCATCCTCCGCGTTTTACATCTATAGAACCAGGAGACGATTCACAATACAGAGAGTGATATCCATCACATGAAAATTTTTCTAGGTTTTATAGAAGGAAAACCATTTCATAAATATTATAACCTAAAATTAAATTAATGGAATAATGATAAAATTTTCATGAATAACATTCACACAATCATCGACATGTGTTACAATAATGATATAATTTTTCCCGGATGATATCAAATAATTTTGGGTGGTGAATTGATGTTCAAAGAAAACATACAAAATATAATGATTGGGCATGAATTGAAATACATCTTGAAATAGACAATTATATAGTAGAGTTTAGATTTAATTCATTCATCATGATCTATCTTATCATAGGACTTTCCTTATTATCTTATTCATGGATATTGTTGTTTCTTATCATGATTCCCTTACATTGGAATAAATAATTATCTTGGATAATAAACTACTTATCCAAATTTATGACACATTACTATATATGGTACATAGTATTGAAATTTTTTTCCATCCATCTTGTAATTCCTTTTTCCATGAAAATTAGATACCTTATTCCCCATCTTCCTACACTAAAAACATCTCCTATTTTATTTGTAAAATTTATCTTGGTGTTGCTTCCCTAAGTTTTTTTCCAGAAGGAAATTGAGCCTACATTATATTATAACATTTTCTATATGGAAATACTTGATATTTTTTCCTCCTCTTGTTTGAAATACTTAGAAATTCAACGAAGTGCATGTTGTTAATTGTGATTTTTTCGTAGCTGTTTTCATATAATCAATATATGTCCTACTTGAACTCCCATCTTATTGGGAATCTAATTTGGGAAGTAGTTTCATTTCCCTCCACGTTTTCATGACCCGTCCCCCGGGCCCGTGTCGTGACTACCACAAGCCCGCCTTCCATAGGCGAGGGGCTGACAAATAGCACCAAAGGTGTAATTTCATAAAACTGGGAAGGCATTCCCATTATAACCTATAACACACACACAATCAAGCACACATCTGGATGAAACACCACGTAAACTATATAACAAAAGAGTGCTGGAAGTAAAAGGGTCTATAATACAAGCCCAACTGGAAAGTACAAGTACAACTAAAATGCAATACAATTGAATAAAAAGAAAAGAAAGCTACTGGATCATCCTATGAAGTTCTTACCTGAAGGGAAGGTACTGATCATCTCCTTAGCACTCCATGTCCGTCCATCTCCTCCATGTACCGACAAGCCGTATGGTCCACCTCCGGGTACCGTCCAGTCCTGGTACTCTCAGGCTCAGTCAGTGATGTCCGGTGTCTGCAACCAACACAACAAGGTGCACGCATAGCCTGTGCAGGGGTGAGTATAACGATACTTAGTAGGGACCCCGATACCCTTAAGGTCTCACAAAATACAACAAGGATAAACCACAAAGTATGAAATCAAAAGATAACCTTACTTAGTTATATGACAATACATATACCTAATTTATTAAGTAATCCATCTCAATCATGAGGAAAACACAAAAGTACTAACTAAGCTCAACCAAGATTTTATTTTAGGGGTCGTATCAAGTAACATCCACAGTCACATTATCGAAACATCGACTACTGGATAAATCTTACTTAATCGAGTACAGTGGGCCTACCATGACACCAAGCGTGCTTCCCACTAACCTTGGAATGCGGATGTACTCCTCCTGTCGAGTACCGTGGGTCTTCCGCGTCACACAGAGCCACTCCCCACCATGGGTTTACCATGTCACCAAGGGCTCTCACCATCATAGCCTGTTGAGGTACACCTCCTGTCGAGTAACGTGGGTCTTCCACATCACCAAGAGCGCTCCTCCACTGTTGGTCTGCCATGACACCAAGGTTCTCCCCACTGGGCTTGTAGAGTCACTCCGAGTAAAATGGTCATCAATCGTCAGGTCTCAACCAGTTACTAGGTCCTGTAATATGCTCGCTCATCTCTGGGAGGATCCAATCCACGAGCTACTGGTCGATACTCCAACTATCACGAAGTCACACAAAAAATTATCTCAAAGGTCCACCACGTCATAGGGGTATCAACGCAACAGACGACGCCTCAATCGGACGATCGGTCTGTGAGTTATTAGGATTTTAGTCCAGGGGGCCAGGTTGGATTCGGGCACGATCCAAACAGACCATATCTCAACTATACCCCAAACTTCAATAGGGTATACTCAAAGGAACCGTCATTCTCCAAGATTACCAGATCCACTGACCGTTCGTCAAACGGACATTCGGTGCCAAAGAAATGGCCAAAAGAAGGTAAATGGTCGTAGTGGGCCTGGGTTCGGTCCGACCCGGTTGGACCAACCCAGTTCGGGTCGACCCGGCCAGACTCGTTGGGTCTGGCCCGGCCCGTTGGGCGGGCCTGCCCGTTGGGTTCGGCCTGCCACCCTGGGCCTAGGCCAGCAGGCCGCGAGGGGCCTTGGAGGGCCGAGAGGGCGTGGACCGGCCGCGAGGGCGCGAACCGGCCACTGGTCGGCGTGAGGGCGGTTCGGCCCGGAGGGCACCATGTGAGTGGCTCGGCTCGGAGGGCACCACGAGGGTGGTTCAGCCTGGGGTATGGGGCCGGTTCAGTCGGGGCACCGCAGGGGGCCGGTTCGTCCGGGGGATCAGAAGGCTGGCTGGCTGGTGCGGTCGGGGCGACTTGGAAGGCCGGCGGGCTAGCACGGTCGGGGCAGCTCGGGAGGCCGGCGGGTGGCACGGCCGACGGCCAGCGCGGTTCGGCCCGGTGCGGCGGAGCCAGTTCGACTAGGGCACCAGATCATCATGGGGGCAGCGTGGGTGGCGGAGGCCAAGGGTGGCGCGACCGTTTCCTTTGTCACCTTCGACGCCATTGTCGCCTTCCTCCATTTTGAATAACACCACAAAGAAGAACGACAAGGGGGTGAGGCCATGTTTGTTTGGAATGAACGCTCCGCGTTTAGAGTGGTAGCAAGCGGTTCATCAAGAACATAAAGAATGAACGAGCATGGAAGATATTTTAAAACATCAATTTCCATAATCCCTTGATAATTTCTATTACCAGCCCCACAAAGGAAAAATAAGGGAGAACATGCGATGTGTTAATAAAATAATGAATAAACCCCTACAACTTCCCACGACAATTTTTTCCCAACCCTCAAGGAAAACATCCGCAGATCAACTTGATTATAAGTTGATATGCATTATTTGTTTTTATAAGGAATGATTCAAGAGAATAAAATCATACTTAATTAAAAACCCTACCTTGTTATATGTTGTTTGATGTTAGTACGAGAAGTCATACGTCGATTTGTTGTAGACAAACAGGTCCTACGTTGTAGGAAGTTCTGAGAATGGATGTCGAAGTTATCGGCATTCTTCATGGAGGAAGCGTTCTTCATTAGAGAAGCTTTCTCCCAAGAGCTCCTCCTCTCCCCAATTCCATCAAATAAAAGAGATAGCCAAAATAAAAAGTGTTTCCCCAATTTAATCATAGACACAATTAAAATTTGATTAAATTAAATTGGCTCAATTAAGTGGTGTGTTGGAAAGATTAATGGTATGTGCGTTGGAACAATTAAGGTGGAGGAGGTCAAGAGGCTCTCCCTCATTAATTATGGGAGTTAAAGGTTTTATCCTAATTAAAGGGGGGTTTCAGGGGGTTTAAATTCTGGGTTGTCCCCACCACCATAATCTCTCATGGGAGGTTATGGTTTGGGTGGTCCCCACCACCTTAACCTCTCATGGGAGGTTAAGGTCTGGGGGTCCCCATTTCCTACTTCCACATGGAGGTTTAGTTCTGGTGGACCCCACCTGAAATATCCACATGGAAGCTCAAAATAAAATAAAATTAAGTTTATTTTATTTTATTATTTCCACGAAAAACCCGAAAACTAAATTTTGCCCTCATCCATCTATCGTCGAGGTGAAAGTCTCCTTATGTGAATACTGGTGCAGTGAGTTCAACGGTGCCCTCAAATTTCAATTCCAAGCACCAACTCAAAATTTAGAAAAACATGCTCGCACATTTACTGAACATACCTAAAATAAAGTTCAGAAATGAATTCCAGGCACTCCGGGCCTCAGAATCATACACTATCAATTTTCACAGACTCATGAAACACCCATTTAATTAAAAAAATACATGGAAATTCCGTGTCTTTACAATGATTGTCTGTTTATTCGCTTCCTCATATTTCCACCCATTAGTTACAATAATGGAAAAATTAGGTAATAGTATTATTAAACTATTAAATTCATAGAATGGAATCCAATAAAATTAAAGGTGTAATATATAATTGACATTTTCTCCATAACATATGAATTTATAGTCTCTAATATATGTTATCCATCCCCAATTTTCTAACATAGTAATTCTTATTCAGTATTTATGACATGGATGGAATTTTGCTCGATAATTTTATTTTGGGGGGGGGGGTCTAAGGCCTTGTTCAATCGCTCGCATCAAATTTTCCATTTGTTTAGTCATTCATATAAATACCCAATCATTACCACATCCAAAACTGGGTAAAGTCATCCTTTCTAAATGCATGTGGTTCTTTGCGGTTTCACGCCCAATGATGATTAAAACTCACATTCGTTAAGAATATGGGAGTTCAGGCTCATCACACCATTTTGGAGGGAGTTATTTCCTACTCATGAACTCAATCATAGATTTAAGATATTTTCAAAAAATCCTTCCCCAACCTCAATACAATACTAGATACCCTCATGATAATAACTTTATTACAAACTTGTGTTGAAAGGAATAATGATGTTCTTATCATAGGTTCTCTATCACACACTTATTTATTTATGACACTTTTGGTTGATTCGATGTTTGATCACATTGAGTTTATTATCGTGCATGGAGGTGGTTGGTGACTTGGATATGGGATTAAACCTATATGAGGAATCCTACTCATCTTGTAAAACAAGAATCAAAAGCCACATTATTCTTTTGGAATAGTTTATGGTCATGTGACTAGACCCATCCATTTAGTTTTAATGTCATACATTAAGGATATGAATATCGGGCATGGAACTCAATGAGGAATTGTATTTATCCTATTTTATATAGGATTCATTGTGTACATATGTATTATAGAGGGAATCTCTGATGTGAGAGACACGAGAATAGAGACCGTAAGTTTGACTTATTCAAATGAGAATTCCCTAGATTGATTATTCAAGAATGTAATGCTTTATGTGGATATAAGGCATAATCAAACATAAATCCCAATGATGGGCCCACACAAGGTGAATTATCAAAATGATTTTTATTAAATAATTGATGTTCTACAATCCCACATGAGATGTGCTCGATGTGAGAAACAAGTGATATTGTTAGATTATAAACATCACATGAGAGAATATATGTATGGGCCATGGAAATTTGTGTTTACCTTTGAGAGGAATGATTACCCATCTCATGGAGGATATGGTATAGAGATCAAGCCTTATTAATTATTCCTACATATCTTAGTTATGATGGGAAATAGATTTCTTGTAGTTCACTAAATCCAAGACCCACTGATGGGTTTTTTGTGGGAGATAACACCAAGAGATATTATTATAATCCCTGAGGATTTAGGAATGTTCGAGACTTATACAAGGATGGATGCCCTTTGTTGGGGCTTACACACTAATGTTTCCCAATTGCTCAGGGCTTACACTCTGAGGCTGCCTAATGACACACTCATTCTTTATCTTCTAGAAAATTAAATAGAGGTGGTAACCATTAAAGGTATGGTTGAGAGAATGACATTGGTAGGGTCACATGAGTGTGTAACCCTAGATCATCATGGATACTCCCTTTATAAAATAGGATGCAACCAAAATTTATGAGTTGGGGTCTATATGCTATGACTCCTAATGGGACTCCTAGACAAAGTGGGCATGTCATAATGTATTTTCCCTACATGTCTTGGATTCATGCTGGACATGTCTTGATTTCCAACCCAATATGTTGGGGTGTCAATAGGTTCTCAATGACATATACAAGGGCGTCTTCCTGACATGTCCATAATGCTTTAGATGATCTCAATTGAAATATATACAATATTTCTCAGGGTCAAATTTTATGTATCTAATAACTTTCCCATGATCAACTAAATTTTCTAGGATGCCTTCTTATGAGATAAGCGAACATATCTAAGGTGTTTCGTGTAACCAAGATGGATATGTATGGTGTATTTTTCATCATAAAAGTAGACATTAATATGCATTTTTTCATGATCAAATGAACTCATCTTTGGACTTTCTCATGAAATTTTTGACATGTCAATGGGAAATAATATGATTACTCCAAAATGTCAATGGTGGTTTGTGAGGTCATTCCAGCTTGTCTGGAGCTCCTCTTTTGACAATGCGGACATGTCAAGGGGATATCACAAGATCATCCTAACTAGTCTGGAGTCTGCCTTGTGACAAAGATGACATTTCTCAATCCACCCAATAACATCATGAGTCCCAAGATAAATATTGTGATTCTTCTCCCTTTAATTATTCATGTGGTGGGGCCTTGTGAATATGTTTAGGATCTTGCACCCATCTAGGCATTGATGCGCATTCCCAGAGTCATGCATCATGTATATATGGGTACCAATTTATCTTAGAAGAAAGATGAACACCCAAGGTTATTCTTCAAATAGAACCTCTTAGGGTCTTGAATAATGACTCTTTATAATTTTCGTATGACTCACGTGACCATTAAAGGGTATCACAATGGATTATTAGACCAAAAGTGGGTCTTCTTTATTAAGTTTGTATGTACTGTTGAGTTAATAAAATGCAGGAAGAGGATTTATGATCTATTTTTCACACATCCTCTCTATATTCCATGCATGAAAGGGGTGTCTATGAGGATATTGTGTTTTGAGGTAGCCATTTCAAAGGCTGCAAGTGGGCATCATGAATCATGAAGACTCTTGGGGCCTCAAGTTAGGGGGTATGCATGATCACCTATTCGAGGTTTCATAGAGACATCACATGCATGGAGAGGAAATGTTGGAAGATATCCATGTTGATTACCCAAAGCCAAGGGTGTAATCCTATATGATCATGTGTTCCAGTGAGTGTCATGCCATCATGAAGCTCTTTTGTCCATACGATTCCCACATCTTCAACAAAGGGTCTCATGATGGTCTCTTCCATCACATTAAGGGTCCCTAGGGATTTTTTATGATAAGACAACAATTTTTAGTATCTAAATTGTGCATCGTGAGTCAAATGGGATTTTTGAATTACATCATTGAAGGTTGGTATGTCGCATCACATGTGATTTAATTGACCATGTGAGCACATTATTTGAAGTAATTCTCTTTATGGGGTTATGTTAAAGACTTTATGGGGTACACACTAAGATCAAAATTCCAAATGAGAGTCATGGATGGTGAGATCATGAACAAATTGGTTTATCACATGATGGTGTAAACTCATTTCACGAACCAGGCATCACATGACAATCTATTCGTCAAGAAACCACTTGATCCTCAAAAGGACATACATTAGGATCTTGCAATCAGCTATGAAATTTTTATGGGGATGATCAACGATATTTTCTATTCCCTATTATCGTCCATTTTATGATCTCTCTTATTATTACCCTATATCTTCTTTTTTGATTTTTTTGATAGGTGAAAGTTGTTTATAAAAGCGGATTGGATGAAGATGGTTCCAGTTTGTAGTGGGTGGATGTCGCGTGCACCTCTTGAGGGAGTAGGGACATTCATGTTACTGTCATCACAAGGATTAAATATGGAATATTATTCATCATATGATTATTAAATTGGATCACACGATGCCTTTTTTCCTTCTACAATGCAATATGATAAAAAATCCAATTTAAATCAGATCAAAATCATTAATGAGGTGTAAGGGATCACATTTATAAATTGATCATGATTCCACAATAAATTTTATTCACATTGGTCCCATGATCAAAGTTTGATCATGAGAGGGTTTTGGGTGCTAGATGTTTCTCTTGTATAAGGACACTGGTGTTTTTAATTGTATGTTAAGTAGGATCATGCTAGTAATATATGACTCACACGGTAGTTAGATAAGGACTATAGATATTGAGGTGATGTCTAGAGGGTGACATAAATTCGTCATCAAGTTGAACCTGGATATTTCGGAGGTTGATGATGGGGTCACACGTTGTGCATGGATATTTTTTCAAAACTACACAGGTGTAGGATTGGATCAATTTTTAAATAATGATATGTGGGACTAGAGTGGATGGCTGGGATTAGTGGGAGGCATGATCAGACTTTCTAAATTTTATGCAACTCATACTACATAAGAAAATTTTCCATTCCTCCCTCTAGAATATAATCCATGATTCCATTTCTACTTCATCAAGCTGACAATGTGGTCATCACCCATACCACACACGTCACATGCATCCAAGATTTGGTCATGTGGGCTTTGGACCATGATGTGTGTGGTTTTGTCTATGGCCTTGCACACTGAATTCCCTAGACATGGGACTTCTCACTTCTTGTGGTAGCTATTCTCCCTCTTCTAGTCCGTTGGCTGGCCCAGTATGGATCATAAAGTGTGTGGTCAACCTTGGTCCCACATGATCTTTGTGGTCCACCCTTTTCTTGTTAGGCTAGTGGGTCAGCCATAAATGTTTGGAAATGTCATGTGAATCAATGTTGAATGAAATTCTTAGATGATTAAATTAATGGCCCAAGGTATATTCCCTTAAACCAAATATCAAGCTTTCATGTATGTAATTATAATGTTTTCCATGAAATTTACTTCAATGTATTTCATGGTATTCAAATTCCTAAAATCATCGATTGAAAATTTATGGATATATGATTATGGGTGTAAACCAAATTCATCGTTAGAAAGATATTCATTTGGAATGAAATGAATCTGACTATAATGTAAATTTAAGTCACTTTTCCTCATATCAGAAAATCTAGAAGGATTGGATATTGAGATTACTAAGATGACATGTACTGAGTGTTTCAAATTATGGATTTTATGTGTTTTCCAAAGGAGTCGTCTGACCGTGAGTTCTTGTATAAACCCAAGATAGGATGTGGATTTGGTTTGGTATATAGATACCTTGAAATTTGATTGTGTATGAATTCTAGAACGGATCATGGATTGAGTAGAATGGAACATGTGTTTTGATCCAATTAAGGTACTTGGATGTTTCTACATATACCATGAAGATGGGAACCAAGCCTTACATTGTTATAAAATATGTCACCACTATGAAGATCAAATTCATGCATTTAATACATAGGTTTATAAGTAAATAAACTTATGATGAATGTCCTTATGTAGATCTATCTCATATATAGGATTTGAAATATCACTATTTTGTGATGAAAAAATGAGTATAGATCCATGTTAAGGTAGAGGTGTTTCTTTAATCACCCATGATTCCTTCCTTTATATGTAATAAAAAATAGATCCATTATCCTAGATTTGAGTTCTTGAATTTACATAGGTTACTCTGAGAAACGTTTATCATTTCCAACAAACAAGAAATTATTCATTGACTATCCTACACTAATATACTTGAGATCATCTTATTTATAAATATAATTTTTATATGGTATCCTTCCCAAATTCTATAACATCATCATTTGTCAAGGGACTTAGCAACCATGGATTGATTTTTTCTAAGGGAATGTAAGGGAACCAATGGTTTAATTTTCTTTTTCCTTAATTTTCCCTAATAATTACATTGATGAAGACATAGTGGGTATGGACTTGTATTTTTCTTAGCTCTCATTTTTATAGGTTTTTGACCTGACTATTTTGTGTGCCTCTTTCATTTTATAAATGCTCAACATTTCATGGGAAAAATAAAGGGCATGTCTAGTGATTTGATACTTGAGGTGATATGTTTTTGTGTGGTGTTTATATGGTTCATAAGGACTGGTGTACCTTTCTTGAAAAGATGAGATTCATTTATTTTGTGGTTTTAATCCCTTATTCATCAATAACATTGCCAAGAAAAGATGATCTCTACTATTTTCCATGGATCATGGAAGATTTTTTTAAGGTAATATGGATGAGAATGAAATACTGGGGATGAAAAGTCTTCTTGGATAGTTGGAATGACAGTCATATAAATCATCACCCCAAAGATTGATTATGTGAATATTTGATGGAGAAGAAATATCATGTATTCCCTACACAATCTAAGATAATCAGTTATACTCTAGTGTTCCCATGGATCATAATGATTGATGCCTCTTTCTTGAAAAGAAGATATTCCTTTAGTTGGTGGATCAAGGATCTTATGTGTTAGTAGCATGGTCAAGAAAAATATTATCTACACTTCATTACAAGGGCTAGGAAATTCTTGTGAATACTCAAACTCCTAGATAATGAAGTTGGGTAAAAAAATAAAGCTATCCAATGAGGGTTATGAAACCCTAGGGAATTTTTTTCTATTCATTGGAATACTCAATCCCTACGACATGTGGTTTGGAATATTGATGTTTGGGAAATAAAATATTAGATAATGGAATAACACATTCTTTACATCAGAAATGGTAGAAAACATGGTGACATAACATTGAGGATGTAAAATCTGATACGATATTTTTTTTGTGGTTTAAAAATCATGGTTGATAGTGTTAATGTCATAAAAATGATACGGGATATCCACACAAAGAGATGTACTGACCACTCTAAGGTACTGATTTCATCCTTGGTGAGGCCAAGCTCATAAGGATAAGAAGGCCATCCTTATAGATCCAAGAATTCACCTTTTGGTGGGTCTAAGCCCTTGTTCATTAGTGGAATTAACAAAATGAGATATCTATTTTCCTTTTCAATGGTTATGGGAGGTCTTCATTAACCCAAATTTATCAAATCATGAAGTGTGATTTATGGAGATGTTAGTATGAAAAAATAGTTCGATCACCCTAAAAGTTGTGTGACCACCTAGATAATATATTCTCATGGTGAGGAGATGCGACAAATCATTTCTCTATCTTTTCCATATACTAGGGGTTCTAGTGAGTATAGATTGTAATTTACTAGGGATTCAATATAGAACATATAATATTTATGCCTTATCTATTTGTTCCCTAATTTTTTCTAATAATCTAGAGATTAATAATTAACGAGTGAATACACGACTTTTTTTCCTGCCACCCATTATAGGTTTCCAACCTAACATGTTTTGTGTCTCTTTCACTAGTAGTTTTAAGGTCTTGTGATTTGAACCATCACATTATATATTTGAAGTTCATACCACTTTCACTAATGTCCAGGTAGTTTAATCTCATGACTTGCATGGACCTCATAGGAGAGATGTTACAAAAAACACTAATTTGGATACCTAGCGTCAAGAGTCCTCCAACATCATTCAGAACATGAGATGAAAATGTAGTAAATTAGGACCTAATCTTATCATTTCATGAGTAATGATATGGGATAGTTATGCCGAGGAATATCCTAAACAACCTCTACTATAAGGTTCTTCCATTGTGAAGTCAGGCATATAGGGATTATAAAACCCTTTTTATTAGAATAATATGTCTCTGGTTTGAGGGTCAAATTCCCTTATACATCAATGTAATGGCCAAATTCAGAGATCAATTTTATTTTACTAGAGTTATGAAAGTTTGATGGAGATCATAGGTATTCAAGACATGATGTGTGGAACATGGTTTTTAGTTCTTTTAAATGATTGAAGATGAACCTCATACTCTAGTTGACTGAGGTAAGTCACTTGTGGTCCACTGATGACGAATGAAAATTGGGTGATCATCATCATAGTTTATCATAATTTTGTGGGGAATTTTCTATGTATTTTAATCTCCGGAGGTAAGGACATTTTCCATGAAGTTTATCATCATTCGGTAAGGATATATTTTTTGTTCAATTTTAATGTTGCACGACCAATACATTTTCCTTGTAATTTATCATCCTGTAGTAATTATATACTTCATTTTAGTTTATGTTCATGTGATAAGGGGGTATTCACATGTATTTTAATATAATGTGGTAAGGACATGGGAATTGAGATGAACGGATGAAAACTTTGCGGTTGGGACCTTGGATTGATGTTCAGGCATTACTACGTATCTAATGAGAATGATAATCCAGTAATCTATAGTTTTGAAAGGTCATGAAGTATAATGTCACAGGGTGAGGATGTGGATCCCTTGATGTGAAATAGTGGTACAACAACCGGTACCATGAATGGAATTATGGGTGTCATAAATATCCCATGGTGATGAGAATCAAGCCACACATAGTTCAGAATAATGTTCCCAGTACAGGTATGACCCATACGTAAAGTGTACGGGAATATTTATATTGATTTGTTTTGACTGGGCCTAATTCTAGGAATTCATATGTCACTATGTGTCCCACATGGATCAGAATCATGTCACACATAGTTATCGAGTGGGAAATTCACTACATAGTTCTGAACTATACATAGAGGTGGGAATTATTTACATTAATTATTATAGTTAGGCCCATGATTGAAGACCCATGTGTCACTATGTATCATGTGATTATAGGAATCAATCTATACATTGTTCATGAGAAACCATGTAGTTTAAAATCATGTGAGAAGGAATTGTGGAAGGGTGTGCGCTCCATTTATCATGTATGTTTGGGAATCACTATGTATCTCATGAAAATGAGAATCAAGCCACACATAGTTCTTGAGGCACTTTCCAATTTAACATAATGTGAAAGGATTTGGGAACCTTTATTTGAAGAGGGATAGAGTGGATAGATATGTGGTAGATGACCAACACAAACTATAGTGGTCCACTCAAGCGATCTCTCTGGGAGTGTGCATTTTGATGTCATGCATGGGAGATTAATGGTGCATTATATAATCATGTAATGAGGACTCACAGTTTGGATTTTATGGTATTTAATTTGGGAATGATATGGTCCTATCAAAAGATGTTATGTCTTGTTTTTTTAGGAATACTTACCGGTACTCCTAAGCCCAGGTGATCTATGATCAATGTGGTTTTTCTCACTGTGTAGAGGAATTTAAGAGAAAGACAAGGTAATTTTTTATCTTATAGTGGTTCGAACAAGACATAAGATAGAGGCATACCTATGTATCACATTGGAAGTGGGAATCAATCCATGTTTAGTTCTAGTAAAAACTTGTTGTTTAACATCATGTGGAAAGGATGGGGGTTAATTGGCGTGAATGAAGATGGATATTATGGATCCATACAGTTTTATGTAATGTGGTAAGGAAATTTTCCATGAAGTTTAATGTCATTTGATATGGAAACTAGATAAATAAATGTGAAAGGAAAGTAATCCCATGTATGGGACCAATAATAAATGTTTGGGTGTCACTACATATCCTGTTATGGAAAGAATCTAGGCATATGTAGTTCGTAAGTAACTATGATGTTTGACGTCATGCATTTGGTGTGAACTCCATACATTTTATCATCATGTGGTCAAGATTAATTTGAATAGTTTAACATCATGTAATCTAGATGAAGGATATCATTCAGTTTACAATTCTTGTTGTTTGGACTTCATCCACGCTATGTAATGTCATGTGGTAAGGATGATTGATTTCTCTATGTGAATGAAGAGAGAGTCTGTGAATCCATGTAGTTTTACATTTTGCATTGAGGACATGGTATAACTTATAGCTTAAATTCTTGCAGTTTGGAACTGGTTTTAGATTTTAATGTCATATATCTAGGAAAATCTCCATATAATTTAATGTTATTTAGTTAGGATGAATGAAATTTGGTTTCTAAAGGTAACTCTTTCATCTATCCCCTAATTCAACTAGTGAGGGGGGCGAGTTATTACTTTTTAATGGATTATTCACCATTGAAATATTTTTTCAAAAATTATGAATCTCTTTTGATATTCATGTACGTACTTTGTAGCTATTGGGATACTTTCAAACCCACAAAGAGGGATTGATAATCGGCTTCATTATTTTTGCACCCTTTAGACAATGTTAAAGAGTAGTTCATAACATCTTTGTTTGGAAGGACAAGTATAATCCCTATACCAACATGATTTATCTTTGGTTTTTACATCTGTTTTCTCACTAGATTCCATGAGGATCCATCAAATTACATATCCCATATCTAGGGAGTGTCATGGTCATTAAATAAATCCTCAACTAGAAGCTTAGTTTGTTCTAGTTTATTTTTTGTGGCATGATGTTCTATGAGAAAATAACTTAGGTCTTTCCCTTTCACTGACTTCTAGGATATGAACTGAATGTTTTTTTGATATAGAATGATGTCTCATTGATCCAAGGTCCTATTAAACATTAAATAGAAAATTATGTACTTGAGAGGATCAATATGGTATACTAGATGTAATTTGTGGAGCTAACATCATCATTCTAAGGTAGTAGAGACTATTATAACTTCCCGCACAATTTTTCTCTTTGAGGAGGGAATCCAATGAGTGTTCCATGGAATCCATATAAATGATGGGTGGCCTCCCTTCCACTCGAGGAATCGAAACTGGTGGGTGTACCATATACTACTTGAGACTTTTGAAGTATTTTTGGTAGGATAGGGGTGCATCCTAATAGATTCTTATTTGGATCCTCAATTCTCATCATGTAGGCTATGATGGTACATAGACACTTCTAAATTCAGTCTTGGAATTTTTGTGTAGTTCCAAGAGAGCACATATTATTTCTGGTTTAGAAATGTAATGTACATATATTTCTATTGAAGGGGAATAGAGGCACTAATAATTGTATTTCATATGTCTTCTTATGTTCCTAGATTTATCTACCTAAGATAATATATGGTGGTGGAGACATCTTCCTTGAAAGCTGGTGGGGTGTTCCTATAATCATCCTCATGTTAATGGAATCTTTATTCCAAGGGATATGAAATGTTTGTGAATACTCAAGAACCTTGATGATGAAGTTGAGTATATAAATAAAGCTATCTAGGGAGGGTTTTTACCCACCAGGGAAATTTTTTCTCTTCATTGGAATGCTCAATCTCTAGGACATGTGGTTTCAAATCATGATGTGTGGGAAATCAATATTAGGTAATGTATTGATGCATTCCATACATGAGATACGGTATAAAAAATCGAGACATAATGTTGAAGATGTCAAATAAAATCATGTAGTTCAGAATGGGGATTTTAAATAATGGTCGATAGTGGTAATGATATAAGAATGATATGGTATAGTCATGAAAGGAGAGGTGCATACCACTATAAGGTGACAAGTTCTTCCTTGGTGATATCAGGATCACTGGGATAGAAGGCCCTCCTTATAGAGCCAAAATTTCAATAGTTTGTGGGTATAAGTCCTTTTGTGTCGATGGCATGATCGAAATGAGAGATCTATTTTCCTTTCAAATGGATATGGGAGGTCTGTAGTAACCCAAAGTGATCAAATCGTAAAGTTTGGTTTATGGATAATTTAGTATCAAAAAAGGGATTGATCGCCATAAAAGTTGTGTCACCACCTAGAGATCATATTCTCATGGTGAGGAGATGTGAAAAATCATTGATCTAACTGTTTCATGGACAAGGGGGTCCAATGAGTGTATCATGGTATTTATTAGGGATAAATGTAGACCATATAAGATTTAAGCCTTATTTATTTGTTCCCTAATTTTTTCCTAAACTCTAGATATGAAGATTTAACGAGTGAAGACTTTACTTTTTCTTTGGCCACCATTTGTAGTTTTCCAACATGACATGTTTTGTTTCTCTTTCACCAGTAGATTTAAGGTTTTGTGATTTTAACCATAACATTATATATTTTATGTTTATAAAACTTTGACCACTATCCTGGTAGTTTAATGTCATGACTCAAATGGACCTCATAGGGGAGATGTTACACAAAAGCCTAATTAGGATACCCAAGGTCAAGAGCACTCTAACATCATTCTGATCAAGAGATAGAAATTTTTTGAATCATGACCTATGATTATCATTTAATGAGTAATGATATGGGATAGTCATGTCGAGGAAGATCTTGAACACCCTCTGGTTTTGGGTTCTTTCATTGTGAAGTTAGGCTTATAGGGATTAGAAATCCCTCTATATTGGGATAATATGTCACTGTTTAGTCGGTATAAAGACCTTCTATGTTAATGGAATGGACAAATTGAGTGATCAATTTCATTTTCCTAGAGTTATGAAAGGTTTATGGATACCAAAGTAATTCAAGAAATGAAGTGTGGAACATGGTTTTTGGTACTCTTAAATTATTGAAGAAGAACCTCGTACTCAGGTTGACTGAGGTAAGTCTATTGTGGTCCTTTTATGAGGATTGAATATTTGGTGATCAGACTCATAATTTATCATCATTTAGTGGGGAATTTTCCTATGTATTTAAATGTCATGTAGTAAGGACATTTTTCATGATTTTTATCACCATGCGGTAAGGATGTATTTGTTGTTCAGTTTTAATGTCTTGCGGCCAATACAATTTCCTTTAAATTTATCATAATACAGTAAGGATGTACTTCGTTGTAGTTTATCGTTAGGAGATAAGTGAATATTACCATGTAGTTTAATATCATGCGGTAAAGACTTGGGAACTGACATGAACGAATGGAAATGTTCCGGTTGTGACCATGGACATAAGTTTGGGTGTTACTATGTATCTCATGAGAATAATAATAAAACCATGTGTAGTTTTCAAAGTACATGAAGTCTAATGTCATGAGGTGAGAATGTGGATCCCTTGATATGAAATGGTCGTTTAACAGCTAGTCCCATGGATGGAATTATGGGTGTGACTACATATCCCATGGAGATAAGAATCAAGCCACACATAGTTCTTAAAAATGTTCTCAGTATAGGTACAACCACTATGTAATGTGAGGGGGGATATTTATAATAAATTTTTGTGACTGGGTTCATACTGGGATTTTGGATATCACTATGTATCCATTGAGTCCGAGAATCAAGTCACACGTAGTTCTCAAGTGGGAAATTCACCACGTAGTTCTGACTTATACATAGAGGTGGGAATTAGTTCCATTAATTATTGTAGCTGGGATAAGTATTAAAGAACCATGTGTCACTACATATCCTATTATGACCATAATCAAGCCTCACATAGTTCTTAAAGAACCATGTAATTTATCATCACGCGGGATGGAAGAGGGAATGGACGTGGGCTCCACATATCATGTAAATTTGGGCATCGCTACGTATCTCATGAAAATGAACATCAACCCACACATTGTTCATGAAGAACCATGGAATTTTACATTATGTGGAAAGTATGTGGGATCCACAATTTGAATATGGATAGAGTATCTAGATGAGTGGTAGAAGACCAACACCAACTACAATGGTCCTCTTTGGTGAGGTCTCTGGGAGTATTCATTTTGATGTTGTGAAGGGGAGATTAACTGTGTGTTATAACATCATGTAATGAGGAATCATGGTTTGGATTTTATTGTCTTGCATTTGAGACTGAGATGGACCTATCAAGAGTTGTTATGCCTTTTTTTTGTGGAATCCATTACCAGCACTCCTAATCCCACATGATATATGGTCACTGTGAAAAATAGGGGATGAAAAGGGTTTTTATCATTGTGTAGAGGCATTTAAGAGCAGGACAGGGGAATATTAATTCATTTGGTGGATAAAAAAATACACAAAATAGAGGCATCCTTATGTTTCCCATTGTAAGTGGGAATTACTCCATATTCAATTATTGGAAACCCGTGTGGTTTAATGTCATGTGGTAAGG
The DNA here is from genome assembly GCA_963277665.1 of Viscum album. Taxonomy (NCBI): domain Eukaryota; kingdom Viridiplantae; phylum Streptophyta; class Magnoliopsida; order Santalales; family Viscaceae; genus Viscum; species Viscum album. The sequence continues at coordinate 518,711,344 of OY728141.1, forward strand.
ATGTGGGTTACTCGGTGAGAATGGTGATGTATGTTATGGATCGGTAAAGTTTTATGTAATGTGATAAAGACATTTACCTTGTAGTTTAATGTCATTTGGTATGGAAACTAGATAACATAGTATGCATGGAATGTAATCCCATGGTTGTGCCCAATAATAATGGTTTGGGTATCACTACATATCATATTATGACAAGAATGTGGACATACGTATTTCTTAAGGAACTGTGCAGTTCGACGTCATGTGTTTGGGATGAACACCGTACAGTTTATCATCATGTGGTCATGATTAATATTAATAGTTTAACATCATGTACTCTAGATGAAGGATATAATTTAGTTTAAAATTCATGTTATTAGGACATGATCCATACTATTTAATGTATTGAGGTAACGATTATGGATTACTCGATGGGATAGAAGAGAGAGGTTGTGAATCCATGCGGTTTTACCTTGTACAATGAGTACATGGTATGCCATGAAGCATACCTTCTCGTTGTTAGGACTTGGTTACACATTTTAGTTCTATGTAGCTAGTACAACCTAAATACATCACAACAACATGTGGTTAGTAAGAATGCAATGTGGTTTCTAAAGGAAAATCGTTCATCTATCCTCGGATGTAGCCAGTGAGAGGGGAGATTTATTCATTTTTAATGGAATATTCTCAATTGATATATTTTTTCACCTATTATGAGTCCCCTTGGATACTCAGGTTTGTTCTGTGTAGCTGTAGGGATAATTTTAATCCAATAATGTGTGCTTGATACTCGAATTCATTATTTTTACATCCTTTGTGTTGGTTGGAGTGGGAACTCAAGAGGGGGGTGAATTGAGTTCCAATTAAAATTTCTATTTAAAGTCCTTTACCAAAATCCCCCAATTTAAAATACTAATTGAGTTGTAGTGAATTTGAATTAAAGAAAACTTTCAGTTAGGTTCTCAAGGGATTGATTAATTCCTAGTTAATCTAATCAGAAGATCAGATTAGCTTTTGAAACTAACCAACTGATTTACAACTAATGGAAACTCTTGCTAATTCAATTATTAGAGTAACTTTGAAAAACAGTTTAAATTTTAAAGCACTTAGCAGGGGAATAAAAGGTTTCAGATAAAACTAAACACAGCACGTCAGATATAACCAAGAGGTTCAGTCTCAAGCCGAGAATTAGTCCTCTCAATAATTTATATAAATTTTATCCACACCCTGGATTGGGGTTTACAAAAATTTACAACTGTCCAGGTAAAAGACCTCTACCACAGTTCTATGTGGGAAACAAAAAAAACAGCAAATACAACTGTCTAGGTCACACACCACCTCTACCACTATCCATAGTGGGAAATAGATGATGTAAGGAGTTTGAATGAGGATTTACAGATCCTCCAGTTAATGTTCAGGAAACAATGTATATGTAAATTAAAACGGATGACACACACTGCTCGTAATGTAAACAATAAATCATTGAGCAAGATATAGAGTTTAGAGAGGCTCTAGTGATAGCAGTGTAGCTTCTGGACTCCTTCAGATTGATCAGAAATGGTTTTGAGTCCTCTTCTGGTTTTTGTCTGGAAAAGAGAGTGTCGTCTTCTTGACATCAAGGTTCAGAGATAGTGAAAATGTAGTCGATGATGTTCTTCAAAGTCCTTGTGAATGTACAGAGCTCTTCTTGAGTGAGTGTGACTGTGTATGATCTTCTTGTGTATTTCACTTGTAGATCACTTTTGTATTGTGCTTGTATGTATTGCAGTAACAGGGAATTCTTGTATTTATGGCACGAGCTCCGGAAAAAGAAATGATTTCTTTTTGCAGGTATGAGGTATGGTTCCCTCACATCCAACAACCTTCATTAAATAAACGATAGAATAGTAAAAAATACCTAATATGATCATTGGTTAGATTAAACAAATATATAGAAATTAAGGCAGCATCGGGTTCTCTGGAACGATAGCTTTGAATATTGGTAGCCTTTTGTCACGGTAGGTCTTTGTATCGGTAATCTCTTTTATCGGTAACCTCTTGTGTAACGGTAGCCTTTCTATCGGTAGACTTCATGTCTGTCGGTAGACTTGATCGGTAGTGGTATACTTAATGTACCGGTGACCTTTCGTGTAATGGTAGCCTTCATGTACGGGTAGCTTCCTTGGTGTATCGGTAGACTTCCTTCGATAACTTGTCTGTAATGGTAGGCTTGCATAACGGTGACTAGTTTGTATCGGTAAGCTTGAATAACGGTGACTTTTCTGTATCGGTGACCTTCACGTGACATTAGACTTCTTGTACTGGTGGACTTGATGTATCGGTGACCTTCACGTAACGGTAGACTTGTTGTACCGGTGGACTTGATGTATCTGTGACCTTATACATAACAGTGGACTTTACAAATTGGTAGCTTTGTTCTGTAACGGGGACCACCTGTCTGTTTAAGCATTCTATTGGCAGAATGGGATAAGTTAAAATATATATCCATCCAGTAATCGAATTCTTTGAAGATAATTTAAATATTATAATATATGAATATGTGCATGGTGTACAGAAATACTAAAATAAGTAATTAATCATTAATCAATATAGGGATTATCAAACTATAATTGAGCATAATTGGGATTATCAAAATATGAGTTCAACTATTTCTCCCAGAGGGTTCAATAATCTCCCCCTTTTTGATAATCACAACTTATGCCAAATTATTAAGAAAAAATAAAATGGTGTCAGAGAAAGAAGTTCCAAACAAAACTTTAAAACAAAACTTTAAAACAAAGTTGTCATTTTTCTCCCCCTTTCAATTGCACTCCCAATTCTCATTAGTTTCATTTTCTCCCCCTTTGTGATTAACAAAAACAAGGGTAGAATCAGAGAAATGTAGAGACTAAAAGAGAACAGATTGCAAAAAAAAACAAAGTAAAGTCGATAATGTAAGAGTAATTTTCCATTAAATCACAAAAGGTAAAAATTGAAAAAGTCAGTATTACAAAAATACAAGTGAATCCTATCAAAAACATCCAGAATCACTCAATCATCCTATTGAATAGGAGCCTTTCCCTTAGGATCAGAAGAGGTTTAAGGGTCAGATTGAGTAGAGGGATTGGGAATAACTGAAAGAACAACTGGAGGGTTAGCCACTAAAACTGTACCGGATCTGAAATATGTGATATTCTGTGGGATCATAGGTGTCAAGCATCGAATATCCTGAACTGGAGTCAATTGAGGTGTACTCCCAGAGGCAGAGGCAGGAAGTGTAGGAGGTACAATCACAGGTCTAGCATCCACATGCAAGAATTCTAGAAACAGGTTCCTGAAATCCATAATAATACTACCTCCTCTCTCCATTGCCGACACCAAATCATCTCGACTTTCAATGAATTTATCCAAGGCAGGAGTAAGCTCCCTGAGCTTACTAACCTGTTCTCTGAAAGCTTGAGTCACTAGAGGCAAATTCAAATTCACAATCAAGATCTTGAAATGGTTGGTCATTTGATGATTGGTATAGACATTCTCAAAGTAAGAATCCACTTTATTATTAATTGCCACTAGAGAAGCATTAGTTGCCCGTAGGTGATCACGAACAAAACTACTAACTTCCCTAGTGGTAGCAAGGATCTGAGTATCTGAGGTACCAATGGTACTGGACTTAGCCAACTCTTCTTGGATAATAGTTCTGATCTAATCAAGGTTCAAAGTGGAGATGGATGAGGGAAGGGGTTTATCTGAGAAAGCTACTGTCTCCTTGAAAGATTGTGTCAGATTATTAACCACCTTCTGAACAAGTTCATCTTGACTGTTCAAATGTTCTTTGACTGATGTCTTAAAAGCCTCAAATACTTCTACAAACTGCTTGGCTACTTCTTTGATATATCTGATATCAGTATTCACTTGGGTTTGAAAAATGTTCATGGAAGTTAATGAAGCAATTGATTATCTTGGAGAAACCACAGCTCCTGTACAACTATCAATTTGAGTATGGCATACTTTAACTTCATCCATCATTCCCTTCATTAGACTAGACACAACACATCTCATAGATAGCTCCAGTTATTTCTCCACACAGCTCATTTCATCAACCAGGATTTTCTTCAAATCTGTCACTGATTCTCTCAGTGCTTCTTTCATTTCATCCTTTAAGGACTCAAGGTCCTCCTTGGTTGCCAAATTTTCAGCCACAATAGGTAGGATAACTGATTCCCTTTGGGGCTGGTCTTCCTCATCAGAATCTCCATAATTGAGTCCAAGTACCATATATCCTGGATCTGATGTCCAACCTTCAATGTCATACAACACAGAAACTGAACCAAGATGCTCCCCCTCACTTAGATCATTCTGCTGAGGAATCTCCTCTAACTATTCTGCTTGAGGTAACTCTACAGCCTCCTCTGCAACTTCAGCAGATGCAACAACCATTTGCTCTGATAGTTCAACAGTATGGTTAGTCCTATCCTTTTCTGAGTAATCAATGAATCTCTCATCAAGGGAAGTATATGCCACTTCTGCTTCCTGAACAGGCACAATCTTGTCTGTATTAGCAGTCAGAGGGCTCAAACTGAGCTCTTATTCTTCATTTTCCTCAGCATCTGCTTCACCAGCAGCCTCCTTTTCTCCATTAACAAAATTATCGGATTTGGTTTCCTCATCCTCTTCATATGTTTCCTCAACAACATATTGATATGCTTCTTCTTCTTCTTCTATGGTCTCAGTATCATTGTCCTTCAGAATAGTTTCTCTCCTTGGTAGTTCTTTTGGAGGGCTAGCTGCTCCATAGGAAATATTTTGATGCACAGGACTAGGAGGTAGATCTGGGACTCCTCCTTCCTCAATTGATGTCTCTTCCTCCTCAGCTTCAGCTTCATTATCACTGTATACCGATTTTGGATCATCTTGTCCAAGACCAGGATCCCTCACATCCTTTGGTCTAGAAGGATGGTCCACAGGAGTGTACTTTTCATAGAATTTACCTTCATCATTAACCCATGATTTCTTCCAAGGGTTCCAGCTAACTTTCATGTACTTAAAAATAGTCCTGGTGAGGCAAAAGTTATCCTTAACCACAATAGTTTCATCCTGAGGTTCAGTTACCACCTTTTCCTTCAAAAGAATAGAAATCAACTTAGAAAAGAAAATTGCATTGGATTTAGACTTCGGTCTAGTCATATCCTCAATCTGAATCATTAGTAGTCTGCACAAGTTCACATTTACTCCATGATTTAATAGATACAACAAATAAATATCCTGAAATTTGAGGGTAGCAAAATATCCTTTTCTTGGACTAATCACATGCTGAATGAACTTGAAAACTAGTTTATCCTCCCCTACCATTTCTGCAGCAATGATCTTTCTAGGGGTTCCATTTCCTGTCAATTCCAACAAGGCATCCTCATATTTGAAAAAGTCACTAGCAGTAGGTATGGATTTTTAATAAAATCCATAATCACCACTATGTGGAACATTAAGGTTCTTAGCCCATTCAACTGATGAAAACGAAAACTTTTGACCATTCACAAAGGAAATCATCCTATTCTCCTCTTTTGAAGTCTCAAAATAGACAAACTCATAAAACTCTTTTACCAGTACTGGATAATATGATCTATTATTGTTCGTGAAGCACTCGAGCCATCCTTTGGCTTGTAAGATCTTCAGAATCAAGGACTTGCTTTCCAACAGCCATTCCACACATAACTCCTTTTCCACTACAATTTCTCACTTCGATAAATGCGGATTCATGGGATTCCTTCGAGAAACACTTCTAATAATACCACTAGCACCAGTATTGGTTACTTTCTTCTTCTTATCTTGTGGCGCATCACTCCCTTCATCCACTGAGGGTCGCTTCACACGGGCCATTTCAGATTCTGAGGCTTAGGGTTTGGCGAGCTTGAGAGGTTTAGGTAGGAGGGATTAAAAAAGAAGGGTTCACAGTGATTGAGTGATGTCTAGAGTTGGGTTTAATATACTTTAGGATTCACATATAAAATAAATCTCATATTAAAAATTGTTTGAAGTCTCAACTTTAATACGAAAATTTTAAAACAGCGTGAGAGATGTACCGGTGAGGTGTCCTTAAATAGTGAGGTCTATCCTAACAGTGAGGTTTATCTAACGGTGAGGTTTATCTAACAGTGAGGTTTATCTAACGGTGAGGTTTATCTAACAATGACGTTTATCTAACGGTGAGTTTTATCTAACAGTGAGGTTTATCTTATGGTGAGGTTTATCTAACGGTGAGGTTTATCTAACGGTGAGGTTTATCTAACGGTGAGGTTTATCTAACGGTGATGTTTATATATACTGTTTTAAGAGTAAGTTATCATTCCTAATTCGTGTCTAATGAAACTTAATCTTTCTGAATATAATGGCTTAGTGAAAATATTAGCTAATTGGAGTTCAATGCCTATAAATTCAAGAGTTATATCACCTCTTTGATAATGATCCCTTAGAAAGTGGTGTCTAACATCAATGTGTTTGGTTCTAGAGTGAGACACAGGGTTCTTTGAGATGTTTATCGCACTAGTGTTATCACAGTTAATTGAAACATGTTTAAAATCAAATCCATAGTCCAATAAAGTGTGTTTCATCCACAGAATCTGTGCACAGAAACTACCAGTAGCTATATACTCTGCTTCAGCAGTAGATAATGCAACCGAGTTCTGTTTCTTACTACACCATGATACTAGGGACTTTCCAAGTAAATGACATGTTCCAGATGTGCTCTTTCTATCTAACTTGCATCCAGCAAAGTCAGCATCTGAATAACTAATTAAATCAAATGATTTTCCTTTTGGGTAAAGCAGTCCCAAATTAGCAGTATTTTTAAGATATTTGAAAATCCTTTTAACATCAAGTAAGTGTGACTCTTTAGGGTTAGCTTGAAATCTAGCACACATACATACACTAAACATAATATCAGGTCGACTAGCAGTAAGATAAAGTAAACTCCCAATCATACCTCTATAATTAGTTTGATCTACTGGTTTCCCATTTTCATCAATATTTAATTTACAGGTTGTACTCATAGGTGTATAACTCCCCTTAATACTATCCAAACCAAAACATTTTAATAAATCCTTAGTATATTTATGTTGATTTAAAATAATACCATATTTAGTTCGAAAGATTTGAAATCCAAGAAAGTACTTAAGCTCTCCCATTAAGATCATTTCAAACACATTTTTCATAACTTTGAAGATTCAGTACATAGAGAATTTTTAGAAGATCCAAAAATAATATCATCAAAATATATATGTACTATTAAAACATATTTTGAAATTCTTTTTATAAAAAGAGTGGGATCAGAAATTTCTTTTGTAAATCCTTTTGAAATAAGAAAATTTTTATGTCTTTCATACCAAGCTCTTGGAGCTTGTTTTAAACCATATAAAACTTTAGAAAGTTTAAAAACATGATTTTGAAAGTGAGGATTTGAGAAACCAGGTGGTTGTTCTACAAAAACATCTTCAACAATAAAACCATTTAGAAAATCACATTTCACATCCATTTGATATAACTTGAAATTAAGATGTGATGAAAAGGAATGTAAGATCCTAATTTCCTCTAATCTAGCTATAGGTGAAAAGGTTTCATTATAGTCAATTCCATCTTCTTGATTGTAACCTTGTGCAACTAGTCTAGCTTTGTTTCTCATGATGTTTCCAGATTCATCAACTTTGTTTCTAAACACCTATTTTGTGCCTATGGTTAAAGTGTCTTTAGGTCTTTCTACTAATTCCCAGACTTTATTTCTTTCAAATTGATTTAGTTCTTCCTGCATAACCATTACCCAAAATTCATCATTGATAGCATCATTAATATTTTTAGGTTCCAACTATGAAAGAAAGGCTTGATGTTCAACCTGATTTCTTAGAGAAGCTTTAGTATGTGTTCCTCTATCTAGATTACCTACAATAACATCTAAAGGATGGTTATTTAGAGTCCTAGTTGGTCTCGAAAAGGTAGGGCTAGAGATTTCAGGTTCATCAACAGGTTCGGAATCAACAGAAGTAAGTTCTGGAAAATTTCCAGAACTGGATGTTTTAACTACAGTTCCACTGTCTTTATCATTAAGGTTCAAAATAGAGAGATCATCTTCAAGATTTTCAACAGAGGTATTAGGTTCATGTGGATTAGTTTCATCAAATTTGATGTGAACAGATTCCACCACACATTTCATTCTCTTATTGAAAACTCTATAGGCTTTACTTGAAATAGAGTAACCTAGGAAAATTCCTTCATTACTCTTGGATGTAAACTTGTCAAGATTATCTTTGGTATTAATAATAAATACTTTGAAACCAATAACTCTGAAGTAGTTAACCTTAGGTTTCCTATGGTTCCATAACTCATAAGGGGTCTTCTTAAGAACAAGTCTGATCAAGACTCTATTGATAATATAACAAGCTGTATTGACACATTCAGCCCAAAAATAAATAGGTAGGTCATACTCATTGAGCATGGTTCTGGAAATTTCCTGAAGGGTTCTATTCCTCCTTTCTACTACACCATTTTGTTGATGTGTCCTAGGGGCATAGAAATTGTGACTATAGCCATTGTGTGAGCAGTAGGATTCAAACTCGTGATTTTCAAACTCATGACCATTATCACTTCTCAAGGTTTTAATCTTAAGTCTACTAAGGTTATCTACAGACATGGAATACTTAACAAAGTAATAAAAATATTCACTTTTGTGAGCTAGAAAATATACCCAAGTATACCTAGAATAGTCATCTACTAGAACATAGACATAGTGCTTCCCATTTAAACTAGAAACTCTAGAAGGTCCAAACAAATCCATGTGAATCAACTCAAGAGGTTGAGAAGTTGACACTTCTTTCTTTGATTTAAAAGAAACTTTATGTTTCTTTCCCTTTCGACAGGGATTACGAACTTTATCTACTGGGAATTCAAGTTTTGGTAGGTCTCTAACTAAGTTATTTCTAGTAAGTTTTCTAAGTGAATGCACATTGGAGTGTCCTAATCTTCTATTCCAAAGACAAGAATCTTTATGAAAATCATTTAAACAAGTAATATTTTTCATATCTAAAGAATTTAAATCATCAGCATAGACATTTTCATTTTGAAAGGAAGAAAATACTAATGCATTTTTAGAATTAAAAAAATTGCAAGAATCGTTTTCAAATTTAACATTAAAACCATCATCACATAACTGATAAATACTTAGTAAATTATACTTAATTCCATCAACAAATTGAACTTTAGAAATTAATAATGAGTCAGTGTTACTAATCTGGCCTAAGCCGATGATTTTCCCATTAGAGTTATCACCAAAAGTGAAAAAACCTCAATCAACTCTGTCTAAGCTTTTAAAGCATGAGAAGTCTCCTGACATATGTCTTGAACATCCACTTTCCAAGTACCAAGTATTTCTACAGGAGCCCTTTAAGAAGGTTTTCTACACAACAGATTAAGATGGGAAATGATTTTGGTACTCAGATTTTCTTGGGTCCAGACCGATTAGCTAATAAAACTTTAGGTACCCAAATTTGTCTTATGGGACTCATAAGATTTGCAGAATCAACAGATTTAGATAGATAAACCTTATTAGATCTGTAACTATGAATATAACTAGTTGAAGCATATTAACTTCCAGAACTAGAACTATTTACATTCTGTCCAAATTTAGGAATAAATCTAGTTTTGGTAATTTTTCTTTGCCCAGGTTGGTAACCTATACCAGTAGTATATCTAGGTGCAATCTGCTTACCTAGCATTTGAGTAAGAGTATCTTTTCAATTTGTGAAATTTTCTAAATCCTTCATAAGTTGCTCATTTTAAAATTTCAGTTCAGTGTTTTCTTTAAACAACTAAGCATTCTTTTCCATTTCTATGTCAAGATCAGATTTATGTTTAACAGTTAAAGCATATTGTTTCCTTAAACGTTTGTATTTGTATTTCAGCTCATTACAGGTTCCTTCCAACATATCACAGTAATCAAACAGTTCAGATTTTGACATATTTTCAGAATTAGAATCATCTCCAGAATAATATGAATTTAAAGCAGGATTTTCAGATGTTACCTCATAAGTGTTTGTCATAAAACACATGTTTTCCTTCTTTCTGTTTTCAGTCTCTGAAGCTTCAGATTCACTGGAGCTATCCTCAGAATCACTCCGCGTATCCTTCATGGATTTCTTATACTTATTATCCTCATACTCATATTTCTTCTTGTATTTCAACTTTGGATAGTCTTCTTTTATATGTCCTTTTTTTTCATTCATAACAGACAACTTCATCAGTTTTGTCAGATTTCTTCCAGTCTTTTTTCTAGTGTCCCTTGTTGTCGTACTTACCTTTGTGATTTTATTTTCTGAAAAAATTATTCTTCCTATAAATCCTCTTAAATATTCTAGCTATGTGAGCCATTTCTGCATCACTATTAGATGCACTTTCACTTTCTTCACAGTTTGAGCTATCACATACAGCTTGAAGTTTCTCCTTTTCCTTATTCTTTGAAGTAGATGTCTTGAAGGAAACTGACTTCCTTTTTGGTTCAACTTCTTATTCTTTATTTACCTTAAGTTTTTCATCATATATCATCAACATACCAATAAGTTCCTTGACTGGCAGTTCACTAATATCACAAGATTCTCTGATTGAAACAGAAGTGCCCCTCCATCTTTCAGGTAGGCATCTCAAAATTCTCATGATCTGCTCCTTTGATGGAACATCCTTTCCCAGTGAGATCATTGTGTTGAAAATTTCATTAAACCTGAGATACATATCAGAAATGGGTTCATTAGGCTTCATCTTAAAATTATTATATTTAATAGTATAGGTGTTCAATCTCATTTCCTTAACGTTAGTTATTCCTTCATGAGAAACACTTAATGTATCCCAAATTTCATATGCAGTCTTACAAGAAGATATTCTATTAAATTCCTCATCTCCGAAAGCAAAATACAGAGCATTCATAGCTTTTAAATTATTATTGTAAGTTGTCTTAGTATCTTCATTCCAAGTAGATCTAAAAGTAGTGCGAATTTTATATTCTGATTCTATGGCAGTCCAAATATCAAAACCCATGCTTTCTAAATGAATTTTCATTTTAATTTTCCACTGAGCATAGTTGCTTCCATTGAAAAATGGTGGTCTATTAGTAGCAACACCTTCAAGTATATTATCCATGATAACTAGGTTAAAACAGTTATATTAAAGAGATAAAAATTTAGAAATAATAGAAATTTTAAGAACTTTAAAATACAACTAAAATCACAGTTGAAAAATAGAGTACATCAGAAAATATTTTAATCCTCTAATACCAAATGTTGTTCGGAGTGGTCACTCAAGAGGGGGGTTTATTGAGTTCCAATTAAAATTTTTGTTTAAAGTCCTTTACCAAAATCCCCCAATTTAAAATACTAATTGAGTTTTAGTTAATTTGAATTAAAGAAAACATTCAGTTAGGATCTCAAGGGATTGATTAATTCCCAGTTAATCTAATAAGAAGATAATATTATCTTTTGATACTAACCTAATGATTTAAAAATAATTCAAACACTTTATAATTGAATTATCAGAGTATCTTTGAAAAACAATTTAAATTTTAAAGTACATAGCAGCAGAATAAAACGTTTTAGATAAAACTAAACACAGCACAGCAGATATAACCAAGAGGTTCAGTCTCAAGCCGAGACTTATTCCTCTCAATAATTTATATAAATTTTATCCACACCCTGGATCGGGGTTTACAATAGTGTACAACTGTCCAGGTCAAATACCTCTACCACAGTTCTACGTGGGAAACAAAAATAACAGCAAATACAGCTGTCCAGGTCACACACGACCTCTACCACTATCCATAGTGGGAAATAGAAGATGTAAGGTGTTTGAATGAGGATTTACAGATCCTCTAGTTAATGTTCAAGAAACAGTGTGTGTTTAAATTAAAACTGATGATACACACTTCTCGTAATGTAAACAATAAACCAATGGGCAAGATATAGAGTTTAGAGTGGCTCTATTGATTGTAGTGTAGCTTCTGGACTCATTCAAGTTGATCAGAAATGGTTCTGAGTCCTCTTCTGGTTTTTGTCTGGAAAATAGAGTGTCATCTGCTTGACATCCAGGTTCAGAGATAGTGAAAATGTAGTCGAGGAAGTTCTTCAAAGTCCTTGTGAATGTACAGAGCTCTTCTTGAGTGAGCATGAGTGTGTATGAGCTTCTTGTGTATTTCACTTGTAGATCACTTCCGTATTGTTCTTGTATGTATTGTAGCAACATGGACTTCTTGTATCTATGGCACGAGCTCCGGAAAATGAAATGATTTATTTTTTTAGGTACGAGGTAAGGTTCCCTGACATCCAACAAACTTCATTAAATAAATGAAAGAGCAGTAAAAAATACCTAATATGACCGTTGGTTAGATTAAACAAATATAAAGAAATTAAGGTAGCGTCGGGTTATCTGGAATGGTAGCTTTTAATATCGGTAGCCTTGTGTCACGGGAAGTCTTTGTATCAGTAACCTTTTGTATCGGTAACCTCTTATGTAACGGTATCCTTTCTATCAGTAGACTTCATGTCTGTCGGTAGACTTGATTGGTAGTAGTAGATTTATGTACCGGTGACCTTTCATGTAACGGTAGCCTTCATGTACGGGTAGCTTCCTTGGTGTATCAGTAGGCTTCCTTCAGTAACTTCTCTGTAAGAGTAGTCCTGCATAACAGTGACTTGTCTGTATCGGTAAGCTTGAATAATGGTGATTTTCTGTATCGGTGACCTTCACGTAACGGTAGACTTGTTGTACCGGTGGACTTGATGTATCGGTGACCTTCACGTAACGGTAGACTTTTTGTACCGATGTACTTTATGTATCAGTGACCTTATACATAACGGTGGACTTTACAAATTGGTATCTTTGTTCTGTAATGTTTACCACTTGTCTGTTTAAGCATTCTATTGGAAGAATGGGTTAAGTTAGAATATATATCCATCCAGTAACTGAATTCTCTGAAGATAATTTAAATATTATAATATATGAATATGTTCATGGTGTACAGAAATACTGAAATAATTAATTAATCATTAATAAATATAGGGATTATCAAACTATAATTGAGCATAATTGGGATTATCAAAATATGAGTTCAACTAATTCTCCAAGAGGGTTCAACACTTTGGACAATGAGAAAGAGTATTTCATAACTTCTTTGTTTGGAGTGACAGGTATAATCCTAGGTCCAACTAGACTGAGCTTTGGTTTTTACGTCCTTGTTATCACTAGAATCCATGAGGATCCATTAATTTACATCTCCCATATCTGAGGAGTTTCATGGAAATTATATACCTCCTCATTAGGAAGCTCAGTTTCTTCTAGTGTATTTTTCAGGGAAGGATGTTCTATGAGTAAATTAGCTAGGTCCGGACCTTTCATTGACTTATGTGATATGAAATGAGTGTTTTGTTACTACATAATGATGAACCATTGAGCCAAGTGTCCAGTAAACATAAGATATACATGGATTTATTTGAGAGGATCAATACAGCAGACTAGATGTATCTTTTGGAGCTACCATCATAAGTCTAAGGTAAGAGAGACCATTATCACATCCCGCATATTATTATTGTGCAAGGAGGAAACCCAATGAGTGTTCTATGGCATCCATATATATAATTTGTGGCCTCCCTTTCACTTTAGGTGTGGAAACTGGAGGGTGTATAATGTACTACATGAGACTTTTAAAGGATTTTTGGCATAAAACGAATAGATCTTCAGGGATTCCTGTTTGGATCCTAAATTCTCTTCATGTAGGTTGAGATGGTGTGTATCCACATATGGATTCAGTCTGTGGATTTATTTAGTTCTAAGAGAGCACATTTTAGTGATACTTTATAAATGAAATGTACATATCTTTCTCTTTAAGGGAAATAGAGGCACTAATAAATGTATTTCATGGGTCTTCTTATGTTTCTAGATTTATCTTCATGCAATTATGATTCTTTGGAGTCATTTTTGATCCAAAAGTCCTTAATATCTACAACATGTTCATCATCATCAAACACTAGTATCTTTCCTACCATTTTTTAAAAAACTACTTCTATATATGTGGTTCCAAAGGTCTCAAAATGGGGCACTGTCACCATACAGTATACCGAACATTACATATGATGTTGATAATATATCATAGATATTGACATGCCACACAGTTTATCATCCTATAACCAAGATGTGTTCTGTGTAGTTTTTCGTTATGTGGTGAGGATGTGAATATAGGTGGCTATGCCAGAATATAGAATCTAGGAATCCCTATATATCTCATTAGGATGAAAATCAAGTCAGATGTAGTTCTATAAAACCCATGTAGTTTAATTTCATATGGAAATAACTTGAGCTCTATAATTTAATATCTTTCATTAAGTATGATGGATATTATATTTAATGTCTTGTGCTAAGAACATCAACCATGCAGTTTAATGTTATATATTAAGTATAATAGTTTTGTATTAAAACACCTTGCAGTAAGGATGAGGGCCATATAGATTATTGCCTTGCAGTAAACATATCAGCCGTGTAGTTTAATGTATTCTGGTAAGGATGATAACCGTGATGTTTAATGTCTTGTAGTAAGGATGATGGAAATGAAGTTTAAAGTCTTTTTTAAGTAATATATTCATGTAGTTTAATATCTTTTGGTAAGGATGATTTCCATCCAGTTTAATGTCTTATTGTAAGTAAATTTTTGATGCATTTTAATGCATTGAGGTAAGGAATAAGGTGAATAACCTATCAAAGGAGTGGCTCTTCTAAAGGAGCACGAATAACTCTTATAAATATTTCATGAGTTTTGGGATCCTTAAACAATATCAAGACTTCAGATAACTTTTATTCAAACCAATATTTGAATAGAAAGAAACATTCAATTGTGTGTCTAAGATGTCGATGGTAGGGGAAATGGTTATCATGGCCTATCAACCCTGCCTCATTCAACTTCCTCATTATTGGGAGATTATTAAAATTGTTTTCCATGTTGTAGTAAGAAAACATAAATTCATTATGATTTTTGAAGCAATAGGTTTTTTTCTATATTTTATTGAAATATACTTGTTTCTACATACAAGGTGGGATTCTCGCGCTCTTCTATACAATCAGTGCACCCTTTATAGAGTGATCAAATAACTGAAGCGGGGATTCAAGTGTCGGTGGTTCCAAAATCCCCATGTCTATCAATATATGAAGGTAGTATTTAAAGGAAAAATAATCTTCGATCATGTTTCTGAGTCATTTATTATAGGGGAAATGATTTTTATGCAATATCATCCTTCCATCACTCTGATTTTTTATTATCATGAGTTTTTCAAACCATTATACATTGAATAATTAAAATACCCAGGAACATGTTTGGATTTGAAGGATTATACAATTCACACCCTACCATCAAGGGTAAAATCATACCCTCCCATATATCTCCCCTTGAGTGATCTATTATTTTGTATAAACTTCATTTTAATCCTCAAGGGGCTAGTTGTAATGATCCATGAAAACACCCTTTCCTCTATCGGTGGTGGGGTGAGTGGATGACGATGTGAGTTCTAATGTGGACCCCAATGACTGATTCCACTTCTTCCACTATCCATATCATTCATGGTTATTACTCTCTAAAATACCAACATGATCAGTAAAACCTTCTTTAGGTTCCTAAAAGATATCCCTGAGACTTTATGATCTCGTGCCAGTGGAAGAAGATAGTCCAAACTATTCTGACTCCCTTGATTTTAGTAGTGTATGATTTCACCGTTCAAGAGTATGCTTATCTAGATATGTTGATATGTCTTCGGATTTGACTGATTTCATATTGACTAAGACATAAGTAGGTTGGTGCTCCGCCACGATGGAGTACCTCATTTGGAGCTTTGGTGCCCTGTATACCATTTGAGGGGTCGGTTCCCATGATACCATTTCGGGAGTCAGTATCCATGATGAAAATAATCCCACGGTAAAATATTTAAAAAATTATCCCATAATTTTTGGCTGGGGTGTTCACTGGGATTCCATAATCACCAGGGCTGGTTTTGATTAAGTTAGAGGCTCTTAGATACCAATGATCAGGAATTTATTCGGGGCCACTATTACCAAACACTAGATTTCCTCAAAAAAAATTTGTATTAGGGATATGAGCCTTCTCATAAGTTTAATTGTTTTGATACCCCTGGTGGGATCTCTTGTTGAGTTCCTCAACATAGAAAATTGGTGTAGGAACAAATTCATCTATATATACATGTGTAATCATGGTCACATAACAATGATGATAGTCAGAATAGATGGGATCCATCCCTATTAGATCATAATTTATTTACATGATCTGCTGATTATCCTCATCCACCTCCCTATGATAGGGTAGGTGTGTAGTGCTATTATTTAGGGATAGACTCCTAATGAGGTTCAAAGTGGAAACATTGTATACTTCCTCTCTAATGGCCTATCATGGGATAGAAGGATGTTTGGAACTGAACCTCTAAAGGATTTCATGATACTATTCTAGAGTCAGGATGGAGCTATTGATGTGGTATTTCTAGTCTGATATGTTCACCAATCAATAATGGAAGTGGTATGTTGGTGACAATGTATGATTAGGGGTGAGGGCCAAAGTAGCTTGTCTAGTAATCTCAGAATCCATTGTCACATTTTATATTTTCATTTAAATTAGAATTAATCTAGGTGTATTGAATGAGAAACAAGAAATATTATCAGGGCAACATCATATATAAGAGTACATGTTCGATCAATAACATTTAAATTTAAAGGATAAAGAGACATACCATTATTTTTTTCACATGGTTTGGTATGGTTAAAAGAAACATGTTTGGTTCATAGTTCTAATGTGAAATGTAAAAGATATAAACTGTATTTATGAGAATATGGTGATCTATCATTTTTGACCAGTGAAAGGGACTACAAATTTAAAAGAATTCACTTTGGTTTCACTATTTTTATTCATTATGATTTTTATGTGGATTGGATTCCACTGGAAGGATAGATTATGGGTTGTATAAGCCCTTTCTCAATCAATCGAAATGGGGATTCCCTTTGTTTATTATTCCATATAAACACCCAATGGTTCCCAATCCATAACTATGTTATATACCTTATTTACATAGGCAGGTGATCCTTTGGGGTTTCACGCACACCGACACTTAGGAAATAGCATTAGTCGAGAAAATGGGAGGGGAGACTCATCACACCCTTTTGTGGGGAGTTATTTCTTACTCTAAGACTCTATTATAGATCTAATATATTTTCCTTAAATCCTTCCCAGACCCCAATATGGGACTGTTTACCCATATACCAATGAATTTATTATGAACATGTATGGAAAGGAACAATGGCATTCTTGTCACATGTTCTCTATCAATCTCTTATTTATTTATGATTCATGGGCTATGGACATGTTCAAGCACTCTGATTTTATTATCAAATAGGGATGTGTTTTGTGTCTTGAAGACATGATTGAACCTATATGATTCATCTGACATATATTTTGAAACAATAATCAAATCCCATGCAGTTCATTTGGCATAGTTTAAGGTCATGTGATTCGACCCATCCATTTAAATTTAACATTATACGGAAATGAAATAAATATCATCCTCAAACCTCAATGAGGAATCCCATGTATATGGTTTAATATATGAATATGAGTCTAAATAGTATACTTTGTGGGAATATTTTTCATGAGTGACATGAAAATAGAGACCCTAAGCTGGACGTATGCATATGAGACTGCCCAAGATTTATTCTTCTAGAATGTTCTCTTTGAGAAGAGATGAGATATAATTAGACATAATTCACAATTATGGTCCCACAATAGGTGAATTACCAACATGATTTTGATAATGGATTTTCTAGTTTCTAATACCACATGATCCATTATCAATGTGATAAATAAGATATAGTGGTAGATTTTACACATTACATGAAATACTACCTATATGAGGCTGACACATTAAACATTACCTTTAAGAGGCATTATTACCCATATCATGAAGGATATAGTATGGATATGAAACCTTAGTAAGGTGTCTAACATATCCCAAGTATAGTGGGAATAAAATTTCTTGTTGTTCAATTCATCCCAAATATGATAATGGGTTAAGGTGGATGATCACACTAGGTGATATTATTATTATCCATGAGGTTTCAGGAATTCCAATAGCTTATACCAAGATGGATTTTCTTTGGCTGGGGATTACACATTGAGGCTGACCAATTGGTCAGAGCTTACACTCTATGGATTCCAGATAACACACTCATTCTTTATCTTCTGATAGATTAAATAGAGGTGGTAACCATTTAAGTTTGGTCGGAGAGAATGACATTGGAAAGGTCACATGAGTGTGTAACCCTAGTTCATCAATGTTACTTCCCTTATAGAAGGGGGATTCATCTGAACATTCCTTGATGGGGTACACATGGCATGGGTCCAAATGGGTCTACTAGACAAAGTGGTCATTTCATAAGTGATTTTTCTGATATGTCTTGGATGCTTATTGTACATGTCTTGATTACCTGTCTGATATGTTGGGGTGTCAATATATTAAGGAATAAAAGTCCAAAGGTGTCTGGTTGACATGTTTATGATGATTCATACAATGTAGGTTGAAATTTCTAAGATCCTTCATAGGGTTAATGTGGAATTATCCAAAACATTTTACCTGATAAACTAAATTGTATTTGATTCCTTCACATGAGTGAAGCAAACATGTCCAAGGTGCATCTAAAAAGAAAAGAAGGAATTTCTAGGGTCTTGTTCATGATCAAAGTAGACAAGACTATGTGATATCATGTGATATACTTGACTCATCTTTGGATTGTCAGATGAAAATGTTGACATGTCAATGGAAAATCACGTGATCATGCCTTCCTATAAATGATGTTTTGCGAGGTCATTCTAGACTATCTAGAGATTGTATTGTGACAATGCGTACATTTCAAGGGGCTATTGTGAGATCAAATTGACTTGTCTAGTGTTTATCTAATTACATTGAGAACATCTATATATCTTCCCAATTAAATCGTGAGTCCTGTGAGGAATATTACAATCATGTTCCCATAAATTAGTCATGTGGTGAGTTCTCACAGATATGTTTAGGATGATGTACCCATGTAAGTGTTTATGTTCATGCCCAAATGAGCCATGCCTCAAGTTTATATGGGTAACAATTTTTATAGGAATGAGGATGCACGCCCAATATGTTTCTTCAAACTACACCTCCTGAGGTCTCACATGATGAATCCTTATGAAAGTCTCGTGACTCACAAGACCTCGAAGGGGTCGTACGATGGATTATTAGATGATATGTGGGTATGATTTATTGATTATGTATATACTAGTGAGGGAATAGACTACATAAAGGGGGTTCATGACCAATAGATTGCATGTCCTCTCTTTATATCATTCAAGAAGGGGGTGTCCATGAGGATGTTATCTTTCAATGTAGACACTTCCAAGGCCACATGCGGGCATCGTGAATCAGGAAGACTCATGGATCTATAAGTTAAGGGTATGGGTGATCTCCTGTTTTAGGATTCATAGAGACATCACATGAATGTAGATCCTATGTTAGGGGATATCAATCAAAATTTCACAAGTCCAGGGGTGGAATCCCGCAAGATTGTGGGTTTGAGTGAGTGTATTGTGCTCATCCTATTATTTTTTCAATGTGGTTTGCATTCATTCAACAAAAAGTATTGTGATGGTATGTTCCATCACTATAAGGTTCTATAATAGATTTTAGAAGGCCAAGGAAACCATGTTCAGGATCTACTATAAGCACTATGAGACAAATGGGATTTTCTCCTCGCAAGATGAAAGGATGTGATGTTGTGTCGCCTAAGATTATATTGATAATGCAATATCACATTCTGAGGGAAGTTCATGCATGGGGTTATGCGAATGAGTGCAAGGGGTGAAAACCGAGATCGTATGTCTAGATGAGATTACTTCTTGGGGAGATCATGAACCCACTGGGGTATCATGTTATCATGTGAACACCTTGAATAAACAAAGCCTCACATGATGAACGGTTCATCATGTGACTGATTGATCACCAGAAGTTCATACCATAGTATTTGAATATCTCCTGAGGATGTTTTCTAGGGACGATCACCAGTGAATTTGGTTTCTCCATTATCACCCCTTTTCAAAGATCTCTTATCATTACCCTACAAAAGAATGTGAAAGTTGTAAAGGGAAGTTACATGAGTTCCAAATTGATGATGACTATGTGATTTGGTTTAGAATGAGGGGTTTGTTCACCTATATCAGCTGATATAAAGAATTAACCATTGTATAATGCACATTGTCATCTTTCCCTATTAATCTTGGAATTACCAAGAAGAATCGTGATATTCAAGAGCACTTCTGGTGGGAAAACCTAAAGAAGGATATTTCCATGTATATCTCACGTTGTTTGGTATATTAGTACATTAATGTAGAGAGATAGAGGTCTAAAGAAATGATGCAAACATTGCCTATACCAATATGTAAATGGGGTAATGTCACGATGTAATTTTTCCTTGGTATTTTAAAAACATCTAAAGGAAACAATGGGATATGGGTTATCATGAACTAGACTACACAGATTGCCCACATTATTGAAATTAAATATTATTTATCTATTCAAAAACAAATAAAGATATATATTAATGAAGTTGTAAGGATTCATGGGGTTCCACATTTTTTAGTCTCTTATTATGATCAAAGGTTCACATCTAAATTATAGAGATCTCTTCAACATGATTTGAGTGGTGAATTGAATTTATCACAACCTATCACCAAAAACTAATAGCCAATATGGGAGTGATCAATGGAATTAAAAGGTTGATGGGATCAACATATCCTGTTGGTTCTGTTCTCAAATAACAAAATATTCCACTCATGTTTTCAAGTGGCTTAAAATGATGATCTATATGGGAATAGATGTAGAATTATAACATGTTGAGATATAGTTGTATAATGAAAGCTACATGGACTTTATCTTTTTCAAGGGATGATAGAGATGGTTCAAGACATCAAACAACGTAAAAAGATGCATATAGTTAGAAAAAGGAGTTATGGTTTCAACAGTCTAGGGGACATTGAGTTTTATGTTGGAGACACATTTTTCCTTCAAATATCACAATGGAATGGAGTAATGAATTTTGGAAAGTAAGGAAATATTAACCCAAGGTACATTTCCCTTTGATATCATTGATCTCATAAGAACAGTGGCCGATCAGCTTGTACTTTAACAAAGTATGGCCCAAGTTTAGGATGTTTTCCATGTATCACTCTTGAGGAAGTACATTCATGATCCCACACATGTGCTAAATCCATTGGTGGTACAACTGGAAAATGAATTCTCATATAAAAAATATCTAGTGACGGTATTCGACTATAGAGAAAAAGCTTTACCCAACGAGAAAAACCACCATATCAAAGTGTTATGGAGGAACCATATGTATGAATAGGAAACATGGGAAATATAGGAAACATTGAAATAGATATACCATCATATATTATCAATCCAAAATATTATTTGAAATTTTGTTGATGAAATTTTTAAAGGAGGGAATAATTTAATGTCCCAATGTATATTAATAATATTTTTCCATGAATAAATGTGTGTTATATTATATTATATAGTATTATACACATAAAAAATATAATGAAGACAAAAAAAACACTATTTAATTACTAAATATTGTTACATTAATTAGTAATAAAACTAATTAAAATTACAAACATTACAACTGGACAAAATATATATAATAGAAAACATAAAATGGTAAAATATGGATCGCCCCATTCTAAAATAATCATTATCCCCACTACCAATGCTATAGAAATGAAACAAAATACTAGTAAACAAATCAACAAATTAGGAAATGGAAATATAGAACCATGAGAGGAATTGAGTGGAATATTTACAAAAATAACTATGTGGTACTTATAGGATGTAATGTGACCATTGGGAATAGTAACCTGACTATTGGAATAGTAACATGACCATTGGGAATAGTAACATGACCATTTAAATAGTAATTTTACCACAAAATAATTTATTATGATGCAAAAAATATCTATGATGAATTCATTATATAAATATAAATATTATAATTCCAAAAATTTAATAGCATGATTATAAAACTAAAATAAAATATAAGCACATTTTTAATGAAATGTATTCTAAAGTGTTTTGTAAGAAACATAATTTTTCTATTAAAATTTTATGAACCCTATTATAGAAATTTATTTTGATAAAATGAATATAATATTTGAAATTAGTACATAAAAATTGTCAAATGGAAATTTTTGGTAATTTTCTAGAATAATTATTTTCCATGTGAATACTAAAAATACAGTTTCTATATAGCCATTGTATCTTCAAATACCTCATTCATGGTTTAATAATAAAACAATACATTATATATAATGATATTAATCAATAATATATTTTAATTTCATAAATTAGTGATTAAATTACAATAAACTTCATTCTTATACTAAAAAACACTTTCAAAAACCTAAAATAAAAAGTGATTATTAAAATAACAATTTCCATTTTTTGCACATTACTATTTAATAAGCTAATGAATTATAGTTATAAATGTAATTTAATGTATTAAACCTGTTATATTGTCTTTATATACGGTTTATATTGTAGAAAATTTACTATTACAAGATTATCCTTTGATTTTTAATTAATATTTTATTTTAAAAATACCCCAAACTTCAAGTATAAATAACCCCTCTCCCTGCCATCAAAAAACCACTCATCACACCCTTTACAATTCCCATGATATACCAAAATCCTCCCTTTCATGGGCCATAGTATACATAGGGAAATTTTGGAGCAAATAAACACCAATAACCATAGTATTTATAGTTTCATTCAAGAGAAGCTACACCAAGGAGAGAGTAAGGCACTATTACCACTTCCATATATTCTTCTTATATTTATTCCTTTTACAAATTAATTTTCGAACCATATACTATTAAATTTATTTTATATTAAATTATAATTTTATTAATATTTTTTATCCTACTTTAATTATCATATTTATGAAAAATATAAATGTCATATTTTCTTTTATTTCTCTTATGCTACCACCTCGATGAAGGATGGTTTACCAGCAATGGAGAAATTGATAAGGCAATTATTATAACAAAATTCATTGATGGATTGTATCAATTATATTTAAAATATAAAAAATTAATTACATGTATTATATTCTTCAATATTTATGTTCACATTTCATTAAATGACTTTTAATGAAAATAGATAAATTAAATCAAACGGTAAAATTTTAAGAAAAACATGATATCAGAATGCTCTAATTTAAAAAATAGAAGTTAATAATATAATAAAATGATTATAATTGGTACATATTTTTATAAATGATTGTATTTCACTTGTTCAATGTATTAATAAATCTATGATTAATATTAAAGTGGTGTTAAATCAATGAAATAAATCAGGAATTAATGTAACGAGATTCTCAAACCCAACTACTTTTCATTGGTTAATCCCTCATTCATGACTTATTTGGAATGAATATTCCTATAATGTTCCATAAATAAAATATAATTTTTTACATTTTCTTTTTAGGGATAATACACGATTCATTCATTATTTTATTACAAATGCAAAGACTTTAAAAAAATAACCCTTTTTACAAAACAAATATTTAACTCCTATTGTGTTCTTTATTAATCCATCAAGAATGATGATTCTTATTCTGAATATATTTTCCCCTTTTTAATTTGGGAACATAATGTTTATTTAAGAAATAATGATTGATAAAATCCTTATGAATCCCATTCTTTCAACTGGATTAATTCATGACTATGATTCTAATATTTTTTATGTGGATTTCATGATTATGCAATTATTATGATGTGAAGAGTGGGGGAAGAATAATTTATCCATCTAATGAATTTGGTAATGTGATGAAACTCATGAGATAATCTGTGTTTTTCATGAACACGATGATAGTTTATTTCATAAAATTATATTATTATTATGCACATATGTTATACGTGAACATGATGACATATTTGTTCATAATTATGTGTGGTATTTTACCACTATGACATGATATTTAGTTTTTATGCATTGCCACATTCGACGACACTATCAAATATTTCCTTCGTCATTTTGATGTCGATACTATGCTGATGATATAATTATAATGATTATTCTTACCCATTTTATATTGATTCAAAATCCTTATTCACCCTCTTACTGGGATTTTAGATCACCCATTTCATTGATGTATATCCTTAGGTGACTACACATACTAATGATAATGCAGATATTTATAAGAATAATGAAAAAGTGTTTAAATAAATTTTTTATTTTTTAAAAGATATGCATGAGTCTAATTTTCAGAAGACCCTGAACATTTTTATCCTGGATTTCTAACACTATTTTGTTATTTATATTTAAAATAATGTAATGTCCATGTAAGATAATTATGGGTGTCTTAAAGTAATATGTTCCAAAAACACTTCCACATGTAGTATCTTGGCATAGATATATATATATAGGAAGACAATATAATCTATAACTTAACAAATATTTTATGTTATTTTACTATAATGATACATTTTATTAAATTCTGGAATAGGGTTATGTTCCCCATTCGATGTTTTACAAAATCATTTCCCAATTTTTCTACTAACCATGTTTTGATACCAACTATAAATACCCTGAATTTAGTAGCCCGGTTTTAGTGGTTACATTGTTAAATTAGAAATACATACAATTTACTTCACAAAATGGTCCTCAAAGTAAATTATTTATAGTTATTATGAAAAAAAAACTCCACAATTTACATTAAAATAAATTTGAAAACATAATGAAGGTAAATATTCTACATCCTTAAACTCATTCAAATATTCGATATTCATATATTATGGAATGAAAATAATATATTGGTGAGATAAAATTATCAGTAAGAGTTATATAAGGTAGAATATATCAAGAATAAATAATTAATAATCAATATGGTAAGGAAAATAATTGAATATACATTCAATTTAATCAATAGTTTGAGTATAAAGAATGGTATCGAAGGAATAATTTATTATCAAATAATGACATAAATATAATAAAATGAGCATAAAAATTATTATTATGTGTCATAACTATTCAAATTATATCATGGAAATCAATAACTGATTTCATAATGATGGAATGAATAATATCATAATTCTTAAACTTATCATTGAGTCTTTATTCCAAGCCATGTTTTAAAATTGTTTAATCCTCCAGAAAATACCCAAACTAGTTTTTCTCAAGTTACCTATCGCTGAATAAAGAGGTTATAAAGTGCCACACCCATCAAATACTTAATATAATTAATTTAAAATAAATTTAATTATTAATTTAATTCGTAAACTATATGTCTTATATATAAATATATGTATTGATTAAAAGATATAGAATATCAATATTTTCTCAATGGATCAGAAAAATTCATTATGAAACATTATATATAAAAACTGTATATAGTTTAAGAAATTAGTATTTAAATGATACAAGTAATATGGTTATTTTTGGGAAATTCAATGTCCATTTAAAGATGATCACATTATAGTGAATGTTTCAAGATAAATTTGATGACAAAAAAATTAATAAGATATAAAATAGGACTATAAATTTATCTAAAATATAGGATTTGTATTAAATTTAAATCATTCAGGGAATAAAGAAAATGGTATAAAACATTAAAATAATTTTCAGTGAAATATTTATATCTTATAAACCATTTAAAACTTGTATAAGATTATAAATATCATAAAACATTTATATCTATGGGAATGTCTATTGATTCCCGATATATAAAATAGAAACATATTTTTTATTTTTTTATAAAGAATATGGACAGTGATAATTTAAAAAAATATTTATTACTCCCTTAAAATAATATAAAAAATCCAAGAAGTACTTAAAATTTCACAGATAAATTGTTTGAGTGAATAAAGTAGCTTCTGTAAAACAATTTTGAGAAATACGGACAAGGAAGTAATATATAACCAATCAAATAGAAATATAATATTTTATTTTCCTTTAATCATTTTTACTTGATTCATGTTCCATAGAGTGTAATGGTTGGAATAAAACCTAAAAACTCAAAAAAATATCTTAAAAATAAACTAGGTTTAAGATATTAAGTTAAATTAATTCCCATAGTGAATAATTAAAAATAAAAATCCTAAATAGTGAAGTTATTTATAAATAAACCATTAAAAAGATCATATCATTGATGTTTGAATTAATAAATGAAGATATAATATGTGAAAAATTTAAATACACACATTTTTTTTGAAATAAAACATAAGAAACTCAAAGATAACTTCACGTGTAATCATTAAATAACATATTCAATAATGTTGAGGTATAACCCACTGATTATAAATTGAGTTGACATATCCATTTCCTTATTTCTAAATATATTCGTAATTTAATATAACCTTATAAATAATAAATTTAAATATAATATAATTATATAAAATAATCATTTTCATAATTTTAATGTCATATATGATGTACATGTAATAATTCGACACCCATTTTTTAATAATTCTTTTCAAATATTCATTTTGGGCTGTTAACCATTTTTTTATGAGATGTTTAGTTCAGCGGTTATAGACCTTGAAAATTGATCATGTTTCCATTACCAATAGAGTTATAGTCATGATATAAATATCAAATATATTCATCTTAAAAATATTTATAATCATTCATAAAGATTGAAAAATGAATGACATTGTTAATGGAGACAGTAGGCGATACATACGCCTGAACATTATTCTCACCTTCTGAAGGATGTAATAAAAGAAAGGTAAATAATATTTCACCTTTAAAAATTATTATTATAAAACATATATCATTTATAGTTATTAAATGTATCTTTATTACAATCCATATAATCCAGAAATAAAAAATTAATCACATGGCTTCATTGGTGTGGTAGTCCACACACACGCACGAGCAACATTATTGTTTGAAAATGAATGGAAATGCATAAAGATAAAAAACATATCATATTTATAGAAACTAAACTACATAATAAATATTATATATAAAATAATTCTATCAATTTTAATAACCATCCATGTAAGATTTTGATGGAAAAGGAGAAACACCACAATGTGGAGATGATAAGTTATACCCATACACGAGTGGTGTTTTCAAATTTCATAGAATGGAATTGATATGGAAATTTGTTTCCACATAATAATAATAACTTAAATATTTATCCATTGAACTATGGTTATTATTTTGTGATGGGTGAAAAAAAATAAGAATAATATGAACAAATAAACTTGAAGGAGTTGGAAAAGATGATTACCAAATTTTTGATATACATTACTTAAATCCCATATTAAAGACCCTTGCAAAGTTATTTAAACAATAATGGTACAATAAAATAATATATATAGAATTTTTTAGGATAATTGATTAGTGCTTTTTCAATATAGGTTACTTAATACGTTTTTAAGAAAATAGAAAATGGGTGTCCTTTTGTAAGTGAGGGAAGGGGTACTCTTGGAATTACTTACAGAATTAATTTAACATAACATAATATTCATATAAAAATTTATCAATTTTTCTATAATTATTATATATTATTATTATTATTCAAAATAAACATATGAAATAATTTTTCGGCATGTTTTTGTTAGGTTTTTATCTTATCTCTTTGTTTCGATCCTTGTTAAAACTTTTAACAATTAACATGATATCAATTTTTTTAACTCTTAAGGGGTCAGGAAAGTTACTATAAAATAAAAATTGACCTCTAAACGGAGAGTTAAATATATTTTAAATCATATCCTATTAATTATTAAAAATATATTTTTTATAAATATTAAATCATTTAATAAAAATTCTTATAAAACATCATCAATTTTCTTTTTTGAAAATACATGAAATATTATATTACAGTATCTGTCAAACTCAAGATAAATGTTTCCAAAATGACATGAATTATAATATTATATTTTTTTCTTATTCTAATTACCCAAAAAATTATATACATTTATATTTTTTTAAATATTATAGGTTTTTTTAACCCATATGTTACCCAATTTTTACATCAATATGGGAAATAACATCTTCAATATCAAAGAGTTATTATTTTAATGATGCGTATGAAATTTTATAAAAAATAGAAAATGGATGTTATTTGACACCATTTATCATCCTAATTTCCCTCATTCACAATTCTTATTGTTTTAAAATAATTAAATAATAAATTATTTAACATAAATTATCAATAATTTCATTTGTGACAATATTCATTTAATTTTACATTTAAAATAACATAAAATAAAAATTATTTTAATATAAATATCTCAAACAACCCTAATAATATATATTCATATAAAATCTTCATGGGGCACTCTAACAGACCCAAAAATATTACATTAAGTTTTTTATAATCATTTAAATGATTTTTTTACTAATTTCAAAATAACTTTGTCGATGTTGTGTAAGAATTTAAGATAATTATTTTAACCCTAAAAATAAAAAAAATTATTATGAAAAAAATTATCCCTTTTTCAAATAAGCCTTCATGAAATAAATTATAATATTTTATCGATATGTAAAAAAATATAGATATTAAATTTAATAAATATATTTTTTTTAATTTTTATTACTTAAATAATATAAATGTATTTATCAAGGTTTAATGAAACCTCATTTCCATATATTATAATTTTTTATAGATATTTTAACACCCCATAATGTTAACGTAATAATATTCTAATCTATATTCCTCTTGTAAATAAGGTGAAACATTATTTTCAGGATCCAAATTGATTATAACTCCACTAATAAGCTTGATTATCCCAGAGTAGTTATCAGGATGGGTGACCTTCTGGGATGTTTCCTTGGGTTTGTGATTGTGAGTAAAAATTACATTGGAAGTAAAATGTGATTTATTATGGGTATAGTTATTATTTTTATGATACAATTTGGAATGTGGGTGGGTGATCGTATTGTCGAGCGCGTCAAATTAGTTTAGTTTTAACTAGAAATTATGCTGTATAGCAGCAACTCTAGGTTATCTCTCAATGGAGCCTTAGATAATTAATTCAAAAATGTGGTTTTGATTATGAAAGTAAAAAGGGAAATGGGATTTTATAATACTTGGGTTTTATGATTAAAAATGACAATAAAAAATGAAAGCGATAAAACAAAGAAGAAGTAAATAAGATTAATTAAACGTGATCAACCCGGGGTACTCTCATGATGCTCAGCCTTCATCGCTTCATGATATAGAGTTATGATATTTTAATCCCTGATTTGTAACACTTATAACTACAATGTTACTATGTTTATACTAGGGTACCTCCTAGGGTTCAGTTGAAAACATACAGTGATTCACCGGACCCCGCCGATGATTGGGTGATTTGTGTATGACTTCGTAAACAAAACTCACCAAGGCAACACACTAAAAACTTGATGTGATATCTAGGTTGGTGTGTTATTTCTTTTTATACCATGAAATAAATTTACATGGCCTTTACAGTGATTAAGTGAGTTTATTTTACCAATATGAACCACACAAACACAACAATTGAATGATGGAAGAAAAAGTGATGAATGGTGTGTAAAACATCACATGAATGGGTACCCACACACACAATCATTTGAGTTTGAATATAAAATACCGGTATATAACTCAATTAAATAAAAATAGAGGATGAATAAAAACTATATACAAACATGGAATTAAAAATACAATTCAAATATAACATCATTAAGCTCGGGATTTACAACGTGTTCCTCCTCGGGTGATCACAAAGAGTTTAAAACCCCATGGGAGGGGAGGAAGAATAAGATGTTGAAGTAGCACTTCCCATAGCATAAAGAACATTAAATATTGGTTTAAATACTCCTTTGAGACTCCAAAATAGATTCACCTTACTTTTGGATCGAAAACCCAAATGTGGTGCCCAAGGTGCCAATTTATAGGCAAAGTGGGAAGTGGTTTTGGGAACCCTGATTTTACTAATCTTCTTGGTCCATGGTTTTGGATGGTTATAAAGTCTTAAATAACTTTTTAAAAATATATAGAGTTGTTTTATGGAATCTTTTATGCCTCCATGTCAAATTTTGAGGCCCTATATAGAATAAGATAAGAGATATTTCCAAAATATAGAGGTAATTTTTTGGCCACATGCAGATCCAATTTATTGAACATATCAATTTGTATGGGCCTCTTAATGAAAGAATTGGGCTTCAGTTACTTCATATGAAATAGAGCTCATTAAATATAGGACTAGACCACAGTGTTTCATACAATTTAAATGAACGGTGTAGTAGAAGCATGCGTTTTAGTCCACTGGTGTGCTTGGATCATGTGCAGATTGCCCCATTTTTCTTAGACATCATCATAAATCTTCCAAATCACCTCCACCTACTATATAATTATCAAGAAAATTAACATTTACCTTTTTAAAATTGTTAAAAACAAAAAAAAATTGAATAAAAAATGGAGTGAAATTTGTTATTATACATTTAATTTTCAATACAAAACCAATTTAATACATATGTATAAGGGTGAAATAAAACTGTGAGTCATGGAATGATCACACCCCCACACATAAAAATTTTCACTTTTGGGAAAGGTATATTATCCTAATCAGGTACCATTACTAAATCAAAGGTGTTAAAACATCCAACATTCTTTTGAAATGAAATTCCTCATGTCCCTTTTATGGAATCAAATTTCCTATCATTTTTCTTTTCTCACATTCAAATTTTTTAAACTTCATTTGTTCACCCATAAAACATGTTGAAACCTACCTCACCTAAAAATTTTCCTTATTAACTCAAGGAACATATGAATGTGGATTTATTCTCTTTTCTTAGAGTTCCTGTGATCTTACCATATGATTTATAGGATTCTCATTTTTGTACCGGTAGAAACTAGTGTCCTACTCATGAGGACTTCCAACAGGTTGTTCTGAGGTTCAAGGGTTGGTAGGATTTAATGTTTAAAAATCTGATGCAGAAGAAGAGTGTTTAGTCTATTATGTACAAAACATGTCAAAATTTAGCAAGTGTTGACAATGAATATAGACACTAAACCCCTCAAAAATTGTATGACCTCAAACTCACTATCCTCATTTTCCATTTTTGTGGGTCATAACCAAGAAATGAATAATAACGATTAAACATCCTCTTTTCTCCATTTTTTCTATTTTTTCAGTTTTTTTTCAATGTACATGACTATTTTTATATTTTTTATAGATAAAGAGGGGGAATGTGTAAAACAATTATGTAATATGTATTGTGAACTCATTTCCCAAAAACAATGAAGGCCCCCTTTTATATTAACCCATAACAATGATTCTCTCCCCATAATTCCCATGGAAACACCCTCTCACCCACACTTGCTGAAAATAATCAAGAATATACACAAGAGATGGGTAGGTAGGGATAAATTATTGTGTAATGTGGCTACATAATAGACATTTTATGGTCTTTAAGGATGAATAAGGATAAAATGTGAAGGTGGAAAAAAATAGAGGATAATTGTACAAAGGGATTTTCAATGAATGATTGCCTCTATCATGAATATAGCATACTTGAATCTTATGGATTCAAACATAATCAAGGAAATTTCAAGTTTCTATACATGATTAGAGACTCTCAAAAAATTTATTAAAAAGAAATAATATTCAATAAAGGTCTTAAGATTGTCTGTCAAATTTGGGATTAAAATATTGGTCAGTGATAATGAGGCATGAGATTCAAAAATCTATTAAAAACCTAATAATTATTTGAAAATAAAAATTATAGAAAAATATTCCATATCAACATTCATTTGAATTTTTTTCCAAAAACAATGGAATTTTCCACAATATCTTCTCAAGAATGAAAAATGATTTTTGGATATTCTTTTTAAGATCAGTTTTTATCTAAAAACACAAAATAAGGAAAAAGAAATCAAAATGAAAACACATTTTTTTGTTTTTTGTTTTAATACTAACAATGAAATGTCACCCTCCCCCACACCTAAATGTTACATTGTCCACAATGAATTTTTTTTAAATAAATATAATAGTAAATAAAGTTAGGGAGAAGGTACATCATGGTAACTGGTGTCATATGCAACATCTATCAGTTGGATTTCCTCCACGAGATTGTTTAGAAAATCATTATAGAAGTGTTTGAGCCTCTTCCCATTGATAGTAATCATTTTCCATTCTTTTCATACAAAAACTATATAGAACCAAATGGGTAAAAATCAGTAATGGTATAAGGACCAAGCCATCAGGAACACAACTTAACTGGATGGTGCTTTAGCCTGGAATTGTACATCAGTACCTTCTCACCATTATGGAACTTCCACTGATGAATCATGATATCATGTATAGCCTTTGTATTTTCTTTATAGATTCACGAGTTCTCATATGCATCATGTTGAATTTCTTATAACTCTTGAATCTGCAGCTTCCTATGCTCACCTGCATTTGAAATATTCATATTACATTTTCTAACAGCCCACTATGCACGATGTTCTATCTCCACTAAGATGTGACAAGCCTTTCCAAACATAATAATGTATGCTGAAATTCTGATTGGGGTTTTAAATGTTATATGGTATGCCCAAAGTGAATCATCCAAGTAAAAACTCCAATTTTTTCTTATTGGGTTGTACCATTTTTTCACGATTTTCTTAACTTCCTGTTTTGATATTTATGATTCTCTCTTAGTTTGGGGGTGATATGTAGTAGAGAATTTATGATCAACCCCATAATTATGAAGAATATTCTTCATGTTACGATTGAAAAATTGGGAACCCTGATCACTAATGGTGAATCTCGGTAAACCAAACTGACTAAAAATTTGGGTCCTCGCAAAATCAACAAAAACTAGAGAGTCATCAGTCCTAGTAGCCTTTTCTTCCATAGATTTAGACACGTAGTCCACAACTAACAATATGTATATGAATCCAAATGAATTTTTAAAAGTCCCCATGAAGTCAATTCCCCATGCATCAAATATTTCATAGAATAACACGTGTTGTGGGGGAATTTCATTCCTCTTGGAGATATTCCATGTGAATTGAAAATGACTACTTGACTTGGAAAATATATGGGCATCCCTATACAATGTTGGCCAATAATGTCTTGAGTCAAGGTACTTTGAAGATTTATGTTGAGAGCCAATGTGACCCCTACATGCCATAGTGTAGCAGAAGGTCAAAATAGAGGTGAACTCATGGTCAAGGACACACCGACGAACTACTTAGTCACCCCAAATTCTCCAAAAATATGGGTCATCCCAAATGTACCACCAAGAATCATGCTTAAGTCTCTAGGATTGTGAGATGCTGAAATCAGTGGGGACCCTAGATATTACTCAAAAATTCACAATGTCTGCATACCATGGGGTAAGGTTCACATTATCAAAAAGGTTCTCATGAGGGAAGAATACTCTAATGGGGTGGGGTGAGTCAGTATGATGGTTCGATGGTGGGGAAATACTACTAATGTGGTCAGATACCACATTTTACACTCCTCTCTTATTTCTAATCATACGGTCAAACTCTTGGAGGAGGAGCATTTACCATATGAGGCGAGGCTTAGCTTCAGGTTTCTTTAAGAGGAATCGAAGGGCAGCATAGTCAGAAAACACAATAACTTTTGACCCAAGAATATATGAGTGAAATTTTATCAAGGAAAACACAATATAAAAGAGTTATTTTTTAGTGGTTCTATATTTTACCTGGGAAAGGTCAAGGGTACGTGAGGCATACACAATTACATGAGGAGCCTTCTCAACCCTTTTTGATAAAACTGCCCCAACTACAAAGTTAGAGGCATCACACATAAGCTTGAAGGGGAGATCCCACCTTGGTGGTTGGATTATGGGAGGTGTTGTGAGACTCTTTTTTAGTGAATTGAACGCATCCTTAAAATTTTTATCAAACACAAACTCATAATCCTTTTATAATAATCGGGATAAGGAAGTGCGATCTTACTGATGTCTTTAATGAATTGGAAGTAAAAACCAGCATGACCTAAGAAAGTTCTCAACTAACAAACACATTTTGGAAATTGAAGGGTTTAAATTAATTCAATTTTTGATTTATCCAATTGAATTACTTCTTTTGAAATAACATTCCCAAGAACTATCCCCCGTTCAACCATGAAATGACATTTCTCATACTTTTATAAAAGATCTTTTTCTATGAAAAAACAGAGGATAGAACCTAGGTAAGACAAAAAATTATCAAAGGAAGTTCCATAAACTATGAAATCATCCATAAAAACTTGCAAGAAATTCTCTAGGTACTCAGAAAAAATACTCAACATACAACGCTGAAATGTACCAAGAGCATTACAAAGACCAAAAGGCATCCTTCTGTATGAAAATGTGCCAAATAGACAGGTAAATATTGTATTTTCTTGATTCTAATGGGCTATATGGACTTAAAAATAACCCGAATAGCCATCAAGAAAACAATAATGGGACTTACCAGCCAATAATTCAAACATTTGGTCAATGAAAGGTAGAGAAAAGTGGTCATTTCGTGTGTCTTGATTCAATCGACGGTAGTCAATACAGACTCACCAACTGTTTTGAACACATGATGGAACAAATTAATTCCTTTCATTTGACACAACTATTATTCCTATTTTCTTAGGCACAATTTGCACTGGGCTAACCCATTTACTATCATATATAGTATAAATGATCCCCACAACAAGTAATTTACTGACTTGAAATTTTACCACTTCAAGGAGAGTGGGATTCAACCGGCATTGAGATTGTATTAAGGGATTAGCCTCATCATCCAAAAGTATATGGTGTATACCAATATACGGTCTAATCCCTAAAATATCAGACAATGTACATCCTATTGCCTTTTTACACTCTCTCAAAAGATGAAGCAGTTTTGATTCCTGCTGTTGAGAGAGGTTATTAGAAATAATGATGGAAAATTGGTTAATACCCTCAAGATATTAATATTTTAAATTATAAGGAAGTGTTTAATGTTCAAAATACAATGGTGTTTGGACTGAGGGAGTGGATTTAGGGGGACTGAGATCCATTAAACTATCTATCTGCTCATTTTTATTCTCTAAAGATAGAGAATCTATTGAAATGAGATTTGCAGAATCATCAAAGGTCATGGGTAACTTAGAATGAACACACTCATTAATTAAAGAATTTTTTTTCACTTTTTGGAACCCACACAACACTCAAAACATGACTCAAAACTCAAATAATCCAAGGGTGAAGAAAAAGAAAATGCATTTTAGTATGGGTTGAGGAGAGAATTGTGAGTGTGTGCATAATTTGAGATCACTTCCATTGAATAGATATGAAGAGTGGAGTGCTCTTCAACAGGGTGTTTCATAGACTCAAGGATATTAAAACTAATGTTTTCTCCACCAAACTCCATGGACAACATTCCATTGTAAACATTGATTATCATGCTTTCTTTTTCGAGGAATGGGATCACAAGTATGAGAGGGGAATGTCCTTGGGTTCGGGTATCTTCCATCTCAAAAATGTATAAATCAGCGGGGAAGATGAGATTCTTCACTCTGACAAGGAAATCCTCAATTACCCCTATTGGATGCATTGTACATTGATTGGTAAGTTTCACAACAATGCCTGTTGATTTAAGACCTCCAACCTGTAGAGATATATACATGGAGTGAGGCATTACATTAATGGATGAACCTAAATCTAACATATAATCTAAAAAGAATGTATCCCATATGGTTCATGGCATTGTGAATGTCCTCGGATCCTTTCATTTGGTTGGAATTACTGGTTAAATCAATGTTGAGACATTCCTTCCCAAGTTGGCTCTCTCATTCCCTGTTATCCTCCTTCCATGGGTGCAAAGATCTTTGACAAATTTGGCATAATGGGGAATTTTCTTTACTACATCTAGTAAAGTAATATTAACTTGAAATTTTTTAAATGTATCCATTATTTCAGTGTCAATCTCATTATATGAATTTTTCTTATATTTAGAGAGTGTTTTGGGAGAAAGAAGTGGAATGGATTGTTCATTTGAATCATCAATGATAATTTGATTACTATTTTTTTTTCTTCATTGGAATTTTTTATGGGTGGAGAAAAAGTGTTTTCAAGAGGGGGGTATACCTGTTGCATAGAATCAGTAGAAGGAGAAACTTATTTAACTATACAAAGTGTAACTGCACATATTTTACCTTTGTCCTTCTGATTGAAAATGGGTTAGGATGGTAGTTGTATAGAACCTTGCATCTTAAGCTCACCAATAGTGTTCTCCAATTGTCCCACTTGAGTTTGTAGGTATTGAATTACAGATTGTGTGGTCTATTGGAACTGAAGGTTCAGGGTTGCCATTTGTTTCACCATGTCCTCAAGGATTGGTTCATATTTGATAGGAGGATGATGATTGTTTTGATAAGTTGAAGGATAGGAAGGTTTCATACTTTGTCCTTGTTGATACCAATTCTACTTGGGGTATCTTGAGTTTTCTACTTGTCGGTACTGGGGTTGTGCTTGCCACTCCGGGTTTGGATTTGTCCTGAATGGTTCTTTCTTGAAGGGAGGTGCTTGTTGGAATGGACATCTTGGGAACACGACTACATAAGACTCAGGTGAATCTTGAAGTTTTTGGAACTGGTCAGAAAAATGAGTATTTTCAGAACAAATATGACAATGTAATGGAAATGGAGGATATTGTGAGTTATCTTGTGCTTGATCTAATTTCCTTAGAAGGGTAAGAATATAATAAATCATTTTATATACCTTTCGTTCTATAGATTAATGACATAGATCATGAACTCCTTGGGTTGGTGAAATAGACTGTGTACCAAATTGTTGTGTATTTTGAGCCATGTTGGCTATTAAGTCCTAAGTAGCGGAAGGAGTTTTATCAACTAGGGAACCACCAGCTGCAGCATCAATCATTCCATGACCCATGGAGATAATTCCCTCATATAATTATTATATTAAATTTCGTTCACTAATATGGTGGTGGGGGCAGATTGAGAAAAGACTTTTGAATCTCTCCTAGTATTCATGAAGGGTCTCTCCTTGTGATTGCCTAATTCCACAAATTTATTTTCTAATTGATGCAGTTTGGGAGGTAGGGAAGAACTTCTCATAAAAGTGTATTTTATGGTCCTTCCATCCCCCAATCATGGTAGGAAAATATTATATCCAATATTTCTCTACACTATCAACGAAGAAAGGGAATTCCAAAAACTTAATTAGGCCCTCAAATACATTTTGGGGTTTTATGGTGGAGTATACTATATGAAACTCATTAATGTTTTTATGAGGGTCCTCACTGGGAATACCATGGAATTTAGGAATAAGGTGGATGAGTTCTGATATTAGCTCAATGTTGGATTCTTCCTGAGGATATTGGATGTATGTAGGTTGTTACTCCACATCCGGGGTGGTCAGTTCATTTAAGGTTTGATTATTTGCAGCCATGTTTTCTTGGGTTTGATTGTGTTCAATTTTTGATTTGTTTATGGACACTTGTGGTTCCAAAATTGGTTCCTAATTATTACTTGATTGACCTTCTCTAGATGAATTGATTTTTGAATGATGTGATTTTTCAATTTCAGGGTCAAATTCAAGTTGTGTTTCTTTACCAAATCTTGTCATGCAATAATGATGTCCAGTTTGAGTGATTGATGGATTGTTGTTTTTATTTTTTTTAATATTTTTTATGGAATATTAATGAAATGAAAATTATTAAGAAATTAATGGAAAAAGGAAAATATAATGTTATACTACAAAATTAGAGAGAGAGATGGTGAAGAAGAAGGAAAAGACTGCGAGGAAGAACACCCAAAAACAACCAAAAGTAGAAACAAAAAAAAACAAAAACAAAAACAATCGAATGGGAGTGGGGTATTAAAAGGGGTACTAATTAAGAATTAAAATAAATAAATAAAATGAAATAAAGAAAAAAATGATCTCGTCTCCCTGATAACAGTGCCAAAATTTGATCGCGTTGTCGAGCGCGTCAAATTAGTTGTTTAGTTTTAACAAGAATTTATGCAGTATAATAGCAATCCTAAGTCGTCTCTCGATGGAGACATTGATCATTAGTTCCAAAATTTTGTTATTATTATGAATGTAAAAATGGAAATGGGGTTTTATAGTACTTTGGTTTGATGATTAAAGAAGAAAATAGAAAATTAAAGAGATAAAATGAAGTATAAGTAAACAAGATTAATTAAATATGATCAACCCAGGGTACTCTCATGATGCACATACTTCATCGCTTCATGATATAGAGTTATGATATTTTAATCCCTAGTTTGTAACAACTATAACCATAATGTTACTGAGTTTATACTAGGATACCTCCTAAGGTTCAGTTGAAAAAACACAATGACTCACCAGACACCGCCGATGATTGGGTGATTTGTGTTTGACATCATAACCAAAACTCACCAAGGAAACACATGAAGAACTCGATGTGATTTTCTGGTTTGTATTTTATATATTTTTAATACCATGAAATAAATTTACAAGGCCTTGACAGTGTTTATTTGAGTTCAATTGACCAATATGATCCACAAAAACACCGCAATTGAATGAGGGAAGAAAAAGGGATAAATGGTGTGTAAAACATCACATGAAAGGGTACCCCCAAACATGATCATTTGAGATTGAGTATAACATACCAATATATAAAACAATTAAATAAAAATAGAGGATGAATAAATACAACATACAAACATGGAATTAAAAATACCATTAAAATATTACAACATTAAGCTCGGGATTTACAACATGTTCCTCCCCGGGTGATCACAAGTGGTTTAGAAACCCATGGGAGGGGAGGAAGAAGAAGATGTTGAAGTAGAACTTCACATAGCCTCCAAAACATTCAATATTGGTGGGATGAATCCATTGGGACTCTAAAATTACCGCACCTTGCCTCTGGTTCGAACTCAAAAATGGGGTGCCCAATGTGCCAATTTATAGGCAAAGTGGGAAGTGGTTTTGGGCACCCTAATTTCACAAATCCTCTTGATCCATGGTTTTGGATGGGTAGAAAGTCTTAAATCACTTTGGAGAAAACTAAACATTTTTTTACTGACACCTTGTCTTCCTCCATGTCAAAATTGGAAGCCAGATATGGAATATAATAATAGATATTTCCAAAATACAGAGGCAAAGATTTGACCCCGTGCAGATCTACTTTATTGAAAAAAATAAGTTTTTATGGGACTCTTAATGAATGAATTGTGCTTCAGTTCCTTCAAATGAAATGGATATAATGAAATTTCGGACTAGTACGAAAAGTTTCAGTAGATTTAAATTCAAGGTTTAGTAAGAGTATGCATTGTAGTCCACGGGTGTGCTTAGATCATGTGCAGATTGACCCATTTTTCTTGGACTTCATCACAGGTCCTCCAAATCACCTCCACATACAATATAATTGTCAAAAAAGTAATATTTATCTTTTTAACAGTGTTAAATAGAAAATAATTGAATAAAAAATGAGTTTAATTTGTTATTATACTTGTAATTTTCAATTCAAAACCATTTAATACATTGGTATAAGGGTGAAATAAAACAGTGAATCATGGTACGATCTGTGAGCCCTAGGTTGGTAACCGTGTGTCTATAGTGAAATTGGTGGTTCCTAGAGAGCCATGACCCGATTTACATATTATTTAGGGGTGTATGTGATATTAGTAGGGCCTATTTATAACATTGGTATTATAGGTGGAACCTAGCCGGAAGTCTGGTCACACTACCTAAGTTGAGATATAGGGTCTAAATCTAGTATGTTATCCTATAAACTGTGGGTGAATGTAACAATCAATAATTTTAAAGGGTTAAAATTATAAATGATATAAATATTATTATTAAGGTGATTCTTTCTTGTTATAATCCTCCCTAATTATAACTCCACTATTAAGAGATAGTCTCTTGGATTAGTGACCAGGATGTTTAACCTCTTAGGATGTTTCTCGAGGTGTGTGTGAGTGAGGATAAAGTAAAATGGAAGGAATATGCCTTTTCCAGTGGGTAAAATCATTAGTATTGTGATAAATTCTCACATATGGGTGGGCCCAAGGTAGGGTAATATATGTTTGTTAGGAAAATAGTGGTTTCTAGTAGGCAAAGACCTGACATCCATGTTACGGAAGGGTGTTTAATATATTAGTGGGTCCAAGTTGTTATAGACTACAACAAACCCAACCCAATAAGCCTCTCAACTTGATACCCAAACAAAAATATCACATACCCAACGGATATTCCTCACCCCCACGGGCTGGTGACTAGCACCCGAGAATCAAAAATAACCAAAGAGAATGTTTTATCCCAAAGTAAAGCATCCAACATGGCATATACATATGATCTATGGGAAGAAATAAAACAAAAGAAACAAAATAA
Organism: Viscum album; assembly: GCA_963277665.1. Taxonomy (NCBI): domain Eukaryota; kingdom Viridiplantae; phylum Streptophyta; class Magnoliopsida; order Santalales; family Viscaceae; genus Viscum; species Viscum album. The sequence continues at coordinate 518,751,741 of OY728141.1, forward strand.
ATATATTTAATATAAAAATAATGAAATAAAAAGAAATACAACTCAAAAGTTGATAACAAATCTCCAAGATAAAAGTCCAATGGAAAAGTAAAATTAAAGAAGAGATAATAAATACTAGAATGTGGGTAACAAAATGTTACAAAGTAAGATCCCAACATTTTCTGGAAATGTTTCAATATTATTTGTAGTTAATTGTTTTTATTTCATTATTAAATATTTTTTGGGTTTTACCTTTGGGAGTTTTGGGTGAAATTGGAGAATTTCGGAAGGAAGGGGGTTAATGCGTGATTGTTTCACGGTTATCCAAAACTATGCACCTAGCCCAACTAACTTTGTAAACCCAAACATAGGGGATTCTTGTAGCTAAAACATAGTTTTTCAATCAATTAGATCTATTAGTATTAACTATGTGACTACCCAAGGTGAGGCACATAGCTAGGTTGCGCAATTAGGGTAAATCGTGTTCCTCATACCAGAAATCTTGTGCACAAAAATTTATTCCCCCTAAAATTAAATTAAAAAAATACCGAACCACCGTATTATATCCCAAAACCCACTAGATCGACCCTAAAACAATTTCTATCATTTTTTTAGGCTCTCAGAAAAATTATATTTAATTACAACCTCCATTCCTGAAAATTAAAGACCAGTTGATCGATCTATACCTCTCCCGATATGTGATTCTCATTATGTATTCTTCCCCCCTCTATCCTACCCTTATCTCATTAATTTAATATATTTTTCCTCTATTTTTTATTTTTCTGGATCTATTTGTGATGTATCTTGATTCATTGGATCTTAGAAATGGGTTTTGAACCAAGATATCATTATTAGTCATGATATTGGATGTTTCACTTCAATTGTGGATTTACATTAGCAAGTGTTTGTAAACAATTTTGAGGCAGGTGGTATAAAATAAAAATCCCATAGTATTGATTTAAATTATGTGTATATAATTGTGAAATTTAAATTTCCATGATATGGAAATTTCACTGATGATTAATTTAATTTAATTTAATTTCCATTAGATAATGATTTGGGTTAAATTAGGGAAATTGAAATGGGGGAGATTTAAATTGGTGGAATTGGATTAATTAATTTTTCAATTAAATAATGGAATATTGTAATTGTGGTATTGATGGGATATTGGGATATTGTAATTGTCTATTTATCACGTTAATGAAATAATTGAAAATGGAAATTATATATGGTTGGTTTAACCTTATTGGGTTAATGGTGTATATTATTAAATGTTTATAAATGGTTTAATAGAGAATTTTTCATATTATTCAATGTGATTAAATATCAAAACAAAAATTTTTTGGATTAATTGTAATGGTATACCATGATGTAATATGTTGTAAAAAAGGTTAATGTTGATTAACCTTGAATGATTTGATATATGTGATTTATGATTGATTGACTGATATAAGAGCGTGGGACATAGAATGAATCTCCAAATACCAGTATGTGATACTTGAGGTTTTGGATAAGGAATAAGGCTAAATATATCCACATGTGATAAAAAAAAGTCTGTGATATGGAGTGAGGCTCCAAATACCCATGCGAAATTTAGGTGTGGAAAACGAATGAGGCTCCAAATACCTATGGGGTGATAAACATGATATTCTAAACACATGAGTTTTGAATTGGACGCTACTTCTAATTGGATGTGATATGATTTTAAATGAAATGATAAATGAAAACCATGGTATTGTGATATGGATCAGAGTCCTATATGGTTTGAAGTAGGTAATGAGGATTCAAGTGTCCTTGGGAACTCGGGGGTTTATGTGATTAAATGAAGAATAATTTAATATATATAAAAATTATACCTTATTGATATTTTTTATTTTTTATATAGATTCATATTTTAATATTGATTAGATATTGTTTTAAACATAATTGGTGGGGCACTATTGATTTTTACTCACACCCTACTCAGGCTTCCTCATCGGTACCCGAATAGAATTCATGGTTGCAGGACTGATTAAGGCAAGAGGCCCAATGTTAGATAGTTTAGTTGGGATGGAAGATGGATGAGGGAACCAAACATGGTTTCGGGACCCACATGGGGGATTCCATGTATATTTATTTTGGTTTAAAATTAGTGACTTGAATATTGTTTTAGCATAACATATCCACTGCTTTAGATTGGATATTGCATTCTTATTTTAGCCATCTAGTGATACTGGTTAGTTTGGTAATTGGTTATATCATTTGGATATTGTTTATTTATTTTCATTTTTATTCTAATTTTATAAATATTTTATATTTTTTCCATGATCGATATTAGATCCACACTACTTTCCAGCAGCCTCTAGCATACGGGGAGGCGTGCTTGAGGTCTTTTGATCGACCAGCTTGGGGGACCGGTGTGTGGTACTCGGGTTGGGACAATTCACTATGGTATCAAAGGAGTTTTATTTTATTTTTTATTTTTTATTTCTATTTTGGAATGGTATAAAATAGAATAGGATAAGTTAAACCTTAGTTAAGTGCTCCTTCATGTGAGTAGATTACCCTTTTATGAGGCTAAAATCCAAGTACCCATAATGGGATTTTTGTTATTATTGTGTTCTATTCGAATTAAATGTTATTTCACATCGTGTTTTGTATTTTTTATGTAATAAGATTATTTTTTATGAGTTTTTATATGATTTGAATAATTACCTAGTATGGAATGATAATTTTTCATTCATTCATCATTCTAGGAACTCAAGAACTATTTTTTACATTCATCATTTTTAGGCATGCACAGGAAAATGGGTGTTGGGTAAGTTGTTGAAATTGAAATGTTTTTATTTTCTTGTGTAATTAATGTAAAAAATGAATCTTCATATGAATTTGGATGTGGTAAAATGATGCATGATGTTATTAAATGGGTTTATAATGATAAATGAGAATAATTATAATGAGTTTAACCATTGATACCCATGACCTAGATATAATATGGGTAAAGGTTGTGATAGTGTCTCAATTTTGACTATGTGGTGGAAAAGGGGGGATGATTTTTTATAGATTTTTATGAATCCCAATAATTATTTAAATGTTTTTTTGTTTACTGAGTCAAATGATTGTCATTGTAGGGATATTCCTCAAAAAATTATTGATAGGATGACGGGAGGTCAGGGCTAGAAATGATCTTCTTCTAGGGGAACTTGATGTAATGGTAATTCTGGTAGAAATATTTAGAGAGAATTTTTATGATAACATTTTTACATTCATGTTGTTTATTGGGAGATTCAAAGAGTAGGTTATAATAAGAATGTTTGTAATGGACCATGTTGGTCAATTTACTGACCAGTAGAGCTTTTCAACAACGCTAATAAGAGATGACATAGTTTTGGATAGGCATTTCATGGAAGATATTAAATGTAAAATTGTGTCCCATTATAAAATAATTGAGGTGAAATATTTTTATGAAGTGGTGAATCATAATCTCATATGTAAGGGGAAACTAAAGAAGGATTATAGTGGAGGACTTGTGGTTTTTTCTAGACGTTCGGGTGATACATATTTTGTGAGATTGAAGTGTCTCTATGAGAATGTTGACCAGATCATTGGAATGAACAGTTTCTAGGGGGAATGATCAGTTACATTGGATCATACCCAAGTTCTATTCCACTAGTGTGGTAGGTTAGTCCACTATAGTAGGAGTATCCCTAAACATGTGTGTATTAACTATCTTGCTTTTGGATGGGACATAGATAGTGGTTTTGTATGTACCCATGATATATGGGTAGTGATGGAATATCTCGGAAGGACCTGAGTGTGGGAATGAGATATTCTACACCATATTAGTCAGGAAGTTGGAGTACTACTAGACATGGAGGTCTAGGTAGTGGAAAGGTTATTTAGAGAAAGAGTTCCCATATCAGTAGAGTGGTTCAAGTTAGGGTACAAATATTTCATTTCAAGGAATAGGGTCATGAAAGATTCATGTTATTTATCCCATACTCGTTGATAGAGAAGTTGAACGGTCAAAAGTTAGAGGTACTAATCTTATACATTATATGATTTCTAATGAATTATTTAATATTGGCGACTCTTATTATTTTATATCTCATAAAATTTTAATAGATTGAGCCTGGTGGTGGATTTTATGAGTAGTTTGTTGACGATCGATATAGCATTTGGAGTACGGTCAAGAGAAGTCTTTTTGTGCAAGGGGTGTTTCCTTGAGTTTGCGGAGTACTTTTTTCCTTGAAATATCTACATTCAAGATATTTAAGACTATGACCTAATTATAGGTATGGATGGGTCAGTATCATACCAAACCCACATAGATTTTTACTATAGGAGAGTGTCGTTTACATTTCTTGATGGTGAAAATTATATTCACCATGGAGAGTGGGTTATCTAGGAAATCCATGTTGGTACAGTTCATCAGCAACCATGGGTGCTTACCACCTAGGTTTTGTGTCTATTATTGAATGATGGGGGTGTAAAATAAGATGTCTTTACACTCACAGTGGACCAATTTTAGGATTTTTTCCTCAAGACTTCTCATAATTCCATCGTGAGAGGGATGTTTAATTTATAATTGATCTCATGTCTGGGGTCGAACCAATTTCTATTTCACCATACAAAATTGAACAAATTTAGATATAAGAGATAAATACTCGACTATAAGAGTTTATAAATAAGGTTTTTTTCTATTTGAGTATGTCACTATGGGGTTACCCAATATTTTTTGTTAATAATTTTGATTTAATTTTACCTAATGGTTTGATTACCATAATTTGAACAAGGAAATAACTGAAGAACTGGTATACTCTTACACGTATTGGTGATCTATTTTACTAGTTGAGAGGAGCTTGTGTTTTCTCTAATATTTTCTTAATATTGGGGAAGATTCAGTTGATAGTCTTATATTCTGATACACCTAGAACCGCTTTAAGAAGTGGGTATGTACTTTAAGTAATTTTCATGATGTTTTTTCCGTTGATGAATGATCCTATAATGTTTATAGACTTGATGAAAAAAATTCCACTCGTATGTGGATCTATTTATGGTAGTGTTTTTGGATGATATCTTGGTGTACTCGAAGGCTCATGATGATCATGTACTGTAACATCCCTGTGTTTTTTTGATCTTTTTTTTCAATTAAATTAAATTTCATTGATTTTTTGTGTTTTAGGCTATACAAAATTAATCATGCTCTACAAGAAACATTAGCATATCATGCTTTTCATGAAACACTATGTTTCAACGAAACATCTTTTTTTAAATAATATATTAACCAACTCGTTAAATTTCCATGTATGAATATTATTTACTAACTTATGAAAATGTTAATTCTTTAGTTATCAATAAATGAGAAATGAAAATATATATAAATTAAATATAAAGGAACTATTTATATTATTTTTATGCTCCCAATGTCATTATATATTAATAAATTAAATTAATTACAATTAGTTAATGATATTAATTAAATATATATGTTATATATTCATTATAATTTTTTTATTCATCGAATAAATTTTATAAGCATAATATAAGAACCAACACAATTTTCTACGTAAAAACCTATTTTTTCAAACGGCTATTTATCACCTTTTAATGGTGAACCATTTTTAAATCCATTTTGACTCTGTTATATATTCTATTTGAAAAAAAAAATCCTATTTGAAATTGGGATTTAAATATTTACTTTGATTGATTTTTTGGTATTTTTATGATAAGTTTCATGTTTTCATGAATAGTGAAAATAATATATTTTAATTGAAAAAAACTTTTATCATTGAGATAATTTATGGTGTTAAATTATAATTTTTATTTGTTTTAATGTATAACAGGATTATATTTTTATAATTTAATATAATTATGGTCATTGGAATAAATTTTATATTGAATTTAAAAATAAAAACATTTCATTCTTTACATGTTTTATCATTAATAACCTATTTTCCCACCCCATCAACGATATTAATTTAAAATTAATTATTGAAACCTCTAAATTTTATGTCTTTAAAAGTGCATTCCATATTTGGAATCATAGGTTCCAAAATATTTATTTAATTTTGTTTTTTGTCATTATGAATAGTAACTTTATAAAATGTTTATCTACCACGGTTAAGGTCAAATCTGGTAATTAAAGGTAAAAATAAATTTATAACTACACTAACACTTATTATAATTTCATTAGATAATAGGATTTCAACTAAAATCAACCATATTCATAAATTATAACCTTTTTACTCCACTTGTGTTGGAATGTGATGGTTATTATATTTTATTTAAAGATTGGTTAAAAATATAATAATCACATTTTTATTAAGCAAATAATTTTTAATACAGGGTTATAAAAATATAAATTCAACTATAAATATAAATTTTAGATATAATAAATTTATTTTCATCATGATAATTTATTTTATTGAGGGATGAAATTATTTAAATTAAAGCTTTTACAATGATGATGCAAGAATTGTATAATTTAAGGAAATATAAAATAAATGATATTAAAAATATTTAAATAAATATAATTTTAAATAATTAATTAAATCCACTAATTTTATATATATCCGTGATTTGTTAGTGTTATATTATAATTTTTTTTCCAAAGTTATAATATTGTTAAGATGTTTCTAAAATGACAAATATTCAATATTATTAAAATTGACTTAAATGATACAGTAAAAAAAATATTATTTTATTAAATGATATAAAATTAATAAAAATGTAAATTTAGTAAAAAATACATTAATAATGTTAAAAAGTTCATCAATGATCCTTTTGGGGAACTTTTCACATTTTATTGTAACTATATTAAACCTATGGTGTAAAAATCCAAGTTATCATGGTAAAAGTAAAAGGGTTTAACTAAGGGTTAAAGTCAAGAATAAAAGGTTATTATAGTGATATAAACATGTCTAAAAATAATTAGTTGAGATTATTTCTACCCATCCTCGTATTATCCTTCAAATAACTCACTTTGGATATATTTAAATCTAAATTAGTTTTATTTTAATTTAATATTTTGAGAGTTTCCATGACTGCCCCTCTCCTCTATTATAATGGGATCCTCCTCCCTCACTTCCTCACACAACATTAAGCCTTATATCTCTACCAATACCTAACTATTTCTCCTCTTAACATCCTTATCCATGTTCTAGTGGATTTGGCCTTCAAAAAATACAAACTACTATGTCTTTAAGAGATTATCTAAAGGGAGTTCTCTAAGGAAGAGGTAATATCCTTTACCGACTCCCTCAGTATTATGTATTCTTATACATCCACTTCATATGTTTTTTAAATTATAAATTAATTAATCTAGTATCAAATATAAAATAAGATTTTATTATTATTATGGGAAAACCATATTCCTCCTTTTATCCATCCTACAAAAAAATAAAATCACCATGCATTAGTATGTACGACTTATGATTTCCATGTCGTGGTGTAATATGATTTTCATCACCAATTTACATGGATGGGTATAATGACTGAAATAATATATATATATTATTATAACAAATTTATTCATTAAAAAATATATACACCATCCACTTTCATACTATTTCAAAATTAATGGAATGATATCATCACTCCTATGTGCATATGAAGAACCATCTCCATGATGCGATGTGATTCAGTCTCCATGATCCCAGTTAGAGAATTATTTTATAAATATATAAAATTAATAATATTATATATATCATACCTTAATATTATTTTGCAAATTACATAACTATACATTATGTGCAATAACTTGAACTCATATGATAAAACATGCATATGAAAATGAAGCAATTAACACCTGAAAGAGGTGTAATAATGATATATTATTAAATGTGCATTAATATTATCATATATGATATCATAAAAATAAATAGAGTTTTTGAATAAGATATTAAAATTATTTAATACATTATATAGGTGTTTTAGATATGGATGAAGGAAATTATACCTAAGGTAACTGTTAACTTCACAATATCGTTATTATTCTGGATTGATTTTACAAAATAATTTACTGGGACATATTTATCATCAATGTTCATATTTCATAAAATCATATTTCAAAATAATATTATTTTTATATTAAAAAAATTAATTTTAATTTTATCCATTTATTCTTTTCTGTTAAATGATTTGAAAGGAATATTTTCTCATTTTTTAACACAGTGCTTTTTTAAATCTAAAGAAAAAGTATTAGAATAATGTTTTTAACTTATACAACTTGAAAATATTTTAAAATTTCCTAAAGAATTATTTTCTTGAAGATTCCTTGAAAATATTACAAGGTTAATATTAAAAAAAGTATTTTAAAATATCATAGAAATTTAAAAAATGAAAATAATTTCAAAGAAGAAAGGATTTTTTCCGCAAGAAATGTTTTTAAAATATCATTTCAAATTATTTCCCATCTATTATGACATCCATTTGTGTTACTCATGACTTTCTAGGAAATAATCCAAAGAATACCTTCAAATAATTTCTCGTAATTTTATACTTTTATTATCATGATATTCACAAAATCGATTTCATTTCCATGGGTTATATGCTTATGAAACCCACTTATTTTCATGGGTTATTCTTTGATGAAATGATTTTAAAACCTATATATTTTCCATAGTTTAGGATAATATTACATATTTATGATTCAACTTCATTTCATGGGTTATGATATGATTATTTATCTTATAGCACATATATTTTTGATTTCATTATGAGATGGGTGAGACCTATATCTCCCTATAAAACATTTTGTAATTATTTATATCTCATGGGATACACATAAGTGAATTTATCCACTAATATGGTCATGGGAGTAAACCATGAGTAACATGATGATTTAGTAATTTAACCTATACTATCGAGATGGCCTTGGAATTGATTTCTTGACTACCATGTAAATCATTATTATATTTTTATGTGTCTTCCACAATTCGCAGTTTTATTCTGGCATTATTCTTTAATGGATCACTTATTTTTTACCTTATGAGTCATGTATTATGAAATATTAATCTGTATGCCATGATACTATTAATGATATTTGATATTTAGGTTATGATCTTCTAATTTCATGATCATGTTATTATTCCCTTATGTTCATGATTCAATATATATATATCCCTCCATTACTTTTAATAAGCATTTGAGATCACCCATTTTTATGTTTTCCTTTCACCCAGGTTATGAAGATATGTATTGTGATTGATGTGTCTAAGATGATTTCTAGTCAAGAAAAACATAGTTAGAGATAATTTAGCTCACTTATGTACCAGTGTTTATGTTTCCATGTTTCCAAAGTCACTAGACTAATACGGTCTTTGGGAATTTTTTTGTACAGTATATTAAGTAATTATGAAGAAGTAATGTAATGTTAATTTATGAAAAGACATGGTTTTTATATTTGGTATTAGATAATAATTTTTGATAACATTTGTAAACTAAGATGAGAAAACCATAGTGATAAACCTAATGACATATCTAATTATATGTATAAGGATAATGAAAAGTGTAGGAAAATGTACTAGAATTTTGGAAAAGGATAGAGCGAGTGGTTTTTAAGAAATACATCCTTGTGTAGATAATACAAGATGATGTGTCTCTCGTGCAGATGTACCTAGGTATATCAACTCCGACAAGGTGTTCCGGGCCACACTCAATATAACTTGGTACATGTCAACGGGCCTTGATACACATCTTGATTGACACTCTCAAGGGATATGCTTTGGAAATTCAAAAACTGTTCATGAAACATTATGAAGGATTTACATATAAGTTTCCTATGAATAACCTAGATGAAATTATTTTGTCATAGATTAAGAAGCTGTCATAACTTAGAAATCCTCTAAGTGAATTCACATGATTATGTGGTCATTCACTACGAAAAATGTTTCTTACTCTATGAATTCTGGTTTTAGTCAATGGATGGAACCAGAAAGAAATGAATCATTGGAAATAGTGATTAGAAATTCAATTATTTTTCTTATCAGAAATCGAATGTTGTGGGAGATGGAATGAAAAATATTGTTGTTATGCTGACCCGAATTTCTCAAGATATGAATCCAATTGGACTTATAAATGGGAAATGGAGGGAACAACATTCTATTGAGTCCTTTATGAAGAAACATCCACCTTCTTTCAGTGGGTCTTCTATTCCACTTTTTGTTGAACAATGGATCAATACTACTGAAAATACATTCTCCATTATCTAGTTTTTATATCATGATAAAATTATTTTTTCTATTTTTCGGTTATGATATGAAATGGACCAGTGGTGGACTCTAACTAAGAATATGAGGCTGTAAGATGAAATTTAATCCATTGATTGTGATGAGTTCAAGAACATAATTTTTTCAATAAGATAATTCTTTGTATTCTTCATACTGAGGTGGAGAAATAGTTTCTTGAGTTGATTAAAAGGGATGATGAATATGTCCATAACTATGAGGCTAATTTCACAAGTCTTTTGAGGTATGCTTTAGGAATTATCATCCACACTAAATGTAAATTTGTTAGGTTCATAATTGCCATAAATCCAGGTATTGGAAGGGAATTGGCCACATGAGACTTTATTATTTATTAAGATATTGTGCACTATGAAATCATGGTTAAAATAGAGGTTGGGTTCATGTACCAATATCACAGTTTTGACAAGAAGAGGAGGATATAGTTTAATGGGAAATCTAGAAACCATGAAGAGGAAAGGATGATCTTTCCTTTATTCATTAAGTGTGGGAATAATCCTTGAATAAATTGTTTTAAGGGGTATAATAAATGTTTTGTGTGTGTAAAAGAAGGTCATTGGGATTTTTTTGATGAATTGATGGAAAAAGGCCAGCTAATGGTGTGAATGAAGAGAAAGATACAAAAAATACACCTACCACAAATCAGTGCTACAAGTTTAAGGAGAATGTGAATTATGTTAAACAATGATCAAACCTAAGGACTAGTTATGATGATCAACATCAACAACCAAATAAGATGAGGGATAAGTTTAAATGTCATGATATCACTATTTCCGATGAGGGATGTGATGAAGACATAGTGGAAGGTACACTAACCATCCACTCTATAACTACTAATGTCTTCTTTGATTATTGATCAACCCAATATTTCATATCTAATGAATTTTTATGGGTGTTATGAATCCACCCAAACAATTTGACATGGAATTTGTAGTGAAAAAAATTAATGGTATGATGAATTTATCTCATGTATTTGACTCCTCTCTGCTTGAAGTATGTGGGTATTTTTTCTTACAAATCTTGTAATTCTTCCTTTGGTAAAATTTGATGTCATCTTAAAAATGTATTGTATTTCTCTATATAATTCCCACACATTTTTCAATTAAAGGAAGTTATATTTTATTTTTTAATCCAACTTATGATCATCTATCAATTTGATGATATATAAGAACATACAATGGAGAATACATCTAGTGTATGGGTATTAATTCCCATTAATAAGGGTTTTTAATCTAAAATGGTTTGGGAGATAATTGAAATCAATGATATGCCTATTTTTTGTGACTTTTTGGATGTATTTCTAGAATAATTACATCTTCATCCACCAGAACATGAAGTGGAGTTATCTATAGTGCTCATTCTTGGTTCTAGACCAATTTAAACGACACCCTACATAATGGCCTCAATTTAGTTATGGGAATTGAGAAAGAAACTCCAAGAAAACCTTTATAAGGGATTCAATCTTCCATGTCTTTCACCTGTGGGTGCACTATTTTTTGTGACGAAGAAATATAGTTTAATGAGACTCTTCATTCATTATCGGGAGTTGAATAAGATTACAATAAATAAAAATTATCCTCTTCTTCGTATTGATGATTTTTTGGTTCAAATTCATAGAGGTCAATAATTTTCCAAGATTGAACTTCATTCTGGATATCATCAATTCAGGATCAATAATGAGTATATATCCAAGATGGTATTTTGCCAAAGGTATGGTCACTATGAATATATAGTAATGTTGTTTGGTCTTAATCATTCCCCTACTATCTTTATGTATATGATGAATAGATTCTATAGAGATTACCTTGACCAGTTTGTGTTACTCTTTATATATGATATTATTATCTATTAAAATAGAAAGGAAGAGAATGAAGATCACTTGAGAATTGTTCTAAGGAACCTATGGAAGGAGACAATGTATGAAAAATTAATACTGTGTGAATTTTGGATGCGAAAGGATTCATTTTTTGGACACATAATCTCAAGAGAGGGTATAGACTTAGATCCATCAAAGGTAGAGGATATTGAATGCTATCCTAGAACAACCAAGGTGACTGAGATTTCTAGTTTTCTTGGTTTAGTTGGATTTTATCAATAGTTTGTGGAGAATCTAGAACAACTATCTAATCATATGACCAAGTTAACTTTAAAGAGTCCCATGTTACTCTAGATAGATGAATGTGGTTAGAATTTCAATGAACTTAATATAATGTTAGTTTGTGAAACCATTCATACTTTAACTAATAGTGGTAAAGAGTTTTTAATTTATAATGATGCATACATGAATATATTGATATGTGTTCTTAAGAAGAACAATAAAGTTATCACTTTTTAATTTCAGAAGTGTAAGTTTCATGAGACAAATTACCGAACTCATGATTTGGAGTTACATGTGAATTTTTTGGAATTAAATATATGGTGGAATTATCTTTATGCTGAAAAGGGTGATATATATACCGATCATAAAAGTCAAAAATAATTATTCGCATTGAATGATTTAAACATGCTCCAGTAAAGATGGTTAGAGTTGATGATGGATTTTTACTTCTCAATACATTACAACCTAGGGTAATCAAAAAAGGTGGTCGATGCTTTCAGTCAAAGGAATCATGCTATATTTTTAATGATTATGATAAAAAAAGATATAATATTTATGGATTTTAAATGTACAAATCTAGAAATCCTAAAGGAAGTGGGAAAACCTAATCTTTTTCCACTAATATTCAGGCCTCAATCCTTATGAATATTAAAGAGGCATAGAAGGATAATTTAGAGCTACAAAAAAAGTCCAAGAATGTTCCTAAGTTTAACAATGACTAGGATGGAATTATAATGTTTAGAAACCATTCATTTGTTCCTTACATACAATATTTCAAGAGGGAGATGTTTGAGGAAGCTCATACCTCTTCATTTTCTATTCATCCTATAAATATGAATGTATATAGAGAATTGAATGTATAATTATAGTGGGATGTTATTAATATATTTATTATAGATTTTGTACCTTGGTGATTTGTATTCCAACAAGTTGAGGTTGAAAGACAAAAATACAAGGAGATGTTGCATCCATTAACCATACCAAAATCAATATGGGAGAACATAACTATGGATTTTGATGTTGGACTCTCTAAAACCTCTAAAGAGTTTAATACCATATGGTTGGTAGTTCCTCACCTTACTAAGTCATCACACTTCATTACTATCAGATAATACTTCTCTCTATATCAACTTTCTAGGATATAAATTAAAGAAGAGGTAAGTTTGCATGGATTACCACATTCTATTATATCCGATTGGAACCCATGGATTACCTCAAAATTATATCAACATCTTCAGCAACCACTTGATACAAAATTGACTTTCAATATTTTTTATCATCCTCAAATGGATGGAAAATTTGAAAGAACAATTCAATCCCTAGAATATATGTTGAGATTGTGTTATATAGAATTCTAAAGTGGTTGGTATCAACACCTTCATCTGGTTGAGTATTATTTAAACAATATCTTTCACACAAGAATTTGAATGGTTCTTTAAGATTCCCTCTCTGGGAATAAATGTAAAGCTCCAACATGTTGGGATGAAGTTTGGGAAAGAAAGGTATTGGGAACTGAGATAGTTGAAGAGATGGTTGAGAATGTTATAATAGTCAACAACATATCATGGTAGCACAATATTTATAGGAAAGTTATGTTCATAACAAACTACATGAGCTATAATTTGATGTTGGTGGGAAGATATTTCTATGAATTTATCATTGGAATAATGTTATGGGATTTGGGAACAAATGGAAACAAAACCCTAGATATATCAGTCCCTACGGAATTCATGATCATATCAGGATAATAACCTATCACTTTTCACACCCTTCATATCTCTCTTAATTTCATAATGTGTTCTATGTATCGCTTTTGAGAAAGTACATACCCAAACCTTTATATCTACTAAACTCAGAGGTCATACCATTGGAGCATGATCTTTGTTATGAATAATATCCAATTGAAATTGTAGATCACAAATATAAAGTTCTCTAAAACATGACCACTCATGAAGTCAATGATTTGTCGATAAATAACCAGGTAGAGGAAGCTATGTGGGAACTTGGGGATATGATTAGGTAGAAGTATCATAATATTTTTTATTAGAATAATGAATTTTGAGGAAAAAATTTATTTTAAGAGGGGTAGAATGTCACACCCCTTGTTTTTTATCATTTTTGGTGTAAATTAATGTTCCTTGATATCTTTTGTTATATGAAACACAAAATTAATCTTGCTCTACATGCAACACTGGCTTAGAATACATTACACAGAACAAAAAATTTATAAGAATAATCATTTTTTAAATAATATAGTAATCTAGATATTAAATTATTAGGTTTAAATATTATTAAATAACTTATGAAAGTGTGAATTATTTTGTTACCAATAAATTAGAAAAAAAATATAAACCAATTAAATATAAAGGAATCATTTTTATTATTATTATTATGATCCCAACATCTTTTTTTATTAACAAATTAAATTAATTAGAATTAGTGGATTATATTAAAGAAATATATATTTTATATATTCAACTAAATATTTTAATCATTTTCAAATAAATTTTATAGACATAAGATAAGAATCAACCAAATTTTATGCATACAAACCTATTTTTTATAAAAAGGAAATTTATCACCTTTTAATGGAACACCCATTTTAAATCCAATTTTTACACTTTTATATATTATATTTGAAAAAAAACTTCTTCTTTAAAATTGGGATATAAATATTCAATTTTTTTATTTTTTTGATTTTTTATGATAAGATTTATGTTCTGATGAATAGTGAAAAATAATAGTTTTTAATTAAAAACGAATTTTTTAATCGAAATAATTTATAGTGTTAAACTATAATTTTTATTATTTTTAAAGTATTATGATATTATATTTTATCATTTCAAATAATTTAATTTTTATAAAATTTAAATTTAATTTTGATATAAAAATGTTTCAATCTTTTGAATATTTTCACATTAATAACCCATTTTCTCACCCCATCAACGAGAGTAATTTTAAATTAATTACTAAAATTTCAGAATTTTGAACATTGAAAAATGGATTACATAATTGAAATCATAGTTTCCAAATTATGTAAATAGGTAAAAAAATTTGGCATTACGAAATGTACCATCAGTAAATTTTTATTTACCCTGATTAAGGGTAAATCAGATAATTAAAGGCAGAAATAATATTATAATTACCCTAAAACTATTCCTAATTTAATTATATAAGTGGATTTAAACTAAAATAAACCTTAGTACAAAACTATTTTCTTTTAGTGCCACTTTTTTGAGAATATGACATTTATTATATTTTATTTTCACATAATTTAAACATATCATACTCATATTTTAAATAAGTAAATAATTTTTAATATAGAGTTATACAGAAGATAAATTCTACTAAAAATAGAAATTTAAAATATAATAAATTGTTATAAATCATGATAATTTTTTTTAATTTTTATAGATAATAAAATTTAATATAAATATTTCATAGTGATGACGAATCAATTGTTTAATTAAAATAAATATCAAATAACTGATATTTAAAACGTTAAAATATATTTAATTTGAAATAATTAATAACATCACCTAATTTATATATATATTTGATATGTTAGTGTTATATTATAAGTGTTAGTTCGGTGTTTTCTTATTGTTAGGATATTTCTAAAACGATAAATATTAAATATTATCAAAATTGACATAAATGATACATTAAAACAAATAATATTTTATTAAATGATATAACATTCATACAGAACTATAATTCATCCAAATTACTATAATAATGTAAAAAATGTCATAAATGATCCATTTGGGGTATTTCTATCATTTTATAATAAATATATTAACCTTAAGGTGTAAAAATCCAAGTTGTCATGTTAAAAATTAAAGAGTTTAACTAAGGGTTAAAGTTAAAATATAAGGTTATTATTTTGAGTTGAACATGATTAAAATAATTTATTTATTTCATTTAGAACCATACTCATATTTTTCTCTAAATTATACAGTTATTATCTATTTTAAATAAAATATATATTTTTTTAATTTAATATTTTGAGAGTTTCGAAGAGTGCCCCTCTCCTCTCTTGTAATGGGTACCTCCGCCCTCACTTTCTCACACCTCCATGAGCATTATATCATGACAAATAACTAACCATATTTCCTAAAAACATCCATATAAAAATAATGGAGGTTTTTTTATTCTCAAAGGACCAACTATAGTGTCTCTAGGAGATGATCTTGAGGGAGTTCTGCGAAGAATAGTTATTCTCCTTTATCGACTCTCTCAAGAGTATTTCTTCCTCTACTTCTTCATCATGTGTTTTTACATTATAAATTAATAAAAATAGTATCACCTGTATAATAATATGTTATTATTATTAGGTAGAAACTACATTACCACTTTTATCCATCCTATGAATAAATGAAATCACAATGTGTGTCCTATATACGACTTAGTGCCTCCACATCATGGTGTAATCTTTTTTTTATCAAAAAATTACTCAAATGAGATTAATGATGGAAATAAAAAATATAAATGATGATTATAATAAAATATTTATTCTGAAGAATATTTATACACCATCCACTTCCATACCATTTCAAAATTAAGGGAATGATAACATCCCTCGTGCATACGTACGACATGTCGCCTCTACGACGCGATGTGATTCATTCTCCATGATCAAAATTAAAGAATGATTATATAAAGGAATATAATGAATAATTTTATAAATATCATACCTTAATATTATTATTCATGTGAATGAAATATATTTTTTTTTGCAAAACCATAACATATACGATAAAACATGCATATGAAAATGAAGCATTTAACACCTGATAGAAGCATAACAATAAGATATTATTAAGAGGGTGTTACTATGGTAATATATAAAATAATATATTTAAATATAGTTCTGGAATCAATTAATAACATTAATTAAACCATTATATATGATTTTAAGATATGTATGAAGTAAATCACACCTAAGGTAAGGGTTAACTTCTTAATCTCATTATTATTCAAGATTGTTCACACATAACTATTTATTAGGACATATTTATCATCCATGTCCATGATTATTAAAACTGTATTTAATAATATTATTACTATTATTATAAATAAATTTAAAGTCATTTTTACCCATATATTCCTTTTTTAAATTGTTTTAAAGGAATCTTTTTCCATTTTCCAAACAAGGTACTTTTTGACTTTTCTGGAAAATATAAGAGAAAAATTATTTTTAACTTATACGAAATGAATGGATTTTTAAAATTTCGTGAATCTTTAATACCTTTATTCTTCCTTTACAAGCATAAATTTTTTATTTTAATGGAATTATTATTTTTAAAATTGTGAGGAAATTTAAGAAAAGAAAAATATTTTGAATAAGAAGGGATATTTTCTTTGAGAAATGTTTTTAAAAAACAATTTCAATTTCTTTCCCATATAAGATGATGTCCATTTGTGTTACTCATTCCTTTTTATGAATTATTACAAATAATACATTCATATTATTTCTCTGATTTTCATAATTTATTAGCATGTTATTTACGAAATCCATTTCCTTTCCATGGGTTATATTCTTATGTTACCCACTTTTTTTCATGGGTTATGCATTGGTAAAATGATTATGAAACCTATCTATTTTGTACTAGTCATGATATGATTACATTATTGTGGTACCCATTTAATTTCATGGGTTATGATATGATTGTTTATGATCATATGGAACGTGTTTGTATGATTTAATTATGAGATGAGTGGAACTTATATCTCCCTTCATTGCATTGGGTAAATATTTATATCCAATGAGATATACATAAGGGAATTTTTTCACTAAGATTTCCATTAGATTGAACCATGACTAAAAATATGGTTTGAGAAGTTAAACCATACTAACATGATGGACTTCAAACTTATTCCTTGAATACTATAAAAATCATTATTATATTCTTATGTGTCTACCAAAATTCCATGATATATTATTATGTTATAGTTTCATGGATCATTTTCTTTATTTATACATGATTCATGACTTATGAACTGTCAATAATTATACCATGATCATTTTTATGATCATTTATATGTAGGATTATATCTTCTAATTTCATTATCATGTTCTCATACCGGTATACACATGTTTAAGTTTACAAATATTCATTTTTCTCTTACTGAGAATCTTAGCTAACCACTTTCTATTTCTTCTTTTCACCCAGTTTATAAATATATGCATTATGTTTGATGTGTCTAAGTATGGTTTTAATCAATAATAACCATGTAAGTGATAATGTAGTTCAATTATGTATTATTTTTTATTTTTCTATGTTTCCAAAGAAACTAGATTAATACAGTCTTTGGGTGTTTCTTTGGGTAATGTATTAAATAATTCTAAAAAATTATTGTAACATTAATTTATGAAAATAGAGGGTTTCTATATTCCAAAAATCATGATATAATCCTAAGTAAAATAAGATAGAATCGGTTATATACCAATTTAAGTCTCTGTTTTTGACTGATGAGATGCATATCACGGGCCACATCAACTCATATGAAGGTCTATCAGGGGATCTAGAGAGAGTTCATGTAGTGGTTTCTTGCGAGAATCCAAAGAAAGATATTCATATCCATAGTTTTCCAGGATTATATGTATATTATTGGAGGTTTATCTAGAAATTTCCCATCTAGATGTACCTCTTTCGAGATTGACGATGAAAGGGGAAAATTTTGAATGGTCTGGCGAAAGTGAGAATGCCTACTGGGATAAGATGATGCATTTGACTATAGAACCAATCTTGATCATACCTAATCCATATTGGGAGTATAAAGAGTTTTGTGATTCTTCTTGGATCGGCCTTGGGGTAGTTCTGATGTAGGGATATTTATTTTTGGCATATGGTTCACAAGAGTTCGTTCCACATGACTCAAATTACCCTATACTCAACCTCGAGTCAGTTGTAGTGGTTTATGCTTTAATGTGTGGGTGAAATTATATATTGGGAGAAATGTTTATTGTGTATAATAGTCAGAAGTGATTAAAATATATATTTTTTCAACAATATTTGATTCTCTGGATGTGAAGTTTGGTTATGTATATGTAGTCTATTGATTTTGAGCTAGCATATACACCCAAGATTTTGACTAGTGTTTCTCTTGCTTTAATCAAGAAAATAAAGACTCATGAAGTTAAAGAGTCTAGTTTCGTGGTAAAGATGATGAATTTACTATTTGAGATGTATTTTTTTATTCAGGAGATCACAGAGAAGATGACTATCGTATCAGTTTCAGTGGATTATACACTTTTGTGTTAGATAAAGGAAAAGTAGTACCAATATCCATAATTTTTTTCATTAAAGGAATGCCTTAAAGGTAGGTAGTCATCTTCTTATTGTATTATAGACGAGTATGATATCAACTATGTTATAAATTGAGATGTTGTTCCTATGACCATGTGGGAGGAGATGATAAAATGATTTCATGTCATGATATACAATGATATTTTTGGGGGCCATTCATGAAAAAAGAGATAGAATGGTTCATAAAGCAATGATACAACTATCAATAGGTGAAGGTTTCACATAAATTATCTATTGGTTTACTATAGATGCATCCCATTCAAGAATGTAAGTGGGATTACATTACCATATCCTTTGTGGTTGTTCTACCAAGGAATCCTTAGTTGAATTACACTATTTTAGTGATTGTGGACTGATGGAAAAAGTAGAACATTTCTTACTGATAATGGATACTTTCTTTGTAGATCAATTAAGAAACATTTACATTCAAGATATGGTCCATCTACATGTATTACCATAGAGTATTGTTTTAGTTCATGAATTATTCTTTAGATTTCAATTCTAGTAGGTCTTTTAGAGGGCTCTTATAACACATGTCTTATTTATTGCACCTTTTATCCCATATACATATTGAAATTTGGAATGTACTATACAGATGATGGACTAAATAACAATAACATGATTTATTTACTTCAATGGGTCATGGTTGAATCGCCCTTTTCTCATTGAGTTCAACTATAACAATAGGTATCTGGAAAATTTTCAAATATAACTATAAGACACACTATAATATAGACCATGAAAATAACATCTATGTTGGATGGCAGAAGGCGAGTCATAGTTTTTAGGATTGATTCTTGTTCGTGATAAGTTGAAGAAGGTTCAGTTAAATTGGGAATGTATGGATATAGATCAGAGTAAGAATAAGTCATGTACTGATAGATATTGACAACCCCTAGAGTTTATAGAGGACGATCTTGTGTTCTTTGGTTGTCACCAAGATTAGGTTACCATAGGATTTGGATACATGGAAAGCTGGTGACCATGCCTCTTTGACCATTTGAGACTATGGAGAGAATCAGGCTCGTGTCCTACCTATTGTATCTTCAAAAGAAGTATAATTCTATGTATTAACTTTTTCATGTTTTAGAGAGTCAATTGTATCTACCTGGCCCACATAATGTGATTGATGTGGATGATGATGGCTTGATACTGATGTCTCTTTTGAAGACCATGTTATATGTGTATTGGATCATAGTGAGAAAGTGTTTCATAGAAATACTGTGATGATAGTTCTTATATTGTGGGAACACGAACATGTTTAAGAGGAAACATGAGAGAGAGAATGTGATATTTTAGAATAGTGGCCTAATAGTTTTATCTCATAATATTATAGATGGACTAGAGTGCAGCTCGAGGATGAGATCTTATAAGCTGGGGGACTGTAAGACCCCCACTTTTTTAGATATTTCTCAAGCCTATTTATAGGAACACATTTTTTTATTTTGATTATATATACATGGTGTTTTACCTTGATGATTTTGGGGTGAGATTGGATATGTTTTGTTAGAAAAGGGAAGTTCACGGTTAGAACATGGTTGGCCCAAACCGTGCACCCCACCCAAAAACCCATATGAACCCAAAAATAAGAGATTCACATGGCTAGTGTATTATCTTTTGAAACTATAATCCCTCTTAGTAGTAATGACTCAATAGCCCTGGGTGAGGTGCATATTTAGGGTTCATGGATATGGTAAACCATTTTACCATAAAATAAACCATGCATACATAAATTTAATCCACCAAAAATCATTAAAAAATCTCAAAAACTCTATACTTTCTCTAAAAACCATATTTTGACCCTAAAATAAATTTATCTCATTTTTTGAGGCTCTTGGATGAATACCAAAGAATTATAACCTCAGTTATTGATGAAATTATAATCCTTTGATGGATGTCCACCCTTATCAGTATGAGATCATCATCCTGTTTGGTTTTCTCCCTCTCTGTTATCCCTCTCTCATCCATTGAAGGAAATCATTACTCTATTGGTAATGGATATAGATATGGGTTTGTGGGATCTTTTATTGTTTTAACATGGATGTAGGTTTCTAATATAGTTCTCATTCTTCATCATGATCTTGTTTGTTCCACTTCAGTTGGGGATTTCTGTTGGTGAGTTTTTTTACAACAATTTTGAGGTAGGTGGTATAAATTAAAAATCACCTAGTCTTGATTTAAATTAGATGTATGTAATTTTGAAATTAAAATTTCCTTGATTTGGGAATTTTATTAATTATTAAATTTATATAACTTAATTTCCATTTGCTAATGATTTAGGTTAAATTGGGGAAATTGAAATTCGTAGAATCGGAATAATTAATATTTGTTTTAATTAATCGAATATTATAATTTTTGAATTTATGGGATGTTGGTATTGTGTAATTAGTAAATTATTGTGTTCAAGGATTAATTAAAAATGGGAATTATGAGATGAATGGTGTAAGATTAATGGGTTAATGGTATAAATGTTTAAATGTTTATAAATGGTTTAATAGTGAATTTTTCACAATATTCCATGTGATTAAATTGATGAAACATGTTTTCTTTGAGAAATTCTAATTGTATACCATGATGTAATATATTGATAAAAAATGATATTGTTTATTAACCCTAAATGATGTGATATATATTTTATTAATTTATATAATAGTTTGGGACACATACTGAGGCTCCAAATACCCATATGTGATAACAGTGGTGTGGGATAGGTAATGACCCTCCAAATACCTATCTGTGATAAATGAGTTTTTGGGACATGGGTTGATGCTCCAAATACCCACATGAAATTAAAGTGTGGGGGAGGGTTAAGGATCAAAATACCCATGGGGAGTTAGACACGACATTCAACACCCATGAATTTTTCATTTGATGGTCATTCCCATTGGCCATGATATGATTTTAAATTAATTGGTAAATTAAAACCATGGTATTGTGATATAGTTTAGAATTTGGTATGGGTAAAAGTAGTTATTGAGGGTTTATGATTCCTCAGGAACCTGGGGTATTATGTGGTTAAAAATAGAATAATTGAATATATGTAAATTATTTACCTTATTACCATGTTTTATTATTTATAAAAATCCAAACACTATTATTAATTAGATTTTGTTTTAGATGTTGTTGGCAGTGGCCTATTGATTTTTACTCACACCCTACTTGGGCTTCTTGATCGATAACTAGATAGACTTCCTGGTTGCAAGAAACATTATGTATAAAGGCCCCATATGAGATGGATTATTTGGGATAGATCATGGATGAAAAAACTAGAAATTGTTTTGGGACCTTATTGGGATAGTCATTGTGTCATTATTTTAGTCTTAAATTATACACATGACACTTTTTTTAACATTAAAAATCTACTAATTAATATTGGATATTGAATTTATTTTTAAGAAATTTTGTGAGGCCAGTTTTTCTAGTTATTGGTTATATCATTTGGCTATTTTTTATTTATTTATGTTGTTATTATCCATTTATAAAGAGGGTATAGTATCCCCATGATCGATATTAGACCCATTATATTAGTCATAAGCCTCTAGGATTTGGGTATGTATGATTGAGATCATGTGAATGACCAGATTATGGCACCAGTGTGTGGAACTTAGGTCAGAACATTAACTACAAACTCCCCAACAAAAGTCTCTCTGTCCCTGTTAAATCATTTGGAAGAATAATTTACAATAAAAGGTAATTAAACTACTCCCTAATCAAGGATTAACACTCCCATGCCTCCTGAGATTCTGATCTATGCCTTCATGACACTCTAAATAAAGTAATTAACTTCACATGAAATACATTCACATGAGAGTCAGTGATCTCTACTGCTTCCTCTTCAAAATAAGTGTCTATCTCTATCTTGATCTGATCCCAGCTGAAAATGTGAGAGGCATTAGGATGGTTCTTCTTGATATGACATATGTTAAAAAATTTAGGAGTTCCCATCAACTAAACTGGAAATGCGAAATGATAAGAAACCCGCACAAGCTTCTCAGTGACCACAACTGGTCCAACATATATCATATCCAATATTCTATATTTTATAATCCAACAATGATCTACCCATGGAGAAACATTCAAGAAAACCCAGTCACTAGTGGAAAACTTCAAAGTATGATTCCAATTATCTATATATAATTTCTACTGACAATGTAATGTAACGGTACACTGATGAATATCTTAAATCAACATTGATTTCTCCTAAATGAGACCTGATCCTACAAGGGAGTCCTCACCCATATCTACCCAATAAAGAGATAAACTACTTGGTAGGCCATAAAAAGCCTAAAAGGGTACCATTATGAGTGATTAATACTAGTAATTATAATATAAAATCACAATTAGTCCCAGATTTATATCCCATAATCCACCAAAATCCAATATATAAGCATAGATAATATGCCCTAGGATCTGAAAAGAAAACACTATCTGATTATCTCTCTATGGATGGTAAATTGTACTCAACATGACCTGAGTACCCATTTCCTCCTACTGAATCTTCCTTAACCATGTGGTGTACCTAGGATCTATATTTGAAACAATGGTATATGGAACTCAGTGGAACCTAAATGTATCTTGTACATAAACCATACCCCGACCTTCAAATTTAGTGGCTTACCCAATCGAAATGATGTGTACCAATTTTGTCAGCTAATAATTCGCCTCTCTTGGGGAGTCTATGATAATCCAAAATCAAACTCCCTGGACACCACTTCCCATTTCCAATCCCACATTTGTGGAGTCTAGAGAAACCTATAATTTTTCAGAAGCACTTATTTTACCTATTGGAAAGAGTAACAATGGGAAACATAAACTTCAATGTCTCGCATCATACTCTACCACAAAAATTTTTGTTTAATCTCATAATACATCTTTTTATTACAAAAAATAACATTATGTGACTAAATATGATATTAAAAAACTAATCTCCTCAGATATATTAAGAAGACAAACTAATAACCAACAAAATAATACAATCATGAATATGGAGACCGACAATATATGATTACGACACCATATAGGGTTTCCCTAGTTTCCCTAAACTAGTCATCTCACTTCGGATCCTATATAATAGACTCAAGGAGAGTTTATTATAACATAACATAGTCCAAATCATACTTGAAATATCCTCATGAGCATTCATGTGAAACTAGGTGAAGAGTCCCAAAAGGATCCACTCCTCCTTAGATTCAAAAAATGCTTATGATTTTACTTTTATATTCAGATAATATTTAATGGAATTCCTGATCTCATATGTATAGGTGATGTTGAATTGAAAAATATTGAGGTGTTCCATCCATCACCTCTATTTTTGATTCATGTATTTTTGAAAAATGATATTTCTCAAAATATTATGGCCTGAAAATACTATAAACTACTCCCCAAAAAGATAGTTTTGTTAAAATTTATGTGCACACATAACCAAGAATTGGGAAAAATCATATGCAGGGTACTTTATATCATGTGGTTGAATGATTATAGATTCATGATCCACAATTTGATAATTTTACATTATCACTCAACCAAGACTAGGACAAGAAGCATCACATAAAACCAAATACCCCATACTGGTCTTAAGTAAATCAAAATAAAAACTCATTTTAGGAGTCATTATAGATAATTGAACGAAGATAGAGACATTTAATATCATATGAAGTTCACCACATGCCTGGTATGATTAGTAAAATGTGACACCAAATTCAAGAAATCCTTGATGAATCATCGGTAGTATCCCTCAAGATGATTTTTTCTTCGAATCATAATGATTTTTCTCCATTATTCCCATAAAAATACTTCCCTCACATTATCATGATTAATTGATAAACAAGGCATAGAAATAATGGTCCCTAAGAAATTCAAATCTAAAATCCATAAATTGAATTTCAAAATCATTCCATGAAATCGATGACTTTTCAAAATCTCCATAACCAGGCTTGAATGGTCTTTGTGGTCAAGCTCAAATCACAAATAAAAAAAAATAATAAATTAAAATAATGAAATAAGTTTTGATATGTTCATTTTATATGTAATTCCTCAATTAAAAAATAATTATAGAAGAATTAGTCAGACTGAATGGAATTACAATATATTCATAATGGCTAATCCTACTCATGAAAATCATCTTTAGTATATCATACTCCAAAAATCATAGTTGATATTAACCTATCCAAATATCGATCTTCCAAAACCAATTCCCCTCCCCTTTAACTGGTAAAAAAATCAGCTATATAAAGAAAATGATTCTTATTCATAACTGTTATCTAGTTTAGGTTCGGATAGTACACACACAATTGAAGCTAACCATATACCTTCATTGAAAAGGGCATATGACCTTATAGTGAAAAAAAACTAGGGGGATTAAACCTTTCCCTATCATATCATCTAATTCAATGTTGATATCTTTCGGCTCTACTTGTTCCATGTGATAATATGTTATAAAAATTAGTTATATTCCAAGCACAAGATCAATCATAAAAAATACCTACCTCTATAAAGGAAGACCATAAAAATCATGTGGGAAAATTTTAGACAAATAACTAACAACCAAGGTAATATTACCCTCTAATTAAATAATATCATTCTTTATTGCAACAAAATCCATCAAAATCCTAAACTCTAGGTTGGGAGGTCCTATATAACATGACTTCAGACCCCACTCTCTCGAAAACACCTGAGATCTCACATCGACCATAAGAATCTATAGACATTGATGATAACATTAAACCTAATATTGATGAGTAATAAGAAAATCCATCCAAAAAATGATGTAAAAAAAATCTATACTGAGAATGAAAAAAATCCTAGTCTAACTCCCTTTCAGTAATAAAAAACATTCAATGATGACATTTAAACACCTGCAATTTTATATTTCGAAGAGGTGTCACTAAATCGCCAAAAAAACATGAGACACATTTCATGATTAAATATGTCCAAAAGGAAAAAATATAAATGAATAGGAAGAACCTGTATCCAATAATATTGTCTCTTCCGATGATTTGATAAAGATAATACCCATCACTATCACTGGACACACATCTACCACCACAAAAAACTCAACCCCTCGGTGAATGTGTTTCCCTCATGAGGCCTATGGTTAGATCCTTGTATTATTCGAAGTATCTAATTTATCGACATTATCCTTTTGAGCCAATGATCATTAACCATCACATGATACAGACATAACTTGATAAAATCTCTACCGATGACCATATTTTCCAAAATTATTACACATATTCATTTGTGTGAGACAAGAAAAATGGGTGTCACCATCCTATCCACACTGGTAAATAGTCTTGGGTACACTATTAGAGGTAAATTATGGTATAGAGAGGACACCATACTGAGAACCACCTCCACCACTCCTATGATGATCATGCCACTTCCACTAATTTCCCTACTTTCTATTCAAGATTTCACTAGGTGGAAGGTAAGGGCAATAATAATTAACCTTTCATGTCATATCCATATCTTCCATCAATTTCCTATTTAGTATATCCAAAAATTTCAAAAGATTCAGTTTAAATACTTGTGATTTTATATACCGTCACAAACCCAAAAGGTACTTCTAATCCTTTATCTAGTTATTATTAACTACCTCTTGAGAAAAAGAACCATCTAAATGAACCAATTGGTTTGTGTCAACACTGAACAATCTCCCTTTTATAAAATGAGGAAATATATATAATTCAATTTAAAAAATCTAGGAAAAATAGCTAAATGAAGTGGGTATAAAAATATTTTTAGTCTAATCCCCTGTATCAATCTTCCTTCACCATGGAAGCCAACCATCACTTACTATGACCCTCATGGTTGAAATTTGTGCAATTCTCTTTGATATTATGAGGTTTATCATGGATGTTGAAGATACGATCAATATTGTATAGACAATACTCTACATATTTTTTTACAACTAAAGGATGTTAAATTCTTTCTTTAGAACTCTTTCGATCGATCCCCATATCCTTTAAATCCTAGTTGTTCCTAAACAATTGTTTTCAGGACTTGTAGTACATTTTAGTCTATAGCTCAAACTACCCACATGATATCATCAATAATATTCTGATCTAAAGGAGGATTCCATTGAGGATAATCCCTACCACCCTCTCTAGGAACCAATGGAAGACATCTCAGAGGCATACCACTATGAAAAAAAATGAAGAAATGATTATAAAATAAGATAATATCATTTCAAAAAAGAAAACCATAGGATAAAACTTTGTTTAAGATCATGAACTCAAAATAGAAGACACGTATCCCAACATCCCATGGTAAAATGAGTGCCTTCATGGAAACATCTATCCATGAACTCACTGAAACCTACCTATCACGTGTTGAAAATCTTATCTCTAGGCTACCAACATATCAAAACTAAGCTAAAACTATCCTTTGATACCATAATATGATAAAATATTCTTAGATACTCTTTTAAATTGGAACCCAAACTAAACATATACATGAATGGAATTCTTAATACCGATGGGTTGGATAAAAGCACCAAAGAATCAACAACAACTGGAGATAATTATTTTAAACAACCTAATTTGAAAAATAAGAAATATATATTATCTATGAGAAGAAAAGTATGATTTTTTTAAAAAAAATATGCATTATATCAAAAATGAATTGATAGAAGCAAACCAAATGAAAATTAATTAATCAATATCTAAGATAAAATCCCAAAAGAAAAGAAAAACTATAACTAAAATAACTAATCCATGTGATGGAATGGAAAAAAACCACCATATCGCCACAAATTACCTAGAAACAGCTAATAAAAACCTCTCCACCACATTGTGAAACCATTCCATTCACTGAATCAACATACATAAAATGTTATAAAAACCATGAAAGTGGTGTGAATAGTGGGAGTTAAATAGGATCTCTAGGATCCCAACCACTTGTTCTATATAAATTTTCAATATAAAAAATAGAAAAATGTTTAAAATTAAAGAAAAAAGGCATGATAATGAGTAAAATATTTTTTTATATCAATATACTGATAAATAATGTTCAACTTTTTCTGTTTTTCTTAATAATTCAGGTAAAATAGTGTCCAAGCATTTCATATAAATAAAATCAGTCAAATAAAATATTATATAACTTATCATATAATATCATATCCAATATAGATCAAAGAAAAGGTAACATCATTACAAGGAACATAATAGGTCAGGATATCTAGGATGATCATACCCAGACAGATACAATCAAATACATCAAGCCTCTATACAAATGCAATGTATCTAGAGAGAAGAAGAACACCCAAAAATTGAACCTCAAAAAAATTCTAATAAGTCCCTATAACAATGGGACTAGAGAGAAGAGGAACACACCATGGGTGATCCCCCAAAATTTCAATGGATGAGACATTTTTCTACACCTTCCACCTAAGAACCCAAGGCATTCAATGTGCTACAGTTTCAAAAACATTTCATCAAAACCATGATTAGAAAACCATTTCATAAAACTATTTTAAAAAATTGAAAATATATTTCCTTGTACAAAAACAAGTATAAAATAATTTTTTTTTTCAAAAATACATTTCCAATCACATAATTAAATCAAAAAAATAATTTATAAAATAATATATAAAAGAAAAGAAATATAGTTCATCCAACATAGGCCTAAGATGAAACAACTAGCCTAAAACTAAGGTCATACATTCACACTATATGATACACCAACATGGATGAATGAAAAGAAAACAAAAGAATCCTTAAAATTAATACTTACATCTCATAATTAGTTAACCAATAAAAACGGCTAGTAGAGCACATATCACAACACATACCTTAAGAAGAATTCATACCGTACAACAACCAACACAATGATAAACCTCCAGAAGAATATCACAAAAAAAATATAGATCAAAGAATCTATAAATATATCAAAATGGTGATACTTCAATAAATGAAAATAAATAAGCTGGAGAATCATTTACCTGTAGAGACACACCATAATAACCAAAATGATCAAATATAGAACAAATGATCTAGATAGAGTAAAGATCCTCAAAACATACTAGGAGATATCCTATGTTTCAAGAGAGAGGGGTAAACATGGATGATAATGAAATAAAACATATATTATGTATGAAATGATAAATCCTAAAACATTTAGTATGTGAAACCATTTCACAACGTGAATTTTCAAATTAATAATAGATGTCAAAAAATGCACTGCCTCAAATTAAAAATTAAAAATTAAACCAGTTCATGATGTAAACTCGATTAATATCATGTAAACCTTTCATTATTTGAATATGTTCATGAAAATATTCCCTTAATTTTTTTACTTTGTCTAAAAAATTCATGGTGTGAGAATTCACTAAAGGAAATAATCATTCCAAACTCTGAAAAAAGAACCCAAACTAACTCGAGTGTTCAAAAAACTTAGGTAGAACCCCATAAATGATTTGAAAAATTTATACTCAGACTCCATTATTTTATATAAAATTCCTCACTAAACATTAGTTAATTTTACATAGGAACACTCTCCATCGTAAAATCCCCAAAATATACCCAAAAAAGGGGAAAAAAGAGAAATAATAAATACATAAAAGTGGGTAATGTGATATTACATATATTTTCGAATTTCTCCAATCCGATGAAATTAAGGTAATTATTGTGTTTATTTTCACACCAAATTTCACAGTTTTAACAATTTTTTACCCATTACGCATATACCATGACTACTAATATTTTCCAAAGTTACAATTCATAATTACCAAAAAATAAAGGAGACTGAGTTAGAAAAACAAAACCTCCTTAATAAAAATAGGGTATCCATCCTTATGGTTTAAATATCTAGATGTCAAAAAAATAAATTTTAATATAAAATTTTAAAATGTATTATAATATAATTTTTTAGAAAAATTAGTTTTTAGGCGTAAAATGTAACTTATATGAAAAGCCTAAATTTTTTTGATTAAAATAGAATTAAATCGATGTTTCTAAATTGAATGAATCATAAAAAAAATAAAAAACATGGAGGTACTTTTAAATTACTTGATTCAATGAAAATAAATAAGAATTTATTTAAAACTAGAATTTTTATATATTCATGAAAAAATAACGTATTTTCGGAAATACTCAAAATTCCACCCTAAATTAATTTTGAAATTCTTATCTAATTTTTTTATTTATCTAATATAATAATATATCTAAAAATGGTATAAATTAGGTTAATTAAATTCATAAAATATAATTAAATCCTATATTTAAGAATATAAATTTTTGAATCTTCACCATACATTAATAAAAAAGTGTTCTTATTTTCAAATAAATAATAAATAAATTTTTAATGAGTACAATATTTTCCAATATATTTAGGAATTTGTTACTCATTTTCATAGATTCCTATTAATTAGTTAGTTTATAATGGTTATGTATAAATAATAATATTTTAATTGTATATCATGGTTCGTTTAAAATCAATTTTTAATGTTATGAAAACTATCGAAGAAATTAAATTTATATAAAGAGACATATATTATAAAATCACAGGGTGTTATATTTACTAGGTTCATCTAATGGGGAATCCCAAATCCATCATATCAAGTTCACTAAACATTCGTTTTTTCAATTTCATTATACATTGGAATGGTTATTTAATCTCACGAAGAATGGACATTCGATAGAGATCTATGAAATTGTCAAATGAATGATTTTGTATGGTGTTCATAAAAAAAATTCAACCTTGCAAAGAAAATAGTTATATCATTCAAAAATAATTCTTTGGATGAAGTAAGTATATAGATAAAGGCTTATGTGATGATCCTTTGATGTTTTGTAGAAAACTAGGCGTATTTATATCTATAAGAATACTGTTTTGAAGGCACACCAGATTGAAAGTTTTAATAGATTTATGAAAATAATGTAAATATATTAAATTTGATGATGTTGAGATGTTCAATCAATGTTTCAATAATCCTGATGTAAATACCTTTATTATAACTGAGTTTATTTGAAGTCATGATGAAGTTCATTTATGTTGTTTCTTAAAGAAAGTTCCTCATATTTAGGATTTTTTAATTTTTTCAAACGATGGGGGATTCCAAAATGGATCTTTAATTTTTTATTGGGATGTTAAAATTTCATTTTCAATCTTCTCTATATGATTGTGTAGAAGTGATGTATATATAAATATGTTTGATTTAGTAATATGTATGTGAATTTTTAATAGAATGGTGATACATTATAGAATTGGAGAGTTGATCAGATGAACATTTTGAAGAATCATTGGGCTAATGGGTACGATAAAGATTTTATTATCAATTAGTATTGGAAATCAGTGTTCAAAAGTTATTGGGATAATAGTTTGATGAGGATTTAGTAAAATGTTATGATAAATTACTTTCATGAGAAAACCCTTATATCGATATCTTTTTATAGAAGGCATAAAATAGAGTATTCAATATTAATGTGAATGATAGAGTATACTGAAAAAATATACCATAATCAACACTAGTGGTTGGAAGAAGGTTCTTTCTCTTTGTTGCGAAATAATGTGAATTAAGAGATGTACATGAAATATGGGATAGTGTGAAAAAATACGATGAAAAAATAATACCATATACTAATTAATATTGTTGAAGGTTATTATAGTTTTTACAAAACATTATAATATCTTTTATATATGTAAGAAACATATGAACTATTGATTTCAAAAGTTCTAAAAAAGTTAAAGGATATTCCATGCTTGTTATAAAAAAAATTGTTATTTTATTATTCTATGTTTGGTTTGGGAATACATCAAACCAATTCCAAGGACAATATACTCTTATTAGGTACTTAACCTTCTAAATACCTACATTTCCATGGTTTTTTTTTGATATTTTCTAGTATAGTAAATTCTCATAAATCTGAGGTGATTTTTTTTTCTTACATAAGAAAACATAAAATATATAATATCATTCTCTCGACTCTACCCCTATCAAAGATCACATGGATCATAATTTTTCCTTATAATTGGTGTTAGATAAATGGTATCTCTCATCAAATCATTACTTCTGTTTGTATATACTGAAGGATTTCATAGATGTTCACTACTATGTTAACCGTATGGGGATACTTTTCATTGATGGGTTGAAATGTTATACCCATATTGATATAATCTTACCATATCTTATATGCATTATAAATTAAATCATTTATGTTACTAAATATGGTTTCTCTCCTCTAGAAGATATTTTTCCCTTAATAGTTGGTAATAAGAATAATCGAGATAATGATGGGCCAGCTATAAATGTAATACTTTCCTCACTCTATGAATGTGAATTTAAAAGGGTCAAGGGTATTTGGAAAAACTAAATGAATATGAGAAAATTTTAATAACAACAATGATTTAGATAGTAAAGTAAATAAAATGTAGTTATAAGTCAAGATATTAGATAATAATGACCTTAAAATGGGTGAAGATTAATCTTTTGGTGACTTCTTCACCTGATTAAATTACATTATAAGAACAAAAAAGATTTTTTAGTGAGAATTTTAAATATTTATCTATTATCGAAATGATCATTATAATTATTCTAAATAAATTTGATTACTATATATCATTTTTAAAATATAGAGTTCTTGAAACACTATCTCTAGATGATCTACATATCATTATCATCCCTTGTGAAATGAGAAGATAAAAGGTTATGAATAACAAAGAAAAGGAAAATGAAGAAATTTCTTTCATAAGTACTCACCAATGAAAAAATAATAAAGTTCTCAAGATTTATGTTATTGAGTATCACCCCAAATATTAGACATAAAAGTAATATGATGAATTTATGGTTTATTCTAAGTGGTTAAAAATAGACATAGGTATATACATAGGAAACATAACTCCTATGTGTATTAGTTGTGGCACCATTGAAAATTTTTACAGAAAATTATCTATTATGAATGGAAGATGAAGAATGTGATATTGAAGATTAAAACTCAAGAAGGTACCTTAAGTATAATGTTGAATAATCAAAGTCTTCTTCAAATGGAAGGGATAATATGTTCTCTAAATATAAAATGAGAATTTTTTCCCAAATGTGAGGAAGATACTGATAGTGAAACGGATGTTGAAAACTACGGTGATGATTTTATTAGAAAATTAATTATTTAAAATTTTAATGGAAATAAATTTACTGATTATAAAAGATGTATATCTAGATAAAAAATCCAAATACAATCATATGGAGTATATTATTAAAAGAGATTTAATAGAATTTTTATCAAAGATTGATAAGCTTTAGAAAAAGGTTTATAAGTTGAATAAAGAAGAAAATTCAGTAACAAAAATAATTATTATATAAGAATACATGTTTCAAAAATAAATTGATGAAAAAAAGAATCTACTTGATAATAATAAAAACCACAAAATCAATCTTCATGAAATGATAATGGTGAGTGATAAATAACATGATCCTGGTAAATAAAAAATTATTGATGTTGAGCGAATAAAAAAACCATTTGAAACATGATTTTGGAATTTTATTAATGATGTTAAAAGATTAGACCTCAGATGGATCATAAAAATTCATCCTCAATGTCTAAAAACATGGTTGAATATTTTTAGAAGAAAAATAAAATTATTAATATCATATATGTATCTAAAATAGGTGTAGTTGAAAATCCTAAAATTCATGATGTTTCTAATTATGAACTAAAATCCACTACTATTGGAGATCATATTGAGGTTGATAAGAAATATATGTAGAAAAAGAAAATATGAAAAGGCTTCCAAAACATTGTTACACAAAAATGTTCCAATGGGTATGGTGATAAAGATGGTGGAAATAAGGTACGTAGTTCTAAATAAAATGTAAATTAGATAGGGAAATATAATTTCTATGGTTATTTATGTTACTATGGAATATTTGGGCATATAGTTATTTTAAGTTGGTAAATCACCAACAATATAATGAATCCAATTGAATTGGAGGAAGTGTATGATGGGGAGTTATCCCACTAAAATAAGACAACATGATAAAGTCATTTTTAAGATTAGAAATTGATTCCAACATAAAGAAACATTACATGAAAAAATTGATCATTATAGAAACCTCTATAAAAGATTCCTTATTATGAACCAAGTTCAACAGTGTTGATATAAAAAATTCAAAAGCCACATGAGATAGAGGAAAAAGGAAAATTGATGGACTTAGTTACTCAAAATTCACTCAATGATATAAATAGATATTGAATTTAGATATTTGATATGGGTGTTCTTTATATATGAATTGATATTTTCATTTATTATAGAATGTGAATGATTATAAATAAGGAACAATGGTGTCTGTAAATGATGATTCCCTAAGAATCCAAGGTGTTGGATTTCTATTAGTGGGGAATGAAAATTAAAATCCAAAATTTCCTTATTTTTTGATGGATTAAAACATAACTTATTAATGTTTTATAATTATATGATGAAGGAATGGAATTTTTAACTATAATATATGGTTTTTTGGTTGATGTTCTAGAAAATGGATAGGTTTTTATTAAAGGATAAAAACTAAGGGAATATTGTTTAATGTTTCTGATGTGTATAGTTAATTATATCTAATCATGATAGAAGATAATAAACTATATAATATGATTTTTAGGATTATGCGTCAAAGTAAAATGATAATGTTAATAAATATAGAAAGTATTTTTGATATTACTAACATGATGAAAATAAGAGACTGGTTTCCTTCCATATTCTAGAAAGGAAATATTATAGACTTAGTACATAAGAATGATGAGATATATTCCACATGTTCCATGGATATTTTTCATTTTCATAAATGTGGTCCCATATAAATGTAATCTAAAACATGGAGATAAGTACTTTATTTACATTATTGACGATTTAACCAACATAACACATACTATGTATTTGAAATATAAGTAATTGGTTCTCAAAATATTTATGATCTTATGTACAATTACTAAATACTAATGTGGATATTTTGTAAATGATATTCAAACTAATAATGTTGTTTAATACAAAAATATATTCCTATAAATTAACTTGAGGATAATATATTTCATAAATAGTTTAATCAACCATAAAAAACATAGTATAATGGTATTATTGAAATATGAAATATAATTTTAGTAGAGACAGAATAAACTGTGTTGATTGAGCATGATAATTTTAGAGGTAATATATTAGAGAATCCTTTTAAATTAAGAATATATGTTTCAATAAGATAAAAAGTTATATGAATATTTAAAATATACAATAAAAATAAAACCCATGTTTTAAATACCTAATGGTGTTGGAAAATCCTAATGTCATCAAAGTCAATTGTTAAAATTTGGGATGTTTTATCAATGTCATATTGGCAGAATCATTATTGGACACCCTCCAAATGGTAGAAGAAAAAAGTTATTCAATAAATAAGTAATAATTATTGTTCAATATGAAGATGTGAATGTTATATAATAGTTGTATAATAATTTTTCACATTAATTTATGGGATGATGAAGTGGTTTAATATAACAAAACATGACAATGTTCATGAAAAATGTTTTTGTATTGAAGCTAGAAGAGATGAAAATTCAGACTCAAGTGTCTCAATTGATGTGTATAAATGAAATTAATCTCATAATGGGTTGACTATGTAAGTTTATGTCTAAAATAAGATTGTAGTTCAAGTTAAAAAGGTTCAAATGAGAATAGAATTGACATCAGTTTCACAAAATTCATTATATAACAAGTTGATCCCTGAGATGTTGAATTATATTAAAAGCATATTGAGTTGAGTGATTCCATGAATTATAAAATGTAACATATTGAAAATAATGATAAATGGGAACTTTTAAAAAACTATAAAATAATAAAGTGATTAAAACCAAATGGGTTTTCTGAAATAGGTTAAATGTAAAAGGTAAAGTTCAAAGAAACATTGAATGACTATTTCGTAAAGGCTAATAAAAAATTGAAGGTATTGATTTTGATTATACATTTCCCAAGTATCAAGACTATAAATTTTCAAAATATATCCTCTTATCTCCAAAACATGAAGAGATAGTATCTTCAAAAGGGATGTCATGTAAATTAATCTAAATCTAGGTATTTATGAATTATATTATGTTAAAAAATAGATAGGATTAATTCTTTGTAAAAAATAAATATATGTGTTCACATTGAAAATGAATTTTTTATTTGATGATGGTTTTGATAGATTAGTATTATAATATGGATAAATTATTAATAAAGTTTATTTTTAAAAAGGTAAGAGTTAATATTAACCCCTACATAAAATAAAATCAAGAGGATTCCATTATTTTTATTGTTTATTTTTCTTACATTATATTAACATTGAATGATAGGGAAATGTGTTAAATTTTGGAAAAATTGATCAAAAAACAATTCAAAATGTTTATGCAATGAGAAATAAAATACTTACTTAGCTTACAGGTCTCACAAAAGAAGATGTAAATTTTATTATATGAAAAAAAGTATGATAAGTAAATTATAAACAAATTTTCCATCGAATATTAAAATAATAGTTTTCCACCTATTTTAGTGGGAAAAAAGTTTCCAAATGTTGGGGAAGGAAAGTAGGTTGATCCAAAGGTGTCTAAAATATTGTTTGGAAGCTTGTTATATCTAAAATGATTCAAGGATAAATATAATGTATTTTATTACATTATGTGCCAAATATCAAAGTTCTAAAAATGGGTATCCACATATAATAAGTAAAAAATTCCCAGATATATCATATGACTAATTGATGTTGGAATTAAGAATGACTATATATGAAAGACTGGCCAATTTGTTTATACATATAGAGATTGGGATGATTTAATTGGTAATAGAAAATTCACTTCTGATTGAGTGTAATTTTTTGGATAATTTTGTGTTAGATGGGTTACTAAGAAACATAGATCAGTAATTCATATCACTGTAGAAGATGAGTTTGAAACCACAACTCAAGATACAATAGAGTTTATGTGGATGAATGAATTGTTGGATGAGTTTTTAGGTGATATGAAGTTACCCCTTAAATTAGGTTGTGATAATAAAAATGTTGTGTATCTCATTAAAAATACTTTGAAACATTATTGTTATAATAATAATTATATAAAATTTAACATCATCAAAGAGCATGTGGAATGACATGAATTGAAGTTTCAGTTTTTTCCAACAATGGATCAAGTTGATGATATATTTACTAAACATTTTCTAAAA
This sequence comes from Viscum album, assembly GCA_963277665.1. Taxonomy (NCBI): domain Eukaryota; kingdom Viridiplantae; phylum Streptophyta; class Magnoliopsida; order Santalales; family Viscaceae; genus Viscum; species Viscum album. The sequence goes on from OY728141.1 coordinate 518,789,522, forward strand.
GAAAAATTTTCATAAGCTAAGGGTGATCATTTTTATACAACCTAACCATATTTAAGGATTCATTATGTGGTATCTATCACTTATATCATCTTTCCCCTAGATTATATTTTCAAAGGGTGGGAATAGATATATTGTAAATCTATCCATTAGTATGTGATTTACATTTTAAAGAGGAGGAAATAAATAATGGGAGTATATAAAAGAGAAATGTTATGATTTTAGTCTGTTTGAACTATTTTAATAGTTTTTTAAAGTTGTTTCAGGATTTTCTTTATTATAGGTCTAATGTTCTAATTGAAAGAAGAGGTTCTGGAGAAGTTTCATATAGATATGTTGGAATAGAATAATTTTAAGAAATGTTTCTTAAATAACTTATTATTGATATAATGATAATTATATTCAATTCATATTTATTAATTCATAGAATTTGTTTGGGTAGTCTTAATATTATTAGAAATTTGTGCCATTTCATGAGTTATAATGTTTTAGTTTTTTATGTTCCATAGTTGACAACAAAATCCAATAGGAAAATCAATAATTCTAATATATTTTTCATTTTTTTTGAAATGTAAATGTTTTTATGGAGAATTTTGGTTTTATATAAAAAGGTTTTATTGAGGTGTTTTATTTTATTTTTAGATGTAAATATCTTAAAATTGTGTCGAACATAAATCAATTAACATTGTTCAGTTAAAAATGAAATTGTATGGTGTTTCTTTCAGACTGACATTGATGGAAGCAGTCCACCAGTCATAGGACAGTGAAAAGAGTGTGTCATAGAATATTTATCCATATATATTTACAAATTATATCATGAAAAAAGTTCAATTAAGTAAATTAGATGATTCATTTATATTATTTAATAACCTAACATCAGGAGTACATAATGATATCTTGATTCAAACTTGAGGATAAAGAGGAGTATATAGTATGCTTGTAAAAAGTTTTTACTAAGTAATTTGTATGATGTTTACAAAATTGATTTTAAAATCCAAAAACTCATATGAGAATAGTTCAATGTTATATTTTTATGATTTAATGTAGTAACATCATTATAATTTATAATCATTCAATCTTTTTTTTGTTCTCTAGTAATCAGATGAAGCATGTTTTTCATAGGATCATCAGACGAGGAACCAAAAGTCAATAGATTGAGTTCACCAGATGAGCCTTTTTTAAAATCCATGAAATTGAGGAATGATTAGGGAATCCCAAGAAGTATAAATGTTTAATGGATCTCTATAAATTCATTTAATGAATGTTTTTTAATCAGGTTCATCTGACAGAGGCTTCCATGCATATGAAATGGTTAATAGATTTAAATATGGTCAGCAAATGAAGAAAATTTCAGAAGAAATAATTTCAAGATGTTCATATAATGTTTTATAGGAAAACTATTCATTGTTTTATCACAATGATGAATTTTATAACGGTGTACTAGATGGAAGGTTCTATGGGATTTATGAAATTTTCATAAATATATTTAATGTCATGATGTTGTACTGGTCTAAAAAATTTCAATAAAAACAAAGTAAAGACTATAATTCTCATTGATTTTATAGGAATGTTTTCGGATGTTTAATGATGTAGGGTAGTGAGATAAGTTACTAACATTAGATAGATTTTAATATGGTAAAATGAAGATAGTTTCAAGTGGTAAATTCAATGCATTAAGTAATAATTTATGATGTTAATGTTTAGTATTATTCTTATGTTTGTAGAGAAGTGATTCATTCCTCAGTTTGGTTGATGCATTAGGATATTTATGATTTTTTATTATGTTGTTGAAGAATTATAAAATTTAAGATATTATTAAAATAGAATTTTGAAGAAGAATTAGTCTGATAGGTACTGGAAAAATATTCATATAAGTTGGTATCAGACAGTTGGCGTTCAAAGTTGATCGGGCGAAGAGGTTAAAGATGCATCAAATAGTCAATGTTCCAAAGTGATCATAAGAACATGGAGTAATATTGGAATCATTATACATGAGTCACTAAATTTATTAAACCAAAAGAAGGCACAAAACTGAGTATACAAGATTATCTTTGCAGGCATGTATACCAGTCAGACTTATTAGATGAAATGATATCAGTTAAAAGAAGGTACTTTCTCATTACTATACTTTATTGTGATGGATAAGATGTTCTTGGAAGAATGGAATGTTTGAATAATATTTAATAATCATAGTTACAATAAACTAAATCAATTTTTTGATGTTTTTTATTGTTTTTACAAAACATTATTATGTTGTTATCTATGTTATAGGAACATGAATTGTCAATTGACTAAATTACTACAAAATTGAAAGTATATTCCCTACATATAGTAACCATGAAATTTTATTTTTTATTTTTTTGTATATTAAAATAATTCAAAACCATTATATAGACAAGGTTCTCTTATTGAGTATTGAACCATGTAAATAAATATATTCTTATGGTTATGCTTGTTTGATGTTTTCCATCTGAGTCAATCGTAACCAATTAGAGGTTAAGGTTGTTTATTAAATAAGAAAAAATAAAAATAAATTATTATTGATTCAACCCAGCCCCTATTAGTGATCACATTGATTCTTATGGTACATCAAATTATAATAAACATGGTATATAAAAATATAATACAATTAATACGATGTATAATTTATAAATGAGAGTTAAAACTAAAAAAGTATATTATTAGATAATTATTAAGATGTTTTGGTATAAAATAATTAGTAAAAGTATACATTGAACACTATAATCATTAGATATCATTATTTTTGGGTACAATTTCCTCTATAATTAATAACTATAATAAATCATTGATACTATTATTTTAAACATTTCAAATATGGTTTCTATATGGTGAATGTTTTAAATAATATATATAAATAAGGGTAATGAAATACTTATATTTGTTAATTGCATAATAATCATGACCTAGAGTAGTAGATACAATATATATGAAGTTCCATTTTAATATCAGGTTAAAGATGTATCATTATTAGGAATTTTATTCAACAAAGCATATTTTAAAAAATATTAAGTGCAACTTGAAAGGAATTACTTTTTGGAGAAGTACAATCTATTAGAAATTTATATAGGATAAATACTTCTTGGAACACTAGTTAAAACTACTACCATTTTCCACCACACACTCAGATATTTTTTTGGTTCCATGGTCAAGTAATAACTATTATATAGTTGTGAATTAAGGTGTTCATAAATCTTAATTACTCTTTTAAATTATTAACATCAACTGTATTGTAACGCCCCGACCCCAGCTACCCAGAGTCGGTGCATTACTTCGTAACATTGGCATGATCACAAGAAGATCAAATCTCGAAAGGCCGATTGGTTTAGTAGCCTTGGAAACACTAGATATAATCATAAAGTTTTACATTACATTTCAAAGTGAAAAACTACTACAACAACAAAGTCTTCATATCCACACTATTAACCCCTCATAATATCCCTGCAAGTCATTCATAATTTACTTCTTCACTACCTGGGAAAAATAAAAAATAGAAAAGGGGTGAGCTCAAATGCCCAGTAAGGATAACAATATAGCGGAACATTCAAAATAAGCATAAACATTTAAGGCAATGAATTACTAAAACAAAAGCCTTTTAAAATTGAACTTCAACATAGTATGGCAAAAGTAAAATGAAATAATGCCATTTACTTGTTCACATGGATATTCTACTAATCGAATAATCACATGCAAAAATCAATAACCACTTTCATAATGTTGGAATGCATAATGCCAGACTATCATAACCACATAGCCAAGGCCTCGTGCCAAGACTACAAATAAGATTTTGTCAAGGCCTTGTGCCAAGACACTAGTTTGTCTCATGAGACCTACCGATGCATCGAGGAGCTATAGCGGGCTCCACCCGTCACTTATTAAGTCCAATGCATTCCCATATGAAAAGGTTTAAACATAACATAAACATTCGTATTAAAACTAGCATACGAAATGTCAATACTTTCACAATAAACTATGAATGGTATAAAAATTGCACATCCACAGTCAAACATATCACAAAACCTTCAATACAATATAGAAGTTTTGTATCATAATAAATCAACTTCAAATAATCTTAAAATCCATCAAAGGATGTTGACATAGATGAAATCAAAATTCTTTTTAAAGAAATATCTCCTTTTATTTTGAAATCATTTAAGATCCATATAAAATAAAACATTTTCTTTGAAAATATTCTTATAAGCTTGTAAGGAAAGCTTTGAAGATTTTATAACGGCGTAAAATAACCGCACCCGCCGTATAAGTTAAAAAAAACATTCTTACCTCAATTCTGTCGAAAAGGTTAAAAAGGACCTTGTTTTGAAAACGACGGAAAGATTCCTTTATAAACCTCTTATAAAAAGTCAAAAAAAGGTATAAATGACTTTAACCCATATTCTTGTAAATAGTAAAAATGTTTTGAAATACATTTTTAAGAAACATGGATGTGGATGATAAAGAGATCCCAGTAGATTATTACATATAAACAACCTCGGATAATAAAGAGATTGTGAAATAACCCTTACCTTGTACTTTTCCTTGGTTGGGGTAGGTTAACCTCCTGTATAATGGTGAAATAATTGTTATTAAATTATACAAGAATCATATACATTAATATGATATCATATATGATCTTTTAACATTGTTTTATTAATAATATCTTAGTATTATCGTCGTTTCGGGTGATAATCGATTCGTTCTTCTTAAATGTTTGGTTACGTAAGACATGTTTGTAATGGATAGATTATATCTTATTCATAATAAGAATGATATTAACATTATTTTTAACCCCAAAATGAGAATAAGACTTGAATGGGTATGATGGAGAATGAATCTTATCGCGTTCGTGGAGACGGTAGTCCGTACGTGCGCACGAACGCTACTTCCATTTAATTTTTTATTTTAAAAGAATCTAATCCAAATGATACATAGGTATATTACTATCCAGTATAGTATTTTATATATGTTACTTAAGTTCATTAACACCATCCTTTATACGTTCCATGTGTGGTATGAACGAGTCATATCATTTTAAGGGGGCGGTAGTCCGCACTTCCTCAAATGAAATTATCGTATGTATATACAACATGAAACGAATAATGGTATGAAATAAAATGGAATTACAGAAGCTTATATATAAAATATATATCATTAATATCATATTTAATTACAGTGCCATCATAATGGCCACCATGAGAGGTGGTAAGATATATTTGAACAATCATCGTTTCGTGAGGCGTTAGTTTGCCATCCACAGAAACATTATGTTCATCATCCATTAGATGGAGTTGTGTGTATGTGTAGTTTGAATCCTTCTTATAACAACATCCTAGTATATTTAGGATACTGGTGTTGTTACAAAAGAAAGGAAATAAAAAGATTTTGGGGGTTGGAGAAGCAAAATAAATGAAGATACTTTAAGAGAAATTGTTACCTTTAATTTAGGTAACTCACTTTGGTTGGAACCAAAGGACTTCTTGAAATGCTTTCTGCCTAAGGGGAAGCTTCAAGGAGGAGGAGAGGGATGTGGGGAGATTAGTTGGGCAGAGTTTGTACGAGCCAAGTGGCTTGAGAGGTGTGAGGAAAAGAGAAGGAGGAGTGCCCTTTTATAAGAGGGGTGAGGGGCACCTTTGGAAAAGCTAGAAATATTAATTTATAATAAATTCATATTCGGTTTCCAAAGGCTCCAAAGTTGACTATTCAAAGTATGAGGTGGGGATAGGTCGAAAACAACTCATCCAATAGAATTTAGACAGGTTTGGGTACTTATATTAATCTTATCTTTAAGTATTAACTCTAAGTTAATTAGTTTCACTTTTACAATGTCTCTTTGTATTTTTATATAATATGGTTAATAAACTTACTATATACATCCAAGCGACCCCCAAGTGGTCCATTAATGATTAACCTATCATAATATAAGTCTCTTGGCCGAACCTTAGATTTTTTAGGAATTTAATATCAATTAATAATATAATATTTGTTTTAAGAACTCTTTTATGTCAATTTTGACACTATTCAATAGTTGATTTTTGTGAAACTCATAACAGATTGATTACTTCGAACAAAGTCAATTAAATCAATCCTAATATATCATATTATCCTAGAAAATTAGTTTAATTCATTAAAAGTTTCATATTATATTTATTTGGGTATTTATAATATCAATTATGTTAATTTTTTACTATTTTAGTAATTACTGCATCATCATTGTGTCATAAATAAAATAAATTATTTAATGTCTAAAAATTATAAATAAAACATCATTATGTAGGAAATCTTTTTAGCTTTCTAAAGAATATTTATAATCGAAAATCCAACATGTATAACCCTATGTAAAAATTGTTCTTATAAAAGATGTAAGCTTATGCCATTTTTATTTTTATTTTAACTTTATTAATATAATGTGTCCCTACCACATACAAGTGGCTCCAAGGGGTCCCCAAATTGACCCAAGGATGCCCATGGTCGGGTATGTGTCCACCAATAAGGTTAGGACACGTTTTAGGGTAATTTTGTATTATTATAATATTATTTTTTAACCCTTATTTACCGGATTTACCCTTTAACCATGGTAAATAAAATATTTACCACAGTAACTATTCAAAATGTCTAAAAATAAAAGTTACCTATTTACAAAATTTGAGCATCCTGATTCCAAATATGGAATCCATTTTCCTAAATTCAAAACACAGAAGTGGCAGAAATTAATTTAAAATTAATTCCCGCTGTTAAAACAAAAAGCGTGTTTTTAAGAGATAATAACTATCAAAAGATTGACACTTGTTTATGTTCGGTTTAATTGTAAAATTATGTCCAATGACCAAAATTATATTAAATGGTAAAAATATATTCTAAATATACTTTAAAACCACTAAAATTCATAATTTATCACTAGTAATTAATTTGATTAAAAAAGTTGTTTTTAATTAAAATTTAGTAATTTTCACTATTCATCAAAATATGAAAGTTATCCGAAATGTACCAAAATTTCACCCTAGGCTAAATTCGATATTCCGAATCCAAAAATGAAGTCCATTTTCAAATATAAAATATATATAATTTCAAAAAGTATGTATTACTATTCATAACGGCTAGTTTGATTAGTTATGGTGTGTTAGAACTCGGTGTTGCGTACAACACACGCTATCACATTATTCGAAGGGAAACGTACCGTAGAAGCTTGGGGTGTTACATTCTCCCCTCCTTCAAATAATTGCGTCCTCGCAATTTCTAGGGTATTACTGCATAAAAAGACTCGGGTGGTTCTTCATCATAAGTTCCTCGGGTTCCCACGTTGCCTCTTCCATCTTATGATTTCTCGACAAAACTTTTACCAGACGCGTCGTCCGGTTTCTCAGTACTTGTTCTCTTGTATCAAGAATCCTGACGGGCTCTTCACAATAAGACAGATCCGGTTCCAGTTCTAATTCCTCATAGGTGAGTACATGCGTTGGGTCAGGCATGTATTTTCTCAACAGAGATACGTGGAACACATCGTGAACTTTGGAGAGACTTGGCGGCATTGCCAATCGGTAAGCTACAACCCCAATTCGTTCTAGAATTTCGAAAGGTCCGATGTACCTGGGACTCAATTTTCCTTTCTTACCAAAACGTATGACTCCCTTCCACGGAGATACCTTCAGGAAAACATGATCACCGACTTGAAATTCCAAATCCTTCCTTCGATTATCGGCATAGCTCTTCTGCCTACTTTTCTGCCTTGATGTGATTTTGGATTACCTTCACCTTTTCCACCGTTTCCTCCACCAGTTCTGGGCCTACATGTTTTCTTTCACCAACGTCATCCCAACAGGTTGGTGTACGACATCTCTTTCCGTATAATGCTTCATATGGTGCCATCTGAATACTTGAATGGAAGCTATTGTTATAGGAAAATTCTACCAGTGGTAAATATTGATCCCACATACCCTGAAAGTCAAGGGAGCAAGATCTCAACATGTCTTCTAAGGTCTGAATAGTCCGTTCTGATTGTCCATCTGTCTGAGGGTGGTAAGCAGTGCTCAAATGAAATTCAGTATCCAGGGATTTCTGAAGACTTTTCGAAAATCTTGAAGTAAAACGGGGATCACGGTCAGAAACAATCGATAGGGGTACTCCATGAAGTCTCACAACTTCATTAATGTATAGTCTTGCTAGACGTTCCAGGGGTAGATCTTCTCTTATAGCAAGAAAATGTGCTGACTTGGTAAGACGATCAACAATAACCCATATTGCATCGTTCCTTCTAGGAGTCTTTGGTAGCCCCATGACAAAGTCCATTGTAATATTGTCCCATTTCCACTCCGGTATGGGAAGAGGTTGCATGACTCCTCCAGGCCGTTGCCTTCCAGCTTTGACTTGTTGACAAATCATACATCTTGACACAAAATCAGCAATCTCCCTCTTCATGTTGTCCCACCAAAAATGTTCCTTCAAATCTCTATACATTTTGGTGCTCCCAGGGTGTATAGAGAAATTGGAACTATGAGCGTCATCCAGCAATTCCCTTTTTAGATCAGGTATATTGGGAACACAAAGTCTCTTTCCAAATTTCAAAGTTCCATCTTCATACACAAAGTCTCTCAATCTCCCATCATTCACAGCTTTAATCTTCTTCTGAAATTCTTCATCATCGGTCTGAGAACTCTTAATCCTTTCTAGTAAAGATGGTTTGGCAACCATTTTAAAAAGCATTGATGTTTCACCTTCCCTGGTTATTCCCATGTCCATCTTCACTAGATCCATGAAAATTGGATCCCTTTCAATTCTCATCATGTTCAAAACTCCATGGTCTTTTCTGCTCAAAGCATCTGCCACCTTGTTTGCCTTCCCCGGGTGGTAGTGTATCGTACAATCATAATCCTTGAGTAATTCAAGCCATCTCCTTTGCCTCATGTTGAGTTCTTTTTGTGAGAAAATATACTTCAAACTCTTGTGATCAGTATAAATCTCACATTTTTCACCATAGAGGTAGTGCCTCCATATCTTCAAAGCAAAGATCACAGCTGCTAACTCAAGATCATGAGTAGGATAGTTTTGTTCATGAATTTTCAACTGTCGTGATGCATAGGCAATAACTCTACCATTCTGCATAAGGACACAGCCAAGTCCTTTCTTTGATGCATCACTATAAATAACGAACCCATCATTCCCTGATGGTAGAGTCAATATAGGAGCATTGACTAATCTTCTCTTCAGTTCTTCGAAACATTCTTCACACTCTTTTGTCCAAACAAATTTAACCCCTTTACGTGTGAGCTTCGTTAATGGGTTTGCCAATCGGGCAAAATTCTGGACGAAACGTCGATAATAACCTGCCAAACCAATAAAACTACGTACCTCAGTTATACTCGTAGGTGCTGGCCATTCTTGGATTGCCTTGGTCTTAGAAGGATCAACAGAGATTCCATCTTTAGAGACAATATGTCCAAGAAAAGAAATCTCCTGAAGCCAGAATTCACACTTGCTAAACTTTCCATATAATTCATGCCTCCTCAGAGTCTTCAAGATAATGCGCAAGTGATTTTCATGATCTTCATAGGTTTTGGAGTATACCAATATATCATCAATAAATACTACCACAAATTCATCGAGATACTCCTTGAAAACTCTATTCATCAGATCCATGAATACAGAGGGTGCATTGGTCAATCCAAACGGCATTACAGTAAACTCGTAATGCCCGTACCTGGTTCGAAATGCTGTTTTCGGAATGTCTTCCTTCTTCACACACAACTGATGGTATCCAGATCGAAGGTCAATCTTTGAAAAGTATTGAGCTCCATGCAGTTGGTCAAATAAATCTTCAATACGAGGTAGGGGATACTTGTTCTTTATCGTTATAGCATTGATCTCCCTGTAGTCAATACATAACCTCATAGATCCATCTTTCTTTTTAACAAAAAGAACAGGGGCTCCCCATGGAGAAACACTAGGGCGAATAAATCCCTTATTACTCAATTCCTCTAGTTGTTTCTTTAGTTCGACTAACTCTACAGTGGCCATTCTATAAGGGGTCTTCGATATAGGCCTTGATCCAGGAATCAAATCAATAGAAAACTCAACTTCTCGTTCTGGAGGATGTCCAGGTAAATCTTCCGGAAATACATCTACAAATTCTTTCACAACAGGTACATCCTCTATTTGAACATTCCTTTCCTCACCGACAGTTATTTCATTCTCTTCCTCCCCAATAATTGAATTAAGTTGAGCTACTGGGGGTGGATCTAAATAAGAATTAGGTGGTGACGATTCTGCTCTAAAAATAAGGTGCTCCTTATCATTATCATCAAGAATCGTAACCTCTTTCTTCTTACAATAAATCTTCGCATCATAGTCCGAAAGCCAGTCCATACCGAGGATTATATCAAACTCAATCATAGGTATGACGATGAAATCAGCAGATAAAGAAAATTTATGTGCTCTAATGGGGACTGATTCACAAAACTTTGTTGCAACGATACTTCCCTTAGGAGTTTTAACTGACAACTCCCTTATTAAATCAAATTGGAAATATCTAATTTTCTTAGCAAACTGGGAAGATATGAAACAATGCGATGATCCAGAATCAAATAATGCATTTGCTAAACTTGAGGAAACCATTAAATTACCTGCCACCACGTCTTTCGGAGCTTCTACCTCAGCAGTAGTGATAGCATAAGCCTGGCCTTGATCCCTTGGCCTTTTCTGAGGTAAGTTCTCCTGACGCTTAGGACATGCATTTGCATAATGCCCCATCTCCCTGCAATTGTAGCACTGAACGTTGGTAGCTTCCTTCTTCCCCTTGCAATCATGAGCTTGGTGGCCTTTTTCACCACACTTGTAACAGACTCCCATTCCCTTCAAGCAAGTACCAGGATGTTCCTTCCCGCATTTACCACAAGATGGATATTCAACCTTTCCCTTCTTCCCCTTATTTCCATTCCCCGATTGATCAGCAGGTCTCTTCTTATCTTGCTTTGCTTTAAAGTCATAAGACTTAGAGAATTCCTTTTCGGTCTTTATAGCACATGAGACAATGTCTTCGTACGATGAAAAGGATTGTGAGACTAATGCTCGACGGAGAAATGGTTTTAACCCATCAAAGAAACGATCAATCTTACTTCTTGGGTTGCGAATATAATCTCCAGCATACCTCGCTAACCTTGTAAAGTTAGCCTCATACTTTGTGACATTCTCATCCTCCTTTTGTCTCAGACTCAGAAATTGTCTTTCCATATCCGCTCGATGGTCGCGAGGGAAGTATTTTTCTAAAAATAGATCTTTGAATTCCCTCCATTCCATATTTGATACTTCATCATCTTCCTTCGTATTTTGAATCAATGACCACCATTGATCAGCATCTCCAGTGAGGCGGTAAACTGCCATGATAACTTTTTCCCTTTCACTGCTCCCCAAAGCCTGAAATATTTTCTCTAAGGAAAATATCCATTGCTCAGCTACTAAGGGATTTGTATTCCCATTGAACGTTGGTGGTTGTTGCCTCATGAATCGATCTAACATTGATCCTCCACGCTGCGGATCAGGGTGCTCCATACGGGTAAGGTTATTATTCATAACCTGAGTAAGTTGTCCCAGTATGGTGATTAGCTGATCGGCACCAGTTGCATCACCAGCCCCACTATAATTATCCTGAGCAGGAGGGCAATCCCTACATGGAGTGCGCGCATTGATACGGTTTCCATTTCTTCCACTAGGCGCCATTTCTAAACAATGGCATAAACTAGATCAGTTTATGAATCGAAATACATAATCCCATACTTATAAAACACTTAACATAAATTGATCTATTTATGGATATAATCCATAATGATAATAATGTTTTCTTTGAGGAAGTATATACTCATAAACCCTTCATAATGATTTGTAAAGATAGTGAGAGTTATCCTAAGCATATCCCCCGGGAGTGTCGTAACCAAGAGTGCAGCAAGGCCCGTTGTCGTGCACCAGTTCCCGTTCGAGTCTAGCTCAAAGCGGTGTTTTCGGGTTTTACCCCTAGGTACATCTGTGCCAGAGCCGCCTCTACCTGCTCGTATCCAAACAGGGATGTATTGCTTGGAAAACTCACAAAATCTCTACAATACCAAAATTCTAGGAAGTTCTTCTATACTAATCCTCAAAGTTCATCTTAGGTCTACGTGCTCTAATCAGAGTTTATCTAAATCTAGCTTCCAAGGTTTGTACTAAACCTCCTCTGATACCAACTGTAACGCCCCGACCCCAGCTACCCAGAGTCGGTGCATTACTTCGTAACATTGGCATGATCACAAGAAGATCAAATCTCGAAAGACCGATTGGTTTAGTAGCCTTGGAAACACTAGATATAATCATAAAGTTTTACATTACATTTCAAAGTGAAAAACTACTACAACAACAAAGTCTTCATATCCACACTATTAACCCCTCATAATATCCCTGCATGTCATTCATAATTTACTTCTTCACTACCTGGGAAAAATAAAACATAGAAAAGGGGTGAGCTCAAATGCCCAGTAAGGATAACAATATAGCGGAACATTCAAAATAAGCATAAACATTTAAGGCAATGAATTACTAAAACAAAAGCCTTTTAAAATTGAACTTCAACATAGTATGGCAAAAGTAAAATGAAATAATGCCATTTACTTGTTCACATGGATATTCTACTAATCGAATAATCACATGCAAAAATCAATAACCACTTTCATAATGTTGGAATGCATAATGCCAGACTATCATAACCACATAGCCAAGGCCTCGTGCCAAGACTACAAATAAGATTTTGTCAAGGCCTTGTGCCAAGACACTAGTTTGTCTCATGAGACCTACCGATGCATCGAGGAGCTATAGCGGGCTCCACCCGTCACTTATTAAGTCCAATGCATTCCCATATGAAAAGGTTTAAACATAACATAAACATTCGTATTAAAACTAGCATACGAAATGTCAATACTTTCACAATAAACAATGAATGGTATAAAAATTGCACATCCACAGTCAAACATATCACAAAACCTTCAATACAATATAGAAGTTTTGTATCATAATAAATCAACTTCAAATAATCTTAAAATCCATCAAAGGATGTTGACATAGATGAAATCAAAATTCTTTTTAAAGAAATATCTCCTTTTATTTTGAAATCATTTAAGATCCATATAAAATAAAACATTTTCTTTGAAAATATTCTTATAAGCTTGTAAGGAAAGCTTTGAAGATTTTATAACGGCGTAAAATAACCGCACCCGCCGTATAAGTTAAAAAAAACATTCTTACCTCAATTCTGTCGAAAAGGTTAAAAAGGACCTTGTTTTGAAAACGACGGAAAGATTCCTTTATAAACCTCTTATAAAAAGTCAAAAAAAGGTATAAATGACATTAACCCATATTCTTGTAAATAGTAAAAATGTTTTGAAATACATTTTTAAGAAACATGGATGTGGATGATAAAGAGATCCCAGTAGATTATTACATATAAACAACCTCGGATAATGAAGAGATTGTGAAATAACCCTTACCTTGTACTTTTCCTTGGTTGGGGTAGGTTAACCTCCTGTATAATGGTGAAATAATTGTTATTAAATTATACAAGAATCATATACATTAATATGATATCATATATGATCTTTTAACATTGTTTTATTAATAATATCATAGTATTATCGTCGTTTCGGGTGATAATCGATTCGTTCTTCTTAAATGTTTGGTTACGTAAGACATGTTTGTAATGGATAGATTATATCTTATTCATAATAAGAATGATATTAACATTATTTTTAACCCCAAAATGAGAATAAGACTTGAATGGGTATGATGGAGAATGAATCTTATCGCGTTCGTGGAGACGGTAGTCCGTACGTGCGCACGAACGCTACTTCCATTTAATTTTTTATTTTAAAAGAATCTAATCCAAATGATACATAGGTATATTACTATCCAGTATAGTATTTTATATATGTTACTTAAGTTCATTAACACCATCCTTTATACGTTCCATGTGTGGTATGAACGAGTCATATCATTTTAAGGGGGCGGTAGTCCGCACTTCCTCAAATGAAATTATCGTATGTATATACAACATGAAACGAATAATGGTATGAAATAAAATGGAATTACAGAAGCTTATATATAAAATATATATCATTAATATCATATTTAATTACAGTTCCATCATAATGGCCACCATGAGAGGTGGTAAGATGTATTTGAACAATCATCGTTTCGTGAGGCGTTAGTTTGCCATCCACAGAAACATTATGTTCATCATCCATTAGATGGAGTTGTGTGTATGTGTAGTTTGAATCCTTCTTATAACAACATCATAGTATATTTAGGATACTGGTGTTGTTACAAAAGAAAGGAAATAAAAAGATTTTGGGGGTTGGAGAAGCAAAATAAATGAAGATACTTTAAGAGAAATTGTTACCTTTAATTTAGGTAACTCACTTTGGTTGGAACCAAAGGACTTCTTGAAATGCTTTCTGCCTAAGGGGAAGCTTCAAGGAGGAGGAGAGGGATGTGGGGAGATTAGTTGGGCAGAGTTTGGACGAGCCAAGTGGCTTGAGAGGTGTGAGGAAAAGAGAAGGAGGAGTGCCCTTTTATAAGAGGGGTGAGGGGCACCTTTGGAAAAGCTAGAAATATTAATTTATAATAAATTCATATTCGGTTTCCAAAGGCTCCAAAGTTGACTATTCAAAGTATGAGGTGGGGATAGGTCGAAAACAACTCATCCAATAGAATTTAGACAGGTTTGGGTACTTATATTAATCTTATCTTTAAGTATTAACTCTAAGTTAATTAGTTTCACTTTTACAATGTCTCTTTGTATTTTTATATAATATGGTTAATAAACTTACTATATACATCCAAGAGACCCCCAAGTGGTCCATTAATGATTAACCTATCATAATATAAGTCTCTTGGCCGAACCTTAGATTTTTTAGGAATTTAATATCAATTAATAATATAATATTTGTTTTAAGAACTCTTTTATGTCAATTTTGACACTATTCCATAGTTGATTTTTGTGAAACTCATAACAGATTGATTACTTCGAAAAAAGTCAATTAAATCAATCCTAATATATCATATTATCCTATAAAATTAGTTTAATTCATTAAAAGTTTCATATTATATTTATTTGGGTATTTATAATATCAATTATGTTAATTTTTTACTATTTTAATAATTACTGCATCATCATTGTGTCATAAATAAAATAAATTATTTAATGTCTAAAAATTATAAATAAAACATCATTATGTAGGAAATCTTTTTAGCTTTCTAATGAATATTTATAATCGAAAATCCAACATGTATAACCCTATGTAAAAATTGTTCTTATAAAAGATGTAAGCTTATGCCATTTTTATTTTTATTTTAACTTTATTAATATAATGTGTCCCTACCACATACAAGTGGCTCCAAGGGGTCCCCAAATTGACCCAAGGATGCCCATGGTCGGGTATGTGTCCACCAATAAGGTTAGGACACGTTTTAGGGTAATTTTGTATTATTATAATATTATTTTTTAACCCTTATTTACCGGATTTACCCTTTAACCATGGTAAATAAAATATTTACCACAGTAACTATTCAAAATGTCTAAATATAAAAGTTACCTATTTACAAAATTTGAACATCCTGATTCCAAATATGGAATCCATTCTCCTAAATTCAAAACACAGAAGTGGCAGAAATTAATTTAAAATTAATTCCCGCTGTTAAAACAAAAAGCGTGTTTTTAAGAGATAATAACTATCAAAAGATTGACACTTGTTTATGTTCGGTTTAATTGTAAAATTATGTCCAATGACCAAAATTATATTAAATGGTAAAAATATATTCTAAATATACTTTAAAACCACTAAAATTCATAATTTATCACTAGTAATTAATTTGATTAAAAAAGTTGTTTTTAATTAAAATTTAGTAATTTTCACTATTCATCAAAATATGAAAGTTATCCGAAATGTACCAAAATTTCACCCTAGGCTAAATTCGATATTCCGAATCCAAAAATGAAGTCCATTTTCAAATATAAAATATATATAATTTCAAAAAGTAGGTATTACTATTCATAACGGCTAGTTTGATTAGTTATGGTGTGTTAGAACTCGGTGTTGCGTACAACACACGCTATCACATTATTCGAAGGGAAACGTACAGTAGAAGCTTGGGGTGTTACATGTATCTTCTTACTATTTTAATAATATTATTATTTTATTTATAAATTATAACATCACACCATAATATTAATTAGATAAAATAATCTTAAAGATATACTAATTTAAATTGTCTCACCGAAATAGGTTACTTCTAATGATCATACAACCAGTAGTGTACTACTGTACCAATATTCATTAACCAGTAAAATAATAATGTATTTTAGCTATAGTTAAATCACATACAATATTTCTACTTATAAAATGGGATTATTTATTTCTCAATACTTTATTATGATACACTCCCTCTTACCCTCTCTCTCAACTCACTACAATTAAGTGGTCTATGATCATTTTATAGATACAATTGTCTCCATAATTATTTCATATAAAGACTAATATCTTCTCCATGAAAACTATAAAAATGAGTAACATTATTATATATATGAGAATAATCCTTCCATATAGGCTATATATGATCAACTCTATGTTAATAGATTAAGTTTAAAATATTTTATGATACTTATTAATATGTTTTACTACATTCCTTTATAAAATATAATAGAATAGTTTACTATTAATAAAAATAATCATCAATGTCTTATTGTTTCACCCGCCTTTCCTCAGTAAAAAAAATTAAGTATTTGACTATTAAATACATATCATAAATGTATTCTATAAATATATTATTCATATAATCATATGGATGCAATATTATACCTCTTTTTTCCTTCTATTTATAAGGATGTGTTGATGATATACATCCTTCTTTCTTTACTCCATTTTTCATCCAAATGTATATACATGCCTACCAATATTTTATATTGAGATGTACTCTTTATATTATCATTTTATTAATAATAATTACATATGAATAATATCTCTATAGAAAAAAACTATATTATTTAGTTTGAATTATTCATAAAACCTTACACATTTAAAACATTAATTTATGGTAATTAATTTTTCAATTTAATCCAACAAACCAATTGAATAATGTTCCATTTAAATCCCTATGTTTTTATATATTACATTACCTTATAAAAAAACTTCAAAAAATTATTAAAATATTTTATGACACGCTAATATTTTGTGATTTTTTTAAAATTAATTTAATCTCTTTGAAGTTCTTTTCATTTCCCACAAAAATGAATATGTTTTTTGTTATAACAAAGCACTATGTTTGGATTTCATTATATGATATAACAAGTTAATAGTTCACTACATTCCACATAGAGGTCTAATATATCTATATAGTACACTGAGGTTAGATTAGGTTATATTCTTGAATGACTTTCATCAATGAATTCAATAATACCTAATACCAAGTTTTACCAAAAAACAATATATTATTAAAATATTATTATTTAATGCATTAATAATGTACCTATACATTTTTTTAAAAGTTATGAATATTATTTATAAAATTTTGAAAACCTTTGGTTTACACAAATATGAAATTATTTTATTAGTTACAACGATCCAATTGAATATAATGGGAATATTTTTATAGAAAACTATTTTTATGATCATAAAGATGTTTTATACTAAAAAATTAAATTAATTATAACTTTTAAGTTGTGTTAATTTAATATATATAAATATATTATTTATGAAATCAAATATTTTTTATATTAACATAATATAAGTGACAAGCATAGGTTAAGAACAACCCCAATTTCATACATAAAAACCTATATTTTTGTTAAGGTAATTTTACATCCTTTTGATGGAGAACCTATATTAAATATAAATTTTGGAACATTAATAAATTTTATTTGTAAAAATGATCTTCATTTTTTAAATAAAAACATTAAAATTAGGTTAGGGTTAATTTTTTGTGTTTTTCTGTGAAGTTTCATTTTTTTAATGAATAGTGAAAAATAATAAAAATTAACTCAAAACTAATTTTTCATCTAATTTTTTATACTAAATTAAATTATTAATAAATTTTAAAGTATAATTAGTTTCAATTTTTATAAATTTATCCACTTTAAGTTATTGGAACCAATTTTACATTTAAATTGGTTATAAAAACCTTGCAATCTTTTAAGGCTTTTTTAGTTTAAAACCTCGCTATGTCGTTCTATATACGGGTTTCAATTTAAATTAATTTCTACAACTTCTTTTATTTGAATTTGTAAAAATGAAATTAATATTTTGAATTATAAAATTTTATAATGTCTAAAAATATCATATTATTTTTTACATAAAATATTATTGAAGGTAATGAAAATGAATTAAAATGATTTAGATTAAATTAAGATTTACAAGGGAATACACTCTAACAATAAGGCCTAATATGACCTATAAACACGTCCAACATCCATTTTATGTAAATATATAGACCCTATAAAGAAATTTATATAATTTTTACCATTATTTTCTCTACTTTGAAAAAAGAAAACAGGGGTGTGGTTTCCCCTTTCCCAAATATTACAAAAGTGCCACTCATCCTCCACTATAAAAGTCCTCATATCCTCCCCTTACACACACCTCCCATGCCAATTAATTTCTGAAAATATCTACACAAATATCTCCAAAAAATCCTTCCCTTAATCCTTCAATACTTCATTAGTTAGAAAGAAATACAATTATGTCCTTTGGTGACAACCAAAAGGAGTTACCCAAAGAAGTGGCCACATCCTCCCTCAAAATCTTTATTTTATTTTCATTCTGCACCTCCTCCACTCTTAATATTAAATTATTATAAAACAAAACCATTATCTTCAAAATAATTATATTTTTTTACTATAATATTTATACCTACACATATAGAGACTTTCATATAATGGGAAATGAATATTCTGATTTTCTCTATGGTGAACTACATCCTCACAAAACAGTGATTATTCATTATTTTTTTACCACATATCATTGTGGAAATTATTATGGAAAATTTAATTTTATATAATATTAATGATATTTATAATGAATTTAATATTGTTAAATTATTTTACAACACATATGTTTATACATTCTATATTGTGTAAATACGATAGTTTTGTTTTAGCAAGTGTGGACTACCTCCCCCTCAAAGTAACGTGATTCGTTCACACACTCCATCAAATGTATTAAGGATGTGATTAGTGAATTTTTATGATATATTTGATTTAATAATAATTATTTAATAATTATATATATACATATATACTTATATGTCATTTACTCTCTTTCTTCCATTATGACATTAATACGAAAACAATGTTCAAGAATACGTACAACCTACCCTCTCGAGGAACCGTGTATTTAATTACATAGATCTATATCCTATTGTTTATTAAAATACAAATATAATGAATATAAATTATTTTTAAATGATTTTTTTAAATTCTGTAAATTGTGATAAAAGTGTAACGGACAACGATAGAAGAAATTAAGACAAATTCGGTGAACAAAGCGGATATTAGCCGAAGTGAAACCATAACATAAAATTGTTATTAAGCGGGTAATATATAGTCATAATAAAACCATATATGGTATTAAAAAAATAATATTATTCTTTAAATTATTTATAATCAATTTACCTTTATTATACAGGAGGCTTGTACAAGTACGTAGAGAGTCAATACACAATGTAAGGGAATTTCATCTTACTCTTTATTTCTATGAGATTCATGACTTATTAACCATTTAATTATTTTGTGTCATTTATATAATTCACATCAATGTATTTTATGAATCTCATAATTAAATATATGGGTATTTATACAACCATTTTATTATCTTCTTATCATCGAGTTTACGTTTCAAAATTTACCAAATTGGTAATTTAATTTCTCCTCAATTTTCCCCTGTTAAGACACAATCCAGGTAATGAAATTTATTTTTATATAATTTGTATAAAATTTATTTCAAATGTTATAACATGGATTACCATATTTTCATGATATTTTAATGATCCATGTAATTTCATTTTCTAACAAGGGTAGTATGATTCAATGTTACCATGTGATCAGAGTTTGTTGAAACAATCTCACTATTTATCGAGATTATTTATGATCACATTTTAAATTTTGAAATAATATGATCCATCTATCAAAAATAATCATGACATTTCTTATCCTCTATTTAGTATGTATTTCACCATGTATTAGTACCATTTTTCCACTCTATGGTACTTAATATAATTAAGAATGTTTTTCAATAAAATCTAACCTTACCTCTCTCATTAGTCGAAAATATGTGTTTCATCAAAAGAATGATTTCAAAAAAGGATTCCAAGAATATTCAAATATTATCCCATGATCATTAAATGACATTTTTACCCTTTTTTATATTCTTCTAATATTTTCAAAGGAATATTCATGTCACTTTTCAAAAAATTCATTTTTCTAAACATTTTACAGTACAAAAAATGTTTTTTACCTCATACAACTTTATGAATTTAACCATCATCATTTCATTGAAGCTAACATTACATGTTTAAAAGGTTAATTTTTAATAAAATATTTTTAAAAGTGATTTTCAGGGAAATTGTTTTCAAAAAAATTTCAAGATTCATTATACGTTCTCAAAAGAAAAAGGTTTTCAAAATCATTTCATGATTTCTTTATATGTTTTCATGTTTATTTTCATGAAAATGGTTCTCAAAAGGTTTTATTTTTTACAAAGAATATTTTTAAGTAGAAATTAAATTTTATTCAAGAATTTTTTTTAAAGGATACTTCAAAACTAATTTCCATCCAAGGTGACATCCTTTTATTTTAGTCATGAATTTCTAGGAAAAATATTCAAATATTCCATTAATTTTATTTCTATGAATGGTTTATGTATTGACTGAATGATGTTTATGAAAACCATTTCTCTTTCCCACGTTATATTTTCTGAAATCCATTTCTCTTTCAAAAATTATTTTCATATAAAAACTTCCTTATTTTACATGTTATTCTTTGATGTAACGATTATGGAACTTATCTCTTTTCAAAAAATTAATATATTATTACATGTTTACAACAACAATTTAAAATAATTAGTTTGTATATGATTGTTTATTATTTGTTGGAACATGTATATATTATTTAATTTTGAGATGGTTGTGACCTATATCTCTTTCCAATGCATTGGGTAATGATTTATATCTCATTAGATAGATTAAGACAGTCTTGGGTGTTAACCATGACTACTAAGATGGACATGGGAGTGAACCATGAATACCAAGATGGTATGAGGAGTGAAATTATTCTAATAATATTACAATTGTAGAGATCTAAGACTATCATGTTGGTATGGGGATTGAACCCATACTATTACGATGGTCATGGAAGCGAGGCCTTGACTTCTATGGAAATAATATTATATTCTTATGTTTTTTCCATAATTCCATGTCTTATTCCTAAGATATGATTTCATGTCTTACATTCTTTATTTTCTTATGATTTATGCCTTATTAAATTCAATGGTTTATGCCATTATTCATTTTTATTATCTTTAACATGCATAGTATGACATTATAATATTATTATCACGTTCTCATACCCGTGTACTCATGTTTATTATTACATGTATCCCTTTTTTACCCTTATTGAGCATCTGATATCAACCCTATTTTATGATTCCTTCCCCATGTTATGAATACATATATTAAGTATAATGTGTTAAAGAAGGTTGATAGTCATAAAGAACCTTGTGTGAGATAATGTAACTCACTTATGTACCAATTCTTTTGTTCCCATATTTCCAAAGGAAATAAAGAAATACAGTGTTTGGGAATATTGTTTTCTAATGTATTAAGTATTCCAAAAATGTGATGTAATATCTATATACCATATGTTTGAGTTGTTACAATTAGTATCGAATAAAAGTTTTATTCAACCATTGGAAATCAGTATGACAAATCTTTAGTGATGTCTCTCAGAATATTTCTAAAGATTTATCAAGGGATGTCTCTAAGGATAAGTATAAAGATGAGTTAAAATTTATAAAAATATCCTAGAATTTTGGAAAAGTATAGAGTGATTGTTTTTTTAGAAACACATCCTTGTATAGATACTACAAGGGTTGGTGGCTATGGAATAAATGTACCTTTGAGTAAAAAATCTGAACAGGTTTCCCAGGCCTCACTCAGGGTATCCTAGTACATGAAAAGAGGCCTTACAACACCTTATTTGACACTATTGGTGGATATGATCTTAGAATATGCACGGTCATCATTAAACATCATGAATAATTTAAATATATTTTGGATATTAATAACCAATGATAAACTGAAGGTGTCATTGATTAATGAAAAGGTTTCATAAATTTGAAATCATATAAGTGACTTTTCATGATTGTGGTTCCTCACTATGATAGTCATTTCTAATTCAATGATTTCTAGTTTTATATAATGGATGGAATCACATGTAACTGGATTAAATTTGAATTTAATGCAAAATATTCTGATCATAAGTCAAATGATATGACCACTAGAGTAAATGATATTGTGATCATGTCGTATTAGTTTTCTAGGAACATGATCAACAATGTGTACCATAACCAACTCTCAGACTCACCAAATAAGATAAGGAAGGAGATTTCTTAGAGACCATGTAATTGAGACCATAGGGGAAAGAATATCTGGTTTCCTTTGTGTTAATAATTTGGAAGTAATAATCTAGGTGAATTTCTTAGAGAAACAAGGAGTTATTTTGACCGTGGAAAAGGACACCAAGAATGTAACTAAAAATATAAAATGAATGGCCCATCTAACTAAATAAGTGATAATATTTTCCTAAATAAGATATCATACAAGGTTAAATTATTATTTTTTGAAATGAATATTCATTTGGGAAATAAATTCCATATATAGAATGCTACTTAATAAAATCAGAAAGGTTTTACGAGTAATGGTTATATTGTTGATGATGATTAGACTACTATGGAAATGTGAAATTAAATAGGTATTGAATAAAAATATTAGGTATCCTTCTTATGACTTATAAATGAAGTCAAATAATCAAAGGTTCTATATGTTTTAATTCAATAATTATATAGTATGAATGGTTAAATATGAAAGGATTTTACTCTATATGTTTTTCACTAAGGATTAAAAATATTATATTGAATGACTCTGATTGACTACAAAAGTAATTTTGTGTAAAAGTTATATTCATTAGAAACAAAATATTTATTGAAATATAACCCTTAATGTGTTTTTAATGTTAATATAATGGTGTTTTGATTAGAGACATGTTGGATATGAATAAGTTTATTGGAAAATATTGATTACCTTGTAACTGATAAAGGATTGGTTGAAAATATTTTTTTTACTATAATTGATTGAGTTTATAATACTTTTTTCTTTAAGAAATATATCTATTAATCTTTGGAGAAATTACTCATGCATGTTTTCCAAAATAATTTATGGTGATTTAGGTTATTATCATGTTTTGAGAGAATATACGATGATTGTATTCTCACATTTTGAATGTGACAACCAAGTGACACTTTTTGATATATGAGGGATAAATATCCAGATGATTTTGTCACCATCTTTCTAATGTTTTCAATTTATAAATTTTAGAATGGTTATATGGTTAACCAATTATCGAAACATTATATTATAAATTAGATGAAGTATATATATATATATAGTGAGTTTGTATTGAAATCCTTAGCTAAAAGGTTATCTAGTGCTTAAACGCATTTTAATGATTTCCACCATATTTATTTTAGAAATTATATTAATGTAGTTTTAGAAAAATACATCATGTATATCAAGAAAAAACACATAAATTATAGAACGTCCCTGAGTATGGAACCCAATACCAAAGGATGTTAAGGGTTTCATGCCTACCATTATCCTTTATAATCTCATGGTCAATGTGTATTTCTTTAGTTAAAAATTTCATGAATAAAATATCTTGTTTGTGATTGATGAACTAAATCATTCCCTAATGTTAAAAATTTTCCTAAAAGTCTATATTTTCACTTCCCACCTATGTTCTCATATCTGGAAAACTAGTTGTGTGTTACTTTGCGTAACCATTATGTTTCCAACTGACATTTTTTTGGAATTTTCTGCATTCATTTTTATGTTTTGGGTTTTACTAAAATGATATTTCCAGTATATAAAAATTTATAAACCAAATTAATTTAAAGGGATAAATTCATTTGAAGGGGGGTAGAATCTAACACCCTTAGATTTTGTAATTTTTTTTAAAAATTAATATAATCTCTCCCATATATTTTTTTCATTTCACACGACCACTGAAAATGTTTTTTTTATCAAGGAACTATATTTGAATTTAATTATATGAAATACCAAGATAATCATTCACTACACGAAATATAAATGTTATATTTATCTACATGAATGAGTGAGGTAAGATTATATTATTCACAAGAATAACTTTCTTTAATGACTTCCATAACACTCATGAAAGAGTTTTAACAAACAACAATATGTTAATAAGTATTATTATTTAGTAAATTATGATTTAACTTAGCCATTAAAATAGTGGTTATTAATAGTATTAACTAACTTATTGAAACCTTTTGTTTACAAAAAGATAAAATTAATTCATTATTTACAATGAACCAATTTAATATAAAGGGAATGTCCTTATATAAAACAATGTTTATGATCAAATAGATTTTTTTATCTTAATAAATTAAATTAATTAAAATTAATAAGTCATTTTAATGTAATACATAAATTATATATTCAACAAAATATTTTTTATATTCATCTAATATATTTGATAAGCATAAGATAAGAACAAACCAAATTTTATACATGAAAAACAGTATTTTGTGAATGTAATTTTACCACCATTTGATGGAGAACCTATTATAAATATAAATTTTTGAACTTTTATAAATTCTATATTTATAAATAAGCATAATTTTTAAATAGGAACATAAAAATTAGGATTGGTTGATTTTTAAGTTTTTTCAATGAAACCTCATTTTTTAATGAATATTAGAAAATACTGAAATATTACCCAAAATAAATTTTTCATATAATTTATTAATAAGGTTGAATTATATTTTATATTTATTTTAAACAATATATAGATTTAAAAACATATCCATTTATCCAATTTAGACCATTTTTATCAATTTCACATTTAAATTGCTTAAAAAATCTAGCAAACATTTAGATCTCTTTACTTAAAACACCATCTTTTTTCTCTTATCTACAGTATTAAATTAATTTAATTTCTTCCAAGTAAGTTATTAGAATTTTGAAAATTTATTCATTATTTGGAATCCGGATAACATATAATTTATGATAACATAAAATTAGTTTTTGAACAAAAATATTAGTGAAGGTAATTAAAATTAATTATACTGATGAAGTTTAAATTAAGAATATGAAGGGACTAAACCCTACACTTAAGGAATAATATGAACTAGAAAATTTTCCAAAATGAATTAGCAGGACATATGTTGACCCAATCCTCCCTTTGATAAATTTTTTATCATTATCAGATCCACTTCCAATAAAAAAACGTGGTTGGTGTTTCCCTTTTCCAAAATATTCCAATAGTACCTCACATCTTCCCACTTCCACGCACCTCTCAGAACACATAAATTCATCCATGGTCTTCCAAAATATCTCCTCATAATTCCACCCATCCTTTGTGTATAAATTATTTGTTTAGAGAATAATTCAATGTAGTCCTTTGGTGAAAACCAAATTGAGTTTCCCAAAGACGAGTTATCATCCTCTCTCAAACCCTTTATATTATTTTCATTATCCACCCACACCAATCTCCTTACTCAATTATAATAAAAAATCACCAGTATCCTTATTTATGTGATATTAATTTATAGTTAGTTTTATACCTACACATACACATACATCCATCTAATGGGTAACCGACATACTATTTATGTGTACGACGAACTACCATCTCACAAAATGATGATTTTTTATTCATCCTTTACCACCTCTCCTGATGCACATTATGATGTAAAATCTAATATTATGTAATATTTATGCTATTTATAATTAATTTAGGATTCTGTAATTATTTTACAATACATATCTTTATGCTTTCCATCTTGTGTAAATACAATAATTTTGTTGGAGGATGTGTGGACTACTGCCCCCTCATAACGATGTGATTCATTCACACACTTCAAGGAATGTATTAATAAAATGTTTAGTAAATTTATATGATATATATGATATAATTATACTTATAAAATAATTATATATAATCATATACATACTTATATATTATTAACTCTCTTTCTTCCAATATAACAATAAAAAGGAGACAACGTTTATGCATACATATGACCTACCGTCTCAATGAATGGTGTATTTCATTTTATAATTCTATATACCATATAATAGTAAAATAAAAATATAATAAAAATAAATTATATTTATATCATTTTTAAATTATATATATTATGATAAATTTATAAGGACCAAATATAAAACAAAATAGGACACATGTGAAGAACAAAGTGGATATTACTTAAAGTAAAACCTTAACATATAATTATTAAAAAGTAGGTAATATAAGGTCCTAATAAAAAAACATGTGGTATTATATATAATATTATTATTTTTTAAAATATTTATAATAAACATACATTTATAATAGAGGAATCTTTTATGAGTATAAAGAGAGTCACGATAAAAGGTAAAGTAATTTCATCTCACTCTTTATTAATCTGAGATACATTCATTATTCACCAATCACTTATTTTGTGTGGTGTACACACCTACCATGATTTCATACTATAAATATTATAATTAAATCTATTAAATTTACATAACAATTTTATGATATTTCTATCATGCGGTTTAAATTTCAAAAGTTACCAAATCGGTAAAATAATTTTGTCTAAATTTTCATTTTTTGAGACACATGCCATGTTATACACCTATATTTTTATATGATATATATAAAAATACATCGACATGTTATAAAATTAGTCTCCTTATTTTCATAATATTTGAAATCTCTAGGTAATTTTATTTTTTTACATGGGAAGAATGTCTTAAAGTTACAATGTGGTAGGAGTTTATTGAAAAAATCATACCTTTTATCAAGATTGTTCATGATCAAGTTTTCATTAATGAAATATAATGACCCATATTTCAATAATACTCATGAATTTTATTCTCCTATGGCCAAACATGATGTGTTCATGTATTATTACTAATTTTTTAGTTTTTATTACTTAAGATAATTATGAATTGTTTTTACAAAAATATGATCTTACCTCTCTCTTTGGCCAAAAATCATTGTTCATTCAATACTATGTTTTCGAAAAAGGTTTCCAAGAATATTATTCAATTATCCTATGAAATTAAAAAGAAATTTTTATCCTTTTTTCCTTTTTTTAATGTTTTAAGGAATCCTATTTTCACTTTCCGAACGAGGAATTTTTCTTACATTTTATGCATACGAAAAAATGTTCCTTTTACCTTGTATGACATTAATAGATTTACCCACCATAATTTCATTTAATCCTCCATTTCTTGTTTAAATGTATAATGTTTAAGGAAACATTCATTAATTGATTTTCAAATAAATGGTTTCAAAATGTTTTCATGATTTTATATATGTTCTCAAATGAATTTGTTTTTTCAAATATTTTCAAGATATAATTATATTTTTACAAGTATATTTTAAGGTAAATAGTTCTCAAAAGGTTTTAAGTTTTAAAATTATTTTCCAAAGTTGAAAGGGTGTTTTCTCAAGAATTTTATTAAAAGGATATTCCACTATTATTTTCCATATAATATGAAATCCTTTGTGGGTACTCATTCCTTTATGGGGAAACTATCCAAATATTCTATTCATATTATTTCTCTGAATGGTTTATATATTGATGGAATGATTTTTATGAAAATCATTTCTCATTCATGGGTTGTATGTTTTTGAAACTTGTTTATCTTTCCCAGATTATATACTCATGAAACCTTCATATTTCCACTGGTTATGCATTGATGAAATTATTATAAAACCTATATCTGTTACACTATTCAAGATATGACTACATGTTTATGAAACCCATTTCATTTCATGGGTTATGATATGATTGTCTATGATATTTTATCGCATGTATGTTTCATTTCATTTTGAGATTGGTTGGTCCTATATCTCACTTCAATGCAATAGGAATTGATTTATATATCATGAGATAGATTAATATGGACTTTGGAGTGAACCTTGACTACTAAGATGACCATGAGAGTGAACCATGAATATAAATATTGTATGAGGAGTGAACTCTTTATACTAACATGGCCATGGGGGTGAAGCATGAATACCAAAATGTTATAGGGAGTG
This sequence comes from Viscum album, assembly GCA_963277665.1. Taxonomy (NCBI): domain Eukaryota; kingdom Viridiplantae; phylum Streptophyta; class Magnoliopsida; order Santalales; family Viscaceae; genus Viscum; species Viscum album. The sequence continues at coordinate 518,817,924 of OY728141.1, forward strand.
AACCCATACATCCAAGATGGTCTTGGCAGCGATTCCTTGACTACTATTGAAATAATATTATATGTGTTTTCCAAAATTCTGTATCTTATTCCTATGTTATGATTTTATGGACTATGTTCTTTATTTTCATATGATACATGCCTTATGAACTACCATGATTTATTACACGATTCATGATTGTGATCTTTGATATGCACATAACGATCTTTTAATGTTATGATCATGTTCGTATACCCCTATAATCTTGTTTATGCTTACATGTATCTCTTTTTTACCCTTACTGATCATTTGAGATCAACCATTTTTTTCCTTCCACGTTTTATGAAGATATGTATTAACTATGATGTGTTTAAGAAAGGTGATAATCATGAAGAACCTTGTGAGATATAATGTAGCTCACTTATGTACCATTTTTTCATGTTTCCAAAGGAACTAAACAAATACTGTCTTTTGGAATATTTTTTTTTAATGTTTTATGTATTCTTAAAAAGTTATATAATGTCTATGTACCATAAGTTTTTTTCGTTATGTATTCTCTACTAAATTTTTCAGTAAATTCTTGAAATCGATTTTATAATTCAATAAAAAGCAGTCATATAGATTAGTATCACTATCATGACTTATTATACATTAAATTCATTATTATGAAACTCATTTACTAATATAAAGAACTAGTTCAACACTCACATCTCAAAAATGTAGAACATACATGACCAGTTGAAAAAATTACTTCAATAATAGGTGACTAGTTAATAACCAAATAAATATACTACAACCATTTTATGATTCAATCCAATCATAATTTGATAGTTAAATCTCAAGAGCACACATACATAGTCAGTTAACACATTTTCTAAAACATATATGAATATTTAAATCATTAGTAGAGTATTATATAGGTTCTTGAGGAAAATTAATTTTTCATGGTTAGTTACCTTACCTTATAAACTATCTTATCCAACATATTAAATTATATATGTGTTTGAATTTTGAATCTTTATTTATATAACATCATAATTAATCCTACATAAAAACTCTAAATTTATCAAAAACACTCAAAATCATCATTAAATATTTCATATTTTTTAGTAAATACATAATCAGTAAAAAATTAATATTTTACATCATCACTTATTTGTTCCAATTCATGATACCACATAAAACTCTTTGAAGTTATTGTTACCATGTTATTTTAGCTTGTAGTTTATCTACTTTTGAAAAAAAATTAACTCTTTTTTCTATAAGACACATAAATGTTATTAGATGTATAAATATTTTATCCAAAAACTTACAAGTATTTAATAGATTAATTCTTGAATATATTATGTAATTTCAAATTAGAACACATGTTCTAACATGTCTTAATTCGAATTCTTGTTTTGTGAAAAAACATGCCTAAATTCTAAAAGTAATCATCCATTATCACATAATTAGAAATTATTTAGGCTGAGAATTAGTTAGGAAGATAGAATATAGAGCTCATCTCACCCATTTGGGTGGAATTATTTTCTACTTCAATACTCCTTTAAAAATATTTGAAATTTTAATGCATCCTTACATGCAATAATAACATAACTAGTTATTAAAAACAGGAATGATATTTGACTAAAACCATTCCTAAATGTTAACATCTATATATATTATATTTTTTGATAGTTATTTTAGTTGGTGATTTTGTTATTTTTAAAAGTTTCATAGTTGGGTAAATTATAATTTATCATTATCAAGGGAGGTGTTGGGTGTTGTGGATTTGGGATTAGTCCCTTGGGGGGGATTATATGAATCTTCATGAATGGAATCAGAATCAGTGTAGTCCATCTCTACTTAATGGGACACATTTTACTTTTTAAGGTCACGTGATAATGAAAAATGTGGTTTATTTTAAGGTCATGCATCCATTACCAAGTGAAGTTCCATTTATATCAATGTGTCAAAGAACAATGGGGTGTTTTTATTAAACCTAAAAAATCATTCCTATGTTTCCTATATAATATGAATCAAATATCATATAGTTCATGTTTCATAGTTTTAGGACACGTAACCAGAAAAATCTGTAAAGTTAAACTCCATGCATTAAACCATTTTGGTATGTATATAAATATTTTTTAACTGAGGGTAATAGAAAAAATATGAAATAAAATGTTAGTGAGAACTTATATATTAATGAATTATTTGTTTCATCATGTTTTTTTGTAACTAAATATGAGGATTCTTGGTTATAATCATAAATAATACAACCCTTTTTCGATATCATGTCTTGGAGGGTGTAAGATCCCAAATTATTCAGAATTTAGGTTTGTTTATGATTCAATTTAAGTCCCTTATTAATTTTAAATAAAATTTTTCCCAACATCATGACATTTCATTGGGGTTTATTGGGTTTCATGACATGAAAGATGAGGAAAAAGGAGTTTTTGGGCATGTTTCACGGTTTGTGCACAGTTAGTGCAAACCGTGCTGAGCATCCTGGGTAACCGGGAAACATTGTAAAGAGAATTACTCATTATTATCTCATAGTTAGTATAATTATGTTTAATTACTAGTAATACACATGAAGGGGTAATTTTGGGATGGTGGCTCACACACGTTTTACAAACAGTTTGGAAAACCATGTTGGTTAACCGTCCAGGCCAGTAAAGTTAAGAAATTTAAAAAATTGATAATCCTATATTTTGAATCCTAATTCATGATTTTCTTACATTATCCTACCTTAAACCCTATTTAGGACCAATATCTCTTAATATCTTCTAAGTATGAATCTCTTTAATCCTTACACTAGTTAGAGCACCATCAGTTGCAAATTGAAGCCCCATGTAAGTCTAATATCTTCTTTGCTTCCTCGTATAGATTAGGGTTTTCATATTTCTATATTCTACATATGAATATATAAAATCCTTATTCTCTAGAAAAATCGTGGTTAAATATTAAATATGTGGTTGAATACAGATGCAATCCCATGTTTGGGAGTGAATTCACCAATGGATTGGAGGTAGGTGGTCTACAGGATATATCCTATAGTTTTGTTGTAGATTTGTGAATGTACAACTTTGTCACTTATCACTTATTGTTGTTATTTAGAACCTCTTGGTATGATTTGGAATTTTGAGTGTTTTTAATGAGGAATGGAAACCCTCATGATCCCTAAGGGACACATAGAGGAGGATTTAACCCTTAAAGGCCACCTATGGGGTGCACCAATATTTTACTAGACTAGAAAATAACTAAGCGAGTTATATGTTATTATGTAAATAATGTAGATCCCTTTTAGAATAGTTTCATATGTTAAATTCAATTCCAAATGGAATATTTTTTAATTTATATTAAGATATTTGGCCTAGGAAATATGTTAGATATTCCTAAGTGAGTTACTTCTTCTGAAATCACGAATATGATAGATTGATAATACTATGGGAAATATGAAAATATGTTAAAGGTAATTTCAAAAAAGTATTTATGAATATATATAATGGTTTGAAATAATGGAATTTTTTAATATTCATAGTTATCTAGGCTTGATAATGGGATTTTGGATAAGTGGGATAAGTGATATAAATGGAAAATGTGTCAATGTGTTATGGAACAATATGATTTACAATGCTGAGTATTGTGGATTATGATTATTGTTTGTATTGGTTGATTTTGTTTATGATATGGTTTGTGTGTGGTAAATTTATGGATAAGAATGTTCACAAGGTTTGAGGTGTGGGAAAAAGGAATGAGGCCCCTCTAATGGGTAATGATGGACTAATGCTCTAACTCCACCTACAATGCACAGGTTAGGGAAGTAGATAGAGCTCTATTACCCTAGTGATTATATTCCTTGGACTATAACTTCGATATGAGGATATGTTCATGTTGTGATATGTTATACATAGTGATACAAGGACTTACTTATTCCCTCATTCAAAATAAAAAATTCTATGAACCTTCTGTGATTGATGATGGACGAGTACAAAAAGAGACATAATGAATTAGCACCATGGTTAGTAATAGATAAGTAGAGATTATTGACTAGTGGCACCTAGATTGGGGACGTTACAATTTGTTGTCAAATGAGGACTTTTTCTATGAATTACTATTTTGGAATGGTATACAGGAGGTTCGGAAGGTGTCAGTCCTTGGTAGTGAGCTCGTGCCAGGGAGTATCTAACCCACGTAAGGGGGGAAACCCAAGTAACCTAGGGTGGGAATTGTTGTTCTTGTTGTTTGTTGTTACATTTGATGATATTTCACCATTTGATGATGAAAATGTGATTGGGTGCGATAGTTTTATGATTTTTTTATCATGGTATGAATGGCACAAGGTTTTTCATTCATGCATCATTCTTGGAACCTATATATATAAGTGACATGCATCACGGTAGGCACACACAAACGAGTTGAGTTTTTGGGAACTAAGGTGTAGAATACTTTTCATTTTTTTTAAAAATGGTAATAAATTAATTTTATTATAATTTTTAAATAATAACTATGTGGTGTAAGGGAAATAAAATTTAATATAAATAGGTTGTGATATGGGAGTTGTTTGATATGGTGTAGAAAGAGACAATTGTAATAGTGTGAGTTAGTTATCCTCTATTTCCATAGTATTTGGTAGAGGTGGAATATAGTGGTGTGTCAGGTATGATCATACCTATTTGGGTGGTGTATGTGAAATTTATTGTTAGTGGATAATGGAGAGCCCTCATTTATAATTGTGGATGATTTATGGTTTGTGTTCTAAAGATCATGTTTGGAATTGTAGTGAAATGCCTCTATGAAGACATGTGTCGGTTGGGCGACATGAGGATATTGCTGAGAATGCTCCCATAATAGTGAAGAAATAGGATCCAATGGTTTATAAAAAATTTTAAGATAAGTTATGTATAACGACCCACACTTTACATACATTGTTAATACTTCAAAATTGAAGCACACTTATTACAACATATGACAAAACCACAAAGGACCGTATAGGTATAGTGTCTTTAGAAACTGGGAAACATAAACAACTGGTTCATAAATCTTCTACAGTGTCTCCCATTTATTTCATCATATCTAGGGTCCCTTTTAGCATATTCTACTTAATATTCATCTTCCTGACCTGGGGAAAAGAAAACATCAAAGGGTGAGCTCAAATGCTCAGCAAGGGCAAATAAAGGAAATAAAAATCATATCATATCTTTATGAAAATCAAAACCTGCAAAAGAGATCATAATATCTTAACATGGAATAAATCATAGAAGTGAAAATGAGATCCCCAAAATCATAACATAAAACTTGAAACTTTGTGGCATGCACACATAATCATGGAAAATCATTTCTTGTTAGTCATGACTCATTGCCAAGACTATCTTAGTGGACAAAGTCCCTTTCTGAACCGAGTTCACTCCTCGTTTCAGTCCTGTATCACTGAACCGAAATAACCTTCCGTTCCAGCCATGTCTATCTCATGAGATATAAAATCTTTACCCAATGCATTGGAGGGAGATATAGGTCCCACCCATCTTATAATGAATCCTTTCTTATGTGTGCCACATAATCATACATCATCGCATAACACATGTAACAAAAATGGGATTCTTGAAACATCATGACATCATAAATCAATTCATATATGATAAAGGAATTCATAAACATAATTCCATCACAACATAGTCAAACCAATGTAAAAATATGGATAGAAACAGAACCCATTATTATCTTAGATGGAAAATAATTTTGATAAAACACTTGAATTGAATTCTTGAGGAAAATATCCTTTCTTCTTCAAAAACATTTTTCCTTTCATAACATGTCATACAACTTTAAAATAAAAGAAGTTGATTAAAAATAAACTTGAAAACTTGTAAAGGAAGCTTCTTTGAAGTAATGTTTTAAAAATCCATTCATGCCGTATAAGTTAAAAAAAACATTCTTCGTACTTTTGTCGGAAAAGTCAAAAAGTACCTCGTACGGAAAAACGACAAAAGATTCCTTTCATATTCTTTACTAAAAACTCACCTAAGGGTAAAATTCGATTTAAACTATTTCAAGTGGATGGAAACAATATTACATATTGAGGGAACATGGATGTGGATGATAAAATACACCCCAGTAAATACTTACGAATAAACAATCTCGGATAAAAATGAGATTGTGATATTTCCCTTACCTTAGGTCCGATTTGCTTTGTTCGTGTCCGAAGCTCCTGTATAATGGTTTAAATAATGTTATTGACTTATTCCAGAATCATACATATTGATATGAGATCATATATGGTCATATTATTAGCTTCTTGTTAGTAATATTTCATTGTTACTTGTTACTCGGGTCTTTATAACTTTTTGTTCTTATGCGTGTTTTGTCGAATAAATTCTTATTCTTATATTTAGGTTATAGATAATTCATTTCCAGAATGGTATTAGTGTAGTATATACCATATTCATTCATTCAATTCATTTATATAATCATTATGAAATGAAGATCATGTAGAACGAGTTGCATCACATCGTGGAGACGGTATTCCGTACGTACGCACGAGTGATGGTATCGTTCCTATGATCGTGGAATTGTATTGGAGTATATATATATTATTTCAGTATCCATATTACTTAATAATAATCATATATAGTTACTCATTACACCATTATACCCATCCTTGTAAGGTGATGGTGGAAAATAGATTACACCACGGCGTGGAGACGGTATTCCGTACGTACGCACGCGTGGTGATTTCATTTTTCCGTAGGATGGATAGAAGGTGAAATAGGGTTGTTTCATATTTATAATAACATATCAGTATGTAAGTAATACTGATGTTATTACTTTATCATGAAACAACTAAAGAAGAAGAAGTTGAAGAAGAAAGAAATTGAAAAGATCGGTAATGGATATTACCTCTTCTTTGGAACGCCTCTTTGAATCCTCCACTTAAGGAACTAAGATTGGTCTTTGGAGAAGACCAGGACCTCTAGGATTATTCTAGGGAAGTGTAGAAGAGAAAATGGAAGGGGTTGGCCGAGCTTGAGTGCTCAAATTGGTGTGAGGAGGAGGGGGAGGAGGTGCCCTTTTATAAGGGAGGAGAGGGGCACCTTAGGAATATCTCAAAATATTATTTTATATTAAAGTCAAAATCGGTTTATAATGGTTCCAAAGGGTCTTATTTCGAAGCTAAAGTGGGGATGGGTCGAAATCCTATCAACCAATAGGATTTAGACAAGTTTAGGGTATTATTTTAACCTTATCAATTAGATTTAACTCTAAGTTAATTAATTTAACTTTTACCGTGTCTTTTTGTTTTCTTTCACTATATGGTTAATACACTTACTATAACATGCCAAACGAACCCCAAATTGTTTATTATTAATATATATATCCTTATCTAAGTCATTTGGCCGAACCTTAGATTTTTAGGAATAAAATAACAATTAATAATATAATATTTGATTTAAAAACTATTTTGTGTCAATTTTGACACTATTTGATATATGATTTTTGTGAAAGTCATATCAGAATTATATGTTCGAACCAAGTTGATTAAATCAATACTAATATATCATAGTAACCTAGAAAATTAGTGGAATTCATAAAAAGTCTCAAATTATATTTATTTTGGTGTTTATAACATCAATTATGTCAATATTTCATTAATAAGATAATTACTGCATCATCATTGTGTCATATATAAATTAAAGTATTTAATGTCTAAAAATTACAAATAAAATACCATCATGTAGGAAATCTTTTTAGATTTCTAATGAATATTTACAATCGAATTTATCTTATGTATAACCCTATATTAAAAATGATTTACTTATTAAACTTTGATTTTAACTATTTTAACCCTTCTTTAAATAAATTAATAATAAATATCCTAATCTAATCCAAGTGGGCCTAAATGATAATATTTTACACTTAAGGTTGTTTTTGGTCGAGCTAAACTTGTCCAATAGAATTAGGACATGTGTTAGGGTAATAATAATATCATATTTACCCTTAGTTACCCTATTTACTATTAACCGCGGTAAAAAAAAGTAAAAAGTTACTATTCACCAAAAAATTATTTTCATCTCATTGAACCACATTTTAGTCCTTGATATTAACCGTGTCTCTCGGATTTTCGAAATTCCATTCACAGAAGCGGTAAAATTAAGTTTTATGCAAAATTCAGTTTTTAACCTACCACTTAGTGGTTTCACTATTCATCAAAAATTGAAAGTTTTCAGAAAAATACCAAAATTTCACCCTAGGCTAATTTCGATATTCTGAGTCCAAAAATGAAGTCCATTTTGAAAAATAAAATTTATAAAATTTCAAAAAGTGGTTATTACTATTTATAACGGCTAGTTTTAATAGCATATTGTTGTTTAGTGAAACTCGGTATTGCGTACGACGCAAGCTATCGAGGAAGGTCGCGATTGCGTGTAAAGCAAGCCAAGCAAGTGTTGTGTAGAAAAAGATTCCTTTGATGATTTATATAACATAAAAGTCTCGGGTGTTACATTCTACCCCCCTTAAAAAGAATTTCGCCCTCGAAATTCGTCACTTTGCAACAAACAAATGAGGATACTTCTCCCTCATCATATCCTCAAGCTCCCATGTAGCTTCTTCAAGTTGGTGGTTTCTCCATAAAACTTTCACCAAGCGAGTGGTCTTGTTTCGTAGGACTTTTTCGCTACGATCCAGAATCTCTATCGGCTGTTCTTCATAAGAAAGATCTTGCTCCAGCGGTACAACTTCTGAGCTGAGTACATGTGAAGGATCTGGTATGTACTTTCTCAGGAGAGATACATGGAACACATCGTGAACTTGAGAGAGATTCGATGGAAGCGCCAATCGGTAAGCTACCTACCCAACACGATCCAATATTTCGAAAGGACCGATATATCTAGGGCTCAACTTCCCCTTCTTTCCAAATCTCATAACCCTCTTCCAGGGAGATATTCGTAAGAACACATTATCACCCACTTCAAACTCTAGGTCTTTTCTTCGGTTGTCGGCATAGCTTTTCTGTCGACTCTGAGCTGCTCTTATGTGTTGTTGAATAGATCTGACCTTTTCTGCCATTTCATCAACGAGATCAGGTCCTAATAGCTTTCTTTCCCCAACTTCATCCCAGCAAGTTGGAGTCCTGCATTTCTTTCCATAGAGAGCTTCATAAGGATCCATCTGAATACTGGAGTGAAAGCTATTATTATAAGAAAATTCCACCAAAGGTAGGTGTTGATCCCAACCTCCTTTGAAATCCATAGAGCAAGCTCTCAACATATCTTCTAGGGTTTGAATTGTTCTCTCAGACTGACCGTCTGTCTGGGGATGATAAGCAGTGCTGAAACTCAACTCGGTATCCAGAGTATGCTGAAGACTTCGCCAGAACTTCGAGGTAAATCTCGGATCTCGATCAGATATAATAGAAAGTGGTACTCCATGCAATCTTACCACTTCCTTTACATATATCCTGGCAAGCTGATCTAGAGAGAAATCCTCTCTAATAGGAATGAAGTGTGCAGACTTTGTGAGACGATCAACTATGACCCAGATAGCATTATTGCCTTTGGATGTTTTAGGAAGTCCTGTGACAAAGTCCATAGTGATGTTTTCCCATTTCCATTCGGGTATGGGTAATGGTTGTAACATCCCCTTAGACTTCTGTCTCTCAGCTTTAACTTGTTGACAAACCAAGCATCGAGAGACATATTCAGCAACATCTCTTTTCATGCCATCCCACCAGAAGTACTCTTTCAGGTCCCTATACATCTTCGTGCTTCCAGGATGAATAGAGAATGAAGAACTATGAGCCTCATCCAGCAACTCTTTCTTTAATTCGGGGATGGGAGGAACACAAACCCGATTCCTGAACTTTATTATCCCATCACAATCAAGGTTGAATTCAGGAACATTTCTCACCTTCTTTTGTAACTCGACATCTTCTTTCTGTGCCTCTTTAATCTTCACATGTATAGATGGTTGAACATTCATTTGATAAAGATAAGATTTTTCCCCTTCCATTATAATTCCAAGATCCATCCTTTGTAAATCCATAAATATTGGATCTTTTGTGATCCTCATCATGGATAAACTAGCATGGTCTTGTCGACTTAATGCATCTGCCACCTTGTTTGCTTTCCCAGGGTGGTAATGGATTGAGCAGTCATAATCCTTAATCAGCTCCAACCATCTTCTTTGACGCATATTCAACTCCTTTTTTGTGAAAATATACTTTAAACTTTTATGATCAGTATAAATATCACACCTTTCACCATAAAGGTAATGCCTCCAAATCTTTAATGCAAAGATTACCGCAGCCAACTCCAAATCATGTGTTGGGTAATTTTGCTCATGGATTTTCAACTGTCGTGAGGCATAAGCTATCACCATATCATTTTGCATAAGAACACACCCCAATCCCTTCTTGGATGCATCACTGTAGATCACAAACCTTTCTCCACTACAAGGCAGTGTGAGCACAGGTGCACTGGATAACCTTCTTTTCAACTCCTTGAAATTCTCTTCACATTCCTCTGTCCAGACAAACTTAACTCCTTTCCGAGTCAACTTGGTGAGTGGATTAGATAATCGTGAAAAATCTTTTACAAAACGTCGATAATATCCAGCCAAACCAAGAAAACTTCGGATCTCAGTTACTGTTGTTGGTCTTGACCATCTTTCGATAACCTCTGTTTTTGCTGGATCCACAGATATCCCCTCTTTTGAGATTATATGACCCAAAAATGCAACTTTTTGAAGCCAAAATTCACACTTGGTAAATTTGGCATAAAGCTTCTCCTTTCTCAGGGTCTTCAATATAATTCTCAAGTGATCTTCATGCTCTTCCTTGCTCTTTGAATAGACAAGAATATCGTCTATAAAGACTACCACAAATTGATCAAGATAGTCTCTAAAGACTCTATTCATTAGATCCATGAAGATAGCAGGGGCATTAGTAAGACCAAATGGCATCACTATAAATTCATAGTGTCCATACCTTGTACGGAAAGTCGTCTTTGGTATATCCTCCCTTTTGAACCTTAATTGATGATACCCTGAACGAAGATCAATCTTGGAAAAGTATTGAGCTCCGCGTAGTTGGTCAAATAAGTCATCAATGCGTGGGAGAGGATATTTGTTCTTGATAGTGATCTTGTTAAGTTCTCGATAATCAATGCAGAGTCTCATTGATCCATCTTTCTTCTTAACAAATAGAACAGGTGCTCCCCAAGGTGACGCACTAGGGCGTATGAATCCTTTATCAAGATTCTCTTGGAGTTGCTTCTTCAATTCCTGCAACTCAATTGGGGCCATTCTATAAGGTGTCTTTGAAATAGGCAAAGCACCCGGTACGAGTTCTATTGAAAACTCAACTTCACGATTTGGTGGAAGACCCGGCAATTCCTCCGGAAAGACATCATCAAACTCCCGTACAATGGGCATATTCTTAATCGTGAGTTTCTCACCAACCATTTGAGATAAATAACCTTCATTTAGTGGAATCAATACCCATAAGATGGAAGAAATTTCCACTGGAAGGTTATGTTCATCCTTGCATTGATAGACGATCGTAGATTGATCTGGAATATGAAATGTGACTTCCCTTCTTTGGCAATCGATATGAGATCCATGTAGAGAAAGCCAATCCATGCCAAGAATCACATCAAATTCCACTAAAGGAAGGATCACAAGATTTGCAGGAAGCACTTTCCCACAAACTTCGATCGGAGAAGAATTATAAACTTTTGATGCGATTGATGTGCCATTAGGTGTTGTCACAGCTAACTCAACATCTAATTGTTGAGGTAATACGATGATACCCTTAGAAAAGTCTTCAGAAATAAAAGAGTGGGTGGATCCAGAATCAAATAAAACATTTGCTACTTTAGAGTGGATGGTAAGTGTACCTTTCACCACATCGTTATCGTACTCCACATCGCTGATAGAAATTGCATGTGACTTTCCTTTGTCTTTAGCCTTAAGAGTTTGTTGACGTCGACCATCATCATCAACCCTTGGATTTGGGCATTGATTGGCATAATGCCCCATCTCCTTGCACTTGAAACATTGAAGTGTTGTAGGTTCATTCTGTGTATCCCTTCCTTTGTTTGCATCATTAGACATCTTCTTCCCATTATCACGGCATTCAAATGCCCGATGACCTTCCTTTCCACATTTAAAACATTTACTTGTCCCTTTAAGACAACTCCCTCCATGTTTCTTTCCACACTTTGAGCATAATGGAAATTTCATCTTCTTTTCAGTGTGTTCTTTAGAGTTTCCTTTGAATTCCATCTTCCTCTTCTTATCAAACCCATGTGACTGATGGGTTACTCCAATCTCCATCTCGACATTGAGAGCACATCGAACGATTTCCTCGTAGCTATTGAAGTCACTTATGGCTAACGCCCTTCGAAGACTTGGTTTTAAGCCACTAAAGAATCGATCGATCTTACTCTCAGGTTGGATAATAATACCAGAAGCGTACCTTGCCAGTCTTGTAAAATTTGCTTCATAGGTACCAACAGATTCATCATCCCTTTGCTTCAGTTCAAGAAACTCTTTCTCCATCTTTGTTCGGAGAATACGAGGGAAGTACTTATTGAAAAATAAGTTCTTGAACTCGTCCCATTCCATAGACTCAATTTCATCCCGTTGCCTCGTATTCTTAACAAGATTCCACCATTGATCAGCATCTCCTTCCAAACGATACACTGCTAGGATGACTTTATCATGTTCAGAACATTGAAGAACTGAAAATATCTTTTCAGTAGTACTAATCCATTGTTCAGCAACTAATGGATCAGTAGACCCGCTGAAAGAAGGTGGACGCTGCCTCATGAAGGATTCAACAGAATGTTGCTCCCTCCTTTTCTCGTTTGGAAATCCTGCATGATTCATAGCTTGAGAAAGTTGTGTGAGCATGGCTACAAGATTTTGCATTCCAGCTCCCATATCGTTTGGTTGCTCAGAGGGACAATCATTGCATTGCCCATCGCATTCCGCATTAACACGGTTCCTTCGGGTTCCAGCCATTGACTAAAACCAAGAAGAATAGTGTGAGCAACACTAATTATAATAGGAGACCACATAATTCAAGAATAAAATTTTCATGCTTATGGTCTTATCCTAGGTTATTCAAGGCCATTTCTAAAACACTAAGATTGTGTTCTATGCTTAGACTTATCCTTAGGGTTCTTACTAAGGCTTTCACATCCTAGTTTCCAAAGGTTGACTATACCTTTCCTCTGATACCAACTATAACGACCCACACTTTACATACATTGTTAATACTTCAAAATTGAAGCACACTTATTACAACATACGACAAAACCACAAAGGACCGTATAGGTATAGTGTCTTTAGAAACTGGGAAACATAAACAACTGGTTCATAAATCTTCTACAGTGTCTCCCATTTATTTCATCATATCTAGGGTCCCTTTTAGCATATTCTACTTAATATCCATCTTCCTGACCTGGGGAAAAGAAAACATAAAAGGGTGAGCTCAAATGCTCAGCAAGGGCAAATAAAGGAAATAAAAATCATATCATATCTTTATGAAAATCAAAACCTGCAAAAGAGATCATAATATCTTAACATGGAATAAATCATAGAAGTGAAAATGAGATCCCCAAAATCATAACATAAAACTTGAAACTTTGTGGCATGCACACATAATCATGGAAAATCATTTCTTGTTAGTCATGACTCATTGCCAAGACTATCTTAGTGGACAAAGTCCCTTTCTGAACTGAGTTCACTCCTCGTTTCAGTCCTGTATCACTGAACCGAAATAACCTTCCGTTCCAGCCATGTCTATCTCATGAGATATAAAATCTTTACCCAATGCATTGGAGGGAGATATAGGTCCCACCCATCTTATAATGAATCCTTTCTTATGTGTGCCACATAATCATACATCATCGCATAACACATGTAACAAAAATGGGATTCTTGAAACATCATGACATCATAAATCAATTCATATATGATAAAGGAATTCATAAACATAATTCCATCACAACATAGTCAAACCAATGTAAAAATATGGATAGAAACAGAACCCTTTATTATCTTAGATGGAAAATAATTTTGATAAAACACTTGAATTGAATTCTTGAGGAAAATATCCTTTCTTCTTCAAAAACATTTTTCCTTTCATAACATGTCATACAACTTTAAAATAAAAGAAGTTGATTAAAAATAAACTTGAAAACTTGTAAAGGAAGCTTCTTTGAAGTAATGTTTTAAAAATCCATTCATGCCGTATAAGTTAAAAAAAACATTCTTCGTACTTTTGTCGGAAAAGTCAAAAAGTACCTCGTACGGAAAAACGACAAAAGATTCCTTTCATATTCTTTACTAAAAACTCACCTAAGGGTAAAATTCGATTTAAACTATTTCAAGTGGATGGAAACAATATTACATATTGAGGGAACATGGATGTGGATGATAAAATACACCCCAGTAAATACTTACGAATAAACAATCTCGGATAAAAATGAGATTGTGATATTTCCCTTACCTTAGGTCCGATTTGCTTTGTTCGTGTCCGAAGCTCCTGTATAATAGTTTAAATAATGTTATTGACTTATTCCAGAATCATACATATTGATATGAGATCATATATGGTCATATTATTAGCTTCTTGTTAGTAATATTTCATTGTTACTTGTTACTCGGGTCTTTATAACTTTTTGTTCTTATGCGTGTTTTGTCGAATAAATTCTTATTCTTATATTTAGGTTATAGATAATTCATTTCCAGAATGGTATTAGTGTAGTATATACCATATTCATTCATTCAATTCATTTATATAATCATTATGAAATGAAGATCATGTAGAACGAGTCGCATCACATCGTGGAGACGGTATTCCGTACGTACGCACGAGTGATGATATCGTTCCTATGATCGTGGAATTGTATTGGAGTATATATATATTATTTCAGTATCAATATTACTTAATAATAATCATATATAGTTACTCATTACACCATTATACCCATCCTTGTAAGGTGATGGTGGAAAATAGATTACACCACGGCGTGGAGACGGTATTCCGTACGTACGCACGCGTGGTGATTTCATTTTTCCGTAGGATGGATAGAAGGTGAAATAGGGTTGTTTCATATTTATAATAACATATCAGTATGTAAGTAATACTGATGTTATTACTTTATCATGAAACAACTAAAGAAGAAGAAGTTGAAGAAGAAAGAAATTGAAAAGATCGGTAATGGATATTACCTCTTCTTTGGAACGCCTCTTTGAATCCTCCACTTAAGGAACTAAGATTGGTCTTTGGAGAAGACCAGGACCTCTAGGATTATTCTAGGGAAGTGTAGAGGAGAAAATGGAAGGGGTTGGCCGAGCTTGAGTGCTCAAATTGGTGTGAGGAGGAGGGGGAGGAGGTGCCCTTTTATAAGGGAGGAGAGGGGCACCTTAGGAATATCTCAAAATATTATTTTATATTAAAGTCAAAATCGGTTTATAATGGTTCCAAAGGGTCTTATTTCGAAGCTAAAGTGGGGATGGGTCGAAATCCTATCAACCAATAGGATTTAGACAAGTTTAGGGTATTATTTTAACCTTATCAATTAGATTTAACTCTAAGTTAATTAATTTAACTTTTACCGTGTCTTTTTGTTTTCTTTCACTATATGGTTAATACACTTACTATAACATGCCAAACGAACCCCAAATTGTTTATTATTAATATATATATCCTTATCTAAGTCATTTGGCCGAACCTTAGATTTTTAGGAATAAAATAACAATTAATAATATAATATTTGATTTAAAAACTATTTTGTGTCAATTTTGACACTATTTGATATATGATTTTTGTGAAAGTCATATCAGAATTATATGTTCGAACCAAGTTGATTAAATCAATACTAATATATCATAGTAACCTAGAAAATTAGTGGAATTCATAAAAAGTCTCAAATTATATTTATTTTGGTGTTTATAACATCAATTATGTCAATATTTCCTTAATAAGATAATTACTGCATCATCATTGTGTCATAAATAAATTAAAGTATTTAATGTCTAAAAATTACAAATAAAATACCATCATGTAGGAAATCTTTTTAGCTTTCTAATGAATATTTACAATCGAATTTATCTTATGTATAACCCTATATTAAAAATGATTTACTTATTAAACTTTGATTTTAACTATTTTAACCCTTCTTTAAATAAATTAATAATAAATATCCTAATCTAATCCAAGTGGGCCTAAATGATAATATTTTACACTTAAGGTTGTTTTTGGTCGAGATAAACTTGTCCAATAGAATTAGGACATGTGTTAGGGTAATATTAATATCATATTTACCTTTAGTTACCCTATTTACTATTAACCGCGGTAAAAAAAAGTAAAAAGTTACTATTCACCAAAAAATTATTTTCATCTCATTGAACCACATTTTAGTCCTTGATATTAACCGTGTCTCTCGGATTTTCGAAATTCCATTCACAGAAGCGGTAAAATTAAGTTTTATGCAAAATTCAGTTTTTAACCTACCACTTAGTGGTTTCACTATTCATCAAAAATTGAAAGTTTTCAGAAAAATACCAAAATTTCACCCTAGGCTAATTTCGATATTCTGAGTCCAAAAATGAAGTCCATTTTGAAAAATAAAATTTATAAAATTTCAAAAAGTGGTTATTACTATTTATAACGGCTAGTTTTAATAGCATATTGTTGTTTAGTGAAACTCGGTATTGCGTACGACGCAAGCTATCGAGGAAGGTCGCGATTGCGTGTAAAGCAAGCCAAGCAAGTGTTGTGTAGAAAAAGATTCCTTTGATGATTTATATAACATAAAAGTCTCGGGTGTTACATTATGTGAGAATCTTTTACTTTTTATGAAGATGATGGAATGGGACACAGGGTGGGTTGTGTCGATTATGTTTGAGCTGACTAGGGAGTTTCTGCTGCAGCACCCTCTGACCGTTACCATAAAGGGTTGGATAGAGGCAATTGATCTTTGGATAGATTGAATCTAGACTATTCTGGATCATCTGGAGACTCCTCTTGGAAGCTATTCAAGTTATTGGCCTACATGTTCAGAGGTAAGGCCAAGAATTTGGGGATATTATGGTTCAGACGGAGTAGATAGAAGGAATGGTGTGGAAGGATTTCTAGGAAAATATTTCAAAACATTACTACTTAAAAACCATGATACCATAGAAGGATGAAGAGTTTATGATTTTGGTTCTGTGGGTTACATCAATGGTGAATTATGCTATTTGTTTCACTAACTTGAACTGATTCATCCTAATGATGGCTGGAGAGGAGGAAAATATGGAAAAATGTTTCCAGGATGGGTTTAGGAATGAGATTAGATTTACAGTGAACATCTTCCATCTGAATAGGTTTGTAGAGTTCATGTACCAAAACCTTATGTCAGAAGGGAACCTGAAGGGAGATTCAAGATGTGGAATTGTGGTACTAATTGGGTGGACATATGGTACAACTTCTGAGGTAATGAAGCGTTATTTTGGATGTTTCCAATAAGGAGAAAGTGCACAGAATAGTCAGAATAAAGGGTAAGCTTCTTAGGGTAGTGATTAGGTGTTATAATACCAGTGTGGTAGGCCAGGTAACATGTAGGGCTAGTGTCCCTAACCACTAGTAGAGTTCATGTCTTGTGTCAGGCTGGGACATATACAGGGGTTCTGAAAGAACCCACGACAACTGAGCATGTAAGGGAGTTAGAGGCAGAGGTCGAGTGTGGGATGTTGATCGATCACCTCATATCAGAGAGGTAGTGGGAGCTCCATTGGACATACGAATAACGGTGGTGGATGTGGGAATCTAATAAGAGATAGTATGTACCATAAGGGTAGTGATTTTTAGGGTACTCAGGCTGGATCTCATAGTAGAGGTACATTCCATCTTCATACAGTTCATTCTACTCCTAGATGTGGTAAGGATGGACCGTATACAATTCAAGGTATGATTCTTATAGCTTAAAACTCCATGATGATAAATTTGAGACAGGTTTGACACAATAATTTATATCTTCATAGTTTGTGGTTGTGTTGGCCCTATACATAGAACAAGTGTGTGGGGTCATGTTGATTGACACATTGTTGGGTCTGCGAGATGATGATATTAAATAGTGTAGAAGTTGTTCCTTAGAGTTTGGTGGTTATCCTTTCCTATGGAACCTATTTTTCCTCAAGATGTTAGGTTTTGACCTAATCTTGGGTATGGATTGGTTAGTTCTTTATCAAGCCCACATAGATTTTTATTATCATAGGGTAACTTTCACATATCTCGATGGACACACTTATGCCTTTTGTGGTGAGTGGGATGTTCGAGCGGGACATGAAAGGACAATTTGTCAGTAGTTGGAAGAACTCACAACCCAAGGGGAATGCCTTGTTCTTAATGCTGTAAAAGTGGAGAAACATTCCTTTCCTCCAATGGTGGATTGGTTTTATGATGTATTTCATAATGATTTCTCAGAACTACCACCCGAGAGGGATGTAGAGTTCGTGATCGAGTTCCTCCTAGGGGAAGAACCAATTTATTTTCCATCATATAGAATGACATTAGGTGAACTCTAGGAAATGAAGGTTCTTCTAGAAGATTTGGGGGGGAAGGGTTCATTCCATCTAGTATGTTACCATGGAGATCCCTCATTCTATTTTTTAAGAATACTGAATGGTTTTTGATATTATGTGTCAATTATAGGAAGTTTAATCCCATAACAGTTAAGAACTGATACCTGATTCCCTATATCGATGACTTTTTTGACCAATAGAGTGGCTACTCAGTGATCTCTAACATCTATTTGAGATTAGGGTACCATCTGTTGAGGGTGAGTCCTTATGACGTACCACAAACAGCTTTCCAAAGCAAGTATTCTTTATATGAATTTTTTCTGATGTCGTTCAGGTTGACCAATGCACTAGTCATGTTCATGGTGCTATTGAACTAGATATTTAACCCCTCTCTATATCAGTACATTTTTTCTTTTATATGAAATCTTTGTGTACTCATGATCTCTTGAAGATGATGTTAAACATATTGATATCATCATGAGTACACTAAGAAAGCATAGGATTTACACCAAGATATAAAAATAACAGTTCTGGATTAATAACTTCCATTTCTTGGGTCATATAATTTTTGAGTTAAGTGTTTCAGTGGATCCTGATAAGTTTCATGATGTCTTTTCATGGGAGCATTCCAAGACTATTTACTATGTTCATATTTTTTTGAGTTTCGATGGTTATTACTAGAGTTTTATTAGGGATTTCAATCGTTTGGCAGCTTCACTCTCAATATTAACAAAGAAGGGTGTTATGTTTGAGTGGTTGGGGGTGTGAAAAAATGGTTTTCAATAATTTAAGAGGTGTTTGACTATTGTAACAATTATTATCTTACCTAAACATAGAAATAAGTATACTTTGTCATGTGATTCTTCTGTTATTGGAATTAGGGAAGTGTTGATGCAGGATGATCTGGTTGTAGCTTATGGTTCAAGACAGTTGATTCCTCATGAATGAAACTACCCAACCCATGATCCAAAGCTATCTGTAGTGGTTTATTTCTTAATCTGTTGGAGAAATTACTTCTTGGGAGATCAGTTACACATGTTTACTAATCATAAAAGTCTTAAGTATGAATTATCTTAATGGCATTTTAATCATTGAAAGAGAAGGTGGGTCGAATAATTTGAATCATTTGATTTTAAGTTACTTTACACACATAGGAAAGGGAATAGTGTTGTGGATTCTCTGAGCTGGAAGACTCAGAATCAGATAGATTAGGAATATTTCTCTGAGGGAAAAATGTTGTCTTTGTTTGCTGAGATGCACCTGGGGGTGCCAGATGGGAATGAGAAAATGACCCTTTCATCTATAGTGATTGAATCCACTGGTTTGATATGAATTAGGGAGAGTCAACTGGAGGATCTGGAATGTTTGGCTATGATAGAAAGTCATAAAGGTGGGGATCCACCTTCTAGTTTTAATGTTGGTTCTTATTGAGTTATCTATGTTTAGTGTCATGTTTTAGTGATGATAGGTGTGAGAGAAGATTTGATGTGAAAGTTTCATGCATCAAAGTGTGTAGTGCATCCTAGACTGACTAAAATGTATTTTGATCTTTATTGTTAGTATTGGTGGTCAGTAATGAAGAAAGAGGTTGTGGGTTTTTTTCATGAGGACTTAACTATCAAAAGGCGAAGGTCAAGCATCAACATCCTAGTGGGTTCATACAATCATTACATGTTCTATAGTGGAAGTGAAATGACATAATGATGGAATTACAATAAGCTCTTCCAATGACACATTTGAAGAATAATGCAATTTGGTTCATTATGGATCTTTTGAATAAAGTGTCTTATTCCATACCAATCTAGGAAACCTATATAGTTGATCATCTGGGTGAGTTAAATGTTCGAGAGATAGTGAGATTTCATGGTGCTCCGAGAACCATAGTTTTTTATCGTGGTCCAAAATTCCCATGGTTCTTATAGAAGTGGATATAGAAGAAAATTGGTACCCAAGTGTTTTTGTGTATGGATTAGAACCCACAGATAGATGGGAAGTTATATTATACATTTCAGGTATTAGAGGACATGTTAAGATCTTGTGCTAATATATTTTGGTGGTTCGTGGAAAAATCAACTATCACTTGTTTAGTTTTCTTACAACAATTGTTTTTAGGATAAAATTTAGATGGAACCTTTGGAGGAATTCTACCAGAGACCGTGTAGATTTCCATTGTGTTGGTTTGAATCCAGGGAGTCTAAGATGATAGGGCCCGAGTCTTGCGCAATAGAGGTTTGATATGGTTCAGTTGATTCAGAAGTAGATGGACAGAACACAGAGTAGGTATAAATCATATACAGATCTACGTCATAGACCTCTAAATTTCATGGTATGTGACAGCGTGTTTCTTTGGGTTTTGCCAAGGTAGGGTCACCATTGCATTCAAAAATAACTAAAGTTGGTACCCAAGTTGTGGGGTCATTTGAGATTGTGGAGACGACCGTCTAGGTGGATTATAGAATGGATCTTCCATAATGGTATACTGGGATGCATGGTGTTTTTCATGGATCACAACTCTTATATTATTGACCTTGTCAATCTCATGTGAAAAAAATTGATGATGTTGAGCTTGATCCAAATGCATTATTTGAGGATCATCTGGTTCGTATTTTGGATCATAGTGAGAAGGTCCCCTAAGGCAAGGTTCTTCCTTTGGTTCATGTTATCTGGAAACATGGAAACATTCAAGAATAAATTTGGGGGTGAGAATCAGATATACGAGCCCAATGTCCAGATCTCTTTGCTTTGGAAACCCAATGATTCTTGGGTACCAACTTTAGCTTTGGAGACCCAATGTCCTGATCTCTTTGCTTTGGAAACCCAATGTCCTGGTCTCTTATTGGTGGATTTCAGACTGGATAGATTACTCTAGTGAGATAACTATTAAGAATGATCATTTAAGGTTTGGAGTAAGGTGATTACACCAGTGATATCCTTGGAAAATAATTATTTTCTAGAAAATGTGAAAGGATGATGGAATCATTGAGTCACATGTGATATGAAGAAATTCAGATGAGATAAGGTTTCATGTATTTAGGTTTATCAGGAGTCACATAAGATAAGTTTTTGTTTCTATTTGGATGCACATCATGATGAGTTAAAGTTCATATCTTTAAGGATTAAATTGGATTTTTTATTCTCAGGTGATCATGTACCAAGTTTTTTAGATCTTAGGGCATTACGATGAAGTGAATATGAGTTTTTTCCTAAAATTTATACATTGAGGAGCCTTAGTGGATTTATTTTAGATGACAAAAATGGTCTTAATGTGTGCATGATATAGTGACATAGCTTTTTGGTGAGAATTAACTCAATTATAATGTTTAAAGTATTTAGACCTTCCCAGTTTCAAAATTGTAATTTATCACTAGAAAATAACCTCAAAATAATTATTTTAGGGTCAAATTGATAATTTAGTGCGGTAATTAACCCAATGTTGAGGTTGTATAGAAATAATGGCGTGGAATAACCTCGATATAATAATATTACGGATAACAATATTATTTTTTTAGTGATGTGCATATTTTCATCAG
Organism: Viscum album; assembly: GCA_963277665.1. Lineage (NCBI taxonomy): Eukaryota > Viridiplantae > Streptophyta > Magnoliopsida > Santalales > Viscaceae > Viscum > Viscum album. The sequence goes on from OY728141.1 coordinate 518,839,991, forward strand.
AATTAGGCTTTTGCAACTAAAAATGTATCTTACTAGAAATATGATTTTAGAGTTGTGTTTTGAAAAGCGGTTTCACCCATTGAATTGTATTACATTGGTTTCTATTTAGACACAAAGATGTTTTCTATCATAGACTGTTTAATTAATTATTATAATGGACTTAATTGATTTTTTATTTGATTAATTGGTTAATTTATCGAAAACCCTATATCTCTTCCCTATAAATATACTATTATTTTTTACCTCTTAGGTTGTCATTCATTTTTCATTTTCAACCCTTGAGAGAATATGAGGGGAGATGATATTCTTAGAGGAAGTGCAGGTAGATCGAGGGTGGAAGAGCAACATCACAATGGTAGTGGAGATCATATAGTGTGATGACGATGAATGTAAATATGGAATCAATGATGGATTGAATAATTTTTGATTAACCTATAATGTAGGGATTTGTTAATTGAATTATGTATCTATGCTTTCTAAATTGATTCTTTTGGTTCAAAATTATTCTATTCAATATGGTTGATTCGTGTTGTGAATTTTTGTGTTTATTATAATTTTATCCTTATAATTTTAATTATAACATCATACCAATCGTTTGGTAACTTTTCTTAACACTGTGTAATTTTTAGGATGAAATTTATTTAACTAAAACTTTTTCATTATAAAAATTTAATTTTAGGGGTTGAATGAAGTGGATTGTGAGAGTCACACTGCGATGAGGTCTACTTTTGAGTTTTATATATATATGTTTTAATTTTAATAAACAATACTAGGTCTAAAATATATTTTAAAACTACGAAAGAAAGGTGGTATTTTTCATTTCTGCATTTGGGATTTAGTCCAAAGGTGGAAAGGCTAATGTCGCCTTTGCAAAAAATAAAAAACAACTAAAAAATTAAAAATATATATGTTTGAATATTTAATATCTAAACGGTATTTATTTCATTTTGATTACATACATATAGAAACCAACAATTTCTTACTAATACCATTTTTTGGCAACTCAATTTTTTATATTAATTATATAATTAAGATTTGTTTTGAAAATATATCAGTTAGTACCTTATTAGTTACATGAATTATTATACTATTTATAACATTATTAAGATTTATTATTTTAGTTACAGTAAATATTTAATGCTATAATTAATATGTTTTTATAATGTAATTTTTAACATTTAATCATAATAATATAATTAATAATACTTTATAATTGAGTAATTAATAATATAATAATTAATAAGAATATGTCCGTTAATATTTGAATGTGAAAATTTTCTACTTTTAAGAAGAAAAACAATGACATGTAAATTAATATTTTTTATTATATTTATGAAATTTTTATATTTAATTATATTTTATATATTATTCATTTTGTAAAATTTAATTTAGAGTGTATTTATTTTTTTAATTAATATGCTTTCAATGCCACCTACAAGAAACATAATAATTTTTCAAGTTAGTTGATTTTAATGTTTATATATAATAAAATATAAATAGAATCTAAATGAAATTTGAAATAGTTTCTGAATATATAAAAATAATTGAAAATAAAAAGGATTTCATAAATAAATTATGGGAAATTAATTTTAGTCACACAATATATTATTGTTTTAACACATTACTTTTTCATTTATAATATTCTTTTTACATTCCTTTCAATTTCAATTATTTTTATATGTTTTTTAAATGTTCTAAATTTTATTTAGATTTTAATTACATTATATTTTATGATTATTTATTTTTTAATATTTTTATTTTATGTTTTTTTCAATAATGGTTGTGTAATGTAAATTATGTTTTGTTCATTATATTTATAAAAATATTTAATATTAAAAAATTATTAGATGTTTATGATGTGTTTTAATTTTTAATATTATTACTTTTATAGTTTATATTTTATTGGATTTTAAATTTACCTACATAAAATTTATTTTGTTTTCCTATATTTATAATATTCGATTATGAATTATTATAAAATATAAAATTTATGTAATTTATATATGAACATTGAAACATTGGTTAAACATGTAAAAATTGTTGATTGTAAAAATAATTTCACTAATTTAAAAGACAAACAATCATATATGGGATAAAATACATTTTTGTTTCAAATTATTAATGTCAATATAATACATATAAGAAAATGAGTACAATCACTTTATAAGATGATGTCTCATCCGAAAAACTGGTATGTGAATGGGATGCCCAAATCGAGATCATCAACCTCTATATTAGGTTTGAAAAGGATAAGATGGAGAGGGCTCAAACATTTGTGTTGGAACCTCATATGGATGATACATTTCATGTGACTTTTCAAGTGGTTGTGGAATATGGATGTTTTCATGGGAAACTGATCCTTCCCCCACTTTGTAAGTGGTAGGACCTACTGTCATCTGTTGGGGGATCCATGAGTCTTGTGAAGGATCAGCCACAAATGTTGGAGGCTAGGAAAATTACCCCTGATACAAGATCAAATCAAATATATGTAATGGAATCTATGAATATCCTAAAAATATAAATGGATGCCATGCCTTAAAGTTCACATCCACAATCATATGATATTGTACTGAAATATGTGCAACATCAACCTATGGGATAGGCGATGCCTCACGAGTAGAATGATATGGTTTAAATTATCATTGTCATGGATCCTAAAAATAAGAAGCTTCTGGAGGAGGTTTCAGAGTAATATCCTAATCTCTTTAACTAGGAACATCATCTCTCTGAGGTGGATGGTCAATGATACTATAATGTAGAACATGATACGTTGGAACAATCCCCTATAGTACATAATAGTATCCTTCCTAACAGAAAATCTCTCCCCCCAATATGGATTAGACATGCAGATAGAATTTTTAAGTTGAGAATGTTTTAAAGATATATAAAATGAATTAAAAAATTACAAAAAACAATCTAATTGAAATTTATTAACTTACCAGATACTGAATCCCTCTACAGTGGGGAGTAATATATAGTGTATACTTCTGTCTATACCATAATTAAAACTATAGATGATATACTAGGTTAAATCAAATCGTATGCATAACCATGATATAAAACAACATTGACATTTCCCAGAGGTCTTGATACTCTACAAGTCTTTGGCACCAGTCACTATTGTCCATCCCTATTACCTTCTCAAAATGATGTTCCATTGACTATCTATATTGAAGTTTAATACATTAAAAACATCCAAAATGGTGAATAACTATATCAGGATGGTTCCACACAACAATATGAAACTAAATGAGAGGAACTGTTGTCTTAGCATCATGAGGAAATTCATTGTTTTATGTGGACACCTAGATTAATAGATCCCAGAATAGAATCCTCTAAATCTTAATTGAAATGTGGCCTTATTAAAAAAATTTACTAAATACCAAAATAAATTAATATTTTTAAATTTATTAGTCAATGAAATACCATGTATACATACATTAGTGTGTACTACACTATCTAACATTAGATTATATGGACACATGTTATACCACAACTTCTTGAAAATGTGGTGTGTTTGAATCCACCTCTAACGTACAATATATAAAGTGAAAAATAATAAGTGATTATATTTAATAAATCATAGGAGTATTAGAAAACAATTAAGATGAGTGATCATACTAGTTTCCACTTAGATCATCTAGAAACTCCTTGGTATGAAGCTCCTAACCAAAAACAATAGTGGATAGGGGAGGAATACACTCTGATTCCCACATTTGAATTAGGATGGAACAACCCCTATGATTAGTGTACTTAAACATAATTTTGTGTATAATGATCTGTGATTATATTGGAATCATGTAGATCCCCAGTTACATCTCTTATCCTGATCAAAATCATTTTGTATAACTAGATATTCATGTGGACATATATACAAGAGTGATTAGTTCACAATGTCCCTCCAATTATCAGAAATATATAAATGAATGTTTGAGATGCATGACAGTATTCTCATCAACATCAGTAGATAACTATTAAAATAGGAACTCAAGAAAACTCATAAATATATAACCACCATCTATAAAATCATTGTCGGCCACAATTTTGATTCATATAAATTTATATACAATCAGTTTCTGGTCTCCCTGAGTTGGTCTTATAATTTCATCCCCTTAGATATGAAGAATGAGAATAACTACCACATCATCATAGGTGATGGTCATCTCTCCCTCAAGAATGTATAATGTGTGATTCTCATGTCTCTATATCTTAGTGAGGGAATCATGGAGGTTAAGATCATAAAATGTATATTCAGATAAAGAAATTCCATAGAATCCAACATGGTGTATGTATTGTATAATAGTGATTTGAGGTGGAATGTGATGATTATGGTGGAATCTATGCACCCTGATCTATCGATCCACATGGCCCACTAACACGTCACATGAATAATTCTTATATAAATCCGTGATTTGAGTAGTATCCAACTTCTCTACATAAAAAATAAAAATTTATTTTATGTATGTGTAAAATATAAATATAGATTTATGGTTAGCGCAATGTTTTTACTGGTAGAATGTTAGATATAACATTTAAATTCAAATTGTTTTATGAATTTCTTATTACCAAAATAAAAGGTGATTTCATCATTATTTGAAAACCATATTTCTAATGTTTTTTACAAATTATTTTACCATGCAAATGACTTTTGTTAAATTTTTCATGTTTTATTTATGAAATAGCTTGTGTAATGGCTTGATTTATAAAGGGATATTCTTCTGATGTGTTGGAATTGAGTAGGACTTGGGTTAATCAGTGTTTTAGAATATGGTTTTTCGGAGTGACCATGTTAACCTCCATTGGTTTCCAAAGGACTGAGAGAGAATTTGGGTTAGAAGACTGTGTGATATTCCTTGTTGGTTTTTGGTAGAGCATTTCATCTCCTTAAGTTAGGATCATAGGAAGAATTTGTGAGTTTCTATTTCTTATATAGCTAGCAAACCTATTTACTCCATCACAATAGTCCTAATGATTATGTTCCCAATGTGAGAATTACTCATTCTTATACATTTAACTAATTCCATTTTATTTAATGATTTTTATTATGCCCATTTGTTTATTTTTCATTTATATGGTTACATGATTTTGATGTTATGCTAAAATTTATTTATCCATTTGGTTATATTTGTTCATATTGTTTCTTATAGCCTCATTTGTTTACTATATCCACATTTGTGAATTTTTTCTAAAAACCATGTTAATTTTATAACAGAAAACCATCATAATTATAATGTTTTTTATGAGGTTTATTTTTTTCCATGTGGTTTTTCTTTGAATTTTTTTTCAAATGATGTTATAGGTTTTTATAGATAAAAGGTTTAAATAGATTTATAGGTGTATCCTACTTGGATGTGTGCATCACACCCTGGATGGGCCCTTCTTTTTCATTTGATGATTTCATTTACATAATCGGTGTTTTCGAAGGCGACTATTTTATCCTCCATACTAGTTGGAATAAATTCATGTATTTAAGGGGTTTTACTTCTAAAACATATTTTATCACGCATAGGTTATATTGGATTGATTGACCTTATGTATTGAGGGTTTATTTCATATCTAGAACATATGTCTATAGGTTAGATTCCAAATGGTGTGATTTATCATTTATATATGATTTATCACATAGTGGAATATTTTTGGGTTATTTTTTCACATGAATTATTTATGTAGTATCCATGTATAGTTTGATTATGCTTTCATTTTTTCAAAGATTTACGTGTCAAAATCCTCGTATTGTGCACACATAGCTTATATTGGTTGTATCCAACATATGGATTGAGTCTTTATTTAATGTCTAGAATATATATCAACATGTTATATTCCAAATTATTTGCTCTTTCATTTATGTATGATTTCTCACATGATGGTATATTTTATGGTTATTTGATCACATGTTTTGTTTATGGTGTTTCCATTGATGGTTTGATTATTTTTTATGTCATCTCACATGTACTATTCATATTCCTTGTAATGTTAACATATATGTTATATCTGTTGGATCTACCTTAAGGATTGAGGATTTTTTTAAATGACCATGAATTCTTTCTTAAAGTTCAATTAACATTAGAGAATGTTTAGATAATCAATAAAATAGGATTAATCATTACATATTTTTTAGTCAAGTATATTATAGTTAGATATTTCTTATTACTATTAAACATTACTTAATTAATAGTTAATCATTATTTAATCTTTAATTAATAATTAATTGATACCAAGTTAGTCCTATGTTAATCCTGAGTTATTCATCATCTAATAATTCTTTATTGCTTTGTTATTTACTTTTTTTAATAAATAATTAATCCTCAATTTAGAATTTATTAACCATTAGTTATTTAGTAATTAATTATTAGTAAATAATTATTCCACTAAAATTTATTCATTATCTTGTACATATTAATTCCAAATTATGTCACTAATATTTAAAAATTATTATGTTATACTAAATAATGATCTTATTATAATAATAAATTCATTACTAATACAAATTATAAATTCATTACACAAAATGCATAAATAAATTGTAATATTTTATCTACTACTATTAATAATTAGTTTTATACTATATGTAACTAACTAAACTACAATGTAAATAACATATTTAAGAATAACTAAAAATGGACCGACTAAGTATAAAAATTACTTTAATGTATATTAGGAAAAATACCTCTAAATGATTCTTCATAAAATATTTCACTCCTTTTAGGCCCCACAAAATGATGCGTTCATGGGATCAAAGATCACGATACTTTTAGAGATAGATATAAAAAAATAATAGAGATATATTGGAATGGAGTGAAGATAAGGGGGAGGGGAGGATGCCTTTTTATAGTGTTTATGGAAAAGGTGGAATAACTGATGCCACATTTACCATGTCATCTAAATAGGTCGATGATTGGAAAAAACACCATCAGCATTGCTACCATTCTAGAGTAAATTTTAACAAATTTTACCCCTAGTATTATTTAAGATAAATTTTTATTTAAAAATATAATAAAACTCACCAATTACACTACTCTATAATTTCTATTATTTTCCTCTCTATTCTGGCTCTCTTTTCACTCCTCCATTTCATCGACCACAACCGGTGGTACAAGAAATCTCTAGTCATGATGAATAGGATGAAGTGAATGTTTTTATTGTGTCTTATTGATGGTGGAAACATAAAATTATTGGTTCAATAAAGGATATATGACTCGGTGTAATAAGGTGGAGTAGGATGTGTAATTTTGAAGGAGTTGTGTGTTAGATTTTTTAGTGTGAGGAACATCCAAAACAAGAACTATAGTGATGATAACTCATCTAAGGCATGGGTATTCCACATGTGGTCAGTGGTGGTCATTGGTCAAACACATGAGGTTGTTGCATGTATAGGAAAGGGTGAAAATAGAGACAATGTGTTGTTTTATTTTAATGGGTGTTAGGGTTAACAATTTTTTTATATAGCGGTGGTGAGGTGCTAGTTGAACTAGCACTTCGAGTTTTCATGGCACAAGGTGCCACTTCATATGGTGCTCATGGCATAAAACAATTCAATTAATTGTTACACTTAATGTGGAACTCTAAACTGTGAAAAAAATAGGAATGGTTTCACATGAAGTGGTAGCATAGATTTGGTCACCAATAATAGGATGGCCACCCCTCCCCTCCCTTCATTCCAACTATCCATCACCCCTAATATCTCTCAAATCCATTACATAGTTCTATGACCTCAATGACCACCTATTATGAAGCACCTTGCCACCCCCATTTAGAGTTTGAGGTAATTCTATTTATATTTCAATCTCTTTAATTTATTTTATTTGGTTTATATTTTAATTTATATATTTATTTTTTAGTAATTAGTTCTTAATTAGTAAATAGTTTTTTGTTAAAAATAAAACTTAATAACTATATTATTGTAATTAGTAATTATAATAATATTTATTGTCTCATTAGTAAGTATGTATTAATTATATAATTGTAATTAGTAAATAGTTTAGTTTTACTTAATTTTAATTACTAAATAGTTATTTGTAATTAGAAACTAACATATTTTAGTTAGTAATTAGTTTTTTATTAATAAATATTAATTAGGAATTACTTAATTTTAGTTAGTAAATATTTTAGTGTAATTGTAAATTAAAAATATTAATTAGTGCTTAGTTAATTTTAATTAGTAATTAATTGTATTTAGTAATTAAATAACTATAACTACATAATTTTAATTAGTAATTAAGTTATTATTACTTAATTGTAATTAGGGATTGGTTATTTATAACTAGTAAATAAAGTAATATAAATAACAATTATTTAATTAAAATTAGTATTTACATAATTTTAATTGGTTATTAGTTAATTAGCTAATTAAATATAATTATCAATTAAAAATTTGTAAGTATTAATAAATTTAGCTTTAATTGTTACTAATTAGAAATTATTTATTTTTAACTAGTAAATAAGTTATTGTAATTAGTAATTATTTAATTTTAGTTAGTACTTAATTAATTACAATTAATAATTAAATAATTAGGTAAATTAATATAATTAGTAATTAATGAACTGCAATTATTAAGTGTATAATTTTTATTAGTAATTAATTTATTATTAATTAACTATAGTTAGGCCTTAGTTAATTTTAATTAGTAAATAAATTAATTTAATAAGAAATTAATTAATTATAATTATTTATTTCCTTGTTGTACTTAGGGATTAATTAAATAAATAATTAATTTTAATTTGTAATTAAATAGCTATAATTTGTAATTAAGTTATTATTAATTTATTATAATTAAGACTTAGTTAATTTTAATTATGAATCAGTAAATGTAATTATAAATTAATTAATTGAAATTATCAACTAAAAAATTCTAGTTAGTACCTAGCTAATTATAATTATTGATTAATTAATTAGTTATTTTTATTTATTAATTAATTAACTGTAACTAATAAATACACAATTTCAGTTCGTAATTGTGACGTCCTGGACCCGGATGTCACTTAACAGGTGCCCCGAGCCTAGTCTGCAACATAGTCTCAAGCGCATCTCCCCAAATGCCAGAGGCTGCTGAATAGTAGTGAGGGCCTATGGTATGTTAGTGGGGGAGACTACAGTCTTATTAGCGAGTGTAGAAAAATGGAAGAAATATAAATGAATGGTAAATAGTTGAAGCAATATAAATAATATAAATGAATGTCAGAAGAAAACAAATGGAATAGATAAACGAGAATAATAATAACTGTATAAACTGGAACAATGAAGATGTAATTTCATTTCACTAGAAAACTTGAAAACATGGATACAAGACAGCAGTAAAGACATGTTCCACTAATTGAAATAAAAAAAAGTTTAATCTAAGCATCCCTAGATCATACCCGGTCATATGCTATCAAGCTCCATCCTCTCTGCCCAAAATCAAGTGTTGGAAGCTGTATGCTTCCCTTTATTAATACATGCCACCATGTAATCCATTATAGGTACCAAACTACACCTAGATATGGTGTGAGATAAATCTCAGTTGGCCACTACCAATGGTTTCTATAACATATGGCTCGTGTAATGGAATTTAGAAGTGTGCAAACATGAAAATATAATGTAAAGAAAACAGTACAACATAACTAAATACAGATGTACCTAATTCAACCCTCAGTTGGTGTCTGGTTGTGCAACCAGTTCATTAATTATGTAATTACACTTTAATGTTAATAGTTCATGTGAGGCTTATCCAACACTGACATCACCACGTGATAGTATAAGTAGTGAAGATCCTGAGACGTAACAAAGAAACCTGACAAAGATATCCCATGAGGGAGTTCCAAGGTAATAACTAAGGTAACTTAAATCTCATGTAATGCTATCTCAATAGTATCTGAGTCCATATAAGGGGAAAGAGTTTAATCCAAGGAGTATAATCCAAGATATTCCCCAATAAGGCACCTACCGAGTCCATAGCGATCATCCAAGGTAAAATAGGGCTATGCAAACACAAGGTTGTATGGATTTTCACCGTATAACCTACTATTAAATGTTGAATAAAAGGAGTGTATATGAGGAATCATGTAATAAGGTAAAGTATCATGTGGTATTATACCTGTAATCTGAGAAATAGACAAGAACCACAATCATGGTTGGTATCAACCTAAGAAAACTGCATCCTTCAATCCGAATGGGGTTCCCGAGACCCAAGTTATTCCCCTCTCAGAATCCAAGGCAATATCAAGTCATTCCATTCCTATTTTGTATTTTAATCATGTAATAATTAATTAGGTTCATGTATTTCCTTCCATTATTTTGGATAGGTGAATTAGAGTTGAAACTATTTATTTATGGTCCAAGACTTTTCTTCCATTAGTGTGGATAGGCCAAGTAGCATTGAAACCATTTAATCATGTCTTAATTAACCATTAAGGTATAATCAATTATTGGGGTTTACTCTTCAACCTTCCATTAATATGTCAAGGGGATATACAGACATGTAACCTTTATTCAATCTCTTTGTATAAGGCCATGTTATATAGTTATTATACATTCCCTTTCACATTTCAAATTTCACATTTCAAATTTCACATTTCCCATATAATAATAAATTTTAATCACTTACCTTAGGTGGGTAATGTGGTGAGAATACATGGTACATTCCATTAATAAATTATCATCAATAACAAGTCATTTATTAAGTAAAATCTTACCTTTCGAAAGTTCATGCAATGATAAACCCAAATGGTGGCTAAAACATGTCGAAAAACTAAAAGCCCAAATATGGCATATCCTTCACCATGAGACGGATTGAGTTGTGGGTGTAACCACTAAAAAAGAATCACATATATAGAAATATCATAACCATATGATTCTAACAAGCATAATCAAGGAATGTAAATTTAGGAAACAACTTCCAATGAAACCGGTGGGTCCCACATGAATGTTCTAAAATCAATGAACTTAGGGATAAGTTATAGACCACCCACCATAGGTTTGTAAAATCCTTCTCCTCCAGTATCGGCCCTTTATTTTCCTTATATCAGAGTTGATCTAAGAAAAGGTGAAAAATTCTCACAAGATGATACCTTGGTCTAGATCAAGAGAGATGAATAACGACTAAAGAGGAATCTATTACTTACCGTTGTGCATCCAACGTGATGAACAGAAGCTCGATTGGTTGTTAGATGAAGGATAAATCATTATTTCATGTTTAGATCTTCAAAAAGATTCAAATGGGTGAAAATGGAGGATAACCATGCTAGTTATTATATTAGGGAGGAAGGTTCGGGTTATTAGGCTAGTGAAGGAAAAAATAGAAATTTACCCAAAAAATTAGCATGCGTACGGTTTGTCCGCATGTTTTGTCAAACCATGTGCAAACCCTGCAAGAAGGCTCTTCTTGAATGGTTTGGCCACATGGTTTAATCAAACTGTGTGCAGGCCACACACAAGTACCTAGGAAAAAGCGTTGCTCACACGGTTATGCTTCACAGACATGCACCAACCATGTGAGGTGGATCTATTCGGAAAAAACATGATCCACATAGTTTGTAAAACCATGTGTAATTCCACATGATGTACTCTAAACCATGCACCAAGCCAGTTTTCCAAAAAAAATATGGGTTCTGGGCTTCGAGAAAGCCTCAGACACCCTCAGAACCATTACTAACTCATTAGGAATCTTTATTAGGTCCAAAGTAATGATTTAAATAAAAAATTAATGGATTCATACCTGAGTGAGTAACTGGGTTCTTACAGTCTTTCCCCCTAAAAAGAATTCCCCCTCAATTTATCCTTCCAAGGTTAAAAAAACACTATTTGAGAACAACTATGACCATTGGGAATGTACATAAAATTCCCTCCCATAAGTCTAATCCTATACTCATTCGTGCTTCCATAGAACCCGTATGAGAGGGACATGCTTTCCTTGGAGAGACTTCATGCTTCGTTCAACATTGTGTACTGGATAAACCTCAAATGTAGGATCGACATCTAACTCAACTTCTGCAGGATAAAATGTATAAGATTGGTAACTATGATATTGGAGAAGCTATGAGACATAAAAGACGTCGTGCATATCACTGTGCCTCTAAGGTTGTAGAAACCGAGAGGCTACCATCCCAACTCTCTCTAGAATTTCAAATAGAACAATGTTAAGAAGAAAAAAATTTCCATGCTTCCTTTATCATATATTCCTTATCTTGAACGATACCCAAAGAAAAACATGATCCCTAACCTCGAACTCAATAATTTGTCGATGGCGATCAACATAAGATTTTTGTCCAGACTGAGCAGTAGTCATACACTTTCTAATCAGCAAAATTTGTTCTGAAGTCTCCTGAATGAGGCAGTGACCTAGTAGGGCTTCCTCACCTTCCTCTAGCTAGCAAAAGGGTGAATAGAATAGCCTACCATATAAGCTCTCAATGATATTCATCTGAATCGTTGACTGGAAATTGTTATTATAAGAGAATTCTTTGAGCGGGATATTCTTCTCCAATGAACTTTTAAAATCAAGGACACATGCTCGAATAAAATCCTCTAGAACCTGTATTTTCCATTCTGATTTTCCATTAGTCTGAGGGTGATAAGCTGTTCTTAAAAGCACCTGAGTCCACATAGATTTCTGTAATCCTTTCCAGAACTATGAAGTGAAACAATAGTCCCGATCTGAAATGATAGTACATGGAACCCTATGTAGTCATATAACCTCATGGTCATACAGTCTTCCCAGCTCATCAGCTGAGAAAGTATCTCAAATAAGAATGATGTGGGATGATTTGGTTAGTCTTTCAATGACTACTCAGTTAGTATATCTACACCATGGAGAAATATGTAAGATGACTACGAAATCCATAGAAACATCTTACCATTTCCATTTTGGGACTAGAAGCGGGTGTAAAAAGCTTGTAGGTCTTTGGTGCTCCACCTTCACCTACTGATAGGTGGAACACCTATTGATGAAGCCTATAATTTGGTGATTCATACCAGGAAACCAATACTGGCATCACATATCTCAATACATCTTCAATATTATTGGATGAACATCCCACTATGAATCATGGGACTCTTTCATCAACTCCTCTCTCATATATTCAGGAACCCATATATGTCCACATCGTCTCAGGATGTTTTCTTTAACCACAGACCAATCCAAAGGAGTGTTATCTCATGATATACACTCACAAAGAACCAAACCTTCAGTATTTGAAAAAATCATACTCTTCACCTTATCAAGGAGGGAAGGGGTAATTATTAAGGCTGAAAGGTAAGGCAGCTTGTGAATGTCATGAAACTATAGATGAAGTTTAGAAAATAGGGCCATTAACTTTCATTCATCACTGAATTCTTGTACGACATACATTTTAGTTTTTCGTCTCTATCCATCAAAAACCACATTGACCTTTCTAGGAATATTAGAAAACTGAAAATCAAAGTATTGGAGATATTTAAACCATCTCTTCTATCTGAGGTTCAAGTCACACTGATAATATATATACTTGAGGCTCTGGTGGGTATATACACCACAAATTTTTCGCCCAAAAGATAATGTCTCCACAAATGTATAGCATGGACAATTGCTACTAGTTTGAGGTCGTGTGTTGGGTAATTTATCTTGTGAGGCCTCAACTACTGAGATCCGCACGTAAAAAATTTGTCTTCCATCATAAAAAAAACTCTTATTCCAATGCATGATGTATCATAGAAGATGATATAACTTTTACCAGGTTCTAAAAGGATCAGAATATATGTCGATACAAGACTCCCTTTCAACTTTTTAAGGGATTTCCCACATTCTTATGACCATGTGAAATTCACACCCTTCTTTTCAAGACCAGTAAAATGTGAAGAAAGACGTGAGAAGTCTTGTATGAAATTATTGTAATATCATGTGAGCCATTAGAAACACCTGATATCAAACAAGTTTTTGTGCTTCTCCCAGGAAACTATATCATTATCCATTTCAGGGTCAATAGATACTATTGATTCTGAAATTATATGACCCATGATATGGACCATGTCAATCTAGAAGTTTCAAATACCAATCTTGGCATAAAGATGATTCTCTCTCAATGTACTCAAAATGATCTCAAGAAGTTTGGCATAGTCATTACGAGTGTGAGAATATAAAAATAATTCTTCAATGAAGACCACGATAAAATAGTTCAAATAGGGGTGGAAAAGCCTATTCATCAGCTCCATGAAAATGGTAGGCGCATTAGTAAGACCAAACTGAATAACAAGATACTCATACAGACCATACCTGCTATGAAAAAATACATGAGGTATGCCTGATGGTCTGACACACACCAAGTGAAAACTTGATCTCAGGTCAATCTTAGAGAACACATTTTCTTCTCAGAGCTAGTCAAAGAGATCATCTGTTTTGTGGAACTGGATTCTGATTTTTGATCGTAAACTAGTTCAACCATCTTTAATCCACACATAGACGAATATTTATATCCTCCTTCTTAGAAACAAGAACATTTGAACCCTAATGGGATGTAGTAGGCTATATAAATCCTTTTTCCACTAAGTCCTCAATCTGCCACTTGAGCTCCTGAAGCTCAATAGGTGACATCCTCTATGGAAGAATGTAAACTAGAGATTCTCTTAGAACAAGATAAATTGTAAACTCTACCTCTATCTTATGAGGTAATACAAAAAACAAATCATTGGGAAACACTTAAAATGATCAAAAACTTAGAGGTAAATTAGTTTTAAGAATCCCTTAATCCTCCATGAAAATATTTTCAATCTGGGTGGTCACTTCACCTAGCCCTTGATGCTTCGGTCCAGGTCTCCCAACCTAGACATCCCATTAACCTTTGAAAAGATAACTAATTCCTTCTGGTGATGTAAATAAAACCCTACAAAAATAACAGTCTACAAAGGTGTGATAGTGGACTAACCAGTCCATCCTATGAATGAAATTGAATCCTGTCATCTTGAGAACAAAAAGATTCTATAAGGAAGGGCTACTACAAACCTCAAGGGGATAGTCCTTGCATAGGCATATTCCCTCCATACATATTCTCAATGGTGTATTGAGGGTCATTACACCATAGCGATTATGTATCTCATGTATGATAGTTTCCTCAATAGATATATAAATGAAAGAGTTTGAAGTTCCTGTATCAAACAATGCAGAGAAAATAGTGGAGGCTAGTAGAATAATACCTCACACTATAGATGATCCCGTAGCCTAATCCTCATGTATCGGCTATAAAGCATGCAATTGACCTGATCAACACCCATGTACAATAGATTCACTACCAAAATCATGATTACTATGATGGTGCTCCCAGTGACCAGGGTTCATACTACCACAACCATGACCTGCTCCTCATCTAGACCTTCCAGTGTTGCTCCAACTCCCCACATAAAACAACACAAAATAACTCTCTCATGAAGGTGGAAAAGTTGTTGATCCTTTTTCACAAGAAGATGGTGGAGGGGTCATGTAGAAGCACTGAATATGACCCATATGGTTGTAAGCCCAACACATTATAGGGTCTCTCTCACATTGGGGATTCGTATTCCCCAGTCTTCCACACTGATGACACACCACAGGGCTATCAAACTGGATACTTTTTCTGTCACTGCCTTGACAAGAAACCTCAAGGGAACGTTTCCTTCCATCAGAAGAACTACGGGCATTATGCGGCACTAATCCTTTAAACCTGGTACTTGAGTCATCCCTCTGGTTAAGTTCAGTGATAAGGGCATAGTAAAATAATACATAAAAGGTAGGAAGGTGAAAGAAATTCACCTAGGTTTAGATGTCGTACTAGAGCCCATCCTAAAGAATTATTGCACGCGAAATCTCATCACTAGCTTGAATCGTTGAAAAGCACTAGAAATCAGGGAAACATGATGAATATTCCATAACTAACATAGAACCCTTCTAGAGATTCCTGAAATCTATGGATCTTTCATCTCTCAGTGCCTGAGGAAAGAACTGATCATATAAGGCAGTCTGGAAGTCAAACCATAACATACCCTGATGACAACTGGCCTTGATAACCATATCCCACAAATTCATGGATGAATCCCAAATTAGGTATGTATAAATATTGACTCTCTTATTTGGAATAATTTATAGATGCTCAAATATAGACAACATGGTCTCTAGACAAGACTTAGCAGATTGAGAATCTTTATCCCCTGAAAAAGTAGGAGGATGCTGCTATTGTAACTCGTGGGTCAGATCATCCATCATAGGTGAAACTCATGGAGAACCATCCATAGATTTCATCATATGTAAGAAACTATCAAATAATTGAGAAATAGTGATCAGATCAGGTACAACAGGTGGTGCCTCAAGTGGCACTTCTATAAGTAAGACTGGAGGCTCAAGGCCCACCATGTTTGGAGCATGGCCATCTCCACCCTCATAAAAAAAGTCACAAGGATGTTGTGGTGGAATTGGTCTAGAAATGAAAAGAACAGACCTCAAAAAACTATATAATCATAAGATATAATCACTAGTAGAAATTGAATGTAAGAAAACTCATTAACCAAGGCATACTACCCCAAACTACGTGCTTAGATAGCTTGGTATCGGTAAGTGCACAAGTAAAAGTTTCTTGTCATTTTTTAGTTACTTTCCAAGTTCACTCATATACCTTTCATATACATGATAATGAACTATAATGGTGTGAAACAAATTCATTTTATATTTCATTATTCAATTTATAATGGATAGTCTTTCTGATGAAGTAGTTCTCATACACATACCACCAGAAATGACATCAATTTATTTATAGTATATTTGTTTGATTGGTAGAATACTCATCCCAACCCATGAGGGCCCACACACCTCCTGAATTGAGGCATTCGATCACTAAATCGAAAACAAAGTAATACAAGTACAAGAAACAATCACAACATCACTAAATAATTATAGTCATATCAACCAATGCAAAGAAGTGAAATGAACCAATATGGCATGACAATATGCCTAAAATTCGAATTATAGGTGCCAAAAATGAAGAATGTTACAATTCTCCTTGTCCTCATATAATCTGTCCAAGGATGAAATAAAATCCTCAAATAGATAATAATAAAAAATACCACACACCATTTGTGTCACCCACCAGTGAAATAATATAAAATGTAATTGGAAAAATAAAACAACAATTCCATTTTGGGTAACTTGGCATTTACCCCGAACATTGGTTCACGACCCCTAAGAACAACTTATGAACAAGTCACAATCATTCATCTTCTATAATATGTTTTCTCTGAATATTAAATAAAGAAACAAAACCACATTTGATACAACTATGTGACGTCCTGGAACCGGATGTCACTTAAGAAGTACCCCGAGCCTAGTGGGCCACATGTCCTGAAGTGCATCTCCCAAAATTCTAAAGGCTTCCGACTTGTAGTGAGGGCCTAGGGTATGTTTGTGGCGATTCTATGACCTCATTATTAGTGTGTATCATAAAATAAATAATATAAAAAAATAGTAAAAAACAAAGTAAATATAAAAAAATAAATAAACAACAGAAGGAAATTGATGAAATAGATAAATGATAATAATAATAACTGTATCAATTGGAACAATGATGTTGTAATGTCATGTCACTAGAAAACTAGAAAACATGGATATAAGACAACATGCATAAGATGTTCCACAAAGTAAAGGAAAAAAAGTATACTTTAAGAATACTAAGATCCAACTTGGTCATCTTCTATCAAGCACTATCCCATTAGCATAGAATCAGGTGTTAGAAGTTGTATACTTCCCTTTGTCAATACCTGCAACCATGTCATCTACTCCGGGTACCAAAGGATGCATGGAGAGGGTGTGAGATAAATCTCAGGGGGTCACCACCAACGGTGTCTATAACATCTACTCCCTATAAAGGAATATAGCGGTGTGTAGGGAAGCATATATACTGTAAAGAAAAAAGTACAATGTAATTAAATACCCATGTACCTACTTCAGCCCTCGGTTGGTGTCTGAACAATTAACCAGTTCATTAATTATGTAATTATACTTTTATGTTAATAGGTTACGTGATCTGTATCCAACACTGACATCACCTCATGATAGTATAAGTAGTGAAGGTCCCAAGATGTAACAAGAAAATATGAAAAAGATATCATGTGAGGGAGTTCTAGGGTAATAACCAAGGCAGCGTAAATATCACGGAACACTAAATCAGTAGTATCTAATCCTAGAAAATGGGTAAGAGTGTAATACAAGGAGCATAATCCAAGATATATTACAATAAGGTGCCTACCAAGTCTAAGGTAATCGACCAAGGTAAAACGGGACTAAGAAAAGATAGGTCCCTCTGTTCTTTCACCATGTAAACTACTAGTCAATGCTGAATCCAAGGAGTGTATCTAAGGTATCTTGTAATAAGGTAAAAGACCAAATGGTTGTATACCAGACATCTGAGGAATATAAAAGAACCAGATTCTAGGTGGGTATCAAACTAAGTATACCACATCTTCAAATTAGAATGGGGTTCCCAAGACCTAAGGTATTATCCTCTCAGAATCAAAGGTGAGAATGAGTAAGTCCATTATTATTTAATATTATAATCATGTAATAATTCAATATGTTCAAGTATTTCCTTCCATTAATGTGGATAGGTCAAGTAGAGTTGGTCCAATCCTTGTCTTCCATTAGCATGGATATCCCAATAGCCTTGAAACCATTTAATGAAGTATTAATTAACCATAAAGGTATATTCAATTATTGGGGTTCACGCCACTACCTTACATTAATATAGAAAGGGGTTCTACAGAAATGTAACATTTATTCAATATCTTTTGATAAGTCCAAGTTATATACATTGTATACTTTCCATTCCACATTTCAAATTTCACATTTCACATTTAATAATCAATTTGAAGCACTTAAATTAGGCAGGTCATGTGGTGAACGTACATGGTACCTTACATAATAAAATTTTCATTAATAATAAGTCTTTTATTATGTAAATTCTCACATTTATAAAGTTTAAGAAAAGAAACACCTGAACGGTGTCTCAAATGTGCCAAAACACTAAAAATCAAAATATGCCATAACTTTTGTCATAAGGAATATTGAGTTGTGGGTGTAACCACTAACAAATAATCACATATATGTAAAGAGAATAACTATATGATTTTAACATGTATAATCATGGAATATAAATTTAATAAATTTCTTCCAAAAAACCAGTGGGTCCTATGCGATTATTCCAAAATCAATGTACTTTAGTGATAACTTATAGAATATCCACCTTAAGGTTGTATGATCCTTCTCCTCCGATATCGACCCTTGATTTTCTACAGATCAAAGTATATCTAAGAAAAGGTCAAAAATGCTCAGAATAAAATACCTAGGTTAAGACCATGAGAGAAGAAGAAAGGATAAAGTTGATTTAAGAACATACCAGTGTGCATCCACTATGATAAACATAAGCTCGATCAGTTTCTGGATGAAAGATATCTCTTGATTCCAAGGATAGATATTCAAAAAGAATAAAATGGGAGAAAATAGGGGAAAATACCAATGGTTTTCAGATTATGGAGGAAGGGTGGTCTTAATAGATCATTATGAAAAAAACTAGAAATTTACTCAAAAATTATCTTGTGCACGGTTTGTCTGCATAGTTTGTCAAACTGTGCAATAAACGTGCAAGATGGCTCTGCCCAAACGGTTTGTCCACACTATTTAATCAAATCATGTAAAATCCATTAGCAGGTCTTTGGGAAAAAAATGGGCGCTCACACAGTTAGGTCGCATGGTCGTGCACCAACTGTGGGAGGTGTCTCTATTTGAAAAAAACAAGATCCACACAGTTTTGGAAACTATGCGGACTTCCGCATTGTGTACTCTAAACCATGCGCCAAGCCATTTTTTCCCAAAAATATGGGTTCTGGGATCCAAACATGCCCCAAACCCCCACAGAACCTTTACTAACTCATTAGGCATTTATATTAGGTCCAAAGTAAATATTTAAACAGAAAATTAAAGGAATCATACCTAAGTGAAAAAACAATTTCTTACAATAATTAATTTGTTAACAAGTAATTTTAATAAGGGATTAGGTAACTATAATTGTTGATTAATTAATTAAGTAATTAATTATAATTAGTAACTAATTTTTTATTAAGTAATTATAATTAGTAAATAAATTAATGTAACAACAAATTAATTAATTTTAATTAGTATGTTGTTAATTGTTAGTAGTGATCGATTAATTAATTTCATAATTTTAATTAGTAATTAATTAACATTAATTAGTAATTACATAATTCTAATTAGTAATTAATTTATTATTAATTACTTATTACTAGAAATTTGTTTTTTATAATTTTTCAATAATTCATTCAACTAAATAAAATAAATATTTAACAATTAAGTATTATTTAATTTGAAATAAAAATTAATTAACAATTTATAAATAAACAATTATCAATTTCTTATAATTACTAAAATAATTAATTAATAATTTTCATTGATATCTATAAATTGTTTATGTTATGAATTATTGCATTCCATAGTACATTAGATAAATTTATTCTAAAATAGAGCCTTACATTACATTCTAGGTATGATAATGAATTTATTGTTTCATCTACCTTGTCCATAGTTTTTAATTGATGTTATAAACATTAATTTAGTTGTTAAATATATTTTTTTCATATTAAGTTTTATAGTTTTCATGAATTGAACTCCATATTGAGAAAAGTATCCTCAGGTAGAGGGGATTTGGGTAGGACCACTTATTTCCTGGGAGGCTTTCCTTGGCTAGGAATGTGAATGGGGTTGGAAATATGGCACTCTAGGATTACTCATGTAGAGTTTTCCAATCTCATATAACACTATTATATTACATGACCTGTTCTTGTACCTCATATATATGATGCATATGGATAGGTATGAATATGTTTGACTACTATTTTTTGTTAATAAAAACAAACTTGTGGGTTGGGTAAATAGATACACATAATTATGTTTTGAACATATTGGATTAGTGGAGGGAATATGATTACAATATGAATTACAAGAATAATGCGTATATAAATTGTTTCTATGATAATATTTAATTAATAACGATGGTTTATTTTAATTATCGGAAATATAGATACTGATATTTATTACATTGGTCAAATAATTGAGGCAAAATAAGGATGTAGTTGTAGTACATGGCCTGAATGGGTTATGATGCTTGGAGGTCGTACAAAATTTGAATCTATTCAACGAAAAAAATCTCATCATTTAAAACTCACAGAAAATCAATTGAGAGAGTCCATCAAATATATAAATCTTAAATTTAAATATAGGTTGTGGAATGTGTCATGTCTTGTAACTGATGATGAAGAATGAGAACACATACTTTCATTGGTTATGTATCAACCTAAGAATTAGATGATGGAGTTGTATATCACTGTAGCTATAATAGGAGATCCATTGATATTTGAAGTCGTTGTATCAAAAAATCATGATTCAATGTCATATCCTCATGTTATAACACCTCAATAAGTTCCATCAGTAATGGTAGTTATTCCATTATATCCTTTGGCCATAGTTTCATATCCTCAATTTGCGAAGTATCATAGAGGAAATGATGTTTCCATGAATAGTCCTCCACATACATTAGATGCACTGGTCGATAATTTTGGGGATGATAAAAATTTAGAACAAAAATATTATGAGGAAGTTAAATAATAAGCTCATGTTGAAGAATAGTCTATTCCCTTTCCTGTGAGATTCAACTGACCTTGGAACTATCCTCTAATATTGGCATCATGGTTGACCAAAGGCATGAATCACTTTCAAAAATTTGATTCCTTGGTTATTAATACTATTATATAATTTCAAGGAATTATTTATGGCACAAATCTAGTATCATATGAAGGTGTTTTTTATATTGTAAGATATTTTAAGAGAAAAGAATCTATGAAAAATGTGATTAAAATATCACATCGAAATACTTTACATTTATTTTATACAAGAATCATAGATATCTTATTATATGATCAGGTGTGGAAAGTATGATTCAAATTGTTAGATTTGTTTTCGATCTATAATTGATAATTAGTTTTATAGTTTTTGAATAACTCGTATTACTCTACACACATGTGTGAACCCAAGATTCTTATAGGAACACTCATCATTGTATAATTTTTTTTGATTCTACTATTATTATTGAGATTATAAGAGAATGTTAAGGTGTTTCTATCATTCTGGTTGTGGAGAGAATCAAACAAATTTTTGTGTATCAAATCTCTTACTAGAAGGCATGGGCAGAATGACAGAATTCTATTGGTAAAGTGTACGGTGATCGGGATGACACTTATTTAGTTTTCACTACATCTTATGAAGATTTTACACCTCAACAACTAAGTGATCTATCAATTACATAATACTGAATATTTTAACCCACACAACCATTTTTATCTATTGGTGGTTGTGTTTGATATATTGTTTTGTACATTGTTACCATGTGTGGTAGATTTTATACACTTCAACTAGTTTGTAGAGATTGATGGAACATTTTTGTATGATATGTGTACTATATTTTTTTTAATTACCACCAAAAAATATGTTAATCGATCCCCTATACCATTATAATTTTATATTATAAATAATGAGAACTCCTCATCATGAAGATGGTTTATGTCCTACCTTAGAAAGTTTTTTCAGGGAACATAAGGGATTTTTCTTATTTTAGATTATCATCGAGAAAACAAGGAGGTAGTATATTCTAAGGGTCTGCCCTAGTTACCACAATATTCCCATCATCAATACTATATTACAAACATTACTTGAAATGATTGAAATAAGTTCGAGGAAGAGTCCATAAAAAATCAATTATAAACATTGGTATCAATATCCTTTTTAAAAAAATCAATTTCATAGTTATTGTTTTATATATTCTAATTAATTAAATTTTATTACCATATGAGAATAAAAAATTGATATAATAGAATGTTGAAGATATTCATAGATCTAATTTATGGGATAATGATTAAATGATTTAAATTCCAAATAATAAATGGTTGTCTTTATAAGATGGTGGGAGGACATATGGAGATATGTTGAACAACATCACAAAATGTATAAATAGAGTATTCACGGGAGTTCAGAAATTAACCAACATAGGTAATTAAAAATATTTTATTATATTTAAATTATAAGATCTATAATAATAATATAATAATATTATAGTTTTTTCAATGAATGTTTCATGTTTGTTATAAAAGGCCTTCTATCACAGTGTAAAGTAATTTTCTGAATGAGGAAAGCATGGTGAAGAGGGTATGAACAAGGGTATTTCCTATGGACACCATTTCCATTGAAATTTAGATAGTGTACTCCCAGAGAAAACAACAATTCGTGTCCCTTAATTTTTTCATGAAGTGCAACAATTTGAGATATATAAGTTGAGTGATGTTATGTATTGCAGTAGTGGTCATGTGAATGTTTTTTTATTGGAGAAGAATTTTTATGAATGTGGAAACATTCAACCATTATGATATCCTTGTGTCCAGGTGATCATGGAATGTTCCTACGTACACTTATCTTGGGATCAATTAGTTGATCTAGTTTATCGACCAGAGAGTATCAATGATTCCTATAGTTCTCTATGGATTCCAATTTCAGAATATCATATTTTTTAGTTGTCTAATGGAACACCCATAGTTCTACTGAACATGAATTGGATTCAACCAAAAGGTATTCAAAACATGACTCGTATTTGAAATGAGATAGATGGGCCCAGTGAATGGTTACCTGGAAGGAGCTGTAGCATTTTCCGCCAAGAAGGTCACAAATGGAAACATTGCCCAAGACACATATGTTAATGATCTAATACTTAAAATGATTCATGTAATATATCAGTTAATGTAATAGTTTGTACATGTATTTATTTTTTTCATTATCACCATTTCTAATCATATTTTTCTAATTTTTATATTATATAACATTAAAAAATATAATTTTATATTCTCATACATACATATATGTAGTATATAAAATAATAGGTATCAAAAATATATACCACTGGTCCTCTATTTTTTTCCACTTGCACATGGGGTGTCTTGTTGAACATTTTTTCATCATTACTAATGATGTAGATGAGGGGAAATATATTCATAACATGCATAGATATATTATCTGATTGGTTGGGGGAAGTTTGTCTCTCAACTACTCCACCACCTTGTTACACATGATCTTCCTACCATTACATGAAGATATTGGCCAACTACCTAAATACATTTGAGGGTATGATATATAATCACATATGTACATATGTTTCTATATGGGTTTTTGGGGTGTGGGCATCATATTTCAGGCTATATGGATTTGGTATTGATGTGGGACTTATAGCATTTTCCAGGCATTGATGATAGAGTTGTTTCACCACTTCCACAACATCTATTTTGGGGCTTCCCTTCGAGACACTGGTATGTTTACGCCATTTCATTGAGTTATTTATCAATTTTATTAATTTATTTTATAAACATATCATATATTACGTATTTTTAAATAGGTTGAGTTGGGATCAGTATTTTTCACACAATCCAAGACACAGTCTTAACTGATGTTGATAGATATTTGACTCCATAAAGCCATCTGATGTTTGTTAAAAATAACATTTCTGTAAAAAAATTAGTTTTGATATTAAATTTTTATGTCATTTAAATGTTATATTAGTAAAATTATCAAGATAATTTAAAAAAATTTACTTGAGTTCACATTTCAGTTTTCATGGACCCATATACTATGTTTTTTCTGGGAATCACTTTCACCATAATTTACAGCTATGATTGGAGATCATGTAATAGTGGTGTCACTCATCCACTTCCACGTCATTGATTGAAACCATCACGATATATTCATGCCCTATTTTGGATATATACAACATATCTTCATGGAATTGTGACAACCTGATGTTTTATATTCCATTATGATTACTAGTAGAAAAATGACAGACATGTAGTAGTTTAATGCACATTATGTCAGGTGTTGGGGAATTTGTTCCCAATTTTTTATCTTTGTGAATGGATATCCCAAAGTATGCTATAGATTTTATGATAAGGGGGATTATGTAGATTAGTACTGATGACACATGATCATGAACCTTACACTTTAAACTATTGGCCTTCAGTAGTTGGTATGTTTACTAAGATTTATTATATTCATTAAGATCATATTTCATATTAATTTGAATTTTATTTCATTTTTAGTGATATAGTATTGATCTTCTAGTACATATCACATATCATTAAGATGAATCCACAATTAGTTGGGATTCAATTCCCCTAGATCTGTTTTCTCCAATGGATGCTCCCCATTTCATACATGAGAGAGCCTATAATGAGGATCTAAAGTTATATTATGATCCATATGCTCTAGCTGATGCTCCTTAGGATTATGACGTCCATTTTATTCCTTTTGGGGAAAAAAATCCATTACCTCCACCTCCAAAAAGAAGATTGAGATGAGTACATCCACAAGGACCGAGGCGATGACATAAGCCCGCAAGATATGCTCATAAAGATGTTGTTGCACCATTGAGAGATGATCATGGACAACTGAATGATGATCTTGCATATCCAGGTGGTGCTTATGTGCCACATATGTTTTCTTCACTAAATGTGATGGTTTAATAGCTTGGGTTGGTAACACAAGTAGTTGTGGGTCCCACTCCTACTGGTGATGACTTCTTTGATATCACACTACATTAAATTTAAGGAACTTCGGGGACATATAGCTCCACATATGACGTTAGCTAGTCCTTTATACAGCCCAATGAGGAGGCACCCGAAGCACCATAAGTGGAGGAACCCATACCTATAGCTAGGGAACTGGAGTGACAATGATTTCAGATACAGAGTGGGAATGGGGTTTATACACCTAGTTGTGGTACTGAGGGGAATCAATGTTGACGTATTTTTATGTCACATTATATATTTTAAAAAATATATTTATTGAGATAATTATGTATTTTTTTAGAAAAATAAAAATAAATACAAAAATATATTTAGGAAAAACTAATTTATATGATCTATTAATAAATAAAAACAAACACTAAATTTTTTGAAGTTTCACTTTCATTTTACTTATAGTTTAAACCTTTAACATTCATTTATTTTACTGCAATAGATCTCGTTTTCAGCAGAAGAAATTAAAAAAATATGTACAAATGATATGTTTGGGGATTGTGATATTTCCTTCCATAAAGATATTATTTTATTAACTTTTTTTTGTAAAATTATTTTAATTTTTTCAATAATTTATTATTTGATTAGTTAGCAAGAAAAATTTTGGTTAAATTATATTTATACATTATAATTTAAATATTTTCAAAGATACATACTCGTAACATTATTATGTTTCATTTCTTTGACATCAAAGGCATTTAAATTATAAAGTATAAAAACAATATAAATTACAATTGTCACAGTGATAAAATATATAATAGATTATTGAAAAATGAAAATAAATTAAAAAAATATAAAAATGTAAAATTATTTTACATAATAGAAACTTAAATGCTTATAAACATTACATTTATAGTTTACATAATTTATAGGAATATTTATGATTATGTATAATATTATTAATTCAATTTTCATGAAATATTTTTAATCATGTTTTTATTACTTAATGTTAATATTATATATATATATATATATCAATAATTATATATTTATAATTATAAATTAATATACATAATTTTTTTTAAAAATATTTACATAATTATATATAAAAAATTATATATTTACAACATTATAAAATAATAATAAATATATTTAGATAAATAATACATTTAAATAATAATTATATTTGTTATATTTTTAATTGTATTTTTTTAATTATATCAAGAAGTTTTTATTTAGAATTATATAAATTTATATTTATTTATAATAAAATTTAAAAATACTTTTTTTCAATTTCAATAATATTCCTATAATTATGTAAATATTGATTTATATTTTTCATTTTTATTTATTTATAATTGAATAAATTTCATTATTTATTTTAAATTAATAATTATAATAATATATTTATTATATGCATATTATATTATTAATTATTAATTATATTAATTAAAATACATATGTATATATAAATATATATATTTTAAAATTATTTGTTAATATATGTTAATAATTATAATTATAAATATTGGAATAGTTATATTATCAAAAATCATTCTTTAAAAATAAATATATATCATTATAAAAATATATTTATATTTATAATTACATAATTATCAAAATGGTTTTATATATACATTTATATTATAAAGTTATAAATAATTATTTATTTATAAATACAAATTTGTGTAGATAAATATATATTTCCAATTCATAATATATATATATATATATATTAATGATTAATATATATATATATATATATTAAATGTGAGATGGGTGTGGGTTTCTCAAAACACATAAAAAAACTCCAGTTGAACTGGCACTTCACCACCCCCATTAACCCAAATATGCATACCTTGCACCCATATAATGAAAATAATTACCCCCATATAATGAGGGGAAGAAGAAGGAGAGAATTTCTCATAAAAATTTATAGTAGACATAAAGTTGTAATTAAGATATAAAAATGGTATAAAATAATATGAAAATACTAAACGGAGTAGCATGGTTCCCCCATATTGAAAATAAAAGGAGTAGGAATGGGGTGTTAAACTCTAAAAAATTATTTATATTTCGATATTGTTATTGTTTTTATTTTTGTTTTATTTAGTTTTTGTTTTTTTGTGGTTATTATTATTATTATTATTAAGTCTTCCTGTGATCATATCTTCTTGTTATGGTGTCTGATTAAGGATTCGTTGATGACATCATGATCATTACATTAGGGCAAATGATTTTAAACAAATATTGGATATATAATTACAACTCTTATTACAATCTCTGAGTCCTATTGTAATGCCCTGATCCTAGTTACTCAGAGTCAGTGCATTATTACATTACATTGGCATTATCCCAAAAGATCATGTCTCGAAAGGCCGATTAGTTTAGTAGCCTTGGAAGTACTAGATACATTCATAAGGTTTACATTACATAATAAAATGGAAAACTAAAACAACATTGTTTCCATGGAAAACACTAAGATCCCATAGAATATCCCTATAGGTCAGCCATAATATACTTTTTCGCAACCTGGTAAAAATAAAACATAGAAATGGGTGAGCTCAGATGCTCAGTAAGGATAAAAATATAGCTGAAACATTCATAAATAAGCATAAACATTTAAGGAAATGTATGGAGCTAAAATAAAAGCCTTTTCAACATAAACTTCATCATAATATCTAAAATATAAATCAAAATAATTCCATTTACTTACTCACAAGGATATATAACTAGTCGAATAATCACATGCAATATCAATAGCCACTTTCATAATGATGGAACGCATAATGAGAGACTTTCATAACCACATAGTCAATGCCTTGTGCCAAGACTACAAATAAGATTTTGTCAAGGCCTTGTGCCCAAACAGAAGTTTGTCTCATGAGACCTACTGATCCATCTAGGAGCTATAGCGGGCTCCACCCGTCACTTACTAAGTCCAATTAATTCCTTATATGAAAAGGTTTGAACATAACATAAACATTCGTATTAAAAATGGCATATGAAATGTCAATACTTTATCTATAAACCATGAATGGTATGAAATAACACATCCACAATCAAAAATATCACAAAACCTTCAATAAAATATGGACGTTTTGTATCATAATAAGTCAACTTCAAACAAACATAAAATCCATAAAAGGATGTTGACATAGATTAAACCAAAACCTTTTTAGAAAAATATCTATTTCTATTTTGAAATCATTTAAACGTCACATAATTATAAAAGAATACATTTATATTTTAAAATATTATTATTATCATGTAAAGGAAGATTCAACGATGTTATAATGGTGGAAAATATCCGCAACTTCCGTATAAGTTAAAATAACATTCTTACCTTAATTTTGTGGAAAATGTCATAAATTACCATATTTGGAAAATGACGAAAAGATTCCTTCCAAACCATTTTATAAAAATTAAAACAAGGGTATAAATTACATTAACCCATATAATAGTAAATATTAAAAATGTTTTGGAATACATTTTTAAGAAACATGGATGAGGATAATAAAGAGGTCCTAGTAGATAATTACATATAAACAACCTCAGATAATAAAGAGATTGTAAATTAAGCATTACCTTGTACTTTTCCTTGGTCGAAAGTAGGTTAACCTCATGTATAATTGTGAAATAATTGTTATTAAATTTTAATATAATCATATACATTAATATGATATCATGTATTATCTTTTAATATTGCTTTGTTAATAATATCTTAGTATTATCATCGTTTCGGGTGTCAACTAATTCATTTTCCTTTATATGCTTTGTTATGTAAGTAATGTTTGTTATGGATAGGATGTATCATATTCATATTCATAATGATATTAATTCTTTAAATATTATTTTTAATCATCTAATGAAAATTAGTCTTCAATGGATACGATGAGAAATGAATCTCATCACATTCTTGGAGATGGTAATCCGTACGTACGCACGAGCGACAATATCATTCTTTTGATATTAAAATAATATATAAGTGGATGGTATATCATATATAAACAATCATTATCATGCTATATTTATTATTTACATCAATTACACATCATTATTATACCCATCCAAATAATAATGTTTTGAATAACAATTATTGCACGACGTGGAGACGGTAATCCATACGTACACAGGTATGGTGAAATGTCATTAAAAGGATGGAAAGAATAATTAATATGGTTGTACCATATTTATAATAACATTACAGTATATATAATATACTGGAGTAATTATTTTAGAATGGAAACAACAAATAAATAAGAAGTGGAAGAAGAAAGAAAGTTGAAAGAGGTGATGAAATATTTACCTCTTCTTCGGGTTCTTCCTTTTCATTTGATCAAAAGGGATCCTTAGGTTGGCTATATGACTAAAGGAAAGACTCTAGGATGATGGGAGGAAAGTTGAGAGGGTATTTGGGAAGGGTTTGGCCAAGCCAAATGGATTCTAAGGTGTTAATTAGAGAGAAGGGGGAGTGCCCTTTTATAAGAGGGGTGATGGTCACCTTAGGAAAAGATTGAAATATTATTTTATAATAAAATTATTTTCTGTTTATAATGTCTAAAAAATGAATTATTTAAAGTATAAGTTCGTTATGGGACTAAAAACACTCAACTAATAGGTTTTAGACATTTTTGTGTCACTATATTAACTTTACCTTGTAGATTTAACTCTTAGTTAAATAGTTTGACATTTACCATGTCTCTTTGTATTTTTATATTATATGGTTAGTACACTTACTATAAAATTCCACAAGAACACCAAGTGGTTCATCAATGACATATATAAGATTATTTGAGACCTTTTTCCAAACCTTATATTTTTAGGAATAGAATATCAATTAATAATATAATATTTTTTTTTAAAAACTCTTTTATGTCAATTTTGTCACTATTTACTATTTTGTTTTTTTTTAATTCGTAACAAAATTATTATTTCAAAAATAATTCATTTAATCAATCCTAACATTTCAAATTAACATATAAAATTCGTTTATGGTATCAAAACTTTCAAATTATATTTATTTTAACATTTATAATACTATTTATTTAATTCTTTCATTAATAAAGAAAATACTTCATCATCATTGTGTCATAAATAAATATATTTATTTTATGCCTAAAAATTATAAATAAAATATCATTAGGAATTAAATACTTTATTATTTCTAATTATTATTTATATTCAAATATATCAATTACATAACCTCATGTAAAAAAAATTTACTAAAAGATATTTGCTTTTGTTATTTGTTTCTCTACTTTAAATTATTTAATATATAATGTCATTATCATTTCCATATGGCTCCAAGGGGTCCCATAATAGACCTAAGGATTCCCATGGTCAGAAATGTATCATCTAATAGGTTTAGGACACGTGTTAGGGTAATTTAATATTATTATAATATTATTTTTTTAACCTTATTTACTGGATTTACCCTTTTA
Organism: Viscum album; assembly: GCA_963277665.1. NCBI lineage: Eukaryota > Viridiplantae > Streptophyta > Magnoliopsida > Santalales > Viscaceae > Viscum > Viscum album. Next base: position 518,871,017 of record OY728141.1, read on the forward strand.
ACCACAGTAAATAAAATATTTACTAAAGTAAATATTCCTAATGTCTAAAAATAATGTTAACTATTTACACAATTTGGACCTCTTGATTCCAAATATGGAATCCATATTTTAAAATTCGAAATACATAATTGGAAAAAATTAATTTAAAATTAATTATCATTGTTAAAAAAGCATGTTTCTAAGAAATAATAACTATCAAAAGATTGACACTTGCATATGTCTAGTTTAAATGTGAAATTACGTCCAATGACCAAAATTGGATTAAATGGTAAAAATATAATCAAATTATACTTAAAAACATCTTAATAGTATAATTTATCACTATAAAATATTTTGATTAAAAAAGTTTTTTAAAATTAAAATTTATTATTTTTCACTGTTCATCATAAATCTGAATGTTTTTAGAAAAATACATAAAATACACCCTAAGATAATTTCAATATTACAAAACCAAAGATTATGTACATTTTAAAAGATAAAATTGATAAAATTTAAAAAAGTGGGTATTACTATTCATAACGTCTAGTTTGATTGGTAGCGATGTGTTAGAATCTCGAAGTTGCGTACAACGCAAGCTATTGCATTATTAAAAGGGAAACGTACCGCAGAAGATTGGGGTGTTACATTCTCCCCTCCTTAAAATAATTTCATCCTCAAAATCTCTTGAATATTATTTCATAAAAAGACTTGGGTGGTTCTCAATCATAAGTTCCTCAGGTTCCCACATTGCCTCTTCCATCTTATGGTTTCTCCGTAGAACTTTTACCAGAAGAGTCATCCAGTTTCTCCGCAATTATTCTCCTGTACCAAGAATATTAACAGACTCTTCACAATAAGACAGATTGGGTTCCCGTTATAATTCCTCATAGGTGAGTAAATGTGTTGGGTTGGGCATGTATTTTCTCAACAGTGATATGTCGAATAAATCGTGAACTTTAGAGATACATGGAGGCATTGCCAAACGGTAAGCTACATCCCCAATTGATTCTAGAAATTCTTAAGGTATGATGTACACGTGACTCAATTTACCCTTTCTACTGAAATGTATAACACCCTTCCATAGAGATACCTTTAAGAAAACATGATATCCTACCTGAAATTCCAAATCCTTCCTTCGGTTATCAGCATAGCTCTTCTACCTACTCTGAGCTACTTTGATGTGGGTTTGTATTACCTTCACATTTTCAATCGTTTCCTCCACAAGTTTTGGGACTATGAGTTTTCTTTCACCAACATCATCCCAACAGGTTGGTGTGCGATATCTCTTTTCATATAACGCTTCATATGGTGCCATCTGAATACTTGAATGGAAGCTATTGTTATAGGAAAATTCTACCAGAGGTAAATATTGATCCCACATACCTTTAAAGTCAAGTGAGCATGATCTAAACATGTCTTCTAATGTTTGAATAGTCTGTTCTCATTGTCAATCAGTTTGGTGGTGGTAGGCAACATTCAAATGAAGTTTAGTATCCAGGGATTTCTAAATAATTTTCCAGAATCTTGATATAAAATACGGATCACAATCATAAAAAATCGATAGTGGTACTCCATAAAGTCTTAAAACTTCATTAATATATTGTCTTTCTAAATGTCCAAGTGTAAAATCTTCCCTTATAGCAAGAAAATGTGCTGACTTGGTAAGATGATCATCAATGACCCACATTGCATCATTCCTTATAGGATTTTTTGGTAGCCCCATGACAATGTCTATCGTGATATCATCCCATTTCCATTCAGGTATGGGAAGATATTGCATGACTCCTATAGGTTGTTGCCTTCTAGATTTAACTTGTTGACAAACCATACATCTTAACACAAAATCATCAATCTCCCTTTTCATGGTGTCCCACCAAAAATGTTCCTTCAAATCTCTATACATTTTGGTGCTCCCAGGGTGTATAGAGACATTTTTACTATGAGCATCATCCAAAAATTCCATTTTTAGATTAGGTATATCAGGAACACCAAGTCTCTTCCCAAATTTCAAAATTCCATCTTCATATACGAAGTCACTCAATCTACAATTATTCGAAGCTTTAATATTCTTTTTAAACTCCTCATCACTGGTCTGATAAATCTTTATCCTTTCTAGTAAAGATGGTTTGGCAACCATTTGAAAAAGTATTGATGATCAACCTTCCTTGGTTATTCCCATATTCATCTTTAATAGATCCATGAGAATAGGATCCCTTTCAACTCTCATCTTGTTCAAAACTCAATGATCTTTTCTTCTCAAATCATCTGCCACATTATTTTCCTTCCTTATGTGGTAGTGTATCGTGAAATCAAAATCATTGTGTAGTTAAAGCCATCTTATTTGCCTCATCTTGAGTTCTTTTTGTGAGAATATATACTTCAAACTCTTCTGATAAGTATAAATCTTACATTTTCACCATAGTGATAATGTCTCCATATCTTCAAAGCAAAGATTATAGGTTCTAACTCAAGACCACGAGTGTGATAGTTTTTCTCCTGAATTTTTAGCTATCGTGAAGCATAGTCAATAACCTTGTCATTCTTCATAAGGACACAACCTAGTCCTTTCTCTAATACATCATTATAAATAAAAAACCCATCATTCCCTAACGGTAGATTCAAGATAAGTGCATTGACTAATCTTCTCTTAAATTCTTCAAAAAATTATTCACATTATTTTGTACAATAAAATTTCACCCCTTTACGTGTGAGCTTGATTAATGGGTTAGCCAATCGAGAAAAATTCTGGATGAAATGCCGATAATAACCTGATAAACCAATGAAACTATGTACCTCAGTTATACTCATAAGTACAAGCCATTCTTGGATTGCCTTGGTATTTTAAGGATCAACAAAGATTTCATCCTCAGAGACAATATGGCCAAGAAAAGAAATCTTCTGAAGCCGTAATTCACACTTTCTAAACTTCAAATATAATTCATATCTTCTAAGAGTCTTTATAATAATGAGAAAGTGATTTTCCGGATCTTCATATCTTTTGGAGTATAACAAGATATAATCAATAAATAACACTAAAAAGTCATCAAGACATTACTTGAAAACTCTATTCATTATATCCATGAAGACATAGGGTGAATTAGTCAATCCAAAAGGCATTACTGTAAACTCGTAATGCCCGTACTTGGTTCGAAATTCTATTTTCGGAATGTCTTACTTCTTCAGACACAACTAATGTTATCCAAATAGAAGTTCAATCTTTGAAATGTATTTCTCTCCATGAAGTTGGTCAAATAAATCATCAATGCAAGGTAGGTGATACTTTTTATTTATTGGTATAGCATTGATCTCCCTGTAATCAATGAGCAACCTCATAGATCCATCTTTCTTCTTAACAAAAAGAACAGGGGCTCACCATGGATAAACACTAGGGAGAATAAATCCTTTATTACATAATTACTCTTGTCTTTATTTAGTTCAACTAATTCTACAGTGTCCATTCTATAATGGGTCTTCGATATGGGCCTTGATCCAGGAATTAAATAAATGGAAAACTCAATTTCTCATTCTGGAGGACGTCCAGGTAACTATTCTGGAAACACATCAACATATTCTTTCACAATAGGTACATACTCTTTTTGAACATTCACTTCCTCACCCACAATTATTTCATTCTCTTACTCCCCAATAATTGAATTTAGTTGAGATACTGGGGGTGGATCAAGATAATAATTAGGTGGTGATGATTCTGTTCTAAAGATAAGGTGTTTCATTATCATCGTCATCAAAAATAGTAACCTCCTCTTTAAAATAAATTTTTGCATCATGGTATGAAAGACAATCCATACTGAGGATTATATCAAATTCAATCATGGAAATGATGATGAGATCAACAGATAAATACCATTTATATGCCCTAATGAGGGCCGATTAACAAAAATTTGTTGCAATGACACTTCCCTGAGAAGTAAAAAACTGAAAACTCCCTTGTTAAATAAAATTAGAAATATCTAATTTTCTTAGAAAACTGGGAAGATATGAAACAATTCCATGATTCAGAATCAAATAAAGAACTGGCTAAACTTGAGGAAACCATTAAATTAACTGCCACTATGTATTTCGGAGCTTCAACCCCAGAAGTTGTGATAGTAAAAGCTTGGCCTTGATCCCTTGGCCTTTTATGATGTAAGTTCCCCTGACACTTAGGAAATTCATTTTCATAATTCCCCCTTTGTCTAAAATTGTAGCATTCGACATCGACAGCCTCTTTCTTTCCCTTGCAATCATGAGTTTGGTGGACTTTTTCACCACACTTGTAACAAACTCATATTCTCTTCAAGCAAGTACCAGGGTGTTTCATCCCACATTTACTGCAGGATGGATATTCAACTTTTCCATTCTTCCCCTTATTTCCATTTATAAAGTGTTCAATAGATCTCTTCTTCTCTTGCTTTTCTTGAAAGTCGTAAGACATAGAGAACTCTTTTTCTGTCTTGATAGCATAAGAGACAATATCTTCGTACGACGAGAAGTATTGTGAGACTAATGCTTGATGGACAAATGGTTTTAACCCATCAAAGAAACGATCAATCTTACTTCTTAGGTTATATATATAATATGCAACATGCCTAACTAACATTGTAAATTTATCTTCATACTTTAAGACATTCCCATCCTCCTTTATCCTCAGACTCAGAAATTACCTTTCCATATATGCTGGATGGTCATGAGGAAAGTATTTTTCTAAGAAAATTTCTTTAAACTCTATCCATTACATATTTGATACTTCATCATCTTCCTTTGAATTTTGAATAAATGACCACTATTGATCAGCATCTCTAGTGAGGCGGTAAACTACCATGAAAATTTTTTCCCTTTCTCTACTCCCCAAGGCATGGAATATTTTCTCTAAGGAATTTATCCATTACTCAGCTACTAGTGGATTTGTACCCCCATTTAATGTTGGTGGTTGATTCCTTATAAAGCGATCTAAAATTGATCCTCCATGTTGGAGATCAGGGTTATCCATATGGGTAATGTTGTTATTCATAACCTGAGTGAGTTGTCCTAATATGATGATTAGCTGATTAGCACCACTTGCATCACCAACTCCACTATAATTATCTTGAGAAGGAGGTAAATCCATACATAGAGTTTGTGCATTGATATGGTTTCCATTTCTTCCACTAGGTTCCATTTATAAAATGTGGAATAAACTAGATTAGTTTTTTAATCAAAATACAAAATTCCAAACTTGTAAAATACTTAACATAAATTGATCAGTTTATGGATATAATCCATAATCATAAAAAAAAATTCTTTGGGGAATTATATACTCATAAACCCTTTATAATGGTTTGCAAATACAATCAGAATTATGCTAAGCATATCCCTCGGGAGTGTCGTAACCAAGAGTGCAGCAAGGCCGGTTGTCGTGCACCTGTTCCTATTCGAGTCTAGATCAAAGCAGTGTTTTCGGGTTTTACCCCTAGGTACCTCTATGCCAGAGCTGCCTCCACCTACTCCTATCCAGATAAGGAATTATTTCTTGGAAAAACTCTCAAAATCTTTACAATACCAAAATTCTAGGAAGTTCTTCTATACTAATCCTCAAAGTGTATCTTAGGGATATGTGATCTGATCAGAGTTTATCTAAATCTAGTTTCTGAGGTTTGTACTAAACTTCCTATGATACCAACTGTAACGCCCAAAACGTAGTTACCCAAAGTCGGTGATTTATTACATAACATTGGCATGATCACAAAAGGTCATGTCTCGAAAGACCGATTAGTTTAGTAGCACTGGAAATACTAGATACATTCATAAGGTTTAAATTGCATAATAAAATGCAAAACTACAATAACATTGTTTCCATGGAAAACAATGAGATCCAATATACTATCCTTGCAATTCAGTCATAATATACTTCTTCGCATCCGGGGAAAAATAAAAAATATAAAAGGGTGAGCTCAGATGCTTAGTAAGGATAACAATATAACAGAAACATTCATAAATAAGCATAAACATTTAAGGAAATGTACAGAACAAAAACAAAATCATTTTCAACATAAACTTAATCATAACATGTAAAATATAAATCAAAATAATTTCATTTACTTAAACACAAGGATATTATACTAGTGGAATAATCACATTCAATATGAATAGACACTTTCATAATGATGGAATGCATAATGCCAGACTTTCATAACCACATAGTCAAGGCCTTTCTCCAAGAATACCAATAAGATTTTTTCAAGCCCTTCTGCCAAGAAACTAGTTTGTCTCATGAGACCTACCTATGCATCAAGGGGCTATAACGGGATGCACCCATCACTTACTTAGTCTAAAGAATTCCCCATATGAAAAGGTTTTAACATAAAATAAATATTCGTATTAAAACTGGAATAGGAAATGTCAATACTTTATCCATTAACCATGAATGGTATGAAATAACACATCCACATTAAAACATATCACAAAACCTTCAATACAATATGGAAGTTTTGTACCATAATAATTCAACTTCAAATGAACATAAAATCCATCAAAGGATGTTGACATAGATGAAATAAAAACCTTTTTAGAGAAATATATCTTTCTATTTTGAAATCATTTAAAGGTCACGTAATTATAAAAGAAAACTTTTATATTTGAAAATATTATTATGATCTTTAAAGTTAAGCTTCAAAAATGTTATAATGGTGGAAAATAGCCGCACCCTCCATATAAGTTAAAAAAACATTCTTATCTTAATTTTGTGGAAAAGGTCACAAAGTACCATGTTTAGAAAACGACAGAAAGATTCCTTCCAAAGCATTTTACAAAAAGTCAAACAAGGTTATAAATGAATTTAACCCATAGTCTAGTAAATATTAAAAAGGTTTTGGAATACATTTTTAATAAACATCGATGTGGATGATAAAGAGGTCCCAATATATAATTACGTATAAACAACCTCAGATAATAAAGAGATTGTGAAGTTAACCCTTACCCTGTACTTTTCCTTGGTCGAGGGTATGTTAAATTTTTATATAATGGTTAATAATTTTTATTAAATTATACGAGAATCATATACATTAATATGATATCATATATGATCTTTTAATATTTCTTTATTAATAATATCTTAGTATTTTCATCGTTTCGGGTGTTAATTGATTCATTTTCCTTTATATTATTTGTTACATAAGTAATGTTTGTTATAAATAGGATGTATCTTATATATATTCATAATTATATTAAGTATTTAACCATTATTTTTAATCATCTAATGAAAATTAGTATTGAATGGATATGATGGGTAATGAATCTCATTGCGTTCGTGGAGATGGTAATCCATACATACACACAAGCGACAATACCATTATTTTGATATTAAAATAATATATAATTGGATGGTATATCATATATACACAATCATTATCATTTTATATTTTTTATTTACATCAATTAATCATCATTATTATACCCATCTAAATAATAATGTATTGAATAACAATTACACCACGTCGGGGAAACTGTAAGCCGTACGTACGCACGTATGGTGAAATGTCATTAAAAGGATGGATAGAATAATGAATATGGTTGTACCATATTTATAATAACATCGCAGTATATATAACATACTGGAGTTATTATTTTAGAATGGAAACAACAAAGATAGAGGATGTGGAATAAGAATGGAACTTGAAAGAGGTGATGAAATATTTACCTATTCTTTGGGTTCTACCTTTTGATTTGATCAAAAGGGATCCTTAGGATGGATTTATTACTAAAGGAAAGCATCTAGTATGAAGGGAGGACAGTTTATAGGGTATTTGGGAATGGTTTGGCTGAGAAAAATGTCTTTGAAGGTGTGAATTAGAGAGAAGGGGGAGTGCCCTTTTATAAGAGGGGTGAGCGGAAACTTAGGAAAAGATTGAAATATTATTATATAATAAAATAATTTTCGGTTTCTAATGGCTCCAAATTGAATTATTTAAATTATAAGGTGGTTATGGGTTGAAAACCACTCATCCAATAGGTTTTAGATAGGTTTGGGTCACTATATTAACTTTATCTTTTAGATTTAACTCTTAGTTAAATAGTTTGACATTTACCATGTCTCTTTGTATTTTTATATTATATGGCTAATAAACTTACTATAAACTTCCAAAATAACCCCAAGTGGTTAATTAATGGAATATTTAATATTATTTAATACCTTTTCCTGAACCTTATATTTTTAAAAATTGAATATCAATTAATAATATAATATTTTTTTAAAAACCCTTTTATGTCAATTTTGACACTATTTGAAATTTTGTTTTTGTTAAATTCATAAATGAATTATTACATAAAAAAATTAATTTAACCAATACTAATATGTCACATTAACCTAAAAATAGTGGATGGTATAAAAACTTTCAAATTATATTTACTTTAACATATATAATACCACTTATTTGATTCTTTCATTAATAAGAAAAATATTGCATCATCATTGTGTCATAAATAAATATATTTATTTTATTTCTAAAAATTATAAAGAAAATATCCTGAGGTAGGGAATATTTTTATATTTCTAATGACTACTCATAGTTGAATAGATCAATTATATATCCTCATATAACAATTTTTTTACTAAAAGATATTTTCTTTTGTTATTTTTGTCGTTACTTTAAATTATTTAATATATTATGTCATTATCACTTCCAAGTGGCTCCATGGGATCCCCAAATCTACCCAAGGATTCCCATGGCCGGACATGTATCACCAAATAGGGTTAATACACGTGTTAGGTTAATTTAATATTATTATAATATTATTTTTTAACCTTATTTACTGGATTTATCCTTTTTACCATGGTAAATAAAATATTTACTTAAGTAAATATTCCTAATGTCTAAAAATAAAAGTTACCTATTTACACAATTTGGACCTCATTATTACAAATATGGAATTCATATTTCTAAATTCAAAACACAGAAGTGGCAGAAATTAATTTAAAATTAATTCCTGTTGTAAAAACAAAAAGCGTGTTTTTAATAAATAATAACTATCAAAAGATTGACATTTGCTTATGTCCAGTTTAAATGTAAAATTACGTCCAATTACCAAAATTGGATGAAATGGTAAAAATATAATCTAATTATACTTAAATACTACTTAATAGTATAATTTAGCACTATAAATTATTTTGATTAAATAAAATTTAATTAAAATTTAGTATTTTAACTATTCATCAAAAAACTGACTGTTTTCAGAAAACTACAAAAAATATACCCTAAGATAATTTAGATATTTCGAACCCAAAAATGAAGTCCATTTTGAAAGGTAAAATTGATAAAATTTCAAACAGGGGGTATTACTATTCATAATGTCTAGTTTCATTGGTTGTGATGTGTTAGAATCTCAAAGTAGCGTACAATGCAAGCTATTGCATTATTCAAAGGGAAACGTGTCGTGGAAGCTTGGGGTGTTACACCTATCACGTAGTTACTATTGAAATTGATATACTAAAATGAATGTTTTTCATCTGATTTATATTTTCAATAAATAAATATTCTATGTTGAAAATTTCACCATATAGATCATAACGATGTGGTCTATTTAGTCATCTAAGGCCATTAATGAGGCAAGAACCATAATTTATGTTTTTATCTTTATGGAACTCACAATGGGGTTCATGTTTTAAAATTGATATATATAAGGGGTCAATACTTATCTCTAATTTGGTGTCTACTACACTCATTGATAGTATGTTTTCTACATCTATTGTGGCCGTGTTGTGTTCAAGATAAGCTGAAGGTCCTCTATCTAAGAAGATAACACTTCTAATATATCAATTGTATTCTACATATTTTTGGATATTCAATAAGGTTTAGTTATTTCACTTATACTAATATGTTTTCCATTATAGGGTCGAGGACCCCCACTACAGTTATTTGTGATGGGATTTAGATTTTCTCATATCTTGGGTGGTTAGAGTAGTAGTGGTTAGTTATTACCTATCTCACACCATTCTTGGGTGTGGGTTTCATTAATGAATTCCAAAGGATGTAAATTTTGAGTGTTTAAGAAAATAGGGTGGATTACCCATTGATTGATTTTAATTATTTTGTAATGATTTCTTCTACATTGTTGTTTCTAATATATGAATAAAAGTATTGTTTGGAAAATCAGATAATTCTGCACTTATGAATCATCAAACCCCCAGGTTTTCTTTGTGATGTGTTCTATAGTTGGGTAATTGAAATCAGACATTGTGATCTTCTCAATAAACTGATGTTTCAATCTTTCTTATGGAATATAAAAATTTTTGGGGTAAAAAATAGATTATCAAAACCACTATTATTCATTGTTAGTGTAGATTATATTTCATATTTTGATCCCTTACAGCCCCCTCCTAGTTACTCATAATTGACAGAGGTTTTGTAGATAACTATTATTTTTGTTCTTCCTTTTAGTTTTTGGGCATCCTTCTGAATGAATTTATACTTAACCCTACATGTTATTTTTTCCCATTCATGTTTTTTCAATAAAGATAGAGCATAGTTTGAAGTTTTTCATAGTACATATAGGAGTGACTACGGATTATTCGTAGTTAATTTCTGGAGGCAACATTTATAACCATTGTGATGGAAGATCTTAATGGTATTGGGAGAAGATAACAACAAGAGACACTCATTCATGGTGATAAATTTATTTTGGATATCATTATATTATATTTTATGTTATCCATTCACCTATTTTTGGAAGTTGTGAATTTAACTTTCAAAATTCAATTTTGGGATGTGTTATGGTTTTTTACTATATATCTTGGATATTGTCACCTTCATTTCATACATAATAAAAATATTTTATTCACTATTTATATATTGTTATTATTTCTAGTTTGGTGGTGTTTTCTGAGCATATGCACAATTTAATAAGTCCTCGCATTATCTGAGATATGTATACTTGGTGAAATTCACCAACATCTTCCCTACTGGTAGTGGGAATGAGGAGGCACTCATGACTTACCACTAGCTTGGGTAGGGAGCTGGTGGGACAAGTTATGTTAGTTATATTATATAATGGATCCTATGTGACCTAATTACTACCCATAATTTTATATTTTTTCAATTTGGTTGATTGGAAATGTACACTCTTCACCAAGTTTAATTTATAGACATATAATATAATACCTGATACCCTACTATAGTAGGTAAACACTATATCATAGACTATAAAACTATAAATATCCTTTATTTATTATTATATTTAAAATTTTGAATATTGAAAGTTATAATTTTATTTTTAAAAAAATTAATTTTTTATTTCATTATAAATATTTTTTCATAAGATTATTTTTTGGGGGGTTTTCCCCAAAAATATTGATTTTTAGGTGAGTAGAGAAAATTCCATTTTTTTTTTGTTCAAATAGTGACTCTTATGACATAAGTAGGATGTAAGTATAACCTAAAAATCATAATGGATTTTATGTAATTAAATATTTATTTATTTAATAACATTATTTATTTAAAATATTTACTAAACTTATTAATCGAATGTACTTCTCTTTTAGAATTAATTAAAATGATACTTTAATAACAAAAATGGTTTTAATATTTTCTTTAAATAAAGTATTTTCTGGGTGATATTTGGTTTTTTCTTACATAAAAACCCTCATAAGTTATATAATTTTCATTATAAATATATTTTTTGTTAAAATAATATCCATGATAATTTCACCATAAATAAATTTAAATCTTAAAATTTTATTTTTCTAAAGACTATTTGTACGCAATTAAGTGGATTTATTTTAAAATTAAAATTTCAAATATATAAAAATATTATTTAATAAATTGATCATAAAGTTTTAAATAAAAGGATAAAGATATCTAAAAGTTGAAACATCTAATTTTGGTAAAACAATTATTACTATGGTTAGTAACTAATAACTTGGGTTAAAGTAAATTTGGGTATAAGTAAAAAAGTTAACATAAAAAAACTAAAATAGTCAATTCTTTCTCAAAAAGGATTTTATGAGGTTGGTGTTTACTCTGAATCAAAACATTATTATCTTATTTCCATTTAAGGTGATTTAAAATTGAATATTGACTTTATATTATAGAAAATTAAATTGTTACTCCCAAAACTACCATTCCCTTCACTTATAAAAGGGTAAAATTTCTACCAATTTAAAAATAACCTATTTTTGTAAATATTCATGAATATTTGAAACTAATTTATTCATAAAACTCTCTACCATTTAAAAAATATAAATCTCACCATTAGTTATCATTAGTCCATTATTTCTGATGAAAATTACAATGAGAATTTATGTCCTTGACGTGAGTATTATCAATTACTTAGAATTTCTTCCTACATCATTCATATTTATTCTAGAAATAATAATATAATTATATTAGTATAATTATTATATGGTAATGTCAATATATTAAATTTGTTATAATTTTTTTTCATTTAACCCCTATGTTATGAAAAATGAAATCATTATCCATACCTACGTGTGGACTACCGCCACCATGAGCAATGAAATTAATTTTTCATCATCACCCTTAAATGATGGTTCATGAAATTTATTTAATGAGAAAATATATTTCTTATAATATTATTAAGTGTATTTTATGAAAAATAAAAGAACTTATTAATGATGTTATCAAACAATGATCAATAGTAATTCAATCATTTAAAGCAAGTGTGCTAAGAGAAACATATTTTATTCAAATTATGAAATATTTTTATATCAATTAATTATTCCTAAAATTAAATTTATTTATGGTATATCACACTAATAAAAACTAAATAAGGTCATTATTCGTGTGTTATATTAATATTATAACAAAACAACATCAAAATCATTTAATAAATTAGGGTATATTCATGTGTTGGTCGGTTTGACCGCAAACCTGATTAATATTATGAAATTATATCATAGATTACTATAAGAACATAATTACAAGTATAATGTTATAGAAATGGTTAAATAATAATTATTTTTTATTATAGATATTTTATTTCAATATTTGAGTCATTAATTCTGAAAACACCTATTGATCATTAAGAATCTGAAAAACACACGTGTTATTGATTTCATATTCATGGATAAAGACTGAAACACTCATGAAAAGAATTTAAAGCATCAAATATAATTATATAACATCCATTTTATTAACATTAATTACCCATTAATTATTTAATTTTAATAAATAATGGGTATCGACACTACTATTAAGAAAATAGTACAATGAGTAAAAACTATAAACACCTGATATGGAAAGCATGTTGAATTCATATAAAGACTGTATATTTTTAAAGATTCCAAATAAAAATGTCTATGAGAGAGGTTTTAAAATAAGTTATTAATGGGGATATTTTTTGTGATATAGGAGGTAAAATTTCATTATTTTATGCTATGATAATAGGTAAGGATTCTCCAACTTAAATGCCTCTGTTTGAGACATGTTCGGTATTATGATCTATATTTTATTTCTATGGTGTATATAGTCCCTATTTTTAAATTTAATATCATTAAATGAATGTATTAATTATATTAAATGAGAAATTTTTATCCCTTTCTTTCAATAGTATTTCATTTAATATCTTCTTAATATATAATGGGGGTTTATTCGTCTCATTTTTAATTATTTGGGGACATTTTATATTCACCAATAATTTTATTTTGTGTGGTATATGTATTTCCATGGAAGAAATGTTATTATATTTTTTATGAAATTTATGGGGTTCAATATTATTCTGATTCAATAGTTACAAAAATTTATGTATAGCCCCACCTTTTTCATGGTGGGGAAACCATACTACATATTAGAAATTTAAAATTGTATATTGTTTTCTAGTGAAGACATACCTGTGAGGATACTTGTATGTATACATGACAATGGAATACATTAAAATATGGGTCATTACCACAAGAATTTTTGTTTTACAATTAACTCATTAATCAATCCGATGAACAAAGAGTGTTATTTAAAAATCACACCATGCTAGACACTCCTGGTGGATATAATTAGGAATATTCACACACTAGTTTTGAACCATGATGAAGGATTTTCCCACCATTTCATTGGGATCCTACCAATTAAAACTATTGAAAACAACTACTATCTACCATGGGTTTACTAGGACATTTAATGTTCCTATGAAGATATATTTCATTTTTATGGGTACTTATTATAACTTTGACGATACCCCATAGTTTTTATGTTGATTATGGTACGTTCTTTGAGACACCCAAATTATTCCATTAAATGGGGAAGTATTTATTTTCAATATTTTTTATTATATCATTAGAAATATTCATATTCTAATATTTTTTCATTAGGGAATCATATGAATGGTCTTGTTTATTCTAATGTGGAATGCATTGGACTTAATCAGGTGACTAGTGGGGCCTATAATTTTTTAGCCCCACAATGAATTGTCATGTGTCATGAGAAAAAAAAAATTGTTTTAATTTTATACCACTTACCATATTTGTATTGTGACTTATCACCAAGCCTTGACAACATTTTTTAATTTCAATCATTACGCGCTCCAACAATATTATATCAATTATTATTATTTTTGTTGATATAACATTTCCATAGTTTCTATTGATCATAACTTCATATTAATTTATTTATTCATTTCATATAACTTATTCGATGTTTCTGTAATGATAAGTTCCAATATATAATACTCCTTACTAGACATATAAGCTAACACATAATTATTTCCCTTTACCTAGGAAACTTTCTAGGAACTTTGAGAAATTTTCAAGGATATGATGGAATGTCTAATAATTTTCTTACAATGTGTTCTTGTTGTATCTTATGTTTTCAAATGTGATGTACGTATGTTTTTATTCATCTGAGACTACTAAAATATTTTTTCCTTTGGGTCATTTTTTTACCAATATTATAATATAACCATCACATCTGGGTTTTTGAAGTCTAGGATCTTACTGTTAGTATCAAAGGAGGCTTTAGAGGAAACTTGGGGACTAAATTTTGAGGAAAAATTTTAGATAGATCAATTAATATTAAATAGCCTGATTTTTTTTGGGAAATCTCTATAATGATTAAAAGGAATTTTATTTTACAATTTAATTTCATGATAAAATCATTTGTATCTTATTATTTAATTACAATGACTAATAAAAGGAATTTAAACAATACTAACACCCATAATAAATGTAGGGATGTTCCCCCTAAACAATTCAATTAAGGTAGAGTTGTGTCTAATCATATTATAACAATATTAGTGAAGTTTACCTTATTTATGAAAAATAATATATCCCATATAAAGAGAACTAATAATCTGCAACATGGTGTACCTATGTTGGACTAGTTCATATGACTATAACCTCCATAATTTAGTGTATCTATACATATATTGGTAACTAAACAATGGATCAAGTATGAAAAGAATATACTTATAACATTAGGATGTGTGAAAATGAAAATATCGTTATTTTAGACAATATTATAATTGGAGATAAGGACCAATAGTGGTCACTAATAAAAAACACAAAAAATGAAGATAAAATAAATGATATGGATTTCATGACATTTAATGAAGTGTTTTATGAGAAATACATTCACTGTGAGTAATGAGAATAAATGGAAGTTAATTTCCTCAATATTAGATAGAATTAGGTGGAAAATATTAAAGAGTGTGAGGATAAATATTAAAGGATGGATGGGCATGTTGCATACTATGTACAGAGAAAATAAGGAAATATTTATAATTTCATTTATGGGTTAAAGAAAATAATTATATGAGAATGTGTCTCTTAGAAATATTTATTATATGATCATATAGTCTCTGAAGAACCTATAGGATTTTTTTTTTAAATTTTTTTTATTTACTCACAACTAAACATTTTTATGGTGAAAATTGTTGGATTTTTAACCCAAACACAAAGGGAGGGAAACATTTTTTTTCATGTAGTGTCTCAAACTAAGAAGAACCAAATGAAGAATTTATAAAAAATATGATTTTATTGATTAGATGCTTCATTAGTCTCGGATCCATTATTATAAATTTTAGAATTCATTACACTCAATGATTGTTATAATGTCAGTAGATGTAGTGAAAGAAAATTAGAATGCTGCTAAAGATGTTGAATGGAGATACTGAAGTTAGGAGTTAGAACATTGTTAAATATTATAACGATATGTCAGAAGGTTATTTTATGATCATGGAGTTATAATAAATCATAAAACATTCTAAAAATAAAATCTGTTAAATAAATAGAGGAATCATAATGATTGTATCAGTTCTATATATAAAGGTGATGTTCGCATAAGATCTAGAAGTACCAAAAAAATATGTTTTTTAATGTATGAATGAGTTATAGATGATGAACTTTAAATAATTTCAATGTTTTTGAGAGGATTCACCTTTATAACAAAATCATAAAATGGTCCATCAGACCCAGAAGAAGAAATGATTCATCAATTGGATGCCTCACACTGATAATGCATGAGATAAAGATCAGCAGATATACTAGTTTTGAAGACACTAATAAATCCTCATCTTGATCAAATTGTATAAACAATGATATTAAGATGATAAAACTAGAATAATAATAATTATTTTGGAGATTTTATAATAAATGAGTTTCCATAGGGATGTTAATTCATTAGAAGTGGTAACCATGTTTACAATATATTGACTTCAGTTGGTTATTTCATCAGATGAAAACATGATACAAAATGTCTAATCATATTTAGAAAGTCTATGATACCTATTCTAAGATAGGAAAATCCATCAGATTCACAAAGTGAATAAAATTAGACACACATAATTAGACTAGAGAAAACATACTATGTTCTAGAAGGCTGATTTCTGAGAAGACATAAGAAGATTCAGTAAGGTTTGTAAGAGTTGATTAGAGTTGAGTTGGTTAGTGATGAAATTAAAATTTGGTAAATTCATATTTTCCCAAAATTTCTACTCTAGGACTACTATAAAAATATGAACAATGTATTCATACTTTTAAACCATTTAATGGGTGAAAAAGGTAGAGAATTGATGAGTTTGAGTTAGAATTTATTGACAGAAATCTCTTACTAAGATTGGATTTCAAAATTTTTTGTTTAAAAGAATGAAAAGATCATATTTAGGAAGAAAAAATAGATAAATTGAGAAATTTTTGAGAATTTTAGTTTTAGAAAAGGGTTCATCATACTGATTCTCTGAAACATATTTGATCAGACTAAGGAAATCTGATGCAGTAATATCAGACTTATATTATGAATATACTTTTGTGGATAAAATATTTTCATGATCATTTATTTAGTGGATGAAATTTTTTGTAAAAGAACTTTTTAAAATAAATATATTCATTATAATCATCCCTATCAGAATATAGAAGGTGTATAACAAGATTTATCACAAGTTTCATTCACTTATTCATTATAGTGAGATTCCATTGTCACATGGATGTTGCTATGGAATGGATGTAGGTTCTCACACAGAGGATGAAACTAGTAAATATAATGTGATGTATATGCTTTGATACTTTTTCATGCAAGAGTATTTACTAAAAATATAATATGGATATGAGATTTAATAGGTTATAAGACTTATGTTTTTAAATTTATTGAAACATATGAAAGTGAACGAAATATTCAACCCCCCTCCTTCTCAGTTGTAATTAAAAAATTTGGAACTTTAATCGGTATCAGAGCCAATGTTACCTTATTTAATACTTATCAAGTATAATATTAACGCTATAAATAGTAGATGTATTCTTATATATGATTCAATAAAATTATTATATTTTTATAAATATAACGATTCCTAGTCTCCTATCTCTTGGCTTAAAAATTGATGATACTATTATAATGTGTTTTCCACTTACGGTGAAAGAAGCTCCTTTGATGCTTGATGAAAAAAATTTGGTCTTATAGATATGATAGAAACATTATCTTCATGTTTCTATCAAAACAAATTATTTTAAGGTGATGGTTATCAGAACATCGGGTTATATGGGACAATCTATGACTTATTTTCAATGAGAACAATAATGTGATAGGAGAAAAGATACAAATTTGGCTCAATAAGTTTGTAAACATGATAATGAGAGATGAATAAAATATTTATGAAATATTTACTAGATTAAATGATGTTTTCTTTCTATATCATAGGCCTTGGAAATGTTTTGGATGATTGAAAAATAGTTAAAACATATGAGAAAAATTTGAGACATGTTTAATTCTAAAATTTTATCTTCATAAAATAAAGATGATTTATCTATTGATGAATTTCATACCATTTTTATTTATTATGAAATTAGAAATGATAAAAAATCAAAAACAATGATAAATTATGAAATTTATTTTGAAGCAATGAGAAGGATGAAAATTCAAGAGGATTAAAATGATGATCCTTGTTATTTTGACGATAAAACGGGTAGTGAGTATAATGATTAAATCATGTATCTTATGTCTATAAAATGTTAGAGAGGAAGAGTAATGTATGGAGGAAAACTTCATATAAAGTGTTTTTCATGTGGGGGAATTGGAAACTTTTCTATGAATTCTTCCAAGAAGAAACTTGAAGAATATTGAGACGATTCTTATGAAAAAACTCTTTGGAAGAAGTGGAATAAAATTTCTGAAGAAAAAATTTCACCAAAAAAATTATAAAAAGAAATTTATCGGGAATAATGAAATTATTTTGAGTATGAAATTTGGATCGGTAACAACTGAAAACAATTCATTATAAAATGAATTTTAATAAAAGGTTAATACATTCATTGAAAAATTTAAAAAAATAGAATAATACTCAAATAGTGAAGAATAAGAAGGTGAATAATCTTACATAGAGTATCAAATAAGAACGAAATTTGATGAATGTATTGAAAAATATAGTCACTCAATAAAGATATACTAATGAAAAATAATTATAGTAAAAAAAAAAATTGATGTTAAAAAATTGTTGTCAAAAAAAGAAGAAAACATATAGAAGATCGTAATTTACAATATATGAATTTATGCATTATAAAAGGTAGTTGATAATTTGAGAAAATTGTTTGAAAACAAATAAGTGTAAGTTAACATGTTTTTATAAAAAATTATTGAGTCTGAATATACCTTTAACTAGATGAATTAAAACACTAAAAAAGACTTAGAAGTAAAATATGGTATTTTTAAAGTTTATATGAATGCTCATATCAAGATTAATTTGAGATAAAAACCCTCCAAAAATAATGTTTCATCTTATTTTTCTATAATATATAGTTAATAAGATAAGTGATGTGAAATTGTGGATGGGTAAGGGATATGAGAACCCTATCAAATTTAGAAAAATTTAAAGATCAATCAAAAATAATTATGGTCCACACCAAGAGTATGTTAAATTTTGAAGAAGTTATCAACCTAAACAAATTTTCCTACAAATAAAAATCTTACATAAATATAAATTAAATATTTTATGGTTTTTATTGGTGATATAGAACCTATGGTCATAGGGAAAGAAATTTTTTGTATAACATGAAACTTCCATAAATAAGGATTGAACAAAGTGATAGAAATGGTTGAATAAAAAATAGTAAATTTTCTAACCCTTATGATGATATAAAAGAAATATCTCATGATGTGATAAATAATCCAAAAAGAAAATAAATTTTAATACTTGGAAGATGTTTTTGGAATATGTGACTAGGAAGGTCATCATGCCTAAAGATGTATAACACTCATTCTAGAACAAGTTTATTATGATAGTTATGAAAAGTAACATGGAATGAAGAATGTTGTGGAAAGATATTTTTTATTGATACATATTTAATAGAAATTAAATAGAACATAACATGGATACATGATAGTGGTTATTCATCACAATTTATTGGATAAATAAAAATCATGAAACATGTTGAAAGTCACGATAGAGGAGTGGTTACTTTTGGAAATGATTATTCCTTAAAAATCAGAGGAATATGAATTGAAGAGATTGATGAAGAAGGTTTAAATTTAAAGAAGTTATATTTTTTATAATCTATAACATAACATACTTAGTGTAATTCAATTTTTTGATTACGAAAATAAATATGGGTTCTAAAAGGATTCTAATATCATCAGAAGTATAAAAGGAATAAAATTTGTTACAATGTGAGAAAGAACTAGTGAAAATACCTTTTTCCTTAAAAATATAACAACTCATGTTATCTATATGATGAAGATGATAATAAGTATGAAATAAAAGTCATATCTACCATGGGAATAAAATTAAGAATAAACTCTACAATGTTGATGTTTTATGTAATTTTCTATATATAAAAAAATAAACAAAGAAGGATTTTATATGACCTTATAGAAAGGGAAGATGACTAATATAAGTCAATAGAACATTAAGATTCACTCCACCAGACCTCTTGAACTTCTTCATTCTTACTTATATGGTTTGATGAGACATAATTAAACAATAGGTTATTTTTACATTATCAAAATCATTTATGATTTCAATTGAATAAAAAACATCATTTTTACAAATCAAATTCATAGAATATTGAAATGATTAGATTATTAAAAAAAGATTCAGATAATTAAATGAGGGTTTACATAGAGAATTTGATAACATAAAATGGAAAATAATTCACATGATTTTTTTGGAAATTTATCTTAGAAATAATTGAATAAAAAATTAGTAAAATGCTTCATTTACCCCAAAAAATAGGGTTTGTAGAATGGAATAGTAGTAGTATGGTTGAAATTGGAAGAATCGTGTAAAAATAATATGAAATTTAAATGTTCTATTGGAAATAAGATGTTAGTAATGTTTTATATATTTAGAACATATTTTTTATCCCATAATTCAACCTGAGTTCTTATAAAAAGTTGAATAATAAGAAAAAATCATTGTATTACTTTAATTATTTTGTAAGTCCATGTTTTCTTAAAATAAAAAATCCATATCTTGAAATGTATGAGTAAAAATATGAAGAAGGTATTTTTATAGGATATTTACCCTATAGAAGAAGTTAAAAATGTCGAACAAATGTTTACAAATTTAGTTGGATAAAATAATATGAATGTTATTTACAATAAAAACCCTTTAATAATGGTTTCTGATAATGTTAAGGAGGATAATGTTATGGATTAAAATCAATGGTAAAATGATACAAAATATACTTATCAATATTCTTAAAAATCATGTACCGGGGAATATTTAGATGAAGGGGTGATAATAAAATTTCCTACCTTAAAATAACATGTCGATTCCAACAATATTATATGGACTGATAAGGCTCTAGTTAAGACCAAAATAATGTTGAGATTAGAAAATAAAACTTCACTTATCTCAAAAGAATAAATAGAATTAGTTTCATAGTCTATTCACTATAAAGAATGGGTGGATTCTATAAAGGTACAGTTAGATCAGATTAAAAAAATTATACATGGGAACTTGTTCCACAGCTAGAAAATAAAACATTATTGAAAAAAGTGGTTTTATTGAAAAATTGTATGGATATGGAAAAGATTCAAGAAATAAAGAAATAATTTTTTGAAAAGTTTATGTAGGGGTGAAATCTGGGGATTTTGAAGAATTTTTTTCCTCTGTTGAAACATTAGAACCAATCAATATATTTCTTTTAGTAACTACACATCAAAATAAAAAATTTATCAGATGGATGTAAAGTCATCTTTTTTTAAATGGAGAGAGTGAGGAAGAATTTTACATTAGAATACCTTTTGTTTTCTTATTTTTTAATGATGAAAACAAGTATTGTAGATTGAATAATTCCTTGTGTGGGTTGAATCATTCCCCGCCATCTTGATATTCAAAACATGATAGTTTCATGAGAATATTTAATTTTACTTAAGGAAATGTTGGACGTAACTTGTATTTGAAAAAAGTTAACTACACCACTGTAATTAATTTTTTTATGTGGATAAAATAATTTTTTATGGGGATAAAAAAATTGTTTTTCAAAAAAGATTCTAAGTAAATGAAGAAGAATTTTGAAATTTTAATGTGGGGAGAATTAAAATTCTTCTATGGATTACAAGTTCAACAAAAGGAAAAGTACACATTATTCTATCAAAAATTGTATGTTAGGGAATTTTAAATAATATTTTCATGGAAGAATCCAAATAATATTCTACAGTTACTTTAGTGAGTAAAAATATTAATAAATATGAATATGGAAAAAGTGTGCATCGAAATGAATTTTAGAAGCTTAAAAGAAGTTTTCTTTATCTAAAATCCTTAAAAACATATATTGTTTATACTTTGAATTTGTGTGCTAGATATCAAAGTGAACCAAAATAGTCTCCTATATTGGGGTAAAAGATAATTATAAGATATGATAAAACGAAAAACTTCACATGGGATTTTATAAAAATTAATTTATACTATGAATTTTCATGGTTATACTGATGTTGATTCATATTGAGATTGAAATGATAGAAAATAAACTTTGGGAGGAAATTTTTTTTGGGTTAATGTTGTGTTAATTGGCATAGTAAGAAAAATATTATTGTAACATTGAGTATATTGGAATCATAATATTCCATAGTTACTCATTTTTTACCCTGATGATGTGGACAGATGTTCGGCTAGAAGATCTAAATGTAGAATTTTCTAAACCATTGAATATACTTTCTGTTTATAAGTGTTCAATTGATCTTTTTAAAAATCATATCCATCATTAAAAATAAATAGAAATTTATATAATGTCACTTTTATAAAATATAGAGTTACTGATATAGATTTTTTTCTAGAATATATATCAATGAATTATCAAATTTTATATATCTTTACAAAAGTAATAAATACAGAATGTTTGTTGAATTGAGTATGTAAACTCATTTTTTTAACCTATAATGACTTATTGAACCTCATATGGATGTATTTAACCATTATTTCGATGAGGTTGAAAAAGTGGAGATAATGTAACAACTTTTTTTCTTTGTAATTAGTTTTTACTAATCCTTATTTTGGAAATATGAAGTTGTTATTTTCCCATAATGGGAGAGATAACAAGTAAGGGGATAAAAAATGTGATAAAAGATTAATGTGAGGGGGAGTTTATCATTACATGTCCATAAATGTTTCCTGTCACTGAGGGTTGTAATTCCTAAAAAATTATTTATCCAATAGTTTGTTGTCAAATAACTCTATTCTAAGAATAGAAAATGATTTAATAAAAGTTAGAAACTATGAGTTTTTTTAAAAAATTTGTCATGAAAATAAATTATTGTTTTAAAAATTTTGACTTATAGAAGATATTAACAAGTTTTTTCAAACAAATATTATAGGGGATATCAATGTACCTTTCATATATTTTTTAAAAAAAAATATTTATTAATTGATTTTTAAAAAATTTCAAAAATTTGTTTTAGAAAAAGGCATGAAATATGCAAGATTTTTTATTCCAAAACCTAAAGTGGGAGATTTGTTTATTCCAAAAGTTGTTTATTATAATAAGATGAATCAAATCCAGAACCTATCATAAATAAATTTGTTTGATTAGATGTTACATCGGTCTTAGATCCATCATCATGATTTTGAAGATTCATCAAACATGTTGTTGGTTAGAAATTCATTATATTCTATAAAAGGAATCTATAATGTTAATTAAGAGGTTGAATGATGATAGTTATGTCAAAAGTAATAATGTTATTCAAAATTATAAACAAAACTTACATAATAATTTTATGATATTGGATTTCTCATAAATCATGAATCATTCTCATGATAAATTATTTTTATGAAATTGGGTAATAATAAATATTTTATCGTTTCCAGAAATCAGGTTAAAGATTCTATCAGATCTAGAAGTTCCAAACACATAAGTTTTATAAAGTTTAAATGAGTTATAAATAATAAATTTTGTGAATTTTAATGTTTTTTAGTGGAGTCAACATTAAACCAAAATAAAATATTAGTCCATGTAATCCATAATAACTACATATTCATAAAATGGATTCCTCACATTGATAATACATCAGATGTTGATCATTTGATGGACTAATGCTGATGACATAGATAAATAATTATTCTTGAATATTTTTATAGGTAATTCCATCAGGATGAGAAAACTAGAAAAATGGGGAAGAATTTGTAGATGTTATAAATTTTAGTTTCCACAAGAATATGAATTCATTAAAGGATTAAATCATTTTTATGTAATAATCACTTCATTTGTTGTTTCATCATATGAAAACTTTATACCAAATGTTCAATCGGTTTCATAAATTCCATCAAGATTATTTTGAGATAAGAAAATATATTAAACTAATAAAGGGAAAAATAATCATACACACTAACTCTGACTGAGAGAAGGTTATCATGTTTTAGAAGTATGATTTCTGAGATTAATCAAGAAGATTCAAGAAGCTTCAAAAAGATTTGAAAATAGTTTAAGTGGTCAAAGTTTAAATTCAAATTTTGTAATTTCTTGAGTGGTAAAATGTCTTAGTATCCAACCATTACCATTTTTGGAATCTCGTAAATATATTCATATTAAATTTGTAAATTGAATACTTTTCATGTCTTTGAAAAGGTATAGCACTATAGATTTTGATTCAAACATTCATAGAAGAGATCTCCTGAGAATAATGGACTTATTTTAGTTTTGTTTAATAGACTAATAATATTGGGTTGAGGAATATTTTATAGAGAAATTGAGTAGATTTTTAGAAGTTCATTTTCACAAAATATTTCATCGTACTCATCCCATTGGACTATGTTGATTGGATTAAAGAAAATTAGACATAGGAATATCAGACTGAGATTATGTAAAGATATTTTTGTAGAAGTTTTTTGCGATCTTTACTTTTTTCAATCAACTTGTAAACTGACAAGAGTATATATAATGTTTCCTATCAAGAAATATAAGGTTTATAATGGGATTTGGAACATGTTTAGTGGAATTTTTCATTATAGTAGATTTATATTGACCTGTGGGAGTGACAAGGGAAAGGATGTTGGTTTTCACATTGAGGCTAATGTTGTAAATCTAAAAAGAATTACTTTATTCCCTACTTTTAAATGTATGATTATTTACTAAAATATGGTAATTATGTGAAAATGACTAGGTTATAGGGGATATTTTGTTAAATGTATTCAAACTTATTAAACTGAAAAACTAATTCAACCCCCCTCCGCCTATTAGTTGTCATTTTATATTTTGGAACTTGAGTCTCAAAAAACAATTAGTATAGAAAATGTGTTCTCAAAGATGTATGTATTCAAGGGAAATTATAATAATATGAGGTTAGGTAGGTTTTATTGGAATAAAAATTTGAAAATGGGGAATAAAAAAAGGATGTGATTTCTCAAATGTGATAACTATGGTAAGGAACACTCTGGGGATTTCAAGAAGGGAACATTAGATTATTTCAACTTTTGATATAAAGGCTATAAATCATGTAAATTAAAATGTAGGGTAGGATATATTGATATTAAAATATTTATCTATAATTATAAGGGACATTATGAGAACC
The DNA here is from genome assembly GCA_963277665.1 of Viscum album. Taxonomy (NCBI): domain Eukaryota; kingdom Viridiplantae; phylum Streptophyta; class Magnoliopsida; order Santalales; family Viscaceae; genus Viscum; species Viscum album. The sequence continues at coordinate 518,896,402 of OY728141.1, forward strand.
AATTCCCCAAACATCAAGGGAATTTACCTAAAAACATTAAATGGGAGATGGGCTAAGCTAATGTGATTACTAAAGCTAATGTCTAATTTTTTTAAGGACATGGTGTTAGGTAATTTGATCACAGAATAAAAGTTAGAAAATGTTTTTATTAGTAATCTTTATAATGTCTTATATATTCCATGTTTTCCAAAAATATTAGATATTTACCTAGAACCATATTAATAGAGTAATAAACTAAGACACTAAGTTATAATGTAATTAAAAGAAGATGTGTATAGAAGTTCAAATTGTGATGCATGGGCATACCCTATTTTCTATAATGGTTGTTATAACTATTGTTAAATTATATATGATATTTAGTATGTATTGTATTCTAAATTATATTTAAAAAATTATTTCTAAGAGAATGATAATTTGTTGCATGTTTGTGATTTGAAATATCTTTCCTTTAGAGGGGGAAAATGACATCTAAATAATTTCTAGATCATCCCCTATTAGAACTCCTTTATTAAATTTTGGGAATATATAAATATCAAGACCAATATATGTATATGTAAGATATCCCAATAATATCGGATTCACCTATCATATAAATTTTCAATGATATTTTTTTAGATGAATTTCTTGGTCATCAACGATAGCATAAAGTCCATTTATTTGTTGAACTAATTTTTAATGAAAGATCTATATTTAAAAATCAATATTTAATGGCACCAGTAGAGTTTTTGGTATTGAAAAAAGTTTTTTAAGGGTTATGTGATAGGTTATTTATCTACCATAGGGTTTCACTGCATATATCCCTTATTTTATTTGTAAAAATAATATCAGTACATGAGATTGTGCATCAAATATAGGGGGATTATTGTCATTACTATAAATAATAAGTATCTTTACCACACATTAAAGACATATTTGATCAAATTAATGGCGGCCAATACTTTTAAAAGATTAATAATTTCCCAATTTATCATAAACTAATTGTGAATAAATAAAATATACTGTATATTTAATTTTGAACAACTTATAAAAAATATAAGTATTTTTAAAATCCTTTTGGATTGACTACTGATCTTTATATATTTATATATCTAATGAATTTATTATAAAGTATTATCTTGTTAAAATATTTGTTATATTTATTGACGATATCATGATATAAATTAAGATCATTGAAGAGAATGTGTGCTTACATTAAAAAAGTCTAAAGTCACTCAAAATAAAAGGATTGTATGGGAAATATAAAAAATTTGAATTTTGTCTCAATGATCTATATATTTTTTAAAATTCATTCACCAAGGATGGAATATATGTTAACGATTAAATGTAATAGGTATTCAAATAATGACGTACACTACAAACATATCTTTTATTTGAAGTTTCATAGATTTAGAATGTTACTATCGACAACATGTTTAATATTTTTATATATTGGACAACTCATTAATCAAGTATAGATATAAATATTATAAATTTACATAGTCAAAGAAATGTAAGGAAATTTTTGAAGACTAGAAGAGGAGGGTAAAAAATTCCCCTTTTTTTGTAATTATCATCATGTAAGGAAGGATTTTTAATGTGTAGTGATGCATCAAAGAAAAGAATTAATTTTTTCTTTATAAAGAATGATAGGTTGATTTTATAATAATCAAGGCAATTGAAAATCCTTTAATAAAACTTACCAACTAATTACCATTAGATGGATGTCAAAATAGTTTCTTTGAAAATTTAGAGAAACACCCTCTTTAGAAAATGATGTGATATATATACAATAAATATGTTTTTTAAATGTATCTTATCATAGATGGAGACAAACATGAGGCTAAAAAATTTGTAGGAGATACGTATGTGTGGTGAATTTTAAATACAGTGTGAACCTAGGAAGAAAAAATTGGTGGCTCATGCATTGAATAGGAGGGACCATGGAGTTATAAACATTTTGAGGATTAACATGGATATTATATAAAAATATTTTATAAATATTGATATTATTATATTTTGGAATAATAATCTATCATTCATTTACCATGATATTACAAAACTATACTTTCTAGAAATGATAGAGGAGTACCAATTGTATCATGATAACATTAAAATGATGTTTAAATAAGTAATAGATTGGAAATTGAAAAACCTAATCTATAGATATGGAGTGTTGATGTTTTAAAAGAGTTTATATGTTTTATCCATAATATAAATGATGATTTATCTCCTGGATAAATCCAATAACTCAAATTAATCTATACACCCAGATATTATAATAATGTATAGGGATTTAAGATAACATTTAAGGTGCGATAGTATGAAAAGATAAATTTTGGAATATATTTCTATAAGTTTTGTATTATAGCAGGTAACAGATGAAATTAAACATCTGATGCGAGTCATGAAATATTTTTCTATGCTTGTATAGAAGTAGGATAATGTCATAATATACTGTTTCCCTAGACTCCAAAAGACTCCAAAGAAGAATGACAGTATATGGTCATCATTTATCATCATAATAAGTCATACCATTTCTTATAAATAATATAAGATAGACCCATAAATAACCTTTCCCATTTCTATATCAATGAAATGAAAAAGGATTCATGGGTACCACTATTAATTTTATTGATCACAACCCTTGGTCCACATTGAAATTTTGTAATAGCATCAAAGGGCCCTCAATACTCAATCTATTTAAGAAGAACCTATATCCCCTATAATGATGGGTGGTAAGAAAGGACTATATTATCATTGGAAAAAAATTTGAGATCATGATCACTTGACTTCGATGTTATGTGGAATCAGTATCAACCTTTGTTTGAAATTTCATATCATAATATATTCTATTTGAGTATCTATAGGGCACCATATGAATTATTACTGGGGATGAGGTTTCATACTAAAACCTACTGGGAATAAGATGGACCATGAAATCTATATAGAATCCAAGGATATTCATACATAAATATTACATATTTTTAGAAAAATATTCAATACATTTAACAAATACATGCCTGAGGACTGTAAATGATTACTGTATTTAGAGACTACATACAAAAAATTATTATTTCATGAAATGTCTTCAAAATATCCCACAATGACCATATCACATAGTACACTACATAGACATACCCTACTCATTACATTTTTTCATAACCTAGATAGTGGAAACATAAGAAAGGGTAATTTCAAATCCTCAGTTAGAGTAAACATGGGAGATATCAGAATAACATGGGAGTAATGGTATGATAACACGAGAATAAAATTTCAAAAATATATACTACTTATCATATATCAAAAAAATGATTCATAACATAAATCGTGTCAGTTCATAAGTATAGATAAATATTTACCTAATGAATTGAAGGGAGATATATGTTTCACCTTTCATATATTCCATATTTTTTTTGTAAAAAAGATAATAAAAGAATCAACATATCAAAACCCATGAAATGGAATCAGTTTTAATAACATCTAATCATATATCAACCCATATAAAAGAAACAGGTTCAATAAACATTTCATCATTGTATAACCCATGGAAAAAAAACAAGTTTCAGAATCATCTCATCAATTCATTATAACAAAACCCATTTAAATGGAACACTTTTTGTAAATATCTATTCATCATCATAATAAACCATACATGGATATTATAATTTTAATTCAATTGGATCATATCCTCAGTATATTATAATTATAAAATTGCTTTTTTGTCATTATTTAATGTAAATACCATTATGAGATCGTTGAAACATTCATAGAGAAAATAACCCTTCCATCATGAAAACACGAAATTAAAATATAAAAATACGACCATTATTAATGAAATTATTTTATTGTGAATAACCATGTAAACATATAATGGAATATTTAAGTCAATTATTGGTCATAATGATGGGAAATAACTTTCATGCTTTTCACATTAAAAGAAATATCCCGTTCACATATTCGGTAAAATAAAAAAGGTCCTTATATGGAATATGTTAAGAATAATCCTTTAAAACCATTTTTTAAAAATTAAATCCGGGGTGAAAATTTATTCAGTCATTAATTTTATAATATTAAAAAATTTATATAAAATATTTCATTAAAACAAGGATATTAAAAATAGGGTTTTCTACCAATGATAGAAATAAAAATAACTTTCCTTAAAAAAATACTTTTGGTATATTTTATAATTTTAAAAATGAAAATTAATTGAAAACATTTATTCTAACAAAATAACTATATGATAACAAAATAATTTTATTTCATTACTAGTATATCATAATATATTTTCATTGTAAACTAAATCATAAACAATCCGGATAAATAATGATATTTAATATTAAACCTTTACCACTTTGGTAACTTTTGAATCCTAAGAACCATGAAAAAAGGAACACTACATATATGGATCCAAATTTAACTATTACATAGTCTTTAGTTTTATTCAATAAATTAATTTATTTCACATTGAGGATATTTTAGGTTTATAGATTTAGAGAATCGGAAAATAACTCAAACATATCATCCCACATTTATACAAAATGGATAATATTAAAATATTTTTCATTTCATTAAAAATATAAAACATTTAAAATTAACCATTATATTTTTTTATTGACAAAAATATTTATACCAATCATCTTGAATTCCTTTTTTTCATAGGCATACTTAAACCTTGTGATAAAACATTCTCAAATTTGGGATGAGTATGAAAATCTCAGTAAGGAACATGAAAAAAATAAAAAATTAGATCAGTAAAAACCTAATCTCATATAAATTTTACCTTTAATTTCAATTTTATTTGAGTATAGTAAATAAAACATTTTAACATGAAAAATTAACACACAATTTTCTTAAAAAGATAATTAAAACCCATAGATTGAAATTAAAATTCATTTATGTGAATTAGAGAATCATATAGATAAAACCCTTAAAAACCTTTCAAATTGAATAACCATATAGTTGTATTCCTATTTAGATATTATGGTCTTATTCCGAACAATAATGTACATCCCATTTTAAGTTAACATAGGCATTCCCAGCGCTATTTGGGCCACCCCATATTAATCTATAATGGGATTTCTCGACGCTATCTGCACTACCCAATGTATAAGTTGTATCAGGATCACCTATTTTATATAATTATTAAGTACCATTTCAGTTATAAAACACCTTCAACATAAGTCCCTTTATAATACAATTTTAATCCCATATGAAAACACTTTCGAGTAAAAAACCATTTTTTCAAGAACCCATTTTCAAAACAAAAAAAAAGATTTCTCATTGAAAAAATTATTCCATAACAATATAACAAAAAATATATATATGTTTTTTTCATTTAAATAAACATGAAATATTTGAAATTAAAATGAAAATAAAATAACATCAATGTTTTCGGAAAATCCATTGTCACTCTATAAGTTAAGGATAGAACATTCTTTTTGTTGTTTTAGAAAACGTTCCATATAGAACATGTAAAAATATTAAATTTTGAAAACAGTTGAATTAAATTAATAATATAAATTACATTTATTTTATAATATTTTTATATTCATATAAATTAATATGTAAAATTATATCCTTAATATTGACATGGAGAAAAATATTTTATAATTAAAACATTAATAATTCAAGGTGTCCCAAACCACTTTGAAAATTTAAATCCTAATATCCATGTATGAATAAATTTAACAAAACATTAAATTACATTATTATATATAAAATATGTATATTTAATATCATAGTATCTATATATACATCTTATTAAATAATAAAGGTGTGTATAATCAAGAAATGTCTCAATGAAAGGTGATTGAGATGAAATCCCTTACATTAAGTCTGATTCATCACATATGTTCACTATCGTCCTGAATAATAAACTTAGGTTAATTATTTAATTTATTTATAACATTTTTAAATTTTACTAATCCTTTTTTATATCACATATTACTATGTCATAACAATCACTTAATTAATTAATTTCTTGTTAGATGTTTTGATGATATTCGGTATTGGAATCCGATAAAAATTGGTATTATGTAAATTGTAAAAGTGGAAAAATTCCATCATATCTAGAATAATATTCATGAAATAATAACATTTATAAATCCATTTTACTTTTAAGTAAATAAATTTCTTTATGTTTATGAATAATTAATAACGTTATAATCATGGAGATGATACGCCACACGTACGCATGGGTAACATTTCCATTTTCAATTATCATTATGGAAAGAAGTTAGTTATAATTTTTTCATTTAAATAATGATCATAATATCATATTAATAATTTTTATATACTTATATAAATCATCCATGTTATTTTGTGAAGAAAAAACTAATCACATCACTTCATAGATGTTATATTTCACACGTATGCACGAACGACGTTATCATTTTCTTTTTCATGGAAAGGTAAGGAAGTAAAAGATGAATTATATTTTAATGACTATAAATATGTCATAAATATTATATATAAACATTAATTCCATCATTATAAACATTTTTGAGAGATGGTGATGGAAAATGAATTATATTGATTTGTGAGGTGGTAGTTCTCCGTACACATGAACAATAATTCATTTTCAATTTGATGGAATTTGAGATGGATTAATGTGATAATATTAACATAATAACATCTCAGTATGATAAGGATATCAGATTTATTATTTAATGATGGTGTAATATGATTTTAAGTAAGTGAAAGAAGTAATAAAATATAAACACTTAATTAAAAATGATACATCTTTATTAGATGATCTAATTTGACTAACACCATAACACCTCTAAGGTGAGTGTTATTTCTAAAATATGGCCACTAGAATGTGGGGAGGGATTCTATAAATGGATTTGGGAATATATTGTCCAAACCAAAAAAATTTTGAGTTGTGATGAATAGATAATAATGGGCTCACTTTTACAAGATATGGGAGGGGCACTGTCTAAAATATTCAAAATATTAATTTAACATAAATTAATTCTCAATTACCAATGGTCCCAAAGTGATTTATTTAGAAAATAGGACTTGTTTGGGTATAATTACTTGTATAAATTTAATATTATTAATTTTATGACTATATTTTGATCATTATCATATTTTTAACCCTTATTAATTCTTCCCATGATATTTAGTAATTTAAAAATTGATGGTTAATATAATTACAATAATATTAAAATATTACTACATAAGACTGCTAACTGAGTCATTAATTATATTTTACATATTATACTAATCATTTTTCCAAATATTAAATTTTTAAAATTTTTATATATTTTAATATTACATTATTTATTTCATATATCATAAATAAAAATTTTAACATAATTTACTATATGACTATTAATAATATTTTAAAAACATGATTACTTGGAAACAAATATGGTAACTCATTTATAACATGTAAAATAATCCATAAAATTTATATATGGAATCAAATATTTCAAATTATTTTAATTATAATATCATAAATATCATTTATCTGATTATTCCTGTAATAAATCAATAATTGTATCATTATTATATCACCATTTAATTTAATTAATTATTTTATTAAAATCTAAATGAATTACCATGATTTAAATAAACATTTTTTTAAATAATATTTATAGTTAACCATATCACTTCTATTACCACATATTATTAACATTTCGTTTGTTAAAAACAAAAGTGTGTCAAAATTGTCTTTTCATTAACTATAATATTTTAAAAGTTTTAAAGTCATGAACGTGGCCCCAAGTGGTACCAGAATAGACCCAGTTATACTTTGGGTCTAAATAAACTCATCCAATTAAATTAGTATATGTTTTAGGGTAATTTAATAAATATTATAATATTATTTTTCCCTTAATTACTCTATTTACCCTTAACATGGGTAAAAAAACTAAAGTTAATACTCACAAAAATTAAGTTATTCCTATTACACCTTAATTCTCATTCAATTTAATACCTTTTATGTCAATTTTTCAAAATTCAATTCTCAAAATTAGATAAAATAATTTCAAAATTAATCTCATTGACAGATCGAGAAAACAAGATTTTCAAGTAAAAATGATCAAATGTTCATAAAGTTTTTTTATCAAGCTTCAATATGAAATTGATTCCAAGGACATACATTGGATTAAATAAAAAAATTAATTAATTATGCATTTCATATAACTAAAAAAATTAACAATATAATAAAATATGATGAAAAACATCTTTTGAGCTAATATTTCGTATTGTTCACTATTCATGAAAATATGAATGATCTTGGAAAAATACAAAAAATTCATCCAAAGTAAATTTTGATACTCTGATTATAAATAAAAAGTTTATCTTTTCAAATATAATTTATAAAAGAAAAAAGAATTAAATTTGTTCTCTATCAAAATATGGTAAAACGTTTTTTTAAATACTCATTTTGTGAATAAAATTTAATTTTCTCTTATATCTTGTATAGAAAACACATAATATTAATGATAAATATTAAATTAAATATTTTTTATATATTTCATTAATAAAATAAAACAATAGTGATTTTATAATTTAATGGTATAAAATACACTTTGTTCACTTTTAAATAGTTTTTTAGAAAAATATTTCCTTCTATCATAAATGTATTTTACATTTACTTATCATTAATGGATCACCAAGGAATTAATTATAAATGTATTTTTAACCTTATTTTCATATTATTTTTAATATTATTCATTTTTTATATTGTTATTTCTAGGATATAATGGTAACATTTAAATATTAACATTTAGTAGTTCCCTTAAACTCAATTAGGTGTATCATGTATGCAATCAAACATAGTGTTTCCTTTTAGAAACCTAGGATGTTACATTCTCCCCATATTAAATATATTTTATCCTAGAGATTTGATCTTGTTATAAAAAACACGGGGTTTGACTTTTCAAAATACCTTTTTTGAAATCCCACATTGGATTAAGGATTGATAAAATTTACACATTAAAAGAAAGAAAGGAAAGTATGAAGGTAACCTCAGATAACACAAAGGAGGGTTCCATATTGGAAAACATGGATATTTAAGAAAAAACTAAATATCATTTTTTGATATAGAGTGATATAAAACATGATCAAGATAAATTTAGAAATCAAAAAACCATATGTATGTGATAGGTTGAAAGGAAATTGATTTTATATTAATAAAAGCAATTTGATATCATTTTTTTCTTCAAGATCCTTTTTATACAGTTGAGGAACTCTATTATGACGGGTACTAAGAAAATAAGAAAATATACTTACAAAACATGTAAATATTCATCTTTTAATCAATTTCCACCACAATCTACCATTTTTCTCCAAATTATTAGAATTCAAGATAAATAACCTTATATAGAATCACATAATCCACCAAATATTAATTATTTATTTTTTATTTCAGGAAACATTAACTAGACCAATTTAGTTATGAAAATATAAAACAATTATCCAGAAATAATAAACCATTATATGATAAAAAACAACTTTTAATCTCTAAAATTAAAAGTTAATACTAAAAGTTCAACATAGAACATTAATCAAATTAGTGTTCTTAAAAATCCTAAAAATAATTCCAACTAATATTGAATTGGAAAATAGAGAAGGATTTGATCACATAGTCTTCCAAGATAAATTTTAAAAAATTATATCCAAATAAAATAAATTACTCTTGAATTATCATAAAAAAAGTAATTTATTAAATCACATAATCTATAAGATATGATAATTACTTCAATAAATATTTTGAATCACCCTATGCCCATAATAAAATCATAGATTCTTCCAAATTTTAATCAAACCACAACTTCTCAATTAAAATCCCATGTTATTTTATTTACCTTAATCAAATAATATTCCCAAAATAGTGAACGTCTTCTGAAATAACATTATCTCCTTAATCACCAAATCATTTTCCAATGACAGGGTTTTCTATTCGATAAATCTTATATTCCCAAAATCAACTTATTATTCATCCATAATATCATTTAAATAAAAAGAAAAAAATTTACTAACTCAATACTTCACGTAGGCTAGTAGTAGACAATATACCCTTGTCTCCCTTCAATTTTGGGTTCTATTGCCATAGCCTTGCAGCACGGGATGGTTTGTCAACCATCCTATGAGTTTTCCTTTTTCTATAACTATATAATTCTTATAACATTCCAAAAATATGTTAAAATACTAGAAAAATAACTGTAACATGTTTTAACCTCAAAGTTTATCTCATACCTTTAATTTTTCATCCCAAAATGTAATAACCCATAATTTTTTCAAAATCAATGTCTCTAAATATATATTTAGAAACATTAAAATTTCATAACATAAAGCCTAAAAAAGGTTTTATTTGAAATTAATATCACTATAAAATAAAAACTTATAAACCCATTATGATATCCACAAATCTTAACAAGACATCCTAATCCCCAAAGTTGTCTAAACCATACTTTGATACCAAATATAAGGTCTCATCATTAAATAGTACATAATCTTGAGTTTTTTCCATGGAATTAATTTGTTTCACATTGAGGATCTATTTATGTTTAGAGCTTTATAAAATCATCCAATAACACTTATATGATATCCCATGGTTATACAAAATGGGTACTATTAAATTAGTTTACATTTCATTTATAATATAAAACTTTTAAAAGTAATCATGATTTGTTTTTCAAGATAAAAATATCTATAAAATTTGTCTTGATATCCTCCTTTCTCTTTACCATCCTTATAACCTATGAAAAACATTTTAAAACTTTGGATGAGCACAAAAATCATTGTAATGGATATAAAAAAATGAAAATGTTAGAATAGTAAAAACAAAAAATATTATATAATGTTTACCTTTATCTTCAATGTTATTTGAGTATATGAAATAAAATATTTTCCCATAAAAAATAGGCACACATTTTTATCAAAAAAATCATTAAAACCCATAGATTTATATTAAAACTCGTTTAGGTTTCATAGAGAATCATATACATAAAACAATTTCAAACCCCTTTCAATTAGAATAACCATATAGTTGACTAAAAATTATGATATTATGGGCCTACTTGGTTCCGTCTGGGCCACCCCATGTTAAGATAAAATTATATTTCTCAACACTATCCGTTGTACCGCATGTTAAGCTATAACAGGCATTCTTGGTGCTTTTTAGGCCGCCCCCTATTCAGATTTGATGGGATTTCCCATCACTATCTAATACATACCATTTATAATCTATATTGGGATAAACTCTTTACAATAATTATCAAGTACCAAATCATTAATAAAACACTTTCATCATAAATCCCTTTTAGAACTCTTTAAATACCATATGAAAACACTTTCATATATAAATACCCTTTTCATTCAAGAACCTATTTTAAATACCAAAACACACTTTTCATTGAAGCCCCATTTTCTATACCAAAATACCCAAAAAGATAAATATTATTTTTTATTTAAGGAAACATGAACATTTTCAAAGGAAAATGACAATAAAATAATGGTCATGGTGGGGGAAATTTTATTTTCACTATATATATTATGAATAGAACATTACTTTTTTCATCTGTCAAAATAGACCATGTAAAACATGGAATAAGATTTATTTTTATAAACTCTTTAATTTAATTCATATTAGAAATAAAATACCCTTTATAATCCTTAATATCTTTATAAATAAATATGTAAATTAATATCAAGAATTTTAGCATTGAAAAAAATATTTGATAATTAAAAATTTAAATATTTAAGGTGTCCCATAATAATTTGACCATTTAAATCATAATATCCATGTATTAATACATTTATAATAACATTAAAAAAATGAATAAATATAAAATATAGATATTAAGTGTCATATTAGTTGTATATATATATTATAAAATAATAAAGGTCCTTATCATCATTAAATTCCTTAATGAAAGGAGGGTCATGTGTATGATGGAGATGACTCTACACTCTCCTAGCCCTCTCCTATTCCTCGCTCTCTCACACTCGACTCCTTCTTCACTCTAGGGTTTTAGTAAAATACCTTCTCCACCCCTAGGATCATCTCTCAGTTTGTCTTCTTTGGATTTTACAAACCCTTCCATGACTTTTCCTATGTTTCATCCCCTAATTTTCATTTATGGCCTATCCAATCTCGGTATTCCCTTGGTTCTACCACTCTCTTCGAATTTGGTGGAGGTTCTTCAGTTTTACCAGATAATTCCTCTAATACACTCTAACCATATTCTCCATTTCTCTTCTCCAGGTCAGATCTAAAGTGACAAAATCATGTAGTTTTTTGGGCTTGAGGTTTGGTGGTTTTGCGTCTACTCGGTGTTTTCCCTGTTTCCCCCATATTTGCTTCAATTTCTTCTCGTTTTGGGTATCATCACGGTTTAATTTTGGGTTCAATCCCTAATTTCCTCTTTATCATGATATCTATTGGGTTTCTTCACTATTTTAAATATTAATTTTATGTTTCCATTCTGTTATTTTTTTGGTGATTTATGGATTTTTTTTGATGAACATGATGGGTCTGTTGATAGGATTTCTACGTATGGGGCCTGATGTTGATTTACAATGAGGTCTCTTCCTGCCTGACCTACTCTCGATCTAGGCCTCCTCTACTCTCTCCAAGGTGGATTTTCATAGTGGTCTTTTTGGGCGCATTGGGAGGTTGGAATGGGTGGTCATTTCCATATCATCATGGATTCAAATTCATAGAATAAAGAAGGGTGTCAGTGATGGATTTGTTGGTTCTCCTAATATATTTGAAGATATTTTATCTACTATGCTTTGCAGAGGTTGTTGGTGGCTGAGCATTGTGGTCTTTAGGCGGCTTGACAATTCTTCATGGATAGTTTCTCTCTGAGGGTGATTCATTATGGTGATAGAGGGATTTGGTGGATGTTTTAGATGTCACCTGTTGGTTTTCTGGATTGGTGAGGAGGTTATGGTGTATCATGCTGTTTTTTCTGGTAAGACTCTTTGCTTGTTTATTTTGATGGCCTTTTTTGGTAGTGTGGAGATAAAGATGATCCTGAGGGTTTTATAAAAACTACGATGGATATTTCTTTCTCTGGTTATCCTCTCCGATAGGGTGGACAACCACATTTATGGGCCAGTAAATGGTGGTAGATTTGACGTGATTGGTTTTTGTGGTACAAGGTCATCGTGTGATGGTGGGTGGACATGACTTGATTTTATGTAGGGTGATTATGAAGTCTAGGGTATGGTGATAAGTTGTAAATGAGTTGATGTTGGTTTCTTAGTTTGATGGTTTTTGAAAATTTTGTAACTAGCGTGGTTTTTGTGTTGGTTTGGTCTGCTCGGGATGAACGGTGGTTTGTGGTTCGATGTGGGTTAACATGTAGTTCTAGGTGGTTTTTGGAAGTTTTTTGAATTTATAATTTTTATATTGGGGTGTGTAGTGTCTTAAGGTTATTTATTATTTCCATGGACATGTGTCTCAAGTATGGTTACCACTTACCAAAAAAGTGACTTTTTAAAAAATACAAAAAATGGGTTTGGTGAAATGATATTAAGATGAAATCCTTTACCTTGAGTCTGATTCATCAAGTATGTTCATTTTCATCCTTAATAACAAACATAGGGTAATTATTTACTTTATTTAAAACCTTTTTCATGTTTATTATTCCTTTTTATATTACTTATTACCATGTTATAACAATCAGATAAATATTTAATTTCATGTCATAGGTTTCGACGATATTTAGTATTTGATCCCAAAATGAAATTGGTATGTTGTCAACAGTCAAACTGTTAAAAAGTACATCATATCCATAATAATATTTATGATATAATATTAACCCTTATACATCAATACTCATTTTTTATAAAACCATTTATGCATGGTTATGAAAAATGAATAATGTTATAATCATGGATACATTAGGTTGTACGTACGCATGAGTAACATTTTTCAATGTTCATTATAGAAATTATTTAATAATATTTTTATCTATCCATAATGATAATAATATCATATTAATTATTAAAATATAATTATATACATCATCCATATGATGTGGTGAAGAAAAATGGATCTCATCGCTTCTTGGAGGTGATAGTTCAACTCTGAGCATAAACGATGTTTTCATATTATTGTGCATGGAAAGGTAATTATGTAAAAGTTATATTATATTTTGATAGTTATAAATACTTAATTAATATAATTTATAATCTTTAATTACATCATCATGACATGTCGTGAGATATGGTGATTGAAAATGAATTATATAGGTTTGTGAGGCGATTGTTCGCCACACACATGAATGAAATATCATTACCCATTGGCAGAATTTCATTTTGATTAAGGTGAGGATATTAACATAATAAATAATCAGTATATTTAGGACACTTGAGATTTTATTTCATTAGGGTTGAATAACATTTTATGAATGTGGATGAAAAAATAAAACAGAAACACCTAATTAAATAAAATACTTCTTTTTTGGATGATATCCATTGATTAACACCTTAACACTTCTACGGTTAGTGTTATTCCTAAAATATGGACTATATAATGTGTTTAAGGATTATAGGAATGTATTTGGGTAGATATTGGATGAACCAAAATGGTTTTGAGGTTTGAATAATTGAGAAGAGTGGGTGACCTTTTATATACGAGGGGAGGGGCACTCTTAAAAATCTTCAAAATATTAATTTAATATAAATTAATTTTATATTAAAAATTGGTCCAAAGTGATTTATTTCGATTATACAATGATTTTGGGGCAATTCACATTCATCAAATGAAAAAAAGATATGTTTTGAATTTTTTTAATCATTATCATTTTTAACCTGTATTAATCCATACCAAGATATCAAGTAATATACACATTAAGGGTTAATATAATGACAATAAAATTTCAAAATATGACTAAATGATTCATTGATTAAATTGTATGACTTTTCCCAATCGTTCGGAGGAATATTTTATTTAATCATTATTTCATATAATTAAAATTAATTTATTTTAAAATCTCATAAATGACAATTTTGACACTATTCATTATTTGAGTTTTTAAAAATATATTAAAAATAATATTATTAAGACAAAACTAAATTAAATCATCTATAACATGTTTATTTAATCTATAAAATTATTTTATGGCATCAAATACATCATATTATATTAATTTTAATATAACTAATATCATTTATTTTATTTTTTCCTTTAATAAATCAATTATTATATCATCATTGGGTCACCATTTAAATAATTATTTATTTTATAAATATTATAAATAAATTAAAATGATTTAGATAAACATTTTATATTTATAGATTCCATATATAGTTAATCATAATATTTATATAACCTCATATTAAAAATTATTGAGTTGTTAAGAAAGTGTGACAAAATTGTTTTTTCTTTAAATATAATATTATAAATGTATTAAAATCATAAATGTGGCTCTGAGTGGTCCCAAAAATTGATAAACATATTATTATGGTCAAAAATATTTAATCCAAATAAATTATGTCAATTTTTAGTTAAATTTTAAAAGGATTATAATATTATTTTTACCCTTAATTACCCGATTTAATATTAACTATGGTAAAAATCAAAAGATAATATTAACCAAAAATTTATTTTTTTTTTCTATTAGAAAAAACATAATACTAATAAAAACCTTGTATATATTTTTTTTTAAAATATAAATCATATAAATTTAAATATTAATTTAAAATTAATCTTCTTGAGGATTGAGGATGCATGTTTTTAAAGTAAAAATGTTCAAAATTTCATAATGATTTTATATCCAATTTCAAATTAAAATTGATTCGAATGACCTAAATTAGATTAAATGATAAAAATTTGATCTCATTTTATATTAAAATTAATTAAAAACATAATTTATTTATATAAATAAATTTCAAGAAAAATCATTTTTGAACTAATATTTTGTATTATTCACTATTAATCGAAAGATGAAAGTTCTTAGAAAAATACAAAAAATTAAACCAATGTAAATTATTATACTAATATTCTAAATAATAAGTTTATTTTATCATATTTTTTTGTAAAAGGGAAAAAACTAGATTTAGATTTGGTTTTCTATAAAAAGGTGGTAAAACTTCCTTTTTTGAAAATTACTCCTTTTATGAATAAAATTGAATTCATTCTTATATCATGTCTAGAAAACAAATAAGAATAATTTTAGACCTTAAATTAAATATTATATATAAATATATCATTAAAATAATATAATAAGGGTGATTTTATAATTTATTGTTATAAAACACACTTGCGTACATTTAAATATTTTTTCAGAAAAAACATTTCTTTTATTGTAAAAAGATTTCAAGGTAACTAATAATTAATTGATCATAAAAAAATTAATTATAAACTCAACTGTAACCCTATTTTAATATTTTAGTTAACAATATTCATTCTCAACATTCTTATGGCTGGGTTATAATGGTAACATTTAAATATTAGTATGTAGTAGTTCGCTTAAACTCGATGTGGTGTATCATATATGCTATCAAATAGAGTGTTTCCATTTAAAAACATGAGATTTACATTTTATATATATTTATGTCAGATAATTTTCAAGATAATAATAATAAAATACATTTATTGGAATTATATACACCATAGAAAAGAAACAAGTGGTGAATATGACATGTGTCCCCTTATAATAAATGTAAGACAAAAATCCCATAACATATTGGAAAATTTTGAATAAAAATACTAAATAATATATATATATATATATTATGTATTTGTGGGTATAATTACATTTAAACACCCACAAACACCTCACACACAGACTAGAAAGGTATACCATACCCAACCACCCCAAAGGGCTAACCCACCCATCAAACCATATTTATTCAGTACATGGATCATAGGCCAAGTGTTCATGAACCTCATTACATGGCCCATTATACCTTTGGTCATGAAAGCCCATTACATGGCCCTATAAGTCCAAAGTTTTGTCCTAAAGGCTCTCTAGTGAATGGTGTTGCTACATTACACGGGCTTCTATAGTAGCAGTTATTGCGCTGCTACTACTCTAGTTCCCACCATCGCTATAGTGTCTCTAGTGAATAGTTCCACCACTAATATTGTACACTACTGTAACATGCACCCAATGGGTTTTGAACTGCCATTTTTGATGCAGTGTTAAAGGGTGCTTACCACTAATACAAGCCCAAAATACATAATACCCAATAAATAATAACCAAAAATGAAACATTAAATATCATTAAAATAATTAAATTCATGATATAACATGTTAGTTGGTAAGTATATACACAAAACAAAATAAATGAGTGGTCAATATGGTATATGTCTCCCGTAAATAAAAGGGAGATTAGAAATCCCTCATTTTAAGTCTTGACTTCCATCATACATGTTCGAACCTCCTATTTAATAAATTTTGGCTTATTGTATATATATTTATATTCCAATATCAATAATAAAAATATAAAACCATATATGGTTTATTTATGACCTTTTATTACCCATTTATTATAAATTGCTTCTTAAAATCACCCTACGAGTAATAACTTCTTCATTAATCACGTATGTTTTGGTTTTTTACTTTCGATCCTTTTAGTTCGATCATGATTCTATAATATAAACAAATTAAACATGATATAAATATCCTAAATATTAATTACATATTTATTTATAGCAGTACATTAATGTCAAAGATAGAAAATTAATTACACCATTCATGGAGACGATATGTAGTATATACACAGGAACAATGTTTCAATTTTTTCAACGGACAAAATGAAATATAGTTTAATTATATATTAACTTTCTAGAATATATATTATTTCATATATATCAAATATGTTCATTAAGACTATACTTATTACCTTCTATGTAAATTTCATGTTAAAAATGAATCACCCCACATTTTGTTGTGGTAGTCCATTATACATATGAGCGACGTTATCATATTCCCTTAGAATGAAAGTTAAGAAGTTATATAAGATATTATAATTACATAAGTAAAATTATTTTATAAATATAATATTTATATATATATATATTATAAATCCATCATTATATCCATCTGTGATAGGTGGTGATGGAAAACACAATACATTGGTGGGTGAGATGATAGCCCGCCGTACACATAATCGCTGACTTTGTTTCTCAATTTATAGAATATGAGATAGATTTAGGTTTTAGATATAACTTAATATTATCCTAGTATCTGGTATATTATTATTTTATTATTTCATCTTGGTTTAATTATATTTTAATGATTTATTTAATGAAATAGAATTAAAACACATGGTTTGTAATTATACCTCCTCTTCCAAGAACCCCTTTAGGTTTACACCTAAAACCTTCTTAATAGGGTTTAATAATAAAAATAATTCTTATAGAATGTAGGGAGGGAATTAATTAATATATTTGGGTAGGTATTAGGATAAAAAATAGTTTTGTAAGTATGAAGAGGAAATGAAAGAGGGTTTACTTTTATAAATGGGAGAGAAAACACATGTGGAATTTTTGAGAAGAAAAAGGTGTGCCCACATTTTAAACCTTAAATAAGTATCTCAAGTGGATAATTATAAACAAATTATATGATATAAGATATAATTATTAACACACAATGGTATTTAGGACATTTTATAATTCATTTTACCCCTTATATTTTAAGATTTATCCCTAGTACACATGTTTTAACATTATCCGTAGTAATTAACATTCACTATTATTACTAATAATTTTAAACAAAGAATAATATGAAATTATTATATAATATTAATCATTATTAATAAAAATGTGAAATAAATTTTTCCAAATTCCATTAATATAATTTAAAATTTAAAATTTTTAATCAAAACTCATAGACACGAAGAAAAAGGGATTTTCCAAAGAGAAGATTTTCATAAGTATAGAAAGTTTAAATATAAAAATTAAATATTAAATTGATTCCAATGAAAAAATATTAATTAATAAATATATAATTTAACTAATTTTAATTTTATAACCATATTAAATTAAAATAGAGATCATAAAATCTTTAAACAAAATAGTGATTTTTTATAAAAAAATTATTTTTCATTTAAAAATTATTCATTTTATACAATTCTCCAAAAATTCACTGAAGGAAAATTTTTACATTCTGATTTATAAAAGAAAGTTTATTTTTTCAAATAAATTTTATAAAAAAATGAAAAAAAACTATTTATATAAATTTTTCAATAAAAATAAATAATTTTTTTTTATGAAAAAGTAGAATTTTTAAAAAATATAAAGACATTAAGAAACATTAAGTAGTTTTTTTTAGATATATTTTCATTATATAAATCCATTATAAATAATTATTTAAATTTTTTTATTTTATTTCATAATACCATGTTCAACACCTATGTTATATGGTTGATGTATAAATAATATTATTAACAATATATTACAATTAGTTAAAACTCGGTGTTACACGTAACATAATATATTGAAGAAATTAAATCTATTTAAAAAATAAAAAATTCTCATTGTGTTACACTACACCCCCATTTAATAACTTGTTTCATCGAAATTGTATCTCGATCTTAGTAATAAATGGTTGGATATTTGAAAATTTATTTTTGGGAAAATCCACATCATAAAAGGGTTAATAAAACATCCTTAAAAAAATTGAAATAAAAATAAAAAGGTCATCTAGAATAACACACAACTAGGTTTTCATAGAGTAAAACATTAGTTTGAAGTGAATATTTAGACATGGAAGAAATTTAATGACTATATATAATTTATTATAAGAAACTAAATGATAATTTCAAAGTTAACGATGAAAAATCATAAAACAAATAGGTGAGTAAAAGGCCATCAATTCCTCAGGAAAAACGTATGAATAAAATATTTTTTTCCCAAAATCATTTTCTTAAAGTTAAAGGAATTATTACTATCAAGATAGAGAAAATGAATAAACATACATACTAGATTTTTATCCATTTCATAAGAACAAGATCATCCTTTAGTTATGATTCAACCAATTCCGAGTTTACCTTTCATTGAATGAAATGAAAATGAATTTTTCTTTCCTAAAGGACTAACAGATCATAAGATCAAAAAAACAATGATAGTCCATTCCTTCTATATCTATTTACTATCTAAAAGATAATTGTTAAAATAGGTTATCCAATATGCTTAAATCATCATATGGTGAAATAATATATTATTATCTAAAACACCATCCAAAGTTAAACATACACCATTCCATATTTGAATAACCTTAATACCATTCAATAATTTAAAAAATAAAATGAAGGTAACTAAATTTACCAAAATAAACATAACATTAATCCCCTAAATAACATAAAATATATCTTAATTAGTACATACAAATTTTTTGAATACCTTAGACACATATTCCCCAAAACCCTAACAATAACCAAAATTACCATAAAACAATGATGAAAACATATGGGTTTCCTCATTACTTAAATAAAACATATATTATTGGATATATTCCATAAATCCTAAAATGTTAAAAACTATTTCAATGATAACATAAACAAAATTTTTAACATATCATTAGTATATTCTAATGTAATCAATACTATCCAATTTACTTTATCCATATAAATCAAACCTTTATCCAAAATAAAAAGAATTTTCTCAACATCAAGAAAATTTTATGGGTTATCATATCTTAATCATTTATTCTCTGTAAAATATCACCTTAACATTAATTATCTTTCCTTCTTAATCATCAAAATTTAACATATTCTTAAAATTCCTTAATTAAAAACGTCTATATAATAATCAACATATATATTTCACAATTCATATAACATAATTCTTGAATTTCGGTACATAAAAACATCAATCACTCAACTTCATTCATAACCCATTAAAACGTTTTATCTTCTAATTCCTTAATACCTCATTATATTTATATATAATTTGTAGTCTCTTCATCATCAAAGGAAATCCCTTTACCTATGGAACCTTCTAGATCACCTTCTTGAAAAGCACCCCTAGGAAATTGATTTTCATAATTCCCATACCTTTTACATTTAAAACATTCAATTATTTATGATTCTTTATGGAAACCATTATTCTCATACATTGTGTTCATTGTACTTTCAATTTTTACATGGAATCTACTTTCCCTGTTTCATTCTTATCTACACATAAATCATATTATCATTCCATTGAGACATTACCTTGTGTGCTTCTTCCCACATTCTTGACAAGTAGGAAACTGATTCATCTATCCTCCATGGTCTTAGATATCTGATATATCATATAAATCTATTATTCTCTTCTTTGTAGATTTTTTGAGTCGGTTAATGTAAAAGTTTTTAATCATATATTATGTTAACTAATAAGGCATAATAATAACATCCTTCACACCATACATCATCAAATCTGGTTTATCATCAACAAATTGTCTATCAGATTCAATGATAACCCACTTTCTTCTATTACCTCAATTTACTAAAACCAAACATCATAGTTTTGGTAACAATAATCACAGTGGGAGGCCACATAGTCATGAAAAACAATTTTTAGGATCTCTATATCATGACACATCTTTTTAATCTATGAAAAATTATTTTTAACCTAGTTCATTCATGTCCATAATATATTCAAATCATTAATAATGGTTTATAAAGATTTTTTGAATATCAAAATCATATCCCCTAGGAGTGTGAAACCTGGTATGCAATAAGGAATGTTATCATGCACCAAGTGATGATCGATTTCAGATAAATTCACATTTTTTAGATTTATTACCCTAGGTAAAACTATGCCAGATCCAAATCCACATTTAATATCTAGAAAGGGATATGATTTTATTGAAACCACTATTTATATCCTACATGAAATTTTCATGAAATTTTCTTATACATTTAATTATCATTAGAATTATCCTTAGACATATCCTTATATAAATACATATACATATCATTAGATATATACTAATACACATTGTTAGACATATCCTTAGAAATATCCTTAAACATATTCTTATACATATACATAAACATGTCCTTAGACATGTCCTAAAAGATATCCTTAGATATATCATTAGACATATTCTTAGATATATCCCTAGGGATTTGACTAAATATTTCTCATACTATATTCTAAATGTTAACTAAACCTTTTCTCTAATACCAACTATAGTGACCCGTGATTTTTATATATAAATATTTCATCTTTTGAGGTGAATGTTCAATACATTTCACAAATACATGCCTAAGGAAACTAAAGGTTTAGTGTCCATAGATGATAGATACACAATAATATTTCTTTATGAAATATATTAAGTTTATCACATAAATATCTTCCATCATAGTATAATTCATAGAAAGTACCTAATCAAAACATTTCATCATAACCCGAGGAATGGAAACATAAAGAAGGTTGAGTTCAAATTTTAATTTAGGGTAAACATGGGAGATATCAATATAAATTGATAATAAGGGTATAAGTACATGAGAATAAAATTTGGAAATCATAACCTACATAATAGAATTTACAAACTTGATTAATTGAATAAATATTGGTATATCATATGAAAGAAATCATAAAGGAATCAGATAACATGGTTCATGAGATCATAACATTGACATAAGACATAGATTTGTGAAATACACACAATAATAGAAAATAATTTCCTTATTATTCAAGGAGCATTTCCAATACTATCAAAGTGTAATGGTTTTACTCCCCAATCCATCATAGTAGTCAATGTTAACTCCCAAGATGATTATAGTAGACAAATACCCTTATTGAATTGGTTTCACTCCCAATTCCTATCATATTTATCTCATGATATATCAATACTTACCCAATAAATTTTAATAATATATAGTTCTTACCAATAAAATAATCTACACATTTATGTTACAAAATATAAAAATCATTCACAATATCATAAATACTTAAAATAATTGAGTTTTATGAAAAATTCACCATAGCATAACCCATGGTAATAAAATTGGTTCAATAATCATTTCATCATTTCTTAATTTATGTAAAATCAAAAAGTTTCATAATCACCTCATCAATTTATCATAGCACAACCCATAGAAAATGAATATATTTCATAAACATTCCTTTATCAAAATAATAAAAAATACAGATAAAAAATAAATATGATATAATTGGATAATATCCCCAGTATATAATAATTATAATCAAATGTTTTTTTCATTAATGAATGAAAATACAATTAAAAAGACCATTAAAATATTCTTGAGGGAAATATCCAATCCATATTGAAAAAAATTCCTTAAAAAATAAAAAAAATCCAAATATTACAGAAAATATTTTCTTTGAAAAAACCATAGAAACTCATTAGGGATTATTTAAATCATAAAGTGGTCATGATGATGGGAAATTTTGTTTGCGCCATAAATGTTAAAAAAAATATTCCTTTAATGTTTTCAATAAAATAAAAAAGGTCCTTGATTGAAAGATGACAAGAATATTCAATTCAATACATTTTTAAAAATTCAAACATGGGTAATAATTTTATTAAATAATCCTTGGAAAATAGTAAAATCATTATTAAAAACATTATGAAACATGGATATAGAGAAAGGGTTTTTACCTGTATAGATAAATAAATAAGATAATTATAAATAATTTTTTTTTATATTTAATAATTAAGAAAATAAAGTGAAATGAAAACATGTATTCTCCATAAAAAATAATTTATAATAAAATAGACGAGTTACAAGATTGGTAGATCATAATATTTCATTATCAGAAAATTAATCTTATATAATCTAGATAAACAATGAGATTTTAGCTTAAATAGTATACCAACTTGTTAAAATTTGAATCATGAACCCCATGAAATAAATAACCTTATATAGATACTTATATCACATAATTTTCATGTGAATAAAAATAAAATACATTCATGTGTAGTATATACACCACACAAAAGAAACAAGTGGTGAATATTACATGTTCTCTATAGAAGTAAAATTGAGATAAAAATCGCTTACCACATTTGTAACTTTTGAATAATAATCACCAATAAATAATAACATCAAATAAGACATTATATATAATAAAAATAATTATATTCCTGATATAACATGTATAAGGGGCTGTATATACATCACAAAAATGAAATGAGTGGTGAATACGAAATATATCTCGAATAAATAAAAGTGAGACTATAAATCCCTTACTTTATATCAAAACATCCTTCATACATGTTCGAACAGCTAGTGTAATAAGTATTGATTATATATATATATTATAGAAAACATCTAATAAATATCATTCTATATATGATTTACTTATAAATTACTATTTCTAATTTAATAATAATTCTTTTTTTAAATCATGTTTGAGTAATAACTATTTCATTTTTCATATATATTTATGTCTGGTATTTTCAGTCCTTTTTCATTGAACATGGTTCTATTATATCCATAATTTTAACCATGAAATAAATATCATATATGTTGTTTATATATGTATTGAGATTAATATATTAATGTTAGATGTATAAAATTAATTACATTATTGCAGAATACATTATGTTGTATGTATGAAAGAACGTTGTTTCCATTTTCTCAAAAGATAAAAAAAAGATACCCAAATTATATAATAATAGTAATAATTACTATTATTTTATTTATATAAAATATTTTCATTAAAAATAACTTTAACACCTTCGATTTAAATAATAAATTTATAACAAGTCACGTCGCATCGTGAGGTGGTAGTCTACCATGCAGACAAGAAACATTGTCATATTCCCTTAGAATGAAAATTAAAAAGTTATAAGTGATATTATAATTCATGAAATATAATAATTTCATATATATCATATAAATATATTATATAAACCAATATATCTTTCTATGAGAGGTGGTAATGGAGAAATAATTACATCGGTTTGTAAGGTGGTAGTTCATCATACACATAATCAGAACTTTTGTTTCCTATATGATGGAAGTGTTGATATATGTAAGTCATTACATTAAAAAAATTACATCTCATTATATTTATGATAT
The DNA here is from genome assembly GCA_963277665.1 of Viscum album. Taxonomy (NCBI): domain Eukaryota; kingdom Viridiplantae; phylum Streptophyta; class Magnoliopsida; order Santalales; family Viscaceae; genus Viscum; species Viscum album. Next base: position 518,921,335 of record OY728141.1, read on the forward strand.
TATAGTTACTATATCAGAATGTTTTAATATTATTTAAATGAGTTCGTGGATGAAATGAAATGAAAAAAAATGATTTTGAACTATACCTATTCTTCATAGAACCCAAGTAGGTTTACCCCAAATTCATTATTGTGAGTGTTTAATAAACCTAATAGGGCCTATAAGACATGGTGAGGGTATCAAGGAATGTATTTGGGTTAGAATTGGCTGATCTTAATGGTTTTTTATGTGTTAATAGGAGAGTATACGAGTGGGATTTTAAAAGTGGGGGAGAGGTCGCAGTTGGATTTTTTTGAAATAAAGGTGTACCTATGCTTTAAACATGAAAAAATATCCAAATTTTCTCATTAATAAACTCTAGATACTATAATGTAGAGATATTTCCATAAAATTTGATTTTGGAAGGTTTCTAGTTCATTTTCCCATTATATTTTTAATTTCATCCCTAGTAAAACAAATTTTACCTTTATAGTGGTAATTGATGTTTACTGTTTTTATTATTAATGTTAGAAAAAAATATTTTGAATTTATTATATATTTTTAATTACCTTATTGAAATAATGAAATAAATTTCTCTAAATTAGATACACATAAGTGGTGAAATTTAATTTCCAATTAAAGTCGAAAACATGATTAAAACGTGGGTTTCAATTAAGAAAATCTTCAAAGCATAGAAATGTATTAATATGAAAGTTAAATTATAAAATAAATTTAATGAACTAAATTTTATTAATAAATATATAAATGAACAAATATTAATTTTAAAAATGTATTAAAATAAAATAGTCATTTTAAATGATTTAAACAAAAAGGTAGTTTTGAATATGAATTGGTATTTTTAACTATTCATTGAAAAATTAAAATTTTCAGAACATTCCTAATAAAATATTCCAAAGATGATTTTTATATTAATATTTCAAAGAAAATAATTTAATTTTTTCAAATATTTGTTTCTAAAATTTTACAAAACTAATCTTAATATTTTTTTAATAAATGAAATAAAAACATTTCGTGAGAAAACAATATTTTTAAAACATATAGACTTTACTTTAAATTGTTTAAATTTATATAAATATCTTTACTTTATATAAAAACATTTTCATAAATTGTTGAAATGTATTTACTCATATTCAAACCACCAGGTTTAATGATAATTTTATAGTGGTCAAGTTTAAATAAAAATATTAATAGTACATTGTGGTTCATTAAAACTCGATGTTCTGTGTAACAAAAGCTATTGATGAAATTATATATATTCTAAAAAATCATGATATATCATGGTGTTAAAAGATATTTATATTATATATTGTGGATGATATGTCAGTTAATGTATATACTATATAAGATCATAATAAATCAAGCTAGAGGAGACAAAAGGGCTATACTAAAAAATGAAGGAAATATTCAAAAATTAAAATTGGGTATCATGTATTATTAATTGTCTCTACATGAAGGATTTTATAAAATATGTTAAAATAATTAATTTGAACCCTATGAGTATTAGGTCTTTTTTAATTATTGATAGAATTGGATCTGTAACTTTCTGATTGACTATGTCGTCCAAACATCCTCAAGTTCATGACATGTTCCACATTTCATTACTGAGGAAATTCATTTCAAATAAAACACATGTGTCCATATATGAGGTAATAGAGTGGGATTCCTAATTTTCTTTTAATGAAGAACCTATCCAGATTCCTGACATAAGATAGATTGTGTTGAGGAAGTGGAAAAATCGATTGGTGAAAGTCCTTTGGAGAAATCTTAAATTGGAAGAGATATCATGGGAGCCTGGAGAAACTATAAAAAAGGAATATTAACCATTTTAAATTAAATATATAGTAAAAAATATCAATGGTAATATTTTCTAATGTTGGAGAATGTAATACTGAGATCCTGTTGTGGTAGCTAAACAACATAACCTAGACTATTACACTCTAAAGAACTTTTATTCATCAATATATATAAATTAATAATTATTGAATGTTTGAATTGTATATTTTAGAAAAAATATCATTTTTTAATTCATTAAAAATATATTATATTAATATTAAATTTTCTATTTTGTTTCAATAATGATATATTTTTAGGTGATTAGTGAAAATACCACTCTGTTAAAACTGAGTTTCTTCTTAAAATTATAGGATGTAAGTATATACTATTACTCGAAAACCATTTTATGTTATAAAATATTAATTTTATAAATATATTTATGAATTTGAAAATATTTTTTAGAATTACTAATACTATTTGTAGCATTTTAAGAACCAATTAAGGATGTTAATTTTTTTACATTTGATTCTTTAATAGTAACATGAATTTATTCACAATGTAATGGTTACTCTCAAATCAAGTATTAACTCCTCGTTTAAAATTAAATAACCTTTGTGATGTTCTTTTAATAATTTTTTTTTTTGAATATAATATTTTTTAAAATAATGTTTTTGAAAAATATGTGAGAGTTTATGGATGTAAAAACTCAAAATAAGGGGAGAAAAGTTTTTATTTAAAACGTTTTTATTCGGTATGTAGAGTATCAGAATGAGAAGCACCAGACGTGGTGTATTAGACTGAGCAGAACAAGTCAAAGAAATTATCATATATGTAAATTTTTTGATTGGATGATCCATCAGTCTCAGTTTCATAGGTATGATGTTTAAGATTTATTGGACCCTATGGTTGTTAGGAAGGTAGTATATTTCAGAAGTGGTTTAATGAAGATAGTGATGTTAGGTGTTATAATTTTATTAAATATTATAACCTAAAATTAGATGCCTCTTTTCTTATCTTGGAGTTATTAAAAATCCAGAAAACTTTCATTATATATTATTTTGAAGAAATTGAGGAGTCATAATGATTGTATTAGTTCCATAAATCGGGAAAATTTTGCGTTAGATCTAGAAGTACTAGACACAAAAATTTTCAGAAGTCTGAATGAGTTATAGCTGATGAGGTTTGAATATTTTCAAAGTTCTAGAGTGGAGTTTACATCATACTAAAAATACAATGATAATCATAATTTCATCATAATTATAATCCCATCATAATGATAATTACATCAAAATGATAATTCGATATTAACTAGAATCCATCATTATTATGATTCCATCAGAATGATGGTAAGGATGTTCTATCAAAATGAATACGAGAAGTAATGTTAATATTACTAACTTTGAGGAGGAAATTTGATCTGGATAACTTTGATAAGGATATTCAATCATACTAACTATGAGAAGAAAATTCAATCAAAATATCTCTCAAGAGGAAATTCAATCAAACTGACATTGAGGAGTAAATTCAATCAGACAAGCTATGATAAGTAAAATAAATTGGACTAACTCTAAGGATGATTGTCACCTGGACTGACTCTGAGCCGGAAACTCAGGAAAACTGACTCTAAGAAATAATGTCCATCAGACTTACTTTAATGAAGAATTTCAATTTAGAATTATCTAAGGATGTTCCATCATAATGAACTGAGTAAGTTTCATCATATTGAGATGAGGAAGTTCCAACATAATGAGATAGGGATATTCAATTGTACTATATAAAATTTGGGAAGTTCCAGAAGGTGAATTACTAAGAAGACTCAATAAAATTCTAGAAGGTTCTAGAAGAGTTGATGTTTTCAAAAATTTAGTAGAAATATGAGTTACTTTAAAGGTTTTTGAATTTTATTAAGTGGTAAATATTTTTCTACTTCCCAAAATTTCTATTATAGGATGCCTATAAATAGATGAATAATAAATTCTTACATTGAAACTATTTCACATATTATAAAGAAATATCACTTTTGAGATTGAGTAAGAATTATTTCTGGATATATACCTCATTAGAATATAAGATAGTTGATGTTTTTCATATGGTATAGATGAAGATCATATAATGTACGATGGTATTAAGGAATATTGGACTCAGAAGATTGTCTAGAGTTTTAGAAGTGTTGTGTGAGAAAATTTTTAATCTTAATGGTTCAATCAGAACAAGTCAATCGAACTAAGTAATTCAGAAAGAGGAAATTAGAACCATAGAAATCAGAATATGGTTCTAGATAGTTTTTTTGTGGAGAATTTACTTTGTGATCTAGTATTTTGTAGCTTATTTATTTGTTACCAAATATTGAAAACTGAATGGATTCCGTATAATAATTATTTTTGGGATAGAGAATATTTCTAAATGGAGTTGTCACAATTTAAATTCACTTCTTCATTATATATAATTTATATAGACCAATGGAAGTGTCTATGATAAGCATGCAGGTTCTCACATTGTAGTTTAACCTTTTAAATATTTTGTGATTTACTTTCTTTCTTACTTTTTCATGAATGATTATTTATTAAAATATGATAAAGATATAAACTTGAACTAGTTGTAGGGGTTAATTTTTTAAATGTAACAAAACTTATAAAATTCATCAACCAATTCACCCCCACAGTTCATATTTGATCATATGGAACTTCAAATTATATCAAAGGGGAGGATCCTTTACTGAATACTTAACATGGATAATATCAATTATGTCAAAATATTAAGAATTTCTATATTTTATGGGAAAAATATTATGGATGGGATTATATGATGATTCCATATTTCTTATCTCTGGGCTTAGAAGTTGTTGATACTTCTACAATTAGTTATCCACATATTAAGAAATATTATCCTATGCTGATTGTAGATAATAGAAATATTTAATTTTAAGGAAACTATATAAATTATATTATAAGTTCTATATCAAAAAAATGTTTATATGAAGGTGAAGGGTCTCAAAATATCATAATTTTTAGGAAAAGATAAAAAGTATATTCGAAGGGAATAATAATGTGATGGATGAAAAAACTAAAAACCTAGCATATTATGTTTTAACACATAATAATGAGAGATCAAGAAACTATTTATGAATATTTTATCGTGGTAAATGAAATAGTTTGCAACATTAGAGGATTTGGAGATGTTTTAGAAGATTCAACAATAGTTATGAAATTTATGAGAAACAATCCTAGTATGTTTGATTCCAATCATTCCTCTATATAATTTTATGACGATTTATGTCTTAATGAATTACATTCAATTCTTTTTTTACTTACGAAATATAAAAATATCCAACAATTAAAAATAATATGAAAGACAAAATGGATTTTGAATCTATGATAAAGATGAAGAATCATGTTTTTTAAAATGATGATATTTGTGATTATAAAAATAAGAGGGATGATGAGTTGAATGATAAAATCATGTCTCTAATATCTAGAAACTATCGTAGATAAATAATGAAGTATGGAGATAAACATAATCTAAACTATTTTGAGTTTAGCAGAATGGGGGTATTTTCTATGAATTATCCTAACAATTTTTTTTAATAATATCAAGAATATTTTGATAAAAAACCACAATAGATTATATGGAACAAAATCTATAATGAAAAAAGTCATCCAAAAAATATAAGAAGAATTTTAAAAGGAATTAAAAAAGTGTGTGGATAAGTAAAAAAGAATCAGAATCAACTGAAAAGAATTATTCAGATGATAATAGTTTAAAAAAGGATAGATAATTCATTGATAAAGTTTAGAAAATTGAAGGATACTCAAATAGTGAAGAAGTGGGAGGTGAAAACTCTAACAAGGAGTATCATATCAGAATATAACTTGTTGCAGGTCATGACCAAATCAGATATCTAAATATGATGATAATGAATTATAGTTGAAACGTTTCTAAATTTTAAGAACATTTTTTAAAGAAAAAATAGTAATTCATCTCATTGAATATAAGCTACAAACAGATAATTTTTGAATAGGGATTCATGGATAAAGATATCACTAAAAAGGTGGAATCTAAATAAGAATAACTTAATAAGTTTCAATAAATACTTCTTGAGTATGAATGTGACTTGAGGATGATGAATGAAGATTACAAGAAAGGATTGTATGTAAAAGAAAATATTTCTAATGTTTCTTATAATGATCATTTAAATAATAAGGTGAAACACAAACCCTCTAAAAATAATTCTTCATCTGATATTTATAACATTTTATGTGAAAAAAAAGTGCTTGTATTGTTTGGATAGTGAAAGGAAGTGAAATAACTTTCACATATACAAAAGATGAAAACTCACTCATAAAGAAATATGGTCTATTCCAAGACTATGTTAGATAAGGAAGAAGTTATCATCCTCAATAATTATTTATATATATTGATGTTACATCAATATAAAATCACGATTTTATAGTTTTATTGGTTTTGTAGAATCTATGGTCACACGACTTATAATTTTTAGAATAACTTGTCACATCTTGGATTAATGTATGAAAAAAGAGAATGGTATGGTGGAATAAGAATGAGTAACTTTCCAAACCCATAAGAAGTTAGAAAATAAATTTTTTATGATTTTAGAAACTTTCCAAAAATATCAATTTGAATGTATGAATGAATATTGGGGATGATGTGATGAGGATGGTCATGATGCATAAATATGTATGACACTCCTTCCAGAATAAGATTCTTATAGTATAAAAGAAAAGGAATCCATAAATAATAATGTTAAAGAAATAGATTTTTTTAGAAATCATTGGAAGTATGAAAAATGAATAAACAATGGATACTTTTTAGTGGTTGTTCATACCACATGATAGGTGATATAGAAATCTTGTAAAAAATTTAAAATCATGATGGAGTATTCATTACTTTTAGAAATGCTAGATCCTTGAAATTCAAATGAATAATAACTACTAAGATATATCCTCAAAAAATAAATCTAAGAAATTTATATTTTTCTATTGTCCATAACATAACATAATTAATATAAGTCAAATATGTGATAATCTAAAAGCAGTTGTCTTCACAAAAGATTATTGTATCATAAAATGTGTAAAAATTTGAAAAGTTATTACCCTTGGAGAAAGAAAAAGTGGAAATATTTTTCAAATTAGAGAACTTAACATGTTTGAATATCTAAGTGCTAATAATGAGAATATGTTATAGCACTGAATACATGAACACCTTGGGAAAAAATCAATAATATTTCTAAAGTTTATGTTGTACGAAAGTTTCTAAAATTGAAATAAAGAGAAAATGATGTTTCTATATGTTTTCAAAATGGGATGATGTCTAATAAAAATCATAAGAAAGGCGAGTTTCAATATACCGTACCTCTTGAATTTATTAATTCCATCTTATGTAGAATGATGATACATCAATAAAAAATATTTAATTTGTATTTTATCATATACATTGATGATTTTCATTTAATGGAGAACATCATTTTTATGAAACAAAAGGCAGGGACTGTTGAACATTGTAGATTACTTAAAAAGTATGTCGAGAAAAAATTGGGGTTTAAATAAAGAATTTGAGAAAATATAATAGTGCATAATTCACTTGCAATGCATTTCAAACATATGTGAAAATCATGGAATCAAACATCAGTATTGTGATCCATATACCCCACAATAAAATGGAGTAGCAAAAATGAAGAAGATAAGTTTGGTGGGAATGTGAAGAAGCATTTTAGTAGAAAAAAATATTTCAATGTTCTATTAGAGGTAATCAGTTAGTACTATTGTAAAATTCCAGAATAGATGTTTTTTGAGGCCGAAATCAAACATGAATTCTTATTAAAGTTTCTATAAAAAACCTTCAATGTAATACTGAAAGGCTTTTCGAATTCCAGGTTTTCTAAAAATTAAAAACTTGGATCTTGGAATGTTTGATAAGAAAGGTGAATAATGAATATTTGTGGTTTATTCACCCAATGAAATAATTTATAAAAATAGTTTTTTTTTTTACAAAAAGTGTTGGATTCATAGGGTGTGAATGTTATTGGGGACCCTATCAAAGTTTTTTAGAATGTTGTGAAGGCTAAACTAGAGGTTTCCAATTAAAGTAAGAATGAAACAAAATAGAATTATCAAGATTATTAATACTAGTGTGATAAAGAATATGAATCTAGAAAAGAAACATTGAGATTTAATACTAAACAAAGGAATTTTAATACTAAAAACATTTATGGGAATCAGAAGACTCCAATTCAAACTAGGAGAAAGTTGAGCTTAAAAAACCAGACTTCACTTTTCAAAAAAATTGAACTGGAATCAGTTTACAAATCTTTTCAATGTAAATAATGGGTGGATTATATTTGTGAAGAGTTGGATCATATTGAGGTAAATTAAATTTGGGAACTTATTCCATATCTAGAAAATAAAAGTTTAACTATAAATAAGTGGGTTTACAAAAAAACTGAATGAACATTGATATGTTTCAAAAAAAACAAACACTTACTTGTTTGTAAAGGTAATTAAAAGGTGGATAGTTTTGATTTTAAAGATAATTTTTCAAAATTTATATTATTATTAACTATTATAATGTTTCTTTTAGTGGATGTATATAAAAATTTTAAATTTTATCTGATGGATGTATAGTTAGCTTTCATAAATAGAGTTATTGATGAATGAATTTAAATTGAACAACCTTTTTGTTTTCTACATGATAATGATGAAAAAAATGTTCACTAATTAAATAAATTCTTTTATGGTCTGAAATAAGATCTACATGTCCCGGATTCAAAACATGTTCACTTCTTGAGAATGTTCAATTTTTTAAGGAATTATTGGTATTAATTTGTATGTGAATGATGTTAACTCCATCACACTAATTGTTATTGTGTTTATAGATGATAATTTTTTTATGGGGATGGATAATATGTTGGTAAATAATTTTCTATGTAAATGAAGAAGGATTTTAAATGTCTATGTTGGAATAATTAACATTCATCCTTGGTCTACATGATGATTAAAAGGAAATATACAATTTCTTATGTCAGGAAAATTGTGTCCGGTAATTTTTAAAAAATTCATCATGGTATAATACAAATAAAAATATATTCTTATTTTAGTGAGGAAAATGTTTGGTAATGTTGATTTTGGGAAAAGAGTGAATAAAAATGAATTTTTAAAGAATATAAGAAGATTTATTTATCTCACAGCCTCAAGAACTGATATTTTTTATTTTGTTACTTTGCATGCTAGATATCAGAGTGATCCACAATAATCACATATATTGGTTGTTAAGATAAATATATGGTATACTAAAAGAACAAATTCACATGGTATTATATACAAAATATGTCATAATATAAAAAATTTAGGGATATACTGATCATATTTGAGCTGGAGAATATAATGATAGAAAATAGACATCTGGAACAACATCTTTCCTGGGTGAATGTTCTGTGTGTTGGAATAATTTAAAAGAAGTTTAGTAACATTGAGCACAATAGAATTAGAAAATGTTTAAACTACCAACCCTTAAAGTTCGATGTTTTCAGTGAAGTTTCAGCTAGATTATTTGAAAGAAAATGTTTCTAAACCATTGAAGGCACTTTGTGATAATAAGAGTACAATCAATCTTTCAAAAAAATCATGTCCAAAATTCCAGATCAATACACATAGAAATAATTTTCGACTTTATAAAATAGAAATTTTTTGGTGAAGATGTTTTTCTAGAATATATCTCAATGAAGTATCAAATAGTTGAAACCTTCACAAGAGATATTAAAAAATAATGTTTTTTTAATTGAGGCTGAAAAATCATCATAATCCATCTCAAATTAATTTCTTATCCTCATAAGGAAGTCTCCCTCCATTCATTGGATTATGTTGAAAAAAAGGAAAAAATAAGTAATAAGTTTATACTTTGTAAGCAGTTTTTAATTACCATTATTTTATTAATCTCAAGATGTGGTTATCAGATAATGGGGGAGATAAAAATGAAAATATAGATTAAAAAATGTCAGAAAATATTAATGTAAGGGGAGTTTATCTTAACATGGTCATAATATTTTCTTCTCATTAATGATGGAATTACTTAAAAAACATTACTTTTTCTAGTATTTTTGTGTCATGAAACTCTATTTTGTGAAAGGTTCTATTTTGGTAAAAGTAAAGGAAAACATGAGTTATATATAAAAGGTGAGTGGTAAAAGTTGTTAATGAATTTTTTTAATAAAATTCAAAGAAGGATATTAAACAAATTTTATGATGTTATTTTAAAAAAGTTTTTTTATTTCTTGAAAATGAATATTTTAAAATAGAATATATTTTATAATTATGTGAAATTTACATTATTTTCAAAACTAAACACAAAGGGGTAGAAAGGTTTCGTTTTTGTGGATTTTTTTTCTAGATATAGAGGATCAGACTAAGAAGCACCAGACACAAAGTATCAGACTGAGTAACACTATTTCTAGAAGTTATCAAAAATATAAAGTTGTTTATATAATGATCTATCAGTATCATTTTCATTAGAATGAATTTAATTATTCATTGGACACCACGGTTGTTAGAGTTTCATAATGTTACTAAAGTGGTTGAATAAAGAATGTGATTCCAAGAGTTAAAATGTTCTTAATTATTCTACTCTAAAATAAAATGATGATTTTAGGATCTTTTAGATCTCTTAAATAATGAAAAATATCAGGATAAAAGATTTCAAAGAAATGGATGAATTGTAAATAATGTATCGATTCTATAAATCAAGAAAAAGATTTCATCAAATCTAGAAATATTTGTAAGAGATGGTTACTGATGTCTGAATGAGTTATAGCAGATAAGGTATGACTATTTTAGAAATTATAGGGAATTGTTTCCATCGTAATGATAATTACATCATAATGATAATTCCATCATAAATATATATAAATTGTAATGACAATTACATTGTTATGAAGATTCTATAGGACTGAAGTTGTGGAAGTTATATCAGACATACTCTGAGAGGGAAAGTTAATCAGACTAAATTTGAGTATGAAATTCAGTTAGATTGACTCTAAGGAAGAAACTAAACCACACTTTCTTTAAGAAATAAATACAATTAGACTTATTTTGAGGAGGAAAGTCAATCAGGATAACAGTTATGAGGAATGTCAACCGGAATGACTCGAGTGAGGAAATTCAACCAGACTAACTATGAGGTGGAAATTTAATTGGACTAACTCTTATAAGACATGTATATAAGGATATATATAATGAGGAAAGTCAATTCAGAAATATCTTAGGATGTTTTTAAATAATGAGTTGAGTAATTTCTATCTTAAGGAGCCGATGAAGTTCCATCATTCATAAATAAAAATGTTAATCTATATAAAATAAAATTTAAGAAGCTCAAGAAGTATTATTAATAAGAAGAAATAATATGTTTTAGAAGGTTCCAGAAGAGTTTATGTGGTAAAAAAACAAGTTTAAATGTGATTTGATTTCATAGAATTTTGAATTTGAGTAAGCAGGAAAACTTTTTTAGTTTCCCACAATCTCAATTCTTCAAGTCCAACAAATAGATGAACAGCACATTCGTACTTTTGAACATTTTCACAAGAAAAAATGGTGGATAACTATAGAGTTTGAGTAATTTTTCATTCCGAATAGAGACCTCATTGGAATATCAAACATCTTAATGTTTTCTTACTATATTTAGGAAGATCATACTATTGAATATCAGACTAAGGAAGATCATAATGGGGAAGACCGGAGAGGGAATATTGAGTAGAGTTTGAGAAGGAAAGTTTGAGAAAAGGTTTTATCATATTGTGTTTATCATGATGAGTTAATCCAACTAAGTCAATTATACAGAAGAAATCAACCGTAGAGAATCAAACTGAGGTTTCAGATAGAGTTGTGTGGATAAATTTTTTTATCATCTTTTCTTTTCTTTCTTATTTATTGGTTATAAAACATTATATTATAATGAGATTCAGTATAATCATTACTATCAAGATATATAATTTTTCTAACAGGAATGGGAACAATTTTTATTTACTTTTTTATTTTAGTGAATTTCCATATACCCATGGGAGTGGCTATGGTAAGGATGTAGGTTCTTACACTGAGGCCGAACATTGTAAATCTCATGTGCTTTTACATACTTTCCTTATATTTCCTGCATGAATATTTTATATAAGGTGATAAGGATATAAATTTTAATTGGTTAAAAGTTTGTGTTTTTAAAAGTATTGAAACTTATAAAACTCATTAATTGATTCTCCCTCTCCTTCTTAGTTAGTATTCGATCCTTTGGAACCTCAAAATGGACACGTTTACACCACATTAATACTCACATATCTATATAATTTCTTATTGTAAATCTATAATATTTACCCTATTAGTCCAAAATTTCACTATCAAGATCTTTTGGTAACCATTGGATAGAAAAAGGTATTCATTTCAAATAATAATTTTATGTAAAATTCAATAACATAGCATGATTATTATCAACTAATTAGATTTTCATATTAATTATATTCATTAAAATTTAGTCTATTCATAGTAATATATTGATATTATAAAAAATTATATACATTAAAAATACTATATTTATTTTATTATCATTTTATATTAATCTATCTGATCAATTAGGACAAAACAAATCACTTTTCATGTGTTTGTGCGGACTACCACCTCCACAAGCAACACAATTCATTTTTTATAACCTCTAATAATTGATTGTTCATAGATTTTATTTAAAGGGTAAATATTATTTTATGATAACATTATGAGTTTTTATGAAAAATTTGATAACCTATTGGGGATATGCTCAATAAACCATCATTTTTAATTAAATCATTTAAAACAAGCATGTAAAGATGATATATTTTATTCAAATTATATGTTATTTTCATATCAATTACTTTTTATTATAAATACATTCTATTTATTATATATTACTATCTTTAACACTAAATAATATAATTATTATTCTATTATAATTATATTATGATAAACTGTTACAAAATAATTCATTAAATCTAGGTATGTTCATGTGTGGGTTGGTTTAACCGCCTATTTAAGCATTACTTTGAATTTAAATCATAAATGAATATGGGAACATAATTTTAGGTATAATATAATATAAATTCTTATATAATATTTTTTTTGATTTCAGGGATGTTATATCCCTAATTTATTCATTAATTATAAAAACACCCTTCGATCATCAAAAATCATCAAAACATACTTTTATTGAGTTTATATTAAAGGATAATGATTTAAACACTTATGAATAGATTTTAAAGAATAATTAATAACTTTAAATAATCCTTAATAGTAATTTTAATGACCTAGTAATGGTTAGCATTATAAGTATAGTGAATACATACCACACTATTATGAAACAAGTACAATAGATCAAAACATTAAACACTCGATGTTGGAAATTGGTAGAATTCATATAGATAATAACTATTAATGACATGTATAACTAAAAATAGATATAATTAAGCTTATGAATTAAGTGAATATGATATTTTTTGATACATGAGGCTATAGTATGTTTATGGATTCCATAACAAGTTGTAAGGTTCTCTATCTAAAATTCCTCTCTTTTGGACATGTTTGGAATTATCCACCTAATTTCATTTATATGGTGTATATGAAACTTATTTTAGATATTGTATCTTTAGAATAATTTGTTAATGATACTTCAAGATCAGTTTAAATACATATTTATCATGTTTTGTTTATTGGATTACAACCCAAACATTAAGTGTGGGGTTTATGTCTCAATTTTCATTCATTGGGAGCCATGTTATATTCACCAATTATTTTTTGTGGTATATACATTTTCATGGAATATTTTTTACTATATTACACATAAAATTTATGCAAATAAAAAGTTTATATTCTTATTCCTTCCCTGTAATCTTTGTAAAGGCACCAACCCAAGTATCCTAGAGTTGGTGGGTACTTAATTACTTTGGCACTAGATACTAGGAATCGCATCTCAATGAACCGAATAGTTTAGTAGTCATGGAAAACTATATACATACTTGAATATCACACTATCATAGAAAACCTAAAATAAAACAATGTATTATATTTAATATTACCATTATTAATTTTATTATATCCCTTCACATCAATCATAATACACTTCCAGGTATCCTTGAGAAAGGAAAAAAAGAGAGGGGTGAGCTGAGATTCTCAACAAGGGTATGCATACAGTGGAAACTAGTACCAATTAAATAAAATTTAAATAATATGGACAAGATATTTGATAATAAAATATTCCATACAACTAGTATCATAAAATAAGGGACTAAATATATGGATAATATAAAAAAATAAATAATCATAACCTTAAAAATAACTTGTTTCATAATTATTGAATTCATAATTTTAGACATGAAAAAGTATCATAAAAACCTATTTCCAAGAAACCATAGATTAAAGCGATAAGGACTCACCCTAATATAAAAAAGTAGGTTTTTAATGAGGCATAATAATAAATTTAATTTCAATAGTGGGTCCTTACCATCACTTACTAAGTCCAATTCATTCATAATATTAATGGGGTGAAACATAATCAATGTGAACATTGGTACTGTAAAACAACTATATAAAATTTTAATAATTTCACCAATAAATAAGAATAATCATAAATCATATAGAGTAATATTGTGAATCATATATAATTATTATATACCAAGTAAATTATAAAATTCACAAAATACTAGTAACATAAAAAATATATATATAAAGTACCACGGGAAAAGTTTATGAGGAAAATACACAATTCACATTGAATTAACTTATTTAAAAAATATTCAAAAAATTTGAGAATTTTTTTTTAAAAATCATCTCATAAAATTTAAATGGATTCATGAAAGCAATGGTAGGTCATTTTAGTGGGTAATTCCATACAAGAAACATAAATTAAAAAAATATTCCTTTACACTCGATTGTAAAAAGGTAAAAAATTACCTCGTTTGGAAAAAGAAAAAAAGATTAATTTTGAAACATGTTCAAAAAAATAAAACATTTGTAAAAATATGATTAATAAATAATTTAATAATTTTGAAAACATCAATTTATTCATTTTAAGAAAAATATAAACAAAGAAGTGATATATTATTGGCCGAGAAGAATGAAAATATCGGTATTCATTAAAAACAATAATTCGGAATCTAGAGTTCTTGAAGAGAGGAAATTTAATGGAAAATGTATATGTTTTAGAATAACTATATGAGAATAAAATATATTTTTTAGGATATAAAAATAAAATAATTTCCCCACTGGGTACATAAACATAAACAATATCGAGTAATGATGAGATTGTGAAATAAATTCTTACCTGAAGTTCAAATTAATTCATATGTTTCTGAAACTCATTATAATAAATATAGACTTATAAAAAATCTATTTCAGATACATATTCATATATATTGTTTTTTTATATTTTATCACCCCTTTCTTAACAATTATTTTTTAAAATAATTATTTTAGTTAACAACTGCTTCTTTTTTCATGTATATTTTGGTTCAATAGTTTCAGAACGTTTTCATTGATCGTGGTTCAATAATATATAGAATTTTAATCATGATATAAATTTAATATATATTTATTATATATTTATTATTATTAATCCACTAAATCTATATATAGAAAAATGAATTACACCATTCGTTGGGACAGCTGGTCGTAAGTGCGCAAGAACAATGTTTTCATTTTTTTATGGATTAAAAAACACAAAGATAATATTAATTAAAATTTATAGAATAATTATTATATAATATAAATAACATATATTTATTAAATATACCCAAATTACCATCCATGTAAAGCAGAAATTAAAAACAAATTTCATTACTTTGTAGAGGTTGTAGTCCACACGTACACATGAGCGATGCTATCATTTTCCAACAAATTATAAGGGAAGAAGGTAGATGTTATATTATAATTAAATAATTATAATAATTTCATAATTATCTTATATAAAATTTTAATCCATCATTATATTTAATTGTGAGATTCGGTGATGAAAAATTAATTACATCAATTCGTGAGGTGACAATCCGCCGTACACACAATCAATGTATTTGTTTCCCATTTGATGCAATAGGATATGGAAATGGGTTTTGAAATAAACATTAAAAAATTAATTATTTTTTATATAATTTTTTTATTAATTTTAATTTTTCATATATAATTTACAGTGGTATAAGAATACATAAAAAATGAAAGAGCTAGATGAAGACGATTCCATTCTCTTAGAGAAACCTACTTTGGACCTCTATTAAAAACCATAGGGTTGGTATTTTCAGAAGAAAAAAACCACTATAACGTGTTTTTGGATGTTTTGTATTGAATTTTTGGTTTTAATTGTGTTAAATTTCTCAATAGATGTGAATGAGTTAGGGAGTGGAGGTTCCCTTTGTAATTGAGGTGAGTGGAAAACATGTAATGTTTTTAACATTTAAAATAATTTCTAGCCAATTTCATTCAAAAAAGTATCCAAAATAGAAATTAATGAACTTAAAAATATATGAGGTATAAAAATGCCTAAAATTTATAAATTTAAAATTCTTTTATTCATTTTAACTCTTATATTTTTATTTCACCCCCAATAAATCTACATAAACCATAAACGGGCTAACCATTTTTTACTTTTTCAACTTCTCATTATGAATGAAAATAATTTAAAATTATTAAATTATATTAATATTTATTATTCCAAATATTCAATTCATTTTACAAAATTCAATTCATTTATGTTGAACAATTTAATTTAAAATTAAACGAACAATCGCGATGAAAAATAGTTTCCGAAGTAAAATTTTTCTTATGTATAAAAAGGTTTGATATAAAAATTCAACATAAGATGGATTAAAATGGAATAAATTAGATTAATAAGAATTTTATTTAACTATTTTTTTTATTAAAACCTTTTTTAAAAAACATAATATGGTAAATTATTTATATGAAAAATATGTATTTAGTAAAAATCAGAATTTTCCACTATTCATCAAAAAATTAATCTTCTGAGAAGATAATCAAAACATTACTCTAACATAATCATTTAATTTTTATTCAAAAAATTAATTTTTTATTTTCAAATGCATTTTTGAAATGTGGATAAAATACAAGTTAAAATAATTGCATAAAATTTGAGGAATTGTTTTAGATAAATATAATTATTAAGCATAAAACAATATTTATTATTATCTTATGCCTCGAAAAATATTAAGATGATTGGTAATTTTTTACTAAATATTTAATATTAAAATTTAATTAAACTCATTTATCAATTGGATTTAATTAACATTATTAAAAAAACATTGTGTGTAAAAAAGCCGGTTTTTTTGAAAAAAACATACTTTCAAATAGTTTTTATTTTAATTTCACATCATTTTATATCCAGTTAATTTATTTTATAATTATTTAATAAAAATAAATTTCATAATTTATTTTTACCTATTATTACCCCCTAATTTAATGGATAGTTTATAATGGTATACACAATTGTTGTTTATTTAGAAACAATATTTTTTTATTTCAATATATAATGGAGAATAAATTTATTTTAAAAAATATATCATAAAACATAGGGGTGTTATATTATACCCTCATTCAAAAACTTTTGACCTCAAAATTCCCATTATTTCACCTCTTGAATATATTTTGGTAGTTCATTATAATTTTATCAGGTTCTCATGTTTTCTATTCTATCTTATGTTTTCTCCAAATAACCTTTCCCAGCCGAGTCATTTGATTCACCAAGACATATTCTCTAGTGTCCAGAATTAGAATAGGCTCTTCAAACTAAGATATATCAGGTTCTAATTCTATTTCCTCATAGGTGATAACATATGTTTGTTCTAGCATGTAATTATTTAATAATGATATATGGAACACATCTTGTACTTTAGATAGGTTTGGGGAACTAAAATATGGTAATCCAAAAAATCAATTCATTAACTAATTTCAAAATGTCTGATGTACTTATGAAATAGTTTTCCCTTAATACTGAACCATATATAAAACTACCATAGAGATACTTTCAATAGAACATGATCTCTCACTTGAAATTCTAAATCTTCTATTTAGATAACATCGTATCTATTTTTCCTTATTTGATAAAAACTTAAATGGATTTGAATAGTCTTTTCCTTTTATATTGTCACCTCCACATGTTTTGGTCCTAAAATATTCCTCTAACAAACATTATCCCAACAAGCTAGAGCATGAAATATCTTCTCATATAATTCATTGTTGGGATCCATTTGAATAATTTAATAGAAAACAATGTTATTGGTGAACTCTGCCAAAGGTTAGTACTCACTCCACATACCTTAAAAGTTAAGAGATCATGACCTCAACATGTCTTTTAAAGGGTTGATAGTCCTTTCAGAATTCTTATAAGTTTGAGGATGACAATTGGCTCTAAAATGAATCCAAATATCAATACACATATGAATTTTTTCTAGAATATTTATGTAAATCATGGATCATGATCATAAAAAATTTAAATAGGTTCACCATGAACTCATACAACGTCATTAACATAGAATATTTTATGTCACACGAGAGGTAAATATTCACTTATATAAAATAAATATAATGAGTTGGTTATTAGATTAATAATAAACTATATTAAATAATTCCTTCATTTAGAATTTAGTAATCTAGGGGAAAAGTCCATAGTAATTTCATCTCATTTTCACATAAGAATAGGAATAGGTTACAAGAATCATCTAGGACGATATCATTAAGCCTGCACCTATTTCAAAATAAAACATATTGACACATAATTAGTAATTTACCACTTCATATTGGCCAACCAAAAATGTTTCTTCAAATATCTATACATATTGAAAATCTCAATCCATCTAATTTTTCTCATGTTGATATATTTATTTCAAAATATTTATTTCAAACTCTAATAATCTATGTCTATCTAAAATCATTTTTAATAGAGATAATAACTTTATATCATAAAAAAAATATTACTAATTCCAACTCAAGGTCATGGTTTGGATAATTTTTTTCTTTTATCATTTATTTTATTAATGTATATGAAATAACATTATCATCGAATAAAAGACACAACCAATTCCCTTCTTTGATTCATCACTATTTATCACAAATCATTCATTTCCGGAGGGTACAGTCAAAATTAGAGAATTATCTTATTTCCATTTCAATAATTAAAAACATTATTCATATTCATTTTTCCATATAACTCTTACCCATTAATTATTATTCTTGGTAAAAACTTTATCCAATAAAAAAAAATTGAAAAATTTACCAATAGTAAACTTCCATACAAATGAATCGATTTCTCTGTGTTATGTTCATTGGGGTAGCACATTATTGGACTACCTTTTTCATCATAGGATCAAATGAGATTCAATCCTAGAAGACATTAAGACTTAGAAAATAAAAATTCTAAATCAAAAAATAACAATTTATAAATTTTCCATAGTACTCTTTTCTATTACGAATATCAAGATTCATATATAAGAAATAATCATGGTCCTCATAGCTCATAGAGTTTACCAAGATAAAATCAATAAATATGACACAAATATTATCTAGATATTCCTTGACTACTCAATTAATTTGATACATAATAATAGGGTGTTAATTAGTAACTCCAAATAGAATTACTGCTAAATCATAAAATCCATATCATGCATGAAATACTATCTTTGTTATATCTTCCTTAATTAATTGTAATTGAAGATACCAAAAATAGAGGCCAATATATGAAAAATATTGAGCGACATGAATTTGATCAAATAAATTACCATTACAAGGTATATGATAATTTTTATTTGTCATAATAACATTTATTTCTCAATAATCAATTCACAACCTCATATATCAATATTTATTCTTAATGAAACGAATAGGGGCTTCCCAAGGTGAAAAAATAAGAGGTATAAATCCATTATCACAAAAAATCCAATTGTTTTTTATTCAACTCCATTAATTATATATTGAAAATTCTATAACGAGTATTTTAAATAGGCATTTAATCTCGGATTAAATCAATGGAAAATACAACTTCATGCTTTTCTGGATTTCCATGTAATTCCATAAGAAATAAATCAATGTTTTGGTTTATAATAGGTACATCCTCAGTTTCATGATTAGATTTTCTATATGTAGGTTGTATCTACTCTTACTACTCAATTATCTCATTCCAAAGATCTACTGGAGGTGGATCTTGACATGACTCAGATGATGATGTCTCCCATTGAAAGATAACTAAATCTATATCTTCATGAATAATCATAATTACCTTATCATTTCAGTAAAATTTTTAATAATATTTTGAAATCCTATAAATACTATATAATATATAAAAATGAAACATAGTTAAAATTATAAATCTAATAAATAGGATATTTTTATGTACCATAATGGAAACTAAATGGAATATACATTTTGCAGTGATACTTCCACTAGAAGTGTTTGTTTATAACTCAATTATCAGGGTGATAGGGAAATATCTAATTTTAGTAGATAATATAGAATATATAAAATAGTGTGAATATTTATAATAGAATAAATCGGTACACAAATTTTAAGATATTATTTAATTTACTACCACCACATCTTGAGGAACTTCAATCTTAGTTGTTGTGATCACATAAACTTCACCATGCTCCCTTGTCATTTTCAAGGGAAAATTCCCATGATGTCTTGGATAATCATTTTTTTAGTGCCCCATTTTATTACAATTGAAGCATTATATATTGAATGATTCTTTATTAACATTGAAATTATGATCTTGGTGGCCTTTCCCTATACACATGAAACATACTCTAATTCCAAGAAACAATGTTTCCATGGTGATTCTTTCAAAAATATATTAGAAGACAGAAATCACAACCTTCCCTTAAACCATTTTTCTATGATTCATTTTCCATACAGTTCATCTAGCCTATTTTTATATTTATTTCCTTAAATATTATAATAAATATTTAATTGTTTATCTTTCAGGATAATAGATGATGTTCCAACCTCATATAATTGTATGGTTTTGGTGACTAGTTCCCTTAAAAGGATTATATTTATCCCATAAAATAGATTTTCTATATTACTCTTTGAATTATGTATGTGTCGCATAACATGAATTTATAACATTTTATTGTTGGAATCTTACTTAGAGTCATCTTCCCCTTACTTTTATCATAGACTAATGAATTTTTTCTCCATATCCACTCATTGTCCATGAAACAAAAATATTTTCTCAAGAAATGGAACTTAATTTTTTTAAATCCATGATAATTATTACCTCCTCATTATTTGGGTTTTGAATTAATGACCACCATTTATCTACATTCCATTAGAGATGATAAACTATTATGAAAACATTTTCCCATTAATTACTTATTCAAGACACAAATATATTCTATAAGGAACATACCAATTGATCATGCATAAATGAGTTTTTATCCACATTGAATATTGGATGTTACTAACACATGAAGCATTCTAACATTTTCACACCATGTTGTGGAATATTATGTTTCTTTATATGGGAAAAGTTATTGTTTATAACCTGAGTCATCTAGACCAGTATATTTAAAATTTTCTTATCTTAGGATTCATCCTCGTTATCTTTCATAAGAGGAAAATCCCTACATGTATTACACACATTGAAAAAGATTCCTTTCCTTCCACTATTTATAATTTTTAAATGATTCAATGCACTATTTTATATCAAAAAACTATGAATCCTAATTTATAATTTCAAATACAAATGAAAAATATAAAATAAATTGTATAATGTATTCATATATAATATCAAAATCATAAGCATGGTTTCATTGGGAATTTTCTCAAATCATTAAAATACATTTAAAACATTCATAAAGGGTTATAATTATAATGTGAATTAAACAAAGAATATCCTTAGAGAGTGTAAAAAAAGGTGTGAAGTCAGGGAATACTCATCATGAACTAAAATTATGGCAATGATATACTCAAAACAACTCCTTTCAATTTTATTACCAAAAGATAAATATGTTCCAAAACCAATTACACTTTTATTATCCAAAAAAGATGTATTCCTAGAAAAAACAAATAATCTCTAACTTACCAAAACATTGAGATGTTATCATTTTCTTAAACATATCCTTAAATCGATCATAAGGTTATATAACCCAATTAATGTTTTTCTTAAATCAATTTTCCATGGCATGTACTAATCTTTATATCATACCAAATACAAATACCCTAACCCTAGTATCCCAAATTAGGTGGTTACATTATTAAATTGTCACAATGTACAAGAAATCACATAAAAACGTATGGAATAGTTTATTTGTCATGGAAAACTAGATACATACAAGAATATAAAATAAATATTTAAAAATTAAAATAAAACACAATATTTTATTTGAGAAAAAAATGATTCCATTTATTATATCCCTCAATATCAATCATAATTAACTCCCAAATCATCCTATGGATGGGAAACATAAGAAAGGGGTGAGATCAGATGCTTAGTAATGGAATCTATACACTAGAAACTACTACCACATAAATAAAACATGAATAATTTGGTCAATATATATAAAAAAATATAAATAATTACATGAAGTAGGTGTCTAAATCCCTAGATAACATAACATCATTAATAATCACATGGATAATAAAAACTAGATTAATAATGATTGAATGGATAATGTTGGACATTATAAAACATACAGTCATGGACTCATTCTAAGACATAAAATATAAATGTGTAAGTACTAAGATATATAAAAAAACTAGGTTGTATTATGAGACCAACTAATTCATAGATATACTATAGTGGGTCCTTTATATCACTTAGTATGTCCAATTCATTCATCATATGAGATAGTTGAAATATGATCAACACAATTAATCAACTTAAAAAACTACAATAAAAAATTGAATAATTTTCCCAAAAAAAATAATTGTAAACCATAAAAATTAATATTGTGAATATAATAAAAATAGTACATAGTGATTAAGGTATAATATTCAAAAAATAATTTTGACATAGAATAATATACTTTTAAAAGATCGTAGGAAACATTCTTGAGGAAAATACCCTAATAAAATTGAAATATCTTATTTAAAAATACTTAAAAATATTAAGGAAATTATTTTCAAATAAAATAACCTCATAATATGGTAATGGAATCTTCAAAATAATGAGTTTTAATGACACTAGGTAATTTTTTTTGTGTCATATACATTTAAAAAACATATATTTAAAATTATTATACAAAGGTAAAAAAGTTATTCATTTAGAAAATAATTAGAATATTCCTTTTAAAACAAATTATTAAAAAGTAAAAAATGTGTAAAATATTCTCTAATAAACCATTGGATAATTTTTAAAACATATATTTAGTTATTTTAAAGAAAATATAGACATGGAATAAAAGTATTCTTGACAGCGTATAAAAATAATGTATGTTTTTCTTTTGAACTATACCTTTTGGTATCATTAGTTATTAAAGAGATTTAATTCAATGTAAATCTGTTAGTTTATAACAATTACTATAGGATAAGAAAAATAATTTGTTTATGATATAAATATAATTGTATTTCCTCATTGGAGTCATGCACATAATCATTATCGTCATTGTTATAAATTTATTCAAGATAAAATACAAGAGAATGAAGAATTGAGGGCCATGCCTTACCAGGCCTAGGGGGTATAAAATAATGGAGACCTAGGGCATCACCATGAATTAAATTCACCCCCTTAGGCATCATGTAGGTGGCCTTGGAGAGGCAGGTTACATCAGAGCCATGGATGTGAAGGGAGGCCATATAATCTACGAATTTATTCCCCTCTCTCCATGTATGTGTAACTTGAATGTGGTTTTTCAGGAAGTCCTTACATCTCCTAATGGTGTGTGTGATAGACTGGGGAATAGAACCTCTACCCAGCAAGGAGTCGTGGATTATCTTCGAGTCAGTTTACACATGGGATATGTCCATATTTTTCTGATTACACAAGTTGAGCCCAGAGAGGAGTGCCTTGGCCTCCACTTGAAGTGCGCATCCATTACCAAAGTGAGTCGTAAATTCAAGGAGCACACCCCCTTCCGAATTACGAACCACTCCTCATCCTCGTATGATACCTATGTTTCATGAGCCATCAGTGTTAATCTTTAAACCTTTTGTTGGGGGGTTCCATCTTACCCACTGCCCTTGCGCACCCTTCATGGGTATGCCCTGCTCGGGGAAAGCCTAGAATATTCCAAGGCATGGAGCTTCCTGTCATCCCCTGATAAGTGTAATCATGTCCATTAACATGCATTTAGTTCCCATGATGATCGACCACCCGGATGAGTTCTACCCCTCGTATATTGCTTTATTTCGCGCCTACCAAAGACACTAACATCCAGCACTGAAAACTACTGAACACACCTTCCGCTCTAGTCCTTTATCTGGAGTATCCTAGAACCATCTCTCAAGGATCTATGACCCTTGAAGCTCATTTAAGGGTACCTCTATATATACACCAAAATACTACCAGAAAAATATAGCCCCTTCTCCTTCAAAAAATATATGATTGGTGGTCACCTCACTTTTGTTGCTACAGCACTGGCACCAGGAGCCAAGACTGATGGCCATTTTCGTGATGCTCTCGTCGGAAGGGATATCCAAGTGCCTAAATCCCTAGAAATAAAATTTGTATTTGGATGGAATGTTTTTTCACCACGTTTGCTCAAACCAGTTGTCTGGCTGAGCCTGGGGAAGTGAAATAGTATGAAAGTCCTTACTGTGAACTTTCCTGAATGGGAAGGAGTAAAAACTCACTTGTCCAACAATGATATGATGTTGATAGAGTCAAAAATGTATTTCTGTTCCTTGTATAGTACATCCTTAACAAAATATAGATACAAGCTCTCCTCCTTGAAGGTAATAGTGGGGGCAAGACACCCCAGGAAGCCAAGTTCGGATCCTGCTCAGTTGCTACTACAAAAAGGGATATTGGAATCTCCCACGATCCAGCGGGAATGTTGCTAGAGGTTTGAAAATAGTGGGCAGATCATCTTCCAGAAGGTGGTTCCATGGATACATTTATTTTTGATAAAATTGGTGAAGTTTTGACGCATGATCTTCCCCTAGAGGGTCTAATTTTCCACTCTCTCGTAAGACAGATTGGCGTGCATGCAGTGCACCATTCCCTCGATGCTCCTTACATTAATTCCCCCGTCATGGATAGGCTGATCCATTCTCCCCCAAGAGACCTACTGCATCTTCCCTTCCCCCATCGCATCCTAGAAGAAACCTGCTAGGATCCTATCAATAACTTTTATAACCCCTATTGGAACTGAAGAGGAAGCCAAAGCGTGCACCGGTATGGAAGGAAAAATGTTGTTGATGAGGGCGATGTGTCCCCCAAAAGAAAGAAAGTGGTTTTTCCAATTTAGAACCTGGCGAGTGTTCCTTCTAACCAACTGATCATAGTCTTGTACTCTCTTTTTTCTTGAATAAATTGGAGATCATAGATACTCCAAAGGAAAATATCCAACCTGTATGTCCATCCACCTTCATAGGACAGCAGCCCGATATGTCGTCCATTTTTTGGAAATGTAAAACTTACTTTTGTCATGGTTAATCAACAGCCCACTCTAGTATAAGTACTCCTCTAGGATCCTACTAATGGCCTACACAGACCTCCTCCCTGCATTCAAGAAAATAATCGTTTCTTCAGCAAACATCAGGTGAGATATGTGAGGTAGGCTCATTTTCCTCTAGAAAGTAGAAAAACTTCCATTAGAAGTTAATTTGTTAAGAATCCTTCTAAGAGTGTACTTTATGAGAATAAAAATACTCAGGGAAATAAAATCACCTTTCCATAAGCCTTGGGGAGCCTTGAAGAAACTATGGTTTTTCCCCATAAAAGATACAGCCATCCACGAGGAGCTAAACCATCTGAAGAGGATGTCCGAGGCCTTGAGAGATAATCCCATGCATGTGAAGACCCTATTGATGAAACCCCATTTCAATCTGTCGTACACCTTGTTCATGTTCAGTTTCATGACCATATTGGATCCATGGGTCTTGTTATTTAGGTCCTTGAACATCTCCTGATCCAGGGCAATCGCCCCCTGTATTGATCTCCCACTTAAAAAATCGTGTTGTTCTGTGGATATCCACTGAGGAAGACACGTGGCTAGCCTCATGTTTATGATACTCACAAGAATATTATAGGTGACATTACACATACTCACTAGATGATACTAGAGTAGGGAGGTAGGAGCCTTCACCTTCGAGATAAGAACCTGGGTCGTAAAACTAGCAACATGAGGGAGAGATCCTCCTTGAAAAAATCCCGAATAACAGAAGTGATATCCTCCTTGAAAACATCCCAAAAAGCTCTGTAGAATGATCCAGGGAAATAGTCTGGCCCCAGAGAGCTATCCGAGTCGAGATTCAGCATTGCTGCATGGATCTCAGGCTCATCTGGAATTCCCTCTAAGTAGGAATTATCCTCATTAGAAACTCTGTTGGGGGATCACATCTCACAATTCAGCACCGCCGCTTGGGTACCCACCATCCATCCTTGAGTTACGACCAATAAGAAGGTCTTCAAAGTAAGAGGGGGCCATCCCACTCACTATGTCACTATAATCTATGTACGAGTCATCTTTCAACCTGATGCTAGGGTTGATCGACCAACGTTTCTCCCTGATGCATGCATGGAAGAATTTCATGTTCTTGTCTCCCTCATGTATCCACTTTATCCTCAATCTTTCATGGGTCATACGTTCATGTTTAAGAATTAAATCCTTCATACGGTTCTTTTTGGATGACATGTCTTCAAAAATTGTGTTGTTCTAATCTTCCTCTAGCTCACTTTCAAGGCGCTCGATCATGCAATTTAGATCATCCATCTCTTTGTCAATAGTGGAAAGGGCTCCTACCCATGCTTGAAGCCCCTGTTTTAGGAACCTGAGTTTGTTATGAATTCCTACCCAGAGATATCCTTGTACTGGTTCCCCCCATGATGTCTTCACCAGTTTAGGGAACTTGAGATGACGCATCTAGTTGTCATAGAATATAAACCTTTTCGTGGAGACCTGCTTGGGATTCATAGATAAAATAAAAGGAGGGTGATCAGATATACCACAGATCAGATGGCTCACCTTGGCGTTTGGGAATGTATCGATGGCATGTACGTTCTCAAGGCATCTATCAAGCCTGCTCCAACAATGTCTATTGCCTCTTTGGTTGTTGCACCACGTGAAAGGATCTCCGGAGTACCCAATATCCATGAGACCCTTTCTTTACATTAACTGGAAAAAGTCTATTCTAACTCGACATGGGAACACCCCGTGACCCTTTTTCTCAGCTGGTTCAGTGATGGTATTGAAGTCACCCCCAACTATCCAGGGCTCCTCCCCTGGGTCAAAAGCACTCAGCTCTTTCCATAGAGATCCTCTCTTCAAAATTTCACAGCTCTTGTAAAAAATGAAGACTAAGAAAGAGTACATGCATGTATTCACCCTCATCATGATAAATTGGTCCCCAAACTATATCAGATCTACCGCAATAACTCTTTTCCATAAGATACAAATGTTTTGGTTATTTGTAGCAACTTCCATGAGCCCCTAAATTTTGATCAACATAGAACACTGTTGTATTTTACTCTGGTTTTGTTTGTGTTCTAGAACCACAACAACCAGAGCTTTGTTCTTATTGATCTCCCAGGACATGATGTCTATTTCAAATCTTTAGCCAAGCTCATGTGCATTCCATATAATAATGGGTATCATTATATTACATCCGGCCCGGCTTTGGCCCCAGGCGAGTTGGTCTCAAGCATGAAGGAGAAGCATTCCCGAGACTGAACCCTTTACAGATTTGACTTTGATCAGGTGCACACCCTCAAACCTGTATCCTCAATGCTAGAAAAGGAGACATGCAGGTGACATAGGAGCTTTAGAGTCTTCCCCTTAGCCGCACTGGGAGGCGACGTAAGCAGAGGGCTATTGTCCTTCTCCTACGATGTATGACTACTTAACTCATCTGGCCTTGTGATGCTGGCCACATCGTCCACACCAATCCCTTCCAACAATGGGGTGGAGGGTCCAGCCACCCTTCAGGCAGTAACATCGCACCCCTGGATGGGCCTGACATCTTTACGAGGGAATTCTTGGTGCTGCCACATTTATAGGGAATGAACTTGGAGTAGGCAATAGGAACAGAACCTTGGGAACACCGGGAACACCACGTCTTGAGACCACATGACTGATCCCAGTAATTTAAGGTAGAGGTTTTCCGGGATGGGAGAGTTTGATGGGGTTGTGGATAGTTTGAAGTGGACTCTTGATATCAAACTCCACCACTGAGAAGTCCAAGGACAGGCCCCATCTATCCCTTGATATCAACGAAACCACTGGAGAAGCTATTGGAAAACACAGAAGCTGGGAGGAACATATAGAGCCGCAGAGCACATCCTTGAAGGAAATCTCTCTTCTACGAGGACATGAGGAGGGGCCTCCATCCTCCAGAGGTTGAGGAGAACCACTAGAGATGAATCTTGAGCTGGGAATGAAGGACAACGATTCCAAAGAAACCGGTGGAAGACTGGCATCTGGAGGGCTAACGGTCTGAAAAATTTGAAAAGCATTCAGCGTGTGCGGCGTGTTGTTTTGCGCTATCATTTTTTTTTGATCTGTGATGAAAACATGCATGCTTCCATACTCATAAATAATCCTAAGTAATTATGTGATTGTAAAATAAAATCTTACCACATATTCAAATTCTTTTTTATGTGTATGAACATATGGTATAATAAATACAAAAAAATTAGACATCTATGGAAAAAATAATCATATATATCATAAAATATATTACTTATAATCATTTTCAATCAATTTTAACAGTTCTTTGTTAATATCTCTTTTCTATATATTAAGTAAATTGTTTTTCAGGTATGCATCAGTTCAGTAGATTTGGTTCTTGTAATTTGAACATGGTAGAATTATATAATGAATGATAATTATGATATAATTATTAAGGATATTTCTTATATATTTATTTATATAAATCCATTATCTTTAGAGATAGAAAATTGAATTACACTATTCATTGAGAAGGTAAGTCGTACGTACACATTACTATTGTATTAAATGGATGAAAAAAATAAATGTAAATATAAATTCACCTTTAAAAAATAATTATCATGTAATATATATTATATATATAAAGTAATTATATCATTATTTTAATCAATTTAAAGGAGAAATGAAAAATGGATCATGTCACTTATTTGAGGAGGTAGTACATGTGTATGCTCGATCTATTTTATTGCCATCAAAAAAATAATATTGAAATAAGGTAGATATGAAATTAAAAATAAATAATTATAAAAATTTCTTAAATATATTATATAACCTTTAAATCCATCATTATATCAATTCAGGTGTGGTGGTGATGGAAAATGAATTAAATTGTTTCGCGAGCCGGGAGTCCACCGTACACTTGATTGATCGATTCATTTCACATTTGAGAGAATGTGAGATGGATATAAGTTATTCCATAACCATAATAACATATAATTATATTTATTATTTAATTTTTATTTATCTATAATTATTAGGACATAATTTATGGTTTTATAAGAAGAAGTAAAAAATGAATGATCTAGGTGGATATTATTACCTTATCTTAAGAAAATATCCTTTGGATCTCTTATTAAGAACCCTATAGTTGGAATGTTTGGAATACTGAAATATCTAGAACAAATATGAGGATTTTTGGAGATATTTAGTTTGTGGTTGGTTGATCTAAATTTCTCAAAATGTTTGATGGAATCTAGAGAAAAGGTTCCCTTTTAAAATTGTTGTTAGTGAAACACTTGTCAATTTTCAAACATTTATAATAATTACATGTCAATTTCATGAAAAAGATATCATCCAAAATAGACCATTACCAAAACTTATATCAGAATCAATTAAAATATGTCAATAAAATAGAAATTATATAAATTCTTATGACATTTTTACCCTTCGTTTCAATTTAACCCCCAATAAACCCAATTGGATATTAATTGTGGTAACATATTTTTACTATTTTTACTATTCATTGTAGAAAAAAATATATTGTTTGTTAATAAATAATATTAATTATAATGGTTCCAAATATAGAATCTATTTTCTAAAATTCAATTCATATAAATGTTGGACCTCTATTTAAAATTAAACACATAATCGAAATAATGATTGGTTTCCAAAGAAAATGTTGTCTGAAGTGTAAATAGATTTTATATAAAAATTGACATAAAATTTATTATAATGTCATTAATTAGATTAATAATAATATAATTAAATATTTTTAGTCCTAAATTAATAAATATATGTACCCTAGGGTGAGGTTTTCTAGATATAGGGGTGTCGTGGAATGATGTATTTATCCTTGTCGCACATAAGATACTGGAGTGGTGTTGGTCATGGTACATAAACTCCAACTATCCCTATCCACATTAAAAGGAATTATAAAATAGGGATTATCAGTTATCCCACTGGTTGATAGTGATCCTTTCTTAAGAACAAAATAATGAGCGAGTGACCCAAAGTAGATAATATTGTGATGGTGGTCCCTTCAATCCCAGTATAGATCTTACAATTAGTATCAGATGATGTAGAAAACGTCTTATTAATTGGGAAATCACTG
The DNA here is from genome assembly GCA_963277665.1 of Viscum album. Taxonomy (NCBI): domain Eukaryota; kingdom Viridiplantae; phylum Streptophyta; class Magnoliopsida; order Santalales; family Viscaceae; genus Viscum; species Viscum album. The sequence goes on from OY728141.1 coordinate 518,951,781, forward strand.
AGGAGGGTGTTTTTAATGCCCTAAATGAATGGAATTTATTTCCCTTGAAAAATAGTTTCTGGATGTGGGGGTGTCATAAATTGACATATGGGGTCGCACCGTGACACATTTTTCATTTCCCCATATTATATAATGGAGTGGTGTTCAACATGTTATATAAACCCCAACTACCCCATATTCATTATAAGGCCTTTTAAGATAGGGTTGGGTAGTGAGCCACAAGATGGGTATTGATCCGTGTTGATATAAAAAAATATAAAGGAGTGACCCAACAAGATAATATTATGATTGAGGTCATATAATTTAATATATATGCTACAATTATTCTCGGAACTAGGTTAAATACACTAATAGGGTTGTTGAACTAGGGTATGACAGATTAAAACAAATATCTATTTGGATATTATTTCACCATTACAAAATATCTTCTCTCTCTCCTTCCAATATTATATAATAAATGGAAATTATAGAATTTATATGAGATGGTAATTTTACTTGGTCCACCCTCACTATGCTACGTCCAAGGAGAATACCCAGGTACTTTTATGTTGTACGAAATACATAAAATAAAACCATTTTTACAAGTTTAGTAGAATAATCACTGACCTCTATGGTTTAAAACTATTCAAAATTTTAATACTCATTACACACACACACTCTCTCTCTAAAGTGAGTTCACTACTCATTAATAAGATACATCTGTTGATCTAAATTACATTAGAATAGTTACACACATATATGAGTGTTAAATTATGTTATGTCTTCTACTATTAGATGGAATCCACTTCAATAGATAGATATTTTTTTGTGGAAATAAGTTTCATGAACTATTTTTCATTCTTCACAAATTAAATTAAACACTACATTAAATCCATTTCACCATGTACCAGGTGTACACCATGAACTGACTTTATCTCACAAACATATGAAACCTTATGATCCAGCACAAAATCGAGATCTACAATACACTATAAACTAAACTTATCCTCTAATTTAATTTCCTTCTCAAAACTATATCCTTTGTGAACTACCTCCTTTGCAAACCACTTTCAGAAATAACTAAATTATTTCAGTTGTTGTTCATTTTAATAAACAGTGGTTCCTACTATATTAACATATTAGGATTTATTTATATAGGTAATGAATCCTAAATACTGACAAATAAATATTACAATTAACATCTTTTCATATTATCCATCACTATGCACTACACTCTTGATGTGGTTCACATAGGGAATAAGTCCCTTTTAAGGTGGTCACTGAGACACAGTTTCATCACATACAATGAACACCCTTTTTGGAAGCTTCTAAATCACCTCCTTCATCCTAAAATGACCACTATCAATTTTTTTTATTTTCATATCACAGTTGTGATGTGTAATCTATGCCTTTAATGATTTTTCATTATTGTTCCACATACTTGTTATGCGATTTTCATAGTAAATCTCCTATGTGATCAAGTTTACTTTACTTAAACCCAGTTCGAACTACTTTAGGGTTTATAAGGCCATCCATTTTTTCTACAAAGGAATCAATTATTTTCCATAAAAAAAATAATGACATTAATTCCCAAAAATATGAAAAACACTAGGAAATTATTCCACCTTCCAAAAAAATTATTTGCACCAAAACTACTAGAACGTTATCAACTGAAATTTTGCATATAAAAAATTAACTGAAAAATCAAAACTCACCAATGGAAGGTATTTTTTCTGAACATGAATTAAGGTTACATTATAACCCATTTTTTTAATGTAACTTTACAAATTCTTTGAACAAAATAGCATTTCTTTATAAAAATAAATATTATTCACTATTCATCAAAATAGTAATCTTTTTAGAAAATGATAAAAAATCAATCTAAATAAATTTTGACATTATGATTTAAAAAATCAACATCATTTTTTCAAATTCATATTTAAAAGTCACATAAATTTATTTTCTAATTACTGTGGAAAATGATAAAATCCCATTTAAAAATATTGTTTTTTAATATTTTATTTTATTTATTAAAATACACATTTTGGGTGCTAAAATAGTTTTCTAAACTTTTATTTTACTTTAAAATTATTTTTATTTTCATGTCAAATAAATTGATAACCAAATAATTTTTTTTATACTTCTGTAAACCATATAAATTTTACAATGTAGTTAGTCATATTCAAGCCTTAAAATTTATTATCCAGTTTATGACAGTATACTATATTTAGGATCATTTAGACTTGGTATTTCATGTATTTCAAACTATTGAATAGATTATATTAATTTAAAAATAAAGATATCATAAAATATAGGGGTTTTACTTTATATTGATTTAAGATTTATAAAAATCATTATGAACCTGAATTTTTTCCTTGTAATAAAACTATTCTCTATTTTTGTAAAGTGAAAGTGTTTGTTCTTCCATAGAAAAAAAATCCCTATATTAATACTAAAAATTGGATGGTGTGGTAAAAAATATGATCATAGGGGTAATCACCAGGAATATGGTTTGTTGATAATTGACTTAATTTTCACCCTAATGCAATATATATAAGATTATCCCTATACACCTTCTTATAAAATCCCATGAGATATGCTTGGGAATATTCATATTCTCTTAATAAACCATTTTGAAAGATTTTTCTTATAATTTCCATGTTCTCCCACCAATGAAAACAATTGAACTCACTTAATATATTCTATGGATAACCAAAAAAATTGAATTTAACCTCACTAATATATTTTTTTATAAGGGAATTTTTTGATACTTGTATGATATACAATAGCTTTTATGTTGATTAAGGGGTGTTCTTTGAGAAATCCATATTATTCCACTGAATATTAAGTAATTTTATCTGTATTTTTCATTATATGGTTATCCATGTTCGGTTTCAAGCAATGGATCCTTAGGTAATCATATGAATGATAGTTTTAACTCTTTTTTAGTATCTTAGACATTATTATTTAATGATTAGGAAAAGAATTATATATACCATCAATGCATCGACAGCTCTTACAAGGCAAAATAGATTGGAATTTAGTGTATACCACTTCCCATATCAGTATAGTTCATTGGAATAAGCCCTTGATTAAATATTTTTATTCCTGAAATTATATATTCCATATTTTTGATATCAAGGATTGTTTTTATCCATTTTTTCATTTATTTTCATTTATATTGAATGCCCTTTATTTTTAATGATTATAGATTCCTACTTTATATTTATTCATTCCATGTCAATTATAATATGTTTATTTTAAAACCACTTCCATTATATGATACTAATTACATATAATTTGATCTCACCTTAATATCTTTTCTTTCCTTATGAAACCTATCTGATAAATATGAATTATTTTAAAGGATATGATGAAAGTGTTATTATTCCTCTAGAAATGTGTTCAATTTTTTTCTTATATTGTCAAATTTAATGTTTTTATGTATCTTATATTTCATGAATACTAAAATATTAGACCCAATAAAAAATATTTTATGTTATACCTTTAATATAATATAACAACTGTAATTAGGTCTATAGAATCTAGGATATTTCATAAGGATCCAACATTAAAGTCTTTAGGGGAATTCATTTAGATGGTGTTATTAACCATCGATCATTTTCCATCCTGTTAATATGACACAAAATCTATGTATTACTATTTAAGGACTATAATGGGGTATTTTCACCACAAAATAATAAAACTTTTCAATGGATAGATTAAATCATCCACAGATGGTATAAATCGATACCTTTCATGTGAATATAGAGCCACAACTTCCTAAGAAGGTAATTGGTGAAAAAAAAGAAATTTATAATCGAAATAAAGTTCTCTAAATTGGGATCTATGTTTTATCTTCTCATGATGATTATGATAAATATCATTATGCACGGTTAAGTTGAAATTATTCAATTCAACATGATTGTATCCCAAGTGGTGGGGGTTTCATACTTTAATGAGATTTATTCTAAATCCATTGTCAATTAAATCGTGATGAACATTGATATTATGTTAATTACAAGATATATACTAGGTTAAGATGTTGCCATATACGGTAGTATCTTGGTATTTTACATGAATGATATGACCATGTGACTTCTAATATAACCACTCTCTAAATTATATGTCTCAACTATTGAAAATTCTACCTAAAACACTCCATGAATTAAGATATCCCGGATGAAGTATTACCTTTGTTTTTTTGAAGTGTTTAAGGGAGTTTAAGATAGAAATATTTTCCATAAAAAACTAGATTCTTCCAGAAGAAATTTTTTTGATCATGTTTTTGTATTTCTCATCTTGAGGATAATCATTAGAATGGGTTTTAGAGGTTATTGATAACATTATTGATGGTTGATTACCTTGATTGATGTTTGGGGGGAATCTATCCCATCAATGGGTTTGGATGGAACAACATCTTCATTCCTTAATGTTTATTGGAAAACTTCATGTCACTTACTCATTATTCTATTTTGATTAGATTAAAATGATCCTTGAAGGGTTCATTATATGATCGATTATCTGTTTTCACTTATTGGAGTGCTTTTATTCTGATCAATATGAAAGATATATCCTTAGAAATAATTTTTATTGAATGTTTGGGTTAATTTCAACCTCATCTTACTCAAACTCCCTGACCTCTATGAAATCCTTCACTATTTTGGATTGGAATTTCTTGTTAATGGGATTAATTTTTATCATCAAAGGGATTATTTGGGAGGATAAAAATGTCCAACCTTATTGTGATTCTTTTTATGGTTATGGTTCAATATTTTGGGGAAATTACTGCTATATCATTTGGTGGGATGGTGTCACTCCTATTAGAAATGGGGGTATGAAGTCTAAGTTGGTTTTTATGGTCTTGGGTACTCATAATAACTCTTCCACTGGTTCCCTATTTGACATGAAATAATTTCACAAAATTTTGGAAGAATTTGATGATAAATATGACTTATTTGAATTCATAGGGTTTTTGGGGTAAAAAATACTTGATTAAATTATGAACTAGGTATAGTGTGTAACTATTTGACTGATTTCTTATAAATAATATTTTTTAATTTCATCACACCAATGTTCATGATTTCCTATCATTACATTTCAACTTCTTGTGTAGTGGAAAATATATTAATTACTTATGTTGAGGGTTAAACCAATGTGACTTCTCTATAGTCTATAATTATCTATAGTATATCCTTGGAGAAGAGTTAGTATAGGGTATTTTCCCCAAAATATATAGAAAGGGAAAGTAATATGATTATCCATTATTTCTGAATTAATTGATTTTATTTATCATCTATTTTAGCATGTTTTTCTCCATGGTCATTATGAAATGTCCTAGATAAAACTCTCTTCTGATTTAAATGGTTTTACTATTTTAAGCCATGATCTTTAGATGATATTAACCCCTCCTTCCCTCTTAAAATTGACATCGTTGTCACTACTATCATTCATTGGGATGAAATGCATGATATTGAGTTGTCATTGGTCCTTATGATAATGTAGTTGATATCTTTATTATGACTTTTTGTGGTATTAAATATTCTATATTCCATACCATGGTCAATTGGTGTTAGCTTAGAGTTGGAAAATTGAAAATTTTATTTCATCCTCAAACTAAATTGAAACTTCTATAAACTCCCAGAAATAAAATGGGTATTCCAATATGATTATGGATTATTTTGATTCATCATATATATTTACTATGAAAAATCAAAAATGGATTCTCTTCTAGAAGCCTCAGGATCAAGTATTTGTTCAGTCCCTTCATCCTAGTGATGAAGTCTGTGAACCTATCATTTTCACATAGTGTACAATTTTAGAGTTTCAAGACATTGATATTATTTTGAATAAATCTTTGTTGATATTATAACTATCACCTTAGATGATTCCAATTTTTTATATATCATAAATATAGATTAATATACCATATAAATAATTTTCTTTCTATTTTTAAAAAACAACTACATATTCACCACCAAATGTTTTTCCAGTATTCCCACCATTAGGTAACACTGAGAAATGAATTTTTTTAGATGTTCATAGGGTCCCCCAGTTTATTTAATATTGGTAATGTGATATTTCTAAAATTAATTAGACAATGAGTAACATCCATCCAATATGGGAAATGTTTTTCAATTTATCAACACAAGAATGTTTCAACACTCCATGTATTTCATTCAAGTGGTGATGGACTCGATAGAGTCAACATGTTTTATAAAAAATGTATCTTTGGATGATACCCTACTAAATTAGTAGTTCTATCCAGATATATCATTCTTTTTGGAACTAGTTTTTGATATATTTTTTAAGCTATAATGAGGTATATTTCTTGGAATAGTTGTGGATATTTCCCCATTTGGTAAAATTCATGTTATTACTCGGACACTATGTTTAAAAAAGATATCATTTCTAGACCTAGATCTAATCGAATGGGTAGAATATTCACTTATTGGTAGAGAATATCATTATTGTAAATGTGAATTCACTGAAGGTAAAATATTCCCCTGTATATGGGAATTGTACTCATCAAGAATATTACATATTACTTGTTTAGTGATGAGTGATTACACTATGTCTAACTCAAATTCATTTTTAGCTATATTTTACTCATCAAGTAATGGTTTAGATTCATTAGTTGTTTAGTGTGATATATCCTGACCTATACCTTTATAATTTTTCTAGGACTAATGGATATCCGTTGAATGAATATTTGGAACATCTTGCATATCTCAAGTCACTCTCTATTTCTAAATACACACACCCTCTTCATGAACTTTAATGAGGTCCATTTTATGATTGTACACATATTACTCATTTATTTATTTATTAGTAACATTCTTTGGGTTATCTTTGATTCTCACTGTAATTAAATTCAAAAAATTAAAGTGCCCATTATAGAATAATATCCCCATATAACATAGAGTCATAATTACTATCATTTAAATATCTATGAATGTGTAAATCATAATAAACTTTTATATTTTCATTCTTGGTGGATGGTTTTGGTTCAAAACTCCTAGAAGGAATTATCTACCCACCTTTATTGATAGTTACCTTAAGGGAGTCTCCATTATCATTAATTACTCGTACCTCTATTAAAGGTGATAGAACATACAATTAAAATAACTGTGGAAGTTCTTCCTATGAATATGTACCTAATCTGAAAAAAGAATTCCCTTGAACAAGATGGGTTAATAATATCCCCATCCTTATGGTCTATTGTTAAATTGGTTCTTCCACCCTCAAAACCTAGAGTTTTTTCTATTTAATGATCAAGGGGTGGTCATCGTCGTTAAAATTCCCCCAACACTATTGGTTGGGGATTACCATATAAGGATTTTAAGGTAGGTATTTATCATCAAATTTCTAGATTTCAAGTCTCTATTTGAACATAGGATAGATAAATCTTCTTTCTAGAATGAGTGCAACATACTAGTGGGTAATTCTCTATGGTTGTAGGCTTGGCTGTCCATAAATGGGACACCTATTTAGAATTATCAACTACATGATGTATGAGTCTATGAATGGATCTCTTATTTTTATAGAATCATTTTTGACCATTATGAATAATTGGTGTTCACTCAATAAACAATCTATAATGGTATAACATAGGCCTGAGGCCTAGATTAATGAAATGGAATTTGGTAATTCCTACCCCAACATTCCATGTTGGATGATGAGTGCAGTAAAGAATAGAGCTCAATATTCACCCATTCTATGATTCACACCGTAGGTGGGGAATTAGTGATTATCTAAAAAACATCCTTCCTGCTACTATGGTAGACCTATTTAAGGATATTTCACCCCTTCATCACCAATGGATTTTGTGCCTTTGAGATTGTAGTGAAATAAACCAGATGGTATAGATTTCTTATCTCTATCATTTGGTTGTTTTCTTACACATAAGGTTTTGGGATGATAAAGAATTAATCATTGGTTATTTTGTATATAAGGTATGAATTATTATTATTATAATGATTCTAAAATTTCATTCTATTTAGTGTTCATAGGTCAGAACATGATTGGTATATTATACATTGTCAATTCCTTCCACATGACCATGGAATTTTCTTTATATTTTGAGAATTATTATTTTACCCAATATTATAACAATGTTCATTTCATAATTTATATTTAAAAGGTAAAAATATTTAGGAACCCCTCAGTTTCAATAATGTACCATCCTTCCAAGGGATTTGTATATGATTACTGTTACATCAGACTAACCTTAATTTTGGATGTTATTTTCTTTTTTAGTTATGAGTTTCTTGGTGTAGTCAACCTCGAATTCTTGAGTGCCTCTTGATATGAATGAAACTACATTGTTCAATAGACATAGAGATGATATTTATATATAGTATAAATGAAATTATAGGGAGTACCTCTATAATGAGTACTGTGGGGGATACCTACATGGTTTCTACCATGGATTCCATATGAGGAACTTCACTATTACCTACTATTGATGGATTATAAAGGAGGGACTATCATTCCTATTGATTTTTTGGTTGTATAGAGGAACTAAAAAACATTCACCATAGAGAGGACCTCTATGGTTGATCTTCATGCATCCATGGGGTGTTTCTTCATAGATTTTACTCTTGGGAGGAAAACTAGGACCATAGATAATAGAACTATAAGGAATAACTTCCTCAATATAAATTATATATTCTATTGATAAAGAACTTGTAAGTACTTTTTCTCGCATAAAATGAGATAAATGTCCTCAATGATGTTAGTATCAAATGGTTCTATAATGTGATCTTACTCATTAATTATATGGTTCCCTAAAAAAGGCCTTCTGAATCTCCATGGTCAACAAATTTGGATCAAAATCATGATCCTGATTGTAATCATGTAGTGAGGTAATAAAATTTCATTTATAAGAACCCTACTAGATCAACCACATTAGAATATAATTGAATCCATTGGATGATTTATGGATTATGTTGACGTTATTTTAAAACATTAAAGGTACTAAGGATATTAGCTCACTTATGGTCTTCAATTGCTATCAAAATATACTGAATGGACTTATTTTTGTGTCTAGGCATATGGGAATGATCCTCAACATGATACACTAGGATATAACTATGATAATTATATTTGGGGATAGGGATATAATTTAGAATTTGTGTTGTACCCAATAAATTTTTTTATCATCTCTGGTGGGATTAGAGATGTGGCCTTATCTCAGAGTTACTATTGGAATATGATATAAAACATTAGTAGAATGGATAGCGATATGAGTATACTCTTGATTGAATTCCATGATATTATAGTTAATACTTTTATGATAATGGATATAATATTACCCACAATATCAATTTTTAAATAGAATATACCAAAACTCGTCATTAATGTGATAGATTATATGGTCATGATACTAAGTAACAATTAGAATATGTTGATATGATTATTCTATCACTAGAAAGATATATTTTAAGGTTGGGAATGTGTGATAAGGGATGTGATGATGGTTTTAATTTTCCACCAAGATCTGTTGATGAGCCTATTCAGATGATATTAGGATATGATCCCACTGTTGTTCATTATTTTTCATTGGTATTTTTCAATTGGATTTATTTGTGGAGAAAATAATATAAACATTCTATTTGTCTCCTTAAAGATAAAATTAAAAATATAATTGTCAAGAATGATAATGTAGGAAATTTATAGAGTTTAATTTGTATGTCTCTCTTGGTGAGACATCCTTATAGTTTCTCTAGTCTATGTGACCAAGTCCAATATCTCCTTGGTGGTCTCCAGAGAATATTCTTGAAGGAATTATCTTGTATGATAGTGGTTGTAGTGATGGTTTTTAGGATCCTCGCTAGGTGGATCTTGGGAATTTTATTGATGTTTTTTACATCATCATTGACCTAAGTAATATAATGGATACATGTATTATCATGCTTCATAGATAAACTTCAAAATAAGTTTTATATTTAAATAAGTTTCACCAAATTCACTTTGGTCATCCATTTGTGGGATGGTCCATAAGGATTCATTACCTAGTGTATTTTTTTGAGACAACTCCAATGTGTTAATGGATTTATTATAGCATCCCGCCTTTTTATCACATAAACTTTCATTACATTTTACAAAACTGAGGATCTTTAAGGTTTAGTGTCTTGGAAACCAAGAACTTTAAACATTAAAACATAAAACATTCTTCTAAAACACTTGAAAGGCTTCTCCTCATGTTCATCCTAGGTTCATTACTGCATCACATGACCTGGGGACATACATCAAAAGAAAGGGTGAGAAAAAATCCCAGTAAGGGAAACAATAGAAACATTTTACATGTGAACTTGAGATACTTCAATAAGGTCATGAAAAGAACTTTATGGCATGAGAATGAAATCATGAAGCATATCATAATAAAAATAAAATTTTCATAACTTGAAGATGTGGCTACATAATTTAATAAATACAATCATGAACATATCACCAAGGTCCATCCCCAAGGTGTCATTTGAAAATTACCAAGGTTATTCACCAAGGTATCGTGAAAATTGTAATCTCTAGTGGTTACATCATTACCCAATGAATTGGAGCACTATCAGGGAGCACCCTTAAATTTGCCTTTATTATCATGTGATCCACATATATCATTATCAAAAATTGCATAAATAACCCATATATCATAAAATAAATGGGTTTCATTTCATAATCATAACGTTTTAAAAACTGCTTTAAGGACATGATCTTTACGTCACTTTAAACCCACGGAAGGGGAGAGCGGGTTTCATGCATGTAAATCCCAGAATTTAAAATAGAAAATTTGATATATATGTGAATAGATGTGTATAAATAATAGCTTTTAGTATTCACTTTATAACATAAAATAATTTTGAGAAAAGATAGAGGCATTTTGAGACGAAAATTCTGCAGCACAACGGCTACGTTACAAGGTTTTAGAAAACGTTGAAAAGAGAGGGGAGATGGGTCAAAAATCCTAAATGAACCATAAAACAGTATAGGGACATAATATAAGGGATTTAAGAACATGGTAATGAAATTTTAAAATATACCATATGAAATGAAGAACATGAAAGGAAGGCAAAAATAATATTTCTCTTATGAAAATTCGGCAGCCTAACAGCGTTACATAAACTTCAACCAAAAATGAATTGATGATGTCAAATAGGGTCTCTCATCATATGAACATAAAAGATCAGTATGATAGATATAGAGATCATACCCCAACATAATAAAAAGTAACTTGGAAGACTTGACATGGAATTAGAACTTTGAAAAGGAGAAGGGTGAAAGAATCCCTTAAAAATTCGGCAGCCTAACGGCGTCACTTAAACTTCAACAAAAAATGAATTTATGAGATCAAATAGGGTCTCTCATCATATGAACATAATATTCCAGTATGATAGATATAGAGATCATACCCCAACATAACAAAAAGTAACTTGAAAGAATTTACATGAAAGTAGAACTTCAAAACGAGAAGGGTGAAGAACCACTTAAATATTCGGCAGCCTAACGGCGTCACTTAAAACTTCAAAATACTGAATTGAAGAGATCAAATGGGTTCTATTATCATGTGATCATAAAAGATCAGTATGATAAATTTATAGATAATAACCCAACATAATAAAAAGGAACTTGAAATACTTTACATGAAAATAGATCTTGAAAAATGAGAAGGGAGAAAGAATCTGTTACAAATATTTCGGCAGCCTAACGGCGCCACTTAAAACATCATAAAACGAAATAATGAGAGTAAAAGGGGATATCTCATTATATGAAAATGAAAAGTTCAGTAAGAGGATTATAAAATAACATCCTCTAACATAAGAACATGGAGAATAAAAGAAATTACATAAAAGAGATTTCTTGAAAAAAAGAGAGAGATCGGATCCCTTACCTTAAAACGTGACTCTTAAAACTCAAAGGTTGGGACCTTGAGGGCTTGGGGGAACCTTGGGAGGACTCCTTGGGAGGTAATGAGACCAGAACTTCGTTGGGGGAGAGTGGGGAGTCGAATGGATGAGAGGATGGCTTGGTATTTATAGGGAAAGTGAAGGGACAAGGCATTAATGGCCAAGGGACACCTCATTAGTGGTTTTGGAAAAACCATGGGCTTTCCCATGGTATTTGCCCATGGTATTGGCCACTTGGGACACCTCATACCTTATATTACTATTCATAAGTCGACCATATTGATTACATACTTAATACATCATTTAATTATGTCATTAAACACCCGTAACATAAAAACTGTATTTTCACTATTCATCGAAAATTCAACTTTCTCAGAAAAATCCCAAAATTTAACCTTAACCAAATATCAATGCTCTGATTTCAGAAATGAACTCTATTTTATAAAAATAATTTTCTAAATATTTTTAATTTATTTTTTAAATAAATACACTATTCACCGAAAATTCATTTTTTCAGAAAAACCCCAAAAATTACCATAACATAATATCGGTGCTCTGAGTTCAAAAATGAAATCCATTTTATAAAAATAAATTTTTTAAATATTTTTAATTTACTTTTTAATTAAAAAACACTATTCACTGGAAAAAACTAATACTTGAATAATAATTTATGAAACCGTTATTTAACCATTTTATTGAATCACATTACTTAATCAAGGTGCCTAGATTATATTAATACTTTCTTTAAGTGAGATTACTAATCCATTTGGACACATTACTAATCCTAATAATAAAATCACTATCCATAATTTACTATTCATCAAAAATCAATTTGTTCTTATTAGACTCTAAATTTCGTACTGAACATAATTGTAGAAGACCATTTTTTGAAAATCATTACCCATTTTTAATTATTTAAGGTTTACATAAACATTTTTAAAATATCCTTTTTCTAAAATTCATCAAAAATATGCATACTATATTTATCCGGTCATTTAAAAATTCATAAACTTCATCATAAAAAGAAATCCCAATTTTTATTTAAAACAAAGGATTACACAGGGCAATTACGGTCTCCTTACATAGCCCCTTATCACACCAGCATAGGACCTAAGTTTAAGGGGTGCTAAGGTGAGAGAATCTGAGGGAGGCTCGGCTAACATCGCACGAGTAGTAATTTCTATCCGTTTTAACTTCTCGCAAAGGCGATTCCGTTCTAGCTTCACACGATGAAGTTCGGCTTTGGTTTGGTCCAGAGCAAAGTCTAGTGGTGCTACCTCTTTCCCAAGTTCTGTTAGATGGGCTTTGATCGGTCCAAGACTACTGGGTGAGGCCATCGAATCTTCTTTCTATAATAATTAACCAAGATTACTTGTATTTAGAGACAATAATCAAAACTTTTAGTTTCCAGCGGTCATATGGACCAATAGTCATATAACCATCTAAACCCAACGGTCTCATTTTAATTATAATCATGTTATCAAATGAAACATTTTTGTTGAGTATAAAAATAAAATAAAATAACACATAAAATTAGGAAACAAGATTTATTCAAAATTTCGGGTTGTTACATTCTTCCCCCCTTAAGAAATTACGTCCTCGCAATTTTTTAAAATTTGGTTTTGAAATTTCATTGAAAGTCCCACATCGGAAAAGGATTCGGTAAAATTATTACTTTAAAAGAAAGAAAGGGAAGTACAAAGGTCACCTGAGTTAACCCACACTAGGATTCCATGTAGGAAAACATGGACATGGAAGAAAAATAAAGTGTCAAGTTCTAGGGGAGAGTGATAGAGAACATGATTAGTAGAAAGTTAACCATAAGAAAATCCCAAACTTATGATGTGTGTAAACGGTCTTTGATTACCTAGTAGGAAACGTAAACCAACAACATTTTTGTTTTACGTTCCTTTTCATAATTTTGAGGAATTCATTTACAACATAAAACAAAAACATAAGAAAATATACCTATCTTCATGTATATTTTCATCCTTTAATAAGTTTCTACCCAAAACTATTCTTTTCTCCAAACTATGAGCATTCAAAACTACTTGGTCTCATCAAAACACAAGAATCGCCTTATAAAGAATCACATAATCCACAAAAGATTAACTATCTTTTTATTCTATCTTTAAACATTATCCCAAAAACAGAAAGGGTAAGGTAAAACAACTCTTCAAAAAAAAGAATCCCATAGGAATGGAAACTACCTTTAAATCTTCAAAGTTCCATGGTACTACCCATAGTTCATCATTTACCATTCCATAAATAACGGTAATTAAGATTTCTCAAAATAAACCAAACTAATATTGAAACCCCAAATACAAGAAGGATTTGATAACATAGTCTTCCAAAATAAACTTCATTGTTCATCTCCAAACAAAATCAACCACTCCTAACATCTTATAACAAAAGTAGATAACCTAAACATATTTTACCCATGATAGGTTAATCATTTCCATAAGTAACCTAAATTACTATAATTCCACCTTAAATTCATCGATTCTTCAAAATATAAGTCAACCTTACTCCTCAATGAAAATACCATAATAATCTATTTAACTCGATCATATAGGGTCCCCAAAATAGTGAACGTCTTCCAAAATAATAATAATATTTTAATCCCCTAATCATCACTGTCATATTAATATGAAAATCATCGCATTTCCTATCACATTGGTTGTTGGGACATGTTCTTCCATTTCCCGCCATTAACTAAGAAAGGAAACTATAATTAGGGGATTAAATACTTAGCCAATAATCATGAAAAGGAACCGAAAGAATATAAGGATAACTTGTAGAAGAAAATTATACCCTAACTTGTGATCCCCTAGGTTCCCATCTAGGTTATCCATGATCATATATTCTTGTGTGAATCTTTATTTTATTTTATCTTTGTTCCTTTAACAATGGTTCATACTAAGCTTATGAATTTACTAAAGCATATCCCTCGGGAGTGTCGTAACCAAGAGTGCAGCAAGTCCCGTTGTCGTGTATCAGTTCCCGTTCGAGTTTAGCTCAAAGCGGTGTTTTCAGGTTTTACCCCTATGTACATCTGTGCCAGAGCCACCTCTACTTGCTCGTATCCAGACAGGGATGTATTTGCTTGGCAACCCCTTACTCAATACTCACCAAAATACTAGGAAGATTTCCTATTTTTTTACTTTTCTATAGGATTCTTCATAAATTTTTCATATCCTAATTTCCACAAATAACTAAATCATCCTTTGATACCAACTTTAGAATCCCGCCTTTTTATCACATAAACTTTCATTACATTTTAAAAAACCGAGGATCTTTAAGGTTTAGTGTCTTGGAAACCAAGAACTTTAAACATGAAAACATAAAACATTCTTCTAAAACACTTTAAAATCTTCTCCTCATGTTCATCCTAGGTTCATTACTGCATCACATAACCTGGGGACATACATCAAAAGAAATGGTGAGCAAAAATCCCAGTAAGGGAAACAAGAGAAACATTTTACATGTGAACTTGAGATACTTCAATAAGGTCGTGAAAAGAACTTTAAGGCATGAGAATGAAATCATGAAGCATATCATAATAAAAATAACATTTTCATAACTTGAAGATGTGGCTACATAATTTAATATAGACAATAATGAACATATCACCAAGGTCCATCCCCAAGGTGTCATTTGAAAATTACCAAGGTTATTCACCAAGGTATCGTGAAAATTGTAATCTCTAGTGGTTACATCATTACCCAATGCATTGGAGCACTATCAGGGCGCAGCCTTAAATTTTCCTTTATTATCATGTGAGCCACATATATCATAATCAAACATTTCATAAATAACCCATATATCATAAAATAAATGGGTTTCATTTCATAATCATAACGTTTTAAAAACTGCTTTAAGGACATGATCTTTACGTCACTTTAAACCCACGGAAGGGGAGAGCGGGTTTCATTCATGTAAATCCCAGAATTTAAAATAGAAATTTTGATATATATTTGAATACCCGTGTATAAATAATAGCTTTGAGTATTCACTTTATAACATAAAATAATTTTGAGAAAAAGAGAGAGGCATTTTGAGACGAAAATTCTGCAGCACAACGGCTACGTTATAGGGTTTTAGAAAACGTTGAAAAGAGAGGGGACATGGGTCAAACAATAATAAATGACCCATAAAACAGTATAGGGACATAATATAAGGGATTTAATAACATGGTTATGAAATTTTAAAATATACCATATGAAATGAAGAACATGAAAGGAAGGCAAAAATAGGATTTCTCTTATGAAAATTCGGCAGCCTAACAGCGTTACATAAACTTCAACCAAAAATGAATTGATGATGTCAAATAGGGTCTCTCATCATATGAACATAAAAGATCAGTATGATAGATATAGAGATCATACCCCAACATAATAAAAAGGAACTTGGAATACTTGACATGGAATTAGAACTTTTAAAAGGAGAAGGGTGAAAGAATCCCTTAAAAATTCGGCAGCCTAACGGCGTCACTTACCTTCAACATAAAATGAATTGATGAGATCAAATAGGGTCTCTCATAATATGAACATAAGAGTCCAGTATGATATATATAGATATCATACCCCAAAATAACAAAAAGTAACTTGAAAGAATTGACATGAAAGTAGAACTTCAAAACGAGAAGCGTGAAGAACCACTTAAATATTCGGCAGCCTAACGGCGCCACTTAAAACTTCAAAATACTGAATTGAAGAGATCAAATGGGGTATCTCATCATGTGATCATAAAAGATCAGTATTATAAATTTATAGATCATACCCCAACATAATAAAAAGGAACTTGAAATACTTTACATGAAAATAGATCTTGAAAAATGAGAAGGGAGAAAGAATCTGTTACAAAAATTTCGGCAGCCTAACGGCGCCACTTAAAACATCATAAAACGAAATAATGAGAGTAAAAGGGGATATATCATTATATGAAAATGAAAAGGTCAGTAATAGGAGTATAAAATAACATCATCTAACATAAGAACATGGATCATAAAAGAAATTACATAAAAGAGATTTCTTGAAAAAAAAGACAGAGATCAGATCCCTTACCTTAAAACGTGACTCTTAAAACTCAAAGGTTGGGACCTTGAGGGCTTGGGGGAACCTTGGGAGGACTCCTTGGGAGGTAATGAGACCAGAACTTCGTTGGGGGAGAGTGGGGAGTCGAATGGATGAGAGGATGGCTTGGTATTTATAGGGAAAGTGAGTGGACAAGGCATTAATGGCCAAGGGACACCTCATTAGTGGTTTTGGAAAAACCATGGGCTTGCCCATGGTATTTGCCCATGGTATTGGCCACTTGTGACACCTCATACCTTATCTTACTATTCATAAGTCGACCATATTGATTACATACTTAATACATCATTTAATTATGTCATTAAACACCCGTAACTTAAAAACTGTATTTTCATTATTCATCGAAAATTCAACTTTTTCAGAAAAATCCCAAAATTTAACCTTAACCAAATATCAATGCTCTGATTTAAAAAATGAACTCCATTTTATAAAAATAATTTTCTAAATATTTTTAATTTATTTTTTAAATAAATACACTATTCACCGAAAATTTATTTTTTCAGAAAAAACCCCAAAAAATACCATAACATAATATCGGTGCTCTGAGTTCAAAAATGAAATCCATTTTATAAAAATAAATTTTTTTAATATTTTTAATTTGATTTTTAATTAAAAAACACTATTCACTCGAAAAAACTAATACTTGAATAATAATTTATGAAACCGTTATTTAACCATTTTATTGAATCACATTACTTAATCAAGGTGCCTAGATTATATTAATACTTTCTTTAAGTGATATTACTAATCCATTTGGACACATTACTAATCCTAATCATAAAATCACTATCCATAATTTACTATTCATCAAAAATCAAGTTGTTCTTATTAGACTCTAAATTTCGTACTGAACATAATTGTAAAAGACCATTTTTTGAAAATCATTACCCATTTTTAATTATTTAAGGTTTACATAAACATTTTTAAAATATACTTTTTCTAAAGTTCATCAAAAATATGCATACTATATTTATCCGGTCATTTAAAAAATCATAAACTTCGTCATAAAAAGAAATCCCAATTTTTATTTAAAACAAAGGATTACACAAGGCAATTACGGTCTCCTTACATAGCCCCTTATCACACCAGCATAGGACCTAAGTGTAAGGTGTGCTAAGGTGAGAGAATCTGAGGGAGGCTCGGCTAACATCGCACGAGTAGTAATTTCTATCAGTTTTAACTTCTCGCAAAGGCGATTCCGTTCTAGCTTCACACGATGAAGTTCGGCTTGGGTTTGGTCCAGAGCAAAGCCCAGTGGTGCTACCTCTTTCCCAAGTTCTGTTAGATGGGCTTTGATCGGTCCAAGACTACTGGGTGAGGCCATCTAATCTTCTTTCTATAATAATTAACCAAGATTACTTGTATTTAGAGACAATAATCAAAACGTTTAGTTTCCAGCGGTCATATTGACCAATAGTCATATAACCATCGAAACCCAACGGTCTCATTTTAATTATAATCATGTTATCAAATGAAACATTTTTGTTGAGTATAAAAATAAAATAAAATAACACATAAAATTATGAAACAAGATTTATTCAAAATTTTGGGTTGTTACATTTATTAAGGTGGTACTCCAATTAAGTGTGTCTATCAATTAGTGTTTGAGATGTTGGTCTTGTGACAATGTTATCCTAGGATTATGGGCTACAACCACCATCATAAATGATGAAACATCCATATAATAAATCAATTGATTTCATGTTCCTGGTGTTATTATTATATTACTATTGAAAGTAACTCCATGGGGAATACTGAAGGGAATGTAAGGGTTTCAAAAACAATAATTAAAAATCATTTTAGTAGTTGATAACTGGAAAGAGCATGGTAAATTGATCCCTTTTAAAGGTAAAGGATTCATATATGGTTATCAATTATATTTATGATGTGAAATATTTTGTTTGATTAATAACTTGATTTCTAATGCATAATATCAGTTGAATTTATTTTACAATATTTAAAATCAATTTCACCATTTTTTATGCATGATTGTTCATGTGTTTATAAATTTGATGCCAAAAAATTAATTCCACTCAACCATTTGTGGTAAAAGTATTTCATATAGAGTAAACCATTTTATTTTTTATATTTTACCATGCCCATACTCTTTTTTAGTTGACATATACATTCTTCTCAAAGCTAGGTAGTCATTGTGACATTACCAATGATGCTTTTGGGTAGATCATTATTAGAGAGGGTGGGATGTTGGGCCCATATCAACCTTATAGGTGGAATTATTACCTACATCATGACCTTATTAAATATTTAATATATACTTTTGATTAATTAATAGTAAAAATAATATTATTACTACTTAGAACATTGAACGAAATTGATTATAACCATGCATCAATGTGAATATCCATATATATATATATATCATATATTATTATTATTAATTTCCCATGAAGATTATGATATACTTTAAAGCCACATTGTTATGAAATAAACAATTTACCATCATATTTGGAGGAGGATGGTGATTAAGAGTTAGGGACATTCCCTTGGGTCTTCATGTAAGACCCCAAGAATTTATAAACAGATTTAATATAGAATTCATGAAATACTGAGTCTCTAAAAAACACCACTTTGTTATAACCTATCCAATTAAACATAATTTTCCACGTCTATGATTTGAATTTCAAAAAAACTGACATACATGGATGTGTTCAGTAAGATATTTAGTGTTTGATAAGACAAAAATAATTTTTAATGAATAATAAAATACCCTTATGAAAATTAGCACACCCTTGAGAATAGAAAATAGTCCAAGAAAATAAAAACTTTTCCCATGAGTGTATATATAAAATTTAGACATTTTAAAAGTGAAAAAACGATCATAGTATATGTATTGGTATTTTTTTATGTCATAAATATTTTTTTTAAATTTTTTTGTTTAATTTAGTAATTGAAAATGGAAATGTATTTTCATAAATTTTAATCACAATTTGTTACTTTATTGTCTTATGGTTATAAAAAAAATATTGGGACCTTGATTAATTTTTCAATGAGTAATAAAATGAGTTATAATTTTAAAGTTGTCATTTTGGAATAAATTATGATTTATTTAAAAATTAAATTTAAAATATTTATAAAATTAATTTCAAAAAATAAATTTTATTTTTCAATTCGACACATCAAAAAATGTTTAGGGTGAAGCTTTTGTATTTTTCTGAAATACTCAAATATTTCATTAATAGTGAAATATGATAAAATACCATATATAACAATAATAAGTTAAATACACTATTAACGAAATCATGTGTGATTTAAGGCCACAAGGTTCAAACTCACATGCCCTTATCACAATTATTGGTGGCATGAAACAACACAATTGGTTGTCTTGATGGAAATAATAAAATATTAAAAATTCACTTTTCTCCTCCACTATAACCCCCCCCCCCCACTCCCTCTTCTACTCACTCTTATAAGACTTGAATATCCTAAATGTTTTTTTCAAATACCTATCCCTATTCACTCCCCACATCCAAGGAGGTCTTGGTATTTCCAAAAGTCCAAAACCATATCTTAAATATGTTTTCAAGGAATATTACTTCAAGAGCTAAATTCTTCATTTCATTTCATTTATTTCAAGTTATATTGTATGTGGTATGTATTTCATGTTTTCATAAAATGTTATTACTTCCATATTATTATGTTGCTCTACTATTTTATGAATGGTTTACCCCATTTCTATTCTATTTTTAATGTTTTCTAAAATCATACTGCATAGTCGTTATGCTGCATAATTCCCGTCTCAGAAACTCTCTCTTTTTCAAGAACTATTATTATGTTATTATCTTTTAATATAAATTATTTTATGCTGGGATATGTCAATACATATCCCCCTTACTTTATCTATTATGTATTAATGATGATATACCCTTTTTACCTCATCAAAATATTTTATATAATTTTAAGTGAAGCTGTTAGGAAGCCAAATTTTTGTGAGGGATTTCTCAACTTTTATTTTATTTAAAGTTCCTTTCTTTTCTTTTTCATTCCACATCATCCCTCATCTAAATGATATGATAATTTAATTACCTTAAATGAACTGAAATTTTAATATTCTAAGGGAATATTGCATCATCATCTCTCCTTTCCCATTATTTTAT
This sequence comes from Viscum album, assembly GCA_963277665.1. Lineage (NCBI taxonomy): Eukaryota > Viridiplantae > Streptophyta > Magnoliopsida > Santalales > Viscaceae > Viscum > Viscum album. Next base: position 518,972,874 of record OY728141.1, read on the forward strand.
ACTGAAAATGAAAACACCATCCGAGATGTGCTAAGTTACCACATTCAAGGAAAATGGGTTTTCAATTTGTAATACCATGTTTAATTATGGTAATGAAACAATTATTGTGTTATAAACATGCTATAATATATGTATTATTTATCATATATGGTTATGTAATCTTTTTGTACATATGGTTTTGATTTGTAAAGAAAATGAGTTCATGGTGTCCAAAAACTGCCAATTAACCAAAACACTTATCATTAAATAATTTATATAATGATTCATCTTCAATATAAGTAACAAAATGAAATTCACAACCATATTAACTTAATTATGTTCAATAATAACATATAACTTCAATTCTGGACAATAATCCATATTTTACATGATTCTCCATTCACGTATATAAGTATTCTAATCATGAAACAAACAGACCCGAACAATAAAATTGAACCTCTTAACCCTTCAAAAAGGCCATGAATGAACTTAATAGTGTTATAATAAATCAATTAAATGTATAATATATTTTTAAAATATGAATTAATTAGTTTAATTTGGTTATCTAGGATACAATGATCATGTGACAAACACCATCAGACTTAAGGCAAGGGGCTTCTTCATCTCACTTCCACTTTTGTGAGATATTCTATATTCACGAATAATACTACTAATAGTGTATGATATATGTATACTACCGACTTATTTTTAATATAATGAATCTCTTTAAAGAATTATATTCACTGTATCATTTTATGATTATTATTTTTGGGTCATTCGATTCAATTGATTATAATGTTTCAAATATTTTCCACCCGAACCTTTATTTTCATTCAGGTTACTTTTATTATCTACTTACAGAAATTAAATTCTTATTTATTAATTTTTAATACTCATAGATTCTGTGAAAATTTTCAATATATATGTAAAAACCAGAATCCTACTTCCACTTATGGATATTTATATGTTTTAAAAGTATCTTTAAAAAATTTTCCTGAAATACAAGCTCGAATCAAGGAACTTCTCGAATTCTTACCTATTTTGAAGCTCACTATATTATCTATTTTATTCAATATTTATCTTTATAAAATCATAAATTTTAACATGAGAGAGATATTTTGGTTCATTTCTGGTTTTACAAAAGTAAACATGCCTTTGTTCTTTAAAATCCTTCTATATTTTCCTTAAAATGCACTAAAATGTTTTATTTCTAAATCGTCTTTAAAAACTCTTTTAAAATGATTTCACCTCAACAAGACATTATTTAAGCCTAAAAAATAATTTCCATGAAATTACCATTTATTTTCATGTATGTACATGTTTACAATATGATTTCATTATAAATAAAAATGGTCATCTAAAATAACCCTTCTTTCCCAAGTAATAATGATTTTTCTCATATCACATTAACTTTCTTGAGATATTTTCCTTGTTCACCACTTATTTATTTCTTATGGTGTACCAAATTCTATTTGGTATATAATATAAAGAGTCTAATTATTCTCATGATATTATAAGGGATTATTATTTTAATGTTTCAAGGTGGTATGGGACACTTTTGGAATGTTTAAGGATTATTTCCTCAAGGATTTTTCAATGGTCTCATTTAAAAGTGTATTCATCTATGTCAACTTCTTTTATTGAATATTTTACCTCACTGAGGTTTATAATCTATGATATCATCTAACATATATAAATTAATGGTTTAGGATTAGTGTTTCTGTGGATGTTCTATCTTGAAATCATTCTCCAATTTACTCTGAATGGTTAGTATTTATGCATAATGTTTGTGGAATGTTATTTACATTTAATATGTTGGTTTAAATATTAATTTTTATGTTGTTTATGTTTATCCCCATTAATATTAGGATTTTATTGGAATTAGTATGTGTTGGTTGGGGCCCTCTATAAGCCCTCTGTGCATCGGTAGGTCTCATGAGACAAACATGGCCATGACATGAGGCCTTGAAAAAATGGTTATTTATTTTGTTAGTATGAGGCCTTGACAGTATGGTTATGATGTATGGAATATGAATTTCCCTCATTATGAAATTAGTATAGATAGTTAATGTGGTTATTAAGCTAGTAGAATACCCATGATTTTATTTTATTATAGAATTATTTAATCAGTTCATATTCCTTCTGTAATGTGTTCATGTTTATTTATTTCTAAAGGTTTGTGTTTTAGTCATTCACCATTCCTATTATTTATGTTTATGTTATCTTCCACTGTATTGGTTAACCCTTAATCCACATTTTATCTCACCTCTTTCATTTGTTTTTCCTTCCCCAGGTTAAAAAGAAGATATCATTTATTGAGTTTTCAAGGATGCAGTATATTAGCCTTTGTTATATATCATAATTTGTTTCCTTTCCAAATGTAAAATGATGTCTATGTATGTTTCTAGTTACTTCAAGACTATTAAACCGATCGGTCCTTCAGTATTTAATTCCTTGTAATTATGCCAATGCATTAAAAATAATGCATCGGCTCTGATCATCTGGGGTCGAGGCATTACAGTTGGTATCAATGTAAGTTTAGTAAAAACATGGGGAAATAGATTTAGAAAATGCAGGTTAGGGAACAAATCCCTAATATGAACATTGAGGATAAACAAAAAATAAAATCTGAGAATTTTGTTAAGGAATAGATTATGTGGATATTTTTAGAAAATACATCCCTGTATGGATACAAACAATTAGAGGTGGCTCTAGCACATATGTACCTAAGAGTGAAAACTATGAATAGGAGTTTCGGGCTTTACCCAGGGTATAATGGTACATGACAATGAGCTTTTCAACACTATTGTTTTGGCACTCCAAGGTTATATTCTTAGGATAATTTACATTTTATTTACCCACCATTGTGAATGATTTATTCCCCCAAAGTTACCAAAGTATATAGTTATAGGATTTATGATTCATAAATTTATGCTATGTGTTATACCATGTTTAGAGTTATAGAGAGTTCATAATTTTATAATCTAATATATAATGTGGAATTGATTATAAATGGTGTCTAGAAGAAGGAATGTTAACTTCACTAATGAATGTGATGTGAAGATGAAAAAGTACCAAATCTCTAATGGTATTAAACCATATTTTCAAAGGAAGAATGTATCCCAAGTACCCTCATCATATGATGAAATAATATCATGTGTTATTAAGGTATGTAAACACTTCTCTAAGTCATATGAATTTTAAGGGAGGAAAAATAATATGAATATGGAAGATAGATATGGGGATAAAGGGAAGAAGAGAAAGAAGTGTTTTCCAACATGTGATAACTGTGGAAAGAATCACCTAGGTAAATGCTTGAAAGGAATAGGTATTTGATATAATTGAGGAAAAAAAAGGACACTAATTTCATTATTTAATGGCTAAGAAAATGGTTTCCAATGTGCAATGCGTAAAGTGCAAGGAGTTTGAACACTATGCGAATAAATGTCACAAGAATCAAAGGAATATAAACAAAATGATGATTTCAGATAATGATCATGTAATGATGATACCATAGATGAAGTTTAATGATTAATATTCCTAGTCAAGAATCATGTCTTTTGATTATTTTGATAGTAATGTACTGGTTTTATGAATTATGAGATATATAATGATTATAATATATTACTCTTTCATTAAGGATTTGAGGTGATATGATAAATGTTACAATAGATAATTTATTCCGTAGAAAGTTAACCTTTTTAGAAAAAAATATGATTGATGGGAATACAACCCTTACTATATATCTTATGTTGAGATAATGATGAAGAAAGGATTGGTTTATAAAAATAATGACATCCTTGGAAATGATTATTGACTCGTCGAGTAGTGGTCTATTCTATCATGGATGGAGTTTACAACACTTTTGGATTTAAGGAATATATCCAATAACATGTATCTTAATTAAGTAATGCAGAATAATTCATGTTTCCAATATGGTTTTTACAGTAATTCATGTTATTACCATATTTCAAGAGGATACATGATGAAGTTATTGAAATGTATGGAATGTGAATTTTAGAGGATATTCTTGTTGATTAAGGTTTAATGACATCCTCATCATGGGAATTTAGATACCTTCATTATAATATGTCGAATAATTCTATTATAAAATTTTAATCATTTATAAAATGGTTTAAGTTGATCTTTGTATGGGGTTTTAGAGTTTAGTGTCACTACATGATGGTTTGATTATTCTTCCATAAACGAGTTGTCTAATTAGAATGTGTTGTTTTGAAGTAACTATTGCATTTCTATTTACTCTTATTAATAATATATTTTAACCATATTCTTGTTGTGGATTTCTATAAGGTAATTTTCAAATATCATCCATTACATTTTGATGTTCAGTTTTAAATTTCGAGGATGAATTTTTTGTAAGGAGGGGATAATATAACATCCCAAGAATTTACTAATGGATTTAACATAGAATGCATGAAATACAGAGTCTCTAAAAAAACAAAACTTTTTTATATCCTAGACAACAAAACATAATTTTTCCACCTCTATTATTGGAATTTTAAAACAACTGACATACACAGTTGCGTACAGTAAGATATTTAGAGTATGATAAGACAAAATTATTTTTTGGTGAATAGTAACATACCCTTATTAATAATAAAATACCCTTGTGAATATTAGTGAATATTAATGAATATAAAATAGTCCATGAAAAAATAAACTTCCCCAATGAATTTATAAATAAAATTTAGACATCGTAAAAATGAAAAAATGATCATATTATGCGTATTAGTATTTTTTAATGTTATAAAAATTTTAAATAAAAATTTATGACTAATTTAATAATTTAATATAGAAATTATTTTCCTAATATTTAATCACAAATTGTTACTTTATTTTCATATTATTATAAGATAATTTTATTGGACCTTTATTAATTTTGAAATGTGTTATAAAACGAGTTATAGTTTTAAAGTTGTTTTTTGAGAATTCATTATGATTTTATATAAAAATTAAATTAAAACTATTTAGAAAAATAATTTCAAAAAAAGGATTTTATGTTTGAATTCTATATGCTGAAAAAATTTTAGGGTGAATATTTTGTATTTTTCTAAAATACGCAAATTTTTTATGAATAGTGAAATACGGTAAAATACCACATATGCAAATTGTCAGTTAAATACACTGTTTATGACATCATGAGTAATGTAAGGCCACTTAGTTCGAACACACATGCAGTTATCACTATAAGGGGTCACATGAAATAATACTATTTGTTGTCTTGATAAAAATAATAAAATAATTAATAAAATATTCAAAATTCACTTCTCTTCTCCATTATAACCCCCCCTCACTCCCTCTTCTCCTAACTCCTCTAAGATTTGTAACTCGTCAATTTTATTACAAAATAACTATCATTATTCACTCCCCAAGTCCAAGGATCTCTTGATCTTTCTAAAAGACCAAATCCTCTCCACTAAAGGGTTTCTTAAGGAAGATTACTTCAAGAGGTAAATTCCTCTTTTCATTTTTTTATTTCATGTTCGCTTTTATGTGGTATGTATTTCATGCTTTCATACCATGTTCTTATTTACATATTTTTATGTCCCTATACTATTTTATGAGTCTTTTATGTATGGTTGACCCATTTTCCCTATATTTTTAATTTTTTCTAAAACAAGGTTTCATAAAACTCCGGATCTTCGGAATAGAATAAAGAATGGAAATAAAATGCCGGATCAATCCGATATCCATCACGATTTTAGAAAAAGTGCATTTGTAGGTGTTCCCAACATTAATTTTAGCGTAAAAAATGATAAATATAATTACTGTCATGATAATAAAATTCCGGATCTATAGAATAGAATGAAGAATGAAAAAGAAAGATGGGAGTCCCAGAACCATAGATAGGATATCACACGTGGGTTATAATTAATTTAATTAATTGACAGGTATTACCTTGATGTAATTCTATCATTGTTGATGTTTCCGGTCATGATCCGATGTTATCCATCATTGCGTTATAGAATTCAAGTGTAGGATTCCTCTAGCGGTTATCCACACGTGCTCCACATATATCTGGATGTCTCCGAAGGGATCTCTGGGTGCTAGCGTGGAAGATCCTTCGCTTGTGATTTCCACATTCGATCACCTTGATACGAGGGAGGAGGATCTCTCTCTCTTGTAGCTTGATAGTGTTTTTGGAAGAATAGAATTCTCTCATGGCTTGAAATATTTCTTTAGATCCATTGTGCACAACCACAAAAAATGGATAGGCTAATGAGAATTATATAATTGGGATTTTAGTTACATAGAATAATAAAATTAATTAATTACCCGAAATAATTTGTTCATTTCAATTAATTCTTAGTAATACCCCATGTCAAATAATAACAATTGACTATTATTATTACATAACATGAACCCATTTAATTACACCTAATATTATCTAATTAAATACAAAATATTATTTCTCATAAATTCACAAAAAAAATACACGACGTGTATATTTAATATACACGACATGTACTTTTGTTTTTCTATTTCTCTTTATTTACTCCACCACATTTGTTAGACCTTGAATAATGGCTATTTATTTCTCAAATAAATATCACTACATTACTCGCTAATAAATATATTATTTCACCCACAATATATTCTCTTGAATAACTAGTGTCGAAATAAATGTGATCAGACATCCTTGAATAATTATTAAACCACAATCAGGAATAGTATTTATTCTACTGGTCAAATTAATATTTAACTGAGATACTTGGACACACTTAGTGTGTGACCCTCCAGGCCTCTTTCTCATTGGCATTAGGTGAAGCCTGTCTAAAGTCCAAGGATAGCATCTAGCAATACTCCAAGGCACCCATAGAGAAATAAGTTAATGCAGAAATGACGTGTCACCTCCTATGAACGCTTACCGTGTAATGTAATCCCTTGGTATTGATATCTTGAATCAAGTGGGTTTCATGATAGTGCCATCAACCCATGTGCTCAATTATTCTTTCTTTGACTTTTTGAAATTGAACATTCCCATTCCACACCATGGACATGGATTTATTTAGGTTATATCAATTCCATCAAAGGGAATAAGATATCTACTTCTGTTATGGAACATAAGGGACAAATCCTTTCTCGCATTATCTATTAATGAAGTATCCCTCGTGACGCACCCAACGTATCCTACCTCACTGCGGATAGTGTGTCGTTACAGTTTTTATAAATACATATAAGTGTGTGAGTTGTAATACCCATTAATAATAATATTAATGTCTAAGGACCAATACACACGTCCACAGATAGGAACATCCAATGACACTATGAAATGTGGATTTACTACTAGCGGGGCTCGTTCTCATAATATCCTCCTGGATATTACCAAGGGGGCACGCCATGAGAAGGTGCCTTAATGTTTTTTGAGTCCTCACCCCTAATGGCCTTTATTATTTGTGTCCCTCAAATAACATCATCTGACTACAGAACATATATTCAAGAATAGTGTTATGGAACTTCTGTGTTCTATCATAGTAGGGATCCACTATGACCCTTTAATGCAGCAGCAATCCGTAGGACATTATCACATGAATTGTCATGCAGAAGAACAGTAAAAATGCGATAAGGTATTTATTAATGAATAAAGTAAAAAGTACATAGTTCTAGGCCACTAACTCCAATAGACTCCCACTAGTACTAGAGCCAACTGCTTTCATCCTTTAACCCACTAGCTCTCACATGATATCCTTGCTTCTGCTGAGATAGGAATTTAGTCATGGGGTCCACCACATTCTCTTCTATGGACACTATCCTCATTAAAACTTCATAACATTGATATAAATCCCTCAAGAGGTGATACATCTGGTGTATGTGCTTTGTCTGTTGATGTGACCTTGGTTCTTTTTCAAGAGACACCACTACAGTATTATCACAATACAATGTGATAGGGTCTTTACTGCTAGATATCACATCAAGTTCCTAGACAATGTTCTAAATCTGGACATCCTTTTTAGCTGCATTAGAAGCCGCTATATATTCAGAGTCCATTTTAGAATAATCAAAAACTAGTTACTTTGAACTCTTACAGCTCACAACTCGTCCAGTGAGACAGAAAACATATCTAGATTGTGACATCAGATCATTCTAATCTGTCTGAAAAATAGCATCCACATAACCATTGATGGAAAGCTCCTCATCTCCCCCAAACACCAGGAACATATCCTTAGTTCTTCTTAGATACTTAAGAATAGTCTTAACAACATTCCAATGTTGTTCTCCTAGATATTCTGGATATCTTCCTACCATTCTTAGTGCATAGGAAACATCAATATTAGTACATAACATGGCATAAATGATGGATCCTATAGCCATGGCATATGGGATCTTACTCATTCTATCTTTCACTCGTTGTGTCTAAGGAAACATTTTCTTAGAAAGATGCAGTCCATGTGACAGTGGAACCAATCGCCTCTGGGATTATTCCATACTAAATCTCTTTAGTATCTGGTCAATGTATATACCTAGACTTAGTCTAAGAAGCCTCTTGTGTCTATCACGAATGATCTTGATCCTTGGAATGTGGGTTGATTCAACCAATTCCTTTATAGGGAAACACTTTTTCAACTAGTCCTTAATTGACTCGAAGACTGGTACATCATTTCCAATAAGTAATATGTCATCAACATATACTACTAGGATAACAACCGCATTCCCATTAAAATGCTTATAAACACATTGATCACATTCATTTTTAATGAAACCAAATTTCTTTATGGCTTTATCAAACCAAATATTCTAAGACCTGTATGTTTGATTTAATCCATAAATGGATTTTTGTAATTTGAAGACCCATTTGGCTTAAAATGGTGTCACAAACCCTTCTGGTTGTGTCATATAGACATCTTTCTGAAGGTTCCCGTTAATGAATTCTTTCTTGACATCCATTTTCCAAATCTCATAGTCATGGTAAAATGCTATGACAAGTATGATTATTATGGATTTAAACATTGAAACTGGTGACAAGGTTTCATCATTGTCAATCTCTAGATGTTTTTTGAATCCTTTGGCCACTAGCATTTCTTTATAAGTGGTAACATGACCTTATATGTCCATTTTTCTCTTGAATACCCATTTTCATCCCATATGATTTACATTAACTGGCTCATCGACCAGAACCTAGACTTGGTTATGATACATGTAATCCATCTCAGAATTCATAGATTCTAGACATATTGTATCTTATGAGCATTCTACTACTTCCTTGTAGGATATAGGTTCGTCATTATACAACAATAATGATTCACCATCCTCTATGACTAGAAAACAAAATCTATCTGGTTCCCTTTCCTCTCTTGAGCTCCTAGATAGTACTTGTGTTTGTGGATCCTCTTCCATGGGGACCTATGGAATGTAAGAACCCCGGTTTTGAGCCTATAAGACATTGAAGTTCCCTTGATGTTATTACAGAGCATGGCATTCTGACAGCGTGCGATTCCGAGCCCCAGTGTGGTCGGGATTAATTTTTGTGTGTATTCACACTAGGCGGGATAAATAAATTGAATAACTCATGAATGGTAGCTTAGACGGGAAAACAGAGGGCACCATTGAGTCCAGAACATGTCGTTTACCCTAGGAGGGGTATAATTTTCGCGGGCGCGAGACGAATGTGAAAAACGCCCCCGAGGGCATTTTCGTAATTTAGCGGTCTCGGGTGTCGAATTTTATAACTTTTGAGAGGAGGCTCGGATTAAAATTTTGAGGCCTCTATTTCGCCTAGGGCATGGCGTTTTCCCTAGGGGAGGCTTAATCTCGGCCCCGATGAAAGTTCGGGTACGAGCCGACTAGCGGGTGATTACGTGTGTTTTTCTATTTAAACACACCACCCACCCTCGTCACCCCTCCTTGGACGTTATTCCCTAGTTCAAGGGCTCTCAACAAGGATTAAAACTCTCTTCCTCCACTCTAGAAAGGTACGGTGACTCCGGAATCCCAACCGTGAAGCGTCGGGCAAAGCCCCTCGAGGTAGGCTCCTGTTTTATCTTTTTCATTCTCGAAATTTTCTTCAATTTGGTTTAGTCGTGTCGAATTTTTGTCTGATCATCGATTGAATCCCCAGGTTTCATAAGGGTCGAGTTTATATTCACTACGATTCTTTATGATCAATTTTTGGAGTCCCGGGGTGCCCGGGGTGGCCCCGGGAAATTTTCCGGCCAAATACCCCATTTTCTGGTGGAACTAGGGTGGTCCGGCGACCCCTGGCGGCGGTGCAGCGTGTTCCAGCGGCGGCACACTAGGATGAATGTGGTGGTGCTCTAGGCTGCAGGTGGCACGATGGTCCAGGGCGCAGGCGGCGCAGCGGCTTGGGCTTTAGGCAGCGTGGCGGCCGCGCTTCAGGTGGCAGGTGGCGGACACCCGCGGCACGGGGGTGGACCGGGGTCGCGGCCTGCGACCCTGCAAGGGAACAAGACCCGCAGCCTGAGGGTCTTAACGTGGGATGACCGGCCTCGGCTGGTCCGAGTGTGGACCACGGATCCGCAGCTGGCCTGCGCGGAAAAGCCGCGGGCCGGTCCAGCCCAAGGGGCTTGTCCACTCCGGCTTCGAACACCCGTACCTATCGCTACGGGTGTCTGTTTTACATGCTGTCTACGGCAGGGTAATCCTCATCTTGAGGAGTAAGTTTTTAGATGGTTTCGGGGATTATAATTCTCGAGACGGGAGCTGGGTGGCGCAACAAGCGCGTTAAGTGCTACGCCAAGATTCTTGTTTTGATTGGCACAGACACATCCGATGTCCGATTTGAGTGTCGTTAGTGGAGATGAGACCCTAGCTTCGAGGTGAAGATTTCTATTAGGGTTTTGAGCTTTGAAGTGGGAGTTTATACGTGGGCCCCATGGGCCGTCTTTGAGCTGCGTGCAGTATTTTTGCGCCTTTTCTACCAGACGTCCGTTCGGGGCATATGAGTAGTCGTTTCTGCGTGTTTTTCTGAGAGCATCGTGATGGTGCAGTTCACCTGATGAGTATTGGATCCGGGGTGTAGGCCCCACACAGTCCATCTATGGTTAATAGTACCATATTCACCGGATGTCCGTTTCGGGCGAATAAGTAGTCTAACTCGCATGTTTTTTCACGAGAACTGCAACGATGCAACCTATTTGGTCATGTGAAGCCTCTTTTGAGATCATGTTAATGTGGGACAGAGATATCCTTTTTATGTACTCTGAACCAATGCACGGTGGCGTTGATAGTGACACCTAGTGATGTTAGTAGTAGTGTGGAGCTATTAGGATGATTCAGGGTCTACCCTCCAGCAGGGCTGGTTAGTTGGTCACCCACCGACACTTTTGGGTCTACCCTCTAACAGGGCTGGGCAGTGGGTCACCCATCGTCTTGTTCCAAGTCTACCCTCCAGCAGGGCTGGGCAGTGGGTCACCTGTCGACGTGTTCTGGGTTTAACCTCTAGGAGGGATGGGCAGTGGTTCACCCGTCGTCTTGTTCCGGGTTTACCCTCCAGGAGGGCTGGGCACTGGGTCACCCATCATCTTGTTCTGGGTTAACCCTCTAGAAGGGCTGATTAGTGGGTCACCCATCGATTGATTCCAGGTCTACCCTCCAGCAGGGCTGGGCATTCGGCCACCTGATGATGTATTAGGGTTTACACTCCAGCAGGGCTGGGCAGTGGGTCACCCGTTGGAATTTTAGACTCATCCCTTCTTGTGAGGCTAGTCGATGACTTTTTCCTCCATGACTATAAGAGCGGGACCCTGATTGTGCGGATCAGTGGTGTGAAAATTTTAAAGTTACCTAAGGACCCACAAGGAAGAGGGGTACATTCCCCACTGAGACGCGTCCTTGAGACCCGACCTAAAACCGTGCGGGCGAGTCAGTGCCGCCCAAAGCGGATAGTATTGATGTACTGTGATTGAGCCCCTATAACTTGGGATGATTAGGTGGATGAGACGAGATGCTGGGCTGTGAGGATGGATTTACTTGGAATTGATGGCGACTTGTCCTAGGTTGATATTGGAGATAGTGATCCCCTTACACACTCATTTGGGTTTCTTGTTGAGCATATATATATATATATAAGTGGACCCTACTTTCGTTCCCACTCTCTGGGGTCCGTGCCTACTTATTTCTTTTGGGTTGAGTTTCACTCTCCTTACTAAACTTTTCTACTATTCTTGTTAGTCTACTTCTCAACTCTTTCGTGCATCCTTTTTTCTCATTCGAGCTTTCGGGGCATCATACTGAGTATCTTTATACTCACCCCTGCATAGGCTTTGCCCACACCTGGTGTGCCCTTGTAGACAACTGATAGGTCGATCGTGACTACGGAGGAGCGTAGAGGTCATAGCAGTTGGAGCAGCGTACCACAATCGTGCTAGAGTATTCAGGTGGGAGTCTATCTAGTTGTCTTCTTTTGTTTACCTGTTGCCGGGTTGTGTCATCTTTGTGGTTGGGCGCGTGTTTTCCCGTTTTACCTTTCAGTTTACTTGTCAGTACTTCCATCACTTTACTTACTCTTTTTAGTTGTTGATGCATGACTGTGGTTTGGGTATAGCTTCCTTTATTTTGGTTTCATTTTTACTCTGCACTACTACGTCATGTGTGTTGTGTGTGCATGAGTACAAGTTCTTAGGCGAAGGCCTCCCTGAGATCGTTACGCCTTTGGCGCTGGTCTCCATCCTCTAGCCAATGGAGGCGGGCTTGAGGTATTTTAGGCTTGGGACTGGTAGGGTCGGGTCATGAAAAAGTGGTATCAGAGGCGGTTCATTATTTTGGTCGTTGTTCGAACGTCCCTAAAAAGGAATTGGTTGGGTTTTAGGGAAATGATGTTGACGTGTCTCAAGAGCGTCTCTCAGGCCAGGGAATCCAGTAATGGTACGGGTGGCCGACGTATCTATTCTTCAGGACCCTGATAACCTGCTTGTCGACTCGGCATGCTGAGACACTTGTTGCAGGGAATTTTGAAACATGCATCTCGTAGGAATGATTCTTTGACTGTCTTTGTTTTATTCAACTCCCCTTTGTTATTACTGTTATATATATATATGCTCATCTGATCGTGGTATCCCTTGATAAGTTTCAGGATGCCCCTCATGACAGTAGCCATCCAGGTTACCCTCTCCCGCTCGTGAAGAAGCTCTGGCGAGTGATGAGGCATCAGTTTAGGGACCCTCACATGATCCCCTTCCGCCCAGTGCTTCAACAGTAGACCCTGCATCTGAGGATCAGCAGTTAGTACCGGCAGCTCAGGCCGAGGTTGCGCGCAGACTGAGCGCTCTTTGAGACTTCCAGTGTCAGAGGCCGCCGAGGTTCGCGGGGACCCGGATCCCCAGGTGGCGGAGGACTGGATTGAGTCAGTGTCACGACTCTTCAGGCTGGTACAGACCCCAGCAGACTAGATGGTGGCCCTAGCCACCAGTATTTTCCTTGGGACAACCGGGCGATGGTGGGATCTGGTGACACAGACCCATGACGAGTCATCCCTCACATGGGATAGATTCCAGCAGCACTTTCGGGAGGACTACTCCCCCTCGTGTTTGCGCTCCATTCGGATCCTGGAGATTCTGGAGCTGAAGCAGGGAGGGATGTCTATTTCCCAGTACTTATCCCGGTTCACTGATCTTACGTGCTACTCGTAGGACATGATCCGCGACAGCTACTTCTGGGTGCGGAAGTTCGATCAGGGTCTTCGCAGGGAGATTCGAGATAGCGTGGTGCCCTTGTGCATCCCCAGATATGTTGGGGTGTTGGAGCGGGCGCATGTGATCGAGAGCTTCCTAGCCAAGGGGTGCTAGATAGCAGGACCTAGCAGTGGCCATTTTAGAGCGGAGTCTTCATCAGGCAGACGACAGAGGGTTGGGCCTCAACCGAGGAGGCCCTTCCATGAGCATACCTAGGGCCAAGGTCGCACACCGCAGTGGCGCCATAGGGCGTCGGGGAAGACAGGAGAGAGCCGATGATATTCTTGTGAAGGACTGGGTCACCTAGCACGGGATTGCCTGACCAGGCGTACAGATCAGCTGTGGCAGGCAGCGGGTGCACCACAGAGGCAAAGGCAGCGCCGTGACCAGGGGTCACCTAGGAGAGGACTCGGAAGTCCTCAGGTAGGTGGCGCAGGCAGAGTGGAAGGACCATGATGTGGGGGACGGTGTTTCTAGATCCCCCCACTACCACCACCGGGCGTCCCACGGCAGGCTCAGGGAGATGGCGGTAGGGGTCGCGGGCAGCTTCAGGCCATGGGTGTTCGAGATCTTTCAGCGCACAAGATGGTTCGAGATACGCTTTGTGTTTACTCCACACTTTCTTCAGTACTAGTAGACACGGACGCGAGCCATTCCTTTATATCACTGATATTGGTACGGGAGTTGGAGCTTCCAATAGAGGCACTGGCACCTGCACTTAGCCTTGAGGTTCCTACGGGAAGTTCCTCGTTGGTGACTTTTATGTACAGACAGTGTGAACTGTCATTCGGGGGTGGTAGTTTCATGTGGGACCTACTCTTCATCATGATAGAACCTTACGATTTCATCCTGGGCATGGAATGGCTTTCTATGGTTCATGCTCAAATCGACTATCGTCACAGACGAGTCAAAGGCGAGTTTTCTGATGGGATGAGGTTCACCATCCTTAGTGAACGAGACCTCATGGAAGTGCAGATGGGTACTCTGAGCAGGAGACCCCAACCTTTTTCGCACCAGCAGGCGAGCATGGCTCTATAAGCAGCGGATGCTACAGGAACCTGGATTCCTACATTGGTAGAGAACTACATGGACGTCTTTCTCAAGGATGTTCTGAGACTGCCTCTGAGGCAAGAGATGGAGTTCTGCATTGACTTCCATCCTAGGACTGCTCTGATATCTTGTGCAGCATATCATATGGCACCTAAGGAGCTTAGGGAGCTACGACTTCAGTTGGATGACCTTCGTGATAAGGGGTTCATTAGGGCCAATGTGTCCCCCTGGGCAGCTCCAGTTTTGTTTGTGAAAAAGGCAGATGGGATTCTACTGCTTTGTGTGGATTATCGTCACCTGAATCAGGCCACGATAACGTACAAGTACCCTTTGCCAAGGATCGACAACCTCTTTGACCAGTTACGAGGTGTGAAGTGGTTCTCAAAGACCGATCTCCGATTTGGCTGCCACCAGTTGTGGGTTCGTGAGGCTGACATCCCGAAGCTGGCCTTCCGTTGTTGATATAGGCACTACGAGTTTCTGGTGATGCCCTATGGTGTGACAAATTCCCTTACTATCTTCATGGATTTGATGAATCAGATTTTTCAGCCGTACTTGGACCGGTTTGTGGTTGTCTTTATTGATGACATTCTCATTTACTCGGCGACATAGGAGGAGCACGCAGAGCATTTGAGGATAGTCCTAGACTTACTTCGAGAGCACCAGCTGTACGGGAAGCTCTTGAAGTGCCAATTCTGGATTTATGAGGTTCACTTTTTGGGGCACGTCATTACAAAACATGTTTTTGTTGTGGATCCCGCAAATATAGAAGAAGTTCTTGCTTGGGAGCCACCCAAGAATGCATCTGAGGTGTGGAGTTTCCTTGGGTTGGCAGGGTACTACAGGAGGTTTGTGGAGGAATTATCCAGGATTCCTTCCCCTTTGACCACATAGACATGAAAGGGGTGACAGCTTAGATGGAATGATTAGTGCCAGAATTCCTTTGAAGAGTTTAGACAGAAGTTGGCAAGTGCACCGGTGTTGAGGCTGCCAAAGGAGGGTATTGAGTTCGTCGTACATTACAACGCTTCAGGAGCTGGGCTCGGGGTGTGTGCTGATGCAGCAGTGGGCAATGATTGAATATGGGTCGAGGCAGTTAAGGCCCCATGAGAAGAATTATGTGACTCATGATTTGGAGCTGGCAGCGGTAGTCTTCGCCTTGAGGATATGGAGACACTACCTATTGGGTGAGCATTTTGTGGTCTACTCAGATCACCAGAGCCTCAAGTATATCTTCACTCAGAGGGATTTGAACCTGAGGTAGAGTCGTTGGCTGGAGTTTCTATAGGACTATGATTTTGAGAAATTCTACACACTAGGGAAGGGAAATGTAGTAGAAGATTCCCTTAGCAGGAAGTCCTAGGCTCATCTAGTGCGGGAAGCTTTAGAGCAGTTGGCTTCCCTTCAGCTGACCTTGATGGAGCAGGAGGGTACAACTTTTCTATAGTCGATGGTGTTGACTCCTTCGCTCCTTGAGCGTGTGAAAGAGTCGCAGCTAGGAGATGTCGATATCGAGGTACTGCATGATCAGATATCCACGGGCGACGCATCCGATGGGTATTCTGAAAAAGGGAATCACGTGATCCGATTTCATGGGAGAGCTATAGTACTAGTGGAGATGCATGAGGAGGTGATGTGTGAGTTCCACACTTCTCCCTTAGCCATACATCCCAATGCGGGGAAGATGTACAGAGACCTTCAGCGGAATTTTTGGTGGTCTGGCATGAAGCGGAGCGTAGCCGAGTTCGTTTCTTGGTGTCTTACCTATCAGTAGGTGAAGGCAGGGCACCAGGTTCCGACAGGGTTGTTACAGCCCCTTGATATCCCTAAGTGGAAGTGGGATGGTGTATCTATGGATTTATTCAAAGGGCTTCTGCGCACAACGAAGGGCCATGACTTCATTTGGGTAATAGTGGACCGACTCACGAAGTCAGCGCACTTCCTTACTATCAGGGAGCAAAGCTCGGTGGAGATTCTGGGACAGTTATATGTCCGGGAGATCGTCCGTCTTCATGGAGTACCCTCGACGATCATCTCCGACCATGACGTTCGGTTTACATCATGGTTATAGCGAGGCCTGCAGGAGGCGTTCAGGACTCAGCTGTGGATGAGTATAGCTTTTCACCCCCAGACTGACAGGAAGACCGAGCTCACTATCTAGGTGTTGGAGGATATGCTTAGGGCGTGCATGTTATACTTTGGCCGAAGTGGGGAGGATCATCTGCCATTGGTAGAGTTTGCATATAACAATAGTTACCACTCTACTATTGGCATGGAACCATTTGAGGCCCACTACGGGAGACCCTGTAGGTCACCCTTGTGCTGGACGGAGGTTGGGGAGACCACCGTCATGGGCCCAGAGTTGGTGCAGGCGACGAAGGATAAGGTGCAGGTCATTCGTGAGCAGATGAGGACAGCTCAGAGTAGAGATAAGTCCTATGCAGACCGACGTCACAGGCCCTTGGAGTTTGAGCAGGGAGACCATGTCTTTTTGAGAGTCTCCCCATGACGTGGGACATGGAGTTTCGGCCAGGGAGGCAAGTTGTCCCCTAGGTTCATTGGGCCATTTGAGATCGTGCTCCAGGTGAGTGAGGTTTCCTACCGTCTCGCTCTACCCTCGCAGCTAGAGAGAGTGCATGATGTCTTCCAAGAGTCTCTACAGAGGAAATATTTTCATGACCCCACGCAATTTATCGACTGGGGAGAGATGGACATTGAGGATGGAGCCACCTTTATGGATCACCTGGTAGCGATTGAGGACTGGCAGGAGAAGACTCTTCGTGGATGGGCCATTCATCTAGTGCGTGTGTTGTGGCAGCACGAGAGGGTGCAGGAGAGCACCTAGGAGCGGGAGAGCCAGATGCGGGCTCAGTACCCCGAGATGTTTTTGTAGTTTTTTTTAGGGACGAAAAACGTGAAGGAGGGAATGATGTAAGAACCATATTTTTGAGCCTGTAAGACTTTGAAATTCTCTTGATGTTATTCCAGAGTAGGGCGTTCTGACGATGTGCGATTCGGAGCCCCGGTGTGGCCGGGTTTAGTTTTGGCACGTATTCACACTGGGAGGGCTAGATAAATAAACTAACTCCTGAACAGTAGCTCGGATGAAAAAAATGAGGGCACCATTAAGTCCAGAACATGTCGTTTACCCTAGGAGGGATATAATTTTCGCGGGCGTGGGCCGACTGTGAAAAACTCCCCTGAGGGCATTTTCATAATTTAGCGGTCTCGGGTGTCCAATTTTATAACTTTTTAGAGGGGGCTTGGATTAAAATTTTGAGGCCACCATTGTGCTCGAGGCATGGCGTTTTCCCTAGGGGAGGCTTAATCCCGGCCCCGACAAAAGTTCAGGTACGGGCCGACGAGCGGGTGATTAAGTGTGTTTTTATGTTTAAACACACCACTCACCCTCTTCACCCCTCCTTGGACGTTCTTCCCTGGCGCAAGGTCTCTCAACAAGGATCCACCCTATCCTCCACCACTCCAGAATGGTGCGGCGGCTCCGGCATCCCAACCATGAAGCATCGGGCAAAGCCCCTCGAGGTAGGCTCGTGTTTTATCTTTTTCATTCTCGCAATCTTCTTCAATTTGGATTAGTCATGTTTAATTGTTGTTCGATCGTCGAGCGAAGCCCCTGGTTTCGTAGGGATCGATTTTATCTTCACAACGATTCTTTCATATCAATTTTTGGAGTCACGTGGTGCCCGGGGTGGCCCTGGGAAATTTTCCGTCCAAATACCTCATTTTCCGGTGGAACCAGGGTGGTCCGACGACCCCTGGTGGCGGTGCGGCATGTTCTAGTGGCGGCGCTCCAGGGTGCAGGTGGTGGCACTTCCGGGTGCAGGGGGCGTGACGGTCCAGGGTGCAAGCGGCGCGGCGACTTGGGCTTCAGGCGGCGCGGCGGCCGCGCTTCAGGCGGCAGGCGGCGGACACCCGCGACACGAGGGTGGACTGGGGTCGCGACCTTTGACCCCGCGGGGGTCTTCACGCAGGACGATTATCCTCGGTCGGTCCGAGCGTGGACCGTGGATCTGTGGCCGGCCTGGCCGGCACGGGGCGGTCCAGCCCAAGGGGCTCGTCCCCTCCGGCTTCGGACACCCGTAACTATCTCTATGGGTGTCCGTTTTACATACCGTATGCGGCAGGGTAATCCTCGTCTCAAAGAGTAAGTTTTGATATGGTTTCAGGGATTATAATTCCTGGGATGAGAGCTCCGTGGTGAGACATGCACGTTAAGTGCTACGCCGGGACTCTTGTTTTGATTGGCGCGAAGACATCTGATGTCCGATTTGAGCGCCATCCATGGCGATGCAACCCTAGCGTCGAGGTGGAGATTTCCAGTGGGGTTTCGGGTGTTGAAGTGGGAGTTGATACGTGGGCCCTACGGGCTGTCTTTGAGCTGCGTGCAGCGTTTTTGTTCATTTTCCACCAGACGGCTGTTCGGGGCGTATGAGTAGTCGTTTCTGCGTGTTTTTTCAAGAGAATCGTGATGGCGGAGTTCTCTTGACAAGTATCGGAGCTGGGGTGCAGGCCCCATATGGGCCGGCTACGGTGAATAGTACCATATTCAACGGCTGTCCGTTTCGGGCGAATTAGTAGTATATCTCGCGTGTTTTTCCGCGAGAACTGCAACAGTGCAACCCGTATGGGCATGTGGAGACTCCTTTGAGATCATGTTAATGTGGTATGGATATCTCCTTTTTACGCACTCCAAACCAATGCACGGTGGCATTTTTAGTGACACCTGGTGACGTCAGTAGCAGTGCGTAGCTATCATGATGATTCAGGTTCTACCCTCCAGCAGGGCTGGGAAGTGGGTCACCCACCGACACTTTAGGGTCTACCCTCTTGCAGGTCTGGGTAGTGGGTCACCTGTCGTCTTGTTCTAGGGCTACCCTCCAGTAGGGATGGGTAGTGGGTCTCCTGTCGATGTGTTTTGGGTTTACCCTCCAGCAGAGCTGGGCAGTGGCTCACCCGTCGCCTTGTTCCGGGTTTACCCTCCAGCAGGGCTGGGTAGTGTGTCACCTGTTGTCTTGTTCCAGTTTTACCCTCCAACAGGGCTGGGCAGTGGGTCACCCGTTGATTGATTCCAGGTCTACCCTCCAGTAGGGCTGGCCAGTGGGTCACCTGATGATGTATTAGGGTTTACCCTCCACCAGGTCCGGGCAGTGGGTCACCCGTTGGCATTTCAGACTCATCCCTTCTTATGAAGATAGTCGGTGACTTTTTCCTCCATGACTACCGGAGTGGGACTCGGATTGTGCGAATAAGTGGTGTGACAGTTTTAACGTTACCTAAGGACCCACAAGGAAGAGGGGTACTTTCCCCATTGATACGTGTCCTTGAGACGCGACCTAAAACTGTGTGGGTGAGTCAGTGCCGCCCAAAGTGGATAGTATTGAATTTCAGTGATTGAGCCCCTCTAACTTGGGCTTCCTAGGTGGACGAGACGAGATGATGGGCTGTGAGTATGGATTTACTTGGAACTGATGGCGATTTATCATAGGATGATCTTGGAGATGGATATCCCCTTACACACTCGTTTGGGTTTCTTTTTGAGCATATATATATATATATATAATTGGACCCTACTTTCGTTACCACTCTCTGGGATCCGTGCCTACTTATTTCTCTTGTGTTGATATTTACTCTCCTTAATAAACTTTTATATTGTTATTGTTAGTCTACTGCTCACCTATTTAGTGAATCCTTTGTTTCTCCCTCGAGATTTCGGGGCATCCTACTGAGTATCTTTATACTCACCCCTGCTTGAGCTTTTCCCAGACCTGGTCTACCCTTGCAGACGATGGACATATCGATCATGACTATGGAGGAGCGTAGAGGTCACCGCAGTTGGATTAGCGTACCGCGGTCATGCTAGAGTATTCAGGTGGGAGTCTATCCAGTTGTCTTCTATTTTATACCTGTTTCCGGGTTGTGGAATCTTTGTGGTTGGGCGCGTGTTTACCCTTTTTACCTTTCAGTTTACTTGTCAGTACTTCTAGCACTTTACTTACTCTTTTTAGTTGTTGATGCATGACTGTGGTTGGGGTATAGCTGCCTATCTTTTGGTTTCATTTTTACTCTGCACTACTATGTCGTGTGGGTTGTGTGTGCGTGAGTTCAGGTTTTTAGGCGAAGGCCTCCCTGAGATCATTACGCCTTTGGTGCTGGTCTCCAGCCTCTAGCCTATGGAGGCAGGCTTGAGGTAGTTGCGGCTCGGGACCGGTAGGGTCTGGTCGTGACATGGAACTTGTTCCTGTACCAACTCCAGTGTATCTTGATCATGAACTTTTTCAAACTCAATCTTGCTCCCACTATCCTTTTTTAGGATGTGATTCCTCTCAAGAAAGACAACTTGTCTGGCGATAGTCACTTTCTTATCTGAAGGTTTATATAGGTAATATCCTTTTGTTTCCTTGGGATATCCAATAAAGATACACTTCGTACCCTAGGGTGCTAGTTTGTTTCCTGATAAGGCCTTAACAAATTCCTCGCGTCCCCATACACGTGTGTGCGATAAAATGGGTTTATTTTCATTCTGTAACTCAAAGATAATTCCATTTTCCTCTTTATTTGGTACTCAATTTAATGTGTATGCTGCATTTTGTAATGCATATCCCCAAAAAGAAAATTGGAAGATATGCATGACTCATCATTGACCTCACCATTTCTAACAAGTTTTGGTTTCTACTTTCACTAACACCATTCAACTGTGGTGTATAAGGAGTAGTGAGCTATGATATAATCTCATACTTCCATAGAAGATTGATGAACTCCTGGTTCAGATATTCACCACCTCTATCCGATCGAAGCTTATTTATCTTCTTACCAAGAAGATTCTCTACTTCATTCTTGAATTCCTTAGATTTATCTAAGGCTTATGAATTATACCTCATTAAGTAGATATATCCATATCTACTCAAATCATTAGTAAATTTAATGAAGTAAGAATATAAACATCTAGATTCTACTAGAAATGGCCCACATACATCTGTGTGCACCAATCCTAGAAGCTCTGTGGCCCTTTAACCCACTCCACCGAAAGGAGGCTTTATTGGTTTACCTTGTAAACAATGGTGACATATATCAAGTGGTTTTATCTCAGTGGAGTCTAAATAACAATCATGGTAGAGCATCATCAAGCACTTCTCATTTACATGACCAAGACGGTGATGCCACAACTAGGTGATGTATGAGTCATGTGAGTTTTTTTCGTTATCGATTTCCAAAACTTGTTTTTTGTAATTTAATTCATACAAACCATTATTTAAATGCACTATACCATAACATACATTGTTATTATAAAATAAAAAACCCTTATTTCTAAAATTGAAAATAAATCCATCCATATACAAACATGATACAAAAAATATGTTTTTGGTAACACTAGGCACATAATAACAATTTCTTAAAACCTAATCATCCCAGTTGGCAATGAGAGATGGTAATCACTAATGGATAATGTATCTAACTTCATGCCATTAGAATCGTGAAGATACACCTCTCCACTGGAAATCTTTGTAAATATAATTGGTTCCTTTATTTGAATACAGATGTTAGCCCCATAAGCTATATATAATTCCCAATGTGTAGAAATGGAAAGATTACACTTGACAAACAACACATCTTTAGCGTCCCCACACTTTTGGGTGCAGTTCCTCTTCTAGTATCCCTGATTTCCACATAAAAAACATACTGACTCCCATTTCTTTCCGTGCCTTTGGATCATCCCATTCTTGGTGGGACGGTGCTCAGGGGCTTCAGATCGTATACGAATCCTTGGCCCCTTTGCCTTGTCCTTCCTTTTCTTATTCACCATATGAACTACAGGTTTGTCCCAACCCATGTTCTTATCTACCTAGAGAATCAAGGTTAGAAGTTCCGATAGACTCTTCTCATTGTTGCTCATGTTATAGTTGACAATAAATATAGAGAAGTTATTGTCCAGTTATGATAGGATGAGATCTGTACGGAACTTATTCGGGAACTTAATCCCTATGATGTCTAGGCATTTAACGTAGCCAATAATCTTGACTACAGGAGGCCCAGCTAGTGGAAACACTCCAAGCATAGTTGTAAATAAAATCATTGTAGATATCATATCTCTCCTGTCTTGCCAACTCTTTATATAGATCCTTAAGGTGAGACATCATGCTATTCACGTCCATGCTTTCATGTTGCTTCAAGAGCTCATTAAACATGGACGATAGCATTAAAAAATAGACATATGTGGAATCATCCATATGTTTCATATAGAGAGATAGTTACTCATCACTGGCCTATTTCATAGGGGCAACTGGAATAGGATCTTCCAGCACATACAATTTCCTCTCGTGGAAAAGGATGATACGTAAACGCCTCTGCCACTCTTGGAAATTGGTGCTAGTGAGAAGGGTTACATTCTCGAGTATGGTTCGCAATGATATGTTTGAAGTAGTTTTTCTTGAAATTCCTACAAATTTAGAGGAGAAAAGGTTTATTACTTTATTATGATAAAACTGATACAAATAAATAAATTAACACTTATTAGTCTCCCACAATTTTATCGAAATCCAATAGCCCTCACCATTGACTTTAGAATATTTGGTTGCCTAAATATTCTAGTGGAAATGATCCATATTTCCATTAATATTACCCCAAATAGGTTTATTCATGAAACTTAAAGGGTTTTAGGTAGACATTCCAAATTCCAGCTTCATTAACTCATATCTCCTTGATCCTTTGAGTGGACTCCCCAATCCTGAAATCCTTTTATTTTGGATTTCCTCAACCTTTTCCTCTTGGTCACACCAAGTCCTGCTGTGTCAATCAACCCTTGATGCTAAACAATTCAAGTCAACCCAAAAACTTGAATTATATTTCCTTGATAATTTAACGAACCCATCTAGGGTTAGTCATGCACTTTGTACTACGGTTCGATTCTAACCAAGATTATGGAAGGCTATACCGACTTGATATTTTCTTTGAGGGATTTTATCCTTATACATAAATTTCAATTTCATTATCACTGATTACATGCCTGTTAATATTAAGTAGGATATAATTAAGTGATTAACCATGTCTAAGGTAATATTTACGCATAAGACAGTCTTATTTTAGTACCATCTTGCATGCTCATTTAATTCATTAATTGTGTGATCGTGACAACACACCAGTAATAAATAAACCATGAAACCAAAAGAAATAAAATAAATGTTATTATCATGACCTTGTTCTATTGGTTAATTTATCTTGCGGTTGATAAACTAATCCAATACCTAGGGGATAAACACCATGAACCTTTTGGGTTCGTGTTTATAGCTTTCCAGCTGCTCACCTTTGTATCTCATTGGATTGGTTTCACCTTGGCTCCTAATATAAGCCACCTCCACCATCTTGGGAGATCCATCCATTACATATGATTTTATCTCACATACATGTGAGGGGTAAAACTAGGTTTTACCTAAAAGAAACCTTGGGAACACATGCCCAACATATTAATGAGGAGATGGCTCACAGGCCAACAAATTTAATTTAAATAAATAAATTAAAAAACCATTCACATAAAAAGGTATTGGTCTAACTCATTATCATCCATACAGGCGACAATATTTATGCATACGTAAAACTAGCATTCAATTATTAAATCGTTTTTTTAAAGATAAATCATGCTCGAATTAATTAATTATATTTAATTAATAAATCCTTTTATCTTAAACCCTTTTTATGAATTTCCTCATGATTTTCATCCATCATAATTTTAAACAAAGAAATTCATTTAAAATTATATTTGTATGTAACTTGTACCTTGGAGGAAACCTGGTGACTTCTCATTCATAACTACCCAATGAGTAGAAATAAACATTACACAGATGTGAAATTAAACACATATATATAAAACACCCACCACATGTTGTTCCTCAACATTACGCCTGTACTATGGTACAAATCTCAAAGGTTTGTATAATATAATAATAAATTTTAAAAAAATTCATAATTTGGATGAGTACATGACATGTAGTTCCGAGTATACGGTGTGTACTTTTGTTCACCGTCCATCCGAAGTACATGTCCGGGGACATGGCGTGTAGATGTACTTCAGAAATTTTCAGAGTACAGGACATGTTCAGTGGGACACATGTCGTGTAGTATCTATGTTACACAATTTCTAACCAAGCAAGTCCTGTACAAGGAAAACGGTCAAACCCTAACCTGAAAGGACTACACGCCATGTTCAATGGACCACACGATATGTAATCCGGAAACTATGTGCCACATGTTCCTAGTAAACACACAGTGTCATTTAAGACATAGAAATACTCTAACACACTTCTTGATTTGGTGGACCATTCCGATGCATTGAACCTAGAATACACGGCGTGTACTACCGAATACACATTGTGCATTCTGGTTTTGTAGGGCCATGAAAATTTTACCCCTTCTGGATGAGATCCTCTATTTTATTTTAATCCAAATTAAAAGAAAAATACATTTCTATAAGGTGGACGGGAAACAAGGGAGGAGGAACAAATCTCGAGATTCAGATTTATAGAACGATTAAATTGAATTGAAACAACTAAATTACAAAATACATAAATTAAAAACCAAAAAAATAAATAATTATAATAAAAAATATGACCCCTCTACTACCACTTGTAGGTTATGGGCACAACATAAGCACGTTGGTGGGTGTACCCAACATTAATTTTAGCATTAAAAATGATCAATCTGAGATCTGTCGTGATAATAAAATGTCATATCATCGAAATAGAACAAAGAACGAAAAAGAAATAGGGGATTCCTGGAACCATAGATAGGATCATCATATGTTGGTTATAAATAATTTAATTAATTGACAAGAATGACCTTGATTAAATTCTTTATTCGTTTATGTTTTTGTTCATAATACGATGTGATCCGTCATTGCATTGTAGAATCCAAGTGTAGGATTCCTCTAGCGGTGATCCACACATGCTCCATGTCTCTCTAGAAATCACTGAAGGGATCTCTGAGTACTAGCACGGAACAACCTTCACATGCATTGTCTGCCTTTGATCACCTTGATCTGGTGGAGGATGATCTCTCTCTCGTAGCATGAGAGCGTTCTTATAAGAAAATAATTCTCTCTTGGCTTGAGAGATTTCTCTATATTCATTGTGTACAACTACAAAAAAATAGCTAGGAAAATGAAAATTATTTAATTAGGATTTTAATTACATAGAATAATAAAATGACTTAATTACCCGAAAGAATTTATTCATTTCATTTAATTCTTAGTAATACCCCATGTATAATAATAATAGTTGATTATTATTATTATTTTACATGTTCCCCACGAATTACACATATTATTATTTAATTAAATAAATAATAATATTTCTTATAAATTCCCAGAATAAAATACATGGCCTGTATATTTAATATACACAGCGTATAATTTTGTTTTTCCATTTTTATTTATTTCCTCTACCACATTTATTAGACCTTGAATAATGGTTATTTATTTCACAAATAAATATCACTTCATTACTTGATAATAAATATATTATTTTTCGCACAATATATTCCTTTGAATAACTAGTGTCGAAATAAATGCGATCATACATCCATGAATAATTATTAAACCACAATCGGGAATAATATTTATTCAACATGTTAAATTAATATTTAACTGAGATACATGGACACACTTAGTGTGTGAACCTCTTGGTCTCATCCTTAGTGTCATTAGGTGGAGCGGGCCTAAATTACAAGGTTAACGTCTAGCAACACACCAAGGCACCCATAAAGAAAGAAGCTAACATCGCAACGACATGTCGCCTTCTACGAACACTTACCGTGTAATGTAATCCCATTGTATTGATATCTCGAACCAAGAGGGTTTCATGCTAGTGCCATCAACCCATGTGATCGATTATTCTTTCATTGACTTTCCATAATTGAACTTTCTTATTCCTCACCATGGCCATGGATTTATTTAAGACATATCAATTCCATCAAAGGGCCTAAGATATCTACTTCTGTTATGGAACAGAAGGGACAAATACTTTATCACATTATCTATTAATGCAGTATCACTCGTGACACACCCAATGTATCCTACCTCGTGGTGAATAGTATGTCGTCACAATTTTTATCAAGACATCTAAGTGTGCGAGTTGTAATACCCATTAATAATAATAATAATCTAAAAGTATAAGGACCAACACACACGTCTGCAGATAGAAACATCCAATGAAACTATGAAATGTGGATTTCCATGTGGCAGGTTTCATTCTCATAATATCCTACTAGATATTACCAAGGGTGCACACCATGAGAAGGTGCCTCAATTTTTTATGAGTCCTCACCCCTTATAGCCTGTATTATTTGTGTTACTCAAATAAAACCATCCATCCATAGAACATATATTCAAGAACAATTTTATGTCACTTCCAGGTTCTCATAATATCAAGGATTTTTTATGAACCTTTAATGCAACATTTATCCTTAGGACATTATCACATGCATTTTCTGGATAAGAATAATCCAGATGTGATAAGGTATTTATTAACGAATAAAGTACAAAGTAGTTGGTTCTAGGCTTCCAACTCCAACATTATTTACATATTATTATGTATCTATACTATTTTATGAGTATTTTATGTATGGGTGACACATTTCCTCTCTCTTTTTAATGTTTTCTAAAACCATGTTGCATTGTCATTATGCTGCAAAATTTTCATCTCAAAATATCTTTCGTTTTCAAGAACTCTTATTATGTTATTATATTTTAATTTAAATTAGTTTATTATGGGATATTTCATTCTATATCCCCCTTTACATATTATTTATTAATTATGAGACATACTTTTTATCTCATCAAAATATTTTTTGAAATTTTAAGCGATGTTGTTAAGCTGTAGAATTTTTTAGAGGTATTTCCCAACTTTTATTTTATTTCGAGTTCCTTTCTTTTTTTTCATTCCTCATCACCCTCATCCAAATTTAATGATAATTACAGTACCTTACATAAACTGAAATTTTATTATTCCAATTGAATATTTAATCATCATTTCTCATTTCCCATTATTTTATACTAAAAATGAAAACACCATATGAGATGTGCTAAGTTACCACATTCAAGGACGATGGGTTTTCAATTTCTAATACCATATTCAATTATGTTCATAAATCCATTATTATGGTCGAAAAATACAATAATATATGTATTATGTATCATCTATGGTTCCTTAGTATTTTTGTACGTATGGTTTTTATTTAAAAAGAAAATGAGTTTGTGGTGTCCAAAAACCACCAATTAACCAAAACAGTTATCATTAAATAAATTATATAATGATTCATCTTCAATCAAAGTAACCAAATTAAATTTTAAACCATTTAACATTTAGTATGTTCACTAATAACATATAACTGACATTCTATACAACAATACTCATTTTACAATATTCTACGTTCATGTATATAATTATACTGATCATTAAGCAAATGGACCCGAATGATGAAATTGAACCTCTTAACCCATAAAAAAGGCCATGAATGAACTTAATAATGATATAATAAATTTATTAAATATACAAAAGGTTTTGAAAATATTAATTAATGAATTTAATTATATTATCCTAGACACTATGATCAAGTGAAGAACACCATTGGACTTATGGTTAGGGGTTTCTTCATCCCACTTCCATTTTTGTGAGATATTCTGTATTCACTACTAATACTTGTGTATGGTGTATGTATACTTCCCATTTTGGTTTAATATCATGAATCTATTTAATTCAATATATTCAATGTATCATTTTATTATTACTAAATTTGGGTCATATGATTTAATTGATTACAAATTTTTATGTATTTTCCACCCGAACCTCCATTTTCATTCGGGTTACTTTTATTATATACTTACCTAAATTAAATTCTTTTTATGCATATTTAATCCACATATATTATGTTTTAATTTTCAATATATATGTGAAACCAGAATCATAATTTCACTTATGGGTGTTTATATGTTTTAAAAGGATATTTCAAAAAATCTTCCCGAAATAGAAGCTCGATTCAAGGAACTTCTCGAATTCTTACTTATTTTTAATTTCATAATATAATATGATTTATGCCATATTTATATTTATAAAATATAAATTTTTAATATGAGAAATATATTTTGGTTCATTTCTTGTTTTATGAAATCAAACATGCCTTTGTGCTTTAAAATCCATTAATATTTTCCTTAAACCGTACTAAAATGTTTTATTTATAAACCTTCTTTAAAAATAATTTTAAATGATTCCACCTAAATAAGAATTTATTTAAGACTAAATTATAATTTCAATGAAATTAACTTTTATTTATGGGATGTACATTTTTACAATATGATTTCATGACAAATAAAAATGATTGCCCAAAAGAACTCTTCTTTCTAAAGAAAGAAAATGATTTGTCTCATCTCACTTTAACATTATTGAGAAATATTCCCTGTTCACCACTTATTTATTTATTGTGGTGTAAATAATTTACTTTGGTATATCATATAAAGATTCTAATTATTCTCATGATATTGTAAGGGATTATAATTTTAATTCTTCAAGGTGGTATGGGACAGTTTGGAATGTTTTAGGATTATTTCTTCAAGGATTTTTCAATGGTCTCATTTAAAAGTGTCTTCATATATGTCAACACAGTTTGTTGAATATTATACTAAATTGAGTTTTATAATCTATGATATCATCTACCATATTTAATTGAATGTTTTATTATTAGTTTGACTGTGAATATGGTATCTTAAAACTATTCACTGATTTACTCTGAATGGTTAGTGTTTATGCTTAATATTCGGAAAAAGTTATTTACATTTCATATATTGGTTTCAATATGAATGTGTATGTTTTTTATTTTTATCCCCATTCATATAAGGAATTCATTGGACATAGTAAATGTCATGTGTGGCCCTCTATATCCCCTCAGTACATCGGTAGGTCCCATGAGACAAACAAGGTCCAGACACGAGGCCTTGAACAAAATGTTATTTATGGTCTTGGAACAAGCCCCTGAAGGTATGGTTAGGATGTCCATCATATGGGTTTTACTCATTATGAAATTAGTATGGATATTTCATGTGGTTATTCTACTAGTAGAATACCCATGATTATATTTTATTATATAATTATTTATTCAGCTCTTATTCCTTCCATAATGTGTTCAAGTTTATTTTTAAAGGCATGTATTTTAGTCATTCACCATGCCTAATGTTTATGATTATGTTTTCTTAGGCTCTATTTCATAGCCCTTATTGAGCATTTTATCTCACCCCTTCTATCTTTTTTCCTTCCCCAGGTTAATAATAAGAGAACATTAATTGTGATTTTAAGGATGTACTTTATTAGCTTTTGTTATGTATCATATTTTGTTTACTTTTAAAATGTAAAATGGGTTACATGTATGTATCTAGTTTATTTAATACTACTAAATTGATCGGTCCTTTAGGATTTTATTCCTTGAAATCATGCCAATGTATAAAAATATTTCACCTACTCCAAGCATCTGGAGTCGGGGCATTACACTTCATATATATTCGTAAGAAGGGAATTTAAACCCATATAGTTTGGTGTTTCTAAATTGAACATGTTATAACTTTTTAGATCATCTGATGAGGACTAATTTCTTGCCTTTTACTATCATTAATCCATCAGAATTTGAAGTTACTTTTACGGATTTTTATCTAAGGCCTATGGGATTTTTTGATTAAAACACAATGAAGTGTCTTATGCATCCTAATTAATTGGTGTCAACCCCCACATTTTTTGAGTTGCACAGTTTATATTCATGTAACAAGAAATTTATATATTTTTTAATATTATATTTTAAATATGTTATTCTATAATGTTTAAAATCACATTGTTATGAAAATTTAGTAAAATGTTCCAAAAAATATTTGTGTGTTATTATGTATGGATAACCCTTTTTGGTTTATCAATTTTTTTTGTAACTAAATAGCATAATGTATATATAGAATCTTGGAGAATTTTTCTATTTTGGAATATAATGGATCATAGGGAATAATTCCCAATGATGAATGATTTCACACTTCAAAAATATATCTAATTAATGAAGGATTAATGGGGGATATTTCCTCATGTGGATTATTTGGGGTTTATACATGGGTTGACACAAACACTCATAGGAATATGAATGATATGTATGGGGCTTACACATATGCTTCCTATGAAAATGTTACCATATTTGTGACTCTGTTTAAGGAAGATCTTGGGGATTAAACCTAATAAGAAGCCTATAGTATATCCCTATATCATTAAGTTGTAAAAGAGGTCCTATTGAATTCCTATATAATTCAATGTCATATATTATTTCTCTAAGTTGGTAAACATGCGACAGAGAGAGTTTCATTAGTATCCACTTGACAGATACCCTATTTACCAAAGAAATACATGACCATGATTGCACTAAGGGTCCCTCTAGTCTACATGGAATCCTTAGTGGATACCTTTCTATCAAGGAAATACTTGATAGATGGAATGAATACTAATTTTAATATCAAATTCATGTATTTATAGAGGCCTTAAAGGTAGCCTTTGTGGATATGAACTTGATAGGGGTCCATGGAATGAGTGTCACTTGGGTAGGATACTTGGGTGAAGTCATGATAAGCGATAGTGGTTTGGGAAATTTCATTCCCTCAAAGGTGGACAAGGGGAATTGTCTCAATAATCAGTAGACTGGGTGAAGTATCTTTTTTGTATGTTATAGGGAGAAGTGTTTCCCTAGAGAAATTGTGGTGAATTGTCTCCCTTGATGAAAGATGGGGAAATTTTTTCCCCACTAGAAGAGTGTAGAAAATTGTCACCCTATTTATAATGGTCTAAAATTTTATCAATGGAAATTTCATTCTTATAATTATGTCATACAGTACAATCCAAATAATACCTCTATCAGAACAAAATAAAACATTATAAATAAATAATAAAAGAAATAATAGGTATTTCTAGAAAGTAAGAATCATATACCAATGGAATAGTAACTTGACCATTGGAATAGTAATTTGACCATAAAAATAGTAATTAGGTGAATAGAAGAGTAAAAACATCTATGAATGTATTAAAAAATTTAGTCATCTTATTAATGATAATATCATATAATTATTTCATAGTATATGAAAATAAGTGTTTTAAAAATTATTAATTCAGTGTTGGTATTTTTATAATTCTTAAAAGTTTATTAATTTTTTTTCAATTAAAATAATAATTTAATAGAAACTTAATTTTCCTAAAATGGATTCATAAATTAATATGTTGTTGTATTTTTATTATAAGATAATTTTTTCATACATTAAGTAATTTTTAATACTGTCAAAAAATCATTAATAAATTTAAAAATGGTATTTTTTTGAATAAATTTTTATTTTAATTTAAAATTAAATTTATCATATATAGAAAGTTATTTTCATATAATTTAGTTCATTTTTTAAATCTACATGTTGGAAAATGGATAAGGTGAATATTTTGGATTTTTATTAGATACTTGAATTTTTATAAATAGTAAAATACAATAATTTACCATACATGTACATTTATGATAAATAAACTATTTATTGTCTCATTTATAATTTAATAAACATAAACTATAACTAACATTAATTATTATAATTATTTTATGATAATGTTTAAAATATTATTATTCTTGGGAAAAAATAATAAACTAGTAGATAAAAAAATTAAAAAACACTCCTCCCCAACCCTATAAATATCACCCCTCGCCACCTCTTATCCTCATAACTCAAAAGCTGTAACACATTTCCAATATCTTCCTAATGTGCTTTATATCCTCTCCCCCACATATATGATCCTTTGGTCTCAACAAAATACAAAATACAATTTATCTAAGTACATTCTTAGGGAAGAGAATTCAAGAGGTAAAATCCTCTTTCATATTCTATTATTTTCCTTTCAATTTTATTCATTTATTATTATTTTCATACCTCCCATAATCCAAGTGGAATGATTACTCCAGTATCATATATATAATATAATTTTATTTTTTTAATGTAGTAATCCATCATCAAACCTCTTCTAGTCTCCCTTTTATTCTAAAAATGTAAACATCGCCTGAGAGGTGGTTATTCATTGCCTTGGAGGATGATATGTTTTCATTTTCCATTTGTACATTATAATGTGGCTATAAAACAATTATAATCATTGAAATTGATTTTATATTTCATGTTATAACCTTTTTTATTTTCTATGACTAAAATATTTACATAATATTAAATGATAAAACAAAACGAGTTCATTGTGATTGAAAACTGAAAAATTTAACCTAAAGGATTATCATTAACTATTTAACTAATGATTCATCATAATTACATATAAAAAATGATATATATTATCATTAATTACTATGGATGTTAATTAATAATATATAATCTAAATTATGAAGAATTTTTATCATTTTAAATGAACTTTAATACATGTTTATAAGAAAACTGGGCATGAAAACCATGAAAATATACACTATTGGTATGATGGAATTGAACACTATAACACATCATAATGGACATTAATGAACTTAATAAAATTATAATGAATAAAATAAATGTATAATAGATTATTTATTTATTAATTAATGAATCTAATTTTATTATCATAAATATTAATGTGAATATAGCATTACGACATAAGGTAAGGGATTCTAAAACCGAATTTGTTCTTTTTGGATATTCTCTATTACATAGTATGAATTTTATTAATATGTTCCTCAAATGTCATTTCACTTTTTTTCTAGTATATACACTTTACCAGTATGATTGTATGATAAATGAAATGATTTTTTAAAAAGAACTCATCTTTGTAAAAAAACAAACCTTATACTTCTCTTGAGAATGTTTCTTCTTCACTCAGGATTGATGATTCTTATTCCAAATATGTTATTCTATTTTTATTTTGAGACCCAATGTTTTTATTCAGGAATTTATGATTTATTATATTCTCATTAAACCCATTAGCTTCCATGAATTATTTTATGTCCACGATTGATATACGTTCTATGTGTCATGCATGGTTATGTAAATGTTATGATGTGATTGGTGTGCTAGAAATTATATAGTTCTCCAATATATTAGTTCATTTGATTTATCTCATAAGATAATGTGAAATATTTTTGAACATGATTCCATATTTTTTCACAATTATGATTTTATGATTATTCACATATGTTATGCATGAAAATGATGCTAGCTTTATTCACAACTACGTGTGGTATTGAACACTAAGACTTGATGTTTCATTTTAGGAATTTCCATATTACATGACATTATCTAATTCTTAATTTCTTGATGATGATGATGATCCCATGATTATGTTATGATGATGATGATTATTCTCACCCCATGTTATTTTTATTCATGTTCTCTTTTTTCATGTTCCTTGGATTTTAGCTCACCCCTTTCCTTGATGGATATCCTTAGGTGAATACTTATACTAATCAGTACATGAGGGCCACTAAGAAACTAGATACAATGTAATAAAATAGTGTTTATGTTTTACAATGTAATTGTTATGTTTTTCCTAATTTTTTGAAGGAAAAAAACCATTGTATTTATGTTTTTAATCACTATTATATTGTTTATCTTTGAAATGATGTAATAGAAGTTTATAAATGAACAAGGTCATTATATTTGGTACCATATTATAGATTTATTAATTTGGAAATTAGGATTACAAAACCTTAGTGAAAACCCATTGTAAGATACTAATCATGAGCAAGCAGTTAAAAAGATTTTGTTTTGAAAAAATATAAACATATGGATCCCACAAGATATACCTTTAGATTTAATTTCACAATGTAATAAATTATTTATTCCTGAATTGTTGAATTATATTTTTTCCAAAACAATTATATTTTAGAAAATGGTAGGAACTAGGAGAAACTAATACAATATCCCGTGTAAGGGGTAATGCTGTGACTATTCGAATGACATCCTCAATTCCATGGAAGGTGGAGCTCAAAATTTCATGGAGATACATACCAAGCTATCTGATGCTATAAAAAATAACCATAAAAATGTGAAATGTCCACCTTCCACTTAGTGGGAGAAACTATAAATCATGTCATTTATCCTAAACTGATCAGAAACATTTATTGGATATTTCAATCCAGTAGTCGCAAAATAATGTATCAACTCAATGAATAATATATTTTCTATGCTTCATTGTTCTAAGATGGAGAAGTGGAATCTGGATATTTATCATTCAGTAGTGGTGGTAAATAAATGGTGGAAGTTGATCAAGGTATTTCTTAGGTTATATTATAAAAAATTATAGAAAAATAGATATATTCTTTAGTTGTTTATAACCATACCTTCAAAAAACCCCTTCATTTCGAGACTTTTGGGGTTATGAAGATGTTATTCTATGTGATCTGAAATTGGATTTGGAGATTGGAGAATGGTATCTTTTCTATACAGATATGAAATTAATGATATAGTTTCAAGCTGGGGGATCTAATTAAAAAGGAAAAAATAAATCACAACCACTCATATGAAAAAAAAAAATTTGGCAGAAGATTCATGATAATTGCTTCAACGGGAAGGGGAAATGCTTTATTAGTGGGAGATAAGCCCACCAAGCTCATGCTTGTCAATGATACATAAGGAAGCTCAAAAATGTGGTATAATAAAGGATATCACCAGACATTTTCCAATAAATAAACTGTACGGAGAAAGTTAATTATGTAATCTAGTTCACTAAACCTTGTGTCCTCTAGGATAATCAGCATTAGCATCCATGAAAGCCAAAAAAGCATGGGAAAGCTTATTCCATCACAACTACAGAGGTGGAGCCTAAAAGTAAAGTGGTCACAGGTATGCTTGTTATTCATTCAAAAAAATTACCATACTATTTGATTCTGTTATTATGAATTCATTAATATCTTTCTTGTTTTGTAGAGCTATAAAAACACCACTTCATAATATAGAGGATGTGTTTTATTTGAGAATAGAAAAGGGGAAATTATTACATCCAAATTATATAACTCCTCACAAATTAATTTTTGTGGACTTAACCTCATAGAAAATCTTATCTTACTTCTTTTGGTGGATTTTTATGCTATATTGGGCATGGATTGAGTATCGTTATAAAAATACAAATCAACTATCGAGAAATAGAGATATATCCTCAAGTCTTGCGGCATCCTCCAATTATATATAAGTGTAAGGAGGAGGATGAATCTCCTTCAGAATCATCATATCATGTGTGGATATTATTTCCTTATGGGAAAGTATATCTAGCTCAAATGATTGAGACAAAAAA
Organism: Viscum album; assembly: GCA_963277665.1. Classification (NCBI taxonomy): domain Eukaryota; kingdom Viridiplantae; phylum Streptophyta; class Magnoliopsida; order Santalales; family Viscaceae; genus Viscum; species Viscum album. The sequence continues at coordinate 519,008,857 of OY728141.1, forward strand.
TAAAATCATGATCGGAGACATGCCCATTGTGAGGGACTACACTAATGTGTTCCCTAAATAATTTCATGGTCATCCCCATGATTGAGAAATCAAGTTATAAATTAAACATATAACTAGATCTCTACTAATATCAATGAATCCTTATAGAAGTTCCACTATTGAGTTGGATGAACTAAAGAAGTAGATACTGGTGAATCTAGAAAAGGGTTTTATACACTCGAGTCAATTACTGTATTGATCTTGTATGATCTTTGGAAAATATTTTGAGATGATCTTGCTATTTTTTATCTGGAAAATATGGATTTATGCTTCTCTATCTAGACTCTATCTAACTGGAACCTATTCACATTGTATAAATTTAAGTGGTCCAGTTCCAGCACTTTTTTTGATGATATGATTGATTCTGATAATTTCCTGCTTGATCTTTGCACCGGTTCATTGGTTACGGCTCTGCCTTGCTGAGGAGCTATCCTGGAAGCGCATAAAGAATGGATTTTCTGTTGCCCATCCTGATCTGAAATTTGAGTTGGCTGGAATTTTTATGATCTTCTTACCTTGACAAAATTAAGCGGATATCACTCATCTTGAGGTCTATGATTATGAAGTTTCATCTATAGAATTACAAAAGAGATTGTCATACTGGTACAGTGCCTGGATTGGCACAAGGAATTTAGGAATACACTTTCCATCATTTATGTTGTCTTTTTATACTATCGTTACATCTGATTTTCTATGATGAGTCGGAATTTTCATGAAAAGTCTCAAAGGCTCATCATCCCTTTTGATTAATTTACAGTGAGAATTTCCCTATTTTTGGTTTTTGGATATTCAAGGAATGGAGGTGGATATTTTTTTCTAAATTGTGCTAAAAAATTGGAGTTGTGGTGTGGGTGAGTTCTGATTGGAAACGTGTGCTGTTGGGCAGATGTTTTGGTGAGTCTTGACTCTATTCATGTTTCACTCTCCCATGCCCGCACCGGGATGATACAGAGGTGCCACTGTCCTTTATTTTCATTAGTTCTCTTGATGGTACAAGTAAATTGTACCTCGTGTATTCATATGACATTTTCACTTTTATTTTAAAAATTTTATGGAGCATGGGTTTACTCATGCTCCGAGCATTTAAAAAAAAGGGGTGAAATAGTCCTATTTTTCAAGAATAATGATGGATCAATGTTCCTTTGAATTTATTATATTGAGATCAATAAAATCACCATAAGAAACAAGAATCCCTATCGATGGATAGATGACATCTTCATTAAACAGTGTGGGGACATGTATTTCTCTAAGGTAGAACTTCCGTCAGGATATCACCAATTAATTGTTAAGAAGGAAGATATTCCTAAGTTTACCTTTCAAAAAAGGTATGTACACTTTGAGTTCATAGTGATTCCATTTAGAATAACCAATTAACTATAAAAATTCATAGACATAATGAATAGAGTCTTCAGATATTTCCTTAAAAAATCCATGGTAGTGTCTATTGATGACATTCTAATATACTCTATGAGCAAGGTGGATCTTAAGGAGAATTTGAATATTGTGACAAATCCTTTGTGAAGGGAGATTATTTATGAAATATAGACTAAATGTGAGATTTAGATGGTGTGAGTATCATTCTTTTGAAATTTTTTCACTAGAAATGGACTATGTATGGACCCTTCCAAGATAAAGGAAATCCAAGAGTGGAATTTGAAAACATCAGTAATGGTGATCAATAGATTATATGGTCTACCTGGGTATAACTGATGATTTATGAAGAAATTATCATGATTGTAAAACCCCCCAGAAATGCTAACTTGGGTGGGAGAAAAGTTTTTCTAGACTAGGGAATGTGAAGATTGTTTCAAAGAGTTAAAAAAGAGGCTTATCACTATCTCAATACTCACACTTCAGAAAAGTGGGGAAATATTTATGTTATAAAACAATTATTCAAAAAAGGATTTGGTAATTTACTGATGGAAAATGATAATGTGATATCATACACCTCAAGAAAGTTTAAAATTCATGAGAGAAACTATCCTACAAATGATCTGGAGTTGGAGGGTGTGATCTTCAGGTTGAAAATATTGCAAAATTATCTCTATTGGGATAAGTGTGTGATATAAAATTTTTAAAAGAGCCTCAAATATATATATTCAAACATAATGAGATTAATATTCACCAGTGAAGATAGTTAATTCTTATAGAGGATTATGACTAACCAATCCACTATAATTCGTTAAAACTGAATAATGTCGAAGAAATTTATGTAGAAAGGATATTGTAAAAATTATCAATGATGAAAATTATGAATGATCCAATATTATTATATTTGTAAAGGATGAAAATGGGAATCATTAAGTGAGGAACACCATAAATGATTTCTAAAATAATTTTTCAACCATCCCTCATAGAGAAGATAATGGATTGTAAAATAAATGATATGGAAATCCAGAAGAAGGTGGAATCCATGATAAAGGGAAAATCCTCAAAGATGAAAAATTTTAAAATAAAGAGTTTTATGATTTGTCCCAAGACTATGTGTATTATCCAATCCATATATAAAGAAAGATATTTTTAATGATGAACATGGATAAACCATATTTATTCACCTAGGGAGTACAAATATGTATTTTGATCTCTGAGAGAATTATTTGTGGGACAATAAGAATAAGTAGATCATTGAATATACATCAATGTGTCTGGTATGTCATCTAATGGTTATAATGGGTTGATGAAATCATTATCCATACCCATAAAGAAATGGGAAAATCATCATGGAATTTATCACTAGACAATTGAAAACATCCAGGGGAAACAGTGCTAAATGGTATGTTGTGGATCATCTTACAAAGACAGGTCACTTCATCTCAATTAGAGAGGACATCTCACTGGATCAACTTAAACATATAAAAAAAATCAAATTGGTAACACTACATGAAGTACCATTATTGACTGTATCTAATCAAGATATGAGACACACATAGAAGTTCAAGAAAATTCTCTAACATTATCTAAACACTGAGATGAAATTCAGTACGGCTTATCATCCTCCAACTGATGGTCAATCTAAATGTTCTATTCATACACTGTAAGAAATTTCGAGATCACGTTCCATTAAATTCAAAGGGGGATGGGAAAAACATCTTCCTCTGATTGAGTTATCTTACAATAATAGTTTCTACTGAAACATACAAATGGATCCATATGAATCCCTTTATGGTAAAATATGAAGAACACTGACATGTTATGATGATGTTAGTGAATATAATATACTTAGAATTGAAATGTTTGTCAAAATTATGGAAAAGGTGAAACCAATAAACAACACATCAAGTTATCCCAAAGTATATAGAATATATATGAATAAGATCACCAATGATACCTATATCCGGATGATGAAGACATGGTATTCATATGCAAATATCTAAGGAAGCAGATCATGATATTTGGGAAGAAGGGAATTAAGTCCTTGGTATATCAGCCCCTTCAAGATCCTTGATCGTGTATGATATGTGGCCTATCGACCAGAACATCCACCAACCATGTCTCAAGTATATAATGTATTCTATGCATCTTTCTTGAGGATGTACTTATGAGATCCCTCACATATACTGAATCTATAGGTGGTATAGTTAGAAAATTATATCCCTTATGAGGAGTAGACAATTAAGATATTGGATTGTAAAGATAAAGATATATTTGTAATGACATTTATTTTCCATATTTTATCTTTAGAATTTTTTAGGAAAAATTTAAGACCAGGAACTGAGACAATGTGAAATTATGAGGCTTGGTGTTACCAAAATGGATTGATGAAAAATATTATGTTTTAATAGTGCACATCAGTGGACTTCCTAAAAAAGTGTAATAAATTTTAAAATGTTTCCCAGATTATAAATCTGAGGGTGCCATTGCATTCACAATGGTGAGTTTTTCCTAGGCGCAACATACCATTAGTCAGTGCAAGTCTTCAGTGAGAAAATATGAGGACATAACCGTAAATATAATAATTAAGTAAAATCATTTTATTTTAAAATCCTAGTAATTAATGAATGGTGACTCAGATTGGAAATCTGAGAGAGCCATTGATTTCATAATGTGGTGTTTTATCTTGGAAGCACCTAAATTTGAGTTGAATTGGTCTACTATGAAATATAATTTTGGGACATTTAAAGAAGAATAAAATAAACATAAAAAGTTTATTTTATTTATTTTTGACGTTTCGCAGTGACGTAGTGATGCTACAACACTATGATGGGGAAGCCTGTTTTCTTTAATAATCGAAACAACATGACGATGATGAAACATGTTTTCTTCATTTAACATCTTGATAGGGATATGGGATTATATTCACAATCAGGGAGAAATTCCCTAAAATAACTAGAGAAGAAAATCGCTGGAGAACCCTCTCATCAGAAAATGTTGAACGATGAAGAGAATATGGATAAAAATCATTCATGGATGGATTACTAATGACGAAAAATTTCAGTCACTGATCGATCCTAACTGCAGTTAGGGTGTGAGTTTTCATCTGATTTTACATCCCCACTCATTATCCCTATGAAAAACATGGATATTCAACAAAGAATCTAACCCACTAATCATGCGTATTGCGGGTTGTCTTGTTTTTGTTTTCAATATTTTTATCATGATTGAATCATTCTTGAATAGTTTACTTTTCCAATTTTCTTCAATTTTAACATGAAAAAATTATGGCTGATTTGAACAAGTCCAGGATCTGCTCATCTTGGGTGTTTTTGTTCTTTGCCTCTTTCCCCCAATTCCCTCTCATTATTTGTTGTGTGCATCGATCTGGAATAGGATTTGAGACTGCAGCAGCGCGTGTTAGAAGCATCATGAGGCAATAATTGGATGTGGCAGTTCTAGCCATATCAGATGGAGTGCGGTGATGTGAGGCCACCGGTGGGGCGACAAATGGTAGAGGCAGCACCGAACCTGTGTGGTGGTAGTGTGAGGTAGAGACTAGTGGTGATGGTTCTGACCATATCAGGTGGAGTGAGATGAGGTGAGGAAACTAGTGGTGATGTCAGTTGAGGAGTAGACACCGGATCAGTGAGGCTATTAGGCTATGGATACCTAGAATAATAGATTCCAGATCGATGGTTGGTGGTAGTATCCCACGGTCTTAGGGAGACGGTGGTGTCATCCTGCGTTCCTAGAAAGGTCGTGGTGGTGAGTTGGCCTGCAATAGGATGGCTATGGGCGGCAAAAATAAGGCTGCCAAATTATCGACCGACGGGGGGCTATAGTAGACGCAATCCAGTGGGACTGTGTGGGAGGGGGGACGTGAAGGCTGGGAGGCCATGAGATATGACGGGCCACCCAGACCATCCATGTGATGGATTTCGACAGCATTGGCTGGGTACCTGGGGATCCATGTGGTTACTAACCACATCGACTAGGGGAGGGGCGCGGCTAGCAGACCACGTCTCGTGGAGTTAGGTCGGTCTTCACTATGTTGGTCGGCCTGGATCAACCATGATGCTCTTACATCCTAATGGGATATACCGTGCAACCCAGCAGGCCACGGTATGGCAGCCAAAGCGACAGGCTAGTTTGGGCCAACCTAGAACAATCGGTTCAGGTAGGGTTGGTTGTACTGGGTCGGGTCAGGTCTGACCTAGGCATGACCGACCCTGACCTATTTTATTAAAATGACTATATATTTCAAACGAGAAGTCTTTTTGACATGTTGTCTATGGTACTGGGGCCCTTGCGACAAGGCAATAATTTTGAGATAGGTTGTGGATTTTTATTAAGGTTCAATATAGGTGAGTATTTTTCCGTGGTTTTCTGCTTGATGGTTTTGTACAACATTACATCCATATCACTGGATAATAGTCCCCTCTAAAGTCTATGTCCCAGAATGAGTTGTGGCATCCCATTTTGGGTCTGGAGAGAATCTATATCACCCATGATGGATTTTATTTGGAATAAATGTTACCTTAGGGTGTAGGACCTCAATCCTCCATCCAGCGGGTCATAACAATAGTGTTATCGGTATTATCGGTTGAGAATCACCTACGTTACAATCCGTATGGTAGTTTTGTTGAAATTTTTTAAGAAAAGTCCGCTATGTTGAGAATTAATACATATTGGGTTGTCTGTATTCTTTGGGAAGAATCCCCTCTCACTATACCTTCACCGTGGAAAATGTTTCCTCTTTAGGCGGGTCCAAAATTAGCAAGTCTTATTTGTAAGAGTCTCTATTGATATCAAGGATCAAGGAGTGAGTTCTCCTTTAATGAGCATACCTCTAAGGAAATCATGATTCTAATGACTGGTTGTGATATCAAGACTCTGTGTCTTAGTGAGAACAGATGTCTCGTGGAAATTTTTTTGATGTTTCAAGACCATGTGTTATCTTAGAAATGTTTGGTAGACCTGTTATAAATTTTTACAATCAGACATCTTGAGGAGTGAGATCTCCCTAAATGAGTGTGCTATGAGGGAATCCATATGGCTAGAAGTGGAGGAGACCACGAGTCTTGGAAATATTTTATGTGTATACCTAGATGATCTTATTATATGTGTTGTAGACATATACTTGTGTTGAGCTAACCGTATTCGTGTAGTGATGTTTCCTTAGTTTCCTTTTACTTCATGTTTCAGGGTGTCCTGCTGAGTATTGTTTTACTCAAAACATCACAGGATTTTCCCACATGTGTCATGTATTTGGGAAATAATTGATGATTTTATGGTGTCCTCGGTGCACTGGGGCTTGTTGGTGCTTATATCGGTCCAACAGATGAGGTTTTCTTTTACGGATTTAGACAGTTCTTATGTACCTACACTTTATGTAGGGTTTTCTGCAAAGGGGGTCCATAGGCTTGTACCTTTTTAATTTTCCATTTTGTTGGGAATGTATTCTGGCCCTATTTAATTTCAATTTTCTACTGTCATACTCTATGTTGGTATCTTAGTGGTATGCATGTTTTTTACTTAGTGTTTCCAATTTTAGTACTTTCTTTGGAGACATGTTCATGTGTATAAGTACTTAAGAAAATTTCTCCAATTTGTGGAATATACCTACTCGGTGCTAGTCTCTAGCCCCTGGTCTATGGTGGCTGGGCTTGGGGTAGTCATAGCATGAGACCCATTGGGAAGTGTCATAATAGAGTGGTATCAGAGACAGTATGGTTCTATATTAAAGAGCAAGAGTATGTGTGTCTTGGTTTGTTGAAATAGAGTAAAATGTTTTGAGATTAGCTTTCAGGACAGGGAATCTAGTGTTAGTGCAGTGACCAACATATCTATACACTAGGACCCTAAATTCTTTTTTTTAACTCTGTAAATGAAAACACTTGTTGTAGGGGGGAAACGATGGTTTATGAATCATATAATAATTGGTTGTATTTTCTATGTCCTTATTCAGTCATCTCACTTGGTATTCTCTATTGACTGTGGTGCATCTTATTTTACATAGAGATTCATTCATTTAGATAGACAGTTAAGGATTCCACCTTATGATCAAAAGGATTATTTGTGCGATAATGATATATTAGTATAGATATTTTTACCAGATACAACACCTTCAGGTGGTGTACCATATATACCAACACCTTTAGAGTAGCACATGGTACCCATAGTACTAACAGATGAGATGCGCTATCGGAGATCACTTCATGAGTTTCAACGATAGAGTCCCATCAGGTTTTAAGCTGAGGCTGACTCTTAGGTGGATGAGGGTCGGCTTGAGGTGGTGAACGAGTTTCTTATTCATTCAGGACACTAGAAGATCAGATGGTGGTCTTGGAAATGATCCTTCTACGTGGCTCGACAAGGTGGTGGTGGGGTTTAGATCACTCGATCTTCGATAAGGTGACTCTTCCAGGTATAGATTTTGAGAACCATTTCCCGAGATGGATTTATCTCCTTATAAACTAAGGGATATTTGTTCCCAAGAACTTCTATAGCTCTGGAAGGATGACATGTTAGTATTTGAGTATTCATTGTGGCATACCAATCATTCCAGGTAATTAATGAATATGATACCCGACCAGTGGTTACGAGATTAGACTTTTGATTAGGTTGTGTTTAGGTAAATCTAAGACAACATTATTCCTCTATGCATTCTTAATTATTTCTAGGGTGATAGAGATAACATTTTTGGTTGAAAGTCCCTTGGATGAGAAGATACAACCAGTGAATGTCAGTAGTGGGAAAGCATGAGAGGAGACCTCAGGTGCCGAAAACTGATGTTGATCTTAGAGACTGCACATGTGAGATGTTTCTAGATGAGGTCCCAATACATGGGATATATAGCTTAGGGCTTATAGGGTGAGTGAATTCATTCTAGAGAGAGGATATTCATTTCGTAAGATGGATATGGACATCTCAGTACAGATTTATTAGCTCGTCATACTACTGGTAAAGAAACGATGTATGGGACACTGTAGAAGAGATAATTATATGAATAGATATATCTTCAGGGTGGTAGACATGGTTGAGGAGTTGGGATAGTAGTAAGAGGTTTTATACATTTCGACATGTTACCACCACCACCACCATGTGGTCCACTGCATGCTCATGGAGTTGGAGGATAGGGAGGGGATGACTGCACGTGGTCATAGAATATGAACCAAGGGTTCCAAAAATGATGTGAGTTATAATATGTTTCTAGTATTAGCTACTACATTAATAGACACATCTTCTAATCATTCTATCATATCAAAAATCTTGTTCAAGAGATAGAGTTTTATATTAAACCATTGACTTGACCCTTACATATGGAGATAACTATAAGAGGATACTCAATAATCACACTAATGACAACTGTGTGATATGACCCTTGAGGAGTGAGTTCTAGTTGGAACATGTTGGTATAAACGTCAATACCTCATTGAATCATTCCTGGTATGGAATGGTTATCGACACACCATGATCAAATTGACTGTTTTAGGAAAAGGGTGTGGTATGTACACAGAGTTGAAACAAGGTTTTCATTGTTTGGTAAAAAAGAAAACTCATGAAACACAGGATGGAGTCATGCATAGGAGGGTGCAACTGATCACTCATTAGTTAGAAAGCCCTACCATATGATCAGTAGATGTTATGAGTTTTCATGCTTCTAGAATTAGTGGTAGAGTATGAGGTCGTATTCACGGAAGATTTTCTAGGATTACCTTCCCACAGGGAGATATACTTCTTCATTTTTTTGATCCCCAAATGGAATTGATATTAGAATCAACATATAAGATGGCTTCCATAGAGCTTCATGATCTAAGGGTGTATTTGGAGGACTTTCAGAGGAATGTCTTATTAAGACTCAGCGTTTGAGGATATTTGTGGACTAATGACGCTTTAACCAAGTGAAAATGGAGAATGAGTATCCAATTCCAAGGATCAATGACATATTCGGCCACTTGAGATAGATTTTTACGAGCTCCCTGATATTGAATTTTATCATAGGAGGGAGTCAGGTATGTATTGTTCTATGATTCATCAGGGACCAGGCTTGGTAGCTTCTTAATACAAGTGAAAGAAGTGAATGCCTATGGTTCACACTAGTTCTAGAAGCATGAGAAAACTATGCAACCCATGATCTTGAGCTAGAAGTAGTAGTATTCGAATTAAAGCTGTGGAGAGACTACTGAAGGACCCTGGGACACCCTGAGAGGGGAGGGGTGAATCAAGGTGAGAACTGTTTCTTTTAATGTGATGGATCTTGTTCCCACATTGGTAGGAACTTGTTGAACCTGTATGATGAAAAATATCAGAAAGAAAACATTTACAAGCACATAGAAGACACAACACTTTTACTTGGTTCACCACTAAGGGATACGTACAAGGAGCATACGCTGATAGGTTGTCGGTCGTACCTAATTCCACTACTCTTCACTAGATGTGGATTACAATGGATTGGGAATAGTCACTCTATCCCAGGCTCATTGCCTATACAATTGATCAAGGATAGCTCACTACGTCCCTCAGGTCACTCCTATTGACTCCCCCTGGTTCATAGCCGTTGGTGAAGTCCCACTCAGTTTATAGACGTGAAGGTCTCTTCATTTTTGCTAGATGAATGCATCCTCTGTTGTGTGTAGATGATCTGTTGAAGTCCAAATTTCACCTGTAAACTGATCTCCTTTTCACCGAAGGTATCATGCAATTTTCCAGCTTTCGTGCACCTCCAAGATGACCAGCAGGCTTCAGCAATACCTGGCGCACAAGTCCAAGCCCAGCGTGCAAGTTTCAAACATGGCGTGCAAGTCACTTTCGCGGAACAAATTCGGCGTATAGGTGACACCAACCCACTTTCGCAACACTTCCTTCTTCAACTCCAAACTTGCGCGACTCTTAACCTTTAACACTCAAACCGCCTTGGTCGCACAGCCAACAACCGGCGCGCAACCTCTACTTGCACAACCCAACTACCACTTGCACGACTCAACCACTTGAGTGAAGAGATCTAGAAAAGTCTCTAAGTATTGAACTTTCGTACCAAATGAGGAGGGGTGGTCCACTATTTATAGGCAAACTGGACCCCCTACGCGGTGGATTGCAAGTGTCCTCACGACGCTCAAGTCCCAGCGCGCAGCTCCAATCGCCCTAGCCTATATCGGGATACTCACTTGCACGAACACTCCAATACTTGCACGACCTACTTTCCTTTTCCATGTTTTGAAGTTCTGATCATGAAGAAAAACATTCACGCAACTTTCCAATCCTCCTAGGCATCAACGCGCAAGTCATTTCTTGGCGTGCAGGTCACTTGCGCGACCAACCCAAAACTCGCGCAGTCCCTATCCCTTTTCCATTTGGATTTGTTGGCAATCAGAAAATAAATTCAATAGATCTCCATCCATGTGCAAACCAAAAACTCAAGAATCAACTCATCCAACACTCTCAGTCTTCATGAGCAATGCTCAGTGTAGAAAACAAGAGATGAAGCTGGAATTGGGTTCCAGTGTTTTGGAATTCTAAATGATGTCAAAGAAGCATTACATGACCGATGTATTACTGCTTATCCTTCTCATTTTATCACACTGAATTCGCATTGTGTCATAGGAGCATTACATGCCTGAACATCTGAACATTCCTAAATTTATTCCTTTCTCCCCCATTGACAATAATCCCAATGACCGGAAATTTGATCAATCTTCAGCTCAAACCATACTCCACCTGGATAGTATCTCCCCCACAAACCTACATCAAATCTATAAATAGATAAAAACAGTTATCATAATCAGGGAGAGGATAATTTTGTAACCTCCTTATGCACTAGGAGGTGGCTGAACACTGAGGTTCAACCGGTGCTTTTCAAACAATGTCGTTGACAGTGGCTTGGTCAGAATATCCACCACTTTCTCATCAGTTCCCATATGCTCCATTATAATCACTCCTTGTTCAACTTTTTCTTTGATAAATTTATACCTTATTTCAATATGTTTTGTACGAGAATGCTGAACAGGATTATTTGTAAGATCAATTGCACTCTTTTTATCACAGTAAATGACCATTGGTTGCTTTACCTCATCACCAATATCTGCTAGTTGTTGTTTCATCCATAGCAGTTGATTACATGCCTTCATGGCAGAGATATACTCAGATTCAGCAGTACTAAGAGAATTAATTTCTTGTTTTTTTCTCAACAGGCCAACACATTTATTCCCAATATAGAAAGCACCACCACTAGTGGATTTTCTATCAACAACGTCCCCAGCCCAGTTAGCATCAGAAAATGATGATAAATCACTGTCTCTTCATGCAGCAAAGTATAACGCACAATTGTGAGTACCTTGAGTATACCTCATGATCCTTTTTACTGATGTCATATGTTCCTCCTTTGGATTACTTTGAAAGCAGGCTGCAAGACACGTGGTAAATACAATATTTGTTCGTGTTTCTATCAGGTACAGTAGACTCCCAATGAACCTCCTGTATAAAGTGGGATCTACAGATGCCCCATCTTCATGCTTTCCAAGTTTAGTTTCAACTGCAATCAGATTTGACATTGGTTTGAAGTCTTGAATATTAAACTTCTTTAGCAGCTATCTTGCATACTTTTCCCAAGAAATGAAAGTGTATTCCTTCTTTTGAATCACCTGCAGCCCCAAGAAATATGTGATCCCCCCAATCATAGACATTTAAAATTCTGATTTCATGTGATTGGAAAATTCGTCCACTGATTTCTGCCTGTTGCCACCAAATATTATATCATCAATGTGGACTTGAACCATGAATTGATCTTTTGGAGAATTCTTCACATAGAGATTGTGATCTACTCCTCCTCTTTTGAATTCAAGATTCTTGGGATACGAATCCAGCCGCGAGTACAACACCCGTGGTGCTTGCTTCAAACCATATAAAAATTTCTTCAGTTTTCATACCTTTGTTTCATCAGTACCTAGAACAAAACCCACTGGTTGTTCAGTGTAGACTTCTTCTTTGAGAACACCATCCAAGAATGTTGTCTTGACATCCATTTGATATAATTTATATCCTATTTTGAGTGCCATGGAAACAAAAAGCCTGATTGATTCCAGTCTAGCCATTGGAGGAAAGGTTTCTTCAACATCAATGCCTTCAATTTGGGAGTATCCTTTACATACCAATCACGCCTTGTTTCTGATGACACTTCCATGCTCATAAAAATTATTTTTGAAGATCCATTTGGTACCAATCACATTGTTACCTTTGGGTCTCTTGCCAAGATCCCATGTCTGATTCTTGTCAATCTGATCTAATTCTTCATTCATGTCTTTCACCCAAGATTCAACCTTTATAGCTTCGTCGAATGAGGATGGCTCTACAATTGACAGAAATGCAGATTGCGTGTTATTCCTCATCCTTCTTGTTTGGGAGGGTTCACTCCTGTCCCCAATTATGTTGGATAGATCAATCTCATCTTTTTGATTTCTCCTGCAAGGTTCAGTTTCATTCTCTTAAGCCACAATTTCTTCTTTAGATTCTTTTTCTGAGTCAACATCATGACGTGACTGCTGAGTGTTTTTTAAAACTTCATCTATTTCTGTATTTTTATTTTCTCCACGTTCACTTTCTTCCGCACTTTCTATCACTTTAGAATATGGATTCCTTGAAGCATTTGTGGTTTTCTCTTCAATTATCTTAACATCACTTCTTTCCACAATCCTTCCTAAATTCTTGTTGAAACATTTGTAGGCTTTACGTTTCATTGAGTAACTGAGGAAAATTCTTTCATCTGCATTATCACCATACTTCCCTTGATTTCCTTATTTGTTCCTAATGAAGAATTTACTTCCAAAGACACAAAAGTATTTTAAAGAGGTATTTCTTCCATGCCATAATTCATATAGTGTCTTCGTCTCACCCATATAAAGTCCTATTCGATTCTGAATATACACTGCATCTTGAACAACCTATTTCCAGTAATGTCGTGGAATACGACTCTCAATCAGCATAGTTCGTGCCATGTTGTTCAACTGTCGATTCCTACATTCAACAACTTCATTTTGTCATGGAGTTCTCACAGCAGCTACCTCATGCTGTATCCCATGATTATCCCGATAATTTTCAAATTCAATGGATGTGTATTATCCTCCATTTTCAGATCGCAACACTTTGATTGTTCGTCTGGTATCATTCTCGGTGATTCGCCGATATTTTTTCATGAAATCAAGAACTTTTTTTTTCCTGTGAATTACCATCACACATGCCATTCTACTATAATCATCTATGAAAAGGCAAAGTACCTTTCTCCATGAGTTCCAGCAACATTTATCAGCCCACATACATCTGTATGAATCAGATCAAGAAGGTGAGATGCCTTTTTCTTCTTTGGCTGATATGAACTTTAGACCAGCTTCCCGTGAATGATGGCATCACAAGACTTTTCACGCTCATGCTTCAGGTTGGGAATGTCCATGACAATCCTCAATTTTGATATTTTCTCCATGTCTTGTTGATTGATTTGTCCCAGTCTCCGATGCTACAAATTGTTTTCTTTTTCAATAGTCATGTAACAGACATTTTTTTCACTATCAACCTGATACAAGTTGCCTTCTATTTTGTATCCCTTCATAGGTGAATTTCCTGATTTTCCCTTGATAGTGAAACCTTTCTGATTAAAAGTAACTATAAGTCCCGAGTCATAGATTTGACTCACACTGAGTAGATTATGATGTAGGCCATCTACGTAAAGGACTTCAGTATTCTTTAGTTCTCCATTAGCTAATTCGGTACTTCCACTCCCTTTGATTTTCAGAGCTCCATAATTTCTAAATCGTACTATACCATCAACCTTCCTTTTGATATTCGTTAATAGGATGACATTGCCTGTCATATGAGATGAACAACTGAAATTCAGAATCCAGGTACTGTTGTTCTTTGTCGCTTTGAGGGCCACCTCTACAAGGTCGGATTTCTCAATCTTCTTCCTTCCCTTCCAGGAGACATTGGATTGAGTATAGAGTACTGATGGCCTTTCAATTATCTCTTCCACGTACCCAGGGTCTTCATAGTCAAAATATTCTTTGAGATGAGAAAACCTGTTTGAAATAGCAACACTATCTTGCTAACATGACTTGACTTGTCTTGAACTTCGGTATGAGGTGTCCATGTCCCTTCTCTTCCTGCAATTAGCATCCTTATGAACAAAGTTAGAACAACGAAAACAATATCCATAGAAATTGTTTCTTCTATAAGAATTAGGATATGAATTTTTTATCCTTTGTTGAACTCCTATATCTTCTCCATTCATATATCTTCTTGCCTCTTCGCAATAAGACTTGGTATGGCCCAGATAGCCACAGAACTGACACTTCATGAGAGGAAATGTCTTCTCACTTGAATTTCTCCTCATACATTCTTCCATGGGAGAATAGTTAGACTACCTGTCATTTCTAAATTTTTGAGGATAATTTTCAGTTCTTTATATATTTTGGATTGAGGGTTACTTTTTCGACATTTTAGGAAACGTTTCAAAATTTTCAACTTTAATCTTATCTTTATTTTGGATCTTTTCACTTCCAGCAGTTGATGTCTCGGCTTCACAGTCAATTCCACTCTTTCCCATGCAAGAGGTTCTTTGATCACTCAAGATTTTTCCAACTCCATCTAAACCACACTTGGCTCTTTCCAGTAATTTCACATCTAAGAATCTTCCAAACTGTATTTTCTTCCTTGATTATTTTGGAATTGATTCAGTATCAAGTTTACTACTAATAGTAACAACGCCCTCCTAAAGACACTCAACAGTGTTGGATTTTTCTTCTAGTCTGGAGGTGAGGTCATTGATGAACTTTTCATGCTCTTCAATTATCAGCTTCAGATCCACTACATCATCATTGCTTTCAATTATTTTATATTGTACCTTTACAAATTCTTATAGTTGTTCAATTTAAGCTTCAAGTTGACTAACATATTCAGTTGATTCCTCTACAATTGATTTCCACTTATTCCAACTCTTACATTTAGTCTTAAGCTTACTAACAGCATCCTTAAGTTGCATCTCAGGATCTGCACAAGTTTTCAACTGTTTTTATCCACCAGTATCTTCTGAATATTCAACAGTGGTCATCATGGAAGCATGGTTCCCAGTTTTGAATTATGTTTCTTCTTCATCACAGAATTCATTATCATCTTCTTTCTACTCACAGACAAAACTCTTTCGTTTCATTTTCTTTCCATATTTGAAATATTCCTTTTTGAAAAACCTTCTCCAAGGCTTCTCGAAGCTTTCATCTTCACTATCTTCATAATTGATCTTTCTTAAGCACTGAGAGGCAATGTGCCCAACTTTTCTGCAATGAAAACATGCGAGTGGTAACTTTCGTTTGAATTTCTCTTTTACCTTATGGAACTTCTTTGCAATCAGAGAAAGAATTTATTTTTCTTCATCATATTCACCACTACTATCTTTTGAATGTTTTAGCTTATCCATGGCCTTAAATTCAATTTCCTTGCTTACATTATTCGTAGCATCATCTGGTTTGATTCTCATTTCATTTTCTACCAAGTTTCTTAGAAGGTCATACAGAGAAAGTTTTGAAAGATCTCTTTCCTCAAGGGCTGATACCTTTGCATTGTACAGGGGTAGAAGTCTTCTCAGTATTTTATTCACAATTTCAACATCTCTGATTTCTTCTCCTAGGCCTCGAATTGCTCTAACTACTTCAGTAATTTGATTAAAGAAGGAGTCTGCATTCTCATCAGGATGCATCTTCAAATCATCGATCCTATTGTGTTGTATTTTTAGTTTTTCCTCCTTCACTTTGCTATCTCCTTCATAAATATTCTCGATTTTATCCCACATGGATTTTTTTAGGTTAAATTCATCAACATTAGGTAGATCTGATCAGAAAGGGCTGCGGTGAGTTCATTTTTTGCTTTAGCATCTGCATCCTGAATTTTCCTATCTGTTTCATTCATATCCAGTCTCGTTGGATAAGTGACTTGTATTCCTTGAACAGTAGAAAAATAGAACTCCCATTCCAAGAGATATTATATGAGATCTCATTCTGTCTTTCTAGATCTGGAAATTATTTCCATCGAAGTGAGGGACTCCCCTAACATTGACTGCATTCTCCATGACGACAAAGGACAGATTCAACACTCTTAACCTCACTCTGATACCACTTGAAGGACCCCGGGACACCCTGAGAGGGGAGGGGTGAATCAGGGTGAAAACTTTTTCTTTTAAATTGATGGATCTTGTTCCCACATTTGTAGGAACTTGTTGAACCTGAATGATGAAGAAGATCCGAAAGAAAACATTCACAAGCATAGAGAAGACACAACACTTTTTACATGGTTCACCACTAAGGGCTACGTCCAACGAGAATACACCGATAGGTTGTCGGTCATACCTAATTCCACTACACATCACTAGATGTGGATTACAAAGGATTGGGAACAGTCACTCTGTCCTAGGCTCACTGCCTTTACAATTGTTCAAGGATAGCTCACTGCTTCCCTCAGGTCACTCCTGTTGACTCCACCTGGTTCACAGCCATTGGTGAAGTCCCACTCAGTTTATAGACGTGAAGGTCTCTTAATTTTTTCTAGATGAATGCATCCTATGGTGTGTGTAGATGCTCTGTCGAAGTCCAACTTTTACCTGTAAACTGATCTCCCTTTTCACCAAAGGTATCAGGCAATTTTCCAGCTTTCGTGCACCTCCAAGATGACCAGCAGGCTTCAGCAATACCTAGCGCGCAATTCCAAGCCCGACGTCCATGTTTCAAAAACGGCGTGCAAGTCACTTGTGCATCACAAATTCGGCGTGTAGGTGACACCAACCCACTTGCGCGACACTGCCTTCTTCAACTCCAAACTTGCGAGACTCTTCACCTCTAACACCCAAACTGCCTGGGTCACGCAGCCAACAAGCGGCACGCAGCCTCTACTTGCGCAACCCAACTACCACTTACGCGACTCAACCACTTGCGCAACGAGAGCTCGAAAAATCTCTAAGTCTTGAACATTCGTACCAAATGAGGAGGAGTGGTCCACTATTTATCGGCAAACTAGACCCCCTACACGGTGGCGCGCAAGTGTCCTCACGGCGTGCAAGTCCCGGTGCGTAGATCTAATCGCCCTAGCCTCTGTCGCACTACTCAATTGCACGAACAGTCCAATACATGCGCAACCTACTTTCCTTTTCCATATTTTGATGTTCTGGAAGAACAACCTTCGCACAAGTTTCCAATCCTCCAAGGCATCGGCGTGCAAGTCATTTCTCGGCACGCAGGTCACTTGCGTGACCAGCCCAAAACATGCGCGGTCCCTATCCCTTTGCCATTTTTTCATGTTATGATCTTGAAAACATATGGGGTGAAAGTTTCCTCTCCTTCAAGTACACGGCGCGCAAGTCTCTTTACCAAAAACAGTTGAATTGTATGATCACTTTGCTGGTACACATTCTGAACTTCCACTGGGGATTGAAAACAAACAAAAACAATACTCCAATTCATGCATAGAAAACCATGGTTCCAACAATCTCCTCATCTGGGTTTGTTGGCAATCAGAAAGTAAATTCAATAGATCTCCATCCATGTGTAAACCAAAAACGCAAGAATCAACTCAGCCAACACTCTAAGTCTACGTGAGAAATGCTCGGTGTAGAAAAAAAGAGAGGAAGCTTGAATTGGGTTCCAGTGTTTTGGCATTCTCAATGATGTCCAAGAAGCATTACATGACCGATGTATTCCTGCTTATCCTTATCATACTATCACACTGAATTCGCATTGTGTCACAGGAGCATTACATGCCTGAACATCTGAATATTCCTGAATTTATTCCTTTCTCCCCCATTGACAATAAACCCAAAGACTGGTAATTTGATCAATCTTCAGCTCAAACCATACTCCCCCTGGATAGTATCTCCCCCACAAACCTGCATCACATCCATAAACAGATAAAAACAGTTATCATAATCGGGGAGAGGGTAATTTTGTAACCTCCTTATGCACTGGGAGGTGGCTGAACACCGAGGTTCAACCGATGATTTTCAAACAATGCCATTGATAGTGGCTTGGTCAGAATATCCGCCACTTACTCATCAGTTTTCACATGCTTCATTCTAATCTCTACTTGATAAACTTTTTCCTTGATAAAGTGATACCTGATTTCAATATGTTTTGTACGAGAATGTTGAATAGGACTCTTTGTAAGATCAATTGTGTTCTTGTTATCACAGTTTATGACCATTGGTTGCTTTACCTCATCACCAATATCTGTTAGTTTTTGGTTCATCCATAGCAGTTGAGTACTTGCCTTCGTGGCAGAGATATACTCAGCTTCAGCAGTACTAAGAGAAGTACTTTCTTGTTTCTTGCTCAACCATCCAACACATTTATTCCCAATATAGAAAGCACCGCTATTAGTGGATTTTCTATCCACAATGTCGCCAGCCCAGTCAGTATCAGAAAATTCTGATAAATCACTGTCTCTTCTTGAAGAAAAGTATAACCCACAATTGTGAGTACCTTGACTCATGATCCTTTTTACTGATGTCATATTTTCCTCCTTTGTATTACTCTGAAAGTGGTCTGCAAGACACGTGGAAAAAAAATATCTGGTCATGTCGCTGTCAGGTACAGTAGGCTCCCAATGATCCTCCTGTATAAAGTGGGATCTACAGATGCCCCATCTTCATGCTTTCTAAGTTTAGTTCCAAATGCAATCAGAGTTTACATTGGTTTGATGTCATGCATATTAAACTTCTTCAGTAGCTCTCTTGCATACTTTTCCTAAAAAATGAATGTGTATTCCTTATTTTGAATCACCTGCATCCCCAAGAAATATGTCAGCTCCTCAATTATAGACATTTCAAATCTGATTTCATGTGATTGGAAAATTCGTACACTGATTTCTACCTACTTCCACCAAATATTATATCATCAAAGTAGACTTGAACCATGAATTAATCTTTTGGATAATTCTTCACATAGAGATTTTGATCTACTCCTCTTTTGAATTCTAGCTTCTTGAGATATGAATCCAGACGCGAGTACCACGCCTGTGGTGCCTGCTTTAAACCACATAAAGCTTTCTTTCGTTTGCAGACCTTTTTTTCATCAGTACCAAGAACAAAACCCACTGGTTGTTTAGTGTAGACTTCTTCTTCGAGTACACCATTCAAGAATGCTATCTTGACATCCATTTGATACACTTTATATCCTCTTTGGAGTGCCATGGCAAGAAAAATCCTGATTGATTCTAGTCTCGCCACTGGAGAAAAGGTTTCTTCAATATCAATGCCTTCAGTCTGGGAGTATCCTTTACATACCAGTCGCGCCTTGTTTCTGATGACACTTCCATGCTCATCAAACTTATTTTTGAAGATCCATTTGGTACCAATCACATTGTGACCTTTGCGTATCTGGACAAGATCCCATGTCTAATTCTTGTCAATCTGATCTAATTCTTCATTCATGGATTTCACCCAAGATTCAACCTTTGCAGCTTCTTCGAATGAGGATGGCTCCACAATTGATAGAAATGCAGATTGCGTGTTATTCCTCATTCTTCTTGTTTGGGTGGGTGCACTCTTGTCCCCAATTATGTTGGATGGATCAATCTCATCACTTCAATTTCTCCTGCGAGGTTCAGTTGCATTATATTCAGCCATAGTTTCTTCTTCATATTCTTCTTCTGAGTCAACATCATGACGTGACTGCGGAGTGTTTTGTACAACTTCCTCAATTTCTATATTTGTATTTTCTCCACGTTCACTTTCTTCCGTACTTTCTATCACATCAGCATATGACGTCCTTGAAGAATTTGTGGTTTTCTCTTAAATTATCTTAACATCACTACTTTCCACAATCCTTCCTAAACTCTTGTTGAAACATTTTTAGGCTTTACTGTTAATTGAGTAACCGAGGAAAATTCCTTCATCGTCATTATCTCCATACTTCCCTTGATTTCCTTCTTTGTTCATGATGATGAATTTACTTCCAAAGACATGAAAATATTTTAAAGAGGGATTTCTTCCATGCCATAATTCATATGGTGTCTTTGTCTCACCCATATACAGTCTTGTTCGATTCTGAATATACACTGCATCCTGAACAGCCTCTTTCTAGTAATGTCGTGGAATACGACTCTCAATCAGCATAGTTTGTGCCATGTTGTTCACCTTTCGATTCCTACGTTCAAAAACTCCATTTTGTTGTGGAGTTATCACAGAAGCTACCTCATGCTGTATCCCATGCTTCTCCAGATAATTTTCAAATTCAATGGACGTGTATTCTCCTCCATGGTTAGATCGCAACACTTTGATTGTTCGTCTGGTATCATTCTCAACGATTCGCCGATATGTTTTCATGAAATCAAGAACTTGTCGTTTCCTATGAATGATCATCACACATTCCATTCTACTGTAATCATCTATGAAAAGGACAAAGTACCTTTCTCCATGAGTTCCGGCAACATTTATCGGCCCACATACATCTGTACGAATCAGATCAAGAAGGTGAGATGCCCTTTTTTTCTTTGGCCAATATGAACTGCAGACCAGCTTCCCATGAATGCAGGCATCACAAGAATTTTCACGCTCACGATTCAGGTTGGGAATGTCCATAAAAATCCTCAATTTTGATATTTTCTCCATGTCTTGTTGATTGATGTGTCCTAGTCTCCAATTCCACAAATTGTTTTCTTCTTCAACAGTCATGTAACAGACATTTTCTTCACTATCAACCATATACAAGTTGCCTTCTGTTCTGCATCCCTTCATAAGTAAATTTCCTATCTTTCCCTTGATAGTGCCTCCTTTTTCATTAAAAGTAACTATAAGTCCCCATTCACAGAGTTGACTCACGCTGAGTAGGTTATGACGTAGGCCATCTATGTAAAGGACTTCAATATTCTTCAGTTCTCCATTAGCTAATTCAGTACTTCCACTCCGTTTTATTTTCATAGCACCATCATTTCCAAATCGTATTGTACCATCAACCTTCCTTTTGATATCCGTTAACAGTCCAACATTACCTGTCATATGAGATGAACAACCGCTATCCAGAATCCAGGTACTCTTGTTCTTTGTCGCTTTGAGGGCCACCTCTGCAAGGTTGGATTTCTCAATCTTCTTCCTTTCCTTCCATGAGAAATTGGATTGGGTATAGAGTACTGATGGCCTTTCAATTATCTCTTCCACGTACCCAGGTTCTTCATGGTCGAAATCTTATTTGAGATGAGAAAACTTTTTTAAAAGAGCAACACAGTCTTGCTGACGTGACTTTACTTGTCTTGAACATCGGTATGAGGTGTCCATGTCCCTTTTCTGCCTACAATTAGCAGCCTTATGACCAAAGTTAGAACAACGAGAACAATATCCATAGAAATTGTTTCTTCTATAAGAATTAGGATATGAATTTGTTCTCATTTGTTGAACTCCTATATCTTCTCCATTCATATATCTTCTTGCATCTTCACAATAAGACATGGTATGGCCCAAATAGCCACTGAACTGACACTTCATGAGAGGAAATGTCTTCTCAATTGAATTTATCCTCATACCTTCTTCCATGGGAGAATAGTTAGACTGCCTGTAATTTCTGAATGTTTGAGGATAATTTTTAGTTCTTCATATAGTTTGGATTGAGGGTTCCTTTTTCCACATTTTAGGAAAAGTTTCAAAATTTTCAACTTTCATCTTATCTTTCTTTTGGATCTTTTCACTTCCAGCACTTGATGTCTCGGCTTCACAGCTAATTCCATGCTTTCCCATACAATCGGATCTTTGATCACTCAAGATTTTTCCAACTCCATTTGAACCACACTTGGCTCTTTCCAGTAATTCCCCATCTGAGAATCTTCCAAACAGTATTTTCTTCCTTGATTATTTTCGAATTGATTCAGTATCAAGTTTACTCTTAAGAGTAACAACTTCCTCTTCAAGACCCTTAGCAGTCTCGGATTTTTCTTCTAGTCTGGAGGTGAGATCATTGATGACCTTTGCCTGTTCTTCAATTCTCAGCATCAGATCCACTACATCATCATTGATTTCAATTATTTTAGACTGTACCTTCACAAATTATTCTAGTCATTCAATTTCAGCTTCAAGTTGATCAACATATTCAGTTTATTCCTCTACAATTGATTTCCACTTATTGAAACTCTTACATTTAGTCTTAATCTTACTAACAAAATCCTTAATTTTCATCTCAGGATATTCATAAGTTTTCAACTATTTTTCTCCACCAGTATCTTCTAAATTTTCAATAGTGGCGATCATGGAAGCATGGTTCCTAGTTTTTAATTCTGGTTCTTCTTCATCAAAAAATTCATTATCATCTTCTTCCTCTTCACAGAAAAAACTCTTCGGTTGCATTTTATTTCCATATTTGAAATCTCCCTTTTTGAAAAACCTTCTCTGAGGCTTCTCGAAGCTTTCATCTTCACTATATTCATCATTGATCTTTGTTATGATCTGAGAGTCAATGTGGCAAACTTTTCTGTAACAAAAACATGTGAGTGGTAACTTCAATTTGAATTTCCTTTTTCCCTTATGAAACTTCTTTGCAATCAGATAAAGAATTTCTTTTTCTTCATCAACTTCACCACTACTATCTTTTGAATGTTTTAGTTTATCTATGGCCTTAAATTCCATTTCATTTCTCACACGAGTCATAGAATCTTCTGGTTTGATTCTCATTTCACTTTCTACCAAGATACTTAGAAGGTCATCTAGAGAATGTTTTGAAAGATCTCTTTACTCAAGGTTTGATACCTTTGATTTTTCCAGGGGTGGAAGTCTTATTATTATTTTCCTCACAATGTCAATGCCTCTGATTTCTTCTCCTAGGCCCCGAATTTCTCCAAATACTTCAGTAATTCGATTAAAGGAGTCTGCATTCTCATCAGGATGCATCTTCAAATCATCGAACCTATTGTGGAGTACTTGTAGTTTTTCCTCCTTCACATTGCTATATCATTCATAAATATTCTCAAGTTTATCCCACATGGATTTTTCTGAGGTGAAATTCATCACCATTAGGTAGATTTGATCAGAAAGGGTCGTGGTGAGTACATTTTGTGCTTTAGAATCTAAATCAAGAATTTTCATGTCTGTTTCACTCATAGCCAGTCCTGTTGGATCAATGACTTGTATTACTTGCACAGTAAAAAATAGAAAATTCACTCCAAGAGATCTTAGATGAGATATCATTCTGTTCTTCCAGATCTAGAAATTATTTCCATCAAAGTTAGGGACTCCCCTAACATTGAATGCATTCTCCATGACGACAAAGAATATATTCAACACTCGTAATCTCGCTCTGATACCATTTAAAGGACCCCGGGACACCCTGAGAATGGAGGGGTGAATCAGGGTGACAAATTTATCTTTTAAAGTGATGGATCTTGTTCCCACGTTGTTAGGAACTTGTTGAACCTGTATGATGAATAAGATCAAAAAGCAAATATTCACAAGCATAGAGAAGACACAACACTTTTTACTTGGTTCACCACTAAGGGATACGTACAAGGAACATATGCAGATAGGTTATCGGGCGTACCTAATTCCACTACACTTCACTAGATGTGGATTACAGAGGATAGGGAACAGTCAATCTGTCTCAGGATCACTGCCTTTACAATTGTTCAGGGATAGCTCACTGCGTCCCTCGGGTCACTCCCGTTGACTCCCCCTGGTTCACAGCTATTGGTGAAGTCCCACTCAGTTTATAGACGTGAAGGTATCTTCATTTTTTCTAGATGAATTAATCCTCTATTGTGTGTAGATGCTCTGTTGAAGTCCAACTTTCACCCGTAAACTGATCGCCCTTTGCACCGAAGGTATCGGGCAATTTTCCAGCTTTCGTGCACCTCCAAGATGACCAGCAAGCTTTAGCAATACATGGCGCGCAATTCCAAGCCCGACGTGCAAGTTTTTAACACGGTGCGCAAGTCACTTGCGCGGAAAAAATTCGATGCGCAAGTGACACCAACCCACTTGCGCGACACTACCTTCTTCAACTCCAAACTTGCACGACTCTTCACCTTTAACACCCAAACAGCCTTGGTCGCATAGCCAACAACCGGCTCGCAACCTCTACTTGCGCGACCCAACTACCACTTGTGCGACTCAACCACTTGCACAATGAGAGCTCAAAAAATCTTTAATTCTTGAACTTTCGTACCAAATATGGAGGGGTGGTCCACTATTTATAGGAAAACTGGACCCCCTGCGCGGTGGCGCGCAGGTGTCCTCATGGCGCGCAAGTCCCGGTGCGCAGCTCTAATCGCCCTAGCCTCTGTCACGCTACTCAATTGCGTGAACACTCCAATACTTGCATGACCTACTTTACTTTGCCATATTTTGAAGTTCTGATCATGAAGAACAACCTTTGTGAAAGTTTCTTATCCTCCTAGGCATCGGCGTGCAAGTCATTTCTCGGCGCCCAGGTCACTTGTACGACCAGCCCAAAACTTGAACGGTCCCTACCCCTTTGCCATTTTTCTGTGTTATGATCTTGAAAAACATATGGCACACATGTTTCTATCCTTAAAGTAAACGGCGCGCAAGTCTCTTTACCAAAAAAAGTTTTCTCCATTTGGCAATTTTCAGGCCCAAAAATTTCATAAACACTGGGAAACAGCGCCACCATAAATACTGTTGTCTGCTTGAACTGTATGATCACTTTGCTGGTACACATTCTGAAAATCCACTGGGGATTGACAAAAAACACAAACCATACTTTAATTCATGCATAGAAGACCATGGTTCCAAAAATATCCCCATTTGGGTTTGGTGGCAATCAGAAAATAAATTCAATATATCCCCATCAATGTGGAAACCAAAAATGCAAGAATCAACTCAGCCAACACTCTATGTCTACGTGAGCAATGCTCGGTGTAGAAAACAAGATAGGAATCTTGAATTGGGTTCCAGTGTGTTGGCATTCTCAATGATGTCCATGAAGCATTACATGACCGATGTATTTCTGCTTACCCTTCTCATCCTATCACATTGAATTTTCATTGTGTCATAGGAGAATTACATTCCTGAACATCTGAACATGCCTGAATTTATTCCTTTCTCCCCCATTGACAATAAACCCAAAGACCAGTAATTTGATCAATCTTCAGCTCAAACCATACTCCCCCTAGATAGTATCTCCCCCACAAACCTGCATCACATCCATAAATAGATAATAACAGTTATCATAATCGGGGACAGGGGTGTTTTGTAACCTCCTTATGTACTAGGAGGAGGCTGAACACCGAGGTTCAACCAATGCTTTTCAAACAATTCCGTTGACAGTGGCTTGGTCAGAATATCTGCCACTTGATCATCAGTTCCCACATGCTCAATTCTAATCACTCCTTGCTCAACTTTTTATTTGATAAAGTGATACCTGATTACAATATGTTTTGTATGAGAATACTGAACAGGATTCTTCGTAAGATCAACTGCTCTCTTGTTATCACAGTAAATGACCATCGGTTGCTTTACCTCATCACCAATATCTGCTAGTTGTTGTTTCATCCATAGTAGTTGAGTGCATGACTTCGTGGCAGAGATATACTCAGCTTCAGTGGTACTAAGAGAAGTATTTTCTTGTTTCTGGATAAACCAGCCAACAAATTTATTCCCAATATAAAAAGCACCACCACTAGTGGCTTTTCTGTCCACAACATCACCAGCCCAGTCAACATTAGAAAATGTTGATAAATCATTGTCTCTTCCTTCATCAAAGTATAACCCTCAATTGTGAGTACCTTGAATATACCTCATGATCCTTTTTACTGCTGTTATATGTTCCTCCTTTGCTTTACTCTTAAAGCGGGCTGCAAGACACATGGAAAAGACAATCTCTGGTTGTGTCGTTGTTAGGTACAGTAGGCTCCCAATGATCCTCCTGTATAAAGTGGGATCTACATATGCCCCATCTTCATGCTTTCCATGTTTAGTTCCAACATCAATTGGAGTTGACATTGGTTTGAAGTCTTGCATATCAAACTTCTTCAGCAGCTCTCTTGCATACTTTTCATGAGAAATGAAAGTGTATTCCTTCTTTTTAATCACTTAAATCCCCAAGAAATATGTGAGCTCCACAATCATAGACATTTCAAATTCTGATTTCATGTGATTCGAAAATTCTCTCGCGGATTTCTGCCTACTGCCACCAGATATTATATCATCAACGTAGACTTGAACCATGAATTGATCTTTTGTAGAATTCTTTACATAGATATTGTGATCTACTCCTCCTATTTTGAATTACAACTTCTTGAGATACGAATCTAGCCGCGAGTACCACGCCCGTGGTGCCTGCTTCAAACCAATAAATCATTCTTCAGTTTGCAGAACTTTGTTTCATCAGTACCTAGAACAAAACCCACTGGTTGTTCAGTGTAGACTTCTTCTTCGAATACACCATTCTATCATGCTGTCTAGACATCCATTTGATATAATTTATATCTTCTTTAGAGTGCCATGGCAAGAAAAAGCCTGATTGATTCCAGTCTAGCCACTAGAGGAAAGGTTTCTTCAACATCAATGCCTTCAATCTGGAAGTATCCTTTACATACCAGTCGTGCCCTATTTCTGATAACACTTCCATGCTCATCAAACTTATTTTTGAAGATCCATTTGGTACCAATAACATTGTGACATTCGGGTCTCTGGACAAGACCCCATGTCTAATTCTTGTCAATATGATCTAATTCTTCATTCATTGCTTTCACCCAAGATTCAACCTTTGCAGTTTCTTTGAATGAGGATGGCTCTACAGTTGACAGAAATTCATATTGCGTGTTATTACTCATCCTTCTTGTTTGGGTGGGTACACTCTTGTCCCCAATTATGTTGGATGGATCAATATCAGCTCTTCATTTTCTCCTGCGAGGTTCAGTTGCATTCTCTTCAGCCACAATTTCTTCTTCAGATTATTCTTCTGAATCGACATCATGACATGACTGCTGAGTGTTTTGTACAACTTACTCTATTTCTGTATTTGTATTTTCTACACGTTCACTTTCTTCCGCACTTTCTATCACATCAGTATATGACATCCTTGAAGCATTTGTGGTTTTATCTTCAATTATCTTAACATAACTACTTTCCACAATCCTTCCTAAATGCTTGTTGAAACATTTGTAGGATTTACTGTTCATTGAGTAACCGAGGAAAATTCCTTCATCTCCATTATCTCCATACTTCCTTGATTTCCTTCTTGTTCCTGATGAATAATTTACTTCCAAATACACGAAAGTTTTTTAAATAGGTATTTCTTCCATGCCATAATTCATATAGTGTCTTCCTCTCACCCATATAAAGCCTTTTTTGACTTTGAATATACACTGCAGCTTGAAAAACCTCTTTCCAGTATTGCTGTGGAATACAACTCTCAATCAGCATAGTGCATGCCATGTTGTTCACCTGTCGATTTGTACGTTCAACAACTCCATTTTTTTTGTGGATTTCTCACAGTAGTTACCTCATGCTGTATCCCATGCTTCTCCAGATAATTTTCAAATTCAACGGACCTGTATTCTCCTCCATTTTCAGATCGCAACACTTTGATTTTTGGTTTGGTATCATTCTCGGCGATTCGCCGATATTTTTTTATGCAATGAATAGCTTGTTGTTTCCTGTGAATGATCATCACACATGCCATTCTACTGTAATAATCTATGAAAAGGACAAAGTACCTTTCTCCATGATTTCCAGCAACATTTATCGGCCCACATACATCTATACAAATCAGATCAAGAAAGTGATATTCCCTTTTCTTCTTTGGCCGATATGAACTACAAACCAGCTTCCCGCGAATGCAAGCATCACAAGACTTTTCACGCTCACGATTCCGGTTGGGAATGTCTATGGAAATCCTCAATTTTTATATTTTATCCATGCCTTGTTGATTGATGTGTCCCAGTCTCCGATGCCATAAATTGTTTTCTTCTTAAATTGTCATGTAACATACATTTTCTTCACTATCAACCTGATACAAGTTGCCTTCTGTTCTGCATCCCTTCATAAGTGAATTTCATATCTTTACCTTGATAGTGAAACCTTTCTGATTAAAAGTAACTATAAGTCCTGAGTCACAGAGTTGACTCACGCTGAGTGGATTATGACGTAGTCCATCTACGTAATGGACTTCAGTCTTCTTTATTTCTCCATTTGCTAATTCGGTACTTCCACTCACTTTGATTTTCAGATATCTATCATTTCCAAATCATATTGTACCATCAACCTTCCTTTTGATATCCGTTTACAGGCCGGAATTACCTGTCAAATGAGATTAACAACTGCTATCCAGAATCTAGGTACTGTTGTTCTTTCTCGCTTTGAGGGCCACCTCTGCAAGGTTGGATTTCTCAATCTTCTTCCTTTCATTCTATGAGACATTGGATTGAGTATAGAGTACTGATGGCCTTTCAATTATCTCTTCCACATACCCAGGTTCTTCATAGTAAAAATCTTCTTTGAGTGTAGAAAACTTGTTTGAAAGAGAAACACAGTCTTTCTGAAGTGACTTGACTTCTCTTGAACTTCGATATGAGGTGTCTATGTCCCTTATCTGCTTGCAATTAGCAGCCTTATGACCAAAGTTAGAACAAAAAAAAATATCCATAGAAATTTTTTCTTCTATAAGAATTAGGATATGAATTTATTCTCCTTTGTTGAACTCCTATATCTTCTCCATTCAGATATACTCTTGCCTCTTCGCAAAAAGACATGGTATGGCCCAGATAACCACATAACTGACACTTCTCCAGAGGAAATGTCTTCTCACTTGAATTTCTCCTCATACCTTCTTCCATGGGAGAATAGTTAGACTGCCTGTCATTTCTGAATGTTTGAGGATAATTTTCAGTTCTTAGTATAGTTTGGATTTAGGGTTCCTTTTTCAACATTTCTGGCAACGTTTCAACATTTTAAACTTTCATCTTATCTCTCTTTTGGATATTTTCACTTCCATCATTTGATGTCTCAGCTTCACATCCAATTCCACTCTTTCCCATGCAAGCGGGTCTTTGATCACTCAAGATTTTTCCAACTCCATCTGAACCACACTTGGCTCTTGCTAGTAATTCCACATCCGAGAATCTTCCAAACTGTATTTTCTTCCTTGATTCTTTTGGAATTGATTTAGTATCAAGTTTACTCCTAAGAGTAACAACTTCCTCCTCAAGACCCTCTGTAGTCTTGGATTTTTCTTCTAGTCTGGAGGTGAGGTCATTGATGGCCTTTTTCCGCTCTTTGATTCTCAGCTTCAGATCCACTACATCATCATTTCATTCAATTATTTTAGACTGTACCTTCAAAAATTCTTCTAGTAATTCAATTTCAGCTTCAAGTTGATCAAAATATTCAGTTGATTCCTCTACAACTGAATTCCACTTATTGCAACTCTTACATTTAGTCTTAAGCTTACTAACAGCATCCTTAAGTTGAATCTCAGGATCTGCACAAGTTTTCAACTATTTTTCTCCACCAGTATCTTCTAAATTTTCAATAGTGTCCATCATGGAAGCATGGTTCATAGTTTTCAATTCCGGTTCTCCTTCATCATAGAATTAATTATCATCTTCTTCCTCTTCACAGACAAAACTCTTCCATTGCATTTTCTTTCCATATTTGAAATATCCCTTTTTTAAAAACCTTCTCTGAGGCTTCATGAAGCTTTCATATTCACTATCTTCATCATTGATCTTTCTTAATCACTGAGAGGCAATGTGATCAACTTTTCTTCAACGAAAACATGCGAGTGGTAACTTCCCTTTGAATTTCCCTTTTCCCTTCTGGAACTTCTTTTCAATCAGAGAAAGAATTTATTTTTCTTCATCATCATCACCAATAATATCTTTTGAAAGTTTTAGTTTATACATGGCCTTAAATTCCATTTCCTTTCTCACACAAGTCGTAGAATCTTCTGGTTTGATTCTCATTTCATTTGCTACCAAGCTGCTTAGAAGGTCCTCCAGAGAAACTTTTGAAATATCTCTTTCCTCAAGGGATGATACCTTTTCATTGTACAGGGCTGGAAGTCTTCTCAGTATTTTATTCACAATTTCAACATCTCTAATTTCTTCCCTTAGGCCCTGAATTTCTCTAACTACTTCAGTAATTTGATTAAAGAAGGAGTCTGCATTCTCATCAGGATGCATCTTCAAATCATCGAACCTATTGTGCAGTACTTGTAGTTTTTCTTCCTTCACTTTTCTATCTCCTTCATAAATATTCTCGATTTTATCCCGCATGGATTTTTCTAAGGTGAAATTCATCACCTTTAGGTAGATCTGATCAGAACGGACAGCGGTGACTGCATTTTGTGCTTTAGCATCTGCATTAAGAATTTTCCTATCTGTTTTAGTCATAGCCAGGCATGTTGGATCAGTGACTTGTTTTCCTTGCACAGTAGAAAATAGAACTTCCATTCCAAGAGATCTTAGATGAGATATCATTCTGTTCTTCCAGATCTAGAAATTATTTCCATCGAAGTCAGGGACTCCCCTAACATTGAATGCATTCTCCATGACAACAAATCATATATTCAACACTCGAAACCTCGCTCTGATACCATTTAAAGGACCCCGGGACACCCTGAGAATGGAGGGGTGAATCAGGGTGACAAATTTATCTTTTAAAGTGATGGATCTTGTTCCCACGTTGTTAGTAACTTGTTGAACCTGTATGATGAATAAGATCAGAAAGAAAATATTCACAAGCATAGAAAAGACACAACACTTTTTACTTGGTTCACCCCTAAGGGATACGTACAATGAACATATTCCGACATGTTATCGGGCGTACCTAATTCCACTACACTTAACTAGATGTGGATTACAGAGGATAGGGAACAGTCAATCTGTCTCAGGCTCACTACCTTTACAATTGTTCAGGGATAGCTCACTGCGTCCCTCGAGTCACTCCCGTTGACTCCCCCTGGTTGACAGCTGTTGGTGAAGTCCCACTCAGTTTATAGACGTGAAGGTATCTTCATTTTTTCTAGATGAATTAATCCTCTATTGTTTGTAGATGCTCTGTTGAAGTCCAACTTTCACCCGTAAACTGATCTCCCTTTGAACTGAAGGTATTGGGCAATTTTCCAGCTTTCGTGCACCTCCAAGATGACCAGCAGGCTTCAGCAATACATGGAGCGCAATTCCAAGCCCGACGTGCATGTTTCAAAAATGGCACGCAAGTCACCTACGAAGCACAAATTTGGCGCACAGGTGACACCAACCCACTTTTCCGACATTGCCTTCTTCAACTCCAAACTTACGCGACTCTTCACCTTTAACACCCTAACTGCCTTGGTCGCACAGCCAACAACTGGAGCGCAGCCTCTACTTGCGTGACCCAACTACCACTTGCGCGACTCAACCAATTGCGCAACGAGAGCTCGAAAAATATCTATGTCTTGAACTTTTGTACCAAATGAGGAGGGGTGGTCCACTATTTATAGGCAAACTGGACCCCCTGCGCAGTGGCGCGCAAGTGTCCTCACGGCGTGCAAGTCCCGCCGTGCATCTCCAATCACCCTAGCCTTTGTCATGGTACACACTTGTGCGAACACTCCGATACTTGAATGACATAATTTCCTTTTCCATATTTTGATGTTCTGGTCATGAAGAACAACCTTCGCACAAGTTTCCAATCCTCCTAGTCATCGGCGCACAAGTCATTTCTCGGCGCGCAGTTCACTTGCGCGACCAGCCCAAAACTTTCACGGTCCCTATCCCTTTTCCATTTTTCCATGTTCTGATCTTTAAAAACATATGGCGTGAAAGTTTCCTCTCCTTCAAGTACATGGCGCGTAAGTCTCTTTTCCAAAAACAGTTTTCTCCATTTGTCGATTTTCAGGCCCAAAAATTTGGCAAACACTGGGAAACGACGCCACATTCAATACGGTTGTCTGCTTGAACTGTATGATCACTTTACTGGTACATATTCTGAACTTCCACTGGGGATTGAAAAAAAACACAAACCATACTCCAATTCATGTATAAAAGACCATGGTTCCAACAACTGCTTGATGGGAGAGTGGTTTGTCATCTACTCTGACAACATGACTCTCAATTATATATTTTCTTAGGCGGATCTAAACTTGAGTACGAGACAGTGCCTAGAGTTCTTCTTGGACTATTTATTCAAAAACAAATTATACTAATAGTAAGGGGAATTTAGTGGAAGATGCACAATGTAGGAGATCTATATTGTAGTTTTTGAGTGAGGCATCTAAGTAGTTGGCTGCACTACAGATATCCTTTGTGGATGGTGATGGAGAATCTTACCTTCAATCTATCATTGTCACCCATACACTCCTGTAGTGAGTCAGGGAAGCACAACTTGGGGAGATCTACTATAATACCCGATGTGCTCAGTTTTCCACTGGGAAGGCCCCTGATGAATATTTGATAGTTTGGGAGCACATTGTTCCCTTTAGAGGGTGCACAGTTGTGACAGTGGTGTTTCTGAAGGAGAACCTAAGGTAGTTTCACACATAACCTTTTGTGGTATATCCGGGTGTGGATAATTTGTACCAGTATCTCAAACATCAGTTCTGGTGGACGGGGATGAAGAATTCGATGGCAGAGCCCATTTCTCGGTGCCTCACTTTTTAGCATTTGAATGAATAGATTTAGGTTCTATCTGTCTTGACTTATCCACTCAAGGTGCGGATGTTGAAGTGGGATGTGATATCGATGGGCCACGTGACGGGATTACCACATTCATCTAGGTGACATGGTTCCATCTTGTTGATCATGGGCATACTCATCATGATGGCCTACTTCCAAGATTTTCAAGAGAAGAGTTTAGTAGAGATAATGGGATGCCTCTACATGCATGAGATATTTCAACTCCATAGAGTCCCTTCGATGATAATTTGAAATTGTGTTGTTTATATTACATTTCGGTTATGAAATGTATTGTAGGAGTCCTTTGGGACTCATTTTAATTTAGTATAGTGTTTTACCCCTAGATTGATGGCCAGACTGAAGGGACCATTCAGGTTCAGGAGAAAATTCTATGGGCATTCATGTTAATGTTTTGGCCACAATTTAGTGGATCACATACCTCTATTAGAGTTCTAATACAACAAAAACTAACCCTCCACCATAATTCTAGAACTATTTGAGTCTTGGTATGAAAGACCCTATAGGTCATCACATTGTACGACTGACCTAGGAGAGTTGTTACTCATGGGCTCGGTGTTGGTGTGGGCAACTACAAAGAAAGTTACGGTCATCTAGGAGTATATAAAGACTACAAAAATACCTCATAAATATTTTTCTAACAGTTGATGGAGGCCTTTGGAGTTTGAGGATGGAGACCATGTGTTCTTTTGGGCCTCTCCATGGTGCTGGAAATGGATATTTGGTCAAAAGGGAAAGTTATCTCTGAGTTTCATCAGCCCTTTCCTGACACTCTGTAGAGCTGGTGAGCTATCTTACCCCTTGGCTCTAACCCTACAATTGGACTGGGTACATGACGTCTTCCACCGGTCTCATGTGGGGAGATACGTGTATGATTCATCACACGTCACTGAGTAGGGAGATTTTTGTGGAGTACCTATTAGAGATCAAGGATCAAAAGGAGTTGATCCTTTGTGGGTGGTCGATTCCTCTGGTGTGCATTCAGTTGTAGCTTGAGAATCCCCATGGGAGCACTTTGGAGAGGGAGGCTTAGATTCGTGCTCAGTACCCTCATCTTTTTTACTATCCTTTGTTCTAGATTTTGGTTTATTAATTCCATAAGTTGGGAGAAAGTAATGACTCGGATATTCCTGATTTTATTTTGAGATTTTTTTGGGGGAAATCTTTAGACTATGCACTGAGATGATGTGTGATTTTGAGGCCCAGTGTTCCCGGAATGGTTTGAAGAAAACTATTACGTTTTTAATAGCATGTATAAGTGGTTTTCCTGAAAAAATAAAATAACATTTAAACGGGTTCCTAGATCATAAATATTAAGGAAATATTATGTTGAAAATGACGGGTTTACCCATAGCGCAACATAACATTAGTCAGCGTGGGTCTTGAGTGAGAAAACCCAAAAGGTATGTAACCATAAATAAAATTACTAAATAAAATTATTTTATTTTAAAATCATAATAACTCTTGAACGGTGACTCAGATTGGAAATCAGAGACCACCGTTGAGTACATAATGTTTCATTTTACTAGGGAAGAGATTAACATCAACCGACACTGGTTGACTGTGAAAGATAATTTTTAGACATTTTAATGGAGAATAATATAAACATAAAAAGTTTATTTTATTTCTTTTTTATTTTTCACAGCGACAAAACAATGATGTGATTCCATAATAGGGAAGCACAATTTTTTTCATATTTGAAATAGCATGTTGACACTAAAATTCATTTTCTTCATTTAACAACTTCATAGGGATACGAGATTAGATACAAAATCCAGGAAAAATTCACTCGAAACACAAAGGGAGGAATAGAGTTGGAAAAAACGCTCATTAGAGAACAATGAACGATGATGGGATGATAGATCAAGATCACCTGTGCATGGATAGCCAACGACCATGAACGTTCATCACCGATTGATCCAAAATCCAAGAAGGGTGTGATTTTCTGTATGATTTTTCTTCCCTATTCTTTATCCCTATAATGAACATGGATTAGTCAATTAATAGGATAATCCACGGTTTGTGCATATTACAGGTTGGAATTTTTCTATTGTGGGGATTTTTATCGGTATATAATCATTCTTGAATTGTTTACTTTTCTACCATTCTTCAATTCTAAAATGAACAGATAAAGGATGATCCAAATAACGCCATGATCCATTCATCTTGGGCATTCATGTCTTTTTCCTCTTTCCCACAATTTCTTTTTATTCTAAGTTGGGTACATCGATCTAGAACGAGATCCGAGACCCCATCAGTGCAAGGTGGCAACAACATTATGGGGAGACTGAAGGCAATAGTTACGACAATCACAAGTGGAGCACGATGAGGTGAGGCCGCCAGTGGTGCAGTCCACACTAGCCCAGTGAGGTGGAAACATGAGGGGGAGATTAGAGGTGGCAGTTCTCGCCATCTCAGGTGGACCACAACGAAGTGAGGCCACCATAGAGGCAACTGGAGGAGGAGGAAGCACCGGTCCAGCGAGGCTGCCGGGCCCGGTGGACTGGGCAGAACAGACACCAGCTTGACAGCCAGCGGTGGCGGCACCCCGTGGTCTAAGAAGGACTGTGGAAACATCCTATATTATGGGATGGACCATGGTGGAGGGAAGACACATGGGCGATGAATATAAGGACACTGGGTTGATGACTACTGGTGTGTTGCATCAGGCGCGGTCCAGCGGGCCGGTGTCGGATTGGGGGACCTTGCGGCGGCGGCAGAGAGGCCACAGAATCTAGTAGTCCACGTGGACTAGCCGAGTGACGTGGTCCGACCGCAATGTTTAAGTTCTAGGAAAGTCACATGTTTAGCGACTGTGTGGATTAGATGAGGGCCACGACTAGAAAACCGCGTCTGGTGGAGTTGGGATATCCCACACTATGCATGTCGGGTTGGATCATTCAGGATACTCTAGTATCACAATAGGCTAGATAATGAAACTTAGTAGGACGCAGAACAATGGTCCAATAGGCCTGACTGGTTCGGGCTGACCCGAACTGATCGGGTCAGGTCAGGTCAGCAGAGCAGGGTCAGGTCGGCTGAACCGAGTCAGGTCAGACCTAGGCCTGGTCGTTCTAGACCTATTACACTAAAATGGTCATATATATCAAATATGTGGTTCGTTTGATGAGTTATGTATTAAATTGTGACCCTTTCAATGAGGTGGTCCTCTTACGATGGATTTGTGGGTTTTTTACTATGGTCCAGTATATGTGAGGATTTTCCCTTGGTTCTTTCATTAAGGGGTTCGTATGGCATAACATCCACATCACTAGATTTTAGTCCCCTCTAAATTCCATGTCCCATATAGAGGCGTTGCATTCATCCTTGGGACTAGAGTGATCCACTATCACCCTTGATTGAGTTTTGTGGGAATTGACTTTACTTGAGAGTTTAGAGACTTAATCTTCCATCCAGTGGGTCGTAATGATAGGTTTATTGGTATTCTTAGTGGTGTTCCCTTATGTTACGAGCCTTATCAGTAGTGTTGTAGGTATTCTTTGATAATAATCCCTTATATTGTGTATTAATATAGACTGGATTTTCTATATTCTCTAAAAAGATTCCCCTCTTTGTATACCTTGACCTTGAGAAGTGTTTTCTCTTCGGGTGGGGCCCAAATTTGCTGGACCACTTTGAAAGAGTCTCCGATGATATCAAGGCTCAAGGATTGAGTTCTCCAAGAAAAATCATGCTTCTAAATAAATATTTTGGTTAATGATTGTTTGTGATATCGAGACTTTGTGGCTTAGAGAGACCAGATATCTTAGAGAAAACTTCATGAGGTATCGAGACCAGGTGTTCTCTCAGATACTTTTGGTATACCTATTTTACGTGCTTAATATCAGATGTATTGAGGAGTGAGATCTCTCGGAATGATCATGCTATGAGAGGAACCATTTGGCTAGCAATTGAGGAGACCTTCTATCTTGGAAATCCAATACAAGTATACTTGGATGTTATTTTTCTATGTGTTGTAGAAATATAACTGTGTTGAGTTGATTATATACTTTTAGTGATATTTACTTTGTGCCCATTTACTTTAGGTTTCAGGGTGTCCTACTGAGTATTATTTTACTCACCCATGCATTGGATTTTGCCGCATTTGTTACGTCTTTTATAGATGATCAACACTTTGATAGAGTCCTTGGTAGATAGGGGCCAAGGGTGATTAGAGACACCCCAGAGATGAGATGTGCTTATGCATCTTCATACATCTGTTTTATACCTACCCTTTAGGTAGGTTTTTTTAGAGGAATTATAGAGACTTTTATCTTTTTACTTATCCTTTTTGTTGGGCTTTTATTCTAGCATCTCTTTACTATCAGTTTTCTACTATCGAAATCTATGTTGGTATCTTAGTGGTATGCATATTTGTTTAATTAGTATTTTTAGTGTCAATACTTTTTCTTGGAGACATGTTCATGTGTATAGGTACATAGTAAAATGCCTCCCATTTATGGGATATTCATACTCAATGCATGTCTCCATCCCTTAATCTATGACTAGTGGGCTTGGGGTAGTCATAGCGCATGCCCCTCTGGGACGAGTCCTCATAATATGAAACAAGATTGCTTATATGGTAAATTTACTATGGTGAAACTATAAGTATAAAGAGGAGACATGTTATCCATTGGAAGTGTTGAAGTATAAGTATACTCACTTGTTTTCAACTTAAATATTAAAATTAATTTTTGAAATAGAAATTTCATATTGTTGGAACAATGTAACGACCCATAATTTTAAAATTTTAAAATTTTAAAATCCGTTAATATAATTATTTCATATTGAATTAACCATTTAAAATATCATTTAGAATACAATTCATACTTTATAAACGATTAATAAATGAAATAATAGGTATTTCTAGAAATTAATAAACCTATACCAATGGAATAATATCTTGATATTTGGAAGATTAATGTGGCCATTTAGAATAATAATCATTCAAATATAATAGTAACTTCATCTATGAAAGTATAAATAAAATATAGGAATCTTATATATTATAATATGATTTAATTATATGATATTATACGTAAAAATATTTATAAAATTAGTAATTAAGTGTTTTTATTTTTATAAAATGATTTTTTTAAATTTTTTTATATCTATAATGATTTAATAAAAATTTCAATTTGATATAATAGATTCTTAAATTAATATTTTTGTCTTATTATTTTAATATAGTTTAATTAGACCTTCTATGATTTTTCAAATGGTTATAAATTCTATTATAATTTTAAAACCGGTCTTTTTCAAATAAATGATTATTTTAATTAAAAATTAAATTTCCCATATTTTGGAAAATTATTCTCAAAAATATGGGTTCATTTTTAAATTCTACACATAAAAATTTGGTTATGGTGAATTTTTGGGATTTACCTAAAATAGTTTAATTTTTTCTGAAAAATAAAATATGGTAATTTATGGTATATATACATTATATGTTAAGTAAACCACTTCATGAGTAATTACTGATTTAATCACCATTATATTAAAATACTCATAATTATTTAATATATACAGTGATAATTTTTAAACTATTCATAGTCTTGAGAGAAGATAAAAAAATAATGAAGAAAGTAATCTAAAAACACCCCTCTCCACCCCTATAAATATCACCCATAACTAGCTCTTATCTTGAAACTCCAAAGCATTTAAGCATGTCAAATTTCTACCCAATTATATTCCCAAGACACTAAACCACATCCAAAAGACATTATTCTCAGAAAATACCAAATCCAATTTTGCTAAGGAGGTTGTTAAGGAGGGGAATTTAAGAGGTAAAACCCTGTTTCTCTTTTTATATCATTTCAATTTATTTTCATTTTTTATTGTATTCATACCTCCCTTATGCCAAGATGAATTATTTCTCTAGTATCTTATATATATTGTAATTTTATTATTTTAATGGAATAATACATCATCAAACCTCTTATTCTCTCCATTTTCTTCTAAAAATGGAAACTTGGTCCTTAAGGTGTTCAATATGAATGAACATGATGCTATAATTTTTCATAGTGATAATGTTATGATAATGAACATATGTTATGTGTAAACATGAGGATACCTGTGATAACAACTATGTGTGTTATTGACCACTAACGCATGATGTTTAATATTTATTCATTGCCACATTCCATGCCTTTATCTAATTCTTACTTTCATAATTATGATGATGATCCCATTCTTATGTTGTGTTGATTTTTATTATTCTCACCCCATATTATATTGATTCAATTTCTTATCTATCCTCATACTAGGATTTTATCTCACCCCATTCATTGATGTATAGCCTATTGTGACTAATTATTCTAATTAGAACAAGAGGGACACTAGGAATATAGAGAATGTGTAATTGCATAATTTTTATGTTTTACTATGTAAATTTTATGTTTGGTCCTAATTTTCCAATTACAGTAAACCATTAAATCATGGTTTTGTAACACTATTATATTCATTATCTATAAAATTATATAATAGTAATTTTAGAAAATTATGGTTTGTTGTACTAGTATAGTCTTCCAAGGATGAATTGGGCACATGTAGACATATTATTTCATTATTAGGGTGATTTGTGCATGAAACACATTAGTGTAGTTTTTCCGGGATGGGTTCATTCACCCTAGACCTTAAGAATCTAAGGGGAGTGGTATTTAAAGAATTTTTTCATATTAAACTATTCAAATGACATAATTAATTATAATATCTACCAATTCCATATGTTTTTAACCTTAGAAGTATCCTAAATGGAGGATGGAAGGTCTTGGCTCATAGAGCCCATTTGTCACTTCATATTCCAAATTATTCCTTCATATTCACAAAAATGGTGGCCACAGGGGTCTATTTATCGACTTAGGGAGACATTGACAAGGTATTAGGTTTACAAACACCACATGTGTGATTTCCTAAAAGTAAACTTCATGTATCACGAATTGAGTGTGAAATGTGAGAGTATCAAAACATCCCACACAAGTGCGATTAGATTTACTTTGGAGACTTGGGTATTGAGGCTTGATTATGCTCTTGGATACCAACATGAAGTGAACTTGGGGAGGATTCGAATCTTAGAACCATTTATATCCCCCTTTACAGAGAATTATCTTCTCCCAATTGAAGTATTTATCCCATGAAAAATGGATCACTCACAATATATTCCTTCTTAGTTGTAAAATTCATTTAACTATGATACATTCAGTCCAAATATATTTCCCTATGATATATAATATGAAAACTCATATTAAAAGAATAGGTCCTTTAATAATGATAATTAATATAACCAAATATAATAAGTTTTTTTCATTTAAAAATAAATGAAAATAAATAAAATAGAAAACATTTAAATGAAAAAAATATCCCCCTTGGTTTATGTCATAATTTATTTGATAAATAAATCAATATAATTTACCTCTTACTGAGTTATAATTTATTTTGGCTCCCCATATAATTATGGTACATTATATCCCCCTTCAATAACACAATTCAACTAGTATTTTTAGTAAATCTATTTATTTATATAAAGTCACTCAACTTAGTCATTTTAAGTTCTATATATAGAGAAATTGAACTCCCCAATTTACATATAATTCATGGATGTGATTTCTTTCCTATGATAATTTAAATTATAAAAATATCTTATTTTATTTAATAAATATTTTTTTCAAATTGAAATTCCTCATCCACTGAAATGAATAAAGAGTAATAAAAATTTAATTTTTTTTACATCTTAATATCTCTTTACATTCTAATTAATGAAACTTAAGTTATAAATTATAGTAACAATCATTATTTAAAACCTATGAAATTCAATATCAACATAAGAAACAACTCAAATAATCTTTAAATCATTGCTTTAAATTAACCCTAACACTAAATATCAACTACCGTAATAATAAATGTTAATATCAATATATATAACCTTCAAAAACTATACTATTGTCATAATTATTAAAAACATTGATACCAATCAATAGATACAAATGTATGGTTATTTAAACTTAATATTTATTTATAATATTATTTTAAAATTTTAAACATTTTAATAATAAAATATACCTTAATTATATCCTCACTGTATACTAGAATTAATACTTCTATAGTCATTGAGTATCTTATAAAAAAACATGACACCATATATTGAATAATTCTTTCTACAGATCTAGAAAAATAATTGTCGAAAATAAAGTTAAAATATAAAAAAACACATAATATCTATTTCCATTAATAAAAACGTCATATAGACTCATACACTATAAATACTTTCATGGTATTTTAAAAAAATAGTTTTTTCCCCTGTCTAATATAATGTAAGTTGTTTTTTAAATTTTCAATTTTTTTCCTAAAAGAAAAAATTTTATATAATGAAACTTCATTATCTGGACCGAATTTTTAGATATGAATATTTATTTATACCATATGATATCTTTTTTACATGAAACTACTCCAAAGTATTACTCCATTAACATATATATCCAATTAAAACATTAAACTCTTTTACGTTGAGAGCCATCCATATACAGGGTGCCTTAGTCACCTTCTCAAATCCCAAATGAGTTAAAACATTTTATTTGTAATAAAAAAATGGTACATTAATACATATCAGATTTTTACTTTATATTATATTCATAACTCATCTATTCATGTTTGTACACCATTTTTTAATTTTCCTTCAAGGATAGATCAACTTTAATGCAATATTCCTTTCCAACATCTACCAAATATCTTCTATGCTTTTCGTATTTCATTTGTAAAACACACCATTGATTAAATATATTTTTTAATATTTACATGCATTTAACCAATTATTCAAAATAATAATAGTAATATATTTTAAAAAAGTAATTACTTTATAATAATACTTGAGTTTAGG
This sequence comes from Viscum album, assembly GCA_963277665.1. Classification (NCBI taxonomy): domain Eukaryota; kingdom Viridiplantae; phylum Streptophyta; class Magnoliopsida; order Santalales; family Viscaceae; genus Viscum; species Viscum album. Next base: position 519,050,783 of record OY728141.1, read on the forward strand.
AATATTTTCAGTTATAGTGAACAAATAATTTTCTTCAACCAAAATCTTATAAATTAAAAGTATTCATCATTATGTAACATCTTTTTATACTACCTCTTGTGTAAGATTCCTTCATTTTATAATTATTCAATCCATTTATTTTAGTTTTGTTATCAATCTTCTCTAAATTGAGATTGATCTCACTTATACAATATTACTATTTTTATTTATTATGAGACTACCTTCGATAATAAATGTTTCATTATATTTTTATTATTTATCTACTAATTGATGGGATTAAATCAAAATCATCCTTTTTGTTCATGAGGAATATTTCTTCTTTTTTAATTCCATTGATTGTTTTCTTTTCTCTCTATAATGGTTGTTTAAAATAATTAATTTAAGTGATTATATATATATATTTCTTTTAAAATCATATTCTTCCAAATCCAAACCACTATTTTCGTGGAAGTGTATTTATTTTCAATTTAATATTCGTTCATCTTTCATAAAGGAGGTATACAACCATTATTGTGTCATTTAATATTATTATAATATCTTCTCATTTTCTTAAATTTAGTAAAAATAAAATATCACACAAATTTTTTATAACTTTTTGATTTCTTCTTGATGATATGCTCTAACATGATCTCTTTATTTTTGTAAACTAAATGGATTTTATGCCAAAATTCTTGATATATCCTATGTTTTCATAGTATTAGAACTTATTTTGTGATTTTAGATGAGAATAATTATTCCCATATATAGTAATAATATTTATTATATTCATTGATTCATAATATATGGTTCCATAAAAAATTATAATTCACGTATCCATGTGAGAATCATTATTGGAATAATATCTTCACTTTGAAGTTCTAAAATTTTATCAAAATCTAAAATATCTTATATATCTCTTTGAATAGAGTTTTCATCACCTTTATTTTAGATCTTGTGTCTTTGGTATATTTTATTATTCCATCCATATACTTTTTGATATTAATGGCATCAAATTTGGCCTTATTATCTTTAACTGATTTATTTTCCAATTCATGTTAAAATTCACCAAATAAATAAATTTTATCCTTTCTATTAAAATTTATACATTAAAATAATCTACTCACACTCAATTATTATTTTCTAAAACTATTATTTTTGTAAAATAATTACATTATGACAGTAATATATTGATTTATTTAGATTTTAGATCTTTAGTTAATTTTCTCATGTTTTTAATATCCTCGTGATTATTGTATAATATTCCACTAGATGGAAAGCTATTTTACTATTCATCATAATCATAATTAGTCTCTGTCATTGAAGGATAATTTTTTTATTTAATTTTAAATATAATTCTATAAATATACATGATTCAGTTGCATTAAGAAAATCAAATTCATTTCCCAAAAAGGGAGTAACTAAATTATTTTTTTTTCTTCTTCTTCTTATTATTGTTGTTTTTATTTTTCATTATTTTCTCCATGAGGAATTATTCATCTTCAAATTTACCTCATCTATTTTTTATGGGAAAAAATATCATAGTTACATATATGTTCCATTAATATTCAGTAATTCCTCCCATATCTTGTAGGAAGTAACATAATTAAAAATCCTATTAAATTATGAATATATCAGCACATGAATCACAATTTTTATTGATTCTCTATCACAAACTCCTCTCTTGGTATTTAACAACTTGTTACCCACTTTTATGTATTTCTCTTCAATATTTTTTTTACCTTTTTATTTGTGTGTGTTTTGAGGATTCCAAGGATGGGGATACAGTGATGAGGAAATTACCTAATGTTAGGGGATGAATGTTTGTTTCAATTAATAGTGTTTGGGAATAGATGTGTTAAAATCATTGAGGGATTATCCCCAATTTTGGAGAACATCGAGGATGGTTTTGGATTTTGAGAACAATATGGAATATTTGAAGTCAAAAGTTATTTTTCACATCGTGAAATTATTACACTTCATGAAATTTTAACGCACCATGAAACATGTTTATATAATGTAACACCTCAAGACTTCATAGTACATTATCTCATTAAAGTAATTCAATAGCTTGCGCTATATGCAACATCGAGTTCGATCACACCACTACTTACCAAACTAGCCGTTCAAAAATCATTTATGAAAAGTAATAAATAAAATTTATATTATATATATATATATATCCGATATAATTTTAACATTCATATTTTTTTCATTTTAGACATAATATAAGAACAAATATAAATTTTCAGATAAAAGAAGTATTTTTCAAAAAATGCAGTTTTACCACCTTTTATCGGTGGTCCTTTTTTTAAATACAATATTTGATAGTTTTTATATTAAATTTGAAAAAAAAAACTTCTTCTTTATAATAAGTACATACTAATTTATTTTGGATAAAGTTTTGGTGTTTTTTCTGATAACTTCCATATTTTGATGAATAGTGAAAAATACTAAATTTTAATTGAATTTTTTTTAATTAAAATAATTTATAGTTTTTAATTATACATTTGAATGGTCATTAAATATATTTAGACTGTGTTTTTACCATTTAATATAATTTTGGTCATTGTATGTAATTTCACTTTGAAATTGGACACAAACAAGTGCCAATCTTTTGATAGTTATCATTTCCTAAAAACACGCTATTTGTTTTGAAAATGGGAATTAATTTTAAATTAATTTCTACCATTTATATGTTTTTAATATAGAAAAATGGATTCCAAATTTTGAATAAGGGGGTAAAAATTTTGTAAATAGGTAAGTTTTATTTTTAGACATTATGAATATTTACTTCAGTAAATATTTTATTTACCATGGTTAAATGGTAAATCTGGTAAATAAGTGTAAACAAATATTATTATAAAAATATTAAATTACCCTAACATGTGTCATATTCCTATTGGTTTATAAATTTCCGACCATGGACATCCTTGGGTCGATTAGGGGACCACATGGAGCCACATGAGAGTGATAATGTCACATTATATTAATTAATTTAAAGTAAAGACAAAAATGACATAAACATATATCTTTTAGTAAAATAATTTTTACATGAGGTTTTATAAGTTATCTTGTTGAATATAAATATTTATTATAATGATAAAAGGATCTCCTAAATAATGGTTTTATATTTATAATTTTTATACATTAATTAAGTTAATTTATTTATAAAACAATGATGATGCAATAATTACCTTATTAATGAAATATTAAAACAATTGATATTATAAATATCTAAATAAATGTTATTTGATACTTTTTTTGAATTAAACTAATTTTATAGGTTAACATGACATGTTAGGGTTAATTAAATAAAAAAAAATTCAAAATAATCAAGCTATTATGAATTATGAAAAACAAAATACCAAATAGTGTCAAAATTGACATAAATTAGTTTTTAAAACAAATACTATATTATTAATTGATATAATGTTTCTAAAAAATCTAAAGTTTGTAAAAATAAATTTTCTAATAATATATATGTCATTAATTAATTACTTTGGGTTATCTTAGAATTTTATAGTATTTTTATTATCAATTTGTTTTAGTAAAACAAGAGGACATCGTAAAAGTTCAACTAGTTAACTTAGAGTTCAATCTAAAAGATAAGGTTAATATGGTGAGATAAACCAATGTAAAACCTATTGTTTTAGTGTATTTTTACCCATCCCAGCCTTATCATTTAAATAAAACATTTTTGAGCCATTATAAAGAGATAATTATTTTATTATAAAAAAATATATTTCAAGCTTTTTCTAAAGTGTCCCTCACCCCTCTTATAAAAGTGAACTCCCCATTCTCTCAAAATCATACCTCCAAAGCCATTTGGATCAGAAAAAACCTTCAAAAATATCTTAAAAACATACCTCACATAATCATAGATTTTGTACTTTGATCATAAATCCATCCTAAATATCCTTTTTGATCAACTCAAAAGAAACACCCAAAGAAAAGGTAATAATTTCACCACCCTCTTTCAAGTTATTTTCTTCTTCCACTTCTTCTTTATTTTTATTTCCATACAAAAATAATAACTCCAGTACCTACTACATAGTATAATTTTATTACAAATAATTTATAACCATATTTGTTGTTCTATCTATCCTATAAATGTCCAAGTCACCATACGTGCATACGTACGGCTTGCCGTCTCCGCGTTGTGGTGTAGTTTTTATTCAAACACTTCATTATTTGGATGGGTATAATAATGAGTATAACTAATGTAAATAATAAATATAACATTTTAATGATTCTGTATGTATGGTATACCATCCTATTACATACTATTTCACCATGAATATAATGATATTGTCTCTCGTGCAAACGTACGGATTACCGTCTCCACAAAGCGATGAGATTCATTTCCACATTCACCATTCAATGATGGTTATAGAAATATATATCATTAATGAGTATTTAGTATATGACATAATAAGTCTACTTAATATATATATATATGTATTTATTTATGTACTTACATATATCTTAGTCACTTACTTCCATTCAATATGATATGAAAATGGAGACAGTGTTTATGCGTACGTATGGCCTACCGTCTCCATAGGTGGTGTTTTCGATTTCATATATCTATCTATTATAAATATTTATATTATATATATATATATATGATATATAAATCATTTTTTATATTCTGTAAATATGTAAATAATGATCAAAATAACACGATCAAGAATAACAAGTTAAAACACGAACGACAAGGAAAGCGATTATTACCAGAAATGTTAATTTAACATGGAAATAATTATTAAATGGGAAATGTAAAGACATAAATGAATATAGTTTGATATAATAAATTTTAATATGGTTCTGGTATAATTTAATAACATACTATGGTCATTATACATGAGGATAAATGTACCCTAAACCAAAGTAAAGTGCAAGGTAAGGGTTAATTCTAAAATCTCATCATTATCTGCGGTTGTTTTTACATGAGTATCTACTGGGACCTATTTATCATCCACATCCGTGTCTCAAAAAAATATTTTCAAAATAAATATTTTAAGGTTTTATGTAAGGGTCTTTTTAACTAGATCATCATTTTAAATGGTTTAAATATTTATTTTTCTAAATCATTCTCATTAATGTCCAACTTTTTAATATGGTTTTTAAGGATTTATTTATATGGACATGAATGTTTTTAAAGTGTTAATTTCTATCAAAAGTTTCAAAGTGGTATGGGACAGTTTCATTCAAAAATGTCTTTAAATTTCATCCTTTATAAATTGTGTGACTTTTAAATGTTTTTATGAAAAAAAGGATATTTATCTCAAAGAGTTTTGCAAATCATTTTCATCTACATCAAAATACATTGATGGATTTTACACTTGTTTGAAGTTGATTTATTATGATACAAATATTCCATATTGTATTTAAGGTTTTGTGTTATTTTTTACTGTGTATGTGTTATTATTATACCATTAATGGTTTATGGTTCAAGTATTGACATTTCGTATGCTAGTTTTAATACAAATGTTTATGTTATGTTTCAACCTTTTCATATGATGAATGTATTGGACTAAGTAAGTGACGAGTGGAACCTACTATAGCTCCTCGATGCATCGGTAGGTCTCATTAGACAATTAGACGTGGAATTGGCCGAGGCCTTTCCCAATTTGATATATGGTTTTTTCCGAGGCCTTAATCGTTTTTAGACGTCTTTGCTGAGGCCTTTAAAAAATGTTTTAGAATGTTCGGAATTATACATTACCTCATTATGAAAATAATATTGATAGTTCATGTGGTTATTAAAAAAGTAGAATACCCATGATTATCTTTTATTATGGAATTATTTACTCATCACATATTCCCGCAATAATGTGTTAATGATTATTATTTGTAAAGGCATGTGTTTTCAACTATTCACCATACCTAATATTTATGTTATCTTCTGCTATATTGATCACTCTTAGTAAGCATTTGAGCTCAACCCTTTCTTATGTTTCATTTTTACAGGATTATAAGAAGTGTATAATAAATGATATGCCGAGTTAAGCTAAAGAGAATAATGGAATTCTCAAAGAGCTATCTATGTAGTATTTTGTGTTTGAAATTATAATGTAATGTTAGTGTATGAAATCTATTTTCCAAGACTGAAAAACTGATTGGTCCTTGAGACTTGATTCATTGTAATCATTCCAATGTATTAAAAAAATGCACCGGCTCTAGGTAACTTTGGTCGGGGTGTTATAGTTGGTATCAGAAGAAGTTTCTCAATAACCATGGAAACTAGATTTAGAAGAACTCTAATTGGAGAAAATTATACTAAGATAGACTTTGAGGATTAGTATAGATGAACATTATAGAATTTTGGTAATATAGAGATTTTGTGTATTTTCCAAGAAATACATCCCTTTCTAGATATTATTAGGTAGAGGTGGCTCTTGCATAGATGTACCTAGGAGTGAAAACTCCAACAAGTAGTTTCAGGCTTGACCTGGGGTATCCTGGTACAAGACAATGGGCCTTACTGCACTCTTGGTTATGACACTCTTGGGTGATATGCTTAGGATAATTCAAATTTTCATTACAAGTCATTATGAAGGATTTAGGAGTAAATAATTCCTCCAAGAAAACATTTTATTATTATATATTATATGCATAATCTTTTCAACTTACATTTGGTATTTTACATGTTTGATTTTATGAATTGTGATTCATAAACTAACCTAGCGTAAGAAATTGTTTAGAAATGGAACCTAGTGAAAGGAATGAGAACTCCAGCAATACGCATGATCCAATGATTAAGAAGGATCATGTATTTTGTGGTATTAATCCAACATTTAGAAAATAAATAGTATCATATGTATTAACTTCATAAGAAAAAATAGTATCATCTGTTAATAATATATATAAAGAATTCTCTGAGTCCTATTGCTTTGAAGGGAAGCCAGAGAAAAAAAGGATGGTAGAGAGAAATATTGATAAAGGGAAAATGGGAAAGAAGGATTTTACCATATATGATAACAAGGGAAATAATCACCTTGGTGAATTCTTGAAGGGAATGAAATTTTTTTTATATGTGTAGAGAAAAAGGACACCAAGTACGTGATTGCAAGTGTAAGAAAATGTTCTCAAATGTACTGTGATCTCTCTGTAAGGACTTGGGAAAATATGCGAATAAATTTCTAAATCATCAGAGTATACCCCAAATGATTCTATTGGATAATAATCATGTTATGATACTACCAAAGATGAAGAGGAATTCTTATAGTTCTTATGTTGTTATTAAAGAATTGTGTCATTTGAGTATTGTATTAATGATATACATGTTATAATAATTGTATAGTTTGCAAGGATTTTACTCTAGTACTATTTCAATAAGGACTTAAGATTGTGGGGAACCAAGAAAAGTGACTCAATAGAAGGATAATTTTTTCGGAAAATATATGGTTGAGAGAAAGATAAGCCATGATACGGTTTTGATACTGAGGAAGTGATTTAGGAATAATATATGACTGATTTGGATAAATTATATTGTATATTATTGACTACCCTGAAACTGATTAATGATTTGTATATTCCATCCTTTTTGGAGTTTAGAAATTTTTTGGATTGAAGGAGTATATCCAGTATTCTATAAGGAATAAGAGATCATGCAGGAAATCAATAAGGTTTTAAGGTAATTAAGGGTGTTATAGATGAACATTTTACTTTTAACCTTTTATTTTCAAAGAAAAATTTCAAATTGTGAGGATTCAATTTATTTAATGAGGGGAGAATGTAACACCCCAATATTTCATTGCACATTATCTCATTAAAGTAATTCAATAGCTTGAGCTACACGTAATATTAAGTTCGAGCGCACCACAACTTTCCAAACTAGCCGTTCAAAAAGCATTTATGAAAAGTATTAACTGTATTTTGAATTATATATATATATTCTATATAATTTTAATATTCACATTTTGTCTCTTTAGACATAATATAAAAACAAATTAAATTTTTCAGATAAAAGGAGTATTTTTCAAAAAATGCATTTTTACCACCTTTTAATGGAGAACCTTTTTTTAAATAAAATAATTAACAATTTTTTTATTTTCAATTTGAAAAAATAAATGTATTATTTAGAATAAATACATACAAATTTAGTTTGGATAAAATTTTGGTGTTTTTCTGATAACTTCCATATTTTGATGAATAGTGAAAAATACTAAATTTTAATTAAAAACAACTTTTTTAAATAAAATAATTTATAGTGTTAAATTATAAATTTGAATGGTTTTGAAGAATAATTATATTTAATTTTTACCATTTAATCTAATTTTTGTCATTTTAAGTAAATTCACTTTGAAATTGGCCACAAACAAGTGCCAATATTTTGACAGTTTTTATTTCTTAAAAACACGCTATTTGTTTTGACAACGAGATTTAATATTAAATTAATTTCTACAACTTAGGTGTTTAGAATTTGGAAAAATGGATTCCATATTTGGAATAAAAATATCCAAATTTTGTAAATAGTTAACTTTTATTTTTAGAGATTATGAATATTTACTTCAATAAATATTTTATTTACCATGGTTAAAGGGTAAATCTGGTAAACAAGGGTAAACAAAAAATTTTATAATAATATTAAATTAACCTAAAATGTGTCCTATTTTTATGGTTTGATACTTTTCCAACCACAGTAATCCTTGGGTCAATTTTGGGAACAAATTAATCCACTTGAGAGTGAAAATGGCACTTTATATTAATTAATCTAACGTAAAGACAAAAATGATATAAACATATATCTTTTAGTAAAATAATTTTTACATGGTGTTATATAAGATATATTTTAAAATATAAATATTTATTATAAATATAAAATAATTTACTATATAATGGTATTTTATTTATAATTTTTATACAATAAATAAGTTAATTTATTTAGGACACAATGAGGATGTAGTAATTACCTTATTAATGAAATATTAAAATAATTGATATTATAAATTTCCAAATAAATGTTATTTTATACTTTTGATGAATTAAACTAATTTTATAGGTTAATATGACATTTTATGATTCATTAAATTAATTGTTTTCGAAGTAATCATGCTTTTATGACTTTAACAAAAACAAAATACCAAATTGTGTCAAAATTGAAATAAATTAGTTTTTTAAAAAAAAAACTATATTATTAATTGATATATATTTATAATAATATAAGGATCAGCCAAAGGACTTATATAATAATATATATTTCATTAATGAACCACTTGGGGTTCTTTTGTCATTTTATAGTAAGTTTATAAAACATTTATTATAGTAATACAAGAGGACATTGTAAAAGTTAAACTTGTTAACATAGAAGTTAAATATAAAAGATAAGGTAAATATGGTGACCAAAACCTATATAAAACCTATTGGTTGAGTTCATTTAAACCCATATACACCTTATACTCGATATAAATCATTTTGGAGATATTATAAACCAAAAATGATTTTATTATAAAATAATATATCAAGCTTTTCCTAAAGTGACCATCACCCCTCTTATAAAAGGAAAGTCCCCCTTCTCTCAAAATCACACCTCCAAAGACATTTTTCTTAGAGAACCCCTAAATAAATATCCTCCCAACTTCCCTAAAATCAATATAGAGTCCTTAATTTGATCTGAAACCCAACCTAAGGAGTTATTTTGATCAACTCAAAATGAAACACCTGAAGAAGAGGTAATAATTTCACCACCCTCTTTCAAGTTCTTTTCTTCTTCCAATTCCTTTTTCTTTGTTGGTTCCATAAAAAAAATAACTACAATACCTCTTCCTTAATATAATGTTATTATAAATATTGTACAACAATATTCATCATTACGTCCATCCTATAAAAGACAAAGTCACCATACGTGCGTACGTTCGGCTTACCGTCTCCACGTCGTGGTGTAGTTTGTTATTCAAACACTTTATTATTTGGATGGGTATAATAATGAGTATAACGGATGTAAATAATAAATATAAAATTTTAATTATTATGTATATATGATATACCCTCCAATTACATATTATTTCACCATCGATATAATGATATTTTCGCTCGTGCATACATACGGACTACCGTCTCCATGACGCGATGAGATTCATTTCCACATTCAACATTCAATGATGATTATAAAAATATATATTATTAATTAGTATGTAATATACGAAATAATAATTATATTGAATATATATATATATATATATGTATGTACTTACATATATCTTATTCACTTACTTCCATTCAATACGATATGAAAAAGGAAACAATGTTTATGGATACATACGGCCTACCGTCCCCATAAACTGTGTTTTCCATTTCATATATTTATATCTATTATAAATATTTATATTCTAAATATATATGATCTATAAATCATGTTTTATATTTTGGAAGTACGTAAATCAGGATCTAAATGATACGATCAAGAATAACAACTTAAAACACGAACGATAAAGAAAACGATTATTACACGAAATGTTAATTTGACATGGAAATAATTATTAAATGGATAGTGTAAAGACATAAATGAATCATGTATGATATAATAAATATGAATATGGTTATGGTATAATTTAATAACATTCTGGGGTCATTATATAAGAGGTTAAACGTACCCTCAACCAAAGGAAAGTGCAAGGTATGGGTTAATTCTACAATCTCTTAAATATTCGAGGTTGTTTTTACGTGAGTATCAAATGGGACCACTTTATCATCCACATCCTTATTTCATAAAAATATTTTCAATAGGAATATTTTATTGTTTTTTGGAAGGGAAACTTTAACTAGATAATTATTTTAAATGGTTTAAATATTAATTCTTCTAAATCATTCTCCTTAATTTCCTTGTTTTCAAAATGGGTTTTAAGGATTTATTTATATGGACATGAATGTTTTTAAAATGTTAGTTTTATTCAAAAAATTTAAATTGGGATGGAACACTTTGATTCAAAAATTTCTTTAAATGTCTTCTTTTCTAAATTGTGTGACTTTTAAATGTTTTCATGAAAATGGGATTTTTCACTCAAAGAGTTTTGAAAATAATTTTCATCTATGTCAACATACTTTGATTTATTTTACACTTGTTTGATGTTGATTTATTATGATACAAATATTCCATATTTTATTTAAGTTTTTGTGATATGTTTTACTATGGATGGGTTATTTTTATACCATTCATGGTTTACTGTTCAAGTATTGACATTTCGTATTCCTGTTTTAATACGAATATTTATATTATATTTCAACCTTTTCATATGATGAATGTATTAAACTTAGTAAATAATGGGTGGAGCCCTCTATAGCTCCTTGTTGCATCGGTAGGTATCATGAAAAATTTATACGTGGAATTGGACGAGGCCTTTCCCAATTTGATATATGGTTTTGGCCGAGGCCTTAATCAATTTTAGATGTCTTGGCCGAGGCCTTGAAAAAATGTTTCAGAATGTCCGACATTATACATTCCCTCATTATGAGAATAATATATATGGTTGATGATGTTATTCAACTAGTAGAATACCCATGATTATTTTTTATTGTGGCATTATTTACTCATCTCATATTCCTACCATAAAGTGTTCATCTTTATTATTTGTAAATGCATGTGTTTTCAATTATTCACCATGCATAATGTTTATGTTATATTCTGGTATATTGCTTACTCTTACTGAGCGTTTGAGATCTCCCCTTTATTATATTTCATTTTCCCAGGATTTCATGAAGTTTATTATGATTGACATGTTTTTTTAAGCTAAAGGTACTAATGGCGTACTCAAATAACTATTTATGTTGTATTTTATGTTTTAAATTGTAATGTAAAGTTAATGTATGAAATCTATTTTCCATGATTACTAAATTGATCAGTACATTGGGAATTTATTCCTTGTAATCATGCCAATTTATTAAAATAATGCACCAACTCTGGTTAATTGGGGTCAGATTTTTACAGTTGGTATCAGAGAAGGTTTAGCAATAACCTTGGAAACTATATTTAGAAAAACTATGATTATAGAACATTATCCTAAGATAGAATTTGAGGATTAGTATAGAATAACTTCCTATGATTTTGGTAATGTAGATATTTTGGGTATTTTCTAAACAATACATCCCCCTCTAGAAATGAGTAAGTAGAGGCGACTCTGGAACAAATGTACCTAGGTGTGAAGACTCCGAGAAGGAGTTTCGGGCTTGACCCGAGGTATCTTGGTACACGAAAACAGGTCTTCCTACACTCTTGGTTACAAAACACCCAGGGGATATGCTTAGGATAATTCACAGTTTCATTATAAGCCATTATAAAGGATTTAGAAGTAAATACTTCCTTTAATAATACATTTTATAATTATATATTATATTCATAATCTTTTCAACTTACGTAAAGTATTTTCCATGTTTGGAATTATGCATTGCGATTCATAAACTAACCTAGTCTATGAAATTGTTTAGAAATAGTGTCTGGTAGAAGGAATGAGAACTCCAGCAATACACATTATCTAAAGATTAAAAAGGATCATATGTTTCATGGTATTAAGGCAACATTTAGAAAGGAAATTATCTCCCATGTATTATCATCATATGAAGAAATAGTATCATGTGTTAATAAGATAAATAAATAATTCTACAAGTCCTATGGATTTTAAGGGAAGCTAGAGAAGAAATGGATGGTAGAGATAAATATGGATAAAGGGAAGATGGGAAAGAAGGATCTTCCCATATGTGATAACTATGGAAAGAATTACCTTGGTAAATGCGTTAAGGGAATGGGAGTTTGTTATAAGTGTGGAGAAAAAGGACACCAAGTATGTGATTTCAAGGGTTTGAATAAGGATTCAAATGTACACTTCATCATCTGTAAGGTGTTGGGACACTATGAGAATTAATGCCCAAATCATCAGAGTATATCCCAAATGCTACTATTGTATAATAATCAAGTTATGAAACTACCGAAGATGAAAAGGAATGATTAGAGTTATTATGTTGTTATTAATGAATTGTGTCTTTTGAGTATTGTATTAATGATTTACATGTTATAAGAATTATACAGTACATAGGGATTGTATGACAGTACTATTTCATTAAGGACTTGAGATGTTGTGGAACCACGAAAAGTGACTCAATAGCGGGTTAATTGTTTTGGAAAATATGTGGTTGAGAGAATGATTAACCATGATAGGGTTCTGATACTATGGTAGTGATTTTGTAAGAATATAAGATTGATTTGGATAAATTATATTAGATATTCTTGAATACCTTGAAACAGATTAATGATTTATATATTCCATCATTGTTGGAGTTTACAACATTTTTTTATTGAAGGATTATATCCAGTATTCCATAATTAATAAGGGATCATGAATGTAATCAATAAAGTTTTATTGTAATTCATGGTGTTATAGCGTTTTAAAAAGAACACATGATGAAGGTATTCACAAATTATTATGTGGAAAAATGATCTTAATTTCACTTACCTTACTTATAAATTTTGGAGAGTGATTTTGGACAAAAGTATTTTGGGTTAGTCTAAAGGTTGGAATCGATTAAGTTTGAAATTGGATAGTATTATTAAGGTTAAATCATTTCTTGAGATTCTTTTTGGATTGTCATAAAAAGGACAACCCTGAGGTCAGTTGACAACTTGTCGCATTCGGCATGGTTGTGAGCCTTAAACCCACAACCGAAGGGCGACAAGGTTACATCACCTACCACTGTCCTACATGATGTCCTAGTTTGTATAATGAATTTTTTTATAATATTCTGACAAATGAATTAAAAATTTATTATTTTTAGAACCCTATAATATTTGGATAAATAGACTATCTTTTAATTCTATTATCTTTTGGAGTGAAAGATGAGTTTGTGGTAGGAATTAGTTGAAGGATGAAACTATATTTGTCAAGTATATTTTTTTCCTCTTATTCTATAAATAAAATAATTCTTAAACATTCAGGAAGGGATATTAAAACTAGAAATGATATATCATATTACCTTATGTTTTTTTGAACCGATGATATTTTAAATCATCATAGATTGATGGCTTTGAGGTCTTAAATTTTTTACTTTTTTTTGATTGATGACCTCAATCACTCCCTACAAATATTTATGTTTTTCATCCAATTATGTGCCTCTAATTTCCACAAATGTTATCCTAATAAAGATCATAATATGGAGGTGACTTTTTCATTTCCCTTTCCATCTTATTAAGAATAAATTTTATTAATCCAATTTCTGATGAGGGTTTTCCACAATGGTATTTTTCTATTTTTAACCTTTTATTTTCAAATAACAATTTCAAATTGCGAGGATGCAATTTATTGAAGGAGGGGAGAATGTAACACCTCAATATTTCATAGTACTTTATCTCATTAAAGTAATTTAATATCTTTTGTTTACGCAACACCGAGTTAGAGTGCACCACAACTTACCAAACTAGCCATTAAAAAAGAATTTTTGAATAATATTCACTACATTTGGAATTTTATATATATATCCTATATAATTTTAACGTTCATATTTAGTAATTTTTATACATAATATAATAACAAATTCAATTTTTCAGATTAAAGTATTTTTCAAAAAATGCATGTTTACAGCCTTTTAATGGAGAAACATTTTTTAAATGCAATATTTGACAATTTTATATATTCAATCTAATAAATAAAATTTCTTTAGAGTCAAGAAATATAAAGTTAGTTTGGATAAATTTTTTTTGGTTTCTTGATAACTTCCATATTTTGAGGAATAGTGAAAAAACTAAATTTTAATTGAAAACAACATTTTTAATTAAAATGATTTATATTGTTAAATTATACATTTTAATGGTTTTGAAGTATAATTAGATTATATTTTTACAATTTAATCTAATTTTTTTCATTGTAAGTAATTTTAATTTGAAATTGGAGACAAACAAGGGCCAATTTTTTGATAGTTATTATTTATTTAAAACAAGCTCTTTGTTTTGACAACCGAAATTAATTTTAAATTAATTTCTGAAACTTTTGTGTTTTGAATTTGAAAAAATAAATTCCATATTTGGAATTATGATTCCAAATTGTGTAAATATTTAACTTTTATTTTTATACATTTTGAATATTTATTTCAGTAAATATTTTATTTACCATTGTTAAAGTGTAAATATGGTAAATATGGGTAAAAAAATATTATTATAATAACATTAAATTCCCTTCACATGTGTCATATTCCTATTGGTTGATACATGTCTGACCATGGTCATCCATTGGTCTATTTTGGGATCCCATAGAGCCACTATAGAGTGATAATGACACTTTATATTAATTAATTTAAATTAAAGACAAAAATGACAAAAACATATATCTTTTAGTAAAATAATTTTTACATGGGTTTATATAAGTTATCTTTAAAACTAAAAATATCTATTAGAAATATAATAATGTTTCCTAAATAATTGTATTTTATTAATAATTTTTAGACATTAAATAAGTTGATTTATTTATAACACAATTATGATGCAATAATTACCTTATTAATGAATGATTAAAATAATTGATATTATAAATAACCAAATAATTTTTATTTGACACTTTTTATCAATTCCACTCTTTTCGTGGTTAATATGACATTTTAGGGTTGATTAAATGAATTTTATTCGAACTAATCATTCTGTTAAGACTTTAAGAAAAACTAAATACCAAATAGTGTCAAAATTGTCAAAAATTTGTTTTTAAAACAAATACTATATTATTAATTGATATAATATTTATAAAAATCTAAGGTCTATTAAAAGGACATAAATAATAATATTTTTGTCATTAATGAACCACTTTGGGTTCTATTGGAATTTTATAGTAATTTTATTAACCATTTATTTAAGTAATACAAGAGGACATGCTAAAAGTTAAACTTGTTAACTTAGAGTTAAATCAACAAGATAAGGTTAATATAGCGACCTAAACCTGTCTAAAACTCATTGGTTGAGTTATTTCGACCGATCCCATCCTTATCCAAGAAATGAATTATTTTTGAGACATTATAAACTGAAATTTATTTTATTATAAAATAATATTTTAGTCTTTTTCTAATGTGACCCTAACCGCTCTTATAAAAGGGAACTCCCCCTTCTCTCAAAATAACACCTAAAAAGCCATTTGGATTAGCCAAACCCTGACAAAATATCCTTCCAACTTACATCACATCAACCCAGTGTCCTTACTTTGATCATAAATCCATCCTAAGGATTAATTTTGATCAACTCAAAAGGAAACACCGGAAGAAGAGGTAATAATTTCACCACCATCTTTCAAGTTCTTTTCATATCCCACTTCCTCTTTATTTGTTGTTTCTATACAAATATAATAAATCTAGTACCTACTATATACTATTATGTTATTATAAATATGGTAAAAACATATTAGTTATTCTATCCATCCAATAAATGACAACGTACGGCTTACTGTCTCCACGTCGTGGTGTAGTTTGTTATCCAAACACTTCATTATTTTGATTGGTATAATAATGAGAATAACTGTTGTAAATAATAAATATAATAGGATAATGATTCTGTATATATGATATACCATCTAATTACATATGATTTCACCATCAATATAATGATATTGTAGCTCGTACATATGTACAGATTACCGTCTCAACAACGCGATGAGATTCATTTCCACATTCACCATTCAATGAAGATTATAAAAAGATATATCATTAATTAGTATGTAATATATGACATAATAATTATACTTAATATATGTGTGTGTGTGTGTTTGTACTTACATATATCTTATTCATTTACTTACATTCAATACGATATGAAAACGGAAACAATATTTATGCGTACGTACGACCTACCATCTCCATAAATAGTGTTTTCCATTTCCTATATCTATCTATTATAAATATTTATATTCAAAATATATATGATATATAAATCATTTGTTATGTTATGGAAGTCTGTAAATCATGATCTAAATTATACGATCAAAAATAACTAGTTAAAACACGTACGATAAAGAAAAAAATTATTGCCTGAAATGTTAATTTAACAAAGAAATCATTATTAAATGGGTAGTGTAAAGATATAAATGTATCATGTATGATATAATAAATATGAATATGGTTCTAGTATAATTTAATAACATACTAATGTCATTATATAAGAGGTTAAATGTACCCTCGATAAAGTAAAGTGTAAGGTAAGGGTTAATTCTACAATCTTTTCATTATATGAGGTTGTTTTCATTTGAGTATATACTGGGACCTCTATATCATCCACATTTGTGTTTCATTAAAATATTTTCAAAAGGAATATTTTAAGGTTTTATGGAAGGTACTCTTTAACTATATCATAATTTTAAAAGGTTTAAATATTTATTTTTCCAAATCATTCTCATTAATGTCCATGTTTTCAAAATGGTTTTTAAGGATTTGTTTATATAGACATAAATGTTTTTAAAATGTTAATTTTTTTCAAAAGTTTCAAACTGGTATGGGATTTTTTGATTAATTTTTTTAAAATTTCTTCTATTAAAAATTTTGTGAGTTTTAAATGTTTTCATGAAAAAGGGATATTTCTCTCAAAGAGGTTTGCAAATAATTTTCATCTATGTCAACATCCATTGATGGATTTTATACTGGTTTGAAGTTGATTTATTATGATGAAAATATTCTATATTATATTTAAGGTTTTGTTATATGTTTGACTATGGATGTGTTATTTTTATACCATTCATGGTTTATGGTTCAAGTATTGACATTTTGTATGCTAGTTTTAATACGAATGTTTTTGTTATGTTTCAACCATTTTATATGTGGAATGTATTGGACTTAGTAAGTGATGGGTGGAGCCCGCTATAGCTCCTCGATGCATCGGTATGTCTCATGAGACAATTAGACGTGGAACTGGATGAGGCCTTTCCCAATATGATATATGTTTTTGGGTAAGGCCTTAAATATTTTTAGACGCCTTGGACGAGGCCCTGAAAAAATGTTTTAGAATGTCCGGAATTATACATTCCATCATTTTGAAAATAATATTGATGGTTCATGTGGTTATTCGACTAGTATAATACACGTGATTATGTTTTATTATGGAATTATTTACTCAACTCATAATTATGTCATAATTTTTTCATGTTTATTGTTTGTAAAGAAATGTATTTTCAATTATTCACCATGCCTAATGTTTATATTATCTTCCACTATATTTCTTACACTTACTGAGGGTTTGAGCTCACCCCTTTCTTATGTTTCATTTTTTTAGGATTCCATGAAGTGTATTATGATTGATATGTAGGGCTAAGCTAAAGGGAATAATGTTGTTCTCAAAGAACTATCTAAACTGTATTTTATGTTTGAAATTGTAATGTAAAGTTATTGTAAGAAATCTATTTTCCAAGACTGCTAAACTAATCGGTCCTTCAGGACTTCATTCCTTATAATCATACCAATGTATTAAAATAATGCATCGACTCTGGGTAACTTTGGTCAGGTAATTATAGATAATACATTGGTTTTCAAGAAGATATAATGATTTTGTATTAAGGTATGAATAATATATAGGTAGTGGATGTTTTCCACATCATTAAATTTTCATGATCAGTTTTTATAATCCACATCAATATCTTTTTTGGTGGTAAATTTTAATAAAAAATTACACCATTTGAAGGGTTCACACATAGTTTTTTGATCTCAAAAGGTTATTTCTAATCCATTTTTGGTTTATTTTATTTATTATTCATCCACATACTATTATCTATTAACCTAAAATATATACCATGTAAATTTGGGTACCTCCTCTCCTTTTAGATCACTTCATTCAACAATTGATCATCAAGGTTGTTGTATTTTGTCTCATCAATTAAGTGGTGAAACTATTTATTCATTTCCCATAATTATAGCAGTACCATTGTTATGTGTTTTTAGATCATTTGATCTTGTTATTTTGTTCCTTATATATTGGTTGTATGATATTCCAAGAGATAATACTTTGTTGGTTGTGGTGCAGAGGGTGGATTTTCATTGAGGGTTGTCATCATCCATATTTTCGGATGTATTATTTGTTTATGGGATGTGATTTCTAGACATCAAAATTAGTCTTAAGTCCACATTTGTTTTAATTGTGTTCTTTTTGGTATGGGGGATCACATTGTCGATGTGAAAGACCCAAGGTTATGGTAGGTGGTTTCATCTCTAGTATATGATTGATGAACAATATTACTCTAGTTTTATAAAAAAAATTAAATGAATGATGATGATTGAATTCTATGTGTGAAAATGGGTTTCAAAGGCAAGATGGTTTCCCCTGGTTTTAGAAAAGGAAAAGTAGTTTTTAAATTATTTTGGAATAGATTTATGAAATGGTTTTCATATCATGATTTTGTTAAACTGGTTTGGAAAATTTAAAGCATGGTATGCCTTGGGTACTTAAGAGAAAGGTGTAGATTAGGTCCTTTGTTAATGTATTTATAGGGTATTAACCAATGGTGAGTTCCTTAACTCCCTATGATCGTTATTCGAGGAAATTGATTGAAATTGTTGGGGGTTCACTCATGGGGTGTTCCTCTAATCCTTAGTTCTTTGTTCTAAGGAAATGAGTATGAAATAGTCATTGATTATGGTGTGATTATTTTTTCTAGCCTAGTTTTTTGTGATCCTTAGTATAATATTTCCTATTATTTTGGTATTTGGTTAGAATTGATATGATATGTGATACACTATTTTATTTGATTTGAATGATTTGATGTATATTAAATGATTTGAAACTATTTTACATAGATTATTTATAACTGTGGAAAAATAGAAAATGTTTTACCATGCTTTTGATATAAAAAATGTCTAACTATTTTTCATACCTTGTTTTCTTTAAATTTTTGAATATTTAGATTATTGTACAATGACTTGACATGGAAAACTGGGTGAGATTCTACTAATACTATTTACATCACACTATAAAACCCCATCGTTGGTGAGTATTCCATGTTATATATTTCAATATAAGGAATGTCATGGCACTGATGTGAGCCAGTGTGGTTTCTATAGCCGTTTCTGGTAAGGTGGTGGTGTGATGGTGGGAGTTTTCCAACACAATCACCCAGAGTAACAATTCCATTTTTAGTGCCTCTTTTCTATTGGGATTACATACATGAGATTGTTTAGATATCTTTGTTTTGTTTCACTTCTACTATTTTCATTTTAATCTTACATATATTTCTTAGTTTATTCATCATCTATTTCTTTCTTTAACACATATATATATATATATATAATTTGTTTCCTTATATAGGTTTGGTTAAAACATTCCAAATGGTTTTTCTTTATGCCCAGGTGATTATTTCCAACCCGTGGGGATCTAGAACACCCTCCTAGTATTATGTGGACTTGGTTGGGTGCTGGGTTGAGAGGGTCTTACGAGTCATTTTGTGATATTTTTGTATCTGTTATATTGTTTTGTCTTAGGATCCTTATATTTTAATGTTCATAGACCGAATATATGACTGTTGGGACTTGATAGGTAGGTTTTAGTGAGTTTCTCGTGAGATTTTGTTGTAATGATACTCAAGTAACCATGGGCTTTTGGGATTTGTGTCTCCTATTTTGACTTCCAGGTTAAAATCCCAATTTTAAGGGTTTTATTATTTTAACTGAGACTATCCTATTATATGGTCATTTCATTTATATTGGTGTGTATTTTTATGACTCCAATCCTTCTTCAATTGCATCCTCAATAGGGTGGAGAAGATTATCCCCAAGAGAATCCACCTCTTGATCAGAACGTTAAAGAGGTTGTCATGTGGGTAGTTTGTGTTGTTGACCCAACTGTACCATGAGTCCAAAAAAATGTTTTTGAGGTTCAAACAAAATTTGGAGGAGAAAAATATCGACCACTAGAGTTTTTATGGAGAAATAAACCATCCATTAAGGGTACAAATGAACCTCAATAGGGGGAGAACATTTATGATAGGATCAACCACATCATTGACTTCTTGGATATACTTGTGAGTATCATGGTGAAGTGTGAAATTTTTGGACATAATGGTCCCTATAAGAGATTATGGGAATCCATGGTATAGCTTGATAGTCACATGGGATTAGATTGAATGGATTTCAACACTATATTATTTAACCATTTTTATCCAGAGTCACTGATAGTGGAAATGTATCTGGAGTTACTCTCCTTGTAGTAGGGATACTGTTCGGTGGTAGCATACACCAATCGATTCATGGAACTGGTTTGTTTTTTATAGATATATTAATCAATAACCAGGTGAAGACTATGATATATCAATAGTTCTTTCAATCAGATATCAAATTGAATGTATTTATGATGAATATTTTGACCAACACAATGATGGTATATAGGTAATTAACGATAGAGATGAATATGAAAAGAAACATTAGTTATTATTCCATTTATCTTCCACCAAGGGGATGCATTAGTTGAACTCGAGGGAGAAAGAGGTAGTGGAATTATCATCTTATGAGTGTTGGGGTGTTTTTTTTAAAGTAAGAATATTATGCTCCTTCATTTTCATCTGGTAGTGTACCCCTAAATTTTTCTTAGTGTTGAAAGTTCAGACACACTCAGTGTTCTTTTTCATGACCTACATAGATGTTTAATGATTTAATGATCTATTTTAATCTATATCATTTCAATTAAGATATGTCTATGTCTCGTTATGTTCAATGATCATCATCTCTAACGGATTCTACGGCATAGTTAAATACTTCAATGGAAACAAGGATTTAGCCACATGAATCATGAGTGATACACCTTCTCGATGTAGATGAGTTTTTAGGGGAGGTAGATGCAGTTCCAACGCCAATGAGAGGTACGATCTTTACTTCATCTTCAGTAGAGACTAATTTATTTGATACATGTGTTTCCTACTCATTTATATCTGGACATTTTTTGATATTATTAAACATCCTATATATCTCATGTCATTTTTATGGATTTGGTGACACCTTTTTGGAAGAGGAAATAATAGGGGTTTCTGTGTCCTTGATCACTTAAATTTCTGATGTAGAGTTAGTCTATGATTTCATTGTTGATGATCATGATATATTTGAATTTACCATCATGATGAATTTTCTTATCACTCATCATGATGAGGTTGATTATTATCATCAGTGTGTATCTTTTATCATGGAAAATGGGAGATCTATGGTGTTACCAGGAGAGTGGGATCAAAGGTCTAGTCATGAAGGACCATCCCACCATGATCTCAGTATTTTATTGTCTTCTATAGTAATTTATGATTACATTACTTATATTATTTATATTACCACTATTGTTCCAAACATTCATAAAAGTTTCCCAAACATTTTCTCTAGTATTCCTCTTTATGTGGAGTTAGAGTTTACGATTGACATGGTGGTAGGTACACATTGGATTTAGAAATTTTTTTAATGTATCGAACCTGTTCACCTGGAAGAGATCATAATTCATTTAGAATATATGTTGGTGAATATTTCTCCCCAAGGGATTCACCTTGGGAAACCTGTGTTCTTTTTTCCAAGAAGGAAGGTGGTTCACTCCACTTGTGTGCAGACTATCAGAATTTGAACATAAGTAATCATTATGAAAAAGTATCATTTCCTCATGTATATGTTTTTTTATCATTTAAAGGGGGAATTTTTTTTCGAATATTGATATTTGGTTATGTGATCATAAACCCAGAGAACAGAATTTTGATATACCAAGGATAGATTTTAAGATTAGGTATATCCATTAAAAATATTTGGTGATAATGATTGGTCTGACTAATGATCCTATAGTTTTTATGTAATTGATAAATTGGATATTCCATGAGTATATAGACACTTTTATGATAGTGTTCATAAATGATATTTTGGTTTATTACATATTTGTGCTTGATAAAGAGAACCATTTGAGTTTTGTTCTATGATTCTAGAGGATTCTATAATTTTATAGAAAGATTTTGAAATTAATTTTTTGGGTACAATAGGGGAAGTTAAAGGAATATTTTATTTCTGAGTGTGTCTTATTAGTTGATCCTAAGAAGGTGATGGTTTTTTTGTCATGGGAATATCCATTCCATGTATTTGATATGAAAATATTTATTGGTATTTCAGGATATTACTGATGGTTCATCAAGGATTTTTTAAGGTTGGCATGACCTTTTACTTCTATTAACAGAAAAGAGGGAAATTTACGTGTGATAAAATGTGTTTTTCTTCATTTGATGAGCTTAAATGACTTCTAACATAGGCTCATATTCCTGTATTACCTAATTTTGATAATGGATAGGTGGTTTTCAATGATACTTCTAGTGCAGTTTTGGGTTGCATGATTATTAAGGATAATAATATAGTGGTTTATCTCTCTCTCTCTCCATCTTAGAAAGAATGAGAACAATTACCTCACTCGTGTTTTTTTATCTTTTCACTATTATTCATGTGTTAATGTGTTGGCGCCACTATCCTTTTGGGAAATATTCATAGGTATTTCAGAGCATATGAGTTTGAGCTATATCTTTTCACATAACTACATGAATATCATATAGAGGTGGAGGGAGAATACATTCACACATTTTATTTAGATATTCGCAACACCTCAGGGATGGGGAATGTGGTGGAAGACACTTTTGGAATGAAATTTCAATAACAAG
This sequence comes from Viscum album, assembly GCA_963277665.1. Taxonomy (NCBI): domain Eukaryota; kingdom Viridiplantae; phylum Streptophyta; class Magnoliopsida; order Santalales; family Viscaceae; genus Viscum; species Viscum album. The sequence goes on from OY728141.1 coordinate 519,074,356, forward strand.
TTGTTTTAGGATCAAATTAAGAGTAGAAACTTATGTGATTCTTCATGTCGTTGCACTAAGATTCTCAACTAGATGTTTCTATTATTGTTCTAAATAGTGTAAAATTATCTTAATCTCTCCTAGATCCTATAAAGTAGGTTCAGTGGTAGGATTAAGAATTTATTGGAATTTGAGAAACACAATATGATGGGGATATCAATTCTGGAAGTACTCTACCATTATTTGGTATTCTCTGTTTTTTGAATCAATTTTTCATCCAAGCATCTATAATGAGTATAGTTTTCTTTATCTATCATGGTTATTTGTGGTCCATTCATCCAAGAACTATGAATACGTATTATGAAATGAGAAAAAAATTATGGTATCCAAGTATGATGTGTGACATTGTAGATAATGTGATCTATTATTACACCTAGCAAAAGATAAAGGAAAAGCTTCATAAACCATCTCGGTTGCTCTCGCATCTTCCAGTGCTAGTTTTGAAATGGTATGATGTGTCCATAGACATTGTTGTTAGAATACCATAGTTTTAGGAAAAAATCCCTCAAGGTAACATTGTATTATTTTTGGGTTGATTGTGTTTGTTGACAAAGTAGGTTTCCATGAAAAAAATTTCGAGTTCCAAAGAATCTGTTGACAATCCATGTTGAAGCACATACTTTAATATGGAAAAGGCATGAATTTCACGAATAGAGGCTTCATGGTTTGTATTCACGAATACCGAAAGAATGATGGTGGTGATTCTTCGTGATTACGTCAAAGCCTTTCGAACGGAAGAGTTGAAGTGCATCATGGCAGTGAAGGGCTTTGCGAGGGAGCTTCACGGTGAAGGCGTGAAGGAATGTTGACGGTGATGCTCCGCGATTATGACGAGCTTCGCGATTGGAAAATTTCCGTGGTGCTTCGCGATTTTGAGAGAATTCCGGAAGAAATTTCGGAGCTTCGTGATTGGCGATGACGTGGTGATGACTTCGCGCGGAAGGGTCGAGGGTCAGTGGAATTTCCTATAAATAGAGGCCAAAACCCTCAAGAGAAGGAGAGATCTTTCAAATAAAATCTTTGCTCTCATTTTGCGAAGTTGGTTCGCGAAGGCCAGGTGCTTCGCGAAAGAGAGGTGTTTCACGGCGGCTAATCTAGATCTGCGAAATTAAGTGTGCTACGCGAGGCCGCATGCTCTAAGGAGTGTGATTCGCGAAGAGGCAAGAGATCCATGACGGCCTATGCAGTGCGAAGTCTTGATCTTCGCGAGAGTTCTTCGCGAAAAGGCAGTAGCTTCACGAAGGCTTTTTTGAACTTTTCGAAATTGGGAGCCTCGCGAAGTAGGGTGCTTTGCAAAGGTGTTTCCAAAGGTAGTTTCCTAGTGTTCAGAGGCAAAGGGGTATTCATCAGTGGATGAACTTTGACCTTAAAATAGAGCATCCATCAACAGTTAAGGATGCACTCTTTCATGCAAATGAATAGACCTACAGGTCTATAAACTGTGAGTGGATATTTTGAAGAAGCAGTGATCTCACTTCAGTTGAAAGAGCAGTGAGTTCTCAAATTGTGAGTGGTTGTAAACCAGGAGGGATAGTGAGTCCGCTTCGAACTTGTAAACAACAATGCGCTTATAGTGGAATTGGTATATCAGCACACTGCTGGTGTAAGCTCCTTGGACGTAGCCCAGTGAGGGTGAACCCAGTAAAAATCGCTTTGTCTTGTGCATACTTTAAGTATTGCTCATACTCTTCATCGGGAAGGAGAGAGAAAAGGGTTTTTTCTAACAGCAAAACATGATCAAAAGGGGGATATGTTTTAATCTGTCATACCCTGATTCACCCCCCCTCTTAGGGTATCTAGCCTAGTGGACCTAACTATTGGTATCAGAGGGAAAGGTTAATATCGGTGGTTCTCTTTCAAAATTGAGGTCACTAATCATAAAGGGATTCCGATCTTCGACGGGAAAAATTTTCTAGCTATGGAATAATTAGATGCAACACTACTTCTGATCATTAGGAATGGATGTGTTCACAGCAGTAATGCATGGAATAACAGCAGACATTAATATTGGTGCATTATCATAAGCTGAGCGTAGAGAGTTGGATGCTGATGCCAAAGAAATAAATGCCTTAGGGGGAGCCATATCCAATCCTATATATACAAAGGTGATGTCTTTCAAAACGTCACATGCTATGTGGGAAAAGTTATTGAATATATATGAAGGGGATACAAAGATCAGAGAGGCGAAGCTTCAAGTGTTGTGGAACATGTATGAAGATCTGAGAATGAACTCGAATGAGTCTATTGATGCATTCTTTGACAGGGTAAATTTTTTAGTGGAATACATGAGAGGTCTTATAGAAGATATTGAAGACATTAAAATTGTGAAGTGCATCTTGAGGAAAATTCAACCTCGGTTCAATTCGAATGTTCTGTTTTGGAAGATAAAGACCCAAAAGAGCTGACATTGGAAAACCTACATAGCACCCTTGTTGCATATGAAATGAGAAATGATGATAACGATACTGTGGAAAAGGGGAAATCCAAAGAGGTGGCATTCAAGGCCATGAAGAAGCTCACCATTGAAGACTCTAAGAAAGAAGAAGAGATAGATGAAGTGATGTCATTACTCGCCTCAAACCTTCAAAGAGGAAAGGAAAAGTTTAAAGGAAAACTTCCACTTGCTTGTTTTCGGTGTGGAAAGGTTGGAAATATTACGGCACGGTGCCCCAAAAAGTTCCAAGAGGATGATGATTTTGGTGAAATAGAAATTCCCAAGGAGAAGTCTTCAGCCTATGGGAAAGGAAAGAAACAGTTCAAGAAAAATTTCTTTAAGAAAAAGAACCTTTTTAAAAAAGAATATGACAGTTCAGACAAGTCTAAGGTTGACTAGGTTGAAGAGATAGAGAACTACAAACACCGAGGAGAAAATGCTATGGTGGTAGTTTTAGGCAGTTCTCAGAATAATAATGAAACCAAAGATGAAGAAGAAGAAGAAGAATTTGAGGGAAGAGTTGATATGAAAGCAGAGTCAGAGGCTGCTCTTGAAGAGATAGATGTTTGGAGAGCCAAAACAAAGAAATCCAACAAATGTTTTCGTGATGCCAAACTCTATATGCAGCAGCAGGAAGAAGAGAAGTTTGATTTGATGTAAGAAATCGATAAACTCAAGTTATCAACACCGGAGGACTCAGAATCAGTTAGTGAGTATAAAATAAAAAATGAAGAACAGAAAAGCGACATCGATAGCTTGAATAACACAAGGAAAGAACAAATCAAGCGTATTGAAGAACATGAAGGAGAAGTTGTCGGTCTGTGGAAAAAGGTTAATGATCAAGAAAAGTTCATGACTCCTACTGGTTCATCAGGAAAGCAGATCACTCAGAAAACCGAGAAGCTGAAAGTGGATAATAGTGGTTCAGCTGAAAAGAAGAATCAACATTGTCCAGATGCTAAGACTGATGAAGGGATTGATCGAAAACAGAAAGTTGTGAAAGTTGAGGTCAGACCGCAAGCACCCACTCCAAGACTGAAGGTGCATTTGGGCACAAGGTAGAATCATAAAATTAAGAGATCCCAAAGGTAAACTAGTAGTGAAGATGTAACATGAAGGAATGTGCCTTATATCAGGTGCTATTGTTGTGGAAAAATGGGGCATTCACAGTATGTGTGTTCCATATCCAAGAGATATCGAAGGGCACAAGAATAGAGGTGGAAGCCAAATAGAGAAAGGTTCTCTAGAACATATTTCAAAGGGAAATGTTTCTGGTGCAGAGGATTTGCGCACATGGATTGGTACTGCACTTCGACCATACAAAGGAATATGCCAAAGAAAAACCCAATTGTTCACAAATATCAAATCAATGAACCAACAGGTGAGTTGAAAATGCAAAATAGATTTGCACCTTTGCAGGATGAAGAAGGTCCATCAGAATCTGAGAAATATGAGAAGTCACAATCCATCTCAAGTATGAAGGAAATAATATGGACCAAGAAGAGAAAGGATGAGAAGGCAGTGGTGGTGGAAATTTCCCTTAAAGCATCAAATCGCTCTGGTGTGTGGATCCTTGGCAGCGGTTGCACATCTCATGTGACAGGTAATAAGGATCTTTTCACAGGTGTGAAATATAACAAAGAGAAAGTTTTCAAGTTTGGAAATGATGAAGGCCTGAAGATAATTGGATCAGGAAAGGCCAAGTTTGGGTGTAAAGAGATGAGACGTGCTGATGTCTTAGTAGTAGAAGGCCTTAGTCACAATTTTCTCAGTGTTAGTCAACTATGTGACTCAGGACATTCTAAAAGGTTTACTAAGAAGGTGTGTATCGTCAAAGGAAGATAGAGACTAGTGGTTCTACAGGGAAAAGGGAAAAATGTAAATCTCTACCTGGTAAGTGGAGAAGAATATATGTACTTTCTGTCCAGAGAGGAAGAAAACAAGTTGTGGCATAAACGACTACGTCATCTATGCCAAACATCCCTGGAAGATCTAGTAAAGTGTGATGTAACAAGAGACCTACCCAAGATATCACATGATCATACTCACACGTGATATGCATTCCAACAAAGGAAGTGCATCAGAAAGACGTGTAAGGCAAAAGAAAATAAGTCAACAAGAGTGCTCGAATTGGTGCATGCAGATGTTTGTGGACCTATCACAGCTAGATAAATTGACGGAAAGAGGTAATATGTGATTTTCATTGATGACTATAGTAGAATGGAAAGGGTATTTGTTATTTCCCATAAGTCCGATGTGTTTAGCTGCCTAAAACAGTACCGAAGGGAGTGTGAAAGGATTCTTGGATAGGAAATTCTGAAGTTTCGTACTGAAAATGGTACAAAATTCACAAACAGTCAGGTGGAAGAACATCTCGAGAAACACGAGATAAGAAATCAGGTTTCTTTAGTAAGAACTCCCCCAACATAATGGAGTGGTTGAAAGGAAAAATTAGATCGTCAATAACATCGCCAGAATGATGCTCATTGAATAGGACCTACCAGAGAAATTTTGGAAGGAAGTATTTTTAACATCGGTGTACATTTCTAATAGGGCTCTTTTGTGTCTGAAGGAAGAAAAGACTCCATATGAGATGGGGTATAGAAAAAATACAATGTTAAAATACTTATGAATATTTTTAAGTAAGTTCTTTATCCTAAATAAGAAAAAACATAGGAAATACGAGTCTCGAGGAGATGAGGGGATATTCCTTTAATACTCAGGAAAAACAAGGCATATAAATGCTTTAACAAAAGGCTGGGAAAAGTAGTTGAGAGAAATGATGTCACTGTAGTGGAGAATGAGGAGATCATTCAACAATGCAGTGAACAATTTTCTAATGAGAGTGATGAGGAAGAAATAAACGCAGGGGAAGCAGAAGTGGCTGATGTTGATTCAGAAGAAGATAATTGTGATGAGCATCAGGAAGTAAAGTCTGTATCTGCACAAAAGCCAAGGAGTCAAGCTGAAATTGATAGGCAGAATATCATTGGTGAGCAGTCTGCTCCGGTACAGACTAGGATAATGAAATCACTGCAACAAACATCTTTCCTATCTCAGGTTGAGACGAAATTCTTTGCTGATGCAACTGAATATGAAAACTGGATTCAGTCAATGAATGAAGAGCTAGATCAGATTGAGAAGAATGAAACATGGGAGACTGTTTCGAGGCCAGAAGATAAGAATTTCATTGGGACTAAATGGGTCTATCGCAACAAGATGAATGAAAATGGCACAGTGATTTGGAAAAAAGCACAAATAGTGTACAAGGTGTACTCTCAGATCGAGGGAATAGATGTTGATGAGACATTTGCACCGGTTGCAAGGCTGGAGACAATCAGATTATTCCTAGCCATCGCAGTGCAACGGAAGTTCAAAGTATTCCAGATGGATGTCAAGTCTGCATTTTTGAATGGGGTTCTGGAAGAGGAAGTGTATATTGAGCATCCAGATGGTTTTTTCATTCATGAGAATGAGAACAAGGTTTGCAGACAAAAGAAGGCGTTGTATGGGCTGAAACAAGCACCAAGAGCATGGTACTGAAGGCTTGATCAATACTTGAAGAATCTTGGTTTCAAATGTGGAGGAGTTGATTACAATCTCTATTTCAACAACAATAGTAATCAAAGGATTATGGCCTTGGTTTATGTCGATGAAATAATATTTGGTGGATCAGATGAAGCTCAGTGTATACTGTTTTCCTAATTCCTGAAAAGTGAGTTTGAAATGTCAATGATTGGAGATCTAACATTTTTCCTTGGTCTATAAGTGACACAAGGAAGGGCTGGAACATTCCTCTCACAGTCCAAATATGACAAAGAGGTTTTGAAAAGATTTGGAATGGAAAATTACAAGGAGATGAAGACTCTAGTAGCTACCCAGATGAAATAGTCCAAATATGAGGATGGTAAGGCAGTTAATATCATAGAATACAGGAAAATCATTTGAAGTTTTCTATACTTGACAACAACAAGGCCTGACATTGTATTCGCTACATGCCAAGCAGCTAGATATCAGATTAATCCCTAGGAAAGCCACATTCTTGCAGTGAAAAGAATACTTTGGTATATGAAGGGCTTAGTGGATATTGGCTTGATGTATAATGGAAAAAATCATTCAGAATTATTGGGATATACTGATGTAGATTGGGCCGAATCAGCAGATGACAGAAAATCAAAGTCAGGAGGTGCATTCTATCTTGGTGGATTGTGTTTTTCATAGCTAAGCAAGAAGATAGATTTCATTTCATTGAGCACCGCAGAAGGTGAGTATATTTCGTCCACTCAAGCGTGCACAAAGTTATTATGGATGAAGCATCAGCTTGAAGATATGGGAGTTGAGGTGAAGTCTCCGATCAGAATCTGGTGTGATATCTCAAGTGCTATAAATCTCAGCAAAAATCTCGTCCATCACTCAAGTACAAACCACATTGAGATAAAGTATCATTTTATCAAGGAGAATGTTGAGCAAGGGATCGTGAAGTTGGAGTATGTTCCTACAGAACTATAGGTTTCAGACATCCTGACAAAGGTCTTACCCAAGGAAGCTTTTGAGAGACATCGACTGGATCAGGGAGTTCAGTCGACTCTCCATGCTTGAAAGCATGGGGATGTGGAGAGACCCCCTCTCCCCGAGGTATGATTTGTTTTTCCCTAATGTACTAATATGTGTTCTCAACTCTGTTACAGACTGAAAAGGAGTGCCCTTTGGGTTCGTTGACAAAGGGGGGGGGGGAAATAGTGATTGTTCAAGGGGGAGACAGTGTGGCTATTTGAGAAATCATGGATGATATGGGGAGAAGATGTTAGGTGGAGAAGCGAGATAGGGGGAGAGATTTGAGATATGGGGAGAGTTTTAAATCTAACGATGCTAGAAGTGATCGATAAAATACTAGATATCATGACATTTGAGGATCGTGATAAAAGCAGAACAATGATGTTGGAATGGTGTGAGAAGTTTTCTAGCTATCACCAATTTGTATCAGTGTGGTTCATCAATTGGTATCAATTTAGCAATTGGTATCAGTTTGGAATCGACAATTGGGGTCTGACATGATGTGATTCATTGATGATCTTTTCATACTAATCTTGTTTCTCACGCCGAGCATTGCTCATGTGGGCTTAGAGTACATGTTAAGTGATTCCTTGAATGCTATCAGAATCTCAAGAGGCAAATGGTGTTAGCGGCTGGAAGGAGATCCAGAGAGGTATCAAAGTGCAGAAAATCATTCTGAGAAGAGTTTTGAAGAGTATTCAACAAACCCAAAGGGGGAGATTGTTAAGCAAAAATCTCTTAAGGTAACATTGCAGTATTTTTGGGTTGATTGTGTTTGTTGACAAAGCAGGTTTCTATAAAGAAATTTTTCTGTTCCAAAGAAGTTGTTGACAATCCATGTTGACAAAATAACGATGAAAAAGGAAATGACGATCTAGAAGCGGTTCAAAAGAGTAGTATAAGGTGGTTCCGTTTTTCAGTGTTTGGAAAATTTTTGGGGTCTAAAATTTGGAGGTTGGTGAGCATCTCAAAAATTGGATATCTATGAAGATCACATTTTAATGTGGAAAAGGCATGAATTTCACGAAGCGAGGCTTCATGGTTTGGAATTCATGAAGACCATAAGAATGATGGTAGTGATTCTTCACGATTACGTCAAAGATTTGCGAACAGAAGAGTTGAAGTGAATCGTGGCGGTGAAGGGATTTGCGAGGGAGCTTCGCGGCGAAGGCGCGAAGGAATTTTGACATTGATGCTCTTGGATTACGACGAGCTCCACGGTCGGAAAATTTCCATGGTGATTCACGATTTTGAGAGAATTACGGTGGGAATTTCAGAGCTTCGTGATTGGCAATGACGTGGTGCTGACTTCGCGTGGATGGGTCAAGGGTCGGTGGAATAGCCTATAAATAGAGGCCGACCCCCTCGAGATAAGGAGAGCGCTTTCAAAGAAAATCCTTTGCTCTCATTTCAAGAAGGTGGTTCATGAAGGCAGGGTGCTTTGCGAAAGAGAGGTGCTTCGCGGTGGCTAATCTAGCTCCGCGAAATTAAGTGCGCTTCGCGAGGCCGCGTGCTCTAAGGAGTGTGATTCGCGAAGAGAGAGGAGCTCCATGACCGCCTAAGCAGTGTGAAGTCTTGACCTTCGCGAGAGTACTTCGCAAGAGTGCTTCGCGAAAAGGCAGGAGCTTCGTGAAGGCATGTTTTATCTTTGCGAAATTGGGAGCCTCGTGAAGTAGGGTGCTTTGCGAAGGTGTTTCCAAAGCCAGTTTCCTAGTGTTTAGAGGCAAATGGGTATTCATTAGTGGATGAACTTTGAACTTAAAATAGATCATCCATAAACAGTTAAGGATACACTCTTTAATGCAAATGAATAGACCTACAGGTCTATAAACTGTGAGTGGATATTCTGAAGAAGCAGTGAGCTCACTTCAGTTCAGAGAGCAGTGAGTTCTCAAATTGTGAGTGGTTGTAAACCAGTAGGGATAGTGAGTCCGCTTCATACTTGTAAACAGCAGTGCGCATATAGTGGAATTGGTACATCGGCACACTGATGGTGTATGCTCCTTACACGTATCCCAGCGAGGGTGAACCGAGTAAAAATCACTTTTTCATGTGCATGCTTTAAGTTTTTCTCATACTCTTCATTGTGAAGGAGGAAGAAGAGGGTTTCGTCTAACAGCAAAACAAGATCAAAAGGGCCAGTTATTTTAATCTTTCATACCCTGATTCACCCCCCTCTCTGGGTATCTATCCTAGTATACCTAACACATAGATTCTCTAGTGAAGTTAAGCTATCGGGTCAGTGACTAATGGGTTGAAATATATAACTCACTTAATTTTGGTTAGGGACAATACAAATGTTTATGATCTTAGAAAGGTGATTGTGATTGAGATTGTGAGGTTACATGGGGGTTCCTTATTTCCATTTTTCAGACGGGGATCCTAGGTTTACTTTAAGGTTTTATATGATCCTCTACGTAACAATGGGGACTCAGGTTAGGTTGAGTAGATATTACCATCCATGGAAACATGGTCAGATAGACCATGTTATTTAGATCATGGTGGGTATGATTCTTTCATATGTCTTGGATTTTGGTGCGTCCTGGGATAACCAAATTGTATTGGTTGATATTTCATATAATAAAATTATAAAATTTCAATCAGAATGGCTCCCTTTAATTATTTTTGGTCTCGCTTGTAGTTCACCTCTATGTTAGGAATTGGTGGGTGTAGCCTATTAGGTAGGACCAAGTTTAATTTAAGATACATCGAAAAGGATTTATGACAAACATTGGAATCTAATTATAGTATAGAGTCTAAAGAAATCATATATGGATTGGTGAGATTGTTATTTGGAGTTTTCTGTTGGTGACAATGATTTCTTGAATGTTTCTCATCAGTTGGGTCACATTCATTTTTGAAAATATGGAAAGTGAGCTTTGAGATATGTTGGATCATTTGAGTTCACTATATAACTAATGTAAGTTTCTTATCGGTTGAAATTTCCTATTCAGTTGATGGGAATTCATGGTGTTTTCAACATATCTCATCTTAGGAAACCCCATCCTGATCACTCTCATATTTTTTGTTGGGATGAGATTGAGTTGGATCCAAAAATTTATGTTATAGATAATCAAACAAAGATCAATGACTGTTTTGTGAATGACTTGTATGGGATATTTATTTTGTTTGTCTAAGTGTTATAGAGGCAGGTATCATATTCTTAAGATACATGGGAGCGTGCCAAATTAATGAGGGATTAGTGGACTCAACTTATTTTTACATCCTTCTACCACAATAATTCCCTAGGTTAGAAACTCTTATTGTGCAGAGATTTTAACATCATGGTTCCCAGATTCATTTATTTATATTCTCCCTTTTCATTTACCTCTTGGTTTTGGTGTTTTTGGGTCTTTTATGGATAGATGTAATTTTCTGGGGGAAATAAACTAAAGTTCATGAATCTATTTTTTTGGAATCAATGGAGTTTATGTATAAAGGTGTTAAAGTATTTTAGGGGTTATTCAGGAGTTCTAAGAACACTAGGGTTGGTTTTGGATTTTAAGCAGAATCTGGACTAGTTTCTATCTACTAGTTGATTTCACATCATGAAACAATTATAAATCATAAATATTTTACAATATATGAAATGTGTTCACATCATGTATTGGTTTGTATGATGATGTCATCAGTTGGGTTTAGGGCATGAAAAACATACACACCATGAAAATTTTATAGACCATGAAATGGTGCGGATTAGCTCTATTTAATTTGAGGTGTTGAGTTTTTGGATGTGACTTTTTAAAAAATAATTACATGATTTTATGGTTTTTAAACGCATGTATTTATTGGGGATGCTTTTTTTAATGAATATCACATGTGATTTAAATTCTTATTCGACTATATCCTCTACTCTCTCGACCTTGGAGTGCATAGAGGTTAATTTGGGCACCATTGCTCTCTCTAGATATCTTTTTTAGAGATTGATCATCAAGGTTGTTGGGATGAATGTGTTAGGGTAAGTTAACTTATTATTTAATAATTTATCTTGAACAAAGTAACTCTATTATTCTATGTTTTCAAAAAATTTGATCTGGCAGTGTTGTTGTTTCTAGATCCGTTGTGTGATCATTTTCCAAGGGTAGATCATTTGTTGGTTATGGTATGGAGGGTGCATATTCTTTAACATTTTTCAGGATATACCCATTATATCATTTTATTTTTTTGTGGGATATGATTTTAAGAAATCTGAATCAATATCATTTCCTATTTTATTTTCCTTGTGTTCCTTTTTAATTGATAGATCCTATTGTGGGTGTGCATGACGTAGGTTCTAGGTTGGTGGTTCCATCTATAACCTATTTTGGATGAACTATTTTTCCCTAGTTTTATAAATTTTCTTATAAATGAATTGGAATAATTGATTTTTGTTTGTGAAAATGGGATTTGAGGAAATTTAGTTATCCCCTTGTTTTAGTAAATGAAAATATATTTTTTATTCATTTTGAAATGGATTTATGAAATGTTATTCAAAGCATGTTTTGGAAAAAATGGTATAGAAAAAATATTACACATGAATCCTTGGGGTATTAGGTGGAATGTGTAGCTTAGTTCTATAGTCTATGTATTATTATGGGGTTCACTCATTGGGTGTTCCTATACTCCAAATTCTTGGTTTTCTACCAACTCGATTGACATTGTTGGGGGTTCACTCATGGGGTGTTCATATTCTCCTTAGTCAAGTGTTCTAAAGAGTTGAGAGCACACTAGTCATTCATTGTGGTAAAATTACTTTGCTAGCCTAACCTATTTTAATCCTTGGAATGATGTTTCCTATGATTTTTTATTTTATTTTTTTGTAAATGATATTAAATTCGATACATGAGTTTATTTGATTGGACAAGTTTTATGTACATGAAATGCTTTGAAACTATTTTACCATGATTATTCGACACTATAGAAAAAGGGAAAAAGATACCATGCTATTGATATAAAACCTTTTAAATATTTATCATGCCTTTTTTTAAATTTTATGCATGATCATATTTTTGTACATGAAATTATTATACAACACCTTGGTGGGATTATATTGAGCATGTTTAGATCACACCATGTCCACCCCTTCAGTGGTATGTAGACCTTGTAATATCTTCAATACATGGGAATGAATAGATTTGTAGTGAGGTAGTTAGTTTTCTATTATCTATTTTTTTGGTAACTGGTGGTTATATTTTGGGAGTTTGACCATGCTATCACATGGAGGAGCTATTTTAGTTTATATTTGTGCACCTTGGAATTTTTTTTATACTATTGAGTTGTTTTGATTCTTCTATTTCATTTTTCATATGAAATATATTTCTTGTTTCAATATTCCACTAATTCATCCCATAATTTATATATATTTATTTCATGATTTCATCTTCAGGTTGAAAAAAATCATTCACTGTGTTTATTTTTTATTCCCACGTTCTTTTTTTCGTCACGTGGTGATCAACAACACCCTTCAGGTATGCCACAGAATGAGTCGAGTAACAGTTTGAGAGGGTATTCTATGTTTTTTTCATGATATAGGATATTTGATGTTGATATCATAATATATACAATTCAAAAATTTATTATATATTATCTAATATAAAAACATATATCTCAGGTTTCAAACGTTCATAGTGAGCTCCATCAGTAATAGATTTATTAAAATCGAAATCTGTATATGAAAAAACATCAAAAAAATGATTTATTAAAATTAAAGAAACAAAATTTATTATTTAATAGTAATTACTAGTGACAGAGTATCAAAAGAATTCAAATTGGGGGGTTAATCAATGTGTTCATAAATTTTATCTATTATTTTAAATAATTACCTTAAATTAGATCCAGTATCTTGGTTGGTAGGAATATCAATTATTCTGTTAGGTAAATAAGCACACCCATATAAAAAATAAGTGCGAAATCAAGAAAAATTATATAGTGATTCTAGTTTTTAACCCAGATGGGATTTATATATTTATAATTAAAAAGAATGTGTACTGGTTTAACAATACTAACTAACCACTACTTAAATTTGTTATAAGCATATTGCCACAAACACACCCTAAGAGGTGGTGAATTGGGGTGTGAAATAATTTTCTACAAACTCCAATAGATTTTTTCTCATGTTTTCAAGACAAAACTATGAATTTTGATACCAATAACGCGTATACTAAATCTAGATAAATAATTTAAAGGAATTTATATAGAGATTTTACCTCTTTCACAACTAAGGCCCACTACAAAGAGAATAGACCAATGAACTTTTGATGTTCTAAAGATTTCACTAAAAACTATATAATATTTCAATGTTTTGGAATGATGCACTATCAATAGTAGGATTTCCCTCTCAACTTATCTCTCTAGTTAATTATTTGACACAAAAAACACAAGAAGAATCAACATGGAGGTCTCATAAAAGAATGATTGTATAAATAAATAACACCAAACATTGAGGGTGTGTTTGTTGTTCTTCAGTGTTCCTTATCAAATATAAATCATTAATATTATTTTACCACATTAGTCATTTCCCTTATTTTAAATTTTTTCAATAACTATCATAAGTCCCATCTTCTTTATATCTTTTAAAAATAATCTTACGTCAAAAATTAACTCTTTTAAATTTTCCCCTTTGAATTTTCCACTATTCACTACGATGATTGGAATTCAAAAATAACCATAATACCCCAATATAAACAACCAAATTCAAAAAAATCTTACCTAGTTCAAATCAAATTTTAATTTACAAAACAATTTATAAATATACTATTCAATGTGTTATGCCCCTTATTGTTCCTTAATGTATATTGATACAAATATAATTACCTCGTGACAGACCATATTGTAGTATTATTTGGCCTAAACTATATATCCATAATATCATAGAGAAATCCATTTTATAATTACTTCTAAATCATGGTGTGATATTCAAAATATTCGTAAATCTTATAACTATTGTATCATGGCCGTCATTATTCTGGTGTGATATACTTGATCCATTACTAACCTGTGACACAAAAGAATTTCATGGCATTAATATAAAGTATATCACTTCATCTAAATTAATAATTTACTAAAATATATTCATTTAATATAATCACAATGATATAATGATTTTAATTATGGAATGATTCTTTTAATAAATTTATTTTATGTATCTATTAAATTGTCATGGGGTCTTGATTTTGGAGTGATTTACCTCCTACTGGTGTGACAAATTGTTGTGTATTATGATTGAACACCATATCATTATTTTAATCTTAAAAAACAAATTTATAGTTTAAAAGCATCCATTTCATAATTTATTAGGACACATATAATAGATGCAATTCAAATATCCTCAATCCTTTTCTTACCTTCTCAATATCTGTTGTCTTTCTAAATGGATTTAAAATAAACACAATATCTCTTCATAGGATTCACCATTCCCCTATTATTCCAATATTATTATTCTTCACAATAAAAACTATCTTGGGTACAATATTATCTCCCTTGTTATTTTTGTCAATCCAATGTCCCTATAGGAAAATTAAACAACAAGAAAACCAAATAGTTTTAGAGAAACTCATTCATCATGTAACACCGAAATATTTTAGTATCAGTTTTGTTTTAAATAAATAATATATTTTAGCACATAAATCAAATGAAAAACATAAATAAAATAAACCGTGATATTTTTTACAAATCAGGATAAACATTAATATATCATGAGAATAAAATGTGAGATATCATATAAGGATAACATAAGCAGTAGGAATTCACCATTATCATATTTGTGTACAATCTTCAATCAGGTATGCTTCCCATTCATTTCTAAACATATCTATATCATCTTGTGAGTATGTGTTTTTGTGACAGTCATGGTAGTATTGAAAAAATATAAACAGACAAAGCATTAATAAATATTTTAAATAAACTAGTAATTATTATCAAAAATACCTTTTCAAGGATTATAGTTTGTTGGTGAAATATGATCACTTTCATAAATTTACAAACATAATAACCACAGTTGTTTCTGTTTGTTTGTAATAGACACTGCAGAAACATCAAGAAAATAAGTAATATGTTTTGTCTTGTGTTTGGATAGTGAAATCATATTATATATACCAAGATACTTTTCCAGTTGAAGATTTCATGGGTGTTATTTTACATAGGCCCTAGATTCATTCAATGAATTAGACGATATTGATGAACTACCCTAACATAAAAAATCCTCATTAAAAGATAATATAAATTATAAAACTAGATGTTTAGTTCTAAAATGTTGGATCTAGTGTATTAAAAATTTGCAAACTCCATAATGTGTGGTTGGTTTGTTGGATATTCATGCATTGAATTCAGAAAATAAATCTTTAAAGAATGAAAATTTACTGTAATGAGCATCCAATGCCGCCTAAAAACACAAAAATGAATAAGTAATGAGAGAAATGAAAATATACATGATATGATTAAATTTTAGAGTTTTACCCCTGCATCGTTAGTATAAAAAAGAGTCTATCATCCGTAATTTTTTTCTCAAACAATTTGAGAATGGATGACATTATTTCACCTTATATCATCATTTATTTCTTCCTTTAATAAGGTTATGTGAGAACTAACGAGTCCAAAATTTTGTTCATGGGGAAATTATTTGAATTTTTTTTCATATATACACCTAAAAAAAATATGAAACACATTTATTCATAATTATCATAGTTTATCGGCTTTTGTAAAATCAAATCATGAAAACATACCTCATGTATAAATTTATAATTGAGGCGCCTATACATTCATTCTTGAGGATTTCATCTTCATTGTCAGCACTAATGTAATCTGATTTTTCCCCTTCATACATACTTTTTTCAAAATCAACTATGTGATTTTTTTCATCTATCAAATTTCTATCCACATGAGCTTGCAATGATATTAAATGTGGATATAGAATGTACGGGGTGAAGGTGCTCTCAGTAGATCATTTTGATCACTTGGTTTATCCTTGAGATATTTTTAAGCAGAAAATTCATTTCACGCCCATCCCATTTTTGTTCTATAATAATATCCATCGTTTCATAAATTTTTTCATTAAATGTTAATGGTTTAGGTTGAAAAATAAATTGGAAATGAATACCTCCTTGTCGACATGTTTTTTACAAGAATTGACAGCCATGAGATGAATGTTTCAACACCTTATTCGATCATATTAATGTTTTCATCGTCATTTGGAATAGGTAGCTCGACACTCCACTCATTAGCTATGTTAATCGACACTCTGACATGATCTGTCAGAAGTGGTCTATTTTGTAGCATGTCATTCTGTATATTGAACACCATATCCCTCACTACAAGGCGATAGGTGTGAGTTGATAGATATAAATCATAGTAATTTTCACCCGGTATAATATCAGTATAGAAAAGATATCAGTGTCTATGTGATTCACATTATACATAAAAAATTATTAGACCATTGATTACCTCAGCTAAGTTATTTTTTCAAGGGGAATGGCTTGCCTCAAAGTTGGTGGGGGTGGGGTAGGATCCCCACACATGTGTTGTTATTGAGTTGTTTCTTCTCTTTTCATCCCCTCCATAAAACATGATATAATCTATCTCTGGTATTTTAATTCTTATTGAAACATAGATATTGTTTCTCTCATCTTTTTCATTTACTTAGTTTGATCCTCCTCTTATTTTTCTTTCTAAAGAATATGTCCGGGGTGTCACCCTAAAACCTGCACCTCTGACATGACCATACTCTCCTGGCTTCATCAAGGTCACTAAAAGTATTTTTGCATCTAGTGTGGGTGTTTTTTATTCTTGTGACTATTTTAGATAAAAAATATATGAAAATAAGAAGTCATTGTTATGTAATAGTGATTTAAATAAAATAAAAATTATATTATGTCATACTTACACATGTTTCCCACACTTTCTATGTTTTTTCATCTATCATTATCCCCTCTTTATTTATAAGAGCCTCCTTCCATAGCACATGGTGTGGGATGGAAGTGGATTTTTATTTCGATTCATTAATATTCATATAAATTGAGAAACATGGGTATCATGTTTTTTTATGTCACATAAAAGTATTGTAGTATATTTAAAATACGTACCAACTTTTTCTCATGTGAAGTGTACCCCATCCTTGCATTACAGTAGGGGTATACTGGTTTTTCTATCCATTAATTATTTTTAGCACTCAGTTTTTATTTCATAAATAAAAAACTATCAATCAAAGTGATGAATACAAGCAACATCAAACAATGTATTACCAAAAACAATGTACCTGAAAAGTTTTCTCTGTTTGAAAGCTGCTAAACGCATCCCACAGTCTTTGGGATATCAAGTGTTCATAAAGAGGAAGTGGGCACAAATTTATTTTCCTTAAACATAATTAAGAAGATATTTCATTAAAATCATGTGGAAGCCTCTATGAATCCTTACTAAAACTCGTAATACATTTTCCTTATAAGAGGAATCTACTATAAATGAACTATGCAATGGATGATGAAGAGTAAGTCAATATTTGTGTATCTTATTTTATTTTAATAAATTATTGAAATGGTATCATAATGTTACTATATTATATTCCCACATTAGTGTCTTAAGCTCGGTGAAAACATGGTTCCACGACTGTACATCAATCCACACCCACTGCGGAGTGATGATTCCAATGTAGCTACTAAACATAGATTTGTTGGTGTTATCATGTTTCCCTCGCTTATTCTATCCCACCTCAAAATTGATGCCTTTTTCTTTTGCCTTAAGTATTTTGGAAAGCACTATCAAACTACATATCTCTTGTTTTTTGTGTCATTAGGGCTTCATTGCCTACCATTTCCTCAGTTTCAGCATCATCATTATGTTCCTCTAGAGCACTAGCATTGGCACTAGGACCAACAACAATAGGTTGAGAAACCTGTTGTATCTTAGCACTAGGACCAGTAGTAATAGGTTGAGAAACCTGTTGTTGCTCTACATTGGGACCAGTAACAGCAGGTTGAGAGACCCATTAGGCCTTGGGATTGGGTAAAACAGAAGTTGAATAATTCATTATGTACAGAAGTGGTTTATCATTTAATTTATATTATATATAAGAATCAATGAACCGATAATAACATAACATAACACAATGTATATTACAATAAAAAATAACATGATTATTGAACTCTTTTTTTAAAGGATGAAGAGATTTCACCCCTCTATCAACTATGTTAATTGCTTCATTGTGGTCTCCTATGACATAAAAAACTCTCTCTATATTGGGAATGGTGTAAAATTATTGTGAAGTCCCAATGAAAGGGTCATCCTCTATTGAACTTTCATAGGACCCTTCAGTTGTTTTGGTCGATAACAGAACAATTCACCAGTTTTGGTTTACAGGATCTAGAACATAAAATTATTGTACTACCTATGATTCCATTTTAGATGGTTATTATTTCTCCCCTTACTTACTGAAATCAAATTTCATGAATCCGAATTCATCTATTTTAACAGAACTCATGTTATCAACCCACTTGCATTGAAAATTTTCCACTAGAAATTTGTATAATTCAACTCCCATATTTTTTTGATGATTCCAAAGTATGACATATTGGTATAAATTGGATTTATGTCCCTAACACTAGAAACATGCATCGCTTCATCCACAAGTGTAACACAACTATTCTACATGGTACTATCTTCATCATGTTCATTGGTATATAATGTATAACCATAAACTACATAAGCATTGTAAGATAATACATACACACATGGTCCTTCGGGTAGCCATAAAAGTTTTTCTAAATTTTAGTTCATATATTCATCTAACTTCTTAGAAATATGGTCCCAAAACCATCCTATAATCTATCGATTATGTGTATCTGATATACACATTTTAGCCCTAGATGGATTCAAATTCCTAATAATTTCTTTTTGGGTTTGAACATATGGGTCAACATCGAAACTATTATGCAAGATGTAAAGGTAGTACTATTGTCGATATATAATATTGATTGTGACAACATATCTTGTAGAAATTACATCACCCTCAATCCTCCAAGTGTGATGAGATTTTGGTAAGTAAATTTTTTCCAAACTAGACAATTATTTGGTTCAGAATTCAACAACTTCCTCAACAATATATCACTCTACAAAAAAAACCCTCAGGATGTATTCTATTTTTCACAAACCCTTTCAAAATCTTTTTATACCATTAAATTGGGTACATCCATCTATAATATACAAAGCCACATTGTCGAATCTATCTCACCAAATGAACCATCAAATGAGCCTTCATATCCAAGAATGTTGTCTGAATGAACATTTCCAATTCAAATTATATGACGGAAATTTCTCTTTCCATAGTTGGAAATTTTTTTGTGTCTATAAAATTACTACATATAGAATTTAAGAAGAAAAAAATATTTGTTAATGTATAGTGGAAATTCATGGAAAAATGTAATGTAAGGATATATGAATTAGATATTGCATCAAAACATGGAATCCATGTGATTTCAGACCCTTCAACTTTAAATCACTTAGTGACACAATGTTCTAGATATTTGATGAATACCACTATGAAACCTTTATGTCATTCAGGAATTTTCAAAACTGATATATCTCCTTAGTGGAAAGAGTGTAAATAGTAGGAGGAAGGAATGTTCATCTTTCACCCTTCACTACTTCCAACTCTTCTTGTATTCCTATCTCAACTATGTCCAACCTAGACTTAATTATACCCTCTATTTTCATGGGGGAATTTAGAAAAGTTCTAATGACACTATCAAATACATTTTTATCAACATGCATAACATATAGAAAATTTCTGAAATACAGACAATTCTAGTATGGTAACTCAAAAATTAAACTGATCTCTTTTATCCAACCGGTTATCGTATGGTTTTTCGAAAACAGTTAACCAAAATTAGTGTCCACATCCTTTACATTCTCAATAAATTGATAAATTGTTAGTGGAGAAAGTTCTTTATGTTATTCTGAAATTACATTGAATGATTTCATCCAAGATTGGTACATATTCCATCGGTGTAGATATATGTGATGTCATGGAAACATGGTTTTCGATGAATGTTTCAACCTAATTGACTGTGTTACTTGTTCCCAAACGGGAAACCCTTGAGTTCCATTAATGTTTAATCCTAAAAAATTTACATAAACATGAATTTTATTTATCATCCCATACAACATGGCTCTAATAGAGAAATATTTATTTTTATAAGCATCACACAACATAACACTTGAATCCCACAATAATTTCAAATCCTCGATCAATGGAGGAAAATAAACATTAATATCATTATCTAGTTATTTTGGTACTTATATAAACATAGATATCATGATGTATTTTCATTTCATGCATAACCATGGTGGTCAAATTTAATTTACCAACATAAATGGAAATATACTGTGACTATTGATTTGGAACCCAAAAGGATTCACTCCATCTGTAGATAACAAAAGACGAAGTTTTCTCGGCTCATTTCCAAACTTAGGACACTCATGATCAATTCTCTTCCAATGAGGAGAGTCTGTCGGGTGATGTAGTTCCCCATATTTAATTCTTGTATCTTCATTCCATGTATATTGTCCTGCAGTCTCCTCACATCCATATAGGCCCCTAAATCTTAGAATGATTTTAATGTACCATACAAATTTCGTAAGACTGGATTCATCTTTCTTGTATCGAGAAGCACCACGTTTTTGGCATTTTTTAAGTTATTTTTGGTTCTTGAAAAATAGTATATAGTCATATGGGAAAGTATGTATTATTTTAGAGATCACACCTATTGAGCGTAGCATTCATTTGGTATCGTATGTTCGGCTCGAGAGCTCATTATCTTCTGGGAGAATGTCATTCAGGAGATCAAGTAGTTCTGTAAAACTGGCATCACTCCACCCATTTTGTAATACCCCAAGATTTTATGAAAAATATTCTTTTTAATTTCATCAATGTCTTGTGTTGTACGCTACACCAAAAGGAGCTTGCACAACACGCATCCTTGGCTTGCCTTTCATTACACGCAATCGCGACCTTCCTTGATAGTGTGTGTAGTACGCAATACCGAGTTTCACTAAACAACGATATGCTATTAAAATATTATTAAAACTAGCTGTTATGAATAGTAATTACCACTTTTTGAAATTTTGAAAATTTTATTTTTCAAAATGGACTTCATTTTTGGATCCGAAATATCGAAATTAGCTTAGGGTGAAACTTTGGTAATTTTCGGATAAATTTCATATTTTGATGAATAGTTGAAATTACTAAATTTTAATTAAAAACAACTTTTTCAATCGAAATAATTAATAGTGATAAATTATTAATTTTAGTGGTTTTAAATTATATTTAGAATATATTTTTACAATTTAATACAATGATGGTCATTGGAGGTAATTTCACATTTAAACCAGTTATAAACAAGTTTCAATCTTTTGATAGTTATTATCTCTTAAAAACACGCTATTTGTTTTGACGATGGGAATTAATTTTTAAATTAGTTAATGCAACTGATATGTTTTGAATTTGGTAAAATAGACATCATTTTTGAGTTCATAATATCAAATATAGCTTAGGCCTAATTTTTGGTATTTTTCTGAAAACTTTCAATTTTTTATGAATAGTGAAACCACTAAGTGGTAGTTAAAAAACTGAATTGTTCATAAAACTTAATTTTACCGCTTCTGTGAGTGGAATTTCAAAAATCCGAGAGACACGGTTGATGTCAGTAAGTAAAATGTGGTTCAATGAGATGAAAATAATTTTTTGGTGAATAGTAACTTTTTACTTTTTTTACCACGGTTAAAAGTAAATAGGGTAATTAAGGGTAGAAATGATATTATTATTACCCTAAAACATGTCCTAATTCTATTGGACAAGTGTAATTCGACCAAAAACAAACTTAGGAATAAAATATGACCATTTAGGCCCACTTGGATTAGATTAGGACATTTATTATTAATTTATTTAAAGAAGGGTTAAAAGAGTTAAAATCAAAGTTTATTTACTAAAACATTTTTAATATGGGGTTATACATAATCTAAATTCGACTATAAATATTAATTATAAATCTAAAAAGATTTCCTACATAATGGTATTTTATTTGTAATTTTTAGACATTAAATAATTTAATTTATTTATGACACAACGATGATGCAGTAATTATCTTATTAATGAAATATTGACATAATTGATGTTATAAATACCCAAATAAATATAATTTAAGATTTTTTATGAATTCCACTAATTTTCTAGGTTAATATGACATGTTATTATTGATTTAATTAAATTTGTTTGAACTTATCATTCTATTATAATTTTCACAAAAATCAATTACTAAATAGTGTCAAAATTGACATAAAATAGTTTTTAAAACAAATATTATATTATTAATTGTTATTTTATTCCTAAAAAACTAAGGTTCAGACAAATGACTTAGATAAGGTTATATATATTAATAATAACCAATTTGGGGTTCGTTTGACTTCTTATAGTAAGTTTATTAACCTTATAGTGTAAGAACACAAGAAGACACGGTAAAAGTAAAATTATTTAACTTAATGTTGAATCTAAATTATAAGGTTAAAATAGGAACCTACACTTGTCTAAATTCTATTGGATGAGAGGATTTCTACCCATACCCACCTTAGCCTCGAAATAAATCAATTTGGAGCTATTTAAAACCGAACATGACTTTATAATAAAATAATATTTTTAGTTTTTCCAAAGGTACCCCTCTCCTCCCTTATAAAAGGGCACCTCCTCCCTCTCTTCCTCACACAACTTTGAGCCTTCAAGCTCGGAAAACCCCTGCCAAATTCTCTTCTACACTTCCCTAGAAACATCCTAGAGGTTCTGGTCTTCCTCAAAGACCAATTTTAGTGCCCTAAGAGGAGGTCTCAAAGAGTCGCTTCAAAGAAGAGGCACTACTGGAAAACTAACCTTTACCAACGGTTTGGAACCGTTGGTATAGGCCTCCAAACCGTTGGTATAGCCTATACCAACGGTTTGGAGAACCGTAGCCAAGTAAGCCGTTGGGATAGGTCTATACCAACGGTTTTCCAAAAACCATTGGTATAGACCTATACCAACGTTTTTGGAAACTATTGGTATAGGTAATATGAAATCTATACCAACGGTAATGGAACCGTTGGTATATAAATTCCAAAAATAAAACATCCGCTGGGATTTGATCTCAGGACCCCTCGTTTATGATCAAACGACTTAACCACTAAGCTAACATCACTTTTGTAAACATAATTTCATAAATATATATATGTATTATCATAATTATTTAAAATTTTGATTTATATAATGTTCTCGGTTAGTAGATCTGGAAAAAAAACAATGAACATATCCCAACGGTTGTCAAAACCGTTGGGATAGACCTATCCCAACGGTTTTCGGAACCGTTGGGATAGGTTCTGGGTGGTTGTATTATTAGTTGGGCGAATGCTGGATTTTTTTTCTCTTTTTCCCAACGGTTCACCAAAACCGTTGGGAAAGGGCCTAAAAACACACCCTTTCCCAACCGTTTTGGTGAACCGTTGGGAAAGGTCACTCTTTCCCAACGGTTCACCAAAACCATTGGGAAAGGGCCTCAAAAACACACCCTTTCCCAACGGTTTTGGTGAACCGTTGGGAAATGGTAGCTATACCAACGGTTTTTACAAACCGTTGGTATAGAAGTTTTGGGAAAGATCATGTTTCCATTAGTGAGGTAATTTCCGTTACCGATTCTTTCACCTTTATTTCTTCTTCCACTTATTCTTCTTAGGTTGTTTCATTATGAAGTAATAACATCAGTATCACTCATATACTGATATTTTATTATAAGTATGAAACAATCCTATCTCACCATCTATCCATCCTACGGAAAACGAAATCACCGCGCGTGCGTACGTACGGAATACCGTCTCCACGCCGTGGTGAAATCTATTTTCCACCACCACCTTACTTGGATGGGTATAATGGTGTAAATAATAACTATATATTATTATTTTAAATTGATATTGATTCTGAAATAGTATACATACACTCCAATACAGTCCCACGATCATGAGAACGATAGCATCGCTCGTGCGTACGTACGGACTACCGTCTCCACGACGCGATGAGATTCATTCTCCACTTTAAACCTTTCATGAATGATTATAAAGTATATATAATAAGTAATCATGAAATATATGACATAATAATTATACTGGATTTATGTTTATATATATGAATGTCATCTACTTAATTCTGTTCAACTCAATAAGGAAACAAAAAACAGCGTTCATGCGTACGTACGGCCTACCATCTCCATGAACGGTGTATTTCTTTCCATTTACTGATTTATTATATATATGTATATTCTGAATATATATATATATATATATATATAAATCATGTTTTATATTCTGTAATTAAGTAATCATGATCTAAGTAATCATATGAATAATTACAAGTCAAAACACGGACAACAAATGAAACAATTTTACCCAAAACACTCTTTAACATGGAATTTACAAAAGAACGGGTAATATAAAGTCATAAATGAACCATATATGATATAATAACAATGAATATGATTCTTTAATAAATCAATTACATTATTTAAATCATTATACAGGAGGTTCGGACACTTACGAAGCAAATCGGACCTAAGGTAAGGGAAATATCACAATCTCATTTTTATCCGAGATTGTTTATACTTTGGAATTTACTGGGGTGCATTTTATCATCCACATACATGTTTCCTCAATATGTAATATTTTAATCATTATACAATAGTTTATATCCTATTTTACCCTTCGGTGAGTTTTTAGTAAAAGATATGAATGGAATCTTTTGTCGTTTTTCGTACAAGGTACTTTTTTGACTTTTTCGACAAAAGTCAGAGAAGAATGTTTTTTTTAACTTATACGGAATGAATGGATTTTTAAAACATTATTTCCAAGAAGCTTCCTTTACAAGTTTTAAAGTTTATTTTTATCAACTTTTTTTAGTTTATAATTGTACGACATGTTAAGAAAGGAAAAGTGTTTTTGAAGTAGAAAGGATATTTTCCTCGAGAATGGAGTTCAAGTGTTTTATCAAAATTCTTTTCCATCTAAGATAATATAGGGTTATGTTTTTATCACTATTATTACATGGATTTGATTATGTTGTGATGGAAATATTTTTATGAATTCCATTATCTTATATGAATTGTTTTATGATGTCATGATGTTTAAGATTCCCATTTTTATTACATGGGTTATGCAATGATGTATGATTTATGATTTTGTGGCACACATTAGAATGGTATCATTATGAGATGGGTGGGACCTATATATCCCTCCAATGCATTGGGTAAATATTTTATATCTCATGAGATAGACATGGCTAGAATGGTAGGTTATACCGGTTCAGTGAAACAGGACTGAAACGAGGGTGACTTGGTTCAGAAAGGGACTTTGTCCACTAAGATAGTCTTGGCAATGAGTCTTGACTAACAAGAAATTATTCTCTATGATTATGTGTGTATGCCACAAAGTTTCATGTTTTAAGTTATGATTATTGTGATTACATTTCACTGTCATGATTTATCCCATGTTATGAAATTATGATCTCTTTTACAGGTTAAGATTTCCAAAAGTTATGTGCTTATGTATATGATGTGATTGATTTTTCTTTTGTTTACCCTTACTGAGCATTTGAGCTCACCCTTTTATGTTTAATTTTCCCCAGGATATAAAGAAAGGTTTTAGGTATAAAAAAAAGGAAGATCTTTATGGGAGATGTTGAAGATCTTTCACCGTGATTAGAAGATTATATTCTGAGTTTCCAAAGACACTAAACTATTACGATACTTGTGTGTGTGTTTTTGTTATGTACTAAGTATTCCGAAAATGTAATGTAATGTCAATGTACGTCAAGCTTCGGGTCTCTACACATTTCCAACATTCAAATTATACAGCTTAATTACGGCTGAAAATGATGTATATTTAGTGCAACCATCTTACAATGGTATCTTTTAACAACTCTTTTACTTCTCAAAAAATTTAGGGAAATCAAAATGTTTATCATCAACTATCCTTATCATTTCCTCAATACGATCTTCATCATTATTAACATCTATAATCACATCCTCTATATGATTGTCTTCATCAATCACTCTTGTAATCATATCATTTGATCCATAAAATGTATTGATATCCCATCCACCACCTACATTTGTTTTCCCCATGTTTATTCCAACATGTATAACTTTGATATATTACGTGACAGATCCGGTGTTCATCCAACACCTCTGGACTAATTTTTCTTGAATAAAAATAGCATAAACATGGACAAATGATTTGAGAAGGGTCATATGCATGATCATTAGAAAACATGATAAATACTTTCTCGCCATGTTCATACTCATTTTTGAACTTATTGGCATTCATACATTCTTTATTCATATTCATCCAATTGGATTCATTAATATTAATATTTAAAAAAATAATTACACAAAAGATGTTCAACTAGGGTTATCATGCAACTATATTAAATGAAACTAGATATGGTAAACAATACCCTTACTTCTCCATGAATTACTTAGGGACAAAGTATATCACACCCATCTTTCTAACCAAATTATCAACGGAACTATCTATGAGAATCCATTTCACTCGAATGTTTTAGTATCCCACATGTGAATTATATGCATTGTTGTAAACTGATTTTTTAATGTTTATCTAGAAACATAATGTCTCGAGTCAAGAACTATGGTACTAAAATAATTGATGGTATGATTTTCAATAGAGTGCTTGCAGGTGGAAGGATTCATTACATGTGTTTTTATGGTTATTTGACTATGGTGTCAATAAAGTGTCCCATAGAGTCCTCTAGTGAAGTGGTTTTATAAGATTTAGTGGAATTGAACTACTAAAAAGTGGTGGTTCCATTGAAATGTGTAATTTTTTGATTGATATTCAATGGTGTAGGAACTACAACATGGGAAAAACGACATACCAATAATTCCAACAACTGCAACACCATTCAAAAACACAATCGTACTCAAAATCGCAACACCATACAAACCAAGCAAACACAATTTCATATTTTACAAATCATCCCTTATTCAATACCATTTGTTGATTAATGGGTTATCAAAAAAGTTTTATCATCTGGGGGAATTCATTCATTAGCAAAGTATACGTAAATTACATATTTTTATATTCAAATGTTCAATAGGATCCAACCAACACTCAATTCATTTAGTGCGCAAACAAGGACCACCAATGGACATGATTTTTAGTGGGGCGTTTAGCCCATACATTTCACTACATAACCATAAATATCAAATAGTAAAAATATGTGAACAACAGGAATCAAATGCGTAAGAGGAGAAAACTCACCATGAAGGTGTCGTTCAGCGCACGATAGAGGTGCATTCATGGTAGAGGATAAGCGCATGGAAGAAGAGATATCTAACTGAAAATAAAAAATAAAATTAAAACTCATATGTTATACCTATCCAAAATATGTCCAATGATATTTAGGAATGGGACATGTCTAGTTAAACAATTTTATTGTTCAATAGTGGGATTTTATTTTCAAGCTACAATATATGCTTCCTGTTTATTAATTTTTTGTATATATACTATTTTTCTAGATGTTCAAATTTTTAATGGGACATGTTTGGTTTTTAAGAGAGAGAACATTTTTAATTTACTATAATTTTTGGGTAAAATATTCCACATTAATTGTTTATTTTTTCCAATGGATCATTTCTATCCCATAGGGATCATGAACGCCTCCTATATTAGTGGAAACATAGGTGAGTTGTTGGTTATGATTCCATCCTAGGACATACCATTACATTTCCAATTATAACTGACCCATGTCCATTTAAATATAGGATTGGGGGGTCAGACATTAATATATTCGCAACTACACTGGAGTTCCTATGAGGGTGGGTCCTGATAGTATCATATATGATAAATATTTTATAGATTTGACATTATAGTAGTCACTTATAAGGATTTCCTCATTTGTATGGTTATAATGTTTTTTGAACCTAGTGTGTGAAGTAGAAATCAGAAAAAAATAAGTAATTAAAAAATATGTGATGAATTCATACCCTATGTACAAATATATGAGTGATATCATACAATCCTCATTGAATCATAATAAGTTTGGTTTCACTCATCATATAGTTACATGTGACATGGAATGTGTAAATGATAATATGGGGGGTTGAATTATGTGGATATATTAATAGAAATGATGATGTGGTAGTGTGTTTAAATATTCATTAAATATTTTCATTACGATGAAGTTGGTTTATGTAATTATATTTAGTTTGGTTGTGTTATTCCATCATGAGTTTCAATAAGAAGATTTGCATCAAGTATACAAGATTCAAATGGAAATAATTGGAAAGTACCTAAATATAAGGGAGAACAAGACCTTCATCACAACACAATACATAGGAAATCCGGTAAAACACGCATCACAACACAACACATAGGGCCATGCCACAATGGGTTCCAAATGAAAATGAACTATGACACAAAGAAGATGTCCCCACCATAGTGGTTCCTGGTGAAAACACGTCTAGAATCAACATGCATGGTCAATAATGACATCATATAATCAAGGGGAAAGGGAATATGATGCATTGGTCATCCGGGAACCATAACCTCTAAGACCTCAAAAACCAAATATCATCCTCCGATTTAGCCTAAAATGGGTGAAAATGAGAATCCAATAAAATGTCAAAAAATAAGGAATATTACTTTAACCAAGTGGAACACTGTATGCCATTAAAATAAATCTAAAATAGAAAAAATAAAAGAGGTAAAATTATCCTAGGCTCTCCAATACAAGTAATGAAAGATGAAACATACAATTGGTGAGGGAGAACAACCCAAGATAAGAGGAGGGGGGTAGCATAGCAAAGATGGGTTATGAATTAGAAAAGGAAAAAACTCCAAGAAAACCTAAAAGGTTTAGAGGGGAATATTTGTAAAAATTCAATTTTTAAAATGGTTCATGGTTTGTCCGTATGATTTTCAAAACCATGTGCAAACTATAGTCTTTACTATCAAGGACACACCATTTCAAAATGTTAATGCACATGGTTTAACAAACAGTGTGCAAACCATGAGAAATGACTTTACAATTTATTAATTAAATTTTTATGATTTTATAAGGCACCACACATATTTAAACAAACTGTGTGCCTATGAAAACAAATATTCACTATTGTGGTGCATTGTTATCAATAATCATGTTCAAACTATGCTCCCTATACAGATACCCCCAAAACAATAATTTCAACTCCTTAATCTTCTTGACTTGTTTAATAACCTAAGACACCAATAGAGCCTCAATCTATATAAAAACTCATTTAGGATATCCCAACTTCTAGGTTCAATATCTAACCCCCATTTTTTAAAATTGTTTTCCACTAATTGAAAAGAATTCCATCTCATCCTGAAAATCAAAATGCCAATATGGTTGAGGCCTTAAAAACTCCCCACCACTGTTATTATCATACTCGATAAGCTCTAATGGTAATACTATTGAATCGCCACTATAGGTTATCTATTTGGAGTCAAACAAACACATTCTATTCCTAAACTCCCAACATGCTTTCAAATTGTAGCACCTAAAAAAAGACACAATGCCACCTGATCTGGAGCCAATTCTCAAAACCATAACAGAGATGACGAGAAAGTACTTATATAAGATTTCCCATCTTTGGAAAAGATCACATCAATGTTTATTCAATCACCAAGTCAAAGACAGTCCACACAGTAATACTTAACTCATGAAATCCAATTTTGATCCATGGTGCCTCCCACATAGAAAATTTCATACCAAAATCCATTTTCATGTTTTTAATGACACACCTATGACACTTACAATAAAACTTACCTAGCCACACATGAGAATTATAGTACAAATTTGGTCTTCTCATTCATTCCAAAATTTATGAACTCCATAGAGACACCTCCACTGTCCACCTACAACCTAAACACAAATATTTTCCTTGTAAATCATAAGATATATCTAAAAACATCCCATCACAAACAATATTAAATAATCAATGAATGTGTCAAATAATTACATATAACAACACATGCTAACATAAGTCTAACATCCTCCACCTGAACTACCTAAAAAGTTATGGAAGTTACTAACATGTTATATCACTTTCTAATATAAATTACTAACTCTGATGGAATCAAAGAACCTTTCGAGAATACACATCATAGTCTGTACCAAAAAACTTAAGTAAATTTACAATTAAAACACCAGATAACCAGAATAAATAATTCTCAACTTCAACTACCAATATTTCATTACGAACTAGAGTATGATTCCTTGCTCATCAGGGGAATACCATGCTCATCTTAATATATCATAGTCTAATTTGACCACTAATGTGATTCCACGGTCAAACAATGAACCAATTAAACTAGCCAGTATTATATCACCTAAGAACCAGCGTGAAACCAATAGAATACTTTATAGACCATGTAATCTATCTCCAGATCAAAATATCCTCTCACACCCTAATCATCACCAAAAAAACAACCTATGTGATTCCCAAAGGCATCTATATTTCATACAAAACACATGTGCACCTGCATCTAGTGATTTCACAGTGACCCAAAGACTAGATCTGCACACCAACGGCCTTTCTAATGCAGATGCGTAAAAATTTATTACATAAGAGACTCACCATGGGGAATCTGTGCACTGTAGAGGAGGCATCCATGACAATTGTTAGATGAGGATATTACGTTGTAGAAGGTCACTTGGACAAGGGGACCGTGCAAGGAAGATAAGGATAAGGAGGCGGAGGAGGAGGAGGAGGCGGGGTGGAGGAGGAGGATGAGCCGACAGCCAAAGGAGGAGGAGGTAGTGGTGGTGGAGGAGGAGGAGGAGTAGGGTCACAATAGAGTATGGGTTATGGAGGAGGAGGAGAGGGAAGAAGAATCGGGGGAGGAGGAGGAGGAAAAGGCAGTGGCTACGGAGGATGAGGATGCGGAGGAGGATAGGTCGCGACAAAGGAGGGGTTGACAGTGCATGGTTCAGCTTCCGCAAAGTCTTGAAAGGGTGTGATGGAGAAGGTTTCAATTAGGGTTCTTTTATAAAAACTGCTGGAACATTTATCAGAGCTAGTTAAAAGCACTCATAAAGGTATGTTTTATTCGTTCTAAAATATAAAGTGCTGATAAAACATACCTTTATCATCTGTTTATTAGCATTGATAAAGATAATCCTTTATCAGTATTGAAAAATCAATGATAAAATAACTATTTATCAATGCCAAAATTATAGCGCTGATAAATAGGTATTTTATCAGTGCTTTATGAGCGATGATAATGATAGGACATTATTAGCGCTAAAAATGATCTGATAAAATACCTATTTATCAGCACTAAAATTATAGCACTGAAAAAGACATATTTTATCATATCTTTTTTAGCGCTGATAAATATTGGCCTTTATCATTGCTAAAAAACCATTGATAAAGGTTTAATTTTAATAATATATTAATATACTTATATATTTATTTGAAATGATGTATAAATATATATATATATATATATTAATAATCATAACTATAAATAGTATATATATATATAAATAGTGGTATATAATTTTTAATATATATATATATATTAATAAAATTATAATTACAAAATTATTTATATATATCACTAAAAATATAATAAAATATTTTTAATGTAATTTTGTAAGTATATTGTTTAGAACATATATAGTTCATATGGGTAACATTATGAATTAATCAATATACCTCATCAATGGACAATGAGATGTAATGTATAAATGAACATTCATGCATATAATACATAACAAATTTTCATGATCAATATATTCAATAACGAAATTCATTGGAAAACTTATATATATTCAACAATTTTAATTATAAATATATATATTAAAAATTAATATATATTTATAAATAAAAAAACAAAAAAAAATAAATATATATATATATAATAAATACAATGAAATAATACAATAAATCAAATAAATCTAATAAATATAAATAATCACAAATAAATATAAAATACATATTTATTATTTAATGTAATTTATTATAATCTTATAATTATTTAATTATTTATATATATTTATTTAATTATAATCTTCTAAATACATTATTCAATTAAAAAATTATATATATATATATATATATATATTTGAATTATTAAAAAATAAATATTAATTAAAAACATTTTTTTATTTAATGTATTAAAATAAGCATTATATTTGTATATAAATATTATAATTTTATATAAATTAATAATAAAATCATTTATCAATGCTAATATTAGTGTTGGTAAACGGAAAATTTATCAGCACCTTTTTCTAGCTCTAATAAAGGTCCACCCCTTTATCAACACTTTCTGATTAGAACTGATAAAAGGAAGATCTTCACTTTCCCTATTTTGTGGTAGTGTATGTTTTTTATTTTTTAAACAATTTAAAATTTTGTTTGATTACAAGTGATTTTTTATAGACCTTTTTCTATTTTGATAAATTCATAACCTACATTGTTTGATTTTGTGTGATTATAATCCCTTTTTATAAATATGATATTTATCTAAATTTCATTAGATTATGAGGTAGTCTTAAAATGATTTTATAGTACTCAAAAAAATCAACAATGTTTTAGCTACAGTTTTTGAAATTGTACATTTTTCAATTTTGAAAAGTTACTATATATAATTTATTGAATGTTATACTGATATATGATTCACATGAATATTAATTTTACAGAAATATAACACGTGTATCTTGATTTAATTAGTTTACATATAAGACAAAAAATTCATTTGAAGGGTTATTTAATTACATGTTGTTATGCAATGCTATTTAACTATTGTAGTTTTCTGGAA
The DNA here is from genome assembly GCA_963277665.1 of Viscum album. Classification (NCBI taxonomy): domain Eukaryota; kingdom Viridiplantae; phylum Streptophyta; class Magnoliopsida; order Santalales; family Viscaceae; genus Viscum; species Viscum album. Next base: position 519,107,222 of record OY728141.1, read on the forward strand.
TGTTTTTTATTCTGTTTTTCAATTAATTTGGTAGCTATATAAGTCCTGTTAATTTATTATTTGTTATTTAGAAAGATAATTACTTTTTCTACAAATAAGACTCTTTAAAAAAGGGATGAATCTTATTTCCGGAGCCTTTAAAAATTATTTGAAGTTTTTTAATGTGTGTTGTCTCATTTATCATAATGTATGCTTCAGTAAAGAAACTTTCAAAATAGTGCAATGTATGTTTTGGAAACTCTACATTCACGATAGTGAAAATTATTATCCAGAATCCCAACTTTAACAATAGTACAATTTATTGTTCCGTATCCCAACTTTCATAATAGTGTAACATATGGTTTGGAAACCCTACTTTCATTTAGTGAAATGTATGTTTCTGTAACCCAAATTTTGAAATAGTAAAAAGCATGGTTCAATATCAATACTTTCACTACATTACAAAGTATGTTTCAGAAACCCTAATATTTTTATATTCCCTTTGTTACTGTTCATTCCCTACATTACTATTTATTCCCTATGTTACTGTTCATTCACTACGTTATTGTTCATTCCCTATGTTATTGTTCATTCCCTATGTTATAGTTCCTTCCCTACATTACTTTTCATTTCGTGCATTATGATTCATAACATACATTGTTTTTCATACCTGACCTTCTGTACACTACTTTACTGCTTTCAATTTTTACTTTTATGCTGAAAATTGACCTACTGCATATATATAGGGATTATTTTCAAATGTTTTTCTGTCGGATAATTTCACATTAAATTTAAGGATTATGATCAATGAGTTTTTATTATTTTTCATGTTAAATTAAAAGAGAAAAATAAATAAAATATTCAACATATTTTTGGTTTATAGTCGGTGGTTTCTAATTTATTTAAATTCAAATATTTCAATTTTTGTTTGGTTTGTTCTACTAGTTTTTAGGAAGTATTTTGACTCTATTTAAAGATAATTAAATTGATTTAAACTGGAGTTTTAAAATTATTCAATGATCTATTTTTATATAGATATTTTTGGAAGATTTATTGAAATTATTTTAAATTATTTTAAATTATTTTATTTATGATTTATTCTCTTGGAATAAAGAGGTGACAATGTTATGATTGTTATTGAGATATTTATGGAAGATCTTTATGCAATTTATTTTGAATATCCAAAGGAGGCAGAGTTGTTGTAACTATAGAATATTATATATATATATATTGAAGGTTATAGATACAATATAAATACACAAAGACACATGAGTTAACATGTTTTATGATCCATTTTTTCAACGAGAATTTGTTGTGAACTTCGAACCTATTGTGCATTTTCAAAATCACATGACACTCTATTTCATCAGTCGCACGGTCTCTTAAGGGTTGAATTTATTTTTAATTTACATATCAATCCTTTATGAGATGACGTAATCTAATACTCATCAACCATTACATGTACTTGAATTATTTATCTTCTCATTCGTCTGGTTCTGAGGTTGTAACATTATTTCCCATCTCTCACATGCACCTTCTATTTTTCTGTTTAGAATTTTATACAAAAATAATTATTTATTATTATTTTTCATCATGTTGTGACTCAAAAATTATAATTATATGATCTAAGTGTTGTGATTCCTTGTTTATAAATTCTAGAATATTTGAGTTGTTATTCCTTTTGTCAAATGTTGTGTTGTAAGGGTTTTAAGTCCCCATAACAAAACTTATTGACATGGTTATCCCTCCAATATAAAAGGATTCTATAATTGGTTTAGGATTCCCTATAAAAATCATATTAGCACACACATATCTCTCTCTGAGTAGAGTAGGCCCATATTGGACCGAACAACTATAAAAACATCTTTCTGTTATTTTCTTTTTCCACTTCAATTTATCCTAAATAAATAACATTTATAATTACATTAATTAATCAATTATTTGTTTAAATTTTTTAATCTTGTCTATACACCCCCTTATAGACCATATACTATTACAAATTTTGACATAACAACTGGTATCAAAGAATAAACTTCTTAAGAATAGTTTAACTTTATCATTATCTTTCTCAATACCAAACAATGGTATCATAGGTTGTTCTTTTTGGAATTTATTCAAACTTTTTATAGAGTCTGATTTTATATTTAATTATGATAACCTATTTTTAGACATCACAATATATGTATAATTCAAACCCTAGAATCTTGGTTCCAGTACATTATATTATTAGATTGGAAAATAAACAAGGGTGACGCTTCCCGAAGGACCGAATAGTGTAACAGCTTAGAAAAATCCAGATACATACATAAGTTCATTGTTAAAACATGAAATTAAATACATCATATAAAGCCCATTAAAAATACACTTTTTCTTCTTTATTATCTATTAATGTCATTCATAAAATTAAACATAGAATTTTAGTGAAGAAAATAGAGGTGAAATTATATTCTCATTAATGGTAAGTAATACAATAAAAGAAAAAATATAAATCATGGTGAATAACTAAAATAACACATGATATTAAACATATTATTGAACATTAAATGTAAGGAATTATAAATAGATAATTCCATAACAAAACATAACCAATGATATTCACCAGTAAAATAGTCACATTGAGAAAAAATTGCAAGCTTTATAATGAAGGAATTCATAATTTCATACATCATAATCATACAGTCAATGCCTTTTCCAAGACACCTTACATAATGGGTAAAAACTTAGGATAGTATGTCTCATGAGACATAATGATGCATCGAGGGTCTATAAAGGGCACACCACTTATCAATTAGAAAGTCAAACTCATTCTTCATATTAATGTGGAGAAACTTAATCAATATTTACATTCATATTGTAACTAATATATGAAATGTAAATAACTTTCCCCAGTTAATAAACATAATCACTAACCATTAAGAGTAATATGATGAATGGTACCAAGATATTATATCCATAGTAAAACTATTCATAAACTATTCAATAAAATTTGGTAGATGATATCATAAAACATTAATCACAATTAATCATCAGAATCAACAAGAGTGTTAAAATATACAAAAATACTATTATAAAATCATCGAGTAATACTTGAGAGAAATTGTAACATCCCAGGTAATTAAAGAATAAATAATTTTCATATTTATTAATATTAGAGAATTAAATATGAATTTTAATTAAAAGGGGTTGCTATGTTCGATAGCGTACCCGATACGCAACGATGAGTTTCTTTGGAACTTACGTAGCACACTAGTAATATAATAATATTATGTTAGTTAACAAGTAGCCGTTGTACTGGCGGGAATGAATAGAAATAACTAAAATATGAATAGATATGTTTTTAGATGTTTTTACATTTACCCAATAAAAGATAAAGGCTTAAAATACGGAAAGAGTTCAATTTTAGGCTTTTATACTCTAATTTTCACTAAAGGTTCACTTATCACCTTTTAATGGTGAACCGTCATTAAATATAGTTTTGATCACTCTTATACATTCTTTTGGACCAAATAAAACTTTTATTAAGAATCGGGACATCAAATTTTACTTTGTGTAATTTTTGGTACCTTTCTGATAAAGTTCATTTTTTTTATGAATAGTGTAAAATGTTGCATTTTAATTCAAAACTACTTTTTAATATAATTTATTTATATGATTAGATTATCTTTTGAATTGGTCTTAATGTGTAATATGAATATATTTTTACCATTTTATCCAATGGTGGTCATTGGAATCAATTTCACTTTGAAATTAGGCTTAAACTGGTGTCAATCTTTTGATACTTATTGTTTTGTAAAAACACGCTATTTGCTCTGGCAGCGGGAATTAATTATTGAATTAATTAATGTGACTTATATGATTTGAATTTTGTAAAATAGACTTCATTTTTGAATTCGGAATATCAAATATAGCTTAGGGTGATTTTTTGGGATTTTTCTGAAAAACTTCAATTTTTGATGAATAGTGAAACCACTAAGTGGTAATCAAGCAAACTGATTTTTCAGTTAAATGAAAGTTTACCACTAATGTGTATTGAATTTTGAAAATCCGACATACATGGTTGTCATTAAGAAGTAAAATGTGGTTCAATGAGATTAAAATAATTTTTTGGTGAATAGTAACTTATTAAGTTTTTAATCGCGATTAGTGGTAATTAGTGTAGTTTAAGGTATAAATAATACTTTAATAATATAAAATGACCTAGACACATGTCCCAACCTCATTGGTTGTGTCATGGCCGACCAAGACAATCCATGTCCAAACTTGGGGACCCCATGGATCCACTTTTGTTGGGAAATGACATAAAATACTTTTTATTTAATGTTAAAGTGAAAATGACACTAACATAAATTGTTTTACTAAAACAATTTTTAAGTAGGGTTATACAAGTCCAATTTTTGATTATAAATAGTCATTGGAAAGATAAAAAGATTTCCTATATCATAGTATTTTTGTTATAATTTTTAGACATTAAATAAATTTAATTATTTATGACATAATAATGATGCAGCGATGGCATCATTATTTGACGATTTAAATAAAATGGAAAGATAATATAAAATCTATGAACTACACATGTCCAAAACCAATTGGATGAATGGATTTCGATGCCTTATCACCTTATCCACGAATTCTATCAATGTGGGACCTTTTTAAACCGAAACACATTTTCAAATAATGTAATGTTTCTTTACTTTCCAAAAGTGCCCCTCCTCTCCCCTTATAAAAGGCCCCCACCTCTACCTCATTTCACACACTCTTCAAGCCATTGGCTCGGCCAACCCCTGCCCATTTGCTCTCTCCACATCCCTCTCCTAATCCTAGAGGATTCCCTTTGGGCAGAATCCTTTCAAAGGAAGCCTTTAGGCTCAACTCAAAAGGAGTTACACTTTTTAAAGGTAATTCATTCTATCATGTTCATTTGTTTTATTTTGCTTCTCCAACCCCCTAAACTCTTTTTATTTACTTCTTTTGTAACAACACCAGTATCTTCAATATACTAGGATGTTGTTATAAGATATATTTGAGCTACACTCTCACACAACTACATCAAATGGTTAAAGAACATACGGTTTCCGTGGATGGCGAAATTCTGCCTCCCGAAACGATGATTGTTCAATACTCATTTAACACCTTCAAAGGTGGCCATTATGATGTCACTATTTTTATATATGATATATTATATGTTTATGTTTTCCTTAAGCTTCTGTTTTTTTCATTTTGGGCATACCTTTATGGTTTCCATTATGGGTAAAACACGATATCTTCATTTTAGGAAGTGCGGACTACCGCCCCCTAAAAGTGATTTGATTCGTTAATACCATATGTGGGATGTGTAAAGGATAAAGTTAATGATATTATATATGTTGTTATACTGTAATTATAATATACTTTTATATCATTATGATTCCATTCCAGAAAATATGAAATAGAAATGGAAGTAGCGTTCATGCGTACGTACGGCTTACCGTCTCCATGAACGGTGCATTTCATTTCTTACCTCTAAATGATTATGTAATACTATAAAGGCATGAATGTACTGGATATATATGACATATATGATATCTACATCATGAATAACATTCTGGATATAATGAACCTTTGACTAAATTAACAACTTGTAAGTATAAGAAGTCAATTTTTGACTTAAGAACCAAATACCGACAAAATGAACATTATTAACTTAAATGATTAAATGATGTTCATAACATGGTATAAAAGGAATAATGAACTTGGAAAAGATTCATAATCAAGTAGAGATTAACTAAATTTTATTATTCAGGAGTTTAAATAACGGTCGGGTCAAGTCAGATACGAGGTATGGGAACTTCTTAACCCAATTTCCATTCTTTGGGTTAATCTCCTACTTTCAAATTATGTCATTATATTATTATGTCGTATCTTGTATTTGTACTTTATTTATGTGTACTTATAGTGAATACACATAATGTATCTATTTTATTTTAAAAATTATCTTTGTATGGGACTTCGTCTCAATCTCCTTTCATTGAGGCATATTTTATTTTATACACAACTTTCTTTTATACGGTGTATAAACCCCTTTGACTTTTACGTTTATTCAAAAGGAATCTTTTTTTATACGAAGTGTTTACTAAACGACAAAAGGGAATGTTTTTGTCGTACGTATGCGGCGACAACGACTTCTCCACCGTCGTAACCGTTATTTGAGTTTCAGCTTCCTCTACAAGCCATACCTTCTTTTTAAAAGAAAAATAAATACCATGTTTTGCTTTTCTTTTATTTTGGTATTGTAAATGGTTTTCATAATGTTTTTATTATATCAATGTGTTGTATTGATATCTCGTGATTGAAATGTGGAAATGTTATGTTTCCTTTATGCATGTTTTATGTGATATGATTATGTTATGGTTCTTGGGCATTATTATGAAGACGGGTGGTTCCGTGATAAACTAAGGGCGGGTGAGCCCGTTATAGCTCTCCAATGCATTGGGTAACGCGAAGGAGTGAAACGTTAAGGTTTCTCCGAAGAGATTTTAGGGAATATACTGTGATGGGTATTCCAAACGTAACCAAGAGGGTTACCCCCTACGTAAGAATGTTATGAATGCCTCAAGTTACCTTTACGTATTATGATTTATATGATTTATTCATGTTTTTATGAGGTATGTTAAAGTGCCTATGTTTTATGGGTAAAGTATGATTTCATTCTTATGTATATATGAACTCATGTTTCCTTTCCATGTTTTTATAACCCATACTGAGTTTTTACGCTCATCCCAAGTTTTTGAAATGTTTTTCACAGGTCAAGGGAAAGGTACATGATAAGATGATAGAGTCAAGGATGTGTCAAGAAATAATCCATGTTTTATTTTAAATGTGTTTCCATTGATGGGAATGAAGAATACTATCTTTATGTAACCACTTTGTTTATATGTGGAATGTAATGCAAGTTTTATGATCTAATTCTCTAAAACTCTAAACCCGAAAAGATCCTCAACGTGTAATCTTGTAATAACTCAAGATTAAGTAAGGTTTAAGGCTGGGGCCTTATAGTTGGTATCAGAGGTCGGTTTAGACAACTTTAGGAGTTAGAAAAGTGTTAAATTATAATATGATTGAAATGATATAGCATTTACAGATTACCATGTTGCTTCGCCTAAGATATTTCCATGTTCAGAATGGTTTTCCGTAGGGGAAACAAAGAAGCTATGTTGGGACGACATCAGGAGGAAGACAGCCTTCCAAATCAGCAACCTGAGATGGTCGGAATCGGAACTGAACAGTTTGTTGCAGTGATGGCACAGTTGACTCAGGCTATAAATGGTGGTGGTATCCATGCACGAGATCGGCCAGATCAACCGCAGAGGAACATGTCAGTGGTGGAACATTTCATGAGGCAACATCCCCCATCATTCAGAGGATCATCTGACCCTGTGCTAGCTGAAGGGTGGATTAAAGCACTGGAGAAGATTTTTGATGTCATGGGGTGTTCAGAAAATCAAAAGGTTAGTCTTGCTATTTACCGTTTGGAGGGTGAAGCAGATCAGTGGTGGTCCATGGTTAAAAATATCAGGGATGCCGATGAGATTGATGCTCTTGACTGGGATGAATTCAAAGGTATGTTTCTTGAGAAGTATTTTCCTAAGGTTGTTCGACTTAGGATGGAAAAGCAATTCTTGGAATTGAGGCAAGAGGAAGACTCAGTGGCTGCCTATGAAGAAAGGTTCACTCGATTGGCAAGGTATGCTCCCAATTTTATCCGGGACCTTGATAGTAAAATCAATCGTTTTTACTCAGGATTAAAGACAAAGTATCGAAGGGCATTAGCTTCTCGTGAGTTTAAAAGTTATGAAAAGCTTGTTCGATGTGCTGAGAAGGTGGAAATGGAGTTTGTCGATAACCAAGTGTTCTATAACAACCAGCAGAAGAAGAGACCGAGGTGGCAGGAGAAAGGTAAGAATTCTTCAAAAAAGTCTGATGGTAAGAAAACTAAGTTTCCAGCTTGTGATAAATGTGGAAAAGGGCATGCTGGGGAATGTCTTCTGAATTCTGGAAAGTGCTACCGATGTGGTAAGATGGGACATAAGGCTCGTGATTGCACTGAAAAGGATCAAGGTGAAGGTAAGACCAAATTTGATTTACAGTTAGTGAAATGTTATAAGTGCAATGAGATGGGTCACTATGCAAACGAGTGTCCGACAAAGAGCTTGAGTGATGGGAAGCAGTTAGACTACAAGCAGAAAGGTGTGGTGAAATCCTTTGAAACTTCAGTAGATGTTGGGCCATCGAATGAAGTGGTATCTGCTCCAGGGAGCTCAGTATTTTTCGAAGATTGACTTGAGGTCGGGGTACCATCAGTGGAAAGAAAAAGAAGCAGATGTTCCGAAGATTGTGTTCTGTACTAGATATGTCCATTATGAATTTGTAGTTATGTCTTTTGGGTTAACCAATGAACCTGTTGTATTCATGGAACTTATGAATAAAATTTTCCATGAGTTCTTGGATAAGTTTGTGTTTGTGTTTTGAGGTTTGGGAAGAGATTGTGTGTGCCTTGTGATTCACAGTTGAAGAGAGAGTTGTTATTTGAAGCTCATAGTTCTCCGTTTTCAGTTCATCCGGGAAGTACTAAGATGTATAGAGATCTGCGGGAGTATTACTGGTGGGATGGAATGAAAAGAGACATTGCTGATTTTACTGTGAAGTGTTTGACTTGTCAGCAGGTTAAAGCTGAGTGGCAATTACCGAAAGGGATGCTTCAGCCTTTACCAGTTCCAGAGTGGGAATGGGAGAATATATCCATGGACTTTGTTGTTGGATTACCAAAGACATCTCGAGGTAATAATGCAATCTGGGTTATTGTTGATCGCTTGACTAAATCTGCTCATTTCCTTTCTATACGAGATACTTTCTATCTAGATCAACTTTCCCGTTTGTATCTTAAAGAGATAGTCAGGTTACATGGAGTTCCTCTCTCCATTGTATCGGATCGTGACCCCAGGTTTACTTCTAACTTTTGGAAAGGCCTTCAGAAGTAGTTGGGTACTGAATTAAATTTTAGTACAGCTTTTCATCCTCAATCAGATGGGCAGTCAGAACGAACAATTCAGACATTGGAGGATATGCTACGAGCTTGTTCTATGGATTATCAGGGAAGTTGGGACCAGCATCTTTCTTTGGTTGAGTTTTCATATAATAACAGTTTTCATTCCAGTATACAGATGGCACCATTTCAGGCATTATATGGGAAGCGGTGTCGAACTCCAGCTTTCTGGGATGAAGTGGGTGAAAGGAAGTTGATGGGACCAGAATTGGTAGAAGAGATGGCAGAAAAAGTTCAGTTGATTCAGAAACACATGAGAACAGCTCAGAGTAGGCAGAAGAGTTATGCGGATAACCGGAGGAAGGATCTATCTTTCGAGGTAGGTGATCATGTTTTTCTCAAGGTTTCTCCTTGGAAAAGTGTGATGAGATTTGGTAAGAAAGGAAAGTTGAGTCCAAGGTTCATTGGACCATACGAAGTTCTAGAGAGAGTTGGATCAGTTGCTTACCGAGTGGCTTTACCTCCGAGTTTATCTCAGGTACACAATGTTTTTCACGTTTCGATGTTGAGAAAGTATATGCCAGATCCATCTCATGTTTTGAGTCCAGAGGTAGTTCAGCTGGAAGAAAACCTATCTTATGAGGAACAACCGGTCCAGATTCTTGACCACAGGGAGCAAGTGTTACGGAATAAGGTGATTAAGCAGGTAAAGGTTTTGTGGAAAAACCACATGATTGAAGAGGCAACATGGGAATCCGAAAATGCAATGAGGGATAAGTACCCCAATTTATTTGATAAGTAAATAAATTGCGAGGACGCAATTCCCAAAAGGGGGGAAGGATGTAACATCCCAGGTAATTAAAGAATAAATAATTTTCATATTTATTAATATTAGAGAATTAAATATGAATTTTAATTAAAAGGGGTTTCTATGTTCGATAGCGTACCCGATACGCAACGATGAGTTTCTTTGGAACTTACGTAGCACACTAGTAATATAATAATATTATGTTAGTTAACAAGTAGCCGTTGTACTGGCGGGAATGAATAGAAATAACTAAAATATGAATAGATATGTTTTTAGATGTTTTTACATTTACCCAATAAAAGATAAAGGCTTAAAATACGGAAAGAGTTCAATTTTAGGCTTTTATACTCTAATTTTCACTAAAGGTTCACTTATCACCTTTTAATGGTGAACCGTCATTAAATATAGTTTTGATCACTCTTATACATTCTTTTGGACCAAATAAAACTTTTATTAAGAATCGGGACATCAAATTTTACTTTGTGTAATTTTTGGTACCTTTCTGATAAAGTTCATTTTTTTTATGAATAGTGTAAAATGTTGCATTTTAATTCAAAACTACTTTTTAATATAATTTATTTATATGATTAGATTATCTTTTGAATTGGTCTTAATGTGTAATATGAATATATTTTTACCATTTTATCCAATGGTGGTCATTGGAATCAATTTCACTTTGAAATTAGGCTTAAACTGGTGTCAATCTTTTGATACTTATTGTTTTGTAAAAACACGCTATTTGCTCTGGCAGCGGGAATTAATTATTGAATTAATTAATGTGACTTATATGATTTGAATTTTGTAAAATAGACTTCATTTTTGAATTCGGAATATCAAATATAGCTTAGGGTGATTTTTTGGGATTTTTCTGAAAAACTTCAATTTTTGATGAATAGTGAAACCACTAAGTGGTAATCAAGCAAACTGATTTTTCAGTTAAATGAAAGTTTACCACTAATGTGTATTGAATTTTGAAAATCCGACATACATGGTTGTCATTAAGAAGTAAAATGTGGTTCAATGAGATTAAAATAATTTTTTGGTGAATAGTAACTTATTAAGTTTTTAATCGCGATTAGTGGTAATTAGTGTAGTTTAAGGTATAAATAATACTTTAATAATATAAAATGACCTAGACACATGTCCCAACCTCATTGGTTGTGTCATGGCCGACCAAGACAATCCATGTCCAAACTTGGGGACCCCATGGATCCACTTTTGTTGGGAAATGACATAAAATACTTTTTATTTAATGTTAAAGTGAAAATGACACTAACATAAATTGTTTTACTAAAACAATTTTTAAGTAGGGTTATACAAGTCCAATTTTTGATTATAAATAGTCATTGGAAAGATAAAAATATTTCCTATATCATAGTATTTTTTTTATAATTTTTAGACATTAAATAAATTTAATTATTTATGACATAATAATGATGCAGCGATGGCATCATTATTTGACGATTTAAATAAAATGGAAAGATAATATAAAATCTATGAACTACACATGTCCAAAACCAATTGGATGAATGGATTTCGATGCCTTATCACCTTATCCACGAATTCTATCAATGTGGGACCTTTTTAAACCGAAACACATTTTCAAATAATGTAATGTTTCTTTACTTTCCAAAAGTGCCCCTCCTCTCCCCTTATAAAAGGCCCCCACCTCTACCTCATTTCACACACTCTTCAAGCCATTGGCTCGGCCAACCCCTGCCCATTTGCTCTCTCCACATCCCTCTCCTAATCCTAGAGGATTCCCTTTGGGCAGAATCCTTTCAAAGGAAGCCTTTAGGCTCAACTCAAAAGGAGTTACACTTTTTAAAGGTAATTCATTCTATCATGTTCATTTGTTTTATTTTGCTTCTCCAACCCCCTAAACTCTTTTTATTTACTTCTTTTGTAACAACACCAGTATCTTCAATATACTAGGATGTTGTTATAAGATATATTTGAGCTACACTCTCACACAACTACATCAAATGGTTAAAGAACATACGGTTTTCGTGGATGGCGAAATTCTGCCTCCCGAAACGATGATTGTTCAATACTCATTTAACACCTTCAAAGGTGGCCATTATGATGTCACTATTTTTATATATGATATATTATATGTTTATGTTTTCCTTAAGCTTCTGTTTTTTTCATTTTGGGCATACCTTTATGGTTTCCATTATGGGTAAAACACGATATCTTCATTTTAGGAAGTGCGGACTACCGCCCCCTAAAAGTGATTTGATTCGTTAATACCATATGTGGGATGTGTAAAGGATAAAGTTAATGATATTATATATGTTGTTATACTGGAATTATAATATACTTTTATATCATTATTATTCCATTCCAGAAAATATGAAATAGAAATGGAAGTAGCGTTCATGCGTACGTACGGCTTACCGTCTCCATGAACGGTGCATTTCATTTCTTACCTCTAAATGATTATGTAATACTATAAAGGCATGAATGTACTGGATATATATGACATATATGATATCTAAATCATGAATAACATTCTGGATATAATGAACCTTTGACTAAATTAACAACTTGTAAGTATAAGAAGTCAATTTTTGACTTAAGAACCAAATACCGACAAAATGAACATTATTAACTTAAATGATTAAATGATGTTCATAACATGGTATAAAAGGAATAATGAACTTGGAAAAGATTCATAATCAAGTAGAGATTAACTAAATTTTATTATTCAGGAGTTTAAAGAACGGTCGGGTCAAGTCAGATACGAGGTATGGGAACTTCTTAACCCAATTTCCATTCTTTGGGTTAATCTCCTACTTTCAAATTATGTCATTATATTATTATGTCGTATCTTGTATTTGTACTTTATTTATGTGTACTTATAGTGAATACACATAATGTATCTATTTTATTTTAAAAATTATCTTTGTATGGGACTTCGTCTCAATCTCCTTTCATTGAGGCATATTTTATTTTATACACAACTTTTTTTTATACGGTGTATAAACCCCTTTGACTTTTACGTTTATTCAAAAGGAATCTTTTTTATACGAAGTGTTTACTAAACGACAAAAGGGAATGTTTTTGTCGTACGTATGCGGCGACAACGACTTCTCCACCGTCGTAACCGTTATTTGAGTTTCAGCTTCCTCTACAAGCCATACCTTCTTTTTAAAAGAAAAATAAATACCATGTTTTGCTTTTCTTTTATTTTGGTATTGTAAATGGTTTTCATAATGTTTTTATTATATCAATGTGTTGTATTGATATCTCGTGATTGAAATGTGGAAATGTTATGTTTCCTTTATGCATGTTTTATGTGATATGATTATGTTATGGTTCTTGGGCATTATTATGAAGACGGGTGGTTCCGTGATAAACTAAGGGCGGGTGAGCCCGTTATAGCTCTCCAATGCATTGGGTAACGCGAAGGAGTGAAACGTTAAGGTTTCTCCGAAGAGATTTTAGGGAATATACTGTGATGGGTATTCCAAACGTAACCAAGAGGGTTACCCCCTACGTAAGAATGTTATGAATGCCTCAAGTTACCTTTACGTATTATGATTTATATGATTTATTCATGTTTTTATGAGGTATGTTAAAGTGCCTATGTTTTATGGGTAAAGTATGATTTCATTCTTATGTATATATGAACTCATGTTTCATTTCCATGTTTTTATAACCCATACTGAGTTTTTACGCTCATCCCAAGTTTTTGAAATGTTTTTCACAGGTCAAGGGAAAGGTACATGATAAGATGATAGAGTCAAGGATGTGTCAAGAAATAATCCATGTTTTATTTTAAATGTGTTTCCATTGATGGGAATGAAGAATACTATCTTTATGTAACCACTTTGTTTATATGTGGAATGTAATGCAAGTTTTATGATCTAATTCCCTAAAACTCTAAACCCGAAAAGATCCTCAACGTGTAATCTTCTAATAACTCAAGATTAAGTAAGGTTTAAGGCTGGGGCCTTATAGAAATACTCTTACTTTGAAAAGAATAGATATTTTAGAAAAATATTTCCATAAAACTGAAGTTAACTAATATTGTTTTTTCATAATAAAATGTGTGAATTTAAATAAAATGGTTAATTAAAACAAAATATTTAGTGCACTTGAAAATATGTTAGAATTTGAAAAGTTCCCTTGAATTTGTCTTTTTATGAAGAATAATTTGAGAAAAATACTTTTAAAACTAGTAAATTTCCATAAAATAAAGAATGATTATGATTGGTACATATATATGGAACTTTAAAACATAATTTATATGGAGTAAATAATAATAATTAAGAGTTTCATTTGTCTAAAGATAGAAAAATGAGTAACCCAAAAGAAATTGGATGTTCGGGTAGAAAACCATTACCTTATGTATGAATGTGTTCTTGACATGAACTTAATGTCCTGAATAATAAAATTAAATCCATTTATTAATTAATTATGAACCTAATATACTTTTATTTGATTTATTATAATTTTATTAATTTCATTTATTTCTATTTTAATGAGTTATATGATAAAATTTTATTGCTCAGGAATATTCGTTTCCTTATATTCACAATTAGTATACTTGTATATGAGTAATGAAGTTCTTGTAAAATGGGTATAATTATCCAGAATTGGAATTACATGTTATTAATGAAAAACCAAAATTTTAATTTTTATTATTTAGTATGATTTTTTTCCATATATGATGATGAATCATTAGAAAACATGTGAAGGATAATCGTTTAGCTTTATTTTACTGGGTTTTCAATTAGAATGAACTAGTTTTGTTATATTATTTAATATAATGTATATATAGTGGTTCTAGATCGTTACATAAGATATAATACATATTTAATAATCTAGTTCAACTATAAAAATTTTATCATGCCCATCTATTAAAGATAAATTAAAGAACAAAAGTTTTTTTTCACAAAGGATGTAAATGGGTACATCTGAGATGAAGATTTCATTTTAAAAATAAAGTGAGAGAGAGAGAGTAAGGAGAATGATAATGGGTATTCAATTAACATGACATCATTCTAGTATATATATGATACTGTTGAGCATGTATTGTCTCAAAAATACTCTTTAATTTATTATGATTTTGATGCTCACAAATACCCTTGTTTTTTATTAATTATTTTTCATTAAGTGTATTTCACAGAATTAATATTCTATATACTATTTATTTTGAAATTATTTTTAATCATTTAATTAACAAGGAATATTTAATATTGTTTTTAGGACATGTTTTTATGAATTGTAGAAATATTGTTCATACCCAACGTGGATAAGCATAATGTAAGGAATAAACCCTATATTTTGTACATCACATATGGGTCATGATCCATATGTTTGTGTTCAACTTTAACCTATAATAAGAAAGTATGTTATCTCAACCTTATGATAAAAATAGTATGTATAGTTAATCAACTATATGTTATCAGAAAAATATAGTTAAATAAACTTACATTTGAAAGGAACCTTATTTTTGTCAACATGATAATATATGGTTAAAGAACTCTACATAAGTAATGAACCTTACATCTTAGAGAGAAACAAATGCATCATCAAAATTAATTTTTTGATCAAAATTATTTTTTATACATTACGTTTGGAGAATGAATGCTTCATAGTTGAATCCTACCATTTTAATTTTTTCATTTTGTAATGTAACCCTACGTTTGACTTTTCTATCTCCGAAATTTTAATCCGTGATATTTTGCGTGATTTATGAAAATATATTCACAGAGTTACATGTAGTTTCAAAGCTCATTTTCATGTATTTAAAATCTCATTATATTTTATTCAAATAACTATATTTAATAGATAAATTCAATCATATTCTTAAGGTACGTTATGATTCCACTATTTTATTTTAATTTTAATGTCTACGATTTAATCGGTGTCTTTTGTGGATTTGGAATTATAAAGCAAGATATTCCCTTTATATTCTATCAGTGTATCATTTTTTACTAGGTAGATACATGGGATGTATGAAAGGGACATATGTTTTTCATATATAATCATACTCTGGTAAAAATATTTTTATATTGCTACAGTAATTGAACATCTCATAATAGACTACACTTTGGTGATATATAATTTTTATCTTATTCTACTGTATGTTTGCGACTACTATATTTTGTTGCTTCTTTAAATTGAAGATATTTGTGAAAATTGGATCACTTTAGACTCATTATTCATTAAATACTATTATTTTTAAGAATAAAATCCAACAACTATCAGTTGTTTTAGCTTCAATTATGAACTACAACCAATTTCAATAAATCAATCTAATTTGATTTATTTTAGTTTAAAATCCTCATTCTCAGCTTTGGTAGAGTATAATATTCTCTATCTAAGATGTGTATGATGGGTTCTCTATTATAGAACTATAAAACTTTTTTATTATTCTTGTTTCTAATGGTGTCAACTTCCTACACTCAGTTTGGGAATTTTGGACTTAAGATAACAGGACTATTCTAGTGAAATTCACCAAGCTCGTAGAGGGAGCATTTGGTGGGTGGACTAGGGGATATTTATACCCTGAACCATTATAAAATGTTTTTTTTTCTTTATTTATATTAATCCTATTCATATTTTTATACAGATGAAAAATACTACATATCCACTTAAATTATAGAGTGTTGTGAAATCTAAAATTTTGGAGGTTTTTTTAAAGACACAATTCACCCCCAATTGTGTGTTACTTTGTATATTATGACTTAACAATTGGTATTATAGGATAGATTTCGGATAAATCTATAGCAACATAAAGATCATAGGGTTTGTACAAAGATGGAAATGGATGATCAGGGAGAAGGGATGTCCATGATTCCTTCTCCATACTTCAATGGTGAAAATTCTGGGTGTTTGAAATCAAGGATGATTATCTATCTAAAGAATATTAGATTTAGAGTTTACTCAAAATTAATTACTCCTTATATGATTCTTGAGAAACCAGAAACAAGGGATGCTACAATAGAAGCTAAATATGACAGGATTCAAAAGCTATGAATGTTATTATTCGTGGTCTTGGAACAGATGAATTCAATCATGTTTCACAATGTCCTACAACCAATGAAATGTGGAAAACCATTTCAATTTCTTATAAAGGGACAAATAATTTTTTACATATGAGGTATGATACATCCAAGTTAATGTTCGAAGCATTAAAAATATTTGATGGTGAAAGAATCACACTAATGAATGGAAGGATTACAGAAATTATCAAAAATAGTACAACCTTAGGATAACCTATCAAACAAAATGTTCATGATTTGAAATTACTCAGAGTACTTCCCTCAAAATGGAATGTAATATCTACTACTATTTGAAAATCATCACCTATCAAAGATTTGAAAATGAAATAACTAATTGGGATGTTGATGATGTATAAATATGAGATTAAATATGAAGCTGAAGATCACAATATTATAATAGAGAGTGAAAATAAAGCTCTAAAAGTGACATCTTAGAAGTATAGTATAAAAACAAAACAAAAAGTAAAAAAGGGGGAAAATTCAGATTCCTCGGGTTATGAAATGGAACTCACTAAAATAAAAAAAAATCCGAATGTTTTACAAGAAGAAAATAGGGTTTTTTAAAATCCTTCTGTAAGGATGATAGGAACCAAGATAAGTTCATTTCTATGAGTGTAAGAAATTGGTTAATATTAGACCATATTTTCCTCGACTAAATGATGAGAGAAAAATGACAAAAAAGATATACCAAAAAATGATGATTATGAGCATAAAGAAAAAAATTGCAATGAATGATACATGGAGTGTATCTGAATAATCTAACTATCCTTAAAAGTATGAATCAGAAATGTATCAATCAAATATACAAGCTAACATGTGCTTTATGCCCAATTAATAATAAAAAAGTTACAAACTTATTATTCTTATGATTCTCATTCTAGTAATTTCTCAAATGATAAACTAGTTTCATATTTTCATATATTAAAAGATTAATATTATTCTCTTAAAAATAAGAACATGTCTTCATAAAATATTCATAATTCTATTTTAAGTGAAAGAGACACTCTGTTAAAACAACAACAAGAGTTTTTTGATAAATTCAACTCATCCACTACAAACTGACTTGATTATGAGAAAAGTATTAAAGAATTAAATAATTAAGTATAATACATAATTGTTATAGTCTTGTTTTTAAGAAAGGACAAAATATCTTAAATGACATTCTTATAAAAATTTCCTTAAAAGAGAAATATTTGGAATTGGATATAAGGGTGAAAAATCTAAACTATATAAAAATTATTTTGTTCCCAATTATAAAAACACTATACGTAATCATTGTGGAACAAAAGGTCATGTCAATAATAATAATATTTTGAAAAATACTCAAATTATTGTTATTAAAATATTTTTATTTATTAGTTTTTATATGAAAAAAATTATATGCGTTATAAAAAAAGTAGATCTAGATTCCGAGATCACTACTGGCTAACAATAAAGGACCAAAGAATGTGTGGGTACCAAAACAAAAACTTGTTTAAATTTTTTTGGAGGTAACATGACATAGTAACAAAATGATATTTGGTATATGGATAGTGGTTGTTCCATTCATAATAGTGGAGATCCATTATATTTTCCTATTATTACTCAATTTTATGAAGGTTCTATCACTTTTGGTGACAATGCCGAAGGAAAAAATCATTTATGCTAGAACTGTTGGAGATATTAAGTCCATCTGAATCAACAAAGTACTATATGTACAAGGGATGAAGTACACTATGATAAGTATTTTTCAGCTTCGTGATGATGATTTTTATGTTTATTTTTTTAACAATTCCCTCTATGTGTTTAAAGATTAATACCTTAAGTTTAGAGCATCATGAACTAATAATTTTTATACTTTTAATATAAATTCCTTGTGTAAAAAAATTGAATGGTTGAACTTCTATGAAAAATGAATCATGGATATAGAATAGTATATTTGGCCATTGTAATATTTATGCTTTACAAAAATTATCTAAGAATCATTTAGTATCTGATTTTCCCAGTCTTAAATTTGATAATGAATGATTTTTTGATTCATGCCAAATTGGAAATCCAAAAAAAAAATATTTTTTCAAATCAATTAATATAATTTATACATCTAAACCTTTAGAACATATCAATATGGATCTCTTTGGACCATCCAGAATAGAAATTTTGGCTGGAAAATTGTGTGTTTATGTTTTAGTAGATGATTATTCTACATTTACTTGGATTTATTTTATAGAACATAAAAGTGAAGTTTTCACTGCCTTTGAATGTTTTTGTAAAATTGTTCAAAATGAAATAACTTTTAAAATAATTTCATTCAGAAGTGATCATAGTGGAGAATTTTAGAATCAAGAATTCAATTATTTTATATCAAATCATGGTATTGAACACACCTCTATTGCACCAAACACACCTTAACAAAATAGAATTGTTGAAAGAAGAAATTGACCTATTCAAGAAATGGAAAGGACTATGCTGAATGAATATAGTCTTCCTAACTATTTTTTGGTAGATGCAGTAAGAATATCCTATTATATCATGAATAGAGTTTTAATTCCACCTATTTTTAAAAATACACCTTATTAAATTTAAAAGAATAGAACACCTAATGTATATTACATTAATTTTTTTCGGTGAAAGGTGTATATCATAAACACCAAGGATAATCTTGGTAATTTAGATCCAAAATTTGTTGAAGGAATATTTTTAGGATGTTATACTACATCCAAAAACTATAGAGTATTTATTAAAAAGTCATGGATTTTTTAAAAATCAGTTCATCTGATGTTTTATGAAACTGATACATTTATTTAAGAGAAATATCAAACTGATGAAGTCTATGACTCTTTTGATAACATGAGTCTTGAAACCATTAAAAATTATTATAAAAATGATACTAATAAAATTCATTCCAATTCATAAGAACATGATATTGAAGAACCTAAAACTGTTCTTCCTAGAAAGTTTAGTACCCTAAAGAATTATCCTTCAAAACTGTTATAGGAGATCTCAACACAGGAATATGAGCCAGATTAAATTTAGGACACCTAGTATAATTCTCTATCATTCTATATCAGTTATAACATAATACTAATAAATAATACTTAGAAAATTAAGGTTGGATGTTCGTAATTTAATAAGATCTAAACCAATTTAAAAGACATGAAGTTTGGGAACTGGTTGAAAAACCAACCAACTATCTAGTTATAGGAACCAAGTGGGTCATTATAAATAAATAGGAAGATCAAGGGATCATTACCATTTAAAAATCTAGACTAGTTGCTAAATAATATAATCAGGAAGAAGGTATAGATTGTGATAAAACCTTTTCACATCTATCTAGATTAAAAGCTATAATAATCATTTTATCTTATGAATCGTATACGAAATTTATATTAAATCACAAGGATGTTAAATCTGCCTTTTAAAATGGTTATTTAATTGAGGAATTTTATTTGGAATTGCCCCTATTTATGAAAATCCTAAAAAATGGAATTCTGTTTTTAAACTAACTAAATATCTATATGGACATAAACAAGCACCTAGAGCTCGGTATGAATTATTCAGTTCTTTAATTTTAAAAAATCATTTTACAATTGTTTTTTAAACCCCAAATATTTATAAAAATAGTTTGTTCTGATATTTTATTAGTTCAAATTTATGTTTATGATGATATTTTTGGTTCTTCTAATAAAATTCATTCTCATGTTTTTTTAAAATTTAATGTTTAAAGAATTTTTAAATGAGTATAATGGGAGAAATAATTTTTTTAGGATATTAGATTTATTAAAAATAATTTGGAAAAATTTAAATCAATGTAACTATATTATTGAATTATTAAAAAAGTTTGGACTTGAAAACAACAAAAAATATACAACTCTTATGTGTACTAATATAAAAATTGATTTAGATGAAGCTGGAAAAATAGTTGACAACAAGTTATATAGAGGTATGATTGGTAATTTTTTATATCTTACTTCTAGTAGATTAAAAATTATTTTTTCTATATGTATTTTTGTTAAATTTCAATCAAATCGAAAAGAGGCCCATAGTACTTATTTTAAATGATTTTTTAGGTATTTAAAAGGAACACTTTTTAATATCTTCTTTACACGAAAACATATAATTATAATTTGATTTCATATTCAGATGATTATTTTATAGGCTGTAGATTATATATAAAAAATACCTCAGGAACCTATCACTTTTTAGAAAATTATATTGTGTCTTGGTCTAGTGAGAAACAACACTCAGTTTCTCTCTCAATATATGAGTCAAAATATGTATCGTCTGGCAGTTACTGTGCACAAGTATTGTGAAGGAAAAACACTCTATCAGACTTTGGACAAAATTTTAATACTATGCCTATTTTATGGGATAATAATAGTGTTATTCGCATTTCTAATAACCGTATAAGTCATTTTAGGACTAAGAAAATTGATATAAGGAATCATTTTCTAAGATATAATGTTCATAAAAATGTTATAAATTTTGTTGAAACTGAATATAAATTGGCTAATATTTTCATAAAACCACTTCCCACTTCCAGTTATAATTTTATTAAAGGGGTGTCAGGTTTATTTAATTTTATATAAGTTTCTATTTATTTATTTAACTTTTAATTAATATTTATTTTAAAAAAAATTAGTGTTTATTTTACCCTCGATGTATATTTATTTAAATAATTTGGTTTTAAGTAACCAATTTCCAGAAAAAATGTAATAATTACCATACATAATTGGCTCGAGAAACAAGGCTATGTTATTATCTATTAGAAATCTTTCTAATTACATTACCCCTTTATTTCTCAAACTGTTTCATCTACCCAAACATTTGTCTACCTTCAAAAACCTAGAATCTAAAAACATTTCGAACCATAGATTCTTAGAAATAGAAAATACCAAGAGAACCGATGAAGGAGAATCCAGTGACCCAAAGTGTCAATGAGCTCCATCAAGAAAGACTCTTCAAATAATGGTCATAGATTTTGAGTTGATTTATGAGACAAACCTTCTTCTTAATAATGTTTTATAATTTCATGTTTTGTAAATTCTATTCAATGAATTGAATATAGAGTTTCTTTACGATGTAGAACTGAATAATTTCTACAGTAGTGTAGGATTTAGTTTTGGTGAAATAGAATATGTTTTATCTTTGAATACAGAATACATGGAATTTTTGATTTCTTATATAGAAATATATTAGATTTTGAATTTTCCTCATGAATGTGTATTTCATTTTGAGCTAAGATCTATTGGATATAATGATCATAAATCTCTAGACATTATACATTTTCTATTTTTATCAACTAAAATTATGAAAATTATTGTTAAAGATCTTGAGGTTGATCCAAAAACGAAATTTATGTTTATTCAAATAGAAATTTCCTAAAGAGTGGATGATATGGATAAATTTTGTACCCTGATATGAATATCATGTTTTTGTTCATTACTAACATAAGTTAATTTTTACTAGATACATGTTGAGATATCTATATTATTTTTACCAATCATAGTCTTGAATTTCATTTTATTTCTATAGAAGTATAATCTCATTATTTATGTCTAGGAAAAAGTTGACTCATTTATTTGATGCAATAATAAAATGTCATAATTGTAATGTTATAAAAGCCAGTACTATTAGGAATTTTGTATTTTTATGGAGTACTGTGAAATGTAAGATTATGTTAGTTAGTTCAGATGACCAATAAAAGTCTTGATCATTTTCTCAAGGGGGGAGAAAAGCTCTATAAGAAGAGAATGAATTGGGGAATCCATAACTAATGGTGTCCCTAAATCTGCTAAACAAAAATTATGATTTTATATTATAGAAAATCAAGAAGAAGATAAAAAATAAGTTATATAGAAGATAGTTATGAAACCAAGGAATATGGAAGAACCAACAACTGAAGACCCATTGTTAGGTTTACATGAAGCATCCCGTTCGGTTCATTTGGAAGAAATAGTACAAGAAGATTATCAACAATATGAAAGTAACATTTGAGATCTTCATGATGTTCCATAGGAAAATGATGAGGCTATTCGAGATGAATCTATTAAAGAAGTGGATTCCCAAGAAGAACAACATGTTAACATATAAAAAACTAATTCTACAGATTTTTTCGAACATCAGGCTATCTCAGCCATTGACTAGTCATTGGGGAGACCAAGATCTGTCTCAAAAAAAAATAGGTACATGATAATGTTTCATGATCAAGTGAAATGTTTTTTGAGAAGTTTTCTATTAATCCCTTATCCATTTTGACTATTTATCAGTCCAAGAATCTAGATAAAGGGACTTCAGATTATTTAACTAATCGATTGAGGATCTTGTGATCAAATTCAATAATGTTTAAGAGGAAAAATATATTCTTAGATAGTAGCTAGAAGCTGCAAAAAATGTGTATGATTATTTTAATAATTAATCATCCCCAAGGATAGTGTTTGTGTTTATTCATAATAATCTTCATGAAATTAAAAAATATTCATTTTCAAAAAACAATTTTGATACTTTTAAGAGGGAGATGCAAGATTAGATTGAAAAAATAATGTTTGAATATAATTCAAAAATAGAGTTGGCAGACCTAAATTAATATATGGGAATCTAGTTTGAGTCCATCAGGGGATGTGTTAGTCAATTAAGTACTTATACTTCATCCCCTTCAACCTTTCTAGATAGTAATAGAATATTTCAATCCATCACATTTATCATAGATGATATGAATGAAAGATTTCATAACCTTTCATGCACCAGTTCTTCTTTTTCAGTCTTGTTGGACAACCAATTATTTATTGTTGGGAAACTAACCTCCAGTGAACCCAGTATTAGAATTATTCTTAATAATTTAAGTGATCAGTTTTTTAGGTTTATGCAAAAATCGGAGAGTATTCATGAATTTTTGAAAGAAAATTTAGTTGAAAATCTTCATGTGAATCAAGATTCCAAAATTTTGATGAGAAAGTTGAGAGATAGTGTTGTTGAAATATTACAAGAATAGATGGTGTAATTGAAAGAGGTGTTTCAAGCTACTCAGGACCCTATAGAACCAGCACTACAAATAGATCCGGACCAAACCCTTTTACCTTTTACCAGATTGATTGACTAACCTTTTCCCATATCCAATCTGTCTACTATATCTGTACAATTTTATTAATAAAGTTTTGTTATTTTTAATTTTCCGTGATTTATTTGATATCCTTTTATGTTTATCTAAATTTCTAGAATACATAATTTATTTCTCCAAACATTTCATTCTAACATTCAATTACTCTTCTGTGCAAAATTAAAAGTGTTTTAATATTGTTTTCTATACTTTATATTTTATATAACAAAAAGGGGTAGAAAACTTGATAAACACAATATTTCATTTTATCAAAATAATAATATGAAATATAAATGCTATTATAAATATTTTCCTTAAATATTTTTATAAAATTCTATATTGTGTTAATAAATTAATGGGTTTTGCGATCATAAAAAAGGGGGATATTTTTTGGCATATATTGTCTCGAAAATACTCTTTAATTTATTCTTATTTTTATTCTCATAAATGCCCTTGTTTTTTAGTAATGATTTTACATGAAGAGTATTTTAGGGAATTAATATTCATTATACTATTTATTCTGAAATTATATTCAAGATTTTAATTTATAAAGAATATTCATTAAATTTTTTGGGTCTCATTTATAAGAATTTTGGAAACATTGTCCATGCCCTATATTGATAAGAATAATGTAAGGAATAAACTCTATGTTTTGTATAGCATGTATGTATCATGATCCGTACATTTTTATTCAACCATAAACTGGAAGAAGAATGAATGGTGTCTCAACCCTATGTTCAAAATAGTAAATATGGTTAATCAACCCTAAGTATTCAGAAAAATCTTGTTAATATAACATACATTTGAAAGGAACCTTATGTTTTTCAAGAGGGGAAAGTATGGATAATAAACCATACTTTTAAGATCCATATTACCTTTTCTACCTTACATTAGGAGAATAAAAGATACTTAGTTGAACCCTATGTTTGGTATTTTGTTATTTTGTGAATGAACCCAACATTTTAATTTGCAACGTCAAGAATTTAAATCGGTTATATATTTCATGATTTGTGCAATGATCTTGATAGAGTTATAGGCTATTTCAAATATCATTTATTACTATTTCAAAGCACATTATATATGATTCAAATAAATATATTTAATATAGAAAATCAGTCTTATTCTTAATAGAAGTTACGATTAACCTATTTTATTTGAATTTGAATATCTATGATTTATCAACTATCATTTGTGGATATGGAATTTTGAAGCAGGATATTCTCTTTATATTCTATCTGTGTATCATATTTTGAAAAGTAAGAGGCGTAGGATATTTTAAATAGAACTATATTTTTCATATACATTCATACTCTGGTAGAAATATTTTTACCATGCTACAATAATCGAACATATCAGAAGAGACTTCACTTTAGTGAAGTACATGATCTATATTGATCCACTATAAGTTTGTGACTGTTATGTTTTGTTGGTTATTTTAAATTGAATATCTTTTTGTAACCTGGATTGCATCAGACTCATTCTTTCTTGAAGACTATTATTTTTGAAAAATAAGATCTATCAAGATTCAATTTATATTTCTACAATTGTGAAGTTCAACCAGTTTCAAAAAATCATTCTCTTTTGGTTATTTGAGTTTCGAATGCTTGTTCTCAGTTATGGTGGTGTAACAGAGTATCAATCTATATTGTGGATAAATATTTCTCTATTATAGATCCAGAAGTCTATATTATTATACTTTTTTGTAAAGGTGTCAACTTCCTACACTCAGTTTCAGAATTTCGGTCTTATGATAAAAGGACCATTCTAGTGAAATTCACCAAGATCGCAGGGAGAGTATTTTGTGGTGTGGACTATGGGATATTTATGCCCTGACCCACTATAAAAAGTTGTTTTATTTATTTCTATTCATCCACTGCATATTTTAATATAGATAAAAAATGATGCATATCTGCTTAAATTACATACAGTGTCCAAATCCATAATTGTGGATGTTTTTAAAAATACACAATTCACCACCCCCTATAGTGTGTTACATTTTATATCCTGACTTAACAAATACAAGATTTATCAGGATTGTTTTCATATAAGAGTTAATGGGAGGATAAGGAATGAAAATAAATTGAAATAAAATTAATAGAAGAAGGAATAGGATTTACATCTTTAATTTTCCTCCTTGATAACTAACATAAGGGAAGGGGTTTTGGTCTTTTAGAAAGACCAAGAACTCCTGCAAGTAGGTGAGAGAACAGGGAATAGGATTTGTAAAAAATATATACAATCTTAAATGGTTAGAGGTGTGGGGGAAGGAGTGGTATTTATAGTGGAGGAGAGGGGTGATTTCTCATTATTTTATTTATTATTTTATTATTATTCTCAAGGAAAGTGATACTATTGATTCTTGAAACTAAATATAGTAATAAGTGCATGTGAGTTTGAAAAAAGTTTTAATAAATCATCCATGACTCAAGTAATAGTGTATTTAGCTTATAATGTATTTATACTATAATTATTGTATTCTACTATTCACTAAAAATTCGAGTATTTTAGAAAAATACCAAAAATTCACCCTAACCATTTTCAGCATATTGAATTAAAAATTGAACACCATTTTCTGAAATTAATTTTCTAACTATGAGAAATATAATTTTTAATTAAAATTATTATTTACTCGAAAATTAATTTTTACATTTTTAACTAATTTTATAATAGTTTCAAAAATTAACTAGGGTCGCATAAAATAATCCTAAAATCAACTCACAATAAAATATTGATTTATGAATAATTTCTTATTAAAAAATATTTTCTTTTAAATAGTTTTGTTAATTATAATATTTTAATTAAAAATTTATGACTTACAGAAATATCAATACTTAAATATTAATTTTTAAAATATTAATTTACTTACACTATAATAGAATAATATCATAATTTAATTTATAAGATTTATAATTTTTATTGATACATTCATTAGTGAGGTTACTATTTTATTAACTAGATTAATATTCATTAGGGTCACATTTATGTTCCTATGGGCATGTTACTATATCATCGGTATAGATTCCTTAACTTTTAGAAATTCCTTTTATTTTATTCATTATTCATTTTAGTTATCAGTATTATGTTCTTTAAGTGATTGTATATGATCAATACAATATGAAATAAGCATAAGAAAAGAAGTTTTAATGATAAATTACTATAACATTACAATCTCCCCTCCAACAAAAATTACATCCTTGAAATTTCCAGATTGTCACCCCATTAAAAGATTTGGTTAGTTCTTCATTATAATATATTCAAGATCCCACATAAACTCTTCAATATTATGTTTTTTCCAATGTAACTTTACCATTTTATTTATCCTATTCCTCGAGACCTGTTATTTAGTGTCTAGAATCCTGATAGGTTCTTCATTGTAAGTTAATTCATGTTTTAATTCTATTCCTTCAGATGTGAGTACATGTTTTAGGTCTATCATATACTTCCTTAACATGGAGACATGGAACACATTGTGTACCTTACAAATGATATTCCACATCTCCAAATGAAAAGAAACATCTCTAACTATCATTAGAATTTTAAAATGACCAATATACATAGGGAAGAGTTTCCCTTTCTTCCCAAATCACATAACACACTTCCATGAAGATACTCTCATGAAAACATAATCTCCTACTTGAAATTCCAAATCCTTCTTTTGATTATCAGCATAACTCTTTTTATTTCATTTAGATGATTTGATATGGGTTTGACAAATCTTTACCTCTATTGTTGTTTCCTCTATAATCTTTGGTCCTACAATCTTTCTTTCTCCAACTTTACAACAACATGTTAGTGTATGAAACGTCATTCTGTACAATGATTTATATAGTGGTATTTTAATGCTAGAATAGAAAGTATCATTGTTGGAAAACACTACCAAAGGTAAATATTGATCCTAGAAACCTTGAAAGTAATGTGATTATGATATCAAAATGTCTTCTAACGTTTGGATTAACCTTTTTGACTACCTGTTAGTTTGAGGGAGATTAGTAGTACTCAAATAATGCACAGTATCCAGGGAAATCTAAAGACTTCTCCATAATTTAGATGTCAATTTTAGATCATGATAAAAGAATATTAAAATAGGCTCTCCATGAAGTCTTAAAATATCATTAATATAGAGTCATGAAAGGCACACCAGGGGAAAATTTTCCCTTATAGCAAGTTAATGTGCAGGTTTGGTAAGTCGATGAACAATCACCATTATTGCATCATTATTTCTTGAAGTTTTTGGTAATCTGGTGAAAAAATCAATGGTGATATCATCCCATTTCCATGTAATAATAGGTAAGGGTTACATGAAACCACTAGGATTTTTTATTTAGGAATTCACATATAATAAACTAAACATCATGATACATAATTAACAATTTCCAGCTTCATGTTACCACACCAAAAACTTTCATTCAAATATCTATACATATTAGTGAACTAGGGTGTATAGAGAAATTATAACAATGGGAATCATCTAATAACTCTCTTTTTATCTTGAGTATAGAGGGAACACAATTCCCCTTACAAAATTTTATAATTCCATCCTCATACACGATGTCTTCCAACATCCCATCATTCACAAATTTTATTTTCTTTTGAAGATTATCATAATTAGTATGAGAACATTTAATCCTTTATAATAATGATTTTTGGTAAAATGATTGATAAAGTAAATATGTTTCATATTCCTTGAAAATTCCCATATCCATATCATCTAGATCCATGAACATGGGATCGTTATAAACCCTCATTTTGTTTATAAATCCATGATCCTTCCTAATCAATATGTATTCTACCTTATTAACATTCTTAAGGTTATAGTTCATGGAAAAATCATAATATTTGAGTAGCTTGAGCCATCACCTTTTCCCCTTATTGAGTTGTTTTTGTGAGAAGATATATTTTAAATTATTCTGATCTATATATGTCTCACATATTTTACTATAGAGATAGTGCCTCCATATTTTAAGAGAAAATATTAAAGCCTCTTACTAAGAAACATGAATTGGATAGTTTTTTTCCTGATTTTTTTTCATCATTGATGCATAGGCAAGAACTCTATCATTTTTCATAAGGACACACCCAATTTATTTCTTTGACACATCACTATAAATCAAAAACCCACTGTTTCCCAATGGTAGAGTAAAGATTGAAGAATTCACCAATATCATCATTAAATTTTCAGAACATTCTTCAAATTCTTTTGTCTATGTGAACTTAACCCCTTTAATAGTGATCTTGGTTAATGGGTTATCTAATTGGGTGATGTTCTGAACAAAACATTGATAAAAACCTACTAAACCAATAAAACTGCGTACCTAGGTTCTGTTCGTTGGTGTAGCCCATTCCTAAACTACCATTTTCATCATAATATCAACTAATATTTCATCCTTATATAAAATATTTCCCTGAAAATAAACTATTTGAAGAAAAAATTCAAACATTTTAAACATCCCATATAACTCGTTTCTTTTAAGATCCTTCAAAACAATTCACAAGTGACTCTCCTTATCATCATATCTTTTGGATTATTCCAAGATATCATAAATAAATACCACAAAAATGTCATCAAGATATTCATTGAAACCACTATTCAATAGATCCATGACAACAGAGGGTTCATTAGTCAGTTAAAATGGAATTATTGTAAAATCATAAATTCCATACCTAGTTTGAGAAGATATATTTATAATTACTTCCTTACTCAAATGAAATTGATGATATACAGATAAAAGGTCAATATTTGAAAAATATTGGGCTGAATGAAGTTGATCGAATAAGTCGTCAATACCAGGCATGGGATATTTATTCATTATTTTAATAGCATTGATTTCTATAAAGTCAATGCACAACCTCATGGATCCATCTCTCTTCTTGAAAAAAAGAATAGGGGAAAATATTATTTGGTCACATATTGTTACAAACACCTATACCCTTCAGGTAAGTACCAGGGTGTTTTATTCAACAATTATAAAAATATGTAAAATCAATTCTTTACTTATTCCCATTTTCCTTATTTTGTTTTCTAGAGTTTCCAATAACCCTCTTCTTCTATTTTGTTTCTTTAAAGTCATAAGACTGAGAGAATTATTTTTTTATCATCATAGCACATGACACTATATCTTTGTATGATAATAAATTTTGGGGAACTATTTCCCTTCGGTGGAATGGTTTTAGAACACAAAAAATAATCAATCTTTCTCATTATATTATGTATATATTCCACAGAATGACTTGTTAATATTGTAGGGGTGTATTCATACTTGGAAATATTTTTATCCTCTTTTTATCTTAGACTCGGGAATTTACTTTCCATATCTGCTCATTGTTCATGGGGAATAAATTTCTCCAGAAAAAATTAATTAAAATCCCTCCATTCCATACTTTTAATTTCTTACTCCTTTTTTTATTAGATTTTTTACCCCCATTAATCTGCATCTCTTGATAGAAGATAAAATACCATGGAAACCTTCTTCCTTTTGTTACATTCAAAAGTAAGAAATATACTCTCTAAAGAACATATCCACTTCTTAGATATAAATGGGTTTGTAATCCCATTGAATGATGGAGGATGTCGTCACATAAAGCAGTCTAACATTTATCTTCCACATTGTAGATCAGGATGCTTTATAAAGGTAAGATTATTTTTGAAAACCTAAGTTATATGTCCATGTATATTTATATGTTTTTCAGAATCAATAACAACCCTAGAACTAATATCATTATCTTCTATAGGAGAAAAATCCCTACATGGGATATAAATGTTCATGCGGTTTCCATTCCTTCAACTTGGCTCCATTTATAAATAATGGAATACACTAGATTAGGATATAAATAATAATGTATATTCTCAATACTAGAAAAATAAATAACATTAATTGAAGTTATATTCATTTTTATCCTCATAATAATAAATATGGTTTCATTGGGGACATCATTACTTTTAAATCTTTCAAAACAGTTTGTAAATAAAATGTGAATTATCATAAGCATATCACCTAGGATAGTCAATCCAGGTGTGCAGTAAGGCCTGTTTTTGTTTGCCAGGTTACACAAAGTCAAACCAAAAACACCTTGTCTGAGTTATTACTTGTATGTACATCTGAGCCAGAACCACATCCACATGTAATATCTATAAAGTGATCTATTACATGGAATAACCAAATAATATATTCCTTATGAAAATATTACGATTTTCTTCTATTTATATCCTCAATTTCTATCTTATGGTTATTTTCCATAATTAAGGTTTTGTAAATATAATTTTAATGGTTTCTACTCAATTTTGTTTAATTGCAACGATAACACCACTATGCTAGAATCTCAGATCTCATGAATCTTTTATTATGTTGGCATATAAAGAAGGAAGACACATACAAAAGGACCTAACAGTTTAGTAGATTTTGAAAAACCATATAAATTCATCAGTTCAATATTAAAAATTGAAATGAAATACATTTTATAAACTCTTTTAGAAACACACTTCTGCGTCTATATTGTCATTGCATTTCATTCATAAAATTTATCATGGAATCCTAGGGAAATAAAAATAAGAAAGGGGTGACCATATAAGCTCAGGAAGGGTAAGTAATACAATGGAAGAAAAAATATAAATCATGGTGAATAACTAAATGTACACATTCCATAAAAACATAATCTTAAGAATAAAATGGAGGGAATTAAAAACTGGTAATTCCATAATAAAACATAACCATGGATATTCTTCTAGTAATATAATCATATGGAAAAATAATGACTAGATACATAAGGAGAGAATGAATAATGTTGGACAATATAATCATACAGTCAAGGCCTCGTCCATGACACCATACATGATGGGTAAAAACCTAGTCTAGTTTGTCTCTTGAGACATATTGATGCATCGAGGGGCTATAGCGGGCTCCACCCATCACATACTAAGTAAAATTTATTCTTTATATGAAAGGGTAGAGATATAATCAATATATAAATTCTAATTGAAAATAAAATATGAAATTTAAATAACTTTCCCCTATCAATAAACATAAACACTAATCATTCAGAGTAATATGGTTAATAGTATCAAGATACCACATCTACAATCAAAATAATTATAAACCATTCAATAAAATGTTGTAGATTATATCATAAAATATTAATACCAATT
This sequence comes from Viscum album, assembly GCA_963277665.1. Classification (NCBI taxonomy): domain Eukaryota; kingdom Viridiplantae; phylum Streptophyta; class Magnoliopsida; order Santalales; family Viscaceae; genus Viscum; species Viscum album. The sequence goes on from OY728141.1 coordinate 519,139,259, forward strand.
AACCATAAGAATCAACAATAGTGTTGAAATTGATGGAAATACTCTTATAAAATCATCGATTAATACTTGATAGAAATACTCTTTTACATTGCAAAGAAGTGTTATTTTTGAAAAATCATTGTATAAAACCAAAAGTAAAAAAATATAGTTTTTTCATAATAAAATTATTGATTTTATAATTTTATTCTTAAGCCATATTATATAGTGCACAATAAAATAGGTAATAATTCAAGAAGTTCCCTTGAATTTGGCTTTTTTATCAGAAAGAATTTGAGAAATATCGTTTTAAAACCTAAAAATTCCCATATAAAAGAGAGATTATGATTGTTATATAAACATAGAACATTAACACATAATTTACGAAGATTATATAAAAATTATTCGGCATTTAATTGGAAAAAATGTGAAAAAAATTAACCTGAATAAAATTGGTGGTTCAAGTAGAAAACCCTTCCCTTATGTTTGAATGTGTTCTTCATTAGACCTTAATGTCCTAGATGATCAAATTAAATATTTAAATTAATTAATTAATAAGCTCATTTAAAATTATTTTATTTATTATAATTTTATTAAATTCATTTATATCCATTTTTTTGAGATATAATATACAATATTATTTCTCGGGAGCATTCATCTCCTTGGTTTTCATGATTGGTATACATGTATATGAGTAAAAAAGTTCATGTAAAATGTCTATAATTATCCTAAATTGTAATTACATGTTACTAATGAAATCCCATAAGTGTAATTTTAATTTTAATTATTTTTTTCCCATATATGAGGATGAATCTTTAGATAACATGTTAATGCTAATCATTTAGCTTAATTTTAGTTTTTTTATCACAATGAACTAGTTTTGTTATATTATTTAATATTATGTATATACAATGGTTTTAGTAACTTAAATAAGTAATAAGATATATTTTATAATCTATTTCAACTATAAAAAGGTTTCCTGAGTATCCTTTAAGGATAAATTAATGAACTAAAGTTGGTCATTCTTGAAGGTTCCAAATCAGCACCTCCCTGACGATGATTTCGTTTTAAAGAGTGAGAGATAAAGAGGGAGGGAGTGATAGAGAGAGAGAGAGAGACTACTGATATTGATAATGGGTATTACATTAACATGATATAATTCCAGTATATAGATGATATTGGAGTTATCATGATCATTTGGATAGAGGAGTTGTGGATAGGATAAAGAAAAAAAAAATAAATTGAAATGAAATTAAAAGAAAAATGATGAGGATTTACCTTTTGAAGTATTCTCCAAAAGAACCTCCTTAAGGGAAGGGGTTTTGGTATTTTTGGAAGAAAAAGAGCTTATAGAAGTGGGTGAGATACTAGGTAAGTGTATTTTTTAATATTTTATACAGGTTTCAAGGTTTAGAGGTGTAAGGATAAGGGTTCATGAGGGGTGGTATTTATAGTAGAGGAGAGGGGTGATTTATCATGATTTTTCCATTATTTTATTATTTTTCATAAGAAAAGAAATAGTGTTTATTTTTTTCACTAAATAAAATAAAAAATTCATTTGAGTTTTTACATAGGTTTATTACATCATCCATGACTCAAGGAATAGTATATTTACCTTATAATGTAATTATACTTTAAATTGTCGTATTTTACTATTCACTAAAAATTCAAGTATTTTAGAAACAAACCAAAAATTCAACCGAACCATTTTTTTATGTGTAGAATTTAAAATTGAAATCCAATTTATGATAATAATTTTATAAATATGGGAAATTTTATTTTTAATTTAAATCATTATTTACTCGAAAAAATACAATTTTAAATTTATAACTGATTTTATAACACTTTCAAAAATTAACTAAGGTCTCATAAAATTATCCTAAAATCATAAGTCAAAGATATTTTGATTTATGAATAAATTTTATGAAGATAAATTTTATTTTAATTCATTTTATTATTTATTATATTTTAATTAAATATTTATTACTTAAAAAATACCAACACTTAAATATTGATTTTTAAAATATTCATTTTCTTACACTATGATATAATTATATCATAATTTCATTTATAAGATGGAAAAATTTTGTTATACATTAATTGGTGAGGTTAGTATTCTATTAGTTGGTTTACTATTAATAGGGCCCACATTTCTGTACCTAAGGGCATGTTAATATTTCATCGACATAGGTTCCTTAACTTCTAGAAATGCATATTATTTCATTTATTCTTCATTTAAATTTTTTTATTATATTTCATTACTATGGTTATATGAAATATAATATATGAAATAAATATGAGAAGATATATTTCATTGATAGGGTTCTGGGAAATTACATTCTCCCCTCCTAAAAAATTTAGTCCTCAAAATTTCCAAATTATCACCCCAAAAAATGATTTGGGTTATTATTCACCATTAGTTCCATATGATCTCATGTTGCCTATTTAATTATACAATATTTTCATAGAACCTTTACCAGCTGAGTTGTTTGATTCCTTAACACCTATTATTTAGTGTCCAAAATCCAGGTAGTCTCTTTATATTAAGATAAGTCAGGTTCCATTTCTATTCCCTCATATGCGAGTATATGTGTGGGGTATCAGATATACATCCTTTTCAAGGAGATGTGGAACACATTGTGTACTTTATAATGAATAGGTAGTTTTCCAAATGATAATCCACATATCTAACTCTCTCTATAATTTCCAAAGGACCAATGTAACTGGGGTACATTTTACCTTTCATACTAAATCTTATAACACCCTCCCATGGAGATAATTTCCAGAAAACGTGATATCCCACTTGAAATTACAAATACTTTGTTTCATTATTAGCATAGTTTTTTTTCCAACCTTAAGACGCTTTGATATGGGTTTGAATGGTCTTTACATCCACTATTGTTTCCTTCATAAGCTCTGGGCTTACAAACATTCGTTCACCAACTTCATGACAATAATTTGTTTAACAAAACCTCTTTTTATACAATTCTTTATATGGTGTCATTTGAATACTATATTTGAAACTATTAAGGTAAGAAAACAATACCAAAGGTAAATATTGATCCCACTAACACTGAAGCTCATATGACCATGATCTCAACATTTTTCTAAAGTTTAGATCATCCTTTTTGACTGCCCATTAGTTTGAGGGTGATAAGCTGTACTCAAATGAAGCTCGGTATCCAAGGATTTCTAAATCATTTTCCAGAATTTATATGCAAATCATGGTTCACCCTTATAAAATATTCAAAGTAGTGCTCCATAAAGTCTTACAACATTATTAATGTAGATTCATGCAAGGTTATCTTATGAAAAATATAGAATTATAACAAGGAAATATACAAATTTGGTATATTGATCAATAATCACCCATATTTCATTATTCATTCTTGGAGTTTTTGGTGATCTAGTGAAAACATACATGGTGATATCATCCCATTTCCATGTAGGAATGTGTATGGGTTTCATGAAACCTTTAGGATGTTGTCTTTCAGCCTTCACCTATTGAAAGACTAACCATCTTGATACATAATTAGTAATTTCTTTATTTTTGATATGCCAGTAGAAATGTTCTGTCAAATCCTTATACATATTAGGGATATTATGGTGTATAGAGAAATATGAACTATGGGAATCATCCAATAACTCCCTTTTTAGCTTGGGTATAGAGGGATCAGAAATCGACTTCCCAAATTTCATAAATCCTTCCTTATACATGATGTTTTCAAACATCAAAACATTCACAAAATTAATTTTCTTTTGAATATTTTCATCATCAGACCGATAACTTTTAATCATTTCTAATAATGATGGTTGGGAAACCAATAGGTAAATTAATTATGTTTTACCTTCCATTACAATTCACATATCCATATTTTCAAGATCCATGTACACCAGATGCTTGTAAATCATTATTTTGTTCATAACTCTATGATCCTTCCTACTCAATGCATATACTCCCTTATTCTCCTTACCATGGTGGTACAATATTGAAAAATCATAATAAATGGGGAGATTTAGCCATTTAAATTTCCACATGTTAAGTTATTTCTATGAGAAGATATATTTTAAACTCATGTGATCTATATATATATATCACATCTTTCACCATAGAGATATTGTCTCCATATTTTAAGATCAAATATTATAGCCTCTAACTCAAGATCATTAGTTAGATAGTTTTTTTCATGAATTTTTAACTACCATGATGCATTTTAAATAACCATTTCATTCAGAATAATGAAAAACCTATGTCCTTTCATTGATGAATCTCTATAAATAACAAGCCCACCATTTTCCGATGGTAGTTTCTGGATTGGATCATTCACCAATCTCATTGTTAATTCTTCAAACAATCATTCACATTATTTTTATTCCATATGAGCATAACCCCTTAATGAGTGAGCTTGGTTATTTTGTTAGATAATTGGGTGATGCATTTAATTAAATATTGATAATAACCTATTAAACCAATAAAATTACATACCTCAGTTATGTTCATTGGTGTAGTCCATTCTGAATGGTCCTTTGTCTCGCAGGATCAATTATGATTCCATCATTAGAGACAATATAGCCAAGAAAAGAAATTGTTTTAATCCTGAATTCATACTTTCTAAAATTCCCATATAACTCATTTCTTCTAAGAGTCTTCAAATCAATTATCAAGTGATTATTTTTATCTTTATATCTTTTTGAGTATAAAGATATGTCATCAATAAATACCACAACAAATTCATCAATATATTCCTTGAAGACTCTATTCATTAGATCTCTAAAAATGGAGGGTGCATTAGCCAATAAAAAATGGAATTACTATAAACTCATAATTTATATACTTGGTTTGAAATTTTTTATTTGAAATATCATTCTTCCTCATACATAACAGATGATATCAAGATCAAAGTACAGTCTTCAAAAATATTGGCCTTCATTAAGTTGATCGAATAAATCCTTAATATGAGTAACGAGATAATTTTTTATTATAATATCATTGATTTCTCCATAGTAAATGTGCAGCCTTATAGATCGCGCTTTCTTCTTGACAAATGGAACATGATATCCCTAGATAGAAACACTAGGGAGGATAATTCCTTTATCTCTAAATTCCCTTAGTTGTTTCTATAGCTCCACTAATTCCACTATGTCTATTTTATAAGGATTATTTGATATTGGCCATGAACCAGGAATTAAATCAATACAAAACTCAATTTCACACTCTGGAGGATGTCCTTATAAATCCTATATAAATACATCAATGTATTCTTTCACAATAGGCACATCCTAGTTTTGAACACTTTCATACTCACCCATAGATATTGTTTTCTCTTACTCACCAATAAATACATTCATAAGAGCTATTAGGGGTGGATCTAGATAAGAATCAGATAGTGTGGTTTCTAATCTAATGATAAGGGACTCTACATAATTATAAAAAATTTAAACTTCCTTCTTCTTGTAGTAGATTTTCACATCATAATATTAAAACCAATCAATTACAAGAATTGTATTGTTGTAAATCATAGGTATGATGATAATTTCCTCAACTAAAGCATGTTTATGTGTCATAATGTGGATTGATTAACACATATTTGTTGTATTAAAAAATCCCTTAGGAGTTTTGATTGACAACTCCTTTATTAAATAAATTTGTCAATATCTACTTTTCTTGGAATGCTGGGAAGATATAAAATAATGAATTGAACATGAATCAAATAAATCATTGGATAAGTTTGAGGAAATGATTAAATTACCTACCACCACATAATTAGGAACTTCAAACTCAGTAGTTGTGACTATATAATCATGACTTTGATCCCTTGGATTTCTTTGGGGGAATTTTCCTTGGTTCTTAGGACAATCATTTTCTTAATTTCCCATCACTTTGAAATAGTAGCTTTGAAAATTGGTGGTTTCATTCATTCCCTTGAAATAATGGGCTTAATGTCCTTTTCCTCCACACTTTTAACAAAAACCCATACCCTTACAATAACTACTAGGGTGTTTCTTCCCATAATTATAACATGATAACAAATAAATTATTCCCTTCTTCACCTTTTCCTTATTTCCTTTTACAGAGTGTTCAGAAAACCTCTTCTTATCTTGAATTACTTTAAAGTCATAAGATTTAGAGAATTATTTTTCTTTATTGACATCACATGAGACTATATCTTCATACTATTAGAAATTTTTGGATACTATTTCCCTTAGAAGGAATGGTTTTAAACAATCAAAAAATATATAAATCTTTCTCCTTGAATTATATATGTAGTCTACAGCATACCTTTCTAATATTATAATGTTGGATTCATAGTTGGAAACATTTTCAACATATTTTTGTCTTAGACTCACGAATTTACTTTCTATATTCTCTTGTTGTTCACAAGGAAAATATTTTTCTATGGAAATTTCCTTTAAATACCGCTATTACATACTCATGATTTTTCCTCCTCTTTTTTGTTTTAAATTAGTGAGAACCATTAATATGAATCTCCCAATAGATAAAAAACTACCATAACAACCTTCTCCCTTTTATTACTTCCCAAAGTGAGAAATATATTCTATAAAAAACTTATCCACTGCTTAGCTACAAATGGGTTTTTAGTAACATTCAATGATGGAGGTAGTTTTCACATAAAATGAGCCGACATTTATCATTTATGTTATGGATCATGATGCTCTATATGAGTAAGGTTATTGTTCGTACGTATAGTTAGTTGTCCTAGTATAGTTATATGTTTCTCAACACCATTCTAATCTCCAAAACCAATATCATAATCATTCATATAAAGGAAATCCCTACATGGGATACATGTGTTAATTTGGTTTCCATTCTTTATAATAGGCACAATTTCTAAATAATGGCATACAACCGATTACATTATCAATAATAATGTATAATCTCAATACTATAGAAATACATAACATTACTTTAAAATATATTCATAGTTTCTCTCATAATCATAAACATGGTTTCTTTGGGGAAATCGTTAATTTCAAATCCTTCAAAATGGTTAGTAATGAAAATGTGAATTATCCTTTTTATATCCTTGAGGAGTGTCAAACTAGGTGTGTAGTAATGCCTATTCTCGTGTACTAGGATACCCCGAGTCAGGCCTAGAACAACATTTCCAAGATGTTACTCCAATATAAATTTGTTCCAGAACCATGTCCATATTTAGTATCCAGAAAGGGATGTACTTCTAGGAAGACCCATATAATATCTTACTTACCAAAAATTCAACTATGTTATTCTATTCTTCTCCTCAATTTATATCATAGGGTTATGTTCCATACTATATCTTTTCTAAATATAGTTTCCAAGGCTTCAAATAAATTTCATCTGATACCTACTATAAAACCCTGACCCTAGAATCATAGAGCTTGTGCATTACATTGTTATGTTATAATATAAACAAGTAAGTCACATCATAAAGGGAAAAATAGTGTAGTATCTCTCGAATAACTAGATACATATATAGGTTCAACATTACAATTTGAAGTGAAATACATCATAGAAAATTCATTGGAAAGACTCTCTTTATTCTAGATTATCATTGCATGTCATTGATAAAATTCTTCTTGTAATCCTAGGAAAAATAATCATAAGAATGGGGTGATCTCAAATTCTCAGTAATGTTATGTAATATAGTGAAAGTAAAAATATAAATCATGGTGAATAACTAAAAGTACACAATATATTAAAACATAATTTGATCTTAAAATAGAAGGAATTAAAGTCTTTCAATGACATAATAAAAGATAACCACAAATATTATATTGTTTTAATAATATACTAGAAAAAAAGTTTCATTTTGAGGGAATGCATAATTTTAGACATTATAATCATACCATCATGGCATCAGCGGAGACACCATACAAAATGGTTAAAAACCTAGGTGAGTTTGCCTCATGAGACCTACCAATGCATCGAGGGGATATAGTGGGCCCAAACCATCACTTACTAAGTCAAATTCATTCCTCATATAAAATAGTAGAAACATAATCAACATGTAAAATCATATTAAAAGTAATATATGAAATTTAAATAACTTTTCTCAATCATGAAACATAAACACTAACCATTCCGAGTAATATGGTGAATGATATCAAGATAGAACATCCATTGTCAAAATAATTATAAAAAAATCAATAAAATATGGTATATGATATCCTAAAATATTAATCTCAATTAAAACAAAGAATAAAAAAGATTTTTGAAATAAATATAAACACTCTTCTAAAATCATTCAGTAATACTAGAGAGAAATAATCTTTTACTTTTCAAAGAAGAGTTCTTTTGGAAATATATTTTTAAAAAACCAAAAGTGAACTAATATATTTAATTAATAATTAAATTGTTTATTTTTTAAAAATGATAGTTTATTAAAATATTTTATAGAGTGCACTTGAAAATAGGTAAGAATTCGAGATATTCCCTTGAATCGGGCTTGTTTATCATGAAGAATTTGATAATGATCTTTTTAAAACATGTAACCCCCCATAAAATAAATAATCATTATGATTGGTACATATATATAAAAAATTAACACATAATTTTCTATGATTAAATAATAATAATTAATAATTTTATTAGGGTAAAGAGAAAAAAAGAGTAACCAGAAATAAATTGGATTTTTAGGTAGAAAACCATTGCCTTATGTCTGAATGTGTTCAGCACTTGACCACACCGTCCTAGATAATCAAGTTAAATCCATTAATTAATTAATTAATCACATCATATATATTTATGATAATTATTATAAATTTCTTAAGTTCATTTATGGCCTTTTGGATGAGTTATATGATACACTATTGTTGCTCAGGAGCATTCTTTTCCTTTCTTTTCATGATTGGTATACTTTTATATGATTAATGAAGTTCATGGAAAATATAATTCCCCAAAATTGTAATTACATGTTATTAATGAAAATAAATAAGTTTAATTGGTATTATTTTTATTTGTTTTTTCATGTATGATTACTAATCATTAGATAACATGTTAATTATAATTGTTTAACTAAATTTTAGTGGTTGTTTCAGTCATAATGAACTAGTTTTGTTCTTTTATTTAATATTATATTTTTAAAATGGATAAATAACCTAAATTAAAGTAAAATAAATTTTTTATAATCTTGTTCAACCATAAAAATTGTTTCATGACCTTTATTTAAGGATAAATTAATTATCCAATGTTTTTTATCCATGAAGGTTGTAAGTCATCACCTCCTGGACGATGATTTTATTTTCAAAATAAAGAGAGAGAGGGGGAGAGAGAGAGTAAGTAGATTGAAAATGGATATCCCATTAACATGATATAATTATAGTTAATATATTATACTGGAGTTATCATGATCATTTGGAAAAATGGGGTGAGGAGAGGATAAGAAAATAAAATAAATCAAAATGAAATTAAAAGGAAGAGGATTTACCTCTTGAGTTATCCTCTTTGAGAACATTCCTAAGGGAAGGGGTTATGGTCTTTTGGAAAGAAAAATAGCTCCTTAACTTGGCTAAGAGACTAAAGAATAATATTTGGGTAGAATTTGGACATGCTTCAAGGCTTATAGGTTTGAGGAGAAGGGGTTGTGTGGGTGATATTTATAGTGGAGGAGAGGGGCGACTTCACATTATTTTATTCATTATTTTATTGTTTTCCTCAAGACTAGAAATAGTTTTTGATTAATTCTAACTAAATAAATTAATAAGTGTATTTGAGTTTTGTCCAAGTTTCTTACATCATCCATGACTCATTGAATAGAGTATTTATCTTATAAAATATTTATATTTTATATTACGATATTTTACTATTCAATAAAATTTCAAGTATTTCAAAAAAATACAAAAAATTAATGCTAAGAATTTTTAACTTGTAGAATTAAAAAATATGAATCTATTTCATGAAAATAATTTTCCAAACATGAGGAATTTAATTTTGAATTAAAATAATTAATTACTTAAAAAAAATTAAAATTTATAAATGATTTTATAACACTTTTAAAAAATAACTATTGTGTTATAGTATAATCCTAAAATCATAAAAAAAATATTTATTTTTGAATAATTTTTATCAAAATGAATTTTCTTTGAAATAATTTTATTAATAATAATATTGTAATTAAATATTTATGACAATAAAAAATAAAATCACTTAAATATTAATTTTTAAAATATTCATTTACTAACACTATGGTATAACTATATCATAATTTCATTTATAAGATCGAAAAATTTAATTTCTAATATCATTGGTGATGTTACTATTATATTTTTCAATTTAGTATTTATAAGGGTCACATTACTATTCCAAAGTGTATGTTATTATTTCATCAATATAGGTTCCTTAACTTCTAAGAATACCTCTTATTTCATTAATTATTCATATATGATTTTTGTATTGTGTTCAATAAGTGATTTTATATTATCTATACTATATTAAGTAAACTTAAGAAGTAAAATTTCATTGAGAGATTTTTGGTTCGTTACATTCTCCTCTCCAACAAAAATTTTGTTCTTTGAAATTTCCAGATTATCACCCAAAAAAAGATTTGGGTAGTTATTCATCGTAAGCTCCTCAGGCTCCCATGTCACCTATTCAATTGTATGATTTTTTTTTAAAAAAATTTACCTACCAAGTCTTATTATTTCTAAACACCAATTCTTTAGTGTCCACAATCTAGATAGGCTCTTCACAATAAGATAAGTCAGGTTCCAATTCAATTCCTTCATAAGTTAACATATGTGTTGGTTCTAGCATGTACTTCCTTAACAATGAGATGTGTAACACAGTTTGTACAATATAAATGATATGCATCATTTACAAATGGCAATCCATAACTCCAAATCTCTAAATATTTTCAAAAGGACCAATGTACATGGGGATCAATTTACCTTTCTTCCCAACTTTTACAATACCCTTTCGTGGAGACACTTTCAAGAAAATATAATATCCCCTTGAAATTCCAAATCCTTCCATTTATTATCGGCATATATCATTTTCCTTATTTGAGATACTTTTATATGGGTTCGAATATACATTACCTTCTCTATAATTTCTTCCACAAGTTCCTTACCTACAATCATTCTTTCACCAACTTCATCACAACAAGATGGTGTATGACACCTCTTTCCGTACAATGCTTCATATGGTTCCATTTGAATACTAGAATAGAATCTATTATTGTAGTAAAACTCTATAAATGTAAAATAATGTTCCAACACAACTTTAATGTCATGTGATCATTATCTCAACATGTATTCTAAATATTTTATCATCTTTCTGACTGCCCGTTGGTTTGAGGGTGATATGATGTACTCAAATGAAGATCGGTATCCAGGTCTTTATGTAGAATATTCTAGTATTTAGATGTAAATCATGGATCATGATTAGAAAATATTAAAATAGGCTCTCCATGAAGTCTTAAAACTTTATTAATTTAGAGTCATGCAACATCCTAAAAAGGAAAATCATCCCTTATATCTAATAAATTTATAGATCTGGTATGTCGATAAACAATCAACCATATTACATTATTCTTTACAAGAGTTTTTGGTAATAAATTAAAAAAATCCATAGTTAAATCAACCCATTTCCATGTAGTAATAGGTTAAGGTTTCATGAAACAAGTTGGATGTTGTCTTTCAACCATCACCTGTTGAAATACTACACATATTAATACGTAATCATAAATTCCCCGCTTCACGTTATCCCACCTAAACATTTCCTTCAAATCCATATACATATTAGTTTAACCATGGTGTATAGAAAACTTCAATTTATGTGAATCATACAATAAATCAATTTTTAGCTCATGTATAGAGGGAAAACAAAGCCTTGTCCTAAATTTCAGAATTCCATCCTCATACATGAAGTCTACCAACATCCAAAAATTCATAGCTTTAATCTTCTTTTGAGAAATGTCATCATCAAACTATGAACATTCAATCCTTTCCAATAAATATGTCTGGGAAAACAATAGATAAATTAATGATGTTTTACCTTCATTGATAATACATATATCCATCCTTGTTAGATCCATGTACATAGAATCCTTTTTAATCCTAATTTTTCTCAAAAATCCATGATCATTTCCCTATCGGGTCATCTTCTACATTATTCACCTTCCCGGGGTGGTAGTTTATTGAACAATGATAACCCAATAGGAGCTTGAGCCACCACCTTTTCATCATGATGATTTCTCTCGATGAGAAGATATATTTTAAACTCTTATGATTGTTTATATATCTCAAAAATTTCATCATATAGATAGTGTATCCATATTTTAATATCAATGATTACAACTTCTATCTAAAGATCATGAGTTGGATAGTTCTATTCTTGAATTTTTAAATTCCTTGATTCATAGGAAAAAACTTTATCATTCATTATAAGGACACGTCTGAGTCCTTTATTTTATGCATAACTATAAATCATAAACAAACTATTTCCTGACAGTAGAGTCAAGACTGGAGAATTCACCAATATCATATTTAATTTCTCAAAAAATTATTCACATTATTTATTATATATGGACATTACCCATTACCAAGATAGATTTATTAGTGGGTTATCTAATAAGGTAAAGTTTCGAATGAAACAAAAATAATAACCTGTTTGACCAATAAAACATTGTACCTATATCAAGTTCATTATTGTAGTCCATTGTTGGAAATACTTTTTCATTAAAAGAACGACTAAGATTTCATCATTAGAGACAATATTTCTATGAAAAAACAATTTCAATCCAGAATTCACACTTTAAAGACATCCCATATAACTTGTTTCTTCTAAGAGTCTTCAAAATAATTCACATGTGATTGTCATGATCATCATAGAATTTGGAGTATACCAAGATATCATCATTAAATTCACAAATAATCATCATGATATTACATGAAAAATATATAAAATATATCCATGAAAACAGAGGGTACATTAGTCAATTCAAATGGAATTATTGTAAAATCATAATTTCCATAACTAGTTCAAAAATTTTTCTTTGTAATATCTTCCTTCCTCACATGAAAATTTTGATATCTATATTTAAGTTAAATCATTAAAAAAATATTTGGATTTGTGAATTTGATTGAATAAATCATCAATACAAGGTAGGGGATACTTGTTCTTTATTTTAATAGCTTTGATTTCTCTGTAGTCAATGGATAGCATCATGGATCAACATTTCCTCTCAGAAAGGAGAACATGGGCTCCCCATGAAGAAACACCAGGGTGGATAAATCATTTATCACTCGATTTCTATAGCTGTTTATTTATATACACTAATTCCATTATGTATATTATATAAGGAATCATTGATTTAAGCATTGCAATAGGAATCAAATCTATTGAAAATTCAATTTCCTGTTTAGGAGGATTTCCAGGTAAATCTTTTGTAAATAAATCAATGTATTCTTGTATAATAGGTACATCCTCAATTTGATTAATTTTTTACACACCCATATATATTGTTTTCTATTCCTCCCTAAGATTTAAATTTAGTTGAGATACTGGGGGTGAATATAGATAAGAATCAGATGATGATGTGTTTTCTCTAAAGATAAAGGTCTCTACAACATTCTCAAAAATTGTAACTTCCTTTTCCTTTTAACTGATTTTCACATCATAATTTGAAATACAGTCCTTATCACTAATTATTTCCAATTCAATCAATGATACAATGATCATTTCACAAAATAAAGCAGATATATGTGTCATAAAGTGGACTGATTAACACATCTTGGTTGCAATGATACTTCCCTTAAGAATTTTTACATAAAAATCATTTACAAAATCAAATTGAAATGGTCAAATTTTCTTATCAAACTAAGAATATATAAAATAATTTTATGACCTATAATCTAATAAATCATTGGATATATTTGAGTAAATGATTAAAGTACCTTCCACCACATCATTAGGAACTTGAACCTCAGTAGTTATGACCGCATAATCCTGGACTTTCTCTCTTGGCCTACTTTAGAGGAATTTCCCTTTGTGCTTATAACAATATTGTTATAATTTCCCATATTTTGAAATTGTAGAATTGATCATTGATACCTTATTTCTTTTCCTTAAAACTGAGGACTTGGTGAACCTTTCATCCACACTTATAATAAACACACATACCCATTAGGAATGTACTAGGGTGTTTCTTCCACAAAATTATCACGAAATGGAAAATAAATTATTACATTATTCCCATTTTCCATATTTATTTTTCTATAGTGTTCAACAACCCTATTCTTCTCTTTCATTACTTTAAAGTCATAATACTTATAGAATTATTTTTCTCCCTTGATAGCACATTAGACCATATCTTTTTATGGTAAGAAATTTTGGGAGACTAGTTCCATTTAGAGGAATGGTTTTAAACCATCAAAAATTAGATAAATCTTGATCCTTGGATTATGTATATAGTTGGAGGCATGAATTTATAATCTTGTGAAGTTTAATTCACACTTGGAAACATTTGAATCCTCTATTTTTTTTAGTCTCATGAATTTCCTTTCTATATCTAATTTTTTTTATAGGGAATATATTTTTATTGGAGATTTTTCCATAAATTCCCCTCATTCAATATTCTGAATTTATTCCCCCTCTAATGTGTTTTGGATTAGTGAACACCATTGATCTACATCTACAGATAGATGATAAACTTCTATGACAACCTTCTCAGTTTTGTTACTTTGCAAATAGAGAAATATCATCTCTAAGGAACTTATCCACTTCTCATTTATAAATAGGTTTATAGTCTCCTTAAATGATGGAGGTTGTTATCGCATAATTAGGTCTAACATTTCTTCTCAACATTTTGGATCCAGATTCTTTATATGGGTAATTTAATTGTTTGTAACATGAGTTAGTTTTCCCAATATATTTATAACTTTCTTATAACTAGTACTAGCTCTAAAACCAATATAATTATCTTGAATAATAAGTTAATCGCAAAATGGGATACGAACATTCATGTGGCTTCCATTCCTTCAACTAGGAATCATTTATAAATAATAGAATACACTATATTAGGTTATGAATGATAATTTACAATCTCAATACATTAAAAATACTTAACATGAATTGAAATTATATGCATAGTTATTCTCATAATCATAAACAAGGATTATTTGGGAAAATATTAACTTTTAAATCCACTATAATGGTTTGTAAAGAAAATGTGAATTATTATAAAATTATCCCCCAGGAGTTTCAATCCATGTTCATAGTAAGGCACATTATTGTCTACCTAGTTACCCTAAGTCAGGCATGGAACGCCTTGTCAGAGCCGTTACCCCTAGGTACATTTGTTCCAGAACAATGTCCACATGTAGTATCCATATCGATATTTATTCCTTGAAATTCCCTCATAATCTATTCCTTATGAACATTAAATGATTTTCTTATATTATTATCCTCAATTTCTATCTTAGAGTTATGTTCCATAATCTATGATTTCTAAATCATGTTTCCAATGTTTGTACTAATCATCCTCAAATATGAAGTGTAATTCCATGACCCCACAAGCATAGAGCTAATGCATTATTTTTCTTACGATGGAATATAAACAAGGAAGATGAATCCTTAGGACCAAATAGTTTAGTATCTTTGTAAAAAACATATACATACATAGGTTCAACAACACAACATGAAATGAAATACATCATATAATCTCCTTTGGAAACACTGTTATTATTCTAGATTATCTTCGCATGTTATTCATAAAATTAATCTTGTAATCCTAGGGAAAATAAACTTAAGAAAGGTGCGATCTCAAATACTCAATAAGGTAAATTAAAAAAATAAATGAAAGAATACAAATCATGGTGAATAACTAAAATTAAACATTCTATTAAACATAATATTGAGCATAAAATAGAAGGAAATAAAAAATAATAATTTCATAATAAAACATAACCATTGATATTATACTAGTTAAATAATCACACGGAAAAAAATTACTACCTTTATAAAAAGTTAATGCATAATGTTGAACATCATATTCATACCTTTAAGGCCTCATCCAAGACACTATATATAATGGGTAAAAACCTAGTCTAGTATGTCTCTTGAGACAGATTGATGAATCAAGGGGATATAGTGGGCCCCACATGTCACTTTATAGTTCCAATACATTAATAATATGAAAATGGGGAAACAAAATCAACATATAAATTCATGTTGAAACAAACATATGAAATGAAAATAAGTTTATCGAATCAGTAATCATAACCACTAGTCATTCTGAGTAATATGTTGAATGGTATCAAGATAGTACATCCATAATCGAACTAAAATTAAAACATTCAATAAAATATGGAAGATTATATAATAAAATTTTAATCCCAATTATATATAACTATCAACAATAGTGTTGAAATAGATGTAAATACTCTTACAAAATAATCAAGTAATACTTTATAGAAATACTCTTTTACTTTGCAAAGAAGAGTTATTTTAGAAAAATCATTGTGTAAAATCAAAAATGAACTAATATATTTGTTTTTTAAAAAAATGAGTTATTTTAGAAAAATAACAGTAGACTAAAATAGATTACATATTTCACTTGAAAATATGTAAGAATTCGAGAAGTTCCCATGAATTGGGCTTGTTTATGAGGAAGATTTTGAGAAAGATCCTTTTAAAACATGTAACTATCCAAAAAAGAAAGAAGGATTATTATTGGTACAAATATATGGAACATTTAAACCTAATTTATTAGGAGTAAATTATAATAATTAATAATCTCACTGGGTTAAAGATGGAAAAAGTGTAACTCGAAAAAAATTGGAGATTCTGGTAGAAAACCCTTACCTTATGTCTAAATGAGTTCTGCACATGACCATAAGATCTTGGATAATAAAATTAAAACCATTAATTAATTAATTCATAACCTTATATGAATGAATTATATTTATTATAATTTTACTAAGTTAATTTTTGTTCTTTTTAGGGGTTATAGGATACAAATTGAAGGCTCGAGAGTGTTTGTTTCTTCGTTTTCTCGATTGGTATACTTGTATATGAGTAATGATGTTCATTTAAAATTTGTATAATTATAAATGATTGGAATTAAAAGTTATTAATACAAAATAATAAGTAAAATTGATATTATTTATTATTATTATTCATATATGAGAATTTATCATTGGATAACATGTTAACGATAATTTTAGAGGTTTTTCAATCACAATGAACTAGTTTTGTTCTATTATTTAATATTATGTATATAAAATGGATCAAGAACATTAAATAAGAAACAATACGTATTTTATAATCTTATTAGACCATAAAATGGTTGCATGGCCTGCCTTGAAGGAGAAATTAAACAATTAATGTCTGTCATCCAGGAAGGTTGTAAATCAGAACCTCCTGGATGATGATTTTATTTTTAAAGAGATAGAGATAGATAGGTAGAGAGAGAGATTGAGTAAGGAGATTGAAAATGGGTATTAAATTAGTAGGATATCATTAAATTATTTAGATTATTGTGGAGTTATCATGATCATTTTGATAAAGGAGGTTAGGAGAGGGTAAGAAAAGAAAATAAATTTAAATGAAATTATAAGAAAATGGAAGGGGATTTACCTCTTCAATTATCCTCTTTGAGAACCTCTATAAGGGAATGGGATTTGTCTTTTGTTAAGATAGAGAGATCCAATACATGGGTGGGAAAACACTTTAGTGCATTTTGGAATAATTTAACAATATTCGAGGATCAGAGGTGTGAGGATATGGGGTGGTGAGGGGATGTATTTATAGTGGGGGAGAGGGGTGATTTCTCATTATTTTATTCATTATTTTATTAGTTTTCTCATGATATAAAATAGTTTTTATTATTTTGTCTAAATATATTAATAAATTAATTTGAGTTCAAACTAATGTTTTTTACATCATCCATGACTCATTCATAAGTGTATTTACCTTATAAAATTTTAATACTGAAAATTAATGTATTTTACTATTAACTAAAAATTCAAGTATTTCAGAAAAATCCTAAAAAATCAACCTAAATATTTTTTGACCTATATAATTCAAAAAGGAACTCCATTTTATAAAAATAATGTTCTAAATATGATAAATTTAAATTTTTACTTAAAATCATTTCTTACTAAGAAAATAATGTTTTAAATTTATAACTAATTTTATAACACATTCAAAAATTAACTATGGTATAATTAAATTATCCTAAAATAACATGAAAAAAATATTTATTAATGAATAATTTTAATGAAAATTAGTTTTATTTTAAATAATTATATTATTTATAATATTGTAATTAAATATTTATGAATTTCAAAAATAGAAACACTTAAATATTAATTTTTAAAATATTCATCTATATACACTAGGATATAATTAAATGATAATTTTGTTTATAAGATGGAATAATTTTATTTATACTTTAATTATTGAGGATAATATTCTATTGTATGGATTAATATTCATAATGGTTACATTACTATTCCTAATGGGATGTTACAATTTTATTGGTATAATATTCTAAACTTCTAGAAATACTTATTTTTTCATTCAATATTTATTTATGATGTTTTTATTGTGTTATATAAGTTATTTTATATGATCTATACTATATAAAATAAACATATGAAGGTAAATTTCATTGATAGAGTTCTAGGTACTTACACTAAGGTTAATATATTATAATATGGAAGGGTTGAACCTGACTGATTCTTGGATTCCTCAAAAGCCACCATCCTTTGATAGTAATGATTATGGAAATTGGAGATCCAAATGGAGGCTTACCTCAAATTGTTTAGCATTTAACATTGGTCTATCATGTCAAATTAGTCCATACTTTCTGAAGTTAGCCTAGATAATCTTAATGGAATTAGTCATACTAGATATGTTTTAAATTACAAAGTTGTTAATAATTTATATTGTTCTGTTAAAAAAGTATTTGTAATCATTTTTATGATTGTAAGACATATCAGGAAATATATAATATTATACAAGTCACTCACCTTGGCTCAGACAAATTAATTTGAACAAAACTTGGAATAACTTTGTAATGAGTACCAAGACTTCAATATGGATGAAGATGAAAAATTAAACCAAATGTTTCATGTATTCAAAAGTATTGTAAATGGAATGAATTAATAAGGTAAATCTCTGGAAAAACGAGTAAATGTTGAAAGATTACTTCGATCCTTACCAAATAAATGGAATGAAAATAAGGTTTTCATTGATGAAAGAAATAAATTCAAAGATAACAAAGTTATTGAATTGATTGGACCACTACACCATTATGAACAGGAATTTAAAAGCATAGTTGATAAGGGGACCTCAAAAAAGAAAATGTGTATATTTTAAATCTATAAATATTTTTTCTACTAACTCTTCTAATCCTGATCTATATGATAGGTAAAAAGTATATATGCTCATATTGTGAATATAGTATACAAAATAATGAAAAATAAAGGATTCATGAAATGGTTTGGCGGAAACCCTCAAGAAGAAAAATATCAGAGGGATAAGAAAGGTGGTACAAATTTCAATGCATGAGATGTAACAAGTTATTTGTATAGGAGGAAAGGTTATATCAAGCCTGATTGTCAAAAATATAATAATAAATACAAATAATAAAATAAGGACCAAAATGAATTCACCACTATATGAAGTCATACAGAAGAATTTGATTTTAGTGAAAAATATGAGAATAAAAAAGAATATGATAACATGGGATTCATATAATCATTGGATAAGGGTTATAATTCTAGATTTTATTCTAGATTTTTTGATTCTGACTATGATTCTGAAAATATGAATGTTTCTAAATTTAATAAAATATTTAATGATTAAGGAAATATATTTTCTAAGCTAATAATTTATATAATAAGATTAAAGAAAAAAATGGAAAAATTGTTTCTGAAAACAAAATACTTTTACATAATAATTAAAAACTAAGTAATACTACTTCTACTTATCATTCAAATATTTATGAAAATTTTAAATATGTTCATGTTTTGAATAAAAATTTTAAATAGAATGTTTAATTTCTTAAAAAAATGTTTACCTTATTTTATTCAAGCTCATGAAAATTAACATGAGATGATGATGTCTTTGACTAAAACTGATAAAAATAAATATGATTTTGGCTATGATAGAAGATTACCCCAAATGTATAAAACTCATTTTTTATGTAAAAATGGTTTTACTTTAACTATTCCTTTTTTTAAAGTGGAAAGAAAGGTAACTATGAAAATTATTGTCCACTTAAATTTTAACAATCATTGGGTTTTATGCAAAATAAATTTTATTAAACCTTATTATCTATAGTACGTTAGAATACATGTCTAAATTTTGTATGGTTACCTAAAAATTTTATTACTATTCCCATTGGAACAAAAGTATTTTGGGTACCAAAATTGTTATGTAATTGATTTTTATGAGAAACATTCCTTTAATATATCAAGAGATACATCCGGTATATGGATAGTGGATGATCTAGGAAAATGAAAGGAGACCCATCATAATTTAACACATATAACTCATGTGATGCAGGCACTGTTACTTTTGGAGACAATTCCCATAGAAAATTAAAAGGCATTGGTATAGTTGGAATTGAAAATTCTACTTTTATATATAAATTTTATATGTTTAAGGTTTAAAAAATAATTTAATCATTATATCATAATTATGTGATGATGGAATGGAAGTTAAATTTCAAAAACATAAATGTTTACATTTTAAATATTATTCCTCTTTATTTTATGATAATCTAAAAGATAATATTTATACTATTGTTTTTTATAAACTAACGATTCAACATGTTAGGTGATTGAATGTTGTATAGAATAAAAGAATCATTTGGTATAGAAATTTAGGTCATGTAAATTTTAGAATGTTTCATAATCTCTCAAAACATGAGAATGTGTTACAACTACCTACCATGAAAAAAGAAAAGCATCATGTTTGTGATGCCTATATGCAAGGGAAGCATCACAAAATTTATTTTATACCTATCAATTAGACAAGTACTAATATAAATTTATAGTTAGTAGATTTTAATTTATTTGGCCCCACTAAAATTTCCAACCATGGTGGAAAGAAACATAATTTAGATATTTTTTACAATTATATTATATTTACATGGGTATACTTAATTTCTCATTAAAATGATACTTTATCTAGATTTATTAATTTTTTCAAATTATTTCATAAAGGAAAAGTTTGTATGATTATTTATATTCATAGTGATAAAGGTGGTGAATTTCACAGTTTCTATTTTGAAAATATTTTTTAAAATAATGGTTATTTTTATTACTATTTTTCACTAGGAACACCATAAAAAATGTTGTTGTAGAACGAAAAAATAGAACTCTTGTTGAAATGGATAGAACAATATTAAGAGAATATACATTTCTTATTTATTTTTAGTCTCATGCCATTTATTAAACATGATATATTTCAAATTAAATTCTCATAACAGCTTTATTAAATATTAATCCATATGAAATAATTAAAAATAAAAACCCTAAAGTTTGTTTCTTTATATTTTTTGGTTGTATAGTTTTTACATTAAATTCAAAGGATAATTTAGATAAATTTATTCTAAGAGTGATGATTATATTTTAATTTTTTATTATAATAATATTAATTATTATAAAATTTATAATAAAGTATATCAGTTTGTTCAAGAATATTTTCATTTTATGTTTGATGAAAATAATGTTAAAATAAATTTTGATTCAAAATGTTACCGATGATGAGTTCATAAGAATTTAATTTTTGTAAATGTATTCATCAAGATAATTTTGAATAAATTGATGGGGAGAATATTCCATATCAACCTTATCCAAACTCATTGATAATTCACACAGATCATTCTGTTGGAACTTTAATTGGCAATGTTTTTTCTAGTATGAAAACTAGAAATTTTATTTTAAATTGTTGAGCCATTTTTTCTTTTATTTTAGGTTTTGTTCCTCTTAAATTTAATAATGATTTAAACTATAAAAAATATATTATTTTTATAAAATGTGAACTAAATTATTTTCTTTGAAATAATTTTTGTACTTTAGTATAATTACCTAAGGATAATTCGGTGATTGGAACTATGTGGATCTTTAGAAACAAGATGGATGAATCTAGACAGATTGTCAAAAAAATCCAGGGTTATTGCTCAAGGATACTCCCCATAATAAGGTATGTATATTGAAGAATATTTTGCACATATATCTATGTTTGATGAAATTATAATTTTATTGGAATTTTCTTGATTCCATGTATTTAAATTACATAAAATTGAGGTAAAATGTGATTTCTCAAATAGTTTTATAACTGATGAAGTTTATGTTTCAAAACCCCCTGGTTTTGAAATTTATAAATTTACTAATTGTGTTTTTAAATTATATAAATATTTGTATATTCTCAAATATAAACCTCATGCTTAGTATAAAAGGAATTCATTATTTTTTAAATAATGATTTTGATAAAGTAAATGATGATCCAACCATTTTTATCATAATGAACTTATGATGTTATGTTAATTTTAAAAAAAATGATGATCATATAGTTATTGGTTCCTCTAGTGAATTACATTATACTAATATTTCTTCTTTGATGTTTTCTAAATTTGATATGATCTTAAGAGTACAATTAAAATTCTTTTGTGGGTTTTAAATTTATCAAAGAAAAGATAGAATTTTTATTAATAAATCAAGGTATACTAAAGTTTTGGTTAAAATATTTGGTCATTATTATTTTAAATATATGAAAGATTATATGCATACTAATTGTAAATTAGATATTAATGCATCTAGTAAATTTTTTGATAACAATGTTTATAGTGTCATGATAGTTAGTTTGATTTATTTAAATACATCTAGGCCTAATATAATTTTTATTATTTCTTTATGTATAATATTTTAAGAAGATCCTAAAATATTAATTTTAAATATGTAAGAAAAAAATTATAAAAGTTAAAGGAACTATTTATTATTGTTTATTTTATGAATAATATAACTGTTTTGATTTAATATCTTATTCTGATTCTGATTTTGGAAGTTATAGAATTAAAAAAATAGAACATCAGGTATATTTCATTTTCTAAAAGAAAATTTAAAATCCTATTCATCTAAGAAACAAATATAAATTTATTTATCTACTACAGAAGCATTATATATCTATGCTTCTAGTAGTTGGGTGTAAATGATTATTGATTAAAAAACCTTATGTTATTTTGGTGTTTGTCTTCATAAAATTCATTATTATTATGATAAAAGTTCTGTAATTTATATTTATAAAAAACCATAAAATAATTGTAGAACAATGTAAACTGATCTTATATATCATTTTATTAGTGATCTTGTAAACAATGGTGATATTGTTTTATAATTTATTCCTTATGAAAATCAGCTAGCAGATATTTTTACAAAAACTTTATATTTTTTTATTTTTGAAAATATTTAATTTTATTTTGGTATGTTGTACTTTTAGTTTTTGTTACTAAATTTGTTTAGGGAGAGTTTTTTTTCAATTTTTTTTATTTACAAAAAGGGGGAGAAATAAATTGGATTGAAATGTTTTAAAATTTTGTCTCAAAATGGTCTGAAATATTTGTTTTTTAATAAACCAAAAAGAGAGATATTGTTTGTTCATTTTCATGTTTTTATTTTTTTGATTACATATGATTTTATATTTTTTTAACCCTTTATGATTTCTTTTGATTAAATGTGATTTTTTACAATAACATTATTTATTTTGATATTATCTTAAACTATAGTGGTTTCTTTTCATTGATTCTTACCAATTTGGATAGATATGATATTTATCTAAACTTTATTAGTTTATAAGGTAGTATAAA
Organism: Viscum album; assembly: GCA_963277665.1. Classification (NCBI taxonomy): domain Eukaryota; kingdom Viridiplantae; phylum Streptophyta; class Magnoliopsida; order Santalales; family Viscaceae; genus Viscum; species Viscum album. The sequence goes on from OY728141.1 coordinate 519,163,054, forward strand.
AATGTTTTTATAGTACTATAAAAATTCAACAACGATTTTACTGATGCTTTAGAATATCTCATGTTTTCAATTTTGAAATGTTATTTTGTTTAATTTACTTCATGTTCTACAATTATCAAATTTTCACAAATCTTGATTTTATAGAAATCCAACACGTGTATCCTGATTTCATTAGCTTACATATTATTCTAAAAATTTATTTCAAAGGGGAATTTAATTATCTAAAGTTATGAAATGTTGTTTCAAAGCTGTAGTTTTCCAAAAATGTTTTTTATTATGTTTGTCAATGATTCTAGAAGCTATAATTGTTTGATTTATTTGATTATTTATTCTTTGGAAATATAATTAGTTTTTATAAAAAAAGTCTCTATGAAAAATAGGATAAATCTGTTTGTAAGAGCCTTTAATGATTTTTTGATGTTTTTAAAGTGTGTTGTTTGGTCTTTCACAAAGTATGGTTCAACAACCCAACTTTTTCAATAGTGTAATGTGTGGTTCTATGACCCTGCTTTTTAAATAGTGTAAATTATGGTTCAACAGCCCTACCTTTCCACTATTGTAAATTATGGTTCCCCAGCCCTATATTCTTAATATTTCAAAGCATGGTTCGACAACCCAACTTCCTCCATAGTGCATGAATGGTTTTGAAACCATACTTTCAGAGTAGTGAAGATTATGGTTTATGAACCACACATTCTTTACATTGTAAATCATGGTTTGGAATCCCAACTTTTTTTATATTCCCTATGTCATTGTTCATTACAAACATTACTGTTCATTCCCAACATTACTGTTCATTCCCTACGTTACTATTCATTCCTTGTGTTGTTGTTCATTACCTAAGTTACTATTCATTCTCTACATTATTTTTCATTCCCTATATTACTAGTCATACCCTATGTTAATGTTCATACCATACTTTGATGATGCCACTTTGTTATTTTATACTGAAAATTGATCTGCTGCATATATATATATATGTGTGTGTGTGTGTGTGTGTGTGGAATATTTTCAAAGGTTTTTGTACTTTAAAAATTCACATTAAATCTATAGATTATGAATGAAGAGTTTTTATTGTTTTTGCTATATTTTAAGAGTAAAATTAATAAATTTTTTAATTCCTTTTTCTAATAAAGTTGAAGTTTTCATGTTTATTTAAATTCCAAAATATGAATTTACTTTAGTATAGTGCTTCCAGTTTTTAGAAACTTTTTTGAAAAATATTAAGGTATTTGATTGGATATAAACCATAGTTTTAAAATAATTAAATTGATTCTTTTTCAGGAGATATTGTTGGAAGATGTATTCAAATAAATTTAAATTTATTTATTTAATATTTATTCTACAAGAATAAAGGGGAAATAGTGCTGTAATTTTTATTGATATTGTCATGAAAGATATTGAATAAATTTATTTTGAATAGCCAAAGGAAGCAGAGATGTTGTAACTACTAAATATCTATTCTATATATATAAATTTCCTATCTTGTAGGTTAGTGATATAATAAAAATACCCAAGGAAACATGGTTTAACATTTTTATAAAAAAAATTCAAAGAGAAATTCTTGTGAACGTTGGACCTGCTGTTCATTTGCAACATCCTATGAAACTCTAGTTCATCACATGCATGACCACTCTAGAGATGGATTTATTGTAAATCGACTTCTACTATATAGAAAATATCTGTTAATTTAATCTTCGTCAACCAATACCTATTATTTAATTATGTATCTTCTTATTCATCTTGTGATGTGTCTCTAACAGTATTTCTCATCACTCACACACACCATCTATTTTTCTATTTATGGATTTACAAAAAGACATTATTTGTTATTATTTTTCCATGGGTTGTGAATCCTAGAATCTAAAGTCAGTATCTATTGATTTTGAATCCATGTATCTAATGCTTGGACTATTTTGGTTTTGACTCCCTATGTCTAAAGTCAGGTTGTAAGGGTTGTGACACCCCATACAAAAGTATGCATCGTGGTTATCCCCCCACTAGGAAAGGTTTCTATAATTGGGAAATGATTCTCCCATAAAAACCATATTAGTACACATGTATCTCTTACCGAGTAGAGTGGTATAAGGTTAGAGTAGGCCAACATTGGACTAAACTTCTATAAAAAACATGTTTGTGATTTTTACTTTTTCCACTGTTATTTAAATTTATTAATTATCTTTGTTTATAACTTTAATTAATAAATTTATTTCTCTATATTTTTTAATCTAGTATACTAAACCCCCCTCCTCTAGACCATCTAACATTACCCTTTCTGACCTAATAGAAATCCCATCGAACCTATATCACCATTATCTTGGGAGGAATTATTTTGTACTCATAGCACTATCTTCTTAATATATATCAAGTTTAATCAGTATCACAATCACGTGAAGATTAATCATGGAAAAAATTTATCACCATCATCTTGGGAATAATCATGTCTAACCTAACATACTTTTCTAGAATCAAGGGGATGTATATCTCACCTAGCAATCATTATCATCCTCAGGATATAACACCATGATATTTTAAAAGATGGAAATAATATTCATTATATTTAAGGAAATGAAAAAATAATTTTATCATTCATTACACATAAAATACATTTTATCTTAAGACAAAAAAGAAATTGTTTTTTCTTTAATAGCTTTTGTTATACACAAGACCTAGTTTTACCAAACAATAATATTCTATTAATATTTTCATTTAAAATAACTGTTATACTCTAACAGTTAAATTGATTTTTATGAATAGGATTAACTATGTCATTAAAATACATTGTTTAATTAATTGGTTACCAATTAATTATAAATGTAATTGAAAACCAATTGAATATGAATAAATTTTTATAAATAATAATTTTTATGTTTCGAAGCAGTTTTATCATCAAAAATAAATTAACTAATATTATTGAATTTTTGTAATGATGTTTATATATTATATATTCAATAAATTTTGGTGACTTTCTTCCAATATATTTTATATGAATAATATAAGAATAAAACATACTTTAAACATTAAATTTCATATATTCAAAGTTATTATTGGAGCCTTTTAATAGGATAATTATTTTAAAACTAAATTTTTAGAGTTTTATAATTTGTTTTGAAACTTAATATTAATTTTTGAATATTTTAATTTTATAATTTTTTTGGGTAAATCATTGTTATTTTTTTGTGATGTTTTATTTTTTTAGGTACAATGAGAAATATTTTATATTAATTCAAAAATAACATTTCATAAAAAAAATTAATGTTAAATTAAATTTTAAATTGGTTTTAAAGTAAAATTAGTTCAATTATAAATATATCTATTCAATTTATTTCATTATAATAATTTTAAAAACTAAATTATATATATAAATAATACAATATTAGTCACATTTTCACTTCAAAAACCAACTTTCTCATCATGCCTACATGGCTAATTATATATTAAATTAGGCCATTTTTGTGATTCCAATTTGGAAAAATAGATTACATATTTTGAATAATAATAATTCATAATGTCTAATGATTACAAGTTAGTTTTTTACCAAAGTGATTTGGTAAAATAGTTAAAATTAATTACATTGATTAAGGTGAAAATGTGTTTAATAAGAGATTAAACATTAATCATAAGTGGTAAATGACTTGGAAATATGTACAAATCCCAGTGGATAGACATATTTTTACCATTAAGACCTTAGTATATAATTTTATTAGATTTTGGTTTATGTTTCCATGAAATTTAACAATATTATAATTTATGTAAATAAAAAGGTAAAAAAGAACCCTTTTCCTTTTTAGTTTTATAATGTTTTTTTGTGTTAATAAAAAACATATGTTCGGTTATTTATATCCTTATTAAATATAAATTATTTTTTATCGTAATATATTACATATAATTTTTGGATATGATATAATTACATAAAATTCTTAAGAGACGCCAATAAAAAAATTATTTAGTTAACACTTAAATAAAATAAATGATACTAAAAATATTGAAAGTGAATTAAAATGAGAGAATTATTTTTTAAAATTATTTTATTATATGTATATATAATGATAATATTTTTTTAAAATAAATATATTTTAATTCCATCATTTTATTGATATTATTTAAAATTAAAAATAAATTGATAATGTAAAATTGACATTAATTTAATTTTATAATAAATGATGTATTATTAATTGATTTAAAATAACTATAAATATTATCTTCGATAAATAGAATTTTAAATTTTAATAAATATTAAATATGGTCTATTAATTTTAAAAAAAAATATCTTTTATAATTAATATATTAACCATTAAATTTTAAAAACATTGTTAGTATGGTTAGGGTTAAAGCATAATTTTTGGCATTACATGTGATTCTGTTAAAATTAATTTTCAACAAACATAATATTTTTATTCTATAATTTTTATTTAATAAATAGAATCAGTGGGTATAAATTATCTAAAAATTATCACTCTAATTTATTCTTAATGAATAAATTACTTTTTTTAGAAAACAAACTACGTCAATGGAAAACCAAAATGCTAAAAATTAGGAAATGTAGAAGTTAAGGAATGAAATGTCTAAAACATGTGATTAATTGTTTTAGGACTGAAAATTATTTTTTATTGAAAAAGGAGAAAAGCCGAGGGGAACAATTCACGGAGGGCGAAAAAAGTGGAGACCAAGTGCATCCTTTCGGATCACATTAACACACTCAGACTCAATAATTAACATACTTTGATCCACTTTTGTTATGAGTCAACTCCCAATAGTGAATAATTTTTTGAATTTAAAATAATTCCACTACTCCTCAACTATAAAAATAAACTCACTCTCTCCAATATATTACACCACTCAGGCATTTTGGATCACCAAACCATAGAATAAATAAACTCCCAAAATCACAAAAATCATCATATGAACCTTATTTGTTTCCTAAAGGAACCCCTTTGTTGATTTAGTGCATACCAAATTTGGTTACTCGAAGAAGAGGTATGATTCTCCTCAAATCATTTTTATTTTTTTTCCTTCTCCATGAACATCAATTATTCTTATACCATTATAATATAATAAACTTAGTATATAAAATATAATGATATTTTATGTTAATGTTATTCCTAAATCCACAAAACATCCAACAAATGGGTTACGAAATCATCATTCTAGTGTAAGGCGGACTACCGATTCATGGAAAAAATTTATTTATTTTTCTTTTACCAACTCTCATTTTTAGGAATAACAATGTAAATACTATTAATATGTTATATTTATGATATTTTTGACATAATACTAAATTTTAATTAATAATATCGTGTAAATCCTATTTATACTCCATTTCATAAAGGATATGATAACATTTCCCATGTGTTTAGTGGACTACTTCCTCACAAAGCGATGTGAATAGTTTTTCACTAATCTTATAAATGGAAGGTAAAAATGGTAACTATATTGAACATATATAACATAAATGAAATAATTATGGTATTCATGACTTAATAAAATTTATTTAATTATAAAATTTCATTTTATTCTTACCATTTCATAGATTGAAAAAGTGATTAACATTTTTTGTGGACGTGTGGACTACTGCATCATCAAAGTGTTACGATTCAACTTTTTTTATCACCACATCATAGTAATAACATACATCAGTATATACAATTAAATAATATTTTATTTATTATATAATTATCATTATATAATTATACTTTTTACTCAAATTCTTTCCATAATTATCATTAAAAATGGGAACATTACTCATGCGTATATATGACATGTATTTTCTATGACTGTAACACTGATTCATTTCATTACCATATTTCATGATTGATTTTAAGAGAGTAGTTTATTTATAAAAATGATATATATATTTATTATTATTATAGATATATTTAAGTATGTACTGCATTGACCTTAGTCGACCTACCAAATTTCGTTTTGACATATAATTTGAATACAGTCAAAACATCCAATTTAATCATAATTGATTATGTAATTATATATTACATGTTTATAACATGTTATAAACATATTCATAAGTGAAATAAAATTAATAGTACAAATAAAAAAATTTATCAACCAAGTAAATAATTAACATATGTTTATTATTTAGGACGATAAAGAACAAGCTTGATAAATCAGACATAATGTAAGGGCTTTTCTTATCTCAATTTTATTTGTGTCAGATACATACCATATTCACCACTTATTTTTTGTGGTGTATATAATACACAATAATGTATTTTAGGATTATTATACATAATTATATGTGTATTTACATAACCATTTGATTATATCTCTTTCATGGGATACAATGTTTCAATGATACTAAAGCGGTAAGGGAGTTTTGAAAAAAGTTTCCTTATTTGAGACATGTGTTATGTTGTACATCGATATTCTTTTATAATGTTTCAGTAATTTTCCATTGAAAATTTATATCATCAAACTCCTTGTTTATAATGATATTATAATTATAATTTTATTTTATTCCTTCATGGGGATTAATATTCAAAGTTACAAAAGTGATTTTTTTGTTATAATCTCAACATTTATCTGGATTGTGTTTGATTAAATATCCAATTTTTAAATCTTATAATGATCATGAATTAATATTTTTTTTGAGTTATTCATGATACTAAAAAGTAATTTTACCATTTTTAAACTCTTTGGTTCTGAAATTTTTTCAGAAATGTTTTTCAACAAAATCTGATATCATTACTCTCTTCGGTCAAAAATCATTATTCTTTTAAAATAACGTTTTTTAAAAATATTTTCAAGTTCTTTAAATGATATTTTATGCGCATTTTCAAGATAATTTATTTTTAAAGTGATTTAAATTTTAATCATTTTTTTAAATAATACTTTGTATGTAATTGAGGTTATTTTCAATGAAAATTATTTCCAAAATGAATGATGTTTTAAAAATAGGTTTTCCAAATTAAAATGGTATTTTCATAAAAAAAGATTAATTATATTTTAATGTAATTTCCATTTATCAACATTAAAAACATAATTTTTTTAATTCTCCTCCACTATGGATATTTTTTATTGATTTCGACCTCATTATCTCTCTATATAGATAGTGATTGTTTAATAGATATAGTTATGGAATCCCATTATTTTCAAAGGGTTAATCACGATTCAATGCTATTGTCATGGAAACCATTTATTTTACATGGGTTAATCAGGTTTCTAATAGATTGATATGAAACTCATTTCACTTCCATGCTTTAATTAGGAAATGAAAGAATAATGATTCCCACTATGAGTATTGTGATAAAGTGAAACATATATGTGTATTATTCATAATATTCATGATAATTATATGATGGTACAACCAAGATAGCATCAGGTGAGGCTCTTATATCTAATATGTTGGGGATCACCAGATATCTCCAAGTGATCCTTTTATAGATTATACGATAGAGTATCCCAAATACCGCTATGTAATCTCATTATAGACTATATGATTTGATGACCCAAATAATATTAGTTGAGCTATTTATAGCTCTATAATGGTTTGGGTGATGATTAAATTGTTTTTAAGCCATATGGTAATTCTAATTAAAGGTGTTTTAAAATGGGTTTATGAAAATTATGCTCCAAGTTATCAAAAATGGGTTTTTATTAATTTTTTATGAGTTTATAATGTATCTCATGATAAATATTGTTAACACAAGGCTTATGATTATAGATTATGATGACTCTTTCTTTTGAAATATTTTCATATTTCGTGATTCAGCTATAGATGTGAATGAATTATTTTATATTCACTCATGTACACTAATTATGTCATCAAATCCTTATTCACATATTATTCTCATTGATAAAATTCAATTTTTAATGCCTATGGTTTTCCTTAATGAAAATATGAGATCCCCCTTTTTATGTTTCATTTCCCAAGGAATTAAATAGTGATGTAGGATAAGTTATGTCTATAAGAGATTTAATTTGTATTATGATGATGTATTAACATGAAGAAAAAAAATCAATTAAGTGGGAGAAATGATCATTTATATTCATGTGAATTTTTAATGTATGAGTTTGTACTGATTTTATAAAACACTAAACTTAAATGGATCCCAATGTGTCAATGATATAGGTTTTCGTTTCATGTTGTAAGGTTTAAATAGAAATATTTGGGTGACAATTATTATCTTTAAAGATAGAAATGTAAAGTTAATGATTTCAGCACAGGATCTGGGAGTCCGGGTCCTAGGATATTATAAAAAAGGTTGTACATCCCACCTAGAATATTAATATATAATAAGACATCTGGTTCAATAAAATTATACCTAACATGCTATATACTAAACCATTCTCAAGGAACATCAGAACCCTCTTAACAAAAACAACCCACCTCAAGGGGAAGTACATCGCATAGGGAACATCCATCATATATTATAATATTATGGGGAATCAAATGCCACCTAGAATACTCCACAATCAACCAAATTAGGGGACGTACATCCCACCTATTATACAACCTCAATATTAGTAAAAAAATATCCCATTATAAAAAATCATGTTCCAGGGAAGTACATCCCCCATAGAAGGCATAGTTATAATGGGTAGTACATACCACCTGGTTAAGGTCATCAGAAATAAATATATAATTATGTGTATATGTATATATTAAATATAAATTTTATTAAAAATATATTTACTAATTTATATTTAACTATATAATTTAAATAAAATATATAATAAAAATATATTTTATATACATGTATTTAATTTTGTATATATAACATATCTATATTAGTTATTGGGGCTTTGAAACTTCAAATACACAAAAAGTCAGGAATCTGAGTTGGTCAAGCCTCATCACACCCTATAATGACCAACAAGAATACAATAGACATGGTTTATTATATAGATAGACCTAGAGGTCTAAATTATAAATGGACATAAGGCCCATCTATGTGTGGCTGAAAGGCCCTTGAAGGAGATGTCCTAAGGTCTGAAATAAGTATCATCCACCATGTTGTGTCATCAGTGTAACATCCTGAGATTGTATGATTTTTTTGAATTTTTAATCTTATGATATTTTCACATCACAAACCACTAAATATATATATATATTTTTATTCGATAATAGCACTAATTTTTTATTATTTTATAAGAAAAACCAAAGGAAGCTTATAATACACTCAACCATGACTTGGCATGCGTTACATGAAACCTTGAGTTTCTACATAACAACACTTGATTATTTGCATTATTTAAATGAGATTTTTATAACCTAGCAGGTAAACTTGTAATATGAATAGTGATAACTACTTTTAAAATATTAGTTATAATGGTTTTGATAATGAATAATAGAATTTGTTGAATAGTTTTTATTTGTTTAGAATAACTATTTTTTTCAAAATGAACTCCTTCTCATATACTTCTATGAAAATTAATGAAATTAATTTTAGATACTCATAGAAATTTGATTTAATAAAATAATAATCATTTTTTTATTTAGAGTTAAAAAATCACTTAGGGTGAATTTTTTATATTTTCGGAAAATTTTCAGTTTTTGATGAATAGGGGGAAATACTACAATGTTGTCAAAAACGATTTTTTCATATAAATAATTTTTTTAATTTAAATTAATTTTGAAGTCACAATTGATGAATAATAAATATATTAATCTAATGTAGGATATTTAAATAATTATAATAATATAATTTTATATATAAAATTATGGAACTTTTGAACTTCTCTTTTACCCACCTTCTAGCCACATTTGCGGGAATAACATTAAACATAATTTTACCAACCCTATGAATTTAATTTATAAAAATGGGTATACAAGGTATTAATAAGTCAAAAAAATGTCCTTGAATAGGATCAAAATATTTTTTTCTCTTGAATAATAACTAATGAATTTTATATACCATGGTTAAAATTAAATAGGGGAATTAAATGTAAAAACAACATTATAATTATATAAAATTAACGTCAAACATATCCTAATTTCATTGGATATGGTGTTTTTGAAACAAATCAACATTAGTTAAAATATATGGTATTTTTTAATCAATTTTAGTTATATTACGACGTTTATTTTATTTTTTTTAAAGGACAGTTGAAAATGTCCTATTTAAATTTTAATAAATATATCATTTTTAATATGAGGTTATATAAGTGATAAAATATAATATAAATATTAATTAGAAACATAAAAAATATTAAATCATGGTAATTTATTTATAATTTTTATACATTAAATAATTTAATTTAATGGTGACACAATGATGATATTGTAATTGATTTATTAAAGAAATAATCAAATAATTAATATTTATAATAATAAAATAAACATAATTTTAGATAATTTATGAAATAGAGACTAAGAAATGTTAAGGAATATTTAATTATTTTTTTTGAATTAATCATGTTTTTATGATTTTATAAAATTTCAAGTAATAAATAGTTTCAAAATTGACACAAATATTATTTTAAAATAAATAATAATTTATTAAATAATACATAATTCATAAAACTATATATTATGGCCAAATAAATAGTATTATTTTTAATATTCCGTAAATGATCCAATTTGTGTTATTTTTTCATTTTATTGTAAATATATTAACTATACGGTGTAAAATACATGTTGTAACAATAAGAGCGAAATTGGTTAACTATGTGTCAAATCCAAAACATAAGGTTAATTTTGTGACCTAAACATGTATAAAATTCATTGGATGGAATTATTTTGACCCATAATAATCTAAACTTATAAATAACTCACTATGGTGCTCTTTTAAATCTAAAATAAATGTATAGTAAATCAATAGTTTTGGAGATTCCTATAGTGTCCCTCCTTCCTCTTATAAAATGGAACCTCTCACTCTCTTTTTTTACACATCTATAACACATTTCCTCAGAAAAAAAATGAAATTTTTTCCGCAAACATTTCCTTAATTAATCCTAAAGGCTATAATATTTTCATAAGGCTAGCCTAACGAGTCCTTTGCTGAAAATCAAACGTAGACACTTGATGATAAGGTAATTATGTTACCAACTCTTTCAAAGTTATTTTCTTCTTCCACTTATTTTTCATATGTTATTTAGATAAAGTAATAACTCCAAAATATGATATATTCTCATATGTTTTTATTATTATGTTATAAATTTATTTCTCTTTTTACCCATCCTTTGAAAAATAATATCACCATGTAGGTGTACGTACGACTTACCGTCTCCACGTCGCGGTGTAAAATATTTTTCATATAGAATTTATTTTAATGGGTATAATGATGAATATAAATGATTTAAATAATCAATATTACATGATAATTATTATGTCTAATTAATATTCCATCGATTTCCATATCATTTATCCATTAATGGAACGATTCTGTCATTCGTGCGTACGTACGACTTACCGTCTCCACAACGCGATGAGATTCATCCTCCCCTACAACCATTTAAGAATGATTATGAAATTTTATATGTTGAATATGTATGAAATATATTACATAATAATTCAACTGGAATAATATATTTATATATACACTAATATTTCATTTACCTTCTTCCATTAAATATGATAAAAAAATAGAAACAACGTTCATGCATACGTACGGTCTACTGTCTACATGAATGATGTATTCCATTTCATTTATATATTTCTTATATATTTTACAATACTTAATTTATATGATATATAAAACATTTTTTATATTTTTTAAGTAATTAAATCATGATCTATGTAATATGATTAAGAAAAACAAGTCAAACACGTACATAAATAAGGCGATTATTAACTAAAATGTTGATTTAACATGGAATTGTTAGATGAACAGGTATTATAAAGTCATAAATGAATAAAATATGATATCATAAATATTATTATGAATAATTTATAGTTTTATAAAATATTTAAATCCACTATATTGGAGTTTCATACACATACATAAGAAATCGGTCCTGAGGTAAAGGATTTAGGTTTCGCCATTATTCTTACAAGGCACATGTATTATACACTAATTTTCTCCTAAGTGGTGTATATATTTACCAAGATAGTATTATTTTAGTCTTATTATGAATATAATGGTATTTTTATATCCACATAGTTTTCTTTTATTCATTGTGCATATGATTCGACTGATTATAATGGTGTAAGGGAATTTTATCTCACTTTTTCTTTATGTGAGATAAATACCTTATTCACCACACATTTATTTTTTGTGTTATAAATAATTCAAATTAATGTATTATATGATTTGTATACTTTAATATATGGTTATTTACATATACATTATATGATCTCTATCTCCTAGGGTTTTACAGTTCAAAGGTTACTGAATGAGAAAGGAGGTTTTGTCTCAATTTTCCTTCATTGATACACATGTTTTTTCAAGGAACTATGTTATTTTACGTGGTGTATATAATGTCATGTGACATGTTATGTATGGAATATAATTATTTTAATTATATTTTGAGCTTCTATAAATGTTATTATTTCATGTGTATTATGATTCAAATGCTTAAATGTGGTATGAGATACTTTGAAATTTTTAAAGATAATTTTACTCAAGAAATGTTTTTAAAAGATACTATAAGTTTGTTTCAATAATTTTTTTTAAAGAAATGTTTCTATGATTTTAAAGTATTTTTAAAGGATTAATTTATATTTTTTAAATGTTATTTTGAAGGAATATTTTTTGAAAAATATTTTCAAGCTTCCTTCAAACGTTTTCAAGGAAAAATTTTGTCAAAAGGTTTTGAAGATTTAATTTCATGTTTTGATGTTTTTAAAAAAAATTGTTTTCAAATGGTTTTATGTTTCAAAAATAACATATCAAATACAAAAGTAAATTTTCCTCATGAAATGTTTTAAATGATTTTTCATTATTGCTTAATATGTTTTTGAAGCGGTTTCCATGAAAAGGGATTTGAAAATGTTTTATGTTTTATAAAGTGATTTTCATGTCCCAAAAGATATTTCTAAATAATTTCTTATATATGATTAAATAATTTTTTATATTTTAAGAATACCGTTCATATTATTTCTCATAATGGTTTATGTTTTGATGGAATGATTTTTAAGAAACACAATCACTTTCAGGGGTTATGATTTTTATTAAATTATTGTGAAATATTTATCTTTCCCATAGTTTATGACATGATTACTTGTTTATGACAACCTTTACATAAAATTATTTATAAAATGAATTTTTATAATCTTGTAGAACATGTATACATGATTATATTATGATATGGTAGGGACTAATATCTCCCTCCGATGAATTCTGCCAGGATTTATATCTCATGAGATAGACATCAAGGGCCTTGTCTACCAAGATGGTTATGAGAGTGAATGATTAATACCAAGATGGTTATGGGAGTGAACCATGACTACCAAGATTGTATGGGAATTGAACCCATACTACCAAGATGTAATAGGAAGAAATTACTTGACTAACATGGAAATCATTATTATATGCTTATATGTCTTCTACAAATTCCATGTTTTATTCTTATGTTATGATTTCTTGGATTATATTTTTTATTCTATTTTGATTCATGTCTTATGAACATCCAATATTTATTCCATGACTCAATTCCTTTAAACGTGTTATAAATGGTATGATTTTAAAAATTTATCTTCATGTTTTTACATTCTTATATTCATGTTCTATTTGATATTTTTTTTGATTACCCTTACTGATAATTTGTGATTTCCCATTTTATGTTTCATTTCCCCAGGATATGAAGAAGGGTATTAAGTAAAATTTGTCAAAATGGGTTATAGTTATGAATTAAAAAATCTAGATATGATGTGGATGTTTTATAAATCATTTATTAATGTTTTTTCTAGTTTCCAAAGAAAATAAACTAATATGGTATTTGGGAATCTATATGTGTAATGTATTAAAAATTATAAAAATATATTGTAATGTCTTTGTACATCAATCTTGGGATGTTATAGTTGGTTTCAGAGTGAAGGATTAGTTAACCTTTGGAAACAAGGATGATAAAACTTTAGTAAAATCCCATGGGATATTTCTAAGGTTATGTCGATGGATGTCTCTAACGATAAGTTGAAGGATAAGAAAAAGTATAGAAAAATGTCCTAGAATTTTGGTGATGGATATAGTAGGTGGTTTTCTAGAAATAAAACCTTATTGGGATACTACTAGTGGATTTATATTTTCCACATATGTACCTAGGGGTAAAAACATCAACATGGTACATTAGGCCTAACTCGGTGTAACCTAGTATATAAAAATGGTTCTTAATGCACACCTTTTTTGACACTACAGAGGGATATTCATTGAAAATTCACAAACACGTTATGAAACATCATGAAGTTTTTAGATAGAATTTTTCTATAAATAACGTACAATAAACCTATGGTTTCATAGATTATGTAAGGTGTCATAATTTAGATATCCTATAAGTCATTTTTCTTGATTATTTAGTTTCTATTTTGATAAATGTTCTTAGACTCTGATTTTTTATTTTTTTTAAATGGAAGAAACCAGAAGGAATTGGGTTAACATTGAATATGATTAAAAAATTAGTGACCATGAGAAACAAAATTGGGTAATTACTAGATATAAAGATATTGTGATTATGTTGAATTAGTTACTGTTATACATGATTAACATGGGAAACATTAGTGTTATTCCTTAGCAACGAAATAAGCATAAGATTTAATTTTATGCATGTTCACATAGTGATGAACATAGAAAATAGAATATTAAACATCCTCTATGTAAATAATAATTTAAGAAGAAAATTTATAAATACCTAGAATAGATTGGAATATGTTATCTATGTGGGAATAAGGGTTCATAGAGTGATGAACCTTCATGTAGTTCAATGTATTATTTATGGAGAACACAAATGTTAACCAACTCCATTACATGATGAAAGAATTTAAATCTAAATCAAGGAAGGACATATTCCATTCTAATCATTGAAGTGGGTGGATTGAAGTGATTATGTACTTGGATTCAATAATTATAAAATGTATAAGGATTTTTCAGTTTTTTTGTTTTTTACTAAGGATTCAAATGAATATGTTGAATGGTCTTAATGAAATTGATAAGTGGTAGTGAAATTATTATTAAGGGAAATATAACCCTTAATGAGTTCCTTATGTTATGGTAATGTTGTTTGGATTAAGCTATATTGGATATGTATAAGTATGTTTAAAGTTATTGATTACCTGGGAACTAATTAAGGAATTTTTTATAGGTGTTTTATGCTATCATTGATGAATTTTACAAAAAAAGTTGAATTTTTTAACAGATCCAATATAGTTTGGAATATGGAGACATACATGGTTTGGATAAGTATAATTTTTAATTCAGGGTATTTTCATGTTTCAAGAGAATACAATATTAAGGTACTCACATATTTTGAATTTTAGAAAAAACAACTACTTTATGATATATGAGAGATCAATGTTAATTTGATTTTGTGACCTCCTTTCTAAAATTTAGTATTTTAATATTTTGAAAGAGTTGTGAGGTTAAATATTGATGGATTGTTTAAGTTAATTTTTGTGATATTAAATTATTATCTCACCACATGAGGATTTATTCATATTGGATAACCTATTCTAACAAATTTATATTGATAATAACTGATGACAAATAGGATGGAATATTATGGATCTCATGATCTAATAATGATTCTGGAATGGAAAATTAAAATTCATTTCTTAAAATATGATATGATGTGGAAATTGATCTAGGAACACAAAAGGGGTATGTTATGTTTAAATAATGTAAGTATATCTTCTATTGAAAATTATTCAATATTAGTAAAATAATCGTGATGTAAAAGTGTGTCCAATTATAATCATTTTCTATGATATCAATGTCCTCTTCCATGCTTCTTTAGATTATGTTTTTTTTACTTTCTCTTGATCACCCACTTTCTTGTGATTAGTGATCTTTATCAGTCTTTATGATTATATAAACTTTTCTTCTATTCCAAATTCTTTACCTATTTTCTCATATGTGGAAACCTAATTATGAGTTACTTTGGGTAACTATTATTTTCCAAATTTAGTTTTTTAAAAAGAAGTTTTATAATTCATTTTTTATGATGTGGTTTTCTTTGAAAGGAGGATTCAATAATTAAACCTTTGATAACCCAGATTAATTTTCAGGGTGAAATTAATTTTAAGGGGCGTAGAACGTAACACCCCAAGATTTTGTGAATTAATTTTTTTCCTATTTAATTTAATATTTTTATATTGTCACTTCACACCAAAATTGAATATAGATTTTCTTTATTATATGATAACATTAATTTTGGATTATGTTATACACATCATCAAGCGAAGCTTGTAATTCATGAAACCACGGCTTGCCTAGTGTTTCATGAAACACTGAGTTTTGATGAAACAAAACTTTAATATTATAATTATTTAAATAATATAGTCATAACTTGTAATATGAATAGTAATAAATAATTTTCAAACATTAGTTTTAACGTCTTTGGTAATGAAAAATATAATTTTTTGTAATGTCAATATATGTTAAAAACTACAAATTTCTCAAATGAACTTCTTTTTTTATCCTTCATTGAAACATAATAAAATTACTTTTAGACACTCATAAAAATTTATTTTGATAAAATATACCTAATTTTTGAGTTTATAATCAAAACATTAACTTAGGGTGAATTTTTGGTATTTTCTAAAAAGTTTCAATTTCTGAGGAATAGTGAAAAATTCTGCAAAGTTGTTTAAAACTAAATTTTTCATTTAAATAGTTTATTTAATTTAAATTGATTTCAAAGTCATAGTAGATAAATTATATATTTATTAGTCTAATTTAGGTCATTGGAATAATTAATATCTTATAATTAGATATATATTTTTTAAACTTTTTAACATCACTTTTACTTCTAGCCACATTTGTAGGATTATAATTAAAAATAATTTTACCACTTCAGTAAATTGAATTTTGGAAAAAAGAAATTCATTTTTGAAATCAGTATGAAAAATGAGGTCTGATAGGAAAAAATAATTTTTATCAAATACTATCTTTTGAATTTTATTTACCACAGTTAAAAATAAATAGGGTAATTAAAGGTAAAAATAATATTATAATAATATTAAAATACCCAAAAACCTTCCCTAATTTATTTATACATTTGTGTTTTTACCAAAATCGTCCTTATAAAAAATTAATCCTTTTTATGCCATTTTGGTTAGATTTGGACCTTTATTATATTTTATTTAATGGACAGGTGGAAATGTCTTATTTAAATTTTAATAACTATATTATTTTTAATATAAGTTTATCTAAGATATATGGTCTTATATTAATAATAATTATAAAGATAATTTCTTTTCTACATCATAATAATTTATTTATAATTTTTATACATTAAATAATTAAATTTTATAGTGACATAATGATGATGTGATAATTGATTTATTAAAGGAATAAGAAAATTAATAATATTAAGAATATTATAATAAACATAATTTTAGAAATTTGGATCCATAAAATTATTTTTTAGATGAATATTATATGTTATGGATTATTTAATTTATATTTTTATGGAATCTATATTTAACGATTTTATAAAAAGTCAAGTAATATATAGTGACAGAATAGACATAAATGTCATTTAAAAATAAATAATTTTAAACTGAATGATACAAAATTCATAAAAATATATATTCTGAAAAAATTAATAGGATAGTGTTAAATATATCATAAATGATCCATTTGAGGTTTTTTTGTAATTTTATAGTAACTATATAAACCCTATAGTGTAAAAAAGACATGTTGTCACAGTAAGAGTTAAATTGTTTAACCAAGGGTTAAAACCAAATGATAAGGTTAATTTAGTGACTTGAACATGTATAATGTTAATTGGATAAAATTATTTCTACACAAACTCATATAAAATTATAGATAACTCACTTTGGATTAATATGAAATTAAAAATCAATTTATAATAAATTAATTGTTTTGGAGATTTCTAAAGTTCCCCCCCTCCCCTCTTATAAAAGGGAACCTCAACATATCTTTTATTCACACCTATAAAACAATTTTTATTTTCCAAAACCATCCCATTTCTCCTCCAAAATTCCCTCACTTCATCCTAGAAGCCATAATTTTTTCATACGGCCTACCTATGGAGTCATTTTGTGAAAATAAAAATAAGACACTCAAAGAGGAGGTAATTATTTTACCAACTCTTTCAAAGTTATTTTAATTTTACACTTCCTTTTTCTAAGCTGTTTCCACACTAAAGTAATAACTCCATAATATTATATATTCTTATTTTTTGTTAGTATTATGTAATATATATATATAACTCCTTTCATAAATCATATGAAAAACAAAATCATTATGCGTATGTACGTATGACTTACCGTCTCCACACAATGGGTAAATTTTTTTATATCTATAATTTATTTTGATGGGTCTAATAGTGAATATAAATGATTTAAATAATGAATATTAAATAATAATGATTTTATATAATTAATATACAATCTATTTACTTACTATTTATCCCTTAAGATAATGGTACCTTTTTTTTGTGCGTACGTACGACTTACCATCTTCATGAGGCGGTGAGATTCATCCTCCCATAAAACCATTTAAGAACGATAATAAATATGTATATAATGATTAAGAATGAAATAGATGACATAATAATATTATTATGATTCTTTCACCAGTTAATAATATGATCCAAACCAATATAAATGAGTTTTAGACATGTATGGAAGAAATCAGACATAGGGTAAGAGATTTATGTTTCACTTTTATTTCTATGAGACACATGTCTTATACACAACTTGTTTCTAGTAAGTGGTGCATATACTACCCATAAATGACTTTTATGAGTATTTTTAATAAGATTATTGTGTTTTTATGTCCATATAGTTCACTTTCATTCATGGTTCATATTATTTGAACAATTATAAAGGTGTAAGGGAATTCATATAACTCTTTATGTGAGATACATACCTTATTCACTGCTCATTAATTTTGTGTGGTATGCATACTTCCCATAAATTTATTAT
Organism: Viscum album; assembly: GCA_963277665.1. Taxonomy (NCBI): domain Eukaryota; kingdom Viridiplantae; phylum Streptophyta; class Magnoliopsida; order Santalales; family Viscaceae; genus Viscum; species Viscum album. The sequence goes on from OY728141.1 coordinate 519,182,057, forward strand.
ATTTTTTATACATTAATATATGGGTATGTACATATACATTTTATGATCTCTTTATCATGGGGTTTTACAGTTTAAAATTTACCAAATGAGTAAGGTATTTTTGTCTCAATTTTCCTTCTTTGAGACACATGTTTTCTTATGCAACTATGTTATATTACAAGTTGTATATACTTCTATTTGACATGTTATGTAAGAAATATCATTATTTTTGAGATATTTTATGCATCTTGTAATGTCATTATTTTATGGGGATTATGATTCAAATGTTTCAATGTGGTATGAGATACTTTAAAATGTTTAAGGATAATTTCAATCAAGAAATTTTTTTAAAAGATCATATAAATGCATTTTAAATAGAATAATTTTAATGATGTTTTTAATGATATATAGTTTTTTTAAACATTACATTATATTTTTTCAATGTTATTTTGATATAAAAAATATTTAAAAATATTTTCAATCGTCCTTCATATTTTTAAAAAATGCTTTCAAATATTTTTTAAGATTTCTTTTCATGTTTTCATGTTTTTTAACGAAAAGGGTTTTCAAAAGGTTTTATGTTTCAAAAAAAGAAGAAAGAATATTTTCATTAAGAAATGTATTAAAATGTTTTTCATTATTCCTTAGTATGTTTTAAAAGTGGTTTCGAAGACATGTGTTTTGATAATGTTTTATGTTTTAAAAAGTGATTTTCATATTTCAAGTGATCTTTCAAAATCCTTACCCAAATATGATGAGATAATTTGTTATATTTAAATAATACCATTCATATTATTTGTTTGAATGGTTTATGTTTTGATGGAATTATGTTAATTCAATTCACTTCCTTCCACAGGTTATGGTTTTTAAGAAATAATTGTGAAACCTGTATCTTTTCCACAGGTTATGATATGATTACATGTTTATGAAACCCTTTCCATTAAATTGTTTATAATAAGATTATTTATGTTCTATTGGAACATATATGTATGATTTTATTATGATATGGGAGGGGCCTATAACTCTCTCTAATGAATTGGGTTAATAGTTATATCTCATGAGATAGACATGAAGGAACTTGTCTACTAAGATGGTTATTAGAGTGAACCATGACTACTAATATGGTTATGGGAGTGAACCATGACTACAAAGATGGATATGGGAATGAACCATGACTACCAAGATGATATGGGATGTGTATCCATACTACCCATATATCCTAGGAAGCAATGCCTTAACTATTATGTAAATCATTATTATATGCATATATGTCTGCCACAAATTCCATGTTGTATTCTTATGTTAGGATTTCTTGGATTATATTCTTTATTCCATTTTTATTCATGTATTATGAACTTCCAAGAGTTATTCCATGACTCTAAACTTTTATACATATTTTACATGGAATGATTTCCAAAAGTTATTTTCATTTTTTAAAAATTTTATGTTCATGTTTTGTTTGATATTTTCTTTATTTACCCTTACTGATCATTTGAGCTCACCCTTTTTATGTTTCCTTTCCCCAATATATGAAGAAGGTTATGAAGTAATATTTTTCAAAATTTGGTTCTATTTATGAAGGAAAAAAGAATGAGATGATCTATATGATTTATAAACCCGTTTTTTATATTTTCCCAGTTCCCAATGACACAAAACTAACGTAGTATTTGAGAATTTATTTGTGTAATGTATTATGTATTATACATAAGTAATGTAATGTAAATGTACTTAAATCTAGGGTTGGTATGACTGGTCTAATTTTTTGATGCCTCCTTCCACTAATCACCATATTGTATCCCCACTCTAAATGGCATTCCACCCCCATGACAAAAAATGGTGTGTCAGGATTCCCTATGATGTGTTGTGGAAAGGAATCCATTAATTACACTTAGGAACTCTATGTTGGAAGATAGTATGAGTATAGGTTCCAATTCACCAGTTTCCCTTTTCATCCACCCACCCAGTGATTCCTATATGGTGTTCTATTATACCACCTAACATGTTATGTCATGGAGTCTATTTTGTCTCATTGTATAGATCATCACATGGAATTGAAAACCCTATGAATTTAAATATATTTATATATTGTGTTTTAATAATATAGTTACATATATGTGTATCATTAAATTATATTTAAAAAATAAAAAAAAAATAAAGGAGGTGAAAATAAATTCTAATATTAAAGATTAGCAAGAATTTATAAACAAATATATATTTATATGTCTATTTGTAAATATTTATTTGTATATACGACTTTTTAATATATATTTATTTTTAGTTGTATATATAAAATATATTGTATCCATAGAAGAGTTAGTATATAAAAATAAATATACAAATATACATTCATTTATAAAATTCCACAAAACCATTATTTTAGTAGTTATTTTAACCCCACTAAATTTTTGTTATTTTTAAAAATGAAATTTTATAATATACATACATAAATATAATTATATTATTTAAAAACAATATAGAAATATATTAAATTAAATTTTATGAACCATTTTATATAGATTTATTTTCATATAAATTATATAAATACATATAATAAATACATATTTTCAGATTATATAAATAAATGTGTGTATATATATATGTATGTATATATATAAATAAAAATTATTTTATAAATAAATATATGTAAAATATTATTTAAATATAAGTATTAATATTATATTATATTATATGAAAATATATATATAATTCTGTATTTTATAGATATATAACATATTTATATTTTTGTATAAATTAATATTAATGTATTTAATATTTTATGTAAATAAATATAATATAAATTTATATCGATATTTATAATATAATGTATTTAATATATAACCTTTGATTGAAGATATCTTTTACTAAATATGAGAAATGTATCTAATATAATCCAACTGGAAATTCATACAACAATGAATAACTAAAAAAATTATACGTATAATATTTTGATGAAACACTAATTACAATGTAATAAGGGTTCACATTTATAAGAGCCTGGGTTGTATTTATGTGTATTATATTCTTGTAATAAAATTTAATTCAATATAAAACTTTATTTTATATACAATATATTAGGCCTAGTTAAAATATAAATTTCTCATAATTTAATGTTGAAATTTATAAAAATGTATATGTTTTTTAAATCAGTAAATTAAATTTAATAAAGTTTTGAAAATTGCTAATTTTTTATTAAAAAAATATAATATGGGGAAAATATTAAAATATGATAGAATACAATATATATGACATCATAAATGTTAAATAACAAAAAAATATTAACCTAAATTAGAGATATCAACCTAATTTTAATAGAAAATATATTTCATAGAACTAACTAGTATAAGTTAGCATTAAGGGTTTCTGTGAAGTATTTAAGATAATGAAAAATTGATATTTTTAATTATTTAATTCAAAAATACAACTCCTCATTCCTAAAATACACATTTTACTCTTATTTAATATCATAAATAATAATAGTTTTATCATTATAGTTGTTGTTACAACCTATGTCACCTATGTTTTAAATATGATTTAATTATGTGTTATTTTTTAATCTTTGATATTTTTTTTGAAATTATAAATTTGGGAGTTTTATAAAAAAAATAATCTATATTAATGGCATGGTTAGAGATAAATTAGTTCTACCTTGGTAGTTAGACCGTATCGGGGAGGGTTGAGTTACAGTGATGTTTTCATAGTTGGTTTATGATCTTCCAAACTATGTTCCCAAACCATATGGAAAACCATATACATAGGATGAATTTACACATTTGGCACATTTTTTGGGAAACAATGAGGTTAAATCATTTTAAGGGTGGGGGTTCCATCCAATAAATATAGCATGGTTTCCTATACTGTATGGTTAAACCATATGACTACCAAAATATCATTAAAGTGATAAATTTCCTTTTTATTACTCTTTAAATTTAAGTATTTTAACCTCCCTGTCTTCTATATTTTATTATTCTAGTTATAGGGAGATCCCTATGAATCCTCCCATTTCTTCTCTTGGTATTTTGAGACCCTTATCGTTGGATTCTATGAATATTTTTAAGGTAAATACCTCTTTTTTTCTTTTTCTATTCTTCCTTATTCAATTTCCCTAAAGTTATATTTTCCCATGAAACCAAACATTTGTAAGTGTTAGATTTATATTTTGGGTCAATTTAACATTTTGGATTTTTTAATTTTTTTTGATGGTGTATTATCTCTTTTATTGGATTTATTCATTAAAGGTGAGTGGTTTCCTCCTCTAATAGATATGTGTTTATATGGGATTATTTAATTTTACAAGTCCTGAAATACTTGGAGTTTATAAAGTAATTTCCTATTTAATTTTATCTATGTAAAATAATATTAAAGGGATTATGAAATTTTTTTAATGAATTCTAGGCTAGGATTAAATTTTTACCCATTGGATTTGAATTATCTATTTTGAATAAAATATTTATACATGATTAGTATTTATATAAATTCCTATGAATCTATTTTCAAAAAATTTATGATAAATTAATGGGTTGTGTGCAATTTTTATTTCCAATAGAATTTACCAGTATTTTTAAGATATTTTAAAAAATATAAAGAGGTATCCGGTATTCATGTAACTCTTAATGGAGGAAAGGTTTGGTTTTAAAATAATGAACATTTAAAAAGTGGTGTGTTTTGGTGTGTGTGAAAATGAATGTTTATTAACTTTTATTTTTAGTCTAATCTAAAGGCCTTATTGTATATTTATAAATTTCATTGGTTCATGCTTTCTGAGATTCTCATTTATTCCTCTATGTTTGAACTACTTATTATATGATTTCATATGTAAATTGAAAGGTGTTGTTTCTTGATGGAGTGTTGGAAGCATGATGAGGTTTACTGTTTCTGTCAAATTGATGTGTGTGCTGATCGTTTGAATTGTTTGTTACACCCAACCATTTTGAAATTTCATGGGAACTTGAAGTAGCTTGGTGAGGTATCCAATTTCATACTTTAGTCTGTTATGTTATGCTTTGGATAATGTCACCTATGTTTATGTGACACCATACCCATGGTATTTCCCAAATGATATTATAAGTGTGAATTAGAAGTATATATTTATAATGAATGCAAAATAGACTGGAAGTTAATTCCATTGATTGTTTAGGATCATCTCATGTTAAGACCTGATAATTTTCCCATGATGTTTATTCATTTAATGTTGTTGTTTTCTTTAGGATTATTGATGCAAACTTTATTTTTATCCCCATGATTAATATTTGGTTTAGTAGAGTTTTTCCTATTATTTATAATTTTTTGATATTTTTTCTTTTTGATATGATATTTCCCTTATGGTTAACTTTTTTTTGTTATGATTTATTTCAATTTTCCAATTCTTTTTGAAAACATATATTTTTTTAAATGTTTCGAATGGGGGATGATGTTATTATTTTTTATAAAAATTTAAGTATAACTTTTTATGATATTGAATGGTTTTATTTCTATAAATTATGAATTCCAACCCTTAGGTGAAAACAGTATTTGGGATTGTTAATTTCAATGAAAAGTTTAATTTTTTTAAATTGGTTTTAAAAAAAATCAATCTTGGTAGTGTTACGTTTTTCAAATGTTTTTATAATGTATTTTAGGAAAAATGGGTTAAGAATATGATAATGTATTTCTTTACACTTTCCAATTAGGAAAATATTATTTTATAAATGATTTTCAAAAAATCTATTATTTTTTAAAGGGACTTACATAGGCTCTGGTGAAATATCATTTGGCATGTTAGCTCACACCCTATATACACACTAATGTGTGTGTATACATCTCATGTTTTGAAAAGGTTCCTAGGTTTTTAACTATATTTTTCTATTAATGTAGTATTTTTATAGACATTGTGGATATGTGTAGTGATTGTGGATCCCATGGAGGTGAATTTTTAGTTGTTCGGGTTATGGTTTGTTTGGGGCTGATTGTGTGTCAACCTTTTTGACAAATATTTAATTTTTATTTAGGTTTTATTTATTTAAAACGTTTTTATATATTGCATTTCTTGTGTTTATTTTGAAAGTGAGATGGTTGTTTATTATTATTATGCCTTGTTTAGTTGTCTTTATATTTTAGAAATATATGTATCATATTCATGGAAATACAACATATGGATAAACCATGATAAATTTTTAAAAGATTATCTAACTTTATTATTATAATTATTATTATTTATAGATAAAATTGTTTCTAATTGTAGTTTTATTTTATTCCCAGCCCTAAATTCCATCATGTGGTTATCTATAATGTGCTTCATACATTTTTGTGGAATAACCCAAGTAATGTAGAATTTGACATGGTGGGTTCATGAAAACATTATATCAGTGTGGTCTCTTGTTATTCAGATGAATAATAGTAGTATATTTATAAGACTATTGGAAGTCAAGAGTAAATTAATAAGTAGGTACCTAATAACCACCTTTCATGAAGAAATTTGAGTTTTTATTGGTTGTTAGGATTGGAGTCTTGAATTTGAATTCTATTTTCATTATTTCAATAGATTTTGTCTTAAGATAGTGGTATGTTGGTCCTAATTGAGGTATATATAATACATTGGGGATCCATTTTTGTTTCTGAGTGAAAATAGAATAATAAATAGAGTTCCACAGTTAGCCTGCACTGCCTTTAAAATTGCACATAACTTGTATGGATGGTTCCGAGATCATCTTGGTGGCATTAGTATGGTTGAAATATGATTTTTTCCATATGTACATCCAAACTATGTATAGTTCTCTATCTATACATGTTTTTCAATATGGCCTACATTGACTCTAAAACTGGGTTTAATAATGATTATCAATAATTTTTATTGAATCAAATGAGTTGTCATATTAATTTAATATTTTCAATGAAATTTATTTATTTGAAATGTTATTTTTTTATTCATGATTCGTTTTTTTATATTTGTTTCATATTAAAATAAGTTTTCAAGAATGATTTTTTAAACCAAATTCAATCGTTTATTTGAAAAAGGATTTGGATGAAATATTTCATTTTTAAAGGTAATAATCGATGGTTTATTAGAAAATTATAGTCTCTTTTCATGAAGTATTATAAATAATTAATTTTTAATAAAATATAGGTGGTGTTTCAGAATGAAAATTTATTTTTATGTAATGTTTGTGATTTCGCTTATAGGGAAATGCGATTTTAATTTATATTAAATCGTTGATATGAATTTATTTATATTTATAAATAGTGATGTGTATTTAATGAAGTGTATTATTTTCAAATGGTAGTTTATCTTTAAAGAGTGTATGAATTTTCGAAACATATTTTTTTACACATTATCTCTACTTTTTTATTTTTATAAATAAATGATGCATTTGAATAGTATTTTTCTTTTATTAGTTTGTGTTTTTTAGGTTTTCCCTTACTTTATATGGGAACATATTGATTTAAGTCTAGAAGCGTGAATTATTTTAGTTCACGATTAATTTTATTTTGAGTATTCCACCAAGAATGTTCTTAATTAAAAGTGAATGGTGTTTTTAAATGGGAATATACTTAGGTTGATTTGTTTTATTGTATTGGCATGAATTTTCCTATTACTAACTTTTACAAGGCTCTAAATAGAGTGTTGGTGAACTTTTTACACTCTTGGACTTCTTAAATAATCACCTCTCTCTTCCCTATGAAAATAAATGTTAATTAATGAATTTGAGTATTTAAATAGGGATTTTGGTTACTTAAATCTCTATAATCTTATGAAAACTTATAGGTGTAATTTTTTATGGTATTTTTCTGAATGTATTCATTTCACCTGAGGTGGTCGTACATGACTCACTAAAATGATTATTACTTAATATAGGTATTTTCTTATACCTTTGATTATCATTTGTTGAATGAATAATTTCATCACATATAGATATGGTAAAAGGTTCATGTTAGTGTAATTGACTTTTTTAAGGCTAAATTATCCTGAAAGTGGAAAATGAGTCAGTGAAGATTAGTTATATCCATTATTTTCTATCACTCATTGAAAGAAAAGAATGATTTTATATTTTGAAGACTTGTTTTTTAATAAAAACCTTAAAATTTTATAAAAATTATATGAGTTTAACTATTATAAAGATTCATAGGCTTAATAAAGATTTAGATTAGGATAGTTATTATTACCTATTTTGGTATTGATGCTCATTTAGTTTAGAGTAGATTAGAAATATTAGGTGATTATTTATTTTTTCCTTTATTAATTTCCTTGACTGTTATATATGAGTAATTTTTTTTGTTGTGTTTATTCCTTGTCGATTAATTATGATTATTTAGATTATTATATGATTTCTCCATGAGATAAGAGTTATATTGTGATGAGTATCTCAAGGGAAACCTTGGCTACATGGTGGGGTGATTGGGAAAATTGTTATACCATTAATATTATACAATTTGATAGTATCCTTAATAGATATCATAGCTAGTTTCAGTTTCATTTAGGTTTACCTTGGACTTGTGTTCCATGAGATAGGTCCCAGGTTATTGTCTTTTATCTTCACGACCTCTGGTTAGAGCCCATATTGTTCCCTCTTGAAGTATGTTTTTTATTAATGAATCACTTATTATTTATTATGATATTAATTGATTTTATATGACATAATCTTGTGGTATTTGGTTATTCTATTGGTAGTGTTTCCCTTTGGGAATTTTGAACCAGTTTCCCATATGGTTTTTTATGATTAATAATGGTTTACTTCTTCCATAGGGTATTTTAATGACATTTTTTTTGTTGCTGTTGTTATTCACTTAGAATTTAAATCCTATGTATCTTTAATTTATAAGAATTATAAATGGTAGGGAGAAATATTTTAGTTCTCTATGATCTAGAAGTCTCATACATTTCTGTAATTATTTAGGTTATGTTTGGAGATAATTTCTGATGTGTTAGGAATTATTTTTATTGATTATATGGTTATGTGTGTCTTGTTTAGTGATCCTGTTACACCGGAGTCTCATTGGTTCTTTCAATACCCTCCCTCCAGGTATTTCACTGTTATGGTTTTCAATTTTTTATTGTCTTACACATTAAACTATGAATTTCTAGGTGGAAGAAAGCGGCATGGAGGGAATAATTGTAATAGCACCATGTCACTATTGTTTTAAATATAATATAATTATGGGTTATTTTTTAATTTTAGATATTTTATTAATTTTAGGTTGAGATTTTTAAAAATGATGAATCTATATTGGTTTAATGGTTAGAATATGATTAGTGATAACCATATATCTAGAACATGCATAGCTGGGGTTAAATTCTAGTAAAGTGTATGTGGTTGGTTCATGGTCTTTAAATAATGTAGTGAAACCATATAAAAACCCTTACACATAAGATGTACCTATAAGGATTTAAAATATTTTAGAAAAGAATTAAATGATATTAATCAAGGGATGGGGGTTCCTTTCAATGAAACCTAAATGATTATTAAAAGGTTTCCCAAACTGTATATACAAACAATATGGCTACCAAGATTTCATTTTAGTGTGAAATTTCTTTTTTTACCCTTTCATAATTTTAGTGTTATATCCCCCCTATCCCTAATTTTATTTTTTCAACCAATAGCATATATCTAGGTTTCCTCCCCTATATTATCTTGGTATTTTTATCCAATCTGTTGAGCCAATAAGAATTTCCTTATGACTTTTCCATTCCTTTATTCAAGGGGAAGATTGTTGAGTCATTTAGGTTTCCTTATGACTTTACCATACCTTTTGTTTTGAAAATCACTAACACCTTATCTCAAGGGAAATTTCTTTTTACCTCGGTTTTACTTCTATAAGGAAAATTTCATTCCCCAAGGAAATTTATCCTTACCTTGTTTCATTGTTCATATCATAATTTTCCTAAGTATAAAATTCGGATTGAGACCAAACCCTCGGAATCCTATAAATAACTAGATATGAAGCATTCTGTTCTAGAATCTGAATTCTCAGAATTCTGGTTACGAACTCTCATGAAGTTCAACTTCGAATTCTGGATACGAACATTAATGAAGTTTGACTCCGAATTCTGGTTACGAACTCTCATGAAGTTCCACTCTGAATTCTGGATACAAACTCTCATGAAGTTCAACTCCGAATTCTGGATACGAACATTCAGGAATTTCGACTCCGAATTCTAATTGTGAAATTATGTAAAGTTTGACTATGAAGTCTGATTAAAAATTATGGTTATGAAATTCTCTATGTTCTGACTCTGAATTCTGCTTACGAATTCTAGTTACAAACATCTCAAAGTTCTGACTCTGAGTTCACTAAATACAGACTCCAAACTCTCATGAGTTCTGACTCTGAATTCTCATGAACTCTGACTCCGAACATTGTAAGTTTAGGTTCTGAATTCTTATGAATCCAGATTCTAAATTTCCTTGAAATTCAGACTCTGAAATTCTATAGAATCAGGTTCCGAATTCCTTGAAAATAGAATCTGAATATCCTTGTATTAAAAGACTCCGAATTCATTTTTGGTTAGACTTCGAACTTTCATATTTACCTACATTCCAAATATCAGATTTTGGTTATTCTTACACTTGTTTAGTTATAAAATGATGTTGTTCTTTCAGTTACTAACTAACCGTTGTTTGAGTGACACATGTATAGGTCCCTCTTAAATTCAAGGAAAAATATGACCATTAGAGGAGGGAGTCTAACTTTGAAGCCATGCCTATAAATAAGGGCTCATTTTAAAGAGCTCATAACTTTTGGACAACAACATTGACAACTATGCCTACATGCTGTTGAAGTGATTTCTTAAGAGAGAGGCTCTTATAAACTCTCAGGCTTCGTGTAGAAAGTTTGAACGACTTGTTAAAACTTTGCTTCGTGCAGATTTTCTTAATGTAGAGGGTCAATTTCATTAAAATTAGAGACATTGGGTTGTGAAGTGAGAGGTGCTGATTTCCTTTAAAACTGAGGGCTTGCGGGGATAGCAAGACAGATACTGATCTTTGCATTGAGGGATTACCTGGGTTTGGGTAAGACACACTTTTTTGAAAGTATAAATCAAGGGACTTCTTATCCAGGGTTTTTTGATACCCTCCTATTTGGGTTAAAAGAGTTCTTACTTGTTACTTGTAGTGTTACTAATTTGTTTTCCATTGTTTATTTTAGTTGTTAAGGAAAATATAACTTTCATATACTTCCTTAAACTTTTACTCTAATTTTATAGGATTATATACGCTTTAATTATAATCTTAGTTGATGTAAACTTTTTCAAGTTTCATTTCTGGAATCACTTTTCCAGAATCAAAAAAGTTATTAGAACTTAGAGGTGTTGTGAATTTTGGTTATGAAAAAATTCCTTAGGGATTTTTAAAGTATACAAATCACCCCCTCTTGTATTTTGATCATCTCAAGACATATTCGATCCAGATTTGGTATTGTAGAGTATTTCATACTCAGACATACCATCTTATCAAACTCCACCATGGTTTACAATAAATTTTGAAAGGTAAACCCCATTTTCTTATTCTATTTTTCTCTCATCATCTATTTTCCATAGGTTTAATTTTCTCCCATGAACCCTAATCAATATGTCATTTATATTTATTGTTTTCCAATATTACATTATGTATATAGTGGTTTATGGTTTTTATATGGTGTCTTATTGGTTGTTTTGGATTCCAATATTAAAAATTAGTGGTTTCTTCCTAGAAAAGGTAGTGTTTTCTTTGAAATTATCATATTTTAGAAGTAATGAAATTATTTGTATATATAAATTAATTTTCTATAAAAATATAACAATTTATAATACCGATTATGAGTTTATGAAATGGTTTTTATGATTTAAATTTTTATAATAAATATTGTTCTAATATATTACAAGTATATATTTTTAAATTAAATGTTTATTCATGCCTAGGGTTTGTAAAAAAAATTATGAGGCATTTTTTAAAGGGTTTTAATTATGTATGAAGGTGTTTTGAGTTTTTTTATTTCCAAAGGAAGTAAGATAAGGCCCTAGCCTTAAAAAATATATAATCTTAGGGTAAATAAATAATTCACATCAATGATCTTTTTAGGTTTAGAGTATTAGAAAATTAGGCCATACCTATAAATAGAAACCCCAATATTAAAATTGCACACTTCAACTCTCTATTGATTTTTTCATTCAAAACACTATTTAAAAAGGAAAATTGTACCATTTAATGTTTTTAAAGAATAAGTTTCCTTTGATCCCATCCATGATTCTATTGTTCTTTAAGTCCTATGAAAAACATTTAAAAACATTGTATGAGTATAAAAAGATCAGTAATGAAAATAACATAAGGGATAAAACCATTAGTCCCTAAATATTTAAAACACATGAATTGTTTTTAAAAAAATCATACTTTTCACCCATAAAACAAAAACTGCCTATCTTACATAATGTAATAATAAGATTCTTAAAAAACATCATAGAAGTCATAAAACATAAAGGTAACTTGTGGAATCCATATCATACTTACATATTATCTTTCATAGCCACATAGGGAGTGACCTTCATGGTTATGTTTGGAATACCCATCACAATATATTCCCTAAATCTCTTAGGGGAAACTTTATCATTTACCTCCGTCACATTACCCAATGGATTGGTTTTCTATCACAGGCTCACCTACCCTAGTTTTATCATTGAACATCCCATATTTGGTTTATCACATAACCACCCATCAAATTTACAAGTACCATTTCAAAATCACAACACATACAATATTGAAATTATCAATATTTCACTCATCAATAAAAAGAAATCCATTCAAGATATTGAGATATTCAATCCCTTTACAAAACTATATAAAACATTTAATAAAGAGATTTTTGAATCAATGTGTCCCATACCACTTTTAAACATTTAAAAGAAATTTAAATTTAAGACATTCAAGTATGTATAATGAAATTCATAAAACCATTTATAAAACATGGACATGAAATAGAAGGTTTTTAATAATAAATCTTAAAAAAATTTAAAACGATGTTTTAGAAAAAGAGTCCCTCACCACTAGAGAAATATAAATGAATAAAAATAATAAAAGAATTACATTGAAAAAAAACTTATAATATCTTAAGAATATTGATATTCAAGATATAATATTTCAAAGGTTAGTATATACACCATTTAAATGTGAATTGATTCATAGAAATAAATAAGTATCAATGAAATTTTAATTGAGACCAAATCCCATACAAAGATCATATACTTTGATTAAAGATAAATCAATGACCTAATTATGTGGGAAAAATATAAATACACCCAATATAAGATGATATTATATGTGAAACAATCATTTTTTATTCACACATATTCTTGGAAAAAATAAAACCAATGACATTGATATTTAACTCAATTAAATGAGATTGAGTTAAGATTTACCTTACAAAGTTCACATAAATGCCGTAAGAATTTATCAATGGGGATAATATGTGTAGAAATATTATATCCAAAAAAATTAGAGTGGAAATAAAAAAAATTATTTCACACATAATCTTGGCATAATATAATTAATTAATTATGCATAAAACCCAATGAGTGGAAATTGAGTTTAGAAATTCCCTTACAAAGACCATTTTCTAAATAAAATGGATTGATTATGTGTATTAACTATAACTACAAACAAATAAAGTGTAAATAAAATATATGATATCAAAATTTATTTCTCACATAATCATAGCATGACATAATCAATAAGTAGAAGATCAACCCAAATAATAAAAATTGGGTTAAGAAGTTCCCTTATAAAATTTCGGCAGCCTGACAGCATCACTTAAAAATTCTGAAAATGGGTTGATGATGGAAAAAAGGGTCTATCTTCACGTGGTCATAAAACTTAAATAAATAGTGATATTTAATAATATATCCTAAAATAATAAAATTAAAATTAAAATACATAACAGAAACTATTAACTAAAAGAGGTGGCTGAAATATTTCTTTACCTTGAGTCAGACTTGTCTCATTTGTTCTTTATATTCCTGAATAATAATCTTTTGTTAATTTATTCTTTTTTTCAGAACTTTTTCATGTTTATTATTAATTTTATATAAATTATCACCATGTTATAAAAATTAAATAATTATTTAATTTCATATCGGTCATTTTTTTGATATTCGATACTTGAGTCGAAAATGAACTTGTTTTGATGTAAATTGTCCATGTGGTCAAAAGTCTATAAACTCAAAAATATTATTCCTGATTTAAATGTCATATATATAAATTATATATGTATTTATAATAGTCCATAACATTTTTAGATAAGAAATTAAATGCACCGTTCATGGAGACGATAGGTCATATGTAAGCCTGAACACTACATTCATTTCATTGTCATATTAAAGGAATGAAATCTTAATAATACATAGGTATGTTATATTTCCAGTATAGTATTCATTTTATATATTTTACAATAGTTCATTAATTACATCCTTTATATATTACAGGTATGGAATGAATGAGTCATATCACTTGGAGTGGGCGGTAGTACGCACTTTCTCAAATGAAATTATCATATTTAAACATTATGGAAGGCATAAAGGTATGATGTAAATAAAAAATAATTAATCAAAGAGAAAATAAAATACTATATATATCATATATAATTATAGTTCCATCATAATGGCCACTATGAGAGGTGTGGGTATGTTCAGTTCAAATGCATATCATAAAAACATCATAGTATATTTAGGATACTGGTGTTCTTATGTAATCAAAGAATAAAGAGATCATAGGGAGTGAAGAAGTAAAATAATTAAAAGGAACATTAGAGAAGACGCTACCTCTAAAATATCTACTCCTTTTGATTGGAGAAAAAAATCTTTCTTGAATTGTCTTTATCCCAGGTTAAGGCTTATAAAATTAAGGGAGTGATTTCAAGAACTTATTTGGGTAGAATTTGTACAATCCAAGGGTATTTTGATGTGTGAGTAATGTGGGAATAGGTGGTGGCTTTTTATAAGAGGGAGGAGGCGCACTTTAGGAAGGACTTGAAATATTAATTTATTATATATTCAATTTTGATTAAAAAAAGTCCAAAAATTATTTAATTAGAATATAATATGATTTTAGTTTGAATAACCATCATCAAAAAATTATTAGAAAAGTTTTCAATGTTTTTTATACTTATCGTTTTGGTTTAACCCTTATTTTACCCTTTTTAATATTATAGTGAAATCATGTTATTTACATATTATGGGTTAATGTAATTACCATATCATTTCAATCAACCTTAAAGAAAGTAATTAATTATATATTTGGACTTATCTTAAAATTTTGGATGAATCTTAAATTTTTATGAATTTAATTTCATTTAATAAACTATTTTATATTTTATGTTATGAATTATGTCAATTTTGGACACGATTCATACATAACTTTTTAAAAAATTCATAATAACATTTTTTTTCGAAAAAAAATCATTTAATAAATGTTAAAATGACATATTTATCGAGATAATTCATTTACGATATTAATTATGTCATATAATATTTATTTTAATATTTATAATATCATTTAGTTGAATTCATTATTAATGAAGCAATCATTGCATCATCATTGTGTAATACTTAAATTTATTTATTTAATGTATAAAAATTATAAATAAAATATAAGGATGTATGAAATATTTTATATTTCTAATGACCATTTTTAGTCTAATACATATCTTCGACAACCCCATATAAAAAGTGTTTTAGTAGAAGTACGCATGTTTGTGTTATTTTTCACTTTAGATTAAATTAATTATTATATCGTGTCATTATCACACTCATGTTGATCCATGAGGTCCTAAGATCAAACCATGTATTCCCATGGTCGGATATATCTCATAAAATAGGATTAAGACATGTTTTTGGGTAGTTTAATTTTATTATAATATTAATTTTTGGTCTTATTTACTAGATTTACCATTTAAGCACAATAAATAAAAATTGTTACTGAAGTTACTATTCATAATACCCAGAATTAAAAGGTACCTATTTAAAAAAAATGTACCTAATTATTACAAATATGGAATCCCGTTTTTCAAATTAAAAAATTATAATTTGTAGAAATTAAATTAAAATTATTTCCTCTAATAAAAATAAAGGGGTGTTTTTAGGAAATAAAAACTATCAAAAGATTAACATTTATTTATGTCCAATTTAAAAGTAAAACTACATAAAATGACCAAAATTGGATTAAATGATGAAAACATAATCTATTAAAACTTTAAAAAAAATTAAAATGACAATCTAACTATATAAATAAATTTGATGAAAGATAGTTCTGAATTAAAAATGAGTATTTTTCACTATTCATTAAAATATGAATTTTTTCAAAAAATACCAAAATTCCATCCAAACTAAATATGAATATCATTATTCTAAATAATAATTTTATTTTTTCAAATATAACATATAAATGTGACAAAAAATAAATTCAAAAAATGCTTCTCCATCAAAAGGCAGTAAAACTGTATTTCTATAAAAATACTTCTTTTGTCCAAAAAATTGAATTTATTCTTATATCATATCCATAAAACGTATAAGGTGAATTTAAAACATTAAATTGAATATATGGAATATATTATTCATTAAATAAATATCCATAATGAGTTATATGATTTTATAAACACAATTATTCTTTTTCAAATAGGTTTTCATAAACACACATCCTTTATATTCAATTGGTTTTTGTTTCAATTTCTATTAAATTTGGTTACCAATGAATAATTATTTAAGAATGTTTCAACCATTTTTCTAAATTCTTTTGATACTATGTATTCCATCTATTCCGAAAACTAGGTGTTAACTACTATTTAAAATTATAATATTATTATTGTATTATTTTTTAGTATAACTTAATGTTGTGTGCAATTTAATAATATAGAGAAACACATTGATGTGTGTCGAGTATGCTATCAGTAAATGAATCAAAATTAACTTAAAATTAATATCTTTTTCATAAATATTAATATAAATTAAAAGGTATTTTTCTATAAATTCCTAGGTCATTAAATGTAACCCATGTGTCAAGGGTATCATTCAAATTAAAGATGTGTGTGGTTTTCAAGTGACTCATAAGAGAGGAAAGATTTATTATTAAATTTTTAAACCATGTTTTAAAAATTGGTGGTTAGTGGTGTGTGAGAAAAGGATATTTTACTAATTTTTCATTCCATGTTTGTTTTAAAGTCTCAATTGGAACCCTTTTAAGTTAGTTTCTTCATGTTTGTTTGAAAACCACATTTCTATATTTTTTTTTGAATTATTGATTATATAACTATCTATTAAAATGTGGAAAAGGTTGTTTTATGTGAGGGTTTTTATGTGAGATGAGGTTTGTTTTTTATTCATTAGTGATGTTAGTTATTACTATTTTTATTGTTATTTACTCACTACCACATTGGCATGTCATGGGATTTTATGGTAGAAAAGTTTGAAAGTCCAAGTTTATACAACAATATTTTTGGATATGCACTGGCTATTGTCTCCCAAAATTACGTTACACCCAAAATAGGGGAGTACCCCAATGAGACTCTAAGAGTGAATTGGAAACATATATTTGTTACAAATATGAAAATGGTCAGGAGATTATTCTATTTAGTATTATCTAGGATCATCTCATTTTAGGTCTTAGTGACTTTCCCATGGAACATATTTGTTCGATGGTAACGATGTCTTGTGGATTTAAACATTATAAGTTGTTTATATCCCAATTCATAAACCTTTTTTATGTCACCATTTATATTATTATTTTTCTTATTATGTTATTATTTTGGATATGGTGGATCTTTTTTGGTTATATGTCAGTTTAAATTTTAATTTTTTTTTAAATGGTCATCTTATATGAATTATCAAGGGGTATAATTTTTTTTCAAGAACATGGAAGTCCAATAACTTATGGTTTTATGTTATTTCCCCCTATATATATTATATTACACTCCATAGGTTAGATAGGGGTTTTTGGAAGAGTAATTTAACACCAAATTTGAATATGTAAATATGGATTTTGAATCATATTTTCAATCATAGTCATGCTAAAAAATTGTTTTTTTATGTTTTTTTTCAAAATGTTTCAGCATATAGAACATGTTTTATTTACTACTTTTCTTTTATAAAACCTTATTTTATATGTTTTTTTTTCGAACTATAATTTATAAAATGCCTTATAAAAGGAATCATATAGACTCTATGGTGAAATCCTTTTGGGTATGTTAGGACACACCCTACATACAAGCCAATGTGTTTATGTAGATCTTATGTTTTTTATGGGTTTCTAGAATATGATCTATATTTGGTTTTTTAAGTATTTTTTAATGGATTTTATGAATGTTGTGAGTGATCATAGATCACATATAGGCGAAATTTTATCTCTTTGGTTTTTGGTTTATTTTGGGTTGAGTATCCATCGACTAATTTTTATAGTGGTTTATTTGTATGTTGGTTTTCTTTATACAGGTAAATGTTATATATTAAAACTATTGTATTTATTTTTAGGGTGAGTTCTTTGTTTATTATTATTATTCTGATTTTGTTTGTATATATTTATTAAAACAGCTTATATTATATGCATGGATATCCAACATAGGGATACACCAAGTCAGATTCTTATTAGATTATATAAATTGTCTATTATTATTATTATTGGGTGAAAAATTTCCCTTAAATTATTTCATTTTATACAAAAACAGTTTGTTAGAAAACCATGGAGATCGGGAACATTAAACTTGCTTTATTATTAAACCACTGGAGTGGCGAAGTAGGTAGAATCAGGTTATTATATGAATGTTAAAAAATCCCACCCCTTATTTTGTGTATGATCTTATTTCAATTTTGTTGAGTCTCATGTAGAACCCCATAGACAAGGTATTTTTTCAGAGTTATGAGGCATGTTAGGGGAATATGTGTTTTTAGGGATTTAATAAATCAAAAGGGGATGTGGGAACACTATTGTTCCATAGACCATCTACCACAGATCCCAAAGAAAACATGATGAAAAACTAAAGGCCTTTCATGGGTCCAAGGATCACTAGTTAGCCGGTGAACATGTGGTAGCTAGCTGATAAGTACCACTGGTTAGTCGATAGCCACCTAAGAAGTTTTTAATTAGCGGTATCCCTATAATTTTTCTTTGGTATGTGCTCTTTTTATTATAATAATGACTTTTATGCTTCCTTCTTCTTTTAAAATCCCCATAAATTCTCCATGCCCCCTTAGTAAATGAATAATATAGCTTAATCCTTGATTCGTTCGATTTATGTATCCTTTGATCAAAATCCTATGATAAGGTTATGACTCCTCTTGTCCCTAATATTTATTTCATTCACTACCAATAGATAGCTCACAATTAATTTCTAGTATGCATTATTTTCATGGGTTTTTACTTATTCTATGTTTTCTTCTGCTTATAGCTAAAACAAAGCTTGAAACCATTTGCATGGAATCTATTAAGGCTAAGGTAGGTGTTCCTTAAACTTTTCCCCATAGGGTTGAATTATTTTTAAGTTCATACATTGTGTAGTCACTCTAATTTTATATTTTATCACCTTTAACGAAATTAAATGTTTTAACATAAATTTCACCATGTTGGACACTTTATATGAATTAATTAATGATCCTAGATGAGGGGTGATTCCTAGATCATATCCTAACATGGAATTTGAACATCGATTAAGTTAAATGGATATGTGGACTCTATTTTCCTTCCATAAAAAGGAGTGTAAGACTTGAAATGTTATTGTTATGCTATTTCAAAAATGGTTTTTAGTAAATTGTGGAACGCGATTAGAGTTAGAGAATAGTAAATGATATATGTCTTGAAAATGAATTATTTCTTGGAAAAGGCAATTTTTGACATATGAATTAGTTTAGATTTGGACACTTATGTGACTTAATGTCATAGTGGGTTAAAATGGACTTATATAAAGTGAACTTTATAATTTTTAATTGATATGGGAAATAGGAAACCAAATTTTTTTTTTTTGATAATAATTTTAATGATGTGAATTGGAAATAGTGGAATTATAATGAAGATGAAAATTTAATTTGTTAATGTTAATATGTAAAATGGGGTAGATTTATAAATAATAAATATTGATTGTATTGTATGATGTAAATTTAATGGTAATATGACATGGAGTTTTTGAAATACCCTAGATAATGATAATTAGTAAACAATAGTTTATGATAAGATAAAAAAAATTGTGATATAAATAGTGATGTGTACTTCCAAACAATCAATTTTGATATGATATGGAAATCTCACTTGTACTATGTCATGAATACACCCATAAGGGTGGTCATGAAAACTCTCTTGTGGAGGTTGTGAAAAAACACCAATAGGGATTTCATGATACTCATATAGAAAACACCGTTCAAGGAGTTCATGATAAATCTCTATAGAGTGGATGTGAAAACACTAATAACGGAAACCATGATACTATGGTTGGAATAGTCATTGGGATATAAACAAAGACATGATGAAACTATCCAAAGTAGGTATGGTTAATTGGGTTCATGGACCCTAGGATAAATAGTGGCATACACCAATCTCAAGTGCCACTATAAATCTCCATCATTGGTGGAAGTGTATTCTTTTAAAATAAATTGTTAAACTATAAATTTGTTTTTATATAGATCATATCATGAAGTTATTTTATCATGCTTTTTATATCTTGGGAAACTATTGGTGGTTTAATTCATTGTTATATTCACCACCTTCTTGGGAAAATTCTAAATAAGGGTACCCAAGATGATTCAACATTATTAAACCTCTAGGTTTGGGAATGGCCCAAACATGATGGATAGGGAAACTATGATAGAGCATGAGAGTTTGGGGATAAAATTGGAAATGGAACAATTATAGTCTTTTACTAGTTTTATATTATGGTCTTTAGGGTTTTTGATTACTTCATTGAATGTATTTTATATATTTAATATAATATATGATTCTTAATTTTGATTATTTTTGGTACATAATTTCTGGTCTTTTTAACATTTAATTTGGATAATGTATATGATTTCCATTATTTATAATTTTATTTACTCTAATATAAAGTAATAATCTCCACACCATTCTCACATAGAATCATGATTCCAGTCAAAAGCCTCTATCATATATTGTGGCACACCTAAGGTAAAACAAAAACTTTTTTTTTCATCAAAGAATAAGTTTTATGAGGTAGAAAATGTTAAAAAGTGATATCATATGACCCTTTTGGTTTTTATTACTATTTGGGAAAGGTATACGGGAGATATGGTGCCATTGTTACATGGTATAAAACATATTCCTTGGACTGGATACCCCATGTACAAGGGAATCTCATGTACCCCTAGATATGATTATTGTTCTTGTTTTCCACCTTTACAGATGACCAAATTTCACCTCGAGTGACACATGAGATTATGATGTTACTGATTTATTCTATTTATAACTTTTTACATGAGTTTAAATGAATCATATCAATCACATAGGATTCAAATTTAATATGTTGGATTTCTTATGTTTGATTATATAATTACCTACACTATGAAACGATTCAATTATTTAAAGTGTCTATATCCATTTATGTAATGTTTTCTTGTATAAGTGTATTGTGGAATCTTACATAATTTCTCATATAAATGGATAAAAACATGTTATTTTATTTATTACATTTATTTTAATTAGTTATCATCTAAATAAAAATAAAATTACATATTTTTTTCCTATGGAATTGGGGATGATCTCATTTATTTAAGATTCAAACATTCCAAGCGGTTTCTAACAGGTTTGTTCGTAGAACTGGAAGCATCCAATGATTCCATATCCATTTGAACCTACTTTCCAAAGGTTGTCACTCATTATTTGTGGACTGATATGGCTTATGAATTTTCATTGGTCGAGAGGATGGGAGGTCGAACTCATCACACCTTTTTTAGGGTAATTATTGTCTACTCTGGGACTCCCTTTATAGATTTAAGTTATGTTCGTGAATCCTTATTACATTACCAAGTATAAAAGGAGTTTTCCTTTAGATCTAACAATCAATGATTGATATGGAGGAAATTTAGAGAATCTTTTATATGTATTTGAGGTTCTTCATCGATAGAGAATCATCTGTATTTGTTTAAAGATTCTTAGCCAATGGTATCCTTCAATACATGAAAGTCTCTTGGCCATTATGATGACCATACTAGTTTTAAAGCCACTCAGTGGGGCACTTGAAGTTTATTTTCATTCCTAAGGACATTTATTATTTCAGATTTTGGATCGTACCCGCAGATGGGCTACCTACGCATCCTTTGTTTTGGAAAAGGAATCAGAACCCACGTAGTTCGAGTAAGGGAGTATGATGTTTATGCATGATTGATGGCTCAAAGAAAGATGTAATGATTACTTTTACACACTAATCTCACGCGAGTCATGCTCGGTGTGAGAAACAATAGGTATTGGTGAAACCAGACAGTTGTTCCATGAAAGATGCAATGATGTGGGGCTTATGTGTGTATGAATGCCCAAATAGATGAGGATTAAGATTTACTTCAAGGAGGAAATCCAGGAACAGGGTTCATAAAGGTATATGTGCTTCATGGAGATTTGGATACTCTAATCTTGGGGCTTACTCCTAAGTAAGATTCACAAGTTCATAGGGGACTTATGATTGGGTTTTACTCCTGATAAGGAAGCCCAGATCAAAAGTAAATTAGGACTGGTTAAGAGAAATTAATACCGGGGCTTACTCCTGAAAAGGAGGCCCATGTTAAAGGGATTTGAAAATTAAAAGGGACATGGGGCTTACTCCTGAGGAGGATGACCATATTTGAGACTGGGGCTTACTCCTAAAAAGGAAGCCCAGGTTAATGGAATTATGGTTGGGGCTTACTCTTAAGGAGGATGCCCATATTTGGGAATTTTAAGATTGGGGCTTACTCCTGAAAAGGATGCCCAGATTAAGGAACTTGGGGCTTACTCCTAAGAAGGATGCCCAAAATTAATGGGAATTATGAATGGGACTTACTCCTAAAATGGAGGCCCAGGTTAAGGGGTTCTCTCATCTTAAAGGATGAGGTTGAATGAGTGAAATCTCAATCTTTAGTGACATTAATATGTGTAAATCACTAGGTTTTGAGAGATGTTCCACAGAGTTCCTTTAAGATAAGGAATTCAAATCAGGAATTCATTCCATAAATGGATTTGAAGAGTTTCTTAAAGACTGAATCTTGAATAGGAGAGGTGGAATGGAATAAGAGGGGTGAAATGGGCAGGAAAGACGCCAAAAAAGATAGGGGCGCACAAGTCCTGGTAGGCGCGTAGGTACTGCGTGGGTGCGCAAGTCCCTGGGCGCGCAGGTATACCTGCGCGGCACATGGGTACTTGCACGATTCTCAACCCTTAGGGTAATACTTGGGCGAGACTTGGTTCAAACCCTTGGTATTATCCCTAGAGGCTTTCCAGAAGATGGCGTGCAAGTTCTGGTGAAGAAGTAGGGTAGCGCGCAAGTGTGTCCATTTCCCATAAGGGTAAAACACTTAGTCGCGCAAGTGTTAGTGAATTCTAACACTTAGACCTTAATCCTATTATTTAGACCTTCCATTCTAGGTAAATAATTACCTTAGAAGTGTTCGGAAGACCTGAAGAAGAGACTTGGGCGTTCAGAGCTCTGTATCTGAATTCTAGAAAAATTCTCCTCCTGAAATGGGGGGCCCACCGGGGGTATTTATAGGCTGGAGAAGACCCCGGGCGGTTATCACTTAGGGCGTGCAAGTCACTTGCGTGACCATTAGGTGGCACGCGAGTATACTTGCACGATCAAAAATGCAGTGCGCAAGTGTACTTACACGACCATGGTATAACTTGCGTGACCCTTGTGCAATGTTCTTTTTATTCATTACTTTGTCAATTTTTGATATTTTTCCAAAGGTTGAATCACTTTGAGAAAATATATTCCCCTTTTCCAATATTTAGACTCTGTGACGAATGGAGCGTCAACAAAAGTCCCCCCTCAGAGTTGGATCCAAAATAAATGAGGATTTCACTCTTAGGAAATCGAGAATCAAAAGGAAATTGGGGCGCGCTGGGTATGGCGCGCCAATGAGCTTCAGGCGCGCAGGGTCTGGCATGCAGGGTCTGGCGCGCAGGGGTACAGCCTTGTCTATAAATATAGGGCCTCACTCTGTGAAAAGCACCAAGATGTGGCTTGTTTTTTTTCTCATGGCGCGCAAGTTGACTCCAGGCCCTCGCTTATCCGCGCTTCTTGCTTCTTGCATCGTGTTTTTGTTTCTTGTGTCACGCTTTTGTTTCTTATGTCGTGCTGTTGTTAAGGTATTTAGACTTGCACGGTGAAACCAGCATGCCCAATACTTGTGCGACCGAAGGAGACTTGCGCGCCAACTATGGGACTTGTGCTCCTTAATGACTTTGCCAATTTCTTCAAATCCTTCACAAATTTTATGAAAAATTAACATACTTTAAGAGTTAATTATTCAAATTTTGTCCAGATCAAATGGATCCAAAGAGAATTGGAATGACTGATGAACTGGCAAGCAAAAGAATTGATGAGATGATGTACATCGTTGGCCATGATTACTATTCCATCTGTGAAAGCACTCTTCTAGACTTGGCTAAGTATCTAAAGAAATATCCTCGTGATTTCCCACATAGCATCTATCTGCCTCTGTATGGCCATGGTCATCTACAAGATGTCAATATTCCAAAGGCAAATAACTATCTCCCGCCTTCCTAGTTTCAGTCATATACAACTTTTCTTTAGCGAATGTCTCAATCGTAGGAACATTTTCTAATGCTGGAACAGTAAAGAAATCATTTATAATGCATCATATCTCTTCTTCACCAGATCTAAAACTTCACAATCCTGAGCTGCAACCACACTGTTATCCTTCAATCTTTCGAAATTCTCAGAAGGATCAATCCAAAGGCTGGAAGGAGAAATAGGAATTCCGTTATGGAGGAGGGGTGAAGCCAACTTGGATGTGGGCTTATTGGGTGCGACAAACTTGTGAAGAGTTTGTCGAGGATCTGAAGGGAGCTGCAATATATGAAGCCGTCTGGGCTGGACAGACGTATGTTTATAGGAATGATAATTTTGCACTGGATTTTCTAAGCCACTGGAGCCCAGAAACGAATTCTTTCCATCTGACCCATGGATAAGTAGGAATTATTTTGTGGGATGTCTACAAGATCTCAGGGGTTCCAGTTTTGGGTGATATGTATGACGAATTCATCCCTCCAAAGGGAACATTGAATGATCCGTAGAAGACTCCAAATTTGGTTCGAGAATTATTGAAGATTTATCATAAGATCAAAATCTAAAAGACTTTAAAGACTCATTCTAGAAGGGATATTCACCTATAGGAATGGATGGATGTGTTTCTCAAGAAGAAGAGGGAAAAGGGGCCCACCTGTACTCGTCTTACTAGCTTCCCTAGAGCAGATAAGAGAGGTGTTCTTGGCACATTCTGGCCGACTTTGGAAATAGGATATTTTGAGAAATGGGGGTATGAAGTGAATCATAAAATCCCGGAGAAGACCCGTCTGGAAGGCTTTTTAGCCTTATGGATCAGTGTCTATATATTTCCAATTGGAGATTCAAAGGGAGGCGTCAGGCCAGGGACCTTCGTTATCGCAGCCAAGTTGGTTGAGAGGAAGATGGTGGGGTTGACTACCCTAGTTTTGTAAAATATTAATAGGATCTAACTCCATGTCTATATGGTTAAGTCTCCTTTGAGATTAGTGGGACCATTCTAAGTTTTGTGGGGATGGATCGCCACTCACTTCCGGACATATGTTGTTCAAAATGAAATACAGATTCCTGGAAGTTCTTTCAGGCCATCTGTTTAGTCCTTCCTAGAGTTTTTCCTTTATCCCTCAATGCTTATGATATTAAGACAAGGATGGGTATGCATAAGTAATTACACTTCTTTCCCTATGGAAATCCGCCGATAGGGCGATTTGTTGACGATGGATCAGCCAGCTTGGAACAGGGGTCTTATATGCTGGCCTGTAGAGATGGTGTACTGGCCACCAGAATTGATGGGGAAATTATATGTGAGGCCTATTCTCCATATCGATTTGCACTCCAATTCAAGTGTTTGAAGACAACTATTGTATCTCCTCCAGTACACGTCAGATCAGAGCATCATCCAATGGTTTCTTGGCAACTATGGTTGCTAATGGCTATGGAAAGGACTGGGGTAGTCTTTGACTTACCTGATACTGAAGCGGTAAGTAATTTGACAATATGGTATGCATAAAACTGGATAGCATCATATCCTGAGGCCATATTGAATAAACTTGTTTATCGGGTTGGGAAGAAGAAGAGAACCATTGAGAAAGAAACAATTCAGGTGGCAGATGATTCTTCCACTCCTGAAGTTGGTTCACCGAGTTCTTCAACCGAGGATGATTCATCAGATTCTCAGGAGATACAACATGTGTCAAAACGGCCATGTGCCATATATAATCCTCCTGTCAGAATCAGGAGAGCCACTCCATCAACTCCTGGTGAGTTACTTTATTGAGGCAATTTTAATTGCATGTAACTTTATAGAGTAACAAGTTTTCATTATCTTTTTATAGTTCTAAGAGCTAGAAAGAAATTAAAATCCATGGTCGTAGGACCCTCTTCGCAGCTTTCTAGTACACATGCATATCTACGACCATAGGCCATCTAGGCATGGCGGGACGTGTACTGCGATACTGAAACTATCTGGCTGGAACTATGTGAAGGGTTACGTCTTCCTGGAATAGGGACTCTTTAGGATCCTGCAAATATTCATTTCAAGGATAACCCTGATGAAGTAAGAGCCTATGTCAAAGAGTTCAAGGCCTACATATATGCCACCGAATATTCTATCCCTATCACCGAGCAGGTGAAGGAAATGATGGATCACGGTGCCATTGATGAGGAGTGGCATGAGTATGTGGCTCCTGAATATGTAAGTTTTCTTTCCTTATTTACTTTGCAACTTGATTTCAGTCGAAGCTTTGTCATTCAAGGAAATTGTTTTCACTACTGTAAATTTGGGCTATAGCCACGGTTCTAAACCGTGGCTATAGGCCCCAAAATAGTGGCTGTAGGTTATAGCTACGGTTTCATGAACCGTGGCTGGTATTGGCATGGTTATAGGTCTGACCCTATAGCCACGGTTCAAACTGTGGCTATAGGGTCATCCCGATAGATGCCAGTAAAAGCCATGGTCACCGCGGCTAAAACCCTATAGCCACGGTTCAAACCGTGGCTATAGGGCTTTCCACTTCATAAAAAAAACTAGCACGGTGAACCGTGCTGGCTGTTAGGAGGACTTCCCCAGAACCCCCCCCCCCCACCACACCCCACCCCATGCTCATGTACACCTCCCTGCCCCCTCCCCTGCCCTCCCACCTACACACCCCCCTCCCCTTGCCCCCCCCCCACCTGCACACACCCCTCCCCCTACCCCAGCACACCCTCCTGCCCCCCCACCTGCACACCCCCCTGCCCCCTCTCCCTATCCCCTGCCCCCCACCTTCACACCCCTCCCCCTGCCCCAGCACACCCCCCTAGTACATCTATAAAAAACCATTTAGATGAGGTTAATAAATTCATGTAAGATTTAGACAATATTAATGTTTATAAACATGATGAGGATCCAAAAATGATCATATTAATCACTCTTGAAAATAGATATAGAACACTTGTTACAACCATGATGTATGGTTGCGTCTATTTAACATTAGAAGATATCAAATCAGCCCATCTGTCTAAGGAATTGAATTCTAGAACAAAAATAAAAGGTGAGGATAAGAGTTTTTCACAAGGGGAGACCTTAAACTAAAGGTAAGCAAAAACAATTCAGTAGGGACAGAAATAAGATTAATAAATAACCCAAATCAAGGACAAGATCTATGGATATAAAAGTAATATGTTTTCACTATGGTAAACCTGGGCACATTAAGCCCGAGCATAGGAAACTCATGCATGAGTTGGAATCCAAACAGCCTACTAACCTGTATTTTCTAGTTGATTCAGGCTATGACATTAGTTTAAATCTTGAATGTGTCCATTTATACACTCAATCAAGAGTGGGTCCTAGACTCTAGTTGTCTTTTCATATTTTCCAACAGAGAGAGAGTCATTTTTAGAGCTGGTCAAAAAGAGTTATGTAGATTTATTCTTAGGAAAAAATAATAGGTGCAAGGTTGAGGGAATATGATCCATTATTATAGAGTTAGATAATCAATCCATCATCACCTTACTTAATGTATGGTGGGTCCCCATCCTTTAATGAAACATAATCTCCTTAGTGGTCCCCACTCCCCTTGCAGCCCCCTCCCCCCTGCAGCCCCCCACCCCTTGTAAAGCCCCCCTGGACACCCCCCCCCCCACTCCCCTTGCAGTAGACAACCCCCCCTACAAAGCCCCCCCTAGACAGCCCCCTCCCCCTATAAAGACATTACTCGACAGCCCCCCCCCCCCCTTCCTGGACAGCCCCCCTCCCCCCAAAAAAATAGCCCCCACCCTCTCCCCTGCACAGCCCACACCCCCTGCAGCCCCCTCCCCCTGCAAAGCCTCCCCTGGACAACACCCCTCCTCCCCTGTTGGGTTGAGAGGGAACTAGATGTTTGTTTTTGGGATTTGGGTGAGGGTTCTGGTTGTTTGACTTGAGGTTTTTTTTGAGGTGATGTTGGATGGGGTTGGTATACTCTTGTTAGTGTAGGGTTTGGATGTGTGTACATGGAGTGTCTTGAATCTGGTGAAGTATGATGTTGTGCCTTACATTTCTATGTATTTGGTTTCTAGACTCGTGAGGTCGTTGGCTATTGTTTCATGTGGTTGGATTTGGTTGCGGGTGGCTTTATGGTACTTGCAAGTTTGGTTTCATGTGTTGTGGGACTCTCTTCTTATTAGGCCTTCAGCCAGTTATAGGTAGCCTTGATTTTGTGGTGTTGGGGTCTCTGTACGAAGCTACTGGTGCTGCTAGCAATGGGTCTTCTGCAGGGTAGAGGGGATGTGTTGGTGGTGCAGCTGTTGTGATGTTGGGGCTGGTTGCTGGCTTCCGTTGTTACTGGTTGTCTTTCCTTCAACTGGTTTCTCATCGAGGCGTGAAGAATGCTATTTTTGGAGCATCTTGAAGTGGATTTGATGGTTTTTTGTGGGTTTTTGTGTTTTGTTTTTCAGATGTTTGTCTCAGATATCTTTGGTTGGGTTCTCATTATAGGTTGTGTCTCGTGCATCTTACTTTTTTCGACCCATAGAGGTGTGTTCTTCTAGTTTGGCAGGGGCTATTGAGGATTAATGCTTCCTCCTTGGTTGTTTTTTTCTTCTTGCAGGTCTTATGGCTGCCCTTGTGCTGGATGCAGGCTCGGTTGGAGTGGGATTCCCTTGAATGGTATTTGGTTTAGGCATCTTGTTGTGAGGATTGGCCTTTTTCATCGTTTTTCATTGGGTAGGCTATAGTATTTTGCAATTTTTATGGTCTGGATATTTTTTTGATGGTTTCTGAGTTGATGGTTTGGATGGGTTTCTCAGTGCAGGTGGTTTCTTGATGGGGCATGTGGATGGTGTGTGTCTCTTGGTTAGTGAGGTTGCATGTTGTCTTTTTTAGAGTAGGTTTCTAGGAGAATTTGGGTTTTGTCTTGCTTCTAGTGTGCTCGTGGATTGGTGGGGTGAAGGGAATAGCATGCCTACTCTCCTAGGTTTTCTATAGGTTCTTGGGGATTCCTTGGTCATTGATTGGTGGTCGTGCTAGGGCTAGTGTGGGATAAGGTTTCCAGTGGTGCTTGGGTGTTGATGGATGTAGGAGTGGAGTTGGCTGGTTTGAGGTGTATACTAGGACGGTTTGGGAGTAGTTTGGTTAGAATTCTATTGGGTGGGCGTCAGCTGGTTTGCAGGTTGCTTTGCATGGGGCTGGTCTTTGTTGGGTTCGGTGGTCAGGTGTCATGGGTATGCTAGAGTTGTTCCTTTTTTTCACATGGTGAAAGTTTTTGTCGGTTATTTTTTTGTTTGGCGCGGTGCATGCTCATATGGACTAGTGTGTGGGAGTAGTTTCTTATAGGTGGTTAGGGGCTGGTCGTTGATTGGGGGGATTCCAGTTTCTTTTCTTGTTGCTACATTATTGGTATTCGAGTGGAGCTTTCTTGGGTGGTGTTTCATGAGAGAGTGTGTGCGTCTGTGTGTGTGAGAGTGAGTGGATTGGGTAGTGTCAGTCATTGGTGGTGTGTTAGAGTGTGCATTTATTGGTTTGGTTGATATAGATTCTGAGTTTGGCTTGTAGTTTGGTTGGCTTGTTCCTTTTGGGAAACTTCTTTTCACTTGTAGGTCTTTCTTGATGGTTTCATGGGTTTTTCTGTCGCTACTTTCTATGAGTTCATAGGTGATGTCTCTACAGTGCTCGAGTGCCACTGGATGGGAGGGGGATCCACCCTGTCTCCAGTTAGTTTTGTGTGTGCCCATCTCCTACTGGATGTGATTAATGGTGATTCTAGTTGCCTCTCTTGGAGTATGGAAGGGCTTGGTGCGGCTCTTAGATGTTCCCTTATTCCCTAGTTTCTATTACTGGTTCTTTCAGTCTATGACTTCTTTGTTATTTCTTCATGATGTCATGGTTTTGTTACTGTTTTTTTTTTGCTGCATTCGTGGATGTTGCTTTGCCAGTTTGGAAGCGAACCTCACCATCCGGTTTCTATTTGGTTGGACATCGTAGGGTCTCATGTTCACTTATTTTCTTGGTTTCTTGGTGTTTAATGGGCACTTTTCTTGGTTCCCATGTCTTGATATGGGTGATCTATGAATTTGGGTTCTTGGGTCAACTGTCATTTCACCTTTGATTGATCTTTTTCAATTCATATTTTCATTGATATTTATAGTACTATTTTTGCCTTTCAAAAAAAACAAAAAAAAACTTAAAACTTCTAAAAACCCTAAAAAATATAAAAACCATAAAACACCTTAAAATTGAAGGTGGAAGTGGGCTGGTGTGGGCTGGATGTGGATGGAGAAGGTACAAATCATGGCATTACTGTGGCGTGACCGCGACGTGACAACGGCATGACCGCGGTGTGACCGCGGTGTGACCGCGGCGTGTTGGCCCGGTCCAGCGACATCCATGGGGTAGCATCTTCCGTCCAGGATCGAAGGGAGCAGGAGGAGGCTGGAATGCTGGTAGAAGGGGGCTAGTTGCAGGTGTTGTGGGCTGATTCGAAGGTGGCAGGGGGGGCTGTTGCGGGCTGGAATGTTGGTGGAAGCGGGCTGAAATGAAGGTGGAAGGGGGTGGTGTGGGCTGGATGTGGCTGGAGCAGGGCCAAATCATGACATTACCACAGCGTGACTACGGCATAACCGCGACGTGACCGCGATGTGTTGGCCCGATCCAGCGACATCTGGAGTGTAGCATCTTCCAGGCAGGAGCGAAGGGATCGGGAGGAGGCGGGGCAATTGAATTGTGAAAACCAAAAACATGCTAATATATGGTATTATACAAAAAATTCCAGTAAAATTAAATACACTAATAAAAAACATACTAATATGACTAGAAATAAATCAAACATCATCAATCCAATTTGCGTAAAGCGGAACCAAACAAAACGGTTTTGAAAAAGATAAAACTGAACCAAACTGAAAATAATGTAACCAAATTGACTCAAACCAATCAAAACTGACTTCAATAAAGAATATTTGAGCATGAAAAAAATGAAACTAATGAAACATGCCTGATTGGATCTAAAATTAATTTAATTGAATTGAATATCCCCAAATCAAACAAAATGAACCTATTAAAATTGACATAAAGCAAAAAAAATGAACCCAATAAAAAATAACTTAGCAAACCTAACCTGGACCAAACTGAACCAAGGATCCGGGCCTTGTGATGAACTTTTAGAAGGCCTCATTCCCACAGGTTGAGAGGATATCCCAGTCATGTGGTGCTTCACTGTCCTCAACAAGATCCAAAACGCACTACAAAAAGATAGGGAACCCAAAAATCACAAAAACCCAAATTAAAATTGATCCAAAGAATAAAAATGGAAGAATACTTACCTGAATCTAATGTTTAACTCACTGAATTCTATGGTGGTGGGTATAATCGACCTCATCATAAGTCTCATCTGTCTCGATGGCATTATTGAACTGTCTCCGATTTTTCCTGTATGGATGATCCATTGGTAGAAAACGTCGATGCCCTATGAAGCTGAAAGTTCGCCGAAACTTTAATCTTTGGAAACGTGTATTTTTCATTAAAATAGGACAGGATAATTTCCCTTTAGTACTCCAACCAGACATCATTCCGTAGGCAGGGAAATCATTTATCGTCCATAATAAAGTTGCACGAAACATAAAGTACTCCTTTTTGAATGCATCATACGCTTGTGCACCAACAATCCAAAGCTCTTTCAACTCCTCTATTAATGGCTGCAAGTATATATCAATATCGTTTCTAGGATCACTAGGTCCAGATATCAATATACTCAAGATAGTGAACGGCTTCTTCATACACATCCATGAAGGAAAGTTATAAATGTGAATGAAAACAGGCCAAGTACTGTGTGCAGTATGAATTTGGCGAAATGGGTTGAAACCATCACAGGATAATTCCAATCTAACATTTCGTGGGTCGGCTGCAAAATCAGGATGTAACCTATCAAATTTATTCCAAGCCAACCCATCTGCAGGATGCACTATTTCATCGTTATCCTTATTTCTTTCATCTTCATGCCATCTCATATTCTTTGCCATTTGTTCTGATATAATTTTTTTTTGAATCTTACGAATTAAAGGGAAGTTCCACATCACTTTCTGTGGTATGAAAGATTGAGATCTGTCTTTATTAGTCTTCCACCTTGATGTACCACACTTTTTGCACTGACTCAAGTCTTCATTCTCCTTCCAGAACAAACAACAGTCTTTGAGACAAGAATGAATCTTACTAGATGAAAATCCAAATTTGTCAACCAACTTTGATTCCATGTAATCATTTTCTGGAATACATGCATAATTAGGAAGTAAATCCTTAATAAATGTAAGGAGATAGTCGACCGCAGTATTACTAAATCCATACATTGTTTTCCCATGATATAATCGCATT
Source organism: Viscum album (assembly GCA_963277665.1). Taxonomy (NCBI): domain Eukaryota; kingdom Viridiplantae; phylum Streptophyta; class Magnoliopsida; order Santalales; family Viscaceae; genus Viscum; species Viscum album. Next base: position 519,215,058 of record OY728141.1, read on the forward strand.
AAAAACTCAAGTTTGCTCATTTTTTCACATTCTTGATATATTGGGGTATTTGCATCTTCCATAAGCTTTCTAACACTCTGAACGTCATCATCCTGATTAATAGATGACAACTGTGTTCCATTATTCATTTCCTCTTGCACTGGTTTACATGAGGAAATAGCTTCAGAAACAAAAGGAAACCGATCAGAAATCAGATTTTTTATACCAATATTTTCCACTGAATTGATGTCATTCAACACTTGAGTTTTTTCTCCATTGTGATACCAAACATGATAATTTTTTTGGAAACCACTTTTATTGATATGGTAACTCACTTCCTCACGAGATAACCAAGGTATTCCAACACAATCAAAACACAGGCATCAAATCAATCTGCCATCTGAATGATTAGTGAATGCAAAGTCCAAAAAATATTGTAACTCCTTCTGAAATTCATTAGTGTTCCGATCAATGTTGTACATCCAGTATCTATCCATTCTGAAACAGATAGACATACATTAAATAAATAATCTAGAAAATGACTTAACATTATATGTATTGTTTCATAAGATATTAAGTAATCATCAATAACAAGTTAATGAAAAAATCATAACAAATATATTAAAATTATGGTTTAGGGAATTCATAAATGTTTTAAATTATAAAAATTCATGAATAGTCATGCATAAGTTCCAAGAATGAGGATTGATTATAGTAAAAAGAGTTTATATGAAATCTAAGAGATAATAATAATCAATTCCCAAAAGTGTTTGGGTTAATTCATAATGAGTTGTGATGTTTTGTATTAAATTTACAAAGATTTATTGAAATTTAGAGAAATTTTGAAAATATAAACCATATCATATACCAAGAATTAATATTAAATAATTGGCTGATAATTACGATGTTAAGAAGATGAGAATAATAACTAATGTCTGAATCTATACTTTAATGATGGTGGTCACCTTAGAAAACCGATATCCCATCAACTTGGTTGTTCCCACCCTTGCTCGTATCTATGAACTGTTGGGTCAAATACAGGAATGAAGATCCCCATATCACCTCAGTGGTCCATATCAATTATTGTATCGATGGGTGGTGAAGTGCTATCAATGTTATGAGTACCGATATACCGCAATAGTCCCCCACTCTAACTTTCATCCTACCCTACTCTACATTGTTTTCATTATACTAAAATCCTTGGGAATTTCTAGTGTGGTTGAGTTGTTTAGTGATTTTTCTCAGTTTTCTTTTATGCCTTCCCCCTGCACCCCCATGGATGGATTCTCGTTATTTAATCACACCGATATTTGTACAGAATTTGTTTTTAAACCATGGGTAATAGATAAATATGCATGATTAACAACGGATTTAAGATCGCTATTGTATTTTAATTGAGTGTGGTCACTAGAATGGATCATGATCATCTAAGAATTTGTTAAAAACAAATGGATAATGAAAACCGCCGATGATGAAAAATGGAAGAAAACTTCCTTTGGAAAATTTTAAAAAAATGAAGTTGGAAACACTATTCCTAAGAAGTTTTTAAAGAAGGCAGATCATACATCCTTGGGTAACAAACCTAAGAAGTCTAAGCCAAGTGCTAAATATAAAAGGATCAGTTCTTCTATCATGGAAGAAGGAGGAAAACGTAGATTCATGCCAAAAAAACTTGCTTGTATGTGAAAATAGAGGCAAGAAATAGCATAATGGAAGATTTTTTCAAGGAGAATACAAATGTAGGTGGAAGGGGGATGGTGTGGGATGGATGTGGCTGCAGTAGGGCCAAATCATGGCATTACCGCAGTGTGACCGCAGCGTGACTGCGGTGTGACCGCGGCGTGACCGCAGCGTGACTGCGTCGTGTTGGCCCGGTCCAGTGACATCCGCGGGGCAACATCTTCCGGCCAGGAGCAAAGGGAGCAGGAGGAGGCTGGAATGCTGGTGTAAGGGGGGTGGTTTCAAGTGTTGGGGGGATGGTGTGAGCTGATTTGAAGGTGGTAGGGGGGCTGTTGCGGGCTGGAATACTGGTTGCAACTGGCTGAAATGAAGGTGGAAGGGGGCTGGTGTGGGCTAGATGTGGCCGGAGCAGGGCCAAATCACGGCATTACCGCAGCGTGACAACGGCATGACTGCGGCATGACCACGGCATGTTTGAGTTTTACCAATGGGGGATGGTCATGATAAGTTGATATGAAAATATTAGATAGAGGGAAGAGATAGAGATTAGAGGTAGGCTATGTTGAGGAAAATAAGTTATGGGAATATTGTTAGATGAGCCATGTACCAAACGTAACTAAGGGATTTTAGCTTTAACACATGTATTTAGGGGCCCCAATGATCCAATGAAAACACATTCATGTATAATTTGACAACTAAGTGAAGTGATACTAGTTGCATAGTATTAATATGAGAGAGGATACATAATCATTATTCAATTCATACGTGTTTTAAAATGGGTAGGCCATGATATTTTGTGTAACTGTAATATTATAATAATAATAATAATAATAATAAACCATGAATATTCTAAATTATAGGTTTATGAGTCTATATTCCATTAATATTTTTTATTTATATACCCATTATGATATCAAAATTAGCATCATGGTGTAGATGATATGTTTTTTGAGTCACAATACTAGCATAGAGTTGATTAAAATGATGGTTAGAATTAGAAGACAATGTTAAAAAAAATAACACCAGAGTACCAATGTATGGGTGCTTGATTTTATATGCATTGAAAAATGAATTTTCAGAGGAGGTTAACATATCATTCAGTATCACTTATGATAAAAAGGGGAACTAGGACTCATTTCTGGTGAAAATTTTGTTTGGAAAATATTGGAAATGGTGGTTCTTGTTCTTTAGATATTGTGCGGATTGGATTGTTTCGTTGTAGAAATATTGGGATAGTTTGGTGAAAATTTTATTTCTTCAACCGTGATGGCAGTTAGTTTCTAAAATTTTCTTACCCTTCAATTGTTAAACATCAGTAAGTGAGAGTTTTAGATATATTTCATGACCCAACATCAAAATTACTCAAATCTATATTATTGATGAGGAGGCTCTAGAGGGTAATTTAAAGGGTGTATTTTTTTCAGATCGAGGAACATGTCACACTATTTATGTTTATACTATATGTCGATCAGATAGAAACAACATAGGTCATGGGAGGTCATAATATATGACCAGATTATCATGATTTTGTACTCATCATGATTTTCTACATTAAAGATATATTATCATTAGTTCCCAGCTATTTGGAAATAATTGTAGTCAATCATTCTGGAGTATGACTCATCCATTGCTATCTATTTAATCTAGTGGGGTTTTCCCATTGGATCCTACTAAAGAAATTTTTATCTTTTCTTGTATAGTATATATTTATAAATATTTAACATTTACAAATATTTTTTATTATGGAGTTTGTGGTCAGTTTTATACTCTAGGATCCACTATTTTAGATGATTCAGTTGATGTAGTAGAATCATGATGTCTTTCTATTTTATTTTTTGTGTCACCTACTTAATGTGACATTTTTTATTAAGATACTACTAGTTGAATTAATGAACTCTATGACTTCATATTATATGATTCTTTTTAATTTGATGTAAATTCAGGTATAAATTGATGGTCTATTGAAGTGTGGTTTTGTTCTTCCAAGTGTGTCCCCTTGGAAAGAATCAGTTCAATTTATAATATAGTGTAAATGATGTATGTGTTTGTCTATAAATTATCCTCACCTGAATCATGGGATTATAAATAATCACTTCCCTCTATTATATATTGATGAATTATTTAATTAACCTATCCACAGCTGCACCCCTCCACCCTCCCCCTGCCCCTTTCCCCCCTCCAACCTGCCCCCCCCGCACCCCTCCACCCTCCCCCCTGCCCCTGCCCCCTGCCCCCCTCCAACCTGCCCATGTGCCCCCTGCACCCCTCCACCCTTCACCCTTCCCACTTCCCCCTGCCCCTCTCCACCTGCCCCCCTATCCCCTGCCCCCCCCCCCCCCCACCCTGCCCCCCTACACCCCTCCACCCTGCACCCTGCACCCTGCCTCATGCCCCCCTCCACCCAACCCCCTAGCCTACACAGCACCCCATACACCCCCCTACATCCCCCACCCCCTGCCCCTGCCCCTTCCCCCTACCCCCTACCCCCCTGCCCCCTTCCACCCTGGCCCCTTGCCCCTGCCCCCCTCCACCCTGCCCCCTACCCCCTACCCCCCTCCACCCAGCCCCCTAGCCAGCACAGGCCCCCTTCCCCCCTCCATCCATTCCCAGTTTCTAAATAATGTTTTTGTATTATGTACAAGTGTTTTATGAACCTAATTTTCCTGTGATACTAAACCTTTAGATCCTTGAATGTATTATTATTTCAAAGGACCCTTGGTATCCAGTGACTCACTAGCTAGAGAAGAATAAAACACATGTTCCCCTTCAAGATGAGTGCTATATTAAGCCTTGAATATACCTTTGGACCGAGACTCTAGCAGTTCACTATGGAATTGCCTCTGTTTCTTAGACAATGTTTTGTTTAACATTGAACTATTTTTCAGCAGAGAACCAAATAAACTCTAACGACACTATGAAATTGCCTCTATTTCCTAGACAATGTGTTGTTTAAACATCACATCACATGTGACATAGTCACACAACATGGGTCCCATATTAAAATTCTAATGGAACTTAAAGAGTGTCTTAGTTCAAACAACCGTTTTAATAAAAAAGGGGAAACCCCCTACAGGGATATAAAAAGGGTCAAGTATGATTTTTCACTCAAACTTCATAAAGTTATCCTCTATTTTCAAAACACCTCATGAATTTCATCATAAGACCAAAAAATTTCCTAAAATCCAATTTCATTTTAAATCATTTCCCAAATTATATAATGCATTCCCCCTTCCCCCCTGTACAGAACCCCGGACAGCCCCCCATGCACCCTCGGACAGCCCCCCCTGCACCCCCAGACAGCCCCCCGTGCACCCCCGGACAGCCCCCACGTGCACTCCCGAGCAGACCCCATTGTATGAAACTTCATAGGGGTATCTATTGATTCCCTAATTATTCATTTGTTCAATTTCTATTTCATTTTTATGAGATTTATTTTCCCAAAACACTCCCCATCACCCCCTTCACACCCCCTCATACTCTTTGAAGCTCTTTCAAATTGTGGCCAATGAGTGGGCTCAGAAAGGCTAAGTGAAATTGAACTAAACATGTAAATCCAAAAGACATGGGTGGTGTAATGGTAATATTTCAGCATGACTCATCCATACGTCGGATGTACATGCCGAAGGAAAAGAAAAAAAACAAAAAAAACAACATAGTATAAAGACAAAAAAATGAAACACACAAATTAATCTCTCCACTACCCCGATCTCCCTCCCCTGCAAAGAAAACCGCGTAGCCGCCTCCAGTGCCCTTCTGCCCCCCTTCGCAGAATATAACTACCCTCCATCCGTAGAAAGCAGTAAAAGCCTAAGTGGCCAATGTGATAAAGAAACTAAAATAAAAATTAAACAACAACATACCTGTTTCTAGTCAATAAATATATCTCTAGTTTATTGCATTTTTCTATAGAAACTTAATGCTCTTGTGGTAACCCACTTTGATTGCTGTAAGTCAGGATAAATATTGACAACAATTAATAGCTTTCAAAGTAAAACCACGTGTAATTGGCCAGGGACTGATGACTATCACTGAGTAGGCATATTAAATATATGGTAGAACTTAAACTAATGAACCTATATATTTGTACACATATTTCCAAGCACAGTAGAGTAATTTGGAAGAGTAAAAAACTAAAATTTTTAAATGCATGCAAAACCTATAACATCCCACAACAAAGTATAAATCACTTAATCAATGTAAAGAGGAAAAAATATAGGCCCAATAACTAGTAGGCAGGTCTAATCTAACCAAAATAGATAATACAGTCTAATCATGAGGCCTCCATTCTAAAAATAGTCTAAACACCACATCCACCAAGCACCAATACACACCATCTACACTATGTCTGCCTAAATCTCCATAAAAAACAACCATTTTCATAATACATTATATGTTCAAGATGAACCCACGTAAGGGTGAGTATAAATATAACCAGTAGCACACCCCGAAATCAAGAATTAAAGCACCAATAAGTAGTTATATTGAAACAAAATAATAGAGGGTAAAGAATGGTGGATGGGGATGAAGACAGGGGATTACCACTGGTTGTGGGGGAGAACCGTCGGGAATGGAGGAGGAGGGGAGGCAGCTCGGATCAGCTTTGCTGGAGGAGGGTCGGGGTGAGGAAGGTCATGGAGAGTAGGGGTCAAGGGTTTTTAGGGTTGTTGGGGGTGTCGACCTCAGTGTCAAAAGAGAGGCGTCGGGGAGGAGGCATCAGGGAGGAGGGTCGCAACGAGGAGGAGGGTTGAGGTGAGGAGGCTTCGGGGAGGAGGGTCGCGGAGAGGAGGCGTTAGAAGAGCGGCGTCGTCGAGGAGGGCCGCGGCGAGGAGGCGTCGGGGCGGAGGGTCTCGGCGATGAGGAGGGCGCGACGAGGAGGCATCGGGGTGGAGGGTTGCGGCGAGGAGGAGGGTGCAGTGAGGAGATGTCCGGGAGGAGGGTCATGGCGAGGAGGAGGGTGCGGCGAGGAAGAGATCGCGGGGGAGATAAATGGAAAGGGCAGGATGGTCGAGGAGGATCCCGACGGATTTTGGGGGAAAAAGGGCAGGGCTGATTTTAGGCACGGTTTATTAATTAAACCATGGCGAAAAAATGGCTATATCCACAAACCTATATAACCGTGGCTATAGGTCCGTGGATATAGCCTTATTTTGTAGAAGTGTTTCTTCATCTTGCAGCTTTCCAAAACTATTGAGGTTCCTTCGCCACAGTATAGCCCTGGTGGTACTGCCCGGTGAACCTCCTCACGAACCGGGAGATATATCTCCAGGACAGCATTCCATGAATGAGGAGTTGGACATGGCTTTCCATTCGCCAATTCAAGTTCCAATAAGGGGGACTGCCGACACTCCCAAAAAAACAAAAGGACAAAGGAGATGAAGAAGGAAGTCCACCGCTAAATGCTTTATCAGTAGTGGTATGTCCTTCGGATAATCATAAATTTTAAACCATGAAGAAGATTGCTCATTTTCCTTGGGATTGCAGGGGATTCTTCAATTTCCCCTCTGAGGGAAAGGACTGATCCTTCTTTAAGGACCACAGAGGGTGTTGTGGAACAAATGCAAATTCAGGCTGACTTGGATGCTTTTGAAAAAGAGCCAACATCTATTCCCAGTACTACTCCTGCTGCTGCTACAAGTAGAGAAGAACCTGCACCAGAATCATTGGCGGCCGCAGCAACTGAATCTTCCATCCTTCCTGAATAAGATGTTCAGGGTCAGGGGCCACAAAATGAGGGTCACCAAGAGGACACATCAAATTCTCCCACTAGTGAGACTAACCAGGATTCTGAAATATAATTGGATGAAATGATGAATTGTGGAATGTCTTTCAAAGAATTGTATGGTCATGCTAAGTTATCATGTGATTTAGAAGACCTTGGGCGTGAGTTTTATCCTTCATCCAGAAAATTTTATTATAATTTACTCTTCTAATCATGACTAAAAATAATATGTAGTTCCATCCATAGAAGTTGTTGAACTGCCAATGCCTGAAGAGGGTGTGGACATTCATGTCAACCCTACCATTGCAGAAACATTAGCTCAAGAAGAGATAAACCTTGTAAACCCTCCTAAGACCCATCTTGAAGATTCTTTTGAAACTGGGAAATATGGGGAGGAGTCTTCTCAAGCTTCTGATCTACTGTTAGGTAATGATTGTACTTAGTTTTCAAGATAGACAACCAACTTCCATTATTCTATGAAACTAACCATACTTTTAATTGATCAAATAGGGATCTCAACTTCAATGGATAGAACTGGAGGTGAAGTCTCAACATCCTCCCAAACAGTAGTAGAAGGTGAAGAAACCAGGGTCAGTGGGATGGAGCATAATAGGGCACTTCCTTAAGTGCATTAATCCCAGATTACATGCCCCCTTGTGATGATGATGTTGAATCAGACCCAGAGGTGCTTAAGGCGCTCAGCTTTTCACGATGCAAGGCATGGAACAACATATGGAAAATCATATCTGAGGTTCCTTTAGTAGAGCTATCATCGAATATCCCTCAATTGTCATCCCAGTTTGTCATGCTAGGACTTGGCGGTTTTGGATACCAAGATATCCATACCGTGGTGAAACAAGTCATCTTCATGAGGGAGCAAGAGAAAAAAGTGCCACGAAGATCTGACCAGGGTGAAACTATCAGTAAACATCGGTGAATTTGAGGTTGCGGTATCCCGAGATGAGGCTGACTATGCTACCAAGATGAAGGAGATGAAGCATAAGATCAAAGAAAAAGTCTTCCAGCAGGTGCATCTCCAACAACAGTTAGATGTTGTTACTGGGGAACTTGACCAGCTCAATAATTCATTGGAGGGAACTCAAAACAATGGTATGAAAGCCATTGCAGATGACAATAAGGCACTCCATCAAGCGGAGAAGAGTGAAGCTGGTCGAGTGCATGAGCTTCAAGTAGCTGCTGATGAAGTTCGGGATGTTGTACATCAAGTGAAGACTTATGTTGATAGTCTTTTGTAATTTCCTGAAAAAGAGATGAGGTTCCAATATGTGGATGTCCCTCTAATTCTTGTACATCAAATGAAGAACATTTTCACCTTTAATCATTTGTGCACCTATTTTCCTGCTACCTTACCTAATCCAATCGGCCTAGTGAGCATAGTTTGATTTTTACTAGGATTAATATAAATAACCCTACAAACTTTGAATCTCTTAATTTCTCGATATTACCTAAATCATACAAAATGTATGTTTAGTGAGATGGAACTTGACTTTTATTCAGAGTTCCTTTGTCTTTAGTGGGCAGTTTAAAGTCATTCATGTTGGACATAAAAAGGACTAATTTTTATGGTCAAAATAGCTTTGACCAAATGAATTATAATAGACTCAATTCCTTGACAATTCATCTAAAAACATATTACCATACTCAAGTATGAGGGAAAAAATGTAACCTATGACTTAAGAATATTTGAATATGAGGAATGATATGAAAAAGAGTTAAAAGGAATTAGAAGAATTGGTTCCTAAGAATGAAGTTACCATTATTTAACAACCTCGTTAGGGGGTTGAATTATGCAGGGCCACCTAAGGGCATTGGCTACATAGTCAAATAAATAGCATCTTTTGGCTGACAGGTCTATTATGTAGACTACTTATGAAAGGCCACCTAAGGGCACGTGCTGCATAGTCAGGAAAAAGAACTCTCAGAAATTTACTTTCCTAGTGCTAAAAACCAGTGAAAGTTTATGGAGATTCAAATTTTCCAAAGTATAGAGTTTGTTGTATGGAAAGAGGTACTTGAATATGGAGAAGACATTTCCAAACAAGATTATCAAAGAACTGGATGGATATCACTCCTACGAAGGTCTGACCCAAATGTAGGGAAGGAGAATATAAACCATAGACTTGAATACTTTCATATCATGAAAAATTATATGGGACAAATATGTTAAGGATGGATATTTTTGTGGATCCCTACATATTATCATTAAGACAAATAAGGATAAAAGAGGTTTCCCTCCCAAGAATGAAGTTACCACTATTTAACAAAACCCGTTAGGGCGTTGAATTATACAGGGCCACCTAAGGGAATTGGCTGCACAGTCAAATCATAGCATCTTTTGGCTGACAGGTCTGTTATGTAGACTGCTTATGCAAGGCCTCCTAAGGGCACATACTGCATGGTCAGGCAAATGGACTCTCAGAATTTCAAGCCTTTTGTGATTAGAAGTTAAGAGAAGGGTTATGAAGATATGAAAATATTTAAGGTTATGATTATGACACATAAATATGGGTACTTTCTAATGTATGCAGAAATACACAGATCAATGATAACCATAATCATGTTGTGGTTGGGTCCTGAATTGAAATATTGGACTTCACTACGTATCCCATAAGGATGGGAATCAAGACATACATAGTTATTGAACTACAGAATTAACGTCGTGCAGGACAAAAAGATTGGAGATCTTAGTTTAGGTTCATAGAGCTTGGACCATTATAAGAAATACACAGTGTGTGTTTTCATGGGGACTTTTCAGCCAGGGGACTGAAAGAGGAATTTGGGGTTAGGCCCAAAAGACTTGGGGCTGGATTTGAGGGACACTCAAACGTTCATACGTATCCCATAAGGATGGGAATCAAGCCCACGTAGTTCTATAACTACCCTCTTTAAAAATTAGGTTCGTACATGTGAAGGGTGAAAGGGGATTTTAGTGTAATGATGGTTTAACCCAAGATAAAAGGTTCAGGTATTTCCATGTATGCACGTATTCTTTTAAATGAAACATGATTGAAAATCAATGTAAATAATGATTCCCTCTCAGGTGAGGGTATCAAAGAATATTGTAGTTTATTGTCATACTGGACAAAAGTGTTGTATAGTTTAACGTCGTATAACAAGGATGAAATTGAACCAATGTAAAGATATTGATTCTAGGGGCAGTTTCACTAATCGACATCGTATTAGATGGAGGTGAACCGATGTGAAGAGATTGGTTTTGGGATTGAACCTTGGGAGTTCGCCTACGTACCCAGCCTGGAAGGCAATGATTAAAGTCCACGTAGTTCAATTAAAGAATGAATTAGTGATCAGGTTGTCCTTGGGAACAATGACCTAAAAAATAATGTTGGGACTAACACATGGTTAGTAGCCCAGAGAGAGTGTTATTGTTGAAGTTTGCTCTAAGATCACGTGAGTCATACTCAGTGTGAGAAACTAGAGGTAAAAACAACCCTAACGATGCACAGTTTAATGTCTTGTAGGAAATATAAAGGGACTATGCAATTTTAAGGTCTTGCAGTTAGGACTATTGGAGCTTCCCAATTTAATGTCATGTAGCAGGGTCAAAGTACAGTTTAATGTCATGTAGGACGTATTAAAGGACTTTCTGTACAGTTTAGAGTCATGTAGTTAGGATGATGGGGGAAATACAGTTTAATGTCATGTTAGACAAAAAGAGGGATTGTGCAGTTTAATGTCATGCAGTGAGGACAAAAGAGTACACCATTTAACGTCATGTTGGATGTATTATGGACATTTTCACAGTTTAATGTCATGTTGGACAAAAAAGGGACGATACAGTTTAGGGTCATGTTGGACGTTAGTGCCAATAGTTTAAGGTCGTATGCATGGACCTTTGGTTATGTAGTTTAAAGTCGTGCTGGATGTAATGTAATTCTATATAGTTTAACGTCATATAGCAAGGACAATGAAGGGGGACACAGTTTAACGTCATGTTGGACGAAAGTGCGAATAGTTTAAGGTCATATGCATTGACCCTGGATGGTGTAGTTTAACGTCATGCTGGATGTAAGGGACGTGAAATTAGTTTAAGGTTATATTCTTGTATCGTGGCTGTATTTTGTGTTCATACAAAATATTTCTTCAGAAATCTAGCATTGGTTGGAGTAGTGATGAGTTCTCCATCCATTGAGATTAAAGAATAATCTCCATTGGAGAAGACCTTATGTATTGAGTAAGGTCCTTCCTATTTTGGCTCAAGCTTGGGTGGTTTCTTTCCTGGTATCATTGGAGTTCTGAGAACTAATACCAATTCTCCCTGAGTGAATGAACGAATACGAACTTTTTTGTTGAAAGCTCGTGCTATTCGATTCTGATAGACTTCCAAATGGTTCAAAGTGCACAATATTTTCTCATCTAACCATTCCAATTCATTCAATTGCTTTTGAGATTGTTCATCTATAGATGACTGATCACAAATAGCTACTCTGAGTGAGGGTAATTGAACTTCAATGGGCAAGACGGCTTCCATTCCATATACCAGTGAATATGGAGTTGACCACGTTGCAGTGAGGGTGGTAGTCCAATAAGCCCATAAAGCATGAAAGAGTTTATTAGGCCATGATTTCTTATCTTTATCCACCATCTTTTGCAGTATATTTGAAAGAGTCTTATTGAAGGCTTCTATCTAGACATTGGCTACTTCATGATACCGAGATGAATGGTTGGATTTGATGTTGTATTATTGATACAACTTCTTCACCTCGGATGAACAGAAGTTGGTGCCATTGTCTGTCAATATGGTATGAGGGAAACCAAATCTGGTAATGATGTTAGACTTGATGAAGCTAACAATGAATTTTGAACTGACTTCCTTAATAGGTATTTCCTCTACCCATTTGGAAAAGAAATCAGTAACACTAAGAATATACTTAAACTGTTTGGCCGTAGCTGAAGGGTAAGGTCCCACCACATCCATTCCCCATGTGGAAAATGGCCACGATTATTTAGTTGTATGAAGAAACTCTGTAGGTTGATGAATGAAGTTGGCATGTACTTGGCATGAATGACACTTATTTGTGAAATCAACACAATATTGTATCATTGAAGGCCAAAAGTGTCCAAGCCTTAAAATCTGATCAGACAGTCTATGTCCAGACTGGTGGGCACCACAGACTCCCGCATGCACTTCTTTCATGACAGCCATTGTCTCTTCACCATCAATGCATCTGAAGAAACTCCATCAAAACCATGTTTTTAGAGAATTTTCTCTAGGTGATATGGGCTATCATAAAGAGTAAAATTGACCACACGTTACCAGATTTGTTCTTTCTCGGCTCTATCAGGTGGAAGTGTTCCATTTTGAAGGTATTCCATGATAGGTGTCATCCATCCTATAGTATGACCATACGGTTCTGGAATGGGACTAATTTCATTAATTTCCTATATTTTGATTCGAACATAAGGTGAAATTGCACGACGGTGGGCAATACTGGTGGTTGTCTCGTCCCGATTTAGATTTGCCAGAGATGTGGCTATATTAGCCAGTGCATCAGCTTGAGCATTTTATGATCTTGGGACATAAGAAAATGTTGGTTCCGAAGGGAATTCCACCATTAACTCTCTGACGTAATCATACAAAGTGATTAGTTCTTCTTTTCTGATGGCATAATCCCCATTGACTTGTTTGATTACTAGGTCTGAATCACCTTTCACCTTTAAGTGGTTCACTTATGCTTGAAGTGCCAATTCCAAGCCTGTGATGAGAGCTTGGTATTCTGCTTCATTATTGGTACCACCTTCCCACAATAAGAAGGAAGAGGGTAACACTTCCTTTTCTGAAGAAATATGCACAATTCCTAGGAAAACTTTTTTGAATTTAGGATTTTCCATTTTCCTCCCAGTTGGACTTCTTAAAGCACCTTCAAAATATATTTCCCATGCCTGAGGACTTTCTTTAATAGAGAAGACTTCTTCAACAGGGAGTTCAATATCTGAAGATGTGACTTCCACTAAAGGGTGTTCATCCAGGAAATCATCCAGAGCTTGGCCCTTTATTGCCTTTTCATACACATACTGAATGTCGAATTGCTGCAAAATAACTGCCCACCTTGTCAGACGTCCTGTAAGAATTGGATGACTAAGGATGAATTTTAGTGGGTTATTGAGAGATACCAATTGGACCTCGTGATGTTGCAGGAAGTGTCTCAACTTATGAACTACAAAGATTAATTCCAGGCAGAACTTCTCAATACTTGAATGTCGGGTTTCTGCTTCAATCATAGTCTGACTGAGGTAGTAGAGGTTGTTTTCATTCCCAGCATCATTCTTATGAGCAATAAAGGCACCCAATGATCTCTCTAAAGCTGTCACGTAGAGGATAAGTGGTCTTCCTTCAACATGTGGAATGAGTAATGGTGGACTCAATAGGTATTTCTTGAGAATATCGAATGCTTCTTGACATTCTTCAGTGCACTAGTAAGTGACTCCCTTCTTCATCAATTTTGTGAAGGGTAAACTTTTGCCTGCCAAATTGGAAATGAAACTCCGGATATAGGCTAAGTGTACTTGAAGTCCTCTTAATTATTTCAAATTTCGAGGAGGTGACATACCAAGGATTGACTTTGTCTTCTCAGGATCGACTTCAATACCATAATGGCGTACAACAAAGCCAAGAAATTTTCCCAAGGTTACCCCAAAAGCACATTTTAAGGGGTTCATCTTCAAATTATGTTGTCAAAACTTGCGGAATATGACTTACAAATCAGCCAAGTGATTAGAACATTGTTTGGATTTGACCACCAAATTTTCCACATAACATTCAACAAACTTCCCTAAAAATGGTTTGAAGATACGATGCATGGAACGCTGATATGTTGCACCTACATTCTTTAATCCAAAGGGCATTACCCGATATCAAAACACACCCTGAGGGGACCTGAAGGCTGTGGATTCCTCATCTTATGGGGCCATTCAGATTTGATTATATCTGGAATATCCATCCATGAAGGAAATTTCTTCATAGCTAGCTGTTGCATCAATTAAAAGTTCTGTTATCGGAAATGGGAAATCATCCTTAGGACAATGCCGATTAAGATCTCTGAAATCGATGGAAACTCTAATTTGTCCGTTCTTCTTCTTCACATGGAAAATACTAGCCAACCACTTGGGATATTGAACTTCTCTGACGAAGTTAGCTTTGATAATCTTATCCACTTCAGCTTCAATTTTGGAATCAAAAGTTGGGTGTGTTCTTCTCGCGGCTTGCTTAAATCCTCGATGTTCTTCTGGTAAACCCAAATGAGGAGTAGCAACATCAGGATAAATCCCTGGTATCTCTGTATAGTTTCAAGAAAATATGTCTTGATTTTTCTTTAAAAAATAAATATACATCTTTTGTTCTTCAAAATTCATGGCCGCACTGATTAAAGTGGGGCGTGAATATTCTTTTGTACCTAGATTTATTTCTATGAGTTCATCCACGGTGGTAGAGATACTGTAACGCCCCAAGATTTTATGAAAAATATTCTTTTTAATTTCATTAATGTCTTGTGTTGTACGCTACAACAAAAGAAGCTTTCACAATACGCATCCTTGAATTTCCTTCCGTTACACGCAATCGCGACCTTCCTCGATAGCGTGTGTAGTACGCAATACTTAGTTTCACGAAACAACGATATGCTATTAAAATATTATTAAAACTAGCCGTTATGAATAGTAATAACCACTTTTTGGAAATTTTGTAAATTTTATTTTTCAAAATGGAATTCATTTTTGGATTCGGAGTATCGAATTTAGCCTAAGGTGAAATTTTGGTACTTTTCGGATAACTTTCATATTCTAATGAATAGTGAAAATTACTAAATTATAATTAAAAACAACTTTTTTAATCGAAATAATTAATAGTGATAAATTATTAATTTGAGTGGTTTTAAAGTATATTTAGAATATATTTTTACAATTTAATACAATGTTGGTCATTGTTTGTAATTTCACATTTAAACCAGACATAATCAAGTGTCAATCTTTTGATAGATTTTGTTTCTTAAAAAACACGCTATTTGTTTTAACAGCGGGATTTAATTATAAAATTAATTAATGCAACTTCTATGTTATGAATTTGGTAAAATAGACTTCATTTTTGAATTCGGAATATGAAATATAGCTTAGGATGAAATTTTGGCATTTTTCTGAAAACTTTCAATTTTTGATGAATAGTGAAACCACTAAGTGGTAGGTTAAAAACGGAATTTTGCATAAAACATAATTTTACCGCATCTGTGAATGGAATTTCGAAAATCCGAGAGACACGGTTAATATCAAGGACTAAAATGTGGTTCAATGAGATGAAAATAATTTTTTGGTGAATAGTAACTTTTTACTTTTTTACCACGGTTAATAGTAAATAGGGTAACTAAGGGTAAATATGATATTAATATTACCCTAACACATGTCCTAATTCTATTGGACAAGTGTAATTCGACCAAAAACAAACTTAGGAATAAAATATGACCATTTAGGCCCACTTGGATTAGATTAGGACATTTATTATTAATTTATTTAAAGAAGGGTTAAAATAGTTAAAATCAAAGTTTAATAAGTAAATCATTTTTAATATGGGGTTATACATAAGCTAAATTCGACTATAAATATTCATTAGAAAGCTAAAAAGATTTCCTACATGATGGTATTTTATTTGTAATTTTTAGACAGCATATAATATAATTTATTTATGACACAAAGATGATGCAGTAATTATCTTATTAATGAAATATTGACATAATTGATAATATAAATACCAAAATAAATGTAATTTAAGACTTTTTATGAATTCCACTAATTTTCTAGGTTACTATGATATATTAGTGTTGATTTAATCAACTTGGTTCGAATATATAATTCTGTTATGACTTTCAAAAAAATCATATATCAAATAGTGTCAAAATTGACACAAAATAGTTTTTAAATCAAATATTATATTATTAATTGTTATTTTATTCCTAAAAATCTAAGGTTCGGCCAAATGACTTAGATAAGGATATATTTATTAATAATATACAATTTGGGGTTCGTTTGGCATGTTATAGTAAGTGTATTAACCATATAGTGAAAGAAAACAAAAAGACACGGTAAAAGTTAAATTATTTAACTTAGAGTTGAATCTAATTGATAAGGTTTAAAATAAGATCCAAACATGTATAAATTTGATTGGTTGATGAGATTACAACCCTATATCATCTAAGCTTCGAATATGAGTCATTTTTGGAGGTTTTTAAGTGGGGTTATATTTATCATAAATTAATATTTTTAAGAATTCCTAAGGTGCCCCTCTCCTCCCTTATAAAAGGACACCTCCTCCCCCTCCTCCTCACACCAATTTGAGCACTCAAGCTCGGACAACCCCTGCCAAAATCCCTTCTCCACTTCCCTAGCAACATCCTAGAGGTTCTGGTCTTCCTCAAAGACCAATTCTAGTGCCCTAAGAGGAGGTCTCAAAGAGGCACTTCAAAGAAGAGGTAATTACCGTTACCAATTCTTTCATCTTTATTTCTTCTTCCACTTCTTCTTCTTAGGTTGTTTCATTATGAAGTAATAACATCAGTATCACTCATATACTGATATGTTATTATAAGTACGAAACAACCCTATTTCACCATCTATCCATCCTACGGAAAAAGAAATCACCGCGCGTGCGTACGTACGGAATACCGTCTCCACGCCGTGGTGTAATCTATTTTCCACCACCACCTTACATGGATGGGTATAATGGTGTAAAGAATAACTATACATAGTTATTACAACATCATAATGATTCTTATATATTTTATAATCCACTCCAATTCAATTCAATATTTATAGAAATGATATCATCGCTCCTGCATACGTACGGAATACCGTCTCCACGACGCGATGAGATTCATTCTCCATGTTAACCATTTAAGAATGATTATAATGTATATATAAGAAATAATAATGAAATACATGACATTATAAAGCTACTGGATTTATGTATATATATATACATATGTATGTCATCTACTTACTTCCATTTCAAGACAATAAGGAAAGAAAAACAGCGTTCATGCGTACGTACGGACTACCGTCTCCATGAACGGTGTTTTTCATTTTATTTATCTATCTATTATATATATATATATATACTGAATATATATGATATATAAATCATATTTTATATTCTGGAAGTAAGTAAATCATGATATAAGTAATAATGATGTCAAGAACAACAAGTCAAAACACCTACGATAAATGAAACGATTTTACCCAAAACGCTTCTTTAACATGGAATTTACAAAAGAACGGGTAATATAATGTCATAAGTGAACCATATATGATATCATAACAAGGAATATGATTCTGTAATAATTCAATGACATTATTTAAATCATTATACAGGAGGTTCGGACACATACGAAGCAAATTGGACCTAAGGTAAGGGAAATATCACAATCTCATTTTTATCCGAGATTGTTTATTCGTAAGTATTTACTGGGGTGTATTTTATCATCCACATCCATGTTTCATCAAAATTTTATATTATTTCCATCCACCTACAATTGTTTAAATCCATTTTTACCCTTCGGTGAGTTTTTAGTAATATGTATGAAAGGAATCTTTTGTCGTACGAGGTACTTTTTGACTTTTCCGACAAAAGTACGAAGAATGTTTTTTTTTAACTTATACGGCACGAACGGATTTCTACTGTTTTATAAAGCCTTATTTTCATGAAGCTTCCTCTAAAAGATTTCATGACTATTTTCAATAAAATCTCTTTCTTTTAAAGTTTCATGATGTTTTGTGAAAAGAAATTGATTTTGAAGAAGAAAGGATATTTTCCTCAAGAATTCAATTCAAGTGTTTTATCAAAATTATTTTCCATCTAAGATAATAAAAGGGTTCTGTTTTTATCCCTATTATTACATTGATTTGATCATGTTGTGATGGAATTATGTTTATGAATTCCTTTATCTTATATGAATGGTTTTATGATGTCATGTTGTTTAAGAATCCCATTTTTATTACATGGGTTATG
Source organism: Viscum album (assembly GCA_963277665.1). Classification (NCBI taxonomy): domain Eukaryota; kingdom Viridiplantae; phylum Streptophyta; class Magnoliopsida; order Santalales; family Viscaceae; genus Viscum; species Viscum album. Next base: position 519,233,465 of record OY728141.1, read on the forward strand.
AAATGATGTATGATTTATGATTTTGTGGCACACATAAGAAAGGATTCATTAAGAGATGGGTGGGACCTATATCTCCCTCCAATGCATTGGGTAAAGATTTTATATCTCATGAGATAGACATGGCTGGAATGGTAGGTTATACCGGTTCAGTGAAACAGGACTGAAACGAGGATTACTCGATTCAGAAAGGGACTTTGTCCACTAAGATAGTCTTGGCAATGAGTCTTGACTAACAAGAAATGATTCTCTATGATTATGTGTGTATGCCACAATGAGTAATGTTTTAAGTTATGATTTCATTTCACTACTATGATTTATCCCATGTTATGAAATTATGCTCTCTTTTGCAGGTTAAGATTTCCAAAAATGTTATGTTCTTATGAAAATTATGTGATTGATATTTCCTTTGTTTACCCTTACTGAGCATTTGAGCTCACCCTTTTATGTTTTCTTTTCCCCAGGATATAAAGAAAGGTTTTAGGTAGAAAAAAGGGATGACCTTTATGGGAGATATTGAAGAACTTTCACCACGATTAGAAGATTACGTTCTGAGTTTCCAAAGACACTAAACTATTACGATCCTTTAGTGTGTGTTTTTGTTATGTACTAAGTATTCCGCAAATGTAATGTAATGTCCATGTACGTCAAGATACGGGTCTCTACAGTTGGTATCAGAGGAAAGGTTTAGTCAACCTTTGGAAACTAGGATGCGAGAACTTTAGTGAGATCCCTAGAGATATTTCTAAGGTATGTCTAGGGATGTCTCTAAGGTTAAGTATACGTATAGGTTGTAGTCCTAGAATTACGCTAACGATCTTCGAATTTAACCTAAGATGTTAGATATTGAGGGTACTAACCCTTTATTATGTTGTTTTCCCTAGCATGATTTTTGCCTCTCACACAATTCTTTTGGGGTTTTAGACGATGGCTGGAACCCGAAGGAACCGTGTTAATGCGGAATGTGATGGGCAATGCAATGATTGTACCCCTGAGCAACCAAACGATATAGGAGCTGGAATGCAAAATCTTGTAGCCATGCTCACACAACTTTCTCAAGCTATGAATCATGCAGGACTTCCAAACGAGCAAAGGAAGGAGCAACATTCTGTTGAATCCTTCATGAGGCAGCGTCCACCTTCTTTCAGTGGGTCTACTGATCCATTAGTTGCTGAACAATGGATTAGTACTACTGAAAAGATATTTTCAGTTCTTCAATGTTCTGAACATGATAAAGTCATCCTAGCAGTGTATCGTTTGGAAGGAGATGCTGATCAATGGTGGAATCTTATTAAGAATACAAGGCAAAGGGATGAAATTGAGTCTATGGAATGGGACGAGTTCAATAACTTATTTTTCAATAAGTACTTCCCTCGTATTCTTCGAACAAAGATGGAGAAAGAGTTTCTTGAACTGAAGCAAAGGGACGATGAATCTGTTGGTACCTATGAAGCAAATTTTACAAGACTTGCAAGGTATGCTTCTGGAATTATCATCCAACCTGAAAGTAAAGTTGATCGATTTTTCAGTGGCTTAAAACCAAGTCTTCGAAGGGCATTAGCTATAAGAGACTTCAGTAGCTATGAAGAAATTGTGCGTTGTGCTATGAAGGTAGAAATGGAAGTTGGTGTTACATATCCATCTCATGGTTTTGACAAGAAACGAAAGATGGAGTTCAAGGAGAAATCTCAGAATAATGGTGAAAAGAAGATGAATGTTTCCTTATGCACAAAGTGTGGAAAGAAGCATGGTGGAGATTGTCTAAAAGGGACTAGAAAATGTTTTAAGTGTGGAAAAGAAGGTCATCGAGCAGCTGAGTGTCGAAGTAATGGAAAAAGGGTTTCTAATGATAAAGCAAACACTGCAGAGAACGCACCGCCAACACTTCAATGCTTCAAGTGCAAGGAAATGGGGCATTATGCTAATAATTGCCCTAATCCAAGGGTTAGTGATGATCAACATGAGCAACCACTGAAGGCAAAGGACAAAGGGAAATCACATGCGATCACTATTGGCAATGTTGAATATGACAACAATGTGGTGGAATGATTAAGTGTTTATGTAATGGGATTCCAAAATAATGTTGTATCATTGAGTATTGCAATATTTATTGATGTGGTATTCAAAGTGATTGAGATATTTTTTTTGGAAATAAGATGATATGCGCATAATGAAGACGAGAAAATGAAATGTTTAATAGTATTCATGAGCTCATGATTGATATAAGGACTAAGTGATATCATGGTTTGAGTATAAATAATTTTGAGGATTTTGGTATGTGTAAAGTGTTAACTTTTAACTGCATTCAAGTTTTCACTAAGGTTCAATGGGTATTCAAGAGTATACATGATTAAGGACTTTGAATGTTTGGAATGTGAAAAAAAAAACATATCTTATGATATATGGGGATCAACGATGATATTAAATCTCTGGTAATTGTTTTCACTATGTTATGAGAGTGGACTGCAGTATTATGGATAAGCCTAATGATTGGAATGGATTGTGTTGGACGATATTATTGATGGGATGTTATAGTAGTTTTGGAAAAAGGACAACCTGCAGGACGGGCGACAGCCCATCGCTTCGGACAAGGCTGTGGGAATCGAACCCACAACCGAAGTGCGACTGGCCTTTATCGCCTACCACTGACCTACAGGAAGTCCCTGTTTAGTAGAAACTAGTTTTATTATATTAAGCAGTATGATATATGAAGTATAAGTCCATTTTAGGAACCATATATGATTAATCTCACTATAGATCGACTTATGTATATAAGTTTTGCTAACCTTTTGTTTGAGACAGATGGAATGACCTGTCATTCTATCACATGATCTGCTAACACATCACGAATAACAAATTCAACTTCATTTATTTAAGAGATGAAGTAGAAATTGTTCAAGGCACGAACAAAAGTGATATTTTACCAAAATAAAGTAAGTATTTATTCTAAGCAAATTTTCAACTTTAGGGAAATGATCTTGAAAACCAAAAATGTTTTCCTAGTGATCTTATACCTGATGAATCAGATGGTACCTTATATCATCACAAATCTATGGATTTGTGATTACTGGCTTTTCCATAGCCATGTTCTCTACCACTCTCCATCAGAACATGATGGTTAGATTTTTCTTCCATATCCATATTTTCACCTATGTGGAAACCCAGTGATTAGTATATTTGGGTAATCGTTAGATTTCATACTTTAGTTTTTTAAAGCCATGTTTTGGTATTCCTTTATACGATGTGGGTTTCTATCAAAGAAAATTTTGAATAGTAAACCATTTATAACCCCGACGAATTTCGAGGGCGAAATTCATTTTAAGGGGGGTAGAATGTAACGCCCCAAGATTTTATGAAAAATATTCTTTTTAATTTCATTAATGTCTTGTGTTGTACGCTACAACAAAAGAAGCTTTCACAATACGCATCCTTGACTTTCCTTCCGTTACACGCAATCGCGACCTTCCTCGATAGCGTGTGTAGTACGCAATACTGAGTTTCACGAAACAACGATATGCTATTAAAATATTATTAAAACTAGCCGTTATGAATAGTAATAACCACTTTTTGGAAATTTTGTAAATTTTATTTTTCAAAATGGAATTCATTTTTGGATTCGGAGTATCGAATTTAGCCTAAGGTGAAATTTTGGTACTTTTCGGATAACTTTCATATTCTAATGAATAGTGAAAATTACTAAATTATAATTAAAAACAACTTTTTTAATCGAAATAATTAATAGTGATAAATTATTAATTTGAGTGGTTTTAAAGTATATTTAGAATATATTTTTACAATTTAATACAATGTTGGTCATTGTTTGTAATTTCACATTTAAACCAGACATAATCAAGTGTCAATCTTTTGATAGATTTTGTTTCTTAAAAAACACGCTATTTGTTTTAACAGCGGGATTTAATTATAAAATTAATTAATGCAACTTCTATGTTATGAATTTGGTAAAATAGACTTCATTTTTGAATTCGGAATATGAAATATAGCTTAGGATGAAATTTTGGCATTTTTCTGAAAACTTTCAATTTTTGATGAATAGTGAAACCACTAAGTGGTAGGTTAAAAACGGAATTTTGCATAAAACATAATTTTACCGCTTCTGTGAATGGAATTTCGAAAATCCGAGAGACACGGTTAATATCAAGGACTAAAATGTGGTTCAATGAGATGAAAATAATTTTTTGGTGAATAGTAACTTTTTACTTTTTTACCACGGTTAATAGTAAATAGGGTAACTAAGGGTAAATATGATATTAATATTACCCTAACACATGTCCTAATTCTATTGGACAAGTGTAATTCGACCAAAAACAAACTTAGGAATAAAATATGACCATTTAGGCCCACTTGTATTAGATTAGGACATTTATTATTAATTTATTTAAAGAAGGGTTAAAATAGTTAAAATCAAAGTTTAATAAGTAAATCATTTTTAATATGGGGTTATACATAAGCTAAATTCGACTATAAATATTCATTAGAAAGCTAAAAAGATTTCCTACATGATGGTATTTTATTTGTAATTTTTAGACAGCATATAATATAATTTATTTATGACACAAAGATGATGCAGTAATTATCTTATTAATGAAATATTGACATAATTGATAATATAAATACCAAAATAAATGTAATTTAAGACTTTTTATGAATTCCACGAATTTTCTAGGTTACTATGATATATTAGTGTTGATTTAATCAACTTGGTTCGAATATATAATTCTGTTATGACTTTCAAAAAAATCATATATCAAATAGTGTCAAAATTGACACAAAATAGTTTTTAAATCAAATATTATATTATTAATTGTTATTTTATTCCTAAAAATCTAAGGTTCGGCCAAATGACTTAGATAAGGATATATGTATTAATAATATACAATTTGGGGTTCGTTTGGCATGTTATAGTAAGTGTATTAACCATATAGTGAAAGAAAACAAAAAGACATGGTAAAAGTTAAATTATTTAACTTAGAGTTGAATCTAATTGATAAGGTTTAAAATAAGATCCAAACATGTATAAATTTGATTGGTTGATGAGATTACAACCCTATCTCATCTAAGCTTCGAATATGAGTCATTTTTGGAGGTTTTTAAGTGGGGTTATATTTATTATAAATTAATATTTTTAAGAATTCCTAAGGTGCCCCTCTCCTCCCTTATAAAAGGACACCTCCTCCCCCTCCTCCTCACACCAATTTGAGCACTCAAGCTCGGACAACCCCTGCCAAAATCCCTTCTCCACTTCCCTAGCAACATCCTAGAGGTTCTGGTCTTCCTCAAAGACCAATTCTAGTGCCCTAAGAGGAGGTCTCAAAGAGGCACTTCAAAGAAGAGGTAATTACCGTTACCAATTCTTTCATCTTTATTTCTTCTTCCACTTCTTCTTCTTAGGTTGTTTCATTATGAAGTAATAACATCAGTATCACTCATATACTGATATGTTATTATAAGTATGAAACAACCCTATTTCACCATCTATCCATCCTACGGAAAAAGAAATCACCGCGCGTGCGTACGTACGGAATACCGTCTCCACGCCGTGGTGTAATCTATTTTCCACCACCACCTTACATGGATGGGTATAATGGTGTAAAGAATAACTATACATAGTTATTACAACATCATAATGATTCTGATATATTTTATAATCCACTCCAATTCAATTCAATATTTATAGAAATGATATCATCGCTCCTGCGTACGTACGGAATACCGTCTCCACGACGCGATGAGATTCATTCTCCATGTTAACCATTTAAGAATGATTATAATGTATATATAAGAAATAATAATGAAATACATGACATTATAAAGCTACTGGATTTATGTATATATATATACATATGTATGTCATCTACTTACTTCCATTTCAAGACAATAAGGAAAGAAAAACAGCGTTCATGCGTACGTACGGACTACCGTCTCCATGAACGGTGTTTTTCATTTTATTTATCTATCTATTATATATATATATATATACTGAATATATATGATATATAAATCATATTTTATATTCTGGAAGTAAGTAAATCATGATATAAGTAATAATGATGTCAAGAACAACAAGTCAAAACACCTACGATAAATGAAACGATTTTACCCAAAACGCTTCTTTAACATGGAATTTACAAAAGAACGGGTAATATAATGTCATAAGTGAACCATATATGATATCATAACAATGAATATGATTCTGTAATAAGTCAATGACATTATTTAAATCATTATACAGGAGGTTCGGACACATACGAAGCAAATTGGACCTAAGGTAAGGGAAATATCACAATCTCATTTTTATCCGAGATTGTTTATTCGTAAGTATTTACTGGGGTGTATTTTATCATCCACATCCATGTTTCATCAAAATTTTATATTATTTCCATCCACCTACAATTGTTTAAATCCATTTTTACCCTTCGGTGAGTTTTTAGTAATATGTATGAAAGGAATCTTTTGTCGTACGAGGTACTTTTTGACTTTTCCGACAAAAGTACGAAGAATGTTTTTTTTTAACTTATACGGCACGAACGGATTTCTACTGTTTTATAAAGCCTTATTTTCATGAAGCTTCCTCTAAAAGATTTCATGACTATTTTCAATAAAATCTCTTTCTTTTAAAGTTTCATGATGTTTTGTGAAAAGAAATTGATTTTGAAGAAGAAAGGATATTTTCCTCAAGAATTCAATTCAAGTGTTTTATCAAAATTATTTTCCATCTAAGATAATAAAAGGGTTCTGTTTTTATCCCTATTATTACATTGATTTGATCATGTTGTGATGGAATTATTTTTATGAATTCCTTTATCTTATATGAATGGTTTTATGATGTCATGTTGTTTAAGAATCCCATTTTTATTACATGGGTTATGAAATGATGTATGATTTATGATTTTGTGGCACACATAAGAAAGGATTCATTAAGAGATGGGTGGGACCTATATCTCCCTCCAATGCATTGGGTAAAGATTTTATATCTCATGAGATAGACATGGCTGGAATGGTAGGTTATACCGGTTCAGTGAAACAGGACTGAAACGAGGATTACTCGATTCAGAAAGGGACTTTGTCCACTAAGATAGTCTTGGCAATGAGTCTTGACTAACAAGAAATGATTCTCTATGATTATGTGTGTATGCCACAATGAGTAATGTTTTAAGTTATGATTTCATTTCACTACTATGATTTATCCCATGTTATGAAATTATGCTCTCTTTTGCAGGTTAAGATTTCCAAAAATGTTATGTTCTTATGAAAATTATGTGATTGATATTTCCTTTGTTTACCCTTACTGAGCATTTGAGCTCACCCTTTTATGTTTTCTTTTCCCCAGGATATAAAGAAAGGTTTTAGGTAGAAAAAAGGGATGACCTTTATGGGAGATATTGAAGAACATTCACCACGATTAGAAGATTACGTTCCGAGTTTCCAAAGACACTAAACTATTACGATCCTTTAGTGTGTGTTTTTGTTATGTACTAAGTATTCCGCAAATGTAATGTAATGTCCATGTACGTCAAGATACGGGTCTCTACAGATACCCTCTTCAAATGCTGGAGGAGCATCTCTGAGATCTTCCTCTTCTTCTTCAACATGTGTTATTTCATCCATTTCTACTTGTATAGTAGATGATAAAGTAGAATTTCCATGATCAGAAGAGATGTTAAAATTTGAACATCTTGAATAAGAAGCTTCCATTTCTGACCCGATTGATGATGAAGGGTCTTCATTGGGAAATAAAGAGGAGACGATGGATTGAGAATTGACATCATTGTTCACCTCCGATGTTGCTATAACTTCTTCTGGCCTGATTGGAAAAGAATAGACTTGTTGGATTTCAGCAGATAAAATGAAGATGTCACCATTTGGGCTTTCATCACTGCTTGGTGGGTTACCAATTTCTCCCATGATGTCTAGCTCGATTGTCGTAATTGACATTATGGATCTTTCCATAAGAGTATTTTGATTTGGGTCTATCTTCTCAATTTGACTGATAGGAAACACATAATCTATACTCACATGTGTAAATGGATTTACTGGAATCTTTTCAAAACCATATGGAGCATTTACTTTGGTAATATCCTTTGTTGTCGATTTCTCCTTTCCCTTCATGTGATAGAATTATGCCTTAATGTATTGAGATTCACATGTCTTGAAAGAGGCCTTATCACCATACAATGTCCCAACTTGACCATCAAAACAATATTTGAGACATTGATGGTATGATGAAGGGATATCCACATGTTGATGTAGCCAGGGTCTTCCAAGCAAGATGTTGAAGGCTTATTCTTGATCAACAACCAAGAAATCTGAATTGGATACAAGATCTCCAAACTGAGTTTTGAGTGTAACTTCTCCCAGTGGATCTTGTTCATTTTTATTCTATCCTTGTAACATCATGTTAGAAGGAGATAAATCAGATTCTGTGAGGCACAATCGATGAAGTGTATGAATGGCCATGAGGTTGACTCCTGAACCATTATCAACGAAAGCTCTTCGGACGTCTACGCCATTGACCTTGCCAGATAAGTACAAAGGTCTAATATGTCCATGCACGCCATCATCTTCATCTTCATCTATGAAAGATATCACTGCATGGAATTCTGCAGGATTATTCTATATGTGATAGACTTCAGCTGTAGCAATTTCAGTTTCAAACTCCTGAGGGCTTGACAAAGCCTCAATGAGTGCTTCACAAAGATCCTTTGACAGATTCAAAGCATCCAGAATTGGTAACTTGGCCGGTACTTGGGCCATTTGTTTCAATATATCATACTTTTGATCCAAATATCTGTGTTTCCCAATAGGAACATGTGGTTTAGAAGGTGTCTTGGAAGTTGATGCTTCTTGTATCGGGATAGGAGTTGGCAATATTCCTGGATTTGGAAGATTAGACTGATTAGATCCATTTACTTGCTGAGAGGAAGAAGATGGAACCTTCAACCAGTCTTCCAAAATAATTGTGCCAGGAATGACTTTACTATTGGTGGAAGAACTTTCTTGTTCTTGTTGAGCTCGCTGAAGGGCTCTGCCATGAGTTTCTGCTGCATACATAGTTCTAGCAGGGGTAGAATTGTAATAGTGTATTCTGAAAGATCCACATCTTCCCCTGTATCAAGAGCCTCTGGAACTTCCTCTGATTCCTCTATTTGATATAGGGAATTCAGTCTCATCAAAATCGAAACTACAACTGGCATATGGATCTGTTAATTGAATCATATTAACAGAACTGAAAATCATCTCTTCATCCGATGAATACTCTTCCGGATTAGCCTATTTAGGCTATTCCGTTTGGTGGGATGGTGCCCGTAGCTTCAAAGTAGATGGCATGAAATATTCTAGAGTCAAAGATATCTTAGGATTTGATACATACTCATCTTCTTCTGATTGTTCCTCCTTGGAATTGTGCCGTTTCTTTGAGGATTTTCTCTCTGATGAAGAGGGTTTTACTGCGGCATTCATGGCAGAAGGCACAATTGGTTTCTTCAATTGTGTTCGAAAAATAGAATGAGTTCGGTTGATCGTATATCTAACCATCCAATCATCATATTTTTGTGAATTTTTGCTTTAGACTTCTTGCCACTCACCTTCCTCCTCTGGAACTGTAGTAGTAACACATGCTACCTGGGCTGAAGAGCCTTTTAGTTTGACTTGTCCCGAGTCGACCATATTTTGTAGAAGGTCTTTGAAGACAAAACACTCCTGGATGGGATGCCCCAATATCTGATGAAATGGACAATAATTGGTACGGTCTTCATCTCCTTCCTTGTTTGGCCTCTTGGGCCTCGGCAGCTGAACAAAATTATTCTCCAGGGCCGAAATGAAGTAACCAGGAACTTGTTCATTTCAGAAAGAATAAACTTTACTCTTAAACTCATCAAATTGTTTTCGTATTTGATATCTTTGATTATTTTGACAAAACGGCCTCTGTTGTTGAAACTCGGGAGGTGGAGCCCTTCAAGAAGATTAAGGTTTTGAAGTAGAAGCAGGTACAGGTACTTGCTTAAGCATAACTGTAGCAGTCTCTACTTTACCCATTCTTCTTCCTGGATCTGATGGAATTACACGAGATTTAGTCTTAGTCTGTATAAGAGAATATTCAATCTACTGAGCGATTGAAGTAAGGTCTCGAAACCCTACTGTGTATTTCACAGGGATCAGCGGTGTGCGTAATTTGTCACGCAGATTTACCACACAGATTGGAAACAGTTCCTCTTGAGGGAGTGCTAAGATTAGGGGATATGTTAATCCCTTCCAGCGAGCAATGAAATCAGAGACTCTTTCATTATCCCTTTTCTTACAGTTTGTATGATCGAAAACTGTTGTCTTTGGAAAAGTTTATCTGAATTAAAGAAGAAATCATTGACGGAGATCTTCTCATTCGGTAATTGACCGGGATTTCAAGCTTTTATACCAGACAAAAGCTGTTCCTTGCAAGGTTCGTACGAAGCATCTGAGTTTCACTGCTCCTTGCTGCTCTGGAGTTCCCATCATAGGATCTCAACAAGACACGTAATGTGTCAAATTATGTTCAGGGTCACCTGATCCATTGAAAATAGGGAATATAGGGTTCCCAAAACTTGATGGGGGAGGGATTCAATCTAACCATTCAGGGTAAGCTTTATTTTCTAGTTTAACCTACACACGCTTCCCTTACATAGTCTCTAACCAAGCTGTTAATGACTCAATGGTATTTATTAACTTTTGAGAAACATCCGGTTGAACTTGGACTTGGGAAGGTGCAATGACTGGAGTTTGGACAGGTATGGAAGCTGGTACTGCAACTGATTGAAGCACTGCCAATTATTGTTGCACGTGACCCGTAGGATTAGACCTGTGAGGGTGTACTGATAAAGGAGGATATTATTGATCCATCTCAGTAGTTGCAACAAACTCCATTGGCTAACTGACTCCAGCACTCTTAGGAGGAAGACTACCTTGAAGTAGTTCTGCGTTAAACCTCCTCAATTATTTCATTTCTTCCTCTTGTTGCGCAAATCTTTGCTCTAGTGAGAGTGATTGTCCTTCTCTAGAGGAAGGATATATAATATGACTCTTTCCCTTCTCCTTCTTTGATCCCTTTTGGAGAGAGGGAAGTGGGTTATTTGAAGGAACACCCAGATTTTGGGTAAACCTTTGATTTTTTGTACGCACACCTTCTTCCTTTGTGTCTATGCATACAATTTCTTGAATAGGAACCTCTTCATATGATCCCTCTGAGTGAGCCTCATCTGGTGGATCAGAAAAAACAGCATTGATGACATTAATTGATGCATAATTCATTGCATCCCTCCTATTGGTATTCCTGTGATATTGTCTCCTTCTATGTCTTTGATGAGACATTGCCTTTTGTTGGTTTGATCCCTCAGAAACTTCTTAGTGAACCGTAATTTGGAGAGAATCTTCTGATAATTTGGCTCTTCGTTCCTCTTGAGGATGCTTCCCCAATTGTGAAAAACCTAATTTCTCTAAGGAGGGGGTTGATGATTTGAAAAAGTCCCCGGTCCGGTGGACTGGGGCTGTTCCTACAGTCTTTTCTCAACTCCTTGAATCCTATTCATTGATTCTGAGGGTTGGGTTAAAAGAGTTCTCAGTCCGGCGAGCTGGGGTGGCTCTTGACATGCTATGTATAAGACTTTCTTAAACTCTCTCCTGATCTTGTGGACCTTAGTCTGGAAATTAGTTGGATGCATCAATCGACATCCACTTTTATCACCAAGCTCGAAAGACCATTGGATGATTTTTGAAACTTCTGTCACTTGATGATGTGCCTGCTCTATACGAGAGGCCTCTTCAATATTCTCAATTCCTTGATGTAAGAGTAATTCAACAACTTGTTCTTTGTATTCTTGATTTTGAGAAGAACTAGTTGAGGCATGTTCTTGGGCAAGATTTGGATTACAAAAAAAACTCATTAACTGTGGTTGGCCACAGGCAATAACATTGCATGAGACCTTTTTTGGAGGGCATTGCTGACTGGAGAGCACAGTGAAATGTAGTGCTCCATGAACACCCCATCCTCTGACATGAATATCAGAGAGGTAATTGACAATTAACTGGCGCAACCTTCTTAGTGCGCCAATTCATGAATGCTGAAGGGATCTCTATTGCTTTTCAGCCTTCGGATATCGAGAGACTGATAGAGATGCCAAATCAATCTGACATTGTAACCCTTCTATTATCTTAACATGATTTTCATATTCATCATAAGATAATACTTTCTTTTTCAACTGATAAAGAGTTTTCCATATGTTGAGATGAATATCATTAATTCCATCTTCCATCAACATCTCCGGAATGTCATACTGAGAGTCATCCAGAGGCCAAAACATGACTGGAACTTCACCTTTCGCCAGTTGTTTTCTCATGTTCATCATTTCCTCTTTATCATTCAATGAAGATTCTTCTACCTGATTTGACCAGAGCTGGTGCTTCTTATTTCTTCATCAGATTCAACAAGATTGGTAGAGAAATCACTGCTCAAACTAGAAGATGCATGACTTAGGGGTGGTTCATAGAATGAACTACACCCTGGGCTATCTTCCGATTGAGAAAGTATTTCACCTTCTAGTGATGAAGCATCAGACATGACTGGTTTCGCATTTGAAAGTGCCTCAAGATAAGATGGCTTTCTCAGCACTACATTTTCCACTAGATCATTTTTTGGGAAATGTGTATCACTACTGCGGAGAGGAATTTCGCAGCAAAATTCATCATCATGGGGAGTAACACCATGGTGGGTTACAGCAAAAGATGATATCTCTTTCTCCTTGGTCTTCTGACCACATAGAGGGTTCCAGTGGCTCTCATCTAAAGATAAAACTTCGAGATCGACCAAATTTTCATGAAGCAAGCCTTCATGAGGAAGTGTATGTTGAAGACCTTCGGAATTTATGTTCCCACTATTGGGAAATGAGGGAGTAGAATCTTGAATTCCAACAGATAACTGTCTGATGGCTTCAAGAACTACAGCATCGAGAAAGGCCTTGTTATAGATTGTCTCTTGATCTCTTGATTGTGCTAAGCGGGTCTTCTTCTTAGACGCCTTCTTAATCACCTTGGAAACCACTTTTTGATGAAAGTGGCTACTCTAAGAAGGTGTATGTTCCTGATCAGGAGAGATGGCTAGGTTAGGCTGATGATCTCTACTCAAATCAGGTGTATGTGCCTGACTTGGTTGTCCGTATGATATGGGGGAGTATGCCTCACAACCCTCTTGGACTAAAACAGATGTGTGTGTCTGTTTCGGAGTGAACTGTTGATGTGTCACTCCACTGGTAGGGAAAGATTTATGTGTCTTTCCCTGATATGTTTCTGAAGTTGTTATAATATTCTGGCAAGCATCCAGAATATGAGAAGGGATTTGCTTCTGTTGTTTCACCATTGATAGAATATTCTTGGTGACTTCAGCTGCTGGAATGGGGATATACGTCCATTCTATGCTTGGAGTAGGTGTATGTGCCTACTCCTGTCCTCCTTTTCCTATCAGTGAATCCTGACAGTACTCAAGTGTGGGGGGAAAAATTGAGTTTGCCTCCTGTTTGTCATCAGAGCTTTCCTACTGACTTCTTTATGTGCTAACAAGTGAGACTATTGGTAGGCTTGATCAATACTAGCAGGTGTATGTGCATGCTGATTGCACTTCGCCGAATGTAGTTGACGAGCTCCATCATATGTAGTCAGACAAGCTTGCCGACTAGCTAATGATTTATAAACAGGTATATGTTCCTGCCTATATTACTCTGCTAGAATTGCCTGGCGGGATTGGTGTGATGCTGCCAGATGATTCTACTGGACAGCGGAATTAAAACAGGCAGTTGTGTGTGCCCGCTCATTGCTTGCCACTAAGTTAGGTTGGTGGACTTCTCCGGAGATGGTAGAGATGAGAACCTGCTCACTGTTAACCATATTTCGCCTCTGGTGATTCGTCTTGCCTTCTCAGGTTCGAGGAACCTGAGCCGAACGCCTGGAGTCGGTACCCTCATCATGTTGAGGGCACAATGTCGCATGAGTCTGGCGGCGATTGTTAATGGTATCCCTTGGGAAGGACTCCTGTCTCCTTGATTTAAGGCGCTAAGGGACCTTCTCATTCACCTCCTCAGAATATGGGAGTGAATGGTGATTTCATTTCGGGGATAACGACCCGAAATGGTTGGAGATGGTGGTTAGCACCGCCTACTTCTTGATCACTGTTCGTTGCTATCCGGACAACTAGGGTGGATTGTTCACTTGGAGGGCTTGTCAGGAAGCCTCCAGAGTTGGAATGGTACCGTGTTGATGGTACTCCTTAACCAGCGCGTTTGATACCCCGCATTGAAGACGCTGAGTAGGTGATGTCGTCCTCAGAGCGGACGACGATCTAGCAGGAGTAGCAGTAGTGGAATTCACATCAGCGGTATTCACAGGTGTGAACTTGAGAGCATCCATTTCTTAGAATGCAGAAAATATTGGAAAAGATTACATGTTTGATATAACAGATGTAATCAAGAGAAATTCAGCCACTACATCTTTTGGATAAGAACATATGTCAATGATTGTTTTTGTTGTCTCTCTCGTTGTGTTATAAATAGGGGCCTAACAAATAAGTAAAACATCATTTTAACATGCTTAATGATTCACATCGAGTTTACCATTTTTTGATTCCCTCTGGAATTGGGGATGATCTCATTGATTTAAGATTCCAACATTCCAAGCGGTTTCTAAAGGGTTTGTTCGTAGAATCAGAAACATCCAATGATTCCATATCCATTTGAACCTACTTTCAAAAGGTAGGTGCTCATTAGTTGTGGACTGATAAGGCTTAGGAATTTTCATTGGTCGAGAGGATGGGAGGTCAAACTCATCACACCTTTTTTAGGGGAATTATTTCCTACTCCAGGACTCTCTTTATAAATTTAAGTTATGTTCATGAATCCTTATTACATTACCAAATATAAAAGGAGTTTTCCTTTAGATCTAACAATAAATTATTGATATGGAAGAAATTTAGAGAATCTTTTTTATGTATTAGAGGTTCTTCATCGATAGAGAATCATCTGTATTTGTTTAGAGATTCTTAGTCGATGGTATCCTTCATTACATGAATGTCTCTTGGTCATTATGATGACCAAACTATTTTTAAAGCCACTCAGTGGGGCAATTGAAGTTTATTGTAATTCAGAAGGACATTGATTATTTCAGATTTGGGATCGTACACGCAGATGGGCTACCTATGTATCCTTTGTTTTGGAAAAGGAATCAGAACCCACATAGTTCAAGTAAGGGAGTATGATGTTTATGCATGATTGATGGCTCAAAGAAATATTTCATGATTACTTTTACACTCTAAGATCATGTGAGTCATGCTCGGTGTGAGAAACAAGAGGTATTGGTGAAACCAGACAGTTGTTCCACGAAAGATGCAATGATGTGGGGCTTATGTGTGTATGACTTCCCAAATAGATGAGGATTAAGATTTACTTCAGGGAAGAAATCCAGGAATAGGGTCCATAAAGGTATATGTTCTTCATGGAGATTTGGATACTCTAATATTGGGGCTTACTCCTAAGGAAGATTCCCAAGTTAGGAGGGGACTTATGATTGGGTTTTACTCCGGAGAAGAAAGTGCAGATCAAAAGTAAATTAGGACTGGTTAAGAGAAATTAAGACTGAGGCTTACTCCTGAAAAGGAGGCCCAGGTTAAAGGGATTTAAAAATTAAAAGGGACTTGGGGATTACTCTTGAGGAGGATGCCCATATTTGATACTGGGGATTACTCCTAAAAAGGAAGCCCATGTTAAAAAAATTATGGTTGGGGCTTACTCCTAAGGAGGATGCCCATATTTGGGAATTTTAAGATTGGGGCTTACTCCTGAAAAGGATGCCCAGATTAGAGAACTTGGGGCTTACTCCTAAGGAGGATACACAAAATTAATGGGAATTATGACTAGGACTTACTCTTGAAAAGTAGGCCCAGGTTAAGGGGTTCTCTCATCTTAAAGGATGAGGTTGAATGAATGAAATATCAATATTTTGTGACATAAAGATGTGTAAATCACTAGGTTTTGAGAGATGTTCCATGGATTTCCTTTCATATAAGGAAGTAAAATCAAGAAATCATGCCATAAATGGCTTTGAAGAGTGTCTTGAAGACTGAATCTTGAATAGAAGAGGTGGAATATCATAAGAGGGGTGAAATGGGCAGGAAAGACACCCAAAAAGATAGGGGCGCACAAGTCCTGGAAAGTGCGCAGGTACTGTGTGGGCGCGCAAGTCCCTGGGCGCGCAGGTATACCTACACGAAACATGGTTACTAGCACGATTCTCAGCCCTTAGGGTAATACTTGGGCGAGACTTGGCTCAAACACTTGGTATTATCCCTAGAGGCTTTCCAGAAGATGGCGCGCAAGTTCTGGAGAAGAAGTAGGGCAGTGCGCAAGTGTTTCCATTTCCCTTATGGATAAAACACTTAGGCACACAAGTGTTAGTGAATTCTAACACTTAGACTTTACTCCTCTTCTTTAGACCTTCCATTCTAGGTAAATAATTACCTTAGAAGTATTCAGAAGACCTGAAGAAAAGACTTGGGTGTTCAGAGCTCTGTATCTGAATTCTAGAAAAAATCCCCTCCTGAAATGGGGGGCCCACCGGGGGTATTTATAGGCTGGAGAAGACCCTGGGCAGTTATCACTTCGGGCGCGCAAGTCACTTGCGCGACCATTAGGCGCACGCAAGTATACTAGTGCGATCAAAAATATGGCGCACAAGTGTACTTGCGTGACCATGGTATAACTTGCGCGACCCTTATGAAATGTTCTTTTTATTCATTCCTTCATCAATTTTTGATATTTTTCCAAAGGTTGAATCACTTTGAGCTAAGATATTCCCCTTTTCCAATCTTTAGGCTCTGTGACGAAAGGAGCGTGCGTCAACACATATTATAGAAAAATTTCCTCTACAACATTCAATTGAAATTTCAATTAACCGATCCTCAGTTATGGGAAACATATTGTTAATGTAAATGGTAAAAAGTAAGTTATAGGGTCACTTTTCTTATTTTTTTAATAATTTTTTACAATATAATGTGACATGAATAACATATAATGTTATTTTTTCCTTTAACTTTTACATGAAATTTCATTGAACTGGGACCTTTATATGGATAAAAAATTAATGTCAAATAGAATTTTGAAATAGTAAATATTATATATATCTTGTTTGGATCTAATGAGTAATTGTGGTTGGACCATATGAATGGTTAGTTAAATCTATTGAGAGTTCCCAAGTTATGTAACATCTCTATGTTTTGAAGTGTATGGAATATCATGGAATGATCCTATTATCATTATCCTTGAGATTTGTTATTGAAAATTAAAATAATAAATATAGTTTGGTGTTATTTATAATGTTCATAGACTGAGCTTATGAATGTGAAAAGGAAAATTTAGATACACCCCTCATATTGGGGCATTGATTGTTTGGGATGTACATGATGGAGGAATGTCCTTATTGTTTCAACATTAGTTTGAACTATTACCATTACATGTTTTGATAAGCTATGATGTTTCATTATGGCCTGCAACCTGAGTGGTTTGTTTTATACTTGAGAGAGTTGGAAGAATATACCTTTCTAAAACCTGTGTGTGATACCCTAGTGTGGGTGGTTATTTCTATCATTCTAGATGATTTGTTTTGAAAAATAAAAACATTGGTGTCTCTCATGAGTAAGGATTCATATGGGTTATAGATTTTAATTTAGGTGGAAAGGTTGTGTGTTTTTTATGTGACCCTATTTTAGTATGTTGATTTCTTATTATGATTGTGTTTAACCCAAGGGTTGGCATGAGGGATCGATGTATGTGAGGAGCTACTAGTGTGATGTATATGATTACAAGAAGCCATAAAAGATGTGAAGTTTAGGATGTCCTATTTTTTAGTACCCTTGGTTGGGTTCAATAATGAGAATGTAGATTCCTGGTGTGTTTTGGTATAGATACCAGTTTTGGAAGGTAGACTCATGTCAATTCCTAGACTTATTGATTACCAAATATTTTTATAACATGATATTTAATGGGATCCCTAGATGTTAAAATATAGTGTTAGTAGATAATTATTATATTCTTTGGGACATGGAACATTTCATGGGATATCAGTGGCCATGTGAATGGTTATGACATGATGAAATGATTTGGATTTGAAGAGTGTTAGGGTTGTTTTTCTGACAGGGATGTAGTAGAGGCATGTCTATTGGCTAAGGAATGTCAACCTAGTTTTTATGATTCATGATCCACTATAATTATAATATTTTTCTCATGAATGAATTAAACAAGAGCATGTAACCATATATAATTTGTGGTATCATGGGTATATCATGAATTGGGTATTCATTCTACCATTTTTCTTATGGTTTGGGTGGTAAACAATCATGCACCCATGATTATTAAATGAATAATAGGACTTATGTGTATGTTGAGGAATAATTTGGATTCAATGAGAGTCTTTAGGGAATTGTGGCTTAGGGCCTTGGTTGATAATTGGGTTGTTCTTCTAATAGGAACAATAATATAGATGTGTCAAGGTGAAGTGACATAGTTGATATGATATTGACCATTTTTACAAGTTAACATGGTGGATGTTCATGTAATTGGAGGAGTGACACACACATTTAGATTATGGAATCTATCAATGTCATGCTCGATGAGTTATATAAGTAAGTCCTTATGGTGGGGATTACACCATTTGTTGGTTTATTTTGTGGCCCTCATTTTGAGTGAAGTTCATCCAATGTTGAGATAAATGTTCTCAGTAAAACAATAATGGGTTATGGTTGGTGTTTTTGATTTTTATTAGGTATGATTGATGAAGTTACATATTTTCATTCCATGGGGTGATGGATAGAGGACAGATCACAGAACATATAGTTTTGTTTAGTTGAGAAAAAATCGGTACACTCATATGGTAAGTTGTTTAAAATCAGTCATGATAATGTGATTATTTGTGGGAATGTATATGGATGCAGAAATAATGATTAGTGTATGGGAAAAATGACTCTTGGATGATGATATTTATATGAATCTAGGTTTATTTGGTTTTATGGGAAGTACTGAATTTGGAGCTCTGATGCAGTGATGATGGGAGTGTAAATGATAACATAAAAATTGATGTAGAATTTATTGATTTAATTGGGAGTTGGATTTAGTGTTCTTCATTTCTCATAGAACATCATATAAATATATTTGGGGTAGTTGTGAATGTAATAGTAGAATGGTGTTGGGATTCAGTCCAAGCTACTATGTATATGCTCAGATGGTATCAAGATGACATCAAGTGCTAAGAATTTTAGCCATATTATATTGTA
Organism: Viscum album; assembly: GCA_963277665.1. NCBI lineage: Eukaryota > Viridiplantae > Streptophyta > Magnoliopsida > Santalales > Viscaceae > Viscum > Viscum album. The sequence continues at coordinate 519,252,813 of OY728141.1, forward strand.
GAATTTAATCTTGTGTATCCTAGAACCATTATATATATTTAGATAGAGGGGGTCTTATAGATTATGTTCTTCGTAGTCAGATGTAGCAAATTGTAAACTAAATTTCAAACTTCATTGGAACATGGGGTCTGAGTTTTTTTTTAATTGAAGGATGATATTTGGGAGGATTTCTGTGTTTGGTGATCAATAATTGATGGATAAAATGTAAATGTTAAGTGTTATACTTGGTGATAATTTTCAAGAAGTAATATTGTAGTGGGACTGAAAATATTAGGCTATGGTGCTTTAGGGTAAACTTTCAATAAAAATATCAATGTGAGGCATCTAATTATAGTTATTTATTGAAATTATCATGTAAATTATGATGGTTTTGGGAAATTGGGATTACTGCAAAAGGTTGTGTCGATTGAATTAATGAAGATGTTCAGTGATGGGGCATAGTGGTGCTTCGATGTGTAGCTCAAGGACATGAAGATATATGGTGGGGTGGTTTTATGATCACACCCCATCATTGGGGTAAGGAAGGGTTTATATTTTATTGATTCTAAGTTATAACCCCATGGACAAGATATTTTTATGAGTAATTTAATACATATGGAGGAATATGTGGGTTTGATGTTAGAGATTTTATAAGGGAAATGGGTTCTACAATATGTGGGTCTATTGTAGTTCCATCGTCTTACTGGTATAGATCCTTGAGTAAGATTGTGGTGAAGGAAAATGGATTTGATGATTCCTAGGCTCACCGGCTAGTTGGTGGCCAACTATGTCATATTTTATGGGTAGCCTTATAATGTTACCCAAGGTTATCCCCTTATTCCACCACTCAATAGTTTTTTCCTTCCTGCATCCCTTAGGATCCCTATAAATGCCCCTATCCCTCTCCATGGGTCTTGAATTATTTCCATTGATCCTTTTAATTTCAGTTATCATTACTTTTTATGATGTGTATATTGTAGGCATTGACTTCCCATGACTCAAATATTTGTTTCTATCACTTATAAGTGATCCCTCACAATCTACATCTAATATGCCCTATTTTCATAGATTTTGTATACTTCTTTCTTTTCTTCCATTTTAGGAAAAAAAATACTTTATACTGGATGTGTGAACTATTCAAAAGGTAAGGTATGTAATTTCATGAACATTTATAAATGAAATTCCATTTTTAAATGAGTGAATAACTAATTAAAAAATTAAGTAATAGAAAAAATATACTACATTTGTTATTTTGGAATGTTATATCCTATTTGATTTAAAAGACCATTATTCACTCTAAATTTTGATAATATATCCATTTAATAGAGATTGTATTATTAGTATATTTCGATTCCTATGATAAATAAAAATTTACATAGACATAAGAAGTGATGACCTCGACCAATATGATCATATCAAATGAAACCTAATTATTGGAGCATTTTAGGGAGATTTAATCCATGGGATCTTACCATGACCTTTTCCAAGATCATATTCAACATAATAAAGATTTCTAAAACTATTTATTAGAGAAGTTCAATCTCATTTAAATCACGACCCAAACCATGTTTTTCAAACCACCCCATGAATATCTCATGACCACACACCTAACCCTTAAATCATTATGTAGTGAAATAAAGTGATATTTATCCAGAACCTAATTGTATTAAATTTTAAAATTTAAATTTTAATAAAAAATGACTATATTTATCCCTTTTTAATATTACTTTGAAATGATTTGATTACAAGTTTGATAAAAATTAGATTCTAATACAATGAAATAAAAACTGCATTTTATTTAATATATAGTTTCAATCAAGACAATCTATTTAAGTAAATAAAGAATCTTGAAAAAATATTATATTTTACTAAAATATTATTATTAAATATTATTTATTAAATATGTATGATAATATACATTTAGGATGTCAAATATAATTTTGAATGGGTTATAAAACTATTATTGTAAAAAAATCATTATTTTTAGATAAATATGATATTTTGATTTAAATGTTTAAATTTTCATATATAATTAATTATTGTTATATTATAAATATTGTTTTTGAAATAATTATGTCAATATTATCGATTTTTTTGTCAAGATTTTCAAAGTCAATCTTATTTATGGGTGAAAATTAAATACGATACAAATATATTATGTCTATTATGATATCAAAGTGAAAAAAAGTGATGTAATATATGAAAAAAGTGTATCCAATAGAAAAATATATCTATACCACAAAATAATGTTTTTATGTAATATTATAAATTATATAGAACATTAATGAATCCAACAAAACCTATATTATATTTTAAGTATTTAAAATTAGTTCATTATAAACATGACTTAATTCCACAACAACAAGGGTATTATTTTAGTGTGTTAGGTCATTATCCTTGTAAATAAACTAAAAAAATATTATTTGTTATAGAACATAGGAATATTTTTTGTTTTGATTACTTAACTTATGGAGTCCAAAACCAAATTCTGGAAATTAATAAAAAATATCAACCATTTTATATATAAACCCACCCATCCTCCCATTACTCTACACTCAAAACTATTGTATCATGAAATTAAACTACCCTTACCTCTTTATAACCCTACCATGGTTTCCCCATGCTATTAATAAGTTTTACCCACACTTTTAGAAGCACCCTCTCAAGGTAAGGAATCATCATCTTCTCATTTATATTCAAGAACCTACTTTATTTCAAGCCTTTTATATTCCATTTTTAATGTTGTGATATGTTTCCACACATCCCTAATACATCAATTATGATTTATAAGTGATTAGTTAACCTTTATATCTCATTAATCCCTCCCTTGAGTCATTATGTACCATCGTTATGCTTGCAAAATTATCCTATGATTCTCCATACCAAAATATTTTCGTTATGAATACCCATCACCATTTCCTCACAAGGGTATTCAAATTGAAGTACTAATAATTCATTGATTTTGGGAATCCATGTATGTAAAACAAGATCCTTAATAGTGGTATTATATATGATGAAATATTTCCTTATGTTGAATAATATTTGTGGCACATATGAGCATGTACATATTATGATGGGTGTTCCCAAATAGTGCTCAGGTGCATTGAGTGACGTTTCAGTCTCATGAGAAGTCATTTGTGGAATCAGGGAAGAAAAAAATACATTATGGGATGTTTTCTTACATGTGATGTTTTATTTTATGGTATCTCTCACTTAAGTATAATACATGATTTATGTTGTCACCACATTCTTGGGTTTCCATTATGTTATTGTATTTTATCTTGCCTCATTGTTCAAGATTATGATTATCATACCCTCTTATGTTACCTTGATATGACTCTTGGAAAACATATTAAAATTTATGTTATGATACTGTTTGTTTATTCCCTTTCTAGGATTTATAACCCACCCATTTCATATGTACACCCCTAGGTTATCCTAAATAGTTTTAAAATAATGATTCAATTTTATGATCATGTTAAGGAAGTTTTCAATAATGTTTTTGTATACATGTTTCATGTTAATGTGATATATAACACATTTCCCAAATACATTAGGCTTCTCAGTCTACTAGTATTGTTATATATACACCTTAATGAAAAAAGTCATGAAATAATGTGTATTAATGATATAGGTTTTCATAGTTGGTCTCAGAGGAAAATCTTTTTAATTTTGGGAATAGGATTAGAAAATTATAGAAACATCCTTATGGATAAGACTAAACATATTAAACCATCACTATATTTTTATAATGTAATGATTAGGTGGTTTATGATAAATTACATACTTATCTGTATACTATGATTTTATGTGGATATGGAATAGAGGTTCTTAGGGGTAATAGCCTCGAAATGGGCACCTTGAGTTGGACTCAATTGTAACCTAGTCATGAAAATGGGCCTTTCTGCACACCTAGTTCGACAGTAACAGAGTGAATTCATTGGTAAATTCATAATATCTCTTTAAACCACTATTAAGAGAGATATAATTCAAATTATATTTTATATAAAGAAATAGATCCTGGATAACATAGATTGATGAAAATAAATTCATAGGGTAAAGAATATATGACATTTATGAGTTATGATTTCAATGTTCATAGTTTCTATTTTGTAGGTTTAACAGTTATAAAATTATCATTATTAACTCTATTATGGATTATATAAACTATTGGAACCAAAATAAAAATGAGAAATGTAGATTTATCATCCATTTAAGAACCTCGAATTTCTTATGTGAATATCATTCTCTGCATTATTTCATGTGACATAAGATCAGTATAACTATTTAAACACCACTGAAATAAATTTAAGTAGATATATCATTGAAAATGACAAATAGTTAAATTATTTCATCTCATGTATATAACTCACCCCTTTTCAAAACATGTGGTTTGGTCTTCTTAGGTAACCTTGAAATACTTCATTCAGTATAATTAGATGATATTAAATAACTATATTATAATTACTTATATAGATCTAATATAAATTTTTGAGATAATTAAATCACCCTTGGTATGATGTATCACCTTCTGATTCTATTCAATTGAATATTGTAGGATTAATGTCCTTTGGAATTATTATCTCATGTATAGATATTATTTTCATTTGAGGAAATTCTTCTTTCTCAAATTATTGAGACAATGGATAATATCATCATTTAAGGAAAGATCATTATAATAAAATACAATTATGTGTTCCCTGAGGAATTTCCTAATCCACATAGAAGATATGTTGAATTGTCAATTGAACTTATATCAGGATCTTTACTAATATCCAAGACTCTATATAGAATTGATGTTGTTTAACTTGAGTAAATGAAGAATAAATTATTGGAGAATCTAGAAAAAGGGGTCATATTGCTTAGTATTTCACCATATGGTACACCAAAAATATTTCTTCAAGAAGTAGGATGGGTCAATTCACATATTCATTGATTATCAAGAGCCCAACAGGATCCATATAGAGAACAATTATCCACTTCTATGGATTTATTACTTTTTCCATCAGAAATATGGTGCCCATTATTTATCTGATATGTATCTTTAGTTGGGATAAAATCAAGAAAAATAGAATAAGTGGGATATCCCCAATACTAATTTTCATGAGTGTTTTGGGAACTATGAGTTCATAGTGATACCATTTGGAATTAATATTTTTCAAGTAATTTTTATATACAAAATTATTAATGTCTATATATATTACCATGAAAAATTTTGAGAAGCAATTATATATGATACTAAAATAATCCCAAAAAGAAATAAGGAACTTGAGGAGTATTTTAATATTTTACTAATTAATATTAATAAATAAAAAAATTATGTGATTTATAATATATTTTAATTTTGTTTATAGAAATTAATATTCTTTGTAGTTTTATCACCAGCAACGTGATATCATTGGACACTTCAAAAAAGTAGAAAGTGAAGGATGGATGAGGTCATCCTCAATAAAAGATATCAATATTTTTCTTGGATTATTTTGGTTCCATCGTCAATTTTTAAGAAAGGTCTACTGACTTTCAAGCCCATTAAGAAAGACAACTCAGAAAGGGAAAAGTTTGAATGGAATGATGAATGTGAGGAATCATTTAAAGAGATAAACATGATGATTTTATCTATACATTTTTGTCACATTAACCACCAGTGGGGATGTGTTTTCGATCTACAATGATGCATCCAAAAATATATTGGGTATTTTATGCATGTGATATGAAAAAGTGATAGCCTGCACATCCCACCAGCAAAAGATCCATCAGTAGAAATACTTAACTCTTGATCATGAACTGTATGTAGTGATATTCATATTGAAAATTTAGTAAAATTATATCTAAAGAGAGATTTTGAAATATAAACAAATCATAAAAACCTCAAGTTTATATTAAAAAATGATATTATTATGAACTAATGATGGTGGTTTGAGATGATCAAGTATTAATATTTTTTTATCCCTTACCATCCAGGGAAAGTAATGTGGTAGATTCTCTGAGCATAAAAAATAATTCATGTTTATCCATGATGATTATTTCAAAGGATACAATATTATTTTAAATGAAAAAAGATGTATATGGTAATGATAAATTGATATTCTTCCTACCATTCTCAAATGACTACTCAATTATCCATTCTTTAGAATGGGTCCTAGAAGGGTGATGAGTTGTTACAGAAGTAGGTGGTGAATATTCAAGAGTTCAAATTTGGTAAATATGGAGTAATAATATTTTGAACCCAGATATTTATCACATAAAAACCAAAACTGAAGAGGGATCCTCTGGATGATGCACATTTCTCAACTGAAGACGGAATATCTAGATGATGCACATAGCTCGTCCTTCTCTATGAATCCATGAAGAAAAAAAATGAATAAATATCTGAAGAAAAACATCTTTTGGGACAACAAGAGTCGATAGATTTCGGTTTTATTGTCTATATTATTGGTATTAAAACAAGACAACGAAGAACGACATAATTATAATGGAATGATGAAACCATTCACTATACCAGTGTGGATATGGGAAAACATAACCCTGGATTGTATTGTAAGACTCTTGAATACACCTAAAATAAATAATGTCATATAGGTAGTAGTTTATTTCCTTAAAAAGTCATCACATTTAATTTCTATAAAATAATTTTTCTCTATTAGACAACTCTCCAAGACATTCATAAGGGTAGTGGTATGACTACATGAAGTTCTAATCTATTTTATCTGATCGAGATCTAATGTTTACCTCAAGGTTTTGGAAAATACATTAAAAAAAATTATAACAATCTAATATTTTCAATTATTATAATCCTGGTATAGATGGTAATTCTGAAATAAATATTCAATATTTTTAGGATAAATAGAGTTCAGGTTTATTGGATTTCCTAGGATGTTGGGATCAACACATTCCCCTAGTGGAGTTCTCATATAAAACTAATTTCTTTTGTAGTATTCAATTTGAAAATTTTATGTATTTTTATGGGAATAATTTTAAGAATCTGATATGTTTGAATAATGTTGGAGATCAAAATTTGATGGGACATGATCTTATCCAATAGATGATAGAGAAGTTTCAAACCATTCAGCATAAAATCCAATACACACAATGTCCATATAAAATCAATGTAGATAATCATCGATGATCCCTTGAGTTTAAGGTCGAATCTAAAGTGGACCTTCATATATCATCATGGAAAAAAGTCACAAGGTTTAGGAAGAAGTGAAATATAATTATAAGATATATCATCCCATTTTAGATCCTTGATCACATTGGAGTGGTGTTCTATCAACTATAAATTTAACCTATCCTATCTCAAGTACATGATGTGTTACATTTTATCCTCTTCAAAATGTAAAGACCAGACCCCTCACATGTACTAAATACTTGGTTTTTACCATTGGTGAGTGATCTTTTACATAATGAGTAACCGATGAAGATCTTAGATCATAGAGTCAATGTTTTATGAAACAAGTATAGTCGTTTGGTCAAAAAAACTATAGTGGACCCACATGTTTGAAGAAGCAATGTGGGAATCAGAAGAGATGACAAAATTGATGTACCCTCAAGTATTTTATTGTATTAAATGAAAATATTGAAAGTGAAATTTCTAAAGGGGGTAATAATATAATAACCTAATCTTTTATAAATAACATTCTATATTTAAATGAAGGAATTTATATTATGAAATGAAGTAATATAAAACACATGAATTAATTTGGTTATTTTGGAATTTTATGTATTGTAATATTTAAAAACCATTATGCGTCATAATCATTGATAATTTATCCATTTAATAGTTATCGTATTTGTAGTATATATTATGGGTTATGGTAAATTCAAATTGACATAGATGGAAGAAGAAATGGTCCCGACATGTTGGATCATACACTATGATGCCCATTTATCAAAGCTTCCAAAGTAAATAACAATAAAGGTATTTTTTCTTGACTAAAACAAATTAAACATTCAACAATAGTGGCATGAGTAAAACTATATATGAGATATTTTTAAGATCATCTAAATCATAACCCAAACAATGTTTGTTGAAGAAACCCTCGACAAACCTCATGATAAAACATTATTCCCTTAAAGCATTCACTGGTTTAATAAATGTAAATGTATCTATAACCAAATAGTATGAATTTTTATATTTTTATTTTTAATAAAATATTGATTTTAATTTTCCCTTTTTAGTAGTACATTTAAATGAGTAGATATTGATTTTGATAAAAATAGTTTTCGATATGATGAAATGCAAATTATTTTTTTGTTAAATGTATATTTTTAATAAGGACATTGTATTTAAATGAATTCAATAATTTTTTAATAAATTATATTTTAGTTAAATATTATTATTAATCAATATTTATTAGATATAAATAATAATTTAATTTTATGATGTCGAGAATGATTTTTATAATTGTCAGAAAACTGTTATTGTAGAAAACCAACATTTCCCAATAGATAATGATTATGGATTTAAAAGAGTACATTTTCATACATAGAGAATTATTTTTATTAAATAAATATTATTTTTTAAATTATAATATCAAAATATTCCAATAAATATGTTTTCAAACTTTTCGAAGACAATCAAATTATTTGGTAAAAAATAAATACAACATAAACATACAACATCTATGATGATATCATAATAACCCAAAAAATCATGTAATATATTTAATTAAATGTTTCCATGACAAAATATGTATTTTACATTCAACATAATTTATTTTTAGGTTTTTTTATTGATTTTATAAAAGCATAATTAATCAACCAAAACCTATATTATATTTTAATATTTTAAAATCAATTATATATAAGCATCACTCACTTTCACATTACCAAGTGAATTATTTTAAATTTTGTGGTTCTTATACATATAAAGTAATTTAGACCACTTCTATTTGGATGAAACTATTGTAATAAACCAAGGTATGGTTGGTGGTTTTGATTACATTATCATATATAGTTCAAAACCTATTTTTGGGAATCAATAAAGAATTCTCTAATATTTTTTGATATACATCCACCCATCCTCCCATTTACCATCACAAAATACTTTTATAGAATAAGTTTACTATTAAATTTACTATTCCCTTACTTCTCTAGATCCCTCTCAAGGTTTCATCAAGATCTTAAGAATCTCCTCCCAAGATTTTGGAAACACCCTCTCTTGGAAAGAGATCCTCTCCTTCTCCCATTTATTCGTGAACAACCATTATGTTATGCCTTTTTCAATCCATTTATTCATGTTGAGGCATGTTTTCATAAATACTCCTTACTATCCATAAATTTTCAAGTGATTATATACCCCTTTATCACACTTTAAGACATCCCATTAACCATTATGTACCCTCGTTATACTATAAAATTTATCATTTTATTTTACATTCCAAACTAATTGATTATGAATACCCATCAACATTTTTACTCATGGTTATTCACCTAGATGTTTATATAATTAATTTATTTGGGACTGACAAGTATGTAACCCACTCCCCTTAATCATTTGATTAAATTTGATGAAATATTCCCTTTTTTGAATGATCTATGTGGAACAAAATACCATGTACATATTGTGTTGGGTGCACCCTAATAGCTCTCTAATTAATTTCATAAAGTATTAGCCTCATGAGATTTCATTTATGGGATTAGGGAGTAAACCAAATCGATTTTTTGAACCTTTCCACCATGTTTTGTTTTCTAAGAATATTTCCACGACTTATTAATAAGACATTATTAAGTTGTTTCCACATTCCCAGGTTGCCTTTATGGTATCATGTTTTATCATGCCTCATTGTTCAAGATTATGATTCTCATCCCTATTATGTTACCTTGATAAGCATCTTGGATAACATGTAGTGATTTACCATATTCTATTATTTATTTATTCCATTACATATCTTTATAGATCACATATGTCTTATGTAAATCCCCAGGTAATCCTATATAGTTTTAGAAGAATGATGAAATTTTAGGATTATGTTAAAGAAGTTTAAAATAATGTTGTTGTATCATTATTTCAAGTTTATGTGTTATGTACCTAAATTCCCAATTACATTAGGCCTCATGTTCTTTATGTATTGTTTTATATGAAACTTTATATAATAAATCATGAAATAAAGTTCAATAAAGATATGGGTTGTCATAATGTTGGTGGAACTTATTCATTTTTTCATAGTCTCATATTATTTTCAAGTGAATGTATTGTGTGACCAAGCCATTTTTTCAAGTGGAAACCTTGAAAAAATTAAATTCATTAATCACATTTTTATCATGTTATATCATTTATTTAAATGAATTTAAGACCTTAAATGAGTTTTAATTCCTAAGTAACATCTTATCATTAAATTGGGAATTGGATTTGGATAAATGGATTGGTGTTCTATGTTGAATATCCACAAACATAAGATTATGAGTTGAAATTTTAATGTTATTATATTTTGTAAATGGTGGTTATTAAATTATGTAATTCTATGAGAGTCGTGAAATGATAAATACTTTACTGTCTGGAAATTGATGTGTGTCTTATAAATGGAAATTCTTAATGTATACCTTATTTATGATTTTCGCCCTAATATGAATAAATTTCATATTAAATGGAAGTTGACTTTTATAAAATTAAATGTTGAGATTTTTATTTTATATGGATATGGTAAATGGGTAAACCATGGTTTAATTTTTTGATATGGATTATTGTCATGTTAATTACCAAAATTGTAATTTAAATACGACTATAATGTGAATTAGTAAATATTAAAATCTGAAATGGGTATCATTAATAAATGGTAAGAGGTAATTATATGGTATGTAAAAAGTGTAATGTTAATTTTTTGTGGCTTTTGTGAAATTCCGTAGATAATGATAATTTAAAACAATGTTTTATAATGAGATAATAGAACCTTATAATATAAACTATGATGTTTACATTAAAACATTTAATTTTGATATGATATTGAAAAATACCATGTTGAAGGCCATATATACACCCATAAGGGTGGTTGAGAAAACAACCTTATTGGATGTTTTTGAAACACCCTGTACAGTGGTCATAAAAATCATATATAAAACCCCCATGGGGATATAATGAAAACATCATACAAGGAGGTCGTAAATGCACATGAAAGGGTAGTCATGATACTATATTTGGTATGAAATGTTCCAAGACACCCTGAAATATTATTAAGTAGGAATTATTGATGAAGAACAAATACCTAAAGATCAATGCTGTAACAGACAAATCTCAGATGTCAACTCAGATCCCCATCATTGGTTTTTATTTACATATTTTAATTAAATTATAAACCTCTTAGATATTTTTATTATAAATCCTTACATGAACATATTTTATCTGACTTTTTATATTTGGGGATGAGTTGGTGGTGTACTACTATGTTTTACTTTCACCCTTCTCATTACACAATTAATTTTTGGTACCCAAGTAGATGATACATGTTTACAGGTCTGGGATTATGATATTTCTAATATATGATGTTTTAGGATAGTAAGATGAAGTATGGTAGTATGGGACCGAGTAAATACTCGAATCTGTTTTCAGGGTTTTTCATAGATTCATCTTGTGGGTTTTATGTTTTATTGTATGACTACCTATCATTAATTTAATACAATTTATTTGATATATCATGTTTTATATAATTTATATTTAGATATTATTTGCATGTTTTTTCCATTTTTTATCTATATGACTTCCCTTATCTCCAATATTTTTTATCAGATAGGTGGGTAAGTATCCCAACTATACCACCATAGACTCACACTACTAGATGATATACTCTGGAATAATGGGAGACACACCTGAGGTATAATAGATGTCACAAATTCAACCACCTTTTAATTTCTGGGGTAGTGGGATGTTACAAAAGTTCTCTTAAATCACTCTCCATTATTTTTCACTCTAAATTAGTGTATTTTAAAAGTATTTTATATTTTGTTTTTAATTTAGGATAAACATGTAGATAATTCTACTTTTCTCTCTCTCTATCCAAAATTTTTTAGTTTTTTTAGTATCTATTCGATTTTTAGTTTCTTATTTAATTATTATTATATATTTATTCTAATATTTTAAATCTAAAATATTAATCACAAAATTCCCTTATTCTGTTATATTAAAACATATTGAAAAGTAAATAATGCTGATAAATTAGTATTTTTTATTTTAGTAAGAACATTTTTGAATATTTTTATATAAATACCTAAGTATGTCATGAATTTAAAATAATATAAATTGGAAGTTTCTAAGAGTGGGGTGTGTCTGTTAAATCTAAGATATACTTGGTTCATCCATTACTTATATCCAATGCGAATACTATTTTTATTAGCATGAGTGAAGTTTTGGTATCATTGTCACCAGTACTATGAGTTATTTCTAGTTTTATTTTTTATCCTAAATATAAATAAAATATATGGGTTACATACATTTCATTATTAGAATGGATTTATCAATTAATAATTTTTTAACTCACTATTGATAATATTTATACTCAAATTTCATCATATAAAGATTTATTTGGTGTCAAAATTGAAGAACATTTCATATGACCCTTCATAAAAAAAATTTATTTATAGAATTTAGTTTTATTATATACTCAACATTATGGATAGACTCTTAATTATTTAATTAAATGTTATTCATCTAGATATCAAAATTATTCTATTTAATAGGGAATTGATTGATCATATTTAAATACTTTATTCTATAAGGACTAACCTTTTAAGTCAATCATTATTTATTATTATTTTAGGTTATTCTATGATGTTAAATATTGAACATTGATCCTTGTATTATATGAACTATTTTTTTCTCAAATAGAATGAATTTTATAGTATAAGTTTCTTCCAGAATAAAAAATGTATATACTATTAATACACTAGTATCTCCCTTAAGATAAACCTGTTAGTGTTATAGAAATTTCACTTCCATGTAGGTATCTTTTCTTGTCCTGATCCATAGTCTTTATCATTATAAATTCCAAAATTATTCCCTCCATAATTATAATTTTTTTATGATTTTCATTTATTATAATTTTTATCATTAATATATTATTAATTTATGTTTTTATAAAATATATATTAAATATTTATTATTGGAATTTTTTGTATGTCAGGGTTACACCCAAAAAAATTATGGTTTTATGATTATGTCATGTTGGTCAATTGATATGTTAAACCTTAATTAATGTAAAAACTCTCAATGTTATTGATTTTTTACTCATTCTAATGAAATTAAGTGGAATACCATGTATGATTTAATATGGATAACATGAATATGGATTAATGATGTAATGTGTAATTGTTCTAAGTATTATTTACTCAATATTTTGACATGTAAAATAAATTCTAATATATATATATATATATATATCTTGTCTCTAAAGGCTACAAAACCTTTAATATTGTGTATATGACCATATCTATTCAATTTGAAATTAATAGATACCAACTTAATCTGTGTGACTTAATTTTTATTCATTAAAACTTTTCCAATTGTTCAAAAACTAATTCTAAAAACAGTATTAAAAAATTGAATAAAATGTTACAAGAAAGACCCATGTTATACCTTCAACACTTAAACTAAAAGAAAATTTTAAAAAAAAATTAAACTTTTCTATATTAAAATGCGTGACTATTGGAAAATAAATATTCCCAATTACTTATGATATCTTAATAATACATAACATTGTAGAACTTTATATATCATGTTATAGACATTAATCACTCAAATTAATATTCGTCTGTATATATTATCAGATGTTCATTATAAAATTTTCAAAATTATATAGTGAATCATAAATATGATATAATTCATAAAGGGATAATTGTACCTACATATTAGAAATTTAAAATGGGCTTTTTGGCGAATATGAGCTGTATATTCCCATTAGTCACATAACTAATAAAAAACTCATAAAAATAATCCACCTTATACTATTATTTTATCCCCCTTATACTATTTAAATTTTCACCTTTTACATATAAATAAGAAACTCATAAAAATTATCCACAATATTGGGTTACTAGAATTTTTTTTTGTGAATCATTTGACATATATGATTATTTATTATTAAATATATATATATATACATTTTGGAGTCATGAAGAAATAACTAATTATTTATTTGATATATTACATATTTATTTACGTTGTCCTCTGAACAAGTCAAATAATGGGAGTTATCATTACTTTAAAATAATTGATGATGAATTAATTAGATATAGTTTAGTATTCCTTATTGAAAATAGGTTTTCCAAATTTTAAACATTCATGGTGTTGTAAAATTAACTAAAAAATCTATTTGGTAAAATTATAAAGATCACATGGTTGGAACAATAGGGAAAATAACATAATATGTAAAAAAATTAGGGTGTGATTAAATTAATTAAAATAAAGTTCAATAACAAATATTAATATTATAATTATTATTAGATTGTCAATGTGTCTATCTCAAGCATATTTTATTAAACAATAAAATTAATAAACACAAATCACATAGTGATTTTTACTTGGTTCAATAATAATGTGAATTTTAATTCAAGGGTGAAGAATGACTAACTGTTAATCTAACCCAAATTACTAATTATATTCAATTTTAAGGATTTAAATATAACATGTTATCTCCCTTGTTTTATAACCATCATGTTAATTCATATTCTCATCTCTCATAAAAAATTTGGATTATAATATCAAAATATAAGAATAAAAAATATTACACCTTTAGAAATAGATATAATAATGGATCATTATATTATCCTTTCTTTTTTGAATGAATTATAAATTAAAATATAGTGAATAAACACATTTTATTTTCTTTTTTTACTTTTACATCTTTTTATATATGTTTTAATTCTATGTTCTATACATAATAATTCTATAATATACCACAAAATAAAAATGATTATGATAATGAAAATATTGATATGCCTTTATCACCTTAAAATAGTTTCGTGCCATCACTATTAATCTCTATGTTATTTATATATCAATTCACCATTAATATCATTCCTAAAATCTAATTGGGATGATCAAACTAATTCACTAATGATTTTATGACACAAATATATGGTAAAATGAAATGTGGGAATTATTTCAACCAAACCATGGTTCCTTCCTCCTCACCATGATATGGTTAGTAGTTGGTCAACAAAAAATCTACAAAGTTATAGTGGATAAAATACAACTAAATAAAATGATATTGTTTTTTCCATTTATTTTTTAATACCATCGTTATTCTACACAAAACACGATATGTGTTTAAACCTATTAGATCCTATAGACTCCCTAGGGAAATATAATTTTATACCATGACAATGTTTACATCTCCTTTGGAGTTTACATTCTTTCTGATGAAATAAATAATATACCGGGTTTCTTTCAACCTTATCTTTTAACTTAATATAGTGATAACTCTCATAATTACCTTATTAATGTCCATTACCATTAAATAGACATATTCTTCTACTCATATTATATAATGATTGTACTATTTGGTATATTTTAAATGGATATATTATATGAATTCATCTATTAAAAGCCACTGAACAAGTGAATTACTAGGTACCATGTTCAAAAAAATGTATTGGGGTGATATAGAAATTTTCTATTAACGTTTTGGAGCATAGAGGTGTAAAATAAGATAGTGCGAGATAATAAAAATATTTTTACATTATAAATTCAACCAGACAAAAAAACTATATAATTTGGATTTTATAACATTTTATGGTTAATTCCAAATGATAATGGTTTATATGAGATAAATATTTATAGAGTTACTATACAATATGATTTGAAACCAATCCATGATTTATTGGAATAAATCATTGAGTGACAAAAATGATGTGGTCATGTATAAGGGTTTTAAGATTATTTTGGAAATTTTTATACAATTATAGTTAGAAAAAAGATTTATTTTTGATAAAAAATCATGGTGAGTTATGTTGATATAAGTTGGTATCAAAAATATACAATTTGAGGAAAGAAATAATTCATAATTTTATACCATGTTTTTACATAATTTTATAAACATGTCATTGATTATTTAAACATGGAATGTTATAGATTATAAATATAAAAATAAATTAAAAAATGTATACGGACTATATATAAGAGAGATAATATAAAATTTTAATTTTAGATATGGAATTTTCAATTGAAAAAACATCACTTAATAATAGGGAACACTATTAAAATTAATTATATAGTAGTGGTACATTGTCAATCCCAAGAAAATGTGGAATTGTTTTTTATTTTTTAAATATTTTATGCAAGAAGTGAATAGAAATATTTTTTTCTTTTGATTTTTGAAAAGTTAAGATGAAGAAAACGGTGATGAAACAGTGTATAATGAGACAATCATTTTTTTAAAACAAACTACATGATAATGGATAAATGATGAACAATTTGTGAAGGAAAAATTGAGGTATAAAATTCAAGATAAATGCACATAGAAATTTATACTACCGGCATAAAATTGATATTTTATTCACATAATTTTATTGAAACCAAACCTTATAAAATTATTTCTATAATCTCCCACACCAGATGATGAAAAACACAGAAGGATTAAATCCTAGAGTGCACCACTAAAAGAATCATCAAACTATATTATTTTTTATGAATAGTCATTGGAGATAATTTCTCCAAAAAATTCCAATGTTTTAAAATTAATGTAGAAGAAAATAATTAAATAACAATCTTGGTGATTAATCTTGTTGTTTTGAATAAAAATAAAAAGAGGAGAAAAACAATGGTGATTAAGATTTGAAACTAATATCATCAATCAAATCCAAATCTTTAAGATGAAATTTTGTGAAGAAGAACAAAAATATAAACCATTTAAATTACAATCCATTGAATATAATGTTACTTAGACAAAAATCATATTCATTTAAAAATAAAAAGATTACATTATAAAAATATGAAATAAAATATGATAAAAATATGCGATCTCCCTCGAGGTAAAAGGACAATGTATTTTTTTCTCTCTATGGGTCTTCGAGTCCGCTTCTACTCTCACTCTTGTTCAAGATACATCTATATATTTTTCATAGTGTCATAATTAATACCATGAATGTAAAAAGATCAATTTTTTTCCTCTTCTATTCTATGTTCGTTCAACAACATCCAACCTCGACTTCATCCAATCTTCTATCAGACACTGAACATGTCAACACCCTATATGCACTCCTCATCATATTCGAAACACTCTTCTAGATTAATAATCATTTGGTTGGTGATCATAATCATGTATGTCTTTATTTTACAGGTGTGTGTCTACATTTAAAAGGTAAAGATTAAGAATTGCCTATTTATTTTTTCAAAAAATTATTACTTTTATAAATATAAGTAAAATATTATTATGATAGTTATTAAATAAATTTATAAAAAATTATTTTTATTATAATTATTAATATAATTATAAGTATATAAAAAAATATTACTAATTTTATTACTTATTATTTTAATATTTTAATATAAATAATTATGTTTAAATATTAATATTTAAATATTTAAATTGATTATAGTTTTTATTTTTATTTTTATCAAATATTTATAAGGATAAATGAATTAACATTACTATTATCATTAAAATTAAGAAAAAGGTGTCACTTTTATTATAATGTTTATTTATTTAAATTATTTTGTTTAATTTTATTTTATTTTTATTAATTAGATTATTAAAATATAAATATTTATTATAATTTTTATTATAATTTTTATTATAATTTTTATTACTATAAAAATTTTATAATTATAAGAACATTAATATATAATATTATTATAGTAAATTATATTATGTATTCTATTTATTTATATTAATTTAAATTATTCAATTATTATTATAAAAATTTAATTAATTAAATTTTTTATTAATTATTATTATTATTATTATATTATATTTTCTTTTATTTATTTCCTTATTTTATTTTATTTTTAATTTTATTTTATTCACACAGTATGGCTTCTTCAAGAAGCCACATCGGGGTTCATCTTCCTTAGGAGAGCTCAGGTTCCCCATAGCTACACCTTCATCTATAGTGGTTCTCCTCCTCACAACGACATCTCACGATGAGGGCAGATTGGGTGGAATTGGGGGTGATTTCCTCAGTTTTGGTGAATCAGGTCGATGGTGGGCTTCTTTATCTAATAATGAGGCAGACTCCGGTGGTGGATTAAATAATGTCGATGGATCTGTGGTAGAATCATAATGGAGGTGTATTCCTGTTCTCCAGATCCGAGTGGTAGATTTGAATTATGATCTGGAATGGGAGGTATTGGTTTTGAAACACCATCAGCAGTTCGTCCTGGGTAGTATATGGGCCTTCAATCATTTATGTATTGTTCGATATCCTTCCATGGTAGATCGAGAGGCCTCTAACGGTGGTTGTGATGCACAAAAAAGTGTGTCTCTCATCAACAATGGGTGATTTGAGCTGCGGTGGAAGGTGATGGTGGGTCACAGATCGATATTGGGTTAGTTCTGTGTAAGTGAGTGATTTTATGATGAATCTAATGGTGGGTACTTTATCAATAGTGGGTGGCTTAGGCAGCAAATCATGGGTTGATGGTGGGTAGTAGTGACGAATGTAGATGGAACCAGCGATGGGTCAATGTGTCGATTACTGGTGGGTTGTTGGACACATCGTTGGGTTCTTCCAAATGGTGGGTTGTGGGAGTAAGTCATCATTGATAGTTTTCCAATGGTTGGTAAACATAGTATTTTTATATTTTTAGAGCATGCTAGAGGTGGGTAAAAATGAAGTGAAGTCACTATTGAAAACCCAAAGGTTGGTGATGGTGTCACTGTTGGCAACTACCAATGGTTGGCGAGGACAAACAGTTGGTCAGAAAACATTCTGTAGAAATAATAAAAATGGATATTAACATAATGAAAAATTAAATATTTATTAGAATTAAATTATAAAATTAAATAAAATAACAGATGACATTTATTAATTTTGATACTTAAAAAAAGTCATATTAAATATAAACATAAAATCTATAGTTGAATTAATTAAACTCAAAAAAATTACAATAATTTTAGAAAATAAACATTAAATAAAAATAATAAATTTATAAATTCTTTTAAATAATTTATTTGATAAACAAAAAATATTAAAATAAAAAAATTAATATTCAAAAATATTAAAATTTAATTGGAAAAAAATAATTATTAAATATTAATAATAGAGAATCATAAATAGAAATTGATAAAATTTAATTACTAAAAATTAAATTAAAAATACTATAATTAAATTAATATATAAAATTGTATTTTTTAATAAATAAACATAAAATTTTATTCTCAACTTAAAATAGAAAAAAAACCTAAAAAGTAATTAGATAATTAAAATAAATAAAAATAATTAAAACTCAATATAGATTATTTTAAAAGATAAAATCCAATATTAAATATATAATATGAAACTTTAATAAACTACTATATTACTAAATTTCAATTCATTGACCAAAGTGGCATAATTAATTAAATAAAAAAACATAATAAAATGATGTGGAAAATCAAGTGATTTTAATACCACATCAAATTCCCCAATAATAAATTATTAATTTTACTCAAGATATTACATGCTTATCTAACTTTCTAAAATATAAACAAGTTTTTAAAAAAATCCCAAAATAGAGATTATTAAGGTATTGAAAAAAATAGGAACAAAAATGATAGGTTAAGATTTTCAAATGAAATGTTCAAAATAAGTACTGACTATATTCAAACACCTATTAAGAGAACAAATGAACAAGGAATCACTCCATGGTGAAAATGTAATGCCTCATATATAATGTCTCATAATGACATACTTAAATTTAATTACTTGTTCTAATTCTAAGAGATAATATATGTTACATATAATATGAAATAAAATACTAACAATAGGTATATAAAAATATCACTATCTCGTAAGTTCCAAAAATCAATGTTTTAAATTAATTTTTTTAATAAAATTATTGATAAAAAATAATTTATTTTTGTACAAGTAAAATTTCCCCTTCTTCATCTCTTGTTAAAAATTTCTCTCACATAAATGAACAAATTTTTGAGAACTAGACACTTTATTGTTTTCTGTTTTTTACCTATTTAAATATTTTGTGAAAAGAATAGTTCATATGAACTTGTATAATATAAATAGATTTCTAACACACATACACACCCAATACCTATAGTCTCAGATGTTCACCATAATTTTCCATTTTCCCATTTTACTCTATATTCAGAGAGAATATAATACATCCATTTAAGTTTTCTCCCTATGGTGATTATTATTTTATTAAATAAAAATGAGTCCTTTAGGTTCAAGTTCAAGTTTCTGTTTTTCTAAATTTATGATCATATGTCCATATATATATCTATCCTATGTCTCCCTTATTCTTAGTTTCTAAACAAAATATTCATAAAAAAACAATATGAAACGTCACCCAACAATCATTCATCATTAAAAAAAATTATATTTAGAGTAACCCTAAATAACAAGTAAGTTATTCTCCATTTGGGAAGACTAAATATAAATGCAGAATGAAGCCTAAAGAACTAGATATTGTAACTGAATTAAAAAAAAGACAATTTTTTAACCAAAAAAAATATATGGCTGAGGGATTTTGATGAGCATACATTAAAGAATAACTTATATCAGAATATAAACACTCTCTCCCTTGCACATAAAACCCAAAATTATCCCCAAAGTTGAATTCAATGATATTGAAATCAATTTATCATTTTAATCTCAAAATATATTTTCAACGAAGAAGTTATGTGATATGTTCTACAGCCACAATGAAGACCTAACAATTTGTTTTACTCAATAAATATTTTACAATAGAATCCCATGTATTATCATTAATGTGAGTGATCGAAATTTTTCAATATATTATATAAATTATCATGTTAAAATTGGGCACACAGTGAATTAGGTATAAGAATGTTTGAAAATTTCATTAAATTATATTTTCAATAGAACAATAAAAGTGTATGATATACACTCAGTATAGAAAAACATATCCCCTAAAAGAGGAATGGGTTTAAATCTCCCTTATATAATTTCATACAGAGAATTAATTTATAATCAAGGAAGAATTATTTCAACAAATAAAAAATATGAAGAATAACATAACATAAATAAATCAGAGTAGAAACAAGATGCTAGAATAAGAAATCTAAATTTAAAGAAGCATTCTCTTCATATTCAGTATATGATTAATTCTTCAATCTTAGATTAATATAATTATATGGTTTATTCTATTTCAGTTTCTATAAAAAACTAGAATAAGAAATCAATATATGAAAATAAAATTTAATGAGATGCAAAAGGTATGAGTTTATCAAATTCTTTCTAACGAGACACCGGTATGAATCTTCTTATGACCTGAGAACAAAATATAATTGTATCCTCAATGGAAACCAGTAGAAGTATTCTTAATATACATAGACAAAGAAGACAATGCCCTTATATTGATAAGAAAAAATAATACAAAGACAAAGAAAAGAATAACTTTATTAAAAAAGCAATAAAAATTTAAAGATAAAGCTAAATCATGGGTTTATCCCATGAAGCACTGAATTTTATTTTTTTAGTTACACTTCAGTGAAAATAATTTTTTATGTACAGATATTATAGCCATATTCTCTTCCTATCCTTTAAAATAATGTATGACTCATGGACCATTCACCATCGTTAGCATATTTTAATCTCTTACTAATTCCACAGCTCCATTATTCACCACTCTAAAAAAGTGAAACTTATAGAACACATATCTTTTAGTTATGTAGGAATGATCTTAACATTGTAATTAAAGATAATGAATTTCTATCTAGGTTTTTATTGTCTATTTTGAATGATAGAATCATGAAACAAATTGACCTCACTTATTAAATTATAGCATTATCATAGGAATCTATCCTAATCCCATCTAATTTACTCAACTAAAGAATCCTCATCTCTCCATTACTCTTAAAATCAAAAAATAAAGCCTTAATTTCCCAATAAGACTTGTGCTAAAAGTCCATAAGAAAATTAAAGAATATCCCAAATAAAAAATTACATGGAGACATACCAATTGGGGTTTTGAAAGATGTTATATATTCCCATAAAGCATCATCTAATTTTTTTGACTAGTTTGTTCAATATTGTGATACATTTTACTCAATGATCTACTTCATTTCTCTGTTATAAACTTCTACATTTCTATAAGATTGAGGATGGTAGGAAGTTATTGTTTTATGAGCAAATTAATATTTCTACATAAAAGATACAAACTTTTATTTTTTATAATGACTGATATAATCAGTTATAAAATCTCTTGGAACACATATTTAACAAAATTTAATTCTAAAAAATTTAATAACACTACTCTTTTGATTATCGGGAATTTCTATTGACTCAACCAACATAGAAACATAAGCAATATACTATAAAATATACTCATTCCAAGGAGATTATAAAAATGGTCCCACAAAGTCTAATAGAAAAACATCCAATATTTCAACTTCAAAAATACATTTTTGAGGTAGATCTTACATTCTTTCAACATTACCTAGCCTCTGGAATCTATCACATCCCACTACAAAACTCCATACTTACTTGAATTAATTGGGCTAGTAAAATCCCGCTTCAAGGACTTTTTTAGTTGTATTATTTCAGAAAATATTTCCTACCCTAGGTAAGGAGTGAAGGATCTATAGTATATAAATGATATATTATTTTTTCAGATACCTTCTTAGAATCCCATCAGAAAATATGCTGAATGGGAATGGTGCATCCCAATGATATTAATAAAGATCTAAAATGTATTTATTTGTCTGGTTATTTGAAAATTCCTTAGGAATAAAACTTGATTATAGAATAATAGCAATGTATCCAAACCAATTAGACCTTATAATAGAGATATGGATTATATTATCATCTAAAAATGAAGTGTTTTCCCTCTTGGGACTTCAAACTGTTTATTAGAACATTTAGAAAAAAAAATCAAAAACAACATTCACATCTTCCTTCTTATCTCTAAGTCTCATGTAAAACTCTTTTAACAAGAGGATCTACCTAACAATCCTTAGGTTTTACTCTTTATAAAGTTGATACTTTAAGTAAAAATGATCAGATAAGATAATGACTTTATATCCTAAAAGGAACTTCCCAATTTATCTAATGTAAATAAAAAATCTAAGAGATCTCTCTCTATAGTGGTGAATTTTTTTTCATCATTTAGAAGTTTTTTATTATAATAGATCATATGTAACCTCTTATATCTCTTCTATCCTAATAAAACACCAATAACCATGTCACTTTAATCGCACATAGATTCAATGGGTAATTTCCAATATGGTGTATTAAAGATAGGTGATGAAGTGAGTTTCCCATAAGAAAACTAAACGATTATGGATAGTTTTGATAAAAAAGGCCCCATCCTTGAAATAAAAGTAAAAAAGGGAATTTTAATTTTTTTGAATTCTTTTATAATCCTTCTGTAATAATCGGTACGCCTTAATAATCTTATGAAACTGTAAAAATTTTAGTAGGGGCAATTTTTGAATTACTTCAACTTTGGTTGTGTCTTCCTCTAAACCCATCTTTGACACCTTATGCCCCGGTACTATAACATCAATGACTATGAACTATCATTCCTCCAAATTTATAACTAGGTTGGTCTCTAAATATAATTCTAAAAAGAATTTAAAATTTTCTAAACTATTCTCAAAAGTGTTTCCAACAATAGATAAATCATCTATTAATTCCTCTATAATCCTCTCAATCATATAAGAAAATATATCTAATATACATTTATGAAAGTTAGGAGGAATGTCATATAATCCAAAGGGAACCTTCCGGTAGTCTAATTTCGCAATGGTTTATGTGAATATATTTTACACTTGATCTTCTGGGGCTATAAGAATCTGGTTGTAACTAGAATAGCCATCTAGAAAACAAAACAATTCATTTACAGCAAGCCTTAAAATAATTTGATCTAGTAAGGCCATTAGAAAATGGATTTTCTGAGTGGATGAATTGATCTTTCCATAGTAAATATATACTCTACATTTGGTTTCTCTCCACACTTGAATTTATTAATTTTATTAATTGGGGATAAAAGTGAATCCTGTTTTCATAGGGACCCCATTGACCATACTAACCCATGAATTATCCAAAATTGGAGATATAACTCTAGTGTATATAAGCTTGATAACTTCCTATCTCATATCTTATTTCATATTAGGATTAATCCTCATTTTACACTCTACTATAGGTTTGTGATCTTCCTCCATAGGGATCATGTGCATGATAAATGAAGGGATAACCCTTTTGATATAATCTATTGACCATCCAATGGAATATTAAAATTTCATAAGAATAGAAATGTTTTTTTCCTCTGGGTTATCTTTTAATTTTGTAGATATACTCACATGATGTTTTGTAATTTTAGCTATATATAAATATTTCAAATTCATCGAGAAAAGTTTTAACACCATGTTCAATGTCAGTTCACGTGAAGGGAGGCTCTTGGGAATGGGTTTTCCAAGATCATAAACATGTATCTTATAAGGATTTCTAAATGTGGAAATATTTTTGAATTTGATAGCCCATTTTAATATATTTTATCACGTCTATCCAAGTTAGACAACTCACATTCAAATTTATCTAGTTCATAATTCAATATATTGATAAAAAAGGATCATCAAGTTGTGTTATCAGTTCTACCTCTATTATATCCAATTTACCAGTCATGTTTTTAGAAATAGAATCAACCTAAATTTATCTTAAGAATTCCTTATGTTTAGAAACATAATAAATGCCTCTATGAACTATAGTAATAGGAGCCTTGTCTAGTTCATTAAAATTGTCCAGATTCTCATTTAGAGTAGAATCTACAGTATATGAATCTAAAATTTCAACATCCAAATTTATTTCTTCAGTAAAGGGTTGTTTTTAGATTCTTATAAATTTTTTATTTAATTTTTATCTTTTCATAGATCTACCCTAGAATAGTTTTCACCAAATATTGGTTCTTTAACATTTGTAAACAAATTAAACTTTTCTTATTGTTGTCTAATTTTAAAGATGAATTTTCTAGTATACACAACTATAACTGCTCCTTCATTGTCAAAGAATGGCCTACCCAGAATTATGGGAAGCTCTTGGTAACACTGAATGTCTAGAAATATGAAACCAGATAGAATAAAAATTAATTCTCACTCCAAAACATAGGTCATCTACCCTTCCTACAGGATGTGTGAATGAGTGGTTAGCCGACTATAGGATGATAGTTGTGTGTTGATGATAACCCAATCTCAACTATTGAAATAGTGAGAAAGAGATAAGTTTTATACTAGAACCAAATCATATAATAAATTTAATTTACCATTATTCTTTATTTTGAAGGTAATAACATAGTTTCTATGGTGTATGAGTTTTAGACAAATTTTTTTTGGAAAACAGCCCTGCACTATTTAGTGGGGTGGTAGGTTGAAAATTATTAAAATGATTTTTTAAAAAATTTTAAGGGTTCTACGATATTATAGAATTTGAATCATGTTCGGGATAGAAATAAATATTAAAATATATCTTATTCAAAATACCATGTAATGGAAGATGTTTAGAATTGTTATTACGTATTGGTTTTATGTTTTCTAGGAAAGGGGTGGGTAGGGCATGATTCCAAAGGACACAAGTAAAACCACCCATTTAATTGATAATATAATACATTCCTTTTTTATTTTTCAGTATATAAATATTTTCATCTTGATTATAAGGAGAAACTTTTTTATTTTCCTCATTTTCATTATTTTTATCTTCATTTTTAGAGAGTGAATTCAGAATATTTGCACTTTCAGATTCATTAATTTTTCTTTTTGGTATTTCATAAAGCCTTTCCCAGATTCTCCATGAGTGTATATCCCACTTATTCTAACAACCTACATGAAATTCACCCTAGGGTTTATTTTAGATATGCAATGTAGCTTACCTATTTCCCTAGATGTTATGCCTATAGATTGTAGTCCCATTTTAATTTATAAACTGCGAATTATTGCATTAGATTCATCTTTTTCATTATCATGTTTTTCATTTTGTGAATCAAATATATCATCTTTTGTGTCAAATATTTTTATGTAATAAATACATTATTTTAAGAATTTAACCCTCAAAATTCACTAGGGAATTTGATGACTCACCAATAAACTGGTTTTGGAATTGTTGTATTTGTTGGTTTTGGTTTGTACGGGAAGTAGGTTTTCTTATCATTACTTAATTATTACATGATAAACTTGGATGTTTCCTATATACATGGTTATGATAATTTGAATACAGAACTTCCTTTTTTTGGAATAATAGGACCATAGTCAACAAAGTTTTCATTTTATTATTTGGTTGGAATGTCAATATAAGGATATAAGTTTATAGTATTCCAAAACCTCCCACAATGAGACTGTTTTTATCTAGGGGATTAGTTTGAGTTTTGACAAACCACTTAGTTTATAGATTTTTTGGAATTATGGTTCATTACTAATTGTATATTTTTTATTATTTTAGAACGTTGAGTGTTCATTTCCACTCCTGAACCAATGTTTCATCAATTTTTATAAACTCTTATACTCCTTGATTTTTTGGGAATTTAATGAAAGGTTATTAATAATTTGTCTCAACTCTTCATCAGTTTTGTCATTATATTTTCCCCATAAGTGTTTCTATAGGTTTGTTACTAGAATAGTATAATCATTCAAATAAGGTGTCCATGAGAACATGATAATTTAGTCAATGATGGGTACATTCTATAAGTAGGTCCCTAAATCAATCCGAAGCATCATGAATGGCTTCCCAAAATTCTTGATGTAAACTTTTTATTTTATATCTCAATTTAACCTTAAGCCTTTGGGGATAGTATTTCATTACAAATAAGTTTAAAACCTAGTAGTAATTTAAAAAAAATCTCTTCTAATCACAAGAACCAATTTCTAGCATTACTTTTATTGATAATACGATACACTGTGATTTTAATTTCATTTTTAGTGAGTCATAATAGTGGTCATTATTGAACTGTGTTGTAGAAGTATCTATTGAAGGAAAGTAAGTCATTATTTGATATCTCATTAAATATAAACAACAGTGACTAGTGAGAATGTTTTACTTCATAGTTCTGGCCGCTATGGGACAATATTATGGATGAAAGTTTTATTGAAACTAGGGGGATTTGAAACTCATCAATCCTAGGCATATAATTTGCTTCTAATTTGAGTTCTGGTTGAATTTTTTTTAGGTTATTTATAGAAACCATCTCACCTAAAGTTTCCATTTCAATTTTTATTCTTTTTATATAATTTTAGTGTTTTTATTTTTCTTGATTTAAATGATATAATCAATCATATTATGTTTTTTTATCATAATAGGGGTAGTAACAAAATAATTTCATTAGAAAATATCTCTAATTAGTAAACATGTAGTAAAATTAGGATGAATGAATTTTTTTAATATCAGTTGCCAATTTTGGAATTAATTTATACATGAATTTTAAAAAAAATATATGTTTTGAAAAAATTGGTCACTGGAATCCCTCCTAATAATGGAACAAAAAAACATGTTACATACATTTTTAATATATTACAATGTTTAATTATTTATAAGACCAATTTTAAATAATATTACAGCATTGTTAGGGTATCGAACCTAAGAGAAGTCTTGAAACCAATTTTTTATTTTCAAAACAAATATCCACTATAAAAATGGATAGAAATATTTGTTTTTATATTTATTGATGAAAAGTGAAGGAGATGAAAAAGATGATGAAAAATATTTTAATGAGACATTTATTCTTTAAAATAAATGTAGATGAGAATGGATAAAATATGAACAAGCTATGAAAGAAACTATTGTGGTACAAGATTTCATATAAATGCTTATAAAAATAAATACTGTTCGATTAAAAATGATATATTCTTCAAATACTTTTAAATAAAATGAAACATGGAAAATATTTGTTTAATATCCCTTTATAGATGATCAAACACAAAGGATAATGATATCATAGTGTTTAACATTCAATAAGTCACCAAACTACAATGGTTTTTTAAAAGAATTACAGTTTGAGTAAATTTCGCCAAAATATTACGATATTTTGAAATTAAGTTAGATGAGAATAATTCAAGGTCAATATCATGGATTGATCATTATTTTTTGAATTGAAATAACAAAAGTTGAAAAATAATTATGATTAATATCTGGAATGAATCTTACTGATCAAAACCTAATCATGAATATGAAACTTTGGAAACAAATATAAAAAATATAATCCTATAGAAAAATAATATCTCAAAAAAAGTATTAGGAAAAAATAATATTTAGTTCAAAAAGTAAAAGATTACAACATGAAACTTATGAATAAAAATATTACTAGGAGAAGTGATCTCCATCGAGAAAAAATGATAAAGTAATGATGTCTCTTTCTAGGTCAACTCCTACTCTCATTCTAATTCTTGTTGCTACTCTATATCGATCTCTAAATGACATAATTAATCCCATTAATTTTAAAAGAATATTATTTTTAACCTCAGTAATTCTTTATTTGGTCACATGCAGGAATCACCGATCTGATCCAATCATCTCTCACACACAGAACACATGGCCTCTCTTTCTGCACTCCTCTCCAGATTAGAAAATCCGTTCTAACTAACAAACTATCCAGTTGGTGATCTTAAACTGGGATGTATTCTTTTTCCAATTTTTTATCTGCATGAAAACAAATAAATATTAATAATTAACTATTAATTTGTTCAAATAAATATTATTTTTATAAATATACGTAAAATTTAATTATGATAGATATTAAATATATTATTAAACAATTATTATTGTTATAATTATTAATATAACAATAATTTTATAAATAAGTATATAATATTATTACTTATTAATTATTACTATTCTATATAAATATAAATTATTATGTTAAATTATTTATATTTAAATATTTATATTGATTATAATTTTTATTTATAATTTATTTAAATATTTATAAGGATAAATGAATTAACATTATTATAATTATTATTATAGAAAAGAGTACATTTGTATTAAATTATTTATTTATTTAAATTATTTATTTCATTTTTATTTCGTTTTTATTAATTAAATTATTAAAATATAAATTTTAATTATATTTTTTATTAATATAAAAATAATTATTTAACTATATGAACATTAATCTACACTAATATTATAATAAATTATATTATAATGTTTTTTTATTTATATTAATTTAAATGATTGGATTATTATTATAAAAATCGATTTAATTAATATTTTTATTAATTATTATTATAATTGTTTTTATAATTTTATTTATGATTTATTTTCTTTTAATAATTATATTATATTATATTATTTTTTAAATTTTTTCACACAAGGTGGATTCTCCTAGAAGCCACAAGGGGGCTTTTCTACCCAAGGAGAGCTCAGGCTCCTCATGGTACTTCTTCCTTCATGAAATCACTCCTCGTGGTGACATCCAACGACGAGGGTGGCTTGGTTGGAATGGAGGGAGACAACCTTAGTTTGGGTGAATATGGTCAATGATGTGCTTCTTCATTCAAGGATGAGGGAGACTTAATCTGTGGTTCTAACATCGTCGAGGGATCAGTGGTTGACTCATGGTGGTGGCACATTCTAATTCTCATGATATGAGCGGTGGCTTGGAAATTAGGTCTAGAATATGCGACATCATCTTTGAAATGCCATTAGAAGTTCATCCTGGATATTAGAAGGGGCTTCGATCATTTATGGATGGTTCGATCTCCTTCTGTGGTAGATAGGGAGGTCACGAGTAGTGTTTGAGATGAGCAAGCATTTTCTTCCAACTTTAATGTTGTGTGATTTTAGCAGCGACAAAAGGTGAGTAACGGTGGGTCGCAGATCAATAGTAAGTTGTTTTTGAAGTGGAGAGTGATTTTATGATGAAAATAAATGAGATACTCGATAAATAGTTTGTGGTTTCAGTAGAAACTCATTGGTTGATGGAGGGTAACCGTGGATAATGCAAAAGGAATCAGTTCTGGGTCACTGGGTCGGACAATGGTGGGTTGTCAGTCTCACTATTTGGTTCTTCTTAAAGGTGGAATATGGGAGTAAATCAACGGTGGATATTTTTCAAATGTGTAAAAATAGAGGAGTTTCCCATTTAGATAGGAGGTTGGCGGTGGTAAAAAGTGAATAGGAGTCACCATTGGATACCCAATGATAGGTGACGATGTCACTGTTGGCAACTACTAGTGGTGGCTCAAAAGTCTGGCTTAAGAAATAATAAAAATGGATATTAAAATTAGTAAAATTACTTAAATATTATAATTAATAGAAATATTTTAATATAAAAACAATTACTATTTATTAAATTTTTTACATAAAATAGAAATGATGGATTAAATATGTACTTAAAATCAACAGTTATGATAATTAAACTCCAAACCAGATTACAGTAATTTTTGAAACTAAAATTTAAATTAAAAATAAAAAATTAAAAATATATTTATTTGATTTATTTGACAAAGTAGAAAATGGTGAAAAAATAATTTAGTATTCAAAAATTGTGAAATTAAATTTAAAAATAGAATAATTATTAAAATTGAAAAATGGTGAATTAGAAGAAAAAAATTATATAAAGCATCGAAGAAAATTTTAATTAAATATCCATTAACTAAATGAATATATAAAAATTATTATTTTGTTAAAATAAAAATAAAATTTATATTGCAATTTTAAAAAGAATAAAAACATAAAAAGTAATTTGAGAATTAAAATAAATAAAAATAAGTAAAACCAAATTTAAATGATTTTAAAAACTAAAAATAAATAATTAAATATATAAAATGTTTATTTAATAAATTAAACTATAAAATTATTAAATTTCAATTAAATAACATAACGGGTATAATTAATTAATTAAAAGAATAAAAACATAATAAAAATATGTGGCAAAAATGTGGTTTTAAGGCCACATCACTAGTCTATTCAAAACACTATCTTCACACTAATGAATCCTTAGTCTCAAAAAAATACCATGTTAAGGAAATTAAATTAGTTACCAAAGGGAGAACATCCAAGGAAAAGTTAATACTCGCAACCCAACTTTTCAATGATATTTTATACTTATACACCCCTCAAGTCCCTTGTATCAAATAGGGTATGAAAACAATAGAATTGTAACTATGATGAAGTATTATTATATTAATGGAATATCCATTTTATAAATTCCTTGAAAATCATTTAGAAATACAAAATAATGCAAGCATGTATGTGTGTAGACTACCACCCCCATGAATGACATACGTTTTCCCATGAACACTTAACATGGATAACTTTAAAAATGTGTTCAGTATGTAAAAATATATATTTTCTCTTCATTAATATTATAGAAATATAGTATTTGGAATTTTATATGTGTGATCAATATTAAAATGTTGTAGTGACTTTAACCCCCTTAAATGGACTTATCAAGGCACAATTCTTAATTTTTGATTATTTTTGATTAACCACTAGATTTTTAAAAGTATTAACACAATGGTATAATAAAATATATAAACCTCAAAAATATTTGAGATGATGAAGTTATTTTAAAACACCTTTGTATATGGTCAACAAGGAAAATGTATTTCAAGGAAATTAACCAAACAACCTAGAGTAACTGAAGTAAGCAAAAACAATAATAAAAAAATTATAATAGACCATATAAAATTAAATATAAATGAAAATGGTTATTGGTTATATATTTTATTAATGAAATTTAACTATTTTTTATATTAATCCCATTAAAACATGAGGTAAAAAATCTTATGTACCACCCTTGTCAATCATCAGTTACATTTTCGCTTTCATTTTAATTCATTTATAGAATCTTATTTTCATTTAATTATCCTATTTTTTATATATTTCTTTAAATATATACCCAGTTAAATACAATTTTCATTTGTGGGGTAATATATGTTTTTATTTCCATTTGAAATATATATTTAATAGTAAATCTGATTTATGGTATCTTTTTTATTTATTTTCCCATGTAAAGAATCAACCCCTAAAATGTTTTTAAAACATGGATATATTATAAAAAAGTAATTAAATTATAGATAAAATTATTATTTTGACTCTGGTTTCAAGGATAATAGTAATGTATTTTCTTATTTTAAAATATCATTTTCTAATTTCATAAATTATACACCCATGTGGTTCATTTTAATTCTTCTTGACTAGATATTTCTAATGAATTTTATACAGTGAAATCTATATTTTAAAATTATTCCCCTTTTAAATATAAGAAAGATTAAAATGATTTAATTACTTCATATTTTGGAAATAATTATTATTTTACCTTCAGTTATTCCATTAATCAAAATTGTGAAACCCACTTCCTTCAAAGAGATATTATCATGATTATGATTTTTATATGGTTTTATTTACTAATGTGGGACATGTATTTCTGTACATATTTTTTACCTCCATTAATTGATGGGTAGGCCCAAAATTACATAACACTATCTTGTATTTGGAAAATATTTATATATCATGAAATGTTATTAATGGGATTTGGGAGTGAACCTAATCCACTGTGGGAATTTTTCCACTATGTTTATAGGTATATGGAGTGAACCACCATGGTAATTTTTACAATTTTTTTATGGGAATGGGGAATTAACTCAATACACTGAAAATTTTCCACAATGTCTATGGGAATAGGGTGTGAACCCAATACACCATAGAAAATGGTCTAATTTATTATAATGGTATTGGACGTGGCACTTCACTTATTTTTAAGATGTCATGTCTTATTTTGTTTCCACATATTCCATGATTCTATGATCTTTTTTTTTCATTTACTTATGTCATGTTATGACCATTATATTTATTTTATCATGTTATGCCTCTTGACTCCCATGTTATGTTTCATTACCATTAAATTTCTTTACGAGGATTTCTAGATCACTCTTTTCCTTTTGTATTTTCCCCAAAATATCATATGCATTTTTAGAAGATCTAGGGGTATTAGGATCACTATGTGGTGTTTTAAATATTGGTGATTATTTTTACAATTAAGATAATACATTTATGTGTCTAATATTATAAATACACTAAACCTTTTTATTTATTTCTTGTATTTTGGGAAAGTCTGTTATTAATTAGGATTTATTATCTATTTATGGTTTGAGTTACTATAGTTGTTACTTGAGAATAGTCTAGTTATTTCTTGAGGTTAGGATAAATTAACATTATTTAAAACCCTATGAGTTAAGTCTATTTATAGAATAATATTATATTATTTTAATAAAAAAAATTATTATATTTTTTTCTTATATTTTAAATCCCTATCTAGATACAAAAAAGTGGATACAGTTGTGGTAGAAATACACCTAGGGGTAATCACCCCAAAAGGGTTTGTTAAGCGTTGAATCAATCATCACTCTAATGCATGATGAGTTTGTCTAGTACATCACATCAATCTAGAAACTCCATGAGGGTATTCATTGGATGATCATATACTCATT
The DNA here is from genome assembly GCA_963277665.1 of Viscum album. Taxonomy (NCBI): domain Eukaryota; kingdom Viridiplantae; phylum Streptophyta; class Magnoliopsida; order Santalales; family Viscaceae; genus Viscum; species Viscum album. The sequence continues at coordinate 519,286,316 of OY728141.1, forward strand.
ATAAACCACTAAAAAGGATTGATTCCCATGTTATTTTAAAGAGTTTGGTTAATAAGTATTAAAAAACTCAACTTAATGTAAACTATGAGGAATATAGAATGATATAGGTTAAATATTGAGTCATATTAGTTATTCAATGTATTATATCCATTAAAATATGAATGATATAGGTCAAATAAAGAGAGATATAGCTTGAACTAATGTAATTATCGGATAACATGATGGTTCTTAAAATAGAGACATCTTAAGGTTAAATTTACCTTTTTCTATAAAGGATAATTATCTTATGATGATAATTTTTCATCACTCATGTTAACCCCTTTTTTTAAGTAATTTTTAGTACTATAAGGAACTAAGTTACAATAGGTTTGATGGATAATTATTTGATTTCATCAATGATCAACCCTTTCTAGTGGGAGATAGATTGGGAATTTCAATCATTATGCCAAACCAACTATTAACAAATATGATTAACCATGTGTGCATGGTTGAAATACTCAAATAACCATAAAATATAAAGATGTAGACTCATGGGAACTTGGGTGATAAAGATGATGATGGAAATAATATTCCACACTTTTACATGTAAACAATTTCAGAAAAAAACCATGGAAATTTCCCCAATGGGGCTTGAAGATGATTTACTTGTGGTAAAGTAGGGAATTGATAAAAAAAAAATTTGATATAAAAATGATGATTTAATTGTATAAGATAATGCACTTATTAATGATTCAGTAACGATTCAATGTTTTAGTTGTGGGGAATTTGAGGAATATGAAACCCATTTCACAAATCCAATGGTTAAATTGAATTACCAACACCATCAAAAATATAGATCATGGGACTAAATTAATTCATATTCAATGACTAATTTTGAGGTAGATAGTTATTATTCACTCTATATTTTTTGATTCCTTATGTAATGTATGATTTAACCTATCTAGTATCATGATATAAGAACTTTTATTGGTATAAATAATATATCAATAGTATGTGAATCCTACTTGTGGTTTGAAGAAAGCTACACCTTATAGATTTATGTCTTATTCATTGATTAGTATTCTATTATTAAAGGATAGTATCTTTTTAAAATGGTGCCATATAAAATTTCTTTTAGGGAAATCTCAAATTATATCCAAAATCATCCCATGATAAACTACCACTATATTATAAATCAGTATATCCCTGTGAAAATTACTCTTACTGTATGAGTTTTAAAATTATGAGGAAACAATTTAAATAAGGGTGCGAGAATGGAATTAACTAAGATTTCAATATATTATTTCCTATAATTAAGTCAAATATTGTCAAAAACATTCACCACAAAAAAAAATACAATATGTTTAGACCATTAAAACCAAATTTTTGAACTAGAAGGTATGTATTAAAGTAAAATAATTACTGAATATAATAATATATATATTTTTATAGTATAAAGTTTATTTTATAAAACTTTTCTTAATTAATTTTTTTTAAGAATCAATATTTTTATGCATTGTAATTTTCATTAAAGAAATTTAATTATAATACTGTTAAATAGTTATTTCAATAAAATTTATTATTTATTTATTGATTATAGGTTTAACAATTTTTTATAGAAATTATGAATGTGAACAACAAGTATTTAAAGATATTTATTTTCTTATAAAAATAGTTTCTCATTTTATTTGTTGATTTTATTAAAATGATAAATAGAAAATTTTAGAAATTTAATTTAATTATACAATATTCCTATTTTTAAATATAATTTCAATATTTTTATCTGATGAATTCTTTATTCTTCCTAAAAATATTTATCTTTTAGTGATTATGGAAAAATATCATTTTTATAAATAACCTGACTTTTATGACATTACTAGAAAATAAGTATGAATTGGAAATTAATTCAATGCTTTTCCATCTTAAAATATTTTTTTGTATGTAAATTAATAATTTTAAAATTTTTTGTCTTAATTTACAAACTATTATACTACATTTTAAAACGGAAGTTGTATTTAAAAAAATGAAATGTTTTTAATCTGTTTTGAGAACTCATATCTAAAACCATTTTTTATCCCTTAAATAAGTTTAATATTATAAATTGAGTTCAATTTTTGGACTCATCGTGATAAATTTAAATTAGGATTATTTTCTTTATTTTTATGAAATAATTGATTTTCGTTGATGAAGAGTGAATGTACAATTTTTTTCCAAAACCATGACTTTTATTACTATATCAGTATATAAGTGAGACATCTAGTTTTATAAAAGCTAATAATTGATCAAATATTTATTTAAGGAATAATTTTATTCATTTTAGGGATTCATTTTTAAATTTTTATAAAACCAATGTTTAATCTTATAAAACAAAAGTAATATTTTAATTCTAATACAAAAATTGGGTCTCTTCATATAATGAAACATTATTTTGGTAAAATTATATTTTTAGTTTATTGTAAATACACATAAAATTTATTTTATATTAAACAAAATTATGTCTTAAAAATCAATAAAATTGATAAATATATCCCACCCATAAATTTTAAGCTTAATATGTACTTTTTCTATGAAACGGTTTTTACATGTTTTGTGCACTACTAAAAATAATAATTTTTGAAAATGTATAAAATTATGTAGGAAACAAGAGTAGATTAGATTGAGTGGTGAGCCACACATGTTCTAAAAACCATAAATGCATCTTTAGAAATATTTTGATGGTAGCACTATAGATCCTAATTCTTACATTGTTCACCTTTGATTGCCCTGAGAAACTCATCAAGGAATGGTTCTCTACAATCTCTCTAGACATGAATGTGGCGGTGGAAGGGGATTTATCTATATTCATTAGTGTATTATTTGAGAGGAATATATATTGGGCATTGAGAGGATTCTATATATATATTGTTATGAAAAACAACAGAATGAATTGGCTCCTTTAATAAAATAATATAATTGGGTTTATATACCACTAGGTTTAGAAAATAATAATTGTATATAAACATTATTATTTTTGAAATCCATATCAAACTCCATGTTAATAATAATAGTAAAATAAATATTATTTCATTACATGTGTTAAACATGCGAATTAAATTAAATATTATTTAATAAAATAATATTCAGTATATATTATTTCTCATCGGGCCATTAAACTCAATCCTCCATTCCATCATAATATTTTCCAAGATTTGAATAATGACTATTTATTTAATATATAAATATCATTGTATTATTCACCAATAAATAAATAAATATCATATTCATAAAAATTCAAATAAATATTTATTAAAAAAAATTCTCACATAATACTCTATTTAATAACTAATGATAGAATATAAGTGATCAATAAAAACTAAATTTTTAATAAACCATGGGAATCAATAATATTTATTCAACTTGTTAAATAATATATTATTTCATTGAGATTATGGATACACATAGTGTGTGACCCTTTAGGCCACTTTCTTAGTGGAATTAGGGGACGTAGCCTAAAGTCCAATGATAGCATCTAGAAACAATCCAAGGAACTTATGGAGAATGAAGTTAATGTCACAGTGTTATAATACCATATATGGATGATTACTTTGAAATATAATAATTTTATCATGATATCTCTAGTAAAGTAGGTTGCATATTGGTTCCATAAAACTATGTGCTTGATGTCTCATTCTATGAATTTATAAAAATCAAATATTAATATAGATTACCATATTCTTGAATTTATTTAGGATATATATTTCAATCAAAGGGAATGAGATATCAACTTCTATTACAGAAAAGATAAAAAAAATACTTTCTCACATTATTCATTAATGGAATATTACTCGTGAAGTACCCAAGATATCATACAACTCCATGAGCATATGTCATCATAGTTTTCATCAATACATCAAATTACATGATTATAATAATTATTAATAGTAATCTAAAAATCTAAGGACCAATAAAAATATCAACAGACAAGAACATACAATGACACACTCACTCTCTCTCTCTCTCACACACACACACATATATATGGATTTCATAATAATAGGTCTCATCCACATAATATCCAATAATTCATAATACCAAGGGAGTATACCATGATAAGTTACCTAAAATTCTTATGATTCTCTACCCCAAAATTCATATATCATTTTTGTCCTTAAAATGAATTCCTACGACCATAGAACATGTATTTTAGAATAATTTCATAGCACTTCTGGGTTTTCATCATAGTGGAGAACTGTTGGGACCTTTCAGAGAAACAGCTACTCTTAGGATATTATCTCATACTATGTGTGAATAATAACAATCATGATGTGATGGGAAGTTTATTAATATTCAACACAAATAAGGCATATTATCATAAATTACATATAAGTTAAATTAAGGGAACCCACACCAACATAGACTTATTAGCTAGATGATTCTCTATTTCATTCCACCTTAAAGATATCTTAATCTTATCATATCAAGTAACATAAGAGTCAAAAAAAATCCATCATGAAATTCTCATAAAAATGAAACAATATCTCAAAACTTTTGAAATTTCAAGTGTCCAATTCATTGCGTAAATATTGTTTCAATCCAAATTAATTTTTTTAAATTTGACTATAAATTTCCCAAATAAAATCTAACGCATATTTGGATATTATTTTAAAATTATCTTGATATGATGATATTAAATCTTCATCACATTGCTTCAATTCTAATAATTTCTTAACCATCCTGAGATAAAAATACTTATGGAAACATTACTCAAGGAAAATACTCTTAAATATGTATCATTCCATTTTATTAAGACCATTTTTATCTTTAGGATTCTTAACCAAGGACTACCATATATCAACTACACCTTTGAAATGATAAATGTAATGGGTTATCTTTTGATGTTTTGAATACCCCATAAAATCAAATATCATTTCTATGATATTGATCAATCCTTAAGAAACCACTGGATCAAGTGTTCCATCAAACACATGAGGGTGTTGTTTCATGAAGTTATCAACTATACATAGGTTTCTCTATGGAAAATTTGGTTTTTCTCTAGCATGGTTACCACCACCATTTGTAGCATGTGTCAAAATATCCATTTCTTCCAAAAACATTTCTTAGTTATAATTCTAAAAAAAATTGGATGTTTATTGGAATGGATATTTTCCTATTGATACTTTCAAACACCATATTCCATGTTTCCTTTATATATAACCATTCTAAAAAACATATTTTTGATAAAGCAACATGGTAATCTTAAAATTCTATATCATTTCAAAGTCACAGTAAGGTAAAATATTTCCAAGGTACTCTATAAATAGTATCCTAAAATCTAAAGTAATGTAAAATTTTCTTCTAGTACCAATTATAAGGTATAATCCATAGACATTACAAAATCTTCCTACTTGAGTCAATAATTCATTATCTAATATTTGAGGATATTTTTTGTTTTAGAGTTTCAATAATTAGGTTACAAAACTAACATATCATATAAATATTTTACAAAGTGGACACAGATAATAATAATTAATGTTTTAAGTAATATAATACTTTTAAATTAAACTTGTTTTCATTTCAATAAAAATATTCCCAACCATAAACTTGACTTTATATTTGTTCTTACCCATCCTCAAACCCTGTGAAAAATGTTTTACAAACATGGGATGAGCACAAAAAATCAGATTAAGGGACAAAAAAAAAGAACAAATCTATTATTGTAGTGATAAACATGAAAAGTATTGAAATTATAACCCCAATCTCAATAATCGTTTAGAAAATGAAATAAATCACTTCCACGTGAATAATACACATAATTTATTCTCAAATAAAACAGTTATAACCCATAGAATGAAAATAAAAACCTTTTTAGGATACTTAGAGCATCATATTTATAACCTGATTTAAACAAAAGTTATAAATAACTAGAGATATGTTAAATACATATGAAAACCTCTCTGGAAACTTAATTATTCTCTATTAAAAATATAAGGAACATTACAAAATCCACTTGAGAGATATAATGGGGCTCACCCTTAGTATTATTTTTCTCAGTTTCACCCATTTTAAAGGAGCTAACTTATATTATAATCTATATTGAGATCTCCCATTTCTCATACTTAATTCAATTTTATTATATCATGATTAAAAAATTTATTATTGTCACACCCCAACCTAAGATTTTAATTTATTTAATTATTTTTATACCTTTAAATAATTTTTATGGAGTGTGGGGTGAGTCCCGGATGAGGTTTATGAGTTTTTGAAAAAAAATACGTGTTTTGAGTTCGATGTCATTGAATGCACGTGCGGAGTGTGAAGCCGCACGACTTCCCCCATGCAACTATGTGGCCTTTTGTTAATTTTATTATTATTAAAATTATTTAAATCCATTAAATATTTTCATTTTTTTCATTAAGGTTATTATTATTTTTATTAATATTATTATGATGATTATTATTATTATTGTTATTATTATTAATATTATTATTATTATTATTTAACAATAATTATTATTATTAATATAATTATTATTCAAATATTTATTATTTTTGTTAAGTTTTCCTTTTTCTTATTTTAACTTATATTTTTTTCTTTATTTATTTTTTCTTTTCTCTTTCTTTTTCCTCCCTTATATGCTCGTGTCCCCCTGTCTCCTTCTCCCTAACAGCACCCAGTTTTCTCTACACAGTGCCCGCCTCCTACTTCGCTACCCGGTGCCCCGTTTTTCTTCCGTAGAGCCCCTATCTCTCTTTCTTCTCCCTCCCGTAGCAGGCACCTGTGTTGGCCTCACTCTTGCCCTGCTCGCCTCTGCTCGTCGTGCCTCCTTCTCCTTCTACATGCAATGCAGCTCCCAGTTGATCCAGCTGCTGATGCCCCCCCTCTCTTCTCCCTCAATAGCAACCCAGCACCCTTCAGCCAATCTCCCCTCCAGCCACCCTCCTCACCCCTTGGCTCCCATCCTCCTCCTACACCCTTGACGACGCACCACCAGCCGCCGCTGCGCCCCTAGGCTTCCCTACTCCACCTTTGGCCTGCAGGACCCACACACCCTTCACCTTTTTTGCTCTGCCTCACACCAGATACCCTCCCTATTCGTGCCTCCACCATCCATCTGCCTCTCATTGCAATGCCCAGAAACCGCCTCCAGCATATGCATCGGCTACCCGACCCTCTTGCCTTGCGATGACGGCGTACAACTCGTCTCCCTCCTACTCTCCCACCGCTGTCCGGCACCCCGGCAGGCCTCGCCTCGCCCCCTGATCCTGCAACCATATGCACAAGATCCCGAACCCTCTACTATCACCGATACCCACCAACCAACCTCACACCGGATCCGGCTCTGCCTATAGGTCCTCACTCCAGACCTCTGGCTATGTTCGGCCATCTCCGGCCTCGACCAGCCCTACCTCCCCACTGCTCTAGCTACCAAACCTATTGCGCGGAAGTGCGACCCTCCAGCTGGCCGCACGTCCTTCTCAGTCGCACCCCTCCTCTTTCAGTGACCTTTCCAGCACCCCGCAGCTTCTCATTGTCATTTCGAGGTGGAACGACCATCCATGTCTGCTTCCATTCCATCTTTGTCCGCGCGGCCAACCGCATGCATGCCCCGTGATCCCAATTAGGGAATGCGAAGAATGCCCGCCGTTAAAGGAAAGTGATTTGTGGTCCTTTTCATTTTTCCTGCATCGACGTCGAGGTGGGTTTACACTATTTATTTGTTTGGATTATTTGAAGTTATATTTTCTATGTTTTAGATTCATTGCATTGTTGCAGCGCATTAGTGAGGTTTTACAGCTCTACTACAGGCGTTGGTTTTAGCATGATTATGCACCTATCCGAGGCACAACACACCATCATGATCGAGCTGTGAGTTGAGTTAGGTCCCCCATTGCACTCACCTCTAAATTTAGAATTTATTAATTGATTTTTATTTCATTAATTTTTTATAAATGATAAATATTTTTACATAATTATTTTAGGAGTAAATATTGATGTAAACGAAACATGTTATTTTATGCATGGAACTTTAATTACATTTATAACGAGTTGACACACAATAGTAAAATAATTCCCCTTTGGCCTTTGAACATAATTCATGTACTCTCACATGTGGTTTTAGTTTGATTTCAAACATTTTCTTTTGAAACATGAGCAAACATTCTAGTTTCTCTTTAGAAATGGTGTTTTTATTCAAGGTTGGTTAAGGCCCGTTTGGCACTTGATAAATGTAGAGTGTGTTGGTGTATTAGAAAAATGATTTTACTTGTGATGTGAAAGTGTTGGTATCTTTTGAAAGATGGGTGATTTTCAAAGGTTCTTTAAAGCCAGTTTCACACTTTAATAAAATGAATTATTTTGGAAAAACATTCTTTGACATTACTCGGGGGTGATCATGTTGTGTACGGTGACTGTGTGAGTTGTTGAGCATGATGCTTGTGCATCGTGACTGGTTAATTTATTATCATTTTTGACTCACCCCTCTTTATATTATATTTATTGACATGGTAACCTGGCACAGTAAGTGAATCTTCTAAGAATGACTGTTGTACTAGTTAAATTACGCACTGTCTAGTGGCCCCATAGTAGGGGAATATTGAGTTATTATTGTTATGGGATTGGGCCCCTCAGTTAGGCCATGAAGGTCTATACCAATCATTAGGGTGTTATGAAGTAATCGAGTTAGAGTATGCCTTCGTGATGGGTCACATGTATAGTACATTCTTGATTGTTAACGAGCTCCTAGGTTTGACCCATGTTTCCTTTAGTGTTTATTTGTATGTGGTGGATGATTGAGAGGTATAGTTTGATTTCTGGCCCGTGTGTGCGACTTATTTCCCATTTACCTTAGTTTTTTTGTGTGTTGTACTAACAACTAAAATTTTAATTTCTAAATTTTTCATAATTTTTTTTAAATGCAATGCACTGTTCCTTTCAAACATTAAACATGGTTTTAAATTAAAAAGGGAAATGGGTTGTTACTTGTTTTAGAAATGAAAGTGTGTGTGTGGAAACCCATATTTTTTATAATTTAGTTCAAACCTAAAATTGGTAAATTCATTATTTAAAGGTAGTGCATTTGGAATAGTTTTTTGGGCATGCCTACTGAGTTTTAATACTCACGCCTATAGTGTTTTCCTATTTTTAGTTTTGTTGCAGGTTTGACTTGAGCTTGCTCATCGTGGGCAAGAGTTGGTTGTGGACTAGTGAGAGACTCTCGGATTTGTGAGGAGTTTTGGTCATGGTCAGGTTAGTTGGTTGTTTTTTATCATCCTTTTTTTCATATTGTTTATTTACATTGTGTTTTTATTCCTTTTCTACTGCTTTATTTATTTTAATTGGGTGAAATCATTCTTAATTGTCCTCTATTTATTCCCTAGTGCTTTTCGCCATCCCAGGAGGATTGGGAATGCCTCTCGGGTCTTGTCGCGGACTGGCTCGAGTGATCGGTTCAGGGTCGACCCAGGTTGGTTCATCAAAAAATGGTATCAGAAGAGGTCGGCTCCTGAGCGACCTTGTTTTTCAGAGTAATTTGAGGTTGTAATGGTATTAGGAGTATGATTGTCCATACTTGAGGCATACAAATGAGAAGGAAGTCATGATCCATTACTTTTTCTGAACCTTGGGTTACCATGGGATGTTTGGGTTGTCGATGTCTTTTGATTCTTATGGTTTTTTTGGTATTGGGAAGTGAAATGAGAGTCGGGAAAGTGACCTCCATGAGCTTGCATGGTATGGAAAGACATGTGGAGCCATAGACTTTACCCAAGAATTCTCTCAGTGACAGTGGTGTGATTGGAATATGGCTGAAAACCATATGGCAGAGTCACCCATCATCACTAGTTTCCCCCAAGTGAATCGTTTGGGTTTTCCTTGTTTATAAAAATCCTTGGGAAAAGTGTTATTTTGGTATTTGAAATGAGAATGACCATGTTTTGTTCTTTCTCCTTGTTTTCTTGATCCTTAGTGTTCGCCCCCATGAAGGTTTGATGGATTCCCAAGGTGCAGCTTCAAGTGGTGCATCCTTAGAAAATCCTGCAGTTGATCATCCCAAGGACTACATCCTCGAGTTTCAGAAGTCGAAACCTCCCCTCTTTTATGGGAAAGTAGATCCTCTTGAGGAAGACGAGTGGTTACAAAATATTGAGAGGAAATTCAGTTTCATTGGGCTACCTGAGTCATTAAGGGTGAAGTTGGCTACCTTTACGCTTGAAGGTCCAACCTGGAAGTGGTGAAAGTCTATGTCTCGAAGAAAGCCCCCAGAAGATCTCACATGGGAGTTCTTCAAGTCATCATTCATCCAAAAATACTTCTCTAAGGTAACAAAGGTAAATAAGAGGATGGAGTTGTGCGGTCTTCAGTAAGGTGTTGGATCGGTGTTGAAATTCTTTCATCATTTCCTAGTCTTGGCTCCGTATGAATCGGGGTATGTTGGAAATGATCTCGTGAAAGCTCGGAATTTTGAGCTCAGATTACATCCTGACCTGCAGTCGAAGGTGAAAGAGTTCAACGTAATCACATTTACTGATGTGGCGAGACAATATTTCCTTTCCAAAGATGAGTTATCAAGAGTACTTGAGGTGGAGAATCCTCTTCCGGCCTTTGGAAGTAGTGGAGAAGATAGCGATAATAAGAATGGGAAGTGGCATGATGCTGGTGGTACTAGTAGAGGAATCAAGAGTCCTTCAGACCTTCAGTCTTCATCCTCACAGTAAAATGCCTTGATCTGTCACCAGTGTGGTAAGCGGGGACATAAGAGGCCGATGTGCCTGAATGCTCCAAGACCCTACCACACCTATGGGCACTTGGGTCACGTGCTGTGATTCTATCGAGGTTTTTATAAGAAGCGTGCTGAAGCCAGACCACACATGCCAACCTTAGTGTTTAATTTATTTAATTATGTTTATACCTTCAAATATTTTTTCTGGAGTCTGGGGTGAGTCACGGATGAGGTTTTTGAGTTTTTGAAAAATAAATGTGTGTTTTGGGTGCGACATCGTTGGACGCACGGGCAGAGCGCAGCACCGGACGGCTTCGCCCATGAAACTGTATAGCCTTTAGTTAATTTTGTTATTATTAAAATGATGTAAATTCATTTATTATTTTTATTTTATTATTACGGTAATTATTATTTTTATTAATATTATTATGATTATTATTATTATTATGATTATTACTATTATTATTGTTATTGTTATTTTTATTTAATTATTATTATTATTAATATTATTGTTATTATTATTTCTATTTAATTAATAATATTATTATTATTATTATTATTCCTATCTTTATTATTTTTATTAAGGTTGCCTTTTTTATTTTATCTTATCTTTTTTTCTTTATATATTTCTTATATTATCTTTCTTTTTCTTCCCTTCTACAGGGGTGTCCCCCCTGTCTCATTCTCCCTTACATCACCCAGTTTTCTCTGTACAACGCCTCCCTCATGCTTTGCTTCCCGGTGCCCAATTGTTTTCTCACAGTGCCCATGTCTCCCTTTCTTCTCCCTCCCATAGCAGGCACCCGCGTTGGCCTCACTCCTCCCCTACTCACCTCCGCTCGCCATGCCTTTTTATCCAAGTGCATGTAGCACAGTTCCCAGTGGATCTAGCTACCGATGCCCCCCCTCTCTTCTCCCTCGGCATCAACCCAACACCCTTCATCTGATCTCTCCTCCAGCCAGACTCCTCACCCCATAGATCTCGTCCACCTCCTACACCCTCGACGTCGCACCACCAGCCGCCGCTGCGACGTCAGGCTTCCATACTCCACCTTCGCCCTGCACGCCCCGCACACCCTCCGCCATGTTGTTCTGCCTCACACCTGATGCCATCCATATTCATGCCTCCACTTTCCAACTGCCTCTCGTTGCAGCACCCAACAGCCACTTCCAGCCTCCACATCATCCGCCCGACCCTCCTGCCTTGCAACGACGCCGCACAACCCATCACCCTTCTTCTCCCCCCCCCCCCCCCCCCGCTGTCCGGCACCCTGGCCGGCCTCATCCCCCCCCCCCCATTATCCTGCCGCCTTCCACTGAAGATCCCATTCCCTCTTCCGTCTCTGGTACCCACCGCCCAGCCTTACGCCGGATCTGCCTCCACCTATAGGTCCTCGCTCCAGCCCTCTGCCTGCGTCAGGCCACCTCCAGCCATGACCAGCCCTGCCTCCATGTTTCTCCAACTGTAAAACCTCCTGTGCAGATGTGCAGCCCTCCAATAGGCCACACGACCTTCTCAGCCCCCACCACTTCTGGTGACCTTTCCGGCGCCCCGCATCTCCTCCCTGTCATTACGAGGCGGAATAACCAGCCCCATCGGCTTTCGTTCCATCTTTTTCTGTGTGACCAGCTGTGTGTGTGCGCCTTGTTCTCAATTAGGGTGCATGAAGAATACCCACCGCTGAAGGTGAGCGATTTGGGGTTCTTTTTGTTTCACCTGCAATGGTGTCGAGGTGGGTTTTACACTATTTATTTGTTTGGATTATTTTAAGTTAGTTTTTCTATGTTTTAGATGCTTTGCGTTGTTGCAACGCATTAGCGAGGTTTTCCTATAGTACTGCAGGCGTCGTCTTACGTGTGCTTATGCGCCTGTGCGAGGTGCGACGTGCCATCGTGTTCAAGCTGTTAGTCGAGGTTGGTACCCCATTGCACTAGACTCAAAATTTAGAATTTATTAATTACTTATTATTTCATTAATTTTTGATTAATGATAAATATTGTTAGATAATTAATTTAGGAGTAAATATTTATGTAAATGAAACATGTTATTTTATGCATGGTAATTTAATTACATTCTTGATGATTTTATACACAATAGTAAATGAATTCCCCTTTGGCCTTTGAAGATAATTCATGTACTCTCATTTGTGGTTTTAATTTGATGTCAAATGTTTTCTTTTGACACTTGAGAAAACATTCTGGTTTCTCTTGAGAAATGGTGTTTTTCTTCAATGTTGGTTAAGGCTTGTTTGGCACCTAATAAAAGTAGAGTGTGTTGGTATGTTTGAAAAATGGTTTTACTTGTGATGTGAAAGTATTGGTTTCTTTTGAAATATGGGTGATTTTAAAAGGATGTTTAAATCCATTTTGACACATTAATAAAATGAATTATTTTGGAAAAACATTCTTTTACATGACTCAAGGGTGATCTTGTTTTGTACGGTGATTGTGTGATTTGTTGAGCATGATGTTTGTGCATCATGACTATATTAGTTGATTGGAAATGTTGACTCACCCAACTTTTTATTATACATGTTGACATGGGAACCAGGCATAGTAAGTGAATCTTTTGAGAACGATTGTTGCACAAGTTAAGATTACGTACTGGCTAGTGGCCCCATAGTAGGGGGATACTGAGTTATTGCTTCTATGGGGATTGGTCTTCTCGGTTAGGCCATCAAGGGCTATACCAATTGTTAGGCTGTTATGATGTCATCGTGTTAGATCATGACTTTGTGATGAGTCACATGTATAGTACATTCTGGACTGTTCGCGGGCTCCTAGATTTGACCCATGATTACTTTAGTGTTTATTTGTATGTGGCGGATGATTGAGAGGACTGGTTCGATTGTTGTCCCATCTGTACCACTTGTTTCCCATTTCTCTTAGTGTGTGTTGTGTGTTGTGTGTGGTTTTACTTTTGATTAACAACTAAAATTTGGATTTCTAAATTGTTCATAAATATGTTTTAAAATGAAATGCACATGTTCCTTTCAAACATTAAACTTGGTTTTAAATTAAAAAGGGAAATAGACTGTTACTTGTTTTTAGAAATGAATGTATGTGTGTGGAAACCCATATTTTTTAAAATTTATTTCATTCCTAAAATTTTTAAATTCTTTATTTAAAGGTAGTGCATTGGGAATAGTTTTTTGGGCACACCAACTGAGTTTTAATACTCACACCTATAGTGTTTTTATGTTTTTATTTTTGTGTCAGGTTTGACTTGAGCTTGCTCATCGTGGGTGAGAGTCAGTTGTGGACTGGTGAGTGACTCTCAAAGTTACAAGAAGTTTTGGTCATGGTCAGGTCAGTTGGTTATTGTTGATCATTCTTTTTTTCATGTTGTTTATTTACTTTGTGTTTTTCATATTTTTCCGCTACTTTATTAATTTTTACTAGGAGAAATCGTTCCCAATTGTCCTTTATTGATGCCCCGGTGCCTGTCACTAGCCCGGAAGGATTAGGAACACATCTCGAGTCATGTTGTGGACTAGATGGAGTGATCAGTTCAGGTTCTACCCAGGATGGTTAGTGACAATTATTTTAACATTGTATCTTAAAACATTTAAAAACTCGTTTTAACTCGAATACAAAACACTTTCAGATATCAAAATAAACATTTATTTTAAAAACTTATTTTAAATACAAAAATAACAAAAAGGAGATATTTGGATTTATATGGATAATATATGAAATATCATGAAGGTATCTAACCATCAAAAAACATTTATAGTAGAGGAAAATTCATTTTCACTGTATAAATTAAAATGAATAACATTATATTTTTATTTTTTAAAGAAAGGGGAAACATTTCATAAAAATATTTCTTTTAAATTTTTTAATGAAAGTAAAAATAGATACATAAAATTTAATTTATATTAATTTTATTTCCTTACAAAAAAAAATATTTTTAAAAAATATAGATATTTGATAAAATATTTGAGTTAAATGATTTTTAAGAGAAATGACCTTACCTCAAGCCCGACCCATCACATGCATTCCCTATCTTTCTGAATAACCAAATTGTTTTAATTAATTAATTTAGTGATCAATTTTTAATGTTTATTATTCATTTTATTCTAATTATTAAAATTTTATAAATAATTACTTTATCAATAATTTTTATGTTGTAATTTTTTATGATATCCAAATCATATATCCAAAATAACTTTGGAAAATTGAATATAGTCATAGATGTCATTTTTTAATCATATAAAAAATATTAATCAAGAAATAATTATCATTTTTATATATCATTTATATTTTTTAAATCAATCAGTAATTATTTTTATGAAAAATGAATTTTCTATCCATCATAGAGATTGTAGGCCATACATACCCATAGGTAACATTTCCATTTTTTAATGATAATTGTGAAAAAAGGTATTTATTATATTATGATTATATAATTATAATAATATAATGAATATAATTTATTTTAATACACTTATATATATCAACTATGTGATGTGGTGGTGAAAAAAGAATCGCATCCCTTCATGGAGATAGTAGCCAGCACATTCGCATGCATGATGTTATCTGTAATGGCCCGGACCTCCCTGGTCTATTACTTTGTGAAAATGTGGTGTTGGAGGTGTTACGGGAGGTTAAGGTGACTTATCCTCCAGCCGCTGCCTACCGGTAGCTCGGTCTACCGGTAGCTGCTACCTACCAGTAGCTCGGTCTACCGGTAGCTGCTGCCTACCGGTAGCTCGGTCTACCGGTAGCTCGGTCTACCGGTAGCTGCTGCCTACCAGTAGATCGGTCTACCGGTAGCTTCTGTCTACCGGTAGCTGCTACCTACCGGTAGCCGGTCTACCGGTAGCTGCTGCCTACCGGTAGCCGCCGCTTACCAGTAGCTCGGTCTACCGGTAGCCGCATCCTACCGGTAGCTGGGTTTACCAGTAGCCGCGGCATACTGATAGCTCGATGTACTGGTAGCCGCAGTCTAGCAGTAGCTCGGCTAACACTTTGCCAAATTTCTAGTTCTGGGAACAGTGTTTCCAGTTTTATGAACAGTATCGGTAGGTAAACAGTGTTTCTATCGGTGAGGTTCAGTGAACAGTGTTTCTATCAGTGAGGTTCAGTGAACACTGTTTCTATCGGTGAGGTTCTATCGGTGGACTTCTATCGGTAGACTTGAACAGTATTTCTATCGGTGAGGTTCAATCGGTGGACTTCTATCGGTAGACTTGAACAGTGTTTCTATCGGTGAGGTTCTATCGGTGGACTTCTATCGGTAGACTTGAACAGTATTTCTATCAGTGAGGTTCTATTGGTGGACTTCTGTCGGTAGACATGAACAGTGTTTCTATCGGTGAGGTTCTATCGGTGGACTTCTATCGGCAGACTTGAACAGTGTTTCTATCGGTGAGATTCTATCGGTGGACTTCTATCGGTAGACTTGAACAGTGTTTCTTTCGGTGAGGTTCTATCGGTGACCTTCTATCGGTAGACTTGTACAGTGTTTCTAGAATCCTAAGAGCTACCGATTCCATACTTTTCCAAATTTCATGAATGAACAGTGTTTCTAGACTTCATGAGAGCTACCGATTCCATACTTTGCCAAATTTTGAGTATGTGAACAGTGTTTCCAGCTTCGTAAATTTGACGTTTTCTTTGACGTAAAATACTTTTAAAACCTTATTTTAAGGACTTTAAGACCGATTCAAAGGCCATAAATTCTATATTAATTATTCCTAAGGCCGGGATGTTTTTTTTTACTTGGTCAAACCGCGTGGGTTAATGCGATCCGTTTTTAATGGAGAATAAATCGGATCTTAAACCGTCGCCACTCTAAATTTTTTTAAAAGGAACGAGATATCATTATTCATTGTTCTTCCTCCTGGTTCTCATATGCAAGATGCTAGAACCTTTCAATCCTTTCCGTAGGAGTTGCACAATCAATCTTTACTCCTAGGATTGGTTCTGCTCTGTTTTGGATGCAACCGAGCCGCGTCGATCAATCTTCGATATAAGTTATGTTTTATCATCATTCATTCGGGGATCACCTTCTCTTGTTCTCCCTTCCATATTATCATGTAATCTCCATGGTTCTAATGGGTTTTGGTTGGTTGGTACTGTCGTACCGCAACATCCTCTGGTGGATGCAGTTGTCGCAAGGGGAGGATTGTGGCCCGTTGTGCGGATAAAGGACGTCAAGAACTCTTTGAGGTAGGGGATTCATGGACTCTCTAATTGTATATGTGCAATCGTAGAATTAGCATGATTTAACCCTTTGGATCACAATGAAAGTGACCTAATTAAATACTTGAACCGGATTAAAAGAATTGGTTGATCGCATGTTGTTGCTTTGTACCGTGATAACGGTTTGCCTCATGTTTTCCTAGATAGAGTGATATCTATGATTTTCTTTAATTCGTTGCTCGTTCATGATGGAAATTGATAAAGAACGTAAAGCCTGAATTATTTGTTAAATAATTGGCTAAAGATAAAGAGGCATGTTAATGAATCTGTTAATTCAATATGGATTAAAGAACTATTAGTTTGATAAATTCAAAAGGGTTCTGAGTTACCCGCTTTCTTGTAAGGCTGAATGCCTTGTAGTTTGGAGCTCTGAGTGCTCATTTTGTATGAAGACCGAATGCCTTGTTAAAGGGCCGAGAGCCCATTTTGTGATCTTTGATTTCCTACTGCTTGTGATTTTATGTGAGCCTGGATGGTTGTTGTGATATGTGGAGGTATGGGGACTTGTGGTTGTGGCAGCGGATGATGCCTAGTGTTGAGAGATGCATCGGTTTATGCATGTGGGTGTCGGGGAGGACACCAAGGATAATGGTATGAGATGAATGTGATGGTTTGATGTTGGTGGTTTGGTTTGGTTGTTTATCTGCTTTACTTTTCCCCACTGCTCAAGGCAGCTGGTATTGCTTACCCTCTTTCCGAAGGAGGCGAAGACACGCGGGATATGCCACGTGCTTTCCGTGTTTAGCCTCTCGATGGAGGATGGGTCTATGCTCTTGCTATAGGTGGCAAAGACTCTACGGGTAGTATATCTACTCGCCGTGTTGAGCCCCTTTGTGTTTAGTAGCATAGGATGTTTTTCTAGAATGCCTGAGATTATGGAAAAGTAATTCTGAAATGAAAGTTTGTTTAAATGGTGATAATCCACGGGGATGGAGAAACTGGAATTTAATAGTGATGTGAATCCTAAAAAGGAGCAGTTTTTGAATGTGATGCCAATTTAGTTTAATGTGGTAAATTTCTCATGGTTAATTAATGTTTAAAGAATTAATTAATGTACAGTGGAACTGATAAAATGAGAATGGAGTAATCTAATAAAGCTCTTCAAATGGTTGTGTGCTTATAGGATACCTAGTCTTAGAAGTAGCAGCCTGGAGTCTGAGAGACGTTAGCTGCAGTTGTGCCTATGACTAGGTAATTCCCATAGTGTGGTTGTGAGTTATATATATTCTGTACTTTTTGTGTTTCTATACGCTACTCCACCCTGTCGGTAAGGGCAACTGACACCCCGGGGATTCTGAGCCTTGGGGAGGTGTTTTCCCCAACATTCTGATGGGAGGTTGAATGGCTGACGACCCCCTTTGGCCCCACTCTCTTCTCTTGGTAGATACTTGTGCCATGAGGCACAACGGTTAGTTACCCCATATATGTGTGTAGAGGGCTGTAATGGCTTGTGGTTATTCACACACATATATTCTGGATATATTATCCTATGGACTACTATAGGTGTAATGTGTATAGGCTATGATGGCTTGAGGATCCTTACTCGGAGTATGGGCTGTAATGGCTTGAGGTATTATACCCGATGTATGATACACGTTATGCGGGCTGTGGTGGCTCCCGGAAACTACCTGGTTACTTTTGGTTGTAAGTACGGTGTGGTGCTTAGCTCAGGTGTCTGCGGGAAAGCCTTTGGAGAGAGATGCACAGGACGTTTGTCGTTGGGGAAAAGCGGCAAACCAGTGGGGAAGTAGTAGCGAGGTACCCTTGATATTATTTACTCTATGCTATATTCTTGTATGCGTTACTTGGTGAGAGTATCCATGGTGAGGTTGGGAACTTAGTATACCTGTTTAGGTAATGAGTTAGTTTCACTTGTTGTTCACTGGGCTTTAGCATGCTTTCTTTACTTTTGCACGAGAGGCTTGGGGAGGATCCTACTAAGTATACTGTTATACTCACCCTATGTATATATTAACTGTTTTTCAGGTCACTTGGAGCAGGTTGGAGGTCAAGCTGGTTAAATCTAGCATGTGGTTGGAGGAGGAGCTGTTCGGGCTTGTGGTCACTGTCATTTTACTTTCTTTTGGGTACTTTTAGTTTCCCCTTTCAGTTGTAGTACGTTTGCATGACATTTAATATATGTACTTGGTTTCCTTTTATATCTTAGTTCTAAGTTGGAGTTGATTACAGTCTATTCTATCTCTCTCTTCTGCATGTGTTCTCTTAGAGGGTAATGCCTCCCATTTGTGTGTGTATTATACCCTCGGTGCTAGTCGCCAACCCGGGGCCTACTGGAGGCGGGACTCGGGGGTAATTATCTCCCTTCTCACATTGTCGGCCCAGGAGGGGTACACTTTGTTGGGAGGGGGTCGTGACAGAGTGGTATCAGAGGCTCTGGTTGAAAGATAGTATGGAGTTTGGAGTTAGGCACAGGTGAGGATGCATGGGATGGTAGGGAAACAGTGTCATTCATGTTTAGAAAGTGGGGTAAACACTGGAGATCGGCAAAGACATAGGCGTTTAGGTCCCCCTATGATATGTTGCACGGACCTTTAAGCTTACGATGGCTACTAAACAAAGTGATACCGGTTGCAGGGTAGAGACCTAGGAAAGGATCATGCATCATTATTCTTTGCGCTTGTGTTTGAATGGGTAGACCTTGGGATAGGTAACCTAAAATAAATAAAACAAAACAATTAATTAATTAATGTTGAGTCTTCCATATTCCAGGATTAGAAGCTCTAACAGTTATTATTTTGCAGGTATGGCTCCAGGTCGACGTCCTCGTCAGGTTTGCGCAAAAGATTCCCATCAGGATGTTCCAGCAGATCGCCGCCGAGTAGAGGTTGACGACGATGACACTTGGAGGAAGACACTTCGAGAGTTTCAGCGCCAGAGTCTACAGAAGTACGAGGGATCCGTTTCAGATGCAGTCACAGAAGACTGGTTGGAAGAGATCGAGATAGGATTCAGTTTGATTCGTGCTCGGAAGGAACACTAGGTGTCCTTGGTTGTGACGATGCTACGTGGAGCAGCGAGGCAGTGGTGGTTCTTGTTCCTCGGTGATCGTGAGGAGTCAGCAATCTCATGGGAGGAGTTTTGAGACAGGTTTAGAGTCGAGTTTCTTTTGTCAACTGCGAAGGTGTCCAGTCGCCAGGAGCTTCTCACCCTTCGACAGGGGAGCGCCAGTGTTCGAGAGTTTGGAATCCGTTTTAGGAACCTTCTACGATATTCTTCAGACCTGTTACCAGATGATGAGGCCAGGGCGAGGCATTTCGAGGAGGCTTTGCATCCAGAGATCCAGCGCCAGGTCACCCCATTTATGCTGAAGACATATCTTGAGGTGCTGGCGAGGGCAGAGGTTGTTGAGAGGACTTTGGCCAGGACTGGATCGTCACGAGAGGGGAATCATCATGATTCCTCACGAAGCAGAGCTGTGGTCCGGGGTTCCCGGTTTTCAGGACAGAAGAGTTTCCGTTCACCTGGGGGTAGGTCCCAGCCCTTCCCATCTCGTTTCTCCGGAGTCAGCAACTCTCAGGCCTATTCCAAGGGATCAGGCGCTTGTTTTTCTTATGGTGGTCTTGTTCATCAGCAGCGGGAGTGCCCGACTTTTCAGAGCAGTCATCGTGCACCGGGCGCTCCACTCCAAGTTCCTCTGTTGAGGCAGTTCCAGCCAAGGAAGCAGCAGCAGGTTGCACCAGTTTTAGATCACCAAAGGGTAGATGGAGCAGGCAGAGGACAGCCCCATGACGCTCCCCGTCCTCAGAGAGCAGAGCGCGGCCGTGGTGGTGGTCGTCATCAGGGTCAGAGAGGCCGTGGAGGAGGTCGTGGTCAGCTTCATGCTCTAGCGTTACCAGCCCCAGGCGAGCCAGATGTCGTTCGAGGTACCCTTTTCTTGTTTTCTACCTTGGTGTATGCCTTGTTTGATTCAGGAGCAACACACTCCTTCATATCACCTACCCTTGTCCATGCTTTGGGACTTGAGGTAGAGAGGCTTCCAGTTCCCTTGGCGTTGACTACGCCAGTTGGAGGTCGAGCTGACTTGTTTGAAGTATGTAGAGACTGTGAGCTAGTGTTGGGGCAACACCGCTCTTGGGGAGATTTCCTATGTTTGCGAATACAACCATATGATGTCATACTTGGCATGGATTGGTTGTATTCGGTGCAGGCTATTGTGGATTGCTACAGGAAGAAGGTCGTTTTCTTTGATGAAGATGGAGAGAAAGTGGTGTTTGTTGGTGAGAGAGATCCTCGGATTAGTCATAGACGAGTTTCATCATTATCATCCATGATGGCTGGGATGACGCTGAGTTCTTCAGAGGTTCAACAGTTGGCGTTTCCTAGGGTCATAGAGGAGTACCCTGACGTCTTTCCAGAAGAGGTTGTATCCTTACCCCCTCGACGAGAGATCGAGTTTGGGATCGAGCTACAGCCAGGAGCGTCTCCTATCTCTATGTCTCCGTATAGGATGGACCCTTATGAGTTACGAGATCTACATATTCAGCTCGACAGTCTGTTGCAGTGTGGTTTTGTTCGGACAAGTGTGTCACCGTGGGGTGCACCAGTTTTGTTTGTGAAAAAAGGCTGATGGCAGTTTGCGGTTGTGCGTCGATTATCGTTGGTTAAACAAAGTGACAATAAAGAACCGCTATCCTCTCCCGCGGATTGATGACCTATTCGATCAACTGAAGGGTGCAAGTTGGTTCTCAAAGATAGACTTGCGGTAAGGATATCATCAGATGCGTGTAAAGGATGAGGATATCCCGAAGACTGTTTTCCGCTGTCGTCATGGGCATTATGAGTTTGTTGTAATTCCATTCGGCATGACGAATGCTCCAGCTGTTTTCATGGGGTTGATGAATGCTGTGTTCCGTGAATTCCTGGACAAGTTTTTTGTGGTTTTCATCGACAACATCCTTGTGTACTCCACATCTGAAGAGGAGCATGCAGAGCATCTACGAGCCGTTTTGGGAGTTCTTCGCCAACATCAGTTGTTTGGGAAGTTGTCCAAGTGTGAGTTTTGGGCTCGAGAAGTTCGTTTCTTGGGACATGTTGTGTCCCAATAGGGAGTAGCTATGGATCCTTCAAAGATAGAAGCAGTGGTGTCTTGGCCATCCCCTAAGACCGTGTCAGAGGTGCGAAGTTTCCTTGGTCTCTCAGGCTATTATAGGAGGTTTGTAGCTACTTTCTCCCGAGTTGCGACTCCTCTGAAAGCTTTGACCAGGAAGGATCAAGCGTTCATATGGACTGATCAGTTTCAGACAACTTTCGAGTATCTAAAGGAGAAGTTGGTAAGTTCTCCAGTCCTTTGTCTTCCAGTAGAGGGAGTCCAGTTTGATGTTTTCTGTGATGCTTCACATCTGGGGCTAGGCTGTGTTCTCATGCAGCAGAGGTCAGTTGTTTCTTATGGGTCTCGGCAGTTGCGTCCCCATGAATGAAACTATGCCACCCATTATCTTGAGTTGGAAGTCGTGGTGTTTGCTCTAAAGTTGTGGAGACATTACCTCATTGGTGAGCACTTTGTGGTTTTCACCGATCATAAGAGTTTGAGGTATGTTTTCTCCCAACGTGACTTGAACTTGAGGTAGCGTCGGTGGATGGAGTTCTTGCAGGAATACGACTTTGAAATATCGTATACACCTGGAAAAGGGAATGTTGTAGCTGATGCACTAATTTGAAAGATACATAATGATGTTGTGCGTGAATCTGGTGATTCTTGGAGAGTGATGGAAGAGCTATCAACTTTTCATCTTGATATGGGAGAAGTTGGGGGTAGAGGTTGTCTTTTCCAGATGACGGTGCAGTAATCCCTGATGCGGAAGGTGGAAGAGTCTCAGTTGGGTGACCTAGAGGTGGAAGTTTGGAGAGACAGAGTTGTATGTGGTGAGGCCCCTGATGGTTGGTCGGAGGATGAACAACACGGAGTGTTGTATCATGGCAGGCTTTTTGTTCCCTTGGCGATGCACGAGACGGTTCTCCGAGAGTTCCATAGTTCACCCTTGGCAGTACATCCTGGTGTGACGAAGATGTACCGATCCTTGAGGAGTCAGTTTTGGTGGCCTGGGCTGAAACGTACAGTTGCAGAATGTGTGTCTCGATGTTTAGTCTTCCAGAAGGTGAAGGTCGAACACCGTGTTCCTGGTGGTCTTCTCCAGCACTTAGAGATTCCTCAGTGGAAGTGGGAGGACATCTCAATGGACTTTGTTACAGGTTTACCTCGAGCTCTGGGAGGAAATGATGCTATATGGGTTGTAGTGGATCGTTTAACAAAATCATCCCACTTTATAGCGATCAAGGAGTCGAGCTCAGTGGATGTTTTGTCGAGGCAGTATCTAGAGGAGGTGGTGAGACTCCATGGAGTACCTAGGATGATCATTTCTGATCGAGATCCTCGTTTTACCTCCAGGGTGTGGAGAGGTCTCCATCATGCCTTTGGCTCTCAACTATGCCTTAGCACTGCTTTTCATCCTCAAACGGATGGTCAGACAGAGCGAACCATCCAGACTCTTGAAGATATGTTGCGCTCTTGTGTTCTTGATTTTGGAGGTTCATGGACGAAGCACTTACCCTTGGTAGAGTTCGCTTACAATAATAGTTTCCACTCTACCATCGGTATGGCACCGTTTGAAGCCTTGTATGGCCGGCCATGCCGTTATCTGTTGTGCTGGACTGGGGTCGAAGAGTCAGCAATTCTCGGACCAGGACTAGTGCAGAATACAACAGAGATGGTTCAGGTGATTCGTGAGAGGATGAAGACAGCACAGGATCGTCAGAAATCATATGCTGATCAAAGAAGGAGACCGTTAGAGTTTAATTTTGGGGATCATGTGTTTCTAAAGGTGACTCCCCATCGTGGGAAGCGAAGGTTTGGTCATGGAAGTAAGATTTCTCCCCGGTTTGTTGGGCCTTTCGAGGTGTTAGCTTGTGTTGGAGCTGTGGCATATCGAGTAGCACTTCCCCCTCAGATGAGTCGGATACATGATGTTTTCCATGTATCACAGCTCTGTCGTTATCTTCATGATGAATCTCATATTATCAATTGGGGAGAGATCGATGTTGACGATGATGCAACCTTCGAGGAGCGACCTATGGAGATCCAAGACCGCAAGGAGAAGGTGTTGCGTGGGCATTCTATTCCTTTAGTTCATGTCTTGTGGAGACATGGTGGCATTGAGGAGAGTACCTGGGAGCGTGAGTCACAGATACGTGCTCAGTACCCACAGTTGTTTAATGTTTAACTCTTTTCATGTAATGACGTTTCCTTTATGGTTAGACCTTTCATGTTTTTTTTATATACCTTTTTTTTGTGTGATGTTATGATTGAATTGTTTGGATATGGATTATTTGTTTCCATATTCTCGGATGTCGTAGTTTTGTTCCAGCTTTCGAACAACTCATGGTGGTTTTCCTATGAGAGGTATCTTATGGGGTGGTTGTTCCGAACCCTCTGTTCCTCTGAGTTGGTTTTTAATTCTCGAGGATGAGAATGTTTTGAGAGGTATCTAATGTAATGGCCTGGACCTCCCTGGTCCATTACTTTGTGAAAATGTGGTGTTGGAGGTGTTCCGGGAGGTCAAGGTGACTTATCCCCCAGCCGTTGCCTACCGGTAGCTGCTGCCTATCGGTAGCTCGGTCTACCGGTAGCTGCTGCCTACCAGTAGTTGCTGCCTACCGGTAGCTCAGTCTACCGGTAGCTGCTACCTACCGGTAGCCACCGCTTACCAGTAGCTCGGTCTACCGGTAGCTGCTGCCTACCGGTAGCCGCCGCTTACCAGTAGCTCGGTCTACCGGTAGTCGCATCCTACCGGTAGCTGGGTTTACCAGTAGTCGCGGCGTACTGATAGCTAGGTGTACTGGTAGTCGCAGTCTAGCAGTAGCTCGACTAACACTTTTCCAAATTTCTAGTTCTGGGAACAGTGTTTCCAGTTTTATGAACAGTATCGGTAGGTGAACAGTGTTTCTATCGGTGAGGTTCAGTGAACAGTGTTTCTATCGGTGAGGTTCAGTGAACAGTGTTTTTATCGGTGAGGTTCAGTGAACAGTGTTTCTATCGGTGAGGTTCTATCAGTGGACTTCTATCGGTAGACTTGAACAGTATTTCTATCGGTGAGGTTCTATCGGTGGACTTCTATCGGTAGACTTGAACAGTGTTTCTATCGGTGAGGTTCTATCGGTGAACTTCTATCAGTAGACTTGAATAGTATTTCTATCGATGAGGTTCTATCGGTGGACTTCTATCGGTAGACTTGAACAGTGTTTCTATCGGTGAGGTTCTATCGGTGGACTTCTATCGGTAGACTTGAACAGTGTTTCTATCGGTGAGATTCTATCGGTGGACTTCTATCGGTAGACTTGAACAGTGTTTCTATCAGTGAGGTTCTATCGGTAGACTTGTACAGTGTTTCCAGAATCCTAAGAGCTACCGATTCCATACTTTGCCAAATTTCACGAATGAACAGTGTTTCCAGACTTCATGAGAGCTACCGATTCCATACTTTGCCAAATTTTGAGTATGTGAATAGTGTTTCCAGCTTCGTAAATTTGACGTTTTCTTTGACGTAAAATACTTTTAAAACCTTATTTTAAGGACTTTAAGACCGATTCAAAGGCCATAAATTCTATATTAATTATTCCTAAGGCCGGGATGTTTTTTTTACTTGGTCAAACCGTGTGGGTTAATGCGATCCGTTTTTAATGGAGAATAAATCGGATCTTAAACGTCGCCTCTCTAAATTTTTTTAAAAGGAACGAGTTATCATTCTTCATTGTTCTTCCTCCTGGTTCTCATCTTCAAGACGCTAGAACCTTTCAATCCTTTCCGTAGGAGTTGCACAATCAATCTTTACTCCTAGGATTGGTTCTGCTCTGTTTTGGATGCAATCGAGCCGTGTCGATCAATCTTCGATATAAGGTATGTTTTATCATCGTTCCTTCGGGGATCACCTTCTCTTGTTCTCCCTTCCATATTAGCATGTAATCTCCATGGTTCTAATGGGTTTTGGTTGGTTGGTACTGTCGTACCATAGCATCCTCCGGTGGATGCAGTTGTCGCGAGGGGAGGATTGTTGCCTGTTGTGTGGATAAAGGACGTCAAGAACTCTTTGAGGTAGGGGATTCATGGCTTCTCTAATTGTATATGTGCAATCATAGAATTATCATGATTTAACCCTTTGGATCACAATGAAATTGACCTAATTAAATACTTGAACCGGATTAAAAGAATTGGTTGATCGCATGTTGTTGCTTTGTACCGTGATAACGGTTTGCCTCATGTTTTCCTAGATAGAGTGATATCTATGATTTTCTTTAATTCATTGCTCATTCATGATGGAAATTGATAAAGAATGTAAAGCCTGAATTATTTGTTAAATAATTGGCTAAAGATAAAGAGGCATGTTAATGAATCTGTTAATTCAAGATGGATTAAAGAACTATTAGTTCGATAAATTCAAAAGGGTTCTGAGTTACCCGCTTGCTTGTAAGGCTTAATGCCTTGTGGTTTGGAGCTCTGAGTGCTCATTTTGTATAAAGACTGAATGCCTTGTTAAAGGGCCGAGAGCCCATTTTGTGATCTTTGATTTCCTGCTGCTTTTGATTTGATGTGAGCCTGGATGGCTGTTGTGATATGTGGAGGTATGGGGACTTGTGGTTGTGGCAGCGG
Source organism: Viscum album (assembly GCA_963277665.1). NCBI lineage: Eukaryota > Viridiplantae > Streptophyta > Magnoliopsida > Santalales > Viscaceae > Viscum > Viscum album. The sequence goes on from OY728141.1 coordinate 519,312,862, forward strand.
ATGATGCCTAGTGTGGCGAGATGCATCGGTTTATGCATGTGGGTGTCGGGGAGGACACCAAGGATGATGGTATGAGATGAATGTGATGGTTTGATGTTGGTGGTTTGGTTTGGTTGTTTATCTGCTTTAATTTTCCCCACTGCTCAAGGCAGCTGGTATTGCTTACCCTCTTTCCGAAGGAGGCGAAGAAACGCGGGGTATGCCACGTGCTTTCCGTGTTTAGCCTCTCGATGGAGGATGGGTCTATGCTCTTTCTATAGGCGGAAAAGACTCAACGGGTAGTATATCTACTCGACGTGTTGAGCCCCTTTGTGTTTAGTAGCATAGGATGTTTTTCTAGAATGCCTGAGATTATGGAAAAGTAATTCTGAAATGAAAGTTTGTTTAAATGGTGATAATCCACGGGGATGGAGAAACTGGAATTTAATAGTGATGTGAATCCTAAAAAGGAGCAGTTTTTGAATGTGATGCCAATTTAGTTTAATGTGGTAAATTGCTCATGGTTAATTAATGTTTAAAGAATTAATTAACGTACAGTGAAACTGATAAAATGAGAATGGAGTAATCTAATAAAGCTCTTCAAATGGTTGTGTGCTTATAGGATACCTAGTCTTAGATGTAGCAGTCTGGAGTCTGAGAGACGTTAGCTGCAGTTGTGCCTATGACTAGGTAATGCCCATAGTGTGGTTGTGAGTTATATATATTCTGTACTTTTTATGTTTCTATACGCTACTCCACCCTATCGGTAAGGGCAACTGACACCCCGGGGATTCTGAGCCCTAGGGAGGTGTTTTCCCCAACATTCTGATGGGAGGTTGAATGGATGACTACCCCCTTTGGCCCCGCTCTCTTCTCTTGGTAGATATTTGTGCCATGAGGCACAACGGTTAGTTACCCCATATATGTGTGTAGAGGGCTGTAATGTCTTGTGGTTATTCACACACATATATTCTAGATATAGTATCCTATGGACTACTATAGGTGTAATGTGTATAGGCTATGATGGCTTGAGGATCCTTACTCGGAGTATGGGTTGTAATGGCTTGAGGTATTATACCCGATGTATGATACATGTTATGCGGGCTGTGGTGGCTCCCGGAAACTACCTGGTTACTTTTGGTTGTATGGACGGTGTCGTGCTTAGCCCAGGTGTCTGCGGGCAAGCCTTTGGAGAGAGATGCACATGACGTTTGTCATTGGGGAAAAATGGAAAACCAGTGGGGAAGTAGTAGCGAGGTACCCTTGATATTCTTTACTATATGCTATATTCTTGTATGCGTTACTTGGTGAGAGTAGCCATGGTGAGGTTGGGAACTTAGTATACCTGTTTAGGTAACGAGTTAGTTTCACTTGTTGTTCACTGGGCTTTAGCATGCTTTCTTTACTTTTGCACGAGAGTCTTGGGGAGGATCCTACTGAGTATACTGTTATACTCACCCTATGTATATATAAACTATTTTTCAGGTCACTTGGAGCAGGTTGGAGGTCAAGCTGGTTAATTCTAGCGTGTGGTTGGAGGAGGAGCTGTTCAGGCTTGTGGTCACTGTCGTTTTACTTTCTTTTGGGTACTTTTAGTTTCCCATTTCAGTTGTAGTACTTTTGCATGACATTTAATATATGTACTTGGTTTCCTTTTATATCTCAGTTCTAAGTTGGAGTTGATTGGAGTCTATTATATCTCTCTCTTCTACATGTGTTCTCTTAGAGGGTAATGCCTCCCATTTGTGTGTGTATTATACCCTCGGTGCTAGTCGCCAACCCGGGGCCTACTGGAGGCGGGACTCGGGGGTCATTATCTTCCTTCTCACATTGCCGGCCCAGGAGGGGTACACTTTGTGGGGAGGGGGTCGTGACATTATCAATTTTCTGTGAATGTAAAGGTAAATAAAAACCTGGTATATTATCCTTACATAATGATTGAATATTTTATAAATATCATATATAAACCTTAAATCCATTATTATAACCAGCCTATAGAGGTGGTTATGTAAAATAATTCACATTTGTCTACGAGGAGGTAGTATGTTGTACGCATGAACAATGGATTCCTTTCCAATTTAATTAATGTTCGAGAGGGAAATCAATTATTCCATTAAAAAAACATATCATTATATGGGAGATATTAATTTTTTTATATATTCATGGCTATGGAATATTTTATGAATGTGGAATAATAAATAAAATGAAAACGCTTGGTTTTGATTTATGCCTCTTCTTTAGACAACCTCCATTGCATTACACCATAAGACCACTAAGGTTGTTATTCTTACTTAACTAAGGCTTTTAGTACATGGTAATATATGTAAGGAAGGTATTTTTCAAGTTCATGGTGGATCCAAAAAATATTAAATTATTATTAAATGAGAAGAATATGTGACATTTTATATGATAGGGGAGGGGGAGTCTTGAAATTTCATTAAATGTTATATTAATGTAAAATAATTTTAATGTAAACATGGATCAAAATTGATATAATTATAATATAATAGGTGTCTGAAACTTAAACCTCTCTTTATATAAAATTTGAACATGTTTTGATCACATATTTACACTTATATTTTTTTAACCCTTCATTAACCCTTCGGAAAATTATGGTAATACCAATGTTTTTTACTCTTAAAGGGTTAATATAGTTACAATAAAAGAAAAAACCTAAAATATATAAAAAATGGTTGATTAAATAAACTATATCCCTTTCAATATTCTAAATATAGTATTTTTAGAAATTCTAAATCATTGAATAATATATTATTTATTATCAAAAATCAATAAATTCAATTTTGGAACTATTCATTTAGTTATACTATTAAAACTACAAGACAACAATCAAATTAATATAAAAAGTATCCAAAGCAATAAAATATTATATTTTCATCTTAAAAAATTATGTAAAAAAATATACATTCAAATAATATTATTTTTCATCATTTTTTAAGACTCATTTATTTTAATTTTTATAATTAAGGGAATAAATAACCCATCAGCGTTGTGTAAGCTTAATGGTAATTATTTATTCAATAAAAAACTAAAAAAATTACATTATAAAAAAATTATTTATATTTAAAATTAATATTTGTAACTAAACATATCCTCTATTTGTCTCTATGATAAAAATAGTATAGTTATTAAAGGAAAGAGTGTGGCATATTTTTCATTACTTTTCTAAATGTATTAAAATGTTCACAATCATGTACAAATGGAACTAAAAGGTGTTATATTATACTTATAGATGATTATGGATCATATATACTCGTCCAATGAAATTAAATTAATTTTCAAGGTCATTACTTTGTCCATGTCATTTTGTTTTGAACCATAATTTCCAGATTTACCCTTAATCGTGATAATAAAATTTACTAAGGTTACGATTCATATGGAAAAAATAAAAGAGGCCTATTAAAAAAATTTGGACCCCTGGATTATAAATATGGATGATACATAAACCTAAGATATACAAAATTTAAAATAAAATTAAACCAATAAAATATGTCGAAAAAAGGTTTTCCAAAAAACAAAATTCCTTTTTAAGTATAAAATGTTTTTATACTTAACTAATGTATATAATTCATTTAATAATACATAATTGGATAATTTTAAATCTAAAGGAACTAATTAAATTTTAAAAATAATCCAAAATATACATTTACTTTTTGAATAATTTAAGGGAAAGTGTAAATTTCTATAATAATAGGTATTTTTTGTTATTCATTGAAAATATAACATTTCAAAAAATTCTCAAAAAATTTTATTAAGAAAATTATGACATGTTGAATTCCGATATGAAATAAATTTCTTATATTTAAAATTCTATAATTTCAAAATTAAACTATCAAATATAATCTTAAAAAAAATCATTTAATAAAATAATTTACTTTTTTATATAAAAATTTTTAACTGTAATTATAATGAATATTATTATATAATTTTCAAATAATAATAAAATTGAAAATTAATTATTATTTAAATTCATGGGTTGTTACAACTATAAAAATTAAATTTTAGAATATAAATAATTAATTTTAAAGGTATTTTATAAATCATATTTAGTATAAATGTAATATTTTTCAAAATATTAGTTTTATTATGTATTGAATATTTTTTCCTAATAAATAAAATTTTTAAATTTTTAAATATTATTATATTAACATTATTTAAAATACAAATTGATGTGAAAGAATATTAAGAGAAAATTATTTTTAAAATTTCATTTTGACAAAATATAAATTTATCCTTATATTTTTTAAATTATGCTCTAAATATAAATTGTAACCCCATGATAACTTATTATATAATTACCCTTAAAAAGTTTAATGTGTTTGATAGCTTTCTCCAAACAAAAAAATGTAAATGAAATTGTGATGTCTTCAGATAATATGTAAATATTTATGTATGATAGCTAAAAACAAAAAATTTAATTTTCAATAATGAATATGAGAAACATCTTTCTGAAAAACATGTATAATAAAAATAAGAGTTGCTTCTAATATAAATGAAATAAAATTAGTTTACTATAATGAAAAATATGATAATTTATTGTTTATAAAATTATTTTTCTAAAAAAATCTTTTTTATGTGACATAAATTTCAATTTCATAAAACATTTAATTAGTGGTTATGAAATATATTTGATATGAATAATTGGTAAATGCTAATTTAATTAGTATGTAATAATAAATATGGATTAAAATTATTAATAATCAAAAAAACTACTTTACTATAAATAGAATATTTTATTATATATTATCTTCTTTTTAAATGATACATTTATAAAGTTTATATTTTTAATTTTAAAAAGCGAATATTATTTTTATAGTCATATTTGAAATATTAGTTTAAGATGAGTTTTTTGGTTTTATAAAATAATGGGGTTAATGCATGAAAATTTTAAAATTAATTTTTGATAAACATTTTAATTTTATATGATAGAATGAAAATTAAATTTATAATCAGTAGGTACATGTTTTTTATCTATGCCAACATTATTTTTATTCATTGAAAATAAATTAATTAGCTTAAATATTAATCGACAAAGTAAAAATAAACTGGTTTATTTTCCAAATAATTAATTTATATTTAAAAAAATTACATTTGAATGATTAAAAATATGAATCTAATGTGATTTTTAATCACATAAAAATATATAAAACTAACTTAATTATTAATTAAAGGAAAATAAGAATAAAAAACAAGTGATGTATAAAAAGATATTTTCTATAAAACAACTTTTCTATTCCTTTTGTTTTAATTTAAAATTTTAATTTTGTCATATTTATAATTTTAATTATGTTAAATATATCCCAAATTCATATTTAGAACATTTACATTTTTTATAAAGAGTAATAAAATAATTACCATGGTCAATTTTTAATCAAGATTAATAAGGGTAAAATGGGTAAATTAGGTATCTTGACTATTGAAAAATTAACAGAATAGGTACACCATCTAGAAATAATTTTTAGGTATTCAATTCATTCCCACATGTAAAACTATAATTAATATACCTAACTCAATGAACTATTAAACTATTACATTTTAATCCCTTACCACAGATTTGTCACTTTTTTACCTATAAAATGAACTCACTTCATATCACTACAAGCCCCACATATAGTTATAAATTATAATGAAACACTATCGAATTTACTTCATCAAGATCAGATTTCAACTTTTTTCATCCATTATCCTCAAAAAATATTCCTGGATTCTTTCAATTCCAAGGTATAATCCAAGATAATAGGGAAAAAATCAATGTAAAGATTACTTACATTTTTACTTGTATTCTTTATCATTAACTTTGACCCTCATCCAAAACTATTTTATCCATATGTAAATATGTAAATAAATACGAATAATATACTGAAATTTTATTATATTGATGGTATATTCATTATCTATTCTTCACCAATTAAATCTAGAAAATGAAAATTTTACTCATACGTATGTACAGACTACCACCACCATAAATGACACATTTTTTTCATCAACACTTTTTAGGGATAGTTATATAAATTGGTGTTGGGAATATATATATTTGTTAGTTTATGATTTATATCATATAAATATAATTTATACATTCTATAATTAATATTATAAATAAGCAATCATTGTAACATTAACCATCTTAAACAATCTTAATAAGAGGAAAATATTTTTATTCATACTACATAATATTTTCATATCAACAACTTATTCTTATAGTTCCTTGAAGTATTAATATATTACAATAGTAAAAACTAAATATAATCATTTTTTAGATTTTATAACGATATTATACCTAATCCACCTCATCATCATTATTTATCATGGTAGGTTTATGTTTGAGTGGTTTTGACCACCTACTTGAACAATACTATGAATTTATATCATGGATGATAATGGGAACTTATTTATTGGTGTGAAATGATGTAAATATTTAAGTAATTTTTTTTTGGTATGGTTATAATAGTATTTAAAACATCAATTAATAAATCACTCTTCATTCATCAAGAATCAAGGAAACATGTTCATCACAATTTTAACACCATAGATCGTAACCCAAGATACCATGAAATAATTTTTTAAATTTTAAAAATATCTTGGGACATATTTTACATTAACTTATATGATCTAATAATTATGTAATTTTTGAAAATATTATATACCCACACCACTTTTATGAAACTAGTTACAAATGAGAAAGATGAATTACACCTGATGTTGAAAATAAGTAAAAACTAACTAAAATTCATTTGTATAGAGTGATTTTAAATTAAGAGAATAAATTATTATAGTTACGAATAATGATATTTTGGTTTGTGTAAAATAAACATAATTTAATTATTTAGGATGATTTATGCATGCACAGAATGAATCCAGACAAAGGTATGATTTTTCGTCTCAAATTCCTATCATTATGACGTGTTTGGTATTATGAAATTAATTTCATTTATATGGTGTATATTATTCCAATTTAACTTATCATATTTGGAATTATATTTTAATCATAATTTTTTATGTATAATTACATGCCCATTATTTCATATTGTTTTGATTAAACTAAAACGAAAGCTATAAAGGTTTTCTGGGTCTCAATTATGATTCTTTGAGACATGTTACCTGATATGAACCTTGTTTCCTTGGTATTGTGTTCTATATATTAACTATCATATGAATTAACTATAAAATATTTCCATATAGTTAATGTGATAAAATAAAATAATTCATGATTTTTTCATCAAACATCCTTTGGCTCGTGTGTTACCCCAATCATAACAGTTTTTTTGGTAAGTGAATTTTCATTCATTGGGTTGTTATCATTCACTAGAACATATAATTTGAGTAAACTATTATCTTTAATTGTATTATGTAATATTATCTATTTGTTAATATTATTACCACATAAAACCCCTTTTAAATGATTCATGCTTCATGGAGTATATTTCCCATAAATGATATAGATAGTTGAGGTCACCTTCCTTGAGTTATAATGTATCACCATGAAATGATTTATTCCATTATTTAGATCCCCCACCTTCATATTTTATTATGTGTTATTTTATAATCTAATTTGGGAAAATAATATTTTAATAAAAATAAATTTTGTGTTGCTCTTCTTATAATGTGTGTTTAAATAAAGGTATTTGGAAAATTATAAGAAGGTTTTTCACATTGACATTCAAATTTTTTGTTTTACAACACTGATTTATTCAAGATAAACTTTATGTATTTTCCAAGATCCATTATTGGAGATTATTTTTAAAAGATATAGATTTAAAAGGACTCCACATAAAATTTTCAAAATTTACCTTTGTAACATCCTATAATTTTGAAATACTAAAGATGGATTCAATAGAATATATAAAACTCCACACTGAGATTAAATGAGAATGTAACACCACAAAACATTATGATATCATTCTTTCTAAATAAATTCAATCTCACTGGTAGCTTGTAGAACACACAAACCTGAGTCTAACTGATCTATAATATAGTATACCATTTTAACGTACAAGTTAAATTGGTGAGTATGAATAATAATAACTAAAATTTGAAAATTATCACAACCTATTTATTGAAAATAAAATAAGAATCATTTTAAAAAAATAAATGTTTTCTAAAAAAATATTTTTCTAAAATAAGGTTTAGTAAAATGTTGCGCACATAATTTTAATTTCATTTTAATCTCATTAATAACAATTATTTGATAAAAGTAACACAGTTTTCTAAATAATAATATTAAAAAAATTAGGGTGAATTATATTGATTTTTCAAAAAAGTTTTATTTCTTGATTAATAGTGAAAAATACTGATTTTTATTGAAAACTGCCTTTTAGTTTAAATAATTTACAAGGGTAAATTTCTTAATATTTTTTTTAAAAAAATATTTCAATTATATTATAATATAACTAATTTAGGTAATTTTAATCTATTTCATATTGATTTTTTTAAAACATATTATACTTTTGAGAATTTTCTCATTAGAAACTCTCTTTTTCATCTCCTCTATGAATTTGATTTCAAATTGAGTTCTTCCACTAATATGAATTGAATTTATAAAAATGGATTAAATATTATTAATAAAAAATAATTTCTATTATATAGTAATTTCAAATTAATCTTTTTCCATTATAAATTTTTAAATAAGTAAAAATTAGTTATCACACTTAAGGTAAAAAAATGATTACCATGGGATTAAACTAAGACAATAGGGTGAAAATGAACTAAAACATGTCCAAACCCAATTTCATGGCCATATTTATATCTTATAACCACTAAGGTTATATAATCTATAATTTTGGAGTATTCTCCTTGATAAAACCGTCTTTTTAATTGATTCTTTTGAAAAATCACATGTTTGTCCTCTCCCCCACTTAAAAAAAAGCCCATTCCCTCTCCTCCCATATTCACACTTCTAAAGACATTTGGTTTGGATATCCCCCACCAAAATTACTTAAATACTCCCATAAAAAATTATTATATCCCTCTATTGGATCATAAATCCATCTTAGGAATTTTTTTTGTTCAAACCTAAAGAAGTTTCCCTTAAAAGATGCAACGTTCTTAAATGAGATTTTTTATTTGATTCATTCTCAGCTACAAAAAATATTTTAAACCATGATTATAAAATAACCTCAGTATAATATATATACTTATATGTTATTATGGTTAGTGAATAACCTATATCCATATCATCCTCTATCGAATGCGAAATGAAACTAACTCTCATGTGTACGACAGACTACCACCTTGTGAACAGATGTAATTCATTTTCCATTACCATCATTCATGGTTGTGTATAATAATGGATTTATAAAATTTATATGATATTTATAACATTATTATTATATTTAAATTTTAATATCACATATACCTTATTACATTCTATTTCTTTAAAATATGATATTGTTACTCATGTTTGCGTCGGACTACCACCATGCGAAGCGATGTGATTCATTTTTCACTTTTTATTTACATGGAAGGTAATAAGGATATATTTAGTGAATATATTTGATATATATATGAAATCATATAAATTATATAATATTAATATATAATAAAATTCCTGACCCTTTCACCCATTAAGGAAATGATATCGTCGCTCGTGCGTATGTACGACCTACTGTCTTTAGAAAACGATGTCAAACGTTTTCCACGATCCACATATAATAATATCTATAATAATATATCTAATGAATAAATATGATATTTATAAAATTATTATCATTATTTAGATTATTTATTTATATACAATGTTCAATAACTGTATCTTTCATGATAGAACAAGCATGAGAAAACAAGTATGTTGGCACCCGAAACCCTGAAAATAATGAAATATTATTAAAAAAAAGAGTGGTAAAATATTACAAGGGGATCATATGTGATATTAAAAATATTATTGTAAATATTTTATAAATTAATAAATTAATAAATTATTTAAAACCATTATACATGAGGTTAAACCATTTTCAACCAAAAAAAGTGTGAGGTAAGGGACTTTGTCTCGTTTTCTATTTATTAAGGCATATCAAAATCTTATGTACCTAATTTAATTTATATGTTTTATATAATGAATCTTTTTCAGGTAATATAATTAATAATTCATTATTAATTTTATTTTATGTTTTATTTTTAATTATTTCAAATAATGTTGTTTGTCATTAAAATTAACAAGTGGTAAGGAATTTCAAAACTAAATTTTATTTCAGTAGGTTATATTACTTATTCATTATCCTTGAAATTATATTATTATATATGTAAAGAATTTTGAATATTTTATATTTTAATTCCATATTTTTTAATTTACATTATATACACATAATTGATTTATTGATTACTTATCACTTTAACATTGTGATCTTTTCAAGAGTTCATTTCACATTCTCATTTTATCGGGATTATTTCAACATAAATTCCCAATGATGGAAATTATCTTATAATTTTAAAATAAACCCATCTAATTTTACTATCCTATTTTTATATATATTTTTTTTCATGTAATATTACCATATTTCTTTTTTTGGTACTTAAAATAATTGGGAATTGTTTCAATAAAATATGACATCATTTGTATCTTCAGTAGAAAATCCTTTTTCTTCCAAAACAATGTTTTCTAAAAATATTTTCAAAAATATTTTTAAAATTATAAAAAATGATTTTTAAATAATTATCTATCTATCTGTGAAAGTTTACAAAATAATATTAATGTAATCGACATGTCATTTTCCAAACTTGGATTGTTTGGATTTCACCATTTTAAAAATAATAATTTTTAACATATAAAACATTTAGAGAATTTATCACCATCATGAAAACTCAATGTTATAAATATTATGTTACATGTTTCTAATTTTATTTTAAAATAAAATTATTTTCAGTTTTTTTGTAAATTTTTGTTTTAAAAAGTTATTTTTAAAATTAAAAGGATAGTTTCCTCAAGAAAGTTTTTAAATATATTTTTATGTTGTTTCTATTCGTAAACAAAAATAGTCTGTTATTTTATTTATACTCTATGTGGGATATGATATATTTATGTCATCATTATTCTTTCTATTGATGGTTTATGATCATTTTGAACAAGGAAAATAATGACATTCAATTTCTTGATTTATTTTTATAGTCATTAGCATTCCCTTCAAATATTAACTATCTTGTGATCATTAGACATTAAATATAACATAAATATAAATATTATTTACCAAGTATATATTTATTACTGAATACATATATCATTCTTATATATGTTATTTTACTTTGAAAGGTACAATATTGATTGGGGAAATTATTGTCAATCTATATTCATTACTTAATACAGAAATTTGTTAAGAATGAAAAATGTTCCAGAATTAAATAGATCTTTTAATATATGAGGAATGTGTTGGATAAGAATATATTAATGTGGCATAGTTTTAGATAGTCCCTCAATGCATAAGTATTATCATGAGAAAAATCAGTTGGCTTTCCTTAGTTAAATGGGTTTCTGGTGTATACCTACCCATCAGTTTTAAACTATATTGTAAAAGGTATTTACAGTATATGTATTATTATTATTGAGATCATGAAGTATAATAATTAATCATTTTTCTTCATTAAGATTTAAATTATTATTATCCATCATATTTTTACAATGATTTTATTTCTACATGCATTCCATTCTTAGTTTATTCATTAAATAGAACGTTCTTTTAGTTATTTACCTTCCCCATATTAATTATACCTTCTTTATTTGTGATAGTAAAGGTTTTTAAATGTGATGTGTGTTTAGATATTTACCTTTCCATATTAATTATCCCTTATCTAATCATGATAGTCAAATTATTTAAATGTAATGTGTGTTCTGTTATTTACCTTTTCTATATTAATTATTCTTTTTAATTCCTGCTATCTTCCAATTTACTTAAATCTTACTGAGAATTTGAAGTCACCATTATTTTTTTCCTTTCACCGAAATACAAGAAGTATACTATTAAATTTATGAAAGGATTTGGTAGAGGTAATAATGATATTCTAAAAATAATAATGTTGTAATTTGGGTATTCAAATTTAATATGGGAATCATGTATGTGTCTAGTTTACCACGACTACTAAACTATATAGTTATTCATGATATGATTCTTTTTATGTTATGCTAATGTAATAAAATAGGCAATAACTTCAAGATATTGGGGTCTAGTTCGATACAATTTTTATTTGAGAAATTTTATCATAGAAATTGGTAATTACATTTATGAAAATGTAGATTATGGAATATAACTCAATGATATATTTTTAGGATAAGTATAGAAGATCATCATAAATTGTTTGTAAGGAAGTGTTTATATGGTTTTTCCAAAAAATAAATCTCTTTATGGATAATATAAGTGGGTGTTGTTATGAAATAGATACACCTAGGAGTAATAACTATAAATTTTTTTGGCGGTCTTGAATTGAGTATTACTTACTACATGATAAGGGGCCTAACTGTGCATCTAGTTTCACACTCTGTGGGGATATTCTTTCGGTAATTCATGTTTTTTTCACAAACCTTTATAAAGGATTTGAATAGATAATTAAAATGAATTAACAAGTTTAAACATAAGGTGTATTACATTTAAAATACGATGTCATTATTTAGATATTCTATAAAATATTATAATATTTTCCCACTATGATTTTTGTTTCTCAAACTATGATTTTTGGTTTTATTAAATGGATATGACCTGGTGGAATCTTATTAGCATTGAACATAAAGGACAATGTGGTGAATATGGAAAACCATATAGGAAGATGATTGGAGTGAAATATATATTTATTATTCCAAATCATTTATCTCAAAATATGATTAATAACTTATACCTTAAATAACTCTCTAACACACCAAATAAGGGAAGGACAGATTTTTCTAATAGCTTGATTGCTGGAGAATATAAAGGAATAAAGTGTATATTTACTTTTTGTCATAAATGTGGAAAGAGAAACTAGGAAAGTGACTCAAAATAATGATTTTTTTTAAAAAAAAATAGGTCATAAAGAAATAAATTTCAAGGGAAAAATGAAGAGTACAATATCTAGAAATAAATTACATCTGAGCGATTAATTTATAGCTCATTATCATAAATTTGGGGAACCTATGCATTATCTATGTTGATTACATATTCTAAAGTTTAACCCGTTGAAAAATAAATTACTTATATTTAAATAAAATTATTGATGAACTTATGTATTTTAATTTAATAATTAAATTGGGGAAGTGTTTTTACCATTGGTATTTTGTTTATAAGAATTTTGAAACATATAAGGATTGTGTTATATTTGAACAGAATATATGTATTCATTAACTTAAGAGTAATGGATACCATCATGATATTATGTATTTAGGGTTGATCATAAATTCATGGTCTTAAATACCCATTTTTATTTTTTATATTATGAGAATCTACTATGATTAAGGATATTTTTGGAGACATTTATGAAAATACAACCTATTAGTTTGGAATATTTTTTAATAAAATAATTATGTGAGGAACAATGAGTTTTCATTTTTTCGGACATAAGATTAATGGTATTGGTAACCTTTAAGGTTTATATTATCATTTATTTTATATTAATTACAGATCATTAAAATTTGCGAATGATATAGGAATTATATTAATATAGTTTTAGAAAAAGGACAACCCGCATATCGGGTGACAACCCACTGAATCTGGTGAAGGCTATGGGGATCGAACCCACAATTGAAGGATGATAAGTTTTTAGTGCCTAACATTGGCATATATGATTTTTTGGTTAATTATTCATTGTTCTTAGAAAATTTATTTGTTTAGAAAATATTAATGATGAACCATAGGTGTTACTATTGAGGTGTAGTGATTATTAACAAGTGTTAACCATATTGGTTTTGGAAAAAATTTACAAATTGGCCATAATACTTGTCACTATTTTTTTGCATCTTGTGATCCATTAAAAGTTATTTTTTTATTCAGGTATAAATATTAATTTTAGATATTCGTTTCTTAGAGTAAGAGATGAAGTTGAATCTGGACAAAGCACAACCAAAGGATGAAATTGTTTGTGTGAAGTAGAAACATATCAAGTAAGTATATTTAATTATATTCTTGGACATTAAAATAAAACAAGCATCCTATTAAATTCATTTTTAATCAATCCAATGGTCTTTTAAATCATCTTAGATATTTTTTTTTGATTTATTGACTCCATTAATCATTCACTTTCTTGTGATCAATGATCTCTATCAATCCCTATAATTATTTACTCTTTTATTCGATGTTTATATCTTCATTTCCCACCTTTATTCTCTTAATTGGAAACATATTTATTTTTTATTCTAGATAAACATTCATATTAATATTAAACTATTTTAGCATTTTTTAATAACCCTTTTAGATTTGGTTTTATTAATTATGTTATTTCCAAATGATAGATCCCTAATTACTAAGATCAAGTTTAAATTTATAGGGCCCAATTTGATGAAGGTGGTAAGAATTTTACCCTTATAGATTTTAAAAAGAGTAAGTTTATATTTGATAATGAATATGACAAGTAACCCCATGTTTAGACAAGAACTTAACACCTCATTATTATATTATATATTTCTATTTAAATAAATTTGATCTCTTCAATAGCTTGTGGAACATTCAACATCGAGTCTAAATGAACTGAAAAATAATATACTGTTATAATCAAGCCATTAAATTTTTGTGTAGGAATAGTATAAACTAAATAATTAAAATTATGGTTTTCACTTTATTATAAATAAAATAAGAATCATTATAAATAAAAAATCAATGTTTTCTGAAAAAAACTGTATTTTTATAAAAGATGGTTTAGTCTCACATTGTGCACTTAAATAAAAATTAATTGATTCCAATTTTATAAAATTTATTTTGAAATGTTTTTTTGAAATCATCGTATCAAAATTATCTTTGGGTTATTTTTTGGATTTTTCTGAAAATTTTCATTTTTCGATTAATAGTGAAAATATTGATTCCTATGAAAAACGTCCATTTCATTCAAATAATTGAAAATTTTAAGTAATATATTAAATTTTATTTAAAATTAAATTTGTTAAATTATATTACAGTTTAACTAATTCAGATCATTTTATTCGATTTCAAATTCATTTTTTTATTAACACTATATATACTTTGGAGAATTATCCCATTAGAATTGAACTTTTTCATCTCATCTGCAGGTTTAATTTTAAATTTAATTCTTCCACTTGTGAATTGAATTTGTAAAAATAGATTAAATATTTTAAATAAAAATAATTAATATTATATAATATGGTAAAATTAATTTTTGATAATAATGAATAGTAGAAGAAGTGAAAAATTAATTATCATCGTAAAGGTTGAAAACTAATTTACTGAGGGTGGTTAATAAAATGGCCGCACCACCTGTTCAAAAGAAAATGCGTCACGTTCTCGGAGGTTTTCAAATTTTCGACTGTTGGTATGTCGGTCATCCAAGATTAGGTGGTGCTCTCGGCTCTGACAAATTTTAACCCAGGTGTTCCTGTAGCCACTAGCCACATCAGCCATAGGGGTCCTCATGCAGCGCTCCAATATGGTCCTTTCACGATGCTCTGGGCGGTTCGTCCAGAGGCTCCCAGTAGATCTGCTTCATGAAGGCGAGTCTAGTCTCGCAGTTGGATTCACGGGTCGGCTCTTGTGTCTCTTTGGAGGCTCCTCTCGCCGCATTTGAGTAGGCAGTGGATAGCCTTAAGTGGACCCTAGTGGCTCTTTTTGGGGTTTAAAATCCACCCTAGAAGATATTCAGTTGTGTTGTAAACTCATGGGGCCTGCGGGAGATGGTACGGATCTCTATGATTCACCATAATTTCTTTTTCTTGGCGCTGGAGTAGGAGTCAGAATTCATTCTTGAATGTTGAAAGCCCCATAGATCCTTTAGTTGATGTCGCTTCATTTTGGTTTATGGTATCTAATGGCCTGTAAGGGGAAGGAATTCCCCCGCGCTGCGGTCTAGAATCGTCTCCCTGACCTCCCTCTACCTTTCCAAAATGGTGTGTTATTGAAGGCCATCAGGGATTCTCTCGTGGGTTTCTTGTGTGCGGATGACCACACCCTTTCCAGCATAGATATTCTGTTTCCTCATATATTGGTAGAGCTGGATATTTCTCTTCCGATATAGAATAAGATTGCTTTAAAGGTGCATGACTTGGTGGCATGTGATCAATATATTGTGTTTCCAGTGTTCCCCAGTTATTCCTCCTCTTGTTGTACTCAAGGAAATTTTATGTTTGTGTATAGAAATATATGGAAGGTAGGCCCTTGTCAGGTTGTCAGAGGTCCCCCACGTGAAATTTTTCCTCCTCCCCAGATGGGAGGTCCCGAGCCAGGCCCTTCTCCGGGAGACGTCCTAGAACTGGTGGATGAGCATTTATCCCTAGAGGCTCCAACTTGCTTTCTCCAGCCCGCCTCCTCTCCCGATCAAGATTTGTTCCCCTGCCAAGCCCTGGTTTCCTTCAGAATAGGGGATCCCTCCCCGTGGCTTTCTTTTCTAACTGCATGTATGCTTAGTCCCCAGAAGATGCTTTAAGATGGGTGGATGTGGGAAAGGTTCATGTCTTCCCATGAACCCTCACTGGAGATCCGGGGGTTTCTCCTACCTCTATCTGAACCCCTCCATGGTGCTTTCAAGGAGATGGAGGTGGAGGGTCGTGTGCCCAGCCCTTCCTTTCTACAGGATTTTTATTTGCAGTAAGGCGTAAGAAGGATCATGGTAGGCGTTTTAGTCAATTATGAGCCAAATGACATAGAGGAGAATAAGTATCCCCCTATCATACCTAAGGGTGTTGAGGGGAAATTCCATTGAGTCCCATTCTCCCATTATGCCCTTAACTTCTATTCCCTCGGCTCTGAGTCCAATATTGTATATGCATGCAATATTTAGGCTTTTTAGGGAATGCTCTTCCTACCACTGCAACAAGGCCGTGATGCCTGAGGCCAGAGCTGGGCCTCCACTATTTTAATGTTACTGATGTTCATTTGGAACTCCCACGGCTTGGGTTCACGTGTGAGGACTGACTTCATCTCCTCAATTCTTAAGAAAAAAAGTTTTCATCATTATTTTCCTTGATCACAAACATAATATGGCTAAGATCAAGAATTTATTCAATAAAGCTAAGATGCATGATTGTATGCATGCATACCCTATGAACCAAAACATCTAGATCTCTTGGAAAAGGGAGATTTTTTTGATCTAATTAAGGTGGGTGATCAATTTATCATAACAATAGTTATGAAAGGCATGAAGCGTTTATATGTATCCTATGTATAGAGTAGCGGCGATGATCAGTATCGAAAGCAATTATGGCATTAGCTTTCCTCCTTTGTCTCATAGGATCTCATGTGGTTTATGGTGAGGGACTTCAACATCATCATTGATCCTTATTAGAAAAAGGGGAGAATAGTTTTTCCTAGTCAGACCATCTTGGAATTTTTTCACTTCGGGGAGAGCAAGGTTCTTCTTAACATGGGGTATACAAGAGACCGCTACATGTAGTGCAGCAATCAGAGAGGAGGTAAGCAAAGATGGAGTCGACTCAATCGTTTCCTGGCCAATTTCAATGTTGTCAACCTTTTTCCAGAAGCCAAGGTAATGCATCTTGTTCGCAGCATTTCTAAACTCTCTTCTCTGCTAGTTTATTTGCCTCCTAGACTGGATTCTCATGAGGCATTCAGGTTCTCCCACCAGTTGTCCTGAATTCCTATTTATAAACAGATTGTGCATGATATGTGGGAAGAGCGGACTCAGGGGTATGTGTGGGTAGCCCTTCACAAAAAACATCACAGGTTGAAGCATGGGTTTCAGGAGTGGTCCGAGAAATTTACCTTCTATAGACCAGAACATGGAATATATAAATCAAACAATCGAGGACCTAGAATCAAACCATCGATGACCTGGATTCAAACCTAGATGATTTGTGGAATGACACAATGTGTGAATATATATTAAAAAAGAATTGATGCTAGGCAGAATTGATTCTCAAATAGGAAAGAATTTCTCGGGAACGTTCTCGAGCGAAATTGTTGAATGAGGGTGACAAAAACACACTATTTTTCTATTCTTGTAGTAGAGAAAGAAGATGTCAGATCAAACCCAACATTCTACTCGATGATGGTTCTTACACAAATGATCGAGACACAGTGGGGAGCATAGTGCATTTGTTCTTTAAGGATCTCTGTATTGGTCCAAACTATAGAATTTACAGTGGGTATCCAAGTAGTAATGCAGGTATCTAGGAGGTGATTTCCACCTCTGTGTCTAACCAGGACAACAACTGTCGGGAGGTAATCCGAAGCGAGGAATAAATCCATGAAGCTATGATGAAACTCAACCCCGAGAGTGCACCTGGCCCAGACATCTTCCTAGGATCATTTTACTGGGGGTGTGGGATGTGGTCAAGGTATATATAATTGGATATATTCAAGACTACTTCTAGGGATGAATCCTGCATCAGGTGGCTTGTTTCATAACTCTTTTACTCATCCCTAAGGTTAAGTACCTTTTATCTCGCACACACTATAGACCAATAAGATTGTGAAACTTCTCCAATAAGATCCTAGAGAGGATTATTAACCAGCGGTTGTCTAACCACTTACCATGATGGATCTCAATTAAAAAACAATGATTCGTGATAGGCCACTCAATTTAGGGGGCCATAGCCCTAGCGCAGGAGGTCCTTAGTGACATCAACTTTAAGACTCACTGATCCAACCTAGAAATTAAGTTCGATATCTATAATTTGTATGATAGGATGGAATTGAGCTTCATTAACATAGTTCTTTCGGTTATGGGATTATTGTCCAGGTCTATGGATCTTATATTTTGATGCTTTAGTTCCTTATGATTGGCAGTTTCTTTCATGGGAAAGACTCATGGCTTCTTCAAGGTAACCATAGGTCTTCAGTAGGGGGACCCGATCACTCTGAGTGTCTTCATTCTGGAACAGGAGTCTCTCAGCCACCTTATTAACCAAGGTATGTATAATGGAGTAGTACTCCCTTACAAAAGAATATAAACACCCCTAGTATCTCCCACCAGATGTTTGCAGAAGACACAGTTATCTTCACTAATGGTGTTATGGGATCTATCTATGGAATCAAGCGAATATTTGAGGAGTACTGCTATTGGAGTCGAAAGGTTATCAGCAACTCCAAAAGAAACATATTCATCTCTTATAAGAGTGCTTCCAACTGGGTTGAATCTTTTTGTGGTCATTTGGACATGCAGTGATGTTCCTTCCCTCTTGAATGTCTTGGAACTCCAATATCTCCAGGAAGGCTACAAGATAGAGACTTCAACCGCACGGTTAATAGGATCTCAAGTAGAGTTCTAAACTGAAGAAAAAATACCTATCATTTGTGGGTCATATTTCACAGGTTAACTGTGTTCTGTCTACCATTCCCATTCATGCTCTGTCTTCTACCAACGTCTTGCTAAGATTTATCATCAAAATTGATAAGATTTTGAGCAGTTTTATCTTGGATGCTCTGCCAGAAGTTGGGCGGCACATGGAATCATGGTAAAGGATGGCGAAACCCATTCATGAAGGAGGGATTAATGTGAGGAGTCTTTAAACTACACTCGACTACATGCATGTCGAGATGGCCTGTGAAATTATAGAGGAACAAACGGGTTTGGAAAGTCTATGTATTACTCCTACAGGGGAGATGAAGAGGCAATGTGCGATTATGAATCTCACATGTGGGTGAAGATATACCCTATTACTCAACTTCTTCATTAGATATCTTTATGGATATTTGGCAAAGGGAACATTATTTTCTGGTTTCCAAACTGGGGAGGCTCTATGATTGGATTTCCAGGTTTCAATGCTCCGACAATAACAGTTAAGGTGGTGTGCCTTTATTCTAGGTTTACAAAGTCAGTTATGGACAAGGATATGAAGGTCCTCCTCACTTCCATTGTGATCAACTCTAAACCAAATAGGTGTGTGTTCACACATTCTTCCTCGGGTGCCTTAACTAATAGGAATTTTTGTAGGTAGATTTCCTCACTGGATTACCTGGACACTTGGAATGACGTTGTGTGGTGCAACAGGACTCCAAAAAGTACAAAGTTCTAATCTAGAGCATCAGGAACCATGCTATCTCCACAAATAACAACATCAATAAACTGGGAATCATATTTGCTTCATGGCTCCATTGTTGCAGTGACAAGCAATATGAGAGCTCTAAGCACTAATTCTTTAAAGGGGAATGGGCTTAGGAAATTTGGATGTTCATTGGAGGCTTCACTTCTTTCTCCTCTCACAAACAGATAGATTTTTTTTTCTAAGAAATGTGGTTTCAAGGAACTCAATACCTTAATATTAAAAGGTGGGCTCAATCTGTGATACTCAGTGCAGGGTGTTGGAGCCTATGGCATGTCAAAAACCAGGCCAAGTTTAAAGGATCTCTTCTCATGGGGAGGTCCATCATTGACAGAACATGTTTCCTTCTATTGGACATGATATCACTCATCAACGACTCGTAGGATACTCATTTTCTATGGTTTCTTCAGGCCAATTCCTCCTTTAACTAACCGTTCCTTAATCATCTGTAGGGGAAATAGGTGTGCTGGAATCCTCCAGGCACAGAAAACAAGCTAAACATGGATGGGTACTATTTGTTGGGAATCATGAGAGGAGGGGTCATGGTTCGAGCCACTGGGGGGAATTAGTTCTGGACTTCACTTCTTCCTATTTCAATGGTAACTCCCACATGACCGAGGCCAAATGGATGCTCACCGAGATCTCCATTTTCAAAGAGATGAACCTTGACATCACCCAGGTGGATATGGACTCATTGATCCTTCCCAATTCCCTGCACTATAAAGGATTTACTCCTTATTCCATCTCTTACATTGTTAGGGAAAGTAGATCCCTCCTTTTCTACGACATTCTAGTGACCCACATGTGGCGTGAGGGTAATAAGGTTGAAGATCACCATGCTTCTTTGGCATACCAGAGTTCCAACTCCACTCGCATACTGAATACCAATTACCTAGAGCCCGAGGGAGTTAATTTTATTAGAGGGGATGCCCTCCGCTTGCACTGCATTAGCCCCCCTAATCCAGGTGTTCCCTTACTGTCTATATCTTTGTGAATAAAAATATGATTTGGATGGTGAGGGTGGTTAAACTAAGATGATAACAGTTAAAAATGACCTAAAATTTTGCAAATTATATATCATGGCCATATTTAAACCTTATAAAATCTAATTTTTGATAATTTACCATTTTTTAGGCTTCTGGAATGATAAAAACATGGGTGTAATTGATTTTTTTCAAAAATTCCAGGTATGTCATCTCCCCCACTTATAAAAGACCACTTATTCTCCACCTTTTAATACTTCAAAATCCATTTGTTTCATCCAAAAAGAGCCCAAATAACTTCTTTAATCCCATCCAAACATCATATATCCCTTTTTATCATAGATCAATCCTATTAATACTTTTGGTGAAAACCTAAAGATGTTATCCAAAGAAGACATAACGTTCTTAAACAAACATTTTTATTTTGTTTTTTCTTCCAAAACATTCAAATATTACCAATATTTTATTATATAATTACCTCATCATCTTCCATTTACTTAAATTTTATTATGTTAAGTTCATGAACAATATATATCTCCTCTTCCATCAAATAAAAAAAACCATCGCTCGTGGGTACGACGAACTACCTCCTCGTGAATTGACGTTATTCCTTTTCCATTCCCACATTTCAAGGGTGGATATTATTATGGATTTAAGATATATATATATATGATATTTATTATAATATTATAATTATATAATTTTAATACAAAATAAACCTTAAAACATTCCACTCCGTTTAAAATATGATAACGCCACTAATGTGTGTGGCAGACAACCTCCTCGCAAAGCGATGTGATTCATTTTTCAATTACACATTACGTGGAGGGTATAAAGATACATTTAGTGAATATATGTGATATGTATGATATGATATAAATATTTAAAATTAATATATCATACACTTACTTACCCAATTACCCTTTAAGGAATGATAGGGTCACTCATTCCTACATATGGCCTACTGTTACCACGACGCGATGCGAATCATTTTCAAATCCCAACATTTATGAATGGATATAATAATGTATATGATGAGTAAATATGATATTTTGAACATTATTACAATTATTAATAAGATTTATTTATATCATATTAACAATAATTGTATCTTTCATGACAAAACATGCATGAGAAAAGTAGACAATTAACACAAGAAATAATGAGAATAATGAAATATTATTTAAAAATATGTAATAAATGTTATAAGGGGATCAAATATGATATTAAAATTTAGAATATGGATTTTTTATAAATTAATATAAAATTTAAAACCATTATACATGATTTTAAATCATGTTAATTGAAAAGAAGCATGTGATAAGGGACATCATCTCAATTTCTCTTCTTTGAGGCGTATTATAATTTTATGCACCAAATTTATCTTATATTTTATATAACCTTCTACCCTTTCATGTAATATCATTAATAATTCATAATTTATGGTATTTTATGTTCTATTTTGAATTATTTAATCTATTGGGATTTTACATGAAAATTAACAAGTGGTAAATAATTTTATAAATCAATTTGTTTTCACAATGTTATATTACATATTCATTGTCATTGATATTATAAGAGTTTGTGTGTATATTATTTTCACTTTCATATATTTTAATTCCATTTGTTTCATGTGTATTAGACTTTATACACACAATATATTAATTTATTAATTCCCACATCAACGTTAAGATCTTCGTATGGGTTTATTTCACAATCTCATTTTAATCGGCATTGTTTATACTTGAATTCCCATTGAGGTAACTTTTTTGATACTATTATAATAAACCCCAGATATTTTATTCTACTATGTTTATTCATGATTTTTTCTTGTAATAGTACCATATTATGCTCTTTCGTACATAAAATTATTGAGAATTTGTTTTAATAAATTATGACTCTTTTCTATCTTCAGTTCAAAATCCCTTTTCATCCAAAAACATGTTTTCTAAAAATGTTTTTTAAATTTTTTAACACTCTAAAATTTATCTGATAAATGAATTTTTTCCTGTAATTTACTTTTTTTTATTTTTTTAATAAATCTTAATTTAATTTTCCAAACAAGTCTCATTTGGATTTTATTGAAAATTTGAAAAAAAAATAATTTTTTGAATTATAAGACATGTATAGAATTTCCGAATATCATCACCACTAATTTTTTTAAATAGTATTTGACATGTTTGAAATATTATTTTTAAATAAAAAAAATTTCAATTTTTTTGAGAACTTTTATTTTTAAAAGGTAATTTTTCAAATGGAAAGGATAAATTTTTTAAGAATTTATTAATGATATTTTTATTGTATTTCCATTCAAAAATGACAACATGAATTTATTTTAATTATTCTTCCATAGGGATATGTTGTATTTATACCATCCTTTTATTTCTATGTATATTTTAGGATCATTTTGAAAATGGAATGTATTGAAATTCACATTATCTATTCATTTTTTTATTCATTAACTATCCCATGAAATATTCAATTTTTAGTGATCCTTGAAAATTAAATTTCCCCTAAATATATATTATTTATCATGGATACATTTATTTAATATACCATATATTATTTCTACATATTATTTTTCACATTGAAAGATATATGATTCAATGGAGAATTATTATTAATACATATTCCTTACATGATATTGAATTTTATTGATAAGGCATATTTTCCATGATTTAAATATCTCATTCGATATATGAGGAAAACATTGGACATTTAGGTATGGGTGGTTCCTAGTTATAGATATCCCATTGATGCATCGGTTGTTCCATGAGATGAATATGTTGGCTATCCTTTGTTAAATGAGTTTTTAGTGCATACCTACTATTCATTTTTAAAATGTATTGTAAAAGGAATTGGCGATATAGGTATCATGATGCCTGATATCATTACATCCAATATTCATGAATTTCCTTTAAGAATTTAGTTAGTATTATACTCAATATTTTCTAAATGATATTATCTATAGATACATTTTATTCTAAGATTATTGATTAAATAATATGTGTTTTCAGTTATTTACTTTCTTATATTTATTATGACTTATATATTAATGATAGTAAGTTTATTTAAAGGGAATGCGTGTTCAGATATTTACCCTTCCACATTGAATATGAATTATGTTATAATGATATTAAAATTATTTAATTTTCATATGTGTTCAATTATTTACCTATCCATGTTGATTAAGCATATTGATTCAGAATATATTCTTCTGTACAATACCCTACCATAGTAATTGAGATCACCCTTATTTTAATTGTTTTAATAGGAATCCAAGAAGTGTGCTATGAAAGATATGCATGTATATTCTAAATGGAATATTTATTTTCTAAAAAAAATAATTTTTACTTTGTGTATTCAAGTGTAATATGGGAATCATATTTTTATGTAATTTAAAAAGAATACTAAATTATAAATTCCTTCATGATTTAATTTATTATATACTGTAACAATATAATATAGTATACACTAGCTCTAGGATACTAGGTTTGTGGTCATCACACCCTTTGGAAGCGATTTGTAAATGAATATTTTACGTCAAAGTTAAAACTATTTTCTAAAACATCCTTTATATTTTCATTTCCTTTTACATTATTTTTTTTAAAAATATTATTCCTAATAGTGTTTGGGATTCATTATTTATCCTCTAATATATATATTTTATCATTTATAGTATTGAACTTGAGTTATCAAACAGTTCGATTCTAGGGATACCGTTTGAAGCATTATTTTATCATGGTTTTTTCATCTATGTCAACACCCTTATATGTTTTCTTTATTTCTATGGGGTTACATTCCTTCTCAACTATCCACATTCTTTTATTGGATGCGTTATGATCTTTTTATACATTTTATTTACATGGGGAAATGTATTGGAATTTTTTATCTTTATTTTCCTATATGAATTATTATTTGCATGTTGACTTTATATTTTTTAATCATCTACCTTTTTATCTTTATAGATTTTGATCATGTTTTCCTTCTTATTAAAATTGAGAAATGTATTGGTTTAAAATATATTATGATTCTAATATATATGATTATTGAAATTTTTTCTATGTATTATTTTAATATCCCCCATTTTTCTTGGGATGTTTTCTGATCATGCTATCCCTTTTTGACATTGGAAAATGTGTAATGACCCAGCTCGGGTTCCACTAGATTGGTGACCCAAGATGGTGTGCCACATAACCTCAAGAATTCCTCCCCATACACCATATGATTATTAATAGAAAGACAGGTCTATGTGGATATATTGGTTTGACTATACCCTCTTATTAGAGAAAGGATACAAAGGAAATAATATCAATAGGTATTAAAACCACTAAAAATAGTAAATTAAAAAATATATGATAAGATTCATCAAATTTTCATGTAAAAAATGACATAATAATGAGATTTACACTCTAAACATCATGAATTAATACAATAAAGACCTCAAATATTGCAAGTATGAAATATACTGAATGTGGTCTTATGTCCCAAATTGGGTCTAACATCCCATGCTCAAACCCATCATCCCAAATAGAAACTAAGATACAGGCCCCTATCCCACACTTTACCTAAAATTTGTAGCATCTTCTGAGGTACCCCAGTGTCATGGATTCCTTATCAGGGTGTGAGTACAAATCAGTAGTCAACCACCAATGATGTCTAAATAAAAAACTTGTCTATTAATATTTCCTATATATGGGTCATAGAAAAATGATTAACAATAAACATAACCAAGGCTTTCTCATAATTAAATTCTATTTCATTATCCCCATTGGCCTCATGATTTATGTAACTCATGATCCAATAAAACCTTATTCGAGCTAGGCCAATCTCCTAAATAATATAACAAAGAAGTTACATCATAATTATTAGGGTATTTCATTTATAATTTTACGTTTTAATACAATACTCCTTAGAGAGTTATTCCAAGTATCCATGTCATGTGTTATCCATGGAAGCTTGGTGAATCGTTCCATCCATTATAATAATGGATTATAATGGTGGGACATAGATAATCATTTTATCCCAACCCATAAAATATTAGAACATAATTCCAACTAATCATATCATGCTCTCTCCATAATAGTTTTTAGGGTACGCCCAACATCCTAACCATCTAATACATCATGGTCCAGGATTATCAATCTAGGCTAACCCGAGGATGGGGATCCATAGTCCCACATCTCCACTATACCATTAACCATACATAATATCGGTGGTACCTAGGGAATAAATCTATCCCATCCTAAGATGAGGATCATAGGTCCAACATCCTAATGCACACCATCATTTACCTTTTTCCAAGGTTTATCTTCATTAACCATTTAACATACAATACAACAAGTTTGTGCCTTTTATTCAAAAAAATTTACATGGCCTATCCCATCCAACACCCTTAACCCAATTCCTCAATTAAACGATTGAATCCTTTATCCATATAACAACTTCGTCAAATATTTTTCAAAACCATTTACCACTTAAACAATCCCCATTAACCACTTACCATATCCTCATTTAAAACAATTTAAAACCACTCAGTTTTAAAAAACCTTGAGTTAAAAACCTCACCTTAATCATTATTCATTTTGAAAATATATTTTCTATTATTGAAAATTGAACCAAATATACATCCAAAACACAACACTAAAACCATTTTTAAAAGGCCTCATAAGAATTTCAAAAAAAAAAACATAACACATAAGTCATTTCAATTAAACCTCTTAACATGAAATAATCCCCTATCCCCAGATCACACAATGTTCTCCCTTATGTATGATTGTATACAAATTGATCATTAAACCCTATTTTTTCTTATAATTTATATACTTAATAATTTATGATTTCATTACATTAATTTAAAGGGGTTCACATGCCCCATGAGTTAACCTAGGCCCAGTTTTTAATCATCAACAGACCCAATAGGTTCCTTGTTGGGTCTTGTACATAACATTAAGTCCTAATTTAATTTTCATATTCAAATACACAAAAAAACAGCAAGGAAACAAAAATCACTACTATAAACGTAAATATAAAGACTTTTAAAGAAAGCTTGTAGCCCACCTAGCTTAAGCCCATATATTACAACTAATCCATCCACGACCCTAATTCAAACTAAAACAACCTCAATCAAATAGAAAAATAAATCCATAAAAACAAGGTCTATAGAATTTACAAGAATAGAAATAGAAAACAAATCTCATTTCCAAGAATAGATGGAAATTGATTTTAATATGTACTTGAGGATTTAATTTATATTATACATCACTCCAAACACCTAAGAATTGGTGGTTATTTGTCCTTGAAGAGGGGGAGAGCTCTAGGTTTTTACCCTATGTTGATGGGGGTCGAATGGGGAGAATAAATAAATGAAGAAACATTGAATATCAAGAGTTAAAATGTAGGGATTCTTATTTTTTTAGAGGTAAATGGTTTGGATGTACAGTTGTACAAACTATATGCCAACCATTTACTTCCCTATGTAAAAAGTGGAATAAGCCAAAGGGTTTGGTTGAGGCACCCACACGGTTTGAAAAATAATTTGGTTCCTACGTTCTTAACACTATCCAAGGGGACTCATCTACATAGTTTCTTAAGAACCTATCTTATTTTTTTAATAAAGTTAAAACCATGATCAATGTTCGGAATGTCCACATTTTCAACGTTTCATTTTCTTGAACCCCCAAAACACCCTCAAGACCATTCCCAACCATGATAAAACTTAATTAACGAATAATAAAAGGAATTTAAAAAAATTTAAATTCATGTATACCTCATAAAATGTTCTGGTTCTTAAAACCATGACACCATACAATAACCCATCCCCAAGATACACTCCCTTGCATCACTACAGACACAAGGTAAATTATTGGGCTACTCAGCCCCCATATCTACTCCTCTCTCCAAAGATTACACATAATCATAGTCTTCCATACTATTTCTCATCACAAAGGCATAGTCGTACAATGAATAGTGTTCCCACTATGATCCCTAATGTAATTCAAATTCTTCTCAAATGACGCACCATCCTCAAACTAAACATCATAAAAATCTAATAGAATAGAAAGGTCTTGGTGGAACTAAAAAACAATGGCATGTGAAAAAATCATACATATGACCATACGAAAATGAAGTTTCCAATAAATATTCCACTATATTAATTCTCTAAATAATTTCAAATAGATCATTAAACCAAGGCACAAACTCAACCTCTTCCCAAATATGATGGAAAACTAATTCTTAAAGATGGTTGAAGTAACACACGGTTACCCAACTACATCCACAAACCTACATCTATCAATGATTTAAGTCCCAGTTTTCTAATTCCATTATGAACATGCAAGGCACATCAAAGGATCAACCTTCATCTCAATGTTCTCAACTAGACTGAAACCTAAGAAAACACCTATTTTGAAAACCAAAATCCTAGATGGATTTTACTCAATCCAATCCAACCTGTACACTGAAGATATCTTGATTTGGTCACTTACTAGACCTATAGTGCTCCCAAAATAAGATTTGGATTATAACCACATGCCTCTGATTAATAGTCCCATTCCACTAAATAAATCACTAAAACCATGAACCTACACTCATGCACTGCACCCAGTGATTCCCACTCATAGTACCCAAACACCCACACAGATTCTAATCGAAATCGGCACATTTCCTTGTCATTGAGAACCCAATGAGATGGATTCATACCCACCAACATTTCACGAACTGAAAAACCAATCAAATTTATTCAAAATATCATATTAATTCCATAAAAACATATATCACCAATAAGGTGAGACACAAAATGTGTTCTACAACTTACTCTATCCATGCCATATGACATCACAATATTTACAATCCTCAACTTACTCATCCAGAAAATATCAGGTTATAAATTTTAACACATCACCACCAAACCAGATCATAATAATATTATGGTCACAAGAATTATATTATCATTCAACAATACCACTAGATTCCACACCCAACTCTTGGTGAGATTTCATATTCATAACCTTTTCCATCCCAATATCTTCATTGGGCAATCTGCACCAACTAACAAACCTCCAATACATGCACCTCAGATGATTTTTTAAACTATCTCATGTTCATAACTACCACTCAACTCGATCAAACACCACATATTATTTCTATTTCATCATTATTTTAAATAAACAAAACATGTTAGTGGTTTCCCAATTGTATCTTGGTGCCTCCTTTTTCAACCCAGGTATAACTTTTCAGGTCAATTATTATTGCATCAAAAGCGTTATTATAATGATCCATACTTTACATACATTGTTAGTACTTCAAAATTGAATTAAACTTATTACAACATATAAAAAAACCATGAAATGACCGTATAGGTATAGTGTCTTTAGAAATTGGGAAACATAAACAACTGGTTCATAAAGCATCTACACTGTCTCCCATTTATTTCATCATATCTACAGTCCCTTTTGGCATATCTTACTTAATACCCTTCTTCCTGACCTGGGGAAAGAAAACATACAAAAGGGTGAGCTCAAATTCTCAGTAAGGGTAAACAAAAGAAATATTAATCACATCAAATTCATAAGAACATAACATTTTGGAAATCTTACCCTGCAAAAGAGATCATAATTTCATAACACGGGATAAATCATGGTAGTGAAATGTAATCACAATATTCATAACATAAAACATGGAACTTTGTGGCATACACACATAATCATAGAGAATCATTTCTTAGTAGTCAAGACTCATTGCCAAGACTATCTTAGTGGACAAAGTCCATTTCTGAACCGAGTTCACTCCTCGTTTTAGTCCTGTTTCACTGAACCAGTTTTACCTGCCGTTCCAGCCATGTCTATCTCATGAGATATAAAATCTTTACCCAATGCATTGGAGGGAGATATAGGTCCCACCCATCTCATAATGATACCATTCTTATGTGTTCCACAAAATCATAAATCATACATCATTGCATAATCCATGTAATAAAAATGGGATTCTTAAACATCGTGACATCATAAAACAATTCATATAAGATAAGTGAATTCATAAAAATAATTCCATCACAAAATAATCAAATCAATGTAATAATAGGGATAGAAACATAACCCTATATTATCTTATATGGAAAATAATTTTGATAAAACACTTGAACTCCATTCTTGAGGAAAATATCCTTTCTACTTCAAAAATATTTTTCCTTTCTTAACATTTCATACAATTTTAAACTAAAAGAAGTTGATTAAAAATAAACATGAAAAATTGTAAATGAAGTTTCTTGGAAATAATGTTTTAAAAATCCATTCATGACATATAAGTTAAAAAAACATTCTTCTCGTACTTTTGTCGAAAAAGTCAAAAAGTAACTCGTACGGAAAACGACAAAAGATTCCTTTCATATCCTTTACTAAAAACTCACCAAAGGGTAAAATTGGATTTAAAAAATTGTAGGTGGATGGAAAAAATATTACATATAGAGGGAACATGGATGTGGATGATAAAATACACCCAGTAAATACCAAAGTATAAACAATCTCGGATAAAAATGAGATTGTGATATTTTCCCTTACCTTAGGTCCGATTTGCTTCATAAGTGTCCGAACCTCTTGTATAATGATTTAAATAATGTCATTGAATTATTACATAATCATAATAATTGTTATGATATCATATATGGTCATATTTTTAGCTTCTTATTAGTAATATTTCATTTCTACTTGTTATTCGGGTGTTTATTACTTTTTGTTCTTATGCGTGTTTTGTCAAATAAATTCTTATTCTTCTCTTTAGGTTATAGATACCTCATTTCCAGAATGGTATTAGTGTACTATATATCATATTTATTCATTCAATTCATTTATATAATCATTATGCAATGAAGATCATGTAGAACGAATCACATCACATCGTGGAGACGGTATTACGTACGTACGCACGAGCGATGATATCATTCCCATGATCGTGGAATTGTATTGGAGTGTATGTATACTATTTTAGAATCAATACCACCTTAAAATAATCATATATAGTTATTTATTTTCACTATTATACCCATCCAAGTAAGGTGGTGATGGAAAATAGATTACACCACGGCGTGGAGACGGTATTCCGTACGTACGCACGCGCGATGATTTTGTTTTCCGTAGGATGGATAGATGGTGAAATAGGTTTGTTTCATACTTATAATAACATATCAGTATATGAGTGATACCGATGTAATTACTTCATAATGAAACAACTAAATAATAAGAATTAGAAGAAGAAATAGAGTTGAAAGAATCGGTAACGAACATTACCTCTTCTTTGAAGCACCTCTTTGAGACCTCCTTTTTAGGGCACTAAAATTGGTCTTTGAAGAAGATGAGGAACTCTAGGATGTTTCTAGTGAAGTGGGTAAGTTAAATGGGCAGGGTTTGGCCGAGCATGAAGGATCAAATTGGTGTGAGGAGGAGAGGGAGGAGGTGCCCTTTTATAAGGGAGGAGAGGGGCACCTTTGGAAATATAAGAAATATTAGTTTATATTAAATCCCAACCCCACTTAAAAACTTCCAAAATGACTCATATCCAAATATTAGATGATATAGGGTTGTAATATCATCAACCAATAAAATTTAGACATGTTAGGAATTTATTTTAAACATTATCAACTTGATTTATCCTTATTTATCAATTTAATTTTATTTGTGGTAATAATATTCTAAATTTTAAATTATTATAAATCATTACATATGTTTTGTGAATTTTCCATAATTTGAAACTTTATGACATTTTAGACCATATAAATTTTAATTTATAAATTTTAAATATTTTTGTGATTTTTAAACAATTTTATAATATGTTATTTTTATAAAATAACAATAGTGTCAATTTTGACACTATTCATTTATTTGAATTTAAATAAAATATATACAGAAGATATTTTAGAAATAAAAGCTTTAATATATTCATATAATTTTATATGTATCTATAAAATTAGTGGAACACATTAAATAGTTCATATAATATTTATTTTAATATTTTTAAAACCATTTATTTGATATTTTAATTAATAAAATAATTTCAACATCACTATTGTGTCATAATTAATGATTATTATTTAATCCCTAAAAATTCTAAATAAATTCCTATGATTTAGATAATTGTATTATATTTCTGGAGACTATTCATATTCTAAGTTTCATTAAGTTTATCACTAAATTAAAATTATTATACTTATAAGATTTAAGAAAGTGACAAGTTGTCACATTCTTTCGTTTTAATAATAATTAAATTATTTTCATAGAAAAAAGTCCATTAAATGAATCTAATCCGACCCTTAGGTGATATGGGTCGACTTTTAGTCATCCAATATGATTTTGGAAGGTGTTAGGGTAATTTTATAATCTTATATTTACCCTTAATTACCCGATTTACCTTTAACTATGGTAAATAAAATTTACCATAGTTACTATTCATAATGCCCAAAAAATAAAAGTAGCCTATTAACATAATTTGGACCCAATGATTCCAAATATGGAATCCATTTTTCAAAATTCAAAACATATAAGTTGCAGTAATTAATTTAAAATAAATCCCGTTGTTAAGAAAACGAGTTTTAGAAGTTAAAACATTGCCAAAGAAAGAAATGTTTTTACCTATGAATTAAATGTGAAATTAATGCTAATTACATACATTATATTAAATGGTAAAAATATATTCTATTTATACTTTAAAACCATTCAATATTATAATTTAACCACATAAATTATCTCAATGAAAAAATTTGTTTTTAATTAAAAATTAGCGTATTTTTACTATTCATCAAAATATGAAAGTTATCAGAAAAATATCAAAAATTTATCCAAAGTAATTTTTTATACCCTGATTCAAAATAAGAATTTTATTTTGTAAAATTGAACTTATTATCATGTCAAAAACTATATTTAATGTGGGTGCGCCATTAAAAGGCGGCAAAACTGCATTTTTTGAAAAATACTTATTTTACCCGAAAAATTTATTTTGTTCTCTTACCATGTTCTAGAAAATGTGTATGATGAATAATAAAATTCAAAATGTAGTTAATACTATTCATAACGGCTAGTTCATAATAATATATCGTTGTTTAGTGAAACCTGGTATTGCGTACTACACACGCTATCGAGGAAGGTCGCGATTGCGTGTAATGCAAGCCAAGTCCGTATTGTGTGCTATGAAAGATTCTTTTGGTGTTGCGTATAACATAAGACATAAAAAAAATATTTCTCATATAATCTCAGGGTGTTACATTCTATCCCCCTTAAAATGAATTTCTCCCTCGAAATTCGTCACTTCATTACAAACAGATGATGATACCTCTCCCTCATCATATCCTCAAGGTCCCATGTAGCTTCTTCTAATTGGTAGTTCCTCCATAAAACTTTCACCAAGCGAGTGGTCTTGTTCCGTAGGACTTTTTCACTATGATCGAGAATATCTATGGGCTGTTCTTCGTAAGAAAGATCTTGTTCCAGTGGTACAACTTCTGAGCTGAGTACATGTGAAGGGTCAGGTATGTACTTTCTCAAGAGAGATACATGGAACACATCATGAACTTGAGAGAGATTCGGTGGAAGCGCCAATCGGTAAGCTACATTCCCAACATGATCCAGAATTTCAAAAGGACCGATATATCTAAGGCTCAACTTTCCCTTCTTTCCAAATCTCATGACCCTCTTCCAGGGAGATATTCGTAAGAACACTTTATCACCTACTTCAAACTCTAGGTCTTTTCTTCGATTGTTGGCATAACTTTTTTGTTGACTCTGAGGTGATCTTATGTGTTATTGAATAGATCTGACCTTTCTGCCATTTTATCAACAAGATCGGGTCCTAATAGCTTTCTTTCCCCAACTTCATCTCAGCAAGTTGGAGTCCTGCATTTCTTTCCATAGAGAGCTTCATAAGGAGCCATCTGAATACTGGAGTGAAAGCTATTATTATAATAAAATTCCACCAAAGGTAGGTATTGATCCCAACCACCTTTGAAATCTATAGAGCAAGCTCTCAACATATCTTCTAGAGTTTGAATTGTCCTCTCAGACTGACCGTCTGTCTGAGGATGATAAGCAGTGCTGAAACTCAACTCCGTATCCAGAGTATGCTGAATACTTCGCCAGAACTTAGAGGTAAATATTGGATCCTGATCAGATATAATGTAAAGTGGTACTCCATGCAATCTTACCACTTCCTTTACATATATCCTGGCAAGCTGATCTAGAGAGAAATCCTCTATAATAGCAATGAAGTGCGCAGACTTTGTAAGACGATCAACTATGACCCAGAAAGCATTATTGCATTTGGATGTTTTAGGAAGTCCGGTGACAAAGTCTATAGTGATGTTTTCCCATTTCCATTCGGGTATGGGTAATGGTTGTAACATTCCCTTAGACTTCTGTCTCTCTACTTTAACTTGCTGACAAACCAAGCATCGAGAGACATATTCAGCAACATCTCTTTTCATGCCATCCCACCAGAAGTACTCTTTCAGGTCCCTATACATCTTCATACTTCCAAGATGAATAGAGAATGAAGAACTATGAGCCTCATCCAGCATCTCCTTCTTTAATTCGGGGATGGGAGGAACACAAACCCGATTACTGAACTTTATTATCCCATCACAATCAAGGTTGAATTCAGGAACATTTCTCACCTTCTTTTGTAACTCTACATCTTCTTTCTGTGCCTCTTTAATATTCACATGTATAGATGGTTGGACATTCATTTGAGAAAGATATGATTTTCCCCCTTCCATTATAATTCCAAGATCCATCCTTTGTAAATCCATAAATATTGGATCTTTTGTGATCCTCATCATGGATAAACTGGCATGGTCTTGTCGACTTAATGCATCTTCCACCTTGTTTGCTTTCCCAGTGTGGTAATGAATTGAGCATTAGTAATCCTTAATCAACTCTAACCATCTTCTTTGGCACATATTCAGCTCCTTTTGTGTGAAAATATACTTTAAACTTTTATGATCAGTATAAATGTCACACCTTTCTCCATAAAGATAATGCCTCCAAATCTTTAATGCAAAGATTACCGCAGCTAACTCTAAATCATGAGTTGGGTAATTTTGCTCATGGATTTTCAACTGTCGTGAGGCATAAGCTATCACCATATCATTTTTCATAAGAACACACCCCAATCCCTTCTTGGATGCATCACTGTAGATCACAAACCTTTCTCCACTATAAGGAAGTGTGAGTACAGGTGCACTGGATAACCTTATTTTCAACTCCTTGAAATTCTCTTCACATTCCTCCATCCAAACAAACTTAACTCCTTTCCAAGTCAACTTGGTGAGTGGATTAGATAATCGTGAAAAATCATTCACAAAATGTTGATAATATCCAGCCAAACCAAGAAAACTTCGGATCTCAGTTACTGTTGTTGGTCTTGACCATCTTTCGATAACCTCTGTTTTTGCTGGATCCATATATATCCCCTCTTTTGAGATTATGTGACCCAAAAATGCAACTTTTTGAATCCAAAATTCACACTTGGTAAATTTGGAATAAAACTTATCCTTTCTCAGGGTCTTCAATACAATTATCAAGTGATCTTCATGTTCTTCCTTGCTCTTTGAATAAACAAGAATATCGTCTATAAAGACTACCACAAACTGATCAAGATAGTCTCTAAATACTCTATTCATCAGATCCATGAAGATAGCAGGGGAATTAGTAAGACCAAATGGCATCACTATAAATTCATAGTGTCCATACCTTGTACGGAAAGCCGTGTTTGGTATATCCTCCATTTTGACCCTTAATTGATGATACCCTGAACGAAGATCAATCTTGGAAAAGTATTGAGCTCCGCGTAGTTGGTCAAATAAGTCATCAATGCATGGGAGATGATATTTTTTCTTGATAGTGATCTTGTTAAGTTCTCGATAATCAATACAGAGTCTCATTGATCCATCTTTCTTCTTAACAAACAGAACAGGTGCTCCCCAAGGTGACGCACTAGGGCGTATGAATCCTTTATCAAGATTCTCTTGGAGTTGCTTCTTAAATTCCTATAACTCAATTGGGGACATTCTATAAGGTGTCTTTGAAATAGGTAAAGCACATGGTATAAGTTCTATTGAAAACTCAACTTCATGATTTGGTGGAAGACCTGGAAATTCCTCTGGAAAGACATCATCAAACTCCCGTACAATGGGCATATTCTTAATCGTGAGTTTCTCACCAACCATTTGATATAAATAACCTTCATTTAGTGCAATCAAGACCCATAAGATGGAAGAAATTTCCACTGGAAGGTTATGTTCATACTTGCATCGATAGACGATCATAGATTGATCTGGAATATGAAATGTGACTTCCCTTCTTTGGAAATTGATATGAGCTCCATATAAAGAAAGCCAATCCATGCCAAGAATCACATCAAATCCCACTATAGGAAGGATCACAAGATTTGTAGGAAGTACTTTCCCACAAACTTCAATCGAAGAAGAATTGTAAACTTTTGATGCGACTGTTGTGCCATTAGGAGTTGTCACAACCAACTCAACATCTAATTGTTGAGGTAATACGGTGATACCCTTAGAAAATTATTCAGAAATAAAAGAGTGGGTGGATCCAGAATCAAATAAAACATAATCTACTTTAGAGTGGATGGTAAGTGTACCTCTCACCACTTCGTTGTCGTACTCCACATCGCCGATAGTAATTGCATGTGACTTTCCTTTGTCTCTGGCCTTAAGAGTTTGTTGACGTCGATCATCATCATCAACCCTTGGATTTGGGCATTGATTGGCATAATGCCCCATCTCCTTGCACTTGAAACATTGAAGTGAAGTAGGTTCATTCTGTGTATCCCTTCCTTTGTTTGCATCATTAGACATCTTCTTCCAATTATTTCGACATTCAATTTCCCGATGACCTTATTTTCCACACTTATAACACTTTCTTGTCCCCTTAAGACAATTTCCTCCATGTTTCTTTCCACACTTTGAGCATAATGGAAAACTCATCTTATTTTCAGTATGGTCTTTAGATTTTCCTTTGAATTCCATTTTCCTCTTCTTATCAAACCCATGTGACTGATGGGTTACACCAATCTCTATCTCAACCTTGAGAGCACATCGAACAATTTCCTCGTAGTTATTGAAGTCCCTTATGGCTAACGCCCTTCGAAGACTTGGTTTTAAGCCACTAAATAATCGATCGATCTTACTATCAGGTTGGATAATAATACCAGAAGCGTACCTTGAAAGTCTTGTAAAATTTGCTTCATAGGTACCAATAGATTCATCATCCTTTTGATTCAGTTCAAGAAACTATTTCTCCATCTTTGTTCGGAGAATACGAGGGAAGTACTTATTGAAAAATAAGTTCTTGAACTCGTCCCATTCCATGGACTCAATTTCATCTCTTGGCCTCATATTCTTGATAAGATTCCACCATTGATCAGCATCACCTTCCAAATGATACACTACTAAGATGACTTTATCATGTTCAGAACATTGAAGAACTGAAAATATCTTTTCAGTAGTACTGATCCATTGTTCAGCAACTAATGGATCAGTAGAACCGCTGAATGAAGACGGACACTGCCTCATGAAGGATTCAACAGAATGTTGCTCCTTCCTTTTCTCATTTGGAAGTCCTAAATGATTCATAGCT
Organism: Viscum album; assembly: GCA_963277665.1. NCBI lineage: Eukaryota > Viridiplantae > Streptophyta > Magnoliopsida > Santalales > Viscaceae > Viscum > Viscum album. Next base: position 519,350,595 of record OY728141.1, read on the forward strand.
TGAGAAAGTTTTGTGATCATGGCTACAAGATTTTTCATTCCAGATCCCATAACGTTTGGTTGCTCAGGGGGACAATCGTTGCATTGCCCGTCGCATTCCACATTAACACGGTTCCTTCGGGTTCCATCCATTGACTAAAACCAAGAAGAATAGTGTGAGCAACACTAATTATAATAGGAAAACCACATAATCAAGAATAAAATTTCACACTTAAGGTCTTATCCTAGGTTATTCATGGTCATTTCTAAAACACTAAGATTGTGTTCTATGCTTAGAATTATCCTTAGGATTCTTACTAAGGCTTTCACATCCTAGTTTCCAAAGGTTGACTATACCTTTCCTATGACACCAACTATAATGAACCATACTTTACATACATTGTTAGTACTTCAAAATTGAAGTACACTTATTACAACATATAACAAAACCATGAAAGGACCGTATAGGTATAGTGTCTTTAGAAACTGGGAAACATAAACAACTGGTTCATAAAGCATCTACACCGTCTCCCATTTATTTCATCATATCTATAGTCCCTTTTGGAATATCTTACTTAATACCCTTCTTCCTGACCTGGGGAAAGAAAACATACAAAAGGGTGAGCTCAAATGCTCATTAAGGTTAAACAAAAGAAATATCAATCACATAAAATTCATAAGAACATAACATTTTGTAAATCTTACCCTGCAAAAGAGATCATAATTTCATAACATGGGATAAATCATGGTAGTGAAATGTAATCAAAATATTCATAAAATAAAACATGGAACATTGTGTTATACACACATAATCATAGAGAATCATTTCTTAGTAGTCAAGACTCATTGCCAAGACTATCTTAGTGGACAAAGTCCATTTCTGAACGGAGTTCACTCCTCGTTTTAGTCCTGTTTCACTGAACCGGTTTAACCTGCCGTTCCAGCCATGTCTATCTCATGAGATATAAAATCTTTACCCAATGCATTGGAGGGAGATATAGGTCCCACCCATCTCATAATGATACCATTCTTATGTGTGCTACAAAATCATAAATCATACATCATTGCATAACCTATGTAATAAAAATGGGATTCTTAAACATCGTGACATCATAAAACAGTTCATATAAGATAAGTGAATTCATAAAAATAATTCCATAACAACATAATCAAATAAATTTCATAATAGGGATATAAATAAAACCCTATATTATCTTAGATGGAAAATAATTTTGATAAAACACTTGAACTCCATTCTTGAGGAAAATATCCTTTATACTTAAAAAACATTTTTCCTTTCTTAACATGTCATACAATTTTAAACTAAAAGAATTTTATTAAAAATAAACATGAAAACTTTTAAATTAAGCTTCTTGGAAATAATTTTTTAAAAATCCATTCATGCCGTATAAGTTAAAAAAACATTCTTCTCGTACTTTTTTCAGAAAAGTCAAAAAGTACCTCGTACGAAAAACGACAAAAGATTCCTTTCATATCCTTTACTAAAAACTCACCAAAGGGTAAAATTGGATTTAAACAATTGTAGGTGGATGGAAAAAATATTACATATTGAGGGAACATGGATGTGGATGATAAAATACACCCCAGTAAATACCAAAGTATAAACAATCTCGGATAAAAATGAGATTGTGATATTTTCCATTACCTTAGGTCCGATTTGCTTCGTAAGTGTCCGAACCTCTTGTATAATGATTTAAATAATTTCATTGACTTATTAAAGAATCATAATAATTGTTATGATATCATATATGGTCATATTTTTATCTTCTTATCAGTAATATTTCATTGCTACTTGTTATTTGGGTGTTTATTACTTTTTGTTCTTATGCGTGTTTTGTCGAATAAATTATTATTCTTCTCTTTAGGTTATAGATACCTCATTTCCATAATGGTATTAGTGTACTATATATCATATTTATTCATTCAATTAATTTATATAATAATTATGCAATGAATATCATGTATAACGAATCGCATCACATCGTGGAGACGGTATTCCGTACGTACGCACGAGCGATGATATCGTTCCCATGATCGTGGAATTGTATTAGAGTGTATGTATACTATTTCAGAATCAATAACACTTTAAAATAATCATATATAGTTATTTATTTTCACTATTATACCCATCCAAGTAAGGTGGTGATGGAAAATAGATTACACCACGGCGTGGAGACGGTATTCCGTACGTACGCACGCGCGGTGATTTCATTTTCCGTAGGATGGATAGATGGTGAAATAGGGTTGGTTCATACTTATAATAACATATCAGTATATGAGTGATACTGATTTTATTACTTCATAATGAAACAACTAAATAAGAATAAGTAGAAGAAGAAATAGAGTTGAAATAATCGGTAACAGACATTACCTCTTCTTTGAAGCACCTCTTTGAGACCTCCATTTTAGGGCACTAAAATTGGTCTTTGAAGAAGACCAGGACCTCTAGGATGTTTCTAGGGAAGTGGGGAAGTGAAATGGGCCGGGTTTGGACGAGATTTAAGGATCAAATTGGTGTGAGGAGGAGAGGGAGGAGGTGCCCTTTTATAACGGAGGAGAGGGGCACCTTTGGAAATATAAGAAATATTAGTTTATATTAAATCCAAAACCCACTTAAAAACTTCCAAAATGACTCATATCCGAAGATTAGATGAGATAGGGTTGTAATCTCATCAACCAATAAAATTTATACATGTTTGGAATTTATTTTAATCATTATCAACTTGATTTATCCTTATTTATCAATTTAATTTTATTTGTGGTAATAATATTCTAAATTTTAAATTATTATAAATAATTACATATGTTTTGTGAATTTTCCATAATTTGACAATTTATGACATTGTAGACCATATAAATTTTAATTTATAAATTTTAAATATTTTTGTGATTTTTAAACAATTTTATAATATGTTATTTTTATAAAATAACAATAGTGTCAATTTTGACACTATTCATTTATTTGAATTTAAATAAAATATATACAGAAGATATGTTCGAACTAAAAGATTTAATATATTCATAAACTATCATATGTTTCTATTAAATTAGTGGAGCACATTAAATAGTTCATATAATATTTATTTTAATATTTTTAAAACCATTTATTTGATATTTTAATTAATAAAATAATTTCAACATTACTATTGTTTCATAATTAATGATAATTATTTAATCCCTAAAAATTCTAAATAAATTCCTATGATGTATATAATTGTATTATATTTCTGGAGACTATTCATGTTCGAAGTTTCATTAAGTTTATCACTAAATTAAAATTATTATACTTATAAGATTTAAGAAAGTGACATGTTGTCACATTCATTGGTTTTAATAATAATTAAATTATTTTCATGGAAAAAAGCCTATTAAATGAATCTAATCCGACCCTTAGGTGATATGGGTCGACTTTTAGTCATCCAATAGGATTTTGGCAGGTGTTAGGGTAATTTTACAATCTTATAGTTATCCTTAATTACCCGATTTACCTTTAACTATGGTAAATAAAATTTACCGTAGTTACTATTCATAATGCCGAAAAAATAAAAGTAGCCTATTAACATAATTTGGAGCCACTAATTCCAAAAATGGAATCCATTTTTCAAATTTCAAAACATATAAGTTGCAGTAATTATTTTAAAATAAATCCTGTTGTTAAGAAAACAGGTTTTAGAAGTTAAAACATTGCCAAAGATTGAAATGTTTTTACCTATGAATTAAATGTGAAATTAATGATAATTACAAAAATTATATTAAATAGTAAAAATATATTCTATTTATACTTTAAAACCATTCAATATTATAATTTATCCCTATAAATTATCTCAATGAAAAAAGTTGTTTTAAATTAAAAATTAGCGTATTTTTACTATTCATCAAAATATGAAAGTTATCAGAAAAATATCAAAAATTTATCCAAAGTAAATTTTTATACCCTGATTCAAAAGAAGAATTTTATTTTGTCAAATTTAACTTATAATCATGTCAAAAACTATATTTAATGTTGGTGCGCCATCAAAAGGTGGCAAAACTGCATTTTTTGAAAAATACTTATTATACCCAAAAAATTTATTTTGTTCTCTTACCATGTTCTAGAAAATGTGTATGATGAAAAATAAAATTCAAAATGTAGTTAATAATATTAATAACGGCTAGTTCATAATAATATATCGTTGTTTAGTGAAACCCGGTATTGCGTACTACACACGCTATCGAGGAAGGTCGTGATTGCGTGTAATGCAAGCCAAGTCCGTATTGTGTGCTATGAAAGATTCATTTGGTGTTGCGTATAACATAAGACATAATAAAAATATTTCTCATATAATCTCAGGGTGTTGCAGTTATATCACCACAAATGAAACATCACTCTCCAACATAGAAGTTTTTTTTTCATTTCCTAAAACAATATCTAAACTAAATGGTTGATTTTTTATCCTCTTTCAATCCCAAGAAGTGGACATGGTCATTACACTCTAACATAGGTGAAAACAATATCAACTATTTCCAATTTCTGATTTCCAAGAATAGCACCCTTAGAATTCACTAACCTCTCATCCAATATATGGACCCCATTCAAGGGTGGATATTGGTTCACTTCCCATCACAAGTATTCACTAGAACTACTTTAAAAGTCTAACCATCCAAGGTTACCCCTTTATCAAACCAATAAAACATTTAAGAAACATTGAAAATAGTTTATTTTATCTCAGTGTACTCTGGATGAGGACAAGATGTTTGGAATGATCATCTCAAGTCCAAGAATATAATTCTACATCCTCAATGAATACTACCACAACTAATATATTCCTATTTTTACCTCTCACTGTAGAAAAACCTTTACCCACTAAAAAATATTGGGCTTCTTACCTACAAATGCCTCATAAAGTCATATCCAGAATTATACAAAAGAAAATTTATTGACCAAACTCAACACTACCTTTTGACTCTCTATAAGGATGTCATGAACTAATGTTTCTTATGGAATTTCCCCATAATAGAACTCGAGTTCTTCCCCCATAACCAAAATGATTCTTATCAATAATGAAAATGGTCCCTCACATTAATTAGAAACCAAACTATCCCACTAGTAGCTAGAATGAATCACCTTAATTACACTAAGAACAAAATGATATTAATTTTGATTCACCTATTCAAATATCCCAAATGGAACCACACGCCTCCATCACTTGCCCACCATACTATCCTTACCAAAAACCTCAGGTCACATGACTTTCGGTGACCATTCATGGATCCCAACTCAAAATCATATATGTTTTACACTATAGGAACTAGTCTCAAATGTACACTAAACCAACTATCCATGTCTCCGGGCTATCAACCCCATTAGACCTATCGAATCCTTGGTTTTTCAATACAACAACTCAGCCTTTTCATAGGTCAGGACAAAACACACGACCAACCATCACCCTGAGTGTTATTCCAAGACCAGAGTGTATATCCATGGTCTAGTCTCCCTTCTCTCATTCTTCCAAAGACAATATCATTCATTATATTAAAATTTCTCAAAATTGAATGTTCATGCCTCCAAATGATTGTACCCTTTCAACACCGGCCATAAAAAGAAGAAGAAAAAGTCTAGGTTATTCCCTTCAAAAAGAATCCATGGTATAACCACTCCTTTTATTAGAACACGATCTCACCCACCATGAATCGACTCCACCAATTAAGCATCCATCGTGATCCACATTATAACGAACCTATAATACTGAGCTGACCTTCCTCATGGTTACCCTCTATTTTTCAAGGGCAATTGATTTATAACCTCAACCCAATTTGCTTTCTCAAAATCACTGGTTATTCTAACTATCTCCCATAGGATTGACCACACAGTAATAATCACTCTTCATGTATCATTTTAAAAAAACCAAAACATCCACCTATTCCTCACGCAACCAATTTTTCTCACAACATGGTCGATCCCACTCATGATTCACCCTCAAAGGTCACGATGCACCACATAAGGTTTCTAGGTTATCCAACGAAACTATAAACATCATCTTCAAAAAAGTAAAAACTCATAGGGAAGACTCCTATCCATATTCCAAAAAAAATGACGTCTAACGTATCAAGAAATCCAGTCACTATACTAGTGGCATCACAAACCAAGACACCAATTTTTGAGTCCAATGCACAACCCACATGATCACAACCCACAAGGGTCTCTATATCCGAAAGATTATATGACCTCTCACAAACTCATGGTCATTTACTAAATGAATGAAAAAATAACATTTTGATACACATAACATGTATACCAATCAATGAATAAAAATCCATATTCAATTCTTTTAAAATAAGGGAACTCTCACTGCCTAAACCTCTGATACATGGGGTCGGAAAAAAACACAAGGGATTCCCATTTTAAATTTACCTAAATTTTACATCATCTATCATTTAGATTATATTAATCTGTACAATTTTAAAACACAATGATTAAAATTTCATATCATATCATTAACCATAATAAACAATATACCAATATGAATGGATTGAAATCATAAAAAAAGACAGAGAATAAAAAATATCATTGATGACTCTTAAGAATCTATACACCATGAGAAACATACGAATGACACACCAATACTATGTTATGAATATGAAATAAGAGTGCACAAAAATAATCATAAATCAATAAAATCACATCTAATTACAACACTCATGGTGGAATATTAGTAAAAGGTAAAATAAAAAAACATCAATTACCACCCATGGGAACTCATATTTCCACCATTAGTGGGACTGCATGTACCCAAAAATGAGATCATCACCAGGATCTAACAAGATCCAAGTATCATATATACCATTATCAAATAGTATGAAAACATAAACCAACTTTGATACCAATTTGTAACAATAAATCCTCTACTAGGCCAGTGCCTCGAGTCGGTGCACCACATGTCCTCAGGCATGCCTCCCCGTATGCTAGAGGTTACCGACTAGTATCATGGGTGTATGGGGATACAATAGGGCTTCTATACACACAAATTATAGTAAAAAATTAGTTAAAATTATATAAGTAGATATAAAAACTAGTAAAAACTATTAATGGAACAATATAAGAAAAGTTCCAACAATAGCCTAAGTAAAACAATATACAAAAGTGATATTTGCACTCTACATGTCAGGAAGTCAAACAAAGAAGACCTAAAATATAAAAACAATGAAAAAACCGAAATTCAGTCTTATGTCCCAACTTAGACCTGACATACCATCTTCCAACCCATCATCCCAAACATAAACTATGATTTTACACCCTCTCTAGAAACTATACCTAAAAAAGTAGCACCTGATCAGGTACCCAAGTTCCATGGAGGCCCATGCAGGGTGTGATTACACACAGAAGGCCACCACCAATGGTTCCTGAATCCATAACTATTATATAAGTTGTGAACGTATATGGTCCATAGATAAAAGAAAAACAATAAATAAAAATGTTTTTATCATAATTAAAAAGTATTTAAATAACAAAATTGGACCTTGGGTTCTATGTGAAAACTGAGCCAATAGAACCTACATTATCCCATGATGATCATAGGAAAAAATATACCATAAAAATTACAACGTAAGTCTCATGTATATTCATTTAGTAATTTCACAATAATTCAACAATCCATGGAGCGTTAGTCCCGGTACCCATGTAATATGCAATCCATGGAAGCGTAGAGCATTGGTCCTTCCATCTAGACCATGAAAGAAAATAGTGGAGCCTAGAGAATTAGTCTATACCTACCCATATGATCATTTAGAAATAGTCCAATTAATCAGATCACATTCTAACCATAGTAATTTTGAGTGTTAGTGAAATATCCTAACCATATGATGTGATAGGGGCCTAGAGCATCATTTATACCAACCCAATAATGGGAAGAAGTAGTCTAACATCATAGTGATACCATAAACCATACATAATATCTATGATTCCTAGAGCGTCACTCTGGCCCAGCCTGAGATGAGGAACCACGGTCCAACATCGTAATCAGGACAATCATACACATTTTACAAGGATTACATACATTAACCTTTTAACATATGATAAAAAGGTTTTAACTTTTATTCATCAACATTTAAATGTCATATCACAATAAAAACTCTTAACAAAATTCCATAATTATACTATTTCATCAATTATACATATAACACATTCATTCAACATTCTTTAAAAATCATTTACCAATTAAACATGACTCTTTAACCATTTACCAAATCCTACTTGAAAACCATTTAAAACCATGCTCTTTAAAATCACCCTGAGGTCAACACCTCACCTTAAACATTATCTACACTGAAAATATCTTCTCTCTTATTGACAAAAGATCAAAATCCAACATGCACCAATAATTTTTTTTAAAAGTCCTCATAGGTATTTCAAAAAATCATAACACATAGGAACTTTTAATTCAACCTATTAACATTCCAAAAAAAAATCCCCAAATCATACCATGTGGTCCCTTACCCATTATAATATTTTGAATTACCATTAAAACCCATTTTTTCTTATATTTTTTATACTTCATTGTTTACATTTTCAATACTTCACTTTAATGGGTTTTGTATGACACATCAGTAATTGTAGGCCCGATCTCAAATCACCAACAGAACCAAGGAGATATTTTAAGGGTATCATATATACATTTCATTCACATAATAGATTACTTAGTTTAATACTCAAAATAATTTCAATAAAATACAATTTTAAAACCATATACTCAAGGTAAATATAAATATTATGGCAAAAATATTGTACATCAACTACCTCAAGCCCATAAATGACTAATCGTCCAACCAAAATACATGATTCCAACTAAAATAGAATCAATTAAAATGGTAATTAAATACATTAAATATGGTTTATGATATTCAAAAGAGGATAAAAAATGGAACAAATCAACTCCTACAAAATAGAAGGAAATGGAGTCAAGCTATACACACGGCTTCGATTTCCAATAAACATAACTCTAAATAAATAATATTTGAAGGAGATTCATCCTTTAAGATGGAGGGGGAGCTCATGATTTTCACCCTTGGATCCTAGGGGTGAAATGGTGTAAAATATTTTGGAATAAAAATTTACTTCTAAGATTTAAAATGTTGAAATTCCACCATTTTAAAATGGTCACAGAGTTTGGATGCACAGTTTAACAAACCATTGGCTAACCATGTGGTTCCATCAATTTAAGAGGGGACTAGGTCATATGATTTGGGGGAGGCACCCACACAGTTTGAAAAAACCTATGGTTTTCATGGACTCTCTACTATCCAATGAGACTTAGTCACATGGTTTTCTATGCCCCTTACATAATTTGTTCTATCCATGCTCAAACCATTAACCTTGTAAAGAATTTACCCTTTTCAACTTCTTCGTTGTCCCAAACCCTTTATAAATACCAAAGACCATTCTTACTCCTGATTACAATCCATTATCCAAATTAAAATTTATGTAGAATAATTTAAACTGAAATTTCCCTCAATGAAAGTTCGATATATTTCAAAACGTACTGACATTCTTGAAGATTATTTACCACAAATAAAGTTGATCTAGTATTTATATTCCATATTCTTCATTATACAATATCCATATTGTTATTCATATAAATAATACTTATGAAATTGTATTAAAACTCTCTTTCAATATTATGGTGCATGAATTTGATATAATTAGGTGATGGGTGAGGCCTATAAATTTATATCCCCTAAATTATTGAACTATTCTCTTGGGAAAAAATAGGTTGTGTCTTTGTTTATGACTCTTCCCATAATAAAATAGTGTCTTATCACAAGGACATGAAACTAGGTTGTTTCTATCTTTAATTATGCATTCCATCAGTATATAATTTGTATTATTGATATCCATGTTTTCATATATTGTCATGGATATAGAATTATCCCAATTTCAAGATGAATATGGATTAATGATTCTTACATGTTACTAGAATAATATTTATTCCATGTTTATTCCATGATTAATTTAATTACAAGTTTCCATTATGCACATTTGAGGTCATCCCTTTTATATGATTCCAGTCCCTATGTTATGAAAAAATATTATACATCTGATTTGTTTAGAAATATATAAAGTGTGAAAGAATATATGTTAGATGGTGAAGAATCATTATAGATTAATTAGTTTCTTATATATATTGTAAAAAATGTATGTTTTACAGAATGAACATGGGTTTTTTAGTTTATGTTTTTTAATAATTCTATAAATCTAAAAACATGAAAATATCATTAAGATATATGATATGAAATAAATGTTATTGTCTATTTAATTAAGGCTGGTTATATCTAGGATTTTTTAGCTATTATCAAAGTGAGTATGTAATGTATGTGACTATAGAAATAGATCTAGGAGCACATTTCTTGAGAATCACATTTTTATTATAGGAAATGTTTACATAACATTAAATTTTAGGCTATTTATTGAGGATATGTTAAAGGTTGATAGATAATGTTTATTATATTATATAAACCCTTTAAAATGGTATATTTTTCAATTATAAGGAAATAATTCATATTTTATTTCAGGATACATATTATAGAACATCAGTGACAACCCAAGGAATAAGTTTAAGTATTGGATAAAATCCTCAAGTTTTTGTAAAGTGTAGATTTTATGGTTTTCCTATAAAATATATCCCTATGTGGATTTTGTATGTGGGTGAAGGCTTTGTCACATATGTACCTATGTGTAATAACCTTGAAAAGGGAATACTGGTTATTAACTCGATCACTACCTTTTCACAAAAAAGGATTTATGACTTCACACATGGATATAAATTTTATTGGATATTCCTTAGTTACATAAAAATCTATTATAAACAATTATGAATGATTTATGTTTGAATTACTTTAAGAGATAAGGATAATAAGTAAAAAAGAACCAAACTTGAAGAAAATTAGATTGATCCATAAGTATTAATCGATGAAAAAACGGCTTCACTAGAGAAGGAATATTAGGTTTGAATTTTCATATTCATATGATCATTTACACTGAATTTATTGATAATTATTTTGGGATTTTATATCTGTTTGAAACGTGACCATGAAAACAAAGCTGAGAATGTTATTTACCTTTAACGAAGTATGTGTTATAACCGAATAAGGGAGAAAACTATAATGGTTGATAATAATATTATTTTTATATTTTATAGGAAAATTTGAGTTTCCTAGCATTAACTATGCTAGATATATTGATATTTTAATAATAATGAATCAATTATATATTCCTATTAGTGATTGGTATGTATCGATGACATCTAGGTATTTCCTGAAATTTAAAATAATTATGTTAGACATTTATGGACTGTTCTTCAGTTGTTTTAATTTAATGGTATGGAATCATTTAATAGATCCTATTAATAGCCATGAAAAGTAATTTTATGAAAACGATATATTTTTTGGATAACTATTAGAGAAATGATGATTGAGGTACTGTTGTCACTTTGTTTTGTCACATCGATAATATATTATCAATGGAAAATATTTCAAAGGGAAGAGAAGAAGAGAAATTTAGAAGGACAAGGATTGAAAATCCACTAATGGCTCATCGCATAGGTACCCCCAGAGAAGCATTGATGCCTAGGGTACCTGCGTATCAGTATGTGAGACCGACCTGAGCATCTTCCAAGGAGGTACCCAACATGATAGTCATAAGAGAAAGAGTCTCTTTACCTATGGTACCATATTTTCCTATAAATGGGACAATATGGTATTCATTTGGAATGATGAAATTTCCTGAAATCCTCATAACACTTTGAACTCAAAATTCCTTTTCCCAATCCCATAGAAACATACTAGGTAGTACTCTAAAATGGGATATAAGAGGTAATTAATGACAGGTAGTGTAATTAAATTCCTTCTATGGTTGAAAATAAAAAACACCTATATGAGGAACTCTCTCCACCATGGTAGATGAAAACTAGTGCGAGGTCCCTTTACTTAACTAGGGACATATGAGAGCCACATTCTGGAACACCTATGGAGACCCCTGAAGGTTTGAACAAATCCTCTCCCAAGTTTTGTTGCCCAGGTTGTCCATCACCAAGGTACTGTCACATCACCTAGTTCCACCTGAGTGAATCACCCCCCTGCACGATCCTTCCTTCTCTTAGTCACACCTACCTTCATGGACCTACTTTTGCTCTCTCTTATGCGAGTCTATGATCGGGCCCTAATCAAATCGATCTGTGGATGGGCCTATTTTCTTTTGGCTTCTTATTCTGAGAGGGACCAAATTGAATCCTCCACCAAATCCTACGGACTTGAAATACCATGAAGAGGGGAACACCAATGTTTCTACCATATGGATTTTTATTTCAATAGTCATAGGTTTCCGAAACATCTCTCGCATGGGGTTTAGGGTCTTCATGGTACATGTGGATTTTTTTTGCCTATGGTTAAAAGGAACCTATCCCTAGTAATGGTGTTAAAGAATTATCAGTCTCGGATACTAGGGTTTGGACCATGTCCTTACCTAGTCATCTCTAATACATGGAGCTTCTAGTTCTAGGTAGTGGGGGTGGGGATTATTTTTTTCCATCAAAAATTGAATTAGATCCTATTCCAATGTTATGAAACAATTTTTAGAGCCTCCTTTATAGAGGAATCTCCTATCCTCTCTTGTGTTAGGAAGAAATATTCCTCCTATTAACTTACTCAGTTGTATTAGGGTGTCTATTCCCACATGAATATTCTGGATATGAGGATTGGAGATGGTATGGGAACTAAATAACATCCCATCTATTATTTCCCCATCCTCTTCCACTAGCGGTGGAGGAGAAGTGTGTGGTTTTCAAGATCATCTACTTCTTCTTAATTATCACATTAAAGCATTTTAATTCATGAATCATGTGGTCTTATAATAAAACCATTAATATGGAACCCACATGGTCAGATTATTGTTTCATCAAAGAACCTTCATTCAAATCTTCCTCTTACCGTCATTCAGAGTGACTCCCTAGGCGTGAATCCTCAAAGACATGTATCCAACCTCAGGGCATAGAAGATTTTGTGGTTTCTTAGATCTTCCACTCCCTCATGTTTCTCACAAATAGTGTTACTCACATGGGCTTAGATATTTATGTTGATCATGGTATCTAAAAGAATTCAAACTAGAGGACTCATTCCAAGTGAAATCCCCAACCAATCAATGGAATCCTCTTTAGGTGTAAGCCCCAACCCAACTAATGAGACTCATTTCAAGTGTAAACCCCAACCAATCAAGGTAATACTTTTTAGGAGTAATCACCAACCAAACCTACATGCCTTATTCTAAGTGTAAGCCACAACAAATAATGGGAATCCTCTGTAGAAGTAAGCTATTACCCATCCCATGGGCCTAATTAAATGTGTAAGCCACAAAAAATCAAGGGAATATACTTTATTAGTTATCCACAACCCAACAAATGGTCCTCCTTCCATGTGTATGGTCATAAAAATCAAGGGAATCCTATTTAGGGGTAAGCCCCAACCCAACCTATGGTCCTCTTTCCATGTGTAATACATATCCAATCAAGGTCTTCTACTTTATGAGTACGCCCCAACATAGCCTATGGGACTATTTCCATGTGAAATACCCAACCAATAAAGTGGATCCTCTATAAGAGAAATCCACAACCCAAACAATTAGCATAATTCTCAGGATTAAGCCTCAAACAAAACCATCCTATGGGAATCCTTTTCATGAGAAAGCCCAAAACCAAACCAATCCTTAAGCATCCTTCTTTATAACTACCCCCACCCAAATCCCCAAATCACCAAAGGGAATACTTATTAATAATAATACCCTACATAATCATCTATAAGAGTCATACCACCCTATTATAAAAATCTAAGGACCTCCAAAAGACATGGGTCATCATCAACAAACTATGTGGGCTGATTCGAGTCTAAATGGGATACGTAGGAAGCCTATATGATTTTCAAACCCAACACCCCAATCCAACCCTATTACCTATAGTCTAAATTACATGAAGGGTCTAATTTAAACTAGGATTTCATATTCCATCAAGGATCCTAGGTCCGCTTCATTAAAATTCTAACACTAAACATTTACTAGACACCTTTCACCTACAATTAATTATCGTATGCCACTAAATTTCATGGTGTAATAGTCATGACATTACCTTAAAATGTATGATGTTCCCAATTAATTGGAATCGAAATACATGGGTTATGATTATTTAAATAGGGATACATATGAATCCCATGTCACAAGTCTAATACAATCATAAAAAAACACATCTCATCTCACTAGATGATGATATACTCTAGAGTTCCCCACTATGTGGCTAGAAAACCAGCAATGTCATAATATTGATTGTAGAATCTATAAGTTGTATATAATAGGATACCATTAATAATGAACCATGGATAGATACAGATATATCCATTGATGAAAAACCTCAAATACATATAGATGATTCTAAATTCCACACACATGCTAATAACTAATTCTCAATTTAGGGGTAACCCACATCATACATGGGAATTATTAATGGATTCATGAACATATCTCAAATATATAAGATAGTACCAGATCAGGAAATAATTCCCCCCGAGAGGGTTTTATGATCCCAAATTATAATACTGTCAACCAATTTGAGTTCTTAAGTATCATTGTCCAAATTCCGAAAAAACGCCTTAATTTGGAATATAGGGCCCAATGGATAAAGAACTATTTGGTTTTTCAGTTCCATGAAAAACCCCATTAGAAACAATTAAGAAATAATGATATCCACATGAATTATACCAAAATACTCAAACCCTGGTAATTAAACATTGAGAGAACACATGAATATTCCATGAGGAAACAAAAAATGGTGAACCCAACGTGATTCCTTCCCCAAAATGACAGTTTACCCCACCCAGAGGCTCCTTTTTCTCTCAAAATAAAAATGGTCCAAACAGGATAATCAATCTTGAATGTGCTAATTCAAAATAGATGTTTCATTGTTGAGGTTTCTTTGTTTTTTTATATATTCATAGTCTTCCTTTAATTACGTCCTTCCATTTTTCACCAAAATAAGCCCTAGCCACTATTTAGTATGAGTCTACATCGCCACAGAGGATACCATCACAAAAACATCATCTATAAAACTAGGTCTCAAACTGTTTGGTCTGTTAGTAGCATTAAAACTATAAATTCATGACCCTATAGGCCACCATACAATCCCTACATCTCAAGAAGTCCCACCAATCATCTGGTCAATGATGAATGGTGGTCCTGAAGTAGACGACACCAACAATAATCTTCTATGGTTTCCGGATCCTATCACCGTAACGCAATAACCATTTCATTCCTTATCATAGGGATTTTTACCAAGAGGAAACATATAAAAAAATCTAGAATACACAAGGTTCCTTCTAAAATCCACCTTCCAACAATCACTTCTTCCAACTTTGTGTGGTAGTGTCCCCACAACATGATTAGGGTGTCATCCTCAACCATCCATCCCAAGTCATTCAGACCAAAAAATGAAAGATAACCTAATGAGGGAATCAAACAATAAATAGGGAGCAGTTTTACACCTATTATACAAACGGAGATGTACACCAACCCAACATGGAGGAAAACTATGAGTGGGAACACACATCCTCCAACCTTAATTTTGCCTTCTGGCAGATTCATCTGGAATATCTCAAGTAAACCTTTCATTCTAACCTATTTTAAAACCGAGAGAAAAAACATACAACTACCCGCAATAATCATTTCCTATACTAGACATGATGGTATCATTCAAATAATCCTGAAATTAAAAAATAGTGACAATTCATTAGAAGTAATACACACCCACCTGCATTTATCAAGTTTGTTAGCAGTTTTTTCTAGTAGAACCTAGAGAAGTAATCTGGAATGTCCTGATGAAAAATAGAGGGTAAACCCAACTATCTTCCCCCACACATGAGTACCATCAATATCTATCAATTTTAAAGTGATTATATAATCAATAACATACCCCTACTCCAAATATGTAATTTGCATATATTTTCATTACGACTAATGAAGTCACCAAACATATCCTAGAAATGGTGACATGTAAGACACAAATCCTTTCCCAAAACCTAAATTATTTCTATGACTTTATAAAGGAAATAAAAGTAGTGCCCACGGGACAGACACACATCTCTATTTCCACAAGTGGTGTGACTCATTAGCTTGTCACCCTATGGTATACAATCTTATCATCTCTCATCCAAGAGGGTCATAGGGAAAACTCTCCTATGATAGACAAATGAAAAGATTAGGAACATACACATGTTCCAACTATAAATAATCATCCTCTCTAAATGGACCCTACATGTTAGGGAAAACCCCCTTTCTATGAAAACCACTTCCCCCATAATCTATCCCCAGTCACACGAAAGAAAGAATCCAAAAAGAAGCATCACCAGAGACAATTAGAAAACAAATAGGTGATCTATGATCCCTATCAACTTAATAATGTGGGTATTAAAGACCTTATATGTTTCATTGTAGAATCCAGGATCCTACCCTCATGTTACTAAATTATAGGAGTAGTTGTAGTAATTTTGAAGGTCCTTCTTGTACAATATATCAAGAATTATTTATTAATGACTGCAATCCGATCGATCTCAAAAATTCATCTCCTATTGAGAGTCACGTAAACCCTCCATGTGGAAAGAAGAACATGGAAGAAGTGGGTTTTCCACTTTTAGTAATCCACTATGATATTCGTCCTCATGCTAGAAAACAATGAAACTTCACTTTGTAGTAGTATTTCATGTTGGAAAGGGAATCCTCTTCATGAAAATGATGTAATTAGAAAGCCATCCTACCATGAGTTACTTGGGAAAACAAGATTAGTCATGTTCTATGCATTGTCAATGGAATGTGAAATCCTTTCTCAACCAGAAGATATCCTAAAGTGAATTAAATTATCTGATCCTCCTTTGGATTAGCTTCCTTCTAGAATAACAGAGGAAGACCCTTCCAATCATGTTGTTTATGATAATGTAGTGGGAAAACGTCCACTCTGGTTAGATTTGGTAGAAGATCCTCTAGAAAAAAATGGAGAAGACATGAAAAATTGGGGGGAAAATGAAAAAAGATTACATATTAGTTGTGTTATGTTCTTTATTCATCCTTCAATATAGGATTCCAAAACCGTTGTTAGAAGATTCTATACATGACATCTGTCCCTACATATAGAATACTCTTCGTCACTTGAGAGAGAAAATATTAGCCTATGATGAGTATTAGGGTAATTTTAGTGTAATGGGAGGGATGTGATGCCAAATTTACATGGTATATCTCATAGCTGCATGAAATCCAGAGAAACAGAAAAGATCCCTTCAATGAACATGCCTCAACATGATAAAAATATTGTGATTTCTAATCTTAGGTGGCCCATTTAGTGTTCAGATCAAAGGATGGGGTGAACACTATGATTTACATTTCATTGTGCTCCCTGATTAGAAAATCCATCCAAATTTAGTATCATGAAATGTCAAAGAATTATGATAGCTTCAACAAATGGATCTTATTCATGAACAAATATATGCTCTACAAAAATAGATCCTGACTGACTCTCATTAAAGCTATTTCAGAAGAGAGCAAGTTTTTGGGAGCATTTTTCATCATGCATCTCAAAATATAGTGCAATCCTCATGAATATATGAATTCAGTTGTAATATAGTGAAATTGTCAGAAATATCATGATGATAATCATAAATAAGTGATGCACATGCCTACCATATGATACACCAAGCCAACATTTGTACAAAACTCCATAGAATCTGATGGGCGGTTGCTATACTACTAGCCCTGAAAATTCAAGAGCAAGATTATCCCATAGGGATGTGGTATTTTCATAACCCATACATTGTGGAAAACAAACTAGGACTAAAGATTTGTGAATTTAGAATGGATAAATCCCTATCCCTCAAATATTGGGGATTTTTACCTCAACAACTCCCTCCTTGATAAAAATACTTCTTCCCCCAATTAGGAAAAATTCCGTAGAATAGATCCTCCTAGTTTGTCTCTTTCTATGATCTGGTACCTTCACTAGGGAAATGAAATACTAATCTATCTAGACATTCCCTTTAGATTAATTTCTTCCAATAAGCTCCTAGATAATAATAAAAAAGAGATAGAAAAGCCTTGTTGAGGATTAGAAAATAGAATTCTTGTCAATAAACTGATAGAATTCATGAAATGAATTTGGTGTTAGAGAATGTCTTAAATGAAACCCTTGTAGAACCTGCAGAACAAAAGACTAATTTAGAGGAAAAGTAAACAGAGGAAGCCTTGGCTCATCTTGTGATCCACATGGAAATTATTGTAGTAGGTGTGTTCACCTGAAACCCAAATCTTTCCCAGAACTTGGGAAATTCCTCAACCAAATCATCCTTATCCCCTACAAAAGCATCCAATAAGGAAAACAATAAATGTCATATTGTTCCTCATGGGACCCCCCAGAGTTTACGAAGAATTCAATTGAGGAAATATTTTCCCAGTAGGAGAAAGAGATGAAATAATTTAGGAAACTCAACACACAATTACCTCAAGGTAGAAATTCTAATAGATACAATCTTCTAAAAGATCTTTAAATCACAATCCAAATTGGCGAACCTCGATAAAGAGGTAACACCATAATAACTGAAGAGGAACTGGAACACCCACTCTATGTGAGATACCAACCAATTGTACCCTTGGATCTAACAAATGCTGGTCAGAAATTCCATCTATTGCTTGCACAACTTGAACCGGTATGGGGACATCCTTACATGCCTTCTCCTATGGGATAAATGTCACATATACCACCAATGCCACCATAGATTTTTATTTCGGTCAAGGTATCTATTAAGGCTTCTTAAGAAGACATTCCCTGATGAATTATAAATTCTCTTGAATCATTCATGTATCTATTATAAGCAATGACTAAATAGTGAAACCCAATACAACTACAAACCCTGCTCGAATGCACCAATATGGATCCTCCCCTTCCGAATGTTGGGAACCTAGAACTTCTTATCTTTAATGGATCATGAGACCTAGAATAACATTTGATGGATTTTTTTTCTCACTATGATCCAATTATGGGGACCCCTAAATATTAGGAGGTATTAAAAATTAGGTGATTTATGAAATCACTTTAGGGACTAGACTTTGTGTGGAATAAATTCTTCTAGGATCGTTCAATTATGGGATGGGATGACTTCTTTCAAAAGTTACTCTAAGAGTTCAACTCGATGATACTAAAGATAAATGTCCTTGACCTCTCAAACTGAAAACAGTGATAGAATTAAAGGGTTTATAATTTAATTTCTTGATGAAAAGGATTAAAAAACTCCTTGATTATACAGCTCCCTCAAGAAATATTTTTCCCATCATTATATAAAATCAATGTGGGGAGTTATACACACCACTTAGCCTTGGGAAATACTTATGAGGGTTTTGGGACATTTTCGAGATTTCTCAAAGATTGGAAGACTCCATTGAGAAGAAAAAATCCATTTCCTAAGTAATTCCATCGAATTGGCAAAGGAGAAGTTATAAATCATAGGCTACCACTATTAAACTTTAGCAGGCCCTTATAAATTATTATACTCTGAAGCCTATACCATATCATATAGTTTTACCTCTCATGCATCAGAAACAATGATTTTCTCATAAGGATGATAAAAAAATAGAGGAAAAAATATTTTTAGGAGATGAAAAATAAGTTTTATTAGTTTTTAAATGACCATGTCCATGGATAATTTATTTTGGAAGTTGAAAATAACTTGATCAGTTTTACAAATTCCAATAATCCAAGAAAAGTGGGTAATTAAGATCTCTAAAATTATTTTCCATTCCATAAAATGATGGTTTAATACATTATAGAGTGTTATGTTCTAAAAAATCTTGGAAAAATGATGGTGGAATCTTGTATTGTAAATTTGGAAAATTCACCTTCTCATGTAAAATGTGTTTTTACCACCAATCCATAAGAGAAAAGTGAATGGAACAATGTCAAAATCAGAGTTATGTATAAGTTCAATGACTGTATGGTCATAAATATGACCAAATGAATTCATTATATCCTTATAAAATAGTTGAAATATATAGTTTTGACTTTATCCACTTCCAACACAACACAAATATCTTCATTAGCAGCTCATTTTTATAAAAAGTGGTCTTTCGAAAAGTGACATAACTAGAAGGCTAAGGAGTATACATGTGAAGATGATCATGTACCAAAGAAAAAGTTGCCTTTGACATTAACTGACATCATTATAACATTCCCTGATGCACGGGAACTGCCCCTCCAAATGGTACAATAAAGTTCCACCTATATGAGGGAATATCCATCATATTAGGAGTTGATCTATGGATCCATTAATGTTATTCACTTAATTGATCCCTCCATAGATAATGATCATGATTATGAACCCAAATTCCCTACACTTGATTTGGGAACTAAGGGAATAGGCCACCATTATCAAGGAAACAAGGGAAGATGCGGTTATTCCAAGAGTCACTACTTTAACCACATCCCTTCTTGAACTGTATACAAATCCAAAAAGCATGGTAGAGATCTCTAGTGAAATTAAAAAGAAATTGGTAAATTTCCCAACACATGATGGGGTATACCTTGACATGATTGTACCAAAAGATCTATTAGAGGCTATTACACTGCCTAGTTAACTCAAGCATGTAGGTAGACCTAGTGGGCCTAGCCCTTAAAGAGTGGAAGCACCTTTGGCTTCTGTCAGAAGGAATGATTAGTCCACATCAGACACTTTATATCCTAAAGCACCTAAAAAAAGAATGTTCATACTGGGAAGTGAAAACCATTGTACATGAATTATGATATTTTGAAACAATTATCCATGGTGATGACAAATTTTTCAATCCTAGATGCTCTGAGTCTATCATAACACCTCTGAGAAGTACGCATCAATGTCTTTTCCAGCCCTTGTGAGTTTTAGGTCGTGGTTCCTACTACCAAATTGTATCATGTAGATAATGACCCTATATAATGTCACATGGTAATCTTTTTCATATATTAGGATGAGGATGTGGTCATATAGGGGCACATCATAACCTTGTATATAAATGAAAAGATAAATTTCATTGATATACGATGATATTTCATTGATAATGGAACATGAGTAAACCTAATTCCAATCGGAACACTTATCTAACTAGTATTCAAAAAATATCACTTGTAGCCTTCCACTTTGATGTTACGGGGTTATGAAAAGAATTTAAAAAATCCTCTTGGTGAGATCAATATCAAAAAAAAGTTTTGAGATCTTGTGTCTGACTCAGGATTCATTATTTTTAAGAGGGATATGACCTCCAACATTCTGCAAGGAATACATTAGCGACATCAGTATGTGACTATACCTTCTTCATACAACCCATGACTCAAATATTATATCAATGAAAAAATTGGTACATTTCATGGTGAAAAATCCACATTCAAATCCTTTGAATCATTTTACATTGATGTGGGAATCTATAATAAGGGAGTGAAATAGTCCAAGGATATCGATGTCACTTGAATTAATGCCCCAAATTGTCTGGAGATGATCTCGTCTAATCCATTCAAGTAACTCAGTGTATAGAATTTTTTTCCAACAAAATAAGTCAAAGGGGTGGGCTTAAATTAAGGAAGACATTATATAAATTTCATGATGTTAGTCATGAAAAATTATCTTGACAACACTGAAGAATTCATTACCTCTACAGGTATTAATGAAGGCCTGAATGAAAATGTCTTAATTTAGTCCACTTTTCTCCAACAAAACCATGTTTTGATAGTTAATCTTGAAGAAGTTTTCATGTTAATCGGAAAAGATAGAGTTTTTAACTATCATTACCACATCTCCCCTTATGTGCTTCAAAAAGGCCTCATGTCATCAATATACACATAAATGTTTGCTTCATCTTCTGAATGTCCAAATTCTAGCTCCTCCTCTAAGTCTGAGAATATTTTTTATAACCAACATCCCAGGGAAAGAAATAAGATTAAAATCATGAGGATGGGTAAGTGGATTAAGTCCTCAAGGATGAAACTCCATCATTATAAGAATGTGTCTCCACAACAATTGATAAACTCAGAAAAATAGATTTGGGGACATACAAATATCCAAACCCAACATTGATCAGTGTGGCCACGAAATAAAAAGAAAATGAGGTATACACATCCTTCCTAAAGTATCACTGAGAGGTTTTCACATGGAATTAAATATATATTATTTTCCTTGATTCAGAGGTGGCCAACCATCACTTAGTATTTTCATAAGACCATTGGGGATTCAAATAGGTAGCGAGAAGGATTCACCCAACTCATACCTCCAAAATTAAGGCTAAAGTGGATAAAAAAATCAAGGCTAACTTCATTTATGAGGTAAAATATCTAAATTTTCTTCCCAAAGTTTTCTTAATGAAGGTGAAAAATGGGAAAATCAGAGTTTTCATTGACTAAAGAGATCTCACCCAGTATTTTCTGAAATATAGAATCTTGTTTTCAATCAAACAAATCATGATTGATGAAATAACTGGTTATAAATCCCAATTCACCATGTATGTCTACACATTGTACGATAATAATTGGATGTCCATGTTAGATTAGTATGCCAATCCTTTCAGGGATACCCATAGAGTATTTTTCTATCAGTTAATTCCCATTGGTATGAAGAACACAGATTGCAAATACCAATGAACTATGCATTATATATTCAAAAGTTTTTTGGGGATTTTTTTGAATTTTAATTAGAGAACAATATTTTATGTACCCAAAACATTATAAACACATGTATGACCCATTTATCATCTTAAATAAGATATGACAACATAGCTAGATAATGAACCCCTTAAAATGTTCTTTTGGGGTAACCTCATGAATGTTTCTTGGAATCAGCATACTATATCACGAAATTGATGTTTATTACAGGGAAAACATATATCCTTAACATGTCACCTCATTAAAATGTTAATTAGTTGAGAGGAATTCAAGGAAACTTGTCCAACATCCAGTGCTTCAGAGGAAATCTACCAGGAAAGTGTTTTTGCTTCACCAATCTAATGAAGTATGGGGTCACATATCAATGGATAGATGACTGTTTGGAAGATCTTGATAACCTCAAGAAATAACTCTTGATCCCACCATTATAAATGACACATGTTGAGGAAAATATTATTATTATATATGTTTCTATCCTAGATCGATCACCATGCGCCTTCCATTCCCACAAGAATGATGCTGAGAAAGGGAAAAAATCATTTACAATCTCAGTCGAACCATGATCGATGATAAGAATCATTATTCCAATACCGAGAAGAGCTATCAAGTGTTAATATTCATAGTTCAAAAAATCAGTCACTATATACATCCCATCAATTTGAAATTGGCCTCTCATAATAACTCACTCAAATACATCCTCATCCTTCTTATGATGAGAGGACATCTGGCACATTGGTAGATTATACTCCTATGGTTCCATATACAATTCATACCATAGAAATTAGTGAAAGGATAGAACATTGAATACTTTCTTTTATATAAAAGTTATATATAAACAACATCCTTAAATACCAAATTTTCATATAAATATATATTATCTATACAAGGAATCCCCCAAAAAATAGAAATTTATTTCGATGGTGTATCCTGGAGCCTAAACAGGAGGATAACGGAAGACCCTAGTCTCAAAAAAGTTGGCATAGGGATTGTGGTAATCTCTCTAGAAAAAAATTCCTATCTTACTGTTTCCAATTATCAAAATGATTATCCAACATTGAGGAAGAATGGTAGGGCCTCATCATAGGTTTGGAGTAGGAACACTAAATATTGTAGGACTAGATAGAAGTGAAAGGGGATTCATTGATGATAATTGTTAATATAAATGGGGATTAAGCCATAAAAAATTAAGAGATAATCTATAAAATTGAATATGTACATGGACAAATGATATAATTCCCCTAAAAATCAACATTGACCCACATCCGATGATCATAGAACACCCATGTATATTCATCGGAAAATGCAGCTACAACTATCGAAGACTCCAAATAGAATGAAACAATCATCAAAATTGCCATTGCTTGATGGTCTGAACTTTGGTTCAATTCATAAAAAAGAAGATTGATGAAGTCAGTCTTATCCCTGAATAATATGGTCCTTCCACTGGGTGGATTTTTATAATGATGGACTACCTTAAATATGGTGTTCTCCTGCTGGATATTGATGGGAATTATAAAATATGATGGTGAGTAGTTAACAACACTCTTTATGATGGACCAATTCCCATGAATTTATACTATAAATGGGGCTTTGATGGAGTCATGTTAGATGTATTAATAGAGAAGTGACTATAACTATTTTTGAAGAATTATATGTTGGATTATGTGGTTCCCACCGATCAGTGTGAATGAATTCTAATCAAATTTGATGGCTTTAATACTTTTGGCCTTCAATTTTAGAGGATTGTACATAATTCATCATGAAATGGCATTCATTCCAAGTGAATTCCAACTACATCCATCAACCCTCAGAGATTCTATATACATAGAAATAATCTTGGTCTGTTTCCATATGGGGAATGGATATTGTGGGTCCATACCTTCCAGCTACGTCTAATCAGTTCAAATACATCCTCACTAATATTTCTTTCTTCTCTAAATGGGATGAGGAAATACCCATCAATGAAGATGGGTCCAAAATAATTATTATCTTAGGAAAGACTAATATTATTTCCTTATTTTCTGCCCCTCAGACAATATTGATGGAAACAACACCAATTTCCATTTCATTGTGGTGGAAAAACAATAATAGGAATAAAAAATACAACCGGTCAACCCATTATCATGAAGTGTCTAATGGAATGATCGAGGCCTTCAACAACGCACTACAAAACATTATCTAGAAAATGTTAGACAAAGATAAAAATTTCATGGACTAAAAATATTTTTTAAGCCTTATGGGATTACCGTATGAAAATTTTTACTACCATAGAGGCTACCCTATACTGATTGGTATATGAAACAAAATAATTCCTTCCCATTTAGGTTCAATTACCATCACAATACATTACTTTATGTAACCAACTATCTACACACAAGAAATCAAAGAAAATACTGGTTTAATTAAAGAGGCTTGATGAAAAAAAATCTCACACTTTGAATCACATGGAAGTCTATCAAAATCGGATCGTGTGATACTTTAAAAAGAGGGTGTGACTCTATTCATTCCTACAAGGAGAATTGGTACTTCTTTTTATGACTCCAATGATACCTAAAAAGAATCCCCCAAATCATGAGCCAAAGTGTGAGGGGCTTTCTTTATACACAATTTCCACTCTGACGAAGAATATTCTATTGATCTTAATGGATGGGGAAATCATTACGACTCAAACTAAGGAAAGGTTCCTAAATAAGTATTTTGTGTAATGACATGATGTATTTGTCCTAGATGTAGGATAGTAAATTGCATTTCACTATATAACATCCAAGATGCAATATATTAAATAGTGTTTTTGGTCTTTTTCACAGGACCATAAATGGCATGATGTAATTTTTGTTTCGTACAACATTAAGTTGAATGACATCATTATCTTCAACACATGATGATAAATTTCATGAAATATAGTCCTAGTCGTAAGAACCAAAACTACAAGACACATATGATCCTCACCACATGGAATTAAACAACATGGTTAACATCCACCTCATTTGATGTTAACCCCCCCCCCCCCAAATACTATGAGTTGACACTCCTCAAAGTTCCCCAAATATTAGCCTCCATCTTAGGTGTAAGTACCAATCAAATCCCTATAAACCCTCAGTGGTTTGATATTCCCAATTGTACAAATATGTGAAAGAAAGGATCGACATCTCCCAGACATAAGACCCACAAACACTATTTCCACTCTATACTAGAACATGGTCCCCCTTTTATAGGTATATGTCCCAACATTATGACATCCTTATTGCATGCCGGTAAACTAAATAGTCTGTTGAAGAACTATTTTTTTAATTTCATTACAATGAGATACACAGTGATGACTATATATGCTATATCAGGTCTATATGTAATTAAAAAACCCCTAATCCCTGTGTACGAACTCATAGCTACTTAGGGAATCATTTCAGGGACTATATGCAGCTTTTTTTTTGACAAAAAAGACGGATCCATTAATGATGGAGATCAGCAGAAATACAGAAGCATAACCATGATGGAAAGTGATTGAACCAAAGCAAATCCTCGTAAGGAGGTCCAATGCCAGCCATCTTGTGAGCGGCTTCATTCGCTTCCCTTTTAACAAAAGAGAAAATGCAGGAATTGAAGCCTTGTCTCCGCGATTGAATACACCGGATAATGGGGCCGAAAGGTTGAAGCCCGCCGTCAGTGAGATTGATGGCATTGATTACCGTGAGACAGTCGGACTCGATGTGAATAGAATCCCAACCGCGATCTTTTGCGAAGTTTAACCCAGCAAGGATGGCGGAGGCCTCCGCGACTGAGGGCTCCCAAAGTGTGTAACGTGCTTCATATTTGGCTGCGATGAGATTTCCCAGGTTATCTCGGGCCAGTAAACCTAGTCCTACTGGGCCATCCTTAGGGAGAGAGGCATCCACATTGATCTTAACAATCCCTTCCGGTGGAGGGCACCAGTGTTGGGGAAGAGGAGAGGGGGTGAGAAGTCTTTGTTGCACAAGGTGGTTCTGCCAAACCGCAATCCATGACAAAGCCCGGTCAATCCAAAATCTGGGGGGCCTCCAGAAATGATTGAAAATGGCCTCGTTCCGCCGATTCCAGATAATCCAAGTCAAAATGAACAAGGCGCCTGCTTTAGCCGGCGAAAAGGAGGAGCACCATCGCAGCAGAAGAGAGGATGGATCTGAGGTGACGTCCAGGGACAGCTCGAAAGTTGATCCCCAGCCATTCCAAACCTCCTGGGCCCCGGGACATTGAAACAGAGCATGGAGAGGGGATTCAATCACAGAAGGGCAGAAAGGGCATGAGTTGTCGTATGAAAAGTGTCTGTAGGCAAGGAGGCTCTTTATAGGAAGTATACCGGTACACACCTGCCACCAGAAAAAGCGAACTTTAGGGGGAACATAAAGCTTCCAAATTGATGTCCAGGGCCTCGCATCTCCTTCTATACTTTGAGCAGCAAGAGCTCGCCGGTAACCAGCTTTCACCGAATACTCTCCTGAGCTGTCGTTTGTCCAGTAGAGATGATCTGGCCCTGCATCTGGTACACAAGGGATACTCAGAATAATTCCCCTATCCCTCTCATTAAACCATGAGAAGAGTTTTTCCAGACACCATCCCGCCCCTTGATCATCAAAAAGACAACAGACTGTGGCATGTTCGGATCCTGGATAAATAGGGGATGACGCCTTCGTGCCTGCCTGATCAAAAAGCCAGGGATCAGTCCAAATCTTGACCGTTGAACCATTCCCAATCCTCCAGCCAAGTCCTTTCTTCAGAAGATTACGACCACCCCAAATGCTTCTCCAGAGAAAACTGGGTCGATAGCCAAGATGGGAATCCAAGAAATCCTTATGTGGGAAATATTTAGTCTGGAGAACTCGCGAGCATAGGGATGATGGGTTATTAATTATACGACAACCTTGTTTAGCCAGCAAAGCATCATTAAAAAGGGAAAGGTCCCGGAAACCCATTCCGCCTTCAGATTTTGGTCGGCATAGAGCAGACCAGGCGATCCAATGGACTTTATTTTTTCCGTCTTTTCGACCCCACCAGAAGTTAGATATTCTGGATTGAATCTTTGAGAGCACCACATCAGGCAGTTTAAAAATAGACATCAAATAGCTGGGGACAGATTGAAGAGCCGCCTTGATGATGATTTCCTTCCCGTCCTTGGATATTTTTTTAGGGGTCCAACCTTGTATTTTTCTTTCAATTCGATCCACAATAGCTGAACATATTTATTTCTTTGACCGTCCAACCACCGTCGGGAGCCCAAGATACTTCTGGTGCTTATCGACCCCAGGGATGCGAGCTAAAGAGCAAAGATCTTCTCTTTTCGGCTGGGGGACTCCAGAGCTGAAAGAAACTTTTGATTTACTCTGGTTGATCATTTGTCCTGAAGCCCGTTCATACTGTTGTATCGCCTGGCAGATTGCAGTACACTCGTTAGGGGTAGCTCGAGAAAAAATAAGGCAATCATCAGCGAAGAAGAGGTGGGATATCGGAGGGCCCTTGCGGCACGCTTTCGCCCCATGAATTTTGGAAAACGAAACTGCCCTGGAAAGGAGGTTAGAAAACACATCAGCCACTAAAATAAAGAGGAAGGGTGACAGTGGATCTCCCTGGCGAAGCCCACGGGAAGGGGAAAAGCCTTGGGTGAGCACCCCGTTGACATTAATACAGAAGGATACTGAAGAGACGCATTGCATGATCATGTCAATCCATTTGGTGCAGAAACCCATCTTGAGCATAAAAAGTTCGAGGAAGTTCCATTCCACTCTATCATAGGCCTTAGCCATATCCAATTTCCAAGCCATGATCCCTCGTTTTTCTTGTGTTCGTGTTTTCATGGAATGGAAAATTTCATGAGCAATAATGGCATTATCAGTGATTAACCTTTTTGCCACAAAAGCGCTTTGGTTCTCTGAAATGACGTCGGGAAGCCAAGAACGCAACCGATTCGCCAGGATCTTCGAAAAGATCTTATACGAAACATTGCACAGACTGATAGGTCGAAAGTCCGAAACCCCTTGCGGATTTTTCATCTTGGGAATGAGGGTAAGAATAGTTTCATTAAGAGAGGAAAGGTCCGTTTTCCCTGCCCAAATATCCTGCATCAAATTGCATATGTCTGGACCAATGATGTGCCAGTAGTTCTTGAAAAAGAGGGCGTGGAATCCATCTGGTCCCGGGGCCTTCGTCGAGTGGATTTGCTTTAAGGCCTTAAGGGTCTCGTCATTCGTCACATCTTTAGACAGCTGTCTATTCATATCGTCAGAGATCACGGGTTTCATGCAGTCCTCAATCTCAGGAGAAATGTCAGAATGGCCTACAGAGAAGAGTTTCTGAAAATAACTTAGGAAAGCTTCTTGGATTCCCCCTGTGTCAGTCACTTTACTGCCATCTGATTTTAGAATGCCAGAAATAAAGTTTTTTCGACGTCTTGCTGAAGCCTTCTGGTGGAAATACCGGGTATTAGCATCCCCTTCTGCTATATGAGAATCACGCGCTCGCATCGCCCTATAATCTTCCTTATTGCGCAGGGCAACATCCAGCTCTCGTTGGGTTTCACTAATTTTGGAGAGAATGCTGCTATACGGGGGTTTGCTAAGAAGATAGCCGATCTTCCTTTCAAGAAAATTGCATTGCCGGTCCGGGTGACGGAATTTAGAGTAGCTCCATGCCTTCAGCTCAGACGCTACTCGGAGAAGGTTGGTTCTCAGATCAGCTTGCCCATTCTTCCAGCCTGAACGGATAACCGCCTCGCACTCAGGATCTTTTGACCAGAAGCTTTCGAATCTGAATGGTTTCCTGGAACTCGTAACGTGCTCATTATGGGTGCAGTTAATGACAATTGGGCAGTGATCCGAGCAGTTGAACGTGAGGTGTCTGATATGGTACATTTTGAAGAGGTTCATCCAATCCATTGAGCCAAAGAATCTATCCAGACGTTCAGCGATACGATTTCCATTATAACTGCCTCGGAACCATGTGAAAGGATTACCCATGTAACCCAGGTCCATCATCTCTGCCTTAAGGATAACATCATTAAAATCATCCATAGACGTGGAGGAACGCATAGCTCCACCTTTTTTCTCCTTTTGGAAAAGGATCTCGTTAAAGTCCCCTCTAAACAGAATGGGGCTTGGCAGATCACAACGGAGTTTGCAAAGAAGATCCCAAGATTTCCACTTTTCAGACTGGGAGGGCCAGCCATAGAAGCCCACAAAAGTCCAGGGGGGGTTGTGGGGATCACAAATGGAAGCAGCCATGTGGCGCTGTGAAAAAGACAGGAGCCTAACATCGACATTATCCTTCTAGAGAAGACATAATCCCCCCGAATGACCCTGTTGGGGGACCGGGAAACAGCCCTGGAAACCGCATTTTAGAGCAATATTTGTGATGTCCTTGTTTTCCAATATGGTTTCGGACAGGAAAACCATATCAGGGCAACTTTGAGCGCAATGGCAGTGGAACATACGAACCGTTCGTGGGTTGCCAAGCCCACGGAAGTTCCAGCACAAAGCAATCATTGCTCTAGGTGGGGTCGGGCCTGACCCACCTCCGCCTTTGTCTCTTGTGGGGTTAATGGTGTACTTGATGCTTTCCTCCTTTTGGGAGGACTGGTTTGCATACCACTGGACTCGCTTTTCCGTTTCAGATCTCCCGGTTTGGGATTCCCTGGGAAAACGCCTTTACCACCACCGCGTGCCCTTTTCCATGTTCTACGAGGAACATGTCCTGAAGGTGAGGCTTCAGTCATCCTAGAATCGGCTTGCAGAAGGGCATCAGTTGGGATCCGCTTTGGACTCTGCTCAGCTTCAGGAGGATCCAAGGAAACATGTTTCTGCCTCGGAAGCTTTTCTGGAGGTTCTTTTGGTTTAGGTAGCGGCCCAATTGAAGTAAAGAATGCTAAAATCGGTGTAGTTAAAACGGAGTCGGGTTCTGTGATACCCTGAATCAGGTTACTATCTCGCCGAGCCCCATCATTGCATCTGACGATAATCTCTTGGGAGGCGTTTCCATTTCCCCTAATCTCAGCTGGGGATTCTTTTGGGAAGACAGGTGGTCTCATCCTTATAATGGAAGGTTGTCCAGATTCCGGTCGCCTTAGATGGGCTGCAATGAGACGGTCCCGATCTATTTGTCTCTCCGCCTCAGGGATATATGCCTCTCTGTGTGCTTTGGCCCGGAGCCACGGACCGTATTGTAGGGTAATATTTTCGGCGGAATTCTCTGGCTTTGACCCGCATGCTTTCTCAAGGTGGCCGATACGTCCGCAAAGGAAGCAGAAGATTGGTAGTTTTTCGAATTCGAACGAGATCCAAGTGTTGGAATCATCATTTTTCAGAAACATACCTCGCATTAATGGTTCAGACACATCGATCTCAGCCTTTATTCGGACCCAGGGGCCCCATTGTATTGGGTCCGAGCAATCCCACTCTAGGAAGTGACCGATCCGGTCTCCAATTTCTTTCATCACATGTGTTGATCTCCCCTGAAACGGTATTCCTTTAATTCTTACCCAGAACGGGGATCGGGTAAGTGTGCAATTCTGAATCTCGTCTCCCCCTTTAAATTCCTCCATCAGAATGAGATGATTGTCAAAGGACCAAGGTCGTCCTCTGAGGACTTTATCTTTGTCTTTCTCCCTGAAGAACTCAAAAACAAGGATTTTGTTCTCAATTTCCCGGATGGCTACTCCAGCTTCCAATTTCCAAAGATTTTGAAGGGTGGTCCTAAGGTCCTTAAGGTTAAATGGTGTCTCGGTCGCCAGTCTTCCGATAACCAATAAAGCCATACGTTTTGTCAAAGTGTTGTCTTCATTTCTGGGGGTTGCGAGTGGCTCTTTTTCTTTGTCTGTTAATGTGAGGTTCTTCCATTGGTTCAGCAGAGCCGTCTCCATGTTGAGAGCCACGAAAAATTCCCAGGGAGGGAAAGGCCAAACAGAGGTCCCCTATCCAAGGGGAGTCAAGCCCAGAGGGGGTCCCCGACCCCGAGACTCCGGCTCAGTCCGAACCAGCGCAAGCTAGTTCTTCACAACCGAAGCTTCGCGGCCAGTAGAATCACAATTTTTTCCAGACCTCCAGGAATCTACAAAAAGAATCTCAGACCGTATTTGAACAGTAATTCGCACAGGTCAGGCCCGACCCCACGATTTCTCTGTTCCGGCACTACCCAATATAAGTCCTCCAGTCAGGTGCGGCCCGGAAGCTCCATACCACTATTTCTTTCCGTGCCAGCTCTACACGACCCGATCCTTCAAGCAAGGGAAGACCACCAGCCGCACCAAGACCTGCGCGGCCAACAGCAACGCGCTGGGGACAAGCTCAATCCACAACCAGCCCTGCGCGATAAATACTAACGCGCTGGGTAACACAGACAGAAAACGCGCAAGCCCCCTCGCGCTTCAACTTGCGCACGACCCCTCGCGCTTCAACATGCGCGCTTCAACTCACGCTTCAACTTGCGCGCAAGTCCCCTCGCGCTACAACTTGTGCGCTGGGTAATTTCCTTCGCGATTACGGAGCAGAGGGTGACGGAGACCACGTGGATTCGCAGGTAGGGAACAGAAAAAGGATCGAAAAAACGGGGGGGAGCTTCGCGAGCCTGACCAGCTTCGCGATTAATCCTTCACGAAGGCTGGGAGGACTTCGCGGGACAGTGTTGCTCTGCCAGAACCGCTTCGCGAAGCGAGGACTCGGTGGTCCGTCGCCAGGCAGCACAAACTTCACGCAAGCAGGATGAACAACGGAAAAAAAGGAGAAAGGGGAAAAAGGAGGAGCGGCGACGGACGGCAGCGCAGAGCCCCAGAGGAAACCTGGACCAACACCGGGTTCAGAGAATAGCAGAGGACGAGGGTTGGCCCCGCTTTTCTGCAAGACACAGACGGCGGGAGCCGAGGCACAGGCGGCGAGGGAAGCCAAGGGAAACCGGAAAAGTTAAAGGAGGGAAGAGGGGGGAACACCGGAGTGAAGGAGGACCATAACACAGGGAGGAGAACAATCGCGTGGCGCAGACCTCGGGCGGAAGCGCGAAACACGCGAGAAGAAGCGGCGCCGCCGAGAAAACGAAACGGCCGAGGAACTAAAACCCTAGAAAATCTAGGAGAGAGACGCTCTCACGCAGTGGAGAGACATTTAAACATTATATGCAGCTTGATTCTCATTCTGATTAGATATATAGTGACTCCTAGATCCTCTATCCTGGGTCCTGCCACAATAATTTATATATATATACCCACCTTTCCCCACATCAAATCCTAATTTATGTGTGTTACAATTTTCAACAACTACATGCATTGTGATTCTCATTCCAATGAGACACATAGTGATGCCCGAATCTCAAATATCGGGTCCAACTGCAACACAAAAATATCCCCCACTCCCTACGTATGGGTCAGACCTACATAAGGAACTAATCAAGAACTACACGTGGTGTGATTTTTACTCCAACAGGATACATAGTGAAGAATGGGTCCTATACAATGGTCCATCCATGATATTACCATTTCCTCACCGCTTGAAATCGAACTACATTGAATTCCATAACTATATATGGATTGATTGTTGCTTTATAAAAATTCAAAGTTACACTTAAACTGTGTGTCTTAAGTCCATTTATCATATTGGAAAATATCATAGCCCCATTTTCCCCACATCAAAACCTTATTATTGTGGATAATGGTTTTTATGAACTATGGATGTATTGATTCTTTCTCCAGAATGATACATAGTGATTCCCATGTTTAATACCCAAGTTAAACCATGATATTCCCATGTCCCCATTGGATGGAATTAAACAATATGGAATTCCATAACTATGTATGGATTGAATCTCATTCTAATGAGATACGTTGTGACACCCAGGTTCTATCCTTTGGTCCACCCACAACATCTCCCCTTTTTTATATCAGTTTATCTTCATCCTTACCTCCTGATGTTAAAGTGGATGTCCAAGGTCCTCACCACAGGGAATTAAACTACATCAGAGTTCAGAAACTATGTATGGATTGATTCTCATCCCAATGAGATACGTAGAAACATCGGGATTATACCTCATAGCCCAGTCACTAAGAAATTATAAATTCCCCTAACCATCACTTGTGTTTCCTTTGTGTCATAGATGAAGATTCTTCTACCCTTTATTTCTCACACTGAGCATAGCCCATGTCATATTATTAGTTTTATTAAATTATATCCCTACACATGTAAAAAATATCAATTTTTCTTAGGATTATCATGGCCCTAAATGAAATACCTTAAAAGAAACACCAGTTTTCGTCATCTCATAACAATAAACAAGACGATTTCTTATAGAACTATGTGTGTCTTGATTCTCATTCCATTAGGATATATACTAACATCTAGATATTCATTATTTTGATAAGATGAAACATAATATAGAAAATACCATCATTATCAAATGTATGGGTCAAATCTACATAAGAGGATTCAATGTGGGTTCTCAACCTATGCATGAACCTGTGTTCAAAAAACTTCTCTTCCCCTTCACACATGAATTCAATAAATATGGGATTTATTTGAGAACTATGTGCAGCATGACTCACAATCCAGTGACATATTGTTTGATGACTATGCCTTATGTCCTAGTCATATCCTTGGGGTTAGGAGGAATGGCCCCTCTCCTAAAAACAGACAAACGTACATGAAGAAGATTTTAATCTGGGTCCCCTCATTAAGGGGTCCACTAAGGAAATAGATATGTCCCCCTTATATATACGAGTGAGATATACACAATGGAATATAAAATTTAGGGCCAATATCAATCCAAATACTTCCTTCATTATCAGACATATCCACTCATAATGCTATGCTCTTGATCTTGGAATCATTCAGATCTTCATAACCATTCTATGGCTCCCAGTGGATAAATGTCTGATACATGAGGAATCGTTTTCCTAACTATACTATAACATTCCACAGTTGGATTTTGATAAAAATCCCCACAAAATTTGATTCTAAGCAATAGGATTCAACTGTTTGACTATACTATACTATTACCATGTTGTATTTTCATAAAACGACATGAAAAACTATTTTTTCAACCAGTGGTAACTTCACAATTTGGAAAACCCTCTTTTATCATTGTAAGTTATGATGACATTATGTTGGAACCCGTGATTCAAAATCAGTATATGATCATCCCTTTCACATCTGTAATATACCATCTTTAACAACTAGAAAAACTCAAAGAATGTGGTTTACAACATCATCCTTCGGGTCTAAAATATGCAAGAATAATCTGGGTCTGATAGGCCACATATCAGCTATCATTTCCATAATATTATTTTCCTTGTCATATAAACTAAAACTAAAAGTATTGTATTTATTATTCTTGGGTCAACCATAGATAGAGAAAATAATCCCTTGATTCATCTTAAATTTTGACTTGAAATGATTTCTTTGTATTCAGGTACTTTTCTACCATAAACAAAACTCTATGCATGGGGAAATCCAAATCTCTTCAGACTTCCATCAGATTTTAGTGATAGGATGTAATAATTCCTAAGAACTTATTTTCCTAACAATGTTGTAATACATCCCATATGAATGTGAATAATGTATCCCATGAAATTGTTTTTTCATCTTAGGGATGAAATAGTTGACTATACTTTAATGTTCCCAAGTTGGATTTGAAAAAAATCCCAAAAAATGGGATTTTCAATCATGAGTAACTTCATCCTCGGGATAGAACTCAAATAATGCCATAACCCCTTTCCCCAACACCACCCTTCAGATTCGAGGATCCCCAAATCATAGATTATAAACTTATCCTCTAACACCTAAATATAGTAGAAAATATTCAGAATGATCACCAAATACATGATAATTAACAACTTTTCTATCAAGGATAAATACCTTGAATTATAGCCCCGATAATTTTCTTATTGTAAAACTTTAAACTGAATAGTATAATGTCTGTATTGTATTACTCTAAACCATATTTCATAACTTCATAGTCAGGATACATTAAACAGTGTGAAAAATTCCTTTTTATAAGATGTTAAATGACATGGTCAATGCCCTGGTCGCCTGACATTAAACTGTACAATATTATAACCTTTTTCAAAAAAGTGTCTCCCCCACTATATCAGTCATTTAATAAAATGTACCATCCTTCAAACAAACCGAATTGGTGTTGGAATAGTTTCCCATTCATGTAATATTATAACATAAATTCCCCCTTTATTCTCATACATCTTCTCATGGAAAACCCATCTATCATGGTCTTTAGAAATATGAATCTCCATAATCACATTTTGATCATCAGTAGTCGAATTTTAGAATTCACGTGTACTCATTTTCATGGATATACAATAACACTCCCTAGTTGAATTTTCATATGTTTCCCACAAAATGGTCTTGTTAGTTAATTGATGCAACTTTTTTACTATATAATTCATTCCCTAGCTATCCTTATATAAAGTATCCCATAAAATGGGTTTGTTAACTAGTGGTAACTTCGTCCTTAGGATAGACCTCCCCTATTCCCAAATATCATGTTTTAGATTCAAAAACCACACCATTATGGCTTATAATTACCATTAGGGAATCTAAAGAGTGTCAAAACATCCCTATCCAAAAATTATTTTTTGGATTCTCATTTCAAAATTTATGGTCAATGTTGTTTGAATAAAAACATCAATCTCACTAGTCTGACAGTAATGACTTTTAAAGTCTCACAAAAAAGTGAGAGACTTAAAAATCACCAGATTAGAAACTCAAAAAGGTCCCTCTTGACCCAAAGTCCACTCTCAGGCCTCTAGAAACGCACTCCACACAATTTAGAAAAAATATAGAGTATTAAAATGATAATATGCATAAAACATTATAGGATATAAATCAGAACCAGGTAGTTTAAGAAAAATTCATGTCTCGCCCACTATGTCTGCACTGTAATAGATATAAGAAAACAAAAAATTCAAAATACACCCCATGTAATAGGGTGATGACATATAAAACAAACAAAGTTAGTAGGTTTGTGTATATAACCCTATAAATATTCAAACTATGCTTGTATAACCCATGGATTAGGAAAAATTTGGAGTGTCTTCCCATACCTATCATTATGGTTACGACTAACATACATAAATATATTTTTCTATGAAAATCCGTCACAATATTAAATAATAATCAAAGAATAAAAATATGGATGAGTACATAGATGATTAGAAAAATAATACTTTTCATTTATGAACTAAAATAAAAGTAGAGTATCCATAAGATGTAGTATCTCAATCAGAATTCACAAGAGACCATCAACATAACTCTTTATTTATCAAACGACCTCTTGAGCGCCATTTGCTGCATGTTGAATCCCAACCAACCAAAAGGATTCAGTCTCCAAATCCCAATGAATCACGTCCAATATATCCACATTAGTACTTGACATATCAGTTTTGGATCCTTCTAATGAATGGTGGAGATTTACAATCTACTCATAAGTGTAACCTAATTCCTATTGATGATATGATAGTTGGATTGTTTTCTCATTAATATTTTTCATACATTACTCCTACATTATAGTATGGTTGGCCTCCACCAGGTAAAATGTATCCCAGATATCATCAGTTTCGATGAGTAGCTTCACCTTTATGAGGTATTATTAATGCTCATGATATCACTCCCATTTTTGAATGATCTCATTCAAAGAAGCATGAATCATGTAATAATCAAATCATTAATATCCCTTTATTTATAGTAGGAATTAAAGCCTATAGATTTGTGATGGAAGGTCATTATGAGGAGTCTCTAAGATTATTTTTCAGGTATCCCTCCATGACCCACAACATTTTGGCATGAAAATCATTTTACAACTCCAAATCTGACCAAGATCCACTGTTAGAGGAAGAAATGTACTTCAGGATAATTTCACTTGTTGAGACACCCTACCATAATCCCTCATGTTCAATAATGTATTTATATTCTGTTAGTGATTGTACTGGAATATAAGATCTTCCATTAGACCCAACAAGAAATGTTGATGGTGCTGGATAGTGGGAGAGACACACTGTTTGCCACAAAAAGGATAATATAAAGAAGCAATATGGGATGATTCATGCGGTATGTGACACTCATCCAATAATGGGTTATCAATATGGGTTAACTCAATCCTAGTGTCCCCAAAGTCATTAGTTTAAACATGGACCTCTTGTTGAGGATCACACTCCTGGGTTCGCTCAGAACTAACTAAACAAAGCTCAAGAAGATTTCCCATTTCATGCTTAACCTAAATCAGTCCCCACACAATGATGGTAGTTGGATATAAATTGGAACATTGTTTTTATACCGCTGATGCAACATTTTACATAGAAATAGTATCATATTTCAAACATTCATTATCAAAACAGTAAGAATAAAAATATTTTGTGCAAAATAAAATACTCACATCTATTCAATACCATATTAATTTCCTCAAATTCTGTTAATGTAGTGGGAAGGTTAATATGTTCCAACATTTCTTCGATGATTATTCCAATATTTATAATGGAATGTATTGATATCCAACGCCCCATGGTAATTTCATCCAAATAGATGCACAAAATATTTGGTTTTTGACCCAATAAATCACCCCCTTTTGATGACTTGATACCCCGAACAACTTCCTCAGTGACAACCATTGGGTCAAAATCAGTCATTGTAGGGTTCTTAGGTGTATGAGATGAACATGAAATATCATAGGTATGAAATTCAGTAACCTATTTATGAAAAAATGTTATGTAACTTTAAAATTACCAAAATACACATCACTCTCTACATTCTTAAGGGTAGTGATGGGAGCGGATTAAGTTTCATCAACCCTCAACACTTCTTATATCGAAGGAACTGACTAACCAACAAGGATTTGTTCTTGGTTGAGAGCTCCATCCTATGTTTTTGGTGTCACACTTGTATTCTCTTTGAGATATGAGAGGGAAGGAGATTCGAAAATACTGAAATGGGTTAGATATTTTTTTCTAGATAAATTAAAGTTTTATAGTACTGTAGAGATATATCGGGACTAGAAAGGAGTTTATCCAAATATTTTACACTTCATTGTTCTTTAATTTTCTATAGAGGACAACTTGAACCAACCTCCTCAATGAAAAGTATCAGTGGGAGTGATATAGTTTCCCCCGCCATATTAGAATCCATAGTTCATTGGCCTAGATATAGTTATCAAGGTTTAGGAGATGATTCATCAATTCTGAATGGGGTACCTGTTGGTCCATATTTCGTCGATGGAACCTCAGTTAATTCACCCTTAGGAAGCTGAAAATCAAAATGTCATTCCCTTCCACAACAATTCTTTGTTCCAGATAAAATAAAATTAGATAAAAATAAGAGATAAGAAAAAGGGTGCTTATATCATAGGGATTGATAGAATCAATTTATTTATCATATGATGGGTTGTCAACCCATTTAGTAGTGGCTCTTCGCATAACAGGTATTTGGTTATCAGCTTCATAAATGATCATCTAAAGTTCCCATATATAGATAATTACCTCAGTAAAATTTTCTATAAAGTGAATATCAGAAAGGGCATGGGAATATTCTATCCCTGGAATCTATAGTTTAGTTTGAATAAGTGACCATATGATTTTAGCATATGGGGACATGTCCATAAAAAATTATACATACTCTAATCGTATGAATTTTTAGGTCTTCCCAACTTGACGTGGATATGATTCAATAGCCACAGATTTCATGAGCATACCAACCATCTATGTCATATATGAGATATGATACTATAGAACAAGATTATCTTCATGATGATGATGACTAAATCACCTGGTATTAGACTCACATTTTTATCCCTTTTGATTCTAGTCGACAGACTGTGTAACACCCTGATATTTTGTGAAATATTTTATTTTTGAATTAATTTAATGTTTTTTATATTTTTAATTTCATAAAACAATAAAATTAGTTTATTTTATATTAATAAACAATTTATATATTTTATTATAATCAATTGAAATTTAATTATGAACTACATGAAAAATAACTTTTACATTTCTATACATGGAATAATTAGGTTAGCTTACATTACACGCATCACCTAATTTTTACCACCTTTTAATGGTGCACCAATTTCAAAACAAAACATTGAAAATTTTCAAAATTTAATTTCTTAAAATAAACTTAATTTTTAAATTTTAAATATCATTTTTAGATATGGGTGAAATGTTTATATTTTTCTGAAAAACTACATTTTTGATGAATAGTGAAAATATCATATTTTAGTTAAAAAACACCACTATATTTAAATAATAATTAATGTCAAATTATATTTGAAATTGATTTATAATTATTACATAGATCAATTATAAATATTTTAATCCAATTTAGGTCATTGGAATCGTTTTTATATTGAAATTAGATATAAACACTTATTGAACTTTTGAACATTTTAATTTAAAAACCCACTTTTTCACCACATATGCGGTATTGGCGTTAAACATAATGTTCCCAGTTTTATGATTTGAATTTTAAAAAATTGACATAAATAGTTATAATTAGTATAATATTTGTGGTATGATAAGATCAACTTAATTTTTGACCTAAAAGATTAGTGAAAGTGATTAAAATTAATCATAGCGATTAAGTTAAGATTAAGCTTAATTAAGAACTAAACCTTAACCATAAGGACCATAATGACCTGATAAATTTTCTAAATGAAATTGGATGACAATAATTTGATTATATATCATATTGGTTCTAATTTTATGGGTAATTTTCATATTATTAACTGTAAGTTCCCTATATAAAAAGTTACGTAAAGAAAAATTCAAAAAGGGAACATTCCTTACCTTTAAAATTTATAAAACACTAGGATATGTAAAAAAATCACATATTTGGTTATAGATATAATTTATAAATATAAATGGGTTAATATTATCATAAAAATTTATCAATAATTTTTAAATAAGATTTAGGTATTTAAAATCCTTATGAAAAGACAAAATATTGATTATTTAGTTAATATTTAACAAAATTAATTGATAATATAAATGTTAAAAGTGAAGTGAATTGATGGAATTATTACATTTAATATCTAATGAAGATTAATATATCATTTTAAAAATATTAAAATGTAATTTATTTAAATTACAATTTTTTTATATTTTATTATTAAAATTAAATATATAATTTCAAAATTGACATTATTGTTATTTTACAAAAAATGGTATTTTATTAAATGATTAAAAATTAATAAAACAAAAATATAATGATAATTTATTTTTAAGGGTTAAATTATATTAAATATTGTATATAAATTAACAAATTTATCTTTTATAATTAACATATTGACTCATAGATTATAAAAACATTGTTAGCACAGTCAAGGTTTAAGTAGTGTTTTGCATGTCGCATGTGATTGCTTTGTCTAATTATTTCAAAAAAACAAGAGTTTTTTATATTTTAAATTATGTATAATATTTATAATTATGTTTATCTATGTTATATAATAAGTATAACTATATTTTAGTTTTTAATGGATCAATTTACTTTATTAGAAAACTATAAGCTTTAATAAAAACGAAAATATTAAAATTGGGAAAACTTAGAAGATAAGGAACCATATTATTAAAATGAACATATTTTTTGTGTTGTATTTTTTTTAACCATAAAATAACAATAATCCTATATATTTCCATTTTTTATGCAGATTAGGTAAAAGATATCTCCCATTATTTAATACCTTTTGGTATTTACAAAAGTGCCACTCCCCCTCCCCTACAAAAAGGAAATCAATATACACATTCCTCACACCTCTCAAGAAACATTGGATCATCCAAAATCTGCTTAAATTGTCTCCCAAAATACCTCCCTACCGCTTTGAAAACTATTTTTTAGAAGGGAAAAATACAATGAATCCTTTTGGAAAAAACCAAATGGAGTAACCCAATTACGATTTAACGACTTCTCTGAAGCTCCTTTCTTTTATTTTCATTTTCCACACCCTCCACTCTCTATATTCCATGATTTTAAATATAAAAAATTTCTTAATTATTATATTATTTTTTATGCTAATGGTTTTACCTACACTTACACACAACTCCATATAATGGTAAACGAACATACTTTTAATGTTTACAGATAACTACCACCCCACAAAACGATGATTGTTCATTTTTCCTTACCACCTCTCATGGGGAAAATTATGATGGAAAAATTATATATATATGTTATATATTATATTAATTATTTATTTATGAATATTTAATAGTTTTACAACACATATCTTAATACTTTACATTTGGTTTAAATACAATAATTTTGTTTGAGGAAGTGTGGACTACCACCTCATCAAAGCTATGTGATTCATTCACACATTACATGGAATGTATTAAGGATGGATTCAGTGAAAATATATGATATATATGATATAATAATTATACTATAATAATTATATATATATATATATATATATATTCATTTTTCATTTACCTTCTTTCTTTCAATACAACAATAAAGACGGAAACAACATTCATGCGTACTTATGGCTTACCGTCTCCAAGAACTATATATTCAATTTCACAATTCTATATTCCATAAATTATTATAAAAATCTATAATTAATATAAATAATATTTATATCATTATTTTCATTATATAAATCACGATATAGGTATATGAATCAAATATATTACAAATTAAGACACTTGCGAAGAACAAAGAAAATACTACCCGAAGTGAAACCTTAACATTTGATTATTAACAAGCAGGTAATATATGG
The DNA here is from genome assembly GCA_963277665.1 of Viscum album. Taxonomy (NCBI): domain Eukaryota; kingdom Viridiplantae; phylum Streptophyta; class Magnoliopsida; order Santalales; family Viscaceae; genus Viscum; species Viscum album. The sequence continues at coordinate 519,393,037 of OY728141.1, forward strand.
TCATAATAAAACAAAATATTATATTAGATAAAATAATATGTATCCATAAAATATTTATAACAAATTTATATTTATTATACATATTTTTTTAATGAGTACAATGAGAGTCAACACAAAAGGTAAGGGGGTCTCATCTCACATTTTATTTTTGCGAGACTCCTGCTTTAATCACCACTCACCTATTTTGTGTGGTGTATATACTACCCATGAATGTATTATATTTATATTATAATTAAATTTATGGATATTCAAAAATCCATTATATGTCTTAATTTTATGGGGTTTATGTATCAAATGTTACCAAATCAGTAAGATAGTTTTGTCTTAAATTACATTTTGTGAGACACATACCATGTTATGAACCTATTTTTTATGAGGTGTACAAAATACATTTAACATGTTATATCATGAATATTATTCCATTAGTCATATGTTAAGCTTCATTTAATTTCAATTTATTACATAGGGAGTATGGTTCAATGTTACAAATTTATAAGGGTTTATAGAAACGATCTCATCGCTTTTTGATATTTACTATTATTATGCTTTCATTTTTGAAATATTATTATCCATATCTCATGAACATTAATTAATTTTATTTATCTCTGGTTATTAATGATTTATTAATGTATTGAAACCATTATTCTACTCATTGGTACTTAATATTATTAGGAAAGTGTTTCATGGAAAGTCTCACTTTACCTCTCTTCGATTAAAATTATATTTTCTTTAAAAACCATGATCTCTGAAAGGGTTTCAAATCCTATTCCAATATTATTTATATTTTTTCAAGTGGTTTCAAATAAAAATATTCTTAAAATGTTTTGAATATTGTTTTATATTTTTTCAAGGAAAAAGTATTTCAAAATGTTTTCAAGCTTCTTTTTTAATTTTTCAAGGGAAAAGGATTTCAAAATGTTCTCCAAGATATCTTTATATATTTTGAAATATTTTCAAAGGAAATTGCTTTCAAATGTTTCTATGTTTTCAAAATCCTTTTTCAATGGAGAAATAATATTTTCCTCAAGGAAAAATTTTTAAATGTATTTAAAAATTATTTTCCATCTAATATGGTATTCATTGATGTTACTCATGACTTTATAGAAAATGTAACACTCCGACCCCAGTTACCCAGAGTCAGTGCATTATTACACAACATTGTCAAGATCGCAAGGAAATAATGTCTCGAAATACCGAGAATTTTAGTATTATTAGAAATAAGATTCATACATAAGTTCAACTTTACAACTTGAAAAGAAATAAAACACTAATTTATTCCATTAGAAACATCCAAGCCTCCTAGATTATGTCTGCAAGTCACTCATAACTAACTTCTTCATATCATGGGAAAATGAAACATAAGAAAGGGGTGAGCTCAAATGATCATTAAGGGTAAGCAATACAACATAAGATAACATAAATATTAAGCATGGTGAATAATTAAAAGCACATGCCTTTATAAATTATAAACATGAACACCTTTATGGTAGGAATATAAGCTGATTAAACAATGCCATAATAAAATAGAATCATGGGTATTATACTAGTCTAATGACCACATGAACCATCAATATTATTTTCATAATGAGGGAATGTATAATGCTAGACATTCTGATTTTTTTTTCAAGGCCTCGGCCACGATGGCTAAAAATGATTATGGCCTCAGCCCAAACCATATATCAAATTGGGAGAGTCCTCAGACAATTCCATATCTAGTTGTCTCATGAGACCTACCGAGGAATCGAGGAGCTATAGTGGGCTCCACCCGTCACTTACTAAGTCCAATATATTCCTCATATGAAAAGGATTAAATATAACATAAATATACATATTTAAAATACCATACGAAATGTCAATACTTTAACCATAAAACATGAATGGTATAAAAATAACACATCCACAGTCAAACATATCACAAAACCTTCAATACAATATGGAAGATTTTTATCATAACGAATCGACTTCAAACAAGTATAAAATCCATCAAAGGATGTTGACATAGATGAAATCAAAACTATTTGAGAGAAATATATCTTTATCTTTTGAAATCATTTAATGTTAAATAATTATGAAAAACAAATTTATTTTGAAAATATTATTATAAGATTTTAAGGGAATCTTTGACGATGTTATAACAGTAGAGAATAACCATACCCACCGTAAAAGTTAAAAAAGACATTCTTACCTTAATTTTGTCGAAAAGGTTGTAAAGTACCTTGTTTGGAAAACGACTGAAAGATTCATTTCAAAACATATAGGATAAAATAAAGGTATAAATGACTTTAACCCATTGTATATTAAATATTAAAAATGTTTTTAAATTAATTTTTAAGAAACATGGATGTGGAAGATTAAGAGGTCCTAATAGAAACTTACATAAAAACAACCTTAGATAATAAAGAGATTGTAGAATTAACCTTCACCTTGTAGTTTTACTTGGTGGAGGGTACATTAAACTTAAATATAATAGTTAAATAATTTTTATTAAATTATAAAAGAACCATATACATAAATATGATATCATATATGATCTTCTAATATTGCTTTGTTAATAATATTTTAGTATTATCGTCATTTCGAGTTTTAAATGATTAGTTTTCCTTTGTATTTTTTATTACATAAGACATGTTTGTTATGGATAGTATTTATTTTATTCATATCCAGAATTATATTGAGTTTGTAAACATTATTTTTAATCCTAAAATGAAAATTATTCTTGAATTATTATGATGGGGAAATGAATCTCATCACATTCTTGGAGAAGGTAATCTTGTAGGTACGCACGAGTGACAATATCATTTTTTTGATTTAAAATCATATGTAAATAGATGGTATATCATATATAAAGAATCATTAACATGTTATATTAATTATTTACATCAATTATACATCATTATTATACCCATACAAATAATATTGTATTGAATAACAACTACACCACGACATGAAGACGGTAAGCCGTACGTACACAAGTATGGTGATATGTCATTCATAGGATGGATAAAATAATTAACATGGTTTTAGAATATTTATAATAACATCACAGTATATATAAGATACTTGAGTTATTATTTTATAATGGAAACAACATGGAAAGAATAAGTAGAAGAATAAAATAACTTGAAAGAGGTGATGGAATATTTACCTCTTCTTCGAGTTCTTCCTTTTGATTTGATCAAAAGGGCTCATTAAGCTGGATTTCTGACCAAAGGAATGCCTCTAGGATGAATTGAGTGAATTTTGGAGGATAGTTGGTTAGTGTTTGGCTATGACAAATGGATTTGGAGGTTTTAATTTGAGATAATGGGAAGTTCCCTTTTATAAGAGGGGTGAGGGGAACCTTAGAAAAAACTTAAAAAATTATTTTATAATAAATTCATATTAGGTTTATAATGGCCTCAAAATGATTTATTTCTACGATAAGGTGGGTATGGGTCTAAATTATCTCAAACAACAGGTTTTAGATAGGTTTGGATCACTATATTAACCTTATCTTTTAGATTTAACTCTTAGTTAAGTTTTTAGACATTTATCATTTATCTTTGTATTTTTATATTATATGGTTAATAAAATAATGTAAACTTCCAACAGAAACCCAAGTGGTTCATTATTGGTATATATAACCTTATCTAATCCTTTTTTTCCAAGCCTTAGATTTTTAGGAATATTATATCAATTAATAATATAGTATTTGTTTTAAAAACTTTTTTTTGTCAATTTTGATACTATTTAGTAATTAATTTTTGTTAAAGTACTAATAAAATAATTAATTTGAAGTAAATTAATTTATTCAATTTTATCATTTCATATTATCCTAGAAAATTATTTTAATTCATAAAAACTCTCGAATTAAATTTATATGGATATTTATAATGTCAATTATTTTAATCTTTCATTAATAAAGTAATTACTAAATCATCATTGTGCCATAAATAAATTTAGTTATTAAATGTCTAAAAATTATAAATAAAATATAATTATGTAGGGAATTTTTTTATTTTTCTAATGAATATTTATAGTTGAATTTATCTTATGTATAATCATATATTATAAATGGTTAAGTTACTAGAATTTGATTTTAACTCTTTTAACTCTTCTTTAAATAAAATAATATTAAATTTCCTAATCTAATCCAAGTGGACAAAGAGGTTCATATTTTATTTCTAAGGTTGTTTTTTGTCTAATTATATTTATCCCATATAATCAGAACATTTTATAGGGAAATTATGATATCATTTTTACCCTTAATTACCCAATTTACTTTTAACCGTGGTAAATAAAAGTGAAAAGTTACTATTCATAAAAAATCATTTTCATCTTATTGAACCAAATTTTACTTACTGATATTAACCGTGTCTCTCGTGGTTTTAAAATTCAACTCACAGAAGTGGTAAAATTATGTTTTATACAGATTTAGAAATGCTCCTAGGAGGCGGGTAAAAGACGGTAGAATTTCGATAAAATTTTATACATCTAAAATTATTATAAAATGACTCCAATGAATTAATCTGAACATATATAGGTATTATTTATGTTTTTTGACCTAAAATAAATTTAAATAAAATAATTAAATATTTAATTAAAAATTTGGTTTTAAACAATGACACATTGTTTTTCACTATTCATCAAAAATTGAATTATTTCAGAAAAATACCAAAAAATCACCGTAAGATAATTTCAATATTCTGAATCCAAAAATGAAGTCAATTTTGAATGATAAAATTTATAAAATTTCAAAATGTGGGTATTAGTATTCATAACAGTTAGTTTGATTGGTTGTGGTGTGTTTGAACTCGAAGTTGCATACAACACAAGCTATTGTATTATTGAAAGAAAAAAATATCGTGGAACCTTGGGGTGTTAAATTCTCTCCTCATTAAAATAATTTTTCATCAAAATTTATAGAATATTATGGCATAAAAAGATTTGGGTGGTTCTTCATCATAAGTTCCTCAGGTTCCCATGTTGCCTCTTCCATCTTATGATTTATCCGTAGAAATTTTACCAGATGAGTCGTCTAGTTTCTCCGAGCCTGTTCTCAGGTATCTAGAATTTTAATAGGATCATCACAATATGATAGATCAGGTACTAGTTCAATTTTTCCATAGGTGATTACATGTGTTGGGTTAGACATGAATTTTCTCAACAGTGATACGTGGAACACATCATGAACTTTGGAAAGACTTGACGACATTGCCAAATGGTAAGCTACATCCCCAATTCGTTCTAGAATTTTGAATGGTCCGATGTACCTGGTACTCAATTTACCCTTCTGAAAGAATCGTATAACTCCCTTCTATGGAGATACCTTCAGGAAAACATAATCTCCTACCTAAAAATCAAAATCCTTCCTTCAGTTATCGACATAGATCTTCTACCTACTTTGTGCTGCTTTGATGTGGTTCTGGATAACCTTCACCTTTTCCATTGTTTCCTCAAAAATTTCTAGGCCTAGGAGTTTTCTTTCAGCAACATCATCCCAACAAGTTGGTGTGCAACATCTCTTACGATACAATGCTTTATATGGTGCCATCTGAATACTTGAATGAAAGCTATTGTTATATGAAAATTATACCAGAGGTAAATATTGATCCCACAAACCTTGAAAGTCAAGTGAGCATGATCTCAACCTATCTTCTATGGTTTGAATAGTCCATTCTAATTGTCCATCAATTTGAGGGTGGTAGGCAGTTCTCAAATGAAGTTCATTATCCAAGGATTTCTAAAGACTTTTCCAGAATCTTGATGTAAAACAAGGATCATGATCATAAATAATCGATAGGGGTACTCCATGAAGTCTTAAAACTTCATTAATATATTGTCTTTCAAGACTTTCAAGTGGTAAATCTTCTCTTATTGAAAGAAAATGTGCTGACGTGGTAAGATGATCAACAATGACCCATATTTCATCATTTTTTCTAGGAGTCTTTGGTAGTCCCATGACAAAATCCATCTTAATATTATCCCATTTCCACTTAGGTGTGGGAAGAGGTTTCATGACTCCTCTAGGTTATTGACTTCCACCTTTCACTTATTGACAAACCATACATCTTGAAACAAAATCAGCAATCTCCCTCTTCATTTTGTCGCATAAAAAATGTTCCTTCAAATATCTATACATGTTAGTGCTACCAAGGTGTATAGAGAAGTTGGAGCTATGAGCATCACCCAACAATTCCCTTTTCAGATCAAATATATCTAGAACACAAAGTCTCTTCCCAAATTTCAAAATCTCATCTTCATATACGAAGTCAATAAATCTCCCATCATTATAGATTTAATTTTTTTTAAATTACCCGTCATCATCCTAAGAACATTTTATCCTTTCTAATAAAGATTGTTTGGAAAACATTTGAAAAATTATTGATTTTCCACCTTCCATGATTATTCCCATATCTATCTTTACTAGATCCATGAAAATAGGATCTCTTTCAACTCTCATCTTGGTCAAAACATCATGATCCTTTCTACTCAAAGCATCTGCCACCTTATTTTCCTTCCCTGGGTGGTAGTGTATAGTGCAATCATAATCATTGAGTAGTTCAAGCCATCGTCTTTTCCTCATGTTGAGTTCATTATATGAGAAAATATACTTCAAACTCTTGTGATCAGTATATATCTCACATTTTTCCACCATAGAGATAATGTCTCCAAATCATCAAAGAAAAGATTACATATGATAACTAAATATCATGAGTGGGATAGTTTTTTTCATTAATTTTTAGCTTTTGTGATGCATAGGTAATAACTATATCATTCTGCATAAGGACACATCCGAGTATTTTCGTTGAAGCATCACAATAAATAAGAAACCCATCATTCCTAGATGACAGAGTCAAAATAAGAGCATTGAATAATCTTCTCTTCAGTTCCTCAAAACATTATTCACACTATTTTTTCCAAACAAATTTAACCCCTTTACGTGGGAGATTTGTTAATGGGTTATGAAATCGGGCAAAATTCTGGAAGAAAAACATATAATAACCTGTTAAACCAATAAAACCGCATACCTCAGTTATACTTGTCGATGATGGCCATTCTTGTATTGCTTTTGTCTTTGAAGGATCAATAGAGATTCCATCCATATAGACAATATGGGAAATAAAAGAAATATCTTGAAGCCAGAATTCACACTTGCTAATCTTCCTGAATAATTAATTTACTCCGAGGGTCTTTAGAATAACGCGCATGTGATTTTCTTGATCATCGTAGATTTTAGAGTATACCAAGATATCATCAATAAATACCACTACAATTTCATCAAGGTATTCATTGAAGACTCTATTCATTAGATACATGAAGTCTAAGGGTGCATTAGTCAAATCAAAAGGAATTACAGCAAACTCGTAATGCCCATACCTGGTTCCAAGTGCTATTTTCAGAATGTCTTCCTTTTTCACACACAACTTATGATATATAGATCAATGGTCAGTCTTTGAAAAATATTTATCTGTATGAATTTGGTAAAATAAATCATCAATGTGAGGTTTGAGATACTTTTATTTATTGTTATAGCAATGATCTACCTGTATTTAATGCGAAAAATCATAGATCCTTCTTTTTTCATAACAAAAAGAATAGGGGCTCCCCATAGAGAAACACTAGGGTGGATAAATCCCTTATTACTCAATTACTCTAGTTGTTTCTTTTGTTCCAAAAATTCCATAGTGTCCATTCTATAAGGGGTCTTCGATATGGGCCTTGAACCTGGAATTAAATCAATAGAGAACTCAATTTCTCATTCTAGAGGACTTCCAGGTAAATCTCTTAGAAACACATCAACATATTTTAGAACAATATGTACATACTCTATTTGAATATTCCTTTCCTCATCCATAGTTATTTTATTCTCTTCCTCCCCGATAATTGAATTTATTTGAGCTACTATGTGTGGAACTAGGTAAGAATCAGGTGGTGACGTTTCTTCTCTAAAGAGAAGGTACTCCTTATCATCATCGAAAATTGTAACCACCTTCTTCTTACAATAAATTTTTGCATCATGGTTCAAAATACAATACATACCAAGGATTATATCAAATTCAATCATGGGTATGATGATGAAATCAGCAAATAAAGAACATTTATATTCTCTAATGGGAAATGATTCACAAAACATTGTTTCAATGATAGTTCCCTTATGCGTTTTTACTGAAAACTCCCTTGTTAAGTCAAATTAAAAATAACTAATTTCTTATCAAACTAGGATGATATGAAACAATGTGATGACCCAGAATTAAATAAATCATTGGATAAACTTGAGAAAACCTTTAAATTTCCTGCCACCACATCTTTCGGTGCTTTAACCATAGCAGTAGTTATCGCATAAGCTTAGCCTTGATCCCTTGGCCTTTTTAAGCTAATTTTCCCTGACGCTTAGTAAATTCATTTTCATAATGGCCCATATCCCTTAAATTGTAGCATCGAACAATGGTATCATCTTTCTTTCTCTTACAATCACCATTAAGATGGCCTTTCTGTCCAAATTTGTAGCGTACTCCTTTTCATTTTAGATAGGCACCATGGTGCTTCCTTCCACAATATCATAGGGTGGAAATTCAATTTTTCCCTTATTCCCTGTAACCCTATTTCCTTTCCCAGAGTGTTCATGTAACACCCCTAAGTTTTCAAACCTCTTAAATGAAAATTGGGCGTTTTTTGCTATTTAAGTTCTCTCTTTAAAACAATCAGAATGTAAAATATAAAAACACGTAACTTTTATTTATGAACTCAACACTGAAGGGTCTTACATTTTTTGGGTTACAAGAAAAGCTCACTAACCAAATATCCCAACTAAGATCCCGATTAAAATAATGGGTAGACTGCTTAAAACTACTAAGAGCCCGAGAATGTGGTAGGGAATTCGAGCATCCATCATAAGAAACATGAGGATGGCTGAAGCCACCGCGACCGTGCTCAGCACCAAGAGGATCACGTGAACCATCTTCCTTTCTCCTTTGGTCACTTGGGGTAAGGGAAACCCCGAGACTAGAACCTTTTTATAAGCTCCCCAATCAGACCGTTGGACCTCAAACAACTATATTTTCGACCTTTGTTTTCCCAAAGTATCCAATGTTTGGTTTTTGATCGTTATCCAGATAATGTTTAAATTCAGTTTTTGTCGATGTGTTAAGACTTATTAAGTATGGTTTTTAAATAATTGATAAGTGATATGTATTTACTTTTATATATATAGTTGTAATTTTATATATATATATATATATATATATGGTTTTGGTTTATTAGCATAAAATTTGATTAAAGTTAAATTGTTATAAAATTATCAATAAAACTAATGTTTTTATAAATTATATTTACGGTTAGATTCTCATAAAATTGTTAATGATGTATATTTACCCATTTATAAAATTAATTTATGACTTTCTTTATATAATAATAATAAATAAATAAAACTACACACTTATGTTCTTATTAAAATCTAATAATTTTGTTGCTTTAATTTTGACATTCTACGTATTTAGATATTAACTTATTAACACTTTTTCTTTTTTGTTTCGAAATAATCCGAATGTAATTTTTTTTAGTTTATGATTTATGAAATCATAAGTATGTATTTTATTATACTTGAATTCACTTTTTTTTATGTATAAAATTTATATATGTGTATTTATATGTTTTGATAAAGGAAATAGAAGAAAAATGAAAAAAAATATAATTTATGTTTTTAATAGGGGTTTAATAGTTTAATATATAGGTGTTTTAATGACCCTTGACTTAGGATAATTTTAGTTTATTAATAATGTTATAATAATGATTTTTATAATAGGTTTAATAAAACAATAAAATGACTTTTTTTTAAGATAAAAACGTTGAAATAAAATAATTAAATATAATATATAATACGTTAAAAAGAAAAAAATGAAACCGTGTGTTTCTTTTTTTTTTAAAAACCCCGCGTCGCATCTTAGCCATTCGATCCAACCGCTTTTAATCCTGGCCGTTCGTTTTTTTTCACATCTCCCTCGCGCCGCTATTTCTTCTTCCTCGTCGCGCCGCTGAACCAGTCGGGTTCGGCCTTCATTTCCTCTGCCCGAGCCGACTGGTCATCCCCTCTCTTCTTCTTCCACAAAGTCGGCGCCTCCCCTTTAATGCCCAACCTCGATTCCCTCAACGTATCCCTGGTTGCAGAGTCTTCTTCTCCTGCTTCTTTTTTTTAACTCCGTGTTGCACCGAAGGTTGGAGGTTGCGCACCCGGCTCCCTTGATCTCTCTGGCTCTGGACCTCATCGTTGCTCTGTTCTCTCCTCCTCCTCGTCGAATAGGTAAGGGTTGAAGTCTGTTTTTTTTAAAGTTTTGTTCCAAAATTCGGTTTTCATGTATATAAACATATGCGGGTTATATATATATGTACGTGTACATACTGTGTATACAGATTTGGCTTCCCCTACCTCCTTGCCGCATCTCCCTCTCCTCCCCTCTGAATAGGTAAGGGTCATGTCTTTTTTTTATTTATCTGGTTAAGCTTCAGTTGTTATATATTAATATATATATAAGTATAAGCATGATATATATATAAGTATACCTGCTGGAATTGCATGTTTCAGTCCCTCTTGCCTTTCCCATTCCTCCTCTCCGAGCAAGGTAAGGGACATGTTTCAATTTAAGTTAGTTTTGTCAAGATTTGGTGTATATATATATAACTATGTATATGGGTATTTACATATATATATGTTATATATATAAATACTTATACCTTTTTTTTATGTCTGAACATGAAAAACCAAATTCTGGAGTAAGGGTTCAAAGAATTTGATTTTATTTGGGTAAGGGTTAACCTTGTTTTGTGTTGTTTAAACTATATATATGTATATACATATTCATATATGTATATGTGAAACAAACCATTTCGGGTTTTTATGATTTTCAATTGATGATTTTGTTTATGAGATGGTGTTCTTAATGTATGAAAAACATGTAAGGGTTAAGTATGGTTTTGTGTCTTATGTTACTTCGGATATATTTATATATATGCAAGTTTATATAAATGTATACCTCTATGTAGACGCAAGTCCATAAGACCCTCCTTCTTGTATACTAGTATTCTTCCTCTCTTGGAGAACCTAGTTTGGGTATGAAATTAACACATGTTTTTGATTTAATGTTTCTTTATGTATATATATATATATCGGTTTATATGTATATATATAACCATGTGTATGTACGCACCATGTGTAATCACACCCAAATGTCATGGATAATCCCTCTTCTACTTATAGGCTCTAAAATATAAAGGTGGGAGACCAAGTCTAATTTGTGTGTCCTTGCAGTTCGGTTTATATGTATATATATATATATATATATATATATATGAGTACATATATACATATACATAAGACCCAGTAAACCCCTCTTGCACAGACACATAAATATGAGTACGACTGAAACAATTCTAGTCCAGAGCTTGTGAATCAGCTAATGTATGAATTGAGTATTATTTAATTAACTGAAACACTGAGTCACATTTACATTACTATGAATTTGGTTCCCATGTTTTGTAATTTATTACTTTATAGCATGATGAAGTTTATCTAAAGAACTTTCACAATCATATACATATGTTTTTCCCAAAGGTGGACATGAATATGCACATTGTAACTTCAACTGCCTATATAAAACACCCATGACATCCAATTATCATCATATGTGAACGACCATGCTTTAATTGGGTATCATGATGTATGGAATGTTAAAGTGTTATGCCCTTTTTTCTTAAAACCCAAGATTTCAGATGTTAACTTCTTATGTGCAAGAAGCCTTAGCATGCATGTCATAATGTTTTTAATGATAGAACTGTTCACATGTTATGAATATGTATGTGAAAATGGGGTTTAATTATGAATGTATGGAACCCCATGACTGAATGACCATGTCAAGATATGTGAGGGATGTATAGGACTTAAATGTTTATGGATGGGTGCGCCCGGAATTATACAGCGCTCCAATGCATTGGGTAAAGCAAGAGTCTCCTGAGACGTTATGTGCAACGGTCTTGGCGAATAGCCTTGGCTTGTGCTATCATGTGCAACGGTTTTGGCGAATAGCCTTGGCTCGTGCTATCATGTGCAACGGTCTTGGTGAATAGCCTTGGCTCGTGCTACCATGGGAAACAAGATTGGCGTTTGGCCTTGACCCGTACTAATGTTATGTTTTAAGGTCATGACGTGAGGTCTTGACAAAGTCCAGTATTATGCATCCCCTCTGCATGTAATGATAAAGGTTAACCAGGGGTTAGTTCAACTAACAGGACAACCCCTAGTTGAAAGCTCCCAAGATCATGAAAATGTACTTTATGCAACAAGAACTGTTTTCATATGGTAAACTGTTAGATGATCTGCATTTTACTCATAAATCATGATATGCATGTCTTCCCTGCTTAGTCATAGAATTATCTTAGAAGTAAAGTAACTTTGTTTTTAACATTATGCATTATTTATTCTTCTTATATTGCGCACTCTGATCATGTTTATATTAAAGCTCATTCCAAGTACGTGCTTCTTTGTGCAAGTGGTTTTCAAAGAAAAATGGATCTCATGTTTTAAGAAAAGATAATGTTTTAGTTTTATCAAAGCGTTTTGTTTTCTTCAAAAAGGTCTTCTTTGAGAAAGGATTTTCATAAAATGTTTTTAAAACCCTTACTGGTCATTTTTTCTCACCCTACGTTTTGTTTAAAAATTTTCAGGCATGGAATGTACTGATGAAGTTTATCAGAGCAGCTGGTTTCCCAGAATCTTGATCCTCGCGATCTTCTGTAGTCATGGGACATGATATTTATTTTTTGTAATGATGTAATGATAAGTATATCATGTCTCGTGAGGCACCCTGGGTTTTGGGGTCTCTACAGTTGGTATCAGAGGATAGGTTCAGGCAACTCTGGAAAACCAGGTGATATAAATATATTGCTAAGACTAACTAAGTAAAAATGTTATAACTTTCAGATGGCTGATATACCTACCGACATTTTGTCACTTCCAACTGAGGCTCTAGAGAACATTATATCTCTAGCCAGTCGCGAGAACTTTCTAAACTATGCCCAAATTCACATGACGTGTAAGCACTTGTACGATGTGTCAAACTCATCTAGGGTGCTTAGTCTCCACCGGGGAATGGGGATGGATTATCTCCAAATGATGATGACCCAGTTTCCCTCGTATGCACGTCGGGGAAGGTATCACGAAGGACTCTTCCGAGTGTTTACAACTGGCGAGGAATTTGGCACAATGCTAGATAACCCTTTTCAAGAAGCTGCTGCTGCCGGAGACCTCCGAGCGGCTTATCTATGCCAGGTCCTGCACTATGGCTTCTGGGGCCAGTTAATGGACTTTGGAGTGTTGGAAAATGAGTCCACCCGTGTGTCTCTTAGGCAAGAAGTGTACACCGATGTCTCCCAACTCCACACCCCTCACGCTAAACTCAGGAGGCGTTATAAATGTTCCCATGAGTTTAGTCCTGTATGTTCATCCTGTGTGTGGTTTGAAGAGTTAGGAAGTTTTGCCACTCTTTGTGGCGTACGTATTGTAAACTCAGACTTTGCCGTGTAAACTTTTTCATAAATGGAAGTTTCTTGTTTATTTTCATGTCTTCACCGTATCTATGTTGTTAAGAGTTTCCCCTCTATGTTTGTTTTCAGATGGCTGGAAAAATGAACTTCTCATCCCTACCCGATGAACTAGTAGAAGTCATCTTGATCAAGGCATGCATGGTGGATTACCCGTCCTTTCTCCACCTGCGAGGGTCCTGCCAGCGTTTTCTCGATCTAGCAAACGATCCAGAGATTCTTCGGCTATGTCAAGAGAATAATCACGTCTTTCAGTTCATCGCTGCTGCTCAACTCCCCTGCTATAGGTGAAGGGGAATGTACTTTGAGGGCCTGTTCCAATGTTTCACTCTGGCAAAAAACTTTTCTACCAGAGCATGTTTCCTCGAGGCCGCCCAGGATGGCCAGCTCAGTGCAGCTTATATGTTCCAAGTCTTGAACATCAGTCTCCTCAACCGCATCATCCCTCTCGACTACCTCGAGCAGGATGTGGCCAGAAGAGTCATCAAGGAGTTTATCTACTCGGACGTATCCGATCTTTGCATCGCACGAGCCTCCCTTTGGAAGCCTGTGTGCAGTACACACGACCAGGAGTTCAAGGAGCACTGTTCGAGGTGCATCTAGACTAGGGAAACTGAAGAGCTGTGTGCCAACTTTGGTGTCCCGTTAACTGAGCCAGATCCACTATTTCGGTAGAGTTTTACGTTTGGAGTTTCAGTTTCTCTTTTTTTATGATAGAATTGCGGGGACACAATTCTTTGAAGGGGGAGATAATGTAACACCCCTAAGTTTTCAAACCTCTTAAATGAAAATTGGGCATTTTGTGCTATTGAAGTTCTCTCTTTAAAACAATCAGAATGTAAAATATAAAAACACGTAACTTTTATTTATGAACTCAACACTGAAGGGTCTTACATTTTTCGGGTTACAAGAAAATCTCACTAACCAAATATCCCAACTAAGAACCCGATTACAATAATGGGTAGACTGCTTAAAACTACTAAGAGCCCGAGAATGCGGTAGGGATTTCGAGCATCCATCATAAGAAACATGAGGATGGATGAAGCCACCGCGACAGTGCTCAGCACCAAGGGGATCACGCGAACCATCTTCCTTTCTCCTTCGGTCACTTGGGGTAAGGGACACCCCGAGACTAGACCCATTTTATAAGCTCCCCAATCGGACCGTTGGACCTCAAACAACTATATTTTCGACCGTTGTTTTCCCAAAGTATCAAATGTTTGGTTTTTGACCGTTATCCAGATAATGTTTAAATTCAGTTTTTGTCGATGTGTTAAGACTTATTAAGTATGGTTTTTAAATAATTGGTAAGTGATATGTATTTCCTTTTATATATATAGTTGTAATTTTATATATATATATATATGGTTTTGGTTTATTAGCATAAAATTTGATTAAAGTTAAATTGTTATAAAATTATCAATAAAACTAATGTTTTTATAAATTATATTTACGGTTAGCTTCTCATAAAATTGTTAATGACGTATATTTACCCATTTACAAAATTAATTTACGACTTTCTTTATATAATAATAATAAATAAATAAAACTACACACTTATGTTCTTATTAAAATCTAATAATTTTGTTGCTTTAATTTTGACATTCTACGTATTTAGATATTAACTTATTAACACTTTTTCTTTTTGTTTCAAAATAATCCGAATGTAATTTTTTTTAGTTTATGATTTATGAAATCATAAGTATGTATTTTATTATACTTGAATTCACTTTTTTTATGTATAAAATTTATATATGTGTATTTATATGTTTTGATAAAGGAAATAGAATAAAAATGAAAAAAATATAATTTATGTTTTAAATAGGGGTTTAATAGTTTAATATATAGGTGTTTTAATGACCCTTGACTTAGGATAATTTTAGTTTATTAATAATGTTATAATAATGATTTTTATAATAGGTTTAATAAAACAATAAAATGATTTTTTTTTAAAGATAAAAACGTTGAAATAAAATAATTAAATATAATATGTAATACGTTAAAAAGAAAAAAACGAAACTGTGTGTTTCTTTTTTTTAAAAACCCCGCGTCGCGTCTTAGCCATCCGATCCAGCCGCTTTTAATCCTGGCCGTTCGTTTTTTTTCACATCTCCCTCGCGCCGCTATTTCTTCTTCCTCGTCGCGCCGCTGAACCAGTCGGGTTCGGCCTTCGTTTCCTCCACCCGAGCCGACTGGTCATCCCCTCTCTTCTTCTTCCACAAAGTTGGCGCCTCCCCTTTAATGCCCAACCTCGGTTCCCTCAACGTATCCCCGGTTGCAGATTCTTCTTCTCCTGCTTCTTTTTTTTAACTCCGTGTTGCACCGAAGGTTGGAGGTTGCGCACCCGGCTCCCTTGATCTCTCCGGCTCTGGACCTCATCGCTGCTCCGTTCTCTCCTCCTCGTCGTCGAATAGTTAAGGGTTGAAGTCTGTTTTTTTAAAGTTTTGTTCCAAACTTCGTTTTTCATGTATATAAACATATGCGGGTTATATATATATATATGTATGTGTACATCCTGTGTATACACCTTTGGCTTCCCCTACCTCCTTGCCGCATCTCCCTCTCCTCCCCTCTGAATAGGTAAGGGTCGTGTCTTTTTTTTATTTATCTGGTTAATCTTCGGTTGTTATATATTAATATATATATAAGTATAAGCATGATATATATATATATATGTATACCTGCTGGAATTGCATGTTTCGGTCCCTCTTGCCTTTCCCATTCCTCCTCTCCGAGCAAGGTAAGGGACATGTTTCAATTTAAGTTGGTTTTGTCAAGATTTGGTATATATATATAACTATGTATATGGGTATTTACATATATATATGTTATATATATAAATACTTATACCTTTTTGTTATGTCTGAACTTGAAAAACCAAATTCTGGAATAAGGGTTCAAAGAATCTAATTTTATTTGGGTAAGGGTTAACCTCGTTTTGTGTTGTTTAAACTATATATATGTATATACATATTCATATATGTATATGTGAAACAAACCATTTCGGGTTTTTATGATTTTCAATTGATGATTTTGTTTATGAGATGATGTTCTTAATGTATGAAAAACATGTAAGGGTTAAGTATGGTTTTGTGTCTTATGTTACTTAGGATATATTTATATATATGCAAGTTTATATAAATGTATACCTCTATGTAGACGCAAGTCCATAAGACCCTCCTTCTTGTATACTAGTATTCTTCCTCTCTTGGAGAACCTAGTTTGGGTATGAAATTAACACATGTTTTTGATTTAATGTTGGTTTATGTATATATATATATATCGGTTTATATATATATATATATATAACCATGTGTATGTACGCACCATGTGTAATCACACCCAAATGTCAGGGAGAATCCCTCTTCTACTTATAGGCTCTAAAATATAAAGGTGGGAGACCAAGTCTAATTTGTGTGTCCTTGCAGTTCGGTTTATATGTATATATATATATATGAGTATATATATACATATACATAAGACCCAGTAAACCCCTCTTGCACAGACACATAAATATGAGTACGACTGAAACAATTCTAGTCTAGAGCTTGTGAATCAGGTAATGTATGAATTGAGTATTATTTAATTAACTGAAACACTGAGTCACATTTACATTACTATGAATTTGGTTCCCATGTTTTGTAATTTATTACTTTATAGCATGATGAAGTTTATCTAAAGAACTCGCACAATCATATACATATGTTTTTCCCAAAGGTGGACATGAATATGCACATTGTAACTTCAACTGCCTGTATAAAACACCCATGACATCCAATTATCATCATATGTGAATGACCATGCTTTAATTGGGTATCATGATGTATGGAATGTTAAAGTGTTATGCCCTTTTTTCTTAAAACCCAAGATTTCAGATGTTAACTTCTTATGTGCACGAAGCCTTAGCATGCATGTCATAATGTTTTTAATGATAGAACTATTCACATGTTATGAATATGTATGTGAAAATGGGGTTTAATTATGAATGTATGGAACCCCATGACTGAATGACCATGTCAAGATATGTGAGGGATGTATAGGACTTAAATGTTTATGGACGGGTGCGCCCGGAATTATACAGCGCTCCAATGCATTGGGTAAAGCAAGAGTCTCATGAGACGTTATGTGCAATGGTCTTGGTGAATAGCCTTGGCTTGTGCTATCATGTGCAACGGTCTTGGCGAATAGCCTTGGCTCGTGCTATCATGTGCAACGGTCTTGGCGAATAGCGTTGGCTCGTGCTACCATGGGAAACGGGATTGGCGTTTGGCCTTGACCCGTACTAATGTTATGTTTTAAGGTCATGACGTGAGGTCTTGACAAAGTCCAGTATTATGCATCCCCTCTGCATGTAATGATAAAGGTTAACCAGGGGTTAGTTCAACTAACAGGACAACCCCTAGTTGAAAGCTCCCAAGATCATGAAAATGTACTTTATGCAACAAGAACTATTTTCATATGGTAAACTGTTAGATGATCTGCATTTTACTCATAAATCATGATATGCATGTCTTCCCTGATTAGTCATAGAATTATCTTAGAAGTAAAGTAACTTTGTTTTTAACATTATGCATTATTTATTCTTCTTATATTTCTCACTCTGATCATGTTTATATTAAAGCTCATTCCAAGTATGTTCTTCTTTGTGCAAGTGGTTTTCAAAGAAAAATGGATCTCATGTTTTAAGAAAAGATAATGTTTTAGTTTTATCAAAGCATTTTGTTTTCTTCAAAAAGGTCTTATTTGAGAAAGGATTTTCATAAAATGTTTTTAAAACCCTTACTGGGCATTTTTCTCACCCTACGTTTTGTTTAAAAATTTTCAGGCATGGAATGTACTGATGAAGTTTATCAGAGCAGCTGGTTTCCCAGAATCCTGAGCCTCGCGATCTTCTGTAGTCATGGGACATGATATTTATTTTTTGTAATGATGTAATGATAAGTATATCATGTCTCATGAGGCACCCTGGGTTTTGGGGTCTCTACAGTTCAGCAGATCTATTATTTTCTTGTTTTTCTTTAAAGTCATAAGACTTTGAGAATTCATTTTCTGTCTTGATAGAACATGATTCAATATCTTTGTACGATGAGAAGGATTGAGATACTAATGTTCGATGGAGAAATGTTTTTAACCCATCAAAGAAACAATCAATATTACTTATTTGATTACATATATAATCTGTAACATGCCTTGTTAATCTTGTAAAGTTAGCCTCATACTTTGCAACATTCCCATCCTCCTTTTCCTTAGACTCTACAATTGCCTTTTCATACCCACTCGATGGTTACAAGGAAATTATTTTTCTATGAAATGATCTTCAAACTCCCTACATTCAATAATGGACACTTCTTCATCTTTCTTTGTGTTTGGAATCAATGACCACCATTGATCAGCACCTCCATTGAGGTGATAAACTTCCATGACAACTTTTTCCCTTTCACTACTCCCCAAAGTGTGAAATATTTTCTCTAAATAATTTATCCATTGCTCAGCCACTAATGGATTTTTACTCCCCCTGAATGTTTGTGGTTGTTTCCTCATGAAGCGGTATAACATTTATCCTACGCGTTGTGGATCAGGGTGATCCATACGGGTAAGGTTATTATTCATAACCTGAGTGAGTTGTCCCAGTATGGTGATAAGGTGATCAACACTAGTTGCATCACCAAATCTGTTGTAATTATCTTGAGTAAGAGGGGAATCCCTACATGGATTACATGCTTTTATACAGTTTCCATTCCTTCCACTAGGTTCCATTTCTAAACAATGGCATAAACTAGATTAGTTTATGAATCGAAATACATAATACCATACTTGTAAAACACTTAACATAAATTGAACAATTTATGCATATAATCCATAATCATAAAAAAAAATTCATTGAGGAAGTATATACTCATAAACCCATCATAATTTTTTATAATGAAAATGAGAATTATCCAAATAATATCCCCCGAGAGTGTCGTAACCAAAAGTGCAGCAAGGAAAATTATCGTGCACCTATTCCCATTCGAGTCTAGCTCAAAGTGATGTTTTTGGGTTTTACCCCTAGGTACATCCGTGCTAGAGCTGCCTCTAGCTGATTGTATCTAGACAGGGATTAATTTCATGGAAAACTCACAAAATCTCTACAATAACGAAATTCCAGAAAGTTTATATATACTAATCCTCAAAGTCTATCTTAGGATAATGTGCTCTAATCATAGTTTATATAAATCTAGTTTCCAAGGTTTGTTCTAAACTTCCTCTGATACCAGCTGTAGTGCACCAACCCTAGTTACCTAGAGTCGATGCATTATTACGAAACATTGTCATGATCACAAGGAAATCATGTCCCGAAAGACTGACCAATTTAGTATTATTGGAAACAAGATTCATACATAAGTTCAACATTATGACTTGTAGAGAAATACAACACTAATTTATTCCATTAGAAACATCCAAGAATCTTAGATTATGCTTGAAAGTCACTCATAAATAACTTATTCATATCTAGGGAAAATGAAACTTAATAAATGGGAGAGCTCAAATGCTCGGTAAGGGTAAGTAAAACAACAGAATATAACATAAATATTAAGCATGCTGAATAATTGGAAACACATGACTTTACAAATAATAAACATGAACACTTTTATGGCAGGATTATGAGCAGAGTAAGTAATTCCATAATAAAACATATTCATGGGTATTCTTCTAGTCGAATGACAACATGAACTATCAATATTATTTTCATAATAAGGGAATTTATAATGCCAGACATTCTAAAACATTTTGTCAGGGCTTCGACCAAGACATCTAAAAATGATTAAGGCCTCTACCCAAACCATATATCAAATTGGGAAAGGCCTCTTCCAATTCCACATCTAGTTGTCTCATGAGACCTACCGATGCATCGAGGAGTTATAGCGGGCTCCAACCATCACTTACTAAGTCCAATACATTCCTCATATGAAAAGGATGAAATATAACATAAACATTAGTATTAAAACTAGCATAAAAAATGTTAATACTTTAACAATAAACCATGAATGGTATAAAAATAACACATACACAATCAAACATATCACAAAATCTTAAATACATTATGGAATATTTTTATCATATTGAATCGACTTCAAACAAGTATGAAATCCATCAAAGGATGTTGACATAGATGAAATCAAAACTATTTGAGAGAAATATATCTTTATTTTTTGAAATCATTTAATGTTACATAATTATAAAAAACAATTATTTTTAAAATATTGTTATAAGCTTGTAAGGGATGCTTTAACGATGTTATAATGGTAGATAATAACCACACCCGCCATATAAGTTAAAAAAGGCATTCTTACCTTAATTTTGTCGAAAAGGTCGTAAATTACCTTGTCTGGAAAACAACTGAAAGATTCCTTTGAAAACATATAAGTTAAAATAATGGTATAAATGAATTTAAACAATTATCTAGTAAATAGTAAAAATATTTTAAAATGCCTTTTTAAGAAACATGGATGTGGATGATAATGAGGTCCCAATATATACTTACGTAAAAACAACCTCAGATAATAAAGAGATTGTGGAATTAACCCTTACCTTGTAAATTTCCATGGTTGAGGGTACGTTAACCACTTGTATAATAGTTAAATCATTGTTATTAAATTATACAAGAACCATATACATAAATATGATATCATATATGATCTTCTAATATTGCTTTGTTAATAATATTTTTGTATTATCGTCGTTTCAGGTGTTAACTGATTTGTTTTCTATTATATGTTTTGTTACATAAGACATGTTTTTTATGGATGGGATGTATTTGATTCATATATAGAATGATATTTAGTTCATAAAAATTATTTTTAATCATAAAATAAAAATTATTCTTGAATGATTACCATGGGGAAATGAATCTCACCGCGTTCGTGGATACGGTAATCCGTACGTACGTACGAGCGAAAATATCATTATTTTGATTTAAAATTATTTGTAAATAGATTGTATATCATATATACAGAATCATTAACATGTTATATTTATTATTTACATAAATTATACATCATTATTATACCCATCCAAAAAATAATGTATTAAATAACAACTACACCACGACGTGGAGACGGTAAGCCATACGTACGCACGTATGGTGATATGTCATTCATAGGATGGATAAAATAATTAATATGGTTCTAAAATATTTATGATAATATCACAGTATATAGAATATACTAGAGTTATTATTTTAGAATGGAAAAAACAAATAAATAAGAAGTGGAAGAAGAAAAGAACTTGAAAGAGGTGATGAAATATTTACCTCTTCTTGGGGTTATTTTTTTTATTTCATCAAAAGGACACCTTAAGTTTCATTTATGACTAAAGTAAGGCCTCTAGGATAAATTTAGGTAATTTGGGAGGATATTTTGTTAGGTTTTGGATGATTCAAATGGCTTTTGATGTGTGAATTTGAGATAAGGGGAAGTTTCCTTTTATAAGAGGGGTGAGGGGAACCTTAGGAAAAACTTAAAATATTATTTTATAACAAATTTATATTAGGTTTATAATGGATCGAAAATGATTTATTTAGAGGATGAGGTGGGTATGGGTCGAAATACTCTCAACCAATAGGTTTTAGATAGGTTTGGGTCACTATATTAACCTTATCTTTTAGATTTAACTCCTAGTTAATTTGTTTGACATTTACCATGTCTCTTTGTATTTTTATATTATATGGTTAATAAACATACTATAAACATACAAGAGAAGAGAAAGTGGTTAATTATTGGAAAATATAACCTTATCTAAGTCATTTTTATGATCTTTATATTTTTATGAATATTATATCAATTAATAATATAATATTTGTTTTAAAGACTATTTTATGTCAATTTTGACACTATTTAGTAATTAATTTTTGTTAAAGTCCTAAAAAGATTATTAATTTAAAATAAATTAATTTTTTCAATCCTAACATGTCATATTATCCTATTAAATTAGTTTAATTCATCAAAACTCTTTAATTATATTTATTTGTATATTTATAATATCAATTATTTTAATCTTTCATTAATAAAGTAATTACTGCATCATCGTTGTGTCATACATAAATTTAATTATTCAATGTATAAAAATTATAAATCAAATACCATTATTTTGTAAATATTTTTATCTTTATAATGAATATTTATAGTCAAATTTATCTTATGTACAAACCTATAATAATAATGGTTTAGTAATTAGACTTTGATTTTAACTCTTTTAACTCTTCTTTAAATAAAATAATAATAAATGTCCTAATCTAATACAAGTTGACCAAAGAGGTTCATATTTTATTCCTAAGGTTGTTTTTGGTCAAATTATACTTATACAAGAGAATTATTACATGTTTTATTGTAATTATGATATCATTTTTACCCTTAATTACCATATTTACTTTTAATTATGGAAAATAAAAGTAAAAAGTTACTATTGACCAAAAATTTTTCATCTTATTGAACCAAATTTTACTTTTTGATATTAATCATATCTCCTGGATTTTTTAAATTCAACTCAATGAAGTGGTAAAATTATGTATTATAAAAATTTGTAAATGCTCCTAGGAGGCGGGTAAAAGATGGAAAAAGTTTGATAAAATTATATATATACGAACTTATTATAAAATGACTCCAATGAATTAAATTGAACATATATAGGTATTTTGTATCTATTTTTACCTAAAATTAATTTTAAAAAATAATTAAATATTTAATTACAATTTCTGTTTTAAACAATAACGCATTGTTTTTCAGTATTCATCAAAAATTGATTGTTTTCAGAAAAATACCAAAAATTCAGCCTAAGCTAATTTTGATATTCCGAATCCAAAAATGAAGTCCATTTTGAATGATAAAATTTAAAAAAGGAGTTATTACTATTCAATGTATAGTTTTATTTATTGTGGTGTGTTTGATTTCAAAGTTGTGTACAACACAAACTATTGTATTATTCAAAGGGAAACGTATCTGGGAAGCTTGGGGTGATACAGAAAATGATATAAAGGTTCCATTAAAATTAAATATATAAATGAGTTATTCTTGATGTCAGGGTCATTATGAAACATATTTCTTTTCAGGGGTAATATGTTTATGAAATCTATTTCTCTTTTAATGATTATGTTTTTGATAAGAGTATTATGAAAAATATATCTTTTTCCACATGTTATGATATGATTACATATTTATGTTACCCATTTCATTTCACGTGTTAAGATATGATTGTTTATGAGTTTTTGGAACATGTATTCATGATTTCACCAAAAGACATGTGGGACCTATATCTTCTTCCAATTCATTATGTAACTATTTGTATCTATTTAGATAGACTAAGATGGTATTGGTAGTGAAATTTGACTATAATTATTGTCATAGGAGTGAACCATGAATACCAAGATGGTATGAAAAGTGAAATCATTCTACTAATATGGATATTGGAGTTAACCATGAATAATATGATGGTATGGAGAGTGAAATAATACTAATAAGAAGTTATTGGTGGTAATTACATGGCTAAAATAGAAATAATATTATTTGTTTATATGCCTACAACAATTCCATGTTTTATTCTTATGTTATGCTTTTATGGATTATGTTCTTTATTTCATTATGATTCCTGTCTTAAAAAATGCCAATAATTATTCCATGATTCATGTTTATGGTGATTGATATGCAGGGCATAAAATTATATTTTCACGATCATGTTCTCATGCCCTTATACTCATGATTATGCTTAAGTATATCCCTTGTTTTTCCTTACACGAAGCATTTGAGATCACCCATATTTATGTTTCCTTCCCAAAGGTTTTGAAGATATGTATTATGTTTGATGTGTATAAAAATATCATTATTCAAGAAGAAACTGGTAGAATATGATGTAGCTAATTTATGTACCAATATTTATGTTTCTATGTTTCCAAATACACTAAACTAGTACAATCTTTGGGCATCTGTTTGTTTAATGTTTTAAGTGTTCTGTAAAAGTTATTTAATGTTTATGTATGAAAATAGAGGGTATCTATATTTGGTATTTGAGCAATGGTTTCATTAACATCTAGAAACTATGAGGAGAAAACTTTAGTGAGATTCCTTGGTATATATCTAATGATATATCTAGGGATTTCTCTAAGGATAAGTGTAATGATGATTCAATATTTAGGAAAATGTCATAGGATTATAATAAAGGGTAGAGCGAGTCATCACATACAAATATATCCATATTTAGATACTACAATTATATATTTTTTGTAATATATTCATATTTTAGTAACAACTCCAACAAGTTATTTCAGGCCTGGCTTGGGGTAATCTGGTACACGACGAAGGGCCTTGTTGCACACCTAGTTTGACAGTCCCAAAGGATATTCTTTAGAAATTTAAAAAAACATCACAAACCATAATGAAGGGTTTAAATATATTTTTCATTGAATAACCTAGGATAATCCTAATGTGTAATATATTAATGAAGATGTCATAATTTAGATATCATAGAAGTGGTTTTCATGGTTATGTGATTTCTCACTATGATAATAATTTTTACTTAATTCTTCCTCATTTTAGTCAGTGGACGGATCCATAAAGAAATAGATCAATGATCAATTTTATGTAAATATTATGATGAGAATTTAAATGGGATGATCACAGGAGTGAAGGATGTTGGGATCATTCCTAATCCGTTTTCATGGAACATGATTAACAGTGTGTACCTTAACTAACTATCTGAATCACCAAGGAAGATAAAGAAGGAGTCTGATGAGATTTTTGGTAATGGATACCACAGATGAAAGAATAATAATTTTTTTTCAAGAATGGTGAAAAAATATCCCATTTGAATTTATTATAGGGGAAAGAAGATGTTTTGACTATGGAAAATAATGTCTGAAAGAAATTTACTGCAAATGGAAAATGAAAAGTTTAGTTAAATCAATGGATGAGAATGTTGGACTACCTAGGTTATTAACAATTGAATAATGCATTATATATATAGATTATTGGAATTATGAAAATTGATATCCTGTATGGAAGGCTCACGCTGAGAATCAGCAAGGTGGTACATGTAATGGTGTTTTTAATGATGAATAGACCAAAAAAAACATGTGAAAGGTTTGTGATATTCATACAATATTATTTACATGAAACATAAGAGGGAATATTAGATTGTGGTTGATGAAACTTAAGAATGATTCATATTTCATATTCTAGGAAAGAGGTTATTTGGAATATGTTTTTGAATCTTGAGTAAGGTTTAAAGATAAGGTTTGATTAATGATGTGTTTATGTTTTTGATTTCAAAGATTATGTTATATGAATAATGAAATATATATGTATTTTCAGTATAATTTTTCATTATTGATTGAAAAGGAAATCCTGAATGGTGATAAAGACATAGAAATGTGATTTCATGGAAAGGTGATATTTTTATTAAGGGAATGTGAACCTTAATGAATGCCTAAAATTGAGGTAATGATGTTTGTATAATGATATGTTAGATAATAATAAGTAAATTAGACAGTACAAATTACCTTGGAATTGATTATTGACATTGTGTTCTATGTTATCCTGGATGATGTTTACAACTTGTTGTATTTAAATAATATATCTAAAATCCATGGAATAAGGAAGCATTCATGTTTTCAAAATGGATTTATGGTAATTATGGGAATATATGACCAGGGTATTCACATGTTTGGAATGTGATAATCAAGTGGTACATTCTGATATATGGGGATCAATGTTAATATGATTTCATGAATTTATTTTTAATCATTGATTTTTCATGTTTTAAAATGGTTATAAGGTTATAAATTTATATATATTTTAAGTTAAACTTCAAATGAATTTAGTTATATTAAAGTTTTATCTCTCCAAATGAGGATTTATTCATATTGGATAGCATGTTCAAACTACCTTGTGTTGATGATAACTAATGAAAAATGAGATGGCATATCATGGATCTCATGATCTGTTAGTACTTAAAGAATGAAAAATATACCTTACTTTTTCAAGAAAGATGTGAATTGGATCAATGAACAACAAAGGTTGATGGTGTCCTAAAATCATTCTACTTTATCCTTTCATGAAAATTCATCAACTTTATGAAAAAGGACCATCAAACCATAAATGTTTTCAAAGTACCTTTTTTTTCGATGAGACAAATGGTCCCATAGATAAATACAATTTATGGATTTGATTACTAAATTTATCCTAACAAACTTCTCTGTCACTATCCTCTAGAACGTGACAGTTATATTTCTCTTCGATATCCTTGTTTCCACTTTCCACCTATGTTCTCCTATGTGTAAACCTTGCTATGTTTTACTATGGGTAACTATTATGGTTCCAAATTTTTTAAGGGAAGTTTTGGTTTTAATTATTAGGATGTGGGTTTATATGAATGAAACTTTCAAATACTAAACATTTGATAACGCATATTAATTTCACAGGAGAATTTCATTTAAGGAGTGTAGAATGTAACACCCAGAGATTTTGTGAAATATATTTTTTACATTAATTTAATCTTTTTGATATTTTCATTTCACACAACACTGAAAATAGTTATTTTTTGGTTAAAGGAACATGTAAGTATTTCATTATTTTAAAAATAATTTTAATCATGTACTACATGCAGCATTAATTTTATCTTTGTCTACATGAAACAACAAGGTTAGCTTACATTACACAAAAGACAATGTTTTTACCGCCCATTAATGGTGGACATATTTTAAAAATAAATTTTGAAAATTTTATAATTTTTTTAAAATAATGTTCATTTTCTAATTCATAATATCAAAATAATCTTAGAATGAAATTTTTATATTTTTCTAATAAACATATTTTTTTGATGAATATTGAAAAATACTATATTTTAGTTAAAACCCGCCTTTTCATTTAAAAAAATATTAATGTGAAATTTTACTCAAAATTAGTTTATGAATTCACAAAAAATAAATTATTTATATAATAATCTTATTTAGGTCATTGGAATAAATTTATATTGAAATTATATATAAAAACTTATTATGCTTTTGAAAATTTTACTTTAAAACCACGCTTTCTCGCCATGTTTGTGGGATTAGCATTAAACATAATTTTCGCACATTTTTATTTGATTTTTTAAAAACATTACTTATTGAGTTTTAATTAGTATTATATATTTTTTCTAATAAGATTAAATTAATTTTTGAGCAGAAATATTAGTGAATGTGATTAATATTAATCACAGTGATTATTGTAAGATTATGCTTATGTAAGGACTAAACCTTAACCATAAGGACCTAAATGAACTAGAAACTTGTAAAAAGGAAATTAGATACCTATAATTAGACCATATAAACTCTTTTTTTCTAATTTTATTTTTTTTTGTTATATTACTAAAGATATTTTCTCTATATGAAAGGTTAAGTAAGGAAAAACGACAAAAATGGAACTTTCTTTACCTTTAACATTTATAAAACATTATGATATATAATAAATTCATATTTTTAGTTTTATATATAATTTTTATATATAAATGGGTTATTAATATCATAATAATTTATCAATGTTTTTAGATATTATTTAGTTACTTAAAATGCTTACGAAATTCCAACATAGTGATTATTTAATAAAAAATCAACTAAAATAAATGATACTATAAATGTTAAAAGTCATGTGAATTGAGTGAATTATTATCTTTAATTGTTTTTTAATATTAATATATCTTTTTAAATGTCTTTAAAATTAATTTTTTTAATTACAATATTATTTTGATATTTTAAAATTAAAATTAAATAAACAATGTCAAAATTGACAATATTGTTATTTTTCTATAAACGATATTTTATTAAAAGATTTAAAATTAATAAAAATTATATGTTGTTCCAAATGATTTTTAAGGGATAAAAAATATTAAACTTGTCCAATTTATGGACTAATTTATCTTTTATGATTAACAGATTGACCCATAGATTGAAAAAACATTGTTACCATGGTTTGGGTTTAAGCAGTGTTTTGCGCATGACATGCAGTTGTTTCAAAATTTAATTTCCAAATAGATGATACTTTTTTAATTTGGTATCATATTTATAAATCATTTTCACTATATTATATAATAAATATCTCTTTTTTTGTTATTAATGTTTAAATTACTTAGGTTAGAAAACTAGATGTTTTAATAAAAACCAAAATAATAAAATTGGAAAGACTAAGAGGTTGAGGAACCAAATTATTTGAATGAAAATTATTTCATGTAGTGTATATGTTTTTAGAACATAATTTCAAATTAATCCATTATTTTTTCATTTTGGAGGAACATTATTTAAAGGATACCTCCCATTATTGAATACATTTTTGGTAATTACAAGAGTTCAACTCCCCTACCGATAAAAAGGTAGGAACTCTGCCCCTTCCTCACACATCTCAATCCAAATTGTCTCATTTATAAATTTCCCAAATAGTCTACAAAAAAACCTACCTTTATCTTTTAATCCTCCATTTTTTCAGGAAGTAATTCAATGAATCCTTTTTGAACAATCCAAAATCTGTTACCCTATTGAGAGGTAATGACTTCTCTCAAACTCCTTTATTTTATTTTCTTTATTCACCCCCTCCACTCTCCTAATTACATGATTGTATGAAAAACATTATTTTAAATATAATATGATGTTTTTATTCTATTTCTTAGAACTATACTTGAAAAAACCTCCATCCAATGGGATTTGGACATACTGTTTATGTGAACAATAAACTACCGTCTCACAAAATGATGATTGTTCATTTTTACTTATAGCCTATCATAGTAGAAATTATGATGTAAAATTGTTTATATATTCTATTGATTATATTTATGATTTATATAATCATATTTAGTCCTTTTAAAACACATATCTTTATACATTCCATTTTGTGTAAAAATGATAATTTCGTTTGAGGAAGTGTGGACTACCACCTCCTCAAAGTGATGTGATTCATTCACGCACTACATGAAATGTATTAAGGATGAGTTTATTAAAATTATATGATATATATAATATAATAATTCTACTGGAATAATTAAAAATATATATATATGTCAATTACATTCTTTCTTTCAATATGACAACAAAGATAGAAACAACGTTCATCCATACATATGGATTACCGTCTACATGAATGATGTATTCCATTTCATAATTTTATATTACATAAATTATTATAATACACATAAAATGAATATAAATGATATTTATACCACTATATACATTTTTAAATTCAGTATACAATTTTAAAGAAAAAATTTATAACAAATGAAGACACATATGAAGAACAAAGAAAATTTTACCAAAACTGAAACCTTAACATAGGATTGTTAACAAGAAATTAATATAAAGTAATAATAAAACCATATATGGTATTAGATAAAATAATATGGTCTTATAAAAATATTTTTAATAAATTTATATTTATTATACAGTTGGTTTGAATGAGTACGACGAGAGTTAAGACACAAGGTAATGGGGTCCTATCTCACTTTTTATTTTCTTGACATACATTACTTAATCATCAAAAAAATATTTTGTGTGGTGTATATATTTACCATGAATTTATTCTATGTATAATATAATTAAATTTATGGAAATTAAAATATTCATTCCATGATCCTCCATTCATGGGTTTTATGTTTAAAAAGTTACCAAATCGGTAAGATAGTTTTGTCTCAATTTACCTTCTTTGAGACACATACCTTATTATGAACCTATATTTTCTTATATGAGTTGTGCATAATTACATTAAAATTTTATAACATAAATATTCTTCCTTTAATTATATTTTATGAATCATTTAATTTCACTTTCTTACATATATATTATGGTTCAATGTTACTAAGTGATAAGAGTTTATTGAAACAATCTCATCACTTTTCAAAATTGTTTATGATTATGATTACCTAATTGAAATATTTTAACCCATATATCAATAACATTCACAAATTTTATTATCCTATTTTTATTCATGATATATTCATGTATTGGTTCCATTATTCTAGTATTTCGTACTTAATATTATTAGGAAACAGTTTTTATGAATGTATGACTTTACCTCACTCTTCGATCAGAAATCATTGTTATTTCAAAACCAAGTTTTATAAAAAGGGTTTCAAAATGTTTTCACTAATTATTTATATGTTTTAAATTTATTTTAATAGAAATTATTTTTCAAATGTTTTAAAAATTTCTTTATATGTTTTAAAATTATTTTCTAAGTAATATTTTTGAAAAAAAAATTCAAGACTTCTTTATATGTTTTCAAAGCATTTTCAATGATGTAGATTTCAAAATGTTTTCAATATTTATTTATAATTTTTTTAAAAAATCAATGAAATATGTTTTTAATATTTTTATAATATTATTTTATATTTTTTCAAGTAAAAAATGTTTTAAAAAATGTTTTTGAGCATATTTTTTCTATTTTCAAAGGAAAAGGTTTTCTAAAGAATTTTCAAGTCTTATTTCTATGTTTTCAAATGATTCCTAACAAAATCAATTTTAAAATGGTTTTATGTATTAAATTACTTATTCGATGATGAAATAATATTTTCCTCAATAATATTTTTTTAATGATATTTCAAAATTATTTTCTATCAAAGATGACATCTGTTGATGTTACTGATTCCTTTATAAGAAATGATCTAAAGGTTCCATTCATATTATTTATCTGAATGGTTTATGCTTGATGTAATGGTGTTTATGAAACCTTTTTCTTTTCATGGGTCATATGTTTATGAAATTCATTTCTCTTTAACAGGTTATTATTTTGATGATATTATAATGAAAACTGTTTCTTTATACATAGATTATGAAATGATTACTTTTTTATGGTACCCATTTTATTTCTTGGGTTATGATATGATTTTTTATGATTTTGTGGCACATGTATGTATGATTTCACTAAGATATTGGTGGGACATATATTTACCTCTGATGCATTGGATAATGATTTATATCTCATGAGATAGACAAATATGGTCTTCAGTGTGAATCTTGACAATTAAGTTGGTAATTGGATTGAACCATGACTACCAAGATGGTATGAGGAGTGAACTCATTCTACTAATATGGCCATTGGAGTGAACCATGACTGCCAAGATGGTATGGGGTGTGAACCCATACTAATATAATGGTCATGGTATCAATTCTATAGATACCATGGAAATCATATTATATTCATACGTGTATTCCATAATTCCATGTTTTTTTATGATAGGATTTCATGAATTATGTTCTTTATTTCCTTATAAATCGTTTCTTTTTAACTACCAATATTTATTACATGATTCATGTTAATGATATTTGATATACAGGATATGATCTTATATTTTTATGATCATGTTCTCATACCCTTATGCACATGATTATGCTTACGTATCTCCCTATTTTACACTTACTAACCATCTTATCTCACCCCCTTTTATGTTTCCTTCCCCCTTGTTATGAAGATATGTATTATGTTTAAAGTTTCTAGGAAGGGTTATAGTCTAGAAGAACCTAGCGTGAGATGATGTAGCTTAGTTACATACAACGTTTATGTTTCCATATTTCCAATGGCACTAAACAAGTATGGTCTTTGGGTGTTTGTTTGTATAATTTTTTAAGTATTCCCAAATAGTTATGTAACATTTATATATGAAAAGTGAGGGTCTCTATGGAATGAACCTTTCAAGAGGTTGTTTGTGAAAACACGGGACATTGTGATGTTTGTCACCTTTCGAATGGGATGGATCCTCATTTTTGGTAGAATAATTTTTTTTTGTTGGTGTAGAATCCATTCTACCGCTTTTTCCATTCTTGTCCATTTTCCTAGTACCAATTCAAGGAATAGATTTTGTCAATAGCCCCTCATGGTATAATGAAATACAGGCCACAACATACTAAGAGTGCATCCATTAGTTTCATCCAGTGGAGGCAGGTTGATTACTACTGAGTCAACTCCATTTCAATAAGAATCCATAGCTTTTGGGATACCATTAGATACTTTTCTAATCGAACTCACACGGGAGGATATAATTTTTTTTTGCATGCACATGAATTTACATTAATACATGTATCGATCATAGTCATTTCATATAAATTCACCGTCCATATGGGTTACCAACACACTATCACTAAAGGCCATAATATACAATCTTCGTTCATTTCCATCCTTCCATTCAGTGGTAAAGCTCCTAATATGTGGGTACCATTACTGGAATAAATTTAACACCTTGAACAAGATCAGGCTCAACAAGGTCACACTAGGCTTCATGGCCAATGGATGAATACCGTAAATGTCATGAACATATATTAGAAACTAGATCCCAATAATCTTGACCCTGCTCAACATGGAATGTGACCAAAATTTGGCTACAACCCATCCCCATGGGACCTTGAATGGTCATGTAATCCTGAACAAGGCCTTCCCTACATGAACATGTAGTAGGATTTAGTAAATTTTCACCAGAATGGGGATTTCCAAATCCACATGCTACTTCATGGCCAGCTCGGCTTCCATGAAGAATGTCCCTGATCTAATACCACTATTAGAATAGGGTATATGAAATTGATAAATTCTTAGACATAGGGCTAAAAATACCACAAGACTTGTCTTCACAGGTACACTACACTTGTTCTTGTACCCCCATGTATCATACTCTCCTTTCACCAAAGTCAGAGAGAATATACTGAGAGTACTCTGCTTCTCCATATTTGGAAAAATAGTTAAACATTTTGAAAATGGGGCCTTCCCCCACTGGCTCTAAGAAATTACTCATACACTGTTTATGATGGATATACCTCTTCGGGTGAAGCTCTTCCTTCATAATATCATTATATATATTTATCATCTCATGCGCCAAAGGTGGCGTCTGTTCAGCATCATCCCACATCTCCCTCAGAGGGATAAACTCTTCATACATATCTACAGGGGATGTAACCACCTAGATCTTGTACACATACCATAAGACGATACCATTTTATCCTTGCATAATATAAAAAGTGTTCATTTGTTAACTCTATTGTCTTAACTTCTCATGAATGAATTCAGAATTATATATATATATATATATATATCTCAGTGTGTGTGTGTGTGTTTTACAATCCTAGAGGGATGAATAAATTTTGATGTCTTACATATCCTTCTCAGACTTTTCAAATTTCTAGTGTACCTATTAACCCGACATCCACACTAGCTTAACACCACCTCTCAGGATGAAGTCCTATTGATTCATAAATACCTTTGAATGATATGTATAGAAATCATGAAATATAGACAAATAACAATGAGGAATTAATTCAAGCGTTTTTTGATTTATATCTAGATAACACTATAAATGGTGCATGACACAAGTTGTGGATAATGTCTTGACATTAATATATGCACTAATGATTAAAAAATTAGCTGTAAAATTTTATACATAATCTTGAATCCAAGAGACAAGATTCTAATTCATATAATCTTTTATAAGTAATCCTTTAGATTAATGTGGCTATAAATTGGTAGATAATTTCTCTTAAGAAATTCATATTGATATTTAGTTATATGTTCCACTAGATCGAGTAGAGTAATATAGAAAGTGTCATAGTAGTCATGTCCAAAAAAATTTACCATACACTCATTATGATTATTAGCCTATTAGATATAAAATATATTCTTCTAATTGGACATTTAACCTAAAAAATAAATACCAAGGTCTTCATTAAGGATAAGATCATTTCAATAGAGTGCATAAATAAAAAAAATTCAAATGTATGAATTCGTGTAGGGTGTTTGCTAAAGTTTCTTATTCAAGACATTCTCATAATGTCCCTTTCTAGTCACTTTCCCAAGAATACAAATCCTATAGACAAATACACATCTTATCTTTGTGAATGATGCTTTGGACAAGAATCGTAAACAAGGAAGTCTACACGAGAAGCTCGAGTATAGAGACCAATAATGCAAAAGGTGAAGACTATCTATTAAGAGAGTGACCTTATTTATAGATGAAGAAAACTATATGTGTGGTGGTGGGAGTTCCTTGAAATAGGTGGAAGAAAATAATGGATGTCCAACATAGATAACTAGAATAGATGACCTCTTCAATCCATTCACCCTTTTCATCCTATTACAACATGATTAGATCCTCTTCATTTGATTGGATCCAATCCTAAGGGAGGATTTTGTTGACACTCTATTTTTTCACATGGATGAAAAGGTGGAAATGGAAAAGGCATCAAAATGAATATAAACATATAAATGAATAAGGCTATCAATCATAAATCCAATGAAGGAATATCATTCATGTACACTCGATCAGTGTTGGTGTACTAGGTACCTATGCATATGGTTGGACGACCGACCTGGGAATTAGCATGGGAGGCACCCCCGACATGATATTCCAAAGAAAATGATTATATTCGCCAATGATCCCATATTTCTCTATAAATAGGTCCCTTGGGTCTTCATTATAATGGAAGAAATTTCAAAAGTTCTCTCGACACTCTAATTTCCCAAGTCCTTCATCTTAGCCCTATGAAATCTTCAAAGTATTATTCTAAACCCTGAAGAATAAGGAATTAAAGTGGGGTAATGTAATTAAAGTCCTAACAAGATTTGAAATACAAAACACTTGCATGAGACATTATCTCCCATGTGGTTAATGGACTCTAGAAAGAGGTCCCCTTACCTAACTATGAACATATGTGAGCCACATAGAGAACACCAGTGGATACCATTGAAGGATTGAGCAAAGCCTCACCCAATTGTTGTTTGCTAGGTGCTTCTTCACCAAAGGTACCATCACCTTGCTGTGGTCCACCAGAGAGAATAATCCCCTATTTTATCCTTCCATTTCTTTCTCATACCTACCTACATGTTCTTCTTTTGTCACTCTCTTGAATGATCCTCTAATCAGATCTATTTAAAGACATCCATTAAAGGCCTCTTTTTATTTGGTTAATTTTTCTGAGAGGGGCCAAATTAAAACCTCCACCAAATCTTCTGGGACTAAAATTCCATGATTAGGGGCGCACGAGCATGTCTTCTATTTGTATTTTAATTCCTATGGTCATAAGTTTCCCAAAAATTTACCACCTAATAGTTTTGGTGCTTAGGGTGTGTGTGGATTTTCATTTCTATTTTCACAAGAACCATGACCCTGGGAATGATGTCAGAGAGTTTTCAGTATCATGTAAAATTAGTAGGATCATATCCAACCCTTGTTTCCTCTTATATATGGAGCCTCTAGTTCCTATCAGGGAGGGTGAGGATTTATTTTTCCTTTCTATTCAACTTGGGATGAGATCATCCTCCATCAATGCAAAACCAATTTTAGGGAATCCGTTTCAGAGTAAGCCTCTACAATTTCTTGCGGGATGATTCAAACATGACACTATTCACATCCTAGGCTATATCTGCTTTCATAGTTTGACATTACTCTCATACATATGAAGATTAGTGATGTGATGGGAACTAGATCCATTACCATCTTTCATCTCCCCATTCTCTTCCACTAGCGGAGGATAATAAGTGTGTGGTTTTTTGGATCTTTTAATTCCTCTTATTTCTCACATTCATTCATGACCAATAATGAATCATGTGGTCTTAGAGGATATCCAGGATCATGAAACCAATGTGGTTAGATGCATGTTTTAGAAAAGAACATACATTCATATCTTCCTCTCACCTTCCTTCAGAGTGCCCCCTAGGCATTAGTCCTCAAGGCCATGTATCCAACCATAAGGAAAAAAAGATTGTGTGATTTTTAGGATCTTCCACTTCCCAGTGTTTCTCACAAAAATCAAGAATCTTGTGAGTTTAAAGGCTGATAGTGATCATGGAATCCACATTATCACAAGCTATGCGCCTCATTACAAGTGTAAACACTAACAAATATAGGTAATCCTCTTCATGAGCAAGACCCAAGACAACCCATGGGCTTCATTATGAGTGTAATACCCAACCAATCAAGGTAATAATCTTCAATAGTTATACCCAACCCAACCTATGGGCCTCATTCCAAGTGTAAACGCCAACCAGTAAAAGTAATCCACTTCAGATGTAATCCCCAATCCAACCTATGGGCTTCATTCTAAAAGTAATCTCTAACCAATCAATGGAATCCTATTCAAAAGTAATCCCTAACCCAACCTATGATCATCATTCCAAGTGTAATACCCAAACAATCTAGGGCATCCTTTTTAGGAGTAATCCACAATCCAACCTATGGGCCTCATTCTATGTATAATACCCAACCAATCAAGGGAATTATCTTCCAGAGTAATCCCCAACCCAACCTATGTGATTCCTTCTCAAGAATAACCTCAAAACCAAACCATCCTATGGGTATCCTTATCCTGAGTAATCCCTAGACCAAACCAATCATTGGGTTCCCTCCTTAGGAGTACACCCCAATAAAATCCTCCAAATTAACATAGAGAATCCTTATCAAGAATAAGCCCCAAATTAACCCTCTCAACCATTCATAATCCCATGAGAGACAAATATAATGACATCTAATAGAATTGTATGCTCATCACTTAACTATGTGGGAATTAATTCCCCTCCAAATGGGATACATAGGAAGCCTCTCTATGTTTCAAATCCTACACACAAAACCAACCCTATTCTCTATGGTCCATATTCCTAGTAGGGTCTAATTCTACTTAAGAATCCATATTTCTTCTAGAATCCATAGGATTCCTTAGTATAAGTCACACACAAACCTTTGACTAGGAACCTTCATCCTAGAATTCATTCCCACATGATGCTAAATTTAATAGTTTGGTCCTTATTAAATTACATTAAAATGTATTATTTTCCCCTTTATGTGGAACCAGACTATGTGCGTTCTGAGTCCTTTCACCAGGATACATAAGAAGCCCATATCACGGGTATGATCCCATCAATAAAACAACCAATATCTCCCTTGAAGATGATGCACTCTAGAGAGCCCCACTATGTGTCTAGAAAACTATCTTTGTGTAATAATGACCAAAAAACATTTATTAGTACATAAGAGGATACTATTAATAGAGAACCTCAGATACATATAGATATCTCCATTAAAAAGAACCTCATAAATATACAAAAGATTTTATATTCCAAAAAAATTATAATAATTTATTATTAATCCATAAGTGACTCACATCATACTTGGGAATTAATAAAATATTCATTAACATAAATTAAATCTATAAGAGAGCCTCAGAGTTTGAATCAATTCTTCCGAAAAAGGGTGCGATGAGTTTACCTTCCCATCCTCTCGACCAATGAGAGTTATTATGCATCATTGTCCAAATTATCTAACAAACTCATATTTTTGTAATGAAGGTCACTATGTATACAAAACCATTGTGTGTTTCCAATTCCATGAACAAACCCACTGCAAAACCATTCGGAAATAGTGAACCCCACATGAATGATTTCACAAAACTAAAGCCACTACAATCAACCATGTTGAGAACATATGAATATTCCATGAAAAAATATGTATAGATAACTTTTAGGTTAAATTTATGCTTGATGATGAGATAATAAAGTGTTGTTTTATTTTGATGAAATAAGTCAGATTTTATTGGTAACCTTGGGATTGATAATATATTCAAGACATTTTTAGTAATGTTCAGTTCATTTTTTTCATTATGATAAATATCGAATAGTTTGTGACATTATGAACTTATTGATTTTAATATTTTAGGGTTATTGATATAATTAATTTTTAGATTAATTTATATGGTCATTTTGGTATATTGACTTGGAGATTAAAATAGTTTTAGGAAAGGTATGTTATGTAGAATATATAGTTATGGTTTATACCTACTTTGGAATATGATTATATAAATGGATAAGGTTTTTTAATCAAAGACAAGTTACTTGATATTTCCTAAGAGAGTGAGGTAGATATCATATTAGTGGTTATACCCAAAAAGATGAATATATTAAGAATATAATTTCCTACTTATTTTAATGAGTGATAATTAAAATTATGGGGATGTAATTTATTTAGGATGGGGGAAATAAAACACCTCAAGAAAATAATATACAATTTTCCACAAATAATTCAATGTGCTTGATAACTTTCCCAACATGCAGATCAAAATTAAATGAAACCATGATATATTAAGATAAAATATAAATATTTAAGTATGATCATTAAAAATAATCCATTTATTTACTATTAACGAATATGAGAAAATACATTATGAAATATTTGTATAACTAAAGTTAAATATGCTTTTAAAATTAATTAATGACAATTATTCTAGCTAAAATGACTAATAAGATCATTAATTTTTTAGAAAGTTATTTTTTTTTAAATTTTCTTTTTATTTGATATGTATTTTTATATCAAGAAACATGTTATTAATGGTAAAAAGATTATTTTAAATGGTTAATTGGTTAATAAAAAATGAATTTGTAAATAATAGGATATATGAATGAGAATGGTTAGTATTTTAAAAAAATATTCTCTTATTAGAACAATGTTTCATTATATTCTATATTTTTATTTAAAAGATTAATTTATAAAAAATAGAATAGTAATTTTTAAAAGTGAAAATAATTTTTTTATTCATCATCATAATAACAGTATAAAATTAATTTTTAGAATTTTCATAAAAATGGTTTTTGTGACAGTAAATTTTAAAATTAATTTTCTCTCTGCATAATAATTTTATTTGATAAAATTTAATTCCTATTTATAATCGGTAGGTATAAATTATATAACTAATATTTTTTTTTATTCATTTAATATAAATTACATAGGATTAGGATTAATTACAACCATAAAAGTAAAATTATTACTTTGAAATATTTAATTAGTATCTATAAATATAACATTAATATAATGTAAAATATTACACTAACATGATGTTTAAGAACATAAATTTTTTTGACACTAATTATATTAAGAGTTAATAAGAAATAAAATTAAAAACTCTTAATATATAAATTTTTTTTTTCTATAAAACAATTTTCCTATATCTTATGTATTAATTTAAAAGATAATTTTCACAGACATAGAAATTGAATTAGGTTAAAGGGAACCCAAATATGGATTTGAAGAATTAAAATTATTTAATAATGGTTATAATAAATTTTTATAAATAAAATAACTATGATGGTGAATTTTTAATCACGATTAACAAGGGTAAAATTTGTAAATGAGGCATCTCATATTTTTAATAATTAAAAGGTAAAGTTCACCGTCTAGAAATCCTTTTTTTTGTATTAAATTCATACCAAAGTGTCTCAAAAACATCATTTTCACCTAAAACACCTAAATCTATTTCAATTATATTCTTATCATTTACCTAACATTATTTTACAAAGACTTTCCCTTTTACACTTATAATACGATATCACTTCCACTAACTCCAAGCCATGCCTATAGATATAAATTTTCACAAAACACATCCCAATTTACTTCTAAGAGATAAAATCTACATGTTTTTAGATACTTTCCTCAATAATGTGACTCATGTGATTTATTTTCAAATGATACATCCTTAGATGATCCAAATTCTCAACAAAATTATCACTTTACCTTTTACTTTAACTCATTATCTTTCCCATCCAACATCCTCCAACAACATTTTAACCATATGTGTATAATTATTTCATTATAAATAATATACATAAATTTTTTTATATTAATAGTATATCCATTACATATTTCCATCTTATTAAATCCAAAAAATCAAAATGTTTCCCATAAGTATGTGCGAATTATCTCCTCTATAAACTACACACTTTATTTTTCATTGAAACCATTCAATGATGGTTATATAAATTGGTTCATTGAATGGATATTTTATTTATTTAAATATTTATATTTTTTAAAAATTAATTTTGAATACTATAATTTATATCATAATTAAGAGATCATTTTAACATTAACCTTGTAAAACATGCATACAAAGAGGAAAATATTGGTATTCATACAACAAAATGTCTTCATATCAATTACTTCTTCTTCTTAATTAAGATTTTTAATATATCGCACTAATTAACACTAAATAATTTCATTATGATTCTGGTATAATTATACTTCACCTATACCACCTCATAATCATCCATTAATCACTATTGGTTCATATTTGGGTCGGTTTATCTTCCCAATTGAAAAATACTAC
Source organism: Viscum album (assembly GCA_963277665.1). NCBI lineage: Eukaryota > Viridiplantae > Streptophyta > Magnoliopsida > Santalales > Viscaceae > Viscum > Viscum album. The sequence goes on from OY728141.1 coordinate 519,433,721, forward strand.
GAATTTATATCATGGATGAATATAAGACCTTATTTAATAGAATAATATAACAAAATATGTATTTTTTTAAGTTTATATCCAAATTTATCTCATCAATTAAGAAATCACCCTTCATTCATTAAGAATCACTGAAATATGCTCATCCTTGATTTCAAACTCATGGATCATAACCAATTCTACCATGAAATGAGATTATAGATTTATAAAATATATTTTAAAATCTAATCTTATATATTATATGATCTAATAATTATGCGATTTTGGAAAATAGTATATACTAACCGCACTGTTATGAAACCAGTTCAAAGCGATGATGATTACTTACACCTTGTGTTGAATATAAGTAAAATCTAAATAATATTAATTTTCATTGAATTATTTAAAAGGGAGAGTATAAATTTTTATAGTTATGAATAAGGTTCATGGTTATGAATTTAATGAAAATAATTTAAATATTTATGATGTTTGGTGCAAGCATGGAATAAATCTAGACTGAGGTAAGTTTTTTGGCTCAAATTCCTTTCTTTGAGACCTATTTGGTGTTATTCACTAGATTTCATTGATTTAGTGTATATAATATCTATATGAGATATAAAATCATAAATTATATTAAAATAATTCTATTTTGTTTTAAACTACAAGAACACTCTTTTAAGGTGTCTTGATTAACATGTTTCTCAAGCCGTAAGGGTTTTCTTGCTCTCAATTATGATTATTATAGAAATGTTACATGTTATGAAACAAGATCCCTTTGTATGGAATAATATTGATTTATTATCCCATGAATGATATATAATATATTTTATTGTAATTAATGTGATAAAATTATCCAAAATAATATCATTTCATCAAATTTCTTTTGAATCCAGTGTTACCATAGTCTTAAGAGTTTGTAGTAACTAAATTTTCATTCATTAAGTTATTATGGTTCAAATGAACTTATGAGTCAGGTAAAATAAATAAAAAATTAATTATATTTTTCCAAAATGGGCATATCTATTGGTAAAAGTGAATTTTTATTGGTAAAAAAATTTACCGAAAAAATTTTCATGTTGCAATTTTTTTGGTAAAAACAATGTTGATAAATGTTAATACAATAAAGAAAATAGTTCTATTGCAAATATAGTAATACATAAAAATAACATATATTTTGGTCAAAATGTTTAACAAAAAATTTCATGGACAAGATTATATGTTGTTTATATTATTATGAATATTCATAACCCATAACAAAAATTAATATATTTTTTAATTTATATTTAAATTAAGATATTATGTTTGGGTATTTCAAAATTTATTTATAAAATTTTATATTATATTTATTAATTTATAAAATATAATACAACTATTTAAATTATCAAACTGAATACAATTTTCACACATCTTCAAATGTAGAAAAACATTAATCATATAAATAATTAAATTTAATAATAAATTCTTTTTTTCTAATTATGTTGATTGATACCAAAAAGGATCCTAAAAACACAAAAACATAGGACCCTCCTATCTCACCATATTTATCCCATGGTCATGGTATAGCCTACAAACTGAGTTATTTACACTTGCCTTTAATGTAGAAAGCATCATAAGCTAGTGTTCATTTTCATACTCAACTAAAATTAGGCCAGGTTAATTCAATCACACTTACTATGGTCAAGGTTGTTTGAAAAAATGTGATATCCACTTATTACTAACCTAATTACTAGCCATATGGTTACCAAAATTCGATCTAAAGATTCGTTAGGTTTTATTAAACCCCTATATTCAACCCCTAACCCTAGATAGATTTATTGTACATGTCAATAATGATAAAAAAAGAACGTATTAGAAATGTTGTGCATAATTTAAAATAATTTAAAAAAAAAATCAAGGATTAAATTAGAAATATTCAATATAAAATAGTTGCAGGCTATGAAGATCTTAGAATAAACTAGCTTCACATGAAAAATAAATTATGAATAATAAAAAATTAAATAAATTATGAATCAATCAAAAACTGAATTCATATGAATAACATATTAAGAATTATGCAAGATCTGATGATTAATGGAGTGCAGTGATGGAAACATATATAAAAAACAATATAGGTACCGCAATGGATGAAGAACAATGACTGAAGGATTAATAACTCACATTGATTCAATAAAACAATAAAAGTAGTAAATACATAATTTGTTTTAAAAAAGAAATAATGAAAAATGGTAATGAAAATGAGAGAAAAAAAGATTTCTCAACTCCCTGTGTGTGGAGTTTCTGCCCAAAAGAAACTGGCCCGAGAAGTACATTGTGTGCATGTCCTACACATCATGTACTGGATTAAATGATTTGGGTCCCAACAACTGCATGTCAAGTAATATGGTTGCACACAATGTTACTGAAATCCTCTTTTTCCTCTAAAGAATCTTCTCATATCTTTGACTTCGCAATCCATTGATTTTTTCGCATAATGAATTCTCTACACTTCATGTATGAATTTCAATTATCACATGCTTCTAGATTCAAGAAATCTATACATAAGGTCTAGGATTTACTTGATGTTTACTGTCTTCATGTTCTGAAAAAACTTAATTGGTTGGTTCACATCCTTTCAGAAACACCTTAAATGGGGTCCACATGTCATGTATGTGGTATACATCATCTAAAGGTCTTTTTGGAAAATTTTCCATATTTATTGTTTTATGTCCATAATTTCTTATTCTTATGAAAAAAAATCCTAATGAATTATATAATAATTCATTAATAAAACTAAAAAAATGTATCCAAAATGTATATATACTTTCATCTAACCATAATGTTAGCATTAAAATTGAGTCAAAATTTATTTAATAACATGAAATAAAATAAAATAGTGTCAAGATTTTACAATGAGATTGTGATTCTAGTATCTAAATAAATTTAAAAAATTTATTTAATATAGTAACAAAACCACATGGCAAAGTCAAACGATAATATCTAACTTCTAAGACTGCTATACATTCACCATTTTCATCTCGGGGATCCTCATCGTCCTTTTTAATCTTATTAAATCTAAATGGTTCCTATATATGATTAAAAATGTGAGATCTACATTATGTATCCAATAAACAACTTATAGATAATATAAGAATATATTAAATGAAAAAATAACTAAATTATAGGCATGTCCTTTCTTTTTATACACACCTCTGCAAATCCTCTTCCAATGGCCTTTCATACAACATAGAAAGCTGGAAAAATCCTTATTTACATTCCTATATATCCTTGAATTTTTGGAAGGACAATTCACTAGTATCCTTACCTATACATGTCCTTAGACCCCTTAATTGTTACCTTCCTCCTCTGGTTCACTATAAGGACTAAAGAATTTTTATTCTTAATATACTTATCATCTTGGTTAACTAAATCCAATAGATATAGGAGTGACTTTGTCATTTTATTGATGTTTTAATTAATAATTAATGTTTCAAAACTTGATGGTAAAAAAGAATTAATGATATTAGTTACTAGTGGTTGGTTTAGATTGAACCCAATGGATTCAAGCCTCTCAATTTCCTTGATCATCTTGAGTACAAGAGGTATGGCTTGATTCCCTTCATCGACTATGAAATTATATAGTGTACTGGAAATATCATACTTTTCCTGTCTTATACTCTCCTGATATAACTATTAGAGATGATTAATCATCTTGTAGTCATCCTCGTCCCCATTCATTTTCTAAAATTCACTAGATATAGATGAAACTATGATGCAATATTCATCTAGTAAATCATCTATATTATTTTTTACATTTATATTTATCCGCATCGTTTACTCCCTAAGGAGGCTCAACAGGAAGTGATGATTTCAGCACAAAAAGATTTATTTATTGGCATAATATTGTTTTCAAGCATCTGTACCAGTCGAGGATGTTATGAACTATCTGTATATTTTTTGTATCCAATATTGATAATTGTGATAATGTTCTGGTGGTGTTGGTGACTGCCATTTTTGGTCTATAACAAATACATTTTAGCACTCGTCACATTATCTTGATTAACCTTTATAAATTTTTGATTAATTAATTATTATTTCATTAAATGTATCCTAATATTTAATTAAAACTCAATATGCCTCAATATTAAACCTGAAATACTAGTATTTTTGTGTATTATTGTGGAAAGGATCCAAAAAACATCCCCTCATGGTCTACAAGATTTGGATTTTCCATTACTTAGATATTATTTAGGTAGGAACACGACTTCATAACTACAGAAAATTGTGGTTCTTTGAACTGATAATTAATGTATTATCTTATCAGAATCATACCATTGATTCCATCAACGTGTTGCCTCTAAAATGATGGGTATCTATCATAGGATACTTCTATGCTAAAAATTTTATTCAAGTAAAATCATTACTCTTATTAGAACTCTATGGTAGTAGGAGGCGCCCTCATATTTGGTTGAAGAGCACCCTATACAACCCATTTTGTTCAAATTTAAGCAACATAACGATTTATGACTCAATATATCTTTGAAATATTTATTTATTTATTGATGAATACAATCCATTTCTATTAAATATGTTCAATCTATGTTGTTACGCTCATACTCCTCTCTGGCCTCCGGGTCCATTGCTCCCTTCCAGGTCATTCTGGTGAAATGGACTCCAAGAGTCTTTGGGTTGTGTTGTGCAATGCGGAGGTGGGTTCCAGGTGGTGTGGCCTGCGGAGATGACGAGGCTTCTATATTGTTTGGTGGTGTGATGGGAAATAAAGGGTGGCTTCGGTGAAGGAGAGGATGACATCAGTGATGGTGTAGAGGCAATTGGACGACTATGAAGATGGAACTATCACCAGGACATGTCTTTTCCTCGATGTAGGTTATTCGAGTGGATCACTACTTTTGCGGGAAGTGTGATTTTACCGATTCTGAGGTAGGGGAGTTTGTTTCACGGTGATGATGGAGGGTTCCTATGGTTCCGTCGCGGGTGGTCACCGACGTTGTGGATGGTTGGAGCTGATGGCGATGGACGAGTCAGACTGCTGTAAAAGGAAGCTAAAAATCTGAAGTTTGATATGTTGTGTTTATTTTTACTGGTTTTCATGGGTGGACTTTTGGATTTCATGACTCGAGGCATTGTTTCCATGGTGATATGGCGATTCTTTCTGAATTTGAATTTGGTTTTTAAATTTTGAATGTTGTAACTAATGGGTTTTTATGTGTGGTATGTGGTATGTGTGGTCACTATGTGGATCTCAGTTTTTTGTTCCCACTTTTCAAAAAAATGGATTTTAGAAATATAAAAAAATGGCTTGTGGAAGATACATTACATAAAGAAATTATTCTACTCAACTGGTCTTCAGAATATAAATTTTATTGATCCATTTCAATATAAACTAGAATCAATATTGACCTAGGAGTTTTATACTTGATTTGTGTCGTAACTTGTATTACTGATCACCCTCATTCCATTTTATTCACGTATTGTGTGGAGTACCTCCTCATATTGGTGGCGAATGAATCTTAAATCTTTTTTCTTCTAGTGTAAAAATATACTCAAGTGTAGGCAAGGGGGTATAGGGGATCAATATACAATAGATTAATTGGACATTCATGACCATATACATATGAAACAAAAATTTGATGGGTAGACCATTATTTATTTACCTTGTTTTTACAATCATTGATTTAATGTAATAAATAATTAAATAAAACATCCAAACATGCACGCGATTAGTCAATTTTCTCATGACTAGTCAGTTTGTTAAATTAACACATGATAAAGAATAATTTTTAATAAATTTTAATGTATGAGGGTATTGAAATAAATTATAAAAATTTAAATAAATTTAGATAAATTTATTTCATTTAGTCCTAGTTTTAATTAAATTTTAATTCTAATAAATTAAAAAACTAATTAATTAATTTAATAATAAAAGTAAATTAATATTTTAGAATATCAAATTATTAGTAATTTCCAACAAAAATAATTTTAATTTAATTATTTTAATTTAAATTAAAAAAACTAATTATTTTTGATTTTATTAATTTTACCATAGCACCCAAAACCTAGCCCCTACCCATTGCAGGTCAGCCCGTATCCCGGGAGGCTCTTATCATGCTAGATAGACCTCGTGCAGTCCTATTTAAGGCCACATAGACCCCTTCCACTAGCCATTGGAGAACCACATTCCAAAAGAAATGACTGTCATGATAGGGTATCTCATTGCCTATGAGGCATTTCCCTAGAGGCTCAGGATCATGGTGAACCAATATGGGATCAGACAATTTTAGTGGGGATGAAGTAGGGAGGTTGGGAGAATCATTTGGCCTATATCTAGGAGATTATGTTGAGGGAAGGAGGAGACAAGGGATTTGGCATGGTGTGGGAACATAGTTAGTCTAGATTTAGGTGGTCCAGCCTAGATATGAGGAATATCTGATAGGATATGAATAGATGGGAGTAGGGGTACCACATAGTTGCTGGGTGCAGTTTGATATGGATGGGGGGATCGTGTCATCCCACTCAACATGTTTCTTAGTGTCCTAGATGTAGACTGTTGGGATCAAAATTGATTGGACCACCAGTGCAGTGATAATCATGAGATAAAATGAAGTGAAAAATGCAGAAAAAGGAACAGCAGATCTAACATGAAAAAAACCCCAAATAGAAGGGGTAAAAAAACCATAGGCAAGTAGAAGTAGCGCTATGGGGTAAAAGTGGGTACACACTCCCTCACTTATAAAAAGAGAATACACTCAAAAAAATATATTGAATATGGTGGTAGACTTCTTAAAAAAATACCAAAAATAACTGGAGAACTCGAGAACTAGATTAGATTATGTTACTGAAGGTTATGATAAAACCACCAGTGTAAATCCCCATTTATAGTTTACCTCTCCCCAAATAATTATTTTCTCCACTAAATTATTTTGGTGGGGTTCAACCACCCACCACCTACCACCACTAGCTCCCCTTTGAAAAAGGAGGGGGAAGCCACCATCCTGTAAATGGAAATCCACCTACACATCTCCCACTTTGAGATTTTATTGGGAACCAATAACTTATCCACACATACTTTCTATCTACCAAACATGCTGCTCACATATCTACAAGGTCGTTTGAGGATTTTCACAATTTGAACTTATCAGAGTCAACCACTTTTGTCAGGAAATAAATTTGATTTTATTTTGTGTGAATCTTCTGTATATCCAAACTTCCTTCCTCCAAAACATCTTAGACAAAGTGATACTTCACCCCAATGTGCTTTTTCCTTGAATGAAAAGATAGATTCTTGGAAACATTCCAGACACTCTGAGAGTCACAAAAGAATGGAATTTGTTCTTGTATGTGCCTGAGATCCTCCGATAACTTTCTCATCAAAATTGCCTATTTTCAAGCCTGTGTAGCTTCCATGTACACTGCCTCAATTGTGGATAAATCCACAATGGACTGTAACTTTGAAATCAAGCTCATAGCTACTCCTATAAGAGTATACAGGTAACTAGTTGTGGATTTACTTTAGTCAGAATCACTTGAAAAGTCTAAATCAACATAGGCTTTGATAGTAAAATCAGATCCTCCATAACATAATGCAGCATTTGAGGTCTCTTTGATGTATCTCAGGATCCCCTTCACTATGATCTAACGCTCCCATCCTGGATTATCCATGCACCGACTAACTTCTCGCACTTCATGTGAAATGTATGGTCTAGTAAAAAACACAACAAACATTAGACTACCCACTACTGATTCATATGCTAAGGAGACATTTCAATCCTAACCCTTGAAATATGAACAAGGATCTGAATGATTTTTTTTGTATCCAAGGGTCGTGATATTGGAATAAAATATCTTTTACCAACACCTCCGTACTTGTTTGAGACCATACAATGATTTGGCCAACCTGAAAACCAAGTTCTATTTGCATTATTCTGAAAAACCTCTTGTTTTGAGCATATAGATATCTTCATCAATATTAGCATGGAGAATTTTTTTTCCACACGTCCAACTACTATAGATATAAACTGTATGTTCCCCACATTGTTAGAAATTACTAAATAGTCATCAGTCTAACAACAAGAGAAAATATTTCATTAAAATCAAAACCTTCTTTCTGATAAAATCCTTTGACCACCAATTTTGTGTGATATTTTTCTACCTAGTCATTTCCATTCCGTTTAATCTTAAAAGAACATTTTTTCTGATAGCCATCCTTCTATGAGGTAATAGAACAATATCCCAAGTCTTGTTATTGTGTAGGGCTTCATGTTCTTCCTACACCACCACCATCCATATGGATAGATCTGGACTCTGGATCTCCTCTGCAAAAGAAGATGACTCTGCATCCTCAATCAATAAGCAATATTCCATATTTCTCCTAGTGACATATTCTGATTTCAATACTTGATCTATTTTCTCCTGAGTTGACCATCGTGGTACAGACTCAACCGGTTCATGACCTTTGTGCTCTAGTAATGCCACTGATTGAATTGGTTCGTCCTTGGATTTTTCCTCTATTTCAACAGTTTTAGTTTCTATATTCTCTATCTCCATGTCTTGATTAAATTTCATTTTCACCACGTATTCATCAAAAATGGAATTTCTGCTGATGATAAATTTGTATTTATTGAATTTCCACAATTGATACCCCTTCACACCATCATCATACCACATAAGGATACATATCCTGGATCTCAATTCCAACATCGATCTTTCCTGGTCATTAAACAATGCATGTAAAGGACATCAAAAAGTATGTAACTAGAAATAGTCATTAGGTTTACCAGTTTACATCTCTATCAACATCTTCAGATCAATATCCATTAAACAAGATCGATTGATCACATAAGAGGCGTATTCACTATTTCAGACCAAAACGTTTGTGCAATTCATACAGTCTTAAAAATTTCCCACGATCTATCTAACAAGCTTCTGTTCATCAGCTCTACTACTCCATTATGATGAAGAGTGTACTCCACCATGAACTATCTCTTGATTCCTTTCTATTTTAAAAAGTATCAAACTCCTCTCTTGTATATTCTCCACAATTTTTAGTCCTAAGAAACTTGATCTTATTTCTTGATTCTTGTTCCTTCTTCACTTTGATTATTTTGAAGAATTCAAAAACACATTCCTTCCTCTCGATTGGGTACACCCAACATCCCCTAGAATAATGATCAATGAACGATACAATGTACATTTCCCCTCCGAGGGATATAATTAGTGTATTCTAAACATTGAAATAGACCATGTCCAAAATCTCATATCTTATTGTTGTTGATGTCCATATATTGAAACTGTGTTTCACGGTCAAACAAAAATGGTCACAAAATGGTAAGTATTCCTTCGTCAGTACAGTTATAAAATTCTGATCCACAATAATCTTCAGGCCTCATTCGAACATATGGCCAACCTTCTGATGCCATAACATCATCAACGCTTCCTTATATGTAGTTTATGAAACAAATATCTTCGCCTCCTTATACTTTTCACCCATAAGCATGTACATATTCTTTGAGAACTTCTTCACCTTCATTACCAAAAGCGCGCCCTTCATAATTCTCATCACACCATTCTGTGTGTGAGTCTTGCATCCGATATGATCAAATTTTTACTAATAAAATAAGTTATTCTTCAAACACTTCACATGATGTACTCCTTGGATGGTATATACTATGCCATAATGCATATTCATTTTGATGGTATCAAAACCTGGGATCTTTAGACTGTGATCGTTCCACATGTACACAGGTCCTTCTGAGATTCTTTTATATTGTTCAAATGATTCATATCGAGACGTCATGTGCCGTGTTTCTCTTGAGTCAATAATACATTCATCATTGAGATGTTGTCTACTTTTGGCAGTTGTCGCCACTTCAATAACTGCTATATCTCCATTTTTAGAAGTACTCTCCACATTCCCCTGAGAGGTCTTTTCACAACACTTCTTATTCCAAAAATCTTTCTTGAAATGGCCCTTATTTCCACAATTGAAACATGTGACATTATTCTTTTTTACTTATTTATTTGGACCTTCTAAGATTTTGGCTCCCACTAGAACCAAGATCCATCATCCATACTCTCTCCATTGACATAGACACTTCCTGGTTCGAAGTTGTCTTTCTATCCTCCATGTTTTTACACCGAATTTCTTCTTCAAGAACTGAAACTGCAACATCATTGATGGCCAAAATATCTATCAGGATATTGTTGGTGATTTTGATGATGAGTTGGTCATAAAAATCTAGAATACACTGGATCAGAATATTTGCACGTTCAGTATCCACAATTTTATAGCCCAACGTCGTGAGATGATTGAACATGGTATTGAGGTTGTTGATGTGGTTATTCACTGATGATGACACTTCCATTTGATTTATGTACACTTTTATCTTCAGTAAAACTATTTTGTGCTATGACTTGGCCTCGTATATCTTTGACAGAGTATCTAATATTTTATTTTTCCATATTTTTCTGTACAATTTTCGATAAGAACTTGTCTGACTAATCCAAATGGATGTTGGAAATATCATTCCCATCCATGTTGTTCCATTTTTCCCTTTTCACACCTGTTGGCTTTTCAAAAATTTATAGTAGACAATTATCCTTCTGTAGTACTTCGCGCATCTTCATTTTCCCCAACGAAAATTATTCTCATTGAATTTTTAGATCTTAAAATTTTCTGCCATCTGGACACTCCATCAGTCTAGAATCACTTCCATTTCACAATAGTGTTTTTAGTAATTTAAATATTTTTTTTCTGATGTGAAATATCAATAAATGATAAAATCAAAAAGCATACTCAAATTAATGAAAATTACTAATACCTAAAAAACATGAACATCACCATGCTAGAACTTGCCCTATGATACGACTTGTTGGGACAGAAAATGATTAGTCCATTAGGGTAGTGAAAATCAAGAGATGAAATGAACTGAAAAATGTGGAAAAAGAACACTGGATATAATGTGGAAAAAACTCCAAATGGAAGGGGTAAAAAACCAGAGGTATATAGAAGGATCACTGTCGAGTAAAAGTGGGCACACACTCCCTAACTTATTAAAAGGTGAAAACACTCTGAAAAATCCCTCTTGAATATGTTGGGGAAACTACTTCATAAAACACCGCAAATAACTGGATAACCTGATAAATGGATGAGATAATGTTACTAAAGCTGATGATCAAACCATTGGTGTAAATCCCCTTTTTTAGGATGTCTCTCCGCACCTAATTCCCTTCTCCTCTATTTTGGTGGGGTTTGGCTACCCACTAACTACCACCACCAGCCCCCATTTGATAAAAGAGGTGGGCAGCTACCGTCTTACAAATGGACATCCACCAACATATAGGATAGAAGATCCAAGAGGATCAAGTAGTGTGGGATGTGGTGGGGCATAGGTGGTTGAGGAATGTGGCAGTGGTCCATGATCAGGCCAAAACTAAGAAAATGGTAGCGTTGACTATCATAGAAGGAGGCGATAGTGATCCCTTAGAGGTAGCCTACTTAGTCTCGTGGGAGGAGTGAAGGAGACAGATGGGACACCCAAATAGAAGAGGGATGGTGGACAGTGTTTTGAAAATACGTTTTTTTAATCCATTTTCAATTTATGAAATATACCCATATGATTCCCATATCCGATAAATTCCTCGTTTTTTTGTGTCGGTTTTGGAATTTATTTACAAATTCTTAACCATGGAAAAATAACTATGCTGGATTGGACATTAATTTATACCATTAAAAAAACTTTATCAATTATTACATTTAGAAACACTATTCTAATTAGAATGACAGATGGAGTAGTTTTGTACAATGAAATATACTAAAAAATTGAATATATATATATATACATATCGTGTTATTAAAATAACTTAATAACCAAAATTTTAATATCTAATAAACCCCATTTTGATCTAATTTTTTTCGGATGGGTGTAACTTGGTCATCCAAGATCGAACTGAGATGAGGCTTGATTAATTGGGACCAATCACAACCCTCTATACAATATTTAAAGAACAATAATTTTCTTGGCTCGAAAAATCTATGCACTCTCTATGATAGAAATTGTTGGTACTGATGCGTGCAACATAAGCGAGTTTCTTTAGGATTTAAATTTTTTAAATCCTCATAGTGAAGAAACTTCATGGTCATTAATGATCTATCCCCAGTACGGATTTAAAATCCTATGTGATTTAATTGAAGTACAAAAAATAAAATGAATGTGTACCTTGTCCCAATTTGATGCATGCATGTCTGTCATGAGTTGATGACCAATGTTTCTCAAGGATCTGATTCACACCCACTCTAGATCATCCACACATGCTACTCGAATATTTGTATGAGTCTTTCATTAGATTTTTTTGTGCTAGAACAAAGATTTGACAATTACATCGATGCCTCCATAATCACCCCGATTATGGTCCTTTGATCCGTGAAGATGAACTCGGATCGTTTTCCCATATTGAAAGATTAGATCTCTAGGATTAAAGAGGAGAGAGAAGCTCTCAATTCTTGAATGATGAATAGTATATTGGAATTAATTTCGTTACACTTATATAGTGGATGTTCAAAATAACCGGTAAGGAGTCCCTGAACAATCAATATTTAATATCCACTAAATAAATAATAAATTTTGATGAACTAACAACATCTTAAATATTATTTGTATTTTATCACATACTTATAATATATATTGAGTATATTACGTGATAAAACCAGATTCATTAACTTTAATCAAAAGTCCTGATTGTATTAAATTAACATAGAATATTAAAATAACATTTCATCATATAATATTTATCATTATATTTACTTAACAATTAGTAAATAAATTTAATAAATAAATTGGAAAAAAATATCTTTACTTCAATTATAATTTTTTTTATCAGAGATTAACAAATATTGGACAACACTAAAACATTGTAGTGGGTCCCACCATGTTTTATATACCAATTCATCTGATAAAGAAGATTCTAAAAAGCGTTATTATGTGTGACCCTCTATGACATTATCTTAATAGTAGTGAATATTATTCATAGACCCAGAGCGGTGTTTAGTACCCCATCAATATCCCTATAGAGATAATGAATAGTTATAACAATGAAAACCAACCTATGAACACACACATTATAATATAATATTGTTGTCACGCAATATCTGATAAATCAGAACACACACTTGTGTTATTTTCGTTTCTTGACATTTTTTATCTATCATGAAGGATTTACATTTTACTCCCAGGTCCATGCACTTATAAATGTACTTCCATCTAGATCAACTAAGCAAGATATATCACTTCCTCAACATGGAAGTGAAATATCTTATCTTGATTATTCAACTAGTATCATTCCACTACGGACACACCCAACAAGACTACTTCACCAAGACTTTATTGTCCAGGTTTTCACCTTGTATCAGAGTATACGATCTAATGGAAAAAATTAGTGATGATCTCACGTCAGGAGATCAATACAGTTGTCTATAAATAGTATCAACCAATGAAACCCAAAACTTGTGATGCTCATTTTATAAGGTCTCTCATCAAGATCTCAACTACTGAAGATCACATAGTACAAAATTCATGGGAATAAGTCTCAATGATTTTGAGCCACATCACCTGATAGTCACACATCATCTATGTCCCATCAGTATGATATATCCATACCATAACACATCAAATTAAGATTAAGTTCGTAATATCTCTATGTTCTCATTATAGATAAGGATCTACTTTGAATCTTTGATATAAAACATAATCTATATCCATTCCCATAAATATAGAAGAATCAGAATTATTGACATTATCATGATAAGATAAAAACATGTATATATATAACTATATACTTGTAGTGGTAATAAAATTACAACACATGTGGGGTCTTGGTAACCCACTTTAAATAGTTTTTCCATTTAAAATAATCATTCTAAAGGAAGGGATAAACTTTTTACATGTTCGTAGTTCTTGAAATAGATTTTTGAAAATGATATTCTTTCAATATTTTAAAATGTGTATCAATTTAATTTAAAGTTACTTTTATAATTTATAAATCTAAATTAATGATGTCCGATCAAAACCATTAATATATTTAGGCATGTGTTTTAAATCTTACCATAGCTTCTTATGGATTTTATATGTTCATGGTGTTTTTTAATTACATTGCGATGTTGTATTATATTTATTTGTTTGTGTTCTAATATTAAAAACTCAGGGGAATCTAATGTAACAAAATGAGATTTACCTATGTATTTTCGTAAAATAAATCTTAGGTTAATATCTTCTTATATATAAAAAACTAAGATAAGAAAAATCTTTGATATGTCAAAATAGAATTTGACCATTATAATATTATCCTTAAATTTGAATGTATAAAACAAAGTGACCATTTTATAAAATCTATGAAGGAATGAAACATCATTGAGTAGCAGAATCCTCCCATGTAAAGATATTTTATATAGAATTGTTAAGCATGTTTCACTTATAGAGGATTACCTAGAAAAATACCTATCTAAAATAAAAAAATAATGGTATGGATGAAATCATATGTGAGAGAAATTTATGCTCATGAAAATTTCTGCAATATCTATACTAGTGGAATCACCACCCCTGATTGTCACCAAATCTTACCTTATACAAAGATCTTAAATGAAGATCTTAAAGGTACATGTGACCGGAAATTATGATGATATAATAAGGTAATTATTAAAGTAATAAGTTATTTTCCACTGTATTTATAACATTTTTCAATTTTACTTTTCAAGATTCATGATTTTTATTTACTAATGCATTGATAACATTAATGAGATCATTTTATTCATAAAAATGTTTTTCAAAAAAAAAACTAATTTACGGTCCTTATTTTTCAAAAATAAAACTATTATATATTATTCATATGAATAAAATATATATAATATAATAACATTAATTTTATTAGTAATTGATTATAAATAAGAATATGAATGGTTAATATTTAGAAATATTATTTTTATATAAATACTATTTATCTTTAAATTTTATAAATTCATTTTAATGTTAAAATTGAAAATTTTAGAAATTAAATTTCAAAAAACAAACTTTAATTTATAAACTATAATTTTATTATTAATTTAACATTATTATTTAGGGATTTTTTTAAAACGAATGATCTTTAGTTGAATAAATAAAAATATTATTTTTACAAATAACATGACTTTTATAGAATTATTAGTATGTAAGTATGAATTGAAAAGTAATGAAAACTTTTTATTAGCCCAATTTTTTGTTTTAAGTGTGAATTTATAATTAATGAATAAAATTATAGACCAATATTTGGTATTTTTTAACTTAAGTTATATTTTTCCTAAATTATTTTTTTAATACTTTATAATTTTTTATTTTAAAAATATTTTTAATAAAATTTATAGAATTGATTTAAAAAAATTGATTTAAAATTTTGAATAATTATTTATAAACTATTTAATAAGGGCTATTTTCTTAAGCACAAATGATAATTAACTTTCATAAAAACTGGTTACCTTGGTAAATATCAAAATGGATAATAGGTGTTTAAGAAAGAAAGAAATATCTAAAACGTGTTAAAATAGGTGTATGAATGTGTGGTTGAGGATATTCTCAAAATTATCCCTTACTACCTCTATTAATTCCCAATATTGTACCTATTTCCCTTGAGAGGGAATTTCAATTATTATTTTGTATTGATTTTCAAAAATATCATCCTTTTTCACTCATAAAAGTGTAACTTCTCTTATCTCTTCCCCTCACACAAAAACACACTTATCTCAGCCAAAAATCTATCCAATGATCACCTTATAATTCCTATAAACCTTAAATAGGTTATTGTATAATCAAAATAACATTCATCGATGTCATAACCCAATTTTCTAAAGAGATAATTTATGAAGTGAGGTATAAATTTATAATAACTGATTTCTCATTTATATTTCTTTATGTGCACTTATTATTCATGAAATTATATTAAAATATGTTAAAATGATAACATAAGTATCATTATTTTAACTCTATATTATTATAATGATGTTACAAGAATTAACCACCTTTTCACTCTTTCATTAATAAAAAATAAAATGTGACACATACATATGTGCACACTACTGCCTCCATGATGTAATTCATTCATTTTCATTCACCACCTAAAAGAGATCCATAAAAATAGGATTTAATGTATAATTATTATATTTATTACTTATTTAATATTATAAAATGATAAACTATATCACTCCTCATTAATATTCTATAAAAATTAAATCATCATCCATGCGTACATGCATACCACCACCACCATTTAATGTATTCCATTTTCATTAGTACCTTTCATGTAATGTTATGTGATTTTAATGATTTGGATAAAGTTATATTGATTAATATTTCATAACATATTAATTATATGAATGATAAATAATTTTTATAAAATTAATTATCATAAGTATTAAAAATAAGAAGTAAAAACAATTTATTCATACTATATAATTTTTTCTTATCCATCACTTATTATCCTAATCCTTTAAAATTATGGTATATTACAATAATGAAAATTAAATGTAATAATTATCCTATTAGTATAACTATTTTTCAATAAGTCAACTATAATCATCCATTAATTATGATATGTTCATGTTTGGGTATGTTTGAACACCTATATGATCAATAAAATAAAACAATGTCATAGATGATAATAAATACATAATTAATCCCAGAAAATGATATAATTATGTAATTATTTTTTTTAAAAAAATTACAATTTGACTCTGTAATTAAGAAAACACTTTCGTTGTTTATGTAAATCACTAATGTGTGCTTATTATCAATTTAATATTTCAGGATAAAGAGTCAAACACTCAACAAATGAGCATGAATCTTACAAAGTATTTATAATTCACACTATTAAATAACAATAATAGTCCTTTAATTATGAAATTTGGAAGAATATTGAATATTGACATGGATCCATAAAAACAAATACGAACGGTCAAATCTATATTCTCCCAATTTGAAAAAATTGGTAAAAACTAACTAATATACATATATATGATGATTAAAATTGAATATTATAAATATTTTTGGGTATTAATATGGTTCCCAAATAACATATTCAGATAATAAATTTTATTATACCATATGTTAGAGTTCATTTTGACTATACAATAATGGATCTAAGGGATTATTTCTATCAAATTCAATTTCATGGGACAAAATTATTAATATTCAACATGAAACCATTAATATGTTATTCTTACTTCCTGTTAAATTTATTTTACCATAATCCTGATGTTTTAAAATCCATATCATGAAATTTTTATTAAATGTCATTTGATTCAAATGGTACCAATGATTAAAGGGGTTTTTATTAAAAGGTTAATAAAATCATATCTATTTTAATTATGAATATCATTTTCAAATCCAATTTGTTTCATAAGGATAATATATATCATTACTTTTAAGTATTCTAAAAACTCTCATTAACTTCATTGGATATTAATGGTGTTCTATGTGTCTTCTGAAAATTTCAATTCCCCTTGTCTTGTATTTTACCCGAAGTGTTTCTTAAAAGTGAAACTAACCTCATCCCTTATTCTTGGTTTGGAACCTCAATTTTTCATATCAGTATTAATTGGATGATTTTGAATGTTCTGTTTCATATTATTTAAAAATATATCAATTTAGTTTTCTATAACTTGATGTTATTTAAAAAATAAATAAATGTTAATGTTTTCAGTATGGTTTATTTTAGTCAAAATGTGAAAATATTCACTTTTAAACAAATATGTGTGATCATGTAATTCCAGACCATTTTTCATTTTATATGAATATTTTTATCTACATTATTATAGATTCTAGTGATGTAATTTTTCTCCACAATTTAAAAATTATTTATTTTAACAGTATTTTAAAAGAACAAGTATTTTTCTTATTTCCAAAGTGGGTTTTTTATAAAATATATAAAATGTGATTTTTATCTATCTTGTTATCCTTTAATACATATTATGAGTAATCATAGATATTATTTAGATTATACAACTCCAATTATTTCTCCATTTGTCTTATAAAATTTTCTTTTCTATCATGGAAAATATACATCACTATATTTTTCTTTCCTAGTCAATGGTGTTTTATAAACATAATTTTTATTTTAATTAATTCCCACTTTTAATTCCCTATTGTGATCCCATTTTTTTGAAGGGTATTCAAATAGGTTTCATATATCGATTTTTTGGTAAATTATTATCTTAACCACATAAATTTATTTATTTGGTACAAATACCATATACTATATTATCTTGATTGAATGGTATTTACCTATAAGTTACATGATTTAATTAGATGACTATTTATTTACACATTTTTTAGTTTTATATGACTATTTATGGAATTATTAATTATTTTCTTATGTGAATCCATTTACAACCCATAGGAATCCCATTATTTTCAAGGGGTTCTTATTTTTTAATAAAACCAATTTTATTTCTGCGGGTAATTTATTCTATCAAAATTGAATGATTTTCTATTGAAAATTTTATCTAACCCACATTATTTATATGTTTTCTTTATGATGTTATAAGTGAGTTATTTTCAAGTGGATAATATAAGTGTATATTAATGATGGGTGGGGTCCTATATCATACCCAAATTCATTGGTTAAAAATTCATTTACCACGAGATATGTATTCAAGATTACATCTTAGATACTCATAAGTTTAGGAACTGATGGTGTTATACAAGAAAGTTATTATTCCTTATAATATTGTTTTGTTACATATTTAAAATATGATCTATTATTTTATACTTATTCTCGTGAATTTTTTATTCTCTCATGGATTTTGTTTATTAACTCAAGATTGCATACTCTTTTGATTCACATCCTATGTTAACTTACGAATTGCTCCACTATTTTTTGAATATAATTATATTAGATGTTTTTATTATACCCATATACTAATGTTATGTTCTCATAATATATTTCATTGTGAACACTTATGTTTAGCCATACTAGTCATTAGAGCTCAACCCTTTCTTCTGTTTCTATTTCCCGAAGATATAAATTTATGAAAAGTATGAAATGTAATTAGGAGTTTATTATATATATAATTGCGATTAGATTTTAATTAATCATTATAAATTGAGTAGTTTCATATATAAGGTAGAAAATTTCAATTTTATATAAATATCATGGGTTCTGTTAGTTAATTTTTTATCATAGTTCACTAAAAATATAAACCTAAAAGGACTTGGAAATGTATTAAAATGAAATAATTTCTTTTATTTATATATATTATATGTTCTTATCTATGGGATATTATAGTTAGGATTATAGAAGGATTTGGATTAATTTTGATATTATGATGATATCAGTTATAGAAAAACTGTGAGTTAAAAATGTCATCAAAGGATGAGAAGTTATGATTGATTATAATTTTAAAGGTATAAGTAACCCTTTAGGTCATTGGAGGTGATATTATGGGTTTTAAGATAATTTATCCTATTTAAAACCCTATTATTATAACATCCCAATATTTTAAGAAGGAAAAAATATGTTTGATAGCGTACATAACACCCCACATCGAGCCTAAATGAACAATAAAGTATTGTCATGTAAATGATACCATTATAACCTAGCCATTAAGATCAAGGGTATAAAGATTATTAATCGAATTATGAAAATGTTTTTTAAAAAGTTATATATAATTAAATGTTTTGGTATTAATTAATTAAAATAAAAATAAAAACCTTTTTAAAATGAAAGGAAATATTTTTCTGAAAAACTATTTATATGTGAACTAGTCTGTTTTATACCAATAAAATAAAAAATAAATCTTGTTGGAATATATTAATAAAATATATATAATATATAATACATTCAATCTAATTTTTAACATTAATCGAATTTATTTTCTAGACATGACATTAAAAAAACAATTTTATGCCTAAAAAGCTATACTTTTCCTAATCCAGTTTTTTCACTTTCTGATGGTGCGCTTGTTTTAATTTTTTTTTGAAAATTATATAAATTATTCTATAAATAAAATTAATTTTTTAAATCATAATATCAAAAAAAAATTGGTGTAATTTTTAGTATTTTTATGATATATTATATTTTTTACTGAATAGTGAAAAATATAACATTTTAATTGAAAAATTACATTACATCAAAATAATTTATAATGTTTAATTATATATGAAATTGGTTTTAAAGAAATATTATATCAATTTTAATTATATTAATATAATTAATTTTATTTTAATCTTTTTCATATTGAATTTTGATGTAAAACATTTTAATCATTTGAAATTTTTTAGTTTAAATACATTATTTCTCACCCCATTTATGGGATTTGAAGTGCCCAGATCAGTGTGAATCACTGAGAGGGGGAGGGGGTGAATCAGTGATCCCTTAAAACTTTTTACTAATTGATTCCTTATCAATTAAACCTCTATGGCTGGTTAAAGCCTCGATCCACTCTTCTTGTATCTCTCAGCCTTTCCTCGAGTGATGCAGTAAATGTAAAGGCACAGGACACAAGGATTTACAAGGTTCGGCACCAAAGGCCTACGTCCTTGCCATGTTGGTTATACACCCCAACATGGTTTCTCCATTATAATCGGTTAGTATTACAATGGTCGATACAGAGTCCCACTGTATCTCTCCTGAGTCCCACAGGAGGGTCTTTATACCGCGTCTCACAGTGTTACCAGAGTCCCACTGGCCTGCTCCAGAATCCCACTGAAGACTTCTTCCACCCCGAGTCTCACAGGGGGCTTCTCCTGGATCCTCGAGTCACACGAGTAGCTCTTCTTCACTTTAAGCTTCTTCAAGTATCTTCAGCAGTCTGGGATAAAGACTGCTGGCCTTGCTCTGTACCTCTGATCACGTGAGTTGATCGGGTCTTCTCGTCTTGCTCAGGATTTATCTCCTTCTTCTCAGGATGACCTGGCCTCTCTCCAACTACTGAATACTCAGACAACTGATATCTTTAACTTCAGTCTAGTCCAGTCTCACATCAGAACAACTTCATGCACTGAGTGCATGGCATCTCTTCTTCCTCATGCACTGACTTCATGGCTTCTCAATATTCTTCATGATCTTCTGGTCTTGGACAACTCAGATGCACACAAGCAGATTTGACTTGTTTATGTGTGCACGTGCATGCATGCAAGAATGCACTCCCCTTCTTCTCTTCTTGGTGCAGTAAACCCTCAGAGGGTGTAATTCTTTTTATCACACACCTTCTCAAACTTCACACACTTTATTCAATTTGGTTACACACTTAAGAGTGTGTTCTACTTTTAGTGTGGGTCCTCTCTTTCTTCCTTCTTCTAGGTGTGTTCACTTCACTTAGTGCACACACACTAGGTTCGGCCTCTTTTCTCTTTGCACACACTTCTTATTCACAAAAGTAAGCTTGGCCTTCACTTGTTTACCACACACAACAACTTCCTATTCTTACACACCCCAAAGGCTACAGCCTCTTCTTCAAATGCACACACAAAGTGTGTTCTTCAATTTGGCACAACCAAGGTATGGCCTCGGCCTTCCTCCTCTTCTTGCACACTCACGGCTAGGGTGTATGTCTTTCACTTGATGTGGCTTTCCTAATCACTTAGCACACAACCCGTAGGTATGTAATGCACTTCATCTTCATGTTTCACTAAGCACACACACTGCCCAGGGTGTTCTTAATTTTGGATCACGCAAGGTGCTTGAATACAAGCCTCGGCCTTCCTGCCTTCAACAGCCGTGCAAGTCCTCTGACAGCCGTGGGCGCGCAGGGTGTCAAGGACACCAACTGCCGCGCAAGTGCGGGCTTCAACCGTGGGCGCGCAAGTTGTTGCGGCCATGGGGTCTTCCTGCCACGCAAGGGGAAGGCACGCAGGGGACTTCCCTTCACCTCTTTCACACAAGGGATGCGCGAAAGGAACCTAACGGAGCTAGGAGAGCTCCGAGCTTTTATGCCGCGCAGGGGGTGTTGTGCGGAGCTATTCTTCGTGAGGCAAAGAAGCTCTCACGGGACTTCGGTTCTTCAAAAAAAATTAGCAAAGCTTCAGCAAAAGGCTCTGAGCCTCGACATCTCTTTTTATAGGCATAGGTATGGCCAATCTTCCGCGTGAGATATCTCTCAAATCCCTGAAACTTTCGGGTTTTCAAGATTCTGTGAATCTTGATATTTCTCCTCGATTCACCGCGGGTTTTCCTTATTTATTTTCCTCTTCATGCATGTGCATGGAAACATACGCATGCCTCTGTTTATCCCGATTCATGCAAAGCATAAACTCCACGTGGCCTCGCACCTTCGGTTTGCTTTGGCCTCATGCAAATTTCTTCTCCCGTTTCATGCATGTGTATTTTTATGCATGAATGGGTTCAGAAGATCCATACGAACTCTTTGGTGTCTTCAGCGTCTTCAGAGGTGGCCGGGAGCTCAAGATCGGTGCTCGGGTTGCTCCTTGTTCGACGGAGGCACGCGGGGAGGCTTCGGCCTGGCTTGAGGTTGAGGATGGACGGGGAGCCGTCGGATCGACGATTTGGACGACCGCGATCAGAATGGGCCGCGGCGGATTATATGTGCGGCCGAGATCTGGCATGCGATCAATCGAGCGGCCAGGATTCGTTCCTGGAGATTTTTCCGCGTCCCACATCGAAACACGCGAGCGGATTTTCCGCGGTTTATCAACCAAGCGCTGCCGAGAGCCGCTTAGTTGAACTTCTCCCCTCTCGGTGCCGCCCTGCACCGAGTTCTATTAGCGGGCGCGCTCTTGCACCCACCCCTGCCACTCGGGCGCGCCACTGGCGCCCACTATGCATCCTCGAGCTCGCTCCTCGCGCTCACGCTGCGCAGGCTTCATCACCGCGTGGCCTCGGGGCTTATACACGGCCCCGACCTCTCTCGGGATGGCCCCATGGGATCCCCTTGGGCGTGGTGACCTAGTCCCACATGTGACTTGGGTTGAACCCTTAAGGCTGGCCCTTGGTGGCTTATTTTTTTCTAGAGTAGAGAACAAGTACTTTGTTTAAAAACAATGTAACCAGATTCAAATGCCAAATGCCACTTCCTCCAAGCCATTCTTCCTTCTTCATTTCTTCTCTTCTCTTCTTAATAATTCTTCCATTCCTCTTAAACATTTATTCAATACTTAGGAATGGAATTCCCGAAGATTCTTCATCAACTGAAGCTCCTGAATCACATAATCTTCAATATTCTTCATTGATCCAATCAGATATCAAGTTGTATCTGCTTCAAATTCACATGCACTAAGTGATAGTGCATGGACTTAATTAGCACCACTTCATCCACCTAGTGATTGTGGATGGATCACTTCATTTCCTCATGCATTGTCAATACAATTCATGATCTTCAAACATTGTTATAACATTATATCCAGTTGATACAAGTTCTTTGAACTTAAAGATCAGCTCAACAATCGTCAGATATTACTAGAGAATGTTTCAACCATCATCTCCTATGTCACTTAGTGAATCTCCTAAGTGACATTCATCTTAGTACCATGGCCATTCTACTTTCCTTACCAACACCATCACATCCTTTGTCATTCACATCTTGACATTCCTTGACATCCATCCATTCATTCCTTGACAACAACATACCTCATTGACAACAAATGCAACACAGTGCACTTCAAGATTAATTTTAATTTTTTTTACACACGTTTTATAATTTAATTTTTAAAAGTGGATGTAATAATTTGAATTATATTATAATTATTTATTAATTGGGTCACTTTTATTTATGGACAAGATTAATAGTAAACTTAGTAATTTATATTATCACAGTTAAGGGTAAATCATGTAATTTAGTGTAACATTAATTATGATAAGGATTAAAAAATTACCCTAACATTTTTAGTAATTTTATTAGATGAGTTATTTTAGACCAAAATCTTCCATTTGATGAATTTATAACCTCTTGGAGCCTCTTTGATGACTTTAACACCTTATAGTATTTTGTTATAACAATAGTCAAACTTGACACACAGATGATTTTAACAAGTATAATATTTTTAAAATATGTTCATCCATAAGATATGTTCAACCATAAAAATTATTTTAAATTCTAATATATTTATCTTCATTATGTATTTTTTTTAATTTTTTGGAATGAAATAATTTCCTTAAAGGTTGGCACAATAATGATGCAGTAATTATAAAATTAATTTGAAAGTCAAATAAATAATATTAAAAAAATTTAAATGAATACAATTTTACATAATTAATATCATACATGAATTTTGTAGAAGATATTTAAATATTATAGATGTATTAAAAATGGTTTTTCAAATATATTTTGTTGCATTAATTTTTGTAGAAGTCAAAATAATGAATTATGTCAAAATTGAGATTAAAGATATTTTAAAATAAATAATATTTTTTTAAATGAAATATAATTTTTAAAAATATTATTTTTTTCCAAATTATTTGGATAATGTTTAAAATTTCATTCACGATTCATTTGTGTTTTTTTACATTTTATAGTATCTTCATTAGTCCTCAAAGAGTAAAAATCAATATTGTCACATTAAGAATTAAATGTGTTTTATAAGTATTAAAACCAAAAGGTAATTGTAGAAATTTAGTTAACACATTTTAATTTTTATTGTATGATTTTGACACATAATAATCTTATATTATAAATTGGTATGTTTAGATACATTTAGAAATGGAATGTAATTTATATTAGTTTAATATTTTAAAAAATTCTAAGAGTGCCCTCCACTCTCTTATAAAAGTAAACCTCATCATTTCTTATCATCTCACTTAAAAACCTTTTTGGTTCGCCTATATATGACCAAATACCTTCCTAGAATCAATAAACACATTATTGTGGTATTATTTTAGTCATAACATCATCATTCCTGGTCTTAGGATATTACAAAATGATGTATTTCTAAAGAAGATGATGATAAAGGATATACGTGACAAATCAGACTTGAGGTAAGGGACTTTATTTTGAAAAATATTGATTTTAATTTTATAAATTTTTATTTTTATTTTCAATGAAAATGGTGTATTTATTATGTGCGTATTGTTGAGATTTTAAAATTAATTTGTTTTAAAAATAAAGCATTTTTTGATATCCAAAAGTGATTTTCAAATGAGCTTAAAAGAATATTTCAAAATCTTCACTATAAAAAATTAGAAGCAAAAAAATTATTCATTATATGGTTACTTGAGAATTAAACTTGGTGTGACCCAAATAACACTAGGAATTTTCATTATAACTTAATATGGGATTTCTTATATAGTGTCTGGAAATCCTGTTACTACTTAACATGGAGATTTCCAAATAGCATGGGGTAATCCCATTACTACTTAACATGGGATGTCCCAAACAACACCAGGTAAGCCTGTACAAACATAAATAATGGCTTCTCCCATCTAGAGCTCCAATGTACTGGGTAATGAAAATTTTTAATGTCTACCATATGGTTACTCTAATGAAGAGTGTTTTAAAAGGGTATTATGAATATGATTCTCTATGATAAAAAAGGGTTTTTAATTTCTTTATAGGGGTTTTAATTATTTTATTTGAGACAAATTTATGTGTGTGTTTCAAGTGGAAATTATTTATTCTATATTATCCAAGAACATTGACGATAAAGCTAAACCCTTTATGAGTTTTCATTTTTTCACTAGACTAACAATTTCATTTATATTTTATCCCATTCTATTATTTTGGTACTCATCCCATGTTTTAAATTATTTTTCACATGATTTTTAATAGAAAGGATGAATTTATGTTTTAATTCATGAAGTTTTTTCATGAAGTAAATAATATTTTGTTTTGAAGTGTTTTATATTGTGGAAAGAATGGATGCTATGTATAAGTTTCCACTTGTAATGTATGGGTTTAAATTTGAAGAGTTTTCCTAATTATATAAAAATATAAATAGAATATATCCACAAATGTAAATTCTAGTTAAAAAAATACTATTAAATATATAATGATGAGTCCTTATACTTGGTATCATAGGATGGTTTAGATATGTTTATAGGTTTGGGTAATGTTAAAATGTTCCTTAATTTTTTTCCCTCAAGGTTAATTTAAAATAATATAGAATTTAAGTATTACCATGTTTCATCATTTAAATTATTTAGGTTTATAATGTTTCCCGTAGAGGAAACATGGATACTAATGTTGTATAGAAATGATAATAAAATATCCTTCCAAATCATCTTCCTGTGATGGTTAGAATTAGAATTAGAATAGTTTGTTTTAGTGATGGATTAGTTTACACAAGCTATAAATTATGGTGGTTTAGATGCTCTAGATAACCCTAATATTATAGGAAAGAACATGTTTATTGTGAAAATTTTCATGGGGAAACATCCCCCATCATTCAGATGGTCATTTATCCCAGAGTTAGAATAATTATGGATCAATACTCTAGAGAAGATATTGAAAATCATGGAATGTTTTGAACGTCATAAGGTAAATAATTATATTTATCTTTTTAAAGGAGAAGGTGACTGATGGTGGTATTTGGTTAATAATACTAGAGAGAAAGATGATATTTATTCCATGGAATGAGAAAATTTTATTAATCTCATCCTTGAAAAATATTCACCTATGTTTTTTGACTTAGGATGGTGAAAAATTATTTATATTGATATAAAAGGATATAGATTTAGTGTCTTCATATGAATAAATGTAACATCCCAAGTAATTAATGAATAATATATATTTTTATCTATGTCTACTAATGAATTATATAGTGTTTTAGAGGCTTAAAATGAGAATAAATCCAATCTTAAGCATGGAATACAGTAATATTTTTAAAAGATTGTTTCACTACTTTTTGATGGAAAACAATATTTAAATCAAAAAATTGACAATTTTATAAGCTCTATTTGTCAAAATAAACTTATTATTTATTATTGGGACATTGGAATTTACATTGGATAATTTTTTGGTATTTTTCTGACAATGTTCATTTTTTTAATGAATAGTGAAAAATACTGCATTTTACAAAAAAACTGATTTTTCATATAATTTAATTATATGGTTAGATTATCTTTTGAATTGGTTTTAAAGTTAAATTAGAATATATTTTTACCATTTAATCCAATAGTGGTCTTTGGAATTAATTTCACTTTGAAATTGGACTTAAACTAGTGTCAATCTTTTGATACTTATTGTTTCATAAAAAACACGCTATTTGCTCTGACAGCGGGAATTAATTATCAAATTAATTAATGAAAATTATATGTTTTGAATTTTTTAAAATATACATCATTTTTTAATTTGGAATATAAAATATAGCTTAGGGTGGTGTTTTGGTATTTTTCTGAAAAACTCCAATTTTTGATGAATAGTGAAACCACTAAGTGGTACTTAAAAAAACTGATTTTTCGTTTAAATGAAACTTTACCACTTCTGTGTTTTGAATTTCAAAAATCCGACATACATGGTTGTCATTAAGAAGTAAAATGTGGTTCAATGGGATTAAAATAATTTTTTGGTGAATAGTAACTTTTAAGTTTTTAATCGCGATTAGAGGTAATTAGTGTAATTTAAGGTAAGAATAATGTTTTAATAATATAAAATGACCTAGAAACATGTCCTACCCTTATTGGATGTGTCATGGCCGACCAAGAAAATCCATGGGTCAACTTGGGGATCCCATGGAGCCACTTTGGAAGGAAAATGACATTAATATCTTTTAATTTAATGTTAAAGTAAAAATGTCAAAAACATGAGTTATTTTACTAAAAGTCTTTTTACATAGGGTTATACAAGTCAGATTTTTGACTATAAATAGTCATTGGAAATATAAAATGATTTCCTACATCATAGTATTTTTTTTATAATTTTTAGACATTAAATAAATTAAATTATTTATGAAATCATGATGATGCATCGATTACGTCATTATTTAACGATTTAAATAAAATGAAAATAAAATGTAAAATATAATACCTAAACTTGTAAAAAACCTATTGGTTGGGTATATTTAGAACCCTTATCACCTTTTCCTAGAATTATATCAATGTGGGACCTTTTAAATCCGAAACTCATTTTAAAATAAAGTAACATTTCTTTACTTTCCAAGAGTGCCCCTCCTCTCCTCTTATAAAAGGCCCCACCTCTACCTCCTTACCCACACTTCCAAAGCCTTTGTCTCGGCCAAACCCTGCCCATTTTGTCTCTCCACATCCCTCTATAACTCTTAGAAGCCTCACTTTGGGCAGAGGTCTTCCCAAGGAAGCCTTTGAGCTCAAACCAAAGGGAGTTACCCGATTTTAAGGTAATGTCTTCACTTGAGTCCTTTTGTTTTATTTTGCTTCTCCAACCCCCTAAACTATTTTTATTCATTTCTTTTGTAACAACTACAGTATCTTCAATATACTAGGATGTTTTTATAAGAAGGATTCGAGCTACACTTACACACACCTACATCTAATGGTTAAAGAACATACTGTTTCCGTGGATGGCGAATTTCTGCCTCACGAAACGATGATTGTTCAATATTATTCTAACACCTTCAAAGGTGGACATTAAGATGTAACTATATTTATATATGATATATAATATGTTTATGTTTTCCTTAAGCTTCTGTATTTTTCATTTATGGAATACCTTTATGGCTTCCATTATGGGTATACAAGATATCTTCATTTTAGGAAGTGCGGACTACTGCCCCCTCAAAGTGATTTGATTCGTTAATACCATATGTGGTATGTATAAAGGATATATTTAATGATATTATATATGGTACCAAACTGTAATTAAAATAATATTATGTATCATTATGTTTTAATTCCATTAAATATGAAATAGAAATGGAAGTAGCGTTCATGCGTACGTACGGCTTACCGTCTCCATAAACGGTGCATTTCATTTCTTACCTATAAATGTTATGTAATATTATAAATTCATGCATGTACTGGATATATATTATATATATGATATCTACATTGTGAATACAATTCTGGATATAATTTATATTTTACCACATGAACAACTTGTAATTATAAAGAGTTTATTTTTGACTCAAGTACCAATGATCGTTAAAACGACCGTTATTAACTTAAAAAATAACATAGTGTTCATGACATGGTAATAAGTGATATAACAGGAATAATGAACGTGAAAAAGGTTCTTAAGAAAGTATAAATTAACTCAAGTTTATTATTCAGGAGATTAAAGAACGATCGAGTCAAGTCGGACCCAAGGTATGGGACTTCGTCTCAATCTCCATTCATTGAGGCATATTTTGTTTTATACACAACCTTCTTTTATACGGTTTATAAACCCCTTTTAATTTTATGTTTATCCAAAAGGAATTTTATTTATACTAAGCATTTTACTAAACGATAGAAGGGAATGTTTTTGTCGTACGTATGCGACGACAACGACTTCTCCACCGCCGTGACCATTATCTGAGTTTCGGCTTACTCTACAAGCCATACATTTTTTTAAAAGAAAAATAAATACCATGTCTTACTTTTATTTTATTTTGGTATTGAAAATGGTTTTCATAATGTTTTTATATCAATGTGTTGTATTGATATCTTGTGATTGAAAAGTGGAAGTGTTATGTTTCCTTTATTCATGTTTTATGTGATACGATTATGTTATGGTTCTTGGGAATTATTATGAAGACGGGTGGTTCCGTGATAAACTATGGGCGGGTGAGCCCGATATAGCTCTCCAATGCATTGGGTAACACGAAGGGGTTAAATGTTGAGGTTTCTCCGAAGAGATTTGGGGAATATACTGTGATGGTTATTCCAAACATAACCAAGAGGGTTACTCCCTACGTAAGATTGTTATGAATGCCTCAACATACCTTTATGTCTTATGATTTCTATGATTTATTCATGATTTGATGAGGTATGTTAAAGTTCTTATGTTTTATGGGTAAATTATTATTTCATTCTTATGTATATATGTACTCATGTTTCCTTTCCATATTTTTATATCCCTTACTGGGCTTTTTATGCTCATCCCAAGTTTTTGAAAAAAATTTCACAGGTCAAGGGAAAAGTACATGATGTGATGATAGTGTCAATGAAGTTTCAAGAAAGAATCCATGTTTATTTTAAATATGTTTCCGTTGATGGGAAAATGAATACTATCCTTTATGTAAACACTTTGTTTAAATGTGGAATGTAATGCATGTTTGATGATCTAATTCTCTAAAACTCTGAACCTAAAAAGATCCTCATTGTGTAATCTTGTAATAACTCTAGATTAAGTAAGGTTTAAGGCTGGGGCCTTATAGTTAGTATCAAAGGTCGGTTTAGATAACTTTAGGAGTTAGAATATTATTAAATGATTATCCAAAAATATTTTTTTATGGTCAAATGGAAATGATATAGCATTTTAAGATTACCATGTTGCTTCGTCTAATACATGTTTGTTCAGAATGGTTTTCCATAGAGGAAATAGGGAAGCAGTGCTAGGAAGGCATACATAAGGAAATAACCTTCCGAATCAGCATCCTGAGATGGTCAGAATTGGAACTGAATAGTTTTTTGCAGTAATGGCGCAGTTGACTCAAGCGATAAATGGTGGCGGTATCCATGCACGAGATCAGCCAGATCAACCGCAGAGGAACATGTCAGTGGTGGAACATTTCATGAGGCAACATCCCCCATCATTCAGAGGATCATCTGACCCTGTGCTAGATGAAGGGTGGATTAAAGCACTGGAGAAGATTTTTGATGTCATGGGGTGTTCAGAAAATCAAAAGGTTAGTCTTTGTATTTACCATTTGGAGGGTGAAGCAGATCAGTGGTGGTTGATGGTTAAAAATGTCAGGGATGCTGATGAGATTGATGCCCTCGACTGGGATGAATTTAAAGGTATGTTTCTTGAGAAGTATTTTCCTAAGGCTGTTCGAATTAGGATAGAAAATAAATTCTTGGAATTGAGGCAAGAGGAAGACTCAGTGGCTACCTATGAAGAAAGGTTCACTCGATTGGCAAGGTATGCTCCAAATTTTATCTGAGACCTTGATAGTAAAATCAATTGTTTTTACTCCGGATTAAAGCCAAAATATCAAAGGGATTTATCTTATCGTGAGTTCAAAAGTTATGAAAATATTTTTCGATGTGCTGAGAAGGTGGAAATTGAGTTTGCCGATGATCAATTGTTCTATAACAACCAACATAAGAAGAGACCGAGGTGGAAGGAGAAAAGAAAGAATTCTTCAAAAAAGTCTGATGGTAAGAAATCTAAGTTTCTAGTTTGTGATAAATATGGTAAACGGCATGCTGGGGAATGTCTTCTGAATTCTAGAAAGCGCTACCGATGTGGTAAGATGGGACATAAGGCTCGTGATTGCACTGAAAAAGATCAAGGTGATGGTAAGTCCACATTTGATTTACAATTAGTGAAATGTTTTAAGTGCAATGAGATGGGTCACTATGCAAACGAGTGTCCAACAAAGAGCTTGAGTGATGGGAAGCGGTTAGACTACAAGCAGAAAGGGGTGGTGAAATCCTTTGCAACTACTTCAGCAGATGTCGGGCCATCAAATGAAGTTGTATCTGCTCCATGGAGCTCAGTATTTTTCAAAGATTGACCTAAGATCGGGGTACCATCAGCTGAAGGTAAAAGAATCAGATGTTCCGAAGACTGCGTTTCGTACAAGATATGGCCATTCTGAATTTGTAGTAATGCCTTTTGGTCTAACCAATGCACCTGCTGTATTCATGGACTTAATGAATAGAATTTTCTATGAGTTCTTGGATAAGTTTGTGGTGGTTTTCATTGATGATATTTTGGTGTTTTCTAAAATTAAAGAGGAGCATGAAAGACATTTAAGGGTTATTTTGAAAACCTTAAAAGAAAAGAAATTGTATGGGAAATTCAACAAGTGTGAGTTTTTGTTGCAACAAATTTATTTCCTTTGTCACATTGTTTCTTAAGATGGGATAATCATTGATCCTGCAAAAACAATGGTTGCTGAAGAATGGACAAGACCCACAAATGTAACTGAGATTCGTAGCTTCCTTGGTTTGGTAGGCTATTACCGAAGGTTTCTTAGAAATTTTTCACGGTTATCTAGTCCAATGACTAAGCTAACTCGGAAGGGTGTTAAGTTTATCTGGAAAAAAGAATGTGATGATTGTTTTCAGAAATTGAAAAGAAGATTGGTGAATGCTCCAGTTTTGGCACTACCTTCCAGGAATGGTGAGTTTGTTATCTACATTGATGCTTCATTGAAAGGACTTGGTTTTGTCCTAATGCAGAATGATTAGGTAATTGCTTATGCTTCACGACAGTTGAAAACTCATGAGTTAAATTACCCTACACATGATTTGGAATTAGCTGCTGTAGTTTTTGCTTTAAAAATTTGGAGGAATCATTTGTATGGAGTAAAGTGTGAAATATATACCGATCACAAAAGTTTAAAGTATATATTCACTGAGAAAGAATTAAACATGAGATAGAGGAGATCTCTAGAATTAATCAAGGATTATGATTGTACAATTCATTACCATCCGGGAAAAGAAAATAAAGTGGTTGATGCTTTGAGTCGAAAAAGTAATGCTTCATTAACAATGTTGCATTTGGAACGTGATCCTTTGGTTAAGGATTTGATGAAATTTGGCATAAAAGTTGTTGGTGCAGGATGTCCTTCTTTTTTGTTTCAGGTATCAGTGAAATCTTCTCTATCAGACAGAATTAAGAAAGCACAAAAGCAAGACAGTGAGTTGTAGAAAAAGGTAGAGCTGGTTCAGAAGGGTAAGTTTCCTGAATTCAATATTAATAATGATTGTGCTTTGAGATTTGGGAAGAGATTGTGTGTGCCTTGTGATTCACAGTTGAAGATAGATTTATTATGTGAAGTTCATAGTTCTCCGTTTTTAGTCCATCCTGGCAGTACTAAGATGTATAGAGATCTTCGGGAGTATTACTGGTGGGACGGAATGAAAAGAGATATTGCTGATTTTACTGTGAAGTGTTTGACTTGTCAACAAGTTAAAACAGAGCAGTAGTTACCGAAAGGGATACTTCAACCTTTACCAGTACCAGAATGGAAATGGGAGAATATATCCATGGACTTCGTTGTGGGATTGCCGAAGACACCTCGAGGTAATAATGCAATCTGGGTTATTGTTGATTGCTTGACTAAATCTGCTCATTTTCTTACTATACAAGATACTTTTTCCCTAGATCAACTTTCCCGTTTATATCTTAAAGAGATAGTCAGGTTACATGGAGTTCCTCTCTCCATTGTATCTGAACGTGATCCCAGGTTCACTTCTAACTTTTAGAAAGGCCTTCAGAAGTCGTTGGGTACTGAATTAAATTTTAGTACAGCTTTTCATCCTCAATCAGATGGGTAGTCAGAACGAACAATTCAGACTTTGGAGGATATGATACATTCTTGTTCGATGGATTATCAGGGAAGTTGGGACCAACATCTTTCTTTGGTTGAGTTTTCTTATAATAACAGTTTTCATTCCAGTATACAGATCGCACCATTTGAGGCATTATATGGGAAGCAGTATCAAACTCCATCTTTCTCGGATGAAGTGGGTGAAAGGAAGTTGATGAGATCAGAATTGGTAGAAGAGATGGAAGAAAAAGTTTAGTAAATTCAGAAACACATGAGAACAGCTCAAAGCATGCAGAAGCGTTATGCGGATAACTGGAGGAAGGATCTCTCTTTTGAGGTAGGTGATCAGGTTTTTCTCAAAGTCTCACCATGGAAAAGTGTGATGCAATTTGGTAAGAAAGGAAAGCTGAGTCCAAGGTTCATTGGACCATATGAAATTATAGAGATAGTTGGATTAGTTGCTTACCGAGTGGCTTTACCTCCGAGTTTATCTCAGGTACACAATGTTTTTCATGTTTCGATGTTGAGAAAGTATATGCCAGATCCATCTCATGTTTTGAGTCCAGAGGTAGTTCAGCTGGAAGAGAACCTATCTTATGAGGAATAACCGATCCAGATTCTTGACCACATGAAGCAAGTGTTATGGAATAAGGTTATTCATCAGGTAAAGGTTTTGTGGAAAAACCACATGGTTGAAGAGGCAACATGGGAATCTGAAAATGCAATGAGGGCTAAATACCCCCACTTATTCGATAAGTAAATAAATTGAGGGGACGCAATTTTATAAAGGGGGGGAGGATGTAACATCCCAAGTAAGTAATGAATAATAGATATTGTTATCTATGTCTACTAATAAATTAGATAGAGTTTTAGAGGCTTAAAATGAGAAAAAATCCAATCTTAAGCATGGAATACACTAATATTTTTAAAAGATTGTTTTAGTGCTTTTTGATGGAAAACAATTTTTAAATCAAAAAATTGACTGTTTTATAAGCTCTATTTGTCAAAATAAACTTATTATTTATTATTGGGACATTGAAATTTACATTGGATAATTTTTTGGTAT
The DNA here is from genome assembly GCA_963277665.1 of Viscum album. Lineage (NCBI taxonomy): Eukaryota > Viridiplantae > Streptophyta > Magnoliopsida > Santalales > Viscaceae > Viscum > Viscum album. Next base: position 519,468,068 of record OY728141.1, read on the forward strand.
TTTTCTGACAATGTTCATTTTTTTAATGAATAGTGAAAAATACTGCATTTTACATTAAAAATGATTTTTCATCTAATTTAATTATATGGTTATATTATCTTTTGAATTGGTTTTAATGTTAAATTAGAATATATTTTTACCATTTAATCCAATAGTGGCCGTTGGAATAAATTTGACTTTGAAATTGGACTTAAACTAGTGTCAATCTTTTGATACTTATTGTTTCATAAAAAACACGCTATTTGCTCTGACAGCGGGAATTAATTATTAAATTAATTAATGAAAATTATATGTTTTGAATTTTGTAAAATAGACATCATTTTTTAATTCAGAATATCAAATATAGTTTAGGGTGAAGGTTTGGTATTTTTCTGAAAAACGTCAATTTTTGATGAATAGTGAAACCACTAAGTGGTACTTAAAAAAACTAATTTTTTTGTTTAAATGAAACTTTACCACTTTTGTGTTTTGAATTTCAAAAATACGACATACATGGATTTCATTAAGAAGTAAAATGTGGTTCAATGGGATTAAAATAATTTTTTGGTGAATAATAACTTTTATGTTTTTATTCGCAATTAGAGGTAATTAGTGTAATTTAAGGTAAGAATAATGTTTTAATAATATAAAATTACCTAGACACATGTCCTACCCTTATTGGATGTGTCATATCCGACCAATAAAATCCATGGGTCAACTTGGGGACCCCATGGAGCCACTTTGGAAGGAAAATGACATTAATATCTTTTAATTTAATGTTAAAGTAAAAATGTTACAAACATGAGTTATTTGACTAAAACAATTTTTACATGGGGTTATACAAGTAAGATTTTTCACTATAAATAGTCATTGGAAAGATACGAATATTTAATACATCATAGTATTTTTTTTATAATTTTTATACATTAAATAAATAAAATTATTTATGACATCATGATGATGCATCAATTACCTCATTATTTAAGGATTTAAATAAAATGAAAAGATAATGTAAAATCTAAGACCTACACTTGTCAAAAACCTATTGGTTGGGTATATTCTGAACCCTTATCACCTTATCCTCGAATTATATCAATGTGGGACCTTTTAAATCCGAAACTCATTTTAAAATAAAGTAACATTTCTTTACTTTCCAAGAGTGCCCCGCCTATCCTCTTATAAAAGGCCCCCACCTCTACCTCCTTACCCACACTTCCAAAGCCCTTGGCTCGGCCAAACCCTTCCCATTTTGTCTCTTCACATCCCTATATAACTCTTAGAAGCCTCACTTTGGGCAGAAGTCTTCCCAAGGAAGCCTTTGAGCTCAAACCAAAGGGAGTTACCCGATTTTAAGGTAATGTCTTTACTTGAGTCCTTTTGTTTTATTTTGCTTCTACAACCCCATAAACTCTTTTTATTCATTTATTTTGTAACAACTCAAGTATCTTAAATATACTAGGATGTTGTTATAAGAATTATTTGAGCTACACTTACACACACCTACATCTAATGGTTAAAGAACATACTGTTTCCGTGGATGGTGAATTTCTGCCTCACAAAACGATGATTGTTCAATATTATTATAACACTTTCCAAGGTGGAAATTAAGATGTCAATATATTTATATATGATATATAATATGTTTATTATTTCCTTAAGCTTCTGTATTTTTCATTTATGTCATACCTTTATGGCTTCCATTATGGGTATACGTGATATCTTCATTTTAGGAAGTGCGGACTACTGCCCCCTCAAAGTGATTTGATTCATTAATACCATATTTGGTACATATAAAGGATATATTTAATGATATTATATATGATACCATACTGGAATTAAAATACTATTATGTATCATTATGTTTTAATTACATTAAATATGAAATAGAAATGGAAGTAGCGTTCATGCGTATGTACGGCTTACCGTCTCCATGAACGGTGCATTTCATTTCTTACATCTAAATGTTATGTAATATTATAAATGCATGAATGTACTGGATATATATGATATATATGATATCTACATAATGAATACAATTCTGGATATAATGGATATTTTTTTACCACATGAACAACTTGTAATTATAAAGAGTTTATTTTTGACTCAAGTACCAATGATCGTTAAAACGACCGCTATTAACTTAAATAATAACATAGTGTTCATAACATGGTAATAAGTGATATAAAAGGAATAATGAACTTGAAAAAGGTTCTTAAGAAAGTAGAAATTAACTCAAGTTTATTATTCAGGATATTAAAGAACGATCGAGTCAAGTCGGACCTGAGGTATGGGACTTCGTCTCAATCTCCATTCATTGAGGCATATTTTGTTTTATACACAACCTTATTTTATACGGTGTATAAACCCCTTTGACTTTTACGTTTATCCAAAAGGAATATTTTTTATACAAAGCGTTTTACTAAATGACAAAAGGGAATGTTTTTTTCGTACGTATGCGGCGACAACGACCTCTCCACCGCCGTGACTATTATTTGAGTTTCAGCTTCCTCTACAAGCCATACCTTTTTTTAAAGAAAAATAAATACCATGTTTTAATTTTCTTTTATTTTGGTATTGAAAATGGTTTTCATAATGTTTTTAGATCAATGTGTTGTATTGATATCTTGTGATTGAAAAGTGGAAGTGTTTTGTTTCCTTTATTCATGTTTTATGTGATACAATTATGTTATGGTTCTTGGAAATTATTATGAAGATGGGTGGTTCCGTGATAAAATAAGGGCGGGTGAGCCCGATATAGCTCTCCAATGCATTGGGTAACGCGAAGGGGTTAAACGTTGAGGTTTCTCCGAAGAGATTTAGGGAATATACTTTGATGGTTATTCCAAACGTAACCAAGAGGGTTACTCCCTACATAAGAATGTTATGAATGCCTCAAGTTACCTTTATGTCTTATGATTTCTATGATTTATTCATGATTTGATGAGGTATATTAATGTGATTATGTTTTATGGGTAAAGTATGATTTCATTCTTATGTATATATGTACTCATGTTTCCTTTCCATATTTTTATATCCCTTACTGAGCTTTTTATGCTCATCCCACGTTTTTGAAATGTTTTTCATAGGTCAAGGGAAAGGTACATGATGTGATGATAGTGTTAATGAAGTTTCAAGAAATAATCCATGTTTATTTTAAATATGTTTCCGTTGATGGAAAAAATGAATACTATCCTTTATGTAAACAGTTTGTTTAAATGTGGAATATAATGCATGTTTTATGATCTAATTCTCTAAAACTCTAAACCTGAAAAGATCCTCAATGTGTAATCTTGTAATAACTCAATATTAAGTAAAGTTTAAGGATGGGGCCTTACAATAAAACTTTAAAAAATTAGTGTGGTATGTTCTAAATTTTACTTTGGATATTGATAGTAAAATAAATATATTTTACTATGGAATGAAACCATATCAATTAATATCTTTTTCCTCCCAATAATTTAAATTGTATAAGAAAGTGGTTTTTTGTGCTGAAAATGTTGAAATGGAGTTTTTTTTATAATAATATGCCATGAGATAATAACAGTAAGAAATGGTCTATGTGGGAAGAAATTGAGAATCATCAAAATAGTAATTCAATAGTTAATCCCCCAAATGATCCATGTGTATAAAAAGATATTAAAAGGAATTATTAATAGGATATAATAATTGTTTTCATTGTGGTTAGTTGATCATAAGATCCATGACTATAAATAAAAGTTCACTAAAAAGACAAAGAATGTGGTAACTAATATCCATCCCATAGTGAGGTGTCTTAGTAGCAAACAGTTGGGTAATTTTTCTAATTTGTGTGGGAAGTTAGTTTTACTGGATTGAAATCATGATGATTGAAAATAAATATGTTTAAAAAATTCAGTTACTACTACTACTACTACTGTAGTTGATATCAGGACATCTAGAGAAGTGATGATAGATCCACAGAGCTCGATATATTTTGAATTACGATCATATGGTTAATGTATTAGGAACCCATTTTGGATTCTTTAAGCAGTGGATAAATAACAGGATTAATTGATTGAGTTTCTATAATTGTTTGTGTTATGCATAACCCTTATGTTTATGATGTGAGAATGGTTACTTGAAGAATAATGACTTTATTTTTGGGGATATAATTCTAAATGTTATGTATAACTTTTTTAGGTTTATATGCTCATTGATTTTGAAGTAACTATGGGATGAAAATGAAAGGTACGATATAACCATTTCTGTAAAAATATTTTCTTTAATGATGAGTCTATTAGGGTTATTTTTGTAATTTTTTAAGGATAGTTATTTTTTGAATGGTGCATGTTTAACAATGTGTATTGCTTTTGAATTTTGGTGATTAATGACGTTTTATATCACTTCAAGGTTTATTATTATTTTTAACTATCTCAACTTATCTTAACTATTTTGGTTTTGGTTAATTTATACTGAAATGGGGAATATATATTAATACTTTTTTGTATTTTTTGATCTGTAGATGTTGATTTTAGTGCTTTAGGCTTAAAACATTCATCTTAATTATTCATCATTTGGAGTAAAAGATGAGATTGTAGTAGAAATTGATTATGGGTTGAAATTATACTTGTCATGTATGTATATTTCCATATGTTCTTAGTCCATGTAGTAAAATAATTCTTCTAATTTATAAGAATGATCTTGAAAAAAAATCATTATCTTTTTACTTTTCATACTAAGAAATCAATAACCTTTTAACCTATACTAGAATTATGGTTTTGTGATAGTTCAAATTCCCATGACCATGATCTATATCACTCTCTATCAAAACATGATATTCGTTTTACTCTTCCATCTTTATTTTTACCAACATGGAACCCTATTACTTGTTATCTCAGGTGTCCTTCATACTTCCCTTTCAATATTTTAAAGTGGAAGTATTTTTAATCCTTTTTCTGAAGTTGGATTTTAATAAAGGCACATTTAATAGTCAAACTATAGTTACCAATACTGATTTAAACTTTCATGGATTTAATTTATTAAAGAGTTAATATAACATCCTATGATTTTAATAAGGAAACACAATGTTTGATAATGTGCATGATACACCACATCGAGCTTAAAAAAAATTAAATATTATTATTTAAATGTTAATGTTATTACATTTCCATTAGAATGGAAGGTATAAATGGTTTAACTGAGTTATGTTAATATGGTTTACACACATATATATAGTAAATTATTTTCTGGAAAATTAATTATAAAATAAAATAAAACCCATTTGAATATTTTTTTTGAAAAACTATTTACATGTGTACAAGTATGATTTGTACGGATGAAATAAAAAAACATTATTGAGGGAATATATCATTGAATTATATATATATATATATATTATTAAATATATTTTTTGAAATTCATCCTATGTGTTTTCTTGACATGATATAAAAATAATTCCAATTTTGTGCATAAAAAGTTCTATTTTTTAAACGGCTCTTATGCAACCTTTTGAGGGTCTACATTTTTAAAAAATAATTTTTTAAACTGTTATAAATATTATTTGAAAATATAAACTTCAATTTTGAAAGATTAACATAAAAATTTACTTTGATTGAATTTTAGATATTTATTTGTATGTTTTAATTTTTTGATGAATAGTGAAAATTTTACTTTTTAATTGAAAACTAACTATTCATCTAAAGAATTTATAATATTAAATTATATTTTAAATTGGTTTTAAAGTATAACCAGATCAAATATATATATATATTAATCCAATTAATTTAATTCTAATATTTTCCTATTGAATTTGTGTATAAAACCATTTTAATATTTTGAACATTTTCACATTAAAAACTCACTTTCACAACCCATCTATGGTATTAATTTTAAATTAATTTTTGAAAAAAAATTTAAATTCATTTTCCAAAATAGATTCAATATTTTAAATCATTAGATAAAAATTTCATTAATATTTACCATTTATTTTTGGATAATATGAATATTAAATGTATTAAATTTTATTACCATGGTTAAGTATAAATAAGTTATTAAGGTTAAAAAAAATTATGTTAAAGATTATAAAATTACCATAAATATTTTCCTAATATTATTTTATGAGTGATTTGTTTACCAAATAATTATTGGTTATAATTTATGAACTCTTGGATCCACATGGAGGGCTTTAAGCCCTTGTTTTATCTTATTTTATGAAATGTGAAACTAGTCACACTATTGTTTTTAATATGTATAAAATTATTAATATATTCTCATACATAATCTATGATTGACCATAAAAACTATTTTGAAATATTAAATATTTAACTTAATGATGGTAATTTATTTTTAATATTTATGAAATAAATAATTACCTTAAAGGATTGCACAATGATGATGCAGTAATTATAAAATTAAAAGAAAAATAAAATAAATGATATAAAAACTATTAAAGTAAATATAATTTGAGATAATGAATGTAATATAAGATTTTTTAGATGACCATGAAAAATTAAATAGGTAATAAAATATTTTTTTGAATATATCTTGTTTCATTGAGTTGTTTAATTGCAATTTTTTCAATAGCATCAAAATTTACATTTGTGATATTTTACAATAAATAGTGTTTTACTAAATTACATAAAATTTATGAAAATATAAAATTTTCCACATATATTTTGAAAAGTTTGAAAATTTCATCCATGATTAATTCATGGTTGTTTTTTTATTTTATAATAACCTTATAAACCATCAATGTGTAAAAAAACACATTGTCAAAATAAGTATTAACGGGGTCAAATAAGGATTAAAACCAAAAGATAAGTTTATAAATTGAGTAAAAACATATGTAATTTTTAATTGATGAATCTATTTAGACCCATAATCATCTTATCTTCAAATTTTTTATTTTTCTATCCATTTAATATTTTAATTGAATTTATATTAATTTAATATTTTTAGAAATTCAATGACTTCTTGTCCCCTCCCTTATAAAAGTGCACCACTTCTTCTCTTATCAAAACACTTCTAACCCATTTTTATTGAGAAAATAATTTCCCAAATAACTTCGTTGAAAACCACCCCATATTATAGATGTCCTAATTTATGCATAACACTGTACTTAGTATTATTAATGTATTAAGAAATGAAGGATTTTTGAAAAAGGGGATGATAAAGGACATATATGACAAATCAGACTCGAGGTGTGACACGTTCTTTTGAAAAATATTATTTTATGGTTTATTTTTTAAAAAATTAAAAATAATTTATTTTTTACTTTTATATAATTAATGTAATTTTCAACTTTTTTAATCTTTAATTATTTGATACTTATTTTTTAATTTTTTTTTATAAATTTTTTTCTTTATATTTTGTGCAGTGATTCAATTTTAAAATTCATTTTTAAAATTTGAAAGGGTAATTGATTTCCAAAAGATAATTTTAAAGAATTTAAAATGGTTTTTGAAATTATTTATGATAAAAAATTTCAAACATAAAAAAATATTTTATTCATTATATGATACTTGAGAATTAAACATGGGGTGGCCCAGATAGCACTGAGAAATCTCGTTACAACTTTACATGCGGTGTCCAAGATAGTGATGGGTATGTCTTTTACATCTTAGAAAGGGGTGTTCTAGAAATAATCGAGTAATCCCAATACAGCTTTACATGGGGTGGCCTAAATAGCATAGGGTAATCCCATAATATCTAAAATAATGGTTGTGCCTGTATAGTGATGCAATGAATTGGGTTATAAGCATTTATGAAGTGATCAAGTTGGTCCAATAAATTAAATGTTTTTTCAAGTAGGTTTATGAATACGATTTATTAATTCACCAAAAGATGTTTTAATTTATTTTTATGGCTATTAATTATTTTCTTTCAGAAAAATGAATGTATATTTTATAAGTAGAAAAAATTTATTTCCTACGATCGATGAACATTTAAGATAAAGGTAAACATTATATGAGTCTTCATTTTTTCACTAGGATAATTTTTTCCTTTCTCTTATATCCCATAAAGATATTTTTTTCATACTAGGGGTTTAAATGTTTTTCAATTTATGTGTAACTGAAAGGATTAATTCTTGTTTAGATTCATTAAGTATTTTTACAAAGAAATAATATTTCGTTTTAAAGAGTATTATATGGTGAAAAATGGATATTGATTATAAGTTTACAATTTTAATGTATAAGTTTACTTGTTTAGAGTTTCTCCTAATTCTATAAAACTCTAGATTGATAAGATCATCAAATGTGATTTTTAGTACAAAAAAACTAGAATATGTGATGTTTAAGGTATGGTCCTTATGAAGAATGAGCCTAAGGGATATGTATGAGTATAGAATGAAATCCAGTTTTTTTGAAATGAATGTATTTTCATTTTTTCCTATAAATAACGCTCTTATTAGGATATTAAAATTGGATACTGGAACTGGAAGAGATATACATAGGGGTAATAAGCCTAAAGAGGGCGTATTGGGTATTAACAAAATCGTCACGTGATGAACAAAAAAGTGGCCTATATACAACCCCTTTTTGACACTCTTATGGGATATAAATTGGTAAATAATTTTCAATTTACAAGATTTTATGATGGAATTATTATGTTGAGTATTTATTATAAGAATTATGAGAGATCCCAACCTAAATAAACCAAGATAAAACTAAGAGTGATTTAGGTTAAATAGATAGATGACGTAATAATTTTGAAAAGTAGGAGATTTCAATGTAAAATATTTCATATAATTATCTTACAATAATTATATTATGAAGTTAATTATTCATCACTCATTATTAACCGATTTTGGTTTTATTAATGGTTGAATCCCAAAGAAACCATGTTAGCGCTATATTCCTTGGCCAATATAGATACTGTCCCAATTTTTAACCTAACAGGATAAGATTTAGAGTGATAAATATTTCTATCATGGTAAAATTGATATCAAGATTTATTAATAACAATGTAAAATTTTTTATAACTTCCAAGAAAACCAAATAAAATTAAAATATATTCTCATGGAAGTTTGTGTGATGTAGATGAAGAATTAAAGAATGTTAAAAATATTTCATGCCAAAAATATGGTAAGAATCACCAAGTGTGATTTCATAAAAGAACTAATATATTAATTATGTATGTAAAAGGAGGTAATAGAACAACTAATTTCTTATAAAAAGTGAATATCTCATTGGACATTGTGAAAGGAAAAAAGAGTTAATTAAAATATACCACTATTTGTTTATTGCCTTAAACATGGGGAACATAAACATTATCCATGTCAATTCCCAAATACAATGGATAATAAGGATGATGGAAACTAATAACTCAAAATAAAATGCAATTCCTATACAACTACAACCATGTAAATTAGTTCAAAAGATAACGTGGATTGAGGAACACTGACCATCCACTCATGAGATGAAAGTTTTTTATCTGTATCTTATTCAATAAAATTATTTATACCTAGAATGTTTCTAATGACAAAAAATTCTCACACATATGGATATATATTTAATTATTAATATTTAATTTTAGTTTCCATGTATATACCTCCTATATAATAGATTTTTATTGGAGTTTGTTTCCTATAAAATCCTATTAACCACACTTTAATCAAATTTTATGTGATATTTGGAATGGATTGGATCTATTGGAAATAATAAATTACAATATTGAAGAAACACATCCAAAAGTCTACTCATGACCAATAATTAATACAATTTTTACTATAAACACACTTTGAAAAAAATACCATTGTATTTGAGTATTTAGTGTAAATGGTTAAATAAAAACTCATAATTAGTTATATTCATCCTATAAGTGAAAATATGAGTTCACTAGTCAAACCCAGGATAGTGAAGCCAAAAACTCATTGGAAATTAAATCTATATTCATGGAAGTAGTTAAATTTTTAAGTGACTAAAAATCAAAATTATGAGGAATTAATTTATTTAATGGGGGAATGTAATGACATAAGAATAAACTTTTTTTCATTAAAGAAATATTATTCTAATAGAATTTTCTAAATGAATCCTAGATCTAAATAAATGATGAATTTTTAAAATAAATTTTTTTGTTATAATATAGACCATAAATTTCTTGGTATAAAAAAAGTAACATTGCTGTGAAATATGTAAAGGAAATAAATAGCATCGAGTAGAAGAAGACTCACTTAGGAATCTTGTTTATCTGAGAATGGGAAAGAGGTATATTCACAAGGGTTTTCCCTAGACGAAGACTAATTAAAACTCAAGAAACTATGATATTATAAAAAATTGTATGTGAGGTGAATTCAAGATCATGTGAATTTCCATGAGATCTATACTAGTGGAATCGTAGCCCTCAACTACCACCAGAGCTTACCATACTCTATGATCTTATAAAAAGATACATACATTATATTTAACAAACAGTATGAATTATATATTATTTTAACTATTAATATAATATTTTATTCATCATTTTTATTTATACATATTTCATTTTTACATTTAAATGAAATGATGTTTATTTACTAATGCATTTATAAAATTAAAAATAACATTTTATTCATAAAAATAGTTTTCAGAAAATGAATTTGGTCTTTATTATTAAAAGAAAATAGATGTATTTCATATAATTTATAATATTAATATATATAATATAAAAAATATAATTTTATTAGTAATTGAGGGTAAATAAGAAGAATAATGGGTAATACTTTGAAATGTTATTTTCCATTAAAGATAGTTTGTTATTATATTATAGGATTTTATTTTAAAGTTAAAATAGAAAATTGTAGAAATTTAAGTTTAAAATATGAACTGATTTTTTTTATTTATATTTAAAATATTATTTTAACATTATGTTTTGGTATTTTTCTAAAAAAAGATATATTTTTAGGTGAATTGAGAAAAATATAGTTTTTTACAAATAACATGACCTTTATCACTTTATTACTATATAATTTTGAATTGGAAATTGATGAAACCTTTTTATAATAATAAATACGTATTTAGTAAGTGAATTTTAATTTAAAAAATTAGTTTTAATTTAAAAACCCATATTTGTAATTTTAGAACATAAGTAATATGTTTAAAAAACAAATATTATTAAACCATTATACATTTAGCAATTAAAAATTAATTTTAACCGCTTTTAGAAAAATTATATAAGAAAATTTAGTTTAGATTTTTAATTATTAATTATAGATTATATAATAATGTCCATTTTATAGAAATCATAAATGATAAATCATTTTTGTAAAAACAAGTTGCCTCTGTCAAAATCAAAAGGAGTAAAAATGGTTTAACTAAGAGTCAATGACACAAAACATGTTTAAAAAAAGTATGGGAATGTGTGGTTGAGGCCTTAATTAAAATTATCCCATCCTATCTCCCGTATTTACAAATTTTAGAGATACTTTATTTGAGGGTGACTTCCCATTATAATTTTTTTGGGTGTTTAAAAAGTGACACACATTTACAATATAAAATAGCACACTCCCCCCCTACATCCCCTTAAAAAACCCAATTATTTCATCTCAAAATATATCCAAAAATATTATAAAAATATCTTAAATACCTTAATTATTTTATCTTATTCTCATAACACCATCAATAAAAGGCATAAATGTCTTTGTAAAGGTGATAATCCAAGAGTTTAGGAATAAATTTCGTATCGCTCCTTTTCTCATTCATATCACAGTATGTGAAATAATTATTCCTCAAATTGAAATAATCCATATTAAAATTATAACACAAATATTATTAGTATACTAATATTTCATTACAATTATATTACAAGAATTACGAACATTTTCTGTTTCCCATTTTGATAATTGAAAACGTGAAACGTGCATATATGTGGACCACTGCATCCATGAAGTGACATGTTTTTTTCATTAAAGGAATAACATGGTTGTTGAAAAGGGAATTTAATGTCTAATTATGATATATTTTACTTATTTAAGATTATTAATTGATAATAAAAATTACTTCTCTCTCTCACTTTAGGAAATTGAAACATTCATCCATCTGTATGTATGAACTACCACCTCCATGGATATATATAATTTTTTATAACAACCTTTCATGGATAGTTACAGGAAAAATTTTAAATTGATAAAAATTATATTTATGATATTATATGTCTTATTAAAATAAATTACTTATGTATTAATTATATTAATGATAAAAAATCATTGTCAAATTAAATGCATTAAATCCGCGAAATTAGAATGTAAAAACACATTATTCATATTATATAACAATTTCATATCCATATATTTTTATCCTACCACTTTATAATTATGATATATAAAACTAATTAACACTAAATGATATCATCAGTCTACATTTATGATTATATTTCTAATAAACCACTTTAGAATCATTTATAAAACATGTTTTATTTGTGTTTGGGTCAATTTGACAGCCTACTTGAAAAATTCTATAAAATTATATCAGGGATGAATATTAAAAAAATTAATTTCATAATATGATATAAACTTATAAATAATTATTTTGTTTTTTATAGAATGGATAAATCAATATTTGAACAAAAAATTAAAAAAACACATTTTCTTGGTTATGAAAATCACTAAAGTGTGTTTCATATTGATTTTATCTTAAAATATTTAAAAGTAAAAACTTTAAAAAGTAAATTGAAACATTATAAATAATTATAATCCATAAATTATATTATCATTTATGATCTTGGAATTACGAATTTGGAATAAGAATAAATATCAACTCCACTCCTACAAAACTAGTACAAAAGCCAAAACTACAAACACAATATATGAAAAAATAGGTAAAAAATAACTAATATACGTATATTGAATTATTATCAATGAGAAATATAAATATTATTAGGTATGTATATGGTTCTTAAATAAGTTATTATGATATTTAATTTTGTTATATTTGAGGTTATAGTGCATTTCTAATAAGAATGAATTGAGATAAAGGGTTTTTGGTCTCAAAATTAATTTCATAAGAGATATTTAATAATCTAAAACATGATTTATATAATATGGTTTTATTATTCCCCAATTAATTTATTATACCATAATAATGTGTTTTGAGAACTCATATTGTGTTATTTTATTTATATTTATTTGATTCCAATGATACCAAAGTTGAAAGATTTTTTGATTAAAATGTTTCTCAAACCATAAGGGACATTGTCAATCTTTTTTTCCAATAAAGATTATATCGATAATATAATCCATTTATTTAATTTTTTTTAAAACCCCTAATAATTTTCAATGGATATTCATTTCTTTTTACATGTTCCCTCAAAATCCAATTTCTCATTAACTCATATTTTACCTGAAGTGTCTCTGTAATTGTAACTGACCATATATCTTCTTCTCCATTAGTATCCTCCCTTATTTCCATATATATATGATTTATCATATTTTTCAAGTGTAATTATCTATAATTTAAAAATTTATAAAGATCATTTCTAAAACTTAACCACATTTTAATTGTTTTAAATAAATTTTATCGTTTTCTATATGAGTACTTTTCATAAAAATATGAAATGCTTATCTCCCCATCATTCATGTATATACATGTCATTATGATTCCTGTTTTATTTTATATGAATATTTTAATCTATGTTTTCATGGTTTCTAAAGAATTTATTTTTCTCTTATTTTTATAAAATAGTTCTTTTAATTTTATTTTAAAAGATCAGGAATAGTTATTATTTACAAAGTCATTTTTTCTAAAACTTGTAAAAATTTTATTTTATATAAGCCATTATCCTTTGATACATCTTATGATTGATTAAGGATATTATTCCAATGGTACCATCCACCTTAATTTTCCAAATAGAATGTGAAATTTTCATTTTTATCATCAAAATTATACATCACTAAATTTATCCTTCCTGGTCATTAGATGTTTAGAGAACTACTTTTTGATTCCTTCCCTCCATGAAAACCCTATGTTTGATTACATAGATTTAAGGGTGTTCACCTAAGATCTACATATCTATTAATTTTGGAAAATTATTAACTTAATTGTATAAAATTTATTTATATGGTCTAAATACCATATTATTTATTGTCCTGATTGAATGTTATGTACCTAGAAATTTACTTGATGTACTTGGATAACAATTTATTTTCAATGGGTTTATCAAGTTATGATTATTTCTTGAATTACTAACTATTTCATAATGTGTGTTTAGTTGAAAAGGTCTGAATCATATTTCATTTCCATGGTTTCTTTATTATGTATTTAATAAAAAAATATTTCCATGGGCTTTTCATGATATAAAAATTTGAATTATTTTAATTCAAATCTTTTGTGAAACACAATTTTTTTCCATGTGTTCTATATGATGTGATAAGTGAAGGGTTTTCATGTGGGACATGAATAATTAGATTAATGATGGTTGGGATCCCATATAAACCTAAAATTCATTATTTAAAAGTTTATAACTCATGAGATAAGTATTGATTATATCATTTCTTCTAAGAATTGGCACTGATAGTTTGGATCGTGAAGGTAATATTTCTATATACTAATGTTTTGTGACATATTTGAATGTTGTTCCACAATTTTATACTTCTTGTCGTGAAAATGTTATGCTCTCGCAGATTATTTTTATTGACTCATTTTTTCACACTCTTTTTAACTATGTCTTATGTTAATATGATACTTATTCCATGATTTATGATCAATTCCTTATTAGGTATATATTTATGATATATTATGGTTATGCACATGTGCTGATCTTATGCTCACTAATTATATTTGATTGTTAATGTTGATGATTACCCATACTGAGCATCAAATATTTTCCATTTCTTATGTTTACATTATTCAAGGTTTTGAGGATATGAAAATTATTAAATTTAATAATGAGTTTCTTATGTAGATATTTTTTTGGATATGTTAAACACCCATTATGCATTGAGTAGTTTCGTATATAAGGGGGGAATTCATTATTGATACAATGAACACATGTTTTTTATTTAAGATTTTTTTAATTCTCAACAACCCTAAATGTAAATTTTTTAGGAATTCATTGTAATGAAATATATTATTTAATTAATGTGTATTAAATGATCACCTCAACAAGATTTTATTACTCGGGTACTTATGTAGGTGAACATAGATGGGATGGGTTCCCACAACTAGTTTTTCTAGTGAAGTGAATGTGATCCCACCACTGACCAATTATGTGATACACATTCAACTATTTGAGAGAATAACCCTAATTAGTGATGTATATTTATCAGTGATCCAAGACTTGGAGACTATAGAGTGTTTTTAATATTACAAATATTTTAGATTAATGAATGTATGGATTTCTATATCACTTAACTTAAATTATGTTTCCCATGATTTATATCGTTTTTATTGTTCCTTAACATCTATTTCTTATTATAAAATTTCTCTTTTATTGTTTTATTGAAATTAATGTTATTAACAGTGGATTAAAAGTAGTTTTAAAATTGGTCTTTTTAAAAAAGTAGGATTCGACCAATAAGTTATTTCAAAGTGATTTTATTATTTTTATGAATATAAAAAGTATAGTATGTAAAATTATTATGCAACTTATTTTGAAATTTATGTTCTTATTCATGGAAATCCATTTTTAATAGTGTATTTCAAACAGGCATGAATGGAACTTTTATTTTAAAACATGTAAGTGGTGTGGGTTCACTTGGAATGACTATTTTGACTCATTTTTCATTCCTATTATCATTTTTGGTTATGGTTCATCTCCAAAATGATCATGAATAATTTTTGGATTTAGTTTGGATAGTAAATAGTGGAGTCACATAGAGGTAGGTTAGTAATTCTGTTTTATTTAGTTAATATTCTTCAATTGTCTAAATAGGACGTCACTATTTTCTATTTCATTAATCATCGGTGCTTTAGGTATGTGGAATTTTAGATGTTGAAGAAGATAGATGTTATATTTGGGAGGGTTGGAGCTGAGATGTGGGAATTTATTTTTCATTTATATCTACTTTATTCTACTTATAATTTTTATTTTTTATTTGAATCAGTATATATGATTTGGTGTGGATGTCAGACATACAGACTGATCGTGCTATACTTTTCATGTATGTTTCACTTCTTATTTAATTAACTTTCATTAGAAAAAATTAGTCACACTAGTTATACTTTAATTCCATATCATTCATTTCCAACTCAAGGTGATCAAGAATGCTCCTCAGGTATGTCATGTTCCAGCTCGGATGATTGGTTTAGGGGTGCCCAAAAGTTGGTTCATGAAAAAAAATACTATTATATTCTAGGTTATTAAGAGATCCTAAGTTACAACACACCGTTTTTTATTTTGTGATTAATTGTAGATTGGATATAGGACAATAATGACTCTAGAATGCATGTAGGAAGATTCTAAATAGCTCTTCCTTGATTGGAATCTCAAGTTTCCATGGGAATTCATGATTCATTATTATGTCATATGTTATTACCATTTACTTCTATTATATGATCAATTTTTTTGTTTCTATTATGATGAATGATAAGAAGAGTGAACTTGTGGTACCTAGTGAGCACAAAAATCATGGAAATATATATGGAAGTAGAGTACATTGTTCATTATGAATCTTAATTCTTTTGTGTAGTTTTCACATGGTCTAATAATCAATGTGTATAGGCTACACAAAGACACTATATCCCAATGAAATTATGTATTGAACTTATTTTCTTTTTAAATCATTTTAATCATGTGATTTTTTGGTTTCATGGATAAAACACGAGTTTTAATTTTAAAATAGTGGTTATAAAATGGTAAGGTGTTATATATAGAATTAATAAATGGGTTTTCAAAAATTAATATAATGATATACTTGTTATTATACTTTATAATTATATAGTTTTGAAAAAAAATGAAAATTTTTTTAGAGGAAATTTATTATGGATTCAATATGATATTATTTTTTTATTAAAAAAATTATAATTATTTTAATATATTTTTATATGTCTTTAATGAAAATTGTTTAGTATTATTAAATAGATTCATCATGTCAATAATTTTAAATTATGTTGTTTTAAACATTAATAGAGGTTTCTTTTAGGGTTTGACAATTTTAGATAACTTTTGACTACCATTAAATGATTTCATTAAACATATTTTGGAAAACATTTTATTGAATTAATATGGGTGATTTAAAATAAATATTTTTTTGGTGTTCTAAAGTGGGAGTAGATTCTTCTTGAATTTCACATATATATTTGGAAAATGTTTTAAAAATGGATTTTTTCAGAAAGTTAAGTTATAGAAAATTATTTTTTATCAGTTTTCTAAATGGTATTAAGGGATTCTATTCTTTGAAATAGGGAAATGTATTTATGGTGTATTCCATGTATCTCCCCATAAATTTAACATATTTACCTTTAGATATCTTTGCAATACACACAACACCTGATTTAAATTGAAACGTCCTGATTCCGGAAGCCTC
Organism: Viscum album; assembly: GCA_963277665.1. NCBI lineage: Eukaryota > Viridiplantae > Streptophyta > Magnoliopsida > Santalales > Viscaceae > Viscum > Viscum album. The sequence goes on from OY728141.1 coordinate 519,485,442, forward strand.
TCAGAGGCGCTTCGTACCCGGTTGGTCACATGGCCTCAAGAACATTTCCCCAAACGCCAGAGGCTACCGACTAGCAGCGAGGGCCTTGGATGTGATAGTGGGGAAACTATGCCCTAATTGGAAGAGTATACAGAGGAAGTAACAAAACATGCAATAGTAGAAGCAGTAAATATCCAACAACAATAAACAAGTAAAAAACGGAAGAAAAAGACTATAAACAACTGGAGGACATATGTATATAAAAAATGATGCATGATACATATCTAGGAAAGCATACAAATAGGTCACAATGCTGGAAATACAAATAGTACCAAAACAAGTAGAAAAGAAAAGATAAACAGCTCCAAAGCATCGCAAGCCTAAGCTTTGTCCCATGCTCTCCTCCTCCAAGCAATCAACTACCAGAATTTGAAGGGCACTTTCCCTTGTCTATACCGGTAACAACATAGTCTGTTTGGTCACAAAAGCATGGCCCAAATAGGGTCTGAGACTAAATCCGAGTAGGCAACCAACCAAAAATATGTGCCTCACAGTCAGTGAGCATATGGCAGGTAATAGTACAATAAGCAGTAAACAGTATAGTAAACAGTAGACAGTAATCAGTAAGCAGTAACAGGATGATATACAACCGCAATCAATCCATAACACAATAATAAGCAAAGAAGAAAACAACTAACCACAATAGGAACCCCTCTATGAAGTAATCGCAGCCAACCCCTCTCATCCTATCCAAGAAGTACCCACAACCCTATGGGCAGTGCCCTCAACCTAACCCCTCTGGTTTGGTCATACGAAATTATAAGACTCTCTGGGGAAGCTCTCTCAGTCAATTCCCCTTATAGTCTAGGGTAGTCTGGGACTCTCTGAGGAAGATCACGCGGTCTAACCCTCTTATAGCCCCAAGGTCTAGAAACTCTCTGAGTAGCTCACTCGGTCAATCCTCCTATAGTCCCAGGTCTATCACAAACTCTCTAAGAAAGCACTCTCTGTCAATTCCTTCTCTAGCCTAGAATGGTTTTAAAGAAATTAAAACTGTTAAAGACTCTTTGAGGAAGCTCACTCAGTCTACCCATATGTAGTCTATAATAATCAAGACTCTCTGGGAAGCTCACTCGGTCTATCCTCCTGTAGTCTATAATAACCAAGACTCTCTCAGAAGCTCACTCGGTCTATCCCCCATAGTCTATAATATCCAAGACTCTCTGGGAATCTCACTCGGTCTATCCCTTATAGTCTACAGCACCAGGTTCTCACGGTCCCATTCCAGTCAGTGCATAATAATTCTATAAGGCCAAAGTACACATATAGAGATACTTGGCTAACCATTCTACTGAATAACAAACATGTCATGAATATCATTCCATCATACGGTCACAAGGCATGCTAAATAGGTATAATGGACAAAGGCTAACAAAGTCCAAAGATCATAACAAGAACAAGGCATGGGAAAAAACATCCAATCACAACAATTATCCTCACACAAGATCAAATTACCTCTACACAAGCAGACAAGAAATGTAGGAAAACAACAAGGGCAAAACGGTAAACATGCAATACCCCATTCACGTTTATTGGTGTGATTTTAACATGAAGCTCACATACTATGGAAGTCAAGGAAAAAAACCCATTCCTTGATGCTATAAGATTAATATACTTTGACTATGAGGCTTGATTCTCCTTAGAACGGTGTAGATCTACGAAAACGCGCAAAACATTCATCCCATGATATCATAAAGAAAATGAAAAATCATGGAATGAGACTCAAGAAAAAGAAAGATCTCACCACTGCGGTTCCAACGCAATCGATGGTGGTCGATTTGGAAAACAGACGGAGGCTCGGGGGCTCGAAGGGTGTTCGCGGCCGTACAAATGCACCCGGTCGAAGAACCTGGAGAAGAAGGTGTTTCTGTCGATTCAGCGCGACCCCAGTCCATTTAATGAAAAAAAGAAAGTACATGGCATGTACTTTTGGGGTACATGGAATGTACTTGGCTTTTCCATACTCCTCTTTAAGCGGCCTCTACATCGCCCCTACATACCATGTGTGTGGCCCGGACACGGCCAACACACGGCCTAGTGTATCACCGAAGTAGACGGCGTGTACTTATAAAGTACACGACGTGTACTCTGAAAATTTCCAGTTTTTACTCTTTTTCTCAAAAACAAGCAGAAAAGGAAAAACATACCTAAAATGAAGAACCAGGTTCTTAAAAACTTACCCCTTAAAGAAATTAGTTTTTGAATATCCCTAGCGAGGCGTAGAAGAAGAAACCCCGAACAGCTCCGGCTACTACGATCGTACATCGGCCTCCGTATCCCATGTCTCGTCCTGTACTCGCCCGTGCATCCATAGAAACTGTACTAGAGGAAAAGACTGGCCATAGAGAACCTTCGTACTGCGATTGACAATATGGATAGTATTCTCCTCAAATGATGCATCTGCTTCGAGCTCAACCTTCTCAGGTTGAAAGACATAAGACGGGTCTGAAAAGTATCGTTGGAGCTGAGAAACATGGAAGACGTCGTGCATAGCCCGATACCTCTGAGGAAACTAAAACCTATAGGCAACCGACCCAACTCTCTCCAACACCTCAAACGGCCTGACGTAGCTCGGTGAAATCTTACCCTATCTCTGAATCCTCTTGTGTCCCAAACTCGGTGCGACACACAAGAAAACCAGATCCCCAACCTCGAACTCCAGAGGTCATCTCCGCTGATCATCATAAGACTTATATCGAGACTGTGTTGTATCCATACTCTTCCGAATCAACTCTATCTTCTCTGAGGTCTCCTAAACAAGATGAGGTCCCAACAAAGCTGCCTCTCCTCCCTCCAGCCAGCACAAAGGTGATCAGCATGGCCTATCGTACAAATCCCCGTAAGGTGCCATCTGAATTGTATCCTAAAAACTGTTGTTATAGGAAAACTTCAAAAGAGGGATATGCTTCTCCCAAGAACCTACAAATACTGGAATGCAAGGTTGGAGCACATCCTCAAGCAAATGGATCGTGTGCTCGGACTAGCCATCTGTCTGGGGATGGTATGCTGTACTCAAAAGTACCTGTGTACCCAAAGCCTCCTAAAGCCCCTTCCAGAACCGAGAAGTAAAATGTGCATATTTTTTTGAAACAATGGAGTGTGGAACTCCATGAAGACGTACAATCTCTTAGATATACAGCCTCCCCATATCATCCACACTGAAGGTGTCCTTGATAGGCAAGAAGTGAGCAACCTTCGTAAGCCTGTAGATGACAACCCAAACAACATCACCCCCTTAAGGTGAACTCAGTAACCCGGTTATGAAGTCCATCGCGACATCATTCCACTTCCACTCAGGGATGGGTAAGTACTATAAAATCCCCGTTGTTTGCTGATTCTCCACTTTCACTTGTTGAGAAGTAGAACATCTCATAATGAAACCAACAACATCTCTCTTCATACCTGACCACCAGTATTGGCAGTGTAGATCACGATACATCTAGGTGATTCCAGGATGAACTGCCCAAACTAAAGAATGGAAATCCCCCATCATCTCCTCGCGTATGTCTACTGGCACCCATACACGTACCTGGAAATGAAAGATCTCCTCCTCGACCACTGTCCATCCAGGAAGAGGGTCCTCTCTTGACACATTCTCCCGTAGGAGTAGGCTTTCAGAGTCTGATAGCTACCTCATCCATACCCGATCAAGAAGGGTAGAGGTAACAACTACAGAAGATAGAAGAGTCTGTAACTGTCTGTCGTGCACCTCCAAATTATTCTCAAAGAATAGATCCATAAGATACCACTGAATTTTGGCCTCCTGAACTTCTTGAATATCAGTTATTCTTCTCAACGCATCAGCCACTGCATTGCACTTTCCCAGCGTATAGGAAAACTCAAAGTCAAAGGACTGAAGAAACTTGACCCACCTATGCTATCTTAGATTCAGATCACACTGAGTGAAGATGTACTTGAGACTCTTATGGTCAGTAAACACCACAAATTTATCTCCCAGAAGGTAATTTCTCCAAAAACGTAAGGCATGAACAACAGCTGCCAACTCCAGATCATGCATTGGGTAGTTCCTCTCATGTGGCCTCAACTGCCGAGACCCATAAGCAACGACCCCATCTCCCTGCATAAGCACAGATCCCAGACCGATACATGATGCATCACATTAGACTGTATAGATCTTTCTCGGCTATGGAAAGACTTGTATCAGTGCTGACGTCAACCTCCCTTTCAGCTCCTGAAAGGATGTATCATAAGAATCTGACCATAAGATATCGCTCCTTTCTTGGTCAGACCTGTCAGTGGTGCTGCAAGGCATGAAAGGTCCTGTATGAAACTCCAGTAGTATCCAGCCAGCCCTAGAAAATTTTTCACCTCAAAGACATTCTTCGGTTGCTCCCAGAAAACTACAGCTCTCACTTTCTCTGGGTCTACTGATACTCCTGTCTCTTAGATAACTTGACCCATAGAGTGAATCTGATCCATCCTAAAGTGTCATTTCTTGAGCATAGCATATAATTGATTCTCTCTCAGTGTACTCAGAATGATATCAAGGTGGGTATCATGGTCGTGTCAAGTGTTAGAGTACACCAAGATATCATCCACAGAAACAACCATGAAGGAATCCATGTATGTATGGATTTCTAGGTTCATCAGTGCCATGAAAACTACTGGCGCATTCATGAGACCGAATGGCATGACCGTATACTCGTATAGACCATACATGCTCTTGAAGGCTATAAGAGGTATATCTGATAGTCTAATGCGCAACTGATGATAACCAGATCTCAAATCAATCTCCGAGAACACTCGGGCTCCTCGAAGCTAAACAAAGAGGTCATCGATCCTCGGCAAGGGATATCAGTTCTTGACCGTCAACTGTTTCAACTTCTGATAATCCATGCAAAGACTAAGGGTGTCGTCTTTCTTTTTTGCAAATAGGACAGGGGAACCCCAAGGGGAAGTACTGGGTCAGATGAAACACTTTGCCTGAAACTCCTCCAACTGCTTCTTAAGCTCTTGCAACTCAGGTGTAACCATCCTATAAGGAGTAATGGACACCGGTGCCGCTCCTGGAACGTGATCAATAGGAAATTCTACCTCACGATCTATAGGAAATACTGAAAAGTCCTCTGGAAAGAAATCCCTGAAACGATCCACCACTGGAGGAAAGTCTAACTGTGAAGTCCCCTGGTCGTCCAGATAAAGACTGGAAATTTGGGCTGTAACTCCTCCTAGCCCATGATGCTATAGTCCAGATCTACATTCCTGGACATCCCACTCACCTCTATAATGAAAAGATCCACCATCTGGTGATATGAAACTCACCCTACGGTGATAGCAATAAACAACTTCCTAGAAGGGAACTAACCAGTCCATACTGAGAATGACATCATAGCCTGTCATCTCTAGGAAATAGAGATCCCATATGAAGTGAAACCCTACAACCTCAAGAGGGAACTCTCTGAACTGACGTACGCAAGATTTTCTCGTTCCCAACGGTGTGTTAAGAGATAACATGTCGGCAGAAGAAACGATACAGACCCCAAGGCTCTCCACAACAGCAACAGAGAAAAAGATATGTGAAGCACCAGTATCGAAAAGGGATGAAGAAAAAACCGAGGCTAATAAGATCGTAACTCGAATTGTGGAAGGGCTGGGATCCTACTCTTTATGGGTCAACTCTATAGTGAATGTATGGACCGAACCATAGCCCTCCACCCCTAGTAGACCACTTTGAGATGATCAGCTCTACTGTCGCTGGTAACCTGATGAATGACCACCACGGCCGTGACCTCCACCTTGGCCCGAATGGCCAGAGGAACTCCAGTTCACAAACTGGCAAGAAACTGGAAATACATATCATGTACGTTAGGTCATATAAGAACCCCTACCACCAGCTGTAGGTGAAAAGATCTGGCAAAAATGCTAAAGATGGCCCATCTTACTGCAAGATCGGCACTCCATCGGGTCTCTTTGGCACTAAGGCCTAGTATGCCTACTCTTACCACACTGGTAGCATACAACCTGACTACCAGAAGATACATTCCACCTACTCTGATCTCCTCGAGCAGACTCACTACGTCGCTTCCTACAATTAGTGGGAGGAACACTAGCTTTGGAGGTCTAACCGCCCTGACTCACTGCTCCAGAATCCCTCAGATTGCGCTCAGTGATCAGCGCCTGGTTGCCGATAGAGGATATCGAAGTCAACCTGAATATATTCACCTGCGAATAGATCTCCTTCCTAGTACGGTCCTCAAACATCCTGGCAAGGAACAACTCATCACCTACTGGAATCGGTGTGAAGTGCTGCAGCTCGGTAAAACGACACGAGTACTCCATAATAGAAAGAGTACCCTGCTCGAGACTCATAAAATCTCGGGCTCGATCCGCCCTCAAGGTCTCTGGATAGAAGTAATCATAGAAGATGCACTGAATCTAATCCCAAGTCATACTCTGTTGGCGCCCTGACTATGAGATCACTTCCCAACACTTTTTGGCAGCGTCTTAGAGAATATAAGTAGAAAGATTTACCCTTTTCTCTGGAGGTATCTCTAGATGCTCGAATATAGTCAATGTGGCCTCTAGAAATGAATCTATAACCTGGGGTCCTCCATCCCCTGAGAAAGTAAGAGGATGCTGTTGCAAGAAAACCTGCGTCAACTCAGCCATTGACAGGGCATGAGGCGGCGCTCCTTGAAAGGTCTGCATCATCCTCAGGAAGTCCTCCCTGAACTGCGCATCAGCGCCTGCAACAGGTATAACTGCTGGTGCCAAGCCTGGAACAATAGGAGAATCTGCAGGAGGTCCCTGATCGACCATATCTGGTGTTTGATCACCGTATGGTAGCTGAAATACAACCAAAGGATGTCTCAAAGGCATAGCTCTGAAAGATCAAAAACAAACCTTAGATCCGGATTATCAAGGATAGAGAACACAAGAGTACAAAATGGGAACAGGAGAAAGAAACACTCAAGTTTACTAAAAATGACTACACGACATGTATAAATCTACACTTGGTGTTCCTTAAGGCCATTCACATGGGCATGTTCCTCTGCCAATTTTGGTTGAGTAACACCCCAGACTACACAGCATGTGGTCCCCACACACGGCGTGTACTTCATCCCCATTCCCCTGCCCGAGTCTCTTTACACGGCTAAGTCACACGGTCCTCTTAACCCTAGACTACATGGCATGTTAGAGAAGAACAAGGTGTGTACTAGACAAGGTATTGGAAACCCGTATTGTTAGTTACACGGCCAGCTACACGGCTGATCCTTACACGGTGTCTTCCGAACAAACACGGTGTGTAAATGAGAAGATAACACCGACCCGTGTTTGTTCGTGAAATTGCCGGGTACCTAAAATAAGGCTACACGTGGTGTTCGTACCAAACATGAAATGTACTACACGAGCTCTCCCGACCCGTGTTGTTAGTGACACGGCCGGGTACACGGCTCACTACTACACGATGTGCACCTACCATACACTGAGTGTTTCTAAAAACTCATTCACCACCCCGTGTTTCTGCTCACACAGTCAGTGACACTGTTTAAAACTACATGGATTATAGTCAAGTACACGCAGTGTATTCTGGGTTTTTCTAGGAAGTAGCTCAGAAACTGCACTGAAGCCCAAAAAACACTGAAAAACAAGCATGAAGGTGCCAAATTCCGATCTGTGATGGCCCATACTCCCTGATAATCAAAGCTTGGCATCTCCTACATATCATATACAAGGGAAACAAGTCAATTATCCACCATGTTTTGATTCATGAGGGCCCATAACACCTTAGGAACCAAAATTTGGAATTCATTTAAGCAAGGCATAATACAAACAATTTTTTTATCAAACTGCATGGATTCTATCAAAGAATCTATCACAACATCATGTATAATCTTCACAATGTTTATCACAACAACATGAAATCGCTAATGCACCCTAGATGGAATGACAAAAATGCATGGCATGTGATTTCTAACAAGTTCCTATATGATGCATGAGATGGAATACCATCACCTAATCGGGTTGCGACAGAAATAGAACTAGAATAGCAAAAATAATAACAATACAAGTCATGTGAATCACTCTAGGTGAAATCATATCAACCGTAAAATCTCAAAACTATAAAACTGCAATAAATGAGGTAGATTGGATTTTACCTGTACACGGGTTAGCAACTCTTGGGAAAATCTTATTACCAAGTACCGAATCCATCCTATCCCTGGATAAAGGCTCCAAATAGTAGGTCAAGAGAAAATAAATCCTCTGAGTCCACTTTGTAACGTCCCGGTTCTAAAAGTCACCCAGAGGCGCTCCGTACCCGGTTGTCCACATGGCCTCAACCGCATTTCCCCAAACGTCAGAGGTTGCCGACTAGCAGCGAGGGCCTTAGGTGTGATAGTGGGGGAAAATATGCCCTCATTGGTAGAGTACACAACGGAAGTAACAAAACATGCAATAACAGAAGATGTGAATATCCAAAAACAATAACAAGTAAACAACAGAAGACTAAAACAATAAAAAACTGGAGCATATATGTATATATAAAATGATGCATGATACATATCTTGGAAAGCATCCAAACAGGTCACAATGCTAGAAATGAAAAAAGTACCAAAATAAGTAAAAAAAAAGACAAACAACTCTATAGCATTGCAAGCCTAAGCTTGGTCTCATGCTCTCCTACTCCAAGAAATCAAGTACAAGAAGTCGAAGGGCGCTTTCCCTTGTCTATACCTGCAAGAACATAGTCTGTTTGGGACCAAAATCAAGGCCCAAACAGGGTGTGAGACTAAATCCTAGTAGGAAACCACCCAAAGATCTATGCATCACAGTCAGTGAGCATATGACAGGTAATAATATAGTAAGTAGTAAACAATACAGTAAACCACAATCAGTAATCAGTAAGCAGTAACAGGATGATATAAAACAGTAATCAATCCACATCACAACAAGTAGCAAAGAAGCAAACAGCTAACTGCAACAGGAACCCCTCTAGGAAGTACTCGCAACCAACCCCTCTGGTCCTATCCAGAAATTACCCACAACCCTCTAGGCAGTGCACTCAGCCTAACCCCTATGGTTTGGTCATAAAAAATTATAAGACTCTCTAGGGAAGCTCGCTTAGTCAATTCCCATTATAGTCTAGGGTAGTCAGGGAATCTCTAAGGAAGATCACGTGTTCTAACCCTCTTATAGCCCCATGGTCTCTGAGGAGCTCACTTGGTCAATCCTCCTATAGTCTCAGGTCTATCACAGACTCTCTAAGGAAGCTCTCTCAGTCAATTCCTTCTCTAGCATGGAATGGTTTTAAAGAAATTAAAACAAGTAAAGACTCTCTGAGAAAGCTACCTCCGTCTACCCTCCTATAGTCTATAATATTCAAGAATATCTGGGAATCCCACTCAATCTATCCTCATGTAGTGTATAACATCCAAGACTATTTGGGAAGGTCACTCGTTCTATCACCCGTAGTCTATAATATCCAAGACTCTCTGGGAAGATCACTCGGTCTATACCTTATTGTCTACAACACCAAGTTCTCACGGTCCCGTGCCAGTTAGTGCATAATAATTCTATAAGGAAAAAGTACACCTATAGAGCTACTTGGAAAACCATTCTACAGAATAACAAACATGTCAATAATATCATTCCATCATACGGTCACAAGGCATGGAAAACAGGTATAAAGGCCAAAGGCTAACAAAGTCCAAAGGTCATAATAAGAACAAGGCATGGGAAAAACATCCAAGCACAAATATTATCCTCACATAAGATCAAATTACCTCTACACAAGAAAACAAGCAAGGCAGGAAAGCAACAGGGGAAAAACGGTAAACACACAATACCCTGTTCATGGGTATTGGTGGAATTTTCACATGAAACTCAAAGACATCGGAAGGTAAGGCACAAACCACCTACCTTGTTGCTATAAGATCTATATACTTTGACTACGATTCTTGATTCTCCTTAGAATGACATAGATATATGAAAATGCACAAAATGTTCAACCCACAATATCTTGAGAAAAATGGAAAATCATGGAATGAGACTCAAGAATAAGGAAGAGCTCACCGCTGTGGTTCCAACACAATCAATAAAGGTCTATTCGGAAAACAGACGGAGGCTCAGGTGCTCGGAGGGTTTCCATAGCCGTACAGATGCTCCCGGTTGAAGAACCTAGAGAAGAAGGTGTTTCATTCGATTAGGAGAAACACCTATCCATTTAATGAAAAAAATAAAGTACACGACATGTACTTATGGGGTACACAGCATGTACTTGGATTTTCCGTACTCCGCTTTAAGCAGCCTCCACATCGCCCCTACACACCATGTGTGTGGCCCGAACATAGCCAAAACACAACCTCGTGCATCACCGAAGTACACGGAGTGTACTTATAAATTACATGGCGTGTACATTGAAAAGTTTTAGATTTTCGTCTTTTTCTCAAAAACGAAAAGAAAAATAAAAACACACTTGAAACGTCGATCTGGGTTCCTACATAAATAAAGCATTTTTCTGTCACATTTTTCAGGATAAATTTAATTATAACACTTTTTGAGAGTTTATTTATATATTATTTATCCAAAAATAATAATTTTACACTCATAAAATAACCATAGGATAAGAACAAGTCAAATAATAAACATAAGATAGTATATTTTTATATATGCAGTTTTGATGCCTTTTGATGGTGAACCCAATTTAAATCCAATATTGGAACCTTTCATAAATTTAATATATATAAAAAGTGATATTTATAATCAAATCATTAAAATATGGTTAGGTGTATTTTTTGGTATTCTTCGGTGAAGATTCATTTATTAATGAATATTTAAAAATACTAATTTTTTTCTCAAAACTACTTTTTAATATAATTTATATATAAGGTTAAATTATAATTTAAATTGATTTTAAAGATTAATTTGATTATATTTTTATCAATTAATCCAATTTAGACCATTGGAATCAATTTCACATTGAAATTGACTATAAAAACAAAGCCAACTTTCTGACATTTTTACCATAAAAACACGCATTGTTGTCTCGTCTGTGGGATTAATTTTAATTTAATTACTACAAGTTATTTGATTATAGTTGGAAAAAATTGATTCTATATTTTGAATAATAATAATTTATATTTTATTACTAATACCAACTTTGTTTTTTTATGAAAATTATTAGTGAAATTAATTGAAATTACTTATAATTATTAAGGAAAAGCTAAGCTTAATAAAGGACTAAACCATTAACATAAGAGCACTAATGACCTATAAACTTGTCCAACACCCATTTTATGTCCATATATAAGGCATGAAACTTACATTATTTATTTATTTTGTTTTGGTATGAATTTTTTTAAGTAATAATATTTGCACACCTAACTTGTTTCCAAAAACTTCAAGTGAGTCCTTTTCCTTCACTGTAAAAGGCCACCACCTAACCCCTTTACACACAACTCTAAAACCCCTTAAGTTCTGACATGATATTCCCAAATAAATTCTCAAATATTCTCCTATTGATATTGATTCCTCACTTTAGGGCATAAATCATCTCAAGTAAGTCTTTTGGTATACACCAAAAGATGTTACCTGATTAAGAGGCAACGCCTTCTCTCAAGCTGTCTAGTTTCATTTCCATTTTACACTCCCTATAATATTATTATTATAATATTACACAAAAAAATAATAATAATAAATATACTAAGTTGTTTTTATGTTAATATTTTTACCTAAACATACACACAAATCCGTCTAATATGTAACGAACATAGCGTTTCAATGTACGGTGAATTACAGCCTCACGAAACGATGATTGTTAAATTCTCCTTTATCACCTATTTTTGTGGCCATTATATATAGAAATATATTTATATATGACTTATAATTTATGTAAAATATTTCACGCCTCTATAATTTTTATTTATAACATACGTTTATGCTTTCTAGGTTGGGTAAATATGATAATTTGATTTGAGAAAGTATGGACTATCACATCCTCAAAGCGATATGAATCGTTCATGCCATACATGGAATGTAAAAATGATAGTTTTAAAAAACCTATGTAAGATATATAATATATATATTTTACTATAATTATAATATACATATGTATCAATTAGTTTTAATTCTTTTAATGCAATAAATAAATGAAAGTATCCTTCATGCGTACGCATGACCTACGGTCTCCATGAATGGTGAACTTCATTTCTCATACTCAAATATTTTTAACTATTTTAAATACATATTTAATGAATATATAAGGTAATTTTTACATGTTTTACATTCTAGAGATGATGAAACCATGATATATTTAATAATAACAACAAATAACAAGTCAAAATGTACTTGAGGAAACTAGGTAATTAACACCCAAAATAGTCAAAATAATAAAAGAATGTTAATGAATGGGTAATAAAACATTTATAGAAATTAATATAAGGTAATATAAAAAGGAGTATAAATCTTTTATAATTTAGTGAAATATTTTAAACTATTATACAATAGGATAAATTTGACACAACAAAAGTAATATTAAGGTAAGTATTTTCATCTCACTTATTTTTTTAATCCGTGAGATTAACGTCATATTAACTACTTACTTACTTTTTGTGCCATAACTAATGACCATTTTGAAATATTGTTTCATGAATTATCTTATACTCATTATATAATAAGATTCATTTAATGTTATAAATTTTTTGTGATTATGATTTAAATGTTTCAAAGTGGTATGGGGCACTTTAGAATGTTTAAAGATATTCTACTCATGAATGTTCTTAATATCACTTACTTTTGTGATTGTTAAATTTATCTTGAAACTATCTATTTATTGTAATAATTTTTCATTGGAAATTTAATTAAATATCCATATTCTCATAAAATGGATATTGGTATTGCCTAAACTGTATACCATTATTCATTCGGTGGTTACTTAGAAAATTATTTGAATAATCGCTGAATTATTGATAAATATTTATATCTCATTCAATATATTTATTTGATATGGCATATTAATTATTTTTATTATTCAATATGAGGAATTATTTAGACTGGAAATGTCGGGTGGATTCTAGACTATATATAGCTTCTCGATGCATCAACAGGTTCTCATGAGATGAATAAGTGTGGAAAATGCGAATCTACACTTAGTTTTAAACCGTCTTGTGAATGATCTTGATGATAATAGGTTTTCATGTTCCTCAAACATGATGTGAATTAAGAAATTATTTACCACTTTAAAATGGAATGATTGTTCAGTTATTTACCATTATATTTTGATTTATTCATTATTTCATCTATTTCACTTACCCTTACAGAGTATTTCAGCTCACCCTTATTATGTTTCATACCCCAGGTTATGAAGGAGGGAACATTGAATAAGAGTTCAATGATAGATTTTATTTTAGTCTATTATGTAACTTGTTTTATTCTATTTTCTTAATGTATTATGGATATTATGTATGTAGTCTGGCTTTCCAAGACTACAAAACTGAACGGTCAATCGGGATTTTATTCCTTATAATAATGCCTATATAATTTAATAATGCACCAATTCTGGGATTTTGGGGCCAGGGTGTTACATTTTTTATCAGAGGGATGTTTAGTATAATATTTGGGAACTGGATTTAGAAAAACATGATTAGGGATTAGAAACCTAAGATATACATTGAGGACATGTGTACAAGAATATCCTATAATTTTGGTAAGGTAGAGAATATGTGGGTATTCATTGCAATACATCCTTGTCTAGATACTACAGGTGGATGTGTTTCTGGCATAGATGTACTTAGATGTAAAAAATTTGATGAGTTATTCTTAGCCTAACTCAGGGTAACCAGGTACATGACAATGGCCCTTAATGCATAACTAGTTTGACAATCCTACAGGATACGCTTAGGATAAATCACATTCTCTTTACCTATCATTATGTACGATATAAATGTAAACATTCCCTCAATGTTTTAAAATTTATGATTTATGATGAATTTATGTTGAGTGTCATACCATATTTAAAATTCATGATTTTAGGATATAATCTAGTATATTACATTTTTTTAGAAATGGTGCCCAGAAGGATGAATGTGATTAATACTCTTGGGAAATGATGAGATTTCAATACTGAGGAAACTGATACGGTTGGTATTGGAAAGGGTAAAATCATGTAAATGTTAGAGAAACATAATCATGTTATGAAAAATAAACATTCCCAAACGGAGAAACCTATTCCATAGAGATAATAAATTATGTTGGATCACTATATGTGAAAAAAATCATCCATAATTTAGTGGGACTAAAAATATAATTATAGCTAAGAAATTGTTTAAGTCTCTTGAGAAGATATTTATAGCCTTAGACTATAAAAAAATAAGATAAAGTTTTATTTTACTATATATTTTCACTATGGTGATGCTAATCAGTGGTGGTCACTAATATATAATACAAGTAATAATAATAAATTGAACTTGAGGAATGAAGGAATATTAAGGAGACATTCTTTGGTAAATACATCCCTCCTAATCAACAAATTGAGATGAAGATAAAGTTCCTTATATTGAAGTAGAAATAAGAAGAGAGTGTTGTGGATTATGAAGCTACCCTTACAATGTTATCTAGGTATGATATAGATTATATATGCAGCCTAGAGTGCAATATTGACCACTTATTTGAAGGTCCTAAGACACTAAACTAAGAAGCACCATTTTCTCAAAAACATTCTTTGTATTAAGATATAGTTTAATGTACCATCAAGAAAGAGAAAAAAATTTCTAGAATAAATATATTTAATTAAAACCAATAAAAGAAGAGGTCATCTGATCACTATGTGAAAGGGAATATAAAGAATTATAATAATTTTGAGATATTCCCATATTGTAAAAATTATGGGAGAAAGAACCCTAGTAAATGTTTGAAGGGACTAGGAGCTTAATATAAATGTGTAGATAGGGGTCACCAGGCTTATGAATTCAAGGGGAATAAACTGATCAATGATGTACAATTCTATAATTATATGGAGATGTGACATTATGAAAACTATTTCTCCAAGAATCAGGGCAATCATACATAGAAAAATCCAAGGGGAAATGTACAAGCATGTGCAATCACTATAGAGGAGGTGGAAGTACCAAATGATGTGGTGGTAGGTACATTAAACCTATCATCAAATTTATCCAATGAATTATTTGACTTTGGATCATCACACACTTTTATATCTACATATGTTTCCAAGAAAATTATCCATTTACCTTTTAATTTAATAAGAGTGTCGTGTATAAAAAGTTCTAAGGAAAGTATCATTGAAACAAATATGTGTCGTTCAGTCCCAATTATGGCACATAAACTTACCTTATGTTCTAACCTTATAATCATACCTATTGTTGAATTTCAAATTATTCATAGAACGGATTGGATCTCAAAATATGATGCCAAAATTTATTATAAAATAAATAAAGTTGTGATTTGTAAGAAAAATTTATAATCCATAATCTTTAGAGAAGAATCATCCTTAACTGATTCATATTTAGATCCACCCTGAGTAGATCTACTGATCCAAATTCTTGGATATGAAGGGAAAATGATGTCTAGAGATGGAGGAGATAATCTCTAAATTGAGGATATACTTATCATGCAGGAATACATTGACGTAATTCTTGTGGATTTACCTAGACATCGCCCAGAGTATGAGGTTTAATTCTCAATTGATTTAATTTCTGATTCAAGGTAAATATAAAATAATCCCTATAAAATGACTAATGTGGAATTGGTAGATTGTATGAAACAACTATAGGATTTGCGTAATAAAATATTTATTCACCCTAGTGTTTCACATTGTGGATACCTTGTCCTCTTTTTCAAAAATAATGAGGGATCCATGAGGTTTAGAATTGATTATAGGAAAATAATTTACATTAAAATAAAGAGAAAGTATCCTCTACCTCACACTGATGACCTGTTTGAAAAACTTTAGGGAGCCTAATATTTTTCCAAGATTGATCTTTGTTCTGGGTATCACCAATTCTGAGTGAAAAAGGGATAAATTCTGAAGGCAACATTTCCAACATGGTATGGACATTAAAATTTTACAGTAATTCCATTTGGATTTACTAATGGACCCTTGTTTTCATAGACGTAATGAACAAAGAATTCAAGTAATGTCTTGAATTTTTTTTAGTATTCATTGATTTAATTATCGTGTATTCAAAAACCATTGATAATAATGATGGTCACTTACGTATCATCCTTAAGGATCTTATAAGGTAAGAGTTACATGGTAAATTTAGTAAATGCGATTTTATGGCTTCAAGAAGTCTATTTTCATGGTTATATTGTCTCCAAATTTGTAATATCGGTTGATTATATAAAGGAAAAGGTAGTCAGAGAATGGAATATTCCAAAAAACATATATGAGGTATGTAGTTTCATTGTTTTGGCGTGTTATTATCAGAAATTCTTTCAGAATTTTTCCAGATTAGCTAACCCCATAACCAATCATACACGTAAATGTGTTATGTTTTTCTAAATGAAATAATTTAATGAATTATTTTATGAGATAAATAAAATATTACTTAATGATCTAATTTTGAATCTACCATCCAGGACTGATGTGTTTATCATATATAGAAATTCTTCAAAGAAGGGACTTGGTAGTGTCATAATGTAAAATGAAAAAGTTATTAATTATGCATCAATAAAATTGAAGATTGATGGATATAACTACTTGACCCATGATTTGGAGTTAGTATTTGTAATATTCATTATGAAAATATCGATACAATACCTATATGGAGAAATATGTGATATACACATGAGACATAAAATATTGAAATAAATCTTCTCAATGGAAGATCTCAACAAAAGACAAAAGTGATGGATCGAACTACTTAAGTATTATGATTTCTAAATACACTACCACCTAGGGAATGAAAATTAGGTGGTGGATGCATTGAGTAGGAAAGATCTTAGAGTTTCTACCCAAATGAGGATTGAGAAGGATCCTATGTTCATAGATCTAGTGAATATGGATATGTTAATTTCTAAAGAAGGGGGCACACTGATCATTTATCAAATGATTGAAAACCCATATTTAATATAGAGGATAAATAATTCCCAATACGATGATGAGGACTTTCAGAAGAAAATTAAAGGCATAAATGATGGAAAATTGGAAGACTTTGTTTGTGAAGATGGTGTTCTAAAATTTTCAAAGAGGCTACATGTTTCATATTTACCAGATATAAAATGGGAATTGTTCGATGACCATTATAAAATAAATTTTTTTATTCACCCTGTGAGTAAGAATGTGTATAGGGTATTGAAGGAAAACTTTTGGTGGGATAACATAAAGCGTGAAATTGCGGATTATGTGTCTTGATGTATGGTTTGACAACAAGTGAAAGCTATAATGAAGCATCTTAAAGGAGTTCTGCAACCTCTTCCTATACCTATGTGGAAATGGGAATAAATTACTATGGACTTTGGTACGAGACTCCAAAAGACTCCAAGAATTAATGATGTAATATGGGTTATTGTTGATCACCTAACCAAGTATTCACATTTCGATACAATAATATAAGACCATCCTCTTGAGTCGCTTACATTCTTATACATTAATGAAGTTGTAAGACTTCATAATACACCTATATCCATAATTTTTGACCAATCCACCCAATTTACACCAATGTTTTGGAAGAGTATTCAAGTAACTCTAGACACTAAACTTTATTTGAACACTTCCTATGACACAAAAACTAATGGATAGTATAAAAGAACAATTTAAAAAAATAAGACATGTTGAGATCATGTTCACTCAATTTTCAAGGTATGTGGGATCAATACTTACCTTTCATGGAGTTTTCATATAATAATAGTTTCCAATCAAGTATTCCAATAGAACCGTGTGATGAATTTTATGGAAAAGGGATTCATACTAAAACTTTTTGGGACGAAGTTGGTGAAAGGAAACTCATTGGTCCAAAACTCATTAAAGAGTCAAAAAAAGGTGAAGGTTATTCAGGATTATAACAAAATGGCTCAAAGTAGGAAAAAGATTTATGTCGATAATCATCGAAAGGATTTGGAATTCCAAATGGGATATCATGTTTTGTAGAATGTATCTCCATGAAAGGGTGTTATTAGGTTCATTGTGAAAGGTGAAATGAGTCTCTGGTTTATCATACCCTTCGAGATTCTTGAAAGTGTTAGAGCTATTATTTATCGATTAACATTACTGCTAAATCTCTCAAAGGTTCAAGATGTGTTCTATATATCTCTATTGGAAAATAAATGCCTGATCCAACACATGTTCTTACATCTGATGAAATATATTTGGAACCAAACCTTTCTTATTTCAAATAACCTATCAATATTCTTGATACTAGAGAGCAAGTATTGGGGAATCTAACAACTTTTCTGCTAAATGTTCTATGGGGATATTAAAAAATAAAGGAATAAACCTGGAAACTAGAGGATTATATAAAGGGGAACTACCCACATATTTTTAATGGTAATAAACCTGAAATTTAGAGGATCAAATTTTTGTAGGAGGCAAGAATGTATACCCTCAAGACTTTACCATATTTACCTTTAGATATCATTACAATACACACAAAAAAAAAGATTAAAAAAAAATTTTTTGTCATGTTTTTCATATTAAATTAAATTCAAAAACTTTTATAGAGTTTATCTATATTTTATATATCAAAAAAATAATCTTACACTCATATAATAGGCAAAAGATAAGAACAAGACCAATATTACAAATAAAACAATATATTTTTATATATGCAGTTTTTTCACTGTTTGATGGTGAACCCACATTAAATACAATATTGGAACATTTAATAAATTTAATATTTCAAAATTAATTTAATAATTAAAATAAAAACCGAAAAAATTAGTTTATGGATATTTTTTGGTATATTTTGGTGAAGATTCATTATTTTAATGAATAGTTAAAAATATCGAATTTTAGTTCAAAAATGATTTTTAATCTAATTTATTCATAGGGATAAATTATAATTATAATTTTTTTTAAAGTTTAATAAGATAATATCTTTATAAACTAATCCAATTTATCTCATTTTAATCAATTTTACATTGAAATTGACTATAAAAACATAGAAAAGTTTCAGACATTTTTACCTTAAAAACTCGAATCGTTGTCCGGCCTACTGGATTAATTTTAATTTGGTTACTGAAACTTCTATGATAATTATTGGAAAAAATTTATTCAATATTATCATAAATATTTATAATTAATAATAATATAATATATTTTTTGACAAAAAATATTAGTGAAAGTAATTAAAATTAATTGCAATTATTTAACTAAAAATTTTCTTAATAAAGGACTAAATATTTCACTTAAGAGATCGAATGACTTAGACACTTTCCAAAACCAATTTTATATACATATTTCACAAATTATCTTTCCATTATTTAGTTTTTCCGTTTTTTAATGGATTTTTTAGGTAATAACATGTGCCCACCTACCTTGTTTCTAAACATTCCATGTGAGCTCTTTTCCTTCCCAATAAAAGGACACCACCAATCACCTTTAGTCACAACTATCAAAACCATTATGTTCTTCCAATATATACCCAAATAGGTTCGAAAAAATAATCCCCTTGATCTTGTAGCCTCCCTTATAGAATAAATCCTCCCAAGGAAGTCTTTTTATATACACTAAAAGAAGTAACCCGATTAAGAGCTAACACCTTGTCTCAATCTCTCTAGTTTAATTTCAATTATCCACTAGATAAAATCTCATTATTATATCATTACATTAAAAAAACATTATACTAAATATATTAGGATGTTTTTATGAAAATTTTTTGACCTAAAATTACACACACCTCGATCTAATGGGTAACGATCATAGTGTTTCTATGTACGATGAATTACGATCTCACAGAATGAAGATTATTAAATTATCTTTTACCACCACTCATGGTGGCCATTATATTGGAAAAAATATTTATATATGATATATGTTTTATTCTAAATGTATTTTTCATCTTTATTTTTTTTATAATATACCATTATGCATTCTGTGTTGATTAAATATGAAAATTTTGTTTGAGGAAGGGTGGGCTACCACCCCCTCAAAGCGGTATGATTCGTTCATTCCATACATCGAATGTATAAAGGATTGTTTTAGTAAAACTATGTAACATATAAAACATAGATATTATACTAGAATCATAATATACATATGTATCATTTTTTTAATTCTTTTAATACAACAATGAAATGGAAGTAGCATTCATGCGTATGTACGACCTACCGTCTCCATGAATGGTGCACTTAATTTCAATCTACAAATATTTTTTACAATTATAAATTCCAATTTACTGAATATATAAAATAATTTAGTCATGTTTTACATTATTAATATGATGAAACCATGATATATTTAATAATAACAACAAATAGCAAGTCAAAATGTACATGATAAAATTAGGCATTTAACACCCGAAATAGTCAAAATAATGAAAGATTGTTAACAAATGGTTAATAATACATTAAAAAAAATTAATATATTTTATTATAAACATGATTATGGTTATGATATTATTTAGTAACAAATTTTAATCCATTATACCTGAGGATAAATATCACACAACAAAAGGAATGTTAAGGTAATCATTTTCATCTCACTTCTATTTAAATCTGTGAGATTGATGTCATATTCATTACTTACTTATTTTGTGTGACATACCTACTAATGATTTTGATATATTATATCATGAATCATATTATTCTCATGATATTTTAAGAATAATTTAATTTCATACCTTTCTGTTGATTATGATTTAAATATTTGAAAGTGGTATGAGACACTTTTTAATGGTTAAAGAATATTCTCCTCAAGAATTTGCTTAATATCACTTCTTTTTGTGATTGTTAACTTTATCATAAAACAATAACATTATTATAATAATTTTCATTGTAAATTTAATTGAATATCTATACTCTTATACAATAGATATTTGTATTTCCTAAACCTTATACGATTATTCATACAGTGGTTACATTGATTTTTTTTGGATTAATTGGTGAATTGTTGATAAATCTATATTTCTAATTCAATAAATTTATTTAATAAAGAATAATAGTTATTTTGATTATTAATCATTAAGAATTATTTGGACTAGAAATGATGGGTGAAGGATGGACTTTTTATAACTCCTCGATGCATCGATAAGTTCTCATGAGAAAAATGAGTTGGATAATGGGGTTATACCCTATGTTTTAAACTATCTTATGAATGTTCTTGATGGTAATAGGATTTAATGTTCCTCAAACATGATTTACATTAAGAAAATATTTCAAGAATTTAATTTTAGTTATTATTTATCAATGATATTTTTTATCGACAAATCTAGGGATATATGTCATTCTACATTAATTGATTTATGAAATATCTTTTGGTTTATTACCTTTCAATATTTTATTATGCCTTATCTAATTGTTTAAAGGGAAGGAGTGTTTAGTTATTTATGTTTCCATATAGATTTATTCATTATTTATTTCTTTGTGCATACCCTTACTGATAATTTGAGAAAACCTTTTTTATGTTTATTTCCCCAGGTTATGAAGAAGAGAAAATTCAATAAGCTTTCAAGGATGGATTTTATTTTAGTTTATTGTGTTTCATATATTATTATATTTTCAAAAGGAATTATGGGTATTATGAATGTAATATGGATTTCTAATACTACAAAACTTAATGGTCCTTTGGGATTTTGTTCCTCGTAATAATGATAATGTAATGTAATAATGCACCGGCTTTGGGGTTCTTGGGTCAGGGCATTACAGTTGGTATCAGAGGAGTGTTTAGTAGCAACCATGGGAACTAGAATTAGAAAATATAGAATAGGGAGCAGAACCGTAATATAGAAATTGAGTATAATTATACATGAACATATTATAATTTTGGTAGGGTATAGATTATATGGGTATTCATAGAAATACATCCATGTAGGGATACTACAAGTGGACATAGTTCCGGAATAGATGTACCTAGGAGTGAAAACTCTGACAAGGTGTTCTAGGACTAACTCGGGGTAATCTGGTACATGAAAATGGGCCTTACTATGAACCTAGTTTGTATCTCCCAGTTGATATTCTTAGGATAATTCAAATTCCCTTTACCTATCATTATGAAGGATTTAAATGAAACCATGACTTTATAGTAATTAAAGTTATGATTTAAGATGAATTTATGTTGAGTGTTATACCATATTTGAAATTCAGGAGTTTACAAGATAATCTAGTATATTCCATTTTTTATAAATGTCACCTAGAAGGATGAATGGTATTAATACACATTGAAAAGGTTGATATTTACTCACTAAGGAATCAAATATAACTGGTATTGGAACAAAGAAAATCATGGAAAATAATAGGGAAACATAATAAGGTTATGGAAAATAAACATGCCTAAATGGAGTAACCTATTCTATGGAGATAATCACCTATATTATATCACCTTACGTGGAAGAAACCCCCATCATTAGTGGGACTACTAATCCCGTAGTAAGTGATCAATGGATTAAGTACCTTGAGAAGTTATTCACAGCCATAGAATTCCACGAAATGGGAAAATTTACACTCGTGGTCTATTTTTTCCAAGGTGATTCTAATTAGTGGAGGTCTCTAATACATAATACAAGGGAAGAAGAATAAATTGAAATCATGAAATGGAGTAATTTTAAGGAGTCATTATTTGATAAATATATCCATCGTGATCAAAAAATTGAGATTAAGAGGATGTTCATTAGATTAAATAAAAAAGAAGAAGAGAGTGTTGTAGATTATTAAGATACATTTTCAATGTTAGATATGTATGATATGGATTATATATGTAGCACAGATTTCAAGATTAACACTTATTTGAAGGTCTTTAGCCATATCTCTAAAGGTCACTTGTTTCTTAGAATTTTTCATCCTATGAAGAGATAGGTTTATGTTTCATCAATACATAGAATAGATTTTCTAGAATCAATATATTTAAAGGAAACCAATACAATAAGTGGTCATCTGAGTACCATGATAAAGGGAGTGAAATTATGAAGAATAAGTTCTAGATATTCGCATCTTGTGAAAGCTGTGGGGAATGAACCTTGGTAAATGTTTAAAGGGAATTGGAGTATTCTATAAATATAGATACCACTATAGTGGTTTTGGAAGTACCAAATGATGTGCTGGAATGTATATTAATCCGATATTCAAATTTATCCAATGGGTTATTTGACTCTAGATCATCACACTCTTTTATATATACCTAGTTTTCCAAGAAAATTAGACATTTCCTTTTTGATTTAATAAGAGAGACTTCAGTAAAAACCCCTATTAGAAGAATCATTGCAACAATGATGTGGTGTTCAATCCCAATTATGACACATAAACATACCTTTTGTTCCGACATTATAATTATACCTATTGTTGACATAGATATTATTCTTCGTATGTATTGGATCTCAAAATATGATGAAAAAATTTATTGTAAGAGAAAGTAATTTATAATTTGTGAGTAAAATGTTGAATCCCTCATATTTAGAGAAAAAGAATCCTCACTTAATTCTTATTTAGATAAACCCTCAACAGATGTAATGAATAGAAATATTAGAGAAGAAGAGAAAAAAATGTCTTGTAATGAATGTGGTAATCTCCAAATTTAAGATGTACATATTATGCAGGAATACATTGATGTATTTCATAAGAATATACGGGTACATACCCCAAAATGTGAGGTTTAATTCTCAATTGATTTAATTCTTTATGCAAGGACAATATCAATGACTACCTATATAATAGAAACTATGGAATTGGTAGAGTTCATGATACCACTAAAGGATTTGTGTAATAAACGATTTATTCTCCCTAGTGTTTCACCTTGGGGGGCCTATCCACTATCAATAAGAAATATGGATCCATAATTTTGTGCATTTATTACTAGAAAATAAATTCTATTAAAATAAATAACATTTATCATCTACCTTGTGTTGATGACTTGTTTGATAAACTTCACCGAGCCCATTATTTTTCAAAGACTGATCTTCATTCTGGTTATCACCAATTGCAAGTGAATAAGGAGGACATTCCAAAAACAACTTTTCAAACGGGGTATGTATATTATGAGTTTACTATAATTCAATTTATATTAACTAATGAACCCTTATTTATGGAAATAATGAAAAGTGTATTCAAGTAATATCTTGAATATTTTTTTGGATTATTCAATGATGATATTTTGGTGCATTCTAAAACCTATGAGGATCATGAGGATCACATTCATATCATCCGTAAGTCTCATAGAAAAGGATGAGTTATATGGGAAATTTAGTAAATGTGATTTATTCTTTCAGAAAGTCTATTTTATTTTCATATTGTCTCCAAATATGGAATATCTGTTGATCCTACAAACCAAAGGGAAATCATAGAATGAAATATTCAAAAAAATATATAATCAAGGATCATATATTCCTTTGTTTTTAAGGTTTTTGTTGGTTATTCATTGAATTTTTTTTTTCTGATTAGCAACCCAATTAACCATTCATACATGTAAAGGTGTTATGTTTTTCTGGATGAAGGAATGTGGAGAATTCGTTGATGCTCTAAAGAAAAGATTGTTTAATGCCCCAATTTTGACCCTATCAACTGATAGTGATGGGTTTTTCATATTTAGTGATGCATAAAAGATGGGACATGAATGTTTTTTAATGAAAAATGAATAAGTTATTGCATATTCATTAAATAAAATTAAGACTCATGAACAAAACTACATAACCCATCATATGGATTAATAAGTTGTAATATTCACATTGAAAATATGGAGATAATACCTCTATGGATAAAGATGTGAGAGATACAAGGATGATAAAAATCTTGAAATACATCCTCTCATAGAAATATCTCTACATGATAAAAAGTTTATGGATAAAATTTATCAAGGATTAAAATTTCTCAATAAACTACAACTCGGGGAAAGAAAATAAGGTGGAAGATGCATTGAGTAGGAAAGATCGTGGTGATCTAACCCAAATGAGTATTCAGAAGGATCCCATGTTCATGGATTTTGTGAAGATGGATATGGGAATTTATAGGGAAGGGGAGACATCAATAAATTATCAAATTATTGAAAAACAATATTTAATTGATTAGATAAAGAATTCCCAATCTGATGATGAGGGAATTCAGAATAAAATTAAATCCGTGAATGCTGTAAAATTAACACACATTATTTATGACGATGGTGTTCTAAATTTTTTAAAAAGGATATGTGTTCTATATTTACCTAACCTAAAAATGGAATCCTTGGATGACTCTCATAGATCAATTTTTTTTAAACAAACTGGGAGTACAAAGATGTATACGGACTTGAAGGAACACTTTTGGTGGGATAACATGAAGTGAGAAATTACAAATTATGTGTCCCAATATCTTATATTCCAATAGGTGAAAGTTGTAAGTTAGCATCCTAATTTTTTTATTCTACCTATTATTATACATGTGTTGAAATGGGATGAAATTACTATGGAATTTGTTATAGGACTTATAAAGACTCCTAGAAAAAATGATGCAATATGGGTTATTGTTGATCGCCAAACCAAATCATTACATTTCAATATAATAATAGAATATAATCCACTTGGTAACCATTCAAGGATATACATTAATGATGTTTTAATACTTCTTTGAGCATCTATACTCTTAGTTTTTGATCGATAACCCCAATTTATATCAATGTTTTGGAAGAGTATTCAAAATCCTCTTGAAATTGAACTTCATTTGAGAAATTCCTACTAACCACAAACTGATGGGCAGCCAGAAGGAACAATTCAATCAATGTAAGACATGTTGAGATTATGCTCACTTGATTTTCAAGGTATGTGGGATCAATAATTACCTTGGGTGGATATTTCCTATAATAATAGTTTCCATTCAGGTATTAAAATTTCACTGTATAAATAATTTTATGCAAAGAGTTTTCATTCTCCAACTTGTTGAGATGATGTTGGAAAAATGAAACTTGTTAACCCAGAACATATGGAAGATAAAATGACAAATGTAAAGAATATTCAGTCTTATATCAAAATGGATTAATGTCTGAAAAAGAGTTATGTCAATAATTGGAGAAAGGATATGGAATTTCAAATGGGATATCATTTTTTCATAATGGTATATCCAGGGAATGGTGTTATTGTGTTCAATAGGAAAGTGAAAATGAATCCTAGGTACATCGGTCCCTTCAATATTCTTGAAAGAGTTGGAGTTATTGCTTATCGATTAGCATTGCCTCCAAATCCCTCCAAGGTTAATGATGTGTCCCATATATCCATGATGAGGATGTACATGCCTAATCCAACACATGTTCTCATATTTGATGAAATATATTTGGATCCTACCCTTCATTGTTACAAATAACCTTTTTGGATTCTTGATACTCGAGGGAATCAGACAACATTCCTAGTAAAAGTTATTTAGAGAAATAAAAAAATAAATGAAGAAACATGGGAACTAGAGGATAATATGATAGAGAAAAACCTAAATATTTTTAAAGGTAACATCCAAAAAATTTCGAGATGAATTTCATGTGGGAGGGAAGAATGTATCACCCTAATAAATTACTGTATTTACCTTTAGATATCTTTCTAATACACACAGCACCTGATTTAAATGAAACATTATTTAGTCATTTTTATATTAAATGAAATTATAACACTTTTATAGAGTTTATTTATATATTATATATCAAAACAAGTAATTTTACACTCATCTAATTGGCATGGGATAAGAACAAGTCCAATAATACACATAAAATACTATATTTTTATATATACAGTTTTGCCACCTTTTTTTGAAATGCCATATTTCAATAAAATATTAGAACCTTTTATAAATTTTATATGTCAAAATAAATTTTATATTTATAATAGATACATTAAAATTATTTTAGAGTGATTTTTTGGTATTTTTCGGGTAAGATTCATTTTTTAATGAATAGTTAAAAATAAAAAATTTTTGTTCAAAACTACTATTTAATATAATTTATTTATAAGGTTAAATTATAATTTTAAATATTTTTAAAGTTTAATTTGATAATATTTTTATCAATTAATATAATTTAGATCATTGGAATAAATTTCACATTGAAATTGATTATAAAAACATAGCCAACTTTCATATGTTTTTACATTAAAACCCCACATTATTGTCCCATTAGCGGGATTGATTTTAATTTAATTACTCCCACATATGTAATTATAATTGGTAAAAATGGATTACATATTTGGAATAAACATAATTTATAATTTCTAATAATACCAAATTTGTTTCTGACCAAAAATATTAGTGAAAGTAATTATAATTAATTACAATTATTAAGGTAATACAATGATTAATAAAGGACTGAACCTTTAACATAAGGGCCCAAATAAACTATACACTTGTACAAAAAAATTTTATTAACATAATTAGGCCATTAACCTTAAATTATTTAGTTTTTTGTTTTTATGACTATTTTTAGGTAATAACATGTGCACAACTAACATATATCCAAAAATTCCATGTGAGTCATTTTCCTCCTCTACAAAATGACACCAACTCTACCCTTTTATCACACCACACAAACCCCTTAAATACAGCTAATCTCTTACCAAATATATTTATAAAAAACCTACCCTCTATCTTAAATCCCCTCTTAGGGAATAAATCCTTTGAATGAATTCCTTTGGTAAACACTAAAAGAAGTTAACCGATTAAGAGGTAACGCCTTTATCAAGCTCTCTAGTTTAATTTTCACTCTCCACTCCCTATACTACTATTATTATATTATTAAATAAAAAATAGTATCCTCAATATAATATGATGTTATTATGAAATTTTTTCTACCTATACTTACACACACCTCCATCTAATGGGTAACGAACATAGTGTTTCTATGTACGATGATTTACAACCACACGAAACAATTATTGTTCAATTCTCCTTTATTGCCTTTCATGAAGGAAATTATGTTGTAAAAACTATTAATATATGATATATATGTTATTTATAAATCCTTATTACTCTATAATTATAATTTATAACATAACTTTATTCTTTTTAGTTTGATTAAATATCTAATTTTGTTTGAGGAAGTGTTGACTATAGCCCCCTCAATGCGATATAATTCGTTCATTCCATATATGGAATGTATAAAGGATAGTTTTAATAAATATATGTAACATATATAACATAGATAATATATTTTGAATATAATATATATATTTATCATTTTTAAATTCTTTTAATACAACAAAAAAATGAAAGTAGCGTTCATGCGTACATACGGTCTATCGTCTCCATGAACAGTGAAATTCATTTCTAATCTCCAAATATTATGGATTGTTATAAATAACTATTTAAAGAATATATAATATAATTTTTTTCATGTTTTACATTATCTAGCTGATTAAAACATGAAATGATTAATAAGAAAAACAAATAACAATTCAAAACGTACCTGAGAAACCTAGGAAATTAACACCTGAAATAGTCCAAATAATGAATGATTATTAACAAACGGGTAATAAGACATTAAAAAAATTAATATATGTTGTTATAAAAATGATTATGGTTCTATTAAAAGTTAGTAACATATTTTAAACCACTATACAATAGGATAAATATCACATATAAAATGGAAGGTTAAGGTAAAGATTTTCATCTCACTTTTTTTTAAATCTGTGAGACTAATGTCATTATCAATACTTACTTCTTTAGTGTGCCATAACTAATGTCTATTTGATATATTATATCATGAATAATATTACTATCATGATATTATAAGACACAATTAATTTCATAAATTTCAAGTGTTTATATTATTTAAATGTTTCAATATAGTATGAGACACTTTGGAATGTTTAGAAATTATTCATATAGTCCTTAAATTGAAATAGTGGTTACTTTGATAATTATTTTATTAATTGGGGAATTATTTATAAATCTATATTTTTCATTCAATACAGTAATTTTATAGTGAATTTTAGTTATTTTGATTATTCAATATAAGGAATTATTTAGACTAGAAATGATGAGCGGATCATGGACTTTATATAGCTCCTCGATGCATTGATAGGTTCTCATGAGACAAATAAGTTTTCCAAATGTGGTTATACCCTTAGTTTAAACCATCTTGTGAAAGGAATTGATGGTTATATCTTTTCATGTGTCTTATACAAGATATACATTAAGAAAGTATTTCCCTCATTTAATTCCATTTATTCATTATCAATTATATTTTGCATCGACATATCTATGGATGTAGTTCATTCTCAATTAATTGATTTATGGAATGTGTTTAAATTTCATACCTTTCCATATTTGATTATTCATTATCTATATCTTTATATGAAAATATGTTATCTACCTTTACATATATATATATATATTGATTCATTATTGATTCCAATTTACTTACCCATACTGAGCATTTCAACACACCCTTATTATATCTCTTTCCCCTAGTTATGAAGAAGGGAACATTGAATAATCTTTCAAGGATGAATTTTACTTCAGTTTATTGTGTATCATGTTTTATTCTATTCTCCCAATTTATTATGGGTATTATGTATATAAACTAGAATACCAAGACTACTAAATTGAATAATTCTTCTGGATTATTTTCTTTGTAATAATTCTTTTATTATGTAATAATGTACCAGCTTTGGACATCTAGGGTCAGAGCATTACATTAAATTTACAAAAAATAGTTATAAACTCTTGATTTTAGATTTGTGGTTTTGAGAGAAAAGAGGATGATCTGAAAAATGTATTTTAATAATTTTTATATTTTTTAGTTCTATTAAAATTAGTTTGTATTTGTTTATTTTGGGTTGTGAAATATATATTAGTTGGGATCATGTGTTGTATTACTATGAGTATTCCCCAATAAAATATTTCTATGAACCACATCATAACCTATCATTTGGGATGATATCTAACGTGATTCCTCTTGTTATCTAGGTGTAGTAATATTTTGTAATGGTGATGGTTATATATTTCAGTATTTTTTTCAAATAAGAGGTTATATTTTATATAATTCTAAAGTGGTCCTTGGTTGGTATTATTCTTGGGTATTTTCGTTTAATTATCTTAGTGTAATGTTGATTGAATTAAATATGTTCTCACGTTCAGGATTAAGGGGTACCCTTTTGTTTGTCACATATGGTAACATTATTCTTTATTATTTTATGTGAGGGGATGTGAATCGGAAGCCTCTTCCTTATTATACGGTATATAGGATGAGTGTTACCCCAGGTGTAGATACATCATAGTTGGTACCTTATTTATTCAAACGGGTTTATTAGGGATTTGGTGTTGTAGGTGTGATGGCTTATGTTATTTCATTTTGTGCCACTATTATAATCCTATAATTTGTTTTATCCAATCCACACATGTCTTATTTAAGTTAATTATAATAATTTATTATCTTATCCCATCTAGGTTTCCTTGGACGACCTTATTTTTGGTGATTTATATACGAAACTATTATCCTTTTTGGATCTTTAAAATCCATTAGAGATGGAATTCTATTATGGTAATTCTTAATTTTTTAGTATCCCTCGAACCTTACTACTCTTACCTACATTTACCTATTTAGTTTTTATAATTACAACATCTATATTTATTCTTTGTGTTAAATTACCTTTTCCTAATAGGGAGGAAATTTTATATATCAAATCAGATTATAGACATTTCATGGAAGTTGTGATTAATTTTTGGTTTACTCAGTTGAAAGTAGTGGGCCATGTCTTGTAGAATCTCCCGAGGGTTTCTAGTATAATTTTTGGATCATCATTATAAGTGAAGTCCTTATATTGTGGGGATAAATCTAATGGTCTAACTCTTTTAAACTTTTTTGATATCATTCTTTTTTATTTCCCTTCTAGATATTATTATTATTGAGTTATCATTCAAGTTGTAATTTGGTTTCTTTGTATTTATTTCATAATCTAGATAAGTTTTTTTAGGTGATAAGCTCTCCCTTTTATTTATTCCAATAATTGTCTTATCTATTATTATGCCATATTATTCATGTTTCATAACATTCCTTATTTATTAATCATTTATTATTATTTTTAATATTTACCATGATTTTCACACAATTATTTTTAAATTTTTTAGAAAAACATAAAATGTACCAAGTCATATGTCTACTGCATGATTAATAGTAACTTTATAGATCTCGTGTGGGTATATCTATAGTTTTAACAGGCCCAATTTGCACAGTTAGAATATGAATTACCCAAACATTTTGCCAAAACATGAAATGTTCTTGGTGTTTTTAGTAAAGTATACATAGTTGGTTCACAATTTTTTAATTCATGTGGAAACTAGGTGATGTACCTAGAAATTTTATAATTCCAAATTTATTTTCATTCCGTACCCAAATTAAAAACCTAAATATATCCCCCACCCAAATCACTCAATAATCTACATGATTCATTCCCAAGGGAGTAATGTGTGGCCTCCCCCTAGTGCTACACTTAAATTGTTGACTTCCCTCCCATTGATTCTTAGTCATCCTCTCAATGTAAGGTCACACCCAACTTATCTTTCTCTACTCTTTTCCATCTCTTGATTTTGCTCTCTTATCTCATTATGTCTCAGCTTTTACCAAACACTAGGTAGTATTTTGGTCTTAATTCATTCCATATATTTATTTTAGGGTGTATTATGGGTTCTTCACAACATGTTCCTTACATAACCAAGGGTTTCATCATATCTACACCAGATTGAGGTAGTTTACCCCTCAAAATTTTCTTCACATAAAAAAATTCAATTTCTAGTGTGTTAAATTATTATTTTTTATAACTAATAGTAATATAAAATATTTTTAAAGAGTAATTTAAATGAAAATCAATTTCTATTTGACATTTATTTCAATGAATTTTTTTTCTCATTTTGGATACATGGTAATGATATGTCTGAATTATTTTACACCTAATCTATTTGATAAATTTCCAAAATTATATTAATAAAGGGGATATGAATTATATTGGTGTGTTGTGGCCTTTAAAGTCAATTTCCTAAAGGGTGGATTTAATATTAAGGGTCTGCTTGGTTCTTGAAACAAAATTTTGAAAATGGTCAAATATTTTCAATCTTTTATAATGCTATGCAATCAGTTTTCAATATAGTTTTATTAATTATATATTAAAAAATTAATGCTAGGTTAGGTTTTCACCATTTAATTATTTAGGGGTTTTCTATGAATATTACCTTATTTTATTATATATTTTATATGTTCATGCAGTTTTTGGAAGCACATATTCATACTATGAACTATTGATTTTTGATTATTCGTAATATTCAAACCACATGGAAATAATGGGTACTTGGGTAAGTGAACTTAGATATGATGGATTAAAATACTAGTAACTATACTAGTGAAGTTAATATGATACCTCAACTGGCTAGTGATGTGATAATCTTTCCCCTAATAAAGAGAATAACCCTAATTATTGATGTATATTTCTAGGTTCCCCTAGCCTTAAGAACTGTAGAGTGTTTCTATCGTGATGCTTATTTTATATTAATGAATTTATGGTTTTATATTTCTTATTACTTAATTTTTACTACCCATTATTTATATTCATTTTATTCATCCTTGATATTTAATTCTGTTGAGTATAATGGTTTCTCCCACAGTGTATTATAAGCCTTTTTTTTAAAGCTTATTAAAAGTATATTTCAAATTGCTATTTTTTTTATAAAGAATACATGATCTATAAATTATCCAAAAGTGATTATTTATTTTAATAAAATAGAAAATAAATTTTTAAAAAAATTTAAGGAAATGATTTTGGATTCAATGTACTTGTTCATTGGAAAAATTACTTGTGCATACCTAGGAATACTTAGAATTGGCCATGAGCCATGTGTATTTATGACAGAATCACTAGAAGAATGAATTAATCATATAAACCATAAATAAACTCGATATTCTACCATAATTTTGTTGAATATGAATATCTATGGGTAACTTATTTTATCTCTATAGTTCTATAACCCGGCTACTCTAAAAATATATTCCCAAGCACACTTAGTGAGAACTGATTACATTTTTTAATAACTAAAATATATATACAAAAACCATACATAAATCACACAATTGAAACACCTCATGAATATCTCATAATTTCATGAGGCTAGCATAAATTTTATGGGTTGTGTGATATAATAGTGGAAAATAGTTTCCCCCTATGGAGTAATTAAACAAACAAAGTAAGGTTCATACCCATATTTGGAATGGGAAATTTGAACTGTAAGTGCATCAAGAAAGTAATCAATTATATAGCTAAAACATATTACTAATATAGAACTATTTATTTTAAGAAAAGATATAAATATACACAATATACATCCATGTAAAAAAACAATAAAGACAATGAACAATGTAAAACAAGATAAAAGCAATGGGCACTAAAATGATGAAAAAACTCTGATATAAGAAAATGAAAAGATATATATTTAAAAACTATAAAATATTCACCTATTTATAATCATAGTGAATATTTCCACTAAATGAACAAAAATAATCTACCCAAATCAAAACTGTAGCTGTTATACTACCCCATTATCTAGTTTCATACCCTTACCTATATCATAAAAAATGATCTCCATGTCTCCTGTAATGGGTTATATTGGGTGTGATTATATCATACCTTGTAAGTAGTCACTTCCTACACCTAAAAACATGTCATAAATAAATTTTATTGTGAATACAATCTAAATATAGATGAAAAATAATTTTAATAACTAATATGGTATATCAAATATATTTGAAATAATGATAAATGATAATACTAACTCCCTATGTGAGGAAGGTCCTTTCCAGTGCTACATGATTCAAGCAAAATATTAGAGGAATAGATGAATACATATAACTAGGAAAGGCAGAAATAGTCATCCCATTAGTTGAAATGGAATTGTGTATACAAGGTCAGGGAACTATTTCATCCCATACCTTTGATAATATGAGTATGTGAAGATGAGAGTATAGGCATTTCATCCCCAACTCATACATATTAACATTCCATGAATATGTGGTGACCTACTCAATATTATATGTATCTATATACATATATTCCAACATGACAAATATGGATATCATATCAAATAATAACTTATATGACACATTTAACAAATATGGAAAGTCTTGTAAGCCGAAAATATAGTTATGTAATGGTGAACATTAAAATACTATTATAACCATTTCACATCTAATTAAATATGTACAAAACAACAATCCTAGTAGACTATTTTCTAGATAGAATAAAATATATAAAAAAACGTACATGGAATGATAATAGTGAATATATAAATAATATTTATGATATAAATCATTCCTTTTTATGAAATCATTCAAAAATATTTATGAGTTGAAAATTATCATTATAACATTTTTCACTCAGACTCAAACCATTTACAAGACAAACATTACATTAATTATAGTATTAAGGGGTCTACCTATATAAATAAATGAAAATAATTCTTTGAATTCAAGATATGGCAGGTATGATACCACTAAAACCAGTGTACCAACCAATTATAAGTTATAATTTGGTCTTAGGTTTCTATAATTGAAGAGGATTTATTTGGTTATCAAAATTATAATTATTCATTTTTATTATTATTTTTAACCTCTATAGAAGCTATACTAAATTGACCAAAGAAATTGGGATGATTCAAAAGATTTAAATGTAGATAACAAGGGATTACACCAGCTAACATGAATGAAATTTGAAGAAAATAATATTAGAGGAGGAAAATACCCTTAACTCACTAATGATAAGATCTACTAATGAATTGGAGGTACTATGGACCAGAGATACTTTCTAAATACCTTTTTTTAATTTTCAATAAGAATAAATTAATGTGGTGTGGGAACTATATAATAAAACCTCTATGCAAACTGAACAACCAAAACAGAACATCCCAAAGAAAAAAAAACATAATACGACCCACATATATTACAGTTTTAGAAAAATAATTATGAAAGGTTATATATTACTCCATATAACACATTCATCATAAAAAAATCTTGAAAAGATACCATCCCAACACTACTGGAAAAATAACCTATACCAACGGTTTGGAGGACCGTGGCCAAGTAAGTCGCGAGGATAGGTTTATACCAACGGTTTTGGGAAAACCTTTGGTATAGATTTATAAAAATGGTTTTCAAAACCGTTGGTATAAGTAATATGAAATTCTATACCAACAGTTCCATAAAACCATTGGTATATGTATTTCAAAAAAAAACATTCGGTGGGATTTGATCCCAGGACCTCTAGTTTATAATTTAACGACCTTACCACTAACCTAACATGGATTTTATGAACATAATTTCATAAATATATATATGTATTATTATAATTATTTTAAATTTTGATTTATATAATGTTCTCGGTAAGAAGATTTGATTAAAAATAAAAAAACCTATACCAACGGTTTTGATAACCATTGGTATAAGTCCATTTATTTTGGGACCTATACCAACAGTTTTGTCCAAACCGTTGGTATATGTCCAAATTAATGAACTATACCAATGGTTTTTCGAAAACCATTGGTATTAGTCAATTTTCTAGTAGTGCAAGTGCAAACTCAAGTTTTGTTCTGCCTAGATCTCCAAATCATCATTTGTGTCCAAGATTTTATGGTTAACTGCTTTATCCATCTCCTTAATAACATCCACTTTATATGTTAATTCTATTCTTTTCCATTAACACTATATCCCTTTATTATTTCCTTTCATTTAAAATCATATTCATTATTATTTACCATGTATTCTATAAAGATAATTATAATTCATTTAAAGATATCATCATTGGAACTTGATCATCCATCTCTAAAAATTGATTTAAATGAGTATGTTTTCATTATATTATATGATTATTTATGCTCATATATTCACATTCTACTTTAATTCCATGAATTTACTCAATAATAACATTCAATATATAAAAAATTCATTAATGGGTTCCATTGAGTTTAACCTCAAGCCTTCATAATTTTTCTAAAGACCTTATCATTTTTCCACCATTAAAATTTAATCTCCTTCATAGATATTAAATAATCTCTCTAATATATCCTTAAAAGACTTACATGGAATCATCTTTATATATATAGTATTATAAAAATTTCACCCTGGAGTATTGAGTCCTTTGGCTATAACATGCTAGGTTTTACTATGAATTTTTTTTCTATAAATTTCATACGTGTCATGATTTAATAACATTTTCCATCTAAAATATGAATCTAAATTGAATAGTAATTTATATTATTAATTTAGTATATTACAAAATAAAATGAAATTAACATTTTTATATATATATATTTGATATGATTATGAAATCTATAAAAAGGATACCAAATACAGTTTGATAAAGAGAATGTAATCATGAAAAATTATTCATATTTCTCTCCCAAAAAATTCATACAAAAAATTATAAAAATAGGAATAAAAAATTTAAAGTATGATAGAATCATAAAGGAAGAAGTAATATATTTAGATTATTAGTTAATATAATTACTTGAGGGTATAAAATAATATATATCCTATCAGTATATAAATTCATTGAGGATATATATTGGTTGAGTATATATATAGTTTTTTTGGGGAAAGAGATTAATGTTATATGTAATTTATTTATGTTAATGTTTAGAGTGTCTTTGATACTCAAATGAAGTGACCATTTTGGGTAAATTTTCTAAAATAAACTCTTTCTGATATGTTGTTTTGTCAAATCAGAAAAAAACATCTTGTTGAAATGAACATACATGAATATTTTTAGATATTATTTGTATGTAGACTTAACTTCAAATTATTATTTTATTAAATATTAACTCAAACCACTTACTTTTTATAATTTTATGATGTCACATTGAATTATTTAAAAATAAGTTAGGTTAATTTCTTGTTCTATTATTACCATACCAAAATAACTTGGAGGAGTTTTTTACACTGACATCTATAAATAAAAATTACACTTTTAGGAATGGAATACACTAAAGTACTAAAAATTAAATATTATAAAAAATATTCACTACCTCTGTGATTTTGAGACATTTTAATTATATTTATATTTTAGTGTGATAATTATAGATTTATTTGTGGTTAATCTCTAATATATTTTAGTTATAGTCATCGCATCTGATCCTTTGCGATTGATGTGATTTCTAGATTGGGATTTAACATCTTCTGAATCTTTGAGTTTGATGAAGTCAGGGTATTGGAATTGTTGTCTATTATATTGATTGATGTGTGTATAACGGATATATTCACTATATTATAATAGTTTTTTGGGTAATTTCACTATATGAAAATTATATTTTATGATTAATAAAAATGATAATGTTCATAGTTACAAAATTTGTATTCTTTGGAACTTGTTACTTATCCTCCTAAAATATTGGGATAGAACTAAAGAGTTCCTCTGATAGGAACTGGTTATATCAATTGGATATATTATTTAAATATTTTAAGGATTGTTATCCTAATCTTGATTTAATTTTTTCATATCATTGTTATCTTCCAAATGTATTATTATCTCAGTTATGTTTGTAATTTCTGAGTGTTTAATTTTGATTGTGTACTTGTTTTGTTGTACCCTAATGTATTAATAGTTTTTCAAATCTAAACACTTTATATTTTCATGTGATAAAATTTTACACTCATTTTTTACTTTAATTAATCCCCCCTATAATTTATATACATGGATAATAATTATTATTAGTTAACATTTCTATATTTTTTGGATTTTAAACGTATTTTATTTTTGATGTTGGTTATATTATACTTATATTAATATATTTATGGGGGAAATATATTTTTAATATGATAGGTTATTTACTAATAAAAATATTGGGAAAATGTTAATATGATCCATCCACCGGTTTCTAATTGAGTAGATTATGAATACTGGTGATTTCAGATAATTATTTTTTATTAACATAGTTGTTGATCCTTATCAAATTATGTCAATAAATTACAATATTTTAAAGAATGAAATTTCATCTTTTACTCTTGTGATGAATTTAGATTATCAAACAAATTACAATGTCCATAATAAAATAATTTTTTTAAAGTATAATAATTAATAGTGTGATTTCATCAAGGGATACTACTAAATGTTTTGGGATAATAATTGATATTACATAAGTAACACACATGATATTAAGTAAGTAAAACTTTATTTATGTATGTAAAGTGTCTAGGAGAATATTGGGAGGGTTTGGAATACTTTTGGAATGTTTTTGGGGCTTTTATGAAGAATATTCTTAGTGTCTAGTTTGTGGAAACTATGAAAATCCTATATGAAAATGTGTACAGTGAGAGAGGGGATAGTGAAGAGGTACATAGTTACACACACGATTTGGCCAAAATATGTGTCCACAAAGGAGAAACCATGTATAATGAGATATTGTGCTTTTACACGTTTGACCCATGTATTGTATAATCATATGAGGTTCCCATCGAGGTATAGGATAGCACATAGTTAGTTCATGGTTTTCATACCCATGGTACAAACCATGAACCTTTTAATAACAAAATCTGAAAAATGTAGATAAAGGTTGGAATTTTGTTTTAACCCTATTTTTTCTCCATTTAATCCCTAAATTGAAATTTA
Organism: Viscum album; assembly: GCA_963277665.1. Classification (NCBI taxonomy): domain Eukaryota; kingdom Viridiplantae; phylum Streptophyta; class Magnoliopsida; order Santalales; family Viscaceae; genus Viscum; species Viscum album. Next base: position 519,524,129 of record OY728141.1, read on the forward strand.
TTCCCCCCAAAGGTTTTTAAAACATATCCTCATAAAAATGAATGTCAATCATAGGTGTTTATTGGTATGTTGATGCCTAATAACCACGATAAGTCATCGTTTATGGTAGTGTTTCATGGTATTCCATAGATCTAAATTCTTCCATATTTTGGTTTCTGAGATCATATTTTTTCAGATAGATATATGGCTTTTTATTCCAATCTTGGTTATATTTTTCATTTTTATTATATAGGAATAGATATAAGGTTGTTTTTTGAGATTTAACCCAATTTTGTGGGATTTTATAATTACTCAGGTATGTGGTTTAACTCTTGACCCCTCCTATTATAACGTAAAGGATCAGTGTCAAATTATTAGAATTTATTGAATTGAGTGATATTTATTGTGAAATTTATATTAAATTCATGGTATAATCCTTTTTAGTGATGGTTTGTGGATTTGTGGAAATTAATTGTCCATGTTCTTGGTTTTCTTGAAATTTATAAAATTGATTTTAATATATGGATTTAATGCATTTATGAATTTTTTAAAAAGGTTTTCAATAAAATAATAGTTTTATTTAAATGTATTAGAATTGTTTGCCTGAAATTATTATGGAATACATGAGTTATTTTAGTTCATTCTTTTGATGTGGCCCTGAATAAGGGGTGTGTACCATTGGGGTATAAAGGGATATGACCCAGGATAAGGGCCATGTTTCATTGGGGTACAAGGAGATTGGCCACTTTGTGATGTTTTAGTAAACACTAAAGAAACCAATTATGAGTATATAACTATTAGTGAAGCATTCATGTGTTGGTGTGTTGATAACTCGTGGAATGGGTTTTCCAAAAAGGGATTGTGAAATTGTTTAAGTAATTTTTTGGTTTCTTTTCATTGGAAACTACTTTTGTATTGAAAAATTATTTGGAATCAGACATCTAATTTGTTATAAATTGTTTCCAATTGTTTTTTATATATATTGTTTATTTAAATCTGATAACATGTTATATCCTAGTGGCATTAGTATGGAACCCATTTTGGGAAATAATGTGGTGATTTGTTACTCACCGCTTCTTTAGAACATTAGTGATTTTGTAGATATTGTTCATCGAGGCATAGAAAATGGTAATTAATCATACTTATTTAGTGGCGATTCAATACACCTGGGATATATTGAAGAGTTGTAGCATGATAAATTTTCAGAGATTTTTTGGATTTGTCTTTGGTGTCATTGAGTTTTCTTAGTTTGTCTTCCACTTTGTACTTTGATGTTAGATGTATTCCATTATGGTACTCTATTGTACATAATTTTTGATATCAATGGTATTAAATTGAGATGTTTTACATTGTTATCATGCATTATTTAGTATTTTTTTTTATTTAATGTTTGGTTGGGATATTTTATTAAACAAAGGGAAATCATCCTATGCATGTATTGAGTCCATGTGCATTTATTTCTATGATTTTCTTCCTTTGGGATATCGCTTAATTCCAACAAAAAATTATTTCTTAACTCATACCAATGAGGTAGGGTGAGATGTTAAAAGTGGTAGTAGATTGATTGGTCATTGACTTGAAAGTGGTATTAATCTAGGCCAGTCATTGACATGGTTATCTTTTCTCAGTCTAGGAGTTGATATTTATTCTAGTCCATTCCTTGATTTTTGTTGATATAAAGGGGGTGTATTTTAGGGACATGAAATGTAGAGCATAAAAAGACTTAGCTAACCTTTTTATGATTAACATCATGTTACTAATTAATTAGGTAAATAAGAGTTTTTGAGACATTTATATTAATTTGAATCTCATAGTCATGGGTTTAGGCAATAAGATAAGCATGACATGAATTTTTAAAATGAATTCCCACTAAGAGTGAGTATTTTATTTTGTGTAATGATTTGAGATTTTGTGAAACAATGTTTATTTTTGAAAAGTGTTAATGTTTTTTTCAAATGTGATATTTTAAAAAGTCATAAATGGTTGTTTTGAAAATGGCATTATTTTTAAAAACATGGTGAAATTTCCCAAAAATGGTTCAAATTGGAAAATGATGAATTTCATGAAATCAATGTTATCATATGTGTGATGTGTTAGAATTTGATATTTTTAGGCCTTTAGTTTCTAGAGAGTGATAATTATTGTGTTTGTTGTTTGTATTGAAAATGGAACCCAAAAGGCATGATAGAAACCAACCGGTGAAAGCTACTAAGAATGTGGTTTCACTTAATCCATAGGTGAACCAATATGTGGTTCAGAGTATATTTCAGGATTTTTTGGCTATAGAAATAGGAAATGAGAGGGATTAACCATGGAAGGTGGATCATTATGTCCAATTCTAGAAGAATAATCCACCTAATTTTTTGGGTGATTTAGAACTAGAGAAGGTTGGGGTGTGGCTAAATAGGATGAATTGTATCTTTGATTTCCTTGGAACAGTAGTAGATTTGAAACTCAAGATGGTGACGTATATGTTGGAGGATCTTTCACACAAATGGTGGGATTTAGAAATTCAAGATAAATTATACCAAGACCTTGTATGGAAGTATTTTTAATAATAATTCGGTAAAACATTATATCTTCATAAATTTAGGATAGAATGAATGATGGATTGCATGAAACAATTGTGCCTCATAGTGATAGAGTATGCGGCTAAATTTATGAATTTATTCTTCTTCTCACTTAAAGATTCTGTTATTGTGTCGTTGAAGGCATGTATTTTTTAATCAGGGCTGAGGTAGGATATTCCCTGGAATATTGTTGTTCCCTGTATATCAAATTATATAGAGATAGTTAATAAATTGATGGTGGACGAAAGGAAAAATTAAAATCTTTGGGTGGAGGGTGCATGGTGATACCTATGGGAAATTGTAGAAACTAGAACGTGGAGAGAAATTAGAATAGTGAAACATATTTACAATGATTGGGGATGACTCGAAAATATATAACTAGATTGGTAAATCTTCCACAATGTCCCAAGAGAAAATATGTATGTTTCCAATGTTGTATCTTCGACCACAATAAATGAGAGTGTATGGAACAACCTAGAGATTGACACAATTAAAATCAGATGGGGCATCTTGGGCATTATTATCATAGTGGTCCGAGGCTGAGTGTTCAGGACACTTCTCATGTGCCTACAAGGTCATATGATTTGATGGTATGAGGGAACCTGAATAATAATCATTAGTAGAATATAGAAACCTATGGTTATTGCAGTAATACAATGACTCCTCCACATGGGTATCCTCAAAAAATAAATGAAGGACATAGTGTCACAATCAGTAATTGTATGGATCTAAGTATGTTATTATTGATGATAAATCTGGACCATCGATGGTCATATGTACCATTCTTTTAAATTCAACATTTATTCAATAATTATTTTATAAGGTCATATCTTTTTCCTTTATTTATTTTCATGCTATTGATTTATTGAGTTTAAATTTTGAGATTGGGCCTTTTCTGTTGAAACTCAGAACTTCTCTTGGTCAAATAGAATGTCGATCTTTTATATGAAGAGCATGTTATATAACTATTGATGGATCCAAAATGCAATGTAATTTATTTGTGCATTAGAGGTATTGAAATGATAAAATATAAGGTATGGATTGTTCGAGAACACTCAAGGCTCACATCAACTATTATACAAGAATGGTTATTTTTACAACTAATTTTGCCTTCAAGAATATCTTTAGTGGGTACTAAAATGAAAATGTATGTGAAACGGGCTTGTTGGAACCTGATGTCAGAATTATCAAATACCAGTTTGTAGTGTCTAATTTTGAATCAATGTAAGAGATCAATAATATCAGTTTTTATGCGGTTGTTGATCAGTTTTAGGATCTTTTATTGAAATTTTCTTTGGGTATCCACCCATAAGAGAAGTGGTGTTTATGATTGATATCCTTATAGGGACCAGTCTTATTTCCCTTTTATATTACCTGATAAAACCAAAAAATTTAATGGAACTAAAAGTGAAATTGTAAGATGTGTAAAAAAATGGTTCATTAATCTTAACACATCTCTATGGTCTTCAATAGTCTTGTTGGTGAAAAAGTTAGATAGAACTCTTCAGATGTGTGTGGAAAATTGTAAGCATAATCATGTTATCATTAATAATTGGAATCTATTCCATGATTTGATGATATATTCATTCAATTGAGGGGATATAATTGGTTCTCTATGATTCACTTGAGATTAGGATATCAACAATTTCAAGTTCAGAATATGGATATTACAGAGACTTAGTTCAAGAGTAGTTATATAGTTTATGAATATGTGGCAATAACTTTTGGTCTTATGAATGAAGGAGTGTTAATTATGGATTTGATTAATCTTATATTTTAATGGTATATTTTTTTTTGTATTGGTGTTTTTGGGTGTCATATGTGTGTATTCTAGGATAAGGGATGATCAGGATGAACACTTGCGATGGTGTTGGGAATCTTGAGAGGTATTAATTTGTATTCCAAATTAATAAAGTGTTATTTTGGAAATAATAGCTACATTTCCTTGGCCATTAAATCTCTCAAAAATGTATTTTTATCCAAAAAATATTTAGGTTCTTATCTCTTAGAAACATCCAATGATTTCCTTTGAGATATAGAGTTTTCTTCATCAAGATTATTATTTCTAATGCTTATTTCATGATTTTTCATGACTAGATTGAACTATGATAGCATGGAAAGGAAAAAATTACAATAATATAAAATTATAAGTGTCAAAAGTGTTTTCAATAGCTTAATTTCCTCCTTAAATAAGCATTAGTATCTATTTTTCTAGAATCAGGATAAGGGTATGTAGTGTATGGTGATGCATCGAGATCTAGATTGGGATGTGTTCTCATGCAAAGAGATCATGTTGCAGCTTATTGGTAAAGTTAATAATAATTTAGTGAGAATAACTACCCCAAACATGATTTGGAGTTTGTTATTGTAGTCCATGATTTTTTGATATGGTTTCATTACCTCTTTGGTGAGACAATTATATTGTTTACATATCATATGATCTTGAAACCTATTTTCCCACAAATGAGATTTTAATCCGAGAAAAATAATATCAATGGAGTATCCCCAATTTTTTGAATTAGACTTCATTTATACATCAGTTAAAGGAAATTCCATGGAAGATTCATTAATCAAATAGGTGTATGCTTCATTGGAAAAATAAACTTAAGATTAGTGGCCGTTGATGTTGGTTCTATCCAACCAGAACATAGAGTGTTAATACCGAGGTGAAGTCATGGTTTCCTTTTCGTATACATTCATTTATAATTTGGTTAAGACAGATAAAGATGAACAAAAGTCCAATTCAAAATGTGTTTCTATGAGGTCAAAACACAATGTTGGGGAGACCATTTAGGGATATGGGTTAGTTAATAGTTCGGTTTTTTTGTTTTGAAATCATATGGTCGTACATATATATTTTCAAGAAAAAATTCTTTATGCTTACCACAATTAGAGATGAGTTTTTCATCCTTGTATACGAAAGATGTTTATGTAATTAAAATCACAGTTTTTGTAGGCTTATATGAAATTAAATGTGGCTAATTATGTTTTCAGAATACCTAACATGTCATCATGTTAAAGAAGAACATCAGAAACCAGTAGGTATGTTGCAATATTTACGTATTCCTTTTTGTAAATGGGAATAGATAGCCATGTTTTTTATTATAAGACTCTAAATAAAAGTTTAAAAAAAATATACCATTTGAGTAATAGAAGATCAACTCATAAATTTATCCCATTTAAACCCTATTCATGTATCCCATACGGTGTAGGACATATCAAATATATATAATTGATAAGTGGTAATGAGGAATGGAATAACTGTTTCGATAGAGTTATAAAAAAATCATAGGATTATGTATCATTTCTAAAAATACATATAGAAATACGTTGGGACTCAGTTGAATATGAGTATGGATTATCATCCTCATATGGATAGAAACATTTAACAGATGATACAAATGCTGGAAGTCATATTGTGGCCTTGTGTAATAGATTTTGGTAGATCATGGGAAAAGAACATATTATTAGTGGAGATAGCATATAAAAACAACTTTCAGTCCTAGATACAAATGGAACCTTTTGAATTATTATATGATAGATATTGGCATTATCCAATTTGTTCTGTGAAAAAAGGATAGACTTTACTAGTTAGGTTGATCCTTTTCAAAGAAACAACAGAAGAGATTCATTTATCTGTAAATGGATGGATATTGCTCAATGTTTTTAGAAATCATTGGAATATCATTATATATGGTTGTTGTAATTAAAGTTGAGTGGTCATGTGTTTTTTAGGATCTCTATAAAGTTTGGGAATCATGATTTTATAAATAAGTATATGTTATCTTTTAGATATATAGGCCCATTTAAGATACATGAACAGGTCAGATAGGTGGAATATCATTTGGATTTTCTAACACAGTTCAGTGTGGTGCATAATGTGAACATGTATCTTATTTGAAAAATTATCAGCTTGATCCCAATCAAGTGATTTGATGGGATCACATTGACGTAGAGTCAAATTTTTCATTGGTACATGTTCTTGGGAAGATTATGGATATGTAAGAGAATGTATTGGGTGGGAAAAGAATCGCTCTAGTGTAGGTTTTGTGGAAACATGGTTTGATTCAGGAGGATACTTGGGAATGGGAGAAAGAGATGATGGAGAAATGGCCATAACTCTCCCAGAAAAATGTTGGTTTTCGATATTCTAGGGATGGAAAGGCCAATGATGGGGAGAATACATCACCCACAGTTTCAAGTAAGTTTCCCCTTACATATTATTTTCAATTATGTAAAGTTATTGGGTGAAGTTTGGGAGGGTTTGAATGACTTTTAGAATGTTTTTTAAAGATTTTATTAAGTTTCATGGTTGGTGAATGGTTTTCGAGACCATTAAAATAATAATGAGACCCATGAATAGGGATACATGGTCAAGTGGAGAGGCATACAGTTAGGTTCACATTTTTGGCCAAATCATGCGGCCAAAAGGAAAAACTATTCAAAGTGGGATAGTGATATTTTTTTAGTTAGAACACATTTTGTATAACCATGAAATCCATCCATACATGTTGTTCCTTGAGGCAGTTGTTGGAACACAGTTAGCACACAATTTTCCTAACTGTGTGACTAATCATTTATAGTTTAAAAAAGATCATATAAAAGTGAATCTAGGTTGGGATTATCTTTTAACCCATTTTTTACTCCATTTCGGACCTAAATCAAAATTTATTCGTTAAAAGGTTTGTAGAACCTATCCCCATCAAACCAGAATTGATCTAGAGTTTTTGCATGGTGCATTGATGTCTGATTCCAATGATAAGTCATCATTTAAGGTAGTTTTCATGTCGCTATTTGTTTCCTCCATCATTACTGAGGTGGGTGACTACCATATACTCCTCTAATTTTAACTTTTAGGAATAGTTTCAAATTGTTTGAATTTAGTAATCTTTATTGTGAAATTTATAAGAAAATCATAGTAGAAACCGTATTTAGTGATAGTTTGTGGATTTTTGGAAATTGATTGTGAATGTGCTTGGATGTATTGACTTTTAAAATGATGATTTTAAAAATATGGATTTGTTGGATATCTAAAAATGGGTTTTAATGATTTTTAATGAAAGAATGGTCTTATTGAAATGGTTTGGAATGGTTTAATTGAAATGGTTTTGGGATACATGGATTTTTTATGTTCATGCTCTCTATGTGACCCTAAATAAGGGGAATTTACCTTTGGGGTATAAAGGGATGTGACCCTAGATAAGGGGAATGTGTCATTAGGGCTTAAGAATAATGGAAACTTTTTGATGACTTAGTGGATAGATGAGAAAATACTCATGGTTGTGGAATTATCAGTGAATAATGAATGTGTGGGTGTGTTGGTTAATCCTTGAATTGGTATTCCAAAGAGGGAATGTGAAGTGGTTTTAAGAATTGTTTGGTTTATTTTCCTTGTGAACTGTTTTAGTGTGGAAAACTGTTTTGGTATTAAACTACTAATACTGATATAACCAATTTCCATTTTTTTTTATAAATTATTTATAAAAATTTTCTAACATGTTCTATACTAGTGAAGTGGGTAGGGATGTCATTTGGATAAAGCCTACTAAGTTTCATTACTCACCCAATATTGGGAACTTTGGTACTCTGCCGATATTGTTCATAGAGACACTAGAAATGGTAAAGTATCACACTTATTTAGTGGTGCATCATAATATTTGGACTTTATTATGTAGTTGGAGCATAGAGAATGTTGGGATCTTTGGTTTTTTATTTGGTGTCTTTGAGTTTTGTAGGTTTTTCTTCAGCATTATACCTTGATGTTATTTTTCTTCTGTTGTGGTAATCTATTGTAGTTTGTTTTTGAAATCAATGGTGTTAATTTTATTTGTTTTACATTTTTATCTTGTATCATGTAGTTGTTTTTTTGTTATGGCATGTTTGGTTGGGTTGTTTTATTTCTCAAAGGGAAAATCATCCCCCAAAATTATTTAATCCCTTGGGATTTATTTCTATCCTTTGGATCCTTGGGGATGTTACATAAGAACAAGTAGAAATTCCCCCTCAACTCAAGACAATGGGTAGGGGTGGGATATTACAACATAATTCAGTACTTCCTATAAATTAGATACTATAATAGTTATGTTATGAGATGATTATAAAGGATTTGAATTTATTCTAGCAGAATCTGTTTCCCAAGTTCATCATCATTACGTGAATGTTTTAAACAGACTATAATTGATTGGAAATATAGGAATAATAGATGTTATTTTTTTCGGAATATTATAAACATAATTTTTATGGAGTTAGAGTAAAAAATATATTTCTTAAAGATTACATGAAACATATTATAAATATTATCTTGTATGAACTGATTGGAATTTTTATATATTATGAAACTATATCAAGGAGAGGTGCCAAGAATGAGGAACTAAAAAATTCATGAATTTCATTTTCTATAACTTGAGGAATTTTAACATTTCGATTTAACATTATTAGGAAAACTAATATAATTAATATAATTTCTATATAAATTTTTTATATTAGGTATTTTGAAATTAGTGAAGGTGGGTTTTTTCAATAAGGAATATGGATATGATTATCATATAAGGTCTTTTTGAAAGATTATCAAAAGAAAAAATGAGTGAAACGTGAGGAGAAAGATATTTCAGAAGTCACCTATTACATATGAAATAAAATTTCTCATATTATATTGGAATTTATAAAGATGAAAAGGAGTATTATGAATCAAAAAAATACAAATAGAATAATAAATAAGGTATTGAAGATAATGGATACCTGGAGTGTTATTGATGCTTCTTTTACATCGTATAGTTCATTAGAAGATAGTGATAATGGTTGAAAGAAAAATGGGTTTTGTGAAAAGGATGGTTGGGATGTGTCGAGCCTTATGGAAATGTTAAAAACCAATCCTCTTTCTGATTGTTCCTTAGATTATTTTATCCCTTCTAATGTGGAAGATGAAAATAATGATTTATAATATGGAGGGATACTTGAATATGTGACTATTCATGAGAATAGATATAAAAGGATTAAGAAATACTATAATAGAATAAGTTATATCTTTCAAATATTGATGATATATCTTTTAAACTTAATTTCAGGTTGAATTTTAACTATTTTTTTATTTCAGTTAGTAATGATCAAAATAATGTTTTTATACTCATGTGTTATGTTAGTGACCCAAAAGTGATTCCTTATAATATTAATTTTAGTAGGTATAACATTGATAATCTATTTAAATAGTTTAAACATTCACATACATATTCTTTAACATGTTTTATATCTAAGAAGTCGCATTTTTAGGCTATCATTTTTTTCTTGATGATTATGGCATTCAATAAAAATTTCATAGGAGAGGTCACTAGTGAAAATAATTTTACATGAATAAAAATCCATCATTTGGAACTTATATGTCTTCTATTTCTAAATAACTAGAATTTATCATACATTATAGGGTTGTAAGTATATTGGGAATGGAGATTTTATTTACTAACATTTTTATAATCAAGAAATTTTCGGTGAATTTTTATTTATTTATTAATTTTAGGATGAGACACTGAGTACTAGTAGATGTAATAATTAGTACATGGATAACTATTTATCTTAGCACTTGACTGAAAATAAGATCAACATCTAGAACATAAAAAAAATTAATTGTGGAAATGTAATATTTAGTGATAATATGTAGTGATATGTTATTGGTATTGACAAATTTTATTTTCATGGTAAGAATTTAATTTCAAATATTCAACATGTTTTTATACATAAGAAAATCCTTCTTAGTATTTTTCATTTATTTGATGAGTTTTATTCCATAAATTTTGGGAATGAAATATGTACCATAAAATGTTTATAATGAATTCACATTATATCTGTCTAGAATCTTGATAATGTTTACAAATTTAATCTAAATGACCTTAATTTCCAAAACAGACCTTCTCTCGGGGAATTTGATTATAAGTCTTGGATTTGGGGAAATAATTTAGAAACTACAATTTTTATAGCATGGATAAACATTCTAGGAGATGATTTATAAATTATCTTTTAGATCATTAGTATAATTATTCCTATGTCTATAACACTTTCCAATATTGTAGGAAATATTAGTCAAGGTTTAGACATATTAGAGAAATTTATAATCTAATCCTTTATAATTAGTGAAGATGGACCTTTTTAGACAAATAAAAACATGGAGTATACAATGTAAAAACTATTTTCATATTGTAGTAAATGATTATACAATGTATACATGGTTTTATTTTCTTACATTATTGATAGAAGCACTATCATTTAAAAAAAATCTATTTTCCAAAATATACGAACATATCTATTCTCTATATCCAAAGTGATCATAGTGGAGATTGTATAAAATATTCTTTCATAACATTATATATTGAGGAAGGAATTGAACATAATTTCACAAGAATAATAATTCAAAGAAAATGGTGAATCTTAAATGAGAAATAGAACACACCAATAAATTAATCATTCTTTATTGTCAGAATATTGTGTTACCAAACACTTTTAGGTAGAATCTATTAGTATAGGCTATTACCCTATATAGAAAGTTTTACATCACATAGTTTTAAATAAAACCCCTTATAAAAAGTGGAATATGAAGAAGATAAATATTTAAAACATTTTTATTTTGAAATGTAAAGTATTCATTCTAAGTACTTAATAAAATATTTATAAATTTTATCCAAATGATGATAAATGAATTTTCTTGGTTACTCCAAAACATGAATGTATTACCATGTTTTCAATAGACTTACACATATCATTGAAGAAACTGTTAATGTAATGTTTTGTGAGTTTGATCATTAATGATGATAAAATTTCATTATTATATATGTAATATTGATTTTTTTTGGAACAACTTATAATTTAATTTAGAAATTTAAAAAACATACATAAATATTTATCTTTTTATAAGATAGAATAAAAATATTAATCATTCATTATGTAAGGGAAAACCATCCTTTTTTACATGGAAACTATATTATCCCAAAGAAATCATCCCATAGATAATATCATTGGTCAAGTAGATAAACTAGTTTGAACCAGAAGATCTTTAAAAAATTAATTTGTTCATCTTATGTTCTTATCAAAATTTGAACCTAAAATGGTATATGATTTCTTTGTCTATGGAATTTGGATAATTATTATGAAATAATAGATTAAACCATTTGAATATAATAGGGTTCATAATTTAGTAGGATTAACACTAATATTTATGAATAATTGTAATGAAAATAGAATAATTATTTGGAATAAGGAAAGGCTTGTTTCAAATGTTTATAATCAAGAAGGGGTCATAGAACATGAAGAATATTTTTCATCAGTAACAAGACATTATTATATTCATATTCAAATATCCTTCAAAACAAATTTTAATTTCAATATGTTTCAAATAGATTCATAGAGTTATTTCATTTATGGTTTTGTTTTGGATAAGTTTAATGTCAAAAAACCTATTGATTTTAAAGATAATAAATTTCATGAAGCCTTTTTTTAAACATACCAATTCCATTAGCAGACTTAAAAAAACACCAAAATCCCAGTATGATAAATTTTTACTTTCTATTTTTTATACAGGAATTAAGGATCCATCTATTTTAATCATAATATATTTTGTTGACATTATTTTCATAGAAATCTTTCTTGATGGAATTATTTTTGGTTATACTAAAAAAGTACTGGTAGAAAGTTTTTCAAAATTTATAAAAAGTTAATTTGGGATGAGTATAATGGGTGATCATAATTACTTTTTTGAATTCTAGATAGATCGGAGACTGGAAGGAATTTTTTAAAATTTTATATGTACGTGATATATTTAAATAAATTTCTTGATTGTAATAATTCTTTTAGTATAGGTACTATGGTAGTTTCTACATCTGAACTTGACCTTGATGAACCCAAGATACTAGTTAATCAGAAATTATTTAGATGTATGATCAAATGTTTTCTCAATCTTACATATTTTAAACAATAAAATAGTTACTCTCTGTGTTTGTGTGATATATTATATGAAAATATTGAACATTTCAGTCTCAATGTAGTAAAATATATATATATATAGTTAACATATGGGAACTTTAGTATTTATTTATTTTATTCTTCCATATCCAAGTTCACTCTTAAGAGTTTTTCAAATGTTGATTATAGAGGTCAAAGAATTGATTGGAAAAGTACAACAAAAATTTATTATTTTCATAGAGAATATTTAGTATTCTTGTCTATAAAGAAGAAAAATCTAGTTATACTTCCCACTATTTAAGTCGAATATATGGGAACTATAAGTTATTATGCACAATTTTTCGTAATTCATTAGAGACTCACTAGTTTTATGAAGAGTTTTACTAAAACATTGATTTTTTGTGAGATCACCAAATTTTTTCTTTTTCTAATATCCCAAAACATCATTCACAAGATAAAAACATTGATATTATACACCAATTAAAATGGGACCACACGGTCAAAGTAAAAAATATAATTGAATTTAATAGAAATGAATATCGGTTGATGATATTTTTACTCAACCTTTTCTTTCAGAGAGATACAATTACATAAAATATAATAATAGTATGATATGTGTTAAGTTATCACATTATTTTTTTAAATGATCAGAATATTTAAACCCCACCCCCCATAATGGGTGAGGATAGATTCATTTATTTAGAACTATGATATATTTTTAAATTTGTATTTCACATTTTTTTATGATATTTGAATAGAACTTGGGAGATATGTTTTGAACATATTCCCAATCTCCTCTTAATGGGAGTAATTTTTACAATGTACATAATGGTAGTTATCCTACCAAAGGTATATTTCCATTAAATTATTTTATCTTACATTTAAATTTATGAATATATACTATCATTTTAATTCTTATATATTTTTTTCAATGCACTATTGTGTTTGAATATCAGTTTATTCTTTCATATTATCATTTAGATAATATTATATATGAATATTTATTTTGAACTTATACATTTACATGTTTGAAAAGTTACATTTTTATAATATTTATACATACTCTTAAATATTTTTTATTAATAAGTGTACATAACTCTTATGGATTTCCTTCCTATGTTTTTTTAATTAGTATCTTTTTGATAATCACAATGGGTTAAGAATTATATACATTTTAGTTATAATTAAATTAAAGTTGTATTTCAAGGGGATAGGTTGTTTTTATGTTATCCCAATGGGGAAGAAGTGATATTACCTTATATCATTCACCTTAACATTAGGGAGAAATTTGTATCTCCTTCTATTGATTCTGTAATGGAGAGAAAGTACATTTCTAAAGGTGATATCAATAGAATAGAAAAATTAATTTTAGGGGTATAAGTTAGATGAAATATTTTGGGGGGGGAGTGGTTTTCTATTTTCCATTGTATATATTAAGGGGTAATTTATTTGGATATCATATAAATTTATATATTTTTAATTATTTTATTTCACTTGTATTTTTGTATCTTATAATTTTTGTGATTATGAAAATGTGGGAGAGTACTGATTCATTTTTCTAAAATGAATGATTTAGAACTCATTATTTTGATGAATTAGAACAGTCACCTTGTTTTCATGGGATTACATGAGTATTTTTTTTGGTTATTTTTGTTTGCAAACTTAAAATGAAAATATTATGTACTTGAGATAGAGGTAGGCTCTTTTCAGAGTTACCCCCAGCTGAGAACCTTTCAATATTCACTAGAATTTTCATCTCTCCAAATGTTCTTGGGGGACCTCAATGCACAAATCGTGTTTATGATTTCTCCACAGAAGTTCACAGAAGCCTCTGTACTCCTTTATTCATATCTGGTGGCACAGTTCATTCATCGACGACCCTCAATTGATCTCTTTGAGAGGTATGTGAAAAAGAAATGGGGTTTTCCCAGTGTGTATTTGTCAGTCTATTAGGGCTGTGAAGGATTCTTCTCAACTTCTCAAGTGTGGAAGATCTGGTGTGGGCATGGTCTAGATCTGGAAGATCTATTCGAGGCTTCCACTTTCATCTGCTCCACTGGTCGTTCGATCTCTATAAAAAGCAGGACCCTTCCACCATGGATATTTGGATTCAACTTCCCAATATCCCAATGCCCTTATAGAATTTGGAATTACTCCCTTCTATAGATAACTCTATCGGGTGTTTTTACTGTTCATATTGGAGTACATACACTCTAAATCATCCAATAGTGGCAAGTTTTTGTGTTAAAATGGATCTCTCTTGGCCCCCACCAAATGTTGTGTGGTTTGTGATTGAGGGGGAGTATAGGTATTGTCAACTAAATGTATATGAATCTTGGAAAAAGATTTGTTCATTCTGTAATATATATGGCCATAGTCATCTTTAATGTTAGAATAAGGTTCTAGGTTCCACTAATGTTGACCCCCTGGTCTGTCAGTTGGGATTAATTCCAAGGTTGATGTTTCATGGGGTGAATGTATGGAGGAATCTATTACTATCCAGAATAGGGGGCCCCTATTTAAATTGGTGTTGATCGATATAGGTAGGACCCTTAGGATGTAGGATGTGGTTTTTCTTTGGATGCAGTCAGGAGAAGAATTACAATGGTTTTAGGGCCACTTGTTTTAGATGCATTTGATCGGTTGTGACACTATCTAGGTGGCAGCTCCTCGCTAAGAATTTTGGGAGATGACATGCAGGTGAGAGAGGTTTTCATGAGGATAGGTCCCTTCCTACTGATGCGGATCAGGCTAGTCTAGGGGTGGGTCAGGAAGTGAGGGAGGTCCTCTGGGATACTCCACAGGCACCACAGAAGGTTACTCTAACAAAGCCTGATATTGTTGTCCTGATAAATTATGATAGTAATGGAAATGACACCAATGATGCTCTATAGTGCATGGTATTGGAAGAGATCAATAATGATTCTCAATTTATGAGTCTAGATCTTGAGAAGATAGAATCTATAGAAAAGCCAAAGCATGCCCCGTAGGCCTCCTCTTATGCTGATAATCTTAAAGATGGGGGGATAAACGTGACCTCTCAAAACTGGTTTATAGTGATTGGATAATAATAATGACATAACGGTGATGAAGTAATAGGGTTGGGTCAAGGAAAATCCCCCTTGATTGATGCAGAAATATCCCAAGAGGAAATGGATGAGGCTTCGAACCAGATGGGTCCAAGGAACTGGCCATAAAGGAGGACTACA
The DNA here is from genome assembly GCA_963277665.1 of Viscum album. Lineage (NCBI taxonomy): Eukaryota > Viridiplantae > Streptophyta > Magnoliopsida > Santalales > Viscaceae > Viscum > Viscum album. Next base: position 519,539,829 of record OY728141.1, read on the forward strand.
TCAGATCCTCTATGTAGAAGTGCAAGAACAAAATCATGGATTCATATGGATTCATTTTCAACAATCAGAGGGAATGATAAAGAAAGGATTTCTCCAACATACCTATCCCTCCTATTACAAGGTCTTTTGGTAAGAGAATGTTGTCCCTAAAGGCCTATACAAAGGTTGGAATCTCAACCCTGAACAGGTCCAAAGACCCTGGTAAATAGGAGGTGATGGATATCTCTAAGGCCTTGGGTAAGGCAGGATACGAGCCTACTCATCCAAATTCTCCTACAGCGGGTGTGGAGTTTAGTAGTCCGGGAAGCAGCGTGAAGTAGGTTCCAAAGTTGATTCCCAGTGCTAGATGGCTTCAGTGCTGGAACATATGGTTCCTCTCATGCACTTAGATGAAGAAATGGTTGAGGATACTTTGATCTTAAGGAATTAAAAAAGATGATATTGATTTAGGTGGCCACTATAAAGGGTCAAGGAAAATGGGAGGATAAGCGGGATAACATTATTATTAGAGGCTTGAACATGAGGAAGATTAGGAAGGAGGAACAAAAGAAATCTTGGAACAACTTTTTGCTTCTATATGAGGGCACCTTGAAGGATTTCCTTGACACTCTGGTTATGTTGTTTCCTGGGTTTTGTTTATGGAAAATGATTCTAAACAACTAACTCTTTTCTTTAATAGATCTGTTGTATCCTTTGGTGTTGAAACTATTAAGTTGTGAGGGTTCCCACTTTCCCCTTAAAAGTTCTTGTTTAAATAAACAATTAGCATTGATGATGAAAAAATATTTTGTTACATGGAGGTATATAAATTAGACATAAGCATCAACTAATGAAACATACAAAAACTATTTAAAATACAGTCTTATTAAATTATTTCACTACATAAGTGACTTTTTATAGTTTCACTGTATTTATTTTATAATGTGACACTTAAAACATTCATTGAAATTTTATTTGTTATAATAGCTCTTATAGTTATCAGTTATAATCATTTATTTGGATACTACAATATTGAATATATTCTAGGGACAATAATCTATATCTTTAGAACATTGTATTTTGATGATGCCTTATTATTAAAAATGGTGGAAATATTATTAATCGTAGAGGAGCATAGAGACAAATAATATAGGTGCCAAATGTTTTTTTAAGAAGTACAATGTATATAAATTGTATTTTCTAATCAGTGAGATTAATAAAGTTTATATTATAAAAACCATTATAATATAGATCTTTTTACTAATCCACTTACCACTTTGTGATAAAATTAAATAGTTCCATCAATAGTAATCAACTATATCAATTTAATATATTCATTAAATTAGTTTATGTTATTTACATTAAAATCCGTTTCATTTTTTAAAATTGTTATTATTTTATAATTTTATTTTTTATTATTTATGTTTGTAAATTTTATGAGTTTTATTTTCACTGAGTACTTTTTTTACTATATTCCATTTAGAGTTTGTATGTTTTGAAAAGTTAAAATTCTTGAGTTTGAAAATTATATGTTCATTTTTTACTTCAATTTACTCCCTACTCTTGAAGCATTTACTAGGATGACAGCCATGATATATGATCATCGTAATTTAGTCATTCATATTGTGATTATAAATATAATTCATCATAGTGTTATATATATTCATTAAGGGAGAAAATATTGAATCACGTAGTATAATTCTTTCATATGAGTCACATTTATCTGATCTTGTAGGACATGAGACATCACTAGGGTTTTCTATTGACTAAGATCAATCCAAACATTAAAAAGTGTGTCTTGAATAAAATCTATTATGGGAGAGTTAAAGATTGTGGATATCATTAACTGATACCTATTAGCTAAAGTACTATATTATCCTAAAACATTGATTATCATACCCTTAAATCCAATGCGGATTTATTATGGGATTATGTAAGTAGAAATCCGAATTTTATAAATATTTCATTATTAATGTGATTAATGTTTCTTTTGTAAAATTTATTTTATTGTAAGTTTTATTATAATCATAAGATTTATAATATATTTTAATAAAATTAATATATTATTTATATATTTAAATAATTAATTATCCTAAAAATAGTAATTAAGGAATGATAAGAAATAAAATAACAATAATTTAGTTTTGAATAGATATACTTAATTCTGAATAAATTATATTTTCTTATATATTATTATTTTTTATTTAATATTTAAATTTAAATAATTTAAATTTTGAATTTAATAAAAAAAATATTATTTATAATCAAGATATTGAAATTAGGTAAGAGATTGAATATCATTTTTTTGGTCAAAATATATGTTACCATGGTTAATAGTCCAAATTTATCTATAAATTTAGTAAATACGATATATATTATGAAAATTATTTATAAGCTAAAAAATCATAAAACTTTTTCATTTGATATGTTTGTATGGGAAATTTATGAAAAAAGTCCTTCTTCAATTAATGAAACCCTTTACCACAAAAATAAATATAATAAAAATTAACTAAAAGGTATTTTTAAATATGTTAGTGAAATTATATATATTAATGTTGGATTCCTCCACCAATTACAAACCGCTCATTATTTCACGACCAAACCTATATGGACCATGAACCTAGTCTGCTGGCCCAATGGGAATCCTATAACACATTTGCCTTTTAAGTTTCACATTTTCATATTTGTTAAACATTTATTATGGTTTTATCTCAACAATATACATAATTCATGCCCCTTTAATAAAGATTTAGGTTTAGGCTCCATTATTCATATAGAGGTGTCCAAATCCTTCTTTAGAAAGAGTGTCATAAGTGAATACCCAACTTCATCAAAGTAGGTAAAATTTTCTTAGTTATATTTTCATTAATATTATCATTCTCAACATTCTTAAATATTATTAATAACTCTAATAATATATCATTATCATCAATATTATTCTATAATAAGGCTCCAATAAATAAATATTTATTGATTGATAATCATTCTCTTAGTGTATCATTTCGTGTTTAGTTCAATCAAACCACCTATATGAACAATGTTAATCTATTTTCATCTTTATAATTACAGAGGTCTAAAAATAATAAATAACTAATATATGTGGCATTTGATATTAATTTAAATTATTTTTATTGTTCTTTAATTAAAATAAAAAATGAATATTCATTATAATGTTACTCCTTATGGTTGATGAAATTACATGAAATGAATTAATTATGGATTTCTTCCTTATGAATAATATATATATATTTATAAAATGAAACATGTAAAATTATAATTAATTATAAAAAATTTATTCCACCAAATTATATATTTTATAAAATTTTAGAAGATAAAAAATATATTATGGTTGAAACCACTATATCAAAAAAATTAGGGAACACATGGAAATACAAACATCTAATGATTGATGTAAACAATAAGTAAATAATAAATAAGTAAAAATTAATATAAGAAAATAATATTAAAGTAAATAACCAAAAATATGGTTTGAATATAGTTAATTATTATAATAATGCCTTCATTCTTGGATTTAGAATACATTATGGAATGCCATGAGTTAATATAACGGTAAACCTCATCTCGATTACTCTTTTGAATAAATATTTCTCTTCTATATTAGTATTATTTTTCATATATTTATATATATGAATTTATAATGTTTTTAGATCAATTTATATAGAATTTTTATATTTCCTTTATATATTATTTATATTTTATTATTATATTTATTTTAATAATAGCTATTTCATATACTATACAAATGTTAAAAAGATTTATTTTAAATTTTCTAATATTTTCTCCTTTTTCTCATATAGATTCATATTCATTAACAGTATTCTTTTAATATGTTATAATAATTAGTTATCATTAAAATATATTATTTATGGAAATATTATTATCATTATTTCATTTCATGTAAATGATGTCAAATCACTCTTTTTTATTTTTATTTATTTCAAAACAATGTAAAAACTAAGGAATCTTCTTCACTAGTCTTATAAAGATTTATTATATTCTTCTCAATAAATTTTTATCTAAATAAATCGAATTTTATATCCCATCCTTTTAATATAAATATTTTTACCTTTTAAATCTTTCTCAAAGGGTTTACATTTTTGATATTATTCACTATATTTATAGAGATGATGCATGTTGGTCTTGAAATTATTTTGTAACACCTTTTGTTTTCATTGGTTAGTCAATATATATTCTATGAGTATTGTTAATTTTTATATGGATTGAATATGTATGTTTGTTATGATGAAAAAAGTGATCTGAAAATGATATAATTATTCAATGTATTAGGTAATGTTCATAGCTCATGAGATCCTTTTGTATGAGACCTTAAACGTGAGCCCGATCCACTATGTTAGAATTTTCTTAGCGATACTCCCGGACTTAAATATATATATATATATAAGATATCATCTAATTATATATGTGAGATATTAATTTTTTATGTTTATTTATATATGATTAATGATTATTTTATTATAATTTTCTCACTCTAATATCATGTATTATGTTCATATTTCAATATCAACCCCATTATGATATTCTCATTTTATTTTTTATACTTTATAATAATTCATATATCTTCTATCGATAATTAATATTTTTTCACTTTTTGGGATGTTATCTCACCCTTTCCCCTATTTAGGTATATGATTTATATTTTATTTATTGTTATATGTATAAGAGGTATTCATATATGAAGATTTTGTATAGGAGATATATATTTTCTTTTTTATAATTAGTACCAATGTGGGGTTTATTAAATTTTTGGAATTTAGATAGGGATAATGAGAGCATAAAACATTAATCTACCGAGGTTTAACCAATGTAACATAAGTTAGAATATATTTCATTAGACTTTTAATATTAATATGGTAGTTTAATTAAAGTTTTTTAGATATAATTATATATTATTCACACTAATTATTAAGGTTTTTGTAAATAGATAGATTAATTAAAAAACATAGAGAACAATGAATAAAATATAAAATGTAATGACTATTTCAATAAACTACAAAACAGAATGGGGTCATGTATGGAAAATTTTATGATTTTTATCACCCAATTAACTTTGATATTTAATAATAATATTAACCATGTGGAAATCACAAATGTAAAAAATAAAAAATGAAATTTTCATTTGTTCTTTCATTCATCAATGACCATAAATCATTAGTAGATATTTTAATCCAATAATTATTAAAAAATGGATTAAATACTAAATATGATATTTTTTAGTCTTAAATAATGAAAAAGTGATACTATCCATTTATAATTCAGAATATGATAATTATTATTTGTGTTAAAAAATCTAGTCCTAGAGAATTGGATGTGAAATTATTAGGTGTAATGTATGCGTAACATGTATATAACTCTTCTCCGATTAATATTTATGGGACGAAATTTCCTAAAAATTTAGTTATTAATCATTTGGTAGGATTTAATACAATACAAAACTTGAATTAACTCTCTCTATATAGTTTTAATGTTAGGTAAATCTCATTTAACAACCTAAATAATCCCATTATCCTTTATTGATGCATCTAAGTTCGTTAACATTGCATGGAAACTCCTTCAACAATATGGGTCATAATACACAATAATGAGAGATATATGGATCATATGGTTTGAGAAAAACTCAATAATGGAGACACTCTAATTTTACTCGAATATATTGATGTAATTATAAATTATTTTCTTATTCTTCCCATATATAATGAGGTAATTTTTTCAGTTGAAATCATACTTTTTGTTCTACCTATATCAAAGATTCCTTATAATATATACCCTATTGAATTTAAAGAATTGGAAAAGAAACTAAAATATTATTTTGGCCAGGGTTTTGTATGCCTTATTTCTTCACTATGGGGTGTGATAATTTTATTTGATAAAAATTATAATGTTTCAATGCATATCCAAATTTACATTCATGAACTAAATAAAATATTCATAAAGAGCAAGTATCATTTACCTTATATTAATGAATATTATAATCAACTATGTGTGTGTCAATAATTCTCAAAGGTTTAACTTCTATATATATATATATAACAAATTAAAGTTAAAAATGTAAGATATAACTATGTAAACATTATATAAAATGATATGGATACAACAAATTCATAGTGATTCCATTATGGAATAGAAATAACCTAGTAATATTTAAGGATTTAATTAATACAGTTTTTAAAGATTATTTAAATAAATATTTGTTAGTATTTATAATGATATTCTCAAATATTCAATCATTAAGAGAAAACAAGAATATTATTTAATTATTTTGTTTGGGATTTAATGTCCCGTATTTTTTAGTGTAAATTTATTTTTCATGATTCATATGTGTTAGATAACTTATGTTATAATAATGAAAAAACTAAAATGTTCAATGAATAATTTAATTTGGGTTTAATATTATTAAATGAAATGAAATAAAATTTAAGATTACAAGAAATTTTTTTAAATTTAATTGTGAAATTTTTATGAGTAATATATCCACAAGTAAAAAATTATTGCACTCTTGAAGTATTTATCCTTGAAGTCTCCCATGAAACTCATAAAGTTGATCATAAATATAAAAAGAATGTAATATCTTAAAAATATGTGTGAAATCATGAGAAATAAAAAAATTAGTAGGATGGATTATTTTTATACAATTATTTATGGTTATATATAGTAATTTAAAAAGAAAATATGGCCAGTATATGGCCATTGGGTATATATATAGCTATTAGGTATTCATATAGCCAATGGATATATTTAAACTATTTTAATGGGAATATAATCATTTAAAAAAATAGATAATGTATTGAAATTAATATTTTAACATGTATAATAAATAATTAAAATTAATTAAATTATTTGGGAATAAAAGTAAACAAAAATATAACCATTCATTAAATAATAAAATATAATTATCCAAAAATATTTTTTTTCTAAAATAGTATATATTTGTATTTAAAATTTAAAATTATATAATATTTATAGTTTTAATATAATAAAAAATTATCAATATTTCGAATCAATATTTCCAAATTATTTAATTAGGTCCATTTCATTTTTAATGTAAAAATAATTTATTAGGATTAATAGTAAATTATGTAAATAGGAAAGGTGATAAAATATCTTATAAAGAAAAAAATGATGTATAAAAAAGTAAAAATCATCGTACATGTTAATAATTATGGGAATGTATGGGAAATATGGGTTTTCCATCTTTTTGGACACTTTCAAACTCAAAATGACCTTCCTTATCCGTTATGGAATGAGTACTTATAAATAAGTCACTAAAACTCATCTATAAAACAACATCACCTATACCCATTCAAAATCACATATGTTTTTTTATTTTACCCTTGTATATATACCCAAATGTCCTCTAATAATGTTCAATTTAATTTTTCAGAGTTCTTTGTCACAAATAAGAGGCGTAAATACTTTATTTTGATGAAAGTTGTTACGAGGAGTGGTTTAATCAAAGTTATAATTTTTTCTCTAAATTTTTCGTTTACCTTATTCATATAAATAATATTGAATCTAATTGAAAAATATAATATCATATTACTATTATCATTATACTTTTATAAAAAAATTACTACCACAATATAACTACATCTCCTTACGCAATCATTAATTATACAATATTCTTATTTAGGTCATTTAAACCAAAAATAGAAAGGATGTTGAAATTGTCTACAACATTTTCATCATATATGATTATAAAATAATCCTATTAAAATATGATAATAATTATAAACATATATTCTGTTTATGTTTCTACAATGGTTAGATAAAAATGAATTTTATAATAAAGAAATGCAATATTTTTGCTAAAGTTACCCAAAATGAGCATGTTGGGAATTTTTTCCTTAAGCCCCAAATATTAAAAGTTAGTAAAATTAATATATAAATATATTAATAATTATAAAATTGTTCTTATATTACCTGAAATATTCTATTGAAGATTTATTTTTCATTAAGGAACATCAATCGATAATTTCATAATAAAAAATTCATGTAACTATGAAAATGAATAACATCTAATGATCAAAATGTATTATAAAAAAATGATATATATCTATATAATAATAATAAAATAATATTACTTATAAATATGAGAGGTAAAAAATTTAAATTAGTAGCTAAATTAGAGTTTTAAATAGTCTAGGTTTATTATATGTTGATATAAAGTGAATTTTAGAAATTATTGAGAAAAGGTAAGAAAAATTGTCTTCATCACTCTTTTTGGTTGGAATTATTCTTTTATAAGTATATATTATTTATATTTTTCATGGATGTAATATATATCCTTCTATTTATTTTTATGGTTATATAATTTCACTCTTTAGTGATTTTTATTAGTTAATCATTGTGGGAATGTAATCTTATCATCTCTTTTCTTTTAGGTTTCTTGCTCAATCACTTTCTCTCGCCACATTTAGTTTTCTTTATAGAGATTCTATTTAATTTTATATTATTATATTACTATTTAAAATATGTTTCATTTACTTTACTCTTCATTTTTAAACAATTTTTTTTCATAAATTATTTGTTTTAAAAATAAAAATGGGTAAATGTAATGAATATTTATTCTTATTTTTTAAACAAATTCTTATAGTACTCTATAGTTATTTTATAAAAAAACATAATTTTATATTATTTTATTTTAATTTTTATTATATGTCACTTGTGATATGGTTTTGTTAAATCATCCACTTTCTTTATTTTAATAATTAATTTTAATATATTTTGAAACCTTTTTAGTATCTAATTTTATTTTAACATGTCAATTATCCAATTTTTTGATGGATTTATGATTTATTTCAAGTTCATGTAGAATAAATACACATGGGTATATAATTTTGTAAAATATATACCAATAATTATATATCCCTCAAATTCATTAGGAAAATTCTCACATGATTTCATGTGTGGGACATGGGATGTTATCTTTGCCCACTATTTTTTGATAGGACATGATATGTTTAGCTTTTTTATTTGTGTTATAATTTTCTAGGAAGTGACCATTAAAAAATTTTATGATATTATATATTTATTTATGTTCTATATTCTAAAATTATACAAGATCCTTATGTTATGATTCATGTTTAGTTTCCATGGGTCATATTTTATTAGGTATAATTTTTTTATATTATTTTCATTTTTTAGTTTCTATATGTTGGTTTTAATATTACACATTTTGATCACATATGTTGATATGATTGATATCTCATATATTTTACCACTTACTGATCATTTGAGCTCACCATTTTCTCATATTTTCAATTTCTATAGAAAGAAAGGTGAATATAATATATGGTTTATCTCAGATGGAATAAAGAGTTTTATATGTTATAGAGGAAATATTCGATGTGTTATAATATAATATGTTTATGTAGTAAATATCCAATAACACAAAACCTTTGGGTTTTAATAGTGTGATATATTTCAAATTTGTAATGTATAATATATGTTTGTTATAAAAATATTCTTATCTAGATAATTTCCAAATAAAACCTTTTGTAATGTATAATATATGCGTGTTATTAAAAAAATTAATATGGGTTAAAATATATTTATGTTATAGTGCTATTTTCTTAGTTTGTATGAGAGTGGGTTTTTATTAATTTTTGGGATTGGGATAAGAAGAATAAGAAGATAAAACACAAAGAAACCTATGTTTAATAAAATACATCATATATTATGAAATCATAATATTTATTTCCATATTTATATTATTGTTAAATATAATTTGTTAGATTTGAATATTTATTACTCATACTAAAATTTTTAGCATTTGTCAAAAGATATAACTAGGGTGAATCTAGTAGAAAATGAGTGTGATGTTCAATGAAATTACTATTATAATTAACAACAAAACAGGATGAGAAATGTTGTGAAAATTATCATTGATCTATTTACCCTTATATACTAGGATATGAATAATTAATTGAAACATATCAAACTCCCAAATGTTCAAATTTAACAATAACTCGCTATTGATTCTGTCATTTAAAAATGTCAACCATACTTTATAATTTCTTCTCATCCACCAAGTGATGAGTAGTGGGTTATAAAAAATGATAAGTTTTATAATTTAGTGTTAAGAGATTGAAAATATGGGATTATAAATTTATTATTTATATATTCAAGTTAATAAATATTTTACTCTAATAAAGTGACTTGGGAAACATGGAATAAATTAAATCCATGGATGATATAGGTTTTAATAAAATATTTTTCAGAAAATATTTTACAGAAACTTTTGGTAGCAAGATGAAGAGTGAATTAATTATTAATAAGAAAATGGTGGATTAATCTATAGGTTCTTCTTAATCAAGTATCATAATAATTACATGGTATACATCTAATCTTATTAGGAATACCAAATCTAAAATAGTTCGATTTTCTAGTGGTATAAAACCAACCCTTTAAAAATCAATAGTGATAATGGATTTAGGTAGCTATGAATAAATTGTTGATGTGCTCTGAATGGTGAAAAAGAAATTGTAGACTTTCATTTTAATGACCTATTCCATTAGTGATTGGTGATATCTAGGGAAATTTGAATTTTCATTATAGGAGCAGAGAATTTTTAGATAATTGGTATTCCAATTAGGATTCAAAGAGCTATAACATGTCTAGAAAAACAATATGTATGTTTGGAGGTATGAGAGACATCATTTTTGATCTGGTGGGTATTGGAGTTTGTTTAAGAGGGACCTTCTACATAAATATGTGGATGAAGATAAATCATGACATGACAAAAGAGAATTGTGGCATGGTGTGAGTATAATAGGGTTAATTTTTTGTATAAGAGAGAGGTTTATACCATGAAATATGGTATTTTCACTATAACCCCTCTGTATAATATTATATTCATGTGGTCTAGGTAGATCATGTTGTAATGATGGTTATTTCACCTTGAGGGTGGAATGGTTATGAAGCAACAAACTATATCCCAAGGACTATGTTTTAAAGGGTGTTTAAAAGGAATTAGTATCAGGTTTATCTAAGTGTTTTTCCACACCACGGAGCCTATTATTGTGTCATAATGTAGACATGGGGTTGGAATTGTGTCATAACCTAATGGGGTAAGCCAAAATATAATACCATATGAGGGGGATATTCTATAATCCCCTTGGGTCATGATGCAATGGACCTCAAGAACATTTTTAAAAAAGTTGGGAAGATAAATATTTGGAAAGTTACCCCCTTTCATAATTTTTTTGGAAAATAAGGGATTGATATAGGTTTATTCAATCAATAACTCCCCAATTTCTTCCACTATTTACCCCCTTTAAGAGAAGTGGATTTTGACTCATTTTTCATAGTTATTAGAAGTATAAAATCCTATTTCCCTATTAATTATTATTCTTTATGGATTGCCATTGATTTTTTTGTGGTTTTGGTTTGTTATTTGATTTAATATTCCATTAGAGTATTGTAGAATCATTCAAAACCAGGGTTCATTTTCATGAAATTGATATATGGTGTCTTTATATTATGGACACATTCCTATAATCTCTATTTTTTAATTAATTATATATTGAAAATTTATAAGAGTATTGAAATTTAAATAGATTAATTGAGTTGTTTTTTGGGTGTTAATTAATAGGGGTTTTGTTTATAGAGATGTTGTGGGTTGGAAATTGACCTTTTATATGTTTCTAATTTTGTTTTTCTGGATTCATTATTTCTAGGTGAGTTTTTAGACATTATTATTCATTATAATGATTTTTTAATTAATTATATACTATTTATAAATTATTTTGGAACCTCTTTCACAACATAACATCTTTGGATTATGACAGTGTTTACTTAATTATTGGTTGAATATTATCATATATTTAAAAAAGAGGTACCTATGATTTGAGGTTGTTGGACACTAAAATTTTTTCACACAGTTTATGTTTATTTCTATTAGACAAGTAATACGAAGTACCACAACATGTTTTTATTTTCCTTAAATTAAAATTGAATTGTTATTACTTTACTCATTTGAGTGGTGTAAAATTTCCTAGCCCGTTATGGACACTTTGATCATTAAACATTGATTTTATGGTCATTTATGGTCATCCAATCTACCTAATGTTTGATAGATATGATATTTATATCCAATATGGGTTTAAAATTGTTGGATTAAAATAAATTGGATATTTGAATAGTTTCTTTATCATACTTTGAGTAGGGAATGTGATTGACTAAGGGTGAATGTCTTAAGGCCTAGATTTTTTAGATATAAAATTTTATTTAATAAATTTTCCTAATTGACCAATATATGGAGTGATGTTTCCTCCATCACAAGCATTTATATTTAGTGGAGATATTTTTTTATGATTACATATATGGGTTGGGAATCTAATGGTCATCCTAGATTTGAACTAAGTGTGTATTATGCATTATTTTAACCCTTATATGATATAAATTGACTGTGTTGTTTTGGATATCATATTACTATTGAATTGTTAGGTTTTTTGTATGGGATGAAATGACCTTGTTTCCATGTTAAGTGATGATTCATAGTGAAAAATTATATATTCCCCAGTTTTACTCTTCCAAACTCATCATGTATATGTGTTTCATAAAATATTTAATTACTTATTTGTTTCAATAAGGGAGGATTTATATTATATTATTTATCATTCATAATATTAAATGTGGTTATTAATTATGATAAGGGTTTGGTGAGTAGAATTTTTTATTCAAAATGATATTGGATCAGTTATGGTATGGGTTGAGTAAAATTCCATTCAAGGGTGGACTGTGATACAGTTAGGGAAGTTTTTCCATCTATGGACATATACAATGGGATGGAATGTGTTATTCATATATGATTTTAGATTTTATGTCAAAAATGGATGTGAGAGTATTTATTGAAAATATTTTGTGGTATGTGATGGTTGATCATGTCATCAATGGATGCTCATAAGGGAAATGTTGGTTTTAATTCAAACTTTTTCTTTATTAATGTTTTCGGTTAGGGATTTTTTCTAACCATGGATGATAAAATAATTTGGTTTGATGTTTTTTTGGTCAGTAATTCATTTCAACAATGAAAAATGAGTGAATTGTATGTTTATGTGTGTTTTGGGTTGGATGGAATGTCGGCTATTGGTGGTTAGTGAGATGGTCTAATTTGAGATCTTGTAGGTTGGATGTGATGCCTTCAGAAGATTTATAGTATATAATCACATGTTTGATAATACATTGAGGTGATTTTTCCTAATATTATTTTCATATAGTAGGTTATATTGGATTCCTTCTAATATGGTTTTGATATGGCGAGTGGGACATTATACCTCCCTAGATGGTAATGTTATGTCAGGTAGGATGTGATTCCTTCGAAGGAAATTATTATGTGGTTTAGATGTGATTCCACCCAGGATGATATTTTTTATGAGGTGTTTCAATTTTATATGTATTCATAGGACATACCCAATGGTAATTGTTATGACATGTTCAAATATACCCATAAACTATCTAAAGTTTGAATGGTCATTCCCACGTGTATTGGGTAGAACATTTTTAAAAAAAAGTGTTACTGCTATTTATATATAAATTTTTATCATATAAAATGTTCCATGAAAAATATATAATGGATATGTTAAAAAAACATTAGTGGTGGCCTACTAATTAGTATTAAACCCATTCTAAATTAGATATTGAACTAAGGTACTCAAGTATATCTCATGATTTTAGGAAAACGTAGGGTAGGGGGTTGTTGATGGATGGTTTTTCTTAATACTTGGACATAATCAGGATATAGAACATATTCAGGACTCTGGAAAAGGTGTAAGTCTTAGTTTCTTTTATTTTGGTCTTGGATATGGATGATCTGCCATAAGAAAAATTATTGGTGTATGCTTGAATATATTGAGTTATAGTTAGTTTATTTTGTTACATAATTTGGTATGTTATTTATTATTATTGGGCATTTGGATTTGATGGTTTACTTATCATATATATATTATGTTGTCTAGTTGTATATTTATTTTTCTATATTTTTGGATTTTCTTTATCAGATTGTATATTCTCCCTATTGTATCACCATAGATCCTCATTAGTTGTTGCTAGTCTCTAGCATATAGGTAGGGATTTCTGAGGAAACATGGTTTTCTTGTCTTTTACTATTGAGTGATTCAGAATAGGATGTTAAAAATGTTGTATCAGATCTTTTTCCCTTATCATACAATTTTGGGTAAGGTAGTTAGGAGATAAGACTGGTCATCACATGGGATAAATGCCACGTCTTGTTCTTGGAGAGAACACACATGAGCTAATGTACATGTTTACCATGATTCTGGATTGATTTTATTACTTTTGAATGTTATAGTTGGGTTTATTATTATCTAATATAAGGATTTGGATTTATTAATTTATTATTTTTTTCTAAAATATTGGATTGGAAAGAAGCATATATTCATGTATAATATGCGTAATGTATGTTTATATGGAATTTACATGCAAATATGTGGTTTCAAATTTATTTTTTAAATTAATATAGTTTTAAATTATTTAATGTATCAATAATAACTTTTTTATAATTTTTCCAACAACATTTTTGTGGTGTTCTACTTAATTGAAGAAAATATATAGTATTTTCTCAATAGAGATAATCATGGTATGGTTTCCTTTGAATACGATCATGTATTTATTTTTTATCTTTGAGTAAGTGGTCGGGTGTTGGGATTCATGGTGAGTATTAGTACCATATAGTGGGTATGTTTTTGATTATGAGGATACCCAATGTGGATGAGAACACAAGAGTGTGTGATATAGAATTTGTGTAATGTATCGTTTTTGACAGAAGAGTGTGGATGATTTTCTATAAGTCGTAAACTACGTGGGATGTGACCTATAGATGTGAAGATAGTTCATAGTAGTTGTAACACCCCATGATCTTATGGTATGTGTCTTTAAAATATTAGCATCTTTGATAGTTTATAGTTCATACATCACCATGTTTAAAATAGTAATATACTATTAAATAATATAGTTGGAATAGAAATGTGACCATTGGGAATGGTAATATGACCAATAGAGTAGTTAATCTACCTATTAAGGAATAAATAAATTTTGGGTATCATATAAATGAAAATATAGTATGTTTATATCATATAATAAGTAAACAAATGTTTTCAAAATGATAAATTATGTGTTGATATTTTTTTGAAAAAGAAATGATTATTTACAATATTATAATTAAAATAATTATTTCAATGAATATTTATTTTCATAAAATGGTTTCCTAAAATAATATTTTTATTCCATATGATTGTAAGATAATATCATGAGACATTAATTATTTTTTCAACGTTTCATAAAAGCACTTATAATTTTAAAATCCGTATTTTTTAATAAATGAATAATTTATTTAAATATTAAATTCCTCATATTTAGAAAATTATTTTAATAAAATGGATTCCATTTTTTAATTATACATTTCGAAAACTTTTTGGGGTTAATATTTGGTATTTTTCTAAAATAGTTAAAATATTTTGGAATTATGAAATACGATAATTTATGGCATTATTCAGTTCAATATGATATATGGATTATTTAAGCCCATAATATCACACTATATTTTACTATTTTAATATATTAATTGATAATTTGTAAACTAATGACAGTATTGTGCCAAAAAAATAAACTGATGAATAAAATAATCAGAAAACACCCCTCTCCTCCACTATAAATATCACCACTCACAAGCTCTTATCCTCACACATACAAAGACTTGAATCATTCTTATATTCTACCCATTCCTCTCCAAAACCTCTCCCCCACATTCTGGTATATGTTTTATCACCAAAATACAATTTCATAGTTCCTTAGGGAGGTTTTGAAGGAGAGTAATTCAAGAGATAAAGTTTCCTTTCACTTTCTTAATTTTCTTTCAATTTATATTCTTTTACTATCCTTTCATTAAGTCCTATATCTAAAAAATAATGATAACTCTAGTATCATAAATATAATTTAATTATATTATGATAATGAGATATCCACCTTCATTTCTTTTCTCTCTCCTTTTTTATTTAAAAATTAAAATATTGTTTGTGAGGTTTTTATTTATCACCTTCATGGACGATGAGTTTTTATTTTTCAATTATGCATTTATGGATGGTCAAAATACCATTTTATGGTTAAAATAGAATTTAATATATGCAATACAACTTATGTAATGTTCTAAAACCTCTATATGGACATAATATTAATATGTAAAACACACTAGTTTTTGATAATAAAAAAACACAAAATTAATCTAAATTGTTTTCATTAACTATTTATCTAATGAATCATCATCATATATTGAAAAAACATATATATAATACCATTCAATATTCTTTAATATCATTAATAAAAAATAATTTCATTTCTAGAAAACTATTACAATTTTAAATGATCTTCCGTACTTGTATACAAGTGAACCAATCATTAAAACCAAGGAAACAAACACTGACGAACAAAGAAATTGAATCTCATAACTCATAAAAATTCCCATAAATGAACTAAATAAAATGATACTAAATCAAATACATGTTTAATATTTTTTGAATTAAATTATTAAGGAATCTAATTTCATTATCTGGGACATTAATCAGAAGTGGATAACACTTTCAGACATAAGGTAAGAGATTTTCCATGAACCTCCATTTTTCACTTGAGTTACACTTTCTCCCTATTTACCCCAATGTAATTAGTATTTATTTTTATATAATTCATCCAAAAAAACTTATATATTTCAAAATAATTTATCCCAATTGTTTAATATTTCTTTTAAGGGTAAGTACATGTTTTATAAGGTTCCCTTCTAAATTCCTCTCGATAAGCAAGCCCAATTAAAGGGAACTTCCCAAATTTATACCCATTTTCAAGTACACTCAATTGTATGTTCTAAGACACCAATTTTTTTATAAAAATTTTATTTTGATAATTAAAAACATTCATAGTCCATTAATGGTTTTATAAAAACAATTACTCATTTTTATGCTTCAAATACTGATTTATAGTTTCCCTAAAAATGTACTAAAATGGTTCAATTATAAAGTTTCATAAACACAATTTTTAGATGATTTCAATTCAATTTCCAAATATTTGTGTGGATATTATTTTAATATTATAAAAATTTAGTTTTATTATATTTCATTTTCTAGGATATAAATGTTTACAGTATGATTTTATACAAATACAAATGACTTTTCTGAAAGAAAATTTCCTTACAATGTAAAAAAGTTATTTCTCTCAAGAATTCCAGGATCATTTTTATAGTGTTTTAATGTATTTAAAAACCCTTTGGTGATTATTATGGTTAAATAGGATTTATATTTTATGATATAATATACAATATTTTATTAAATTATTTGTGATTAGTTTTATTATTGATTTTATATCTTGATACCAATCAATTTATTTATTAGAATTTTAGTGATCCGGTTTACTGATTGGGGAAAGATATGTATATATTGTTTATGGTTCATTCCATTCATATGCGGAATGAATTAGAATTATTAAGTGATAGGAGGGATCCACTATGGTACCTAGATGAATCGGTATATCTAATGGGACAAAACAGATACGGATGTCACCGAGGGCTTAACAATTTATTTTCAGATGTCTTGTCTGAGGCGTTGATGGTATGTTTATGGTTTCTGGAATTATGAATTCAATCATTATGATATAATTAATTGATAATTCATATTATTATTTTACTCGTAGAATATCCATTCTTAGGTTTTATTCTCATTGTATTATGGAATTATTTTGATCATCTTGTATTACTTCTATATTAATTTCAAATTTATTTTTTAATGACAGGTGGTGTTAGATATTCACTATGAATTATTGTTTATGTTTATCGATTCTGTTATATTTTTTACCCTTGCTAAGCATCTGATTTCACTCCTTTATCATGTTTTATTTTCCCCTAGGATAAAAAGATGTTTTTTATGATTGACTTGCTGGGATAATCTAGGACTTTTTTATGTTTCTAATAGAGTTTCTATGTTGTTTTTACCCTTCAATTTTTAATGTAAATATTTTTTATCCATTTGGTTTTATAAATATAATAATCTATTTTTTCCTTTTGTATGTGAAAACATTTTCCTAGTACCAATGTAATTATATAAGGTTTCGGATCCAGAATACTGGGATCAGGGTATGTATAGTTGGTATCTGAGTACATTTAGTAGAAACCTTGGGAAATAGATTTTGGAACATGACCCTAAGAAATAAATTGAGGATATCAATAGAAAAACATCCTATAAATTTTTAAGGGTAGATATTATGTGGGTACTACTCTAAATAAAACCCTTTTTGGATACTAAAAGTTGATGTGGTTCTTTCCCAGATGTACCTGAGGGTAACAACTCAGACAATGTGCGTTAGGCCTGAATCAACGTTACTTGGTACTTAACCATGAGCCTTAATATGTACCTTGATTGACACTACCAAGGGATATTTTTTCAGTAATTAACATTTCATTTACAAACCATTATGAAGGATTTTAATTTAAATATGTCTCTAATGAAACTAGGGTTATGATTATGAGATTAGCTACGCATAAAATTTAAAATAATGTTAAGTAGGTCACAAGTTTATAATTCTGAATTATTATTAATAACATAATTTAGTGTATTTATTTTTTTAGAAATGGAAGCTTGCAAAAGGAATGGAATTTATATCAATTCACGTATACCATATTGGTATTTCCCACCAGTGTAAGATAATGATGTTGGAGTAGGAGATGAAACTCGAGGTGAAAAACTTATAACAATACTAGGTCAACCGACTCTGGTTAGGATCAATAACCTTACTATTATGGAGTAGACCTATCTATAATGTGGTTTAACAAAGTTAGACCACTTTATGTGGAAAAATACTCCTTCATTCAATGGGACTACAAATCCATTTGTATATGAGAAATGAATAAGTTCCTTCAAGGAGATATTTCTCTATTTGGGAAGTATTAGAAATGAGATGGTTATAATAAAATTTTATTGCCTCTTAGAATATTCTAATCAATTGTGGTCATTAATTCAAAACCCAAAGGAGGAGGAAAACATTTTTAATATGGAATGGAAGGATTATATATATTTTTTTGGAAAAAATATTTCTCCCAGGAATAACGAGCGAATATAGAGAGATAATCTTGATTATATGGAAAAAAGAGGATGAAAAAATTTCCAAGTATGAATCCGAAAATACAAGGTTATAAATTCATGCTAAGGATTAGATACATAATCTAAACAACATGATTGATCAATTAACTGATCAGTTAAAACCATTCCTCCCAAAATAAATGGTCCCCAAAACATTCTCATCATAGTCTTGTGTGCTATCAAGATAGAGAAATTATTATCTATGCCATATTAATTTAAGGGAAAAAAAGATAACAAGAGTGTGGTAGAAACAATAATGGATAAAGGGACTAATAAGAAAGTTAATTTTCAATTGTGTGATACTTTTGGATGGAAACACCCTTTTTTATTCATAAAAGGAAAAGAATTTTACTACAAGTGTGGAGAAAAAGGCCACCAAGCCTGTGATTTCAAGGGATATAAATAATATACCAATTTTTAATGATATAATTATAAATATAGGGGACATTATGAAAATAATTGTCCTAATATTCATGGAAACATTCCCTAGAAAATGGAAAGGGATAAAGTAAAAACTTATGCAATAAAAAATGTGGAGGTTGAAGTTCTTAATGATGTGAGGGAAGTTACACTAATCATATCATCAAATTTTTCTAAAGTGTTATTCGATTATAGATAATCACATTCATTTATCTATTCTGTGTTTTCTTTAAAAATCAGATATTTCCAATTCACCTTAATACGACAGTTGTCAGCAAATACTCTTAGTGGAAACCTTATTATAATAAATATGTTTCGATCAGTTCCTATTTTTACACTTAAATGTGATATAATTATTGATTTTATTATCATACCTATGGTTGATTTTGATATAATATATGGTATGGAATATATTTCAAAATATAAAGAAACTATTTATTACAGAGATAATAATAATCTAATTAATAATGAAGGTATTGAATTTATCATCTTTATAGGGGAGATTTCATCATCTGAGGCATATCTCGATCGACCTCCATTAGATCGAATAAATGAAATTCTTGGGGAAGAAGAGAAAACATAATCTATGGATGAGTAATGAAATATTAAAGTCTTGGATGTACTTATTGTAAAATAATAAATTGATTTATTTCTAGAGGATTTACCTAGACCTACTCTAGAGTGTGATGTTGAGTTTTTTTATTGATTTAATCCCTGATGAAAGGCCAATATCAAAGACTCATTATAGAATGGTTATTATTAAATTAGTGGAGCTAAATATATAACTATTGGAGATTAGTGTTAACAGATTTATTTTCCCTAGTGTTTCTCCAGGGGGATCCCATATTCTATTTGACCAGAATAAATATGTATCCATGAGGCTATGCATTGACTATAGATAAATCAATGCTATTACAATAAAGAACATATATCCTATACCTCGTAATTATTATTTATTTGATCAACATAATGAAGCTCAATATTCTTCAAAGGAAAAACATTGATATGAATATCAGTAACTGCATGTGAGGGAGGAAGATATTCCAAAGAAAACATTCTAAACCTGGTATGGACATTATTATTTTACAGTAATTTCATTTGGACAAACTAATGAACACTTAATTTTTATAGATATAATGAAAAAAGTGTATAAGGAATATCATGATGATTTTTTGGGGTATTTATTGGTGATAAATTGATATATACCAAAAGATATGAGGAATATGAGAACCATTTGAAGATTTTTTAGGGACTCTCAAAACAATAGAGTTATATTTTATGATTATTAAGTATAATTTCTGGATTCAAACTATTTCTTTTATTGTCCATATTATCTCTAATGATGGAATCTTAGTTGACCCTATGATGAAAAAGGTAATTCAGGAATTTCCTACACCAACAAACATAACTGAGGAATGTAGTTTCTTTGGTTTAGAATGTTACTATTGGAATTTCATTCATTTTTTCCCAATTATATAACCCTTTAAAAAATATTATTCATAAAGGGTTTAATTTTATTTGGATAATGGAATGTGAATAATTTGTTAAAGAATTGAATAAAAGATTTTTTAATGCACCGATATTTCTTCATCCACCAGGGAATGGTTTATTTTGCGATTTATAATGATGAATTAATGAAATGACTTAGCTATTCTCTTATTCATAATGATAGAGATATTTATTATGCATCAAGTAAGTTATAAACTCATAAAAAAAACTATCCAACTCATGTTATAGAGTTAGAATCCATAATATTTTCTATTATGATATGAAAAAACTATATAAATGGTGAAATATATGATATATATACTGATAAAAATAGATATAAATATATATTCTCGTAGAAATAACTCAACATGGGGAAAATTTTATGGCTTAAGCTACTCAATGATTATGATTTTTCAATACAATATTATCTAGGAAAGTCAAATAAGGTTGAAAATTAATTGAGTGGGAAAGATTAAAGAATTATAAACAAAATGAGGATTGAAAGGGATCATGTGTTCATGGATCTAATAATGATGGATATAGGAATTATCAAGAAAGGTGAAATACGACTACTTTTTTAATTGGTTTTGAAACCATATTAAATAGAAAGTATTAAAAGTTATCAGTTTGAAAATGATAATTTTAAATGTAAACTTAATGTTGTGAATGCTGGGAGGTTGTAAGACTTCATGTATGAGGAAAGAATTCTAAAATTTGGGATGATGCATTGTGTTCCCTCTATAGGCGATCTAAAAAGAGAATTATTGGATGATGCCCATAGCTCTAATTTCTCTATACACCCTAGTAGTACTAAAATTAATCGTTATTTAATGGAATTATTTTGGTGTGATTATATGAAGTAGGAAATTTCGTAATATGTATCAGGGTGTTTAATTTTTCCACAAGTAAAGAATGAAATAAAACATACTAGATGATTCATGAAACCTATAACTTTTCTTATATGGAAATTGGAAGGCATTATAATGTATTTTTTCACTCGATTACCAAATATTCTAAGAAATAATGATGAAATATGTGTAATTGTTGATCAACTCACCAAATCTACACACTTCTTCTCTATAAGGGAGTATTATTCATTGGAGCACCTTGTATGCTCTATATTAAGGAAATTGAAAATTTTTATGGTGCACCTATTTCCATTGTGTTTGATCATGATCCCTGATTTACATTGAAGTTATGGAAAATTATATAGAAGGATATTAATACCAAGCATCATTTGAGCACTACTTATCACCCTTAAACTAATGGGTAGTCATAAAGGATGATTAAATCTTTATAAGACATGTTTTAGTCTATATCACATCACTTTCAAGGTATGTGGGATCATTATTTACCTTTAGTATAATTTTCATACAATTATAGTGTCAATTAAAGTATTCAAATGACAACATATGAAGAATTATATGGTAAGAGATGTCGTACTCCAACATATAGGGATGAATTGGGTTAGAGTAATCTCATAGTCTAAGATCTTGTGGAGAAAAAAAACAATGGTAAAGACATCTCAAACCCATATTATTGTAGCTTAAAGCATACAAGAAATATATGTTGATAACTGATGAAAGGATTTTGAGTTTCAAGTGGGAGAACATGTTTTTTCTAAAAGTATCACTATGAAAGGTTGTCAAAAGTTTAGTAAAAACGTAAAAATGGGACCTAAGTACATTATATCCTTTTGAAATTATGGATAGAATTATATTTATGTCTTATCATTTAGAAATATCACATATAATTTCATAAGTACATACGGTGTTCCACATCTATTTGTTAGGGAAGTACATTCCAGACAAATTTTATTTCCTCAATTTAAAAGGAATTGAATTGGAACTTGATTTATCATAATGTGAAGACACTATCCTAATTATAATCATTATAGAAAAGATGTTGACGAATTTTATAACTCTGATGGTAAATGTACTTTGTAAAAATCATTAAATTGAAGGCGTGATGTGGGAACCAAAGGAAATTATGAGGAAGAACTACCCTAATATTTTTTAAGTGACACTATAGAAATTTCAAGTAGGAATGATGTGTAGTTGGGGATAATATATCACCCAATGATATTATGGTATACCACTTTTAAAATTTACCATCATCAATTGTTTATGTTTCACAAAAAACCGTGTTTGAAACAATACAATACTATTAAATATGATAGATTGAATAGTAATTTGACCATTAGGAATATTAATATGACCAATAAAATAGTAACATCACCTATGAATGTATTAATAATATTTTGGTATTATTTAATTGAAAATATGGTATATTTATATCATTGAATAAGTAAATAATTTTTTTTAAAAATGAAAAATTATGTATTGATATTTTTGTGAAACATAAAGGATTATTTACAATTTTATAATTAAAATAATGATTTAAAATAATATTTATTTTCATAAAATAGATTCATAAATTAATATTTTTATGCCTTATGCTTATAAGATACTTTTATGATACATTAATTGTTTTCTCAAAGTGGCATAAAATCAAATACAAGGTTAATATATATATATATTTCTAATCAATGATGTATTTATTTAAATATTATACTTCCTAAATTTAGAAAACTATTTTCATAAAATGTATTACATTCTTTTAATTCTACACATCAAAAAATAGTGGGGGTGAATTTTATGTATTTTTATAAAACAATTCAAATTTTGGTGAATAGTTAAATAAAGTAATTTATTTTGTTATTTTTCCATAGATTATGTATGGCTGATTTAATCCCATAATCTTAGAATATAATAAATTATTTTAATATATTTAGTGTTAATGTTCAAACTATTTACATTCTTGTGCCAAAATAATAAACAAATGAATAAAATAATAAAAAAACACCCCTCTCCTCCACTATAAATACCATCCTCACCACCTCTTATCCTCACACCTCCAAAGCCTTGAATATTGATTATATTCTACCAATTCCCTCTCCCAAACCTCTCCCCCATATTTTATTATTTCTTATATCATAGACGTACCATTTAAATGTTTCTCAAGGAGGTTTACACGGAGAATAATTCAAGAGGTAAAATCCCCTTATGTTCTTTTAATTTAATTTCAATTTCATTCCTTATCTTATCCATCCCTTGAATCCTCTATGCAAAAATATATAATAAATAAATTATCTAATGTATACATTAATTTTATTATCATAATGGTATATAACCCCTAATTTATTTTTTCTTCCCCTTTTTATTCTAAAAATCAAAACATCATTTCTGAGGTGTTGATTTACCACATTTCCAAACGTTCAGTTTTTTTAATCTCACCTTCAAGGATGGTCATAAAACCATTTTATGGTTAAAACATAATATAATATATCTAATAATTCCAATTTAATTTTTTTAACCAGTATATATAAATAATATTAATGAAGATGACCAAAGTAGTTCATGAAGATAAAAAAACGCCAAAAAATCTAATTTGTTATCATCAATGATTTAGCTAATGAATTATACTAATATATATAAAAAATGATATATAACACCATTAAATCTTTTTTAAGTTCATTAATAACATATAATTTCAATTCTATACAATTATTCCCATTTCACATGATCTTTCGTACATGTATACAAGTGAACTAATCATGAAAACAAAGGAAATAAACACTCATGAATGATGAAATTAAATCTTATAACTCATAAAAAGGCTAAAAATAAACTAAATAAAATAATTATAAATATATGATATTTTTAGAAGGTTATTAATTAAATTATTAATTAATTTAGTTTCATTATCTAGGACATTATGTGAAAGTGTAGAATACATTCATACATAAGGTAAGGGATTCTCACCAACCATCCATTTTCAATCAGGTTACGCTTTCTACCCCTTTTCCTCAATGAAATTATTATTTATTTTTATAAACATATTAAAAATTATATATATATTTTCAAAAATCAGGTATACAGATAATTTCTTATTTCATTAATGGGGAAGTACATGTTTTATAAGGTTACCTTCTCAATTCCTCCCGATAAGCAAGACTGATTAACGAGAACTTCACAATTTTTTATCCATTTTCAAGTACAATACATAATAAATTCTAAGCCACCAATATATTTCTAAAATATATATTTTTATCATGAATAAATATCTTTTTTCATTTCTTGTTTTTTGAAAAAAATATTCCTTTGTACTCTTCAAAGACGCATTTATATTTCCCCTTAAACCACTCTAAAATGGTTTATTTATAATGAATCTTAAACTTTATTTTCACATGTTTTCACTTAATTTTCCAAATTTTAGTATGAATATTATTTTAATATTTCTAAAATATAATTTAATTCCATTTTATTTTCTGGGATATATATGTTTACAATCTAATTTTAGTACAAATACAAATGATTTCTCCAAAAGATCTGTTATTTTCATAGTAAAAAAGTGTATTTCCATCAATAATTACTCAATGATTTTATTAGAGTATTTTCATTAATTTAAACTCCTTCCATTGAATCTTATTATTCATTATGATTGATATTTTATTATATCGTATTCCATATGTTATTAATTTTTTATGATCAGTTGGACAATGGATGTGTTATCTTGATACAATTTACCATATTACTCAAAATGGTTAGTGATTTTATTTACTGATTAGGAAATGTTATGTATTTGTTTTTTATATTTCTACCTATTCATATTAAGAATTAATTATATCTTGTAATTGATTTTAGGGTCCTTCTATAGCTCTTCAGTGCATTAGTATGTCTCATGAGACAAAACATACATGGATTTGGTTGTGGCCTTAATAAATTTATTTTCAGATGTCTTGGCCAAGGCCTTCAAGGTATATTTATGATGTCTTGAATTATGAATTAACTCATTATGATATTAGTAATTTATAATGATTTTATTATTCAAATATTATAATACCCATTGTTATTTATTATTTTATGGTGATTATGGCAATATTTTGATCAAATTGTATTCCTGTCATATTATGTTTGTGTTTATGTTTTAATGATAGGTGTTGTTATATATTCCACATGACTTATTATTTATGTTTATATATTACACTATATTACTTAAACTTCCTGAGAATCCGATCTCACTCCTTCATTATGATTTATATTTCAATAAGATTCCTATATGTTAATTGTGAATGACTTATAGGGATAATCTAACCGTTTTTAGGTGTTTCCAATGGAGTTTCTATGGTGTTTTTTCCTTTCACATTGTAATGTAAAACTAATATATATAACTATTTATACAATGATACTAAATTATTAGTTCCTTTGGGATGTGAACACTTGTTCTTAGTACCAATGTACTTATGTACGGCCCAAAATATGGGCTATTGGGGTCGAGGTCTTTATAATAGTGTTGTGTTGTGACTAGGGATATTAGTAAGTTAAGTTCCATAATTGAGTAACGTGGACCTTTAATGTTATTATTCCAAGTGAGTTATGATATATGAGGGTAACCCAATTGAGGTATACACCCATGAATTTTATTTTCCTTAAATCTATGAAAGAATTTGTGCTACCAAGGATGTGATTAATCTAACATGCATGAGAGGCTTGGATAGTTGTTTATTTTAGCACATGAGACAAGGACCAAAGGGATAAAACTCAGGTTGGTTTGAGTCAATTTATGAAGCAAGGTGTTGATAATGTGTACAAATATGTACACCTAGTATTATATGTGAGTAACAACAAGGGATATCGAAAACCATTGTGAGAGCGTTTAGTCAAATTATTTCAAATAATTTCATAAAATAATGAGTTTAGTTTAACCAATTGGTTATGTTGATTGGAACAACATAATATTGGCCTAAGTAATGTGAGATTACTGATTGATTACATGTAGTTATCCATAAAAGACATTTTAGTAATGTTGATGGATAGACACTGTAAATAATTTTGGATATAGAGTTTGAGTTAGGAAGGTTACTTGACTCCCAAGTTCAGGTTACAATAATTTATTAAAATGTGTAATTATTATGTTTAGTGTATTTATGGTCAGTAGATAGGCTGGTATAGAGAATGTATGGTTCATTAAAACATGTTTGGGGATTGAAAATTGAAAGTTACCTATGTATTTTGTGGGGTTTAGGACTCCTTAATTTTCTTGACTTCTTTGAGTTAGTTCATCAGATGATTATGATATTTGTTTAGAGATCTTGATTAGATGGTGATCAGATATGAAATGATAGTATAAATGTGTGAGAAACACATTATGGTAATAAAATTTAAAAGGGTGTTGTTCCATAATATCATTTTGTGTACGGGTCAAAGAAGGGGTGACCCTAGAAAATTTTAATGTGTGATTTACTATGGTAATATGTGAATTGGGATATAGAAGAAGTGGGATATGATATCTCTATAGTGTGATTGTAAATCAACTGATGATTCATAATGTGAATCAGAAATTGAGGAAGATAAATTAGTTGAGTGGTGATCTATTACCTTTTATGAGTAAAATATGTAGTGGACTTACAGCTAGATCTTATAATTTACTTAGGGGTCGAGTTGCTTATCTCGATGAATGGGGTTTAAGAGAGTGAGTCAACTATGACAAGTTGGTACTAATATGTATTTGAAAAATTCATATGATTATGTGGATTTCACAGTAGTATGGAACATTAGAGTCATGTGTTGGTGATAATTTTTTTCAAACATGTGGTATGTCTATCTATGATAGGTTTCATGGTGGTGGATTGTTATTTAATTAAGGATGTTATTGTTTGGGGCATTGTATTGTCATTGTACCCTAGTGTAGATCTTGATACAGGTACCTAATTGAGAAAATGATAAAGGATCATTAGTGTTAATGTTTTTATAATGGAATTTGTTTGGAAAGATCATTCTTATTAGTCGATGATAAGAGAAATCCTATGGTGAAGAGTACAAAATGGACGGTCAAAGAATGTGGTTCTCATTTGATGTAGTTTCGATAAAAATTAAGAGTGATGTTTTAGTGGACCCAACTAGGATATGGTTGTGATTTTTTGTCAGTTCTTTGATAAAATAATTCAGGTTAAGAAAAGTGACTAGAAAATATTTAGATGTGGGTATTGATAAAAAAGGATCAGTAAGATTTAGTTTGTTTGGGAACCGATGGCCAAACATTACAAGTCATAATTTGGTGAGATGACCATGTATTTATTTTCGTAAATGGACCAATACGGTGACTATATCTATGGAATTTCGATACTAATGGATAGATTTCTGACATGTACAATGAGGTCGACCCTTGTGTTATGGATATAGTCATCAGTATAAGAATGTGATTTATAATGAGGACATTTGATAGGTTCTTGGGTTTTTCAAGAACTGAGTTATGTTCTTATGTATCAGATTATGAATTCATGAATGTCACTAGGAGTGGGTAATATTTATATAGTTAGTGTAATTATTTAGAACCCTAATGCCCAAACCATCAGGATTTTTGAGATGGATAATTTAGTGGGGTACGACAATGTGTGTCCTCATATGATCAAGTGTGGTCACTCAATGATTATTGCGAAAACTTTATATAGGGAGTGGTTAAAATATTTAATGAATCATAGTTTATGATTTATTGTGTTGGATAGCTTCACTAGTTTAGGTGTAGTATATTCATGACCATGACTAGTTGGATATTGAAATTTTATTTTTCATAAGTGATTAGTATCTAGTATGGGTCATAGGTGATGAATTATTTGAATTTATAGTGATGGGAAGCATTGTGGTGGGAATTTTTTAATGGCTCGCATCCTTAAAGATCGGTGAAGTAATTGAAAATGGGAATTTTGAGTTCTAGAGTAAGAATTTTATTGAGATACTAGACTTGAAATGGGATTTTGAGTGTTGTAAAATATTTAGAAGGTGTATCTAGTGGTTGGGTGAGTGTCAGAGTAGAGTCGAGGTGGCCCTACTATGAAATATACGATATATGGATTATTATAGTGCAAGAAATGGGAATTGTTGTGTGTAGTGTATTATGTAGGATTAAATTTTAATACAAGGAATAATGTTTTAATGTGAATGGTTACAATCACACCAAAATACTACTCTATAATATTAAATTCCTAGAGTTTGAGAAGATCATTCCAAAATTGGGGCGGTTTCACTATCAGGATAGAATATTGGTAGAGTATCACACACTAACTTATGTGTTATGCCATGAAGACTGTTTAAAGGTAGTAGTATCAACTTGTTCTAAGTGGTTTATCTCACCATAGAGACTAGTACCATGCCATAATAGAGGTTTGATAAAAGGTTTTGTATCATGACCCAATGGGTCAAGCCATGTTACAACCCTATATGATGTCCATTCAGTTAAATCCTCAAATAATTCTTCCTCTTTTGATCTTCATTGAACAAGGTGGATTTTAAGGAATTTTCAATGGCGATTAAATGTATTAAATCACCATTATACCCATAATCTTATTCCTTTTATCTTGTCACTATATTATTTAATTCTATTATAGATTTATGTGATTATTCCAATGAATAAAGGTGGAATCATCCGAAACCATAAGTGTTTTAGGTGCTTTTTATAGATTATATAATTGAATGATGAGTTCACATCGATACTCATTTTATGTATGAGGTATCTGGACTACTCAATTTATTTGATTAATTAAATTTAAATGGAATTTTTTTTATTTTTTTGGGTTTTAATTGATGGGTATTTTTTAAAATGTTATGTGGATGATACATAGACCTTCTTCTTGTTGTTTGTTTTTCATTCAGTGATATAACTCTTATCATGAAGTTATTTGTGATTATGCATCATCGCATTGGTTTTTTTAATAATTATAAATTATTTATAAATTATTGAGGATCATCTTGGAGGAGTTAGGGTATAATGGATGATGATGATGTTTGATAATTATTTATTCGAAGATGAATAAAGCTTGGTAAAGTGGGTAACACCAATTTGAGGTTTGTGGTCCCTTAATATTATTCATAGGGTTTATACATCTTACACTGAGGCATGTGATATGTTCACTCACCTATTGTTTGATGTGAAATATAAATTAAATAATAATTTTTATTCCTCGACCCAATTGAGTGGTGTAAAATGTATAAGGCCATGGTAGACCATTTAATTATTAAAATCTAATGCCTCGGTTAAAAATAATAACTGTAATGACCTCAAGTGTGAGACATATGATATTTTAACCAAATAGGTGTATGAATTTTGTGATTAAAAACATATTTAACCTTGTTATTAGTGTCTTATATTTCTCTAAGTAAGTGATTTGATTGAATGAGGGTGGTTGGCTTAAGGCTTGGGTTGTGAAGAACTATTTTTGAACTTAATAAAATTTTCCAAATTGATTTGTATGTTGGGTGTATTTTCCGCACTATTTTTTTGTATATTTAAGTGATATACATTGGTTATGATTATAGATATAGTTTTTATAGGTGAGGACTAATCTATCCAAAATATAATGGTGTGTTGGATGTTATTCCAACCATTAAATGAGATAACAATACAAAGTTGTTTCAATTGTGTTTATACCAATGAACAGTTGGGGTTTTGGTTTGGGATAGAATTCCCTTGTTAATTAACACCCATGTGGAATCGTTAATTACTTTGGGTTAATTGAGTTTATAAATTTATAAAAAACCATACTAATAAATTAATTAAATTCTGTAGAAAGTGTTTATGAAATGTCGAACCCACATGTATGAATTTTAGAATGATGCTTTGAAGAATGGGGGTAAACATAAAAATGTGATTGAATAGATATGTAACAAGATTATTCAATCCAATTTCATAAACTATTGAAGTGTAAAATTCAAAATGAACTAGTAAATTTATGGTTGAAATTGGTTCTATGGAGATCATTGGTCTTGGTACTCACTGTGACATCCTGGACCCAGATGCCACTTAATGGGTGCCCCAAGCCCAATGGGCAATATAGCCTCATACACATCTCCCCAAATTCACTAGGATGTCGACTAGTAGTTAGGAAATAGGGTGTGTTCATAGGGAAAATATTCCCTCATTACCAGAGTGTAGTATAGTGGATAAATAATAACAGAGGTAAATAACGGAAGCAATCCAAGTAAACAGAAGGCGTTGTAGAAAATAGAGACAACATTAACCATAACTGAAATAACTGTAATAACATAACACAATAGATGATGATATGTCAAGTATCTAGAAAATTGGAAGACATGGGTAAAAGACAATTGGCATAACATGTTCAGAAAAAGTAAAAAGGAAATCAATAGACTATCCCAAGAATCTCAAGCTCTGGATCAATAATATTTTTTCAAACTCCATTCTAAACAAAAATAAATCATGTATTTAAATCCGTATTCTTCCATTTATCAACACCTTCAACCATTTAATCTACTTCGGGTACCAAACAGTCCCCGAAGAGGATGTGATAAAAATATCAGTGCGCCACCACCATAGGTGTTCATAACAATTGTCTTGTGTAATGGAAATGTAATCATGTGTAAGAATGAATATATAAAGTAAACAAGTACAATTTATATAAATTCCCATGTACATTCTTCATCCCTCATCTGGTTTCTGAACATAACTAGTCCATTAATTGAGTGTTACCAGTATAAAAATAGGTTACATGTTAACAATAGTGAAGGTTTTATGTTATGATAGGGATACCTGAAATGACATTTAATAATGAAGTTCCAAGGTAATAACCAAAGAAAGTTAGACGTCAAGGGTCTCCAACTCCATAATAACTGTATCCTGGATAAGTTAAAGAGTGTAATTCAAGGATCATATTACAAGGAATTCAACAATAATATGCCTACCAAATCCAAGGTGATCGTCCATGGTAAAATAAGGCTAAACAGCGATTGGGCCCAAAGGGCTTTAACCATCCAACCAACTTTTCAATACTGGATCGAAGGAGGGTATCCAATGAATCCTATAATACTATGTGATGGATACTATAATTTTATACTAGGAATCCATGAATAGTCAAGGATCAGAATCTAGTTGGGTCTCAAACTAATCCAGTCGTATCCTTGAATCAGAATGGGTTTGCCAAGTGCTCAAGGCATTCCCTGATAAAAATCCAAGTGGAGCTCATCTCAGGCCACTCCTGTTCAATAATTAAGTCGTATATATAATTTCAATTAGTTCAAGTCTTTCCTTTCATTAGATTGAATTGTCCAAGGAGCATGATACATTTTTATGAAGTCATGATTAATCAATAAGTTCATTTGGTTCATGCCTTTACTTTCATTAGTGTGACAAGACCAAGTAGCATGAAACCTTTATTAATTCCATTTAATGAATATTCATTAATTAATTTCCAATATTATACCTTAAATTAATGAGGTAAGGTGTTCTACGGACATTAAACCTATTATTTATTTACATTTAATTCAATAAAGTCATATACATAGAATACATTCTTATTACCATTTTACATTTAATTATAAATTTAAGCACTTAACTTAAGTGGGTAAAATGGTGATCATGCAGGGTACATTAAATTATGCAATTCACAATATAAATCAAACCATTTAATACAGAACATTATACCCTTATAAGGGTCAAGCCAAGTCACACCCAGATGGTGGCTCAAAAATGTCAATTACTAAAAAACCAATTATGGCATAACATTATACTTGGTATGGATGAAGTTGTGTACAAAAAAAAAATTAATCATATATATGAATAGATCATAGGATTATAATTATTATATTAATGGAATATAAATTCCATAAATGGATGCCGATGAAATCGGTGGGGCCCCCACGATAATTCAAAAATCAACGAACTTGACAGCTGAGTTATAGACCACCTACCTTACGGTTGTATGATCCTTATCCTATGATATCAACCTCTGATTTGGATAATAATGGATTAGATATGACAAAATGGAAAAAATGATCACACCTCGATAACTAGGTTGAGAGCAAGAGAGGAGAAGAACGACTAAAAAGGACTCGATTACTTACTATTGCACATCCAATGTGACAAACAAAAGCTCCATCAGATCCTAGATGAAGTATATATTTAAATCCCTACCTTAGGACTTCAAAGATATCCAAAATGAGAGAATAATAGGTTAATCCCTTTGAAATTTATATTAGGATGAAGGAGGAAGCGTAATTATATCATTAAAGGAAAAATGGTAAAATTACCCAAAAAATAGAATGTGCATGGTTTGTTTCCATAGTTTTCCAAACCATGAAAAAAACATGCACAAGTACCTGGGAAAAAGGGGATATTCACACAGTTCGGCTGCATGGTTAGGGAAACTGTGCACCAACCGTGCGGTAAGGCTATGTCCAGAAACATGAAACATGCGCGGTTTTCTCTAACTATGTATCCTTCTAGAACGATATACTATAAATCATGTGTCAGGTATGTTTTCCCAAAAATCTAGGTTCCATGCTCTATAAAATCCTTAAAAACCCTTAGGTTCATTAATAACTCATTATGGATGCAAATTAGGTCCAAAATAAATAATTAACACAAATTTAAAGGATCCATAACTGAGTGAAAAACCAAGTTCTTATAGTCTTCCCCCTTAAAATAACTCATCCCTAAATTCACCTTATAAGGGTATTGAACCATCGTCTGAGAACAACTCTGACCATTGGGCGTGCAAATGAGCTTCCCTCTCCCATGTCTCATCCTTCAAAAAGTCATGATTCCATATCACCTATAACAGAGGGATATACCGACCTCAAATATCCTTCATGGACTATTCGATGATTCACAATGAATTCTCCTCAAATGTAGTTTTGGAATCTAACTCAACTTCCTCAGAATCAATGGTATGAGACGAGTCAGTATGACACTGGTGAAGCGGTGAGATAGGGAATACATCATGCATGGCACGGTACCTATGAGTTAGTAAAAACTAATAGGATACCATCATGACTGTCTCTAACATCTCAAACATCCCCACATAATAAGATGGTAACTTCCCTTACATTTGTAACTGTCTATTCCCTAGCTTAGGCAATACCCAAAGGAAAACAAGATCCCTAACCTCAAACACTAGAGGAAATTGACGTAAATTGGCATATGATTTCTATCTAGACTGAGCAATAGTCATACGGTTTTAGATCATATAATCCTTCGCTAAAGTCTCCGGAATAAGATGATGAACATATAGGGATTTCTCACCTGCCTCTAGCCATCATAGAGGTAAATAACACAACCTATCATTTAAGACCTCAAAAGGATCCATCTGAATTGTCTTCAGAATGATTTTATTATAGGTAAACTCAACAAGTGGGATATTATTCTTCCATGAAAATCCAAAATCATGGATACATGATTGGAGCATATCCTATAGAACCTGTATAGTCCATTCCGATTTGCCATCGGCCTGAGGGTGAAAATCCGTGCTTAGAGGCACTTATTTTCCCACAGCCTTCTGCAATCCCTACTAGAACTGTGAGGTGAAATGAGAATCCCTATCTAAAATGATAGTATGAGGGACCCCATGGAGTCATATAATCTCATGGAAATACATTCTCTCCCACTCATCAACTAAGAAAGTCTCCCAAATTAATAGGAATTTGGGTTATTTGGTTAGTTGATCAATAACTACCCATATAACATCGCTACCTCTTGGTGACCAAGTAAAACTGACTATAAAATGTATAAAAACATATTACCATTTTCATTCTGGTACTAAAAGAGGCAATAACAATCCTACAGGTCTCTATTTCTCCTTCTTCACCTATTCACAGGTGAAAACCCCGGTGATAAAGCATGTTATCTAATGCTTCATCCCATGCCACCAATACAGGCATAACATGTCTCGATAGATCCTTGATATTCCTATATGAACTACCCATTAAGAAGAATGTATAATAACCCAGATCTTCATCTTAGGTATGGATCTTGTTTTCATGTGTTTTGAGGAAAAATGGTATATTTTTAAAATTTTATACGTACACGTCGCGCACTTAAGAGTACACGTCGTGTACCAGGTTTCTGTGATCATTATTGTACTGGCCATGTTAAAAATGATTACATGGTCGGGTGGGGTGACCTAGAGAGTACCTAAAGAGGGGGATATTTGAGGCATGTACTCTATGTGTACATTAAATGAACATGCCATGTACTTTTTTTATTTGATTAATCGGACTGGGGTCACGTATAATCTCCAAGAATCATCTTCTTCTGGCCTTGGTTCATCTTGGAGAGACCAAGAGTGAAAAATCTTCTTCGATCCTCCGTTCCCCTACCCATGGTCCGATTCGAACATCGGTGGGTGCGTCAGAATCCCACCGGTGAGTTCTTACTTCTTCTAGATCCTCTCCTCCTGATTTCTTGTCTCTCTCGAGTTATTCAAAGTTGAATGTTTTTTATGTTTTTGTAGATATACAATGTTCTAGGTTGATTAAAAGGATGAGGTTCAGCTATATAAATCATACAATGTCGAGGTAAGTGATTTTTTTCCTTTTTTTGTTTGTATTTGAGTTTTATATGCCAATGTTTAGATTACCCATGTTTCGGGTATTTTAGGTTAAGGAAATTGAACCCTATTTCATCTTCCATAGATTTATTGTTTAATTAAGGGTTTTTAATATGATATTATGTGAAATTTATTATTTAAGGAACCTTCCATGGGTGTGTTTCAATGTTTTATTTTTTAGGGTCTTTTGGCCCAAGTTTCCTACGAGGCATACCTTGTTTCAATGCCATGTTTGATAGGATGGAACTGTTTGAATTTTTATGCTTGTTAAATGCTTGTGATATGCATTGGAATTGTTTATCCAGGTAGTAGTTGATATTACATTGGGATTCTGGATATATTTTACCCACGATTAAATAGCACAGGGTTGTGAGAACTTGGTGTTGTTTGACCACATGGGTAATTGACATTGAGTGCTTCCTTAAAGTGTCAGTCATATTTTACTCTTTGAGACCACAGGGGGGATTGATGGTGATTTCTATGTCATAGTGTCTATAGTTTACATTATGAGACCACATGGGGAATTAACATTGAGTGCTTCCCTAGAGATTTTGTAGTTATTCTAGAAACACCATAAGGGGAATTGACGGTTTGTGTTTCCTCAGGGTGTCTTGAATTTTAATTTCATTACATGGCCAGAGGGGTTACACTTTGTTAGCTACCCCTAGGGTTAATGTAAAAAATTGAATGTTTGTGACACATCTACCAATCCAAAGCACAAGATTGAATTAAGTCCTATTATTTAGTCTTCTGAGATACCTGTTGTGATACAAAATTAAATAATGAACATTAAATGCAAATGAATGTAAATGAAAACTGTAGGATTTGGTTAATTTTGTGTACTCCATGTTTTTTGAAAAATTTTCATTATTACCTGCTATATATTCTCACTGATAATTAGGCACAGATTTTGTGGTGGTTTACTACTAGGATTTGTCTCACACCCTGTTTGGGTCATGCTTCTAGACCCAAACAGACTATATGGTTGTAGGTATAGATAAGGGAATGTTCCCTTCGTCATCAGGTATTTGATTTCTATAGAGATGGAGAGCATGGGACCAAGATTATGCTTTTGATGCTGCTAGAGTTTTTTTCTTTTTTCTTTTTGTTTAGTACTGTATTTCTAGCATTGTGACTTGTTTGGATGCTTTCCTAGACACATGTGACATGCATCATTTATATATGTTCTCTAGTTGTTAATTTACTTCAGTCTTCTATTGTTTTCTTGTTTAATTGTATTACTACTTCCGCTACTATGTATTTTTGTTATTCCATTGTGCATACTCATACAATGAGGGCATAGTTTTCCCCTTTCACACCCAAGGACCTCGCTACTAGTTGGTAGCATCTTGCATTTGGGGAAATGTGCTTGAGTCCATGTGACCAACTGGGTATGGGGTACTTTTAAACGGCACCCAAACCTAGGATGTTACAATGTGGTATAAAAGGATTGGATTTCTCCTGCTTTGTCTTACTATTTGGAACCTATATACAGTGATAGGATGTAAGGGGTAGTTAGTAATATGTTGTTCCCACGAGTAGCTAACTCATGTACTAGGAAAAGCTAATTTACCTTGAATATTGATTTTTTTCTACTTAAATTTTTATAGTTTATCTAATTTAACCATTGGTTGATTCACATTAATTGTGCTATTATCATTGATATTTCTATTTCTGTTTCAACTCAATGATATGAGTGTATTCTATCTCATGCATCATATAGGCTTGTGTTACAAATCATATGTGATGCAGTTTTCATTCCATTTAGGATACATTACTAATTTTATGTTATTGTGATAGATGATATGATTGATAAGCATGTTGTTGTGATATATGCCATGATAGAATACCTGGTATTATAATAAGGTATTGGAAAATTTAAATTTTCATTTGAATGGGCCCCAAACAATGGACCCTGAGGTGTTATGGTCCCTCATTGATTGTAATTTTGTGGATAATGTGACTGGTTAAACTGTTATAATTTGTGATATACATGAATATTATACCAAGCATTGATTCGCGGGATGTATGGCCCCCCACGAATTGGAATATTACACTTTAATGCTTGTTTTTGTGTTTTATGGGGTTCTGGACAGTTTATGAGGATTACTAATCAGAAAAACCCTGAATACACAGCGTGTGATGATAAATACATTCCATGTATCCTTATGTTCAGGAATAAATTTTTTTCTTAAGTACACGCCGTGTAGTTTTTGGCAGTGTGGATGACTGGGTGTGAAGGGACATTGGGTTAGGAAATGTTTGGTGGAACACATCATGTACTAGGAGTACACTCCATGTTGTAGAGACCATGTATATGGCTGTGTGACTAACGAAATGTGTGGAAAAAATTTGGGTAGTACACATTGTTTCCCTCGTGAAGACGTCGTGTGGAAGTCGACCGTGACTCCAACCCTATGACCTATGACACAAGTCAAAAAAATAATTCTAGTACATTCCATGTCTGACTTAAACACGTAGTGCAGTTTTGTTCTAAGGGAACCACATAGTTTTATCCATGTAGAAGAACATGGGAAGGAGGAAAAATTCAAGTACACACCATGTCCCACGTTGAACACGCCATGTCTAGGGGTGTCACATGACCAATTTTGGAAGAAGTACATGCCCATGTTGAAACCTAAGGGAACACGCCTTGTGGAGGGCATACACACCATGTAACCATGTTTTGTAAAACAAGAATGTTTTCTTTCTCCTATTCCTTTCTTTCACTTCTATGATTTAGTCTTTTATAATCTTGAACTGAGCTGTGCGCTTAACCTAGAAGATGAATGCCACCGAAATTTCCTCCATTTCTATGGTAGGTTCAGGGAGATGATCAGACACCAGAATTAGTAGATCAAAGACTACCATATGATCCTCTCGACAATCCCTTCATGGCACCAGCCTTAATTCTGGATGTAGTCGTTGATTCATAGTTTCGAGAATGCTTCTTGGTGATGATGTAGACTTTCTGGGGAGCACCGCATCCTGCCCCATCTATGGAAGTGTTGACACAGATTTGTTTGCCCCATCACCCTCCCACGTTCTCAAGGGATGATGGACCTCAGCTGTAGAGTCATGGTAAGAAGTCATGTCATCTATATTCGAGCTTCTGGAGACACTTCTTGAGGGGAGGGTGAATCTAGCTACGTACATGCTACAAGATTCCTCTAAGAAGAGGTGGGATTTGATATCATAGGCTGGACACCATTGAGATATGTCTTGGGACGAGTTCCAATGGAAATTATATGACTACTTCTACTCAGAGACCTTGGGGGTCAACTGAGCCCGAGAGATCATGATATTATAGTCAGGTAACCTCTCAGTCATGGAGTTTTCTTCTCACTTCACAGAGCTGTATTTCTTCATGCCCATTCTAGGGGGTGATGAGTTATTTCTAGCAAGAAATTTTAAGGATGGTCTTAGGAATGACATCTGATCTCATGTTATCATATTCTGGTTGACTTCCATATATTCTATTGTCATTCATGCACTGATCACTAAGTGCGACCTGATGGATTCTGGAGATGTGGTCAAGGGAAGTTCAACATCCAGAGTTGGAACCCTTCTGACTAATAGCAGGAAGCACTGTAGGGAGTCTACATGTGGAGATCCGAGTAGGCTGTATTTTCCTTTTGGTAGCCAAGTGGTGTGCTACCAGTGGAGGAAGGGTGCACATAAGAAACCTTAGTGACCGAGATACCTACTAGAGTGCTGATCTGGAAGTAAAACGAGATATCTTCAGCATTTCGGCAATGCCTTCCTTCTAACAGCTAGTGAGGGTGAATCTATTTCAACTCCTCTTATAGGAGAAGGACAACCACTCCCACATTAGACATGGGGATAGAGTTCATCAGGATATTCTATTCGAGGTTGTTGTCAAATCTGCAGTGTCTAGATATAGGGTTATCAACAACTGTAGGGTTGATATGCTTAGGGATCTCAGATAGCTTCAGAGGGCCGCAGTTCAGGTCAGGCTTTTGCGTTAGAGCAGATTCAGTAGGATCAGGATCCTAGACCCTCTATGGTTAGTAGCATGATTTTGGTGTCCTTAGTTTTAGATTCTACTATTTTCAATACAGGGGATTCCCATAGCATTATATATGTTCCTGTTTTTAAGTGAATTGGGCTCTTTATCTTTACATCTGCTGATATCATGGTGTTGGAGACAACGTTGGGGACTAGAATTATTTGTGTATATTAGTTCAAGGAGTGAGCTCTTGACGTTGGTGGGTGTCACTTCTTATGGGACCATTATGTCTTTGAGATGATGGGCTATGACATCATTCTAAGAATTTAATGGTTAGATACCTTCTAGGATGTTGTTGATTTATATCTTCGTAGGGTGAGTTTCATGCCACCAGAGGGAAAATTGTTTCAACATAAGAGATAATGGGATTTCCAAGTGAGCAAAGATGGACCTGAGTATCACAGGTTTAGAGGTGTTATAGACCAAATTTCTAGTCTATATCTAGATGACAAGGGGACTTCATAGATGGAAATTCCTCCAGTGTTCAATCACATCAGGGATGTCTTCCCAAACGAATTTTTAGGTTTTCCTCTGGAGATAGAGGTAGAGTTATCTATTGAGCTTTTTCCAGGAGTGACACCAGTGTTCATTAATCCTTATAGTATAATTTCACTAGAGATAATGGAGCTCAAGAAGCTATTGGAGGAGTTACAGGAAAAGGGTTTCATCTGACCCAGTACTTCTCCTTAGGGTCCTCTTGTCCTGTTTGCGAAGAAGGCATATGGTTCTCTCAAACATTGCATGGATTATTAGAAGATGAACCAGTTTAGGGTCAAGAACTGATATCCCTTTCCAAGGATTGATGACCTCTTTGATCGTCTTTGAGGAACCTAGGTGTTCTCAAAGATTGACTTAAGATCTAGTTATCATCATTTGCATATTAGACTATCAGATATACCACTTACAAACTTTCGTAGAAGGTATAGTCTAAATGAGTATGTGGTTATTCCGTTTGGTCTCAAGAACGCACCAGTAGATTTCATGGCACTAATGAACCGAGTGTTCCATCCGTATTTGGATTCTTTTGTTGTAGTCATTGGGAAAGATATATTGGTGTACTATCACACTCAACACGACCTTGGCACACATCTTGATATCATTTTGAGTACACCGAGAGAGATTTTGTTATATTCTAAAATCTCAAAATTCCACTTTTTATAGACCAAATTCACTTCTTGGGACATGTTATTTCATACATTGGAGTTTCAGTAGATCTAGAGAAATTGAGAGGAGTAGTTTCCTTGGAGCAGCTGAAGAATTTATTTTAGGTACAGAGTTTTAAAGGGATGGATGGTTACTACAGGTGCTTTATACATGAAATTTCACATTTAGTTGTTCCACTAACAAGCTTGACTAGGAAGGGGGTGACATAATTGTGAAAAAATTCACGTGACTCAACATTTCAGGATCTGAAAGTAAGGTTTACATCAACACCAATAATGATTAATCTAGGGTCAGGAAAGAGCTACATGGTTTACTGTGATGCATCAGGTATCGGTCTAGGATAATTTCTTATGCAGGGTGAAAGAGTCATTGTGTACGGGTCTCAGCAGTTGAGGCCACATGGGAGGAATTACCCAACGCATGATCTCGAGTTGGATTCAGTTGTTCATTCCATGTGTTGTTAGAGACATTACCTTATGGGAGAGTATTTTGTGGTGTACACTAACCAAAACTGTCTCATGTATATCTTTATCCAGTGTGATCTGAATTTGAGACAATGAAGGTTGGTTGAGTAGCTTTAGTCCTTTGACAGTGACATTGCCTACATGCCTAGGAAAGGAAACACAGTGGCTGGCGTGTTGAGCAAGAGGACTTAGGTATAGGTAGTTCAGGAGGCCAGCAGTTAGTGGAAGCTTATGTCTCTATTATCTAAGATGAATTTGATGGTTCATGATATACATGGGCAGACATTTATTTTTTTCTTTAGTTGTTATATCTACTCTACTTGATTGGGTGCAGATGATGAAGCTATCAGATTCTGAAGGCCTAGTCCTGCGAGAGGTTGTGTCATGAGAGGAAACTGCTCCTGGGTGGACTATAAGAGAGGATGGGGTCTTTCACTTTGATGGGATCATATGGGTGTTAGCAGACATACGTGAGGATCTGATGCGAGACTTTCATACTTCAGCATGGGTAGTTCATCCAACTGTCACCAAGATATATCAAGATTTTCATTATCAGTATTAGTGGACAGGTATGAAGAGGGATGTTTCTAGTTTTTTATGAGATGTTACACTTATCCGCAGGTGAAGGAGAAGCATCAGTGAGAATTATGGCTTTTATAGTAGTTACCCATTCTCTAGTGGATGTGGAATTATTTCTCAATGGATTTCATGATAGGTTTACTGAGTTCACCTTGGGGGAATGATTCATTTTAGGTTGTCGTTGATCGACTCACAAATATTGAAAACTTTTTATTGATCAAGGAGACCATCAGTGTTTATGATCTTGGAAGGTTGTACATCCGAGATA
Source organism: Viscum album (assembly GCA_963277665.1). Lineage (NCBI taxonomy): Eukaryota > Viridiplantae > Streptophyta > Magnoliopsida > Santalales > Viscaceae > Viscum > Viscum album. The sequence continues at coordinate 519,581,794 of OY728141.1, forward strand.
TTGTATGTTTCCATGGGGTTCTGTACACTATCATTTCAAATAGGGACTCCCTCTTTACATCACATTTCTGGAAAAGGGCTACAGAAGGATTTGGTTACATAAATAATTTTGAGTACAACTTACCATCCTTAGATAAATGGCCATTTAGAGTGAAAAATTTATGTGTTGGATTACATTCTTTGAGTATGCTTCCTAGATTTTAGAGGAACATGGGAGAAAAATATACCTCTGGTGGATTATTTTTACGATAACAGTTTCCAAGAGAAAATTTAGATGGAACCTTATGAGGGTTTGTACGGTAGGCCATGCTGATCACCCCTATATTGGATAGAGGCAGGAGAGGTAGCTAATCTAGGATCTTATCTTTTACAAGAGACTGCTGAGTAGGTGGAGTTGATTCAGAAGAAGATGGATACCACACAGTCTCACCATAAATCATATGATGATCTACATAGATGATCTTTGGAGTTTGAGGTCAGAGATCATGTTTTCTTACATATCACGCCGAGGTTGGGACATAAGAGGATTGAGAGATAGAGAAATATTTCACTGAGATAAGTTGGGCCATTAGAGGTTTTGGAGATATTCATTCTGATTTCCTATTGGTTGTAATTATCTTAGAGTTATCGAGATATACACAACCTCTTCCACAATTCTCACCTATGATGTTACTTCTCAGATTCATACCATATTTCCAAACATGAGGTGGTTGAGTTGGTGGTGGATGAATCATTATAATATAATCCTATCTAGATTTTTGATCACAATGTGAAGGTTTTATAGGGCCGGTATGTTCCTCTAGTATGGGTGGGGTGGAAGCACAATTTAGTGCAGGACAAGACTTGGGAGAGGGAAACTGATGTGTGATCACATTGGCTGGTGTTGTTCGAGGATTCATATTCACCACATTGTTACGGAAACTTGAGGAATAATTTCATTAAGGTTGGATGTTTTTATGAACCCAGATATTCATTTCAGGTATGGATCTTGTTTTCTGGTGATTTGAGGAAAAATAGGAGATTTTGGAGATTTTCTATGTAAACATAACGTACATAGGAGTACACGTCATGTACCAGTTTTCCCCGAGCATCTGTGTACTGGCCCTGTAATTTCCAAGTACATTTTCATGTTGGTTAACCTGGATACACATAAATTAGGGTCAGATTGAGGCATGTAAATAGTGTATACATTAAATGAACATGCCATGTACTTTCATTTTTTATTAATTGGACCGAGGTAGCATCTATTCTTCAGAATCATCTTCTTCTAGCCTTGATTCATCCAAGAGTGACTAAGACCAACCAATATTCTCAGATCCACTATTCATCCACCCAAGGTCTGATCCAAACTCTGGTTGGTGCGTTGGAATCCCACCAGTGATTTGTTCCCTCTTCAGGAGCCTCTCCTTCTGATTTCTTCTCTCTTTAGAGTTATTCAAGGTTGAAAGTTTTTTATATTTTTTGTAGATCTATGATTTTCTAGGTCGATTCAAAAGATGAGGTTCAACTATAAAAATCATAAAACATTGAGTTATGTGGTTTATTGCATTTTGTTGTTTGTCATTGTGTTTTACATTACAAAGTGTCGAATACCCATGTTTCGGGTATTTCGGGTTAAGGAAATTGAACCCTATTTTATCTTCCTTAGATTGATTGTTGGATTAAGTTTTTTTTGATATGATATTATGTGAAATTCCTTTTTTAAGGAATACCCCACGGGTGAATTTCCATGTTTGATTGTTAAGGGCCATTTGGTCTAGGTGTCCTATGAGGCATACCTTGTTTCCATTCCTTTATTAATAGGATGGAATTGTTTGAATATTGCTTCATGTAAAATTCTTTTGATATGAATTAGAATTGTTTATACACTTACTAGTTGATATTACATTGGAATTCTTGATATAGATTATGCATGGTTGAATTGCACAGGTTTTTGAGAACCTGGTGTCATTAGACCACAGAGGGAATTGGCGTTGAGTTCTTCCTTAGAGTTTCTGTTATATTTAATGCTATGAGACTATAGGGGGGATTTACATAGGGATATTACTTAGAGAGTATATAGTTTACATTATGAGACCACATGGAGAATTGAAATTGAGTGATTCCCCAAAGAGACTATTGTTGTTATGTAAAAACCATAGGGGGGATTGACAAGGAGTGATTCCTCAGAGTGTCTTGCCTTTTTATTTCTTTACCTGGCCAGAGGGGTTAGACTATATGAGCTACCCATAGGTTTAATGTAAATATTGAATGTTTGTGATGCGTATTCCAAGCCAAAGAACAAGCTTGTATTCAGTCTTGTTATGTAGTCTTCTTAGATACTTATTGTGAAACTTGATTAAATGGTGAACATTAACTTCTAATGAATATAAATGGAAACTATAGAATTTGGTTACTTTTGTGTAATCCATGTTTCTTTGATTAATTTTAATTATTAGTTGTTATATATAATCACTCATAGTTAGGCACAGATCTTGTGGTGGTTGCCGACTAGGATTTGTCTCACACCCAGTTTGGGTCATGCTTTTGGAACCAAACAGATTATATGGTTGCAGGTATGTATAAGGGCATGGTCCCTTCATCATCAGGTACTTGATTTCTGGGGAGATGTAGATAATAGAACAATTATGAGTCTTGCGATGTTACTAGAGTTTATTTGTTTTCTTTTGTATTTTGGTTAATTACTGTATTTTTAGCATTGTGACTTGTTTGGATTCTTTCCTAGACATATGTAACATGCATCATTTATATATGTGATCTAGTTTTTTATTGACTTCAATATTCCAAATTTTTTTGTTTTGTATTAATAAATTCGATACTATTTATTCTTGTTATTCTATTGTGCATACTATTACAATGAGGGCATATTTTCCCCACTATCACACCCAAGGCCCTCGTTTCTAGTAAGAAGCCTCTAGCATTCGGGAAAATGCTCTTGAGGCCATATGACCAACCGATTTCAGGGCACCTTAGGATGACACATAGAATCAGGACATACAGTATGAGACTGACACATCAACTCCCCTCTCAAATTTGTGGGAACCTAGAAATTTCCATGAATAAATTTGAATTTTTTATTTTTCTATAGACCAATCCAAAGCCCGGTTATCTCCTGATACACTCTCATTGTGTACCAAGAAATTAGGATATAAAAACTTTCTACCCTTTACATTCTCAAGGAGGGAAGATGTAACTACAAAATATGAGAGATATGACTACTCATTACTATCATGAAAATCTAGGTGCATATCATATAATTGGTCCATTAACTTACATTCATCATTGGATTCCCATACGACACGTGTTTATGTTTTTCGACTTAGTGCATCTGCAGCCACATTTCCCTTCTTAGGCATATAGGTATGTTCAAAATAAAAGGATTGTAAATACTCAACCCATCTTTAATGTCATAAGATCATGTCACATTGAGTAAATATTTATTTTAGGATAATAAGTTCTGTGTTGACCACAATACACTCACCTAAAAGATAGTGTCTTTAGCAATGTTTGGCGTGGACAACTACTACTATATCAAGGTCATGCATTGGATAGTTTCTCTCATGATGCCACAAATATTGAGATCCATATGCAATGAATCTATCTTCCTACATCAGCACTTCTCCTAGGTAGAGTCTAGATGCATCCTGGAAGACTGTGTAACCTACACCTGGCATTGGAAGAATTATAATAGGTTAGGAGATGTGCCTCCCTTTTAGCTTCTAGAAGGCTTTCTCACATGCTTCTGACCAAAATAACTTGACACCCATCATAGTAAGGACAATAAGAGGTGAATAAAGACATGATAAATCTTCTATGAAATGCATGTAATATCCAAACATCCCTATTAAAATCTATATATTAATCAAAATCATAGGCTTCTCCTAGGAAATGATATTACCAACCTTTTTTGGGTCAATATATATCCATGATTCTAAGATAATATGACCCAAGAATTGAAAATTTTTGATCTAGAAGTGGAACATAGAATGGTTGGAATAATGTTGTTTCTCTCTTAGTGTACTCAGAATGATCTCAAGATCATTGGAATGGCCACCATGAGTGTTAGAATACACTAATATTTCTTCCAAAAATACCATGACAAATGAATCAATGTAGGGGTGGAACACTCTAGTCATCAGAGCCATGAAAATGGTGGGTGTGTTTGTATTACTGAACATCATAACTAGGAACTCATATAGACCATAACTACTATGGGATTTTGTACGAGGTATGTTTGATGTCCTTACTTGCATATGGGGATATCACCACCATATGTCAATATTAGAGAAGACCCTAGCTAATCAGATATGGTCAAAGAGATCATCTATTCGTGGTATTCGATACCTGTTCTTGACCATAAGCTAGTTAAACTTTCTGTAATCCATGAATCATCATAAGGTTCCATCCACCTTCTTGGAGAAAATCATAGGTGAACCCCAAGAATATGTACTGGTCCATATAAAACCTTTGACCTCCAAATCCTATAGCTATAAATTGATATCCTAATTCTCTATAGGTTTTACCATGTATGGAGGAATTGACACTAGAGATACTCCTGAAACAAGATCGATTGTAAACTCTACATCTCTCTTAGGAGGTATGCCAGAAAAATCATCAGGAAAGACATACTTGGAATGATATACTATTGGAGAAAAATTATCTTGATGTAAACCCTAATCCTCCATGAAGATATTTTTAATCTGATTGGTCAATCCCCCTAGACCATGATTCTCTTGTCCTAATCTACCAACCTGGACATCGCACTCACCCTTACGTAGATAACTACTTCCACATGGTGATGTAAATTATACTCTGCAGTGATAGTAGTATACAAAATAATGAAAATGAACCAACCAATCCATCTCAAGAATAAAATATTATCCCATCATCTTGAGAACATAGAGGTTCTATATGAAAGGGTAAATGACTACCTTAATGGGATAATCCATACATTGGTGTATGAACTCTGTTTGTACCCCTAACAATATATCTAGGGTCATTACACCATTGTAATATTGTATCTCTTGTCTTATAAATTCTATGATAGATATATAGATAATATATTTTTAAGAACAGGTAACAAATAAAGAATTTATTATAGTATATTCCACAAGAATAATACCTCGTACTATAGATGGTCCTGCAGCCCAATCCTTAGGTATCGACTGTAGTGCATTCAATTAACATGATCCATGGACTAGTGAAATTGATGGAATACCCCAATTATAACTACGATTTTGGAACATCTGGTGATCAGGGGTTTGGATTCCATGAAAACGACCTCCTCTTCAGCCAGTCCTATCATTTATATTACAACTCCCCGCATGATGTGGCACAAAAGAACCCACTCATTAATGTTGAGTGGTCGTGAATCCTTTTCCACTCATAGATGGTCGAAAGGTCCTATAGAAACACTGAAGATGACCCATATGTCTGAAATCTCATCACTCTATTGGGACTCTATCACAATGAGGCTTCAGGTGACCCCATCGTTCACACTTGTGACACACTTTGAAGCTATCAAAACACACACTCTAGTTGTCAATTCCCTAATGAGAAACCTTGAAAGAACGCTTCCTGTCACCTAAATAAAAACTATCTTGACATGAAACTGGTCCTCTATTCCTAGTACAATTACAATCCCACAGGTTACACTAATTGGTAAGATCCTAATAGACTATTGTAGAAAAGTTAGGTAGAGAAATACATTAACCTATATATAGATGGCATATTAGAGACCATCCTCAAAACGTCTAGCATGTAGAATCTCATCACCAGCTAGAGGTGGTGTAAAGAACTACAACTCCATAAAATATCCTGAATATTTGATAACTGACATTGAACCTTTCTCGAGATGTATAAACTCTCTAGCTCTTTCATATATCAGTGTCTAAGGAAATAAATGATCATAAAAGGCAGTTTGGAAATCAACCCACAATATTCCCTCATAATGACCACCCAGGGTAATCACATCTCACTAGAACATGGAATAATCATGTGAAATATATGTATAAATATTGAATTTACCCATTGTAGGTGTCCCTAGGTGCTCAATGATAGAAAAGGTGGCCTCTAGCCAAGACTCACTAGCCGGTGAACCATTATCCCCTGAGAAAGTAGGAGGATGCTGCTGCTAGAACTCTCAAGTCAAATTTGCCATCGTAGGTGCATGCTATGGAGAACCATGCCTAGATTTCCTTATATGTAGGAAACTATTACAAAATTGGTCATCAATTCATAGATCAAGTATAGTAGGTGGTTCCTCGAGTGGCACTCCTGGAGGTAATATTGGCAGTTAAGGGCCCACTGTGTCTGGAGCATGGTCATTTCCACCGTCCAAGAATATGATATAACGTTTTTGTGGTGGTATTGGTCTAAAAATTCCATGAAAACAATTAATACATAGATTAATCAAAAAGATATTCTTACTAGATGAATCTAAATGTACGAAAACTCACTACCCAAGGCATACTACCCCGACTACCCTCTTAGATGGCCATGTATTAGTAAGTTCTCAAGTATATTTTTCATTCCATTTTACATTTAATTACCAGGTTCACTCCTTTACCATTCATAAAAATGAAAATTTGGGATAAGGAGATGAACCATTTAATTTTAGTTATCTTGATACACTTTATAATGGATAGTCATTCCCATTGGATCATTTCCCATACACCTTATCACTGGAATCGAAACCCATTTATTTATAGCATAATGAATTAACTAGGTAAATTAATCATCCCAACCCATGAGGGCCTATACACCACATAAATTGATATAAACAATCACTCAATTGCAACCAACAATAATATAAGCATAATAAAACAATGAAAATATCACTCAATAATTACAATCATATCAACCAATTCAAATAAGTGAAACGAAACTATATAGCATCGAAATATGCTTGACATGTGAATTATAGGTTCCTAATATCATACATGTAACAACATTCCTTTCCCTCATATCATTAGGCCATGTATGAAAAATAATATTATTCAAAACAAGAATCAACTACACCACATAGCTTGTGAATCACCCAATGGTGAAATAATGTAATCTCTAATAGGAAAAACCGAATAACAGTTATATTTTGGGTAACTTGGATTTTACCCCGAACCTCAGTTCATGAAGCCTAAGAAATAATTATGACCAAGTACAAAGCATTCCTAATCTCCAAGCTATTGTCTCTAAATATTAAATCATGAAAATTACCTCCTATGATACAACTTTTTGTTACCCCGTTCACATATGCCACTTAATGGGTGCCCCAATCCTGGTGGGCCACATGGCCTCATACGCATCTCACCAAATTCCATAGGCTACCAACTAATAGTTAGGGCCTAGGGTGTATCCTTGAGGAGACTATAACCTCATTAAAAGAGTGTAACATATTGGATAAATAATAAAAGTGGTAAATAGTGGAAGCAATACAATTAAACAGAATGAAAAATGGAAAATAAATACAATAATAACAATAACTGAAATATCGGAAATAATATAAAACAACTGATGATGATAAGTCATGTATCTAGAAAAATGGAAGACATGGATATGATATCGCATGCATAACATGTTCGAAAAAAGTACAAAGAAAATCAAAAGACTATCCCAAGCATCCTGATCTCCATCTTCGCCATCTACTATCAAGATCCATCCTAAATAGAAAGTAATAAAGTGTTCGAAGTTGTATGATTACCTTTATCAACACCTTCAACCATTTAATCAACTCCAGGTACCAAACTGCACCAAGAGATGGTGTGAGATAAATCTTAGTGGGTCACCACCAATAGTGTTTATAACATCCCACCCGTGTAAAGGGAATGCAACTGTGTGAAAGCATGCATATATAAAGTAAATCAGTAAAATGTTACTAAATACCCAAGTACCCACTTCACCCCTCAGCTAGATTCTATAAATAACAAGTCCATTAATTTATTATTAACAATTTATAAATAGGTAACATGTTAATAATAGTGTAGGATCTAAGTTATGACAAGGAAACCTATAATGACATTTAAAAATGAAATCCCATGGTAATAACCAAGGCAATGTATACCTAAAGGGTAACCAAATCAATAATAATTGTATCTTGGATAAGGGAAAGAGTGTGATCCAAGGAGTATATTCTAATTAATTCAACCATAATATTCCTACTAAATCTGAGGTGATCATCCATGGAAAAACAAGGCTAAGCATTGACTGGGCCCAATGAGATTTGACTATGTCAGTTACTTGTGAATGTTGGATCCAAGGAGTATATCCAAGATATCCAATAATACAATGTGAGGGATCCTACAGTGTCATACTGGGTATCCAAGAATATACAATGATCGAGATCTATGTGGGTTTTAACCTAAGAAATACATATCCTTGAATTAGAATGGCGTTCTTGAGTGATCAAGGCATTCCCTAATAATAATACAAGGATAGATTGAGTCAGGCCACTCTAGTTTGATAATTTAGTCATATATATATTATCAGTTGGATAAATCCTTTCCTTTAATTAGTTTGAATAGTCCATGTATCATGAAACCCTTTAATCAAGTCCAAATTAATCAAAAAGTTCATTTGGTTCATCCTTTGCCTTTCATAAGTGTGATAAGTACAAGTAGTATGAAACCTTTATTAATTGCATTTTAGGAATATTCAATAACTAATTTCCATTATTATACCATCTATTATTGTGGAAAGGGGTGCTATGGACATGAATCCTATTATTTATTTACATTTAATCTGGTCAAGTGATATACTTACCATACATTCCAATTTCGATTTCACATTTAATTATCATGTGATGCACTTGCCTTTGGAAGGTGAAGTGGTGAGAATTCATTGAACATTCCATTATGAAATTCACAATATAAATCAATCCATTTAATATAGAAAATATTAATCTTAGAAGGGTCGATCCAAGTCACACCTAAACAGTGTCTCAAACATGTCAATTCATAAATATCCAATTTTGGCATAACATCCTACATGGGATGAATGAAGTTGTGGATGTAACCACAAAAAATTAATCAATTATATGGAATGTTCATAACCTTATGGTTCTAATGATCATAAGCATGGATTATAAATTTAATAAATGACACTGGATGAAATTTGTGGTCCCCAAAAAACAATTTCAAAATCAACTAACTTTAGGGATGAGATATTGACCACCCACCATAGGGTTGTACCATACTTATCCTATGATATTTCCCTCTGATTTGTCTTATAATGCAGTATATATGAGAAAAAGGGAAAACCAGTCACACCTCGATAATTAGGCTGAGAGAAAGTGAGGATAAGAACAGATGAAAAGGACTCGAGTACATACCGTTGCACATACAACGTGATCAATGGAAGCTCAATCAGATCCCAGATAAATGATACCATTCAATACCTACCTTATGCCTTCAACAATCTCCAAATGAGAAAAAAATGTTAAACCTTCAGTAATTTGGATTAGGAGGAAAACGGAATCTTAATTAGATCATTAAGGGAAATGTGATAAAATTACCCATAAAATAATATGTGCATGGTTTGTCTATATGGTTTTCTAAACCATGTGCAAACCACGCATGTGTACCTAGGGAAAATGGGGAATTCATATGGTTAGAGAAACTATGTACCAGCCGTGTTTTACGTCTTCGTCCAAAAACATGCCACCCTCACTGTTTACTATAAACCATGCACCGGAACTGTTTTTCCAAAATGTTGGGTTCCGGGCCTCGATCAAGACCCAGACTCCCTTGGGACCTTCAATAAAGAATATGGAATACCAATTTGATCCAAAATTATGAATCAGATAGAAATATAAATCATCCATAATTAAGTGAAAAACTGGGCTCTAACACCCACACTCTATCTAGAAAAGTTTCATTTACTTATGGAAAATTATTTCAGTTAATTAATAAAATAGGTGACCAAAAACTATATTTAACTTCATCATATAATTTAAATGAAATATCAACCTCATCATATAATTATCATTCATGTAGAATAAGATAATATATAGAAAAATTGAATAAATGAAAAAACTAATCTTGGACTAATCATAACCGAATACTTATCGTGATACAATCCCCTTTCATAAATTTTTGGCATAAAAAAACTCAACCCCACATGATAGTAATGATAAAGTGTAAAAATAAAAATTATTTTAAACCCAGAATAAATAAAACATTTGTTGAAGGTTAAGAAACTATAATACAATCTCTAGTGATCCAATGATCAAATTAGTACTCCAAGTACACAATCAAAAATATTTTACTGATAGATAAACCCAATTAATTAACATAATATCTCCCCTATATATCCTCATTCATATTTAACTCAATATTCATGTAGACATGGTACCATGTCAACAAGAAATATTATAACTCCCTTACCCTAGTAACATAGATTCGGTGCACTATTACATAACATTGGAATGATCACAATAGATGAAGTCTCGAAATACTGATTAGTATAGTAGCCTTGGAACTACTAGATACATACATAAGTTTTACATTACATCATGAAATAAAAAAACAAAAAAATTATATCCCCTTTGAACACATTCATATACCTGATCCTATCTCTAAATGTAAATCATAATATACTTTTCAAATCCTGGGAAAAAAAACAAAAGAAAGGGGTGAGCTCAGATGCTCAGTAAGGATAACAATATAGAGGAAACTATCATAACAAAACATAAACATTTAAGGAAAGGTATAATACTAAAACAAAATCCTTTAAACATACTCTTCAGCATAATAGGGAAAAGGTAAATAAAATAATTTCGTTTACTTATTCAGATGGATCGTATACCAGTCGAATAATCACTTGTAATATCAATAGCTAATTTCATAATGATGGAATGCATAATGTTGGACATCATAACCACATAGTGACAACCTCGTGCCAAGACGAAAAATTTGATTTTTTTCAAGGCCTTGTTCCAAGACACTAGTTTGTCTCATGAGACCTTCCAATTCATCAAGGAGCTATATAGGGTTTCACCCGTTACATACTAAGTCCAATTCATTCCTCATATGAAAAGGTTGAAACATAACAAAAACATTTGTATTAAAACTAGCATACACAATGTCAATAAATTAACCATAAACCATGAATTGTATAAAAATAACACATCCATAGTCAAAAATATCATAAAACATTCAATACAATATGGATGATTGTATCATTAAAAATCAACTTCAAACATGTGTAAAATCCATCAAAGGATGTTGACATAGATGAAATCAAAACAATTTGAGAGAAATATATCATTCAATTTTGAAATAATTTAAATGTCACATAATTATAAAAGAAAACATTTATTTGGAAAATATTCCTATAATCTTGTAAGGGAAGCTTTGAAGGTGTTATAATGGCAGAAAATAGCCGCACCTACTGTATAAGTTAAAAAATAATTTTGTACCATAGTTTGTCGAAAAGGTCATAAAGTACATTGCTTGGGAAATGACGGAAATATTACATTCAAAAAAATTATAAAATGATAAAAAAGGGTATAAATGACTTTTACCCATATTCTAAGAAATACTTAAAATGTTTTGAAATATATTTTTATGAAAAATGGAAGTTGATGATAAAGAAGTCCCAGTAGATACTTTCGTATAAGAAAACTCATATAAATACAGATATTGAAAATTTAACCCTTACCTTGTACTTTCCTTAGTCGAAGGTAGGTTAACATATTTTATAATAGTGAAATCATTGTTATAAAATTATACAATAACCACATACATAAATATGATATCATATATGATCTTCTTATATTTCATTGTTAATGATATTTCAGTAGTAAAATTCTTTTGGGTGTTAACTGATTTGTTTTACTTTATATGTTTTTTACATAAGTCATGATTGTTATGGATATGATGTATTTTATTCATATAAATGATGATATTATGTTCTTATACAATATTTTTATTCATCAAATGAAAATTATTCTTGAATGGTTATGATGGGGAACAAAATCTCATCGTGTCGTGGAGATGGTAAGTCGTACGTACGCACGAGCGACAAAATCATTCTATTAATAGTGAAATAAAATGTAATTGGATGGAATATTATATACACATAATCATTACCATGTTATATTAATTATTTAAATCAGTTATACTCATTATTATACCCATCCAAAATGAATAGTTGAATAACAAACGACACTATGAAGTGGAGACGGTAAGCCGTATGCGCAGATATAGTGACTTTGAAATTCATACTATGGATAGAATAATGAATATCGGTGTACCATATTTATAATAACATCATAGTATGTATCAGGTACTGTATTTATTATTTTGGTATGAAAAAAACAAAGAAAGAATAAGTGGAAGAAGAAAAGAACTTTGAAATATTTGATGAAATTAATACCTCTTCTTCGAGTTCTTCATTTTGATTTGATCAAAAGGGATCGTTAGGTTGGATTTCTGATCAATGTAAGTACTCTAGCTTTAATAGAGTGTTTTTGGGAGGATATTTGAGTTGGTTTTGTCTGATCCATCTAGCTTTGGATGTATGAAATATATAGAATGAGAAGTACCCTTTTATAAGAGAGGTGAAGGTCACATTAGGAAAATTGTGAAATATTATTTAATTATAAAATATGTTTCGGTTTATAATGGTTCAAAATGGATTTATTTAGAGTATAAGGTGGGTATGGTTCGAAAACCTCTCATCCAATAGGTTTTAGACAATTTTAGGTCACCATATTAACCTTATCTTTTTTATTTAACTAGTAGTTAAATAGATTGACTTTTACCATGTATTCTTGAATTATTATAATAAATGGTTAATAAACTTATAATAAAAGGAAAATAGAACCCAAAATAGTTCAGTATTTAAATATCTAACCTTATCTAGTTCCTTTGGAAGAAACTTCTATTTTTAGGAATATTATGTCATTTAATAAAATATTATATTTTTTTAAAACTCAATTATGTCAATTTAGTCACTATGTAGTATTTTGTTTTTTCTGAAAGTCATAATAACTTTATCACTTTAAAAAAAATATTTAATAAACCCTAGCATGTCATATTAACCTAAAAAATTCACATAATGCATCAAAAGTCACAATTTACATTTATTTTAATATTTATAATATCAATTATTTTAATCTTTCATTGATATGGTAATTACTGCTTCATCATTGTGTCATAAATAAATATTATTATATAATGTCTAAAAAGTATAAATAAAATACCATGATTTAGTAAATTATTTTATAATTATAATGAATATATATATATATTTATTTATCTTATGTATGACTCTATATTAAAAATTATTTAGTTATTAAAATTGGAATTTATCACTTTTAACTTTTCTTTAAATAGAACAATAATAAATGTCCTAATCAAATATAGGTGGATAAAAAAGGATAATATTTTATTCCTAAGGTTTATTTAGGTCAAAATACACTTATCCAACAAAATTTTTACATGTTTTAGGGTAATTTTAATATAATTTTTACCTTTAATTACCTTATTTACTTTTAATCATGGTAAATAAAATTCAAATGTTACTATTCATAAAAAATTATTTCCATCAAATGGAACCACATTTTACCTAATTATGTCAACCGTGTCTCTCAAATTTATGAAATTCAAATCATAGAAGTAATAAAATTAAGTTTTATACAAATTTTCAAATGTTCCTAGAAGGAGGGTAAAAGATGTTAAAAAGTTCAATTAAATTTTATACATATAATTTTATTATAAAAATGAGTCAAATGAATTACATTGAACATATATAGATATTATATATCAATTTAGATATAAAATAAATTTAAATAAATCAAATAATTATTTAAATAAAAATTCGGTTTTAAAAAATAACGTAATGTTTTTCACTATTCATAAAAAATTGAAAGGTATCCGAAAAATAAAAAAAATCACCCTAGGATAATTTTGATATTTAGAATCCAAAAATAAAGTCTATTTTGAAATAAAAAATTTATAAAATTTACAAAAGTTTGTATTAATATTTATAACTGCTTTTTTAAATGGCTAGTTTGATTGGTCGTGGTGTGCTAGAACTCGAGGTTGCGTACAACGCAAGCTATTGTTTTATTCAAATAGAAGTGTACCACGGAATCTTGGGGTATTAAATTATTCCTTCATTCAAATAATTTCTTCCATAAAATTTATATAATACTACTAAATAAAAAGATTCAGGTGGTTCTTCATCATATGCTTTTCAGGTTCCCACGTTTCCTCTTCCATTTTATGGGTTCTCCAAAGAACTTTTATGAGACGAGTCATCCGATTTCACAACAATTTTTCTCTGGTATCAAAAATTCTGATAGGCTCTTCACAATAAGACAAATCAAGTTCTAGTTCTAATTATTTATAGTTTAGTACAAGCTTTGCATCCGGTATGTATTTTCTCAATAGTGATACGTAGAACCCATCATGAACATTGGAGAGACATGGTGGAATTTTCATAAGGTAAGCTACAACTCCAATTTTTTCTATAATTTTTAAAGGTCTGATGTACCTGAGACTTAATTTAACCTTCTTACCGAATTTTATAACACCCTTCTATAGATATACCTTCACGAAAACATGATCATTTACTTGAAATTCCAAATCCATCCATCAGTTATTGACATAGGTCTTTTTCATACTCTGTGATACATTAATGTGGGTTTGGATAATCTCCACCATTTCCATTGTTTCCTCAATAATTTTTGGGCCTAAAAGTTTTCTTTCACCAACATCATCCCAAAAAGATGGTGTAAAATATCTCTTTCCATATAACGCTTCATATGGTGCTATCTGAATACTTGAATGGAGGCTATTGTTATAGGAAAATTCAACAATAGGTAAATACTGGTTCCACATACCTTGAAATTCATGTTAGAATGATCTCAACATGTCTTCTATGGTTTGAATAGTCCATTCTGATTGTCCATCAGTTTGAGGGTGGTAGGTAGTTCTCAAATGATTTTTAGTATCTAGGAATTTCTAATAATTTTCCAAAATCATGAAGTAAAATGGGGATCACGATCAAAAAACATCTATAGGGGTACACCATGAATTCTTAAAATTTCATTAATATATAGTCTTGCTAAACATTAAAGTGGTAATTCTTCTCTTATTTTAAGAAAATGTGTTGTCTTCATAATTCGATCAACAATAACCCATATTGAATCATTCATTCTAGTAGTATTTGGTAGCCCCATGACAATGTACATCGTAATATAATCCCATCTCCACTCAGGTATGGGAAATGGTTGCATGAATCCTCTAGGATGTTTTCTTCTAGACTTCACTTGTTGATAAACCATACATCTTGACACATAATTAGCAATCTCCATCTTCATGTAGTCCCACCAAAAATGTTCCTTCAAATCTCTATACATCTTAGTGCAACCAGAGTGTATAGAGAAATTGGAGCTATGGGCATCATCCAACAATTCCTTTTTTGGATCCGGTATATCGAGAACATAGTCCCTCATCCAAAATATCAAAATTTCATATTCATATATGAAGACAATCAATCTCCCATCATTCATAGCATTAATTTTCCTTTTAAACTCCTCATCATCAGTCTGAGAACTTTTTATCCTTTATATTAAAGATGGTTTGGAAACGATTTGAAAAAGTATTGATGTATCAGCTTCCATGGTAATTCCTATATCCATCTTTACTATATCCATGTATATAGGATCCTTTTTAACACACAACTTGTTCAAAACTCCATGATCCTTTCTACTCAAAGCATCCACCACCTTATTTTCCTTCCCTAATGGTAGTGTATAGTGAAATCATAATCCTTGAGTAGCTCGATCCATCACATTTTTCTTCATGTTGAGTTATTTATGTGATAAAATATACATCAAACTCTAGTGATTGGTATATATCTCAAAATTTTCACCATAGAGATAGTGTATCCATGTATCAAAGAAATTTTTATAGCTACTAACTCAAGATCATGAGTGGGATAATTTTTTTTATGAATTTTTAGCTTCCATGAGGCATTGTCAATAACTCTATCATTCTGCATAAGGACACAACCAAGTCCTTTCATTGAATTATCACTATAAATAACAAACCCATAATTCCCTGATGGTAGATTCAAGATAAAGAATTAACTAATCATTTCATAAGTTATTCAAAACATCCTTCACACTCTTTTTTCAAAACAAAATTATCCCCTTTATGAGTGAGCTTAGTTAATGGGTTAGCCAATCAGACAAAATTCTGGACAAAATGTTGAGAATAACCTGATAAACCAATAAAACTGTGTACCTCCGTTATACTTGTTGTTGCTGGAAATTCTTGGATTTCCTTTATCTTTGAAGGATCAAAAGAGATTCCATCATTAGAGACAATATAGCCAAGAGAAGAAATATTTGAAAGCCAAAATTCACACCTGATAAACTTCCCATATAATTCCTTTCTTCAAAGAGTCTTTAGAATAGTGTGCATGTGATTTTAATGATCTCAATAGATTTTGGAGTATACCAAGATATCATCAATAAATTCCACTACAAAGTTGTAACATCCCGGTTCCAGAAGCCACCCAGAGGCGCCCCTTACATGGTTGGTCACATGGCCCCAAGTGCATTTCCCCACACGCTAGAGGTTGGTGACTAGAATCGAGGGTCTAGGTGTGATAGTGGGGAAACTATGCCCTTATTGGGAGAGTATAAATCAGAAGTAAACAACACACAATAGCATAAGCAGTAAATATCCAACAACAGCAAACAAAAGAAGACTAAAAGTAAGAAACATCTAGAGAACATATATATAAATGATGCATGATACACATGTCTAGGAAATCAAACAAAAAAACCAAAATCCTAGAATACAAACAGTACTAAACCAAAGTACAAAAGAAATATATAAACATATCCTCAGAATCACAAGCCTAAGCTTGGTCCAATGCTCTCCAGCTCCCTAGCATGTCATGTACCTAAAGTAGAAGGGCGCTTTAACTTATCTATACCTACAATAATATAATCCATTTGTTCAAAAAAGCTTTACCCAAACAGGGTGTGAGACTAAATCCCAGTAGGAACCCACCCGAAGATCTGGGCCTAATAGTCAATGAAAATATTGAAGGTGAAATTACAGAAAATAGTAAACAAGTAAGTGATCAACAGAAAACAATCCACAATTCAACTTCAGGAAACATCTAATAAGCAGTTAAACACAAATAGGTAACCCTATGGGATGCGCTCACAGCCATCCCCTCTGGTCCTACCTAACAAGTACACGAAACCCTCTGGGCAGTACACTCAGCCTAACCACTCTAGTTCACTCATATGAATTCATAGAGACTCTCTGAGGAAGCACTCATAGCCAATTCCACTTATAGTCTAAGGTAGTCAGGGACTCTCTGAGGAAGCTCACACGGTCAATTCCCCTTTTATCCCCAAGGTCAATGACTCTCTGAGGATGCTCACTCAGTTAATTCCCCTTATATCCTTGGTTATTCAAAGACTCTATGAGGAAGATAACTCGGTCAATTCCTCTTATAGTCTAGATTAATCTAGGTAATTCAAAGTAAAAAAAATACTCTATGAGGAAGCTCACACAGTCAATTACTCTTATAGTCTAGAGTGCTCAAAGACTCTCGGAGGAAGCTCACTCAGTCAATTCCCCATATAGTATACTACACCAGGTTCTCATGGCCCTGTGTAGGTCAATGTGCATAGCAATACAGTATGGCCAAAGTAAAGCTATATAACTACATGGCTAAACACTCTATAGCATATCAAGCATGTCATAATACAAACTCACCATCCTACAGTAACAAGCATGGAAAATAGGCAAGGCATCCAAACTAGCTAAGAAATACTAAACGGACGTAAATAGAATATGCATGGGAAATACATCCAAATCATATAAATAAACCCTATTCATATCCTAATAACCTTTACAAAAACATGCAATCATGGTAGGCAATCAATAGGGGTACAATGGTAAACATGCAGTACCTCGTTCAAGTGTATTGGTGGAATTTGAACATAATACTCGAAGACATTGAACGGAAAGGAAAAAACCACATACCATGGAATTTTAGGAACAATATAAGTGAACTTAGAAGATTGAAACACCCTATAACATTGAAGATATACAAAATTGTCTAAAACGTTCAACCTAAGATATCTCCCAAGAGAAGAGAAATCTGAGATGGTTCTCTAGGAGAAGAGAGAACTCACTAATGCGATTCTAACACCACCGACGTGGTTCGATTCAGAGGACGGACACACGCTTGGGGGTTCGTCAATGATCTGCAGCCATATGGAGCTCTCGGTCGAACAAGACCTAATAGAAGAGCGTTCTGGAGATTAAATGTGACCCAGTGCATTTAATGAAAAAAAAGTAAATGACATGTAATTTTGAAGTAAACGGTGTGTACTCACTTTTTCTGTACTCCTCATTAAGCAACCTCCAAGTCAAACCCACACGACCGTGTGTGTGGCTACTACACAGCCAGTACACACCCTCCTGTGGCAAGGTAGTACACAACGTGTACTCATAAAGTACCTGGCGTGTACTTAAAAAAATTTCAGAATTTCCTCTTTTTCTCAAAAATGTCCAGAAAAAGAAAGTTATGCCTAAAAAGAAGATCCAAGTTCTTACAAAATTCCCACCTTAAATAAATTCATCCACGAATTTCCCTAGCGGGGCGTAGAAGAAGAAACCATGAACAACTCCTACCACTGTGATCGTATGTCTGCCTCTCACTCCCAAGTCTCGTCCTGTACTCACCGATGCTTCCAAAGCACCCGTACTAGAGGAACAGACCGGCCACAAAGAACCTTCGTAATTCAATCCACAATCTAGATAGGATTCTCCTCAAAGGATTAATCCACTTCTAACTCAACCTCCTCGGGTTGGAAAACATGATACGGGTATGAAAAGTAACGTCTAAGCTGAGAAATGTGGAATATGTCGTGCATATCTCAGTACCTATAAGGTAACTGTACCCGATAGGAAACTAGCCATACTATCTCCAAAAACTCAAATAGCGTGATTTACCTCAGCGAAAGATTACCTTGCCTCCTAATCCTCTTGTGTCCCAACCTCAGTGTGACACGTAGGAAAACCTGATCCCCGACCTCAAACTCCATAGGTCGTCTCTGTTGATCAACATAAGATTTTTGATGAGACTGTGCAGTAAACATCCTCTTCTGAATCAACTCTATCTACTCTATAGCCTCTTGAACAAGATGAGGTCCCAGAAAAGCTACCTATCCTACCTCCATCCAGCATAAGGGTGATCAACATGGCCTACCGTAAAAAGCCTCATAAGGTGCCATATAAATAGTTTCTTGAAAACTATTTTTGTAGGCAAACTCTACAAGATGTATATTCTTCTTCCAAAAACCTCCAAAATCTAGAATGCATGCTCAGATCATTTCCTCAAGAACATGAATCATATGCTCGAACTGGCCATCTGTCAGGGGGTGGTAAGTTGTACTCCAATGTACATATGTACCCAACCCCTTCTACATCCCCTGCTAGACTTGAGAAGTAAAATGTGCATTCCTGTAGGAAACAATAGAGTGTAGAACTCCATGAAGATGTACAATATCTCTGATGTACAACCTTCCCCTCTCATCGACACTGAAGGTCTCCTTGATCGACAAGAAGTGAGAAAAATTCATGAGTCTACCAATGACAACCCAAACTACGTCATTCCCTCAAGGCGACATCGAAAAAAAAATCACAAAGTCCATCGCGAAGTCATTCCACTTCCACTCGGGAATGGGTAACTACTGTAAGAGCACTTTTGGCCACTGATTCTCCACCTTCACCTACTGATAGCTAGAACACCTCCTGAAAAAACCAGCAACGTCCCTCTTCATACCTGGACACCAATACTGATGGTGTAGATCATGATATATCTTGGTGAAGCCAGGATGAATGGCCCAAACTGAGGAATGAAATTCCATAATCAGCTCCTCGCATATGTCTGCCGGTACCCATATGCTCCCCTAGAAACACAATATCTCATCCTCGACTATGGTCCATTTAGGAATAGGGTCCTCTCTTGACACACTCTCCCTTAGGTCTGGACCTTCAAAATCTGATAGCTTCCTCTTTCGAACTCGATCACGAAGATTAGATGTAATACCTACAGATGATAGAAAGGTCTACCCCTGTCTATCATGCAACTCCAAATACATCACAGAGAATAGAGAAATAAGCTGCCACTCACTACTGGCCTCCTGAAATATATGTATCTGAGTCCTCCTTCTCAATGCATTATCCACTACGTTGCCCTTCCCAGGCGTGTAGGCAAGCTAAAAGTCAAAGGAATTTAGGTACTCGACCCACCTCCACTATCTTAAATTCAGATAATACTCAGTGAAGATGTAATTGAAACTTTGTGGTCGGTGAAAACCAAAAAATTCTCTCCCAAAGATAATGTCTCCAACAACGTAGGGAAAGAACAAAAGCTGCAAACTCCAGATCATGTGTCGGGTAATTCCTCTCATGTGGCATCAACTGATGAGACTCGTACGCAATGACTCTATCTCCCTGCATAAGCACATCTCCCAGCCCGATACCTGACACATCACAGTACACAGTATATCTTTTTACCGGCTCAGGCGATACTAGTATCGGTGCTGAAGTCAACCTCTCTTTCAGGTCCAGAAAGGATGACTCACAAAAATCTGACCATAAGAACTTCGCACTGTTCTTAGTCAGACTCCTCAGTGGTGCTGCTAAGCATGAAAAGTTCTATATGAAACGTACGTAGTATCCAACCAGCCCTAGAAAACTACAACTCTCACTTTATCTAGGTCTACTGATACTCCTTCCACTGAGATGATATGACCCAGGAAGTGAATCCAATCCATCCAAATGTGTCACTTTGAGAGCTTAGCATATAACTGATGCTCCCTCAGTGTACTCAAAACGATCTCAAGATAGGTAGCATGGTCATGTCGAATGTGAGAGTACACAAAGATACCGTCCACAAAAACAACCATGAAGAAAACCATGTATGGATGGAAAAATTGGTTCTTCAGTGCCATGAAAACTATAGGCGTGTTCATGATACCGAACAACATAACCATATACTCGTATAGACCATACCTTCTCCAGAAGGCTATAAGAGGTATATCTGATGGTATAACATGAAACTGATGATAACTGGACCTCATATCAATCTTCGAGAAACCTGGGCTCCTCGAATATGGTAAAAGAGATCATCTATCCTCGGCAAGGGATATCGGTTCTTGACCATCAACTAGTTCAACTTCTGATAATCCACACAAAGCCTGAGGGAGCCATCCGCCTTCTTTGCAAACAGGAAATGTGAACCCCATATAGAAGTACTAGGTGGGGTGAAACCCTTTTCCAGCATCTCCTCCAACTACTTCTTGAGCTCCTATAACTCTGGTGTAGACATCATATGAGGAGGAATGGACCCCGGTGCCACTCCTGGAACAAGCTCGATCGAGAAGTCTACCTCACGCTCTAGAGGCAAACCTGAAAATTACTCTAGAAAGACATCTCTAAAATGATCCACCACTGGAGGAAAGTCTAACTGAGAATTACCTTGATCGTACAAATATAAACTAGCTATATGGGTTGTAACTCCTCTCAACCCATGATGCTTTGATCCCGCTCTGCTTTCCTGGACATCCCACTTACCCTTATGGAGAAACAATACACCCTCTAGTGATGTGAAATTCACCTTGTGGTGATAACAGTCAATGAATTCCTGGAAGGGAACTAGCGAGTCCATTCCGAGAATGACATCATAGCCTATCATCTCTAGGACATAGAGGTCCCATAAAAAGTGACACCCACCAACCTCTAGAGGGAACTCCTTAAACTGACGTACACTTTCCGTTCTAGTCCCCAACGGAGTGTCTAGTGTCAATATATCAGTAGATGTAAAGATGAAGAGCCCAAATATCTCCACAATAACAAAAGATATGAAGCTATGGGAAGCCCCTATATCGAAAAGAGAAGATGCTAAAATCAAGGCTACTAAGATCGTACCTAGAAATGTGTAGGGTATGGGATTCTGCTCCTGCTGGGTCAGCTCCACTGCAAAAGTCTGGCCTGCTCCACAACCCTATGACCCTACCTAACCACTCTGAGCTGATCCACCCTACTGTCATTGAAAGACCAGTGACTGACCACCCCGACCCCGACCTCCCCCTCGGCCCGAACGACTGGAAGAACTCCAGTTCCTAGACTGATGAGAAACGGGTGGCACTGCTCTTGAATGATGAGTCATATAAGAACATATGTCACCCACTACTGGTGAGAATAAATGACAGAAGCACGAAGGTGAACCATCTTTCCACAAGATCGGCACTCCAATGGGTCTCTCGAGAAACGTGGCCTCGTATGCCCTCTCTTCCTGCACTAGTAGCACACAACCTGGCTACCAGAATATGTATCCTGCCTTCTCTGATATCCTCGTGCAAGCTCCCTGTAATTCTTCCTACCATCAGTCAAGGGAATACTAACATTGGACGTCGAACCACCCTGGCTCACTGCTCTATAATCCCATAGATTGCGCTTTGTGATCAGCACCTGGTTGACGATAGAGGATATCGTAGTCAACCTGAAGATGTGCACCTGATATCGGATGTCATTCCTCAGACCATTCTCAAACTTTTGTGGAAGGAATAAATCACCACCTTCTCGAATAGGTGTGAAACACTTCAGATCTATGAAGTGAGAGGAATGATCTATAACAGAAAGAGTACCCTGCTCTAGACTCATGAACTCTCGAGCTCGATTGGCCCACAAGGTCTCCGGATAGAAGTAATCGTAGAAGATGTGTCGAAACTCATCCCAATCCATATTCTGCTGGCGTCCCACCTGTGAGATCACATCCCACCACCTGTTGGCGGAGTGTCAACGCATATAGTTGGTGAGATTCACCCTCTTCTCTGGAGGTATCTCCATATGCTCAAAAATAATTAGCGTAGCTTCTAGCCATTACTTTGCTGCCTGGGGTCCTCCATCCCCTAAGAAAGTAGGAGGATGCTGCTGCTGGAAGACCCGCATAAATTCTGCCATTGATGGGGCAGGAGGTGGCGCTCCCTAAAGGGTCTGCATCATCCTCAAAAATCCCTCTTCTAACTATTCATCAACACCTATGTCAGTTATAATAGCTAGTGCCAAGACTGGCACAATGGGAGGATCTGCTGGAAGTCCCTGATCTGCCATGTCCAGTGTCTGATCTCCGCCTGGAAATTGGCGCACAACTAGAGGATGCCTCGATGGCATGACTCTAAAAGATCCATCACACACCTTATATCCATATTATCAAGGAATGAAAACTAGAATCGTAGGTAGGGAACAAGAGAATGAAAGAATTTATGTTTTAAAAAACATCACTACTTTGCGTGTACAATTACTACACGATGTGTTCCCTTAAGTCATTTACATGGGTGTGTACACCTACCCAAACTGGTTGTGTAACACCTGAAACACACGACATGTTTTCTTAACACACAAAATATACTTGAATCCCCTTTTCCTGCCCAATTCCTTCTACACGGTTAAGCTACACGGCTCTCCTAAGACAATACTACATGGAGTGTTTAAGATAGAAATGTCATGTACTAGACATGCTTCACCTGGACCGTGTTGTTAGTGACATGACCTGACACATGGAACACACTACATGGCATGTTCAAGGTGGACACGATGTGTTTGTGAAAGGATTAAACTGACCCATGTTGTTGTTAACATGGCTGGCTACATGGCTGACACTACACGATGTGTTCCAGATGGACACAACGTGTACGAGAAGGGATAACAGCGACCCGTGTTGTTCATGACACGACCGGGTACCTGGGTTAGACTGCACGACATGTTCAACTGGTACATGGCTTGTTCCTATAAGAAATTAATTATCTCTTGTATCTTCCCACACAGCCTATGACATGGTTAGAGACTATATGGCATGTACATAGTGTACACGACATGTTTTTAAGAAAAGAAATTTCTTCCCAAACATAAGAACACATGGCATGTAGTAAAAACTACACGATATGTATTCTGGGATTTTCCAGACAGTAAGCCTTAGAAACTACTCTGGAGCCCATAAAAACACTGAAAAGAACATTAGAGTGCCAAATTCCCGTTTCTGAGGACCCATACTCACCATGAATCAAATTTTGGCATCTTCTATATGCAATAACGGGGAAAATAAGGCAATGATCCACCAATTTCTGGTCCATGAGGGCCCATAACACCTCAAGAACCAATGCTTGGCGTTCACTCAAACACACACTTACAAAAAAATACCCTATCAAAACAGTAGATATTTTTATCAAGGAATATATCAGAAAATCATGCATATTCTACAAAACACCTATCACAACAACATGAAATCACTAATGCATCCTAAATGACATGGCAAGAATCCATGACATGTGATTTATAACAAGTGCCTATATGATGCGTGAGTTGGAATACCCTTATCTCATAGGGTTTCAACAGAAATAGAACCTCAATAACATCAATATTAATAGTAAAAAACATGTGAGTCATCCAACGGTGAAAATCAGATCAACTGTAAACTTGAAAACCCATAAGAAATTGCAATAAATAGGGCAGATTAGCTTTTCCCTGTACACAGGTTAGCTACTCCCAGGAACAACTTACTACCAAGTACCTATTACTTCCTATCCCTAGAAAAGGGCTCCAAACAGTAAATCAAGAGAAAAGAATTCCTCCGATACCACTTTGTAACATCCCAGTTTTGGAAGCCACCCAGAGGCACCCCATACCCGGTTGGTCACATGACCTCAAAAGCATTTCCCCGCATGCCTGAGGCTGCCGACTAGAAGCGAGGGCCTAGGCGTGATAGTGGGGAAACTATTACTTCTTTGGAAGAGTAAACTTCGGATGTAAACAACACACAATAGGGGAAGTATTAAATATCCAACAAAAGAAAAAAATGGAAGAATAAAAGTAAGAAACAGTTGGAGCACATATATATAAATGTTGCATGATACACATTTCTAGGAAATCATCCCAAAAAACCACAATTCTGGAATAAAAAAAGTACTAAACCAAAGTAAAAAAAGAAATAGATAAATAGATCATCAGCATTGCAAGCCTAAGCTTAGTCCCATGATCTCCATCTCCCTAGAAAGTCATGTACCTAAAGTAGAAGGGTGCCTGCCGTTATCTATACCTGCAAAAATATAATTTTTTTGGGACCAAAAGCATGACCCAAACAGGGTGTGAGAATAAATCCTAGTAAGCAACCACCCGAATATTTGTTCCTAGCAGTTAGTGAATATATGGCAGGTGATAGTACGAAAAACGGTAAACAGGAAAGTGATCAACAGTAAACAATCCACAGTTCAACATCAAGCAATAGAAAATCAATAGCTAAACACAAACAGTTAACCATCTGGGAAGTACTCACATGCATCCCCTCTAGTCCTACCTAACAAGTACATGCAACCCTTTGTGTAGTACACTCAGCCTAACCCCTCTGATCAGTCATAAGAATTCATAAAGGCTCTCTGAGGAAGCACTCACAGTCAATTCCCCTTATAGTTGAAGGTAGTCAAGGAATCTCTAAGGAAGACCACACGATAAATTCCCCTTATAGCACCAAGGTCAATTACTCTCTGAGTAATCTCACTCGGTCAATTCCCCTTATATCCCAGGTCATTCAAAGACTCTCTGAGGAATCTCACTCGGTCAATTCCCCTTATAGCCCAGGTCGTTCAAAGACTCTATAAGGAAACTCACTCGGTCAATTACCCTTATATTTTAGATTAATCAAGGTAATTCAAAGTAAAAAAATAACTCTATGAGGATTCTCACACCGTCAATTCCTATTATAGTCTAGAGTTCTCAAAGACTCTCTCAAGAAGCTCACTCGGTCAATTCCCCTTATAGTATACTACACTAGGTTCTCACGACCCTGTTTAGGTCAACGAACATAGAAATGCAGTATGGCCAAACTAAACCTACAGAATTACATGGATAAATATTCTACATCATATCAAGAATTTTATAATATAAACTCTCTATCCTACAACAATAATCTTCGAAAACAGGAAAGGCAGCCAAACTTGCTAAGTAGGACCAAATGGTTGTAAACAGAATATGAATGGGAAATACATCCAAATCATAGCAATCAACGCTATTCATATCCTAATAACCTCTACCCAAACATGCGTTCATGGAAGGATATCAATAGGGGTAAAATGGTAAACACGCAATACCCAGTACAAGGGTATTGGTGGAATTTGAACATAATACTCAAAGACTTTGAACAAAAAGGCACAAACCACCTACCTCGGCATTGTTTGAATGATATACATGAACCTCGATGCTTGAAACATAGTAGAAAGACGAATATCTACAAAAACATCTAAAACTTTCAACCCACGATATCTCACAAGAAAATATAAATCAGAAGATGGTGCTCTAGGAGAAGAGAGAAATCACCGATTTGATTCTAACGCATCCGACAGTGTTCGATTCAGAAGACGAACATACGCTTGGGGGTTCATCCAAGATTCACAGCCGTACGAAGCTTTATGTCGAAGGAGACCTAAAATAATATTGTTCTAGCGATTAGACGCAACCCCAGTGCATTTAATGAAAAAAAGACATGGCGTGTACTTTTGAAGTACACGGTGTGTACTCATCGTTTCTGTACTCCGCTTTAAATGGCTTCCAAGTCACTCCCACACAGTCGTGTTTATGGCTACTACATGACCATCACACAAACTCCTGTGGCATGGCGGTACATGGCGTGTAGTCATAAAGTACACAACGTGTACTTAGAAAAATTCTAGAATTTCCTATTTTTCTCAAAAATGACCATAAAAAAGAAAAGCATACCTGAAAAGAAGAGATGACTTCTTACAAAAGTCATCAAGATATTCCTTGAAAAATATATTCATTATATCTATGAAGAAAGGGTGCGTTAGTCAGTCCAAAAGACATTACTGTAAACTCATAATACCCATACTGGGTATGAAATGTTGTATTTGGAATGTATTCCTTCTTTATGCACAACTGATGATATCCATATCAAAGGTCAATCTTTGAGAAATATTAAGCTCCATGAAGTTGATAAATAAATCATCAATGAGAGGTAGGGGATACTTGTTCTTTATTTTTATAGAATTGATCTTTCTGTATCCAATGCACAACCTCAGAGATCCATATTTCTTCTTAACAAAAAGAACAAGGGCTCCCCATGGAGAAACACTAGGGAGAATAAATACTTTATTATTCAATTCATCTAGTTGTTTCTTTAGTTCCACTAATTCCATAGTGTCCATTTTATAATGGGTCTTTGATATGGTCCATGAACCAGGAATTAAATCAATGGAAAACATAATTTCTCATTCTGGAGGATGTCTATGTAACTCCTCTGAAAACACATCAACATATTCTTGCATAATAGGTACATCCTCTATTTGAACATTCCATTACTCACCCATAGTTATTTCATTCTATTCCTCCAAAATAATTTAATTAAGTAGATCTAATGGGAGTGGATCTAGTTGAGAAGTAAGTGGTGATGTTTCTTATCTAAAGATAAGTGATTCCTTTATCATTATCAAAAATTGTAATATCCTTTTTCTTAAAATAAAATTTCAAATCATGGTCTGAAATCCAATCTATACCGAGGATTATATAAAATTCAATCATGGGTATGACAATAAGATTATAAGATAAATCACATTTATATGCCCAAATGGTAACTAATGGATAGAACTTTGTTGCAATGATACTTCCCTTTAGAGTTTTTACTAAAAAATCCATTGTTAAATAAAAATGGAAATATCAAATTTTCTTGGAAAATTAGGATGATATGAAAAAATGTGATGATCCAGAATAAATAAAGCACTTTATAATTTGGAGGAAACGATTAATGTACCATCCACCATGTCATTCAGAGCATCAATTTCAGCAGTAGTGATCGCATAAGCTTAGACTTTCTTATTTGGTCTTTTCTGATGTAGGTTTCCTTAACCCTTTAGGATATTAGTTTTCATAATTCCCCATTTCTCTAAAATTGTAGAATTAAACATTTATAACCTATTTATTTCCCATAAAATCATGAACATGGTGTCCTTTTCCTCCACACTTGTAACAAAATCCCATTCCCTTCAAGAAAGTACTGAGGTGTTTCTTCCCACATTGACTACAGGATGGAAATTCAACCTTTTTCTTCTTCCCCTTATTTCCATTTCTAGAGAGTTCAAAAAATTTCTTCTTCTCTTGTTTTTCTTTAAAGTCGTAGGACTTAAAGAATTCCTTTTCTATCTTGATAGAAAATGAGACTATATCTTCGTACGTTGATTATAATTTTTCGTCTAATGCTCATCAGAGAAATGGTTTTAACCCATCAAAGAATCGATCAATCTTACTTCTTGGGTTACATATATAATTTGAATCATGCATTGATAACATTTTATTGTTTTCCTCATACTTTTCAACATTCTCATCCTCCTTTTACCTTAGAATCAGAAATTGACTTTCCTTATCTCCTCGATGTTCATGATGAAATTATTTTTCTAAGAAAATATCTTTAAACTCCCTCAATTCCATATTTTATACTTCTTCATCCTCTTTTGTGTTTTTAATTAATGACCACCATTTATATTCATCTCTCGTCATGTGATAAACTGACATGAAATCATTTTCGATTTCGATACTCCCCAAAGAATTAATTTTTTTCTCTAAAGAACTTATATACTACTCAGTTATAAATGGATTTGTAGTCCCATTGAATGTTGGGGGTTGTTTCTTCATGAAGTGGTCAATAATTGAAACTATGAGTTATGGATCAGGGTGGTCCAAAAGGTTAAGGTTATTATTTATAACCTAGGTGATTTTTTCCAGTATGGTTATAAGCTTTTCAACACCAATCTCATCACCGGCTCCACTATAATTATCTTGAGTAGGAGTTAAATCCCTAAATTGATTATGTGAATTGATACAGTTTCCATTCCTTCCAATAGGCACCATATCTAAATAGTGGCATACAATAGATTAGTTTATGAATCGCAATACAAAATTCCCAACATGTAAAATACCTAAAATAAATTGAACAGTTTATGCATATAATCTGTAATCATAAAAAAATATTTGAGGAAGTATTAACTCCTAAATCATTCATAATGGATTGTGAAGAAAATGTGAATTATCTTAAAAAAATCCCCCGAGAGTGTCAATAACAAGAGTGAATCAAGACCCATTATCGTGTACTAATATATCCCAGGTCAAGCCCAAAACTCCTTGTTGGAGTTTTCATTCCTAGGTACATCTATGCTAGATCCACCTATACCTATTTTTATCTAGATAGGGATGTGTTTTCTTGAAAAACCCATATAATATTTTCACTACTATTTTTTTGGATTTTTTCAATACTAATCCTCAAAGTCTATGTTAGGGTAATGTTCTTTAATTAGAGTTTATCTAAATCTAGTTTCCACGGTTTGTAATAAACTTTCTTTGATAACAACTGTAATGCCCTGACCCTAGTTACCCAGAGTCTACGCATTATTACATAACATTGAAATGATCACAAGAGATCAAGTCTCAAATGACCGATTAGTTTAGTAGCCTTGGTAGTAAGAGATACATACATAAGTTTAACATTACATCAAGAAATAAAAAAACAATAAAAATGTGTCCCATTTGAACACAGTCAAATCCATTAGCCTATTCCTACATGTCAATCATAATATATTTCTTCACATCAAAGTAATAAAAGAAAACATAATAAAGGGGTGAGATCAGATGCCTAGTAAGGATAACAATATAGAGAAACTATCATAAGAAAACATAAAAATTAAAGGCAATGTATAAGACTAAACCGCAAGACTTTTAAAATTAAAGTTTTTCATAATATGGAAAAGATAAATCATATAATTCCATTTAATTATTCGCATGGAAATTCTACTAGTCGAATAATAATATTTAATATTAATAGCTAATTTCATAATGATGTAATTCATAATGTCGAACATCATAACCACATAGTCAAGGCCTCATTCCAAGACTACCAATA
The DNA here is from genome assembly GCA_963277665.1 of Viscum album. NCBI lineage: Eukaryota > Viridiplantae > Streptophyta > Magnoliopsida > Santalales > Viscaceae > Viscum > Viscum album. The sequence goes on from OY728141.1 coordinate 519,611,796, forward strand.
ATATTTTATCAATGCCTTTATCCAAAACACTAGTTTGTCTCATTAGGCCTACCGATTCATCGAGGAGATATAACATGATCCTCCCGTCACTTACTAAGTCCAATACATTCCTCACATGAAAAGGTTGAAACATAACATAAGCATTCGTATTAAAACTAGCATACAAAATGTTAATTATTTAACCATAAACCATGAATGGTATAAAAATAACACATCCATAGTCGAACATATCAAGGAACCTTCAATACAATATAGAAGTTTTTATCATAACATATCAACTTCAAACAATTGTAAAATCCATCAAAGGATGTTGACATAGATGAAATAAAAATAATTTGAGAGAGATATATTTTTATATTTTGAAATCATTTAAAATTATCTTAATTATAAAAGAAAACATTTATTTTCAAAATATTCTTATAATCTTGATAGGGAATCTTCGAAGGTGTTATAACAGTGGAAAATAGCTTCACCCACTGTATAAGATAAAAAAGTTGACATTAAATTGTCGAAAAGGTCATAAAGTACCTTGTTTAGAAAATGATGGAATGATTACTTTCAAAACATTTTAAAAAATTCAAACAATGGTATAAATGACTTTAACCCATATTCTTGTAAATATTAAAAATGTTTTGAAATACATTTTTAAGAATCATGGATGTGGATGATAAAGAAATACCATTAGATAATTACGTATCAACAATCTCAGATAAATAAAGAGATTGTAAAATTATCCCTTACCATGTATTTTCCTATGTTGATGGTAGGTTAACATCCTATATACTGTTGAAATCATTGTTATTAAATTATACAATAATCACATGCATAAATATGATATCCTATATGATCTTTTAATATTTCTTTGTTAATGATATTATAGTAGTATCATTGTTTTGGGTGTTAACTGATTTGTTTTCATTTATATGTTTTGTTACGTAAGTCATGTTTGTTATGGATAAGATTTATTTGATTCATATATAAAATTATATTGGGTTCTTTGAAAAATTTAAATCATCAAATAAAATTTATTCTTGAATGGTTACGACGGGGAACGAAATCTCATCACGTTGTGGAGACGGTATGCCGTACGTAGGCAGGTGCAAAAAAATCATTCTATTAGTGGTTAAATTGTATTTAATTGGATGGTATAATATATATACTGATTAAGTAACATGTTATATTTATTATTTACATGAGTTTTACTCATTTTTATACAAATCATAATAATGAAGTGTTAAATAACTAACTACACCATGATGTGGAGACGGTAAGTCGTACATACGCACGTACAGAGACTTTATCATTAATAGGATAGATAGACTGATGAATATTGTCGTACCATATTTATAATAACATCACAGTATGTAGAATGTATTGAAGTAATTATTTTCATATGGAAAAAACAATGAAAGAGGAATTGGAATAAGACAAGAACTTTGAAATAGGTGATGAAATTATTACCTTTTCTTTGGGTGCATCCTTTTTATTTGATCAAAACGGCTCCATAGGTTTTCTTTATGATCAAAGTAAGGACTATAAGTTGAATTTAGGGTATTTGGGAGGATATTTGAGATGGTTTTTGCTGAGAAAAATGGTTTTGGTGGTGTGAAATTAAGATAAGGGGAAGTGCCCTTTTATAAGAGAGGTGAGTGTCACTTTAGAAAAAGCATGAATATTATTTTATTATAAAATCATTTTAGGATTATAATTGATAAAAATTTATTTATTTTGATGATAAGGTGGGTACGGGTCCTAAAACATTCAACCAATAGGTTTTAGACAAGTTTCAGTTGCCGTATTAATCCTATCTTTTAGATTTAACTCTTAGTTAAATAGTTTAAATTTTACCATGTCTTTATGTATTATTATAACAAATAGTTAATAAACTCGCTATAAAAAGACAAGAGGACATCAAGTGGTTCATTATTGACATATATAACCTTATCTATGTCCTTTTTCTAAACGTTATTTTTTTAGGAATATTATAACATTTAATAAAATCGTATTTGTTTTAAATAATCATTTATGTCAATTTTTACACTATTTAGTATTTTTTTTGAAAGTCATAACAACATTATCACTTTTAAAAAAATATTTTAATCAAACATATAATTCCATATTAACCTGTAAAATTCATGGAATGAATTAAAAGTCTCCATTTAAATTTATTTTAATATTTATAATATCAATTATTTTAATCTTTCTTTAATAAGGTAATTACTACGTCATTATTGTGTCATAAAGAAATTTACTTATTTAATTTCTAAAAATTATAAATAAAAAAACATGATGTAGGAAAAAAATTTAGATTTCTAATGAATTTTTTTTTGTCGAATTCATATTATGTATAACCCTATATTAAAAATGGTTTATATATTAAAATTTGAATCTATCCATTTTAACTATTCTTTAAATGAGATAATAATAAATGTCCTAATCTAATCCAAGTGGATAAAAAAGGATAGTATTTCATTCCAATGGTTGAATTAGGTCAGACTAACCTTATCCAATATAATTAGGACATGTGTTAGGGTAATTATAATATCATTTTTACCTTTAATTAACCTATTTACTTTTAACCATGGTAAATAAAATTCAAAAGTTACTATTCATAAAAAAATATTTTCATCTTTTTGAACCACATTTTACTTAATTATGTCAACCGTCTCTCTCAAATATTTTAAATTCAAATTATAGAAGAAGTAAAATTATGTTTTCTACAAATTTTCAAATTTTCCTAGAAGGTGGGTCAAATATGTTAAAAAGTTCAATAAAATATACGCATCATATTTTATTATAAAATGTATCCAATTAATTAAATTGTACTTATATGGGTATTATATATCAATTTGGAATTTAAATAAATTAAAATAAAATAAATAAATAATTAAATAAAAAGTCAGTTTCAAACAATTGTACTTGATTGGTCGTGGTGTCCTAGAACTCGAGGTTGTGTACATCGCAAGCTGTTGTATTATTCAAAGAGAAGCATACTATGGAAGCTTGGTGTATTACAAATAGAAGCATAAACACCTTCAAAAAAAAATCGACAATAGTATCAAATAGATGATGAATTGATTTGAATTTATATATGGTAGATACTACACTTGTTTCATGACTTGTAATTCATGACGCAAACACCAACCTAACATGAACATAATTAGGTTACTCTTCAGAAACACAATATGGACCCATGAACACGTTTCATGAGAACAATCTCCCTTATCTCTCAAAAAACAATATATTAACTACTTAAGTGAATTATTTGTGTGACCTTTTATATTCATACCAATATAGGTTCTCCAACTCTATTTTGAATCACATACATTCTAAATAATTTCATTGTAGAAACCTTTCATGGTGTGACCCAGCTCCATTATGAACTCCCCTCACATCCTAAACTCTATCTTCAACTTCAATGGTTGTGAGATTAGAATTCACTATATGAATCTCTTCATGAATCATTGAACATGTAACATGTAAGAATATGATGCAGTGTGAGGAAATAGGGTCATGAAATGAGCTCCAAAACCCAAAATACACAATGGAGCTAACCCAAACCTGAAAAAATAATAAATCTTAAAAACAATGTCCCTCTAATAGTTATCCATAAAAAAAACTATAAATGGATATTAAAAAAAAACTCCTCATAGTGGAAAAAAACCCATTAAGAAATGAGCACTTCTTATGTCCCACCTTACTTCAGGTCATGTTGTAGATAGAAGATCCCCTCATGCATGAAAAAACCTTACATAATATCTTCTCAAGGAGTAGAATCAATACGCATTACCATAAAAATTACATATACATGAACTCACTTCACCATGAATCATGGTTTTCTTAGTATTCACACAAGGGTATAGATAAAATTTTATTCTCTTACTAGACTCATATGGTGTTTCATTCGTGTTGTTTCATAGTGAACAAACAATAAGAGCGAAATGATAACTCTAACACCTAAAATTAGGAAACTAAATTGGTTTAGTATCACTCCATCAATGAACAAATCAATTATTTTGAATAGTTCCTCCACTCACTAAATACGAAATTTTACTTTTAATTCTCCAATATCTTCTTAATAATATAGATCATTCTTGATCCACATCATTTTCCTCCCATGTTTTCTCTATATACTTTGTCAACTCATACCATGGTGTTTCACTAAATTATTTCTCGACCTATTTCCTACCACTTACCCACATTGTATCCTAATTTTTAATATTATTTTCCTTATCTACATCTTACCTAGTGTTTGGATGCTTCTATGATGTTGTCTATGGTTGGAATATTTAAAACATCAAAAATTATTTTCCCTTAACTTTGAAAATACACTTCTGCTTATAATGTTTCACTTTTTATTCAAAGTGTGAATTTAAATATTCAACACCAGTAGAAATATTATATCATGAGAAATATGGGGAAAATAATTAAATAGTTAAATCAAAGAAATTAAAAATAAAAAAAATACAAGAAAAATGATCTATCAAACCACCCACATTTAAGAGCTTATTTGTCTTCAAGAATGAAATCACAATATTATCATAAATTAAACCCTGTCTAACCACATTTTTAATATCTATTTTTTTAAAAATTGAATTATTTTTATTAATTTAATAAAATTTCACACATCCCATAAGAAAATTCAATTCCTCATTTTTCAAGAAACCAAAATAACCATGAATTTTACTTTCTCTCATTAAATAACGATTCTTCTATTAGAATCCATTAATATATTTTAATTCATCATTAATATGTAATCAAATTTGTGATCTACCTCACTTAAAATCATCATATCATCAATCTATGTACTTTTTAGTTAAGTATTTTTAATACCTATTGAATAGGCATACTAACCATAGTCTTGGAAATCACCACAAATAACAACCCTTATATATTTAAGAATAATAAATAACCATGAGGATTTTCATAAATGTATTTAATTACTCTACGGTTGAGGGTTGCTGGGTAATTGGTGTGAAATTTTAAAATCAAAAAATGAGATTAAACTCTAAAGTATCATGTATGATAAAAAATTAGAATCTCAATATAAAATCATCCTCAAATATTGATATCACCAAACACTCTTCTTACTCATGTTAGGAAAAAATTAATGATAATAATTATAATTAAATACCCTATATTTCCAAAAATAACTCATTTTATCAGTCAAATTCATTTTCATGTTTTTTTAAATGAATTGATTTTATTTTACCAATAATGATTATCCACTTTTTATAGGATAAAATATAAATTACATTGAAGTAAATATATTAACATTTACCCCACACCCAATGATAATGCCTCACATGATCACTTATTTAATACCCAATATCCCCTTCAAACAATGAAATGCCTCTCCACCAACACATATTCAGTTATAAATCATTCAAGAATACTAGGAATATGGGTAGGAATGATATAATATGGTATTAACGTGGATTACCTATAAAGGTTATTAATTTATTATATGGTCTTAAAAGAAAGATTCAATGAAAAAGCATGTATAAATGGTAAAAGGGATTAAGTAAAATATATTTCCATCAAATTGACATGACCTTTTTCATTCATTTCATTGAAAATATATTAATGTAAGTTATAGTATGTCTACATTCCTCATGTGTCTTTCAAGAAATATGGTATAAAAATGAATATAAAAATTATATTAGAACCTTCTCTAGAATGGTAAAAAAATATTTTTACAATCTCTCATGGATTAAATAATAAAAAAATATAATACACATAAACATTAAAAAATAAAAGAGTGAAAAATGATTGGAAAATTTCATCAATAAAAATAAAACAATATTTATAAATCATTAAATTAATACTCTCATTATTTTAGTTACTCATTTTTCAACCATCATACCCATTCATTATTTATATCAATGATACATAAAAATTAAAAATATGGGATTCCTTAGAAAATATATAACTATTGATTAAATAATACTTTAAAAAGTTTAATTATGCCTTGAAAATTACCTTAAACTCAAAAAACATGTAAGAAAATACAGGGAACTAATGGAAATTCCTGAGTGTTAGGATATACTCCCAAATGCTTCAAAAAAATTCCCATTTCTTCATTCATCATATTATATAATCTTGTTTCTTTCTTCATCATCATGGACCTATGAATTAAAAATATAAAACTGAAAGTACATGGTTTATGATCAATTAATCTAAAAAATAACATAATAGGAGATCGAATCTACATCAAAAAATTAACTCTAAACTAGGTTCCTAAAATATTATTCCTAAATCCATAAAAAAATCTATTTTTCCTCCCACAAATAAAATTTTTAATTAATTTTTGGAAGATATTATATTTTCACATAATGTGGTAGAATATTTTAAATAAGATACCTAATATGAATTAATCATTGGTAAACGTTGGGACTCATATATATAAATGAATATTTTTTCCTAATCTGAAACCAATTTTAGTCATCGCTGAGGGGTCACTTTATAAAATTACATAGGAAAAATCCACCAGTGTTTAATCAGTCCCAAGAAAACAATGTCAGATCAAGGACTAGACAACCACTCTAAACCTCTTGGAACTTCATTAATAAAGAATATTCTTCATCATCTATAATAATTTCTTGTAATATTATTCTATACTTCTATCCTAATTCTCACTATCTGTTTTATTCTTCATGGTAGATACATATTCTCTTTAATATATAGAAACAAAATCCTCTAATTCTATTTTTCATTGTTCACTTAAATACTCATTTTCCATTAAAATTATTCATTTCTCAGTGGATGTTAAAAATATATTTATCACTGAAATCCCATAATGATGATTCACCACATTGAAAATCGATCAAGGTCATTCCCATTTCTAAAAATTTCCTTCCCATAATAAGTTTCATCTTCTATTCATTTAACTCGAGCATGAGGAAGTCACATGTAAAATAGAATTTATTTTCCTTAACCAGAATATACATAATCAAACCACATGGATAGTTCACCATTATTTTTACCAATTAATGTAAAACACTTGTGGGATAAAACTCATATAATCTCAATCTTTTTAAAGTTATGTATGACATTATTTTGAATCTACCTCTGAGATCACACAATGATTTTCTTAAATAAAAAGATCAAATATTTATTGGAATTAAAAAAACAACCTAGATCTTATTTATTCTTTGATAGACTCATCGAAAGCATGGTTCCTTGTGTTTGTTCTTAGTTAAAATTATTTATTTCATTAAATTTGAATATATTGGTATGTTGGTTAATTATTCAAAAAAAGGGATGTTAAAATGATGTTTCTTAAAAATTTCTAGAAACATACGCTTTTTCCTTCAATATTATCTTTCTTTAACCTCTCCAAGGAAGGCGGTGGATCTTTTAAGGTGGTATTGTTTCTTTATTTAGAATAATGATATCAAATTCTCTTATTATAAATAAAACATAAAGTTCTATATAATGGAAATAAGGGATTTTACATTTGTCTTTCTCTTGAATATGTTAATGGTTAAGAGGGAGAGAACCAGCATGGATGTAAGTTTCTTGAAACACTAATTTGTTAGGAAAATGAATCAGGTAGATTATTAGCTTCATTGAAGTTATGAGAGATGATATAGTTTTTTGTACACAATTTTATCATGTACTCAGACCATCTTACAGTGAGATTCCATGACATATGAATGATACCAAATATCACCACTTTCATTATAATGGTTGAGTCTCATTTAAACCAAAAATAATTCAAATTATATTGTTTGTACATGTGTACAAAAATAATAAAGGATGACATTTTAACTTCACGATTAGTGAAATTTCCAAAAGGTTTGTGAATACTGTAAATAACCACTCCATTATGATCCCAGTTGGGGACCCTAAAGCCTACTGAACTAGGGTCTCCTATGGATGCACAATCTGTGTTTCATTTTTTTCCATCCAAAAAATGGGGAAATCAAAAAAGATTTAAGAATTTCATGAGTCTGAGTGAAGTTAACTTGAATATTGAGTCTTCTGAAAATAGTAATGTTACCAACTCAGTTACTCTAATTCTCTTTTTATAAGTGGCAGGCATTCAGAATGGCCACTATAATTTCTAAGAATACATATTGAAAATTAAATTTATTGCAATCATGAATGGTTTTGTTTATCCCATGCCACACCACATGGATAATTTCTTCACAATCTACATGGACTAGATTTTTTATTTTCTTAAATTACTGAATTCTCAGAATTTCTTATAACAAATTATCAGTTTTTTTGTTTAGGGAGCCTAAATATCTAACAGGTCATGTAATTACTTCTCTAAGGGAGAATCCATATGACATGATAAGAACCGATGGTCGATGTACTCTCTTTCTTGGGGACCTAGATCGCACCTAGAATAGAGTGTGATAACTGTATATTTCAAACAAGAATCCACTAGAAGACAGTGATGGGTTATTATCAAGATTAGTGAAAATCTAGATGGTTGCATCAAGATACTACTAAAATCACCAATCAAACTACGGCTTCCTTGAATATCATGATTGTATAATGTTATATAATCTAGAATACCTCTAGGGGATGGTTCCCAAACTATGAAATCATCTTGTTTGAGGAAGAAAATAAGTGATATTATAGCTTGGATATCCTTCACGAGGTGAGCCTTATTTCTCAGTTGATCTTTGATAGAGATATTGGGATCATGTGATTGAATTACAGAGTTTCAAAAATTCTTAAGATGGTAATCCATCCATTTATCTTTCCAAAATTTTATAAAAGAGTTATCATGCACAAGACAATGAGATTCTTTGTACACCTTCACAAACACAGTTCTTAAACAAGGACATATTGAGGATTCTATGTATTTAAATTTTACTAACTTGAACCATTCCATTAGTATTATTTTCAGAAGCACCAAGAATTTAGATTTGTTTTTGGATAAATTCCTTATGAATTGTAATTGGGGTGAATTATTTAATAATTCAAGATTCTTGAGGCCAATCCCCCATGGTTATATGCTTTGCATCATTTTTTCCAGGACACACTAGAAACTTTTCTCTTAAAGATATTTCCACTCTATATGATGTTCATCATTGAAGCACTGATACTTTTTAATAGATTGATCATCCATACATACACCATGAATTAATAAACTAGTTTTGAGATCACGATCTATTTTACAAGGAAGACTCTCCCCGACATTGAATTTTTTTACCATTCCATGAAGATAAAGTTCTTCGGATCTTGAATAAGGTTTCAATGAAGTAAGAAGCTCTATGTCTTTCCAAAAATAGGGGGACACCCATTTAATTTAATGGAAGATAACCTTCCTTAATACCACTTGTGTTGATAATGATTCCCCCTCTGGAAGGATTAATGTTCTTTCCAAAGTAAATAAACGATTTCCCCCAGCTAATTTCTTGTGTTGATACTTTTTTATAGTGTGATAGATCATTCTTTATATATCTGATGATTTTCTTGTCACCTTGAGTAAAAACAACAATGTCTTCATAAAAAAAATATGGAAGGATGTAGAGGTACCGCTAGCAATGTTTATAGTCTTCAAGTCAACGTTTTCATCTACTTGAATGAACAATCTACTAAGATAGTCTTCAGCAATGGAGAAGATAATCATGGAGGGAGTTTCACTATGTAGAAGGCCGCTTGAGCAAGTGAAGTACCCTTATGATGATCCGTTTATGAGAATAGTTAAGTGAGATGAACCAAGAATTTATTTTATCCATAAAATTAATTTTTTATCAAAACCAAATCTATGGAGAACTTTTCCAATGAAGTTCCAATCCATTGTATAAAAGATTTTTTTTGATTTATAGCTTGATAGCCACAACACCTCCTCTTATTTCACTCATGAGAAGATTTATAAATTCTAAAGTTGTGAGAATGAAGTATTGAATATTTATTCCTTTGAAAAATCCAAATTAATTCCAAGAAACAATTTTATTTGATATTTTGGATAGCCTTTTGGAGAGAATTTTGGTGACCCCTTTGTAAATGGTGTTGACCAAAGAGACTTGTCTTAATTTTCTAATTTCACTAGAATTATCCACTTTAGGTATTAGGTAAACAAATTTATAATTATTATAATGCACCACAGATCCAATCTTAAAAAATTATTTAACTTGATTTTAAACATCTTTATGTACGAAATCCCAATAAACGTGAAATAAATTGTTGGTGAAGCAATCATGACCATGGGATCTTTTATTATTTTATATGAAAACATCATATTTAATTTCTATTTCCATAGGGGAAGAAGTAAGAGTAAGATTATCCTCTTGAGTGAAAAGATTAGGAATAATATCATCAATAAGGGATTCATTTTTTCATGGGGAATTAAAAAGATTCTTAAAATAAGATATAATATGGGTTGATAAATCTTGTCATTCCTCGATTATTTCTTCACCATCAATGATAGGATAGAGAGGCTTTTTTCCATTAAAGTTATCTCAAGGGAATTATAAAACCTTTTTTTATATCCCCTTCACTGAGCCATCTAACTTTGAAAATATCTCTTATAATTTTTTCTTTAATTCTGAGTAGATTTTGGGTCTTGGTAGACAATTCGGTTTCATGAATGAGATTCTTGGAGAATCTGTTTTTGGACATGAACTTTTTGAGATATTATAGAGAGCATTAAAGTGCTTCAATTTATTCATCCCAAAAAATAAAACTTTTCTTTATCCATTCCTTCTATCCTGATTTGAGTATTTAGAGTTTGGTAATGCATTCATAGGGTTGTTTTTGGCATCAAAGGGTTCCCAAGTCTCACTGACAATTTTACTATAGCCTAGTTGAGTGCTCCATAAATTTTTACGTATTTTTTACTTTATTTCATCTTTAATATATTATTTCTCCATTTCCTTATTATATTCCACCATTACATTTTATTTTTTGACCTGTTTCTTTAAATTAATAAAATTTCACTCAACATTTTCTTCTATATTTTTTCCACTAGTCATGGTGATGGACTCCAATTATCCACAAGAGTTTCCCACCAAATAACCTGTAAGAATTCTCATTGGCCTTTCCTTAAGTTGGTTAGAAATTTTTCCATAATAATTTCCATTTTCAAATGTATGTATTTTGATCATTTGAATTATATTTCAGTTCATCAATGTTATCTATGGTGTCTATCATAAATGTCAATATGGTATCCACCAATGATTTGAGTTTGAATTAAACAAAAGGTCAATGTTGTTGTCAGAACCCTGGTGATATTTGATGGAACCATTGACTCTATTGTTTTTCCCTATACCCATTAATGTTTTTATAGTTACATTCAAGATAATTTGAATATTCAATATAAAAAATTTTAGGTTGCTGCATGGATATAATTACATTGATCTTCTTTTTTCATGTCCTTCATTTCTACAGCCATCTATCTATTTTTTTCAACCTTCTTGACTAAACATATTTATACTCCTTCAATTTTAATGTGGAATCAATTTCATAGGATCTCTTCTAATAAATCATAGCTCTCTTCTGGTATATTGTTCTTCAATCCCCACCAACAAGAGCCCCAACTATAGACATTTTTCCCTGAGATAGACCCTTAAAATTTTTTAGAAGAACAACCAGATTTATATACCAAGATAAAAAAATTTGATAATCTATCTTTGAATCTCTCCCATTTTAGGTAGATTAATTATTCGTCAAATTTTTATAAATTCAAAATGTTTTCATGACTATTAACATATTTATATGGAGGAAATAATTGTGTTAAGAACCTTTTGACATTCTCATAACATGTTATAATGAAACATAGTCCCAACATTTAGATCCACTGTCAACATTTTTATTTTAATGAAAATATAAATTACATTAAACTTACATTATCACTATAAACATTTATTAAATTGGAAGGTATCATAATATTAAAAAAACACTTCCCTAGTGAGTGTTTAAGTCAACATGTAGTAGCCCAGAGAATTAAAACGAATTTGAAATCATGTTTATGATAAAAAACATTATTTCAAAATCATTTTCATCTACTTGAGGTAATATAATTCTTTGTTGGACCCCCAAACATAATGTAAAACTTTAATCCTTTGATATTATTTTCCTGGACTCTCTCCCATGCCACAACTATTAATTTCAATGTTCCCTTTTCTCTACTCTAGTTATGAATTCTGTATTTTATTCTTTATCAAGATTCTTTCCAACACAGGATCATTCTCAATCACTTATTTTCTTTTTCCACAAGTGGATTACTCATAAAACAAAATGTTTTACCAAATAATCTAAATATGATCAAAATTAGTGTAATAAGGAAAATAAAAACGAATAATATAAAATAAAATATTAGTTATCCTATGTTTCATAAAAAAATCTATTAATGAATATGATGATAAAACAATAACACCAATTTGGAATCACAATTTCTTATGGGTTTATCAAGATTATATATTGGTAAAATCTCTTCAAAACTAATTTACTAAAAGTTTTAACAAGGGGTAGTATGAGGTTGAACCCATCTGGATAAATTTTATTAACACAGTTAGAGGAATTAGGGTGGCATATGTGAACTTATAAAATCAATAAAAGAGATAATTTCCAATAATAGTAAATACAAGATTAAACACTAGTGAAGTTAAAAAAGGAAAATTAATATGTCATATTTTCATTGAAATTAGGCCAATAAAAATGCTTTGGACTCTGAAATCACTCTGAATCATAAAAATGATCCTTTTATAAGGGTCAAATACATTAATTAATAAAGAAACTTGTGAAACAAATGAATATTTAAACATAACAACCCCAATCCTCGCAATTTTATTTAATTAATCAAGGTATTTATCTATTTAATTTATATTTAATCTATCTCAACACACAATTATCTTGACTTATGATGGAGATAAAAAATAAAAATAGAATAAAATCTAAAACCCATATTAAACTAATCATAAGACAATACATCACTACCTAAAGAACCTATTCAATAAATTCTTGTCAATAAAAAACTCACCCCTTATGATCTTCATGAGAGAGTGTAAAAATTTGTTTTACAATAAACCCTAGTAGTATAAAAACTACTTACAATGTTGAAGACTCTAGACACCAGCCTCTAGTGATAAAACGATTGAATGATTCCTCTAAGTGTGCAACCAACCTTCTATTATAGTTAACAAATACCTCTTCAAATATCATTATATCTCCACTATCTATACTTTTTTATCTAACTCAAAATCAATATAGATATGGTAAAAAAATCCATATTCAATCTCATATTAAACTCTACTAGATATCTAAAATAACATTATATAGATAGGTAATGGATCAGACTATTTCTATAGTGGTTACCACACATGTGGTGTGAATTTTACATCATTTTGTAAACAAAAACATAACACAAAATTACTTCATTGTCTATATATGAACACATAATGGACCCATGGAAACATATATTCCATGAAAGGTTCTCTAAATACTTCAAAAATACCCAAAGTTATCATCAATTCCATAACATAACTAATCTATGAAACTACATACATTCCTCATGAACTCCCTTAAAATTATCACCACTATTTCTAACTACCATGTATATAAGCTCAGAATCTATGATGTAAACCACCTTAGGAAGCTTCTAACATTTCTCTGTAAGAAGATGATGTAGTTAAAAAAAATGGGCCATGATATGATCTCCAAAATCTAAAATACACAATGGAATAGTCTCTTATGTAGAAAGATCTTAACCATTACTAACCAACATAACCTGGTAATTGTTCTTATCAAACCTTCCATGGAATATTATAAAATAACTTCTGAGGAAAAAATATGCTCTGATTTGGGGTGATCACTACTTATATACCATCTTACTTCAGATCATGATAAATATAGTTTATCGCCTCAAGTATATAAAAACCATATATAATATATCATCATTTTGTGGGATTATTAGGAATGGTCATGGAAATTTCTTACACACAAACCCACTTCATATTTATTCCTGACATTATCATTCTCTATTGTTGGTAAAAGATATAGTTTTAATCTTTCACCTTCCTCATATGGAATTTTATGAAAACATCTTCATGGTGAAAAACCAATAGGCAGAACATGACAACCATAGCTCCATGAATAATATAAATTGTATAAAATTGTATAAATATATATTAAAATGATTAATTTTTCTAGAATTGTCACCAAAATTATAGAATTCAAGATCATACATTCAATTTTATAGCCTTCACTTAATAATACTGAGTTCTCCAAGACCTGTATTTATTCTCCTACAGTGTCTCCCTACACATTATTCACTGTTACAATGGTGTCACCTGGTATGGGGGATCTTCCTAACATTTATAAATGAACCATAATATGTATTATCTTAGGAGTTCTATCCAGTAACTCTGTTTTTATATCATTTTATTCCTCTCTTATGGTTTCCTACTCTAGTTGTTTTGGGTAATGCTGACATATTGTTTCAATTCAGAAAAAAATTCTCTTCACATTGGAACAACTCCTCTTATAAATTTTCACTTTTTCTTCAATTATTTAAAATTAATATTCCATTCTGATAAAAATATTGAACAATTAAAAATATGGGAAAATAGTTAATTAATTAAATTAATCATTAATTTTTTTTAAAAATATGCCTGAAATATGAGAAATCATGTCAATGTAATGTGACATGGAATAGTGGAAAATTATCTTTTCCCTAATTTTAATCTTACAAACACTAAGGATAATAATAATAGGCTAAAATAGTGGTATTATTGGATAAATTAAATATGGTAATTTATTATATTCTGTACATACGAGCAGAAGTGTATCTTGGTATTAGGTGAGTTGCCAACCCATGTGACCCTAGTGAGGTGTATATATTTGTTGGCCGACACAATTTTTTGTCTATATTTATATGGGATGATTTATATTTTATGTATTATTATTATTGATATGATAAACATGTTTACGAATTTTGATATGGTTTACGTGAGCTTTTCAACCAAAGTGATGTGTGATAATATAAGAGTTGGTATGGTATTTTTTGATCAAAATGAAAACGGTGGGTAGATTTTGATATGGGTTGTCTAGTTTTTCAAAAACATGTATGTGTGTGATGGGATAGAACATGTTTTGTGGATATGGGTTGGGTGATCATGTCAACCATGGATGTGTGAGTAGTTATGAAATAAACATTATGGTATACTTTGGGTGATCATTCCAATCATGTATGTGATTAAGGGACAAGTTGGGTGTCATTAAAACTATTTCCTAATAGATTTTTTAGGATGGGAGATAAAACCGTCCAAATATTATAAATAAATGTGGTAAAATATGCATTTTGGGTTGGGTGCTTATGAAAACCATGGAAAATTGGTGGATTTTGATTGGACATGTGTTTTGGGTTGGAAAACAATCCAATCATGAATAGTTTATGAGATGGGATAATTTGAGACATTATGAGTTGGACATGATACCTCCAATGGTTTGTTTATTTATATATGTTGTACATGTTTTACGTAATGCCTCTTAATATGGAAATTATTTCATGGGTTTGATATGATAGCTCTAGAGATTTTTGTTATATGTCGTGTTGGATGTGATGCCTACCGAGATAGTTTTTTTATCGAAGGTTGGGCATGATGACTTATGGGGACATTAGGATGAGTGTTATATATGATGCCTCTCAGGATTATTTTTTTCTATTTTAGATATGTTTTTATCTATTATATGAATAATGATTTCTAGCCTAGTTATTTTTATGGTGACATGTTCAGCGACACCTTAGTACTTCCAGATGTATATATGGTCACTCTCAGGTGGTCTCGGCCACACCCATGGTCATCAAAGGTATTATTTTTATAGTTTTTTATAAACATATAAAAATATACTTGTTAATAATTATTTGACTCTTGAGAAATAATGGGTTGTTTTCACTTGTTATACACTTCCAACTCAAAATGATCTTCTTAAACATAGAAGGAATGATCATTTATAAATATACCAATCAAATTCATATACCAAAGGACCCCACCTATTCCCATTACAAAACAATCCATTTTATTAGTTTCATCTCTAATATTTACCCAAATTTTCTCCTAAAAATTCTAATATCATATTTTAGAGCTTCAATTCAAAATAAAGAGTATGAAATACTACATTATGATGAAAGACATCTTAAGGAGTGATTCATTAAAGTAATAATTTCTTATCTATCTTTACAATTTACCTTATTCATATAAATCTTATTGAATCTAATTTACCAATATAATACAATATAATTAATATCATTATAATTATATAAAAATATATTTTAATAATATAACTACGTATCCTTATTCAACCATTCATGATATAATATTATTCTTTGAGTTAGTACAACGAGTTATATAAATGAAGTTGTAATTATCTTCATCAATTACATCACATTTGATTATAAAAAAATAAATAATATTAATATATGATATTAAAGAGGAATATAAATTATTATTATTTTTATGTTTCTTTAATGGAAACGCACAAAACAAAGTTGATTATTAACTAACTCATTATTTTATTAATGTTTCCCAAAAGTATCGTATGGAGAATTTTAACCATAATAAAAAACTCTAATATCATTACAATGAATATATAACTTTATAAATAGTCATATAATTATTATTATATTACCTGAAGTATTATTGAAAAAAATTATTTTTTAAAAAGGATTAAAAATTCATATTTCCATAATAAAAAAACAGTGAACAATCAAAACAACTTAAATTTGATGATCCAAATAATTTATAACTACTTTTTTTATATATATCATAAAAGAAAATAATAGATAATTATAAGAGGAAATAAATATAAATTAGGTTCTAAAATATATTATTAAGAAGTGTATGATGATTATACTGGGAGTTAAAGTGAATTCTAGAATGTATGGAGTAATGGTGGGGGAAATGGTATTTATCCCACTTTGCAGTTAGAATATTTTTCTTTCAAGTAGAAATTATTCATATTGTTTCATATATGTATTATATATCCTTACCTATATTTATATAGTTATATAATTTCTCTTTCAATTTTTTTTAACATATTTATTTTGGTGGGAGTTGAATCTTACCCTCTATTTTTCTTTAGGTTTCTCGCTCGATCACATTATATCACCACATTATCCAGTTTTATTTATAAATAATCCCTTTATAGTTCCAAAATTATTTTATTTCTTAAAATATTTTCAATCAACTTTCCTATTCAATTTTTTTAAAAAAATATTCACAAATTCGTTTTTAAGAAAAAATTAAATATTCAATAAAGAATTATTATTTTTTGTTATAACATTTCTTATAGTAATCTATTAGATTTTTCATCTATAAAAATATTATTTTATGTCATAATCGTTTAATATTTATTATTTTTTACTAGGTTTATAATTTTATGGATTTATTCACGTTCTTTCTCGATTTATTGTTTTCTTGTATATTGTGAAATTTTATTAGTAACCCAATTTATTTTCATTGGTTAATTATTCTATGTTTTGATGGATTTAAAACTAATTTCATGTTTACATAGAACACATATGTATGGTTATACAATTACGTAATGGGTATACATAGAATTTTATATCCATCTAAATCATTGTGTAAAGTTTAGAACTCATGATATTTTATGTATAGTACATGGGAGGTTATCTTAGCCAATTATATTTTTTCATGGATGTGATGTGGTTATACTTTTTCTTTTAGGTTATGATGGTATTATTAGAGATCCTAAAAAACAATTATGATATTTTATGTTTATTTGTTTTTGACATTAATATGTTATTCTATATCCTTAAGTTATGTTTTATGTTTAGGTTTGATGGTTTTTTTTCTATGCGTAAAAAATTTTCATGTTATTGTCATTTTTATGCACATGTATGTTGGTTTTAATATCAATCGATTATGATAACCTATATTTATACAATTGATATATCATATGTTTTACCCCTTACTGAGTTTTTTAGCTCAACATTTTGTAAATTTTTCAATTGAATGGGTAATAATGATTAATATAATATATGGTATATCTTGGATATAATCAATTGTGATGTGTTTAATAAAATCAATGTTCACTATGTTGTAAAATAATATGGTTATGTAGTCAATATCTAATGACACTAATCCTTTTGGTTTTAATAGTGTTATATATTTTAATGTTATACTGTATAATATAGGTATGTTCTAATAATATGGTTAGTTAGATAACAACCAAAGTCATTTTTTGTAATTTATAATATATGTTTCTTGTAATTTATTGAAAAATTGGTTTAAAATATAAGTATATTATAGTTTATCTTTCTTCATTGGTATCATAGTGGTATTTAGTTAATTTATGGGATTAGATTAAGAATAATAATAAGGTATAACATAAAAAACATAGTTTGAATCAAATGTGTGATTTTTGATGAAATATTATGTTAATTTCCATAATTAAATAGTTATTAACAGTAATTTTATTAACTTTTATTATTTATTACTCACACTAACATTTTTAATTTTTTTCAAAGGATGTAACTAGGGGGAATCTTCTATACAACGAATGTGATGGTAAATGAAATTACTATTCTAAAAAGAAACCAAATATGATGGGAGATAGTGTGAAAAATATCATGTTTATATTTACCTTTCTTTATCCGATTTTGAATAATAAATGAACCATATCAAAATCCCTAATGTACAAAAGGGAAAACAACTCAGTATTGATTCTATGAAGTAATGACGATAACCATCCTCTAATATGTCTTATGATCCACTAAGTGATGAGAAAATTATTAATATAAATAGATAAATATTATTATTTAATTCTAATATCATTAATTTGTTTCATAAATTTTTCATTTAGATAGTGGAGGTAATTAATAGTTGACACTAATCTAGGACAGAAGGGAAAAAGATAAAATTGAACTCATGGACTAGGAGGGGTCTTTGTTTAAATTTTTAAGTAAATATGTTCCTAAAACTATATTTATATAAATAGATAATGAATTCTTTATGCTTAAGAAAATAGTTGAGAAATCTATAAAATCTTATGAATCAAGATACACATGAATTTTAAGGTATGACAATAGCTTTATCCCGGATCCCAAAACTAAAAATGATCAATTGTTTTTTTGTATAAAAACAAGACTATAAAAGTAATTATCAATAATATATTTTTTATCTATGATGGAATTATTTAATCTAACATTATGGTGGGAATTAAAATTAATGTATCTTATAATAATGACCTATGCCTTTAATGATTGGTGAAATTTTGAGGAAATTGTAATATTGAGTCTCAAAGTTTGGGAATTTTTTTAATTGGGACTTTAATTGAGATTATAAGAGCTGTAACATCTCTAAGATAAATTTTTAGATATTTTTAGAGGTCTGATAGGCGTCTGAGGTTACTCAGTGAGTGTTAAAGTGGGTTGGATTTATATAGAAATATAATGGATCAGATAAATAACAAAACAAATAATGATATTTATTGAATGGTTTAGGTATAATAGGATTGATGTTTTGATTAAGGTAAAGGTTCATATAATGAAATATGGGAATAAAACTATAAAACCTCTAACTAAGATTAAATTTTGGGATTCCTGAGATATCATGTCATAACGTTGATGATTTCACTGTGAGGGTGCTATGGTGGTGAAGAATCACAATACAACCTAAGGATTGTTTCGTTAATAATGTTTATAAGGTATTACTATTATAATTCTCTATTTATTTTGTCTCACTATGGAGCCTGAGGTCATGTCTTTTCATGGAAAGTGGTATCTATTATGTGCTGACTTAGTCAGTCATCCAATGATACAACAACAGATGAGTGACTTATACAGTGAGGTCATGCTGCAATGAGACTCAAGAACATTTCTTTAAAAAAATTATAAAATACATATTATCAAATTCATCCCAATTAAGAATTTTATAAAAAATAAATTCTCAATATAGGGTCATTCAGTTATGTCCTCCCATCCTTCCTCTTTTGATCCCCCATTTACTGTGGTTGATTTTAAGTCATTTTCCATGGTTATTAGAGTTATTAACTCCTCTCTCTACCTTAGAATTTTTTATTCATGTATTTCCATTGATTATTTTTTGTTTTGGTTTTGGATTTTATTGAATATTTCCTGGGATCATGGTGGAATCATTCCAAACCATTGTTCTTTTTTCTATAGTTGATAGAGTATGGTTCAGGATGATGAATGCAAGCCAATATTTTCTATTTTGGTTTAGGTATGCTGTATAGAGAATTAATTTGCGTAATTATATTTAAATATGTTAGGTTTGTGATTTTGGGCATTGATTGATCTGTATTCTTTTCAATGAGGTGTTTTGGGTTGGCGATGGACCTTATTCTTATTATTGGTTTTGGTTTGGATTATACATTCCCCGATTAGTTATTAGAGATTATTCTTCATTGTAGTTATTTTGTAATTAATCATGAATTGTTTATAAATCATTTTGGAGCCTCTTGGATAACTTAGGAGCTTTTGGGTGATGATATTGATTAATGATAACTTAGTTGAGGATGATTTGAGCATTGAAAAGGCGGTAACATTGATTTGATGTAGTTGGTCCTTTAACATTATTCCCATGGTTTATGAATCTTGTTATATGACATGTAATATGTAGTCCCACATATTATGTGTGATATCCCTTAAATTTAAAAATAATCGTTATTCCTTTCCCCGTTTGAGTGGTTAAAAATTTTCAACGCTAAGATAGACACTTTTACCATTAAATATTGATTCCCTAGTCACTGATTGTCATAGGATTTACCTAAAGTGGGATTCATATGAGATGTGTACCCAAGAAGTATAAAAATTTGGTGAATTAAAATTGAGTGGACCTTTATATTGGATTCTTTGACTTTTTTATGTAGGCAATGTGATTGATTGGGGGTGGTTGGATTAAGTCATGGATTACCTAGATTTAGTGTGGTATATAATATTATTTATCAAATTGAATACTGAATAGATTTACTTTTACTCTCTTACAAGAAAATACATTGAGTATAGATGATTTGGTTATGATTATAGATATAGTTTGGGCATGTATGGAATGTATTATACTATAATTAATGTTTTTATGGATGTTAGGGAAACCCAAAATGATATACTTATCCAATGTTGTTTTGGATATCTTTGTACCATTGAATGGTTGGGTTTTTTGGTATGGGATGTAATTCCCTTTAGTCTTTATAAAGTGATAAAACTAAGTGGAACATTATAGGTGGCTAGTATTACTATTAAAATCTCATGATGTATGTGTGTTTCTTTACATATTTAATTACTTGTGTGTTGTAATAAGGGATGATATATAATATATTGATGATTATTCATGATATGCGAAATGGTTATGAATTGTGATATGGGTGAGGCAGGTAGTATATCCATAGTGATGTGTGACTATACAGAATTATTTTTGTTATATGTTTTCATCCATGGGAATAATATGATATTGGTTGGGAATTTTTTCTTACCATAATCAAGTGTGAGGTCTCGGAATTGTACTTTTATATAATTTAGTAATTAATGCAAACTATGGATGTGTGATTAGTTGTGTAATGAATTGTATGGTATGGTGTTGATGATCAAGTCATCCACATATGTGCATAAGGGACAAGTTGGTTGATATGCCAACTATTTGTTTATGTATGTTTTTCTTTGGGAATTCAATTCAACCATAGATGATAAATTAATATGGTATGATGTGTGATTTGGGTTGGCCATTCATGTCAACCATGGAAAATGGTTGAATTTTGATTTTATGTTTATTTCATTTTGGATGTAATAATAACCATAGATTGTCTTTGAGATGGGATAATTTGACATTTGTAATGTTTGACATGATTACTCACACATATTTATAGTATATTATTGGATTTGTGAATAAGTCTTGATATTAAGTCTCTTAATCTTTTTTTCATGTTATAGGTTGGACAAGATTCCTCCAAATATGGTTTTGATGTGGATTTTTAGATACAATGCCTCCCGAGATGCTAATGTTATATCAAGTCATAAGTGACACATCCTAATAACTTTTTGATGTGGGTTGGATGTGATTCCTCTAAATATGATGATTTTTTTAATGTGAGTTTCTTTTTTATATGACTATAGGTATAATACCCAGTCAGTATTGTTGTGACATATTCATAGACATCCGGGAACTATCTAAAGAAGGTATCATCACACCTATAAGGCTTGGTAGGCTCCTATTATAAATAAAGGTATTATGTTTATGGATATTTATTTATTAATTTTTATCAAATCACATTTTACATGCACTGTATATATTGGATATTTTAGATATATCTTTGGTGGTGGACTACTGAGTTGTACTGACACCTTTCCTAGACATCCTTAGTACTATGGTACTTGAGAAAACCTTCTTATTATAAGATCATGTTGGGAATAGTTTGAATTTTTGACGGTTAAGTTTGATAACTCAAACATAATCTAGAAATAAGACCTATTTTAAAATCAATACTATGTGTTTTTTATTTTTAACTTCTTTTATTATTATTATTATTATTATTATTTTGACAAAATAAGACGGATCCATTAATGATGGAGATCAGCAGAAATACAGCAGCATAACCACGATGGAAAATGATTGAACCAAAGAAAATCCTCGTAAGGAGGGCCAATGGCTGCCATCTTGTGAGCGGCTTCATTCTCTTCCCTTTTAATAAATGAGAAATTGCAGGAATTGAAGCCTTGTCTCCGCGAGTGAATACACCGGATGATGGGGCCAAAAGGTTGAAGCCCGCCATCAGTGAGATTGATGGCATTGATTACAGTGAGACAGTCGGATTCGATGTGAATGGAATCCCAACCGCGGTCTTTTGCGAAGTTTATCCCAGCAAGGATGGCGGCGGCCTCCGCGACTGAGGGCTCCCAAAGTGCATAACGTGCTTCGTATTTGGCTGCGATAAGATTTCCCAGGTTGTCTCGGGCCAGTAAACCTAGTCCAACTGGGCCATCCTTAGGGAGAGAGGCATCCACATTGATCTTAAAAATCCCTTCCGGTGGGGGGCACCAATGTTGGGGAAGAGGAGAGGGGGTGAAAAGTTTTTGTTGCTCAGGTTGGTTCTGCCAAACCGCAATCCATGACAATGCCCGGTCAATCCAAAATCTGGGGGGCCTCCGGAAATGATTGAAAATGGCCTCGTTCCGCCTATCCCAGATAATCCAAGTCAAAATGCACAGGGCGCCTGCTTTAGCCGGCAAAAAGGAGGAGCACCATCGCATCAGGAGAGAGGTAAGATCTGAGGCGACGTCCAGGGACAGCTCTATAGTTGATCCCCAGCCATTCCAAACCTCCTGAGCCCCGAGACATTGAAAAAGAGCATGGAGAGGGGATTCAGTCACAGAAGGGCAGAAAGGGCATGAGTTGTCATTTGAAAAGTGTCTGTAGGCAAGGAGGCTCTTAGTAGGAAGGATACCGGTACACACCTGCCACCAGAAAAAGCGAACTTTAGGGGGAACATTAAGCTTCCAAATTGATGTCCAGGGCCTCGCATCTCCTTCTGTAATTTGAGCAGTAAGGGCTCGCCGGTAACCAGATTTCACCGTATAATCTCCTGAGCTGTCGTTTGTCCAGTAGAGATGATCTGGCCCTGCGTCTGGCACACAGGGGATACTCATAATAATGCTCCTATCCCTCTCATTAAACCATGAGAAGAGTTTTTTCAGACACCATCCCGCCCCTTGATCATCAAAAAGACAACAGAATGTGGCATGTTCGGATCCTGGATAAATAGGGGATGACGCCTTCGTGCCTGCCTGATCAATAAGCCAGAGATCAGTCCAAATCTTGACCGTTAAACCATTCCCAATCCTCCAACCGAGTCCTTTCCTCAGAAGATTACGACCACTCCAAATGCTTCTCCAGAGAAAACTGGGTCGATAGCCAAGATGGGAATCCAAGAAATCCTTATGTGGGAAATATTTATCCCGGAGAACTCGCGTGCATAGGGATGATGGGTTATTAATCATACGCCAACCTTGTTTAGCTTCTTTTATTATTGGTCTAGTTTATAGATGATCTTTTATAAGATATCTTATTGATGTATTCTTAACTCAAGAGAATTTTAGTTGGTTTACTATGTTAAATAATGTGGGATTTTATTTATTTTTATTGGTAAATTTTTTTGATGATTTATTTATTATATTAATATTGTGTATTTTAACATTATTTTTCTTTTTCTGCATTTTGTGGTTGTTGGTACCATATGATATAATCTATCCATGGTAACACCATAAATGCTAATTACTAGTTACCAACATCATGCATACATGGAGTTGATTATGAGGACACATGGTGATCCGGTCTTATTATTATTTATTGAGTTTTTAAATGATGTTAAATGACGGTATCATCGCCTTTTTTCTTATCTTACAATTTGGGGTAAGGAATACCAGAGATATGAATAGTCATAATATGGGTTAAATGTTATGTCTTATGCATGGATAATGCCTAAATGAGTCAAGGTAAACGTTTCCAGGGAGATTTTACTTAGTGTATTAATTTTAAATTTTATAGTTGGGTTGATTATTATCAAATATAATGATTTGGATTAATTAATTAATTATTTTTCTCTTGGATAAGATTATAAATAGGCATGTATTTATGAATCATATCAGGAATGTAATATCACAAGACATGTTTATGCTCATATGTGGTTATGAAACTGATATTTGAAATGAATATAGGTTTTTGTTATTTAATGTTTTAATAATAACTTATTATGTGTTTTTTTCATAGTCTTCCTTCTTCAAGATGAGGAAAGGGACAAAAAAGTGTCATGCCCTTACTTTATCTAGATGAAGGAGAGATAACGACCCTCGAGTTTCTCATTCAACAGGACTGGAAGAGGAAACTAGCACCATGGGTATAGAATCTCACATAATATGGAAGACATTACACTTATTATACAACAATATTGGGCGATGAACTCCAAATACTAAAAGTAAAGTAAATCCAAAATACATTCCCACATGCATGTTCTATAAGTAAAGCTGGTACAAGTTTCAAAAAAACTCCAAAGTAATGTAACTAAGGAAAAGAGACTAAGAATAAACAACAACTAATCCCGATGCCAGAGCATGAAAATTCCAGCACGATCCTCGCTATTCTCCTAGAAACCTGAAAACAATTTTATATATGTAGGGTGAGAATACCGGTATACTTAGTAGGTAAAATAAATCTTCTTATGAAAAAGCAGAGGAATTTACTAATGTCCTTGTGAGAAAATAGTAGAACCTCCATGAAGCTACCAAGGTATACTATCTTGCCCAGCCTCACCAAGGCACGCTCACCAAATATCACAAGATAGGTAAAGTAATATTATACACACATCATCATTAGGGTACCCCTCACCACTTTCACACTATTTAATTTCCCATCCATAACATCTAACATATTGATTCTACCACTCCTCCCATACGTATTCCCCCTCTCAAAACCTACCTGCACACACCTGGGCCTAAAATCACACACAATATCGCCTGCAGACACCTAGTCCACAACAACAACACCTCGCCCCTGAAGATGCCTAGGCCTCATCCCAATGACACTTGGGAAAACAATCATGGCCCACAAACACCTAGGCCTCTTGTCCACAAAAAACCTTCCCAGAGGATCTAAGACTATGTTAAGCCTCAAACCATTACATCCTACCCAGATATACTCGAGTGGTAAGAACCCAGAAAAGGGTGTGAGGAAGAAATCCAGTAACCAATCACCCATCCTCCCACTAAGATGTTGGGAAAGACACCCTCCCCCATGAACAGGGGTGTTCAGATCATTTTGCTCAATAAGGGTGGGGTGTGTATAGAAATCACAAGGAACTATAATATATATATATATATATATATATAAGTAAGAAAAAAATCACACCCATCCTTCAGATCCCCAAACAGACAAACAACTCATATAGAACCATGTTTCTCCAACCCCTCTATGCACAAACACACAACAACCACTTCCAAAGAATAATCCAAACCCTTTTTCATTTATCAACATGCCATTTATTAATTAATGGATTCACATTAATTTTTTACAACACTACTAGAAAAAACCAACCACAAACATATGCAGACCACAAACAAAACCTAATTTTCAGTCCCACATCATGCCACTGTTCAACCACTGCCAACTATCATTCATTAAAGTAATACCACACAATCCTAATATTTTCTTGAATCATTCCAACTTCATAAAGTTTCAAAACAACTCTGTAATACCACTAACCAATATCACTCCACAAACACATCACAAACAAAGAAGTCCCACCACCTTCAAGTCCATCCATTCTACAATCAATCAGTCTCTCAACCTGAGACTCTGACACACCACACATACTACCCCACACACCAAACCCACAACAACTACCATTAACCCACAACCCCACTACATACACCTCCCACACCATTCTTATAGAACCAAATCCTCCATCCAACCATTCACCCATAACCGTTCTCACAATAGCAGTACCACACAACTCACACAAGATCACAAAACCCAACAAATCACGGCAGTCAGCCACACCTATCAAGAAAGACATTTTTAGATTTTGTAAACTCTGTTCATTAATTCCACTTGATAAATAAGTGTGATAACACACAGGTTTTCATCTTGGAGTATTCATTTCATTTAACTGGTTATACCTGATAAAGAAGATTTAATGTTACATCCAATTATCAATCAACATTAAAAAAACAAATAGAACACCACTAGTGCACAAGAATAGACCACCAATGACCATGATTTTCAGAAGTTATACATCCACAAAAATTCATATGGAAAAAAGGTTAACAAAATAAAACAGATGATCAAACATCAAACCACTCCAAGTCCATCATTTCACTACAACATTATCTTTTGATCATATTACCTTCTTATTTATTTCTTGTTTTAAGAAAGAGTATTAAATCTTCTTCAAAATGAATCACTAGTACACCCCACTCAATGATAAAAAATTTAAGAGAGGCAGAATAAATCCCTACTGGATGATCAATGGATTGAAGTTATTCTTTGTGGTAAGAATATGGATCGTGCGAGTAGTAAGGATGAACTCCAAGAAAATTGAGTAGAAGGGGATATAGATTAGTCACATGAATCTTATGGGGAGGAAGGCTCTAGACACAGTAAGGGAAAATGGAAAGCACACTAAGAAGGGAATATTATTTCTTTGAAGATCCAGATTCTATATTAATGGAAGTACGTATTCTAGAAGCCATTAACGTGGGATCATGGTCAAGATCACATGGTTTGAGTATCTAAAATCCCATAGATTTTTAGGATATTAAAAATATAATTAATATCCTTTAAAACTCCCTTAAAAATTCTCAAACATATCTTTCATCTTGGTTTATGTCAAATAAGACGTAAGAGGGGAAAAACTGGAAAACCATGAAAAAATGGGAAATTTGCAAAAGGGTCACCGATGGGTGAGTCACTGTTGGTTGAGTCACCTATGGGTGAGCTTCTGAAACGACCTAACAATGTGGAGCCACCAACTCTGAGCTACTGGTGCAAGGACCCATTGACACCTCGACCTATGGATACCTTGACCTACTGATGCCCTAACTCGCTGACACTGATTCCCTTGACTCGCCAACATCGATGCCCTAGAATGACTAACACCGAAGCCCTCATGTAACACCCGAGATTTTTATGAGTAATATTTTGTTCAAAGGAATCTTTCACTACAAACTTGCTTGGCTTACTTTACACGCAATCGCGACCTTCCTCGATAGCTTGCGTCGTACGCAATACCGAGTTTCACTAAACAACGATATGCTATTAAAATATTATTAAAATTAGCCGTTATGAATTGTAATAACCACTTTTTGAAATTTTATAAATTTTATTTTTCAAAATGGACTTCATTTTTGGATTCGGAATACCGAAATTAGCCTAGGGTGAAATTTTGGTATTTTTCTGAAAACTTTCAATTTTTGATGAATAATGAAACCACTAAGTGGTAGGTTAAAAACTGAATTTTGCATAAAACTTAATTTTACCGCTTCTGTGAATGGAATTTCGAAAATCCGACAGACACGGTTGATATCAGTAAGTAAAATGTGGTTCAATGAGATAAAAATAATTTTTTGGTGAATAGTAACTTTTTACTTTTTTTTACTACAGTTAATAGTAAATAGGGTAACTAAGGGTAAATATGAAATTACTATTACCCTAACACATGTCCTAATTCTATTGGATAAGTGTAATTAGACCAAAAACAACCTTATGAATAAAATATGACCATTTAGGCCCACTTGAGTTAGATTAGGACATTTATTATTAATTTATTTAAAGAAGGGTTAAAATAGTTAAAATCGAACATTAATAACTAAATCATTTTTAATATGGGGTTATACATAAGATAAATTCGACAATAAATATTCATTAGAAAGCTAAATATATTTCCTACATAATCGTATTTTATTTATAATTTTTAGACATTAAATAATTTAATTTAATTATGACACAACGATGATGCAGTAATTATCTTATTTATGAAATATTGACATAATTGATGTTATAAACACCAAAATAAATGTAATTTGAGACTTTTTATGAATTAAACTAATTTTATAGGTCACTATGATATATTAGTGTTGATTTAATCAACTTGGTTCGAACATATAATTCTGTTATGATTTTCAAAAAAATCATATATCAAATAGTGTCAAAATTGACACAAAATAGTTTTTAAATAAAATATTATATTATTAATTGTTATTTAATTCCAAAAAATCTAAGGTTCGGCCAAATGACTTATATAAGGATATATATATTAATAATAAACAATTTGGGGTTCGTTTGGCATGTTATAGTAAGTGTATTAACCATATAGTGAAAGAAAACAAAAAGACATGGTAAAAGTTAAGTTATTTAACTTAGAGTTAAATCTAATTGATAAGGTTAAAATAATACCCTAAACTTGACTAAGTCCTATTGGTTGATAGGATTTCGACCCATCCCCACTTTAGCTTCGAAATAAGCCCCTTTGGAACCATTATAAACCGATTTTGACTTTAATATAAAATAACATTTTGAGATATTCCTAAGGTGCCCCTCTCCTCCCTTATAAAAGGGCACCTCCTCCCCCTCCTCCTCACACCAATTTGAGCACTCAAGCTCGGAAAAACCCTGCCATATTCTTCTATACACTTCCCTAGAATAATTCTAGAGGTCCTGGTCTTCTTCAAAGACCAATCTTAGTTCCCTAAGTGGAGGATTCAAAGAGGCGTTCCAAAGAAGAGGTAATATCCATTACCGATCTTTTCAATTTCTTTCTTCTTCAACTTATTCATATTTAGTTGTTTAATTATAAATTAATAACGTCAGTATTACTTACATACTGATATTTTATTATAAATATGAAACAACCCTAATTCACCTTCTATCCATCCTATGGAAAAATGAAATCACCGCGCGTGCGTACATACGGAATACCGTCTCCACGCCGTGGTGTAATGTATTTTCCACCATAACCTTACAAGGATGGGTATAATGGTGTAATGAGTAACTATTTATGATTATTATAATGTAATATTTATACTGAAATAATATATATATACTCAAATACAATTCCACGATCATAGGAACGATATCATCACTCGTGCGTACGTACGGAATACCGTCTCCACGATGTGATGCGACTCGTTCTACATGATCATCATTACATATTAATTATATAAATTAATTGAATGAATAAATATGATATATGTTACACTAATACCATTCTGGATATAAGGTATCTATAACCTTAAAAGAAGAATAAAAATTTATTCGGCAAAACACGCATAAGAACAAAAGGCAATAAAGACCCGAGTAACAAGTAACAATGAAATATTACTAACAAGAAGCTAAGAATATGACCATATATGATATCATATCAATATGTATGATTCTGGAATAAGTCAATAACATTATTTAAACCATTATACAGGAGCTTCGGACACGTACAAAGCAAATCAGTCCTAAGGTAAGGGAAATATCACAATCTCATTTTTATCCGAGATTGTTTATATGTTGGTATTTACTGGGGTGTATTTTATCATCCACATACATGTTTCCTCAATATGTAATATTGTTTTAATCCACCTAAAATTGTTTAAAACCTATTTTACCCTTTGGTGAGTTTTTAGTAAAAGATATGAAATGAATCTTTTATCGTTTCTCGTACGAGGTACTTTTTGACTTTTCCGACAAAAGTACGAAGAATGTTTTTTTAACTTATACGGCATGAATGGATTTTTAAAACATTATTTCCAAGAATCTTCCTTTACAAGTTTTCATGTTTATTTTTAATCAACTTCTTTTAGTTTATAATTGTATGACATGTTAAGAAAAGAAAAGTGTTTTTGAAGAAGAAAGGATATTTTCCTCAAGAATGGAGTTCAAGTGTTTTATCAAAATTATTTTCCATCTAAGATAATAAAGGGTTCTATTTTTATCCCTATTATTACATTAATTTTATTATTTTGTGAGGGAATTATTTTTATGAAGTCATTTACCTTATATTATTTGTTTTATGATGTCATGATGTTTCAAGAAACCTATTTTTGTTACATGTGTTATGCGATGATGTATGATTTATGATTTATGTGGCACACATAAGAAAGGATTCATTATAATATGGGTGGGACCTATATCTCCCTCCAATGCATTGGGTAAAGATTTTATATCTCATGAGATAGACATGGCTGGAACGGTAGGTTATACCGGTTCAGTGAAACAGGACCGGAACGAGGGTGACTCGGTTCAGAAAGGGACTTTGTCCACTAAGATAGTCTTGGAAATGAGTCATGACTAACAAGAAATGATTTTCCATGATTATGTGTGCATGCCACAAAGTTTCAAGTTTCATGTTATGATTATGGGGATCTCATTTTCACTTCTATGATTTGTTCCATGTTAAGATATTATGATCTCTTTTGTAGGTTATGATTTTCAAAAATATATGATATGATTTTTATTTCATTTATTTGCCCTTGCTGAGCATTTGAACTCACCCTTTTATGTTTTCCTTTCCCCAGGTCAGGAAGATGGATATTAAGTAGAATATGCTAAAAGGGACCCTAGATATGATGAAATAAATGGGAGACACTGTAAAAGATTTATGAACCAATTGTTTATGTTTCCCAGTTTCTAAAGACACTATACCTATACAGTCCTTTGTGGTTTTGTCATATGTTGTAATAAGTGTGCTTCAATTTTGAATTATTAACAATGTATGTAAAGTATGGGTCGTTATAGTTGGTATCAGAGGAAAGGTATAGTCAACCTTTGGAAACTAGGATGTGAAAGCCTTCGTAAGAACCCTAAGGATAAGTCTAAGCATAGAACACAATATTAGTGTTTTAGAAATGGCCATGAATACCCTAGGATAAGACCTTAAGTGTGAAATTTTATCCTTGATTATGTGGTTTTCCTATTATAATTAGTGTTGCTCACACTATTCTTCTTGGTTTTAGTCAATGGCTGGAACCCGAAGGAACCGTGTTAATGCGGAATGCGATGGGCAATGCAATGATTGTCCCCCTGAGCAGCCAAACGATATGGGAGCTGGAATGTAAAATCTTGTAGCCATGCTCACACAACTTTCTCAAGCTATGAATCATGCAGCACTTCCAAACGAGCAAAGGAAGGAGCAACATTCTGTTGAATCCTTCATCAGGAAGCGTCCACCTTCTTTCAGTGGGTCTACTGATCCATTAGTTGCTGAACAATGGATTATTACTAATGAAAAGATATTTTCAGTTCTTCAATGTTCTGAACATGATAAAGTCATCATAGCAGTGTATCGTTTGGAAGGAGATGCTGATCAATGGTGGAATCTTATTAAGAATACGAGGTAAAGGGATGAAATTGAGTCTATGGAATCGGACGAGTTCAAGAACTTATTTTTTAATAAGTACTTCCCTATTATTCTATGAAAAAAGATGGAGAAAGAGTTTCTTGAACTGAAGCAAAGGGATGATGAATCTGTTGGTACCTATGAAGCAAATTTTACAAGACTTGCAAGGTACGCTTCTGGTATTATTATCCAACCTGAGAGTAAGATCGATCGATTCTTTAGTGGCTTAAAACCATGTCTTCGAAGGGCGTTAGCCATAAGGGACATCAATAGCTACGAGGAAATCGTTCGATGTGCTCTCAAAGTCGACATGGAGATTGGAGTAACCCATCAGTCACATGGGTTTAATAAGAAGAGGAAGATGGAATTCAAAGGAAAATCTAAAGAGAACACTGAAAAGAAGATGAGCTTTCCCTTATGCTCAAAGTGTGGAAAGAAACATGGAGGGATTTGTCTTAAAGGGACAAGTAAATGTTTCAAATGTGGAAAGGAAGGTCATCGGGCATTTGAATGCCGCGATAATGGGAAGAAGATGTCTAATGATGCAAACAAAGGAAGGGATACACAGAATGAACCTACTACACTTCAATGTTTCAAGTGCAAGGAGATGGGGCATTATGCCAATCAATGCCCAAATACAAGGGTTGATGATGATGGTCGACGTCAAAAAAATCTTAAGGCCAAAGACAAAGGAAAGTCACATGCAATTTCTATCAGCGATGTGGAGTACGATAACGAAGTGGTGAAAGGTACACTTACCATCCACTCTAAAGTAGCAAATGTTTTATTTTATTCTGGATCCACCCACTCTTTTATTTCTGAAAACTTTTCTAAGGGTATGACCGTATTACCTCAACAATTAGATGTTGAGTTAGTAGTGACAACACCTAATGGCACAACAGTCGCATCAAAAGTTTATAATTCTACTCTGATCGAAGTTTGTGGGAAAGTGCTTCCTACAAATCTTGTGATCCTTCCTTTAGTGGAATTTGATGTGATTCTTGGCATGGATTGGCTTTCTCTACATGGAGATCATATCAATTGCCAAAGAAGGGAAGTCACATTTCATATTCCAGATCAATCTATGATCGTTTATCGATGCAAGGATGAATATAACCTTCCAGTGGAAATTCCTTCCATCTTATGGGTCTTGATTGCACTAAATGAAGGTTATTTATCTCAAATGGTTGGTGAGAAACTTACGATTAAGAATATGCCCATCGTACGGGAGTTTGATGATGTCTTTCCAGAGGAATTACCGGGTCTTCCACCAAATCGTGAAGTTGAGTTTTCAATAGAACTCGTACCGGGTGATTTGCCTATTTCAAAGACACCTTATAGAATGGCCCCAATTGAGTTGCAGGAATTGAAGAAGCAACTCCAAGAGAATCTTGATAAGGTATTCATACGCCCTAGTGCGTCACCTTAGGGAGAACCTGTTCTATTTGTTAAGAAGAAAGATGGATCAATGAGACTCTGCATTGATTATCGAGAACTTAACAAGATCACTATCAAGAACAAATATCCTCTGCAACGAATTGATGACTTATTTGACCAACTACGCGGAGCTCAATACTTTTCCAAGATTGATCTTCGTTCAGGGTATCATCAATTAAGGTTCAAAATGGAGGATATACCAAAGATGGCTTTCCGTACAAGGTATGGACACTATGAATTTATAGTGATGCCATTTGGTCTTACTAATTCCCCTACTATCTTCATGGATCTAATGAATAGAGTCTTTAGAGACTATCTTGATCAATTTGTGGTAGTCTTTATAGATGATATTCTTGTCTATTCAAAGAGAAAGGAAGAGCATTAAGATCACTTGAGAATTATATTGAAGACCCTGAGAAAGGAGAAGCTTTATGCCAAATTTACCAAGTGTGAATTTTGGCTTCAAAAAGTTGCATTTTTGGGTCACATAATCTCAAAAGAGGGGATATCTGTGGATCCAGAAAAAACAGAGGTTATCTAAAGATGGTCAAGACCAACAACAGTAACTGAGATCCAAAGTTTTCTTGGTTTGGCTGGATATTATCGACGTTTTGTAAAAGATTTTTCACGATTATCTAATCCACTCACCAAGTTGACTCGGAAAGGAGATAAGTTTGTTTGGACAGAGGAATGTGAAGAGAATTTCAAGGAGTTGAAAAGAAGGTTATCCAGTGCACCTGTGCTCACATTGCCTTGTAGTGGAGAAAGGTTTGTGATCCATAGTGGTGCATCCAAGAAGGGATTGGGGTGTGTTCTTATGCAAAATGATATGGTGATAGCTTATGCCTCACGACAGTTGAAAATCCCTGAGCAAAATCACCCAACACATGATTTGGATTTGGCTGTGGTAATCTTTGCATTAAAGATATGGAGGCATTACCTTTATGGTGAAAGGTGTGATATTTATACTGATCATAAAAGTTTAAAGTATATTTTCACACAAAAGGAGTTGAATATGCGTCAAAGAAGATGGTTGGAGCTGATTAAGGATTACGACTGCTCAATCCATTACCACCCTGGGAAAGCAAACAAGGTGGCAGATGCATTAAGTCGACAAGACCATGCTAGTTTATCCATGATGAGGATCACAAAAGATCCAATATTTATGGATTTACAAATGATGGATCTTGGAATTATAATGGAAGAGGAAAAATCTTATCTTTCTCAAATGAATGTTCAACCATCTATACATGTGAAGATTAAAGAGGCACAAAAAGAAGATGTCGAGTTACAAAAGAAGGTGAGAAATGTTCCTGAATTTAACCTTGATTGTGATGGGATAATAAAGTTCAGGAATCGGGTTTGTGTTCCTCCCATACCCGAATTAAAGAAGGAGCTGCTGGATGAGGCTCATAGTTCATCATTCTCTATTCATCCTGGAAGCACGAAGATGTATAGGGACCTGAAAGAGTACTTCTGGTGGGATGGAATGAAAAGAGATGTTGCTGAATATGTCTCTTGATTCTTGGTTTGTCAACAAGTTAAAGCTGAGAGACAGAAGTCTAAGGGGATGTTACAACCATTACCCATACCCGAATGGAAATGGGAAAACATCACTATGGACTTTGTCACAGGACTTCCTAAAACATTCAAAGGCAATAATGCTATTTGGGTCATAGTTGATCGTCTTACAAAGTCTGCATACTTCATTGCTATTAGAGAGGATTTATCTCTAGATCAGCTTGCCAGGATATATGTAAAGGAAGTAGTAAGATTGCATGGAGTACCACTTTCTATTATATCTGATCAGGATCTGAGATTTACCTCGAAGTTCTGGCGAAGTCTTCAGCATACTCTGGATACAGAGTTGAGTTTCAGCACTGCTTATCATCCCCAGACAGACGGTCAGTCTGAGAGAACAATTCAAACCCTAGAAGATATGTTGAGAGCTTGCTCTATGGATTTCAAAGGAGGTTGGGATCAACACCTACCTTTGGTGGAATTTTCTTATAATAATAACTTTCACTCCAATATTCAGATGGCTCCTTATGAAGCTCTCTATGGAAAGAAATGCAGGACTCCAACTTGCTGGGATGAAGTTGGGGAAAGAAATCTATTAGGACCTGATCTCGTTGATGAAATGGCAGAAAAGGTCAGATCTATTCAACAACACCTAAGAGCATCTCAGAGTCGACAGAAAAGTTATGCCGACAACCGAAGAAAAGACCTAGAGTTTGAAGTGGGTGATAAAGTGTTCTTACAAATATATCCCTGGAAGAGGGTTATGAGATTTGGAAAGAAGGGGAAGTTGAGCCCTAGATATATCGGTCCTTTCGAAATACTAGATCGTGTTGGAAAGGTAGCTTACCGATTGGCGCTTCCACCGAATCTCTCTCAAGTTCACGATGTGTTCCATGTATATCTCCTGAGAAAGTACATACCTGATCCTTCACATGTACTCAACTCAGAAGTTGTACCGCTGGAGAAAGATCTTTCTTATGAAGAACAGCCGATAGAGATTCTGGATCGTAGCGAAAAAGTCCTACGAAACAAGACCATTCGATTGGTGAAAGTTTTATGGAGGAACCACCAATTAGAAGAAGCTACATGGGAGCTTGAGGATATGATGAGGGAGAAGTATCCTCATCTGTTTGTTACAAAGTGACGAATTTCGAGGGCGAAATTCTTTTTAAGGGGGGTAGAATGTAACACCCGAGATTTTTATGAGTAATATTTTGTTCAAAGGAATCTTTCACTACACACTTGCTTGGCTTACTTTACACGCAATCGCGGCCTTCCTCGATAGCTTGCGTCGTACGCAATACTGAGTTTCACTAAACAACGATATGCTATTAAAATATTAATAAAACTAGCCGTTATGAATAGTAATAACCACTTTTTGAAATTTTATAAATTTTATTTTTCAAAATGGACTTCATTTTTGGATTCGGAATACCGAAATTAGCCTAGGGTGAAATTTTGGTATTTTTATGAAAACTTTCAATTTTTGATGAATAGTGAAACCACTAAGTGGTAGGTTAAAAACTGAATTTTGCATAAAACATAATTTACCGCTTCTATGAATGGAATTTTGAAAATCCGACAAACACGGTCGATATCAGTAAGTAAAATGTGGTTCAATGAGATAAAAATAATTTTTTGGTGAATAGTAACTTTTTACTTTTTTTTACTGCAGTTAATAGTCAATAGGGTAACTAAGGGTAAATATGATATTACTATTACCCTAACACATGTCCTAATTCTATTGGATAAGTGTAATTCGACCAAAAACAACCTTATGAATAAATTATGACCATTTAGGCCCACTTGAGTTAGATTAGGACAATTATTATTAATTTATTTAAAGAAGGGTTAAAATAGTTAAAATCAAAGTTTAATAAGTAAATCATTTTTAATATAGGGTTATACATAAGATAAATTCGAAAATAAATATTCATTAGAAATATAAAAAGATTTCCTACATAATGGTATTTTATTTATAATTTTTAGACATTAAAAAATTTAATTTAATTATGACACAACGATGATGCAGTAATTATCTTATTTATGAAATATTGACATAAATGATGTTATAAACACCAAAATAAATGTAATTTGATACTTTTTATGAATTACAATAATTTTCTAGGTTACTATGATATATTAGTGTTGATTTAATCAATATGTTTCGAACATATAATTTTGTTATAATTTTCACAAAAATCATATATCAAATAGTGTCAAAATTGACACAAAATAGTTTTTAAATAAAATAAAATATTATTAATTGTTATTTTATTCCTATAAATCTAAGGTTCGGCCAAATGACTTAGATAAGGATATATATATTAATAATAAACAATTTGGGGTTCGTTTGGCATGTTATAGTAAGTGTATTAACCATATAGTGAAAGAAAACAAAAAGACATGGTAAAAGTTAAGTTATTTAACTTAGAGTTAAATCTAATTGATAAGGTTAAAATAATACCCTAAACTTGTCTAAATCCTATTGGTTGATAGGATTTCGACCCATACCCACTTTATCTTCGAAATAAGACCCTTTGGAACCATTATAAACCAATTTTGACTTTAATATAAAATAATATTTTGAGATATTCCTAAGGTGCCCCTCTCCTCCCTTATAAAAGGGCACCTCCTCCCCCTCCTCCTCACACCAATTTGAGCACTCAAGCTCGGCCAAACCCTGACATTTTCTCCTCTCCACTTCCCTAGAATAATCCTATAGGTCCTGGTCTTCTTCAAAGACCAATCTTAGTTCCCTAAGTGGAGGATTCAAAGAGGCATTCCAAAGAAGAGGTAATATCCATTACCGATCTTTTCAATTTCTTTCTTCTTCAACTTCTTCTTCTTTAGTTGTTTCATTATAAAGTAATAACATCAGTATTACTTACATACTGATATGTTATTATAAATATGAAACAACCCTAATTCACCTTCTATCCATCCTACGGAAAAATGAAATCACCGCACGTGCGTACGTACGGAATACCGTCTCCACGCCGTGGTGTAATGTATTTTCCACCATCACCTTACAAGGATGGGTATAATGGTGTAATGAGTAACTATTTATGATTATTATAATGTAATATTGATAATGAAATAATATATATATACTCAAATACAATTCCACGATCATAGGAACGATATCATCACTCGTGCGTACGTACGGATTACCATCTCCACGATGTGATGCGACTCGTTCTACATGATCATCATTACATAGTAATTATATAAATGAATTGAATGAATAAATATGATATATTTTACACTAATACCATTCTGGATATAAGGTATCTATAACCTTAAAATAAGAATAAGAATTTATTCGGCAAAACACGCATAAGAACAAAAGGCAATAAAGACCCGAGTAACAAGTAACAATGAAACATTACTAACAAGAAGCTAAGAATATGACCATATATGAATCATATCAATATTTATGATTCTGGAATAAGTAAATAACATTATTTAAACCATTATACAGGAGCTTCGGACATGTACAAAGCAAATCGGACCTAAGGTAAGGGAAATATCACAATCTCATTTTTATCTGAGATTGTTTATACTTTGGTATTTACTGGGGTGTATTTTATCATCCACATCCATGTTTCCTCAATATGTAATATTTTTTTCATCCACCTACAATTGTTTAAAACATATTTTACCCTTTGGTGAGTTTTTAGTAAAAGATATGAAAGGAATATTTTGTCGTTTCTCGTATGAGGTACTTTTTGACTTTTCTGACAAAAGTACGAAGAATGTTTTTTTAACTTATACGGCATGAATGGATTTTTAAAACATTATTTTCAAGAAGCTTACTTTACAAGTTTTCAAGTTTATTTTTAATCAACTTCTTTTAGTTTATAATTGTATGACATGTTAAGAAACGAAAAGTGTTTTTGAAGAAGAAAGGATATTTTCCTCAAGAATGGAGTTCAAGTGTTTTATGAAAAGTATTTTCCATCTAAGATAATAAAGGGTTCTATTTTTATCCCTATTATTAAATTGATTTGATTATGTTGTGAGGGAATTATTTTTATGAAGTCATTTACCTTATATGATTTGTTTTATGATGTCATGATGTTTCAAGAATCCTATTTTTGTTACATGTGTTATGCGATGATGTATGATTTATGATTTATGTGGCACACATAAGAAAGGATTCATTATAAGATGGGTGGGACCTATATCTCCCTCCAATGCATTGGGTAAAGATTTTATATCTCATGAGATAGACATGGATGGAACAGTAGGTTATACCGATTCAGTGAAACAGGACTGGAATGAGGGTGACTCGGTTCAGAAAGGGACTTTATCCAGTAAGATAGTCTTGGCAATGAGTCATGACTAACAAGAAATGATTTTCCATGATTATGTGTGCATGCCACAAAGTTTCAAGTTTCATGTTATGATTATGGGGATCTCATTTTCTCTTCTATGATTTGTTCCATGTTAAGATATTATGATCTCTTTTGCAGGTTATGATTTTCAAAAAGATATGATATGATTTTTATTTCCTTTATTTGCCCTTACTGAGCATTTGAGCTCACCCTTTTATGTTTTCTTTTCCTCAGGCCAGGAAGATGGATATTAAGTAGAATATGCTAAAAGGGACCCTAGATATGATGAAATAAATGGGAGACACTGTAGAAGATTTATGAACCAATTGTTTATGTTTCCCAGTTTCTAAAGACACTATACCTATACGGTCCTTTCTGGTTTTGTCATATGTTGTAATAAGTGTGCTTCAATTTTGATGTAATAACAATGTATGTAAAGTATGGGTCGTTATACCTCGACTCACTGATGCTGATGCCTTTGACTCACCAATGCACTGACATGCTGATGTGCTTACATGTTTATCCTGATCCCTAAGTTATTGATTGAAAAACTCAAAAAAATGAATGTTTGTCAAACACTTTAAATGAGCCACCATTACCTCCCAAAACACACTAAACACTTGTTTTTCCATAAAGTAAAGGCCCAGGAAAATCTTAGTCATTACATCATATACCTCTCAAACTATTCTCATCCTCAATAATTCAAAACATATGTAGAATAAAGGGGGTATGAACAACCACCCCTTAAGATACCTCTCAGGATCAAACCACCTTGTGTTATTCTAAAGCTGGAATGAAAACCACGACATCCCAGGGACATGTACTCAACATATATATTTTGAATAACTATGAAAAAAATAAGACCCCACATCCCCAAACAACAATGAAAACACCAAGGTCACACCATCTAGAAACATGGATTAGGGAGCTCCTTCCTCCATGTCAAGATATTATCCTCTTTGGGTCGAACTGTATCACCCTCAATGGTTTAATCATATCCTCATTAATGCATCTTGATTAGGGATCAGGTCTTCCCCTACCAATACATCAGAAATTTTCCCACACATTCATAGAATAGGGAAACAACCCATCTTATAGAAAATAAGGCCAATAATTACATCATAGGAAAAGCACAAAGAAAAAACACAAGAGAAAAAATCAGAACGACTCCAGGTACTAGGCATGCATCTTTTTCTCCCACTCACAAGTACTCTCCTCAAGGACACAATGATTACAAAACACCCAAACTAAAGGAATGGTTCATCCACTAAGAACCTTCTCCTCATGATCCACAATTCTTACCAGTCATTCCGCAAATTTCGCATTGTCCTCAATATCCAAATCTTCCCCATCAATTATGTGAGAGTTATTGTGTAGATTCCAACAGAGATAAGAGACATGGAAGTCATTGTGGATCCTATCTAACCACGGTGGAAATTCCATCTAATATTCCACCTTTCCACCTTATCCCAACACCTCTAAAGGACAAATGAACTTCATAGAAATTTTTATTCCCTTACTGAACCTCCACTACCAATGCTGAGGGGAAACCTTTAAGAACACATTGTCCCTAACCTAGAACTCCAAGGGCCTCCTACTATGATTGTAATACAACTTTTTTTGGTCTTGTACTACCTTCATCCTCTCATTCATAATCAGAACCTTCACTCTTGTGCTCTTCACTTCCTCTAGTCCATGAAGGGATGCTTCCCCAACTTCTGTCCAACATACTGATGAACGACACAAACATCCATACATAGCCTCAAACAGTTTCATGTCAATGGTTGAGTGATAACTATTATTATAGGAAAACTCTACCAGGGGAATGTGTCATACACACGATTCTATGAAGTACAAGACACATGACCACAACATATCCTCCAATGTCTGGATGGTCCTCTCTGTTTTTCCTTCCGTCTGAGGGTGAAAAGTAGTATTATGTCATAACTGGGTTCAAAAGGCATGTTGAAATCCCCTCTAGACTCAAAATGTAAAAAATTTATCCTGATCTGAGATAATGTATCTTGGAACTTCATGCAGCTGCATCACCTCATACACATACCTACTTGCCAAGGAATCTACAACGCTTGACTCCATGATTTCTAAGAAGTGAAATGACTTCATCAACCGGTCCACTACTACCCAAAGAGTATCATATACTACTTAATTATTGGGTAATCTTGTGATGAAATCCATATAAATGTCATCCCACTCCTACTTGGGAACATCTAAGGGCTACAACAGACCATAGGGAACAAGGTGATCAGCCTTCACCTACTGACACACTAGGAACCTTCCTAGAAACTCTGCCACTGCCCGCTTCATCTCGGGCCACCAAAAATATTCCCTCAATCCTCGTTAAATCATAGAAACTACTGTATTATATGCCATGAGTGAATTATAGAACTCCTAGAGAACTCCCTTGCACAATGCCATTGGGACAAACATCTTCCCATAGAAAAAAAATTCGATTATGGCTATCCTATGACCATCCCACTAGAGCATTACCCTATGTAGCACAATCATGCATCACATTAGTGTCTTAGTCTCCCCACTGAGACTCCTCCACCTATCGCATTAAGGAGGAATACACTATTATCAGAAACAGATAGCTGCCACCACCATCCACTCTCACATCTAGAGGCAAAGTATCCAACTCCTCCCATTCCTTCCAAGCATTTTTGGATTCCCGAACTATCTCCTTATGTGAATTCTTGGACAAGGCATAAACCACCATGTTCTATTTTCCTTGGGTGTAAGAGATATCAAAGTCATAGTCCTAGAGAAACCTCATCCACCTTTGTTTCTGCATATTCATATCTCCTTGGGAAATGATATACCTAAAGATATTATGATCTATGAAGACCAAAAATCTCTCTTCGATGTTGTAATGCCCCCACAACTTCAGCATGAACACTACCGATGAAAGATCCAGA
This sequence comes from Viscum album, assembly GCA_963277665.1. Taxonomy (NCBI): domain Eukaryota; kingdom Viridiplantae; phylum Streptophyta; class Magnoliopsida; order Santalales; family Viscaceae; genus Viscum; species Viscum album. The sequence goes on from OY728141.1 coordinate 519,653,839, forward strand.
TCATGGGTGTAATAGTTACATTCAAGAGGATGTAACTTCCAAGATCCATAAGAGATCACTCCCCACCGCTGCATTAGCACACATCCCAAGCCTAGGTTGCAAGCATCAATGAACACCTCGAACAACACCCATTCCTCTGGAAACCTGGGCACCAGAGCACTAAACCTATTTCCATTCAAGTAGACGAATGATTCCTATCACTGATCACTCCATATGAAGGCCTTGTATTTTCTGGTCAAAGTCGTCAATGGATCCACAAATTGAGATAAGCCAGACATGAATCTTCGGTAATATCCATCTAGTCCTAGGAAGCTACAATCCTCTGTTACATTATTGGGTGTTTCTCAAGAACCAATTTCTTAAACCTTTGACGGGTCCAATGTTATCCCCTGCTGAGACACTACATGTCCAAGGAAGTGTTGAGACCACTTTGAGTATAAATATTGTATTTGTTGCCAACAGTTGTCAATACTCTTCAAAATGAAGAAGTAGATGAAGAAGGACTAGAAAGTTAGTGGATATTGGCTGAAGTGAGGTTTCCTGGAGAGTTGCTATGGAATCATAGCATTGGATGTCATACTTGGGGAATTCTCTAAGAAGATTAATTCAGACGATGGTTGAACTGATACTAAGTTCAAATAACTTATGTCAGTGGTGAAACATTGTTTATAATAATGAATAATGGTGAAGTATCATCTATCTACAGATGATTGAAGAAGAATGAGGATTTAAAGAAGACCATGAAATTCTTCACGATTGCATGGGAACCATGAAATTGATTACTTGAAGATAATAATCATATGATTTAAATAAAGTAGATAATGATGGATAAAGAAGAAGAGAGAGTGTGGATGGGCTTGGAATTATAATAAGGTCATGAAATACACATTTCCTTGAAATCATATGATTGTTGCATTGTTCTAAAAAGTTCCAAATACATGTATCAAAGGTGATACATTGTTTACAACATTGAAGGTATTTGAAGAAGCTTCAAGCCTCCAATTTTGGATGAAGAGAGATGATTGGAGTTCTTTATAATTAAAACTTCAAAAGGAATTAAGGATTTGAAGTGCAGATAAAGAAGTACCTTGGAATTCATATTCAAAAAATATTGGACAAAACTATGACGATGCTTTGCTGATTTGTATTTCACAAATATCATTAGTTTGGAGAACTTGTGATGAAATCCTTATGAAGAGTAGAGAGAGTGAAGAAGTGACTTTGGAAAAGGAAAGAAAGTGGGGTGTATGTCAAGAGTGGTGTGCAAGTATTGGGATGCTAGTATTGGCGCGCAAGTGTAAGTGGTGCACAAGTCATATTTCAAGATCATCCCATCAAAATATGACAAAGGAAATAAAGTGGCGCACAAGTTAAAAATTAGCCCACAAGTCATAAACCAACATGCAAGACTAATGGGTGTGAACGTTTTGTGCAAAAGTGTATGTTATGTGAAATTCATATTTCAAACATCATCATATCAAAATATGACAAAGGAAAGAAAGTGTCGCGCACGTGCTGGAGTGGCACACAAGTGATGGAGGGGCGCACAAGTGCTGGAGTGGTGCGCAAGTATACGTGGTGCGGAATTCACCAAAATTCCTATAAATAGACGACTATACTCATAATTTTTAAGGCTCAACACTCAATAAAAAATTTGAGCTTTGATTGCGCATGTAGTAGAAGCGGTGCACAAGCTGATGTGGCGCGCACGTTGTCAAAGGCGTGCAAGCAGGGAGGTGTCTTCTAGAAGTTTGTTGTGTATAAGCCAATGGTGGTGCACATTTTATGAGTTGTGCACCATAGTGGTGTTAAAGTAGTTAGTGGCATGCAAGCAGGTAGCCATGCAAGCTGAGTGGCACGCAAGAAGGTGGCGCGCAAGCTCAACCAGGGAGGCCTGCAAGCAGGGAGGCCTACAAGCAGGGTGGCATGCAAGCAGGTGGCGCACAAACTGAGTGTTGTGTAACCAGGTGGCGTACAAGTAGTTGGAATGCAAGCAGTTGGCATGAATGAAAATTAAGAAGAAGAAGAAGAGCTTGGTGCATATGGTTTTGCACTGAAATAGAATGTGTGAAGAAGAGTGGGTTTCAGTGCAGCTGGTTGTGCATTGAAGAAGTAAAAGAAGAAGATGAGTGTACAACTTGCAGGTTTTCTGCATAGATGGAAGATAAAATTAAGAATAAGAACATATTATTCCCAATTGAAGCCAAAGATTATTTAGGGTAGTTTGATTCAGATGATGCCAAGTGAACCGATCTTCACTGCCTAAATAATCACATTGGTATATGTGATTCTAGCAAAGAATAGAGAAGAAGATTCAGTGAAGTCGGTTTTTTCACTAAGAAGAATAAAGAAGAAGTCTAGTGCAGTCAGTGTTTCACTAGAGAAGAAGAGAAAGAAAGAAATAAGAATTTCTTTCATACTTCTTTACAAGTAATCAAGTGAGGATCACTAAAGAAGACCAAGATCAGAACCTACCTTTTGGAGAAGGAAGAAGAATATCTCCATAGGCAGTATAAAGAACCAGTTAGAGACTACAAGTTGGACTAGGTCATCACCAGTCTAAGGAAGAGGGTTGTTTCCCACCCCCCTCTAAAGTGTAGGAACTCACACTGATTAGAGGAATTCTTTCCTAGCCACTCCATTGTAACATCATATTACATTATAGTGTAGAATCCATGCACTGGTCATTTCCATGCATGGAAAGGAAGTAGCTACTCTTATTGAGTGGTAAACCTTTTAAAAATATTGTGTGCATATTTTTAATGCATTCTATTATTCCATGAGACAGGTAAAAGAGAATAAGAGAATCAAGATCTTAACAGGTCAAGAGGTACATGGATAAAAAGTAAGAATTGGTTTAAAAAGTCTTCAACACTGATTCACCCCCTATCAGTGCCAGGTATATCCCAAAATGGTTCTCTCAATTGTTATCATAGGAAGGTTATACTATTTTGGATTCTCTAAAGTGAAGTTATTCCCTTTTTAATATTTGAGTTTCTTTCCAGAATTATTAACGAAGTGCACTTTTAGTAAAGATTCAGTTATCTCTGAACATAAGGTTATATCTATCAAGACCATGATGAATAGGAAAAATAAGGAGAAGATAATGTTGAAGAAGAAGTCCCTCCTATATAAAGAAGAGGATGTATCTAGTTCTACAAATCTAGTAGACACTGAAGACACACCAGACATGGGAAGTTATGAGAAGGTGGAACAGGTTTCCACAAAGAAGATGGATAACCTTAAAACTTCAAATGATAAAGATGTGTGTGTTAGTACATTTGGAAATTATTATCATGATGAAAATGCTGTCACAAGTGGTGATGATCAATCTATAACATCTCAATAAATATCAGTTGATAGATTAAGGATGATTCTTCATGGTATTCATGAATAAATTACATCCCTGGTTTGTGGAGTATTTCAATGTATGAAGGAAAATATCACTCAACTGGAAGAAGAAACCGAGGTTTTGGATAAAGTCTTACAAGAAAAAATTGTTGAATGTTTAAAGCTCTCCAGATGGGTTGGAGCCTTTGAAGAAACCAAGAGGGAATTTGAATTAAGTTCTTCAAAGTGCCTCAATGATGTTGAAGAAAGAGAGGGAGTCAATAAGACTCTAGAAGAGAAAATCCATGCACTTGAAGATGAGATGAAAAACAGTAATGATGTCAAGAAGTTATATTTGGAAGAAGATTCCATGAAGATCAAAGAACATGACTTTTTGTTACAAAACAAAGTAATGATGCATGAAGATGATTTTGAAAGATTAAATAAGGCTTGTGAAGAGAATATGACTATGATTGAAGACTAGGAAGTCATTATCAATATGAGATGTTTATAATTGGATGATAAGTTTACCAATCTTAGTAAGATACATATTCAGTCTCTAAAAAAGAAGAAAACCATTACTGCTAGTACTTAATGATCACTGGAGGATTCTGTTGTCAAAAGACCTTCAACATGTGATAATAAGATAATGGCTTAACTCATTGACTTATCACAAGGAGCTAATAATAAGGAACCATCCATACCAACTTGTACTAATGTTTCGAAATCATTTTCTACAAAAATTGAAGGTTGGAAGGAAAATTATAAACAAGTATGGATGGAGAAAAGTGAGAAGAAACCTACCATCATGGCTAGGGTGGATAGGGGAAATATTGTGGAAGATAGATCCCCACATAATGACCACCATTCCAATAATAAGACTCAACAACTTTATAAAGAAGATGGAAAGAAATCGAGGTTTTTGGGTCAATGATGGTGTTGTAATAAATTTGGGCATTGTGCACTGGATTGTTGGTAAAAACCATTAAATGTAAAAGCACAGGGAAAGCCCATATCAAGGGAGAGATATCTATAGAAAAAGAAGCAACATCCACATATCCAAAAGCATCTTTATACTGAAAATAGATATGGAATGTTAGATAAAAACTGTGATGTATGCAATAGGAGTGGTTACATGAATGGTACATGTTCATTTCAAAAGGTAACCAAAGCAGATGAGAAATGAAGATCACAAGAGCTAGTTAAGAAAAAAACATCCTTGGGAATAAATCAGATGAATAATGTGAAATTTTTTTCTCCCATGAAGAATTCAAGAAGGAAAGATGATAAGTACATGGATTCTAAATTCAATAAGGTGAAGGGTGGTGCATGCAAAAGAACTTCTAATAGGGATGCCACTTATAAGATTCCATATAGAAGATCCAATCTTGATTCCTCAGTCCCTAATGATATATTGTTGGTTTGGCCAAAATATTTTGAAATAATGATAATGATGGAAGATGCATAGGTTAAGGCTAGTACTAAAACCAAAAAAGAAGATTCCACATGAAGATAAAGAATTTATGTGCGTGAGGTAAAACAAGGTTGGTCATACTATCAGAAAATGCTTTGAATTTATTCCACCCCAACAAGAATTCATAAAGAGGATGGAATTTTCACTAGGATATTCTAGTTCATGGAAAGCTCTTGAAGAATAGAGATTCACACACAAAGAGATAGAATAAGTACTAAGATCCACATAGCCACATTCAAAATTAAATATAAAATGTGAAAGTGTGAGGAGTGGAGCAAATGGAGCATCTTGGTTGAGAATACCATCTCATCCTTCCTTCTCAAATTGAAGAAGCATGGAAGATCCACCTTATTACATTAAATCTTTGTGTATTGTATTTGTTATTATCATAAAAGGAATTGAAGGTGAAGTAATATCTAATGGGGAACACCTGGGATTTAGTGAGGAGAAGTGTTCCCTTGAGGGGGAGACACATGAATAAGCTGTCAGAGTCATTATCTCATTCAGTATCAATATCAGTTGGTATAAAATTCCATTACTCTGAAGATTGTCTGAAGATCATGTCATTGGAAAAGGTATGTCGTTTCTTAATCCATCATCCTTGGTTACTCAAAATAAATATATTTTTACAAAGGGGGAGTAACTAGGCCAATCAGTGACATAAGAAGAATGGAATTTCCCCAAGGCCACTTATCCTGATAATTGCACTTGAATTTTTTTGATCCTTTTGATGAAGTAAGTGTAGGAATTTCAGAATTGACTATTTCTTATCAAATTAAATATCTTTTTCCTGGAATGAAAGTGGAAAACCCTTGAAGACAAGTATAGGAGATCTCATCTCATGAGGTATCACGATCAATGGATAATGGACAACTTTGTTGTCTAAATCAAATCCCCTTATTTTCTACACTGAAAATTGCTCATGTAGACTTAGAGTGAAATGATTGATGTCACATTCCTTAAGTATGAAATGATACCCTCTCTACCATGAACATTGTATTTATTGTCAATAAGGTGGAGAGAAATGAAATGAATGAATGTCTAGGGGAGAGATAGAAGTAAAGGGGAGAGATAAGATTCTCATTTTGACATTGACACATTCATTTGAGGAGACTTTAAGGTATTGACAAAAAAATACAAAGGGGGAGATTGTTTGAACCACTTTGTGTATAAATATTGTATTTTTTGTCAATATTTTTCAATAATGGTCAAAATGAATAAGGAGATGAAGAAGGACTATAAAGTTAGGGGAGATTGGATGAAGTGAGGTTTCCTGGAGAGTTTTTATGGAATCATAGCATTGGATGTCATACATGAGAAATTATCTAAGAAGATTAATTCACATGATTGTTGAACTGATACTAAGTTCAAAGAACTTGTGTCAATGGTGACCCATTGTTTACAACAATGAATAATGGTGATGTATCATCCATTTAAGGATGATTGAAGAAGAATTAGGATTTAAATAAGACCATCCAATGCTTCACGATTGCATGAGAACGATGGAAGAGCTTACTTGAAGAAAAGAATCATATGATTTGAATAAAGTAGAGAATAATGGCTGAAGAATAAGTGAAGTGTGGAAGGGCTTGGAATTCTGAGAAGGTCATGAATTTCACATTGCCTTGAAATCAGATGATTGTTACATTGTTCTTAAAAGTTCCAAATACATGTATCAAAGGTGATACATTGTCTATAACATTGAAGGTATTTGAAGAAGCTTCAAGCATCCACTTTCGGATGAAGAGAGTTGATTGGAGTTATTTGTAATAAACACTCCAAAAGGAATTTAGGATTTGAAGGGAGGATGAAGAAGTACTTTGGAATTCATATTCCAAATAGAGTGTACAAAACTAGGACGATGCTTTACTGATTTGTATTTCACAAATATCATAAGTTTGGAGAACTTGTGATGCAAGCCTTATGAAGAGTAGAGAGAGTGAATAAGTGACTTTGGAAATGGAAAGAAAGTGGAACACAAGTCAAGAGTGGCGTACAAGTATTGGCATGCAAGTATTGGCGCACAAGTGTACGTGGCGCGCAAGTCATATTTCAAGATCATCCCATAAAAATGTGACAAAGGAAACAAAGTGGTGCACAAGTTAAACATTAGCGCACAAGTCATAAACCAACTCACAAGGCTAATGGGTGCCCAAGTGTGGTGCACAAGTGTATGTTACATCCAAGTCATATTTAAAACATCATCATATCAAAATATGACAAAGGAAAAAAAGTGTTGTGCAGGTGCTAGAGCAGCACACAAGTGATGGAGGGGTGGACAAGTGTTGGAGCGGCACACCAGTATATGTGGTGTGAAAGTCACCAAAATTCATATAAATATATGACTAACCTCCTCATTTTTAAGGCTCAACACTTAAGAGAAAATTTGATCTCTGATCACGCAAGTAGTATAAGTGGCGCGCAAGGTGAAGTGGCGGGCCAGTTGATGGTTATTTATAAGGCATGAAAGTAGGGTGGCGCACAAGCAGAAGTGGCGTGCAAGTCGTCAGAGGCGTGCAAGTAGGGAGGTGTCTTCAAGAAGTGTGTTGTATATAAGCCAAAAGTGGCGCGCAAGTTGTGAGTTGTGCACAATAGTGGCGCGCAAGTAGTTAGTGGTCCGCAAGAAGGTAGCCATGAAAGCTGAGTGGAACACAAGCAGGTACCAGGCAAGCTGAAGTAGGGGGGCCCGCAAGTAGGGAGGCACACAAGAAGGTGGTGCACAAGCTGAGTGGCACACAATCAGTTGGCGCGCAAGCAGTTGGCGCAAAAGCTAATGAAGAGGAAGAAGAAGAGCTTGGTGAAGATGGTTTTGCATTGAAAGAAAACATGTGAAGACGAGTAGGTTTCAGTGCATCTGGTTGTGCATTGAAGAAACAAAAGAAGTAGAAGAGTGTGCAGCTTACAGGTTTGCTACATAGAAAAATAGAAGAAGAAGATGATGAACAAAGTATACCCAATTGAAGCCTACAATTATTTCAGGAAGTTCAATTCAGATGATTCCAAGTGAACCGATCTTCACTTCCTAAATAATCACATTGGTATATGTGATTCTCTCCAAAAAGAGAGAATAAGTTTTAGTGTAGTTGGTTGTTTAACTAAGAATAAGAAAGAAGAAGTCTAGTGAAGTTAGTGTTGCACTAGAGAAGAAGAGAAATAAAGAAAGAATAATTGCTTGCCTACTACTTTGAAAGTAATCAAGTGAAGATCAATAAAGAAGACCAAGAGCAGAACCTACCTTTTGAAGAAGGAAGAAGACTGTCTCCATAGGCAGTATAAAGAAATAGCTAGAGGCTGCAAGTTGGACTAGGTCATCACTAGTCCAAGGAAGAGGATTGTTTCCCACCCCCCTATAATGTGTAGGGACTCACACTGGCTAGAGGAATGCTTTCCTAGACACTCCATTGTAATATCATATTACATTATAGTAGAGAATCCATGAACTGATCATTTCCATGCATGGCAAGGACGTAGATAATCTTATTGAGTGGTGAACCTTGTAAAAATATCATGTGCATATTTTTATTGCTTTCTATTATTGCATGCGATGAGTAAAAGAGAATAAGAGAATCAAGATCCTGACTGGTCAAGAGGTACATGGATAAAAAGTAATAATTGGTTTAGAAAGTCCTCTACACTGATTCACCCCCTTCTCAGTGTTAGGTATATCCCAAACTGGTCCTCTCAGGAAGTGTACTTGTCATTTCTAGAACACGCACGTGGACAACATTTCATAGAGATGGTGGTGTTAGGGGACCTCTAAGACAGTCCTTAGACTCTATGTGTGCTCCTCCTATGACCTTGAGTACATCATGATGTATTCGATGAACATGATGATAAAATGGTCCAGGAAATCAATGAAAACCATGTTCATGTTCCCCATGAACATGGCTCGCACATTCGCAATGCTGAAGGGAATGACAATGATCCCAATGTCCCCATGCTTGCATATGAAAGTAGTATTTGTCTTGTCACCCTCCTTCACCCTCAACTAGTGATATACATAGCACAGATCAATCATAGAGAGCCTACATTCTCCCTTTAACTAGTAAAAAAATCATCGATACTCGGAAGGGGGTAACAGTTCTTGAATGCCACCCGATTCTGTCTTCAGTAGTCTATGCATAATCTTATACCACAATCTGCCTTTTCTGAGAATAAGATTGGAACACCCCACAATCACACATTCCGCCAGTTTAAACCCTTCTTTGTCAGTTTTTCAATCTGAATCCTCAACTCCCGCAACTCATAGGGCACCATCTGATAAGGAGACAATGAAATTAGAAGGGCACAGGGTTGCAAGTCTATACAGAACTCAACATCACGTTGAGGTGGTAAAGTCACAACATCCACCTGGAAAACATCCACGAACTCACTAAAAACCCCCATAACATCCCATATCTCACTTTCTATATACCCCACTAACATCTTGGCTAATAAAGAAAGAAGATGCTCTATACGACGGTTGTCCACCTGACAACTCTACTCACCAACAAAAGCTATGTGTTGGCCATCCATATATGAGAACAAAACTCTTCTATAGAAGTTGTTGCTAAAGGTGTGAATATAAAATAAACATTTGATATCTCAAATGAAATTTAATGGTTGGATTAATAGCAATAAAAGATCCCCAGAGGATGGATGCAGTCCCATCATCAGTCCACATCCCCGACATACATCAAACGGATTGGTTTAACCTTCACCTAGCATACCCAACACTAGGGGCATGAAAAGCCTCTCCACATCTAGTGCAATGGCATGGGATACACTAGGTTCAATAGAGAAGTGTGACCATCCTAAATCAAACAAATCACATGAATGTGTACTATATAAACTTATCATACCTCGAACAACCTCAAGCTCCATAAGAACTACTACCTCTGTGGCATGTAACTGCCCACACCAGGCTCCTCTACCCCTCTTTTGTCGACCACATCCCCAACCATTCCCTAGTCATGGTCCCTTGGGAGAACCTTGAGGTCATCTTCCCAAATAAAAATCTACCCCAGTGGAGGTGGAGCTTGCTGCCCCTATTGATGGAAAGGCATGACCATAAATTATTATTGGTGAGGTAAGAGCTGAACCAGCCCACCCCCACTATACTGCACTCGAAATTGGCACTGGTTATAAAGATATCCATGACCTAAAAGACCAAGAAAGTCAGTCCCAAGCCCCAGGGTAAATGTAAAGGACCAAGAGATCGAAACTGGAACTACTAAGGCCCACTTCCCACTGACCGAAACTTGGAAAAAAATAACACCAGAGACCTGCTAAAGAAAGACTCCACCTTCAACGAAAATGGTTAGATCCCCTCTCAAGGAACACCTCCAAGTGAGTGAATCCTTTCCACTACCTCATCCTTCTTCTGCTCCTCTCAGTATGTTGGTTTGGTAAAGGGAGTGATGACATACTAAAGAGAAGGTCAGAGTACCTCCTCTAAGCATTTTGATAGAGACTCCTCATCTGGAAAGTGATCTGGTGTGAACTGTAAAAGATCATTAATCTTGATCTCCTATTTCCTTAATGACATACAACCCTATTGGAGCCAGATTATCTCTTGCCTCTTCTCATCCTTCATCTTGGAAGAAAGGAATTACTCCAGGAATTCCTTCTCAAAGTCATCCAACAAAACATCGGTCTCCTTCCTTTCCTCGAGGTAAAGCATCCACCATAGACACGTTGATCCCCTCATCTGGATTACGTCTTGTGGAACCCAATACTATGACAAATATTTGATCAAGATGAAAGAAACCACCAGCTCATCGAGCCAACTCTCTTTCTCCATGCCTGAGACAATGAACTTGTACTTTCCCAGAGTCTGCCTCCAGAAGACACAAACTGACTTCTTCCACTGGTCATCTTCGTCCTCTCAATCTCCACATTAATGAACAATGAGGTTTATCATGTAGGCCTCATCTACTAATACCACATGTAGATGACATCTGGGTTCTATAGCTGAAATTTTTAATAAGGAACTCCTAAGCCCGAGTAGTGTGGAAATTTTCTTTTAAATTTTCTTTAACTCTTAATTTATTTTAAATTCCAAAAACACCCAAGACACACAAGAACCAAGGTAATTATTACAAATGTACATTTCCTAGGGTATCTACCCTACAATCGTTGTATCCTCACTTGGTCATTATATAGGTCCAGATTCCTTGTATCGGATCACAGAGGGGGGGGGGGGCTAAAATCTCATGTCCTAGTCGGTCTTCCCTAGCCTATTTCACGCACCAAGATTTCCTAACATTTTTTACTTAACATCCTATAAAATCCTTACTATTACAAACTCAAAACTCCACCCTATCCCTAAAACCCCCAAACCTACCCCTCTAATACCATTTTTTTTCACGAACCACCTTCTTCAAGACGAGGGAAGGGAAAACAAAGTGCCACACACTTCCTTCCTTAATATGAAAGAGAGATAACGACCCTCGAGTCCTGCCATCAATACGCCTAGGAGTAGAAACTAGCACCAAGGGTATAGAATATCACATAATATGAAAGTAATTACAACTTTTATAGAACATGATCTGGAGATAAGATGATAATACCATGTATATCCAAATACTAAAAGTAAATGTTAAAACAAAATCCATTCCCACATACATGTTCAATAAGTAAAGCTGATAAAAGGTACAACAAAACACTAAGGTAGTGTACCAAAGAACAAGGGGATATGAAGAAACAACAACTAATCCAAATGCCTGAGGCAGTAATGTCAAGAACAGTCCTCGATGTTCTCATAGAAACCTAAAAAAGGTTTATATATGTAGGGTGACCATATGAGTATGCTTAGTAGGGAAACTAAAGATACCCATGAATAAGTTGGGGAACATACTAATTTCCCTATGAGAAAATAGTATAACATCAAAGAACCTACCATGGAATACTAACCATCCCACCCTCACCAAAGCACACTCACCAAATATCGCATGTCAAGTAAAGTGATAGTATAAGTACGTCAACATTTGGGTACCCCACACCACTTTCCCACTGGTTAACTTCTCATCCTTAACATCTAACACCATTATGCTACCACTATTCCCATATGAAGTCCCACTTCCACAAACTTCCCACACACACCTGGGCCTCAAATGATAGACAATATTTCCCACAGACACCTGGGCCACAAAAACCACCCCTCTCACCAAAAGACACCTGGGGCTCATCCCAAATACACTTGGGAAAACAATATTGGCATGCAAAAACCCAATTTTCTCATCCAAAACAAAACCAATGTAAAGGATCCGAGACTATGTTAATCCTTAATCCATTATATCCTACCTATATACGCTCGATTAGTATGAACCCAGAAGAGTGTGCGAGGAAGAATGTTTATAGCCAGCCAGCTATGCTCCCACTGAGATGTTGGCAAAGACACCCTCCCCCCTGAATGGGGGTGTTCAGAATATTGTTCTCAATATGGTTGGGGTGCACATATAATTCACAAGGAAGAAAATTTATATATATAGGTAAGAAAACACTCAACCCCCACTACAGATCCCAAAAAAACAACCAACTCATATAGAATGACGTTTCTTCTACAATTATATGCACAACCACACAACGACCACTACCAAAGAATAACTCGAATCCTTTTTCATTTAAACATATGTAATTTATTAATTAAGGGATTCACTTTAATTTATTCCAAAAGTACCAAGAAACTACCAAACAAATCCATATAAAAATAACAAAAATATATTTGTAGTCCCACATCACTCCCCCCATTCAACCATTGTCAACTACCCTTATTCAATGTTATACGACACAATCCTAATATTTCCCCGATAAATTCTCACTGCATATAGGTTCATAACCACCTTGCGGTCCCATTTACCAATGTCTCTCCACAACTACATCACACGCAAAGGCATTCCCACTACATATAAGTCCATCCATTCCATAATCAATCAATCTCTCAACCTAGGACTCCAACACACAACATGTACTGCCCCACACAGCAAACCCACAACAACTACCATTAACCTATAACCCCACTGCACACATGTACCACACCATTATCATAGAACCTGCTCCTCCATCCACCCCTGCACCCATAACCGTGCTCCCAACAGCAGCACCACACTACTCACACAAGGTAACCAAACCAAAAAAAGCACAGTACTCAGCCACACCTATCAAGCAGGAAATATTCAAAATTTTAAAAACTATTATATAAGTACATTTGATAAATAAGGGTGATCACATAATGTTTTTCATCATGGGTAATTCATTTCATTTCAACGGGTATGAATGATTAAGAAAATTTCATGTTACGGACAATTATCCAACTATATGACAAAAAAATAGAGCATCGTCGGTGCGAAAGAAAAGACCACCAATGTAAATGATTTTCTGAAGGCATACATCGACAAAAAAACCTGAGGAAACAAGGATAAAAAATAAAATAGGCAACAAAACATCAAACCTCTCCCAGCCCATCATTTCATTACCCCGTTATATTTTTATCATATTCCCTTATTATTCATTTCTTATTTTAAGAAAGTGTATTTACTATTTTTAAAAATAAATCATTAGTACACCCACCATGCATGATGAAAAATTTAATATAGGGAAAATAAATCTCAATCAGATGATCAAAAGATTGATGTTCCTCCTTGTGCCAAGAATAGGGGATCAAGTAAGAAGCATGGAAGAACTACAAGAAAACTGAGCAGGAGGGGCTTTAGAACAAGTGCCCGAATCTTCTGAGGAAGAAGGCATTAGATAGGGCAAGTGGAAAATGGAAAACACACTAGGAAGGTAAGATACTAGATTTTAAGATCCAGATCCTATATTTAAGGAAGGGAGGTTTCCAAAAGTCATTAACGGGAGATTATGGTCAAGATCACATGGTTTGAGTATCTCAAATCCCATAAAAATGATATGATATTATATATATACTTAAGATCCTATGAAATTCCCTTAAAAACTCCCAAAAAAGTCTTTAAACATGGTTAATGTAAAATATGATGTAAGAGAGGTGAAACTGGAAAACTGGAAAAATCTGGGAAAACATCAGATGAGTCACCGATGGGTGGGTCACCGATGGGTGAGTCACTGATGAGTGATCTACCGATGCGACCTACCGATGCTGGGTCACCGACACTGAGCTACCGATACTAATATACTAATTCAATGACTTACTAACGCCTTGACCTACCACCTCCCTGACCTACTGATGCCCTGACTCACCTACACCGATGCAATCAACTCACTAACACCGACACCATCGACTCACAAACAATGACACCCTCGAATCACCGATTCTAACACCTTTGAATTGTTGATTCATTGAAATGTCGACACACTGACATGCCGACAACCTAAGTGACCAATGAAAAATCTTGAAAAATAGGAAATTTGAAAAATGATTGAAATGAGCTACCTTTGCCTCCCAAAACACCCTAAACATTGTTTTTTTAAAATGTAAAGGATCGAGGAAAATCTGGGATATTAAAGTTTTCCCAAATCACTTATTAGTGATATTCTATTTAACTAAACATTAAGGATATTTTTTCTATGATATGAATCAATAAGGGATTATATCATTTAGATATGTTCTTGTATGTGGTTTTGATCCTAGTGGAGGAGGTCCAGTATCAGGATTTCTAATGCGGATTAATACCCTAGAATGGTAATATTTCATGGGTTGGGGATACCCAATTCCTATTAGAACCCTATAGTCAATGATATATCATATAAATAACTTATGGTTTATATGACAAGAGTGTCTATGTTGATCTATGAATTGTGACTTATGTGGGATGTGAACTATATACATGGAGAGTGATAATAGAATTATTGATATGTGAATCATTATATTAGTAAGTCATGTTCCATAATTTAGTAACTATTCACTTTCATGTAATTGTTCAAAGTGAGTTGTGATGTACGAAGGTAAAATGAGAAAGGGGTTTTCCCATGACTATGATACTTTTTAAAAGTGTAAAAGAATGGGTACTACATATATTATTATGGGTCAAAAAATCCTAAGAGACTTGAAAATTAATTATTTAGTGCATTAGACTAGGACTATTGTGATACAACTCATGTGGGTTTGAGTCGAGTGATGATGAAATGTTGTGTTATGGTGTATGCCTACCCGGTATGATTTTTGAGTACCGACTGGTAATTTTATACACAATTATGAGATATGTTAGTCATATTATCTCTTATCTTTGTATAAAACAATGGTTTTGGTTTAAATCGTTGGGTATGCTTATAGTAACAACCATATCTTGGCTTGAGGAACATATGTTTAGTGATCGGTTTTGTTCAGTCAACCTTAGAGGATATTTGGGGATGGTTGATAGATAGAATATATGACATGATTATGATTGATAATTTAGTTATGTAGGTTACATGCCTCCTAGGTTGGGTTCTCTATTATAGATTTAAATGTATAGTGATTTTTTGGTGTCTTTCTGGTATGTGGATAGGATAATATGGGGATTTTTTCTTTCCTTCATACCGGTTTGAGGTTAATAACTTAATAGGTACCTCTGTACTGTGGTTTGGTATAAGACTCCATATCTTCCTCAGATTAGAAGATATAGTTCATGTTTTATTGACTAGATTCATTGGGTTATCACAAGTGGATGGTGATAAAATATGAGACGATTAAAGAAATTTGATGTACACCATGTAGGGATATATGAATGTAAAAGTTTGTGGGACTATAATGTTATTTAATGCATGGTTCAAAGCATGAGTGAATCTATAATAAATTCAATTATGATCATCCAAGGGAATGTAAGAATTAAGATTTTTACAAAGTGTGATATGAGATCTCTATAGTGTGATAGTAAAATGATCAAAGGGTCATGATGATCATGGTTAACAGAGGAGGATTCCATGGTTGAGTGATTATATATGACATCTTTATGAGTATGAGATATAGGTCACTAACCACTATATCTTTAAAAATACCACGGGCCAGAGTGGTTTAGTTTTATTAATTGACTTTATAAGTGTTACACAACTATAATAAGTTAGGCATTGATTATTATATTAAATATTAGCATTAATAAGTTGATTTTTTAGAAAGATTGAACATAAGATCCACGAAGTGATGAGAACGTTTGTGGACTGTGAGGTATATCTCTTTTGGTTAGGTGTTATGGAGTTGTATTGTTAATAGACTTGGAAAGTGGTTATGGGAGCATTTTACTATCAATATAACCAGGTGTAGAGCTATGGATGGGGACCTATTTGAGAAATTTGAGAAGGGGTCATTTATGTCCATGTTTGGATGATGTCGGGTATATAATGAGATAATGATTATTGATTGATGATAAGGTAAATTCTATGGTGGGGAGTACACCATCAATGATGACACCCCATATCATTAATACACTCTATTTCATGATTAATTACCAAAAGATACACTTAATACATTCCTATAAGATCAAGAGGCCCACCTATTACATTTGTATCATGTACATGCATAAGTTTTCCAACTAGATCATAAAATATAAAAATTTATTTCATTAATATTAATCCCATGACTAAGGAAAGTGAGTTAAAAATATGCAATTAATGAATATATTAAGGATAGGAACATTTATTAGATTACATTTGAGTAAAAATGTGGATGGGTATTCACTACCCAGATGTTTGGAATGAAAAATCACTGGATAGTTTATACAGCATAGTGGGGGTATATAAAGATTCATGAAAGGGTTAAATGATATTTAGAATGATATATAATCAATTATAAATAATAATTAAAGTATTATTTATTAGCAGAAACATATCCCATCTTGAGAAATTAAAAATCAAAAGGCATAATGTAAAGAAGGTTCTTGTATAAATATGAGAAGGAGAGGATCCCTTACCATGGTAGGGTGATTTTAAAAGCTTCATAGAAGCTTATCAAGATATTGGGGAAGTTTAATATATATCTAGAGATGGAAAGTCATAGAAAATATTTTCTCCATTGTTTTTTAGTGAATAGGGATGAGAGGTTGGGTGGGTTTATATATAAAAATATACTTTATTTCCTTATTAATTTCTAGTTATATGTTTTGGGACTCTATATAATAAATTTATCCCAACCAAAAACCATCCCATGGATTGTTTCTATTTATTTATTCCAAATTTTTATGAATTTGATTAGTTTAAAATGAAAGGAACCTAACTTATTAATATAACACCAATTGTGATGTGGAAGCGAGTCATGTTTATAAACAATTGATTTTTAAACATTAAAATATAATATTATTTTTGGAGGATTCATTAATGGTTTATCAATTTATCAAATAAAATCAAAAACACATTTTTTAACTAGAAACATACTTTTGGTTGTGGATACTCATTATAATATTTATTACACCACTGTTGGTATTTTAGGATGTCATAGTACATACCATATATTTACACCGCATTTAATTTTTACCCAAAAATTTGACTATCTCCAAAGATTATGAAAAATTAACTATTGGAAAATTTTGATGTGATAATTTCAAAAACAATATTTATTTTATCCAAATAATTATTTATATTCTGGATTTACACATTTAAATAAAAATCCAAATTTATTGAAAAATATAGGTTATTTTGACAACCCATATTATAATTACATTTGACTTCATAAAATTATATTATCATTTATATTTAAACAAATATTATTTAATAATAATATTTTACTAATATGACATTTATTTCAAAAAAACTTGAATACTTAAAAAGAGTGTTTTGATCAAAACTATATATTTCAAAAAAGTAATGTCATTATTTCATTGCATCAAAATCTAATATTTATCAAAATTATTATTTAATCATTTAAAAAGTAATAATAAATGGAAATAAATATAATCATTATTTTATTTAAATTAAATCATAAAAATTTGTATTACAATGGTATACATATATAAATCATTATTAAACCGGTATACGCCCTATGTGTTTGATGTGTGATTATGGGGAATTCTTGGGGTGGTTCGAGGGTGGTCAAAAAACATGGTTGGGGCCATGATTTCAATCAAAATAATCATCTCCCATAAATTTTTCCATTCATTCTTTAGTTATTGTATCTCAAATTGGCCATGGAAAAGAGAAAATCTCTATGATTTCATATACCATGGGAGCTTTGATAAATTGTCTTCAGAGGGTATGATCATGTTGGTCAAGGTCATCACTCCTTTTTTATGTGTAAATTGGGAATTAGCATAACCATTAATATAATAATCTTATAGGACACTTTATAATGGATATATAATGAATGGTTATGAATATAAATAGTCCTTTTAATTTAAAAAAATATATAATGCTCTATAATAACTAATTTTGAGCATGTTTTTTTCTAAAACTATATTACTAAATAATTAATTTATTCATTCAAAAATATAATTTCATTTATAAAAGTTCATATCACTACTTATTTACCCCATTCATAAATATTTCCCACAAAATTTTCATTTCATTCACTAAAACAGATGATGGTACTTTTTTCTCATCTCCTCTTGTAGTTTCCATGTCACATACTCAAACATTAGTTTCTTCCACAATGCTTTGACCTGTTCAGTTGTCTTGTTTCATATAATGTTGTGTCTATAATTTAATATCTTCTCGAATCCTCATAATATAAAATAAAATTATCAATCTTACCACATATGGATTCAATACATGTGAGGGGTATATTATGTACTTCTTGAAGAGGGATACATGGAAGACATCATGTACAAGAGATATGTTTGGTGGGAGTTATAGTCGATAGAAAAATTCATTGATGTGATCAATTATCTCAAAGGGATTTATGTATAAAGGGATAATAATTCCCTTATCCCCAAACATCTTGACCTTGTTCCATGGTGATATATAATGGAACAACTTATCTCTTCCCTTAAACTCCAAGACTCATTGAAAATTTCATGCTTAACCTTTATATCAACTTTTTATATATTTTATATCATCTTAATGGTTTCAACCATCTATCTCATTTTATTGATAAGATTATTTCACATAGGATTCTTCTCTCTAACTTCAACATAGTATTTCAGAGTTTGAAACCTCTTCCCACAGAAATCCTCATAATATTCCATTTTAATACTAGAATAGAAATTATTTTTATATGAGAACACCTCTAGGGAATGTTTTTTATCCTAATACCTATGAAAATCCAGTGGACCAGATCTCATCATATCCTATAGAGGTTGAATGGTTCCCTAAAACTGGCCATTCATTTGAGGCTAATAATTAATAATGAAACTCATCTTTTTATTCAATTATTACAAGAGAATTCTCTAGAACCTTG
The DNA here is from genome assembly GCA_963277665.1 of Viscum album. NCBI lineage: Eukaryota > Viridiplantae > Streptophyta > Magnoliopsida > Santalales > Viscaceae > Viscum > Viscum album. The sequence goes on from OY728141.1 coordinate 519,672,903, forward strand.
AGGTAAACCTCATATATCAATCCTGTATAATGGAGAGTGGAATTGTATGTGGTCTTACCACTTATATTATGTATATCATGGGATGTTGTTCAAGAGATAATTTTTTTTGATAGAAACGAATTGTGATGAATTTTTATAATGATCGACTACAACCCAGAATGTGTAATTTTCCTTGGGTTTCTTAGGTTGTCCTATAATAAAATCCATGTTTAAATTTTCCCATTTTCATACTATTATGGGTAATTGTTGAATCATACCATTAGACTTATATCATTCAACGTTGACTTTTTTCATTCCAATCATTGAGATACAATCTCCTCAATATCTCCTTTTGTTTTATCCAATATGAAGTTTTTCATCAAATATATATACATCTTAGTGATTCTTAGATGAATAGAGATGTATTAGCTATGTGAATCATCCAGATTTTCCTTTATTAGCTATAATTTTTATGGGGCGCATATCCAGGTTCCAAAATTTATAACTCCATATTTAAAAAAGATAAACTCCAAAATATTTTCTACCTTTTTCGAAATCACATCATCATCTTTATGGGAATCCTTGATCCTCTTTGGAATGGATAGTTTAGTAGTTAATTATGTAAGGTAGGATTAATACCCTTTTATTATTCCCATATCTATCTATTAAATTTCCAAGAATATGGAATCAATTCCCATCCTCATCATGGATTGGGTTGTGGGATTTTTTCTACTCAAATAATTTTCCACTTTGTTTTCCTTCCCAGGAGGTAACATATTGAACGATCTTAATCACTAACCAGCTCTAATAATATTTTTTGTGTGAATATTAATAGAATTTTGTTTGAATATATATTTGAATCATTTATTATTTGTATATATGTCTCACTTTTCACTATAGAGATAATGTCTCCAATCATTTAATGGAGAGATCAATACAACCAATTCTAGATCAAGTGTTGGGTAGTTCTTACCATGGATCATTAATTGGGGGGGGGGAGGCCTGGTATATCATTGTTTTATATTTAATTAGTACACAACCCATGCCCTTTATGGATGAATATTTGTAGATCACAAATAATTACATACTATAGTGTAATGTGAGAATTGATGAAGTGATTATCTTATTCTTAAACTCGTTAAATATCTCATCGCATTCAATAGTCTAGGAAAACATGAATCTTCTCTGAGTTATCTTGGTCAGTGTAATTGATAATAATTTTAATTATCTTATAAATCAATTAGTGTACCCTATTAATATAAAGAAACATTGGATTTCCAACACAGTTGTTGGTATGGGAAATCCTTCAATTGCCTCTATTTTTGAAGGATCCATAGACATCCCTTTTCTGGTGATAACATACTCAAGGAATGTTACCTTTTTCATAAAAAGTAACATTTATAGTAATTATTAAATAAATTTTCCTTTCACAATGTCTTTAATACTACTTTAAAATGATCATCATGTTCCACCTTAATTTTGGTGCAGATACGAATATTGTCTATTAAGACTACTATAAATTTGATGAGTTAGTACCTAAAGGCATTATTCACTAAGCACATGGATATAGGTAGATAATTGTTGAGTCTAAATAGAATCATGGTTAACTCATAGTTCATGTATATTATATGAAAATATTTATTGGGGATATCCTTCTCCTTCACCATTACATGATAATAACCTGAATGAATATCATCATTAGAGAAGTATTGTTTTCCACATAGTTGATCAAACAAGTCATCAATCTTTTTTATAAGACAATTTTTATTTATTTTTATCTAATTGAGCTCATGATATTAAATTCAAAGGTTTTTTGACCCATCCTTATTCTTGAAAATGAGGAATTAGGCACCCCATAGTGAATCACTTCGGTGAATTAACCATTTATCAAGATTCTCCTATAGTTTCTTCTTTAACTCCTCAACTTAAATCATGGAAATTTTTTATTGTTTCATGGATATTGGAAAATATTTAGGTATAATATTAAATTTTAATTTATCCAATCATGTAGGATGAAGACCAAAAAATTGCTTGGGAAACACATTTGTGTATGCCCTACCAATGGGAATATCTTCAAGGATGATCCTTTCCATAGTATCAATCATTTGAGTAGAATACACTTACTTATTGAAATAATATCCACTCATAAGATAATGATACCAAAGGATATTCATCCACCTCATTGAAATTATATAAAATTGGAGGATTATTAATGATACATAGTGTGATATACCTCTCTCATACATTTATGTTGAATTTATATAAATAAATCTAATTAATACCAATAATTGAATCAAATTATACTAAAGGAAGTATCACAATGATCACTATGAAGTTCAGCCCAAATATATGTACAAGAGATGAGTTATATTCTTGGGGTGTAATAATTTATCCATTCACCATCTCCACATATAACTCAACATATATTTTTTCATGTGGTTTCATAGTACTAATACTAAACATGAATGATATAAAAGAATGCATAGAATCAAAATAAAAAATTATGTTCACTATTATTGAATGAATAACTATCAAAAATACATTGAATTAATTTTTTGGATCCACCTATAGTGTTTTGATGGAATAAGATCATCCTTTCTTTCGGGGCCATGGAGTTTTTTGTCATCGATTATCATCAACAACCTTTATCATTGTGAATTTATTTACATAGTTCCATTGTTCTTTATAGTTGAAACATTGGATGGTATGATTAGGTTTGAATAGATAATTCATTTCTTCCATCACATTAGTAGTTTTCCCCATCATAAATCTCTAGCTAGGTAGCCATCCTTCTCTAACCTAAATCATTTCCTTTCCTACTTCAAGTAAATTTTTGGATTCTTATTGTAATGCTTTTGTAAAGTGGGATGTTTTAATTTCATTCTGCCTTGTTATTTATCCATGAAAATTCCATTATTAAAATCCATTCTCCACTTATTGTCTCTAAACCCACAATAACGTAGATATAACTTAATATTTATTTTGAATTTGAGGGAAAATAAAAAAAAGTCATCATATATGTAAATTTTTTGATTGTTTATAATATTCAAATACTATACTTTATCCCACTAAATAAGCAATAAAATTAGATTTTTTGATTAATTAAAAATTAAAAGGTGTTTTGTGAATGTCCTATGATGTTTTCCTCACACACCCTAATTTATTCATAGTTCTTTTTCTTAAGGTAATGGAAATGTGGCTCTATTTTTAGTTGAAGAGTATGATAAAAAAATTTATTAAAAAACTTCATTTCTAATTATTTATTATTAACCACTTCAACATATTATTTTGGATTCATATTGTTTTACTAATGTCCACTGTTTATTTGTTTCTCCCCCCTAAAAATAAATATCCATCATTACTTTCTCTTACTCAAGCATTGAAGGATGCATAAAAACATTTCAATGGATTTAATCAACTGGTCCATGATTAAGGGATCAGAATATCCCCTGAAATTTGGAGACCTGTGTCACATAATGTTTTATATTACAACAAGATAATTCTTATTGGGATGTGGGATTTCTCTATGATTTAGTATTCTATGGAAACCATGATTTAATAGAGAAATTTTTTCCATGATTTTCCTGAGCCCTACTCTTATCAGGTTGGGAATCCCATTTGGGAAGTCAACACTTTTCTCATCACACTATTTGTTCACTCAATTCCTCTTATTTCAATACTTTGACTAAAAAAATTGAAAATTAGGGATGATAATTTTATACTATGAACATAAAAAATGAAACCATTAAATTTGAAGGGATATCTCATAATAGATGTATATTCCTTAACCTATGAATTTATAGGTTTTTATCTGATTTATCCATGTTCTATTTCCTAATGTAAAATGTTATAGTAATTATTGATCTCCATATAATGTTTCATAAAGATCTCGGGAATTCACCAAAGCATGTCCCTTGTGAGTATCGAAATAGGTCTGCATCAATTCCTTTTTTATGCATTGGGAGATGATCAATTCAATCTCAGTGCATCGTTTTTAGGTTTATTACACATAGGCACAACTATTCTGGTGCCACAACCACTTATAATATATATATATAGGATTTTATTTTCTTAGAAACCACTTGCTCTAAACTTTCCTAAAATATAGAGATGTTTTATTATGTTTATTTTTATACATAAGGATTTAATTAGTGTTATTTAATCCCAATCCCAAAGAATAAGTAGAATTTCATCTGATAACCATGTAACAATTTTTCTACGCTAAATCAAAGACACCACACTTTAATAAGGTCATCTGGTCCTATCCTACTTGTTTCTAGTAGTTTCTCCGTAGACATATGTTCCCCTCCTTGGTTCCCACCCACATGAGAGAATGGGTCATCAGATTAATTACTATCACCATAGTCCAACACATGTTCTTTATATTGTGATTTTTACCCACTAACACACACCAAGGGAAAATTCCCATGAGATCACCCATCCAAATCACAAATCTAAGGCAATAATGGATAACTGTGGAGTTCTAATCAACAAAACTCCCAAAAATAAATGTATGCCTTATTGACATGTGTAGTAAAATTTATCCTTTTAATCCTTTAAAGTTCTTTGGTGTTATATTCACCCCCTAGAGAAAAATATCCTCATTATGGACCATACATATCAACCTAGGAAGTTCCACTCTACTTCTGTTTGGGTTCCTTCTGTGATACCAACTAAGACAACCCATATTCACAATACACATTATTTTGCGATTAATTACAAAATGATTCTCTAAATAAAACCCTAAAATATCATGAGGATATTTATTTCTATAATTAAGTACGTATCATGACAACCTTAAACAGAAATACAATGACATAAATAAAACCCCATAACATGCATGTAATTTCACTAGATATACTAAAATTGCATAGGATAGCCTAGGGACATATATTCTAAATTGGTTAGCTATTAATCATTGTATGGTAATAATAATAGAATACCAGGATGAATATAATAATTTGAGTCAATAGTCATATAAACAATTCATAAAATGAGTGAGAACCATAAACATGAACATTGAAGAATGATTTATGATGATAACATAAAGGAATCATAGGAATGTGGCAACAAAAAAAACATGACATCATGGTCATAAACCAATGATAAACACTAATAAAATATAACATAGTATGCTTAGGATAACCTCTTGTTCACCATACATGGAATACCATGAGTTAAATACATTACCAAATGAATTTAGATGGATATATAATTTCAGTCTTACCTATCACTTTCATATATTGTACATGAATATGTGTTCCATATAGATCATGCAACATAAGGATTTATTTCATTAATTATATTCCAAAAAAGTAGAAATGTGTTATATATATACATGGAATTTCCTAATAAATTAAGGATATGTACCTCTAGGTTAATACCTTTGACTTAAAATGGGGATGGGTATTCACTACAAAAAAATTTGGCATGGAAATTGGAAGGTTAATTTGGAAAGAAAAATGGGGGTACACAACGATTCATAAAATGGTGAAATGAGAATGAAATGAGTCTTTCATCACATTGAAATCATAAGAACGTTAAGAGGTATGTGTGGAATCATATCCCAAAATTAACCATTGTAAATAATAAGGCATAATTTAAAGAAGTTTCAAGAATAAATACGTTATGTAGAGGATCCCTTACATTGATAGGGAACTTATAAAAGCATGGGAGAAGATTTTGAATAGATTGGGAGACCCTTGGGAGGTATCGTAAGAGAGAAAGGTATATTAAAATTATTGTCCAATAATTTTTCGTGAGGAGAAATTGATGGTTGGGTGGATTTATATTGAAAAGTTATGGGGATTATTTATTTATTTCTAATATTGTTTTTTGGTAAATGTGATTAACTATAGAAGAGGTTAATTGGGGTCAGAATAATTTTTTTTCCTAAAACAAGTTGAACTAAAATTTGTCAATTTAAAATAAAATCACCCAGTTAATCAAATGAGTAGCTTAATATCATTTTTAATATTTTAAAAAAAATTTCAAAGCTCAATTAGTTTTCTGTTAAAACACTATGAATATTACATTAACATGTGAAAACAATTTATGTAATCAAATACTTATATAAACACTACGTAATATTAAATATCAAAGTAGGATTTTTTATAACATAAAATAATAAAAATTTAAAACATTGTTAAAGATTAAAATAAGAAAAAATCGCACATTGGAATAAAACAAGGGGTTCATTCTCAAGTTGATACTGAATCCCATAAACTCGGAAATCACCTTCTACCAAGAAGAATATAAATAAATATAATCTGATCCACAACATAGATATGGTATATAGAAAATATCTTACAATTTGTATAGGTCACACAAGGACCACTTCCAAAATAACTATTAAAAGAAAACAACACCATGACAAACAATGACATATTCAACAAACACTTTGGGAAATGTGGTAAAATTATAGAGAAGAGTATATCTTGTATTCTCAAGTTATATCATAGGAGACAATGTGTGTTAATAAACAAGACAAACAACACAATACTCAAAATTAAATTTATAAAATAGAAAGGGAAAGATATAGACTTAGAAAGATATAGTGTTTCTCAGTCTGATGTGCTCCAGATTCTTGAGTCTCCTCATAAATGGATTAAAGAGGAGATATTGTAGTTTTGAGTAAATTAGAAATAAAAATGTGTGTTTCAAAGAACCATTGTTATGACTGTAATAAGGATATGTTTTTTCAGTGTTCTCAACATCTTCATAGTTGAAATTTAGTTATGTATGAAGTGTGTAAGCCCTCATTGAATTAATATTCTATTATTAAAAATGTAGATGTTTTCTCTTGACCAGAATGTGCATACACACGAGGAATGATTCTTTTAATATATAACGATGCATGATGGGGAGTGTGTTTGATGATTAATCATCATGATCTTATGCATCCTCATACTGATCTTTGACACATAATTTATTGTTTCCCTGAAATAGTTAAGATAAATCATTAAAAAAATACTAAACATTAACTTCAATAATGTATCCATTTTAGGAATTTAATTTAAATATACTAAAATAGAGATGTTGGCTCACCCTTGGGGTGACTCATGTCTGAAGTTGAGTCAGGACAACCGTGAGTCATGATGGGGGTAGGTCATATGAATGTAATTCATATTCAATAGTGACTCTTCTACATTGATTACTCATATTCAACAGTGAATCATATTCATTAGTAAATTAGGTTTGACAAAAGTTCTATCTTGGTGATGAACCATATGATGGTATGTTATTTTTGGAAGTAAGTAAAATCTCGCGGTGACTCTTTTCTAGAGGTAGGACACTTTTGATGTGATTCATTACTGTAGGATACTCATTTATAGTGGGGACTCATTCTATGTAGGTATTCATTCCAAATGTTGAGTTATTCACAATAGTGATTCATTCCTTGCGCTGAGTCATTCTGAGCGACTATTCATTACCAATGTTGACTCATTTTTTTACAATGACTTATTCTCAGCAGAAAGAAAATTCTAGAGATATTTATTTCAACACATAGACAAAAAAAATTTCAAAATTCTTTATATGATAAAATGATATAAAAAAATAGTAAATCCATTAAAAATATAATTAACATGATTTTTTATCATTAAAACAAGTAGGATCCAAAAATCTCCCCATTTTGAGGATCACTAAACATTTCATTTTTAAAAACATGTATAGAATAAATTTTGATTTAAAATATATCTTATTAACAGTTTAAAAATATAATTTATGGGTTTGAAAATTAGTTTTAAAACATTAAAATTGAAGAAAATTTAAACAAGGTATCAAAGGATAACATAAATGGAAAATCTCATAATTAGGATATTCAAATTTATTCTATATTTATTCTCTTCATAACATAATGATAGAAATATTCTTCCCCTTTTATGATTACCAAAATGTGATAATATGTAATAGTTAAGTTAACAAGAAAAAACTTGTCATAGATGAATAAGAATAGACATTCCATTAATGAAAAATTTTATTTTATTACATATAAAATAAGAGATAAAGAAGTCCTTATCAAAGGAAAAAGTATTATTTCAATTAATTTTTATCCCTAGTACTTAGATTAGCGGGAAATTTTCCCTTATTAGAGGAAGAGGGAACATAAGTAGAATTTGAGGATGAGTTAGAGGCTATAGGGATAGAAGTGGTTGTTGTTCGAGATATACTAGAAGTGGGTAGGTCCTTGATAATCACTAGATGAAGATGTTGTACTACTTCTCTAGGAGACAAAATGAGATGATGAAATTGATGAGGTAAAGGATTATTCATATCACTGACAATAGCTGGTCTGAAAAAATCAAGGGATGTGGTCGAAGGAGTTAAATGATGACTCACTTGAATAGATTCATGATATACTACTATAGTATGAGAAACATAAATAAAAAGATTCATCATGTTTCTGAAGCCCATAATAATGTTTCCTAATCACTCAATGGAATCAAATAATTCCTTTTTTTATTGATAAACTTCTTAGTCACACGATTCATAACATTTTAATGATTTACCTACTCCATGAATGCTTGGGTATTAGGTTTCATCTGAAAGTTTTTAACAAAAAACATGTGGTGAGAGTTGATCTCATGCTTCGTGTAGATCCTTAAAAGGTAATACTTATTAGATATTTTGACTTTTCTCAATCATCTCTAACTTCATTTTTCTCTTCCATTACCATCTTATAAACATGAACACTATTATTTCTAATCTTACTTAGAATTTCCTAGGAAGAAGTAGGAATATATCTAATAGATTCATAATGTTCCTCCCCAACCACTAATCATATCAACTCTATATACAATGAAGGAGTGGCATATGGAGAACTAGAAGTAGAATCTATTGAATAAATAGTCTCCATCATCTCCAATAATGGAAAAAACTCTTAGAACAAGATGTATTTATCTCCACCATCATAGTTCTCAAGGAATCCAAGTCACTGGCTTATCATCTATTCTATATCTCAATCACCTGAATATGATGAATCATTTTCAGTTGAATTTAACACACCAAAATCTTGAAAATGTGTCTAGAATCATACTCACTAATATGTTTGACCATAGGCGGTGAATCCCTAAATATTCTCCCAAAGATAGAAATAATCCTATCTTAGAAAGATACTAGGTCAAATCTAGGAACAAAATCTACAGTAATATATGGAGAAAGAATAGATAGAGGATCATTAACTCTCTCTTTAGGTGGCACATCAACCTCTACTAGCTCATATTTGTTATAAATATCCGAAGAATATCTCTAAATATATCCTCTAGCATTGATATGAAATCCATGGACCCCTTTTGATCCATCTCATCTCAAAATTGGGTACCATGTATACCATGCTATGGTGGAATTCTCTCATCAACATCTGAGTTATAATAATCCAATGAGATCCTCACATAACCTGATATTTTTCACACTCTTCAAAAATTGAGATATAAAAATTAGTGAAAGAAAAAATTGTAGGTTCAACATGATCACAATCAATAGGATCAAATCAGATCTAGTATAAGAATATAAAACCAGATAAGAAATATGTGTATATGTAACCTCATGATTATAAGCACCATCGTGATTTGAGAAATCGTCACTACTGTTAACATCATCATCCCCTTCATCTTTATCATATTCTTCTCTTCCATAATCTTCTTCTTCCTTATCAAATCCATTTTACATATCATCATTACAACAATAATTTCCATTATCCTTACAACATCCTTTTCCCCCATCATAAATACCAAAAACGTATTTAAAAAAGATATAATAAGAACTCATGAATTGTTCTTATCCTGATACTTTTTTTCATCATCATCAAACTTTTTCTTACTCAAAAGGATTTTTTTCAAATAGATAGATATCTAGGAGGTCTAGAAATAAAAAATCAAATCAATGGGATATTTGGTATGTATGTATCACTAACCTTCTCAACTATGAACTCTTCCTCTTCAATATCTTATTCTTTCCCTTCATCAAAATACTCAACTAAATCATCTGGCTTTATGCTAGGAACAATGAGGTTCTTCAGTGTGGTAGGGTGATCTATAGTTAAAAATTTTCATTATAATAATCCATATAATTAAGTTCAATAATATATATATTGTAATTATTTAATTAAATTGTCTTAGAATAGAAATAGTGGGTCAGCCTGTCGACAACTCTTATTTTGCGGTGAGTCAGCTGAATGGTGAGTCACGATGGTGGTGGGTCGTCTGATGGTAGGTCATCTTAAGCGATGACTCAAGCTCGATGGTGACTCATATTTAGTGGTGAATCATATTCAATAGTTACTAAAGTCTGATTTTATTTCATTCATGGTGGTAAATCATTTTATTATTAGTTAATTCGGGTGGTATATATAATCTAGTAGTTACTATTTTCTTTCAGTAGGTCTTTTTCAACGATGATTCATTCCTTGAGGTGACACTTTTCTAATAGTGACTCATTATATTTGGTGATTCGTTCATGGAAATGAGTCAATATAGTTGTAATTCTTTCTATGTGGTTATTTATTCTCAGTAGTGATCCATTCCTTGTGGGACCACTTTCTTATAGTGACTCATTCTCATTGGTGTGTCAATTCCAGTGGTAGGAATTTTCAACACTAAGCTGAAACAATTTAAACTACATTATATAATAAAATAATATTATAAAAAAGTAAATCCTTTAAAAAACAATTGGAATGATTTCAGAGCATTAAAACAATGAGGTTCTAAAAATAATCCTCTATTTCATGATAAAAAATCATGGAATTTTTGAATTCATATACAGAATAAACATTGGATTAAAATAGATCTGTTTAATAGTTTAAAAAGATAGTGTAAGGGTTTTAACAAAAAATTTTAAAAAATAATATAGTATACAAATTGAATAAGGTATCAAAGAATACCATAAATAGAAAATCTCATAGTTAGGCTTATTTAATAAATTCCATATTTATTCACTTCATAACAAAAATGTTAAATATATTATCCCTATTTTGGGATGTAATAGTAATGTTATGTAGGAAGAAGATGAAAAATTTGTATACGAGGAGACTTTCCATTAATGATATAATTGATTTCATTACATCCAAAAGGAAAGCTAAAAAATCACCTATAAAAAAGGACTAATCTCAAATACATGTCAGCCTGGGTACTCAGATTAGTAGAAGATTTCCCCTTTTTAGGGATTGAGGATATAGAAGTAGATGCTAAAGCTAGGTTATAGGTGGTAGTGATAAAATTGGTGGCTATAGGAGTTGAGATATAATACGGTAGATACATGATAATCACTCGTTGTAGATGCTGTACTATTTCCCTAGGAGATAAAATAAGAGGCCACAAATGAGGAATTAAAGGAGCATTCAGATCCTCGACCACATCTATTATAAAAAACTCAATAAAAGTTTCCAAATGAGATAAATTAGAATTCATTAGAATGGAATATTGATCTACTAATATTGTACCAAAAAACTAAATAAAAGGATTAATATGGTTGATCAAATACAAAATGATGCTTCCTCCTCGCTCTATGGAACTAATGAAATCCATATTTTCTTACATAAACAGCTTAAGCAAATATTTCATCACCTTTATTAGATTTACCTTATCCTTGAAATCTTATGGGATTGGTGGAATCTGAAGACTCTTAGTAAGAATCTTGAAGTGATATTTGGGCTCATTATTGGTATATATCCTTGAAAGGTAATACTTAACATATTTTGTTATTGTTTCTCAATTATCTCTAACTTCATTTTTGTATTCCCTTTCCATCCAATAAACATGGTCACTGTTGTGTCTGATTTTCGTCACTCTTTATTAAAGAGTAACTAGAAAATATCCCAAAAAAATGAATTTCCTCCCTAACCATTAATTGGATAAAAATATATATTCCATAAAGGATTAAGTGGTTGAGAACTAGAAGAAGAAGCAATTATAGAAATAGTATCCAATCTATGCAGTAATGAAATTAAACTCTTAACAAAATATATCTTTATATCCTATATCATATTCCTCATGGACTATAATTCACTAGATAAATTCGTGATCTCTATCTCAACCTTATGAATATGATGAATCATTTTTGAAAGAATATGATACACCACATGCTCAATAACTTGTCTAAAATCATGTACACTAATCTTTGTGATCTGAGGTGGTTGACTCCTCAAAATCCTCTGAAGTTAGAAAGAAGCCTCTCAAAGGAAAACTCTAGGTTAGATATGTAAAATTCATCTAAATGTATTGAAGAATAAATTGTAGATATAAGAGTATCTGATCTCTCAGCAGCTGGCACATTTTCTTTTTTTGGCTTGGATATGGCATGCACATATAAAGAAAATATCTGAATCCCACATCCAGAATCTATCTGGTGAACCATGGATGTAAATTCCACAAACCTTGTAGCTCAGATATGATTCTTTAATTTATTAAATTATTGTGAAAATATTAAATCACATGCCGACGGATTTTATATTTTAGTATTATTAGAAAATAAGATAAATATTGTAAATTCAATTTACATTTTAAGCATACGATACAAAAATTAGTTTTCAATGAGAACACTATTATTTCCCTTAGTATAACATTTCATATTAATCGTAATAAACTTCTTATAACCATAGGGAAAATAATACATAATAAAGGGTGATCTCAAATTCTTATTAAGGGTTATGTATAGTATAATGGATAATTAATCAATGGGTATAATCAATATCGAAATGTAAATAGCAGAACACACATGCCATACAATCAATATAATGAGAATGAAATGCATGTAGATATTTTTTTCATAGATAAAATCCAATGGACAATAATAATTGAATTCTAAATGAAATAAATTCTTAATTATTCTACATCATGTATCTGTCACATTAACCACTACCATCAAGACCTTTAACAAGAATTTTTATGTATGTGGGTAGAAACCCATCAGATTCTACTTGAAAACAAACATGAAGGTTTTTTGATAAACTAATTTACCTTACGAGGCCTATCGAAGCATCGAGAAGTAATATAAGTGCATGAATATCACATACTATGTCTAATTAATTCCTCATATCAATGGCTTGAAACATAAAAAACATAAGCATTTGTATAAAAAATAACATAAGAAATGTGAATAATTTAACCAAAAATTAAGAATGATATCAAAATAACACATCCATAGTCAAAATAATCATAAAAAATTCAATAAAATATGTTATATGATATAATAAATGATCAACATCATTTAATCATAAGACTCAATAGTGGTTGTTGAAAAAAATTAAAATACTCTAATAAAATCATTGAAAATATATTGAGTAAAATAACCCGTCTCACCTTGGAAATCAATTATTTTTAAAACACATTAAAATTATAAAGTAATAAATTACCATATAAAATAAGTAATAAAGAATTTAAAGGATGATATAAATAATTATTTCATAATGAAGATGGGAAACGTTTCATGGTCCATATAAATTAAAAAACATTCCTTCTATATTTTTTTCAGAAAAGTCTGAATGAACATTATTCAAAAAATGAAAAATATTCCTTTTAACGAAATATTGAAAAATTTAAAAAGGGTTAAAATGAAATTAACAAATAATTGGATATTATTATAGAAAATTTGAAAAAATGTTTAGAAAACATGGACCTGGAGGATAAATATTTCCCAGTGGATACTTAAACAAGAACAATCTTGAACAAAAATGAGACTTTGATGTAAAGAATAACCACTTTTTAATCAGTTGAATCATATTCCCCATAACATCAAACAAACCTTTAAATACAATGATTATAGGTAGATTAATCATTTTATATTAATTTTTCGTTATCTACACCACACAAAAGAAACAAGTGGTGAATAAGGCATGTAACCCACATAAATAGAATTGATATGAAATTCCCTTACCTTATTCTTTCCTTTAGTTGAACCTACTTTAACCTGTTGTATAATGGTTTAAACCATGTTATTAATTTATAAAAAAAATAAGATAAATGTTTATTATGTAGTATATGATATTATTATATCATCATACCACCTATTATTTAATAATAATTTGTTATTACCTTTGTTTCAAATGTTAACATCATCATTTTACTATGAATGTTTTGTCGCATAAGTCCTTATTATTATGAATTGGATATAGTTATATCATATAGATAATTTTTATAAGTTCATAGATATAACATTTCTTCATTATATACATTCTTATATTCATTATTTAATGGTCAATATGGAAAATGAATTGCATTGCATTGTGGAGATGATAGGACATACGTACGCACATGCGATGATATAATTACCTTAATGTTGAGAAGGTAAGAAAGATAATGGAATATTAATTTTTTCATAATAAATATCATGTAACATTTATTATATATATTCATCACAACCCTAATTATTATCATCTAGGTAAAGTGTTGGTGAAAAATAGATTACATTACAGCGTGGAGACGGTGAGTTGTACGTACGCACGCTCAGTGATTTCCTTTTTTTGTAGGATGGAAAAAGGTTAAATATGTCTATAAATTAATCATGATAAAATTTCAACATATATATTATAATTTATTTATTACTTTATAATGGAAAAAATGATAATAACAAGTATAAGAAGAAATAATATTGAAAGAGTCGATAAAGACGATTATCTCTTCTTCGGTGGGCTACCTTTAATCTCTTCTTAAGAGATATATGTTTCATCTTTTGGAAGTTCTATAACTAATATTTATGAAATACTGATGTTTATAAGATAAATTATCATATTTTGGACTTTATAGATAGCTTAAATTGTTGTAAATAAGTAACAGAGGAGGTGCCCTTTTATAATTGAGGTGAGGGAAACATTCCGAAATCCTCAAAATATTAAAATATAATAAGTCTATTATAGTAAAAAAAACATCAATATGGACTCTAAATGAATATGATAATACATTATAGACCATATCTTATCCCTTTTGTGATTATTTCACATTTTTATGATTTTTAAATAATTTTAAAAAATATAAATTCTATAAAATATCATTATTATAAAATTTGATACAATTCATTTAATTTGACGTAAAATACATCCTGAAAAAGTGATAATTCAAGTATAATTATTTCATAAATATATAATATTTCTTACTATTCTATAAAATTTATTAGACAAACTATGCATCCAAAATATATCAAAATTAATACTTTTAAAATCAATTACTTTATTTTCCTATTAATTAATTAAATATTGTATTAACATTGTAGAATCATTTATGGTACATATAATTTAAAAAATTACCAATAAATGTATATAATAAAAATAATTTTAATAATATAAAAATATGCATTTAGTTTCGTTCATATTTTGATTTTGTCCACATGATAACACATAAAATATATTAATTACAAAGAGAGAGACCTTTTGTAACTCTCAATGATTTAAATAATATATAAGTCATTTTAATCAAATAATGCCCATAAAAACCCAAATTAGTTCTTATAGAGATAAAAGATTAATTTTATCAATACAATAGTTTTTTGACATGTTTAGGTCATGGTTATACCATTATCTTTCTATTTTAACCTTTATTTAACCAATTTAACTCTTATATTGACAACATAGATTTTTACACTTTGATAGTTAATATAATTAATATAAATGTAAAACAACCCTTAAATGGATAATAGATGAAATTTTAAACCATATAACAATTAATTTTCATATAAAAATTTTCTAGGAATTTTATATCATTTAACAAAATAGTTTTTTTAAATGTCATTAATCGAAATTTTGACACTTTTCAATACATTGACTTTTAAAAAAATTAAATTACTAAATATGTTTGAAAAAAATATCTAACATTTCAATTTAGACTAGAAATATCTTGTATGAAATTAGCTACCTCAAATTATGTTTATTTTAATAGTTCTAATATCATTAATTTGATATTTCCATTAATAAAAAAATTAGTACATCATCACTATGCAAGAATTTAAGGTAATTATGTATCCCATAAATGCTAAAACAGAATTATCATCATATAGATAACGATTTTATATTTAAAAATACTATTTATAATCGAACATATCCCCTATATAACCCCATATTAAAAATATTTCACTTGTTAAAAACAAGAGTATGAAATGTTTGACTTTTCTTTGAATAAAATATTATAAAGATTATATTCTCATAAAAATGGTCATAAATTATCACATAATATATTACATAATGCTTATGAATGAAAAATAGTCATACAATAAAATTGGGGCAGGTTGAAGGTAATTTTATAATATTTATAATATTATTTGTACCCTTAATTACCTGATATACCCATAAATGGGGTAACAAAATTGACTAATGTTATTATTCATATTGGAAAAAAATAAAAGGGACCAATTTAATTAATTTATAAAAAAATATTATAAATATGGAATCCAATTTTTTAAATTTTATAACACAAAAGTTTATAAAATTAATCCTACAGATGGGTCTTGAAAGCGTTTTTTGAAAGTGAAAATGTTCAAATGTTTCAATTGGTTTTATATTCAAATTTAAAATAATAAATATTACAATTCACATAATTGAATTAATATTTTAATTATTGATCTAATTTCTCATTTAAACTAACATAAATATAATTTCATATTATAAATTATTTAGATGAAAAGTTTGTTTTCAATTAAAATGCCTTATTTGTTTACTATTCATTAAAAATTGATACAATGAAGAAAAATAAAAATTATATAAACCATAATAAACTTTGACATTACGCATTAACAAATTAATTTTATTTTTTCAAATATAAATTATAAAAGTGTTGGAATTTAGTTTAAAAATATGTCTTCCATAAAAAGGCAGAAAAATTACCTATAGAAAAGTATTACTTTTTATGCGTACAAGGGGATTTATTTTTATATCATTTCTACAAACCACATAAGATTAATGTTAAAAAATTATATTAAAAATATAATATATAATCTTCATAATTTGGTTAATAATATTCATTTCTTCTAATTTTAAAGCTAGTTTATAATAATATTTCATTGTTCTTTTAATCTAGGTGTTGTATTCAATTTAACCTATTTAAATAATTAAATTTTAAAAGAAACGTACCCTAGATATTAGTGTGTTACATTCTATAAAAAATCAATAAATTACTTCCTCATAATTTGAAATTGAAAATCTAAAATAAAAACTTGATACTTGAAAATTCACTTGTGGGAAACCCTCATCGTAAATAAGGTTAACAAAACATCCTCTTAATAAGAGGGAATGAGAAATGTGAAGGTCACCACAAAATTAATATTTCCAATATGATAAAATTAGAGGAAATTGAAAATATGGACATAGAAGAGAATATTAACTATCAAGTTCTAATGGAGTGTGATAGAGATCATTGGCATTAGAAAGTTAACCATCATGAAACCATAAATCTTGCATCGGTTAAAATATTGTTGATTTATTATAAAGAAAAGTAAATATATGAATGATTTTCTCCAAAGTCCTCTTTCTAATGATGAGGTATTCTTTTACAATCTATATAATCAATTGAAAAAAATAAATTTACTCGATTACATTCCATTTAATGAGTATAATATCATCATTTGTTTATTCTTTGATCTATTCTCACTTTATTCATTATATCAAGAAATGAATTTTCATGTTGAAATTTTTATGCCTAATTCACGTTAATGAATCATAAGATCCACATGTAATTCCTTCATTCATTAAATTTTTATTGAAACCAAAATTGATTGAACATAATATCAAATATAATAAATCATACATTATCCTCAAAAAATAATACCAAATACTCAACTTTATCCATTCCATATGTATTTAATTTTAAGACTCATCAAAAATATATCATTCCAATTTCAAAGACCAAAACATTTTAAGAAGGGAAAGAAATTTCCAAAATTAACATAATATTATATTTTTCCATTTCATCATAATTTTTCTCCTATTGTCATATACCAAATATATGAATACCTTGATCACCATATAAACTTAATTAGAACATGAATTCCTCTTGATTTTTAATGAATAAGTACTACATAACAACTCTTATTTATCAAGAGAATAATTGATAAAATAATTATTAAATCTATATACACAAGCACTTTAATCGTTCCACTTAATTAATAAGCCATTATCCATGATTTACTAGAACAATTTTACTAAATCCATAGGGCGTTAATTTGATTTGAATGGATGAACTTGGCCTCCATTACATTAGGTTACCCTTGGGCTTCCTGCATTTTAGTTCCTATTTGGTTCGTTTTTGGATGTAAAACTATCTTATTAAATAAATATTTAAGATGATGATAATGATTATCCATGATTCATAATCATGTTCCTTAATACCTATTTTCTTTAATATTTTTATTTTGTTATGTTTTTCCTCATTAATATAACCTTTCTAGTTTTATTTTTTACATTTCCTCTTATGAGATATATTTTCATAACATTAAATCCTCGATAATACATGAGGCCATTATTCTCATCCACTTTGTTAACCAAAATATTCATTTTTGCAAAGTAATTACTTACTTTGTGTTCTTCCCTCACATACCAAAATCATCTTCTCATTCCTCTAAGACACTCACTCAGGATATTCTTCTCACATTCACAAGATATAAGAAATATAATCTTCATTCCTCTATGGTTTCCACCCCTATCTACCAACAGACTCAATCATTCTCTTATTTGGTGAGTCTAAGAGTTGGTTAATGTTCAAGTTGGTAATCATATATTGTGATAAACGGTTAAGAAAAATCACAATATTTTTTACTATAGTAATTATTATATTTGTTTTCACACAAAAAAAATTGCCTATCATGTTCATCATTAACCCAGTTCCTTCTGGTTATATCAAATGAGGAAAACCAAAAACGACATTGGTAACAACATTAATCATAGTGATATAGTCATGAAAAATAATTTATAGGATTTATAATTCATGAAATATTATTCTTAGTCTATAATACCATAGGTTTGACCTAGGTTGTCCGTTTTCATTACCCATTATGTTTTATGATATTCTATACTTATAATTATCATCAAAAGTCATTCATAGGGCTATGTTTCATAGTCTTTGTTTTCCTAAGTCTAGTTACCAAGTTTTATACTAAACATCCTTTGATAATACCTGTAAAGGCCTCGACCACTATAACCCATAGTTAATTCCTTACTTTATTACATTGGAATAATTTCATGTAATCAAATCCTAAATGATCGAATAGTTTAATATTCTTAGTAAACTATAAAAAAATTTAAATCATAATTAACATGTAATCCTAAGATAAAAAATTATTCTCTATGGGAAGACCATTATTCCCATAAGATTAACCCTTCATATCAATCATAAAAATATTCTTAGAATCCTGGGGAAAATCAAACATAATTAAGGGGTGAGATCAACTACTTAGTAAGGGTTATGTATAGAATAATTATTAAATAATAATTAATCATAATCAATATGAAAAGGTAAAAATATGAACACACATGCCATGTAATCAATATTCATATAATGAAATGCATCCATTTATTTTTTTCATAGTTAATATGCTCTTGATAATAATAACTTAATTATGAATGTAGCAAATTATTAATTTTTGGATTCCATGTATATGGAATATAAACCACTACCATCAAGAACTTTCCCAATATGATTTATGTCTGTGGGTAGAAAACAATCTGATTCATCTTGGAAACAAATGAAAAGGGGTTTCCACAGACTAATTTGTCTCATGATACATGTTGAGGTAGAAAGGGGATATAGAGATACCCTATCATCACTTACTATTTCTAATAAATTACTCACATGGAAGGGGTGAACTATAAGAAACATAAACATTTATATGAAAAACTAGCATAAGAAATGTGAATACTTTAACCATAAATCATGAATGTTATCAAAGTAAAACATATACAGTCAAACTGATCAGAAACCATTAAAAAAATATGGCAAATGATACCATAAGATATTAAACCCAATTATTCATAATAATCAACAGAGTTTGTTGGAATATATAAATATAATGTATTAAAATCAAAGAAAAATTATTGAGGGAAATTCTGTTTTTCACTTTTGAAATAAATAATTTTTTAAACTCTTTAAAAATATAAATAAAAGAAATTTCGTTGAAAATAATTAGGAAATCATTTAAAGGAATTTATAAATAATTAATCCATTATGATGTCAGTAAAATCTTCTCATGTTATATAAGTTAAAAAACATTTCTCTTGTATTTTTATCGGAAAAATATCAAAGAACCTTATTTAGAAAACACAAAATATACATTTTAATGATTTTTTTTAAAAAAGAAAAAATAAATAAAATTAAATTAAAAAATATTTTAAAAATTGTAGAAACATTTTTAAAGAGTTTTTAGAATACATGGACTTGGAGTATAAATATTCCTTAGTGGAGAAATAAACAAAAACAATCCTAAATAATGATGAGATTTTGAAATAAACACTTACTACTTTGTAATCAGTTGAATCATATGATCCATAAGTTCAAATGAATATGTGAATACCATAAATATAGTGAGATTTGTGATATTATATTAAAGGGTCACTATATTAACCATGAAAAACAAATAAGTGGTGAATAAGGCATGTATCCCATAGAAAAAAGGGAGAAAATTCCCTTACCTTGTGCTTTCCGATAGTTGAACATGCTTTAAAATCCTCTATAATGGTTCACATCATGTTATTAATTTATAATTAATCATATATTTATTTATTATATCAAATATAATCCTCATATATCATCTTATCACTCGTTTGTTAAAAATATTTCATTATTATCCTTGTTTTGGGTGTTAACTACTAAACATTCCTATGCATGGTTTGTCATGTAAGTCCTGGTTATTATGAATCTAATACAGTTACATCATATCCATAATGATTTTAAGGCTTTGTACATTATATTTATTTATTATATATATTAATGTAATAATTTTTGAATGTTGAATATAGAAAATTAATCACATCACGCTATCGAGACAGTAGGTTGTACGTACAAAAGAGTGGAGATATCATTCACTAAATGGTGAATAGGTAGAGAAGTGTGTGGTATATTAATTTTTCCAAAATTAATATCATGTATTTTTTATTATATATATTTATTATTTACATCATTTTTCAGAACGATGTAATGTGGGGATAAAAAATAGATTACACCACATCATGTGGACGGTAAGCCACACGTACAAACACATGGGGATTTAATTTTTCATAGGATGGATAAAAGGTGTAATATGGTTGTACATTATTAATAATACATATAAGAAAATATATGATACTGGAGTTATTAATTTATAATGTAACAACAACATGAAGAGGAAGTTGAAGAATAAATAAACATGAAATAGTTGATAAAGACGATTACATATTATTTAGAGGACTTGATTTAATATCTTATTAAGGTATCCGGGCGTTTTCTTTTGGATGTAAAATATCCTCTATAACTTAAATAAGGATTTTTATAAGAGAAATGGTAGAGTTTGGTCTATATATATGGCTGAATGTGGTGTAAATAAGTGAAGTAGGCGGTGACCTTTTATAATTGAGATGTAGGGCACTTTCTAAAATCCTATAATTCCTAAAATATGATATGGCTATTCTAGAGATAAAGACAAAAAAATGGCTTATATGTGATTTGGGGAAGAAATTTTTTGCCCTATATTATCCCATTTATGATTATTTATCATTATTTTGATTTTCGAATAATTTCATAAAATATGAATTCAATAAAATATCATTACTTTCAAAATTTATACTTTTTATTTAATTTGACTTCAAGTAAATCATAAGAAAAAGTGGGAATAATAATATAATGATTTTAAAAATATATAATATATATTATTAACCTATAAAATTCATTATAATCATTAAAAAATCTTAAATATATAAAAATTTATACATTAAATAAATTATTTTATTTTTCTGTTAATTATAGAAATAATGTATTAGCATTACAAAAGAATTTATGGTAATTATATAATTACTATATGTTAAAAATAAATTTATATGATGAAAATAGTTTTATTAAGATAAAATTGTAATTTTGTTTCTTTCATATCATTTTTTGACCCTATGTGAACAAATAAATTATGTTAAATACTAAGAGATAGACATTTTGTAACTATCATTGATTTTAATAATATATAAGTCATTTTCAGGTAAAATTTCCCATTAAAAGATAAAATTAAATTATAAGGTGATATGGGATGAATATTATTAGTCAAATATATTTTTGGACAAATTTAGGTCATGGTTATACCGTTATCATTTTGTTTTAAAACATATTTAACAATTTTAACTCTTACCTTGAAAACATGGGTTTTTACTCATCGAGGGTTAATATAGTAGCTATAAAAATCCAAAATACCCATAAATGGATCATATATAATATTCTAAACCTTATAGATATTAGTTTTCCAAATATTTTATTTTTAGAACTTTTTTATAATTTAATAAAATATTATTCACTTTAATATATCATTAATGTCAATTTTGACCAAATTCAATACTTTGACTTTTACAAAAAAAACAAAATAACAAGATATCTTCAGAAAATTCTTTTAATACATACTTAATATATAAATTACATCTATTCAATTTATGGAAGATATCAATTACTTCAATTTATATTTATTTTAAATTTTTTAATATAATTTATTGGATATTTCCATTAACTAAACAATTACTACATCATCATTGAGGATTCATTTGAGAAAATTACTTCTTACCTTAAAAAAATAAATTAAATACCATGGTGAATATAAATATTGTATCCTTTAAAAATAATATTTATATTTAAACATATCCCCTTGATAACCCAATATAAAAAATATTTCACTTGTTAAAAACAAGAGTATGAGAAGAATGATTTTTCATAGAATAAAATATTATAAAAGTTGTAATCACATTAAAAAGGCTATAAATGGTCACATAAAATATCCTTTAATGATTATTGACGATTCATAATCCTCTAATAAAATTGGGAAAAGTTTTATAGTATTTTATAATAGTTATAATATTATTTTTAACCTTAATTATTTGATTTAACCTTATTCATGGTAACAAAATTTAATAATATTACTATTCATATTTGCTAAACATGGAAGGGAAGTTTTTAATAAATTTGGTCCATCTAATTACAAATATGGAATTAATTTGTTTAATTCAGAACATAAAATTAGTTAAAGTTAATTTAAATTTAATCTTGTAGGTGGGGTGTGAAAACAGGTTATTAAACTGAAAATGATCAAATGTATAAAATGGGTTTATATACAAATTAAATATAAAAAATATGATAAACAAATTAATTGAATAAAAAGATATTTTATTCATCTAATTTTTCATTAAAAACAATTTAAATATAATTTAAATTATAAATTATATATATGAAAAGTAAATTTTCAATTAAAATTCATTATTTTTTACTATTCATCAGAAAATGAAACATATGAAAATAATACCAAAAATTCAACCAAAGTAAATAATGATAATAAAATTAAAAAAATGAACTTTTTTTTTAAAATTTAATATATAGGAAGGTGAAGATTTATTTTTATAACAAGTTAGCCATTAAAATACCGTAATACTACCTTTAAAAAAATATAGGTTTGTATGCCTAAAAGATGATTTACTTTTATATCATGTATAAAAACCACATAAGAGGAATTTTAAGAATTATAGTGATAATATAATATATTAATTTCATAATTTTGATAATATCATTCATTCCCTCCAATTTAACAATGGGGGTATAATAATATATCATTTTTCTTTTAAGCTATGTGTTGTGTGTGACACAAGCTATCGAAAAGAATAATTTAAAAAGAGACATACCCTAAAATATTGGGGTGTTATAATGTATCCATTTAGATCCATATCATCTTGAAATGGTTAATTAGTTAAAAAAATACTTTGGTGGATTTATATCACCAACATTTGAGTCATAATACTCCAATCCAAGCCTCACAGAGCCTATGAACTTTTACAACTCAAAAAAATAGAGACATCCACCCTGGTTGAAGAAAAAACTATTGGCTCAACCTAATCACCACCAGTAAGGAAAATTTAGGGACTAACAAACCCGTAATTTTCCTGCCACTCAAAATATTCTCTCAAATCATCTAAAGTAGCTTCAACAATATTTCTCACACAACATGGTTTCTCCTCAGACTTATTTGAAGAAGATATAACAAGAGAAGGGATATGTGCATGAGTAATCTCATGATCATCAACACCCTCACAATCAGATCCATCATCAATGCAATTGACATAACCATCCGCTTCATCTTTATCATCTTATTCACTAACATCATCTCATTCTCCTATATCTTCTCCATTTTCCTTGTCATTATTACTTTCAACATTTATGTTATCCTTATCACTTCCATTTTCACCATCAAACCACTTTACAACTTCCATAGAATATTTAGAATAAGAACTCATGAATTTTTATTTTCCTGAAACTTTTCTTCCCTCATCATCATCATCTTTCTCACTCAAAATAGTTTTTCTAATAGGTATACTTATAGGATTAATTTCTATAAAAAATAAATCATGTGGTTATTAGGTATGTCTTACTCAGTACCATCCTCATCTGAGAATATTACCACTTCAAAATCTTCATATTTATCCTCATCATAATACTCTACCACCTCATTTGACTACAATTCTAGACTAATTAGGTTCCTTAACCTCGTAGGGTGATCAACAAGATTAAAATCCAAATATAAAATATCAACACCATTAACCCATATCCTCAAACATTGTTTTTTTTATCTTATATCACTTACATATAACTTTGGTAAGGAAAATTCCACCAGACATCACATTAGATACATTATCCCTATAAACTAACCCTTTTTAACATGCCTTAAAAAACAAACATTGGATAAATAAGGTAATTTCACATAGAATATTTCTTATGCATTTACATATGATGCATAATCAGATAGCTACAGTAGTTTATTTTTTCTCCTCTTTTAATAATGTATAGTAGATATAAATTTGGGTATCTCATCACATTAATGTCTCATTTTTAGGTAATAACATGTTCTTTATAAACCATAATAAAAAATAGAACTCACCAACTAACTATGTTTTAATATTTATTCATAAATTTTCATCTTTTATAAGCTATGGAAAATCATTCTCACATAAAAAAGAATCATTATCACTCAGAATCATCCCTAGATAGTCATTCTAAATATCTTTATAACGTATTTTAAGACATCTAACCCCTCATTTTTAATAGAAGAAAACCTTATTTCCATCTACCTTTCTTCAAATCCAATATTTATCTTCACCAAAACAAAACATAATAAATTGATAAAACTAGAGTACTAACCTAGGATAAAATAGTCCCTCATTACTCAAGAACCATTTCATCCATCCATGGTCCTGGATCACCTTCATTACTAATAAAATGATTGAAAAAATCACTTATATGTTACTTATTTCTCATGAACTAATATTTGATTAATGAATTGTAGAATTCATGGATTGACTATAAATCTTATCGAATATCCTATATGCTCATTAAAAGGCCCCAAATCCTCAGGAATCAACTCAGTAGGTCATTTCACTATGACCATTTCAACAAATATTGATGTTTTAGGAAAGCACGATAGAAGGAAAATGGTCTTAAGAGAAATGATCAGTGATAGTTTTGAAGGGAAAGGGTGAGGGAGAGAGTGTGTTGAAATTAGACTTTGTCCCAATTTATACCATTTATGGATTTTAAAATAATATATAAAAATAAAATAATTCAACGGAAAATAAATAAAACAATTAATTCAAAAATGATAAATTAATAATGAAAACTTAATATCAACAACATGTCATTTGCAACAGTGGGTTGTTCGGACACTGGGTAATTTCCAATAGTGAAAATTTTCCAGTGGTGGGAAATTTCAAACAATGGGTAGTTTCCAACATTGGAAAATTTTCAATGGTGGGTAATTTATAATAGTGGGTAATTTCCAATGGTGGGTAATTTCTAACGGTGGCTAATGTATAACGTCAGGTAATTTCCAACCATTTATATCCGAAAATTACCATTCCTATTTCGTTTTAGATGCCTTTTATTATCTAAAAATTCAATACCTTATTAATAATATCTTCTAGGTGACGGTTAGTTCTTATGATTTGTATATTTATATCATGTTTTGAAAATGATCTCTCAAAAAGTAATGTCTTTTATCAATGTGCTTTGTCTGGAGTGAGAAATACGATTCATAGAAATATTTATAGAACTTTTTTGTCACAATTAACAGAGACATGAATGAATTGATATCCATAATCTATTAATGTGTGTTTTATCCAAAAAATTTGACCAAAAAACTACTTAAACATATGTATCCAGCTTAAATAGTAGATAATACAAAAAAAATTTTTCTCACCACACCAAGAAACTAGAGACTTTTCAAAATATGACATGTTCTAGAGGTGATTTTTCTATCTAAATTTCAACCACAAAAATAATCATCTGAATAACTCACTTATCAAATTCTTTTACTCTATGATAAAACATCCCTAAATTGGTTTCATATATGAGGTATATGAAAATACTTTTAACATCAGGTAAATGTTCCTCTATAGGGATTACTTGAAAATGAGCACAAATACACACACTAAAGATAATGTTAGGTATCCTAGAATTTTAGTACAAAAGGCTTCCAATCATGAATCTATAACTTCTTTGATCCACGGGTTTGCTGGCTTCATCAAGGTCTAAAATATATGCGGTACTCATGAGAGTATCAATACTTTTTGTGTCATCAAAACAAAAACTTTTTAAAAGTTATTTAGTGTACTTTCTTTGATTTAAAATAATATTATATTTATTTTCAAAAATCATATAACTAAGAAAGAATTTCTGGTCAATCATTAAACTCATATAAAAATAATTTTTCATCATATTTGGGAAATCAGTACTCCATGTGTTTTTAGAATATTCAAATATAATATCATCTACTTAGATCTGAACAACAAAAACATCATTTGAATTTTATTTTATAAAAAGGTTAGGATCGTCTATAACTTTTGAAAAACCATTTGAAATCATATGATATATGATCCTATCATAACAAGCTCTAGGGTCTTATTTTAAACCTTATAATGATATTTTTAGTTTAAATAATGGATTTGGAAAATGTGTTTTTTGAAAACTAAGGGGTTGTTCATCAAAAACATCCTCTATTATATGGTCCCATATTCATCAAAATTGTTTTAAAATACCCAATTAGTGACAATAGTGAAGGTGTATTTAGGACTATTAACAAGTTTTTAAGCATTAATTACTTTAAATTGGTGATGTTATTCTTTCATATCAATTACCCATAATTCATCATTTATTGCATGAGTAAGGTTCTTAGGTTCAAGTTGTGAAAAGGATTCTTGATGTTCAACCAGATTCCTAAGAGAATCTCTATTCCTTGTAACTCTGTCTTGATCTTAAACTACACCATATAAAGTATTGTATCTATGAGTCTTAACTACTCATTTAAAATGATAAATATTCATTTAATGTTCATCTAATGGGTTAGGTTTGGGTTTTGACATCTTCGCACAACTGGATGATTATTATGCTGGTTTCATAGAAGTGTCAAAATAGTTTTGCATTGATGTTAAGATTTGAAAAATCATCCTCAAGGTTTTCAAATCAATTTTTAAGCTCATGTGGATCAATATCATCAAATATTACATAAATATAATCTTCCAAAGTCTTGGTTCCTTTTTAAACACTCTATATGATTTTCTATAGGTTGAATAACCAAGGAAAATTCCTTCATCACTCTTGGAAGGAATTTTTCAATATTAATTTTTGTGTTCAGAATAAATAATTTATAACCAAAAATAATAAGGTAAATAAATTTTTTTTCTTGTTGTTTTAAAGTTCATAATAATTTATCTTTAAGATAAGACTAATTAAGACAATATTAATTATATATTAGGTTATATGCATAGGCTCTTCCCAAAACTAAATAGGGTGGTTATATTCATTAATAATAGTCTTATAAATTTCGTGATGATTCCTAATTATTCTCTCTATAACACCATTGTTTGGGGTCCTAAGAGTAGAGAAGTTGTGAGTATATAAATTTTATGAGAAAAAGGATTCAATGTCTTGATTTTCAAACTCATGTCCATGATCACTTCTTAATTTTTTAATCCTAAGTCCACTAATAGTTTCTATAGATTTATCATAAATGGTAAAGTGATAGTTGGATTAACTTTTCGTGAGCTAAAAATAATATCCATGTATACCTAGAGATGTCATAGATATGAAAATAAACATTGTTCATCCAATTTAAACTATAAACTATATATGGTCTAATAAAATCCATGCGAATCAATTCTAGGGTTTGAGAAGTTGAAACATTTTTCTTTGATTTGAAATATATTTTGTGTTGTTTCCCTTTTTGGTAGGGGATAAAATTTATCATTTGGTAATTCATGATTATTTTGATACTTTAATAATGCCTTCATAGTAACCTAAAAAAGTGAGTAAATATTATAGTGTCCTATTCTAACATTCCAAATATAAGATTCCATATGAAAGGTACTTAACGAAGAATAATATTTAGAAGAAAAATATTATTAATTAACTGCATCAACATTTTTATTTCACAATCAAATAAATACTAAATAATTTATAAAATCCAAAAGATTAAAATCATTGTAATTAAATTTTACATAAAAACCATCATCAAATAGCTATGGTATGCTAAGAAGATTTTATTTTAAACCATCAATAAATTGATACTTTAAAAATTAAAACATAGTTAGAATTACCAATTTGGACAAGGAAATTTATTTTCCATTTAGCATTGTCACTAAAGGTGACATGTCCACTATCAACCATTATCAAATATCTAAATCATGTGTAATATATCTTCATGTTTCTTGAATAGTTTATGTCCTGTTACTAAAGAGTTTCATTGGAGTTCTTCAAGAATGTTCTTTAGAAAATAATTTTTATACCAAAAATTATTTTGGTGCCCAATTTTTCATGGGTCTAGAAACATTAGTTATTAAGTATTTATGAACCCATATTTTCATAATTTTTTCCCTATAATAGTATTTTATAATTTTATACATAAATACTTTTTTGGGTTTTGTTGAATAAAAACTAGTATAAAAATATCCAGAGAAATATTTAAGAATAAAAGTGCTCCTGAAATTTTTTCTCTTTCTAGGATGATAAACTTAGACAGTAATATATTTTGGTTATATTTTTCTACTGATTATTTGACTCATATTATATCTATAATTAGTTAATCTCTCTAAGTACACTTTCAATTTTTAATTAGATAATTTCGATTCAGTGTTTTCTTTCAACAATTGAGAATTTTTCTTCTTTTCTATAGAAATATCATATTTAGAGTTAATAGTAAAATCATGACGTTTCTTTAGGATCTCATATATATCATTAATATAATTGAAATTATGTTATAGAATGTTACAATATTCAAATATCACCTAATTTTAAATTATTTCATCATTATTATTCTCATCAGAATGATCAAAAATATTCCCTATAGAATCAGTAACTTCATGGGATTCCTCATATGTGTTTCCCATGAAATACATATTTGATCTTTCATGTATTTATTCTGAGTCATGATTTGTTAACTAGAGTTATATTCATAATAAATATATTTTACTTTAATTAATTTATTTAATTTTTTATTCTTATCCTCATATTTATTTTTATATTTAATCTTGGGATATTCATCTTTGACATGCCCCTTCTACTTACATTGATAACACACTATCACATTATGAGTATTGCACCTCTTCCAATTTTCATCCAATTTCATATATTTTCATATTTTTAGATGTATCTGGTTTTTCTGAATAATTTAATTTTCTTGTAAAATATTTTAATCCATATTTATAAGTGGTATATTTATTTATCACTATCAGTTGATGATTCTTAATGACTTGAACATTCAACTTAAACTTTTTATTTTTGTTTTGAAGAAGTATACTTGAATGATACAAATTTATTTTGGTCTCATATTATTCTTATCTGTTATCATTATTTTCTTCCACATATATAATTAACATACCAACATTATCCTTAATAGGCATCTTAATAATATCACAAGATTCTCTAATTGAGGTTGATGTTCCTCTACATCTCTCTAGTATGAATTTAAGCAGTTGCATGATTTGATATTTTTATAAATTTGGATTTCCCAATGAATTAATTGTGTTCACTCTCTCATTAATCTTGAGATTCATGTCAGAGACAATATCATCAGGTTTTATCATACATGTTTGATATTTAAAAATATAAGTATTTAATCTCATTTCATTCACATTATTTGTCCTTTCTGAGAAACTTTTAATGTGTATGAAATTTCATATGTATTTTTATAGGAACATATTATCTAAAATTATTCTTCTCATAAACCAAAATATATATAATTCATAGATTTATAATCATTTTTATAAAAAGTTTTATGGGAATCATCTCATGTAATTATATATGAAAATATCATTTTTTTGTATCTTCAAATAAAACCACTTTGAGGTTATATGGGAAACACTTGTAAAAAAAACAAAATAGAATCACATACATTTTTTCCAACTACCAACCATCTAGAAGAAACCAAAACCAGTAGTAAAAATAAAAAAAATTAAATTTCAGACATACATTATTAAACCTATACTACACCCTGAGCTACCATAACATTATTTCCAAATTAAAAATTCTAAAACAAATAGGGGGAATGACGAACTTTTAAACATTACATCACACCTTGAGCCATGAGATCCACCATATGACATGAAACCAAACCCTACATCATTTTTATCTTTAATTTCAATGTAGGAGAGATCATCCCAATGAAACACTAGTTCATCATAGAGAAACCAGCTACTAAAATTTATCACTGTCGTCGAAACTGCACAATAAAAAAACATGAAGACACCCAACCAGTAACATAATCTCCATATTACCAAAAAGAACAACCCCTTCAGGGACCCAAAGTTAATGACGAATCTATAACGAAAAATGACTCCAGAAATTCCATCCATCACAGGAACTAGACATCCTAAAACACCATTAAAAATATTTCTTATGTCCGATTGGGAGAAGAGAGTTGGGATCCTAGTGCCATAGTAGAGAAAAAGCATCACATGTGAGATACAATCATTTCCAAGAACAAAAAACCCTAAGGGTACCACAATGAAGAGGAAAAACAAGGATAACATGGACACCAAAAGGATCATAACGAAGAGGAAATTAGGATAAACTTGTAATAGAGGAATGTGTTTGGGATCTATATAGAGGTCAGAATATGATATGTGGAATCGAGACCATTCGATCTGAGTTAGAAACATATGGATACTCCTACCAAAAATAGATGAAGAATCTCCACTATTCCACTAGGTAAAGAATCAGAATTTATGCAAGAGAATGATTGGGACGATTCACTAGAAGAAAATAAGCGTAGATCTCTCAAGGTTGAGAACCTCACCTTGTGCTAGGCCAAACCAATGCTTTAAACTTGAATTTTCATTTTGATTATTAATTGAGCATACTTTATCTAATTAAATAAGGGTGTTATTTTTTTAGTAGAACATTAATGTCTGTTATCCATTTAAAGAAAAAAATGTAGAAGTAACTAAAATTTAGGATCATTAAAACACAACTAAAATCACAGTTGAAAATATTTTTGAATATCCTTTCTTACCAAATACTGGTAGGAGTGAGTAAAAAATAAAGGGGGTGAATTAAGTTCCCAATAAATATTCCAATTGAAAAAAAATTAAAATAAAATCCTCCAATTTATAATTATATCACCTAGTTAATAAAAATAGTTGTTTAATATAATTATGATATTTTATAAGATTTTTCGTAGCATTATTACTACTAAGATAAAATAATATGAAAATTAATTTACCTTTTAAAATCTATTTACATAATTAAATACTTATATAAATTGTAGATATGATTATCTACGAAAGTAGGTTTTTTTAATGTTTAAAAAAAATTTAATTTTTTATAAAGAATCAAAATTGAAATCACAAAATGGAATAAAACAATGGGTTTAGTCTCATGTTGAGACCTAATACCACACACATGGAAATCACATGTTTCCAAGAAGATTATAAATAAATACAATCAGACACAAAACCCGGATTGGGTATAAATACAAGAGATTACAAGATGTCCAGGTAACACAGGGACCTATACCACAGTAATCACGGGTAGAAAATAACAGCAGGCCACACAAGGACCAAATATAAAAACATTGTGGGAATATAGGTAAAAGGTGAGAGAAAATAATAACTTGTATTCTCTAGTTATAGTACAGGAGACAATATGTGTTGATCAAAAAGACAACGAACACACTGATAAAATTAAATATAGAAAACAAAAAGAAAAGGCTATAGGATAATGAAAAGATAGTATTTCTCAATATGATGTGCTCCAGATGCCTGAGTCTACTTTGATGTGGCTAATATAGGAGCGCGGTCTATTTATATGAAAGTATCAGTAAAAAATAGCGTTACAAAGCTTTTTTATTCTAACAATAGTAAGGATATGGCTATTCAGTGTACTCCACTCCTTCACAGTAGAAATTTAGGTAAGTATGAAATGTATAATATAGGTGGAATTATTGTTCTAGTATTCATCAAGAAGATTTTTTATCTCATAAATAATGAACATGGGCATGAGGGAGACTTATTTTAATATAAATAATTTCATAATGGAGATTCTCTTTAAAGAACAATCATGACCATCCTCTTCATCTTCATACAGAGCTCTGACAAGAAATTTAATGATTTCATAGAATAGTTAGTAATAATCATTCAAAAATAATACTTATAATTAACTTCAATAACATATTAATTGGAATAATTTAATTCAAATGTCACAAAATAGAGATTGATGGTCACCCAAGAGAAGACTCATGTCTAGTAGAGATTTAGAAAAATGGTGAGTCATGCTAATGGCAATTCATCTGATGGTAGTCATCTTCAATGGTAAATCATGTTCACTGGTGAATCATATTTAGGGGTGACTCATATTCAATAGTGTTTCAAGTATGACAATATTCAATTCTTTTCAGTGACTCATATGATAGTTGGTTATGTCTAGTGTTAAGTAGAATATTGTGGTGACTCTTTTCTAGTGGTGGATCTTTTTTTGTGGCGAGTCATTCCTGGAGGTGAATGTTTTCATGAAATGACTCATTCTCAGTGGTGAGTGATACCTGGTGATGATTCATTATTTGTGGTGATTCATTCATAGTGGCGATTCATTCTTAGTGGTGATTAATTTTTGGGGTAACTCCTTTCTGACAGTAACTGATTCTTAGCGGCAGGTCAATTTTGGCTTAGGTCTTTTAATCACTTATCAGAAAAAATTCAAAACTAACTTATATAATAAAATGATGAAATAAAATAGTAAATTTGTTAAAAACACAATTAACATGACTTTTGGAAAATATAACAATGAGGTATCAACACTTTGTTTTTTGGACCCTATATAATAAATTAATCAAAACCATAGTCCATCCCATGGTTTTACCCACGGATGATTTCATTATTTATAAGAATGAGAACTAAAATTATTAAAATAATTCCCTTGATGATGTTGAACTGATTTGTGATAATAAATAATTTATTTTAAATCCTTGAAATGTAATATAGGTTATGGTAGATTAATTAAGGTATAATAAAATTGATCCAAAAAAATTAAACACATTATTTTAATGGAAAAACATAATTTTGTTTATGGATACTCATTATAGTATTTATTAAATTACTTTTATGTTTTTCTGATTTTATAATACATATTGTATATTCATAACATATAAACTTTTGACCTAAAAATTCAACTAGCTCTAAACTTTATTAGAAATTTACTATTTGGTAAATTCAACATGAGGATTTAGAAAAATTATTTTATAAAAATAAATATATTAATTTTATAATCTGAACTTTTAATTCAAAATACTCACTAATGTAAAAAGAATTTCTTTTATATAAATGTTTTCTTACCCTTTTAAAAATTACATTTGAATTGGTAAAATTATATTATCACTCATATTTAAATAATCGTTATTTAATATTAATATTTTGACAAAATAATATATATTTCAAAAATCCATTAATTCATCAAAATGAGTTTCTTGATTTAAACTACATATTTCCCAAAAGTACAATTTTTGTTTCATCGCATCAAAATCAAATTTTTATCAAACATATTATTTAATCATTTTAAAATTAAAAATAAAATCTAATAAATAAAATCATTATTTTTCTGAGAGGAAAACATAAAAAATCAAAACACTATGTTCATGTTATATAGACCATTATTAAAAAAGTATGTACCCAAAGAGTAAGGTGTGTGATGGTGGGGCTTTCTTGGGGTAGTTCGTCAACATGTTTTGAGTTGTGATATTGATAAGCTTGAATATCTCCCGTAAATGTTTCTTCTCATGTTATAGTTATTGAATCTTGGTTTTTTTGTAGTAAATTGAAAATCCATATTGTAAAAACCTATAAATTTATCAATATAATTTACCTTCTAATAAATTTTCCAGGTAGTATAAACCAAATACATCACATAAATAAAGCAAAAAAACATTACTCTCATAAATGATGAATGATGAATTTCTAAAAACAATAAACCAATAAGAATGAAAAATATTATATCATCAAAATGAATAAAAAATTAGAGAATAATAGTACGATAATTTGGATATTCTTGATCTACTAGAATGATTTCACCCACAAGAAAAGTTGTTGAAATAAAACATAATATTAATATTATATTATTTATTTGCATGTTTAAAGTATATATAAACATGAGAGAACAGATAAGTTAATGAATAATGAATGTAACATGATATATTTATAATAAATAGGTAACCCATATGATCATTTTAAATATGACTGTTGGAATAGTAATTTGACCATTAGAATAGTAAATTGACCATTTAAATAGCTATTTATCAATTAGAAATATAATTTTGATGGTTAGAATAGTAACCTCACATGTGGAAATGTTAAATAATATTTAGGTCTCCTCTAAACTTAAAATATGACATATTTATATAATGTTATAATTAAATAAATGTTTTAAAAATGAAAAATTAAGCTTTGGTATTTTTGTAAATTGTAATTGTTTAATTTTATTGTTTATAATGAATATAATTTTAAAACAAAATGTTATTTTCATAAAATGGATTCATAAATTAATATTATGTTTTATTATAATTTTATGATAATTTTATGAGTCCATAAATAATTTTTTAAATCATCATAAATTCGATTATAAAATTAAAATTGGTATTTTTAAATAAATGATGATTTTATTTAGAAATTAAATATTTAAATTTTGTAAAATTATTTTCATAAAATGGATTCCGTTTTTTAAATATAAATATCAAAAAATTGTTAGGGTTAATTTTCGGTATTTTCTAAAAAATAGTTGAATTTTGGGTGAATAGTGAAATGCAATATTTTATGGTATTTAAAATTATAGACCCAAACCAAGAATTTTTGAGTCATAGATGATGTAATGATCCATTATTTATAACTCACATGCACTATTGACTTTATATAGTCGAAATAATAAATACTAATGATATTATTAAACTAAAATAAGAAACTAATAAATAAAATATTCAAAAACACCCCTCTCCTCCCCTTATAAATACCACCCCTTCTCCTAAATCATTATAAGTCTTGAATCATACCAAATATCTACCAAAATCACTCCTATCCACTTTCCCCATGTATAAGTGATTCTTATCACACCAAAATACCATTTCCTTGTTCCTCAAGGGGTCTTTTCGGGAGGTGATATTCAATATGTAACATTGTCAAACTACTTCTTCTAATTTCATTTCTTCTCCCAACTTCTCCAAAAATCATTCATACATAAAATAATAACAACTATATTATAATTTATATACTGTAATTTTATATTTATAATTGAATATATTTAATCCATCCTTATTCTAATCTCCTTTTATATAAATAAACCAAACTATTTCCTAAATTATAGCGGTTAACTGTCTATAGAAATAATGAGTTTTTGTTTTCCATTACCAGCTTCATGATTATAAAAATATTATTATGTGTAAATAAAATTTTAATATTTATATTATAAATTATTTCGTTTTATTCAACTAATATAGGAACATATTTATAAATAAAATGAAACTATTTTGATATGTTTGACAAAACCACCAAAATGAACAAATCACATAGCGATGACATTTTTACTCCAAGAACGATCCCTATGTCAGAAAAAATGATATGAGAGAATTTGTATTTATGAAATTACATAAATACCATTTTTATTAACTTTTGGATTATTATTCTCATTTTATAAGAAAATCTATAATTATACACAAGTGAACCGACCATGAAACGATTACATGAACTCTCTAAGAATAATGATATTGAATTTTATAACTAATAAAAATGGACATTAATTAACATAATAAAATTATAATAAATAAAATATATGTGGAAGTTTTTATTAAATATGTAATTAATTAATCTAATTTTAATATCCATTTTATTATGTGAAAGTTCATAACGCATTCAGACAAAATGCAAGGGATCTCCTCGAACCACTAGATTTATTCTAGGTAACACTTCATCTCCCTTTGACTCAATTTATTAGTCAAATATTCTTATATAATTATATTATATTATATATATATGTTCCACACATATATATCTCACTCAATTCATCTTTATTTTATGGGGAAAACATGTTTTAAGAAGGTTCCCTTCTCAATTCCTCTTGAAAAGAAAACACTGTTAAATAAAACTTCTCTATTTCTTACACATTTTAAAGTATACTTCATAAAATAACTTATTCTATAATTTTTTTATAAAAAAAATTAATTAACAATGAAAACCAACTTTACCTATTTTTTTGTTTTATGGAAATAAATATGTATTTTCCCCCTTTAAAGACCCTTCATTATTTTCCCTAAAACAATGCTTAAGTGGAACATTTATTAAGTTACCTTAAAAATATTTTTAATGTGTTCACTTCAATTAGATTCCATTATTCAAGATATATTCATATATTTAATTTTTGAATGTAAAAGAATAATTTAAATCCATTCTTTCTTTTATACCATTATGATACACCCTTTGGTTTCCCGTTATGATCGGATTATGAAACACATTTCATTCCATGGGAAGTAGTTATAATTATTCCTTAGGATTGATCTTTTTATGTAGCACAAATATTCATGTACATGATATGATGGGTGGTACTAGATATATCTCCAATGCATTGGGTAATTTTTCAGTCTCATGAGATATTATGTATAGGATTAGGTAGTAAACCTTATCCATCATGGGAATATGTACACCACATGATATCATATTAGAAGGTAAAATTGACTCTTAATTATGTCATGATATATGTTTCTGTCATTTTCTAATATTTTCATGATCATATGATTCAATGATATATATTTTATTCCTGTATATTTTTATTCTTGATCCATTCCATTTATGTTATAATTTTATTCCTTTTGACTCATGTGTTATGCTTATTTTTCATTTTTATTATCTTACTATACATTTTAGATAATCCCTTTTTTCCGTGTATTCCTCAGGTTATCCAATATAGTTATATAATTTTAAAGGGAATTAGGATCATATTATTAAGACTAACAAAAATATTTTTTATTATATTTTCATGTTTTCTAATTATGTAACTATTATTCCAAATAAATTAGGCTTTCTGATCATTGGTTTGTATTTGATGGGTAATTATGCTTAAAATCAAGTAATAATATCTATAAAAGGATTGGGTGACTATAATTTGTAGCAGAGGGTGGTATAGTTGTTTTTCGGTATTAAGACTTGAAACCAGCACCAGTAAAAATTTATTTTTCACATCACCTTTTTAACGTCAGTTATTTGTAAACACTGTGACAATGCCATCTATGTTTCTTTATAACATGGATATTATATAACCACCGTAAAAAACATATATCTTTATTTATCACATCAGTTATTATTTAACCGGCATGAAAAAAATATGTAGTGAACTTTATCATGTCTGTTATATAATAACCAATGTGGTAAAGGTCATTATTCATGTTGGTTATAAAATAACCGATGTTTTAATTCTTATTTTTCATGTCATTTATTATATAACCGACATGAAAAATCAATAAAAATTACATCATATTTTTTGTTATTACACAACTGATGTTATAAACCATTTCAAATTTTATTAATTCTCACTTTGATTCATTTTGATGTTATTCGATCTCAGGAAAGTAAACTCTTATCTCACGCACTATAATCCTAAACATTATTTCTTTAATTTAGTGGCCTTTAATATCTAGTTTCCATCATTATACATCTTTACATTTCATTATTTAATTTTTTTATTTGATATTATCATCTCTCAAATCTCAAGTAGGCCTCACACATCGATTCGCTCTTTCAGCCATTCAATGTAGCAGACACCCCAACTCTCTTTTTTTATTATGTTTACTCACATCTCACATTACCATATTTATATACTCTCAGGTTTCGTAGACCTCATCATGTCACAATTGTATATAGATATGTGCAATAAAAATATAGTATTTCCATCTTCTTATTCCATATTTATCCATTTATTTATGTTAAAAGTTTTGTATTTCATTAAATTTTAGTGTTATATGTTAGATCATAAATTTCTACATTATATATTAATTTTTGGGTTTTTCTACTATATGGAAGAGCATTTTCACTAATTTTTATGATAGATGTTTATTGAATTATGATATATTATCAAACAAAAAATTCTTATAGAGAACATTTTTTGTTCAGTTTAATATAAATTCTTTTTCAATCCCTTAGCTAATTATAATAATTTTCATCTTAAATGACTATTATTAATAAATATTATTGATCCATTTTATTGGTTGCCTTATATAACCATGCATAACATGGTTGTAGATGTACTATTGTATTTATTTATATATACATGTTACATATAAACTGAATAATTTTCCCAAGCATAATATCATAAGAATGTAAGTATTGATGATGTATTTTATAATGATAGATGTGTCCCATTAATCATCTTACTCCTGGTCTAATAGAAAGTATAGATAAAATTAGTAAAAATGTTAGTGACTAATCATACATCATATATTTAGTGGAATGATATGTTATCTACATTAATTTTTTATAATCACTATTATATATGAATGTATATGATTTATTAAATAACAACTAATAATATAATCAAAATTATCTTAAAAAACCTAATCATATTTTATAAAATTACAGTCACTAATATCTTTATATGATATGATTAGTTTTTTAAATCCTATTTATCAATTATATTTAATCTTATATTCGATTATTATATATAATTTATTATTATACTTTTCAAAAACATATAAATAATTTTTTATTAAATTTAAATGTTTTTTTTACTTTCAATTTATGAATTCTATGATATAAACTTAATCCCAGTTATACTTGAATTATTTATACTCCCTTTTATCACCACTATATTATTTTGAAAAATTATGTATTTTTATATTTTTTATAGATAATTATGAATCAAAGATGAATTATGGAACTTTGAATTAGTGATGAATGTGAGTAATATATTGATGATTTTTTGGTATCTTCTAAATGAAATGTTCCAACCAACAACATTTTTTTATTTCCATGCCTGAAATGTTTAAATATGAATAATTTGAAAAGTGGAGAGAATAAATATGATTTAATTTTTTATGGTTTTAATAAAAGTCGTAGCCCTAAAATTTGGCATGGTGAAACTGGGAAGAATGTCATATCTAATGATGATGATGCTTTTTAAGATGATAACTCTGATGAAATTGAAGAAATTATTTGTGATATTGAAGTAGAAATTTTTTTAAAAGAACCAACAATAGAGCATCTATATAGTGATGTTGAAGAACCATTAAACTTGGATGTATGGAATTTATAGTTTTATCATCGGTGTTAATACTGATTAATTTAGGGGTAAAACAAATTTGGAGTGACAAGAATTTTACTACTTTTCTATAATTGTTAAATGATATTCTTTCTAAATAAAATGATATTTCAGATTCACATTATAAATCAATGTAAATACTATGCATGATTGTTTTAGGTTACAAAAAATACATGTATTCCTGAAGGAATGTGGGATATATAGGAACTAATGTGAATTTCTATCAATGTGTCCTAAATCTGGGATGTCACAGTATAATTTGGAAGAAAATTTACAAGCTTCTTTTTATGTTATAGAGACCCCTTTAAATGAATTCATGTATCTTCTTATAATTACTCTTTTGAAAAATTTATTTTCAAATTCTCATGATGTAAAAAAAAGGTTATAATGGCATGTAGATGACTAGATATGTGATGGAAAATTAAGGAATCTAGTTGATTTTTGACAGTGGAAGAAAATTGATCATCAGTTTCCTATATTCATATATTAAGTTGTAAATCTCATACATAGACAATTCACTGATGGAATGAATCCATATCGAATCCTTAGTCGTACACATAGTTCAGGCCATATTTTGTTTTTTATTGATAACTTGATTTCTAAATTTTGTATGAAGTGAAAATATTTCATGTTGTGTTTAACGATCTCTGGACTCAAACTACAAAAAAATGATATTGATGTTTTATTTGCCCCATTATTTCATTATTTGAAACTATTATGAGAAAATGGTATTGTATTGTTTGATTCTAATAAAATATAATATTTTCAACTATATTAAATGATTATGTTCGGTATAAATTGATTTATAGTATAAGGAAATATTTCCAGATATAGTGTTAAGGGATATAAATTGTGTCTAGTTTGCGAACGACAGACACCATATTACCAACTGCATCATGGAAGAAAAATAATATACATGGGTTATCAAAGTTCTTTTTCTATAGATCAATCTTATAGAATAATAAAAAAGGAATTAAATGGATCACAAGAAATTGGTATTTCTCCAAACCCATTATCCACTAATCAGTATTTTGAGAGGGTGAAAACCCTTGATGTGACATTCAGAAAGACACATAAATATGATGGTGATAGAAATATTTGGAAGAAACTGTTAGTATTTTTAGAGATACCATATTGGAGAAATCATGAGGTCAAATATAAAATTGATATAATGAACATGGAAAAGAATATCAGTGAAAAAATTATTGGAAAATTGTTATATATTAAAGGAAATGCAAAAGATGGGTTGAATACAATATTAGAATTACTCTCAATCAGAATACATTTGGAGTCAACACCCACTCCTAATAGAAGGAAAACATTCCTACCCAAGAATCTCATACATTATACAAGAGGGGGAAAATTATCTTTTATTGGTTTCCTCATGATATCGAAGTATCATAGGGTTATTATTAAAATGTAAAAAAATGTGTCTTTAATGTATTTCAAGTTGACAATTTCGAAATTTCATGATTTTCATGTCATGATGTAGCAACTCCTGTCAGTGGTAGTGTATGGAATATTTCTCATATATGTCAAAAAGACTATAATGAAGGTCTGTTATTTCTTTAATTCAATTTCAATTATGGTGATTGATCCGAATGCTTTGGAAAATTTGGAAAACAAAGAAATTTCTATACTTTTTGAATTGGAAATGTATTTTCCACCCACTTTTTTTTGATATCTTGGTGATTTTAATGGATTATTTTTTGCGATAAATACTGATTTATAGACATATATTTCTACATTATATGTATCTATATGAAATATTTTTGAATATATTAAAGGGTTATATTAAGAATAAATATTGACCCGAGGCCTCAGTTGTTGAGAAGTATATTTATGTGGAGGTTAAATTTTTTTACAACATTATTTTCTACAGTGGAGCACATTGGTTTGCCTCTATCTCACCATGAATGGGTTATTTATAAGGGAAAGGGGATATATGGATTGAAATCAAAATATTTGATAGGTGAAAAGATAAAAAAGGTATATTTTTACATCTTGAATAACATAGATTCTTCTCAAAGATATATACCATTTCATATGAATGTGAGGAAACAATGTTATCCAAAGAAGAAATATATGTGGATTTTGAATGAGCATAAGGAAAAAAAATTCCATGGTTTAAAGTGAATATGATTGGTAGGATAGATACATTAGAAACATTGATATGGTTAGTGGGTGGTAAAAGTTTAAATTTGATAGCATGGGTCAGGTATGAAATTAATGGTTATACACTTCACACAAATGATCCGAACAACAGAAGAGTAATTTAGAATAGTACAGAATTGGTGTTCATAGAAGAAATTAATTTTTATAGTCAGAAATCGAAAACCTAATTACCACGCCATGTGCATATTATGGAGTCATTGATTAAATATGGGAGGATGATTGAATTAGATTTCATGTTCTAGTGTTTCACTTTAAATGGTTTTTTGGAAACAAATGTGTCAAACTTGTTTAATTTTGGATGACACAAGTCGATCTAAATAAATAGGAATACATAAGTGATCCATTTATAATGGAAACACATGAAATAAACAATTTATATGTTCCTAATAAATATAATAGTTAGTATTAAATTGTATTAGAAGGAAAAAAAATAGTATACTGGTGATGATAAGATTGATAAATATGCTAATTTATGTTAGATCCCTACTTCTATGGAAATATTAACATATAATATTGATGGGAATGTGGTAAACAAGGTTTGTTCCATTCTGAATGATCATGATGAAGGATATCGAGAAAAAAAATCCTTTAGTACATTCTTAATTCTAAAAGTCATAACATATGTTTATTTTTCATATAATTTTTTATATATCATAAAATGTTAGATATTTTTATAATATTTTATTTATTACAACATGTAATATAAATAATAAGTTTAATTGATTGATTATATTAGTTTAGTATTTTTAGTTTACCATGATTAGACTTACACAACTTATCTAATAATTTATTTTCATGAAATATATATATTTAAAATTTAATATGATAAATAAAATCAAAAATATTTTATAGGAGTATATTGAAAATATATAATTTTTTTTTGTAAATAATTATTTATTAGGTTGGATTATTTTAACTAATAACACACCAATTTTTGATTTGTTTTCATTATTTTACATGAAATTTCATATCTCATTATAATTGTTTCCATTTTAGTTAACTATGAAAAATATGAATAAAATGTGTTATGTTTAATTTACATTACATTTGTGTTTGAATGTTTTTCATTTTTTATTTAAATTAGTATTGAAATAGTTGAATTTTTTTATTTGTGTGCTACGAGTTTGTTGTTATGATTTTTAGGATAATGATAGATCAATCAACTAATCCACCATGTACTTTTAGAGATGATTGAACTAGTACCTTTGGTGAGGAAAGTGCACATGTTCCTCTTCATGTGACCCATTCTTATTTATAAAAAACATATACTCCCATAGGGTTAAAGAAGATTTTGAGGGTTGGTAAATTGGAAACACACATTTACCAAATTTATCAGTTTCTTGAAGCCAGTACCAGAGGATACTGGTAGACATTGATGATAATGATATTCCATTGGATCCTAATTCTAAATAATTAAAGATTTTTATATCATTTGAGGCTTAAAGAAAAGGTAGAATTTTGATTGATTATTGGATACGTGTTGCCAAATTTACAATATCTCAATTGTGGGAGACCATTATGGTAATATCATTTGTTATTATTTTGCTTATTTTAAAATGTTTATAGTAATATATGTTTTCTCTATTCATATCAAATGACAAATGATATTCCTAACACTGGAGGAGTCAGGAGGAAATTTTTATCCTCGGATTCTAAGAGATTGTGGGATTTCAAATAAACCCTCACATAAAATTTCATTTTTGGAAATAGAAAACATCATAATCCATGTGAAAGATTTCACTTTATAGATAAAGATACATGTAAGAAATTTATTCAAAGAAGAATATGGGAATAATTTTTAGTAAGTGGAATGTTACATTTTAGATGTTTTTTATAATAATACTATTATTAATGATTTATTTATTATAAATTTACATCATTTTAGGAGATATCATTAGAATATTGAATATACAAATGTATACCCTCATAAATTATATCGGGGATGGTATACATTATTGGAAGAAGAAATTATGGAATAATATTTTCAGAAACTGAGATTTGAGTCTTTATGATCTACATAGTATGACCCTTCATCCCCCCGACTAGACATGAAAAATGGAAGAGGGATCAGATAAACAAAAAGGACAATATGTTACAGAAGATAATGTGTCATAGATGAGAGGATTGTAAGATGTGTACTTTATTTGATTATTTAAGTTAATTCAATTGTTTTTATATTTTGATTCATTGCATAATTTTTGGAAAAAATCATACAGGATTCTCTTGAGGCACAGAGCAAAATGTTGGTAGTTTTAAATGCTGGTAGGTTTGACTTTTCAACTATAGGATTGGGAAATCCTAAACACCCAGGTCATGTACAAGGATACCCGGTGGGTGTATTAGTGAAAAATGTGTTTCCATGTTCTTTAACATTTGAAATGAAGGATGTTTATAAAAAAATAATAGAATATTTAGTGGAAATTGTTTAGGATACTCATGTACAACAAGAGGATAGTATTTTAGCTGCAC
Organism: Viscum album; assembly: GCA_963277665.1. Classification (NCBI taxonomy): domain Eukaryota; kingdom Viridiplantae; phylum Streptophyta; class Magnoliopsida; order Santalales; family Viscaceae; genus Viscum; species Viscum album. The sequence continues at coordinate 519,717,473 of OY728141.1, forward strand.
TGCAGTGGATGTTTAGAAAAATTAAAAGATAGTTTCATACAAAAAATCTCACTTCTCCGCCTCCTCCAGTAGCTCCCACTCCTCCACCTCTACCAGTAGCTCCCACTTCTCCACCCCCACCTACATACCACACTATTTATCCTAATCCTACACCCCATACACCATCTCCAACATCTCACACTCATCCACCTCCGCATATAGAATACACTCTGTATCCAACTCTCACACCCCCTCCTCCACAGCTTCCCCATTATTGGGAGTTATATGTTGATGATCTACAGTATCATATTGATTCATATGGGAGGAAATTTTATATTAGAGATACCATTAATCATTAAAATTTGATATAGAGAATAATATTGTAACTTCAAATGATATTATAGATATATTAGCTAGTGTATCATTACCAACATATGAGTTGAGTACAATTGGACAATGTATCAGCCACTTTTTAGTTTGAGAATCTATAATTCTGCAACATATTACCATAAAGGTATGTGTATATTTTATCTTTTATTTTATTTTTTTATTAAATTCGTTTTAACAATTTTAAGTATATATATTTGTATATTTTGTACAATAATACTTTAAAGTTAAATAAAAACTATATAGAAAACAAAAAATACAAAGATATATGACATTAGATACAAATTTTAGTAGTATAGAGATATTTTCAAGATATTCAAATTTCTTGTCTGGTGTCTGTGAGATTGAAATGGAATATGGTGTTTTTGGGCATGAAAATACTGTGGAGATTTTAAAAAATGATATCATGATGCTTTTAAAGGGAGATCTGTTGTGTGTCAATATGATGAATTTTTTCCCTACAACTCTTAACATAAATCTTTCTGGGCATTTAATTTATTGAAAATATATACATATGTTTTTTTTCTATTAGGTGTCTTTATAAGATGTATAAGTATCATGAAAAGATATACTTATGTGGATTTATGGACCCACAGCTCATTTCCCTTGTAGCGAGGTTAATGACTGAAGCAGAAAGAGATGTTTATATTTCTGAATGATTTCAAAATGATGTAATTATTCAGTGATGGATGTTTTCTTATCTTTAAGAGTATGAAATATATATATCACAAAGTGTTATATATATATATATATATATTAACCTAATATCCACTAATATTAAATTTTCTTTTATATAAATTTCCATTAGATGTTAAGTGTTTTTTTCAAGGGATAAGGCACTTTATTAGTTATGCTCTATCCACCGTGAAGTGAAATAGCATTTTAAGGATGTAGTAGATATGTATGTTTGAATTTATTAATACTTTTTTATATTATAAATAATTTTAAATTTATTTTAGTTGTATTATTTTTTAATATGGGGTGTAATTTTGTTTGAGATAGCACACCAAGACCAAATATGTAAAAAAAGATGAATTTTCTTTTGTAATTAGTAAATTTTGAATATATTACAAAATAATGTTATTTTGAATTGAAAATAATAATTTAAATATAATTTTCTTAAAAAATAATGTATAAAATAATATAGATATTATATGTAAAGATTTATGTATAAAATAATTAAAATTGGAACAGTTACGAAGATCCAGCATATTATTTTTCTTTATAAAAATTTATTTCATATTTCATTAATTTTATTCATAATACATGTTTAATGGTTTTGTATTAAGTTGTATATTTTTTATTAACCTCATCCTTATAGTGAAATATAACTCAAACACATAAATGTTTAATGAGAAAATTCTTTTACATGTTTGGTTGGATTTTAGTTTGTTTGTACTATATATTGTAATTTTAAATATTTTACTTATAAATGTGCTTTTCTATTTTCATTTCAACCAATTAAGAAAATTTTAGGATATTTTTGTTATTATGGTCATCTGTGGAGATTGTGGTTACAAATTGTTTATTCTAATATAAATTCTTTTTCACATTGGTTATTTAATAACTGATGTGAAAAATACATAGTGATGTTGTATCACACCAGTTATTTAATAATTGACCCGATAAACTCATCTCTTGTCGGTTTTCTACCTCATTTATTTTATAACCAAAGTGGAAAATAAATTTTCACGTTGGTTCTTGGATAACCGACATGAAATAACAAATAATAAAATGGTTTTCCATTTTGTTTATCAAATAAATGACATGATAAACCCTTTATCACATCAGTTATTCATGTCAGTAATTTATAATCGATGTGAAAATAGTTTTTCACATAGGTTAGCAAATAAACAATGTGGAAAACCTGTAATGGCCCGGACCTCTCCGGTCCATTACTTTTTGAAAATGTGGTGTTGGAGGTGTTCCGGGAGGTCAAGATGACTTATCCCCAACACTTTCAAAATATTCTTGTTCTATGAACAATGTTTCTAGTTTTATGAACAGTAACAGATCAGTTTCACAGATCGGTTTCACAGATCGGTTTCACAGATCAGTTGCACAGATCGGTTTTAGAGATCGGTAACATAGATCAGTTTCACAGATCGGTTCCACAGATCTGTTTCACAGATCAGTTGCACAGATCGGTTCACAGATCGGTTCCACAGATCGGTTTCATATATCGGTTCCACAGATCGGTTCCATAGATCAGTTTTACAGATCGGTTTCATAGATCAGTTTCACAGATCCGTTTCAGAGATCGGTTTCATAGATCAGTAGGTGTATAGTAACGTTAGGTGTACAGTAACGGTATGTGAACGGTGTTTCCAGCTTCATACAGTTTTCCCCTTTTGACATTTTCTTTGACATAAAACACGTTTAAAGCCTTATTTTAAGTACTCTGAAGGCCGATGAAAAGGCAATATATCCTATATTAATTATTCCTAAGGTTTGGAATGTTTTACTTGGTTAGACTGTGTGGGTTAATGCGATCAGTTTTTAATGGAGAATTTAGCAGATCTTAAACTGTCACCACAGTAAATCTTCAAAAGGGACAAGATATCATCCTCCTTTATTTTTTCTTCCTTTTTGTTCTCGGCTATGAGATTCTAGAACCTTTCAATCCTTCCCATAGGATTTTCACAATTAAACATTACTCCTAGGATTGGTTCTGATCGGTTTTGATGCAACCAAGCTGTATCGATCAATCTTCGATATAAGGTATGTTGGATCATCATTCTTTAGGGGTTCATCTTCTAATGTTTCCCTTTCCTTATTATAGAATGTAATCTCCATAATTGTAATGGGTTTTTCTTGGGGTTTGATTGGTTCTGTCGTACCGTGGAATCCTTGGGTGGATGCAGTTGTCGCGAGGGGAGGATCGTGACCCGTTGTGTGGATAAAGAACGTCATGAACTCTTCAAGGTAGGGGATTTGTGGCTTCTATAATTGTTTAGGTGAAATCGTAGAGTTATCAAGATTTATCCCTTTAGATCACAATGAAATTGACCTAATTAAATACTTGAACTGGATTAAAAGAATTGTTTTGATCACATGTTGTTGCTTTGTACCATGATAACGATTTGCCTCATGATTTTCTAGATAGAGTGATATCTATGCTTGCTTTAATTAGCTGTTCGTTCTTGATGGAAATTAGTAAAGAACGTAAATTTGGAATTAGTTGATAATTAATTGGCTAAAGTTAAAGAGGCATGTAAATGAATCCGGTTGTTGTCGTTGTTGTAGTTGTTATAATTTAATGTTAGTCAAATTGGCATAGTAAGCATGTTAAATCTTTTGTGAAATCTTACTGGATAGGTTTCCCTAAATTGGAACCTACGAATTTAATTTATTAATTCAAGAGGGATTAAAGAACTAGTTATTTAATAAAAGATATATCCTGGTATTGTTCTTAGTTACCCTCTTGTTCGTAAGGCTGAGTGCCTTGTGCATTAGAGCCATGAGTGCTCATTTTGTATGAAGGATGGATGGCTTGTTAAAGGGCCAAGAGCCCATTTGATGTGATGTTTGATTTCCTGATGCTTGTGCTGTGATGTGACCCTGGAGGGGTGTTGTGATATGTGGAGGCAGGGAGGCCTTGTGGTTGTGGTAGCCGATGATGCCTAGAGTGGCAAGATGCATCTGGTTATGCAAGTGGGTGTCGGGGAGGACACCAGTGATGATGGAATGGGATGGATGTGTTTGTTGGATGCTTGGTGACTTTGATTGAATGTTTATCTGCTTTACTTTTCCCCACTACTCAAGGTATTTGTTCTTGCTTACCCTTCCTCCGATGGAGGAGAAGACACGTGGGGTATGCCACGTTCTTTCCGTGTGTAGCTTCTGAAAAGAGAATGGGTCTACGCTCTTACTATAGTCAGAAAGACTCGTGAGGTAGTACATCTACTCACCGTGTTGATCCCCCTTGTGTTTAATAGCATAGAATGATTTTCTAGAATTCCTGGGAATATGGTATGTAATTCTAAAATGAATATCTGAATAAATGGTGTTAACCCATGGGGTTGGTGTTTGCTAAAACATATTGATGAGGTTGAGATCTTTTGAAGGGACAATGGAATTTTTGGATGTGGTGTTAATGAAATTTAATGTGTAATTTTTCATGGTTAATTAATCTTTAATGAATTAATTAACGTACAGTGGAACTGATAAAAAGGGAAGGAAGTAATCAAATAAATCTCTTTAAATGGTTGTGTGCTTATAGGATACCTAGTCTTATAAGTAGCATCTCGGAGTCTGAGAGTCGTTATCTGTAGTTGAGACTAAGACTAGGTTATGCCCATAGTATGGCTATGAGTTATATATATATTTTGTACCTTTTGTGTTTCTATATGATACTCCACCCTGTCAGTAAATGCAACTGACACCGCGGGGATTCTGAGCCCTAGGGGGTGTTTTCCCCAACATTCCAGTGGGAGGTAGAATGGATGACTACCCCCTTTAGCCCCGCTCTCTTCTCTTGGTAGACACTAGTGCCTTTGGAAAAGAGGTTAGTTTTCCACTTATATGTGTGTAGTGGGATTTAATGGCTTGTGGTTATTTCACACACATATATTCTGGATATAGTATCCTATGGACTACTATAGTTGTAACATGTATAGGCTATGATGGATTGAGGATCCTTACTCGGCGTATGGGCAGTGATGTCTTGAGGTATAATACTTGACGTATGATACACGTTATGCGAGCTGTGCTGGCTCCCTGAAACTACCTGGTTACTTTTGGTTGTGAGGATGGTGTGGTACTTAGCCCAGGTGTCTGCGGGCAAGCCTTTGTGGTGCACATGGTGCAGAATGTGGAGCTTAGCCCAGGTGTATATGGGTAAACCTTTAGAGAAATATGCAGAGGATGTATGTCGTTGGGGAAAAGCGGAAAACCAGTGGGGAAGTAGTAGCAGGGTACCCTTGATATTCTTTATTATATGATATACTCTTGTATGCATTACATGGTGAGAGTGGCCATGTTGAGTTGGGAACATAGTATACCTGTTTAGGTGATGAGTTAGTTTCACTTTTTGTTCACTGTGCTTTAGCATGCTTTCTTTACTTTTGCACGAGAGGCTTTTGGGAGGATCCTATTGAGTATACTGTTATACTCACCCTATGTATATATAAACTATTTTTTAGGTCACTTGGAGCAAGATGGAGATCAAGATGGTTACTACTAGCTTGTGGTTGAAGGAGCTGTTCGGGCTTGTGGTTGATGCCGTTTTACTTTCATTTGGGTACTTGTAGTTTCCCTTTCTAGTTGTAGTAATTTTGCAGGGAATTTCATATATGTACATGGGTTTATTTTATATTTCAGTTCTGAGTTGCAGTTGGTTGGTGTCTATCTTATCTCTCTTTTCTGCATGTGTTCACTTAGTGGGTAATGACTCCCATTTGTGTGTTTATTATACCCTCGGTGCTAGTCGCCAAACCGGGGCCTACTGGAGGCAGGAATCCGGGGGACATTATATCCCTTCTCACATTTCTGGCCCCGTAGGGGTACACTTTGTCGGGAGGGGGTCGTGACATAGTGGTATCAAAGGTCTGGTTGAGGAATAGGATGGAGTTTGGAGTAAGGAATAGGTGAGGTTGTATGGGTTGGTAGGGAAACAGTGTCATTTATTTTTATAAGGCAAGGAAAACACTGAAGACCGGCTGAGACATAGGCATTTAGGGCCCCCTATGATATGTTGCACGAACCTTTAAGTGTACAATGGCTACTAAACAAGGTGATACTGGTTGCAGGGTAGAGACCTAGGAAAGGATCATGCATCATTCTTCCTTGTGTCTGTGTTTGAATGGGTAGACCTTGGGATAGGTTAACCTAAAATGAATGAAATAAAACAATTAATTAATTAATGTTGAGTCTTCCATATTATAGGCTTAGGAGATCTAACGGTTTGTTCTTTTGCAGGAATGGCTCCATGTCAATGTCCTCATCAGGATCGCATAGAAGATATCCAGCAGGCCGTTCCAGTAGGTCACCGTAGGGTGGAGGTCGATGACGATGACACTTGAAGAAAGACACTCTGAGAGTTTCAACGCCAAAGTCTACAGAAGTACGAGGGCTCCGTTTTAGATGCAGCCACAGAAGATTGGTTGGAGTAGGTCGAGAAAGGTTTTAGTTTTATTTGTGCTCGGAAGGAGCACTGGGTGTCCTTGGTTGTGATGATTATTCGTAGAGCAGTAAGGTAGTGGTGGATCTTATTCCTCGGGGATCGTAAGGAGTCATCGATATCATGGGAGGAGTTTCGAGACAAGTTTATAGTTGAGTTCCTTTCCTCGATCCTGAAGGTGTCTAGTTGTCAAGAGATTCTTACCCTTCGATAGGGGAGCTCCAATGTTCAAGAGTTTGGAATCCATTTCAGGAACCTTCTATGATATGCTTCAGACCTATTACCAAATGAGGATGCCAGGGTGAGGCATTTCGAAGAGGCTTTTCATCCAAAGATCCCGCTCCAGGTCACCCCATTTATGCTAAAGACATATCTTGAGGTGCTAGAGAGGGAAGAGGTTGTTGATAGGACTTTGGCCAGGGCTGGATCGTCACGAGATGGGAATCATCATGATTCCTCACGAAGTAGAGCTTTGGTCCATGGTTCCCGGTTTTTAGGGCAGAAGAGTTTTTGTTCACCTGGGGGTATGTCCCAACCCTTCCCATCTCGTTTCTCCAGAGGCATCAACTCTCAGGCCTATTCCAAGGGATCAATCACTTGTTTTTTTTGTGGCGGTCATGGTCATCATCAGCAGGAGTGCCTGACTTTTCAGTGCAGTTATCCTGCACCGGGCGCTCCACTCCAGGTTCCTCCATTGAGGCAGTTCCATCCGAGGTAGTAGCAGCAAGTTGCACCAGCATTAGATCACCAGAGGGTAGATAGTCCAGGCAGAGGACAACCACATGATGCTCCCCATCCTCAGAGAGCAGAGCGCAGCCATTGTGGTGGTCGTCATCAGGTTTATAGAGGCTGTGGAGGAGGCCGTGGTAAGCTTCATGCTCTAGCATTGCCATCCCCAGCCGAGCCAGATGTCGTTCGAGGTACCCTTTTCTTGTTTTCTACCTTGGTGTATTCCTTGTTTGATTTAGGAGCGATGCACTCCTTCATATAACCTACCCTTGTACATGCCTTGGGACTTGAGGTAGAGAGGCTTCTAGTGCCCTTGGCATTGACTACACTATTTGGAGGTCGAGCTTACTTGTTTGAAGTATGTAGAGACTGTGAGCTAGTGTTGGGGAAACACCACTCTTGGGGAGATTTCCTATGTTTATGAATACAACCATATGATTTCATCCTCGGCATGGATTGGTTTTATTCGGTGCAGGATATTGTGGATTGCTATAAAAAGAAGGTCGTTTTATTTGATGTAGATGGAGAGAATGTGGTGTTTTTTGGTTAGTGAGATCCTCGGATGGGTCATAGGTGCATTCCACCCTTATCATCCATGATTCCTGAGATGATTCTATGTTCTTCAGAGGTTCATCAGTTGGCGTTTCCTAGGGTCATGGAGGAGTACCATGATGTCTTTCCAGAAGAGGTCATAGCATTATCCCCTCGATGAGAGATCGAGTTTAGGATCGAGCTACAGCCATGAGCATCTCCTATCTCTATGTCTCCATATAGGATTTCCCCTTCTGAGTTATGAGATCTATGTATATAGCTTGATGGTCTGTTTCAGTGCAGTTTTGTTCAGCCAAGTGTGTCACCATGGGGTGCACCAGTCTTGTTCGTGAAGAAGGCCGACAGAAGTTTGCCGTTTTGTTCCAATTATCGTCGCTTAACCAAAGTGACAATAAAGAAATGGTATCCTTTTCCGCGGATTGATGATTTATTCGATCAACTGAAGGGTGGAAGTTGGTTCTCAAATATCGACTTGCAGTCAGGATTTCATCAGATGCGGGTGAAGGATGAGGATATCCCGAAGACAGCTTTCTGTTGTCATCATGGGCATTATGAGTTCATTGTAATGTCATTCGGTGTGAAGAATTCTCTACCTGTGTTCATGGGATTGATGAATGTCGTGTTTTTTAATTTCTTGGACAAGTTTGTGGTGGTTTTCATCGATGATATCCTTGTGTACTCTACAACTAAATAGGAGCATACAGAACATCTACATGCTGTTTTGGGAGTTCTTTGCCAACATCAGGGGTTTGGGAAGTTGTCGAAGTGTAAGGTTTGGGATCGAGAAGTCCGTTTCTTGGTCCATGTTGTGTACCAACTGGGAGTAGCTGTGGATCCATAGAAGATAGAAGCAGTCGTGTCTTGGGAAGCCCCCAAAACAGTGTCAGAGATGCGATGTTTCCTTGGTATCGCAGGCTACTACAGGAGGTTCATAGAGAATTTCTCTTGAGTTGAAACTCCTCTGACATCTTTGACCAGGAACGATCAGGATTTCATATGGATGGATCAATGTTAGGCAGAAGTTGAGTATCTAAAATAGAAGTTATTAACTGCTCCAGTTCTTTGTCTTCCAGCCGGGGGATTTTAGTTTGATGTTTTCTGTGATGCTTCACATCTGGGGTTAGGGTCTGTCCTCATGCAGCAGTGGTCAGTTGTTTCATATGGGTCTCGGTATTTACGTCCCCAAGAATGAAACTATGCCACCCATGATCTTGAGTAGGAAGCCGTGGTGTTTGCACTGAAGATGTGGAGACATTACCTCACTGGTGAGCACTTTGTGGTTTTCGCCGATCATAAGAGTTTGAGGTAAGTTTTCTCCCAGTGTGACTTGAACTTATGATAGCACCAATGGATGGAGTTATTACAGGAATACGACTACGAAATATCGTCTAATCCTAGAAAAGAGAATGTTATAGCTGATGCGTTGATCCGAAAGTCATGTTGTGATGATGTGCATGAATCTAAAGATTCTTGGAGAGTAATCGAGGAACTGTTAGATTTTCATATTGATATGGAAGAGGTTGTAGGTAGAGGTTGTCTTTTCCAGATGATGGTGTACTCATCCCTGATGCGGAAGGTGGAAGAGTCCCAATTGGGTGATCTAGAGGTTGAAGTTTGGAGAGACAGAGTTTTTTGTGGTGAGGCCCCTGATGGTTAGTCGGAGGATGATCAACACCGAGTGTTGTATCATGGCAGGCTTTTTATTCCCTTGGAAATGCGCGAGACAGTTCTCCGAGAGTCCCATAGTTTTCCCTTAGCAGTACATCCTCGTGTGAAAAATATGTACCAATCCTCGAGAAGTTAGTTTTGGTGGCCGGGGCTGAAGCGTGCGGTTGTAGAGTTTGTGTCTCGATGTTTAGACTGCCAGAAGGTGAAGGTCGGACACCATGTTCCTGGTGGTCTTCTCCAGCCATTAGAGATTCCTCAGTGTAAGTGGGAGGAAATCTCAATGGACTTTTTCCAGGTTTACCTTGAACTCTGGGAGGAAATGATGCTATTTGGGTGGTAGTGGATCATTTAATAAAATCGGCCCACTTCATAGTGATCAAGGAGTCGAGCTTAGTGGATGTTTTATCGAGGTAGTATCTAGAGGAGGTGGTGAGACTTCATGGAGTACCTAGGAAGATCATTTCTAATCGAGATCCTCATTTTACCTCCAGGGTGTGGAGAGGTCTCTAAAATGCTTTTGTTTCTTAGCTATTCCTTAGCACTACTTTTCATCCTCAAATGGATGGTCAAACAGAGCGAACCATCCGGAATCTTGAAGACATGTTGCGCTCTTGAGTTCTTGATTTTGGAGGTTCATGGATGAGGCACTTACCCTTGGTGGAGTTCACTTACAACAATAGTTTTCACTCCACCATCGGTATGGAACCATTTGGAGCCTTGAATGCCCAGCCTGGTCATTCTACGTCATGCTGGACTGGGGTCGGAGAGTCAGCAATTCTCGGACTGGAACAAGTGAAAAATAAAACAGAGATGGTTTAGGTGATTTGTGAGAGGATGAAGACAGCGCATGATCATCATAAATCATATGCCGATCAAAGAAAGAGACCCTTATATTTTAATGTTGGGATCATGTGTTTCTGAAGGTGACTCCCCATCATGGGCAACGAAGGTTTGGTCGAGGAAGTAAGCCTTATCCTCGGTTTGTTGGGCCTTTCGAGGTGTTAGATCGTGTTGGAGTTGTGGCATATCGAGTAGCACTTCCCCTATAGATGAGTCGGATACATGATGTTTTCCATGTATCACAACTCCATCATTATCTTCATGATGACTCCCACATCATCAATTGGGGAGAGATCGATATTGATGATGATGCAACCTTCGAGGAGCGACCTATGGAGATCCAAGACTGCAAGGAGAAGGTGTTGTGTGGGCGTTCTATCCCATTAGTTCGTGTCTTGTGGCGACACGATGGCATGGAAGAGATTACCTTGGAAAGTGAGTCACAGATGCGTGTCCAGTACCCAGAGATGTTTTAATATGTGGTGTTGTGTTTTCTTTGATCCTTTATTTTATGTACAGTTGATGTGATGTTATGCTTGAATTGTTTTGATATGGATTGTTTGTTCCCTTTCTCTCGGATGTCGTGGTTTTGTCCCAACTTTAGAAAAACTCAGGGTGGTTTTCCCCTAAGAGGTATCTTAAAGGGTGGTAGTTCGGACCCCTCTTTTCCTTAGGATGGTTTTAAATTCTCGAGGACAAGAATGTTTTGAGAGGTATCTGATGTAATGGCCCAGACCACTTCGGCCCATTACTTTGTCAAAATGAGGTGTTGGAGGTGTTCTGGGAGGTCCAGATGACACATTTCCAATTTTCTAGTTCTATGAATAGTGTATCCAGTTTTATGAACAGTAACAGATCAGTTTCACAGATCGGTTTCACAGATCGGTTTCAGAGATTGGTTTCAGAGATCGATTTCACAGATTGGTTTCACAGATCGGTTTCAAAGATCGGTTTCACAGATCGGTTTCACATATCGGTTTCACAGATCAGTTCCACAGATCGGTTGCACAGATCGGTTTCACAGATCGGTTCCACAGATGGGTTTCACATATCGGTTCCCCAGATCGGTTTCACAGATCAGTTCCACAGATCGGTTTCTCAGATCGGTTTCACAGATCGGTTTCACAGATCGGTTTCACAGATCCGTTTCATAGATCGATTTCATAGACCGGTAGGTGTACCGTAACGGTAGGTGTACAGTAATGGTAGGTGAAAAGTGTTACCAGCTTCCTACAGTTTTTTCCCTTTTGACGTTTCCTTTGACGTAAAATACATTTAAACCCTTATTTTAAGGACTCTTAAGGCCGAATAAAAGGCGATAAATCCTATATTAATTATTCCTAAGCCTTGGAATGTTTTACTTGGTCAGACCGCATGGGTTAAAGCAATTTGTTTTAAATGGAGAATTTAGTGGATCTTAAACCATCACCCCGGTAAGTCTTCAAAAGGGACAAGATAGCATCTTCCTTTCTTTTTTCTTCTTTTTTGTTCTCGGCTATGAGACCCTAGAACCTTTAAATCCTTCCCATAGGAGTTTCACAATCAATCATTACTCCTAGGATTGGTTCTGATCTGTTTTGATGCAACCTAGCTGTATCGATCAATCTTTGATATAAGGTATGTTGTATCGTCATTATTTTGGGGTTCATCTTCTCTTGATTCCCTTTCCTTATTACAGCATGTAATCTCCATGCTTCTAATGGGTTTTTCATGGGTTTTGGTTGGTTCTATCATACCATGGCATCCTTGGGTGGATGCAGTTGTCGCGAGGGGAAGATCGTGACCCGTTGTGTGGATAAAGAACATCAAGAACTCTTCGAGGTCAGGGATTTGTGGCTTCTATAATTGTTCATGTTCAATCGTAAAGTTAGCATGATTTACCCCTTTGGATCACAATTAAATTGACCTAATTAAATACTTGAACCAGATTAAAAGAATTGGTTTGATCGAATGTTGTTGCTTTGTACCTTGATAACAGTTTACCTCATGTTTTGCTAGATAGAGTGATATCCATGCTTGCTTTTATTAGTTGTTCATTCTTGATGGAAATTGGTAAAGAACGTAAAGCCGAAATTAATTGATAATTAATTGGATAAAGGTAAAGAGGCATGAAAATGAATCTGGTTGTTTTCGTTGTTGTAGTTTTTTTAATTTTATGTTAATCAAATTGGCATAGTAAGCATGTAAAATCTTTTGTGATAGCTTACTGAATAGGTTTCCCGGAATTGGAACCTACAAATTGAATTTATTAATTCAAGAGGGATTAAAGAACTGGTCGGTTGATAAAAGATAAATCCTGGTAAGGTTCTTAGTTACCCTCTTTTTCATAAGGCCGAGTGCCTTGTGGTTTATAGCCATGAGTGATCATTTTGTATGAAGGCTGGATGCCTTGTTAAAGGGACAAGAGCCCATTTGATGTGCTGTTTGATTTCTTTCTTCTTGTTCTATGATGTGACCCTAGAGGGGTGTTATGATATGTGGAGGTAGGGAGGCCTTGTGGTTGTGGCAGCGGATGACGCCTAGAGTGGCAAGATTCATTGGTTTATGCATGTGGGTGTCAGGGAGGACACCAGTGATGATGGAATGGGATGGATGTGTTTGTTGGATGCTTAGTGACTTTGATTGAATTTTTATCTATTGGTCTTTCTTACCCTTCTTCCGAAGGAGGTGAAGACGTGCGAGGTATGCCACGTGCGTTCCGTGTCTAGCTTCTCAATGGTGAATTGGTCTATGCTCTTTCTATAGGTGGAAGAGACTCGACGTGTAATACATATACTAACCGTGTTGGGCCCCCTTGTGTTTAGTAGCATAGAATGATTTTCTAGAATTCTTGGGAATATGGGAAGTAATTCTGAAATGAATATCTGAATAAACGGTGTTAACCCATGGGGTTGGTGTTTGCTAAAACATATTGATGAGGTTGAGAACTTTTGAAGGGACTGTGGAATTTTTTGATGTGGTGTTAATGGAGTTTAATGTGGAATTTTTCAAGGTTAATTAATCTTTAATGAATTAATTAATGTACAGTGGAACTGATAAAAATGGAAGGATGTAATCTAATAAATCTCTTTAAATGGTTGTGTGCTTATAGGATACCTTGTCTTAGAATTATCAGCCTGTAGTTTGAGAGACGTTAGCTACAGTTGAGACTAAGACTAGGTTATTCCCATAGTGTGGTTGTGAGTTATATATATATTCTGTACTTTTTGTGTTTCTATCTGTTACTCCACCCTTTCAGTAAGGGTAACTGACACCCTAGGGATTCTGAGCCCTGGGGGTGTGTTTTCCCCAAAATTCTGGTGGGAGGTTGAATGGCTGACCACCCCCTTTAGCCCCTCTTTCTTCTCGTGGTAGACACTAGTACCTTTGGCACATTAGTTAATTTTCCCCATATATGTGTATAGAGGGACGTAATGGCTTGTTGTTATTTCACACACATATATTCTGGATATAGTATCCTATGGACTACTATAGGTGTAATGTGTATAGGCTGTGATAGCTTGAGGATCCTTACTCAGCGTATGGGTTGTGATGGCTTGAGGTATAATACCCAACGTATGATACACGTTATGTGAGCTGTGGTGGCTCCCATAAACTACCTGGTTACTTTTGGTTGTGAGGATGGTGTGGTTATTAGCCTAGGTGTCTGCAGGCAAGACTTTTGTGGTACACGTGGTGTAGACTGTGAAGCTTATCCCAGGTGTATACGGGAAAGCCTTTGGAGAGAGATGCACATGACGTATGTAGTTGTGGAAAAGCGGAAAACCAGTCGGGAAGTATTAGCAAGGTACCCTTGATATTCTTTATTATATGATATACTCTTGTATTCGTTACATGGTGGGAGTGGCCATGGTGAGGTTGGGAACATAGTATACCTGTTTTGGTGATGAGTTAGTTTCACTTGTTATTCACTGTGATTTAGAATTTTTCTTTACTTTTGCATGAGAGGCTTCGAGGAGGATCCTATTGAGTATACTGTTATAATCACCCTACGTATATATAAAATATATTTCAGGTCACTTGGAGTAGGTTGGAGATCAAGGTGGTTACTAATAGCTTGTGGTTGGAGGAGCTGTTCGGGCTTGTGGTCGCTGCCCTTTTACTTTCTTTTGGGTACTTGTAGATTCCATTTCCAGTTGTAGTACTTTTTCATGGAATTTAATATATGTACATGGGTTTCTTTTATATTTCAGTTCTGATTTGGAGTTGGTTGGTTTCTATATTATCTCTCTCTTCCGCATGTGTTCTCTTAAAGGGTAATGCCTCCCATTTGTGTGTTTATTATACCCTCGGTGCTAGTCGCCAACCCAGGGCCTACTAGAGGCAGGACTAGGGGGTCATTATCTCCCTTCTGACATTGCCGGCCCAGGAGGGGTACACTTTGTGGGGAGGGGGTCGTGAAAAAACCATTCTAAATGTGTTTATCATTTTGGTTATGTAATAACTGATGTGATAAAATAATTTGATAATTAATTTAAAAAGACGAATATTTCAAGTGATGTTAAAGACATATTTACAATGTCACGTTTAATAACGACACATAATAATTAACGTTAAAATCCTTAAAACCCGGCATGAAAATTCATTTTATATTCTAGTGCATTAGTATGATCCCTTGGGATAATTCAACCATGATTGATATCCTATTTTCAAACCTATAGAATCATAAGTTAGTATATAATTTTCATTTTTTTCATTTATACATCTATGCTAGTAGTTCCCTTTTTTTATATTCTCATTATCTATGTATTCATGACCACTGATCATTTTATTTTTATATATTAAGGTAGGAAAAAGGAGAAAAAATGTTAACAACCAATTTTATATGGAATGTGATAATTTTCATAATGTTATTACAAACCTGATATGAAGGTGATATTTGAACGTCATTACAGTACTATCTCAACTATCTCAGTTTATGAATAATATATTGAATCACGTGGAACACCCTCCTTCTCCTAATAAAGGTCCTGTTGTGGATGAATCCTTCACGTGATAAAGGACACTAATCTTTGGTGGAACTTATGATCTCTCATCATTAAATAATGATTAAAATCCATTTATAATCCATTCTATGACCACCTATGTTCTTAATATGATAAAGTCAGGTTCATTATCTTTTGTTTTGTTGAGGAAGTTGATTGGTGGTGGACACTAATAAATAACATGAACTATAAAGAGGAAATTGAGTATCTATAAAGGTAAGGATTCAATAAAATATTTTTTGATAGATATTTTCCATAAAGTATCCCTCTTAAGAGGGATTTTATTAGATTGATGTAACCTAAATATTATTCTATAAGAGACTAAGAGTAAAACTACACAAGGATTCGTGATACGCCACAAGAGGTTTTCCCGAAAACTAATATCAATTTGGATCACATCTTTATTGGATTATAGATGATTCTATAAAACACCTAGTATATTCGAGACATTAAGAGCTATGAGGAGATTTTGTGTTGTGAACTTAAGTTTGATATATATATTAGAGACTCTCAGTGGTCTTGATGTCTTAGAGATAAAATGAAAAAAATGGAGTTCAATATGGTAAGATCAATAGATAAATCCCATATAGAAATAATACTATGCATCACACATGTTAAAAGTGTGTGAAATAACATCCTGGGAACTATCTAAAGGAATCCTAGAGATGCTTCAAATATCAAAATTAGTGGCATCGAGTCAATCATTGCTAAAGAGATATAAAGAATCCCACTATTGTGAAATAATAAATAATGGTTCAGATCAACACTCACCCTACAGTATATTGTTTCAACTATAATAAACATGAACATTATCCAATCCAATTTTCTAATCCAAGGGTTGTCAGAAACAAATGATAGAAAACGCTAAGGCATAAATATAGGGGATATGATAACACCACTATTTAGGTGGATCCTAACAATGAAGTGGTTACATGCAATATGGTTATTCATTTAATAATTGAAAACATTAGTTTTTGTTCTGGTTCTATGCATTCATTCATATCTTGCATTTTTAGTGTAACTAGTCAATCCATACCTCAAATGTGGTGACTGAGTTATTTGGGAGAATAAATAATGGGGAAATTATTTCATAAGTATATAACTCTTACCGGTCAATTTTTTTGGACTATAACTCCCATAAAATCATTTCTTACATTCTTTAGATTAGATTGAAGATATATTAGAAATGTATTATATATCATTATATAAATCCAACATCATCTATTTAGAGTGGGAGTTCATTACTCACATCCTGAGGCATCCTCTAATTTTATAAAAAATTAAGGAGGAGGATGAATATCCTCTTGAATGTACTTCTCATGCATGGATACTATTACAGTAGGAGAAATCATATATTTCTCAAATGAGTGAGCTAAAGGAGAGGATCATGATTGAAGACATGCCCATTTTGACATACTACACTAATTTGTTCCCAGAAGAATTACTCAGTCTTCCTCCTAGATGATAGGTTGAGTTATCAATTAAGATCATACTTAGATATCTTATAATATCAAAGTCTCCATATTAGATGTTTATCATTGAGTTGGAATAACTGATGAAGCGGTTAAAATATAATCTATACATGTGTTTTATATTCCGGAGTTCTTATCCATAGGGTGTGCCAGTCCCCTTCATAAAAAAGAAGAACATATCAATTCACCATAGAATTGATTATTGGGAGCTTAAAAAACACGATTATGAAAAAATTCCCCTTTCCAGGGATAGATGGTATTTTTTTCAAATACATGGGGACGATAATTTCCTTATGGACATATTTTTTTATGATATCACGAGTTAAAGGGGAAGAAGGAAGATATTCGAAAGACTCTCCTTCAAACGGGGTATGAAAACTATGAGTTCTTAGTGATGCACATTAGACTCTCTAATTCTCTACCAATTTTCATTGGATTATTGAATAGTGTATTTAGATATTACCCCAACAAATTTTTGGTAGTGTTTATAAATGATATTTTGATATACTTAAGATTAAAGAGTATCATTAAGAGTATTTAAACATTATACTAAATAATTTTTGAGAGGAAAAACTATATGAAATTATAGTAAATTTGATTTATGGTTGGAGGAATTATCTTTGTTATGGAATTTTATCACAAAAAAATTGATATTTATAGACCCTTATAATATAATGTAATTTAAGGACTAGATGAGACCATAATCTATTATGAATATCCATAGTTTCCATGGTCTATATGGGTATTACTAATAATTGTTAAGGAAATTCCCACAATTTCCAAACCCACTAACCAATTTGACTTGGAAGGGATTAATGTTTTTCTATAATAGTAAATAAAAATACTTATTTTAATAATTGAAAATGAGGTTCATCACTTCACCATTACCTATACTACCCATAAGTGATGAAATCCTTTTGGTATACATCGATTAATAAAAAAAGGGATCATGTTTTTTAATAATTAAAAATCATAAATTGACATATTACACCTCAAGGAATATTAAATTTAATGAGAAAAAATATCCCATGCATGATCTGGAGTTGATGGTTGTGATCTTCACATTGAAAATTTGGAAGCATTATCTCTATAGGGAGAAGTGTGAGATATATACTAATCACAAGATCCTAAAAAATATATTCCCGTAGAAGAAGAATACTATGCTCCATTAAATATAGTTAGACATCATAAAAGATTATGAATCCTCAATCCACTAACATCACAGTGAAGAAAATGATGTTACAGATTCATTAAGTCGAAAGGATCCTTCGACATTTTCAATGATAAAGATTTAGATGGATCTAATTTTCCTAGACATTAAAAGTATGGAAAGGGAATCATAAAATAATTAACATCATCATTTATTTCTCAATAGATTTATAAACCAACACTTTAAAAGAAAATAAAGGATTATAAAAGATATTTTGTTGAAAATTGGAAGAAGGTGTAAACTATCAGAAATGGAAAATCCTCAGAGTTCAAAATTGATGAGGAAGGAATAATAATATTTTTCCCATGAAAATTTGTACCATAAAATCCTAAGATAAAGAGGGATATTTTTTATTATGAACATAACTCAAACTTATCCATCCCTCAAGGGAGTACATTGATGTATTGAGATCTTTGAGAGAACTATTGGTGAGTAAATATGAAGAAATAGATCACTGAATATAAATAAAATTTCATGTTATGTAAACAAATGAAGGATGGAAGTAAAGTACCTAATGCGATGATTAAACCATTACCCATACCTACATGTAAATGGGAAAATATCCCTATAAACATTGTAATTGGACTAAAAATATATATCCAAATGAAATAATTCTATACTGGTTGATGTGGATTGTATTATAAATACTAATAACTTTATTACAATTCATAATGAATTCTTTCTCAATCAATTTTCACAGATATACATTAGATTTGTTGTGAGGATTCGTAGAGTACCATTATCAATTTTTATCCAATTGAGATCTGATATTTACTTATTTGTCATGGAATTTTCTCCAACATCCCTAAACATTGAGCAAAACGTTTTTATGGCTTATCACCCCTAGAAAAATGGAAAGTTTGAGCAGACTACTCAGAATTATAATATTTATTGAGAGAATACTCTTTGTACTTCAAAAGAGTAAAAGACCAACATATTCCTTTGGTAAAATTCTATTAAAATTATATTTTCCAATCAAGTATAAAAAATGTCTCTATAGGAAGCCATTTATGGGATAATATGAAGAAACCCTTTATATAAGGATGAATTTGTTTAACATAAATTTATGGGACCTGAAATGTTTTAGGAAATAGTAGAAAAGGTGAAGACCATTAAATAGCAAATCATGGCATCCCAATGTTGATAGAATAGATATGCAGTCAAATATCGATGGGACCAAGATTTTGAGGTTAGAGATAAGGTATTCCTTTTCATATCTCCAAAGAAGGTAGTCATGATATTTTTGAAGAAGGTGATGATAAGTTCCATTTACATCAACCCATTTGATGTTATTGATTACAATGAAGATTTGGCCTATAAACTTGAATATCCAACCACCATGTCTCATGTACTTGGTGCATTCTTTGTATACCCATTGACAAAGTACTTTCCAGATCCCCCAAAAGTGATGAATTCAAATGTGGTACCACATGAAATGGATCTCTCTTATTAGGGGAATCTTGTGAAGATCATGGACCAAAGAGATAAATTTCAACACAACAAGACTACTCCCCAAGTCAATGTACTTTCATCGAAACATAAATATGAAGACGCAACCATGGAACCAGTGGAAGTGATGAAGGAAAATTACCCTATATTGTATTATCCTTATTATTTAAAATGAACTTTTGAGGGGGAAATTTTTTAAGGGGATAATAATGTATTGGCCCAAAATTTTATCAATGGAATTTACCTTATTATATTTATGCCATGTATTATAAACCACATACATCACATAAGGAAACTAAAAAAACCTTGTAATCATAAATGGATAATGTTAAATTAGTCACAACATAAACCAGTAATAATTACAAATATTACACAATGATAATAAATAGAAAATAAGAGATTAATAATAGGATAGTTATGATCTACTCAACCCATAATAATGGAAACAGTCAAGAATGAAGCGGTAGAAATAAAACAAAATGTTAATGATAAAATATTCTTTTTGAAGATGAAATTATAAGTAATCTTAGGAGAAAATATAAGTTAATGAAGAATGATTTGAATAAAAAGTATTTATAGTATGTATTAAACTCATATTTTCATTATAAACCAAACCGCTAAAATAGTAATCAGATCATTGGAATAGTAAACTTATTGATGATGTAGTAGTATGATTGTTGGTAATTGTAATATGACCATTATAATAGTAACCTCACCAATTGAAATGTGAAATATTATTTAGATATATTATAAAATTAATATAGGATATGTTAATATCATGGTATAAGTGAATGAATGCTTTAAAAATAATAAATTAAGTGTTGGTCTTTTGGTAAAACAGAACTATTTTATTCAAAATTATATATTGAATTTAATTATTTAAAATAAAATTTATTTTCATAAAATTGATTCATAAATTAATATTATTTTTTATATTAATTATAAGATAATTTTTTGAGGCCATGAATTATTTCTGAATGAATTATAAAATCTATTATAATATTAAAGTTGTTATTTTCCAAATAAACGATGATTTTAATTAAATATTAAATTTATTATATGTAGAAACTTAATTTCATAAAATGGATTCAATTTTTTAATTCTATATGTTGATAAATGGTTAGTGTAAATTTTTGGTATTTTTCTAAAATAGTATAATTTTTGGTGAATATTGAAATACAATAACATACTATATTTAACATTATAATCCAAATACATGAATTGTTTAGTAAATCATGATGTAATAACACATTATTTCTAATTAAAATGATCCATTTACTGTATATATTCCCAATAATAAAAACTATTGGTATTATTGATCTAAAATTATAAACTAATGAATAAAATAATAAAAGCACACCTATCCTCCCTTATAAATGCCACCCCTTCTTCTCACACATTCTAAGGATTGAATAATACCAAAACTCTAAAAAAAACTATCCTCCTCACTCTTACACATACATGTTTTTCTGGTTTAACCAAAATTACGATTCCAAGTTTGTTAAGGTTTCCTTATATGAGGTGATATTTAAGAGGTAACATTCTCAAACTACATATTTTAATTTAATTTCTTCTCCTACCTTCTCTTCTTCTCAAACATCCATCAACCTATAATAACTCCATTATCATTTATATACTATAATTTTATGTTTCTAATGAAATATATTATATCCATCCCTTTTATTATCTCTCTTTATTCAAATAAACAAATCCATTTCCCAAATTATAGTGGTTAACCGTCTCCAAGTATAATGACTTTTTGATTTACACTAATTCCATCAATGAAGGTCATAAAACTATTATTATGGTTAAATTAAATTTTAATATGTATATAATTACTTATTTAATATTATATAACTAATAAATATACATAATATTATATAAAATGAATAAGTTCATTATGGTTGGTAAAACTGACTAAATGATCTAATCACATAACAAATAAATTTTTACCCCAAGGACTATCCTTGTGTTAGGAAAAAAATATTATGTGAACAAATATACATCTATAAGTCCCTTAATACCATTTCATTTCACTTCTATATTAGTATTTCCATTTGAAGATAACATCTTTAATTATACACAAGTGAATTGGCCATGAAACCTTGAAAGGAGAGAAACCACTATAATAGAATTGAACATTATAACTCATTGAAATTGAAATAAAATAACTTAATAAAATTATAATAAATAAAATATATATGGAAATGTTTCTTAATTATTTAATTCATGAATCTAATTTTATTATCTAGGACATTATTTTAAAGTGCATAACAAATTCATACATAAGGTATTGAATCTCTTCGAACCTCCATATTTCCTTTGGGAAATACATTATCTCAAATTGTATCAATTTATCTATTAATTATTCCAATATTATTTTCTTATATTATATATATATTTTCCACACATATATATTTATCTCAATTAATCTTTCTTTTATGGGAAATACATGTTTTAAATAGGTTCCATTTTCTAATCCTCTTGATAAGAAAACCCAATTAAAGGGAAATTATCTCTTTTATTTCCCATTTTCATGTACACTTAAAAAAAATTGAATCCACCAAAAAGTTTCTAAAACAAATATTTTTATAATGAACAAAATATATTTCATTTCTTATTTTTGGAAATAATTATTCCTTTATCCATATTTAATACCCTTCATTATTTTACATAAAACTATTCTTGGGTGGAAATTTTATGAAGTTACCATGACACTATTTTTCATGTTTTAACTTCAGTTGTATTTAACTATTAATTTAATATTCTTATATTTACTTCATTAATATTTATGAATAATTAAAATCCATTTTTTCATATATACAATAATGACAAGGCATTTATTTTTTCTATATGACTTGATTATGAAACCAATTTTATCTATGGGTAACCCATATGAATATTCCATATGTTTCATTTCATTATGTGGAACACATATTCATGTACATGTTATTATGGGTGCACCCAGATATCACTCCAATTCATTGCTTAATTTTTTATTCACATAACATGTTATGTTTTTGATTAGGGAGTAAAGCTAATCCATTATGAGACTTTGTCCACCATGTGATATCATCTAGGAAGTTATCCTTGAATCATGTATATGTAATGATATATATTTCATCCACATTCACATATTTCCTTGATAATATGATTCTAAGTTATATATTTCGTGCCTCTATATGTTTATTTGTGAGCCAATCCTTTTATGTTATCATGTTATGTCTTATGACTCATGTGTTATGCATATTTACCATTTTCATTCCCTTACTAGGTTCTTTAACTCATCCCTTTTATCTATGTATTCTCCAGGTTATCTAATGGATTTATAGGATCTCTAAGTAAGTTAGTTTCTCATTTTAGAGATTAATAAAGATATTTTTTTATTCTATTTCTGTATTTTTAATTATGTACCTAGTCTTAAAGGCACTATAATTTTCAATCCTTGATTTGTATTTTATTAATAATTTTGATTAAAATTGTGTAATAATATTTGTAAACATATTGGGTCACTATACCTATGATTCCAACTCCCTTGGAAGATATGATTGATGGTGTATATTGGGTATCATCCTACTGTTAAAGGAAATCACACCTTCCTTTAGTTTCAATGTTTGGATGATGATGGGAATTTGGAGAGATCATGCCTATTTATTGATGATAAGGGAAATTATATGGTTTATAGTAAATTTTGGATGGTATGAGAATATGGTTTTCATTTCAAGAAATTTTTGTAAACTTTTTAGTGATGGGTTATTTGAGCCAACTAAAAGATGGTTTATGTTTTTTGTTAAATCTTGGATACAAGGGTTTGGATTATGATAAGTGATTTGAAAATATCTAGATATAGGAATCGATTGAAAAGAATTGGGAGGAGTTTTTATGTTTAAAAACTAATGGGTACACATTACATATAATAGTTTGGTGATATAACTAGGTGTGTATTTGTTCAAATAGTTAAGAGGGGGATCGTGTCCATGGAATTACATTGCTAATAGATGTCACAAAAAAATGTACATTTAGGTAGTGAATTGTGTTATAGATATAGTCTATAGTTTTACACTACAATTTATTGGGTGTATATTAATGAGGATCCTGGGTTTAGTGTAAATTTTGTGATGGCCAAATGAAGTGGATTAATAATTCATGAATTTCATAGGGAGTGGGTCATCTCTGTAGAGTCTTTATAATTAGTCAGAAATTTGTTGCACATGTCATCATGTTTTTTGAGATATTCAATATAGTGGGTATGGAAATGTGAATACTCATGTGATCTAGTATGATAAACTAATGATTATTGAGAACATTCCATTAGGAAAATGGTTTACAAGTTTGTAGTATTAGGGTTCGTGATTTCTAGTTTTGGATGGTTTTTCTAGTTCTGGTACAGTATCATCGTGAGCATGACTAGTTGGAGACATGATATTATACCATGCATTAGGGATCAATAATAATAATAGGCCATGGGTGATTTATGGGGAGATTAACTACGGATGATAATAATTATTTAGGTGATTTTTTAATTACACGCATCATTATATGTAGGTTAAATCATGGAAAATTTTATTTTTTAGTCTTATAGTTAATAATTTTTTGATAAATGGGATTATGAGAGTTTGAAAATATTTGGGTGGTATTTTTAATACATTTTGAGGTATATTTGGTGTCATGGGTGATTATATGAGTGTCATATCCGAGTTGAGGTGTCCCATCATCGAAAATATTCAATATCTGATAGATAATTCAACAATATAAGGTTATTGTGAAACAGAGCGTGTCATGATGGAATAAATTTTTTAGAAGTAACATGGATGTGATGTGAAGGGTATAGATCATAAAACAAATCCTCGATGAATGATTCAATTTATAGATTTTGGGGATATAATGCCACAATAAGGGTTGTAGAACCTTGAGGGTGGCATGGTGGTGGAGAACCTCACCAAACCTAAGGGCTATACTATGAAGGGTGTTTAAAATACTATAATATAAGGTAGTTCTAAGTTGTTGGTCAAACCATGGAAACTGTATCCATTCTATAAGATATGGTTGAGGGTAAGTGTTGTATCATAAAACAATGGGACCTTCAACGATACAACCCTAGATGAGGGTCATTACACTATGATTCCCATTGGTCATTCCACAATGGCCCTCCCAACTAATTTTTTAAATTGGGAAAAACCCACCATTTCCTAGCTATATGCTACTGTGATTTTAAGAAAAAATAGGGCTTTAGGGAGGGATATCCATAATACTCATACCCTCTTTCTTCCACTTATTTACTCTATTGAAGAATGGTGTATTTTGAGACATTTTATATGGTTATTACTCATATAAAATCATCATTTTACCTATATTGTTATTCCATGTGTATTTTAACTAATTTTTTTTATGGATTTCATTATCTATTTAAGTTACTATCCCACCATAGAAATGTGGAATCTTTTTAAACAATGGGGATTTTATATATAGTGTTTATATAATACAATGAAATCATGACAACACGACAATATTCATGTTTTGGGTTAAGGTATCTTTTCTAGTTAATTAAATCGAGTAATTAATTTTATATGGATTATGTTTTTTATTTTTTAGAAGTCTATTGATCAGGATTTTTCTCTAATGTGGTTCTGGGTGTGCCATAGAACTTCTCCATATAGGTGGTTGTGGTTTACATGATATTCAACTTCATAGTTAGTTATTGGTGATTACACATCTTTCGATTTGGTTTTTTATTTTTTATTAATTATTTATAAATGATTATGAAGAATCTTGTATGAGTTTAGGTAACATGAATGATGATGATGTTTGATGATTGATATTTCAGGGATGTGTGAATCTTAGTAAAAGAGGTAACACTAGTTTAAATTATATGGCACCTTAAAATACTTCTATGGGTTTATGAATCCTAATATGAGATGTGAATTATGTGGTATTACTTTTATTGTGTGTAAAAAAATCAATTGAAAATGAATTATTACTGCTTAGCCCATTTTAGTTGAGTAAAATGTGCATGGCCCAAATAGATGATTTAATCATTAAACATGGATTCCTCAGTCATCGATAGTCATGGGATCAGACTAAATTGTGAGAGATGTGAGTTATGTACCCAATAAGGGTCTGAATTTTGTGAGGTAAAACATATTTTACCTTGGGATAGGTGTCTTATATTCCTATATGTATGTGATTTTATCGACTGATGCTGGTCGGATTTAGGGCTATCCTCTATTGATCTATTATGGTACTTAATACCTTTTAGCTAACTGAATAGTATTTGGGATGAGTGTTCCTTCCAAAATTATGTGTATATTTATTGGAGGTACATTTATTAATATAGATTAAGAATGAAGGAAATCACTTATACATGACTTAAGGTATTTTTGTATATTATTCCAACCATTATATAAGATTCTTAGATTAAGTTGTTTCAATTTTTATTATACCATGTAATGGTTGGGTTTTTCTTATGGGATAGAAATCCATTTTTTATTAACACCCATATAAAATCATTACTTCTTATGGGTTTATCAAGTTTACATATTTATAAAAACTCTTCTTGATAATTTAAATAAAATGTTTAGTATGTGGTAGTTTGAGTTCGAACCCACATGGATGAATTTTAGGAAGAATATTTTAATATTGGGGGGGATAAACTGAAAAACATAATCAAATAACTTCGTAAAAATATATGTAAAACCAATTTCATACACATGTGAATTAAAAAAAATGATCTATTTAAGATATTTCTGAAACTGGGTCTAAGTGAATCCTTGATCTTCGTACTCACTCCCTATCTGAAAAAGGATAATTTTATTATAGAAAATTATTTCAGTTGAATAATAAAATAGCTGAACAATAATATTTAAACATGACACACAAAGACACATAATAGAAATTAATTAATCTAGGTATCTAGTTAATGAATTAAAAGACAAAAAAACCTCAACACACAATAGTCATGAATGAAGATTAAGGAAAGACAAATAAATATTGAATAAATAAAAAACTCAAATTGAACTTGTTGTAAAAGAATACATCACTAGATACAATTACCCTTTAATACATGATTTAAAATAAAAAAACCCACCCGCTAATTCTAGTCAAGATATTTTGTAAAAATAAAAATTATAGTGAACCCTATAATAAGAAAAACTTCAGCCGAATGTGGAGAATCTAGACTATATACATAAGTGATCCATTGATCATAATATTCTACCAGGTTCCCAATAAAGATTATTATATATATATATAATACCCTCTAATATCTCATCAAATCTCCACTATTTATACACTATATTATCTTATTAAAACTCCATGTAGATAGAGTAAAAAACCACATGCAATATCACCTAAAACACCATTAAAAAGTCTCCAAATATCATCACATAGATAGGGAATATCTTGTACTATATCTTTTTTAGATTCCACACTAATAGAAATACTTTTAATTAATGATGCAAATACTATATTATTAGGATTTTAATTTACTAACTCTTCATGAAAACCTTGTGTCCCCATAAACTCATGTCCAGGGAATAATCTTCCATATAACTCAAAAACTACATCTCCACTAATTATGTATATTCTTGGTGTGGCCTTCTATATCCATATCATGATAGGTTCCATATATCTAATAAAAATATAATACCTTCTCAATAATTTTTCAATTTAAATATTTTATAGTGTGACCTAGATACATTAAGAACTCCCTTCACTTCCTCAACTCTATCTCAAAATACCACATATTTGAGATCCAAAATAGGTGGTACAAACCTCCTCAGTATTTCTTGAACATGAACCATGCAAGAAGAAGATGTAGCACAATGAAATTAGGTCCTAAAGTGATATTTATAATCTCAAATACAAAAAATAAGAAAAACAATTTATAGTAGAAATCATGAACCATTCAAACCAATGTCCCCTTGGTAGTTACCCTTACAAAACATTATAGGGGATCTTACAAAACAATTATTTATAGTATAATATCCTCTATCACATTGAAACCACTTATTACATCCCACCATGCTTTGGATCATGTCAATCATAGGGGGCCCCAATCTATGTAAGAACATTACATAATATCCTCTCAAGGTGTGGAGTTGGTAGGTACAATAATGATAATAACATATACATGAACTCACTTCACCTATGCTTATGCAGTTCCCAGTCTCCACATAGATGATTATAGAATCTTTTATGTCCCACTTTACTCTTGTGGTGTTTCATTTAAGAAAAATAATAATGAAAAATCAGTTGGTGTAGCATGATAACCCTAGCTCTGTGAAGAATATGAACTGATTGATGTGCTCTCACTCTACCCATTCATACATAATTTAAATTGAATATTTTCCACACTTACTGAATCCCGAATCAAAATTTTTGTTCTCTATCATCCCTTAAAAAATATCAAGCACTATTAACCCCTATTCCTTTCTTCCCATGGTGATACTTTATAATACAACCACTCTTATCATGGTGAAACCACACCCTATGGATCTACCTCTCACCTTATCCCAACCAACACTATTACCCTTTTTGTTATTTTATTGATCATGGCTACTTCTTACCTAGTGTTTGGCTACACTAGTGGGTCTACCTATGACTATACTATTTTTATCTTTTAAATTTTTATACTATTTACCTTGAAAATACCCATCCTCTTACAATGTTTCCCTTTGTATACAAATTTTGATTTTAAATTTTCATCCCTAATAAAAATATTAAATAATTATGTATAATATAAAAATAGTCATTTAATTAAAGCAATGTATTTTAAAATAAAAATATATGCATGAAAAATGAGTTGTCAACCCCCCCATAATTAATATCTTTCTTGTATTCAAGCATGAAATGTAAAAATAATTACAAAGTAAACCCCATATAATAGTGTATTAAATATCATAATGAAAAATAGAATAATTATCAATAAAGAAATAAAATTTCAAGTTCCACATAAGAAATATTTTTCCAATTCTTAATTTTTCATCAAAAATAACTGACCACGAATTTTGATTTCCTTATTGAAATGATTAAACATATCTTAAATTACATTAAAATATTTTTATGCATTATTAGTACAAAATACACATTTTGATCTACCTCACTTTAAAAAAAACTTATCACTCAAGGTAATTTTTACTAGAGTGATGCTCGTACCTCAAGAACATGGATCCTAACCATATGATTATTAAGAATATCATACCTCCACCCCATAAAGATAATAATCTCTATAAATAAATATTTCCTTCATAAAATTATTAAATGACTTTAAGTCTTATGTTTTTAAGTTAATTTGTGTGAAAAATTAAAATCACAAAATTGTGGTCAAACATTGAAGCATCATGTATGATAAAAAATAAAAATATCAATAAAAAATCCTCCTATAAGATTGATATAATATAAAACTAAAATTAATAATATCAAGCATCATAAATAATGACAATAAGAATAATAAAATACACACTCTTTCGAGCTATAATTATTTTTTCAATCATGTTCGTTTTTCCTATTTTTTTAACAATATTTTTTCCTTTTATTTTTCAGATAATGATTTTTCCCATTTTATAGGGTAGATAATAAATTAAAATAAAGGAAATATATTATCCTTTTACCCACACCTAAAAATAAAATCCCACATCTTCCCTTTATTAATATATAACATCCCTATTATACTATAGTGAACCTACTCACCTACACATTCTCCATTATAAATTATGAAACAATACTAAGATTATGGGTGGGAAAGATATAATATCCTTGTAATTTAGATTCCATCTCAATTTTATACATCTCTATTATGTTATTAGAATAAATATTCAATGAAAATGTTAGGATCAATGGCATAGGGGCTCAAATAAAAAATTTCACATTCATCTAAATATGAAATTGTTCAATAATTTATTTGAAAATATAATAATTAAATTTATAATTATTTTTAATTCCTAAAGTATCTCTCAAAAATAGGGAATTAAAATGAATATATTAAAATATATTATTACCCTCTTGGGATTGGGAAACAAAATATTTAGATAATATTTCATGGAATAAATGATAATTAACAATTAGTTAACATAAACATTAAAAAAATCCAAGAATTAAAATTTATGGATGAATTTAATATACATATATAAAATATTCTACCAAAATCATGATTCATTATATTAATATTAACATTATTATAATTACTTAGGTATCTTCCATATTAATCATTCAGTATTTAAAAAAATTATATATAAAACGTGGAATTATAGTATTTTTAAGAAACTTTTTTCATTCTAAATTAACAATAAATAAAAAAGTGTTTTTATGGCATTAAAATTCTGTTAAAATCATTAATTATGTGAAATAATGCAGGGAAGAAAAAGATATTCAATAGTGTTAAAAATATTCCCCTATCCTTCAAAGTGTTTAACATTTTCTTCCCTCATTATATCGTTTGTTCTTATGTCTTTCTTAATCATCATTGGCTTTTGAAATAAAAATATCCCAATTAAATTACAAGGTCTATGATCAATTAATCCCAAAAATATAATAACAGGTGATTGAAACAACATCCTAAAATAAATTAATAAACTAAGTGTCGAAAAAGTATTTCTAAAAAACATAAAAAAAAAACTCATTTGACTCCATAATGTTATTTTTATGATATTTTGTCTAGAAATTACATTTTCACCTCTGTGGTAGAAGATTGGAAAGATGATACTCAATCTAAATCAGAAAATGGTTAATTTGGGATTTCTCAACATATATGATTCTTATTTATTTATCAAAAAATATTTTTACTCTTTTATCAGGTATCACTTTCTCAACTTCCATATGTCAAATATAATAGTGTTTAGTCAGTCCTAAGAAATAAATTGTTATATCAAGATCAAACAAAACCATATATAAATCCCTGAACATATCTGTTTGAGAATCTTTTTTAGAATCTATAATATTTTGTAGAACAATTATTCTATCATTATTTATCTAATTTCACCTTCTATATGTTTTTTAATTGTAGATATTTCTTCCCTTTCATCAATGGTAGAAATATCCTCGAATTATATCTTGTTTTCTTTACATAAATCCCCCTATTTTCATCAAAATTATTCATTTATCTATATGTGTTAAGAATAAATTTCTTCCCACCACCCATTTTAGACAATTAACTACTTTCTTCATTGATCAAGGCTCATCCCCTTTCTCAAAATGGTCTTCCAAAAATAATGGGTGTCTTATCTTCATCTACCACGAATATGCATAATCCAAAGACAAAATAGAATTTATTCACATAAACCCAAATATATTTAATGAGACCTCATGTATATCTCATAATTATGACTTACAATTTGACAGAATCTATTATTGTATTCATCTCCTTAAAACCCAAGCTTCTTAATGTTTAGTATACATGATGTTCACACACACTCCAAGATCACACATGGTTTATTCAAAATCATAAGATTCAATATAAATTGAAATTGAAAAATTACCTTGATCTTATTTATTAATTGATATAATTCATGAAACACTTGGTTTGTGTTCTCCTATGATTCGTATTGTTCCCATATTATTGAGTTTCCAATTATTTGAAACTATCTATTTCCTGAAATTAGAATACATAGTAATTATTTTAATGATTTAGTAAAATTGATGTAATATATGATGTTTATTAAAAATTTCTTGAAATATAACTCTTTTTTCTTCAATATTCCTATTATTCAACCACTTCAGTGAAGGTAGTTTTGTTTTTAAGTAGATTATGATTCATTTATTATATCATTCTTACCTTCTTTCACCTTTTCATTCCAAATTTTCTCAATTTAATTTTATTTTTATTTTTATTTCTCTTACTACATCCCACATTTCTTTGTATTTTCTTAAACATTTTTTCTAATTATAAATTTTTTGGATTTGAATTATCTACATGTGCTTCCATCTATATAATATATTACCATTCATAAAGCCCATCCTTCGGTTTTTAGAGAGAAAAAATTGATTTAAATTTCTATATTTCATGTGGAAACCTTTTGATACTTTAAATTAGTTTTCATGTCATTGAAGGTTTCGTTGGCGTCTGTAATAAATATCAATAAGGTCTCCACTAATGAATTGATTTATAATTAAAGATATTTTTCTGATTATTGTTAGATACATGATGTTATTTAATGGTACCATTGACTCTATTATTGTTTCTCACAAACCATCAAAATTATTTTTATGGTTATAATTAATAAAATTAGAAACATTTATATACATACGTTAGGTTTGTTTCATTGCTATCATTTCATAAATTTTCATTATCAATTCATTTATTTTTATAGCCATCAATTCTATTTTATAACCATATAGACACCTATTTTTTATAATCATTTTTTATTTTCTATTGGAGTCTATTTCTCATTATCTTAACCAATAAATCATATCTCTCATATTATAGTTTCCTCATTAGTAACCCTCCAATAGCATAATTCACTATATAAATTTTTCCCAGGGATGCATCTTTATAAAATGTTTTTATTATCAACGAAATTTCTATATGATGACAAGAAAAACTCTATAACAGATTTTTGACTATATCAAATGTATTATAGAGGGATTACTCATGAAATTATTTAAAATCATTAATATTCATATATTTTGGTAGAGTATAGAATTATATTAGGAACACTCTTCTCAATTCATCACATCTGGTAATGGAATGTAGTGATAATATATAGATCAATAATCATGATTTGTCTTTAAAGTAAAATAAAATAAATTAAACAAACTATAGCACTGGATACATTATCTAATAGATATATATCTTTAATTTCAATAGAAAATTACTAAGTGAGTGTTCAAGTATACATTTTGGGTAACCCATTGAATACGATCAAATTTGATATAATTTTCATGACATCTAGATGTATTTATATAGAAATTATAGAAAATCCACCCATTAGAATGACCGGTTAGACCCCCAAGCATAAATGTAAATTTTACTCAAACAATATTATTTTCGATTACCCTATCCCATGAAATAATTATTCATGCCTTTTTTCTATTTTATGTACTCTAGCCATGGATTTTTAGTCATTTTTTAGAATAGTGATGCATAAAATATTTATAACCTATAATCATAACATGAGAAAAAAGAAATAACATAGAAAAAAAACTGAAAAGAGAAAAAAAAGAACAATTAATTTTTTTTCATGAAGAACTATCCCAGAAAATGATGCTAAAACATTGGAACCCATGGGTAATCATTAATTACTATTGTTTTGTCAATATTATAACTTTATAAAATATATTCTTAATAACTTTAAAAAAAGGTGTAGCAAGTGTTAGTCCGAGTTCAAACACACAAGGCTGAATTTTATTAAACAATTATAATTAAGGTGAAAAAGGTAAACATAAAAACTCAATCACAGAGTGATGTAGGACGTATATTAAAACAAATTATGCACTAGTGGAGCAATAAATTAGAAAATTAATTAGTTAATATATCATAAAAATTGTGCCTATGAAAAATCATTTTTCTTGGAACTCACTATCAATCATAAAAAAACACTTTTTATAACGAGGAAATTAAAAACATAATTAATAAAATTTTAAACCCAAAACTATATTTAAAAATAACTACCCTTATACAGATAGTGGTCATGAATTAACCAACGTATCTGGTTAATGAATTAAAAGACATATCAACTGTAACACAAAATAACCTTGCTTTAAAAATGAGATAAGATGAAGAATAATATAATAAATAAAAGGCCCATTTTATATAAATCATAAAAGAATACATAACTAGATATAATAACTCTTATATATATCCTTGTAACTAAAAAACCACAACCTCATTCTACTCATGAGAGAGTGTAAAAATAAAAATTACAGTAAATCCTAGCAGTAAAAAATCATTAACTGAAGGTGAAGACTCTATAAAATAGTTTTCAGTGATTCAATGATTGAAGGATTTTTAGAAGTGCATACCTAGCGTTATTTTATAGAAAACAATCCCTTTAATATCTCATTAC
This sequence comes from Viscum album, assembly GCA_963277665.1. Taxonomy (NCBI): domain Eukaryota; kingdom Viridiplantae; phylum Streptophyta; class Magnoliopsida; order Santalales; family Viscaceae; genus Viscum; species Viscum album. The sequence goes on from OY728141.1 coordinate 519,750,862, forward strand.
ATCTTCATTTTGTATCCACATTCATATATAAATCAAACTTCATGTAGATATGGTAAAACCCCAAAAGCAGTGTCATCTTAAAATATTTTAAAAAATAAAATAAAAATTTGTTGATAGGTAATGGATTTTGATATTTACATGAAAGATACCACACTCCATTTGTGACTTTTAATTTTCAGTGTAAACTCCAACATATCAATAACTTACTTGACTGACTCTTCATGAACACATTACCACCTCATACACTCACATCATGAGAATAATCTCCCATATCTCTCAAAAAACTACATCCCTAATGATTTTGTACGGTCATGATGTAAATTTCTATATATATTCCATGAAAGGTTGTCCAATCCATCTAAAATCACCTAAATTCATAGTAATTCCTTGATAGAGCCCTTCCATTATACAAACAATATGTATCAAGAACTCCCTTCACATTTTCACCTCTATATCTAACTACCATGGATATAAGATCAAAATAAATGATGTGAACTTCCTCATAAAAATCCAAATAAGTCCCATGAATTAAGTTGATTTCATGTGCAGTAACTAGCCCCTGACATGTGATCCAAACACATAAATATAAAATCAAACTGGCCCTTACATGAAAAAAACATCCCCCTATAAATTATTTTCTTAAAAAATATTAGATGATATTGTAAAAAAATACTTAGGAATAAATATTCTCTCATGTGGTTTTTCCACTTCTTATGCACCATCATATTTTATATCATGTCAAAGAGAGTATACCTCCTAATGTATTATAACCCATATATAATATAACCTTGTAGTGGGTCATTAATTGACAAGACCATGGGCATTCCTTATTCAAAAACGAAATTCACCTTCATTCATGGTGTTATGATTCTCTAAATAGGGGTGAAGATATATTTTTCAGCATCAACTAATCTCCTATAGTATTTCTTACTGGAAAATTTGTGGTGAAAAAATAGTAGGCATGGTTTGACTCTCTTATCTCTATTGAGAAGACGAGTTTAAGAAAATGTTATCACTCTATTTTCTTATGTGTAATTTAACTCTAATACTAACCACACTTAAAAAATCCCACCACATAAAATCACTTGTATATCCTCTTCTTAATAATATTGATTTCTCCCATGTACTATAATTGTCTTATAGTAGTGTCACCCCACACAATGGACACTGCTACTACGGTATCACCCTAAAATGTGGATCTAACTCTCAAATATAACTGGTCAATGTTATGTATTCACTTCCTCATGTTGTACTATTACTGTCATTATTGATATTGTATTCTTCCTATCATGTTCTTACCTACTCCAGTGGTGCTACATAATGATGGATTATTTTTTAGCTTCAAAAATATTTTTTCTCTTCAACTTAAAATGTCTTTTCCTCTTATAAAATTTCCCTTTTACTTAAAATTATGAATTTAAATATTCTTTTCAAATAAAAATATTAATCCATTATAAAAAAAGTAAAATTAATTAATTAAAAAATTGAATTTATGAATTAGAATTATGTATGAAATATGAGTTATCAAGCCTATATAATGTGATTTAACCCAATGGAATATTATAGGTTACATAGTCTTACTCTTCCAAAATCTATGGATAATAATAAAATACTAAAATGGTAGTATCCGTAGATAAATAGGATGAATGAATATGTCATGTTACGTGGAATCCAACATAACAGTATTTTAGGGTTGCGTGAGTTGCCAAACCATGTGACCCTAGTTATATATATGTATTTATTAGCTTGTTAAATTCCATATGAATTTTAATAAGTGATAATTTATAAAATATAGATTCTTATCATTGATTTTATAAATATTGTTGTGAATTTAGACATGAGTTGGGTGGGCATGTTAACCATGTTGATGCATGATGATATGGAATCGGTAATGCTATGTGTTGGTCCAAATTACAACCATGGGAATATTCTGATACGGGTTGGGTGGTTTTTCCAACCATTTACCTGTGAGATATCATAGAACATGTTTTGTGTATATATTTTTAGTGTTCATTTCAACCATAGATGTTTTATTTTTTTATGGAATATATATTATAGATTAGGTTGTGTGAATATTCCTACCAATGATGTGCTTAGGGGAAATGTTGGGTATCATTCCAACTATCACCTAATGATGTTTTGGGTTCGTTTTTCATTCCCACCATCGATGTTAAATGACTATGGTTTAATGTTTATTTTGGTTCGGTATTCATAAAAACCATAGAAAATGGGTGAAGTGTGAGTTTATTTGTGTTTTGGGTTGGATGACATGGAAATCATGGATGGTTTGTGAACCAAGATGATATAAGAATTACGTGTTATAAAAGATGCCTCTCAAGGATTTTTTGTATAGAATTTGATGTGTGATAAGAGTTAGATGTGATTCTTCTTAATATTTAAAGGATGTTTTGGGTTGGATAGGATTCCCCACAATGTGGTTCTGATATGGTGGTTAAGATGTGATACCTTCTAAGGTGGTTGTGTTATGGAAGGTTTGATGTGATGCCTTATAAGGACTTTAGGATGTGGGTGGTACATGCCACCTCCAAAGATGATTTTTTATTTTTTTGAGATGTGTTTATATGTGATATCACATAAGATATCATTCCGTGTTATTATTTTTTTCATTTTTTCATATACACCATAATATTTTCCAAAGTATGTACAGTCACTCAAAAGTGGATTTTCCATCACCCATGTTCATGTAAATTGCTATGTTTATAGTATTTTATTTATTCATTTTAAAAATATCATATTTTTCATGAATGATATATATTGGATATGTTAGGGACACTGTGGGTGGTGTCTGGATGAGTTATACTCACAACTATCTCATATGGACATGGAACTATAGTGCTAGAGTAGAGATCATGGTTTTAAGAACAAGTGGGAATGAGGGACAATGTTATATGGCTAAGCATTATAGATTGTATGGAGTTAAAATATTAGTTTGAGTAAGGAAATATAACTAGGTGGTCTATATTTTCATTTATATTTATTTTTGTATGGGTTTTATATGATCATACAAGGGAGATATTTATAGTGTCTCTCTGACTTTTGCGACTTTAGTTTGTTCATTATTTTGTAGAATATGGTATTCTATTTATTATTATTGGGTGTTTTGTTTTGTTAATTCCATTATTTGATTTATATCATGATTAATAATTGATAATTTCTTCCATAGTCATTATATTAATTAATTCTAGAGTTTATATTCACACCATGATATCAATATAGACACTCACTGCTAATTGGAAACCTTTGTCATATAAGTGAGATAAGATAAAGTCACATAGAGCACTGATATTGTTTCTATTGAGCGAATCAGACTAGGTTGTTATAATCATTATACACCTAGATTTTGAAAAAATAATTGTAATAAAGATTTTCATGGGATCTCAAATGATAAGGATCATTAGATAAATAATAATCAAATTATTGCCTTCAAAAAATGCATAAAGAATCACCTAGGGAATTTCCTAAAGGATATGGGAAAATGATTCCATGTTTGAAAAATGAGTCCATTAAGTGCATGATTATCGTAGAGATATAAGAATTCCAATAAATATATATTTGGGAAAAATGTTCATATTAATGAACCACCCAAAATTCAATGTTTTTATAAGTAGTTTAGTTATCATGAAAACCAATACAGAAAACCATTAGTGTTTTTTATGATTTATTATTTATGGGTATTTTTTGTTATTTCTTCAGGTGATGTGTATTGGAATTATGAGGATGGGATATTTACTCAAAAAATAGAGGATATTATTTTATATTTCATGATTCATTATAAATTCAAGACACATTTATAAAACCTTATAGGAAATAACATTCTCTCCCATCTACGAAATTGATTTTTTGATATCATGTATCTATGGTAATTTTGTACCAGGGAAATATTTTATCTCTAATTTAATCAAATTTATCGATTATTGTCTTTCATAAATCCATATATAGAACCACTTACCCTAAAATAATGGATGATACTCCATGAAAAGTGGTGGGATCTCTTATAATGGAATTATTGGGCTCATGAGAGGCGTTTCCCATATATCCCTATGAATGGAGTAGAAAATGGTATATTTTTATTCAATAAAATAAGGCATGTTATAAAATTTAAGATAATGTAAAAATGACTATGGAGGTGTATTTTATGGTTTTACATCCATGACTTCTTCCATGTAACATGAAATAAAAAAAAGTGGACCAGTAAGTGAAAGGTACCTTCAATGGTATTATATGAGACATAAAAATAAGTATACCTCTATAGTTTACACAAAAAGATTATATAATGAAATTAATTAAAATTAAATCAGGTTAAAGGCCCATGATGAGTAATTCTAAACAACCAAACAATTTTTGAGCCTTCTAATTAGGTTTCAGAAACACTATATTCTTTTTCATATTAATCTTAGGGAAAAAGGATGTCACTAAGGTTAAAGGTCAGAGTTGGATGAAATGTGGATTTTTATCTATATTATGGGTCATGGGTAAGGGTTGAGTATATGGTATTGCAAGAGGGTAATGGGAGTTCATATAAACCTTCCTCTTTAGGGAGAACCTAGTATTTTTTTCATAGGGGTTTTAGAAGGCACTAGCATGACCAAATTAAAATTTTCACGGGTATGTTTCGTTTGAATGTAGCATGCCTTAGTGATCTCTTGATTTCTATTAGTGATTCAAATTTTATATAACCTAGGAGAATAGGGTACCTTAGTGAGTAGTTGAACTATGGTTGAATCCATTTTATATTGGAAGGTCTTGAGTTCCATGGAATTTCACCTTTCTTTCCTGAAGATCATTCTTATTTTTATCATTTACCCTAACATACATAAAGGGTTGGGGATGTGTCCTTTAATGAGTAATTTTTATTTTAAAACCTTACGATGACCCATGTACCACTATTTATATTACATATTCTAGGTTTGACAAAAAAATCAATTATGGGGTGGTTCAAAATAATTTTCATGTATGCTAGAATTCTATGCACTCAAATGGATCTATTTCTTTCTTTTTCTAACTTCATATATAATATTATAGGATGAGGGATCCCTTTATATAAAAATCATGGTTGGTAACCTATCCATACCAAGTAACCATCCATAACCACTTGAGGTGCCTGGATGAAACATCAGCGGCATGGGATGATGGTTGGATACACACGTAGCATCGATATGGAATGAATGGAGGCTTCATGTAAGGAATGAATGGTAATTGAGTAAAAATCGTATTAGTATAAAAATAATTTTATTCTTTATACTTAAAAAGGGAAGATCATTATCTTTTTAGTGAATAAACATAGATTTTATTTTGGAAAATTTTTTAAAACCGCCATATTAAATGTCATATTTGAAAAAACCACACCTTTGGATCTATTGGTATATTTTGGATCCATGAGATATCCAATTAAATCCAATAGGAAAATTAACCCCTTAGATACATGGTATTTTTGTAGAATAAGGTTTTAAAATATAAATTAGGTCTATTGAGCCCTTCAAAAATTCATCTAGTAATATATATGGAATCTCTAATATATTATCAATAACAAAATCTCACCACCACATCACTTAATTGGTCAATATTTCTTAAAGAATATTTATCCATCCTTTTATTAGATATCAATTAATATATATAAATATATATATCATTTAAATATTATTTATGTTCTATGTTATCTTTTTTATCTAGGAATGGATTCTATCATCTTGATGAGTATCACATCATGAATTTTCTGGAAAATTTTCTAGAACACATTTTTTGGTGCAAAAAAGGGTTAACAATAAAAATCAATGATAGAAACCACTAAAAACATGGTAGGAAGCATAAAATAATGTAATCAGTATAGGGTGATTAGATCATGAAAATATAGTTATAAAAGGAACACTTATTATATATTGAAGAATTATAAATATATTATTTTATTCAAGTTCAATAAATTCCATTATATCCTGAAATTTCATTAAGATGGTTAATTTGACCCCTAAAAGATCAGATATTTAAAAAATTATGGAATCAACTATTTGTGATGTGATTTTGTCCCTTAGTTATAACTCTTATATAATTGATGTTTGAGGTACTATACTTCTATAAAATAATACTATTTCATTAGTTATATTCAAGGAAATATCAAGAATGGATTATCTCCCTCTACATAAATCTCATAAAAATTTCTTGGATACAAAAATCCCATTTAAAATCTCAAATCAACCCATGAACTTATATAAGTGTATGATTGATTATGAACACCCTATAGAAAATAATTTTTTTAAATGGGTTTAATACCCAATTATATGTGAAATTTGGCTCAAATGGTGGGGGGACTCCATATCATGGATAGTATGAGAATAATATAATCATTTTACAAAATATTTTCTTGAATCTTCACCAAATTATAAGGTTGTTTATTTAAATAAACTCATACCCGGTGTTAGGCCTATATTAAAGAGTCCTTATATAATGGACTCTATTGACATACAATAATTGAATAAGTAATTACAAGATAATTTATAATGGTATTTTAAACACCTAATTGATTAAAAATTGATTTCACTAGTCCTATTTTTCAAAAATAAATATGGTTTAATGAGTATTTTTATTGATTATTATGAGACTAACAATATATGATCAAGGGACAATATCCTCTACCTTATATCAAAAAATTATTCAATCAAATTCATGGAGTAAAAAAATATAAAAGGTGGTTATTTGATCAAGATGTCATCAACTCTGGGTGATAATAAAATATATTCCTAAGATGACCTTTTATACAATATTTGAACCCTAAAAATTCAAATTGATGTGTTTTGTTCTTACAAATTCCTCAGCTATCTTCATGAATTTGATTAATATGGTCTTAAATGTTATCAATATAAATTTTGCATAATATTTTTTGGTGAAATTATCATATAATCCGAGTAAGAAAAAATATGTAGTGAATTTAATGATTGTATTAAAGACAATAAAGAAGTAAACATAATTTCCAAAATTCAGAAAGGCTTAAATGTTTATACAAAAAGTATCCTTTTTAGGTGACATGATCCCAAAAAATGGTTAATATATGGATCTTTCAATGTATAGGTGATAAAATAATCGTGTAGAATAAAAAATATAATATAATTCCAAAATTTTACTATATTTTTTACACACTATAAATATATTGTAATAAATTTATAATGATTTTCATATTCACTAACAACATTAAAATAGAAGGAATTAATATTTCTATCGGGAAAATATGTGAAGATAAATTCAAGAAACTTAAGAAGAGGACAATTAAATTACAAATACTAACACTAACCTACAGTGAAAAAAAACATTGTTATATGAAAATATTATTCAAATAATTTATTGGGATCTTTTTCATGTAAGATGATAAACTGATAACATAAACATCATGTCAATTAAAGTCCCATGATCAAAATTATTTGACATGCGATTTAGGGTTGGAAGTAGTTCTATTTAATTTAAAATTCTCAAGTCATTATAATTATGGATAGAAGTGTTATATATATACTTATCATAAGATAGTAAATTATATATTACCATATAAGGAGTGGAACATGCACCAAAGGATATTGTAGATTTGATAAAAAATTAGGATTGATCATTACATTACTACCTTGGGAAAATAAATATGGAGGATTATGGTCGAAAAATGATAATATTGTTGAGAATCCATTCACACTATCCATTTCATAAAATGTTAGAAGATTTTATTCTACATTTTTTAGTGGATATATATCCCAAATCGAACTCTATAAATATAATTTTCTAGAAATTTTAAGAAATAAGGCTCACCCAAATCACTATGTTATATTCAAAGTTATTTATCCTTGTTCTCTATAAAAGATAACATCACATCCACAGAATGAATGTAAATTTAAGGAAGAATAGAAAACTTTGGTTTTATTTGGTTTAGACTATAATTCGTATGTTTATAATATAAGAATCATAAAATTTAATTTATTTGGAAAGAAAAATTTAAAATTTTGTAACTAAAGAGTCATGTAGATTATTAAATCTAGTAACTATAATTTCCACACTTTGTGTCAATATAATATTCGTCAAAAAAAATTCATCATTACTCTATATTTATATAGATTTACTTCTGGTAATCTTATTGCATCGACCAATGAGAAATGTGGGAGTTCATCTATTCCATTATTCCCACCACTGATCTTATGTTGTAATCCTCAATGTCACAAGTTCTTATATTAAAATATAATCTTCCACAATATCTCTATAAAAATATAAATCTTACATAAACTCACTGTTTCACATTCAGAACAATACCAAATTATGCTAAAACCATCATAAGAAACTTATTTTGAACCACCTCCTTATAGAAACCTCCATTAGGAATTCTAAAAGAAAACACATCCACTGGAACTAATTGAAAAAATAAATATCATCAAGAAACACTCATTCTGGTCAATATTCTTAATTAAACTGAATTGGTATTCCCACATTCTCAATGATATACCACATCAATACTAGTTCATAAAAATCACCATGGAACCTCTTTTAACTTCCTTAAGACATCCTTTAGTTTCAAATTCATGAAATACTTCCCCAAATCCTTCCATTCACTCAATACCAATGTAGTCATTATGATTCCTTGGTGTTTTTGGACCCAAAATCATGGTAAATATATCTTCTATATTTCATTTCCCAGTTATCCTCCATAACTCCAACTCACCATCTTCTAGAATCTTTTGGATATAATGTTAATTCAGATCAGTGTATTGATTTATTGAATGAAAAACTAAATTATTTTCCAAATTAATATACTTATGACTGCCATAAAACAACAACCCTTTGGTTCCATATGAGTTCTCTAACTAAATGAATAAACCATGATATCTCTTTCATTCTTCTATAATATCCACCTACTCTAATTTAATTATATAAAGTTCAATAACTAGTTGTAAATTGGACATCCAATTGACCATGATTTCCACTAAAAGTGTAAACATGTTAATTTTCAGACTTCTATGAATTGAAATAAACCCTAAAGTCTACAGTTAAAAATCCAAGTAATGAATCATTATCACTAAAACATGGTTCCTTCTGTTGCATTGAGATACTGAATAATCCAAATTATAACTTCCCAATGACCTTTCTGTGGGTTTTCTATAAAATAGTTAACCAATATATATTCATGAACAATTCATGAACATATACACACCATAGAATACATCAAAAGTCCTACTGATAAAGAATATAGAACTTTATCCATGTACTTATTTTTTTCTTCTCTTCATAGTGGTTTATACTTCGAATGTTTAAAGTGACCGATGACCACCATGGAAAATGACTTACATCCACTCATTCTAAACAACTCAACAATATTATTGATGTAAGACCTCTATGATAAAACCATGTTCATGGTTTTGCTATTACATTAAATCCTAATACCCAAGATCTCTTTTTTATCTCCATGTTATTTCATGTAAAACTTTACCTTCAAGTAATTCTTTAACATCTAAATTCTTTGAATGTTTCAACCTACCAACTTCATATCATCCATATAAAAATTAATATTATAAAGTCATTTTCACTGAACTTATTCAAGTAATAGCAATGATTAGAGATAATTCAGATGAAACATTTCTGTTTCATGAAGAAATTGAACCTTTATTTCCAACTCCACAGTGCTTGTTTCAAACCATAATGTCACCTTTTATTTTTCACACCATGCCCTAATTTTGATTCTCCACAAAACCAATAGGTTTCTTTATATAAATATTCCCACCAAATCCCTAGGAAGAAATGTCTCCTTCACATCCATTTATTCAATATAAATATTTATGGAGAAAACCAATATTAAAATAGTTTATTTGTTAATATGTTTGACTATTTTAGAGAATATATCAAAGAATTAAATACATTCCTTTTATTGAAACCCCTTCACAATCAGTATTTCTTTATATATATTACTTTCTTTAAATTATCTATTCGACTAGAATAAAAACTTGTTTTAAAGTTATTTCATCCCTATTGGATATTAAATTATATCCCATGTGTTATTCACTTGAATTGAATCTGAATCCTCCAATATTTCAAACCCCCAAATTCAAGAATCATGATTACTAGATTCTTCTTCCGAACCCTCAGATTTTACTATATCAATTAAAAGTAAGAATCTTATATCAACTCTATACCTCTGCATGAGCTATCTGATCCTTTAATATCATCACAAAATTACCAATGATTCAACCACTTCTAGAACTGTTACTTTTATATCTTCTCATTATAAAACACTTTATCAGGTTTCCCTAGTTTATGTGCTTTCAAATATATCTTATTTTATATGAACTTATGAACTTTCTATAATACCTGTTGAACTTCCTTACATAATATGATACTTATGATAGATTTAGATACATATGAACTAAATAAAACATTTGATTATATGAATACACCATTTTAATAAACTTTAATTGATGTTAAATATTTCTCAATAACCTCCTACTCCTTCATGTTCTAATATTTCTACATGATTTCCCCATTAAAAATAATATTCTGACTTCTAGTAACTTTCTTATTTTTATCATGATAGATATTAAAACCAAATTCTTAATCACTATAACATATGTGGAGTCATACTAAAAAAAATTCTGTAAGATTATACTCTCTTTTTCATCCACATGCATATAAGATAAAATTATGGAGACTCCAACCTGAGAAACTTCTGGAATTTTTTCATTCTATAGTTGTTCTACCAACTACTATCAAACTAATACTGATGGAGTTTTTTGATTGAGTAAGTTTTTCTACCCACTAATTATAACAAAAAAATAATAGGAATTCTATAATGTATTATCATTCTTATTTTCATATTCATAAAATTTTGATTCATTTTTTCATATATTGCATTTTATTTAGGTGTTTATAGAATGGTATCCAAACAATGGATTCCATTTTCTTGATTTAATTCTATAATCTCCTTCTAGTAAACTTACCACAATTGAAAAATCATAGAGATTTAATCTTGAATTCTATTTCTCCTTCAACAAAAACCTTAAATTGAAAAAAATATTACAAACACTTCAATCTTATCATTCAAATGTTCACCCATATTTCTCATGTGGAATCATTAATAAAGGTAAACAAGTACATTTATCTTCCATAATAATTATCTATTGAAGTTCCCAAAACATTTTTAAGAACCAATTCAAGAATTTGTAATTTTATTGTTCTTACATAAAAATTGAATGAAAACTTTTGTTTCTACATGAATATACAACTCTCATATCTTTTAAAGTCTAAGTGATCTAGGTTAATATTTTTCTCTCTCTACTATAATATATATTTTTTTCTCACTAAGGTGACTAAACTAATTGTTATAAAGTTATTAACTTCCATGTGATGTTGTTATAGTGATTATATACCACACATCCCTTCTGGTTAGATACAATTACCCACCTTTTACACCTATGACAATGATAAGAATACCCCGGGTAGCCTTCTAAACTCATCTCTCAATGCTCATTCTAATACCTGCTTCATCAAGATGACAAAATAAAATTAGGTTCCTCAAGAGAGCTGGTATATATCACTATTACATTACTATAATAAAACTCTCATTCTTTAACTAAACATTCACTCGTCTCTTTCCCATAATGTCACGATCTTCATCATCAGAAATATACACTATACCAAAAATTTTCAATAAAATATTTGACATGAATCTATTTTTAACTATATAATGAAATAAAGAACTGTAATATATGGTTCACAATTAAATTTTTGTATAAAAATTTTCATATAGGTTTTTACCATTCTCTACATCCACTCTCAGCTATCAATATTAACTTCTTCTAGAGTTTTCCTTCCTATCATGATAACATTTCTTGAGGTTCCCCCTATTTCCATAATTTCAATATATAGGACCACGTCAGGAATACATACCTCTAATCCTTTCCCTTAATTTCATATATGATTTCCTCTAATATTTTTGATGAGGTGATTATCCTCTTACATCTATATTCAATGGATTATTGAAATAATTTAAACTCTATTTTTTAGAGATTCTCATTGAGAATCTATTTCCAAATATCATTGAATGCCAAATAATTGTTTACACTTGAACTAGTTAAATCTATAACCATGGCCTACCAAGACTATGATAAATATGATTGCAAAAAAATAACCCAAACATCATCTATAAATGTAACCTTAACTGACTCTATCTGGCTCGATATTATGTTGAAATCACTCAGCAGATCTGATGTAAATATTACTTCTAATAACTTCATATTGAATAAAATTTGTATCAAAAAACATTGTTTAGTGTTGTAGTTTTCTCAAACATATCTATAAGTGATGATGTCATCTGTGTTGTAGTCTTATTCTCCAAAATTTTCAAATCCAACTTTCATACTAAAGACATTGGTATCAAAACAAGATCTTTCTAATCCAAATTTTCCAATTAACCTTTTTGCTATTGATTTAAATTTTAAACCATTCAAGAGAATACTTGGATCATTATGAATCATATAATAATTCATCTAAATTCTGTAGATAATAAAATATTTTCCATTAAATCTATCAATCCAAACCTTTCCAACTTCCAATTTCATCATTCCCAAAATAATTAATCTTACTAAAATTCAAAAACAAATGTATAAGTAAGATAATGATACCTAAACTGAAAGTGAACTACTAATCCTCCTAAGCACCAATCAATTTTATTTTACTTTCATAGAAACCATTTTCATTAACCATATGATAAAAAATTGGATGTATTTGTTTTGGAATCACTTAGAAGAAATATTTCTTGATGTAATTCTCCAATGTAAATGTAAACAACTTGGAAGAAACAAAATTTTACCCACATCACCACAAAAATTCAAAAAAAATCATCCCAATATACATAAAAAAGATAAAAACACGTCTATTCAGTAAAATAAATGTAAGAAACAAACCACAATTTTTGTATGTGATTTAGACTATAAGTTAAATGTCTATAGAAGAAACATTAAAATATTTTATTTATATAGAAGGAAATATTTAAAACATTATGGATAAAGAGTTTCTTAGATTAAAAAATCAATTAATCATAATTTTCACCCTAACTATTAGTACATCACAACACACACAAAATGTGTCCCAACCCCTTATTTATAAAGTTTCTTCTAGAAATCATCAATGTGATTTCTTCCTCTAGTAAACCAGAAACATCCCTAGAAACACATTGAGCATCCATCACATTTTATAAAGTCCAAGTAGAACATTTATAATAAGTCATCATAGCACTAAACTAATCATAAGAACCTCCTTTAAAACCATCTCCTTCTAGAAACCACTTTCTTGAAAACTAAATGAAAACATAGCAGCCACCACTAGTTCAACAAATAGAAGATCTTTTGAAACCACTCCTTCTAGTTTATAGGTTTATTTCAATTAATGTAAGCTTCATAAATTCCAAAAACATTCTAAAATATATATTATAAGTATTTAAATGAAACCAATATTAATGTATATACCTAAGATATATGTATAAATATTATGAAAGAGGATGAGTTTATAGAATTCCTAAATGATTTTGGACAATCAATCCTTACAAATATCAATGAGGTATAGAAGGATGATATAGAGTTTCAAAAGAAGGTAGGACATATTCTTATGTTACACCATTATAAAGATGAGTTTATATAATTTGGAACATTATTATGTGTCCCATTAATGTAATTTATGAAAAAGTATATATTGGATGATGCATATATATCATATTTTTATATTCACTCATGAATCATAATGATGTGCAGAGATCTCAAGGTTCACTTTTGGTGGGTGTTTTCGACACATTCATTGGGGAACGTCCACTCTTTTCACATCTCTTACATTTGGTTGAATGGTCTATATTGTACCTTTCATTCCCACTTTCATAATTTGGGTATCATTCATCACTTTATTGATGATGTCTGACCCTTGATCAATACAGGATGATGAGATGTCGGTCCCTCCTTCCGTGGATTCATCCTTAGAATTCATCACCTAGACCAGGTCTCCCTTACAGATTATGATGTTGTACATGAAAACCTTTCCCAATTCCATCTCTTTGTGGGCACTGGTTAATTATGCAGCTCCAATCTAGGCATTCCAAAGGTTTGATTCCAGGAAGAAACCTTTATTCATGGAAGTAGTCACATTGGGAATCAATGGCATGTCTAGACACTGGAACACTGGTCACCTCTATTCTTCCTTATCATAGGGCTCCTTGAAGGTATGAAATCCTAAGGCTTCCAATGTCAATTTCATGGTACCTTATGCTAGAGTCACATATTCAAAGGTTTTCCTTAGGCATCCCAAACTTAAAATGAGGTATGTAGCGAGTCTAACATCTTTAAGAGATAGAGGTTTATGAGTTTACCATCCTGTGGAGATATAATGGGATGATCAATACAGTTGAAAAGTTGGATACGATAGGTACACCCTTAAGAGTGAGCACCTAAAAATTTTTATTGATGGATGGATCATAACAAATGATAAGGGTGGACCTGAGGTGGTGTGTCTCATGAAGAGAAGGTTTCTCATCATGAATGAGTACGCCCTAATGAGGGAAGCACTATAGTTAACCATTGTATGGGTGAGAACTCCTCTTATGATAAACATGATATATGTATCCTATAAAGGGGAAGATTACACACCATGAAGGGTGATTTGGACACTACTGAGGGAGGATTAAAAGGGTGGACCCCGTGGAGGTGGACACCAAAGTTTACCACTGGTTGGGATTGAACCTCAGTGAGGATTCCTACGTAATATTTATAGAAGAAAGGGATCAGAATATAGGTATTTAAAGGATTGATTTTGGGATTACACATGGATAGCTTCCATTCGCAAGAGTACTTATCTTAGTTATATTGTTTGGAGGATTAAGTATGGTTAGATACCTGGGTGCTACTATGAGTAGTGATAATGTTGACAAGGCTTACATACTGAGACAATCCATATGGATTGCATGATCTCACCTAGAGGTGGGGGCCCAGTTAAAATTTTCATGGATTGGGTAGGATTGGATGAAGTGGATGGAATGGATGAGATGGAAATGATGTGATAATGATGGTGTCGGGTATGATCCTCATTGTTGTTTCCTTCGTATCCCAATTTTCTAGGAATCCAGGTCTCTATAGTTTTGATGGTGTAACACCCTAACCCCAGAAGCCTAGAGTCAGTGCATTATTACGTAACATTGGAATGATCCTAAAAGATTAAGTCTCGAAAGAATGATTAGTTTAGTAGCCTTGGAATTACTAGATACATTCATAAGGTTTACATTACATCATAAAATGGAAAACTACTACAACACTGTTTCCATGGAAAACAATGAGATCCCATATACTATCCCTGCTGGTTAGTCATAATATACTTCTTCACATCCTGGGAAAAATAAAACATAAAAAGGGGTGAGCTCAGATGCTCAATGAGGATAACAATACATCAGAAACTTTCATAAATAAGAATAAACATTTAAGGTAATATATATAACTAAATCAAAAGCCTTTTCAACATAAACTACATCATAATTTGGAAAATATAAATCAAAATAATTCCATTTACTTACTCACATGGATATTCTAGTAGTCGAATAATCACATGCATTATCAATATCCACTTTTATAATGATGGAATGCATAATGCCAGAGTTTCATAACCACATTGTCAAGGCCTTTTTCCAATACTACAAATAAGATTTTGTCAAGGCCTTGCGACAAGACATTAGTTTATCTCATGAGACCTACCGATGCATCGAGGAGCTATAGCGGGCTCCACCCATCACTTACTAAGTCCAATGCATTCCTCATATGAAAAGGTTTAAACATAAAATAAACATTTGTATTAAGACTAGCATATGAAATGTCAATACTTTATCCACAAACCATGAATGGTATAAAAATAGAACATCTCCATTCAAACATATCAAAAAACCTTCAATACAATATGGAAGATTTGAATAATAATAAATCAACTTCAAATAAAATTAAATTCCATCAAATGATGTTGACATAGATGAAATAAAAAACCTTTTTTAGAGAAATATATCATTCTATTTTGAAATCATATAAGAGTCACATAATAATAAAGAAAACATTTATTTTGTAAATATTCTTATAAGCTTATAAGGGATTCTTCGACGATGTTATAACAGTAGAAAATAGTTGCAGCCGCTGTATAAGTTAAAAAAACATTCTTACCTTAATTTTGTCGAAAAAGTATTAAGGTAACTTTTTTGAAAAATGACGAAAAGATTCATTTAAAATGATTTTATAAAAACTCAAAAAGGGTATAAATGACTATAACCCATATTCTACTAAATATTAAAAAAATGGAATACATTTTTAAGAAACATGGAAGTGGATGATAAAGAGGTCTTAGTAAATACTTACGTAAAAACAACCTCGGATAATAAGGAGATTGTGAAATTAACACTTACATTGTACTTTTCCATGATAGAGGGTAGTTTAACCTTCTGGATAATGGTGAAATAATTTTATTAAATTATACAAGAATCATATACATTAATATGATATCATTTATGATCTTTTAATATTGATTTGTTCATATTATCTTAGTATTATCCTCGTTTCAGGTGTTAGCTGATTCATTTTCCTTTTTATGCTTTGTGATGTAAGAAATGTCTTTTATGGATAAGATGTATCTTATTAATATTAACAATGATATTAAGTCTTTAAAAATTATTTTTAATCATCTAATGAAAATAAGTCTTGAATGGATACGATGGGGAATGAATCTCATCGCGATCATGGAGACGGTAATTCGTACGTACACATGAGTGACAATATCTTTATTTTGATATTAAATAATATATAATTTGATGTTATATCATATATACAGAATCAATATCTTGTTATATTTATTATTTACATCAGTTACACTTCATTATTATACCCATTAAAATAATAATATATTGAATAACAATTACACCATGACATGGAGACAGTAAGCCGTACGTGCGCACATATGGTGACATGTCATTCAAAGGATGGATAGAATAATGAATATGGTTATACCATATTTATAATAACACCCTAGTATATATAATATACTGGAGTTATTGTTTTATAATTTAAATAACAAAGAAAGAGTAAGTGTAAGAAGAAAGGAACATGAAATAGGTGATGAAATATTTACCTCTTCTTCGGGTTCTTCCTTTTTATTTGACAAAAAGAGATCCATAGGTTGGCTTTATGACTAAATTAATGCCTCTAGAATTAAGGGAGGACAGTTTAGAGGGTATTTGGGCAGGTTTTTTCCAATCCAAATGTATATTAATGTGTGAATTAGAGAGAAGGGGGAGTGCCCTTTTATAAGAGGGGTGATGGGCACCTTAAGAAAAGCTAGAAATATTATTTTATAATAAAACCATTTTCGGTTTCTAATGGCTCAAAAATTAATTATTTAAATTCTAAGGTGGGGATGGGTCTAAAACCACTCAACCAATAGGTTATATACTGGTTTGGGTCACTATATTAACCTTATATTTTAGATTTAACTCTTAGTTAAATAGTTTTCCATTTACCATGTCTCTTTGTATTTTTATATTGTATGGTTAATAAACATACTATATATTTCCAAGAGAACCCCAAGTGGTTAATTAATGATACACATATTATTATATATGTATTTTATCCTATCCTTAGATTTTTAGGAATAGTATATCAATTAATAATATAATATTTTTTTAAAAAAACTTTTATGTCATCTTTGACACTATTCGGTATTTTGTTTTTTCTAAATTCACAACAGCATTATACCTTCAAAAAAAATTAAAATAACCAACCCTATAATCTCATATTAACCTATAAAATTAGTTTAATTCATAAAAACCCCCAAATTACATTTATTTGGATATTTATAATATCCATTATTTTAACATTTCATTAATTAGGTAATTACCACATCATCATTGTGTCATAAATAAATTAAATTATTTAATGTATAAAAAGTATAAATAAAATACCATTACGTAGGATATATTTTAATATTTGTAATGAATATTTACAGTCTAATTTATCTTATGCGTAACCCTATATTAAAAATGGTTTTGTTATTAAACATAGAATTTAACACTTTTAAATCTTCTTTGAATTAAATAATAATAGATGTCAAAATCTAATCCAAGTAAACCAAAGAGGTTCATATTTTATTACTAATGTTTTTTTGTATAATTATACTTATAAAATAGAATTATGACATGTGTTAGGGTAATAATAATATCAATTTTACCCTTAATAACCCTATTTAATTTTAACCGTGGTAAATAAAAGTAAATAGTTTCTATTCACTAGAAACTATTTTTATCTTATCGAACCACATTTTACTCCTTGATATTAATCGCGTCTCTTGTATTTTTAAAATTAAACTCACAAAAGTGGTAAAATTAAGTTTTATGTAAATTCGAAAATGCTCCTAGGAGGTGGGTAAAAGATGCTGAATAGTTCAATAAAATCTTATATATATATAATATTATTAAAAAATGACTCTAATGAATTACATTGAACATATATAGGTATTATGTATCTATTTTGACCTAAAATAAATTTAAATAAAATAATTAATAATTTAAATAAAAATTTGTTTTTAAACTATAACTCAGTGTTTTTCAATATTCATCAAAAATTGAACATTTTTAGAAAAATACCAAAAATTCACCCTAAGCTAATTTTGATATTCTGAATCCAAAAATGAAGTCCATTTTGAAAGATAAAATTTCTTAAATTTCAAAAAGTGGGTATTACTATTCATAATGGCTAGTTTGATTGGTTGTGGTGTGTTAGAACTCGAAGTTGCCTAAAACACATGCTACTATATTATTCAAAGGAAAATGTGTCGTGGAAGCTTGCGGTGTTACATTCTCTTCTCCTCCTAATAATATAATCATCGAAATTTCTAGAATATTACTGTGTAAAAAGACTCAAGTGGTTCTTCATTATAAGTTCCTTGGGTTTCCGCATTGCCTCTTCCATCTTATGTTTTCTCCATAGAACTTTTACCAGATGAGTCGTCTGGTTTCTCAACACTTATTCTCTTGTATCAAGAACCTTGATAGGCTCTTCACAATAAGATAGACTGGGTTCCAGTTTTAATTCTTTATAGGTGAGTACATGCGTTGGGTCAGGCATGTATTTTCTCAATAGTGATACTTGGAATACATCCTAAACTTTGGAAAGACTTGGTGGCGTTTACAAACGGTAAGCTACAGCCCCAATTCAATCTATAATTTCTAAATTTCCAATGTACCTGGGACTCAATATTCCCTTATTACCAAAACGTATAACACCCTTCCATGGAGATACCTTTAAGAAAACATGATCTCCTACCTGAAATTCCAAATCCTTCATTCGGTAATCAGTATAGTTCTTATGCATTCCTCGACCTGCTTTGATGCGGTTTTGGATTACCTTCCCCTTTTCCATCATTTTCTCCACATGTTCTGGGCCTACAAGTTTTCTTTCACCAACATCATCCCAACAAGTTGGTGTGCGACATCTTTTTTCGTATAATGCTTTATATGGTGTCATCTGAATACTTCAATGGAAGATATTGTTATAATAAAATTCCACCCGAGGTATATATTGATCCCACATACCTTGAATGTCATGTGAGCATGATATAAACATGTCTTCTAACATTTGAATAGTCTGTTCTGATTTTCCATCAGTTTGGGGTGGTAGGTAGTGCTCAAATGAAGTTAAGTATCCAGGGATTTCTAAATACTCTTCCAGAATCTTGATGTAAAAAGTGGATAACTATCATAAACAATTGATAGTAGTACTTAATGAAGTCTTACAACTTCATTAATATATAGTCTTGCCAAACATTCTAGTGTTAAATCTTCTCTTATAGAAAAACAATGTGTTGACATGGTAAGACAATCAACAATGACCCATATTGCATCATTCCTTCTTGGAGTCTTTGGTAGTCCCATGAAAAAGTCCATCGTAATATTATCTAATTTCCACTCAGGTATGGGAAGAGGTTTCATGACTCCTCCAGGATGTTTCCTTCTAGCTTTCACTTTTTGAGAAACTATACATCTTAACACAAAATCAGAAATCTCCCTCTTCATGTTGTCCCACAAAAAATGTTCCTTCAAATCTCTATACATCATGGTGCTACCAGGGTATATATAGAAATTGGAACTATGAGCATCATCCAATAATTCCCTTTTTAGATCAGGTATATCGGGAACACAAATTCTCTTCCCAAATTTCAAAATTCCATCTTCATACACAAATTCACTCAATCTCTCATCATTCAAAGATTTAATTTTCTTTTGAATCTATTCATCATCAGTCTGAGAACTCTTTATAATTTCTAGTAAATATTGTTTGGAAACCATTTTAAAAATCATGGATGTGTAACCTTCCATGGTTAATCCCATATCCATATTTACTAGATCCATGTATATAGGATCCTTTTCAACTCTCATCTTTTTGAAAAATCCATCATATTTTCTGATCAAAGCATCTACCACCTTATTTTCCTTCCCCAGGTGGCAGTGTATCATGTAATCATAATCCTTGAGTAGTTCAACCCATCTCCTTTTCCTCATGTTGAGTTATTTCTGTGGGAAAATATACTTCAAACTCCTGTGATCGGTATATATCTCACATTTTTCACCATAGAGATAATCTCTCCATATCATCAAAGAAAATATTACAGCTATTAACTAAATATCATGAGTAGGATAGTTTTTCTCATTAATTTTTAGTTGTCATGATGCGTAGGCAATAACCCTATCATTCTGCATAAGGACACAACCAATTCCTTTCTACTATGCATCACTATAAATAACAAAACCATCATTCCCTGATTGTAGAGTCAAGATATAAGAATTGACTAATCTTCTCTTCAGTTATTTAAAACATTATTCACACTCATTTATCCAATCAAATTAAACCCCATTACATGTGATATTGGTTAATGGGTTAGACAATCGGGAAAAATTCTGGACGTAATGCCGATAATAACCTGATAAACCAATAAAACTGTGTACCTCGGTTATACTCGTCGGTGTTGGCCATTCATGGATTGATCTTGTCTTAGAAGGATCGATAGGGATTCCACCCATAGAGACAATATGTCCAAGAAAAAAAATCTCCTGAAGCCAGAATTCACACTTTTTAAACATCCCATACAATTTGGGTCTTCTAAGAGTCTTTAGAATAATGCGCAAGTGATTTTCATGATCTTTGTAGATTTTGGAGTATACCAAGATATCATCAATAAATACCAATACAAATTCATCAAGATACTCCTTGAAAACTCTATACATTAGATCCTTGAAGACAGAGGGTGTATTAGTCAATTCAAAAGGCATTATTGTATAGTCGTAATGCCCGTACCTGGTTCGAAATGCTGTTTTTTGGAATGCCTTCCTTTTTCATACACAACTGATGATATACAGATCGAAGGTCAGTCTTTCAAAAGTATCGAGCATCATGAAGTTGGTCGAATAAATCATCAATGCGATGTAGGGGATACTTGTTCATTATTGTGATAGCATTGATCACCCTGCAGTCAATGCACAACCTCATAGATCCATCTTTCTTCTTAACAAAAAGGATAGGGGATCCCCATAGAGAAACACTAGGGTAAATAAATCCTTTATTACTCAATTACTCTAGTTTTTTTATTTAGTTACAATAATTCCACAGTGTCCATTCTATAAGGGTTCTTCAATATGGGCCTTGATCGAGGAATTAAATCAATGGAAAACTCAATTTCTCATTCTGGAGGATGTCCAGGTACATCTTCTGGAAAAACATAGACATATTCTTTCACAATAGGTACATAATATATTTGAATATTCTTTTTCTCACCCATAGTTATTTTATTCTCTTCTTCCCCAATAATTGAATTTTGTTCAGATATTACAGGTGGATCTAGATAAGATTTAAGTGGTGATGATTCTGCTCTAAAGATAAGGTGTTCTTTATCATCGTCATCAAAAATAGTATCCTCCTTCTTATTACAATAAATTTTTGCATCATGGTCCGATATCCAATCCACACTGAGGATTATATCAAATTAAATCATGGGAATAATGATGAGATTAGTAGATAAAGAACATTTATTTTCCATAATGGCAACTGATTCACAAAACATTGTAGCAATGATACTTATCTTAGGTGTTTTGACTGACATGTCCCTTGTTAAATCAAATTGGAAATATCTAATTTTCTTAGCAAATTGGAAAGATATGAAACAATGAAAGGATCTAGAATCAAATAAATCATTGGCTAAATATGAGGAAACCATTAAATCGCATGCCACTATGTATTTCGGAGCTTCAACCTCAGCATTAGTGATAGCATAAGCATGGCCTTGATCCCTTGTCCTCTTCTAAGGTAAGTTCCCCTGACGCTTGGGACATTCATTTTAATAATTCCCATTTCTCTACAACTGTAGCATTCAACATTGATATCCCTTTTCTTCCCCTTGCAATCACGAGCTTGGTGGCCTTTTTCACCACCCTTGTAACAGACTCTCATTCCCTTCAGGAAAGTACAATGGTGTTTCTTCCCACATTTATTGCAGGATAGATATTCACCTTTTCCATTATTTCCCTTATTTCCATTTCCAGATTGTTCAGCATATCTCTTCTTCTCTTGATTTTCTTTAAAGTCGTAAGACATAGAGAATTATTTTTATTTCTTGATAGCACATAAGACAATATCTTCATATGACGAGAAGGATTATGAGACTAATTCTCAACAGAGAAATTTTATTAACCCATAAATGAAATGATCAATATAAATTATTTGGTTACATATATAATTTACAGCATGCATCACTAACATTGTAAAGTTAGCTTCATACTTTATGACATTCTCATCCTCCTTTTGCCTCAGACTCAGAAATTGTCTTTCCATATTCGCTCGATGGTCTTGAGGAAATTATTTTTCTAAGAAAAGATCTTTAAACTACCCCTATTACATATTTTATACTTCATTATCTTCCTTTGTGTTTTGAATCAATAACCATCATTGATCAGCATCTCTATTGGGGTGGTAAACTGCCATGACAACTTTTTCCCTTTCACTAGTCCCCAAGGCATGGAATATTTTATCTAAGGAATTTATCCATTACTCAGATAATAGTGGATTTATACCACCATTGAATGTTGGTGGTTGTTTCCTGATGAAGTGGTCTAACATTGATCATCCACACTATGGATCAGAGTGCTCTATACAGGTAAGGTTGTTATTCATAATCTGAGTGAGTTGTCCCAGTATGGTGATAAGCTGATCAGAACCAATTTTATCACCAGATCTACTATAATTATCTTGAGTAGGAGGGCAATACCTATAAGGAGTGAGTGCGTTGATAAGGTTTCCATTACTTCAACTAGATTCCATTTCTAAATAATGGCATAAACTAGATTACTTTATTAATCGAAATACATAATTCCATACTTGTAAAACACTTAACATAAATTGAACCGTTTATGGATATAATCCATAATCATAAAAAATGTTTTCTTTGAGGAATTATATACTCATAAACCCTTAATAATTGTTTTTAATGAAAATGAGAATTATCCTAAGAATATCCCCCAGGGGTGTCATAACAAAGAGTGAAGCAAGGCCCGTTGTCATGCACCAGTTCCCATTCGACTCTAGCTCAAAGCTGTGTTTTTGGGTTTTACCCATAGGTACATCTGTGCTAGAGCCACCTCTACCTTCTTGTATCTTGACAGGGATGTATTTCATGTAAAACTCACAAAATCTCTTCAATATCAAAATTCTAGAAAGTTATTTTATACTAATCATCAAACTCTATCTTAGGGATATGTTCTCTAATCAGAGTTTATCAAAAAATATTTTCCAAGGTTTGTAATAAACCTCCTCTGATACCAACTATAATACCCCTACCCTAGAAGCCCAGAGTCGATGCATCATTGTGTAACATTGGCATGATCACAAAAGATCATGTCAAGAAACATTGATTAGTTTAGTTGCCTTGGAAGTACTAGATACATTCATAAGGTTTACATTCCATCACAAAATGGAAAACTAATACAAATTTGTTTCCATGGACAACACTAAGATCTCACAGACTATCCCAATAGGTTAGTCATAACATAATTCTTCGCATTCTGGAAAAAATAATACATAAAAAGGGGTGAGCTCAGATGCTCAGTAAGGATAACAATATAGCAGAAACTTTCATAAATAAGCATAAACATATAAGGCAATGTATAGAACTAAAACAAAATCCATTTAAACATAAACATCATCATATTTATGAGAATATAAATCAAAAAATTTCCATCTACTTATTCAGATGCATATTATAATAGTCGACTAATCACATGAAATATCAATATCCACTTTCATAATGATGGAATGCATAATTCCAGACTTTCATAACCACATATTCAAGGCCTTGTGCCAAGACTACAAATAACATTTTTTCAAGGCCTTGTTCCAAGACACTATTTTGTCTCATGAGACCTAACGATGCATCGAGGAGCTATAGCAGGCTCCACCCGTCACATACTATGTACAATTCATTCCTAATATGAAAAGTTTTAAACATAACACAACATTCATATTAAGACTATCATAAGAAATGTCAATACTGTATCTATAAACAATGAATTGTATAAAAATAGCACATCCAACGTCAAACATATCACAAAACCTTCCTTACAATATAGAAGTTTAGTAACATAATAAATAAACTTCAAATAAACTTAAAATACATCAAAGGATGTTGACATAGATGAAATAAAAACCTTTTTTAGACAAATAACTCTTTCTATTTTGAAATCATTTAAGAGTCACATAATTATATAGAAAACATTTATTTTGAAAATATTATTATAATATTGTAAGGGAAGCTACGATGATGTTATAATGGCGGAAAATAGCCACACCCACCGTATATAAATAAAATTCCATTATGTAGGAAATCATTTTATCTTTCTAACTAATATATATAGTCGAATTTATCTTATTTTTATCCCTATATAAAAAATGGTTTAATTATTAAACATTGAATTTAACACTTTTAACTCTTCTTTGAATTAAATAATAATAAATCTCCTAATCTAATCCAAGTGGACCAAAGAGGTTAATATTTTATTCCTAGGGTTGATTTTGGTCTAATTATACATATCCAATAGAATTAGTTCATGTGTTAGGGTAGTAATAAAATAATTTTTACCCTTAATTACCCTATTTATTTTTAACGGTGTTAAATAAAAGTAAAAAGTAACTATTCACCAAATATTTTTTTTATCTTACTAAACCAGATTTTACACCTTGATATTAACCATTTCTCTCGGATTTTTGAAATTCAACTCACAGAAGCGGTAAAATTATGTTTTATGTAAATTTGCAAATGCTCCTTGGTGGTGGGTAAAAGACGGTGAAAAGGTCAATAAAATATTATATATCGAATATTATTAAAAAATGACTCCAATGAATTAAATTGAACATATATAGGTGTTATGTATCTATTTTAACCTAAAATAAATATAAATAAAATAATTAATTATTTAAATAAAAATTTGGTTTTAAACTAGAACTCATTGTTTTTCACTATTCATCAAAAATTGAAAGTTTTCAAAAAAATACCAAAAATTCACCCTAAGCTAATTTCAATATTACGAATCCAAAAATGATATCCATTTTGAAAGATAAAATTTATAAAATTTCAAAAAGTGTTTATTACTATTTATAACGGCTAGTTTGATTGGTTCTGGTGTGTTAGAACTCGAAGTTGCGTACAACACAGGCTACTGTATTATTCAATGGAAAACATGCTGTGGAAGCTTGGGGTGTTACATTATCCCGTACTTCAAGAAATTTTTTCCTCGAAATTTCTAGAGTATTACTGCGTAAAATGACTCGGGTGGTTCTTCATCACAAGTTTCATAGGTTCCCACGTTGCCTCATCCATATTATGGTTTCTCCGTAGAACTATTACCAAACGAGTCATCCAGTTTCTTAACACTAGTTCTCTTGTATTAGGTACATTAATAGGATTTTCTCAATAAGACAAATTTGGTTCCAGTTCTAATTCTTCATAGGTGAGTACATGCATTTGGTCAGGCATGTATTTTCTCAATAGTAATATGTGGAATACATTTTGAACATTGGAACGACTTTTCAGCATTGCCAAACGGTAATCTAAAACCCCAATTCGTTCTAGAATTTCAAAATGTCTGATGTACCTGGGACTCAATTTTCCCTTCTTATTGAAACGTATAACACCCTTTCATGGAGATACCTTCAAGAAAACATGATATCCTACCTAAAATTCCAAATCCTTTCTTCAGTTATCAGCATAGTTCTTCTACCTACTTTGACCTTATTTGATGTGGTTTTGGATTAACTTCACATTTTCCATCGTTTCCTCCACAAGTTCTAGGCCTACAAGTTTCCTTTCACCAACATCATCCCAACAGGTTAGTGTGTGACATCTCTTTCCGTATAACGCTTCATATAGTGCCTTCTGAATACTTTAATGGAATCTATTATTATAGGAAAATTATACCATAGGTAAATATTGATCCCACATACCTTGAAAGTCAAGTGATCATGATCTCAACATGTCTTATAACATTTGAATAGTCCGTTCTGATTTTCCTTCAATTTGGGGGTGGTTGGCAATGCTCCAATGAAGTTCAGTATCCAGGGATTTCTGAAGACTTTTCCAAAATTTTGATGTAAAATGTGGATCATGATTAGAAAAAATTGGTAGTGGTACTCAATGAAGTCTTACAACATCATTAATATATAGTCTTGCTAAAAGTTAAAGTGGTAAATCATCCCTTATAACAAAAATATGTGTTGACATGGTAAGACGATCAACAATGACCCATATTTCATCATTCCTTCTAGGAGTCTTTGGTAGTCCCATGAAAAACTCCATCATAATATTATCCCATTTCCACTCAGGTATGGGAAGAGGTTTCATGATTCCCCCAGGTTGTTGCCATCTAGATTTCATTTTTTGAAAAACCATACATCTTGAAACCAAATCAGCAACCTCCCTCTTCATGTTTTCCCACCTAAAATGTTTTTTCGAATCTCTATACATCTTGGTGCTACCAGGGTGTATAGAGTAATTGGAACTATGGTCATCATCCAACAATTCCCACTTTAGATCAGGTATATCGGGAAAACAAAGTCTCTTTCCCAAATTTTAAAATTCTATCTTCATACACAAAGACACTCAATCTCCCATCATTCACAGCTTTAATCATCTTTTGAAACTCTTCATCATCGGTATGAGAAATATTTATCCTTTCTAGTAAATATTGTTTGGTAACCATTTGAAAAATCATTGATGTTTCACCTTCCATGGTTATTCCCATTCAACTCTCATCTTGTTCAAAACTCCATGATATTTTTTTCTCAAAGCATCTGTCACATTATTTTCCTTCCCCAGGTGGTAGTGTACCGTGAAATCATAATCCTTGAGTAGTTCAAGCAATCTCCTTTACCTCATGTTGAGTTATTTCTATGAGAAAATATACTACAAACTCTTATGATTGGTATATATCTCACATTTTTCACCATAGTGATAATGACTCTATATATTCAAAGAAAAGATTATATATTTTAACTCATGATCATGAGTGGGATAGTTTTTCTCATGAATTTTTAGCTGTCATGATGTGTAGGAAATAACCCTATCATTCCGCATAAGGACACAACCAATTATTTTCTTCGATGCATCACTATAAATAACACACCCATCATTCCTTGATGGTAGATTCAAGATAGGAGCATTGACTAGTCTTCTCTTTATTTCTTCAAAAAATTATTACCACTATTTTGTCCAAAAAAAATTAACCCCTTTACCTATGATCCTGGTTAATGGGTTAGCTGATCAGGAAAAATTCTGGATGTAACACCGATAATAACCTGCTAAACCAATAAAACTGCATACCTCAGTTATACTCGTCTGTGCTGTGAATTCTTGGATTTCTCTTATCTTAGAAGGATCAACAGAGATTCCACCCTTAGAGACAATATGCCCAAGAAAATAAATCTCCTGAAGCCAGAATCCACACTTTCTAAACATCCCATATAATTCGTGTCTTCTAAGAGTCTTTAGAGTAATGCGCATGTGATTTTCCTTATCTTATTAGTATATGGATTATACCACGATATCACCAATAAATACACCTACAATGTCATCAAGATATTCCTTCAAAACTCTATTCACTATATCGATGAAGATAGAGGGTGCATTAGTCAATCCAAAAGGCATTTCTGTAAACTCGTAATGCACGTACCTGGTTCGAAATGTTGTTTTCGGAATGTCTTACTTCTTCACACAGAACTGATGATATCCAGATTGAAGGTAAATATTTGAAAAGTATTGAGCTCCAAGAATTTTGTCGAATAAATCATCAATACGAGGTAGGGGATACTAGGTATTTATTGTTATAGCAATGATCTCCATGTAGTCAATGCACAACCTCATAATTCCATCTTTCTTCTTAAAAAGGATAGGGGATCCCCATAGAGAAACACTTGGGAGAATTAATCCCTTATTACTCAATTCCTCTAGTTGTTTCTTTAGTTCCACTAATTGGATAGTGGGAATTCTATAAGGGGTCTTCGATATGGGCCTTGATCCAGGAATTAAATCAATAGAAAACTCAATTTCTCGTTCTGGAGGATGTCTAGGTAAATCTTCTAGAAATACATCAACATATTCTTTCATAATAGGAACATCCTATAGTTGAACATTCTTTTCCTCACCCATATTTATTTCATTTTCTACCTCCCGAATAATTGAATTTAGTTGAGCTACTGGGGATAGATCTAGATAAGAATTAGGTGGTGACGATTATGCTCTAAAGATAAGGTGTTATTTATCGTCATCATCAAAAATAGTAAACTCCTTCTTCTTACAATAAATTTTTGCATCATGGTCTGATAGAAAATCCATACTGAGGATTATATCAAATTCAATCATGGGTATGATGATGATATCAGCAGATAAAGAACATTTATATTCTCTAATGGGAACTGATTTACAAAAATTTGTAGCAATGATACTTCCATTAAGAGTTTTGACTAACAAATCCCTTGTAAAATCAAATTGGAAATATCTAATTTTCTTATCAGACTGGGAATACATGAAACAATGTGATGATCTGGAATCAAATAAAGAATTGTATAAAATTGATTAAACCATTAAATTATCTACCACTACGTCTTTTGGAGCATCAACCTCACCAGTAGTGATAGCATAAGCTTCACCTTGATCCCTTGGCCTCTTGTGAGGTATGTTCCCCTGATGCTTAGAAAATTAATTTGCATAATTCCCCCTTTCTCTTACATTCAACATCAACAACCTCTTTCTTCCCCTTGCAATCACGAGCTTGGTGGCCTTTTTCACCACACTTGTAACAGACTCTTATTACCTTCAGGAAAGTACCAGGGTGTTTCTTCCCAAATTTACTACAGGATGAATATTCAACTTTTCCCTTCTTCCCCTTATTCCTTTTCCATATTTTTCAGAATATCACTTATTCTCTTTATTTTCATTAAAGTCATAAGACTTAGATAATTCTTTTTCTGTCTTGATAGCACATGAGACAATATCTTCGTACAACGAGAAGGATTGTGAGACTAAGGCTCGATGGAGAAATGGTTTTAACCCATCAATGAAACGATAAATATTACTTCTTTGGTTACTTATATAATTAGAATCATGCCTCACTATCCTTGTAAATTTAGCTTCATACATTACGAAATTCTCATCCTCCTTTTGCCTCATACTCAGAATTTGTCTTTTCGTATCTGCTCGATGGTCTTGAAGAAAATATTTTTCTAAGAAAATATCTTTAAACTACTTCCATTCCATATTTTATAATTCATCATCTTCCTTTGTATTTTTAATCAATGACCACCATTGATCAGTATCTTCAGTGAGGTGATAAACTGCCATGAAAACTTTTTACCTTTCGCTACTCCCCATGGCGTTGAATATCTTCTCTAAGGAATTTATCCATTGCTCAGATATTATTGGATTTTTACCCCCATTGAATTTTGGTGGTTGTTTCCTCATTAACTGGTTTAAAATTGATCCTTGACATTGTGGATCAGGGTTCCTTATATGGGTAAGGTTAGTATTCATAACCTGGGTGAGTTGTCCCAATATGGTGATAAGCTGATCAACACCAATTGTATCACCATCTCCACTATAATTATCATGAGTATGAGGGAAATCCCTACATGGAGTGAGATTATTGATATGGTTTCCCTTACTTCCATTAGGTTCTAATTCTAAACAATGGCATAAAATAGATTAGTTTGTGAATCGAAATACATAATTCTAAACTTGTAAAACACTTAACATAAATTGAACAATTTATGGATATAATACATAATTATAAAAAATGTTTTCTTTGAGGAATTATATACTCATAAACCCTTCATAAATTTTTGTAATGAAAATGAGAATTATCCTAAGCATATCCCCTAGGAGTGTCGTAACCAAGAGTGAAACAAGTCCCATTTTCGTGCACCAGTTCTCGTTCGAGTCCAGCTCAAAGTGGTGTTTTCGGGTTTTACCGCTAGGTACATCTATGCCAGATCCACCTATATCTACTTGTATCTAGACAGGGATGTAATGGTTGGAAAACTCACAAAATCTCTACAATACCAAAATTCTAGGAAGTTCTTCTATACTAATTCTCAAAGTCTATCTAAGGTCTATGTGCTCTAATCAGAGTTTATCTAAATATAGTTTCCAAGGTTTGTACTAAAATTTCTCTAATACCAACTGTAACACTCTAACCCTAGAATCCTAGAGTCGGTGAATTATTACTTAATATTGGAATGATCACAAAAGATCAATTCTTGAAAGACCTATTAGTTTAGTATCCTTGGAAGTACAAGATACATTCAGAAGGTTTACATTACATCATAAAATTGAAAAACTACTGCCACATTGTTTCCATGGACTACATGAAGATCCCATAGACTATCCCTATAGGCTAGTCATAATATAATTTTTTTCATCCTAGAAAAAATAAAACATAAAAAGGGGTGAGTTCATATTCTCACTAATGATAACAATATAGAGGAAAATTTCATAAATAAGAATAAACAATTAAGGCAATGTATATAATGAAAAAAGAATTTTAAACATAAACTTCATCACAATTTGGAAAATATAAATCAAAATAATGCCATTTACTTACTCACATGGTTATTCAACTAGTCAAATAATCTCATGCAATATCAATAGCCACTTTCATAATGATGGAATGCATAATGCCAGACATTCATAACCACATAGTCAAGGCCTTGTGCCATGAATACAAATAAAATTTTGTCAAGACCTTGTTCCAAGACACTATTTTGTCTCATGAGACCTATCGATCCATCGAGGAGCTATAGTGGGCTCAACCCGTCACTTATTAAGTCCAATGAATTCCTCATATGAATAGGTTTAAACATAACATAAGCATCCATGTTAAGACTAGTATTTGAAATGTCAATAATTTATCTATAAACCATGAATTATATAAAAATAGAACATCCACTATCAAAAATATCACAAAACCATCCATACAATATGGAAGTTTTGTGTCATAATAAATCAACATTAGATAAACTTAAAATACATCAATTGATGATGAAATACATGAAATAAAAACCTTTTTTTAGAGAAATAACTCTTCCTATTTTGAAATCATTTAAGAGGCACATAATTATAAAGAAAACTTTTATTTTGAAAATATTATTTATAAGATTGTAAGGGAATCTTCGATGATGTTATAATGGCAAAAAATATCCATACCCACCGTATAATTAAAAAAAACATTCTTACCTTAATTTTGTCGAAAAGGTCATAAGGTACCTTGTTTGGAAAATGACGGAAAGATTCCTTTAAAAACATTTTATAAAAAGTAAAACAAGGGTATAAATGACATTAACCCATATTCTAGTAAATAGTAAAAAAAAATTGGAATAAATTTTCAAAAAACATGGATGTGGATGATAAAGAGGTCACAGTAGATACTTACGTAAAGACAACCTCAGATAATAAAGAGATTTTGAAATTAACCCTTACCATGTACTTTTACTTGGTAGAGGGTAGTTTAACCTCCAGTACAATGGTAAAATAATTGTTATTAAATTATACAAGAATAATATACATTAATATGATATCATATATGATCTTATAACATTTCTTTGTTTATAATATCTTAGTATTGTCATTGTTTCGGGTGTTAACTGATTCATTTTCCTTATTATTCTTTGTTGTGTAAGCAATGTTTGGTATGGATAGGATTTATGTTATTCATATTCAGAATTATATTATGTCTTCAAACATTATTTTTAATCATATAATGAATATTATTCTTGATTGGATATGATGGGGAATGAATCTCATCGCATTAATGGAGACTGTAATCCGTACGTACGCACGATCAACAATATCATTATTTTGATATTAAATAATATATAATTGGATGTTATATCATATATAAAGAATCATTATCATGTTATATTTTTTATTTACGTAAATTTAATCTCATTAATATACCCATCCAAATAATAATTTATTGAATAACAATTACACCACGACGTGGAGACAGAAAGTCGTACGTACACACGTATGATGACATGCCATTCAAAGGATGGATAGAATAATGAATATGGTTGTAACATATTTATAATAACGTCATAGTATATATAAGATACTAGATTTATTATTTCATAATGGGAATAATGAAGAAATAATAAGTGTAATAAGAAAGAAACTTGAAAGAGTTGATGAAATATTTATCTCTTCTTAATGTTTTTCCTTTTGATTTGATTAAAAGGGCTACATTGGTTGGATTTATGACTAATGTAAGGCCTATAAGATGAAGGGTAGACATTTGAGATGGTATTTGTGCAGGGGTTGTCTGATCCAAATGGCTTTTAAGGTGGGAATTAGAGAGAATGGGGAGTGCCCTTTTATAAGAGGAGTGAGGGGAACCTTAGGAAAAGCTATAAATATTATTCTATAATAAAATCATTTTCAGTATCTAATGGCTCAAAAATGAATTATTTAAAAGATAAGGTGGGTATGGGTCGAATAACACTAAACCAATAGGTTTTATATTGGTTTTGGTTACTATATTAACCTTATATTTTAGATTTAACTCCTAGTTAAATAGTTTGACATTTACCATGTCTCTTTTTATTTTTATATTATATGGTTAATAAACATACTATATACTTCTATGAGAACCCCATGTGGTTAATTAATGATACAAGTATCATTATATAATTATTTTTTCAGAAACTTATATTTTTAGGAATATAATATCAATTAATAATATAATATTTGTTTAAAAAACGTTTTTATGTCAATTTTGACACTATTTGGTATTTTGTTTTTTCTAAATTTATAACAGCATTATTACTTAGAAAAAAATTCATCTAACCAACTATAACGTGTCATATTAACCTAGAAAATTAGTGGAATTCATATAAAGTCTCAAATAACATTTATTTGGATATTTAAAATATCAATTATTTTAATATTTCATTAATTAGGTAATTACTACATTATCATTGTTTCATAAATAAATTAAAGTATTTCATGTCTAAAAAATATAAATAAAATACCATTAGGTAGGAAATATTTCTATATTTACAATTAATATTTATAGTTGAATTTATCCTATGTTTATCTCTATATTAGAAATGGATTAATTATTAAACATTGAATTTAATACTTTTAACTCTTCATTGAATTAAATAATAATAAATGTCCTAATATAATCCAAGTAGACCAAAGAGGTTAATATTTTATTCCTAGGGATGTTTTTGGTTGAATTATACTTATCCAATAGAATTAAAACATGGGTTAGGGTAATAATAATATCATTTTTACCCTTAATTACCCCATTTACTTTTAATCGTGGTAAATAAAAGTAAAAAGTAACTATTCAAAAAAATATTATTTTTATATTATTGAACCAAATTATACTCCTTAATATTAACTGTATCTCTCAAATTTTTGAAATTCAACTCACAGAATCGGTAAAATTATGTTTTATGTAAATTTGAAAATCCTCCTTGCAGGAGGGTAAAAGATGGTGAAAAGTTCAATAAAATTTTATATATCTAACATTATTAAAAAATGACTCCAATGAATTAAATTGAACATATATAGGTGTTTTGTATCTATTTTGACCTAAAATAAATTTAAATAAAATAATTATTTATTTAAATAAAAAATCAGTTTTAAACTATAACTCAGTGTTTTTCACTATTCATCAAAAATTGAATATTTTCAGAAAAATACCAAAAATTCACCCTAAGATAATTTCAATATTCCAAATCCAAAAATGAAGTCCATTTTTAATGACAAAATTTATTCAATTTCAAAAGGTGGGTATTACTATTCATAACAGAAAGTTTGATTGGTTTTGGTGTGTTAGAACTTGATGTTGCGTATAACACACACTACTGTATTATTCAAAGGGAAATGTAACATGGAAGCATGGGGTGTTACATTCTCCCATCCTTCATATAATTTCATCCTCGAAATTTCTAGAGTATTACTGCGTAAAATGACTTGGGTGGTTCTTCGTCATATGTTCCTCAGGTTCCCACATTTCCTCTTCCATCTTATGGTTTCTCCATAGAAATTTTACCAGGCGAGTCATCCAGTTTCTAAACACTAGTTCTCTTGTATCATGAACCTTAAAAGGCTCTTCGCAATAAGATAGATCGAGATCCAATTCAAATTATTTATAGGTGAGTATATGTGTTGGGTCTGGCCTATATTCTCTCAACAGTAATACATGGAATACATCGTGAACATTGGAAATACTTGGTGGCATTTCCAAACGGTAATCTACAACCCCAATTCGTTCTAGAATTTCAAAAGGTCCGATTTACCTGGGACTCAATTTTACCTTCTTATTGAAACGTATAACACCCTTTCACAAAGATAACTTAAAAAAACATGATCTCCTACCTGAAATTCCAAATCCTTCCTTCGGCTATCAGCATAGTTATTCTACCTACTTTGACATGATTTTATGTGGTTTTGGATTACCTTCACCTTTTCCATCATTTCCTCCACAAGTTCTAGGCCTAAAAGTTTTATTTTACCAACATCATCCCAACAAGTTGGTGTGCAACATCTCTTTCCATATAACTCTTCATACGGTGCCCTCTATATACTTTAATGAAAGCTATTATTATAGGAAATTTTACCATAGGTAAATATTGATCCTAGATACCTTGAAAGTCAAGTGAGCATGATCTCAACATGCCTTCAAAAATTTGAATAGATCATTCTGATTTTCCATCAGTTTGGGGGTGGTAGGAAGTGCACAAACGAAGTTCAGTATCCAGGGATTTTTGAAGACTTTTCCAGAATTTTGATGTAAAACATGGATCACGATTATAAAAAATTGATAGTGGTACTCCATGAAGCCTGAAAACCTCATTAATAAATATTCTTGCTAAACGATCAAGTGGTAAATCATCCCTTATAGCAAGAAAATATGCTGAATTAGTAAGACGATCAACAATGACCCATATTGTATCGTTCCTTCTAGGAGTCTTTGGTAGTCATGTGACAAACTCCATCGTAATATTTTACCATTTCCACTCTGGTATGGGAAGAGGTTGCATGATTCATCTAGGTTATCACCTTCAATATTTCATTTGCTGACACACCATACATATTGACACAAAATTAGCAACCTCCCTCTTCATGTTGTCCCACCAAAAATGTTTCTTCAAATATCTATACATCTTGGTGCAACCACGGTGTATAGCGAAATTGGAACTATGAGAATCATATAATAATTCCTTTTTTAGATCAGGTATATTGGGACCAAAAAGTCTCTTTCACAAATTTCAAAATTACATCTTCATACACAAAGTCACTCAATCTCCCATCATTCACAACTTGAATCTTCTTTTGAAACTCTTAATCATCAGTCTGAGAACTCCTTATCCTTTCTAGTAAAGATGGTTTGGCAACCATTTGAAAAAGCATTGATGTTTCACCTTCCATGGTTATTCCCATATCCATCTTTACTAGATCCATGTATATATGATCCATTTCAACTCTCATCTTTTTCAAAACTCCATGATATTTTCTTCTCAAAGCATCTGTCACCTTATTTTCCTTCCTCGGGTGGTAGTGTACTGTGAAATCATAATCCTTGAGTAGTTCAATCCATCTCATTTGCCTCATGTTGAGTTATTTCAATGAGAAAATATACTTCAAACTCTTGTGATCGGTATATTTCTCACATTTTTTACAATAGAGATAATGTCTCCATATATTCAAAGCAGATATTATAGCTATTAACTGAAGATCATGAGTAGGATATTTTTTCTCATGAATTTTTAGGTGTCATGATGTGTAGGAAATAACCTTATCATTCTGCATAAGGACATAACCAATTCCTTTCTTCGATGCATCACTATAAATAATAAACCCATTATTCATCGAAGGTAGATTCAAGATTGGATAATTGACTAATATTCACTTTAGTTCTTCAAAACATTACTCAAACTCTTTTTTACAAAATAATTTAATTGCTTTACATGTGAGCTTGGTTAATGGGTTAGCCAATCAGGGAAAATTCTGGACGTAACGCCAATAATAACCTACTAAACCAATAAAATTGCGTTCCTCAATTACACTCATTGGTGCTAGCCATTCTTGGATTGATCTTTTCTTATAAGGATGAAAAGAGATTCCACCCTTAGAGACAATATGGCCAAGAAAATAAATCTCCTAAATCCAGAATTCACACTTGCTAAACTTCCCATATAATTCGTGTCTTCTAAGAGTCTTCAGAATAATGCGCATGTGACTTTCATGATCTTCGTAGCTTATGGATTATACCAAGATTTAATAAATAAATACCATTAAAAATTCATCAAGATATTCCTTGAAAACTCTATTCATTAGATCCATGAAGACACAGGGTGCATTAGTCAATCCAAAAGGCATTACTGTAAACTTGTAATTCCTGTAGCTGGTTTGAAATGATTTTTTGTAATGTCTTACTTCATCACACACAACTTATGATATCCAAGTTGAAGGTAAATCTGTGAAAATTATTAAGCTCCAAGAAGTTGGTCGAATAAATCAAAAATGCAAGGTAGGGGATACTTGTTCATTATTGTTATACCATTGATCTCTATTTAGTCAATGAACAACCTCATAGATCCATCATACTTCTTAAAAAAAGGACAGGGGCTCCCCATAGAGAAACACTAGGGAGAATAAATCACTTATTACTCAATTCCTCTATTTGTTTCTCTAGTTCCACTAAATCCACAGTGTCCATTCCATAAGGGGTCCTTGATATGGTCCTTGATCCAGTAATTAAATCAATGGAAAACTCAATTTCTTATTCTGGAGGATGTCTAGGTAAATCATCTGGAAACACATCATCATATTCTTTCACAATATGTACATCCTCTATTTGAAAATTATTTTCCTCACAAATAGTTATTTCATTATCTCCCTCCCCAATAATTGAATTTAGTTGAGCTACTGGGGGTGGATCTAGATAAGAATTAGGTGTTGATGATTCTACTATAAAGATAAGGTGTTCTTTATCATCATCGTCAAAAATAGTAACCTAATTATTCTTAAAATAAATTTTTTCATCATGGTCCGATAGACAATCCATACAGAGGATTATATCAAATTCAATCATGGGTATGATGATGAGATAAGTAGATAAAGAAAATTTATATTCCCTAATGGGAACTGATTTACAAAACTTTGTAGCAATGATACTTCCCTTAGGAGTTTTTACTGAAAACTCCCTTCTTAAATCCAATTGGAAATATATAATTTTCTTAGAAAAACGGGAAGACATGAAACAATGCGATGATATGGAATAAAATAATGCATTGGCTAAACTTGAGGAAACCATTAAATTGCCTGCCACTACGTCTTTTGGAGCATCAACCTCAGCAGTAGTGATAGAATAATCTTGGCCTTGATCCCTTGGCCTCTTGTGAGGTATGTTCCCCTGATGCTTAGGAAATTAATTTTCATAATTCCCCCTTTCTCTACAATTGTTAAATTCAACATCGACAACCTCTTTCTTCCCCTTGCAATAACGAGCTTGGTGGCCTTTTTCACCACACTTGTAACATACTCTCATTCTCTTCAGGAAAGTACCAGGGTGTTTCTTCCCACATTTACTGCAGGATAGATATTCAAATTTTCCATTCTTCCCCTTATTTCCTTTTCCAGATTATTTAGTAGATATCTTCTTCTCTTGCTTTTATTTAAAGTCATAAGACATAGTGAATTATTTTTTTGTCTTGATAGCACATGAGACAATATCTTCATACAACAATAAGGATTTTGAGACTAATGCGTGATGGGGAAATGTTTTTAACCCATCAATGAAATGATAAATATTACTTCTTGGCTTACGTATATAATTTTCAGCATGTCTCCCTAACCTTGTGATGGTAGCTTCACACATTGATACATTCTCATCCTCCTTTTGCCTTATACTCAGAAATTGTCTTTCCATATTTGCTCGATGGCCATGAAGAAAATATTTTTCTAAGAAAAATCCTTAAACTCCCATTACATATTTGATACTTTATCATCTTCCTTTCTGTTTGGAATCAATGACCACCATTTATCAGCATCTCCAGTGAGGCGGTAAACTGCCATGACAACTTTTTCCCTTTGGCTACTCCCCAAGGTGTGGAATATTTTCTCTATGGAATTTATCCATTTCTCAGCTACTAGTGGATTTGAACCCCCATTGAATGTTGGTGTTTGTTTCCTCATGAATTGGTCTAACATTGATCCTCCACGCTATGGATTTGGGTGCTCTATACGGGTAAGGTTATTACTCATAACCTGAGTGAGTTGTCCTAGTATGGTGATAAGATGATCAGCACCAGTTGTATCACCAGCTCCACTATAATTATCATGAGTAGGAGGTAAATCCATATATGGATTGCGAGAATTGATATGGTTTCCTTTACTTCCATTAGGATCAATTTATAAACAATTTCCTAAACTAGATTAGTTTGTGAATCGAAATACATAATTCCAAACATGTAAAACTCTTAACATAAATTGAACAGTTTATGGATATAATCCATAATCATAAAAAATGTTTCCATTGAAGAATTATATACTCATAAACCCTTCATAATTTTTTATAATGAAAATGAGAATTATCCTAAGTGTATCCCCCCCAGAGTGTCGTAACCAAAAGTGAAACAAGGCCCGTTGTCGTGCACCAATTATCGTTCGAGTCTATCTTAAAGTGGTGTTTTTGGGTTTTACCACTAGGTACATCTGTGCCAGATCCACCTCTACCTGCTCGTATCTAGACAGGGATGTAATGCTTGGAAAACTCAAAAAATCTCTACAATACCAAAATTCTATGAAGTTCTTCTATACTAATCCTCAAAGTCTATCGTAGGGCTATGTGTTATAATCAGAGTTTATCTACATATAGTTTCCATGGTTTGTACTAAACATCCTCTAATACCAACTGTAACACCCTGACCCCAGAATCCTAGATTCAGTGCATTATTACAAAACATTGGCATGATCACAAAAGATCATGTCTCAAATGACCGAATAGTTATGTAGCCTTGGAAGTACTAGATACATTCATAAGGTTCACATTACATCATAAAATTGAAAAACTACTAAAAAATTGTTTCCATGGAAAACATTGAGATCCCATAGACTATCCCTGTAGGTCAGTCATAATATACATTTTTTCATCCAGGGAAAATTAAAACATAAAAAGGGGTGATCTCGGATTCTCAGTAAGGATAACAATATAGAAAAAACTTTCATAAATAAGCATAAATATTTAAGGAATTGTATAAAACAAAAACAAAACACTTTTAAACATAAACTTCATCATAATTTGGAAAATATAAATACAAATAATTCCATTTACATACTCACATGGATATTCTACTAGTCGAATATTCACATGAAATATCAATAGCCACTTTCATAATGATGGAATGCATAATGCCAGACTTTCATAACCACATAGTCAAGACCTTGTGCCAAGTCTACAAATAACATTTTGTCAAGGACTTGTTCCAAGACACTTTTTGTCTCATGAGACCTACCGATACATCTAGGAGCTATAACAGGCTCAACCAGTCACTTACTAAGTCCAATGCATTCCTCATATGAAAAGGTTTAAACATAACCTAAACATTCGTATTAAGACTAGCATACGAAATGTCAATAATTTATCTATAAACCATGAATGGTATAAAAATAGAACATATAGAATCAAACATATCACAAAACCTTCCATACAATACAGATGTTTTGTATCATAATAAATCAACTTCAAATAAACTTAAAATCAATCAATGGATGTTAACATAGATGAAATAAAAACCTTTTTTTAGAGAAATAACTATTTATATTTTGAAATCACTTAAGAGTCACATAATTATAAATAAAGCATTTATTTTGAAAATATTCTTTATAATATTTTAAGGGATGCTTCGATGATGTTTTAACGGTGAAAAATAGCCACAACCACCGTATAAGTTAAAAAACATTCTTATATTAATTTTTTTTTAAAAAGGTCATAAGGTACCTTATTTGGAAAACGAAGAAAAGATTCATTTCAAAACATTTTATAAAAAGTCAAAAAAATGGTATAAATGAAATTAAACCAAATTCTAGTAAATAGTTAAAATGATTTGTAATACATTTTCAAAAAACATGGACGTGGATGATAAATAGGTCCCAGTAGATACTTACGTAAAACAACCTCAGATAATAAAGAGATTGTGAAATTAACCCTTACCTTGTACTTTTCCTCGGTAGAGGGTATGTTAACCTCTTATATAATGGTGAAATAATTTTTATTAAATTATAAAAGAATCATATACATTAATATGATATCATATATGATCTTCTAACAAAGCTTTGTTAATAATATCTTAGTATTATCGTCGTTTCGGGTGTTAACTGATTCATTTTCCTTTTTATTATTTGTTACATAAGTAACATTTGGTATGGATAGGATTTATATTATTCATATTCAAAATGATATTATGTCTTTAAACAATATTTTTAATCATCTAATGAAAACTTTTCAAGAATGGATATGATGGGGAATGAATCTCATCGCGTCCGTGGAGATGGTAATCCGTACGTACGCACGAGTGGCAATATCATTCTTTTGATAATAAATAATATATAATTGGATGGTATATCATATATAAAAAATCATTATCATGTTATATGTATTATTTATATCAATTACACATCATTATTATACTCATACAGATAATAATTTATTGAATAACAATTACACCATGATGTGGAGACAGTAAAACGTACGTATGCACGTATGGTGACATGTCATTAAAAAGAATGGATAGAATAATGAATATGGTTGTAACATATTTATAATAACATCACAGTATATAGAAGATATTGTAGTTATTATATTATAATTGAAATAACAAAGAAAGAGGAAGTGGAAGAAGAAAGGAACTTGAAAGAGGTGATGAAATATTTACCTCTTCTTCAGGTTCATTCTTTTGATTTGATCAAAAGGGATCCTTAGGTTGGATTTATGACCAAAGTAAGGCCTCTAGGATAAAGGTAGTACAGTTGAGAGGGTATTTGGGCAGGGTATGGCCGAGCCAAATGTCTTTGACGGTGTGAATTAGAGAGAAGGGGAAGAACCCTTTCATAAGAGGAGTGAGGGGCTCCTTAGGAAAATCTAGAAATATTATTTTATAATAAAATCATTTTTTGTTTTGAATGGATAAAAAATGAATTATATAAAGGATAATGTTGTTATGGGTCAAAAACCACACAAAAAATATGTTTTAGATAGGTTTGGGTCACTGTATTAACCTTATCTTTTAGATTTAACTCTTAGTTAAATATTTTGACATTTACCATGTCACTTTGTATTTTTATATTATATGGTTAATAAGCATACTATATACTTATATGAGAACCCCAAGTGGTTAATTAATGAGAAAAATATTATTATAAAAGTATTTTGGACCAACCTTAGATTTTTTGGAATAGAATATCAATTAATAATATAATATTTGTTTTAAAAACTCTTTTATGTCAATTTTGACACTATTTGGTATTTCATTTTTTCTAAATTCATAACAGCATTATTAATTCTAAAAAAATTATTTAACCAACCCTAACATGTCATATTAAACTATAAAATTAGTGAAATTCATAAAAAGTCTCAAATTAAATTTCTTTGGATATTTATAATATCAATTATTTTAATATTTCATTAATTAGGTAATTACTGCATCATCATTTTGTCATAAATAAATTAAAATATATAAGATCTAAAAAATATAAATAAAATACCATTTTTCAGGAAATATTTTAATATTTGAAATGAATAATTATAGTCGAATTTATCTTATGTGTAACCCTATATTAAAAATTGTTTATTTATTAAACATTTAATTTAAAAACTTTTAACACTTCTTTGAATTAAAAAATAATAAATGTCCTAATCTAATCCAAGTGGAACAAATAGGTTCATATTTTATTCTTAAGGTTATTTTTAGTCCAATTATACTTATCCAATAGAATCAAGACATGTGTTAGGGTAATAATAATATCATTTTTTACCCTTAATTACCCTATTTACTTTTAACCGTTGTAAATAAAAGTAAAAAGTTACTATTCAGCAAAAATTATTTTTATCTTATTGAACCAAATTTTAATACTTGATATTAGTTGTGTCTTTGGAATTTTGGAAATTCAACTCATAAAAGTGGTAAAATTATGTTTTATGTAAATTTGCAAATGCTTCTAGGAGGTGGGTAAAAGACGGTGAAAAGTTCAATAAAATTTTATATATCGAATATTAATAGAAAATGACTCCAATGAATTACATTGAACATATAATGGTATTATGTATCTATTTTTACCTAAAATAAATTTAAATAAAATAAATAATTATTTAAAAAAAATTCAGTTTTAAACTATAACTTAGTGTTTTTCACTATTCATCAAAAATTGAATGTTTTCAGGAAAATACCAAAAATTCACCCTAAGATAATTTCGATATTAATAATCCAAAAATGAAGTCAATTTTGAAAGATAAAATTTATAAAATTTTAAAAAGTAGTTATTACTATTCATAACAGCTAGTTTGGTTGGTTGTGGTGTGTTAGAACTCGAAGTTGCGTACAACACATGCTGCTATATTATTCAAAGGGAAACATACCATGGAATCATGTGGTGTTTTATATGGGGGGCGTTGTGGAATACATATGGTTATCCGCCCAATTAAAATGGGACATTTCATTAGTGTTTACAAATGTTTCTTTGCGCAGATGGACTTAAAAGAGATGTGACCCTTGGTTTGGGAATGATCCTCTCGAGATATAGTAGATCAAGGTAAATATCAGGATGTGAATGGATGATGGTGGATACTAAGATCCAGAATGCTTGAACCTAGGTAGAGGTCACCAAGTTTTACTGATGGTTAGGATTTAACCACCAGGATGCTTTCTACATACCCTATTTAGAAGATAAGGATCAAACCCCATGTAGTTCTATGGTTCGGGGTTTATGTATGGATAATGGCCCATGAAGTTGGATATTGGGGGATACTCTAGGAGGGATGCCCAAAATAAGGGTATCATGACCACTATTAACCTCTAAGACCATGTGATTCATGCTTAGTGTGAGCAAAAATATGAAGTAGTATACCAGACTATCACATCATGAAAGATGTGCTGGTGAGGGATGGTGTGGGGATTACACATAGGAGAAGCCCAGGGAGATAGAGATTGGAGATTACTATAGAAGGGACTACTGGATACGATCTCATTCCACATGAGGATGATTTCATCCTATACTAGGAGGGTGAGGACGATCTCACTCCTATGGAGATGAGTGGGCATGAAGAATTCCTGAGGTGCGACACCCCATGTTAATTGCATGGGGTGAGTTTATATTTTAACATCATGTGATGTGGATGATGGAAATTGAAAGTTTAACATTGTACATCTTGAATGTGTGGGGACTCACCCCGCACCCTTTGTACATACATAATTTTCACTCTTTTACCCTTTGTGAAGGGAAGGCACCGGCAATGCCCGATAGGAGTGGGGTGGATGAGTGGTCGGTAGTGGGGTCCACATTATCATGGCTATGAAAAAAAAGAAAAATCCATTAGCATACCTCTTCCAAAAAGTAATACGGCGGGAAATGTGATATAGAAACCACATGATGAACCTCGATATCACTATGCACAAGCCTAGAGGGTCTCATAGAGGAGGTTCACACAAGATGTGGGAGTTGTGCACAAGAGGGGATCAATCATGTTTCTTTGAGGTAAAGATAGACATGGAGTCCTAATTAGGATATGAACACAATATTTGAGACTTTCATGCAATAAATAATGCAACTGAGTGAAATATGGGTGTTCACAATAAATATGGTTTGTAAAATAATGTTCTTTTGCGTGCACCTGCTTTAGGCTATTGATGCATGAATGAAGGTACTTTTGTGTGCACCTTCCTTGGGCCAAAGAATAAAGGGGTGAGGGACAATCCCAATTGGGCCCACCCAAATAGGGACCCATAGGGGACCATTCTTGCACAATCCTATACATTTAAGACCTAATTTTTTTGTAGTCGCAGAAGGGGTCGTCTGGTGCATGCGAGAGTAATGATTTAACTACCATAGAGATGCCCTGAAAAGGGTAGGATTCCCTTCTATTTATTGGTGAGATTATTGGTGGGAGTGCGCAAGAATATTGGATCGAAAGGAATTATTTGATGTCTCGTTG
This sequence comes from Viscum album, assembly GCA_963277665.1. NCBI lineage: Eukaryota > Viridiplantae > Streptophyta > Magnoliopsida > Santalales > Viscaceae > Viscum > Viscum album. The sequence goes on from OY728141.1 coordinate 519,795,698, forward strand.
GGAGCATAGGGGTTTTATGCACGTTGTTTTTTCTTGCGCACAACCATGAAAACTTAAGTGTGGATGTGTTGGCGGTTTTTGGGAGGCTTGTTTGAAATATATCCTTTGACATCAAAATGGGTGCATAAAGTCCTTATTACGGATTTTCTTCTTGCACTAAAGTCTCCAAAATTATGTGTGACACCCCTCACCTTCTTATAATTGTCCATTCAGTGATATTGGGTCTTTAGTTTGTTCAAAGATGGTGACATGTGGACTCAAGTGGATTTCGATGCCAACAAATTCCCCCCCTCAGAATCTTACCAGGAAGGGGACCAGAAGGTCAGGTTCCGAGGGAAATTACGAAGAGAATAGTTTATTCATAGAGATGCATGAAACTTCTGTGGATTGTCAAGTATGGTTCCATGTGTGTGCGTGAGGGATCGGGTTTGTGCCTACATAAATGCGCGTGGGGGGAGGGTATGCATAGTAATTAAACTTTCTTTATGATAATCTATTCCTCTCTTGTGTGCATAAGATCCTGACACTTTCACAGAAGACCCAAATTCAAAAAGTGATTTTCATACAGCCGCTAAATCCTGCATTCAATATAATTTGCTAGATTTTTTACAACTGCACTCAATTTTACACACAACTAGTTGTCTTACGCACCAATCCTCAATCTTTCGCATCAAGACCTTGGGGATTTTATAAATCGATCGATATGGATATAAAAAAACCACTGTTAAGAGGGAAACTACCTTTGCTTCATGAAGGGCTGATATGATTAAGAATCCTCTTATAATTCATGCCTGAAGGGTACTATCAGAAAATCATATGTTCCGGTACATGCTGACACAATCTCAGAAGGATTATGTCTTAATCGATAATCTCCCTCAATTGAATATTAGGATATTGGAAAAAATGGTCATCCCAATCTTTAAAGCTGACTCACCATGGCTGTGGGTCACGTGTGAAGACAACCTTCAGTGGTACACATTAATTAACCATTGAAATCCGACTAGGGAGACTCAAGATATAGATATCTATGTTTTAAATTTGAATACTATGACAGTCATGTGGAGTGAACCGATGATTGAATAATTCACCACCCACTTTGCAAGCACCTTCCAAAGTAGCGTAATGATTGAAAGTTTTGGCTGGAATCATGATTGATAAATAAGGTCTAGGGGGAACATTACGAATGAATGGGTATGGTTGTTTTGGGTATGCCCCATATGAGAATAGATTGGGGAAGATCAAAAAAACCTCGGGCTATTTGAAGTTGTATGTACATCACAATTTCATATCTACCACAAATAGGAACTAGTGCTAAAGTTGTCAAGCTGGTGGTCCCTTGAAACAAACACATTCCACCTCCACCATGGGGAGGGCGGTATCAGTCTTTGAGGGATCCATTGCACCAGAGGCATTATTCTAAAGGGACATAAATATGATGAGTTCCACCAATAGATAATATATGTAGAGAATGATAATTAACCTTCATATTCATATGGTATCTTCTAGACATGGGGAATAAGAGGTTGGGGATCAAATTCATTCTGAAGGAAATTTTATACCTAGTGTGGGTCAACCTATTCCATAAGAGGGATGAGTGTGTGAGGATGTCAGGCATAGGGAGGCAGTGCCTGACCACATCTCGATGGGGAAATGTTGGATCATTTTGAGGGATCAAGTAATCAAAATAATATCATTCATTGGGCTTCAGTGTTAATGAGAGTCATGATCTGTAGGTGCGATATTACGCTTTCCTCACTCCCTTCCATAGCAGGTGGCTGCTGCCAGTGCGACAAAAAATGACAGGGTCTGCCTAAGGACACTAGTAAATGTTGTGTTCAGTCTAGCCTAAATTATAGTCAATCATTGAGTGCCTTTATTGGTAAGGATATACATTACTCTAGGTTTCATCTCATGGGAAGGCATGGCCATGAGAATTTTTAAACCATTCCTGTAACACCCAGATGTTTTTATGAAATATTTTCTTTAAATAATTTTTTTTTCTTCAGCAAATTTATTTATATACAATCATGAGTTTAAATGAACCATGAGATTCAATTAATATAAAATTTTCATTATAGACTAGCTTTTAGGTTAGATGGAATAATTATAACTAACTTCTGAGAATTCATTATAAATTCATTGGCTATTAATTACTTATGAAAAATATAAATCAATTAGGTATTTGTATTTTTTGAGTAAATAAATTTTTGGTAATGAAATAAATGAGATATAAATATGTTATATACTTAATAAAATATTATTGATAATCATACAATGGATATTTTAGTCATAGGGTATGGATAAAACCCTATTTTATGTATAAGAACCTTTTTAAAGGTTAATTTTTAAACCTTTGAATGGAGAACCCATTTTAAATCAATATTTTGAAAAATTAATAATTTCTATATGAAAACATAATCATGTAATTTTTAAGTGGGATATAAAAATTTACTTTGTATAAATTTATGATATTTTACTAATAACTTTCATGTTTTGATGAATAGTTAAAATACGCTAAATTTTAATTAAAGAATTTTTTTTTCATTGAGATAATTTTTATGGTTAAATTATAATATTGAATGGTTTTAAAGTATAAATATATTATATTTTTAACACATAATATAATTTATTTCATTATCATTAAATCTAAATTTATTTCAATGGTAAAAACATTTCAATATTTTGCAAGGTTTTAACTTTTCAAACCCATTTTCTCATTTCATCAACATGAATTATTTTAAATTAATTACTGAAAAATATGTGTTTTGAATTAGAAAAAATGTGTTTCATATTTAGAATCATAAGGTCCAAATATTTTGAATAAATATCTTATATTTTTGGACAGTATGAATAGTAACTTCAGTAATTATTTTATTTACCATGGTTAAAGGGTAAATCCGGAAAAGAAGGGTAAATAATAATAATTTAATATTATAAAACTACCCTAAAACGTGTACTAATACTATTATATAAGATTTTTTAAACCATGGGAATACTTGGGTCTATTTTGGGACCCCATGGACCCACTTGGATGTGAGAATGACATTTTATAAAAATTAATTTGAAGTAAAGATAATTATTACACAAACATATATCTTCTACTAAATTGATTTTAATATACGGTTATATAACTGATATCTATGTCTATAAATATTCATTAAAAATATAAATATATTTCTTATATCATGGTATTTAATTTATAATTTTTAGACATTAGATAAATATGTTCATTTATGACACAATTTTGATGTAGTGATTACCTCATTAATGAAAGATTCAAATGAAAGAATTTAGAAATAATAAAATAAATTTAATTTTAAAATTTTTAGTTCATAATTTTTTTGTATTACATTCACATGCTAAGGATTATTTAATTACTTTTTTTATAATGAATTATGTTCTTATGTCTTTTTTATAAAGTTGGGTACGAATAGTGTCCAAATTTGACAAAATTCATAACATAAAAAATAAAATAGTTTATTAAATTATATCAAATTTAATAAAATATAAGATTCCGATAAATAGTTAATATAAGTCCAAATAATTCATAAATAAACTTTTTTTAGTCCTTTGACATGATATTGTAATTACATTAACCCAAAATGTGTAAATAACATGATATCACGGTAAGGTTATGAAGGGTAAAATAAGGGTTAAACCAGAAATATAAGGATACAAAAATATTCCAAACTTGTATAAAAATTATTATATGATGGTTATTCTAACAAAAATCATCATATATTTGAATTAAATATGTTTCGGACAATTTTTAATCGAAATTGAGTTTATAAAAAATTAACATTTTGTGAGTTTCCTAAAGTGTCCCTCTCCTCTCTTATAAAAGGGAAAGCCATCCATCTCATCTTCACTCTATTTTTAGCCTTAAAAATCTAAAAAAAATACAGAAAATTTCCTTTAAAAACATCCATAAATACATTTTATAGGTAATGGTCTTCTCAAAATACCATATCTAGTTCCCTAAGTGGAAATTTAATGGAGGCACGTCTAGGAAGGGGTAATCTCTTCTACAGATTCTTTCAAATTTATTTCTTCTTATACATTAAATTATTTTTTTGTTTCATTAAAAAGTAATAAAAAAAGTTTCACTCATATACTTATATGTCATTATAAATATGAAACAACCCTATTTCACCTTCTACCTATCCTACGAAAAATGAAATCACAGCGCGTGTGTACGTACGACTTACCGTCTCTATGTCGCGTTGTAATCTATTTTTCACCACCACCTTACATGGATAGGTAAAATGGTAAAAATAATAAATATATTTTATTATTGTAACAATATACTAATTCTTAGATACTATACAATATGCAATTAAATACCATTCAACAATTATGGGAATGATATCATTGCTCGTGCATACGTATGGCTTACCGTCTCTAGGGTGCGATGTGATTTGTTCTACATAATCATTATTAAACCATGATTATATAAATGAATTTAATTAATCAAAATGATATATATTATACTAATAATATCCATTAAATTATATAACTATAACATAAAAATAAGAATAAGAACTGATCCAGAAAAACATACAAAAGAACATAAAGCAGTTAATACACGAATAAGAAGTGACAATGAAATATCACTAACCAATGTATGAAAATATAATAATAAATGTTATCATAAAAATTATTATGAATTTTTAATAAATCATTAACGTTATTTAAATCAGTATATAGGAGTTTCTGATATATACTAATCATATCAGACCTAGAGTACGTGATAACTTTGAAAATCTTGTTTTTATCGGAGATTGTTTATTCATAAGTATTTACTAGGGTATATTTATCATCAACATCTAGGTTTCATAAATTATAATTTCAAAATATTATTTATATCCTTCTATAAATTTTTAATTTTAATTTAAACCATTGGTGAATTTTTACTAAATGGTTTGAATGGAATCTTTTGTCGTTCTCGGAATGTGGTACTTTTAAACCTTTTTGGGAAAAGTACAGGAATAATGTTTTTTAACTTATATAGAATTAATGGATTTTTTTGGTTTCAGTACATCTTATTTCCGTGAAGCTTCCTCTAAAATATTTCAAGATTATTTTCAACTAAATGTTTTTTCATTTAAATTGGGTGTATTTTTTAGAAAAGAAAATGTTTTTGGTAAAAGATAAGATATTTTCTTCAAGGATATATTTCAAGTGTTTTCTCAAAATTATTTCCCATCTACGATGTCACTCTTTAAATAAGGGTATATTTATATAACTGTTAAAACAATGATTTTATTTTGTTTATGATGGAATTTTATTTAGTAAATCCATTTGTATTATATCAATTATTAATGAATAATGTTTAAGAAACCCATTTTACTGCATGGGTTATGCTATGGTAAACGTTTTTATGTTTTTGTGGAATACGTAATAATGGTTTCATTATGAGATGGGTGAGACCTACATATATATCCAATGAAGTGGGTAAAGATTTATATCTCATGTGATAGACATGGTTGAAACAACAAGTAAATATGGTTCTGTGATATAGGGCTGGAACGAGGAGTGAACTCAGTTCAGTAATAGACTTTGTCTGCTAGGATGGTCTCGGAAATGAGAATTGGCTAATATTAAATGATTTTATTTACTTATGTGTAGATTCCATAAAGTTTCATGTCTTATGTTTTTACTATTGGGATTCCATTTCACTTTTATGATTTATCCCATGACATGATATTGTAATATTTTATATGTAGGATAAGATTTTCAAATGTTATGTTCTTATGAATACAATATGATTGATATTTCCTTTTTTTACCCTTAATGAGAATTTGAGATCACCCCTTTATATTTTTCTTTTCCACATGACATGAACAATGGTATAAAGTATTATATGTCAAAATGGATTCTAGTCGTGATGAAATAAACGGGATACAATATAGATGTTTTATGAACTAGTTGTTTATGTTTCCTAGTTTCTAAATACATTATAAGTATATGGTTCTATCATGGTTTTGTTGTATATTGTAATAAATATAATTCAATTTGGAAGTAATATAAATTTATGTAGAGAAACTGTCTCTATAGTTGGTATCAGAGGAAAGGTATAGTTACCCTTTTGAAATTAGTATGAGAAAGCCTTAAGGATATATCTAAGTATAGGGTGAAATCCTAGTGTTTTAGAAATGACCATGAATAACCTAGGATAAAACCTAATGTTTCCCAAATTGAAATTTTATTCTTGATTATGGGGTTTTCCAATTATGATTAGTGTTTCTCACACTATGCTTCTTGGTTTTTGTCAATAGCATGAACCAGAAGAAACTGCATTAATACTGAATGTGATGGGCCATGCAACGATTGTCCCCATGAGAAACCAAATTCTATGGGAGATGGAATGAAAAATCTTTTATCCATTCTCACACAACCTCCTCAAGCTATGAATCATACCAGACTTCCAAACAAGAAAATGAGGGAGCAACATTCTGTTGAATCCTTCATGAGCCAGCATCCACCTTCATTTAGTGGGTCTTCTAATCCATTAATCGATGAAAAGTGGATCAGTACCACTGAAAAGATATTTTCAGTTCTAAAATATTCTAAACATGATAAATTCATCTTATCATTATATCTTTTGGAAGGTGAAGCTGATCAATGGTGGAATATTATCAAGAATATGAGGAAAATATATGAAATTGAGTTCATGGAATGGGATGATTTCAATAAATTGTTTTTCAATAAGTAATTTCCTCATATTATTTGAATAAAGATGGATAAGGAGTTCCTTGAACTTAAGTAAAAGGGTGATGAACCCATGGTAACTAAAAATAAAATTTTACAAGACATTCAAGGTACACTTCTGGAATTATTATCCAACCTCAGAGTAAGATTGATCTATTCATTAGTGGCTTAAAACCAAGCCTCCAAAGGGAATTATCCAAAAGGGACTTCAATAGATATGAGGAAATTTTTTGATGTGCTCTCAAGGTTGAGATGGATATTAGAGTAACCCATCATTCATATGGGTTTGATAAGAAGATAAAAATGGAATTGAAGAGAAAATATAAAGACCACACTGAAATTAAAGGTGATTATTCTCTTTTTCTCAGTGTTGAAAGAAATATTTATGGAATTGTCTTAAAGGGACTAGTAAATGTTTTAATTGTGGAAAAAAGGTCATCAGGAAATTGAATGTCGAAGTGATGGGAAATTTATGTCAAATGATGTGAACAAAGAAAATCCTACCCCAAATGAACCTTCTACACTTCAATGTTACAAGTTCTAGGAAATGAAGAATTATGGCAATCAATTCCCAAATCTAAGTATTATAGACAATGATAGACGTCAACAAACTCTTAAGGTCAAACACAAAGGAATGTCACGTGCAATTACTATCGGTGACGTGGAGTACGATAATGATGTTGTGAAAGGTATAATTAATATCCACTATAATGTCGAAAATGTTTTATTTGATTCGGGATCCTCGAAATATTATATTTCTAAATAATTTTCTAAGGGGATCATCATATTAGCTCAACAATTAGATATTAATTTAGCTGTGAAAACTCCTAATGGAACAACAGTCACATAAAAAGTTTATAATTATTATCTGGTTTATGATTATTGGAATGTGATTTCTATAAATATTGTGATCATTCCTATAGTTGAATTTTATGTGAATCATGGAATGGATTGGTGATCTTTCTAGGGATCTCATATCAATAGGAAAATAAGGGAAGCCACATTTCATATTTAAGATCAATATATGATCATCTATTGATGCAAGTATGAATATAACCTTCCAGTAGAAATTTCATCAATCTTATGGGTCTTGATTCCATTAAATGAAGGTTATTTATCTAAATCGGTTTGGTAGAAACACATGATTAAGAATACACCCATTATACTGGAGTTTGATGATGTATTTCAAGAGTAATTTCTAGGTCTTCCACAAAAGCAAGAAGTTTAGTTTTCAATAAAACTCATACCGGGTGCTATACCTATTTGAAAGACACCTTATAAAAGGGCCCCAATTGAGTTGCAACAATTGAAGAAGAAACTCCCATAGAATATTGATAAGGGATTCATATTCCCTAGTGTGTCACCTTGGGGAGAAATTGTTCTATTTTTTAAGAATAAGGATGGATCAATGAGACTCTATATTGATTATGGAGAACATAACAAGATCACTATCAAGATAAAATATCCTCTCCCATGCATTGATGACTTATTTGACCAACTACACAGAGCTCAATACTTTTCCAAGATTGATCTTTGTTAGGTATATCATCAATTAAGGGTAAAAAGGAGGATATATGAAATAAGACATTCTATACAAGGTATGGACGCTTTGAATTTATAGTGATGCATTTTGGTCTTAAAAATTCCACTATTATCTTCATGGATAAAATGAATAGTCTTTAGAGACTATCTTGATCAGTTTTTGATAGTCTTTATAGATGATATTCTTATCTATTACAAGAGTAGGGAAGAACATGAATGTCACTTGAGAATTGTACTAATGACCGTGATAAAGGAGAGTATTTATGACAAATTTACCAAGAGTGAGGCATAAAAACATTCATTTATGGGTTAAATAATCTCAAGAGAGGGGATATTTATGGATCAAGCAAAAATAGAGGTTATTGAAAGATGGTTGAGACCGACAAAAATAACTGAGATCTGAAGATTTCTTATTTTTCCTAGATATTATTAATGTTTTGTGAAAGATTTTTCATGATTGTCTAATCCACTCACCAAGTTGACTTGGGAAGGAGTTAAGTTTGTTTGGATGGAGAAATGTGAATAGAATGTCAAAGATCTAAAAATAAGGTTATCCACAACACCAATACTCACACTTACTTGTAGTAGATAATGGTTTGTGATATATATGGTGATGCATCCAATAATGGTTTGGGGTGTTTTCTCATGAAAATTTATATGGTGAAAGCTTCTTCCTCTTGACAGTTGAAAATCAATGAGAAAAATTACCCAACTTGTGATTTGAATTTAGTTGTGGTAATACTTGCATTAAAAATAAAGATTCATTATATTTATAGTGAAATGTGTAATATTTACACTGATCATAAATGTTTAAATAATATTTTCACTCAAAAGGATATGAATATAAACCAAAAAATATGGTTGGATTTGATAAAAGATAACAACGGATCAATACATTAACACCCTGGGAAAGTGAAAAAAGTGGCATATGATTTGTGATGAAAATAACATTCTAGATTATCCAAGACGAGGATCATGAAAGATCCAAAATTTATGAATTAGAAATGGATGGGTCAAGAATTTTTAATGTAAGGGGAGGAATCTTATCTTTATCAAATGAATTTTCAACAATATATACAAGTGAATATTAAAGAGGCACAGAAGGAAGATATAGAGTTACAAAAGAAGATGAGAAATGTTCCGGAATTCAACTTTGATGGTGATAAAATAATAAGGTTCAGAAACCGGTTTTTTATTCCTCCCATACTAGAATTAAAGAAGGAGCTATTGGATGAGGCTCATAGTTCTTCATTCTCTATTCACTCTAGAAGCACAAAGATGTACAGGGAACTGAAAGAGTACTTTTGGTGGGATGGAATGAAAGAATATGTTACCAAATATGTCTCTCGATGTTTGGATGGTCAGTAATTTAAGGTTGAGAGACAAAAGTCTAAGGGGATGTTACAACCCTTACCCAAACTAGAATGGAAATGGGAAAATATCATTATGGAATTTTCCATAAAAACTCCCAAAACATCCAAAGGCAATAATTATATCTGGGTTATTTTTGGTCTTTTTACAAAGTTTCACATTTCATCCATATTAGAGAGGGTTTCTCTCTTTATCATCTTTACAGGATATATGTAAAGGAAGTGGTAAGATTCCATGGAGTACCACATTCCATTATATCTAATCAGGATCTGAGTTTTACCTCCATGTTCTGGCGAAGCCTTCAGCATGATCTGGATACAGAGTTAGGATTTATCACTTCTTATCATCCTCAGATAGGTGGTCAGTCTGAGAGTACAATTCAAACTCTAGACGACATGTTAATAGCATGCTCTATGGATTTGAAAGGTAGTTGGGATCAACACTTACCATTGGTGGAATTTTCGTACAATAATAGATTTCACTCCAATATTTATATGTCTTGTTATGAATCCCTATATGTAACAAAGTGCATAACTCTAACTTTCTGGGATGAAGTTGGGGAAAGAAAGATATTAGAACCTGATATTGTTAATTAAATGGCAAAAAATGTCAGATCTATTCAACAACACATAAGATCAGCTAATAGTCGACAAAAAGGTAATGATGACAACCAAAGAAATTAAATAGATTTGGATGTTGGTGATAAGGTGTTCTTATGAATACCTCCCTGTAATAGAGTATTGATATTTGGAAAGAAGTTCAAACTGAGCCCAAGGTATATTGGTCATTTTGAAATACTGGGTAATGTTGGGAAGGTAGCTTATAGATTGGTGCTTCCACCGAATCTCTCTCAAGTTCATGATGTGTTCCATGTATCTCTCTTGAAAAAGTACATACCTGATACCTCACATGTACTAAGCTCATAAGTTATACCACTGGAGAACGACCATTCTTATAAAGAACAACCAATAGAGATTCAGGATTGTAACGAATATGTTCTACAAAACAAGACCACTCACTTGGTTAAATATTTATGAAGGAACCACCAATTTAAATAATCTACATGGGAATGTGAGGATATGATGACGGAGAATTATCCTCATATGTTTGTTTCCAAGTGATGAATTTTGAGGAAAAAATTTAGTTTAAAGGGGGTAGAATGTTACACCTCGATGTTTTTATGAAATATTTTTGTTAAATAATTTTTATTATTCAAAAGATTTATTTAAATGAAATCATGAGTTTAAATGTACCACGAGATACCCTTAATATGAATGTATCGTTATAACCTAGTCATTAGGTTAATAGGAATAATTATATCTAACTTATGAAAATGAATTATAAATTCATTGGCTGTTAATTACTTATGAAAAATATAAATCAATTAGATATTTGTATTTTTTTATTAAATTGCTTTTTGGTAATGAAATTAATGAGATATATATGTGTAATATTCTTAATAAAATATTTTTTATATTCATCTAATGGATATTTTAGTCATAGGGTATGAAAAAACCCCTATTTTATGTATAAGAACCTTTTTAAGGTTAATTTTTACACCATTGAATGGATAACAGATTTTAAATTAATATTTTGACACATTGATGATTTATATATGAAAATATAAACATGTTATTTTGATGTAGGATAAAAAAATTACTTTTGATAAATTTTTGATATTTTTCTTATAACTTTCATGTTTTGATGAATAGTTAAAATACACTAAATTTTAATTAAAAAATTTATTGAGGTAATTTATATGGTAAAATAATAATATTTAATTTTTTTAAAGCATAAATAGAATATATATTTACCATTTAATATAATTTATGTCATTACCATTAATTTTATATTGAATTCATATGTAAAAACATTTCAATCTTTTGCAAGGTTTTATCTTTTAATACCCGTTTTCTCATATCTACAATGAAAATAATTTTAAATTAATTACTGTAACATCTGTGTTTTTAATTTCATAAAATGGATTTAATATTTGGAATCATAAGTTCAAAATTATTTGAATAAGTACCTTTTATTTTTGGTCAATTTGAATAGTATCTTCAGAAATTATTTTATTTACAACGGTTAAAGTGTAAATATGGTAAATAAAGGAAAAAATAACAATTTAATATTATAAAACTTATATAAAACGTTTCCTAATCTTATTGGATGAGATAATTTACACCATGGTAATACTAGGGTTTATTTCGGGACACCATGGATTCACATGGATGTGAAAATGACATTTTATAAGAATTAATTTAAAGTAAAGATAATTATAACACAAACATATATCTTCTACTAAATAGATTTTAATAGAGGGTTATATAACTTATATATATGTATATAAATATTAATTATAAATCTTAAAATATTTCCAAAATCATGGTATTTTATTTATAATTTTTATACATTAGATAAATATATTTAATTATGACACAATTTTTATGTAGTGATTACCTCATTAATGAAAAATTCAAATAAATAAATTTATAAATATTAAAATAAATTTAATTTAAACATTTTGATTCCATGCACAAATTTTTCTCATTATATTAACATACATAGGATGAGTTAATTATTTTTTTTATGAACCAGGCTCTTATGAAGTTTTTAAAAAGTCAAGTATGAATACTGTCCAAAATTGACATAATTCATAACTTAAAACATAAAATAGTTTATTAAATGATATTAAATTCCTAAAAATATAATATTCAGAAAAAATTTTAATATAAGTACAATTATTTCATAAATAACTTTTTGTGGGTCGTTTGAAATGATAGTGTAATTTCATTAACCCACAATGTGTAAATAACTTGATATCACAGTACGATTAAAATGGGTAAAATAGAATTTAAACTGAAAATATTAGGATAAAAAGATATTAAAAAATTGTCTATTTTTTTGATGATGGGTGTTATAACCATAGTCATTTTATCATATAATTAGATAAGTTTTGGTGCATTTTTAGTCGATATTAAATTTATAATAAATTAATATTTTGAGAGTTTCCTAAAGTGCCCTTGTCATCTCTTATAATAGGGTAACTCCTCCTTCTCCCCTTCACTCAATTTTTATTATTCATGCTCGGAAAACCCCTAAGAATTTCTTTTCACAACTTCCCTAGTAAAATATTAGAGGTTATGGCCTTTTCAAAAGGCAAACTCTAGTTCCCTAAGAAGAAATTTAAAGGAGGAACGTCGAGGAAGAGGTAATCACTTCTACCTATTCTTTCAAATTTCATTCTTCTTATACATTATTTTATTTAGTTGTTTCATTATAAACTAATAACATTAGAATCACTTGAATGCATATATATTATTATAAATATGAAAAAACCATATTTCACCTTCTATTGATCCAATGAAAAATGAAATCACTGCGTGTGTTTACGTACGAGTTACTATCTACACATCATGGTGTAATATGTTTTTCACCACCAACATAAATGGATGCGTATAATGGTGGAAATAATAACAATATATTATTATTATAACAGGAAAATAATTTTTGTATACCAAACACCATATATTTCAATACCATTGAACAAGTATGGGAACGATATGGTCGCTTGTGTGTATGTACGGCTTACCGTATCCACGATGCGATATGATTCGTTCTACATAATCTTTATTAATCCATGATTATATAAATGAGATTAAGGACAAAATTTTATATTTATTATACTATTACCATGCTGTAAATTATATAACTATAACCTAACAAGATTAATAAGATCTTATCTGACAAAACATACATAATAACAGAAAGCAGTTAATACCCAAATAAAGAGTAACAATGAAATTTTATGAACAATGGAATGAATATATGATCATAAATGTTAATATAAAAATTATTATGGTTATGGAATAAATAATTAACATTATTTAAAACATTATATAGGGGGTTCATATACATACAAATCATATCAGACCTAAGGTAAGGGATAACTTTCAAGTATTGTTTTTATCCGAGATTGTTTATTCATAGGTATTTACTAGGGTATATTTGTCATCTATATTAAAATTTCCTAAATATATATTTAAAAATATTATTTATATACTTATATAATTGTTTAAATTCAATTTTACCCATTGGTGAATTTTTACTAAACTATATGAAGGGAATATTTTGTCATTCTCGGTATGAGGTACTTTTTGTCTTTTCTGGAAAAAGTACGAGAAGATTGTTTATTAACTTATACGGCATGAATGAATGTGTATGGTTTAATGACATCTTATTTCAATGAATATTTATAAAAATTATTTAAATATTATTTTAAACTAAATTATTTTCTATTAAATTGGATGGCACTTTGAAGAAAGAAAACATTTTTGGAAAAAGAAATGATATTTATCTCTGTAATTAATTTCAAGTGTTTTCTCAAAAAAAATTACATATAAGATGTCAATATTTAAATAGGGATATATTTTTCTCCCTATTATTATTATGATTTTATTTTATTTATGATGTAATGTTATTTAGGAAATCTATTTGTTTTATATCAATTATGATGAAATGATGTTGAACAAACCCATTTTACTACATGGGTTATGTTATGGTAAATGTTTTTATGTTTTTTTGGAACATGTAAGAATGGTTTCATTATGATATGTGTGGGACCTATATATCCTTCCAATTCATTGGGTAAAGATTTATATCTCATGAGATATATATGGCTGGAACGGAAAGTATATTTGGTTCAGTGATACAGGGCTGGAACGAGGAGTGAACTCGGTTCAGTAATGGACTATGTCTACTATGATGGTCTTAGAAATGAGCCTTTACTAATATGAAATTATTTTATATGATTATGTGTAGATTACACAATGTTTTATGTCTTATATTTTTACTATTGGGATTACATTTCACTTTTATGATTTATCCCAAGACTTGATATTGTGATCTTTTATATGAAGGATATGATTTTCAATTGTTAAGTTCTTATGAATATGATAATATTGATATTTAATTTACCTACCCTTATTGAGAATTTTATCTCTCCCCTTTATATGTTTCTTTTCTCTGGGTCATGAATAAGTATATTATGTTTGATATGCCAAAAAGCAGTCTAGTTATGATGAAATGAATAGGAGACAATGAAAATGTTTATGAACCAGTTGTATATGTTTCTCAGTTTCTAAAGACACTATACCTATAAAGTCTTATAATGGTTTTTTATATGATATAATAAATATACTTGAATTATTAATTAATACCAATGTATGTAAACAATTCGTCACTATAATTCCAAATCCTTTATGATTGTATTGTAGCTCATTTCAACGGATATGGATTCCAAAATTTCATCTTTCCTTCAGGAAATAGCCTACAACCATATTTGTTGAACATTATTGGGGTAAAAATACTAATTATCAATGAGGAAGTGATCAAGATCTAGATTGAAAATTAATAAAACATCAAATTTCACCAAATACACACCTGGTCGACCAGATTGTGGATGACCTACATGGTCCATTAGAGAATAGGGAATATCTATAGAGTATTAGGGGTGGCATGAAAATAGCCTAATATGATGGAAAGATATTTTGTGAGACATACATTCCATCATTCTTTTCTGTAATATTTGAGTGCCTACAAAAAATTCCAAAGAAAGTGTATAAAACTGTATAGGAGGAGAAGAAACCTTGTATCCTTCAATATTTTTGGTTCATGTTGACAACCACCATCATTGGATACTAAATTATACTCCCCCTCCACCACTATTCTTGACGTCTTCCTATAAACGAAATATGATGATCACTAGGTAGCAGCTTGTCAAAAAGAAATTTTGTGAAGAAACATTTGGGATGGTGAGAAACCACTAGGGGAGCAATACATGAGGCAATAGAGGTGGAAGGGATTGCATGAGCCAGAACCTTGGCATCAAAAATGTCACAGGATGAGGCTGCACCCCTTCCTTTTGAAGATGGGTGGTCTTGAAGACAACATCATGGACTAGCTAGAGAGTCCCTTGGAAAACAATTAAGGTATCTCCTTCAACCCACTATCGATGTTATCTTCCCAACCATATGGTATGGGTGGAGAATGTTATGATAGTCACTGCCAGCTGAGGACCTATGGTGAAGATGAGCATGAGGTGGAATTTATCTTCCAAAAGTAGGGAACATTTAGAAAGTGGACAGGGTTGGATTTCATCACCGGTATGCATACATAAAATATGTTGACATTTGAGCATGTGAAAAAGGGAAATATAAAGAACCACATATCTTGGAAAAGTGATACTCGGTCAAGAGAATGATCCTGAAGAGATTCCACCGAAAGATGATGGCCATTAATAAGAATCCAAATAAGAGGAAGAATAATAAGAGTAGTAGTAGTAGTAGTAATAATAATAATAATAATAATAATAATAATAGTTAGAAGAGTCTGTAGATGGGGAATCTAAAATGACAATGACTCATCAGCGGATTCCAAAAGAGAGCAGTGAGATCTGAACCTCTAACAATGAACTTGGTGAACATCTCAAAGTAAGTCTTGACTTATCTCTCTTGGTCCATTGTCTTTCCACAACCTGAATCCACTAACCAAACCATACCTTGTATAGGATCATAACAGTGATGATTAGTAATCCTCCACTATTGGGGTGAGAATGTGTCAATGGATATATGGGGAATTCCCTTGGGCATGTATCTGGGGTTGATCAAGGCAGCAGACCGATCATGGCTGAAGCATCCAGAGGTGATCCAGTTAAAAGGGTCAAAGTGATAAACTCAAAATCCTAGACCATTTGTGCACTAGTTATAATCATCGAATTAACAAGTTATAAGGGTTCTCTAGTTGTGGAAGTCCCTACGGTTACTAAAGAAATAAATCTGACTGTACTCATATCTCATAAGTCAGTTCATTCATATACTCATAAAAATCACCTAATGATCTTGTTAACTGAGGTGTCCATTTCATTAAGTGATCATAAGTTGACAAATCCAGTAAAAAGATGAGTTCGGGACATATATGGGAACTCCCCGGACAACTATACCTATCCATGAGGATCCAATCACTCGATTTGATCCCATCATAGCACTCAGTGAGTAAGATGTTATGGCTACAGGTGATTCCACTCTAAGGGTTGGACCTGAAGCTAGTGATGGTGAATTTTATGAGGAAGTGAGTGAAAAAGGTCACTCACATGTCACCGAACCTAATACCTCATGAAGGATACTGGAAGAATATCCTTCCACTGAGTTTTTGGTTATCTTTATTGAATACAAACTTGTTGACCAATAGGAAATGGGAGATTCTAATTTGGATGCAATTGAAGACAGTCTCATGAATTAGTGCATGGAATATAAGTTCATTAAGTGTATAATTGATTCCCAAGAGACACAATGAATAATCCAAATTGGGTAAATCCTCACTTGGTTATGCTTTCTCTGTGCTGGAGAGGGGGATGCTCACCATCTCCATATGAAAGTCTATGATTACCTTGCCAAACAAATGCAGTAAATTAGCCAGCACTTAGAATCTTCAAGGTGCCTAAAGTAATCTAACAACATCCAAAATATCTAGGAGAAAAATAAGAGATAAAATACATAGAAAGATAGGAAAATGAGTGTTCCACATTTTTCACTAATAATTTGGAACTAATCACACAATTGTTGGTATAGATGATGGAGGCCCAAGAGCAACTGAAGCATGGAGCCACCAAGTAGCTGAACTTTGATCTGAACATGACAGGAAATAGATTAAGACTGATGATATTATCTCTACATCCTTTTATGAGGATAGGGGACTCAAGATGTTTCAAGATACTCTGGAGGGCACAAGCTTGAAGGTGGTAGTGTTGAAGTGTTCTGTTGAAGGGGAAATACATAAGGTTCGTGTTTTTTTCAAAAAATATGAAACATTAATTATTTCTTGCTTTCCTAATTAAAATTTCATGCATGGAAATATTTCATTATATCATTAATTAATTCACCTTTATTATATCATTTAAGTAACTTATGATACATCTCTATGCTCATGTGGTTCATGCCCGGTGTGAGAAACAAGGGGATAATACATATCCAGTCACTTTTTATGAGAGTGCCAACTATTTATTGAATACTTGGGGTCTTCTATTTTTTATGGAAAACCGAGATTTTTAGGGATGAGATAGATTTTAATTATGGAAGAGGGGTCTCATAATATCCCACATTCCTTTCCAAATGTGCTCTAGTGCCCGAGAAGGATAATGCTAGGGGCATTAGAATAAATTTAAACCAAAGGAAATGGGAACTATGAATCACCAAACCATAAATTAGGAACATAGGGAGGATGGAATCATGATGTAGTAAATCAAATGACCATATTATAAACACATCATTCGTACCAATATCCTTAAATGTGGATAAAAAATGAGGGCCACTCTTTGAACATGTTTGAATGATGAGACCTAACTCTAAGTTTCATCTAATGCCCTTTGAAATGTTTTCCTAGGACAATAGGTGTGATGATGTGTCATAGCCAAGCTATTACGGGGCCACTTCATATATGAAAGAGGATGAGGATACAAATAAGGGGCACCTGAAGTGTGGGGTGGAGTTATGAAATGTATGAAAGTATTCCAATAGTTAAAATTATGCCACCATGATTAAAGAACGTTGGTGTAGGAGCATTAGGATGAAAAAAAATAAAACCTATTTTCTATGGGAGCATCATCTTGGATGCCAAGAAATAGGTGAACAAGTGAACAATTTCATAGATGACCATCAGTGAGGGAGAAGACCTCTTAGGAGAGGCTAAGTACTCTTTTCATTTTTATGTCATGAAAGTGAGGATGATGAATGAAATGTTTAACGAAATATAGTAAGGACGATGCATGGTATAGTTTAATGTCATGCGATCATGATGTTTCATGCAATTTAACATCACGAGAATCTTATTTTACACATAGTTTAAGGTCATACTACCTGGGCCCTGGAAAATAGTTTAAAGTCATGTTACATGGACTATGAGGTCAATTCCTAGAATGTTTTCATGGAATGGAGTAGATAAACCTAACATGAATGAGCCAAAGGGGGATTTCACACCACAAAAATACCAAGTAACAAATGGTAAGGAGGTATATGTGATCTGATGGGGGAAAAAACCTGACATGAATGAAGTCCATGGATAACCACTACCACACCACATACCCCTGTGGGGATTATACATTAAGGTTGTAGAGTTTGGACAATAAATAGGGATGGGGGATCAAAAAGCCTAATAGAAATGTGGCTATCCCTGAAAAAATGCCTAGGCATCATTTCATATCTTATAAGGGTGGATAAAAATCCATACGTAATTATTGAAGATAGTGTACCTGGATACCAACACTAGTGGGGACTTTCCTCTTTGTTGTGGAAGCTGAAACATCCCATAATTATTATGGGGCATCCTAAACTGGTCCAGGGTAAGATAACAGTTTAATGTAATGTCGATGACATCAACTGTTAGTCTAGGTTCATAGATATTGAACCATACGGGGTTGATAAAGTGGACTTATAGTGTGGTATTATGAAAAACCTGACATGAATGAGGCTAAGGAGGTCGAACACCACACTACAGATCCTAGTGGAAGCTTGCATACAATTTAAGGTCATGTTTCTTATAAGATAAAGAGGAACAACCACACCAAGGGTACAATTGGGGCACATAAGAGTTAGAACCCAA
Source organism: Viscum album (assembly GCA_963277665.1). Taxonomy (NCBI): domain Eukaryota; kingdom Viridiplantae; phylum Streptophyta; class Magnoliopsida; order Santalales; family Viscaceae; genus Viscum; species Viscum album. The sequence goes on from OY728141.1 coordinate 519,814,976, forward strand.
CATGAATGAGGGTGAAGGGGTCCCACATGCCATGTATATTCCATAATATGAACTATATATTGTTTATATTCATAGATATTGGACCATTATTAAGGCCAAGAGGATGATGGTTTGGAGTAATTTGTGGCTACACGCAAAGATGAAATGTCTGAGAATTAATACATGTCTCATAAATATGGTAATTAAGACATACCAAGTTCTGTAATTCTGTTTAGTTTAACATCATGTTTTAAGGATGATGATGTCGTAGATTAAGTTCATATGATAGGACTGGCCCAAGAATTTTATTGTAATGTGGTAAAGATTCTTTTAGAGGTGTTTCAAAATGGATGTGCATGGAATGGGTGACGAAAACCCAATATGAATGGGGATCAAATAGGTCCACACCAAAACACATACCTTAGAGAACAACATAAAGAGGATCTTCATTAAAGGAATTGTAATTTGGACTATAGGGATCCAAGTTTTTGGTCATTGATTTCAGACCATAGGGTCTTGCATCCACTTTATGTGGATACAAACTCTACCAAGACTCCTAATACCACATGAGCCATGTTCAATGTGGGAAACAAAGTGTGATCTTTGGTTTTACCCATCATATGGGAGCACACAATTCTGGAAAGGAAATGTTAGGTGGGAATGTCCTAGACATGCTAAAATTCCCTCTCAACATGTGCAGATTCATGGAGAGGCAACACCAGGGGTGTTGGGGAACAAATAAAGAATTGGAAGTTGTAAAATGTGAATAACTGAACCTGATATTTTAAAAAAAATGATTGTGGAATGATTATGGGGGATAATTGTTGACCTTATTCAAAAAATAGCATCCATATCATGTTAACCTGGATGGGGAAAATGAGATTTGACTTCTTACCTTCACTAAAACATGGGACCTAATTTGAAATGTATTCCAAATCCTTCTAAAGAATTTACCCAAAAAGGCAAGTGAGTCGATATGGCATATCCAATCCATTAGGGTGTCCCTTTAAAGGTGTAAGTTCATGGGAGATAGATAAAGGGACACATGATGCAAGGAAATGGATTGGGGGAATGTCCTTGTGGAATCCAACACATCAGATCTCATACCATCGCACATTCAATCATGTTAGTGTGGAACATCTATAGGAGAGATCATATTTTCCTTCAAGGATCACGTTATTAGGTATGGTATTTCAAAAAATTTAAGGTCGTGATTCATAGACCAAAAGCTCTCAGTTTATGTTCAAAGAGTGAGGACCATAGTTTCCTAGTTTGACATCATGTGTATAGAACATATCTGTATAGTTTAACAGTATACTATAATGATAAAAATTTCACATATTTTATCATTATGTGAATATGAAAACCAAATCCCAAATTAGAACCGTGTGGTTCATCAAATAACCCAACATAAAATAGGAACAAAATTTTGTAGACCAAACCATACATTCTCAAAGGGGAACCCATGCAAAAAAGATAAAAAGGTGAATTCACGATTCTGTAGTAGGGACCAAGGACAAAATTCCCAAGTGTCACTACATATACTATGATGGAATAAATTAATACACATGTAGTTCTTGGTGATGGAATAGAAAATGTTCACTTCCCAAAGGGGTGACATCCTCTCAAATGAGAAAATCAGGGTTGTTATGCGATTTACTATCATGAAAACTAGGACCCCAAAAATCTTAATTTATGTTTGTAGAGTTCAGAATGAAAAGGGGGAGATGTGAAGTGAGTCATCATGATGAAACCCTATGTGAATGGGGAAAAAGAGGTCCACACCACATGGGACACTCCTAAATGATACTCATGCCAATGAGCCAAAGGGGTGAAATTTTGGTTGGGCCTAATGAATAATCTCATGTGCATTCTTAAATATTCCATCAGGATGTGAATCAAGAGATACATAGTTCTTGAATTCCATCTAGTTTAATATTATATGGTAAGGATGTGGTAGGGGTTCTTTAAAAGAAACATGGATGGTGAAACCACCATGACCCAAGGTGAATGAGGACCAAAGAAATCCACACCACACCAAACCTTCCTATGGAGGAAAACCAGACCAAGAGATGATGAAACAGTTCATGATTCTGTGGCTTCACTTGAGGAAAATATGTTCAATCATTCTTATGTATCATACAAGAATGGGAATCAAGCCACATGCTATTCTAGAATATGGAACTGTAGATGGCCAATGATAAAAAGAGGGGTGATATTCTAACAAATGAGAAAATTGTGGTTGTTACGTATTTTATTTTCTTGTGACTAGGACACTAAGAATATTAGTTTTAGGTCATATAATTCACACCAATTAAAGAGGAGTTGTGAAGTGTGGCATCATCTAGTAACCCAACTTGAATGAGGACCCAAGAGGTCCATGCCACATGGGACATTCCCTGAGGATAGATAGCCCTAGGGGACAAAGGGGTGAGCTCGTGATTCTATGGTTGGGCCTAGGGAAAATATGTTTGAGCATTGTTACATATCCCATAATAATGGGAATCAAGCCACACATAGTTCTTGAAGATGAACTAGTATCATACTGATGCTCGGGGAAATTTCTCCCTAGGAGAAGACATCGTAGAACTATGTAGTTTATCATCATCCATCCAAGATCAAAAACATATAGTATAATTTATTTGTTAAGGAAGGTGGTTGTTATGTACTTTATCATTATGAATTAAGGATTTTGGGGATATTATCTTATGGTCATAAAGTTCAGACCATATGATGAGGCTTCCCAATCATTAACATGTGGTCTGATTCCATGAAGTAATCCAATTTGAATGAGGACCAAAGAGTTCCACACCACACCACACATTCCTAAGAATAACTCACAGAGAGTTTTGCATCATAGGGGATGTTGAAAAAGGTTTGGGAGAGTTTGTGTCTATTCCCAATGATGATGTTTATGGGATCGATACATTCCTCAAAAGGATGAGAATCAAACAATACATAGTTCTTGAAATTTTTTGCAGATTAATGTCATGTGGTCTGGATGAAGATGGGGAACAATTTAATGTCATGTAGGATGAAGCATTTTTTATTCATGTAGGACAATGGGTAACTTTCATTTTATGATCATGTAAAAATGACCATAAATGCTTTGGGTTTTAACATATTGAAGTTAAGAAGCATAAATTTAACATCAATTAAAGAAATTAGAAATATTATTTTAAGACCATATATCTCGGACCGATGGGAACACTGTGTAGTTCATCATCATTCTAGATGACTAGAGAAGAAGTTTAATGTCATGCAGGATAATCTGGTTGTTTCATGTAGTTTAAAATCATTTCAAACGGTATTGGTTTGTATGAAAAGTATTTCTTAAAGAACTTGTCATTGGTGGGAGGAGTAATTTCTTCACCATCCATGGTGAACAATGGATGTGCACCATTGGGATATAGTTTGTGAATGAAATAATGCACATCCCATTTTGGGCACAAACATCAGTGGTTTACTTCCAAGAATTATTGATGCCCTCAGAGGAAATACCTAGTTACCATGGAGGAAGGGGAATAGGAGAACTCTATTGTTTAAAACTATATCTATCTTATTCTGGCGCCATCATAGATTATGCATGGTCTGAATCCTATTCTCATCAAGAGCTTCCAGTTCATCCAAATAGACTTTTTCTACTTTTTTTTATGTCTACTGATCATTAATAGCTATACGAAGTGATGGAAACAGAATATAGATGGGTAGAACTTCCTATGTTCCATACACTAGGAAATATAGAGTCACCTTAGTAAAACTCTGAGCTATTTTCGGATAATCCCAAAAGGAATTAGGGAGATTGTACAGAAAACTTATCTTTTTTTGGCCAACAATCTTCTGTAAAATGATTGAGAGGGTTATGTTAAATGACTCAATATTTCTATTTTCATATTCTTAGTTGTGAGATGTATGGTTGGAGGAGATTGTGTCTGTATCATACAACTTTTTCAACTCATCTACCTGAAGGTTGGTATCTTTTTCCATAATAATAGAGTGATGGACTCCCAATAAAAAAATGGTGTTGGAGCTCATGAATTCAATGATAAAATGGTCATTGACTTCCTTGACAATAATTTCCTCTTCCCAATTGGAAAAGAAATCACATGCCATCAGAATGAACCTCCAATGTCGAGATGTTGTTGGTGGGTATGGTTCCACAAAATCGATCCCCCAAAATGTAATGGTTCAAGAGTATTTTTTTAGTTCGGAGGGGATTTTGTGCACGATGAAATTTTTTTCATTGATCTTACTCATGTTATGCCTTTTGGATAAGTCAATATAGTTATGGACTATGGTGGGGAAAAAGTATCCCAACCTTAAAATCTTTAGGGAAACCTTCATCCCTGTCTGATGAGCACCGAAGGACCCTAGATGGAAATATTACATACCCTTAGGAATATCATTTCCTTTAATGCACTGGAGGAGTATTCCATCATACCCTCATTTATAGAGAGTCTTCTCCAGCCTGGTACCTCTATAAAGGGTGAATTAAATTCCTCGATGATGAATTCTTTCATGTTTGACACTATCTATCGAGATATTTTCATAATGGAGGTACTCTATGGAAGGAATGGTCCAATTTGAGTTTTATTCAACTATAGTGGGAGTAAAGAAAGTCTTCCAACACCTAACCCTTAAAATCCTTATATGGGGTGAATTTATTGTCAAACTATTGAAGTATCACTACCCACTGATCTAGATGACCTATCATCATAGGGTGGTTCATAATGTAATTTAGTGAATGTAGGAAGGAAAAAAAATTTATCTTCTGATGTTGCAGGTAGTGTCACAACACCAACACTTCAAAAACCAGCACGAGACAGCTCTACTCGGTAGGAGAATATCTGGTCTATGTGTTGAGGAGAATGAGACTAGATAGTAAAATATTTTCTATGAACCTTCCATTTTCTTCAGGGTGGTAAGGGTGTTTAGTGATAGTTCCAAGGTAGTCACATATAGGACCAGTGGAATCCTAGAGATGGGTGGAATCAGAACTGGAGGCTATATTAGGTACTTCATGATTTCCTCAAATATGGTATGGAACAATTAATCCAACATTTAAATAGAACAGTTGTTCATGATTCTATAAAAGGTATTACACTTTCCATCTAGATTTGTGATGAATCGGAATATATAGGCTAACTGGCATTGAAACCCTCAGATCTCTCAGAGGTTTCTCGAAGGAGGCATCTTTCTAACAGCTTTAATCTTCTCTAGGTTGATCCTGATACCTATGTATATAAAAAAACCAAGTACCTTTCTAGGTGTTACCCCAATAGTACATTTTAATGGTTTTATCATCATATGGTAGGAGTAGAAGAAGTCGAACAATTTATCAATATATATAATATGGTCCTGACACTAGTGAAATTTGGCCACCAAATCATCAACGTAGCATTCTACTAGCATCCCAATGATTGGTTTGAATATGTAGTGGATGGAATGATGATAGTTGTATCCTGTATTCTTAAAACCAAATGGGAATTACTTGATAACATATGGTACCCAGTGACGCCCAGAAGGCGGTGTACTCCTCCTTATTTGGAGCCATTCAGATCTGATTATACCCAAAATTTCCATCCATTAAGAGAGATCCTTTAACCCAAAGGTATCATTAATCAATAACATTTTTAAAAAAGGGGAATTTTTTTAGGGAAATGGATATTGTTATCATAGAAATAAATATAGACATATATCATTCTATTCCACTTCCTGAAGAGAATAATTTTGGGTGACCATCTGGGGTACTGGACTTCCTTAATAAAGTGGGTTTTAAAAATATTATCAACTTCGACCTTGACCATGACACTATGGGAAGGGTGAATATTCTTGGGAGGATATTTGAACCCATGATGACTCAATAGGATACCAAGACATTCGATGAATACCTAAGTGGATAACCCTAGAATATCATCGTAAATCTATGACAACATGTCATGATGATGCTTTATGAAGTCCACATATTGTTGTTGTACCACTTCAAGAATATCTGTGTTGATCAGTGTCAGCATCAGATCTGTTTTAATTCCATGTTTCACCTTTACCAACTCATCAATGATGGTGGAGACACCCTCTTAAAATGTGGGAGGGGAATCTTCTAAATCCTCTTCATCATTCGAGGTGAGAGGATCATCGGGAGGAGGTAATTCTTCTTATTTAACTAAACTAGGAGGAATGATAGTGATAGATTGAGCAGTGGTGGAATATTAATTGAGATACTCAATAATTCTTGAAACCAAGGAAATAATGGTTTTTGACATGATTACATTAGGCATTCAAATGAGGGGCTCACTCTTGATGATGTCAAAGTAGTTGTGGTGGGTTTCTCTATGTCGAATTAGCATGGCCGAGTGAAACAAGCAGGTATGGTGTACTATCATAGCCATGGGGTGAACATCTTGATACCCCATAGGGGTAAATGGTTTTAGTAACACTCTAGCATTAGCCTTATAGCAAAACTAGGTAATATTTTGGCATTAATTGTGCATAGGAACATTTCATCCCCTTATCTCATAGGCAATGAAGCTATGTACCACGTCTAGAATTGTAGCCTTTAATCAGTGAATCTAGAGAATGAAAAAATCTTTCAAGTCCATTAAGGGATCAACCATAGTTTCAGTGTGCTAAAAATCATTAGTTTGAACCCAATTTTCATTTCTCATGCAATTTTTAGCAACTAGATAACTAGCTTCACAATAGGCAAAGGGAGATGAACCACATTAAAACATGCCCACATGACCATTGAGGGAGTACTTAAGGAATTTTTTATATGAGGATGTAAATTTTACATGAAGATGTATCCAAGTTCTACCCATTGGTGCGTTATAGACAGTATCCTGTGAGAACACAAAAAATTTTGTGCTTGCAACTAGGACACAAAATAGGGTCCTCGGGTGAATCTTCCCACATGTTCTCTGTTTGATCTTATCATAACATTGAATTTTTAGGTCTGAAGGACTCTATTCTACTTCAGTCTATCCTAACTTTCATTGCATCCTAGTCAGGGTGAGATTGACCCCAGAACCTATGTTGATGATACAATGGTAGAATTTTACTCCATTGAGCTGGCCTAAGATGTACAGTTGGAGAACGTGACGCTATATGGGAGATACTTTATATTCACATGGGAATGCGATTATTTCTCGACATTTTTCTCATTCGACTTACTCAACATTGAATGCCTATATAGCTTCTACCTATATCTCAAAATAGAGGTGGTTTCTTAGAAATTATTTGAGGGTTTCGCACAAATCTTATTGAAGGTGGAGGGACTCGAGAATCGAGATCTTTGTTGTAATTCTGGAGAGATTCTTAACTATATCATACATTAATGCTAGGTGAACATTTCTGGAGGCCAGAGGCATGGAGAGTTTCATTAGTTGAATTGGTGGATTCTGTATGATGTTGGGGATGTCCCATTTCTCACTAGGTGAATCCTAAAAAATTACTACTAGCAGAATATTGAATGACTCAGTTCTGGTCAGAACTCAACATGACTAACCTTGACGTTGTCACAAAAAATCTCCCTTATCATGTAGAATAAATAGTGGTGGATGTCAGTTTGGCGAGATAGGATTAGAGTAATAAAAAAGTTGATATCTATGTTGAGCAGGTTGTTTGGTTTCAGTAGTGTGCATGGATAAGATAGAGTATCTAGGTTATGAATGCTTAAGATTCATATGTCCATAGACCCATTGATGACAGTGCTAATCGTTAACATTTAGTGCATATTCCTAGAGATCCTATTCACCAGGAACAATGTAAGGGTCAACCAACTCGATGTTATTCACTAAGCCATAATACTAACCATCATAGGAGGAATCCTCCTATACCAAAAAAATTCTGGGTGCAAGTCCCATTTTTTGAGGCATAAAATCACTGATAACGTGGGTTGGTTTCAGAATTAACATGGGTATTTTATTTCCCTTATTATATTGGGTTCCACTCTTCTATGAAGAAGAACTCTGAGATTTGGATGTAGATGTGGAAGCTGAAGGAGGCATGGTGACATCAGGAGACTCTCGAAGATTCAAACATGCACAAATGACTCCATGGACACGAAAAACAACCCTAAAATCTAGCCAATCATCATAATTGTGAGACACATGACTGGAGACCTAATTCCATTCACTATCAAGGTAACGCCCCGACCCCAATTACCCAAATTCGGTGCATTATTATATAACAATGGCATAATCACAAGAAAGATCAAGTCTCGAAAGACCGATTCGTTTAGTAGCCTTGGAATAACTAGATACATTCATAATTTTTACATTACATCATAAAATGAAAACTACAACAATATACTCTCCATAGTCCACACTTTTATCCCCTCATACTATCCCTGTAGGTCATTCATAAAATACTTCTTCACATCCTGGGAAAAATAAAACATAAAAAGGGGTGAGCTCAAATGCCCAGTAAGGATAACAATATAGCTGAAACATTCATAAATAAAAATAAACAATTTAGGAAATGTATAACTAAAAAAATCCTTTTAAACATGAACTTCAAAATAATATAACAGAAATAAAATGAAATAATTCCATTTACTTATTCACATGGATATTATACTAATCTAATAATCACATTCAATATCAATAACCACTTTCATAATGATGGAATTCATAATGCCAGACTATCATAACCATATAGCCAAGGCCTCGTGCCAAGACTACAAATATGATTTTTCAAGGCCTTGTGCCAAGACAATAGTTTGTCTCATGATACCTACTGATGCATCGAGGAGCTATAGCGGGCTCCACCCGTCACATATTAAGTCCAACGTATTCCTCATATAAACAGGTTTAAACATAACATAAACATTCGTATTAAAACTAGCATACGAAATGTAAATACATTCTCTATAAACCATGAATGGTATAAAAATAACACATCCACAATCAAACAAAACACAAAACCTTCAATAAAATATGGAAGTTTTGTATCATAATAAATCAACTTCAAATAAGCTTAAAATCCATCAAAGGATGTTGACATAGATGAAATCAAAAATATTTGAGAGAAATATACCTTTTTTTAAATCATTTAAAAGTCACATAATTATAAAATAAAACATTTACTTCGAAAATTTTCTTATAAGCTTGTATGGGAAGCTTTGAAGATTTTATAACGGCAGAAAATAGACGCACCCACCGTATAAGTTAAAAAACAAATTCTTACCTTAATTCTGTCGAAAAGGTTAAAAAGGACCTTGTTTGGAAAACGATGGAAATATTCCTTTATAAACCACTTATAAAAGTCAACAAGTGTATAAATTACTTTAACCCAAATTCTAGTAAATATTAAAAAAAAAATTAAATACATTTTTAAGAAACATGGATGTGGATGATAAAGAAGTCCCAGTAGATTATTACGTATAAACAACCTCGGATAATGAAGAGATTGTGAAATAAACCCTTACCTTGTACTTTTCCTTGGTTGGGGTAGGTTAACCTCCTGTATAATGGTGAAATAATTTTCATTAAATTATACAATAATCATATATATTAATATGATATCATATATGATCTTTTAACATTGCATTCTTAATAATATTTTAGAATTATCGTCGTTTCGGGTGTTAACTTACTCGTTTTCTTTTATATGTTTTGTTACGTAAGCCATGTTTTTCATGGATAGGTTGTATATTATTCATATGAAGAATGATATAAAGTCTTTAGATACTATTATTAATCATCAAATGAGAATTAGACTTGAATGGATACGATGGGGAATGAATCTCATCGCGTTCGTGGAGACGGTAGTCCGTACGTACGCACGAGCGAAAATATCATTTTTTTGATATTAAAATAATATATAATTGGATGATATATCATATATAAAGAGTCATTATCATGTTAGATTTATTATTTACATGAATTTCACATCATTATTATACCCATCCAAATAACAATTTATTGAATAACAATTACACCACGACATGGAGACGGTAAGCCGTACGTACGCACGTATGGTGACATGTCATTCAAAGGATGGATAGAATACTGAATATGGTTGTACCATGTTTGTAATAACATCAAAGTATATATAATATACTGGATTTATTATTTCATAATGGTAATGACAGAGAAATAAGAAGTGGAAGAAGAAAGGAACTTGAAAAAGGGTGGTGAAATCATTACCTCTTCTTCGGGTTCTTCCTTTTGATTTGATCAAAAGGGCTCCTTATATTGGATTTCTGACTAAATTAAGGCCTCTAGGATAAAGTGAGGGAAGCTTATAGATTATTTGTTCAGGGGTTGGACGAACCAAAAGGCTTTGAAGGTGTGAATTAATGAGAAGGGGGAGTTCCCTTTTATAAGAGGGGTGAGGGCACCTTTGGAAAAGCTAGAAATATTATTTTATAATAAATTCATATTCGGATTATAATGGCTCCAAAGAGAATTATTTAAAGGTCAAGGTAGGGATTGGTTGAAAATCACTCAACCAATAGGATTTAGACAGGTTTGGGTTACTATATTAATCTTATCCTTAAATATTAACTATTAGTTAAATAGTTTCACTTTTACAATGTCTCTTTGTATTTTTATATTATATGGTCAAAAAACTTACTATATACATCCAAGAGACCCCAAAGTGGTCCATTAATGATACAAATATCATTATTTAAGCCTCTTTTTTGATCCTTAGATTTTTAAAAATTTAATATCAATTAATAATATAATATTTGTTTTAGAAACTCTTTTATGTCAATTTTGACACTATTCAATAATTGATTTTTGTAAAAATCATAATCGGATGATTACTTCGAAAAAAGTTAATTATATCAATCCAAACATGTCATATTATCCTAGAAAATTATTGTTATTTATAAAAAGTCTCAAATAACATTTATTTGGGTATTTATAATATCTATTATTCTAATTTTTCAATAATTAGGTAATTACTGTATCACCATTGTGTCAGAAATAAATTAAATTATATAATGTGTAAAAATTATAAATAAAATACCATTATGTAGGAAATATTTTTATATTTCTAATGAATATTTATAGTAGAAAATCCAACATATATAACCCTATGTAAAATTTTTTTTTCTAAAAGATATATGCTTATGTCATTTTTGTATTTATTTTAACTTAATTAAAATAAAGTGTCCCTATCACCTACAAGTGGCTCGATGGGGTCCCAAAATAGACCCAAAGATGCCGATGGTCGGACATGTATCCACCAATAATGTTAGGACATGTTTTAGGGTAATTTAGTATTATTATAATAATAGTTTTAACCCTTATTTACCGGATTTACCCTTTAACCATGGTAAATAAAATACTTACCGAAGTAATTATTCAAAATGTATAAAAATAAAAGTTACCTATTTACAAAATTTGGACATCCTGGTTCCAAATATGGAATCCAGTTTTCTAAATTCAAAACACGGAAGTGGCAGATATTAATTTAAAATTAATTCCCGCTGTCAAAACAAAAAGCGTGTTTTAAGATATAATAACTATCAAATGATTGATACTTGTTTATGTCCGGTTTAATTGTGAAATTATGTCCAATGAACAACATTGTATTAAATGGTAAAAAAATATTCTAAATATACTTTAAAACCACTCAAATTAATAATTTATCACTATTAGTTATTTTGATTAAAAAATTTGTTTTTAATTAAAATTTAGTAATTTTCACTATTTATCAAAATATTAAAGTTATCCGAAAAGTACCAAAATTTCACCTTAGGCTATATTCGATACTCCGAATCCAAAAATGAAGTCCATTTTGAGAGATAAAATTTCTAAAGTTTTAAAAAGTAGGTATTACTATTCATAACGGCTAGTTTGATTTGTTGTGGTGTGTGTTAGAACTCGATGTTGCGTACAACACACGCTATTGCATTATTCAAAGAGAAGCGTACCGTAGAAGCTTGGGGTGATACATTCTTCCATCCTTCAAATAATTTTGTCCAAGAAATTTCTAGAATACTACCACATGAAGAGACTCGGGTGGTTCTTCATCATAAGTTCCTCGGGTTCCCATGTTGCCTCTTCCATCTTATGGTTTCTCTATAGAACTTTTACCAGACGAGTCATCCGGTTTCTCAGCACTTGTTCTCTTATATCAAGAATCCTGATGGGCTCTTCGCAATAAGACATATATGGTTCCAATTCTAATTCCTCATAGGTGAGTACATGAATTGGGTCAGGCATGTATTTCCTCAACAGAGATACGTGGAACATATCGTGAACTTTGGAGAGATTTGGCGGCATTGCCAATCGGTAAGCTACATCCCCAATTTGTTCTAGAATTTCGAAAGGTCCGATGTACTTGGGAATCAATTTAACTTTCTTACCAAAACGTATGACTCCCTTCCATGGAGATACCTTCATGTCACGACCCGCCCTCGGGGTCCGTGCCGTGACTACCCCAAGCCCGCCTTCCATAGGCCAGGGGCTGGCGACTAGCACCAAGGCGTAAATCCCGGTAAAAAGGGAAGGCATTGCCTTTGATAAGTAAACACACACACAGAGTAAACAAGCGGAAAGTAAACACTAAGCAAGCAGAGTACGACTGAAAGTGCGGAAAGGTAAATGGGCCAGAATACAAACCAAAACTGAAGTAAAGTACAACTCGAAAAGGGAAAAACAACAACTGTAAAGTAAAAGCCGCTACTCCGAGCTGTCCACCGGAAATCCCACCTGAAGGGTGGGTACAGATAGCTCCTCTGCTCTACGGGTCCCGCCGTCCGCTCCGTGCATGTCCCGCCCAGTGGTCCACCTCCGGGTACCGTCCCGCTCTACAAGCCTCAGCTAAGTCAACGCTGTCCGTCGTCTGCAACCAACACAACGTAGTGCGGGCGAAGCCCGTGCAGGGGTGAGTATAAGCTACTCAGTAGGGACCCCGAGACCCCTGAAGGTCTCTCAAATCCACAAAGGATAAACCACGAAGAAATGTACAAACACGAAGTAACAACCGACACTGCTTAGGTATATGCCCATACATATACCTAAGTCATCAATTAAAATACGCTCCAACCTCCGAGCCCAAGTACAACTCAGTCCACGCAGGAAAGTATACGTATTCTACATAGGAAAGCAAAACATAATCCACACAGGATTGCACAACACAATCCACATAGGAAAGCAACAGGATTCAGCTCACACAGGTATACTTCTTCAAGGACGATAAAGATGATCACTGATCCATCTAAGTCGTCGGACCCACGAAGGATCGATAGGTAACTAACCCCCGCAATGACCCACACAGGATCGGGCCCACACAGGACCTGTAGGCGCTGGCTCACACAGAACCGCTGAGCGCAAGGACCCACACAGGATCGGGCCCACACAGGACCTGTAGCACTGATCCAAGTAGGATCGCTGAGTGCTGAAGTCGTCGTCGTCGAATCCACACAGGATCTCTGTACTGTCGTCGTCGCAGTCACAGTAGCAGTAGTAGTCGTAGCAGTCGCAGTAACAGTCGCAGCCAGCACTAGGGTTCCCGCACACAGCAAGCTCGTTCGGAGGGTCCGCTCCACGAGCCGAGGGGCTGATACATCAACTGTCACAAAGACCAGAGTTGATGTATCCAAAAGTTCCGTATCGTCAACAGGAACTCAACGCAACAGACGGCGCGTCGATCGGACGCCCGGTCTGAGAGTTATTGGCATTTTCGTCCCCGGGGCCCGGTTGGTTTTTAAGGAAAAACCAACCCGACCGTACTCCACCTGCGTCCAAACCTCGGGCGGAGTATGCAAAAAGATCCGTCTCACTAATAGGAACTCAACGCGACTGACGGCACGTCAATCGGACGTTCGTAGCTCAAGATATGAGCGTTTCCGCTCCGAAGGCCCGGTTGGTTTCGTGAACGAACCAACCCGGCCGAACTCAAAGTAAACCGAAACCTTGAGTGCAATATACCGTAACGACCGTCTCGATCCAAGGATCGCGTTTCCACAGACGGTTCGTCATTCGGAGGTCCGAGGCTCAAGTTATGGTCCAGAAACCAATTCTGGTTCGAAACGGGGGGGTCCGGGTCCGGGCCGACCCGGCCCGACCCCCCCCCCCCTGGGGCGGCACGGCGGCGCGGCGGGCCGCGGCGGCCTGGCGCCGCGAGGAGGCTGCGCACGCGGGGGCAATCAAGCCCCCGTTTCTTGGATGGCGGCGCGGCTTTGCCGCGCCGTTTTTGTAAAACAACGGCCCCCCTCCTGGGGGCCCGCTTTGAAGGGAATCCGGGGGACCCGCCTGCCCCCCCCCCCCCCCCCGTGGAAACCGCTCCCCCCCTCATAAAGAGGGGGGTTTTAAGTGAAGGCCGGGGGATTAATTCCCCCGGTTTTTAAGACATCCGGCCGGCCAGCTGGCCGGCCGGTTTTCTCAAACGGGACCGGAATTTCCGGTCCCCTACTTCGGCTTCCGACGCCGGCGGCCCGGCCGCCGGTCTTCTCTTCCGCCGCGGCCCGGAACCGGCCGCGGTCTCCTCGTCCCGCCGCGGCCCGGAACCGGCCGTGGCGTTCGTCATCCGGCGCGGTGCGACGGCACCGCGCCCCTTTGCCGTGCTTTGATATTCATTCAACGCGGCGCGACGGCGTCGCGTTCTTATTGTTTCTTCCATGCTGCGCGCGACGGCATCGCGTAAGATATTTGCACGTTCATCCGCGTGGTGCGACGGCACCACGCCACTTGCTTTCCTCCGCAAAATAATTAAACAAGAACGATGGAGGGGGGTTCGGCCGTGTTCGTGCGGTCCGGCCCCCCTCACGTTAAAATAATAACGCAACTTAAAACATTTAAAATCTCATGTTTGACATGCGAAATCCAGGATCAAGAAATGGAATAAATAAATATTGAATCAACAACCCCTACCTCGGGTATAAGTTCGAGGATTTGACTATGTCCGCGGAAGTCGACGTCGCGGAGATCGGGCGTCGCGGTAGTCGTTCGTCAATTCCGTTGACGAAGAGATACGTCTGATGTGATACGTCGTTGGAGAAACCTCTTATGTCGACGAAGGGTATCCGAGGAGGAAGCGGTGTTCCCTCACGTTGACACCGAGGACGAAGAAGAGAGGCGTCGTTCTTCGTCGGAGTTTGAGCGTTCTTCGTTCTTCGTCAGAGCTTGAAGATGAAGAAGAAGCTCTCCAAAAGCTCTCAAGGAGACAAACAACAACCCATAATAAAATAAGACAACTTCTTATTTTATTATTACAAAACACATTAGAATTTCAAAAGTTTGAAATTCAAAAAGGTTTAACTCCCATAATTAATTAAGTAACCCAAGTTGACAACATTAAATGAAATGAGTTAAAGGGGAGGTTTTGAGAGAATTTGAGGAGTTGGGGTTCGTGTGGACCCCACCTCACTTAATCCTCCCAAGGGAGGTTAAGTGGATGTGGGTCCCACTCCCAACTCCCTTTGGTAGGACTTAACTAGTTAAAAATAAAATTTGTTCCTCACAAATTTTATTTAACTTAAACTAAAAACCCAAAAACTAACTTTCAACCCGCAACAAACGCAACTTCCGAAAAGGTCTCATTAAGCGAATATCGGCGCTGCGAGTTCATCGGTGCCCTCGGATTTCAATTCCGAGCACCCGATCAAAAGTTAGGAATTCCCACTCGTTCGTTCACTGAACGTACCGGAGCCAAACTTCGGAAAATGATTCCGGGCACTCCGGGCCTCAGAATCAGGTGCCGTCTGAAACCGCGCTCTTGTAAAATTCTAAAGAAAATTAAGAAAAAAATTTCCTTGAATTTTACGGGTCTTTACATTACTCCCACCTCAGGGCTTTACGTCCCCGTAAAGATACATCAAAAACTAGGGAAACAAATGAGGGTACTGAGCACGCATCTGAGCCTCCCGCTCCCATGTGCTCTCCTGGAGATTCCCGTGATGCCATCTGATGCGCACAAGAGGAATCGATCGCCCACGCAGGACCCGCTCCTATCGATCCTCTATCTCCACCGGGACCTCAGTAAAAGTCGCCCCATCGTCAACGTCAAGCTCCCCATGGTCAATGATGTGCGTCGGGTCGTGCACGTATCTCCTCAGCTGGGATACGTGGAAGACGTCGTTCACCCGGTGCAACTGAGGTGGTAGAGCCAGGCGATAAGCCACCTCGCCAATCCTGCTGAGAATCTGGAAGGGTCCGATGAAGCGCGGAGATAACTTGCCGCCTCGGCCAAATCTCCGAATACCACGTCGAGGTGAGACTCGCAAGAAGACGTGGTCGCCATCCTCGAACTCTAGTGGCCTCCGCCTCCTATCAGCATATGACTTCTGCCGGCTCTGAGCTATCCTCATCCGTTCCTGGATGACCTGGACCTTCTCTGTCGTGGCCTGGACCATCTCCGGTCCCACCAGTGCTGACTCCCCAGGGTCTGTCCAGCACAAAGGAGATCTACATGGTCGGCCGTACAACGCCTCGTACGGTGCCATCCCGATGGTGGAGTGGTAGCTGTTGTTGTACGCGAACTCCACCAAGGGTAGGTGGTCTTCCCAGCTACGACCAAAGTCGAGGACACATGCGCGGAGCATGTCCTCGAGTGTCTGAATAGTCCTCTCCGTCTGACCATCTGTCTGAGGGTGAAAAGCTGAGCTCAGACGTAGCTGCGTCCCGAACGCCTCCTGTAACCCCTTCCAAAGCCGGGAAGTAAAGCGGGCATCTCGATCGGAGACGATAGATGATGGTACGCCGTGGAGCCGCACAATCTCCTGAACGTAGAGACGTCCCAAGCTCTCCACTGAGCCCTGCTCTCTGATGGGTAAGAAGTGTTCCGACTTGGTGAGTCGGTCAACAATCACCCAAATGGAGTCGTGACCTCTGGAAGTGCGTGGAAGTCCAGTCACGAAGTCCATAGATATGCCGTCCCACTTCTACTCCAGAACCTCCAAGGGCTGTACCAAGCCTGCTGGTACCTGATGCTCTGCCTTCACCTACTGACAGGTGAGGCATCGAGAAACGAACTCTGCTACAGCCTTCTTCATGCCCGGCCACCAGTGCTGTCGTCTGAGGTCCTGGTACATCTTCGCCACTCTAGGATTTACCTCCAAAGGAGAAGTGTGAAACTCTCTCAGCACTTCCTCTCGCAAAGCTACTGGTACCATGGTACGTCCTCTGAAAAGGATGTCGTGCTCTTCTCCAAGGGAGAAACCATCAGGTGCCTGTCCCGAGGATATCTGTGCACGCCGTGTCTCACAGTCAGCGTCCCCATGCTGTGCCTCCCTGACTCGCTGCAGTAGTGGAGGAGTGACTGTGAGAGACTGAATAAAGGCTGCTCCATCTCTATCCACGAAGGATATCTGCAAAGAGGCTAGCTGCTCTGTCGCCTCCTCAAGTAGCTGAATGCCCGTCCTCCTGCTGAGGGCATCGGCTACTACTTTTCCCTTTCTAGGAGTATAGACTATCTCAAAGTCATAGTCCTGGAGGAACTCGAGCCATCGACGCTGTCTCAGGTTCAGGTCCTTCTGCGAGAAGATATACCTGAGACTCTGATGATCGGAAAAGACTGTAAAGTGCTCGCCCATCAGATAGTGTCGCCATGTCTTCAGAGCGAAGACCACTGCTGCTAATTCCAGGTCATGGGTAGCGTAGTTCTGCTCATGCGGCCTCAACTGACATGATCCATAGGCGATCACGGCCCGTTCCTGCATCAGAACACATCTGAGTCCGGTCCCTGATGCATCGCAGTAGACTACGTACCCTACTCCCTCCTCAGGCAACCTCAAGATAGGTGCGCTAGTCAATCTCTGTCTCAGCTCCTGGAAGCTCTGCTGACATCTGTCTGACCACACGAAGGGTTTCCCCTTCTTCGTCAAAGCTGTGAGTGATGCTGCAACTCTAGAGAAGTTTGGAACGAATCTCCGATAGTATCCAGCTAGTCCCAAGAAACTCCGAACCTCAGTCACGCTCCTGGGTGGCTCCCATGCTAACACAGCCTCAATCTTCGCAGGATCCACTGCAACTCCCGCCTCAGAGATAACGTGACCCAAGAAGTGGACCTCACGTATCCAGAACTGGCACTTCGAGAGATTACCATAAAGCTGGTGCTCTCGCAGTGTGTCAAGAACAACCCGCAAGTGATAGGCGTGCTCCTCCTCTGTCGTAGAGTAAATCAGAATGTCGTCGATGAAGACTACGACAAACCGATCGAGGTATGGCTGAAAGATCTTGTTCATGAGAGCCATGAACACTGCTGGAGCATTGGTTACACTGAAAGGCATAACCATGAACTCATAGTGGCCATACCGACATCTGAAGGCCGTCTTCTGCACATCCTCGTCTCTGACTCTGAGCAGATGATAGACTGACCTGAGGTCTATCTTCGAGAACCACCGTGCTCCCTTGAGCTGATCAAAGAGGTCATCAATCCTCGGTAGAGGATACTTGTTCCTCACTGTCACCTGGTTCAAGCGACGATAGTCAACACAAAGTCGCAAGCTCCCGTCCGCCTTCTTGGCGAACAATATCGGTGAAGCCCAGGGTGAAACACTGGGTCGGATGAACCCCTTGCCCTGCAAGTCCTCCAACTGTACCCGTAGCTCTCGAAGCTCGGCGGGGGCCATCCGATATGCTGGAGTGGATATCGGGGCTGTCCCGGGGTACAAGTCAATATAAAAGTATACCTCTCTGCGAGGAGGTAGCCCTGGTACGTCGTTGGGAAAAACGTCCGCAAACTGATCCACCACTGCAGGAAAACCAGGACTCCGCACGTCAACTGCTCCAAGGATAAGGCTAGCCAACTGATGAGTGATGGGATGTCCTCTCCTCATCGGATGTCCATCCTGTGCTGCTAAGGCTCCCTTCTCGCCGGTGAAGGTGAACCTGCTCCCATCGGTGCGTACACATCGCACCTTGCGCCTAAAACAGTCAATCTGTGCATGAACCGTAGACAGCCAATCCATGCCCAAGATGACGTCGTAAGGCCTCGACGCTGCTACAAGAAGATCCCAGCCGAAGCTCTCGCCTCCTAGAGTAAGCTCACACTGCCGGCACCAGTGCGTAATCGTCGAGTCTGCTCCCGTAGGAGTCTCTAGCCGTAAGGATCGAGCCAACGGCTCTGTCGGAATCTCCGAGCTCCGAACAAGGGCAGCGGCTATGAAAGAGTGACTCGCTCCTGTGTCTATAAGAACTGCAGCAAGGGTGGAATATACACAGATAGTACCTCGAATCATCTCGGGTGCGCCGTGGTCGTAGGCCTCTGCTGCCTGGAGCTGTGCCTATCGCTGCCCGCCAGCTCCCTGTGGTCGGGGTGGACCTCCTGGTGGTGGTGGTGGTAGAGCCTCAAAGCGTAGGCCACCACCAGCTGCTCATCCAGCTCCTCTGCCTCGTCCGCCTCCTCCATGCGGACCGCCACGGTCGATCCTCTGCCTCTGCCTCGGTGGTCCATCAACTGTCTGCTGCTCCTCGGCACGGCGGGTCGGGCAGTCACGAGCCATGTGGCCCTGCCCGCCGCACGAGTAGCACTGTCTGCCTCTCGGAAGACTGGCTCCGCGCTGTGTGCCCCGCACTGCTGAGCCAGTGCCCTGAGGTCGTCGGCCCGAAGGTCTGGTCTGTCTGGACCCCTGAGTCATCCGTCGACTGCCCGCTGCAGATGACTCTGCCACGTGCCGCCCTGCAGTGGGTCTCTGTGCTGGTGTAGACTCAGCAAGGAAGCTCTCGATCAGAAGGGCCCGCTCCAGTACTCCTGTCTGAGTCGGTATGCTGAGGGAGATCAGCGATGCCCTGATCTCGTGTCTCAAACCCTGCTCGAAGGTCCGGGCCCGGAAGAATGGGTCTCGTACCATGTCGGTCGAGTAGCACGAGAGATCGGTAAATCTCGCCGAGTACTGAGCGACCGTCATGCTGCCCTGCCGCAGTTGTAGAAGCTCCTGGATACGCACCGCACGAAGGGTGGCTGGGACGAACTCCGAGCGGAAGAGGCTCTCAATGTCCATCTAAAGTAGGGATGCCTCATCATGCACCTGGAGCATCAGGCTCCACCATCGTCCTGCTGCTGCGTGTAGTAGGCTCGCAGCGAGGATCACCATGAGGTCTGCTGGTGTCCTCACAAGCCTAAACACTCGAACCACTGCCTCCAGCCAGTCCTCTACTGCCTGGGGATCCGTCTCCCCGCGAAACCTGGGTGGTCGCTGGCGCTGAAACTCATGCAGTGCACTGAGGTGACGTGCATCGTCAGCGGCTGCTGCTGGAAGCATCGGGGGCTCGGCGGGTAAAGCTACCGCCGGTGCCACTACTGGCAAAGGGCCCTGCACCGAAGCCTCGTCGCTCGGTGGGCTGTCGTCTCGCTCGACTCTCGGAACCCTAGCTGGCTGCCGTCGTGGGTCCATCCTGAAAAGGAAACAGGTGCGCCACGGTTAGAACAGTATACCTGGTGAGCTGATATAAGTAATCACAAAGAAAACTTTGAAACACACACGCAATCAATGTTTTCGTGCATTAAGTCGGAAATCAGAAGTCAGGGTCCTGGTGTACGGATACGTCGGCCGCCGCACCAACACTGGACTCCCTGGACTGATAACCACACTCAATACGCTAAACATTATTGCTTCACATAGAAAAGATCAGAGTTCGCGGTAGAACCGAACTCCTTTGATACCAATTTGTCACGACCCGCCCTCGGGGTCCGTGCCGTGACTACCCCAAGCCTGCCTTCCATAGGCCAGGGGCTGGCGACTAGCACCAAGGCGTAAATCCCGGTAAAAAGGGAAGGCATTGCCTTTGATAAGTAAACACACACACAGAGTAAACAAGCGGAAAGTAAACACTAAGCAAGCAGAGTACGACTGAAAGTGCGGAAAGGTAAATGGGCCAGAATACAAACCCAAACTGAAGTAAAGTACAACTCGAAAAGGGAAAAACAGCAACTGTAAAGTAAAAGCCGCTACTCCGAGCTGTCCACCGGAAATCCCACCTGAAGGGTGGGTACAGATAGCTCCTCTGCTCTACGGGTCCCGCCGTCCGCTCCGTGCACGTCCCGCCCAGTGGTCCACCTCCGGGTACCGTCCCGCTCTACAAGCCTCAGCTAAGTCAACGCAGTCCGTCGTCTGCAACCAACACAACGTAGTGCGGGCGAAGCCCGTGCAGGGGTGAGTATAAGCTACTCAGTAGGGACCCCGAGACCCCTGAAGGTCTCTCAAATCCACAAAGGATAAACCATGAAGAAATGTACAAACACGAAGTAACAACCGACACTGCTTAGGTATATGCCCATACATATACCTAAGTCATCAATTAAAATACGCTCCAACTTCCGAGCCCAAGTACAACTCAGTCCACACAGGAAAGTATACGTATTCCACATAGGAAAGCAAAACATAATCCACACAGGATTGCACAACACAATCCACATAGGAAAGCAACAGGATTCAGCTCACACAGGTATACTTCTTCAAGGACGATAAAGATGATCACTGATCCATCTAAATCGTCGGACCCACGAAGGATCGATAGGTAACTAACCCTCGCAATGACCCACACAGGATCGGGCCCACACAGGACCTGTAGGCGCTGGCTCACACAGAACCGCTGAGCGCAAGGACCCACACAGGATCGGGCCCACACATGACCTGTAGCACTGATCCAAGTAGGATCGCTGAGTGCTGAAGTCGTCGTCGTCGAATCCACACAGGATCTCTGTACTGTCGTCGTTGCAGTCACAGTAGCAGTAGTAGTCGTAGCAGTCGCAGTAACAGTCGCAGCCAGCACTAGGGTTCCCGCACACAGCAAGCTCGTTCGGAGGGTCCGCTCCACGAGCCGAGGGGCTGATACATCAACTGTCACAAAGACCAGAGTTGATGTATCCAAAAGTTCCGTATCGTCAACAGGAACTCAACGCAACAGACGGCGCGTAGATCGGACGCCCGGTCTGAGAGTTATTGGCATTTTCGTCCCCGGGGCCCGGTTGGTTTTTAAGGCAAAACCAACCCGACCATACTCCACCTGCGTCCAAACCTCGGGCGGAGTATGCCAAAAGATCCGTCTCACTAAGAGGAACTCAACGTGACTGACGGCACGTCAATCGGACGTTCGTAGCTCAAGATATGAGCGTTTCCGCTCCGAAGGCCCGGTTGGTTTCGTGAACGAACCAACCCGGCCGAACTCAAAGTAAACTGAAACCTTGAGTGCAATATACCGAAACGACCGTCTCGATCCAAGGATCGCGTTGCCGCAGACGGTTCATCATTCGGAGGTCCGAGGCTCAAGTTATGGGCCAGAAACCAATTCTGGTTCGAAACTGGGGGGTCCGGGTCCGGGCCGACCCGGCCCGACCCCCCCCCTGGGGCGGCGCGGCGGCGCGGCGGGCCGCGGCGGCCTGGCGCCGCGAGGAGGCTGCGCACGCGGGGGCAATCAAGCCCCCGTTTCTTGGATGGCGGCGCGGCTTTGCCGCGCCGTTTTTGTAAAACAACGGCCCCCCTCCTGGGGGCCCGCTTTGAAGGGAATCCTGGGGAGCCGCCTGCCCCCCCCCCCCCCCCCGTGGAAACCGCTCCCCCCCTCAAAAAGAGGGGGTTTTTAAGTGAAGGCCGGGGGATTAATTCCCCCGGTTTTTAAGACATCCGGCCGGCCAGCTGGCCGGCCGGTTTTCTCAAACGGGACCGGAATTTCCGGTCCCCTCCTTCGGCTTCCGACGCCGGCGGCCCGGCCGCCGGTCTTCTCATCCGCCGCGGCCCGGAACCGGCCGCGGCGTTCGTCATCCGGCGCGGTGCGACGGCACCGCGCCCCTTTGCCGTGCTTTGATATTCATTCAACGCGGTGCGACGGCGTCGCGTTCTTGTTGTTTCTTCCATGGTGCGCGCGACGGCATCGCGTAAGATATTTGCACGTTCATCCGCGTGGTGCGACGGCACCACGCCACTTGCTTTCCTCCGCAAAATAATTAAACAAGAACGATGGAGGGGGGTTCGGCCGTGTTCGTGCGGTCCGGCCCCCCTCACGTTAAAATAATAACGCAACTTAAAACATTTAAAAGTCTCATGTTTGACATGCGAAATCCAGGATCGAGAAATGGAATAAATAAATATTGAATCAACAACCCCTACCTCGGGTATAAGTTCGAGGATTTGACTATGTCCGCGGAAGTCGACGTCGCGGAGATCGGGCGTCGCGGTAGTCGTTCGTCAATTCCGTTGATGAAGAGATACGTCCGATGTGATACGTCGTTGGAGAAACCTCTTATGTCGACGAAGGGTATCCGAGGAGGAAGCGGCGTTCCCTCACGTTGACACCGAGGACGAAGAAGAGAGGCGTCGTTCTTCGTCGGAGTTTGAGCGTTCTTCGTTATTCGTCAGAGCTTGAAGATGAAGAAGAAGCTCTCCAAAAGCTCTCAAGGAGACAAACAACAACCCATAATAAAATAAGACAACTTCTTATTTTATTATTACAAAACACATTAGAATTTCAAAAGTTTGAAATTCAAAAAGGTTTAACTCCCATAATTAATTAAGTAACCCAAGTTGACAACATTAAATGAAATGAGTTAAAGGGGAGGTTTTGAGAGAATTTGAGAAGTTTGGGTTTGTGTGGACCCCACCTCACTTAATCCTCCCAAGGGAGGTTAAGTGGATGTGGGTCCCACTCCCAACTCCCTTTGGTAGGACTTAACTAGTTAAAAATAAAATTTGTTCCTCACAAATTTTATTTAACTTAAACTAAAAACCCAAAAACTAACTTTCCACCCGCAACAAACGCAACTTCCGAAAAGGTCTCATTAATCGAATATCGGCGCTGCGAGTTTATCGGTGCCCTCGGATTTCAATTCCGAGCACCCGATCAAAAGTTAGGAATTCCCGCTGGTTCGTTCACTGAACGTACCCGAGCCAAACTTCGGAAAATGATTCCGGGCACTCCGGGCCTCGGAATCAGGTGCCGTCTGAAACCGCGCTCTTGTAAAATTCTAAATAAAATTAAGAAAAAAATTTCCTTGAATTTTACGGGTCTTTACACTTCAGGAAAATGTGATCACTGACTTGAAATTCCAAATCATTCCTTTGATTATCGGCACAACTCTTCGGATTACTTTGAGCTGCTTTGATGTGGTTTTGGATTACCTTCACCTTTTCCATTGTTTCCTCCACCAGTTCTATGCCTACAAGTTTACTTCCACCAACCTCATCCCAACAGGTTGGTGTGCAACATCTCTTTCCATATAATGCTTCATATGGTTCCATCTGAATACTCGAATGGAAGCTATTGTTATAATAAAATTCTACCAGAGGTAAATATTGATCCCACATACCCTGAAAGTCAAGTGATCAGGATCTCAGCATGTCTTATAAGGTTTGAATAGTTCATTTTTATTGTCCATCTATTTGAGGGTGGTAGGTAGTGCTCAAATGAAGTTCAGTATCCAAGGCTTTCTGAAGACTTTTCCAGAATCTTGAAGTAAAACAGGTATCATGATCAGAAACAATCGATAGAGGTACTCCATGAATTCTCACAACGTCATCAATATATAGTCTTTCTAGACGTTCTAGTGGTAGATCTTCTCTTATAGCAAGATAATGTGTTGACTTGGTACGACGATCAACAATAACCCATATTGCATCGTACATTCTATGAGTCTTTGGTAGTCCCATGATAAAGTCCATCGTGATATTATCCCATTTCTACTCAGGTATGGGAAGAGGTTTCAATACTCTACCAGGTTGTTGCCTTCCAGCTTTCACTTGTTGACCGACCATACATCTTGACACAAAATCAGAAATCTCCCTCTTCATATTGTCCCACCGAAAATGTTCCTTCAAATCTCTATACATTTTGGTGCTCCTAGGGTGTATAGAGAAATTGGAACTATGAGCATCATCCAGAAATTCCCTTTTTAGATCAGGTATATCGGGAACACAAAGTCTCTTCCCGAATTTCAAAATTCCTTCTTCATACACAATGTCTCTCAATCTCCCATCATTCATAGCTTTAATCTTCTTTCGAAATTCATCATCATCGGTCTGATATCTCTTAATCCTTTCTAGTAAAGATGGTTTTGAAACCATTTTAAAAAGCATTGATGTTTCACCTTCCCTGGATATTCTCATGTCCATCTTCACTAGATCCATGAAAGTCGGATCCCTTTCAATTCCCATATTGTTCAAAACTCCGTGATATTTTCTGCTCAAAGCATCTTCGACCTTGTTTGCTTTCCCCGGGTGGTAGTGTATCATACAATCATAGTCTTTGAGTAATTCAAGCTATCTCCTTTGCCTCATGCTGAGTTCTTTTTGTGAGAAAATATACTTCAAACTCTTGTGATCAGTATAAATCTCACATTTTTCACCATAGAGGTAGTGCCTTCATATCTTCAAAACAAAAATCATAGCTTCTAACTCAAGATCATGAGTAGGATAGTTTTGTTCATGTATTTTCAACTGTCATGATGCATAGGCAATAACCCTATCATTCTGCCTAAGAACACAACCAAGTCTTTTCTTCGATGCATCACTATAAATAACGAACCCATCATTCCCTGATGGTAGAGTCAATATAGGAGCATTAAAAAATCTTCTCTTCAGTTCTTTGAAACAATCTTCACACTCTTTTGTCCAAAAAAATTTAACCCCTTTACGTGTGAGCTTTGTTAATGGGTTAGCCAACCAGGCAAAATTCTAGAAGAATCGTCGATAATAACCTGCTAAACCCATAAAACTACGTACCTCAGTTATACTCGTTGGTGCAGGACATTCATGGATTGCCATGTTCTTAGAAGGATCAACGGAAATTCCATACTTAGAGACAATATGGCCAAGAAAAGAAATCTCATGAAGCCATAATTCACACTTTCTAAACTTCCCATATAATTCATGTCTTCTCAGAGTCTTCTATATAATGCGCAATTGATTTTCATGATCTTTGTAGCTTTTGGATTATACCAAGATATCATCAATAAATACCACTACAAAGTCATGAAGATATTCCTTGAAAAATCTATTCATTAGATCCATAAAACAGAGGGTGCATTAGTCAATCCAAAAGGCATTACTGTAAACTCGTAATGCCCGTACCTTGTTCGAAATGTTGTCTTCAGAATGTCTTCCTTCTTCACACACAACTGATGGTATCCAGATTGAAGGTCAATCTATGAAAAGTATTGAGCTCCATGCAGTTGGTCAAATAAATCATCAATGCGAGGTAGGGGATACTTGTTCTTTATTTTTATATCATTGATCTCCATGTAGTCGATACATAACCTCATAGATAAATCTTTATTTTTAACAAAAAGAACAAGGGCTCCCCATAGAGAAACACTAGGGTGAATAAATCCCTTATTACTCAATTCCTCTAATTTTTATTTAGTTCAAATAATTATACAATGGCCATTCTCTAAGGGGTCTCCGATATTGGCCTTGATCCATGAATTAAATCAATGGAAAACTCAACTTCTCGTTCTGGAGGATGTCCAGTTAAATCTTCTAGAAACACATCTACATATTCTTTCACAAAAGTTACATCCTATATTGGAAAATTCATTTCCTCACCCATAGTCATTTCATTCTCTTCCTCCCCAATAATTGAATTTAGTTGAGCTACTGGGGGTGGATCTATATAAGAATTAGGTGGAAATGATTCTGCTCTAAAGATAAGGTGTTCCTTATCATCATCATCAAGAATCGTAACCTATTTCTTCTTACAATAAATCCTCACATCATGGTCCGAAAGCCAATCCATACTGAGGATAATATCAAATTCAATCATGATGATGAGATCAGCAGATAAATAACAATTATGTGCCTTAATGGGGACTGATTCATAAAACTTTGTTGCAATGATACTTCCCTTAAGAGTTTTAACTTAAAACTCCCTTATTTAATCAAATTGGAAATATCTAATTTTCTTAGGAAACTGGGAAGATATGAAACAATACAATGATCCATAATCAAATAATGCATTTGCTAAACTTGAGGAAACCATTAAATTACATGCCACCACGTCTTTTGGAGCTTTTACCTCAGTAGTAGTGATAGCATAAGCTTGGCCTTGATCCCTTGGCCTTTTATGAGTTAAGTTCCCCTAACACTTAGGACATTCATTTGCATAATGTCCTATCTCCCTGCAATTGTAGCATTGGACATTGGTAGCTTCCTTTTTTCCCTTCCAATCAAGAGCTTTGTGGCGTTTTTCACCACAATTGTAACAGACTCCCGTTCCTTTTAAGCAAGTACCGGGGTGTTTCTTCCCACATTTACTGCAGGATGGATATTCAACTTCTCCCATATTCCCTTTTTTTACAATCCCAGATTGATCAGCAGATCTCTTCTTCTCTTTCTTTGCTTTAAAGTCATATGACTTAGAGAATTATTTCTCTGTCTTGATAGCACATGAGACAATGTCTTCGTACGACGAGAAGGATTGTGAGACTAATGCTCGACGGAGAAATGGTTTTAACCCATCAAATAAACGATCAATCTTACTTCTTGGGTTACGTATATAATCTCCATCATTACTTTTCTAACCTTGTAAAGTTATCCTCATACTATGTGACATTCTCATCCTCCTTTTGTCTCAGACTCAGAAATTGTCTTTCCAGATCTGCTCGATGGTCACGAGGAAAGTCTTTTTCTAAAAAAAAGATATTTGAACTCCCTCCATTCCATATTTCATACTTCATCATCTTACTTCATGTTTTGAATCAATGACCACCATTGATCAGCATCTCTAGTGAGGCGGTAAACTTCCATGATGACATTTTCCCTTTCACTACTCCCCAAAGCCTGAAATATTTCCCTAGGGAATTTATCCATTGCTCAACTACTAAGGGATTTGTACTCCCATTGAACGTTGGAGGTTTTTGCCTCATGAAGCGATCTAACATTGATCCTCCACGCTGCGGATCATGGTGCTCCAAACAAGTAATGTTATTATTCATAACCTGAGGGAGTTGTCCCAGTATGGTGATTAGCTGATCGGCACCAGTTGCATCACCATCTCCACTATAATTATCTTGAGTAGGAGGGAAATACCTACATGGAGTGTGTCCATTGATACAGTTTCCATTTCTTCCACTAGGCACCATTTCTAAACAATGGCATAAACTAGATCAGTTTATGAATAAAAAGACATAATTTCATACATATAAAACACTTAACATAAATTGAACTATTTATGGATATAATCCATAATCATAAAAATGTTTTCTTTGAGAATTATATACTCATAAACCCTTCATAATGATTTTTAAAGAAAATGAGATTTATCCTAAGCATATCCCCCAGGAGTGTCGTAACCAAGAGTGCAGCAAGGCCCATTGTCGTGCACCATTTCCCGTTTGTAACAACCCAAGTCCGGAGCTCCTCCACTGGTGCCCCGTACCCGGTTCTCCACATGACCTCAAGCATGTTTCCATGAACGCTAGAGGCTGGTGACTAGCAGCGAGGGCCTTGGTGAGTTGGTGGGGAAACTATGCCCTCATTCGGTAAGGTATACAAAGTAATAAAACAACAATAAACAGTGGAAGCAGTAAACAACATGCATAACAACAGAATCCAAACAGCGGAAGCAATGTAGATATATAACTATGATGAAAATGATGCAGTAGGTAAAAGTATCTAAGGAAAATAACAAACACAACAACATGCTGGATTACAACTGAAACCAAGTGCAAAATAAAACAAAGTAAGCTCCTCAGAATCGTGATCCACGACTCGGTCCCATGCTCCCCAGCTCCTGGTGTAGTCAAGATCCTATAGTAGAAGGGCGCTTGCCCTTGTCTATACCTACAACAACATAGTCTGCTTGAGCCCAAAATCATGGACCAAACAGGGTGTGAGATACAATCCCATTAGGAAATCACCCAAAGAGTTGTGCCTTACAGTCAAATGAATACATGGAAGTAAATAAACAAGAAGCAGTATACAGGAAAGCACAAGAAGCTACAATCCACAGTTTTAACAAGTAAAGTACACAAGTAAACATCCAGCAAAAAAAGAAGAAACAAGTAACCCTCTAGGTAGCTCTCACAGCCTAACCCCTGTGGTTCAACCTATAGCACTAGAAACCCTCTGGGAGGCACACACATTCTCACCCCTCTAGTTCAACTATGTAATTAAGAAGACTCTATGGGGAAGCACTCACCGTCAATTCCCCCTATAGTCTCGTATCGTGCTAAAGGATCTCTGGGGAAGCACTCAACGTCAATTCCCCATGTGGCCCACGTCGTGGATCTACCGACTCTCTGGGGAATCACTCAACGTCAATTACCCCTATAGTCTCGCATCGTAATTAAAAGACACTCTGGAGAAGACCTTCCGTCAATTCTCCCTTTGGTCTACTACTCTAGGATCTCACAGTCCTGAGTATAACTAATCATGCTCAGTGCGCGTGTATCGTCCAAGTAACCCTCAAGAAATACTTGGCTATCAACTAAGGCTCAATAGTATATCAAAAGAGATAGTTCCACTATCCTACAACAAGGTATGGCAACTGGAAAAATGCCCAACAGGAAAAACAAGCATGGAAAAGCAACCTGAGCACAAAATAAATTACTCTACTCACAAGAAATAACCTCTACTAAAGAAATAAAGAAAAGAAGGCAAAAAAGAAGGGCAAAATAGGAAACACGCAATACCCCGTTCAAGGGTATTGGTGGAATTTTCATATAATATTCATCAAATTTCTACAGAAAGGCACAAACCACCTACCTCGATCCGAGGAGATTGATATATGTGAACCAAGATGACAGATTCCCCTCAGAAAAACGAAGATCTGAGAAAACGCACAAAACGTTCATCCCATGATAACATGGAAACAAGGAGGAATCAATAAACAAGGATAAAGCAGAAGGAAGAAATTACCGCTGTGATTCCAACGCAACTAACCGTGCTCGAATCAGAGAACGGACGGTGAGGAAGGAGTTCGTCGAAGATTCGGTCGTACGGGTCACTTTCGGATGAACCAGACCTAGAAGAAGGTAAATATTGAGATGAGGTATGACCCCGGTCCGTTAAATGAAAGAAAAGAAAGTACATGACGTGTACTTCGTGAGTACACGGTGTGTACTTCAATTTTTCCATACTCCGAGTTAACCGGCCTCCACCTCAACCTTACACACCATGTGTGTGGCCCGGCATAGTCAGCACATGGCTTTGAGCCGGGAAAAAGTACACGGCGTGTACTCGGAAAGTACACGGCGCGCACTTTGAAAATTTCCAGATAAAGGAAAAATGTACCTGAAAAGAGGATCCGGGTTCTTACAAACTTCCCCCCTTAAAGAAATTCGTCCCCGAATTTCCCTAACAAGGTGGAGAAGGAGAAA
Organism: Viscum album; assembly: GCA_963277665.1. Taxonomy (NCBI): domain Eukaryota; kingdom Viridiplantae; phylum Streptophyta; class Magnoliopsida; order Santalales; family Viscaceae; genus Viscum; species Viscum album. Next base: position 519,845,159 of record OY728141.1, read on the forward strand.
CCCTGAACAGCTCCGGCCCCTGCGATCGTACATTGGTATCCCTCTCCCAGGTCTCGTCCTGTACTCATTCGTGCTGCCATAGCACTCATACCAGAAGAACAGACCTCCCGTAGAGAACCTTCATACTGCGATCGAAAATCCGGATAGGATGCTCCTTGAACGATGCATCCGCTTCATGCTCAACTTCCTCAGGCTGAAAGACATGATATGGGTCTGAAAAGTAACATCGGAGTTGAGAGACGTGGAAGACGTCGTGCATGGCCTGATACCTCTGAGGTAGCTGCAACTGAGAGGCGACGAGCCCCACTCCCTCAAATACCTCAAATGGACCGATGTACCCGGTGAAAGCTTACCCTTTCTCTGAATCCTTTTGTGTCCCAAACTCGGTGCGACACGTAGGAAAACCTGATCTCTGACCTCAAACTCCAGAGGTCGTCTCCGCTGATCAGCATAAGACTTCTGTTGAGACTACGCTATAGTCATCCTCTTCCAAATCAGCTCTATCTACTCTGAAGTCTCCTGAACAAGACGAGGTCCCAGCAAAGATGCCTCTCCTGCCTCCAGCCAGCATAAGGGTGATCAGCATGGCCTACCGTACAAAGCCTCGTATCGTGCCATTTGAATGGTCACCTGAAAATTGTTGTTGTAGGAGAAATCCACCAAAGGAATATGATTCTCCCAAGAACTGCCAAAGTTAAGGATGCAAGGCCGGAGCATATCCTCAAGCACCTGGATCGTGCGCTTGGACTGGCCATCAGTCTGGGGACGGTAAGCTGTACTCAAAAGTACCTGTGTACCCAAGGCTTTCTGAAGTCCCTGCAAGAACCGAGATGTAAAGCACACATCTCTGTCTGAAACAATAGAGCACGTAACTCCATGTCGATGAATGATCTCTCTAATGTAAAGTCATCCTATATCATCAACACTGAAGGTCTCCTTGATCGGCAAGAAGTGATCAACCTTCATAAGCCTACCGACAACAACCCAAACAGCATCGTTTCCTCACGGTGACCTCGGAAACCCCATCACGAAGTCCATTGCAACATCATTCCACTTCCAATCTAGAATGGGTAACTACTGTAAGAGCCCCGCTGGTCGCTGATGCTCTGCTTTCACCTGCTGACACGTAGAACATCTCATGACAAAACCAGCAACATCCTTCTTCATACCTGCCCACCAATACTGGCGATGAAGATCCCGATACATCTTGGTGACGCCAGGATGAACTTCCCAAACAGAGGAATGAAAATCCTGCATCATCCCCTCTCGTATGTCTTCTGGCACCCATACGCGTCCCTGGAAACGCATGATCTCATCCTCGCCCACTTTCTATCCAAGAAGAGGGTCCTCTCCTGACACACTCTCCTGCAGGACTAAGCCTTCCGAGTCTGATAGCTGCATCATCTGTACCTGATCAAGTAGCATGGAGGTAACAGCTACAGAAGATAGAAAAGTCTATTCTCGTCTATCGTGCAACTCTAGATGCATCTCAGAGAAAATATCCATCAGCTTCCACTCTATACTAGACTCCTGAACTGCTAGAATATGAGTTCTCCTCCTCAACGCATCTACCACGGCGTTGCCCTTTCCCGGCGTATAGGAAAGCTTGAAGTCAAAAGACTGTAGATACTCAACCCACCTGTGCTGCCAAAGATTCAGATCACGCTGAGTGAAGATATACTTGAGACTCTTGTGGTCAGTGAAGACCACAAAGTGATCTCCTAGAAGATAGTGTCTCCAACAGCGCAAGGCATGAACAACAGCTGCCAACTCTAGATCGTGCGTAGGGTAGTTCCTCTCATGTGGCCTCAACTTCCGAGACCCGTACGCAACGAATCCCTCTCCCTGCATAAGTACATCTCCTATCCCGACACCCGAAGCATCACAATAAACAGTGTAGCTCTTTCCTGGCTTTGGCAAGACTAGTATCGGTGCCGATGTCAACCTCCCTTTCATCTCCTGAAAGGCTGACTCACAAGAATCTGACCATAAGAACTTCGCCCCCTTCTTGGTCAGACCTGTCAAAGGTGCTTCAAGATGAGAAAAGTCCTGAATGAAGCGTCTGTAGTATCCAACCATCCCTAGGAAGCTTCGTACCTCAAAAACATTGTTCGGATGCTCCCAGGAAACTACAACTCTCACTTTCTCTGGGTCCACAGATACTCCTTCCTCTGAGATGACGTGACCCAAGAAGTGAATCTGATCTATCCAGAAGTGGCACTTCAAGAGTTTAGCATAAAGCCGATGCTCTCTCAGTGTACTCAGAACGATCTCAATATGTGTGGAATGGTCGTGTCGAATGTGATATTACACAAATATATCATCCACGAAGACCACGAAGAAGGAATCCATGTAAGGATGGAACACTAGGTTCATCAGTTCCATGAAAACTGTAGGTGCGTTCTTGAGTCCGAAAGACATGACTGTATACTCGTAAAGGCCGTACCTACTCTTAAAGGCTGTCAGAGGTGCATCTGATGGTCTAATGCGCAACTGATGATAAACGGAACTCAAGTCGATCTTAGAGAACACCCGAGCTCCACAAAGCTGATCAAAAAGGTCATCAATCCACTGCAAGGGATATCGGTTCTTGACTGTCAACTGGTTCAGCATCCGATAATCCACACAAAGCCGAAGGGTACCGTCTGCCTTATTCGCAAACAGAACAGGCGAACCCCAAGGAGAAGTACTAGGTCTGATGAAACCCTTAGCCTGTAGCTCCTCCAACTGCTTCTTGAGATCCTGCAACTCAGGTGTGGCCATCCTGTAGGGAGGAATGGACACTGGTGCCACTCCTGGAACGAGCTTAATAGAGAAGTCTACCTCACACTCCGGAGGAAAACCCAAAAAGTCCTCTGGAAAGACATCCCTGAAGCGATCCACCACTAGAGGAAAGTCCAACTGTGGAGTTCCCTGATCATCTAGATAAAGACTAGCAATTTTGGATGTCACCCCTCCTAGACCAAGATGCTCGAGTCCTGCCTGACTCACCCAAACGTCCCATTCGCCTCTATGAAGAAAAGATTCACCCTCTGGTGAGATGAAACTGACTCTGCGGCGATAACAGTCAAAGAATTCCTGGAAGGAAATCAATCAGTCCATGCTGAGAATGACATCATAACCTGTCATATCTAGGACATAGAGATCCCATAAGAAGTGATAACCTGCCACCTCGAGAGGGCACTCTCTACACAAGCATACACTAGATGTCCTCGTTCCCAAAGGTGTTTCTAGTGTCAATGAGTCGGCAGAAGAAAAGATCCAGAGTCCAAGGATCTCCACAACAGCAACAGAGATAAAGCTATGCGTAGAACAAGTATCAAAAAGAGCTGAAGATAAAACTGAGGCTACTAAAATCATACCTCGAAGTGTAGAAGGTCTGGGATCCTGCTCTTGATAAGTCTGCTCCACGGTGAAATACTGGCATGTACCACAGCCCTGCGCCCCTGGCTGACCACTCTGAGCTGAGCCTCCCTGCTGGTGCGAGGAACTGGTGGTTCACCGCCACAGACTCGACCTCCACCTCGGCCCGAATGGCCGGAAGAACTCAAGTTTCCCGACTGGTGAGAAATTGGTGGGGCTGCTCTTGAACGAGGAGTCATGGAAGAACCCCGGTCACCACCTGCTGGTGAGAAAATCGGGCAGAAACGCTGAAGGTGATCCATATTTCCGCAAGATCGGCACTCCATGGGGTCCCTCTGGCACTGCGGCCTCGTGTGCCCTGACTGGCCACACTGGTAGCATGTCACCTGGCTACCTGATGGTGTGTCTCGCTTTCTCGAATCACCATGTGTAGTCTCCCTACGACGCTTCTTACTATCATCTGGAGGAAAACTAGCTCTGAAAGCAGAACCGCCCTAACTCACAGCTCCAGAGTCTCTCAGATTGTGCTCCGCAATCAGTGCCTGGTTGAAGATGGAAGTAATGGAAGTCAGCTGGAAGATGTTCACCTGTGGGCGAATCTCCCGCATGAGTCCATCCTCAAACTTCCTCGCCAAGAACACCCCACTCCCATCCCGAAGTGGTGTAAAATTATGCAGTTCCGTGAAAGGAGAGGAATACTCCATGACAGATAGAGTACCCTACTCTAAGCTCATGAACTCTCGGGCTCGATCGGCCATCAGGGTCTCCAGGTAGAAGTAGTCATAGAACACAGGCTGGAACTCCTCCCAAGTCATAGCCTTCTATGGACCCGCCTGTGAGACCACGTCCGACCACCTCTTGGCGGATTCTCGAAGCATGTAGGTGGCGAGTTTGACCCACCTCTCTGGAGGAATCTCCAGATGTTTGAAAATACTCAGCAAGACTTCCATCCATGACTCTGCAGCCTGAGGTCCTCCCTCTCTTGAGAACATGGGAGGATGCTGCTGTTGAAAGACCCCTGTCAAGTCTGCCATAGACGAGGCTGGAGGCAGTTCTCCCTAGAGGGCCTACATCATCCTCATGAAACCTTCCTTGAACTGCGCATCAGCTCCTACTGCTGGTACAACAACTGGTTCCAAAGATGGCTCGGCTGGGGGATCGACAGGAAGTCCCTGATCAGCCATATCTGGTGTCTGATCACTGCCTGATGACAGACGTATGACCGAAGGACATCTTAGAGGCATAGATCTGAAAGATCAAAAGAACACCTTAGATCAAGAAAACAGGGACAGAGATCTGAGGGGTACAAAATGGAAACAGGGGAAGAAAAACAAAAAAGATTTCAAAACACGACTACACGGTGTGTATAAAAACTACATGGCGTGTCTTTTTAATCCACCGACATGGGCGTGTACTCCTACCCTAGAAGTCGTGTACACATCAAACTACACAGAATGTTGACACCAACACATGGCGTGTACTTGTAACTATTCCCCTGCCCTAGTTCCTTACACGGCTAACCCACACGGTTCAACTTAACCTGAGACTACAGGGCATGTTCGAAACAAACACGGCGTGCACTAGACAAGGCTTCGGCAGTCTGTGTTGTTGAGTACACAGCCATCTACATGGCTAGACCTTACACGGTGTGCTCCGAGAAAACACGGCGTGTATAGGCAAAGGCGACATTGTCCCGTGTTGTTCGTGACACGGCCGGGTACCTGGGCAAGACTACACGGCGTGTTCCGAACAAACATGGCATGTGGAAAGGAAGGTAACGCCGACCCGTGTTATTCGTAACATGGCCGGGTACCTGGAAAGGACTACACGGAGTGTTCCCTATGGACACAACGTGTTCTACCCATGGTTCCTCGACCCGTGTTGTTAGTGACACGGCCGAGTACACAACTCCGAGCTTACACGGCGTGTAGCTATAGTACACGGCCTGTTTCCAAAGTTACTTCCACAACACTGTGTTCTACTCACATGGTTAGTGACACGGCCTGAAAACTACACGGCGTGTTCCCAAAAAGTAAACACTGTGTATTCTGGGTTTTTTTCTGGGTAGTAGCTCAAAAACTACACTGAATTCTAGAAACACTAGAAAAAAGGAAAAAAAGTGCCAAAGTCTGATCCGTGAGGGCCCATAACACCTCAAGAACCAAAATTTGGCGTTCACTTTAAACAAAGAACAAAAAAATAGTTTTCTAACATAACAGCAGAGAATCTATCAAGAAACTATCACAACAGCATGCATAATATACACAAAGTCTATCACAACAGCATGCAATCGCTAATGCACCCTAGATGGCATGGAAAGAATGCATGGCCTGTGATCCCTACAAGTGTCTATATGATGCATGAGACGGCATACCCTCATATCATCGGGTTGTGACAGAAATAGAACTGAAACATCAAAACAGTAATATCACAAGCCATGTGAATCACTCTAGGTGAAATCAGATCAAATATAAAATCTCAAAACCAGCAAATGCAATTAACGAGGTAGTATAGCAATTTCCCTGTACATGGGTTTGCTACTCCCAAGCACAGATTAATTCCAAGTACCAAATCCGTCCTATCCTTGTCTAAAGTCTCCAAATAGTAAATAAAGAGAAAAGAACTCCTCTGATACCACTTTTTAACGACCCGAGTCCGGAGCCCCTCCACTTGTGTCCCATACCCAGTTCGCCACATGACCTCAAGCGCGTTTCCCCGAATGCCATAGGCTTCCGACTAGTAGCGAGGGCCTTGGTGATTCGGTGGGAAACTATGCCCTCATTAGGTAAGGTATAAAAGGTAAGAAAACAACAATAAACAGCGAAAGCAGTAAACAACAAGAATAACAAAAGAAACCAAACAGCAGAAGCAATGTAGATATATAACTATGATGACAATGATGCAACAGGTACAAGTATCTAAGGAAAAAATCAAACACAACAACATGATAAAATACAACTGAAAGCAAGTGGAAAAGAAAATAAAGTAAGCTCCTCAGCATCGCGAGCCACGGCTCGGTCTCATGCTCCCCAGCTCCTAGTGTAGTCAAGATCCTAAAGTAGAAGGGCGCTTGCCCTTGTCTATACCTGCAGCAACATAGTCTTCTTGGGCCCAAAAGAATGGACCAAATAGGGTGTGAGATACAATCCCAGTAGAAAATCACCCAAAGATTTGTGCCTTACATTCAAATGAATACATGGTAGTAAATAAACAAGAAGCAGTAAACATGAAAGCACAAGCAGCTACAATCCACAGTTCTAACAAGTAAAGTACACAAGTAAACAGCCAACAACAAAAGAAGAAACAAGTAACCCTCTGGGTAGCTCTCACTGCCTAACCCCTATGGTTCAACCTATAGCACTAGAAACCCTCTGGGAGGCACACACAGTCTCACCCCTCTGGTTCAGCTATGTAATTAAGAAGACTCTCTGGGGAAGCACTCACCGTCAATTCCCCCTATAGTCTAGTATCGTGCTAAAGGATCTTTGGGGAAGCACTCAACGTCAATTCCACCTGTGGGCCGCGTCGTGGATCTACAGACTCTCTGGGGAAGCACTCAACGTCAATTCCCCCTATAGTCTCGCATCGTAATTAGAAGACACTCTAGAGAAGCCTTTTCGTCAATTCTCCCTTTGGTCTACTACTCTAGGTTCTCACAGTCCTGAGTATAACTAAACATGATCAGTGTGCATGCATCGTCCAAGTAAACCTCAAGAACTACTTGGTTATCAACTAATGCTCAAAAATATAACAAAAGAGACAGTTCCACTATCCTACAACATGGTATGGGAAATGGAAAAACTCCCAACAGAAAAAACAAGCATGGAAAAGCAACCTGAGCACAAAATAAATTACTATACTCACAAGCAATAACCTCTACTAAAGAAATCAAGCAAAGAAGGAAAATAACAAGGGAAAAAAAGGAAACACGCAATAACCCATTCAAGGATATTGGTGGAATTTGCACATAATATTCATCGACATTCTACAGAAAGGCACAAACCACCTACCTCGATCAGAGGAGATCGATATATGTGAACCACGACGACAGATTCCCCTTAGAACGATGAAGATCTGAGAAAACACAAAAAACGTTCATCCCATGATAACTTGGAAATGAGGAGGAATCAATAAATAAGGCTAAAGCAGAAGGAAGAACTTACCGCTGTGATTCCAACGCAACTAACCGTGCTCGAATCAGAGAATGGATGGCGAGGCAAGAGTTCGTCGAAGATTCGGTCGTACGGGTCTCTTTCGGATGAACCAGACCTAGAAGAAGGTAAATATCGCGATGAGGAACGACCCCGGTCTGTTTAATGAAAAAAAGAATGTACACGACGTGTACTTCTTGAGTACACGGCGTGTACTTCAATTTTTCCCCCTCAGCCTTACACACCGTGTGTGTGGCCCGGCACGGTCAGCACACGACTTCGAGCCAGGAAAAAGTACACGACATGTACTCATAAAGTACAAAGCGTTTACTTCGAAAATTTCCAGAAAAAGGAAAAACGTACCTGAAAAGATGATATGGGTTCTTACACCATTCGATTCTAGCTCAAAGCGGTGTTTTCAGGTTTTACCCATAGGTACATCTGTTCTAGAGCCGCCTCTACCTGCTCGTATCTAGATAGGGATGTATTGCTTGGAAAACTCACAAAATCTCTACAATACCAAAATTATTGGAAGTTCTTCTATACTAAGCCTCAATGTCCATCTTAAATCTATGTGCTCTAATCAGAGTTTATCTAAATCTAGCTTCCAAGGTTTGTACTAAACTTCCTCTGATAACAGCTGTAATGCCCCAACCCCAGTTACCCAGAGTCAGTGCATTATTACATAACATTGGCATGATCACACGAAATATCAAGTCTCGAAAGACCGATTCGTTTAGTAGATTTGGAAAAACTAGATACATTCATAAAGTTTACATTACATCATAAAATGAAAACTACAACAATATAGTCTCCATAGTCCACACTATTATACCCTCATACTATCCCTACAGGTCATTCATAAAATACTTCTTCACATCCTGGGAAAAATAAAACATAGAAAGGGGTGATCTCAAATGCCCAGTAAGGATAAAAATATAGCAGAAACTTTCATAAATAAGAATAAACATTTAAGGAAATTTATAACTATAAAAAAAGCCTTTTAAACATGAAATTCAATATAATATAGAAGAAATAAAATGAAATAATGCCATTTACATATTCACATGGATATTATAATAATCGAATAATCACATGCAATATCAATAACCACTTTCATAATGATGGAATGCATAATGCCCGACTATCATAACCACATAGCCAAGGCCTCGTGCCAAGTCTACAAATAACATTTTTTCAAGGCCTTGTACTGAGACACTAGTTTGTCTCATGAGACCTACCGATGCATCGAGGAGATATAGCGGGCTCCACCCATCACATATTAAGTCCAATGCATTCCTCATATGAACAGTTTTAAACATAACATAAACATTTTTATTAAAAATAGCATAAGAAATGTAAATACTTTCTCCATAAAACATGAATGGTATAAAAATAAAACATCCACATTCAAACAAAACACAAAACCTTCAATACATTATAGAAGTTTTGTATCATAATAAATCAACTTCAAATAAGCTTAAAATCCATCAAAGGATGTTGACATAGATGAAATCAATACTATTTGAGAGAAATATCCCTTTTTTGAAATCATTTAAAAGTCACATAATTATAAAATAAAACATTTACTTTGAAAATTTTCTTATAATCTTGTAAGGGAAGATTATAAGATTTTATAACGGTGGAAAATAGCGGCACCCGTCGTATAAGTTAAAAAAACATTCTTACCTTAATTCTGTCGAAAAGGTTAAAAAGGAAATTGTTTGGAAAATGACAGAAAGATTCCTTTATAAACCACTTATAAAAGTCAACAAGAGTATAAATGACTTTAACCCATATTCAAGTAAATAGTGAAAATGTCTTGAAATACATTTTTAAGAAACATGGATGTGGATGATAAAGAGGTCCCAGTAGATTATTATATATAAACAACCTCAGATAATGAAGAGATTGTGAAATAATCCTTTACCTTGTACATTTAGATTTTTGTGGTAGGTTAAACTCCTGTATAATGGTTAAATAATTTTTATTAAATTATACAAGAATAATATATATTAATATGATATCATATATGATCTTTTAACATTTCTTTGTTAATAATATTTTAGAATTATCGTCGTTTCGGGTGTTAACTTACTCATTTTCTTTTATATGTTTTGTTACATAAGTCGTGTTTGTCATGGATAGGTTGTATCATATTCATATCAAGAATGATATCAAGTCCTTAGATACTATTATTAATCATCAAATGAGAATTAGACTTGAATGGATACGATGGGGAATGAATCTCATCGCGTTCGTGGAGACGGTAGTCCATACGTACACACGAGCGACAATATCATTCTTTTGATATCAAAATAATATATAATTGGATGTTATATCATATATAAAGAATCATTATCATGTTATATTTATTATTTACATGAATTACACATCATTATTATACCCATCCAAATAATAATTTATTGAATAACAATTACACCACGACGTGGAGACGGCAAGCCGTACGTACACACGTATGGTGACATGTCATTCATAGGATGGATAGAATACTGAATATAGTTGTACCATGTTTATAATAAAATCAAATTATATATAATATAATGGATTTTGTATTTTATAATGGTATTAACAAATAAATAATAAGTGGAAGAAGAAAGGAACTTCAAAAAGGGTGGTGAAATCATTACCTCTTCTTCGGGTTCTTCCTTTTGATTTGATCAAAAGGGCTCCATAGGTTGGCTTTCTGACTAACGTAAGGCCTCTAGGATGAATTGAGGGAAGTTGAGAGAGTATTTGGTCCGGGTTTGACCGAACAAAAAGGCTTTGAAGGTGTGAATTAATGAGAAGGGGGAGTTCCCTTTTATAAGAGGGGTGAGGGGCACCTTTGGAAAAGCTAGAAATATTATTTTATAATAAATTCATATTAAGTTTCTGATGGCTCAAAAGTAGATTATTTAAAGGTTAAGGTTGGTATAGGTTGAAACTAACTCAAAAAATTGGATTTAGACAGGTTTAGGTTGCTATATTAACCTTAACTTTAAGTATTAACCTTTAGTTAATTAGTTTCACTTTTACAATGTCTCTTTGTATTTTTATATTATATGATTAATAAACATACTAAATACATACAAGAGACCCCCCAAGTGTTCCATTAATAATAAAACTATCATGATATAAGTCTCTTGGCCTATAATTATATTTTTAGGAATTTAATATCAATTAATAATATAATATTTCTTTTAAAAACTCTTTTATGTCAATTTTGACACAATTCAATAATTGATTTTTAAAAAAATTATAACAGAATTATTAGTTCAAAAAAAGTTAATTAAATCAATTATAACATGTTATAGTATCCTAGAAAATTAATTTTATTTATAAAACGCCTCAAATTACATTTATTTGGGTATTTATAATATCAATTATTCTAATTTTTCATTAATTAGGTAATTACTGCATCACCATTGTGTCATAAATAAATTAAATTATATAATGTCTAAAAATTATTAATAAAATACCATTATGTAGGAAATATTTTTATATTTCTAATGAATATTTATTGTCAAAAATCAAACATATATAACCCTATGTAAAAATTGTTTTTCTAAAAGATATATGCTTATGTCATTTTTGTATTTATTTTTACTTAATTAAAATAAAGTGTCCATATCACCTTCAAGTGGCTCCATGGGTCCCAAAATCGACCCAAATATTCCCATGGTCGGACATGTATCCAACAATAAGTTTAGGAAACGTTTTAGGGTAATTTAGTATTATTATAATATTAATTTTTAACCATTATTTACCGGATTTACCCTTTAACCATGGTAAATAAAATATTTACCGAAGTAATTATTCAAAATTTCTAAAAATAAAAGTTACCTATTTACACATTTTGGACATCCGGATTCCAAATATGGAATCCATTTTCCCAAATTCAAAACACAGAAGTGGAAGAAATTAATTTAAAATTAATTCCCGCTGTCAAAACAAAAAGCGTGTTTTTAAGATATAATAACTATCAAAAGATTGATACTTGTTTATGTCCGGTTTAATTGTGAAATTATGTCCAATGACCAAAATTGTATTAAATGGTAAAAATATATTCTAAATATACTTTAAAACCACTCAAATTCACAATTTATCACTATTAATTATTTTCATTAAAAAATTTGTTTTTAATTAAAATTTAGTAATTTTCACTATTCATCAAAATATTAAAGTTATCCGAAAAGTACCAAAATTTCACCTTAGGCTAAATTCAATACTCCTAATCCAAAAATGAAGTCAATTTTGAGAGATAAAATTTCTAAAATTTTAAAAAGTAGGTATTACTATTCATAACGACTAGTTTGATTGGTTGTGGTGTGTGTTAGAACTTGATGTTGCGTACAACACACGCTATTAAATTATTCAAAGAGAAGCGTATCGTAGAAGCTTGGGGTCATTCAATCACTATCACTATCAAGATTTACATAGATAAACGCCACCTATCTCATGGTAGGACCCAATCTGAATACATTTTTATCAATTTGGTCTTGGAGCCAATCATTAAACACATATCATCACTTAATGGTATATACATGGAATCTGTGATAAGGGAAGTAGTTAGGTTGATCAATGGTATCATCCTCATGGGGCTTCTTATATTATCAAAACTTCTAGATTCCCTGATCCAAGGAACATTATATATAACTAGGTTCCTGATATTCATAGAATGAGTGGGCCTAATGTCTCCTATTATTGAAAAGAACTATGGGAAATAGGCCCTGATGAGGGTTTGGAGCCTGTAGGGGGGCTAGTGTTTGATTATCATGCCTAGGCAGTGGTTCTTGATGAGGTGGCACCTGTCAATTCTACGGTGGGAGATGTTGAGCCTAAGGCAAGTACTGATGCTATTGTCCTCAGTGAGGTTGTGTAGGATGCAATGTCGATAATAGTTTTAGTGTCCTGAGATATTCTACCAGTGCAACAAAAATAGTCTCAAATTTGTAATCTCTTCTTTCCCAAGCTATAGGAAGAAATGAGTGTTCCTATTTAGCTTTCTGTGAACCTTCCTCTTGGTGACGAGCCTTATTTAATAAATCCTGAAATCCACTTTTGAAATTTATAGTGAAGATAGAGAAAACCAATTCAGTATTTATACTCCCCACACACATCATAAGAAGTTTTTCCTGAGTTAGCAGCATGTCTAGTGAATTTGTGAGGCCTTTCCACATAAAGAAAAATTATATTACTTTATCATCTATACAGTTTTTTCCCTTGAAGATGTTTTAAATACTTTTATTTTATATGGTGGATCATAAATGATAATTTAACTAACTACAAGGATATTTCCAACAAGAAATGGACCCCATGGGTAACTGGAATTACCAAAAGAAAGTAGACTCTTATAATGTTTATAAGAAACATTGGATCATCACTTTTTCCTACTATGTTAGAGTTCACATCATGTATCCACACCTTGGATTAATGTGGGCCAGAAATTGCAGTAGGTATCCCATCCCATTTATGGGGGAGAAATTAGGATTTCTAAAATCTGGGGTGATGGAATATCCTCCACCCATTCTATATATAGATTTCCATCAGGTGGCATCACCACATGTTGCATTTCAAGGGCCTTGAAGTGGGATTTGAGATCTGCCATTAGATTTTCCTTATGGGGACACCTATCCTGGTGAGGATTCTTGATTTTTAGTGCATTAGTGGTATCATCAACGTGATAGGTAGGATCCACAGCTCGTGAAGTGGATTGTGGAGTTGGTGGTGGAATGACATCAGGAGACATTATAGGAATGACCTTAGTAGGGTCTCGAGGAGGATTCTCACACGGCTCAATAATATTTGGTGATAAGTTTCACAGTCACATTCCATAGGTTTTGGTTTCTCTCTTTGTGAGATTCATGGGATTTTTTAGATAAATATGAAGCAACTTGCTGATAAGGACATGTGGAAACCCTTTCTACCCCAGTGGATGTGGTATATGATTTTATCGATGAGCACAATAGTCCGGATTTTGTTCTTCAAGATGCTCAGTGAGAAGATCGTCAAAGACATTTTCCTTTTCGAAAAGCTACCTAAGAAAATAAATCATAGTAGGTCCAACCTCTATCTTCAATATTGAACAGGATGGGTAAAAGGGATTAAAGGTCCCACTCTTATCCTTACCTTTTTCAATGTTTTAACTAATTGGTAGTGACTCATAAGGAAGTGAAAGGCCAAGCATCTCCCTTTGTTGTTGAGTGAAAACACCTAGAGGGTCCATTATATATTGGGTACCCTAGAAGGTTGGTTATCTTCATCAGAAACATCACCAATTACCCCTTCTAGGTTCACCTTGGGGTCAAACACGTTCACTATAACAATGCCTAGAGGCATACCCTCGATGTCATTGGATAGGTCTGACTGCCTCAAGATAAGACTAATGTGATGAGCATTATACTACAATCAACCATAGTTCTGGATGTGTGGATATTCCACCTCAATAATTTTTTCAAGAATAATGAATATATGAGTGCATCATTGTTAATGGTTCTAATGATAATGGGGTGAACTGGGATTCTGGGCCATGAGAAACCCTACTAGCCCAACCATGTGGCACTATTGTCCAAGGTCATCGAACTGCTCTTGAATCTTCAGGTATTTCACATGAAGGTTGTGGAGATGGAAATATGTCTCATATATATTCTGATGGAAGCACATAAGCACATCATGGGTGAGGGACTCTGAGATGATGATGTCTAGAGTAGCAATCTCTAGAACATCTTAGACAACTGATCAGTGGATAGAGTGTCCCACAATCATCTCCACTCATAAGTGGGGTCTGAATTGTGGTTTTCCCACTATTAAATTGGGGTTGGATAAGGAACTAGCAATGAAACTGAAATAGACTGTTCTGATGATAGAATGGTTGTTGGAGAAAACATTGTGCGGGCTGACAGATCGTCACTCTCTAGTTCGTATCTTAGGGGTGATTCTAATAGCACCATCACATCCCTATAGGACAAATTACTTACCAATAATTCATGTGTGAAGGTACTGGGTACTGGTAGTGAGTCTAGTGAGTTCTCATTGTCTACCATGTTCTATAATAACTGTCCATGATCTCGTGTTGAGGTAGAGAATGAAACTAGTAATGATAGAGAGAGATTGAAAACAATACACAGGAAGAGATCCAAATCATCCTCCTCCTGTATATACCTAAAAAGGGTTATGGGGTTCTGGTAAAATTTACCTTTAGGGATGATAAAACCCACTCATCATGTTTCTACCCAAGAACCTAATGTAGACGATTGGGATGGGGTCTTCATATTTGAGTCACATTTTTATTTAGAATATGAGAAATGAAAAGTATTGAAAATGATCAAGTGCTTCTCAGAGATCATCCTTTGAAAACGATTGTTCACCCTTCTACAATAGGATGCCACTTCAAGGAAGGGTAATTATGCATCACATTTAGGACCTTTGTGTATATTGGTCATGGTGTGGGGAGTACCTCAACATGATCTAAATGGGGCATAGGGGGGACCTCTGTATTAGTTTTTTCAGAGTGGGGAGGAGCTCCACTTTTTTGAGCTTTGGTGTGAGGAGCACATAAGGATATATCAAACGGATCACCAAGAAGACCACTATATTGGTCAATAGATGCATGGGGATGACCTCCTTGGATGGGGGTCTTCTAGTGGAGAGGAACTCCACTAGAGATAATGATAACATGTGGAGGTCCTCCATGTCATTTGGTAGTGGTAACACAGGGTTGTCCATCATACTGATCAAATTGGACAGAGGGAGGACCTCTGTGCTGACCATTAATGAAATGGGGGAGGATCTCCACATTGATGACTAATGGAATTTGTAGGAACTTTTCTTGAGATGACGAGAACATGGGGAGGACCTCCATGCTGATGGTTGATAGAGTGGGGAGGACCTTCCCTCAAGATGATACTACAGCTGGGAGAAACTCTACTTGAGCAGAAATTGTCATGAGGAGGAACTTTGTGTTAATGATCTCAAATATGGGGAGGATATCCATATCTGTAATAATTGGGACAGGGTGGACCTACATGCTGGATGTCAACTATATGAGGAGGACCTCTATTTGGATTGATGCTGGTAATGTGGGGGGAAACTCTATGCTTGATGTGGGAGTGGGGAGGACCTCCACTCTAGCTAATGGTCGTGTGGGGAGGAACTCCATACTAGATCTCGTCATCATGTGTTAGCCCACGATGGCTGCTAATTACACTGACGACTGAAAGAGTCAACCCATCCTGCCTGCAAGATGGCTATGGTCTTAATTAAGATAGGGCATTGGTGAATCCCTAGTTTTCAGTCCCAGGTACCTAGTAGAATGCACCAGGGGTGGCACAAACTATTGAGACTGTAGAATATTATTCTCTATGATGGTAATATTCTTGAGTTTGTGCCCAATTTTGGTTTCGGGTTATCGATACTAGGGATAGTAGAGTAGATGTGTAAACTACTTGTTGTTCAGACTAAGGGATCGGTAGTTGGTAGCATTGATGTGGCCAGGTGGGAGCCCTAGATGGAACCACCTAGGTGGAAGTCATATCTGGGATGACTCAGATATCCATTACCTCATCGACCATGGGAATTGAGTCATTAAAATATTTTGGGGAGAGGATCCTAAAGAGGTTGGAAGTCGGAGTGGGGAGATGTGTCTCTATGCCCGACCCTTAGGGTCGATGGTGATAGAGAGGCACAAAAGCCTCCATATCCTAATGGGCCTTGTCCCATGTGGGAATGAACCTATTTTACTCATATTGATGAATAAGGGTGTCTATCACCCTTATTTGGATGACTTCAGTGGGTGATATAGGGCATGGGAGCCCAATTGTCTTGGTGATGGATGATGTCACGGCAGAGGTGGATTCATGAGGGATTGTTGTTGTGATGTTCCTTCTACACATGCGTCTGTGGGTGGGGGTGATTGTTTCCTTGTATCTAGGATCCTACAAAATAGGATGATTCAGCTTTCAATATAGATAATAAGAAATGAATTCCTTTTCCCTGGCATCATTCAGTCTTCTATGGGTGGAGAAAGAGATTAATATTGGTGATGCCAGAGAACAAAATTCTCAATGATTAACTGTCCCAATTTTTGATGAGTTCCACACTAGTCCCAATGTTTTCTTAATGGGACCTGGCACGGAATAGATGGTTGTGGTGAAAATATTATCTACCAATGTCTCAAATGCTACTAATCTGGTGTTGAGGAGAAAAGTTCACATTGGGTTCACCATTTAGGTTTACAATGATTTCATCGTGGCGCGTCCTCTTATCACACAAGGCTCGTGTTTTCATAAATGGAATGTGTTGTACCCCGCATTCCCTCTTTAGAAATGTGTGCGACCTTCATCACTTCATTGGTGATGTTTTCTCATTGATCAAAGTGGGATTATGGGATTTCAGTCCCTCCTTCCACGTATTCCTTCTCATAATTACTCACATAGTACGAGTCTCCCTTATAGATTAAGACATTTTACATGAAACTCATTCCCAGTGCCATTTCTTTGTAGACACCGATTAATTATGCTTCTTTTGTTTGAATAGTCCAAAGGGTTGAGTCAGGGCAGAAACCTTCGGTCAGGGATGTAGTCAGGTTGCACATTAGTGGAATGCTTGGAGACTAGAACATTGGTCTGATGCATTATTCCTCATCATAGGTCTTCTCAAGGACAGGGAAACCTACAGTTTCCCACATTTATCATTGGGTATCTTATTCTATAGGCATGTCTTATGAGGTTCTCCTTAGGAATCCCATGTTTAACATGGGGTATGTCACGATTTTAATGTCTTTTGGAGATGTAGGGTCGTGAGTTTAGCATCTTTTGGAGACGGAATGGGCTAATCAAAACACTTGAGAAGGTAGATCAGATAGGTATATCCTGTGCAGGGAGCACCTGGAAAGTTTACCCGATGGCTGGATCAAAACACATGTTGAGGGTGGACCCGAGGTGGTGTGTTTCATTAAGAGAAGTATTCTAACCATGAAGGGGTACATACCTATGATGGAAGTAGTGTGTTTTACTAATGGATGGGTGGTAATGCCTCAAACAATGAACCTAGGTGATATGTCCCATAAAGGGGATGATTTCACACCATGAAAGATGATCTTGTCACCAATGAAGGTGGATCGGGAGGGTGGACCCCATATAGGGGAACTCCAAAGTTTACTATGTGCTAGGATTCAACCTCTAGGAAGCTTCCTACGTACCTCGTGTAAAAGATAGGGATAAAAATCTATGGGGTTCAAAGGGTGATTTGGAGATTACACATGGCTAGCATCCCTTGGAAAGAAGATTGTTCTTGTTTGGATTATGTAGGGCTTACACATGGTTAGATTCATGGGCATTACTAGGAGTAACAATAATGTGGATGGAGATTATACACTAACATAACTTGGATAGATGGCATGATACCACCTAGATGTGGTGGTCTGGAAAAAAATCAGGATGGATTATGGAGGATTGGATGTAGTGGGTGGAATGGATGAGATAAAACTGACATAAAGATGATGGTGTTGGGATTTAACCTCAAAGAGGATTCCTGCGTATCCTAATTATATGGGAATCAATGTCCACGTAGTTATGATGGGGGAATTGGGGCTTACAAATGGTTATCCACCCAGTAAAAATTTGACATGTGGTTAGGAACTACACATGGTTAGCTGCCCAGATGGACTAGAAGGAGATTTGAACTTTGGGTGGGGCATGACCCTCCTCAAATACGGTGGATCAAGGGAAATACCAGAATGGTAATGGATGATTGTGGATATTGAGATCCAAGAGGTCCACCCCTAGGAGGAGGGTACCTAGGATTATCGATGTTTGGGATTGAAGCTTAGAGAGGCTTTGTACATACCCTATTTAGAATAAAAGGATCAAAACCCATGTAGTTCGGTGGTTTGAGGCTCATGAATGGATAGTGGCCCGTAAAGGTGCATGTTTGGGAATACATAAAGAGGGATTCCCAGATGAAGGTTGAAACAACCACAACTAACTTCTAAGCCCACATGAATCATTCTTAGTGTGAGACACAAAAGGACGTCATAGACTAGAATATCACATCCTGAAAGATGTGTTGGTGAGGGAAGGTGTGGGGCTTATGCCTTGGAGCAGCCCAGGGAGATGGAGGTTTGGGATTACTCCATGAGGGATGCCCGGAGTGGATCACATTACAAGTGAGGAGGATGTCATTCCTTGTCCGGAAGGAGAAGAATATATCACTCCTATAGAGATGAGTGGATGTGGATAATTCTTGAGGTGCGACACCCCATGTGCATTGCATGGGGTAAGGCAACAATTTAACATCATGTTCTCAAGATGATGGTGCTTTTCAGTTTAACGTCCAATAGCTCGGACATGGGGGGCTCACTCCTCACCCTTTAGACATAAATAACCAGCACTCTTCAACCCTTGGTGAGTGGAAGGCACCAGAAATTCCCGAAATGAGTGGGGTGGAGGATTGGACGATATTGGGGTCCACATTATCCAATCTATGTGAAAAATAAAAATCTAATAGCATACATAAGCCAAAAATAAAGAGGTCGGGAAATGTGATATGGGACACCACCTGAGGAACAATGAAATCACTACACACAAGCCTAGAGGGACACATAGAGGAGGTTCATGCAAGATGTGGGAGTTGCATGCAAGATGGGCTCAAACATGGTTCTTTTAGGTAAAGACAACCCATAGAGTCCTAAAGAGGAGGTGTGCACAATATTGGGGACTTCCCTGAAAAAAAGGGGACTAAGTGAAAGATGGGTGTGTATAAGGGTATATGGTGTACACAAGAAGGGTCTTTTGAAAGCACCTTCCTTAGTACAAAAAGGAAATGAGAGAGGGTCAAGCCTTTTGGGACCACCCGAATGGGGACCATAGGGGACCTATTGTGAAAGATCCTATACCTTGAAGCCATGACTTTAACACAGTCATGAAAGGGATTATCTTGCACGTGCGGGATCAATGGTTAAACTTCCAAATAGTTACCCCAAAGGGAGTGGTGTCCTTCTATTTATCGGTGAAATTCATGGTGGGAGAGCAAAAAAATACAGGTACAGAAGGGAGCAGTTAACGTTGCGTTGGGTGTGTATAGGATTTACTCATTGTTTTCCATATGGTACATAGACTTGAAAACCTATGTGTCAATGCCTTGGTGATTTTTGGGAGGCTGAGGTGAAATATATCTTATGATGTTGAGTAAAAATTTTGTGTGACACCCTTTGCCTTCCTGCAATGGTCTGTTGAGTCAAATGGGGTCTTTATTTTGATCAAAGATGCTCACTTGTAGGCAATGTGGAATTTGACACCAATAGTCAACAAACATGAAGATAGAGATTACAGAGTATACATCACAATTTTTGGTCTTTTAGAAAGATAAATTTTAATTTTTCAATTAATGTGGCTCTAAATTCATAATCATTTCCATATAATTTATTTATATTTTAAATGATTTAATCAAATAATTTTACACTTTTTTTTAATTATGTGACCTATTGTAATTTAATAACTAAATTAATAAATTAATACATTTTTATAATTAATTTATAATTAATAGCCTTTAAAATATTTAGTTATGTTTTGTTTTGTTTTTAGGTTCTTCATTATTTTTCTAATTAATCTTTATAAGATATTTTAATGCCTTGCTTCAGCTTAAGGGTGTAATTTCGACCTGGCTCGGCCCTGTAAAAAAATTGTGCCGCAGACAAATATTGGGGATGGGCTAGGCCGGCCCGAACAACCTTATGAGGTACCTCGAGAATGACCTCGGGCCAGCCCAACCCATTGGGTCAGGTTGGGATTTTTCAGGCTAGGCTGTGATTTTTTATGTCGGGCCATGGTGGGATTTTATAATTTCTAAAATAATTATTTGTTTTAAAACTTTTTTTAAAACTTTTTATTTAAATAATTTTGTAACCTTTATTTAATATATTTTTTTACATTTATTTTTAAACTCATGGTTTTTTGTAAAAATGTTTATTATATTTTTTATTAACATTTTACAGTGGGTGGATATATTATTTTTTGTCTAAATATATTTATATATTGTGAATTGTAATATATTATGTGCAGATTTTAAACAAAATTAATGAGGGTTTGGGGGGTGTGTAGTAGTGGGTGAGTTTAAAAAACTGTTATTTAAAAGTTTTTTTAACATTTATTTAAAATATATTTTTATATTTTTTTTAACTTATTTATAATTTTTTTAGTATTTACTTAATTTTTTTGTTTAAAGGTGTCTATTAAAACTATTCGTAACATTTGTTTAAAAAAATTAACATTATTTTTAAATGATAAATTAAAAACATTTTTTAATTTTTTATAAACGCATTCTTTTTTC
Organism: Viscum album; assembly: GCA_963277665.1. Taxonomy (NCBI): domain Eukaryota; kingdom Viridiplantae; phylum Streptophyta; class Magnoliopsida; order Santalales; family Viscaceae; genus Viscum; species Viscum album. Next base: position 519,866,002 of record OY728141.1, read on the forward strand.
AAGTATTTTTTTAAAACATTTATCTTTTTTCATCTTTTAATGTAAAACGTTTTTAAGTGTTTGTTTTATAAAAAATAATTTAAATGTATGTTTTTAAAACATTTTTTAAACATTTTTAATTTTTTTTAATTTAAACCATATTTTAACAGTTATTTAAAACATTTTTTACATTTATTATTTGATATTTAATTTAAAACGTTTTTTTGAATGCATGTTCTTTACATGTATTTTTTAAAAATTTTATTATGTTTTATGTAAAAAAAAATTTATTAAAAATTTACAGTGGGTGAATATGTTATTTTTTTATAAATAGATTTTTATATGTATGTAAATTTATATATATTATGAGTAAATTGAAAAAACAATTAATGAGGGATTGGGGGGTTCCTAGCAGTGAGTTGGTTTAAAGCATTGTTATTTAAAAAAATGTATCATTTTTTTAAAAAAATTTACTTATTTTTTACTTATTTATAAAAAGTAATTTTAATAATATATTTAATTTAAAACATTTTTTTAAATGCATGTTTTTATATGTATTTTTATCAAATGTTAAACTTTTTTTTGTAAAAATGATAATTTTTTATTTTATTGTCATTTTAAAGTGGGAGGATATATTATTTTTTTCTCTAAATAGATTTATATATGTATGTATATATTTATTATGTGAAAATAAATAATGAGAATGTGTGGGGGGGGGGGTGCGTAGTAGTGGGTGACTGAATTTTTTTTCTAAGTAGATTTATATGCGTATATATAAAATAGGCAAGTTTCATCAAATATAAAAAAATAAGGTTGGGGGTGTGCGAACATCATGGGTTGAATAGTTATTTTTTTTGTTAATAAATAATAAGTTATTATATATATATATATCATGTTAAATGATTGATATATATATATATAATGAGAAAATTGTAATAATAATTATGGGTTGGGGGAGTGTGCCGTAGTGGGGGGATTCATTTTTTTCTAAATAAATTTATATATAATTATACAATTTGTAACATACTTAAAAAAATAATGAGGTTAGGAGCGTCCATGAACATCCTTAGGTGAGTGTGTTATTTTTTTGTTAATATAAAATAAGTTATTATATATATATAATTAAATCATTAATATATATATATATATATTATTAATAGCTTTGTTTATATATATATAAAATATTAAACCATTTATATATATACATATTATTAATGGACTTGTTAATTTATATACATTATTATATATAATTATATATAATTATATATATTATATATATACAGATTCCAACACATTATAATTATATATAGTACTAATTATATAAATTTATATACATAATTATATATATAATATATTTTGTTTTTTATTAATATATAATGATATATATATACATATATCATTGATATATATATATACAGCATGGTGGTAACATAATAGGTAGAGTGCCAGGACAAGTTGGTCTAGGCGCAGCATTGGAAGTATAAGGTAGGAGGATTGAATCTCTCTACCTGCAGTTTCCCGTTAATTTATTTTTTTACAGTAGATGGGCTTTGCATTGGCTGGGATTTGCGCAGGCCAGTACAACATGCTTTTTTGGGTCGGCCTAGCCTGGCCCCTGGGCCTTCTTGAAGAGGTCGAGGCCTGACCTAATGAAGTTACGTCCCGAGCTTAGCCTGGCCCGACACGGGCTTTGCCTGGATGGGTGACCCGGGCTTTAGGTCCGGGCCTGTCGGGCTTTCGGGCCGCCATGCCAAAATTACACCCTTACCTCAGCATACTGACACATAGTCAGCTTTAATACCCACATCATTGGCAATTCGAACAACCATTCTTCTATACCATCCACACACCCGACTCACATATCACCACTTTCATTCCATTACTGCAACTTTAGATTCAGACGAAGAACAAGTCAGACAACAAATAGATCCAGACACAGAATAGAAATTCAATACATTCATTTATAGCAAATCAAACACAGATTTGGAAATAGACCAACTCTGAGTAGCACCATCATGGATACGAGGAGTATTTTAACCACAGATTTGAATATGATGTTTTCCTTTTCCAAAACTAGATCCATCGAGAGGGATCATCGTCGCCTCTGTTGGAGAAGCTGGACGTGCCATCGTCTGTATGTTGAGCCACCCCAAGACGCCTCTTGGAGCTTGGGTTAAATTTTTCCGGGGAATGCTGGAGCTTCTTGGGGAAGAGGTCGAAACCCCCCTCCTCCCCTGCATAGTGAAGAAATATAGTGGGGAGGGGGAAATAAAATACAAAAATAATAAAATTACATTAATAAATAATAAATAAATAATAATTATTATAATACGTAAAAATTGTAATAAAAAATATTTAATAATAATAAAATAGATTAAAAAACAAAAAAAATCAATTAAATAAAATATATAACTAAAATTTTATTAATAAAAATTTATACATAAAATCAATATACTATTTTAATAAAAATATTAATAGTATAATAATTAATCAAATCTCTATTAATTAAAATAAACATTAATATTTACATTAGATAAATTAACTTAAAAAAGAAAAATTCTTAATCTTAAAATAATAATTTCATAATTATATTTTATAAAGATACTAAAATATTAACTTTAATAATTTTAATAATTTAATATTTAATAGCTTTATTAATATAATTTTAAATAAAAAAGTAAATTAATTAATAAATTGAAATATGTATAATTTAAATAATAAATAACTATTAATACTATTAAATAAAAATTAAACATTAATTTAAAAATAATAACAAATAATTAATTTTATAGGTAAACTGTTCTTAAATTTTTTTACAGTGTTTTGAACAATTTTAATTGTGCTTTGTTTTCATTTTTTGTTTATAGATACATGCAAAAGCCTAAATCCCATCTAGATGCATCATAACTAACTAGCTGGTAGTTAGTTAGAGGGGTTTTGATACTTCCACAACCATTTCACAAAAAAGCATGTCTCCGGTATGATAGATAAGGGCATACATATGTCGTTGGAATTCATGGGTGATGTGAAGCAAATGAAATATGATTTAATATTGGAGAGATATAGGATAACTAGAGGAGGAGCTATCAATCATTCATTATTCGAGATCTAGAGAGCATGAATATCCCTGGAAAAAACAATATTGGAGACCCTATGCACAATAGAAGAAGAGGAGTACATAATTGAAAGGTGGATTTATCTTCTTTTGTTTTTCAATTCTTATAATATATAATATTTTATTTTAAATTTTTCTATTGAAAATGAATGTTGGTTAAATACTTTGAGTTTAGGGAAAATTATTTTTTAATGCTTGTCTTTTACTACGTTTTAAACTCATTATTTTCAATGATTTTAGAATTGATCGGTCAGATCAATTCTGAAACCATTTAATTTCTTCATACCACATGAGTTTAATTCTCAATTCCATTGTTATTCAGTGAGTTTGATCATGGATACATTTTCATTCAATGATTTTAAATCAGAAAGAGAACATCAGAACATTCAGTGAGATTGTGTTTTCTGAATTTTTAAATTACAAATTTTGTAGTTGAACCTTTTTTGGAATGATGAACTCTAAGAATGTTCAATATAAGAGAATTGTCTCTTAGAGATGGAAGTATGTCATTATTTTTCAGTTGTTACATTTCATCTACATTTACATGATTAGGAATCCTTTTTAAACCATTAGGATATATCTTTCCCTGGGAATATATTTTGATTGTTCATTTTTCAGCATCTCTAAACTCTATTGCTCACTGCATTTTCATATTATTTCTTGATTCATCATATCATAGAAACGAAATTAAAAAAACATTGTGTGATATTAATGATTTTGTCAAAATATATTAATATAAAAAATAAGAACAACTAAAAATAATGTTTCACCCAGAGTTGAAAATAACGGAGTTCTTTTGAATGAAAGTTGGTTGTTCATCCTTCCTTGTTGGTTTGAACCTGATAACCACTATATAGAAGTAGTAGAAAAACATTGAAAAATTAAGATTTTACTTTTTTTCATTGAAAATCGAGTCAACAATCTTATGGGAATGATACAAAATTTTCTGATACCCATAAAAAAATTGGATAATATTAATTAATGTTATTTTTGTTGTGGTAAATTTTATTATAAATTCATCACACTTCAATACTATTCATGAATATTTCATAACTGATAATCTAACATATATATATATATAAAGTCAGAAGTAAGGTTTTAGGGATAACCAAATTCAATTATATCAAATTAGGATCAAAATTTTATCTTGAAGTTATAATGAACAAGTATCAAATAAAAAACTAAACATTGACACTAATTATCATCCTAAAACTTATGGTCAATATAATATTACCATTCATACTATATATGATATGTTGAGATCATACTTTATATATTTCAAAGGTTTCTAGGATAAAAACATTCCACTGGATATATTCTCAAATATTAATAGTTTCCTCTCGTGTATTCAAATGAAACTATATTAGGGTCAATATGAGAAGTGATATAGAAATACAACATGTTATGAATAATATGTAGAGAGAAATATATTGGTGCTAGACCTTGATTTATTAGAAAATTAATATCCAATCCACTTAGAGATATATTAAAGAAAAACAATTTTTATTTAAAAGTTATACTGATAATCATTGGTAATATTTGAATTTTGAGTTTGGAGAAAATGCATTCCATTAAATTTCACCTTAGAAGAGGGTCGTGAGATTTTAAAGGAAGAGTAATCGGAGACCTTGACACATCACACCCTTGAGATTCTTGATTTTGTGGGGACTATATCCTGTCACCTATCACTTCAACTGATCCTCTTATATGTGCATGAAATGGTCCATGTATCACTTCTGAGGAAGTATATACTAAATCAATCACATATATTGAGTTAGAGGTTGTACAACTACATCTTGTTCACTCTTATGAGGAATAATCGGTGGATATTATCGATCATATAAATAAATTACTATAAAACAATTCCATTCACATAGTCAATTTTTTTGGGGAAATTATAATATTGATGAAGTGACATGGGACTTTAAATATGTAACAAGAAAAAAGTACCCACATATATTTTCATCTGATCCATGATATTTGAAGAGATAATTTTGTTAAGGTGGGATGTAACAACCTATATTTTGTAGTGATAATTCCGATTTGATGATTTATATGTGTTTATTAACATGTTTCACATGTAACACTAGACTAAAATAATAAATGATTAATTTCATTAAGGTATAATGTTACAACAACAAAATTAAATCAACATTAATATTAACATAAATATATATGAAGAATAATTTTTGTATGATATAGAAGTAACATAATTATATGTAAATAAAAATATCTCAAACTTGAATAATTCATCCTCGTAGTCAACTATGAAAATAATACTACTCAGTATAACTATAAAAAATTCATAGCATTGGAAATATGGTAGAAATTCTGAGATATAAATGAAGGTGTGGGATGGGTGGGTTTTAGAGTGGAATGTAAGGTTATATACAACGATGGAAAATAGTCAGTGGGTATGTGTATATATATATATATATATATTCCTTAGGTAATCATATATCTAATTGGTATATTGAAATTATTATAATGGGAATGTAATAATTCTATTGAAAAGGATAATGTATTAAAAATTATTAAATCAACATTTATAATAAATAATTAACATCTATTAAATAATTATGTATTGATGATAGATTAAAATATAGCAATTCATTAGATTAGAAAATATATTTGTACAAACTAATTATTATTTTCTAAATAGTATATATTTTATATAAAATATAATAGTATCACTTTTAGAATTTTTTTATTAAAATATATTTCATATTAATAATAAAATAATGTAAACATGGTAAGAGGGTAAATTTTATTTTTGGAAAAAATATAATTTATATTGGTGAATAGTGAATTATGTAAGAAAATAATAAAAATGGTACAATTTTGTATATGGTAAAAAAATATATAAATATTAACAATTGAGGTAACCTTTCACAACCTTTTTTTTCAAATTTTGGTCCACTTTCCAAATAAAAATGTCATTCACCATTAGGTAAAGAGTACTTTAAAATACACCCCTCGTACACATTTATTAAATTACCCTTCCTCTACACATTTGAAACTATACATTTTTTCCACTCTAATAACTACCAAAATTTACTCCTATAAATTGAACTCTCGTCTTTTTTTAGTTTTTGGTCACAACATTGAGGCTTAATTCATTCATTATTGTATAATTCATTACGATGAGGGATTACATCAATATAAGAAATTATTTATCCCCTATATATTTTTGTTTATCTTATTCCTATAAATATTAGAGAATATAATTAAACACTATAATATCCTATAATTAATATAATTATACTTTTTATAGATAATATTTTAATTATATAACAACATAATATTACTCGATAATTGGTTATAACATGTTGTTGTTTGGCGGGCTTTTACCACCTACATGAATGACCTTATGACTATCTTCAACAATTTTATCATGGATAATGAAAAAACATAAATAATAGTAATATATTATATTAATGAGGATATAATGAAATGGTTATAGTTTTGTAATGGTTATATGAAAATGAATTTTTCTTATATAAGTAACTTGTTAATATTAGTAATGTTACATGAAATGAATGTGTTATGAATTCATTATTGAAACCCATCCATATCCTTTCCCATAAATGATAATACGACTATATAAATAATTATAAATTTATTATTCTAGTACATAAAATATTCTAGATATTGTTTATTTACGAACAATGTATGATAATCGAACCAACTTAATGAAACAGGCATCAAACAGTCGAAATAACATTCATGTAATGATCAAAACAAGTTGTTACTAACTAATATATATATAATAAATGAAAAACATTGATTAATATAAAAGGTAAAAAATATAAATAAGGTTTTTAAAAATATGATTATGAAATATATGTTTATTATATAGGTATTTATATCATTTTTAAGAAAATTGTGAGTGAAGGTAAGGGGAATTTTCATTACCTCTGTTTTTAACTAGAATATTTCTAATTCCTATCCATGTTTTTTATATTATTGCATGGGGTTACGCTATATACATCCCTATATTTATATGGGTTTATGATTTCTCTTTATGATGATATTAACTTTTTAACTATGGTGGGATGGGAATAATTTATTCCCTCTTCCATTATTTTTCTCACTCGGTCAGTTTCTCCCACCTCATTCTTTAGTTTTATATATGAATGAATGAAAATTAAATTTTTATTTCATAAATAACTTTTGTGGTATAAGTGGAAACCTAAAATTTTAATGATAAAACATTATTAAACACAAATATAAGTCATAAATTTATTAAAGACGAGACTAAGAGTAGTAGAGTCAAGTACCCTATATAACTCACATTGTAGTGCAATTACTTTTATATCTTGACCATCTTTGATAAGATCATCAATAGGATTAGCCATATTATCACATTTCAAGATATATTCCTCCAAATTGATCTTTGATTAATTGAAACCTCATGCTAAAATGTGGTATTGTTTCTTAAAATATGCCCTCTGGTCCCAATTAAGATCAAATCAAACAATTATTTCATAAATTCTGTTAACATCTCCGTGTCTAATATTGATCTAGAAATATCCTTCTAGTGACTTTTCCTTAGAGTGGAGAATGAGATCCAAACTTTTTTTTCCTTCTTCCACCCTTCCAATCATTCTCTTCTTATTAATCCCTAATTACTAAAGTGGAACTTCCATTTTTCAGCAACCTACTCTTGTTCTTCATAATCGCCACACTATACCATTTGATTTTCACCATGAAGCTTGGTACTATTATTATGAAACTGGTCATATATAATGAATTTTCATTCATGTCCCCTATTGTCCCTACCCTTTTTATCTAACCAAGTTTCCATAGGTTTGAAAAGGTGAGAATATTCCTTAAACCCTTTATATATATTCCCCTTAGTCACAATACATAAACCTAAGTCTTGTGTCCCTTCTTCCCCTTATTTATCCTTGGGTTGTGAAGTACTCTACCATGAATTACTTCTACACTGTCCACTAAGAGTTGACATAATCTATCATAATTAGATTATACCTTATAGAGGCCTATAACTTTAGTTCCCCCACTCTGTTGGAGGATATTGGATTCTAATTTCTACTCAATATAAACCTCTTGATTCCATTATATTACATTCCCCTTGATCATGAACAAGATCCTAAACTTCCAATCCTTCAAAAACCTTTTCCATATTTGGACTTAGAGTTTTACTTCTAGGACTCATCTTGATCAGTGCATTCACCAAGCTCTCATTTGATGTCGTGGTTCCTCGCATTGGGATTCCATGAGGCGTACAGATAGAATTACCTTCATCACTTTCTTCCATCATTAGTAATACCAAATTAGAACCAACTCCAATACACATGACCTTGGAATAATATAATGGATTTGGGATGAAAGTTGATAGGTCTAAATAACATGATGTATGAACCCCCTTAAACATACCTATCCCTAAAAAAATTTCACCAATTGGACTTGATCCTTTAGGCCAGTACCATGAATGGAAATCAGACCCTTATCACTAAGAAATGTTATTCTACCTGAACCTCTATTAATCATATGGATTTGATTATTTATCTCATTATAGAACTTTAAAACCATGTTCCCCATCCACTTATATAAAGAATAAAAATCAGCCCACGTTGTGAAGATATCCAGTTTCATATTATAGAACTCTTCCCCAACCTGAATCCAAACATATTCTGTAGTCCGTCCTAAAACACAAATTTCTGTTTAGATTTATAAGGAAATAGGATAGAAAATATATCTATTTCAACTATAGAAATATATACATCATCTAACCAAATTCAATAACATTTGAATGATCGAAGTATTATATAATGTAAAATGGGGTTTTGGAAAACTAGCTCATAGTGCCCTGGTCGGAGAATTACATTTCATATGAAACTCATAAGAACACCTGAATAAGTAAAGGTGGGATCTTTCACAACATGGGGGATTTATAGGAAATCTTAGGATCAAATCATTCTTTGACAAAAAGTGAATATTTATATTCCTATAGTAGAGAAGGTCCATATTTTCTAATTTCAGTATTCCCTAACATCCAAAGACAATCCTACCAAACGAGCCAAAAAATGATGATGTTGTTTGAAGAGATCCAATAACATCAGATCTAGAAAGAATTAGGCATTTATAAACTTCATTCATGAGAGTGGTATTTTTGGGAAACTATCAAACAACAATATAACATTAGGTTTGAGATTAATACAAAGAATATTTCTTATTAATTTTTAAACAAGTTCTAATCATCATCTCGAGAGTTTTTTATTTAAGTGAACAACTTTTTATGTTATAATCCTTTAATGGTTTTCATGTTTTACTGGGGATATGATTTCATATAATCATCCACTTTATTTCTCTATAAGATTTATATTTATGCTAACCGAAAAGTGTTATATAACTTATTTTATTTTAATAGTTAAATTAAATTATGTTTTATTGTATTTATGATTTATTTCTTATTCATGTGGCACACATTTGGATGATTATATCATTATGTATAAGATGGGTTTAGAATTATAAATCCCTCTAATTAATTGAGTAATGTTTATATCTTATGAGATAACTTGTATGTGATATGAGAGGTTATCCTAGTACATGATATTTTGCATAAACATGACACTGATATCTTTGTCAATTATGTTATGATTTTCTTGGTAGATATCCTTGAAATATGTTATGATTTTCTTGACCTTATACATGTGAAAAGTTATTATGTTATGTAAGATCCTCGTTATTGTGATTTATTTTTATATTCCATAGTTCATATTATATTGGATATGATTTCCTTATGTTGTTTTCATTTTTAAATTCTAACATTTTAGATCCAAAAAACAAAACAAATCTATATTTTTAATGTCTTTGTAAAACTATGATGTTTATTATCATTACATTATACTTTCAGAACATATATCTAAAAATTATTGATATTTATAAATATCTTATAGATATAAATAAGAAAATATTCAAATAGAAAATATGAGAGACAGATAGATAGAATTCACCACCCATGAGGCATTATTAATTCCCAAGGGTAATATAGTTTAAAAAAATAAAAACTCTATTGGAAATGTAAATAATAACTAACTAAAATGTGTATAAATTGTACGTTCAAGGTAAAACCCGCAATTATGGGTTGAAATGAATTTTGAGTGATTAAGAATGATAAAAAACAAGGGAGTGTTGGACCTAGATATACTCTATTAATGAATAAATACTAGGAATTGTAAATCAATGTTTATGAACATAGTAAAATAAAAAATTATATTGATTCTATTAGATATTTTTTTCAGAGTTAGGTATAAGTGAAGTTTGACTCGGGTCATTACTCTATATTATAAGATTCACCATTTTATCCTCTTAGGTAATTTGGTTAGTTAATAAAATTGGTAACCCAAAACCTTATTTATACATAACTTCCTCAATATACCTAGTCATCATAATATTTTAATCATTAACTAGTTAAATCATCAAAGGTATGTACCCCTCAAACAGGAATGTTTATGCATGACCTAAAAGGAATAAAATTTTGCGTGATAGAATGAATGAAAGAAAACAACTAATATTAGACAAAAATTACCCCTTTCACAAAGTACAATCCCCTTTAAACACAAATCATGGAAGTTGAAAACACACCCCCTCATGATAATCCAGATGGATTGTAAATAATATAAATCAATGGAACCCAACAAAATCACTCATCCAACTTTTTTTATTCATGAAATTCATCCCCATTAAAATTGTATAAAGAACTCATATTTATAGGAAAACCATTATAATATAAATCCTCTATATATCTAACTTTATCACTTTTATCTTCTCAATATTTTCTCTACAACATTTGTAATTTATGATGGCATCTAACTCTACTTGTGATACCTCAAATGTATCCCTATAAATAATATCATTCATGTTATCTAGTATAGAAAAATGATCTATATGAACAATTGTATGTCTACTTGTATTTTTTTATCTCCTCTTATTTCTAAAATATATATTATACTTGAACATATAAACTTATCTTCCAATTTTTTTTTTTTGAATTTGAACTCCATAGATGTAGTAAATATCCTCATGAAAAACATCCCTGCATATCTTCTATATGACTCCAATTTTAAATATTAAATCATGTTTATGGACTAAAAATTTAAAATATATATATACATATATATGAATTCTATAGAATGGAACTATTCTATATATGAAACTTTTTCTTCTCAATATTATGTTATAATGAAAGGATAGTATTATTGTATAGGGAAACTGTTACATGAAAAATATTTTCTCTGTTAATTTCAATACCAAATATATTATAATACCTACCCCACAACACATTTTCCATGAAAGTGAACATATTATTATCGGTTTCCACTATTATGAAACATAAATAAACCCCACATCATTGTATAATATTCAACCTATGAACCACATCACAAAATAATTATGATATCATAGCTCCATCATGATTATTTTTCCTCCTTGATATAACCACTTTGCATAGTAGGAGACCACATTGTCAGATACTCATCATATTATCCTTTTCCAGGTATTTCAAGGAAAACCATAATTTTCAGTTTTTTTATGTTCAATAGAGAGGGGTGTCTCCAATTCCTTTTAGTTAGAAATGAAAATTTTATAATGTATTATTAATGGTATATCATCAATGGTAATGTGTGAGGGAGAAAACATATCTCAGGGAAAAAAATTTTGATCAATAAATATAAATAGTGATCAAATGAAATCTCATCCTATATCGAAACTAAGAGAAGGTGGCAGCTCTTTAATATATGGGAGTTCTTCATTAACCAAAAAGTGAAGCCGATAAAGGTTATGGTGCTCACCCTCATCCTCCCATGTAACCCCATGGATTATGGAAAAAGAAATATTCAATTTAATTCCCATCCATTCTATCAATAGAATAATTGTTCTACCCCATTTTTTCTCCCTATATTGGCAAGACAGTTTAGGTGATCCTGGGTGTCTTGGATAGTGGATAAAAATGCCGTATTTTTTCACCTAATTTTTTTTAATTGATAAAAATTCGAATAAAAAATAAAATACAACATCTAAATATTTATTTCCATTTTTGGAAATTAAATTTAAATTTTAATAATAAAAAATTATAATAAAACAATAATTTTTTTTTTAAAATAGTCAATTAAATTCAAAAATTAATGAAATTAAATTAAATGATGTATACCCTAAATATGGTTACCCAATACCACAACACATAAAACTATGATTGTCCTTAAGAATATAACATAACATAAACAACAAAGGATACCTTTTAAAACATTATTTAAATTCTATTACCAATAAGAACAAAAAAAATTTAAAAGGATAATTAACTTTTCACCAACATGTATAAAAATATATTCAATTTCACATTTTCATTGAATAAAATCTACTATATGTATAATTTTTTCCTTTAAAAATAATGGTTCATATCTTAAATTCCATTCAAGATAATTTATCTATTATTACTACAATGATACTTGTGATTTACCATAATTTAGTTTTTTCACTCATCAGTCAGTTGAACAATTTAATGGTTTTTTCTTTGACCTTGAATATGTTCTGAAAACCATATGCTTTCCATGATTCTCAAATATCTACCCAAAAAGACAAATTTCCTAATTAATCTTTAAGGATCCTCATTAAGGTTCATATAACTCTTAGGATTTAATGTAGGATGGAATATGATGTAAAATAGGTAAGGCTAAAAAGGTGTATTGACTCTTAAGAATTTGATGATTGAAAAATTAATTCCCATGAAAATTTCCCCTTCAATACGACATCACCCAAAATCCCAACTCAATATAGGTAATAAATAAGAAAGGTATAAATAATTAATAAAATAACCCCTTTTTCATACTGTTTCATTTTTTTCGAAAATGTAATTTAGGAATAATCTCACACCCATCACCCAACCCCATGTGATATCATCTTGAAGCTAATTATAATATTTATAACTAGATCATTATCCAAGTAATGGTGATTCTTGACCCATCTAAGATGCAATAAATTTTTTATTTATTTTTTTTCAAATCAATTTTTCTATTTTGTTTTCATTTTTAGTGGGATAACAATAAAGAATAATGAAATAATAACCAGGATCTTTATCTATAACCATGAAACATCCATAACATAATATCACTAACAAAAATCATCCATCATACCATGGATTACATCACCCCCACACTTGAACCATTTAATTTCATACAAAATTTAAAGACTATGGTAGGAAGGATACAATTATCTTATATTGTGGATCTTCCCTAATAAGGACATTGATGGATTCTATGGAATTAAAATAAATAGTAAATGTTAAGGTCGATCTAGATGATGAGGGATTAATATAAAAAATTCATCATTCATATTAAAAGTGACTTTATACAATTATATCTTTTATAATATATCAATTCATATTATAGTAGGTTAATATGTCTAAATTATTGCATAGTAAAAATGAATAAAAATATGGAAAAAGATGTCTTGAATCCTTTAAATAAAAGTAACATATGTTATAGAGTCAATTAGACATGAAATTATTATTAAAAAATCAATCAGTATGAATTTTATAAATTTAAAACATGAAAAATGAAAATGAAAATTAATATACATTAATTAACTAGTCCCTCAAAATCATGATTTATAAAATTGAAACCCCTATTATTATCTTTAATTATCTATCCCCCTATTTTAATCATAAAATATCATCAACAATGTGATATATAAAAAGGAATCATAGGATTCATAGGTGATCTTTTTTACAATATATTAAAATATTTGTAAGATTCTATAGTTGTCATGCATATTTCAATAAATTTTTATATAAAAAATATAAAAAAATAAGGGGGTGAAAATAAGGAATTTTAAACAACACTACCCTTTCATCATTAATATATTTCTTCACCTCTTTACACTTGTTTCATTGTTTCGTTTTTATCATGGTCTTATAAAAGAAAAGAGTTTGTGAAATCAGAAGAACTTTTTTATATAAAATCAAAAATATTTATGGGATTACACTACTCCATGAGGAATTTCTAAACTATGTTTTAAGTATCAATTCGTCATAAAATAATAAAAAATTGTTTTTCCTCTCATTGATTCTTTTTTTAGGTCATTTAGTTTGAACTGAACTTTCTAAATTCAAGTGATGAAGGGTATGAATGATTTTACCTAACTTAGATACAAGAATTTCAAAAGATGCGATTCCTCTATATAAATGGATCATTGTACTATATGTGATACTAAATTCAGTCTTACTTGAGGTAATAACATCTCTACATCCATGCATCCAATCCACTAGAATTTTCTCTATCTTAAGAAATCAAAATTTTATTTCACAAATAACCCGAACCTTTTGTCCCACCAAGAAATTTACCTATATAGTAGTGCCTCTAATTATTTCAACCTTTTTCAGTAGCTCTTCATTTTACATTCCATATTTTTAAATCTATTTTTAATTCTTAATATTATCTAGGATATTATTTCTATAATTGGTAGAAATGTCATCTAAATGTAGCTAACATTAATCCCTTAAATATTCTTCTTTCACATCCAAATTGTTATCAATTTTTGAATGTTTAACTTCATTGCCTCATCACTAACCCTCAAATAAAACACCATGTTTTTCACATCAATTAAGTATGTAATAATTTCAAAAAATTGGATTCTTATGATAATGTGTTTATTCTCTTCACCATTTCATGTACAAGGAAGTCAAATAGAAAATATTATTTACCCTCTTTGACTATAACATCTTTACGAAAAACTCAGCAATATATCACCTTTTCACCTATGAAATAAAGAGAAACTATTGTAGGATTCATCTCCTCCTCTCATGGGATCTTGAATGTTGGTTATGAAATAATTTTTATAGTCGCTCCTATATCACCAAAAAATATTTTCTAAACAAATTAGATCCAGTATTTACCAGGATTATAAAGATACACAGTTCTTATTACTTCATTGGAATATTCCTCAACAACACATATAAGCATTTATCAGAGAGAGGTAGGGATTATTCTATAGCCTTTATCCTTTATTGTTTCTCTTTTTCATTCTGATTTTCCTTCAAATTTTCTTTTATTTTATTCTTTCTTTTAATTTCCATTACTTAATTTATTTATGTATTATAACTTTCTTAGCACT
Source organism: Viscum album (assembly GCA_963277665.1). NCBI lineage: Eukaryota > Viridiplantae > Streptophyta > Magnoliopsida > Santalales > Viscaceae > Viscum > Viscum album. The sequence continues at coordinate 519,881,228 of OY728141.1, forward strand.
TTTTTTTATTTTCACCACTTAGTAAGGTGATGGACTTCAGTTCCCTATGTCTAGGGACCTTATTATCACTTGGAACTACTCCTATTGAAATTTCCATAAGCTAGTTGAAGCTTTAGTTTGCTTGAAACTCCATGTTTCACATATAATCCCATTGATTAAACTTCAAATATTTTATAGTTTGATTGGTTGTTGTCATAAAAGTTGAAAAGGTCACTACCAATGTGAGAATTTGAATCTAAAGAAAATTACTTATTATTGGAATATTGAACCTCTTGTCTGGAAAAAAAGACTTTGTTTCGATGACATCCACCGTAGAAAATTATTTTTATTTTTATAATCAATGTAGTTAACATCATCATAGTGAATACCTTGGGGTTGGTTCAAGGACATTATCATGTGCATATTCATTTTCAAGGATTCCATTTGGGCTACTATAGATCCATTTTCATACCATGAAGAGTTATAATATTTTTCCTTCCCCAGGTTTCTATTGAAATATATTTGTTTTAATAACATATTGAATTTCATGGATCTCCGAATTATTTTTTTGCAAGGGATCCTTCAGTTATTGAATCATTGATTGGTCTATTCCTCAAAAATAGACCATTATATATTTTTTACATTAGTGGAAACATATCTATACAATGATGTGTAATTTCCCTAATCATGTATTCAAACCTCTCTCATTAATAATATAATAATTCATCATTGAATTTACTAACTTTCAGAATGTTGGTTTGAATAACTATAAATTTTTTAGGTGGAAGGAAATGATTTAAAAAGTACCTTATCAATTCATCCATTATGGTTATAGACAAAGGGGATAATCTTTTTATCTATTATTGAGATTTATATTTAACTGAGAATTAGAATAATATAGGTCTTACCAAATCTCTACATTCATTGATGAATTGAAATGTTCCGTGGAGATCAAGGAAAATTCTCAAGTGGGTATCATGGTCTTCGGGTTATAACCTAGTGAATTGGATATAATTTTTTACCATTTTGATGATCTCTATAATTATTTCAATGTTGTTTATAGTGACTGGTGACACATAAAATATTATTTCAACCCGCACACTTGATGTTTTACCAGGATCTCTTAGTTTTTTTATTCTCAAATATCACCCTTTTATTTTTTTGAACCATGTTCTCTTTAAATTATATCCATGTCCACCTTTTTTCCTTCTTTAAGTTCATCTCTAACTTCGGTTCATACATGAATTTTATTTAACTCTTACCTATACTGAGTACTCATTCATACATTTTTTAACCTAAAAAATAATAGCATGATAGAAAAATAATAATATATTAATATAAAAACCATTAATAAAAAATAATTATGAATTTCTATAAATAATTTAATCAAACAACCCAGTAAATGAGTCCAAAAAACATCACCACCTTTGAGGAATTTTTAATTCACTTGAGTAATCAAGTTTAGAAAATAAAAACTAAAATGAAGCAATGAATACTAACTGACAAATTGTTTTTATTAAATGTTAATTTTGAGATAAAACCCATAAAAAATTATTTAAAATAATTTATAATGGGTTATAGAAAATAAGAGAGACTTGTATTTGGAGATACTAGATTAATGAAATCATACCAATCATAATAAATCTAATTTCATACACTTAATGAAGTAAAATATGATATTTATTTAATTATAAATGTATATAATATTAGGTCTATGTGAATCTTGTCCTAGGTTATCATACTATATTCTAATACACCCCTTTTCTCTTCTAAGTTACTTAAATTAGTTAATAAAATAGGTTACATGAAACCCTAATTAAAAATAACCTCTATAGCCCACCCGAGAGTCACACAATGTAAATAAGTCCCATATTTAACCCATTAAAGGCACACCATATTCAAATGTAAATGGATACACATGATAGTTAATGGATAATATTGAGAATGAAAAAACAAATGAAAAATCAATACTAAGATTGATGAAAAATAACTCACATCACAAAGTACGGTCCAATTTAAATGCATTGATTTACACTATAAAAACTCAACCTATCATGCTAATCATGAGGGAGTGTAAATAAAATAAAATAATGAAACTTATCATAATGAATAGTATATAATTTTTTCTTCCAGAAATACAATCCCTTTCTAAGTGAGAATAAAACCTTATATTTATAAGAAACCCAAAAATTGATAAATCATCTTCATATCCCATTTTATCTCTTTTATCATCTAAATATTTTCTTCCCATATTTATAATTTTCTTAAAACTTACACAACCTTTGATCCTCAAAATATCCCCATTAAAAAACATATTTCATGTTATCGAGGAGGGAGAAAGGTGTGGGATGAAATATTGTATATCTTAATGTATTTTTGTATCTCATGTCATATCTCAGATATATATTACAATTGAAACTACAACATAATCATCCCTATTTTTGGGTGCTTTCAAACTCCATGGATATTGGAAGGATCCTCATTCAAAACACCAAACTATCTCTTATATATCACTCTCAATATAAATCTACAAGAATGTGCATAGAATTAAATTATCAAACCTATATATCTTTTAATATATGATTTTTTAGCATAGAACCGTTCTTATGGAATAGATTTGTGTTCTTAACATTAGGATGTGGTGAAAGGATTACATTATGAATTAGGGAAACTCCTCCATAAAAAATCAAGTATCTATTAATTTCAATACCTCCAAAATGTACTGACCTGTCTATATCACATCCCATATTCTATGAAACTGATAGTATTATTTCTTTCCACCTCTATGGAACAATTATAAACCCCATGTAGTAGAATAATCTTCAACCATAAAACCATATTGTTGAAATAAGCACAGCGTCATGGACTCATCATGATTCTTGGAGATCCCTTGGATTCCCATGGTTCATATGAGGAGACCATGGTGTAAAAAAATCATTATATTATTACATTTAATGTTTTTTAGAAGAAACCATGGATAATGGTCTTTTCATGTTCAAGAGTGTAGGGTGGTCAAAATATTTCTTTTATTTAAAATGGAAATACTATCGTGTTGGAGTAGTAGTGATGGGACAATCGTATTGTATTAGGGATATGACACAACTTGATGTGAAATGACATTACTTCAGTAAACATAAATTGTTCCCAGATGAAATCTCATTCCACATCATAACTGAGAGTTGGGGACCACTCCTTAATATATAGGATTGCTTCCATAATTGGATAATGAATTCTTTAAGGGTGTTGGTTCTCATCCTCGGCCTACCCTATCACCTATCATGTGAGAGGATAAGAATTAACCTCTTGTGTTCCTACCCATGTGCTCCAAGATTCAACTATGATCCCTTGTGTGTGCTATAAGTATTATATGGTTTATGTCTGTGATCCTTTAAATATCTGGAAGTGGATAAATAGACCATATTTTTTCACCAAAATTAAAATTAATCAATGATAATATTTCAATTTAATTTTATAAAAACATTTTTTTTCTTTATTTTTCCAAAATCTCTTTTAAAATATTAATTACCCAAAAATTTTAAAAAATTAAAAAGTGGGGGATTTAAAAAATTGAATTGAAAATTTAAATAAATTAAATTAAAAAATGTATGAAAAAAATAAATCAAGTAATATTTCTAACATGGAATGAACAAAATTTGAAAAAAAAATATAATTAAAAACAATATAAAAATCAAAAGAAAAAGGCAGTATCAAGTCCCTAAGGTTTCAGAAAACCCATATTCAATTAAGATAAAAAAAATAATTTCAATATATAACCATAAATAAGCCTACATTTCACTTCTATCCATCATAAATGGAATTATCTGTAAATACTCATTAGTATTCATTAATCACATTTATAATGTAATTAAACAACTTCTACTATAAGGCCAAAATTAGGATGAGTTAAAAATTAGCTTTTTTAATATTCATTAACATAAATACTAGGAAATAGATTATTTCCTTATATATAAACATTTTTTATAATTGGTAAAAAGTTTACAAGTCTTTAATTAAGAAATTTTACCAAAGAATAATAAAACGAATAGATTGGAAATCAAATTACTATTTTTTTGTCAAGATGATGAGGGTTAGTATGGGTCTAAGGACCTTATTATGCATTGTCATCATCACCATATCCCTTATAATATTCTCATAAATTCCTTCAATGAGGGATTTTCACCTTTTGGTAAAAATTTGGACGACTAATTTTTTAGAATAGATTACATAGATAAAACTAATGGGGGGATAAGATATATTTACAATACCCAAGCTTTAAATTCAAAAAAAAAATTATAAACATGGGTCTAAGGTTGTAAAAAAATAATGTCTTACTAAAATTAAAGACCAAATTCGTTCCTTAATGGAAAAAATTATAATAAAATTGTTAATCAAGTGGCCCATGAAAATGAAAACCATACTATTAGAGAGAAATGTACCCAATGTGGTTTTTTTGTCACACTAAAAAAATACTTTCCCAACATTAAAATTGTTGCCTAAAAAATGAGTATGTAAGTATTTTTGTGTAGATACCTATGATATAATTCACCAATAATCCCATTTTAAAATAGTTACTCCCTAGAAATAGTTTCACCCAAATCTATTCTAGAAGGAACAAAGCATGATTTCACAACCTGTTGCCCCTCGATACACAGAACTGTGAAAACAATTAAAAAATCAACCATGGATTGACTTTGATAATTCTTAATGGGAAATAGGTGTAATTATACGATAGATACTAAGTACATTTGACCCATAATAATCCAATTTATAACCTAAAAAATTATGGATTGATTCAAATATTCAAAACATTAAGCTACAAATGGTTCAATTAGTTAGGGAATATAATTCAAGAGAAAAGCATTGGATACCAAATATAACAAAAAATAAACTCTAGGGAAACTTTTATTGATATAAATAGAAGGATCTAGATAAGAACTAATGAAGTTATAAATAACACAAGGAAATCCTAAAATGAGAATGAGGAAGAGTGTGGATAACAAAAACATGGTAACACTAAGTCTATAAATCATATTAGAAAAAATTATAATAAATTAAATCCCATTATCCTATAATGAAAACAACAATAATAATACTTGAAAACAAAAAAATAAATGGAAGTAATACTTTTTAGATGAAAATGAGGGCATACAAACTATTTTGAATAATTCTACCCCATGTATCACATTCCAAAAAATGATTAAGAAAAAAATTAAAATGTGAACTGATAAAGTTACATAAGTTTTTTCAAACCCAACAAATAAGTATCCAATTTCTTCAATATTTATTTTAAATCCAATCCTATATAATGTTACTAAAAACATTCTTTTAATCACAAAAAATCTATAGGAATTTTCTACTTAGAACCTGATAGAGGACAGAAATTGTAATGACCCGATGTTTTAAATAAAAATTTCATTCTTATAATTATGTCATATAATGACATAAAATCCGATAATAATGAATTATTATGAGCTATGTGAAAATTAAACATAGTTTTGTCACTTTTTTGAATTAAATTTCAAAAAACATACCGACACGGTTGCGATCAGTAAATTATTTAGAGTCTAATATGAACAACTTATTTTTTGGTGAATAGTAACATAATCTTATGAATATTAATATTAACATTATGAATAGTGACATACGTTAATGAATAGTAACCATATCTATGATATAATTTAAATAAGATTCAAGTGGAAGTATGATATACATATATCTGGGAATAAGAAAAAAAAATTTGTAAATTTTTTGTTTTTCGAGTAAAGTGTGATTTAAATTAAAAATTAAATTAATCATATTTATAAAATTATTTTTGAAAAATGGAGTTCATTTTTGGATTCTACACGTTGAAAAATAGTTTGGTTGTTTTTTGGGATTTTTCTAAAATAGATGAATTTTTATGAATAGGAAAATATGATAATTTATGATAAATGAAAAATACATAAATTATGATGTCATCGGCTGATGTATGGATTATGTAAGGCCATTTTCTGGATCTCACAAGCACATATTACTATTTTGGTCTTGTAATCATCATTATTTCTGGTATTGAGGGAAAATAATAAACTATGGAATTAAATATTATGAAAAATCTCCTCTCCTGCACTATAAATACCACACCTACTTAGCTCTCCACTTCACTCCTATCAAGCCTTGTTTATTGCCTGTATTCTAACTAAATATCTCTATTGTGCACTGTGTTGCATTTGTTGTCAATAAGGTGTCAAGGATTGAATGGATGACAATGAGTGTCAATATGTGAATGGAAAAGGAACTGATGGTGATGGTGATGTTGTCAATAAGATGTCAAGGATTGAATGGATGACAAGGAGTGTCAATATGTGAATGAAAAAGGAAATTATTGTGATGGTGATGATTAATGAATGACCATGGTACTAAGAAGAATTTCACTTAGGAGAATCACTAAGTGGCATAGGAGGTAATGTTTGAAACATTCTCCATACAAATCAGACGATTGTTTAGCTGATCTTAAGTTCAAAGAACTTGTATCAAGAAGATACAATGTCACAACATTGTTAGAAGTCCATGAATTGTCTTCAAAATGCATGAGGAGAGAAAGAAGGGTTCCATCCACAATCACTAAGTGGATGAGGAATGAAAGGAGAACCATTAACATCACTAGGTGGATGAAGTGAATGAGATCTATCTATCTTACTAAGTGGATGAAGTTAAGATGAACCATCCACAACCACTAAGTGGATGAAGTAGTTTGAAGAAGACCATGCACTATCTCTTAATGCATGAGGATTGGAAGATGATCCAACCTGATCTCTGATTGGATCATTGAAGAACACTGAATAAATATTTGATTCAAGAGCAACAGTTGAAGAAGTACCTTCGGGAATTCCCTCCTAAGTAGAGAATAAATGTTGGAGAGGAGATGAGAAATTATAAAGAAGAAGAGGAGGTGAAGAAGAGGAGTATGGATTAAAGTAGGCTTGTTTCTACATGGATATTTAACTAAGTATACAAGGTTGATCTTATGAAAAAAATATACCAACTATTGGGCCAACCTTAGGGCCTCAACCCAAGGCACATGTGGGACTAGGTCACTACGCCCATGGGGAAACCGCAGGAGCCAACACAATAGCGGTCGGGCTGTATGTAAGCCCGTGGGTGCCACACAGTGATGAACCTGTGCAGCATGGGCGCTAGGTGCACAACCGTAGGAGCAGAGTGGGCGATAAGCGCGCCCGCAGAGAACCGGTGTGGGGAGACACCGGAGGAGGGAGAAGAGATTATTGAACCGTTGTTTCCGCAACTTGTTTGTTAAACTTCGCGACAAACTCGGCGCGTTTCGATGTGGGATGGAATTTTTAAGATGCGGATCTAATCCTGGTCGTCCATCTGATCCTCGTGTAATTTCTGCCACTCATATAATCTTGATGCACCATGATTTAATCCCCACCGTCCGCGATCATTAAACGTGGATCCAATGGCTGATGTGAGGCACCAAGGTTGTCTGCAACTTCTGGACACCCGAGCTCCACCTGACGTGAACCAGTCGCCGTTGCCACTGCCAATATACCGTGATCGAACTCCGGACCACCGTTGCAGCTCAAAACAACGGCGTGGTGATCGTCTGATCAAACTGAGACCATGCATGCAATCTACGTCTTGCATGTATGATATATATCGAGGAAGAAGGTACGGTTGAGGAAAACAGAGTTGCTGAGGCCACGTGGATCCGTGTGATATTTATGCACAAGAATTAGGAATATGATCTTGAATCCATACATGAATAAAGGATTCCATGAATCACCCGTTATACACAGCATATCTTTAACACAGGTTGAATGTTTTTAAAGAACCGAATATTTCGATTATTCAAAAGAATATCTCGGGAATTCAAACCTCTGATCTTCATGAAATATTTTGAGGATTTTAAACATAGAACAAGATTATCTGATCATCTATAAAAGGTAGAGCCCAACGAGAAGAATTTTGCTACCTCCCGGACATTCAAGTGCATCTATTTCAAAAAACAGAGCATCTTTTAATAGGATAACCGCACAACCACTAGCACGAAGGAGAACCACGCATCCCTTGCGCGAAGGAAGAGGCCGATTCAAGCCACCATGCATGATCCCTTTACGCGACAGGAAGAGGCCGAGTCGTGACACCCTACGCATCCCTGTGCGTGACAGGAAGAGGATGAGAAATTCACCTACGTGCCTTTTTCCCGTGGAACCTACGTGGTAGTATGTGTTTTGTATACTTGCGTGAATATTTGAAGACCTCCTCGTGCCAACCTTGCATGATGTAGAAGTGGTCCTCGGCCACGTGAAGAGTTTGGATGAGTTTTTGAGGAAAACCGTGTAGTCTTTTGGAACACACGAAGAAAGAGTAAAGTACCTGAGCGGTAGTGTAACGCCCCGACCCTAGCTACCCAGAGTCGGTGCATTATTACATAACATTGGCATGATCATGAGAAAGATCAAGTCTCGAAAGACCGATTAGTTTAGTAGCCTTGGAATAACTAGATACATCCATAAATTTTTACAAAAAAAAACATCTTGTATTCATATCCCCTCATACTATCCCTGCAGGTCATTCATAAATTACTTCTTCATAATCCTGGGAAAAAAAAAATAAAACATTGAAAGGGGTGAGCTCGGATGCTCAGTAAGGATAACATTATAGCAGAAGCTTTCATAAATAAGCATAAACACTTAAGGCAATTTATAACTAAAACAAAAGCCTTTTAAACTTGAACTTCAGCATAAAATGGCAAAGGTAAAATGAAATAATGCCATTTACTTACTCACATGGATATTCTACTAGTCGAATGATCACATGCAATATCAATAACCACTTTCATAATGATGGAATGCATAATGCCAGACTATCATAACCACATAGCCAAGGCCTCGTGCCAAGACTACAAATAAGATTTTGCCAAGGCCTTGTGCCAAGACACTAGTTTGTCTCATGAGACCTACCGATGCATCGAGGAGCTATAGCGGGCTCCACCCGTCACTTATTAAGTCCAATGCATTCCTCATATGAACATGTTTAAACGTAACATAAACATTCGTATTAAAACTAGCATACGAAATGTCAATACTTTTACCACAAACCATGAATGGTATAAAAACAGCACATCCACAGTCAAACATAACTCATTCGATACAATATGGAAGATTGTATTGTATCACATTAACCTCAATCAAGAATAATGAAGGATGTTGACATAGATGAAAATAATCATCAAAACTATTTGAGAGAAATATCCCCCTTTTCTTGAAAACATTTAAAAGTCACACTATTTGTCAAGAAGCCATTTAAAAGTAGATTTTTGAATCAAAGTGTCCCACACCACTTTGAAACTTTTTAAAAGGAGTTTTGATTTCTAAACTTTAATGTCCATATAAATAAATCCTTTAAACCATTTTTAAAACATGGACATTAATGAGAAAGGTTTAGATGAATAAGTCTTTAAAACATTTAAAAATGGTATTTTAGTTAGAGATTCTTACCAAAAGAGACACTTGAATACAAATAATTGAGGTGATCAAAACTTTGTAATATCATGAGAATAAAGGGAATCATGATATACTATGTCAAAGTAAATTATATATGCACCACATAAAAGTGATTTGGTGTATATCATCAAAGAAGTCTCAATGGAATGTAAATTGAGATGAAATCTCTCATAAAGGTTGTATCCTTCGGTTAAGGATAAATCAATGACATAATTATGTGTGACAAATATAAATACACTAAATATGATTGGATATTCAGTGTAAAACAATCAAAGGACATTCACACATATTCTTGTAAAAACAATACCAACGAATTGGATGTTTAACTCAACAAATGGAGAATGAGTTAAAATTACTCTTATCAAATTCATATCAATGACTTGAGAATTACCAATGGAGTGATTATGTGTATCAAACTTATATCCACAAGAAGGGGAGTGGAAATTATGACATAATCAAATGAATAGTGATTCCACACATAATCTTGGGGTAATATAATCAATGAAATATGTGTAAATCCAAATGAGTGGAAATTGAAATCTCAAATTCCCTTATCGATTAGGTAACTTATGAAACATACACCCATGAAAGAAGTATCATACCATGATGATGTAAATACCCATAAATTAAAGTATATTACACAATGAATACGATCATGGGCAGTACACATACACCACATGCAATAATTAAGTGGTGATCAATGGAATTCTCACGGAATTAAAAGTGAGATAAGAAAACCCTTACCTTGTACTTTTCCTTGGTTGGGGTAGGTTAACCTCCTGTATAATAGTGAAATAATTGTTACTAAATTATAAAAGAATCATATACATTAATATGATATCATATACGATCTTTTAATATTGATTTGATAATAATATCTTAGTATTATCGCCGTTTCGGGTGTTAACTTACTCATTTTCTTTATATGTTTTGTTACATATGTCATGTTTGTTGTATCTTATTCATATCCATAATGATATCAAGTCCTTAAACATCATTTTTAAATCATTAAATGATAATTATACTTGAATGGATACGATGGAGAATGAATCTCATCGCGTTCGTGGAGACGGTAGTCCGTACGTACGCACGAACGCTACTTCCATTTAATTTTTTATTTTAAAAGAATCGAATACAAATGATACATAGGTATATTACTATTCCAGTATAATATAATATTTTATATTTGTTACTTAAGTTCATTAACACCATCCTTTATACGTTCCATGTGTGGTATGAACGAGTCATATCATTTTAAGGGGGCGGTAGTCCGCACTTCCTCAAATGAAATTATCGTATGTATATACAACATGAAACGAATAATGGTATGAAATAAAATGGAATTACAGAAGCTTATATATAAAATATATATCATTAATATCATATTTAATTACAGTGCCATCATAATGGCCACCATGAGAGGCGGTTAGATGTATTTGAACAATCATCGTTTCGTGAGGCGTTAGTTTGCCATCCACAGAAACTTTATGTTCATCATCCATTAGATGGAGTTGTGTGTATGTGTAGTTTGAATCCTTCTTATAACAACATCCTAGTATATTTTGGATACTGGTTTTGTTACAAAAGAAAGGAAATAAAAAGAGTTTGGGGGTTGGAGAAGCAAAATAAATGAAAATAATTTAAGGGAAATTGTTACCTTTAATCTAGGTAACTCACTTTGGTTGGAACCAAAGGACTTCTTGAAATGCTTTCTGCCTAAGGGGAAGCTTCAAGGAGGAGGAGAGGGATTTGGGGAGCTTAGTTGGGCAGAGTTTGGACGAGCCAAGTGGCTTGAGAGGTGTGAGGAAAAGAGAAGGAGGAGTGCCCTTTTATAAGAGGGGTGAGGGGCACTTTTGGAAAAGCAAGAAATATTAATTTATAATAAATTCATATTCGGTTTCCAAAGGCTCCAAAGTTAACTATTCAAAGGATGAGGTGGGGATAGGTTGAAAACAACTCATCCAATAGAATTTAGACAGGTTTGGGTACTTATATTAACCTTATCTTTAAGTATTAACTCTAAGTTAATTAGTTTCACTTTTACAATGTCTCTTTGTATTTTTATATAATATGGTTAATAAACTTACTATATACATCCAATCTACCCCCAAGTGGTCCATTAATGATTAACCTATCATAATATAAGTCTCTTGGCCGAACCTTAAATTTTTAGGAATTTAATATCAATTAATAATATAATATTTGTTTTAAGAACTCTTTTATGTCAATTTTGACACTATTCAATAGTTGATTTTTGTGAAACTCATAACAGATTGATTACTTCAAACAAAGTCAATTAAAGCAATCCTAATATATCATATTATCCTATAAAATTAGTGTAATTCATTAAAAGTTTCATATTATATTTATTTGGGTATTTATAATATCAATTATGTTAATTTTTTACTATTTTAGTAATTACTGCATCATCATTGTGTCATAAATAAAATAAATTATTTAATGTCTAAAAATTATAAATAAAACATCATTATGTAGGAAATCTTTTTAGCTTTCTAATGAATATTTATAATCGAAAATCAAACATGTATAATCCTATGTAAAAAATTGTTCTTCTAAAAGATGTAAGCTTATGCCATTTTTATTTTTATTTTAACTTTATTAATATAATGTGTCCCTACCACATACAAGTGGCTCCAAGGGGTCCCCAAATTGACCCAAGGATGCCCATGGTCGGGTATGTGTCCACCAATAAGGTTAGGACACGTTTTAGGGTAATTTTGTATTATTATAATATTATTTTTTAACCCTTATTTACCGGATTTACCCTTTAACCATGGTAAATAAAATATTTACCGCAGTAATTATTCAACATGTCTAAAAATAAAAGTTACCTATTTACACAATTTGAACATCCTGATTCCAAATATGGAATCCATTTTTCTAAATTCAAAACACAGAAGTGGCAGAAATTAATTTAAAATTAATTCCCGCTGTCAAAACAAAAAGCGTGTTTTTAAGAGATAATAAATATCAAAAGATTGACACTTGTTTATGTTTGGTTTAATTGTAAAATTATGTCCAATGACCAAAATTATATTAAATGGTAAAAATATATTCTAAATATACTTTAAAACCACTCAAATTCATAATTTATCACTATTAATTATTTTGATTAAAAAAGTTGTTTTTAATTAAAATTTAGTAATTTTCACTATTCATCAAAATATGAAAGTTATCCGAAAAGTACCAAAATTTCACCCTAGACTAATTTTGATATTCTGAATCCAAAAATGAAGTCCATTTTTAAATATAAAATATATATAATTTCAAAAAGTAGTTATTACTATTCATAACGGCTAGTTAAATTGGTTGTTAGAACTCGGTGTTGCGTACAACATACGCTATCACATTATTCAAAGAGAAGCGTACCGTAGAAGCTTGGGATGTTTCATTTTAAATTTTTGATGTCCCCATTTAGTCAAAAAGTTTAAAATATAGTATTTAAAAAGGGTTTACTATTATAGTTGATAAAAGTGCAATACTGAAAATGAATTTGTTCTTGCATTATATCTAAGAAACTCATAATATGGATTCTAAAATTATAAGGATTATATAAAGTTTAAAATTTAGTTAATACTATTCATAACCCTTTTTTAACGGCTTGTTTGGTGAGTCATGGTGCGCTTGAACTCGGTGTTGCGTGTAGTGCATGTTATTGAATTATTTTGAAGAAATAACACACTATGAAATCTTGGGGTGTTACATTCTCCCCTCCTTCAATAAATTGCGTCCTCGCAATTTGAAATTGTTCTTCGAAAATAAAAGGTTGAAAATAGAAAATATATTTGTGGGAAAACCCACATCGGAAATTGGTTTACTAAAATTTAGTCTTAATATGAGGAAAAGAGAAATGAAAGGGTCACCACCAAATTATGATCTCGATTAGGAGAACATTGGTGGAAATTAGAGACATATAATTGGAGGAAAAACGTAAATATTTATAGGTAGTGGTTGAGGTCATCAATAACAAACAAGTATAAAATTGAGGTCCTTAAACTCATCAATCTATGATGATTTGAAGTACCATCGGTTCAACAAAATATAGGGTATTGGGATCACACATTTTTGACATTTCAAAATATCTTAGTTGAAATCCCACATCGAAAAATGAATTAATGAGGCCTCTATTTTAAATAAAGAGTAGAAAGTATGAAGATTACCGAAAATAACACATACTAGGGTTCCATGTAGGAAAATATGGATATGGAGGAGAAATATAATCATCAATTATCTGATGGAGAGTGGTAGAGAACATGGCTATGAAAAGGCCAACAATCCCAAAGCCATAAATTAGTGATGATTTAAGGTACCATCTAGGACAACATTTTTTTTTAAAAGTTACATTACATATGGAAGAGGAATTCATTTATGATATTGACTAAGAACATTATGAGATATACTTAAATTTTAAGTAGATTTTCATTCTTTAATAAATTTCCACCACTAACTCAATTTTTTTTTAAACGATGAGTATTCAAGAAGACTTGGTCACACTGGAAGAGCTAGAATAAACTTCTATAGAATCACATGATCCATGCAGGATAAACCATATATTAATCAAAACCAAAATGGATAGTGAATGATCTAATGATCCCCCAAAAGGATATTCATTGAGATAAATATGCACTAATCTTAATTTCTAAAATTAAACCAACAATACCCCAAAGTTAAATAGATACCATTTAATAACGAATTGTCCTTACAATCCTTTAATATAATCCAAACTAATATTGAAACCCAAAACATAGAAGAATTTGATTATGTAGTCTCCCATGTTACATTGTATCTCCAAATGACATCAAATACTCTTAAAGTCACATACTTAAAAGTGATTAACATCATAACATATTCTCTGTTATAGGTTAATCATTTCCATAAATAACCCAAATCACTATAAATCAACAATAAAAACGTAGATAAAAATCCACCATTACTCTACAAATGAAACCTCATTGTATTCTATTTTCCTTGGGCATATAGTGTTCCTAACAAAATGAACATCTTCCAAAATAACATTTATCACTTAATCACCAAATCATTTTCCTATACCAAGGGTATTCATTTGATAAGACATAGAACCCAAATCATCTTATTATTGATCAATAAAATCATTTAACAAAAAAAAATAGTCACACTAACCAGGGACTTCACGTAGTCCAGTGGTAGGCGATAAATCCCAATCGCACTTTGGTTGTGGGTTCGATTCCCACAGCTTTGTCCGACGCGATGGGTTGTCACACGGTCTACGTGTTGTCCTTTTTCAAAAACTATATTTTATAATATTACCAAAATAAATTCCTCAAAATAACATAATTTAACCACAAATGTTATATCATACTTTGCATTTTCATCCCAAATTATAATAACTTATCATTTTCTCAAACCCCAATGATCATATAAACCAAATGGTTATTTATACCTATATCCACAAGAGAAGAGACAATTCTTCCTCAAATATCATTCTCACATGGCAAACTGCGGGGTTACAAATACAAGAGAAAATTATTCCAAAGCAAACCCATCAACAAGGAGTGCTAATACTTTTTAAATTTTTCTCCAGCCATTTATTTCCACATAGCTTCTTCTTTGACCAAGAAAATATCCTATAAAATAGGACATTCACTCGGGTAATGGCCAGGTCCCCTACATTTACGACAAATGACTGTAAATGGACTCTTGGGACCATTTTTATCTTCTTCCATAGTACTCTTCATTTTTCTTCGGCAATTCTTCACTTTATGTCCTTCCTTCCCGCACGTAAAACATTTCGTTGTCCCATTGAGACACTTTCCTGGGTGTCTCTTTCCACAATTCCTGCATGATGAAAATTGAGGTTTCTTTTCTCCATGGTCTCCATTGCTGGAGATCTTATCATTTATCACCTTTCTCTTCCTTGTTGAGTCTGGGAGTTGGTTAATATATATGTTGTTGATCATATTTTTGGAAAACTGATTTTGCATAAAGACGATATCTTTTACGCCTATCAACATTCCATTTTGTTGCTCATCGCTACTATCGTTCCCACCTTGTACATCATTCTCAAAGTCACTATGACTTCCTTGGAATCCAGCCATTGACTAAAACCAGAAAGCATTGTGTGAGTAATAGTAGTCGTAAAATCATTTAGAGATTAAAATATCACCATATTCTCAATTTGAAACATATTAGGATTAACCAAGGTCATTTACTCTCATCTTATGTATATATTACTTAAATCGGTTTGTAAAGAAAATGTAAATTATCCTAAGCATATCCCCCGGGAGTGTCGTAACCAAGAGTGCAGCAAGGCCCGTTGTCGTGCACCAGTTCCCGTTCGAGTCTAGCTCAAAGCGGTGTTTTCGGGTTTTACCCCTAGGTACATCTGTGCCAGAGCCGCCTCTACCTGCTCGTATCCAGACAGGGATGTATTGCTCAGAAAACTCACAAAATCTCTATAATACCAAAATTCTAGGAAGTTCTTTTATACTAATCCTCAAAGTTCATCTTAGGTCTACGTGCTCTAATCAGAGTTTATCTAAATCTAGCTACCAAGGTTTGTACTAAACTTCCTCTGATACCAACTGTAACGCCCCGACCCTAGCTACTCAGAGTCGGTGCATTATTACATAACATTGGCATGATCATGAGAAAGATCAAGTCTCGAAAGACCGATTAGTTTAGTAGCCTTGGAATAACTAGATACATCCATAAATTTTTACAAAAAAAAACATCTTGTATTCATATCCCCTCATACTATCCCTGCAGGTCATTCATAAATTACTTCTTCATAATCCTGGGAAAAAAAAATAAAACATTGAAAGGGGTGAGCTCGGATGCTCAGTAAGGATAACATTATAGCAGAAGCTTTCATAAATAAGCATAAACACTTAAGGCAATTTATAACTAAAACAAAAGCCTTTTAAACTTGAACTTCAGCATAAAATGGCAAAGGTAAAATGAAATAATGCCATTTACTTACTCACATGGATATTCTACTAGTCGAATGATCACATGCAATATCAATAACCACTTTCATAATGATGGAATGCATAATGCCAGACTATCATAACCACATAGCCAAGGCCTCGTGCCAAGACTACAAATAAGATTTTGCCAAGGCCTTGTACCAAGACACTAGTTTGTCTCATGAGACCTACCGATGCATCGAGGAGCTATAGCGGGCTCCACCCGTCACTTATTAAGTCCAATGCATTCCTCATATGAACATGTTTAAACGTAACATAAACATTCGTATTAAAACTAGCATACGAAATGTCAATACTTTTACCACAAACCATGAATGGTATAAAAACAGCACATCCACAGTCAAACATAACTCATTCGATACAATATGGAAGATTGTATTGTATCACATTAACCTCAATCAAGAATAATGAAGGATGTTGACATAGATGAAAATAATCATCAAAACTATTTGAGAGAAATATCCCCCTTTTCTTGAAAACATTTAAAAGTCACACTATTTGTCAAGAAGCCATTTAAAAGTAGATTTTTGAATCAAAGTGTCCCACACCACTTTGAAACTTTTTAAAAGGAGTTTTGATTTCTAAACTTTAATGTCCATATAAATAAATCCTTTAAACCATTTTTAAAACATGGACATTAATGAGAAAGGTTTAGATGAATAAGTCTTTAAAACATTTAAAAATGGTATTTTAGTTAGAGATTCTTACCAAAAGAGACACTTGAATACAAATAATTGAGGTGATCAAAACTTTTTAATATCATGAGAATAAAGGGAATCATGATATACTATGTCAAAGTAAATTATATATGCACCACATAAAAGTGATTTGGTGTATATCATCAAAGAAGTCTCAATGGAATGTAAATTGAGATGAAATCTCTCATAAAGGTTGTATCCTTCGGTTAAGGATAAATCAATGACATAATTATGTGTGAAAAATATAAATACACTAAATATGATTGGATATTCAGTGTAAAACAATCAAAGGACATTCACACATATTCTTGTAAAAACAATACCAACGAATTGGATGTTTAACTCAACAAATGGAGAATGAGTTAAAATTACTCTTATCAAATTCATATCAATGACTTGAGAATTACCAATGGAGTGATTATGTGTATCAAACTTATATCCACAGGAATGGGAGTGGAAATTATGACATAATCAAATGAATAGTGATTCCACACATAATCTTGGGGTAATATAATCAATGAAATATGTGTAAATCCAAATGAGTGGAAATTGAAATCTCAAATTCCCTTATCGATTAGGTAACTTACGAAACATACACCCATGAAAGAAGTATCATACCATGATGATGTAAATACCCATAAATTAAAGTATATTACACAATGAATATGATCATGGGCAGTACACATACACCACATGCAATAATTAAGTGGTGATCAATGGAATTCTCACGGAATTAAAAGTGAGATAAGAAAACCCTTACCTTGTACTTTTCCTTGGTTGGGGTAGGTTAACCTCCTGTATAATAGTGAAATAATTGTTACTAAATTATAAAAGAATCATATAAATTAATATGATATCATATACGATCTTTTAATATTGATTTGATAATAATATCTTAGTATTATCGCCGTTTCGGGTGTTAACTTACTCATTTTCTTTATATGTTTTGTTACATAAGTCATGTTTGTTGTATCTTATTCATATCCAGAATGATATCAAGTCCTTAAACATCATTTTTAAATCATTAAATGATAATTATACTTGAATGGATACGATGGAGAATGAATCTCATCGCGTTCGTGGAGACGGTAGTCCGTACGTACGCACGAACGCTACTTCCATTTAATTTTTTATTTTAAAAGAATCGAATACAAATGATACATAGGTATATTACTATTCCAGTATAATATAATATTTTATATATGTTACTTAAGTTCATTAACACCATCCTTTATACGTTCCATGTGTGGTATGAACGAGTCATATCATTTTAAGGGGGCGGTAGTCCGCACTTCCTCAAATGAAATTATCGTACGTATATACAACATGAAACGAATAATGGTATGAAATAAAATGGAATTACAGAAGCTTATATATAAAATATATATCATTAATATCATATTTATTTACAGTGCCATCATAATGGCCACCATGAGAGGCGGTAAGATGTATTTGAACAATCATCGTTTCGTGAGGCGTTAGTTTGCCATCCACAGAAACTTTATGTTCATCATCCATTAGATGGAGTTGTGTGTATGTGTAGTTTGAATCCTTCTTATAACAACATCCTAGTATATTTTGGATACTGGTGTTGTTACAAAAGAAAGGAAATAAAAAGAGTTTTGGGGTTGGAGAAGCAAAATAAATGAAAATAATTTAAGAGAAATTGTTACCTTTAATCTAGGTAACTCACTTTGGTTGGAACCAAAGGACTTCTTGAAATGCTTTCTGCCTAAGGGGAAGCTTCAAGGAGGAGGAGAGGGATTTGGGGAGCTTATTTGGGAAGATTTTGGACGAGCCAAGTGGCTTGAGAGGTGTGAGGAAAAGAGAAGGAGGAGTTCCCTTTTATAAGAGGGGTGAGGGGCACTTTTGGAAAAGCTAGAAATATTAATTTATAATAAATTCATATTCGGTTCCCAAAGGCACCAAAGTTAACTATTCAAAGGATGAGGTGGGGATAGGTCGAAAACAACTCATCCAATAGAATTTAGACAGGTTTGGGTACTTATATTAACCTTATCTTTAAGTATTAACTCTAAGTTAATTAGTTTCACTTTTACAATGTCTCTTTGTATTTTTATATAATATGGTTAATAAACTTACTATATACATCCAATCTACCCCCAAGTGGTCCATTAATGATTAACCTATCATAATATAAGTCTCTTGGCCGAACCTTAGATTTTTAGGAATTTAATATCAATTAATAATATAATATTTGTTTTAAGAACTCTTTTATGTCAATTTTGACACTATTCAATAGTTGATTTTTGTGAGACTCATAACAGATTGATTAATTCAAACAAAGTCAATTAAATCAATCCTAATATATCATATTATCCTATAAAATTAGTGTAATTCATTAAAAGTTTCATATTATATTTATTTGGGTATTTATAATATCAATTATGTTAATTTTTTACTATTTTAGTAATTACTGCATCATCATTGTGTCATAAATAAAATAAATTATTTAATGTCTAAAAATTATAAATAAAACATCATTATGTAGGAAATCTTTTTAGCTTTCTAATGAATATTTATAATCGAAAATCAAACATGTATAATCCTATGTAAAAATTGTTCTTCTAAAAGATGTAAGCTTATACCATTTTTATTTTTATTTTAACATTATTAATATAATGTGTCCCTACCACATACAAGTGGCTCCAAGGGGTCCCCAAATTGACCCAAGGATGCCCATGGTCGGGTATGTGTCCACCAATAAGGTTAGGACACGTTTTAGGGTAATTTTGTATTATTATAATATTATTTTTTAACCCTTATTTACCGGATTTACCCTTTAACCATGGTAAATAAAATATTTACCGCAGTAATTATTCAACATGTCTAAAAATAAAAGTTACCTATTTACACAATTTGAACATCCTAATTCCAAATATGGAATCCATTTTTCTAAATTCAAAACACAGAAGTGGCAGAAATTAATTTAAAATTAATTCCCGCTGTCAAAACAAAAAGCGTGTTTTTAAGAGATAATAAATATCAAAAGATTGACACTTGTTTATGTTTGGTTTAATTGTAAAATTATGTCCAATGACCAAAATTATATTAAATGGTAAAAATATATTCTAAATATACTTTAAAACCACTCAAATTCATAATTTATCACTATTAATTATTTTGATTAAAAAAGTTGTTTTTAATTAAAATTTAGTAATTTTCACTATTCATCAAAATATGAAAGTTATCCGAAAAGTACCAAAATTTCACCCTAGACTAATTTTGATATTCTGAATCCAAAAATGAAGTCCATTTTTAAATATAAAATATATATAATTTCAAAAAGTAGTTATTACTATTCATAACGGCTAGTTAAATTGGTTGTTAGAACTCGGTGTTGCGTACAACATACGCTATCACATTATTCAAAGAGAAGCGTACCGTAGAAGCTTGGGATGTTTCATTTTAAATTTTTGATGTCCCCATTTAGTCAAAAAGTTTAAAATATAGTATTTAAAAAGGGTTTACTATTATAGTTGATAAAAGTGCAATACTGAAAATGAATTTGTTCTTGCATTATATCTAAGAAACTCATAATATCGATTCTAAAATTATAAGGATTATATAAAGTTTAAAATTTAGTTAATACTATTCATAACCCTTTTTTAACGGCTTGTTTTGTGAGTCATGGTGCGCTTGAACTCGGTGTTGCGTGTAGTGCATGTTATTGAATTATTTTGAAGAAATAACACACTATGAAATCTTGGGGTGTTACAGGTAGAATAGAGGAGAAGGCATGTGCTCCCTCCTTTGAAGTGTGTGCAGGTGAAGAGAAGACCACACATGGTGTGTGTGTGAAAACAAGGAAGACCCCCTACTTTGAGGTGTGTGTGTGTGAAAACTAGCAAGGCCACACCCAATCATTTGGGTAGTGAGGGTGTGTGCACGGGTTGAAGAAGGATGTCTGTGTGTGAAAAGTGGAGAGGAAGGCCACAACATATCTTGGTTGTGTGTGTGCAAGTTGAGGAAGGCCACATCATCTTTGTGTGTGTGTGTGTGAAAAGAAACAAGAAGATCCTACGGGTTGTGTGTGTGAGAAACAAGTGAAGAGTCCATTACCTTAGAGTGTGCACAAGTTGAGAACAAAGTGTGTACAAATAAACAAGAAGGTCGTAGCCTTGTATGTTCACAAGTGAAGGAGGACATACCTCTTGTGTGTGCCACAAGTGGGTGAACACCTTGAGAAGAAATAGAGAAGGAGAAATTCACACTAAAGAACAACACACAATTTGGTGTGTGTGAGAAAGTATAAAAGAGTGTGACTCTGTGAATAAGGTGTGTGTGCTTAAAGAGATTACACCCTTTAAGGGTTTATCACACCAAGAAGAAAAGGGGAGAGCATGCTTGCAATGTATACACATGCACATGTAAAAAATGTTTAAATCAGTGTGTGTGAATTTGAGAAGTCCAAGAACAAAGGTTCTGGAAGATAATTGAGAAGCCATGTAGTCATTGCATGAAGATTCAGAGATTCCATGCACTCAGTGCATGAAGTTGAATTTAAGAGATACTGAAGCCATACTTAAGTTAAGGACATCATTTATCTAAGTTTTTAGTAGTTGATAAGACCAAGAAGATTGAGTGGGCATACTCAGTGAAAGAACATATTTGCCAATCAAGATTCTTGAAGACAGAGGTCGGATCATCCTTAGAAGAAGGAGATAAAGCCTGAGCAAAGAAGATGTGTCATGGACACTACAAGTGATCAGCAAAAGTGAGCAAGGCCAAAAGGCTTTGCTCAAGGTTGTTGAAGACTCTTGAAGAGATTAAAGAAGAAGAGCTACTCGTGTGACTCGAGGAGCCTGGAGAAGACCCCCTGTGAGACTCAGGGTGGAGAAGTCTTTGGTGGAAGCTGAAGCAGGCCAGTGGGACTCTGGTAACACTATGGGATGTTGTATAAAGAACCTCCTGTGGGACTCATGAGAGGTATAGTGTGACTTTGTATTGACCATTGTAATTACTAACTGAATTATAGTGGAGAAACCATGTTGGGGCGTTTAACCAACTTGGCAAGGACGTAGGCCTTTAGAGTCGAACCTTGTAAATCCTTGTGTCCTGTGCCTTTAAATTTACTACATCACTCGAGGAAAGGCTGATAGATAAAAGAAGAGTGGATCGAGGCCTTAACAAGACATATAGGTTTAATTGATAAATAATCAATTAGTAAAAAGTTTAAAAGGATCACACATTCACCCCTCCCCCTCTCAGTGATCACACTGATCTGGGCACTTCAATTGGTATCAGAGAGAGGTTACCTCTAAAATATCCAAGGGAGTCTTTATGAAGTTCAGATTTGAAGAAATGAGTGAACAAACTCAAATGGAGATATCTGCCAAGACTCAGAAAAATAGAAAGATGAAATAGGCCAAGAATATAAAGAATAAGGTTTCTACTAATAGAGAAACACCTTCTATTGAAGGTAATGTGAAAGTCACAACAGATGAAAATTCCTTTTATCACTCTTCTGATGAAGCCTACTCTAGCTGTGATGATGATGGAACAATCAATGATCTTCTAAATTCACTCAAATATCTTCGGAAGATAGTCCCCAGGGAAGTGGCAATGTGTATTGCTACAAGTATCCATGATCTTCAAGAAGAAAAATTACAGCTAGAAGAAGAATCCAATTCTATGGAAGATCAATTGGCAAGAAGGGTTTCCATAACCAACACTCTCACAAAGCTGGTGAAGGCTAAAGATGAAACCATTTCCCTTTGTAGTGAAAGAATTAATGATGTCACTAAAGAACTACAAAGAAGAATTTGTGAGAAAGAATTCATTGAGATAGTGTTTAAAGAAGTTTTCCATGCACTGGAAAAGAGGCATAGAGTTTCAATGGTTGTCAAAGATGCTCAACTAGAAGTCAAAGTAAAAAAGATAAAGGAGCTTTAAAATTCATTGCAAGAAATGAAGAAGGTGCATGAAGACCAGATGAAACAAATGAAAGAGAATTGGGAAGGAAGGCTAAGATTTGTTGGGGGATGAGAATAACTCTCTCAACATGAAATGATTTAAACTAG
This sequence comes from Viscum album, assembly GCA_963277665.1. Classification (NCBI taxonomy): domain Eukaryota; kingdom Viridiplantae; phylum Streptophyta; class Magnoliopsida; order Santalales; family Viscaceae; genus Viscum; species Viscum album. Next base: position 519,904,441 of record OY728141.1, read on the forward strand.
AGGTGATATTGAAAAATCAGAAATTTCCCAAAGCTGAAACCTCCCATTCAGATGGATGTAGAAATGTTGCCACTCAAGTGTGCATTGAGAAGGATTATTCCAAAAGAAGGACATCCTCTAATGAAAGGGAAACATCTACTAAGAAGAAGGTACCATCCATCCCATATTGTACTAATGATTATAAATGTGTTTCCAGAAAATGTTCAGGATGGAATAATAACTCTAAACAAGTATGGATGAAAAAGATGAAGAAAGAGACCTCTCCTAAAAAAACACATCAATTAAAGAGAAAGACCCAACAATCAGACGAAGTCAAGAAGACAAGATTTGTAGGTCAATGTTGGTGCTACAACAGGTATGGGCAATGTGCAATGGATTGTTGGTAAAATCCTCTAAATGAAAAAGCACAAAGGAAGCCCATGCCAAGGTGGAGCAAGCTAGAGAAGAAGAAGTAACATCCACAGGTCCAGAAACATCTGTTTACTACAAATAGATATAGAATGTTTGATAACATCTCGGATGAATGAAAAAGTATTCACAAGAATGATACATACCAATCTCCAAATGTATCCAAAGATGATAAGAAGAAAATACCACCAAACCCGGATAAGAAAGAAGAAGTATCCTTGGAAAGCCAGCAAAAGAAAGTTGAAAATGCTCCCAAGAAGATTTTGAAAAAGAAAAATAAGTCCTTGGATTCCAAATCCAAGAAGGGTGATGCATCCATAAGGACCGCCAAGAAAAAATGATTCTACTGTGGAAAGAAAGTTCATACCATCCATGGAACTAAATAGAATCAAAATTCACTCAATAGAACAATCAATCTAGAAAAAGAATAAAGGATTGATTGAAAATAAGATGCCTAAGAAAAGTAACTTAAAAGCATCAAATGAACCATGTGGAACATCCAAATCTGATTCCTCACTTCCAAATGACATATTAATCATCTGTCCAGAAGATTTGGAAAGAATGATAAAGGAAGAAAATGCACATGCCAAAGCTAGTGCAAAAGGAAAACAAAAGATTTCACATGAAGATGAAGTTCTGTGTGGGAGGTGCAACAAATCTGGTCATATTAGTAATAAATGCATGACACTCATTCCAGCTCAAAAAGAATTCTTCAAGAGAATGAAGATTTCACCATGAGAATCTAGTGCTCAGAAGGCACTTAGAAAGAGATGAGTCATACCCAAATAAGTTGAAGAGGTGTTAAGATACACACCATCACAGACATCATTAAAGATTAAATGTACATGTGTGAAGAATGGATAATGTGGAACATCTCGGTTGAGAGAATCTTCTCAACCTTGTTGTTCAAACTGATGAACCAAGGAGGTTCCATCTTATTCCCTATTCACTAGTATATACATGTTCTTACATTTCAGGGAATTGAAGATAATAATCACTCTCAAATTGAGAATGGTATGAACAGAATGGAGTGCACCCCTTGAGGGGGAGCTAATCTGAAGAAGATGATATTTTGTGATTCATATCATCTTGTGAATAATGAAGGTATTCCAATCATACTTTCATCCATTGTTTCTTAATTGTATTTAAAATTTCAATTAAGGGGGAGTAATTGATTGAAGACAAATGGAAGAAAGGGGGAGCTTTATCTTTTCACCTGAAATTTCTAATATGTTTGGTGAAGTATGTGCAGGATTTAGAAATTCATTGATATATCTAAAAAATTTCAACCCCTTGAATCATAATCCTGATCTCACATGTATAGTGAATTGTGGACAACATGGAATTCCTTGGTTACATCACTCTAGTTTTCTACACTGGGTTATCCCAAGAAGACTTAGAGATGATTTACTATAAGATCTTTGCAAAAGTGAACATGTGACATCATCCCTCTCTTAGTGATTTTCAAGAAGATGCTATTCCAAGGGAGGAAGAAATATTTTGAAGAGAACCACACCACACCTTTGCATTTGGTTTCCAATAAGGGGGATAAAAAGCATGGCACACATATTGACCCATTCATATGTCCTCTAGTGATATTGACAACAAATACAAAGGGGGGGGGGATAGTTGTGCACTGTGTTGGATTTGTTGTCAATAAGGTGTCAAGGATTGAATGGATGACAAGGAGTGTCAATATGTGAATGGAAAAGGAAGTGATGGTGATGGTGATGTTTTCAATAATATGTCAAGGATTGAATGGATGACAAGGAGTGTCAATATGTGAATGAAAAAGGAAGTGATGGTGATGGAGATGATGGGAGATTGACCATGGTACAAAGAAGCATGTCACTTAGGAGAATCACTAAGTGGAATAGGAGGTAATGGTTGAAACATTCTCCATACAAATCAGACGATTTTTGAGATGATCTTAATTTCAAAGAACTTGTATCAATAAGATACAATGTCACAACATTTTTAGAAGTCCATGAATTGTCTTCACAATGCATGAGGAGAGAAAGAAGGGTTCCATCCACAATCACTAAGTGGATGAGGAATGAAAGGAGAACCATTCACATCACTAGGTGGATGAAGTGAAAGAGGTCCATCCATCTTACTAAGTGGATGAAGTTAAAATGAACCATCCATAGCTACTAAGTGGATGAAGTGGTTTGAAGAAGACCATGCACTATCTCTTAGTGCATGAGGATTTGAAGATGATCCAACCTCATCTTTGATTAGATCATTGAAGAACACTGAAGAAATATTTGATTCAAGAGAAACGGTTGAAGATTAAACTTAGAGAATTCCCTCCTAAGTAGAAAATAAATGTTTAAGTGGAGATGATGAATTCTAAAGAAGAAGAGGAGGTGAATAATATGAGTATGGCTTAAAGTAGGATTGTTCTTACTTGGTTATTTAACTAAGTATACAGGGTGGAGATTATGAAAAAAAATATGCAAACTATTGGGCCATCCTTAGGGCCACAACCCAAGGTACATGTGGGACTAGGTCACTACGCCCATGGGGAAACCACAGGAGCCATCCCAATAGTGGTCGGGCTGTGTGTAATCCCGCGGGTGCCACATGATGATGAACCCATGCAGCATGGGCACTAGGTGCACGCCCGGAAGAGCAGAGTGGGAGCTAAGCGCACCCGCAGAGAACTGGTGTGGGCGGCACCGGAGGAGGGAGAAGAGATTATTGAACCGTTGTTGCCGTAGGTTGTTTGTTAAAACGCGCGACAAACTTGGTGCGTTTCGATGTGGGACAGAATTTTTAAGGCGCGGATCTAATCCTGGACGTCCATCTGATCCGATTGTAATCACAGCCGCTCATCTAATCTCACCGCACCATGATTTAATCTCTGCCGCCCGCGATCATTAAACATGAATCCAATGGCTGATGTGAGGCACCGAGGTTGTCTTCAACCTCCGGACACCTGAGCTCTACCCGACGTGAACCAGTCACCTTTTCCACTGCCAATCTACCGTGATCGAACTCCGGACCACCGTTGAAGCTCAAAACAACTGCATGGTGGTCGTCTGATCGAACCAAGACCATGCATGCAATCTACGTCTTTCATGCATGAGATATCTTGAGGAAGAAGGTATGGCTGAGGAAACCGGAGTTTCCTAGGCCATGTGGATCCGTGCGAGATTTATGCACAAGAATCGAGCATACGATCTTGAATCTATACACGAAGAAAGGATTCCACGAATCACCCGTGATACATGGAATATCTTTAGCATGGGTTGAATGTTTTTAATGAACCGAATATTTTGGTTATTCAAAAGAATATCTCGGGTATTCAAACCACCGATCTTCACGACATATTTTGACTATTTTAAACACAGAACAAGATTCTCTGATCATCTATAAAAGGTAGAGCCTAATGAGAAGAATTATGCTGCTTCCCAGACATTCAAGTGCTTCTGTTTCAAAAAACAGAGCATCTTTGAAGAGGAGAACCGCGCAAACCACTAGCGCGAAGGAGAACCGCGCATCCCTTTCATGAAGGAAGAGGTAGAGTCAAGACACCCTGCGTGCTCCCTTTGCGCGATATAAAGAGGCCGAGTCGTGACACCCTGTGCGTCCCTTTGTGCGACAGGAAGAGGTCGAGCCTCGCACCTGCACGCCTTCTACCCATGGAACCTACGTGGTAGTAGGTGTTCTTTACACTTGCACAAAGATTAGAATACCTCCTCACGCCAACCTTGCGCAAAGGAGAAGTGGTCCTCATCCACGTGAAGAGTTTGGCCAAGGAATTGAAGAAAACCGTGTAGTCTTTAGGCACACACGAAGAAGGAGTAAAGTACCTGCACGGTAGAAGAGATGAGAAGGCTTGTGTGCCCTCCTTTGAAGTGTGTGCAGGTGAAGAGAAGACCACACACGATGTGTGTGTGCAAACAAGGAAGACCCCCTACTTTGAGGTGTGTGTGTGAAAACTAGCAAGGCCACACCCAATCATTTGGGTAGTGAGGGTGTGTGCACGGGTTGAAGAAGGAAGGTCGTGTGTGAAAAGTGGAGAGGAAAGCCACAACATATCTTGGTTGTGTGTGTGCAAGTGGAGGAAGGCCACACCATCTTTGTGTGTGTGTGTAAAAAGAAACAAGAAGATCCTACGGGTTGTGTGTGTGAGAAACAAGTGAAGAGGCCATTACCTTAGATTGTGGACAAGTGGAGAACAAAGGGGGTGCAAAGAAACAAGAAGGCCGTAGCCTTGTATGTGCACAAGTGAAGAAGGCCATACCACTTGTGTGTGCCCAAGTGAAAGAAGAAGATACATGAATTAATGTATGAATAAGTGAACAAGTGGGTGAACACCTTGAGAAGAAATAGAGAAGGAAAAATTCAAACTAAAGAACAACACACAATTTTGTGTGTGTGAGAAAGTATAAAAGATTGTGACTCCAAGAAGAAGGTGTGTGTGCTTAAAGAGATTACACCCTTTAAGGGTTAATCACACCAAGAAGAAAAGGGGATATCATGCTTGCAATGCATGCACCTTCACAAGTAAACAAAGTTTAAATCAGTTTGTCTGCATTTGAGAAGTCCAAGAACAAAGGTTCTTGAAGATAATTGAGAATACATGCAATCAGTGCATGAATATTCAGAGATGCCACGCACTCAGTGCATGAAGCTGAATTTAAGAGAGTGTGAAGCCAGAATTAAGTTAAAGATATCATTCATCTGAGTTTTCAGTATTTGAGAAGACCAAAGAGATTGAGTGAAAATATGCAGTGCAAGAACATATTTGCCAATCAAGATTCTTGAAGATAGTGGCCAGATCTTCCTTAGAAGAAGGAGATAAATCCCGTGAAAAGAAGAGGAGTCCTGGACACTACAAGTGATCAGAAGAAGTGAGAAAGTCCAACAGACCTTACTCAAGGCAGATGAAGACTCTTGAAGAGCTTAATGAAGAAGAGCTACTCGTGTGACTCGAGGAGCCAGGAGAAGACCCCCTGTGAGGCTCAGGGTGGAGAAGTCTTTGGTGGAAGTTGAATCAAGCCTGTGGGACTCTGGTAACATTCTGGAATGCAGTATAAAGAACCTCTTATGGGAATCAGGAGAGATATAGTGTGACTCTGTATCAACCATTTTAATTACTAATCGAATTATAGTGGAGAAACCATGTTGGGGAGTTTAACCAACATGGAAAGGACGTAGGCCTTTGGAGTCGAACCTTGTAGATCCTTGTGTCATGTGCCTTTACATTTACTGCATCACTTGAGGAAAGGATGAGAGATACAAGAAGAGTGGATCAAGGCCTTAACAAGACATAGAGGTTTAATTGATAAAGAATAAATTAGTAAAAAGTTTAAAAGGATCACTGATTCACCCCCTCCCCCTCTCAGTGATCACACTGATCCGGGCACTTCAATCTTCTCAATATCCTCCCCTATTTCAAACAACCCTTACCGACTTCAAAATATCAAATCCCCTCCCCATAAGAGGCTCTCAAGGAAGGTTGATTCAAGAGATAAAATTTCAATTTTATTTTCTTTCATTTTTATGTTTCTTTGTTCTCTTTTATTTCGTAATATATACAGATAAAATTTGTATAAAAACACCTGTAACATACATTTAATGGAATTTCTTATGATAATAGGATAATTCATTATCATCTCTAATTTACCCACCTTTTATTTGAATGAAATTAAAAGACCATTTGAGATGTGTTAATTTTTCACATTCAAGGACGACGGGTTATCAATATCTATTACTATCTTCAATTCAGTCATGAAACCATTTTTAAAGTTAAAAACAACTATTATATTTTTATTCTATATTATTTAATGTTTCTTAATCCTTATTCACTCATGATGTAAAATAATAATACAAAATTAGTTAATTGTGAGAAAATTCCGTAAAATTAAATCAAGTGTTTATCATTAATGTTTTATAATATGATTAACCTTAAATCTAAATAAAAAAATGAATTTTATAGTCATGTAATCTTTTCGATGTTAACTAAAAACCTATAACTTCAATTCTAGATAGCCACTTTGAACTTACATGTTTATATGATCATGAAAATAAGTAAACCAGTCATAAAAACCAAGAAAACAAACGGACCCGAACAAATAAATTGAACCTCAAAACCAATAAAAAGGTAATAAATGAATATAAAAAGGTTATAATAAATATTAAAAATATATAATTGGTTATATAATTACTAATTAATAAACCTAATTTTATTATTCAGGTCATAATGTGAAAGTAATGATCACCGTGGGATTTAAGGTAAGGGATCCACTCCATTTCACTTTTCTTCAAGATTATGCTATATGTTATGCTGTTTTATGTGTAATTACTAGTGATGGGGTATGATTAATATCCTACCCCATATTGTCCTCATGATGTATTTGTGATGTTAAACCCCTTTATATCTCATTCTTCCCTCTTAAGTACACCTGATACCATGCTAATATTTTGTGATGAATTCTACCCAAACATCCTTTAAACCTTCAGGTGGCCTTATCATTATTTATACCAAAATAAAGATATCTTATATATTTTTTGAAATAATTGAAATGTTTTTTAAATGTACAAAATTAATTTATCAAGACCATTTCATCATTATCTTTTTTGGATATACAATATTTTAAGTGATTCTATCCTCGATACTTCCCGACTAGCAAACCTATTTTAAGTGAACTTCCTGAATTCTTATCTGACTTCAAGTTCACTCTATATTCTATTTTAATCCATAATTGTCCTAAAAATATTAGTCCTTTTTATTATTAAAACCTTTTGGGTTCACTACTGGTTTTTTATAAAGTATTGTTCCCTTTTCTATTTTAATGTCTCTATAGTATTTTCCTTAAAACCTTTCCAAAATGTTTTAATGAAAAAATTTCTTAAACACTTATTCGACATGTTTTAAATTATACATGACATCAATTCCCATGATACATGACTATTTTACCATATAAATGTCCATGTATATTTTAGTTTCTTTTATTCATAGAAACTTTTATGATACGCTCCTTTGTTTTTCTTTCTGACATGATTGTGGTAGCTAATTATTTGAATGGGTAAACCTTATTTTTATGTAAGATTGATTATTTATGGTTCATTATGGGGGAAAACATATTCATGAAAATTTAAGATGGGTTCTCCCAGATAGTTCTCCAATTCATTGGGTAAATTTAAGTATCATGAGATGTTATTTAAGATGGTCTTGGTGGTTAGTCGTGGCATGTGCTTCTATGTGATACAATCTTTGTGGTTATCCTTGAATCATAATAAAGTCATGTTTTGTCTTTATTCCAAAATATAATTACTCTGTGTTCATACGACTCTATGTTTATATGTTATTATTCCTTATGTTACATGCTTTTTTAATCATCATGGAATGCCTTCTATCCCATGGTCTAATGCTTTATACTTATTGTTATTCACTTACTATAATTTTAGATCATCCCTTTGTTCATGTTATCCCCGAGATAAACTATGAATATGAATAATAATAGTGTAATATAGGAGCTCAATTTGAAGATTAAATAAAGAAGTATTTTTTCAGTCTCATGTTTTAGTTTTACGTACTTAGTCTTGAAAGACAGTAGTCTTCATGATCGTTGGATTTTACTCTGATATATAATATGCTTAAAATCATGTAATGTATTATGTAAAAGGCTAAGGTATCTATAGTTGGTATCAGAGAATGGTATAGTTATTTTTGGAGATTTGGAATATAGAACCTTAGAGAGAACCATAAGAACGATACCAAGAATAAGAAAACATCCCTAAATTTTGATAATTATAGAGTAAGTGGATTAACAAGAAAATACATCCATGTATGGATAAAAACAGGTAGAGGTGGCTCTGGAATAAATATACCTAAGAGTGAAGAACTCTGACAAAGAGTTTCGAGCCTAACCTAAGGTATCCTGGTACACAACAACAGGCCGTGATGCACTCTTGGTTTGACACAACCGGGGGATATGCTTTGGTAAATTTATCAGATTAGTACAAACCATTATTAAATGAATGAAAAATACAATAAGAATATAAGTTATGAAATAGATTGAGGATAACCTAGATTTAAACAAAAGAAATCACAAGTTAGGATATACTACTCCTTTACAAGTTTTACCTTTATGTTCAAATGTTTCTTTATTATATTCCATAACTAAGTATTCAAGCCCTCTAATTGTACTCTCTTTTTCTTAGTTAATTATGGAACATAGAAGAACACATTTCAACAACCAATGTGATAGGTAATGTTAATATTTACTTAAGGATAAGCCTAATACAATGAGAATGGGTGCTCAAAACATTATAACAGTATTTTCTCAGCTGGCTCATGTTTTGAATAATAGCTTCAATCATGTGGAATGCCCTCATCCTACAAAAAAAGAGAATGTTTTCAGATAATCCTTCATGCAGAAAAGGCCTCCCATGTTTATCAGATCTTCAGATCCCCTCCTCACAAAACAGTGGATTAACTCTATTAAAAATATATTCTCCATCCACCAGTGCTCAGAAGAGGATAAATTTGTACTGGTGGTATATCATTTTGATGGGGAATCTGATTAGTGGTGGACACTAATCATGAATATAGTTTCCCAAGAGGAAATTGATTCCATGGATTGGTAGTAATTCAAGAGGATGTTTTTCAATAAATATTTTCCTCGAACCCTCCATCTCAAAATGGAAAGAGAATTCCTCAGACTCAATTAGAAAGAAGTGAGTCCATAGGGGCATATAAAGCAAAAATTACAAGGCTTTCAAGGTATGCAATTGACTTTGTCATGAAAACTAAAAGTAAGGTGGATCTCTTCTTTATCCTAGTATAGTAGAGTCTACAAAAAGCATTAGTGATTCTATATTTCAACAACTATGAAGAGATTTTCCATTGTTCCCTAAAGATAAAATGGGGAATGGATAATTTTAGTGGTCTCATGGACCCAATGACAAGAAGTGGGAAATGGGGGAAAAAATGAGTGGTCCAATAAAAAATTTCTATGAACGAAAGAAGCCTAGTTATCCCACTTGTAGAATTTGTGGGAAGATGCATCTTGGGAGATGTCTAAAGGGAACCAAGAATTGCATAAAATGTAAAAATATGGGACATCTGGCTAAAAAATATTGATGGGATATGAAGAATAAATTAATATAGAAGAAGAAAAGAAGGTTCAGATCAAAACTTAGTAAGTAGTGTAGTGTTACAACTGTAAGAAGCATGGAAATTATAAGAACAATTTCCCTAAACCAAGGGTTGTCGGAGGGAATCAACATCAACCTATAAGGAAAAAAGTAAGGTATAATTCTACCACTACCACTGAGGCGAAGCCGAACAATGATGTGGTGACACGTATTCTAGTTATTCATTCAAGAATAGAGAACATACTATCTGATTTTGGTACTATGCATTCTTTCCTATCGTGCATGTTTAGTAGAACTATTCCAACACCACCACAAAATTTGGAGGATAAGATAATTGTAATAACATCGAATTGGGAAATTATTGTGTCCATGTTTTATAAATCCTATATGGTTAATTTTTGTGGACTGAACCTACCATAAAATCTAGTAATACTTTCTTTAGTGAAGTTCAATGCTATATTAGGCATGGATTGTCTATATTTATAAAAATCCAAAATAAACAGTTAGGAAATGGATATCACTCTTCACATCATGAAGCATCCACCTATTCTTTATATGTGTATGGACGATGATGAGTCTACTATAGAATCATTGTCTCAATTGTGGATATAAATTTCTTATGATCAAGCATGTCAAACTAAAATTTTTGGGATAAAGGAGATAATCATTCTTAAAGGCATGCCCATTATGATGGATTATACTGTTGTATACCCTAAAGAGTTGTTAGGTCTTCCACCGGACCGAGAGGATGAGTTATCAATTGAACTTATTCCTATATATCTTCTTATATCAAATACACCTTACAGAATAGCCAACATAGAGGTGAAGAAACAGTTACATGAGAATCTTGTGAATGGTTTTATATTCATGAGTGCCTCATTGTGGGGTGTGCCAATCCTCTTCATCAAGAAGAATGATAGATCAATGTCTCTATGCATTGATTATTGTGAGCACAATAAAATCATGATAAAGAACAAGTATCCCCTTCCACAGATAGATGAATTGTTCGATCAGCTTCTTGGGGCTAGTTATTTCTCTAAGGTGGACCTTAAGTTGGGTTATCACCAATTAAATGTGAGGAAAAAAGATATTCCCAAGACTGCCTTTTGAATTAGGTATGGACACTATGAGTTCATAGTCATTCCCTTAAGACTCACTAATGATCCAGATATTTACATGGATTTAATGAATAGAGTCTTTAGAGATTACCAAGAAATTTTTTGGCATTCTTTATTGAGGATATTCTGATATACTCCCAGAGCAAGGAGGAATATGTGGGGAATTTGAATAAAATATTAAAAACTTTTCAAAGGGTGAAGTTGTATGCAATGTATAGTAAATGTGAGTTCTGGATGGAGAATGTATCGTTATTGGGGAATGTTATCACCAGAAAAGGGATATATGTGGACCCTTCCATGCCAAAGGCAATTAATGAGTGGTCCATGAAAACATCTATAATGAAGATTCAATGATTTTTTGGTCTAGCCAGGTATTATCGATGACTAGTGAAGAAATTTTAATGATTTTAAAACCCAATGACCAAGATAAAATAGAAGGGAGTAATTTTTTTCTAGACTCATGAATGTGAAGAATGTTTTAAGGAGTTGAAAAAGAGTCTAATCACTATTCCAATACTCACACTCCCAATAAGTGGATAACTTTTTGTGGTGTATAGTGATTATTTAAAGAAGGTCATATGTTGTCTGCTGATGAAAAATGACAAAATGATAGCATACACCTTAAGGTAGCTGAAAATACAAGAGAAAAAATATCCAACCCCATGATATGGAGTTTTCAATTGTGATCTTTGCATTACAAATCCAGAGGCACTATCTCTATGGGGATAAGTGTGAGATATATATTGATCACAAGAGTCTCAAATATATATTCACACAAAATGAACTGAATATGCGCCAGTGAAGATGGATAGAGCTTCTCAACGATTATGAAATCTCAATATACTACCATCCTTGTATGGAAAATAAGGTGGAAAGTGATCTGGGTAGAAAGGATCTTTCATTTTTATCAATGATGACAATTGAAAATGATCTGATCTTATTATATTTGAAGAGGATGGACATGGGAATCATTAAAGGAGGAAAATCATCAATCAGTTCTCATATTATTTGTTAACCATCCCTCATGGAGAAAATAAAGGATTCTCAAAGAGAAGATATGGAAATTATAAAAATGGTGTAAGATGTTAAAAATGGGAAGTCTTCTGATTTTATGATTGGTGGGAATGATTTTTATGATTTGGGTCACGATTATGTGTACCATCCAATCAAGAGATAAAAAAGGATCTTTTGAATGATGCACATAGCTCGACCTTTTCTATTCACTCAAGGATCCCAAAGATGTATCGAGATCTTTGAGAGAACTTTTGGTGGGACAGTTGAAAAGGGATATTATTGAATATACATCAAAGTGTCTGGTATGTCAGCAAGTGAAGGATGAGAGGAAAATGTCTAAGGGGATGATGAAACCATTACCCATACCAACTTGGATGTGGGAGAACATCACCATGGACTTTGTCACTAGAATTCCAAGGAAATTAATAGGAAACAGTTATATTTGGGTCATTGTGGATCTTCTTATAAAGACAACTCACTTTATCATGATTTGAGAGGACTTCTCATTGGATCAACTTTCACGGATATATATCAATGAAGTGGTAAGGATTCATGGAGTTCCATTATCTATAGTATCTGATCGAGATCCGATATTCTCTTAAATGTTATGGAAAAGTCTCCAACATTCTCTAAGAACTAAACTAAACATCAATATGGCCTTTCATCATCAAACTGATGGACAATATTAGCAAACTATTCAGACATTGGAAAATATTTTGAGAGCGTGTTCTATGGAATTCAAATTAGGATGGGACAAACATCTTATACTGGTTTAATTCTCCTACAAAAATATTTTCCACTCAAGAATCAAAATGGCATGATACAAATCCATTTATGAGAAAAGGTGAAGAACATCAGTGTGTTGGGATGGAGTCAGTTAGTGTATGCAACTAGGACCTAAAATTGTTGAATAAATGGTGGATAAGTTGAAAATCATTAAGCAACACATCATGGTAGCCCAAATTCAACAAAAGACTTATGCATACAATCATCGATGAGACTTTGTGATTAAAGTTGGTGATATGGTATTTCTCCACATATCTCTATGGAAGAAGGAATTGAAATTTGGAAAGAAGGGGAAGCTAAGTCCTAGGTACATCAGCCCCTTTGAGATTCTTGATTGGGTCGGGACTATGGCCTATCAACTGAAACATCCACCTACTATGTCGAAAGTACATGATGTCTTCCATGTATCCCTCTTAAATAAGTACATACCAATTCTTTCACATGTAGTCTCCTCAGAGGGGGTAAAATTGGAGGTTGATCTTTCTTATGTGGAGCATCTAGTGAAGATATTGGATAGTAGAGCTAAATTTTTATGTAACAGGACTAATCATCAGGTAAAATCATTATGGTGGAACAATATGTATGAAGAGGTAACATGGGAACTTGAGGAGGAAATGATGGAAATGTACCCGCACTTGTTTTTGTATTTGAATGAAAAACGAAATTTTGAGGTAGAAATTTCAAAAGGGCGGGGTAATTTAACAACCAAAAGTTTTCAATGGAAATTTCCTTCTTATAATTATTTCATATAATCACATTAAATCACAAAATAATGAACTATTATGTGCTCTGTGACCTTTAAACATGTGTTTTTCACTTCTGTGATTTGAATTTCGAAAATCTAAAATACACGGTTGCGATCAGTACGTTTTCTGGAGTCCTATATGACAAAATTAATTTTTGGTGAATAATAACATACCTTTCTGATAGTAATGTTACCCTTATAAATAGTGACACACACTAAATAGAAGTAACATTACCTATGATAGTATATAAATATGACTCAGGTAGAAGTATGATATACCTATATCGAGGAGTAAAAAAATGTTCTAAAAATGTTTTTTTTCGAGTAAATTGGGATTTTAATTAAAAATTAAATTAATCGTATATAAAAAAATATTTTTTAAAAATGGAGTTTATTTTTAGATTCTACACATTAAAAAATGTTTGGGATGTCTTTTTGGGATTTTGCTAAAATACATGAATTTTTATGAATAGTAAAATTTGATAATTTACGATAAATGATAGATACATGAATTATGATTTCATCAGATGATATATGGTGGATGTAAGGCCATTATATTGAACTCACATGCATGTAATACTATTTTTTGTCTTGTAATAAGCACTATTTCTTGTCTGGAGGGAAAATAATTAACTAAGGAATTAAATATTATGAAAACTCTCATCTCCTCCACTATAAATACCACCCCTTCTTACCTCTTCTCTTCACTCCTCTCAACCCTTGGGACTTGCCTAATTCATCCCAAATCTCTCCTCAAGCTCCTCCGACACCTCCTACAACACTTATCCTCTTCAAAATACCAAATATTCTCCCTTTAAGAATCTCTTAAGGAAGGTTGATTCAAGTGGTAAAATTCTTATTTTCTTTTCTTTTATTTCAAAGTTCATTTTTTCCCATTTCTTTACTAATCTACACAATTAAAAATTGAATAAATACTATAGTAAAATACATATACTAGAATGTTTTTATTCTTATGATAAAATTTATTATCATATCTCATTTCCCCACCTTTAATTTTAAATAAATGAAAACACCGTATGAGATGTGTTAATTTAGCACATTCAAGGACGGCGAGTTATCAATTTATATTATTATATTAAATTATTGTCATAAAACCATTTTTATGGTTGAACCTGAATATTATATTTTTATTTTATCTTATTTAATGTTATGTGATTCTTATTCACTCATGATGTAAAATAATAATACCAAACAAGTTAATTGTGAGAGAAATTGAAAAAATAATGTCAATAGTTTATCATTATTGTTTTATGACATGGTTCAACGTTACTACAAATAACCAAATGAATATTATAATCATGTAATCTTATGGATGTTCAATAACAAAATATAACTTCAATTCTGGGAAACCACTTTCAACTTACATGTTTATCCATTCTTGAAAATAACTAAACCGATCATAAAAACCAAGAAAAAAACGGACATGAACAATGAAACTGAACCTCATAACCAATCAAAAAGGTTATTAAAGAACTTAAAAATGTTATACTAAATCTTTTATATATATAATTGGTTATTTAATTACTAATTTATAAATATAATTATATTATTCAGGTCATTAAGTTCACCAAAATATCACCATCGAATTTAAATAAATGGATCCTCTCCATTTCACTTTTATTCAAGATTGTCCTCTATGTTAAGCCTATTTATGTGTAATTCCTATTGATGGGGTATGATTACTCATCTCACCCATAATATCCTAAATATTTATAAGTGTTTAGAAACCCCTTTATATCTCATTCATACCTCTTAAGTATACCCAATACCATGCCGATAATCCGTGAGGAATTCTACCCGAACCTCCTTTATTCCTTCAGGTTACGATATCATTATTTCTACCAAAATGAAGTTAGATTATCAATTTATGTGAATCATATAAAAGAAATTTACATGTAAAAAAATTAATTTATCAAGACCCTTACATCATAATGTTTTTTGGATATACAAGTTTTTAAGTTATTCCATCCTCACTACTTCCTGATAGGCAAACTTGTTTTAAGTGAAATTCCTGAATTCTTAATTGATTTCAAGTCCAATATTTCTTATATTTTAAGACACAATTTTATTTAAAAAATTAGTCCTTTTTTTTGAAACCCTTCTGGGTTCACTTATTGTTTTTAAAATGTATTTTTCTTTTTTCTATTTTAAAGGCTCTATAGTATTTTTCATAAAACCTATCAAAAATGTTTTGATGATAAAATTTCTTAAATAATTATCTTACATGTTGTAACTTCTATTTGAAATCACTTCCCATGATACATTCCTATTTTACATTATGAATTTCAATTTATATTTTAGTTCCTTTCATTCATGGACACTTTTTTGATATGCCCATTTGTTTTTCTTTATGACATGATTTTGTTACCCGATTTTTTCCTTAGATAACCTTTATATCTATGTAAGACCGGTTATATATGATTATTTATATAGAAAAAATATTCATAAAAATTTAAGATGGGTGTTCCTAGACAGTGATACAATGCATTGGTAAAAGTAATGTCTCATGAGATGTTATGTGTGATGGTCTTGGCAGTTAGCCATGGCTTGTGCTACTTTGTGAACCGATCTAAACAGTTAACCATTACTCATACTAAAGACATATATTATGTTTCTTAGACATTACTATAACCCCATGTTAATATGAATCCATGTTTATATGTTATGATTCATTAGGTTACATGATTTTTTTATATCATAATGTCATGCCTTTTATCCCATGTGCTAATGCTCTATTTTTATGGTTACTCCATTACAGAGATTTTAGCTAATCCCTTTTTTCATGTTATTTCTAGGATATACAATGAATTTTTATGAGAAAAATGGAAGGTAGGATCTCAATTTGATTATTAAATAAATAATTCTTTTTAGTCTCATGATTTAGTTTTATGTACCTAGCCGTCAAAAAAACTAGACATAATGATCATTAACTTGTACTCTGATGTATAATTATGATTAAAATCATGTAATGCATTGTGTAAAAGGCTAGGGTTGATATAGAAATAATATTTCTCTGAATTGGATACCTTCTATGCTTAAGGATATAGGTATATTTTTCATCTAATGCAGCTTAGGTGATAGTGGTTATTTCAACTAAAATTGAGACCTTAGTTTCATAATAAATTTGATCCCATACTCACAGTTTTTATATATAATATTAGGATACCTGACGCCTACCATAGTGTTTTCAGAGTTAGATATCAGATCAATCAATCACCCCATAGAGTGTGTGGATGAATGTTTTATTAGAGTTGGAAGGTTGTTTCTTCTAGAATATTTCTTGATTTTGGGCATGGAATAGGATAAATAATTATCTATCATATTAAGACAGTTGTTTTTATCCACTAATGGGGTTGTGGTGGGTGTTTCTAATTGAAATTTTATATTCATTGTTTTGGATAAAACATAAATGTTGATGTTTTTAATAACTCTAAAGAAAATTCATATAAACAATTTATCAAAGGATGATTTGATCTTATTTAATGAACCTATTGGCGAGGAGGTGGAAGATGTTTTAAGTATAATCATTGAGATTGACTGTAAACCCACCCCCATAGAATTTTTTTGGAAATTAGTTTTAGTAAATTAGAGGATAATTTTTATGAGAATGAGGGAGAATTTTTGGAACACTTTGATAAGTTTTCTAATGATAATATTATTTAAACAGACTTAGAATATTAGTGTACTGATTTATCCACTTTGTAAATTTATGAGGAGTCAATTTTTTCTAGTTTTTAAACACAATTTAAGATATATATTTAAGATATTATTCCTCATAGTCCTAGTCCCACGGTTTTACCATCATTATAAGAAGAACAAAATTTAGTGATTAAACCTCTTCCATATTACTTGAAATATTCAGTTTTAGGTGAGACATCCACATATCCTATTATAATCTCAGATGAACTAAATGAAAGATAAAATAAAAAAAATTGGTTTATGTTTTTGAATAGTTTTAAAAAGATTATAGGTTGAACTATTACTTATATTTTATAGATAATTATATCATATATCATGTATTTAATCTTAATAGATCATGAAAAAAAATTGACAGTTATGCAAAAAATGAGGATTAATATTAACAAAAAAGAGTTTATGAGGAAAGAAGTTATCAAACTAATATATGATTAACTTATATATCAAATTTTAGACATCCACTTGGTCATACCTATCCATATATTTATTAAAATATAGGTGTCTTATCTATAAAAAATTTTAATAATGAAAACATTCAAACTATGGAAATGATAATGTGGAGAGTCTATATAGACTATAGGAACAATAATTCAGCCACTAAAAATGACCACTTACTTATTTCGTTAATAGATAACATTGTTGAGATTTTAGATATAAATGGATTTTATTAAATTATTTATTTCTATTATGGTTATAATAATATTCCTATATCCATTAAATATCAAAGAAAAACTACATTTACATGTACCAATGAAATATTTTCTTATCCATGAATTCCATTTTTCTTGTTTGGAGCATTGGAAAACTTTTAAAAATTCATGAAGAACACATTTAAAAACATGATAGAGTATTATAAAGGTGTTTATGGATTATTTCCCCATCATTGGGAATACATTTGAGTGTTGTTTGCAGAATTTTAAATTTTATTTATAAATATTTCAAGAGACCAATTTAGTTTTGAATTGGAAAAAATGTTAATTAATGGTTAATGTGGCGATAGAACATGGACACAATGTTTTATGGAGTAGAATAATAGTTTATAGTTCAGGGTTTGTGGAAATTCAAAGGCTACCTCACCCTAAAAATTTTAAGGGTGTTAGAATCATTTTAGGAAATGTCTATTTTTACTTGAGTTTCATTAAATATTTTCTAAAGATCATAATTCTAATATATACTACATGTTAATGATACACTATTTATATTTGATGATAATACCTTAAATTCATTCGACATACTTATTTAAAAACTGACCTCTTCAACCATTATCACTACCCCTAGTTCAATAAATGGGGCATGACCCTCATCCCTTTATAAAAAAAATTTCCTCTTTTTAAGTTCAGGTAATATTTTAATGGGTCTAAATTCATTATTTTCACTAACCATTCTTCCCAAAAGAACTTGTTGTCCTATAAAGAGGCCAAAAAAATAATCAATATATGAACACTTCTCATTCAAGAGTTTTATATGGAGATGAGAAACAAAAAGGTGTTAAAAATATAGTCATTTTACACCTATATAGGTTATCCATCATCCAAAATGTTGACATGAGAGAGATTAATTCCACATCCCCTAATGAAAATTTTCATGGTGTGTCAAAAAATAAAAGCTTCTTATTAAGAATATATTATCAACATATTATATACAGTATTAATTACAAGGGATATTCAATATGACAAAGGAAATAAATTTGTTTTTACACTTAATTTCTTGTTTTGGGATAATTCTTTTTCATTTAAAATATGTGTTGATGTTATCTTGAGGAGTTGTATTCCGGAGGAGGATATGCTACCCATTTTCAAAAGTTGTGACTCTTCACCATGGGGTGGATATAAAAAGGGTATACTATCCAAAAAAATTAAATTATCACTTTTATTATTCCCCCCTCTTCAAGGATCATAGAATCATAGTGCTTAGTTGTTAAAAATACCACAAGATGAGAAATTAATGTATAAATAAAAAGACTCCATATAAAAAGAATATTAAAAATTAAGATATTTTTTGTTTGGGGTTTAGAAATTATGGTGACATTATCATACTTTCATGGGAATTAGTATAACTTTTGGGCTATTGATTTTTTCTCTAATAGGGTATAAGTAGTGGAACATCCAAAATATTAATCCGATTTGGTTGTTAAATACATTAATAAAAATATATTTTTAGAATTTGGAGTACCAAAAGATTTAATCACAAACAATGGTACCCATTTAATTAAATTTACATTTACATCATTAATAGAAAATTAACTATGTGAACAAAAAAATGAACCACCTACTACCATAAATCAAGTGTGAGATATGAAATCACAAAATCGGATCTTAAATAGATCTTTGAGAAAATAGTTTCTAGATCCAGGAAGTATTGCTCTTTGAAATTAGATGTTGTATTGTGGGACTACAAAACTATATTCAATAATATGTCAATAATTTATCCATATATTCTTATTTTTGAAAAATCATGCCAGTTTCATATGGATCTTCACAATAAATCTTTTTAGATTGTGATTTTTGATTTCAAAACTAATAATAAAAAAATACTATTATATTTGAGTGAGGTTGATGAAATTAGAAGATAATCGTATAAAAAATTTAGAATAAAAAACTATTAAATAAAACATTTCATTACTCAATCATTAAATTATAGATTATAGGTTTTGTGAGAGGGTTTTACTATATAAATAAATACTCTAACTATTTTCTAAAAACTCAACTCCAAATGTTATAGACAATTCACTATCCTAGTGTCATAGTCATTATAGATGTTATGTTTATAGGTGATGAGAATAGTCAGTTTTTGGATAATATAAAGACAATTAATTATTATTTGAGGGGTATATAAAGACCTTGGATGTTATCTATGTGATTTAATATTCAACAATAATTTATTCTAAATGAATATGTAAAATTTTTTGCTTATAGGAGTAAACACATGGTTCACATTTCTATTTTATTTTTTTTAGACTAAATGTGAATAATTTTTTGTATTCCTACTAAATAAACTACATTTATTAGTGTCTTTAAGGAATATAAGAAAGTTTTCACATCAAATAAAGTTAAAATTTTAAGAATATTTAGTGAAAATATCAAATCTTTCTCAATGGACTAAAAGGGATTTGTAAAAAAAATAATAACTATCCCTTAAAACCCAAACCCTGGTTTATCATTTTTCTAGGCTTAATTTGTCAAAATATTATATTCATCTATATATTTTTTAAGCATATGAAATTGGGCTACCAAAGAATTATCTAAAATATAAATGAAGGGGAGTTATTTAAATTAACATAATTTTTTTACCTTTAAATAAATGCAGTGTCTATTCATTTTTTGTTAGTCTATTTACATATTTACTAGATATAACCATATTCTTATTGTTTTTAATGAGTTCAATATTGGAATATTCTTTGAAAATTTCATATAAAATCTAAAATAACATAAATAAATTATATTAGCTACTTATATTATTCTAATTTTTGTTTCTAAATTAGTGAAATATCATACCTTTTAATGCATTTTGAAAATATTTTTTATCTTCAAGCATTAAGAATTCATTCTACTGAAAAAATAATATTTGTACTGAATAGTTTATAATGTAACCAGCTAGAAGAAATATTTAAAATATTTATTATATTGGTTATATTGAGTGGATTTTTTTATAAACATCAATGTTATCTTTTAATATTATTTTAAAACTTTTTAATTAAAAATAAATATTAAACTGAAAAGATTTTATAAGTTTCTTACACCTTAAAGTATTGCATTAGAGACAATGTTGGTTTATATGTGTGGACGTAGGAATCCCTATTATGTTATAAACTATAAATATTCTCAAAATATTTCAATAGACTATTTTTGAGAATTATTTTACTCATTCAGTGGTTGAAAATTTTACTAAAAATTATATTTTTTCCATTTTTAATTAGGTCAATCCTTCTTATTTATTCATGGATTCAGTTGGGTAAAATAATTACTATTATTATTTCTTAAAGACACCTGTTTTTAAAAAAATTATGGATTATGTTTTAAAATATTAATTGAATTTTAAATTCTTTATTGGATTTAATCTAATAATCTTCTTATTCAAATGGACTAAAAATGAACTCCATGTTTTGGTTGGGCTTTATAGTTTTATACTGAATCTATTAATTGGGTTAATTATTATTAATTATTATTATTAAACACACACATTCATTTAGTTTTCTATAAATAAAATGTGTTCTAAATTATGTATATATGTTCACCAATAAAATAAAGTTAACTTTGTAAGAACAATTGAATTTAAAGTAATGTTAGATTAAATATTTTTAAAAATTAAGAATCAATTCATCATTATAAAATTGAAACCCATATTTTAATATAATTTTTTATTTTTGAGAGAGAATTCATAAATTATTACTTAATAATTTCCATGTGGGAAACACAATTGAAAATCATATCTTCTTGGCATTGCAATGGATTCCTTTTTTATATTGGTTTAATTTCCTTGAATTTGTTTAATTAATTACTTGAGGATAAGAAAAAGCATTATATATGTGGGAATTTAATTTATATTAATCTAAATACATTTTTTCCATATAATTTTAATGAAATTATGATGGTTTTATGTCTAATTTTATATAATTTAAAAATACTTGATTTTGGTGCTTTTTTATGGTGTTTGAATTTATTTACATATTTGTTTGAAAATAATTTTTTATTAGTGACTGATTTCTTAGATTTTTTCTATTTTATGTCAATTATATTTTATGGAAAAAAATTGAATGTTTTTATCTAACATTATTTGAAAATATATGTTGACATGGTTTTGGAAAAATTATTTTTTTTGAAGTTAATATTTCTAAATTCCATATTTCTAATTATTGAGTTTATTTTTAATTATTAAATCTTGTAATTAATTAATCAAATATGTCCAACATTTAATTAATTATCATAGATTTATATTCTCTAAATTTGGGGTCATTTGTGTAGTAGTATGTATGAGTCATGCTCCTTTTCACATGTAAGTGTGAAGTGCTTCCACTACATACGGGTATAATATTGTAAAAATCACATAATAGGGGACTATAATTTATTTTCGAGTTGAAAAAAACCATGTAAGTGGAGAACTATAATATAACATATGGTTATACCCCATTTCTGAATATACTCTAAGTAAAAATAACCCCATAAAAGAAGAATCGTGTGTTAGAATATGTTAATGTATGGATATCAAAGTTTTCCAAAGTCAAGTATCAACTGTAGATGTAAAGGATTAAAATTCTCAAGTTTCATGTGTGACTTAGTTCATTGTTTGAAATTAAAATAATGGAAGAACCTGAGTTTAAGCCTGTAATTAATAATTCCCTTAAAAATCACTGAATATTTATAGGTAATCTGGGAAAAATAAAACCAAGATGGTATTTTCATTCATATTCATATTGTTTGGAGCTAATTCTTAACCCATTTGGGAGGAAAATATTTTAGTAGTGGAAGTCTACTCATTTTATGACAATGTAAAAACAAAATTTTCAAAGAATCTATGTGTATTATGTTGATTCAAGACTATATATTTTTGCTGTGTGATGCGGTGTTTTTAGATCTTTTATTTTTGCATGATATTTTATTTTTGAATGAGTTATTGGATTTCGAGAAAAAAATGGGGAAATGTTAGAGAATTAGGGTCCATGGTACTTTAAGAAAAAATTAGTTATGTGGAATAATAGGGGAGAAAATTGACTCATTTTACAATATTTGTTCTCTTCTTAGGACTTCTTTCTATTTTTTGGATGACATGATGTAATAAATAAATTATTATGAAACATTAAATCAACCATATTGTTAGATAAATGTATTATGGATATTTTTTTTTGATTTAGACTTTCATTATTAATTTTTTTAATATATTTTTTGGGGTACTACTCTTCTATATTTTCTCCTTAGATTAAATTAATTACTTAACTTTCAAGATAAATGATAGTTTTTCATGAAAGAAAATAATCAAATTTTTAACGGTTGGTTCTTCTTAAGTCACGTGATCAAATAATTTTATAATCATTGAAGAGTATCCAAAAGTCATCCATTCATTTCTTATTATACATTATTTATTCAATTTACAAACTATAAAACATCATAAACTACTTGAAAACTCTATCGATGAATGGTGTTGTCACCAGTTCTGAGGAATATAACCAATGCCTTTTTAATTTTTAAAAGTTAAGGGCAAAATATTAATTATAAAATAAAATAAAAATTTCCAAATTCATTAAAAATATTTTATTCATGTTAATTTTTTTTATTCTGATCTATCTCACTTATTTTTTCATTTTAATATTGTTTCACCTCTTTGTATAATCATCAAAAACCATCACTATTTTCCATTGCATTTATATATTTTTAGTATTTTTCTTTTCTCACACACATTTCAACTTCCTTCTCTATTATATTGGTCCCTGTATTTTTTTTATTACTAATTATGTGTCAATATGTGTTTGTTGAGTTATTAGTGATATGTGGTGATTCCTGAATAATTGTTACGGATTCATTTAATGACATTTCATATCACTATTGAGTAATTATTCATATAAATGTGATTGTTTTTTGAATATATATTTCAATTTTGAGGGAATTTGTTAAAGAAAAAACATTTTTTATTACATTGATTGGAGAATAATTATAATTGGATGATGTCCATATAATAGTAATTTTATTCCATTATGATTTGAAGAATTTAATGGAATAATATATTTACATGTTTATCATGATTATTAAAAGAAGATTACATAAATAATATTTAAGGAATATTATATGAAGAATAAAATTAATAATTTTATTATAGAGATGTGGAATCATATTTGAGGTCATAATTTTTACTTAGTTCATATACTAAGTAATTAATTGGGGGAATTTAAAAATAAAATTTGTTCAGCCATTACATATCCACAAGGTATAACCCATCACCGCACGAGGTATCTAATGGTCAACCTCATGGGATACCCAACCCAAGGAAACTTCATGGTGGAATTGGTATGTGATTGGTTCATGTGTAGGCCCACAAAAGTGTGTTCCCAAGTCCAGATGGTGATAGCTTAGAAAGGTCAGATGGGCTATATCTTGTGTGTATAGTGGTTTATTAGGGTGTATATACCCCACATTATGGAAAAATAAAAAAATTGGAATGCATTTTGTTATAAAATAATTAATAAATGAATGGAGAAACTGATGTGAGAAGTGTTGAACATGTATATTGTTCATCCATATTAAAATAAGTTACAAATAAAATTTTATTCATCTAATCTGATACATTGGATCTATTTGATCACTACCTTGGATTTTCTTCTTCCTTGAAACCTCATCAGAGATCTACTATGTTCCAAGGTTCAATCCGTTACACCGCTGGTCAATTATTATGTCTCCATTCTTATTCTTGGTCTATATTTTAAGGAGGTGTGTTGAAGGAGCCCCATTCATGAAATCTACTTATTTCATGTATATAGTCGTTTAAATAATGATCTACTTCCAAATAAAAATTATTTTGTAGTCATCCATTCAAGTATCCAAAATTCTTGCATCTATTAATGTCTTAAAATGATGAGAATTCAATCATATCACATGCATGTGATGAGTTCATCTTGAAGGATGAGGTGACTTCATTTTTGGAATAATAAAGATTAAAATAAAAAGAATCCATGTTCAAAATATTCCAATATCTTGGAGCATTCAAAGAATTATTTTTCGATGATAAGGTGATTAAATAATGAATAAAACATGGTTCAACTCACCTATAAAATAAATATATCCAAGTTAAGGTGTTGTTATTTCTTGAGAGACAAAGAGCTCTCATTTTTTCGACGAAAATAGAGTATTGTGATTGCCATTATTCTGGGAAGAATAATTTCCAACAAACATCTATTTGTGTGTGGAATATAAGGTCATTGGAATCAAAAAATATATATCTCACTCTATGTGATTCATGAAGAAGTGGATCTTTGAATAACTCTTTCTTACGTGAAGAAAACAATTATCTTGGTTACATGATACTCTAATGACAAGACAGTTGGGTATGTACGATACTCTTTTGAATAGATACTGAGATAACTCTCATGAAGAGGAATACTGTGTGTGTATAATTTTTCAGGAATAATAGTTTCCTATAGTATATGAAATTAGGGGACTTTTCGAAATGATAATAGTTCACTCACCCGTTTGGGTATGTGCAAGGCAGACAGAAAGATTTACATGACCACATGTATACATGAATAAATAACCTTTATAAGATAACCAAAACCATGTTCACTATAAAGAAGTGAAAATATTTACGTAAAATATTGAATAATAGCTCATTAAATAATAAGGTAATAAACAACATTTCAAAGGTTTTCAAGTTGAGATTACATGAATAAATAGAAAAGAGTTGTGAAAGATTATTCATGCATAAATTATTGAAGAGTATTGTGTTAATATACTACACATTTAAGTGATGTTGGGACTTTAGAAAAAGGAATAAATAATAGTCCAAGAGAAGTTTTATTGAACAAAATGGTCATTACAAATGATCAGATAATTGATAAAGACCAATATACCAAACTTGTAGCTACTGAAGATACTTGAACATCTACATGTTTAAGTGTGATTTAGCGAGATCATGGAGGAATATCAACAGATCATCCATTATTATATCATCCATTAATAAATGGAAGTATTATAGTATTATCTAGGTTCAATGGAAGTATTTTAGTCAGATATGAAAGTAGTGGAATACTTTATTATGAGCTGAAAGTAGAAGGAGTCTCTCAGTTTGATCCATAGTAGAAAAATTCCCTTGTATGGATTTAGGAGCAGGACAATGTTGATTCTGGTAACACCTTGTGATTCAGTATAAAGAACCTCCTTTTAATTATTCTATATTTACCATTGTGATTTATAAAAATATTATAATGTAGAATCCATGTTTGGGGGTATAATCAACATGTAAAGGAGTATGCCTTTCAGTCGAACCTTATAAATACTAGGTTTTTATCCCTCTACTATTACTACTACACATGGGGTGATATTTATAAACATCACTAAGTGTATTTATATCCTTATAATGTATAATAGGTTGGATTCAAAAGTAAAATAATTCATAAAATGAGTGTAAAAATTATTCACCCCCTCACTAGCACCTAATCCAGCTTGGGGAACTACAAGGGGTATCATAGCAGGTTACCTATAAATATCAAATAATGTATTTATGAATAATAGATTTTAGGAAATGAGTGAGATGAATCAGATAGAGATTAATTCCATTGATTAGAAGAATATAAAAATGAGATAGGAAAGGAAGCTAGAGAACAGTCTTGTAGAGAATGCATAGACACCACTAACTGAAGATAACAAAAGTCGTATAAGGTAAAATAATTTCTTAGATTATTATTCTATTGATTAATCCAATTAATTTTTTGATAATTATGTGTCATATAGTGATCTTCATTCTCTATTTAAATAATTCCTGAAGAAATTTCCTAGAAAGGTTTTAAATTGAGTTGTTAATTTCATAAAGGTACTTCTTTCTGATAAAGAATAATAAGAAGAATAAGATTAAGAACTGGAGGATGTACTAAGTAAGAATTTTAAAAATTTAATCACTCTCGTAAACTTGGTAAAAGAAATTGGAAAATCCATTATTGATAATAAATAATAATTTCAATGATTTTTTTGTGATAAATATTTCTTTGAGATAATGTTTTTTTAATCTATCCATTCACTTGAAAAATTTGAACAAATTCTCTATGGATATCATGGATACTCAACTTGAGAATAATGTTCATATGTTGAAGGAGTGTTAAAATAATTTGTAATAATCAAGAAACATGCATAAAGAAAAAAATAAAGAAACTAGATGAGGATCAGAAAACAAGATCAGATCGGTTTAGGATGAAAAATTAAAACCTCAACATGAAGTGTTTTAATCTAGAAGAAATATTTAAAAACTAGGAATCAACACAAGCCAAAAAATCCCAAATAGCATGAAGAATATATTATAATTCATAAGATTTTATTTTATATAATGATTACATAGAGAAAATGATATCATCCTTTAATAAAATGGAAACACCATCCAAGAATATGGAATCCCATAAACTCTTGGAATTTATGTTTGGTGACGAATGATGATAAACCCACCACATTAAGGGTATCTTTAAAAATTATGTTGATGAAACTATTTCCCAAGAAGTGTCCCAAAATAGTGTCTATTCCACTCAAAATAAAGGTTCATAGTCTATTAAATATAAACATACTACACCACAAAATAAGAAAAAAAGGATCATAGGTTATTGTTGGTGTTGAAGGAAGTTTTTCCCAAGTCATTGGAATTTTTTAATATCATTAAAATTCAATGAAAATAATGGAAGGACTACATATAGGGGGAAAATGTCAAATAAAATATAATTATTTCACTAGAGAAGATAAATCCATAGGCAAATAATGGTGCAAGTCATCCTTGGGTTGTGAAGAAAACAAGAAGCTTGATATAAAAAGTGCTTCTAATAAGAACATAAAGAGATCATATCCTATATCAAAATTAGAAATAAATATGTCAAGAAAATCACACCCCCTAGAAGAAATATTTTTTTTCTTAAATATTTTTCTTAATGAAAATTATCTAGATAGAATTTATATCAAGGTAAAATATTTGAGTTCAGATATTTTTATTGGCTCTGTAAAAGATATGGGTTCAAAGACTACTCTTTCAGGTTTAAAATTTAACTTCCATGAAATATGAATAAATCAAGTAGTATTCTTGTTGAATTTATGATAAAATTTTCATATAAAAATAATATTTTGAACATAATTTTATACTATATACCTAGAAAAAAATAGATATGAAGTCTTAAAAGTTGTTTGAGTATCATGCAATTAGAAGGGTCCCAAAGTAGGGAAATTTTTTACAACACTTCTATGAGATATTTCCTATACTGAGAAAGGGATGTGGATTCAATAGAAACCCATTGGAATGTATTGTGGAGATTTTGCGAAGAAAAATTTTGTAAGACATGAATCCCTATTTTTTGGACAAGTTAATTGAAATTGGATAAGAAATTCTAGGGAGGTGGATAACTTTATACATATAAAGGATGGAAATTGGATACAAAAACTAAGGTGTAAAAAATTTATACCACATGAATTTGATGAAAATCATACATAGATTTGGAGAAAATAGTCACTTAGATTGAGAGGTGCCTATTAGCCCGAATATTACACCGAATGAACAAAAAGGTGCATACATACTCCCATTTATATAGATTATTTTGTACTATAATTTAGGGAAATGTTGTAGATGGATTCATCCCTTTATGGGGAGAATTGATAAAATTAATAAGTTTAATATTAATTACATAGTGGATTTGAAACTTCGGAACAACTTTATATAATTTCAATATGAGGTATTAACATTACCATTTCATCCCTCATTCATAATTATATTAATCATATAAATTATGCGGAGTGTTTTGTGTATTAAAAGATGAGGATAAGTTGGATCTATATCATTTTCACCTAATATTTATAATATTTTCATTGATGTGTGTACAAGTTTTATCATTTTATTTATAAATATGTTTACTTTTAACCCCTTATATAATAATTATGAATTTATAGGAATTATTTCACATGAAAGGTAGTTTATGGATAACATGTAAAATCATGGTTGTATTTATCTTATTTTCTACATAGGGCTATCCCACATAGACTTAGAGTTGATTAAATAAAGTCGATTTACAAAGAAAATGTTATGAGTTTATCACTATCTTTGATGTGATCAATAAATTTTCATATAATTGATAATAACACATTTTTATAATAAAAACTATATGATAATACCCCCACAAAAACTTTTCATTTCATTTCCAAAATGAGGGAGAAGTTTTGACCGCACGTACTGACCATAACATATGTGAAGAGATATCAAAAACAAAGAACATAGGTGGTATTTTTTGGCTGAGTGTTGCATTTTTTTCAATGATGTGTCAATTTATTTTTTGTGAGTTGTTGGTGAGAAGTAGTTATGACTATAAAATTGATACAGATTTATTTAATGATATTTTATGTCATGCTTGAGAAATTATCTATGTAAATGTGATTCTTGTTCAATATAATATTTCAGTGTAAAATCTTGTGTTAAGGAATAAATATTGTTTAATAAATTATTGGAGAAGATTTATAATCACAATAAGTCCATGCAATAGTTATTTTATTTCCTGAGGATGTGAATAATTCAATGAAAAAATATATTCACTTGTTTTTAATGAGTATTAAAAGAAGACTTCCTGAATAATATTTCATGAATATGATATATGGAATCATATTTGATCATTTGAATAGAAATATGTTGATTCATATTTGAGGTTGGAATTTTTACTTAGTTCATAAACTAAGTAATTCTATGGGGGCCTTTTACAAAAAAAATTTGGCAACCATTACAGACCCTCAAGGGTCATCCCATTACAAAACATGAGGGACCTAAGGGTCAACCTCATGGGAGATCTATCCAACAGAGCCTTCATAGTGGAAGGGGTATATGAGTTGTTCATGTGTAGGCCCACATGATCATGTTATCGAGCACACATGAGGATAGGCCGGCTATGTAGGTTGGGTCACGACCTATGTGTGAAGTGGTGAATGTAGGTGTCGATCCCCCAATGACATGTCACAATCCGAATGTGGCATGCATTGTATTATAAAGGAATTTGAGGATTAATGAAGGAACAAATGTGGTAAGAGGTGAAAATAGACACTTTTCATCCATATTAAAAAGTTATTGAAAAAATGGTGATCATTTTATTCAATACATTTGAGTCATCCAATCGTTTCCAATGATCTTCTTCTTCCTCGAAGCCCAGACTGAGATCTCCAATGCACTAGAGTTTAGGATGTTCCACCATAGATCAAAATAAAGGTAAAAATTATTATTGTAAGGAAAAAAATGTAAGGATGTGATATAAAGGAACTCCATTCATTAAATCTGCATCTTTCTTTCATGCATAAGTTTGAATAATGAGATAATACCATGTAGTATCCCACATTTTTGTACTAGATGAAGTTCCAATGGAATTTTGAATTTAGTCAGTTGGTGGACTGTCCATTTTGTAAAATGAGTTTCAATGCGTAAATATATGTTTTTGAAAACAAAATGAACCATTTTTATATATTTTTTTGATATCCTGATAGGTGTCTCAGGTGGTTCATAGTGTTTTGAGAGCACCATGCCTGAGAAACTCAGTTTTGGGTGGACTATAAAGGGAACACAATTTATTTGAAACCATGTGGTCCTCCAGTGTAAACTATGAACCTTGTGTAGGTGATAAAGAGTGACCCAAATGGGATGAACATGGTATACACAAAATATGTACCTATTCGGAACTCTTAGTGACACTTAACCACTAGGTATGCATAGTTTTCCTAATTGTTCAAGCTAACCATGTGAGGCGAGGCTTTGGAAAGTGAATCTTGTACGATTAGTTCACATTTAGTGAAACCGTTCAGCTTAATAGTATGACTCATTAATGAGTTGAAATTTTAAAAAAATTACCCTCTATCCCTTTTAATTATTTTCCTCTTTTCTCCTCCCATGCATGGATATCCTCCTTTATATTCATGGATCGCTTCTTCTACTCCAAATAGGAATATAAAGGTCTCCCCCATTTGGTGTTGTATTAAAATTAATTCAAGTGAATTGTATAGACCTCAGTAATTATATAACTACACCTTCATTTTTTCTTTGTTAATATTCTCCCTTACTATTTTATTTTGGGTGTGACCTAATTCGACCTATTTCCATGGCAATCATCAATTTCAATGATTTATCTCAAACTAGACAAGATCAATAATTGATATCAAATATGGGAATACCCTTTAGTATAAGATATGTTTTATAGATTTGTTCCAAATGTTTCATTGGGTTATTATGTTGTTTCATTGTGATGTGTGTCAGACTCTTCCAATGAAGCCTCTATTTTATCAAAAAAATTAAATAGAACATGCTACCATGTTTGGTTTGAACATTATGAGTAGAGATTCAATTTAGTGTTGTTTTATTGACTCTTTCCACTTCAATTGGTGTGGTTAATCCTTTATAGTAAAATTCACTTGATCCTTGTTTGTTTGAAAACCCTATTTGGGTGTGTTTTACCCTTAATAAATGTCATTCGTTAATAAATTAAATTAAGATGTATTCGTGGCCATGAGTTAGTTCATTAAGCTTAATGCATATGATTCAGGCCATGGTTGAACCCTTAAATGAAATTAATTTGATTAAATTTGTTGAACAACACTAATAAAATTCCTAATGCTTTTTGCCTATGTCTCATACCATTTTCCTGGTTCCAATGCTTCATTTTTCACATGTATTGCTTATTCCCAATATCATGTGATGTATCTCTCATGATAGTTTAAAATAATTATTCTTCATGTCTTAGTGCTTATTGTCTATGCTCAGACCATATTCCCAATTCCCTATGTTAAATTCATTTTTATTATTGCTTATGATTTGTACCTCAATCCATGTGCTTAATCTTATAGCATATGCCACTTTACATAATACTTTATAAAATTAATATTTAGTTTGAATTAAAGGGGAGGGTGTTTACAGACAACATATCTTATTATATATGTTATTCTTATTTGATGTATGATCTTTGGTTTTTGTGCCTTGATTACTTGCGGGCAAAGGGAGAATGCTAGCCCTATTTAAGGACGTTGTGATTAGACTCACTTCACTTGGCTTGGTACTACTTGATGTTCCAGAAGAAATACTTAGCTTTCATTGTATGGGATCTTCACACGGTTTATTGTAATCTTGGGTGACAACAGTTTCCAAGGGGATCAACAATGGACAGGCTCATTGGAAATATGGATACACCATTCTGTGGGTGATACCCAGTCTCCTTTATTAGATACCTGGTAGAGAATTATATTTTACCATATCCTGAGTGGTATGAGGGACACCATTACAGGTCACCTTGGATAGACTCTATGATATTAGTTATATCAGGGGCTCCTGTCACAACCCGACCCTACCCTTGGTCGAGCCGCAACTACCCCAAGCCCGCCTCCATAGGCTAGGGGCTGGCGATAAGCGGTGAAGGATAAACAAATCAGGAAGGCCTTTTCCTGAGTACCTGTACACACACACGCAACCCACTCAATGCAGAAGTACAGAGTAAAAAAAGTATAGTAACAAATGCTATAAATAAACCACAAAGTGCATCGACCTCTAAAAAGTACAAAGTAAGTGCTGAAGGTAAACTGAAAGGAAAAAGGAAAAAACATGTGACCAACTAGTAAAGTTCCACAACACGACAACAGGTAAACAAAAGCAAAATAGGTGGGATATTACAACACCTAGAACCCGACTACGACCACTGCACGTGGTCCAATCTCCCAAACTGTTAAGATCCTCTGACATCATGACTAACCTGTCTGTCTCCTGCAAAGGCACACCATGTGCGGGCAAAACCCAAGTTGGGTTGAGTGTAAAAATACTCAGTAGGATGCCCCGAAGGCTCAAGGGAGAAACAAAGGAGGTACTGAAGAGGTGAGCAGTAGATCAAACAGGGAAAAGTAAAGGAGTACCACAAAGATTGTAGTAAATAGTACATATCAACCCAACAAGAGGAAGGAAGTAGACTAGTCCAAACACAAGGAGATGGAAACGGTGATAGGATGAACTTCTCATCGAGTCTTTTCTACCTATAGTAGGAGAGTAGACTCTTCCAACCACGATAATCTAGACACAGAAAACATGTGGCATACCCCGTGCATATTCGCCTCTCCTGGAATGAGAGTAATCTAATACCCAAGGAGTGGGTTCTGGAACAAGTTATACATATATATATATATGCTCTGTCAAGAAACCCGAACAAGATCGTAAGAGGATCTCCATACCATGGATCAACCCAAAAAACTGAGTAGCCAACAGTTCCAGAAGTAAACACCATCTATGCCCAGCATCCTGCACATCTCCCCCGAACGTCAAGTCAAGGGGCTCAAATCACCGCACCTCGACACTATACGCTTTGGGCAGCACTGACTCACCCGCACGGTTTTAGGTCGCGTCACAATGATGCGTCTCGGTGGGGAAATTGCACCTCGTTCTTGAGAGTTTTGGGGAAATTAAAACCACACCTCATCACTGCCCCGTAGTCGAGAGGGATTCTCAAAGTCAAAGTCGTCACATCACTGACCCGTACAACCAAGGGTCCCGCTCCGTTAATCATGGAAAAAAGCCACAAACAAGCCTAGTAGAAAAGACTGAGTCTGAAAGGTGTCATCGGGTAACCCATTTCCCTGCCCTGCTGGAGGGTAAACCCTAAGAGGTTGCCGAGTTACCTACTGCCCAGTCTCTGCTAGAGGGTAAACCCTAAGAGGTCACCGGGTAACCCATTGCCTAGTATCTACTAGAGGGTAAACCCTAAGTGGTTTCCGGGTAACCCACTGTCCAGTATATGCTGGTGTGTAAACCCTAAGAGGTCACTGGGTAACCCACTGCCCAATATTTGCTGAAGGGTAAACCCTAAGAGGTCTCCAGGTAACCCACTGCCCAGACTCTACTAAAGGGTAAACCCTAAGAGGTCGTTGGGTAACCCACTACCCAGTCTCTGCTAGAGGGTAAACCCTAAGAGGTTGTCAGGTAACCCAGTGCCCAGTCTCTGTTGGAGGGTAAACCCTAAGAAGTTAATGAGCAACCCAATATCTAGCCCCGCTAAAGGGTAAACCCGAAGAAGTCGATGATCAACCCACTGCCCAGCCCCGCTGGAGGATAAACCTGGAACTGCTCTGGCCATCCCTATTGGATGATACAACACTGGCCAACAGAATACAGAGTGGGTATCGCGCAACCACACAACTCCAAAACAATTCATCTAGTATAGGTTCAGCGCCTATGTAGTGTGGGTCACACCGATACCTGGAGTTCTGCTTAGGGAAACACTACAGGACGTGATACTGAAACCCCACATGGCTAAAGGAGGAAGCGGAACTCAAAAAACTCCACCGATCGAACCGTCGATAATAGACCCAGGGGAAACCACTCAACCCTACTGGTCTAAACCCCCGTGAATAGAAGGACCCTTGTCATCACGAGAGGTCAAAGGTACATAATGTAGAACACGACACTTATATGGGGCACAAAAAACGTGTGGCCCTATCTCCAAACCAATTACACAAACGTTCTCAGGTACTACAACATGTAGCTCTAAGAATTTCCATATACTTTCAGAGTATACTACATTTCCAGCACAAGGGCTATCGTGCACACGGAACCCAATGTCAATGCAGAAGGTCGTAAACGTAACATCGCCAACATGCCTCCTCCATGGCCCTAGCATGGGAAACCACGTCTCTTTAAGCAATCACTTCACTCTCCCAAGAGTGAATGTGATCACACACCAACAGTTCTCTACAAACACCGCAAGAAGAACCACCACCAGTACACCTTTCATGCTTTCACATTTAATAAGATCTCAGACGAGGCTCTTCACATCCAAATGAATCGCACCGTTGAGATCCTCTTAGAATAGTACAAAAGATTGACTATTAATCTGTCCAAAACGGACACCCATTGAAGAAGATAAAATTCACCGTCAACCCACAACAGAACCCTTGTGGGGCCCACACCACCATATTGAATTTAAGTGGGTAGATTGCACCACTGCAATGCTCTCCAAAAAAACACCTATAATTGATTGCTCGCACACCCTGAATGGACGTCCAATGAAAAAGCTGCAAATGACTACTCACAGCTTAAAAGATGGGCCATGGGGCCCATGTCTCAACTCCAGATTCAATGCCTGAAACTATACTGGAAAACTTCATCTCGGCGCCAGGGTCGCAACGCCGCTAACGGTATGTCGATCGGACGTCATACACATGCGTACGATACGACAAAAGTTTCCCAAAAAATACTATTATTATTAAATACTCGGTGTTTTGTTGACCCGAGACAAGAGTCCGAAAAAAAGTATTCAATATCGGATTTAAAAATAATGCCTTGAAAATAGGGTTGCATTTCCGCAGACGGCAGGTCAATCAGACGTCGCACGGTGGAGTTATGACTAAAAATAATATTTAATAACAAAATAATAATAATAATATTTTATATTATTATTATTATTATTATTATTTAATATTATTATTTTAAAATTCAATCAATCATCCCCCTTTAGATTTTCCACGCCCAAGCAAATCCACCCCTATCCTTTCCACGCATCACCTTCCTTTCCCCTTTTAATTTAAAATCCTTTTTCTTTTTATTCTTTATTCTCCATGTTTTTTTCTTCTCTCTCCAATCAAAATCAAATTCTCCTTTCTCCCATCAAACACCAGACCCACACCACGCGGGTCTTGTTTCCCCTGCCGGTCGCCCAGGTCGCTGCCGCAGACACCTCACCACAGGCTTCCCACCGTCCTGGCTCGCCGGTGCACCGCCGTCCCGCCACGCCAGCAACTCCCTCGGCCTCCGGCCTGACGCCACACCAGCCGCACCCCGCCGTGCATTGACCCAACTCCACTGGACCACCTTGCTGCCTATTGTCTCGGACCGCCGCCGTTGACCCGCTGCACACCAACATGCTGGCCTGCCTTCGCTTCGGTGACCCACTGCGCACCACATACCGAAACCCGCAATCTGGTCTTGGATAGGTTTCCTACCTCTCGTTCCTCAATCGCGGTCTCCAACCCAACTCTATATCTGTATAAAAGATCCATTTCATGAAGGATTTATACCATGAAAATTTATTATTGGGTATTTTATCGATCCTTTGATAAAAAGAAAAGTCGGCAATGAATAAGAGAAGAATGAAGAACAAGAGCACTATTAACAAATTGAGGAATGAAAATCAGTTCATCGCCATTAAAATGATGAACTATGATTAATGGTTATAACAATAAGTAATAAGATATGGAATCATGTGATGGGTGATTATTACGGATCAAATGAAAATGAAAATCAATTATCAATCTTTTAAATTAAAGGGATGAAAACTACAAGTTGACGAATCCTACCTAGATTTTGATCGATCATCATTGACGAAGAATGCACTTGCCAAGATTCAAAGTTTCGTCATCGTTCGCCAAAGGGAGGAGGAGGAGGAGGTGAAGGAGGAAGAGAGCATGGGAGGAGGGGAGTTTCTTGGGATTGGAGAAGGGTTTCGCCAGGGAGAGGGTGGCGGAAGAAGAGATTAAATAAAGAAAATTAATTAAACCTTTATTTAATTAAAAATTCAACCTAATTTAAATCCGCTTCCAAAACCCTAAATGCAGTGAATGTTAGGTCACGCCTAGGGCAAACACCACCTCCCGAGCATAATGGTGGTATTAGAATTTTAATCTGAGGCTTCGTTCAAAAGATATAAAATCTATCCTTTGAGACCACATAATTACGAAAACACCCCTCGTGGCATTTACCATAGAGGGACCGTGCTCGTGAAAGTTACACCACAACTAGGGTAAACGGCACGCTCCAGACTCAATAGTTCCCTTGGTCTCCCAATCCGAGCTATTGTTTAAGAGAAAATTGTGTTTAACCATTAAAATAATAAATTATTTATTTATTTATCTGTTTAATGTTCCGCTAACTGGAAGGGGTCCGAACGTCCTGTGTCGACATGTTATATGTCGTTCTTGGGGTAAACAGCCCATTTCGGACCCATCCGTACTCTCATATTTAAGACCCAATTTACTATTTATGAGTTATCCCATTTATTTGGTGTTTCCAGTGTGAACGCACTAAAAATTTAATTCTGACCACACAGAGACTCGGAATCGCACACCGTCTGAAGGCGCTGCTCTGGAATAACATCATGAATTTTCCAATGTATTTTATAGAAAAAACCTGGTTCTTAAATTATTCCACTCTTCATGATTTTCGTCCATGAATAGAAAAAATAGGGGAAAAATTCAGGGTACTAAGCCCACTCCTGGCTCTCTCATACCCAAAAGAACTCTTGCACAGTTCTGCGTCACTGCGCATGGACCAAAGGATTTGGTCTGTTCACGTGAGGTCTGCCCTCTCCGATGACGTGCATATGAGAATGCAGACTTCCTCTCAGATAAAACATGTGGAAGACGCTATGCACCCAAACCAGACATTGGGGGGGTTATGGAAAGGTGGTAGACAACCTCGCCATCCCTTCGCATGGTCCCAAATGACCCGAAGGCCCCCGGGGGTAGCTCACCTCCCCTGTCGAACCTCTATGTCGCACGCTGCTACTGGAGTCACTGATTAGTCCTGGGACAAAGCACGGTGATTACCTCCTTCAGAATATACATATGGTGAAACACCCAAGGATATCTGGTCACGTAAGACTTCACAGATGATGTCCCACGACCCAGACTCTCTTACACGTTTGGAGAGCGAAGGAGTCGACACCGTTGACTAAATAAAAAGGTTTCACACCATCTATTATGCTAACACAGGGTTACACTGACACCCTGCATCACCCTGGTAACACCTCAAACTAATAGAAGAGAGAAAATAATTTAACATACAAAGCCTAACAATTCTACTGCAAAAAGTAGAAGAGATGAAGAGCGTACCCCTTATCATCTCATGCTCTGCAGGATCATAGATATCCAAAGCTCGTGGATGTCTGCAGTCCCAACTGCAAGCCCCTGAAGCCTGACGTGGGCCTCCTAGTGGTGATGGGAAGACCTTGTAAGGTCATCCCTCACTACCAGCTCCTCTCGCCCCTCCACTATCACCACCTCCCAGGGTGCTACTCCGATCATGGTGCTGCCTCACCGCGGTGGTGCACCTGCTACCTGCCCGATATTCTCTGCATGCATGGTTGGGAAATCCCATTACAAGTGACATCACTAATCGCAAGAATAACACCGACTCTCTGCAGGCTTCACTAGTGCCCTCTGGCACCACTGTGGTGCACGACCATGCCCCCGAGTCTAGTTATCAGAAATCCAAATGCGTCGAGGTTCTATCTGCCGATGCCCACTAGCTACGACAGACGTCTCAGATCTGTCGTTCCTACTACCACCACCAACAATAGAGCATGATAGGAAGCTCTCTGTCACTAGTGCCTGCTCTAGAACCTTGACATAAGTTGGAATTCCCAAGGGTACTATGATAGCACGAATCTCTCTGTGGAGACCCTGCTCAAACTTCCGAAATCGGAAGTTGCCGTCATGGACCAAGTCCGGGTAAAGACGTGCATGGTCCGCGAACCTATTCACGTACTCAGTAACTGTCATCCCTACCTTCTAAAACTTCAGGGGCTCCTGGATCCAAATGGAGCGTAAGAAGGAGGGGTAACACTTCTCATGGAACAACAGCTGAATGTATTCCCATGAAAGCGATGACTCATCAAGAAACTAAGTCACCAGACTCCACCAACGCCTAGCTAGTCTATCGAAAAGGCTGGCTACCCAAGCCACCCTCTGATCTTCTGGTGTATGCGCATGACTGAAGAGGCAAACCACTATCTCGAGCAAAACCATTGCTGCTTGAGGGTCTGGCTCACCATTGAACCTCAGTGGTCTCTGTCGCTGGAACTCACGGAGCGCGCTCAACCTGCGCTCAAGCTCTGACTGCTCTGTTGGAGTTTTCTATTTCTCACCAGGTGGGGGTGCTACTACTGGCCCACCCGGAAAAAGGGACTCACATGATAGGTCCTGGACTAAGGCCTCGTCGCTCACAGGGTCGTTATCATGAACCAAAGCTGGTATCCTGGATGGCTGTCTTCGTGAAGACATCCTGAATATTATCAAGGAATGCTGCGGTCAGATAGGCATATATATATACAAAAATAACAACAATAGGGAGCTGACTCAATACGAAAAGTCAAAAACTCAATCCTATGTGATGCACAAACCAATTTCTCTACAATGAGTGTCTTAGCATGCCGAGTCGTCAGGTGGGTTATCGGGGTCCTGGTGAATGGATACGTCAGCCGCTACACCATCACTGGACTCCCTGGCTTGAGAGCCTCTCTCGAGACACATTGACACTGTTGCCCTAGATCCCAACCATTTCCTTTTTAGGGACGTCCGAACAATGTCCTGAGTAATGAACCACCTTGGATACCAATTTTTCATGACAAGACCCTACACTGGCTCGAGCCACAACTACCCCAAGCCCGCCTACATAGGCCATGGGCTGGAGACAAGCGCCAAAGGCTAAACAACTCGGGGAGGCCTTTTACTGAGTACCTGTAAAAACACACGCATCCCACTAAATGAGGAATTATAGAGTAAAAAAGAAAAGTATAGTACCAACTATTATAAATAAACCACAAAGTGAATCAACCTCTAAATAGTACAAAGAAAGTGCTGAAGGTAAACTGAAAATAAAAGGGAAAAAACACGCGCCCAACCAGTAAAGTGCCACAACCCAGCAACAGGTAAATAAAAGTAAAATAGCTGGGAGAGTCCCACACCTGGAACCCGACTACGACCATCACATGTGTTCCAAGCTCCTAAACTCCTAAGCTCCTCTAACATCACGACCAACCTGTCTGTTGCCTGCCAGGGCACATCAAGTGCGGGCAAAGCCTAAGTAGGGGTGAGTATAAAAATACTCAGTAGGATGCCCCGAAGGATCGACAGAGCAACAAAGGAGGTACTGAAGAGGTGAGCAGTAGATCGAACAGGGAAAAGTAATGGAGTACCACAGAGAGTGCAGTAAAGAGTACAACTCAACCCAACATGAAGAAGGATGTAGAGTCGTCCAAACACAAGGAGCAGGAAACGGTGAGAAGATGAACATATCTTCGAGTCTTCCCTGAATATAGTAGGAGAGTAGACTCGTCCAACCATGAGAATCTAGACACGGAAATCACGGGGCATACCCTGCGCCTCTTCACCTCTCCTGGAAGGAGAGTAATCAATAACCCAAGGAATGGGTACCGGAACAAGGTATACATATATATATGATCTTTCAAGAAACCTGATCAAGATCATAAGGGGATCACTATCCTATATCTCAGCCCAAGAAAGTGAGTAGCCAATAGTCCCAGAAGTAAACACTATTGATGCCCAGCATCCCACACGTCTACCCCAAACTGCAAGTCAAGGGGCTCAAACCACCGCACTTGGACACTATTCACTTTGGGTGGCACTAACTCACCCCCATGGTTTTAGGTCGCGTCACAAGGATGCGTCTGGGTGGAGAAAGCACCCCTCGTACTTCAGAGTTCTGGGGAAAGTCAAACCACACCTCGTCACTACCCCGCAGTCGAGAGGTCTTCTCAAAGTCAAATTTGTCCCATCACTAACCCGTACAACCAAGGGTCCCGCTCCGATAATCACAGAGATACGCCACAAACTAGCCTAGTAGAAAGGACTGAGTCTGAAAGGTGTCTTCGGGTAACCCACTGCCCACCCCTGCTAGTGGGTAAACCCTAAGAGGTCACCGAGTAACCCACTGACTAGTCTCTGCTGGAGGGTAAACTCTAAGAGGTCGCCAGGTAACCCACAGCCCAGTCTCTGCTGGAGGGTAAACCCTAAGAGGTCGCCGGGTAACCCACTGCCCAGTCTCTATTGGAGGGTAAACCCTAAGAGGTCGCCAGCTAACCCACTACCTAGTCTCTGCTAGAGGGTAAAGCCTATGAGGTCACCGGGTAACCCACTGCCCAGTCCTTGCTGGAGGGTAAACCCTAAGAGGTCGTCAGGTAACCCACTTCCCAGTCTCTGCTAGAGGGTAAACCCAATGAAGTCAATGAGAAACCCACTGCCCATCCCCCAGGAGGGTAAACCCAAAGAAGTCTATGAGTAACCCACTACCCAGCCCCGCTGAAGGGTAAACCCGGAACTGCTCTAGCCATCCCTACTGGATGGTACAACACTGGCCAACAGAACACGGAGTGGGTATCGCGTAGCCACCCAACTCTAGAGAAATTCACCTAGTAGAGTTTCAACGCCCGTGTAGTGTGGGTCACACCGATACCTAGAGCTCTGCCTAGGGAAACACGAAGTGACGTGATGCTGAAATCCCACATGGCTAAAGGATGAATGGGACCTCAAACAACTCCACCGATCGAACCGTCGAGAACTGGCCCAGGGGAAACCACTCAACCCTGCTTGTCTAAACCGTCGTGAACAGAAGGGCCCTCATCATCATGAGAGGTCAAAGGTACGTAATGTAGAACATGTCATCCACATGGGCCCACACGACGTGTGGCCCTATCTCAAAACCAAGCACACAAACATTTTCCGATACTACAACATGTACCTATAATAATTCTCGTATACTCCTAGGGTATACTACATTTCCAGCCCAAGGGATATCGTGAACCCGACACCCAATGTCAATGCAAATGGGCGTAAACATAACATCGCCAACCTGCTTCCTCCAAGGCCCTAGCACGGCCAACCACATCTCTTTAACCATTCAATTCACTCTCCCAAGAGTGAACGCGATCACACGCCAAGGGTTCTCTACAAACACTATAACAAGAACCACCACTAGTACACCTTTCATGATTTCACATTTAATAATATCTTAGACAAGGCTCCACACATCTAAATAAATCGCACCATTGCGATCCTATCAGAAAGGTAAAAAAGATTGACTATTCACTTGTCCAATACGGATACCCGGTGAAGAAGATAAAATTCACTGTCAACTCCCAACACAGCCCTTGTGGGGCCCACACCAGCATCTTGAATTTTAGCGGGCGGATTGCACCACTGCAATGCTCTTGAAAAAACACCCAGAATTGACTGCCCGTATGCCCCGAACGGATGTCCGAGGAAAAAGTTGCAAATCGATGCTCGCATTTTAAAAGACAGTCTATAGGACCCACTCCTCAACTCAAGTTTCAACGCCCGAAACCGTATTGGAAAACATCGTCTCGACTCCATGGTCATAATGCCGCTGATGGTACGTCTATCAGAAGTCGTACATAGGCGTACGGTCCGACACAAGTTTCCCAAAAAATACTATTATTATTAAATAATCGGTCTTTTTTCGACCCAAGACAGGATTCCGAGAAAAAATTGTTCAATATCGAATATAAAAAGACTGACTTGAAAACAGGGTTGCACTGTTGCTGACCGCGGGTCAATTGGATGTCACACGACAAAGTTATGACTGAAAATATCATTTGATAAAATAATAATAATAATAATATTTTATATTATTATTATTATTTATTAATATTATTAATTTAAATTTCAATCAATCAGCCCCCTTATGATTTTTCACGCCCAAGAAAATCCACCGTTATCCTTTCCATGCATCACCTTCCATTCCCCTTTTAATTTAAATTCCTTTTTCTTTTTATTCTTTATTCTCCTTGTTTTTTTCTTCTCTCTCCAATCAAAATCAAATTCTCCTTTCTCCCGTCAAACACTAGACCCAAACCACGTGGGTCTTGTTTCCCCTGCCGGTTGCCCAGGTCACTGTCTTGGACACCTCACCGCCGGATTCCCACCATCCCGGCTCGCCAGTGCACCGCTGTCCAGCCACGCCGACAACTCCCTCAGCCTCCGGCCTGACGCCACACCAGTCGCACCCTGCCGTGCGTTGACCCTGCTCCACTGGACTGCCTTGCTGCCTGTTATCTCAGACCGCCGTTGTTGACCCGCTGTGCACTACCATTCTGTCCAGCCTTCACCTCTACGACCCACTGCACACAACATACTGAAACCCTCAATCTGGTCTTGGATAGGTTTCTTACCACTCGTACCTCAATCGCGGTCTCCAACCCAAATCTATGTCCGCATAAAAGATCCATTTCAAAAAAGATTGATCCCATGAAAATTTATTATCTAGTATTTTATCAATCCTCCGATT
Organism: Viscum album; assembly: GCA_963277665.1. NCBI lineage: Eukaryota > Viridiplantae > Streptophyta > Magnoliopsida > Santalales > Viscaceae > Viscum > Viscum album. The sequence goes on from OY728141.1 coordinate 519,947,098, forward strand.
AAAAGAAAAGTCGACGATGAGAAAGAGAAGAATGAAGAACAAGAGCACAATTAACAAATTGAGGAACAAACATCAGTTCATCGCCGTTATAATGATGAACTAAGATTAATGGTTATAACAATAATTAATAAGAAGTGGGATAATGCGAAGGATGATAATCTCAGATCAAATGAAAATGAAAATAAATGATCAATCTTTGAAATGAAAGGGATGAAAACCACAAGTTGACGAATCCTACCTGGATTTGGATCGATCATCGATGATGAAGAATGCGCTCACCAAGATTCGAAGTTACTTCGTAGTTCGCCAAAGGGGGGAGTAGGAGGAGGTGAAGGAGGGAGAGAGAATGGGAGGAGGGGAGTTTCTTGGGAGAAGAGAAGGGTTTCACGAGGGAGAGGTTGGGGGAGAAGATATTAAATAATGAAAATTAATTAAACCTTTAATTAATTGAAAACTCAACCCAATTTAAATCCGCGTCTGAAACCCCAAACACAGTGAAAGTTAAGTCACACCTAGGGTAAACACCACCTCTTGAGCACAACGGTGGTCTCAGAATTTTAATCTAAGGCTTCATTCGAAATATATAAAATCAAACGTCCGAGACCGCTTAATTACAAAAACGGCCCTCGTGGTGTTTCCTATAGAGGTCCCGCACTCGCGAAAGTTACACCCCTCCTAGGGTAAACGACATGCTCCAAACTCAACGGTGCCCTCGATTTCCCAATATGAGTTACCGTTTAATAGATATTTTCATTTAACCAATAAATGAATAAATTAAATAATTATTTATATGTTTATTGTTCCACTAACGGGCGGGGGGTCTGAACGTCCCACGCTGACATGTTCTATGTCATTCGTGGGGTAAACACCCCATTTCGGAACCATCCATAATCTCAAATTTAGGACCCGAATTACTATTTAAGAGTTATCCCATTTATTTTGTGTTCCCATTGTGAATGCACTAAAAATTTAATTCTGACCACACTGGGACACAGAATCGCACGCTGTTTGAAGGCGCTGCTCTGGAATAACATCAAAAATTTTTCAAAGTCTTTTATAGAAAAAACTGGGTTCTTACAGCTCCTATAGTGACCCTTGGTATTCCATTATGGATCTACCTAGATGGGATCATGATTTCATTACTAGATATTATAGATACTTTTCATGTATTAAAATTTGTGATTTATTAGAATTATTATTGTGATTATAGTGAGATAATGTTTTAATTATGTCATAGGGTGAGACCGACAAGAAAAATAACATTTTTGGGGCTGTCCCACTTTTGTTACTTCATATTTGATTCCATTTATATTACCATATTACTTCTACAAGGTTCCTAGTTTCATGAATCTAACTTAGGCCGAAACACATAAAATCAGTCGGGTATCAATTTAGGGACCTGGGCTGAAGTTTTATTTATTTATTTATCAATTACCTTATATTAACATACGTCGGTGCACTATTTTTCTAGTGAATGAACTAGATAGATCTAGACATCATTGGTGGTGGCCTATTGGGAGTATATCCCACACACTTCTTGGTCCACCATTGTACTTGGGGTACTTGAGTTGATCTTCATTTCTACAGGTCCATAGATTTATTTCTTATATTGTGTTGTGTAATTGGAAGCTAGGGACCATATGTATGAGATAGTACTTAGGATGGTCACTAATTTAGCCTTGTGGAATCTTTTTCTTGTATTTTTTTTGAATTTCTTATTGTACATCCTATTTTTATCTTTTAGGGGCCGTTGTACATGAATGTATTATTATATATATTGGTGTTTTCCATTTAGTTTTATTTAGTCAGTATACTTATATTTCATCGTTTTCCCATTTATTATTACTTCAACCACTATGCCCATTGAATTACACCAAAAATATGTGCGTGTGACTCTTCCCACATGGTATAGTCTTCCCACCATACCACCATTATACCCTCACTATTATTCAGCAACCTCTAGCATATAGGGAGGCATTCTAGACGTCATGTGGTGACCGATCTGGCTATGGATTTAGTGGCCATTTGGGTCGAGGTGTTACAAATTGGTATCAGAGCTCATTTTTCATTTTTATTTCTATTTTGGGCTATTATACAAGAGGCTATGAATGTGATAGTTATTTGTAAATAGTTGTTCCTAGGAGTTATCAACCAACACATGGGAAAAAGTCAAAGTGGACATGAATGGGAATATTGTTCATTTTGTTCATTATTATTGATGATTTTGATTTCACCTTGGGTGATTAGAGTAATTTACACTAATTACTGATTTATGATATTTATATTATTTACCCTTCGCCTGGTATGAAAAAGAAGTTGCATTACATGAACCATGATAGACACATACGAATTCACATTCCATGCATATTCCATGCCATATATGATGAATTGTTTGGATTTTGGAATTTTGATGTTCTTTATGTGTTATTTTCCTACCTATTATCTACTACACACGGTTTTTTTAGTATCATTATTATCATTTAACTTCTTAGGAACTTTATTTCATGTTTTTTTTCATAAAATGATTATGTGTTTAATTAATATTCTTTACTTGATTGTTATTGCGTGATTCGATGATTTTATTTTTGTGATTATAATGTTGTTTGTGTTTCCATAGTTATGTAGTCCACTTCCATGGATAACTTCCATGATTCTATATTTTATTACAATGTTAAATTCATAAATAATTTCTATGTTTTGAATTAATAGTTATAAATTTTAACGTGTGAAATTGATTACTGAAGGTGATGCCTCACTAATCAATTATCACATGTTTTATCCATGAGACATTGGTTCCATGGGATGAAAATTTGTGGTTGTTGTTAAATGGGATCCAACATCCAATTTTTAATGTGTGTAGAAACATTATAAATTGGAATAGGGTTACCAAAATAATTGAACCATTATAGACTCACATTATGTTTTTTATGTATTTTTCATAATGTTATGAATGCTGATTTTTATTTTTAATCTTATATAAAATGTTTACAATTATATGGGAGCCACCTAAAATTTGTAACATGTATGAGAAATTTATAAATTGAGAAGTGGTAACTCATATAACTAAACTATCTGTTATGATCCTTATACTTATAAATTGTTATAAGTATAAATTCTTCTATGTTTTGACCATAAATATTTTTGATGCCTTATTATGGCTTCTACCCCTATTTCTTGGTATGAATAACCCATGTGAATAAATTCCTAAACGAAATTTTTACCCATGTAGGTCATTTTGGGCATGTTTTTTATGATATTAACCACAAAGTGAGTTTTCTATAATTAATGTTTAAAATGTTTGGGATGATTTTAGTGAGACCTAAAATGAATTGAAAAGACCCTAGTAGGTATCCTTTTTCTTTGTTATGCCCTATTTTCTTAAACCCAATGTGGGAATTTTAAGCTAAATGTTAGTGGTCATTTAAAGAACCTATATCTGCCTATATTCTTTTTCATGTAAACATAATGTATATTTATTTTTGACTAATACCCATTTCATTAATAGAAAACCTTTTAATATGCTTTGATCTGTAGTTGTGTGAGGACTTATAAATAAATGTATGGGGTTTAACATGGGGTTTATATGATTGAATTACATAATTATAATAATATTTAAATAAATGAAAATTTTAAATGTATGTTAACATAATTTTCAATTTTTCTGCAAGGGCTTAGTGAAATAGAGTACCAACTCATGTTGTCTTATGAACAATATTTGTTGTTTTAAAACTAATCCTTTAAATTGTTTTGAGTTCAAATGTAAAAAAATTACTAGATGAAAACAACCTTAAGGTTTGTTTTTAGATATAACCCTCATGTAAGGGTAGTAAAAATTGTTTATTTGTTTTTCTTAGATTATCTTCCTTGAAACGGGAACATAAGATTTACTTGTAGGCCCCTTATCCTAAATATTTAACTTAACTGATAGTATCATAAGCCTAGAGACCTCTAAAATTAATGAACTAATTTTGGTTCAATGGTTTGAGTTTTGGTAAGGGTCTAGCCTACTATAGTAAACACCCTCAAGTCCTTGAAACCTTGATAAATGCTATGGGATTTATGATGAGTGGAACTATTTTCGTGTCATTTTCTTTGTATGACTCTTAGTTAACAAAATTAATCATTTTTTATAATTATTCTTATGTTTTTTTCTCATTTTATATAAGTGTGAGCATTAAAAAATGTTTATTTCTAGTGGGATACACATACCAAAGGCATGTTTGGACACTTAGTAGTTCATTTGACCCTTCTTTTCCATCCTATTTAGTGTTGAATAACTTAGGTGGTTATCATATTTTTCTACCATCCTATAGAGTAATGAAACATTGGGTTTGTTCCTTTTCATAGGGAATCAGATACCTGAATACATAGGTATGATAAGACTATGAACATTATTATGGATATTCTATTTTCATAGGTGATATTGGTGTTGTATGTGTTAGTATGTGAGATACCATGAAGTTGATAAATAGTAAAAATGAACCGTTTGGGTTTGGTGGAATATTTTTATGCCTTGTGTTATGGTGTGTTGATCACATGTTATCTCAAAATTATAACGACCTGAGTGTTCAATGAAATCAAACTCATCCCAATGATATAGATTATGTTCTATGAGGATTATGTGTTGGACATAATTTTTATTCATTTTGTCTTTTATGCCAAATGATATAGATCACATAGAACTAACTCATGAGGATATCCATGTGTACGTCTAAATGTGAATTTAATCTAAAACTCTTGAGAGGTTGTTTTTTATCTCTCCATTTTAGCGGATGCTAAAGAGTGATGTCTACCTCAGGGACCCGTGGTCAGTGCTTGGCAGAGTATGCACCATGTGATGCTATCCCTTCTTTAGAAAATTCGATGACTAGGACACTCTTAAGGTGGGGAGAATCATGTAAATAATTTTATAGCATTTTATCTATACAAAGGGAGTGAAAACATGAAACAACATTTGGTAATGGTAGGTCTTTCTCTAAATTCCCCTGATTCTAGTGATATTTTGTTTTACGAAGGTGCTTGAAATAGAAAATTATGGTCTTGTACATGGATATATGTGAAACCTTTGTATATGTCATTAGTCAATAATATACTTTATGGTTCATCCTAGAGAGATCAAGAGATTAATCAGGTGTACAAGGTTTTGTGATCGGTTAATGGTAATTTTATAATGGGTGATTCCAAGACATTTCATATGAAATAAACCCATAGGTCTGACTAACCTTTCTCTAGGTAGTTTTCATGTTTAATTTTAAACAGTGCTAGTAACTTTTCCCCCTTGGTAGTGGTAATGTCATGAGTTATTTTTTGAAAATGATAAAATCCTATTAGTGTAGTCTTGGATAAATTACTATAATGTTCCATATCATGAAATTTCCTAGGTACTTTGAGAGACAATCAGTAATACACTATGCTAAATTTGAAATCTATTGGTCTCTTTAAGTGGCCTCTATTTGAGTGCACTCTAGAAGTGTGGTTTTCCTCAGAGGTGTGGTTAATCTTGAGTAATACCAAGGATCTCATGTAGGAAAACCATGGATGAACTCCTAGAAACTAGCTGTTTATATTTGACTTTATAACTATGTGGATGACACTTTGGACTCAGTCAGTGTTCTTCATATTTAGACATTCATCCTTATACTAACTTTTCCCTTAAAAATATCATTTATGGTCTACCATTAAAGATATCCTTTTACTCTTATTGGTGATGTATAGTTTAACATGGAATTTAATCAGGCTCAAAAGGGGTGTCTAAAAAAGAGTGGTGATCTTGGAGTGATAGATCGATCATACACCCATGTTTGTTCTGGGGAAAGTCATTTTAAAGAGGTTGTTTGGGTCGATATGTCATTATAATCTAGTTATAGGCTTCAGAGAGAATACTCAAACAAATATTTTAGTACCATCATCTATAGGTAATGGACATAATTACTAAAATTTTAAATTTTCCAAGACAATAGTTTTGAGGGTAGTCAACCAGGGATAATATGACTTCATATACCTCCCTTTGGTCATATGTGGTCAGTGAGAAACCTATTATTGATTATTTTTTGGGATGTGGAAGGTCTCATGAGTGTCTTCTAATAATTTTCACGAAAAGATGGATTGACCATGTTTTTGAGGTTGATTGGTAGTTGCCCATTCAATAAATCTGGGAATCTTTCAGAGAGTGTCGAGAAAGTGCTAATGGAATGGATTAATCAGTAGTTCCATCATTGAAATATAGTGAATCAGTTTAGGCATTAAAAATGATAAAACCTGGTGGTAAAGGAGAAAATAATGTGATTTTGTCTCGGGTAATATGGGCTTTCATAGGGTCCATCTCGATGATCCTTTTTGGAAACCGATCATTGGTTCGAGTTTCTATAGATTATTTCTTGAATAATTGAGGTAATTCTTGGAAGGTGTGTTGGGAATTTGGAAATGAAGAACAACCATTAGGATGGGTCTTCACAACCCGAGTGGGATAGGTTTTTATTTCATGGTTTCCAAAGTCCTCTTGTGGATGAAATGTTTTAAGGTGGGTAGGTTGTAACATCCCGTGTTTTTTAACAAGATAAAATTAAAAAGGAGTTTTGAATTTTTTTTCATTTGGTGGGTGGTATATTTCTTAAACTAAGCATCAAAGTGTAAATATGTGTTTTGGAACATTTAAAAGTGTTTTTTACATATTTTTTCAGATCTGGAGAGGTGTGTAGGGTGGTTCATTGAGTTTTTGGAGCACAGGGCCCCAAAAATCATGTTTGTGTTGACCAATAAGGGTGCATGGATTATCTTAAACTGTGTGAACAACTAGTGTAAACTGTGTGCCTTATGCAAGTGAGAAGGAGTGACTTGTAGAGTCTGTGCACATTTTACCTAACCTGTGAACCTAGCCCACACCCTTAGTTCCATTAACAAGTACCTACACACGGTTTAGGGACGTAGTTTTCCTAACCATGAATGGTGGTGTTTGGGATAGTGAATCCCATATGGTTGGCACACAATTAGCCAAATCGTGAAGAATAACCATGAAACTCATTAATAATTTTAAATTTTACCAAAATTCTGCTCCATACCTTTTAAATATTTTCCTCCTTTCTCCTCCCATGTATAGGGATCCTCATTTATAGTTGCAGATCCCTTCTTCCTCTCCTACTATGAATGGAAAAATATACCTTATCTGGTTTCATATTTGACCACCCTCAAGTGTTTTGGATAGCCCTTGGTAATTCCATGACCCCTCCTTCATCTTCCCTACATTAATATTTTCCACCACTATGTTATTTTTTGTGAAACCTAATTTTCTATATGTTTAGGGTGTTCATATTTTTCATCATTTTTTGTTGAACTAGACAAAATCAAGCTTCAATATTGGACATGTGGGTCTTCCATAGTATAATCTAGGTGGTCTATCTTTTTTCCGAAAGTTTAATTTCATTTTATGTGGTGCATCATTGTTCCATGTGTCGAAAACTTCTGGAGACTTCTCATTTTTATCAAATAAATTAAATTTAACCTGTTATCATGTTTGTTATGACCATTTAGTTAATCAATTTAACTCTTTTCACTTATATGGGTGTGGTTCCTTCTTTAGGGATAGATTCCTCTAATACATGATTGTTGTAACACCCTATTTGGGTTTTTTACCCTTAATAAATTGCTTAAATTAATAAATTGAATTAATATGGATTTTTTTAACATGTGTTAGGTCCTTAAGATTAGTTAATATGCTTCATGATATGGTTGAACCCTTCAATGAAATTAACTTGTTTGAATTTGTTGAAAAACACTAATGAAATTCCTTATTCTTTATGCATATGACTCGTACTTTTTTCCTCTTTCATATGCTTCATTGCTCAAACTTACTACTTATTCCTTCTATCATGTTCCATATCTCTTATATATGTTGTTAAATTCTTATGTTTCATGTCTCATTAAGAATTTCAGAATCCTCATACCTTGTTCATAATTCCCTATGTAAATTTCCTTATACTAAATGATTATGCTTTGAACCTAAATAAATTTTCTTATGCTTTATTATTATTCCGCTTTACATAATTATTTATGACATTATTATTTAGTTTAAATTGAAGGGGAATTAGCTAGCCTTACTTTCTGGTTATATATTCTATGTCTTTTTTTATGTATGATCTTATTCGTTATTAGTTTAATACTTATGGGCTGGGAGATAACACGACTCTTGATTTAAGGATGTCATCAATGGAATCGCCATACATGGCTTGGTACTACCTGATTGTAGATACCCATAGCTTGACATACATAGGCATTACATTACTTTTTCAGAGTACATAAAAAACAAACACAAAATGACCATAATAGTTTAGTGTCTTTGGAAACTCGGAAAAAAAATAATCTTCTAATCACGGTGAAATATCTTCAACATCTCCCATAAATATCTTCCCATTTTGTTTTCTTACCTAAAAACATTATTTATATCCTGGGGAAAAGAAAACATAAAAAATGGTGAGCTCAAATGCTCAGTAAGGGTAAACATAGAGAATATAAAAAATCCTTAAACATTTGAATGCCAAAACTTGAACATAAAAAATAAACATCAAAATCATGAGCAAAGACATAAATCTTTGAAGTACGTAAGGAATATATCATAAAGGAACATCAATAATGAAAAAATAGCATGGGAATAAAACATGTAATTGTGGAAAACCATTAAGCAAATGATATTATTTCCATAGTAGCCAAGGCATTGTTTCCAAGACCATCTTAGTGGACAAAGTCTCTTTCTGAATCGATTTCCCTCCTCGTTCCAGTCCTATAACTCTGAAACAGATTAACTTACCATTCCAGCCATGTCTATCTCATGAGATATAAATCTTTATCCAATTCATTGGAGGGAGATATAGGTCCCACCCATATCACAATGAAACCATTCTTATGTTCACAAAAAATCATAAATCATATATCATTGCATAACCCATGTAATAAAAATTGGATTCTTAAACATCGTGACATCATAAAACAATTCACATAAGATAATGGACTTCATAAAAATAATCCCATCACAAAATATTCAAATAAATGTAATAATAGGGATAGAAAAAAACTCTATATTATCTTAGATGGAAAATAATTTTGATAAAACACTTGAACTTCATTCTTGAGGAAAATATCCTTTCTACTTCCAAAACATTTTTCCTTTATTAACATGTCATACAATATTAATCTAAAAGAAGTTGATTGAATATAAACTTGAAAACTTGTAAAGTAAGATTCATGGAAAAAATGTTATATGAAATCATAAAAATCCATTCATGCTGTATAAGTTAAAAAATACATTCTTCTCGAACTTTTTCCGAAAAAGTCAAAAAGTACCTCGTACTAAAAATGAAAAAAGATTCCTTTTATATATTTTACTAAAAACTAACCAATGGGTATAATTGGATTTAAACAATTGTAGGTTGATAGACATAATATTACATATTGATGAAACATGTATGTTGATGATAAATATGCCCTAGTAAATACCGAAGTATAAGCAATCTTGGATAAAAATTGAGATTGCGAGATTTTCCATTACCTTTTGTCTGATATGCTTCATATATATCCGAACCTCCTGTATAATGATTTAAATAATTTCATTAACTTATTAAAGAATCATATTCATTGTTATTATATCATATATGGTTCACTTATGACTATATATTACCCGTTCTTTTGTAAATTCCATGTTAAAGAGGTGTTTTGGGTAAAATCGCTTCATTTATCATACGTGTTTCGACATGTTGTTCTTGATATTATTACTTATATCCTTATTTACTTAATTAAATAATGTAAAAAATGATTTCTATATAATATATATTCATCATATAAATATATATTATATATCGATAAATTGAATGAAGTACACCGTTCATGGAGACGGTAGGTTGTACGTACGCATGAACGCTGTTTTCGTTTCCTTATTGAATTAAATGGAATTAATTAAATGAAAAATATATGTACATAAATAAAGTATCATTATTATGTAATATCATTCAAGATTATTTATTATATATACTTTATAATCATACTTGAATGGTTAATCATGGAAAATGAATCTCATCGCGTTCGTGGAGACGGTAGTCCGTACGTACGTACGAGCGATGATATCATTCCCATGATCGTGGAATTGTATTGAAGTTTATGTATATTATTTCAGAATAAATATCACTTTACAATAATCATATATATATATATATATATATATATTTATTTACACCATTATACCCATCCATGTAAGGTGGTGGTGGAAAACAGATTACACCACAGCGTGGAGACGGTATTCCGTACGTACGCACGCGCGGTGATTTTTTTTCCGTAGGATGGATAGAAGATGAAATAGGGGTTTTTCATATTTATAATAACATATAAGTATATGAGTGATACTGATGTTATTAATTTATGATGAAACAAATAAATAAGAAGAAGTAGAAGAAGAAATAATTTGGAAAGAATCGGTAAAGGATATTACCTCTTCTTTGACGCGCCTCTTATTAACCTCCTCTTAAGGCACTGTAGTTGGTATTTTGAGGAGACCAGAACCTCTGTAATTATTCTAGGGATGTTTATAGGGGAAATGTTAAGGGTTTGGACGAGCATAAAGGCTCAAAATTGTGCAAATAGAAGAGGTAGGAGGTGCCCTTTTATAAGGGAGGAGAAGGGAACCTTAGAAAAACATAAAATATTATTTTATAATAAAGTCATATTCGGTTTATAATAGCTCAAAATTGATTTATTTAGAAGCTAAAGTGGGGATGGGTCGAAATACTCTCAACCAGTAGGTTTTAGACAAGTTTAGGTTACTATTTTAACATTATCATTTAGATTTAACTCTAAGTAAAATAATTTAACTTTTACCGTGTCTTCTTGTTTTCTAACACTATATGGTTAATAATCCTAATATAACAAGACAAACGAACCCCAAGTGGTTCATTATTAATATATGTAACCTTATCTAAGTCATTTGTCCGAACCTTATATTTATAAGAATATAATAACAATTTATAATATAAATTTTTTTTAAAAACTATTTTATGTCAATTTTGACACTATTTGGTAATTGATTTTTTCGAAAATTATAAAATCATGATTAGTTCGAAAAAAGTTAATTAAATCAATACTAACATTTCATATTAACCCAAAATATTATTTTAATTTATAAAAAGTCTCAAATTACATTTATTTGGGTATTTATAACATCAATTATGTTAATATTTCATTAAAAGGGTAATTACTGCATCATAATTGTGTCATAAATAAATTAAATTTATTAACATCTAAAAATTATAAATAAAATCAAATTATGTAGGAAATATTATTATCTTTATAATGAATATTTATAGTCGAATTTATATTATGTATAACCCTATATTAAAAATGTTTTAGTTATTAAACTTTGATTTTAACTCTTTTAACTCTTCTTTGAATTAAATAATAATAAATGTCCTAATCTAATCCAAGTGGACCTAAATGATACTATTATATTACTAAGGTTGTTTTTGGTCTAATTGTACTTATCCAATAGAATTAGTACATGTTTTAGGGTAATAATAATATGATTTTTACAATTAATTACCCTATTTAATTTTAACCGTGGTAAATAAAAGTACAAAGTTCCTATTCACCAAAAATTATTTTTATCTTATTGAACCACATTTTACTCCTTGGTGTTAACTGTGTCTCTCAGATTTTTGAAATTCCACTCACAGAAGGGGAAATTTTTAGTTTTGTGTAAATTTTCAAATTCTCCTAGGAGGTGGGTAAAAGACGGTGAAACGTTCAATAAAATTTTTATATATCTAAAATTATTATAAAATGACTCCAATGAATTACATTGAAAAAATATAGGTATTATGTATCAATTTTTTCCTAAAATAAATTTCATTAAATTAAACAATTATTTAAATAAAATTCGGTTTTTAAATAGTAACCTAGTGTTTTCACTATTCATCAAAAATTGAAAATTTTCAGAATAATACCAAAACATCACCTTAGGCTAATTTCGATATTCCGAATCAAAAAATGAATTCCATTTTGAAAGATAAAATTTTTAAAATTTCAAAAAGTGGGTATTACAATTCATAGTGTCTAGTTCATAATAATATTATAATAATATCTCGTGTAGTGAAACTCGGTATTGCGTACTACACACACTATCGAGGACGGTCTTGATTGCGTGTCATGCAAGGCAAGTCAGGGATGAGTGTAGTGAATGCTCTGTTTTCTGTTTTGTATAACATAATCAAAACTTATTTCATTTAAACATTAAACAAAATCTATACTTAATGTTGTGTAGAATACTTTCCACAAAACGAACTTGAAATTGTGTCTAACACGAGCCAAGATTAGTGTTGCATATACTGCAAGCTAATACGGTGTCGCTTATAGTACAAGCTAATCTTGGTGTAGTGTATAATAGAAGACATCAAAGAAATTAAAAATAATATATCTCATTAAATATCGGGGTGTTATATTCTACACCCCTTAAAATGAATTTCGCCCTCAAATTTTTTTCGGGGGTATAAATGGTTTTCTACCTGAAAGTTTCTTTCATAGAAACCCATATCGTAAAAAGGAATACCAAAACTGAAAATTAAAAACTAAATTATGAAACGTAACGGTTACCCAAATTAACTAATCACTGGGTTTCCACATAGGATAACATAGGTGAAAATATGCATATGGAAGATAAATCTAACCATCATATTCTGTTGGAGAGTGGTAGAGAACATGGCTATGAAAAATCCAACAATCACAAAGCCATAAATTTTTGATGATCTAAGGTACCATCTTATTCATCAGATATAAGAGCACTATGACAAAATTTTTGTTTTTCAATATCATTTCCCTAAAGTTGAAAATTTTGAATTAAAAGAAATACTTACTTGATTTTGTTACAATCTCACCGTTGTTCATGACTTGAACAATTTCCACTTCATATATTAAAGAGATGAAGTTGAATTTGTTATTTTTGAAGCGTTAGAAGATCATGTGATAGAACGGTGGGTCATTCTATCTATCTCAAATAAATAGTTAAAAAAGTTATTAAAAATACATAAGTCCATCTATGGTGATATTAATCATATATGGTTCCTAAAATGGACGTATACTTAGTATATCATACCATATAATAAATTTAAACTAATTTATACTAACCAAGGACTTCATATAGGCCAGTGGTATGAGACAAAGTCCTGTCGCAGTTTGGTTGTGGGTTCGATTCCTGCATCCTTGTCCGACGAGATTGGTTGTCGCCCATCCTGCAGGTTGTCCTTTTTGTAAAACTACACTATTATAACATTCTAGAAAAAATATTGAAAAAAAGGTTTTATCCTTAAACAATATTATCTTATGTCCAACATAATCCATTTCAAATCTTTTGACTTATCCAAAATACTTCAGTCCAAGTTCATAGTATAAAGAAAAAAGTTACTTTAAAGGTCACATAACAAGCATGTGAATACCATCATTTATCCCCCATATATCATAAGATATATCTTGTTAGTCACATTCCAAACAAGTGAATACCTTAATCATGTATTCTTTTGAAACTTGAATTACACTACTGGAAAACCAACCTTTACCAACGGTTTGGAACCGTTGGTATAGGCCTCCAAACCGTTGGTATAGCCTATACCAACGGTTTGGAGAACCGTAGCCAAGTATGCCGTTGGGATAGGTCTATACCAACGGTTCTCCGAAAACCGTTGGTATAGACCTATACCAACGGTTTTGGAAACCGTTGGTATAGGTAATATGAAATCTATACCAACGGTAATGGAACCGTTGGTATATAAATTCCAAAAATAAAATCACCGCTGGGATTTGATCCCAGGACCCCCTCGTTTATAATCGAACGACTTAACCACTAGGCTAACATCACTTTGTAAACATAATTTCATAAATATATATATGTATTATCATAATTATATAAATTTTTGATTTATATAATGTTCTCCGTTAGTAGATCTGGAAAAACATCAATGAACCTATCCCAACGGTTCTGAAAACCGTTGGGATAGACCTATCCCAACGGTTTTGACAACCGTTGGGATAGGTTCTCGGTGGGTGTATTTTTATCAAGGTGTATGCTGGATTGTTTGCCACTTTTTCCCAACGGTTCTTGAGAACCGTTGGGAAAGAGTACCCTTTCCCAACGGTTCATCAAAACCGTTGGGAAAGGGCCTAAAAAAACACCCTTTCCCAACGGTTTTGGTGAACCGTTGGGAAAGGGTACTCTTTCCCAACGGTTTTGATGAACCGTTGGGAAAAAGTGGGAAAAAATCCACCCCTTTCCCAACGGTTTTGGTGAACCGTTGGGAAAGGTCACTCTTTCCCAACGGTTCACCAAAACCGTTGGGAAAGGGTGTGTTTTTAGGCCCTTTCCCAACGGTTTTGATGAACCATTGGGAAAGGTTAGCTATACCAACGGTTTTTACAAACCGTTGGTATAGAAGTGTTGGGAAAGATCATGTTTCCAGTAGTGTTACCATATAACCTTAGTGAAAACATGAATGCTGTCTAAATTTAACTCTTTCCACATACCAAAATCTAAAAATATCTATATACTCAAACCATGATATCGCTTTGTACTTATATCAGTCATGAGCTCATGAGTACTATCAAACATTTCATTTTCTCTTTATCCCTTAATTATGGGAATATCATATACTTTCCAAAAATATCTGAATAACCATTCATGGTTACCAGTACCATTCAACATATACTTTCAAATACTTTAGAAAAAAATAGTGTAGAAATACGTAGATGTGTCTTTATTCCATAGTACCATTACTTATACAACATAACTCTTGATAAACATAAATCATTCCACTACATTCTTAAACCATTGACTGAGCTTAAACAATTCTTTCATCTCAAATATCATTTGTAGTCTCTTCATCATCATCAATATAAATACTAACAATATGTCCATGATGATTCTCTTCATGAGACTTTCCCTTAGGCCATTGGTTTGCATAATACTCGTACATTCCACATTTAAAACATTTAACCGTTGTTGATGTCTTAGCAATACCATTATCCTTGTCCATGGTGTTAACTAAACTTTTTCCCTTGCAATTACCAACCTTGTGTCCTTCTTTTCCACACCCAAAGAATATTACAGTTCCTTTGAAACATTCTCCCTGATGCCTCTTCCCACATGATTTACATGAGTGAAATTGAACTTTCTTTCCTCTATGATCATCATGAATCTCCATATTTCTCTTATTAGCTGAGTCGGGAAACTTACCAAAGTTGAGATTATTGATCATATTATGAGATTGATTATTATGAATAATAATGATGTTTGGACTTCCAAATCCTGTTTCATTTGGTTGGTCATGAATAATATCATACCATTGTCTATCATATCCTCCATTATCGCGAATCTTCCTATTTCCATCCATTTTCTAAAACCCAAAAAGAATAGTGTGAGAGGAGAAAATCATGCTAGAAAAAACAACATAATAAATGTGGAGTACCTTCAATATATAACATCTTATGTTTAATTCTAAGATCGTTACCATAATTCTAGGACAATTACTGATGTGTATACTTAACCTTAGGGACATCTATAGACATACCTTAGAAATATCTCTAGGGATTTCACTAATGTTTTCACATCCTGGTTTCCAAAGGTTAACTAAACCTTTCCTCAGATACAAACTATAGAGACCCATAGCCTGACGTAAATAGGCATTACATTACTTTTGTAGAATACAATATAAAAACAAACACACAAGAACTGTAATAGTTTAGTGTCTTTGGAAACTCCGAAAAAAAATCTTCTAATCATGGTGAAAGATCTTCAACATCTCCCATATAGATCTTCCCATTTTGTTTTCTGAACTAAAAAATATATTTATATCCTGGGGAAAAGAAAACATAGAAAAGGGTGAGCTCAAATGCTCAGTATGGGTAAACATAGAGAACATAAAACAATCCATAAACATTTGAATGAAAAAACTTGAACATAAAATATAAGCATCAAAATCTTGAGCAAAGCCATAAATCTTGGAAGTACGTAAGGCATGTATCATAAAAGAACATCAATCATGATAAAATGGCATGGGAATAAAACATGTAATTTTGGAAAACCATTAAGCACCTGATATTATTTATATAGTATCCAAGACATTGCTGCCAAGACCATCTTAGTGGACAAAGTCCCTTTCTGAATCGATTTCACTCCTCGTTCCAGTCCAGTAACACTGAACCGGATTAACTTACCATTCCAGCCATGTATATCTCATGATATATAAATCTTTACCCTATGCATTGGAGGGATATATAGGTCCCAATCATCTCATAATGTCACCATTCTTATGTGTACACAAAATCATAAATCATACATCATTGCATAACCAATTTAATAAAAATGGGATTTTTAAACATCGTGAAATCATAAAATAATTCACATAAGGTAAAGGACATCATAAAACTAATACCATAACATAATAATCAAATCAATGTAAAAATAGGGATAGAAACAGAACCCTATATTATCTTATATGGAAAATAATTTTGATAAAACACTTCAACTCCATTCTTGAAGAAAATATCTTTTCAACTTCAATTTTTTTTTCCTTTCTTAGCATGTCATAAAATTATAAACTAAAAGAAGTTGATTAAAAATAAACTTGAAAACTTTTAAAGTAATCTTCATGGAAAAAATTTTCTATGAAATCATAAAAATACATTCATGTCGTATATGTTAAAAAACATTCTTCTCGTACTTTGGCCAGAAAAGTCAAAAAGTACCTCGTACTAAAAACAACAAAAGATTCCTTTCATATCTTATACTAAAAACTCACCAATGGGTAAAATTGGATTTAAAAAATTGTAATAGGATAGAAATAATATTACATATTGAGGAAACATGTATGTGGATGATAAATATGCCCCAGTAAATACCGAAGTATAAGCAATCCCAGATAAAAATTGTGATTGTGAGATTTTCACTTACCTTATGTCTGATATGCTTCGTATGTATCAGAACCTCCTATATAATGATTTAAATAATGTCATTGACTTATTAAAGAATCACATTCAATTTTATGATATCATATATGGTTCACTTATGACTTTATATTACCCGTTATTTTGTAAATTCCATGTTAAAACAGTGTTTTGGGTATAATCGTTTCATTTATCGTACGTGTTTCGACATGTTATTCTTGAAATTATTACTTATACCCTTATTTACTTAATTACAGAATTTAAAACATTATTTATATATAATATATATTCAGCATATAAATATATATGATAGATCGATAAATTGAATGAAATACACCGTTCATGGAGACGGTAGGTCGTACATACGCATGAACGCTGTTTTCATTTCCTTACTGAATTAAATGGAATTATTTAAATTAAACATATATGTACATAAATCCAGTATAATTATTATGTAATATCTTTCCTTATTATTTATTATATATACTTTATAATCATACTTGAATGGTTAATCATGGAAAATGAATCTCAACGCGTTCGTGGAGACAGTAGTCCGTACGTACGTACGAGCGATGATATCATTCTCATGATCGTGGAATTGTATTGAAGTGTATGTATAATATATCAGAATCAATATCAGTTTACATTAATCTTATATAGTTATTTATTTACACCATTATAACCATCCATGTAAGGTGGTGGTGGAAAATAGATTACACCACGGTGTGGAGACGGTATTCCGTACGTACCCATGCGCGGTGATTTCATTTTCCATAGGATGGATAGAAGATGAAATAGGGTTGTTTCATATTTATAATAACATATCAGTATATGAGTGATATTTGTGTTATTAATTTATGATGAATCAAATAAAGAAGAAGAAGTAGAAGAAGAAATAATTTTGAAAGAATCGATAAAGGATATTACCTCTTCTTTGACGCGCCTCTTCTTAACCTCCTCTTAAGGCACTAGAGTTGGTATTTTGAGGAGACCAGAATCTCTATAATGTTTCGAGGGAAGTTTATAAGGGAAATGGGAAGGGTTTTTAAGACAATTAAGGCTCAAAATTGTGTAAAGATAAGAGGGAGGAGGTGCCCTTTTATAAGGGATGAGAGGGGCACCTTAGGAAAAACATAAAATATTACTTTATAATAAGGTAATATTCGGTTTATAATAGCTCCAAATTGATTTATTTAGAAGCTAAAGTGGAGATGGGTCTAAACCCTCTCATCCAATAGGTTTTATACAAGTTTAGTTTACAATTTTATCCTTATAATTTAGATTTAACTCTATGTTAAACAATTTAACTTTTACCGTGTCTTCTTGTTTTCTTACACTATATGGTTAATAAACTTTCTATAACAAGACAAACGAACCCCAAGTGGTTCATTATTAATATATATAACCTTATCTAAGTCATTTGGCCAAACCATATATTTTTAAGAATATAATAATAATTAATAATATAATATTTGTTTTAAAAACGTTTTTATTTCAATTTTGACACTATTTGGTAATTGATTTTTGTGAAAATAATAACAGCATGATTAGTTCGAAAAAAAGTTAATTAAATGAATAATAACATTTAATATTAACATAAAAAATTATTTGAATTAATAAAAAGTCTCAAATTACATTTATTTGGGTATTTATAACATCAATTATGTTAATATTTCATTAATAAGGTAATTACTTCATCATCATTGTGTCATAGATAAATTAAATTAATTAATGTCTAAAAATTATAAATAAAATAAAATTATGTAGGAAATCGTTTTTTCTTTATAATGAATATTTATAGTCTAATTTTTCTTATGTATAACCTTATATTAAAAATGTTTCAGTTATTAAACTTTGATTTTAACTCTTTTAACTCTTCTTTGAATTAAATAATAAATAATGTCCTAATCTAATCCAAGTGGACATAAATGACAATATTATATTAATAAGGTTGTTTTTGGTCAAATTACACTTATCCAATAGAATTAGGACATGTGTTAGGGTAATAAAAATAATATCATTTTTATCCTTAATTACCCTATTTACTTTTGACCATGGTAAATAAAAGTACAAAGTTACTATTCACCAAAAAAAAATTATCTTATTGAATCAAATTTTAATCCTTGATGTTAACCATGTCTCTTGGATTTTCAAAATTACACTCATAGAAGCGGTAAAATTAGGTTTTTTGTAAATTTTCAAATTCTCCTATGAGGTGGGTAAAATACTGTGAAAAGTTCAATAAAATTTATATATATTTAAATTATTATAAAATGACTCCAATGAATTACATTGAACTTATATAAGTATTATGTATCTATTTCGACCAAAAATAAATTTCAATAAAATAAATTATTATTTAAATAAAAAGTCGGTTTTTAAATAGTAACCCAGTGTTGTCACTATTCATCAAAAATTGAAAATTTTCAGAAAAATACCAAAACATAACCCTAGGATAATTTCGATATTCCGAATCCAAAAAAGAAGTCCATTTTGAAAGATAAAATTTATAAAATTTCAAAAAGTGTGTATTATAATTCATAATGGCTAGTTCATAATAATATTATAATAATATCTCGTTTAGTGAAACTCGGTATTGCGTACTACAAACGTTATCGAGGAAGGTCATGATTGCGTGTAAATCAAGGCAAGTCAGGGCTGCGTGTAGTGAAAGATCTGTTTGGAGTTGCGTATAACATAATCAAAACTTATTTCATTTAAACATTCAACAAAATCTATACTTAATGTTGTGTATAATAATTTCCACAAAATGAACTTGAAATTGTGTGTAACACGAGCCAAGAATAGTGTTGTGTACACTGCAAGCTAATACGGTGTTTTATATAGGACAATCTAATCTTGGTGTAGTGTATAATAGAAGACAACAAAGAAATTAAAAATAATATATCTCATAAAATCTCAGGGTGTTACACTGATTCATTATGGGAGATACTTGTACATCCTTGTATAGGCTCTCCATGATGATTACTATACTCTTGTGTGACATTGGTTCACTAGGGGACAAATCGTAGACATACTCGTTGCAAAGTTGGATATTCCATGCCTTGGTTGATACCTGGTCCCCTATCTGAGATACCTAGTATGGTCTTATAGATTACCATGTCATGGGTGATATGAGGGACACCATTATGGGGTCACCGAGGATGGACTATGCGGTATTTTTTATATCAGGGGATCATATAGTGAACCTTGGGAATCCATTATATATTTCAATGGATGAGATCAAGATTCAATTACTGTATATTATGGATTATTTGAATGTATTAATAATGGTTCTATATTAGTATTATTGTTATGATTATAGTAAGATAATTATTTAATGATGTCCTAGGGTGAGATCACCAAGCCAATGTATAATCTTGGGGTCGGTCTGCTTTTGTTTCTTCGTATATGATGTGATATATATTACCATAATACTTCTATAGGTTTCATTGTTTCAGACTTCTATATTAGGATCAAGAAGGAATAAATTGGTAGGTATCCATTTAGAAACCTGAACTGAAGTGTTATTTATTTTTTTATCTATTGACTTGTTATCAACTATATTGGAACGATATTTTTTTAATGCATGCACTGGATAGATCTAGACAACATTTTTGGTATCCTATAATGATTATATCTCACACCCTAATTGGGCATCCATTTCACTGGGGTAATTGAGAAAATCATCATGTTTTTAGGTCTATAGATTCATTTCTTATGTTGGGTTGTGTACATGGGATCTAGGGAGCACTGGACTAAGCTGGTACTCAGGATGATCATGGAGTTATCCCTATGGGATATTTTTATTTTATTATGTTTTAATTCCCATTTATTGGTATTTTCCATTTACTTTTATTCAGTCAGTGCACTTTTCTTCTATTTTTTTCCATTTATTATTACTCTTTCCTCTATATTCCATTAAATTATACCTGAAATACAATTGTGTGACATTGAAAATGGGGGTATAGTCTCCCCAGCTACCACCATTACACCCAATCTATTAGTCTCTATCCTCTGATATATGGGGAGGTGTTCTTGAGGCCATGTGGAAACTGGTCTGGTAACTAGTTTAGTGGTCAGTCGAATTAGGAATTCATGGATGCGTTTGTGCTTTAAAATGAGGAGCATGTGATCGTATCCCATGGACATGAGTAGTTCATCATGAAGGAAGGGTAAAATTTATTTTTAACATAATAAAGATTAAAATAAAAGTAATTTCATATTCAAAGTTTGCTGATATCCCTGGACAATAAATATTTTAAAGATACTACATTATTTGGGGAGTATGAGGGAATGAATAAATATATATCTATAGTGGTGGTACTCGAATATAAAAGAGGATAACCAAGATAAGGATTGGTTATGGTTTGAGGGATATGGTGATCTCATTTTCAGAATAAAACATAGCATCATAAAGTCCATTGTTTCACAAAGAATAGTTTCCATGAATATTCTACTTAAAAATGGAAAAGAAGGTCATGGGGATTTAATTTCTATATATCACACTCAAATTTATTATTGAATAAGTGGTTCTATGAATAAATCATATTTTTGTGAAGAATAAAACCCATTTGGTTGTGTGATACTCTATCTCTATGCAATTTTGGTATATAATTCTCTTACAATTTTAGACTAAGATACCACATGTGAAGATGAAGATAATGTGTTCATATAGTTTCATGAAAAACAGTTGTATGTAGTACATGAAACTGTAAAACATGTTTGAAGAATAATAAATAACTCACCCATTTGAGTTTGTTTAAGTAATACATAAGGATTTTTATGATAACATGTATTGTTGGATGAAAACCCTTCATTAGATAACCCAAAACTTTTTCACTCCAATTTATTGTGGATCATTATGTAAAATGGTAAATAATAACTCAATAAATAATAATGAAACAAACAAGGTGTTCTAGGGTTTTGATTTGAGATTTAAATAAGAGGGAGAATTTATTTTTGAAGTAATGTTCTTATATAAAATATTAAAGAATATTGTGAACACCTCTTTCACACATTAAGTGGGGTTGTGACTTCAGTAGAAGGAATAAATAATAGCCCAACCATAGTTTCACCAATGAAATTGTTCATTCCAAATGATCAGATATTTTAATTAGACAAAAATAACATATTAGTGGATATTTATGGTACATAAATAGGTATATAAGAATGTGTAATTCAGTGAGCTAATGGATGAAGATCAACAGATCATCCTCTATAATATCATATATGAAGATAGGTGAAGTCTTCTCGTTGGATCCAGGAGTAGAACATATTTTTTAGCTGGAGCTGAAAGTAGTGGTAATCATTCATTTGGAGCTAAAATAATAAGTATTCTATCAATTAGAGTAAGGGTAGAAGAAGGATTGGGTGGATTCAAGAGAATTTCAACATGGATTCTAGTAAAAGTTTATGATGTTTTATAAGGAAAATCAAGTGGGGATTTAGGAGAGATATAGTGTGATTTTATATCAACCATTTTAATTGTTTAAAATATTATATTGGAGAATACATGTTGGGGGTATAACCAACATGGAAAAGTGTAGGAATTTCATCTAATATTTCTATATATTGTGTGTTTCTATAACAATTTTTACTACTGCACATTATGTGATATTGAGAGATTTCACTAATTGGTTCATAACCTTAACAAGTTCAAGAGGATCAATTTGATAGTAAAATAATTTATAAAATACGTTCACCCTTAATTCACCTCTATTAGTGGAAGCTAGTATGGCCTAGGACACAACAAGTCTTATCATAGGAGGTTCTATATAACGATTTATGTGAGTATTTATGAAGTAAATATGTTCAAAAATGAGTGACCTACATAAGATGAACAATACTATCAAAACTCAAAATAGTTGAAGGAAGATATATGCAAGGAAACTAAAGAATAATCTTGTAGAAAAGGAAGAGATAACACTTTATAAAGGCAATCAATATGGTAAAAGTGATAATAATTATTTTGATTATGATTCTTATAATGAATCCTATTAATTTTATGATAATGATGTTTCAATTAGTAATATTTTTTATATATTCAATTTACATATGATGAATGTTTCTAAACATGTTGTAAATTATATTGTGAATGGAATCAATAAAAATCTTTATCATGAAGTACAACTAGAAGAAGAAGTTTAAGAAATGAAGGATGAAAAAATTAAGAAGGTCCAAAATTACATCACTATTTGAGACATGGTATATGTAAGGGATAAATACATTATTGATACTGAATAAGGATTGAAATTAAATTTTTGTGAGAAATAATTCATTGAGAGAGTGTTTAGGGAATATTTCCATGAACATGAAAAATTTAATAGAGTCTTTATGGATTTCAAGGTTGCTCAACTCGAGGATAATGCTAACAGGTCAAACGAGCTTGAAAATCAATGAATGAATCAAGAAACGTGCATAAATAATAAATGATGAATATTTTGGAGGATTGGGAAGAAATTATGAGACTAGATATGTATAAAAAGAACACCCTCAATTTAAATTATTTAAAGTTATCAGTGATATTTAAAATTTCTGAATAACCAAACGATAAAACTTCCCAAATTATTGGAATAAGAGATTCTACAACAAAAGTTTATATTGAGGACTATTATTAAATAAATAATTTTATTGTCCTATGATAAAATTTCTATATAACCCCAGAAGAAGGTATGCCATAACCTATAAAATATCTTATGTACTTATGATATTTCACGCATTGGTACTAGTTTCAAATCAAACTCTAGGGAAGCATGGATGGTAAAAAATTATAATAAACCCGCGACATCAATGGTGGATAAATAATAGTAATTTAAAATCTTTCGTTATTATTTATTCTAAAGAGTTGTGTCTCCACTTAGAAATATGGTATAAAATCTGTGAAATATAAAAAGATTACACTTAAAAAGAAGATAATAAGGATCATACTATACTATTAGTGTTGCTAGAAGTTTGGGTATAAGAAAATATAATGTTAGAATAACATGAAAATTCATGAAAATAACATATGTACTGAAATTAGGGGGAGGAAAGTTGAAGAAAAGGGAATATCTTCACCAGAGAAGAAACATCCATTGGAAAAAAATGTTACACGTTAGTCATAAGGTGTTAAAAAAACAAGAATATTGTGACACAAGATACTACCAAGACGAAAAGAAATAGATCACATAATACATCAAATGGAAAAATAAATATGTTATCAAAATCAATTACCATAAGATAATTGAGGATCCATTTAAATATAGAAAACAAAAACAAGTATATGGACATAATTCATGTCAAGTGATATATCTAACATAAGAAGTTTTTGTTGGTGATGTGGAAGTTATGGGAATAAAGCCTACTCTTGATGGTTTAATATGTCATTTATAATAAATAAGAATGAATGAAAACCTATTCATAGTGAATTTATGATAACTAGTTCTCATAGAAAGAATATTTTGACCATAAATTCATTCACGCTGCCAACAAAAAATAAATAATAAGGCTTAAAATCAAGTTATGGATGATGTAATCAAAATGGTCAAAAAGTGAAGAAATCAATGTCAAACTTCCAGGATATATTCCCTTTTCTTAGAAAGGGAATATGATTCAACAATAAAATAGTGTAAAGTCTTGTAAATATTTTTAGAATATATATAATGTTATTAAAAAATTCCCCATTATTTTACCATTTCAACTAAAATTGGAAAATAAATTGGAGGAATCTAATGAACTTTTTAAATATTAAGGTAAATAAGTGGTGATAAAATTTTGGGGCACCAAGTTATTCAACACATAATTGATGATAAGGTGACTTATATTGGGTGAAAATAATGTCCTAGGTGGGGAGGTAGTTCTCAACCTAAATGTTACTCCTGAGGAGAAAAAATTCCATCCTAATTCCCATATATATATATATGATTTTTTATAGATATTCTAGGAACTGAAAGAGATTGATGCATCCCATGAGGGGTAATTGTGATGAAATGAAGTTGTTAAATATTAACTATATAGTTTATGTAGAAATTCTAAGAATATTTATAGAATTATAAGATGAGTTATTCCAATAATACTCTCATCTTTCATTCATAATTGATTTAATCATCTCAATTATGTGTGAGTTCTTGCTTTATGAAAAGATAAGACAAGGGGATGTAATATCTTTTTCACCTGAACATTCAAATGTATTTGTTGAATTAGGAATAGGATTTATAATTTAACTGGTAAATATTTTTTCTTAAAAACCCTTACATATTAGTTGAGAATCTCACAGAATGATTTCACATGCATGGTATTTTATGGGAATCATGGAAAACAAGGGTTGTATCACTATTATTTTCTAAAACCATTTAGCCCATGTAGACATATATTTAATTAAATAAAGGTTATTTTATAAGAAAATCATTTGAGATCATACCATTATTAAAAGTGATCAATAAATTTTCATATAAGGGGGAAGAACATGATTTCAGAAGAAAAATGATATTAGAATACCCAAATTTACCCTTTTCATTTTATTTCTGATAAGGGGGAGAATGATTGAGCGAACATATTAACATTTACAGATATTAAAATATATTAAAAACTATATATAAATAGAGATATGTTTTGTTCGAGTGTTTTATTTTTTTAAATGATGTGTCAATATATGTTTTCTGAGTTATTGGTGAGAAGTGGTGATGTATAAAAGGATTATTATAGATTCATTTAATTAAATTGGAGGTCGTTCTTGAGAAATTATCCATGTAACTATGATGATTGTTTTAAATAATATTTATATTTCAATGAAAAGTGTTAAGGAATAATTTTTTTTACCATAATGTTTGGATTAGAATTATAATTAAAAGAATCCCACACAATAGTTCTTTTATTACATGAGGATGTGAATATTTCCATAAAAAATATATTCAAACATATTAAATGAGTATAAAAAGGGCATTTCATGAGGAATATTTGAGAAATATGATATATGGAATTGTATTCAAGAACTATCTTAGAAACATGTGGGATCATATTTGAGGATACACTTTTAACTAAGTTCATAAACTATGTAATACTTTGTTATCCTTTAACAAAAATGGGTCTAACCATTACAATTCCACTAGGTCCAACCCATCACCAAACATGAGGGACCCAAGGGTTATCCTCATGGGGGAGATGGCCTAAGGAGCCTTCCTGATGCTAGTAAAATGTGTCTAGGCCATGTGCAGGACCTTAAATGTGCATTCTCGAGTGCGCATGAGGTTGGCCCAGCTAGGCTGGATGGGCCATAGCCCTATGACTATGTGTGAGGTGGTGTTTTTGGGTGTTGATCCCCAACTACCATTGAACAAAAAACATGCATAATAAATTTTATTATAAAGTAATTCAATTAATAATGGAGAAAGTGATGTGGGATGAGGAAACCATGAACACTATTCATCTGTATTTAAAAGTTACATATTAATCATTGGTCTTCAAATAAAATAAATTTATGCTATCTGATAGCTACTAATGATCATATTTCTTATAGAAGCCTCATTTGAGATATAAATTATAGTATAGGTTAGTTTATACCTCCATTGATAAAATTATAGGTCAACATTATTATTCCCAGGATTGAATTATGTTGATATTAGATTAATGAACTCCATGAATGTATTCTATGTATTTCATGAATGTAAACATTAGATGAATAAGATAATGATGAATGAAAATGAAGTTGTAGTTATATTTTTGAGTATCCAAAACTCATGGATGAGTTCATGTTTTAAGATGAGGAGTATGTGATCATGTCACATGAACATGAATATTTTGAAATGAAGGAAGGATCAACTAGATTTTTGGTGTAATAGAGATAAAAATTAAAATTAAATCTACATTAAAAATACACCAATATGTCTAGGAATTTATATATTTTCTAGAAATTTCATTATTTTTAGAGGTTGAGTAAATTAATGAATAAATATAATGTGGTGGAACAAACTATAGAATAAATATAACCAAGTCGAGGAGTGACTTCTTCTTGATAGATATAAAACTCTCATTTTTTCAAAGAAATATAGCATTATGAGCATCATTGTTTAATGTATAAGAGTTTCACACAACTTATTTTTGAATGAGGAATAGAAGGAAGAAGTAGTTTTACTTGTGTATACAACACACAAAAATATTCTTGAAAAAGTGGTTCTGTTAATCACTCGAACATACTATAAGAGGAAAATGCTCTAGGTTACATGATAATCTAATGTCATTCCAATTATTTATGTGGGATAATATTACACATATAGATTGAGATACTACACATGAAGAGGAAGACATTTTATGCATACTTTTTCATGAAGAATATTTTTCATGAAGTATGTGAAATTGTGAGACTTTTGTGAGGATGAAAAATGAACACTCCCATTCATGTTTTTTCAAGGTATGTAGAAGGATTTTCATGAGCACATGAATATCTGAATGCATAAACTTGATAAGATAACCGGAATCTTGTTCACTATAAGTTATCATTGAGATTTACGTAAAACAGTGAATAACATCCCATTAAATAATAAGTAAATAAATTATTTTTTGTGGATTCATGTTGAGATAATAATAAAAAAGAGATGTGGGTTTTGTATGATTATTCTCACATAAAATAATAAAAAAGATTGGTTTCACATATTTTCAAGATTTAGAATGGTCAGTACATCAACCGAAGGAATAAATAATAGCCCTATAATAGTTTCATTGAAGAAAAGTTTCATTACAGATGATGAGATATTTACGAAAGACCAACAGACCGGACCAGTGGCTATTGAAGTTACTTGAATAGGTGTAAAATTAATTGTGATTCATCGATATCATAGTGGAATATTGAAACATTTTTGTCATAGGGTGTGGAAAAATAAAGTTTCTATGTTTTCTTAGTGCAACACAATTATAACGACCCATACATTACATACACTGTTATTACTTCAAAATTGAAGCATACTTATTACAACATATAACAAAACCATGAAAGGACCGTATATGTATAGTGTCTTTAGAAACTGGGAAACATAAACAACTGGTTCATAAAGTGTCTACATTGTCTCCCATTTATTTCATCATATCTATAGTCCCTTTTGGCATATCTTACTTAATAATATTCTTCCTGACCCGGGGAAATAAAACATACAAAAGGGTGAGCTCAAATGCTCAGTAAGGGTAAACAAAAGAAATATCAATCACATCATATTCGTAAGAACATAACATTTTTGAAATCTTAACCTGCAAAAGAGAGCATAATTTCATAACATGGGATAAATCATAGTAGTGAAATGAAATACCAATAATCATAACTTAAAACATGAAACTTTGTGGCATACACACATAATCATATAGAATCATTTCTTATTAGTCAAGACTCATTGCCAAGACTATCTTAGTGGACAAAGTCCATTTTTGAACCGAGTTCACTCCACGTTTCAGTCCTGTTTCACTGAACCGGTATAACCTGCCATTCCAGCCATGTCTACCTCATGAGATATAAAATCTTTACCCAATGCATTGGAGGGAGATATAGGTCCCACCCATCTCATAATGATACCATTCTTATGTGTGCCACAAAATCATAAACCATACATCATAGCATAACCCATGTAATAAAAATGGGAATCTTAAACATCATGACATCATAAAACAATTCATATAAGATAAAGGAATTCATAAAAATATTTCCATCACAACATAATCAAATAAATGTAATAATAGGGATAGAAACAGAACCCTATATTATCTTAGATGGAAAATAATTTTGATAAAACACTTGAACTCCATTCTTGAGGAAAATATCCTTTATACTTCAAAAACATTTTCCTTTCTTAACATGTCAAACAATTTTAAACTAAAAGAAGTTGATTAAAAATAAACTTTAAAACATATAAAGGATAATTCTTGGAATTAATTTTTTAAAAATCCATTCATGTCGTATAAGTTAAAAAAACATTCTTCTCGTACTTTTGTCGGAAAAGTCAAAAAGTACCTTGTACGAAAAACGACAAAAGATTCCTTTCATATCTTTTACTAAAAACTCACCGAAGGGTAAAATTTGATTTAAACAATTGTAGGCGGATGGAAACAATATTACATATTGAGTAAACATGGATGTGGATGATAAAATACACCCCATTAAATACCAAAGTATAAACAATCTCGGATAAAATGGGATTGTGATATTTTCTCTTACCTTAGGTCTGATTTGCCTCGTAAGTGTCTGAAACTCTTGTATAATTATTTAAATAATGTTATTGACTTATTATAGAATCATAATTATTGTTATGATATCATATATGGTCGTATTCTTAGCTTCATAGTAGTAATATTTCATTGATACTTGTTATTCGGGTGTTTATAAATTTTTGTTCTTATGCGTGTTTTGTCGAATAAATTCTTATTATTCTCTTTAGGTTATAGATACATAATTTCCAGAATGGTATTAATGTACTATATATCATATTTATTCATTCAATTCATTTATATAATCATTATTCAATGAAGATCATGTAGAACGAATCGCATCACATCGTGGAGACGGTATTCCGTACGTACGCACGAGCGACGATATCGTTCCCATGATCGTGGAATTGAATTGGAGTGTATGTATACTATTTCAGAATCAATATCACTTTACAATAATCATATATAGTAATTATTTACACCATTATACCCATCTAAGTAAGGTGGTGGGGGAAAATAGATTACACCACGGCATGGAGACGGTATTCCGTACGTACGCACACGCGGTGATTTCGTTTTCCGTAGGATGGATAGATGTTAAAATAGGGTTGTTTCATACTTATAATAACATATCAGTTTATGAGTTATACTGATGTTATTACTTCATAATTAAACAACTAAAGAAGAATAAGTTGAATAAGAAAGAATTTGGAAAGGATCGGTAATGGATATTACCTCTTTTTGACGCGCCTCTTCTTAACCTCCTCTTAGGGCACTAGAGTTGGTCTTTGAAGAAGACCCGAACCTCTAGGATGATTCTAGGGATGTGGGGAAGTAAAATGGGCAGGTTTTGTCCGAGCTTGAAGGCTCAAATTGGTGTGAGGAGGAGAGGGAGGAGGTGCCCTTTTATAAGGGAGGAGAGGGGAACCTTTGGAAATATAAGAAATATTAGTTTATATTAAATCCCAACCCCACTTAAAAACTTCCAAAATGACCCATATCCGAATATTAGATGATATAGGGTTGTAATATCATCAACCAATAAAATTTAGACAAGTTAGGAATTTATTTTAAACATTATCAACTTGATTTATCCTTATTTATCAATTTAATTTTATAATATTCTAAATTTTAAATTATTATTAATAATTACATATGTGTTGTAAATTTTACATAATTTGACACTTTATGACATTTTAGACCATATAAATTTTAATTTATAAATTTAAATATTTTTGTGATTTTTAAACAATTTTATAATATGTTATTTTTATAAAATAACAATAGTGTCAATTTTGACACTATCCATTTATTTGAATTTAAATAAAATATATACAGAGTATATGTTCGAACTAAAAGCTTTAATAGATTAAAAAAATGTCATATGTATCTATAAAATTAGTGGAGCACATTAAATAGTGCATATAATAATTATTTTAATATTTTTAAAACCATTTATTTGATATTTTAATTAATAAAATAATTTGAACATTACTATTGTGTCATAATTAATGATAATTATTTAATACCTAAAAATTATAAATAAATTCCTATGATGTATATAATTATATTATATTTCTGGAGACTATTAATGTTCTAAGTTCCATTAAGTTGATCACCAAATTAAAATTATTATACTTATAAGATTTAAGAGAGTGACATGTTTTCACATTCTTTGGGTTTAATAATAATTAAATTATTTTCCTGGAAAAAATTATTTTAAATGAATCTAATCCGACCATTAAGTGATATGGGTCGAATTTTATTCATCCAATAAGATTTTTTCAGGTGTTACGGTAATTTTATAATCTTATATTTACCCTTAATTACCCGATTTACCTTTAACTATGGTAAATAAAATATACCGTAGTTACAATTCATAATGCCAAAAAAAAAGTAGCCTATTAACATAATTTTGACCCACTGATTCTGAATATGGAATCCATTTTTCAAAATTCAAAACATATAAGTTGCAGTAATTAATTTAAAATAAATCTCATTGTTAAGAAAACGGGTTTTAGAAGTTAAAACATTGCCAAAGATTGAAATGTTTTTACCTATGAATTCAATGTGAAATTAATGCTAATGACATACATTATATTAAATGGTAAAAATATATTCTATCTATACTTTAAAACCATTCAATATTATAATTTAACCATATAAATTATCTCAATGAAAGAAGTTGTTTTTAAATAAAAATTAGCATATTTTTACTATTCATCAAAATATGAAAGTTATCAGAAAATATCAAAAATTTATCCAAAGTAAATTATTATATCCTGATTCAAAAGAAGAATTTTATTTTTTCAAATTGAACTTATAAACGTTTCAAAAACTAGATTTAATGTGGGTGCTCCATCAAAAGGCGGCAAAACTGCATTTTTTGATAAATACTTATTTTACCCAAAAAAAAATTATTTTTTTCTCTTACCATGTTCTAGAAAATGTGTAAGATGAATAATAATGTTGTAAAATTTAAATTTCAGTTAATACTATTCATAATGGCTAGTTTATAATAATATATCGTTGTTTAGTAGAACTCGGTATTGCGTACTACACACGCTATCGAGGAAGGTCGCAATTGTGTGTAGCAAAAGATTCCATTGATGATTTATATAACATAAAAACAAAATATTTCTCATAAAAGTCTCGGGTGTTACAACAATGGCTAACTAGGGTCGTCTCACTTAAAGATATTTCTCTGTTTGTTCACCTACATAATCTAATTCACCGAATAACTAATTATTTTTGTTGTTTTATATTGTCTGATAGAAATGGAATTTAACAAAATAAATTAAATGAGAAAATAATTTGAAACTGACATTCAATTGTAAATTACCATGAAATTCTAAATATAATGGAATTATAGATGAAAGGTAGTACTATCGAGAGAATTTTTAGAGAGAATCTTCTTTGAAAAGCTTCAAATATACATAGTGAACACACTATATCATATGTGGGAAAACATCAAAATACAAAGATTATGAATGAGATTTGTACATAGTGATTTCCAAGAACACCCTCCATCAACCTCCCTAATCGAGGGAAAATGGTTGCAGATTAAGAAGTTATGCTTTAGACAACCACAGTGAGGACTACACCCACTATAAATTATCCTATGAATTAACTCAAATTAGATAAAAAAACATGGCCTTGTTTTTAAGAACCATGTTACTACCTTGGAATATTTCCTAGGTCATTTACTCATAATCATAAGTATAAGAGTTCAGAGTGGTAAGTTGAGAAGAGGAAAAGAAAAGAATAATAATAATGGAAGAAAAAAACGTGAATAAGATGGAAACAAAAATAAAAACAATGAATGAACTAGATTTTATTAAAAGAAACAAAATTTAAATTTAAATTAAATGAAAACTCAGGTAAAAGTATTAAAAATAAAAATAGTGGAATAAAAGAAATGGGTGTAGCATCTTTTCCTCTAGAATCTATTTCCTGAATGTTGGCTCCTTTTTGGAACACCATATCTTATAATCACCCCACAATATCTTCTTACAAGATGTTATAAATTAAATTTCCTATCTCCCATACAAATTTAGAATTAATTAGACATTTAAAATTGTATTTATTCTATATTTAATGATTAATTCGTTTTCTAGACAAGTCTTCCCCAAAACATACTTCATTGTAGAACATTTATTTGGTGTTTGAATGAGTGAATAGCTTTGTGGTTTTTAATTTAAAAACCTATATTTTAATCCCATTTAAAATCCAATTATAATCACATTAATTGGTGGTGTTTAAACCGAATTTTACCTTATTATATGGATATGGGTTCCACTCCCCCCCCACCCAAAAAAATCAAATTGATTTATTTTTTTCTGACCTCAAGATGTTCGAATCGGCTCTTTCTCTAGAAGGAAAATTTGAAGACCCTAAATCAATGAATCCTAAATAAAAGAATAATTCAAATTGAAATTTTATTTTAAATGTTATTTATAAAATATTTATGCACATAAAATCTACTAAAATTCAATAATTAAGCAATTTTCACATGTTATCCCAAAACACACTAGAAATCCAAAATTCAGGAAAATACACTCAAATTGATAAATTTGAAGGTATTAAATCATTGAAAAACATATGGATAATTATTAAAATATTATCTCTATAAATTTACCAACACTTAAAACATTATTTTCCTATAGCATAAAATCTCAACAAATAATTTAGAGGGCACCAATGTTACCTATATTCAAATTTCAAATCAATAAAATCAAACAATATTCAATGTAAAATAAAATTTTCAAAAATCCACATAAAATATTAATTCAATCGGTCATTTTTCAATGAAACAATAAATTCATGTATTTTTTCCCCTATGAAAAATGATGGAACTTATCCTTTTATTCATTCAAACACCTCAATTAATTATTATTTGACATGACACATCCTTATTTACCTCACTTTTCAATATTTTATCTCATCCCCCATGCTAAAAATCAAGTGAGGTTATGATAATATCATGAGAAGTTGATACTTATTTATAGTTTTGTAAACTATCATATTTACCTACCTTCTTAAGACAAAAGGAAAAAAAGTTATGACATTCGAGAAAGGTTCAAATGACTATGAGGATTATGGTTGGAAGGATTTAATGATTTAAAAATTAAGTCTCAGATAGGAGGTTTGTCTCTTATTTACAATGAATGATATAAAAAATAAAAGTGTAATGAAATTATATAATTCAATGTTACAAATCCCACTTCCCTAAACATTCAAATAAAAGGTCACAATCAAATAGTGCATAATGAATTATTTTTCCATACTATTGAATTTTTCTATATTTTATAATTATTTATTTTTCAAATAACAATTACATTTTTTTCATTTTTTTATAATGTTTTAATTATAATAATACACACATTTTCTACCTAACAATGTATGAGAAAAATAATTATTCTAGAAATGGTGATTTTTTGTTTTCCTGAATCACAACCTATTTTTATAATTTTTTTGATTCTTATTTGCATTTACTATCCTTTTTTAATTAAAGAGGTTAAAAAATGAAGTATCATGAAAGAATAAAAAACCTTAATTTATTCCCAAAATATGAACCCCCACACTTTTTCCTTACGATGTAAATCATCTATTACACCATGATTCCCTTTATGCCACACTTCAACTTTAAAATATCATGAAAATTCCAAGAGTAGCTGAGGAATGGATAAATATTTCGTGAAATGTGGCTCATCAAAATAAAAGTCATTCATAGTCTCTATTAATTAAATAAGGATTTATATAATGGTGGTATTTTAAGATAAAGTGGTATTTTCAAAATATGCCTCAATCATCTACAATGTATTTTTTCATCATCGCAACTCTGACAAATTCCGATGCATGTTCAGGTAGGTGACATGTCCCAATATCACTCAAGAAATATTCTCAAAAAAATAAGAAGTATGTGGCATGGAAATCCTCTTAGAAATGGGAAATATGGTATTTCACAATCACTCAAGTAATGATTAATCATTAAAAATAAATTTATATGAATTTCAAAAATTAAAATCATGAAAAATTAATAGGAAAATTCTTTTAAAAGAAAAAATTATTTTATTTAAATCCTTAGTCCTCGTTTTGATATCCATGCTTCATTTCAATAATCAGATTCTTCATTTTATTCATTTAAAATCATTAACAATGAAATATAAAACATGGAATCAATATATTAATTTTAAAATATTGTTTCATATATAAGTTATGTAATGTATAATATAAGAATGGGAATGTAATTTCCAGTCTAAAACTATAATCATAATCTCAAAAAAAAATGTAAGGAGTTTAAATGAATAAAATGAAAAGTGAAATCCCAATTGAAATGAATCTTAGTCCTCTTCCATAATTTTTTTTGGGGTTTCCCTTCTTCCATCATGAACCTACAGAATATAATTACTGAATTTTGAATAAGGATCGTGTCATTAAATCTAAAAATGATGAGAGATAGTGGGTTGCATGTTAGACTAATAAGAAAATTAATTGACTATATGTTCCTAAAAAACATGTAAAGATAAATCTTGGTATGATCCCCCATGTGGGACTTGGATTATATTATTTCCTCTAGTGGGACGTACCAAATATTATATAAAGTCTGATAATGGGTGGATATATTTGGATTTGAACCACCACATGTGGATTATCCCAGATTGTGCTTCATTTTTGGTGGCGGGGAATGAACCATGGATACAGTATACCAGATCTATCTCGTTCAAAATTAAGTAAAGCTCACATGGTGGTGGTAGGATGAAGTGTGGATCATAATATTTATTGGTTTCTATTATTACAACCACCCACTTATTTTATAGTGTTTTATCAACATGGAATACATGAATTGGATATTAAAAGTTAAAGTAATAAGGTAAATTTTCTTGATAAAATTGAAATTTAAATTAGAAAAAATATTCTCCCTTTCCAAACGATCAGCCTCTATCATGATTTCCTTATTAAAATAAACTTGGTTTTCCTCATGATAATATAAATTTATTTCTTAATGGGCCTCCTCAATTGTATGTTCATGAAAAATTGAGATATTTATGATTTCCTCAACAGGAGTAGGTGTTACTGGTTCATACTCCTCTATGGAATGATCAGATTTGAAGAAATTTAAAAATTCAAAACAATAAAGAGTGATACTCAAATCATAAATAATACGATTATAGAAATAATTTAAAATAAGATCATATCCCTGAGTTATTTTTGTTTTAATCACTACCTCAGTAGTGAGTACCTTCTATAGGTCAGTCTCCATACATGGAATTAGGTAGTCGACCTCTTCCATATTTTATTAAAATTCCATTACATGGGTGGTGTCTTACTTTGGGAGATAATGTTTTTTCCTACACTCATTATAGATTTCATACAAATATTATTGATATCTCACATGGGAATTAGGTTATGGTAGCTCTATCTATGAAAAAACACTGTCAAATTATATTTTCATTTCTCTCCCCCAGTTATCCAAAGTATTACTCATCACTTGCACCAGATAATTTACATCACTATAATCAAATTCTTATTCATAATATACTACTTGTAAGTCATATACCTATTTAGAATAAATCATGTTTGGATATATCATTGAAAAAAAATACTTTTTATGATTTTTTAAGAAAAATAATGAAAATATTTCTACAATGTTAAAATAGAAAAAAATAAGTAAACATTTATTGAATCCCTAGAAACAATACTTGTTTTGATGAACACTTTTCATAGGGAATGGGAAAATAAAATTTTAATGTTTTCCTAGTGTTTCAGAGTCGATGTCTAGGGTATTCCAACTTGAAAAGCATTATTAGTTAGTTCACCTACATAATATAATTCACATAAGAACTACTTTTTTTTGTTTTATCCTTTTATGAAGTAAATATAATTTAATAAAATAAATAAAATGAAAAAAATAAAATGAAAATATCATTCAATTCTAAATTATAATTCAATGCTAAACAGATTTTAGTTAAAGATGAAAATAAAATCTCCTTAGATAATTTTTAGGGAGCCCCTTCATTGACCAGATTAAAATCTAATTATTGAACAGAATCTATATTATTTGTGAAAACCTCAATATTACTTGGTTATAAATAAAAAGTGTAATCTGTGATCTCCAACAACACCCTCTATAAACCTCTTCAATTGTGGAAATATTGTTGCAGAATAAGAATTCAATCTTTAGACAACCACATGGAGGATTACACCACTATAAATTATCTATATAATTAACTCAAAGAAAATAAAGAACATAAACTTGGGTTTCAGCATCAGATTACTCACTTGGGATATTTCTTTGGATAGTTACTCATAATCATGTGTACATGAGTTCACAGTGGTAAGATAAGAAGAAGAAAACAAAATAAGAATAACAATGGAAGAAAAAGAAGGGTGAAGAATATTGACAAAAAATATAAACAATGCTTGAATTAGATGTAATTTAAATGAAACTAAATTAAAATTACATTAAGAAGAAAACATAACTAAAAAAATAAAAATTAAAACAAAATAAGAAAATAACATTATCATATCAAAATATATAAAAATTATTATGTTAATTATTTTCCAACCAAAATATATAAAATTTACATGTAAATCAATTAAAATATTTCATGAATTAGATGTAATTCAATTGGTAGTTATTTAATTTTGATGTTTTCCACCATGGTAATGGTTTCCCTATTGAGTAATTAGATAGTGTGTTTTCTATGTTATGTTTGTTATAATTTTTATATATTCTTGGATTAAAATTTTTAGTTAATGAAATTAATGAAGAACATAAATCTAGAAATAAAATTTTGGTTTGATAATAATTAAGGAAGAGTCATGTTTAATAAATTTGATGTTTCTTATATTTTGATTGAAATCAAATTGATGTTACATTCATGTTTAATTATTTAATTTTTTACATGTCTTAGTGGAATTGGATAAAAAACAAAAATATGGATTTTTTTTATTGATGATATTAATTATTAAATACATGTTAAATGATAATATGTATGCATCAAATCTTGTTAAAGCTATAAAATGATATAAATAATGTTTATTTTATTTAATAACTTGTGATAGTTGATTATATAGGTTACATATAGACATAACCTCTAATAAATTATTTAATTAATTCAATATGAAATAAGAACCTTTTTTGATAAAGATAATGTTCAAGGCCAAGGATTCATATTTTATTGAGAAGAATTAATGCATTATTTTTGGGTCATGAGATCTCGGTTTCATGTGATGGAAAAATACATTGTTTTAGTTCCTAGATTACCTGATTATTATGATTTTTTTACTTCCTTCATTGTTTCTCTTGATGTGATACTTTCTATGCAAAATGATGTGAGCATGGGATGGATGATGGGATATGGGAAGGAAGGACTATGGTTGTGGAAATAGTTGATGCTTTTGATAGTGACTTATAAGATAATATTGATTATGGTGTTGGGGATAGAACCAAAGTTGATGGAATAAGTTGAAACTAGGATTACTAATTGTTGTGATGAAATATGGATGCTTTCTTGATAAAAAAAATTGTATAAAGTTTTGAAGGCCAGGTTACTTGTTTATCTAATTTTCATTCCCCATTGATTGAGGTTGCTGAATATGCTTAGTTATCCATATCCTATTTGTATATTATGATGTTTTTATATAGTACATAGAATTATATAATGTTTAATAATGTTTAATAAATGTCTTAACGCTTGGGGTTGGTGTTTTTAGAATGAAAATTGGATTATCTTAAGGAACCATGTACTCGATTGGATTAATCATGAAGGGCCTAGAATTCTATTTTTTGGATAATGAAAGTTATCTTGGAATATTTTTGATGGTTATTTAATGGAAAAGGAATTAATTATAGTATATGGTAAATTTTAATGAAAATAATGCAATTTAATGAATGTATTTAAAGCTTTTAGGCTTATAGGTTATGTAGTCATTAGTAAGGGAATTTGGGGTTTTGAGTGGCGATTGCTATTGTGGAGTCTAGGATTATGTAATTTCTCATAGAATGGTTGTGATCAATATTATATAACATATTTCTTGTGATTTTAAACACTTCCACACCCATGTAATTTAGGGATATTTACACCTAGTGAACTCTAGAAGGGTTTTTGTAATGTCATGGATCTGAATGCCACCTTACGGTGCCTTGAGCCTGGTTGGCCACATGGCCTTAGGCACATCTCCCCAAATAACAAAGGCTTCTGACTAGAAGTGAGGGCCTAGGTGAGTCAGTGGAGACCCTATTCCCTCATTACCAGAGTATCACAGTGGAAGTAAAACATATAATAATTATCAGAAGTGAAATAAATAGCAGACCATTTAAAGTACGACAACCAGGATTATATTTCAATACCCAGATGTGTCTCATGTACAAAAATGATGCATATGGTAAAAGTATCTAGAAAGAAGCTAGAAAAATACATGGAAATACTATACAAGTATCCCAAAAAACAAAATACCAAATGGTATCCAAGAATTGAAAGCCTCATCTTGGTCCAATGATCCCTTGATCCAAAGCCACAATCAACAACCTGTACTTGGGAGCTTTCCCCTGTCATCACCTATAACCATATAATCTGTTTGGGTCACCAAGGTGGCCCAAACAGAGTGTCAGATAAACATCCTATTAGGAAACCTCCCAGGTCTATAAAATTCTAATATAAATTATAAAAATAGTTTATAAAGTGTAAAAAAAATTAAAAAAGTTAATAT
The DNA here is from genome assembly GCA_963277665.1 of Viscum album. Lineage (NCBI taxonomy): Eukaryota > Viridiplantae > Streptophyta > Magnoliopsida > Santalales > Viscaceae > Viscum > Viscum album. The sequence goes on from OY728141.1 coordinate 519,986,440, forward strand.
TCCCATGTCATAAATCTACTATAACAAGTGAAATGAAACCACCCCCAAAGAAACCTATAAAAGAGAGTCATCTCCTAACAAGGAATCTATAACCATGTAAATAAGAAAGTCACATGGCCATGCCGTACATCCTTCTATATCAAGAAAAAACAACCACACTATATAGAGAATTCAAGTTTTCCACGACCATTCTGTATTGTGAAGTCGAATATCCCACAGCCTCACCGTATAGTGAAGTGTTGACCACAAGGGCTAGATCCATGGTGTCAGCATACCAAGGCATCCATATAAAATAATTCTAAATCATGTAGGTATGGATCCAAGGAGCATGTACAAGGCATCCATTTGAGTCCCATGGGAATCCCAGGTGGAAAATCAGTTAAGCACTGGTTGGGGTCCTAGGAGAATAAAAATAAGAAGTACTATGTAAGCCTAAGCAAGCCGGATCCACAGTTTAGCAAGGCATGGGGCATCACATGGAATCAAGAACCAAGGTTCAGAGTCAACCCAAGGCATCCACTACTACATTCCATATATAAGGAGAGAATCCCAAGGCATCTATCAGACCATTATTTCAAGCATTCAAACAATTAAAGTAAATAGTCATAACAGGTGAGTATAACTACTCACATTAACAAGCATAATCCATGAGTATAACCACTCATGCAAACAATTTATCAAATTAATATGGCCCTATCCTCCCATATAAACAATTTAACATTCCATTAGTCATTTAATATAGGTATACCCATCCATATTGTCCTTTTAACATTCCAAACTATCAAAATATACTATTCATAACATAAATTCATTAAGAAAGTAGGCAGTATACCTCCTAGACAATCTATGCGAGCTATCAAGGAATTAATGGGCATCCTCTAAGAAGGAAAGCACAAGAACACACCCCTTGGGTGGTTTAAATAGGAATAAACATTCTAAACCCCAAAAAGAATACCCCATGGGTGACCTTGAAATGAGAAATGGGTGCCAACGCACCAAAATAGAACCTATGATCAACATTACAAGGTCCAACTATAGCTACTAAAAGTAACTCACTAAAAAAAGAGACCTTGCCGAAAATTATAATGAATGGAATAATGGCTGAATGCCCGAAAAACAACAAGAGAAGAAGAAATAAATTATAGACCACCTACCTCGCCTTAGTAGGGGACAACTCATCCAGTATGGAGTCTTGATTCATCCTAGTTTGGGAGAAATTTAAAGAATGAACGAATAACAGAAAATAAGGGATATGAGAATAAATACTAATGGTGTTGTTGTTGTTATGAAGAATCAAGAACAACTAAAAAGGAATGTAGGCCTTACCGATGCAGATCTGTAGAGACAATCAGTGATCAAAATAAATGTCGGATGGAAGAACAGGATCAAATCCTATCTTAGGAACCAGTGGGAGATCTACAAGAGGCCTCATGTACATGGGAGAATAAAAACCTATTATGTTTTAAAAATAAATTTAATTTTAATTTTATAATTAAAAAAAACACATAAGTGTCACACAGTTTACCCACGTGGTTTCCCAAACCATGTGGAAATTGTGTGCACCTCACTACCTAAGAGGGGAACTTCGCATGGTTACCCTTCATGGTTTGACTGACCGTGTGAAAGCTATGAAAATGCGCTCTTCCCAAAAACATGTAATTTTAATACCTCTCGCACTGTTTTGACTAATCGTGCTCAGGTTGGGCACAAACTATGTGTTAGTTCATTTTCTGACCAAAACATGATTTCATTCTCTAAACTGGACCAAGACACCTCCAAAACAAATGTGATCAAGATAATAATTCACATAAGGTCACAACAAGGCATGTAAAGTGAAAATAAAGGATCATTAACTCTTATGAAAACCTAGGTTCTTACCATCTTTACCCTTATATAAATTTTCCATGAATTTCACTCTGAAGGGTGGTCAATATTCGTCTGAGAATAAGTCCATCCACTGAGCATGTACGTAGACTTCCCTCTCCCATGTCTCATCCTATAAACGGCTCTACTTCTATAGAACTTATACTAGATTAGAAAACTATCCTCGAAGAACCTTCATGCTCCTGTCGGTGATATGAATTAGATTCTCATCAAAGGAGGCATCAACTTAAAGCTCAACCTCATCGAGCTGGAAAACATGAGATGGGTCTGAGTGATCATGGTGTAGCTGAGATACATGGAAGATGTCATGCATGGCTTAGCACCACTAAGGTAACAGAAACTGATAGGCAACCAAACTAACTCTCTCAAGAATCTCAAACTACCTGAAATTTATCGTTTCATGTATTCCCTGTCTACTGATCCGCCTATGTCCCCTCCTCGGTGAAACACGTATGAAAACCTGATCCCCAACCTCAACCTCTAGACGTCATCTATGGAAATAGACGTATGATTTCTGACAAGACTATGCAGAATCCATCCACATCTGAATCAACTAGACTTTCTCAGATTTCTATTGCATGAGATATCGTCCTAGTAAAGCTACATATCCTTCCTCTAACAAGCACAAGGGAGAATAGCATGGCCTACCATATAAATCCTTGTAAGGTTCCATATGTATCATTGAATGTTAGTTATTTTTATAGGTGAAATAAACTAGGGGAATGTTCCTCCCTCAAGATCCCAAAAAATATAGGAATCATGATCATAGAATGTCCTATATAACTTGAAACGTATGCTCTGATTGGCCATCAGTTTGAGGGTGGTAGGTATTACTTAGAATCACCTATGTACCCAGTTACCTCTAAAAACATTTTCAGAAAAGAGACATAAATCTGGATTCCCTATCTGAAATGATAGTGGGTGGGACCCCTGGAAGTCTTACCACATCTTTGGTGTACAACCTTCCCAGATCATCAACACTGAAGTTCTCTTTGACCTAAAAGAAGTGTGTGACCTTCGTAATCCTTTCAAAAAAACCCACACAAAATCATTACCTAAAGGTGTCCTCGAGAAACCCATCATGAAATCCATCATGACATCATACCATTTCCACTCCGGAATTGCTAACTGCTATAAAATCATAGCTGGTTGTTGATATTTTTCCTTCACCTGTTGATATGTGGAACACCTCGAAACAAAACCAGATACCTCTCCCTTCATTCTCGGCCACCATTACTAACATCGCAGGTCACAATACATATTGGTATCCTCGGGATGCACTGCCCATGCTGAATCATGAAAATCCCACATCAACTCCTCATGTATATCCATTGGAACCCAGACACATCCATGGATATGCAAGATCACATCATCACCTAACATCCAACCAGGAGGAGGGTACTTACTTGAAAAACCTTCTTGAATAACTAGGACTTTATAATCTGACAGCTTCTTCATCCTAACATTGTCCAGTATGGTAGAGGTAACAACTAGTCGTGCTCCTTCAAATGCATCTTAGGAAACAACGCCATAAGATTCCACTCGCTACTGTCCAGGTGCACTTCCTATTTCTGATTTCTCTTTATCAGTGCATCAGCTGCTTCATTTCCCTTACCAAGCATATAGGAAAGCTTGAAGTCAAAGGATTGTAGGTACTCCACCCACCACTACTGCCTCAAATTTAGATCATGCTGCCTAAAGATATACTTGAGGATTTTGTGGTCTGTGACACCAAAAAATGATCTCCTAGTAAATAGTGAATCCAACAGCTTAAATCACGAACATCTACTACTAACTAGAGATTGTGAATAGGTTAGTTCTTCTTGTGAGGCTTTAGTTGTCGATATTTTTACACAAAGACTTGATCTTACTGCATTAGCACTGCCCCTGCCCAATACTTGAAGCATCACATTACACTGTGTAGCTCTTTCCCTTCTCTGGTAGTATCCGGACTGGTGTTGATTTCAACCTCCCTTTTAGCTCCTCAAAGGTTGTCTCACAAGATTATATCCACACAAACTTCACAACTTTCTTAGTCAAGCCCATCAATGGTGATTCTAAGCATGAGAAGTCTTTTATAAAACACTTGTAGTAGCCAGCTAGTCCCAAGAAACACCATAACTCAAAGACATTCATGGGATGTTCCTAAAAAACTACAAATCTCACCTTATCTAGGTCCACTAACAATCATGTCTCAGAGATTATGTGACCCAGGAAGTGAATCTGATCCATCCAAAAGTGGAACTTTCCAAGATTAGTAAATAACTGATGCTATATCAGTTTATTAAAAATGATCTCCAGATGGTTGAGATTTTCGTGTTGATTGTTAGAATACACCATGATATCATCCACAAAACCACCAAAAAATAATCCAATTAAGGATGTAACACTCGGTTCATTAGCGCCAAAAAAACTATTGGCACATTTGTGAGAGTAAACAACATAACCAGACACTCGAATAACACATACCAGCTACAAAAGGCTATACGAGGTACGTACGTAGGTCGAACATGCACTAAGTTATATCCTAACCTCATGTAGATAATTGATAACACTTGAGACCCTTGAAGCTAATCAAACATTTCAACTATACGTGGAACGAGATATTAGTTTTTAAACATCAACTAGATCAGTTTCTAATAATCCACACATGGACTAAAAGTTCCTTTCGACTTTTTTGCAAAAATGACTAGTGAAGCCCATAGAGAAGTACTAGGTCTAATAAAACCCTTTCCCTCCAAATCCTCTAGCTACCTCGGTATCTCCTTTAACTTCGTCGTAGCCAACCTGTAAGGAGTAATAGAGACCGGCACAATTCCTAGAACTAGATTTATGGAGAACTCCACCTCTCTCTCAAGAGGTAAACCAAAAAATTTATCAAGAAAGACGTCCCTAAAGCTCTCAACCACTAGAATAAATCCCCCTGACTCATTTTATGATGATCTAGAAACAATACGGAAATATGGTCTATCATCCTTCCAAGCCCACAATGCTCAGGTCCAGCTTTGCTCGCCTGGAAATCCCATTCACCCTTGTTAATAAACACTGCACCCTCTGGTGATGTGAAGGTCACCCTCTGGTTATATCAGTCAACTTACACTTCATAAGAAATGAGATAATACATTCTTATAATAACGTTAAACCCTGTCATCTCGAGTAAATAAAGATCAGAGATGAAGTGGAACCCACCAACCTCAATGGGACACTCCATACATTGGTGTAAATCTCCCTTTCTAACTAAAAACGGTATGTCTAGCATCAAAATTCCCTCAGAAAGAAAATCCACAAGCCTAAGGATTTTCACCACTTGTGCAGAGATAAATCTATGAGAGGAACCTGTATCAAAATGAGCAGATGTAATAGTAGATGATACTAAGATCGTACCTCTCACTATAGATGGTGTGGGATCCTACTCTTGTTGGGTTTTATTGTACTACATATGTTTGGACTGTATCGCGGCCCCGTTACCATGCCTAGATACCCTAAGATGATCCACCCTTTTGCCATTGAAAACCCGGTGTGTGGTGACCACGACCATGACCACCACTACCCTGGCCTGACTGTCCTAAACATCACTAAATCACTGCAGGGCGCGGAGCTAAAAACCCTACTTCTGAACCCATAATCGGAGATTACCCCTACCAAACAAATCTACAGGGAATGTCCAAAAAAACCACCACATGTTCCCCATACTAACACAATATTGGCACACGATTGGGTCATAGTCACACTGAGTTTTCATGTAACCTCACCTACCACACTAATGGGAAAACACCAAGATTCCTGCACCCACAGCTTCACTAGAACTAACATCATGGGAATCCTCAAAATGACACTTCCTTCCTGAAGACATAGATCCACTAGGGCGATAAATAACACTCACCTGTTCTTTAACCCCAGATTCCCATAGGTTCTACTCTATAATCAGCAGCTGATTCACAATCTCAATGATAGAAGGCAACTTGAACACATTGAACTAAGATCTGATAGCATGTGTGAGACCTTACTCAATCTGCCTTACCCTCGAAAGCTCATTAGTAAAATTCATTGGTGCAAAGAGATGCAGGTCTATAAAGCATGTCGAGTATTCGATAACATTCCTCGTGCCCTAATCTAAACACATAAACTCACTATCCCACTCTGTTCATATATTCACGAGGTAAAAGTAGTCATATAAGTGGGTTTGGAACTCATTCCTACCCATATCATGTAGGAAATCATCCTGGTTCAAAACATCGCACTAGAAATTTGCTGCTCTAGGTAGAATATACATCAAGAGGATGACCCTCTGCTTCGGAGGTGTCTCCAGATGATCCAAAATCACTAACGTTGTCTCTAGCCATAACTATGCAGCTTGTGGTTTTCCATACCCTTAAAATGTTGGAGGATGTTGTTACTATAATACTCAAGTCAGCTCATCCATAGTCAAGTATGGATGCGGTGCTCCCTATATCATCTTCATATACTGAAAGAAACCCTCACAGAACTATGCCTTACCACCTATGTCTGAAATAATCATAGGTTCCGCAGCTGGCACTATTGGAGGATCAAGGGGTAGCTCATGGCCCACCGTCTCTAAATTATAGTTATCACCTCCATCATGGCATACCACTATATGTCGTCGTGGTGTCATGTCTCTATAATTCCAAACATAATCCTTGTGAAATAACAACATCAAAGAAAAAATCGCAAAAGTGCATGACACATCAAAACCCTCCTAGAAACCAAGTCAAACCCACAACCTACTCCTAAATCTAGGACAGTATAAAGAACATCCATCGAACCACCAGGAATTGTGCCTCTCACCCAATCAAAATTCGAGTCAAAGTCAATTATCTATTCACCATTAGAGCTTGCATTTCCCTTTAACTTTCAATTATTCATGAAATCCCACCACGTTTTTACCAATTCATGAATCCATGAGGGCCCACAACACCACATGAATCCAAAACATGGTTCCCATTCAAACCATAGATGTAAAACGTTCATTTAGCATTTACATTTCACTAGTTCTTAGTTTCCCAATTCATCAGGGCCCATATTCCTTATGGATTGAACTATGAAATCACACCTTCATCTACTAAACCCAACTAACACAACAACAAGAACAACTATCACATCAAATATCACAACAAAATGCAGTATCTAATTCATCCTAGGTGGCATGGCATAATGCATGGAATGTGATTCTAACAAGTTTATATCTGATGCATGAGATGGCATGCCCTCATCTCATTGAATTTCAAATCAAATAGAACCCACAATTTCATCAACAGTAATAAAAAAATCAAGTGCATCACCCAATGGTGAAATGAAATAAACTGTAATAGTCAAAATCAAGAAAATCAGAACTCAATTTGAGGCAATTTGGTTTTCCCTGTATGCAGGGTTGCTACTCTCAAGACCAATTTATTACCAAACTCCCATTTCTTTTCTATCCCTGTATAATGTTTCCAAACATTATGTCAAACTGGGAAAAAAATTCTCTGATACCACTTTTTAAGGTCCCAGACCCAGATTCCACCTTATGGTTCCCAGATCCCAGTTGGCCACATGGCCCCAAGCGTATCTCCCCAAACACCATTGGCTATTGACAAGAAGTAAGGGCATAGGTGAGTCAGTAGGGAGACTATGCCCTCATTACCAGAGTATCACATTAGAAGTCAAACATATAATAAATAGTGGAAGGGAAATATATATAATACCTCTGAAAGTAAGACAAGAAGGATTGTATATCAATAACTATATGTGTATCATATTCAAAAATGATGCAGATTGTATATGTATCTATAAAGCATCCCCAGCAGTACATGGAAATACAATACAAGTATCCCAAAAAGAAAAAAAGACCAAAAGGTATCCCAGTATCGCAAGCCTTAGCTCTATCCTATGCTTCACTGATCCAAGTCCCCAATCAACAACCTATACTAGGGTTCCTACACCTATCATCACCTATAACCATATAATCTTTTTGGGTCCCCATGGAGGCCAAAATAGGGTGTGAGATAAACATTCTAGTAGGAAACCACCCAGGTCTATACGGTTCTAACAACAATTCTAAAAAGGTGCAAAAAAGTGTAAACAACTAGTAAGAAAGTGAATATTCCCATGGTATAAGTCTACTATAACAAGTGAAACTAAAAATCCATCAAGGATTCCTACAAAGGAGAGTTCACTCCTACCAAGGAAGATATAACCAAGTAAACAAGAAAATCACCTGGCCCCACCATACATTCATCTGTAAGAAGAAACCACAACCATGTTGTATAGAGAGGTCAAGTATCCAACAACCATATTGTATAGTGAATTCAAATATCCCACGTCCTCGTTGTATAGCGATGTGTAGACCGCAAGGGCCAAATCCAAGGTTTTATTAGACCAAGGCATCAATGTAAAATAATTCGAGACCACAGAGGGCCAGATCCAAGGAGCAAGTCCAAGGAATCCCATTGAGTCCAATGGGAATCCCTGGTGGAATCTCGATAGGCACTAGTTCGGATTCTAAGAGAATGGAAATAAAAAATCCTATACTAGCCCAAGAAAGTTAGATCCATAGGGCTGAAAAGGCCTGAGGCATCCCACTGAATCAAGACCCATGGGGAAGAGTAATCCAAAGGCACCCACTACATCATTCCAGATCCAAGGAGAGAGATCCAAGGGCTCTATCAAACAATTAATTCAAGGATTCAATAAATTTAATTAAACATTAATAACTAGGTGAGTATACCAACTCACATCCATAAGAACAATCCATGAGGATAACCACTCATGCAAACCATTTAGCGAAATAATATGGTCCTACCCTCCCACATAAACCATTTAACATTACATTAGTCATTTCATATAGGTATACCCACACATATTGTACTTTTAACATGCCAAACTATCAAAATAGAAAAGACATAACATAAAATAAATTAATCAAGGAGGCAGTACACCTCCTAAACAATATATTCAAGCTATCAAGGCATTTACCAGCTTCCTCTAACTAGTAAAGCATAGTAACATACCCCATGGCTATTTTAAATGGGAATAAACAAGATAAACCAAAAACTTCACACCCTATAGGTGACCTTGAAATGAGAAACGAGTTCCAACACACCTAAACAGAACCTATGGTCAACCTCACTAGGTCCAACTATAGCTACTAAAATCTACTCGTTCAAAAATGAGACCTCATCGAAAAGTCAGACGAACAGATTATTGGTTGAAATCCAAAAAACAACCCGAAAATCCAAAATAAGGTATACACCATCCACCTCACCTCAGTAGTAGATAGATCATCCACTATTGAGTCTTGATTAATCCTGGTTTGGGTGAAATATGAAGAACAAATGAATAATGGAATATTAGGGCATATGATCCTAAATCCATATAGCACAGTTGTAGTTATAAAAAATAAAGAATGACTAAAATTGAACGTAGGCCTTACCGATGCAGATCCATTGAGATGATCAGTTATCAAAATAGAAGTCGGATGGAAGAACAGGATCAAAGAATATCTTAGGAACCAAAGGGAGAGCTACCAGAGGCCTCCTATGTGTGGGAGAATAAAACCCTATTGGGTTTTAAAAATAAAATTTATTTTTAATTTAAAATTTAACAAAAACACACAGCAGGGTCGCATGTTTTACCGACACAGTTTCCCAAACCATGCAGAAACTATGTGCACGTCAATACCTCGGAGGGAAACTTCGCACAGTTTGACGAACCATGCGCATGACATGCTAAAGTGCTCTTCCAAAAAACCATCACTTTTCATACCTCTCGCACGACATAGACAAATCATGTGCAGGCCATGTGCTAGGTCATTTTCATCCAAAAACATGGTTATGACCTCTAAACAATCCCAAACACCTCCAAAACACCCATGATCAAGTTAAGAATTCACAAAAGGTCACAAAAAATAATATAAATTGAAAATAAAAGACCCTTAACTCCTAAGAAAACCAGGGTTCTTATAGTTTTCCCCAACATCGTGATTGGTACGGGATGGATGGTTAACTACCCATCTAGAACCACTCTCTTCTACTAGTAGTATTATGTGTTGGTATGTATGTTGGTTAGTTTTCCCATATATGTGTGTATAGGTCTTTTATTTATCAAGTTTATTTCACACAAATTTATCGTTGGATAGAGTGTCCAAATAGTAACTATAGGTTTGAAATGTATGGGTTGTGATGGCACAAGGTACATACTCAGTGCATGGATTATGTTGACTTGAGGTACAATACCAGATGTAAAATGAACGACATATGATATGTGGTAGCTAATGAAGATTACTCAATTACTATATGAATATTTTGATTGGATGATGAGATTATGTGATACATGAGTAGAATATTGTGATACATATCCCATGTGTCTTTGGGTGACTTCTATCAAAGAGGGATGTCTTAGGACCTGTGACGTTGGGGCCGAGCAGCAAACCAGTGGGGAATGATAGCAGGGTTCCCCTATTGTATTATTATTACAATACCTGATCTCTTATATTTGATACTTGGTGAGAGGCATCCCTGTAAAGGTTGGGATCATAATATACCTATATAAGTGATGAGTTATTTTTACTTTTTGTTTATTGGGATTTAGCATGTTGTCTTTGTCTTTTTCATGAGAGGATCTAGGGAGGATCTTATTGAGTATAACTATTTTTCTCACCCTATGTATATTTAATGTTTGTTTAGTCCAATAGGATCAGATTGGTTATTAGGATGGGTTTTACTAGGTCACGGTTTTTCAAGAGCTATTTGGGCTTCATGTATATTGTTGAGTTTAACTTTCTGGTACTTGTAGTTCATTTTTAGTTATATTAGTATTTTTCTATTACATGTATGCATTTTTGATTTATTTTATCCTTATGGGAAAGATTTTATAGGAGTATCTATCTTATATCTCTCTTCCAAATATTATTTTTGAAGGAAATTCCTCCCATATATATATTTATTATACCGTCAGTTCTAGTCGCCAACATGTGGCCTATTAGTGGTGGGGTTCAGCCAGTCATTATCCTCATTATCTCATTTCTAAACCAAGAGGGGAACCATTATGGGGCATGGTTCATGATTTAGTGGTATCAAATTTTCAGGTTGAGGGATGGGATGGATTTTAGAGTTAGGAACATGTGAGAATTACATGGTTTGGTAGAGAAATAGTGTCAATTAAGTTTATTTAGTGATGTGAACAAATGAAGACTGAATGTTTCATTGGTTTTTAGGTCTCACTATGATCTGATGTATGAAACATTAAGTTTACTAAACCTACTAATTAAAATGATACTGGTTGTGGAGTAGATACCCAAGAAATGATCATGAATCATTATTCTTATCACGTGTTTCTAAAATGGGTTGACCTTGGTATTAGTTTAAACAATAAATAAATAATTATAATTAATTACTTAATTAATTTTAAATATTCTATATTATTGGTTTAGGATATATAATTCTTTATCATTTTCATGAATGCCTCTAGTTCTACATCCTCATTATGTTCTCATTGAATATGTTCTGTGGGATGTGTCAGCAGATCATCATAGAGTAGAGGTTAGTGATGACTACACTTGGAGGAAGACACTCCAAGATTTTCATTTTCAAAGTATGCAGAAGTATAAGGGCTCAATTTTAGACTCATCCCTAGAATATTGGTTGTAGAAGGTTGATATAGCTTTTATTTTTATTTGTGCTCAAAATGAGCACTATGTTTTATTAGATGTGATGATACTATGTAGAGTATTGATGAAATGGTGGATCTTGTTCTCATGGGATCATAAAGAGATAGAGGCCTCATGGGAGACATTTAGGGACTACTTCCAAGTAGAGTTTCATTATTGAACCATGAAGGTGGCCAGTCTCCAAGAGATTCTTAACCTTCAAAAGGGTAGATAGATCATGCAGGGATTTGGGATCCAGTTTAGGAGCCTTCTACGATATTCTTCAGAACTATTTCAAGATAAAGAGTCTAGGGTGAATAATTTTGATGATATCTTGTAACCCTAGATCTAGTTTCATGTCACCCCTTTACTATTATCAACATATCTTGAGGTTTTGGAGAGAGTAATGGTTTTTTCAATGATGTTGGAAAAAACTAGATCACTGTGAGGTGGGAGCCTACAAGATTCTTCTAGAAAAAGAATTGTAGTTCAGGGTTACCTTTTTTCCTTTACATAAGAGATCATAGACATTAGGGGGTATTTATCACCCCTCTTAGTCTTATATCAATAGGGGTGTAAGCTCTAATACATTTTCTAAGGGATTATATACATGTTTTACTTATCAATTTTTATTTCATTAGCGATGAGATTGATTGAACTTTCTATGAATGTGGTGTGTGTCAGGTGTTCACTTTAGGTTCCTTCATTGATGAATTTTCATCTAAGGAAGTATTTGTTGGATGTTTTATCTTGGGATCATCAAATAGTATATGGGGAAGGAATAATATATCCCCTATATTTTCTTCATCCTTAGAGAGAACAGAGAGTCCATATAGGTGATTTTCATTGAGGTCATAGAGGCTATGGAGTAGGTCATGGTCAGCTTCATGCCCAAGTGTTTCCAACAAAGAGTGATCCAAACATAATTTCTGATGCCATTTTATATTTTTTTATCTTTGTTGCATGATTTTTTTTTGATTTTGGATCTATACACTTCTTTATATCACCTTCCCTAGTCCATGCTTTGCGACCTGAGGTGGAGATGCCTCTAGTGCCCTTGGAATTGACTGTGATAGTTGGAGTTTGAGCTTATCTATATGAATTATGTAGATACTATGAACTGGTGATGAGGTATCCCAGCTCTTAGGAAGATTTTATATGTTTAAGGATATAGTCATATGAAGTCATCCTTAGTATGGACTTGTTGTATTTGGTACAGGTTATTTAAGTTGCTTTAGGATATGGGTTATGATCTATGATACTAAGGGATAGATTTTAGTGTTTTTTGGTGAGTGATACCAACATATGGGTTTAATTTTTGTTTCGTCATTGTATCCATTTATATCCTCATTGATAATATGTTTATCAAAGTTTTAACAGATGGTGTTTCCTAGGTTTTTGGAAGAGTACCTTGAGGTTTTTTCTACCGAGGTTGTGGTGATACCACCTCAGATAGATATTGAGTTTGGGATAATGATACAATAAGCAGTTTGTCATATATCGATGTCTCAATATAAGATATATCCTTACCTGTTTTTATATCTATGAGTATAGATCGATCATCAGTTGCAGAAATTTTTTATTTGGCCAACTATGTCACTTTGGGGTGAAGTAGTTTTGTTTAAAAAGATGGCTGATGGAAATTTACATCTTTGTATAATTTTTTTGAACTAGGTCAATGTGATGAATTTTTATCCTCTTACAATAATTGAGTATTCATTCAATCAGTTAAAGGGATCTAGTTGGTTCTTAAAGATCAATTAGTGTCCAAGATATCATTATATGCAGTAGAAGTATGAAAATGTTATGAATAATACATTCCAATGAAATTGTGGTAATTACAATTTCATTATGATATCATTAGGTATGAAAAATTATCCATCCTTTTTGGGTTTTAAGGAGTGTACTTTTCAAGGAGCTTCTGGATAAGTTTGTAGTCTCTTGCATTAAAGACATCCAAGTGTAATCTGTTTAAGAAGAAAATTTTGTATAGCATCTTTGAGAAGTTTGGACAGTTCTTAATAAACTATTGACATTAAGAAAGTTATATATGGGTGAGTTATAAGATCATGAAAATATTTTCTTGGGGCATGTCATGTCCCATCGGTGAGTAGAATTGCATCCTTATAAGATCAAGGAAACTGTTTCTTGGGTATTCACTAACACTATTGTAGAGGTGAATATTTACCTTGGAAATACATGATATTATAGGAGGTCAGTAGCTTATTTCTATTAGGTTTTGGAACCTCTAACAACCTCTACTATAAAAGATCATGTGTTCTTTTAGACTTACCAATGTCCTAAAAGCTTTTTATTACCTGAAATACAAGTCTGGTAGCTCTCCAGTTATTCATATTCTTGAAGTGGGAGTTCAGTTTGTGGACTTATGTAATGTATCATGTCTTGGATTGGGTTGTATTTTCTTGAATTAGAGATCAGTTATTTCTTATGGGTCTTGGATGTTATATCCCCTAGGCATAACTATTCCATCCATGATCTCGAGTTTGAAGTAGTTGTGTTTTCCATGAAGTTATGGAAATATTAACTAATCCGTGAGGATTTTTTGTTTTTACTGATCATAAGAGAATGAGGAATGACTTCCCATTGTGGGAAATGAACTTTAGATAATGATGATATATATAAATATTGAAATATTATGACATCAAGATCTCATATACACCAATCAAGGGAAATGTTGTAGCTGATACACTGAGAAGGAAGTTGCATGGTAATGTTGTGCAAGAATATAGAGATTCTTGGAGAGTGATGGAAGATCTATCAGGGTTGAATCTTGATATGGGAGGGGTATTTGAAATTGTATGTCTCTTTAAGATGATGGTACATCATATTTGGTGTAGTAAGTGTAGGAATATAATCTAGGGATTTCTACGGTGGAGGTTTGGAGAGACTGACTCGACTTTGGTGATGCATTTGATATTTTGTCAGAGGATGAAAAATATTAAGTGTTATTCCAAGGGATGATTTTATCCGCATTAATTATATGTTAGGTGGTTATATTTGGTTTTTATAGATCACCCTTGGTGGTACATCCGGGAATGAAAAATATGTAATGAAATCCAATATAGTAGTTTTTGTGCCCTCGGATAAAGTGTGTAGTTGTAACATCCCTAATAAATGAAGAATAATACATATTTCATATTTATTAATATTTATGAATTAAATATTAATATTACTTTAAAGGGGTTGCTATGTTTGATAGCATACCCAATACGCAACAACGGGTTTCTTTAGAATCTTACGTTGCACACTAATAATATAATATTATTATTTTAAATTGTAGTTAACTCTTAGCCATTGTATTGGTGGGAATGAAAAAAACTAACTACAATATTGTTACACATGTTTGTTAAATGTATTTAAATTTATCCAATAAATATTAGAGGCTTAAAATGTGAATGAATCTAATTTTAAGCATAATTTACATTAAAAGGCCGATTTACCACCTTTTAATGGCGAACCCTTTTTAAATATAGTTTTGGTCACTTTAATACATTATATATGACCAAATAAAATCATTTTTTAGAATGGAGACATCAAAATTTACTTGGTGTAAATTTTTGGAATTTTTCTGATAAAGTTCATTTTCTAATGAATAGTGAAAAATATTGTATTTTAATTCAAAACTGTGTTTTAATCTAATTTATTTATATGGTTAGATTATCTTATTAATTGGTTTTAATGTTTAATTAGAATATATTTTTACCATTTAATCCAATGTTGGTCATTGTAATTAATTTCACTTTGAAATTGGACATAGACAAATATCAATCTTTTGATAGTTATTGTTTCTTAAAAACATGCTATTTGTTTTGATAACGGGAATTAATTTTAAAATTAATTAATTCAAATTCTTTGTTTTGAATTTGGAAAAATATGCATAATTTTTGAATTCAGAATATCAAATATATCTTAAGCTGAATTTTTGGTATTTTTCTGAAAAACTTCAATTTTTGATGAATATTGTAACCACTTAGTGGTAGTTAAAAAAATGACTTTTTCATTTAAAAGAAATTTTTCCACTTATGGGAATTGAATTTAAAAAATTTGACATACATGGTTGTTATCAAGAAGTAAAATGTGGTTCATTAAGATGAAAATAATTTTGGATGAATAGTAACTTTTGACTTTTATTTACAACGGTTAAAGGTAAATAGGTTAATTCAAGGTAAAAGGAATATGATAATACTTTAAATTAACTTAAAACATATCCAAACCTTATTGGTTTAGTCATTACTGACCATGGGAATCTTTTGGTCTCTTTTGGGACTCCATTGATCAACTTGGGAGTGAAAATGACAATTTAGATTAATTAATTTAATGTGAAGACAAAATTGACATTAACAAAAATCTTTTACTAATTAATTTTTATATGGTGTTATATAAGTCCTATTTTTGACTATGAATATTAATTGGAAATATAAAATGATTTCCTACAAGATAGTATTTTTTTTATAAATTTTAGACATCAAATAAATTAATTTATTTATTACACAATAATGATGCACTATTTACCTCATTAATAAATGATTAAAATAAATAAGAATATAATGATTAAAATATTATACAAAACATTTCAAATTATGATTTGATGATTTTATTTCGATTATGAGTTATCTTATCTTCTAGATTAATGATTTTTGGGCCATTATAAACCGAATATCATTATATAATAAAATAATGTTTTCACACTTTCCTAAAGAGCACCTCCTCTCCCTTATAAAAAGAGACCATTTCCATCCAATTCCCCACACCTCTCAAGCCATTTGGCTCTTCCAAAATCAGCCAAATTAATCTCCCTAAATACCTCTCCTCCTCCTATAATCCTTAACATAGGCAGAAGGCATTTCAAGATGTCCTTTGGTTCAAACCAAAGAGAGTTACCCAAATTAAAGGTAACCGTTTCTCTTAAATTATTTTCTTTTATTTTACTTCTCCAACCCCTAAAATATTTTTATTTCCTTTATTTTGTAACAAAAACTGTATCCCAATATACTAGGATGTTGTTATGATAAGGATTCTAACTACACTTACACACACATCAATCTAATGGATGAAGAACATAATGTTTTTGTGGATGGAAAACTAAGGCCTCATGGAATGATGATTGTTCAAATACATATTACCGCCTCTCATGATAGACATTATGATGACAATGTTTTTATATATTATATATATTATGTTTATTATTTCCTTATGCTTATGTACTTCCAAATATAGCACGCCTTTATGGTTTCCATAGTGGTTAAATACGATAATCTCATTTGAGAAAGTTCCGACTACCACCCCCTCAAAGTGATTTGATTTGATAATGCCTTATGTGGGATATATAAAGAATGTATTTAATGGTATTATATATGATATTATACTGGAATTATAATATACCTTTTTATCATTATGTTTTAATTCCATTAAAATAATAAATAGAAATGAAAGTAGTGTTCATGCGTACGTACGACTTACCGTCTCCATGAACAATGCATTTCATTTCTTACCTCTAAATGTTATGCACTATTATAAAAACATGTATATTATGGATATATATGATATGTATGATATAAAAATCATGAATATCATTCTATATATAATTAACTATTGACCACATCAACAACTTGTAAATATAATGTGTTCATTTTGACTGAAGTACCCAATATCGACAAAATGAACGTTATTAACTTAAATGATTACATAATGTTTATAACATGGTAATAAGTGATATAAAAGGAATAATAAACATGGAAAAGGTTATTAAGAAAGTATAAATTAACTTTAGTTTATTATTTAGGATATTAAAGAACGGTCGAGTCAAGTCGGACACGAGGTAAGGGATCTGACCTCTTTCTTTCTTTTCAAGTACTCTCTTTTATGTCATTTATTTTATGCTCCATGTTCTTATGTTGGAGGATGTTATTTTATATTCACAATACTGTAATTTGTATTTTCCTATGATTATAGACCCCCTCTTACTCTCATCAATTCATTTTAAGAATTTTTAAGTGGCGTCGTTAGGCTGCCGAATTTTTGTAAGGGATTTTCTTATCTTGCTTTTAATTCCGTGAGATTTTTATTATTCAACACCTTTTTATTGGATGTGGTGTATTTTGTACTGAAATTTTATATATACTATAATTATTATATTTATATTCATGGTATTCTATTATTATTTTGTTGGTTAATAACTTTTGGTCATATGACTCGATTGAATTACAACGTGGTAAGGGGTCTTCATCTCACTTGTTTTTATTCCCATGAGATTCATGCTATATTTGACACTATCTTCATTTGTGTGGTGTATTTACTGACAATTATTGTACTATTTCTGTAATATAATTTCATTTATGAGTATTTACATCTTCATTGGATGATACTTCTTTCATGTGGCATATTTTTTGTAAGTTACCAAATCGGTAAGGTAACTCCTTAACCCAATTCACATTCTTTGGGTTGATCTTCTCTTTTTATTTATGTCATCCTATGAATATGTGTGAATGTCCTCTGATTTTATTACACTTAATATCCAATTTTATTCGGTGTATTTATATTTTTCACACAAAATTATGAGATTGATTTATCCTTAATTTAATGATACCATCTTTATAAGGGATTTCATCTCAATTTAAATTTCCATTGAGATTTCATTGTTGTTATGAACAAATTCACTCTTATATGGTGTATATACTTTCCTTTGACATATTATATCATGATTCCATTTATTCTCATGATATTATAAAATTCTGATTAAAACTTATTTCTCAATTATTTGTATTCAAGCATCTCTCTTTTTGTTTAAAACTCTTTAACTAAAATATAGTTTTAAATGTTTTAAAGATTTATTCTTCTAAATATTTCTCATTATTTTCCATGTTTTCAAAATGGGTTTTAGGATTTATTTGTATGGACATAAATGTTTTCAAATGATAATTCCTTTAAAATCTTCAGAGTGGTATGGGACACTTTGATTCAAAAATATTCTTTTAAATGGTTTTGAAAATGAGTTGATAAAGAATTGTTTATTTAAAAATATTGATTTGATATAGTGGAATGTGGAAATGTTATATTTCCTTTATAATTTTGTTATGTGTTATGATTATGTTATTGTTATTGAGAATTTTTTACGTATATGGGTGGTTCCATGATAATCCTAGGGTGGGTGAGCCGGAGATAGCTCTCAAATGCATTGGGTAACGTGACAGAGGTAAATGTGATGTTTCTCCTAAGAGATTTAGGGAATATACTGTGATGGGTATTCCAAGTTTAACTCCCTACGTAGCTGTGATAGCTAAAATGTAAGTTTGATATGGATTCCATAAGTAACCTTTATGATTTTTGATATTTGTGTGTTATTCATAAATCTTATGATTTCATATGGTATGTTATGATAGAAAAGTATGGTTTCATGGATTTGTATTTATTGTTGGGATAATGTTTTCCTTCCTTATTTTATAACCCTTACTGAGATTTTTATTCTCATCCCATGTTTTTGAAATTTTTTCTACAGGACTTAAAGACGAATAGGTTCAAGGATGGGATCAAGGAAAAGTCATGCTGTCTAAAACATGGAACTAGACATGTGTCTTTTTTAGATTTTTTTTTATGAAAAAAATGGATACTGAGTATAAGTGTGTACTTGTAATATTCAAGTTGTTATGTAATAGTTATGGAATAATTCTCTAAAACTCTAAACCTGAAAATATACCCAATGTTAATTATTCATTTAATTCAAGAATATGTAATGTTTAAGGCCGGGTCCTTATAGTTGGTATCAAAGGACGGTTTAGACAACTTTAGGGATTAGGAATTTTTGTTAGACATATGGTTAGTCCCTATCTATTATTTCAGTTAAATCCTTTTTTTATAACTTTTTAGATCAAGGAAATTCAGTTACAAATAGAAGGAGGAGGATCTCAAATGACATTCCTATCTCTTCCTGATGACATGCTTGCAATAATTATTGCAAAGTCATGTTCGGATGATTGTGAAACTTTTTCTAGAATACAACTCACTTGCAAGTAGTTGTTTGAGATATAAAACACCTCCACTATACCTCGTTATCATCGTGGGTCATGGGTTGTATTTAGAAAAATCATATTTTCACAATATTCTCATATTTTCAAGAAAGGTAAATATAATCAAGGCATTTTCAAATATTTTACTTTATCACAATATTTTGAAGCATGTTATGATTTTAAAAATGGTGCTGAAGAGGGTGACCCTTGTGCAACCTATTTATATTTTATTTTAAAATATATTCTCTCAGTATATACTTATGGTATTTTAAAAGGACCGTTAATTGAATGTTTCAACTCAAATTCAGTTCGACTGTTTTATAGAAATCATGTTTTATCATATGTTTTGAAATTATATGTCATACATGATTATTTTCCAAAACTTTTTTTCTGTGAACACCCATATGATCCATGTTGTACAAGGTTTATTTGGATGGAGGAAGAAAATGATTTTGAAGGATCTCTAAATCATTGTTGCAGTGCATGGACCTTCTACCTATGTGAACAAAATGACGATGAAACCAAATGGACACCATGATCAAGGTATGATGTTCTTCATTTTAGGGATTGTTTTATTTTATCATATAGTGGTGAAATAAGACTTGATGAATTAATATGTTGAGATCATAATGAATTTTGATGAAGATGAGAGGAAGAAGTAAACCTTTGAGTTTAAAACATGTTAGGGTTATTTTTGAGTTTTATAAAAAGGACAACCTGTAGGATGGGTGACAACCTGTCGCATCCGGCAAGGCTGTTGGAATCGAACCCACAACCGAAGGGCGACAACGGAGCATCACCTACCAATAGCATACTTGAGGTCCCTGGTTAGTATGACTTATAATTTCAGTAAAATGTTTTTATGGAACAAGAATAAGTTTATTTTTGGAACTTATGTTTTATCAAATGGATATACTCAGTATTGAAAAAAATGATTTAGTGATAAAATGATGTTGTGGAAGATGTTCTCTCTTTTGATAAAACACTATATGCCTAAGGAAGATAGAATACTTTGGGATTTCAATTATGGAATAATGGTTGAAATTTTAGTTTGGAAGAATCTGTGTTTTTATTATAGACACATGATGATTTGATTTATTTATGAAAATGATTAACCTATCATGGAGAATATGTGATTAGGTTAATTACTTTTCAATATGAGACTTTATGAGAAACTGGTGTTACTTGGAGATAAATGTTAAGATGTATCTTGGAAGTCTATGTAATTAAATACTTATGAGATTTGGGTAACAATCAAAGATTGGATTACTTTTGAAGAATTTTAGGGACAATTGTTTATTGAATAGTCTTTGTTGAACTTTGGGTTTCGTTAAGACAGATTTTGGAGATTAAGAGTAGTTTCTCTTTACGTAAAAGTTTATCCTTTTTTGGGATTATCTGATCTTGTACTAAACGTTTGGGTTTTAGTTAATATCTAAAGTCTTGGGAAATATATAGTTCATCTTTTTTGGATTATGTGATTCTCTCAAAGTTGATTACAGTGCTCTTAATGTGAAAAATAAATCATCCTGAATATTCATTGTTTGGAGAAAATATGAGTTTGTGTTAGAAATCTAGTGAAGGAAAAAAGTCTAAATGAAAATTAATTGTGTTTCCATATGTTTTTATTTAAGATCAAAAATAAATTCCTTAATAAAAACTAACTTTAAAAAAAACCTTGTCTGTTAAATTTTCCTACTGGGAAATCAAAGACTGTTTAACCCATCACATGTTTGTGATTTTCTGGTGGTTAAATTTCTCCTAAACATGTTTTCTATCACCCTCCATCAGAACTTGATGGTTTTTTTTCTCCTCCATATCCTTGTTTTCATGGAAACCTATTATCTATTGTCTCGGGTAACCTTTTTACTTCTCTTCCTTTATTATAAGGTGATAGTTTTATTGACTCTCTTTCCGATGTGGGGCTTTTAATGATGTTTCCAAGCCCGATTTTAAAATTGCGAGGACACAATTACCAAAAGGGGGGAAGGATGTAACATCCCAGATAAATGAAGAATAAGACATATTTCATATTTAGTAATATTTGTGAATTAAATATTAATTTTACTTTAAAGGGGTTGCTATGTTCGATAGCGTACCCGATACGCAACAACATGTTTCTTTGGAATCTTACGTTGCACATTAATAATATAATATTATTATTTTAAATGGTTGTTAACTCCTAGTCGTTGTATTGGCAGGAATGAACAAAACTAACTGTAATATGATTATACATGTTTGTTAAAGGTATTTACATTTATCCAATAAATGTTATAGGCTTAAAATGTGAATGAATCTAATTTTAAGCATAATTTACATTAAAAGGCCGATTTACTTCCTTTTAATGGAGAAACCATTTTAAATATAGTTTTGGTCACTTTAATACATTCTATATGACCAAATAAAATCCTTATTTGGAATTGGGGCATCAAAATTTACTTTGTGTAAATTTTTGGAATTTTTCTGATAAAGTTCATTTTCTAATGAATAGTGAAAAATATTGTATTTTAATTCAAATATGTGTTTTAATATAATTTATTTATATGGTTATATTATCTTTTTCATTGGTTATAAAGTTTAATTAGAATATATATTTACCATTTAATCGAATTTTGTTCATTGAAATTAATTTCACTTTGAAATTGGACATAAACAATTATCAATCTTTTGATAGTTATTGTTTCTTATAAACACGCTATTTGTTTTGATAACGGGAATTAATTTCAAAATTAATTAATTCCACTTATAGGTTTTGAATTTGAAAAAATAGACATAATTTTTGAATTCTAAATATCAAATATATCTTAAGCTGAATTTTTGGTATTTTCTGAAAAACTTCAATTTTTGATGAATAGTGAAACCACTTAGTGGTAGTTAAAAAAACCGACTTTTTCATTTAAATGAAATTTTACCACTTCTGTGAATTGAATTTCAAAAATACGACATACATGGTTGTTATCAAGAAGTAAAATTTGGTTCATTAAGATGAAAATAATTTTTGGTGAATAGTAGCTTTTGACTTTTATTTACCGCGGTTAAAGGTAAATAGGTTAATTCAAGGTAAAAAGAATATTATAATAAACAAAATATACCTTGAAACTTGTTCAAACCTTATTGGTTGAGTCATTAACGACCATGGTAATCTTTGGGTCTATTTTGGGACCCCATATATCAACTTGGATGTGAAAATGACAATTTAGATTAATTAATTTAATGTGAAGAAAAAATTAACATTAACAAACAGCTTTTAGTAATTAAATTTTATAAGGTTTTATACAAGTACTATTTTCTACTATAAATATTCATTGAAAATATATAAAGCTTTCATACAAGATATTATTTTTCTTTATAATTTTTAGACATCAAATAAATTAATTTACTTATGACACAATAATGATAGAGTATTTACCTCATTAATAAATGATTATAATAAATAAGATTATAATGACTAAAATATTATACAAAACATGTCCAATTCTGATTGGATAATTTTATTTCGATTATTAGTTATCTTATATTATACCATAATGATTTTTGGACCATTAGAAACCGAATATCATTATATAATAAAAAAATGTTTTCACACTTTCTTAAAGAGCCCCACCTCTCCCTTATAAAAGAAGACCATTTCCATCCAATTTCTCACACCTCTCAAGCCATTTGTATCGTCCAAACTCTGATAAATTAAGATCCGTACATATCTATCCTCCTCCTAGAAGCCTTAACATTGGCAGAAGGCATTTCAAGAAGTCATTTGGTTCAAACCAAAGAGAGTTACCGAAATTAAAGGTAACGGTTTCTCTTAAATTATTTTCTTTTATTTTACATCCCAGGCCCCTATAATATTTTTATTTCCATTATTTTGTAACAAAACCATTATCCTAAACATAATAGGATGTTGTTATGACAAGGATTTGAACAACACGTACACACACCTCCATCTAATGGATGAAGAACATAACGTTTCTGTTGATTGCAAACAAAGGCCTCATGAAATGATGATTGTTCAATTACATCTTACTGCCTATCATAGTGGAAATTATGATGGAACTATATTTATATATGATATATATTATGTTTATTATTTCCTTATGCTTATGTAATTACCATTTATAGCATGCCTTTATGGTTTCCATAGTGGGTAAATACGATAATCTCATTTGGGGAAGTGCGGACTACCGCCCCCTCAAAGTGATTTGATTAGTTAATGCCATATGTGGGATGTATAAATGATGGAGTTAATGGTATTATATATGTTATTATACTGGAATTATAATATAAGTATGCATAATTATGTTTTAATTCCATTAAAATAAGAAATAGAAGTTAAATTAGCATTCATGCGTACGTACGACTTACCGTCTCCATGAACGATGCATTTCATTTCTTACCTCTAAATTTTATGTACTATTATAAAAACATGTATATACTGGATATATATGATATATATGATATCCAAATCATGAATAAAATTCTTGATATAATGAACTGTTGACCACATGGACTACTTGTAAATATAAGACGTTCATTTTGACTCAAGTACCAAATATCGACAAAATAAACATTATTGACTTAAATGATTACGTAATGTTTATAACATGGTAATAAGTGATATAAAAGGAATAATAAACTTGAAAAAGGTTCTTAATCAGGTATAAATTAACTTTAGTATATTATTCAGGATATTAATGAACGATCGAGTCAAGTCGGACATGAGGTAAGGGATCCGACCTCTTTCTTTCTTTTCAAGCACTCTCTTTTATGTCATTTCTTTTATGCTACATGTTCTTATGTTGGAGGATGTTATTTTAAATTAACCATACTGTAATTTGTATTTTCATATGATGAGAGATCCCCTATTACACTCATTAATTCATTTTACGAAAGTGGCACCGTTAGGCTGCCGAATTTTTGTAAGGCATTTTTTTATCTCACTATTAATTCTGGGATATTTTTATTGTTCACCACCTATTTATTTCATGTGGTGTATTGTGTACTTCCATTTTCTAAATACTATCATTATTATCTTTATATTAATGGTATTATATGATTATTTTGGTTGTTAATAAATTTTTTTCATATGACTCGATTGAATTACAACGTGGTAAGGGGTCTTCATCTCACTAGATTTTATTCCCATGAGATTAATGCAATATTTACCACTATCTATTTTTGTGTGGTGTATGTACTGACCATTATTGTACTCTTTGTGCAACATATTTTCATTTATGAGTATTTACATCTTCATTGGATGATCCTTCTTTCATGTGGCATATGTTTTGTAAGTTACCAAATCGGTAAGGGAACTCATTAACCCAATACCCATTCTTTGGGTTGATCTTATCTTTCTATTTATGTCTTCCTATGAATATGTGTGAACACTTAATATACACTTGTATTCAGTGTATTTATATTTGTCACACATAATTATGAGATCTATTTATCCTAAATTTAAGAATACCATCTTTATAAGGGATTTCATCTCAATTTACATTTCCATTGAGACTTCATTATTGTTAGGAACCAATTCACTAATTTATCATTTATATACTATCCTTTGACATATTATATCATTAATCCATTTATTCTCATGATGTTATAAAATTCTGATTAAAAGTTATTTCTCAATTATTTGTATTCAAGCATCTCTCTTTTTGTTAAAAACTCTTTAACTAAAATATCATTTTAAATGTTTTAAATATTTATTCTTCTAAATATTTCTCATTAGTTTCCATGTTTTCAAAATGAGTTTTAGGATTTATTTATATGGACATTAATGTTTTCAAATGATAATTCCTTTAAAAGCTACAGAGTGGTATGGGACACTTTGATTCAAAAATCTCTTTTTAAATGGTTTTGAAATGATTTGATAAAGTGGGATGTGGAAATGTTATCTTTACTTTATAATTGTGTTATGTGTTATGATTACGTTATCGTTATAGGGAATTGTTTATGTATATGGGTGGTTCCATGATAAACCTAGTGCGGGTGAGCACGAGATAGCTCTTCAATGCATTGGGTAACGTGATGGAGGTAAACGTGATGTTTCTCCTAAGAGATTTAGGGAATGTACTGTGATGGGTATTCCAAGTGTAACTCCCTACGTAGCTATGATAGATACAATGTATCTTTGATATAGATGCCATAAGTAACCTTTATGATTTATGATTTGTGTGTTTTATTCATAAATCTTATGATTTCATAAGGTATGTTATGATAGAAAAGTATGGTTTCATGGATTTGTATTTATTGTTGGGCTAATGTTTTCCTTCCTTATTTTATAACCCTTAATGAGCTTTTTATTCTCATCCCTAGTTTTTGATATTTTTTCTACAGGACTTCAAGATGAATAGGTTCAAGAATGGTTTCAAGAAAAAGTCATGCTATCTAAAACATGGAACTAGAAATGTGTATCTTTAAGAGTTTTTATTTTATGAAATAAATGGATACTGAGTATAAGTGTCTACTTTTAATATTCATGTTCTTATGTAATAGTTATGGCCTAATTCTCTAAATCTCTAAACCTGAAAAGATCCCTAATGTGAATTATTCATTTAATTCATGATTATGTAATGTTTAAGGCCGGGTCCTTAAAGTAGTTGTATAGTTTGTTACATAAAGTTTGGTCTTCCATAAGGTAAATATTGATAATAATATTCCTTGTGGTCTTCCAAAGTTGTTAAATATTCCTCAATTTAAGTCATAGTGTATCATTATTTAATTAATTATCATTTACCTTGAGCTCGGGTAGGTTATGATGTTATATGGGTGGCAGTGGATTATTTGAAAAAATATTCTCACTTTATAGTGATCAAGGGGTCAATCATAGTGGATATTTTATCAAGGTACTATTTATATGAGGATGTGAGACTCCATAAATTTCATAGGAAATAAATATTTTATTATGATCCACATTTTACCTATAGTGTGTGTAGGGTTATCTAGCATAATTTTGGATCCTATTTGTTCCTAAGAATTGTTATTCATCCATAAATAGACAGTGAGATAGGGTGGACCATTCAGACTCATAAAGTCATAAAGACATGTTGCATTCGTGTGTCATGTATTCTGTATGTTCATAGAAGAGGTATTTTTCTTTGGTCATGTTTGATTAAACCAATATTTGTCACTGGAAAATTAGTATGTCGTTATTTTAATTTTTGTAACGATTACCTTTCCATTCTCCATTTTTCTGGACTAGGGTTAGAGAGTCATCAATTATCAATCCAAAAAATGTATAGAATAGAATAGATATGGACTAATTAATTAATGAGAGGATTAATTCATCAAGGGGTCATCATAATTCCTATTATTATCATATTATGAGACCTATAAGGTTTTATGTTGGATATCTTGTGTTCTTAAAGGCAAATCCTCTTCATTGGAAGTAATGGTTCTATCATGGAAGTAAGCTTTCTCCCTAGTTTGTTATGACTTTCTAAGTGCTTTATCACATTAAAGTAGTGACATATCAAATATAAATCCGCCAAAAAATAATTCAGATATGTAATTAATTTCATGTGTTGAAACATTTCCATTATCTTTATGTTGAATCTCACATCATTTATTGGGGCGAGATCGATGTTGATGATGTTGCGAACTTTGAGGAGTGACCTATGGAGATCCAAGACCACTAAGATAATGTGTTGAACATAAATATTCTTCCCTTGGTTAATATCTTTTAGTGAAACTATGTCACGGGGTAGAGTACCTGAGAATGTGAGTCAAAAATCCACACTTTTACCCCAAACTATTTTATGTTTATCTCTTCCTTTTGTAGTGCTGATTTTTTGTGGTTGAATGTATTTTTTGGTTAATGATATAGTTTCCTTTGGGTGTTATATTGATGTTATTTTCTCTCATTTCATATTTATCTCCCCTACCTTAATGTTTCGGATATGGTGGTTGGGTTTTAATTGTTTCTCTTTGTTCTTATGAGTTATGTGGTTGAGCTATTTTGATGGTGATACTCTTTAGAGGTATCACATGGTGTGGTTGTTTAAATAACCCTTTTTCTTTATTTTCTCTCCATGTTTGGTTTTAGATTATTGGGGATGATAATGGTTTGAGAGGTATCTAATGTAAGATCCCAAATCAAAGAATCCATTCCTATTAAAATATTTGGGTGTTGGAGGGACATGAAGGATGTTATAAAGACTTATGAGTTGCTTTGGAGTAAAGTGGAGGGAGTCGAACGAAAAAATTTCTTCTGTTGTGTCGGGTCAGTAGCTATGGTATAAAAGAGAGTGTTTGTGGTGTTGGTTGGATTATATCAATGGTTTAGTGTCCAATAATAGTTTAGGGCTTGATTAATCTCGGAAAAATTAGGGGGTAGATGCCTCATGGTCTTATGTCTGTAGTGAAAAGGCCTCATGGTGGAATTTGGTTGATTTTGAAAATTTCAGCACCCCTATGGTATATAGCTGGATTGCGCCATAGGCTACCATTTAGTTTTCAATGTTATATGGAATGATGGTTTAGTTTATGAAACAATACCCCTTCACCTTCTATAGTATCTTTTATACAAATCCATCGATTGATCTCAGGTTCCCACTAACCAGGTGCGTTATAGGACAGTATCCTTCCTTGTGTCGTAGTTTTCCATGTTTGGGGATGTTTTACAGCATGGTCCAAGATGTTGCTCCATGGTCTTATAAATTTCAATTTTCCTATAAATACCTCAAATCCAATCTGAATCCCAATTTTCTCTAAAACATATCATTGAACCCCTATGCACCCCCAATGTTCTTTTAAGAAGACATTGAATCCCCTTTCAATCAAGACTTATCCATGGATTCTAGAGATCAATCTATGATGATCCAAGGTAGGTTTTAATATTTTCTTGTGGGTTATTCATCATTAGATTTTGTTTTCTTCTTTTTATTCTTTCCATACTATGAGGTTTTATCTCCATCATTATATTAGGTTTTTCTTTGATTTTTTATCATGAATTCATGTCATGAAGTCCTTATGTGATCAAACCTTATTTGATGGAGTGTTAATCATAGATCTATGTTGTAATTATATTTACATTTAAATTAATTCATAATGTAAGGTAGGGAATTTATTTATTCTTCTATTTATTTACATGAAATCATAAATTTACCATGGTTTATCCCTTTGTAAGGTTGTGGGAATATGTTAATAAAAATTAAATCTTATTAAATAATGATATTCATTTCTGGATAGTGATTGGATGTTGATGTTTTCCAGCATGGTAAAGGTTTGCCTCTAGAATTACTATATAGTGTTATATCTATGTTATGGTTGTTAGAATGTTTTTCTGCTTATATTTGAATGATTAATTGATTAAATTGGTAAATAACATAAATATGGTAATAATTTTTTGGTTGGATAATAATTAAATAATAGGAATATTTAATGAATCTTGTGATACTTATAATTTAATGGAAACCAAATAGATATTAAATTCATGATTAAATTCTTAGGTTATTCTTCCATGTGTCAGTGAAATTAGATAAATGACCTAAAGTTTTAATTATTGGTGATGATATTAAAAATTAAAGGTGTATTTGTAACACCCGAGATTTTTATGAGTAATATTTTGTTCAAAGGAATCTTTCACTACACACTTGCTTGGCTTACTTTACATGTAATCGCGACCTTCCTCGATAGCTTGCGTCGTACGCAATACCGAGTTTCACTAAACAACGATATGCTATTAAAATATTATTAAAACTAGCCGTTATGAATAGTAATAACCACTTTTTGAAATTTTATAAATTTTATTTTTCAAAATGGACTTCATTTTTGGATTCGGAATACCGAAATTAGCCTAGGGTGAAATTTTGGTATTTTTCTGAAAACATTCTATTTTTGATGAATAGTAAAACCACTAAGTGGTAGGTTAAAAACTGAATTTTGCATAAAACTTAATTTTACCGCTTCTGCGAATGGAATTTTGAAAATCCGATAGACACGGTTGATATCAGTAAGTAAAATGTGGTTCAATGAGATAAAAATAATTTTTTGGTGAATAGTAACTTTTTACTTTTTTTACTGCGGTTAATAGTAAATAGGGTAACTAAGGGTAAATTTGATATTACTATTACCCTAACACATGTACTAATTATATTGGATAAGTGTAATTCGACCAAAAACAACCTTATGAATAAAATATGACCATTTAGTCCCACTTGAGTTAGATTAGGACATTTATTATTAATTTATTTAAAGAAGGGTTAAAATAGTTAAAATCAAAGTTTAATAAGTAAATCATTTTTAATATGGGGTTATACATAAGATAAATTCGACAATAAATATTCATTAGAATGCTAAAACGATTTCCTACATAATGGAATTTTATTTATAATTTTTAGACATTAAATAATTTAATTTAATTATGACACAACGATGATGCAGTAATTATCTTATTTATGAAATATTGACATAATTGATGTTATAAACACCAAAATAAATGTAATTTGAGACTTTTTATGAATTAAACTAATTTTCTAGGTTACTATGATATATTAGTGTTGATTTAATCAACTTGGTTCGAACATATAATTCTGTTATGATTTTCACAAAAATCATATATCAAATAGTGTCAAAATTGACACAAAATAGTTTTTAAATCAAATATTATATTATTAATTTTTATTTTATTCCTACAAATCTAAGGTTCAGCCAAATGACTTAGATAAGGATATATATATTAATAATAAACAATTTGGGGTTCGTTTGGCATGTTATAGTAAGTGTATTTACCATATAGTGAAAGAAAACAAAAAGACATGGTAAAAGTTAAGTTAT
Organism: Viscum album; assembly: GCA_963277665.1. Classification (NCBI taxonomy): domain Eukaryota; kingdom Viridiplantae; phylum Streptophyta; class Magnoliopsida; order Santalales; family Viscaceae; genus Viscum; species Viscum album. Next base: position 520,016,770 of record OY728141.1, read on the forward strand.
TTAACTTAGAGTTAAATCTAATTGATAAGGTTAAAATAATACCCTAAACTTGTCTAAATCCTATTGGTTGATAGTATTTCGACCCATACCGACTTTAGATTCGAAATAATACCCTTTGAAACCATTATAAACCGATTTTTACTTTAATATAAAATAATATTTTGAGATATTCCTAAGGTGCCCCTCTCCTCCCTTATAAAAGGGCACCTCCTCCCCCTCCTCCTCACACCAATTTGAGCACTCAAGCTCGGCCAACCCCTGCCATTTTCTCCTCTCCACTTCCCTAGAATAATCCTAGAGGTCCTGGCCTTCTACAAAGACCAATCTTAGTTCCCTAAGTGGAGGATTAAAAGAGGCGTTCCAAAGAAGAGGTAATATCCATTACCGATCTTTTCAATTTCTTTCTTCTTCAACTTCTTCTTCTTTAGTTGTTTCATTATAAAGTAATAACATCAGTATTAATTACATACTGATATGTTATTATAAATATGAAACAACCCTAATTCACCTTCTATCCATCCTACGGCAAAATGAAATCACCGTGCGTGCGTACGTACGGAATACCGTCTCCACGCCGTGGTGTAATGTATTTTCCACCATCACCTTACAAGGATGGTTATAATGGTGTAATGAGTAACTATTTATGATTATTATAATGTAATATTGATACTGAAATAATATATATATATACTCAAATACAATTCCATGATCATAGGAACGATATCATCACCCGTGCGTACGTACGAAATACCGTCTCCACGATGTGATGCGACTCGTTCTACATGATCATCATTACATAGTAATTATATAAATGAATTGAATGAATAAATATGATATATGTTACACTAATACCATTCTGGATATAAGGTATCTATAACCTTAAAATAAGAATAAGAATTTATTCGACAAAATACGCATAAGAACAAAAGGCAATAAAGACCCGAGTAACAAGTAACAATGAAATATTACTAACAAGAAGCTAATAATATCACCATATATGATATCATATCAATATGTATTATTCTGGAATAAGTCAATAACATTATTTAAACCATTATACAGGAGTTTCGTACACGTACAAAGCAAATCGGACCTAAGGTAAGGGAAATATCACAATCTCATTTTTATCCGAGATTGTTTATTTGTAAGTATTTACTGGGGTGTATTTTATCATCCACATCCATGTTTCATCAATATGTAATATTATTTCCATCCACCTACAATTGTTTAAATCCATTTTTACCCTTCGGTGAGTTTTTAGTAATACGTATGAAAGGAATCTTTTGTCGTTTTTCGTACGAGGTACTTTTTGACTTTTCCGACAAAAGTACGAAGAATGTTTTTTTTAACTTATACGGCATGAATGGATTTTTAAAACATTATTTCCAAGAAACTTACTTTACAAGTTTTCAAGCTTATTTTTAATCAACATCTTTTATTTTAAAGTTTTATGACATGTTATGAAAGGAAAAATGTTTTTGAAGTAGAAAGGATATTTTCCTCAAGAATGGAGTTCAAGTATTTTATCAAAATTATTTTCCATCTAAGATAATAAAAGGGTTCTGTTTTTATCCCTATTATTAAATTGGTTTGATTATGTTGTGATGGAAATATTTTTATGAATTCCTTTATCTTATATGAATTGTTTTATGATGTCATGTTGTTTAAGAATCCCATTTTTATTACATGGGTTACGCTATGATGTATGGTTTATGATTATGTGGCACACATAAGAAAGGATTAATTATAAGTTGGGTGGGACCTATATCTCCCTCCAATGCATTGGGTAAAGATTTTATATCTCATGAGATAGACATGGCTGGAACGGTAGGTTATACCGGTTCAGTGAAACAAGACTGGAACGTGGGTGAATCGGTTCAGAAAGGGACTTTGTCCACTAAGATAGTCTTGGCAATGAGTCATGACTAACAAGAAATGATTTTCCATGATTATGTGTGCATGCCAAAAAGTTTCAAGTTTTATGTTATGATTATGGGGATCTCATTTTCACTTCTATGATTTGTTCCATGTTAAGATATTATGATCTCTTTTGCAGGTTATGATTTTCAAAAAGATATGATATGATTTTTATTTCCTTTATTTTCCCTTGCTGAGCATTTGAGCTCACCCTTTTATGTTTTCTTTTCCTCAGGTCAAGAAGATGGATATTAAGTAGAATATGCTAAAAGGGACCCTAGATATGATGAAATAAATGTGAGACACTGTAGAAGATTTATGAACCAATTGTTTATGTTTCCCAGTTTCTAAAGACACTATACCTATACGGTCCTTTGTGGTTTTGTCATATGTTGTAATAAGTGTGCTTCAATTTTGAAGTATTAACAATGTATGTAATGTATGGGTCGTTATAGTTGGTATCAGAGGAAAGGTATAGTCAACCTTTGGAAACTAGGATGTGAAAGCCTTAGTAAGAACCCTAAGGATAAGTCTAAGCATAGAACACAATCTTAGTGTTTTAGAAATGGCCATGAATACCCTAGGATAAGACCTTAAGTGTGAAATTTTATCCTTGATTATGTGGTTTTCCTATTATAATTAGTGTTGCTCACACTATTCTTCTTGGTTTTAGTCAATGGCTGGAACCCGAAGGAACAGTGTTAATGCGGAATGCGATGGGCAATGAAATGATTGTCCCCCTGAGCAACCAAACGATATGGGAGCTGGAATGCAAAATCTTGTAGCCATGCTCACACAACTTTCTCAAGCTATGAATCATGCAGGACTTCCAAACGAGCAAAGGAAGGAGCAACATTCTGTTGAATCCTTCATGAGGCAGCGTCCACCTTCTTTCAGTGGGTCTACTGATCCATTAGTTGCTAAACAATGGATTAGTACTACTGAAAAGATATTTTCAGTTCTTCAATGTTCTGAACATGATAAAGTCATCCTAGCAGTGTATCGTTTGGAAGGAGATGCTGATCAATGGTGGAATCTTATTAAGAATATGAGGCAAAGGGATGAAATTGAGTCTATGGAATGGGACGAGTTCAAGAACTTATTTTTTAATAAGTACTTCCCTCGTATTCTCCGAACAAAGAAGGAGAAAGAGTTTCTTGAACTGAAGCAAAGGGATGATGAATCTGTTGGTACCTATGAAGCAAATTTTACAATACTTGCAAGGTATGCTTCTGGTATTATTATCCAACCTGAGAGTAAGATCGATCGATTCTTTAGTGGCTTAAAACCAAGTCTTCGAAGGGATTTATCCATAAGGGACTTCAATAGCTATGAGGAAATCGTTCGATGTGCTCTCAAAGTCGAGATGGATATTGGAGTAACCCATCAGTCACATGGGTTTGATAAGAATAGGAAGATGGAATTCAAAGGAAAATATAAAGAGAACACTGAAAAGAAGATGAGCTTTCCCTTATGCTCAAAGTGTGGAAAGAAACCTGGAGGGAGTTGTCTTAAAGGGACAGGTAAATGTTTCAATTGTGGAAAGGAAGGTCATCGGGCATTTGAATGCCGCGATAATGGGAAGAAGATGTCTAATGATGCAAACAAAGGAAGGGATACACAGAATGAACCTACTACACTTCAATGTTTCAAGTGCAAGGAGATGGGGAATTATGCCAATAAATGCCCAAATCCAAGGGTTGATGATGATGGTCGATGTCAACAAAATATTAAGGCTAAAGACAAAGGAAAGTCACATGCAATTTCTATCAGCGATGTGGAGTACGATAACGAAGTGGTGAAAGGTACACTTACCATCCACTCAAAAGTAGCAAATGTTTTATTTGATTCTGGATCCACCCACTCTTTTATTTCTGAAAAATTTTCTAAGGGTATCACCGTATTACGTCAACAATTAGATGTTGAGTTAGCTGTGACAACACCTAATGGCACAACAGTCGCATCAAACGTTTATAATTCTTCTCCGATCGAAGTTTGTGGGAAAGTGCTTCCTGAAAATCTTGTGATCATTCCTTTAGTGGAATTTGATGTGATTCGTGGCAGGGATTGGCTTTCTCTACATGGAGCTCATATCAATTGCCAAAGAAGGGAAGTCACATTTCATATTCCAGATCAATCTACGATCGTCTATCGATGCAAGGATGAATATAACCTTCCAGTGGAAATTCCTTCCATCTTATGGGTCTTGATTCCACTAAATGAAGGTTATTTATCTCAAATGGTTGGTGAGAAACTTACGATTAAGAATATGCCCATCATACGGGATTTTGATGATGTCTTTCCGGAGGAATTACCAGGTATTCCACCAAATCGTGAAGTTGAGTTTTCAATAGAACTCGTACCGGGTGCTTTGCCTATTTCAAAGACACCTTATAGAATGGCCCCAATTGAGTTGCAGGAATTGAAGAAGAAAATCCAAGAGAATCTTGATAAGGGATTCATACGCCCTAGTGCGTCACCTTGGGGATCACCTGTTCTATTTGTTAAGAAGAAAGATGGATCAATGAGACTCTGCATTGATTATCGAGAACTTAACAAGATCACTATCAAGAAAAAATATCCTCTCCCACTCATTGATGACTTATTTGACCAACTACGCGGAGCTCAATACTTTTCCAAGATTGATCTTCGTTCAGGGTATCATCAATTAAGGGTCAAAAGGGAGGATATACCAAAGACGGCTTTCCGTACAAGGTATGGACACTATGAATTTATAGTGATGCCATTTGGTCTTACTAATACCCCTGCTATCTTCATGGATCTAATGAATAGAGTCTTTAGAGACTATCTTGATCAATTTGTTGTAGTCTTTATAGACGATATTCTTGTCTATTCAAAGAGAAAGGAAGAGCATGAAGATCACTTGAGAATTATATTGAAGACCCTGAGAAAGGAGAATCTTTATGCCAAATTTACCAAGTGTGAATTTTGGCTTCAAAAAGTTGCATTTTTGGGCCACATAATCTAAAAAGAGGGGATATCTGTGGATCCAGCAAAAACAGAGGTTATCGAAAGATGGTCAAGACCAACAACAGTAACTGAGATCCGAAGTTTTCTTGGTTTGGCTGGATATTATCGACGTTTTTTAAAAGATTTTTCACGCTTATCTAATCCACTCACCAAGTTGACTCGAAAAGGAGTTAAGTTTGTTTGGACAGAGGAATGTGAAGAGAATTTCAAGGAGTTGAAAAGAAGGTTATCCAGTGCACCTGTGCTCACATTGCCTTGTAGTGGAGAAATGTTTGTGATCTACAGTGATGCATCCAAGAAGGGATTGGGGTGTGTTATTATGCAAAATGATATGGTGATAGCTTATGCCGCACGACATTTGAAAATCCATGAGCAAAATTACCCAACACATGATTTGGAGTTGGATGTGGTAATCTTTGCATTAAAGATTTGGAGGCATTACCTTTATGGTGAAAGGTGTGATATTTATACTGATCATAAAAGTTTAAAGTATATTTTCACACAAAAGGAGTTGAATATGCGTCAAAGAAGATGGTTGGATATGATTAAGGATTACGAATGCTCAATCCATTACCAACCTGGGAAAGCAAACAAGGTGGAAGATGCATTAAGTCGACAAGACCATGCTAGTTTATCCATGATGAGGATCACAAAAGATCCAATATTTATGGATTTACAAAGGATGGATCTTGGAATTATAATGGAAGAGGAAAAATCTTATCTTTCTCAAATGAATGTTCAACCATCTATACATGTGAAGATTAAAGAGGCATAGAAAGAAGATGTCGAGTTACAAAAGAAGGTGAGAAATGTTCCTGAATTTAACCTTGATTGTGATGGATAATAATGTTCAGGAATCGGGTTTGTGTTCCTCCCATCCCTGAATTAAAGAAGGAGCTACTGGATGAGGCTCATAGTTCATCATTCTCTATTCATCCTGGAAGCACGAAGATGTATAGGGACCTGAAAGAGTGCTTCTGGTGGGATGGCATGAAAAGAGATGTTGCGGAATATGTCTCTCGATGCTTGGTTTGTCAACAAGTTAAAGCTGAGAGACAGAAGTCTAAGGGGATGTTACAACCATTACCCATACCCGAATGGAAATGGGAAAACATCACTCTGGACTTTGTCACAGGACTTCCTAAAACATTCAAAGGAAATAATTCTATTTGGGTCATAGTTGATCGTCTTACAAAGTCTGCACACTTCATTGCTATTATAGAGGATTTCTCTCTAGATCATCTTGCCAGGATATATGTAAAGGAAGTAGTAAGATTGCATGGAGTACCACTTTCTATTATATCTGATCGGGATCCGAGATTTACCTCGAAGTTCTGGCGAAGTCTTCAACACACTCTGGATACAGAGTTGAGTTTCAGAACTTCTTATCATCCCCAGACAGACGGTCAGTCTGAGAGAACAATTCAAACCCTAGAAGATATGTTGAGAGCTTGCTCTATGGATTTCAAAGGAGGTTGGGATCAACACCTACCTTTGGTGGATTTTTCTTATAATAATAGCTTTCACTCCAGTATTCAGATGGCTCCTTATGAAGCTCTCTATGGAAAGAAATGCAGGACTCCAACTTGCTGGGATGAAGTTGGGGAAAGAAATCTATTAGGACCTGATCTCGTTGATGAAATGGCAGAAAAGGTCAGATCTATTCAACAACACATAAGAGCAGCTCAGAGTCGACAGAAAAGTTATGCCGACAACCGAAGAAAAGACCTAGAGTTTGAAGTGGGTGATAAAGTGTTCTTACGAATATCTCCCTAGAAGAGGGTTATGGGATTTGGAAAGAAGGGGAAGTTGAGCCCTAGATATATCGGTCCTTTCGAAATACTAGATCATGTTGGAAAGGTAGCTTACCTATTGGTGCTTCCACCGAATCTCTCTCAAGTTCACGATGTGTTCCACGTATGTCTCTTGAGAAAGTACATACCTGATCCTTCACATGTACTCAACTCAGAAGTTGTACCGCTGGAGCAAGATCTTTCTTATGAAGAACAGCCGATAGAGATTCTGGATCATAGCGAAAAAGTCCTACGAAACAAGACCACTCGATTGGTGAAAGTTTTATGGAGGAACCACCAATTAGAAGAAGCTACATGGGAGCTTGAGTATATGATGAGGGAGAAGTATCCTCATCTGTTTGTTACAAAGTGATGAATTTCGTGGGCGAAATTCTTTTTAAGGGGGGTAGATTGTAACACCCGAGATTTTTATGAGTAATATTTTGTTCAAAGGAATCTTTCACTATAAACTTTCTTGGTTTACTTTACACGCAATCGCGACCTTCCTCAATAGCTTGCGTCGTACGCAATACCGAGTTTCACTAAACAACGATATACTATTAAAATATTATTAAAACTAGCCGTTATGAATAGTAATAACCACTTTTTGAAATTTTATAAATTTTATTTTTCAAAATGGACTTCATTTTTGGATTCGGAATTCCGAAATTAGCATAGGGTGAAATTTTGGTATTTTTCTGAAAACTTTCAATTTTTGATGAATAGTGAAACCACTAAGTGGTAGGTTAAAAACTGAATTTTGCATAAAACATAATTTTACCGCTTCTGTGAATGGAATTTCGAAAATCCGACAGACACGGTTGATATCAGTAAGTAAAATGTGGTTCAATGAGATAAAAATAATTTTTTGGTGAATAGTAACTTTTTAATTTTTTTTACTGCAGTTAATAGTAAATAGGGTAACTAAGGGTAAATATGATATTACTATTACCCTAACACATTTCATAATTCTATTGGATAAGTGTAATTCGATCAAAAACAACCTTATGAATAAAATATGACCATTTAGGCCCACTTGAGTTAGATTAGGACATTTATTATTAATTTATTTAAAGAAGGGTTAAAATAGTTAAAATCAATGTTTAATAAGTAAATAATTTTTAATATGGGGTTGTACATAAGATAAATTCGACAATAAATATTCATTAGAAATCTAAAAAAATTTCCTACATAATGGAATTTTATTTATAATTTTTAGACATTAAATAATTTAATTTAATTATGACACAACGATGATGCAGTAATTATCTTATTTATGAAATATTGACATAATTGATGTTATAAACACCAAAATAAATGTAATTTGAGACTTTTTATGAATTACACTAATTTTATAGGTTACTATGATATATTAGTGTTGATTTAATCAACTTGGTTCGAACATATAATTCTGTTATGATTTTCACAAAAATCATATATCAAATAGTGTCAAAATTGACACAAAATAGTTTTTAAATCAAATATTATATTATTAATTGTTATTTTATTCCTAAAAATCTAAGGTTCGGCCAAATGACTTATATTAGTATATATAGATTAATAATAAACAATTTGGGGTTCGTTTGGCATGTTATAGTAAGTGTATTAACCATATAGTGAAAGAAAACAAAAAGACATGGTAAAAGTTAAGTTATTTAACTTATAGTTAAATCTAATTGATAAGGTTAAAATAATACCCTAAACTTGTCTAAATACTATTGGTTGATAGGATTTAGACCCATCCCGACTTTATCTTTGAAATAATACCCTTTGAAACCATTATAAACCGATTTTTATTTTAATATAAAATAATATTTTGAGATATTCCTAAGGTGCCCCTCTCCTCCCTTATAAAAGGGCACCTCCTCCCCCTCCTACTCAAACCAATTTGAGCACTCATGCTCGACCAAACCCTGCCATTTTCTCCTCTCCACTTCCCTAGAATAATCTTAGAGGTCCTGGTTTTCTTCAAAGAACAATCTTAGTTCCCTAAGTGGAGGATTCAAAGAGGCGTTCCAAAGAAGAGGTAATATCCATTACCGATCTTTTCAATTTATTTCTTCTTCAACTTCTTCTTCTTTAGTTGTTTCATTATAAAGTAATAACATCAGTATTAATTACATACTGATATGTTATTATAAATATGAAACAACCCTAATTCACCTTCTATCCATCCTACGGAAAAATGAAATCACCGAGCGTGCGTACGTACGGAATACCGTCTCCACGCCGTGGTGTAATGTATTTTCCACCACCACCTTACAAGGATGGGTATAATGGTGTAATGAGTAACTATTTATGATTATTATAATGTAATATTAATTCTGAAATAATATATATATATACTCAAATACAATTCCACGATCATAGGAACGATATCATCACTCGTGGGTACGTACGAAATATCGTCTCCACGATGTGATGCGACTCGTTCTACATGATCATCAGTACATAGTAATTATATAAATGAAATGAATGAATAAATATGATATATGTTACACTAATACCATTCTGGATATAAGGTATCTATAACCTTAAAAGAATAATAAGAATTTATTTGACAAAACACGCATAAGAACAAAAGGCAATAAAGACTCGAGTAACAAGTAACAATGAAATATTACTAACAAGAAGCTAAGAATATGACCATATATGATATCATATCAATATGTATGATTCTGGAATAAGTCAATAACATTATTTAAACCATTATACAGGAGTTTCGTACACGTACAAAGCAATTCGGACCTAAGGTAAGGGAAATATCACAATCTCATTTTTATCTGAGATTGTTTATTCGTAAGTATTTACTGGGGTGTATTTTATCATCCACATCCATGTTTCATCAATATGAAATATTATTTCCATCCACCTACAATTTTTTAAATCCATTTTTACCCTTCGGTGAGTTTTTAGTAATACGTATGAAAGGAATCTTTTGTCGTTTTTCGTACGAGGTACTTTTTGACTTTTCCGAAAAAAGTATGAAGAATGTTTTTTTTAACTTATACGGCATGAATGGATTTTTAAAACATTATTTCTAAGAAACTTACTTTACAAGTTTTCAAGTTTATTTTTAATCAACTTCTTTTATTTTAATGTTTTATGACATGTTATGAAAGGAAAAATGTTTTTGAAGTAGAAAGGATATTTTCCTCAAGAATGGAGTTCAAGTATTTTATCAAAATTATTTTCCATCTAAGATAATAAAAGGGTTCTGTTTTTATACCTATTATTACATTGGTTTGATTATGTTGTGATGGAAATATTTTTATGAATTCCTTTATCTTATATGAATTGTTTTATGATTTCATGTTGTTTAAGAATCCCATTTTTATTACATGGGTTACGCTATGATGTATGGTTTATGATTATGTGGCACACATAAGAAAGGATTCATTATAAGATGGGTGGGACCTATATCTCCCACCAATGAATTGGGTAAAGATTTTATATCTCATGAGATTGACATGGCTGGAATGGTAGGTTATACCGGTTCAGTGAAACAGGACTGGAACGAGGGTGACTCGGTTCAGAAAGGGACTTTGTCCACTAAGATAGTCTTGGCAATGAGTCATGACTAACAAGAAATGATTTTCAATGATTATGTGTGCATGCCACAAAGTTTCAAGTTTTATGTTATGATTATGGGGATCTCATTTTCACTTCTATGATTTGTTCAATGTTAAGATATTATGATCTCTTTTGCAGGTTATGAATTTCAAAAAGATATGATATGATTTTTATTTCCTTTATTTTCCCTTGCTGAGCATTTGAGCTCACCCTTTTCTGTTTTCTTTTCCCCAGGTCAAGAAGATGGATATTAAGTAGAATATGCTAAAAGGGACCCTAGATATGATGAAATAAATGTGAGACACTGTAGAAGATTTATGAACCAATTGTTTATGTTTCCTAGTTTCTAAAGACACTATACCTATACGGTCCTTTGTGGTTTTGTCATATGTTGTAATAAGTGTGCTTCAATTTTCAAGTATTAACAATGTATGTAAAGTATGGGTCGTTATAGTTGGTATCAGAGGAAAGGTATAGTCAACCTTTGGAAACTAGGATGTGAAAGCCTTAGTAAGAACCCTAAGGATAAGTCTAAGCATAGAACACAATCTTAGTGTTTTAGAAATGGACATGAATACCCTAGGATAAGACCTTAAGTGTGAAATTTTATCCTTGATTATGTGGTTTTCCTATTATAATTAGTGTTGCTCACACTATTCTTCTTGGTTTTAGTCAATGGATGGAACCCGAAGGAACCGTGTTAATGCGGAATGCGATGGGAAATGCAATGATTGTCCCCCTGAGCAACCAAACGATAAGGGATCTGGAATGGAAAATCTTTTAGCCATGCTCACACAACTTTCTCAAGCTATGAATCATGAGGACTTTCAAACGAGCAAAGGAAGGAGCAACATTCTGTTGAATCCTTCATGAGGCTGCGTCCACCTTCTTTCAGTGGGTCTACTGATCCATTAGTTTCTGAACAATGGATTAGTACTACTGAAAAGATATTTTCAGTTCTTCAATGTTCTGAACATGATAAAGTCATCCTAGCAGTGTATCATTTGGAAGGAGATGCTGATCAATGGTGGAATCTTATTAAGAATACGAGGCAAAGGGATGAAATTGAGTCTATGGAATGGGACGAGTTCAAGAACTTATTTTTTAATAAGTACTTCCCTCGTATTCTCCGAACAAAGACGGAGAAAGAGTTTCTTGAACTGAAGCAAAGGGATGATGAATCTGTTGGTACCTATGAAGAAACTTTTACAAGACTTGAAAGGTACACTTATGGTATTATTATCCAACCTGAGAGTAAGATCGATCGATTCTTTAGTGGCTTAAAACCAAGTCTTCGAAGGGCTTTATCCATAAGGGACTTCAATAGCTACGAGGAAATCGTTCGATGTGCTCTCAAAGTCGAGATGGAGATTGGAGTAACCCATCAGTCACATGGGTTTGATAAGAATAGGAAGATGGAATTCAAAGGAAAATCTAAAGAGAACACTGAAAAGAAGATGAGCTTTCCCTTATGCTCAAAGTGTGGAAAGAAACATGGAGGGAGTTGTCTTAAAGGGACAGGTAAATGTTTCAATTGTGGAAAGGAAGGTCATCGGGCATTTGAATGTCGCGCTAATGGGAAGAAGATGTCTAATGATGCAAACAAAGGAAGGGATACACGGAATGAACCTACTACACTTCAATGTTTCAAGTGCAAGGAGATGGGGCATTATGCCAATCAATGCCCAAATCCAAGGGTTGATGATGATGGTCGACGTCAACAAAATATTAAGGCTAAAGAAAAAGGAAAGTCACATGCAATTTCTATCAGCGATGTGGAGTACGATAACGAAGTGGTGAAAGGTACACTTACCATCCACTCTAAATTAGAAAATGTTTTATTTGATTCTGGATCCACCCACTCTTTTATTTCTGAAAAATTTTCTAAGGGTATCACCGTATTACCTCAACAATTAGATGTTGAGTTAGCTGTGACAACACCTAATGGCACAACAGTCACATCAAAAGTTTATAATTCTTCTCCGATCGAAGTTTGTGGGAAAGTGCTTCCTGCAAATCTTGTGATCCTTCCTTTAGTGGAATTTGATGTGATTCTTGGCATGGATTGGCTTTCTCTACATGGAGCTCATATCAATTTCCAAAGAAGGGAAGTCACATTTAATATTCCAGATCAATCTACGATCGTCTATCGATGCAAGGATGAATATAACCTTCCAGTGGAAATTCCTTCCATCTTATGGGTCTTCATTCCACTAAATGAAGGTTATTTATCTCAAATGGTTGGTGAGAAACTTACGATTAAGAATATTCCCATCGTACAGGAGTTTGATGATGTCTTTCCGGAGGAATTACCTGGTCTTCCACCAAATCGTGAAGTTGAGTTTTCAATAGAACTCGTACCGGGTGCTTTGCCTATTTCAAAGACACCTTATAGAATTGCCCCAATTGAGTTGCAGGAATTGAAGAAGCAAATCCAAGAGAATCTTGATAAGGGATTCATACGCCCTAGTGCGTCACCTTGGGGAGAACCTGTTCTATTTGTTAAGAAGAAAGATGGATCAATGAGACTCTGCATTGATTATCGAGAACTTAACAAGATCACTATCAAGAACAAATATCCTCTCCCACGCATTGATGACTTATTTGACCAACTACGCGGAGCTCAATACTTTTCCAAGATCGATCTTCGTTCAGGGTATCATCAATTAAGGGTCAAAAGGGAGGATATACCAAAGACGTCTTTCCGTACAAGGTATGGACACTATGAATTTATAGTGATTCCATTTGGTCTTACTAATTCCCCTGCTATCTTCATGGAGCTAATGAATAGAGTCTTTAGAGACTATCTTGATCAATTTGTGGTAGTCTTTATAGACGATATTCTTGTCTATTCAAAGAGAAAGGAAGAGCATGAAGATCACTTGAGAATTGTATTGAAGTCCCTGAGAAAGGAGAATGTTTTTGCCAAATTTACCAAGTGTGAATTTTGGCTTAAAAAAGTTGCATTTTTGGGTCACATAATCTCAAAAGAGGGGATATCTGTGGATCCAGCAAAAACAGAGGTTATCGAATGATGGTCAATATCAACAACAGTAACTGAGATTCGAAGTTTTCTTGGTTTGGCTGGATATTATCGACGTTTTGTAAAAGCTTTTTCACGATTATCTAATCCACTCACCAAGTTGACTCGAAAAGGAGTTCAGTTTGTTTGGACAGAGGAATGTGAAGTGAATTTCAAGGAGTTGAAAAGAAGGTTATCCAGTGCACCTGTGCTCACATTGCCTTGTAGTGGAGAAAGGTTTGTGATCTACAGTGATGCATCCAAGAAGGGATTGGGGTGTGTTCTTATGCTAAATGATATGGTGATAGCTTATGCCTCACGACAGTTGAAAATCCATGAGCAAAATTACCCAACACATGATTTGGAGTTGGCTGCGGTAATCTTTGCATTAAAGATTTAGAGGCATTACCTTTATGGTGAAAGGTGTGATATTTATACTGATCATAATAGTTTAAAGTATATTTTCACACAAAAGGAGTTGAATATGGGTCAAAGAAGATGGTGGGAGCTGATTAAGGATTATGAATGCTCAATCCATTACCACCCTCGGAAAGCAAACAAGGTGGCAGATGCATTAAGTCAACAAGACCATGCTAGTTTATCCATGATGAGGATCACAAAAGATCCAATATTTATAGATTTACAAAGGATGGATCTTGGAATTATAATGGAAGAGGAAAAATCTTATCTTTCTCAAATGAATGTTCAACCATCTATACATGTGAAGATTAAAGAGGCATAGAAAGAAGATGTCGAGTTACAAAAGAAGGTGAGAAATGTTCCTGAATTTAACCTTGATTGTGATGGGATAATAAAGTTCAGGAATCAGGTTTGTGTTCCTCCCATCCCTGAATTAAAGAAGGAGATGCTGGATGAGGCTCATAGATCATCATTATCTATTCATCCTGGAAGCACGAAGATGTATAGGGACCTAAAAGAGTACTTCTGGTGGGATGACATGAAAAGAGATGTTGCTGAATATGTCTCTCGATGCTTGGTTTTTCAACAAGTTAAAGCTGAGAGACAGAAGTCTAAGGGGATGTTACAACCATTACCCATACCCGAATGGAAATGGGAAAACATCACTATGGACTTTGTCACATGACTTCCTAAAACATTAAAATGCAATAATGCTATTTGGGTCATAGTTGATCGTCTTACAAAGTCTGCACACTTCATTGCTATTAGAGAGGATTTATCTCTAGATCATCTTGTCAGGATATATGTAAAGGAAGTAGTAAGATTGCATGGAGTACCACTTTCTATTATATCGGATCGGGATCCGAGATTTACCTCGAAGTTCTGGCGAAGTCTTCAGCATACTCTGGATACAGAGTTGAGTTTCAGCACTTCTTATCATCCCCAGACAGACGGTTAGTCTGAGAGAACAATTCAAACCCTAGAAGATATGTTGAGAGCTTGCTCTATGGATTTCAAAGGAGGTTGGGATCAACACCTACCTTTGGTGGATTTTTCTTATAATAATATCTTTCACTCCAGTATTCAGATGGCTCCTTATGAAGCTCTCTATGGAAAGAAATGCAGGACTCCAACTTGCTGGGATGAAGTTGTGGAAAGAAAGCTATTAGGACCTGATCTCGTTGATGAAATGGCAGAAAAGGTCAGATCTATTCAACAACACATAAGAGCAGCTCAGAGCCGACAGAAAAGTTATGCCGACAACCGAAGAAAAGACCTAGAGTTTGAAGTGGGTGATAAAGTGTTCTTACGAATATCTCCCTGGAAGAGGGTTATGGGATTTGGAAAGAAGGGGAAGTTGAGCCCTAGATATATCGGTCCTTTCGAAATACTGGATCGTGTTGGAAAGGTAGCTTACCGATTGGCGCTTCCACCGAATCTCTCTCAAGTTCACGATGTGTTCCATGTATCTCTCCTGAGAAAGTACATACCTGATCTTTCACATGTACTCAACTCAGAAGTTGTACCGCTGGAGAAAGATCTTTCTTATGAAGAACAGCTGATAGAGATTCTGGATCATAGCGAAAAAGTCCTACGAAACAAGACCACTCGATTGGTGAAAGATTTATGGAGGAACCACCAATTAGAAGAAGCTACATGGGAGCTTGAGGATATGATGAGGGAGAAGTATCCTCATCTGTTTGTTACAAAGTGATGAATTTCGAGGGCGAAATTCTTTTTAAGGGGGGTTGAATGTAACACCCGAGATTTTTATGAGTAATATTTTGTTCAAAGGAATCTTTCACTATACACTTGCTTGGTTTACTTTACACGCAATCGCGACCTTCCTCGATAGCTTGCGTCGTACGCAATACCGAGTTTCACTAAACAACGATATGCTATTAAAATATTATTAAAACTAGCCGTTATGAATAGTAATAACCACTTTTTGAAATTTTATAAATTTTAGTTTTCAAAATGGACTTCATTTTTCGATTCGGAATACGGAAATTAGCCTAGGGTGAAATTTTGGTATTTTTCTGAAAACTTTCAATTTTTGATGAATAGTGAAACCACTAAGTGGTGGGTTAAAAACTGAATTTTGCATAAAACTTAATTTTACCGCTTCTGTGAATGGAATTTCGAAAATCCGACAGACACGGTTGATATCAGTAAGTAAAATGTGGTTCAATGAGATAAAAATAATTTTTTTCTGAATTGTAACTTTTTACTTTTTTTTACTACGGTTAATAGTAAATAGGGTAACTAAGGGTAAATATGATATTAATATTACCCTAAAACATTTCATAATTCTATTTGATAAGTTTAATTCGACCAAAAACAAACTTATGAATAAAATATGACCATTTAGTCCCACTTGAGTTAGATTAGGACATTTATTATTAATTTATTTAAAGAAGGGTTAAAATAGTTAAAATCAAAGTTTAATAAGTAAATAATTTTTAATATGGGGTTATACATAAGATAAATTCGACAATAAATATTCATTAGAAATATAAAAAGATTTCCTACATAATGGTATTTTATTTATAATTTTTAGACATTAAATAATTTAATTTAATTATGACACAACGATGATGCAGAAATTATCTTATTTATGAAATATTGACATAATTGATGTTATAAACACCAAAATAAATGTAATTTGAGACTTTTTATGAATTACACAAATTTTATAGGTTACTATGATATATTAGTGTTTATTTGATCAACTTTTTTAGAACATATAATTCTGTTATGATTTTCACAAAAATCATATATCAAATAGAGTCAAAATTGACACAAAATAGTTTTTAAATCAAATATTATATTATTAATTGTTATATTATTCCTAAAAATCTAAGGTTCGGCCAAATGACTTAGATAAGGATATATATATTAATAATAAACAATTTGGGGTTCGTTTGGCATGTTATAGTAAGTGTATTAACCATTAAGTGAAAGAAAACAAAAAGACATGGTAAAAGTTAAGTTATTTAACTTAGAGTTAAATCTAATTGATAAGGTTAAAATAATACCATAAACATGTCTAAATCCTATTGGTTGATAGGATTTCGACCTACCCCCACTTTAGCTTCGAAATAAGAACCTTTGGAACCATTATAAACCGATTTTGGCTTTAATATAAAATAATATTTTGAGATATTCCTAAGGTGCCCCTCTCCCCCCTTATAAAAGGGCACCTCCTCCCCCTCCTGCTCACACCAATTTGAGCACTCAAGCTCGGCCAAACCCTGCCATTTTCTCCTCTCTACTTCCCTAGAATAATCCTAGAGGTCCTGGTCTTCTTCAAAGACCAAAATGAGTTCCCTAAGTGGAGTATTCAAAGAGGCGTTCCAAAGAAGAGGTAATATCCATTACCGATCTTTTCAATTTCTTTCTTCTTCAACTTCTTCTTCTTTAGTTGTTTTATTATAAAGTAATAACATCAGTATTACTTACATACTGATATGTTATTATAAATATTAAACAACCCTAATTCACCTTCTATCCATCCTGCGGAAAAATGAAATCACCGTGCGTGCGTACGTACGGAATACCGTCTCCACACCGTGGTGTAATGTATTTTCCACCATCACCTTACAAGGATGGGTATAATGGTGTAATGAGTAACTATTTATGATTATTATAATGTAATATCTATACTTAAATAATATATATATACTCAAATACAATTCCACGATCATAGGAATGATATCATCACTCGTGCGTACGTATGGAATACCGTCTCCACGATGTGATGGGACTTGTTCTACATGATCATCATTACATAGTAATTATATAAATGAATTGAATGAATAAATATGATATACATTACACTAATACCATTCTGGATATAAGGTATCTATAACCTTAAAAGAAGAATAAGATTTTATTCGGAAAAACACGCATAAGAACAAAAGGCAATAAAGACCCGAGTAACAAGTAACAATGAAATATTACTAACAAGAAGCTAAGAATATGACCATATATGATATCATATCAATATGTATGATTCTGGAATAAGTCAATAACATTATTTAAACCATTATACAGGAGCTTCAGACACGTACAAAGCAAATCGGTCCTAAGGTAAGGGAAATATCACAATCTCATTTTTATCCCAGATTGTTTATTTGTAAGTATTTACTGGGGTGTATTTTATCATCCACATCCTTGTTTCATCAATATGTAATATTGTTTCCATCCAAATACAATTTTTTAAATCCATTTTTACCCTTCGGTGAGTTTTTAGTAATACGTATGAAAGGAATCTTTTGTCGTTTTTCGTACGAGGTACTTTTTGACTTTTCCGACAAAAGTACGAAGAATGTTTTTTTAACTTATACGGCATGAATGGATTTTTAAAACATTATTTCCAAGAAACTTCCTTTAAAAGTTTTCAAGTTTATTTTTAATCAACTTCTTTTATTTCAAAGTTTTATGACATGTTATGAAAGGAAAAATGTTTTTGAAGTAGAAAGGATATTTTCCTCAAGAATGGAGTTCAAGTATTTTATCAAAATTATTTTCCATCTAAGATAATAAAAGGGTTCTGTTTTTATCCCTATTATTACATTGGTTTGATTATGTTGTGATGGAAATATTATTATTAATTCCTTTATCTTATATGAATTGTTTTATGATGTCATGTTGTTTAAGAATCCCATTTTTATTACATGGGTTACGCTATGATGTATGGTTTATGATTATGTGGCACACATAAGAAAGGATTCATTATAAGATGGGTGGGACCTATATCTCCCTCCAATGAATTGGGTAAAGATTTTATATCTCATGAGATAGACATGGCTGGAACGGTAGGTTATACCGGTTCAGTGAAACAGGACTGGAACGAGGGTGACTCAGTTCAGAAAGGGACTTTGTCCACTAAGATAGTCTTGGTAATGAGTCCTGACTAACAAGAAATGATTTTCCATGATTATGTGTGCATGCCACAATGTTTCAAGTTTCATGTTATGATTATGGGGATCTCATTTTCACTTCTATGATTTGTTCCATGTTAAGATATTATGATCTCTTTTGCAGGTTATGATTTTCAAAAAGATATGATATGATTTTTATTTCCTTTATTTTCCCTTCCTGAGCATTTGAGCTCACCCTTTTATGTTTTCTTTTCCCCAGGTCAGGAAGATGGATATTAAGTAGAATATGCTAAAAGGGACCCTAGATATGATGAAATAAATGGGAGACACTGTAGAATATTTATGAAACAATTTTTTATGTTTCCCAGTTTCTAAAGACACTATACCTATACTGTCCTTTGTGGTTTTGTCATATGTTGTAATAAGTGTGCTTCAATTTTGAAGTATTAACAATGTATGTAAAGTATGGGTCGTTATAGTATTAAAAGAAATTTTTTTTTAATTTTATCATTTTAAGTCTAGAAAATAAAAGAAAGCATGTTTAATTATTTTAATAGCATGTGATAGATGATTCCTTATGATACCTATGGATATAAAATTTTATAAATTAATTGTTTAATTTGATAGGGAATAAGATCTAGTTTTTTGATAAATATAAATGTTTAGTTGAGGGTTTCATGTTTCATTGATAAGGATTAATGTTATTTGTTGTAGCTATGAGATCCTAGTTGCATGTGAAATATGGATGCCTCGTTTTAGGGCCTAAATTCCCTATTGAATGTGGTTTTTTTCTTATTTGTTTCTCTAGATGATATTATTTTTATATGGTGTGATGTGATTCTGGGATAGCTATTGAGATATGGGAAGGGAGGATCATGTTTTTGGTAGTAATTTATTCATTTGATGATGATATGAATGTTGATATGCACGATAGTATTGGGGATAGAACCAGAGTTGACTGAACAGGTTGAATCTAGGATTACTCATGGTTGTGATGAAATATAGATGATTTATTGATAATGTATCTATTTAATGGTTTGATGGATAGGTTTCTTGTTTATCTACAGTCCCCATTAATTGAGGTAGCTAGATATTCTTGGTTATGAATATCAAATTGGTATCTTATCATGTTTTACTAGAGTATTTATAATAATGAAAGGTCTAAAAATGATTATAATTGAGTTAAACCATGGGGTTAGTGTTGATGCCATGAAAAAGAGATGATCTTGAAAACCCATAGACTTGGTTGGACTATTCATGGAGGGAATGAGATTCATTTTTTGGATAATTAAATGTATCTTATAAAATTTTTGATAGTTAATTAATGTATAATTAATTAATTAACATACAGTGGAATGTTTAATGAAAATAGTGTAATTTAATAAAAGTATTCTTGATTCTTTCCTTCCTATAGGATATCCATTAATTGGAAGTTGAAGTAGGGTTCATGAGTGATGACAACATCAGTTTATCCTAGGACAAGGTAATTTCACATAGTGTGGTTGTGAGATATATTATATCTTATTTTATTTCTTATTTAACATACTACCACACCGATGTTGGTTAGGGATACTAACACTCAGTAAAATCTAGGAGGGTTTTTTTCAACATATATGTTTTAAAGGGATTGATGGTTGACTACCCCCTCGGTATCCATGGTCTTATCCTAGTAGTATTCTATGATTTTATGCATAGTTGTTAGTTTCCCAATATATAAGTGTATAAGGTTTTATGGATTTTTTTTATTTTACATGAATTTATCTCGGCATATAGAATCCAAATTGTATTTATATACATGATGTGTATGGGATGTTATGTCTCTAGGTACTTACTCAGTGTATGGGGTATGATGTTTTGAGGCAAAATACTTGATGTATGATACATGAAATATGAGTTGTGGGGACTCCAATAAATTACATAGTTACTCTATGGATATGTGGATGAGATGATGTGATGAAAGAGGTGTATTTTTCTATACTTATCCCAGATGTCATTGATATGGATTATTTTTTAAATAGATAGTTGAGGATGTATGATGTTGGGGAAGAGTGGAAACCCAGTGGGGAATTTGTCGTAGGGTATCACTATTGGTTTCTTATTAAAATATAAGATCTATTGTATATGATAGGTTCTGAGAGATTTCTATGGTAAAGTTGGAATCATAGTACACCTATTTAATTGACGAGTTAGTCTCACTTTATATTCACTAGGCTTTAGCATGCATTATTAATATTTTATATGAGATGCATTGGGGAGGATCCTGCTGAGTATGCCGATTATTCCCACACAACATATAAATAAAAAAATCATGTTAGTAATATCATGTTGGATATCAGGGTAGATTTTACTAGATCATGGTTTAATAGGAGTTGTTTTAACTTCATTGTCATTGTCGAGTTTACTTTTATTGTATTTAAAGTTCCTTTTTATTTTTAATAGTTTTCTATTGAATTAAATGGATACAATTTTGATTTATTGTATATTTATAATACAGATATTATTGGAATATCTCTCTTATCTCTCTATTCTTTATAATTTTAGAGGGTAATGTCTCCCATATATATGTTTCTTATACCCATGGTGCTAGTCTACATCCCATGACCTATTGGAATCAATATTTGGATGGTCATTATCCTCTTTCTATAATTTATGGAATGGGAGGGGTGCCCTCTGGGAGAGGGTTCATCACACTCGACATAATTATAATTCTATAAATATAATATATCATCAATTTTTTACCCTTGCATCTATTGGAAAATTATAATTTCATCTATGTGTACCTGTAGATTACCACCTACTCAAATATATGTGAATCATTTTTCATGTATGTCATTCATGGATGGTTCTAAAAAATTAAGGTATAAAAATTATAATTATTTAAATATTTATATTATGGAGATGATGGAATGTTGATCACATTGACTATTGTTGTCCTACCAATGAAAATTTTCAAATATGAACCGAACATCCTCAAAACACCTACTGTGGAGTTAACTAACCAATTAATTAAATATTTAATTTGAATAAATGAAATAAATGGTCGAATAATAAATAAAACCCTTTAAAAGTTTATTAAACAATTAAATAATTAATATAAGTTTATTATACATGAGTTAAAGGACATACGTACCAAATCCGTACTCTAGGTAAGGGATTTCTTAACTCAATTTCATTTCATTGGATTATACTTCTACTTCATTGAAAATATTAAGAAATTATTAAGTGTGAAATGAGTTTAATTATTTTTTTACCCATGTTTTACATGGTTTTAATATTATTACACATAATCACTTCAATGATAAATTTCTACATTAGTGGTATGTTCTTTGTAAGGATTTTGTGTCTCAATATTTTTTAATTATGATATGTTTCATATTATACATGTAATTTATTTTTTAAAGTGAATATGGTTTATATTGAGATATTATATCATGAGTTAATCTTGGATCCTGATATTTATAGTTCCATTGATGTTATATCTTTCATGTGATACTGATTAAATTGTTATAAACTTTGTAAGGGTTTATATAGTCTCAATTTCAATTCTATAAGATATAATTCATCTCATAAACCATGTTTTATTTTATATACTAGAATTAAATTCCCTAAATTGTGTTTTCACATATTATTTATTTAAAATTATGTTTTTAAAATAATTATTATATCTTCCTTCATTCAATTTATGTTTTATTCAATCATTACCCATGTTGTAGGGGTTTCTCATCTAAAAACATTCTTCTTTGAGACGTGTTACTGTTGATGAACCTGTATTTATCTATATGGTGTATATAATTAATCATGAAATAAAATATCATGAATCTTTTTTATAATAATGGAATTTTATATTACTTCTTATGTTCTTTATTTCAATGGATTTTTGGTTTTACAATGTTTTAAATGGATTTTCTTTAAAAACATTACATTAATTGTTTTTAAAACATTTAAACAAACTCTTACTCCATGTTCTTTATCTTATTTCAAGAATTATATTTTCATAAACAAAAATTATTTCATAATGTTATTTTCCATGATCATTAAAATTCATTTAAATTTATTTAAAAAATAAATTTATTAATGTTTTCTACATGGGTCATGTTTGACTCTCTTTACAAAATATTGAAATGAATATTTATTTTTAACATTTCTAACATGAACATAGTTTCTCACCAATATATAAATTATTTATTTTAAAGATTGATTTAAAATTATCCATGATTATTTTCAAAGAATCTTATTTTCACAATATTTTGGGAATTTTTATTTTTTAAAGGCATTGAAAGAAAAAGGGTATTTTCCTATATTTTCTATGACACTATTTAAATATTATTTTAAAGGTATTTTCATCTATCTCAAAAAACTATAATGATTTATAGTATTCATTGGGTATATGATATTATGGTTCCATTTAAGTAATTTTTCTAAATGGTTTGTGATGATTTTTAAATATATTATCAGGAAACACATTTCTTTTCACAATTAAATCAAGATATGAAAATTTTTATGAAATGAAAGTAAACAAGTGTTTTGATTCAAAATATGATACATATAAATTACTGATGAAATTGGGATTAGGGAGTGAACCCAAATACTTAAGTGACATATTCTCATATGTAATGGGTGGTTCCCTTATAACCCTCCAATGAATTGGGTAATGGTCTGAAGTTAATTGGATGGAAGTTACTTCTAATAGAAGTTGGTATTAGGTTACTCTTAAGAGAAAATGGAGTTAACTGATTATAAGTTACCCCTATGATATGATGGTGTTTACCCACTAGCAGTTACTCCTAATAGATATGGGGATTATCTTGTTAGGTTATTCCTTTATTAATTTTTATGTTCCAATATATATACATAATTATTCAATTCATGTTATAAATTTTAATGTATCATTTACTCATGGTTTGTTTTAATATGGATATTGATTGTTGAATTATATAACTCGTGAATTATTTAAAATAATTATTCCATGTATTTTGATTTATGATCCATTTTTTATTGGTATTATTTCTATTTTGGTATCCTTATTCTCTTTTATTATGTCATCATACCCTTATTCTTATCTTAAGTTTTCTAATGAAATTTAATTGTTAATGAATATGTTTTCATTTATGGAGCATTTGAGATCACCTTTCTTTTGTTTTCCACTTCCCTAGTTTATGAAAATGATATTAAATGAATAATTTTGAGAAAAGATTCATGTTTAAATCATTTTATGGGATATCATAAATATTTACTGTAAAATAAGAACAATTTGGTATAATATGAAAAATTATCACTTGAAGACATGGGTAATGTTATGTAAGAGTATGTCCTATTTTAATAAAATATTAACCTAGAATATAGTTGGTTATTTAATCGATCCAATATTTTAATTTTATGATTTATGTTTTGGATAACTAAAATTAGGTCACTTTTATTGGTATCAAATCTAGAAATGTATATATTATGTTTTTAAAAATAGATATATGAATTCGGGTTTGGGGATGTTATAATATCGTAAGGATACACTTCGGGTATCATTATTATCAACGGAAGAAAAAATGATTGATTCTTCGGTGTCTTAATACTATGTATTTGAAATCCATTAATTACAAAATACTTTTATCACTATAAATAAATTTATTGATGATATCTCATTGTATTAATTCATAATGAAGACTCAAATTATTCACTTTTTTTGAGAAAAGATTTGAGAGATCAATTTTTGAGGAAATTTTAATAATAAAACCCATATAAGAAATAAAATTATTCTTACTTCAAGTTAAAATTGGGAAAATAAGAATGGGGTGAATTAACATAAGTGGAATGGTTAATATTGTAAGTATGGAAATGTGGTCTATCATTTAAGTGATTCTCTAAGGGATATTAATAGGTTAACCAATGAAATTAATAGAGATAAGTATTAACTGAATTCCACACCCACACTCTAATGCTTCAATTTCAAAGGGTTTAGTAATTATACCAACCAATTCTTTAATACAATGTTTAATGATAACAATCATCATCAGAAACATATTAATATAAGAGAAAAAGGTAAATCCTATGTGACCACAACTGAAGTAGTGGGTCCCAAGAATGAAGTGGTGAAAGTTACACTAATCATCCACTCAAGAAATGAAAATTTCATATATGATTTAATTTCTACCCAATATTTTATATCTAAATAATTTTATAAAGAGTATGAAATCACCACCTCAATGACTAAATGTTTAATTATCCATGAAAAATTCTAATGATATGATTATTTCATCTTAAGTCTATAGTTTCTCTGTTATATAAGTATGTGGGAATTTTCTTCCTATTTTTGTTCTATTCTCCCTCTAGTTCAATTTATGTTATTATTGGAATTGATCATATCTCAATATGTAAAACCTATTTTGAATTCTGAGGAATGGAAGTTAAATTTTATATTTAGAATCAACTTATGATATTCTATCTTTGGGGAGATGAAAATGAATTTCAAAAGGAAATTACTCTTTATTATATGGGTCTTACTATCAATTCAGGAGGTTTATTTATTTTAAGGTTGAGGAGAAACTCCAAATTAATAATATTCCTATTTATTTTGAATCTTGTTATGTATTTCTTATAGATTATTCTAGTCTTACCCTGAATCATATATTTGAGTTTTCAATAGAACACATACAAGGTATTGCACCTATTTCAAATACTCTTTATATAATAACATATAATGAGCTAAAATAATTAAAGAAAAAGATCCTTGAGAATTGGAAATGATTTTTATATACCCATGTTAATTAATATAGGTTAAAACTATTATTTTTGTGAAGAATAAAGATGATTCAATGCATATTTTCGTTGGTTTTTATAAATTAACAAGATCACTATCATGATCAATTATCCTCTACCATGTATTGATGAATTGTTTGATCAAGTGCCTGAAAATTAATACTTTTCCAAGATTGATATTAAATATGGATAACATCATTTAAGGGTAAATGTAGAGGATATACCCAATATGTACTTCCAAACAAGGTATGGACATTTTGAATTTAAAGTGATGTAATATGGACTTACCAATTCCCCCACTATCTTCCTAGATCTAATTAACATAGAATTTAGATATAACCTTGATTAGTTCATGGTGTTATTTATAGTTGATATTGTCATATATTAAATGAGTAAATATGGTCATGAAGATCATTTGATATTTTTTTAAGACCTTGAGAATGTAGAATCAATTTTACAAATTTATCAAGTGTCAATTCTTGATATAGAATGTATAATTCTTGGTTCATGTTATATGTAGTGAAGTTGTATTGGTGAATCCTTAAAATAAATAAGTTATTGAGTAATGTACTACACCATCCATTATGAGTGATATTTTTAGTTATCTTGGATTGGATACATACAATTGATACTTTGTGAGACATTTATAATGATTTTAAAATCCACTAAACCAGTTTAAATTAAAGGGACTGAAGTTTAATTGGATACATGAATCTAGAAAAAAATTTAGGAGCTAAATATAAGTTTGGTAAAAGACCAATCCTTACACTTGCCTAAAATGAAAAACGGTTTGTGAAATATACTGACACATTATAGAAGGGATGGGGATGTGTTATCATGAAGAATGAAATGGTATTATCATATTCCTCATAGAAATTTTTGGTTCATGAAAACAATTACCGAACATCAGATTTTGTGTCAGTAGTAGAAATTTTTCCATTTAAAATATAGAGGAATTAACTTTATAGTGAAAGTTCAGGAATATATATTTATCATAAAATATTTAATTATATATTTACACCTTAATAGTTTAATACATGACAAAGGATATGGTTAAAGTTGATTGATTAATATTATTGTTCAATACAATACCACCTTGGGGAAGTGAATATGTTGGGTTATTATATGAGTTAAGAGTACTATGACAGTTTATCCTGGATGAGAATTTAAATATATCTAATGCTTATGGATTTCAAAATTTTGGACCTTGAAATCATGTGGGAGGGGGAATATTATCATTCTCATATTAATGTACAACCATCCAATCGTGTGAAAGTTAAAGAGGTATATATGAAAGATGTGGGGATACAAAAGATTTCAAGGAATGTTCTGGAGTTCGACCTTGACTATGATGAAATGATAAGATTCTGTAACTAGATATGTGTCCCATTAAAACCAAAATTGAAGATGAAGTTATTTGATAGAGAATAGAACTCATCATTCTTATCTATCCTATAATTTCAAATATAAACAGAGATATCGAAGATCATTTCAGGTGGGATAACATGAAAATTTATATTGAGGAGTTTGTATCTCGATGATTGGTATTCCCAAAAGTTAAGTTCTAATATTAAAATATAAGGGGATGTTGAAACCATTAATCACAACTATATGGAAATACGTAAATAACACCCTGGATTTCATTACAGGACTCCCAAAGACATATAATATCCAAAACACAATTTAGGTTTTAGTTAATCACCTTATGAAGCCGACACATTTTATTTCTATAAAATCATATTTCTTTCTGGACCAACATTTGAGAATATAATCTAATGAAGTCATTAGGTTGCATGAGCACCACTCTAAATTTTATGTGATTAGGTTTTAAGGATTTCTATGATGTTTTAAAGAATTATTCAATAATCATTTATTATAATGTCTAACATTAGCATGACATATCATCATCAGAATGATGGCCAGTTTGAGAGGACCAATTCAAAACATAGAAGATATGCATATAGATACATGTATATCTTTCATAGGTGGTTTGGATCAATACTATTTCCTAATAAAATTTTCTTATAAAAATATGTTTTACTCAAGAATTTAAATGGATCATTATAAAGTCCTCTATGTAATGAACTACAACACTTCAACATGTTTGGATGAAGTTGAAGAATGAAATCTATTAGGTCTTGATCAAGTTTAAAAAATGGTATAAAATGTAAGATCTACTCGATATCACATAAGAAGAGATCAAAGTTGGTAGAAAAAATATGATACTAATCAATAGAGTGATCTATCATTCAAATTTTTTGACATGGTATTTTTAATAATATCTCATTTGAATTACTTTATGATACTAGGAAATAAGTGGAAACAGATTCCAAGATATATCGGTCCCTATGAGATTCTTAATCATATTAGGATAGTACCTTATCAATTAGCACTTCCACCAAACCAATATAAAGTTCATGATGTGATCCTTATATTTGTTTAGTGGAAGTATGTACCAAATCCTTAAAATATACTAGAATTAGTGGTTTTATGACTAGATCATGATCATTTTTATGAATAATAACCACTATAGATTTTGGATTAGAGATATAAGTGTAACATAAAAATACCACTAACCATGTAAATGTTTTTTAGAAAAACCAAAAAATTTAGGAATCTACATGAGATCCTAAGGATATAATGAGGCATAAGTATCATCAATTATTTTATTTAGAGTATTATAATTTTGAGTGTAAAATTCTTATGAAGGTGTACAATGTGACACCTTGATATTTTAGAATATATGTTTCTTTCATAAATTCTATGTGTTTGATAACTTTAGATGCACGTAATACTAAACATAAGTGAAAAATGTATTACTGAATATATAAAATGAAATAATTTTATAGATATTTAAATTAAATGGATACAATTTAAGTAAAAAATTCAAGTAATTATATTCATGAATTAATTGATAAATGATAAGAAATGATGTTATAGTGATTCTTGGATAAACAGAAATGTTTAATTAATTAACACTACTTTTATTATATATATTTTATTTTATGTCTTATTTATATTATTTTATGTATTAAAATAAATGAAAATACTTATTTTTATATGTGTAAAAATTATTAATCATACTTTTATTATAAAATTGTTATAAATAAATATAAAATCATTTGAAGTTAAAATAAGGTATTTTTTAAAAATGTTTTTTTATATGCAAAGTGTTTTTTATGTTAATAAATTATATTTATCACTTTTGATGAATTATTTTTATGAAATTTGTAGATAATATAATAAATTAGAAAAATAAGGTTCATCTGATTGTTGTAACTTTGTAAGGAATGAGAATAGAATAATTCTTATTCTAAAAAAACTCTTTTTTAAAAATGGTTTTTACATGTTTTGTGCATGGATTTTTTAATTAATTTCTTGAACCTATAAAAAATATATATTATAAAATATATTATATATTTGCAATAGTCATTTCTGAATTTATTTACATGTTTTGTTTCATTTTTGGTCATGAAATTAAGTTCCATTGGTAAAAATATATCACAATGATAAAGATAAAAATCGGTTAAAAGGATTAAAATAAAAGGATAAAGATTCAAGATATCAATAAAAATTATATTTAATCTTATTAGTTGAGTTTATATTAACCTAAATCTTCTTATATTTTAGAATTAAATTTGTTTATCCAATTTCCCATAAAATTGACTTTATTATACTTTGATGTTTTTGATATTTACAAGGGTGTCACTCCCCTGACATATAATAGGGAACCTACTCTTCTTAGTTATCCACACTAATAAAATACATTATATCAACCAATAGCTACTATAATACCTTTAAAAATATTTTCCCAGAAACCTATAGCTTATTTTCTCCCAAAAATACATATCTAGAAATCCTTAAGGTGTTTTCAACGGAAATTATCTGAGGAAGATGTATATGTTATAACCAAAATTTTTCAAGATTATTTATTAATTAAACTCCTCTAAATATTCCAAAAAAATATTGAAATAATTAAATTATTATATTGAATATACTAATATGAAATTATGTTAATGGTAAAACTATTTTATATCCCCTTTCCATCTGATAGAAAATGAAAGTGTTGCTCATGCGTACGTAAGGACTACCGTCTCTATGGAGCAACGTGTTTAATTTTTCATCACCACATCTCATGGATAGATATATATATATGGATTTATTGAATATATATAATATTTATAACATAGTTATATTTCTATAAAAATAATTTATTATATACATTCCTTTTTCCACCCATTGAAAAATTGAAACATTACTCTCATGTATGTACGAACTATCATCTCCAAAAATTGACGTAAATAATTTTTCATAACTAACATTAAAGGATGTTTATAAAATTGTATATAATTAAAAAAAATTAAATTTATTGATTTATTAATATTTTAAATATTTTTAAATCATTATCAATGTGTAAGGACCAGAACCATCAAACTGAAACATAAGTGGAAAACAGAACTATTCATACCCGAAGATTAATATTAATATAGAATTGTTAATAAATGGGTGATTAAAAATTAGAAGATAATGATATATATTATTAGAAGTATGAATATGGTTCTTTTATAGGGATATAATAATTATATATATATTTTACATGAATTTAGAACATGTACAATGAAAATCGGGAATTGTGGTAAGGTTGTGTGCTATAATCTCACTTTTATGGGAATGTTTTATGTTTCAACTTACATTATGGAAAATTATTAGTTATCCATATTATAAACCTAATATATTTTATTTAACTTTTATTTTTCATGATTTTTCAATGTATTATTTCAATTTCACCTTTCATTGGTACTCAAAAATAAAATGAATAATACCTTCAAGAAAAACCAACCTTGATTATAATTTTGGTCAAATAATCATTTTCTTCAATGTACAGATTATTTAAAAAATTGAAATAATATTATTTTATATATTATAATTATTTTATAAAATATTTTTAATATATATTTTTATTTCAGTTCAAAAATTTGAAAATGAATATTTTTTTAATGTTTTTCATATGTCTCTCTTTTGACTTTTAAAAAAAGTGTCAAAAGAATGCATTTCATAAACCTATACATAATGAATTGATTTTACCAATATCATGTTATTTACTGATAATTTAAATTAATTTTAATTTTTTTTCAATGAAAATTTTATTCCCATTATTCTATTAATTTTATTTATTTAAAATTTACCAAATGAAAATGTTGTTTTCTCTTGTTTTTTAAAGTATATTTTGAATGCATTAATAAAATTATTTTGCATCCATGTTAACATACATTAAGGATTGTTATGGTTCACTAGGGATATGATATTATGATACTATCTAATTAATATTACTACATGTATTATTATTATGATGTTGTAATAATCTTTATTGAAACCAATATTTTTCTCATGCGTTAATTTAACTATGAAAGATAAATGGATGATATTATTTTCTGGAGGAATATATAGGAATGGGTTTTTGTTATGTGATGGATGGGTCTATTATATCACTATATATCATTAGTTAATGTTTTTTAAATCATGATTTCAAAATGGTACATAGGATGTTGCCCCAAGCCCAAGGGTACACAGGATGTTATTCCCTAAGAATGTGAACAATTGATTATCCCAATACTAAGAGGGAACATGGGTGATTAGAAAAAGACCAAGTGGGTACATAGTTGGTTGTACCAATAAAAAAATTTACATGGTATGTTTAACCAATCATAATATTTTATAAATGTCATGGTGAGTAACCTTGTAATATGATTTCTATATTTATTGGAATGGGGAGTGAAATGAATCCACTCTAAGACTCTATCCCCTTTGATATACTTGGTCATGAGAAATGTCTATGGAAATATTTTTCAATGATTATGTGTATGAAAAAAATATTTCTTATTATTATGATATGATCTCACTGATCATGATTTATTATTGATAATTTTTCAATGTTATAACTCATGACCTTTTATATAACAAGGAATAGTGAAATGTCTTGTGTTTTATGGTTTATAGATTCTTGGGTATGATCTATTAAGTTGTGATCATGTTCTCATACCATTAATCTAATATTATTCCCACTTATGATCATTGATTGATATATATCATATTTAACCTTACTGATCATAATAGCTCAACCATTCTTATGTTTTCATTTCCCATGGCTATAAAGAAATGTATTAAGTAGGAAATACCTATGAAGGATTCTATGTGAGAATAAATGTTTTCTAGATATTGAATATTCATTATAAATTATGTTTATTATATATATAGTATCCAACTACACTAAACCTGTATGGTTTGCAGACACATATTATTGTGATATGTATTGAATATTTCATCTAAACTAATGTCATATTTTTTTAACTAATGCTCGATTTTCTTTATTTTGGGACCTTCGTTGGAAATTAATCACTAAAAACTCCCCCAAAATATTCACATGGTAGTATTCTATTTTTTTATACATTTGGTTAGAAATTAGATAACCAATATAGTGAAATAAATTACATAGATGAAACTAATGAGGAGTTACAACAAATTTACAACACCTTATTTTAAATTCGAAATAAAAAAATCAGGTAGAAGATGAGTTAATACGTGGAGTAAAACACTTTTTCAAGGATATGAATGAATAAAAATATTGATATATTTAAAGACCAGGTTCATTCACTAATAAACCAAAATTCAAAACAATTTTATAATCAAGTGGGCTATCGAAATTAGAATCAAATTCTTAGAGACCAATTTCCCCATGGAGGTATGTTTGGGTACACTGAAAACTATTTATAAAATCTTTACATTTATATAAAACCTAATGATAAGTTTATTTTTTTTTGGTATGGACCTTGGATTTAATACAACAATAATACATTTATAAATAGGTGAAACCCTATATATACAATCCAACCTAATCTATCTTAAATGGAAAAAAATGATTATAGATCCTACTACCCCTTGATTCCCACAACAACCAATGAAATAGTTTCAGAATTAACCCAAGAATGATTAATTTAATTCTAAAATATAAATAAGTGTAATTATAAACTGACTTTGATTAATTTCAATCATAGGAAGGTAAGTTATAAGCATAAAAACTCTTTATTGATTCAATGATTCAAAACCATGATCTTTAAATGTGTTAATTAGTTAGATATTTTATCTCAAAAGATAATGGAATGATCTAAATTAAAACTAAAATAAATCACAGGAAAAATTATATGGATACCCCAATAAGAGTTGGTTGATAGCTCCAAATGAAGTTATAAATAACCCTATGAAATCCCAAACTGCAAATAAAATATAATCTAGAAACCGAAAATTAGGTAACAGTATGTGTGGGAATATGGAAATAAATAGTGAAGATGAATTAAATTATACTACCCAACATGAGGAACCAAAATAAAATGACATAAAAATTAATAGAATTAAAGTGAATAAAAAAATTTGAGTAACTTGAGGTCATACCAACAGTTTTAATGATTTTTCCCATATCTCCCTTTCCCTTGAAGGAGCAAGAAAAAGAATAGGGAACCTAAAATACTCAGTTTCATTGAGTTTTAAAAAAAATACTCAAATCAACATCTAATTTCATAATGATTTATTTCAAATCCCATGATGCTACAAATAATTACAAAATATTGTTCCAAATAAGAATATGGTTTGCGGAGATATGATTCCATGCAATGCTGCATAGAAAAAGAAATTTAATGAGGGTTTCTTATTCATTGAGGATGAATAAATTAGTATACAGAAGATGATTAGGAAGACTATCTAAAGATGCATAGAACATATAATTATATACAAACTACTATTTGGAAAATCACTTTGTTGTGAATCTCTTTTTTTTTAACTGAGACCCTCATGTATTCTTTCTAGTGAGGGTTTTTGAATGAATCTATTGATGAGTTTATGGTGAGAATTATGGTTTGTGGGTGAATAATTTTTCTCATGATCAACCATAAATGAAATGATTTTTGGGAAGATCCTTTTAGGATTAATTAATATATGTGAATGAGTTATCTATATGCATTCTAGAGATGTATTAAAATTATTATTGTAGAATAAAATATGTAATATGGATATAATTCATTACTGAGAGAGTTTTTTGGGCTAATATGTGTAAATCATTGATCCTCTTTTTAACCTCTTACCATATTACAAAATTTTATTATGAAATAACTGCTTAATTAACCACTATTTATTTCTTATAAATACAAGTTAATATATCTATATAATTATTGTCAATAATTTTGGAGAATTTTGTCATCCTAATAGAATACATTTATATTTTTCTAGTTGATTTCCTCAAATAAAATTATTCTTTTGGAAAAGAATAAAATTACAAAAAGATATATTCTTTGCTGAATGATTTCCATATAGAATTTTAGGAAATTAAAACAATTTTATAGTTGAATAAAAATAGTGTTGCCTACATGAAAAAGAACCAAATTGATGTTTGAAGCCTTAATATGTGGAGCTTTAAGAAAGCATACCAACAATATGAAATAAATTATTTATGTTGTTCTATTATCATTAGATGTGTACACGATCAATTTATAAGATTCCATGAAGTTTAAAATGTGGAGAAGAAAATGGTATTTCCAAGAAATACACATTAATACATTAATTATTTGACTTATATTCATAAAATAGATTATTCTAATCCATGAATGTTTGTATTTTGCATAAAATATTATTGAAAAAAATGTGTTCCTCACTTTCACATGTTATTTGATGTCGGGAATTCATCAGAAGAAGGAAGAATAAATTCCCAAGTATTTTTATAATGAATATATGAATTTTCAATGAAGATGAGAAGTAAAAGAAACTGAATCCGGAATATACTTCAGGATAATACAATCGCGTATGATCTTTTATTAATATGAGACGATCATGGTCATTCATTATCTGTTATAAATGAGTTTCAAGACCAACATGTTTACTTCAAGAAGATGTTGAAGTTCATGATGTTTTACAAGGTAATGTTTGATCTACAATGATCATATAGGAAGATAAACATATCAACCAATATAATAAGAACCCCCTCAAGTAGGTTTAGGACCAGGAAGACTCTTGAGCGAGTCATGAGCAGAAGTCTATAGTACATATTCAAGATCAGAACAATGTGGATTCTATAAACACTATGAGATGCAGTATAAATAATATCATGTGTTTATTTTAGAGAGATACTATTTGACTATGTATCGACCATTGTAATTTTTTTATTAGATTGTAGTGGAGAATCTATTTTTTGTATAATAACCAACATGGAAAGAAGTAGGTCTTTGTACATAATCTTGTAAAAACTATAAGATGTGTTTTCTATAATTATTTAAAAATTTGAAGTGATATTGTGAGATATCACTGTGTGGATCGATAACATTAACAAATTTTAGAGGTTTAATTCAAAAAAGATAGAATTTTAAAAAAGTAAACCATTGATTCACCCCTATAACATCCCGACCTGGGATCCACTTAACCCGTGTCTTGAACTGGTGGGTCAAATTGCCTCAAGAATGCCTCACCATATGCTAGAGGCTACTAAATAGAAGTGAGGGTGTAAAGGTAGTACAATAGAGAGACTATACCCTCACATCAAGTTAGACTAATAGATACAATCATAAGCATCAAACAATAGAGCCATATATTAATACACAGAATAAATAAATCCTTTAAAGACTAAATAAAAGATAAAAATAGTCAAAGTACACCAAGGTAGTTTCAATCACATGGATGCAAGGCATTATGAATACAAAATATGAACATGGGATAGGTCGGTACAAGCATGTTATACAAAACTACATAAAATAACAAAAATGTTCCACAAGAATCATGATCCAATGCTCGGTCCTCTCCTCTTACACTCCATATAGAAATAAGCATGTCATCAACCTAGAGAAGGGAACTTTCTCTAATAAATTCCGACAGATAGATAATCTTCTCAGGTACCAAACATAGCTTATGTAGGGTGTGAGATAAAAGTATCATTATTCCACCACCAACAGTGTCTACTCATAATCCAAGTAGTACTCATAACTAAATAATTTTCAGGCATAAATAACTAATTAATAATCCTAAACAAATAAATAACTGCCTACTAGAGTTTCGAAAGGACACCTAGTGGATCTTCCTACTTCGACTCATGGACAGAATGGAAGTATGATCAGCCAATATAAATATAGTAATAATATATACATATATAGTATAATTATATATATTTCATCCACCTATATGAACTAATTACATGCATATTTAAGTGGACATATACCTAGAATACTAGATTTAGCTGGACTAGGGCCTAACTTAAAGATCCTTAACTAGTCTTACGATCCTATAAGATCAACCAATATGGTACATTCCCTGTATCTCATAATGAGTGGGAGAATTCATGCTTTTTACTCAAGATGGTGAGTCTGGGATCATGTGGACCCTTGAAAAATGGATATGTCACATAAATCCCAACATACAACTAGTGTCAATGGTGTGAGATGTCTTTCCCAACACCCGGTGTAAGGGAGTGTGATACCATCTTTATCAACGGATACCTTACCATTGTCTCATTTCCCACAGAAAGGAATAATCACATTTATAGTATTTAATATGATGTAATACCTATCATGTGTCGTGTTTACAAAGACTATATATATAAATATGGAATAACAGTTCATTTAAACATTTAATAAGAAAAGAAACATTAGGTGTGGCCTTGCCACCCTTTAAACATTTCATTTTATACCATTCAATTAATTTAATTTAGATCAACAAATATAAATAAGGTTTCCCATGTAATCAACCTATTTAATTTACTAAATCATGAAATTTCAATTTTTAAGAATAAATGGGGTTTTAGAAGGTGACATGGTCATTCAGGGTATTTCTTATATGGAAAATTCCATGAATAGGAGGTCCAAACACCTAGGAGGTTCCTCGAGGTCTATAAAAAACCATATAAAATGGATATTTCAGTTAAAGTCTAAGACAAAAGATAAATTGGTGTTTTATGCATTTGTATCAATTATCCATTATGGTTATTTCAACTTGGCACACCCAAGTGGTGTCCATAAATGATATCAACGACCTCTAATATAATAAACAAAGTTTAAAAGTCATGTATCATGGTGTAAGGATCAATTTGATATGAATATCTCAATATAAAGGTGATGCTCAGAAAAATTCAGTGTGCAGAATAATAGAATAGCTATGAGACATCAACTACTCAAGGGGAAACTGATGAGACAACCTACCTCATGGTTGGAGATGACTCATCACTCAATATTTTCCTCAGATTCAAATTAGGTGGGAATAAATCAATGAAACCACCCAACACCCTAAACATTATGAAAATAGGATTTCATCTCAATAGAATAATAGATCTGAAAATAAACATAGATCTTAGGTATGAAATGATGAGAGATTACTAATGTAGATCTGATTCTTTCAGTGGGTCTTGATTTACATTCTGGATGTGTGAGTTATATCGAAGCCTGTATTTGGCTAAAATGAGTGATATGGGAGGAAAGATCTCACTTTCGTCTACTTGAAGGAATGATAGGAAAATGAAAAAAAGGTGAATATAATTAATTAAAGGAAAATAGAATCTTCCCTTGAAAATATAAGGTTTCATTGTCAAGGAGAACAGTTTACTAAACTATGTGGAAAACATGTGAAACCCACTACTTAAGGATTTGTGTCGTAGGGTTAAGGCACATAGTTTACCAAATGATAAAAAAATGCGAAATAAATATACAAAAAATTCATAGTTCCTCACACAGTCTTTCAAATTAGGTCTCATGGTTATAAACAAATAGTGAGGCCTACAGGTTCCCATTGTCTATAATTTCACAGTTTATGGATACCGTGTGGGCTAGGTGTCGTGGTTTCTTCTATCTTTGTTGCCTTGTATTTTCTTCCCTTTCTAGGGATCGAGGAGCCAAATGGGCCCTTGATGCACTCGAGGCTCAATTTACTTGATAAGGAATTATTATTATCATTGTTTAAGGAAAACAAATTTAGAATAAAATATGCCATACCTTCATGAAAAGATAGTTCATTACAACCTCCCCCTCATTAAAGAAACTCATCCCCGAGTTGACCTTATAAGGGTAAAGAAGTATCATCAGAGAAAATTTTAGGCCACATAGATTGTACATCAACTTCATGTTCCTAGGTTTCATCTTATACCCATTTGTTCTCCCATAACACTCGTATCAAAGGAACTACCTACCACGAAGTATCTCCTTGCTCTGATCAACTATACGAACTTGATAATCATTAAAGGAATCATCTATATCCAATTTAACCTCATCGATCTAAAAGATATGTTATGGGTCTATATGATATCAGTGAATCTAAGATACATGAAAAAAATCATGCATTGGCTTGAATATTTCATGAAGTTCCAACTGGTAATCCATTGGTCTGATTTGTTTCACAACCTCAAATTGCCCAAATAACCTCAATGAGAGATTACCCAACCTATGAAAACAACTATATCCCATCATAGGCCAGACTATCAAGAAAAAACTAGTCTTCAACCATATACTCAACATCTCATCATTGTTTGTTGGCATGTGAAAATTTTCTGGACTAAGACCACATCATGTGTTTTTTGATCAATTGGAAATACTCTATTATATCTTGCATGAGACATGGTCCATGTATACCTACCTACCCTACCTCTATCCATCACAATGTTGAGTGGAAAATATTTCCATATAATGATTTATAAATATATATCTCTATGGTATCTAGAAAAATATTTTTATAAGAAAACTCAATTAGGGGAATGTGTTTCTCTTCAGAACCCTCAAAGTCAAGGACACATCCACATAGAATTTTCCCTAGCCTTAGAATATTATGCTATATTTTTTCATTAGTATGTGGGTGATGAGTCTTTCTTAGAAGAACGAATGTAACCAAGGCATTATAAAACCCCTACCTAAACCAAGATGTAATGTTAGTCTCTCTCAAAAATGATAGAACATGGAGCTACATGAATAAGTATTGCATCTATAAAATATATCATTCCTAGAACATTTATTAAGAAGGTGTCCTGCAAAGGTAATAAGTTCGATCCTTTCCTCAAAAAATCAATGATTTCCCCCAATATATTTTTTCCATAACGGGATCCGGGTACACCAGTCATAAAGTCCATCGAAACATCATCTCATTTCCACTTGAGAATAGGCAACAGCTGTAAAAGACCAACCAGTCATTGATGCTCTACCTTCTCCTATTGACAGGTGGAACACTAAGTGATGAATCCAGTAATCTCTCATTTCATACTTGTCCATCGATATTGGAACCTTAAATCCTGATATATTTTGGTGAAACCGGGGAGAACTTCCCCGGATAAGGCATGAAATTCCATCATTACCACCTCTTTAATGTCTTCAAGGACCCAAATATTCCCATAGATTAGTAAAGTGTAATCACCATCCATATTCCCTCCATAAGATGAATGTTTATCTGAAACAAATTCCCTTAGGAAAAGTCCTTCGAGATCAGATAGTTGTCTCATTATCACCTGTTCCAGAAGAGTATAATTCACTATTATGGATGAGAGGATAGTATAACCATTTTCCTTATGAATCATAGTGTGCATCTATTACAATATGTCCATGAGCTTCTATTCACCACTGGATTCTTGAACTGCCTATGTATAAATTTTCTAACTTATATCATCAGCCATTATATTTCCATTAATAAGTTAGTAAGAATGCTTGATGTCAAATGGCTGTAGGTACTCACCCCACATTCGTTGTATGAGATTTGTATCCTATTGTGTGAAGATTAACTTAATGATTTTTGGATTAGCGGACACCACAAAACACTCCTAAAATTGATAGTGTCTCCAACAGTGTAGATCATGAACTATAGAAATAATCTCACGGTCATGCATTGGGTAATTCCACTCGTGAGGACTCAACTAACGAGACCCATACACAATGACTCACTCACCCTGAAATAGAATATACCCAATCCTGGTACCTTATGTGTCAAATAATATGATACAACTATATCTTGGATCGAGAAAAATCAATATCAGTACTAATATAAAATGGAACTTCAAATAATAAAAAGATTCTTTAAAAGATTCTAACCACACAAATTTCACACCCTTCTTTTTCGAGCATGTAATTAGTTCTATAGGATGTGATAAATCTTGTAGGAAGCATCTGTAATACCCGAAAATCCACTTGAAACTAAAAATTTCAATGGAATTCTTAGTATGATACCAAAAAACTACAACTCTCACATTCTCTAGGTCTACTAGATATACTAACTCAGAGATGATATGAACCAAGAAGAGGACATTGTCTTTCCAAAAGTGGAATTTACTGACCATAGAATAAATCCAATTCCCTCTAAGTGTATTCATCAAGATCTCAAGATGGGTTTCATTGTCATTTTTAGATTGTGAATGCACCAAGATATCATCAATAAATACTTACATGAATTAATTCAATTATGGGTGGAAAACACAATTCATCAAATATATAAAGACTTCAGGTGAATTTCAGAGTCCAAACGACATGACCATGTACCCGTATAGATCATACATACTCCTGAAATCTATGTGAGGTATGTCTGAAGTCCTGACATGCACCTAATGATAGCTCTACCTCAGATAAATCTTTTATAACACCTATGTTTCTTGGAGCTAATAAAAGAGATCATCTATCCTAGGAAGTGGAAATCAATTCTTTACCGTGATCTAGTTAAATTGATAGTAATCCACACAAATCATGAGGGTACCACTCTCCTTATTGGAAAGAATGATCGATTAACCCCAAGGATATGTGTTGGTGCATATGAATCCTTTATCGTCTAGATCCTCCAACAATTTCTTGGGCTCTATAAGCTCCATAGGTACCATCCTATAGGGAGTAATGGTCACTAGTGCTTCTTTTGGAAAAATCTCATTGGTGAATTATAACTCTCATACTAGAGGTAGACCATAGAATTCATTAGGAGGTACATCCATAAAAAACTACACTTCTATAGGTAAAACAACAAGTTGTAACCACGGGTAATCGAGGAAAAGACTGGTGATATGATCTTCCACAACAGCAAGCCTCTACTGCTTGGGGATTTCTAATGCCGTACTGACATCCAATTATTCCTTATATATATTCCTATTTCCATTGGGTGATATAAGCATGACCCTCCAATTGTATAATACAAGATGATATTGATTGGAAACTAACCAGTCCATCCTGATTATTACATCAAATCTGATCATATTGAGGACATAAAGAATCCATACAAAGAGGTATCCACCTATCTCAAGGGTTATTCCTTACAACGTTGAATGACCTATGATCAGATACCCAATAGAGTATCTATCATTAAAACTCCATATAAGTGCTCGATATCAAGGCGTATACTTCCCATAACAGTCTGAGATATAAAACAGTGAGATGCGCCTGAGTCAAATAGAAAAGACTCTAAAGTGGAGGCTACTAAAATATTACCTATAATAGTAGAAGTTCAGATACTCTAATCCTCTGGCATAGGATTTACTAAATCCAACTAGCATGTATCAAATCCTTTATTTACTTCTTAACTTCCCTAAAAAATCCTATTCTACTGGTGTTGAGAATCTGGAGTCTGACTGCCTCTGACTCAACCACCACCTCATCCTGATTGTTTAGTGGTATTTCATTTTCCTTTTTTTTGTGATACTACTAGGAATTCTCTATAACATGTATTATATGTAGATTGTTGGTTGCAAGGAACTACTGGGAATGTTCTATAGAAGCACTCTATATTCCCCATCATTCCAAAACCTCTTCATTCTACTAGATCATACAACCATTGTGGTTTTGTATTCCTTGGCTTCTTATACTAGTAATAGGCCAAGAAACTATCTACAAATGGATTCCGACTACTGCTACCTCCAAAATTATCCTCAAAGTGTATCTTTCTCCTAGAAGAGAAAGTATAGATAAGCATAAAACTATGATTACTTGAACCATCAACTTCCATTATATTCCTCTCTATGATGAGAGTTTGGTTGACATTTTTTAAAATAGTGGTCAACATTAATACATTGACCTATGATCGAATGGAGTATACCAGCCTATCCCCAAATCACCTAGAGGTTGTAATATCATCACCATCCATAAAATGAGTGAATCATTGAATCTCTGTGAAAAAATCGATGTATTCAATAATAGACAGAATTCCTTGATATAGGTTCATGAATTCTTAGGCTCTGTCTTCCATTGGAGTCTGGGAAAATATTGTTTCATAGAATATTGTCTAGA
Organism: Viscum album; assembly: GCA_963277665.1. Taxonomy (NCBI): domain Eukaryota; kingdom Viridiplantae; phylum Streptophyta; class Magnoliopsida; order Santalales; family Viscaceae; genus Viscum; species Viscum album. Next base: position 520,058,375 of record OY728141.1, read on the forward strand.
AATTATCCCAGAACATATTATGATGTTGATCCTTCTAGGTGATAATGTCCCACCACTACTGGGATGAATCATGTATCATATATTCTATAATGTTGACCCTCTACTCTAGAGGCATCTCTAGATGATCTAATATAGAAAAAATATTTTTTTTCTAAGACTTGGTAGTGTATGGTCTGAAATCCCCTAAAAAGGTTGGAGGATGATACTACTGTAATTCATGAGTCAACTCTACCATAGTCTTGGAAGGTTAAAAAACACCTTAATTATTCTACATCATATGGATAAATCCCTCTCAGAACTAGGAATCAGTTCACATATTAGGAATAAGGATAGGTTCTAAAGGTGGAATTGTAGGAGGAACCAATTGTTGCTCAGGACCTGCAACCTCAGGAGTAAGGCCATCACCACCTTCATGTCACATGACTGGAGGACATCATGGTGGCATGATACTGAAATTCAAAACACATTCCTTGAAAGTTATTTATCAACTGAATATATTGTAGATAGAAACTAGGTAATGTATAAATCCTTTATATAAGAAAAATCATGCCTCTCTTCCTAGTCAACGAGCCAGGTCTAGGGAATAGAGGAAACCGTAATAGACCATTAGAGAATAGGATAAAACTATTAACCCACTACTAAGTATAGGTTCAGGTATGATTCCAGGTTTCACATGTATAATATTTCTATGTTCTCTTTAAAAGTCACATTCATTTTAAATTTGTGCTTATTCAAATATATAAATCACATAAAATAGATAAAATTATCTGGATTTCCATTTATGATCCATACGGTCCTATGCTCTTTATGAACCAAAATATGACATCCACTTAACCCACACCATAACACTTTCTAACCCATGTGACCTACTGTCCATGGATCAACGTGACATAATTAACTACTTAAGGTGTCTATTTTAACTTTTTAGGAAAACATTGTTAGAATAAGCTATACAATTTAAGTTCCAATTATGGTTTCCAATCCCTTCATGAAGTGTCATCAAAATTCAATACATATTCAAGGCATGATCAATATGAACTAAGAAGATTCACTCTAAAAATATATGTGACATTTAAAAACTCATGGAATGTTAGTCCTAGTGTTCCTAATATTGATCCATTTTCTAATACAAATCTCTTATTTCATTGTGCCATGAAAAAGAAATATTATTTCAATAATACCAATGATAATAACATTATAAAACATGCGTGTCACCCAAAATTGAAGTTGTATAAACCATTAATGGCATAATTAATAATAATAAATCCTCATCCCATACAATTTGGGTTTCCCCAGTACCCAAGTTATCTACATATAGAAAAGGGGTCAATTCTAAATTCCTTTAATTCCTAGAATTCTTTCTAATACCCAAACAATATGAAAAAATAAGAACCCTCTGATATGGATTTCTAACGTCCCAACCTGGGATATACTTAACCCATGTCCTAATCAGGTGGGTCACATGCCCTCAATTACACCTCCTCATACGCTAGAGGCTCTCGACTTGAATTGAGGTTTAAAGGTAGTACGATGGGGAGAATATATTCTCATATCAGAGTGGTATGACAGATACAATCATAAAAATAAAAAAAGGAGGCATATATAAAGGGAAAAAATAAATATTGAAATGGGAGAATGAATAACTAATGATAATAATCATAATCCATCAAGATAGTGTCAGAAACATGCATGCATGAAATGCTGTGATACAAAAGTTGAATAAGGGATGGGCAGGTAAAATCATGCTATAAAAAACTAATAAAATAACAAAATCATCTCTATAATAATCTTGATCCTATGATTTGTTATATTATCTAATTCACCATCAAGATATAATAATATCAAGAACCTAGGGAAGGAGACTTTACCTCATCAATTATTAATGGAATATAATCTTCTCAGGTACCGAAGGTAGCCTTATTAGGGTGTGAGATACAAATCTCCTTAGGCCACCACGAAAGGAATATACTTTTAATCCAATAATTTCTCATAAATAAATAGTTTTCAGGCATAAATAATTAATTAAAAATTTTTAATAAATAAATAACCACTACTCAGGATTTGAAAATACACATGGAACATCTAACTGCTTTGGCTCATGGCCATAATTGAAGTTGGATCAATCAATATATGTATAGTAATAATATATATGTAGTATAATTATATATATTTCATCCAACTATATGAACCTATTATGTGTGGACATAAGGGGCCATATACCAGGAATACTAGTACTGGATGGACTAGGGAAGAACTTATTCATCCATAACCACTCTAGCAAGTATATAAGCTCAATCAATAAGGTACATGCCCTCTATATCAAAATGATTGGGAGACCTCACGATCCTCAAAATATATGGCGAGTGTTACATTATTTCAACACTTGAAAAATAGATGTGGCACAAAAATATCAATGTCCAACTAGTGTTAATGGTGTGAGATATCATGTGCAATCCCCGATGTAAGGGAGCATGATACCATCTCCCTCAACTGATCCCTTACCATCATCTCACATCCCAAGGAAAATAATAATCATATTTATAGTATATAATGTGAGGGAATAACCCTCATGTTTCATGTTTACCAAGATTATATATATAAATATGTCATAACAGTTCATTTAAACATTTGATAAGTAAAGATACAATAGGCATGGCCTTTACACTCTTTAAACATTTAATTTAAACATTTGATAAGTAAAGAAACAATAGGCATGGCCTTTACACTCTTTAAACATTTAATTTAAATTACATAATTCAATTAATGGAAATAAACCAACATTATTAATTCTTTCCATGTAATCATTTGATTTAATTTAATAAAACAATACAAGTTAATTTATAAGGCTCAATGGGTATTTTATAAGCTGACAATGTCATTAATCTAATTTCATACATCAGTGATTCGAAGGATAAGTGGGCTAAACACCAAGGAGTCACCACAGGTTCTATAAACAAACCACATATCAAGTGAAATTTCATTTAAAGTCTAAGTAGAAAGAAAAATAGATGTTATGGGGATTGTCTAAATTATCCAATAAGGTAATTTCCACTTGGTACACCCAAGGATTGTTCATAAATGAGATCAAAAATCTGTGATCCATTAAACACGGGTCAAAAAACATGAGTCAAGGTGCACTGATCAATTTGATTTGAAAAAATCATTATAATGGGGGGATAGATAAAATATAGTGTGTGGAATAGTATAATAGATAAGAGACCTAAAAATGTAATGAAAAAACAATTATACCACCTACATCAAGGACGTAGATGACTCTATAATCAATAGCAGCCTCATATTTGGAGTTGGTTGGAAAAAATCTAAGAAACGGTCTAACATCGTAAAAATAGGGAAAAATATATTGAACCTAAATAGTGAAATGGATCCAATAATAAACTTAGATATAAGGTAGGTAATTATTAGAGATTACCATGATGGATATTATGCTTCCAATATATCATGATTTGAAGTCTGTATGTGTGAGTTATCACAAATCCTCTATTGGAATAAAATGAGAGCTACGGGTGGAAGGAGCTCAATTTCATCCACTTAAAGGGAGGAAAGAAAAGAAAAATGTTAAAAATAATTCATTTAGGGGAAAATATAATTTTCACATTAAAATATAAGGGTTCATGATTAAGGTTCTTGGGTTTCCAAACTGCATGAAAACCATGCATAATACACTACTTAAGGATGTTATCTGCGCAGTTAAGTCACATTATTTCCCAAAAAGTTTAAAAATCATATGAAATACTGGTATCAAATACCTATCATTCCATGCATAGTCATTTTCATTCCATCTCATGGTTGTAGTCAAACTATGTGGCCTAAAATTTACCACAGTCTACAACCTCATGATTTAGTGAAACTGTGGGTTCTAGGATACATGGGTTCATCTAACCATGCATCCCTATATTTTCTTCCCATTCCAGGGATTTGGAATAAAAAAACCCCATATACACCTAAGACCCCCTATACCTGATTATGTAACATTATTAGGGTTGTTTGAGTAAAATTAATTTAGAAAAAAATATTTTTACCTTCGTGAAAAGAAGAGTCCCCCCCCCCTCTCAATGGTAAATCCAAGTTGGGGTAATACAAGTGGTATTAGAGTGTAGTTCCTTATGAAGATCCCAAAGTTTTACTAGATTTTTTTTCATATACATTCTAATTTTCATATTTTAGAAAGTGTATAGGTTACCTCTTATAGAGAAAAATGAATTTTCTCTAGATAATAAAAAATTGGGGAGTTCTACCAAAACTCATAAGAATAATAAGAGAAGTGTATAAAGGAATATAAAGAAGAATATAGTAGTTAATGTATAAATAAAACTAAATAAAGGTAATAAATGTTAAATAATTAGTAATTATTATTATTATTATTAATATAATGAACCATGTTTAATCTATTAGGATAATGAATCACTCAATGATCTTCATTTGTTTTCAAATAACATATAAATAATGTTCCTAAAGAAATGATTAAGTTTATTTGTGGTAATTTTAAGGGACTCCGTTTTAATATACCACTGTTAGATATAAATTTTTAATAATATTAGGATGCACTAAGTAAGAAGTTTATAAAGTTTAGTGCTCTCATAAACCTCTTTCAATAAAGGTAACAATCTATTTTTCATATAGAATAATATCTTCTAAGTTATAATTGTGAGAAATTTTTGTTTTATATTATCTTTATATAATCCTTTCATTATATAGAAAATCGTACATAGTTTCTATGGATGTTAAGAATTATAAATTTAATATCAAATCCAAGACATTGTATGATATTAACACATTATTTCAAGAAAAAGTTTTTTTTTCATAAAATCGGTATTTAAAAGATGAAGAATGGATAGTAAGATAAAGTGAAATTTGGTGAAGATTATTAGAATTCCCTCAACGTGAGATATATTTGAATGAAAATTAAAGTAGACAATCTTGAAAAGACTTATGTTCAGACTTCACATTAAAATATGTATGTTTCAACTCCCACACAATTCTCTATGAAGGATTCTACTATTAAAGAATCGTCATCATATGGGAAGAATATAATTACACCATATAAGGATATTTCCAAAGAAGTAGAAAATAAAGAGGTACCATCCATATCTCAAGGTAATAATTTTTCTCAATCAATTTATGTAAAAATATAAGGTTTAATAAAAACTCTATATAAATATTTATGTGGAGAAATGGAGAAGTTCCTACCACCATGTGAATAGAGGATAGAAGAAGATATATATGTATCGGTTCCCCATTGGAAGCCAAAAACGTTGTTAGAAAGACCCAAAAATAGTATACTGAAAATTATAGACATCGTACAGAAAATAAATTATGGAAATAGTTTGTGGTTCATTGTTTCTGTTGGAAAAAAATTCGGCATTATGCAGTAGATTTTTGGTACAATACTTTAAAATATAAAGATAAATTTAAGCTTATATGTAGTTGAATAAATCAAGATATTAAGATGTAAAAACATTAATAGAATAAGATACAAAATTCAGTTTCAGATATATTTGAACTTATTGGTTATGTATGTGATGTTTGAAGAGAATTGGTCACAAAATTTATTCATGTACATCTCAAAATGTATCAAGAAAATTTTGGAATAAAAATTCTAATGACAAAAATTGAGACAACCTTTGGTCAAAACATGAAAAATTATTAAAATTATATTACTCCAGAGAAGTTTTAGAGGAATTAGTTTTTATAAAAAATACATAATAAATATCAAAATAATCAAGTACATTAAGATAAATAGAAGTGATGCATCTTAGAAAAAAGATATTAATACAAGAACACATGTGAATCCATATGAAAACTACACACAAGTTATCAACATTACCAAACACATTCTTTTAATTTTTCACGATGATTTCGAGAAATATATAATGCTAGAAGATGCCTAAATAAAATATCATAATAATGGTAAAATTAAGATTCCACTTTAAGAAGACATATTTCATAATATTTTTTCATCAAAGGAAAACTCATGTATTGAAAAAGTTCTATGTATGAGATATCATAAAGCTGGACATAATACAAGAGGATGTTTAACAACATTTCCAACACAAGAAGAAGTCATTAAGAGAATGAAGATTTCATTAGAATATGAATATGTCATGATTTATAAATAGAGAAGAACCAACTCACACAATGAAATGATAGGTGTAGTAATATTCATGTTACATAAAGATAAATTAGATATGAAAATCAGACATGAAAGAATGATGACTGGAGAAAGTGAAGTAGATTTATGGAGAAAACAATATTAACCATGATTTTTACATTGAGGAACTAGAAACTCTACCTTATTCCCTTATATTATTGTGTATGTATTATTTTTTATGATGTAGGTAATTAAATGTGTATTAAGACCTCATGGGAAGAACCTTATATTTAATGAGTGTTTTAATACTCAAATAGAGAAGAAATATTGAAGTTGTCAAAAATGGAAAACCACACAAAGAATTTAATTTTTTTGTTATCACATTAGAATATCAGGAAATAAATTCTTAAAGAGTCTCACCATCATGAAGAATGGAATGTGTGTTTCCCTTGAGGGGGATCAATGTTAAGAAGCAAGGCTTCCAAAACATTATGAATTTTAAATTTTCTATACAATCTGATAAAAATAAAGTTTTAGGTATGAAAATAACTCTCAAATATCTACTCTAAATGATTTTATAATCATTATAAACGGGGTTAATGTTGTACTAAGTAGAGGGTTCTATATATATTTCACTCGACCATTCAAATGTATTTTTTTGATGTGTACGTATAAACTAAAAAATCAATGATAAATAAGATTATATCAAATACCTAAAATAATAATTTATATTTATTATCATTATTTCACTTTCATGGTATTTTATATATTTCTTATACTTCCTTGGTTTTAATTATCTTTTTTTACATTGATTTACCCACACAGACATAGAGTTGATGAACTAAAGGATCTTTTATAAGAGAACCTTGTGAGATCAGTCCACTCTTAGAAGTGATCTTTAAATTTTAATATAATTTTGGGAACTAGTTTCTGAGAAGAAATGTGAAATGAGAATACCCCAATTACCCTTTGAATATATTTTCAATAAGCGGTAGAAAAATATTGACTTTATAAAGTGAAAAGGTATCATCAACAAATACAAATTGGGAGATTGAAGGCCATAAGTTCATGATGATGTCATGATTTGAATGTTGTTTTTTAGAAATTCATGAGGATGATTTATGGAATAATATAGTTGAGAGGAGAAGAGGCTTGTCTTGGATTTTAAATTGATATAGATTTGGATTTTCATTTAATAAATAGAATATTTCTATGTTGAATTGTGGACATACATTAAAAATAATCCAACCGAATGACCATCCTTAGCCAAACATGACCAAGGAACATGTGGCACCAAAAATGGGGTCACCACACCCATGGGATCCCATATAAGGATAGGCTAAGAAAATCATGTATGGGAATAAGAGTACACTCATAGTAGGAATGTGTGTAAGGCCTACAGAGTGCACACACATAGAGTGATCTGGAATCCTGTTAGGCCGATGACCAGGTTGTAATGTGTGAAGGTGGTATGGGTGACATAACCCATTATCGGCTCGATAAAGAGGTATTCACTAAATTTATTATAAACAGGAGTGAAGACACTATGCATTTTTTATGTGGGATGATGATTATGGAGTATTGTTCCTGAGTTATTAAAATGAAGAAAATAATTTTGGTTGTTTGATCTGAAAAAGAGTTTTAATTTAATAAATCTAATCCATGTGGGAAATCATATTATTCCTTCCTATATATGATCCCATCACGATCGAATCCCTTAGGGTCAAACATTTTCTATCTAATCACCTACAGAGCTTCTGGTAACCATGTGAGTTCGAAAAGGTTCTTCGAGAGTTTGAAAATATTGGTACGGATGATTTTCCTCAAAGCATAAAATTATTTTAAAGATGACATCTTCATGAGGAGTTATTTTAATATTTAAAACATAGTTCATGGGAGAAAAAGAGTACTTCACGGATAGTGTTGTCCCAAGATTATTTACAAACCCATAATTATATAGTATTCAAACTAAGACGGTGATATGTGAACTATTGAGGTGGTGAAGAAGGAGATATCATTTTTTGGTGAAATGTTTCTTGAATTTTGATTTTGAGTGTAGTGACATCATTAAAGGCCTCATAGAAAATGAAATAATTTACATTAGTGAAAGAGTGATATATCATAAGTTGAATCTATAATGCAGATGAAAATGTTTTATAAATAGATGATTCCATGTGATATTGCATAGAAAATGAATTGTTATGCAGGATGTTGTATCTTTGCAGATGAATAAAATAGTATTCGTAATATAATTGTAAAGGCTATACAAATCATCATAGATCATAAAAATATATGCAGACTAATATTGGGAAAAATAGTTAATTATGAATCCCATTTTTGAAAAACCTATAATCCCATTAATTCTCTATGGTGTGAGTTTTTTAATGAAGTCATTTGTGATTTTGCAGTGCAAATTATGGGTTTCAAGTGAAATAATGGTTCGCTGATCAACTGAAAACAAAATGCTATGAAAAAATCTATTTTGTAGATGAATTAGGATATGTGAATGAGTTATATATATTATTTTAAAAGATTTATTAAAATGTTTTTTGGAGAAGAATAAATTTTTCTATGCCGATATGATGCCTTGTAGAGAGAGTTTTTGAGGTTACTATGTTCCCACTATTGAAACACGTTTTTACCGCTTACCTTGTTCATAAATTTTATCATTATGTAATTTCTTGATTAACCATTTTTTATTAACTATAAATATAAGGATATCTCTCTCAAAAATAGATAGAAATAATTTTTGAGAAGTCACTCAATGTGAGTATAATATTTTATATTTCTCCAGTTGAGTTCCGTAATGAAAATTATTCTTTTAGAAGAAGACAATTACATGAATATGAATGATTTTATAAATGATTTCCAGATGTAATTATATGAAAGTTACCCAATTTAATAATTTCATCAAATTATTTCTAAATACTTGAAAAAGAACCTACTTTATCTTTGAAGCATCAGTACCTGAAGAATTAATAAAGATGACCAAAAGTACACAACAAATTATTTATTTTTTTCTATTATAATTTTATGTGTACATGATTAATTTAGAATACTATTTGAAATTTAAAATGTGGAGAATAAAAATATGATTCCACGAAAAAAAAATGATTTCAAAAATTATTTGAGTAGTTATTGAGAAAATATATTATTCTGATCTGTATAAAATAATATTGAAGAAATTGTTTTCATCTCTTGAACACGTTATTTCAGTTTAGGAATTCATCTGAATTAGCAAGAATCATTACTTGAGTTGTAATCTATGGAATATATAATCATTCACTAAAGATCAAAAGTTGAAGAGACTGAATCCAAAATATATGTTAGGAGGAGACAGTCAGGTATTAAATTTTAGTAATCTAAGAACATTTGAGTCATTCAAGATCTACTAGAAATGGGTTTTAAGACTAACATGCTTACTTCAAAAAGTTTTTAGAGATCTTGAATTTTTACACAAGAATCTGTGATCTAGAAATATCATAGATTAAGATAAATAGATCAACCTATAGTGGATCAATATTTAAATAAATAAAAAAGCTTCCCTATGGATTTGATAGTAGGAAGAATATTGTGTGACTTAGGGGCATAAATATCTAGTGAAGATTCTTTAGTAGTAGAATGTGGATTCTAATAACACTATAGGATGTAGTATAAATAACCTCATGTGTGGATTCAGGAGAGATACATTGTCCCTCTATGTCAACCAATGTGATTGTTTACCATATTATAGTTTAGAATTCGTGTTGTGGAGAATAACAAACATGACAAAGAGTAGGTCATTGTACCGATCCTTATAAATACCATGTGTTGTTATTTATATGATTATTTTTGTATATAAAGTGATATCTTTACATATAACTAAGTGGATTGATAAAATATACATGATATAGATGATTAATGTAAATAGAAAGAATTTTTAAAAAGTAAACCAGTGATTCACCCCCCCCCCCGCATCTTAGTGGTCAATTCGTCCTGGGGCACTACAAGAAAAAAAATTTAAATTGAAGGAACCCATTGTTGAGTATGAGGGGGTGGGGTTAAACACATAGAAGAGTTTTTTAGGTGAAAATTATTTTTATATACCTTGAATCAAATTATGGTGATCTATTTAATTATGATAGTAGTGAGATATAGGTTCTATCTATATTTTGCAGTCACTTAAAGAGACACATTGAATACCTTAGACCTATTAAGCCTAAAATTTTTCCATCTATTGAAGAAACACCACTTTTCAAGATAAATAAACTTCTATATCACCAAAAATATTCATTTATTGGTGAAAATTCATCACTTTCTATCATTATATTATTTAATCTAAGGAATAGTGAATAGGAATTTTTATAGACTATTTTGAAAAAATAAGAATTTTTTATTGGATGGATGATTGCTGAAATTAAATATAATAGTACATAATTTTTAAATTGTATCATTTATATAGATATTTATAACATAACAAGAGTTGAAGGTACAATGAAACATAACCCAAAGATGAAGGCGAATTATAGTAATGAAATTATCTTGTTATAGAATGCAGGTATTATCTATCACATCTTAGATCATCTATGGGTCATCCCTATTTAATTAGTTCCAAAAAACGGGGTGTCACCATTATGAAAAAATCAAATAATTATGATACTTAGACTAAAAATTTTACTAGGTCGGGGATATTTATTAATAATAATAATCAAAATTCAGTTATTAAGAAATATTATTTTCCCAAATTATTCTTAGATCAAATGTGTGATAGGTTTCCTAAAAATAAATTCTACTATTACATTGATGTATATTCTAGTTATGACCAGATTCCAATATCAAATAAAGAATAATAAAAGAGTACTTTAATTATCCCCTTTTATTCATTTTCTTACTAAATAATGTCTTTTGGAATGTGTGGTACTTTACACACCTTTAAAAGATGAATTATGGATTTATTTTCCAATATGATAATGTATTTTTGAGTTTTTATAGGATTAATTCTCTACCATTGGTAATATATATTAGTTCTTTTTTATGGAATTTATAATATTTTTTACAATGACATTAATAGACTAATTTGGCTTTGTACAAGGAATGATGTTAATTCATAACTACCAATGGGATAGTGCTTCACCGTAAGGTTTCTAGTTGGGGAATAAAAGTTGAAAATGATAATATTTTGGGGATTTAAATGTTTCCCCTCATGAAAATGTCATGGGTGTTAATATATTTTTAGGAAATTTTAGATTTTACTTGAGGTTAATTAAATATTTTTAAAATAACACATGAATCCTATTATCACTTCTAGATAAGGATACACCATTTGTCTTTCATGAGAAATAAATTGACTCATTCAACCACATTAAGGAAAAAATAACCTCTTTATCCATAATCACTCCCTTGATTGGAAATTTCCTATTGAGATTATGTGTAATGATATGGATCCTTCTATAGGGGTTGTTTTGTGGAAAACAATTAGAGAGGTTTCATGTGTGTATTATGCTAGTAGGTTTACAGATTATTCCCAAAGGAATTACACCACATATGAAAATGAGCTAGTGGCTATGGTGTTTTCTCTAGAAAATATTAAGAAATATTTTATTGGTTCAAAAGTAATTATTTTCACTAACCATTAGGATCTTAGGTACCAAATTTCTAATAATGATTCCAATCCTAGAATCATATTATGGATGCTTCAATAAAAATAATTTTTCTTGGATATTAGGGGTATTATTTGAATATCTAATAACTCACCTCCTATCCAGGATTAACATCACCTAAAATGATTACATGAGATAGATTAATTCCTTATTCCCTGATGAAAAACTGTCTATTGTGTTGAAATGATGGATTATTAATAGTAATATCTTGATAAATTATTATCTATATGCATTATTCCCAAGAATATTATATATAACCAAAGAAATATATTTATATCTAATATTAAATACTACTTTTGGGATTATCATTTAATATTCATAAGTTATACTTATAATATTTTGAGGATTTTTTCTCATAAGAAGATGATGAAGTACATATTATAAAGTTGACACTTATTTCCATGGTGTGGAAACTAAATAAGAGATAGGAATTTCCAAAAGGTTTTAAAATATGTTTTTTATTGTCCCATCATCTTCAAGGATTATATGATACCGGTGGTTTGTTGTGACAAATTCCAATTAAGGGAAAATATTTAATGAATTCAGGCACTATATTAGAATGTAATTTTAGAAGTTTATATTTTTTATTTTTTGGGTTTATAATTTGTGAGACCATTTTCACCCCCTCAGGGAAATGATTACATATTAGTGACTACTGATTATGTGTCTAAGTAGGTAGAAGTAGAGTCACTTCAAAACAATTAAGATAATAGTGTTTCAAAATTCGTTAATAAAAAATACTTCTCAATATTTGGGGTTCTATAATCTTTTATCACTAACAATGGAACCCATGTCAAGAATGTTAAATTCAAATAAATAATTTCAAATTTTTTCTATTTGTAAAAATGAGGAAACCACTTAACCCATAGTCAAGTGGGAAAGCAGACATTTAAAACTTGGAGAATAATAATATCATGGGGAAAACTGTTTCTCACTCATGGAATTATTGGGCTTCAAAATTCAATGAGTCCTTTTTGTCCTATGGAAATCCATTCAAGACTCCTATAAGAATGTCTCAAAACATAATTATTTTAAAAAAATTATATCACCTACCTTTAGAGCATCAAAATAAATTTGTTTGTCTTATAAAATCTTTAAACATTGATTTAAAAATTAATAAAAAAGGATATTGTTAGAGTTTAGTGAGATAAATTTGATATGAAGAGTATATAATGATAATGGTAAAACTTATTAATAATTAACAAACGTGTTTTAAGACTCAATTATTTAAAATTGATATTTTTGGGATGGTGGCTTTACTTTGTAATTTTATATTCAATCTATTTCACAAAATCTGAATTCTAAATGGTCTTAACCCTTTACAATCCATATATTCTTAGTCAATGGATCTATTGAGCTGGTAGGTGAGAAGAATATGCCATTATTTTATTTTTTCATATTTATTGAGAAAAAAAATATCCTTGTATGCCTAGTTGGATATTTTTTCACTTGTTCTTGTTAAGGAAAGAAATAATATTGTTCCATAAAAACAATTACAAAATTTAGAACATTGGTATAAGACTTTAACTATTTCTCAAGGACTTAGAAGGGATTTATATAGGGAAAAACTCAAAGCCTAGTTTTAATTTCTCATGTTCTTAATGTATTGAAATTTTGTATTCAACTCTTTAATTTTATTATAGATAGAGTTAGTCTAATATAAAATGTTCTCAATTGAAAATAAAGTGGGTGTTTTGAATGAAAAAAATGATTAAAGCCTTTAAATCTGGGGAGTGTTTGTTCACTTTTTTAACTTTTTTTATTTATTTATTATATATAAAATTATTAATTAAATTTTTAATGATTTAAATAAAAATTCTTTTGAAAATTGTTTATACATGATAAAATCACATGGAAAAATTTTGATGGTTACTGCAATTTTTATGATAACTTTTTTATTAACTTAGTGTTATTAAATTCTTATTTTTATGTCTTTTTGAAAATATTTTTGAACATAAATGTTTAATATTGAATTATTAAGAAAAATATACATTCACATGAAATATTTTATGTAGTAATTAGATGAAAAATCTATTGAAAACATTCATTATATTTTTTATGCAGAAGGGAAAATATGTTATTGAACTTCACTATAATCCTTACATTTTAATTTTGAACTATATAATTGAAAATTAATTTGGAACTAATTTTTTTTAATGTTTTTTACACCATGAAATTTAACATTGGGGACAATTTTTTGTTTTATGTGTGTGGTAGGGGATTATATTTTATAAAAAAAATATTTAATGGTCTTCAAAAAAAATATGTTCAAAAAATTTTAATTGTATTTTTTTAACTTTAGTTAATACAGTTAGTGGTATAAATTTTTTCCAAATATTATAGTTTATTTATTTATAGGGTTATAATTTTTTATTTCTCCCTGGATTCAATTGGGTAAAATAATTTGTATTGTTATAAAGAATCAAATTGGTAAATATTGGGAGTAATTTTTATAATTATTATTGTATTTTAAATTATTTATTGGATTTAAACCACTAATTTACATTCAAATACATTGAAATTGAACTCTTAATCCGAGATGATATTGTATTTTTATTTGAAAACTATTTTATGGAATAATTACTATTCATTTTTAATATTAAACACACTCATCCATTTAGTTGTCTTAAATTATACTATGTGTTAAAATCTATATGTGTTCTCTAAGGAGAAAAAGTTAATATTGTAAGAATAGTGGAATGAAAAGTTAATTTCACTAAAATACTTTTAAAAAAATTTAACACATTAAACTTTATAAAATCAGAAACCATAATTGAACCTTTTCATTTAGAGAGAGATATAATAAAATCTTACTTGGTATGATCCTTGGGGTAAACACTTTCAAAATCACATCTTTTTTGGTATTTCAATTCTATTATATTTTTTATTAAATGGATTTCATTGAATATATTTAAGGATAAGAAAAGATTTATGTGTATGGTAATTTGATATAGATTTATTTTAATACCTGTTCTCACATATTTTTAATGAAATTGTAATTTTTTTGAATCCAAAATGTTATTTAGTTGAAAAAGAATTGATTTTGGATATTTTTCAATGTAGTTTTAAATTATTTCAATATTATTTTTAAAATAATTATTATCAGTGCTTAAATGTTTCCCATTTAAATTTTTTCAGATTGTTAGAATAGTTATTTTGAATGATTTTGATAATAATTTAATTGAAATAATATTTTGAGGAGGATTTGGATGTTTTTTGGTTTTTGTATATAATATTTCTAAATTTCATTATTTTATTAACGAGGTTTGTTTTTAAATTTGAAATCTAATAATTTTTTAGTCAAATATATTTAAATTTTAATTTTTCATTGTGTATTTATTTTCAAAAGTTGTAGTTATTTTTCCAATATTAGGTATGATTCATACTTCTTCTTGCATAAAAGAGAGAGATGAAACCTCTATACAAGGGTATAATACTGAAAACCCCACATAAGAGTAGTATGGTAGTGACTTAAGAGTTGACCAGAAATCATATAATATTATATCAGTAAAGGAATATAAGGTTCATCTATGTATAATAATATGCTCCTCATAATAATAACTTTGTATAATAATAATACCATATATGATGATGTATATGTACGAAGATCAAACTTTTCCAAATTCAAAGATCATATGGATCTAGAAAGGATTAAAATTAAAAAAACAAATATGTTCCCTATATCCCTATTTGAAATTAAAATAATGTGAGAACAAGAGCTCCAACCAGCTAAGTTAAACACAAGAAGGAAATCACTAATGCTTTCTATGGAATCTGATAAGAATAAAACTGAATAGGGATGTGCATCAAGATTCATCTCAATTGGATATAACAATACACCTATATAATAGGATCACATTCTATTAAAATAGGGATACTAATTTCATGATGAAGGGTATGATTATAAACCAAATCTATAACGTGGTGTCTGACAATTTGAGAATGGAAATTTGTTCAACGATACCTAGTGAAAGGATCTCTATATTTTTATAGAGAGGATAATTTTTAAAACAAGGATGTGGATATGAGATAAAAAGGGGAAGATACTAGAGAACCAAGGTATAGGGTTTGTTAAGATGGATTTATCTAGCTCATATATGGGTTGAAATAATCGAATCGATAGAGAATATTTATTCTCTCCCTTTAATTAATTAATATTTTAAAAATGACCTTCTAAAATGGATTCCTTATTTCAAATTGTGTAATAAAACATGGTTTTTAGCTAAACTATTTATAGAAATTATATGTTTTTAGTATTTAATTGTAAATTAATTCTACACCACTTCTTTTCTGGGTGCTTCTATTATCTATTTTCACCTTAGAAGTAATTAATTTATTAAATTTCAATATATGTGGTCATTGATTTTGAAATTAAATTATAAATATATTAATGAACACTTTTTCTTATATCACTTGATTAGATAATTTTCAAATCACTGAAGAGTATGAATGTGGCATCCTGAATCAGGATACACTTAACTCATTCCCTAAACTGGTGGGTCACATGGAATCAAGAGCACATACACATATGCCAAGGACTGTCGACTAGCAGTGAGTGTGTAAAGGTGGTTCGATGGGGAGACTATACCTCATATCAAAGTTTCAAAATTTATAAAATCATAAATATATATCAATGGAATCATATCAGTGAACTGAAAGAATAATAAAATAGTGGAAGAATAGAGAGTTGAGCATTTGAGTAAATATCAAATCCACTAGGAAGTTTCATATACATGGATGCAAGGTATGGTAATATAAAAAAAGTTTAATAAGGACATTGAAATACAACATGTTATACAAAACTAAAAATAATTATAATAACAACTCCATAAGAAATTTTATACTATGCTTGGTCCTATGATCCTATGCTCTAGAAATAAACTAATCATATCTAAGACCAGTAGCAGGGAACTTTCCCTTATCAGAAATTATAGACAAACAATCTTCTCAGATAACAAAACAATCCTATGTATGGTGTGAGATATAATATCAATAGGATACCACCAACAGTGTCTAGAAGTAATCCAACCAGTTCTGATAACTAAACAATGTGCATGCATAAGTAATTAATTAACAATGTTGAATAAATAAATAAATTCCTAATCAGGTTCCTAAAAGACACATGGTGGCTCTACGTGCTTTGACTCATGGATGAAAGGAATGTCTTCTCAATCACTATATATAACGTAATAATATATATATATATATATATATATATATTATAGTTATATGTTCCGTCCACCTATATGGAAAAATTACGTACAGATCTAAGTGGCCATATACATAGAATACTAGTTGCCGGCTAGACCGAGGTGTAACTCAAACATCCATAACCAGTATAACGAGCCTATAAGATCAAGAAAAATGATACATGCCCTATATCTCATAATGAGTTTGGGATATCATGCTCATCACTAAGTATGGAGAGTGTTCCATCATGCCAACACTTAAACAAAGGAGATGGATCATCAAGCCCATCGTCCAACCAGTGTCAATGGTGTGATTTTTCATGCTTAACACCTAATGTAAGGGAAAGTGATACTTTCATTCGCAATGGATCCCTTTCCGTTTTACCACATACTATATCAATTTATATCTATATTTATAATATTGATCATGGAGCCATAATTATCATGTATATGAACAATCAAGTCCATTATAAGTAGGGAATTACAATTTATATCATCATGGTCACAATTATCAAGGGTGAGGTGTGTCCATTCCACCCAATACAATTAATTCCATTTAATCCATTCAATTCATTTAAGTAAAATAAAATAGAATGAATAAGTGATTAAATTTAATACATTCTATTCAACTGAAAAATGATGGAAATTCAACTAATAAGTTCTGAGGTTATTTAAATGGTATCATGGTTGAAAGTAATATGCCTACATAGTAAATTCCATTTATAAGTTAGGAAAACAAAAAAGGGGGCCTTACGTTCATCAAAAAATTATATAACTGATTAAATTTCAATTTATTAACTAAGATGAATTCTTACAAGGCATTTTAAGCAATTAAAAATTTAACAAAAAAAGGTCCATCCATTGAGGCACACTGTAACAGCCCGAGATTTTATGAAAAATATTCTTTTTAATTTTATTAATGTCTTGTGTTGTACGCTACACCAAAAGGAGCTTGCACAACACGCATCCTTGGCTTGCCTTGCATTACACGCAATCACAACCTTCCTCGATAGCGTGTGTAGTACGCAATACTGAGTTTCACGAAACAACGATATGCTATTAAAATATTATTAAAACTAGCTGTTATGAATGGTAATAACCACTTTTTAAATTTTAGAAAATTTATCTCTCAAAATGGACTTCATTTTTGGATTCGGAGTATCGAATTTAGCCTAAGGTGAAATTTTGGTACTTTTCAGATAACTTTCATATTCTGATTAATAGTGAAAATTACTAAATTATAATTAAAAACAAATTTCTTTAATCGAAATAATTAATAGTGATAAATTATTAATTTGAGTGGTTTTAAAGTATATTTAAAATATATTTTTACAATTTAATACAATGTTGGTCATTGGTTGTAATTTCACATTTAAACCAGACATAATCAAGTGTCAATCTTTTGATAGATATTGTTTCTTAAAAACACGCTATTTGTTTCAACAGCGGGATTTAATTATAAAATTAATTAATGCAACTTCTATGTTATGAATTTGGGAAAATAGACTTCATTTTTGAATTCGGAATATGAAATATAGCTTAGGATGAAATTTTGGCATTGTTCTGAAAAACATCAATTTTTGATGAATAGTGAAACTACTAAGTGGTAGTTAAAAAACTGAATTTTTCATAAAACATAATTTTACCGCTTCTGTGAATGTAATTTCAAAAAATCCGAGAGACACGGTTGATTTCAGTAAGTAAAATGTGGTTCAAGGAGATGAAAATAATTTTTGGTGAATAGTAACTTTTTACTTTTATTTACCACGGTTAAAAGTAAATAGGGTAATTAAGGGTAATAATGATATTAATATTACCCTAACACATGTACTAATTATATTGGACAAGTTTATCTCGACCAAAAACAACCTTAAGTGTAAAATATTATCATTTAGGCCCACTTGGATTAGATTAGGACATTTATTATTATTTAATTCAAAGAAGAGTTAAAAGAGTTAAAATCAAAGTTTATTACTAAAACATTTTAATATAGGGTTGTACATAAGATAAATTCGATTGTAAATATTCATTAGAAATCTAAAACGATTTCCTACATAATGGTATTTTATTTGTAATTTTTAGACATCAAATAATTTAATTTATTTATGACACAAAGATGATGCAGTAATTATCTTATTTATGAAATATTGACATAACTGATGTTATAAACACCCAAATAAATGTAATTTGAGACTTTTTATGAATTACACTAATTTTCTAGGTTACTATGATATATTAGTGTTGATTTAAACAACTTGGTTCGAACATATAATTCTGTTATACCTTTCACAAAAATCATATATCAAATAGTGTCAAAATTGACACAAAATAGTTTTTAAATCAAATATTATATTATTAATTGTTATTTTATTCCTAAAAATATAAGGTTCGGCCAAATGACTTAGATAAGGATATATATATTAATAATAAACAATTTGGGGTTCGTTTTGAATGTTATAGTAAGTGTATTAACCATATAGTGAAAGAAAGAAAAAAGACACGGTAAAAGTTAAATTATTTAACTTAGAGTTAAATCTAATTGATAAGGTTAAAATAATACCCTAAACTTGTCTAAATCCTATTGGTTGATAGGATTGCGACCCATCCCCACTTTATCTTAGAAATAATACCCTTTGAAACCATTATAAACCGATTTTGACTTTAATATAAAATAATATTTTGAGATATTCCTAAGGTGCCCCTCTCCTCCCTTATAAAAGGGCACCTCCTCCCCCTCCTCCTCACACCAATTTGAGCACTCAAGCTCGGCCAACCCCTGACATTTTTCCCTCTCTACTTCCCTAGAATAATCCTATAGGTCCTGGTCTTCTTCAAAGACCAATCTTAGTTCCCTAAGTGGAGGATTCACTGAGGCGTTCCAAAGAAGAGGTAATATCCATTACCGATCTTTTCAATTTCTTTCTTCTTCAACTTCTTCTTCTTTATTTATTTCATGATAAAGTAATAACAACAGTATTACTTACATACTGATATGTTATTATAAATATGAAACAATCCTAATTCACCTTCTATCCATCCTATGGAAAAATGAAATCACCGCGCGTGCGTACGTACGGAATACCGTCTCCACGTCGTGGTGTAATCTATTTTCCACCACCACCTTACAAGGATGGGTATAATGGTGTAATGAGTAACTATTTATGATTATTATAAAGTAATATTGATACTGAAATAATATATATATACTCCAATACAATTCCACGATCATAGGAACGATATCATCACTCGTGCGTACGTACGGAATACCGTCTCCAGGATGTGATGCGACTCATTCTACATGATCATCATTACATAGTAATTATATAAATGGATTGAATGAATAAATATGATATATGTGACACTAATAATATTCTGGATATAAGGTATCTATAACCTTAAAAGAAGAATAAGAATTTATTCGGCAAAACACGCATAAGAACAAAAGGCAATAAAGACCCGAGTAACAAGTAACAATGAAATATTACTAACAAGAAGCTAAGAATATGACTATATATGATATCATATCAATATGTATGATTCTTTAATAAGTCAATAACATTATTTAAACCATTATACAGGAGCTTCGGACACGTACAAAGCAAATCGGACCTAAGGTAAGGGAAATATCACAATCTCATTTTTATCCGAGATTGTTTATACTTTAGTATTTACTGGGGTGTATTTTATTATCCACATCCATATTTCCTCAATATTTAATATTATTTCCATCCACCTACAATTGTTTAAATCCAATTTTACGCTTCGGTGAGTTTTTAGTAAAAGATATGAAAGGAATCTTTTGTCGTTTTTCGTACGAGGTACTTTTTTGACTTTTCCAACAAAAGTACGAGAAAAATGTTTTTTTAACTTATACGGCATGAATGGATTTTTAAAACATTATTTCCAAGAAGCTTACTTTACATGTTTTCAAGATTATTTTTAATCAACTTCTTTTAGTTTTAAATTGTAAGACATGTTAAGAAAGGAAAATATTTTTGAAGTAGAAAGGATATTTTCCTCAAGAATGGATTTCAAGTGGTTTATCAAAATTATTTTCCATCTAAGATAATAAAGGGTTCTGTTTCTATCCCTATTATTACATGGATTTGATTATGTTGTGATGGAAATATTTTTATGAATTCCTTTATCTTATATGAATTGTTTTATGATGTCATGTTGTTTAAGAATCCCATTTTTATTACATGGGTTATGCAATGATGTATGATTTATGATTCTGTGGCACACATAAGAATGGTATCATTATGAGATGGGTGGGACCTATATATACCTCCAACGCATTGGGTAAAGATTTTATATCTCATGAGATAGACATGGCTGGAATGGTAAGTTATACCAGTTCAGTGAAACAGGACTGAAACGAGGGTCACTCGATTCAGAAATGGACTTTGTTCACTAAGATAGTCTTGGCAATGAGTCTTGACTAACAAGAAATGATTCTCTATGATTATGTGTGTATGCCACAAAGTTTAATGTTTTAAGTTATCATTATTGTGAATACATTTCACTGCCATGAGTTATCCCAGGTTATGAAATTATGATCTCTTTTGCAGGTTAAGATTTCCAAAAGTTATGTTCTTATGTATATGATGTGATTTATATTTCTTTTGTTTACCCTTACTGAGAATTTGAGCTCACCCTTTTATGTTTTCTTTTCCCCAGGATATAAAGAAAGGTTTTAGGTAAAAAAAAGGGAATATCTTTATGGGAGATATTGAAGATCTTTCACCAGGATTAGAAGATTATACTCTGAGTTTCCAAAGACACTAAACTATTACGGTCCTTGTGTGTGTGTTTTTTTAATGTACTAAGTATTCCGCAAATGTAATGTAATGTCCATGTACGTCAAGCTTCGGGTCGTTACAGTTGGTATCAGAGGAAAGGTTTAGTCAACCTTTGGAAACTAGGATGTGAGAACGTTAGTGAGATCCCTAGAGATATTTCTAAGGTATGTCTAGGGATGTCCCTAAGGATAAGTATACATATAGGATATAGTCCTAGAACTACGGTAACGATCTTAGAATTTAACCTAAGATGTTAGATATTGAGGGTACTCCCCCTTTACTATGTTGTTTTCTCTAGCATGATTTTTGCCTCTCAACGAATTCTTTTTGTGTTTTAGTTAATGGAGGGAACCAGACGGAATTCAGTTAACATTGACTCCAATGGACAAATTGGTGACTATAAGCAACAAAATTATGTAATGCCTAGAGAGAAAGATATTGTGATTATTCCGAATCAGTCATCGCAATATATGATTAACAAGGTGAAATTTAGTGGTATACCTAATTCATCAAAGAAGAGGAAGATAAACTATTATGCATGTTCGCATGTTGAGCAGCATAAAGAAAGGAAGATTTAGATTTCTAAAGAAGGGAAGAAGAACCTTGAAGAATACCTCAAATGGAGGGACCGATGTTATTTGTGTGGAGATAAGGGTCATAGAGTGACAGACTGTTATGGAGTTCAATGTATTATTTGTGGGGAACATGGGCATTACCCAACTCAATGCCCTGACCTAAAAAGTTACTTCTAAATCATGGAAGGACTTATTCCAGGACAATAATTGAAGAGGATGGATTGAAGAGTTTATGTATTGGTATTCCCGATTAATGTTATTGAGGTACTTTTATTGTTTATTATAATATTTTTGTATTATTGTGGTTTTCAATAATTTTAAGGTACCGGTAACCATGAAAAGTGATTAAAATATTTTGGAAAGCAGATGATATGCGCATAATGAAGGGATAAGGAGAAAATGAAATGTTTGACAGTATTCATGAGCTCATGATTGATATAAGGACTAAGTGATATCATTGTTTGAGTATATAGAATTTTGAGGATTTTGGTATGTGGAAAGTGTTAAATTTTAACTGCATTCATGTTTTCACTAAGGTATTCAAGAGAATACATGATTAAGGACTTTGAATGTTTGGAATGTGACCAACAAAACATATCTTATGATATATGGGGATCGACGATGGTGTTAAATCTCCGGTAATTGTTTTCACTATGTTATGAGAGTGGACTGTAGTATTATGGATAAGCCTAAAGATTGGAATGGATTATGTTGGACATAAGTTAGTATTATTTAAGGATAGAAGTTTTCTCGATATTATTGATGGGATGTTATAGTAATATAGTTTTAGAAAAAGGACAACATGCAGGACGGGCGACAACCCATCGCGTCAGACAAGGATGTGGGAATCGAACCCACAACCGAAGTGCGACTGGCCTTTATCGCCTACCACTGGCCTACAGGAAGTCCCTATTTATTAGAAACTATTTTTATTATATTAAGCAGTATGATATATGAATTATAAAGTCCATTTTAGGAACCATATATGATTAATCTCACTATAGATCGACTTATGTATATAATTTTTGCTAACCTTTTGTTTGAGACAATGGAATAACCCATCATTCTATCACATGATCTGCTAACACTTCACGAATAACAAATTCAACTTCATTTATTTAAGAGATGAAGTGGAAATTGTTAAAGGCACGAACAACAGTGAGATTGTACCAAAATAAAGTAAGTATTTATTCTAATTCAAATTCTTTAACTTTTGGGAAACGATCTTGAAAACCAAAAATGTTTTCCTAGTGATCTTATATCTGATGAATCAGATGGTACCTTAGATCGTCACAAATTTATGGCTTTGTGATTGCTGGCTTTTCCATATCCATGTTCTCTACAACTCTCCATCAGAACATGATGGTTAGATTTCTCTTCCATATCCGTATTTTCACCTATGTGAAAACCCAGTGATTAGTTTATTTGGGTAACCGTTACGTTTCATAATTTTGTTTTTAAAGATTGGTTTTGATATTCCTTTTTACGATGTGGGTTTCTATTAAAGAAACTTTTGAATAGTAAACCATTTATAACCCCGACGAATTTCGAGGGCGAAATTCATTTTAAGGGGGGTAGAATGTAACAGCCCGAGATTTTATGAAAAATATTCTTTTTAATTTTATTAATGTCTTGTGTTGTACGCTACACCAAAAGGATCTTGCACAACACGCATCCTTGACTTGCCTTGCATTACACGCAATCGCAACCTTCCTCGATAGCGTGTATAGTACGCAATGCTGAGTTTCACGAAACAACGATATGCTATTAAAATATTATTAAATCTAGCTGTTATGAATGGTAATAACCACTTTTTAAATTTTAGAAAATTTAGCTCTCAAAATGGACATCATTTTTGGATTCGGAGTATCGAATTTAGCCTAAGGTGAAATTTTGGTACGTTTCGGATAACTTTCATATTCTGATGAATAGTGAAAATTACTAAATTATAATTAAAAACAACTTTTTTTAATCAAAATAATTAATAGTGATAAATTATTAATTTGATTGGTTTTAAATTATATTTAGAATATATTTTTACAATTTAATACAATGTTGGTCATTGGTTGTAATTTCACATTTAAACCAGACATAATCAAGTGTCAATCTTTTGATAGATATTGTTTCTTAAAAACACGCTATTTGTTTTAACAGCGGGATTTAAGGATAAAATTAATTAATGCAACTTCTATGTTATGAATTTGGTAAAATATACTTCATTTTTTAATTCTGAATATGAAATATAGCTTAGGATGAAATTTTGGCATTGTTATGAAAAACATCAATTTTTGATGAATAGTGAAACTACTAAGTGGTAGTTAAAAAACTGAATTTTTCATAAAACATAATTTTACCGCTTCTGTGAATGGAATTTCAAAAAATCCGAGAGACACGGTTGATGTCAGTAAGTTAAATTTGGTTCAATGAGATGAAAATAATTTCAGATGAATAGTAACTTTTTACTTTTATTTACCACGGTTAAAAGTAAATAGGGTAATTAAGGGTAAGAATGATATTAATATTACCCTAACACATGTCCTAATTCTATTGGACAAGTGTATCTAGACCAAAAACAACCTTAAGTGTAAAATATTATCATTTAGGCCCACTTGGATTAGATTAGGACATGTATTATTATTTAATTCAAAGAAGAGTTAAAAGAGTTAAAATCAATGTTTATTTACTAAAACATTTTTAATATAGGGTTGTACATAAGATAAATTCGATTGTAAATATTCATTAGAAAGCTAAAACGATTTCCTACATAATGGTAGTTTATTTGTAATTTTTAGACATCAAAAAATTTTATTTATTTATGACACAAATATGATGTAGTAATTATCTTATTTATGAAATATTGACATAATTGATGTTATAAACACCAAAATAAATGTAATTTGAGACTTTTTATGAATTCCACTAATTTTCTAGGTTACTATGACATATTAATGTTGATTTAATCAACTTGTTTTGAACATATAATTCTGTTATGACTTTCACAAAAATAATATATCAAATAGTGTCAAAATTGACACAAAATAGTTTTTAAATCAAATATTATATTATTAATTGTTATTTTATTCCTAAAAATCTAAGGTTCAGCAAAATTACTTATATAAGGATATATATATTAATAATGAACAATTTGGGGTTCGTTTGGCATCTTATAGTAAGTGTATTAACCTTATAGTGAAAGAAAACAAAAAGACACGGTAAAAGTTAAATTATTTAACTTAGAGTTAAATCTAATTGATAAGGTTAAAATAATACCATAAACTTGTCTAAATCCTATTGGTTGATATTATTTCGACCCATCCCCACTTTAGCTTCGAAATAAGACCCTTTGGAACCATTATAAACCGATTTTGACTTTAATATAAAATAATATTTTGAGATATTCCTAAGGTGCCCCTCTCCTCCCTTATAAAAGGGCACCTCCTCCCCCTCCTCCTCACACCAATTTGAGCACTCAAGCTCGGAAAACCCCTGCCATTTTCTCCTCTACACTTCCCTAGAATAATCCTATAGGTCCTGGTCTTCTTCAAAGACCAATCTTAGTTCCCTAAGTGGAGGATTCAAAGAGGCTTTCCAAAGAAGAGGTAATATCCATTACCGATCTTTTCAATTTCTTTCTTCTTCAACTTATTCTTCTTTAGTTATTTCATGATAAAGTAATAACATCAGTATTAATTACATACTGATATGTTATTATAAATATGAAACAACCCTAATTCACCTTCTATCCATCCTACGGAAAAATGAAATCACCACGCGTGCGTACGTACGGAATACCGTCTCCACGCCGTGGTGTAATCTATTTTCCACCACCACCTTTCAAGGATGGGTATAATGGTGTAATGAGTAACTATTTATGATTATTATAAATTAATATTGATACTGAAATAATATATATATACTCCAATACAATTACACGACCATAGGAACGATATCATCACTCGTGCTTACGTACGGAATACCGTCTCCACTATGTGATGCGACTCGTTCTACATGATCATCATTACATAGTAATTATATAAATGAATTGAATGAATAAATATGATATATGTTACACAAATAACATTCTGGATATAAGGTATCTATAACCTTAAAAGAAGAATAAGAATTTATTCGGCAAAACACGCATAAGAACAAAAGGCAATAAAGACCCGAGTAACAAGTAACAATGAAATATTACTAACAAGAAGCTAAGAATATGACCATATATGATATCATATCAATATTTATGATTCTGGAATAAGTCAATAACATTATTTAAACCATTATACAGGAGCTTCGGACATGTACAAAGCAAATCAGTCCTAAGGTAAGGGAAATATCACAATCTCATTTTTATCCGAGATTGTTTATACTTTAGTATTTACTGGGGTGTATTTTATCATCCACATCTATATTTCCTCAATATGTAATATTTTTTCCATCTACCTACAATTTTTTAAATCCAATTTTACCCTTAGGTGAGTTTTTAGTAAAAGATATGAAAGGAATCTTTTGTCGTTTTTCGTACGAGGTACTTTTTTGACTTTTCTGACAAAAGTATGAGAAGAATGTTTTTTAACTTATACGACATGAATGGATTTTTAAAACATTATTTCCAAGAAGCTTCCTTTACAAGTTTTCAAGTTTATTTTTAATCAACTTCTTTTAGTTTTAAATTGTAAGACATGTTACGAAAGGAAAAAGTTTTTGAAGTAGAAAGGATATTTTCCTCAAGAATGGATTTCAAGTGTTTTATCAAAATTATTTTCCATCTAAGATAATAAAGGGTTCTGTTTATATCCCTTTTATTACATGGATTTGATTATTTTGTGATGGAAATATATTTATGAATTCCTTTATCTTATTGGAATTGTTTTATAATGTCATGTTGTTTAAGAATCCCATTTTTATTACATGGGTTATGCAATGATGTATGATTTATGATTTTGTGGCACACATAAGAATGGTATCATTATGAGATGGGTGGGACCTATATCTCCCTCCAATGCATTGGGTAAAGATTTTATATCTCATGAGATAGACATGGCTGGAATGGTAGGTTATACCGGTTCAGTGAAACAGGACTGAAACGAGGGTCACTCGATTCAGAAATGGACTTTGTCCACTATGATAGTCTTGGCAATGAGTCTTGACTAACAAGAAATGATTCTCTATGATTATGTGTGTATGACACAAAGTTTAATGTTTTAAGTTATGATTATTGTGAATACATTTCACTGCCATGAGTTATCCCAGTTTATGAAATTATGATCTCTTTTGCAGGTTAAGATTTCCAAAAGTTATGTTCTTATGTATATGATGTGATTTATATTTCTTTTGTTTACCCTTACTAAGAATTTGAGCTCACCCTTTTATGTTTTCTTTTCCCCAGGATATAAAGAAAGGTTTTAGGTAAAAAAAAGGGAAGATCTTTATGGGAGATATTGAAGATCTTTCACCAGGATTAGAAGATTATATTCTGAGTTTCCAAAGACAATAAACTATTACGGTCCTTGTGTGTGTGTTTTTGTAATGTACTAAGTATTCCGCAAATGTAATGTAATGTCCTTGTACTTCAAGCTTCGGGTCGTTACACACACCCAAGGGGTCCTCATAAGTGAGGCCAACATCCTCTAAACCACTCAACATGGATAAAATTACAAGTATCAGGGTGTATTGATCAATTTAATATAAATAACTCAATAAAAATGGTATTATTGAAATTATTCATCATGTAGAAAAACGATATACCTATGATAGACTGAAACTCATGGGGAAAGTGATGAGAGTACCTACCTCAAGGTCATAGATGAATCATCGCTCGATATGTGCCTCATATCCAGAGTAGGATAGATGAAATATAAGAAACAGTCTAACACAATGAAAATAGGTAAAAGGGTATTACACCAAAATATAACTATGTATTCGAAGATAAACTTATATAGGAAGGGATAGGATTATATAAAATACCATGATAGAGCTAATGCTTCTAAAAGATCATGAATCAGACTTCAGATCATAGAGTTAGCTCAATTTCTAGATTGAGGAGTTTGGAAATCTACGAGAGAATAAATAAGAGACCATACACTAGATAGAATAAATAAGAAGTATAAATTGGTATAGAAGTTAAATTAAGAGTAAAAAGGAAATTTCACCTCAAAATATAAGGGTTCATGATTAAGGGACATGGATTATTAAGCCATTTGAAAATTGTGATCAAGACACTACTTAGGAATTTTCCACACATATTTAAGGAATATGGTTTCTCTAACCATAAAAAACCCCCCAATATCAAATGTCTATAGTTTTTCACATGGTTATGAAAATGGATTATCACTATTTTAGAAAAATCATTCAAATCTTGGTGCACCTATTTTTCTCCCCCACACGGTTAGAGGAAACTATGCATCATGGTATTCCTGGTTTCTACTAATCGTGTAACCCAATATTTTTTCTCATTTCAAGAAATATGGGATCTGAACACGCCCTAGATGATTCTAAGACATTTTTAGTTTAATGTGCATGTTTTTTAAGATTAAATCAAGGATTTAAATTTAAAAACAAATGTTTATTACCTTTTGGAAAATATGGGTCATTACAATCTCCTGTGTTTAAAGAAACGTGTCCCTGAGATTGCATTCTAAGGTTAATGAGGTATTTCATTAAATGAGTTTCATCCACTGAGCTCATATATCAGTGTCCCATTCCCAAGTCCAATCCTATACTCATCTATGATTCCATAGCACTTGTACTAAAGGAACCTAACCTATTTAGAGTTTCATCGTACTCTGATCCACAATATGAAATGGATACTCCTTAAAGGAATCATCTACATCCTATCCAACCTCATTAAGCTGAAAGACATGTGATGGGTTTAGATGAGATCATCAAAGCTAAGACATAAGAAATTAATCATACACTGACCTATATATTTAAGGAAGCTAAAAATCATAAGACATGGTTTCAATCTATTTCACAACCTCAAAGGATCCATCAAATAACAATAAATGCTTAAACTACCTAGGAATATGTCTATAGCCCAACTAGGGTGAGATTCACAAGAAAAAATGGTCTTTGGACTCAAACTCAGATGGTCAAAAGAATCTGTTGGAATAAGACTATTGTCTAGATTGAGATTTCATCGTGAAGATTATGATTAACTGGACTTGATATGTAGTCTGCTACACGAGATGTGGTCCAAGCATAGCTACATCTCCTACCTATAGCTTCCATAGAGGAGATCATTATGGACTTCCATATAAGGATTTATAAGGATATATCCTGATGGTATCCTAAAATATATTTTTATAAGTGAACTCAAAATGAGGAATGTGTTTCTCCGAGGAACCCCCATAGTTAAGGATACATGCACATACAATGTTCTCTAAAACCTAAATCATATGATTTGTTTTTCTATCAATCTATGGGTGATAGTTCAGACATAGAAGTACTTTTGTACCAAAGGCCTTCTATAACCCCATACATAACCATGACTTATAGAGAGAAACTCTATAAAAAATGATAGAACAAGTAGATCCATGACAACGTACAACCTCCCAGACATACAGTCTCCCTAACTCATCTATCAGGAATATCTCTCACCCAAATAAGAAGTGTGTAACCATCATAAAATGCAATATGAAAACCCAAAATATATAATGTCCATAAGGTGATCTCGTTAAACCAGCCATGAAATCCATCAAAACATCGTACCACTTCCATTCAAGAATGGACAATGGCTATAATAGCATTACCCTAGGATGATTATCTAGAATCACCCACTGATAGGTGGAACATTGAGTGATGAATCCATAAATTTCTATCCCAATACATTTTGGTGCCACCAGGGTGAACCACCCATGCTATGGAATTTAATACCTATATTATCTCCTCTATGATGTCTGTTGGGAACCATACACTCCCATGGAATTGTAAGGTATCATCCCCATCCACAGTCTTGCCTGAAATGTTTCTTCATTTGAGATTCATTCCCATAGGACAAAGCCTTTGATATCAGATAAATTCTTCATTATTAAGTATTCTAAAAGAGTATAAGTCACTGCAAAGGTCAAGAGGATAGAATAACCTTGATACTTCTAAACCATGATGTGCATGTTTCATAATAATTCCATGATCTTCTATTATCCAATGGAACTTTGAACTTCATATGTCTGAGTCTTCTTTCATAGAGCATTGGCTACCACATTTCCCTTATCAGGTGTGTAGTAAATCTCGAAATCAAATGACTATAGGTACTCAACCCACCTACACGACATGAGATTGAGATCCCAATTTATGAATATGTACTTGAGGGTCTTTTCATCAATGAATACCACAAAAATATCTACAAGTATATAGTTTCTTGAAAAAAGTACGACATTAACTAAAACATCTAGCTCAAGGTTTTTTTCAGGTAATTCTACTCGTGATGCCCCAAATGACATGACCCATAGTCAAAAACTCGCCCATCTTAAATAAGAGAAACTCCAATCCTGATACATGATGCATAAAATTATGCAATATATCTCTTAACTTTCTAGAGAAAAACCATTGTTAGTGCTAATGTCAAGAAACCCTTCAACTCCTAAAAGTTTTCTTCAAATGATTTTAACCATACAAATTTCACACCTTTGTTTTTAAAGCCTGTATGTGGTGCTACATGACACGATAAGTCCTAGATGAAGAATCTGTAAAATTTGGATGGCCCCAAAAAGCTCTGTATGTCAAAAATATACTTAGTATGTTCCCAAGATATTCAAACTATATTACTTTCTCTAGGTATACTGAAAATCCTATCTCTGAGATAATGTGACCAATGATGTGGAATGTTTGGATCCAAAAGTGGCATTTAGTAAGCTTAGCAAAAACCAGATTCTCTCTCAATGTATTTAGCATGATATCAATATAGGTTCCATGGTTATGTATGGAGTGTGAATACACTAAAATGACATCAAAAAATAATACCATGAATAAATCTAGGTATGGGTGGAAAACCTGATTCATAAGATCCATAAATACTACAGGTGTGTTTGTGAGTCCGAGTGGAATAATGAGGTACTCATATAGACCTTACATACTTGTAAATTATATATCAAGTATGTCAGAAGTACTAACACACACTTAATGATAGACCAACCTCATATCTATCTTTAAAAACACGTTTTCTCCATAGAGAAGATCAAATAGGTCATCTATTTTTGGTAGTGGATACCCATTCATTACCATGAGCTAGTCCAATCAGTGGGAATCCATGAAAATATTGAGGGTACCTTCCTCTTTATGGCAAAAAAAGACCATTAAACCCAAGGAGAAATGTTTGGTTGTATGAATCATTTAGCCTTAATATCCTCCAACTGTTTCTTGAGCTCTAGAATATCCATAGGTTTTATCCTACAATAATGAATGGTCACTAGTTATACTCCTAGAATAAGCTCGATAGTGAATTATAACTCTCACATTTGAGGTAGTAAAGAGAATTCATCAAGAAAGGAATCCATTAAATGATCCACTAAAGGAGGGAAAACAACAAATCATAACCCTTAGTCATCTAGGAAAATAGTGGAGATTTGAGTTGTCACACTAGCTAATCTCTGATGCTCCAGTCCTACACATGTAACATGAACATAACATTATCCATTATGTGAGTGATTACTTTCCAATGGTGATTTAGGAATAACTTTACGATGATAACAGTGAATACGAGGTCGATTGGGAACTAACCACTCCATTATGATGATTACATCAAAGCCTGACATATCAAGGACGTAAAGATTCTATACGGAGAGTTATCCACCTATCTCCAGGGACAATACTTACAATGGATAAGACAATTGAAGTGAATAAATAATGGGTTTTCAAACATTATATCTCACTAG
Source organism: Viscum album (assembly GCA_963277665.1). NCBI lineage: Eukaryota > Viridiplantae > Streptophyta > Magnoliopsida > Santalales > Viscaceae > Viscum > Viscum album. Next base: position 520,090,561 of record OY728141.1, read on the forward strand.
AAGTGCTCGATATCGAGGATTTTCCTTCCTATAACAGTTTGAGATATAAAACAATGATATGAACCTATGTAAAACAAATAACACACTAATGTGGAGGCTACTATAATTATACCTTGTATATAATAATATCTAGAACTCTGATCCTATGGAATACGTTGGACTGCATGTTACTGGATTGTACCACATCCCTGAGTCACTACCTGACTTCCCAAAGAGGGGTTTCTCTACTAACACATAGAATCATAAGTCTGACTACCTTTGCCTCGACCGTCATCTCATCCAGATAGTCCAATGGATTCCCTCTTCTCCCTATCTATGATACTACTTTCCACACTCCGGAAGAAGTGGTTGGAGTAGATCCATTTTGACTAAGAACTAGTGGGAATTTTCTAAATAAGTGATGGATATACCCCATCCCGTCATAGCCTATGCATTCCACTGGATCTTGTAAGAACTAAGGTTGTGGGTGCCTTGGATTCCCACATTGGTGTACAGTTATAAATATTTCATCATAAGGAACCCGAATGCTGCTACCTCCCTGAGTATCCTCGAGATGTATCTTTCTCCTAGAACAAGAACCTATGATAGATCAAGGTTACAAACTACTATGACTCATACCATCATCTCCCGAAAAAATTTTCTTTTTAATATGGGTTTGGATACAATTTTTAACAATTTTGGTCAAACAAAACACATATACCTATGATCAAATGGAATAAAATAGAAAATCATCAAATTGTATGAAGGTCATAAGATCATCATCAGGTACAACAGGAGTGACCCACTACATCTCTATAATGTGTGAAATGTATTCCATAGTAGACATACTTACTTGTTTCAGGTTTACGAATTCACTAGCTCTATTATCCCTCAGAGTATGGGGAAAGATATATCCATAGAATATTTTCTAGAAAACATTCTAGACTATATTATGGTGTCAATCTTCATGGGTGATAACATCCCATCACTTCTTGTAAGAATCATGCGTCATATATATATAATGTTTGATCCTCCGCTCTATAGGTTTCTGTAGATGGTTAAATATTGAAAGGGTGTATTTGAGCCACAAATCATAAATTTGTGGTCCACCGTTATCCAAAAAGCTGGGATGCGACTACTATTAGAATTTACGAGTCAACGCTACCATACTCAGGGAAATTCGAGTAATACCTTGCATATTTTGTAACATTGAAATAAATCCTTCACGAAACTAGGTGTTGGTTCCCATATAAAGTACAAGAAGAGGTTCCATATGAGGAACTAAAGGAGGAATCATTGGAAAATCAAATCCCACCACCTTAGGTTCATGGAATTCAACGCCTTTCAGGCACACAATAGGAGGTTTTCATAGCGGAATGATACTAAAATTTCAAATTCATGCCTTAGAAGAGATTTTAACAAATGAAAGGATTGATGATATAAACTAAGATAGGTTTGTAGCCTTCCAATATACAAATCATAACCCAATACCTACTCTTATATAATGTACTGGGTAATAGAAGAATCCCATAGTGGTCAATAAAAACATAAGAAACTCCTACCAACCCATAACTAAGGTGTGGGTCAAGTATAAGTCTTGATTTTACAAGTATAAGACAACGAATTTTACTTTTAAAGTCATATTAATTTTAGATTTTTTCTTTTCCAAACATTTAAATCACTATAAATGGCTAAATTATGTGAATTTCCATTTTTGGTCCATAAGGGTTCACTCTCCTTATGAACCTAAATATGGCATACAATTAACCCACACCATAACACGTTTCATCTCATGCATCCAATGGTCAATGGATCAATGTGAAATAATTTACTACTGATGTTTTCTTCTTTATCCTATGTAGGAAAACAAGGTTAGGTTAAGGAAGGAACGTTATGTTTCAATTATGTATTACAAACCTTGTAAAAAGTGTAATCACAAGACAATATTTAATCAAGAAATTGACCATATTAAAGAAGAGAACTCATTTTAAAAATAAACGTGGCATGAAAAAATGCATGATATATTAGTATTATTGTTCTTATAATGATGCAGGTAATGCAGTACACTCCTTTAATTATTCCACGGTAAAATAAATCATCATTTCAATAATACCAAAAATAATAACTCTATAAAACAAGTGTGTCACACAATGGTGAAGTCATATAAACTATAAATGGAATAATCAATAATTACAATTTCCCATCACATGTAATTTGGGTTTCCCCTATACATGGGATAGCTATGTCCAGGCATATGGTGAATTTCAAATTCATTTAATTCCTAGTCTCTTGTCTAATACCCACCAGTGATACAAAGTAAAATTTCCTTTGATACCACTTCATAATTTACCAATCAGGGATTCACTAAACCCATGCCCTGAACTAGTGGGTCCCATTTCCTCATGAATTACTCCCCATATGCCAAAGGATGTTTACTACCAGTGAGGGTGTAAAGGTTTTATAGTGGGGAAAATATGCCCTCATCTCAGAGTATATAAATAGATACAATAATAAATGTAAAAAAACAGAATAATACGGATAATAAAAAATAATAATAAAATAAGATAATAATAGATAACTGATCAAGTGAAAAAATATCCAATCCACTAGGCAGTTTCACATACATATATGCATGGTATGATGATATAAAAAAGGGGGAACATGGATAGAAAGATACAACAATCTATAAAAACAAAAACAAACTGCTCCACTAGCATCTTGATCCTTTTCTTAGTACTCTACTCATAATATCTAACTATAATATAGGAATATAAAAGACCTATAGTAGGACACTTTCCCTTAATAGTACCTACAGACAAATAATATTCTTAGATACCAAAAGTAGCCTGAGTAGGGTGTGAGATAAAATCTAAGTAGGCCACTACCAAGGGTGTCTAAAATTAATTCAATTAGTGATCATAACTAAATATTTTGAAGGAATAAATATTTTATTAACAATGATGAATAAATATAAAACTACCCAGTTAGGTTCCTAAAATACACCTAGCCACTCTAACTACTTCATCTCATAGCTTGAAGGAATTTCTAGTCAGTCACTATATATATAGTAATATATATATATAGTGTATTTATATATTTAATCCACCTATATGGACCAAGTACATGTGGGATTAAGTGGCCATATATCTAGAATACCACTTGCTGGCTAGACTGGGGTGTAACTCAATCATCAATAACAAGTCTAACGAGCGTATAATATCAAGAAAAAGAGAACATTCTCTGAATCTAATAATCAATGGCAGATATTTAGTATCCACTAATAGAGGATAATATTCATTTTTTATATTATCATATTCATGTGCTTTATTAATCATAAACACAATTATTTGTGCTTTTTACACTTTCAACATTATTTCACATTATGATTGTAATTCTTTCATAAAATGCACTATTGCGTGGTAAAATCTTGAACACCTCATTAAACAAAAAATGGTATTGATTGTATTTTAATATTTTATTTTCAGGCCTCCCATGCTATAAGTAACAATTCATGATTTTAGAGAACTTAAAGATTCACAATGTAAGACCACCAAAGAGGCCTTTGAACCAACAACATTTTGGGCGAAATGAATTGGACAAAGGCCCAATAAAAGTAATATATCAGCCACGATTCAAGTCCAATGATACTAAAAATTGAACTTAAGATATATTTAATCATGGGTAAAATTTAATTAAACATTTCCCCTTGATAATTCATATTTTTAATGGAGTTACATGTGGTCCATGTTGAAGATGAAATTCTGGGCCAGATTCTATAGCCCAGAACAACATCCCACTAATTTTATCATATCTCTCAAAAAAATTATTTTTTTCTAAAATTTTACAGGATGTTAGGAGACATCTGAGGATCCATTTTATTCTTCTATTTCCTACTCAAATTCTTCCATATATAAGGGAATTTCTACGCCTCTATTTGGTGGATGCAAGCGGGGTTCCATTTCGGGTCAAGGGTGGAAAAGTCTCCTCTCCATTAACTTGTCACCCATGTAGGCCTACCACCATTAGTTGAGGAGACTTGGATAGATGGAGGTTCAACCCAAGCCTTCCAAAATTCCTATTTAATTTAGTGTTGGTGGATTATTTGATCATCTTTTTTCTTTTTTTCAATGTAATTTTATTCTGCCAATTTCCCTTTGTAATGTTCTTCTTTCAATTGTAAGTTTCTCAAATATCATTAGCTTCTTTAGAAAACATCAAATAATTGTAATATTATATTATATTTTTTAAAATTTTGATACCTTTTCCTCAATGTGTGAATTTATTAACACAAAAACTTGTGAAATTTATCACACAATGGTGGAGTGTTCGTTGTTTTGTTATTTTTTACTTTTTCAATTCTTCGCTCATGAGTCTACTTCCCACTTATATTAATAGAATAGCATCAAAGGAGGGATAAACCAATTTTGGGTTGATCCAAGGTATTATAAAGAGTCTAGATTGAATATTATTTATCCCTCTAGAATTTTATAATCACATCTTTTAATTGATATTTTTTTTTGGTGATTTTAAAACATCTTCGTACTTGTTGAATTTTATGGCCACACACTTCAAGTGCTAATAAAAACCATTACCTTGGAGTGCTCATAAATATGATCCTCCAAGTGCACAGGTTATTATTATTATTGTGTTTTGGTGTTAAACTAGTAAGTGAAGAGGGTTTTTTATCTTATTAGGAACCCATATCAAATATAATAAATTGAAATCGTTAAAAATGAATTCATCTAATCAATCTCCAAGTGATAACCTAGGATCAACTCATTCTCTTGTTTTCAATTCACATAGAACTACTACTAATCATTTAAAACCATCAAAAATCATCCTAAGGTATTTAAATTCATATAAAAATATAATCTATAAAATGTACATGTCAATATTTTTTTTCTTAGGTCTCAGAGGACTCGAAAACCCATGATATAGTACAAGCAACCGCATACACCTAAAAACATGGATGAATTTGGGAGATACCAAATTTTGGAATTGTTTATGAGGACCCAAGTATGTCACTTAAAAACCCATTATATTTTTCCCCATTTATCTTTTCTCACCTCATATTCTCTAATCATTGCCCCTTTCTTTGGTTTTTCACTTTTCTTGGAGCATGTCCGCATATACACGTGACCAATCAAACTAAATTATTAGGATAGATAGTCCTGGGGTTGGGGAGTCAAGTACACCAATGAAACTCTTTCCATTATATCATAATATTCCTAAAACTCCGAATTCCAAAATTTATCCCATTTTAAATGAAGGTATTCAAAGAAACCCAAAAGTAATCACAGGTGGGATCCAAAATGGAAATCCAAATGAGGAAGCCCCAAACTTGGGGAAAGTAGTCGATCAAACCATGAATGACTACCTCAAACCTGCCTAGAACAATGCACCCTCTTGAATTAGGCATTCTACCCTAGGAGAATCCCACTATGTATTTAAACCTATTTTCCAAAACCACATTCCAACCATCTATGGGATAGAGTCCTAAATGTCATACCTTCGTGTCAAAGTGTTCAATGACATTGTTGAAACCATGTGATGACCACATCAACTTGAGTAAGCTAAGAGAAGGCTCTTTCCTTTATAACTAAATGACCGAGAAAAGAATTGGTTAAACAATTTGAGACCTGTATCAATGCACTCTTAAAACCAATTTCAAATAGATTTCTACAAAAAATATTTTTCCCATCACAAAACAATTTCACTTAAAAAGGGAATCCAAAACTTTTATAAAAGATAAGGGGGTTCATTTTATGAAACATATGAAAGGTTCAAAGACACACTCAACATGGTACATAAAAATGGATTATAAATCCCTGAACAAGTTTGAATATTCTATAAAAGTTTGGGTCTGGGAAGAAAACAATTCATTGAAATGATGTGTAATGGAACCTTCAAAAACAAATCCCTACATGATGCTTAAACGTATCTAGATGGACTGGATGAACAAAATCAAACAATGGGAACATCACCTTACTATGAGAAGACACCCAAATATAGTGTGATTAATACACTTAGGGAGGAGTGAATCCATGTTGAAAAACTTATTGCTCTCACTTGGATGGTTGACCAGATCAATCTTACAAAGGTCCATGAAATTCAAACTATTTAACATGTTTGCACTATTTGTGACAAAAATGACCACAAAATTAAAAAATTCCCAAACATCCCTTCCATTAAGGATGTTATATTAGGAGGACCAATAGAAGAGGTCAACGATATAAGCATTCATAAGCGACATTACCAAAAATAATTTCAATTTATGGTACAATGACTATCTAGGATTCCTTTGGAATGATAACCAGCAACCCAACCAACAAACTAGTGATCCAAAAGGACCAAACCCCTACCCTGCACAAAATTTTCAAAACAATAACTTGTTCTAACCACAACCAGTCCAATACCAACACACTCTTCTCCAATACCAACAAACCATATAGAAATCAATCCAACAAACAAAGTATCCTCTTGGGATAAACCAACCAACACAAGACCATACCCAATCAGTCCCTCTACCAATCCTTTAATTTTTTTAAAAAAATTGATAAAATGAACTCAAGACTCTAAACCCTAAAACTTAAACAAAAAAGCATTAAAACTGGGAAGGCACACATGCCTACTCAGGCAGTACAATCCTTAACCATAAGAGGAGAATACAGTTGCAGACAAACCTTTTATGAACAACTCATTGCAATTACTATTTTAAGAAGTGGGGAATCCATTGAGAAACCTAAGAAAACCATTATAGAACCATTAAAAGATTCAAAACGCATGAAAATGATAAAGAACCATCCAAATATTCTAAAAAACCCCAATGAAAATGTCAAGAAACCACAACCACACCAAATACTAAAACAACCTCCTCCCTTCCCTCAATTCATGAGACGAAAATCTAAACAAGAAATTAATGAAATTTTGAGGTAAATATTATCTCAATTTTAGTTTAAAATTGAAGTTCTTGATGAAATCCAAACCATTACCACATAATAAAAGAACCCTATGGACTTAAGAAAATTTATAAGGAAATTTTAACATAAAAACCATGTACTTTTGGATACTAATCTAAAAACACCAATTCAAGGGACCATTCCACCAAAGTTAAAATATCCAGGATGTCCATACATCAATTTTGAGTAATTAGAGAACAATCTTTTCAAAGCCATTTATGATCTAGGAGCTAGTTTGAAACCCATTTATTATGACATGTATTGTCAGTTAGGGATCGAAGAACTCCAACCCACATCTGTCACTCATAAACTTACTAGTTGTGTTGTTTGAGTTCCTAAGGGGATCTTAAACTATGTTTTGGTGAAAGTTGAAAATTTCATTACCCCTACAAACTTCATTTCCCATTAAATTCACCCACGATTAGGCCCTACAGAGAGTATTGTAGGATTGAAATGATGAATTTAGATTCTTGATATACAAGAGGGGGTGAATTTTATTCCTTAAAAAATTCTTTTGGAACCATTACTGTTTAGTTTAACAAAGTTAAAAAACATAAACAACACATCTAAAAGAAAACTTTTCTTAAATGAATGATTCTACCTTAAAGCATATAGAATTTGTAATATAATCAGAGTAACATAATTATAAAGTATAATAAAGTTATACTTTCTATCGTTAAAAAAGTTTAGATTATATCAGAAATAAAACAACATGAAGTAGAAAACAGGTAACAACAAGATTCTTTTAACCCAAAAAAGAAAAGTATCCAACAAAATTGGATAAATTTACTTGATTTATACTTTCAAGAAATTATTTCTTACCCAAAACCAGGTAATACATCAATACAATGATCGTTATCTATCTTGTTATCCCCGCAAGCCCTCAATTTAGAAGAAAATCAGAACCTCTATCTTCCAAACACAGAAGCCCATGATCAGCACGATCAGAGTCTACACAATGCAAGTCTGAAAAAGTTATTCACACCTGAACAAGTAGTTCACGACATCCTCATGAAGCACTGAGTGTTTAAAGATCTTCTCTCTCTAGAAATCACATCACAACTTTTTCACATGCGTCAAGCTCATCCACTCTCTACATTGTTATCTGCTCATTCAAATAGAATTTTATTTATCGGCAAAGCTTCCCAACGATTGGATCCACTCCAACAGTCATATTTTACTTAAATTTCATAGGGACCTGGACACGTTTCAAACATACAACGGTTATTTTGTAATAGATTGTACGACATAATTTCATGTATAAGAAACTATGTTGAGTTAAAAATGAGTGTTGTGTAAGAACACATGGAATCTGATAAAATTGGAATGATATATTAAATGGCTCTAAAAGTATTAAGAAAAAATGGATTCTTAAGAAAAAAATTATCAAGAAAATAGATTCATTAAGGAAAAGTAAATCGGATTGTGAAACTGGTATATCATTTGTTCCAGAATCGGAATCATAAAATCGGAATGAATTATTCACCAGATTCAGAATCGTAAAACAAAATTAATTTTGAACTGGATTAGGTATTATAAAGACGGTATCACTTATACACTAGAATCGGTATCACAAAGAAGGTATCACTTATATTCTGGAATAGGTATCATAAATACGGTATCACTTATACACCAGAATCAGTATCACAAAGATGGTATCACTTATACACCAGATTCGGTATCATAAAGGCGGTATGAAAAATCAATAAATCTAATAGAATGTAAAATTGTAATGATACATCTATAAGTATAATGGAATGAAAAATCATAATGATACATATGTAGTTATAATAGAATGACAATTCCGAATCTTAAGAAAAAAATAGATCTTAAGAAAAAGAAAGAACTCAATAAAAAGTGTTTGGTATTTTCAAAACATAAAACCATAAGGAATGGAGAAGTCCGAAGATAACCTTATTAACTCAACAATATCCCCCTTTTTGGAAATCACATACAACTTTTCTAAGGAAGAATATATTGACTTAGATAAACAAGTATAAATAAATTCTCTTCCCTTTGAATGAGATTTCTAATGAATACGACTATCTCCCCCTTAGGTTATGTTTCCCAAGGATCATATTCTTGATCTTCAGTATCTGGTTATCTTTCTTAAGAAAATATCTCACCCTTAGATAAACATATCTTCTTAAAAGAAAATTCACCCTTACCCAGTTATTATATTTTATTACCATACTCTCCCTTAATAGATTCTCCTCCTTCGAGATCTTCATTAAATTCTTCCTTTAAATAAATTCTACCCCTTTGTGATTTTCAAAAATAGGGATAAGAATGGATAAGTATAATATTTACCTGTAAGGTTTAAGCATGAATACATTCAAAAAAAAAAGAAATAAATGAAAGACTCTTCTAAAGGAAATTTTGGAAAAATGGTTTAGATTACAACAAAATATCGGAATGTAAGAAAAATCAACCATGCTTCTTCTTCTCAGAAAACATTTTCTTTATCAAGGCTTTAATTTTATTAACCTCCTTATGGTATTCCTCAATCTTATTTAACAAGATCCCATGATCCTAATTATTCTATTCTTATGGAAAGATTATTTCTTCTTGATTAGCCACCTTTCTCTCTAATTTAGTTCTAACTTCCTTCTCACTTCTAACAGATCAGGAATGGAATTGAGTTGACTATACTTCTCAAGGATTGATGCTTTAACGTTGTTAAACTCGGTTTCACAAGTATTTAATGATCTATTTGTTGAATCCATGAAGTCACCTAACTGTTTTACATCATCATTGATAGTTTTGGTGTGGTTAAAGACTATCTTACAAATCACCTTCTGAGCTTTATAATCTATCAAAAAATTACTAAAGTCTGCTTCTTTATTTACCACCATGTCCAAAAAATTGGCCTATTTCTTCTTTTGATTCAGGGTTTCTTGCATCATTTGACTCTGGGAATATATATTTGAAAGAATTGGAATGGTTCTGTCCAACTTTATTAAAGATAGATTGAAAAATTCATGTCCAATAGACTATGAGGATTCAGAACCTGAAAAATATTTTCCTTTCTGAGCTTCTCTTGGAGTTAAGAAAACTGATTATTCTATTCTCTTAGAGGACTTCTGAGGTGTTTCCTTTTTAAATGAGGAAACCAAAACACTCTTACCTTTGACAGGATTTTGAACTGGAAATTTTTCATCAGATTCTTCGATAACATTAAGATCTACTTGTTCATATTCTTCCTATTGGAACACTTCTTCACCACCATTATGATCAACCTCTTCTTTCTATTCTTCTTCTACATCTGTTTATACTTGTTCTTATTCTTAAAATTCTACTTCTTCATCAACATGTTATTCAAACTATTCTTTTGAAACATATTTGGAGACTAAACTTGAAGGATTTCTAATATAGTCTTCCACTTACCTTAAAACATCAGTATAGTCTTCTTGATCTATATGATCTTCTATTTCTTCAACAGGTTCTGATAAAGATAGAACATTTTAAGTTTTCTTTATTTTCATAGTGGAAACCGGTTTCTTATGAACAAATTCATATTCCTATACTTATTTATACTTCTTTTCCACAACTTTTAGAAGAGAATGATACACATGAGCTTCAAAATATTTCTTCTTCTATAACTTATCCTTGTATTCATTCTCATTATTTTCAGCTTTCTTGATTTTTAAGGACTTAGACTCTACAAGATTTATGCCAAAGGAAGGATCTCCTTTATTTCTGTTAGTTTCAATTTCTCTCCACTTTGCAACTGTTCAATCAGAATATGATTTCGGTTTATTTTCAGGAGGAGGTGCTGATACTGGAACATCAAAAGCTAGCACTAGAAAGCCTGGTATATTAAGTTTCCTTTTCTTGGGTAACGATTTTGAAGATTCTGGAACATCTCCCTTATTCTTGAAAACCATTTCTTTAAAAGTTTTGGATTCTTGTAAAACTATATCTTCATCCTCCTTAGAGTTTCATCACTAAGCAAAAAAATCATAATAGGTTTAGAGACTGATCGGCATGGGACATTCAGTTCTTGAAGGCACATAACAATTATCCTAGAGATATTTTTTAGATACATAAGAATTTGAGATCTGATGGATCCACCTTTTATTTCCTGGATGGTGATGAAAATGTACTTAACCAAGTTAATCTTCCTTAGTTGGTGAGAAAGTATAAAAGAAAAATATCACATATTTTTAGAGAGTTCTTATCTCCTTTTCTTGGGATAATAAATCCTTTCATCCAGAGAGCTACCATCTTGTGGTTTGTTATAATATTTGTAATCTTCGGATTCTTAACATACCTGAGACCAAGATAATTCAAATCCCTAACTTTCTAAAAAGAACCTTCTTTCTTAGAGAGTTTTTGAGAGCATAGAATAGATTCCCATTCCTACGGTATGATGAGAACATTTCTTGCCTTCTTATAAGGAACAGTATATGTCTTATCATAACATTTGAACATAAACTTATTGTTATCATCCTTTTGGAAGAAAGTAATAGATTCATAGAACTGAAAAACCATGTTAGGATAAACCAATTCCTGACTTATCTCTTTAGCCACACAAAAATTTTCCCATCTATTAGTTATTATCACCTTAGAGATAATAGAGTCATATTTTGCAAAGAAGATAGGGAAAACCAACCTTTCTCTAAATATTGACCAATCCTTTATTTCCTTTTTAGTCAGTATCTTCTCTAATGAGGATTTAGGAGTCATTCAGGGTGATAGAGACAAAAGAATCGAAACAAAAACATTGATTCCAATAGATCTTCAGCCTAGAGATCAGTAATGATGGTGTGGTGCTTATAAATGTGTCACCCCGTATATAGGTGAGGTTATGACCTTTCAACTTACATAAGTTAATCAAACATCTGAAAAAAAAAATCTGATCTAATGGTTGAGGATGATTAAAAAAATATGAATTATGATCTTTTGTCGTAAGGTAAAGAGGAATTTAAAAATTTTTAAAACCAACAACTAAAACTTAAGATAAGAAAATAAAGATTAAGGAAGTGTACTTTTTGTAATACTCTAAAGAATTTATTGGTATTATAAGAATTTTCATGAACATTTTAAAATCCGGGATTTTAAAACTGAAATGTTAAAAAAACTGAAATTTTCAAAAACGAAGTTTTCAAAAACAATGATTTCAAAAACCAAAATTTTCAATACCAATATTTTCAAAAACGAAATTTTCAAGACCAAAATTTTCAATACCGAAATTTCCAATACTGATATTTTCTTAAAAAAACTTAGAGAAAGATAAAAATTAAAAAAAAGAATAATAAAAGAATAAAAAAAAGCATATGTACTCCCCCTGAAATAAGGAGTAGTTTAATGTTAGAAGGTGATTTAAACAAGAAGTAGATATGAATGATTACCTTACAGAGATCATTCCTAGCTTATAATTAATGTATTCAAATCTATCATAAGATATTGGATTTTTGAAAATATCAGCAAGTTGTTCTTGCATTTTAATGAATTAAAGAATAATATATCCTTTAAGGGTGCGATCCCTAAGAAAGTAATGTCTAATATCTATGTGCTTTGTATGAGAGTGATGTGTAGGGTTTTTAATTAGGGAAATTTCACTTATGTTATCACATATTAGTTGGGTCTTAGTAAAACTCATACCATAGTCTGTGAGTGTGTGTTGCATCCACAACACTTGAGCATAACAAATTCCAACTACTACATATTCAGCTTCAACAGTGGAAAGTGCTACAGAATGTTGTTTCTTACATGAACAATAAACTAAAGAATCTCTTAAGAAATGAAAAGTTATAGATGTACTTTCTCTAACCATTTTACTACCACCGAAGTCAGCATCTGAAAAACATTTAAGTTCAAAATTATTTCTAGAGGAATAAAAAAGTCCCAAATCTAATCTTCCCATTAAGTAGTGAAAAATAATTTTCACTACGTTAAAGTTAAATTCTTTAATATTTTCTTGGAATTTTGCACATAAGAATACTGAGAACATTATGTTAGGTGGACTAGATGTTGAGTAAAGTAAACTTCTTATCATCCTTCTATAAGATGTCTGATCTATAGGTTCATTAACATCAAGAGTATTAGAGGTTCTGATATGAGTACTTATACTCTTATCATTATCATACCTTAACTTCTTAATAAGATCTTATATATAATTATGTTTAGATATGTAAGTTCCCTATGGTTTTTTATAAATTTTAAAACCAAGAAAAATGGTTAACTCACCCATCATACCTATCTCAAACTCACATTTCATAATATTCGCAAAGGAATAAGATTAGGATTCATATGTTGATCTGAAGATGATTTCATCAACATAAATTTGGGCAATCAAAAAATATTTATTATTTTTCTTAAAAAAAAGTGTTGGATCAGAAGTTCTTTTAACATAGTTATTTTGAAGCAAAAATCCTGAAAGTCTATCATACCAAGCTCTAGGGGCTTGTTTAAGTCCATACCGAGATTTGGTAAGTTTATAAACATGATAATGATTTTTTTTTCTTCAAATTCATGTGTTTTCTATATAGAATTCCTTTTGTACATAACAATTAAGAAAAGCACACTTTACATTCATTTGATAATGTTTGAAATTAAAGAATGTTGCAAAGGATAGAAGAATACAAATAGATTCATGTCTTTCTATAGGAGAATAGGTTTCTTCATAGTCGATGAATTATTTTTGGTTATAGACTTTGTAAACTAATATTGCTTTATTTATAACAATAAATCCATTTTCATCGCATTTGTTTCTAAAAACCCATTTTACTCCAATAACAGAATTTTCCTTTGGTTTTTCAATCAAGGTAGAAAACTGATTCTGTATGAATTCATTGAATTCATATTACATAGAATTTATCCAATCATCATCACTCAAGGATTATTCAGGAGTCTTCGGTTCAAATTGAGAAAGAAATGCAACATGTACAACTTCATTTATTAAAGAACTTCTAGTTCTTACTGCTTGATTAACATTTCCAATGATATTATCACTAGGATGATTTCTAATAACAACTGACCTGGGTTTTTAAAGACTTGATCATCAACATAGGGTAGAAAATATTCAAAGAGTAAATGTTTTAAAAAAATTTACTTGAACATTATAATTATCTGAAAGTTATTCTTTCAAAGGTTGGTGATCAGTTTTAGAAAATATATCATAAATAGGTTTCGGTTGTTTGAAAACAAAAGGATCATTTTCATCAAAATTAACATGTATTGTTTCTTCCATAATGCAAGTGTTTTATTGAAAAATCTATATTCCTTAGAGTAAGTGGAGTATCCTAAGAATATCCTTTAAGGATAATTGGGTGAAAATTTATGTAAGTTATCCTTGGTATTCAAGATAAATACTTTTCCACCAAAAACAGTAAAGTAAGATACTTTCAATTTTCGGCCATTCCATAACTCATAAGATGTTTTATTAACAATGGGTCTAATTAAAACTCGATTTATAGTATAATATGAAGTACTTACAACTTCAGCACAAAAATGTTTAGCTATATCTTATTCACTAAACATGGTTCTAGTCATCTCTTGAAAAATACGATTTCTTCTTTCAACAACACCATTCCGTTGAGGTGTTCTTGGAGCTGAAAATTTGTGAGTAATACCTTTTTAATTACAAAAAAGTTTCAAAATAGTAAATTTGAAATTCTTCTCCATGATCACTATTAATAGTTATCAATGGAAGGTTTTTCTCATTTTTAACATGATCTCTGAAATCCTTGAAATAAGATAATGCTTTGGATTTATTTGTGAGAAAATAGACCAATATATATCTAGTCTAGTCATCAACTAAGACAAACACATAGTCATTGCCTCAAATACTTCCAGTTTTAGTTGGACCAAATAAGTCCTTGTGCACTAATAGTAAGGCATTAGAAGTTGTAACTTCACTTATAAACATAAATCTAGATTTATTTTTCTTTCCATATTGACAAGGATCATAGGCTTTTTAAAAATCAAACCTAAGATCTGGTAGATCCTTAAAATTTTATTTCTTATATAGTTTACTAATATTCCTTAAGTTATAGTGTCCTAGTATTCTATGCCAAATCCATGATTGATCTTCAATTTCACTTAGGCAAGGAATATCATTACTCTTAAGGTCTTCTATGTTTAGTGTGTATACATTCTCTTGCCTATGGGATGAGAGAATAAATTCATCCTTGGAATTGTGTACTAAGCACTTGTCATTCATAAAATTTACATGGTATCCTTCATGACATAATTGAATTATGATGATGAGGTTGTCCTTAATATCCTTAACAAATAAACCATTTGAAATTAATTATTGTACAGAATGAATAATGTTACCTATACCAAAAATTTCACCTTGAGAGTTATCTCCAATGGTAACTTTTACACCTTTAGTATTTAAAATATTTTTGAAACAGTCATTGATTCTAGTCAGGTGACCAGAACATCCACTATCCAAGTACCATATATTGTTGGTAATTCCTTCATTAACCTAAAAAAGAGTCAGTTTTTCGAAATCCAAATTTTCTTGGATTTAGAATTGTTAGATAATAAAATTTTCAGTATCCACATTAGTTTAGAAAAGTATGATTTATGAAACCCAAGAAATTGAACATTATTTAATGAATAGTTCTTCTTCCAATGCCCACCACTTCTTCATTTAGTACATAAAGGGGCTCTTTGAGGAATAAAATAATTGTCTCTAAAAATAGGTTTTTCTTGAGAATAACCTAATCCTTGACTATTACCATGTGTTCGGATCTGAGAATACATCTTTTCAAAATTTTCCTTACCAGAAGTAACGTTTGTAGAAAGTTTCTTCAAAAAAAAAAGTTCAGACTTTAGTCTTAGGACTAAATTACTATTCTCTATAATAATGGACTTAGAGTTATGTTTATCCTCTAAAACATCTTTTTCAAAAACTAGATTTTTATGATCTTTATAAATCTTATCCATCTCAGAAATTTCTTCCTCATGTTTCTTAGAAATAATTTCTAAAATATAATTTTTATTGTCAAGATATTTGGGAAGATCTGAAATTTATTTTTCTAAAATAAATTCCCTAGAATTTTCCTTTTCATGTTTCTTAGAAACTTTACAATTTCTTATCCATAGAAACTTATCAATCCTAGAAACTTGATCATAGGAAATCAAATCATTATCATTATCTATTGAAGATGATTCTTTATCTGAAGAAAAATCTTTATGAGGAAAATTTTCACTCAAAGACATATTGGTTAAGGATTCAGAAGATAGTACCTTAGCCATAAGACATTGATTTTGAAATGGAGCTCGGGCTATTAAACCAATATTACTTTTCTCAAAAGATACATAATCTGAAGAATCGTCAGAAGAATCTCCACCAATGGAACTCCAAGTGTCATTGACTTTTAGGAAATTATTATGCTATGATCTGTATAAATTCATCTTGTTTCTCTCAGAATTCATGTCCTTCTAATCTCTTTTCTTATTTAAGGGACAACCATGTCTGATATGACCAGTTCTTCTACATTCATAACATGTCACTTATCCACCTATATTATTTTTTTCATCTTTCTTCTTGTATCTATATTGAATGTTATTTTTCCCAACAATCTTGTTTATCCTCCGAGAAATATTGGCTAACTCTTTTTCTTTTGTTTCACTTTCACTAGATTCATATTTAACAACAAACTTATTAGATTTAGATTTTGTAACTCTCTCAGGATTCATGTCTTTCATATGATTTGATGTAGTTTTAAAAAAAAACACCTCCATTTCCATTCTTCTTCTTAATATTATCAGCATATCTCTTCATTGTAGTTTCATGTTAAATAAGGATTCCAAACAATTCATCGAGAGAAATCTGTGTAACTTTTTTATTTTCATCTATAGCAGTTGTCTTGGATTCCAATTCATTAGGCATTATGTCTATAATCTTGTCTACAAGAGCATCATCATCTAAACCATTCCCACCCATTGATTGTAAACTAGTGATAATAGTCATGAATCTTTATTGTACCTTACATACGGGTTCTCCATATGGAAAGAAGAAACCATGATACTCATCTTTGAGCATAGCTCTTCTAGTTTCGATAACTTTGGAAGTTCCAAAGTGAGTTACTTCAAGCTTCATCCAAATACTATTTCCAGCTTCACATGATGAAATTCGGCTATATATATTTCTAGTCATGGAACAAAGAAAAGTATTACATACCTTAATGTTTAGATGTAATTCCACCTTCTCTGGATTAGTAAAGGTTCTAAGTTCCTTATTAGGAATATTATAATCTCTAGTTAACATAATGTAGTTGTCTACACATGTGTTTATAGAAAATATCTTCATTCTGTCTCTTCAATACTAATATTCATTTACATCGAAGATTGGTGGTCTAGTAGAATTGAGATTATCTAAGGATCCAACATGAACGCCTGTCATACTAAAAATAATTTCTTTCCAAAGAATTATTATAAGTAAAAGTTTGTAATCAAATAAGAAAAATAAAACTTGAGCAAGAAATATTATATGTGGATATAATTATTTTTGAATCCACCTCTGATAACAATTGTAGGATCGAAATAATGTATTTAGATGCTCAATATATAAGAGTGGTGAATTGTATTCTTTAAAAAATTCCTTTTGAACCTTTAAAGTTTAGTTTAACAAAGTTAAAAAAACATACAAAACACCTCTAAAATAAACCATTTCTTAAATGAAAGATTCTACCTTAAAGTGTATAGAATCTCTAATATAATCAGAGTAATGGAATTAGAAAGTATAAGAAAGTTATACATTATATGTTTAACAAAGTTAATATTATAGAGGAAATAAAACAACTTAAAATATAAAACAAGTAACAAAAAGATTCTTTTAACTCAAAGAGAATGGTATCCAACAACCTTGGATAAAGGTTCCTTGATTTATACATTCAATAATGTATGTCATACCCAAACCCAGGTAAGATCTCAATCAAAATATTGGTATCTGTGTTGCTATCCCTACAAGCCCTTGATTTAAAAGGAAACCATGACATCTGTCTTCTAAACCCAGAATCCCACGATTCGAACGATCAGAGTAATCACAGAGAAAATCTGAACAAGTTGTTCACACCCGAACAAGTTGTTCACAACATCTGTATCGAGCACTGAGAGTTAAAATATCCACTCTCTGGAAATCACTTCACAGCTTTTTCACATGCTTCAAGTTCATCCACTCTCTACTTTTTTATCTTCTCATTCAAATGGACTTTTATTTATAGGCCAAGCATCCCAATGGTCATCTCCATTCCAACAGTCATATTTTCCTTAAGTTCGTAGGGACGTAGACATGTGTCAAACATACAACGGTTAGTCTGTAACAGATTGTACAACATCACTTAAATTATAAGAAATGATGTTGTATTAAAGATGAGCATTATGTAAGAAAACATGGAATATGTTAACATTGGAATGATACATTAAAAAACTCTAACATTTTCAAGAAAAAATAGATTCTTAAGAAAAACATTATCATGAAAACAGATTCATTAAGGAAAAGTAAATTGGATTGTGAAACTTGTATCTCATTGGTTCTGGAATCAGAATCATAAAATCAAAAATACTTTTGCACTAAATTCAGAATCATAAAACAGATTCACTTTTGCACCAGAATCAGTTTTACAAAGATGGAATCACTTATACACCTATATCGGTATCACAGAGACGGTATCACTTATACACCAGAATAGGTATCATAAATACATTATCACTTATACACCGGAATCGGTATCACAAAGATGGTATCACTTATACACCAGATTCAGTATCATAATGGTAGTATGAAAAATCTCTAAATCTAACAGAATATAAAATTGTAATGATACATTTGTATGTATAGCGGAATAAAAATTCTTAATCAGACATCTGTAGGTATAACGGAATGAAAATTCCAGATATTACAAAAAAATAGGACTTAAGAAAAAGACATAACTTAATAAAATGTTTTTGTGATTTTCAAAACATAAAATCATAAGGAATGGAGAAGACATAAGATAACATTATTGACTAAAAAATCCCCATAATCCTTTGTCATCCCTTCTTATAAATAATCAACTCATTCATTCAAGTTAAAAATGGGAACATGAAAATAACATTTGGAAAATGAGCCTTGATTTGAATATCTGCATTTAAAACTATCAAATTGGGGATGATGAAGAGATCCATGAGGTTAATTGGATTGGTAGTGTTGACAGTGTACTAGAGGAACATTAAGGAATTGTTTAAGTATATTTAAGTTAAGAATATATTGATTTTATTTGTTCACATAAGAAATATTTTTTCCCTGGATTAAATATATTTCATAAAGTTCTTTTGATGATTTTATCAAATCACCAATAAATGATAATATTTTTGAAATAAGAAAACATCGAGTCCATACCCATTCATGACACCGATTTGTCCAATTTGGTGTCTATATCTTCTATTCAAAAGGAACCAATTCTATTAAAAAAAATGGAAAAAGATAATGAGATTGATACAAATCCCCAGCTTTCTTTCGAAAGTGTTAATAAATTTTATCTTGAATTTATGTTCCTGCCTTCATCACTCTAGTATGCTTTTTTAGGGGATAATCAAACATTTATTTTTGTAATTTAATCCTCTCTTGAATCCAATAAAGATAGGTTTCTTTTGGATTCCCTAGAAAATAATAAGAAAGCAATTGGATGGAAACTTTCTGATATTCTTGGGATTAGCCCACTCATTGATACTCATATGATTTTTCTTGAATATGAATCCAAACCATGTCGTTAACCTCAACAAAGACTCAATACCAATATTAAGGATGCGGTAAGGAATTTACTTATTATTTTGTTGAAAGAGAGTATCATATACCCCATTGTTGAGAGTGAGTGGGTAAGCCCAATTCAAGTGGTCCCATGGAAATCTGGAATATCTGTGTTCACATATGAGGATAGTGATCTTCTCCACAAAAGTTTAGTAGTGGATAGAGAGTCTACATAAACAATAGGAATCTCAAATTATGTACCAAGAATGAACATTTCTCTTTTCCCTAAATTGATCAAGTCCTTGAGCGAGTGGCGATCCATCAATTATTTTTCTCCTTATATGGATTCTCAGGTTATAATCAAATTGTGTTTTCCTCATAGGATCAAGGAAAAACAACATTAACTTGTCCATTCAACACTTTTACCTTATAGTGCATGCCCTTTGGTTTATGTAATTCCCCCAGTACCTTCTATAGGTGCATGATGGGAATATTTTTTGACATGGTGGGGGATTGTTTAGATGTCTTTATGGATGAATTATCAATCTTTTGGGATAATTTTGATGGAGTCCTAAATGTTGAAAGTGTTTTCTCAATATGTGAGGATAAAAACCTCATCCTAAATTGGAAAAAATGTCATTTCATGGTAAAAAATGGACTTTTTATAGGTCATCTGGTCTTTGTAGAGGTATTTATGTTGATAAATATAAGTATGATATCATTTGTCACTATCCCTCTCATAAAATAGTCAAGTATGTGGTGTACTCTATAGTACATTTTGGTTTCTATAGGAGGTTCATTAGGTATTCCCTCTCTATTTCTCAAACACTTTTTGCTCTATTGGCAAAACATTTTCCATTATTATGGATATAAATCTGTGATGAATCATTATCTACACTTATGTAAGCTCTTATCTCTCCAATTATCATGAAATCTCTTAATTGGGAACTTTCATTCGAGCTCATGTGTGATGCAAGTGACTTCACCATAGGAGCAGTATTAGGACAACAGTTTCAAAAAACACCATGTGTTAGTGCTTAAGTGAGAAAATATTTAAATGATTCACAAATTAACTACCTCACCACTGAGAAAGAGTTTATTTCTTTTGTATTTCCATTTTAAATATTCAGGTCTTATCTCTTAGGATCACCCATAATTGTCTTCACCAAACACCCATACCTTAAATATATTTTCCAAAATAGGATGCCATGTCTTGATTAATTAGGTTGGTTTTCTTCTTCAATATTTCAATTTAACAATTAAGGATAAAAAGGGTGTTGAAAATGCAGTAGCTGATAACCTATCTAGTATGGAATTCAAAAACAACTCACATCACCTTTTCATGTCTGATTCATTTCCAAATGAGCACCTATATTCTGTGAGTGACTGCCCATGGAATGCTGACATTGCAAACCACATGGTTACAAGTGATATTATAAAATTATTTGGGACCCAAGATAAGAGGAAATTATTTTTTGATGTTAAACACTATTTTTTATGATCTTTACCTCTTTATGTTCTTTCTGGATGAAATCATTATGTGATGTGTTCTTGATTCTAAGAAATAGTCTATTCTAAAATTTTGTCATCGAGAGGCATGTGGAGGTCACTTTATCTCAAGGAAAACAAATGAAAATGTCTTCTAAAGTGTTTTTTATTGGCCTATCCTTACTAACTATTCCTTAACATTATACTAAACTTGTCTTCAAAGTCAACAATTATGATCCATTTCCAAAAAGAATAAAATTACACCCACTCCCATTCTAGTCATCAAAATCATTGATTGTTGGGGAATTGATAACATAGTACACATTCCAAACTCTTGGGGATATCTCTTTATCCTCTTAGCGGTATATTATGTCTCAAAATGGGTATAGGTCATTCCCACCAGGTCAAATTACCATCATGTTGTGATTTGATTTCTAAAATAGAAAATATTTTCTTGATTTGGAATTCCTAGGGCTATAATCACTGACTGGGGAACCGATTTCAACACCGTCCCATTCAATTCACTCATATATAATTATGATATTTCTCATAAAGTTTCCATTGCATATCATCTTCAAACCAATGGTCAAGATGAGTTATCAAATAGAGAGATTATAAAATTTCTTGAAAGAACTACCAATCCCTCTAGGAATGATTTCTCTATGAAACTTTTGGGTTTCTTTTGAGGATATTCTAAAACATTAAAAACCATCTTAGGCATGTCACAATATAGGTTGGTTTAGGTAAAATCATTCCATTTACCTATTGGAATTGAGCCTAAGGCCTTTTGGCCAATCAAAAAAATGAACTTTGAAATTTCTTTGGCTGAAGAAAAGAGGAAATTAGATATTACTGAACTTAAATAACATGTGATAGAGGATTATGAAAATTCAAGGATAAATAAATATATATTCCAATCCTACCTATCTAGGAATCTAAATGTTAAACACTTTGAATTGGGAAAATTCATGCTCTAGTATAGTTCAAAACCCATTTACACCTGGAAATGATAAGGTCTAGATGGTCAGGTCCATTTATAGTGCATCATGTGTAACCCCATGGGGAAGTAGAGATTATGGTTCTCACAAGTGGACACATTTTTAAAGTCAATGGTCATAGGTTAAAACCATTCATTGAATCATTCAAAAAATAGGAAATAGAAGATTAGTTTACTGATCCAACCTCTGAACAAGAAATTTATTTATAGATCTATGGTCTATTATGGACTAACGACATAAAAAACTCATTCTAGGAGGAAACCTGAAATTTACCTATACATTCACTCATGGTTTGGAGTTTCAATGTAAAAAATTACGTTTTTTCCTTATTTTCTTTTGTTTTTATTTAT
The DNA here is from genome assembly GCA_963277665.1 of Viscum album. NCBI lineage: Eukaryota > Viridiplantae > Streptophyta > Magnoliopsida > Santalales > Viscaceae > Viscum > Viscum album. Next base: position 520,113,023 of record OY728141.1, read on the forward strand.
TTTCAATTAATTGAAACTCAAGGGGTTTTCATTGTGTTCTAATTATGTTGGTGTTTGAAATTCAGGGGCTACTGGTTTTAATGTATTTTTAAGAAAATAATAGGTGTACAAACATAAACTACAATGAGACTTCTCTAAGTGACGTGGAGATCAATGGACTAATAAGGAGTGTCATGAACTTCAACTTCAAAAACCGGGTGAATTTGTTTCATGTTTCTTATTTCAAATTATTTTTTGAAATCCTCTCCTTTACCTCTTCTCCCTTTCAAATTTTATTTTATTTTATCACTGGGGACAATGTTATTTTATGTTGGGGGGAGATAAAATAAAAAAAAATTACTTTTGTGTGCATAAAACATTTGGGTAAAAGGAAAACTTTATTTAACCTTGAACAAGAAAATAAAAATTTACACATTTAAATTTAATATCAAATAAATTTACATGCCATGATTCTGATTTTAATGAATTTTTATGTTCATGTGTATAAATTTCTGAATGTGTGGTTGTCCAATGTGAATTTTCACTATTTATATTTTCATTTATTTAATAACAAAAAAACACAATCCACATCCTTTAGATTGTGGGGTATTAGTTTGATTTCTGGGGGTCTCATAATAAATGGCATAGGTTTGGTGATCACTTTAATTTTTAAATGTGTATTCAAAAAAATCAAAAAAAAAATCATGCTTAAAAATAAAAAAAATCATTTGCATGTATATAAATGGATTGACCTAATGTATGGATTTAGGAACTTGGGGATCATGAATCCATAGTTTTATGGCCTATAGTTTGGCATTTTATCTCTTCTTGTGGTAATTTGAATTTATTTTGAATTGAGTAAACTCGAGATGATGCCCAAGTATATGGGATTCACTTGGTTCCCTATGGTCTTTGAGCTAGGGAGTCATCGGCAAAGTCTAACTACATGGGTTAACTCAATTGAGTTCAATTTTAATTACCATGGAAAGATCGAAAAAAACACAAACAAAGATAAAAAATAGGAAAAATGAATACTCATCTTAACATTAAAATGTGATTCCAACTAGATATTTCATATTTTCTCCCTTGAATAAATTTGAACACCCATATCTATTTTGATGCACAACATTTCATCATGATTGGTTGAAATTTGATGAAAATTTGTAAATAAATTTGAAAAAAGGAAAGGTATTGGGATTGGGATTGGTATATGACTCTAGAACTAGCTTTTTTTAAATGTTTTTTTATTGGTTTTATAATTTTTTGGTATGATGTATTTGGGTGAGAAATGAGTATTGAAATGCTTTTGGAACAGGGAATTAAAATTTATTACTTTTGAGATATATTTGGCCCGGGAAAACCAAAACTCAAGTAGGGGGGTTTGATTAGCCACTGAAATAGTATAATATTCATTATTTATATTATAATATTCATATGATATATTAATAATAAACACCATTTTTAGTGAATTTTTCACTTTGATCATTATTTCTCTCTATGATTGTAATTACTTCTTCAAATTCACTATTTTATGGCGCATTCTTGAACACCTCATAAAACAAAAAATGATCTTAATTTTATTTTCATATTTTATTTTTAGGTCTAACATTATATAAGTAACAATTCATGATTTTGGAGCACTGGAAGATTAACAGTAGAATACCACCAAAGTGGCCTTGAACCCAAAACATTCTGGGAGAGGTGAACTAGACAACAACCCAATAAAAGTACTATATAGGAAAATATTAAACACCAATGATTATAAAAATTGAAATAAATTTTTAGGAATTAATTGGGAACATTTCATTTAACAGTTTCCCAGGATAATTAATATTTTAATGGATTTCCATGTGGCCCAAGATAAAGATGAAATTTTGCACTAGATTATGCGGCCCAGAACAACAGCCCCTTATTTTAATCATATCTAAAAAAATTGGGAATATATTTCACTAAATTTTAGGAGACATTAGGGGAGACATTTTATTATTCTATGGACCACTAAAATTCGTCCTTATAGAAGTTCATTTCATCGCATTTGTTTAGTGGATGCATGTTGGCTTCTATTTTGGGTCACAGGTGTAAAAGTCTCCTCTCCATTAACATTAAACCAACACAGGTCTACCTCCATTAATTAAGGAGACTTGAAAAAATGGGGTATCTAACCAAGGCTTCCAAAATTCCTATTTATGGTGGTGGTGGTGGAGTAGTTGACCATATTCTGTTCTTTGTTTCATTGTTATGTTATTCATCTAATTTGTCTTCCTAACGTTCTTCCTTCAATTTTAAGTTTCTTGAATCACATTAGCTTATTTATTAAAATTATTTAACATCGCATTTTATATTATTTTTTAACACATTGACATTATTTCTTCATGGTGTGAATTTATTCACACTAAACCTTTTGTAATTTATCACACAACGGTGAAGTGTTCATATTTTTAACCATTTCAATTATTCCTTCATGAGTGTAATTCCCACTTCCATTAATAGAATAGTCTCAATTTATTTCTATACAACTTATAGGTTGACCCAAGGTATTATAAAGGTGTTGGATTGGATTTTATTTATCACTAACTTAATTTTTAATCACTAATTTTAATTTATATTTTTGTTTGATAATTTTAAAACTTCTCAGTCCTAGTTGAATTTGAAGGCCACATGATTCAAGTGCTAATATGAACCTTTTCCTTAGAGTGCTCATAAATTTTATCCTCCAAGATTATAGGTGATTAGTATTATTGTGTTTTGGTATTAAAATAGTATGTTATAAAGTTGTGTTATTTTCTTATGAACCCATCTCAAATATAAGAAATTGAAATCGTTAAAAAGGAATTCATCCAATTTACCCCCAACCGATAACCTATGGTCAAATCATTATATTAATTTGAATTCACATACAAATGTTATTTCTATCTTAAAACCATCTAAAATAAACCAAATTTTTTCAACTTCAAATACCAAAACAACCCATAGAATGTACGTGTCTATAGGTTTCTTCTTAGGTCTCCAAGGATTAGACAATCTAAGCTACTCTACAAGAGACCGCTTAACCCTAAATACATGGGTATCTTTTGGTGAGGCCAGTCTTCATTCTCATTACTTGATATGGTGTGTGTATCGTTATTTCAACACTCAAATAGAGTACATGGTGCATCATGTCCACTGTCCAACTAGTGTCAATGGTGTGAGACATCATGCTCAATACCTGATGTAAGGGAACATGATACCTTCTTTATCAACTGATTCCTTAACATCTTACCACAACCTATATCAATGAATAATTATATATATAATATTAATAATGAGTCCATACCTATCATGTATACAAATAGTCAAGTACATTATAAGTATGGAATTACAATTCATATCATCATGTTCACTATTATCAAAGGTTAATTGTGGCCTTTCCACCCCTTACAATTCATTTCATTTAAACCATTCAATCCGTTTAGGGAAAACAAACCCATTTCAATATGTAATTCCATTTAATACACGTCATTCAAAAGAAAAAGGATATCAATTCAACTCATAAGGCTTGAATTCATTTAAATGGATTCATGGTCGAAGGAAAATGCCTACATGTTAAATTCCATTTATAGGTTGGTAAAAACACCAAGGGGTTCCATATGTTCATCAAGTTATTTTATAATAGATTAAATTTCTATTTGTAATCTAATATAAACACTTTGAAGTCATTCCTACCAATTAAACATTTTACTAAAAAGGGAAATCTATTGAGTAACACCCAAGGGGTGACCATAAGTGAGGTCAATATCCTTTAAACCACTCAATAAGGATCAAAGGGTGTGTATCAAGGTTTGTTGATCAATTTATTATGAATTAATAATTAAAAATGGGATGGTCATAAAATGTCGGTGTGAATCACAATGGAATAGATATTAAACACAAAAACCCATGGAAAAAAATATGAGACAACCTAACTCAAGGTCAAAGATGACTCCTCGCTCGATAAAGACCTCATATTTGAATTTGGTTGGAAGAAATATAAGAAACAAACCAACTCCCTAAAAATAGTTGGAAAGGGCTTGCACCAAAATAGATAAATTGATTCAATGATAATATTAGATGTGAAGGGATAGGATTAGAGAATGCACCACGATGGATCCAATGCTTCTGATGGATTTTGAATCTGACTTTGTATTAGGGAATCAACTTTGTGTCTTCATTGAGGGGTATGGAAAGCTACGGTAGAATAAATGAGAGGCCATATACTGGAGAAAATAAATAGGAAGGTGAAATAGGTTTATAATTTAAATGAGGGGGAAATTTTATTTCACATCAAAATATTAGGGTGCGCTGTTAAGGAAAATGGTTTACTAAATATTTTGGAAATATTTCTCAAGACAATGCTTGAGGATTTTCCCCACACAGTTAAGGAACACATTTTCCCATACCATGAACAACCCACGTAGAAGCCCAATATCAAATGTCTATAGTTGTTTTCATGGTCGTGTGCTGGTATTTTCACATTTTCAGACAAACAGTGTAGCTTCTAGTACAACTCTATTTCTCCCCACATGATTATAGGAAACCACGCGGCCAGGGAGAAACAGTTTCTACTAACCATTTATCCTATTTTTTCCCATTTCTCAAACTCTAGGATTTAAACAATACCTGAGGTATAATGGGACATTCTTTAGGCTATTGTGTACATTTTCCAAGACTAAACTAAGGACATAATTTGAAAAAAATTATATGCACCTTTATATAAAGATGGGTCATTAAAAAGAACAATCCTTTCATTCCTTTATTAATATATTTGTTTTCTAAAAATTAAAAACTACATAAATTATTCATGTTCTTTACAACCCTTTAGATAGAAGGTATATTCACCACTTCCAAGTAATGAATCAATTCATTTTTTATTTTTTTGAAATAAATAAAAATAACATAAATATTAAACAATAATAATTTTCACTAATTATTTAATTAATTATTACTATTATTATAGTTTCTATTTATTCAAATACATTAAACTTGTGTTTTCATTTCAATATCATTTAACAAATTTGATTCATCATCCATAACCATCACTATTTTCAAATATTTTTGGGATTTTTGATTGATTTTTCTTGTATCCCATACTTTTTAGCTTCCTTGTGGGTTCAATCCTACACACGATATACTAGGTTGAATAATAAAAATAAACAAATAATTTTATATTCATAAAGACATGTATCATATTTTGGTGCCATTTCTAGGAAAGGCTCCATGTGACCGAAAAATAAAATAAAAAACATAAAAAAACAAAACAAACTTTTTTTAAAAAAATATTTATATTGGAAAAAAATATAGCATATTGAAACTAAATCAAACATCAACAACTTCTACCCTATTATTCAATAGATTAATAAAAAAATTTGAGCTCTATGAATGGAAAATTTTAAATTATAAAATTTTGGAGAGGGTGTGGGTGATAGAGTTCTAGTAGGGAATTAATACAATTTACAACAAATCCTCATTCAATAAAACCTAGAAAGGCCTAGGATGACGGGTTATCAACTCCCTGGGGATTTATGAAACCCCTATTCCATTAGGCTAACACAAAAATATTTAAAATGTGATCTTAAAATCCTACTTTTTGGTGCCTTTAACCATCAGTATAATTCCTAATCAAGACTTTTACCTTCATTTTTGGCTTTTATAATGTAGTATAGTAGCTTCCTCTATTAGGAATGAATTACTCCTTGTTGAAAATGATCTTATTTTCTTATATATATATATATATTAAGGTAACTTCTAGGAAGTGGTTCCAAACATTAGATGAGTTCATTTTTTGAAATTCAAAACTAGTTTTCAACTCATTAATCATGAAATTTTACCCAAAAATATTGATAAGGATAACATAGGAATCAGATTAAATTTTTTTATCAAGAGTATGGAGATGCTTCTTTTGTTGCATTGAAAAAGTTTAGAGACCTTATTATGAAATTTCATCATAAATAAATCCCCTTTAATATTCTCATGGATCCCTTATATGAGGGTTTTTTTGACCTTGAGGTTCGAACTTGGTCGACTAATTTAATGGAGGAAATTTCATAGATAAAACTAGTGAGGATCAGAGACATATTTAGAACACCCTATTTTTTAAATTCAAAACAAAAAAACAATTATAATATGTGTTAATTTTAGTAATCTTACTTTTATTACAAGCTATAAAAAACTCATAAATTGATGAAATTAATGACTAGATTTATTCTCTATTGAACCATAATTCCAAAAAAATTGTTAACCAACTAGGATGTCACAATCAGATCAAAGGATCTTAAAGAACATTGTTCCTAATGTGGTAATTTTAGGAACACTAAAAACTAATACCCAAATTTTGACATTCCTACCAAACCTAATGAAATATTAGTTGTTTTATATATGGAAATATAATTCAAGATAACAATGATATATTTTATAATATTAATAAAACTATTTATATAAAAAAACCTAATCATTCTTAAAAGGAATAAGGAATTATTAGATATCCTGTTACCCCAAGAATCCCATAACCACTAAGGAAACAATTTCAAAACCAAACTAGGTATATGACCTTGAATTATAAAGGGGAACTAAGTGGAATGATGTTGTAGGTTTTGAGTAAATTTTATTCATGGGAGGGTATATTATAAGTTGAAAAGGTTAATAATGTTTCAAAAATTCATAACCTTGGGATATAAATGGGTCAATTGTCTTGAGATTTTACCCAACGTGATAAAGTAAAGACACCAAGTAGAATTAAAATGAATCCTAATGAAAATTATATTGTTATAACTAGAAGTAATTAGTTAAAAAATCCTAAAAAGATTAAAATAAACCTATGAAATACCAAATATAGAATGAGAAAGAATCTACAATCCAATAACTAGGTAACTATAATACTAGAAATATAAAAATAAATACTAAAAATGATTTAGATATTATTATCCTCTGAAAAAAATAAGAATAAAATGAATTTAAAATGAATAATAATAAAGGTAATTGAATTTTTTTTAGGAATGTGAGAGAATAAAAACCATTTTGAGTAAATTTTCCCCACATATCCATATACTTCAATGGATCAAGAAAAACAATCAGGTACATAAACTTTTCAATATTTATTAGTATTTTAAAAAGCATTAAATATATATATAATTTCTTAAAGATTTAGTTACAATTATATATTACCTAAAATCATTAAAGAATAAGGTTTTAAATAAGATATATTTTCAGTAATTTTTTACTTATATCCTAAAAAAGGAGTGTATTATTTTTTTTAGAATATGATACCTTCAATATATATAGATCCCGGTATTTTGGAATCCCATAAAACATAGAAGATAATGGATAACTCAATTTTCTTAGTGGACTTGGTGATATAATAAATTTGATTCATTAATGATTTTAGTAAAGCTTATATTATGAGATAATCAATCACCATGGTGGTCTAGAAGTCAGATGACCACTCCATCAAACGCACCATTAGGAGAGTGGATGACTTGTTGGTTGGAGTAAGAAGGCCATTTCTATCAACTAATTTCTTAATTTTGGAAATAAAATGTGATAAATAAGTCTCTATATTCTTATGAATGAAATTTTTATCCACATTTATGGATTTTATTGATATTTCCAAAGAAAATTTCATATTAAATTTTTAGGGAAATAAGAAGAATTTAATTTTCTTTAAGAAGGATAAATCACCTTCACATGAAAAAAATTACCAAGGAAGAGATTTTGGAATTTTAATAACATTTTTATGAGGAAGAGAAATATTTTTTCAGGATAATTTATTAGATAAATAGTAAAACCATCTCAATAGAAACTTTTATAGTAATATATTCTTGTAATAATAAGAAACCATATGATGATTATGAATATATTTTTTGAAACATATAAATGAGTTTATCGGTGAAAAGATTCTTTGGATAGACTACAATTTAGAGTGTGAGGATGTATACATAATTAAAAATAGTTAATAGTATATGTTTTCTATTTTTTATTTTCACTTTAATAGATAAATTGAATATTTTAGGCCTCCTAGGCATAAAAGGTTACCATCTACCCAAGAAGTACCACTTTTAGAGCTCAAAACACTTTCATATCACCTAAAATATTCATTTGTGGGTAATAATTTTTCACCTAATATCACTATATCTTCTTATATAGGAAGAAATTAAATAGTAATATTTATTAACTATTTTTAAAAATTTGAAATCTACTATATGTTGCACCATTTTTAACATTAATTAGGCCAGCCCATCATTTTTCATGAACATGATTCCTATAGAGCCTTATCCCAAAACCTAGAGTTAGATGAAAAATGAAACATAATCCAAACATTAAAGAGGATATTAGGGAATAATTTATCTATTTTTTGGATGATAGTATTATTTATCCCATATCAGATAGTCCTCATATCAAACCTACCCATGTAGTTCCTAAAATATGGGTGTCATTGTTATGACTAATGAACATAATAAATAATCTCCGACTATAAATATCACCAAATTGATGGTCTATTTAAAATATGATATGGAAATTTATTCCAATAGAATGTATATTTTTTTTCCAATTCCATTAGTAAATTAATTTCATCGGGAGTTTTCCAAGTTTTAATTTTTTTGTTTTCTAAATGGCAATTCTGGTTACATTGAAATTAAAATTTCTTATAAAAAATATGGAAATACTAATTTATTATGCCCCCTGGGAACATTTTATTACTAATAAATTCCCTATGGATTATGTGTTTCTCCATACACTTTTCAAATATTAGTTATGGATATATTTTTCTGACATGATATGGATGATTATAAAAGTTGTTATGGGTTATTTCTCTATTATCTAGAATACATTTGTGCATTGTTTGTAATTTTTTGACATAATTTCAAAAAAAATTAAGATACCAATTTGGTTTTGATTTGGGAAAATGTAAATTCATTATTATCAACAGGATAGATCTTTAACACATGTTTTCTAGAAGGTTAATACTAGTTGACAATTCCATGACTGATTTTATTGAAAAGATACCCCCATAAAATTTCAATATTGTGAGAAGATTTTTGGAGATTCATTTTTTTATTGATGGTTCATTAAAAAAATTCAAATATCAAAATTCCCCTATCATCACTACTAGTTATGTGTACTATTAGTGTTTTGAATATTATTCAATGTTTCACATTTAACTTACTATAAGGATTAAATCTATATGTTAATCACATCCTTATTAAGGCTGGGGAAGGGATGTCTTCCGCATGAAAGAATGGTGTAAAAAATTTGATTAAATTATAATGGTCTTTAGAAAAATTGTTAATTATGTAGATGGAGAAATGAAAAATCTAATAGCTCTAGTGATTTGAGTAGTAGAATCTACAATAAAATGAAATATTCAGTGGATATCTAATGATAAATTTCTGTTAGCAATTCCACATATTCAACAGGATGAGATATTTTATAATGTATAGGTGGGACCAATTTCATGTGTTTTATAATGAATCTTACTATAATAATTAAATTTGAATCTGTATTGATTCATATCTTTTTATTTTTTATGAAATAATGTTTTGGAATTGTTCTCTAGCGGATGTTGGACGATAGTCTGAACCACATTATATTGTGGTTCATTTTATATTTCTCTAATCCATTCCTTTATTTGAATGTATTTTTTGAAATAGTTGTAATACTATGTTGAAGGTGAGACGTGGAATAAATGATTAGGGTGTAGTTTAATTCCTATTTATAGTTCTATAAGATACAATTATGTTTTGTAGTTTTTTTATAACGCATAACCATTAACTACCTCAATCTTATAAAAATGAAAGTTATATAATTCTTTGATTATATGAAGGTTATCAACCTAATAATTGTTATTAAATATTGGTTGGAATTACTCATAAACTCAAGTAAAATAATCATTTTTAAAAAATTAATATTGATTTCATTTGGGTATACTATCATCAGAACATACGACATATGATGGAGGAAGTGTTTAAATCAGCCAGTTTGATAGAACTGATTATGGTTTCTGATAGATTAAAATAGAAAAATATATCATCTAGAGTGATATCAATCATTAATTGGGTAGAGATAATCCTAAAATTATAGATAAATTTAAATGTAAAAAGGTGAATAAAATTCACTTGGTTTAGTGATGATGTCGTTATCATGGAACATGGCCTTCAACATCAAGGACACGAAGACTATAACTCAGCCAATGGAGGGCCTGGAGAATATGTATGAGAAACTGAAAACAATAAACAAATTATTCTTATTGAGAAAATTTTTTACTTTCAGATTATTAGAAGTATGGTAAATCTTATCTCATTTGGATGAATTCAATATGATCTTGAGAAATATTGAAGTAATGAAGGTAAATTCATGGGTGATGTATGGCCAATCCTCCCAGAATCATCACTACCGGAATCATATAATGTTATTTTAATATGATTTATAATTACTAAATAAGTTCTAATATAGTGTTTGAAGACATATAAAATTTTATCCTCAGTGAGTAACTCTAGATAATATAAGACCAATTACCTTCTAGAAATTAATTGATTCTTGGGGGAAAGAGGACATTAATCATAGATAAGGAATAATAAAATACTGGGAGAGAATTATTAGGATAATTTTTTTGGAAAGTCAATTGGTCTATAAGTCACATTCTGTCATTATGGAAAGTATGGTAACCACCAAATAAACAGTGTAAGTAATAAATAAGGTATCATATGTATAGCTTTGGAAGTTAAAAATTCATTAACACAACAGAATATTGTAGTTTCCTTCTACTCAATGTGAGTGTCTGAGTAGAGTCATGGGTGGTTTAATCTAGTGAATCTTTCTACTCAATAGGATGTTACATTTTAATGATCATATATTTTTCTGTAATCCTTATTAAAGTTTATCTAGAAGATAATTAATATTTTTATGAGATCAGAAATGTATATGTACCTTTATAGATTAAAAATAGTTATTTCTTATGACTAAAGTATCTAAGATACATTCCAGGCCTTTGGAAGAACCTTATATATCTTGGGATGTTTGATCATTCAGGATACCAAATTATGTTCACTAATGGAGTTTGGAAAATGACTTCAGTATCCATAGTTAGTAAAGGATGGGAACCTTTATCTAATTTGAAGTTCATATGGAATTGAAATGGTTATAAGTAAAACCTCATATGATCTGGAGGTTTGGAATTGTATATTTAGTCCCCTTAATGAGAATAGGATGAAATTTATAGCTAGAAAGGGATTTATAAATCTTTATCACACAACTGTATAAATTTACGAGAGAATTTTTTTGGAAGTAAAATAGGTTTACATTCATTTTTAATTGTCAAAATCCAAGAGACCTAAAGCTATATCTTGTTCACTCAAACATATGGGGACCTACATTTGTCCAATAACATGGGTAATCACTTTAATTCATCACATTCAATGATGATATAATAAGGAGTATACGGGTGTACTTATGTAAGAAAAAGTATAATTTTTTAGTGGTTTTATATAGTTGAGATACATGGAAAAAACTGAGAGTTACTAGAAGTTAAAATGCCTTGGGTCAAACAATGGTGGTGAAATCAATGGATGTAACTTATGAAATTTATAAAGGAAGAAAGGATTCAAAATTGAGAAGAATGTACCTAAAAAAACATATTATAATTAAGTGGTAGATAAAATTAATCATACTTTGGAAAATAATGAAATATTAATGAATTTTCACTCTAAAATTTCCAAGTCCATTTAGGTAGAAGAAATTACTAAAACAATACTTTTATCCAATAGATTTATATCCTATATAGTGATAAAAAACTATCAAAATATATGGGATCTAGTAAGGTGATAGAACTTATAATCATGAAATTCTTTGAATTTTTAGCCAAGTCCCTCATAAATGTAAAAGAAATATACTAGCTAGGGGATAAGTCCAAAACATGTTTTCATATTTACTATATAAGCTAATATTTTGGTTGTCGACTATGGGATAATAAAAATAACATGGAAATTATATGTAAAAACATTCTCTTCAATGGGATGATTCTATGGCAGGGTTGAAAGTTGGTTAAATCATATGTTAAGGGAAATAATCCAAATACATAATTGTAGGAAGATTGGAATAAGAGAAATAAATTTCAAAAGATCTAATGAATCCATATATTAACATGGGTTTATTATAAATTCAACCAATAAAATATGTGTGGGAATAATAAAGGTCTTATAAATACTAAAGGAAATCTCAAGATTTTGTGGAACTAACAGTGGGTTCACTAAAAGCTGGTGTATGAGAGGTAAAAGTTCATGAAATAGCAATGTAGAGAAGGACATCTAATGTTAAGTGTCCAGTATAGTGGTATGGATCTGATGTAAACATATTAATTATATTAAATTATATAGAATATTAATATCTATAAGAGGTAGTGATTCTAAATCACTCAAAACAAGGAATAAATGAATTCCATTACGTTCAACCAAACATCAGAATTATCTAAACTACCATAAGGAAAGTGAGCACTAGAGACCAGATGGGTTTTTTAATTTACAAGAAGAATGTAATAAAAGTATAATATATAAGGTGTGGATGATGGGGAAAATATTCCAAAATGGTAGAATTTTATTTCTAAAAAATATTTCCACTAGTAGTTAAGAATAATACTGTTAGAATGGTAATGATTCTAGTAGATTTAGATAGATTACACTAGGAGTATATGGGGGCTAAGATTTCTATTATTTATGGTATATTAGAGGAGGAGGTCTACATGAAGTATACTATGTTTTTTTAATACCTTTATATGGATGGGTTTATTTGTAAGTCAAACTAAATCCTTTGAAACTTTAAATAGACTCCATGATAGTAGAACCAAAATTTTACTGATTTTTTTGAATGAGGAAGGATTCATGTAATGTGAATCTAATAATTTCTCCTATAAAAGGTGATGATATGGTGGTATTTATGTTATAATCTTGATATATGGGGATGAAATTTTTATTGTAGCTCTATAGAGTTCATGGATTCAAGAGATTCTACACATTTTACAAAATGTTTACTATTCACTATAGGGTGGACACCATGGGAGAGAGAGGACTTTGCAAAAGGCTTTAAAATACGGTTTTCTATTATCCCATCCACTTCAATGACTCTATATGTCTAGTAGTTAGTTATGAAAAATTTAAAAGGGTGAGAAATATTTTAATATGGAATTAAATTCCTTATAAGATAATTATATAGTATAATATCTTAATTATTAGGGGTTTAGAATTTATAGGATCATTTATATCTTCTCTTGGTAACCAACATATATTAGTGTATATTGATTATGTATCAAACTAGGTAGAAGAAGTATAATATCTAAACAATTATTCCAATTATGTTTTAAAATTTATTAGAAAAAACATATTTTTAGTATTTTGAGTACCCCAAAGACTTCATCACTGAAAATGGAACCCATTTCAAGAACATTAGATTCAAAACTTGAATAAAAATATGGTTGTGTACAAAAAACATGAACCACTTAGCACCCTCGGTCAAGTGGGAAAGATAAAATACGATATAAGGAGCCTAAATAGATCTTCTAGAAAACCTTTTCTTGATCTATGAAGGACTGGTCTTTGAAATTAGATGAGGCCTAATGGAAATATAAAACTTGAGTTGGCATTCCCATAGTAATGACTCCATATAGAATTATTTTTGGAAAATCATTTCACTTTCCAATAGATCTTCAACATAAATATTTTAGAGTTAAAAATGATTTTAACATTGATAAAAGAACTACTAGTGAAAGGACACTATTAGATTTAAGTTGTATGAATGATATTAAATTTTAATCTTATTAAAATTATAGAATTTACAAAGAAATAACTAGATTTTTTCTTTTTCAACACATTAAAAATAGACATTTCAATGTTAGTTAAAGGGTTTTACTTTTTAATTCAATATTTAAACTGTTTACATGAAAAATCAAGCCCAAATGGCCTTGAACATTAACCATCCTTAGATTTTAGTCGATGGATATATTTAGTGGGTATTTGAGGATAATGGGACATTATTGGTTAATGTCCAAAAATTTAAACATTATTTTGAGGGATAATCTAAGGTCTTGGTTACTATCTATTTTCTTAAATCTTAAAATTTTATAAAATACAACTGAATAATTAAAATTTATCGCTCAATGGGAGTTAACCCATGATTATTATTATTATTTTATCCTTTTATAATTAAATAAGAATAAATATGATTTTATACCTTCTGGGATCTCTATTTTCTATACAGTTCTTAAGGAAGAGAGGCATGTTATTCCATCAAAGAAAGTAAAAATTTTGAAAACATTTGAAGCATATTAGAACTATTTCTCAAGGGCCTAGAAGATTTGTGTATTTAATCAAAATTAATCACTCTCCCTTAGAAATAAAACAATTGTTTTATATTCTCTTATTCTTAATCACGTAAAATATTATGTAAATCTATTTACTTCTATAGGTGATGGAAATAGACTACCATTAAAGTTTCTAAAAGGGATATGAATGAGATGGTTTTGGAAGAAATAAAATGATTATATAATTTAAATAAGGTATTATATATTAAATTTTTCACTTATTTTTCTTCTTTACTAGATATACCCATATTTTTTATTTTTAATGAGTTTCATGATTTTTTTTAAATATCTTATACATGATGAAATTACTTGAAAAAATTGTGTTATGTACTACTATGTTTCTAAATTTTTTTGTAAATTAATTTTATTGCATGATCATTTATATTACCTTTTGAAAATAATCATGAAATTTAAGCATTATGCATGAATTATTATGAAAAACAATAATTCACACTAAAAATATAATATAATAACAGGATAACAAATCTTGATGAACTCAAATTATGTTGTCTATATTCAGAGGAATATATTTTTACAAATTTTATTGTTATCCAGGAACATGATTTTAGAACTATTTAATTTTAAATATATTTTAAATCAAAACTACTTTAAGTGATTTTTTCTCCTTAAATTTCAACAATAGGGAATCTATTGGGTTTTAAGTGTGGGGGACACGAATTTCTATTGTTTTAAACTGTATTTCAAGGACTTCACATAAAAAATACCCTAAATTATTTTTCAATTAATTTTTTGATATTTAGTTAAAAAATCAGTGGTTAAAAATATTTCATGAAATTAGAGTTTGTTTTGACTCTTTAATTGGGTTAATTATTTTATTTTCCCTTAAATTCAATTATGTAACATCATTTCTGTTGTTATCTATAAAAACAATTATTTTTGGTAAATTTGGGAAGTAATTTTTATAAAATTCATTGAATATGAAATTATTAATAGGATTTAAACTAATAATATTTTCATTTAAATCGATTGAAAGACAACTCTTAATCCTATTTTAGATTTTAATTCTTATATTATAGCAGTTGCATGGGTTAATTATGCTTCATGTTAATTATTAAAATCACCCATCCAATAATATAATTATAAATATATTATGTTATATATAATTAGTTTTTTTTCACCAAGTAGGAAATTAGATGTTTTTATCACCCCAATATTTTATAAGAACAAAATTAGGTTTGATAACTAATTTGAGAGGAAACATCGAGCTTACACGACTCGTGAAATATACGACTGTAATATCATAGCCATTAAATTGGAATGTATGAATAGTGTCAAATAATTTTTTAAATTTATAGAAATTTTTAACTAAAAATTATTGACAAAGTTTTAGTAAATAATGAACTAATTTTATGTAAAGTCGTTTAATTCACCTAAGTATGTTTTCTTCAAAAATTATTTTTATTTTTTTATAAGAAATATTTTCAGTTAATTTTTAGAAATTTTAGAAAATAAATTTGATAAAAATGATTTTTTAAAGTTATCATATCAAAATTAACTTAAGGTTGTGTTTTGTGTTTTTTTTTGATAATAATGATTTTTCGATGAATAATAAAAATACCAATTTTTGTAAATAAAAAATATTTTCAATAAATTTAGTAATTTAAATGGCCTAATTATTTTTTGAATATGATTTAAACTAACATAAGTATTATTTAAGTATATATAATCCAGTTATTCATATTTTAATAAAATATATATTGGATTTTAGTATAAGATTATTTTGGGGACTAAAAACTGGATTTTTTTATAAAATATTTTAGAGTACATAATCTTTCTATTTTTAAATTAATTAATAAAAAACTCATAATGTGAATCTATTTAAATGAAATTTATATATTATATATCAATAAACATTAATTTAAATTCATAACATTATTATTACAATTCATATATTTATTATAAAATCCCATTTTTCATGCAAAATACCCTTCTTGAAAATTGTTTGTTTGTCGCCCCGGTGGGATTAATTTTAAATTATATTGTACCAATTTTGTGGATTTTATTCAATATAATAGATTAAATATTTTTGAAAAACATAATTTAAATTATATAATAAGTTTTACTTATGTTTTTACCATAATTATTAGTGAAAACAAATATAATTAATTACATTGGTTAAGGTAAAAATAGATTTACCGGGGGTTAAACAAAAAAGATAAGGGTTAAAATGACCCAAAAAAATTGTATAAAATCTATTTTATGTATATATTTATATATTATCATGTCTAATAATAAATAATTTTATATTTTTTAGCCTTGTGTCATGTGAAAAATATGGGTATCATCTTTTCTTTTCAAAAATTATTAATGTGCCACCCACCTCACTTGTAAAAGGCCACCCCCTATCCTCTCATATTCAAACCATAAAAGACCATTGTATTGGTTAATAACTAGCCAAATATATTATTTAATTCACTCCCTATATCTTATATCCCCGATTAGGATCCAAAATACATCCTAAGATGTATTTTGGGGCTAACCTAAAGAGGTTTTCCAAAGAAGAGGTATCATACTTAATTGAGAATTTTTATTTTATTTCTTCTTCCACCTCCTTCTAATACACTTAAATTACGGTTATATAACAAACCTAGTATCTAATATATAATTATATTTTATTATGTTAATTTAATAACCTAAATTCATCACCCCTTCCATCAAATGAGAACAGAAAATATCATTCGTGTGCACTGCGGACTACCACCTCGTGAACCAATGTGATTCATTTTTCATCATCGCCTCTCGTGGATTGTAATAATTGTGGATATAAATGATATATATGATATTATTAACATATTTATACTTATTTATTCATGATATCACATATACCTCTTTACTTTCCATTCATTGGGGGTCGCGATAATTTCACTTGTGTGTGTGGCGAACTATCACCTCGATAAGCGGTGCGATTCATTTTTCACTAACTCTTTTCATGGAAGGTAAAAAGGATAAGTTATTTGATATATGTGATATATATAGTAATTAAATATTTAATTCATTAAATATATATCATTATAAAATTATTATATACCATTTACTTTCTTACTATTTCATTCACTAAAAAACAATAAGGTCATTTTTTGTATTTGTGGACTACTGCCCCCATGAAGTACTGTAATTAATTCTTCATCACCTCATCACATGGATGATATATATATATATATAATTATATTAAAATAAATAATATTTTATTTACTATATTATAATCATTTTTAAGATAAAACACTACTTACCTTCTTTCCATAATGATCATATAAAAATGGAAACGTTACTCATGTGTATGTATAGACTATTGCATCTATCATTATAACACAGTTATATTTTCATAAAAACTCATGATTGGTTTTAAAAATTAAATTTATGGATAAAATTATAATCATTTTATTGTTATTTTTCAATATATTATGGGCTGATGGCCCGTTTGACCTTGGTTAACATTTGAAGATATTTCGAAATTATGGACTGAACATCATCAAAACACCAGACGTGGAAATAACTAATTAAGTAAATAAACACGAAATTTTAATATGTGAATAAAATAGGCTATTATAAAATTAATAAACCTAGACAATTTTCCTAAATAAGTAAATAATTTATTTAATTTTATTGTATATTAGATAAAGGACATACTTTGAAAGTGTAGACTCGAGGTAAGGGTTTTTCATCTCACTTTTATTTATGTCAAAAATTTGATATATTCACCACTTTATATTATTTTATTTTGTATATAATACATAGGAATATATTTTATGATAATTGTTAGGAAAAGTATTGGTATTTAAAAATCCATATAAGGTCTCTCTTTTGGGGGTTTTTCATCCTGTGATTACTAAAGTTCTAAGAGACTTCGTCTCATTTTTCCTTAATTGGGGAATATTTTAATTTTATACACCAAATTCATTTTGTATGGGGTATATAATAGCAATTTTACATATAATATAATGAATCATTCATAAATCATGTTATTATAACTTTCAATTTAAATTATTTAATATTAGGGTTTTTTTGACTTGAAAATTACCAAGTGATAAAGAATTTCATAACTCAATTTTTCTAATTCTATTATATTACTTATTCATTACATTTGATATTCTAAATATTGTGTATCTGATTAATTATGATTATCTTATATTTTATTTCCACGTTTTTATGTGTATTTAAATTTGATACACAAAATATATTAACTGATTAATTATCACATCAACATTATGATCATTGTAAGGGTTCGTCTTCTCAAACTGTCATCTTTAGGACATATGTTATATGAAAATATTAATTTATTAGGTGTATATACTAAACCATTTAGTTGTTATATCATTAAAATAATTATTTTCAAGTTTTTTAATGTCTCATTTGAATTTATTATTTCATGGGACTTATGATTGAAAAGTTACAAATGTGGAAAAGGGTTTGGGTTACGATTTTCTTTCTTTTTGAGATTTTTTATATTCAAGGATACTTGGAGAGAATTTTTTTGAAATTATATTATAGAACAACATATATTTTGTATCCTCTAGTTATAAATGTGTTTTAAACATTTATTTTCAATTTTCACCCTTCTTTATTGAAAAAATATCAATATATTTCTTTTAAGTGATATTGATCTGGTATCATTCATTTATATTGGGAATTATTATATTTTATGTCAATGTATTATAAATTTGTTTCAAAAGTGATCCTTTATAAACATAAATTATTTCATAAATATATTTTTTATTTTCTTTGAACATATTTTAAATGGTTTTAAAAAGTAAATTTATCTACATTTTTAAAATATGCCACTTTGGACCCCATTAATTTTTTTTTGAAAAGAATGTTTATTTTTAACATTTACAACAAGATAGGATTTTCCAATTTTCATAGACACTCAATGTTTTAAAGCATAATTTTTTACTTTCAAAGGTTTCTTCAATGAAAACTTTTTATTTACTTATTTATAATGTTATGGATTTTAAAAAATTATTATCAAATTGGATAGGATATTTTCCTCATGTAATGTTTCAAGTGAGATTTCAAAATTATTTTGCATCTAAGATAAAATAATTTTATTTTACTCAAAGTGATTAGGAAAATTTAAAAAAAAAATAATGATATTTTAAATTAATTTCTATTAATAAATATCAACATCCCATGATGTTACTTTTTCTGCACTGTGATATTTTTAAATGATACCATCCTCGTTATTTATCTTGAAGGATTGTTATTGTTTCAAAGAGATTTTCATGGAAGTAATTTCTATTCAATGGGTTAATTATCAAAGTAATAATGGTTAATGTATGATCTTTATGATGAAATGTGGTCCCCCGATTTTTTTTATTTTTTATGGTTATTTATAAGTGTTCATAATGATAGGTGGTTCTGTAATAAACTAACGATGTATGGTCACATTAGTAACCAAGGATGGGTGGTGTTGTGATAACCCAAGGTTAGGTCGGTCAATGATAGCCCTCCAATGTATTGGGTATAAAATATAACTTAATGGTTATTCCATTTGGAAGAGTGATTGTAAGACTGATATGGAAATTAGGTTCCATCATTTCTTACATGATTTATTATGCTTTCTATGGGGTTTTAATTGTTTTATTTTGATCAATAATGACACCACATGGATCATGATAATTTATTTGTATTAATCTTTCCTTTGATATTTCTTTATTCCATGTTTTAGGTATTGATTATGGGTATGAATTTTCTTTTTTTATGCTCATAAAAGTACATTATGTCATCATACCCTTATGCTCACAGATTTAATTCAATTTTTGATGGTTATATTTTCCCTTAAGGATAATTTGAGCTCACACTTCTTATGTTTCATTTTCCACAAGATATAAATAATAATGTTAAATTAGTAAATACTAGAATGGTTTCATATATATAGTGATAATTACCTATTTTTAAATATTAAAATATGGGTTTAGTGGGATAAAAGCTCACTTTTATTAATGTGTATTGTTTATCTAATATTTTCCCTAATCCTCTAAAACTTTAAACCTAAATTTTCCTTGGGAATGTATGTGGTTTGATATTTTCTTTTGATGTTGTAAGATTTATAATCCCTTAATTGGTATCAAAGCTCGAAATATTAAATTTTATGATTTTATCACCAGATCTAGATGCGTATATTTGTAACTATTATAATGTTTATGAGAAAAATTGATTGCAATTTTATTTTGGCTTAAATAATTTTAAAATTATATAATTCATTCAAAATTTTAAAATTGTATCCCATGTTTTAGGAGACCATTTTAGTTTATAGAGAGAAATTATACAATCATACTTGATAATATCCATGGAGAAAACTCTTTTTAAAGTCACCTCTTTATTAGAATTATTATTCTGTTATTTTATATATTAATTGACGTACACTAATTTGATTAATTTATTTCATAAATATAGTATAATCCTTAAGTGTGAGGTAATTTGATGTGGAATTATTAGAATACATGTTTTTTATATCATTCGGATTAAATTATGATGGTTTTATTCCCATAATTTTATTTCAATGAAAAATAATTGATTCTGGATCCTTTTTAGTGGAGTTTCTATTTATTTTCATCTTTGTTTAAAAATAAGTGTTCTCTGGGATTAATTGATTAAATATTAAATATTTTAATTTTATTATATTGTAATTTTCATGAATTGTTTTCATAAAACCATTATTGAAATAATATTTTTATGCGGTTCTTTAAAGGTTTTTTCAAAGTAAATATTTCCAAATTCCATGTTTCTATTCGTAGAGTTTATTATAAATATTTAAATATAAGAATTCAATGTCAAAATATGATTAAAGTTTAATTTTTTATCTTAGATTTGTATTTCTACTATTTTTTATCATTTGTGCAGTATTACATAAGAGTCATAATTCTTATGACATATAAGATTGTAATGTTTCCCCACATGATTATATAAAACTATAAAACCCATATAAGAGTGGACCAATAGTGATATAATACTGATCTAGAAACCATGTAAGAGTGGATTGGTAATAGCATGTAAGGTTCTTCCCTGCATAATAAGATTCACCATGCCAAGTGAACTAGATATAAGAACAATTCTATGTAAGAATATATCTATGTAAGAAGATCACACATTTCTGAAGTCAAGGATCGACTGGAATTTGAAAGGAATAAAATTCCAAAGTGACATGTGTTCCCTAGTTCCCTATTTGAATTTAGAAGAATGAAATATATTATGTTTGAGATAAAGAAGCTAAACTCAAGAATGAAATCACTGAATCTTTCCAAGGAAGCTGGGAAGAAGTGAACTAAGAACAGATTTTGGTTCAAATTCATCTCACTTGGATATAACAAATAACTCATATGGGAGGAGTGTATTCTATTATTTTAGTTCAACTCGTTTATTTATGAATGGTATGATGAAAAATAATATATTCCTTATAGAGTCTCATGAATCAATACTAGAGATATTTCCATTGATATATGGTGTTGATAGATCTTTCATTTTTGTGTCAGGATATATTTTAAAAGGAGGATGTGGAAATAAAGATAAAAAAGCGGTATAGACTAGAGGCCTAGAATCTAGGGTTCTTTAAGAATGCATGAGTTGGTTGGAAGAAGGTGGTAATAATATATTTATCAAGGAATATATTTTTCTCCCTTTAAATTTTTTCAGTTGACCCGCTTTAATGGATTCTTTTTATGAATTGTTATATCAAAAATGGTTGTTGGTTAAATTTTTTAGGGGAATGATATTTTTCTGGTCCTTTACATTAACTTTTTTTCAATATTTTCCTTTTTGGGTGTTTCTATTCTAGATTTTATCTTCATTAGAAATTGATTTCTTAACATTTACGATCTATTCCAGTTGATCTTGAAAATAAATAATCAAACTATTTTTGGCTAGTTTTTCTTAAATCAATTGATCAATTTTTTTTCAGATCACTTGAGAGTGTCCATATACATTCTATTATTTTCTCAGTAGAGTTTAATTTTATAATTGAAAAAATATAATAAAATGTTTTCCAACCCTTCTGATAGAATATTTTGTCACCATTTCTAATGAAGATTCTAACAAATATATTTTTCAAAATAAATAAAAAACTCTTTGAAATCAAGTAAAATAAATTTACCCTAATTCATAAAACAGATATTACTTGTGTTACTCTTTATTTTTACTCAAATTCAACTCAATTTTGTTTTCATTTCACATTTTACATCATTATCCAAAACAATAACTAGTTTTTACTATTTTTGTTTTTTTATTGATTTTATTATATCAAACACTTTTCACCTTCTCGGTGGGTTTCAACATGCTCACCATATTCAAGGGTTAGTGAAAAAAATATATAAATAAATTTATATTCTTATATGCTCATCAAATTTTTTTTGTTAATGGTTAATATATAATGAAATTAAGAATGAAAAAAATCAAACTTAAGAAAATACAAAAATATTTTTTAAAAATGTATACTACATCCACACTAGATCAGAATTTGAGAACATAAAGCCTATAATTAGAGGTTTTTGTAGAAAAATAGATCTATAAGAAAGGAAATGTTCTAAATAGAATTTCATAGAGGGAGATTCCTTTTATTTAATAAATAATATTTTCAACCAAACCACATTCAATACATTATAAAAATGCATGGTATGAGGGAGTATAAACACCCTATGGTTTTAGGATATTTATATTATATTATAATAACAAAAATAGATAAAAAAATTCCTTAAAAGTCTTAATTTTCAATTATTCTCAACTTAAATTTAATTCCCAATGAAGAAAATTTAGCCTTTATTCAATACTTTTACATTGAAGTGAAGCAGTATCCACTACCAAGGATAAATGAGATCGAGTTAAAAATGAGATTTGTTCCTTTTATCTTAAAGGAAAGTATAAAAAATCTCTCCAAGAATTATATAAGAATATTTTTGAAAATTGTTAAAATATTTACAACTCCTTCATTATGAAATTTTTTCCAAGATTAAATAGTCAAAATAAGAATCCTATTACTATTTATATTCAAGAGGATGGAGATAATTTTCATTAATATTAGTATATATAAAAGTAAATTCTTAGGTAGCATCCCCATCACCATCTCCCCTCCCATATTCTCATTAATTCCTTATATTATTAGTTTCTCTCTCATGTTATAATATTTTTGACCTATATGATGAATAAAATTACATAAATAAAACCAATTAAGAACTAAGATAGATTTTAGTGAACATTTAAATTCAAAATACGTAAATTCTAGGATAACTAGAATTAATAGGAGGGAGTAAAACTCTGGTTCAAAAATGAAAATAAATTCATATCTTTATAAAATAAAAGAACAACATTATTTTTTAATCAACCACAATTATAAAAAAAATAATCTAATGTGATATGAAAATTAATATCAAGATAATAATGATCCATTTTTATTTTTTGGATAAGGATAGAGTATGAAGTCTAATAATGATACTTTTATAAATAGTTAAAAAACACCATAATATTTCTTGGAAGTAATAAGGTGGGATTAAATGGATTCCTGCCCTTTGAATCCCATAACAACATATGTAATAATTTGAAAACAAACCAATGGATGAGTCCCCTAATTATAGAGGGAAACTAAGGGAAATGATTAGTATATTTTTATTAAATTTGAAAAACATGATCATAAGTGAAAGGAACAAACATATATGAGTGATTCAAAGATTTAAAACCATGAGCTGCATATGGGTCAATTAGCTAGAAATTTTACCTAAATCGATAAAGGAAATATATCAATTGAAACCAAATTTAATCCTTGGGAAATGATATAGAAATCACCACTAATAATGGATTTAAAACATAGTATTAAGTGCAAAATAACCCTAGTAAATCCCAAACTAATATTGAGGAAGATTATAGAAACAAAAAAATATCTAATAATTAGTCTAAAAAACTAAATAATGTTACTAAAAATGATTTAATCCCTAATATTCCACCTGAAAATCAAGAATAAAATGACAAAAAATGAAGAAAAATAAAGGGAAGGATAATATATTAGAGGAACTTGAGGAAATAGTAACTATTTTAAATAATGATTCCCACATATCCCTTTCCCTCAAATGATCAAGAAAAATAATTAGGAACCTAAACTACTCAAATTACATGAGTTATTTAAAAATCTTTAAATCTCTATCCCATTTATTCAAGATTTATCTCAAACCCCACATTACCTAAAATCACTGAAGATGATTCTCTAAAAGAAGAAAACATTAGAGGAAATTTTATTAACTACTTGAAAGAGGAGTGGAGTGTTGATTTTCAGAATATGATACTTCTTAAATATTATTGGACAGAGTTACATTATTCCAAAATATCTCAGTGATTTATATTTTTTACGATCCAAAAAATATCTATTTTTTCTAATAAGTGTATCTTAATTATTTTATTAATTTATTTTTGGAAATTCTTAAAAGATATTATTTTTTTCTGAAAAAAATTAAAATGAATTTATCTTATGTGGATAATGATTCAATGTAATTTATTCTTAAAATTTAAAGAGATTAATTTATGAATGAAAAAAATTAGTTCTATAAAAGGAAATTAATTTATTATTCATGTTTATCTTACACTCAAAATAATTATATTATTAATAAAAATTATTACTTACACTGTAATATCATTCTGTGTTAAAGTATTTTATCTTTGAAAGTTAACTATAATAATATTATCTTACTAAATATGTAAATAATCCTATGGGGTATATGAATTTTATTTTTAATAATTAATTGTCAAAAATATAATTCAAATATAAAATTAGACAAGTATTTTATCTTATTAAAAGGGCCATTATAAATGTATTATCATATAAATGATAAGAAAACCATAGAATTTTTTATCTTGCGATAGTTAAATATTATCTTATAAAGACTGATTACAAATTTTTTATCTTACAATAAGGAATTATCTCATGGATAAAATAAGTCTATAATTTTAATCTTATGTTCTAAATAAGTTAAATAATTATTAACAATTTTAACTTACAATGTTTTATGATGGAATTATCTTACATGAACAGTGATTCATAACTTTTATCATATGAAGAAAGATCAATCTTATAAAGGAAGATTTTGATTATGCACCTTATCATTGCCGTCACTTTCGAAAGGTTTACTTATATCTCTACAAACATTATGAGAGTACTACTCTAGATAAGGAAAATCAATTGAGACAATGTCTTTTTCTGAAGAATGAAAAAATATGATAAATATGATTCTAGCTATTTATGTCATCGTACTTAATTCCATTTTTATAAAATAAAGACATGTACTAATTAAGAGGTCCTCTATAACAATCCAATTCTTTATAACACATTAATATAAGATTTATTACATATTGTAAAATGTTATAAAACACTAAATATCATTAATTATAGTTTCATTGTGAAATAGGTACATTACATAACAACTTATAACATGGGATAAAAACAATTATTGAAAAAATCCTTGACATGGTCAATATATTCCAATGAACATAAAACTATATTGGATAACCTAGGGAAATACATAAGAATGGTGTGTTATATAAATAAAATTACGGGAATAAACATGGCATACCATGAAAAAGATAAAACATGTTATACAATATAGATATCAATACAACATAAAAAGAGTAGGGATCTTAAACATGGTAATGACACATGATATTGAATGATAATCATAACATCCGAAATGTGGAAAAAACGTAAAACACAGAATCATAACATATGTCATGGATATCTCTTCCAATACATCATGGTTGAAAATTCCCATAAAGTAATCAACTTCACTCCCTGTACTAAAAACGACATATAATGATACTACATGGATCATGATTAAGTGTGCCATATGGATCATACAACATGGGATAATTCATTATCAAAATTTATTCCTTTATTAATGATTGTGAAATAAATACATGTAAGTCTCCAATAAAAAAATTACATGGGACTAAATTTGAACACCCTTGATATGAAATGGGTCTGGTATTCAAAACACAATTGGTTAGGCATGGAAAATCATGGTGATATTTCGGTAGCATAATGATGTCACTTAGGGATTAATAAAAATGGGTTGATGAGAGATAAATGGGTATATAATCACATAGACATCAAATTTAAAGTAATACATACTTCTAGAAACATATCCTAACATTGTAAATTTGAAATATAAGACATAGGGTAATAAAAAAATAAATAATGAAGGAATCCTAACTATTTTTCGGCATGGTAACGATTTTACATAAAGGATCATGTGATGATTAATGAGAGTAAAATGTGGAATCTCATCATGTATACATAAAATTTATAGTAAGGTTATATTGAATAATATATCATAACATGATCAAACTGAAATTAAGAAACATAACATAAAAAATGGTGCTTGAATAAAAGAGAGGAGATAAATTCCTTACAAAAGTTTGGCATAGTAACCGCTTATAAAAAGGTAAAAAATAGATATTATAAATAATATATCATTGAAAAATAATCAATTGGATATTATGGGAATGTTTATAAATAAATAACATTATAAAAAATGAAGTTAATAAGGAGAATTCCAAATATGATGCTTGAATTAAAACGATGAGAGGAAAGTGAGAATCCCTTACTTGAGTGTGTGAATCCAAAAGATTGGGAGGGTATTTCTTATAATATGGGGGGGAAACATAGTAGTACTATAAATATTGGATTCTAGATTATTTAAATGTGCCAATAATTTTTACGGAATCAAAATGGGATCCTGGGTGGGTTTATCTAGGAAAAGAGGGGGATTTCTCTATTATTCGGGTTTTAGAATCCACATAATAAAAAATTCAAAACCACAAACCATACCATGGGTTTTCATATTGTTTATAAAAAATGCGATTGGTTTAGATTATTTTATAATTTAATGGTCTGAAATTAATAATACAATTCCCTTTCTTATGTGGAGGTGTGTCATACTCCTAAAGAAATTATTCTAAAACCATAAAATCTATTACATGTTTTGGAGGATACATAATTGAGTTATAAAGTAAATAAAATAAGGATAAAATTACATTATTTGAAAGGGAATACATGTATTTTATTTTGGACACACATTTTTGTATTTATTACATCACTTTACATTTATTATGATGACATAATATAGAAGATATATTTATATGGTATTTAATTTTTACCTAAAAATTGGTTGGCTCCAAAAATTATAAAAATCCCCCATTGGATAATTTTGATGTTATAATTCCAAAAATATTATTCATTTTACATAAATAAATATATAAATATTTGAACGATCAATTTTAAAATAATAACTAATATTTATTAAAAATGATGGATTTTTTATAATAACAGCTTTCAAATCCTTATAAAAATTAAATTTGACTTTATAAAAAATACCTGATAATTTATATTTTATATAAATTAGTTAATAATATTATTAAATATTATTTATTTCAAAAAAACATTAATTAATAAATTAATTGAT
Source organism: Viscum album (assembly GCA_963277665.1). NCBI lineage: Eukaryota > Viridiplantae > Streptophyta > Magnoliopsida > Santalales > Viscaceae > Viscum > Viscum album. The sequence goes on from OY728141.1 coordinate 520,140,809, forward strand.
TTAATTTTAATATCAACAAAATATATAATTTGTGATTTAATACAGAAAAATAAAAAACATTTTGAACGTGACAATAATAGGATGAAAATATACTAATTATTATATAAAAAAATGCACATAGTTATATTGTTAGGGTTTTGATACATATCACATTAATAGACCATAAAATTCTCTATGATTAGGGTGTGAGATAGTGGGACATTCATGGGGTTGAATGACGAACATTGGTTGGGTCATGATATCGATGAGATTTAACTTATCCCAAAAACGATTTAGTTAATTCATAAGTTGTTGGATCTTAGCTTGGTCTAGGTCAAGGGTAAAGACCATAAATTAAATATACCTTTGAATCTCTATGAAATGTGATTCATAGGATACCATTCTACTAGTTGAGGTCAACACTTCTTTGTCTGTGAAAATGGGGTTTATTAAAACCCTATATTTATACTAATCATGTGATCATTTTCAATGGATATATTATGAACGATAATGATTCTTAATAGTTAATTAAATCTGATAGGATATAAAAAAACCAAAGGATTTCATGTGTTTTCTATAACCATTTTATATAATAATACATTTAAATTAATCTAAAGGGGAAATTTTATTTATAACAGTTAGGGTCATTTCAATCTTCCACCCTTAAGAAATAATTCCCACAAAATTTTCTTTTCCCATACTAAAATATTGAGGTTAAATTTTTATCATCACCTCTTCTAGTCCCCACATCGCTTATTCAATCTTTTGCTTTCTCCAAAATAGTTTGACATGGTGTGTTGTCATATTTTGTATAATTATTTCTCTACAATCTAGGATCTTCATAGGGTGCACCTTCTAAGAGATATTATACTATAATGGAAATAACTATGGATTGAGTACATGAGAGGGGTATGGTATGTACTTTCTCATGATGGATACATGGAATACATCAAGTACTTGAGATTTATATGGTGTTTGTGGTAGTCAATAGGCTACCGCTCTGATGTGATCAAGGATATCAAAGGAGATGATGTATCATGGACTAAGTTTTCCCATGTTCCCAAATATCATCACCATATTCCATAGAGATATGTAAAGGAATACCATAAATCCAACATCTCTCCAGTGATTAGCAGTATAGATCTTATGTCGACTCTATGCAGCCTTGATGTGCTTCTAAATAGTCTTAATATTTTCCACCATTTCTTAAACCATTTCAAGACCTACCAGTTTTCATTCCCTAAATTCAACCCAACATGCTAGTTTTCTTCACATATTCCCATGAATGGATTAATAGGGATCCATTTGGATTCTTGAGTGGAAACTATTGTTGTATGATAACTCAACTAGAGGAAGATATTGTTCTCATCCTCCATTTACGTACATAGAGTATGCTATCAAAATTTATTCTAGTGTTTGAATAGTTTACTCAGATTCACTATCAGTTTGAGGTTGATAAGCCCTATAGATGTTTAACATAGTGTTTAGAGCATTTTTTAGACTTTTATAGAACATATAGTGGATCCTGGATCTCAATCCGATACAGTTGATAGTGGTACTCCATGAAGCCTAGACACTTATCCGATGTATACCTCTTAATGATTACCCAATTACAATCCCTCTTGAATTGTGATAATGTGATCTATATTTGTGAAAGTTGTTTGACAATGAAAATTGTGATGGTCTCCCATTTCAATGTTGGTATGGTTAATGTTTTCATCATCCCCTTATACTTATTCCTTTTAAGCTTCAATTTCTTCCATACTAGGGACTTTGATATATATTCAGTGATCTCCTTCTTCATATTGTCCCACTAATAGTGCTCACAGAGATATCAGCACATCTTTGTTCTTCCTGGGTAAATGGGGAAATTAATACTATGTGCATGATCCAAAATTTACTTCTTTACCTTCAGTTGTGATGGAACACATAGTCTTGACACAAATTTCACAATTCCTTCTTCATTAACATTGAACTCCAAGTATTTCCCTTTCCTTATAGTTTTAAATTTATTCTCGATTCTCACATAATTTCTTTGAGAATCATTTAACCATTCTAAAAGAGATGGTTGATCGGTCATTTGTGATAGGATTGATGATGTTTCTTTCATTATGATTCCCCTGTACATCTTTTCAAAATATATGATGATCAGATTCCTCTCAATTCTAATCAATTGTAGATTTGTTGGATTCTTTCTACTTAGAGAAGTTGTCACTTTATGCTCATTACTAGGATTGTAGTGGATTGAGTAGTTGTAATCCTTGATGAGATCTAACCATCATAGATGTCTCATATTAGTCTCTTTCTATGTGAGTATATATTTGAGGTTTTTGTGATCATTATATATATCACGCTTATCTATATAGAAATATTGCTGCTATATTTTTGATATAAAGATCACTACTAACAACTCCAAATCATGTGTGGGATAGTTTTTCTCATTAATTTTTAACTTCATTTTGGTGTAGGCTATAAATTTTTAATTTTTCATCATTACCCAGCCCTATCCATTTTTTGAAGCATCACTATAAACCATAATGATTTCTCCACTTGTCAGTAGTGTGATAATTGATACCGTGAAACGCCTCTTATGAGTTCCTTAAATATTTCTTCAAATTCTTATGTCTATAAAAACTTCACTCCCTTATGAGATCTCTTGGTAATAGAATTTTACAATCATGATAAATTTCTCAAAATTCAATTATAATACCCATCCATCCCAAGGAAACTAGGGATATCTATTGTAGATTTTTTACTCACACATCCTTTAATTACCTTTGTATTTATTGAGTCAATAGAAACACCATTTATTGTGATAATATTCCCCAAGAAAAATACTTCTTTCAACTATAACTCACATTTTTTTACTTGGAATAAATATTCCCCTTTCATAGGTTCTTTATCCTAGTGATCAGATACTCCTCATGATCCCCATTTAATTTCAAGTATATAACAATATCATCTATAAAGGCCACCAAAAAATTGAAGAGGTGATATCTAAACAATTTATTCATGAAGTACATGATAATTTAGGGAGAATTAGTGAGTCTTAAAGGCATCATTTTGAACACATAGTTCCCATAACTTGTATGAAAATAAATCTTGGGGATATCTTCCTTCTTCACCATAACTTGATAATATCCTAACTAAATATACACCTTTGAAAATTGTTGTGATATATATATCTGATCAAACAGGTCATCAATTTGAGGTAATGAAACTTTTTATTTATCTTGATCTTGTTGGGCTCTCAACAATCAATGAAAATTCACATTGACCCATCCTTCTTCCGGATTAAGAGGACTAGTTCACCCCATGGTGAATTACTTGGATGTATGAACCCTTTTTCTAGATTCTCCTATAGTTGTTTTTTCAGCTGATAGAATTTCATAATATCCATTCTATATGAAGTCTTGGATAATTAAAACACCCTAGGTATTAGATTTATTTAAAATTCAACCTCTTGGATAAGAGTATAACCAAGAAATTCCTCAAGAAACACATTTGTGTATTCACTCATAATAGGCATGCCTCCAAGGATGGTTCTTTCCTTAGACTCAATCATTTGGGCTAGATACTCTTTCTCATAGGGATATAATATCCCTGCTTAAGATGATGGCGTTAAATAAGTTTCATCCTCCTCCGGGAACTTGTATAGAATGAGGGGTCAATTTGAAATACAGAGAGTGATTTCCTTCTAATGTAAATATATTTTGGCTATATATATGGAATGTAAATCCATTCCTATAATTACATCACATTCTTATAGAGGTATTATGGAAATGATTATTGTGATGTTCATCTAAAAAAAATTGAATGGGTAGGAGTTATATTCTTTGGATTCAATAATTTTACCATTTTCTTTTTTCACTTATATATCTACATCCATGCTTCAGGGTAGTGTTTGAATAGTTATACTAAACTTTTTTGATATAATGGAATGAATAGAAACTGAATCAAAAAGTGTGTTCCTTATTCTTGAATGAATAGATAGCATACAAGTCATCATATCATTGTTTGGATCCACTTCAGCCATATTGATGGGAAAAGATAACCCTTGATTCCTTGTAGGTTATCAGTTATCTCTGAAAACACTTAGATTTATGAATTGGATTGCAAAGTGCTCTGGATCCTTGTAGTAAAAGAAATGAACAATGAGCTGATGGTTGACTGGATCATTCCTTTCCACCATCCCATTATCAGGTTTCCCCTATCAAAAATTTCAATCTAGGTGTCCTTACTTCCCATACCTAAAGAATTTCTTCATTCCCCTAAAGAAATTTTTGGGGTGCTTCTTACCAGACCTTTGACAAGTGGCATGTTGAAATTTCATAGCACAGTTTGATTTCAAAATTTGACCACTATATTTAAATTACACTTTCTTCTTCATATCCCTGTGATACCCTTCAGATTATCTGATTTGAATTTCGATTTTGAGGGCACATTGGACAATTTATTCATAGATATGAATGTCATGGATCGACAAGACATTTCATATAATAGGGTTTAGCCCACAAAAGAGGCATTCAACCTTGAATTTATCGATAATGAAAAAATCAGAGGCTTATTGTGTAATTATTGTAAATTTTTACTCATACTACCTAATAGATTCTTCATTAGTTTCTTGGGGGAAAGGAAATACCTTTCTATTTTATGTCAGAGAGTGTGAGGGTAATATTTATCAAAAAAATGAGAATTGTTTCCACTCAATTGATTTAGTCTCTTCACCAATATTCAGATTCTTTATCAATTTCCACCAGTGGTTAGATTCTCCCTTCATATGATAAAAAGCCAGTAGAACCTTCTCTTTATCATAACATTGAAGGATGACAAATATCTTCTAAATAGGTTATATACATTGTTCCATGATTAAGGGATCAGATCATCCTTTGAATATAGGATGTCTTTATCTCATGAAGCTATTGATTGTGGATTTTTCTCTCTTATGGGGGTTTGGGAACTTCTCTTGATCTAGGATTATATCCATAACTTGTGATTGTTGAGAGATTATCATTGTAAAGGTTTTTTTCCCTGCTCCCATTAGGCTAGGAATCTCTTTGGGTTAGTCTTCACATTGCCTGAAACATTTATTGTTTACCTAATTCCTCCTAGATCCGACCATTGGATATAATAAAAATAAAATTATAGATGATTATTTTAAATTTTTATAAACATAAAGGGAAATCCAATTACATTAAAGGGATAACTTATAAATTTATTTTATTCCCATAACTTATGAATTTATAGGCTTCCATCTATTTTATCCATGATCTATTTACTAACATATATTCCTATGGAAATTTTTTTATTCCTTAATAATGGTTCATAATGATCTTATGAAGTAATCAAATCAAATCCCCAAGGAGTGTCAAACTAGGTGTGCACTATGGCCCATGGTCATGTTTCAGGTTATACTAAGTCAGGCCCGAAACACCTTGTCAAAGATATTACTACCAGGTACATATGTTCCAAAACCTTATCCACTTACAGTATCGATATAGGGATTAATTTTAATGGTAAACTAAATTTTCTATACTTACTTAAATTTAACTATTTTTTCATATAATTATTCTTATCACTAAGTATTTCATTATAGTTCTCTAAACCTAATACTGAAAATAAAAAAAATTATTCCTCTGATGCCTTCTATAATAACCCTAATCTTTATTACACATTAATACATGATTTATTACATAATATTACAAATTATAAAACAAAAAATATCAATAATTCTATATTATTTGTAAATTAGGTATGTTACATAACACCTTATAACATGGGAGACAAAAAATTATAGAAAACTTCCTTGATATAATCATAATACTCCGACAAACATAAAACTGTATGGGGTGACCTGAGGAAAAACATAAGAAAGGGGTGAGATATGAAGCCTTTAAATGGAATAAACATGTCATAACATGAAGATGATAATACATGTTATACAGTTGTCATATCAACCATGCATAATAAGAGTAGGGATCATAAACATGATAATGAAATATGATATAGCATGATAATCATAACATGTGAAGTGTGGAAACAACATAAAACACTAAATCAAAACATAGGTCAAGGATAAATATTCCAAGACATCATGGTGTAAAATTCCCTATAAATTAATTTAGTTCACCCTAAATCCCAACATGGTTTATGATAATACTAATCACTACCCAATGCATTCTATATGGGAACACCCATAAATTATCATTTTATTCTCATGATTAAGTCTGCCATGTAGTCAATAAAACATTGATTCACTCATCATTGTAATTTATTCCATTATCAATGAATATGGAATAAATACATATAAGTCACAAATATAAAAACTATATGTTTATAAAGGTAAACACCCTTGATAGTAAATGGATACGGTATTCACAACATAATTAGTTTGGCATGGAAAATCATGGTGATGTTTTGGTAGAATAACATCGTCACTTAGGGATTAAAAAAATTGGGTTGATGGGAGAGAAATGGTTCTTTCATCACATATAAATAAAATGGGTATTAATAGATACATGTATAAATATATCCCAAAATTTTAAATTTTAGGTAAAAGAAATAAGTTAATAATGAATAATGAATAAAGAATAGAATCCTATCTATTTTTCAACATGGTAAGGGGTGTACATAAATGATCATAGGAGGATTAAGGAGAGTAAAAGGGTGAATCTCATAATTTATAAATCAAATTTATAGTAAGGGGATATGTAATAATATATCCCAACATTATCAAACTAAAATTGATAAGTATAAAATAAAAAAAGGTTTATTGAATAAAATAGAGGAGATAAATCCCTTACAAAATTTTGACTCAGTAATGGAATAGATAAAGGTAAAAATGATAGTGGATAAATAATATCACATTAAAAAATAATAAATTTTTCATTAATTTAATGTTTATAAGTAAATTAAATTATAAAAAATTGCAATTAAGAATAAAAAATCCGAAGAAGGAGCATGAATTGAAAGGACGAGAGGAAAGAGAGGATTCCTTAATTGAGTGTGTGACTCCAGAAGCTTGGGAGGGGATTCTTGAGTGCATGGGGGTGCCCTTTTTGTACTATAAAGAGTTGAGGTCATAGTATGGATGTGATCCAATAAGTTTCATTGAAGATAAATGGGATATTTTTTGCGTTTATATAGGAAAAGAGGGACATTTCTTTATTGTTTTTTTTTTGACTCAACAAAATAAAATATTGAAAACCAAAAACCAACCCCTGGTTTTTCCCATGGATTCATCCAAATGGGAGTGGTTTACATTATTTTATAAGTTCATGGGACAAACATGCTAAAATAATACCTTTTCTTATGTGGAGGTGAGTCATACACCAATAGAAATGATTTTAATCCCCTAAAATATAATACATGTTTTGGAGGATTCATAATGGATTTATAAAATAAATAAGATAAACATAAAATAAAAATATTTTAAAGGAAAAAAATATATCTTGTCGTGGATAGATTTTATGGTATTTATTACATAATTTTCAGTTCATTGTGATGTTATAATATATAATGTATATTTATGTTGTATTTAATTCTTACCCCAACAATTTTCATGTCTTAGAAAATTATAAAAAATTAACCATTAGATAATTTCTATGTTATGATTCCAAAAATAATATTAACTTTATCTAAATAAATTTATAAATATTTGAATTTTCACTATTAATGTAGTAACTAACATTTATTAAAAATTATTGGTTTTTGATAATAATAGTTTTCAAATAATTATAAAAACTAAATTTGAATTCATAAAATTTATATAATAATTTTTATTTGATAAAAATTATTTAATAATATTATTAAATATTATTTATTTCAAAAATCCATTAATTCATAAATTCTTTGATTGAATTTTAATAAAAAAAATTAATAGTTTCTTTGTTGTGTCAAAATATAAATCATATAAAAATTAAAAATAATATGATGAAAATTTATTTATTATTATATAAAAAATAATGTACATAATCATTATGTTATGGTCTTGATACATATGCCTTTTATACACCATAAAATTCCCTAAGAGTAAGGTGTGTGTGGGTGGTACTATCATGGGGCGGTTTGGAAAACATGGTTTGGGTCGTGATCTCAATAAGCTTTAACTTCTTATGTAAATAGTTTTGTTCAAGATTAAGTTGTTAGATCTTGACTTGGTCTTAGTCATGGAAAAATCCTTGAAATGATATCTCCCTTGGAAGCTCTAATAAAAAGGATTCATAGGGTCTGATCTTACTATTTGAGGTAGTCACTTCCTTTCTCTGTGGAAATTGGATTTGTTAAAAACCTATATTTATACTAATCATGTGATCACTATTTAATGACTTTATTTTCAATGGTAATTATTATTAATTTTCAATTAAATCTTATATAATATAATAAAACCAAAAGAGTGCATGTGTTTTCTATAAAAATATTACATAATAATACATTTAAATAAATCAAAGATGGGAATTTTATTTATAGCTGTTTGGGTTGTTACACCATCACTTTAGTTTTTAAGAAGGATAATTCACTAAAATATTGGGATGATCAAGTGTGTTTAGTTAAAATTAAAAAGTGGATATGTAAATAAATTATTTTTTTGGTGCATGAAATATGAGAGCATCACACTATATGTTCTATAAAATAATTGATGAATTCTGTACTGCGGATGTTCTTACACTTAAAATCAAAGAACTTATAGTGGTGCTATCTTTGAATATATTCAAGTTCTATGGACATTTCTTCAACATTTTTATGTTTCTATTTGATACTATTTACTACACCTCTTTCAAATTTCTTGTCCATCTATATATCTATATGTTATCATTATGTTTAATTATACTAAGGTCAGAGATAGGTATTGTAAAGGGAGATCTTCGTTAAAATCTCTTCATAATTTCTAATAAGTAATAATTGTTTCACTTAGCTAGTCATCCCCTAGAAAAGGGGAAGCTATAATTTAATTCACCAAACTCAGGGAGTAGAGTGTTTGTGGGGTGGACTGAGGGATCTTTGTGCCCCAAGACACAATAAATTATTGAATTTATATATATTATCTTACTTTTTTTCCTTTCTTTGAAATTTATAATAAGATAAGATCACAATCATTCAGTGATAAATAGATGGTGGTTTTTAGATAAATAAATGTTTCAAGAACTCAAATTACCCACCCTCTTGATTAATTTCTATATTTTTTCCCAAAAAAATAATTATTATAGGTTTTGATTTTTGAGTTATCAATTATAAAAGATTGAAGTCATAAATATAAAATTCAAATGGCTTTAATGACTAATAATAGATATGTCATGTATATGGTCAAAGAATGTTATTTCAATGGAAATAAATTATAGATACTCGATGGATCTGATGATTATCTACCAAAATAATATTTTTCTAAAAATATATCTAAAGAATATATATCCATAAAAAATCCCAAATACTAATCTTGAGACATGGGATGCTACTTTTGAATAATGTTTTGATCTAAATTCTAAATCCATTAATACTATTATATGTGGACTTGGTACAAATGAGTATAATAGAGTCTCTCAATGTGTTATATCACATGGAATGTAGATAACAATATTAGTATCTTATAATGGAACTAACAATGTATGATCTCTTTGATACAACATATAAAAACTGAAGTTTTACACTTTTAGAATAGTGCAAAGAGAACTATAAATAAGTTATATGGATGACTAACTGATATTGTGGATAAACTTTCTACTCTAGGAACACCTATTCGTAAACTAGAACAAGATCTATAAATCCAAATAATTATACCATTTATATGGAGTGGGATTTTTTCTGCCATTAGTCTATCTAGTATTGTAAAAGAATAAAAAATTAAAGGTCATATTGGTTCACTCATGATTATTAAATCTAAGGTATAATTTTATGCTAGAGATAATAATCTTATTAATAAATAAGATTTTGTATTAAAGGATTTTACCTCAAAATATGACATAAAGAACAAAATTATAAAAAAATATGAATCATCTGATGAAGATGATACTTCAAGAAATTTGAAATCAAACGTTTTGTTGTCTCAGTTTTCCAAAAAAATAAAATAAGTTATATATAAAAGAGATTAGGATTCATAAACCCCATTAATATGTATAATAATTATGATAGAAATACTAAAGAAGACATATTATATGGGTGAAGGAAACATGGACACATAAAACTATACATCCCTCAACTGCATGATAAGAAAATCGTAGAATAAGTAAATCAAGAAGGTTGGATATAAGAATAAATCCAAGAAATCTAGGAATATTATATCAACTGCCTCAAAGTGCTCTTGTAATTATTTAAATTTGGGTTCTAAACCTAAGGTGGAAAATCATAAGGTTACGTGTTTTATGCGACAAATAGATGAGGTGCATTCTGCATATTTTTCATAATCTTAAATCTGAGTTTGAAAACATATCTTAGGATAAATTAAATAAATACATTTTTTCTATAATACTACTATGAGTCCCTAAAAAATTTAACAAAACTACAAAAATAATTATGACTAAATTATTAAAGGAAAATAAGTTTTATGAAAACGTAATTTTAGAATTAATGTTAAACTTTATGAATATTGTTTTCAATTATGTCATCCATGAATGTAAGATAAAGGAATTATAATTTTTTGAAAGAATTTAATGGATTAATATGATTCTTTTAATGAAGTGTAGGAATATCTAAATAAAATCCTTAATAAAAACTAATCCAATAAAGAAAAATATGGTATATGAATCAAGCGATAAAAATCCTAGCATTATAAAAACTCATTCAAACCTAGTTGTAAAAATGAGAAGATATCTAATATTACATATCTTCACCATGGTGTGAATGATCATTTTCAAATAATTGTTACCTATGAAATTTGCAAGTATTTAGAATAAATAATGATGTTAAGTCTATAAATCATTCCAATTTTATTTTTAAATTTGGAAAATAAAAATAGATTTTGATTCCAAAATTTTTGGTGGATAATACATCTTGAAAAAAGAGTGTTTCGATACTAAAACATCTTGTTGAATAACTTATTTATTACGGGAGTAAGTCACACCTACAGAAATGAAAAAATGGTTTATGTATATTGGTTGTTCAAGACATATAAGTAAATATTTCTCCAACTTCCACTCACTATCTTAGATTGATGGGAAACATCTCACATTTGGTGATAATGCTAATGGAAAGATAGTGTAAATTTTATCCATTAGAAATCCACAATAAGTCCTCATCATCAAAGAAATTTATATTGAAGGATTAAATTAGAACCTGATAGGTATTTCTCAACATTGTTAATATAGATATTTAGTTGATTTTTCTAATAATAACTTTTGGGTTTCTGAATATAAATCTCTTAAGTTTAAGGAACCAATAACTAAATATGTCTATAAATTAGATCTACATTATTTATATAGACAAAACATAAAATGTTATAATGATTAAATTATTGAATCTTGGATTTGGCATAGAAGACGTAGAAACTACATTTTTTTCCTTGAAAATTTTTTCTAAAAGAATATTCATTTTTGATTTTCCTAACATTAATTTGGATTAAAATAAACTATGTCATGCATGATAAATGGTAATAAAACATGAATCATACATTAAACTAATAAATGTGGTTTTTACTTTTACAACCTAATAAATTATCTAAGTTGATTGTTTTGAGCCTACTAGAATATCATGTATAGGGGGAATTTATGGTTCAGTTTTTTATTTTTCATGATTTACATTGGTTTATTTTTTGAGATTAGATAGTAATTCATGTTCCTTTTTTATTAATTATTTAAAACTTATAGAAAATTAAATTGATACCAAAATTTTTTCTTTAAGTAGTGACCATGTACAAGAATTTTAAAATCATGAATTCAATTCATTTTTCTAAAATCATGAATTTAAACATACATTTTCTACCCTAGGACACCTCAATAGAATTTTGTTGTTGAAAGGAGTAATATGACCCTGAATGAAATATCTTGAACTATGTCATTTGATTATAATAGAACACTACTAGAATATTACACTTTACCAACGGTTCAAAACCATTGGTAAAGTCCTGGAAACTATTGGTATATAGTATACCAATGGTTCCCTCAACTATTGGAAAGTAAGGCATGACAATAGGCCTATACCAACGGTTCTATAGAAATTGTTAGTATATGTGTCAAAATAAGAGGTATACCAACGATGTTCTACAAACCATTGGTATATGTGTGTAAGAGTATAACAAATACCAATGGTTTGTAAACTGTTGGTATATGCGTGTGACACCTCTACCAACAGTTTATAACCGTTGGTATTGAGGCCTTATGCCAAGACATAAGGCTATACCAAAGGTTTGGTTATGACCGTTGGAATAAACCTATACCAATGGTTATAAAAAACCGTTGGTATATCGTATATAATAGTATCTATACCAACAGTAACAGAACCGTTGGTATAGCCTTATATAATAGTATTTATACCAATGGTTACAGAACCGTTGGTATATAATTGCACAGCTCCACAACAGCAGGCCCCTCTCCCCTCTCCAGACCTACAACAACACAGCAACCCCTCTCCAGACCTGTAACAACACCAATACAGAATCCCCATCCAAATTATTCAAAATATAGAATTCATTCTAAAATTTAGAAATTTATAAATTCAAATGCAATAACACCCATAAGAGAAAAGGCCTACATGTTCTAGGAAATGCAATAACACCCATAAGAGTATTCCAAATTTAGAATTTATTCCTCACTCAAACCATAACACCAACACACATAAGAGTATTAAAAATTTATAATTCATTCCTCACTCAAACCACAACACCAACACACACCAGAGAAAAAACCTACATGTTATAGGAAGCACATGGGATGTTTAGTCACGGTACTGGGTTAAGTATCTTAAAACCAACAGAAAAACATGTGTAGTTTCGCAAGGATAATGATACCCATAAGATAGACAATGGTAGTGCTCATGTGATTATACCTAGGATGAGTTATAGGAAGAACATGTGATGTTTATATTCATCTAATGATTATGTATCCATGTATAAATGGTTCCTGATGTGTTAGTGGGAAACATTGGCCAATCTCGACATATGAGATGGGTTACCGAAATAGCCTACATGTTTTTCATTGATTTTTCAATTAGAATAAGGGGGTATGTGGATAATTGTAATTTTCTCTCCTGGTTGTGTTGTAAGATGAATCCCCATTTTGGGTAGTTAGTATGAATATTAAATTAATTCTTTGGTATAGGGTTCCCAAAGGGACTTTGGTTTGGTCCTAGAACCCACTGTTTAAGGATGGGATTGAGGTGATCCATGGGGCTATGGTGTCACCATATGTATTCCTCACAATTGGGGTATTTTTATGAGACTTTGAAACTTATTTTTCAAGAATCTATGTGTAGCCTTATTGACCAATTTGTTATATGGTATTCTTGAGTGTTCATAGGTTTAATATGAAATAACTATATGATATTTATATGTTGTATGTTATTGTATATAAAGAACGGCCCGTGATTGAGAATTAGAACATGAGTGTTGGTGCATGTTCATGATGGGATGTCGAGACTCATTCCTAATATAATTCATGTTTTTTCTATATATATTATGACCCATTGTGTTTCAATCTATGCCTTGTGAATATTTTATTTTAATAGCGTATGACCAATAAACCATATTTTATTTTTTATCCCTTAATTTCAAGAATCAATGTGTAGCCTTGTGATGATTTTCCATATGTCAGTTGTTGTTTTCACTTAAAATGTTGTCTGTTTCAAACAAAAGTGAGACACTTTGAGTGATACTAGTCACATCGTGCCTTGGAATGAGGTGGGGATGACTCGTACCCGTCACAAATGATCTGTGGATCATTGGGTGTGGGGGATGTCCGGGGTGGGGGGCTGTCCGGGGTGGGGGCTATCAAGGGGGGTGCGGGGGGGCTCTTCGTGAGTAAGGGGGGCTGTCCGGGGTTGGGGGGCTATCCGGAGTGCATTTTTGGCCAGAACGGTCACACGATACCTCTGATTGACGTGTCTTCTAGCTGACAATTTCAAAATTCACTCATCCTTTTTTGTCGTCCGATTTTATGGCATTACGAGGTCGATCGTCCAGTTTCGGCCACCCACGCATGCTTTTAAAGTGTGCCTAAAACCTAAAAAACACATATTCAGCTGTCTCGTGCAAACCGTTCATCCTAATGACATATCGTCTCCTCGTACACCTCACGAATATTATGTAGGGTGTTTTAGTGTGATTTCAAGTCATTTTGATATCGTTCGGCATGCATTTGACTTTAAAACCCATGTTTTTGGCCATTTATGACACGCCGAGTGCGTTTTCAGCCAGTGCAGTCACACAACACCTCTGATTGACATGTCGTCTGGAAAAAAATTTGACAATTCACCCACCCTTTTTTGTCATCCAATTTCATGGCATTCTGAGTTCGTTCGGCTGGTTTCGACCATCCCACGCACGCTTTTCAAGCACAGAAGACCTAAAAAACACATATTCAAATGTACAGCACAAACTGCACGTTCGAATGATGTGTCGTCTCCTCCTACACATCATGAATAATAACTACGGTGTTTTCATGTGATTTCAAGTCATTCCAATGTCGTTCGACATGCATTTGACCGTAAACCCCATGTTTTGGCCATTTACGTCACGCTGAATGCATTTTAAACCAGCGCAGTCACACGACATCTCTGATTGATGTGTCTTCTGGCTGAAAATTTCACAATTCACCCACCCTTTGTTTTCAACTGATTTCATGGCATTTCGAGGTCGTTCGGCTGGTTTTGACCACCCCACGCACGCTTTTCAAGCACGTCGAGCACCTAAAAAACACCTATTCAGCTATGTCGTGAAAATCGCACATCCGAATGACGTTTCGTCTCCTCAAACACCTCAATAATAATAATTGGGGTGTTTTTGTGTGATTTCAAGTCATTCTGATGTCATTCGGCATGCATTTGACTATAAAACCCATGTTTTGGCCATTTTCGACACGCAGAGTGCATTTTCGGCAAGCGCCGTCACACGACACCTCCGATTGACATGGCGTCTGGCCGAAATTTTTACAATTCACCCACCCTTTGTTTTTGTTTGATTTCATGGCATTTTGAGGTCGTTCGGCCGGTTTCGACCACCACACGCACGCTTTTCAACCGCGCCGAACACCTAAAAAACATATATTCAGCCGTTCCGCGCAAACCGCACGTCCGAATGATGTGTCGTATCCTATTACACCTCATGAGTAATAACTATGGTGTTTTCATGTGATTTCAAGTCATTTCGATGCCTTTCGGCATGAATTTGACCGTAAAACCCATGTTTTGGCCATTTACGACATGCAGAGTGAGTTTTCGGCCAGTGCGGTCACACGACACCTCTGATTGACGTGTCGTTTGACCGACAATTTTACAATTCACCCACCCTTTTTTCATCTGATTTCATGGCATTCTGAGGTCGTTCGACTGGTTTCAACCACCCCACGCATGCTTTTTAAGCTCGTTGAACACCTAAAAAACACATATTCAGTCGTACTACGCAAACCATGCCTCGGAATGATATTTCATCTCCTCGTACACCTCACCAATAATAACTAGGGTGTTTTCGTGCGATTTCAAGTCATTCTGATGTCATTCAGCATGCATTTGTCTGTAAATGTTTTGGCCATTCACGACACGACAAGCGCGTTTTCTGCCAGTGTGGTCACATGAAACCCTCGATTGACATGCTTTCTAGACGAAAATTTCTTAATTCACCCACCCTTTGTTTGTTATCTGATTTCATGGAATTCTGAGGTTGTTCGGCCGGTTTCGACCACCCCACGCACACTTTTCAAATGCGTTGAACAACAAAAAAACACATATTCATCCGTGCCATGCAAACCGTGCATCCGAATGACGTTTCGTCTCCTTGCACACCTCATGAATAATAACTAGGGTGTTTTCATTTGATTTCAAGTCATTCTGATGTCGTTCGGCATGCATTTGACCATAAAACCCATGTTTTGGCAATTTACGACACACCGAGTGCGTTTTTGACCAGCACGGTCACACGACACCTCCGATTGATGTGGCGTATGACCGAAAATTTCACAATTCACCCTCCCTTTGTTGTCGTCCGATTTCATGGCATTCTGAGGTCATTCGGCCGGTTTCGACCACCCCACGCACACTTTTCAAGCGCGCTGAACACCTAAAAAACATATATTCAGCCGTGACGCGCAAACCGCACATCCAAATGATGTGTCGTCTCCTCATACACATCACAAATCATAACTAGGGTGTTTTCGTGTGACTTCAAGTCATTCTAATGTGGATCATCATGCATTCGACTGTAAAACCCATATTTTGGCCATATACGACACGCCGAGTGTGTTTTCGGCCAACGCGGTGACACAACACCTCTGATTGACATGTCGTCTCGCTGACAATTTTAAAATTCACCAACCCTTTGTTTTTGTCCAATTTCATGGCATTCCGAGGACGTTCGGCTAGTTTTGACCACCCCACGCACGCTTTTCGTTCAGCCGTGCCGTGCAAACCACATGTCTGAATGACATGTCGTCTCCTTGTACACCTCACGAATAATAACTATGGCGTTTTCATGTGATTTAAATTCATTCTGATGTCGTTCAACATGCATTTGACCGTAAAACCCATGTTTTGGCCATTTAGGACACGCCAAGTGCGTTTTCGGCCAGTGCGGTCACACGACACCTCTGATTGACGTGTCATCTGGCTGACAATTTCAAAATTCACCAACCCTTTGTTTTCGTCCGATTTAATGGCATTTCAAGAATGTTCGGCCGGTTTCGACCACCCCACGCACGCTTTTCAAGCACGCCAAACACCTAAAAACACATATTCAGTCGTGCCGCACAAACCGTGCGTCCGAATGATGTGTCGTCTCCTCTTACCTCTCATGAATAATAACTAGGGTGTTTTCATGTGATTTCAAGTCATTCTGATATCGTTCGGCATGCGTCTGACCATAAAACTCATGTTTTGGCCATTTACGACACGCCGAGTGCGTTTTCGGCCAGCGTGGTCACACGATAGCTCTGATAGACGTGTCATCTTGCTGATAATTTCAAAATTCACCCACCCTTTGTTGTCGTCTGATTTCATGGCATTCTGAGGTCATTTGTCTAGTTTCGACCACCCCAGACACGCTTTTCAAACGCGCCAAACACCAAAAAAACACATATTCAGCCGTGCCGCACAGACCACGTGTCTGAATGATGTATTGTCTCCTCGTACACCTTATTAATAATAACTAGGGTGTTTTTGTGTGATTTCAAGTCATTACGATGTTGTTCGGCATGCATTTGACCGTAAAACCCATGTTTTGTCCATTTAAGACACGCCGAGTGCGTTTTCGGCTAGCGCGGTCACACAACACCTTCGATTGACATGCTGTCTGGCCAACAATTTCACAATTCACCAACCCTTTGTTGTTGTCGGATTTCATGGCATTTCGAGATTGTTCGGCCAGTTTCAACCACACCACACACTCTTTTCAAGCCCGCCGAACACCTAAAAAACACATATTCAGAATTTCCACACAAACCGCGCATTCGAATGACGTGTCGTCTCCTCTTACACCTCAATAATAATAATTAGGGTGTTTTCAAATGATTTCAAGTCATTCTGATGTCGTTCGGCATGCAGTTGACCTTAAAACCCATGCTTGGGCCAATTACAACACGCCGAGTACGTTTTCGGCTAGCGCGGTCACATGACACCTCCAATTGATGTGCCGTCTAGCCTAAAATTTCACAATTCACCCACCGTTTTTTGTCTTCCAATTTCATGGCATTCCGAGGTCGTTCGACTGGTTTCGACCACACCACGCACGCTTTTCTAACACATCGAACACCTAAAAAACACATATTCAGTTGTTCCACGCAAAACATGCACCAAAATGACATGTCTTCTCCTCATACACCTCAAAAATAATAACTAGGGTGTTTTCGTGTGATTTCAAGTCATTCTGATGTCTTTCAACATGCATTTGACCGTAAAACCCATGTTTTGGCCATTTACGACACACGGAGTGCGTTTTCAGCCAGCGCGGTCACACGACACCTCCAATTGACCTGTCGTCTGGCCGAAAATTTCACAATTCACCCACCCTTTGTTTTCGTCTGATTTCATGGCATTCCGAGGTCATTTGGTTGGTTTCGACCACGCCACACACACTTTTAAAGCGCGCAGAACACCTAAAAAACACATATTCAGCCGTCCGTACACACCGCGCGTCCAAATGATGTTTCATCTTCTCGTACATCTCATGAATAATAATTAGGGTGTTTTCGTGTTATTTCAAGTCATTCTGATGTCGTTCGGTATGCATTTGACCGTTAAACGCATGTTTTGGCCATTTACGCCACGCGAAGTGCGTTTTCAGCCAACGCGGTCACATGAAACCTCTGATTGACGTGTCGTCTAGCCGACCATTTCAAAATTCACCCACCCTTTTTTATCGTCCGATTTCAAGGCATTTCGAGGTCGTTCGGCCAGTTTCGACCACCCCACACATGTTTTTCAAGCGTGCCAAACACATAAAAAACACATATTCAGCCGTGTCGTGCAAACTGTGGGTCCAAATGACATGCTGTCTTTTTGTACACCTCAAGAATAATAATTAGGATGTTTTCGTGTGATTTCAAGTCATTCTGATGTCATTGGGCATGTATTTGACCGTAAAACCCATGTTTTGGCTATTTACGAAACACAGAGTGCGTTTTCGGCCACCACGGTCAAAAGACACATCTGATTAACGTGTCGTCTTGCCGAACATTTCACAATTCACCCACCCTTTGTTGTCGTTTGATTTCATGACATTCTGATGTCGTTCGGTCAGTTTTGACCACCCCACGCACGTTTCTCAAGCGCGCCAAACACCTAAGAAACACATATTCAGTCGTATCGCGCAAACTGTTAGTCCGAATGATGTGTCATCTCCTTGTACACCTCAAGAATAATAATTAGGATGTTTTCATATGATTTCATGTCATTAAGATGTCGTTCGGCATGCATTTGACCGTTAAACGCATGTTTTGGCCATTTACGACACACAGAGATCATTTTCGGCCACCGCGGTGACATGAAACCTCTGATTAACGTGCCATCTTGCTGACCATTTCACAATTCACCCACCCTTTGTTGTCATCTGATTTTATGGCATTATGAGGTCGTTCGGCCAGTTTTGACCACCCCACGAACGCTTTTCAAGCGCGCCAAACACCTAAAAACACATATTCAGCTGTTCCGCACAAACCGCACGTCCGAATGACATTTTGTCCCCTCATACACCTCACGAATAATAATTAGGGTTTTTTCATGTGATTTCAAGTCATTCCTATGTCATTCGGTATGCATTTGACCATTAAATGAATTTTTTGGCCATTTACGACACGCAGAGTGCTTTTTCAGCCACCACAGTCACATGACACATCTGATTGACATGTCGTCTAGCCGATTGTTTCTCAATTAACCAACCCTTTGTTGTCATCTGATTTTATGGAATTCTGAGGTCGTTCAGGCAGTTTCGACCACCCCACACACGTTTTCCAAGCGCGCCAAACACCTAAAAAACATATTCAGTCGTGTCACGCAAACCGTGGGTCCGAATGATGTGTCGTCTACTCTTACACCTCACGAATAATAATTAGGGTGTTTCAAGTGATTTCAAGTCATTCTGATATCGTTGGGCCTGTATTTGACCGTAAAACCCATGTTTTGGCCATTTACGGCACGCAGAGTGCGTTTTCGGCCACCGCGGTCACACAACAGCTTCGATTGATGTGTCGTCTGGCCAAAAATTTCAAAATTCACCCACCCTTTGTTGTAGTCAAATTTCATGGCACTATGAGGTGGTTCGGCCGGTTTTGACAACCCCATGCATGCTTTTCAAGCGCGCCAAACACCTAAAAACACATATTCATCCCTGGCGCGCAAACCGCGCGTCCGAATGATGTGTTGTCTTTTCTTACACCTTATGAATAATAATTAGAGTTTTTTGTGTGATTTCAATCCATTCTGGTGTTGTTCGGTATGGATTTGACCGTTAAACGCATGTTTTGACCATTTACGACATGCGGAGTGCCTTTTTGACCACCGCGGTCACACGACACCTCTGATTGATGTGCCGTCTGGCCGACCATTTCACAATTCACCCACCCTTTGTTTTCGTCTGATTTAATGGATTTCCGTGGTCGTTCACATGGGTTTTACCACCCTATGAATGCTTTTTAAGCTTGCTAAACACCTAAAAAACACATATTCAGTCGTGCCACGCAAAACCGCATGTCCGAATGATTTATTGTATCCTCGTACACCTCAAGAATATTAATTAGGGTTTTTTTCATGTCATTTCAAGTCATTTCGATGTCATTCTGCATGCATTTGACCGTTAAACACATGTTTTGGCCATTTACGACATACGGGGTACATTTTTGGCCACCGCGATCACACGACACCTTCGATTGACACGCTGTCTGGCTGACCATTTCAAAATTCACCCACCCTTTGTTGTCGTCTGATTTCATTGCATTCCAAGATTGTTCGGCTAGTTTCGACCACCCCACACATGTTTTTAAGCGAGCCAAACACCTAAAAAACACATATTCAGCTATGTTGTGAAAACCGCGTGTCCGAATAACATGTCTTCTTTTTTTACACCACACTAATAATAATTAGATATTTTTCCTAAAGTATCTACACAATCTGAATGCGTTTGGTTGGTTTTCCGTATGCCGGTTGTTGTTTTCACTTAAAATGTTGTCCATTTCAAAGAAAAGTGAGACACTCTGAGTGGTTCCGGCCACACCGCGCCTCAGATTGAGGCGGGGTTGACTTGTACATGTCAAAAATGACTCATGGATCATTTTTCTAAAGATTCAACAGAATTTTAATGTGTTTGGTCAGTTTTAAGTATGCCAGTTGTTGCTTTAACTTAAAATCGTATCCATTTCAAATAAAATCAAGACAATTTGAGTGGTTTCGGCCACACCGGCCCTCATATTGAGTTAGGGTTCACTTGTACACATCAAATATGACCCATGGATCATTTTACTAAAGTTTTAATAGAATCAAAATTCTTTTGGTCGGTTTTTAGTATGTTAGTTGTTGTATTCACTTAAAATGATGTCCTTTTGATCAAAAGAGAGACTTTGAGTGGTGCCTGTCACACCATGCCTCGGATTGCAGCGAGGATGACTCGTACACATCAAAAATTACCCATGGATCATTGTGTTGAAGTATCAACACAATCCAAATGTGTTTGGTTGGTTTTCCAAACGACATTTGTTGTTTTCACTTAAAATGCTTTCCATTTCAAATAAAAGTGAGACACTTTGAGTGGTTCCGGCAACACCGCACCTCAGATTGAGGCGGGGTTGACTCGTACACGTCACAAATGAACCATGGATAGTTTTCCGAAAGTATAAACACAATCCTAATGTGTTTGGTCATTTTTCCATATGCCAGTTGTTTTTACTTAAAAGAGTATCCATTTAAAAAAAAAATAAAGACACTTTGAGTGGTACCAGCCACACCGTTCCTCGAATTAAGGCGGGTGGGGGGCTGTCCGGGGGGTTGTCTGAGGTCCAAGGAGGAGGGTGGGGGGATATCCGAGGTCCAAGATGGAGGGTGGGTAATGTATCTAAAAATCTATCTAGGTATCATACATCAAATTATGACAGGACTGTGAACCGTCATGGGGTGTCATCCTGGAGTAGGGCCAAATCACGGCATTACCATGGCGTGACAGCGGTGTGACCACAGCGTGACCGCGGCGTGACCATGGCGTGACCGCGGAGTGACCGCGACGTGTTGGCCCGGTCCAGCGACATCAGCGGGGCAGAATCTTCCAGCCAGGATTCCAAATAAATCCTATGTAGTTGTCCTTAAATTATAGAAACTGATCTTATGTTATAAAAAACAAACTCTTGATTCTAGATTTTTGGTATGATAAAGATATATATTTTATATTCTTTGTTTTTAAAAGTGGTACTAGGTAGTTGAAACTAATAATCGAGAGTCAAATTATCACACCATAAACTATCACTATGAGTTTTCGCAGCCAGCGCACCTCCGTTGGAGAGGTTTTATTATAAAAACATGACTTTATTTATCAAATGAAACAATTATACTAAAGAAAACTTATTCAAGATATGCAATTCAATATAATTAAAAATAATTAAAAAAGATGATAAATTCAATTTAAATCATTCTTAAATTAAAGAGGCTTCCATATTTGGTCAAAAATAAAGAGTTATACTTAATTCATAAATGTCTATACCAGAGTGAAAAACCAGGTTCAAAAATAAAGAGTTATAAAGAATTCAAAAATGTAATGGATCAATCATCCCCTAATCACCATCACCATCACCATTATCATCATCACCCTCATCCTCACCGCCATCTCTATCCTCATCATCAACCACATCATCGTCCTCATCCTCGCCCATGACCCCATCCTCACCCTCGGCCCCATCCTCGCCCTCGGACCCATCCTCTCCCTCGTCCCCATACTCATCCTCTCCCTCTTACTTTTCAGCATCCTCGTCATCACCAGGAACATCATTATCTTGACCGCCACTAGAACTGCCACTTGGTGCATTGGATAATTCACCCATCGACGACATATATGTCTGAAAAGCCGCCCTGGCCATATGTGTATGGAATTCAGAAATGAGGATGATTTATTCCATTTAACCAATGTTATAGTGTATGTTTTGGATTAATTATTGCATTTAACCAGTGTTCTAGTTTATTTTTGGGTGAGGTGGGTTAGAAACCATGTTATCCATGTCATTAGAACATGGAATCTTCGATTTTACCATGTAGTCTAGAATTTCACGGATGAAATTGTTTTAACTGAGCTAATTACTAAACACTCTATAGTATGGCCAACACGTCATGTGGGCATACCCATGAAACAAATCGATGTGTAAATGGGTCATTTTCAGCACCACATTTGGCCAAACAAACTTTTCACCATAAGTGATAGCACATGTATATTTACATGGCTATCCATGTCCTGTACTGTGTGTACAATCCCATGTACATTCCCAGGACACTAGATTATCGTAGACACCATGTCAACCGTTATACACACCATGTGAACCCTTATACCATATTTTCATTATTACAACCATTAAAAAAACTTATTAAACAACATCACTTGTCAAATATAATCAAATTGATCATAAATAAATAATAATATTGGATATATCAAGTAAAATGAAGTCATGCTATATTACATCCTAACTAACCACCCACAACCATGATTAATGACCACAAAGATTACCTTTTGGCCAAATCAAAAGTGAAAACAAAATCACTTGTAATAAAATTGAACATGAATCAATAATAATATTGGATATATCGAGTAAAATGAAGTCATACTATATTACATCCTAAATGACCAACCTCAACCATGATTAATGACAACAAATATCCCCTTTCGGCCAAATCAAAATGAAAAAAACACATAATTGCAGAACAACAAAATCAAGGAATAACTAACATATTTGATGTGTAGAAGAAAAAAATTCCATGATTGAATATGAATCGATATGTGTAATATGTTTTCTAGGAGTAAGATTGGATTTAGGGTGCGGAGCGGAACTGCAATCGAGCAGAGGGGGAATGGATGCCCGATCTGTTTTTAGGTTAATTTTTTCCCAACGGTTTTTACAAAACATTGGGAATATATGTCTTTACCAATGGTTTACTTAAACCATTGGTAAAAAAGTGATATCAAAGGCCTTTACCAATGGTTTTTTAAAACTGTTTGTAAAATCTTGTATAAATTCATCTATACCAACAGTTTACATAAACCGTTGGTATAGATAGCCACTCCCAACGGTTTACATAAACCGTCGGGATGTAAGTGTTGGTAAAACTAGCATTTCCAGTAGTGTGCCCATGTACTTATAGGATTAATTTGTTAACAGTACATGTTATTTTATTAATATAGTTATAATAACAAATTTATCAAATAAAACATCCTATGAGATATAGAATAATAGAAAACAAAGGTATGATACTTTAACATTTTTTGTGTTATGTTTTATACCATGAACACCAATGAAAATCATTGAAAGGTCGATCCCAAGGATGAGAAATGAATATTCCTAGGTTACTATATTACTTTTATAGATTACATGAATTTCAATAAGTGGAAAAATGTAGTTGAAGGATTTATTCATTTTATATTTGATAAAAGTGATCATTTTGGTCACAAGAAGACCAAAATTGATAACTTGAGTGATTATATTGATAATATTGAACTTGAAACTCTTTTGGAAAATAAAAATGATGGTTATTTGGAACATGATTGAGAATAATATGAATTAGAATGGATTTATTCTAAAGACACACTATATGTATTTCCTAGACAACCTAGAATCCTTGAAGAAAATTTACTGGAGACAGTTATGAAAGATCTAGATTTAGGTGTTATGACTAGATAAATAATTGCAAACCTTGTGGAATTTTATATATTTTTCCCTATATTGAACCTAAAACCATAGAAGAATCCATACATGATGTAATTTAGGTTGTTTCTATGAAAAATGAGATAAACCAGTTCAAAAGAAACTATGTGTGGGAGTTAGTAGATAAAACCTCTAACTATCCTTTTATTGGAACCAAATTGGTATTTAAGAAAAAAAATGATATTTAACGTGTACTAACTAGAAATAATGCTAGGTTAGTTGTCAAACGTCACAACCAATGAAGAATGTTTTTTACCTCTAGTAAGATTTTTTTTGAAGAAGGCATATAACATTAATGACAAAGATCAGTAGAAGTACAAATTCTAATCCATGAAAGGGAAATTTTCCAACCAGAGATGGTTAGAATTAAAAGGGCCTGAGGCCGTAAGCTGATGGGATGTGTTGTTTCCTTCCCTTTTGGTGAAGGAGAAGGTACAACATGATAACAATTGGTGAAGTGAGAGAATTCTCCGGATGATGATGCCAAAAGACTGGAGGCCATCATCATTATGATTAATAGTATCGATCATCGTGAGGCAGTCAGACTCAATGATGATATCACCCCATCCACATTCCAAAGCGAGCATCAAACCAGCAAGGATGGTCATGGCATCAGCAACTTCCGCTTCCCAGAACGCCTGATGTGGTTTACATTTAGCTGCAAGAATCTGCCCCATATGATTTCGGGCAAGGATTCCGAGGGCAACAAGCCCGTCCTTCAGAAGAGACGGATCCACATTAATCTTGAGGATCCCTTATGTTGGGGGATTCCAGTGGGCTGGATGGGAGGGGGGAACACCCAGCAATAAAAATCCATTGAGGCCTTTCTAGCCCTCAATCCCAGAAGTGGCATCGTCAATCCAGATTGTAAGCCATTAGAATCTTATTAGCATACGCATCTCATATGAATTCCCAGTCATAGCAAATAGATGTCGATCTTGTTTTCAAAATTTATTTTTAATGGATGAATTCTATGTTGAACAACTTCCTGGATTTGAATACCCTCATCTTTAAAATTATGTTTTTTGGAACATATCAAAAAAAATTATGGTATTTATGAATCACCCAGATCTTGGTATGAAATATTAATTTCTTTTATTTTATAAAATGATTTTAATATGATATTGGAGGAACCCACTCTTTTAATGAAAAAATTAACAAATGGTACCCTTATTTTGAAAATATATTTTGATGATATTATTTTTGAGCCAACAAATCAAAAAAATATGTAATTTTGTGTTGAATCTTATGAAAAAGAAATTTGAAATGAGCATGATGGGTAAATTGAACTATTTATTACATTTTAAAATTAATCAAAAATATTTTGTAAATGTTTTAAACTAAATAAAATACATATTTGTTTTTCCTAAAATGTTTGGACTTAAAAACAGTTAGACTTTTTCAACTCCAATGAGTTACAATATTAAAGCTAACTTGGATGAAGCTATAGAACCAGTTCAAAACAATATTTATATATGAAAAATAATAATCTTGCATTTTCTATCTATAATTATACTAGAAATTATTTTCCCAATTTATATATGTTCTATATTTTAATCAAACCCAAAAGAATCTCATTTTATTACTTCCAAAATATTTTTTAGATCATTAAAAGGAATTGTATCGATTTATTTCCTTTTTCAAAATACATTTTTATTTTAATTTAACATCATAATCAATTCCATATTTTGGTGTCTATAGACTAGATAAGAAAATAACCTCAAGAACCTTTTATTTTATAGTATAGTTTTTATTATCACACTTCATTAAGAAGCAACATTTTGTTACATTATCAACTTCTAAAATAGATTATATTATAAGTAGAAGTCGTTGTGCATAGATTTTGTGGATGAAACACACTCTAATGGATTTTGGATTAACTTTTATTCATGTTATAATCAAATATTATAAAAAAAGTGTAGTAAACCTTTCCAAAAATATAATAAATGAGTCTATAAAAAATCACTAATATTTAAGTAATCATTTATTAAGATATTATCCACAAAAGAGAGATATATCTTTAGATTTTTTTTACAAAGTGTAAATTATAATAAATTTTACTAAGCCACTTTCTTTTGATCTCTTTCATTTTATCAAATATCAATTAGGATTATTTAATTTTAATTCATTTTATTATATTTATTCATTTTAGGTTTTTCCATGTATAGATACATTTTTAGTTAATCCTTGTATAATTTTTAGAGTCTCCATTTTTGTTCTAGTAATTGTTGATGCTCCTTTCCGTCATAGAGTCTAATGACTGAAAAATGGGAATACCTTAGCATAAAGAGATTCATCCTTAGAAGAAACATCAAAAATTGACAAAGGAATGAAGAAGTATTTGGTTAAGAATGGTTCATGCATGTTTCATCATAGTCGCACAGGTATACCTGCGTGCCACATTTTGGGCTTGCAGTTGACCTGCGCGCCCTATGAAATTTTCAACCCAGGGTCTTCAGTAGCCTATAAATACCCATGTGGGCCCCCCATTTGGAGAGGAAAAATCCAGAAACTCATATTTGATCTCTCGACAACCTAGTCTATTCTCAAACCCTTCCAAACACTTCTAAGGTAATTTCTTAGCTTGAATAGAAGATTTAAATAGGGGGGACAATGCCAAAGTGTTGAAATTCCTCAACACCTACGTTCCTAAGTGTCTAACCCTTCTAGGAAATGAAGACACTTGTGCGACACCTTATCCCTTCAACAGAACCTGCACGCCACCCTTTTATAAGCCTTTAGGGATAATACTAAGGGCTTGAGCCAAGGCTTGCCCATGTATTACCCTATGGGTTGGAAGGCGCGCAAGTACACCAGTGTCGCGCAGGTATACCTACACGACCAGTACCTACGCACCCCAATAGGACCTGCGCGCATACTTTTTTTTTTGGGTTCCCCTCCTGCCTATTCACCTCTCTTATTCAAATCCACCTATCCTCTTCAAGATTTAGCCTTCAGAATCCTCTTTAAAGCCATTTATGGCATGATTCCTTGATTGGATTCCTTATCTGAATGGAATTATGTGGAACATCTCTCAAAACTTAGTGATTTACATATCTTCATTTCACTAAGGTGAGAGATTTCATTCATTCAACCTCATCCTTTAAGATGAGAAGATCTTTAATTTTGGGAATCCTTTTCAGGATTAAGCCCTAAGTCCCCTAATATGGGCCTCCATTCCGGGAGTAAGCCTCAGTCTTCAAGGTCCTAAATTTAGGGCCTCTTTCTTAGAAGAAAATACCAAATTCCAAATTCTCCTAAACCTGGGCCTCCTTCTAAGGAATAAGCCCTAGTCATAATTCCCCTTAACATGGGCCTCCTTCACAGGAATAAGCCCCATTCATAATTTTCTTAACCAGTCTTAATTTACTTTTTATCTAGACTTCCTTCTTAGGTATAAAACCCAATCATAATTCCCATCTTATTTTGGGCATCCTTCTCAGGATTATGTCCTAATTTAATTATCCACATCTCCATAAAGCACATATACCTTTATGGACCCTGTTCTTGGGTTTCTTCACTGAAGTAAATCCAATTCATCATCTATTTGGGCAGTCATACATACATAAGCCCCAAATTATTTCTTATGATTGCATCTTTCATGGCATAATTGTCAGGTTTTACCAACACCTCTTGTTTCTCACACCAAGCATGACTCACATGAGCAAAGAGCGTAAAAGTAATTATGACATCTTTCTTTGATCCATCAATCGTACATGAACCTCATAGTTCTTTACTTGAACTACGTGGGTTCTGATTTCTTTTCTAAACAAGGATACATAGGTAGCCCATCTGTGGGTATGATCCCAACCATGAAATAATCCAGGTCCTTCTGAATGAAAATAAACTTCAAGTGCCCCACTGAGTGGCTTTAAAACCAGTATGGTTATCATAATGACCAAGAGATCTCTATATAATGTATTGAAGGATACCATTTACTAAGAATCTCTAACAAATACAGATGATTCTCTATAGATGAAGAACCTTTAATACATATAAAAGATTCTCTAAATATCATACATATCAATCATTGATTTTCAGATCTATAGGAAAACTCATTTTCATACTTGGTAATTTAATAAGGATTCAAGAACTAACATAGATATATAAAGAGAGTCTTGGAGTAGAAAATAATTCCCCCCAAAAAGGTGTGATGAGTCTGAACTCCCATACTCTCGACCAATGAAAATTCTTAAGCTTCATCAGTTCACAACTAATGAGAACCTAACTTTGGAAAGTAGGTCCAATTGGATATAGAATCATTGGATGTTTCCGGTTCTACAAACATACCTTTTAGAAACAAATTGTAATGTTTGAACCTTAAACAAACGTGGTCATCCCCAATTACATAGGAAACAAAAAATGGTGAACCCGACGTAAATCCTTAACCAAGTTAAAATGATGTTTCACTTATTTGTTAGGCCCCTATTTAAACACAATGAGAGGGAAAACAAAACAATCAATAACATATGTGCTCATCCAAAATATGTAGTGGACGAACTTATCTTGATTATGTCTGTTATATCACACATGCACTCTTTTCCAATATCATCTGCATTATAGAAATGGCTTCTCTAAAGTTCACACCTGTGAATGCCTCTGCTATGAATACCTCTGCTGCTACTCCTGCAAGATCGTTGTCCGCTCTGAGGATGACATCACCAACTCAACATCTTCAACACTGGGTATCAAATGTACTGGTTAAGGAATACCATCAACTCGGTACCATTCCGACTCTAGAGGCCACTCGACAATCTCTCCAAGTAAACAATTCACCCTGGTCGTCTAGACAGTGACGACCAGCAATCAAGAAGCAGGTGGTGCCAACCACCATTTCCAACCGTTTTGGGTCATTATCCCTGGAACTCAATTACCATTCCCTCCCATATTTTGGGGAGGTTAATGAGAAGGTCATTGAAGGCCTTATTTGAAGAACACAAGATTCCTTCCTAAGGGATCCCATCAATAATCGCCGCCAGACTCATGCGGCAGTGCACCCTCAACATGATGAGGGTGTTGTCTCCAGGTGTTCGGCTCAAGTTCCTCGACCCAAGCTGGAAAGACGAACCACCAAAGGCGACGAACGGTCAACAGTGAGTAGGTTATTATCTCTGCCATTTCCATAGAAGTCCACCAACCTAACTTGGTGGAAATCAACGAGCAGGCACACACACTCGTCCATTTTAATTCCATTGTCCAGCAGACTCATCTGTCAGCAACACGCCATTCCCGTCAGGCAATTCCGGCGGAGTACTATAGACAAGAACATACACCTATATATAAATCATCATCTAGTCAGCAAGCTTTTCTAACTACATACGATGAATCCCACCAACCCAATGTGTTGACAACTGGTAAACAGGCACATACACCTACTTACACTAATCAATCCTGTCAGCAGTATCGTCTTCTAGTATTGAGGGAAGTTCATCAACCAAGTTCAGTGGAGTGAAATCAGCAGGCACGTACACCTGCTAGTATTGTTCAAGCCTACCAATAGTCTCATTTGGTAGCACCCGGATAAGTCAATTGGAAAGCCCCAATGACAAACAAGAGGCAGACTCAACTCTCTGCCCCCCCCCCCCCACATGAGTACTGTCAGAATTCACTGACAGGAAAAGGAGGATAGGAGTAGGAACACCCACCTAATCCAAGAAAAAATGGACGTATATTACCATTCCAGTAGCTGAAGTCACCAAAGAAATTCTAACAATGGTGAAGGAACAGAAGAAAATCCATGCTCATATTCTGGATGCCTTCCAGGATATTATAACAACTTCAGCATCATCAAAGGGAAAGAAATGAAAATCTATCCCTACCAGTGGAGTGAAACATCAACAGTTCACTCCGGAACAGACACACACCTCTGCTCCAATCCAATAGGTTTGTGGGGCATACTCCCCCTTGTTATACGGACAACCAAGTCAGGCACATACACCTAATTTGAGTGGAGATAATCAGAATAACCTGATCCTTTCTCCTGATCAGGAACATACACCTACCTATAATAACCACTTTCGTCAATAAGTGGTTCCTAAAGTGAGTAAGAAGGCATCTAAGAAGAAGACCCGTCCATCACAGTCAAGAAATCATGGGCCAATATGTAACAAGGATTTGCTGGATGCTAGAGTTCTTTATTCACTCAGACAATTACCTATTGCAACTCAAGATTCTACTCTCTCAGTTCCCAATAGTGGTAACATTAATTCTAAAGGTATTCATCAGAAACTTCCTCATGAAGGCATGATTAATGAAAATTCAGTCGATCTCAAAGTTTCATCTTCATATGAGAGCCACAAGAACCCTCTGTGTGGCCAGAAGACTAAGGAGAAAAATGTTTCATCTTTTGTTGTAACCCACCATGGTAGTCCTCCCCATGATGATTTATTTAGCTACGAAAGTCCTCTCCACATTAGTAATTCACATTGCCTGAAAAATGCTCCAATGGACAATGTAGTGATGAGAAAGACCTCTTATCTTGTGGCACATGAAAATTTGAAGCCATTCTTGTCTGATGCTTTAACGTTAGCAGGTGAAATAATTTCTCAATCAGAAGATAACCTGGGGTGTAGGTTATTCTCTGAACCACCCCTCGGTCATTCATCTTCTAGTTTGATAAGTGAACTCTCTACCAATCTTGTTTAATCTGATGAAGAAACAAGGAAGCACCAGCTCTGGTCTAATTAGGTAGAATAATATTCATTGAATGATAATGAGGAAGTGCTGAATATGAGAAAACAACTGGCGAAAGGTGAAGTGCCCATCATGTTTTGGCCTTTGGCTGACTCTTAGTGTGACATTATAGAGATGTTGACAGAAGATTGTATTCAAGATATTCGTCTCAACTTGTGGAAAACTCTTTGTCGATTGAAAAATAAAATATTATCTTATGATGAATATGAAAATCAGGTCAAGATAATATATGGGTTACAATGCCAAATTGACATGGCATCTCTCTTAGTTTCTCGATATCTGAAGGCTGAAAAGGAGCAGAGAGCCCTTTAGCGTTCTTGCCTTGGCACATTAAGAAGATTGTGCCAGTTAATTTCCAATGACCCATCTGGTATTCATATAAGTGGATTGGGTGTTCATGGAGAACTACATTTCATTGTACTCTCCAGCCAACAAAGCCCGCTGAAAATGGTCTCATTCAATGTTATTACCCATGGTCGGACACAACCAATTGGCTTTGTTTGTAATCAAAAGCTCTCTCAAGAACAATCATCAACTAGTTTTTCTCAAAATCAGGCATACAGAAAACGATTTCTCAAATTACTCTTGCATCAGGAAAACGATAATATCAAAAAGGATTCTTGTTTAGAGCGTGCACATCATCAAGTGACAAAAGTGTCAGAAATCATCCAACATTCATTTAAGCCATGTGATTTTAGTGGATGCAGGTTGATGCATCCAACCAATTTCCGGACTAAAGTCCAAAAAATCAGGAGATATTTTAAGAAAGTCTCAGATATAGAAACTCAAGATCCACCCAAGCTTTCCAGACTGGGGACTCTTTTAGCCCAACCCTTGGAATCAACAAATAAGATTCGAGGAGTTGAGCAGGAACAAAAGGAATATCCCAAGTTCACAATACTGGGGACTTTCTCAAATCCTCAATCTCTTCCTCAGAGAAATTCAGTCTTATCTTGATTAGGGAAGAAGACACAAGAGGAACGAAGAGGGGAATTATCAGAAGATTCCCCCTAAATTACGGTGCGTCAAGAAGTTCCTGGGGGATAAAATCAACAAAATTCAATGTCTCATCAAGGACATGGAAAAAGAGAGTATTGCAGAAATGATAATAGAAGGTATGTAATGAGTTATGAATCAATTAATGTCATCAATGTTATTGTTTCTAATCCCCCAGATGAGGCTCATTCAGAAGGATCAGATAAATAATTTACTGCTCAAGAATTTGTACGCATAGACACAAAAAAAGGTGTGAGTACACGAAATCAAAGGATTACCCAGAATTTAGGTATTCCATCAAGTAAACAACTTCCCCCTCTCTGAAAGGCGTCCAAAAAGGGGAACATAAATAATCAGGTTACATACCCTTCCTCTGGAGAAGGACAATCACTCTCATTAGAGAAGAGTTTCGCAGATCAAGATGAAGAGATGAAGTAATTAAGGGGGTTGAATGCGGAACTACTTCAAGGTAGTTTTCCTCCTAAGCGTGTTGGAGTTTTTCAGCCAAGGAAATTTGTTGCGGCTACTAAGATGGATCATGAGTATCCTCCTTTACCGGTACACCCTCACTGGTCTAGTCTTATGGGTCAGGTGCAACAACAACTGGTGGCGTTATCATCAGTTGCAGTACCAACCACCACATCTGTCCAAGCTCCAGTTATTTCCCATACTTAGGTCCAAGCTCAACTAGATGTTTCTCAAAAATTAATGACTACCATTGAGTCATTAACAGCTCGGTTTGAAGCTATGGAAGGAAACCGTGCACCTGTTCAACCAGAAAAGATAGCTTACCCTGAATGGGTTGATGTAATTCCTCCCCCATAAAATTTTGCAAGTACCACATTCCTAATATTTAATGGTTCGAGAGACCCAGATCAAAACTTAACACATTTTATATCTCGTTGTGATCCTATGATTGGAACCCCTCAGCAACAGGAATCATTTAAGATTAGGTGTTTTGTACAGTCATTACAAGGACCTGCTTTTGTCTGGTATACAAGCTTGCAATCCCGGTCAATTATTGGGTGGGAGGATCTCCATCAAAAATTCCTTCTTCAATTCAGCTCAACGTTGCCAAAGACAACAGTTTTTGATCTTACAAATTGTAAGCAAAGAGAGAATGAAAGAGTTTCGGATTTCATTGCTCGCTAGAAGGGATTAACATATTCATTAAGCTTAGAACTCCCTCAAGAAGAATTGTTGCCAATCTGTGTGGAAAATTTTCATGATGAATTACGAACACTGTTGATCCCTGTGAAATACATAGGAGGGTTTCAAGACCTTACTTAAATCTCCCAACATATTGAAGACTCTCTTATAAATACTAAGGGTAAAGATCATTTAATTCCATCATCTCCAGGAAGGAGAATGGGTAAAGCAAAGACTTCTACAGTTACTCTTAAACAAGTACCTCTACCTACTTCTACTTCAAAACCTTCATCTTATCAAAGGGATCTACCTCCTGAGTGACAACAACATCGGCCATTTCGTCAAGATGATCAAAGGCAGAAACAATTTTAGTATCTTAAGAGAAAATTTTATTCTTTCTAAAAAGAAAAAGTTCCTAGTTACTTTATTTTGGCTCTGAAAAATAATTTGGTTCAATTGGAAAGGCCCAAAAGGCCGAACAAAGAAGGAGATGAAGATTATACCAATTATTTCCCTTTTCATCAGATATTCAGGAATCCCATTCAGGAGTGTTTTTACTTAAAAGACCTCCTATTAAAGATGGTGGACTCAGGACAAGTCAAACTGAAAGGTTCTTCAGCTCAGGTATCATGTGTAACTGCTACAAATCCAGAAGAAG
The DNA here is from genome assembly GCA_963277665.1 of Viscum album. Taxonomy (NCBI): domain Eukaryota; kingdom Viridiplantae; phylum Streptophyta; class Magnoliopsida; order Santalales; family Viscaceae; genus Viscum; species Viscum album. The sequence goes on from OY728141.1 coordinate 520,174,796, forward strand.
AGGGCCAGTGGCAAGAAGTGAAAAACAAAAATGCACAGAAATATGATGATTGGATGGTCAGGAAAACGATCAACCGAAACTCATTCCATTTTGCAAACAAAATTAAATAAACCAATAGTGTCTTCTTCTATGAATGCCACAGCAAAACCATATTCATCAGATGGAAAATCCTCAAAGAAATGACATAATTCAAAGAAAGAGGGACAACCAGAAGAAGATGAGATCATGTCAAAGCCCAAGTTGTCTTTGACTCTAGTAGATTTTATGACATATACTTCAAAGCCACAGGCACCACCCCACTAAACGGAATAGCCTAAATTGGCTAATCAGGCAGGGTCTTCATCAGATGAAGAGTTGATCATTGGTTCTGTTAACATGATTCACTTAGAAAATCCTTATGCCAGCCACATTTTCTATTTTGATGAGCCTGAGTTCACTATATCAAACATAAGAATTAGAGGGAGTTATAGAGGTCTGGGATACAGAGGAAGATGTGGATATCCTAGAACCCAATATTCCAATTTTACCCTTGATAGAACTGTATATGCAACAGAAACTCATGGCAGAGCCCTTCAGCGGGCTCAACAAGAACAAGCTAATTATTTCACCAATTGCAGATTCAGTCCTGGCACAATTATTCTGTATGATCGATTAGAAGTTACATCTTCTTCCTCTTAGTATGTAAATAGACCAATTTGGTCTAATCTTCCAAATCCATGAGTATTTCCAAATCCTACTCTGATACAAGATGCATCTACATCCAAAGCATCAACTTTTAAGGCACCTGCAAAACCACATGTTCCTGTTGGAAAACACATACCTTTGGATCAAAAATATGATTTCTTGAAACATTTGGCCCCTGTACTAGCCAAGTTTTCAATTCTGAATTCCTTGAATCTATCAAAGGATCTTCAGGAGGCTCATTGAGGCTTTTTCATGTCCTCGGAAGTTCGAAACTGAAATTGATGTGGTTGAAGTATACCATGTAGAGAATGGCCCTATAGAATGCCATGCAGTAATATCTTTTATAGATGAAGATGAAGATGATGTCGCGTATGGACATATTAGACCTTTGTACTTATTTTGCAAGGTCAATGGTGTAGACATTCAAAGAGCTTTCATTGATAATGGTTCAGGAGTCAACCTCATCCCCATTCGTACACTTTGTCGATTTGGCCTCACCGAATCTGATTTATCTACTTCTACTTTGATGTTACAAGGATATGATAAAAATGAACAAGAACTAATGGGGGTAGATTACACTCAGGACTCATTTTAGAGACCTTGTATCCAATTTAGATTTCATGGTTGTTGATCACGATACAGCCTTCAACGTTTTTATTAGAAGACCTTGGCTACATCAACATGTGGCTATCCCTTTATGATACCATCAATGTCTCAAATATTGTTTCAATGGTCAAATTGGGACATTGTATGGTGATAAATCCCCCTTCAAAACATGTGAATCTCAATACATTGAGGCGTAATTCTATCACATGAAGGGTAAGGAGAAATCCACAACAAAGGAGGTTACCAAGGTTAATTCTCCATATGGTTTGGGAAGGATTCCAGTAAACCCATTAACACATGTGAGTACATATTATGTGTTTTCTATTAGTCGAATTGAAAGGATAGACCCAAATCCAAGTACTCTTATGGAAACTTCCATAATGTCAATTATGGAAATCAAGCCAGAAAGCATGGGAGAAATTAGTGATTCACCATGAAATGATGAAAGCTCAAATGGAGATGTCTTCATTTCATCAGCTTAAATCCAGAAAGTATATACTTCTCCAACCCGGCCAGAAGAAGTTATAGAAATTTTAAAGGTGAACAATGATGTCGATTCTCAATCGATCATCTCCTCTTAATTACCCAAGGAATACCCTTCATCATCAATAGGGTCGGAAATGGAATCCTCTTCTTCAAGATTTCCAAATTTAAACATCTCTCCTGGTCATGGAAATTCAGCTTCATCATCTACTATGCAAGTAGAAGTAGAAAAGATAACACATGTTGAGGAAGAAGAGGAAGATCTCAGAGATGCTCCTCCATCATTTGAAGAGGGTATCTCTACCACTGTGGATGAACTCAGAGAAATAAATCTGGGTACAAAAGAAGATCCACACCCCACTTTAATTAGTGCGGCCAGGAATCTTGAAGAGCAGGAAATGAATATTTCATTTTTAAAGAAAAATCGAGATATATTTTCTTGGAATTGTACATAAATTCTATGGATTTATCCTGATATTGCTTCTCATCATTTGGATTTTCCAGAAGAACATTGAGGATTCAAACAAGCTACAAGAAGAACACACCCAACTTATGCTTCCAAAATTGAAGTTTAAGTGGATAAGCTAATCAAATATAACTTCATTAGAGAAGTTAAATATCCCAAATGGTTGGCCAATATTGTCCCTGTGAAAAAGAAGAATAGACAAATTAGAGTTTGAATTGTTTTCAGAGATCTGAATTAGCATTATCCGAAGGATGATTTTCCAGTTCCGATAACAGATTTCTTAATTGATGCAACAACTGGTTATAAAGAACATTCCTTCATGAATGGATATTCTGGATATAATAAAATCTGAATGGCTCTAGAAGATGAAGAATCTATAGCCTTTAGAGCCCCTCAGGGTGTGTTTTTCTATCGGGTAATGACCTTTGGCCTGAAGAATGTAGGTGCAACATATCAGCGTGTCATGCATCGTATCTTGAAACCCTTTCTAGTGAAGTTTGTTGATTGTTATGTGGATTATTGGGTTGTTAAATCTAGGTAGCATTCTAATCACTTGTCTTATTTGGAAGTCATATTCCACAAACTTCAGCAACATAATTTGAAGATAAACCCCTTAAAATGTGCTTTTGGGGTAACCTCAGGAAAATTTCTCGGCTTTTTTGTGCCCCATCATGGCATCAAAGTTGATACTGAGAAGAAAAATTCAATCCTTGGTATGTCACCTCCTCGAAATTTGAAATAATTGAGAGGACTTCAAGGACACATGGCCTATATTCGGCGTTTCATCGCCAATTTGGCAGACAAAAGTTTACCCTTCACCAAATTGATGAAGAAGGGAGTCACTTACTAGTGGAATGAAGAATGTCAAGAAGCATTCAATATTCTCAAGAAATATCTCTTGAGTGCACCGGTATTAATTCCACCTGTTGAAGGAAGGACACTTATTCTTTATGTAACAAATTTAGAGCGATCATTGGGTGCCTTCCTTGCCCAGAAGAATGATGTTGGGAATGAAAACATCCTTTACTATATCAGTCGGACTATTCTTGAAGAAGAAACTAGAAATACAAGTATTGATAAGTGCTGCCCAGAATTAATCTTTGCAGTTTAGAAGTTGAGAAACTACATACAACATCACGAGGTCCAATTGGTATCTTGCAATAACCCGCTCAAATTTATCATTAGCCGTCCAATGCTTACAAGACATCTGGAAAGGTGGGAATTTATTTTTCAGCAATTTGATATCCATTATGTGTCTCAAAATGAAATAAAGGGCTAAGATCTGGATGATTTCCTTACTGAACATCCTTCATTAGAAGATACATCTTCAGATATTGAACTTTCGGATGAAGAAGTATTTTCTATTCAAGATAATCTCCAAACATGGGAAATGTACATTGATGGTGCTTCCAGAAGTCCAACAGGGATGAAAATGGAGGATCCTAAATTCAAAAAAATGTTGGGTTAGGAATAGTTCTCATTTCCCTGGAAAATGTAGTTCTACCTTATTCCTTCTTATTGTGGGAAGGCGGTACAAATAATGAAGCATAATACCAAGCTCTTATCGTAGGATTGGAGTTGGCACTTCAAGAACAAGTGAATCACTTAAAGTTGATAGGTGATTCAAACCTAGTAATCAAACAAGTCAATGGGGATTATGCAATAAGAAAAGAAGAACTAATCCCTTTGTATGATTATGTTAGAGAGTTAATGGCAGAATTCCCTTTGGAACCGACATTTTCTTATGTCCCGCGATCGCAAAATTCTCAAACTGATGCACTGGCTAATATAGCCACAGCTCTGGAAGATCCAAACAGGGATGAAACAATCATCAGTATTTCCCACCGTCATAAAATTTCACCTTATATCGAAGCCAGAACAGAGGAAATCAATGAAATTAGTCTTATTCCCGAACCATATGGTCATACTTCATGATGGATGACACCTATCAGGGAATGCCTTCAAATAGAACACTTCCACCTGATAGAGCCAGGAAAGAAAAAATCCGATGACATTTGGTCAATTTTACTCTTTATGACAGCCCAGATCACCTAGAAAAAATTCTCTACAAAATAGATTTTGATGGAGTTCTCTTCAGATGCATTGAATGTGAAAAGACAGTGGCTATCATGAAAGAAGTGCATGCATGAGTCTGTGGTGCCCATCAGTCCGGACATTGACTATCTGATCAAATTCAAAGGCTTGGATACTTTTTTCCTTCAATGATACAAGATTCTGTTGATTTCATGAAGAAGTTTCATTCATTCCATGTATGTTCCAACTTCATTCATCACCCCCACTGAGTTACATCATATAGCTAAATACTCAAGGCCATTTTCCATATGGGGAATGGATGTAGTGGGACATTATCCTTCACCTACAGCCCATCAATTTAAGTATATTCTTACTGCTACTAACTTCTTTTCCAAATGGGAAGAGGCAATACCTCTCAAAGAAGTTGGTTCTAAAATCATTGTTCGCTCAGAGTATCCATTTGTGATCAGCCATCTACAGATGAAAAATCTCAAAAGCGATTGGATGAATTGGAACGATTAAATGATAAAAGATTGTGCACCCTTCATCTCTTGGAAGTTTATCATAATCGAATAGCACGAGATTTCAATAAAAAAGTTCATCTTCATTCATTCATTCAGACATAATTGGTATTGGTTCTTAGAACTCCAATGATACCAGGAAAGAAACCTCCCAAGCTTGAGCCAAAGTGGGAAGGACCTTACTCAATACATAAGGTCTACTCCAATTGATCTTATTCTTTAATATCAAGGGATGGAGAAATCATCACAACTCCAACCAATGCTATATTTCTGAAGAAATATTTTTTATAATAAAAATACATCATTCGTTCTATGCATATGACCTTAAACTATTCGCCCCAATGTCCCCTTTTCATCCAAAATGACGTTAAACTGTGTTGTCCATGCTGCAAGACTTTAAACTGCACAGTCCCTTATACGTCCAACATGACGTTAAACTGTGACATCCTAGCTACATAATGCTAAACTGTATAGAACTCCCTTACGTCCAACATGATGTTAAATTGTGCCATCATCCAACATGATGTTAAACTGTTCCATCATCCAATATGACGTTAAACTGTGAAAAAGTCCCTAATACATCCAACATGACGTTAAACTGTGTCCTCTTTTTTCCTTACTGCATGACATTAAACTGCACAGTCCCCCTTTCATCCAATATGATGTTAAACTGTATTGTCCCCATCGTCTTAGCTATAGGATGCTAAACTGTACAACACCCTTATTGTCCAACATGACGCAAAACTGTGTTCACATCCAACATGATGTTAAACTGTGTCCCAATATTTTTCCTACGTGACATTAAACTGTACTTCTCATTCATAGTACATGGCATAAAACTAAACAAAGTCCCTTAATACGTCCTACACGACATTAAATAGTATTTTTTCCCTGCTACATGACACTAAACTGTGCAGCACCAATAGTCCTCACTACAAGACTTTAAACTACATAGTCCCTTCATAAGTCCTGCATGACATTAAACTGTGCATCGTTAATGTTGTTGCTACCTCATGTTTCTTACACCTAGTATGACTCACGTGAGCTTATAGTAAACTTCAAACCATAACACTTTCTATGGGCTGCTAACCATACGTAAGTCCCAACACTTTTTTTAGATCGTTGTCCTTTAAAAAACTACTTGATCACCAATTCACTCTTCAATTGAACTACATGGAATTTGATCCTTAACTTTTAGGCTAGGTACATAGGCAACCTTTTATGGTTCAAGACCAAAACTAATATCTTCACATCGGTTCACCTCTGTCTCATACGATGCTGATTTGGGAAACCGCCCCCAGAAACAATATTTTTTACATTGGTTCACCATCATCCTTGCTATATGACGTTAAAATATTCAAACTTTTGTCCTGTATGACAATAAACTACAACATTATTTGACACCCTCCCCTGAGAGGGAATCATTATTTACATTGATCTCCAATCATGTAAAATTCTAAAGACTACATGCATACATGGAATACCCGAACCTTTTATCTTGGGTCAAACCATTATTGCACTAAAGTCCCATTTCACCCGTAACTTGTATGAACCCAATCTGTACAGAGGGTATTTCAAGAAATATGTGTGGCTTGATTCCCATACTTATGGGATACATAGGAACGTTTGAGCATCCCTCGAATCCAGCCCCAAGTCTTTGGGCCTAACCCCAAATCCCACTTTCAGTCCCTTAGCCGAAGAGTCCCGTTGTGAAATAATGAATGTGGTATGAAAACCCTAGTGTTCATTCACATCAGGTTTATAACAAACACACTGGGTATTCCTTATCAATGGTCCGAGTTATATGAACCTAAACTAAGATATCCTACACTCTCATCCCAAATGATGTTAAACTATATTTCAAGAACTACGTATGGCTTGATTCTCATCCTTATGGGATACATAGTGAAGTGTAGAACCTCTATTTGGGACCCATCCACAACATGATTATGGTTATCATTGGTATGTGTATCTCCTTTGGGCATTGGAAAATACCCATTTTCATGTTTCATATTCCTAACCTTAAATATTTCCAGATTTCCATAACCCTTTTCTTGACTTCTGGTCACACAATTTTTGATACCTGAGAATTATTCTGCTTGACCATGTGGCGTGTTCCCTTAGGAGACCATGCATAAACAGTCTACATAATGGACCTGTCACCCAAAATATACTATTATTTGACTATGCAGCCAATTCCCTTAGGTGGACTTATATAATTCAACCCACTAACAGGTTTTTCAAATAGTGTTATCTTCATTCTTGGGAGGAAAACCACTTTTTTCCTTATTTTTCATTACGACAATATGTAGGGATCTGCAAAAATATCCATCCTTAACATATTTTTCCAATACTCTTTTTCGTGATCTGTAAATTTTCAAGTCTGTGGTTTATATTTCCCTTCCTTACATTTGGGTCCGACCTTTGTAGGAGTGACATTCATCCAATTCTTTGATAATATTGATTGGAAATATCCTCTCTATATTCGAGTACCTATCTTCATACACCAGACTCTATGCTTTGGAGAATTTGAATCTCCATAAACTTTCACTGGCTTTTTAGCAGTAGAAAAGTAAATTTCTGAGAGTTCTTTTTCCTGACTATACATCATGTTCCCTTAGGCGTCTTTCATAAGTAGTCTAAATAATGGAACATTCATCCAAAAGATGCTATTATTTGACTATGCAGCCAATGCCCTTAAGTGGACCTATATAATTCAACCCCCTAGCGGGTTTGTTAAATAGTGGAAACTTTATTCTCGGGTAATACTTCTTCTAATGACTTTTATCCCTTTTTTCATATCATTCCTCAGATTTAAAATTTCATAAGTCATAGTTTACATATTTTCCCTCATACTTGAATATGGTAATATTTTTTCAGATAAGTTATAAAGTAATTGATTCAATTTTAATTCTTTCGGTCAAAGCTATTTCGACCTTAAACATTAGCCTTTTTATGTCCGACATGCATGACTTTAAACTACCCACAAAAGACAAGGGAACTCTGAATAAAAGTCAAGTCCTAGCTCACTAAACATACATTTCGTATGATTTAGGTAATATTGAGTAATTAAAGATTCAATGTTTGTAGGGTTATTTATAATAATCCTAGTAAAAATTAAACTATGCTTATTAGGCCCATTGGCTTAGGTGAAATTTTTAAAGTACGTAGAAAAAGAAGGCATGCACAAATGATTGAAGATGAAAGTGTTTTTCATTTGATTCACAAAAGTTATAAGGAAATCCACAGACTGGAGACTCTTCTCTTTTCCAAGAATTACAAAAGTCTATCAACATAAATCTTCATTTGATTTACGGTATCTCGAGCTTCATCCTTAGCCACTTGAAGCTCATACACTCGACTAGCTTCACTATTTTCAGCTTGATGGAGTGCTTTCCTGGCATATGTGATGGCTTTCATACAATTTTTTTGAAATAATTCCAATGAATTATTAACCTGGTCAAGTTCCCAAGTAACATCATCTAACTATGGCTAAAGGTGCATCTGCTAGACGACTTTCTTTAAATCTTATGCTTCAGTTCCCTTAACTTGGAAGCATGATCAGCCTCAGATCGGGATACTGCAGCCTCAAATTCACTTATATTGGCTGGCATCCTGACCCTAGTCAAATCTGGATGGTACTTCTGCTCCTGCTCCCTTCTTATGATGACTTGTTTTACTATGGCATGGATCTCTTGATATCCAAAACCACCAAGTCCCAACATGACAAACAGGGATGACAGTCGTGGGATCTTCGATGATAGTTATTCTAGAGGCACTTTAGATATGATCATCCATATGTTCTGCCATGCCTTGCATCGTGAAAATTGGAACCCCTGAGATCTTGTAGACATCCCACAAAATGATGCCTACTTCTCCATGATTCAAATGGAAAGAATTGGTTTTTGGGCTCAAGCGGATGATTATCTCTGGAACAATCTCGTCATTTCTATAGACATATGTCTACCCAGCCCAGATAGCTTCATATATCACATATTATTTCAAATCCTCGACAAACTCGGCACAGGTTTTTCTCTCCCAATATACCCACATCCAAGTTGGCTTCACACCTCATCTAGGACGGAAGTCCCAACTCTTCTTCCAGCCTTTGGATTAATCCATCTGAGAAATTAAGAAGATTGAAGGATAACAATGTGGTTGCATCTCGGGATTATGAGGTTTTAGATCTGGAGCACAAGGGCTATGATGCATTATATAGGCCTTCTCCACTGTTCCAGTGTTTACAAATGCTCCCCCACTTGAGATATTTTCTGTAGAAAAGTTGGTGTAATTATGAAACCAAGAATGTGGGAGATAGTTCTTTGCCACTGGAATGTTGACTTCTTACAGATGGCCATGCCCATAAAAAGGCAAGTAGATTCTCTGTGGAATGTTAAGATGATACTTCTTCAAATACTTGGCCAAATTTCGAAGAGTGATGTCGCAGATATCATAGTAATCATGGCCTATAATGATCATAATATCATCAATTCTCTTGCTCTCCAGTTCATCAACCAGTCCAATTCTTCTAGAAGCAATTGAATCTGCACAAAGTTTGAATGAATTAACTCTTAAGTAAGTAAATTTTTTCATAAAATTTGGGATGAAATTCGAAAAAATGGCTAAGGCATTAAGGCACGCAAGTTAAAAGTTGGCGCGTAGGTCTAACTGGGTCGCACAGGTTTTGGCATGCAAGTATCATCGCGTAGGTTAAAATATCTCTACAGCAGCATGACGTAGAAAAGAAGCAATGAAACCACAGAAAATTGGAAACCTACACAACAAAAGATACCTGTGCGGTGGGAGTGGTAATGTTTGAGAGCTGGGTGCTTTGCGTGATAATGATGCGCATATTTATAGTCCACGCCACACCCCTGCAAACCTCTCACCTGTGCGCCGATTTCCGCGCACTCAGAACATGCATGCCTCCGTTCCATGGTTTTCTTCTTTACCTCAGAGTCACACCCTCCTTTATTTTGGATCCAACTCTGAGGGGGGACTTTTTTTGACGATCCTTTCCGTCACAGAGTCTAACGACTGAAAAATGGGAATACCTTAGCATAAAGAGATTCATCCTTTGAAGAAACATCAAAAATTGAAAAAGGCATGAAGATGGATTTGGTTAATAATGGGCCTCACAGGTTTCATCATGGTTGCACAGGTATACCCGCGCAACACATTTTGGGCGCGCAGGTGACCTACGCGCCCTATGTAATTTTCTCCCCAGGTCTTCAGTAGCCTATAAATACCCCTTGTGGGCCCCCATTTGGAGAGGAAAAACGAAAAAACTCATATTTGAGCTCTCGGCACCCTAGTCTCTTCTTTAAGCCTTCCGAATACTTCTAAGGTAGTTTCCTACCAGGAGGGAAATATCTAAATATGGGGAATAAGGCCTAAGTGTTGAAATTCATCAACACATGTGCGCCTAAGTGTCTAACCCTTCTGGGAAATGAAGACACTTGCGCACCACCTTATCCCTACAACAAAAACTGCATGCCACCCTTTTACAAGACTTTAGGGATAATACTAAGGTCTTGAGCCAAGGCTCACCCAAGTATTACCCTATGGGTTGGCAGGCGCGCAAGTACACATGTGCCACGCAGGTATACCTGCGTGCCCAGTACCTGCGCGCCCCAACAGGACCTGCACGCCTACTTTTTTTTGGGTTCCCCTCCAGCCTATTCACCTATATTATTCAAATCCACCTCTCCTCTTAAAGATTTAGCCTTCAGAATCCTCATTAAATCCATTTATGGCATGATTCCTTGATTGGATTCCTTATCTAAAAGGAATTCTGTGGAACATCTCTCAAAACCTAGTGATTTACATATCTTCATGTCACTAAGGTGAGATATTTCATTCATTAAACCTCATCCTTTAAGATGATAAGATCGTTAATTTTGGGCACCCTCCTTAGGAGTAATCCCCAAGTCCCCTAACCCGGGCCTCCTTTTCAGGAGTAAGCCCCAGTCTTCAAGTTCCCAAATTTAGTGCCTCCTTCTCAGGAGTGAGTCCCAAATACCAAATTCCCCTTAACCTGGTCCTCCTTATAAGAAATAATCCCCAGTCATAATTCCCCTTAACCTGGGCCTCCTTATCAAGAATAAGCCATAGTCATAATTTCTCTTAACTAGTCTTAATTTACTTTTGATTTGGACTTCCTTCTTAGGAGTAAAACTTAATCATAAGTCCCCTATAATTTGGGAAACCTTCTCCGGATTAAGTCCTAAGTTATGTATCCACATCTCTATAAATCACATATACCTTTATAGACCTTGTTCCCGGGTTTCTTCCCTGATGGAAATCCCATTCCTCATCTATTTGGGCAGTCATACTTATATAAGCCCCACATTATTTCTTATGATTGCATCTTTCATGGCACAATTGTCAGTTTTTACCAATACCTCTTATTTATCACACCGATCATGACTCACGTGAGCTTAGAGTGTAAAAGTAATTATGACATCTTCCTTTGAGCCATCAATTATACATGAACCTCATACTTCTTTACTCAAACTACGTGGGTTCTGATTCCTTTTCTAAACAAGGATACGTAGGTAGACCATCTGTAGGTACAATCCCAACCATGAAATAATCCTTGTCCTTATGAATGATAATAAACTTCAAGTGCCCCACTGAGTGGCTTTAAAACCAGTATGGTTATCATAATGACCAAGATATCTCTATATAATGTATTGAAGGATACCATTGACTAAGAATCTCTAACAAATACAGATTATTCTCTATTAATGAAGAACCTTGAATACATATATAATATTCACTAAATCTCATACATATCAATAATTGATTTTTAGATCTAAAGGAATACTCATTTTCATACTTGGTAATTTAATAAGGATTCACAAACATAACTTAAATTTATAAAGTGAGTCCCGAAGTAGACAATAATTCCCCCAAAAAAGGTGTGATGAGTCTGACCTCCCATCCTCTCAACCAATGCAACTTCTTAATCTTTATTGGTTTACATCTAATGAGCACATACCTTTGTAAAGTAGGTCCATATGGATATAGAATCATTCTATGTTTCTTGTTTTACAAACAAACCCGTTAGAAACCAATTGGAATGTTTCAACCTTAAACAAACGAGTTCATCCCCGATTCCAGAGGAAATAGTAATTTATTATGGTGAAACATTGATTATTTTGTAATGATTACATTCTCTACATCACTCTAAGTGACCTTTAATTTATCTCAAAATAGACAGATAAGATTATTCTTAGACATGAAAATATTCAACCCTTGCGAACCTTAAATATATTGTTCTTTATTCTTTTACTTTTTCCCTTAAAACCTTTAAAATTTCCTTCGTTTTATTGTGGGAAAGACGATGTGATTTGATAGTTCTACCACAAGAAATTTAAGTCATTCAAATTATCTAAGAAAAGTTATTAGTGTTAAGGTGATCGATTTTCACTAGTTGGATCTAATGGACATGTTATTAAAAATAAGGTTTTCAATTATTTATGTTGAGAATTATTTTGTGAGATGGGAATGGATTTTTTTGAGAAATAAGAAAAAAAATTCTATGACTGTGTGTTTTTTTACATTAGTGATACTGAATTCATTATCACATTATTGATAAATTATAATAACTTCTCAATTTATTTAGTGGTAATGGAAAATGTTATATAATTCTCTTAGGAGGGAATCTTTGACTTTAGTACATCATTTGATTATATATATGATGTAATCCCTATAAAAATTATGAAATATCTTTTCATAATTTATAATGTATATAAAAATGTTGTGAAGGATATAGAGCCTAAAATAAAGGTTTTTATCAAGTTAATTCATTTAGCTATTTCCCAATGAAATTGTGAGTCTGAAAAGAATCAATTTCATGAAATTATATTAATGTAAATTTTATTAATAGAGAAATGTTTCAATATAATATGGTATATTATGAGAAATATGTTTTATATACAGAAAAAGTCTAATTTTTTTTTATTTTTTGGGAGAATTTTAATGCTATTATTTGGGAAATTTGGTGTATACCTAAATGGTACTTTGGTTATGTGTTTTAATTGTTTGACCAAACACATCGTTGTGTAAAAGAATGATATATATTTCTATAGCTTATTTTTAAGGAATATTTTAATAGTTATCATTGATGAAGATATTGATTTAGACCATGGTCAAGCTATAGGGAAGAAATATCATATAGTTGTTATTGTTAGTACAATGTAAGTGGTTGCTACTAATATAGATATAGAATACTCGTTGTATGAATTATATTTTAATGGTCAGTAAAGGAATGTGCATGTGATTGTCTCAAATGAAATGAAATCCAAAAGTGATTCAAAAATCAAGGAGATCATGCAATAATTTTACTTTGAAGTGTATCATGTCATTATTGAAATGAATGTGCTTCCTGGTTCTCTACAAACAGTTTTACCATAATCTACAACCAAAGGTAAGTTTTTTACGGTCATCACCAAGTTGGTAATAATTGGTCAGGAGAAGACCATTTTAATAGTTTCTAAAGTTATAAAGATATTTGAAGTGTCTTCGATATTTTAGAATATATGAAAAATCAAATATAAAATACTTAGTTTTGTTAGAACTGACTTTCTAGGCTCTAAATATATAGTATAAAACATAGTTGATGAATCTTATCTGTTAGAATCCATGAGAAATAAGTAAAGGGATTATGTTCAACCCTAACACATTGAATATAATCCCCAAGTTAAATTGATTAATCAAAAATAAACACCTCAGGTTGTGGTAGAGAAATAATAAGTAACTTAACTTGTCTATGTTGAAATAAAACATATTAAATCTAACGATCCTATTGATAAAACATAATATAGTTATAAGAGAATAATTTTCAATTATGATAAGATTCTGATAGAAGCCAATTTTTTGAACATTGAGTTGATAGAATATTTTTTTTCTGAATTCCAAGATCATAGAGAAAATTTAGTTTCCATAAAGGAGATGGATGTGCAAAAGAAGATGGTTATGATACAATTTGAGTATTTTAATAGAATACCCACTTCTCAAATCAATATTGTTTTAAGTATCAATTTTTATAGACTGAAAAACATGATTCAATAATTTTTTGATAAGTATTTATGGGAGACCATTATAGAATCATCAAAGAAAGCATCATGGGGTCTAGTATCTATAGAAACCAATCTAGAAGACATTTATCATGTACACGATACCTTTATTGTTGAATCACATTAATGTAATTTGAATTTATTTAACATGATATTTTTCAATTGTCTGGTGAGATATAGTTTTTGGGATTTAGAGTATTCCAATTATTCCATGAATCACCATTAGTGTCATTTACTAGACTCTGATATATGTTACTGGTATTCTTTAGGAAAACATTCTATTTATTAAGAACACATTTTTACAAGGAAAACATTAACCTATTTTTTTATTATAGGCCTACAAAAAATGGATGGTTCATTATCCAATAAAATTTTGATATCTTATAGGGTGTATTTAATTCCTAGAGGGTTATCGAATTTAGGAATTTAAAACACGAATCAAACAAACCATTGGACTACAATGTATTATAGGATAGGTATTTTTTAGGTCAACCACATAGAGATAGAATTGGAGAAAATATTAATTAAATAACAAAGACCTAAACTAATTTTTATTTGAAAATAGAATCTACACTATTGAGAATGTGTTCGGTAAATAATATGGGATAAGAAAATAGGAAAAGCGTTTTTGGGAGTATTAAATCTCGGTTAATGGGATAATAAGGTATTAAATGATTAATTAACAATCGTGATGTCATTAGAATCATGTCTTAGAGAGTCTAATGGTTATGGTAAACTCTCTCCATAAAAAACTCTCCTTTTTTTGGGTTAGGTAGTTCGGATTACAAAGAATGGGTAAAAATAAATCTTATTTAAACGTTCACTAAGATCAAACCCAATGGCCATAGTTAATTTCTAAAACCCATACCTCAAAATAATCAATGGTATTTAACAATCTCAAGCAATTTTCATGCTCAAATAAAGAATGAAATTAAATCATTTTCTTAACCCCATTCACAATGGTCTAGCAAGAAGAATCAAGAAAGAGATCACAATGAATAAAAAAAATGAAATACCTACATAAATTGTAATAAAAAATAAAATACCTCATGAAATAAATCCCTTTTAATCATGAAAACCATGACATTAAGAAATCACCCTATATTGCTAGCCATAAGAGGGTAATGAAAGTAATAAAGAAAACCCTATAGAGTAGAAACACCAAAAGTGCATCGCTGTGGAATGACTCATTTAGAAAATGTATGTGTCTCTCCATACGTTCTCTATTGTGTGGACTAGGAATGAATAAATAGGGTTTTTTTCAAACCCTAATCCAACATAAAATATTTATTATTCAGTTTCCCGATATGTACATAATGTTTAAATTTACACAATGTGTAATATGTGTCAATGGTGAATTCTTTATATCTACCTTCAATCATGAATTTTCAGGTAATGTATAGTGTACATGGCATGTAATGGATTTTTCACTGCATATAATATGTCATGACATGAAATATAAATAGAAATATCATCTCATCTTAACGAACTCATGTTGTGTATTGACATTAGCGATGTACAAATTACTTAATCCAGGTTCTCATCTCTACTGTATTTTCAAATTTCTTATGTTGCATCACCACATTCAGTTCATTTTAAAAATCTAAGTTGTATAATTCTATAAAACATAAAACAAGTCAAATAATTCAGAAATTGGATTGACTAATAATTTAAATATATAAATTAATTTTTTAAAATAAAATAAAATAATTGCATGAAATACAAATATCATATACCCCCACACAAGGATTCATAATTTTACTCAAGGATGGAATCTAAACATACTAAAAATGACATTCACCTTAACATTATTCAAATTAAATGTTAACATAAAAAATTTATCAAATAGGAAATTAAATTTTCAAGAATCGCCCAGGAAAATTCATAAATGCCTCATTTATCAAAGAAACAAATCGACAATGTATTTTACTTTTCTCCATTGAAATATCCAAGAATTTTAAATCATCTATTTTCATTTTTAAAGTCATGATTAATATGAATTCCAGTTTCAATTTACATTACACTGAATTTTTTTCCCTCTCATAATTAAGATAAAATTGTAAATATAATTCATCACATATCTCATGAACATGCCAATTATTATAGGTTTTCAAGGCATCTAACATTTCCACTGTATAATGACATTGATTCAAATTAATTATGGGAGATTCACTATGTAGGATCATATAAATATGAGGCTTCAGTTTAAGTGGTTAAATGATGTAGAAATAAAGATAAAATTGGAGGTTTTACTCTAAATTATTTTTCATAATATCAAATGATCATCTCAATAAAAATATCCCTTCATAAATGTCATTTCTCAGTCTGACCAAAAGGATCCAAGTGGACCCATGAAACATGTAAGCAAAATAAATGAATCAACCTCAATTTCTCTTCATTTTTTCCGTTTTTTGAATCATATGATTTTGAAAAAACTCAAATCCACCACATAATCACATATGGTCAAAATATCATTGATCTAGTAATGGTGATTTTTTATTCTCCGAAGACAGAACTCATTTTTTTAATTTTTTTCCCAGTGAGGGGAATAATAAAATACAATTAAGAATACATGGATTCTACCCAAATCACAATATTTAATCCCCTATCAAAATATCCTCAATTAATTATATCTTGGTAGACCCCAAAAATCCCTCCTCCACACATATTTTTTTAAATGTCCTGAAAAACATTTAGAGGAAGGTGTGAATGGATAGGATAGGCATGTAACTTAGCTCATTTCCTAACAAGGTTATTTGCAGCTTCTATGGGCCTAAAACTAATTAATTAAGAGTATGTACAAGGATAAATGGATAATCAAAAATAATTCATCAATCATTTTAAATCTGATTTGTTTCCTTCATAGCTTTGATAAGATTCCATGAAAGTTCTAAAATATAACATGCTCGAGTATCTTAAGAAATATACGAATGAAACAATGAGAACTTTTAGGCTCAAAGTAGGTCTTGATAATGAGACAAATGGTTGGTATAAATACTCATGGAAATTAATATTAATAATAAAATTGATTAATTAAAATATTATAAATTCAATGTATGAAAAAATCTTAGTAAAATTTAATTTACAATGATTAACATGCTCTTTAAGTCAAGATTTTTAAAATGATAATTCAGAATCCTATACCTACTAATTATTTTACCTATCTTTCCTAATAAAATTTATTTATAAGGAAATATAAAATTCAAGGTACGTTATTTTTCCTATGTATTTTATATCATTTAATTTAGCTGAGTCAAGCAAGAATCAAATGCAGACATGCAATTTGCGATTAAATCACCAATAAAATTAAATTTGTTGGATAAAATAGAAAATTATAAAATATAAATGATTACTCCTCTAGAAATGGATGCATAAAAAATGGATACACATGTTTTACATGCATCAGATTCAGAATGTGTTTGGAATCCACAATGTGAATTTTGTTAATTTTATAACATAAACTGGGTTCATGATATGTAACAGTCCTATATTATTTTTATTTTTCTTGATAATTTATTTTTTAGTGCTTCTATTTTGGACATAAAATATAAAATAAACATGTGAGACTATAGGACCATTCTATAAAACTAAAAAATAATAGGGGAAATTAAAATTAACTAAAAATATATAATTAAATCCTAATAAATAAATAAATCTTAAGTCCTATAATGAAATAATAAAAAAAAATTTCCTCCATGATTCTACTCTTTCTTAATGGTCCTTTATCTCAAACATACCTTGTTACGCTGATTAGAGTGTGTTATAGAGATAGTTGTCTTGTGTTAACCCTATTTTGACGGAAATCCACCCAACTCAAATCTTATTCTACTCATTGAAATTAGAATGGAACTAAGACGTGGGAACTAGAGTCTGGATAGTGTGATTATAACTAATAAGATTTTGGTATTGGTCCCAACTTAGTAAAATTCGTTTTCTTTAACTGTTGGTCATGTTTTGGATGTTTTTGGTGAACGCTTCAGGTTCCTTAGCCATCATCCTAATTTATTATTTTTTTAATGCTTTTTTTTCTTTGAATTAGTCATCGGATGGTGAAACTAGTTCTTCTTTATCTTTTTACGGATCTCCTCTATCTTTTAAAAATTATATTATAAATGGGGCATCCATCTCTTTCTCCTACTCTTCATCTTTTTTATTCAATTTTTCACGTTCATTCAATTGTTTCTATTTCTTTTCAACCCACTCAAGCTCTGAAAAAAATTATCCTTCATCCTTGGATATTGAAAATTTAAGGGCATCATGGTTAGTATAAATATCATGATCATAAGTGGTACATACCACTACTTAATTTTCCATTATTCATTGTTCATGATATGACTTATAGAACTATGGATTGAGGCTATGGAGTGTTGTGTATTCAAATCTTGGGTACATTTTGAGTTCATTCATTGGAATAATTTTTCATCATTCTAATTTCGTTGAGTTATTATGATATTTCCTCTAGTAGGAAGAAAAACCTATCGTTGGGGGTCATTTTCTCTTATATCCCTTACATCACAAAAAAATACTCACTGGAGTAAAAAAGCGATAACAAAAATAAATAAACAGAAATCCTTAGAAAAAATCATGAAACAAAAAATGATGAGAAAATAATTTTTAAATACTACTAAACTAATATATTTTCTCTCATATATCTGACAACGGTGTCAAAATATTGATGGGCCATCAGGAATCATTAATTTATATAGTGTTGAGGAATTTAGAAATTTAATATACAAATCCAAAAACCTCTAAATTACTTGGTAGTGTAGGATATGAAAATCTGAGTTCAAACCCATAAATATATGGTTATATAAAATATTAATTAAATAATAAAGAACTAGACTATATTTTTAAAATAAAATGAATATGGGATATTGAGCATATGATTGATAAAGAACGTGGGAGGAGAAAATAAAAAATGGGTGTCAAACATCAATGAATCTAGGTTAATAGGATAAAAACGTAGGAAATGAATAATTAAAAATAATACAATCATTGAAATCGGTTCCTGCTGAGTCCAATGGTCATGGTAAATTCTGTCCATCCTAAACACTCCTTTTTTCACTGTGAGGTACTTCTAAATATAATGAATTGGTAACCATAAATAATATTTAATCATAGGGTAAGATTAATCCTAATAGTCGTGTAGGATTTATAAACCCTGGACCTCACATTAAACAGAGTTATGCAATCAAAAAAAGGAAATGCTAATACTCAAAGAAATCAAGAAAATAAATCCATTTCCTTACCCCACTCATAATGGTCATGCAAGGATAATCAATAAAGAGGTCACAATGAAGAAAAAACAAGAAATACTAACATGAACTTCAATCTAAAATAAAATACCTAATACAATCAATATTCATTCATCATGAACGTTATGATACAAAAAAATCACACCCCATTATATCTATGATAGGTTGAGGAAAATAATAAATAAAACTTATAGATAAGAAATCGAAGGGTTCTATGGTGGTGTTCCTTGGTCCAACATTATATTTTTCGCACCCTGGCTTCTCTATTGTGAGATTGAGGAGTTCATAAATTGGTTTTTTTCAAACCCTTGGCATTCATCACATCTTTATTTTTCAGTTTCTTGATATGTTCAAGACGTGTAAATTTACATGATGTGAATCTGTCTCATCATTGAATTAATCATATATTCTTTATTTCAAAACCCTTCATGTCATTTATAGTGTACCTGACGTGCTATGGATTTTTATAGTTTTTAATATGTCATGAATTTTAATGGTAGAAATAGATCCTCCTAATGAACTTACATAGTGTGTTAAAATTCAAGTTGTGTAATGCCTTATTTAGTGTTTTAAGCTCCATTACAGCTTCAAATTTTCGGTGTCACACCATTTTTCCAATGATAGGTTGTATCCTTACATAAAACATAAAACAAGTCAAACCATTCAAAAAATGGAAGGATTAATCATTTAAATATAGAAATTAATTTATTAAAATACCATAAAACACATGCTTGAAATACACACATCACTTTTCTTTTTTAGAATATAGTATCGAGTCGCCTTATCATATCCTTATGAACTCTATGTTATCATATTCTTCTTCAAGAGAAAAAGATTCTTTTGTAGAGTAAAAGTTGAGGCACAATACCTCCATATAAAAATAGGTTTTTTTTCTCATGCTTCTTAGAAAATATCATTTATCTCGAGCTCTATAACAAGTGTAGTTAGTTTTTATGATAATTAGTTGAATCTGTGGGAAAATATATTTCTTATTTTTGTGAGGAAGTCTGATACAGAAAACTACTTTTCCAATTATTCTTATAATTTTCGGCATAGTCTCACAACTTTTCAAGATTTTAAAATAATTATATTTTGAAATGGATAGATATGTATATTGATGATATATTTCAATTTTTAGGTAGATTTTATTTTGGACCATCCATTCCTGATTGACATCCTACTACATCATAATGTTTAAAGTATATTTTTGACCCAATAAATATTTATGTGAAATAAAATAATAATATTGTCCCTAAAAGATCAATTACTGCTCCTAATGACTCTATCAAAGTTCATTTTCACTCCTACTAATCATTTTAATTTGTTCATTTCTCATGAATAATCTACTATTTTTCAATCCAATATTATCAAGATACTTTCTCATGATTGGGATGGCCTTGGAAGTCATTTTGGCTTAGATTCCCCAGTAGGAGTTCTCTATGCATGGAGAGTCAATTCCCATGTACCTACTTCATATTTACCTCAAGGAACACAAAAATCATTCAATATATTTACAATAGAAAATCACCTTATTAATCCAAAAGTTGAGGACTATTTTTTTCCTATATTTTTCTTGCTATCTAACAATATATCATTGTTTCTATATAACATTTAAATATTTTTTTACTTGTTTACTTGTTGTAACTATTTACTCTTGGATATTTAGTTATTTATCCTTCAATTTTTCCATTACTTTTTTCCTCGGATTATCCTTTTAATTGTTTCCTATTATTTATTTTATTTTATGTTTTAGTTTAATTTAATTATTTCTCTAGAATTTCATTCCAAATTTTATTCATATAGAGTATCTATTATTATACTAGTTTTCACTATTTCATGTGAAACAACAAATGTGTTCTTATTCCGACATTTCTTCTTTTGATATCATGCATAGGGGGAGAATAGATCCTAAACAACGTTCATGGGAACATTCATGTATGAAGAGAGCTTAAACATTTTTTTAAAATTTTCTTTTAATACACTATGTTTCTATAAATTTTTATTTCTCAATTTATGGGTTTTTTACTCTTTTAAAAGGGAGATATTTTTGGATGGAATTATGTTTTTTCAATATATCTAGGTTATTTTTTATATTTTTATGTTTAAGAAATCCATAATTTTTACTGAAATTTTTATCTTAAATAATTTCAAAATTAATTTTTAGTTATTATTAAAAGATATGAGAACTTTTATGAATAAATTGAAAATGAATTTATATTATGTGGATAATGCGTCAATGTAATTTTTTATTATAATGTATAGAGATTAATTATAAAAATTCATTTATTTAGTTCTATCAAAGGAATTTATCTTATGTGTCAGAATTTTCTTACATGTAAAATAAATCTCTTATAAAATGAACTTAATACTTGTTAGGGAATATCAGTATGTTTTGAAGTATTATATCTAATGAAACATTGGTATAAAAATATTGTCTTACTATGTAAGTTAATTATATTATATATTAGATGAATTATCTTTTAAAGATGTCAAGATCATAAAGATAAGTCAAATAGAAAATCAAAAACGTCATTTATCATACGAAAAACCTTTGAAGATCGATTATATTAGATAAAACAAGAAGACCATAGAAGTTTTTTATCATAATAATGTTAAAGAATATCTTATGAATACTAATTATAAATTTTTAATATCAAAAGATTTAATTTTACTATTTAAATATTAAATCTAGAATTTTTATCATTCGTACTAAAGTATTAAAAGAATTAAAAAGTACCTTATATTACAATGTTGTATGATAGAATTATATTACAAGAGTCTTGATTGCATAATTTTATCTTATAAATATCAATATATATTATAAAATTTCATTTTTATTATATACCTTACCATTGGAATGAATTTTTTAGTTCAAATTATTCATTTATGTGCCTTATAAAAGGAGTTTTTTAAATAAGTAAAGATTGAGTTGGACATAGCATCTTTTTCCCAAGAATAGAAAAAATCTGATAAAGATGATTCTTGTTATTTATTTATTTAAATTTCCTTCAATATTTGGAAAATAATGACACAAAATAATTAAGAGATCATATTTTTGGTTATTTAGAAGTATTATTTTCTCGACCATTGGGAATATCATGTGTGTTTGGTACAAATTCAAAAGCGGAGATACAAATAGAATAGTTTTTCGATGCTTGAAATGTGTTTTATTAATATGATATATGATAAACAATACTAGAAGTATTATTTATTTATTTTACTTATAGGATTATTAATTAAAATTAAATAACTTTTATAGATTCTCTCTTTTAAGATATCGATCTTCTCTTGATGTTTCTTCAAAAAAATTAGTTTGTTCTTACAACTCGGTGATACACCTATTTCTCATTTCATATTCATCCTTATATCTATCTACCCTTGTTATGATTGAGTGTTATAAGTTTATGAATGGTTATTATAACTTTATAGCATGGTTAAAATATTTTATACATTTTTTTCAAGTAATATCTTCTTTCACTCATTTGGGAAACCCCCAAAAATGGACGGTATAGTGAAAGACACCAAACTCATGTAGTAGAGTATTAGTGGAGTGGAATAGGGGATTCTTATTCCCAAAACCACTATAAATTCTCTATTTTCGATTTATTCTCTTAAATTTATTCATTTTTATGAAAATTTAGTAATAAAATAATATCTCAATAATTCAGTAAAAAAGGAAAGGTCATAAGTAAAACAATGTTTGAAGCAATCAATTCACCCCCACCCTCTTTGAAATTTTTTATCCAACATACAAAATTTAGGATTCTAGTAGTTTTTTAATCCCATGAACCCTTGCAGATATTGGATAGCTCAATTAAATTTATTATCATTCTGAAATATAAAATTATATCCAATATAGTTTTTATAGCTTTGATTTGGAGACCTACACCCCCCACAATGGCCTTATAATTGGATGACTTCTATATCACACAACCCATTTGGTGAGTACAAATTTACCAGTTGAATAAGGAAAATTATTTTTTTAGAACTCATTTCTTTATTTTAGACATCTAATATGATAAAAAGTTTTCTATCATCTAAGTTAGTCCCTTCATAGCCACTGGTGGGGTTTTTATTGGTGTTTCCAAAGGCAAGTTAATATTAAATTTTTAATAAAATGAAAATTTTATTATTTTTAATAAGGATAGGGAAGATAGACGTAAAAAAATATGCTCAAAGGATGAGTTTCTAGAATTTTGATAATATATTTTTTGGGAAGAGTAATAGATTTTAAGGGTCATTTATGTGATCAACAGTCAATCGGCCTCTATGGAAACCAAGTTATAAATCTATTCAAGAATTTATAAGGAAACCATTTATGATAATAGTAATTATTTTTTAGAAGACCTACTTAGTTTTTTGAAAATACGATTCTCTAGAAAGACCTAGAATCAGAGTGTGAAGATTCTTACACTTTTGAAAGTAGTAAGGAGAAGGTTATGTCTATTTTTCACACTAACCATAAGAGATCCATTGTATAATTTTGACCTCCAAGGCCTAAAAGTATACCATCTATATAAGAATCACAACATTTGGAGATCAAACCACTTCTATACCACCTAAAATATTCATTTAAGGTTGATAATTCCTCAATACCTATGATTATTTCATTCGAGATGAAGAAAAATAAAAAAAAGATTTTATTAGCTATTTTAAAAAAAAGATCAAATATTCAATAGGTTTTACCATTATTGATCTTAAATGGATTAGACCATCATTTTCAGACATAATATTTTTATAGAGAATAATACCAGACCAAGTGTTCATCATCAAATGATACATAACCCCAACATTAAGGAGGTTTTCTAGAAAGAATTTACCATGTTTTTGGATACAAGGATTATCTATCCCATCTTAGAAAGTTCTAGGGTCAACATTTTCTAAGTAGTTCCTAAAAAGTGGATGCCACTATTATGAATAATTAAAATAATGAATACATTAAAGTTTTAAAGGCCACTAAATGGTAGATATATATTGAAAACTGGAATATGAATTCTTCCACTAGAATGGACCATTTTCTCTTGTCATTACTAGATCAAATGATTGAGATGTTTCTTAAAAATGAATTCAACTATTTTATTTATGGATATTCGAGTTATAATCAAATTTTAATATCCCTTAAATAACAATAAAATACCAATATCACATTACCTTTCAGTACATTTTCTTTCTAATGAATTCCTTTTATCTTGTGTGGTGATTCATACAAATTTAAAATATTGATAGACTTATTTTCTGACATGATGGTGGGGATTATATAGGTTTTCATGGATTATTTCTCCATTATCAGGAATGTATTTTTGTTTTATTTTTAGAATTTGGAATTAATTTTTTATTTAGTTTTAGAGACTAATTTTATTTTATAATTGGTAAATTTTCAATTCATAGTTTCTGAGTGGATAGTTCTAGGACACATGGTGTTTAGGAAAAATATAGGATGATAATAATAACATTGTGGTAATTAAAATGTTACCCCCTACTAAAAAATTCAATGGTGTTATAATTTTTTAAGGAATTCTATTTTTTACTAGAGGTTCATTAATGTTTTTTTGAATATCACAAGGACTCTATCACCATCACTTATTAAGGTTACACAATTTTTTGTTGATGAGAAGTAAATAGATTCATTAAACCAGCTTATGAAAAAACTAACCTCTTCACCCACCATCATTGCCTCTAATTATATATTCCCCTTTAAAATTATGTATGATGCTAGTGATCCGGTTGTACGGTATGTTTTAAGGAATTAAACTATGATAACCCATATCTTTCTTACGTATTAATTAATGGGTTATTGCATAAGATTACACAGAATACGAACTAAATGATCTATAAGTCTTCTATCTTTGGTAATTAGGTACATTAAATAACAATGTAAAATATGTAATACATCATCTTTTTTGAAAACTTCATTAACATGGTCATATTATTATTTCGTACTTAAAATTACATGGGATAACCTAGGGACATACATAAGAAATGGGTGATCTATAAAGCCTAGTAAGAGAATAAATGTGGAATAAATAAAAATAAAGTAATACATCATAAAAAAAGATCCATATAAATGGTGCCTAAAATGAGTTAGAAAAACAATCATGGAAAATAAAACATGATATAACATGATAACATAAAGGAAACATGGGATGTGTGGAAACTACTGAAAACACAACATCATAAACATATGTCAAAGACAACTTCTAAGACAAAGCTGATGTAAAAATTAATGTGATGTATTAGGTTCACTACTTAATACCTTGAATGACATATCATGAGACTAAAACATTACCCAATTCATTAGAGTGCTATATAATTTTGGGTGCACCAGTCACTTTAATTTCATTATCATGCTTTAGTGTTACACATAGATCATACAACATAGAATCATTTATAATAAAATTTTATTCCACGATCATGGAGTATGGAATAAATTCATAAAATTCATCAATAAAATAAGTATAATTTTATAAATGTGAACACCCTTGATAGTAAATTGGAATGGGTATTCACTACACTCTTTTTTGGCATGGAAAATTGTGGTGAAATTTCACCAACGTAAGGGGTGTATATGAATGTTTATAGGATGTATGGATGATATTTAAAGGGTTATCTAATAATTTATAAAAAAATTTATGTAATGTGTATATGTTATAACATATCCCAAAATTGGGAAATAAAAAAAATATAATATAAAGAATATACCAGAATAAATAAGAGAAGGAGAGGATCTCATACCTTGAGATGGTGATTCCCAATTGTTATTAGGAGCCTCTTAAGAGCATAAGGGAACCTTGTTAGGAATATAGAGAGGTTATATCATAGTAATTATGTTTAGAAAAATTTAGTGAATAAAAATTGGATCTTGAGTTGTTTATATAGAAAATGACATGGGAGTTCTTTATTATTTCTAAAGATTTGGTTTTGGACTCTATAAAATAAACTAATCAGAACTAAAAACCATTAAATGGTTTTTTCCAATGTTTTATTACAAATAGGGGTGTTGTGAATTATTTTATATGTTAATGTTCCAATGTTATTAATATAATACCCTTTAAAATGTGGAAGTGAGTCATGTCCTTAAAGAAATGATTTTAAAACCCTAAAATATATTATATGTTATAGAGGATTCATAAAGGCTTTATAAAATTAATAAAATAAACTTAAAATTTAACTATTTTAAAGGGGAACATATATTTCACTGTGGAAACCATTTGGATTATTTATTACATCACTTTTGGGTTATTATGATTCCATAATACACACTGTATATTTTTAAGGTATTTATTTTTTACCCAAAAATTCATTTTTCGTAGAAAATTATGAAAAATACACTTATTGAAAATTTAAAAATTCTAATTCCAAAATATATATTCATTTTATGAAAATAATTTTCTAAATATGTTAATTTTAACTTTTAAAGTAATAATCCACATTTATTGAGAAATAATGGGTTTTTTTTGACAATAATAGTTTTTGAACCCCTATAACAATTATATTTGACTTCATAGAAATTATATGGTTATTTATATTTAATAAAAATTATTTAATAATAATATTTCAATAAAATATTATTTATTTAAAAAATCTATAAATTCATCAAAATATATTCCTTAATTAAATTTAAATATTACCTAAAAATACAATGTTTATTTTATTGTATAAAAAAATTGTTTATATAGTTTCAAAAATAAGTAAATATAATAGTTATTATATTGAAAATAAAATATATAGATTCATATTATTATGATATTTATAAATATCCCTTTAATAAACCAAAAAATTCCATAAGGGTAAGGTGCGTGATGGTGAGAATTTCAGGGGGTGGTTTGGCGTACATGGTCTGGGGCATGATCTTGATGATACTGAACATCTCACGTAAATATTTTATCAAATGATTAATTTGTTAGATCTTATCTCTGGTATTTTCAAGATAAAATACCAGTGATGATATTTCCCTCAAAATCTTTGATAAACGGGCTTCATAGGGTATGATCCAACCGGTTGACACAATCACTTCCTTTGTCTGTGTCAATTGGATTTATTAAAACCATGTATTTAAAATAATCCTTTGATAACTATAAAATGGATATATTATCAATGTTAAAGTTACTTAATAGTATTTAGAATCCAATATTATATAATAAAACAAAAAAAATTCATGTTGTTTCTATAACAATAATTACATAAAAAGACATTTTATTCATTCAGAAAGGGAATTTTATTTATAACATTTTTTTACATATAAAGAGAGGAAGTTTTAGGTGGTGTATTATTCTAGTATATTTCTCTAAGATACCTAAATAAATTACACTAAAACTAAAAATAATTTATTGTTAGTTTATTTATCTTGAAATGTTTAGTCAATGTTTTATTGGGTTTAATGTTATTATTTCATAGATTATTCACCCTGGAAGTACCTAATATAGAAAAAAAGAGTTTTAATAATAACTAATTAGATGGATTCTAATATTTTTTGAGTTTTACATTGAAATTATATATAATAAAGGTGCATAAAATATATCTTTTGAAAGCTTATTTAGTATATCTAACACCGTAAAATGATGACAGGAGAGAGATTAAATCATCATTCCTTATTGAAAAACTACTTATTTTATCAATTATATAGAATTATTAGTATTTATATTTGGCCAAATTATTAACTAAATGAGTAATTTTTAATCCTCATACATAGAAAAATAGAATAAAATTAATCTCTAATATTAAATACTAATTTTACAAAGATTTTTTGTTATTCAGAAGATGCCCTAATGGTATTTTGAGGAGGTGAGTGTCATAAGAGGATATTTTGTCCATTTTATAAATTTATCACACATTACCATGGAGTGGAAACCCCAAGGGGGAGAGGAACTCCCAAAATTTCTTTAAAATCGAGACTTTATTAACCCGCCTACTTTAAGAATTCTGTATTTATATTAGTATGTTTTAAAAAAAATCCAAGGATTGGAATTGTTGGATGATGGAAAGAGAATAATATAAAGGGAATTTTAGAAGTTGATTTTTTTATATTGGGGGTTTAGACTATATGGGACTATTTTCTTTTTCTAAAGTGACTGATTTCATCTTGGTGGATATTTATTATATCTATATATGGGTAAAATAAGTTTTACTTTCAAAAAATCACAGAAATGGTGTTCTCAGGTTCATTAAGAAAAATAAATTTTCTATATTTGGAGTGCCCAAAGAGTTCATAACTAACATTGGAACCTATTTTGAGAACATTAAATTTAAAACACTATTAGAATAGTATGTGTATGTGTAAACAAATAGAACAACTTACAACCCATAGTCAAGAGTCCTAGATGAAATATGAAATAAAAACATTAATCACATCATGGATAAAACATTTTTTTATCTCTATGAAGGATTGTTATTTGAAATGATATGCTTCCTTTTATTCCTACATAACTCCATTCAAGTATCCTATAATAATGTCTCTATATAGATATATTTTTATAAAATAATTTCACTTTCATATAGAGAGTCAACATAAATATTTTTGCACTATCAAAGCTTTAAAAACTGATTTTAAAACTACTAGATAAGTCATAATATTAAATATAAGTGATATGAATGAGGTTATAAGAGAATGTAGTAAAATGATATAATTTAAAGAGAAGTAAATAAATATTTTCATGAATCATTCTTTCACAATATATAATTTAGTTTTGATCCAAGGGTTTTACGTTTTAATTTCAAAATAAAACTATTTTATAGAGAAATATGTTCTAAATGGTTTAGAACATTCACTATCCTCAAATTCTAAGTCATTGGAGTTTTTGAGTAGTTAGGTGAGGAGAATAGTTCATTCTTGGTTAATGTATAGATATGTCTACATTGTTTTTTGGGTAAATCAAAGATGTTGGATACATTAAATGTGATTTAATATTAAAAAATCTTTAATTCTAACTGAATATTTAAAATTCAATACTTCTTGTTGTAGTTCAAATAAAAATGGAAATATGGGTAATCAATTTCCTTTAAAAACAATATCAGAATTATTCTATTAGATTAAATAGATTGTCGTGGATAAAATAAATTTATGTAAACAAAAATCAAATAATATAGAGCATATAAAAAATTAAAACTTTAATCATAGTAGAAAATAGATTTTGAAAATTTAAAAGGAATAATTTGATGACGGAGTTATGTAATAGCTTATTAATAAGTCCTTATGTCTCCTATTATCATGAATGATTGAGAGGGTAATATTTCCCCCTTGGTTTTTACAGAAACCAAGAACCAAAAATAAGAATGTAATCCATTGGTTTTAA
Organism: Viscum album; assembly: GCA_963277665.1. Taxonomy (NCBI): domain Eukaryota; kingdom Viridiplantae; phylum Streptophyta; class Magnoliopsida; order Santalales; family Viscaceae; genus Viscum; species Viscum album. The sequence continues at coordinate 520,204,217 of OY728141.1, forward strand.
TGAAAACTAATAACCAAATATGAAAACCCTTTGTTTTAATGGAAACCAAGAACCAATAACCCTCAATTTAGAAATATAGAGAACCTAATATAGTTGATTTTTTACAAATAGTTTTCAAATAACTCAACTTAATATTGAAGGTTTTAAAGAAAATTATTTATTAAGAGTGTGGGGGAGATATAGAGAAGAAAAAATAAGAGCCTTTAAGAATTGAAAAAAATAAGAAATATAAAATGGCTTAAACAATATATGAATTGAAATTGGATTGGTGAATTTGAATCCCAGTTTCCTTTAAAGAATGGATGTTTTCTTGGAGATCTATTTCAATATTTTATTATGTATTAATAAATCAAAATTTGGTTTTAATTCATTATCATAGTTGTCATAGATGATATATAATCCTCCTTTGATGAATAATTATAGCCTTCATAGGTGTTACACAATCATTGGGTTGATTCAATCCTTTAAAGGGTCAAATCAAATAATTTAGACCAAGAAATTAATGATCTTTTACTATTATGTAATGAATCCACTGACTAGACACATGATTCCACTAGTTAATTGATCCAAAAACTATATTTCAATGGTTCTATCCAGACTCCACTAAGTAGCTAATGGGATCCACTAATTAGTCATTGGAAATGACAGACCTATAGGTGTTCTATTTTTCCTATTGGCTATCTAGTTCCCTTATACCAAGTAGTTGGTGGGAGCATACATGAATGGTCATGAAGAAATCCCTTTATCCTTCTTTTTATTCCATATTTTTGTGAAAAACATCGTTTAATTTGTTGAAAATATACAACTAAAATAAAATTACGAAACAAATTTTAGAAAGAAAAAAATCATGATTATGATCATAAAAACAAATTAGATAATCAAAACATTCCCCCATTTTGATGACCACAAACAATGATTTATGTTTTTTAAAAAAACTAAAATATAAGAAGGTGGTGGAAAAGAAATAGGAAATAAAAAGTGTGAAAATAAAAAAAAATTTATAAATTCCATTTTTGTGAATGCATATATCTCCCCATTGAATCAAAATCAATCTATTACTTTAAAACCATTTAGTTTTAAATAGATACTTCCAATTTGTGATATCACCCTTCCTTTAATGAATATTACTTCCTTATTAATTAGAAACTATTTTTTGTTTTTATTTGAAAATTTTCTTTTCTCCCCCATATACACTAAACTTTTCTCCAAATTTTTTATTATAAAAAAAGATTATAACCAAAAGTGTAAGATAGATAATAGATAAAACATGCATAATATAATAAAAGTGATCATTAGAAGATTAATTTGAAAATTTTTAAACACTTTTTTTAAATAATAAACTATATTATTTTCAAAAACAATGATGATTTGAAAATATAAGGCATAGAAAAAGAAGAGATAAGAAAAATAATTACAATAATTCCATTCTTAACTCTCTATTAATAAAATTAAAAAAATCTAAAGTAAGGAATTTTTTGAAGATTTAATCTATTTGAATATCCATGATAATATATATGAACATAGTATCTGATTTTTGAATGTTTTATCTCAAGAATATATGTGGTATATCAATTTCCTTTGTCTGTTCATCCTGAATAGAATTTCTAGATAATCTTATGGCACCTGTCCTATCACATATAATTAAAAAATGAAGCAATGTTAACCCAAAGTCTAAGAGAGATTTTTTTATCCATATATCATGAAATAACTCCTTTTCTATATATATTATGAATCTTTTATAGAAAGATAAACTATGTTTTTATTTTTACTACTCCAATATACTGAGGAATGTCTATGAAGTTGAAAGTTCCACATTGTACTTTTCCTATATAGTTGACATCCCCAAAATTTTTTATAAAAAACATGAAACATTAAAAGTGTGTCCTTTAGGAAAAATAAACTATTATTTATAAAACATTTTAAAAAAATCATTTGAAGATATATTAAATGTAATTACTTAGTATTTTTATGAAATTAATCATAAATACTATAAATAAACATAATGTTAGGTTGGTTCGTATCAAGGTAAATAAGAATCCCAATCATACTTATAAAAATATTTTTTTCAATAGATATACCAACATTATTCAATGTTAATTTATATAAATTAGTCATAGGTTTACTTATTTATTTATCTCAATCCATGCCAAAATGATTTATATGTTCATTAATGTATTTTATTTTTCCTAGAAAAGTGTCATCCTCATTTTGAGATACCTAAAAACCAAGAATGAATTTTAACTCATCCATAAAACTCCTTTCAAATTATATTATCATAAAATTTGAAAATTCATTTCAGATGAATTCATCTTTTTACTTAAAAATTAAATCATCAACTTATATTTGAATGATTAAAATATTATTTAAACATTTATTAGAAGTAATTTTGAATCCAATTTTCCCAATTAAAAATAATTTTATAAAAGAAAACTTGTTAACATTTCATAAAAAACTTGAGTGTCTTGTTTTGATTGATATAATGATTTGTTTAGTATGAAAATAAAATTTAAAATCATTAGATTTCCAAATTTCATTGTTTTTTATTCAAAAAAATATTTTCAAAAAGAAATCCAACTAAAAAATAACATCTATCATACATTTGAAAAAAAATTAATTTATATGGGAAATGAATTCAAATAATATGATAATATATTCTAACTAATCATCGAGGGTAGAGGTTTCAGGATAATCAATGTATTCTTCTTGATTAGAGCCATTTGATATCATTCTATCTTTATTACATGTTATTTTTCTATGATCTTCATATTTATTACTAAAAACATTTAATAAAATAATTGGATTATTTTTTGTTCTTTCAAAAAGGGAAAAAATATTCTATTTGAACTGGTTTAAATCTTATTATATAAAACTACCCCAATTTTAATTGTTTATAAAATCATCAAGGTTTTAAGGTTCTTAAAAATAAATTAAAGTATAATTATCTACTTCATTTGAGAAAAAATTTCTAGTATGAGTTATATGTTGAAAATCAATGATGATATTTTTTAAGGGATCATAATTGAATTTTTTTAAGATTTAGTTAAGGGACTAAAATAAAATTTATCCTCGATAGGCTTTATTGTATATGGTGGATAATTTAAATTAAAAAATTCAGGGTTATCTAAAATATCATAAAATTGAGATGAAGTTTTAGGAAATTTTTCATTGAATTTTATATGAATCGATTATTCCAAAGGTTTCGTTCATTAATTAATATTTTGGTAAAATTTAATTGAGTTTTCATACCTAATAAATATTTATTCATCTAATTTTTTTATTAAATTTCATTAGGTTGTATTTATTTTTTATAATACAACCTTTATATCTAAACACTTTTAAAAAATTCTACTTTTGGAATTTTATTTTTACAATGTCCAGAAGTGGTATTTTTTAGGATGGGCCTTATGGGAAAATAGTTTATTCTATAATATTTGGTATTTAATACCTCAAACTACGAGTATTGTTAGAGCTTGAACTAATTTTAGGGGACTCTTGATATTTATTTAAGATCTCGATTTGATCTTTGAACAACCATAAAATTTTATGTGGTTCAAGGAGGAAAAAAATACGATTATAACAATATATATCACAAAATTCATTAACGATTTATTATAAAATTCACCCCCATGTCCATTTAGAATGTAAATTTTTTTTATTTATTATTTTCATTTTTATTTTAAAATCTTATAAAAAATTACAAGGCTTATTTTTGTGAACTAAGAAAATGTCCTGGGTGAAACTTGTGCAATAATCAACAAACACAATCGAATATGATTTGCCTCTGATACTTTCAACATGAAATGATAAAAAATTCAAGGTGAACAAGCCCAAGTACAATAGAGGTTGATAATTTTTTAGGTTTAAAATACTTTTTTTATTTCTTACCAAGTTGGAATGTTTCACAAAAAGAATTATCTTTGAAAGGAAATTTGGTTAAATAACATTCTAGATGATGTCAGTTGAGATTAACCAGTGTTCCTGTGTGTGTTTGTGTTTGTGATATAGTGACCAACACATCTATTAAAATCCATGACTAGTTATCTTGAACACTTATAAATGTAATATTTTTAAATAAGGTGGTTCTAAATTGATAATTTAAAATTTTTAAAAATGGAAAAGTGGTAAAGAAACATTTTTCACTAGATTTAAAAACATTGAAAGAATCATTTTTGAAAGATATTTTAAAAACATTTTTGTACAATTGGATAATTATTAGTAATTTTTTAGACCATTAATTAATAAAAAATATTTTATAATAATAAAAATTTGGAAAAATGATTTTACCTATACCAATTACTTTACTTCTGGAACTTTCACTTGATGTTGTGTATCATGCATCATGTTTTTTAGCTTGATAATATTTAGAAGAGTCACCACACATGTCTTGAGAGAATTCATTATCTATTTATCACATTAATTTTTTGGGATTTACTCTTTAAAAACATTTCCTACAAGATTATTACATTAATATTTTCGTAGCCAAATTTTGGTCTACAAATGTATGTTAAAAGGGATTATAATACCCAGATTGTGTTTGAATGATATTTTTTAGATGATATATGGGATAAATGATAGAAAATGTTTTTCTACTATATAAATAATTTCTTAAATTACATTCTTAAATTTGATTCCCATATTTGTGGAAATAATTTCAAAATTTGGTTCGAGAAACTCCTTTTAAAAATATCATATTTTCAGAATAACTAGAATTTTGTGACAACCCAATTAAAAAAGTATTGTTTTCATTGTGTTTTAAACGAAATATTTTATCTGTATTTTTTCACTTGGATGAGTTTTGTGAGAGATTTTAGAGATCATCAATAGTAGATTATAACTCATGCACGTTCAATTAATCATTCAATTTTGTTTATAATTCATCTTTTTCAATTGTGAGTTGGTCCTTTTACTAAATCTCTTTATTATAATTATTTTTAAGATATTTATACATTTATGTTAGTTATTAAAAACATTTTTTAGTTTACCATGATCATATTTTATATCTTTACATCTTTTGTAATTAGAAGTGTAAGTGGAAGAAGATTAATTTTATGATAAATAAGAGGATTTAGAGTTTTCTTTTTTACTAACCTTTAATTTATCCATGAGACACTTGGAACTTTTGTTTCTAGACTTACTTTAGGTGTGAGAATCATCTATTTCACTCTAGGATAAAATATTGATGGATTTATTGGTTTTATTCTTCTTCTCCTTATTTTAATTTTTGATAAAGGGGAACTATAGCCTTATGTTTACCTTCTTTTTCCATTTTAAGTGCATTATATTTGGTTCACTTTGATCACCAAACATTCTAGAATGTTGGTATGATTTCTTCTATTTCTATATTTTTTCTCCTTCTTGGATAGATTAACCAATTAATCACCATCATAAGTGTCTTGATTAATTTTTTAAATGAACTTTTTTTTTACTCCATAGTATCCTTTACCATCTTTTAATTTAATAATGATCTCACAATTCATGAGATATCCAATTATCTCTTCAGTTGGCATGATTTTTATATCCTTTTCTTTATGGATTTACATTACCTTGGGTTCCCAAAAACTCAAAAAAACACAAATTGTCACTAGGATTTCTACAATAATAGTATCACTAAGAGACTTTATTCCATTGAATGTTTTATTAAATCACGTAAACATTTCAATAATAGATTAATTTGGATGCATACTAAAATATTCAAAGTCTTTACTATACAAATTAAGTCTAGTATATCTAACTTTCTTTGTTATTTAATGAGTAGCTTCTAAAATTATATATATTTCTTGAGATGTTTTACAAGTAGATATATGATTTATTTCATTTTTATTTAATCCAAAATGCTAGGAATTATTATCGTTACCATCTAATTAAAATGCAGTAACATCTTCAAGTTTCCATTTTTCTTATTTTTCACTGGTTGAAATATAACCATTCTGGATAATTTTCCAAATTGGATAACCAATAGATTTAAGAATGTTTGATATATATATTTTAATAACTATAGTTTCTAACCTCAAAATATAGTTCACAGCCTCTATATTTCTCTTCAGGACAACCATGGGAATTTTAAAAAGATGCTATTTAAAAAAACATTTCTTGAAAAACTGATTAAATATTCAGAAAAAAATAATCTTTTAAAAAAACAAATATAACATAAAATTGTTATAAAATATCACCTTTGATACCAAATGTGGGAAATATTAAAATGTCAATAGGAGAGAATTCCCTTTAAAAAATTCAAGTGATGCTATAAAATTAATGATATTATCATGAAATAAATCGATTAAAGAAAAAATAATTAAATAATAGAGAGTGTAGAAAAAATTAAAATTTCATGAAAATAGGAAAATAATATATGAGAATTAATAAGGAGAAATTTGATATATAAATTTAGAAATAACTCAAGAATGAGTCCCTACATCTCCTCCTCTCAATAATTCTTAAGAGGGGTATATTTATCCCTTAGTTTTAATAAAAATGAATAACCAAGGAAGAAGAAATAAACCTGTTAGGTTTAATAGAAACCAATAACCAAATAATAATAACCTTGGTTTTAACAGAATCCAAGAAACAAGAACATTAATTTTAATGATAGAGAGAACCTAAAAATGAATATGAATAATATAGTGGTTTGTTTTTATAGACCCTTTAAAAATTAGTCAACTCCATGTTAAAGATTTTAAATAATATAAGTGATAAAGGGAGAGGGAGAGAGATACCATATGAATTGAAGACATTAATTTATTGTTTATTTTCATAGAAAAATATATTTTTGGAACATCATTGTGATCCTTACACATTTTTTACAGATTTTTAATTGTAAATCAATTTTATAATGAAACGATTTTTAATGTTTCTTCCACCTTAAATTTAAACATTAGGGGAAATTTTTGGTTTTAAGTGTAGAGTATGGGTTTATATTTTTTTAATAAACTACATTTCATGGATTTCAAATCTAAAATGCCCTCAAAAAATTTCGTTTTACTACTTTTGGGCTTCAGTTAACCCATTTAGGGGATGGAAATTCTTATAAAATTGGTGTTTGTTTTATAGATTTTATGGGGTTAATCCTTAATATTTATCAATGTATTCAATTATGTAACATAATTTCCATATATATCTATTAAAAACAATTTTTTTGATAAATTTTTGGAGTAATTTTTACAACCACCATTGAATTTAACTTTCTTTATTTGATTTAAACTATTATTCTTTACATTCAAATACACTAAAATTGAACTTGGAATCTCGGTAGAGATTTATATTTTTATATTATAATAGTTTTATGGGTTATTTATTCTTCATATTTTTTATTAAACTCACTAATACATTCATTTGTGTCTAATTATGTTTTTTTTAAATTATGAGTGTATTTTCACTAAGTAGAAAAATATATGTTTTTGATAACTATCGGATGCAAAGTTATTTTTTCTAATATATTTTTACAATTTTTTCTTCAATAATATTTATAAATTTAGAACACATATTTTAACAAAATCTTTTCTTTTTTAGGGATAAATCATACATTCTTACTTGAGAAGATCCTTAAGGAAAACACTTTTGAAAATCACTACTTTTTTGGCATTGAAATTAATTCATTTTTAGATTTATTTTGTTTAATTAAATATTTTTAATTTATTTAATGAGGAAACAAACACCTTTATGTATGGGGTAATTTGATGTGGATTTATTTTAATATATGTTTTCCATAACTTTTTTGGTATTTAGGTAGAAATACATATAATCCATGCTTCCACTACCACATAAGAGTGAAATATTGTGATCATGTAAGAGTATAATGCTGAAAAAACCATGTAAGAGTGGACCTATAGTGATTCAAGAGTATAGAAAAAACCATGTAAGGGTGTATTAACAACAGAACGTATGGTTCTACCCTATATAATATGTACACCATATAATAAGAACCGCACAGAAGAATAATACAACATAAGAATGTAATAATTTTCTAAATTAATGGATTCTATAGAGTTATAAAGGCATAAAAATAAAATTTTCCATGTGTTCCTCAGTTCTATATTTGAATTTTTAAAATGGGGAGAACCTGAGCTCGAGCCAATGAAGTTGAACTCAGAAAATAATAATTGAACCATTAAAATGATGTTGAGAAGAAGTGAACTTAGATGGGATATACAACTAGATCTATCCAAAATGTAACTTATGTGAGACGCATGAGAGAGGAGGATATTTTGTTAGAGTAGATCTACTCAAGTCATAAAGAAAGGGATGATTAACATCCAAAACTACCTATTAGTGTTTTGTGATTCATGGTTTAAGATTATTTCTATAATTATTAGTGCTAAGAAATATTTAATTTTGGAGTGAGGATGAATTTTTAAAGTAGGTGGTGGATATTAAGATAAAAATGTTGGGTGGATACTATAGAACATTATTGAGAGGATCATCAAGTAGGTGTAATCTAGGAAACATAAAGGGGAAGAAATCAACTTGACTGAGAAGATTTATTCTCTTCATTTTATTTATTTATGTTATTTAGATGAACTACTATATTGATTTACTTATTGAAAATAGTTAAATTGAGCATCATTATTGGACAAACTATTCAAATAAATTAAATTATTTTTCTTCCATTTTAACTTGATTTTTTTTCTCATTTTTTCTTGTGTTGAACAACTAGATTTTCTATATATAATATATTTTTTTCATAAATTTTATGATCAATGTAATTCGATCTTTAAAGTAAATAATAAAATCTTTAATAACCATCATTTCTTAAATCACTTAATATAATAATTTTTGATTCACTAAATATTATCCCCAATCCTTATATTATTCTCTCAGTAGAGTTATATCCTAATGTTACAGAACTACAAAACATTAAAAATACTTTTCAACCATTTTGACATATGGTTTTATCACCATTTTTTTATGAATCGTTCATAGAAATTTGTTTTATTTTGAAAAATAAAGTACAATCTCTTAAAGATCAAACAATTAAATTTCCCCATAATTCGTTAATCATTTTATATTATTTTAATTTTTTCTATTTACTGAAATACATTTCACTTTGGAATTTATTTCAATATCATTTCAACACTTTTCATCATCATTCACAAACATCATCATTTTCGACTATTTTTTATTTTTTTTATTAATTTTATTGGATCAAGTGCTTTTCACCTTCCAAATAGATTTTACCCTAATCAAAATATACTAGGGATTTTGAGAAAAGTAAAAAAATAATTTAAAATTATAAATGACAACTGTATTTTTTTCATTGTTGGGGAAGGGTTTGTGTGACTAATTAATAAAATAAATACAAAAAACATTAAAAAACTATTTGAAAAAAATGGTGTGTAAACAATATAAATTTTTTTGAGAAACTAAATCATATAATTCTAGAGATTTATAAACATATTAGATCTCTAAGAATGAAATATTTAAAATTAATAAATTTTGATATAGAGAGAGATCCTCTATATTGAAGGAAAAACATTGACAACCAACACACATTCAAGATTGCATAGAAAGTCCTGGGATGTGGAATTACCAAGTCTATATAGATTTAATAAAACTCATCTTTCATTAACCTAACACAAATAGATTGAAAATATGAGTTTAAATAGATTTAATTTTTAGTACTTTCTAACTTAAATGTATTTCTCAATAAAGGCACTTGGGCCCTTATTTAGGAAATTTACAATGTATTAAAGCAGCTTCCCCTATAGGGGACAACTGAGGCCAAGTTAAAAATGGTAGTGGTAACCTTAAGTATTAAGGGAAATTCTAATAACTAGTTAATAACAGAAAATGAGAACATATTTAGAAATTTATATCAAATGTATAACTAATTCTTTTTAAATTTTACCCAAGATGATTAAAATGAGAACATATAAATTATATATATAGTTTCTATTAATTGGATGGGTGGTTTTTTTATAAATTATGGGATGGGTTTGGGGACCTAATTAGGTTGTGTACTAATCCATAAATCCCCAACCATATTCTCATGGGAAAATTATATAATGGTGTTTCACCTTCTTGTCATAACTCAATTAAATAATATAAGGGAGTAAATTACAGTGATAAAATAAAAAAAATATCTAAGATAAATTTATAAGACAAATACTTTAAATTCGTAAAAAAATCTAGGAGAAGAAGATTTATTAAGGAGAGTGAGAATCTAGTTCATGGATGGTTATTACCTCATAACTTTCTGAAATTAAAGACAAATTTTATTCCCCAATTAATCTCATTACCAAAAAAAGTTTCAATCAAGTGGGTTGTGAAAATCATAATCAAACAAGTAAAGAAGGATATACCGAGTGTGGTTTGTTTGGGCACACTAGAAACAATTTCCCAAATATTTACATGCTTGTAGAACCTAGTAAAAAAATTATTTTGGTTGTGTATGGACCAAGGATATAAGAAAATAATGATACAATTTAAAATATTGACAACCCTAGATATAAGAACCACTCTAATTTGTCTTGGAAGAAATAAGGATTTTTTAAATAGTATGCTTCCCTTACATCCCCATAACATCCATGTAATTAGGTTTAAAACCAACATAGGACTGAGTCCTATAATTATAAACGAGATATAAGGGAAAATATGCATCAGATGATTATTAAATTTGATTTATGGGAGGGTAAGTTATAATCTAAAAATGTTGAGACATATTTAATGATTCACATCCTTGAGCTACAAATGGGTTGAATAGATATATATTTCACCCCAAGAGATAAATGTAAGATGAAAAGTACAATTAAAATGAAACTGATTGAAAATATTATGGATATCCCCAATGGGAGTCTATTTAAAACTTAGGAAAAAATTACAAATAACCCTAGTAAATCCAAAATTATGAATGAGTAGGAATTTGGAAACCAAAAACTAGGTAACTCTACGTCTAGAAATTTGGACTATAATACAAAAAAATCTTGTTCTCCCACATGAAAAAAAAAGAATAAAATGACATGAAAATATAGACTAATAAATGGAAGGAAATGTTTTTAGAGGAACTTTAGCATATATCAACTGTTTTTATGAATCTTAACCCATAAATACCATGCCCTCAAAGAATTAAGAAAAATAATTTCGACCCTGAACTATAATATTTCCTTGAGTTTTTTAATCTAATAAATCAATATCTCATTTATTTAATCTTTAGTTTAAATACAATATTATTAGAAATTACTAAAAAATATTTTTAAAATAAGATATATTTAGAGATATTTATTACATACATCCTAATAGATTAGTGCACTATTATTTTCGATAATAGGTTACTTCCTAATATTAAAGATCATGGTAGATTTTGAATCCTATGCACCTTATGAGGTAGTGGATAGATTAATTTCCATCATCAACTTAGTGATAGTATAAATTTGATATATTAATAATTATTTTTATAGTTAATATTTGAAGACATGTACCCAACATAGTGTTCATAAAGTTGGTTGACTGCTCCATCAGAAACCTCATTGAGAGAGTTGAAGACATTTTTATTGGAGTAGGGAGACTATTTTTATGAGTTGATTTATTAATTTTGGACACACAATGTGATAAATTGTTACCCATCATCATAGGAAGGAAATTATTATCCATTGGTGGGGCTATTATTTATGTCTATACATGAAATTTAATATTAAACTTTGAGGAGCAGAAAAATAATTTAATATTTTGAAGAAAACTAACGAACATTTACATGAAAAAACAAACTCAAAGGATGAGCTATTGGAATTTGAGGATGCTATTGAGGAGGAAGATGAATCATTTTTAAGTATCATTATTGATATCAATAGTAAACCCATCACAATATAAACCAATATAGGAATCTATTTTAGTAAATATAGGGAATCTTTTGATGAGTATGAGGGAGAATTTTTCAAACCCTTAAATGAGATTTTCGGGGAGAACCTTATTTGAAAAGGCTATGAATCAGAGTGTAAGGAGCTATACACTTTGGATAGTAGAAAGGATTTAGTAAAATTTAGTTTTAACACTCACTTTGAATGATATATTAAATAACTTGGGCCTCATAATCCCAACATTCTTCCATTTATCCAAGAAGAACCGCATTTAGCACTCAAACCAATTCCATATCACTTGAAATGTTCATTTTTGGGTGATAATTTTTTATATCGTGTTATTTTCTCAACCAAGATTAGAAAATTTCAAGAGAAATGTTTTTTTTTTGGTTGTTTTAAAAAAATTTAATTTAATTATTGGTTGTACCATTATTGATATTAAATAGCTTAATTGATTATTTTTCATGAATGGGATCCATATAGAACATGATCACAAACCAAGAGTTAAGGGAATAAGGAGAATATACCCGGACATGCAGAATGTTTTTATTTAAGAGGATTTAATGTTTCTAGATGTGGGTATTATTTTTACCATCTCACTAAGTCCTTGTATTAATCCTAGACAATTAGTTTTTAAAAAAGGGTGTGTCAATGTTATGAAAAATTAAAAGAATAAATAAATTTAGACTAAGAAGGTACCCAAGTAGAGGATATGTATTGACTATAGAATGATGAATTATACCACTAAAAATGAACATTTCCTCATGTAATTATTATATTAAATTCTTGATAGATTTTCCATATATCAATTCTATTTTCTTCTTAATGGGTATTATAGTTACAACCAAACCACTATATCTCTTCAATATTAATAAAATACCAATTTCACATGCCCCTTTGGAACATTTTCCTACCCAAGAATGCCTTTGTGATATGAGGTTCTCTGGTCCCATTATTATATTTCTGATATAAATATTTTCTAACATGATAAGGAGGATTATAAATGTTATATGGATGGATTATCCATCATTGAGAATAAATTTAAGTACTAATTGAAGACATTGGAATTATTTACATAAATATTTCAAGAGACCAATTTTTTTATGAATTGGGAAAATGTAAATTTTTGGTTACCAAGGGGATATTTCTTAGACACAAGTTGTCTGGGAGGGGGATTCAAGTTTATAATACTATGATTGAGATAATTCAAAAGTTACCCCTTCATAAAATATCAAGTATTTTCAAATATTTTTTGATGTATTTTTGTTTTTATCAGAGGTTCCATAAATATGTTGCATATATAACAAGGCCCCTATACTCATTACTAGTTATGGATACTATATAGATTAAAAATATTCTTCAATATATTGGATTCAACTAACCAAAAAGATGGATTACATAGGTTCTTCCTAGCCTTGTCAAGGTAGTGGAAGTGTTTTCTGCAGTATATATATATAGTTTCCAAAAGATAGAAAACATTTGATGGGATTTCAAAAAATAGTATGTTAAGTGGATATGGGAAATAAACTATCTACAAACTATAGTGATTGAGGTGGTGGAAGATATTTGAGAATGATAAAGTCAGTGGATGTTTGAACACAAATGTTATATGGCGGTCCCACCTATTCAACCGAGTAAGAAATTTTATTAACTAAAGGTAGGACCAGTTTCTCACATGTATTGTAGAATAAATCTAACTATAATCACTATATTATATTCTATATTAATTAAAATCTTTTTATTTTTGGTTAAATAATGTTTTAGAAATTCTCTCCCATGGATTTTAGATGAGATTCTGAACCACATAATCTTATGTGTTCCTTTTACTTTTTCCTATTTATTTCATCTGTTTGAATGTTCATTTTATGAGATGATTAAAAGGCTAAGTGAAATGTGTGACTTAATGGTGGTTATTCTAATTTAGTAGAACTCATATTTTTGGTTCCCTTAGATTAAGGGATGTTCTTCTAGTTTGTTTTTATAGTGTAGAACCATCAGAAGGTGTGGTATTCTGTAGAAATAAAGATATATCATTGGTTTATTATATGATGCTTTTATTCCCAATAATTGGTTTCAAATATTTGTTGTATTCATTTAAATAATCAAGTAAAATCCACACATAACTTAAAGTCATATTTATTTCATATGGGTATATTGTCATTAGAGGATATGACAATAAAATAAGGTAAGGTTTAAATAATTTAGTTCAACGTAACAAACATTGGATTCTAGTAGATAAAGGTAGAAACTATATTATCTAAAATGATATTGAACTTCCATTGAGTGTATAGAATCCATAAATTAATGATAAAGGTTAATGGTAAAATTTTAATAAAGAAAAACATGGTATAGTGAGGATATAATTAGAAAAAAATGTCACCTTTTAATAACTAAGAAAACAATAATATAGTTAAGCTGATGGATACCCTATCAGACATGTATGAGAAACTGAAGGCATTAAGCAAAGTGTTCATGATGATTACTTTTTTTAGTTTGAGGTTTTTAAAATTATGTTTAGTGGTAGATCAAGTATATAATTTCAATATAATTTGGATCCATCTCGGTGTAGGGAATGTAAATTTCATAGATGATTCCTAAGAATTACATCTACATTAATCACTACTAGAAAAATGGGATGTTATAGTTATAATAATAAATAATCCGTACATAAATAATGTTATAGTATTCAATGATTCATGGAATTTGATCCTTAGTGAGGAACTCTAGGGAAGAGAGGTCCAAAAACCTTATAGAAAAACAGTTAATGCTGACCGAATGAGATGATCACTTTAGAGATGCGATAGTTGATGACTACAGTACATACCTAGGTTGAAAAGTCAAAAAAAAGTAAAATGGTCTAGGAATAGCATGATAGAATTGTGGGAATCATGTAATCCTATATATAAATTGAAATTTTTTTAAATAAGATACCATAATGAAAACTTTCGGAAGTTAAAAATTCCTTAACATAACTATATATGGAAACTACCTACTTCTTATCACTATTTTACTAATAGTTTCAAGGGTGGTTGAATTTTGTGTATCCTTTCACTCTATATAAGATCAAGGGTTTATGATTGACTAAATATTTGGATTCTTGGGGAAATTTTATCTAATAGATGATAATTCTTTGGAAAATATTTAATAGGGAGATGTAAATATTTGGATGAAGAATGGATGCTTTGTCTGATTGAAGGAAGTGAGACATGTTCCAGGTCCATAGTATAACCTCATATCATTAAGTATGTTGGATGATATATGATATAGGATAAAATTCACCAAGGGAGTCCAGAAAGTGACTCGAAGATCTATGGTTTTGTTACAAGGAGAAAATGATGGGACCCTTTATCTGACTAGAAGTTTGTATAGAAGTAAATTGTGTAAAACTACAACATTAGAAGATCTGGAGATATTGAATTGTATACTTGGTCACCTATGTGATAATTACATAAATGTTCTTGGTAGGAGGGTAATTTTGATGCTCAAACACACAACTACCATAATTTGTGAGATTTTTTTATTGGGAAATAAAAAAAGGGTTTCATTTAATTCAAAGAGACAAAAACCCAAATCCCAGAAGCTAGATCTTGTTCACTCAGGTGTCTGGGGACCTACTTCAGTCTAATATCTTTGATTATTACATTAATTTTCCATATTCATTTATGATGTAATATTGAAGGTATTTTTGTATTTCTATAAGTACAATACTGATGTTTTCAATGATTTTATATAGTGGAAAGTTATAATTGAAATAGAGAGTGATAAAAAGATAATAATTTAGTACATGAAATGGAAGAGAATCAAAAAAGTAATTTCTAAAAACCTCTATCAGATGAAGGGGATCTGGCTCAATAGGATAGTACATAAACCTCCAAATCATAATGGAGTGGTTGAGAGAATGAACAAAACATTGATTTGGAAGTGGAGATGCATGAATGTACTTTTCAGAATTTCCATGTCCATTTTCCCAGAAGTAATAAACATAAAAACATACATAATCAACATAATTATATCTTCTAAAGTTGGGAAAAGTATAACAAAAAAGATATAGTCTGGTAAGGAACCAGATGTTGGAATTCTAAAATTATTCATATGTTTTTACTATTAAATCATCGATGCAAATGATATAGAAAAGTTGGAGGCTATTTCAAAAGCCTATTTTCTTGTGTTGTATGGAAATAAAAATTTTAGTTTTAGATTATGGGATGATAAAAATCACATATTCATCAAAAGTCAGAATATTATATTCAATGATAATATTCTATAGAATGATTGAACGTTGAAAAAATCATATGTAGAAGGAAATATATCAACTAATCATGTAAAAGTTATTCTAGATAAGGTAATAAAAAGATATTAAGTATAAATAACTCCAAATATTAGCATTGTTTTACAATAAATTCAACCAGTAGAAGATATTATATAATGATCAAGGTATATTTAAACCTATAGGAAAGCTTTGGATGTTTTATAACTAACAATTAGTTCACCAAAAATCAAGGGAAATAGAGATACCAGTACCTAAAAGAGAAATTACAAGCATGTTATTTAGAGTTATGTGTAAAGTTTAGTAATATGAGGCCAAATATAACATATTACTTCTAATGGATGTGGTCAAACTAAAACACCCATAAGAGGTAGTGATTCTTGGTGACTCAAAATAGTTGGATTCTTCCATATATTAAGAAATTAATTTTCTTGTGTTTAATGAAATTTAATATTTGTCTTGACTACCAGAAGGGAAAAAAATAATACTAAAGAGAAAATGGATTTTCCCTTTAAATTAGGAATATAATGTAATTGTAAGATAAAAGGTGAAATTTAAAGTGAAAAGATTCTAATGGAAGTAAGTAATCTATTTCATATAAATATTTTTATTAGTGGTTAAATAAATTACCCTCTAGACGATACTGATTCAAGTAACTTCTAATGGTTTAATATTAGAGTGGATGGATAATAAGGATTGCTTTATTTATTGTAACTTGTATAAGGATATCTACATGAAGCATCCCAAGAGTTTTAATGACAATTAGAAGGGGACAAAATTTAATGAGTTGAATATAATCCACTACAGCTCGAAAAAAACACCTTGATAATGGAATTGGAAGTTCGAAACTTTCATGAATGAGGAATTTATTACACAATGCAGATATAATAAATGTTGTTATGAATAGTTTTATTATTAGGGTTCTTATTTTATACTCTAAATCTATGTGGATGAAATATTATTTATAGTTCCAAATAATTAATAGATTAATGATATGTTGTGTATGTTTTATAAAATATTTAAAATTAGGAATCTTATCTAAGCCTAAATAATATTAAGGATGAGGATAAATATGGATCAAAAATTTATTAATCGGTTGTTATCCCATAAATATTAAATTTGGAATATCATATATAAATTTAGTTTAACTAGATGTAAATCTATCTTGAAATCCCTTACTAGACACTTAAAATTATCTAGTTCATAGGAACCAACATCAGAAAGTGAATCATGTTACATAAAAAATAATCATAAAGATTAGATATTGGAAGATTTATGTATGTGATAATATGTACATCGATAAATATTAGATTTATAGTGGGAGTGGTAAGTTTGTTTATGTTAAACTCTATAATGGGATATTGGGAAGCTTTGGATTGGGTCATCCTTTACTTAAATGGATCAAAAGATAATTTCTTTTTTAAATGTAGATCCTTTATATAGATTCATTGAAGTGAACATTTCTAGGTATTCATAAACCTAGAAGAGAATGATGGACTTGTTTTTGTCTGGTTGAGTAGTGGTTAGTTAGATGTCTTGTCCACATCTTATGGATACTTATTCCAAAATTCAACTAGAATACATAGTATAAATAGAATCCAAAAAGGATTTGGTCTCATTAATGTTCCTTTTTAAGGATATTAGAATGTCACTTAAATGAGGGGTAGTATTTTTCGATGGGCATAGAAAAATTCATTATTCTCATATTTTAGGTTTTCATTAAAAAACATTATCCTAAAATTTTATTTCATCTATAATATACTGTAAGATAAAGTGTTATACCTACAAAATATTACTAGGAAGAAAATTTTTTTCTACATATTCATGAAGGTTTTTTCCTCGAAATCCTGATGCATTATTGTGAATCCTTATGACTTAGTTGAATAGAGTATGAAAAATAACACTACCTGTATAGAGTGAGACGATAGTTTTTTATTAATTATTGAATGATATCGATGATATCTCTTGAATAAATATTCATGTGGGATATTTTATGTATTTTGAATGTTCTTCAAGGAATTATATTTAAATTAACAAAAGGAGTACCTCTATAAGTTCATCAAATAACTATCAAGGTAGTGTAAGTTATATCTTCACCATATAGTTTAGGTAATCAAAAGCTGGGAAAATTTATAATGGGATTTGGAAATTAGTTCAGTTCAATGGATATATGTTGAAAACAATATACTAGCTATTGTAGTTTAGGTGTTTCAAACTACTAAAAACAAAAATATCAACTGATGGCTGGCTAGAAATATCAGATAGAGGCACCAATTGATTAATAG
This sequence comes from Viscum album, assembly GCA_963277665.1. Lineage (NCBI taxonomy): Eukaryota > Viridiplantae > Streptophyta > Magnoliopsida > Santalales > Viscaceae > Viscum > Viscum album. The sequence goes on from OY728141.1 coordinate 520,222,555, forward strand.
ATGATAAAATAAGTATTGTAAGTGTTTAAGTAGTTAATGAAAATTATAGTATTAATAATCTAACTATAATCACTATATCATAAACTAAATTGATTCCTTTCGCTCTATTTCCTGTGAAATAATGTTTTGGCAGTGTTCTCTTATGGGCATAGGATGAAAGTTTGAACCACATAATCTTTTGAGTCTATTTTTCATTTTCATGTGACTTACCTTTGTTGGAATATTTGTTAATGAGATGTTTATAACTGTGTGTGAAATTTTTTACCTAGTGGAATGATTAGGGTGTATTGGACTTCATATTTCTGATACTATAAGAGGAAAGAAAGTTTTGGTAGTTTTTTTCTACATCACAGAACCATCGGCATGACTGATCTTTTAGATAATGAATGTTTTGCAATTTATTGATTGTAAAACCATTATATTCCCAATAGACACACAATTATTATTTAATTAGATGTTACTATATTTTCTTCAGCCAACTTAAGAAAAAATTGACCTATTCACATACCATCATTAACACTAATTGAAGGTTTCCCTTTGAGATTATGTGTTATACCATTCATCATGTTGTAAGGATAATTTGGGGGAAATTAAAGAGATATGGTTTCATGTGGAAGAATATTATAATATGTTTTTTGATGATTTCCTAAATAATTACTACATAATTTAGAATAAGTGGTTGGATATAATGTTTTCTCTATAGAAGTTTAAGTAATATTTGGCTGAGTCTAAATTCATTGTTTTCACTAGTCATTTGAAATTAAAGTATATATTATCCAAGAATGAGTTTAAACTGTGAATAATTCAATGGATACTTCTCTTGAAAGATTTCTGACTTGGATATTAGGGACAACCATGGTACTAGAAATATAGTTTCTAACCTTATTTCTAGGATTTCCAAATACATAAAATGATAAACTAAGAGGGATTAAGTCATCATTATATAATTAAATCTCACTTGTTGTGTTGATAATATAGACTACTAATTATATACATTTTGTGAACATATTAGATTCATGACGCATTCCCAAGTATTTTACATAGAACCAAAGAAATAAATTTCTCTATGAGCTCGCGTACTACTTTTGAGATGATTATTTATTATTTAGAAGATGTGATGATGGTTTTCTAGGTAAGTGATTTCATAAAGAGGATATTCATCACATTTTAGAATGTAATCACTCTTCACCATGGGGTGGACACTATAGGGGAGAGAAGATAGCCCAAAAGGTCTTTCAAGCTAGCATCTAACAACCAACTCTTTTTAAGGATGCTAGAATTATGGTGATTCATTGTGAAAAATTCCGAAGGATGGTAAATTTCAGAAGAAGGTAATAGTTTCCTCATAAAGGGAATTTTTAAATTGTGATTTATTATGTTTGTTTTTTAGACTTTGTGGAACCATTTCCATTTTCTCTTAGAAATGACTGCATTTTGGTGGATGTTGATTATGTATCTAGGTTGGTAGCAGTAGTGGTACTTCCAAATAATAATTATAATACTATTGTCAAATTCATTAATAAAAATATATTTTTAAGATTTTAAGTGAACAAATATTTCAACACTGAAAATAGACCCCACTTGAAGAATTTCAAATTCAAAACATTACTGGAAATGTATGTGTGTGTGTACAAAATTTTAACCTCTTTCCACCCTCATTCAAGTTAGAAAAGTAAAATATTTCTTACATATTTCATCAATATATTTTAGGAATTTTTTTTTCTAACTTTAGGAAGAATGGGTAATTAAAGATAAATGAAGCCTTTTGGGTCTATAGAAATACATTCAAAACTCCCATAAGAATGTATTCATATCGAATTATTTTTGGGAAATCATGTCACTTATCTATGGATCTTCCAAATTAATATTTTGGTGTTGTAAAATATTTAAACATTATTTTCAAAACTACTTGAGAATGAAGACTATTTTAGTTAAGTGAACTGGATGAAATTAGAAGATATTATAATGAAAACCCATAAATTGTTATAGAAATAACTAAGGCATTTCATGAATTTATCATTCAAAATATATATTTCAATTTTTTCAAAGACTTTTACTTTGTAACCCCAAATTAAGCTATTTTCGAGAAAATACAAGTCCAAATAGTCTAGACTATTCGCCATAATTTGAGTTTTAGCCAATAGAGGAAAGGAATTAGTTTGTGAGGAGAAAGATCCATTTTTGGTTTAATGGAAATAGGGTTAAACATCATTTTGAGGGAAATTATAATGGATTGACTACTATATATGTGCTTAAATCATGATCATTCACTAAGTTTAACTAAAGACTCAAAATATAGTGCTTCATGATATTAAACTCATGGTTCCCCTTATTATTTTTTCTATGATTTTTGAATAAAAATGAATCTTCATGGATGTATTCTGAGATTTTTTATCTTTCTTGTTGTTATTAAGGAAGAGAATCTTGTTGTGAAATCTATATAAGTGTAGAATTTCCGAAATTTTGGATTAGAATTCAATTGTTTCTCATGGAACTAAAGGTCTTTCAAGCAGGATATACATTTAATAACCCTTAGTCTTATCCCAAACTCTATTTTTATTTTTTAATAAGTCCAAATTGATGAATTATCATGTAAATCAAATAAAACTTTTTTAGAATTTTGAATTAATAAATCATGGGATTTATCAAGTGGAAAAGTTGGTGAGTGTTTTGAATGAACACTATTGCCTATAGCATTTAAAATAAAGAAGAACCTATTTAGTTTTTACACTCCTTTTCTCATTTAACTTATAAAATTCACTTATGTTGTTTTTCACATCTTCAATGATGGAAATTTTTTTAAATTATTCATTTGTGTGGAATAGTTCTTGAGAAAAATCTATTGGTTACTTCAACTAAATTTATTTCTTTTTTTTTACAGTTGTTCAATTACATGCTATTTTGGTACCTTTTGGAAGGATTTTTCTATCTTTGAATTGAGAAACTTCATTCTTATAAATATTATATATTCTCACTGAAAATTGTATGAACTAACTAGTTGAAATCTTATTTCATGCTTTGGAGTTATCCATTGATTTTTCTTATGGAAAATATAATTTTTAAACTTTCTTTTGACCCAAAAAATTTAAAATAAATGAATTAATTGAAAGATATTTTTTAATTAAAACAATATTAAATAACTTAACACATTAAAGGTCAAAATTGATGAAAATTTTGAGTTTTAATTAAGTGTTCCTCCAACTATGTTTAATTTATTTCCCTGAGAACACATCAAAATACCTATAAGGTTTTTCAATTTGTTATTTTTTAGCTTACGTTAATAAATTTAGTGGATGAAATATTTGCTTAAAATTAGGGTTTTCCCCACTTTAATTGGGCTGATGATCTTTATTTCTAATTGGATTTAATTAAGAAAAATATTTTTTTATCTCTTAAAAACACATATTTTTGGTATATTTTTTGTGTATGTTCCACAACATTCATTTAATTTGAACTTGTTGATTGGAATTAAAATTATAATATTTTCAATAAAATGGACTAAAAATGAACTCTTAATCATTATTGTGCTTTTTATTTCTATATAAAAAATGAACTGAGGTTTAATTATGCTTCTTTTTAATTATTAAACTCACTCATCCATTTAGTTGTGTCTAATTATATTTCATGATAAATTATGTGTGTATGTTTTCCATGGAGAAAAATGTAATTTTGTTAGAAAAATTTAATGTAAAGTAAATTTATCTTAAATCATAATAGAAAAAATTGCCTTTCTCAATGAGTTATTTTCAACGAGCCTATCACACATCACAAATTTTCCCTCAGTAAGGACTATTTGTGATGCAAAATGAATCTTGTTGCAAAAATAACTTAATAAATATATACTTACGATGGGAAAACATTCCTGTCGAAAATAACATTTGTGCTAGATTCACACCAAAACCTATGAAAGTTATTTGTAATGGGATTGTACTCCCATTGCAAATACCTTCCATAATTTTTCATATTTTTGATTAGAATTAATTCTCTTCATAAATAAATTGTCGACAGAAGAGTATTTGCACTGGGACCCATTGCAAATACCTTTTTAACCACCTAAACAGTCATTAATGGTGGGTATTAATTGCAATAGGACTCATCAAAACTGATACTATTTGTCATGGGAAAGGTATCACCATTAGTGTCTTCATAAATTATTTAACCTATATATATCCCTTCCCCTACCCAAATTGTTTTCATTAACTTCTCTTCAGAACTCTCATATTCTCCTCTGCTCTCCTTTTCTTCTGCTTAAACTATTAAAATTTTAAATTTTATAGGGAAGAAAATTTTCAACTTTTCATTCACAGAAATATCCTGTTTTGATGCATTTATTTAATGTATTTAATTTTTAATTAATTATATTTATTTTATATTAATAATTATTATTATTAATTAAAAGTAATTAATTTTAATTACAATTATTCAGTTTTATTTTATAGTAATTGGTTTTAAGTAAAGGAAATTATTTTAAATGAGAAGTATTTAGTTATAATTATTACTAATTTTTTTAATTGGTAGTGTTTAGTTTTAATTAGTAGTAATTAGTTTTAATAATTAGTATTTAGTTTTAATTATCAGCAATAAATGCTCATTATTATATATTTGAAGAAATTATTAGTAGTTATCTGTAATTAATATCAATTACCGATAATTACTTTAAAAATAGTAATTTGTAAAAATTAGTGAAAATAATCAAAAATTGGTGAAAATAACTGAAATAAGTGAGAATTAATAGAATTCAGTAATAATTTATTGATATTAATAATAAATAATAATATTTTAATGTAGTTTTTATTAATTAAAAGTAATTAATAATTGATAATTTTTAGTAATTAATTATAATTTTTAATAATTAAAGGTAAATATTAATTTTTTAAAACAATTAGTTAAAATGTTGACCAATGAATACAAATTAGCGATAATCCATAAAAAGAAACTCATAATTATTAAAAATGTACAGCAATTATTACAAATGACCGCCCATTTTTAGAAATGAGAAATAAAATTTAGAAAGAGTATTAATTATTAGAAACTACTGTTAATTATTAGAAATTGCATTAATTGTATGAAATTGAAGGTAATTATTAGAAATTAGAAATAATTAATAAAAATTAGTGATAAATAGTAAAATTTTGGAGTAATTAATAATAATTAGTCATAATTAGTAATAATTAGAATTAATTAGTAAAAATTGGTAAGGTAATTACTAGAAAATAGTTGTAAATATTAATTATTGGTGATAATTATTAAAAATTAGTGTCAAATAGCAGTAATTAGTAAAAATAGCATTAATTGGAAGTACTTAGTAAGAATTATCAAGAATTAGGAGCACATAGTAAAAATTAGTGATACTTAGAAAAAAATTATTAGTAATTACTAAAAATTAGCGATAATTACTAAAAAGTTTCATTAATTACTAAAAAATAGTGGTAATTACTAAAAACAGTACAAATTATAACAAAATTAGTGGTACTTTGTATAAATTAGAGGTAATTAGTAAATTTTTTTGGAAATTGGTAATAAATTTATGTAATTATTATATATTAGAGGTAACTACTAAAAATTAGAGGTAATTAGTAAAAATTAGTAATAATTAATAAAAATTTGCAGTACTTACTAAAAATAAGAAGAACTTAGTAAATATTAACATTAATTACTAAGCATTAGAGGTAATTAGTAACAATTAGAAATAATTAGTAAAAATAGTGGTAATTACTAAAAATTAGTAGTAATTAGTGGTACTTAGTAAAAACTAGCAGCAATTAGTGGTGCATAGTAAAAATAAGCGGCACTTATTGAAAATAAGAAGAACATTGTAAAAAATTAGTGGTGCTTAGTAAAAATAACTGGTACTTAGTAAATAATTGTCGTAATTGCTAAAAATTGATGCTAATTTGTATTAATTAGTGATAGTTAGTTAAAATATAAGTAATTTATATTAATTAATGATTATTTATAAAAATTAGCGATAATTAGAGTAACTTAGTAAAAAATAGTATAAATTCATGGTGCTTATTGAAATTATTGTTAATTAAAAAGTAATTAGTAAAATTTAGTATCACTTAGTAAAAATTTGCAGAATTAAGTAATAATTATCTGAAATTAGTAATAATTTGTAGAAATTACTTTTAATTAGTAATAATTATAATTAAATACAAAAAATACTAGTAATTACAAAAAATTAGTGGTATATAGAAAATACAAGTGTCACCTGGTTAAAATTAGAAATAATTACGAAATATTAAGGGTAATTAGTAAAAATTAGTGGTAAATAGATAAAATTGATAATATTTGTAAGTAAATTATAATTTTATAATATTTTAATCTTTTTTGGAATTTATAATTCTTATATATAATTTTTCATATAATTTTTTTAGTTGTATTATTTTTAGATAAATATATGATAGGTATGTCTACAATGGTCTTTATTACATGATCATGATTGGATAAACCATCATAGGAACCCAAACAGTTCTGGTAAAAATCCTATATATATTGAGAGTGTTTATTCTTTTTTATCATTTATATCCTCAAAACCAGAAATCATTTCAGAAGGTACAATTAAGTTTCCATGTAATAAATGTGATCTTAGGAGGTTTGATGCATTTAAAAAAAGTTGGGTGTCATCTACTGTGTTTTATTTTTTGAAAATATTATGCTTGTGGTATCAACGTAGTGAACACAGTTCTAGAGAAAATATTAATAATGTTGTTCTAGATCCATCATGGTTTCAAACTTTTGTAAATGAGGTTGTTGGTCCACATTTTCAAAAAACTAAAACACAATATGGTATTGATTTCACTCATGAGTTAGAACCATACAAATTTTATTATATTCTGATGTCTAATGAGTATTCCTTATATTTTGGTTATAAGATAAAAAAGTTTAAATCATTTGAAAATTTATTGCTAAAACATTAGATATTGTAATGTCAAATAGGTTTTTTGATCATATATTATCTTTTCTTAAAGCAAGGATACCTTAAGGAAATCTGTTTCCTATAAATGTCTATGAGAAAAAAAGTTTAATTCATAATTTGGGTCTTGGTTATCAAAATATTCTTGTATTTTAAAATTATTTCCTCTTAAATTATAGTGAAAATGAGTAGTTAGTTAGTTATCCTACATATGGAGAACTGAGGTACAAAGAGGCTCAAATAAGTAATTCTAGATGTATTTCCCACTTAGATCCATATTACAAAATTTTTTTTATGTCACAGTACATAGAGTAATTGATTTCCTAGAACAAAACCAATATTTTAATTGGTAAAATATTAAATCATTCTTTTTATGGTGACTTGTGGAATCATTTTAGTGAGGTACATCCATATTTTTCTTCAGAATTCAGTAACATGTGATTGGGTGCGGAGTGTCTAAGGCTCATCTGCCACTCATATGAAGAGTTGATTGAAAAATTCATTCGGCCAAATGCCTCAAATGAAGAGATTTTAAGGATTTCTGAAAGACTCTTGTAGACTGAGACCACAGAGGAGAAAGAAGTGTGGATAGACGAGCAAGACCGAATCATCGCCCAAGGCTCCAACCAAGGAAGAATCACCTTGGAGGAATTCATCCAAATAATGGATAGAATGATTTATCACCTTAAAAAACATATTAGGGAGGATCCAGACACCCAGGTTAGTACTCTTCACTAGGAATTATATAAATCATTTGACTCAAATAACCATAGTCTTGTGTTTAACAATTCTGTGAGCTCTTTCAACACGTAGTTGTCCTTGTGTGCGAATATTGGTTTCCGAATTTTCCTTAAATTGAATTAATAAAAAATTATAGTTGGTGAGTGTGATTGGGTTTTTCTACTGATGGTTTCTATCCACTTGGTTCTTACGATAGTCAATATTCTTTTTGGCCCATTTTTATAACTTCGTACAAATAACCTCATTTGATGTTTATGAGTAATCCATATTTTTTACCTTAATAATTTTATGATATCCCAAAAAAGAATATTTATGTTTATTTGATTCCATTTACCGATGAGTTAAAATTATTATGGAGTAATGGTTTCAGTACAAATGATGTTGTTTCAAAAAAAATCCTAATGAAATCTGTATTAATGCAAAAATTTAATGGCTTTGTAGTATATTTCATGTTATATGGATGAATTACACATGGTCCAAAATTGTGTTCATATTTTATGAGTCAAAGAAAAATAGTTATTCTCATCAATGGGAGAAAAAAATCAAATTACCATATTAAAAATTTATGATTTTCATGTAATATTGGAAATAATTCTACTGATTGAATTTATAGGTTTGTTAAATTCATCAATTTGGGGTGTAGTAATAGAAATATCTTATTTTTTCTGATACATCTAGATGGATAAAATAGATTATGATGCACTTGATGGACTAAATAAATATGTTGTTCTTATTTTGTGTAAGATGAAAAAATCCATCTTTATTTGATTCAATGGATTATTTGATATTATATTTTCTTTATAAATAAAAATGTAGAGGGCTGGTACAGTTTTTATGGATGTACGCGTATGACAGATTCATTCAGAAAGTGAATAAAATGGAATGTAACAAAGCCTCAGTTTAAGGGTCAACTGTATAAGATTATTTAAAGTATAAAATTTCTTTATTATGGTCCAATTATTTCCAATGCGAATATCCTTCAAAACATAACTGAATAGGCTGTAATGAGGTAAATATTATCAATGTACTAATTATTGAATTATCAATTTTTAATCAGCCTAAAATTAGATTTGGTGGATTTTATAAATTTTGGATTTCAGATGATGAACATCACATGGCACAAACATTTGTTTTTCTCAATTTTGGAGAAATGATAGGATTTTTATAGTGATTTCTACTACCACATATTCTTCAATTATTTTTTTGAAAAAAATATTTAATATTATTTTAATTTTAGATTAAATGATGATCATATCTAGAAACAGTTTCAAAAAATTACACGAGTTTTTCTTGAAGAACATTGTCTATGAAATTTTTACTATTAGTTTCAAGGACTGGTAAAATAAAAATCTAATTGATTAAGATGTGTAATAAATTTATTATTATTTTTATATTGTTAATTTTTTTCCATTTTTTCTGTTATCACAACATGTTGATAAAATTTATAATCGATTGTGTGTATTGACTAATACACCATAAAAAATAATAAAATTTAATAATGGAAATGTGGTGAATGTTTTTCTATTTCTTACATGTTTATATGGTGAATCAAAGAATAATAATGAATAGTGGTGTTTTCTTTATATCATCCCATTGTAGAAAAATTGAAGTTGAATTTTATGGTATTATGGATACAATAATTAAATTGTGTTATTTAAGAATGAATAATATAATGATATTTAAATTCTATTTGTTTTAAAAAAACTAATTATGTGTTCATTAATGCCAAGGAATTTTCACCAATAAATATCAAATCCTTCTTATAGTAAATTAGACTTTTATATTAGCTTATCAAACTTATAAAATATATTATGAAAATTATTATTATTCTTCAAGAGAGTGAATTTATTGGTGCAATATTATAAAAATCAAATCCCATGAAAATAAGTTTGTGAAAAAATTATGTGGTTCTATTGAAGTAAAAGGAATTAAAAATATTCAAAAGATAGCTCTAAATACACCTTTTCAAAAAATATTCATTAAAATATATGATGAAACCCCACATTTATGGGTTGATAGTGATGGTGATTTTGATGATGTAACAAATTAATTTTAATTAACAAGTGATTATGGAGTTGAAACTCCTATGGAAGTTGTTGATACTAAGGAGGAAGATGAGGAATAATGACACAATTACATGTTGGTTATGTACAATATATATATATATATATAATAATCAAGATCAATAATTTGATGACAACTTTATTTTCATGTTTTAGATGGCTGACGAGACTTATGATGACATCTTACATGACCTCCGAGAGGTTGTAATACCTTGTGATGAGCCTACAGATATGTTATAAGGTCCTCATGTTATAGGTAGTGCATCAACATAGAGGGGTATTGGTCTTGTGGGATTGATAATTCTACACCCTCTTCCTAAGCTATGTCTGCATCAAGATTTGCATCCATGAATTTGAAGGTATCTTTAGTTGTGTAATTTAATCAATTTTATTTATAATTTTATTCATTAATTTATTTATGTAAAAATTGTTTTATTATATGTTATGTTTTCCAATATTATTTTCGTATAGTTGTTGGGTAGGGGAGTGTATAAAGACTCATTTTTTTCCTGTTAATACTTTTTAATATTTCTAAAAATATTTCCAGAGGTAGGCATTAAGACGACATGCGATTCCAAGGCCAAGAGTGCCCGAAATAAATTAGAAAAAATATTATGTTTTGTTATACAATTCACGTGATAGAAATGTGATATCACCTAAATGGTAGATTTAATCATAAATATAAGGCCACAGTTGATTCTGGAGCATAACATTTACCCTAGGCGGCGTATAACATTTATCTTCATAGTCCTTCTATAGAAAACACCACAGAGGGAATTTATGTAAATATAATAAATAAAATAATTAAAATTCAATTATTTCATCTCCAATGAAGAATCAAATAACTTTTGAACGGGGACACGGATTGGAAATCTGACACCGTCATTGAGTTTGGAATGGGTTGTTTTTCCTAGGTACGGCATAATGTGAGTGAGCACAGAAGTTTTAGATTTCAGGACTGCTGACAGTTTTCTATTAATAAATGTTCTAGGAAATGAGCCAAGGTTAGCTTATTTTTCTCCTGGATGGCAGAGCTCTGACCGACTTTGATTCTATGTCTGAACTTCATCTAATCACTATGATAATTCATGCGCTAATAGATCATAGTGCAGTAGACAAAACCTTAGATCCAAATTCGAGGTAGGATTTATTTTCAGATTCTACAGTCCCCCAATGGAATCATTTGTTGAATTTTTCAATTTATGATGAAATTATATTATTTAAAATCTATTTTTATGGAATAAATAACAATGACTATCATCTATCTTCATTCGGGATCGCCCGTTCTTCTTGTTCTTCACGTTCTTCGTCGTTCTTCAGTGATAAACATTTCTCCATGCTCAAATGTCCTCTGATCTAAGAGAAAAAACCATATCCGTGAATCCCTTGACCCGAAGAGTCTTGATCTAATATCATTTTAAATTTTTAAGTGTTAGATGATCCACGAAAGTGAGCAAATGATCTTCCAAATTTTCATCCAGTGGAGACATCGAAGATTCTTCGAGTTGAGGCCACCGCTATGTATATCGGGTCCCAAGGAACCAGGATCTTGTCTCAGATCTATTTATCGAATACTAGAGTGACCATGGGGGTCTATGAAAAGTGGCGACACATGGGTTATGGAAAGGGTGGATCTATAAGGCCGAAACACAGTGGTTGGGATCGGTAGCAAGTTGCGGCGTGGGAGTTGGCGCAGCGGAGGCATGGAGCGGGGTAGTGTCCTGGCGGCTGGGAACGATGGTTGGGAACGGTAAAGTCCAATAGTAAGACGGTGGCACGGTGCGCTGGGTAGCGGCACAATTCGGAGCCACCAGCACGCCAACTGAGTGAGCCGGACCAGCTGGTTCGGGATGGTCCAGTTGGTTCTAACTGGGGTTTTTATTAAAAACACAGTATCTCTCAAACCAAGGGTCCATTTTACCTTCCATTCAAGGCCACATGACCCTTTCTTTAAGTCGAATATTCTAAGGCCAATTTGGGAACTTTTTATTTTGGTCATGAAGTTCAGTGTTATGAGACATTTAATTATAATAATAATAATATAATTATTATTATTTAAGAAACTTGTATCGGACCGTACATCTACATATGATGTCTGATTGACATGCCATCATAGGAGACACAACCCTAGAGTTGTGGTGGGATTTTCGTGAGTTGTTTTGGGAACTTAAACCAAATTTTGGGGTGTGGGCCCCATGATCCCCATTTTGGGCATTTGTGGTGAAATTTCACTTTTCATAGGGTGTCCATTTTGGAAAAATGAATGGTCGATCCTGTGTGCTTTTTCTAAGGGTATCACAATGATGTGATCTGTTTGAGGTGTTTTGGGATCAAGGCACGGGCCCTATGGGGCACTATTTGTGCACGGTTAGGTGGAATGAAGTTTTTTCACTGGGAGTTCGTTTCGGTCGAATGATTAGTCGACCCTAGATGTTTTTCTGAAAGATCTTGATAGTGTGATCTGTTTTTTTATCTAGGGCCATATGAAAGAGTCATGTCTATATAATTTTTTTTTCACCCTTCAGATCAGTAACGAGCAACATGCGCTCATCGGACTTTTATCTAGAGGTTCCATGTATTCTAAGAGTACATTGACACACCTTGTGGGAACTCGTTCACAGTTTAGTACCCGAGTATGGCTAAGTACACGGCCAGGAAATGAGGTAGGTTCACACATTATGGAGACCCCACACGTGTTGTGTACTAGTCTACGAACCTTCTACCTATCTTATATCATTCTTTTGGACTCATATTTTGGAATATGATTAGTCTATACTGATTTTTTTTCATGTAGAACTTGATGGTTCCCTCTATATTGGATTTTGTGATGCGATATGAGATTCCATGAGTGTGATTCCTATTTTAGGTGATTCTCGATGTTCCGGGAATGATGCCTATTCAAGGCGACGCTCGATAATGATTGTGATCATCCATGATTACCATAAAAGTATTGGGTTTACACTCCAGTGGAACTGGGTTGTGGAATTCTCAATGATCTTTTTGAGAGGTACCATCCAATAGGGATGGTTAGTGTAGTTTTTCAATGCCTTCCGAGTGGAACCCTCCAGCTAGGCTAGGAATGGGTCCTCGACACCAAAAGAGTAGAACCCTCTAGCATGTATGGGCTTGGGTCCTTGACTACACTAGAGTGGAACCCTCCAACTGAGATAGGAATGGGTCCTCAACAACACTAGAGTGAAACTCTCTAGTCGGGCTGGGTGTGGTTTCTCGATGAAACTAGAGTTAAACCCTCCATCCGGGCTAGGCATGGGTCCTCAACCATTCTTAGAGTGGAACCCTCCTGCCGGGTTGGCCATGGGTCCTCGATATTGAGACGACCTTCTTGATTCAGTTTAGTGAAGAGATGTTTGATGTCATCTTGGACTCATGGGTAAGAGGGGATTTTTCCCACCAAGATGTGTCCTTGTGATGTGACCTAAAACCCTACAAGTGAGATAGGCCCTCCCAAATAATATATTATCAAGGTGCGGTAGTTGATCCCCATTGACTTGTAGTTTAGAGTAGATGTGTGTGATGTTTGGAATCGATGGTGGTTACTTATGGAACTATTGTCTACTCTTTTCCTAGTCTGATCTTGTGATATGAATATACCCTTACTCTCTTTTGATTGGGATTCTTTGACTGATCATATATATATGTATCCTATTTTTCAGTACCCACTCCTTGGGTTTTGGTTACTCTCCATCCAAGAGAGGTGAAGATGCATGGGGTATGATGTGTTCTTTCCACGTCTAGATTCTTGTGGTTGGTGAGTCTACTCTCCTATTATATGTAGCAAAGACTTGATGAGAATTTCATCTTCTCACTATTTCTAGCTCCTTGTTCTTTGGATGAGTTTACTTCACTCTCGTGTGGGGTTGAGTTGTACTATTTATTGTACCTTGTTCTTCAAACTTCTCCCATCTTTAGTACCTCTCTTGATTATCCATTGAGCCATTGGGGAATTTTTCGGAGTATCATTATACTCACCCATTGTTGGGCTTCTCCCGGACCTAGTGTGCCCTTAAAGATGATGGAAAGGTTGACTGTAACTTCAGAGGAGCTTGTGATATAGGGCTCTTTGACTGCATATGGTGGTCATGAATTGGGATTTAGGAGGTGGGATCTCCTATATATTTTAATTTTCCAACTGTTTCTAGGTTGTGGAACTTTTCTAATTGGAAATTTTTTCCTCGTTTTTCCTTTAAGTTTACTTACAACACCTCTAGTCTTGCTGTTTAGAGGTAGATTCATGTTTTTGGTTTATATATATTAGTATTGTATCTTTTGTTTATTTTCCCTCTACACTTTTTTTAGTTGGTTGTGTGTGTGTGTGTGCAGGTACATAGGCAACGGCCATGTTGAGTTTTTTTGCCTTCAACACTTGTCGCTACCCCCTGGACTATGGAGGCAAGCTTGAGGTAGTTATATCTCGAGCCCCAGTATGGGTCGGTTCTTGAAAATGTGGTATCATAGGTGCTTCATTCCTTGGGATTTTTTTTGAAGGTTACATGAAAAGGTTGGTAGGCTTTTAGGGCAATAGTGTCAATGTTTATTGACATTGTCTCTCAGGACAGTGAGTCAAGTGATGGTGCAGCAACCGACGTAGACATTCACCAGGACCCTGATTACTCGTTTGTCTACTTGGAATACTGATAAATTTGTTGTACCGAACTTTGGTACATGAATAATATATTATTGAGTCTTTGATTGTCCTTATTGATTCATCTCCCCATAATTGTTGATATATATATATATGCTCGTTTGACCATAGTACTCATTGATCAGATTCAGTATTCCTCTATGATGATAGTTATCTATGAAACTAGCTCTGGTTTGTGATCATGATTCCATGGTATACGAGACCTTAGATTAGGATCCACCATGCAATCCCCTTCCTACAGGTGGGTAGGTAGTAGCACCTCTACCTATTGAGTAGTAAATAGCCCCAGTAGACCAAGATGAGGACATGCACATGCTGAACACACATTGTGAGTTCCAGTGTTAGAGACGGCTAAGATTCTATAGTAAGCTCAACCCTCATGCAATTAAGGTTTGGATGGAGTCAGTAGTCCACCTCTTCGGGATTGTTCGAACCCTAACAGATTATATGGTGTCTTTGTCGTCCATGATTTTTTTCACAGAATATATTTTTGTTGGTAGAGTTATGTTACTCAGATGCACAATGAGTCGATACTCTCATGGGATGACTTCTAGTAGTTGTTTTGTGAAGATTGCTACCAATATTGATTAACTCTATCCAGTTTCAGGAGCTACTAGAGCTTCAGTGGGGAGGGATAATGGTGGATGAGCATGTGACTAGATTCGTAGACTTTACTCGGTAATCTTTGAAAGTGGTCCATGATTGTAACTTCCAAGATCATTATTTTAAGAGGTTTATCTCTATAGAGATCTAAGTTAGTGTATTACCCTCATGATTTCCCAACTATGTTAGGGTGTTATAGCGAGCACTGAGGATAGAGAGTTTTCTATTGGGGGGCTCTAGTTGGATGGTTTTGGAAGTGGGTGCAACAGAGTTCAGACATCTTCTATAGCTAGTAGACGTCTGTTTGGCAGGCCCTTGATGGAGGAGGCCTTCCCTTGGTAAGACATGGGCACATGGTAAGGGACAATTTAGATCACCATGGTATCCATGGATAGGTTGCTTGTCATGAGACTACCCAACCAGACCTACTGAGTTTTCCAGGTAGTTTCTAGATGCACCACCATGGAATAGGTGGTTCCATAATCAGAAATATGCCATGTGAGGATAGGGTGGTCCCCAGGGAGGAAGTACTAGAAGGGGAGCAGGAAGAACCATGGTTGGTGAATAATTATGCAAGGTCCTTCCACCTCCCATAGGTGGCCCAAGTTATCCTCAAAGAGCTGCCAGTCAGGGGTCGTGAACAGCTGCATTTTATAGATATCTATAATTCTGCAGTGCATGAGATGATAAGAGATACACTATGTGTATTTTCTAATTTTTTATAGTATAATTTCTTAGACACTATGTGAGGTAGTATTTCCTCCTTGCTTCTCGCTTAAGGTTTTACCAAGGTGATGTGGGGAATCAGTGTAACCTTGAGTCGGCGTTGTTCAACATAGGTTTAAATACACAAGGAAAATGGGTTCTTCCTCCACCCATAAGTGTTTTTGTGATGCGAGAAAAACCATGAGGAAAAGTGAGTTCCATCCAAAGTAGATAGTATTGAGGTGTGGTGGATGATTACCTCTAACTTGTGTGTTCATGGGTATGGTTGTGCGCTGGAATATCAGAGTAAGTCCTATCATTTCCAGTGGATTTTTTCCTCTTGACATCATTTTTCTTTAGGTGCCACTAGTGGGTTCATCAGAGTGCTTATTTTGGATATTACTCTCCTTCCAGGATGTGAAAAGATTCCTGGGGTATACCATGTTCTTTATGTGTCTATCCTCTTGAGGTTAGATGGGTTTACTCACCTGCCTTGTTTCTTGTTACCTTGTATGCTCAACATCAAGCCTTGATACTGTAGTTATCAAGTACAGGTCAAGGTGATAAACACCCCACAAACAGAATAATGAAACTCACTATATGGTGATGGAATTAGTATCCCTCACCCTATGGATGTAGAGACACTATCTTCTGGGAGAGCGCTTTGTGGTTTTCTCAGACCAAAAGAGTCTCTGGTATGTCTTCACTCAGAAATATCTGATCCTAAGGCGGCGATGTTGGTTGAACATCCTACAGGACTATAACTTCAAGATAGTCTATACTTTGCAAAGAGGAATCATTGTAGCAGATTACCTTATCAAAAATTCCCAGGCTATCCAAACGTGGGAATTTTCAGAGTAATTAACTTCCTTGTAGCTGACCCTAGTAGAGAAAGAGGGTGGAGTTTTCTTCAGTCGATGGTGTTGACTCCTTATCTTATTGATCATGCAAGAGAGTCTCAGTTGTGTGACATAGACTAAGAGATCTGTAGTTACTCAAATATCAATATGTGATGCACTATATAGATATTCTTAAGGAGGGAATCGTGAGACCCTGGTCCAAGGACAAATAATGGTTTCGGTTGCAATATGGGTGAAGGATGAGCACCGAGTTTTGGTGGGTTGTTCCAGCCTCTTGAAATCCTAGAGTAGAAGTGGTATGGAATATCCAAAAACATTTCACAATTCTACCACACACAAAAAGGGGAAATGACTCTATCTGGGTAATAGAAGACTGACCCTTGAAGTTATTCTACTTTCTTGTTATTTGGGAGTAGAGTTCGGTGGAGTTTTTGGGGAAGTTGTACATACAAGAGATCATTTTACATTACAGGGTACCCCCTAAAATTGTCTCCAATCGTGATTCATGGTTTATGTCATGATTTTTGATAGGATTATAGAAGTCATTCAGGACCCATCTTTAGATGAGTATGACCCTTTTCGCCCCCATACCGAGCTCAAATTCAGGTATTAGAGGCTATGCTAAGGGCATGTGTGTTTCTTTTTGGTATGGAAGACAAGATATCCCCCAAGTTTCATTATGTCATTCGAGATCGTGAAGATGATCTCATTTTTTCCTACTTCCTTTCCCTACCCCTGAGCTGGATCAAGTGCATGACATTACCCACATGTAGAATCTGAGGAGATACTTTCATATTCCTATGCACTTCATTTAAAAGATCAGACCCTATGAGGATGGACCATCCCTCTGTTTTGCATGTTGTGGCTCCATGGAAACGTGCAAAGATCTTGGTAGTCGGAGAGCCATGTGTGATCAAAGTGCCCCGAGATTTTTCCCTATTTTTTTTAGGACGAAAATATTGAAGGATGGAATGATGTAAAGAACTATTTTGCCCTTATAATAATTTAGAATATTTCTACTTATATTTCCAGATCCAGGCACTAATAAAGCATGTGATTTTGTGGCCCAGAGGTCCTGAAATAAATTATAAAAAAATATTATGTTTTTTATATAATTCATGAAATGGAAATGGTAAAATACTTAAATGGTAGCTTATATCATAAATATTAGTCCACAATTGATTTCAGAGCATGTCGTTTACCCTAGGGAGGGTATAAATTGTATTGATGTGGGACTTCTGTAGAAAATGCCATGGAGGGCGTTTTCATAAATAAAATTATTAAAATTCAGTTATTTTATCTTGAATTCCAAATAAAATAACTTCTGAATGGGGAACCATATTGCAAATCTGAGACAACTGCTGAGTTTAGAATGCGGTGTGTTTCCTAGGTGCAACATAAAGTGAGTGGGCGTAGAAGTTTCAGATTTTGCAATCACTGATAGTTTATTATAAATAATATTTTAGAGAAATGAGCCAGGGTTAGCTCATTTCTCTCTCAGATGGTGGAGATTTGGCCGACCGTGATTTAATATCCAAACATCATCAAATCTTGATGAAAATGAAGGCGCTAGTAGATCAGATCGTGACGAAAATGCGGCTCTGGCAGGCAGTGGATTGGTGGATGGTCTCAAAGGCAGGCAGTGATGTGGGAGCATGCATGGCAAAGCAACGGGGCAGTGCAGTGGCTAGGTTGAACGGCTCAGCGGATGGGCGCAATAGAGTCAGGGGGACAAGGGAGGTGTAGTGTGATTTGTGTCAGCATAGCTGGGAGTTAGTGGCAGTCCTTCTAAGCAAGTTGGATCAGCCGGTTTGGGCCGGTCTAGTTGGTTCAGACCACTGTTTTTTTTAAAAACCCCATATCTCTCAAAACAAGGGTATGTTTTTCATGTCGTCTGTGGTCACGTAGCCCCTATTTCAAGGAGGATATTTTGAGGCCACTTTAGTAAATTTTTGTTTTCGGATCAAATTTTGGTGGTATGAAATGTCTGATTATAATAATAACAATATAATTATTATTATTTGGGAAACATGTATCGGACCGTACGTATACATACATTGTTAGATTGGTGTGCTATTAGAGGCGATGCGACCCTAGAGTTGAGGAAGAAATATCAATACAAGTTTCGAGCGCTGAAACCTAATTTTGGTGTGTGGGTCCCATGATCCTTGTTTTGGGTGTTTATAGTGAAATGTCACTTTTTTACCGAGTGTCTGTTATGAACAAATGAATAACTGATCCCATTGTGGTTTTTTGAGGGGATTGCAATGGTTTGATCCATTTCAGGTGTTTGGGATCGAGTCATGGGCCCCATGGGGAACTATTTCTGTAGAATGTTGTGGAATGCAGTTTCATCACTGGGAGTATGTTTCAAGCGAATGATTTGTCAACCCTATGTGTTTTTCTGCAAGGATAATGACGGTGTGATCTTCTTGGTTATACAAGTCCGTATTCAAGAGGCATTTTGGTAGAATTATGTTTTTAAGCTTTGGATTAGTAATAATAAATGTATGCTTGTCAGCCTTTTGGATAGAGGTTCCATGGACTCTAGGTGTACACTGGCACACCATGTTAGTACTAGTTCATTGTTTAGTACCTGAGTATGTCTAGGTACATGGCTAGGTGATGAGGTAAGGTCACACATCATGTGGACCCCACACACATCGTGTACTACTCTACGAACCTTGTACCTCTTGTGTCGCCTTCTTTAAGACTCATATTTTGGCATGCGAGTATCCTATCTTGAGTATTTCTTCATGTAGAACATGATGTTTCCTTCCAAAGTGGCTTTTGAGATGTTATATGAGATGATATGAGTGTGATACCAATCTGAGGTGATGCTCTCTGTTAAGAGCATGACACTTATTCGAGGCAACTCTCGATGATGACTGTGATTAGGCCTAATCACAAGAATAGTACCATTTTTACCATCCATTGGGATTAGGCTGTGGAATTTTTGATGATCTTTCTAAGAGGTACCATCCAGCAGGGATGGCCAGTGTAGTTTCTCAATGCCTTCTGAGTGGCACCCTCTATCCAGGATGGGAATGGGTCCTCGACGACACTATATTGGAACCCCCCATTGGAGTTGGACATGGGTCAATGACGAAACTAGATTGGAATCCTAAAATCAGGTTGGGCATGGGTCCTCAACCCTTCTTAGAGTGGAACCCTCCATCAAGGATGGGCATGGGTCTTCAACCTTGAGATGAAATTCTTACTTCAAATCAGTGAGAAGATTTTCTTTGTTTTCACCTTGGACTCATGAGTAAGAGTGGCACTTTTCCCACCAAGATGCATCCTTATGATGTGACCTAAAACCATATGGGTGAGATAGGCCCACCCAAAGTGGATAGTATAAAGGGGTGGTGATTTATCCTCTTCGACTTGAAAATTATAGCATACATGTGGGATTCTAGGCATCAATGGTGGATACTTTTGGAACCATTGGCTACATTATTCCTAGGATGACCTTGTTAGATGGATATCCCCTTACTCTCCTTAGTTTGGGCTTATTTGACTAAGCATATATATGTATCCTATTTTTCATTACCCACTCCTTGGGTTTTCATTACTCTCTTTCCACAAGAGGAGAAGACGTGCGAGGTATGCCACGTGGTTTTCTTGTCTATGTTCTCTTGGTTGTATGAGTATACTATCCTACTGTAGGTATTGAAAAATCATTGAGAAGTTTATATTCTCATGGATTCTAGCTCTTTGTGATTTAGATGAGTTTACATCACTCTCTTTTGGGGTTGAGCTATACTTTTTACTACACCTTGTAATATCTATTTCCCCCCTCTTCAGCACCTATATTGTTGCTCCCTTGAGGCTTTATGTAATTTTACTAAGTATCTTTATACTCACCACTAATTGGGCTTTTAACACACATGGTGTTCCCTTACAGATGATGGACAGGTTGATTGTGACTTTAGAGGAGCTAGGGATATCAGGTGCTTGGATTGTTTTTGGTGGTTGTGACTTGGGATTCAAGAGTGGGGATCTCATATATATTTTACATTTCTACCTAATGTAGGATTGTGACACATTTCTTGTTGGGTGTGTATTTTTTCCCTTTTTCCTTTCAATTTACATACAACACCGGTACTTGTACTATTTAGAGGTCAATGCATGTTTTTTGTTTATATATAGTAGTATTTTATCTTTTGTTTCATTTCCTTGTGCACATTTACATTGAGTCGGTTGTGTGTGTGTGTAGAGGTACTTAAGAAAAGTCTAACTCAATTTTTTGTTCCTTCGGTGTTAGTCACCACCCCTTTGCCTATGGAGGCGGGCTTAGGGTAGTTATGGCTCAAGCCTTGGTATAGGTCAGGTCATGACAAATTTCTATTCTATGGAGTTATTTTTCTAAATCATGGGTGATGTGGGATCATATTCCCATTGATGTTCGGTAGAGCATGTTTGATCATTTGGTGGTATGTAAAAAATATAATAGTTATTTTAAAATTTATTTAATTATTAACTTAATATTATTAATAATATCTAGTGTTTATGGTATCCCATCAATGAAAAAATTAGGGCCTCTATCTGGGTGTTCTATTAAGTCTTCATGGGTGACTAATGTCATCAGTTTTTGCATAATATGATGAATAGATCCAAGAACAAATTTGGAGTTAGATTTTTTAATTAGGCTTGCTGGAGTCATCGAACCAATTACATATCATATCAATTTTGGGATGGATTGTGCTCATATTGTTTAAAAGACATTTTTCAGAGGATATCATCAATACACTGGTAGAACCAGGGGAGATGGTAGGTCACCCATAGAGATGGAAGTCAAATATTCAATATTCATCGACGATGTCTGGAAATTAATTTTACTTAAAAATTTATAAAAATTTAATTGTAAAATATTTATTTTATTTTTTATATAGGAACATAAGAAGACTGATATTATAGACTTTTACATATTCAAAAGGATGTACCTGGACCCTATCACTGTAGATATTAATGGTGGTCGACAGTGCAATATTTTTATTAGTATTATTATTTTTATATTTAAAATTAACTAAAATAAATTTTAACAATTTTAAATTCAAATTTCATTTCAAGGAGTCATATCAGTTCATGACTTCATACACACATGATTAGAGTTGGGCTGATACTGAGGGACATTCCCCCATTGTACTGGAATTTGATGATTCTGCATGGATGTAGGCGACTCGGTATGCCTTTGAGAAAGGAAAAGTTATTGTTATCGGATCGCACATGATGTCTAAGAGTTTTAATGGTACTATTGCAATGTCATCATCCATATCAGGGGAAGTTGATGGAGAGTCTTCATCATAGGTTTAAAAGTATGAGGATAAGATGCAAGCTCCTGATGAGGTTATAGAGACCCTATGTAGAGATCTGGAATAGTTTTTTCAACAATATGAGCAGTATGACGAGGGGCAACATCGTGAGTATGTGAAGGAGTAGTAGAATATAATGGAGTACATTCGATGTTTGGAATAGGGTATAAGGATAAAGTTCCCTCCACCACCTCCTCCAAATGGCCCTCCCCATCCCTAGTGATTTATATGTTTTTTATATATATTTATTATGTTAAACATTTTAATGAACTTTTTTTGTAAATATTTTTATTAATTTGTAAATTTAGAGTTTTTTATATTATGTTTTTTATATTATTACATAGTTATTTATCTTTCTCTTTTTTTTTGTGATTATTTTTATTTACTATTTTTTATTTTTTCTTTTTATTTTTATGATTTTTTTAATTATTTGCGATGAGACACTAATCCCATCACAAATAGTTATTAAATTTATTTACAATGGGATTATTTGGATTTCACAAATAAGTGTATATATATATATCAATTATTTTTTTGAAAGAGAAATCCTTGTCACAAGAAATTAGTTTTTCGATGGATGGTTTCAAAAAATGTATTTGAAATGCGTTTTTCAGTAAGAGGCCATTTTTATGGGATATTGATGAAAATAATGTATAATTTAGTAGTTAATACCTTAAAATTATTAGCATTTTATCATCCTTGTAATATTGGAACACATATTTTGAATAAAACTTTTATTTTTTTTTAAGATTAGTCACATATTCTTACTTAAGAAGATCTCGGGATAAAAATAATTTTAAAAATCACTTATTTTTTAACATTTAAATTAATTAATTTTATAGATCAATTTATTTTCATTAAATAAAATTAATTGATTCATGAGGATAATAAAATCATTATGTGTGGGAGAATTTGGGATGTAATTAATTTTCACATGTTTTCCATATCATTTTAAGGAAATTAATACGATTGTCAATCTAAAATGTGCTTTAATTTATAAATAATTGATTTTAGATATTTTTCAGTGAAATTTTTTATTCTTTCCATATATGTTCAAAATAAGTGTTTTTTGTTACTTATTATTGAAATTTTATCTTTTTTAAATTCCATATATTGTGACCAGAAATGTTTTGAATAATTTTAATTAAAATTTAATTGAAATAATTTTTTGAAGAAGTTTTGGAAGGTTTTTGGTTTTTGAAGTTAATATTTAAGAATTCCATATCACTATTAATAAGGTTTATTTTATTTTTCAAATCTAGGATTCTTTTCCAAATATATTTAATATTAAAATTATAATTATGTATTGATATTTTCATAATTTTTATTCATTTTTGAAATAGTGTGTAGGACTAATTCTTATACTCCCGCATAAGTGTAAAATATTTCCACAACGTAATGATATAATACTGTAAAAACCATGTAAGAGTGAACAAAAATGACATAATAGTGTACCAAAAACCACATAATAGTTGGTAAATATCAACAAATAAGGTTTTCCCCCATGTAATAAGATTCCCCTTGTAAAAATAACCTCATGTAAAAATAATCCCCTATGATATGATGATTGTGTAATAAGATATTGTGTAAAATGATCACACTTTACCAAATTCAAGGATTTTTCGATGTTGTAAAAGATTGAAATTAAAATGTTCCAAAGGATCTCTACTTTTCTATTTGATGTTAAAATAAGGGAATAACCTCATCTTTTGTCAATGAAAATAAACTCATGAAGGAAATCATTGAATCATTCCAAGGAAACTAGAAAGAATTTAACTAAGCTAGGATTTTCATCTAAATTCATATGTATTGGAGATTATTGACCTCGCCTATTTTGATAATCCGAATTATGCTTTCACATACTTTGATAATCCCAAATAATGTTTATATATATACATTAATTCTTTCAATCTATGACATTCTGTTATCAAGTTGATAATAATATTAAAATAATATTTGAAATATGTTAATCAATGTTTATCTATGTTTATATGAATTTTGAAATAATTATAACTCAATCGGATATGTTTTTTATAAAGAAGATAAGTATTAAGTCACTAATATTCTTATAGCTACCGATACACATAGTCACCGATAAGAAAAGGTCACCGATATGCAGAGCTACCGGTATTTATAAGTCCACCAATAAGAACATGTCACTGAAAGATCAAGTCCACCGATATAGACAGCTACCGATGGAAGCAAATCTACCGATGATAATGTTCACACTGATGATGAATGGTCGCACTAATGAGAACGGTCACACTGATGATGAACGGTCGCACCGTTGATGAACGGTCGCACCGATGATGAATAGTCGCACCAATGAGAACGGTTACACCGATAAGAATGGTCGCACCAATGGAAATGTTTGTGATGATCACAAGATACCGATACAAAGTTTACCGATACTAACGAGCCACCAATACAAGTGAGCTACCAACAGACTAAGAGCTACCGATAGAATTAGTCACCGGTACATAGAGCTACTGATACACAGAGTAAAAGCTACAGATACAAGGAGCTACCAGTACAATGAAAAAGAGCTACAAATAGGAGCTCACTGATATAAAAAGTCCACCATTACATATCTACCGACAGAAAGATACTTATGAAAGACTTACAATTCACTGATTCTTAAACTCTATACTCTGATAATATTATTTATTTATCAAGAAACAGTCATATTTGATGATTTTAATAAAATCAATGTTATTTAAGGATTGTTGTTGGCATGTCAAGGAACCGTACCTCATACATGTAAAAAGGTAATCATTCCCATTGCCCGAGATGAAAGCTATAAAAGGAAGGACAAAGACCGGGTAAAAAAAGAACATGAAGTTGCGTGTGTTTCACAAAAATGGAAAAATAGTGATGTAAAGTAGTGCATACAAAAAGACTACATCCATACTTTGAGAACACTGGACATACACGAATTGAATCATACACGAAGAGAACAAAAACTTAACTTCAGCCAAGGAGTGAAGAACTACAAGGAGATTCCCATATACTCATACTGATCAAGCTGAACTTGAAAACAAAGGAAGCAAACGACACTCTGTTTTCCAAACAAAAACCAGAAAAGGAGTCAGAAGAATTTCTGTCAAATCAAAAGGAGTCCAGAGCTGCACTTCAAATAACTAGAGCATTCTTAACTCATATCTACTCTCTTAGTGATTATTCTATTTACATTTTGAGTAGTGTGTGTACTCTGTATATATTATACAAACAACTGTCTCTAATGCTAAACTTGAGGATTTCTAAATCCTCACACAAACCTTCCATAACTCTTTTGTATCCCACTGTGGATGGTGGTAGAGGTCAAGTAAGACCTGGAAAACCATCGTTATGTTCTTTTTTTCCCAAGTAGAATTGTGGTAGAGTTCATAGTACCTGGACAGTCTCTATACTGTTGTTTACCCCGATCTAGGGTGTGGATCAAATTTATATAAATATTTTGAGAGGACTAAGTTTCAGCTTGAGATTAAACCACTTGGTTATATCTGCTGTGCATCTTAGATTAAGTCTAAAGGATAATATATATTATATATTCCACTACTATTTACTTTGAAATACAAATATATTTTAAAGTTACTTTGATAGTTAAACTATAAAGTGTTTGTATGTACTGTAAATCATTGGGTTAGCTTCAAAAGTTCATTAATCTTCAGATTAAATTAACTGATAACTAATGAATCTCATGAGAACTTAACTGACCATTTACTATAATACAAATTCACTACAGTTTAACTTAGTTTTTAAATTGTGGTATTTTTAGAGAAATATTTTTTAACTAAAATTTCTATTGGAACTCAATTCACCCCCCTATTGAGTATCCACTCTGACCAAAATTTGGTATCAAAGGTTTGTTTTGTTTATCAAAGTTTTTAAAATACTCTGTTTTTTAACTGTGATTTTAGTTGTATCTCAAAGATCTTAAAATTAATGTTAGTTCTAAATTTTATTTATTTAAATACATTTTCTAAAATCTAACTATGGACAATAGATTAGAAGGTGTTTCTGCTAACATTCCACCTTTTTTTAATGGTACAAATTATGCTCAGTGGAAGCTTAAAATGAAAATTCATTTGTATAGTATGGGATTTGACATCTAGACTACTATAGAGACTCAATATAAAATTCCATAAACTGAAATAACTACTTGGTATAAACCTAATAAAACTGCTTACAATAATAATTGTAAAGCTATGAATGCCCTGTATTGTGCTTTAGGAGATGAAGAATTTAATCGCATATCTGCTTGTAAAACTACTTATGAAATTTCGGAGACTTTGGCTATTTCCCATGAGGGTGAAAACAATGTCAAATAAATGAGGTTGAATACCTATAAAATTAAATATGATAATTTTAAAATGAAGCCTGATGAACCCATATAGGAAATGTATATCAGGTTCAATGAGATTGTCAGCACTATGAGCTCTCTTGGTAAAGCTATTCCTGCAAAATAACAAATCATGAGGATATTAAGATGTCTACCAGAAAGGTGGAGAGGCACGTCTATTTCCATTAGAGAATAATGAGACATCAGCAAACTGCCTGTTAAGGAATTAATTGGTAAGCTAATGATGTATGAGGAAGAGCTAAAGGTCAACAAAGAAGAGGATTATGAACTAAGGAAGAAGTTAGTAGCCTTCAAGACATCTGCTTCAAAGAGTAATGACAAAGGAAAACTTCAAAGTGAATGTGATAGTTCAAGCATTGATGAGAAGGCATGTGATAGTGATTCAAAGATGGATCAAATAGCTATAATATTCAAGAAGTTCTACAGGAAGAAGAAATTATTCAGAAAATCAAATTACAAAGGAAAATATGACAACAAAGGTCATTGGAAGAATGACTGGAAAAATCCTAATAAGAGTGATGAGATTGTGTACTATGAATGAAAAAGGAAAGGGTATGTGAAAGAAGACTATCCAAAATTGAAGTTCAAAAAGAAATTTGACTACAAGGACAAAAACTATAAGAAAGAAATTGTAAGAACTATGATTAATGAATATGACCTTCCAATTTACGTTTGGGATGAAGCTGTAAATACAACTTGTTATGTTATCAATAGAGTCTTGATTATACCTGTTCTTAAGAAGACCCCTTATGAGTTGTGGAACAAAGGGAAACCTAAAGTTAGTGATTTCAGAGTTTTTGGTTGCAAAGTCTTCATTCTCAATATGAAGGATAATCCAGAAAAATTTTCATCCAAGAGTGATGAAGTAATATTTTTAGGATATTCACTTTCTAGAAAAGCCTATAGAGTATTTAATAAGAGAAAAAAGTGTGTGGAAGAGTCCGTTCACATCAAATTTGATTAAACTGATCCACATGAACCTAAACCTTCGCTTGAAAATATTGAAGAAGATTTGTTTGTTCTGAACCATAATGACAAAAATAGTGACCCTATTGTTAAGTCAACCAGCTCTAGAAATGTTCCAGAACCTAATTCATATGAATCTGAACCTTGAGAAGAACGTGAAATTTCTAGTCCTACCTTTACTAGATCAACTAGGATTCTAAAGAATCATCCTTTGGATGTTGTTTTTGGTAATCTTGATAGAGGGACACAGACTAGAGCTTCTCCTAGAAATTAGGTTGAACATCAAGCCTTTCTTTCACAGTTATAACCTAAAAATATCAATGGTGTAATCAATGATGAATTTTGGGTAATGGCTATGCAATAAGAGTTATATCAATTCGAAAGAAACAATGTCTAGGAATTAGTAGAAAGACCTAAGGACACTTTGACCATAGGCACTAAATGGGTTTTTAGAAACAAAGTGTATGAGTTTGGAAATATAGTTATAAAAAAAAGAAAGGCTAGTTTCTCAAGGATATAGTCAAGAGGATGGTATAGACTATGAGGAAACCTTTTCCACTGTAGCTAGATTAGAAGCTATTAGGATCTTACTTGCCTATGATGCTCATCTGAATTTCATGTTATATCAAATGGATGTTAAAAGTGGTTTTCAAAATGGTTTTATAATTTAAAATGTTTTTCTTGAACAAACACCTGGATTTACAAACCCCCATTTCCAAAATCACGTTTTTAAACTTTCTAAAGCTTTATAGGGTTTAAAATAGGCTCCAATAGCCTGGTATGATAGAATTACAAATTTTCTTATTTCAAAAGGTTTTACTCAAGGAATTGATGATCCAACTCTCTTTATTAAAATAATTTCCAAAGAAATTTTGATAGTACAAATCTATGTTGATGATTTATTTTTGGATCTTATAAACATTATTTATGTATAGATTCTTCTAGGAGTATGAAAAATGAATTTTAAATGAGTTTAATGGGAGAACTCAAATATTTTCTTGGATTTCAAGTTTTTAAAAATGAAAAAGGAATTATTTTGAATCAAAATAAAATATACAAAGGATCTTTTAAAACATTTTGGTTTGGATAGTATTAAGGAAAGTGATACTCCTATGAGTACGGTTTGTAAATTGGGCATTGATGAAGCCGGGAAACTAGTGGATCAAACAAGTTACAGAGGTATGATTGGAATTTTACTTTACCTTACTACTAGTAGACCAGATATTATGTTTAGTGTATGAATGTTTTCAAGATTTCAAGCTAATCCTAAAGAATCTCATTTTCTTGCTGTTAAAATAATTTTTAAGTATCTTAAACATACTGCAAATTTAGGTTTGTTTTATCCAAAAGGACAATCATTTCATTTAATGAGTTTTTCAGATGCTGACTTTGCTGGTTGCAAGTTGGATAGAAAGAGAACATCTGGAACATGTCATCTTTTAGGAAATTACCTAGTATCTTGGTGTAGTAAGAAATAGAAACTTTTTTCATTATCTACTGCTAAAGTAGAATACATTTCTGCTGGTAGTTGTTGTGCACAAATTTTTTGGATAAAACACACTCTTTTGGACTATGGATATGGTTTTAATCATGTTTCAATAAACTGTGATAACACTAGTGCAATTAATATCTCTAAGAACCATGAGTCTCACTCTAGGACCAAACACATTAATGTAAGGCACCATTTATTGAGAGATCATTACCAAAAAGGTGATATTACTCTTGAATTTATAGGTACTGAACATCAATTAGAAGACATTTTCACCAAACCATTAGGTTTGGATAGGTTAAGTTACATTAGACATGAGTTAGGAATGATAGATCACTGTTATATCTCACCGGTATGAAACCTCGCTGGTATGAGACCTCACTGATATACCTCACCGGTATGAAACCTCACCGATATACCTCACCAGTATGAGACCTCACCGATATACATCAATGGTATGAAACCTCACCAATATACCTCACCGGTATGGACCTCACTGATATACCTCACTGGTTAGTGGATCTCACCATTAGGAATTCTCACCGGTACACTCTACCGTTAGTATGCGTTGTTTTAAACTTCTGTCTGCCGCCAAAATCTATATCATTTATACTTTACTTATTTTATTTTAATTATTTATTTTATGATTCCTAAATGATAAAATGAAGTCCTAGTTACTTATCAATCCACCGAACCTTTCCTTTACCCTCAAGCCTTAGCTCCCAAATCTCCCGAAAACCCTATGTTCCTCGAACCAAAGATGGAAGAAACCAAACTCCCTACTGTTAGAGATGACATTGATGAGCTGAATGTGGAAAATCAGAAGATAGAGCCAGAAGCAAGTAGTAGTATCAATAGATTAAGGTCCGGGATACGAACAGTGAACCTGCATTTACAAAATAGAGTTATTATGATCAAAAAATAGCTATGTGTGGAATGAATGTTGTCTAGTAAATCATTAGTTCTAGAGGTTCTGGAAGATCAGAAGTGAGTATAATTATTTTTGAACAACAATGGCCCCTACTATCCAAAGCTAGTGAAATAGTTCTATGAGTTTGTGAGTTTTGAGAAATCAGAAGTCGAGATTAGGATGATATTTTTCGTCAATGGTAAGGAAATAATAATTTCATATATTGAGTGGGATGAATACCTGAAGGTTCCACAAGAAGGTGTTTCTGGATATTTCTCAAAATCAGTACCACCTAAAAGCGACATATTTGATTATGAGACTACCTTAGAGGAGCTCACCAGTAGTGGCAAGAAAAGACATGTTGTGGCTGCTGAAATGGATGGAGAGAACAGATTGTTGTTCAAGTTTGTTCATCATGTTTTAATTACAAGGAAGGGGGACTTTGGAAATTTGAGATATCAATATATCTATCTACTACATCTCTTGAGACGTGGTGTGAAAGTAAATCTATGCAGGCTGCTAATGATTCAAATGGAGGATATGACCATGCCAAAATCAAAGACCAATGCATTATTCTTTGCCAAGTTGATCTCAGTAATGATTAAGGTAAAAGGAGTAGCTGAGTCTCAGGATGAGACAGTAGTGGTAAGAAACAACTTCTGTATCACAAGCACAGTATGTAAATACATGAAGATAAACTAGAACCCATGGAAAAGAGAGTGGTTTACTGATGACAAAACGTTATATGATAATTTCAATCTTGTGCATCATCCTTTAATACCTAAGGATGTGAGGGATCCATTTCTGGGACCTGATTAAGAAGAGCCACAGTATAGTGATGATTCAGAAGAGGAATATTCCTCTACAACAGATGGAGGAGATCCAGACATGCCTCCTAGCCCAACACCTGAAATTGTATCACATGAAAAGGAGAGTGCTTCTTTGAACCTACCTAGTACAGAAACTATGTTGGGTATTAGCAATAAAGAGGCACATGTGGATGAGGAAGACCAACAGAAAGCAGATCATAAAGAGGCTGCTCTAGAAGATGAATAATAAGTTCATGCAAGTGAAGCATCTGTTTCTATCAGCTTGAGCCTTAGTCCACTAATTGGAAATTCCATAATGTCTGCTGAGGAATTTGATGAAGTTGATAGACATTTACCTATTCTTGAAGAACCTCCTGCTTTTGAAGAATTGGAAATGGTTATGAAGGATTCTAATGAGGAATACCAAGCAACTGAGGGTACTTTTACTGTATAAGAGAATTCACCAGTTGAGGGGGAGCATCCAACAAATTTTTTCAATGTTTCAGTGGCTGTTGAGTTTGAAGACTAGGAAGAGGACCAACGGTTTGTAGTTTTTGGATTAGATTATCCAGACTCTGATAATGAGACATCCCTTCGGAGACCAAAAATAAATTATGATATTCAGTCTGAGATATTACAGGAAGATGTGGTCAGAACACATGATCTGGATAATCTCAAGTCTGATCTCAAAATCAGTTTTGTGGAAGAAGTAAGGAAAATGGATGCTTCACTGGTGTCATCTATTCAATCAATTATTAATGTATCGGTGGCTAGTATAGTGTCTGAAAGAGAACCTTTTGTGGTTTCACCTGCTGATATGATCACCAGGGATTACTTAGCATCCTTAAAGGATCAGCTGAAAGAGTCTTTGAGTGCTTTTGTTGCTGAGTTAAAGAATCACTTTGTTGAAGAGTAGAGAAATTTGGGAAAGCCTATTGAACTCTCTCTTGGTTGTAATGTAGAAACCTTTGTGGCAGAGATAGTAGATGAAGTCACAGCTTTCCAGAATCAGATGTCTATCTTGGAAAAGGATATTAAAGTTCTAAAGAAATCAGTTGTCTCTCTGGAATCCTATATGAGTTCAAAATCTCAAGCAGACAATGATTTGTCCAACGTAAAGAGTGTGGTGAGCCAAATGGTTTCAGTTTTTGAAGGCTTTAAAAAGTATGTGGAGAAGCATATCGGTGCCGAAGATTCTATAGTGAAAAATCTTATTAGTGGGCTTACTAAGAGTTTCAAGGAAACTGTAACCTTCTCTATTGGTTATATTGCTTCCAAACCATCAGTGTATTTGGATCAGATTATAGATTTGATGAAGGAGGAGCTTGGTTCAGCATCAACCAGTGGCTCTGTGGACTCATCAGATCTGACCAAAGTGGTGACTTCTACTAGAGATACCAGTAGAGATATCATGATGTTTGTTCAAGACTATATGATAGAAGCTTCTGTTTCTCAAAAAGAGGTTAAATACAAAGTAGATTATTATTTCCAAAGGGTTTATACCAAAAATTATCTCAACAAACATTTCAAACTTCTGTTAGAAAACATGATGTTACCTCCTGTCAATAAAGCCTTCAGAGAACAAGTCAGCAAGCTCAGGGAGTTGACCCCTCCACTCAACAAATTCATGGAAAAAAGGATGATTTCATTTCTGCCATGGAAAGAGGAGGAGGAATCATTATGGATTTCAGAAACCTCTTGTTTCCCTTCTTGCATGTTGATGCTCGACCAGTGATTGTACCTCCAGATTTACCCGCATCTACCTCTGCTACTTCTTCTGTCCAGATGTCTCCAGCCCAAGCCATATGAATCCTTACTCCTATGACCACTCAGAGACCTACATAGTACAGGCTAGGAACAGTTTCAATAGCTCATCCACCTCTGATCATTTCTGGTGTTCCTAAGCCTCCACCTGAATCAACCACACCTGAATCCTCTTCTGATCGCAAGGTGAAATCTCATTATGCGGATGTAGATTGATCAGTGGCTAGGATTTTTGATAGGAATCCCCTATATTTCTTTTTGTTTCATTTATGTATTTCTTTGTAAGTGTTTTCTCCAAGGAATATATGTGATCTTACCTTCTTTTACTCTCTATTACTTCTTTTCTCCTATTTTTTTTCCTGAACCACTTTTTGCTAATCACAAAGGGGGATAAATACTATCTATGGGAAACATATCTATGGGAGAACTAATATATTTTATGACAAAGGGTGAGCAATACTATCTTTTATGAGCTTAATTCATTTTCCTCTGGTACATTTTTTTTATATTTCATCAATGCTCTATATGTTTAATAATACATTGTTTTCTCTGATACAATTCGATCTAATAAAATATCATCTAATACATTACTAATTATTTTGGGCTTATAATATCATAAGTTGTGATTATCAAAAAGGGGGAGATTGTTGACCTCACCTGTTTTGATAATCCCAATTATTCTTTCACATACTTCGATAATCCAAAAATAATGTTTATCTATATACCTTAATTCATTCAATCTATTGCATTCTATTATCAAGATGATAATAATATTAAAATAATCTTTGAAATAGGTTAATCAATGTTAACCTTTGTTTATATGAATTTTTAAATAATTCTAACTCAATCAGATATGTTTTGCATAAAGGAGATAAGTGTTAAGTCACAAATATGCTTATAGATACTGATAGACATAGTCACTGATAAGCAAAGGTCACCGATACGCAGAGCTACCAGTATGTATAAGTCCGCCGGTAAGCACATGTCACTGATAGATCAATTACACCGATACAGACAGCTACCTATGGAAGCAGAGCTACTGATGAGAACAGTCGCACCGATGATCAATGGTCTCACTGATGATGAACAGTCGCACCGATGAGAACGGTTGCACCGATGATGAACGGTTGCACTGATGATGAACGGCCGCACTAATGATGAATGGTTTCACCGATGAGAGCGGTCGCACCGATAAGAATTGTTTCACCAATGGCAACGGTCGTGCTAATCACAACCTAACGATACAAAGTTTACCGATACAAACAATCCACCAATACAAGCGAGCTACCGATAGACCAAGAGCCATCGATAGAAGGAGTCACAGGTACATAGATCTAATGATACACAAAGTAATGGCTACCGATACAAGGAGCTACCGGTACAAGGAAAAGAGCTACCGATTGGAGCTCACTGCTATACAAAGTCCACCATTACATATCTACCAACAAAAAGATACTGATGAAGGACTTACCAGTCACTGATTCTTAAACTCTATACTCTGATAATTTTATTTATTTTTCAAGAAACAGTCATATTTGATGATTTTAATGCAATGAATGTTATTTAATGATAGTTGTTGGTATGTCAGGGAACCGTACCTCGTACCTGTAAAAAGGTAATCATTCCCATTGCTCATGCTAAAAGCTATAAAAGGAAGGACAAAGACCGATTAAAAAAAGAACAAGAACTTGCGTGCGGTGCACAAAAAGGAAAAAATAGTGTTTTAAAGTAGTGCATACAGAAAGACTACATCCATACTCGAAGAAGATTGGACATACATGAAGTGATTCATACACGAAGAGAACACAAACTGAACTTCAGTAAAGGAGTGAAGAACTACAACAAGTTGCTCATATACTCAAGTTGATCAAGTTGAACCTGAAAACCAAGGAAGAAAACGACACTCTTTTTTCCAAAAAAACCAGAGAAGGACTCAGAAGAATTTTTGTCAAATCAAAATGAGTCCAGAGGTGCACTTCAAATCACTAGATAATTATTAACTCATATCTACTCTCTTAGTGATTCTTCTATTTACATTTTGAGCAGTGTGTGTACTCTGTATATTTTATACACACAACTGTCTCTTGTGCTAAACTGGAGGATTTCTAAATCCTCACAAAAACCTTACCTACCTCTTTTGTATCCCACTGTGGATAGTGGTAGAGTTCATGTAAGACCTGGACAGCCAGTGTGTTGTTGTTTTTTTAACACGTAGAACTGTGGTAGAGGTCTTAGTACCTGGACAGTCTCTATACTGTTGTTTACCCCGATCCAGGGTGTGGATCAAATTTATATAAATTGTTTGAGAGGACTAAGTATCATCTTGAGACTGAACCACTTTATTATATCTGTTGTGCATCTTAGATTAAGTCTAAAGTATACTATATATTTTATATTCTTCTTCTAATTACTTGGAAATAAAAATCTATTTTAAAGTTACTTTGATAGTTAAACTAGCAAGTGTTTGTATGTACTTTAATGCATTAGGTTAGCATCAAAAGTTAATTAATCTTCAAATTTAATTAACTGAGAACTAATCAATCTCTTGAGAACCTAACTGACCCTTTACTGTAATACAAATTCACTAAAGTTTAACATAGTTTTTAAATTGGGATATTTTAAGAGAAATCTTTTTAACAGAAATTTTTATTGGAACTCAATTTACCCCCCTCTTGAGTATCCACTATGACCAACAGAGATGATTCCTGACCCACATTAAAGGAGGGGATTTTATTAGGGGATTTTCGATCAAGCCACGATAAATGGGTTAATAAGCATCCAAGGATTCCATGTCGAGTCTGGTGATTTGAAAGTGGAGATGTTTCATGTGAGCAGTGGTGTTGGAAATTGTTTAGTATTGATGTGGGGCTTCAATGGAGAAAATGGAAATCAGTTACACTGAGATTTAGAGGCCTGGGGAGATAATTTGAGGTATTTATAAGTTGGAAAGCATATGGGATCTCTAATTGGGGCAATAATCAAATCAACCAATAATATTTTTTCTTTACATTTTATTTTTTTAATTTTTTAATGTAATTAATTATTTGTTTCTAATTATTAAAAACAAACAGGTTTTTTGGATAAACTATATAAGGGGATTAATATTTTTTTCATTAACTTTTAATTATTTATTTATCCATTCTTTATTCTAGTATATTTCTCTTTTTGTTTTTCCTTGACAATATTTAATTTCTAAAACCTTCAAGAAATAATTATTGTTGTTCTTAATTGAAATTTTCATGTTTTTAAGAATCATTTTTATTAAAAACCATATTATAAGTATGTGTTTTACCCTTGAGGGTATCATACCAAAATAAAATGATATATTGATTTTGGTTGTGCCAACATCACCTTTTTCCTTGAATGTGTAAATTTAGTAGTTGAAAAGCTATTAAAATAACCCAACTACAGGCTAACACCTTCGTTAGTAAGTGCTGTTATATTTTGTTGTATTTTTCTTCCTATATCAATTTTGTCTCTTAATTATAATGTAATATCACTTAAATAATAGTTAATAAAAATTTTACCAAATACATTAATCATCTATTTATTCTTCTTTTGTTTATATTTATTGAAATTCGTATTACTTAGCATTTTATTTTTTAAATATCATATCACCTCATTGCACCATCACCTATTTCCTATACCATTAGTGTATTTTAATTTTTTTTTCATTATTTTTTAGTACATTTATTGGATAATTCAGACTTCACCTTCTCTATGTGTTGGATCCTACTCACCCTATACAATATTTAGTTTTAAAATAAATAAATAAATTGTAAAGTCTCAAAGGTAGTCAAATTTTTATTTAAAATATCATACAATTGTATAACATTAATGTTTCAAACCCATGGTATGTTTTTTTAGTGATTAAAAGTCCTTATTAAAACATATTATACTAAAAAATTAAGTATAATGCTATTAAAGTGAAAGGAAATAGTATAATCATGTGCATGAAATGTGATTGTATGGTTTTAGTAGTGTTAGACAATATAGTTATGGGAAGGAGGGGATCCAAATGATGATTGAGGGGAGAGTAATTCTAATTGTAAAATAAATGGCTGATTTTATAGGGAATGGTTTCAATAATATCTACTACTGGGAATTCAGTTATAGAATTAATTTTCAATAATAAGAAAAATTTTATTTACTCGGTCACATTAATCAACCTTCTAATTAATTGTATTGGTTAAAAAAGTTTCTAAATAGTCATGAGAATGATTTTATTTTCTCAAAGCATCATCCAATAACAATAACCTAATTGAAGAGAAAATATCCCATGAAGAATTAAAACAAAACATTATTGAATGAATGAATAACATGAAAAGATTCAAAAAATATAATAATCAATTATCCTAAAATATTTTAGTTTAGTTCATTATCTCAATAAAAGTAGACAACACAAGAAATATTATATAAAAAATTAATAAAAAATGAGACTATTAAGAATTAATTATTCTCTGTCATCTTCAATCCAACTCACCCATCTATCCAAATATTCATTTCTCCATGAAGTGCATCTGGTGCCACCATGATTCTTCCCTCTACTCTTACTAATTACTTTCCTAATTAGTCTATAAAATCCTAAATATATTTCTATATGTAAATATTCTATAATTATTTTCACTCAAATATATTAACTCTGAGAAAATATTCTCAATTTTACATGTGGTATCCATCATTTTTCATCGTCTACCTCTAGATGAATCGAGAGAATATCTTTTCAAAAAGACTCAACCTCCATATAATTTTTTTTTATAGATTTATTCATTTCACACCTGGTATCTAGTAAAACCTAGTTCATGAAAATTATCTCCTTTGAATGATTTGAAATCTTCCCTTCTTAATACCTTTTAATTTTGAATAGTTAATGAGGGCCCAAGTGGAACATTTGAATTTTAATCCTTCATACATGAAATCATAACTATTCAAAGGATTGAACTATACATTCACTTTCAAACCTAAAAAATATATTCAAAACTATATATAGTGTCTTATCATTCTTATTAACATCTTGGGAATTTTAAAAATGGTGGAAATGAAATTTATGAAGATGGTTCAGGAACCTTAAGGGAAGAGTTAATCCTATGAAGCTACAAACCATATAATATTTTACACTTTACAAATTCACCCAATAGCATATAATAAACCTTAAACAGAAGCTTAGGGACCTTATAAACATTAATAAAACTTAATATATCTCCCATAAATAAACTATTTAGTTTTTCAACCTTAAAACCCCCTACCAAAAATTATAAAGATGAACCACCTACAAAAAGGAAAAATACATTTATAATTTTACACATTAAATTAACAAAACTACAATTCAATAAATTAAAAACCTTAATATAATTATTAAAATTAGTTCAAATCATAAATATTAAAAATATAAACATATAACTTTGAACATATTACTTTCAAAATCTAAATTCAATTAAAAATTTCTAAAAAAATATTTCAAATAAAATTTCACCAAAGTTATCTAAAATATATTATCCTTATAATATAAAAAAATAAAACTAAGAATATTTTATTCAATTTAGTGTAAAAAATACATATTTTCAATAAAAATTTGAAATAGTAATAATTTCAGCTACAAAATGATCAAAACACAAAAATATTGATAATTAAATGGAAATTTGAATGAAAAAAATTATAATTCCATAAGAAGTATATAGAAATAATGTATGAAAATAATTCCACATAAAATTACCCCACACTAAACCCATTACCTATCCTTAAGAAATAATTTCATCTCATTCAGTGGATGGAAATTAATATAAAAAATGATATAATTACTATAATAATAAAGAGGTTATTATAGAAAAAATCCCCGATGGACTTTCTAAAGTAAGTAATAATGATTACTCTCACAAAAATATATGGTTGTTGTAAAAATTGGGTTTATTGTTTTCAAAAAGTATGACTAAATTTCAAAATTTTGAATGGATTTTAAATAAATTCATTTTTTATTCAAATATTCTTCAAACATATATTGTGTCCTCAGTGAAAATAATCACATATTTTATTACATGGAATAATTAGACACAACTGAATTTATTAGTGATTTTAATAATTAATAAGAAGAAAAATTAAATCATCCAATTGTTTTAACAAAGAAATAAAGAGCTCAAATAGGATTAAGAGTTCATTTTTAGTTCAGTTAAATGAAAATTTTGTGAGTCTAAATTTGATTAATAAATTTAAATTAAATTAAAATTGAAAATATTGCTCTAAAAATTTCACTACAACAATTTTTTTCAAGGGGGATATATAGAGATATATATATATAGATATATAAATGTTGTTACCTGATTGAATTCATTTTGGAAAAGAAAATTTTAACCAACTCATGGTGTAGTAAAACAAACTCTAGTTTTAATATAATATTTCATCCATTGAAGTCAAATATAAAAAAATTTAGGGGTATTTTGATGTGAACTCCATTAAATATAGTATATCATAGTTTAACACCCCTTATAAATACGTAAAACTCAACATTGTCCCAAATTATTATCTCTAAGATAGGAGAAACATTTAAAATATTTTAGTTTAAATGTATTTTTCTAATTAGTGGTAAAAAATCAATGTTCAAGGGTCATAATCAAGATTAAAATAGCATATTATCAATAGATTATGTCATTTATAAATGTAATTTAGAATAAATATGAATTTTCATTATGTACAGATATAAAACATTATCAGGAAAGATCAGAAAAATAAAATTATTAGGAAAAATTTCTAGCAATAGTATCAATTTAAAAAATCTAAAAAATTAAAAAAATTATAAAAAATTGTTTAAAAGGTGATATTAAAATATTTAAAATTGATTAAAATAGATTTTAAGTAACAAATAATAATTCAACCTTAACTCTTAACAATTTTAAATAGATTCAATTGGTATTAAGATCTAATAGTTATTTAAATTCCACCCACACTAAATTTATATCATAGAAAATATTTTAAAAATATATATTTTAAACCAAATTTCATGGATCCTTGTAGAAGTTTAACCCAACATCAAATTCTTTAATTGGATTAAAATAGATAGATAGAACCTCCCCTAACAATTGGTAATTTGTTCTTGTAATTCATAAAAAAGTAATATATCGTATTTAATAATTAAATATCTACTTGGTTTCTCCCAAATAATTACCTAAAAGAGTAAAACAAATTATCTATTATATTCAATCATTAATAATAAAGATATAAAACCAATAAAAAAGTTAAATGATGTGGATAAGAAGATCCATGGTATTGGTGGTTTAATTTGGAATGGGGAAGTAGTGAAGAGGGGGTACTTTCTTTTAAAAATAATTTGGGGTTTCATAGCACATGTTGAGGGAAATTTATTTGAAAGAAAAATTAATAATGGTGATTTATATAAAAAATTTAGTGCCACCCATTTAGCGTTATGTTGTAAGTCTTCTAACAAAATTACCTAGAGAACTAATTGTAATCACTCATAATATATGGTTTATAATCCATAAACCACCATATATTAGTGTCCTATTAATTTTTAATTTAAAATTGTGTTATATATTCCATATAAGATCTAAATAAATATTTTAATCTCTGTATATGTTAAAACCCCAATTAGAAACACCCCTTGGTAGAGTTGGATAGCCTATAAAATTCTTCAAATTGAGCAGAATAACCCTCCCAATTTTATAACACATAAGTGGATTCTAAAATTTCAAACAAAACTGGTAATGAGGAGACTTTATCAAGATCTTCTAAGAACTCTTTTATATGAGAAAATAAAAAAAGATCATCCATAGAATAAC
Organism: Viscum album; assembly: GCA_963277665.1. Taxonomy (NCBI): domain Eukaryota; kingdom Viridiplantae; phylum Streptophyta; class Magnoliopsida; order Santalales; family Viscaceae; genus Viscum; species Viscum album. The sequence continues at coordinate 520,262,509 of OY728141.1, forward strand.
TTTTGATAGTAGAGATAACAAAATTTACTAATTTTAGAATAAATTCATATATAGGAAATTTAAAGCATTCACGAAGGTGTAATAGTGAACAAGGTGTTTCTAAAGGTTTGACGTGATCCTTATAGAACTATTTCTTATTTTTTACCTATAAGTTATCAAAATAAATGGTGCATGTAGATTACTTTTTACAAACTTATTTTTAAGGAGGTTTTTAAATAATGTTGAGAGAATTTTTTGAATATTTAGTAATTAAAAATAATTATTCTCCTTAGTTAATGAAGTCTCGAAAGTAAATTTCATCACCTAAATCAATTATGGAAAATAGTGTATAATAGGTAAGAATAGAATTTTTTGTATTCAAAATCATTTTTTTTCGAATTATGATTCTCAGAAAAAAATTACTCATATAAAAATATAAAAATATAAATCATTGTATTTGAATATTTTATTATTATTAGGATTTTAGTGTGTCCATAAATTTTCCTTTCAACTTCAATTTTGAAATATTCATCCTTTTAAGAAATATATTCTGCGTTTTCTAATTTAATTTTAGTAGGAAATTTTAGTTTATATTTAATAAATCTATAATAAAATGTTTTTAGATCAAATGGATTTCTCACATGTTGATAAACATTGATTTCCATTTCATTGAACAAATCTCTAGAGGAATCATTAGTGAGAGGACAAGGGAGTTAGTTTTCATTGATTAATATTTCCCAAAATTATGCTCCCATATCCACAATATTAAAATTTAGTACAAATATTATTGGGTTCATAGTTTAAAAATAGGTAATATCACAATGGATATTTGTTTTAATGTTTTATAAAACAATGTTTTCAAAATTGTTTTTTTCTTCCCAAATTTTCACAAGCATAAACTTTAGATACTCTGCTACAAAAACAGGTGAGGGAATCACTACCCCTTTATCAGTGCTTCTTTTAGTAGAGCTAATAAAGGGGGGCTTTATCAGCACTGAAAAAAATTATATTTCAAAAAAAATTCATGAAAAATAAATTATTTTTATATAAGTATATTTATTCTTATATAAATATAATATAAATTTTTTAAATATGTTTTATATACGTATAAATAGACTATTACATTTAATATATAAGAATTATAGTGAAAATGGATTTAAAATATTTTTAAAAATATTATTAATTAATAATTTTCTAATTATTATTGATTAAAAATCATTTAATAACAATTTGAAGACACAAAAAATCAAAATAATTAATAAAAGATATAAAATAAATTGAAAATGTAACTGAAACTTCAAACGACCATAACTTTTGATTCGGGTGTCCGTTTAAGCTCTACAGCATATCAAATCGAATCCTGTGATGAGATTTACGCGCGAGTGATTGAGGCAAAGCCTATGTCATATTTTTCAAGCCCCAAAAGGCCCAGAAGGCCTCTAAAACTGAGTTTTTAGTCAGGATACCCTGATTTGTTAACATTCTAATAGGTATAACTTCTGATCTGGATGTCCGTTAAGATTGTACCACATATCATATCGAAGAATGTTTCATTTTCTTCGAATTGACTAGTTGTGGAGTTGAAATGGGATTCTAGATTATAAGTTATGATCATTTTAACAATCTATGGATTTTCAAATACACATATATATGTATTTATTCGTAAATATATATGTGTCTGTGTGTGTTTGTGTCTGTGTGTGTGTTTGTGTGTTTTATATATATATTCATGTATGTATGTATTTATTTATTTAATTATAAACACACATACAAAACATTTTTCATAAATGTATTTAAAAATAATCATATAAGTATATATTAATATACAAATAAATATATGGATAAAAAAATTATAACTAAAAATATATATATATAAATAAATAAATATAAATATATATTAATATACGAATTAATATATATATACTAATATATGAATAAATATATTTATATTAATATGAATCTATATCAATATACGAATAAATATAACTATATATGAATATATATATATAAAGAGATATATCATTAAATATAGAAAATAATGAAATGTCTTAGTGGTAAAGGTGCAGCCACGAAAGGGGGAGGTTGCGGGTTTGAGTTCAAGTGGATGAAAAGGTGGTGCGCGTTTGTGAGGATGCGCGGGAAGGGCAGCACGCGGGAGACCTCCTAGCACTAATAAAGAGGTGTTCAAGCACTGATAAAATCTCTCCCGGTGCATTATTTAATTTATTTTTAATTTTTTTGACTTTTATCAGCGCTTTTTAAATAGCGCTGATAAAGGGGTCTTTTATCATCACTTTTTTTATCACTAATTAAAGTGGCGTTTTTCAGCACTTTTCGGAGAACTGATAAAAGGAACCCCCCCCCCTATATTAGCACTGAGCTTTACAACACCTTTTTAGCACTGTTAAAGCCTGTTTTGAGTGCTGATATAGGGCGTTTTTGTAGTCATGTTATGTAATCTTAATTTCATAAACTAAATTTGAATAATTAAATTCTAATTGTCCATTTTCTTCTCTACCCAAGAAACCATTCCCTCATTACTCCTAAATTTTTTTATTTTCGGTGGAAAAATAATATTGGGATATCCTTCTCCCACATTGAAAACCGTTGAATGGATTTCTATAAAATATGGAAAAGTAACTCGTTATTTGGATCGTGTCATTAGTTCACTTATATTCTTCAATTTATATAGTATTACCATTCTAAAAGTTCTCCAATTAATATTTATTATTAATTGAATTGGTTATTTTGGATATACTTTTTTATTTGTTTTTGAAAATCTCTCTTATTTCAATGTGTAATATTTTTATTATAGCATATTAATATTAATAGTATTGATCAGGTTGTGAAATAATTCTTATCATTAATTTTTTCAGAATGGATTTATGTTCAGGTTTATGCTCAAAATAAATCTGGGAATCTTCAATTTGTTGACCTTCCTTGGATGGTTATAGGAACACTTTCAATAATTATACCTATAACGACTAAAAAAACACAATAATTACCACTATGTTGATTAAAAACCCAATTTTATTCCATTTAGAATTAATAAAAGAAAAATGATTCAATTTTAGTACTAATAATAAGAATTTCAGATCAAGCACACACTTATAAGTAGCATTTTTAACATTTCAACACCTAGAAGCGTAAAAACAACAAATATTTTTCTTTATTTAATTTTTTTAACCTAGAGACACCAAAATATAAGCTTTACATATCAATAATTCCAAAATTATAAAAGGATATAGGTTATTTCATACATTATGTTTTCATTCAAAATCTCTTACACTACAATATAAGTGATGTTTTGAACCTATAGAAAGGTGGGTAAATGATCAAAGGGATTTATTAAAACCTATTATAGTAAAAACATAGAACAATAAGGATTGTGAGGTGAAGATAAAGACAAGAATTGTTTTCATGAAGGTGAGTATGTGGTTTTAGTAGTGTTATAAAATACTGTTACGAGTAGAAAGAATTAAAAATGATAACTAAGGGGGGGCTTAATTAAAATAGTCTGAAAATGGTATAATGTTCTTGATGATGTTTTTAATAAAATATTTAACTAGTAATTCATTAACCAGATTAATTTACATTAATATATGAATCTACATTCATCCAGTCCCATTAATCAATCTTTCAATTAATTTTATTGGATAAAAAATATTAAAATACTCTTGAGAATGATTTTCTTCTAGAGAAACATCAATTAAAATTAAAAAACTGAACTGAATGGAAAATGGTCCAAGATGAATGAAAAAAAACATAAAGATATTAATAGAGAGAATAAAATAAATAATAATATATATTAATAAATTCCCCAAAAATATTTTAGTTTAGTTTAAGTTTACAATCATAGTGGATAATATAAGTAAAATTATATAGAAATATAATATGAAATTAAATAAGTATAAATGAATTCTCTTTTATCGAGTTCAGATCTTACTTATTTATCAATATTGAGCTTCTTTTCTCTTTTAAGTATAGATTGTTTTCACCTACCTCCAAACCTCTACTATGGCTAGTTAATTTTCCAATCAGTCCCCCAGATCTGAAATTTCTTTAAATCATTAATGATTCCCTAATTCTTTTAACTCAAAGACAGATCTTTCCATATAAACACATGGTGTCCATCTCTATTTTCCATATAACTCAAGATGACTCAATCAAATATCTTATAAAAATGTCACAACCACCATTTTAATGTTGTTATGGATTTTTTCATTGTTCACTTAGGGTCATATACAACTTGGCTCATTATATCTATATTCCTTGACAATATTTAAGAGATTCTTACCCACATTTTTTAATTTTGAAAAGTTTATGGTGGAACATTTAGAACTTTTCAATTTTAAGCCTTCATAGATGAAATATAATTTTATTGATAATTCAACCTCACATCCACTTCTTACCATTAAACCTTATGAAGTAAACAATCATCCTTATGACCTTCTTGGGAACCCTATAAAGGGAGAAAATAAACCTTATGAAGGTGGATATGGACCCTTATGCGAAGAGTGAATCCTACAAATCTACTAACCTTGGGATCCTTTTTTACTTTATGAAGTCACCTAATAGTATATAATGAACTTTAAAAAATATTTGGAATTTTATGAGCTTCAATCAACCTTATGAGCTCTCCCTTCTTCAAACATAAATGATTCTATGACTTAAAAAACCTCCCTAAGAAACCTTATGAAGTTGAACCACCTAAAAACAAAGACAAACAGATTCATAGATTTACCTATTTAATACACAAAACTAAACATTAGTAAATTTAAAACATCAAAAAACGAATCAAAATTATGTACAATAAAGGATATTAAATATATAAACATGGAACTTTGAAAATGTTACCTTTAAAATCAAAACATTGTTTAAAACATTCACAAATTAATATGTTATTTAAAAGATTAGAAAAATAATAAAAAATATATTATCCTTAAAATATACAATAATAAAACCAAGAATAATTATATCAATTTAGTACAAAAAAGATACATTTTCATTAAAATATTCAAAGAAAACTATTTCAACTCTAATGTGATCAAAACTCAAAATATATCCAATTAAAGCACAATTTTTCATTAAAAACATTATAATTTCATAAAAAATATATGGAAACATGTATTAAAATAAATATACATAAATTTTATTAAGTTTATATCTAATTAGATAACCTTTATAGGATATGGAAAGTTATCCATGTAAACTATATTATTCGTGACCATGATACAATTATATTTTTCCATAATTTTATTATTTCCAATGCAGAACCTTGACATATGTTATGATTTTATATACTTATAATTGTTTCACATTATTATGTTATGTCACATTATTTTGTAATTATTTATGTTTATATTAAATGTTTCTTATTATATTGTTAATGATTTCATTATAGTGGTGTCATGGTTGCATACTTATATTTTTTTTAAAGTAACTCCATTATAATATTCATTATGATCACCTATGTTGATAAAATTAATATCTCATATAACCCTTACTAAGAATATAATTTCACTAATTTATAATTTTTTCCATTACCCATTTGAGGAACATAAATATTACATATTATATGCATATATGGAAATCAAGTGGGATGTTTTTTAAGAATGAAATATATATTATATTTTAAAATAACACAATTATATGGATAGTATCCAAATACACTAAACCTTTAACTATAGGAGTGTGATTTATTTGTCATTTTTAATGTATTACAATGTAAAATAGTGTTATATATATATAATTCTAGGGTTTTCTCAGAATCCCTTAAGAAAAGAGAAAATTTTGTAAATTTAGAAAGTGTGAATTTTCACAATTGACAGTATCATTTTTGGGCCATGTGATCACAACATAAGGTATAATTATGGATCATTAAAATATAAGGGTAAATGAACATTTTTCCATATTAACTATTTTTATTGAGATATATAATTTTCTTTTATTATTTTGATATTATTGATTCTTTTTAAAAAAAACCCATGATTTTCTAACCCACTATCCAAGTAAACATTGAATGGAGTAAAATTTATCTATATATTGAAATATGAGTACATATTTTAGGATCTTAAGAAAGAGTTTGTCACTATGCCTTTAATAACACTAACCTCAAGTGTCTAGGTTCTTTTGATATATAGTGTTACTTTAAATGTCTTGGTTTTTGTTCTCAGAAAAAATGAAATTTGATACCCTATGACTTGTTTCAATTAATTATTTATGATAAAAATTACCCAACACATTATCTAGAGTTAGAAACAATAATATTTTCACTAATTATTTGGAAATATAATCTATATAAAAAAAGAGTTACATATATATATATATCATAAATTTTTATGGTGTATATAAACATTGAAATAGGTAAACATCCACCAAAGGAGATAGTAAGATTTGATCAAGGAATATGATTTCTCAACAAATTACCATTAAATTAAGGAAAACAAAGTAACCAATGATCTTAGTAGAAAGGATCCTACGACCTTATATAGGATAAGGATTAAAAGGGACCCATTCTTTGAAAATATTTAAGAGTTGGAAATAAAAATCATAAATAAAGGGATGAGGTTCTACCAATATAAAATTATTTCTCATCATTTTATTTAAGTGAATATTATTAAAGAAAAAAATATGATATAGAGATTTAGAATAAGGTGTGAAATATATCATAATTTTTCATTAAAAACATAGTGATATAAGATTTATAATGAAAATAAGCTTTTCGTCCATGTAAAAATTGATGTATCAATTATTGGATAATAAAGATAACTCATATTTATCATTTTAATAGGGAAGTATAAATATATATAGAAAAATATTAAAATATTTATAGTGTAAAAACATTAAAATAGAGATTAAAGAGTATTCATAATGGTTCTTGGTCAACCCAAAATTTAAGTAAAAAACATGGGATTCTAATGGAATGAGAAAACCATTACTCACATCAATATGGAAATGGGAGAACATAACCACATTTTTTATCATGGATATTCCATATACCCCCCAAAAGAAAACAATTATTTTTTGGATGTGGTTAATCGGCTTATAAATTCAGCTCACTTCATTCTTATTTGAGAGGTTTACTCACTGAATCAACTTTCTGATATATATATATATATATGAAGTAGTAAGGGTATATGAATTACCAATTTCAATTATATGTAATCAATATACATAGTTCACTTCAATGTTCTTGATATGTATTCAATAATAATTAAATAAAAAACTAAAATTTAATAATTTGTTCATCATTAAAGGAATGATAAATCCAATATAACCATTCAATGTTTGGAAAATATTTTTATATCTTCATTAATAGATTTCAACAGTGGGTTGGATTAACATATTTCAGTACTTGAGTTCTCATATAACAATAGTTTCCATATAATTTTAATAATGGTTTCATATGTGGCTCTATATGGAAGAAAATATAGAATTAGAACATGCTAGGATTAAATTTTAAGGTGGAAATTATTTGGCCCAAAACCTTCTTAGTAAATGGGAAATAATATCTAAACTATTAAGAAATATATTAAAGTGGAATTAAGTCAATAGAATGTCTATGTTGATAATTTTTTAAGATATTTAGAGATTGTTTTTAGAAAAAAATTATTCCTTTGAATATATTCATGGAATATGGTAAAGATATTTTTGAATAAGGGAAATATTATCACTTGAAATATTAGTCCCTTTAAGATTCTTATCATGAGAAAATTGTATCTTAATAACTAGAAATTAAAAAAAATCATAAAATTGAAAGAAAAAAAATCACTTATAATATATATCAAATAAATAAAATTTATTAAACTCCAAGGATCTAACACTAGATCACATTTTATCTTATGTGGTTACTGGTGAAGATCTTGTATTGTTTAGATAAAGTACAATGAAAAAAGACCAATCTTTTAGTTAAACTTTTATAGATAAATCAAAAGTATGTTGATGCAACTTGGGATCCTAAATGTGTAATGTAAAAAAGTAACATAATATATTCTCATATGACTAATTTAATTTTTAGGGAGGAATTATTTGTATAGGGTAAATTAACACCCATGGATGACGACCCCACATTATTTTGACCCACTCATACTCTCTCCTCCTCCATTAACCTTCTAATAATTTTTCTTCTTATCCTATTGTGGAAATGGAGATATTCCTATCACTAAATAATCATATTCTATTATCCACTTTGGTAAATTAATTATCATATTTGGAGTTTTACCTCCTCATTTATTCTATTATTTATGCTCTATTCCCTCTTATATCATGAAGGTTATTCTCCACCTCTTTTTTACTTTCCAATATGTTTTGTTTGTTACTACTTGGATTTATCAATTTTTCCTTATTGGTGTTTCTATTTATCATCTTTCCTTGTCTCTTGGATTCCCCCTTGACTCATTTCCCCCTTGGATTTTCCTATATTCCTTAAATCCTACTGAAGGTTCCTTTTTAGAGATTATTCTCTTTAAATCAAAACTCATGTGGCATATTTAGTCTATAAAAACACAAAAATCACCTCTAGTAATATCGAGTGGTTCTTTTGGTGGTAATAATATACAATATTAAAATTACACTACCATCTATGACCATGATAATTCTATTTCATCAATTTATTTTTTATATTTAGAGATATATTTAACCCTCATGAGATTTTGTGTTTATAGTATAAGTTGGAGGTATCCTTTTCCCCCTTTATCTAGTTGTTTTATGTAATTTTAATTTTTATTTGTGGTGTATTCTTATGATTTTCCAAAATTATATTAATATTAATTTGGTATTCATGGGATTTTCTATTGAATCTCTATTTCCTTAACTATCTCAGGTTCCCAATTACTTATTCTAGTAATATTTTGTTATTGGTTGGAATTTATTTATTTCCCTTGTATCACATTTAGTCTCTTAGTTAAATATTTTAAAACTACATTTAAGATGGCTAATTGGTGATTTTTTTTGAGTAAATTATCTCCATTGAATTCCATAAATTGTTTTAGTGTTAGCTTTTAGTTAATTTAACATTTTGTGTTTGGGCATTGTGATTTAGAGTAATGGAGTCACTTCACCATCTAGTGATCATACATTTAGCGGCCTGGGTTTTTATTTCGGTGGGGTATATGCTCTGGTATTGTGCTCATGGTGCCTATTTTTTTGAAGTAACTTTAGTTATTGGAATTTCTCTTATATTATAATACTCATTTTTGTGGTTTCTTTCAAATAGTGGTTTTCTTGATGATATTATTAGCTTTTTTCATGATGGATATATAGTGGGAATGAAAACTATTCTTTAGATGGTGTCCAATTTTTTATTCTAGGAGTATAGATGTGGGGTCATGAAGATGATGTTATAAATTCACATGCATGATGCAATGGAAGGTCCCCCTCGTGCCCAATGCCAGGTCATCCTATCTAAGTTTCTATAGTTCAATTGTTATTTTAATGTGTTTCGGTTTGCTTATTATTTAATTACTCTAGGTTGTTAAACCCATGAAATTCATTTTTTTTGTCTTATTATAGGGCCATACCACAAAAAAGACCTTTTTTATAGGTTCTCTCTTAAAAATAAAAGTGATCCTTTATTATGTAAATCCAAAAAAAAGTGAATTGGAGAGAGGGGAAATGTTACACCCTATACCTTAGTATTAATTTTTCTTCAATAAATTCCATGTGTATCATAATTTAATAACTTCCATGTGTTTCATAATTTATTCTTCTTCCTCATAGTCCCCCATTTTTTCTGATACACTGTAATTACCATAGAGTCTTTAGTCTATGTGGAAATTCTTTCTAAAGGTACCCAGTCTCTAGGGATTTACCAATGATGTTTTAGGTTGCACATTAGTTGATAGGATGGGTGTATTCAATCATCTCACACTATTATGGATAATTATTTCATACTTTGGGATTCTTTTAAAAATTTAGGATATGTTCATGAATCCTTACTAGTAATGGAATTACTACTTATTACATATTTTTAAGTAATTAGTCAGAATAATGTTTCATTGTGAACATTTTTATGTATTACATGTTATCCATATTTATTTTACTAAATAATTATATAATGGTTTAAATATATACATTTGGGAACTCTAGAATTTATTTCAAACAATGGTGGTGGTAGGTGTTGTGGAGTTAGGATCGTACCCAAGAGAGTGGTAACCTTTTTAGGAATATGGAGGTAATCAGAAGCCATATTTTTTTGTTTCATTTAACATGACACAACAATCATTTTAAGGATATATGGAAAGGACTAATGTTGTGACTTTTAAGGTCATGTATTCATGTCCAAGTGAATTGAATTTTAAGTTCATGCATCCAAGACCTAGTGAAGTTCTTTTTAAGGTGATGTATCCAAGACATATGGGGTGTTGGAATTGAACATTAGAGATGCATCATATGTTTTTTGGTTAATAGAAATAAAATACCACAAACACTATGTTGCATTGTTTAATGTTTTTTGACTGGACTGGTCTATGAAATTTAATATTACATGGTAAATACAATATTTTATGTGGTTTAAATGCATGAAACTAAGACTTATAAGCAATATGTACTTAGAAATGGGTTAGTGTGGGACTTATGCATGAGCATCTCTTTATTGTTCATTCTAGTTGTTAGTAACTAAATATAAATAGTATGGTTAGGGATTACACATAGTGAGAGGCCCATATATGATTTTTTATCCCTAATATATAACTAACTATATGAGGAAAGAGGACTAGAAATGGTGGATATAACACCTGGTAGGAGTACTATATAGATAATTTTACTTCTTGGCTATTGGTAGATAGAGGAGGAAGGAAAACTCAATTAATGGGGGATTTGGCACATTAATGATGGTCTATATCTTACACCAAATCAGAGGCCTATGAACTTAAACCTATAAGATAACATAGGTGGAAGTAGGATTTAGGGATACATTATATTAGAGGCACATATTGTATGACTAGATCATTAACAAGTTGAAGGGATGAGATCATTAATGGGTACATGGTTTATGCATACACCTAAGGAGGAGGCCTGGGTTTTTATAAATCATTGAGTGGATTAAGAAGTCTAATTAGATTCTTGGGCAACTCAGATGAGAATCTTGAGTTAGGGGAGGTTTCATCAATCATTGAGTGATAAGTAACCTCCTTATCAATGGGATATATGATTAAAAACACTCTAGTAGACCTATTTATATAGGAGGAAAAACTAATAAAGGACTTATATCAAAAGAATAAATGGTAAAAAGGTTCAGATTTAGCATGCATAGCCTAATCATGTTTCTTATGAGGCCATAGATCCCTCATTAGAATGATCATTTTAGGGCATAGACCTTGGTAAAAGGAATCTAGTAAATTCATTTGGATAAATCTAGTCTAGGTGAGTGGCCTAGGTGGAAGAAGGGATGTAAATAATTCTGGGTTACCCATGATAGGGTTCCATTGAAAAGTGGACCATAATGAGTCAAATACTTCATGTTATAGTACCATTTAAAATATTCTATAATGTACTGTACAAACCTTGGTTTTCATGTAGAATTTGTTGTTGATAAGAGATATTATGATTTAGTAAAATTGGGTGTTTAAAGTTTTTAATAAATGTATAATGTTTTGTGAGAATTAGTAGAGACCCGATGGTTGACGTACATGGACATTACATTACATTTGTGGAATACTTAATACATAATGAAAACAGACATACAAGGATCGTAATAGTTTACTATCTTTGGAAACATGGAATGTAATCTTCTAATCGTGGTGAAAGATCTTCAACATCTCCCATAAAGATCTTCCCATTTTTTCCATACCTAAAACCTTTCTTTATATCTTGGGGAAAAGAAAACATAAAAAGGGTGAGCTCAAATGCTCAGTAAGGGTAAGAATGGATAAAATAAAACATACCATATACATTTGAACTTAAAAAAACATGAACATTAAAAATCTAGAGCAACGACATAAAACATGGAAGTACATAAGGCATAGATCATAATGGAACATAAATCATGATAAAATAGCATGGTAATAAAACATGTAATTGTGGAAACCATTAAGAACATGATATGATTTCCATAGTAGCCAAGGCATTGCTGCCAAGACCATCTTAGTGGACAAAGTCCCTTTCTGAATCGAGTTCACTCCTCGTTCCAGTCTTGTATTACTGAACCGGTTTAACTTGCCATTCCAGCCATGTCTATCTCATGAGATATAAATCTGTACCCAATGCATTGGAGGGAGATATAGGTCCCACCTATCTCATAATGAAATCATTCTTACTTGTGCCACAAAATAAACATACATCATTCATAATAACCCAATAAATAAAATGGGTTTCATAAACGTCATCCAATCATCACATAATCCATATAAAAGAAATGGATATCATTTCATAATAAGAAAATTGAAACCATGTAAATCATAGATGTAGAGACCCAAAGCTTATTGTACATGGAAATTACATTACTTTTGTGGAATACTTAGTACATTACAAAAACACACACACAAGGACCGTAATAGTTTAGTGTCTTTGGAAACTCGGAATATAATCTTCTAATCGTGGTGAAAGATCTTCAACATCTCCCATAAAGATCTTCCTTTTTTTCTTACCTAAAACCTTTCTTTATATCCTGGGGAAAAGAAAACATAAAAGGGTGAGCTCAAATTCTCAGTAAGGGTAAACAAAAGAAATATCAATCACATCATATACATAAGCACATAAATTTTGGAAATCTAAACCTATAAAAGAGATCATAATTTCATAACATGGGATAAATCATGGAAGTGAAATGTAATCACAATATTCATAACTTAAAACATTAAACTTTGTGGCATACACACATAATCATAGACAATAATTTCTTGTTAGTCAAGACTCATTGCCAAGACTATCTTAGTGGACAATGTCCCTTTCTGAACTGAGTCACCCTCGTTTCAGTCCTGTTTCACTAAACCGGTATAACCTACCATTCCAGCCATGTCTATCTCATGAGATATAAAATATTTACCCAATGAATTGGAGGGAGATATAGGTCCCACCCATATCATAATGATACCATTCTTATGTGTTCCACAAAATCATAAATCATACATCATAGCATAACCCATGAAATAAAATGGGATTCTTAAACATCATGCCATCATAACATAATCCATAAACAATTGATATCATTTCATCATAAGAAAATTGAATCCATTTAAATCATAGAGAAATTTTACATGAAACAAACACATATGAAATAATGTCATCTTAGATGTAAAATAGTTTTGAAAAAACACTTGAAATGAATTCTTGAGGAAAATATCCTTTCTTCTTTAAAATCATGTTCTTTTCACAAAATTCCATGAAATTTTAAAAGATAAGGGTTTTATTGAAAATAATCATGAAATCTTGTAGAGGAAGCTTCTTGAAAATGAGGCGTTATGAAACTGTAAAAATATATTCACGCCGTATAAGTTAAAAATAACATTCTCCTCGTACTTTTGTCGGAAAAGTCAAAAAGTACCTTATATGGTAACCAAACGAATGATTTCATTCATACAATGTGGTAAAAAGTAAATAAAGGGTAAAAGTGACTTTAAACATCCATGGAAGAATGGTAAAATTTTTATGAAATCATTTTTAGAAATCATTGTCATGGATGATAAACGTAACCCCAATAAATACTTACGTATAAGCAATCTCGGATAAAAATGAGATTGAAAATTTATCCCTTACCTTAGGTCCGATTTGCTTCGTAAGTGTCCGAACCTCCTATATAATGATTTAAATAATGTCATTTACTTATTACAGAATCATATTCATTGTTATTATATCATATATTTTTCACTTATGACTTTATATTACCCGTTCTTTTGTAAATTCATGTTAAAGTAGTGTTTTGGGTAAAATCGTCTCATTTGTCGTTCGTGTTTTAACTTGTAATTATTCATATGATTACATAGATCATTATTACTTAATTATAGAATATAAAACAAGATTTATATATAATATATATTCAGAATATACAAATATATAATGGATCGATAAATGGAAAGAAATACACCGTTCATGGAGACGGTAGGTCGTACGTACGCATGAACGCTGTTTTCGTTTCCTTATCGAATTGAGTGGAATTAAGTAGATGACATACATATATATACACATAAATCCAGTAGATTTATAATGTCATATATTTAATTATTATTTCTTATATATACTTTATAATCATTCTTAAATGGTTAACATGGAGAATGAATCTCATCGCGTCGTGGAGACGGTAGTCCGTACGTACGCACGAGCGATGATATCATTTCCATAATTATTGAATTGAATTGGAGTGGATGATACAATATATCAGAATCATTATGATGTTATAATAACTATGTATAGTTATTCTTTACACCATAATACCCATCCATGTAAGGTGTTGGTGGAAAAACAGATTACACCACGGCGTGGAGACGGTATTTCGTACGTACGCACGCGCGGTGAATTTGTTTTCCGTAGGATGGATAGATGGTGAATTAGGATTGTTTCATACTTATAATAACATATCAGTATATGAGTGATACTGATGTTATTTCTTAATAATGAAACAACCTAAGAAGAAGAAGTGGAAGAAGAAATAAAGGTGAAAGAATTGGTAACGGAAATTACCTCTTCTTTGAAGCGCCTCTTTGAGACCTCCTCTTAGGGCACTAAAATTGGTCTTTGAGGAAGACCAGAACCTCTAGGATGTATCTAGGGAAGTGGAGAAGAGATTTTGGCAGGGGTTGGACGATCTTGAAGGCTCAAAGTTGTGTGAGGAAGAGAGGGAGGAGGTGTCCTTTTATAAGGGAGGAGAGGGGCACCATTGGAATAACTAAAAATATTATTTTATTATAAAGTCAAGTTCGGTTTTAAATAGCTCCAAATTGATTTATTTTGAGGATAAGGTGGGGATCGGTCTAAATACTCTCATCAAATAGAATTTAGACAAGTTTAGGTTCCTATTTTAAACTTATCATTTAGATTTAACATTAAGTTAAATAATTTTACTTTTACCGTGTCTTCTTGTGTTCTTATACTATAAGGTTAATAAACTTACTATAAGAAGCCTAACGAACCCCAAAATGTTTATTAGTAATATATATATCCTTATATAAGTCATTTGGCCGAACCTTAGATTTTTAGGAATAAAATAACAATTAATAATATAATATTTGTTTTAAAAACTATTTTATGTCAATTTTGACACTATTTAGTAATTGATTTTTGTGAAAATCATAACAGAATGATAAGTTCGAACAAAGTTAATTAAATCAACAAAAACATGTCATATTAACCTATAAAATTAGTTTAAGTCATAAAAAGTCTCAAATTATATTTATTTGAGTATTTATAACATCAATTATTTCAATATTTCATTAATAAGATAATTACTGCATCATCGTTGTGTCATAAATAAATTAAATTATTTAATGTCTAAAAATTACAAATAAAATACCATTATGTAGTAAATATTTTTAACTTTCTAATGATTATTTACAATCGAATTTATCTTATGTATAACCCTATATTAAAAATTTTTTAGTAAATAAACTTTGATTTTAACTCTTTTAACTCTTCTTTGAATTAAATAATAATAAATGTCCTAATCTAATCCAAGTGGGCCTAAATGGTCATATTTTATTCCTAAGCTTGTTTTTGGTCGAATTACACTTATCCAATAGAATTTTTACATGTGTTAGGGTAATAATAATAACATTTTGACCCTTAATTACCCTATTTACTTTTAACCGTGGTAAATAAAAGTAAAAAGTTACTATTCACCAAAAATTATTTTCATCTCATTGAACCACATTTTACTTACTGACATCAACCGTGTCTCTCGGAATTTTGAAATTCCACTCACAGAAGCAGTAAAATTATGTTTTATGAAAAATTCAGTTTTTTTAACTACCACTTAGTGGTTTCACTCTTCACCAAAAATTGAAAGTTTTCAGAAAAATACCAAAAATTAGGCCTAACCTATATTTGATATTATGAACTCAAAAATGATTTCTATTTTACCAAATTCAAAACATATCAGTTGCATTAATTAATTTAAAAATTAATTTCCGTCCTCAAAACAAAAGACGTGTTTTTAAGAGATAATAACTATCAAAAGATTGACACTTGTTTATAACTGGTTTAAATTTGAAATTACATCCAATGACCAACATTGTATTAAATTGTGAAAATATATTCTAAATATACTTTAAAACTACTCAAATTAATAATTTATCACTATTAATTATTTCGATTGAAAATTTTTTTTTTAATTAAAATTTAGTAATTTTCACTATTCATCAAAATATGAAAGTTATCCAAAAATCACCAAAATTTCACCCTAAGCTAATTTCGATATTCCGAATCCAAAAATGAAGTCCATTTTGAAAAATAAAATTTACAATATTTCAAAAAGTGGTTATTACTATTCATAACGGCTAGTTTTAATAATATTTTAATAGCATATCGTTGTTTAGCGAAACTTGGTGTTGTGTACAACACACACTATCGTGGAAGGTCGTGATTGCGTGTAATTCAATCCAGGTCAGAGATGTGTGTTGTGAAAGCTCCTTTTGGTGTAGCGTATAACACAAGACATTAATGAAATTAAAAATAATATTTTTCATAAAATCTCGGGGTGTTACAATAGAGACATGATACTTGAAACATACACATATGAAATAATTTCATCTTATATGGAAAATGGTTTTGATAAAGAACTTGAAATGAATTCTTGAGGAAAATATCCTTTCATCTTGAAAATAATTTTCTGTTCACAAAATGACATTTCATTTTAAAAGAAAAGGATTTTGTTGAAAATAGTCATGAAATCATTTGGAGGAATCTTCATGAAAATAAGGCTTTATAAAACCGTAAAAATCCTTTCATTCCGTATAAGTTGAAAAAAACATTCTTCTCATACCTTTGTCGGAAAAGTCAAAAGGTACCTTGTAGGGTAAATAAAAGAAAGATTCCTTCCATACCATGGGGTAAAATTCAAAATGGGTAAAAAGTACATTAAACATACATGAATACACTTTTATAAAACATGGACATGGATGACAGAAATAACCCCAGTAAATACTTACGAATAAGCAATCTCGGATAAAAATGAGATTTGCACAATTATCCCTTACCTTAGGTCTGATACGCTTCATATGTATCCAACCCTCCTGTATAATGATTTAAATAATGTCATTGACTTATTACAAAATCATATTCATTGTTATGATATCATATATGGTTTACTTATGACTTTATATTACCCGTTCTTTTGTAAATTCCATGTTAAAGAGTGTTTTGGGTAAAATCGTTTCATTTGTCATCCGTGTTTTGACTTGTACTTATTAATATGATTAATTAGATCATGATTAATTAATTCCAGAATATAAAACATGATTTATATATAATATATATTCAAAATATACATATATATAGTAGATTGATAAATGGAAAGAAATACACCGTTCATGGAGACGGTAGGCCGTACGTACGCATGAACACTGTTTTCGTTTCCTTATTGAGTTGAATGGAATTAAATAGATGACATACATATATATATATATATATACATAAATCCATTAGCTTTTTAATGTCATATATTTCATTATTATTGCTTATATATACTTTATAATCATTCTTAAATGGTAAAATGGATAATGAATCTCATCGCGTCGTGGAGACGGTAGTCCGTTCGTACGCACGAGCGATGATATCATTCCCATAATTATTGAATTTAATTGGATAGGATGATACAATATATCATAATCAGTATGATGTTATAATAACTGTGAATAGTTATTCTTCACACCATTATACCCATCCAAGTAAGGTGGTGTTGGAAAAACAAATTACACCAAGGCGTGGAGACGGTATTCCGTACGTACGCACGCGCGGTGATTTCGTTTTACATAGGATGGATAGATGGTGAAATAGAGTTGTTTCATACTTATAATAACATATCAGTATATGAGTGATACTGATGTTATTATTTCATAATGAAACAACTAAAGAATAATAAGTAGAAGAAGAAATAAAGTTGAAAGAATTGGTAACAGACATTACCTCTTCTTTGAAGCGCCTCTTTGAGACCTCCACTTAGGGCACTAAAATTGGTCTTTGAAGAAAACCAGGACCTATATGATGTTTCTAGGGAAGTGGATAAGAGAATTTGGAAGGGTTTGGCCGAGCATGAAGGCTCAAATTGGTGTGAGGAAGGGAGGGAGGAGGTTCCCTTTTATAAGGGAGGAGAGGGGCACCTTTAGAAATCTTAAAAATATTAATTTATAATAAATCTAAACCCACTTAAAAACCTCCAAAAATGACTCATATTAATATATTAGATGATATAGGGTTGTAATCTCATCAATCAATAAAATTTAGACATGTTAGGAATTTAGTTTCAACATTATCAACTTGATTTATCCTTGTTTAATCAATTTAATTTTATTTGTGGTAATAACATTCTAAATTTTAACTTATAACAAATAATTACTTATTTTTTGTGAATTGTCCATAATTGGATACTTTATAACATTATATACCATATATATTTAAATTTATAATTTTTAAATATTTTTGTGATTTTTAAACAATTTTATAATATGTTATTTTTATAAAATAACAATAGTGTCAATTTTGACACTATTCATGTCTTTGAATTTAAATAAAATATATACAGAAGATATGTTCTAACTAAAAGAATTAATAGATTAATAAAAGGTCATATGTATCTAGAAAATTAGTGGAGAACATTAAATATTTCATATAATATTTATTTTAATATTTTTAAAACCATTTATTTGGTTTATCTCTTAATAAAATAATTACTACAACATTTTTGTATAATTATTTAATATACTTATTTTTTGCATAAAAATTAAAATTAAAATTCTATAATGAATATAAATCTATTACCTTTTACAATAAAACTTTTACTCAAATTTACAATCTTAAAATAAAAATATTTAAATTGTTATATTTATTAAATTATGAAGGTGACAACTTTAGCATCATTTAAAATAAAATAATATAAGTGTCATAATCACTTTTATAAGACTCCAAACGGTTATATATTAAGTAATTGTTTGCTTAAGCTGTATATATACACTAATAATAAGTTTTGGTCAGGTTTTTGAGCTTTTTAATGGGTATTATTATTTCAATAAAACTATATTACTGGTTTTTCACTTAATAAATAATTTCTGCATCATTAATGTATCACCATTAATGACAATTATTTAATCCCTAAAAATTCTAAATAAATTATCATGATGTATATAATTTTATTAGATTTCTGTAGACTATTCAGTTTCTAAGTTTTATTATGTTTATCACTAAATTTAAATTATTATACTTATAAGATTTAAGAGAGTGACATGTTGTCACTTTCTTTGGTTTTAATAATAATTATGTTATTTTCATAGAAAAAAGTCCATTAAATGATTCTAATCCGACCCTTAGGTGATATGGATCGACTTTTAGTCATCCAATAGGAATTTGACAGGTGTTAGGGTAATTTTATAGTCTTATATTTACCCTAAATTACCTGATTTACCATTAACTATGGTAAATAAAATTTACCATAGTTACTATTCATAATGCCCAAAAATAAAAAGTAGCCAATTAATATAATTTGGACCCTCTGATTCCAAATTTGGAATCCATTTTTCAAAATTCAAAACACATAATTTGCAGTAATTAATTTAAAATTAATCTCATTATCGAAAGAAAACAGGATTTTGTTTAAAACATTGCAAAAGATGGAATTTGATTTAACCTACGAATTCAAGGTAAAATCAATGATAATGACATACGTTGTATTAAATGGTAAAAATATATTCTATTTATACTTTAAAACCATTAAATATTATAATTTAACCAGATAAATTATTATGATGAAAAAAGTTGTTTTTATTTAAAATATAGCGTGTTTTTACTATTCATTAAAATATGAAAGTTATCTGAAAAATATCAAAACTTTATCCAATGTAAATTTTTATATCCTGATTCAAAAGAAGAATTTTATTTTTTCAAATTGAACTTATAAACATGTCAACAACTAGATTTAAAGTGGGTGTGCCATCAAAAGGCGACAAAACTGCATTTTTTGAAAAATACTTATTTAACCTGAAAAATTTATTTTGTTCTTATACCATGTTCTAGAAAATGTGTAAGATGAATAATAATGTTATAAAATTAAAAATTTAGTTAATAATATTCATAACGGCTATTTCAAAATGATATTATAATAATATACCGTTGTTTAGTAAAACCCGGTATTGCGTACAACACACGCTATCGAGGAAAGTCGGGATTGCGTGTAATGAAAGCCAAGTTAGGGTTGCATGTTGTGTAAGACTCCTTTGTTGTTTCATATAACAGAATCCAACCATATTTCATTTATACATTGAATATATATATATATATATGCACACTAAATGTTGTGTAGAATGACTATTATCAAACGAACTTGAAATTGTGTGTAACACAATCTAAGAATAGTTTTGTGTATACTGAAAGTTAATATGGTGTTGCGTATAGCACAAGATAATCTTTTTTTAGCATAAAAAATATGACATCAAATAAATTAAAAAGAATAAAATCTCGGGGTGTTATATTCTACCCCCATTAAAATGAATTTCGCCCTCGAAATTCGTCAGAGTTATACATGGTTTACTATTCGAAAGTTTCTTTAATAGAAACCCAAATCGTAAAAAGGAATACCAAAACTTATCTTTAAAAACTAAAGTATGAAACGTAATGGTTACCCAAATTAACTAATCACTGGGATTCCACGTAGGATAACATAGGTGAAAATATGGATATGGAAGAGAAATATAACTGTCCTGTTCTGATGGAGAGTGGTAGAGAACATGGCTATGAAATAGCCAACAATCACAAAGCCATAGATTTGCGATGATCTAAGGTACCATCTGATTCATCAGATATAAGAGCACTAGGACAACATTTTTGGTTTTCAATATCATTTTCCTAACGTTGAAATTTTTGAATTAGAATAAATACCTACTTTATTTCGATATATTCTCACCGTTATTCGTGCCTTGAACAATTTCCAATTCATCTCTTAAAGAAATGAAGTTGAATTTGTTATTCGTGAAGTGTTAGCAGATCATGTGATAGAATGATGGGTCATTCCATCTGTTTCAAATAAAAGGTTAGAAAACGTTATAAGTCCATCTTATGGTTAGATTAATCGTATATGGTTCCAAAAATGGACTTATACTTCATATATCATACCGCTTAATAAAATAAAATTGTTTCTACTAACCAGGGACTTTCTGTAGGCCAGTGGTAGGCGATAAAGGCCAGTAGCACTTCAGTTGTGGGTTCGATCCCCACAGCCTTGTCCGACGCAATAGGTTGTCGCCCGTCCTGCTAGTTGTCCTTTTTCTAAAACTACATTACTATAACATCCCATCAATAATATAAAAAAAATTCAATCCTTAAACAATAATAACTTATGTCCAACATAATCTATTCCAATCTTTAGGCTTATCTAAAATACTTCAGTCCAAGATCATAGTATAAAGAAAATGATTACCTGAAATGTCATCAACCAAGCATGTGAATACCATCATTTATCCCCCATATATCTTGTTGGTCACATTCCAATCATGTGAATACCTTAATCATGTATTCTCTTGAAAAATGAATACCCATTAAACCTTAGTGAAAACATGAATGCTGTCAAAAGTTAACTCTTTCCACATACCGAAATTCAAAAATTCTATATACTCAAACCATGATATAACCTCCTCCCTATATCATTGATGAGCTCATGAACACTATCAAACATTTAATTTTATCCTTATCCCTTCATTATGTGCATATCATCTGCTTTCCAAAAATATCTAAATAACCTTTCATGGTTACTGGTACCATTCATCATACACTTTCAAAACTTAAGGAAAGACAATAGTGTAACAATCCTTAGATGTCTCTTTATTCCATAGTACCATGAGATTACTTATACAACATTATACTTGATAAACATGTAATCATTCCACTGCCTTCTAAAACCATTGACCGAGCTTCAACAATTCTTTCATCTCACATATCATTTGTAGTCTTTTCATCATCATCAACATAAATACTACACATACGACCATACTGATTCTCTTCATGAGACTTTACCTTAGGGCATTGGTTTGCATAATGCCCGTACATTCCACATTTAAAACATTTAACCATTGTTGATGTCGTAGAAATACCATTATCCAAATCCATGGTGTTAACTGAACCTTTTCCTTTGCACTTACTGGATTTATGTCCTTATTTTCCAGACTCAAACCATCTTCCAGTTCCTTTGAAACATTCTCCTTGATGCCTCTTCCCACAGGATTTACATAGGGTAAATTGATCTTTCTTTCCTCTATGATCATTATGAAACTTCATCTTTCACTTATTATCTGAGTCGGGAAACTTACTAAAGTTGAGATTATTGATCATATTATGAGATTGCTGATTAGGCATAATAACGATGTTTGGAATTCCAAATCCCATTTCATTTGGTTTCTCATGAATAATATCATTCCATTGTCTGTCATATCCTCCATTATCTTGAATCTTCATGTTTCCAGCCATTTTCTAAAACCCAAAAAGAGTAGTGTGAGAGGAAAATATCATTCTAGGGAAAACAACATAGTAAAGGGAGAGTACCCTCAATATCTAACATCATAGGTTAAATTCTATGATCGTTACCGTAGTTATAGTACTATATCCTATATGTTTACTTATCCTTAGGGATATCCCTAGACATACCTTAAAAATATCTCTAGGGATCTCACTAACGTTTTCACATCATAGTTTCCAAAGGTTGACTAAACCTTTCCTCTGATACCAACAGTAGAGACCTGAAGCTTGATGTACATGGACATTACATTCCTTTTGCGGAATACTTAATACATAACAAAAACATACATACAAGGACCGTAATAGTTTAGTGTCTTTGGAAACTTGGAACGTAATCTTCTAATCGTGGTGAAAGATCTTCAACATCTCCCATAAAGATCATCCCATTTTTTTCATACCTAAAACCGTTCTTTATATCCTGGGGAAAATAAAACATAAAAATGGTGAGCTCAAATTCTCAGTAAGGGTAAGCATGCATAAAATAAAACATACCATATACATTTGAACTTAAAAAAACATGAACATTAAAAATCTTGAGCAACGACATAAAACATGGAAGTACATAAGACATTGATCATAATGGAACATAAATCATGATAAAATAGAATGGGAATAAAACATGTAATTGTGGCAACCATTAAGCACATGATATGATTTTCATAGTAGCCAAGTCATTGCTTCCAAGACCATCTTAGTGGACAAAGTCCCTTTCTGAATCGAGTTCACTCCTTGTTCCAGTCCTGTATTACTGAACCGTTTTAACTTGTCATTCCAGCCATGTCTATCTCATGAGATATAAATATTTACCCAATGCATTGGAGGGATATATAGGTCCCACCCATCTCATAATGAAATCATTCTTACTTGTGCCACAAAATAAACATACATCATTCATAATAACCCAATAAATAAAATGGGTTTCATAAACATCATCTCATCATCACATAATCCATATAAAAGAAATAGATATCATTTCATAATAAGAAAAGTGAAACCATGTAAATCATAGAGACATGATACTTGAAACATACACATATGAAATAATTTCATCTTAGATGGAAAATGGTTTTGATAAAGCACTTGAAATGAATTCTTGAGGAAAATATCCTTTCATCTTGAAAATCATTTTCTTTTCACAAAATGCCATTTAATTTTAAAAGAAATGGATTTTGTTGAAAATATTCATGAAATCATTTGGAGGAAGCTTCATGAAAATAAGGCTTTATAAAACCGTAAAAATCCTATCATTCCGTATAAGTTAAAAAAACATTCTTCTCGTACCTTTGTCGGAAAAGTCAAAAAGTACCTTGTATGGTAAATAAAAGAAAGATTCCTTCCATACCATGGGGTAAAAGTCAAAATTGGTAAAAAGGACATTAAACATACATGAATACACATTTATAAAACATGGACATGAATGATAGCAATAACCCCAGTAAATACTTATGAATAAGCAATCTCGGATAAAAATGAGACTTGCACAATTATCCCTTACCTTAGGTCCGATATGCTTCATACGTATCCAACCCTCCTGTATAATTATTTAAATAATGTCATTGACTTATTAAAGAATCATATTCATTGTTATGATATCATATATGGTTTACATATGGCTTTATATTACCCGTTCTTCTGTAAATTCCATGTTAAAGAGTGTTTTGGGTAAAATCATTACATTTGTCGTCCGTGTTTTGACTTGTAATTATTCATATGATTACATAGATCATGATTACTTAATTCCAGAATATAAAACATGATTTATATATAATATATATTCAAAATAAACATATATATAGTAGATCGACAAATGGAATGAAATACACCGTTCATGGAGACGGTAGGCCGTACGTACGCATGAACGCTGTTTTCGTTTCCTTATTGAGTTGAATGTAATTAAATAGATGACATACATATATATATATATACAGTAGATTTTTAATGTCATATATTTCATTATTATTTCTTATATATACTTTATAATCATTCTTAAATGGTTAACATGGAGAATGAATCTCATCGCGTCGTGGAAACGGTAGTCCGTACGTACGCACGAGGGATGATATCGTTCCCATTATTATTGAATTGAATTTTATAGGATGATACAATATATCATAATCAGTATGATTTTATAATAACTGTGTATAGTTATTCTTTACACCATTATACCCATCCAAGTAAGGTGGTGTTGGAAAAACAAATTACACCACGGCGTGGAGACGGTATTTCGTACGTACGCACGCGCGGTGATTTCGTTTTCCATAGGATGGATTGATGGTGAAATAGGGTTGTTTCATACTTATAATAACATATCAGTATATTAGTGATACTGATGTTATTATTTCATAATTAAACAACTTAATAATAAAAATTAGAAGAAGAAATAAAGTTTAAAGAATCAGTAACGGACATTACCTCTTCTTTGAAGCGCCTCTTTGAGACCTCCATTTAGGGCACTAAAATTGGTCTTTGAAGCATACCAGGACCTCTAGGATGTTTCTAGGAAAGTGTAGAAGAGAATTTGGCAGGTTTTGGCCGAGCATGAAAGCTCAAATTGGTGTGAGGAAGGGAGGAAGGAGGTTCCCTTTTATTAGGGAGGAGAGGGGTACCATTGTAAATCTTAAAAATATTAATTTATAATAAATCTAACCCCACTTAAAGACATACAAAAATGACCCATATTATAATATTAGATGATATAGGTTTGTAATATCATCAAAAAATAAAATTTAGAAATGTTAGGAATTTATTTTCAACATTATCAACTTGATTTATCTTTATTTAATCAATTTAATTTTATTTGTGGTAATAACATTCTAAATTTTAAATTACAACAAATAATTACTTATTTGTTGTGAATTGTCCATAATTGGATACTTTATAACATTTTATACCATATAAATTTAAATTTATAATTTTTAAACATTTTTGTGGTTTTAAAACAATTTTATAATATGTTATTTTTATAAAATAACAATAGTGTCAATTTTGACACTATTCATTTCTTTGAATTTAAATAAAATATATACAGAAGATATGTTCGAACTAAAAGCATTAATAGATTCATAAAAGGTCATATGTATCTATAAAATTAGTGGAGAACATTAAACAATTCATATAATATTTATTTTAATATTTTTAAAACCATTTATTTGGTTTATCTCTTAATAAAATAATTACTACAACATTTTTGTATAATTATTTAATATACTTATTTGTTGCATAAAAATTAAAAACAAAATTCTATAATTAAGATAAATATATTTAATTTTACAATAAAACTTTTAATAAAATTTATCATCTTAAAATCACAATATTTAAATTGTTATATTTATTAAATTATGAAGGTGAATACTTTGGAATCATTTAAAATAAAATAATATAAGTGTCATAATCACTTTTATAAGACTAAAAACGGTAATATATTATGTAATTGGATGATTAAGGTGTATATATACACTACCAATAAGTTTTGGTCAGGTTTTTGAGCTTTTTAATGGGCATTAGTATTTCAATAAAAACTATATTACTGATTTTTCACTTAATAAATAATTTATGCATCATTAATGTATCACCATTAATGGCAATTATTTAATCCCTAAAAATTCTAAATAAATTATCATGATGTAGATAATTTTATTATCTTTGTGGAGACTATTCATGTTCGAAGTTTTATTATGTTTATCACTAAATTAAAATTATTATACTTATAAGATTTAAGAGAGTGACATGTTGTCACTTTCTTTGGTTTTAATAATAATTAAGTTATTTTCATAGAAAAATTTCAATTAAATGATTCTAATCCGACACTTATGTGATATGGATCTACATATAGTCATAAAATAGGATTTTTACAGGTGTTAGGGTAATTTTAAAATCTTATATTTACCCTTAATTACCCGATTTACCATTAACTATGGTAAATAAAATTTACCGTAGTTACTATTCATAATGCCCAAATATAAAAAGTAGCCTATTAACATAATTTAGACCCACGGATTCCAAATATGGAATACATTTTTCAAAATTAAAAACACATAAGTTTCAGTAATTAATTTAAAATTAATCTTGTTGTCAAAAGAAAATGGGTTTTTGTTTAAAACATTGCAAAAGATGGAATTGATTTCACCTACGAATTCAAGGTAAAATCAATGATAATGACATATGTTGTCTTAAATGGTAAAAATATATTCTATTTATAATTTAAAACCATTCAATATTATAATTTAACCACATAAATTATTATGATGAAAAAAGTTTTTTTTAATTAAAATATAGCGTGTTTTTACTATTCATTAAAATATGGAAGTTATCTGAAAAATATCAAAACATTATCCAATGTAAATTTTTATATCCTGATTCAAAAGATGAATTTTATTTTGTCAAATTGAACTTATAAACATGTCAACTACTAGATTTAAAGTGGGTGCGCCATTAAAAGGCGGTAAAACTGCATTTTTTTGAAAAATACTTATTTTACCCGAAAAATTTATTTTGTTCTTATACCATATTCTAGAAAATGTGTAAGATAAATAATAATGTTATAAAATTAAAAATATAGTTAATACTATTCGTAACGGCTATTTCATAATGATATTATAATAATATACCGTTGTTTAGTAAAACTTGATATTGCGTACAACACACGCTATCGAGGAAGGTCGGGATTGCGTGTAATGAAAGCCAAGTTAGGGTTGCATGTTGTGCAAGACTCATTTTTTGTTTCATATAACAGAATCCAACCATATTTCATTTATACATTGAATATATGTATATATATATATACACTCAATGTTGCGTAGAATGACTATTATCAAATGAACTTGAAATTTTGTGTAACACAATCTAAGAATAGTGTTGCGTATACTGCAAGCTAATACGGTGTTGCGTATAGCACAAGATAATCTTTTTTTAGCATAAATCACATGACATCAAATAAATTAAAAATAATAAAATCTCGGGGTGTTACAGAATCCCTCCATGATGGAATTCTATTACAGTTCTTTATGAAAGATACTTTCAAGATTTATTTGAAAAGAAGACTTCACTATAGTAATTTGTGAAGGACCTTCACATGAATCCCCTATAAACATATTTTTATGGTAGGTACCACAATGATCTTTTATATGAGGTTCATTATCATAAAATAATTTTGTGATTCTTCTCCCATTACTTATCTCTTTTTTAAACCCCAATATTTCATAAGTATCTTCTAATAAGAATTTTATGAAGGATTATGTGAAGGATTATGTAAATAAAACAATTTTCAAATTATGTGCCTTCTCAAATTATGTGCCCCATGGACCTTATTAATGTATGTGCTATCTATTTTTAGGTAGTTATTATAAATTCCTCCCATGATATGTGTGGTGTAAAAGGAATCAGGAAACAATGTAGGATGATCACTAAATCATCGTAAAGTTATGGAATTAAGTGGCTATGAAGGATCACTATCTAGTCATAACAAATGAAACCATTCTATAAATTATTCTCATTCTAGATCCAGAAAAGAATATAATCCATAATGGATGGTTCCCTATGGTGAAGTAATTTGATAAATGAATTTATTTTCCATAATGGATCAACTTTTTTCATTAAATACATTCATATTCAATATTTCCCTCTACACTAAAATAGATCATAACCAAAAATGGCCATAACTTTTGATATGGGTGTTTTTTTTTCTTTAAGAGCTATAAAATCAAATATTTTGAAACAAAATGTTCCCCTATATAAGGGCCTTCCCCCTAGATTATAGTATTTTAGGCAAAAACGTTTCTATAACCCCTTAAAAATGGGTTTTATGGTCTCAACAAACTTTTTGTTATAAATGAATGAAATACATAGCCTAATTCTAATGGGATGTTCTCACCACCACATCACTATATTGGGAAACATTTTTTACATAACCAGTTTCACTATTACAAGAGAAATGATGTAGAAAATGGATATCCCATTAGTGTTCACTTCAGGAATAGAGATACATTTTTTACCACACTAGACTCTATGTTTTCTAATTAAGGACCTTATCAGGGATTTCATGGAAAAGTGTGTGTCACACATTTTTTAATTCCAACTCTTATTAAAATCATTACATAAAGTGAAACATTAAAAATAATGAAAAATATTTTAAATATGATAATGATTTAGAGGAATAAATAAAAAATTGAGATGAGTAGTTAATATAATTATATGAAGGAATATGTTTTTATATAGTTAATTGGTATATATAGTGATTAGGTATATATATTCATTAAGTATGTACATATTCATTTGGTAAAATTGATTAATGGGATAAGGAATTTTATTATATGTTTGTTTGGATATTATGGGACACTCAAATAAAGTAACCATGAGATGTGATCATTATAATTTAATCATTGATATAGAAAATTTAAATATGTCTAATAAAATTATGAAATTTATGTATATAAGAAGAATATATAGAATAAATTAATATAATTATTTCATATGAATCATATTTATTAACTATTTAAAATGATTTAGAATCACTATGTGTTTTCCTTGATTATTCCTAAGTCAAACAACAAAAAGTATAATTTGAGGGGAATCATCGGTGAAAAAAGTTTAAATTTTCAATATCACTAAATAATCTATGAGAGATAAACCACCA
Organism: Viscum album; assembly: GCA_963277665.1. NCBI lineage: Eukaryota > Viridiplantae > Streptophyta > Magnoliopsida > Santalales > Viscaceae > Viscum > Viscum album. Next base: position 520,291,763 of record OY728141.1, read on the forward strand.
CATATATATATCACTATTTCATATCTCACACATAGGTATTATGAGTATCAATTTATTTGTTAATCCAACTCTAGGATATTATCAGTATGTGACAAGTAATATGATAAAAGTCTTTTACAAAAATTTATTTTTTTATAAGTGATATTTTGGGAATAATATTTATAATTAATTAGAATAACAATAATATTTATAATTATTTAGAATAATAATAATATTTTATTATTTAAATGTATAAATATATTATTAGCATAAATTGAATTTTTAATTAATGGTAATAAATAAAATTATAATAATTCATTGTAAACCCTCGAGATTTTTGGAATTATTTTTTTCAAATTAATTTATCTTTTTCATATTTTTTATTTTACATGAAACTAGAAATAGTTGTTTTTTTAATATATATATATATATATATATATATTAAAACACTCAGTTAAACATTCCTTCCACATGGCACTAACTTGGCTTGTGCTACACATAACATCGACTCAGCATATGTTAGACACAACATTGACTTATCATACATTACACTCAAGATTGACCTTCCTCGATGGCTTGCGTAACACGCAAGACCGAGTATTATTGAACTATATATATTATTAAAAAGTATTATTATAATAGAATATAACATAGAATTTACCTTTATGAAAATGAATATTATTAAGTAAATTATGAAAATATGTTGTTTATTCAAATTTAAGATGAATTCAAACGTTACCAATTAATGAATATGAAAACCGATTGAATATAAAAGAAACTATTTTTATAGTCAAAAAAAATTAACCTAGTAAATTAAATTAATTACAATTGGTAAGGGATATCTATTTAATAAATATTTTTTATATTAAATAAATTATTTTTTATTTCCATACCATGTATTCTATAGACATAAGATAAAAACAAACCCAATTTTATGCATAAAACCCAATTTTTTATAAATGTAGTTTTACCACCAATTAATGGTGGATTTATTTTAAATCCTATTTTTAGAAATTTTATTGATTTAATGAGTAAAAATAAACTTCATATTTTTAAGTAAAACATAAAAAGTAGGTTAGGATAAATTTTTGTTATTTTTATGTAAGGATTCATCTTATAATGAATAATTTAAAATAATGGATTTTAATTCAATACTTCTTTTTCAAATAATTTATTTATAAGTGTAAATTATAATTTTAATTATTTTAATAGTTTAGTTAGAAAGTATTTTTATTAATTAATAGAATTTAGGTCATTTTGATCAACTTGAAATTAAAATTGGATATAAAAACATAGTAAACTTTTGATTATTTTTACTTTAAAACCCTACAGTGTCATCCCATCAGCGGAATTAATTTTAAATTATTTTTTCTATTTATATGATTATAATTTGGAAAAATGGAATCCATAATTTGAGAAAAAATAATTTATAATGTATAATAAGTTCAAATTATTTTTTAACTAAAAAAATTAGTGAAATTAATTAAAATCGATTGCTTCAGTTAAGAGAAAAAATAGACTAATAATATACTAAACCTTAAATTTAAGACCCAAAATGACCTAGAAAATTTTCCAACACCCATTTTATATCCATATTTAGAACCTATAATTGATTTTATCGACCTTGGTAAATTATTTGATCCACTTTAAACTGGAAAAATATGGGTTGAATTGCCTCTTCAAAATATTTACAAGAGTGTCAATCCTCCTCAACTATAAAAGGCCAACACCTCTACACATTCCTCACACCTCTCAAAGCTCTTATGTTCATCCAAGACGTTCCCAATTCACTTACCACCAATACTCCCTTATACCATGAATAATACCTTTGGGTAAAAAGCCACTCATGGAATCCTTTTTTGTGCAACCCCAAAGGAGTTACCTGATTAAGAGGAAATGTCTTCTCTCAAACTACATTCCTTTAATTTCCTTATTCACCCCCCTTAACTCTCTTTATTACATTATTGTGTGAAAAAAATATCTGAAATATAATAGGATTTTTTATACTAATTTTTTGACCTAAACTTACACACACACACCCATCTAATGGATATCTAACATATTGTTTATATCTTTGACGAATTACAGCTTCACAAAACGATAATTGTTCATTTTTTTCATTTACCACCAATCATGGGGGCCATTATAATGGAAAATATATTTATATACGTAATATATTGTATTTATTATGTATTTATTCTTTTTTATTTATTTCAAAACAAGTATCTATTTACTTTCCATTTGGTGTTAATATGGTAATCTAGTTTGAAAAAGTGTGGACTACCGCCCCCTCAAAGAGATATGATTCTTTCACACACCACATAGAATATATTAAGGATGGGTTTAAGGAAAATATATGATGTATATGATGTAATAATTATACTTTAATATATATATATATCATTTAAATACTTTCTTTCAATACGAAAATTAAAAATGGAAATGGCATTCATGCGTATGTGTGACTTATTGTCACCATGAACGGTGTATTCCCTTTCGTACTTATTTATTCTATATATTATTAAAATATAAATTTTCTCGATATACATGATATCTGTATCAATATTTACATTATGTAATCATGATATATGTATAATAACTAATGATATAAAAAATTAAGACACATGCAAAGAACAAGGTGAATATTACCTGAAGTGAAACCTTAACCTAGGATCGTTAAAAGTCAGGTAATATAATTTCATAATAAAAAAAAATATGGTATTATATAAAATAATATGGTTATTTAAAATATTTATAAGAAATTTATATTTATTAAATAGGTGGTTTGAATGAGTATGATGAGAGTCAAGACACAATGTAAGGGGATTTCATCTCACTTTTAATTTCTGTGAGATTCTTGTTATGTTCCCCACCCTTTCCTTTTGTGTGTTCTATGTAATAACCATGATATAATAATATTCATATTATACATAAAATTATATGCATTAAAATTTACATTTTATAATCCTTTAGTCATGGATTTTACGTTTCAAAAGATACAAAATCTGTAAAAATGTTGTTCTCAATTGGCCTTCTTTGAGACTCATGTTTTGTTATGTACCTAAGATATTTTTCGAGGCGTATATACTTAAATTTTAAATTTTATATGATTAATATACTTAATTTTATGATATCCTAAAATTCATGTAATTTTATGTTCTTACATGTAGAGTATGACCCCAAGATACGGAGTTATAAGAGTTTATTGAGGTAATCGCATCTCTTCTCGAGATTGTTTATGTTTATTCTTCCTCTGATGAAATAGTATGATCCATATATCATGAAAACTCATGAGTTTCATTATCCTCTATTTTTTAAAATATTTCCTCAGGTTTTAGTACAATTTTTTCACTATTCCATAAGTAAGATAATGTTTTTAAGTTAAATCTGATCATCTCTCTCTTTGGTCGAAAATCTATTGTATTCCAAAAACATGTTTTAAAAAATGATTTCAAAAAATAAATTAAGATAATATTCAAGAAAAAAGTATTTTAATTTTTTTTATTTTGTTCAAATATACTTTATAATTTTTCAAATCCATTTTCAAGGAAAAAAGTTTTCAAAAGGTTTTATGTTGTAAAAAGAATTTTTTAAAGAAGAAAGGATATTTTTATAAATAAACTTTTTTGAGAGATATTTAAAAATTATTTTCCATCTAATATGAAATCCATTACTACTGAATTAATAGGAAATTATATAATGGTTTAGTTCCTATTCTTTCTATTAATGGGTTATTCTTAATGTCAATGTCTTTATAAAGTCTGTTTTCCTTTGATGTGTTACGTGCTTATGAAACCTACTTATTTTCATGGGTTATGCTTTGATGAAATGGTTATAAAACATATCTCTTTTTGATAGGTTATGATGTGATGAAATTTTAATGATACCCATTTCATTTCATGGGTTATGATTTGATGTTTATAAAACCTATGTCTTTTTATGGGTCTTGATATGATGAATGTTTTTGTGGTACATGTATGAATGATATTATTATGAGATGAGTGAGACCTATATCTCCCTCAAATTCATTGGGTAATGATGGATGACTCATTAGTATAAATTTTATGTATGAATCTGATTAAAAGTTCACAATGTTATTCATAGACCCGGTTTCAAATATATAATTTTATGCGTGAACCTGATTGCATGTTCACAATTTTATGAGTGAACCTTATTACGTGTTTAAAATTTTATACATGGACATGGTTTAATGAACAAATGTTTATGAGTGAAACTAATTACATTTTCACAATGTTATTTGTGAACCTGATTATACGTTATCAATGTTATGCATGGACCTGGTTTCATGTTCATCAGGTAATGCGAGAACCTGATTACACGTTCAAAATGTTATGAATAGACTTGGTTTCACATCAATAATGTTATGCGTGAACCTAATTACATGTTAAAAATGTTATGCATGAACCTGGTTTCATGTCCAAAAGTTTATTTTGGGGACTAATGTCTTATACTTAACTTAATGAGTTAACTTTTTTATACTTATACATGATCACAACATTATAAACCAATGTGTGTGACACAAATTTTATTAAATTTTCTATGTTATGATTCCTTAGAATATGTTATTTATTTCTTTATGATCCATGTCTTATGAACTGTCATTATTTATTATGTTCTATAATATGTATTTAATGATCTTAAAATGTTAGGCTCAAGTTCCATATCCTTTTGTTTATGTTATGCTTACGAATTTCATTTATTTACGCTTACTGAGCATCTGAGCTCAACCCATTCTTACGTTTCTTTCCCTATGGTATGAATATGGTTTTTAGGTAGAATTATTAAAGGTGGATATATATTTCGGGGATGTTGAAGATCTTTCATCAGGATAAATGATTTTGTTTTCATGTTTCCAAAGAAACTAAACTATTATGATACTTTGACATGTATTTTTATAATGTATAGAATATTCATCTTAAATGATGTAATATGCATGTATGTCAAGCCTGGGTCGCTATAGATGGTATCAAAGGAAAGGTTTAGTCACCCTTCGAAAACTATGATGAATAAACTTTAGTGATATCCCTAGGTATATTTCTAAGGATATGTATACGGATTTCTATATGAATAAGTATAAGGATTTCTTAACGTTTAGGAAAATGTCCTAGAATTTTGGTAAAGGATATAATGAGTGGTTTCCTATAGATAAATCCTTGTGTAGATACTATAATTGGATGTGGATCTGGAAAATATTTACATAGTGGTAACAACTCTGAAATGATTTTTCGGGCCTGGCTCGGGGTAATATGGTACATGACAATGGGCCTTTCTGTGCACCTGGTTTGATACCCTCATGGGACATGCTTTGGTATTTCACAAACTCTTCATGAACCATAATGAAGTATTTAAATATAAATTTGATCTGAATAACGTTAAATGAACCTAGGGTTTCATATATAAAATATTTTTTTATGATATAGATATCATATAAGTAATTTTTTATGATTATGTGGCTTTCTAATATGCTATGTGTTTATCACCCCTTGCTTTATAGTTTTAGTCAATAGAGTGAACTATAAGTAACATGGGTAACATTGAATTTTTTGGTTGTGGAAAGTATGTGCATTATGAAAAATTGATTTCCTAAGTGTAAATCTCATAAAGAGAATCAATAATGTGGCATGATTATTGGTTATACTTATGAAGATAAAGAGACAACAAAGAACATGTGAAAGGTATGTGATGTTCTTTGAGTATTTATTACATTGATAATAAGAAGAATGATTAGATTGAGGTTGAAGAACCTTAAAACATGGTTCATATTTTAGATTCTCAAAAAGAGATGTTAAGGACTAAGTTGATGAATCCTGGGTAATGATCTAAGAATGAGGTTTGACTAATGAATTATTTATGTTTTGGAATTCAAATATTATGTTATATGAATCATGAAATTTATAATTATTTTCAGTATAAATTTTCATTAAGGACTGAAAAAGAACATATTGAATGGTGATGAAGATACAAAAAAGTGATTTCAAGGGAAGGGGATATTTTTATTAATGGAAGGTAACCCTTAATTATTGTACATTTTTGAGATAATGAAGTTTGGATAAAGATATGATGTGTATGAATAAGTTAATTGGACGACATGGATTACCCTGGAACAAATTATTGAAAAATTATTATATGTCATCAAGGATGAAGTTTAAAACTTCTTAGATTTAAAGGATATGTCTATTAATGATTAGAATAAAGAAGATATCTTGTTTTACAAAAGGATTTTTTGGTAATTTAGGTTGTTACGATGTTTCAAGGGAATATTTTATGAGAGTATTAACATGTTTTGGATGTGACAACAAAGTGATACATTGTGATATACATTGTGACATTCTTTCTAGAGATCTAAATTTTCATCTTTCATGATGTTTATACAGTTAACCGTTTATGAAAAGTTTAACTTAAACTTTAGATGAAGTCAGTAAGGTTAAAGTGTTGTCTCTCCATATTAGGATTTATGCATATTGGATATCATGTTCAAAATAACTTGTGTTGATGATAACTGATGTAAAATGGGATGGAATATCAGGAATATCAGGATCTATTATTACTTTTGGAATGACAAAGTCACCTTCTTTTTTTGAGAAAGAGGTGAATTAGATCAACAAACAATAAAGGATGATGTTGTCCAGAAATCATGAAAGAATCTCATTTGATGAAAATTTATTAACTTTAGGGAAAAGGATCTTGAAACCAAAAATGTTGTCTCATAATTATGTTTTTGATGAATTAGATGGTACCTTGGGTTATTGCATATTTATGGTTCTATGGTTGTTAAATTTCTCCTAACTTTGTTCTCTATCACTCTTCATCAGAACATGGTGGTAATATTTTTCTTCTATATCAGTGTTTTCACTTTCCACCTATGTTCTACCATGTGGAATCCTATTTATATGTTTCTATGGATAACTGTTATGGATCCAAATTTTCCTTTTTAGGGAAAGTTTTAGTATCCTTTTTTCTGATGTGGGTTTCTATAAATGAAACATTCATGTATTAAAAATTTGATAACCGAGATGAATTTTAAGGGAGAAATTCATTTTAAGGGGGGTAGAATGTAACACCCCAAGATTTTGTGATTTTTTCAAATTAATTTATTTTTTTGGATATTTTTCATTTCACGTGGCACTATAAATGGTTATTTTTTAAATATATATATATATTAAAACATTGAGTCAATCATTCCTTTGACATGGAAGTAACTTAGCGTGTACAACATGCAACACTTACTCAGCGTACGTTACACGCACCATCGACTTAGTGTAAATTACATATAAGATTGACCTTTCATGATGGATTGTGTAACACACAACACCAAGAGTCACCTATCTATATATATTATTAAAAAGTATTATTATAATAGAATATAACGTATCTATTATGTTGATGAATATGGATATTATTAAATAAATTATGATAATACATGATTTACAAAAATATAAGATGAATTCATCGGTTTCCAATTAATCAATATGAAAACCGATTGAAGATAAATGGAACTATTATTACAGTAAAAAAAATATATTTTAACCTAGAAAATTAAATTAATTACAATTGTTAAGTGATATTAATGTAATAAATAAGTTATATTTTCAATAAAATATTTTTGATTTTCATCCCATAAATTCTATAGACAAAATATAAAAACCCCAATTTTATGCTTAAAAAAATATTTTTATAAAGGTCGTTTTACCACCTTTTAATGGACAACCATTTTTAAATACAATTTTTAGAACTTTTATAGATTTAATATTTCAAAATAACATTCATATTTTGAATAGAAACATAAAACTTATATTAGGATAAATTTTTGGTATTTTTATGTAAGGTTTCATGTTATAGTGAATAATTAAAAATACTGGATTTTAATTCAAAACTACTTTGTCATATAAATTATTTGTAAGATTAAATTATAATATTAATTGGTTAATATTTTAGTTGGATAATGTTTTTAATAAATCCAATTTAAGTTATTGTAATCAACTTCAAATTGAAATTTTATATAAAGACTTTGTAGAGTTTTGATCATTATTACTTTAAAAACATGCAGTGTAATCCTGTCAGTGGGATTATTTATATAATAATTTCAACCACTTTTGTGATTATAATTTAAAAAAATGGATTTCATATTTGGAATCCAAATACATTATAATTTCTAATAAGGTGATATTTGTTTACCAAAAATATTAGTGGAATTGGTTAAAATTAATTACATTAGGTAAGAGAAAAATTAGGCTATTAAAGTATTAAACCTTATAATTAAGACCCAAAAAGACCTATAAACGTGTCCAAAAAAATTTTACATACATATTTAAACATTATAATCAGTTATATATACCTTTTTACATTATTGTATCCACTTTCAACATGAAAAACATGGGTGGAATTATCTCTTCAAATATTTACAAGAGTGACACTCCTCCTCCACTATAAAAGACCACCACCTCTACACATTCCTCACTCCTCTCAAACCAGTTAAGTTCAGAAAATACCAACCCAATAAACATCCCACAAATCCTCCCTTAGATATTTAATCATCCATTTGTGTAGAAAGCCTCTCAAGGAAGCCTTTTTTCACAGACCAACAGGAGTTACCCACTTAAGAGGCAACATCTTATCTCAAACTCCTTTCCTTTGTTTTCCTTCTTCATCTCCTACACTCCCTTTATTCAATTATTGTGTGAAAAAATACTATCCTAAATATAATATTATTTTCTAATCTTAGGTTTTCAACATACACTTTCACACACCTCCATCCAATGGATATTGAACATACTATTTCTGTGTATGGAGAATTACAACCTCATGAAACGATGATTGTTCATTTTAAATTTACCACAAATCATGGTCACCATTATGATAGAAAATATGTTTTTATATGTGATATATTATTTTTATTATTTCTTTATTATTTTCTATTCATTTTACAATACACATATCTTTACTTTCTATTTGGTGTTAATATTATAATCTCGTTTGAGGAAGTGTGGACTACTGCCCCCTCAAAGCGATGTGATTCATTCACACACCACATGGAATGTATTAAGGACGAGTTTAATGAACCTATATGATATATATTATATAATAATTCAAGTTTAAAAAATATATATATACATATTTCATTTTAATACTTTCTGTCAAAGTGAAAATTAAAAATGGAAACAGTGTTCATGTGTACGTACGGCTTACCGTCTCCATGAACGGTGTTTTCCCTTTCATAATTATTTATTTTATATATTATTATAATAAACATATACTGGATATAAATGATATTTATATCATTATATAAATTTTTTAATCATGATATAAGTATAATAACTAACTATATAATAAATTAAGACACTTGTGAAGAACAAAGAGAATATTACCTGAAGTGAAACCTTATCATATGATCGTTAATAAGTGGGTAATATAAGGTCATAATCAAACCATATATGGTATTATATATAATAATATGTTTATTTAAAATATTTATAATAAATTTATATTTTTTATAAATGTGGTTTTAAAGAAAACGATGAGAGTCATGACATAAGGTAAAGGGATTTCATCTCACTTTTAATTTCTGTGAGATTCATGTTATGTTGACCTCCCTTTCCTTTTGTGTGGTGTATTTACTAACCATGATTGAATTATATATATCTTATAAATAAAATTATGGGTATTAACATGTCTATTTCATAATCCTTATTTCATGGGGTTTATGTTTCAAAAGTTACCAAACCGGTAAAAATGTTTTGTCTCAATTTTCATTAGTTGAGACTCATGTTTTGTTATTAACCTAAACCCTTTTCAAGGTGTATATAATTCCATTTTACATGTTTTATAATGAATATACTTCTTTTAATTATATACTAAACTTCATGTGATTTATTTTTCTTACATGAAGATTATGATTCCTAGTTACTAAGTTATAAGATTTTATTGAGGAAGTCACATCACTTTTCAAGATTGTTTATGTTTATTCTTCATTTGAGGAAATCTTGTGAAGTCAAAAGTATTATTTTGACTTTTATTTCTTTTGTTTTGGAAATCACAAATCTCTTTATACTCAATTATCAAATAAAGGTTTTACTTTTTATACTTACTCTGTTTTTTATACTCACATTTTCCATCATACTTACTTTGTTTATCGTACCCACTCTGACCATTGTACCAACTCTGTTCATCATACTTACTTTATTTATCGTACTCACACTGATCATCATACAAACTCTATTCATCATACATACACTATTTTTCATACTCACTCTGACCATCGTACCAACTCTATTTACTTACTCTATTTATCGTACTCACTCTGACCCTCATACCAACTCAGTTCATGTAACCCCCCGCCCCCAGTTACCCAGAGTCGGTGCATTATTACATAACATCGGAAAGATCACAAGGGAAAAAAATCCCAAAATACCGATCAGTTTAGTAGCCTTAGAAGTACTGGATACATTCATAAGTTTTACATTACATTATAAAATGAAAAAACAACAACAATATTGTCTCCATTGACCACATTCCTATCCCTTATACTATCCTTGCAGGTCATACATAATATACTTCTTCGCATCCTGGGAAAAATAAAACATAGAAAGGGGTGAGATCAGATGCTCAGTAAGGATAACAATATAGTTTAAGCTTTCATAAATAACTATGAACATTTAAGGTAATGTATAAGACTAAAACACAAGCCTTTTAAACATAAAATTCATCATACAATGGAAAAGATAAATCATATAATTCCATTTACTTACTCATATGTACATCCTACTAGTTGAATAATCACATGTAATATCAATAGCCTATTTCATAATGATGTAACTCATAATGCCAAACTTCATAACCACATAGTCAAGACCTTATGCCAAGACTAAAAATAAGATTTTTTCAATCCCTTATGCCAAGACACTAGTTTGTCTCATGAAACCTACCGATGCATCGAGGAGCTATAGCAGGCTCCACCCATCACACACTAAGTCTAATGCATTCCTCATATGAAAAGGTTTAAAGATAACATATACATTCATATTAAAACTAGCATAAGAAATGTCAATATTTTATCTATAAACCATGAATGGTGTAAGAATAAAAAATCCACAGTCAAACATATCACAAAACCATCAATAAAATATGGAAGATTTTTATCATAATAAATCAACTTCAAACAATCTTAAAATCCTTCAAAGGATGTTGAGATAGATGAAGTCAAAACATTTTTATAGAAATATCTCGTTCTATTTTGAAATAATTTAAATTTCATATAATTATAAAAGAAAACATTTATTCTAAAAATATTATTATAAGCTTGTTTGGGAAGCTTTGACAATGTTATAATGGTGGAAAATAGTCGCACCCTCCGTATAAGTTAAATAAAAATTCTTACCATAATTTTTTCGAAAAGGTCCTAAAGTACCTTGTTTTCAAATCAACTGAAAGATTCCTTTCAAAAAATATATGGTAAAATAAGGGTATAAATTCATTTAAACCATATTCTACAAAATTTAAATAGAATTTGAATACATTTTTAAGAAAACACATATGTGGATGATAAAGAGGTCCCAATAGATACTTATGTATTAACAACCTCGAATAAGTGTAGAGATTGTAGAATTAAACCTTACCTTATACTTTTCCTTAGTCGATGGTATGTTAACCTCTTTTATAATAGTTAAAACATTTTTATTAAATTATACAATAAATATATACATAAATATGATATCATATATGATCCTCTAAAATTTCTTTGTTAATAATATTTCAGAAGTATCATCTTTTCAGGTGTTAACTGATTCATTTTCCTTTATATGATTGGTTACATAAGCCATGTTTTTTATGGATTTTATTTATTTGATTCATATAAAGAATTAAATTAGGTTCATAAACATTATTTTTAAACATAAAATGAATATTATTCTTTAATGATTTTGATGGAGAATGAATCTCATCCAGTTCGTGGAGATGGTAATCTGTACGTACGCACGAGCGACAATATCATTATATTGATGGTGAAATCGTATGTAATAGGATTCTATATCATATATACAGAATAAATATCATGTTTTATTTATTATTTACCTTATTTAAACTCATTATTATAACCATCCAAATAATGAATTGTTTGAATAACAAACAACACCACGACGTGGAGAAAGTAAGACGTACGTACGCACGTACGGTGACTTTGTCATTTTTAGGATGGATAGAATAAATAATATGGTTTTACCATATTTATAATGACATAAAATTATATACGAAAGTACTGGATTTATTATTTTGGAATATAAACAACATAGAAAGAGGAATTTGAAGAAGAAAAGAACTAGAAAGAGGGTGGTGAAATTATTACCTTTTCTTCGGATGTTTCCTTGTGATTTGATCAAAAGGGATCCTTAGGTTGGATTCATGATCAAAGTAAGGTCTCTTGGTAGAATTGAGAGAAGTATGGAAGGTATTTGGGAAGGTTTTGGCCAAGCCAAATGGTTTGGAGGTGTGAAATTAAGAGAAGGGGAAGTACCCTTTTAGAAGAGAGGTGAGGGTCACTTTAGGAAAATCATGAAATATTATTTTATAATAAAATCATTTTCGGGTAATAATAGCTCAAAAATGATTTATTTAGAGGCTATGCTGAGTATTGGTCGAAAACAATTCAACCAATAGGTTTTAGACAGGTTTAGGTCACCATATTAACCTTATATTTTAGATTTAACTATTAGTTAAATAGTTTGACATTTACCATGTCTCTTTGTATTTTTATATTAAATAGTTAATAAACTTATAAACTTTCGAGAGAACCCCAAGTGGTTCATTATTGATATATATAATCTTAAATAAGTCCTCTGGCCAAACCTTACATTTTTAGGAATATTATATAAATTAATAATATAGTATTTTTTTAAATTCAATTACGTCAATTCTGACACTATTTAGAATTTGATTTTTTTGAAAGCCATAAAAACTTTATCACTTAAAATAAAATTTAATTAAGAAATTATAACATGTCATATTAACCTATAAAATTATTTGAATTCATCATAAGTCTCAATTTACATTTATGTGGATATTTATAATATCAATTATTTTAAAATTTCATTAATAAGGTAATTACTACATCATCATCGTGTCATAAATAAATTAAATTGTTCAAAGTCTAAAAATTATAAATAAAATTCCATTATGTATGAAATATTGTTATCTTTATAATGAAAATTTATAGTCAAATTTATATTGTGTATAACCCTGTATTAAAAATGGTTTAGTTATTAAACTTTGAATTTAACTCTTTTAACTCTTCTTTAAATAAAATAATAATAAATATCCTAATATAATACAAGTGGACCAAAAGGATCATATTTTATTCCTAAGGTTTTTTTGGTCTAATTAAAATTATTTGATATAATTAAGTCATTTTTTAGGGTAGTAATAATACCATTTTTACCTTTAATTACCTTATTTAATTTTAAACGTGGTAAATAAAAGTTAAAAGTTACTATTCAAAAAAAATTATTTTTATCCTATTACACCAAATTTTTATTACTGATATCAATCGTTCCACTTGTAGTTTTAAAATTAAACACACAGAAATGTTAAAATTATGTTTTATTCAAATTTTCAAATGCTCCTAAAAGGTGGGTAAAAGATAGTAAAAAGTTCAATAAAATTTTATATATCTAAAATTATTATAAAATTACTCCAATGAAATAAATTGAACATATATAGGTTTTATATATCTATTTTGACCTAAAATAAATTAAAATAAATTAACTAATTATTTAAATAAAAATTCGGATTTAAACAATAACGCAGTGTTTTTCACTATTCATCCAAAATTGAATGTTTTCAGAAAAATACCAAAAATTCACCCTAAGCTAATTTTGATATTTTAAAATCAAAAATTAAGTTCATATTGGAAAATAAAATTTATAACATTTCAAAAAGTGGGTATTTCTATTCATAACGGCTAGTTCGATTGGTCGTGGTGTGTTGAAACTCCAAGTTGTGCACAACATAAGCTACTACATTATTCAAAGAGAAATGTATCATGGAAGCTTGGGGTATTACATTATCCCATCCTTTAAATAATTTTTTCCTAAAAATTTCTAGAATATTACTGCATAAAAATATTCAGATGGTTCTTAATTATAAGTTCCTCGGGTTCCCATGTTTCCTCTTCCATCTTATGATTTCTCCATATAACTTTCACCAGACGAGTCGTCTGGTTTCTCAATACATGATCTCTGGTATCAAGAATTCTGATAGGATCTTCACATAAAGATATATTGGGTTCCAGTTCAAATTATTCATAGGTGATTACATGCGTTGGGTTAGGCATGTATTTTCTCGACAGTGATATGTTGAACACATCATGAACTTTGGAGAGACATGGAGGAATTTCCAAATGATAAGACACAACTCCAATTCATTCTAGAATTTTTAGAGGTCCAATGTACCTGGGACTCAGTTTACCCTTCTTACGGAATCGTATAACACCCTTCCATGGAGATACCTTCAAGAAAACATGATCTCCTACTTTAAATTCCAAATCTTTACTCTGATTATTGGAATATATCTTTTGCCCACTTTGAGCTGCTTTGATGTGGGTTTAGATGATCTTCACCTTTTCCAATTTTTCCTCAACAAGTTCTGAGCCTATGAGTTTTCTTTCACTAACATCATCCCAACAAGTTGGTGTGTGACATCTCTTTACATATAACGCTTCTATATGGTCCCATCTGAATACTTGAATGGAATCTATTGTTATAGGAATGTTCTACCAGAGGAAAATACTGAAGACTTTTCCATAATTTGGATGTTAAATGGGGATCGTGATCAGAAACAATTGATAGGGGTACACCATAAAGTCTTAAAACTTCTTTAATATATAGTCTTTCTAGATGTTCAAGTGGTAAATCAAATCTTATAGTAAGAAAATGTGTTGACTTGGTAAAATGATCCACAATGACCCATATTGCATCATTCCTTCCAGGAATCTTTGGTATCCCCATGACAAATTCCATCATAATATTATCCCATTTCCAATCATATATGGGAAGAGGTTTCATGAATATTCTAGGCTATTCCCTTCCAGCTTTCACTTGTTGAAAAACCATTCATCTTGAAAACAAATCAACAATCTTTCTCTTCATGTTGTCGCACTAAAAATGTTCCTTCAAATCTCTATACATCATGTTTCTTCCATGGTGTATAGAGAAACTGGAGCTATGAGAATCATCCAAAAATTCCCTTTTTTGATCAGGTATATCGGGAACACAAAGTCTCTTCCCGAATTTTAAAATTCCATCTTCATATACGAAGTAACTCAATCTCCCATAATTTAAATCTTTAATCTACTTTTGAAACTCCTCATCATCAGTCTGAGAACTTTTATCTTTTATAGTAAATATGGTTTGGAAACCATTTTAAAAAGTATTGATGCTTCACCTTATATGGTTATTCCCATATCCATCTTTACTAGATCCATGAAAATAGGATCCCTTTCAACTCTCATCTTGTTCAAAACTACATGATCCTTTATGCACAAAGCATATTCCGCCTTATTTTCCTTCCCCGAGTGGTAGTTTATTGTACAATCATAATCCTTGAGTAGTTAAACCTGTCTCCTTTTCCTCATGTTGATTTATTTTTGTGAGAAAATATACTTCAAACTCTTTTGATCAATATAAATCTAACATTTTTCACCATATAGATAGTGTCTCCATATCTTCATAGCAAAGATTACAGCTCCTAACTCAAGATCATGAATGGGATAGTTTTGCTCATAAATTTTTAGCTGTCATGACGCATGGGCAATAACTCTATCATTATTCATGAAGACACAACCACATCCTTTCTTTGAAGCATCACTATAAATAACAAACCCATCATTCCACAATGGTAGAGTCAATATATGAGCATTGACTAATCTTATCTTTAGTTCTTCAAAATATTCTCTACAATATTTTTTGTAAAAAACATTAACCCCTTTACGTGTGAGCGTGGTTAATGGGTTAGCCAACTGGGAAAAATTTTGTACCAAACATTGATAATAACCTACTAAACCAATAAAACTGCGTACCTCAGTTATACTCATCAGTGTTGGCCATTCATGGATTGCCTTGGTCTTTGAAAGATCAATAGAGATTCCATCCTTAAAGGCAATATGGTCAAGAAAAGAAATCGCTTGAAGCCATAATTCACACTTTATAAACATCCCATATAATTCATTTCTTCTAAGAGTATTTAGAATAATGCACAAGTGATTTTAATGATCTTCATATCTTTTGGAGTATACCAAGATATCATCAACAAATTACACTATAAAGTCATCAAGATATTTCTTGAAAACATTGTTCATTAGATCAATGAAGACATAGGGTGCATTAGTCAAACCAAAAGGCATTACTATAAACTCTTAATGCCCATACCTGGTTTGAAATATTGTTTTTGGAATGTATTTCTTCTTCGCACATAATTGATGATATCCAGATCAAAGTTCAATCTTTGAAAAATATTGAGCTCCATGAAGTTGGTCAAATAAATCATTAATGTGAGGTAAGGGAAACTTTTTCTTTATTGTTATAGCATTGATCTCCTTGTAGTCAATGCACAACCTCATAGATTCATCTTTCTTCTTAACAAAAAGGACAGGGGCTCCCCATGGAGAAACATTAGGGTGAATAAATCCCTTATTACTCAATTTATCTAGTTGTTTCTTTAGTTCCACTAATTCCACAGTGTCCATTCTATAAGGGGTCTTTGATATGGGCCATGAACTAGGAATTAAATCATTGGAAAACTCATTTCCTCATTCTGGAGGATGTCCATGTAAATCCATTAGAAACACATCAACATATTCTTGTACAATAGGTATGTCCTCTATTGGAACAGTATTTTACTCACCCATAATTATTTCATTCTCTTCCTCCCTAATAATTGAATTTTGTAGAGCTACAACGGGTGGATCTAGATAATAATCACGTTTTGATGTTTCTACTTTAAAGATAAGGTACTCTTTATCATCATCGAAAATTGTAACCTCATTCTTCATACAATAAATTTTCGCATCATGGTACGAAATAGAATCCACTTCAAGGATTATATAAAATTCAATCATGGTTATGATGTTGAGATCAACAGACAAAGAACAATTATATTCCCTAATGGGAACTGATTCACAAAACTTTGTTGCGATGATACTTCCCTTAAGAGTTTTGACAGACAAATCCCTTGTTAAGTCAAATTGAAAATATCTAATTTTCTTAGCAAACTAGGAAGATATGAAATAACGTTATGATTAAGAATCAAATAAATCATTGGATAAACTTGAGGAAACCATTAAATTACCTACCACCTCTCTTTTAGAGCTTCAGCCTCAGCAGTAGTGATCGCATAAGTTTGGCCTTGCTCCCTTGTCATTTTCTGAGGTATATTCCCTTGGAGCTTAGTACATTCATTTTCATAATGCCCCTTTTATCTACAATTGTAGCATTCAACATTAACAACCTATTTCTTTCCATTGCAATCACAAGCTTGGTGGCCTTTTTCACCACACTTGTGACCGACTCTCATTCCCTTCAGGCAAGTACCAGGGTTTTTCTTCCCACATTTACTACAGGATAGATATTCAACATTTCCCTTCTTCCCCTTATTTCCATTTCCAGAGTGTTCAGCAGATCTATTCTTGTCTTTCTTTTCTTTAATGTCGTATGACTTAGAGAATTCCTTTTTGGTGTTGATAGCGCGTGAGACAATATCTTCGTATGATGAAAAAGATCATGAGACTAATGCCCAGCGGAGAAAATTTTTTAACCCATCAAAGAATAGATCAATCTTACTCCTTGGGATGCGTACATAATCTGTTGCATGCCTTGCAAACCTTGTAACATTAGCCTCATACTTTGCGACATTCTCATCATCCTTTTGCCTTAGACTCATAAATTGCCTTTCCATATCTACTCGATTGTCACAAGGAAAGTATTTTTTATGAAAATAACCTTAAACTCCATCCATTCCATGTTTGATACTTCTTCATCTTCTTTTGTGTTTTGTATTAATGACCACCCTTGACCTGTATCTCCCGTGAGGCGATAAACTTCCATGACAACTTTTTCCCTTTCACTACTCCCCAAAGAATGAAATATTTTCTCTAAGGAACTTAAGCATTACTCAGCTACCAATGGATTTGGAGTCCCATTAAATGTTGGTGGTTGTTGCCTCATAAAGCATTCCAACATTGATCCTTCAAGTTGTGGTTTAGGGTTCTCCATATGAGTAAGGTTATTATTCATAACCTGAGTGAGTTATCCCAATATGGTGATAAGTTGATCATCACTAGTTGCATCACTAGATCCACTATAATTATATTGATTATGAGGGAAATTCCTATATGGATTACTTGTGTTGATACAGTTTTAGTTCCTTCTACTAGGATCCATTTCTAAAAAATGGAATACACTAGATTAGTCTATGAATTGCAATACATAATTCCAAATAAGTAAAACACTTAACATAAATTTAGAAGTTTATGGATATAATCCATAATCGTAAAAAAAATTGAGGATGTATATACTCATAAATCCTTCATAATGGTTTGTAAAGAAAATGTGAATTATCCTAAGAATATCCCTTGGGAGTTTCATAACCAAGAGTGCAGCAGGGCCTATTGTCGTGTACCAAGATACCCCGAGTCAAGACCGAAACTCCTTATCGGAGTTCTCACTCTTAGGTACATCTGTGTCAGACCCACCTCTACCTACTCATATCCAGACAGGGATGTATTGCTTGGAAAATACACAAAATCTCTACATTACCAAAATTTTACGAAGTTCTTCTACAATAATCATCAATGTCTATCTTAGGGTAATGTGATCTAATTAGAGATTATCTAAATCTAGTTTCCATGGTTTATACTAAACTTCCTCTAATACTAACTATAATGCTTCGACCCCAATTACCCAGAGTCAGTGCATTATTACATAACAACATCATGATTATAAGGGATCAAAATCCTGAAATACTGATCAATTTAGTAGCCTTGGATGTACTAGGTACATTAATGAGTTTTACATTACATTATAAAATGAGAAACAACAACAACATTGTATTCATTGAACACATTGATATCCCTTAGACTATCTTTTCAGGTCAGACATAATATAATTCTTCACATACTTGGAAAAATAAAACATAGAAAGGGGTGAGCTCAAATGCTTAGTAAGGATAACAATATAGTGTAAACTTTCATAAATAAGAATGAACATTTAAGGCAATTTATAAGACTAAAACACAAGACTTTTAAACTTAAACATAATCATAATATAGAAAATATAAATCAAATAATTCCATTTACTAATTTACATGGATATTTTACTAGTCGAATAATCACATGTAATATCAATAGCCAATTTCATAATGATGGAATGCATAATGCCAGGCTTCATAACCACATAGTCATAGCCTTGTGCCAAGACTACAAATAATATTTTTTTCAAGGCCTTATTCAAAGACACTATTTTTTATCATGAGACCTATCGATGTATCGAGGAGCTATAGAAGGCTATACCCATCACTTACTAAGTCTAATGCAGTCCTCATATGGAAAGGTATAAACATAACATAAACATTTATATTAAATCTAGCATATGAAATGTCAATACATTATCTATAAACCACGAATGGTGTAAAAATGACACATCTATAGTCAAACATATCACAAAACCTTCAATACAAAATGGAATATTTGTATCATAAGAAATCAGCTTCAAACAAGATTAAAATCCCTCAAAGTGTGTTGATATAGATGAAATCAGAAAAAAATTAGACAAATATCTCTTTCAATTTTTAAATCATTTAAAAGTAATATAAGTATAAAATAAAATATTTATTATGAAAATAATTTTATAATATTTAATGGGAAGCATCGACGATGTTATAATGGAAGAAAATAGTTGCACCCATAGTATAAGTCAAAAAAACATTCTTACCTTAATTTTGTCGAAAATGCCATAAAGTACCTTGTTTGGAAAACAATGAAAATATTACTTTCAAAAAACATATGTTAAAATAGGGGTATAAATGACTTTAACCCATAGTCCAGTAAATATGAAAAAAAATTTGAATTACATTTTTAAGAAAACAGCGATGTAGATGATAAAGAGGTTCGAGTAGATACTTACGTATTAACAACCTCGGATAAGTAAAGATATTATAGAATTACCCCTTACCTTGTACATTTCCATAATTGATGGTATGTTAACATCCTATATAATAGTTAAAATATTGTTATTAAATTATAAATGAAATATATACATAAATATGATATCATATATGATCCTATAATATTTCATTGTTAATAATATTACTGTAGTATCATCGTTTCAGGTGTTAACTGATCCATTTTCCTTTATATTATTGGTTACATAATCCATGTTTATTATGGATAGAATGTATTTGATTCATATAAAGAATGATATTATGTTCATAAAACGTATTTTTAATCATAAAATGAAAATTATTCTTGAATGATTATGATGGTTAATGAATCTCATCGCGTTCGTGGAGACAGTAATCTGTACGTACACATGAGCAACAATATCATTATATTGATGGTGAAATAATATTTAATTGGATGGTATATAATATATAAAGAATCATTAAAATTTTATATTTATTATTTAAATTAGTTATACTCCTTATTAAACCCATCCAAATAATAAATTGTTTGAATAACAAACTATAACACGGAGTGGAGGCGGTAAGTCGTACGTACGCACGTATGGTAACTTTGTCATTTATAAGTTGGATAGAATAACGAATATGGTTGTAACATATTTATAATAACATAAAATTATGTATAAGGTACTGGAGTTATTATTTTGGTATGGAAACAACAAAAAAATAGGAAGTGGATGAATAAAAGAACTTGAAAGATGGTGGTGAAATTATTACCTCTTCTTTAGGTGTTTCCTTTTGAGTTGATCAAAAGGGATCATTGGGTTGGGTTTAGAATAAAATTAAGGACTATAAGTTGAATTTAGGGAATTTAGGAAGGTATTTGGGTAGGTTTTGGCTGAGACAAATGGCTTTGGAGCTGTGAAATTAAGAGAAGGGGAAGTACCCTTTTATAAAAGAGGTGGGAGTCACTTTAGGAAAAGCTTGAACTATTATTTTATAATAAAATCGTTTTCGGTTTCTAATGGCTACAGAATAATTTATTTTGAGTATAAGGTTTCGATGGATCAAAAAACATTCAAAAAATATGTTTTAGACAGGTTTAGATCACCATATTAACCTTATCTTTTAGATTTAACTCTTAGTTAAATAGTTTAACATTTACCATGTCTCTTTGTATTTTTATATTATATGGTTAATAAACCTACTATAAACTACCAAGAGAACCAAAAGTGGTTCATTATAGATATATCTAACTTTATATAAGTCCTTTGGCTGAACATTAGATTTTTAGGAATATTATATCAATTAATAATATATTATTTATTTTAAAAACTCAATTATATCAATTTTGACAGTATTTAGTGTTTGATTTTTTTGAAAGCCATAAAAACTTTATCACTTCGAATAAAATTTATTTAATAAACTCTAATATATCATATTAACCTAAAAACTAATTTTAATTCATCAGAAGTCCCAATTTATATTTAATTGGGGATTTATGATATCAATTATTTTAATATTTTATTAATAAGGTAATTACTGCATCATCATTGTGTCATAAATAAATTAAATTATTTAATGTCTAAGAATTATAAATAAAATACAATTACGTATGAACATTTTTGATATTTCTAATGAATATTTATAGTCTAATTTATATTTTTTATAACCCTATATTAAAAAATCTTTAGTTATTAAACTTTTAATTTAACTCTTTTAACGCTTCTTTAAATAAAATAATAATAAATGTCCTAATCTAATCTAAGTGGATAAAAAGGATCATATTTTATTATTAGGGGTTTTTTGGTATAATTAAACTTATATAGTTGAATTGGTACATGTGTTAGGGTATTAATAATATCATTTTTACTTTTAATTACCCTATTTAATTTTAACCATGGTAAAAAAAAGATAAAAGTTACTATTCACCAAAAATTATTTTCATCTTATTAAACCAAATTATACTTACTGATATCATCCATTCCTATTTTATTTTTAAAATTCAAATCACAGAAGTAGTAAAATTATGTTTTATGCAAATTTGAAAATGCTCTTAGAAGGTGGGTAAAAGACGGTAAAAAGTTTAATAAAATTTTATATATCTAAACTTATTATAAAATGACTCCAATAAATTACATTGAAAATATATATGTATTATGTATCTATTTTGGGAAAAAATAAATTAAAATATAATAACTAATTATTTAAATAAAATGTCGATTTTAAACAATAACACAATGTTTTTCACTATTCATAAAAAAATTAAATTTTTCAGAAAAATACCAAAGAATCACCCTAAGATAATTTTGATATTCCAAATTAAAAAATTAAGTTCATATTGAAAAATAAAATTTATAAAATTTCAAAAAGTGGGTACTACTATTCATAACAGCTAGTTCGATTGGTTGTGGGGTGTTAAAACACTAAGTTGCGTACAATGCAAGCTATTGTATTATTCAAAGGGAAATGTACTGTGGATGCTTGGGGTGTTACAGTTCATTGTACCCACTCTTTTTATCATATAGACTCTGAACATCATACTCACATTATGCATCATACCCACTTTACGTCATATCAGTATTTTTTATTATATTCATACTGACAATCTTACTCATACCTATCATCATACAAGAAATATTAATCATACTCATGTTATACTTTTATCACATGCATGTTTTCATTTATTTATCTAATTTTTTTTATATTAGTCGTACTCATGTTATCTTTCTCCTATATCTATTTTTTAAACCAAAATGGTGTTTTGGAGTTAGTAATAAACTAATCAAAATGATGTCTGGTTTTCTATTTCAACATGACCGTTAAAATGTCAGGTGTCCAAGTCCCATTTGAGTTTTCTGAGGAAATATGACCATTGGGAAGAATATGACCATTGGAACCTGAGGCCTATAAATAGAATGTCATTTGAAGTAGATATAACAACTTTAGATACATCCAAGTTCTTGACAGAGACTGTGTGACTTCTCTCTTCATGTAAAAGCCTTAAAATTAAAAATGTGAATGGCTCATTCGTAGTTTTTGTATTTTTATAAGTGATTTGTTTTTATTTTTTGCGTCTGATCAAGTGATAATGATCGAGGGATGTTTGGTATGGGAATAAGGTGTGATAGATCCTTATATTGAGGTCTTCCATGTATCTGTAATACAGATGTTCTGATTACCTATAAAATCAAGGGCTTGCGGGGATAGTAAGATAGACGTGTAGATCATCGTATCGAGGGATTACCAGTTTTGGTAAGACATACCTATTATCCTTGGTGAAAGGATACCCTACTCTTGGGGATAAATGAATTGTAATACCATTTACATTTCCACTTCTTATTGTAATAGAAAGATAATTATTTTATTTAGTATTTGTATTTGTATTTTTTTAATAGTTTTTAATTACATTTCTTACTTTTAATATTGATCTTATATGCTATGTGGTAGAATAATTTACACTTTTTATTACTTTGATATTTTTATTCAACCCAAATACAATTGTTTCATAACCTATGATATTATATCATTGGACCAAGAGTCAGTCTAATCATTTGTTTCCTTTTATGAGAGGCTTTGTGAGTTGATTTAATTTATGTCTTATTAAACCAAGAACCTTCCTTAATGGATTTAATATAATTTTTAATAATACAATTAACCCCCCCCCCTCCTATATTTGTGGCATATCAGATCTTTTTTTATCCAACAATTGGTAACAGAGGAGGTTTTCCACTGCTTTTTATATTTTTTAAGATACATTATTTTCTATATTTCTAAATACACTAACCTGTATTTGTGGAAAAATAATTTCCCTTCTTTATGATGGAAAGCATGATGAATTTTGGTTAAATTGAAAATATTAATCCTAAAAGACCACATATATTTGATGGTAATGATTTTGAATATTGGATAGATCAGATAAAGACTTTTATAATAAATACTAGTGTATATAACTTTGTTAAGCTCACTGGTGACTATATGATCCCCGAGAAATAAGTCAGAACTATTATACCCCAAGAAAAACATGATTATCAGTTAAATTATAAGGTATAAAATAATTTATTGTGTTCTATGACCAGGAATATTTATAGTCAAATCTCTTCATGTGAATCCACAAAGAGCATTTGAAAGAAATTAGAGATTACACATTTTTGTACTTCCAAATTTATTGAGACAATAAGAGCTATGCTAAGAGATGACTATTAATCATTTAAATTTCATTATGGTGAACCTGTAGTTAAGGTTCAACAAATATTTATTCCAACTGGTAATATCCTTCAAACTATGGGAGAGAAAAAATTATAAGATGAGGTTTTAGTTGATAAGATCATAAACAATATTCCAAATGAATGTTAATCTAAGAGGATTGCTGTTGATGAGTCTATAAATATTAATAATATTACTCTTGATGATCTCTTTGGAACTCTATTTCAATATAAAGGAATACTTAAGAGATATGAAGATAAATCAAAAAAGAAGAATGGTGGAGTAGAATTTACTACAACGTCAAATACTTCAAAGTCTCATTCACCTGTGAAAACCATTTCAAGAAAGAGAATGTCTTAAGTCTTATCATATTCTAATGAAACTGAGCAGTCATGGAATGATCTTGCAAATCATTCTAGAACAATGAAATTTTTTTTGGAAAAAAGGATTATTAGTATAGATATAAAAATGCATCCAAAGGTAACAAGGACAAGAATGATTCTGAAGTCACATGTTATGAATGTAGAATAGATGGACACATTCGACCTGATTGTACTATGATAAAACGAAAGGATAGAATGGAAAGATATTAAACGAAGAATAAAAATAAATACTAGATATCCAAGGGAAACAATGTCTTGAAATTAAATGACTCTTGGAGTTCTAGTGGAGGTGATTCCTCTGAAGACTCTTCTGATAGTGATACGTAATATCACAAAAATGTTGGTCCCCTTTCCAAAACTCTTTATCATTGCTTAAAGGAAAAGGTACACAGTTTTGAATCTCATACTAATATGACTTTGAGTAATAATTATCCTGATAAATATTATTCTTCTAATAAATAAACATCCTTATCAGATTGTGATAATTTTTTACCTTCATAGGAAGAAGTTTCCATAGTTTCTAAACTTTTATAAAATTAAAAGTGTAATGTTTCTAGGAATATTTAAAAGGAAAATACTAGGATTGATATTTTTAGAAGATAAGTTTCATATATTTATAAATATCTTTATTTTAAAACTCTTGATATTGAAAATTTTTCTAAAAACATGAGAAAGTGATTTCTGAAAAGAAAAAACTTTCTAATCATTTTGATAATATGATTTTTAGGAAAACTTTTTTAGAAGAAAAATCAATTTTAAAACTAATAAAAATGAGGATAATAATTTGGTCACCAGAATAAAATATGAAATCTTTTCTTTGAATAAAATCTTTTTTAATTTCACTACTAGAAGAAAATAATTTGATAAAATGTATTCTCAAATCCATCCTCTAAGGAATAGTTCTGGAATTGGTTATACTCATTCAAAACCAATTTTTAGTGATAACTAATTTTCCCCAAATTGAACCATTTTTTACCAAGTGTCAATGTGGTTGACATTGGAACTAATATTATTCTTTAAATAAAACACAATATTTGGGTTTCCACAAAGCACACTTTTAAAAACAAATGAGGATTCCAAAAAAAATTCTTTCTAATATTTATGGATCCAAACAAGTTTGGACTCAAAAATATTAATTGATTTTTTGAAAACTATACAAGAAACAATAAAAATACATGGTACACGAATAGCATATGTTCCAAGCATGTGACTGGGAATAGAAACTTCTTTGTAAAAGTTATCAAGACAAAAGGTGGAAAGGTTACCTTTGGAGACGATTCTCAAGGAAATATTATTGGTATTGGTAACATTGTTTTCCTTGATAAAATTTTGATTTATAATGTTTTATTTATTGATGATCTTAATAACAACCTCATTATCATAAGTCAATTATGAAATGAAGGTTACCTTGTGAATATTAGGAATAATAAATGTATTTTCACTATTCCACAGGAAAATTCATTATATATGCCCAAAGGCATGAGAATGATTACACTTTGAACATAGAATAACTTAAGAGCCAAGACTTACCTTTTCTAAGTGAAATAGATCACTAATATTTGTTATGGAATAAAATACTATGACAATGTAATCTTATAAATTTGGATAAACTCTCTATGAATGGACTTGTTAAAGATCTACCAGATCTTAGGATTGATTCTTCTAGAGTTTGTGACCCTTCAGTATGTCAAACAACATAAGTCAAGATTTAAATCATTCAGTGATGTCACAACTACTGATGCATTATAGTTATATCAAATGGATCTTTTCATTTCTACACAAACTGGAATTATTGAGGGAAAGTACTATGTATTTTTTTAGTCGATGATTACACCATATTTACATGGGTATATATTATGAAAAAAAATCATTGGTTTTTTTATTTAAAACTCTTTTTTGATAAAGTTAAAAATGAGATAAACATACGATTGATAACTATCTTAAGTGATCATGGTGTGGAATTTTTAAATACTGATTCTGAAACTTTTTGTTGTAATAAATTTATTACTCACAAATTTTCTGCACAAGAACAACTCGGAAAAATGGTGTTGTTGAAGGAAAAAATAGAATTTTTCAATATATAACAAGAACCATGTTGATTTAATACTCAATTGAAAAACATTTTTGGGAAGAATCTATTAGTATTTCTTATTATACTATAAATCGAGTTTTAATTCGACCCTTTCTTAATGAAAATTCTTATGATTTTAGGACAGGACGAAAACCAAAAGTTTCATTATTCAAAGTATTTGGTTGAAAAGAATTTATTTTAAATACAAAAGATAACTTACATAAGTTTACACCTAAATATCATGAAGGAATATTTTTAGGTTATTCCACTACCTCTAAGGCTTATAGATTTTTTAATAAAAAACTTTTTTGTTGAAGAATCGATAGATGTTAAGTTTGATGAAATGCATACTTTTGTTTTCAAAAATCCTAAAAATATTTTTTTCTAAATTGTTTTCCAAAACTAATTATCAAACTTTGACAAAAGATTATTAAAATGTATTTAATACTCAATAAATTGTTTCTGAGACATTCACACCTGAATACTTTCTACCTCATGTTGATAAGTAGGTTTTTCAAAATCCAAGTCAATTATTACATAGGAATCATCCCTATAATAACATCATTGGTGATGTAAATCAACCAGTAAAGACCATAAAATCCTTAAGAAATAAAACAGAACATCTTGATTTTCTATCTTAATTTGAACACAAAACTCCAAGTGAGTCCATAGGTGATGAGTACTAGATAAAGGAAATGAATGATGATCTAAATTAAATCAAGAAAATAAAGTTTGGACCATGGTTCAAAAACATAAGGATACATCTGTTATTGGTTTAAAAGGGGGTTTCAGAAACAAATTCAATAAAAATGGTATCATTGTAAGAAATAAACCTAGAATTGTTGTTAAATTATATTATCAACAAGAAGGAATAGACTATGAAGAAATCTATGCTCTGGTAGCATGACTCAAAACTATTATAATTGTATTAGCCTTTGATGTATTCTTTAATTTCAAACTTTTTCAAATGGATGTCAAGTGCACTTTCCATAATGGATATGTACATAAGGATGTCTATGTAGACCAACCACTTATTTTTTAAGATAAAAAACATCCAGAATATGTTTAAAAACATAACAAGTCCATTAATGGACTTAAAAAAGACCCTAGAGCTTTTTATGATAGGTTAACATGATTTTTGTTACAAAACAATTACATTAAGGGAACAAATTACCCAACTCTTTTTATAATGAATGACAAAAATATTATGAATGTTCAAATTTATGCTGATGATGTCATTTTTATATCAACTCAAATGTATTTAATAGATTCATATTCAAATATAATAAATTATGAGTTTTAAATGTGTATGATGGATGATTTAACATTCTTTCTTGTTTTTCAAATTTCTCAAAAACCAGAAGGTATTTATATATCTCAACATAAGTACATAAAATACTTAAACAAAAATTATGGATATGACAATACTAAAAGTATTATTACCCCCATTGGAACCTCAAACACCCTTGATCTTGATAAATATGGACAACTAGTTGATCAAACAATTTTTTGATGTATGATTGGTTGTTTTATATACATAATATCTATTCGATAAAACATACTTTTTTATTTATTCTTGTGTTCTAGATATCATGAAAATCCAAAACAATACCATTTAAAATATATGAAAAAGAATTTCCCGAATTTAAAAGGAACTTTGGATTTA
The DNA here is from genome assembly GCA_963277665.1 of Viscum album. Classification (NCBI taxonomy): domain Eukaryota; kingdom Viridiplantae; phylum Streptophyta; class Magnoliopsida; order Santalales; family Viscaceae; genus Viscum; species Viscum album. Next base: position 520,320,246 of record OY728141.1, read on the forward strand.
TGTCTTTTCTATTCTTCATGAAATGAATTTGAGTTGAAATTTTTTTCGGATGCTAACTTTTGTGGTTGTAGAATGTGTATAAATAGTACTTCAAAAACTTTTCATTTCCTAGTAGATTATTTAGTTTATTTTTCATGCAGATAACAACACTCAATTTCACTCTCCACTACTAAAGCTGAATATGTGGAAACTGGAAGTTGTAGTGCTCAAGTGTTATGGATGCAATGAACACTCACAGACTAGGACATTAGTTTTAAGGAAACTCAAATATTGTGTGATAACGCAAATTCCATTTCCTTATGTAAAAATATTGTACATCACCCTTATTCAAAACACATAGATATTAGGCATCACTTATGGATCACACCCAAAAAAAGATATCATTTTACAATTCATCAGAAAGTGGTAACAAATTTTAGATATTTTTTCAAAACCATTATCTTTTCATAGATTTGAATATATTAAACAGAATCTAGGAATGATTACAATAAAATAATCATTCACATCTACTTCCTGTTTTTACAATCTCATTATATTAAAATACTCCTCTTTATAGGGGGAAAACATTAGTCTTTTGTTATTTTTTTTCTTTTCTTTTTATTTAATATTTTTCTTTATTATTTATCTTATATTTTGTATTTTATCATAATTATTTACTTTATAGATCTATTTGTTTTATTTGTTTAATTATTTTTTTTATTTACATTTTTTTATTTTATCTGAAGTTATTTTTGGTTAGTTTATAGTTTCTATCTATCGGCTTGACCTTCTACCTATCGGATTGACAACCTATGGTAATGACTTTGTTTTCCATAATATTAACAACCTATGGTAATGAATTTGTTTTCCCTAGGATTTAAAACGTATGGTAATGAATTGGTTTCCATCATCTTGACAACCTATGGTAATGACCTTGTTTTCCATATGTCTGACAACCAAACATATTCACTTTCTTTTTCATCATTTGATGCTTAGTCGTATTCACATTCTTTATTACAATCATTTTTTTCTGTACATTATTTCAATTATTTATTTCCTATATTGTATTATGTTTTTACATTCATAATAGTATGAAACCAACAACTCACTTGAAATCTTCAAAATTTACATTCTATTTCCCTTTGGTATCACTTTTTTTATGTTATTGCTTCTAGTTTTTATTTATTATTTTTTAAATATTTTTAAATAATTTTTTATCATTTTATTCTCTACCATTGGATTATTTATCTTCTAATCTCAACTGCAGAAGTCTAAAGGTCACACAAAATTTTCCTATAAATAGAGGATTATCCCTACTCAAACCCACAATGGTTCTTTAATTTTTCTTATAGAAGATCTTCTCTCCTTTTTAAATATCATTACGAATGTTCTTTTCACTGATCAACTTTATATCTTAGTATTCTACCAATAATCCAGCCGATATATATTCAAATACTACTTTAGAAATGAATTTCTTTTGAGAAAGAAAGTGTGTTATCTTAGTGAATCAAGAATCACAATCTCTCATTTTCTCTACTAAAGGTGAATCCTTTTTCCCTTATTATAAGGTACCTAAGGGAGCTCACACATTTAATAAGGAAAAAGATGAAAATTCATTATTTCCTATCAATGATGATAAAAGAAAAGTATCCCATATCTCTGCAGACAACTGATTTACCATCCTATGGATACAAGTGTTTATTATTCCAAGTAAAGGGGATAGATAAACTATTATGGTTTCTGATATCTTTATGTTATATTATCTTTTGAATATGAGAAAGGTAAAAATCATGGGTTATATTTCCAAAAATATTAAGAATTTGAAGTCTGTAGAAATTAATTCTCATTTAATAATGTATCCAACCATTATTACAAATTTTATTCTTGAAATATTTATGTTTTTCAACATTCTAGGGAAAAGATAATTAAAAGAGTTGAACAGTTCATGGAATAGTAATAATACAATCAAAAAATTGAATGTTTCATTTATGAAAAGTCGAAATTATTTGTCAGAGATGTGGAAGAATCAGCACCAAAAAAATCGACACCACTTCTAAAATAGTCAGCTCTAGAGGTTTTAGTTTCTCAAAATCCAGATCCTCAAATTGATGAAAATTATAAAAAGAAAACCAAATAAAATAAATAGGTTGTAGCTAAATAGATTAAAGATAAAGAATAAAGAAAATAAGGTGATCCTCAGTTTGTTCTTGATCCAGCCGAATCTCTATATGAGACTATTTGAATAGAAGATACCCTATAGGATGAGAAGAAGAAGAAGAAACTTTTGAAAAGAAAAACTCGATATTTTGATGTTTCCAATACACAAAAAGATGTTGAGTTAGCAAGTGATCAGCTGGTAGAATAAATACAATAAGAACCGATCATATAGATTATTCTAGAGAAATGAAAAGAAAAAGTGCTAGAAGTAATTCAATTGTCTTCACAATAAGAAGGTAAAGAATAAGAGGAATATTACTTTCTTATTGAATATCTTTATAGCTATAAGATAAGTAGAGAAGAAACCTATCTTCAACAAAAAAAAAATTAAGGTATTAAAAAACATATTGATCATGTCGATCAATCCCCAGTACAGTCCTTAGAAACTCAATAAGAAAGATTTTATTCTTCAGTCATGAAAATGGATCAAAGTTCACATGCTGAGAGAACCATTATCATCAGTGAAAATGTTGAAGAAGAGTTGAAAAATAAGAATACATAGTTGAGAAGGAAAAAGATAAAGGAAAAATAAAATAACTTGATGAAGACACAACACATTCAAATGAACATGAATCATATGATGAAGACATAGATTTGGAGCACACTATTTTTATCACGAAAAGTGATTACACTGTCCATTTTCTAAGAAGGATTGAGAATAATATTCCTTAATATCCCATAATAGAGGTAAATATTGATTTCATTACATAGAATAAAAGTAAGAAATTTGGTTCAGTAAGAGAGCTTAGAAATAAATTGATTTCAATAGAGGCCCATTTAAAAGTTTTTAGTGATATTTCTATTTCCCATAAGAAGTCTTGTAATAAGATGACCAAGTGGCTATAAAAAACATAGATTTCAGTAAATGAACCTGAGGAGTCTATTTAAGACTTAAGGAGCCATTCAAATTATCTTGTTATTTCTTTTAATAATACTGATAAGGAAACAATTGGGAGGTTGAATCAAATTCCAAAAACCCATGCAGTTAATGCTCATTCAGTGAAAGAGTTTCAATAAATGTTCAATGCATTAAAGTCAGAATTTATGAAGGTTTCATCTTTTAAAGATGAAATTGTTCTGTTAAATAATCAAAACATCTTATTGTCTGAAGAATATAAAAATATGAAATACTGAATTGATACTCTCAAAGAAGTAATCCAAATTCAAGAAGACACCATCAAAAACCAGGATCATCTTTTTGCAAACTAACAAGAGAGTCTCAAATCTCGAGGTGTTTCTATCTCAGAATATCAGAAAGTGAACAAAAAATGAATTTTATTCTCCATGACTTGATTAATTAAGAAAAACAACGATGTAACAAATTATTTTTTATCTTTCATTATTGATTGTATTTTGATGTTCTATGAACTTTTGACGATCAATGGGCTTTATGTTTCATTTACATTATTTTTTATTTATTTCTTATTTATCTTTTTTAGGCTATACAAGACTAATTTATTTTTTAAAATCACAAAGGGGGAGAATGTTTTATAGAAAAAAGGAGACAGTTTTATAAAAGAGGAGGAATCATTAATGTTTTACTGAAAAGTAACACATTAAAGAAATGAATAATCAAAACCAAGGAAAATATATATGAATACAATCCTTAAGAATTCCTATACCTAAGGGGGAGTTAGTTGTATTCATTTATTTATTCAAAATAGTTTTCATATCTCAGGGGGAGATAAGTATTTCTTTATAGTTTTACTTTCTGTTTTGTATTTTCCAAAAAGGGGGAGATTGTTAATTCAAAGGTCTTATTTTGACTTTTATGTATTTGTTTTGGGAAATAAAAAATCTCTTTATACTCAATTATCAAATAAAGAATTTACTTTTTATAATTACTCTATTTATCATACTCACATTTTCCATCATACTTACACTATTTATCATACCCACTCTGACAATCGTACCAACTTTGTTCATTGTACTCACTCTGACCATTGTACCAAATCTATTCATCATATTTTCTCAGTTTATCATACTCACTCTAACCATCGTACCAACTCTATTCATCATACATACTTAGCTTATCGAACTCACTCTAACCATCATACTGACTCTGTTCATCGTACCTACTCTGTTTATTGTATAAACACTAACCATCATACTCGCATTATGCATGATACCCACTTTGCATCCTATCAGTATTTGGTATTATATTCATACTAACAATCTGATTCATACCTATCATCATACAATAACTATTAATATTACTCATGTTATACTTTTATCACATGTATGTTTACATTTCTTTATCAAAACAAATGTTTTATATTAATCGTACTCGTGTTACTATTTCCATATATCTATTGTTTTAACCAAAACAATGTCAAGGATTTAGTTATAAACTAATAAAAATGATGTTATGTTTTTTGTTTCAATATGACTGTTACAATTCCACGTGTTCATGTCCCTCTGAGCTTTTCAATGAAATATGGAAATTGGGGAAAATACGACTGTTAAAACCTAGGCCTATAAGTAAGAGGTCATTTCAAGCTGAGATAACAAATTTAGCTATATCCAATTTATATAGAAAGATTCTGTGACTTCTATATTTATTCATGTGAATGATTTGAAAATAAAAAACATGAATAGGTTGTTCTTAATTTTTGTATTTCAATAAGTGATTTGTTTTTATTTGTGCATAAGATCAACTGATAATGATCGAGGGCTGTCAATGATAGACAGATAGTGTGACCGATCATCATATCGAGGGATTTAAAGTGTTTGAAAGATAGAGGTCCCAGTTATCTATAAATTTGAGGACTTATAGGTATAGAAAGATATACATGACGATTGTCATATTGAGGGCTTATTAGTGTTGGTAAGAAAGACCTATTATCCTAGGTGAAAGGAAAACCTACTCTTTGTGATAAAATAATTGTTATACCTTTTACATTTCTGCTTCTTATTGTAATAGAAAGAGAATTATTTTATTTATTCTTTCTATTTGTATTGTTTTTTAATTGTTTTTAAATACAGTTCATAATTATAGTATTTAGTCTATACAATATATGGTATAATCATTTACACTTTTTATTTCTATGATATTTGTATTCAACCTGAATACAATTGTTTCATAACATGTGGTATTATATCATCGGACTATGAGTCAGTCTGATCATTTGTTTTCTTTTATAAGAGGCTTTGTGAATTTATTTAGTTTATATCTTATTAAAATAAGAACCTTCCTTAATGGTTTTAATAGAATTTTTAAACATACAATTCACCCCCTCTTTTATTTGTGCCATCTCATATCTTTTTCAATCCAACAAATCTTATTATCCATATCTCAAGAACTCTCATGAGTTTACTTATACTTTATTTTTTGAAGATATACTCATGTGTTAGTACCATTTTTCCACTCTTTGTTACTTAAGATGACATTTTTAAGTAAAATATGACCATCTCTCTCTTTGTTCAGAAATATATTGTATTCAAATAACATGTTTTCATAAACGTTTTAAAAAATGTTTTAAAAAATTATATGAAGATAATATTCATGGAAAAATAATTCCAATTTTTTTATTTTTTTTCAAAGATTCTTTAGAAATTTCAAAACTATTTTTAATGAAAAAGGATTTAAAAAAATTAGGTTATAAAAATCATTTTTTCAAAGAAAAAAGGATACTTCTCTCAAGAAACGTTTTTGAGATATATTTCAAAATTATTTTTTATCAATGATGACATATGTTACTCAAGAATTAATAGGGAATGATATAAATGTTCCTTTTATATTATTTATATGAATGTGTTTTTCTTAAAGTCATTGAATTTATAAATCATGGTTTCCTTTCATGAGTTAAATGTTTATGAAACCTGATTCATTTCATGGGTTATACTTTGATGAAATGGTTATAAAACCTATCTATTTTCAATAGGTTCTAATTTGATTAAATATTAATGATACCCATTTTATTTCATGGGTTATCATTTTATTTCTATAAATCCTATCACTTCTTATTGGTCTTGATATGATGAATGTTTTTTTGGAACTGATTCACACTTAAATTTACTCAAGAGATGAAGGTATAATGGTCCTTGCAGTCTACCTTGGGTTGTCGAATCCACTAAGACCTAATAAGATACATAAGTTACACAACCTAAGAGATGAATTTTTGTCTATGAAGTGTCCAAAATGGTCTTGAGATAATATGGTTTTAATGAACACTAAGAAACCTAAAATAATTCAATTCAATGAAAGTGGGTTGATATTAGGATTATTCTCGGGGTGGATTGAATGGATTTTAATTCTTTAGGAAATTTTGGTTTTATTAATTCTTAATGAATCCATTCTTCAAAATAACACTTCCTTAATCATTTTCTAGTTTAATACTTACTAAACTCAATTAATAATTCTCTACACACTTAGATAACAAAATTCATGATCTCTCCAAGGTATATGTTCATTTTAGTACTTGGATTTAGCTTCCTCAAACACAGCGAAGATGAAGAGTGGAAATAACTGTAGAATGGAAGTCATAAATTAGTTATGAAATTAACAATAATTTTTTCATAAAATAACATTAAATCTATCCTTTTAGTCTTCATATGATTAACCCATTAAAGTGTTATCCCTCTATTAATGTTATACTCTCAATGGTGGGCAGAAGATGGATTATAAGAATTGGATTGAAGAAATTAAAACCGTGGAAATAACGATCACTCGTCCATGTGTGTGAACTAGATTCACACCTATGTGTGAACTAATTTAACAAAATACTTAGATATCACTATGATTTGTGATTATATAGTTTTAATTAATGAAATGGTAAGAATAGAAGATAAATATGTTGATTAAGAACAATGAAATAAAAAAAAGAAACTTACATGGAAATAGGAAACATTACAATGGAACTTTGGCATAATAACATTATATAAAAAACAAGAGATATATTTCCCCTCACCACCACTTCCTTAAATAGGAAATTGGGAAGCCTTAGGCCGAGCCTCAATCAATTTATACCCAATTATTAAATTAATTTAAGTCTTAGGGTGGTGGAAAGTAGTGGAGAAATTGATTCCCTCCTTGACTTTTTATCCTCCTTGTCTCTCCTGGAAATATCATCCTGTATAGGAAAGCATATATCCAAATATCGGTGGGCCATATAAGATTATTTAGTGTCCCCAGATGTATTCTAGACATCTATAAATTTTGGTCTTATATGGAGTTGTGTATCAGGAGTTATATCCAATTTATTGGGCTAACATTCAGGGCCACAGATACTGGCCCAGATTTTGATATTCTATTTGGGTCGCCTTAATAACCACAATGAAGGCCGAATTAGCACTGGATCCTGAAAAATTGTTTGTTTCTCTATATTTATTCTATAATCCCAAAATATTTGGGCTTTAGTGGTCCTGTATTGTGGGCCCCGCATTCTCATCAGTGGGCTGGTGTCCAATCTGCCTTCTCCAGAATTGTTTCCTTTAATCACCAAATATCACCATCATCCTTTATGAATCCGACATTGATCCCTCAATAAAAAAATTTCATATTGAAGTTTAGATCCATTTATAAAAATATAAAATTAAAATATTGATAATTAAGTTCCTTAAAATCAGATTAATCATTGGGCCTAAATTGGTGTACATTAGGCATGAAGTGCACAAATGATGATAATGGATGTTCAAAATTAAAATCTACTAACTCTGGCCCATAAGATGAAAAATGAACATTTAATACCATTAAAATGTAATTAACATATGTATTTTTATTGTCTAATCACACCCCCCAACATGAGATTTTCTAGTCTCGAGCAAAATGTATCTCAACAATATGAAATTCAAATTCCCTTTTCCAAAAACATTTTAATACACAATGATCACCAAAAACCTTTATACCAAACAATCATGAAACGCATCAAAATATTTTATTAGAATATTGTTTCGTAAGAAGATCTCAATTCCAAGCCCATTCCTTTGTTCAAATTTACCTCTATATTTTATCCAATATCTATTTAGAGTGATGATGTGTCGTGCATCACAATAGACATGGGGGGTTCATCTTTATTCAAGGGGGAAATGATGGAAGTGCTACGTTGAATCACATTTCAATATTAAGATGAGTATTAAAAATTTTTATTGTTTTTTTAATTTTTCCATGGTAATTGATATTTCACTCAAAAGAGTCAACCACTGTAGCGAGACTTTTCTGATGACTCACAGGTTCAAAGACATTAGGTCACCAAGTGAATCCCACATACTCAGGCATCATCTCGAGTTAACTCAGTCAAAAACAAAGTCAAATTACCATAAATAGAGATAAAATTTATAACTTTAGGCCATAAAACTATGGATTCATGATCCCCAAGTGCCGAAATCCACACATTAAGTCATTTCATTGCTCTACATGCACATTCATTGTATTTTTTGAATAATTATATTAAAAATAAAATGATCATCAAACCTATGATATTTATTTGGGGGACACCTTGAACTCAAACTAATACCCCACTATCCAAAGGGCGTGCGTTGTGATTCTTTTTTTTTATTTGGATGAAAATATAAACAATGAAATATCGCATTAGACAGCCACACTTTCCAAAATCTATGATCATGAAATATACATGGATTAAAATCAGAATCAGGGAATCCTAAATTATTTGATATTCAGTTTCAAAGTGTACAATGTCTATTATCATTTCCATGGTAAAAGAAATTTTTCCTTCCATAAAGTCAATATTTTTTTCAAATCATTCATTTTTTTGACACAAAAGAAATTTTTTATTTTATCTCCCCGCCCAACGTAAAATAAAATTGACACCAGTGGTTAAAGAAATGAAATTTGTGAAGGGGGTAGAGGTAAAGAATGGGAGTTCAAAAAGAAAATTGAAAATGAGGATCATGGAATGATTTTTCCTGGTGGTTGAAGTTGAAATTCTTATTACTCCCATTTAATCCCTTGATTTTCATGTAGCTCTATGAATTCACTAGTGGAAGAAAAAACAAACAAACAAAAAAACAAAACAAATATATATATATATACTCATGTAATAAAAAAATTAAAATATAAGTATATATAAAAAAAATTATAGAATAAGGAAGCACTATAAGTCACCGGTTAGTGGTAAGCGCGCTCCCATGTCTTCCTTCGGTCTCGAGTTCAACTGCATGCGGCTTCGCCGGTTATGACGGGGTTTTCCTCAAGACCTACAATGTGGAATTTTAATTTTTTTTATTATTATTATAATTTTTTTAACCTACAAACACATAAAAATAAAATTAACTGATGATACATTGTCTTCTTTTTAAATTTATGGGTAAGGTATTACTCAAGGATCATACCACGTGAGATGAATGAATATGGCGCTCCCCTTTCATACCCATCAATACCCATAATAGAAGAATAGGTCAACAGTCTATTTTTTATTATTTTTAAATATCAAAATGATTCATTAATCCTATTTAAAAAAATATATGATTCACATTTATGAAAACCATGGGTTTCCACCCTTGTAGAGCTTTGGTATATGTCACTTTCACAACATAGACCCTTAATTATATAAGTATTTTCCCCATCTAAGGTTGATTCACACATGTTTTCATCAACTTCATTTTTTTGGAAGGGTTCAATGAATGGTTTGACTTTATGACCATTAACATCAAAGGTTTGAACATTGGTCGGATCTTTAATTTATGCAACCCTATGGGGGTACACCTTATGCACTATGTATAGACCTGACCATCTAGACCTCAACTTTCCCAGGTGTAAATTAATTTTAAAACTATACAAAAGAATAGGTTTACGTGGTACAATGTGTTTGGTTTTAAGATTTCAAGACTGGTAGGCATGTACTTTAGCTTTATTGCTCCATGAATTTTTATAAGCCTCCATCCTAAGTTCCTCATGTTCATTGAGATCTAATTTCCTTTTTTGTTTCTTCCAATTAGAGGTCATAATTCAGTTTCTTAATTTCCTAAAAGTCCTTATGTTCAATCTCCACTGGCTAATGGCATGCTTTACCATAAAACTTCCTATATGGGGACATTCCTAAAATGGTTTTATATGCAGTTCTATAGGGCCAAAGAGAATATATAAGTTTTCTCTACCAATCTTTCTTAGATAGATTAACAGTTTTAACAAGAATTTGTTTGATTTCTCGATTAGATAACTGAGTTTGACCATTGCTCTGTTGGTGCTAAGTAGTGGACACTTTGTGAGAAATTCCATACTTCTCCATGAGTTCTGAGAATGGACGATTTCAAAAATGAGTTCCATGATGACTAATGATAGCCCTAGGAATTTAAAATCTAGAATGGATTTTTTCCTTTAGAAATCTAATTACAGTTTTATAATCATTGGATTTTGTAGGAATGGCCTCAACCCATTTGGATACATAATTGATAGATAAAGGGGAGTATAGATATCCCCTAGATTTTAGGAAGGGACGCATGAAATCAATTCCCCAGCAATAAAATATTTCAACCACTAAGATGTGAGTGAGTGGAATTTGATTCCTTTTTGTGATAGACCCTACTTGTTGACACATAGGACAACTTTGAAAAAATGTGTAGAAATCCCTTGAAGGGGTGGTCCAGAAGAGACCACACTGAATAATCTTAGCAGATGTTTTCTTAGAGGAAAAGTGACCCCCACATGCCTCTCTATAATAGAATTTAAAGATGGACTCATGTTCAAATTCAGGGACACACCTCTAAATGACTAGGTCAGGACTGAACATATAGTGGTATGGATCATCAAATACATAGTCCTTGACATCAAAAAAAGATTTCCTTTGAGTTTTAGTCTCTATAAAATTTGGAATGACTTCTGTAACTAATAATTTGGCTATGTCAGCATACCATGTGAAATGAATTACCTAATAGAGGTGCTCATCAGGAAATGAATCAGACACAAAAAGGTGATTTGAGTTGTCTTTGAATTCCATCCTAGAGATATGATCATCTACAAAATTTTCAACACCCTTTTTATCCTTCATTTTGAGGTCAAATTCTTGTAAAAGAAGGACCCATATAATCAGTCTAGCTTTAGAATCTTGTTTTTGGAAGAGTTATTTTAGTACAGAATGGTCAGTGAACACAGTGATGGGGGATCCTAAGAGGTAGGACCTAAACTTTTCTAATTACAACACAACATCAAGTAACTCCTTCTCAGTGGTGGTGTCGTTGATTTGTGTATCATTTAAAGATTTTCTTTCATAAGAAATGACACATGGATTTTTCACACACTGTTGTCCTAAGACTACTCCTACAAAAAAGTCACTCACATCACACATGAGCTTAAAAGGAAGTTTCCAATTTGGAGACTGTATGATAGGTGGAGAGATAAGATCTGAATTGAGTGTAGCTAATGATTCTTCATAGCTTTTCGTCCACAAAAATAGAGCATCTTTCACCGATAAAGCACAAAGTGCTTGAGAAATAGAGATGAAATTCCTAATGGAACTTCTATAGAAACAATCATTTCCTATGAAATACCTCACTTCCTTTATAGTTTTGGGTGATGGAAGGTGAGTAATGATGTCAACCTTGTCTTTATCAACATCAATATCCCCACTCGAGACTAGATGGCCAAGGACTAGTCCTTATTTAACCATGAAATGTAATTTTTCCCAGTTTAGGACTAGAGTCTTTTCTTTACATCTTGACAAGACTCTCTCCAAAATCATCACGAATCTCTAAAATGTATCCCCAAACATAGAGAAGTCATCCATGAAAACCTCTAGAAAATTCCCTACCATGTCTGAGAATATTCCCATCATGCACCGCTGGAAGGTTCTAGGGGAATTGCATTACCCAAAGGGCATTCGTTTGAAAGAAAAGGTGTCTAATGGACATGTGAATGTAGTCTTCTCATGATCCTCTAGAGAGACCTCATTTTTATTATACCCCGAGTACCCATTAAAGAAATAGTAGAATGTGAAACCTATGAATCTCTCAAGGAATTGGTCGATGAATTGTAAGGGGAAATGGTCCTTCTTGATAAATGAGTTTAGCTTCCTATCGTTGATGCATACTCTCTATCCATTACTCACCCTTTTTGGAATAATCACTCCATCCATATTGGTTATCGCTGTAATTCCATCCTTATTTGGAAGCACTTGGATTTTCCTGACCCACTCACTCTCATCTATGGGATATATGATACAATCTTTTAACAATTTCATAAGTTCTTTTCTCACTATTTCTATGATATTAAGATTGAGTCGCTGTTGAGGTATGCAACATGGCTTTGAATCAGATTCCTGAACAATCCAATGTGTCCCGATAAAAGGGCTAATCCCAAGAATATTAGACAGGGTCCATCCAAAGGCTTTATTGAGTTTCCTAAGGAACTATAGAATCATTCTCTCATGATCAGCATGAAGATAAGAATAAATGATAATATTATGTGTTACATTTTCTCCTAGGATGGCATACTTATGCTCAAAAGGAAGTTCATTCAATTCAAGATCTGTTTGGTTCAAAATTTCAATAGAATATTAGTACATTGGCTCAATATCAATTTCTTTTTTTAAAGTTTTAGATAGGATTGATTCCCCACTTGTAGATGTTTTAGCTACTAGATTGGCTTGATCATATTTAGGGAAGGAAGTTGAAGTGTTCTCCGTGAATGTGGTTTCCTGAAATATTTCACTGATTTTTTTGTCCTAATATTTATTTATAAGAGAAATTTGAAAGTTATTCTAGCCAAATAGAACAAAAACCTTCATGTGAACAAAGGAAATTAATCTCATCATGTCATAAAAATTCCTCAAATATTCCTTGATGCTCTATGGATTCATTATCAATGATTCCTATCATGTTTACTTCATGATTTTCCTCATCATCACCTATTTGTGAGCTTGCATTAAAGATTTTCAAGTTTAGACTCATGTTTCCAATGGTGATGTTCATGTTCCCATTTTAGACTCGGATAACAGATTTGATTATTTCAAGGAATGGAAGACAAAGGATGATTGGGGTTTGTTCCTTTTTTCCTAAGTTAGGATTTTTGTCAAGGAAAATGAAGTCAGCAGGGTAGATGAAGTTTTCTACTATTACCAGAACATACTTTAAAATCCTATTTGGAATCCTAATGCTATGATTTGCAAGTTAAAGTGTAACAGATGAGGGTTGGAGCTCTTCTAGGAATAACTGGTAGTACACAACATAGGTAATGAAATTGACACTAGCACCTAGGTCATAGAAGGATTTTACAACCTTGTTCTCTCCTAGTTCAACATTGATGTATGTAAATCATGGGTCTTTCATCTTTGGTGGAAGGGTTCCTTGGATAGTTGTGCTAACATTTGCTGCTAGATGTACTTGGATCTTATGTTATAATTTTCTTTTAAATTTTCAGAGGTCATTAAGGTATTTTTAGTATACAGAAATGGTTTGAATAACATCGAGGAGTGGAATGTTCAACATGACTTGTGAGAATATTTCCCTCAATGTTTAATTCAATTCAGGCTTGGTTTTCCCCCTCATGTGTTGTGGAAATGGTACAGGTTGTGGGTTTGTTTGTTGAAGGGTTGTTTCTTTCACATTATTATCCGTTTCCATAGTTTGATCATGTGGTTCATTTGAATTTTCATTAGATTTTGAAGCTTCACATGGTTTCTGACTTATTTCATCAGGTTTCTCAATTGATTTCCCACTTCTTAAAATTGTCACAGTCTTTAGTTGTTCATGAGTTGTTTTAGTGAAATTGACTCTCCCCTTAAATTTTAGGATGGTACTGCAAGAGTAGGCATGGGTTCCTTTCTAGTTTTGATGGTTTTAAGTTATGGTTTAAGGGAAGATAATTCTGAGTTCATTTTGTCCATTTGTTTACAAAACTGTTCAAGGATTGGAAGATGGACAGATTGAGTGGGGGCTTGTGTTGGTTGGTTTATCCTAAGAGGATACTTTGGTTGTTGGATGGATTGTTGGTTATTGATAAGAGGATTTTGGAATTGTACTGTTTTTGGTTGGAATTGGTTATGTTTTTTGAAATTTTGTGTAGGGTAGGGGTTTGGTCCTTGTGGTTGTCTAGGTTGTTAGTTATCTTTCCAGCGGAAGCTTGGGTGGTCATTGTACCTTGGGTTGAATTTGTTTTGGTATTAGGGATTTTGAAAGTTTAGAGCATTAAACTCTACTGGTTTTCCTCCTAGAAGAACATCTTTAATGGAAGGGATCGTTGGGCAGTTGTCAGTCTTGTGGTCATGTTTGTCACAAATTTTAAAAATAGGGTCAACAGTTCGAATTTCACAGACCTTCCAAAGATCGATCTCCTCAACTTCCCTAGTGAGTGAAGAAAGATTATCCCTTTTGATTTCCTCCTCCCTAAGTGTGTTAATTCCACCAGATTTGTGTGGCTTCTCATAGTAAGGTGATGTCCCCCATGTTTGGTTTTGTTCGGCAAGGCTTTCTAGATACCCGTAAGCATCATTTGGGGCTTTGTTTTTAATGGTTCCATTACACATCATGTCAATGAATTGTTTGTTCCACGTGCCCAAGCCTTCATAAAATTTTTTAACTTGTTTAGGAATAGAAAAACCATGTTGTGGAACCATTTTTAGGGTGTCTTTGAACCTCTCCCATGTTTCATAGAATGACTCTCCTACTTATTCAAAAAAATTAATGGATTCTTTTTTAAGTGCAAATGTTTTGTGGTGGGGAAATTATTTTTTGTAGAATTATCTTCGTAACTGGTCTAAGGAGTGGATTGATGCAGGTCTCATATTTTTTAACCAATTATTTTCTCGATCCTTTAGTGAGAAAAGAAAGAGCTTCATCTTAGCTGACTCAAGTTGATGTGGTGGGCACAGGGTTTCAACAATGTTGTTGAACTCTTTGACATGAACGTATGGCATCTCAAACTCCATGTCATGAATGTTTGGAAGGTGGTTTAGGAAATGGGGTTTAAATATGTAATTGGTATCTCCTAGGTAATTGTGTCTAATTCATGAGGGGGTATTGGTCCATGCTGGAGTGAGGTAGTCATTCATGGTTTGATCGACTACATTCCCTAGGTTTGGAGCTTCTGGATTTTGGTTTCTCATTTGATTCCCCCTAGGATTTACAATTTGATTTCATGGAAGACCCTCTATTAGAATTGATTAAATTTTTAATTATGAAGTATCAAGAAGATTATGATCTAATGGAAAAAATTCCCCTAGGTTCACTTAACTCACCTATCATAGGACTTTCCACCCTAACTAGTCTATTTGAATTATCGCGGGTGTAGGCGGACATGTGACAAAAGGAAAAAAAGTGAGAAAGGGACAATATAAGAGATCTTGGGTGAGAATAGAATAATGGTGGTGAGGAAATAAGGTTTTGGTCTAAGATACTTACTTGGTCCCGAGCAAAGGCACCAAAATGTGGTTCATAGTCAAATTTACCCAAGAGATGAAGGTAGAATGATCCTTGTAGTCTAGATTGGGTTGTTGAATCCACTAAGACCTAAGAAGATATATAAGATACACAACCTAAGAGATGAATTTTTCTCTATGAAGTGGACAACATGGTTTTGATTTTAGATATATTTAAATTACACTATGAAACCATAGATAATTTAATTCAATGAAAATGGGTTGATCTTTGAATTATGCTCGGGGTGGATTGAATGGATTTTACTTCTTTAGGCAATTTTGGTTTTATTAATTCTTGATGAATCCATTAATCAAAATAACACTACCTTCATCATTTTTGGGTTTGATTCTAACTAAACTCAATTACTAATCCCTTAAATACTTATTGAATCAAATTCATGATCTCTCCAAGGTATATGGTCATTTTAGTACTTGGATTTAGCTTCCTCAAACATAGTGAAGATTGAGAGTGGAAATTACTGGAGAATGGAAGTCTTAAATTAGTTATCCAATTAACAATAATTAATTCATAAAATAAAATTAAATACAGACTTTGAATCTTCCTAGTATCAACCCGTTAAATGTTTATCACTCCATTGATGGTATACTCTCAATGGAGGGAGGAATATGGCTTACAACAATTAGATTGAAGAAATTAAAACCGTGGAAATAATGAGCACTCATCCGTGTGTGTGAATGAAATTTACACCTATGTGTGAACTAATTAACCAAAACACAGATATATCACTATGCTTTGTGATTATATAGTTTTAATGAAAGAAATGGGAAGAATAGAAGATAAATATGTTGATTAATAACATATAAATTCAAAAAAAAAAGAAACTTACATGGAAATTGAAAACATTACAAAGGAACTTTGGCATAATAATATTACATAAAAAATCAAAATATATCTTCACCCTCACCACCAATACCTTAAATAAGAAATTGGGAAGCCTTAGGCAGAGCCACAATCAATTTATGCTCAATTATTAAATTAAATTAGGCCTTAGGGTGGTGGAAAGTAGTGGAGAAATTGATTCCCTCCATAACTTTTTATCCTCATTGTATCCTCTGGAAATATTGTCCTGTATGAGAAATAATATCACCAAATATATGTGTTCTATAGTAAAGTATTTTTTCTCCCCTGATGTCTTATTGGTTTAAGTAACATTTGGGCTTATTTGGAGTTGTGGATCAGGATTTATGGCCGATTTATTGGGCTAACATTCCGGGCCGCAGATTCTAGCCTAGATTTTGATATTCTATTTGGGCTGCCTTAATAACCATCATGGTGGCCGAATTAGCACTGTATCCTAAGGAATTATTTTTTCCTATATATTTATACCAGAATCCAACAAAATTTTGGGATTAGTGGGACTGTATTGTGGGACCCACATTCTCATCAGTGGGTTGTTGTCCAACCTGCCTTCTCCAGAATTGTTTTATTTCATCTCCAAATATCCCCATCATCCTTTATGAATCCTCCATTGATCCCTGAATGAAAAATGTTCATATTAATGTGTAGATCCGTATCTCAAAATATCAAATTAAAATATGGATAATTAAATTCCTTAAAATCAGATGAATCATAGGGCCTAAATTGGTGTACATTAGGCATGAAGTGCACAAATGATGAGAATGGATGTTCAAAATTAAAATCCACTAACTTAGGCCCATAAGATCAAAAATGAACATTTAATACCATTAAATGTAATTAACATATGTTTTTTTATTTCCTAATTAGGAGAATGTATGATTGATTATATTATGAGATGAGTGGGACCTATATCTCCCTCCAATGCATTGGGTAACGATTGATGACTCATTAATATAAATGTTATGTATGAAAATGATTACATGTTCACTATATTAAAAGTGAACCTTATTACTTGTTTTCAATGTTATTCATGGACCTGGTTTCATGCCCATAAGTTTATGTGTGAACCTGATTACATGTTCACAAGGTTATTCATGAACCTGATTACTTTTTCACAAGGTTATGCATGGACCTAGTTTAATGTCTATTAGGTAATGTGTGAACCTGGTTACACATTCACAATGCTATGCATGGACTTGGTTTCATGTCCATAAGGTTATTTGGGAACCTAATTACATGTTCACAATGTTACACAGGGACCTGGTTTCATGTCCCCAAGTTGATGTTGGGGCCTGATTTCATGTTTTTAACTTCATGAGCGAACCTTTTTATACTTATACATGTTTAAAATGTTATAAACCAATATGAATGAAATAAAATCTATTTATTTTTCTATGTTATTATTAATTGTCCTATGTTCTTTATTTTCATATGATTCATGTCTTATTAACTAGCATTCTTTATTATATTCTCTAATATGCAGGTCATGATCTTCAAATGTTATGCTCAAGTTCCATACCATTTTGCTTATGTTATGCTTATGAATTTTCCTTATTTACCCTTACTGAGCATCTGATCTCACCCATTTCTTATTTTTCCATTTCCAAGGGTATTAATAATGGTTTTAGGTAGAAGTTATAAAGGTGGAGATCATTTTGGGAGTTATTGAAGATATTTCACCAAGATAGAAGATTTTGTTTCCAAGTTTCCAAAGACACTAAACTATTACGGTCCTAGGGCATGTATTTTTGTAATGTACTGAATATTCATCTAAAATGGTGTAATATCCATTTATGTCAAGTTTGGATATATATACTTATGGTCAAATAAATATATTTTATTCTAACGAAAATTCAATATATTATGTACTTTTATTTAAAAGTTAAATTTATAACTTATAGAGTTTAAATATAATAAAATGGATTACATATTATGAATCAATGTGTTAAAATAAATTACACGTGTAAATATAATTTTTTGATGAAAAATAATTTACAATGTTGAATTGTTAAATTACACCAATAAATGTGATAAATATTATATACATTGTAAAAATGATTTCAAAGTTGATAAAAAATAATAAAAATTTATTTTAAAACATATTTGCATAAAAAATGAATAAAATAATTTCCTTTTATTGCTTTATAATTCATTTCCCACACAAAATTATATATCTCAACCATTAAATAATGGGTATTTTAAAAAAACCCTCTAAAATACTATATATAAAAGGGGTCTTCCTTTTCTTATTTCAAACCTGGCACAAAGTTTATTTTTTTCTTCTAAATCTATGAAAATTACCCCTCTTATAATCATCCAAATAATTTAGGAGACTTTTCAAATAATAAGTATTTATTAAGCCTTTTTTAGAAAGAGGGTCCATAAGTGAAAATTTGACTTCTTCAAAGAGGGTAATGCCTTTGTTATTTTCGATTTATTTTATCTTAATATTATTAATATTATTAAATTTCATTAATTAATTTAAAAAAATATAATTCAAATCAATATAATTGTTTAATAAATATATAATAAATAAATATTGGTATATTTATAGTCATTCTATCTTTGTATCGTGTTTGTGTTAGGGTTGGTTTGACCACATTTATGAACAATGTTAATATATTTTAATATTTATAATATTGTATGGATAAAAGAACACAAATAATTTTTATATATGATATTTAAAATAAATTTATTTTATTTTATATTTTTAATGGAAATACATAAATTAACATTAATTATTAAATAACACCTCATGGTTGATAAAATTACCCACAATGAACAAATTATGATTTTTTTTCATTGCGAATCATACTTGTAACTTCTTTAAAATAAACATGAAGATTTAGAATTCATTATAAAACTATAATTTTGAAACCATTAAAATTTTGGAGATGATAAAATCATGAATAAAGAATGATGATTGAGTTCTATATATCGAAATAAGTATGGAACAATTGTAGCAACTAATATTTTATGCTTGATATAAAATTTGACACACTAATAAATAAGTAATAAATGAATATAAGTTATTGATATTAATATAAATAAATAAAAATAAGGTCATGAAATAGTTAATTAAAAAATTAATTTTTTTATATAGGGACACATATTACGTTCGGGTAAGTTGGAAGTTATTGTGATGGGAACCCTCGTATTAATCACTCTTTTGATTGCACATTTATCTTCTATGTACATGATAATTATCTTATTTTTAAATAGATATAGTTGAAATATTTTTATATCATGTTATTTGAACTTATTATATTGCCTTTATTTTTTATTAAAATTTAATTCATTTTTTTTTTATTCATGGATATTTCATATATTAAGAAAATACTAAAAAAATCTTTTTAAATTATCTTAGATTTTATTATATTTAGTTTTTGAATTTACCCTTAATTATATTTATTCCTTTTATATTTTCTAATAAAATTTAATATTTAAAACATATTTTCTTATATAAATATTATTATATTTATTTCATTCTTGAAAATGATTTTTAAAACACACTTTTCTTGTGAATATTTCAACATTATGTAAAAACTATGGAATATTCTTATTAAATATTTCAAAATTTATCATCTCCCAATAAATTTATTTTAACTATGTAAATACCTATTTATATTCCATCATTTGAATATATCTTATGTTACCTTTAATATATTTCTATAAGGATTCATATTTATGACATTTTCGTATTGTACGACATACCACAAAAGTGTGTGGGGTCAATTAAATTACAAAAAAACTAACATATTCTAGGTCTAATCCAAAGACATGGGTGTTGGGTTATACATGAGTTTAGTTTATTTTATATGAAAAGAATGAATTTAAATGGTTGGTTCTTCACATAAATATAAGGATAGAGTGGGATATAGTGAATAATTTGTTCCTACATGAGATTCAACCAATGTTAAAATACATGAAAGTTCCCATCACTTGTAAGGGAAATGAAATCAAAGGATACACCCAAACCTATAAAGTAGTCAAATTAGAATAATAGAAACACCACTATATTCCTTAAATATCTCTCTAAAGTTAACCAAGGACTTACTCATCATAATATAATTCCTAGTAAGGTTTTGGGTGTGACCCAAGAGTAGTGATTCATTTTAGTGTTTTATTGTGTTTCAACAAACAACTATGTTGATTGTCATTCATTAAATAAGAGTGTCCTAAGTTCCTAGTTCCTAATCCACACTTCTGTTTTTAAAAATCCACTAATATCATATTATCATTTATGCAATATTTTTTTTGATAGAATTATGTGAAACATAAATGGATTAATATTAAATCATACTTCTAGTATATAAATTAAGAGTAAATTAATAAAAAAGAAATTTCAATGTAAAATAATTAAAAAAGTTCAAGATTCACATTTTATTAAACGGTTATGCCTTGGTAAAAAAGAACAATGAGAATTTATATAATGAATGAAAAATTTTACAAAATTATGAATGATGGAATTTTTTTACAATATTTTTCATGTAGAGGTAACAGATCCATAGCAAGGTTATATAACCCTGTAATTTTGTTGTTGACCCATTTAATGGTTAGACCATCATCCACCAAGTTCTCCTCATGATAATAATGATAGATTATATGGTGTATACTGAAAAGGGTGAAAAGCTAGTCCATCAATCGAGTTGTAAGGGGCCATGAAAGATGAAAAACACCATTCCAAATGGATCACGCAATGGTGGTGGAGTTGCTTTCTAGAAATATGTTGTTCCACCCTTTTTTATTTAAATAACAATCTATAGTGATGACACTATATAAATCAGCTTCCAAGGAGAATCTTATACCATAGGTACCATAAAGGAATCCAATAACATATCTGTTGTGGTCTTTGTAAACCCCTCCACAATTATAGGGACTAGAGTTTCTCTTTGAGGCACCATCCACATTTATTTTGATCTATTTGGGGATAAGGGTTTTCCAAAAAACATCAAACATACCCCAAGTCTGGTTATACCATCCATTTATTCCCAAGCAATGTGGTATAGTGAAGTCTTTGATGGATTCATGTAAGGGACTAACTTGAATCAAACCAGCCTCTTTGATAGAACTGAATATCCTTAGATTAGATGCATGAGAATTGAAAAAAAAATATAGTGTAAAGAATAATTTTATTAATACTAGATTACATGTAGGAATTCCGCAACAGAAGCCATGAAGAGTTGTCTGGTCTATAGAGATGTATTTGCAACAACACATATTTGGAGTTATAGCCAAATGCATTCTATATCTATCCATATGTGTTCGAATAGGTCATATGTGTACTTATATTGATAAGACGCAGTAGCACAATATACTAACAAATGGTTAGCATCTTCTCTATGTTGGTTTCACAAATGACATTTTTAGAAAATTTGAATACTGAATAATTGTAGACAGTTGTCAGTGGGTATTTGATTATGGGTTATTCTCCAGAAAAGGGTAAAACTATAGGGTTCAATCCAAGGCTTTTCAAATTTATTCAACCATGAAAAATAATTATTATCACCAACAAAATATTGGTTGTAGGAATGTTTGTAATCCAAAATGAGAATAATCATAGGTTCCCATAAAAAAAGTCATCAGAATTAGAAAAGAATTTATTGATGATTATAGTATTAATATCATTGGTTAATAAGAATCCATAGATTTTAATAGACCATTTACTGAAACATTAGTATTATTATGTGATTACATACGAGCCTGATTCATCTTTGGTCCCTTTTGAGGTTTCTAAAGATACCACATCCATTTGCGTGAAGTTTATCTGCATACAATAGAAGAGTGCCCCACTCATTTCCAGCTTTCTCAAAGAATTTGAGCTAAAATGTCCATTTTAATGTTCAGGTTTACCCCTTGTCGAAGTTCACATACCGTATTCAGAAAGTTCCCAATATCCATCAGATATGAAAGGATAGTGTCCCGCAGACACCTTTGTTTGGATTTGCACATCATGCCCTAGAGGATGTGCATATACCGCCTATAAAACATCTATGAATCAAAGGAAAATTCATTCTTAGGAGAGTCCTTTCTAGTTTATGTATGCTTGGATGACATTAATGTCCTATCTCACCGCCGGATTTGGAAAATTTATACATAACGGATTACATACCTTCCTCTTTCAAATTCCCAAGACATGAATAAAGGGATTTCTAACTGAACTGATCATTCACCAGCTCTCCCATGTGGAAGTAGGAATCGTGTGGGAACTTATTCCCACTCAAAGCCGATATGAATGTCCCTAATATTTTCAGACACCATTATCTGGACCATCCACCCATTGTGGCTCCCAAAATGAAAATAAATTCAAAGTGTTGCAAACCCTACCTGTCCATTGGAGTTTAATGTCCAGTGTTCTGTAGACACCTTTGTTTGGCTATGCACATCATTCCCTAATGGATATTTATATGTCACATACAAAACAGTCGTCAATCAAAGAAAAAAATTTCCACAGGAGAGTCCTTTCCTCCCTATGTAATCCTAAAATGGATCCCAAGACACATGCATGTCCAAAATTCACAAATTTAGTGTCAAGAAAAATCCCTTATCCATGTCTAAAATATATTATAACATTCTTGGATAATAATCCCGAATTAGGGACCTAACTCAATAAGTTTGGTCAAATATTTTTTACCTAAAACATTAGTAATGAGTTTGATTGGAAGGATTTTGAACTGTCTGTGAAAAATACGCTATACTTTCCAGAGGGAAAATCCACAGAAGGAACCTTAGGTTAAAAGTTGATTATGGGTTTGTTAAAAAAACAATGAGCCATCAAAATAGACTTATATATTGTTAGATTAAAAACCCTCCAAGGGATTCCTTTGAAAAAGTAAATTTATGCCTAGTAATCCCGTGTCAAGCAGGATTAGGAAAAAATTAGGTTAATAATGAAAAAGGACATGAAAGTTCATGAGGTTGTTCTATAGAACCTCAACAATAGTCAAACTACGCTTGCTAAGTCCCGCAACTCATGAAACAATTACAGCTCAAGTCAATTATTTCAGTTTACTAGACATTTTTAGAATTAATAACTTATCGAAGTGATGTTTAGATGATTGATTGTGATCAATCGACATACCAGGAAAAGGAAAAGAAGAATGATTTAAAGGAAAATCAGTTTCATTGAGTTCACTAAAAAATGGAGGAACATCCCCAGTTCAGAGTCTCTCCAAAGTATAAAAAAAACTAAGAGTACATATCATGATGTATGATGGAGCTACAATAAGGCTCGGTTCACCCTTTCCAGAAGGATGGAAATTTATTTTCGTGGGACATCAATAATTTTCTTCAAATAAGATCTCTCCTCTGTTTCAGCCTTAATCATCATATGCACCTACTCCAGAACAACTTTAAGGTTCCTCCTTTTCTTATATATAGCTTCGTAGTTGGCACTCAAATAGGCCAGTTGATCCCTCAACCTTTCATCATGGGCCTCGCACTCCCACATCTCTTCATTTTGGGTGTCCACCAAATCACAAGCCTTCTCCTCCTCAACTGTTAGGTGATCGAATTCCTTCGAAACTTCTTGGAAGGTCGCCACCTGGTGATGGGAAGAATTGAACATGGAAAGATTTTCCTCATAGGAAGAAAGGTATTCTTAGGCTATTACAATTTGGTATATGAGGAGGTGTAAGTGCCGATAATCGAAGCCACCGGAACCCTGCTCGGTGAATAATATCCAAAAATTGTCAGTCTCGTCCTCAAAATTTTACATAGGTGTCTCTGCGGTAAGAGCACATAAATGGCGCAATACCTTTTTCGGTACTGCCTGGTGCCTCCCAGCGGCACCATTACCTTGATCCTCCCCCCACCTCAATGGGTATATAAGTATAAAGTTTCATTAGAGGAGTGGGAAGGGACCTAATATATTTCACCCAAGGTGGGGGCTCTCCTTGCCCTAAAATGGTTCAACCGTTGGAGCCGGGTGTGGAGGAATAGCCACAGTTTCCAGTGTGTCTGGTGATACTCTGTTAGGGATAGGCTCATTAGGGTCTTGAGAAATATTTTCAGGAGGGGAGATGTTTGAATAACTCCCCACTGAGATAGGTTGAACCGATGAAGCCCATCCCAGATGCTTCTGACGGTGAATCGAGCATCTTCTTACCACAAGGGCAGGAACATGTGGTGTATCCATCATGGATGTTGTAGGGACGGGAATAAAAGGAATAGTTGTCACACTCTTAATAATAGAAGGAATTTGTGGAGTTGTCATTAGGGTAAATACATGGTGGGGAATGGTTAATGGTTTCTTCACCCGCTGAACTGGTTCTCTCAGCACCCCATCGAGGTAACAGTCCACCCATAGTTGACATACTCCAGTGAAAGAAAGGTGGATCCAATTGTGTTAGGAATGATAACTTCCATAGAATCACCTTCATGCATCATCATAAGATATAACTGGAGAAGAATTACGGGATGAGACTCTTCCCTTAACTGACCAGAAAGAAGAATTTCATCTTGTTGAAGGCATCTGAATTTCTTGGAAAACCGGTGGGGAGGTATGACTCACAAATAACTGCTCGATCTATATAAGCACTGATAATACCATCCCAAATAATGATAAGGTGTGATAATTCCTCTAAAGAACCATCCATGTCACCTCTTAATGACCCATGAGGGGTAGAATGTGGTGCAAACGAGAAGCGAGAAGCATCATTCAGCATCCCAACCGCATCAATAACGCTTAGATTGTTGGGACAAATAGATGAAATGTTGAGAAGAGCAGGTTGAAAGTCAGAATGAGGAACCTTTTAAGTATGTTGATATTCATAATAGGTGAATTTGTTTTCCATCCACCAATACATGAATTGAAAAGGTCTGCTAAGATGATGTGGGAGCCTACCTGTTAATATTTGTCCCAACAACTCATAAAAACGAGCGAGAGTAGGAAAGGCCAAATTAATGGGTTGACCCTCTTACAGCATGTCATCCATCATCAAAGTACATGCCCAAACCCTAGTATATAAATAGAGAAATGGTAAAATCCATCCACTAAAAAACATGGAAAAGAAACCTGCTAATCTAGGAATAAGTGATATGATCGGTTAAAGCTCATATCCCAATGTGGTATATCATCCCACATCAAGGGTAGAACAATATGACCCTGGAGTATAGAGGGACTAAAGGGGTGGATGAGTTTGACTATCTTGAGCCTTCACCAAAGGTCTATTCTCCTGCAAGAATAATCATGTCCATGCCTCAAATGGGATAAGAGAGCGAGCCTAGAGGGGATGATCAAGTGATCCAACATCCATAACCAATAAAATCTTTTTCAAAGAGGACATGTGGTCAGTGTAATTTCAAGTGGAGATTTCCGGGAGAAACTCATCATACATCTCTCCAAGGATGGGGTGTCCTCCAAGCTGGTGGATATCCTATATGCTGATTCCCACCTCCCCATGTGATAAATATAAGGTGTTGGTACTTGAACACTAGTGACTCAGTAGACCATGAAGGATTTTTCTTGGGGAGAAGTCTACGAACTAAGAAACCCAGGCTTCCTGATATAAGCCCACCCCCTTCAACTAGGCAGGGGACTCCAAACAGGTCTGATGTACCCAGAATGCCTAGGCCTATTCCTTAGGGAAATATCCTCCGGTCTGCATATCCAACTTGGTTCTCCACCCGCCATTAGGATTTTCTTGGGAGATATTGATAATGGATGGGTACTCTCGGGCTCCTAGTCTCAGGACACCATTGTGACACCCGCAATTTATTCGAGTCCATGTCAAACCTCTTAATATGAAGACATTCTCATGAATTGGAGTATTGATGAATTAACCTAATGGGGAATTGTTGGCACAATCATGTCCTTGCGGTGCTTCTAAATGGATGAAATGGGTATCGGGGTCAGCCAACGGTAGAGGAATGTCGTCAAGGAGACCAAAGCCATAAAGTGGAAATTGGGCAGATAGAGGGTAAGCTAGGAGCTCTGGAATCAATAAATATTTTAAGAAGTTGTCATGAGGAATAATGTAGGATCTATGATGATTCTCACTATCCCCTACCATGGTCATCCTCATATTTTTCGCTTTTATTGCAGCCTATGGAGGAGCCATTGTAGCCTGCACGGGAAGATCAAAAAAGCCAATAAAATTTCAGTCTAACAAAAATTGTTGGACAAAGACTATATAATAGTGGATAAAAGACTTAAAATATGTACACATAAGGATCCACATACTAATCCTAGAAATGGTACGTGGTAGGAATATCTTGCATATTTCATATAGGCTAAAGCAACCACCATGTACTGATATAGTATGTAGAAGTGTTACACCACATACAACCATGGTACACAAACCAACCACGAGGAACTAGCATGTGGAGCTTTGGCTGGAGAAGAGAAGGGTTCATGGAAGGTGGATACCACGAAGCTAGGTACCATTAATTTCTTTTTCAAATGTTCTGAATTAAAATTTTAAATTCATATTATTAAGTCTTAAAGTTCGGTTCCCCGATTCAAGATTGGTATGCAGACACACAAAAAATGTAGCTTTCTCATATGCAGAATCTAGATTTTAGTTTTAAAATTCCACAACTCCATTTGAAAAATTCAAAATTTGGTATGCGGATAGAAAAATGCATAAAAGTTCAGTTCACGGCACGTACCAAGTGGTCCACAAAAATGAATTTTCACATGAAGCATGGAACACAAATGAAAAAGAATCTGGGGGAATTCAAGAGCACTTTTCACCATGAGAAACGGAAAAAGGAAAATGACATGGGCCCCTATATATAGTTTTGGTCCCCTCCTACTGGTCCAACTGGTTCTACCATGAACCATTTCAATTCAGGACCACTTCTACATCGTAATATTCCTCTTTTCATTCTGAACAGACCCAATTCCAATGGGGGGCATTTGTAGGGTCCTAAATATTCTACCATGGGATAAAATGATCCCACAATTTCTTTGTAGAAGAAATAAAGTAATCTTATAAGTCTAGCAATGTGAATGGACACAAATTGAGTTGAAAATATAAAAATAAACTTGAAGGAACTCATGTTTTCAAAATATTTTAAGTGGGTCGTGTACCATCACTGGGAAGGGTTCAAAGACTTCCTGGATTACAAACCATAGTTACACGGAATGATCTGCGAGGAGCTGGCCCACGGAACGATGGCCATCAAACCCAGTGGACTATGAACTGGGTTACTGAAGGAGTTGTGTGCATGAAGGACATCCACATACTATCTCATGAACTAAATAGTTCACAAAAGCAACTCGATAGGGTTTTGTGAACCATGATCTCGAACCGTAGCCTCTGCGAACCTCGATTTACCAAGTCTTCCACAGGTCAATATATCTCTTCATGGGCCTCCGTAAATGATGCTCCAGGCCCAATAGATACAATTTCCACGATTCCCTATAAAAGGATCATAGAAGGAATTGAGAAAAAATTAATGATGAAATATTAAAGGGGGCCTAGAGGTTGGAAAAAGAACTTGGGGAAGATTCCAGCTTCAGTCTTAAATCATCGGAAAATAACGAATCGTGAACCACACTCTACGTAGGTATAGCCAGATGTGAACCATAAAATGGGGGAATGGAATAATAATAATAATAGAATGATGAACCTAATCATTGAAACCAAGAAACATGTATTTCTCATAGATGAACTCCCCACGAATGATAATCCCCCAAACCCTCCTACAAAATGGTGTTCTGCATTGTGTATCGCTATGCAGATATAACTCGACGCCGCGTACTGCATCAGTTCGAAAATGGAACCCAATGTGGTGTGATGGACAGCATACTGCTATGGTGTGTGGTGGTCCATACCCATTATTGCATACTGCATTGGTATGTGGATATCCCCTCTGCCCACATACCACTACAGTATGGAAAGCTTCCCCCATCCCACATAAGAAATCAGCATGTGGAATTGGGTGTTTTCATGTATTATTTCCTCTTGTTCAAATCTTTCACCTTCATTACCATCCAATCCTCCAT
Organism: Viscum album; assembly: GCA_963277665.1. Classification (NCBI taxonomy): domain Eukaryota; kingdom Viridiplantae; phylum Streptophyta; class Magnoliopsida; order Santalales; family Viscaceae; genus Viscum; species Viscum album. The sequence continues at coordinate 520,348,582 of OY728141.1, forward strand.
AATCCCTCCATGAACCATTCCCTCAGTGTCTAGCCAAAGGCTCCTTCAAAGCCACCGGAACCATATGGTCATACTATTGGGTGTATTAGCGCACTCCTTTGTGTCTACATACCCATGGTAAGTGGAGTCACAAAGGATCTCCCCACAATGGTTCGAGCTTTGGGAATGTCTGTGGGTTTTCATTCCCATGGTAACCAAGTGTCAAACCTTGGGATGCAGACATGAACCTCCCCATTCTGGGGACCAAGGGTGATCACCTACATTTTCATTCCATGAATAATGGAGATCATTCAAAGGGTTTATGTTTTCTTCCCCTTTTGATGAGGATGACACTCCTCGCCTTCCTAGAATGAGGTCGGGAGCACTCCCACTGAGGTAAGTCCCAAATCTTTTGAGCTCAAGTCGTATGACCTTTATTATTATTTTACATTGAATGGTTCATCACTTCGCACCCTCACCCACCATCAACCTAGCCTCACCTACCGTAGGCACTCCCTCTCCCACTAGCAGTTGAGGAAAAAAAAATTCTTGGATCTCCCACATCCTCTTTTTTCTCACACCGATCATGACTCACGTGGGCTTAGATGTTTGTGATGATTACAACATCCACACTAATCTGATATATGATAACTTTGATTCCTGATCAAACTAGGATATGTAGGATGCCTACTCAAAGTACTGAGCTCAAAATGGTGTTCCTCCTAAAGGGGTTCACCCAATCATGTCCCCTTAAATAGGTAGCTTCTACGTGTATGCCCCACACAATTTCAAACTGTGTGGGTTCTAATTTCTTTATCGAGGATATGTAGGAAACCCATATTATGGTTATGATCCCAACATTGAATCATCTTTCATCCCCCTAGATTATGATAAACTCCAGAGCACCTTATCGTATGGCTCAAGACAGCGCTACCTCTATAGCCTCAAATCCATGTATGCCTATGATGATCCTACCCACTAAGGGTAGCCCGTGGAAACACTCTTTAGGAATAAGCCCAAAAATCACAAAAATTTGAACAAAAATTAAATCTACATGAGAGTCCCAAAATAAGCAATAATCCTCCCCTGAAATAATGCAGTGAGCCTAAATTCTTGTCCTCTCAACCAATGGAATATTTAAGTGTCATTGGCCAAACCATCGTCCAATGAGAGTCTGCATTTGGAAATAAGGTCTATGAATCATGGATTCTAGGCCCGTTGGGTGTTTCTAGCTCCAAGAATAAACATGTTGGATACTGTTTGGGGAAATTATTTATAAGGAGGACCAATTGGAAAAGTTATTGACCCCATGCGATTTCCCGCTGGGACCATCAGACTGTGGCATCTTCTTCGCAATACAAATGGGTTGAATTAGCCTATACCCATGGAGTTAATCCAACCTTATTTCAAAGGATAATGATGCAAGAATGGTCGAAACAAAAATAAATTGTGAATTTGGTAAGATACCGTCTCTAGAAAAATAGAAGGGTGATGATTTTCATCAGACAATTTCCTCACCACCTGAAACGCACCACCTCATAAGTGGAATAGATGTAATGATGGATTACATGGGAAAATGACCAAACAACTATTTGGTTGATAGGTTGAAAGGGACAAAAATATTATAGGATTGGTACACAGTAATGTATGTGGACCATTTTGAGTAGAATATAGAGGTGTATATTCTTACATTATAGCTTTTACTGATGACTTGAGTAGATATGGAAGTATTTAATTGATGAGGTATAAGTTTGAGTCCTTTGATGAAATCAGGGAATTAAAGAATAAAGTAGAGAATAAGTATGGTAATAAGATAAATAAGTTTAGATCAGACATCTTAACCAATGGTAGTTTGGGGATTTACCTCAACTTACTCCACCTTATACACCATAGTGTAATGGTTTTATTGAAAGGAGGAATCATACCTTATTGGAAATGGTATGGTCAATGATGAGTCATGCAGATCTTCTGTTATAATTTTTTGGATATGCATTATAAACTGCGGCATATGCATTAAACTAAATACCATCTAAGGTGGAATATGGAGTTATTCATGAGTTTGGGAGTGAAAAGAAACCCATTTTGTCATATAAATGTGGATGGGGTTGCAATGGGTTTGTTAAGGCTTTATCAGGAAACAAACTAGAACTCCAGGGAAGAAAGTGTATCTTTATAGGGTATCCTAAGGAAACAAAGGGATAATATCTATACAACCCCTCAGATAAGAAAGTGGCTTTAACCAGAAAAGTTGTATTTATTGAGAGGGATAACATCCTCAAAATGGATAGTGTGATAAGGATTGAATTTGATAAAGTTGGTGCTCAAGATACACAAGAGTTGGTACAGAAATAAGTTCCATAGGTCCCCGTGGAAGAAATAGTTCCTGAAACACAAGTAATTCATAGGATTGTAAGAGATGTAAGGGAACTAGATAGATATGGTTTTCTAGTCACCAAGGATGGTGACACATTATTTTTGTAAAATGATGAACTTCTGTCTTATATAGAGGAAATAGAGAGCTCAAAAGCTTTGTGATTGCTTGAATCTACAAATTTTAAGATGGATTCCATGTATCAGAACCAGGTTTGGGTTCTAGTCGATGTGCCAATTGATGTAAATCCTATTGTGTGTAAATGGGTATTAAAGAGGAAATTGGACATGGAAGGTAAAGTAAGTACGTATAAATAAAGGAAAGTGGATAAAGTGTTTAAACAGTGTCAGGGAATTTACTATGATGAAACATTTTCTCCATTTTATATATTTAAATCCATCATAATCATATTTTCCATAGAACCTTACCATGACTATGATACTTGGAAGATGAATTTCAAAACTGAATTCCTTAACGGGAACCTTCATAAAGATGTCTATATGACACAACTAGAAGGGTTTGTGACACCAGTTGATTCTAAAAGGATTTTCAAGTTGCGTAGATCCATTTATGGATTGAAGCAATAATCTAGGTTATGAAACATTCAATTTGATGTATCCATAAAATAACTTTATTTCATTAAAAATGAATGTGAGTCATGTGTTTAAAAACTATTTAGTGGTAATATGGCCATTATATTAGTAGTATATTTTGACAACATATTACTTATTGGAAAAAAAATACCAATATTTTATTCTCTTAAGTACTAGTTGGATAAGTGCTTCTCCATGAAAGACTTAGGTGAACAAACAAACATTCCAAAGATCAAGATCATTTGTGATAGATCCAAGAGGCAAATTTGACTAAGTTAAAGTACATATATGGAATATATAAAAAATAGATTTATTATGGAACAAGGGGTTTGCTACCAATGTCACATGGCTTACATATTTCTAAGAAAATGTGTCCCCGGACACAACAACAGAAAGTGGTAATGAGTAAGATCCCATGCACTTTAGTGATCTGATCAATCATGTATTCCATGTTATGTACTAGATTTATGTTTCCTATAAACTAAGCATGTTAGGAAGATATCAAGAAGATCTAGGAGAACGACATTTCACTGCTGTTAAGGATATCATTAAGTACCTGTGAAAAAAATTAAGGATATGTTCCTTATGTATAGAGGAGATGAGGATCTTTTCATCAGATGATATGATGATTCTAGTTTTTAGATATAATAGAATGATCTAAAGTCAAAATCCGGATATTTTTTCTATCTAAATAGAGGACTTTTGATCTGTAAGAATTCAATGAATCTAGTTGTCACTAATTCTATAGTGGATTCTAGGTGTATTGACGCTTCTGATGCGTCCAAGGAATCTGTTTGGATTTGGAACCTTTTCTAGGTGCTTTATGCAGCACCTAGTAGTAAAGACTCTATCACATTGTATTATGATAATAGTATAGTGGTGCCTCTTGCAAAATAGCCAAGGTCAAATCAACAGACTAACAAAATACTCCGAAAGTATCACCTCTTGATTGATTTTTATCATAGGTATGAAGTTGTAGTGATAAGAGTATCCACAGAAGAGAACATGGTGGAACCCTTGACTAAAGTTCTATCGCAACAGAAGCATGAGTATCATGTGAGATCTTGATGACTGAAGGTTGTTAGCAGTTGGATCAAGTGCAAGTGGGAGTTTGTTAGAGTTAGTTCCCTATAACTGACTTCTATGAACATTACGATAACTTATATTCATGGTTTTTGAATATCAATAAACATCTTATCACATCATGATTGTTCTTATCCATAACAATGTATGTGATAATTTCTCAAGAGTAGTTATCGCACTTAAAGTTCATTATAGTTCCCCGCTATGAAGAGAACCCAAAAGTTCAATGCCACTATTATTAGATATATTTTCTATGGTCAGATGATATCATTTGAGGGAAAAAATGATATAGGCTATTAGGGGTGGACACTTATAGGACTTTACTATTTCCTCATATGATGTACTCCCTTGGTGATATTAAGTATGATATTATGAATGTGAGACCCAATATTATAAAATACAAATTTATAAGTGTAATTGGATATTATTATTTTTGTACATGTGTATTTGTCCTTATACTTTAAGATGAATATTAATGGGTATTATGTATCACGTACTTTGATGTCTTGATGAAAACTGTGACAACATGTTTTTTCTGTGAGGTAGGATATGTTAGGTGTATCATGAGTAATATTGCATTAATGAAAAATGTGAGAAAGGATTTATCCCTTCTATTCTGTAACAAAAGTTAATATCTCATGAACTTTTATGGAAATGATATACCCGAAATAAATACATGGTCAACGTGTCCTATAGACTAGTTCTATTTTTGAAAAGTCAAAGAATGATATATCGAGCATATTGGTTGATGGAACTGGCAGGAAACCTGCTCGATTAGAGATATGGTGATGAATGGATTATATTACATGGTAAACATTCATATGATGTGTCATGTCATTGTGTCATTAACTTATTTCTCTATGGGTACCTTGGCATATTCTTAGATGATAACCTTGGACTTTAGGTTTCTCCACCTAATCCCAATGAGAAAAAGGCCTAGAGGGTCACACACTAATTGCATCCAAAACCTCAATTAAATAATTTATTATTTAAAAAGATGAATAAATATTATTCCCAATTGTGGTTTAATAATTATTCATGTATGCATGATCATATTTATTTTGTCACTAGTTATTTGAGAGAATATATTGTGAGCATAATAATTAATAAATATTTATGAGGATTAGTGGACTGAGATTAATGGTTCAATGAGAGATAATAATATTGAATATTATTTTCTTAAATAGTATTTATTTATAACTTTCAAGTTACTTTCATGTTAATAAATAATAATATTTATATTATTATTTGACATGGGAGTTTCGCTTGGATTAATGAAATATTTAAAGACACTTGTGCATATTATTTTATTATTACCCTAGTGAAATAAATGTTTTGTTATATTATTATTTTATTATCCAAGGGAAATATACGAGACACCAATTATGTTGTGCACAATATTTGTGGAAAACCTCTTGATCCTAAAGAGTTGTTCCCTATCCAAGAATCATCTTAAGAACGAGGTCTATTCTCCTCCACTAGATCAAGGAGGGCGCTTTGGAAGTAGTTCTCAGGGTGATTGAAGGTGGGTGACATAAGTGTAAGGATGTTACATGTTAGCACCCATATACTTCTTCGGCAATGTCCATAGGTTCACAAAGCACGTGTGAATCACCTCTAGAGGATATATACCCTTGATCTCTATAACGCAACAAAGGCACGCTGCAGATCTATGGCTAGACACAACAATAAATAAAGAACCACCATGGAGGTAATTCTATTTAATTAAATTATTTATAAACAAAATATGTTGATCCACTCTCTTGGTTACGGATTTAAATTCATTTATATTATTTATTTGATTCAATTTTATGGATCGTGGCATTCATTTCACATTGATCCTAGATTTTTCATTGAATATGGAAAAAACAAAGTTGAGAACTATCCGTCCCATGAATCTGATGCGCTCGGAACCTACACATACAGGTACATTTGGAAAAGGTCTCCAATTTATGATATTCATTACGGTGCTTTTCTCCACCCCCGGGCCTATGGAGGTGGGATTGGTGTAGTTTCAAATCGAGCCCCAGTTAGGGTTAGGTCCTAACAGATTGGTATGAGAGTACTTTGTTCCTTGGGACATTGTCTAGAGTAGTCCCTTTATGAGTATTTTTTGTTGGGATTAGGGAAATGGTTTCAATGTTTCTCAGGTGTGGCTCACTTTATAGGGAATATAGTGATGGTATGGGCAGCAAATGTATCCAATCATCATGAGCTTTATAGTCTACTAGTCAACTTGGTATACTGATACATTGGTTGCAGGGATCAATGGTACGAGCATCATCTAGGATTGAATCTTTGACTGTCCTTATAGATTAATCTCCCCATTTATATATATATATATATATATATATATATATGATCATATGACCATGGTATGTCTTGATTAAAATTTTATGATGCCTCTATTACAACAACCATCTAGGATACTAGTTCTGGATCGTGATGAAAATCAGATAACCGATGAGGCCTTAGATCACGAACCATATAGTGATATTTTTCCTCTAGTTGGTTAGGTAGAAATACATCCATCTATTAAGAAGTATATCAACCCAATAAGGAAGGCTGGGGATATGTGTAGTCTTAACACACTCTGTGAGTTCTAGCTCAAGAGGTCGTAGAGGTTCTGCGATGATTCATATCCACAGGCAATAAAATATTGGCTCGAGTCAGTGGTCTACATATTTAGACTCATCTAGAAACTAACGGAATAGGTGGGTATGTTGGAAGCTAGCATGTTCCATGGATTTGTTGGGTAATGGTTGAGTCATTTTACCCAGATGTACCACAAGTCAACACTCTCATGGTCCGAATTCTGGAATTTGTTTCATGAGGAGTACTACCCCTTCTGTTTTCAGTTGGTTAAGATTTAGGATCTTATGAAACCTCAAGAAAGATGTTTTTAGTTGGATAAGTATGTGGTGAGGTTCACAAACCTTACTTGGTACTCCTAAAACAAGATCATGGATGGCTAATTTCACGCATAGAAGTTTGAGTAGGGACTCCACCGAGAGATCCATTCCAGTTTCGTTTCCTTTTCCATCCCCATCTATGTTGGGGTATTGAAGTGGGAACTAGTGATAGATAGTTTCATTTTAGAGGGACTCCAGATAGTTGGAGCTGGTAATGTATGTTACAGGTATAATCTATCTGTAGCATCTAGCAGGCATCAACCAACATGACCTTAGCGCATGAGACCTCCCCATGATCAGGATCTGGCACATGGTCCGAGCCAGTGCAAAGGAACAAGGTAGACCATATTTGTGATGATTGGGGTCACATGGCATGTGACTTCCTGAAAAACATGTTAAGAAGCACAGGCAGGTAGCTAATGGGATTTTATGACATAGATAGAATCGTAATTAGGGATATACCAGAAGAGGGATGAGAGGAAGATCTAAAATATGAGTAGTAGAAGATATGGGTGGTGGATTATTCTATGATATAATTCTACCACCACCATCGGGTGGACAACATTAGGATCTAGGAGATGGTGGTCAGGGTTATGGAAAACTATGAACTTTGGATTTTTATGACCCCACAATGCATGAGATAATCTGAGATACGATCTGTGTATTTTATAATCTTTATTTATTGTTTTTAGACATAGGTTCTAGTAATTCCCTCATCTCTAAACTCTTGTTACAAGATATGAAGCTCCTAGTTGATTAACTAGCCTAGCAGCTTCATCTTGAGGATCCTATAGGGAATGCTTCTTACGTATATTTTATCTTCCAACAATGAAATCTATCTCTTTGTGGAGAGAGGTTCACATGGAACCTTTCGGTCATCACAATGGAACCCTGTGGTGTTATATTGGGTATGGATTGGTTTTCCATGGTCTGATCCCAGATTGACTTTCACTGTAGATGAGTCAGATTCATTCATAATGATGGGATAAGATTCACCTTTATGGGCAATAGAGATATGTAGGGATGAGTGTATTCTTTGAGTAGGATGATTTATCCCATCACCCATTAGTTGGTGAGTATTTACCTTGGTGCATTAGGCTCTTCAATAATCTATATTCCTTTTGTTGTTGAGGATTTTGTGGATGTCTTCCTTGAGAATGTTTCGGGACTACCTCCAAGGTAGGAGATATATTTCTGTATCGACTTTCATCTCAGGACAACTACGATATCTTTGGTGGCATATTTGATATCCCCTACTAAGATCCAATATCTATGGTTATATTTGTAGGACCTTTGAAAGAAGGGTTCTATTAGACCTAGTGTGTCCCTCTGGGAAGGTCCACTACTGTTCGTGGAAATGGTTGGCAATAGTTTGTGTCTTTGTGTGGATTATCATCACCTAAAACAAGAATTGATAAAGAAAAGGTACACATTTTTAAGTATTGAATACCTCTTTGACTAGTAGTGAGGTGTGATATGGTTCTCTGAGATCGATCTCAATTATGGCTACTACCAGTTGAGGGTTCGTGAGGATGGTATTCAAAAGTTGGCATTCAGATGTCAATAGAGAAACTATGTGTTCTTGGTTATTTCCTTTATCGTGATGAACTCTCCTGCCATATTTATGGATTTGATGAACATGGTATTTTAGTCATACTTGGAAAAATTTGTGGTTTTCTTCATTGATGACATACCCATCTAATCTATGATATAGGAGGATCATTATAGGCACTTGAGGATGGTATAAGATTTTCTTTTTGAGAACCAACTTTATGGAAAGGTCTGGATTCATGAGGTTCACTTTTTAGGGAATATCATTTTTTAGCATGGTTTAGTTATATACCCAGTGAATATTGATGCAGTTGTTTCTTGGGATCCTCCCCAGAGTGTGCCAGAGGTGCATTATTTCCTATCTTGGTAGGGTACTACAGGAGGTTTGTGGAAGACTTATCTATGATAACAACCTATTTGACCACCCTGAAGCAGAAAGGCAGCCTTTTACTAGGATTGAGTAGTGCTAGAGATCCCTCTAGGAGTTTAGGCTAAGGCTGAAGAGTGATCCTATTTTGAGACTACCGGAGGAGGGCATAGAGTTTCTAGTGTATTTTGATGCCTTAGGATCCAAGGATCAGTTGTGTGTTGATTTAGTGGTAGGCAGTTATCGCATACGAGTTTTGGTAGTTAAGACCCCATGAGAATAGATATGTGACTCATGACCTAGATATGGTGGTTTTAGTCTTCACCCTGAGCTTTTTGAGGCACAATATTTTAGGATAGACCTTGGTGGTTAACTCAGAACATTAGAGTCTTAGGTACATCTTCACCTATAGAGATTTGAACCTGATACAGCAGCAATAGTTTGAGTTCCTGTAGGACTATAACTTCGAGATACTCTATACTTGAGGAAAGAGAAACATATAAAAAGATTCATTTGAAAGGAAGTCCCAAGCTCGCTTGGTGTAGGAGTCTTATGAGAAGTTGACTTCCTTGGAGTTGACCTAAGTAGAGTCGGAGGGTTTAGATTTCCTTCATTCAATGGTGTTGACTTCTCTTCTCAACAAGAATACGAAAGATTGCCAGCTAGGAGACATCGAATATGAGTTATAGTGGGACTGGATAATCAAAGGTGACTCACCAGATAGATATTTTGAATGATTTAATCATATCATCCTTTTCTAGGGATGGATGGTGGTCCCAGTCACAATGCAGAATGAGGTTATGCAAGAGTTCCACAATTCTTCCCTAGCTGTACAATCCAGTTTGGGGAAGATGTATAGAGACCTTCGGTGGCAGTTTTCATGGTCTGGAATTAGATGGAGTGTATATTAGTTCATCTATTTATTCTTCACCTAACATTTGGTGAAGGTTGAGCACTATGTTATGTTAAGTTCGCTGCAGCCCCTTGAGATCTCGAAGTGGTTTTGGTATATCATATTCAGGGATATTATGACAAGGATTCTGGAAATATATAGTTAAGTGACATAACTCCATCTAGGTGATAGTTGACTGAATCAGGAATTCATATCACTTCCTTACTATTAGGGAGAATATTTTAGTGGAGTTTTTGGGGAAGTTTTATCTATCGAAAATTGTTCACCTCTAGGGTGTTCCCTGGATGATTATCTCTAATTATGACACATGGTTTACATCACAATTGTGTAGAGGAATTTAAGAGACATTCAAGGCCCAAATTAGGATGAGTACAACCCTTCACCCTCATAAGGATGTGAAGACTGGGCACACTATCGATTTGTTGGAGGATATGTTTAGGTCTTGTTTGTTAGACTTTGGATGGATCTGGGAGGATCACTTACCCTTGGTGGAGTTTGTGTACAAAAACATCAACCATTATACCATCAACATGACACCTTTTGAGTCCCTATATGGGAGAACCTTCAAGTCACCCTTGTTCTAGAAAAATATCAGTGATACATCTCTCATGGGTCCAGAGTTAGTGCATGTGATAATGGAGAAGGTCTAGGTCATCTATGAGTAGATTAGGACAGCCCAAAGAAGGCATATTTCTTACACAGATCAATGACGTAGGCCATTGTAGTTTGAGTAGGGAGACCACATTTTCTTAAGAGTATCCCCATGATGAGGATTGAATTGGTTCATCAGGGGAGGAAAGCTATCCCTAAGGTTCATCAAGACACTTAGGATCATATAGATGGTTAGCAGGGATTCATACCACATCACACTATCCCCACAGCTGGAGTGGCTGCACGATGTCTTCTATGTGTCATGAATGAGTAGATACATGCATGACCTTATAAATTTCATAGACTGGGGAGATCTAGACCTAGAGGATGGATCCTCATTTGCAGAGCACTCTATGGATATCGAGGATCAATAGTAAAGGAATCTTCATGGATGCACCATTCCCTTAGTTCACGTGTTGTGGTAGCGTGGGAATGTGCAGGAGAGCTTCTAAGAGTAGAAGAGCCAGATAAAAGCTCAGTATCTTGAGTTTTCTATTTATTTTTTCTTTTTGGGGAAAAACTATTGATGGAATGAATGATTTATGGACCCACTTTTTCCATGTAAGACTTATATATATATATTTATATATATATTTTTATATCCATAACTAGGAGCTGACATGGCATACAATTCAAAGGTATGATGTGCCTAGAGTTAATTTTATAAAAATATTAAATATATTTTATATTAAATGTGCATAGTTTCTTGATGTAAATGGTATAAATCTTAAATGGAGTCTCAGATCATTAATATAAGACTGTGGTTGTGTCTGTAATATTACGTTTACCCTATATGTGATATAAAATAGGTTTCCACAGGGAGTTCGGATAAAAAAATCATTGGTGGTACTTTCAGTGTATTAATTAATTAATTTAATTCATTCATTCATTCATTTAACCTAACCTAATTTCTTAAAAATCTATGAATATGTATATTTTCCCATGGTTAGCCTCATAATCTTGGGACTATCAGGAGCTTCTCCTTCCTTCTTCAATTGGAAAGTCGACTTCTGATGATGATGAATCTCTAGATCAAAGAAGATCAGAGCACAAATAATGCAACAAATTCTTCCATTTTTTGTCAAGAACATTCTTTGAAGATGAATTATCCAATCCCTCGGTAGTACTCATCAATTCTTAGATTTCACCATTTTTATTAAATTGATTGAGAATAATCATCTCATTTATGATTTGTGCCAATTGTTGATCCTTGGAATTCTCATATGTACCAATTGAATTGATCATTCAACAATTTTTCTATCTTCATATATTATAATCATTTAATTTTGGATAAAAACACTTAGAAACAATCGATAAATTTTTTTTGGTGTTTTTCTCTCATAATTTATTCATTTTCTTCACTGGTTGGACCCTGTGGTCTCGGTTCGACATTTATGAGAAATACCGAGCTAGAGCGGATCCCTGGAATCATGATGAATCCTACTTAAAGGAATGGAATGATAAATTAGGGATGTAAATGGAGTAATTATGGGTTACAGTTGATCAATTTTTTGATTCTTAGTCTGAAAAAAAGATCTGAGACTAATGGGTGTCATACAGAATGACATAGGATCCTTTGGATGAAATCAAAATATGATTTTTGAAAAACTCTATAAAAAATAAATTAATAATGGGATTCCCCTTTAATTTTAGGAGGCACGGAGGCAAGATCCAAATCCAAGGAGGCTAGATCTAGAATATCAAAAACATATATGAGTTTCTTGAAAAATATTGACTACAGGACTTGTAGTTAAAAGAAACCACTGCGTGTCGGGACCTATGTTGTGGAAGATAGGGTTTTCGGAATTTATAAGGATGGAATAGAATTTATCCTTCTTAAATGTCATATGCTTCTTCCCTAGGTGGATGATCCATGTGGTAGAGCACAAAGGAATGACCCCATGTAGGAAGACACGGCTAGAGGAACATTGTGTACTAGAGCACACAAACATGTCTTGAGTACATGGACATAGTATAGATACACGGACATGGTGAATCACATGGGTGGGACCCCTAATGGCATGGGCACACCATTTAGTCCCCCTACATGTTGTGCATACCTAAATAGTAAGTGATTTGTGTACCTCTAGGGAAACTAACATTCAGTTTTTTGGGACCACACACCATGTGGGTCCCCTCACATGCTATGTACCCCTTAGTTCCTTTTGAGGAAACCTAAAACTCTTTTATCTCCATCATTTGAACTCAAATTTTGGCTCATGAGTATCCTATCCTAATATCTTTTCCATATATAACCTGATGGTTCCCTCCATTGTGTATTTTGGGATATGATGTGAGATATTATTGGTTTGATTCTTATTAAGGTGATGCCCGATGATGGCAGCGATCATGCATAGGATCACCAGTGACCTATAGAGTTGAATGTATCGTAATCTTGGGCACGGTTCCTCTACCTATAGAGTTGAACCTTCTTATCGAATAGGGTGTTAGTCATCAATGACCAGAGTGGAACCCCTATCACACCAAGGTGCATGTCTTTAACCTCTATAGTGGACCCCCCCATCATCTTTGGAATGGTTCCTCTATCTATTGTGTGGAACCCCCTATCAGATATGGTGGAGGACCTCATTACACTATAGTGGAACCCACCATTGTCTTGGTTGTGGTTCCTCCATCTATCAAGTGGAACACCCTATTATATATAGTGTAGGTCCTTATGATACTAGAGTTGACCCCCCCCCCCCCTTGTATCAGGACACGGGTCCTCAACCTTCGGATTGGAACCCCTGACTCATTAGGGAGTGGTTCCTATTCAGATGCTTATAAATTGGAAATCCACTGATGCACCATGGAATTAGTCCTTTACTTGGATTTCACCCCCCCCCCCCCCCCCTTGAGTATATGGTACACTGGAGAGGCATGGGACTTCACATCGTTGCTTCTTGGTAGATGTGTGAGAGTTGGGAATCGTTGTTGTACTTTTGGAACTGATTGTGACGCTTTTTTTGGGCTGAGCTGTGAGATATATATTCCATTACTCTATCATTTATGATTATTTTTTTCATGAACAATCACCCAAGGCATGTGTCATGACTACCCTAATCCCTCATTCCATAGGCCAGGGGCTGGTGACTAGCATCGAGTAGAAATATCCCAAAAAGGGAAGGCATTTTCTTTAAAACCATTACGCACACACTAATCTCAAACTGTGGAATGTAAACACAAAGTAAACCAAAATTGTCACTGAGAAAAATAGTGAGAGTATGGTACAAACTGAAAGAAAAAAAGGTTCCATAATACAAGCCCAAAACCACAAAGGAAAGTAAAAATACCATGGTACGCCTGCTCGAGACCCCACCTTAAGGGTAGGTGTAGAGCAGATTCTTGTAGCCATAGAAGTATGACCATCCATCCCATCTCATTGAAAACCACCTAGTCCCAGACCATCATGGTCTCTGTCTAAGCACCCAACTATCTCCTCTCACTAAGAACCACCTCATCCCAGACCACCAAGGTCTTCTTCGAAGCATCGATCACCTTCACGGGACACAACCTGGGCAGGAAAATCTCATGCAGGGGTGAGTAACACAATAATCAGTAGGGACCCCAAACCAAAAAGGAAAGACCACAAAGCAAGACCACAAAGAAAGATCACACATAAAGTCCACAAAGTAAAGACAATTCACAATAGGTATAACTCAATGTATGGAAAGGAGGACTATCATTCATAACACTAAATACCTTGTACTGTTAAGGTAATCATCCCTGGTGAGTACTATGGTTATAATGCGTCACATAGAGCCACTCCCCACTATGGGTATGTCGGGTCACATAGAGCTACTCCCCACTTAGTCTATCATTGTTTGTCTACACAGGGATACTTATATCTAGTCCACATAGGGCTACTTATATATGGTTCACACAGAGTCTCTTGTAGATGATTCACACAGAGCCTCTTGTAGCTGGTCCACAAAGGGCCGCTTATCATCTAGGCCTATAGGGTCCCATAGGCCCTCTCATCAACAATATTTGGTTCTCAACTAGCCACAGGATTCCAACATGTAGTGCACTTGATTCATGGAGAATATAATCCTCAAGCCATCGGTCATATCTCAAGTTCCACAAAGTCTCACTTAGAGTACGTCCAAAGGATCGTCTCTTCGTAAGGGTATCAATGCTACAAATGGCATGTCAATCGGACACCCAGTCTGAAAGATATTGTAATTTCACTAAATAGGGGGTTAGTTGTGTATGGGCCCAGTCTGACCTAGTCTAGTGGACAGGCTCAGTGGGCCTTACTAGAACAGGACTATTTCGACCATGGGTCCAGCTCGTAGGGTCTCCCAACTACCTGGTCCAATTCCCCCAGCCTGATCGAACATGGTCGGATTGGTACTGCCCCGCCGGGTCACCCAGCTACTTGGATTTCACATTAGTTTAGCCAGTTTTTTTCCTCCAACAAGGGAGCCCTAGAGACCCAATTGGAAAGATGGCTTGGGACCAGCTCGGGTGCCCATACAGGTGTCCAGATCGGTAGCACCTGTTCAGTAGTTGGTTGCCCGCTCCTCCTCACGTGGTTTGTGACTACATTCCACATCTTCCTCATGGTCAACTTGTGGGTTGATCAGTCCGATGTGTAGCCCTGCTGGCGCCACGTGCCTCTGCCACCATGGAATTCTGCCTCTCTCTTACCATCATCATGGCCTGGGTGCCATGGCCCGGTGCCACCACCATGGCCTTGTGCCACCACCGCAGCAGGAGTCTACAGCCATGTGTCATTACCGTAACCTCATACTGCCACTGCAGCCTTGTGTTGCAGTTTCTTTACACTATCACAGCCTTACGATGTGGCCTCTTTTCAATTCCACGGCCTGCCTATCCATAGAATCTTGTCGACGCCACAATCTCTAGTAGCCTCCTACTGTGGGCCAAAGCGTCGATGTGCCTCTATGGTTTTGGTTATACCATGGATACCGTCACAGCCAAAATACATTGCACCACGAATAAAGGGAAGAATGAAAGAGGAAGATAGAGGAAGGAGTCACATGTAGGAACACCAAAATAATGATCCGGATCTTGTTCGTGTTGACACGAATGATTTCTTGTTATCAGGATCATGAAGAACCAAAAATAAGGTGGAAAAATCAATAAGATAGATATCCCCTTTTTATACTACATCATTAACCATCTCGTATGAATGATCAATTCATGGGTTATCTTGTTCTAAAGTTAACCCATGTTCTTCATTTAAAGTAATGAATGGGGAAAATAAATTCACCAAAAAAACATCAAACCCCTACCTAGTAAAGGAGATTACTCAAGGATGATTGTTCGTCATGTTCTGTTGATCTGTAATCCTAAATCCACTCTCCAAGTGTGTCTACTTCATTGTCTGATTTGTCAGCATTCGTCATTATAGACTTTTTCCTTTTTATTTCTTCATCGCCACCCACTAAAGTCTAAGAGAAATTCTAGTATTGTGCCCACAATCCTACATTACTTGTTAGGCTATTAATTGATGAAAATTGAACAAGTTTTCTGATTATTCTAATTTTTAGCATCGTTACATGGACTCGTTAATGTGTATCATTAATGAGAATCATTACTGCCTCCTCGTTTCACCACAGTGCTGACGTGCCACTGCTCAACGATGAAGAAAACAAATAAAATAACTTTTTACATTATTTTATTTCTCTTCTAAAAAATCTAGAAAGTAACTTTAATCCTTGACCTATATTGATCAAGTTTAAGTCCTGCTTAAGGAGAACATCTCATTGTGAACAAAAAGGTGGTCTTTGATTTTTAATCTGAGTTACTGTTTATGATTTATGATGATTCTAGAATAAAATAACTTTTATTTAATGTATTTTATTTATAGTTACGTCCCAAAAACCAACATTCACAGTCAACCCACGCTGGTCGATGTTAGGCTCAGCCTAAGAGAATCATACCCTCACAAAATCAATTTTACTCTCGTATTTATAATACAAGTTACTATTTAGGAGTTATAAGGATTTGAAAATTAGATAACTTTATTTCATTTTTTTATTTACAGCTAAAAACTACTTTCCACTATTGACCTGCATCGGACAATGTTAGGCTTTTCCTATAGAAATAATACCCTCACGATCTCAATCGTGGTATCATATTTTCAATATGAGTCACAGTTCGTGAGTTATAAGGATTCGAATAATTAAATAATTTACCATAATTATCTTATTTAGGGTTATGCCATTTTTAGGTTTTCTCACTGGAGCCTCGCGCCGATTAAACTTAAGTCACACATAAGGTAAAATTGCTATCCTGAATGCAACAATTCCCTCTGATTTCTAATTTGAGCAATGATTTAAGATCAATTCCACTTTTTTGGAAAACCTCTCACTCATGATATTTAAAACATAAAATTTTTTAAAGGATCATTCTGGGAACTCTGGGGGTTCGGAATCATATTCTGTCTCAGTGCCTTGTCTTGAAGAAGCCGTATTTAATATTAAAAAAATAATGGAATTCCTTGGTTTTACATTACTCTTGCCATTAGTGCTTTATGTCCTCATAATCTAAAATAATTCTATTAAAAAATGGGGGTACTGGGCACGATTCTAAGCCTCCATCTCCCACATGATCTCTTGTAGATTCCCATCCTTCCAACGAACTTACACCAGAGGTATCGACCATCCATGAAGGATCCTCTTTTTTCGATTCTCTACCTCCACTAGGTACTCCATGAATATCTTCTCATAGTCAATCTCCAGCTCACCGTGGTCAATGACGTGATAAGGGTCATGCACGTATCTCCTCAGCTGGTATATGTGGAAAACATTGTGCACCCTCTCTAATTATGGTTTTAGATCCAAGTGGTATGCCACCTTTCCCACTCTATACAGTATCAGGAAACATCTGATGAACCTCAGATATAACTTACTGCCCTGGTCAAATCTCAATATCCCTTATCAAGGAGTGACCCGTATGAATTTTTGGTCTCCCTCTTTGAACATGAAGGGTCTCTCTCACCTATCAGTATAGAGATTCTATTAGCTCTGTGAAGTCTTCATCCACTCTCAGATGACCAGAACCTTATCAGGGGTAGCCTATATCATATATGGACCAATGACTGATGACTCTCCTAGGTCTATCCAGAATAACGGTGACCTTAATGGTCATCCATATAATGCCTCGAATGGTTCCATGCCGATGGTGGAATGGTAAATGTTATTGTACACAAACTCCACCAGTTGTATGTGGTCCTCCCAACTGCGACCAAAATCAATGAACCAAGTACAAAGAATTTCCTCCAAGGTACGTGTGGTCCACTCCATCTGACCCCCAATCTATTGGTGAAAATATCTTCTCAAGCGCATCTAAGTCCCAAAATCATCCTACAATCCCTTCCACAATCGCTATGTTAAGCATGAATCATGACCTGGGAATATCGTAGGTGGTAATCCATATAGTCGAACTATCTTCTATATGTAGATGAATTCCAATCTCTCTAATAAACCCTATTATTTAATCGGTAGTAAGTGGGCCGACGTGGTGATTCAGTCTACGATCTCCTAGATGGTATCATTCCCCCTGGACGTACAAGGTAAGCCCATCATGAAGTCAATCGATAACTCATCCCACTTCCACTCTAGTACCTCAAGGGGTTTATTCAAACCTACTGGAACCTAGGGCTCATCCTTCACTTGCGAACAAGTGAGGCATCTCGAGACAAAATCTACCACTACCTTCTTCATCCCCAACCACTAGTAAAAACGTCATAGGTCCTAGTATATCTTCGCCAAACCTGGATGTACTGATAAAGGGGATGTATGAAACTCCCTCAACACCTCCTACCATAAGTCCACTGTTACTATGGTGTGTCCTCTGAAAAGGATGATGTTCTCCCCACATTTAGAATTTCCAATAGGGGCATGCCCAGTGAACATCTGGGCATGTGTAGTCTCGTAGATATAAACTCTGAGTAGCACCTCCCTAAATCGCAATAATATTGGAGGGGAAACTACCATAGAATAAAGATATGATGCCTCATATATATCTTCAAAGGATATCTGAAGTGAGGCCAACTGCTCTAAGTCCTTGTTCAGTAGCTGTGAACTCAATATTCTATTGAGAGCATCTTCTATCATGTTCCCCTTACCAGGAGTATATACTATCTTGAAGTATTAGTAATGGATGAAATCTAGCCAACATTTCTTCCTCATATTGAGATCCTTCTAATAAAATATATACTTGAGACTCTTGTGGTCAGAGTAGATGATTATTGTTCACCCATAAGGTAGTGTCACCACATCTTTAGTGTGAAGAATAAAACTGCCAACTCAAGATCATGAGTCACATAGTTCTTCTCATACAGTCTCAATTTTCATGATCCCAAAGAAATCACAGCTTTCCCCTAAATAATTACACAAACATTCCTAATTCTGGATGTGTCACAATACACCATGTAGTCAGCACCCTCCTGTGTAAACCTCAAGATAGGAGCACTCATCACGATCAGCCTCAGCTTCTTAAATATCTACGGGTATCCTTTTGTCCACACAAAGGTCTTTACCTTCTTCAACCATGTCGTCATGTGTGATTCCACTCTGGATAAGTCAGATACAAACCTCTGATAGTACCCATCCAACCCAAGAAAAATTGTCACCTCGGTAACACTCTTAGGTGGTTCCCCAGAAAGCACTACTTTGAACTTTGCTGGATCCACTGAAACTCCAACCTCTCAGATGACATTTCTAGGAAGTGGATCTTTCATATCCATAACACACACTTCTTGTGCTTATCATAAGAATGGTGATTTCAAAGTGTTTCTAGAACCATCCTCATGTGTATCGTGTGATCCTCCTCCGATGTTCAATACACTAAAATATCATCTATGAAGACAATTAAAAAGCGGTCTAGGTACAGCTAGAATATCCTATTGATGAGTCCTATTAACACATATGGGTCTTTCATCATGAAAAATGGCAGCACAATGTACTCTTATTGGTATTAGAGATATCTAAAGTTCGTATTCAAGATGTCCTCATCTCACACTCGAAGATGGTGATAGCCTGATACGAGTTCTATCTTTGAGAACCATCTCGCTCCCTTCAGCTAATTGAAGAGGGCATAAATCCTTGGTAGAGGATACTTTTTCTTCATATTCACCTGGTTCAGGTGCTGGAAGTCTATGCATAACCTTAAGCTTCGGTCTTCCTTATTGGAAAACAACGTTGGGGCTTCCCATAGTCCCCCTCCCTCTACATGTCCTCCAACTGTACCCTTAGATCTTGGAGCTCTATAGGACACATCTGATATTTAGGTGTAGATATTGGTGTCATCCTAAGGTATAGATCAATTCATATCTACCTCTCTGTGAGGAGGTAGTCTCGGAACATCCTCTAAAAATAATTCCTCATACTCGTCCAAGTCTCTGATAATGATATCAGTTTCCTGCTTTCCCACTGCTGACATCCACAAGTTGTATCTTCTCATCCAAATAACTTTAAACAAAAAAGGTTATCTCTATCACCCTATAATAAGTTAGAATGTACATATGAATAGTGATATCTCGGATTTCCCTAAAAACATCTTGCTCATAGGTCTGATCATTGGAGAACTAGTAGCATCATATTCATCAAGTTCCTGGAAGGGTAGGTATGCCTCTATAAATACTCAACTACCAACATGTCATCCTTCCAAAGCTAAAAAAGCTCTTGGGAATGCATATCTTTTATCTTTTATGGAAGTATCCCCTTCTTAGAGAGAGGTTATCAAGATATGTCCATGGAAAATTCACCTCATCGTAAGATCGTGTAATCTAAACCCATCATCGCCCTGCTAAGCCACATAAAATTCTCACTACTAGGACTACCATATAATATAATGGTGCCCTAACTAGATAGAAAACTTGGTCACCACCTAAATTCATTCCTTATCCACCTCTGAGTTGGGCTTTCCTCAGAACTTGACGGGTCTCTATCACTGAAACTCGTGTAAGACACTGAGATTACATGAGGCCTCTACTAGTAGCGCCGATAGTAACTGATGACCAATGGGTGGTGGTAAATTTTGGACACTACCCAAATGTTCGATCTCAAGAAACAGTCCATGTACCAAAGCCCTATTACTCAGTGGACCATCCTTGTGGTCACGCACTAGAATCGTGGTTGGCTTTCTGTATGGAGGCATCTTGAAAGAGATCAAGATTAATCATGATTAATATGTTATACCTAGTGAGATGAATCTAACTCAAAATATCATGAGAAAACATTTAAATATGCATGAATCTAGTGTTTTCATGTACCGAGTTAGAAAGTAGAATTCAGGGTCCTGGTGTAGGGATACATTGGAAACCGCATCAATACTGGACTCCCTGGCATGAATACTGAACTGGAAACACTTAGCACTGTTACCCCATAAACATTTATAGACTCTTAATTATTCTAGTAGAACCGACCGCCTATGATACAAAATTTTCATGACCCACCCCCTAGGGATTTTATTGTGACTACCCTAAGACCTCCTTCCATAGACCAGGGGATGGCTACTAGCATTGAGTGGGAACATTAAAAAAAAAAGGAGGGTATTTTTCTTAAAACATGTACACACACACAAAGCTAAAACTACCAAAAGTAAACACAAAGTAAACCACAACTTTCTCTAAGACAACTATTGGGATAACAGTACAAAATGAATGTACAAAGAAGCTAGAATACAAGCCCAAAACCACAATGGAAAGTAAAACTACCATGGTCTGTCCACTCCAGACTTCACAAAAAGGTTAAGTGAAAGGTAGATGCATGTAGCCGTAGAAGTACATCATATGTCTCGTCTCACTAAGAACCACCTGGTCCCAAACCACCATGGTCTCCCTCAAAGAGTATGTCCATCATGTATCACTGAGCACCACCTGGTCCCAAACCACCATAGTCTTTGTCGAAGCATCGATCACCTGCACGGGACATGATACATGTGGGAAAATATCATGCAAGGGTGAGTAACACAATACTCATTAGGGAACCCAAACAAAAAAATGTAATACCACAAATCAAGTCCACAAATACATATCACACAGTATGTCCCCAAATAAAGATCACACAACATGTTCATAGAGAAAAGATAGCTCACACCAGGTATAACTCAAAGTATGGAATGTAAGACTATTATTCATAACACTGAACACCTTGGACTGCTGAGGTACTCATCCTTGATGAGTTCCATGGGTCTACTGGGTCACACAGATCTTCTCCCCAACATGGGTCTATTGGGTCACATAAAGTTACTCCACGCTTTGGCCATCATTGTTGGTCCAGATAGGGCCACTTATAGATGATCCACACATGGAAACTTATTGATAGTTCACATAGATCCTCTTTTAGATGGTTAACACAAATATTATTTTAGCTAGTCCACATAGGACCTCTTATCTTCTAGTCCTGGAGGGTCACTTAGACTCACTCATCAGTAGTCTTCAGGTCTCACCTAGTAGAGGTATTACCACATGTAACATGTTTGATTCCAGGAGAATCTAATCCTCAAGCCATCAGTCATATCTCGAGTTCCACAAAGTCCCAGATAGAGTATTCCTAAAGGATCATATCATCGCAAGTGTCATAATTCCACAAACGGGGAATCAATGGAATTCCCAATCTAAAAGATATCAGTGTTTTAGTAAACCAGGGTCAATTGTGATCGGGGCAGGTCCGACCCTATGCGACCAAGATGAACAACCTGGCGCGGGGGTCCCGCATTACACAACCTAGTTCGGCAGACCTGACCCAACCCGGTTATGTCTGGTCCGACCTGGTCTATTGGCAAGGCCCATTGGGACTTGCTGGACCATGACCAGTTCGGCCATGGTTCCATCCCACCGAGTCGCCCAGCAACCCAGTCCAATTATTCTAGCCTGTTATGACATGGTCGAATCGGTACTACCCCACCAAGTCGCCCAGTGGCCCGGTTTTCCCATTGGTCCTGGCCCGCATTGGCGGAAAATTTTTTTTCTCCCTATGACTCACCCTAGTGGCCCAATTATATCTTGGTTCAGCCCAGTTGGGGACCCAGATTGTGACCATCCCAAACGCCACCACTGGAATCTGGTTCTGTAGCAAGCGGCTGACTGCTCCTCTGCACACAGTCTGTGACTGCGAGCCACGTCATACCCGAAGTCAACACGTGGGTCAACCAGTCCAACATAGGGCCCCACTGGCGTCACGTGCCTTCTCCTCCGTGGCCCGAGATGGCTGTAGTCTGAGCCACCTCGGCGCATCACTGGGGTGCACCATCTCCCGCTTGTCGTCGTCTCGGTCTGGGTGCTGTGGGTTGGTGCTTCTACTGCAGATGAGTGTTGCGGCCTTGTGTCTCTATCGTAGTAGGGTACCACAGCCTTACGTTTTGGTCTCCTACTACTATCACGGCCTTGCACAATGGCCTCTTATTGATGTCACAGACGGCCTAGTTGCAGCCTCTCACTGATGACGCCATCTCTAGCAGCCTCCTTCCATGGGCCGATGCGCTACTGTAGTCCCGGCTAGACTGTAGATACCTTCACTGCCAAAATACATTGCTCCACAAATAATAGGAAGAACATAAGAAGAATATAGAGAAAGGATTCACACATAAGAACGCCTAAATAATGATTTGGGTCTTCTTCGTGTTGACCTAGATGTGTTCTTGTTAGCAGGATCACGAAGAACCAAAAATAAGGTCGAAAATCACTGAGATAGATATCCCCTTTTATCCCGCATCATTAACCCTCCCATATGAATAATCAATCTTCAGGTTAACTTGTTCATGAGTTAACACACATTCAATGTTTAAAAGAAAGAACATGGGAAATCAATTTACCAACAAAACCATCAAACCCCTATGTGGGAAAGAACATTTCTCAAGGATGATTTCTCGTCAATGTTCGTCGATCTCTCATCCCAAATCCAATCTCCAAGGGTGTCATCTTCATCATCTAATTCACTGACATTCATTGTTGTAGAGGTTTCCCTTCTTTGTTTGTCATCTCCACCCACCAAATTCTTAGAGCAATTCTAGGATTGTGACCAGAATCATGCATTTCTTTTTAAGCTATTAATTGATGAAATGTCAATCCTCATTTTTGTTATGTTTTGTTGCAACATCGTTACGTGGATTCATTAATGAGGTTCATTAATGAGATTCATCATCACCTCGTCGTTGTACCACAGCGCTGACATGACACTTCTCAATGATGATGAAAAAAATAAAATAACATTTTAAGTTATTTTATTTCTCTTTTGAAAAGTCTGAAAATTAACTTTCACCCTCAACCCGTACTAGTTGAGGTTAAGTCTTGCTTAAGGAGAACATCTCATTACAAACTTAATGGTGATCTTAGATTTTTAATTCATGTTACCATTTAGGAGTTATGAGGATTCAAAAATAAAATAGCTTTTATTTAAATTGTTTTATTTTTGATTACATCCCAGAAACCAACATTCATAACCAACCCATGTCGGCCGATGTTAGGCTCTACCTAAGGTAAGAATACCCTCATGAACTCAATGGTACTCTCGGATTTTCAATCCGAGTTACCGTTTATGTGTGATAAGGATTTGAAAATAATACAACTTTATTCAATTATTTTATTTACTGTCAAAAACTATTTTCCGCTATTGACCCATGTCGGCCAATGTTAGGATCTTCCTAAGGAAAGCATACCATCATGAACTCAATGGTGGTCTCTGATTTTCAATCCAATTCACCATTAGTGAGTTATAATGATTAGAATAATAAAATAATTTTATTTAATTATTTTATTTATGGTTATTCCATTTTCTGGTTTCCTCACTGGAGGCCTGCACTGACTAAACATAAGTCGCGCCTTAGGTAAACCCGCTATACTGAATGCAACGGTGCCATCTAATTTCTGATCTGGGCACTCATTTAATATTTATTCCACTTTTTCAGAAAAACCGCTCACACGTGCAATTTAAAACATAACATTTCTCTATTGATCATTTCGGTCAATCTGGGCCTTGGAATCGCATGTCTTCTTAGTGTATGATATTGAAATAATCCCATTTAATTTTCAAAAAAAATCATGGAATTCTGGGGTATTACACTTTTTCTAATTGTATATATATATATATATACACTTTTGTATCCATACCTTTGGATTTTGTTACTCTCCTACCATATGTTATGAAGAATCATGGGGTATTCCACATGATTTTAGTGTTTATATTATGATGGTTGGATGAGGTTACTCTCTTTATGTGGGTGGAAAAGACTTAACATGTAGTTCACCTACACGTTGTTCCAAGCCCCATGTGCTTGGATGAAGTTACTCTTTCTCTTTATTTAGGTTGACCTTCATCCCGTTTACTATCTACTGCCTTTATATTCCTTTTGGGTCTCTTACATATCCCCCTTTCGTCTTTCTTGATGTCCTACTGGGTATGTATATACTCACCCCTGTATGGTATTTTCCCATATGTGATGTGTCTTATCAAGAAAATGGATAGTTCGGTGGTGACTTCAGAAGATCTTCGGGATATATGGTGCTTTGGACTACATACAACGGTCATTTCATGGAGATCTGGAGTTAGGCTATCTTAGTAGATTACTTTCCATTTTTTAGGTTTGAAAAAATTTATGGATTGTTGTTTATATTCCCCTTTACTTTTTAGTTTTCACTATCATACTTTTATACACAATAAAGGTTTTTCATGCTTGGATACATTCTAGTTATTTCATATTTTAATTATTTTCTATCTACACTTATGCATTGAGAGATTAGGGTGTGTGTGTGTGTGTAGGTACATTTGTAAATGGAATCCCATATAAGATATTACTTTCCGTGCATGTCTCCACCCACTGACCAATAGAGGTGGTCTTGGGGTAGTTGAATCTTGAGCCCTAGTTAGGGTTGGGTCGTGACATATTAAATTTTATTTTTATCCAAATATTGGACATAATGCTTAAATATATAGGAAGAAACAGTCAAACATGCATATTCAAGGTAGTGGAGGCCCTTCTTCCCTAGAAGGGAACCAAAGAAAAGAGGCTATTTGTTAACCTGTTCAGTAAGGGATGGTAATGGATGGGATTCTTTGGAAGGTACATACTATACAAGAACAGAATTATGTTCTAGGTGGTGTATTTCTTGGATTCTACCAGATATCTGCATGCCCTTAGATTGACCTTGGAATAGTATCTTCCATCCTCTTCTTGAAGAGTTCAAGTAACCTCATATACACATGAGGTTTTTGGTTTTTCTATGAATGTCGGTAAGTAGTAATTGGAGATATAAGATAGGCATTCAGAGGATTCTATTATTTCAAAATGGGGTGTGGATCTTTTAATGATAAATTTCATTACATACATCAACTCTGGAAAAAGTCAAGTGGGTCCTTAGGGAGGTACTGTTCTGGCATCGGACTTTAAAAACTCTCCAGTGCCTCTTGATTATGACGGTAGTGAGAAAAAAATCTGTTTGGCCCTATTATTTCATATAAGTAGGTTGACTTGGATCAAGATAAGAAGAGATGTCTACTCAATAATTCACTCCCTGTTTATATGGACATAAGCCTTGCTACTCTGGTGGGTTCTGAAGTCATAAAATAAATCATCAACTAATGGAAACTAAACAAATGAGGGTAATTGGACTAATATAGAATATGACGATCCATCACCAAGGAGATCATATAAAGATACAACTTCAAAGGGAAAGATCAAGGATGATGAAGTTTTTTCTTCAGTTATAATGAAGAAATAATATCCATGGAAGAACTATAATCATATTAATCCCACTATGAGAACTAGATCAACATATTCTTCTGATGG
Source organism: Viscum album (assembly GCA_963277665.1). Classification (NCBI taxonomy): domain Eukaryota; kingdom Viridiplantae; phylum Streptophyta; class Magnoliopsida; order Santalales; family Viscaceae; genus Viscum; species Viscum album. Next base: position 520,374,764 of record OY728141.1, read on the forward strand.
GCGGAGGGATCAGGTTAACTACTTCATCTACCTTAGATATTATTCTGACTTTGAGGATTATGAGAATTTATATCTACTAGACTATGATCTATTGTGTTTTCTTTAATTGTTCTTGGCTTTGAATGAGGGACGGTTTTCTATGTCTTCCCCCTTTCTCATCCTCTCTTTTGTGTCTTGCTATGTTTTTTTTTTTTGAATAAAGGATTTAGAACCCAAAATTTCTAGTAATATCTTCTACCATTTGTAATGGCCTATAATTTTATTGGTAGAATTTCTTCTCTAATTATATAATTCTATCAAACATTGTAATGTACTATTATATAAATCACATGCACCACATGATAGAACGAAAAATATTTTAGTAAATTAATTTTAACAATACATTAAGAGAATAAATATGTACATAATAATTAAAAAAATTATATTTTGATAAAAATAGAAAATAAGATAACTAAAATATGAAAAATTGGATATGCTCGATCCAGTAGAATAATCACACTCATGAAAAACATTGTATACATAAAATATAATACAAATAATAAAATATTCATCTTAGAAATGAAAATATATATTTCCATGATTGAAAATATAATATAATTAATAATGAATAAAATATGAGGTATTTATAAGTAGAGAACCCATATGACCATTACAATTATGATCCTTAAAGAACCTAACTGGTGGAATAGTAATATGACCATTATGAAATGTAACACGATCGTTAGAATAATATACTCACTTATGAAAGTGTAAAATAACAATTAGGTATCTTATAAAATGAAAATATGAAATATTTATATCACTATACTATTAAATAAATGTTTTCAAATTGATAAAAAAGTGTTTGAATTTTATAAAATCATATATGTTTTATTTTAATTTTTATGAAAAATATAAAAAATTTAAGGAAAGTTTATTTTCATAAAATGGGGTTATAAATTAACATTAAGATTTATTATAATGATAATATAGTTTTATGAGACCATATTTAATTTTTCATATGGTTCGAAAATTGATCATAATATTAAAATTTGTATTTTTTCAAATAAATAATGATTAATACTTAAAAATTAAATTTCTGATATTTAGAAAATTACTTTTATAAATGGATTTCATTTCTAGAGTCTATACATTTAAAATGGTTAGGGTGAATTTTTTTTCTAAAATAGTTGAGTTTTTTGTGACTAGGGTAATTTTGTAAAATATGGTATTTATTATTATAAGTTAAATATTAGATTAATAGCATAAAGTATCATATAGTTACCAATTATATTAAATTAACATGAATAATTTACTATATATAGTAACAATAATACATACTATTGGTAGTTTTCACCCAAAATAATAAACTAATGAATATAATACTCAAAAACACCCTTATTATCCCCTTATAAATACCACCCTCACATCTCCTTATCCTCCCATATTATAAGACTTGGATATTGATATATTTGTTCCCAATTCTCTTCTTGATCCTATCCCTCACATATCATTATATATGGTCTCAACAAAATACCAATTCCAAGTACCTTAATATTTTTTTTTCTAGGAGGTGACATTCTGGGAGGAATATTCTAAAACTACCTCTTTTAAATTATTTTCATCTTCTACCTTCTCCTCACCTCCCTCATAAAATATGGAATAATAACTCCAAAATAATATATATATAATATAATTTTATAGTACTAATGGAATATAAACCACCCATACTCTTCTCTTCTCCTCTTGTTTTAAAAATGAAACCATAGTTCATATTATTTTGGTTCACTCCTCTATGGATAATAAGTTTTTGTTTTCAATTACTTCTTTCATGGTCGGTTTAAATTCACTTATAATGGTTTAAAATGACATAAATATGTATATTTTATATTTTATAACATTTTATAATTAATATGTAGAAAAAATATTAAATAAAAAAACCTAGTTTGTGATGGTCAGCAAAATCGCTAAAAAAACATATAAAATTATCATTTTTACTAAATGAATCACACATTTATTGGAAAAAAATATGGGTATTTGGGACCATTTTAATTTATTTAAGTAAAATAATATCATTTTATTTCACTTCTATATGTTTAGTCTCATGTTACAACAATCTCCATAATTGTCGTCAAGTGATCTGACCCTAGAACCATGAAACAAATGCTCTCAGAAGAGCTAAATTAAACCTTATATCTCATTGAAATGGTTATAAATGAACAAAATACAATTATAGTAAAACAAATATTGATTAAAAAGGTTACTAATTAAGAAATTAATGATTCTATTTGGATTATTTATGATGTTAAGTTCAAGTGAATAATTATTATGAAACATAAGGTAAGGGATCTCTCTGAAACATCCTATTTTATTTGGGTTACACTTTGTCTCTATTTACCTAACATTATCAATATTTGTTTTATTTACTTATTTTATATTATGTATTAATTCCCCCAAAATATATACCTAGTTTAATTTGCATTTATTTGATGGTAATATACATGTTTTACAGCTTCCCTTCTCAATTTCATTTTTAAATAAAACCTGCATAAAGGGAACTTCTTTGTCTCTTTCCTCATTTCAAGTACCACTTTATATAAAGTTTTAAACCATACTTGGTTTCCAAAATTTCCCATTTGATTATAGAAAAAAATTATTAGTTCATTTTTTTATGGAAATTAATATTTTATTTCCCTTTTTAAAGACTCTTTACCTTTTTCTCTAAAACCCTGCTTAATAGGTACACTTCCAAAGTTACATATCAACTATTTTTAACATCTTCAATTCACTTGATAATAATTTTTCATGAAAAATGATAATTTTTAATCTATGAATAGAAAATAATTTTTTAATACCTGGTTTCATATAAACCATTGTGATATTATATCTTTTTAATCTATAATATATGATTATGGGACACATTTCATTCCATGGGTAATCTTTATTCCCATACATTTTGATTGATTCCTTATATGGAATATATATACATGTACATGTTATGATGGGTGAACCTGGATAGTTATAAAATGCATTAGTTAATGTTTATTTCTCATATGATGGTATTTATGGAATTAGGGAGTAAACATAATCCATGATGGCACTCTATCCATAATGTGATGTAGTCCTACTAGTTACTGTTGAATTATTCTTATGTCATGTTTTATGTTTTTTCCACCTTTATATGTCTACATAATCTTATGATTCTATATTATTTATTTTATGATCCCATATTATCTTTCAAAATCCTTTCCTTTCATGATATCATGTTACTCATTTTGTCAAATATGTTATGCTTTGTTATCATGTTTATTCCCTTACAGTGCTATTGAGATTACCCATTTTTTATGTACTCTTCAGGTTATCCTATGAAGTTTATGAATCTTAAAGGAATTTAGTATCTCATTATGGATATAAAAATAAATAAATATTTAGTTTCATGTTTTGGTTTATGTTCCTAGTCTTACAAAGAAACTAGATCTATTGGTCTTTGGGTCATGTTCATTAGATATTTATGTTAACAATCAGGTAATTATATGTGTGAAATGATCAGGACACTATAAAATGATCCATATGGATATTCAAGATCATTTTCTCACTTTATATAGATCCAAATGTTGAACTGATTCCCAATCTCAGACTCAGATTAACATACTTACATATCATGTTCAAAGAGATATTGATAATAAATTCCAAACATTGGATTTAGCCTCTATTTTACTCTTAATAGTTAAAATATCAATATTTCTGAAACTCACACATTTTCTTCAATCTATTTTAAAACTTATCATTTTCAAGAAACATTAAATGAAAGAAATAATTTAATTCAAGTAATTCATTTTCTAACATAGGATTATCTATTCTAATCACAACAAAATTTTACAATATAATCCATGTTATTTATATAGTTATTAGGCTCAAAAACATTCATCACAATATCCTAAATATTTTTAATATTAAATAACTACATTTATACCAAAAAAGTAATACTTGTACCCTTTTACTTTATCAATAACACACCAAAAAAAATTTATCTACTTATTTATCTTTGATCATCATAAATAATTCATAGAAAAATATATTTTTGAATTCCATTATTACATATATTCTTTGACCACTATTTTACGTTGAACTTATCATCTTATATTTCTATCATGAAGAGCATCCCCATAATGAAAAACATAATTATTAGGTAGCATGAACTTATATAATTGAATATTAATCTTTAATTACTTCATTATCTGATGCATGTTATTATTTTTACTCTATAACATCTTATCATCATCACATTAATATTACAGATTTAATATCTAGATATTCTTATTCATTAGAAATAACTTCAAGATCAACAGTAAGTTTTTTGATAAAACGTCTCAAAAAATAAAATAGATATTCAATAAAAAAACCCTTTTGTTTTATATCTCTAAAAATATTAAATCATATATTATATTTTATGTTTTAATCCTTGAATATCAGTTTAAGAAAAGTTGTATTTTATTCCCGATGAATATTATAATTCTGGAATCTCATATTTTCACCCTATGAAGCTCAACCAAATTTCACTAAGTACCAAATCCATATGATCAGTGAATTCATATACTGAAGAAATATAGTCATTGATGAAGTCTTATGATGAAATAATTTAAAAAAAAGACTTGCACTCAAGTATTATGATGACCTCAAATTCATACACTCAACCTAGAATTCCATACGCTCAGGACTTTTTCATATTTCTACCATTTCACAAATTTATAAGATAAATTAAGTCATATGATGCATAATCATACTTGTAACTTCAAATACATACACCTAATCTGACATGCATACCCTCAGGTAAAGGATTACACTCACTGATGTCTTATTATGATGACATTTAAAGACTTGCGGTGAGGACTTTTTCAATTTTCTCAATTAGTATAGAATCTCTAGATTTTTAAACAGTCTTTATAACTTCTTAAAACTACATCTATCCACTTTCAAATGCATTCTAATCATCTCAAAAACTTCTCAAAAACTTTCAATAAATCTCATCCACCTTCACGGATTCTCAACCAAGGTTTACAACAAATTAAAACCATTAAAAAAACTAATCCAAGGGAACTTATGGTGTATTTATATATAAATTATGGGTTTTATTATTACTATTGTATCTATTTAACTATGAAGTTGAAGTTGTTTTAATATTATTTTTCTCACTATGATGATAGGTCTTTCTTGTGGTTGAAGATAATATTTTCATAGGTGTGTATATCATAAGGTGGTCATTATTTTTTTGGTCATGAGTGGTGGTGGTGATGATGAGGATATAGATGACATGAATTAGAAATTAACTTGTGTTGTTGTTTAATTGTTTTATGATAATTAAATAGTTAATAATCATAAATTTCATTCACTGAGGAATTGCTATGAATTTTCACTAGATATAAGAGATATTCGAAGAGGAGCCTATTGAGTACACTTATATAGTCACCATATTATTCATTTTTTATTCTTATAGGTTGTGTTGAGAGTCGTGTTGCATGGAGTTAGTTCATCAAGGATTTTATATAGATAGTAGAAGGCGGGTTCACATGTTAGTGTCTATCCTTTGTAGTTATCAAATAGTGTTTCAGTTTTTTTATACTTGTTAACATACTCATTCATATGTTTATTCATTTTTATATAAATTAGTTATCATGTTAGGTGTGGTTATCATTTCGATTTTTTATCTATATTGGAAATATTAATTCCTCTCATAATATGTATTTAATACCCTCAGTGTTAGTCTCCATATCGTGTCCTATTAGTGATAATATTCAATGGTCACTCTCAATCTCATTGTTGGATCAAGATTAATCCTGGATTGGTCAGGTCAAGACAGGACCTGATAGGGAAATGATATCTACATTTATCTTTAAAAAACATAACCTCACCACAAGTATGGTAAAATAGAAACAAGAAAATCAATAAAATAATTTAAAATATTCTACTCCAATGTGGGTGACTGTATCCTTATTGTGACTAGTGTCATCTAGAAAAAAATAACATGTTATAATCAAAATCCAATTATAAGAGTTTGAGAGGGTATCATCCTTAACCTAGAAGTGATTTTTTTCCACTAGTTACACAAGTATCTCTATTGATTATGAAAATATTTTATAATAGAATGAGAATGATTAAAATAACATTAAGAATTTCATCTTTATCATTGTATTAATATTCCTTGGTTGTGTGTAAAACTCTATAAAATTATTTAAGAGTGTAGCAACCCCATGAAAAAAGTTCATCTACACCAAAAAAATCAACAACTCAATCTCAATATTTCTTATAATCTCATTAAAATCAACCAAAAATATCTCTCTCTTATTATAGTTCATTTTGTGCATAATTAGTGACATTATATCCCAATATTCTCCTTCTTCTTTTTACTCATGATCTCCAGTAAAATGATAATTTAGTTTTAATCTATAAATCATGAAAACATCCCATTGTATTTATTTTCAAATAATATATATATATATCATATTTAAAATTGACCAAACATAGAATTTTCATATCTTCAAATCTCATAATTCAAAACTCATTAAATATCACATAACATCTATGTTTTCCTTATTTAAAAAATCATTAAGAGTTATGTTTATATTGAGTAGATCATTCTATTTTGTCTCATGTATCTCTAATTTCTATAAAAGAATTATAATTAAACTGTGAATTTGTTTCACACGGCTATTAAGTTGTCTCATACAGATCAAATTTAGAGTAATTTTCTTCTGTGTTGTAACTAATAAACAATGTCATGTTTTTTCTAACACCAGTTTAACTCTAACTCACACCTCTGTATTGAACAATTCTAGTCATATTGTAGAGAGAAATTTTCATATATCTTATTCCCATATGTTATTAATACATTAAATAGATTTGTTTCATTTGTTTCACATAACTACTTTATATGTCTAGCCTCACACATCTCCTTAAATAATAATTTTTCAATAAATGATTCTTTAATTATATCTAGAAGATTATATATTATTTTAAAATAATTTCAAAAACCCTAAATGATTTAAAAATATATTATAATTAACTCCAATTCAATAAAAGATATCAAAAATATATCATCCATATACGTTCAATAAAATTTCGATGCATGTTTTACCCATCTACTGAAGATAATTTTGAAAAAAAAATTATGAGAAATAGTGAAAATCATAAAAGTTTCACTCTTTATAATTCATTTTCTTATACAATAATATATTAATTGATTGAATAATGAATTATATCTTGAAAACCATTTTTTCATAATGAAAAATCTTATGAAATTGTTAGAACATTAGATGATTTTACCAAATTCTCATGGATCCCTTATAAAATTTGTACAACCTCACCAAATATCGAGAAATTATGATTTTTTTGAAGTAAAATATAAAATGAGAATATAATGTTCTATATATCATATTTCTTTATATTATCCAACATGTTTATTCATGAAATATTCTTCAAAATGTATCGAGTTTCCTGATGATATGTTATCGACACAAACAATAATGAATTAATGGTAACTTCAATCTCCCCATAAATCCATTTCCATCTCCCCCTAAATCCATGGGTTCTTTAATCTTCCCCTTTTAGAATTTTCTTAATACCATAAATATTTCACCTTCCTTTTGAAACTTCTTGGTATATTTTATTTCTTCACAGAATATTACACTCAAGTTTCTTCTATTTTTATTTGATCCCTCTATAATTCTAAAGCACTGATAACATGGCCCTTTCACCTGCCTTATTTTTTAAAAAATAGATTTCAAGTAACACAATATTTATACCCATTACCTCCTCTAACTATAAAAATCTCAAGTGATATAGATGGAATAAATTTAAACAATATAAAACAACTTAGTAATAAAGGATGAATATTCAATTTCAGCCTTAGAATTTGAAATCATTTTTTTGATAAATTATTTATAAATATACTTATAATTCTATCATTAGTTAAAAGATGGTAAATCCTTAAAACTTCAATGGAATCATTATCATTAATAAAATATTATTCGGAATCAATATGATTTTATCTTCATTATTACACTAGTGTAATACCTCAGATATGACTGGTATTTATTCTCTTGATTTTTGGTGATTGACATGATTAAATTGGGATTTTTTTAGACTTTAGGGGATTTTGGGGACTTTGGAATCCTTTGGGTGAAATTTTAAGTCTTTGGAAAAAATTGGGAGCAAGCATGGTTTAGATCATGAGCCTAACCATAGGGCTAAGTACCCATATTATATTATACCTATGCATAGTTCGAAACATGCACTACAAAAAATTTAAATATTTGTGATGGGTAGACGGCACCAGTTGCAAAAGGTTTGGAATGGGTTTCCCTACAAACCACAGAATGGATATTTGTGACGGGTATAAGAACTTGTTGCAAATACCCAGAGGCGTTTTTTAGTTTTTACAACGGGATTTATCCCCCATCGCATATGGTATGTACGAAGGTTGGTGTTTGTGATGGGTCTCATCACAAAATCATTTTTAATCATCGATGCTAATTAATAGGGGGTGGTATTTGCAATGTACCTCATCACAAATACAACTATTTGCGACGGGAATCTCATCGCAAATAAACTCTTCGCAACTAATATAACATATATATACCCCCACCCATTTTCCCCTCATTCCAATCCTTTCTCTCCTCCTCTCTCCCTCTATACTTATAATTTTTCTCTCAAAATTTTTCTAGGTTAAAATTTGTAAATCGGATCAATATTTAAGGTGTAAAAACTCTAAAATATTCAGTTTTAAGTTATTTATTTATTTCTTTTATTTTTTATTTAATTCATTTTGTTTGATATTAGTTGTAATTATTTTAATACAGTTGCAATTAAATTAAATTAGAATTAGATCTTTTTATTTTTCATTATTATTATTTTTACAAATATGTGTGATTAGTATTAATGTCATTAGTATTAATTAGAAAAATTATTAATAATTATTAATAATTAGTCATTATTAGTAATAATTAGCGATAATTACTAAAAAGTAGCATTAATAAGTTTTAAATTGAAATGAATATTTATAAATAATAATAATTAGTAATAATTCGAACTAAATAGTAATAATCAGAAGTAATTTGTAATAATTTGTAATAATTAGGGATAATTAGTGATAATTAGTCACAAATAGGATTAATTAGTGATAATTATGATTAATTAGTAATAATTGGAATTAATTAGTAATAATTATGATTAACTAGTAATAATGGGGATTATTTAGTAATAATTAGGATTAATTAGTGATAATTAGGATTAATAAGGATTAATTAGGATTAATTAGTAATAATTAGGATTAATTAGAAATAATTATGATTAATTAGAATTAATTAGAATTAATTAGGATTAATCTGGATTAATTAGAAATAATTTTGAATAATTAGGAATAAATAGTAATAAATAGAAATATTTAGTATTAATTAGTAATAATTTATAATAATTAGTAATAATAAAATTAATTAGTAATAATTAGGATTTAATATTATTAATTTTGATTAATTAGTAATAATGAGGATCAATTAGTAATAATTAGCAATAATTAGGATTAATTAGAAATAACTAGAAATAATTAGAAATAATTGGGAATAATTAGTAACAATTAGGATTGATTAGTAATAATAAAAATTAATAACTAATAATTATGATTAATTTGTAATAATTACGATTAATTAATAATATTTAGGATTAATTAGGATTAATTAGGATTAATTAGTAATAACTAGTAATAATTACAAATAATTAGTAATAATTTGGAATAATTAGTAATAATTAGGAATAATTAATATTAATTAGGAATAAATAAAAATAAATAGAAATAAATAGGAATAAATAAAAATAATTAGCAATCCACTATATATACTAATGTTGTGTTCTTCCTAGCTGATGTGTCGCCTCCTAAAGCCTTTACATCCCCCATTTCACTAATTTCATTCCCATTATACCCCCAAACCATCGCGTCCCCCTCTAAACATTATCCCACTCCGCCCACGAGTTGGTTATTACCTCTCCACTGATCCCTCCTTGTCCTACCATGATTAGGGATTTATCTCACCTCTAATCCTGATATCTCCTCACACATACCATCGCCGACCTCGACAGCCTCATCGCATTATCGAATCTCCTCTCTAGTCGTGACTTCGTCTTTGGCTCCTCTGACTACAACTCCTCCACTCGCGCCTTCTCCACAACCAACGACTCCTCCATCGACTCTTGCACATCCGGGTCCTCCGCTCCACCTACGGTTCCCATGCCCTATAGTGCGCAGTGAGTAACCCCAAGTATAAACCAATGTCAAAGTATTGGTTTTCAAAGCGGATCTTGAATCCTCCTTTGGTACAATGCTCCATCAACATCTTCTCTATCCCTCCCACGCTTACCCTGTAAACTTTTTAGAGTTTTGAGTATATTTCTGTATCTCCATCTTCAATTATGATCCCTTCTTCGTCTTCACCCTCCTACCTTTCCTCCATTTACTATACCTAATTCAGACAGTACAAATTGAGACCTTTAAATCATGTATGTTTTCTTTATATCATCAATGTATTCATCATACTTTCCTCTTTGATTTAATTGCAGTTAAACACTATTTACTGAATCACTAATACTATACATTTCCTATTATGGTTCCCTATTTAACCATTTTATTTGTAGTTATCTTCAGATGACTTCAGTAAAGTTCATTCTCATATCCCTATCAATTTCTATCCTTCAGCCCATGTTTGTATCCCTTGTATTTTATTCATACTGTCGGTAGGTTATTGATTTCGACATAAGATGTCCTATATCGGTTGTTTACTCCTTTCCATTCAGATTACTAACTGACTATTTCATATTTCCTCTACCTGATATCGTTTCATTTTCTACTTTCCCATCCACCGTGATGGACAATACCGGTGAACTTCTTCGTGAACCCCTTTCCATCAATGATACCTAATTCTGAGATAGTACAAATCGAGACCTCCATAGCAGGATGTTTTCCTTATGTCGTTGAACTATTCTCTATATTGTCCTATTTGATTTAATTATAGTTAAACGCGATTTACTGAAGCAGTAATACTATACATCTCTTATAATGGTGCCCCATTTAACCCTACCCCTCATCTGCTTGGCTTCAACTATGATTCTTAGCAGGAATTATATTTATTTTCTCAATGCATCAAAGTCTACTGCATTTTCCGGTAAGTATAACTTATTCAATTCATATTTCATATTACTAGTATCATTTGTATCCATTAAATATATATTTCATTGGTGTCATATTTGTCATAAATTACGTTCATGGTAGACATATTATTTGGGTTTCAAAGATATTTTATATGTACTCTAATCTCATTAATTTATAACACTATTATGTTGATTTACATGAAAATTGAATAAAAATATAAAAAATACAAACATGAAAGCACCATATATATGTAGAGAGGCTGGCTTCAAAGAAGACTACTCAAACATCGAGGACAAACAGGTTGTGTTATTTCTATTTTTTTCACCATAAACATTTCTATTATTTTTCATTATACAACTATTAATAGGAACTATATTTTCAATTTTATAGGATGAAGATGTCTTGAAAATATTAATACAACTAACCTCTAACACCTACACGAAGCAAGAAAAGAGGAGATAAAATGTCATTGTCATCTACAGTCACTGATGGTAATTTCAATTTACAATGTTGACTATTTTTTTGCTTTCATGATGAAAACCACATTATCATACCCTTGAAAAAATATCCTCTACTTGTAAAATAGTTTTTTCAATTATGGAGAAAAAAAGAGAGGCATATCCAAACTGGTATTTTATATTTTTATATTACTTTCTGGAGATTATGATAGGAAGAGGAAGAAATTGGTCAGTTATCAATATTTATGTGTCTGTGATTCTCATTTCTTGAAGTGTGTCTATTGATAACTATTATATGTTTGATCATGTAGGTTTGTGACTCCCATTCAACAATATACTTTTAATACACATGGCCTAAATGTTAGAATGACTGCATTTATTATTATTTCAGGTATATCTATTCTTTTAAGCCCTTATCATTCAAGAGGAATAGATGCAGCGATAAAAACTGATGGATGGCCCCATTTGATCTGAACATGATCATGAAAATCATGATTCCAATACCATTTAATAATCCTATAATCACTTCCATTCATTGATGTTTCAGAATCAATTATGTTTTATCTGCATCTTTGTAAATTGTGAATTTCATTGTACTGTTACAGTACTTGTCATTAGTTTCAAAATTTACCATTTCACTTTAACATTGTTGAATTTTTTATGATTTTACTGGACTTTATCGCTGAAATTTTGAACAAGAATTGACCAGAGATTCAATGGAGACTACTAAGGAAACAACTATAAAAAGGCTATTAAATTCTTATTAATCTTTACATGATTTTTTTGTTAATTTCATTGTACTGTTATTCCCTAATGTACATGTTAGTATTTTATAAATATAATGTATCATGTCAATATTACTGGCTTCTTTATGACTTTCTAGGACTTTTTTGCTAAACATTTCACCATAAATTGATAGGAGTGGAGACTATAAGGCAAAAAATACAAACATGTTTTTACATATCTATTAATCATTATATGATTTTGTTTTGTAAATTATGATTCATTCACTAACTTCCAAATGGGTTCTACATAGATGAAGAAATTTGTGCTGGCGATCAAAAATCTTCATTCTTCCCATCCGAATGTTGAAACTTCAATTCTTAACATAGTCACGAGGGCTGCAATAGATGAAATTCAACAGAGAGGTATTTTCTTCATAACACTGGATATATCCCTCAGTGATTTATTCTTATTTCATTTTGATATTTCATGTATTCCAAAAAGGGAGATATTCTAATAATTTTTGAAATTACATCTGTTAATTAATGTCAATGCTTGATCTTTGACCTGATTGCTCCATTATTAAACAGGTTCTTTTTTAGAATTAAATTTAGAATTGGTTTAATTTACAAACAGAAATAATTTATCATGAGATTTTATTTGTTGTAGATGAACTTCTACCCATTTTCCTCATGTCATTGAACATTTGAGATGAACATTGAATGTGTTTAATTCAAAGGTTTTTGATTTTTTATTTAAATATCTATGCCTATAAATCATTTCTTTTATTTCATTATTGGATGTGCATTTTTTAGTGTTGGAGGTCCCATTGGAAAAGGGAACAAGTCACCATTTATAAGCAGGAATAGTGTGTTTTTTGGTTATCTTACAATTAGTAAAAAATTCCCTCTATTGTACAATTTAACTGAAAAATTGACTTAACAAAGTATACTAATCAAGAAAAAGGATACCTTGTCTAAAAAATAATCATAGCATCAACGGGTATCAACCTAGAAGAGGCAATATTGAGAATAAATACATTCATGTACTGATCTTATCATGTCTAATTCTCACTCATTTCTTTATTTGAAAGAGAACATTGTAGTTTGCAGACCATAAGAGGTATATCTAGGTAATGTTTCATAGAAATCACACCACCAGGTCTAGGTAGCATATTCCAAACTCATGGTTCCATATTTTGGGAATATATGATGATGTACATCATGAAATTAAATATTCATGTCATGGTACATATTATTTGAGGTATCATATCTTCATTTCCTTGAATTTTGATGACTTTATAAATATATAGCCTTTGAAAGATGATTATTCTGTCAACATGAATCCTGGGGATGGCATGATCAGCAACATATATATGCACATACAAGGAAACCGAATAGAAGAAACTTGTGAATATATTAATGAATATATTGAAACAAGGAAAGGCCACTCACTTATATATACAGCAACATATATCTTCTTTTTCTTTTGTTTAGAAACAACATATATCTAATCAGGGAAACAGGTGTTGTTGGTCATGCTGCTGCAGATATAGGTATATCAATTATATGAGCAGCAACATGTAATTTCATTTTATTTATTAGTATATTAATGAATATATTACTTCTTTTTTGCAGGGTGACTCATGATGTTGTTATTTTGAATATAGAAAATGCCACCCACCTATTTTGAAACAAGGAATTAATGTGAAAAACTACTGTTTCCAGGTGATGAAATTCCTCACATCCTTGAAGGAAAGGCAATTATCATCATAGAAAATACATTATTGCTATCATGAAACTATACATGATAAATATTATATAATCTATAAGAAAATATGTATTTAACTGGTCATGCAGGTGGTATTTGGGATTCTGGTTTGAGGAAATTTTTTATGGTTGAAGATTTGGGGTCAACATGATGTTCTGATGAATCAAAAAATAACATTTTACAGGTCTAAAGAAGTCCCAACATTATTTTCCTCTATTTTGGAGTCCATTTCTATATGCATGTGGTAGTTGTTCTGAACATAAATGATTTTCCATTTTCAGGTACCAGTTGTCCAACGATTTCAAATCCTTATTGATGAAAGTGACGAAAACTGATTTCTCATTTTGAGGTAACAGTGGCTCATTTTATTCTATTTTAATATAGTTATCCTATTATTTTTTTAAATTTGATCACGCTTTAGTTTATTATTTACTTATACTAATAAGATGGCATACATTTAAATACTATCTGATTTATACTTTATTCATGATGGGTTATTTTTTCATCGGAGTGGATCATTTTTTCCTTGTCAGATTTTTCTTAGGTGGATATATTCAGTCACTTTTGGTATCTTTGCAGGTATGGAAGTTCCAACTGTTGTATTGTGTTGAATTTGAATTTTTATTCACAGTTTTTGTTTAATTGTTTTGAAGGGACATTTTTCATTTGTAACTCTGAAATAGCATTGATTATTGTACTTTGATGAATGTGGTTTCATTGATCATTTATGGAAAATTGACTATTGGGATCAAAACTACAAGTTTTTTTAAATAAAGGACCTAGCCAGTTATAAATACATTGTACAAAATAATTATTTTGGTTATTTATTGGGATAAAATTTCTGTATTGGTTCCCGGTTTTCATTTTCCCGTTTCATATTAATTGAAACTCTTCATACCTCTCCAGGAATGTCGATATTATGGATGTTTTTGCAATGGAATGCACATCACCCAAGCCACCTCAAGAGAAACTAATACCAGAAATTGTGGTTATTGCATCATTTCCTATTTGATATGCTGCTCTCTCTGTTCATTTCTGTTCCTTGTACAGTGATCAGATCATCTATAATGTTCAGGAACCACGAATGCTACCAGGGGAATGCAGGGGGAGTTACATATATAGAGATTGATGGGTGGAGTTTGAAGGGAACAATTATAGGTCTCGAAAACTATGGTTACTGCATCTGTTTTCATCCTGTAATTCACTACTTAAACCAACAATTAATTCTGTTAGGAAACTCACTGCATATTTTGTATTAATCATTTTTTTTCAAGTCAACAATCTATTTATTTATTTTCATTCCTCAATACCCAATTTCATTTTCCATTTTTATTGTTCTTTCTCTATTGATTGCCTACTGTATTTGTACTGTTATTCTCATATTTTTTTCTCAACAATAAGTCGGGTTAATTAAATGATGTTGAACCTTATAATTTAACGGGAATGCGAATAGTCCCGTGCATTTGCACGGGTGATGTACTAGTAATTAGTAATAATTAGGATTAATTAAGAATAATTTGGAATGATTAGTAATAATTAGGATTATTTAGTAATAATCAGGATTAATTAGTAATAATTAGTAATAATTAATAATAATCATGATTAATTAGTAATAATTAGTAATAATTATTAATAATTAGTGATAATTAGTGATAATTAGTAATAATTGGAAATAATTAGTAACAATTAGTAATAATTAGGAACAATTAGTAATAATTAAGAATAATTAGGAAATTAGTAATAATTAGGAATAATTAGTAATAATTCGGAAGAATTTGTAATAATTAGTAATAATTAGTAATAATTAGTAATAAATATAAATAATTAGTAACAAAAAAGAATAATTAGTAATAATTATTAATAATTAGAAATTATTAGTAATAATTAGTAATAATTATCAATAATTACTAATAATTAGTAATAATTGGTAATAATTATTAATAATTTGTAATAATTTGGATTACTTAGTAATAATTAGGACTAATTAGTAATAATTAGTAATAATTATGAACAATTAGTAATAATTAGGAATAATTGGTAATAATTAAAAATAATTACTAATAATTAGGAATAATTACTAATAATTAGGAATATTTTGTAATAATTTGGAATAATTAGTAATAATTAATATTAATTAGTAATAATTATGATTATTCTATAATAATTAGTAATAATTATTGATAATTAGAAATAATTAGTAAGGATTAGGAATAATTAGTAATAATTTGGAATAATTAGGAATAATTAGTATTAATTAGTATCAATTATTAATAATTAGGAATTATTAGTAATAAATATGAATAATTAGTAATAATTAGTAATAATTAGTAATAATTAGAAATAATTATGAATAATTAGTAATAGTTAGTGATAATTAGAAATAATTAGTAATAATTAGCAATAATTAGTAATAATTAGTAATAATTAGTAATAATTAGTAATAATTATAAATAATTAAGAATAATTAGTATTAGTTAAGAATACATAGGAATAATTGGAAATAATTTGGATTAATTAGTAATAATTAAGCTTAATAGGATTAATTATAATTAATTAGTAATAATTTGGACTAATTAGTAATAATTAGGACTACATGGTAATAATTTGGATTAAATAGTAATATTTAGTATTAATTAGGATTAATTAGGATTAATTAGTAATAATTTGGATTAATAACTAATAATTAGGATTAATTAGTAATAATTAGGATTAATTAGTAATAAGTGTGATTAATTAGTAATAATTAGGATTAATTAGTAATAATTAGGATTAATTAGTAAGAGTTAGGGTTCATTAGTAATAATTAGGTTTAATTAGTAATAATTATGATTAATTTGTAATAATTAGGAATAATGAGTAACAATTATGAATAAATAAGAATAAATAAGATTAATTAGTAATAAGTATGGTTAATTAGGTTTAATTTAGAATAAATAGGAATAATTAATAATAATTAAGA
This sequence comes from Viscum album, assembly GCA_963277665.1. Lineage (NCBI taxonomy): Eukaryota > Viridiplantae > Streptophyta > Magnoliopsida > Santalales > Viscaceae > Viscum > Viscum album. The sequence goes on from OY728141.1 coordinate 520,391,847, forward strand.
ATAAATATGAATAATTATGAATAATTATGAATAATTATGAATAAAGAGGAACAATTAGGAATAAATAATAACAATTAGAAATAATTAAGAATAATTATAAACAATTATGAACAATTAGGAATAATTGCGAACAATTTCAAATAATTAAGAATAATTCAGAATAATTCGAAATAAATTGGAATAATTTCCAACGGATTGAAGAAATTTCTTTTTCTCAATGGCTCGTCACCTTTCATGTTTCTCTCACTCAAATAACTATAAAAAATTCTGCTCTAATGTATGGATATCCATTTTCATATTCAGAAAAATCAATATGCATATGTCAGAGAAGATTTTTTATATTAATTCAGTGATAGAAAGTTTCAATGAGATGAGAAGTCAAAAAAATAAGCTATTTTTTCTGATGGATAATCTTATTGCAACTTTCTCCGACTGAAATCACTATAAAAATATTTTCTGATGTTTGAATATCCATTTTTGTATGCAGAAGAATGGAGAATAGCACGGTGAGGACTCCCTTCTCTCTATTCTCATGCATACAAAAATGGATATTCGTACGTTAAGGAAGATTTTTCCTGGTGATTTCAGTGAGAGAAAGTTGCAAGAAGAGGAGTCACCAGGAAAAAGAGTTGTCGCCAATCCTCTAGTAGTTGTATCCCTTGTAATTAGCATTAATTTGTATAAATTAGTTCTAATTTCTAATAATTAGGGGTAATTAGTATAAATTATTATATATTAGTGTAGGTTATTTTAGATTAGTAAAAAATTTAAAACAAATACTATAAATATCTATGAAATAATAGAATTTATTATGAATTTCTTGAAAAGTCAATTGAAATTTCGTCTCTTTCTTGGATAGTGTTTTTTTAATATAAAATTATTACAATAATTATATTATATTTTTTATAGAAATATGGAATAAGGAAGTCAACATCGGTCATTATTAGATGATCATGCATAGATAAATCAATACAGGAATCCAAACCATTATGGTTTAAATCTTATATATATTGAGGGTGTTAATGCTTTCTTATCATATGCATCATCAAAACTAGATTTTATTTTAGAGGAGACAATTAAATGTCCTTGTAAAAAAATGCTCTAAGGATGTTTGACACATTTTACAACATTGGAGGTTATCAATTGTGTTTTTGTTTTCAACCAGATTATGTTTTTTTGTATTAACAAGGTGAGTGTAGTTCTAGAGAAAATACTAATAATTTGGTTCCAAAGCCATCACAATTTCAAAATTTATTACATGATGTGGTAGGTCTTCCTTTTCCACAAACTGAAACATAGGATGATATTAATTTAACTTCTGAGTTGGAACCATCTCAATTTTATGAGTTATTGAGGTCCACTAAGGAATCCTTATATCTTGAATGAAGGATAAGAAATTTTGAAGCAGTTGAAAAAACCATGGATATTAAATCAGATAAAGGGATGTCAAATTACTATTTTTATAAGATATTATCTTTTGTTAAAACCTTGTTCCCTGAATGAAATGTGTTACCTAAAAATTTCTATGAGAGCAAGAGGTTGGTTTATAATCTGGGTCTTGGTTATTAGAAGATTCATGCATGTTCAAATGATTCAGTCTTATATTATGGTGAAAATGATTCATTGGAAAGTTTTCCCACATGTGTAAAATCAAGTTATAAAGAGGCTCAACTAGGAAAGTCTAGATTTATTCCCATAAAATAGTTGAGATATTTCCCGCTTACACCAGTATTTCAGCGTTTATTTATGTCTCATAACACAATAACATTGATGTCAGGGCACAAAATATTTCAACTGGTAAAACCCTAAATCATCCCTCTGATGGTGATTCATGGAAACATTTTGAAAATGTGCATCCATATTTTTCTTTATAATCCCGAAATGTGCGATTGGGTTTTTCTAGTGATGGTTTCTATCCATTTGGTTCTTATGGTAATCAGTTTTGATTTCATCCTTTCTTTATAACTCCATATAATTTACCTCCTTGGATGTTGATAAAAGAGCCATAAATATTTTTGACCATATTAATTACAGGACATACGAAAAATAATATTAATGTTTATTTGAAACTATTTACTGATTAGTTAAATTAATCATGGAGTAATGATGTCAGTACATATGATGTCACTAAAAAATAATTTCTTGCTGAAAGATTCATTAATGTGGAAAATTATTGACTTCCCAACATAAGGAATGTTATCTGGTTGGGGTACACATGGTCCAAAATTATGTATGTACTGTATGAGAGACAACAAAGAATTTATTCTCTTCAATGGAAAAAACATGTTTTTTCAACTTTCATCGTAGATTCCTTCCAACTGATCATCCTTTTCGAAAGAAAAAATATCTTTTCATAAAAGGTAAAATTAAAAGAGATGAACTTCCAACAATTATCTTAGGAACATAGGTAAAATAAATTGTATCTTCATTAACTCTCATCGCATTTGGGCCAACAATAATCCAATAGAAAATTGATAGATTTGGACAAGAACGTAATTGGATAAAACATATCATTTTTTGGGATCTTCCACATTGGTATGATTTGTTGGTCTATCACATGTTGGATGTCATTCATATTGAAAAGAAATGTTTTGATAATTTATTTCATACAGTTTTGGATTTACCAGGTAAGATTGAATATAATGTAAAGTCATGATTAGATCGTTCCCATATTTGTAGGCCACCAAAACATGAACTATTTGAAAATGTTATATCAAAAACGTTAATGATGCAAAAAATCATATTATACACTTTTAAAAGAAAATATATTATTATTTTTTCATTTGATTGTATATTTGAGACCTCCAAATGGTTGTTCTTCGAATTTGGGTAGATGTGTAAGAGGTTGTCATATTACCAGATTAAAAAGTCATGAATATCATGAAATAATGGAAATACTATTTCCGATTAGATTAAAAGGTTTTTAGAATTAAATTATTTGGGATGTGATAATAGACATATCATATTTTTTTCTAATAAATTTGTGCGGTGACAATAGACTACAATGCACTAAACATATTATAAGAAGATTTTGTTTTAATTTTATGTAAACTGGGAAAAATCTTCTCACCCACTTTTTCGAAGTCAATAGAACATTTGATATTACATTTTACACATGAATAAAAATATAGAGTTATGGTAAAATTCCAATGGATGTACCCATTAGAGATATGAATGCATAAATTGATGAAAATGTACGAAACAAAGCATCGTTTGAAGGCACAATTAATGAAGCTTATTTACAAGAGGATTTTTTTATGCTCTCATTATTTTGAATTTGAATATCCCTCAAAACACAACTGCATGGGCCATAGAAAGAGAAATGTTGACAATGAAATGAGTAATCAATTATTAGTTTTTAATCATCCTAAACTTGGATTCGGTGGAGTTCATGAATGATGGATTTCAGATTATGAACATCAAAGAGCTCATACATATGTTCTTCTCAACTGTGAAGAAATAAAACTGTTTTTATTCTGAGTGATCCTATAACATATTCGATAATATTTTTTACAGAAAATTGATATTATTTTGTTTATAGGTTATATGATATCCATATTAAGAAACAACTTCCACAAATTATAGCAGCTGCTATTTAACAACATCAGAAAAATAATTTTTTATACTAGTTTCAGAAACTAGTAAACTAAAATATTTATGGTTTAACATATAAAATAAAATTCTTACTTTTTATATTGATAATTTTTAAAAAAATTGGTATCTCAACATGCTGATAAAATTGATAATCAATTATGTGTCTTAAGTAACCCACCATCAAAAATGGTTAAATATTAGTATGAATATGTCATGAATGGTTTTCAATTTCATACATGAAGATATGGGGAATCAAAAAAATAATTATTAGTGGTGTCTTCTTGAGAGTATCTCATTATAGAGAAACTAAAGTTGACTTTTACAGTATGCTGGAAGAAATTATTGAATTGTGTTATCTGAGACAGAATTACATAACGATGTTTAAATGTTAGTTGTTAGATAATGAGAGAGGCTTGAGTGTTCATACAACCCATGGAATCATTAATGATAAATATAAAAGTATTCTTATAGTATATAAACCATTCTTATTAGATCATTAGGCACATCAAATCTATTATGATTATTATTGTGCTACTTTAAAAAAGTTAGGTGAATAGTGGATCATAATAAAAATTAAATCTTGGAAAAATCAGTTTACTTAAAGTGAATTTGGTTTTTCTAAAGTACAAGGAATTGAGATTTTTCAAAAGACTGCTTCAAATACATCTTTTTCAGTAATAGACATGAATATCGATGATGACACCCCATAATTAAGGGTTGATGGTGATGATGATTTTAATGATGTTACAAATGAATTTGAAATAACAGGATATGATGAAACTAAAACTCATATTAAAATTGATGATACCGAGGAGGAATATGAAGACATTGACATCGTCAGATATGAAGATGAGGATTAAAATGAAGATCGACACAGTTAAATAGTGGTTATAATCATATATAATATTTTTCAATATATAATAGAGGTTTTTAACTGTTTTCTATCAACAATAATTTCATGTTTTAGATGGACCCCAATTTGTTTCTTCAGTTACAGTATTCTGATCTACCTTTGGATGAGCAGGATTTCAGATCATATGACCCTCAAATTGCAGGTAGCTCAGGGAGGACTCAGAGGGGGCGTGTTCTTGCCCGATTGGTGATTCATAACCCTTTCCTGGAGTGATGTCTATATATTGACTTCAATCCATTCTTGTAGAGCTCTATTTAACTGTGTATTTTAGTTAGTTTTAATTAATTTATTTATATACTAATTTTGTATTATATTTTCTTTTTTCACAGTTTTCACATATATATCTTAGATAGGGGAGTACTATATTGTGAAATTATGTTTCTGAAGCATGGGTCACAGGGGATGATATTCCTAATGATATTCAACACTGCATGTTTGATTAATGGATAGTACGTAAATAAATAATATTTATTTTGAAATATATTTTAATAAGAACTTGTTATTATAATTTATTTGTAGGTTTTTTTATATCCCACCAATGAGTGAATGCAGAGCACTATTTGGAAGGCATGGGAGGGGTGTATGTGTGAGCATTGTTATCTATTTTTACACAATTTGAGAAGGAAATCAATGATGAAAGAAGAAGTGATAGAGTTTGATGAGTCTTTTCACACTCATCAACTTGATTACATTTCATATCAGGTTTGGGATGGATTATTTTCACAATGGGTGGGTGGAAATTTTTAGAAAAGATCATCAGTAAGTCAACAAAATCGGGGGAGGAAAGAGATGACACATTGATCTGGTAGTCGTACATTCAGTATACACATGGAACATATGGTAAATAAATTTTTTAAAATAATTTATTAAAATTTAAATGTAATGATTTCATATATATTAAAATAGGTAGTCAAACAACCTAATGTTATAGAGTTCAACATTTATATGAGGATGTATAGTGATCCGGCCACTTGAGAGATTAGAGGTGTCTGCAAGAAATATATTGTTGTTAGTATAATTTATTTTTCAGTTTTAAAATTAACAACAAACAATATTTTAATTATTTTAATTTTAAATTGTAATTGAAGGAGTCATATGAGGCCACGTCATCTCAGACAGAGACTGAGATTTAGGCTGAGAATGACGATCAGAACAGTGCCCATAAATTTGAAGAGGTATCATGGATTCAAGAGACCCAATATACCTTTGAGAAAGGACGAGTTATTGGTATTAACTCTTGATTGACACTTGAGAGTTATTATGGTACCACTGCGATGTCAGCATTCAACTCGAGAGGAGCTTATTGAGAGTCATCTTCATTTGTTGCACAGTGTCAGGAGCATCTGTGAGCTCAGAGTGAGGTCATTGAGAGTATGCTTAAGGAGCGGGAGGAGATTTATCAATGTCAAAAGCAGGAGATGCGCTAATGGCAGTAGCAGCAGGAAAAGATCAGAAAACATCAGCAATAGTAGCATGAGGAGGAGATACGCTAATGGTAGTAGCAGCAACAGGAGAAGATGGAGTATATTCAACGTCTTTCTTGGGATTTTGGGATAGAGTTCCCTCCACCATCTCCTATACCTCCTCCAGAGGATTCACCCCTCAGTGATATATTTGTTTTTTATGATAAAACATTTGAATGCAGTTTTTTTTGTAATATAAACTGTTTACATTTATATATAGTGGATTTTTTATATTGTTTTGAATATTGCATTTTTTATTTTTTATTTAATTTTTTATAATTTTATTACTTTATTTATTTTTTTTATTTTTTTATTATTTTTTTATTTTTTATTTTTTATTACTTTTTTCATTATTTTTTTACATTTTTACAAATTATGTTGTTTAATTTTTTTTATTTCTTTTATTTTACTAATATTAATATTATTATTTCATTAATAATAATAATATTATTATTATTATATTAATAATATTATTTTATTATTTTACTAATATTTATATTATTATTTCATTAATATTAATAATATTAATAATATTTTATTATTATTATTTTTTACATTATTAATATTAGTATTATCATTACTATTTTCCAATATTATTTAATTATTATTTTATTATTATTTTATAATATTATTTTATTATTAAAAATAATATTATTTTATTCAATATTATTATTTTTATTTTTACTAATATATTTACAATGGGTCTTCTGCAACAGACCATCAAATTTTTTTTTTAGAATCTCAGGAAACAAATCTGGGATTGGGAACCCCATCGCAAATATATTTTTGTGACAGGCCATCGCAAATGAGTTTTTTAAATAACCTTGGGAAACATATTTGTGATGGGACCATGACCCGTCGCAAATAGTTTGTTTTTTGGAATGTCCCATCACAAAAAAAAAAGATTTGTGCGACGCCTTTTTCTGCAATGGGTCATTTGCGGCGGGACCCTATCACTAATGTCCCGTCGCAAATAGTCCAATTTCCAGTAGTGATTGTTAGTATCTATCCATTTTTTCTAACTATGACTTGTGATTTTATATTCATAAGGGATGCATAGTTAGAAGCATGGTAAGTCAAATCATGTTCCTAACCATGAATTTAATAAAAATTCCCAAAAAAATCAATTTATAGTGCGTAGATTAACAACCTAAGAACACATTACCACCCCTATTAAAACATAAATTACTATAGGGTTCCTTAGAGGTGATTTTGGGGATTATCCATCATTAAATGACATATTTATTATGAGGATTGATTGGATTGATGTGAAATAAAAGGTCAGGGTTCAATTATTTTTATATTTCTTGAATCTAACAATCTAGGAATCTCTTTTTTTATCTTGAGGATGTCGGTTTTAGATTTGAAAATTCCATAGATAGAGGATTGAGGTTTTTTGTTAATTATATTTTCGGACTAAACTATTCAACCTCATTGGTGTGATTCATGGAGTTAAAAATTTATAAATATTCTAAAATGGAATGGTTATGTAGGTGGCCCATATATAATTTATAAATTGGATAATTTCCAAAAAAAATTGATTAATTTTTATTCTTTAAGGAATGAATTTCTATATTTGTATGAAATTTTTCGTTTATATAAAAGGTATTTTTTAAAATAAATTTTGAAAGATATTTTGAGGGTTTAATAAGATTTTATTTTGGAAATAAAATTAAGTGTTCTAAATCAGGGTTTTCTAAATGTAATAATGGGTTTCATTTAAGATTTTGGAAGTTATGTTTTCAATGGAAAATTATGGATTTTGTGAAATAGTATGATTTAATGAAAATTATAGTGTTAGTTTATTAATTTTATTTTCATAATCTGAATTTTTAAATGGAATTGTGAAATGTGTTTGGAACATGAATTATGGTATTTATCACATTGTGTGTGTGTGTGTTTAAAAAGTTTTTGTGAGACCCTTTTTAAAACCCCTATGCTTCCACTATAGCAAAGCGGGTTACTTCAAGAGAATGCATTAAGGTGAGAGAACAATTGATATGATCAGGTCCAAAAGGTGACACTCTCTATGGTATAAGTTCAGATATATGGATCTATTTCATATAATAAAGATATTATCTAGAAATAGAACTTGAAAAAAAATCCATTTGGAGATACTCTCAAATCCTTGTCATGTTAATTGAATTTGGATAATTGGTTAGTTTTCAATCTATTTTTAGAAAATGGTAATTTTTCCAATGTTATATGAAATATGGTTTTCCAAGGGTTCAGTAAATTTTTATTTTCTATAATATGATTTTCTATGGATAAAAATTGGTTTTAACAAACTGATTAAATGCGATTTGATTTAAATTTACTTTTAGTAAATTATGGAGTTCTTTGTAAATGTAATTTTTTGGTTTTTGTTTGGAATAAATTTTTAAATAAAATTTTTTGGTTTTAAAATTTTTTGATTTATCATGATTTATTAACATTTAATTTATATTACCTATTCTTAGATGTGTATTGGAGTCTTGGGGAAATCCTGTTGAGTTTATACTCACCCCCTACATCTTTACCTTGGTGGACATGGAAGAGAATATGGTATCTCATGGTTTTATCATTTTTTATTTTATGGTGTTGTGTCATTATAATTTTTTCACACTAGGTTTGGTTTTCTTTGGTGAACAAATATATTTCCATTGTTCAATATTATTTAAAAATGTTTAATTTAAATATTTTTTTCACATTATAATTCAAATTTTCTGATATAAACTTGAGTGAAAATCATCCCCCCCATTTTTCAATAAACCCTCACTATTTTTGGTAGTTTCTTATGATCAGGGGATGCACATGAGGCCATGTAGAATTCTATATTGGGTATATATATTTAAGATCCCATGTCATGGTGTTACAACATGATATCTGATTAGGATTTTGAGACTATACTGTATGGTAGCCATAGTGTGTAGGATGGTTAGGACTCACAAATTCCCAAATAAAAGAATAGATAACTTTTTTATAGAAAAAATCCACATCACTTATGTTTTATGGTAATTAAGAGGTTGGTGATGATATTTTAGGATTATATTTGTACTATGTTAACCCATGATGAGTTTAAACTAGTAATAGTTCATGCATCATGGTAGACATGGTAAATACTGCATCACATGATATTATTTTGAAAGAATATTATTTTTTTACATGAAAATGTATTTTCAATGACTCGGTGTTTTATTTTTATATTTAAAAAGTATTTTTTAAATAAAAAATTATTTAAAAATTAATTGAACTTTATAGATGAATATTGGGGGTGGAAATTAGTCAAATTAATAGGAGGAGACCCAAATATAGTACGAAATATGGATTTTTGTGATGACGAAAACTAGAGTAATTATGTGGTTTTAGCTGAATTATATGTGTGAAATAGAATATGACCCCAAGGATAAATATATTGAAGAATGGTCAAGGGAAAGGATCATTGGATCATGTCTATATGGACCCTCATATGGTAGGGCAATTGTATAGGCTATCTAGGGGATTAGTAGGGGACTAATCAGGATAAGAAAATAGAGGTGGATATGGTGTCTAGGTTCATGGAATATAATTCTCTATCATTAAAATGTGATGTGGGACCAGAGAAAATTGATGAATAGTTATAGAAAATTAATTGTACCTTCATTTTATTGCCAAAATTGGCGACCTTGAATGTCTAGTTTGGTTCTTATTTATTGTAAGGGCTAGCTAAGAAGTGGTGAGAAGTTGTTGAAGAAGCTGGGTAGAATTAGGATCTCAAATAGAAAGGATTATAAGGGGTATTTAAAGATTGATAATACCTATATTGGATGAGATTGGTAAAAGTATAGAAGTTCGTATAGAATGAGTTTTTAATCTTGATGTTGATAGATTATGTATTGGATTTTGTTGAGCTATGTGACAAAGATAGTGATGAATAAAAATATCAAGGAAAAAAGGCTTAAGATGAGGTAGTGGTCAAATATTTATACAAGGATTATTCCCTTGAATATACCAACCTATAAAACGGATTTTCATATAGTGACTTCAATATAATCAGATATGAAATATATAAAAAAGCGAGTTCTTTCCTTTATTAGTCTAATGGTTGGAAGGATTCATTTAGTAACTATAAGAGGAAGCATAAAAAATTTAATCTATATATTCTAAGGATTTTGATTATGTTTCTCAGGGAAGAGGACCACTAGAGTGATTCCAATGTAGAGAATTTTTCCACTCAAGATCTAGGTGTTTGAATACTCCTTGTAAAATATTTAAATATGGTAGGCCAACTATCTGAAGAAGTATTTTAAGTTTTCTATGTGATCAAGAAATGGTTTCATGTTTAATGGACTAAATGGATTAAGAATATAGAGTGGTAAACCAAAGAAGGTTTATTTGGGAACACAGGGTTGAGTGGTAAGGCCTCATCAATAAGGGAAGTTGACACCTCATAAAATTTAGGGAATACTATTTTCTACTAAGAAATAACATATAGAGGTTGATATTTATTCACGGTTGTCTACTCTGCAAGGGTTTTATTAAAGTTGATGCCTTATTTAGTGATGATTGAAATACTAGTTGTTGAAGAAACTGAGATGGTATTTAAGTGTCTATATTTATTGATCATGATTATAAATGATGAAATATATTATGATTTTTTGTACTTGAGATAAAGATATATGATTTGATCATTGGGTGGGATTTTATTATTCTGTTTAAGGCTCAAAAAACACTAGATAAAACTATCCACTCTTTCATAGAAGAATGAGATATTCATAATAGTATTAAGGTCTAGTAATGGTAAATATAGGATATTTATCTTCTTATTTGTAAGTTATTATTCTTATATCCATATAATGGAAGAGTCCACTACTACTTATAAGGGTGTAAGACAAATATGTAGATGTTTTTTTCAGAGGATTTACCTATATTTCCACCCAATAGGTTTTAAAAGTTATCTATTGATTTAATTACACATATGAGACCCATATTATTTACATCCTATCACATGGAATAATAAGAGTTATCAAATTTTAATGTCTAATTGGATGAGATTGAATACAACGTATTTATTCGACTGGGTATTTTCTCAGGGTAGTTCTAATTTTATTTGCAAAGAAAACTATTGGTTGGTTGAGTCTATGTATTGAATATTGAAACATAAAATTAGTTATTGTAAAAACAATTATCATCTTCTTCAAATTAATGACCTATTTGATCGACTATAGGTAAATCATTAGTTTTATAGGATCATCAATCAGTCTGGTTATCAAAAAAAATGGGTAAAAGAAGAGGATATTCCAAAAATATATTTCTATCATCGATATATACATTATGAATTTCTAGTTATTATTTTTAGAGTAAAAAATTACCCAATGGTTTTCATTTATAGGATGAATATTATTTTTTATAGGTACTTAGACTCATTTGTGGTCATATTTGTGGATGAAAATGTTATTTTCTAAAATTATGAGGAGGGTTATGAGAAACATATCGAAATTATTTTAGGGATTTTGTATGATTATGGGATTAATAAAATATTATATAAAGTAATTTTTAGGATTTATGAAGTAAATTTCTTTGGTCATGACATTTCTAATGAAGGGATATATGATGATTGTGATAAGGTCAATGTAATGGTATCTTTGGAAATACTAATAAATGTGTATGAGATTTAATGTTTCTTAGGGTTGGTTAGCTGTTATAAGAGGTTTATTTAAGAATTTTGAAAATTGGATTCATATATGATATCTTTGAATCAAAAATAATAAAATTTTAATAAATTGTGTAGTTATAGGATTAATTTAAGGAATTTAAAATCAGGTTAGCATCAACTCTAGTTTTGACTCTTCTTTAATCAAGAGTTTCTTACAAAGATTATCATCATTCATTATAATTATGATTGGTATATGAGACAATATAGGGGAGTGACGTTTTGTAGTATGGTTTAAGGAAACTAATAAATCCTAAGAATCATTACTATATACATGACATAGAGCTATATTTTATTCTCTATGCTTTAAAGAGTTAGAGTAATTATCTCTTTAGTGAGAGATTCCCAGTGTGTACAAATCACAAGAGTCTGAAATATATTTTCTCCCTGCATGATCTCAACTTGGGATATAACAAGTGGGTACATTATATTTAAACATTAAATTCTAATACCATGTATAGATTGGTGAAGATAAACACTGTGTAATATTCCTTAAGAAGTAAAAATACATCTCAAGATATGAAAGAAATTAGGGAGGAATAGAAACTGATGGGATTGGTGGTGGATTTTCATATAGAGGTTTTGGAGGTAGAATATGCAGTGGTATTATCTATAATAAATTTTAAATCCCTGTTATTTGACTAGGTGAAAGTGGAGTAGTTATTTGAGAAATAATATATAAGTATAAGAGCAACCATAAATAGTGGGGAATCCATTAAGGGGTTGTTTCTCTCATCTTATTTAATTTTCTATTTAAAGGGATAAATGATAGTTCTTGTGGGGATCATGAAAGTGTTTTTTAGTTATTTTCACAAATAAAGTTTTTAGTTACACCTTGGGGTGACCAATATATACCATTACAACAAAAATCATTTTTGGAAGTAAAAGATGAAAAAAAAAGTTGCTAATTTTATTTCTTATTTTCGAGTGTATCAATTGGTAAATATAAATAATCATTAAACAATTGGGGTTTTCAAGATTTATCTATTATGAAATAAAAATGTGAAAAAATTTCTATTCACATTTTTCTTTTATTACTAAGGCAACCATGGAATCATATTGATTTTTGAGTCATTTTGGATTGAATCACGAATTAATCACATTTCTTAAATATATGTGAAACATTTTCAGTGGATGCTATCAAAAATATTAATCTGAGATATATCATTAGGATACATGGGGTTATATAGTATATTTTTTTAGATAGAGAACCATTGTTTAAATCATGATTCTGGAAAAGACTCCAAAGTGCTAGGGGAACACAAATGAGGATAATCGAAGCATACCTTCAAAAAATAATTGATCAGACATATCATGTTATTCTTATTTTGGAGTATGTGATCCAAAATTTTGTACCTAATTTTATGAGTGAAATGGCCTAAAAAATCGTTTATGTAATTAATAGAAGAAATCTTATTTTACAATGGTTGTTTTATTATTAGCACATAGAAATACTATTACATTTCATAAGAACATTACATGTCATTAATTAATATTGACTATAATAGGAATAAATAACATAGCGAGATTAATAAATAATAATAATGCACACACTTATGTAAACTCATTAGGATTGAATTCTCCAATAAATATCTTCATGTTATAAAAACAATAAAAAGAAATATGAGTGTTAAGAATATGATATAAATTATCAATAGAAGTGTAGAACCTTTGTAAGAAAATTAGTGAATATTGAGGTATGAGAATGGTGGAGTATATATCGGGTAAAAATGGAAAAGAGACTACAGGTATCTAGTCATTACCTATCCATTGCTCAATATAGTCATTGGTCAATATGACTGTTGGTAATTATTTTACCATTAAAATTAGTGTATGTAAATTGTAATGATAAGAGATAATTGATGCAAAAGGGTGAAATGATTTCCCCAACCAGTAGTACCATGTGTTTTTATTCCCATTTATCTGAACCTATGAGGGAAGTAGAGTTATTGTGATTTTCCCTTGACCAATTCCAAGCATAGATTCAGTAAGTAAGGCTTGAGTGGAATTGACTACAACATAAGTTCAAGTTAGTATATATCACCACTAGATCAATGTTAGCTGAGCCATCCCATGAAAGTACCACCATCACACACCATATCATTAGAGAATATGCCTATGTAAATAGTGGTTATATATCTAGACCATATATAAAGGTGTAATTTTCTTTTTAAAAATGAAATAATAGTTCATTCAATCCCATTTCTTCATTATTTTATTTAATAAAAAACACATAAATATATGATGAATATGATAAATATATTTTATAATATAAAGAAAAAATAATTTTATTTTTGGGAAATATATAATTTTAGTTAATATTTAAATGAAATTTATTTTCAAGATATATACTTATAAAATTATATTTACTTCAATATAAATTATAATATAATTTTTTAATTACCCAAGTTATTTTTATAAGGGCTGAAAAGTTGATTATATCATAAAAACAATTATTTTTCAAAAAATATTTTTTTTATTTAAAATTTAAAATTATCATATTTATATAATTATTTTGATAAAATAATAATTATATTTGAAATCATCAATTTGAAATTATGTTAGGGTTAAATTTTAGAGAATTTTTTAGAATACATCATTTTTAGTGGATAGTAAAAAAATAGTTTTATGTTTTAAATATGTTGTATGAATTCATAAATATATAATAATGATGTAATTTTAACACCCTAATATTTTATTTAATAAATAATATTTTGTTCATATGTGCACACCATATGAAATTTTGATCATAAAATAAATATTGATATACTATTATAACATAATTATTTAAATATGATCATTATAACCAAGTCATTGGTTTTGTGGGTATGAATATGAGTGACATCATTATGAAACAAATGTAGGGATGTTTTTTAATAAAAATTTATTTATTAATTTCAAGGAAATAAGAACCCCATTTTAAATAAGATCATATAGATTAAAAGAGATATTTTTTATAAAACTGATTTCTGTGAAAATTTTATTTTTATCATTGTAGATTAATTAAATATATATAGGTTAATGTTTGTTTATCAAATTTATAGATCATATGTTTAATAAAATAACATTCATATAATGGTTTTCATTAGATAAATAATAAGTGTAAATTCATATTATACTTTAAAAATGGTTTTAATTGCATTTTTTGCATTGGTATTATGATTAATTTCTACCAATTTAAGAAATTATACTTCATAAAAGTGTCATCATTTCTCAGATCATCATGTAAAAATAACAATATTTTTTTTTGTATTTTTCTGGATTTTTTTTTTGAATAGTGAAAACACCTATTTTATAAAAAATGAAAGTTCATTACATTTAATAAAAATAATTTTAATTCTCCATTTTGTTTTGGATTTTCTTAAAATTCACATAAATATAATTTTATTAAAAATAATCCAATTAATTTCATTTAAATCATCATTATAAGTATCATTTTATTAAAAATAATACAAAATATTTTCACAACCTTCCTATCCATCTCCTAGAGTTTTTTTCTCACCAATAAACCAACCTATAAGGTTTAAGGTGTAATAAAAATGAGGGTTTCCAAAGAAGATGAGTGAAAGAATATATTTTTCGAGTCGGACTCAGGGTAAGGATTTATTGTATCAATTTTATTTCATTGAGACTCATTCCATGTTGACTGCATTTTTGTGTGGTTTATATAATAACATATGTATTTCTTTAATCATTCATTTAGTGAAATTTAAGTGGTTTATAAATTCTTTTCATGTTCTCTTTGTCAATAACATTTTCATTCAAAAGTATCCAAAGTGGTAAGGGATTTTTATTTAAAATGTTATTTCAAATGTTTTAAACATTTTTTCCTCTATATTATTTTTATTTTTTCATGAATTTTCTTATTTATACTTAAAAAGCTGATACAATTAAATTTTTAACCACTTTTAATTTCATTAAAAATGTTTAATGAATGAATGTTTTTACAGTTTCTTTAGAGGTCTCTTTTGACTCTTTTTACCAAAGTGTGGAAATAAATTTTTTAACATATATGGAATAGATGAATTTTCCCATCGTTATGTCCTTTATTCATAATCATTATTCCTCAAAAGGATTCCATGGTTTTCAAACAATATTTGAATCTTTATCTTCTAGGGAGTTATTCATTTTTAAGAGTTTTCAATGGAAAAAGATATTCCTTCTCAATTTTATGAGATAATGAAAATGGTTTTTTATGGGATGAAATGCCAATTTTAGGGTTTTTATGATGAAAATTTGATGTCATTAAATGTTTATATTTTAAATTTTGGCCCATGGGCATTATTAATTAATATTATATTATGTTTTAAACCAAAACCCTTATGGGAATATGTCTATTAAGTGGATATTGAATCAATTAAATCCCTCCAATGCATTAGTTAAAGTGATAGAGTTACCTAATATTATTTTATCCTAATAGAATGTGGACGGAGTTAATTACTCGTTTGAAGTGAAAACTTTAACTATTTTAAGTTACTTCTAAGAGAATATTAATGGAGTAAATTATTGTTTTTTAATTGATATAGTTAACTAACATAAGTTATTCCTAAAGGAATGTTGGAATTATCCTATTAGGTGATACTGTGAGGAAAGTATGATGCCCCAAGATTCATATATTGCCTTTATAGTCTTATAAATAGATTTTAATAGAAATATTTTGATATTAAAAGTTGAATAATGAGTTTATTAATTAAATGAAATTTTATGATCCTATAAAGTTGAAAGGCTTTTTTCATGGTAAATCACTCATGGATTGTGATTTTTAATTTATGATTTCTTAATAGATTTGTTATTAAAACTTAGGACTTTGTCGTTATTTTCCTAAAAAGGTAAATGATTATTTTGATCTCAAAAGTCTATTATATAAAAACAGAATACCTTTTTATGATTTTTTAAGAATTTAAAATGGATTAAAGGGTTTCATTTATTTTTATAACCTTTATTGAGATTTGTGTGATCATCCCAAGTTTTAAAATTTATTCATAAGGTTTACGGATGTGTAGGAACTGTTATGAATTCTTGCTATGAATAAATGAAATTGTAATTGAACAAATAATGGGTGTCATGAATGAAAAAAGATTATAAATAAAAAAATTCTATATTTATGGAAACTAAATTAACTTTAAGTATACTTTTACACTTTGTTTTATAAGGGTTTGATATGTAAGTGTTTTTTATAATTCTCTAAAACATTAAACCAAAAAGAACCTCTAAATTTAATAAAGTAAAAAAAATTATAAATCATGTAATTATGGGTTATTTAAGTTATATAAAGTTATAATAATAATATAAATAAGTGAATCCCCAACCAAAAATATGTTATTTTATTAATATAATTTATTTTAGTGAATTAAAATTATTTTACAAACCTATAAATAACTTCCCAAATTTTAAAATGGAAATTAAGATTTTTAGAATAATAGTATTTCTAAATATTACTTTCTCATTCCAAAAGTGATTTAAAAAATTGGATTTCAATTCACTGATAGATAAAATTCATAAATCATTCCTTAAATGTCCAAAAATATGAGCTAAAACCATGGGTAAGCTAATGGTTTTCCATTTTTTAAAACTAATAATTCCAACCCTTATATTGTGAAATTAAAAAACAATTATCCTCATTTTGGTATAAATTTCCTCCTTTATACACAATAGAATCCACTTCCAATACAATGAGATTGAATTTCCCCCCATTTTCGCTCTCTAGATCATTTAAAAGAAGTTTCTTAGGTTTCAAGTAACTCTCTTTAAGCTTTAAAAAGTAGTCTCATGGGGTAAGGGATTCTCTTTCTCCCACTTTTTATCTAAGTACTTTATTTTTAGTAAGAATTCTAATTTTAATGTTATTATGTCTCATGAACTTATGATCATTCCATTATTTAAAGAATGTTTTTATATCAATGTGAGAAATATAATTTCTCTAATTAAACTCATTAAAAAAACCATTTTGTATACTCTTTATGATATCAAAATCATAATTTGATTTTACATAACTAATTTTTTATATTATGGATAAACAAAAATGACATATTGGTTAAGATGAACTCTCTTTCTAATGTTTAAGAGGCTTTAATATGGGTTTGTGGAGTGTTTGAGGTAATTTGGGATTTTTTATAAAGGAACTAGGTTGTTCATTGGTTGTAGAACTAATTCACATTATGCAATGATTATTCATTATAAGAACTTATTTCTTGGAAAATGTATGAATGTTTGATTCATGACATGAAAATAATTCAGGAAGTGAATTTTATTCATGTTTTGAATAAGTTAGTTGAAATTTTAATATGAGTTGATTCCTTTTTTAGTATATATATAACCCGGGGGATTCAAATTGTGAATCAATTATTCACGACATGAATAATTTCTTCCCAACATGTTTTAATTCACTACAAGTTTGAATCCACTATCATTCAGTTTTCATTTTCTCTCACGAACCCTAGGGATGGTCCTAGAATCATTATGTAGATTCCTCTCTCCTGAACCTCTCTTTTTTTCCACTTTGATATCAGGTTTGGTTTTTTGCTTCTATTTTTTCAAGTGTGACTCCTTTTCTCATTTTATTCATTTTTTTGGGATTTGGTAGCAATTTTGGGATGCATTTTTTGAGTCTATAGATAATTTTTGCGATATTTTTCTTTCCTTTGTCAATTCTTTTATGAGTTTTTTTTTCTGAAGGACGACCCTCATGTCCTTTGTGGTGCGGCGTCTGAGTTTGTTGTGGTATGTGTTAATATAACAACTATGTTAACACTTATACTTTTTTAATTTTATTCTAAGATGTGGTAATTGATGATAGGGACCCCGTTCATTATTATTGAATTCCTTACTTTTGGTGGGTGTGGATCTTGTCATAGTTGGTGTGTGACCTAAGAAATAGGTGGGTGTTTCTATCTCTAGCCAATGGTATGCGAACCAAATTGGTATTGGTTTTATAAACTATTTTCTAAATAAATTGTAATGATTTATTTATTTGTGTTTATAAATGGGTTTTTGAGAAAGGATGGATTTTTCATCTATCTAGGTAAAGGAAATGATTTTTTAAAATAATTTTGAAATGGATTGAAAAACTATTTTCAAAGATTTTTTTAATGAATAATGGGTTTTTTGGAACTAAATATGAAATGGAAAATTCCTTTGAATTTTTTTATATATTCTGCACATGAGAGACTTGGGTACCTAGGTGGAGGGTTTAGTATTATGCCTTGTTTTTTTCCATTGGGGGTTCACTCTTTAGATGTTCCATTATTCTCTAAGAGATATTTCCTAGGGACTTGATCTTAACACTTTAGGGAGGTTAACTCATGTGTTGTTCCACTATTCTTTAGGCCATATGTCCTAGGGACTCAAGTACACACTATTAGTTGTTGTTTATCATGGTACAAGTGACCTATCTAGCATGACCTTTTCTATCTAAGGTGTGTTTACCATTGTGATTTGGCTTCGAATATAGGAACTTGGGTTTTCATAAAAGGTATGATCCTTTTCATTTTGATTTAAATGTTTAATTACAACCTATTGTGAGTGACCTTTTTTATCATGGCTGTTTCGGGGGCATCTAAGTCTTGTTTGAAGCCCAGAACACATCTTTTGTGTTGAGAATGTCTTGGCACATGGTTTGAGTAAACCATGTGAGAAATGATACATTTTAAGATAAAAACCATGTGAGGTTGCATAGTGGAGTCCTACAAGCCACATGGTTAGACTAAAACAAGAAATTTGAGAGGCCCAACTGTGATGGAATGAGTGAAATTTTGACAATGTATTTTATTTGGTTTGTACATGGTTAGTCAAACTATGTGGAAAAACCATGATACATTACCTTTCCTACAAATAAGTGTTCATGTTTTCCACATGATTTGGTCAAACCATGTGACCCTATTAAATTTGGGTAAATTATTATTCTTCTCTTATTGAATCTATTAAACCTAATCCACTTTTTTCATTTCTTCAACACACAAAACTGTTACCATTTTAGAGATCCCTTGGATAAATAAACTAGGAATTTTCATTGATTCTCCATTAAATCTATAATTCAATATTTATTTTGGTCTTTTTGGATCCCCATCATTGAGTTCATAATTCATTGTTAGTCATTATCCATTGTTCTTGGTATCTGATGCTCTAATTATGTTAAAGATAATATGCTTGAATTTCAGGTTCATCATCCTTTCTTCATTTTTCTCCCCATTTGATTCAAATAAAGAGTTGATACTAGACAATCACTCTACTATCGAGCTACGGTTGGTGCTATATATTTTTTCCATTGGTTTTGGTGCTTTATTAGGATATATATTATTGTGCCGCCCGCTCGACCTTCTAGCGCAACCCGGAAATTGAAATATTTAATAGAGTTAAATGGAATTAGAACTATTAGGGATTCCCTAATGTCACATCAAGATGAGTTATTGGTTTTTTCTCTCAACCAAGGCCACCCATGGTGTGTTCCATGTAAGCAGCCTAGGTTTTTTCCTTGTTAGACCACCCAAGGGGTGTGTCCTTATGCTTTTCTAGTCATGGGACGACCAATTATAATTTTACTAGATTGAATTGGTCGAATATGAGATGGTTTTTCCCATTTTCATGTTAATTCCTTTGATTGAATGATTTATATGGAATTCATATTTCTTAAATGGATTTATTATCAATTTGATAATTAGTGGGTATACTCATTGGTTTCCTTCGAATTTGAATTTTGGTTAAATTAGTGGGTATACTCATTGATTTATTTATATGTGAATGGTTATATGAGTGGGTATAATCATATAGTATGGATCATAATTGGTATTAAATGGTGAATGGTTCTATAGATGCCTTCGAAAATTCTCCTTGGGTCTTGAATGCCGTAGTGGATGCCTTGGATAGAGTATGATCCTTAGGTCTTGATTCCATGGGATTCCATTAGACTTTCTGCCCCTTAGATCTAGTTTGTTTAGACTCCCATATGACATGATCGGATGACATGCTCCTAGGACTCCAACCAATACCATTATCGAGTTTCCATCAAGATACTCCTAGGACTTGATGAGGATTTCATGGTCTTCTTCACCTTGGATCTAAACCTTTTCGGTTTGACACATCATTTTTATGGAAGAACTATGGAAAATTGTGAAATATGTGATTATACATCACAATTGTGAGAAATATGGTATGCTTGGTTGAACGGATCGGTTTTGGTTACATGGATACTTCACTATTCTGCAAGGATGTGGTTTACATGATATGTATGGATGTACAACAAGTCCATGTTGATTATTTATTTTTGTTATTTATACCTTGTTATAGGAGATGAAACTTGTTTTGAAGGGATCCAATTATATATATATAGTATCACTTTCTTTTTATTTTTGTTCCAAGGTCACTTTACTTTCATATTTCTTACTTGGTCACTTGCACACCATTTGTATTATTATATTGCATGGCTTGGATTGTATAGACCTTAAGGTTGTTACCTACTGGGATTGTATCTCACACCCATTTTGGGCTGTGTATTAGTACCTGAATAAACTTTATGAATGTAGGTAGGGACCGAGGAAGGCGCCCATACTTTGATGCTTGATTTTGTACCATGTTTAGGAGTATCGAAGCACATGACCGGGATGAGGCTAGTGATGCTATCAGGAGGTAGTAATTTTGGTCTTTTTGGTGTCTTGGGAAATGTATTGAAATGTACTTCCATGTACCTATTTTGGATTCTTTGTAGAGACATGTATCATCATCATTGTATATGAGATACTTCTGGAATTATCGTTACCTATTCTAGTTGTTGTCTATTGTTTGATTGTTATATTGATTTCTCTATTGACTATTATTGATATTCCACTATGTTACACTTTGGTGAGAGGGTAATCTCCCCAAAGGCACATCTCATTCCCTCACAACTAGTCAAAAGCCTCTTGAATTTGGGGAGATGTTCTTGAGGCCATGTGACCAACTAGGGCCGGGGAACTATTTAGTGGAATTCGGGTCCAGGATGTTACAAAGTGGTATCAGATGGGTTATTTTATGATTTTATTTAAAATTTAGAGATAATAGAAAGTTCTATGAAATAATAGGATTTTGGTAATGTTTTGTTCCCAATAGTATCTACCCTGCATGTTGGAAAACGCAAAATTACCTCAAATGAAATTTTTATTTTCTAGATTTTGGCTAATAAAACTGATTTGATTTCATTGGTGGATGATTAACTAGAATTAAAATGAAATTATTGATATAATTTGGGGTTCTATTTATGTTCCAACCCAATGAAATGAGGGTGTTTCATATCATGCATCATTTTAGTCACTTTACATTTATAACATTCTGGGAATTATTCAATGCCATTTGGGATGCATTACTTGTTTCCTGTTGTTGTGATAGGTGTTGTGATAGCCATACCTACTATTATATTTTTTTTTCTTATTATACTGATTCCTCTAATTAATTTTATTGATATTCCGATGTGTTACACACGAGTGAGAAGGAATAGTCTTCCCACATATGTATCCAAGGCCATCGCTGCTAGTCAGCAGCCTCTGGAATTCGAGGAGATGAGCTTAAGGCCATGTGAACAACTAGGAATGGGGCACTATTGAGTGGTATTGAGTTCTATAATGATAAAAAGTGGTATTAGAGAAGAACATGAGGGAAGTTATGAGAATAAATAAAATTAATATAGTCTCTTGACCTATTATCTCGACTTCTAGTGGTAGGGTACACCATTTTGAGGCTTCACAAGATATGAGTAAAAATAAGGTTGTGAGTACTAGTAGCTCAGTTTTTTATCATCATTGTGGTATATTCGTCCACATGAAGAATCAATGTGACCATGACCTAGTTAAATTCTGAGGTATCCAAGCTCTAGTGACACCAAGACTTCTGATTGCACCTACTCTTGGAAGTGAGGTTTTTTCACAGTTTTGTGGTTAAATATAGATCAATTATTTATATCCTACCCTTGAGGATAAGGGTTTAATACCATCTATGGTTAGAGGTATGATATTTGTAGCCTATACTCTTCCATCTTCTCTTTTTGATAGAGGTATATCACATAGTTTCATAGCTGCATCTGTGGTGAAAATCCTTGGGATCATTATAATCTCTTCTGTTAGTGTTATGATGTCAAATACTCCATTAAGAATTAAAATGGATGATGTGCACCAGTGTAGGGACATCCCCCTTAAGGTTGGTGGGTGTAACATCATCTGGAATATATTTTTCCTCGAAATGATAGGGTTTGACATCATATTTGGTATGGACTAGCTAATAACTTATCAAGATTATATTGACTGCTATCATTGGAGGATGACTTCCACATCACCATAGGGTGTATTTTATACTCCAAAGGGTCAATGGGATGTCCAGGAAATCCAAGATGGACCCCATAATTTTGGGTTTTATAGAATGATAGCCCATATCACTATTTTGTATCTAGATGATCAAGGAGTGCATCAGGAGGACTTTCCTATAGTGGTTTATAGTTTCATGCATTTGTTCTTGGGTGATTTTTCTAGTTTACCTCCTGAGAGAGAGGTGTAGTTATCAATATATCTAGTTTTATGAGCTACATCAGTATCAATTCAAATTTACAGGATGGTTATAATGGAGTTGTAGGATCTCAAGAGGAAGCTAAAGGATTTGGAG
This sequence comes from Viscum album, assembly GCA_963277665.1. NCBI lineage: Eukaryota > Viridiplantae > Streptophyta > Magnoliopsida > Santalales > Viscaceae > Viscum > Viscum album. The sequence goes on from OY728141.1 coordinate 520,415,107, forward strand.
ACAAAGAGGTTTATTTAACCCAGTACATATCTATGGGTTTCCTTGTTCCTCTTTGAAAAAAGGATGGATGGTACCCTTAAGATATGTGTGGATTATCATAAATTAAAATATATTATTGTGGTGAGAACCCATATCACTTACATTGGATATATGACCTGTTTGATCAGCTTTGAGGAGCTCAGGTGTTCTCAAAAATTCATTTGATGTTGGGATATCATCTAGTGCATGTTTGACCATCACCCATACCTCTCACAACTTTTTGTAGGAGTTATGGTCTATATGAGTATTTGGTCATGTCGTTTGGTCTCATGAATTCTCCAACGATCTTCATGGAACTGATGAACTGAGTCTTCCATCCTTATTTGGATTTATTTTTGGAGGCTTCCATGGATAGTATCTTGATGTATTCTCAAAATAGACATGACCATGCCAAAAACCTTGAGATCATTTTGAATACGCTAATATAGAATTATTTATATGCTAATCTTACAAAGTTACACTTTTTGATGGATCATATTCACTTATTGGGTCACATTATCTCAGATACAGGAGTATTAGTTGACCTATAGAAGGTGAGAGTTGTAGTTTCTTTGGATAATCCCAAGAAAGAATTTGAGGTATGGAGTTTCTTGGGGATATAAAGTTACTAAAATAATTTCATACATGACTTATCATGGTTAGCAGTGTTGTTGATGAGATTTACTAAGAATGGTGGGATGTTTTTTTGGTCAGATTCTTATGAGATGGCCTTTTAGGTGCTAAAAGAGAGATTGAATTTAGTGATGATGCTGATTTTTCTAAATCCAAAAAGGAGTTACACTTTGTATTTCAATGGATTTGGTTTGAGGTCAAGATTAGTTCTTATGAATGGGGATATATTCATGTTGTATAGGTCTCAGCAGCTGAGGCCACACGAGAGGAATTACCCGATGCAAGATCTCGAGTTAGCGTAGTTATTCATGCTTTGTGATGTTGGAGACATTGTAATGACCCAAAGTTTTATCAATGGAATCCCCTTCTGAGAATTATTCCCTATAGTATAATCCTATTAGGAATCACAATGACATATTATTATACTAAATACTATGTGATCATTAAATATATTTTTTCCACTTCTATGGTTTTAATTTCAAAAATATGACATACACAGTTGTGATCAGTAAGATGTTTGGTGTCTGATAGGAAAAATATTATATTTGGTGAATAGTAACCTACCCTTATGAATAGTAATATGATCCTTATGAATAGTAAATCTTCCAAAATAAGAATAAACTTACCCATGAATAATTAAATAAAATGTAGGCATCTTATAAGTGACAATTTGACCATAGTAAAACTATTGGTAATTTTGTAAGTCATAAATAATTGATTATAATAAAATTTTTCAATTAAAAGAAATTTTTTTTCATTAAAATGTATTTATAAATTAAAAAATATATGTCTTATAGTTATAATTTAATTTTATAAGACCTTACGTAATTTTTGAAAGCATTATAAAATATGTTTTAATTTTAAAAACTGTATTTTTCAAGTAAATTATGATTTTAATTAAAAATTAAAATGATCATATTTAGAAAATTATTTTTTTAAAATGGAATTCATTTTTGGATTGTTAACATCAAAAAATTGTTGGGGTTATTTTTTGGGATTTTTTTTGAAATACTTGAATTTTTTATGAATAATGAAATACCATAATTTATAAAATATGCTAAATAAGATAATTATAGAGTCGTGTATGATGTTCTACTGATGTAAGCCCAATTGGTTATGTTTCAAATGATAAAATTACTATTATTGGTAATTTATACTCACTATTCCTTGTCTTTTTGGGAAATAATAAATTAATGAATTTTATATTGAAAAATCCCCTCTCCCCTCCACTATGAATACCATCCTTCACTCCCTCATTTCCTCACACCTATCAAGCTTTAATCTTTGTCTAAACTCTACCAAAAATTCTTCCATATCCCCTCCCTCACTTCCAATAGCTTATATTCTCATCAAAAGACCAATCCTAGCTTCCTTAAGGAGGATCTCAAGAGGAGGGTTCAAGAGGTAATTCCTATCACCCTCTCTTTCCTTTGAATTCCTTCCAATTTCAAGATCATTTATTAACATATCCCCACCTATATTCATCCACATGGTATGGTAACTCTATTATTATAAATATACTGTAATGTTTTTATAATAATGGGATATTATATCATCCACCTCCCTTCTAGTCTTTTTTTTTATTTTATAAAAGAGAACGTTGTTCGTGATGTGTTAATTTATCACCTTCAAGAACGACATGTTTTAAATTTCCATTATAGCTTTCAGATCGTGTCATGAAACAATTTGTATGGTTGAACCAGATTATATTATATTTATTATATCCCATTTCATTTTCTATAACTAACTTAGGAAAATATTACTAAATGATTAAACAAAACAAGTTCGGTGTGGCCGAAAAACCACCCAAATTAACCCAAACAATCATCATTTAATTATTTTCTAATGTTTCATCCACATGTTTTATAATATAATTAATTATAAGATTATTTTAACTTCTTTAATACCATTAATAACATGAAATATCAGTTTTGGATGTTTATCCATGTTCGACACGAACATTCATTTACGAATATACCACTCAAGAAAACCATAAAAATGAACATTCCTGGACAATGTTTTCAAACTCTATAACTCATCCAAAGGCCCATAAAATAACTTAATAAAACAATAATGAACCATATTCATATAAATAAGTTTATTTATTTGTCTATTTATGAATCTAATGTGGTTATACATGACATTAAAGTGAAGAAAGCGTTCAGATTCAAGGTAAGGGGAAAATCTCGAACCCAACTTTCTTTCTTCAGGTTCGCCCCCTTTCACTCAATTTTTGGAATGGTCACTCCTTAAAAATAATTTTTTTCATTATTATATTACCTTTTTCTAAGATATAAATGTTTTATACTAAATTTTAGGTGAAAAAAATGTGTTCCAAAGGAACTCTTCTTTCATAAATGCACCTTTTACTTCTCACTCAAGGTTGATGGTTATAATATCAAGCGTCTTATTCCCACTTAATTTTGGGAACCCAGTGTTTATGAATGTGTTATTATGAGATTAAACCCTTTACTTTACATGGGTTATATATGTTCATTTTTGATATATTTTCATTGTTTCATGCATGATAAATGATAATGTTATGATGTGACGAGTGCGCCCAGAATTATATAGCGCAATATGAATGTTTCAATGTGACAGGTGCACCTGGAATTGTACAGAGCTACAATGAATTGGGTAAAGTGATAAATCTTATTATTCAATGTGAAATTATGTTTGAACAATATTCTATTTTTTTTATAAGTATGTTTGGTAGTTAAACACTAAGACAGGATGTTTCATTTTTATGCATTGCCACATTTCAAGTCTCTTATTAATGTTGCCTCTCATGTTCATGATCCTTTTCCTATGTTATGGTTATGATCACCCATTGTTACATTTTTCTTATCTATCCTCTTACTGGGATTTTATTTCAACCCTTTTTATGTATATCCTTAGGTGGATACATGTATTAAAGAGAGTTCAAGTTCTAATAGGAAGCTAAAGAAGAAGGAATTAAATAAATGTTTATGCTTGATGTTGTAATTGTTATGTATGGTCCTAGTTTTTCCAAGACACTAAACCTTTGGATATTCTATGTGTAATACTATTATGCTTTTTTATCATTACAATGATTTAAAAGTAATGTAATAAAATTTTGGGTCTCTATAGTTTGTATCATAGGCAAGGATTAGTTAATTTGAGATTTAGGATTAGTGAGCCCTAGAGAAAACCTCAAGATTTGGACTATGTACAAATATGCACACAATAAGGTTTACATAGGGATCCCATAATTCATGATTTTAGTGTAATATTTACAAATGAATAGGTTATTTATTCATGACTTGTTGACTTATTTTTTGTTCTAAACATTTTTATTTCAGAAAATGGTGGGAACCAGGAGAAACCAGGCCAACAACTCATGCGAGGGCCAATGAAACGATTGTTTGAATGACATCCCCATTTATTTGGGAGGTGGAGTTAAAAAATTCATTGATATTCTTACCAAACTATCTAAGGTTATTAACAATAACCATAATAGTGTAGATTTCCCACCTTCACCAAAGAGGGAGCAACTGACTATCAAGTGTTTTATGAGGCAAAGACCACCGACGTATAGTGGATATTTCGATCCATTAGTTATGGAGTAGTGTTTCAACTCCATAGAGAAGATATTTTTTGTACTTCATTGGTCTGATATAGAAGAGGTGAAACTATCCATTTATCTTCTAGATGGAGAGGTCGATCAAGGGTGGGATTTTATTAAGAACACCAAGCCAAGGGAGTAAATTGAAGAGATGGAATGTGAAGATTTTAAGACAATGTTTCTTGACAAGTATTTCCCAAGAACTCTTCGCACGAAGATATAGAGAGAAGTCATAGAGATCAAGAAAAAATAATGAAAATCTGTCACAACCTATGAAGATAATTTCACAAGGCTTTAAAGGTACTCTTTGGGTTTTTTTATCAATAATGATAGAAAATTTGATAGATTCTTTAGTGGATTAAAACCACGCCTTTGAAATGCTCTTACAATTATAGACTTTGGGGGTTACTAATAAGTTGTTTGATATGATCTCAAAGTAGAGATGGAGTTTGAAGAAAGGTCCCACAAATGTTTTAATACGAAACAAAAGATGGAGTTTCTAGTCATTGAATCTGCTGAAAAAGGTGGGAAGAAAAATCAATGACCCACATTCCAAAAATGTGGGAAGTTACACCATGGGAACTACCTCAAAGGGAAGGGGAAGTGCATAGAGTGTGGGAAATAAGGAAACCATTCTCAAGAGTGTCTAAAATACATGAAAAGGAAGGACAATGTATTGGAATAAAGGAGAGAACCACCCATGGTTCAATGCTACAACAATAGGGAGCAAGGAAACTATGCAAGCCAGTGCACTAAACCTCGAGTTCTTGAGGGTAATCAGCGTCTGTAGCCACCAAATCCAAAGGAACAATGTAAGTCTTATGCCATCACTACTGCATAAGTGGAGAAAGATAATGAAGTCGTACAAGGTGTACTTTCTATTTACTCAAGAATGGAAAAAGTCTTATTTGATTCTGATTCTACGCATTCCTTTATTTCTTGAAAGTTTTCTAGAACTATAGAATCAAAGCCCCGAAACCTTGAAGTTGAGATATCTATAAAAACACTAAGTAGTGAAATCATTTAAACCCATGTGTTTGAATCTTATCTTGTTGGCGTATGTTTGAAGATTCATCCAGAAAATCTTGTAATACTTCCCTTGGTGGAATTTGATGCTATAATGGGAATGGATTGGCTCTCGTTATATAGAGAACGTATCAACTGTCAGGAAAAAGAAGTATCTTTTTATATTCTGAACCATCCCATGCTCCTATAAAAATTAAAGGAATATGATGAATCTCCTTTGAAAAATCCTTCAAATGGTGTGGGTGTTGATTACCTATGAAAAATCATACCTTTCCGAAATGGTTGAGTCAAAGGATAGTACCAACCTTATGGGAATTCCCATCGTGAGTGAATACAGTGATGTATTTCCCAAATAGTTTCCCAGAATTCCCCCAGATTGTGAGGTATAGTTCCCAATAGAACTCATTCCCGAAGCTAATCTTATTTCAAAGTGTCCCTATAGGGTGAATCCTATCAAACTGTAGGAGTTGAAGAAGCATCTACAAGATAATCTGGACAAAGGGATTATATTCCATAGTGCATCACCTTGGGGTGCGCTAGTGCTCTTTGTGAAGAAGAAGGATGGAACAATGCGGTTGTGTATCGATTATTGGGAACTCATCAAGATCACCATAAAGAACAAGTATCCTCTTACATGGATTGGTGATTTGTTCGATCAGTTAAGAGGAGATCAATACTTATCAAAGTTGGATCATCGTTCTGGATATCTAAAGTTAAAGGTGAAGAAAGAAGATATTCAGAAGACTGCCTTTCGTACAAGGTATGGGCATTATGGGTCTCCGGTGATGCCCTTCATACTTATTAATGACCCTAAAATCTTTATGAATTTTATGAATAGAGTATTTATACATTACCTAGACAAATATTTGGTAGTGTTTATTGATGATATTCTCATCTAATCCAAGATAAATGAGGAACATGAAGAACATTTAAGACGTTTTTTGGCGACATTGAGAAAGGAGAAGTGTACGCCAAGTTCAGAAAGTGTGATTTTTGGATGAAGCAAGTCACATTTCTGGGACATGTGATCACAAGTGAGGGAATTTTTGTGGACCCTTAAAAAAGGAGATTGTGGAATTGACAAGGCCCTCTAGTGTCACAAAAATCTATAGTTTTCTTGGATTAATTGGGTACTACTGATGTTTGGTGAGAAATTTCTCACAATTATCAATCCTGGTAACTAAGTTGACAAGGGAAGGGGTAAAGTATGTATGTACAGAAGAATGTGAGGGAAGATTCAAGGAGGTAAATAGAAGGCTGATCACTGCACCTATACTCACAATACCGAAAAGTGGAGAATGTTGTGTGATATAAAATGATTATTCAAAGAAATTATTGGGTTTCATATTCAAGAAAAATGATAATGTGATAGCCTATGCCTCATGGAAGTTGAAGATCCATGAGCAGAAGTACCCGATGCATGATCTAGAGATGGTTTCCAGGATTTTTTCCTTGAAAATATGGCAGAAAACCATTATGGTGAGAAGTGTGACATATACACCGACCACAATAGCCTAAAGTATATATTCACAGAAAAGGATCTCAACATGTGTCAAAGGAGATGGTTAGAGCTAATCAAGGATTCTGGTTGCTCTATTCACTATCATCCTGGAAAGGTGAACATGGTAGTTGATGCTCTAAGAAAAAAAGAACCTACTACTCTATCCATGTTATATATTGAGAAAGACCCTATCTTATTTTATATGTAAAGGATGGATTTACAAATAATAAGGGTCAGGGATACATCATACCTTGACCAAATGATTTTGGAACCATCCATCCAAGAGAAGATTAAGGAAGCACAAAGGGATGATGTGGAGATAAAAAAGAGGGTGAATGCAGTAAAGGATGATAAACAACAAGAGTTCCATATCGACGAGTATGGATTGATTCAGTTTGGAATGTGTCTTTGTGTGCCTTCATTTACTGGGATAAAAAAAGAGCTATTGGACAATGCACATAGCTCAACATTTTCTATCCATCCTATTAGTACCAAGATGTACCGTGATCTATGAGAACACTTCTGGGGGGATAACATGAAGAAAGAGATCACATAATATATCTCAAGGTTCTGTGTATGTTAGAAAGTTAAATCAGAGAGACAAAAATCCAAAGGGATGATGCATCCATTGCCTATACCGATGTGGAAATGGAATAATGTGACCGTGGACTTTGTCATGAGTCTCTCAAAGATGTCGAAGGGAAATAATGTGATATGGGTTGTTGTTGACTGACTCACCAAGACTACCTATTTTATTGTTATTCGATAAGACCTCTCTCTTGAACAACTTGCAAAGATTTATGTGAAGGAAGTGGTGAGACTGCATGGAGTTACACTCTTGATTGTATCTGATCAAGATCCAAGGTTCACATCTAAATTCTAGAGGAGTTCTCAACATGTTTTGAGTATTGAATTAAATTTATGTATGACCTATCACCCCCAAGATGATGGCCAATCTAAAAGTACTATTCAGATGCTTGAAGATTGGATAAGTGCTTGCTATCTAGAATTCAAAGGTGGATGGGATCAGAATATCCCATTGTTTGAGTTCTTATACGACAATAGTTTCCACTCAAGTATTAATATGTCTATGTATGAAGATTTGTATAGAAAGCGATGTAGAACTCCAGCACATGAGCCTTAGCCCAGTTGGTAAGGACTCTGTAAGTTCATCCAGGAGACCCGGGATCAAATCCAGGCGGAGTCATTATTTCTGGTACTGTAGCAGGTACTAGAGCAGTACAATAGCAAGTACTGTAGTGGGAACTGTGCAGTACTGTAGAAGGTACTATAGTAGGAACTGTAGCAGGTACTGTTTGGCCTTGTAGCAGCCGGGAATATGCCCCTGTTTGGGCCTTCGGGCCACTGATTTGGTCCCTGAGTCCTTTAAGGCCTTCGGGCCACCCAGACCTTCCGGTCAGTAGGGCCTTTGGGCCACCTCAAGGCCTTTGGGACACCTTAAGTGCAGATTCAAACCAGACAACCTCTGAGGAACAAGATCTACAATGAGGATGAGCAAGGAGATTTCACCAGAGGTGAAGCTAAATGGATTGCAAGAATGAGAGGGTATGGCACCTGCCATCAGGACAAGCCTATGCATGCACGGGAATTCCTAGCCGAATAGCCATGAGAATGTGGAGAGATGATTTCACGATAAAGATGTTGGGGAGGAACAGTTCTAAGTAGTTAGTCTGGGTTGTATGTAATGTTTGAAGCCTATGGGTAAATGAATTACACTAATGCCTAAAGTCCATGTAATACTAATGCCTACGGGCCTTTTAATGGTTCCACATCACTCCTTGAATGGTGGATTATCAAAAATCAATATAAAATTAAGGCCTTTGGTCCATTGGATGGATGTAGAACTCCAATCTGTTGGGTTGAATTTGGAGAAAAAAAAAGCTAATTGGACCCGATCTTGTGAAAGAGATGATAGAGAAGGTTCAAGTCATCTAGAAACACATCAAAGCTACTCAGATTTGGCAAAATATCAACACTGACAACCATCGAAGGGACGTGGATTTCATCATTAGAGATAAAGTCTTCCTTCTAATATCTCCATGGAAGAGATTCATGTCGTTTGGAAATAAAGGGAAGCTAAGCCCAAGGTACCTTGGCCTCTTTAAGATCCTTTACTGCATAAGAGCCATGGCCTATCAACTTTAACATCCACAAAATATGGCTCAAGTTCATGATGTGTTTCACATATCACTCTTGAGAAAGTACATACCAGATCCCACACATGTTCTGAACATAGAGGTGGTACAGCTGGAAGATGATATCTTCTATGAGTAGCAACCAGTAGTGATTTTGGATCGGAGAGATAATGTTCTACACAACAAGATAACCCACCTTGTCAAAGTGTTATGGAGGAACCATAAGTTTGAAGAAGCAACTTGGGAACAAAAAGATTCGATGAAGGAGAAGTATCATCACCTGTTTATGTAAGATGAAATTTCGAGGGAGAAATTTCATAAAGGGGAAAATGTAACAACCAAAAGTTTTATCAATGCAATTCCCTTCATATAATTGTTCCTTATAGTATAATCCCATTAGGAATCATAATTGCATATTTTGATACTAAATACTATGTGATCATTAAACATAATTTTCCCACTTCTATGTTTTGAATTTCAAAAATCTGACATACACGGTTGTGATCAGTAAGATGCTTGGAGTTTGATAGGGAAAAATTAATTTTTGGTGAATAGTAAACTAAACTTATGAATATTAATATGACCCTTGTGAGATTTCACATAATAAAATTACAATAGAGTCATGCATGATGTTATACTGATTTAATCCCAATTGGTGAGATTTCACATAATAAAATTAAAATTCTTGGTCACGGAATACTAACTATTCCATGTCTTGTGGGAAAATAATAAATTAATGAATTTTATACTGAGAAATCCCCTCTCCCCTCCACTATAAATACCACCCTTCGCACCCTCATTTCCTCACACCTCTAAAAATTCAAGACTTGTGTAAACTCTACCAAATCATATTACCTATCCCCTCCCTCAAATACAATAGATTTTGGTCTCATCAAAAGACCAATCCTAGATTTCTTGAGGAGGATCTCAAGAGGAGGATTCAAGAGGTAATTGATATCTCTTTCTTTTTTCCTTTAAATTCCTTTAAATTTCAAGATCATTTCTTAATCTATCCCCACATATCCTCATACACATGGTATGGTAACACCATTATTATAAATATACTGAAATTTTATGATACTAATATAATATTATATCATCAAATCCCCTTATCCTCTTCTTTTTATTTTATAAAAGAGAACCTTGTTCCTGAGGTGTTAATTTATCACCTTCAAGAATGACATGTTTTCAATATTCTTTACAGCTTTCAAATATGGTCATGAAACCATTTTTATGGTTAAAACAGATTATATTATATTTATTATACCCTATTTAATTTTCTATAACTAACTTAGGTACATATTACTAAATGATTAGACAAAAAAAGTTCGTTGTGGTCAAAAAACCGCCCAAATTAACCCCAAAAAATCATCATTTAATTCTTGTCTAATGATTCCTCCAAATGGTATAAAATATAATTCATTATAAGATCATTTTAAATTCTATAATATCATTAATAACATGAAATATCATTTTTTTATGTTTATCCATGTTCTACATGAACATTCATTTATTAATACAAGTGAACCACTCAAGAAAATCATAAAAACAAACATTCTCGAACAATGTTTTCAAACTCTATAACTCATAAAAAGGCCCATAAAATAATTTAATGAAACCATAATGAACCAAATTCATGTAAAAAAGGTTATGTAATATTAAATTAAGGAATATAATGCGGTTATACAAGACATTAAAGTTAAGAAAGCGTTCGGATTCAAGGTATGGGGAAAATCTGGAACCCAACTTTATTTCTTCAGGTTCTCCATCTTTCACTCCATTTCTGGAATGTTCACTCCTTAAAAAAATTCATCATTATATTACCTTTTCTGGGATATTCATGTTTTCTTATTGAAGTTTATTTCAATCAAATTTTTTCCAAAAGAACTCTTCTTTCAAAAACACCTTTTACTTCTCACTCAATGATGATGGTTATCCTATCAAGTATGTTATTCCCACTTCATTTTGGGAACCCAATGTTTATGAATGTGTTCTTATGAAATGAAACACATTCCTTTTCATGGGTTATATGTGTTTATTTTTGATATATTTTCGTTGTGTCATGCATGATAAATGATAATATTTTGATGTGATGGGTGCACCCGGAATTATATAGCGCAATATGAATGTTTCAATGTGACAGGTGTGCCTGGAATTATACAGTGCTCTAATGCATTGGGTAAAGTGATTAATCTCATTAGTTAATTTGAAATTGTGTATGAACAAAATTCTAGATTGTTTCACAAGTATGTGTGTTATTTAACCACTAATACATGATGTTTCATTTTTATGCATTCCCACATTTCAAGTCTATTATTAATGATTCCTCCCATGTTCATGATCCTTTTCCTATGTTATAGTTATGATCACCCATTATTATATTGTTCTTATCTATCCTATTATTGGGATTTTATCTCACCCATTTTTATGAATATCCTCTAGTGTCTACATGTACTAAGGAGAGGTCAAGTTCCAATAGGAAGCTATAGAAGAAGGAATTAAATTAATGTTTCTGCTTGATGTTGTAATTGTTATTTATGGTCCTAGTTTTCCAAAGACACTAAACCATTGGATCCTCTATGTGTAATACTATTTTGTTGTTTATTTCTAAAATGATGTAATGGTATTGTAAGAAAAGGTTGGGTCTATATAGAAATTACTTACAAGGTGAACATTTTTTGGTGTAAACGGACCACAAAATCCTCAAGTACATATTTACATAGCATGATATGTATCTTTGGTAGTGAAGGTGGATGGAGTACCGATAGACTTTTGTCTTAAAGATTTCCTATATTCCTGGTAAAGGCAATGTAGTGGTTGATGCACTGACTCTGAGGACTCATATACAGGTAGTTCAGTAGGCCAATAGCGATTGAAAGCTTATATATTTATTCTATGAGATGCACTTGGAGGTGCATGATACTTAGGGGAAGACTTTTCCATCATCTTTAGCTATGATCTCTACCCAACTGTATAGTGTTAGTATGAGGCATCTAGCATATTCATAGGGCCTAGTCCGGTGGGAGAGTTTGGTATGTGAGGACCCACTACCTCGTTGGGCCATAGGAAAGGATGAGATTTTGTGTATTCATTGTCACATTTGGGTTCTCTTAGACATACACGAGGAGTTTGTGTAGGATTTTCATGCATCATCTCAATCAGTGAATCCCAATGTCACCAAGCTGTACCGCGAATTACACCATCAGTACTAATGGTCGGGTATGAAGTTTAAGGTAGCTAGTTTTGTTACGAGGTGTTCCACCTTTTAGTATGTGAAGGAACAACATCAGAAAATAGAAAAACATTTACAGAAGTTACCTATTACGGAGTGAAAATGGGATGATGTCGTGATGGATTTCAGGACTAGCTGACCAAGGTTTCTTCAAGGTAGTGATGTTGTGTTGGTATTTGTGGACAATATCATAAAGGTTTCTCATTTCTTACCGATCATGTATAAATTTGGTGTGGATCATATTAGAAGGTTGTATATTAGTTATATAGTCTTAATTCATGGTGTCTCATGCACTATCATTTCAGATAGGGATGACCTCTTTACGTCCCATTTTTTGAAGAGTTTTTAGAGGGAACTGGGTATAAAATGTCTTCTGAGCACAACATACCACCCTCATAGTGATGGTCAGTAAGAGCATGTGATAAAAGTGATAGAGGAAATGTTGTGAGTATACATCCTAGATTTTGGGGGCTCTTGGGTGAGTAATATACCCATGGTTATGTTCTCCTACAACAATAGATATCAGGAGGATATATAGATAGATCCTTATGAGTATTTTTATGGTAGGAAATTTCAATATTCCCTATGCTAGTTATAGGTAGGCAAGGTAGCTTTACTATGATTGTGTCTCATGTATGAGACTTTATATTAGGTCCAGTTGATTCAGAAGTGTATTTCTACTTCATAGTCTCGATCTAAATCATATGTCGATCATTATAAAAGACCTCTAGAGTTCAAGGATACGTATTGGGTTTTCTTACATGTTTCACCAATGCTGAGACACATGAGAATTATGAGATATCTTAAGATTTCACAATGATATGTCGGGAAATTAGAGATTCAGGGTAGAGTTGCATCAATAGCCTATCAGTTGTAGTTTCCACAAAGGTACCAATCCATGTATGATGTCTTACGCATATCTCAGATGCACCACTATCACTCAAAACTTTCTCATGATATTCAGCCTAAGGAGGTTGAGTTGCTGGAAGACGTGTCCTTTGAATAGAATCCTATTTATGTCATTGATAGGAGCAGAAAGGTTCTCTATGGTCAGTCTGTTCCTTTAGTACGGGTGCTATGGTATCATGGCCATTTATAGGATGATACATGGGAGTGAGAGACTAACATACGTACTTAATGGAAGGATTTGTTCTCAAACAAATCTTGACAACCCTTGAGAGGGAAATTTGAGGATCAATTTATTTTAGGGGGAAGATTGTAAGAACATTAGTTTTCATTAAAGATATATTTTCTTTTCCTTTGGGTTTAAATGTTTAATTACAGTTTATTGTGAGTGCCTTTCTTGATCACAAGTGTTTCAGGGGAGTCTGGGGATTTGTCAAAGCCCAGAACCCAACTTTTGTGTTGAAAATGGCTTGGGGTATAGTTTGATTAAACCGTGTAAGGTAGGTAAAATGGTTAAATAAAACCATGTGAGGCTGGATAGTGGAGTCCTATAGGTTTTATAGTTAGACTAAACCATGTTATTTAAGGAAAAAGACTATGCAGGAATTCCTACAATTTTGAAAGTGGATTTTTTCATGGTTTTCACACATTTGGTCAAACCTTTCAAATAGAAAATGTGATGTGCCCTTCCCTGTTTCTAACCATGCATGTTTGGCACACGGTTTATCCAAACCATGTGACCCTATTAAACAGTATAAAATTATGATTTTTACATTATTAAATGTATTAAACCTAAGACCCTTTTCCTATTTATCCAATGGATAGAAGACTTACCGTTTGGGATCTCCCATGGGTGACTAAACTAGGAACTATCACCGAGTCTCTATCTAATCTCTAATTCAAGCATCTTCGGTCACATTAGATTTGCATCGATGAGTTTTCAATTCCTTTTTATCCATTATTTGTTTTTCTTAGTATCAACTATGATATTTATATCTAAGCTAATTTGAAATAGTTTTAGTTTATTCATCTATTCTTCATTATTCTCTCGATCTTAGTTGAATCCAGATTGTATACTTGATAAGAACCCTACTACCAAGATACAATACGTGGTCTATATTTTTTCATTTGGTTTTGGTGATTTATTTGGATATCTTCTATTGTGTTGACCATCAAACCTTCTAGTGTGGACTCAGAATCGAAATGATTAATTGAGTTAAATGTAATTATACATGTTAGGGATTCACTAAGGTTCCTTTGAGATGATTCAGTGGTTGTTTCTCCTTACCAAGGCCACCCATGGGGTGTTAAATGTAAGAAGCCTAGGTCTATGCCTTGTTAAACTACCCAAGGAGTGTGTCCTTATGATTTCCTAGTTAAAGGAGGCCCAATTATAATTTAAATGAATTGAATTGGTCGAATATGAGATGGTTTCCACCTTTTCATGTTGATTCCTTTGATTGAATGATTTATATGGATGTTTTATTTCTTAAATGGATTTTTTTTCAATTTGATAATGAGTGGGTATACTCATTGGTTTCATTTGAATGTGAATTTTGGTTAAATGAGTTGGTATACTCATTGATTGTTTTGGATGTTAATAGTCAAATGAGTGGGTAGATTCATATGTTATGAATGATAATTAGTATGAAATGGTGAATGGTTCCATATATTCCTTGGATGATGCTTTTTGGTTCTTAACGTGGTAGTGCATACCTTATATAGAGTATGATTTTTTGGTCTTGATTTTTTGGTCTTGATTTTTTGGGATTCCTTGTGCCTTGTTAAACCTTGGATCTGACTTTCTTGAACTTACATAGGACATATTCGGATGACATTCTCTTAGGACTCTAACAAGTGTCATTATCGAGTTTTAATTGAGATACTCTTGGGACTCGATGATTCCTTGGTCTTTTAGACCTTGGATCTGGACCTTCATGGTCTCACACATTGGTTATATGGTATGGACATGATAAATTGTTATATATTTTATTATATGACATGACTGTGGGAAATTTTGTATATTTAGTTGAATGGCTCAACCATGGTTACTCTGAAACTTCACTATACGACAAGGTTGTGGTTTAAATGATATGTAAATATGTACAGTGAGATCAGGTTGGTTATTTTTTTATTGTTTTCTTGTTATATTAGTTGACACTTGTTTTGAAGGGATGTAGGTATCGCTTTCTTGTTATAGTTGTTCCATGGGAACTTTACTTTCATATTACTTACCTACTGACATGCACATGTTTTAGCTTATTATATTGCACAGTATATATTGTTTAGACATTTGGTTTGTTATATAGTAGGATTATATCTCACACCCTTTTCAGGTCATTGTTGTGTACCTGAATAGACTTTACTAGGACTGTATCTCACACCCTTCAATGGATGCAGTTTTTTCCTCATGCGATGGTCTTTTGATATCAACATGAATAATGACCCATCTTCTGCTATAGTGTGGGTAAGCTTTCCTGACCTGAATCTACCCTTTCAAAACCCTCCCATTATTTTTATACTCAGTAATTTGGTTGCAAGATATCTATGTTTGGATAATCTCACTTCTACACTCTATCATCCGATTTTTCCTCGCGCTTGTGTTGAGGTCGATGTCTCCAAACCACCATCAGAGTGGATGTGGATTTTGTTCGGAGAGGAGCTTAGATGGAAGCATATATTTGTGTTCGAATCATGGCCAATGTTCTTATTGGGGTGTAAAAAACTCGGATATTTCACCTTTGGGGGTCGTCATGTGAATTGGGACCGGCCAGCAGCGGTGCAAGTAGATACAATGGTTGATCACCAGTTGCGGGAGAGTGGTGATTTCTGTGTGCATGAGGATGCGTGTGGGGAAGCTCCAATGGAGCTAGATATTGTCAAGTAACATGGACCTTCAGTTATGGAGGCCAGTATCAGGGAGGCTCTGAAGTAGCAAAGTCCCATGTTATCCACAGTAGATATGAAGAAAGTAAGGCCAAAGGAGTCTAGATCGCGGGTTGAGAACATATTCGCCAGGTTGAAGTATGACTTAGGTATCCTTGGGGTTGAAAGGAATAGTCCCTTAATAGTGGCCTTGGTGATCCCGACATCTCCCTCCAATTCTAAGGAGGGTGAGGTGAAATCAACAGGGAGTGAAATCTACAGTCTCGGTGGCTCTCAAAATAGAGGTTGGGAGGAAACTAATAAGCAGCAGCAGTAGTTTATGGGGCGAGGTTATGAGCAATTCACTGGATCAGAATTGGTGTTGGGGAAGTCTTATTTATCAGATGAAACATTTAACAATGGTCAAAGGAAGTTTGATGATGGGAACATATTGAGGGACTTATACCCAAACAACTTCATCCATATGAAGTCTGGGTTTGGGGGGAAGATATCCGGCCAGAAGAATATGGCAGGTAAAGAAGAGTCTTTAAGTAAGCAGTGGCCCCTCAAAGTTTACTTGAAGATAAAGATTGAGAACCAAATTGATGGCTTAGAATTCCTGGAACCTCCATTGAATGTGGAGGATGACTTTTCATGGTATGATAGTTATATGCTTCCTTTAGTGGATAGTATGGACCAGTGTCAAAGGAAAGCTCCTCGTATCCCTCACACAAAGAATGAAAAAAAGGCATTAGAGATTCGGGGAAATGTATAGTGGTCCAGGGGAAAAATCCAAAGGCATGCATGTATTACTCTTACTTGCCAAAACCTATGGAAACTTGATCAGCCACGAAGGGAAGGAACAAATAAATCTCATCCCTACAGAAGGGATAAAGTGAAGGAGAAACTAGATACAAAAGATACAGAAAAGAAAAGTATGGGTAGTGCTTGAAACTAATTCTGCACTCCAGGGAAGTTATTCTTGAGCAACACATATGACCCAACGTCTTAGAAGATGAAATCAAGAGTATTTATGAACGAAGGTTGCAAGTGGATGCAAAAAAAAAGTAAGAAGTTTTGTTGGATATGAAATATAGAATTATGGCCTAAGGCTTCAATTAGAGAAAAATCAACTCAGAGGAATTTATTCAGACAATGGAAAGGCTGATCTCTCATTTTGAAGAGATTATCAGAGAAGACCTAGCTATCCAGGTTAGTTCGATGCACTGGGAGCTTTATAGAATATTGGGGTCGAGTATTATTATCCTTGTGTTTAATCATTTTGTGATCTCTTTTATCACGTAGTGGTAGGCTTTTGTGAACTTTGGTTTCCTATTTTCCTTAAAAATGATTTTAATAAAAAATTAAATTTGGATTTGGTTTATCATACCTTTTTTTATTAAAATTGATAATGTTGGGGTTATTATATAGAAACTTGATATAGAACACCTGGGCAGGACCCTATTGAGCCTATCTAGATTACTTCCTGCATATTACCTAAGGAATATATAGACCCTGTATTTTTGTTTGATGTAATAAAAGTCAAGGAATCTCACTAAGGTAATGAGGTTTTTTCAGTTGGGTATGACTAGCTGGTTGTGAGATAGTTGAAGGATTCCCACTTATCACATGGAGTAGTTAATTCCTATTTTATCTATATATATTTTTTGATGGAAATATACCTAGGTTTTTTATATTACTACTTTTTGGTTGTATCTCTACCACTATTTTCTTTTTTTATAAAATATATCTTTGTAGTTATTCCTTCCACTCTGTATATATTCCAAGTATCTCATTCCAGGTAGGGATAAATCATTCCATATTATTTTTTAATTAACAAGTGTTAGTTTCCAACCTTTGGAGATTGGTAATGACCTTCAGGTATATAGTGGACTAGTTCCAGTACAAATTTTGAAGGTACCCTGAGTCGGTTCGTTAAAAATTGGTATCAAATGTGGTTTTTTCTTATGTGTCCTTGTTCGGGATGTCTAATAGATTGGATATAAGACTTTTGAGGTATGTTTTGGTGAGTTCATGTCTAGCTCTTTCCATGGATAGCCTCAAGTTTCCATGTGATGTTAGGATGTGTGTCCCTTATGTTCAGTTTTGACATTAATATCATTTTATGATTATGATATTTTAGATTAAACTAAAATTATCCCATTGTCTGATTATTTTCTTCTATTTCTAATATTTAGTAACATTCCATTGATAAATCTTCAATGGGTTCTATAGAAGGGTGCAGTGATAGATTCTTCTCAAGGGAATCCTACCTTGGATCAGAATCTTTTAGAGGCTATCATATGAGTAGTTCATGCCATGGATAAAAATGTATCGTGAGTTTAGAACTAGGATTATGTGGTCAAATCCGAAACTAAGGGAGAAAGGGATAAACCATGAGAGCTTCTACTTGATAAAACCACTTACATTAATTGTAAGAATTAATCCTAAGATGTGGAGGACTGGAAACAAAATCTATAAAATCTTAAACTTCTTATGGAAACTTGAGGCTATCAAGGTGAAGTGTGCAATGTTAAAGATTGAGGGTCCTAGAAATAAATGGTTGGATTATATGGTATAGGGAATTAATCACATGGGATTTAATTGGAAGGTTTTCAAGACCCTATTCATTTATCAGTTCTACCCAGAGTCTCTGATTTTAGAAATGTCTTTGTAATTCCTCTCATTAAAAAGGGAGAGAATTTTGTGTTAGAGTACACCAACCATTTTGAGAAGATGGTTGGTTTTTTTCTAGAGGTGGTGATCAATTATTATCTCAAATATTAAAAAATAACTATATGATTTATGACCAGATATCTAATCATAGATATACATACTGAATCTTACTACATATACTAACACTGTAGATAAAGAAATGGTAGCAGAAATAGATATAGTAGACAAGATGGGATTCTCTATCTCTTCCCGTTCAACCAGCCTTAGTTTCTGTGGTATATAGGGAAAGAATAGAAAATGTCATGATAATTGCAAGGGTGGTGGAGTTGGTTCTCAATAATGGGCCTCCTCTATACAATCAGTAGTAGCCAGCAGTTTTCCCCCGACTTACTACCAGTGTTCCCCTGACTTCTACCAGTGTGGCTAGGTAGGGCACACCTAATGTAATTGTCTCGCACACACAAATACTTGAAATTATTGTGGTTATCAAGGCCATGTGTAGAGGTTCTTCCAAGATATGTCTATGTCCCATTATGAATATGGATCAGTGTATCCAAATTACTCTACAGTGTAGTTGGAAGCTTCAAGTCTATATACTCCATATATAGGTCTCGAGAGTAAAAAACTTTACATGATGGATGATTTTTTGGCAAAAATTGATGAGGGCCTTAGGATAGTGAGAGGTACATTTTTTTCATTTTTTATACCAATAACCCTATTTGATATAGGTGTCTTGCACTGATTTATATCTTCTCTTTTTTTATATTCTAAATCATACAATGGAGATAATTTCATTCATTTTAGAGCTAGAGACACATCTGGGAAAAATAAAATATAAAGGGTTTCATTGAAATATGTTTTCTCTACCGATAGATAACATAGAGTTGGTCTAGGAGTTATTGGTTCTTGATCTGGATCTAATCATCATCATCATCATGATGGATTTTCTAATCACTCACCATACTCAAAATTAATTATTATCACTCAAATTTTTAATTATTTATAACCTAAAAAATCTATTGGATATTTTAGGGAGAGTGGGATTAGAGGTTTCTTCATTAAAGACCTTCATACCGATAGCTTAGGAGTTTTTTGTCTATTGTTTCAGCTGAACTCAATGATGTTTCCTCTATTGTTGACCTTAATTTAGTTTTTCTAGAGTTACCCAATTTTTTCCCAAATGAATCCTCTATCATTACTTTATAAATGTATGTGGAGTTCATGATCGATCTGGTTTTGGGTACTCAACTGATCTCAATAACCTATTATTTAAAGGCCCCTTCATAGCTAAAAGGGCTCAAGATCAAGTAAAGTGATTTTATTGAGAAAGGTTTTGTTTTCCCTAGTGTTTTTTCATGGGAATCCCCATGATCTTTTCCAAGAACGCTTATGGTTCACATAATTTGTAAATGGACTATCAAAAGTTGAATCGGTTGACTATTAATAATAAGTATCATTTTCCCCATGTGAATGACTTATTCGGTCATTTAAGGGGGTGGAAGTTGTTTTAAAAAATTTATCTTTGGTCAGATTATAATCATTTCAGGGTTCAAGAGTCTGATATTTTGAAGTCTATTTTGAGTATAATGTGTCTCCATTATTAATATCTTGTAATTCCTTTTGGATAAACTAATGATATTTTAATTTTTTTTTCATTGATGAACTGGATATTCTATTAGTATATTGACAACTTTATCATCATTTTTGGGATAACATACTTTTTTATTCGAGATTTGTGTGTGATAATTAGAACTATATGAATTATTTTTTTGAGATACATAGGAGTTAAAAACATTATGGGAAGATTTGAAAATGTAATTTTTGGATTCAAGAAGTTATTTCAATGGGGAACACGTGATTTATAAATATGGACTATCATCTGATCCTGAGAAGGTGGAGGTTGTCTTGTCGTGGGAGGATCCACCAAATATCCTTGATATATGAATATTTCTACATTTGGATAGAATTTATCAGTAGTAAGTTAAATATTTATCAAAGTGTTCATCACCCTTGAATTCTCTTACCAAGAAAGGGATGAATCTCATATGGGATGAAAATTTTCAGACATCTTTTGATAATTTGAAATAGCTTCTAAAACCATATCATATTTTTATCTTACTTAATCATGGTAAGGGGTATGTTGTTTATTTTTATGCTTCTAGTGTTGATGTGGGTTGAGTGATTATATAGGATGACCACGTTGTGGCCTCTGGATCTCTTTATCTTTGTCTACTTGAGACAAATTACCCCAACCATGATTTTGAGCTTGTCTATACTATGAATGTGCTTAAGTGTTGAAGATTCTACATTTTGGGGAAAGGTTCATGATATTTTATAATCATAAGAGTATTAATTATATATTTTTTTAGAATTAAATGAATTTTAGTCATTTAAAATGGTTTTAATACCTATATATGTTCAACATCTACATTGCCAACACCCCATGGAAGGGGAATGTCGTCACTAATTCTCCTAGTAAGAAATTTCCACCAAAAACTGTTTTAGAATTGTAGAAATAGTTGATCCTAATGGATATTTTTTTTAGTTGAATATAGATTATTATAAGGTGGTTCAACTATGGTTATTAATAGTATTTATTTATCATCATCTCTCATTGAGTCTATTTTGTAGGACCAGTAGTATGATGACAAAATCAGTGGAATCAGAGAATCCTTATGTGGTGGGAAGATGATTTCTAGTTAGTATCCCCATAATTATAGTATTTTCCACTTTGGGGACCATTTTTTCATCCCATCATCTATAATGAATTAATTATTTTAGGATTATCATGGTTATTTGTGGGTCATTCACCCTCATTATATAAATATGTTTTATGACATGAGGCAGCATTTCTAGTGGCAGGGTTTGAAGTGTAACATTACTAGTTATGTGTCTTGTGGTTATAAATACCTAAAAATAAAGGCAAAGAACCTAAAACCTTTGAGTCTTCTCTAGACTCTTTTAGTGATAGTTTTGAAATGGGAGGAGGTGTTTATTGATTTTTTTGGGTTATTATGGACTCCCTGTGGAAAGAATGAAATATTAGTGGTGATTTGTTGATTGATGAAATTGTACAATTTAATTCCAATAAGGGACACCACTAAGGACAAAGATCTAGATAATATTGATTTGTAAGAGATTTTTAGGTTTCATGGGGTTCACTATGTTATTATATTGAACAAGGATCTTAGGTTTACTTCATGATTATAGAAGAGTATCCAGGGGTGATGGGGACTCAGTTCAGATTGAGTATAGCTTACCATCCATAGAAGAATGGTTAGATTAAGAATTCAATTCAAATTCTAGAGGATATGATCTATTCCTATGTCAAATATTTTGGTGTATTGTGGGATATCCATCTGGGAAAAGTTATGTTTTACAATAATAATAGTTGATATTCATTGATCTGAATAGCTCCCTCTAAGTATTTCTACAACTGCCCATGTAGTTCACCTCTTCATTAAGAAGAGTTGGATGAGGCCACACTTATGGGATAAAGTCTCAGTCATGAGACATTAGTGAGGATTTGGGATATATATCTCTGATTGGTTATGACTTAGAGTTGGTAAAAATTATAAGCAAATATTTAGGGCTATTCTTCAGGTTTTTTTCTTTGGTGATTGAGTATTATTGATATTTTCACCACATTTGGGTCACCACCAGCTTGGAAAAAAGAGGAATTTGACCCCAACATATCTTTTCCTATTTGAGGTCACTAAGTGTCTTGGTTAGGTTTCTTATCGGTTGGTATTTCACTCTTAGTTGATTAGTATACATGTTTAATTCCACATATCTTAGCTCAAGAAATACCATCTTAATCCCTCTCATGTTCTGAGTTGGGAGGAGATTGAGTTGGATTTATAGGACTCTGTAATGGAGAAACTATTGGATATCATTGATTCTAATTTTTTTTTGGGAAGTCTATTGCATTGGTAAATGTTTTGTGTCTATATATATTGTATTCTCATGAGACTTGGGAGCACGAATCGTTGGCGAGATAGCAGTGTCATCACCTATTTTTGGAGAATCCTTATTTAGAGTGGATTTTTGGTGATGGAATGTCCTATGGTGGGGATAATTGAAATATTCAGGTTAATTTACACTCTAATTTTTAATGTTTAAGAGGTTTTACTATGGTTTCATGTGGTGTCAGGGGTAATTTGGGAGTTTTCTAAAGGAAATGGTGGTTGTAAAACAAGTTCATGTCGTGAAAGGTTCATTCACTATGTGAACGTGTTTATTTTTAGAATATATGAGTTTTTATTTCATGGAATGGAAATAAATTGATATATTAATTTTTCCACATCATGAATTGATCACTCTAGATTTTAATCTGAGGTGACACATTCTTCAGCATAAATGAAACTCGGAGGATTTATGTTATGAATTGATGATCAATGTTGTGAATAATTTCTACCTGGTGGTATTTAATTTTTCATACATTTTTCCCCAATCATTGATATTATTTTTCTTCTCTCAAAGTCTAGGGCTACTCCAGTCATCATTGGGTGGACCCCTCTCTCCTGAACCTCTTTTGTTTGGTTCTTTGATCTCTAGCATGGTTGGTTGCATCTCTATTGGTAAGTGTGACTCCCCTTCTCATTTTCATCATTTCTATTGGATTTGGAAGCAGTATTGTGTTTAATTTTTGAATTATATGGATCATTATTTATCTTTATCAGTCCTTTGTATACTAATTCATTCTTTTTTATTTTCTGGTGGTTGACCATCATGTTGGTTTTGGTGTAGCATGAGATTTACTTGATGTATGAGTTGATCTAAACTCTCTGTCGACCCTTTTTTTCTATGGAATTGGTTTCTAATATATGAGTATTTATGTTAGGGCCTCCATTAATTTTTCTTTATTTACTTATTTCTGATGTTTATATATCACGTCGTATTTATTTTGTAACCCGAGATCGAGGTAGGTGGTTCTATCTCTAGAATAAGACTTGTGAACCATAATTTCTCTTGGTTTTATAAACTATTTTCTAAATGAATTATCATTATTGAATTATTTTTGTTTGTACATTAATTTTTAATAAATTATGGATTTACCCTTGTTTTGGTAATGAAAAATGTATATTTCAACTCATTGTGAAATGGATTGGGAATTTGATTTTCAAAGTAGTTTTTTGATGAATAAAGGGTGGTTTGGAACTGATTGTGAAATTTTAAATCCCTTTGAAGTTGATTTGATATATTCTACACATGGGAGCCCTAGGTACCTAGGTTTAGGTTTTAGTATTATGTTTTTTTCTGTTATTTCTATAGGGGGTTCACTCATGGAGTTTTCCTCTATTCAATTGGACATTTTTTTATAGGGAATCGAGTGTGCACTAGTCATTGTTTTTTATCATGGTATGAGGGACCTAGCTATCTTGAACTTTGTTATACAATGTGTTTTTAGAATTATTCATTGGCTTAGGCTGTTTGGATTGATATATGTTCTTTGATAAATATAACTTCTTTGTTGGAATTATGCTTTGAATCTATTTTACCTAGATTGTTTTATAATTAAGGGAAATGGTGATTTATTTACCATGATTTTTATATAAACCTATTATATTGATTATCATTCCCTGTTTTTAAAAAAATTGATCATGTTAGGATTATTTAACAAAGACTTTATATGGAAAACCTGAGTGCAATCCTACTAATCATGTTTATCTCACACCCTTCACATTCCCTTAGGAATGTGTATACCTTGTATTATCTTTTGATATAGGAAAAGGCAAGGAACTATAGTGAGGAAGTTAGGTTTTTATCAGCTGGGTATGGGTAGCTGGTGGTGAGATGGTGGTACATTTCCCTCATATCACATGGAGTATTTTTTTCTTATTTTAGCTGTCCCTTTTGGTTTTTGAACATGTACCTTGGGTTTTTATCTTGCTACTTTTGGGGTTGTATTGATACCATTATTTTCCTTAGTTTAGGGAATATATTTCTCTAATTATTATTTACACTATGTATATATTCCATATATCTCATTCTAGGTTTGTAAAAATCATTCCATCATGTTGTTTTCTAATTCTCGAGTGCAAGTTGTTAGCTCATGGGGATCAATAATGCCCTTCAAGACTGTAGTGGATCAGCTTGGGTACCAGTTTTGAGGGTATCTCAGGTCAGTGCATTAAACAGACATATTTTTAATCATGGGTATTAATATAGATGTCATTATACTTCATTTATTTGGTATTTTCCATGTATTAAATCCAAATTCCCATTTTATGGGTTATAAATGATGAAAAAATCATTTCTATAAACACTTTTCTACTCATTGAATTTATATGAAACCCATTTTTAATTCTTCCCATATTATTTATGAAATGATATTATTATGATGTATGATCTATTTGGTATACATGAATTAAGACATATGATGGGTGTACCCTAATAGTGCTCCAATGTATTGGCTACTGAATTAATCTCTAGAGATGACATGTTTTATGATACCTTAGTGAATAAAATTGGTAATATGTTTTTGGAAACCTTGGTATCAATCCTTGGTGATATGATTATGAAAGAAAAATTTCTTTAATTTTAGCCAAATATCCTTGTTATGTATTATATACTTATGATTATTCTCTCATGTGATGCCCCATGTCTTATCCATGATGATCCCTCATGTTTGATTTCCTTCGTTTATCCATTACTGGTCTTTATGATCACCTATTTAGATTAATTATGTCCCTAGGAATTCAATTGTAGTGAGGAGTCCTAGAATGGAATAATAAAGGAGTATTTCAGGAGGATTAAATAAATTTTATGTTTAATATTTCCTTATTACATAATTTTTTATGTAACTAGTTTCCAACACACTAATCCTAAAAAGATCCTTCAATGTTATTAATGTAATATTTTTTCAAATAATTTTATTTAAAATCATGTATAAAAACTGAAGGTCGCCATAGTTGGTATCAAAGGTATGTTTTAGTTATTTTTAAAAACTAGGACCCTAAATTTTTTTAAAAAATTCTAAGCCTAAGTCTAATATTAATAAAAAATCCTGAAATTTTGGTAAAGTATAGAGTGTTTGGTTTCCTAGATATGAAATCCATGTTTGGATACTACAAGTGGATATGGATCTAGCATAGATGTACCTTGGGGTAATAACCCCAAAAGGAATCATTCGGTATTAAATAAACCTATATCTGGTGCATGATAAAGAGGCCTTATTGCACACCTGGCTTGACACTCCTGAGGGAAATGCTATGGTTAATCACATTATTTTTATAAACACTTGTAAATGATATATAGTCAATGTAAAAATAATAATATTGAAGTATAACAACCTATAACCATTCTATAAGAATATTTTAGGACTAAAAATTAATTTAGAATTATTATTTTATGATTTAAAATAGTATTAAATTTATCAATTAGGTTTTATTCTTCTATAAAGATGGTAGGAAATATGAGGATTCATTTAAATAATATATTTGATGGACAATGAAAAAAGTTTTTCCTAATATGATAGAATACAGATTTGAAAATTTTATGATAATGATGAACTAGTTAAATCAAGTCGTGAATAACAACATAAACCAGGCAGAGTGTCTATATTCACCAAGGTAGGAACACCTAGTAGTTGAATCCTTAATGCCTCAATGACCACTTTATTTTAGTGAAACATATGATTCATTACTCACATAACAATGGATCAATACTTTAGAAATCATATTTTTTTATACTTCATCTTTCAGAGTAAGAGAGGTTTACATTGGTAGAATATTTTTTAGATGGAGGATTTCAGTAGTGGTATACAATAATCAAGAACACGAATCCAAAGGATGAGGTGAAATCTATGGAGTGGGAAGTTAGGGAAAGTTAATCCCATGGATTTTATCAAAGAGAAAATAAATTATAGTAGGGGTTTTGATATAAAATTTACAAGGATTTCATAATACGCTTTAATATTTTTCATTGAGTATGATGGAATGACTGGTCGATTCTTTGGTAAGCTAAGAACTCCTATGTTGAGATCTCTTTTAATCCAAGACTTTGGGAGTTGTGAGGATAAAGTGTGTTCTGATATGTAATTATAAATGGATTACTTTAGAGATTCATAGTGTTTTTATAGACTAATGATAATGGGATTATTGAGCTAGATTTTAGAAATAATTTCAACTATGAAGAAACAAAAACCACCTATGTGAAACAAATGTGGGAAGAAGCATTTGGGAAATTCTATACAAGTAAGTGTAAAGTATTAAAATTGCAGAAGATATGGAAATCTAGCTCATAAAAATCATGGATATATAAACCCTTAACATATGAATTCCAATAACAAAGGGAAGATAGTTCAAGTACAACCCATAATGCAATGCTTCAAGTGTGCGGAGCATGAAATATTTTCTAATCAATGTCCAAATCAGAAGATAATAGAGGTAAACCACCATCAACCACAACATGGTTTGAGGGAGAAAGTTCATTATTTTTTAATCATGATAGATAAAATTGAGGCTCTAAATGATTTTGTGGAAGGTACCCTGATCATACACTCTAATATTACAAAAACATTATTTGATTCTGGTTCTACACATTCTTTTATTTCATTAATTTTTTGAAAGAACATCATATTAAACCCTTAATTTATAGTGGTATAGTTATTGGTTAAAAATATTAGAGGAACTATTAAATAATCAAGGATATATAGGGATTTACCAATTAACTTTGGTCAATAAAATCTCTCTCCAAATCTAGCGCTCATTCTGACGGTGTAACTTGACATAATACTTGGGAAGGATAGGTTTTCAAATTACAATGCCAAGATAAACTATATAAGTAAGTAAATTTTAGTTGTCTTAAGGGGATAACCAGCAATTATCTTTAAAGGAGAGATATACCGACCCGATTCTTATCAAGAACCGTCTTCTATATCATTCTTTAAAGAAATTATTAGTGAAAAAGAGGAAGAAATTGGATATAATATCTCATATTTTATGTGTATTATTTTTAAATATTATATGGATTATTTTCCAGACCAGTTGTTGAGACGATGTGCAATTTTGAGGCCTGATGTTTCCATAACATATATTCAAAATATATTAAATCTATTAAATAGCATGTGGTGTGGTTTTATTGAAAAAGTGGAATAACTCTAAGATAGGTTACCATATTAGAAATCTAAAGGGACCGTTGAGTTCATAATGGCAGCTTTAGCCTAGAAGTGACTTCATATTAGCTCGTTCTGGCCATTTGGAAAAAAAATTCATGAGCATGAAAGTAATAAAATAAATTTACTTAAGAATTTATTTTAGTTATTTCAATGAAATGACTTTTATATTCTTTAAATATATGGATATGGAAACTGTCTCAGGGTTGGGTTCTAAACCCTAAAGGCCTAGACGCCATTGGAAGAGAGCATTCTTGGAAGATGACAATGGATAAGAATCATATAATGGATTTTCATGCCAGTGGAGTTAGAGGATCTCATCAACAAAGGATAAGAAACTATTCATTTTCAATGATTGATCTGAACTCTTAGTAGGATATTCGTTTTATGTTGATTTATTCAAGGTTCATGATTCCTACTATGAATGCGGATCAATCGACCAATATATTAATCGGTGGATCATGCATATTTGTGGGATGGGTAAATTATAGGTTGATTTGGGAGAATTAATTTGAATCTCTTCATTTTTTATATTAAGAAAAAGAATATAGATCAAAATGATTGAGGATCATTCCACTTTTTTTTGTTCTTTTCTCCGTTATTTCTACAATTCACCATGTACGTTCATTGATTGTCTCGAGGTTTGAAAAATCTCGATAGATTTATCATTTAATATTATTTTCTTAGCGCAATGATATAATATCATAGATCTAGGATCATCATGACATGACTAAGGTGTGATGGTGGTTGTGGTAGGGAATCGGATGACGAAGGATGCCTGATTTCTCATTCTTTGGTGTTTTTTGGTTCTTAATGTAGAAAATTGATTTGATCTATTATTCCTGTATATCTAAGGCTATAAATTGTTGATTTTCAATGGAGAGGATGATATAAAGGGTTTCCTTGAGTTTTATAACAAGTTGTGGCTGGATCAAAGGCTAGAGCAACGAATGAGGTACATAGAAGAAGAACAAGAGATTCTGGAAAATCATGATTCACGCATCATATAATCCAAGATTACACATTGTGTAGGGCCACATGACGGTGGTAATAGGGTTTGGCCGAAGTTAAGGATCACACAGCCTGTGAACCCTATCACATGATGGGTGACCATCTCCGGTTGACTCAGTGTATACTCTAGAGAGTACATGGTCACGGACATACCATGTACTCCTACACAGACATGTCTTGGAGTATACAGACTAGTATATGGACATGTTTTTGGTACACGGACATGGTTAGGAAACATGGAAATGATATCATATGTATCTACACACTGTATATATACTTATACATGTCATGTATATGGATACTACATGTTGTGTGAGGATTTTCCACAAGGGTAAGACATGGGATAGATGGATGTGTCATTTTACCCTTGGGAAATGTCATATACTCCCATAAAGAGTGCTTGAGGATCTTTGTTTTCTTAGTTTGGATGAGTATAGGTTGAGTGCATTCCCTTGGTCCTTTCCCTTGAGGGTACAATGTGGCATTACATCAACATCACTGTATTGTGATACCCTATAGAGGTCGAGTCTCAAATAGAGTTGTGGTGTCCCCCCATAAGACTAGAGTGTGATCCTCTATCATTCTTAGTTCCCTAATTAGAGTTTCTGGAATAAATGTGACCTCCTTGAGTAGAGAGTTGATCCACCATCTAGTAGGCCCCATCGGTATGGTTGGTTAAATCATTGACCTACAATCCCCTATGTAGCGGGTTGATCCAGATTGGGTCTGTGGTGTCCCCCGGTGGTTCTAGGCATGACCCTCTATCTATGTATCAACATATTCTTAGACCACTGATATTTATTTTGGTATGCCCCAATGAGATATACCTATTCACCAAGTGTCTTTGATGACTTCATGGCTTAATGAGAGAGTTCTCCCGGAACAAGATTTTCTTCAAGAAGAATCCTTTAGCTGACAGTTGGTTATGACTTCATGATGGCATGGTGTCTCTTCTGAGTATATCTGGATTTTTTTATAAATTGATTTTTGTATCTTGAATTAATCTGAATATAATTGGTTCTTCATGTTTAGTGTTTTCTGTGTGTCCTAATGAGTTTTTTTATATTCACACAGGCATGGGTTTTTCCCGCATGTGTCATGTCTTGTGAAGACGAAGGTCCTTTTGATGGTGTTCTAGGAAGAAATGGAGCAATTGGATAGTATCTAGAGCTTGAAAGACTAAGGTGTTTATTAGGAGTGTGCTTTTGGACTATTCCTTTCCCTCAGAGCTAGATTGACTCTTTATATTTTTGGGTTGGGCATGTTTTTTTCCCATTTTATGTTTCCATCACTTTACTATAATAAATTTTTTTGTGGGATATTTGATGTATGCATGCATTGTTTCAGTTGTTTAACATTTCATCATGGTGTGATACTGGAGATGTGTTCATGTGTACAGTTAATTTAGGCTATTTCCTCCCATTTTGGGATATGCCTACAAAGCGTGGGTATCCATCTCCTAGCCTATTAGAGGTGGGAATGGGGTAGTCATTGGTCAGACCTTGGTTGGTCAGGTCATGATAGAGTGGTATTGGAGGAGGTCAGTTTAACTTTATGACCTGAGTCTATGAGATTGGTTTGAGGAAATAGTTTTTAGTGTTTCACGTTCGGCTTTGAGGCTAGGGATTCCAATATTGTTGAGACTGAAAATGTATCCATACACCAGGACTCTGATCACCTTCATTTTGACTCGGTACATGAAAATGATGGTTTTAGAGAAATAATGGTATATGCATCATATAGGAATGGATTTTTTTCATGTCCTTCTTGACTCAGCTCCCCAGATATACACTTTTAATCGTGGTAAATATTTTTTTATTTTAGGATACCTCTACATAGACAACCAGCTAGGATCCCACAACATGATTATGAGAAAATTTTTCCAATTGATGAGGCATCCATTCAGGGACTTGTACCTGAGATAACACCTTCTGGTTGTTTACCAACTATACCACCACCTGTTGAGCAGAAACAATCACCAACACTACCCACTAAGGATGCACAGCTTCTGAGAGAATTGAATGAGTTTTAGAGGAAATTACCACCCATGTTTCAAGGTGAGATAGAACCCTTGGTGGATGAGTACTGGCTAGAGTTAGTTACTCATTTTTTATGCCTTTTGAGGATGCCTACCAATCATATAGAAGTCCTGGAATCGATTCTTTTTAGGTCTCTTCAGGGCGATGGTGGATCTTGGTGACTCAATAACATGATGAGATAACTCTCACTTAGATAGAATTCAAGTGTCTTTTCAGAGATGAGTTTTATCCATCCATGCTATGATCGGTACACATATAGGAGCTTCTATATCTGTATCAGGTAATTATACATGTGGCAGATTACTCAAAGAGATTCAATGATCTCTCGAGTTACTCTATGGATATGGTACGAGACCAATTCTTCAGGGATTAAACTTTTGAACAAGTATTGTGCTAAGTCATCATGGAATCAATGGTTTCTCTTAGAATAACTACCAATTATAGTGTTCTTGAAATAGCCTTGTTGGTAGAACATTTTTTAGCAGAGCAGACCGAAGTAGTAGGAGATAGTAATGGGAACTCGGTAGCTTAGAACTCAGTTGAAGGTATCTCATGATAGTGACAGGGATTCAAGTGGATCAGATGTTTCAAGAGGTGATCCCAACACTCAAGTTCAGTGATATAAGGCTCTTAGGGTGGCTCAAATTAGCCGAGGGATAGGGATCTAGTGGGTAGGGATAATTCTAGCTACTAGTTAAGGAGGAATATGATCCTGAGGATCCTGGGATGATACGAGGTATGATTTGTGTCTTTTCTACTTTAGTTGTAGTATTGATAGAAATAGGTTCTAGATCTTACATCCTTTCCACTTCTATTTTTTAAAACATAGATATTCTGGTTTGGATTTTGACTCAACCCTTATAGTTGGAGACTCTGACGGGTGGTGACTCGGTGATTTCACACTTTTACTAATAGTGTGACCAGATGCTTGGAGGCAAGATTTTTTTATTGGATCTCTTTGTTGCAGCAATGAGGCCTTACAAAGTCATTTTCAGTATAGAATATATCTATATAGTTCATTCCCAGATAGACTATTTTATGCATAAGATGCATTGTGTCTACAGTAACAAATTGTGGTTTTCTTTTGTGGGTGAAAATGGAACATTTATGGATCAGAATGAGCTCACACATAGCGGAGTATAGCCTATTACTCACCAGTTATCCAGAATGACTCTGTGGGTAGTGGATACTTTGGGATATCATTTTCCTGAAATGGTGGTGGATTATGAGGGCATATTTCCTAAGGACGTACTGGGTTTACCTCCCCATAAAGAGGTATATTTCAGAATTAACTTAAATCATGTGATGACACTGATATCTACACCATCATATTGTGTGGCTCCCATTGAGCTTCTAGAGCTAAGGATGCAATTGGGGGATTTTTAGTAGAAGGTATTCATGACACCCAATGTTTCACCCTGGGAAGCCCTAGTTTTGTTTTCTAATAAGGAAGAAGGAATATTGATGTTATGTTTTCATTATTAGTGCTTGAACTAGGTGAATGTGAAGAACAAGTATCCACAACTGAGGATCAATGACCTCTTTGATCAGTTGAGTGGGAAATATGGTTTATGAATATTGACCACGTATCGGGCTATCACTAGTTTTGAGTACAGGATGAGGATATACTGAATACAGCCTTCATATTTCATTATGGTCACTATGAGTACTTGGTGTTGATATTTGGTGTGAAAAATTTCTCCATCAGTGTTCATGGGACTCAGGAATTGGATCTTTCTTCCTTTCATAGACCAGTTCGTGGTAGTCTTTATCAATGAAATCCTAGTTTCTTCAGTGTCCGAGGAGGAGCATGCAAGATAATTGAGGATGATCCTAGACACACTCTAAGAGATTAAACATTATGAAAATATCTCAATTTTTACTTTTGGATTTGATAGGTCCATTTTATAGTATAATTCAGCTCATAGGATTGATTTATAGTTGATCTAGTGAAGGTTGGGGTAGTGCTTTCTTGGTAGCCACCCAAGAGTGTCACTGAGGTGAAGTGTTTCCTTGGATTGACCAGGTACTATCATAGTTTTGTACATTAATTATCCAGAGCGGAAGCACCCTTAATAGCCTTGACTATGAAAGGGAATCCTCTCTTGTGGACATAAATGTGCTAGTAGTGCTTTCAGGAGCTGAGGTAGTGGTTGATGAGAACTTCCATCTTGAGGTTACCAGAGGAAGGTATTGAGTATGTAGGGTTCTATGATGAATCAAGAACTACAGTTCATTTTGTTATGATGAAGAGGTAATTATTTATTTCCTATTGTTCAAGATAGTTGAAACCATATGAGAATAACTACATCACCCATGATCTTGAGTTAGCAGTGGTAGTCATTTCCTTGAAGATGTGGTGACAGTAACAGATGGGTGAGAAGTTTATCATTTATTATGAACACAAGAGTCTCAAGTATATCTTCTCTCAGAAGGATCATAACTTGATATAGAGATGGTGGATAGAGTTCCTCCAAGACTATGACTTTGAGATTTTATATACTCTTATTTGTCCTTTGTGGACATGGATAGTTCTTTATATCTTTAGTCGATGGTTGTTACCCATCCTCTTCTATAGAATGTCAGGGATTCTCTACATGGAGATACTGACTATGTGACCTTATATACTAATAAATTCATTGAACATGCTCCTGATGGATATTCTGAAGGTGGGGAGCATGATATCCTTTTCAGAGGACATGAAATAGTTCCTATGACATTATAGGAGAAGGTATTTTAGGAGTTTCATACATCCTCTTTAGAGGTAAATCTAGTTGTGTATAATATGTATAAAGACCTCTGACATCATTTTTGTGGCCAAACATGATGAAAGGATTTGTAGAGTTTTTCTCTCTATGCCTTGATTGTCAGAATTTTGAGGTTGAGAACCATGTTCCAGTAGGTTTAACACAACACCTTGAGGTTTCATAGTATAAGTGGGAAATAATATCCATGTAATTCTTGATGGAATTACCTCATACACCCAGGAGACATGATTCCATCTGGTTGATTGTAGACTAACTCACCAAGTTGTCCCACTTCCTAGCTAGATGAGAGCAGATTGAAGTAGAGATCTTGTAATTCCTATACCTAAAGGAGATAGTTAGAATCCATGGAGTTCCATCAAAGATCATTTCAACCAATGATGCTCACTTAAAATCCTGGTTACGGAAGGGATTATATGAGGTGTTTGGGACACATTTATGCTTGAGAATTGTGTTCCACCCCCAAACTAATGGCCAGAATGAGCGGACTATTCAGATTCCCAAGGACATGTTGTGATATTTCATGTTAGTATTTTTCTTCAGTTGGGAGGATCACATACCTGTGGTGGAGTTTTCATTAATAATAGCTACCATTACACCAATATTATAGTACCATTTAAGGATTTTTATGAGCAACCATGCAGGTCACTACTTTGTCGGACTGACCCAAGAGAGTAAACAATCATGGGCACGAAATTGGTGTGAGCTAAAAAAGAGAAGGTTCAAATCATCCATGAGTGGATGAATATAGCACAGATCTTTCATAATCCATATGCTGATAGGCGATAGAGGCAGTCAGAGTTCGATGAAGGATACCACGTGTTATTTAGGGTCTCACCTAAATCTAGATTGTGGATATTTGGATGTGGTGCAAAGTTATCTCAAAGATTCATTAGTCTTTTTCAGATACTGAGTAGATTTAGTGAGGTGTAATACGACTTAGATGTACCAACATAGTTGGACCGGGTATAGGACGTCTTCCATGTGTTTTAGTTAATGAGTTTCATGCATAACTGATCACACATTATCAACTAGGGTGAGATATACATTGAGGATGGAGAAACCATTTCTGAGTACCTAGTATAGATTGAGGATCGAAAGGAGAGGATCATTTATGGGTGGTTGATTTCTTTGGTGTGTGTCTAGTACCAGCACGAGAATCTCCAAGAGAGAACATAGGAGTGGGAGGCATAGATTTATGCTCAGTACCCAAATATCATTGTGTAGCAATTGTTTTGGATTTTCGGGATGTAAATCCCCATGGTGGGGATAATTCAATGTCTTGAATTTTCTATGTGTTATTTTTAAATGTTATATGGATTATTTTCAAGACTAGGTGCTAAGAAAGCATGCAATTTCATGGCCCAATGTTCTCAGAATAAATTCTTGAAATATATTAAATATATTAAATATAACACATGCGTGGTTTTCATATAAAGTGGAATAACTTCTAAACAGGTGCTTGGATTAGAAATCTAAGGGCACTATTGAAATTATAATGGTGTTTTTACCCTATACATGGCATAACATTAGCCGGTGTTAGTCGTTTGTGAAATATTTTTCACAGGTGTTAAATAAATAAAATAATTTAACATAAGAATTTATTTTATTCTTTTCATCATAGAATCCTACATCATCTTTAAATATACGGCCATGTAAATTATCTTAGGGTTGGCCCATAAACCCTAGGGACCTAGATTCCATTGGAATATAACTTTCTTGGCAGAAGAAAATGGATC
Source organism: Viscum album (assembly GCA_963277665.1). Lineage (NCBI taxonomy): Eukaryota > Viridiplantae > Streptophyta > Magnoliopsida > Santalales > Viscaceae > Viscum > Viscum album. The sequence goes on from OY728141.1 coordinate 520,450,378, forward strand.
AAAATCAGATCATGGATCGTCGCACTAGTGGAGTTTGAGGATCTCATTAATAATGGAAATGCAACCGTTCTTCATCAATGATTGATAAAAAATCTTGGAAGTATGTTTATTTTACGTGGATTTCTTCCCCATTCTTGATTCCTATGATGAACATGGATCAATCGATCAATGGATTGATCTGTGGATCGTGCGTATTTGAGGTATGGGTATATTATAAGGTGATTTGGGAGAATTACGTTAAATATATTTACTATTTATCTTATGGGAACAAATCAAGATCAACAGGAAAATTGATCAAGGCTCATTCCTCTCATTTTTTTATGTTATTTTCTCCCCTGGTTCTATGATTCACCACATGTGTTTTTCATTTGTATTAGGGTTCAATGAATCCCAGTTGATGGATTATCATGTACTCATTTCTTGTAACAAAAATATGATATCGTATATCTAGGATTATAATGACACGATGGAGGTATGACTAAGGTTTCAGTAGAAAATTATATGAAAATGAATTGTCGATTACTCTTTCTTTGGTGTGCAATGAAGAATTTCTATTTGATCCATTCTTCAAGAAAATATGAGGTCAAAACTTGTCAATTGTCGATGGAAAGGCTCGAGCTAAGTGTTTCCTTGAGTTTTCCAGCATGGCATGGTTAGATTGGTGACTAGAACGATGGTGGAGGCACATCGAGGAAGAACGATCAATTTGAAAAAATCATGATCCACACAGGGTGTAATCCTGGATGACACTTCATGACCCCCCTAACTCTAGTGTCAGGGTTTGTCTGAAGTTAAGGATCACACAGTGTATTACCCCTGTTACATAGAATGTGACCCTCCCTGATTGAGTTGAGACATACTTTAGAGATTACAAAGACACATGTTGGAGTTTACAGTCACAGACATGCTGTGTACTCCTAAACAGAAACATCTTGACATACACGAACTTGTACATGAACACCGTTTTGGTATATGGACACGACCAGGTGAAATTGGCAGGATACTGTGTGAATATACATGTCGTGTATATCCTTCTACACATCGTGTATATGGAGAATATTTGTTGTGTGAGGATCTTCTACATGGTTAGAACTTGGGATATCTAGACACGCCATAGGCTCCCATCAAGAGTGCTTGAGGCTCTTCATTTTATTAGTTTGACTGGTATAGATTTATTTCATTACTATAATCATTTCCCTTGAGGTTACAGTGTGTAATTACATACACATCCATAGATTGTGATCCTCTCTAGAGTTTTAGTCTCAGATAGAGTTATGGTGTCCCTTCGTGAGACTGGAGTGAAATATTCTATCATACATAGTTCCCTAGTTTGAGTTTTTAGAATCATTGTGAACTCCTTGAGAAAATTTTTGATCGTCCATATAACATACATCATCAGTAGGGTTTGGGAAATCATTGACGTATGATCCCCTACATAGCAGGTTGATCGAGATTGGGTTTGTGGTGTCACCAACTGGTTCTATGAATGACCTCTATCTGTGTATTAGAGTCTTATTAAACTAGTGCACTTTCTTTGAGTGGTTCCCAATGAACTATACCTCTTTATCGAGTGTCTCTAATTATATCTTGGCTCATAGAGTGATTTCTCCCAAAACATTTATTTTATATAGTATAATACTATGGTTGACAGTTAGTTATGACCACTTGATGGTGTGGAATATCCTGAGTATATCTGTCTTGTTTCTATTATAAATTTATTGTTGTATGTTGTATTGAGCTGACTGTACTTGGTTACTCATGTTTAGTGTTTTCATAGAATCCTACTGGGTATTTTAAAACCTACCACTGCATAATATTTTCCCACACATGTCATGTCTTGTGAAAACTAAGACCCTTTTGATGCTATCCTAGGAGGATAGGGCGCGGGTGGAGCATAGCATGATCTTGAAAAACTAAGGTGTTTATCGGGAGTGTTATTTTGACCAATTCCTCACCCTTGGTTCCAGTAGGACTCTTTCCAGTTTTGGGTTAGGATTTTTTTATCACCTTTTCTGTTTTCATCACTTTACTATCATACTCTATTGTGGTATATTATATGTATTAATTCATTATTTTAGTTTTTTTATATTTCATAATAGTGTGGGATTAGATATGTGTGCATTTTTATAGGTACTTTTGGCTAATTCCTCACATTTGTGAGATATGCCTACTCGGCGCTGGTCACCATCCCCTGGCCTATTGAAGGTAGGCTTGGGGTAGTCATGGGTCAGACCTCCGCAGGTTGGTTCATGACAGTGAATGTATAAATATAAGGGATGTACTAATTATTCTAGAATACATTGATGTATTTCATGATGAATTACAGAGACTTAACCCAGAAGTAGAGATATATTTATCAATTGAACAAAAAACCTAGATATAATACAATATCAAAGAACCTATAGATAATAGAATATGTAGAGTTATAAGAATTAAGGAAGAAACATAAATATATTTTTAAATAGGGTTTTATTCATTCAAGTGTGAGTCCTTGGGTAACACATGTTATCTTAGTGAAGAAGAATGATATATTAATGTAGTTATGTAATGATATTAGATAAATTAATGGGATCATAGTGATGTAAAAATACCCTCTTTTAAGGATTGATAATTTGTTTTACCTAATTCACAAGGCTTATTTATTTTCCAAGAATAACCTCTGATTGTGGTATAATCAATAAAGGGTAAAGAAAGAAGATATTCTAAATGTTTCCTTCTAAATAATACATAGACTCTATGAATTGTTTTTATAACATTTGGAATGATTAATGATCCATCCATATATATATATTTTATGAATATATTATTTAGGTACAACATTACTAAATTTTCTGTGGCCCTTATTAATGAAATTATAATATATTCCAAAATTTATGAGGATAATGAAGATCATATAATGGTATGAATATAAATTCTGTGGAAGTAGATTTTTTTTTAAATTTCAAAAAAATGTGAATTCTTGTTAAAAATGTCACACTCTTGGGGAAAATTGTGTCCAGTGAAGGAATATCAGTTGATCTAGTAAAGAAAAAGTTCATAGAGGAGTGTCCTTAACCTATAACAGTAACAAATATTCATAATTTCCTTGGTCTAGCTAGATACTATAGAATCTTGGTGAAAAAAATTCATGGTTTTGTAATTCTCTAAACATGTTACCTCAAAATGTATTTATGTTTATCTATTCAAATTCATTTGAATAAAGATTTCAAGAACTGAAGAATAGGTTGTTTAGTATTCTTGTGTTAACTTTACCCTCTAATGCATAAGGATTTTTCATTTGTAGTGATGTATCCTTGAAGGGCTTGGATGTGAACTCACAAAAAATAAAAAGGTGATTGCCTATGCATCTTGAAAATTTAAGCCTCATAAATATAATTTTCCTGCCCATGATTGGGATTTAGTTGGATTTGTCATTTTATTAATGATATAGAAACACTATCATTATGGGGTGAAGTATGATATATACACCAACCACTAGAATCTGAATTAAATATTCACACAAAAGGAATTGAACATGATACAAAGGATATGTTTAGAGCTTTGTAAGGACTATGATTGTTCTATCCATTTTCACCATGGAAAAGAAAACAAATTCTCTAATTTTTTGAGTGGAAAAGATACTGGAGTTATTTCAATGATGATAATTAAAGGAAATCTGTTGATCAAGGACTTGGTAAAGATGGAAATTGGGGGTCATGAGAGAAGTGATATTATGAATTCTACCCCAAATGATTTCCATACCATAATTACTAGATAATATCAAGAAAACCTAAAAAGATGATCATAATTTACAAAAGAAGAAAAAATATATAGAAAATGGGAAGTTTTTTAAGTTAAATTTTGATTAAGAGGGAGTAATGAGGTTTGTAACAATGTTATATATCTCATCAATTAAAAATTAGAAGAAATATCTCATGGATAAAGATATTTTTTTCACTCGATATCCTAGAACCACCAAACATTCTGGAGATATATAAGATCATTATTGGTGGGATAACATGAAAAAGGATATTATTGATTATATTGAGATGTGTTTGGTATGTTAAAAAGTGAAAGTGGATATACAACTATTGAGTGGATCCTTGAACAACTTTTTTTTGAAAATTTTAAATCTTTATTTGTTTTATTCCATCAAATATAAGTATTTTAAAGTATCCTATGTAAAAAATTGAAAAAATAATTTTAATTGACTTCATAGACTATTTTGTACCTAAAATGTGTACATCGGTTTTGTGGAAAACTATAAAATCGAATGCATGATAAAATGTATAAAACATAGAGATGGACTATGAATTTAAAATTAACAAATTAATGAAGAGACTGGGAGTGTAAATTTTACAAATTCATGAAGTGATTATTAGTGTATATTTAACAAATTCATGAAGAGACCATGAATGTAAATTTAACAAAGTCATGATGTGTTTATAAGTGAAAATTTAATTATGTATGGAAGCGATTGTAAGTGAAATTTTTAAAAAGTAAGGAAGCGATCATAAGTGAAATTTTGATACTCTGTAAATGAACATATGAACAAAAATGGAGAAACCACATGTTTGAATTCATGCATATGAATTTATCTATGTGAATTTATATATGTGTATTATCTTGCATGAATTTTCCTATGTAAATTCTTCTGCATAAATTCAACTATGTCGATTCCCTTACATGGAAAAAGTTTATAGAATATTCAAAACCTAGAATTGTTCTCTGTTCTTTATATTGTTTTATATTTCTATTTGATTCGAGTTAATTATGAATATATTCTATTTTATATTTTTTCTAAAATTACCCATTAATTATTTGAAAGCCATACAAATGGGTTTTAGATTCCTTTATGATAAATTTAATGAGATCCATAAGGTATTAATAGTGTATGGAAATTCACACTAAAATTTTGGAACTTGATATATTCAAATTTAAACTAGTCAAAATGTGAAGAGTTATTCTCATATATTTTAAAGAGTTTTACAATAACAATAATACTAATTATTATGAAATTATTTACTGTAGTATTAAATGTTTCATTGATTTCAATAGTATAGTATTTATTATTTTATAGAACAGCAAGGAGGACTCACAAGAATATTATTTTTCATTTATGAAAGAACTAAACATGAAAAACATTGTGGAAAACCAACACCAAATAAATCATAAGTGGTTTTTTTTTGTTTCACAAACACAACTCTTACATTGGGAAAGATAAACTGCAACATGATTCATCTTTTGAATATTTCATGAATAAAATAACTCTATATAAGGAGTTTGTAGATCCAGATCCAGATATACGAGGTCTTGGATTTTCTTGAACTGTAAAAGGGTTACATACTTTGTAAATTAACTATTTCCCTCCATCAAATTGCATTCATTTGATCCCTTGTCCCTAGAGATCTCCTTGGTTCCATGAAATTCAGACTTTGATGTGTTCATATATTTCTATGGTTTTAATTATTTATATTATTTTCCATGTGTGTAATTGTAATGTGTAATACTACCTATTAAAAGGTAGTGTAGTGGGTTGTGGATCTATAATAAAATTTATACTTTGGGTTGTTCCTTTAAGTGAGAAAAATGTTGGGTAATTTGATTTTTTTTTCCCATACAAACTGCCTGAAGGTGAACCTAAATCATTAGTTAGTAATGATTTGGTAAATCATGTGTTTAATACAAGGTGATGAATATTTAATATTGTGAAATAAATATAAATGGGTATATTCATGTATATCTATGTTAAATTTCAAATTACATTTGGAAAATTCTGTAAGATAGTTATCTTTTCTCAGAGAAGCTCATTAAAACTAAATTAGTCATGTTAAGAGATAAATATCCAGAATTTAAAATTATTGAAGAATAAATTGTTAATCAAATGTTGCATATATTTACTAGTAATGTAAATGGTATGAGTTCATTAAGAGAAGCTCTAGAAAACATTGTTCTTGTTAAAAGAGTGCTTAAATAACTTCATAAGAAGCGACATGCTAAAAATACTATTATCGATGAAAGTAAAAAACTAAAAGGAATATACACTTTATGAGATTATTATATCATTATTATAATATGAGTTAGAGCTTAGAAATATTCCAGAATATTATAATACAAATAATAAGGGGATTACTTTTAAGTAAAAAATATCTAATTACTCTTATGATTTTGATTTATAAGGTGGTGATAGGAATGGTAATTCATATTTTAAAAAGTGATGTTATAGAATAAAGAATGTATATTCAAGAAGATATTGAAAGAACTATCCAAAAGATTATTTCAAAGAGAATAACAAAGGTAATTTTATTTGAAATGATCCTCAAGATATAATATTTAATGAGTATAGAAAAATGGGAACATCAATATTGATTTCCCAACATTATATAAGGAAAAAATAATAGAAATAAATACAATAAATAAAATAAATAAATGTTATATAGGTGGAGTTTCACTAAAGATTCAAGTTCTAGTGAATAATATTATTTACAAAAGGATTTAGAATTTATTTTCTTAAGGACTTCATCAAATCAAGTAAGAGACTCTACATACTATTATTATTATGAATTTTATTATGAAAATCTATTATAGAGGAATTTTTTGAATAGTTTGAATTACTTGATAAAAAATTGAAAATATCACTGGTTTATCAAAGAATATTAAGGGTCAAAATAAGTATGATCTTAAGGAAAATGAATAACCAAATACATCTATCCAAGAATATTGAAAAACTGAATATATAGATGTAGAATATATTCTAGAATATTTAAAAACAACTTTTACTAAAAATTAAAATTTAAAGAGATAAATTGATTTCATCTCAAAATGACATTTAGCTAAAGTAAGGGATTTTGATATTTTTCTTAAAGATATTGAAAAACGTGAAATGAAATTGAAATTTTAATGTCAAATATGTCCACATTGTTCAAGGTAGATAAAACTTTGATAAAATGATGAGCTTCAATAAAATGAAAAAAAAGATTTTTTATTGTTTATGATAATAATTTACCCAAAATATAAAATACATTATTTATTAATATCATAAATATAAGTACATATATAACTATATGTTTTAGATATCAAATGAATGGTCATTATGAAAGTGAGTGATCATTGATATTTCTATAATATCATTGAAATACTAATACTTTCATTTATAAATATTTATCTTCTATATTAACTATCAACAATTGTTTGATGTCATTTTGGATTCCTAATAATTAAAATGTTAATCCCATTGGACCCAAATTTTCTTGGGTACCAAAACTTTTTTAAATTTTCTTTTGTAGGAAATGTGTCTTTGAATAATCATGAAATATATTTCATACATTTATAGTGAATTATCATGACACATGACTATTGATATGTAAAACATTTTAACATTCAAAATTTTTTATTGATGTGGAGTTACTTTTGGAGAAAATTATAAAGGAAAGGTTAAAGGCTACAGTGAGGATATAATTTCAAATTATGTTCATATTTCTAAATTATTATATCTTGAAGGATTGAAACATAATTTAATTTTTATTTCAAATTTATGTGATGATAGAGTTTTTTTAAAATTTATAAATTATAAACTCATTGTATTTAAAGATAAATCGTTTTTATTTTATGAATACACAAAAGATAAAATTTATTCAACTAATTTTACCGAATTAACTAGTCAAAATGTAAAATGATTAAATTATATAAAATATAATAACATATTTTTACATATGAAGTTGGTAAATTATAATTTTAGGTTGATTTATATGTTTTCCAAGAACCAACTAGTTCTATAGTCACCTTAACTTAAATAGGTTAGTGCCTTTGTTTATGAATCAAGCTTGAGAGGTAAATAACATAGAATTAGTTTCAAGATAATTAAATAAGTAAAAACTATAAGGCCTCTTGGTCTTATTAATTTGTATTTATTTGGTCCTATTAAACCTTTTATTTTTTTTGGTAATAGATATTTTTTCCATTATTTATGATTTTACTATATACATGTGTGTTTACTTTCTTATACTCTAATCTGAAACTTTATCTAAGTTTATCACTTTTTGTAAATTGGTTAAAAATGAAAAATGATGAATATTAAATAAATTATAATTGATCATGGTGTTTAATTATATAATATAAAAATTATCTATTTTTGTGAAGAAAATAAATATTTTCATAATTTTTAAGAGCCTAGAACACCACAGTGAAATGGTTTAGTAGAAAGAAAAAAATATGTCTCTTTAATAAATGGATAGAAAAGTATTAAATATATTTAATCTGAATAAATAATTCTAGAAATATAATATGAATATATATTTTTATGTTTCTAATAGAAGAATATTAATAATTTTATTGAAAAAGACACTTTATGAGCTTTGGAAGGAGAGAAAACCTAAAATTGACTATTTTAGAGTCTTCGAGGGTTGGGTTTTTATTCTCAATACTGAGTATAATTTAGATAAATTTGATAAACAAATATGATGAAGTCATAATATTAGTATGTTAAAACAATAGTAATGAATATAGACTTTACAATAAAAGTACCATGGTTGTTTATGAAAATATTTCATTTTAAGTTTGATGAAAAATATTTGAATAAAACAGGTGATGATATTGATAAACTTGAGGTTGAATTTAGATTTTTTAATTTTAAAGAAGAATATCCTCAAAATAAAAATGAAAATATTTTGTGGGATAATATTTCTTCTCAATATGAACCTATTAATGAAATATCTTGTAAGTATTATAGAGATCATCCTATTGATTATGTGATTAAAAATATTGAGTCAAATGTTTGAACTATGAAATATGTTATAAATATTTTTGTTTATCATTATTTTATTTTTGTTGTACCTAAGAATATTGATGAATACTTAAATTATTCTAATTTTATCTTGGTTATGTAAGTTGATATAAATCAGTTTACTAGAAATAATGTGTAGAATTTATTTTTTCCACCAAATAATCCATATATTATAGGAAAAATATATCATTAGAAAAAAAATAATGAATCTATAAATATATCTAAAAATAAATCTATATCAGTTACTCAAGGACATTATCAAAAAGAAGGTATTTATTTTGAGGAATATTTTTCATCTGCTTCTAGATTATAAGTAATTATAATATTAGTATCTTCTTCTTCTTTTAATTGAATTAAATTATTTCAAATGGATATTAAAATCATTATTCAATATAGTTATATTTATGAAGAATTATTTGTTAGAAAACCCCCTAGTATAAAAATTAAAATCATTCTTATCATGTTTTCAAAAAAATTAAATATTTATATGGTTTTAAATAATCTCCCAAATCTTGGGGTGAAATTTTAACTAGTCTTCTTTTGAAAAACAATTTTCAGAGGGTAAATGTTGATCTGACTTTTTTTATTAATAAAAAATGTAATGATATCTTGATTGTGAAAATTTATGTTGATGAAATTATTTTTGGATCATTATGTGAAAATATTTGTAATGAATTTTTATAATTAAAGACTTCTGAATTTGATATGAGAATGATGGGAGAATTGAAATTCTTTCTTGGTCTACAAATATATCAAAGAAATGATGTTATTTTTATAAATCAATCCAATTATTCTGCATATATATTTAGGATATTTGTTTATAATCTAATAGAATATAAATTACCCCCATGATTATTAATGGAAAATTAGATTTAGATATATCTAAAAAATCCATTGATGTTAGAACTAATAGAGGAATGATTGGATGTTTTTTATACTTAAATACTTCAAGGAATGAATTAATGTTTCTAGTTTTAATGTGTGAAAATTTAAAACTGAACCTAATAAAAGTCACATTAAATATATTAAGATAATTATTTATATATTTTAAAGGATAAAATAATATTTTATTATATTATTCTACTAAAACTGATTTTGATTTGATAAGTTATTCTAATTATGATTTTGGTTGATGTAAGATATATAGATAATTACTTTAGGAATGTGACATATACATGGAAAATATTTAGTTCCTTAAGATTCAAATAAACAAAAAAAATTCTATTTAAGCTTCTAAATCTTAATACTTAGTTGATATATCTTTCTGTGCTTAATAATTATGGATTAAGCAAACACATTAAAATATTGGGTTTTACTTTGATAATATTCATATATTTTGTGACAACTATTATTCTATTTTCTATTTCCAAAAATCAATTTTATCACTCTAAGAAATAACACATATATATTTGATATCACTTCACTAGAGACCATATACAAAAGGAGAATATTATCCTGGAGTGTGTTTCTTTAGAAAAAAAATATTTGATATCTTTACTAAGAACCTGTATTTTTCAAAGTTTTATAAACTAAAGTTTGAACTTGGTATGATAGAAATATATATTTTTCTAGCATGAATTTAGAGGGAGTTTGACTCAGAATTTTAGATAAGATTATATATATGCTCCATTTGGTCAGTTTCATGTTGTGTTATTTTATTTCGTTAGATCATTTTCAACTGCTTAAATATCTAGTTACTATTTAATTATTTGAAGATATTTTAAAAAACATTAAATATAATATTATTTATTTTCATGGACCATTTTAGAAATTTTTTCTGAGAACCATTAATTTTGGGGGATATCTTTATTATTTAATTTTGTAGTTGTTTATTCTTATGATTCAAATTTTTTTAGGGTGAAAATGATATTTTTTTCATAATTTTAAATATTTTTTTATCTATTCTAATAATGAGAATAAGTTTTGAAATTTATATTTTACATTTTAATTATCAAAAATGGGTGGAATATTGAGTGAATACTTACACCACTTTTTGTTTTTATAATTTTAAAAAATTATTTATTTTATTCCCTCTAACATAAGTATTTAAAAGTAACCTATATAAAATTTATTTTTTTATTTGTAGAATTGACTACATGGTCTATTTTCTACATAGTGTGTATATATTGGTTTTGACAAAAAATATTGAATCAACTACATAATGAAATGTATCATCCATATGTATCTACCTTGTATGTAAATTTAACAAATTCATGAAGTGACCGCGAGTGTAAATTTAAAAAATTCTTGAAGTGACCATGAATGTAAATTTAACAAATTCATGAAGTGACCATGAGTGTAAATTTAAAAAATTCATGTAGCGAACACAAGTGATATTTTTAAAAATTAATGAAGTAACTCTCAGTGAATATATGAAAAATTAAGTAAGTAACCATGAGTGAAAATTTGACAAAGTAACCATACTATAAGTGGTTGTAAGAATCAAAATAAAGCAACCATAGGTTGTAATTTTCAAATGAATTCACCTATGTAAATTATCTTATGTGAATTTTCCTAAATAAATACTCCTAAGTGAATTCTCCTATATGAATTCACCTATGTGAATCCAGGTACATTGATTTTCTTACATGGTAAAATTATACATGATGCTCAAAACCTATAATTATGTTCTATTTTTCATATTATTTTATATTTCAATTTGCTTCATGTTTATTATTCATATTTAAATGTTTAATGTGTTATAAAATTAATCATTAATTATTTATAATTCATACGAAAAGGTTTTATAATATTTTTTGATGAATTAAATGATATCCACATGTGATTAAACAAGTATGGATATTCACAAAAAAAATGGAACTTGAGATTTTAACATTTAAACCAGCTAAAATATGAAGAGTCAATCTCATATATTTTAAGGATTTTTCTAATAACATTAATACTCGTTATTATGAAATCATTTACTATAGTAATAAATATTATAAAGATTTCCACTGGACTATTTTTATTTTTTTTATTAAATATCATGGATCACTCACATCAATATTATTTTTCATTTATTAAATAAATACACATGAAAAATTTCATTGGAAACAAACACTAAATAACTCCAAAGTAGTTCATTGGTTTCACATGTGTAACTCTAGATTTAGTAAATATTATCCACCAACAGGCTCCATGAATTAAATTTTTTTATCATAAAAGAACTCCATATACAGATTTTGATATATCCAGATCAAGATATATGAGGTCGGTGATTTTCTTGAAGATTATAAGGGTGATATAATTTAGTGACTAACTGATTCTCTTTGTTGAATTACAATCTTTTAATCCTTTAATGTTGAAGTGATCCTTGATTTCATGACATTATGATATTGAGTTGTTCATCTGATTATATGGTTTTAATTATTTCTATTCTTTTCTATGTGAGTAATTGTAATTAATTATACTACCCATTAAGATGTATGATGGTGGGTTGTGACTCCCAAACACAATTCCATATTTGGGTTATGCCTCCACGTGAAAAAAGTAAGGGTAATTCTTCTTCTATAATAATCGTAAAAATTATGGGGTTTTGTTTGTTACTAGGACTAGTTAAAAGATTGGTTTTGTTTCTAACAACACCTCAAAATGTAGCTTTTGGGTTGTTCCTTTTGGTGTGAAAAGGGTAGGGTGATCAAGTCAAACCACTATGTGTGAAAAAACAATTCTTGGGTTGTTCCACTATGGGTAAAAAGGAAGTTGTAAAATGGATGTGACCTACCTTCAAAAGTAACAGTGTCCTTTATAGTGGGTGACATCTATCTCAGTTTGTGAGATGGGTGAATAGTAGAGTATGATCATTTAGATTACTACAAAAATATCATTTTCCCATTTATTATATTTCTGATAAATTAATTTTACTACTTTATAAAAATCCTAAAATTTATTCAAAAAATCAAATCCACCCCCCCCCCCCCGCCTTCTTGGTTATTCTTTCATATTCCCTTCAGGACTAACAAAAACTACCCAACAGAGTGATGCAACCACTACCCATACCTATATGGGAGTGAGGAAACATAGATGTGGACTTTGTTACTGGCATCCCTGAGACATCCAAGGAAAAAATCCATATAGGTAATCATTGATAAATTAAAAAATTATTCCCGTTTTATCATTATATGAGAGGATTTCACTATTGAGCACCTTTCTCATTGGTATATTCAAGAAGTGGTGAGACTTCAATTGGAACCGCTATCCATATTTCTATGAAGTTATCCAATATTTACTTATAAGTTTAGTAGGAGCAATCAAAAGGCTATGAATACTGATTTAAACCTTACCACAGTATATCATCCTAAAACTGATGGGTATTCATAGAGGATCATTCAAACATTGGAAGACATGGCATGGAATAAATAAATTTATTTTTAGTGGAGTTGGGAAAAACAACTTCTACTTATAAAAATATTCTATAAAAATATTTTTTACTCAGGTATTTAAATGGAACCTTACAAAGAACTATATGGTAAGATTTGTAGAACTCCATAAATTTGGGATGAAAAATGATAAGTAAACTGTCAGGATTAGACATTATCAAAGACCCTATAGAAAATAAAAAAGTGATGAAAAACATATCAAGGATTTTAAGATTTGACATAAGTGTTATGATAACAATAAAAATAATTACTTAGAGTTTCATGTTAGGGATTATATATTCCTCAAAATATCACCATGGAAAGAGGTCATGAGATTTTGAAAGAAGAATAAACTAATTCCAATGTACATTGGACCATTTCATATTCTAGATCGTGTTAGAGTAGTTACCTATTAGAAATCACTACATCCAAATCCGTTAAATTTCAATGATTTCTTCTATGTGTCCCTATTAAGAAAGTATATATTATACAGAACACATATACTAGATAAAAATGGTATGAAATTGGAACTTATCCTATCATATTGATCCATATTATTTATAAAAGGGAATAACTGTTGAGTAACAAGAAAACCTGACTTATGAAATTCTTTTGGAGAAATCAAAATTTTGAAGAAGCAACCATGGAACCTAAATAAGTTATGAGTGATAAATAACCTGATTTTTTGAGGTAGGATGCAAATTGTCAAGACAAAATTTCTTTAGGGGGAATGCAGCGTCCTAAAAATCCATTTATATAATTAATAGAATAACACTTATTTTATAATAAATATTTTATTATGAGAACATAGAAACACTATTACATTTCATAAGAACATTACATATCATGATTTAATATTGACTATAACATCTAGAAATGATATTGGGAGATAAATGATAAGGAACAATGCACGCACTAATGTAAACTCCATAATCTTGAATTATCAAATAAAAATCCACCCTACTACAAAAACATTGAAAATGAATAGAATTGTCAGGAATATGATAGAAATTATCAAGTTATGTATAAAAACCTTGTAAGAAATGTAGTGGATATTGAGGTATGAGAATGGTGGATTATATATAGGTTACAAAGTAAAAAAGTGACCATTAGGATCTGATTGTTACCTAACAATTGTTCAATATGACCATTTTTCTATATAAAAAATGGTCAATATGACAATTGGTCAATATTACTATTGTGAATTATGACTATTGGTAAAAAAATATTACCATTATAATTATTGCATATACAGGGTAATGTCAATAGATAATTGATTTGCAATGGATAAATTTTTATGGCCTCAACTAATAAAAATCATGCCTTTTGGAGCCCATTTATCTGAAAATTGGAGGGAGGCAGTGTCACTGGGATTTTCCATTGACCAATCCCAAGAAGATATTTTACATGTAAGGCTTAAGAAATATCAACTATAAGTGAAGTTCAATTAATTGAAGATCACCACTAGATCAATGTTAACTGAGTTGCCACATTATAATACTACTATCACACACCTTACCCTTTGGACATATGTCAGCGTATTAAGGGGTTATTTATCTTGAAATTAATATTATAAATTTTTAAAATTATTTTTAAAAATTAAATATTGGTTTATTCAATCCTATTTTTATTATTATTTTATTTAAAAAAATACACATAAATATGAGGTGAATATGATAAATAGATTTTTTGAAATAAAGAAAACATAATTATATTTGTGGAAAATATATAATTTCAATTAAGATTTTAAATAAAATTTATTTTCAATAAAATGTCTTATAATACACTTTTTATTTAAATATAAAAGATAATATAATTTTATAATGTCCCAATTATTTTTTATAAGGGTCAGAAAGTTGATTATGTCATAAAAACTGTTATTCTTCAATAAAAATAAAGAGTTTAATTTAAAAGTTAAAATTATCATATTTATGAAATTATTTTGATAAAATTATCATTATATTTAAAATTATCACATTAATATTAGGTTTTGGTAAAAAATTTATAATTTTATAAAATACTATAATTTTCAATGAGTATTAAAAATATAGTTTTCTATTTTTAGTAAGTTTTATATCTTCATAAATATGTAATAATAGTGTAATAATTAAAATAATTTAATCTAAGACCAAAAATATGTTATTTTATTAATATAATTTATTTCAGTGAATTAGAATTATTTTTCAAACCATTAAAAAACTTTCCAAATTCTAAAATGGAAATTTAACTTTTTTAAAAAAATATTTTTTGAAAATATTAATTTCCCATGCCAAACATAATATTAAAAATTATATTTCAATTATTTAATGAATAAAATTAAAAACAATTCCTTAAATTTCCAAAACTATGAACCAAAACTATGGTTAAGGTAATGGTTTTCCCTTTTCCACAACCTAGAATTATAAGGCCTATATTAAGAAATTAATAAACAATTCTCTTCATTTTGCTATAAATACCCACCTCTCCACCCCATTTCATTCACTAAAAATCCATTTAACATATATTTCCCTTCATTTTTCCCATATGGATGCTTTCTAAGGAGTTTCTATGGTTCTAAGTAACTTTTCTAGATCTTTGAAATGTTATCTCACAAGGTAATAGACTCTCTTCCTCTCCCTTTATATCCAAGTACTTCCTTTTTAGTTAGTCTTATAATTTCATATTTATTGTGTTCTCATACACTTATAATCATTCCATTACTATCCAAATTTTTTATTTCAATGAGATTATTCCATTCTATCTCAATAATCATGTTCCATAAACCTCTTTGTATGTCTGTTATGTTGCTAAAAAATTATTTGATCTTCCATTACTCTTTTTTATATTGTGAATACCCAACCCTATTTTTATTAAAGTTTATTTATATATATGTATAATTATACCTCATTTAATGGTTATTTCCTTGTATTAAAATAACATTATTTTTTTCTTGGTTAAAATGATGAAACTTTCAAGTCTTTAAACACTTATGTACTCAATTATTTAATATGAAACCTATTCTTTATTCTCTATAGGTTATTTTTGAAATGATTTATTTGTGGTATATGATATATGTGGCACATATTAATAAATATATATGAATGGTTCACACTAATATCACTCCAATGTATTGGTTATATAATTAATCTCTACATATGACATTTTTTATAATGCCTTGGTGAATAAACATGGTAATATGTTTCATGACACCTTGGTACTAAACTATGGTTATATGCTTATTAATATCTCATATTAATATTGGAGCCACATTTACATGTTATGTATTGTATAATTATAATTATTTACTCATTTTATGCATCATGTATTATCCATGTTGATCGCTCGTGTTATATTTCCTTTGTTTATCTGTTATTCAGCTTTATGATCACCCCTTTTATTGATGTACGTCCTTAGCAAATCACAAGTAGTAAGATATCATAGGAAAAAATAATAAATAATTTTTTCAAGTGGATTAAATAAAGTTTTTTTTTTGTTTTCCTTATCTACTTCATGTACTATGGACCTAATTTCCAAGACACTAAACCTCAAATGATCCTTAAAAGTTACTAATTCAATATTTTTCAAGGAATTATGTTAAAAATCATGTATGAAAGATGCATGTCACCATAAGGTGGCATTTGGAAGATTATTTTCAATTTGTTTATTTATTATATATTAATAGTTAATGGTCAATAATTCAAATGGAAATATTTGATGTATTATATGGCCATTCTTGTTGGACACTATTTTGTTGAGTTGAATTAGGTGAGAAGATGTCGGTGGGACTTAGTTTGGTATATGAGATGATGGAATGGATAAATATAATCTAAAATTATATGATTTTAAATTAGATTTTGTATAAATCTTATATTTTACATTGATAATGACCCATTATACCTTATTTTTGATATTATATATTCTTTAAAGTATCCCATAGGGTATGAAATTGGTGTCTTGGAAAGTAGGGGAAGTTTATTCCATGATATTTAGGGCCCTATGAGATTATTTATCATAATTGAGAAGTTTCATATAAGTTTTATTTTATATTGATATGAATTGTGGTTCATAATGTTTTCCATATGTATCAGTTGAAAATTATAAATTGGACCCATCACATATTCCTGGAAAGGATTAAGTGGAATTGGAACCAGGTGTATCTTATATATGGAAACTAATTCTAGTTATACATTATAAAGAGAAGGACCTTTAGAAAAGGATGGTTCCTTTATTTTAGGTGATATGGAAGCATATATAAATTCAAGAAAATAAATGGGAGAATAATTATTTAGTAACAATTCATAGTTATAAGAGTGCATAATAGCTAGCCATGTGTCCTAACTATTAATAGTGATTTTTGAGCTGAAATTGTAGCATGGTTTGGGGTATGGTCTGTCTAACCATGCATGTCATAGGATGTTTTGAAAAATCAATTTTTTATCCCTAAATTTAAAACCTAAGACCCCATTTAACTAATATTTTACCTTTTATAACTCTATGATTAATTAGTGGTGATTTTGGGTCTTCCCTATATTTGAACCCCAAATATATTATGGTAATTGAATGGATTTACCTGAAATTAAATGTTAGGGTTTTATCTTCTTATTGGCTATTTAATATCACTCCATACCACAATTTTTCTTTAATTTAAGGATTCCAGTGATGAATTTGAGAACTCCATAGATAAATAATTGAGTATTTGTGTGTATTATATTTATTAATTTAAGGATAAAACCCTATTGGTGTGATTCATGAAGTTGAAAATTAAGTAATTTCAGAAAATGTCATGACTTCGTAGGTGCATTAGCTCACTTTTATGAATTTTCTAATTTTCACAATAAAAAAAAATAGTACATTAGAGGGGGTTATTTAGAGGGGGTTATGCAAAACCCACTCTAAATTCATTTTCTGTAACATTAGAGAGGGTTCTCCACAACCCCCTCTAATCATCGAATTTAGAGGGGGTTATGAATCCCCTCTAAATTCATTTTCTATAAAAATTAGATGGGTATTATGTTCAACCAACACTAATAATAGAATTTATAGGGGGTTATATATAGAGACCCTTAATTTCATAAATTATAGGGGGTTTTGAAGCCCTTATAAAATTTATAACATTATTTTTTTAATATCTTGTAGGATTTTAGAGGGGGTCAAAAACCCCTATATTATCTTAAATTAGAGGGGATTCAAAACCCCCTCTAATGTCATTAATTTAGAAGGGGTTTGAAAACCCCCTCTAATGTCTTTAATTTATAAGGGGCTCAAAAAACCCCTCTAATGTCATTAATTTAGAGGGGGTTCAAAACCCCCTATAATTTAAGAGATTAAATGGGTTGTGAACCCCCACTATTGAAAAAAAGAAACTTCCATAATATTTATATATATATATATATAATTAAAACACAATATATAAATGTATTTAAATACATTATATGAAAATATTATATAAAATATATATATGAATGTATTCAATTGAATTTATATGTATACATAAATATAATTTAATATTATTATTTAAAATAATATATATATATATTTAATTATTTATAATATAAAATCATAAAATATTATATAAATATATACATAAATATAATTTATCTAAAAATATATATCATATAAAAACCCAAGCTTGTAGTTTTTATAAATTATATTATTATAATAATAAATATATTTTTATATAATACGTTTATGCCTTTATGTTATATATAATTAATATTATATGAAATAGAATTCATAAAAATAAATTTCTATTAATGTTTATTTATTGAAATACTAATATATATTAATGTACATAATAATAAATATATGTATTGAAATACATTATATAAATATTTTTATAAATTTTATATCATATAAATTTAATTGTATATAATATAAAATTGTATTTCTTATAATATTGATTATATATAATATAAATATTAATTACTTATAATATAATATTATTTACATATAATATTAATATTTGTATAAATTTTATTCCTTATAATAATAATAATAATATATTAATTTTATATAACATTATACAGTTTATAAAAATAAATATATTTATTATTATAAAAAATAATAAATATATATATTGAAAGACATTATATAAATATATTTTTGAATACCTTATATTAATATATTAGGTAAATACTTTTATATATATATATAATATAAATATGTATTTAATTATATAAACAATTTACATAAATATATAATACAAATGCGTTTAATATGATATATATTTGATATGAATCATAAAATAAATTTATATTATTTATAAAACAAACATATAATTTTTATAGATTAAAAACTTGATGTAATAATAATAATAATTAATAATATTATTGTTATCAGACACACATATATAAGCATAATATATACATATATATTTGTGTAATATATTTAGGTGATATATAAATATATAATATAAAATACATATAATTGCATATACTTATAAATATAGTAAATAATATTTATTTTTATTTAAATTCATGTAAATATATTATGCTAATAATAGTTATTATAATAAATAGTGATATATATATATATAAATACATTAATGTGTATTTCATATAACAAAATGTGTTTTCCTTAGTGGTTCATGGGTCGTGTTTATGGTATTATTGGTGTTGGGAGGGTTCATGTTTGATCCCCAAGAGTTTTATTTTCATGTGGGTAGGGATTTAATTGGAGGCAGGTGCCACTAGTATTTAATGGGGGCGGGTTCACGGGACCTTGTGCGGGAATTTATTGGGGAAGAGGGCTGCAAGGCCGTGAGAATTAAAATTGGGTGGGAGCACAGGAAGAGGTGGGTGGGGAATGGAGAGGGGGAACCCACCGGGGAAGCACTACCGGAAATAGGAACCGGGGGGACGGAGGACGCGCTGGGCAGGAACCAGGGAATAGGGAGGGAACCAGAACCGGGAACCAAGAACCGGGGGATAGGGAGGGAACTTGGAAACTAGGTAAGTTATGGGAGAGAACAGTGGGGATAGGGAGGGAACCCAAAAGGGTTTGGAGGGAGGGAGAGATCCCTAAAAAATCTGAAAATATTTAGGGGTGGTTGTGTGAAACCACCCCTAAACTAACACCCTTACCTAAAGTCAAAAATAACCCCCTCTAACATACCCATTTTTTTAGTGTCAACTCGTTTTTGACTACTTTTATTCATTTAGAAATTTTTAATTGGTTTTTATTAATTTTTTACTGTATTTAAAATTATCATTTTATAATAAATTAATTTTGATTAAACTTTTATGCCTTTGTATTTTGAAATAAAATTGTGTATTTGAAATATTACTATCCCAAATGTGATAATTAATTTGATTTATGATTTTTTAAATAAAATTTTCAATAGGAAATTACAAATTTTTGAAGATAGTTATATCTTATTTAAATTGTGTGATTGTGTGATTAATTTTTTTCATAATATAAATTTGTGAATATATTTGTGAAATTTGGTTCTAACATGGGTTTTAATATTTCATTACACTTCATGTGAGGGTGTGGTGAAATGTTTTTATAATAACTTTTATTATAGAAAAACTATGCTTACATAATGGTAATACAAGGAATATAGGGAGAAAGTTTTAAGACGAGAACATAGTTAAGATGATCATGACCAAAAGGTGACACTCTCCATGGTGTGAGTTTGGATGTATGGATATATTTCATACACTGGAGACTCTATCTAGAAATTGATATAGAAAATAGATATTTCTATTTGGTGATGGTTGGTAATCCTTGATACGGGAATTGATTTTGGGGAAATTGGGATTTTTTAATAGATTTTCAGGAAATGGTAATTTTTCTAACATAATGTTAAAAAAATTCTAAGAATTTAGGAGATTTTTATTTTCTATAATATTAGTTTTTAGGAAAAAAACTTTGTTGTAAAAATTGATTAAATGTAATTTGATTTAAATTTTATTTTATTGAGTTATAAAGTTCATTATAAATTTAATTTTTTGGTTTAGGTTTTGAAAAAATTATTAAATCAAATGTTTTTCCTTTAAAATTATTTTTGATTTATCATGATTTGTTATCACTGTATTTATATTACCTCTGTATGGACATGCATTGGAGTTTTTGAGAAATACTACTATGTTTACACTCACCCCAACATGTTCACCATGTTTTATATATAGACATGATTAGTCATGATACAGGTAAAGGTAAGATATCATTTTTCATCAATGGCGAGTCATAATTCCATTTTAATAATATATAAATGGAGATAGTATCTAATGGTTTGAGTATTTAGTCTTTTATGTTGATGTTTTATTTTACTTTATTATAGACACTAAATTTAGTTTTCTTTTATTAACAAGTTTATTTCCATTGTTAAATATTTGTATAAAAAATATTTATTTAATTTTTTTTATAAATGAATGCATGTTTTATAGTTTTTACTGGAGGTAAAATCATTCCCTAAAATTTTTATTGATATTTCACAACTTTTGATATCATGTAGTGGTCAAGTGATGTACTTGAGGATATGTGGAATCCTAGATCTGGTATCGGGACCTGATATCCTATTTCAAGGTTTTATAATTAGAGTATTTTATAACTAATTGTAATTTTATTATTATAACCAATTATTATATGTAAATTAACATTTACCTTTAAATGTCAAAATAATTTACATATAGACAACATTTCTATACATATTTTTATAGAAACGACATATTCAAATTCAACACTACTAAGTATGGAAGGATTTTTTTTCAATGCCAGCTCACTCATATTATTTCAAGGAATAATTTATAGTTAATTCTTGTAATGATCTATAATTTTATAAATTAAATTATATTCTGGATGAATAAATTCCTTGTTATGTAATGAAGTTATAGAAAACACATGCACTATATTTCATTTGTTTTTTTAGACAGTTATAAAATATACCCATAATTTTTTTCAGGATTAAAATTCCATTAAGAATCATAACTATTATTAATATATTCATTATATAGTGATCATTATGACAATTATATATTAAGTGTTATAATAAAATCTAATAGACATGGAAGTAAGTGATGACCTCAACCAGTGGTATCATACCCTGTGAAACCTATTTTTCATAGATTCCTAGGGATATTGTATCTTTTTTCCTTTCCCTAGACCAATCACAATCCTTTATTTATAGTCCAAAACATGATTAAAATCATTTACAAGTGACTTTCAGGATTATAGAGATAACCTCCAAAACCATTATCATCAAACCACCCCAAGAAAGTACTACCATCACACACCTTACCCTTAGATAATATGATGGTGTAATAAGGGATTATTTATATAGACCTTAATAGTTTGAATTTGTTTAAAATAATTATTATATTGATCTCTTTTCATTATTAGTTATATATATACACATTATTATACAATTAGTTTGATAAAAAGGATATTTTGAAATAAAAAAACCTAAAATTTTAATTTATTTTTGGGAATTTATAGTTTTGATTCAAACACTCTTTTGATAAATATAATAGTTTTGAAATAAATTTTATTTTCTTGAAATATTATTATAAAATAATATTTATTTAAATATAAAAGGTGATATAATATAATATAGGCCCGTGTAATTTTTATAATGGTCAACAAGTTATTTGTATCGTAAAAATAATATTTTTTAATAAATTAATATTTTTTTAAATGTATAAATTATCATATTAAGAAAATTATTTTGGTAAAATAAATATAATTTTTTTAATAATCATGTCAATATTGTCCAATGGTGAATTTTTCATAATTTTTATAGATAGAATAATTTTTGGGTAAAAATTAAATATGGTATAAATATACGGTATGTATTATGACATCAAAATGGCCAAAAGTGGTATAATAAATACTATAAAAGGAATCCATAGACAAAAATAGGTATTATTTTTTAAATAATGTGTTTTTGAAGTTATTTTATTAATTTTACAAACCTACAATGACCACTCCAAAACCAATATTATATTTTAAGGTTCTAAATCCAATTAATTTTGAATGTGAACCACTTTCACATCATGAATTTTATTATTTTAATGATTTAGGTTCTTAACCTAATAAATTATTGGAAACCATTCTCCTTATGAATAAACCATTATAAAAAACCATGTGGTTTTCATTATTTTATTACATAGAATCCAAAAACTATGTTAAAAAACTAATAAAGAATTACCCACTTTTCTATAAATACATACCCAACCTCCCATTACTCTTCCCTAAAACACATTAAGCTTTAATTTAATCTCCAAATACCTCTCTAAATTCATCTCAATATCTTCCCATGCTCTTAATAATCTCCATATAATATTTTATAATCACCCCCTCAAGATAAGGGTTCTCTTCCTTTTCCTCTTAATTCATGTACTTCCTTTGTATTTTTTCCATTAAATCTCAATTTATTATTTTCTAATGTATTTATAAATATCCATTTACAATCCAATTGACGTTATAATAGTGTGATATTATTTATTCCCTCTCATTATAACCTTTACCTACACCATTATTATATTGAAGTAAGGGATTCTCTTCTTTTTCCTCTTCATGCAAGTACTTATTTTGTATTTATCCATTTGAATCTCAATTTATTAATTTTCCATGTGTTTATAAATATAACTTTAATTTATAATTTATATTATAATAATCAGATATTATTTATCCTCTCACATTATATCATTTACTTATGTATTTATTACGTTAATGTAATTGATTCTCTTTATCTTCATATTCATTCATGCACTTCCTTTGTATTGACCATTTTGAATCTTAATTTATTATGTTGTAACATGTTTTTAACTTCCTATTTACATTGACAAGTATTTTTTAAGAATGAGATATTTTTTATCTCATCTCATTATATCCATTACCTAAGATGTTACTATGTTGAAGTAATGGATTCTCTTCCTTTTCCTCTTCATTCAAGTACTTCCTTTGTATTTAGCCATTTGAATCTCAATTAATTGTGTTTTCATGCGTTTATAAATATTTATTTATTTCCCAATTTATGTTATAATAATTATAGATTATTTCTCAACTCCCATTATAACCATTGCCAATAATTTTACTATGTTTAAGTAAGGGATTATCTTTCTCTTTTTCATCATTCAAGTACTTCCTTTGAATTCATCGTTTCTAATATAAATTGATTATTTTTTCATGTTTTTATAAATTTTCCTTTACTATCCAATTTATTCTCTAATAATTTGAGATTATTTATCCCCTATCATTATAACATTTATCTAATTCATTACTATGCCGAAGTATGGGATTCTTATCCTTTTCTTATTCATTCATGTACTTCCTTTGTATTTTCCCTTTGAATATCAATTGATTATTTTTTTCATGTATTTAGGAATATAATTTTACTATCAAATTTATTTTCAAAGAATTATAGATTATTTACCCCCTCTTATTATAACATTTACCTACTATATTACTATACTAAAGTAATGAATTTTCATTCTCTTCCTCTTCTTTTAAGTACTTCATTTTTATTAAGCATTTTGAATCTAAATTTATAATGGTTTTATATGTTTATAAGTAAATCTTTACTATCCAATTGATGTTATAATAATGAGTGATTATTTATTCCCTCTCATTGTAACATTTACCTAATCCATTATTATACTGAAGTAATCAATTCTCTTCCTCTTCCTCTTCATTCAAGTAATTTATTTTAATTAATCCTTTTCAATCTTAATTTATTATTTTGTAATGTTTTTATAAATATACATTTACTATACAATATATTTTATAATAATGATATATTATTTATCCCCTATCATTATAACATTTTCCTATGTAGTTATTATATCTAATTAAGGTATCCTCTTCCTCTTCCTCTTTATTTAAGTACTTTATTTTTATTAATCCTTTGGAATTACAATTTTTCATGTTGATGTGTATTTTTACACATACCTTTACTATCCTTATGATTTACAAGTAATGAGATACCACATTTCACTCTCATTAATACCTTCCATAAACCTTTATGTACACCTGTTATGCTCTCAAAATTATTCCATGATTTTCCATAACAAACATTTTTGTTGTCAATAACCATCCTCATTTCCACTGAATGGTCTTCACCTATTTTTACTTATACTTTATTGATTTTGAACATCCATGTATTCAAACCACACTCCTTATTAATAGGATTAAAAATAATGAAATATGTTCTTATTTTGTATGGTCTATGTGGAACACAAATTCATGTACATGATATGATTTTGAAAAGTTGTACCAATATTATATAGCCCCATATTGCTTTGTTTAATATTTTTATCTCATGATATTCCTTGTATGGTGCATCATCAGTTAGCCTAAGAAAAATATTTTTGGATGTCTTAGTGATTAACCTTGACTTATTCTTATGATGTCATATTTTATATTGTTTCTACAATAAAATTATGTCTTGATGTTATCATATTACTTCATGCTCTGATGTTCATGATTATGATTATCATCTTTTTTTGTGTCACCGTGTTATTTTCTTAACTCACATTTACTTATTTACTTCTTGTTTTGATTTGATTATTCCCTTGATGGGATTTATATCTCACCCCTTTCTTATGGATGTCCCCAGGTTATCCCATGAAATATTATGAAATCAATGGAATATCATGAGATAAAGACATCATTTCATGCTTTGATGTTCATGATTATGATTGTCATCCTTTTTTTATGTCACCGTGTTATTTTCGTAACTCACATTTACTTATTTACTTCATGTTTTGATTTTATTATTCCCTTTCTGGTATTTATATCTCACCCCTTTCTTATGTATGTCCCCAGGTTATCCCAAGAAATATTATGAAATCAATGGAATTTAAGGGAATGTTATGTTTTTAAATAATGTTGTTATATCCTTGTTATAAGTAATTGTGATATATATCTAATTACCCAAATACGATGGGCCTATCAATATTTTTTAATGTTTTATGTGTATCTTAAAGTAATATATCATAAAATAAAGTGTATAAAATGTATAGGTTTCCATGGTTGGTATTAAATATATTTCTAGTTAATTTCTCATATTAGGAAAAAAATATAGTAGTAAAAACCCAAGGAATATAACTAATTATAGGATAACATTCAAAAAAATTGGTAAAGTATACAATGAGTTTTTTATAGAAATAAAAACCCTATATAGATACTACAATTGGATTTAGCTCTACCATAGATGTACCTTGGGATAATAACCCCAAAAGGGATCGTTAGTTGCTAACTCTACCTGTACATGGGGCATAAAAAATAAGAAATACTACACACCTGGTTTGAAATTCCTATAGGATATTCTTTGGTAAGTTCACATTCTCTTTATAAACCATTATGAAGGGAAAAAATTATAATGAAATTTAATATTAGGAAATAAACTATGGATAACTTATATTGAAACATAGAAATTAATATGTTAAGTAATACATTTCATTTTTGAGTCATCCATTCAATTTTTTTAGTTTCCATTTTATATGTTTAATATTTTTAAAATTATCATCCCATATTTTCAGTCATTTTTTATAATGGATGGAATTAAGAGGAATCGTGTCAACAAATATTGTAATGGGAAATGTGATGACTACTAAAATGAGATACACAACTTGATGGGAGTGGGAGTAGATAACTTAATTACAATACATAATCAATTAACTCATGTTTTTTATAGAAACTTGAATCAAAAGGAGATCCCAAATCCCCTATAATAAATTCAAAGTTTCAATTGAAACCTTTATGAAATAAAGGAATCCAAATTATAGTGGAATATATGATCCCTTAATCATATGAAAATAGATCAACTCAATTAAAAATAAATTGTATGTATTTATATTCTCTAAGTAACATAATGTTGTGTTGGTTTTTTTAATGGAGGGAGAATCTAATAAATGGTATCTGTTGATAAAGAATATGAATCATAAGGAATTAACCAAAAATATGAAGTGGAAATAATTCATGAAAAATGTTTTTCAATAAATATTTTCCTTAGACTCACCAAATTCAAATTGAGAGGGAGTTATTTGGCCTCAAGAAAAAGGAGTATGAATCCATCAGGGCATACATAGAATACATCAAAAGACTTTCATGATATTATTTTGTCTTTTTCATTGACCCTAAAATTAAATTTTACCCCTTATTTAGTGGGATAAATTCAAATATATGAAAGTCCAGGGCGATTCAAAACTTTGAAAATTGGGAAGACATTATATGATGTTCCCTCAAAGTTGAAATTCATATCATTGAATCTCAATGGTCACATGGGACTAGATATATGAATCATATAATGGAGTTTAATCTTGGGAGAGAAATGAAGGGATCTCATGGTTGTAATAAATTATAACTTCCCACTTATAAAAAGTGAGGGAAGTAGCATCTTGAATATTTCATAAAGGGGTCAAGGAAATTATTTAGGTGTGGGAAGGTGGGGAACCAAGATAGTAAATGTCAATGGTATAAACTCACTAATGTGATAGAATAGAAAAAAAATTCAGTCAATACTCATCCTATTTTCCAATGTTTAAAAATTAAGGAACAATTACATTATGAAGACCAATGCACTAAGACAAGGGTTCCTAATGATAACTGAAACCGACAACCTATAGGGCCTAGAAATAAAGGTAAATAATATTAAATCACAATTTCTTAGGTGGATCTTGATAATAAAGTAGTGATAGGTATTCTAGTTATTCTTTCAAGAATAGAAAAATTACTATTTGATTCTATTTCTATGCATTCTTTCATATCATAGAAGTGAAGAAAAAATATTAAAACACAGCCTCAAAACATGAAAGTTGATTAATCAGTGAAAATTGTAAATTTTTCATTTAATTTATACGAAGTAAATAACTTCTCCCATATAATTATTTTTTGGCTGAATTTTCCAGAGAAAAATGTGATACTCCCTTTAGGGTACTTATATTATATTTTGGATATGGATTTATATTCCTTTTATATAGACAATATAGATTGTCTAGAAAAGGAAATAATCCTCTATATCATGAATCTACCTCTGATTCAATACAATTTTATTGAGGAGGAAGGATCGCCTTTGGAATCATCTTATCAAGAATGCATATTATTTCCTTATGAGTAAGTGTATATTTCTCAAATGATTAAGACTACGGAGAATATCATCCTTGATATCATGCTAATTATAAGAGAATATTTTTATTTGTTCCTTAAAGAATTTTGTGGCCTTATTACAAAAGTAGAGGTTTATTAATCAATCAAAAAAATACCCATACATTTTCCAATATATAAGACTCAATATATAATGTAAACTATTGAACTTGAAGAGCATAATAAGCAAATACAATATAATCTATTAAAGGGTTTATACACCCAAGTGCTTCACCATGTGGTGTGCTGGTCCTTTTCATTAAGAATAAGGATGGGATAATGGGAATCTTTATTGATTACCATGATCTAAAAATATTATGATAAAAAACAATTATCCCTTATCACATATTGATATCTTGTTCAATCAGTTATGTGGAGACTAATACTTGTATAAGGCACATCTTCAGTGATGATTTTATTAAGTAAAGGTTAAGAAGGGGGATATCCTCAAGACTACATTCTATACAAGGTATGGGTACTATGAGTTCGTATTGATTCTATTTGGACTCACTAATTCTCTATATATCATCATGGATTTCATTCATAGAGTCTTTTAAGGATTACCTTAAAAAAATTGGTGGTATTTATAGAAGAAATACTTATATACTCCAAAAGTAAGGGGACGCATGATGAGAATTTGAATTTTAACTAAATAACTTTCAAAATAAAAATTTATATGCAGTGTATAGTAAATTTGAGTTTTGGATAGAGTAAGTAGCATTCCCAGGACTTATAATTACCAATAAAGAGATATCTTTAGATCCTTTGAAGATAGAGAAAATTTAAGGATGGACCAAACCAACATTTATGATGGATATCAGTAGTTTCCTTGGGTTATATGGGTACTATTATTGATTTTTTAGAATCTTCTCATGATTATCAAACCCACTATCTATTATAACTCAGAAGAGAGTAAATTTTTTAAAACTAATGAATGCAGTGAGATATTTAAAGAGTTAAATAATAGTTTAATCACTATATATGTGCTAAAATTACCCACCATTGGGAAGGATTTTTGTTCTACAATGATGCGTCTAAAAGAGGCTTGGGTTTTGTACTCATGTAAAATGATAAAGTTATATCGTATAACTCCCACTGATTAAGGATATATGAGTAAAACCACCCAATGAATGATATAGAATTGGATATAATTTTATTTTCATTGAATATTTGGTGACATCATATCTATAAGGAGAAGTGTGACATATATATGGATCATAAGATACTCAATTATATATTCACAAAAAAAATATCTCAATATATTCCAACAAATGTGGTTATATTTGATTAAGGATTATGAATATTAAATTCCTTAAAATCCTATGAAGATTAATAAAGTGGAAGATTATATGAGTATAAAGTGTCCCACAACCATATCCTTGATGTTGATTTAAAGGTATATAATCTTATTGCGAATAAAAAAGATGGGAATGGAGGTTATAAAAGGAATTTTATTCAACCTTACTCAAATAACTGATCAACCATACATTCTTGAAAGGATTAAGGAGTCTCAAAAATATGTTGATGAGCTATAGAGAAAGATAGTGAATATCATGGATTTCAAATTTTTTGAAGATGGAGTTATAAGGTTTGGAACCTAGATATGTGTCCCATAAAAATCAAAACTAAAGAGAAAACTTCAAGATGATGCACATAGATCATACTTCCCTATTCATCTAGGAGGAACTAAGATTTATATAGATTTAAATCAAAAAATTTGGGGGGATAACATAAAAAGAGAGGTTTAACATTTTATATCTTGATTCTTGGTATACGAATGAGTCATGGATGAATGTTATAAGTCTAAGGGTATGATATATCTATTTCACATACTAGTATGGAAATTAGAAAACATAACCATGGATTTTTTCATAGGACTCCCCAAGACATATAAAGGTCCTAATGAAATTTGTGTGGTAGTAGATCACCTTATAAAGTATGAGAATTTCTTTGATATCAAGGAAGATTTATATCTTGAACTGCTAAACAATATATAAATTAAATAAGTGGTAAGAATATATAGAGTACCACTCTCCATTGTATATGAATGAGATCTAATGTTTACCTGGAAGTTCTGGAGAAACCTTCATCAAGTGTAAGATATAGAGTTAAGTTTTAGCACTACTCATCATCCTATGATAGATGGTTAGTCTAAAATAACCATTAAAACTCTATTGGATATACTAAGATCATGTTCAATTGATTTTCAAGGGTGTTTAGATCAACACCTTCCCTACTGAATTTCTCAAATAACAATAGTTTCTATTCTAGTATTCAAATGGCGCCTTATGAGGCTCTATATGGGAATATATATTGGAATCCAACATGATGGGATGAAGTTGGATATCTAAACTGGATGGGACTTGATCTTATCCAAGATATGACATAGAAGGTCAAAAAAATTCAGCATCATATGAAATCCATGCAAAATTGGTAAAAAAAATCTTTGCAAACAATCATTGACGAGACCTAGAGTTCAAGGTCAGAGATATGATATTCTACTGTATATCCCAAATGAAGAAATTTTTGAGGTTTTGGATGAATTTAAATCTTATTTCTAGATTTTTCATCCCCTTTTATATCCTTTATCACATCATAGTTTTGACATATTGACTTGCACTCCCACCTAACCTATTTCAAGTACATGATGTGATCCATGTATCCATATTAATGAAGTACACACCAAAACCCTCCCATATATTGAATCTAGAGATGGTTCCTTTGGAAAATGATCTTTCATATGAGTAGGAGGACCATTCAATGAATATCATATATTATATAGGCAATTTTCTATGAAATAAAACAAGTCACCTATTCAATGTATTGTAGTGGAACCACAGGTTTGAGGAGGCAACATGGGAACTAGAAGTGGTAATTAAATAGAAGTACCCACATATATTTTAGTGTATGAAATGAAATTTCAAGGGTGAAATTTCTGAAGGGAGAAAGTTTTAATATCCTATACTTTCGTTAATGATATTCCCTTTGAAATGAATAAATTCTTTATTTAGTAATGTAGTTATAGAAAACACATGCACTATATTTAATTTTTTTTATTATGGAAAGTTATAAAATATTTCCATAATTTTCCTATAAAAATTAAAATACCATTAATAATCATAAATTTATAATCCCAATATTTTAAGAAATAAATGTTATGTTCAATAGTGTACATGATACGCCACATCGAGCTTAAATAAACAACTAAATATTATTATTTAATATGGTATATATCACATAACTATTATAATGGCAAGAAAGAATAAGATTAATTGAATTATGAAAATATAATTTTCACATGTATATGAAATTAATTCTTTAGTGATCAATTAATTATAAATGAAAATGAACCCCTATTTAAAATAAAAGGAAATTGTTTTCAGAAAAACTATTTAAATTAAAATAAGTGTTTTTATAAAATAGTAAAATAACTCTTGTTGAATTATGTTAATGAAATATATATGTACATATAATATAATAAATTTAATATTTAAAATTAATTTTATATATTTTGTAGACATGATATAATAACAAATTCAATTTTACGGATAAAAAGAGTATTTTTCTAAAAAGATCGTTTTGTCACCTTTTGATGGAGTGCCTATTTTAAATCTATTTATTGAATGTTTAAAAAATTATATTTGAAAAAATAAAATCTTATTTTAAATATAAGTATAAAAATTTACTTTGGTTGAATTTTTTGTATTTTTCTGACATGATTCATGTTTTGATGAATAGTAGAAAATACCACATTTTAATTGAAAACTGATTTTTCGTCAAATTTATTAATAGTGTTAAATTATATATTTGAATGGTTTAAAATTATAATTAAATAAATTTATTCAATTTAATCCAATTTAGTTCATTGTAATCATTTTCACAATGAAATTGGATATAAAAACTTATTGAACTTTTGTACATTTTTACTTTAACCTACTTTCTCTCCACATCTACGGGATTAGCATTGAACTTAATTTAGCCACTTCTGTGAAGTGAATTTTGAAAAATGTACATACAAAGTTGTAATCAGTATGATATTTATAGTCAAATATAATAAATTTAATTTTTGGACATTCTGAATAGTAACTTTAGTAAATATTTTTTTATTACCACGGTTAAGGGTTAATCGGGTGATTAAAGATAAAAATAATATTATAAATATTATAAAATTATCCTAACACTTGTAATAAATTTATTTAATGAATTATTTTTTACTCAAGTCATCCTTGGGACGATTTTTTGATCACATAGAGCCACTTGGATGACTTTCATACATTTACAATATTATATTCAAATAAAAAACAATTTTTTCACACATTTATTTTTAACAAATGAAATATTTTTTAATATGAGTTTATATGGGTGATATGTTCAACTTAAAATATTTATTTAAATAATAAAATATTTATCTATATCATGTAAATTTTTTTAAAATTATTAGTGATAATATAATTACAGAAAATGGTGACATAATGATGAAACAGTAATTATTTAATTAGTTGAAGAATCAAATAAATGATACTAAAAATATTAAAATAAATTTAAGGTGATATAATTAATGTCCTAAAAGAATTTTATGGGTGCATTTTATATGTTATTGATGATCTAATAGAGTTTTTTTTGAATATATCAAGTTGTTATGATATTTTTAAAAATTCAAGTAATGAATAGTGTCCAAATTGACATTATTTGATATTTCAAAATAAATAATATTTTATTAAATGATATAAAATTTCTAAAATTATAATATTCATTAAAATAACTGGGATAAGTCCTAAAATTTTATAAATGTCTAATTTATTGATCTTTTTTCATGTTTTATTAATTATATTAACCCTCAAAGTGTAAATTACATGATAACATGGTAAGAGTTAAAAGGGTAAAATAAGGGTTAAAACAAAATGATAAGGATTAATAAAATAATAAAAACTTGTCTAAATTTTTTTAAATGACTATTATTATACCCTTATCACCATAATATAAAATTGTAGTTATTAAATGGACACTTTTCCATGAAAATAAATTATATATTATTTATATCAATGATTGTTACAAAATATCACTCACTTTGTATTTAAAATATTTTATTTTTCGACACAGGGAAAAAACACAATATGAATGAATATAAATATATATTTTTATCATAAATAAATTATTTTCATTAGATAATTTTTTTTTAATTTTTTCGTATTATATAATTACCTTAAAAGTTTCTTTAATGCTAAAAAAATAATTACTTGGTTAACAAAAAACAAAATAATTGATATTAAATATATTAATTTTTATATATTTTGGATGATTTAATGTGTATAATGAATTTTATAGATATATAAGATATATTATATATGTTTTAAATCATTATATTCGAATTACCACTTTTTCCTGATGTATTTTAATTCCAATTAAATGAATAGTACCAAATTTGATATTAATAATATTTTATTTAATTAATATATTATTAAATTATTTAAAAATCATAAAAATGTAAAATAATAAAAATTGGAATAAAATATGTTTTTGAATTTATTGAGCTATTAATTTATTTTCCATTTTGAAGTCTTTGGATCTAAAATTCTGATTTTTATATTTTAATTTTATGGTGATTTCTAAGAGTGCCCCTCTCCTCCCTTATAAAAGGGAACTCATTTTTCACTTATCTTAACACTTAGAAACCTATTTGGTTTGGACAAAATATTCCAAAATAAATTCCTAGAATATATCCCCGAATTATATATTCCTTATTTTTTTAATAACACCCTCCTTAGAGGTGTTAATGTGTTGATCAAAGGAGATCGTTCGACTAAGAGGAATCGTTTTTAATTAAGTATTTCCGTTTTATTTCTTCTTCCACTTCCTTCAGATATTATTAAACCATTATTAAATAATAAATTCAGTATACTCAAGATAATTAGATTTTTTATGTTAATATCATCCCCTAAATCCATCTCCACTTCCATCAAATGGGAAAATAATTATTCGTTTGTGCGTACATGTGAACTATCACCTCCACGAATCGATATAATTCATCATCCATCATCATCTCTCAAATTTGGTTATAATGAATAAATTAATTTCTATATATTATATTTTTTAAATATTTATCATTGTAATATAATAATATATCAATTACATTCTTACTTTCCCTACATAAAAAATGATATCGTTGATCGTGCGTACCTATGAACTATCACTTCAACGAAGCGATGTGATTTGTTTTTAATCACAGAATCACGTGGATAATATATATAATTATATTTAAATTATTAATATGATATTAATTATATTATTATAATTATTTAATGAAAAAATAATCTTTACCTTCTTTCTGTAATGATCAATGAAAAATAAAATCGTTACTCATGTGTACGTACAGCCTACTCTCTCCAGGATTATAACATAGTTCATTTTTCATAACTATAATTAATGGTTTGATTTAAAAGTATAATTTGTGTTTAAATATCAAACTCATGTCATTAATATTATTCTATATATTATGTACTAATTACCAAATTTGACTATTTCCATCATACAAAATTCATTTTGGACTAATGTACTGAATATTATCAAAACGTCCCATGAGAACTTAAATAATTAAGTAATTATTATAACATGTTAATAAGTGATATAAAAAAGATAATAAAATTAAAAAATTGTTTAAATAAATTAAATAATTAACATAAGTTTATTATTCATGAAGTTTAATGACATATGTGACGAATCAAACTCAAGGTAAGGGATTTTGTCTCAATCTCCTTTAATTAAGGAATTTCTTGATGATATGCATCATTATTATTTTATAAGGTGTATATGAAGAAACTAGAAAATTTTACATCCATGTTTTATCTATAATTATTTTTTTAATGTTTTGGTAAATTCATTCTTTCATGGAGATTATTATTTAAATGTCTAAAGTAGTATGGGACACCTTAAATGTTTAAATATTTAATTATCAAATATTTTTCTCCATGTCAATATTATTAATATTATTTTACATATTTATTTATATGTATATAAAAAGATTATAAATTAATTTTTATGTATATTTTTAATTTCATTCAATTTTTATTAAATGATATTTTTATATGTTTTTATGTAGAATGTTTTGACAAAATATAATAAGAATGTTCTATTCTAAATGTATGAAATGAAAATGAATTTTCTTCCACTATAGAAATTATTTTATTTTCATCTTACTTGGAAATATTTCAGGTTTCCTTAAATATAAAAACATATTTATATTTTTGTTTATTTTGTTATTGAAAAAGGTTTTTCAACGAAAAGGTTGTTTTGGTGTTGATAATGGGTTTTAAAAAAATAGTATTTTTATACGAACGTGCCTTTGATATGGGATTAAATGAGTTTTTAAAAAGGGTTCTACGATGAAAGAGTATTATTAAAGATATAGTACTTTATCATTATAGGAAATTGGTGGTCTCAATACATCTTATACATGGTGTGGCCTAGATAAAACCAAGAAAGCCCATTACCGCTTAACATGGGGTGGCCCAGATAACACAGATAACGCCTATTTTAGATTGACATTAGGTGGCTCAGATTGATCTGGGTAATCCCATAATAGATTAATAGGAAGTCGGTCTTATATTTATTCTAATTTAAAGGGGTTTTAAATGGGTTTTGTGTATATAATGATCTAAGTCACTTAAATAGGATTCAATTTCTTGCTATTGGGTTTAATGATTTTTTTAGATAAACATATTTGTTTTATTTATGTGAAAACATTTTTTTATTCTCTCAAATAGAGGTAATTGGTTTTTCATTTTTTTCACGAGACTAATAGTTTTCTTCATTTTTATGTCACTTACTGAGCTTTTTTTTTCTCATCCCAAGTTTTAAAATGTTTTTCATAGGGTTAATGGAAGAGATGGGACAACGATGAGGACAAGATGATAATTTTGATGTTATAGTAATAAATCATGTATATTTTATAATATTTTCTTTTTTTATGAAAAAATAGATACTAGGTATAATTTTCCACTTTTAATGTGTGGGTTTACCTTGTAAGAGTTTATCCAAATTTTCTAAAAATCTAAACTGAAAAGATCCTTGAATATAAATTATAGTTCAAAAAACATTATAATATATTATTTTTAAGGTTGGGGAATTATAATAACCATTTCAAGTATAGTCATTCTATAGTGACCATTAATATCATTATATATTAAGGGTTATAATAAAATATAATTGACATGGAAGGAATAAGAGAAGTACTTGACCAGTATAATCATACCCAATAGAGCTAATTTGTTGGATATTCTGAGGTAGATGGAATATCTATGATTTAATCTTGACCAATCCAAATATGAGCCTGAAAAACTGAAACTTGATTGAATCCATTTATAGGAGAAGTTTAAGATTTTATAGATCCCCATACAAACCATGTTCATCGAACCACAATAAGAATGTACTACTATGAAACACCTTACCTTTATGAAGTACGTTAATCTAATAAGGGGTTATGTATCTACAACCTAGTTATATGAATTTGTATAAAATAATGACTATATAGATACCTTATAATTATTACCTTATATATACACATGACTATAAAATGGGTTTGATAAAAATTAGATTTTGATATGAAGAAACAAAAAAATTATTTTTGGGAAATATATAGTTTCAATTAAAAATCTATTTATGATAAATCAAAGAGTTTTGAAAGAAATTTTATTTTATTATAATATTCATACTAAATAATATTTATTTGAATATAAAAGGTAATATAATTTAATAATGGCCCATGTAATTCTTATAAAGGTTATAAATTTGTTTGTTTCATAAAAACTAATATTCTTAAATAAATAATAATTTTTATTTAAAAGTGTAAATTATAATATTTATAAAATTATTTGGGTAAAATATATATCATTTTTTAAATCATCAGGTTGAAATTATCTAATGTTTATTTTTTCATAATTTTATAAGATAGTCAATTTTTGTAAAACATTAAATACAGTATAAATATAAGATATGTATTATGACATCATAATGGCCCAAAAGTGATGTAATAAATATTATAAAAGGAATACATGAACAAAAATAAGATTTACCTTTAAAATAATGTGTTTTTAGGTTATTTTATTAATTTTAAAAACCTATAATGAATCCTAAAGAACCTCTATTAAATATTAAGGTTTTAAAAATAATTCATTATGAACATGACTCACTCTCACATAATGTATGTTATTATTTTAATGATTTTGGTTATTAAACTAATAAAAAATTGGAATCCACTCTTATTTATTATAACCCATGGGAAAACCCATGGGTTGTTTTTTAGTTTTGGGTGTTTTATTACTTAGAGTACAAAAACTAAGTTTAGAAATTAATAAAGAATTCCACTCTCTTTGGATATAAATACCCACCCAACCTCCCATTCATATTCACTAGAAACCAATTTATCATGAATTTCCTCTCCTTATACATATCTAAATACCTCCCAAGGTTTTCCTAGAATCTTAATAAGTTCCACCAAATCTTTTAGAAGCACCCCCTCAAGGTAAGGGATTATCTTCATTTTCCTCTTTATTCAACTATTTTCTTTGTATTTATATCTTTTAATATCAGTTTAATATGTTGTCATGTGTTTATAAATATACCTTTATAGTATAAATAATTTCATAATAATGGTATGTTATTTATCTCCACTCATTTTAACATTTACCAACATTATTACTCTATTGAAGTAATGGATTCTCTCTTTTCCCCTTTATTCAAGTATTTCCTTTGTCTATATCCCTTTTAATATCAATTTAATATGTTTTAATGTGTTGATAAATATATATTTAATATCTATTTAATATTATAATAATTATAGATCATTTATCTCCTCTCATTATATTCTTTACCTATAATGTTATTATGATGAAGTAGAGGATTCTCTTTCTCTTCATATTCATTCAAGTGCTTCATTTATATTAATAATTTTGAATCATAGTTGATTTTATTGTCATGTATTTATAAATTTCTTTTTACTATCCAATTTATTTTCTAATAATTATATGTAATTTATCCCCTCTCATTATAATGTATGCCTAATCTGTTACTAAGGTGGTGTAAGGAATTCTTTTCCTTTTCCTCTTCATTCAAGTACTACCTTTGCATTTATCCCTTTAAATATTAATTGATTATATTTTAATTTTTTTATAAATATATCTTTAATATATAATTTATTTTCTAATAAAGAGGTATAATTTATCCCTCCTCATTATAACTTTTAGCTATGGTGTTACCAGGACAAAGGGGTTCTCTTTCTCTTCCTCTTCATTCAAGTACATAATTTGTATTAAACATTTTGTATCTTAATTGATTATGTTTACATGTTTTTATAAATATCTATTTAATTTAAATTTTATTTACTAATAATGAGATATTATTTATCCCCTCTTATTATAACCTTTACTTAAGTCTTTATTATGTTTAAGTAAGGGATTCTCTTCATTTTCCTCTTCATTCAAGTACTTACTTTGTATTTAGACCATTTAATATCATTTTATTATGTTTTAATGTGTTTATAAATATAAATTTACAATAAAATTGATGGATTAAGAATAATATATTATTTATCTCCTCCTATTATATCCTTTACCTATGTTGTTTCTATACTGAAGTAAGGGATTCTCTTTCTCTTCCTATTCATTCAAGTACTTCCTTTGTATTAAGCATTTTAAATATAAATTGATAATGTTTTCATTTGTTTATAAATATACATTTACTTTCCAATTCATATTCTAATAATGAGATATTATTTATCCCCTCTCATTATAACCTTTATCTATGTTGTTACTATGTTGAAGTAAGGGATTCTCTTCCTCTTCCACTACATTCAAGTAATTCCTTTATATTCATCCTTTTTAATCTTAATAGATTATTTTTTCATGTGTTTATAAATATACATTTACTATCCAATTTATTTTTTAATAATGATTTATTTCCAACTTTTCATGTCGATATGTTTTTTTACACATAATTTTATTTTCATTATGATTAGAAACTAATGATATGCCTTCTTTCAGTCTCATTAATCCCTCCATGATCCTTTATTTACACTCGTTATGATGCTAAATTTATTCCACGATTTTCCATCACAGTGTTTTTTATTGTGAATACCTATCCCCATTTACATTCAAGGGAATTAACCAAGATTTAACTATCCTTAATTGATTTATTAATTCCACATATAAAAACCAAAATCCTTAATAATGGTATTAAAAGTGATAAAATATGTTCTTATTTTATATGTTTTATGTGGAACAAAAATGAATGTACATATTATGAATATGATGATTGGGACTAAAATTATATAGCCCTAAAATGAATTACATAATGTTTATATATATTTATATTACATGTATAGTGAATGGGAGGTTATCCTGAGAATTAAATGTTATGATTTCTTGGTTTTTTCCTTACATATTTTTATGATGTCATGTTTTGTGTTGTAGCCACATTCCTATGATACCTTGATGTTAACATCTTTTGTCATGATTTGATGATCATAATTATGATTCTCAAATTTTTTATGCCACCATGTTATGAACCGGAATCAATTATACTACTTTCCTTCATGTAATTATTTTATTATTTACTTACTAGGATTTATATGCCACCCCTTTCTTATGTACAAACCCAAGTTACTATGTGCAGAATTAATATATCAATATAATTTAAGGGAATGTTATTGAGTTTTAAAATAATTTAATTGTATTCATGTTTCCAGTTACTTTTATATTTATCTAACTACCCAAATAAACTATACCACTTGGTCTTTTGGGATTGTGTTATGTGTATCTAAATGTAAGAGATCATAAAATATAGTATATAAAATAAATTTTTTAAACATTTGTGGTTAAATCCTTTTTTTTATTATGAAAGAAAACACCTATTTCTACCTAGGTATAGGGATACCCATTATAATGCTTGTAGGCCCAAGGAAAATTTTTCTGCATCATGCATGTGTCATTGCCTACCCACATCATGCCTTTTTCATTGATTTCTGACATCATACCTACGTCAACGCCCCCAAGGTTTATGCCTACATCAACACAAACATCATAAATCCACTAAGGGGATTGGTAGGATTCAAACATTATTATTTTGGATATAGGATTATGGGGTTTAATAATTAGGATCCACAATAACTGTATAGTGTATAAATGATATGATTTGTTATAATTTTTTCCTTTTCTTTCATAAAATAACCCATAAGTCATTATTATGTTGATATATATGAGGATTATATTAAAAACTTTATATGTTTTTCTTTAGGATAATTATTTGATCTTAAAAAAAGTTTCATTTCCCAAAAAATTCTAGGACATGATGTTTTTATATGAATCATACTTTCAATAAAATTGATCTATTATCTTTGATTAAAACAAATGGAAGTTTATTTTTTTTTAAACATAACAAAAACCATGATAGATGTTGAAACTTACAATAAATATTTCATGCCAAACTTCTTTAAAATACACCTAATATATTTCTATTGGTATATAAATATTTAATTCTAGTCTTGTATAAATTTAAATCCCAAAAATAATTTCATCTCACCAAGTAATGAAATTTCAATGTTATTTTTCTTTCATTCAGAAAAGTCCATTCAAATATACTTCTTTTCATGTATGAAAATAGTGTTATGAATATAAAAAATGATAATTGAAGTATTTTTCTTCATATATTTCATATAAATATTGATTTATATGGTTTATTTATTTAAATTCGTGTTTTTTAAACAATCATATATCTTAGAATACTAATCCTTTATATCTTTTTTTAAATCATGGAGAAACAGTCCATCTTGATAAAATTTATTCCATCACATCCAAGTAAAAAAAACTTGAGTCTCTCAATAAGAAATTGTTATATCTAACCATTTAGAAAAATATATTTATTAAAAATATGATAAATCTTTAAGTTTATTTAAGAAAATAATGGATAAAAAATTCTTATATCCTCCAATATTTCAAAATGAGAAAATATTTCTTGAAAATATACACAATAAACACGTGAATAACCTTTATAATTTTACCTTTATTATTAAATTTATTTTGGAAAACTCACTTGGTTACAATGATACTATTTCCTTTTTTCCAGGTAAAAAATTCCAGGTCAATTTCTTTTCAACTTAATATATTTTTTCATCAATGTTTTCAATATATTATTTATTTTTAATGGCTAAATCACCTTAGTTTGTCTCTATTTAATAAATTATAGATATATCGAATGATGTTTTTAACCTCTATATTTTTTGAATTGATTCTTTTGAATTATAAATTATATTCGAAAAATATAAATCTTTCTTTATCCTTGAACACAATATTTTAGAGTCACCAAATCTAGTTTCCTCATCATTGTTATTAGGTGAATCAACATTTTTGTCAGTTTGTATAAATTCCAAATTTTCTTGAGATATGTCCTTCAAAATATCCTTACTATAAAATAGTGTATATTAATTAATTCTAGTATCATTTTCATTTTATATGGTATTATTATCTGTAATTTTCACATTATATTAGTTAATATAATTTTGAAACCTTTTATTAGAACAATTATATACCTTTTCATAAAAAATATATCCCATCAATATACACTCATCAACTTTTTCATAAAATTTTATTAAGTTTTTATATTTCATACTGATAAAAAAATTACATGAAAACAAGTTAATTACTCATACAATAGATCATAGGGAATTTTATCATGATTATTCCTTAGTAGTCTTCTATTTTCAATGTATCCATATATAGAAACAACTTCTCTCTAAAATAATAATGATGTTTCTTTAGCCAAAAAAAATTCTTCCTATCTCAACCAGGTTCATATTATATTTTTCAACCACTCTATTTTTGTATGGGTATACAAAAAATTGTATTCATGTTTTGTTTCATAATCATCAAGATATTTTTCAAAAACATTGGATATGAATCCTTTACAATTATCATATCTCATCTTCTTGGAATACAATCCTAATTCCGTTTTAGTTTCTCATCTAAAATGTTTGGACTTTACTAGTACTTAAAACACATTCTTTATAAACATAAAGGTTGTTAATTTTGTGAAATCATCAAATGAAAAACATAGTAATAAAATTTATAAAATTTATGTTTCATTAAATTAAAAAAATATATATGAATCAATTATAATAATTTATGTGATTAAATGTCCTCTCTCCTATGATATGATGATGTCATCTTTACTTTATGACATTTTTCAAAAATAATCTATCACTCTATTTCTAATATAGGAAGATGTCTCACTTAATATTCATTTATGATAATTCTCATGATTATTTAGATAATATTACTAAGTCTTTGATACCATAAATTTTTCACATATCCAGGATTGATTTATCATGGATGTTTTGAGTTAACAATTTAGAAAACAATTCATTGGTTCTCTCTCCCTTAATGAAAATTATTATATCTTTCAATATTTTTATGATCAAAGTGTTTATTCTAAAAATAATTTAATTCTAGTTATCAAAAATTTATCTTACACTCAATAGGTTGTGTTATATCCCATCAATAAATAAAATTCATTAGATTTAAATTTTTGAGAAACAATGTCTGTAGTGATTACTCCAGTAATTATTAATGCATGATCAATTCCAAATGTGATATCACCAGTGTTATAGTTTTAAATATTTATTAATATGATGGTTTCACCTATCATGTGAGAAGAAAAATAACTATATAAAATTTAATAGGCTTTAAATTCACTTCCACCACATAAAATTTTTTATCTTTTATTATTATTTGAGTATATCTAGAGTATCATTCTTATTAAATATGTTCTAGTATAATGGTCAAGAAATAATAAACGTAATAATTTATTTTGTTACATATTCTATGTGTCTCTTCTAAATATTCAAAACTTTTTTTATTATTCATATTATATTTTTTATTTTAATCGATATGTTTTTTTTCTAAGTTTGATTCCCCTTAAAGAAATATTTGTATTCTATAAAAGTTTGTATTGTACTATCTAATATAGTATTAATGTCCATATCCACCACATAATCAATAAAACCCACTAAAACTCTACCTATTTTGAGTAATTTATTTTTTTGGACCATATTAATCAACTATTTTTTATTTTAAATAGTGTTAGGACCAAAAGGGCCTAGATACCCTGAGGGGGGGTAAATCAGGGTATGGATATTCTTTTTCAAAATTCTTCCTACCCCACTAGATCTTGACCTCTGTATTATAAGGGTCACTTTTTATCTTTTTTGTTGTTAAATTCTATCTTGTTCTTTCTTTATTTATATAATGATGATGCATTGGATACAATGTAGGGAAGCAGGCAGACAGACAAAGAGATTTTTACTTGGTTCACCATCACTAGGCTACGTCCAAGGAGCATACAATAGTGATGTACCACTATACCAAATCCACTAAATCTCACTGCCAATTTACAATTTTCATGCTAGATCACTTATATACTCAGGCTCATTGTATTTACAATGTTTAGGGTTATCTCACTGATTTTCCAAGGGTCACTCCCTATTTCTCTCTCTCTCTCTATCTCACTATGGGTGGAGAGGTTCACCTTATTCCACTTCTCTTTCTCACTACTCTGGAAAGGATCAACTCAGAGTTTATAGACCTCTAGGTCTCTTCATTATTTCTAATGAAATCTGCATTCTTAATTGTTGATAGATACTCTGTCGACGTCCAACTTTCACCAATAAATGAATCTCACTTTGCATCTGGTGTACCGGGCAACCCCAATTTTACGTGTATCCTTCACTGGGCCTTGCGCGTAATTCCCTGATTTTGTGCGAAATTCAATTTTCATGCAACACCTATTTTATGTGTAACCAATTATTTTACACACAACAGCCTTCTTTTACGTGAATATTTTTCTTTACGTGCAACTGACTTGTTTTACGCACAACTATTTCTTTTACATGCAACTTGTGATTTACGTGCAAAGACTTTTTTTATGTGCAACTACAATCTTTTACGTGCAACTGTTTCTTTACGCGAAAGAACTCCTTTTATGCACAAATTTGTTTTTTACACACAACTCCTTTGTGTACTCTAATTCTGTGTGCCGGAGCTCGGATAATTTCTAAGTCTGGAGCTTTATTGAATGAGGGGGTCACTTCATATTTATAGGCAAAATAGACCCCTTCATGTAAAACCCTCCTTCCGCATTTAATCCTCTTTGAGTGTGAAAAACACAACTTCCGCGCAACACCATATT
The DNA here is from genome assembly GCA_963277665.1 of Viscum album. Classification (NCBI taxonomy): domain Eukaryota; kingdom Viridiplantae; phylum Streptophyta; class Magnoliopsida; order Santalales; family Viscaceae; genus Viscum; species Viscum album. The sequence goes on from OY728141.1 coordinate 520,494,793, forward strand.
TTACACAATGCTCTAATTTTTCAAGCACCTCATGCCTTTTCAAATTTTTGAGCTTCTGATCTTGAAACACCTATTGCGCAAAAAAACTCCATTCATCTATTTCATGCACCATGCCAATATTTCATGCACCTCTCCAATATTTCACGCACCACGCCAATTTTTCATGCACCAATTTATTTTTCGCGCACCACTCTAATTTTTCACGCACCTCTCTTTGCCAAAAACACATCTCTCCATTTTTTGATTTTCAGGCCCAAAAATATGGAAAACACTGGAAAATGGCACCACCTTGTATCTGCTCTTTTTGTACCACCTCCATATCATTCGTTTCTTTGTTGAGATTCTTCTTTCAAACATGGATAGCCAACAATATCTACTGAACCTAAAAAATCACCATGTTAACCCCCTTTGTCAACAAATTATACATTGTGGTTTTCTTTGTGAACAAACACAACATGGAGGCCCACTTTTTCAACAAACACAATCACCTCAAAAAGGATTTAATGATGCCTTAAGGGATTTTTTCCCAACAAATAGAAATTTTTCTTGAAAGTGTAAATACCCTTACCCTGGTATCTTGTATATGGTGATTAATTTATTACATTTTAATAAGATACAAGTAATTTCATCCTAAAGGACCAAATAGTATAGTAGTCTTGATAAAATAGATACATAGTTTAAATTTACATTATAATTAAAACATGAAATAAAAAAATTATTTTCTTTGATAATTTCATTATTCCTTATAGCATATCCCTGCATATCAATCACAAACACTTACTCGTATGCTAAGGAAAACAAAACATAATAAGGGGAGGGTTTAGATTCTTAGTAAGGGTAATAATACAATGTAATCTTTCATAAATAAATAAACATAATCAATGTGAAAAGTTAAATAATATAAACAAATACCATTTAATCAATAAACTGAGTATAATATGGAATAAATAAATGATGGTCAAATAAATCCATATAAATAATCACATAATCTTGAAACTTATCCATAGATATTTTAACTAGTCAAATGATCACATGGTCATAAATAAATAATATCATAATTATTTAATTCATAATATTGGGAACATGAAACATACTGTCAAGAACATTCATATGACAGTTTAAATCTGTGGGTAGAAACCTATTTAATTTGTACAAATTATTTGTCTCATCATACCTATTGATGAACTGAGGGGTCATCTATAACCAAGACTCACCTTTAACTTACTAGGTATAACTCATTTATCATATGAAGGGGGAGAAAAATAATAAACCTAAACATTATTATCAAAAAATAATCATATGAAATGTTAATACTTACCCTAATAAAATTAAAATCATCATAAACTATCCAGAGTAATATGGTGAAAGGTAATAAAATTGTACATCCTCTGTCAAACTAACCATAAATTATCCAAAGAAACAGTAAGGGTGATATAAGTACAACATATCCTCAATAGATCATAAGTATAAAAAAGGGTTGATGTTATTTATAAATATAAATTCCTTGAAAATTTTATTAAAAGGTTTATGTGATTTATGAGTAGAAATACCATTAAAATGTTATTAAAAACATTTTTTGGGAAAATAAACTTTTCAATTTGAAAATATTTTTAAAATGAAAAAGTTCACAAAATATTCTGAAAATAAATTTATTTAAAAATAACCTTTTAAAACATGTAAAATAATATTTAAAATATTGAGTGGTCATGAAAACAGAAAATTCCATTCATGTTGTATATGTCAAAACAAAGATATTATTAGTAAAAGATAGACGTGCATTGTCTAGAAAATGACACTAATATTTATTTCAAAATATTTTGTAAAAATTAAAAAATGTGTAAAAATTTATTAAGTAAATCATATGTAGAATTTTATGAACATTTTTTAAAACATTTTTATAAAAAATGGTTTAGTAAGAAAAGGGTTTTTTAATCTAAGAGAGAAATAAAGTAGGATTTTCATAATAAAAATTTCTCAAAAGAGTTTAAAAATGGTTCTATTGTTGAAAATACCACGAATAACCAAAGTATAAATAAATATTTTGATTTTATTATATAAATATAAAATAATTCCCCCAAGAGAGACTTAAACATAAACAATCCCGAATAATGATGGTATTGTGAAATAAAGCCTTAACACTTTGGTAATTTTTAATCATAAGCCCCATGAAGGAAATAACATCAAATGAAAATTTAAATACCATGAATATAAAGAGATTATTTATATAACATATCAAAATTGGAATTATATATACCACACAAATTAATAAGAGGTGAATGTGTTATATGTCTCATAGAAGTAAAAGTGAGATGAGAAACCCTTACCTCATGTTTGACTTCCTTAGTATGCATATAAACCTATTGTATAATAAATATAGGTTTATTATATATATATATATTAAATAACCAAATTCATATATATCATTACATATATTATTTAATTATAGTATTCTATCATCCTTTTATTAACAATTCTTTGTTAAAATCACTATTTTGGGTGATAATTACATCATTTTTCATATAAGTTTTAGTTCAGTAATTTTGGTCCTTTTAATTTTATTATGGTTAAATAATATCTAAAATTTTAACCATGATATAAATATCATATATATTCATTATATATGTATTTATAGTAATATATTAAATTTATATATAGAAAATGGATTAAACCATTAATGGGGACGGTAGGTTGTACGTACAAATGAATGTTCTTTCCATTTTTCTTGATGGATAGAAATAAATGAAGAGAAATATTAATTAAACTTTATAGAATCATGTTTATTTCATATATATCATTTATATTAAACAAATACATCCTTATTTCCATCTATGTAAAAATTAAATAAAAAATATTTCACATCACTCTGTGGAGGTGGTAGTGCACATGTACGCGTGAGCAACATTATTGTTTTACAATAGATTGAGAGATAAGAATTTATATGTGATATTATATTTCCATAAGTATGGTTAGATAATAAATATCACATATATTCATTATTTTTAACCATGATACCTTCCATGTAAATCATAATATAAAAACAAATCACACCGCTTCGCAATGCGATAGTCTGCCATACACATGAGCGATGTTATCATATCCCCCATGGAATGAAAAGTAAGAAGATATATGTGATATTATAATATATAATTATAATTTCATAAATATAATATACATATGTTAAATCCATCATTATAACTAGCCTTGAAATTTGGTTATGGAAAATGAATTATATCTGTTCAAGTGGAAGTAGTGAGCCATACACATGATCAACAGTATCATTTTCAATTTGATATAAGTAGAGATGGATCTATGTTATTTAACTAAAAAAATGAAATATAATTATATTAGATATATTTTTTAATTATATTATCATATTTTAAGAAGTTTTTAATTATTTGGAAGAATAAATAAAAAAACATGTTTAATAATTTTACCACTTATTTGGAGATATTCTTTAGGTTTATACCTAAAGTCTTCTTAGTTAAGAACGCATGAAGTCATTTATGATTTTTTATTTATTTACAAACTTACGTGTGAATATTTTAGAGCTGGTTTTTAGTTCATAAAAACTTATTTCATTGATTATTTGAAATTGGCACATGGGTTTACAACATTGAGAAGAATTAATGATTTGGAATTCATGATTAGACTTTAAGAAAAAACCATGAAAAATAATGTTTATTTTCATGAGGAATTAATGTTTGTAGTTTTATTTTTTATTTGTATGGATTATGTTATATGTATAAAGTTTTTTAATGAATATTATATTAAAAATTAGGCCAATCTGTCCAACCAACCATGAGATCTAGGTGCACCACTTCTTAGGGGGAACTAAGATCAACCACAAATTCTGGACAGTATAGTGGTGGATGAATGCATGCAGGGGAACCTACAGGAGGCACATGAGTAGTGTTGAGCCATTTTGAGGTGGTGTCATAGTGGTATAGGTGGATTCTGGAAAGAGGTGGTGCCAGTAGTTAATGGGGTTCTAGGTAACCATTTTATCTAAGTTGTTCAGGATAGTTCGTGTATTGTAAAGGGAGTAAAAAACATGTGACATTTCTATATGAGAATGAATTATTGTAGCATCGAAAAAATCTCAACCATGCAATCTATTCGATGATCATCTGGGTCATCTGATGTCTTTTGTGCATCGTCTTCTTCACTGAGCCCATCCAAGAGCACTGTTTGTCGAGATATCACTATGCAATGTTGTTCATAGCTCAATCCAACCCATCTAATCATTATTTTATTATTATAAAAAAATTATTGTGGTCAATTTTAGAATACGATATGTTTTCATGATTTAAATTAAGATATAACCAATGATATACATTATATAGAATTTTTTTCGGGTGATGGTGATGGTTCATAGTACAAAACTTGAAGGCAGTAAGATCATAAGCAAAGAAAAATGGTTCTCAATGATTATAGAAGGTTATGAGAGGTTGTATGTCAGCTATTAATACCTCATCCAAGATCACTTGGTTGGTTTTTCTTATTTCTCATCTGAGAGATCATTGTATATTTGATAGAAGTATTGAGAGAGAGAAAAGGAAAATCATGTGATCTGTATTTTCGAACCAAGAGTTATGTGTGTTCAAGATTTGTTTCTAGTTGTGAAATCACATTAAGGTTTTTGAATTACCATGAACTGTGTTTTGAAAATTTTAAGGAGAAATTTTGAACACTATTGTTATGTGAATAATACAAAACCAATTCAAATTAGAAGAATAATTTTTGTGTAGCATATGTTTTGTGAACTGTGAACTATCTATTTTTTATTTTTGTAAAGAAGAAAGTGAATCTATGTTAATATGTTCATACATGATTGACTCCTTTTTGAATGATGGAATGGATAAAAAATCAATATAGTGGTATTTGGTCTCATGAAGACACCAAAATACGATATTTTTTTGAAATTTTTTTGAGAAGAAGGTTTAAGAACTTCATAGAAGTATATTTTGCACAAACCATTTTTAATACCAAGACTAGTGTTTAGTGAAGTGATAGAAGAAAAATGTATACATTTTGTGCAAATAATATATATGGATTATTTTACTTATGTAAATAAGTTAGATATTTACATACCCCTTTCATGTGAAAACATCATGTGAAGCGATTATTTGTGAATATGTTTTGTTCCAGCTATGAAACGTGGAAGAAGGAAGTGACAATGTTTTCTTTATTAAGTGATACATACATGAGTCTAGAGGAATAGTTTTTTTTGTTTCATGGTATCAAAATATTGATATTTTGAGTTGGTATTGAGATGATACATGGAGAACAACAGTGTGTAAATTATGATTTTTAATAGATAGTGGTTTGGTTTCGTTTATTGATATTCAGCTATAGGGACTCTGAAATCAGTGAGAAAGTACCATATCATCTTATTAACATGACTCAATGAGAAAGATTGTTTTTTAACGTAGGAATATCTTGGAATATTTCATAGAGTTATTATGTTTTGTTTGTAAACTATTGATACCTAACCAAACCACTTTTAATCTTTATTTTATTTATTAGTGGATAATATGTAGTTCATATCAACCCAACTATATCAAGTAAATAGTCACCCTTATTGCGGGTGAATCTTGTAAAAAATATTTTATGGCATTGATAACATGCTCTAACAAGTCATTATAGTTTTATTTCAAGAAATGAAAATATAAAATTATAATACCACTCATTCACCCCCCCCCCCCCCCCTCAGTGGTACAACTCTTTCCTCGATACTTCAATTGGTATCATATGAATGTTACCTCTAAAATATATTTTTAATGTAGAAATGGATAATTTGAATTCATTCAACAGCAGGGGTGTTATAATTTTTTATTGTAAGAACTTTCATGGTTGTAATAAATGAATTCTCCCATTTTAAGTATCACAATTATTGGAGGTTTGTGATGTAATTAATATTGTATTTCCTCCTCTAAAAAAATATTCCTCTTGACATTTGGTGGAAAAATAAATATAGAGGTTGGTAGAAAATACAGAAATTCCATTTTATCATCCTTGCATGTTAAAGTATTTACAAATGTGATAGGATTTAAAATAGTCAAGGATGTTTGAGATAAACTTGAAAACATATATGAATGGAATGCCAAGATCAAAGAAGTCAATTTTGAAATTTTGATGGATCAATTTGAAGATATAATAATGATACAAGATGAGACTATGGGTGATTATTTTACCAGATATAATGATATTTTCATCCATATCAAATGGTTCGGAGAAAATATGGAGTATTAAAGTATTGTAAATAAATTAATGATAAACTTTACAGATAGATTTGACCGGAATATTTCATCCCTGTAATGAAAATAAGACATTTCTATTAATTAGTTTCATAATACTTTACTCAACTATGAGATGATAAAGGATCATGTAATCAAAAAATGCTAAGGAAGAAATGCTATTCAAGTCCATGAGTAGACTAAAACTCAAAGAATAAGAAAATGAACAATTTTTTGAATATAAATATGAATAATTAAAGGATTGAGAGTATAATAAAATCATCTATCTTATATAAAGGTACATCAAAAAGGGAAAGGGTAAGTATAAATATAATCTTCCACTAAAATGTTTCAACTATGGAGGAATAAGAAACTTTTAGTTTCATTTTCCAAAGAATAAAAATTGTGAATATGAGAGTGGTAATCAAGATGAAAGATCTCATAAAAATAAATGTGTAAAATATTCAAAATATTATACAAAATTGCTGAGAATAAAAAAATCAATGGAAAAGAACAGTCTTATTGAATAAAAAGATAAAGAATAATCTTCCTCAGGTAGTCTTTCTGAAGATGAGGTTCCAGAAAAATTTATGAATTTTATATATCAAATTGGGAAGTATGATGAAACTTCAAGTGGTGATAATGAATATGATAAAGATTCTTACATGGAACATATGTTAAAATCATAACTTGAAGTATTTCTTAATAAAAAATAAATACTCAATAAAGAAATCAAACTGTTGAAGAAAGAGATTAAAAGGGGAGATACTTATATTGATGGGATTAGAAATCTAAAGTTAAATGTTTTAGAGAATGGGAAAAAGATGAACAATCATTATAAGAAACTGAATTTAAAGGGAAAATAATTGGATAAGATTTGGTCAGAGTATCTCAGAGCTTAAATTTCTTTGAATAAGATCAATGATGATTTTAACTAAGCTATAGATGTTAAAACTGAAACATCTAAGGAGACTAAGAAACTTTTTCAAAGAAATGGGTTATATCTTATTCTGTTAAATCTTAGGATAAATCAATTATTTATATTAATTCAAGTTATATTGACAAATAATGAGAAAATTAGATCCACTAAGAATAATGAGAATCATTTATATATAGTAAATAAATATGTTGAAACTTTAGAGAAAGTTATCACCTCATGATAGAAGAAATCTTAGTATGTGGTGGTATAACAGAAAAAATTATCCTGAATAGAATCTCCAACTGTGTGGTAGACATAGATTTAATGGTTACTTCTAGTGATATAGATTTTTTGGGCACAAAGCCTATTCTTTTTGGTACAATATGTCATTTCCTTAGAACTGGTATGAGTTGAGTGGGAGAAATTCTAAGAAGATAAATATAATATCATTCAAGAAAAAAGATCTAGAAGAACACATAAAACCTATCTATTCATAATAAATCTGATTGTTTAGAAGAAATTTATGGAATATGTGATCAATATGGTCATTTCTCTAATAAATTTATGGTTATTTTTCATGGATACATTTATTTCTAATAATACAAAGGGAAAACAAATTAAGAAATCCCATATGAAAGAAAAATCTCTCGCTGTTGAAGTTTATTTGAAGGCTTGAAAAAGAGACAAACTATGAATTCATTATAGTGGTTATTCCTCTCACATAATACAAAATATAAAAATTCTAAAAGAATATTGAATAAAACAATGACGGAGTATTTTATTTAAGGAATTAATGTTATTTAAAAATTAAAGGTATAGGTACTGTTGATATTGAACCCCATAAACTAAAATCCAAAGATGTTCTTTTTATTGAAGGACTGAAATGAAATCCTTTGAGTATGAGAGAAATATATGATGATAGAAATTAATTCATTTTCAAAAAGTATTCTTGCATTATAAAAAATTCAACGTATAGAATTTTTATCATCAAGGGTGAAATAAATAGTGATAATCTATTCCAAATTAGTGATCCTACAACTTATTGTTATTTGAGTGAAAAAGATGAACACAGTATGTGGAATAGATGGATTGGACTTCTTATTCAGAACAATTTGAGAAATATTTCAAAAAATAATGTGGTAAGAGTTCTTCTATATTTAAATATATAAATAGAAACTGTAAGTGAAACCTATCAAAAGGAGAATCTTGTGTTTGCTACTCATAAAAGTGTATAGATTCTGTTTGTTGGACCACTGGAGCTTATTCATTCTGATCTTTGTGAACCTATGAGACATAATTCTACTAGTGGTGAACTCTATTTTATAAAATTCTTTGATGATTTTATCCAGATGAAAAATGTTATGTTCATTAAGAACAAGTAAGAATCAATTGAATTTTTCATGTTTTATAAAAGACATGCAGAAAAAGAAATGGTAATTTATATCAAAAAAATAGAACATATAATTGTGAGGAGTTCACTGGTAATTATTTTGAATGATATATTGAAAATAATGGAATTAAGAATCAATATATTACTCCTTATACCCCTCAACAAATGAAGTAGTGGATAGAAAGAACATAAGTCTAGTTAAAATGGGCAGGATAATTTTAGCTAAACATAAACTTTCAAACTTTTACTAAAGAGATTCAGTATGTACAATTTTTCATTTACAAAACATATTTTTACTAAGGAAACACTCCAACATAACTATTTATGAGATGGGGTATAACAAAAAATCCAAAAAAAAATATTTCAAAGTGGTTGGTAGTCTATGTTTCATAAAAATTAAGAATGAAAATCTAGGAAAATTCTAAGAGAATGATTAAGAAGGGATCTTCATGGGATATATTTCAAATGACAGAGGTTATAGATGTTGGAATAAAAAATTGAAAAGTAGATAGAATATTGTGAGGTTAAGATTGTTGAAAATAAATACAATTCTCACTAAACATTTTTTTCAAATTTTGAAAACATTGAAGTTGAAAAAACAGATATTTCTAGAGGATAAAATGAAGATAATATTGTACATGAACTAGAGATAGTTAATGTTCACTCAGATCAAACTAGTGATGAGGATGTAATTGATAGATTAGATAAGAAAAAGAATCAAAAAATTGAAAAATATATTGATCTAGAAAATATTATCAGAAATTATAAATCTCGAGAACATACTAGAAGAGTGTTTAAAATTGAAAATCAAATATTTATCATTTCTCAAATTGAACCAAATTTGATCTGAGAAGCTATTTAACACACGGAGTAGAAAAATGCTACGAATGAAGAGCTAAATCAGACTGATAAAAATAGAACCTGGGGTCTTCTTCCTAGATCTAAAGAAAATAATGTAATAAGAACTATATGGGTTCTTAGAAATAAACTCAATGATAAAGGTGAAATATCAGGAAATAAATCCAAAATATTCTATAAGGTTTATTCACAAGTGGAAGGTATAGATTTTGAGGATACATTTTCAACCATGGGAAGACTAGAGGCTGTCAGAATGTTTCTTGTATTTTCGACTCACAAACAGTGTAAATTTTATTAGATGGGTGTGAATATTTCATTCTTTAATAGAGATCTTAAAGAAGAAGTTTTTATTGAGCAACTAGAAGGCTTTATTCTTGATATTGATGGAACTAAACTGTGTAATATGAAGAAAGACTTGTATGGGATGAAATGGGCTCATCAATCTTTGTATTTTAAATTGGATAGTTTCCTAGAGAAATTTAATTTTTCTTAAGTAAAATTTGATAGAAACTTATATGTGAAGAAGTTGAAAACAAGTATACTTGTCAGTGTTGTGTAGGTTGATGACATAATTTTTGCAGGTGAAAAGGAATATTCATGTGAAGAATTTTCTAATCAAATGAATATGTATATTGAAATGTAAATTCTTAGAGATATGAATTATTTTTTAGTACTATATGTTTTTCAAAAGAGTGACTAAATATTTATTTCACAATAAAAAATATGGGAAGTATTTTTGAAAAAATTTGGCATGGAAGATTCAAAAGAAGTATCCATGCCTATCACAGTTGGAGTAAAGACTAGTAAATATGAACTGGGACAAATTGTTAATTATAAATATTTCAAAAAAATTAATTGGTATCTTTCTATATATTGCGTCATCAAGACCATATATTGTATATATAGTAACATTGTGTACTAGATATCAAAGTGATCCAAAATAATCATGCATGATCACTACTAAAATAATTATGATGTATATAAAAGAAACGTCCAATTTTGTTTTGATGTATAAAAGGATTGGATATTTAACATACTAGGATTCACCGATACTTATTGGTTTGCATATTTCAATGATTATAAATCAACATCAGGAGGAACTTTCATTCTGGTAGAAAGCTGTGTAAGTTGGTATAGTAAAAACCAAATTATGAGACTTTAAGTACATCTAAATATGAGTATTTTGTTGCAACTAATTTATGTAATCAAATGTTATGGATAAAAGTACAACTTCAAGATTGAAAGGTGAACATTTAAATACCGTTGAAAATTTCCTATAAAAATTAGATTGTAATTAATCTCCCAAAAAATATAGTGCAACACTCCAGATCAAAACATGCTTATATTAAATATAATTTCATCAAGGATAGCATAGCTAATAGAGATGTTAAATTAGAGTACATTTATACAAAAGATCAAATTTTTGATATATTCACTAAAGTTGTGTCTTGATAAATATTTGGGGAACTTTGGCTGGAACTTCATGTTTCCCATCCCTTATCACTTAGAGAGTTTTGGGGATTTCTCTACTTTTTTGGATTATTCATTCAAGGGGGATAAAAATATGTAATTATCTTCTTATATTTTTTGAATCTAGAGATGAGGTTACTGAAAAAAATGAGGAGTTATTGTATGGTTTTTAGGGTAGATAATCTAAGTTACCACTGAAATAATGATTTATATGGCAGTTTACTTATGTTATTTGATGTCTTAAAAAGAAATCTTTTTGTTAACAACAAATCCAAAGGGGGGATTGAAGAACCTGTGAAGTCACCGGGATTTGTTTTTCAACATTATGTGTGATGATTATAGAGATTTATTTTATCTCATAAAAATTTATTTCATTGGTTATTTGACTTTAACATAGAGTTTTACAACATTAAGAAGAATTAAATATTTGGAATTCATTATTTTACTTTAAGTGAAAACAATGAGAATTAATGTTTATTTTTAATGAAGAATTGATTTTTTTGGTTTTATTTTTGAGTAGGTTGTCTTATGGAATATTGATAAAGATTTTTAATGGAGATTATTTTAAAAATTAATCCAAGCCAGCCAACCAGCCATGGGATCAAGGTGCACCACTGCTTAGGTGGGCACTAAGATCAACCCCAGTTGTTGTCCAGTATAGTGGTATACGAATACATTTAGGGGAGTATATGGGAGGTTTATAAGTGGTGGTGAGCCATCATTCATGGGTGGAACATTGGAAGCGGTAGATGCTGGCATAGGGAGGTGTCAGGCAGTAATGGGAGTCCAGGTAACCATTTTATCTGTGCTTCTTAGGATGGGTCGTGTATTATAATGGGTGTAAAAAACATGTTCTGTTGTGATGTGGGAACAAATTATTGTAGCATCAAAAAAAATCTACCATGTTATCTTTTCAATGATCATCTGGGTCATCCGATATCTTTTGTGTGTTTTTTGATTCACTAAGCCCGTCTGAGAGCATTGTTCATCAGGATATCACCACATAGTATCATCCATAGATTGATCAAATCCTTCTTTTCATTGTTTAATTATTCTAAAATTTTTAATGTGATAGAAATTATATAATGATATGTTTTCATGATTTAAATGAATATCTAATGGATGATATACAATGTTTAGAAAAAAAATATTGATGGTGATGGTTTAGGGTACAAAACCTAAGGTTAGTAAGCTCTTAATAAAAAATGAACCGGTATCCATGATTCTCAATGTTTATGAGATGATGAATGTTTTATATAAATACCTTTTACAAGATCATTTGGTTATTGTTTCTTATCTCTAATCTGAGATCTCATTGCACATTTTATAGGATCATTGAGATAAAAATAGGGAAAATCATATAATCTGTATTTGTGAACCAAGAGTTCCATTTTTTTGAGATTTTTTTCTAGTTGTTCAATCGCATGAAGTTTTTGAGTTATTATGAATTGTGTTTTTCAATGTTTAAGGAGACATCATGAACACTATTGTTATATAAAGAATACAGAGCCACCATAAATGAGAAGAAGAATGTCCACAAAGCATATGTTTTGTGAATATCTCATCCGAAAATCGTCTATCATTGTTTTGTGAAGAAGAAAGTGAATATGTGTTTTTATGTTCATACCTGATTGAATATTTTGAAAAGGTGGTTGTGGATAGAAAATCAGTATAGCATTATATGGTTGTTTGAAGAGACAACAAACTGTTATTTTTTGTGATTTTTTTTTTGTGAAGGAGGTTGAAGAACCATGTAGTAGGAGAGTTTTTATGAACCTATGTAAATACCAACACTAGTCCTTCATAAAGTGATAGAATAAATTTGTATACATTTTATTCAAAGTGTTTATACATATTATTTTACTTACTCGGAAAATGTAGATACTTACATTCACCTTTCATTTGAAAACTTCATGTGTAGCTATTTTTTGTGAATATGTTTCTATTCCATCTATGTAATATAGAAGATGGAAGTGACAGTGTTTTCTTTGTTAAGTGATACATCCATGATTCTAGAGGAATAGTATTTGTGTTTCATGGTAGAAACTTTTTGATATTGTGAGTTGGGAGTGAGATGATACACGTAGATCAAAACTATGTAAATTCTAATTTGTACTAGATAGTGGTCAGTTGAAGTTTATTGATATTCAGCTATAGGGACTCTTAAATCGGTGAGCAAGTGTAGTATCATCTTATTACTATGTATTGAAGAGAAAGATTATTTTTGTAATGAAGGAGCAGCTTGGAATATTTCACAGAGTGATTGTGTTTCATTTTTAAATGGGTGTGAACCAATATAATCTTTTTTTGGAAGACATTGTATAGGTAAATGCTTGATACCTATCCTTCATTGTTTTAGGGTGATACCTAACAAACCCACTTGTAATCTGTAATTGATTTTTTCGTGGAGAATATGTGGATCTGATCAACTCGACCACAATAAGAACATAGTCACCCATATTGGGGGAGAACCTTTTAAAAATCTTCTGTTACATTAATATTAGACTCCAACAAGTCATCATATGTTCATTTCAAGAAAAAAATTATAAAACTATAGTACCTCTAATTCACCCCCCATGGTACAACTATTTCCTATATAATTCACTTAAGAGGTCTTCATAATCAAAATAATACCTCTAGGATGCAGTGATATAGGTAATAATGGTATTTGGTTCAGTATTATCCAATCAAAATGGTTTTTCATGTGTGAATAGGGGAGGTAGGGGTGGCCTTTTATTAGTGGGGAGAGGACATTCATTTAATTTTTGAAAACATAAAGTGATACCCACGTTTTTATCATGCCACAAGCCTAAAAATGGTTCATTATCCATCCTTAGAAATTATAAGATATAAATATGATCACAAAATGGATGTTGGTGAAGTTTTATATGATTTTTAACCATTATCTTCTTAGTTTAATCCCCCACCCGAGTAAACCCTTTTTTACCTTAACTACAGTGATTAATTTTTACTAATTTCATTATTCATTATTGTCAAAAATTAAGTTCACCTTATTATATTATATAAAGTATTCTTATTACAAATATAGAATCCATTTTTCCAAATTAAATTCTTATAATTTCCCGAATTAAATTTAAAATTACATTGCATATTTGTGAAAGAGTGGTTTTCCAAAGAGATAATTCTCATAAGTATACAATGGTTTAATATAAAAATTCAATATGAATTGATCATAATGACCAAGATTATAATATAATTGAAATAATTTCACTTTAAACACAATTCAAAATATAATTTAACATTGTAAATAATTAAAACAAAAAGACAGTTTTCAATGAAAATCAGTATTTTTCACTACTCATAAAAAAATTAATCTTTTCATAAAATTCTCAAAAAATCACCCAAATATTATTTTATATTTACATTTCAAAAATGAATTTTATTTTTAAAATAAATTTTCTATAAGTGTAAAAAATTAATTTTAAATTATGTGTGCAAAGCGCGCCTGATCCACCTTTCAGAAAAATATAGTTTTTCATAAAACATTTTTTTCTCATTCAAATCATTCCTATTTTATTTATAATAAATAGATAACCATTGAATTTATTTTATACATGTGTAAAACATATAATTTTAATAATTTAGTAATTACTATTCATACCTACCATCTTAATAACTCAGTTATAATGTTCATGTTTAAACAATAATATTTTAATAGAGTATCTCATTTTGTTCAAATCTGGTGTTTCGTGCATTGAAAACTATTAAAGAGATTGATGTTTTTTAAAAAATAAATATATCATAAAGTATCATGGTGTTATATTTTCTTCTAATATTGTTTTTTCAGGTATACATGCTATCTAAAATGATTTTTCTCTTTTAAAATCTCGCGGTGTTATATTCTACCCCCCATAAATAAATTATATCCTCACAATTTACTATTTATCTCCGAAATTAATGGTTTAACATTTGAAAATACTTTTGTTGGAAACTCATTTTGTAGAAAGGTTTAATAAAACATAACTAGGTTTCCATATGGGAGAGAATTGGTGGGAAGTGGAGATATAGACATGGAATAAAATCATAAATAATTATAGAGAGTGATAGAGATCATTAATCATAAGAAAGTGATTGGTCTATGGAAATTTAAGGAATTATAAAACATAAATCATTGATTATTTAAAATTACATTTGATTCATATAGTATGAAGTTAAGAGGATAACATTTTTGTTTCAAGATACTTTTCTTGAAGTTAAGGAATTCTTTTACTATCATGATAGATATGTCACGCCCCAGCCCCGGACTACCCCGAAGCTAGTGTGAAGCTGAAATAAAACATGGTGTGAATTTTTTTTTATAAAAATAAAACCTGAAATCACACACATATGTTCCACTAGAGAGGATCATTTTGGTTTAGGTCATGGAGAATCAGATACAATTATTACAATTCCTTTAAAACTGAAAAAAAAGTATTCAATAAGCAGTCACCAAATAGAGGGACTCAAATCCACTAAACTTGTAAAAGAATATAGATTAAAAACATAGGGTGGGAAAACAAATACCAAGTAAGGGGTTTTAAAATAACATAATATACAAATTAAAAACTGTTGAAAACATGCCTTTAAAATCATTTCTAAAACATTTTCTTAAGGAATGTTGTAACACATACGTTTTGTCTAAGAATTATAAGAGAACATTTCAAGGAATACTAAAAGAGTTACAAGGGAACATGATTCAATTATAAGAATCCTCATTCAGAATAATAAGTAAAATACATTATAACTTTAATAGGTATGACATGTGAATATTCAAGTACAAAATTTATAACTAATAGTAATACATGATGAGAGTTGCGCATAAAATAATAACTTCAATTTCATCCTTTACTACTATGAATCATACGATGGCTAATAAATCTTTGAGTGATGAATAATTAATAATCCATAATCTTTTATTTCATCTTATTCTCATAAACATAATATCTTTAACCAAGAATATCCTACTAGTCGAATATTCTTTTGGTTAATTAAATTACATTATCATAATGAGGAAAGTGCATATGCAGGAATATGTCAAGGCCTCAGCCAAGATGTATATTGATTAAGTCCTTATCTAAAATCCATAAATCATGATTGGGAAAGGCCTCATCCAATTCCATGTTTATTTGTCTCATGATACCTATCGAAACACTGAGGGGCTATAGTGGGCCCCACCCGACACTTACTAAGTCCAATGCATTCCTCATTCTCTAAATAAAAGTGATCATACCACTTTGATTTGTTAAATTACTTATCACTTATCATTCCAAGTGTCACATATTACTTGGTTTCATATTACATATTATTCAAAGTGTCCCATACCACCTTGAATAATTTAATTTTTTTATTCCATAAAATGTAATTTGAGTCTGATTACTTTATTTATCATTTAAATATACAAAGTAATTCATTAATATAAGTTTTAATAACAATACTATTAATTCATCGAAATGAATGACAAGTATGGTAGGCAACGCATATTTCAATAGCTAAATCACATTAAATATGAGTTTATCACATAAAATGACAATCCCTCAAATCCTTATTATGAATGTAAACATTTTATATTTCAGAATGCACAATTATAAAATTAGGATAATTTTCATTCATATTTAAAACACATACTGATAAATGGAAAAACAAAACGTAATGACTGAAAAACATTTATTGTGGAAGATTCAACTGATTAGACTATTTCATTCTTCTAAAAAATTAGGAGGGCTTACACTAAGGTGACTATTGTTCTTGTTTAAATGTGTGTTAAAATTTATATATATTATAACCTATGGTTTAATAAATCATTGAAAATATACCCAACCTTATTAAATCACTAAAAAATAGTTTATATGAAAACATAATTAGTTAATGATTAAAACCCAAAGATGCATATGCATATGGCCATATATACAAAAATATAATTCTTTACATTTTACAAACTACCTAAACATGAAACTCAATATTTATTAGTCTTAAAATCAAGCATAATATAGGTTTAACTAAACCTGTATGATTATAAATATGATTATATAAAGTGTAAATAAAGGATCTTAAATTAAATGTTTGATAACACTTGCACATTTCAAACCCATTAGGAACATTAGTCAATCAAGGGTGTATAAATTGAAAAATGTGCTACAAAATATAGAATTTTTTATTTATGAAATATGTAAACATATATATGCTTATATATATATTTAAAATTTATATAATCACAAAACCTCCCATATACTTTGCGTGAAAAATAATTAAAAACTACATGTAGGATTAAGGATTCGTCATTTTAGAAGGAAACGGTTGGTCATATTCTTAACCATATATATATATATGTGTGTGTGTGTGTAAAATTATATATGTATATATATATATAACCAAACTGAGATAAGGAAAGACAATTTTTAAGTCCCTTACCTGATTTGAATGAGGCGGAGAGGCTCAGGAAGGCTCGAAGGAGGCTTGAGATGGGGAAGAACCAAGAGGTTAGGGGTACAATGAGATGTGTATATAAAATATGTTATATGAATTATCTTTAATAACACTTGCTGGAAAATAGAGAGATTCTCTGTTTAAAATATGACTAAGGGTGGGTCTTTGTGGAAGATGAGGGCAATGAGGGACCACTAGTGTCACGGGTGGAGAAAAAAAGGAGAAAGTGGAAAAACCCACTGGTGTAGTGCATGCAGAGGAAGAACAAGACACCGCGGGATAAAAAAACTAGAAAAGGAATGTATGGTAGAGATTAAATGAGGGAAGGTCCAGTGGTAGAGGCAAGCCCGCAGATTTTAAAATGAGAAGGATGGTTGACATCTGATGAGGAGATGATCAGATGGCTACGAGAGATGCGGTGATTTAAAATAACTTGGAAGGCTAAGATTAGATCTCTATCATATTATACGGTTCACAAAAAACGCAAAGGATACTCACGGCCACAGGGGTTTGAAAACTGAACTGATCAAATGGCTCAGATTGCACATGGCGTGATCAAAAGGCCTAGATCCACTCCTGCCTGAATTTTTTCATCCCACATTGAAATGTAGGGGATTTTTAGGCTCTTTTATAATCCCAGGACTCTGAACCATCACTCAGATTACTCCCTCTCCCCTCCCAGTACCGCCCTATATCAGGTTCTTCTATGGGCGCACTCTTTCACCCACCCACTTCATTGGGACGCCCCGCACGGTAGTGCGCTCTGGTCCCTGCACATGCACCTGTGCGCACTAAGGGCAATCTATGCTTCCCTTGCGCGCGACTTATCATGCAACCTACGTGTACACCACCCATGGGCCATTTCCAAGGGGTTGTGGGTGAGATTTCCATCAAGGCCTTGAGGGCTGCCTAAGAGGTGGCCCTCGACTAGGTGTGGTACTCGCCCATATTTTATCCAATTAAATATTTATTTTTGTTAAATATAAAAATAGGTTTATATATATATATAGGTATCTTCAAAATATTAATTCCCTATTATAAGTAAACAAAGTCCAAAAACCAATATTTCCCTTATTTTTATAAATATTAATGTTTTAAAACACAAAGTGGTAAATCAATGTTTCATACATCATTAAGAAAATATTATACTAGTATTATAAAAATAAAAGACATATTTTTAGTAAAAACCTTATTTTAAACATCAAGAATGAAAATATTTGTAAAATATTTTCCACACATTTGAAATATTTGAAAAGTATTTGAAATCAATACCTCATTTTGAAATCATACTAAGAGTAGCTAAAATATTAAATCACTATCATTTTTAAAGTTTACAAAAAAGAGTTTATATGTTTAAAGTTATAATTTCAATACATAACATAAATATTTTTGGAAAAATAATTATACCTATATATTTTAATTTAAACCACCAGAATGACCAAAGGATATAATTATAGTCATTAGAAACTCAACGGTCACCAAAGGGGAAACGGTCAAATTAAGGCGCTTATAAATACAAGTTTAGGGTAAATCCACATCTAGATGACCTGGTGAAAATGGTGCTTGTCATCACACTGATTCTTAGAGTGGTTGTAGTGGCTCTAGCCATACTGATGCTTATTGTGACGGATCTAAAAGATCCTTACTATATGCTTGGGTTCTATATTTTATTGGTTGGTCTCCCTGTAATTATAATAGGTCTCTTAGTAGGTATTTTTGGTTAGTTGGATTCTATTAGTTTTTAAAAAAATTAATCATATCAATGTTTTATTAAAATAAATAAGTTCTCGTTGTTTATTTGCGAGTATTGTTTCAGATAACATGAAAATTAAATAGAAAAAAACCATATTATTACTATTACATGTGAAAAAGGATTGGGGCGTCACAAGATAACAATAAAAAATATACATTATTAATATATCTTTAATAATAATTTCATACTTTTGTTTTACTTTATTTATTAATCCAATAAATTAATATCTAAGATGAATCTTTTTATGCCTAAAACACTAAATTTTACTATTAATAGATCATAAGATCCATAAAAAGAGTTACAAGTTATTCCCCTTTTCTTTTATAAAACCATAGAGTTTGAAAAAGTTATCCAATATAATACATTAATCTAAAATACCTCAATAGTAACTCCCAATATTCAACTTAATCCATTTTATAAATGTTTAAACTAAAGACTTGTCCAAAATATGTCTGATCAAATTCAATGTCCAAAAATTTATAAGGGGTGTCACTAAATCAAAATTATATTCCCCAAAAAATATAAAGTGAATCTTAATATCAAATTCTAAATATGTAAATGTCTTGATCACCATAAAACCATAATTAAAACATGAATTCTTCAGAAAACAAAATCTTTGGTTGTCAAATATATTCCCTAAATCCCAACATGTAGTAAACTCCAAAAATGTTAACATAAATCACTATCCAATTTCAAAGTTACCAATAAAATCCTATAAATATTTATTTATCATTATTATCATAACATCATCCACATATTAAGGGATATCTTCCCACAATCATTTGTTTTCCAAAAAAGATCAACTTGTCACAGAATCACTTTTTTTGGATAACAGTATTATTCTTCATAATATTTTGGAACCTTAAAGAAAAGGTATTAGAGTAAAATCCTCATAAAATTTATGATTATTATAATGAGAATATCATTGATAAAATAATCCTATAAGAAAATTCCTAAATCCAAACACAAGAACATTAATCATTCCACCACATTATTAAACCATTAACTAGGATATTATTTCTTAATACCTCCTTCCTTTCATATGTCATTTTTAGTCTCTTCATCATCGGTAATATAACCATTACCCATTAAACCTTTCTGATTCTATTCATGATATTTCTCTCTAGGACATCGATTTTCATAATTCCAATACTTTCTAAATTTAAAACATTAAATTCTCGATAAAAAATTTGGGAGACCATTATTCTCATACATTAAATTAACTAAACTTTTCATTTTTATTCATAAATTACATTATTTGTGTCATTATTTTACACATATAAAACATTTTCTTATTCCTATAAGACACCCTTCTAGGTGTCTCATTCCACATTTATCACATGTGGTAAAACCCTTTTCTTCCTTCTTACCATTATCTATTTTTTCTTTACCATCCCATTCATATCTTAGTTCCCTTAGAATCCATAATACTTAGAGAAATTTTTATCTATATTGATAGCACATGATATTATATCCTTTTATGATGAGAATTTTTGGGATACTAGTTCCTGTTGAAATATTTTCTTAATCCCATCAAATAAATGATCATTCTTACTCTTCGGTTATGTGCATTGATACGGTTCCCATTCATTAATCTACATTCCATTTTTAAAAATTGAATAAAATAGGTTAGATAATAACATTATGTATCATAATATATAATCAAAAAACTGGAAACATCTATATTTTCTAAAAGATGATGATGGCGGGTTGGGACATTCTCTCTCACAGTGTTACGGCGGATTAGGGTTTCTAATGGAATCCGATATGCCTGTAGTAGATTTTCTCTTCCCATGTGGTCGATTCGATAGCTATCGGTCTAGATTTACGGAGGCGACTGGTGTAGCCATGACTGTGTACGACTCAACGGCGAACGATGCAGTCGGTGCGAGGAGTCCTACAGGTATGGTGTTCGATGAAGTCAACATGAGTGGTCCATTTACAGTGGTGGGGGTCGGTTCGAGTGGCGCTAATACAGCGGTGGTGCCAGGTGCGGTAGGCGCGAGCGGGGTGGCTGTTGCAGCGACAACGAATGGAACACACACTCTGGTTGAAATAAATTTGGATCTGAGCATTGATGTTGCAGGTAAAGTTGCTGCAGAGGTGACCCGGCCACTTGTTGCCGCTGCGGTGGTGCCTGGTGTGGTAGGCGCGAGCAGGGTGGCTGTTGTAGCGATAGCGAATGGAACACACACACTGGCTGAAGGAAATTTGGATTCGAGCATTGTTGTTGCAACTAAAGTTTCCGCAAAGGTGACCCGGCCACATGTTTTTGTTCCGGGGGTGAAGAATTTGGAAAATATGAAGACTGGTAAATCTCAATCCGACACTCTTAAGAGCAGGTATTTTTCACATGTTAAGGATGATGTTCTAGAGAGAATTTTCAAGAAAGGGGATACTGCTCATGTGACTGCAAACCGAGAAGCTATTCTCAACAGATTTAAAATCTATGAACATTCTATAATTTCTTGGCTTGTTCTTCCCATTGGAGGAAAGTCTTGGAAAGTTGATGATTTGGTTCAGAAGATGAATTCTATATGGGGCTATTCTGATTGGAGATGTATTCCTCTTGGTCAGGGATTTTTTCACATCATTTTTCCATCAGAGGCTCTAAAGAGGAGAGCGTGGGGTTTTGGCTCAATCAACTTGAAGCCAGGTATGCTATGTTTTCAAGAGTGGGATTTCCGTTTTAATCCCTTTGCCATTAAAAATACTAGATCTCATGTCTGGATCAAAATAATTGGCCTTAATTGGATTTTATGGCATCCAAAAAATTTATTTGATATTGCATATGCTGTGGGAATTCCTATTAAAATGGATAGGAACACTGAGGTTTCCAAATTTGGATATTATGCGAGGATACTGGTGGAGGTTGACTTGAGTTCGTGCTTAATTCGTAATGTAGTTTTGTCACCACTTGTTGATGAAATTCCTTTGAAAGTGGAATATGAACGACTTCCTAACTTTTGTTCGGAGTGCCATATTATTGGTCATCCCAAGGATAAATGTCACAAGAATGTGGTTTGCTCATTTTGTTGTTCAAAAGGGCATCATGAAGCCTCTTGTAGGAAGAACGCAAGGATGAAACAAAACAATGTGGACCCACTTCATGATATACAATCCGCTTTTGACAAATTAGATATACAGGCTAGAGCTGATTCATCACATTCGACCAAGGGATTGCCACCGGAGATTCATGGGTCAGTGGGCAGAGTGAGGGCTCAAATAGATGTGGATGGAATTATACCAAGTGTTACATTGGATGAGGGGCAGAAAAATATGAGTGCTGAAGGGAATCATTCACAGATTCGAGAGGAAATTAACAAATTAAGGGATACTCATGGAATCCATGGAAGGTGGGAAGATATCGATGATGGTTCCCCAAAAAAACCATCCTATAGTCAGGTATTGTCCAAAGGGAAAAATGTTGTTTTGGATGATGATGGTGTTCAACCTGTTCCACCCAGAAAAGTGAGATGTAGGAAAGACTATTCCTATCTAAAACCAACTATGGTTACGAGGTCTCATGGTCCCTTAGAATATGATTCTGAATGGTATGGTGATTATAATGATTCTTATGAGTTTGATTATGATATTTAATCTACTTTGGTATCTATTGGAACGAGGTCATGATGCTTGTATGACCCCATCCATCTCTTTTTTTTTACTTTCTTTGTTTTTCAATAAAATGGCTCTGCCCGAACCTTCAGAGTATATAATCCCAAAACTATTGAAACACTTAACATAAATTTAAAAATTTATGCATGGATAATCTAATAATCATAAACGTGGTTACTTTCGGGTAGTTTCCAAATCATAATAATATTTTCAAATCCTTTATAATGGTTTGTAAATAAAATGTGAATTATCCTAATAATATCCCCCCCAATATTGTCAAACTAGGTGAATATTAAGGCCCATTATTATGTACTAGGTAATACATGAGTTAAGACTCGCATGATTTTTGTAGATTCATTACCCCTAGGTACATTTTTTCTAGAAACATGTACACTTGTAGTGTCCATAGAGGGATGTATTTCTAGTAAAACCATATAATATCTACCTTATCAAAACTTTATAATGTTATCCTCTACATACACTTATCCTTAAAGTAATTAATAGGGTTATATCCCCTAATCTATGTTTTTTTAAATCTATTTCCCAAGGTTTCTACTAAACTTCTTCTATTACCAATTGTAAATACCTCGACCCTAGTAGCCCAAATCTAGTGGATAATTTATTAAATTGGCATAATATACAAGGAATCGCATATCGAAGGATAAAATAGTTTAGTAGTCTAGGTAAACTATATACATACTTTAAATTCACATAATAATGGGAACATATAATGTAAAACATGTTTTCTTTCAGAATGTTAGCATTCCTCATAGCGTGTCCCTACATATCAATCACAAAACACTTCCTGGTATCCGGGGGAAAATATAATATAAAAAGGGATGTGATCAGATTATTTTTAAGGGTAATAATACAGTGGAAGTTATCAAGAATAAATAATTATAATAAATATAGAAATGTAAATAAATGAAACACATGCCATTTAATCAATAAACTGAGCATAATATAGTAAAAATAAATGAAAATCAAATAGATTCATATGAATAATCATATAAGCTTGAAACATATCCATGGATATTATAAGTAATAAAAATATCACATGTAAATAAATAATTTATCTCTTAATAAGGTAATTCATAATTTTGAACATATGAAACAAACTCTTAATACCTTTCGTAAGAAAGTTTAAATCTATGGGTAGAAACCCATATAATTTGACCAACTAATTTTTCTCTTGAGATCATTCTATGCATCAAGGGGCTATCTAAAACTGGTCCCCACCCATCAATTATTAAGTAAAATTAATTCCTCATATGAAATGAGAGAAACATAATCAATATAATCATATGTATTGAAAAACTAACATACAAAATGATAATACTTACCCTGATCAAATAGATATAGTTATAAACCATGCAATGTAATATGGTGAATGGTAATAAAATTTTACATCCTTGGTCAAAATTACCATAAACCATATAAATAATTAATAAGGAAGGTAAAAATACAATATATCCCTAGATAATCATATGTACAATAAAGGTTTTATGTTATTGATGACAAAAAATACTTTAAAATGTAATTAAAATCATTTTCAGGAAAATAACCTATTAAATTTCAAAATATTTTTTATACAAAAATTTAAAAAAATATTTTAAAATTAATTTTAGTTTAAAATAACCTTTGAAAATATGTAAATAAACTATAAAACATTTATTGGTCCTGATAACATAAAATTATGTTCATGTTGCACATGTAAAAACAAAGATATTTTTTTTAAAAGCTAAATGGGGATTGTTTTGAAAATGAAATGAATATTTATTTCAAAAAAATTGTAAAAATTTAAACATGTGAAAATATTTATTTAATAAATCATTTGTGGATTGTTAAAAATATTTTTGAAAACATTTTTAGAAAACAAGGTTTGGGAAGAAAAAGGATTTTCGAAAGAAGAGATAAATGAACTCAAGTTTTCTTAAAAATATTTTTCCAATAATTTTAAGAACCAAAGAGTGAAGAAATTGTAATATGTATTGAAAAAATCATGAATAAACATATTATATGTAAATATATTGATTTTAGGAGATAAAAATTAAATAATTCCAGTAATGGAGACTTAAACATAAGCAATCCTAAATAATGGTGAGACTGTAAAATAAACCCTTACCACTTTGTTGAATTTTGAATTATAATCCCTGTGAAATAAATAACATCAGTTGAAAATTTAAATACCATGAAGATAAATATATTCATGATATAAAATATCAAAAATTATATTATATACACCCCACAAAAGAATAATAAGTGAATAAGACAAATTTCTCCCGGAAGTAAAAGTGAGATGAGATACCCTCACATCTAGTTTGACTTATTTCTTATGTGTTAGAACCTCCTGTATAATAAATATAAATTTATTATACACATATTAAAAATTATACTGATATATCTCATAGCATATATTATTTACCAATAGTCATTTATCACCCATTTATTAACAATTCCTTGTTAAAATCATTGTTTGTGTGATAATTGCTTCATTTTTAATGTATGTTTTAGTTCGATAATTCTTGTCATTTTAATTTGTTCACGGTTAAATAATTTATATAATTTTAACCATGGTATAAATTTAAAATATATTCATTATATATGTATTTATATTAATCTATTAAATTTATAGATAGAAAATGCATTACACTGTTCATATAGACGGTATATCATACGTACGCATGAACGTTGTTTCCATTTTCTTGAAAGATGGAATGAAATGAAAATAAATATTAATTAATATTTAAATAATAATAATTATTTCATATATATAATTTATATTAATAAAATACATCCTTATTATCATTTATGTAAAAATTAAATGGAAACAATTCCACATCGTTGTGTGGGGGAGGTAGTCCACATGTACGCACGAGCAACACTATTGTTTTAAAATTGATTAAAAGGTAAGAATTTATGTGTTATATTTTATTTATATAAGTATGGTTATATATTAAATATAATATATATTTATTCACTTTAACCTTAATACCTTTCATGTAAATTGGAAGAGATAAATGAATCACATCGTTTCACAAGGTTGTAGTCTGTCGTACACACGAGTGACGTTATCGTATCCCTAATAGAATTGAAATTAAGAAGTTACAAGTGACATCATAATTCCTGAATTATAATAATGTCATAATATCAGATAAATATATTAATGTCATCATTATATCCATCCATGAAATCTGGTGATGGAAAATAAATTACATCGGTTCACGAGGTGGTAGTCCGCCGTACACACGATTAATAATTTTGTTTCCCATTTGATAGAAGTGGAAATGGATATGGGGTATATAATTAACCTAATAAAATATAATTATATATTATATAATTATATTATAATATTATCATATTTTAAAAATGTTTAAAGTAGGTGTAAGAATAAATAAAATAAAAATGCACATTTAATAATTTTACCTTTTCTTCAAAGACCCTCTTTAGGTTTACAGCTAAAGCCTCGTTAGACGAGATTAATAATAAAAATAAGGCCTATAGGATGTGGGGAGGGAATTAAGGAAGTTATTTGGGTAATCATTTTCTGAACCAAATGGTTTTTCAAGAGTAAATAAGGGGGGATTGGGTGTGGCTATTTATAAGCGGGGAAGAGGACACACATAGAATTTTTTAAAAGATAAAGCAATACCCATGTTTTTCTCATACCAAAAGACTTAAAAAATGGGTAATTATCATAAATTAGAGGTTATAAAGTCTAAATATGGCTATAAAATTTGTTTTTTACAAGTTTAAGTTTATTTTTAATCCTTATCGTTTTATTTTATCTCCTTCGTAAACTCATTTTTACCTTAACTACGTATATTAATTTTTATTTTTTCACTATTTATTATGGTAAAGAATTAATTTTCAATTATTATAGAATATATATTATTATAATTCCAAATATATAATCCATTTTTACAAAATTAATTCATAAAATTGTTAGAATTAAATTTAATATTACACCATAGACTCGACAAAAGAGAGGTCTTCCAAAGAGAAAATTATATTAAGTATAGAATGTTTTAATATCAAAATTAAATATGAAATTTATTCTAATAAACTAAAATAGTTAAAATATAATATAATTGAAAAAATTTACTTTAAATCCAATTTAAAATATAATTTAACTTTGTAAATAATTTAAATGAAAAGGTGGTTTTCAATAAAACCCAGTATTTTCACTATTCATCAAAAAAATTAATCTTTTTTAAAAATTTATAAAAATTCACCAAAAAATAATTTTGATATGTAGATTTCATAAATTAATTGAAATTTAAATATTAATTTTCTTTGAGTTATAAAAATTAATTTTAAATTACGTGTACATAATGTGACTAATTTGCCTTTCAGAAAAATATAGTTTTTTAGAAAGCATTTATTTCCCTCTAAAATGGTTTTTATTTTATTTATAATTATTAAATAACCATTGGATTTATTTTATACATGTTTAAACCATATAATTTTCATAATTTAGTTATTAACCTTCATACCCTTTATCTTAATGGATATGTTATAATGTTCTTTTTTAAATAATAATATTTTAATATAGTATTTTGTTCATTCAAATACGGTGTTGTGTGCATTGCATATTATTGAAGATATTGGATTTAATTATAAATAAATATATCATAAATTATCATTGTGTTATGTTTTCTTCTATACTTGGTGATATGTGTCATACATTCTATCTAACATGATGTTTCTCTTTTAAATCTCAAGGTATTATACAAATGTTCTTTGACTTCCCTTGATTTGTATATTGTTGAGATGGTTTGTGGAGTACGATATACTCTATAATACCAAATGTAGGATCTAAATAATATAGATATTTAATGAAGTATCTAAAAATGATCAAAATACAAGAGGTGGGTGAATTTTATACTTTAAAAAATTCCTTTAGAACTTTTAAAGATGATTATGTTTAACAAGGTTAAACCAGGTAATTAATAAAACCTCTATTTCTACACACTTTCTAGATTCCGGAAATATGATTCTGAGAAAGTGATTCCGAAAAATATGGGTTTAGAAAATGAAACTTAATGAAAGTTTACAAAGATAGAGATTATACCTTAAAGCATATAGAATCTTACTAAATCGTAGTATACAAGTATAAGTAAGTATAAGATAGTTATACTTTCTTCAACAATCAAAATGCAGCGGAAAACGTAAAAAAACCAAGTAACAAGTAATAAATATTTTAACCCAAAGATAAGGGTATCCAATAACCTTGGATAAATGTCCCTTGATTTATACTTTCAAGAAAGTATGTCTTATCCACACTAGGGTAAGCCATCGATACAAAGATCAAAGTCTGTCTTGTTATCCTCGCAAACCGTCAACTTCAAGGTAGTCGGCACCTCTATCTTCCTTAGCAAGGAAGTCCCCGAACTTTAAGACAATCGGCACCTCTGTCTTCCTATCCCCGGAATCCCTCTAATGTACTCAGAAACATTCGGAGTCGCACAAAGAAGATCTGAACAAGGTGTTCAGTATGCACAAAGAAATAAATTCTCTCTCTCTAGAAATCACTTCAGTAGCATGTAATTTCTAGATTGATGAACTTGTGTAGAGCTCTTTCAAATAAGATCTTATTTATAGGCATGGCTTCAACGGTTGGATCCCTCTTCCAACGGTCATATTTTTCCTTGAATTTTGGGGGGACCTATACACGTGTCACTCAAACAATGGTTAGTTAGTAACTGAATATATGACATCGTTTTATAACAAAAACAAGTGTAAGAAAAAATATGGTAACATAACCAAAATCAAATATTCAGAATCTAAGAAAATAAAAGTTCATATTCTAACCAAAAACATATTTGGTGTCTATAATACAAGGATATTCAGATTCTATTTTATAAGGAATTCAGAACGTGAACTCTATAGAATTTCGGAGTCTAAATTTCAAGGAAATTCAGAATATGGATTCCCAAGAATTCGGAACCTGAACTTACAAAGTTCGGAGTCAGAGTTCATGATAATTCATAGTCAGAACTTACAAAGTTCAAAGTAAAAATTCATAAGAATTCGGGGTCATAACTTACAATGTTTGGAGTCAGAATTCATGAGAATTTGGAGTCAGAACATACAAAGTTTGGAGTCTGAATTCATTAGAATCCAGAGTCACAACTCATAAGAGTTCGGAGTCTGACTTTAAAGAACTCGGAGTCAAAATTCAGATCCTAAAAAAAGAATACTCTTTATCTAAGTATTATATGATTTTGAGGTTTTAGGAATGAAATATAATTTTACAATTAGACCAGATAATGAACAATAGAAAACATGGTAAGGAAAAAATTTCTTGGGGAAGGAAAATTTTTCTTATAAATGTAAAACACCGGGTAAAATGAAATTTTCCTTAAGATATGGTGTTTGTGATTTTCAAAACATGAAGAAATGGTAAATTCATATGGAAACCTTATTGACTCAAAAATCTCCCCAAACATAAAGGAATGGAAATGTCATAAGGAAACCTTATTGACTCAACAATATCCCCCTTTTTGGAAAGCACAAACATCCTTACAAAAAAGAATATAAGGACTTAGAAAAAAATTGTAGACTTTTAAAATAAAACTTATCTCCCTTTTCATGTGGACAATGATGAATATGAACAACTCCCCCTTAGGCTTTGGAACACTGAGGATCGTATTCTAGATTCCTGGTATGATATTTTTCATTATCTTGAGTACGGAAATCTCTATAATGAAAAATCCCCCTTAGATAAAACTCCCCCTTACATAGGGATATTTCTTCTTTAATTAGAATTATTTTTCCTTTCTCCCCCTTTTTTATTTTCAAAAATAATTTGATAGAATGGAAAATAAATATGGTACCTGAAATATTCGTACAGAACATCCAAAAGATAAGCATCCAAAAATTTCATTATGACTAGAAACAATTTGTACAAGAAATGTACAACAAAAAATCAGATTGGGTATATCATCCTTCCTTTTCCTTAGGCAGCAGTTTATTCACTATTTTCTTCATCTTCTTGAGCTCCTTATGATATTCCTCTTCTCTCTTAAGAATCTATTCTTGATCCTCAGCTTTCTTCTCTAAGGATTTGATTCTATCTTCCTAAACCTTGAGAGCCTCTGCCTGAGCTTTTAGGACTTCTTCCTACTTAAGAATATTTCCTTCAATCTCAATCTGAAGATCACTTTCTCTCTTTCAGCTTTGGGAAATAGAATAAAACTTTCCATTCAAATCCTTCACTTCTTGAATTCGAGAATTTTTCTCAACGGTCAGCTTTTCCTCAAAGATATTCGGGAGATCCTTGATCTTACAGTCTTCTATGTCAAAAGCCTTTTTCACGCCATCTTGAAACTCATCAAGTTCTCTCAAATCTTCAACTGTATTCTTTGACCAGCCAAACATTTTCTTACAGGACCTTTTGTGGTCATTGTAGTGAATGAAGAAATTCTTTAAATCAACCTCAATCTTGACACACTTGTCCATCACCATGGACACTAAATCCGATGTCTGATTTAGTGTGTGTTGAAGTATCTGGAATCTATAATATATGCTCCGGAAAATCGGAATGGTCCCAACCAACTTATTCAATAACTGCACAACAAAATCATGTCCTAGATATGATGATTCCAAATTTGAGATTTTTCATGGTGAAGGCTCTTTCTCTAGCTCAGAAAGTTTTCTATTTTAAGATCCATCAGCTTCTTTCTTCTTCACAACAGCCTTTGTATATGTCTCAACTACCACCTGTTTTCCCCTATCACTTATCAGAATGGCCTCCTCATCCAGAGATTTGTGTTCACTTTCAGACAGCTAAACAATTCTATCTTCATCTATCTTCTCTTTCTCAGCTTCTTCCTTAGCATATTGAAGATGAATAAAATGATTATTAAAACTTTCCTCCTTAGACACCTTGTTCACTTCATCTTCATCTTTCTCATCCACTTCTTTCTGATCTTTCCCAGGTGTATCAAACTTTGAAGATTCTTCCTTAGATGTTTGGATCGACAACTTCTCAAATGGAATTTTCGTTTCAAGGAAATATTCCACTTACTTAATCAGATCTTTAGTATCACCGCTGCTTTCTTCTTATTCCACTTCTTATACTACTTCTTCTTCTCTTTCATTCACCTTTTTTTGAGTAACAAACTTTTTACCTAGAGTCTCAGGTAAAGATTATACTATGAAATATTTTGGTATTGGGATACTCTCGGATTCTTTATTAGTATCCTTCAAAAGAGATTGAACAATCTCGGTTTCAGACATCTTATTCTTGTGCTTCTTTTCCTTTGATTTCTTCTCAAGCTCATCAGCAGTCTTCTCTTTCAAAGCCTTTTCTTCTATATGATCCAATCCAAACTTTGGCTCTCCTTCCTTTTGGTTTTTCTTATCTTCCCTCCATTTTTCTACAACCACATTTGGATAGGATTTTTGTTTCTTACATTTTGGAGGTGCGGGTTGGAATTCATTAGATTTTTGGGTTTTCTCTTCTTCTTCTACTTCCTTGAACTTCCTCTTCTTTCCTGGCTTATTCGATGGTTCAGGTACATATTGATTCTTCAGAATAGCTTCATCTTCTTCCACCGGTAGGTCATAAAATTCTTTGGAGTCATTAGAAAATCCAAAGTTAATCCTCTTAAAAGTATCATCACTGACTAGTATAACTTTGCAATTTCTAGGTTTTGAACTGCAAGGGATCTTAAAATATTCTAAACACTGAACAATATACTTAGAAATAATGGTCGGGTACATGATAATCTGAGCCTTCAGATTTATATTCTTGAAATTTTTTATTGTAATCAGAATATGCTTAACCAAATTAACCTTCCTCAGGTTCACTAGAAAATCTAGAATGTACATATCACTTTTATTCAAAGTGTCCTTATCACCTTTTCTCGGAATGATAAATCCTTGCACCCATAGTTCAAGGATCCTATTATTTGTAGAGAGGTGAGTAATATTCGGAGTCTTGACATCTGTAAGACCGAGGAACTCCATGGCTTTCAACTTTACAAAACTTCCTTTGACATCCGGAAACATGTGGGAACGGAATTCAGATTTTCCATCATATGGAACTCCAATCAAAATAGCTTCCCTAGTGTATGAAAGAGCATAGGTATTTCCATAGCTTTTGAAGGAAAACTTCTCTCTACCTTCTTCCTTAAAAAACTGACTGATTAATAAAACTCTATTGAAAGATCTAAATACACCAAATCTTGATCCCCTGGCTTTGATATACAAAGGCTCTCCCATTCATTCAACTTAATGTTCTTTGAAATAATAGAATCATACTTGTTGAAGATGTTCGAATGCACCAACCTTTATCTATATACCTTCCAATACGAAATTGTCTTGATAGTAGACATATCTTTCTGAGAGGATTCTTCTACAGACATTCATAATTGAGAAACTTTGAGAAGTTCAGAACGGGATTAAGTAGAGGGTCAGAACTTCAGTACGCAAGAGCTTGAGATCGATTTGGAACAACCCTTCGGGGGTCCTTTATATAGGTGTTGAAAGAGATGATTCATCTTCCAAACTCAATCCAATGGATAAAAATCCTTTTGATCAGATCTGACGGTTGATATGATAGCCATAAGGAAGACTTGATCGAATCCGATCTTTTGAGGTTTTTTAAGAAAAACATGCGGATTTAAGGAAAAGAGAATCTGAAAAAAAAAAATTAAAAAAATGAAAATACCAGAATGTAAATGAAGATTACGAGAACTCAAGAAAGGGAAAATACATTTCGGATTTCTAGGAAGATTATTCATATGGAGTAAAAAATTTCTTGGAGAACTTTAAATTCCAAAAAATTTGATTACGAAAAAAAATTAAAAAATAAAAATCTTCATTCCTAAAATTTTGAGTACGAAAATATTTATTATGAAAATTTTGAAAAACTCACTACAAAAATTTCCATTAGGAAAAATTTTGAAAAACTGACTCTGAAAATTTTCATTACAAAATATTTTGAAAAACTGACTACGAAAATTTTGAAAATCTAACTAAAAAAGATTTTAGAAATACTAACAATAAAATATACTCCCCCTATGGAAAGGAGTTCATTATTGTAAGAAGATTGATTTCAACAGAAAGTTAATGAGGAAGATTACCTTATGGTTATCATTCCTAACTTCTGTTTAATTAATTAAAATTTATTGGAGGGTAAATATTTTGTGAAAATATCATAAAGTTGATCTTGTGTTACGATAAATAGAAGAATAATATCTCCTTTTGTGTGTGATCCCTAAGAAAGTGATTCCTAATATCTATGTGTTTTTTATGAGAGTGATGTGTAGGGTTTTTTCTTAAAGAAATGGAACTATTATTATCACACAAAATTTGTGTTTTTGTAAAACTCATACCATAGTTTGTGAGTGTGTGTTGCATCCACAACACTTGAGCACAACAACTTCTAACTGCTACATATTCAACTTCAGCAGTGGAAATTGCTACTGAGTGTTTATTCTTTCATGACCAAGAAACGAATGAATATCCTAAGAAATAACAAGTTCCAGATGTACTCTTAATATCCATTCTACATCCACCAAAGTCAACATCTGAAAAAACAAATTGAATAAAATCATTTCCAGAAGTATAAAAGAGTCCAAGATCCATGGTTTCATTTAAGTAGCGAAAAATTCTTTTCACTACCTTCAAATGAGATTCTTTAGGATTGGATTGATATCTTGCATATAAGCATACCGAAAACATTAAGTTTGGATGACTAGTTGTCAAGTAAAGTATACTTCCTATCATACCTCTAAAAGATGTTTGATCTACTAGTTTCCCAGATTCATCAAGATCAAGAGTATTTGATGTACCAATGGGAGTACTTATACATTTAGTGTTTTCATATCCATACTTTTTATGAAGATATTTAATATACTTATGTTGGGATATATAGATTCCTTCTGGTCTTGGAGAAATTTAAAAACCATGGAAAAATGTTAACTCACCCATCACACTCATTTAAAACTCAGATTTCATTATATGTGCAAAGGAATCAGTTAAATATTGCTGAGTTGAACCAAATATAATGTCACCAACATAAATTTGAAAAATCAAAACATTTTTCTTATCTTTATTTATTAAAAGGGTTGGATGTTCATTTCCCTTAACATAATTATTTTGAAGCAAAAATCTTGTAATCCTATCATACCAAGCTCGAGGGGATTGCTTAAGTCCATACAAAGCTTTAGTAAATTTATAAATATGTTTAGGATGTTTTGTATCTTCAAAACCAAGAGTTTGTTCGACAAAAACTTCTTCTTGAACATAAAAATTAAGGAAAGAACATTTCACATCCATTTGAAAAAGTTTAAAATAGAAGAATGTTACAAAGTCGAGTAGAATATGAATAGATTCAAGTCTAGCTACTGGAGAATATGTTTCTTTATAGTCTATTCCTTCTTGTTGATTATAGCCTTTAGCAACCAATCTGTCTTTATTTCTAACAATGATTCCATTTTCATCACACTTATTTCTGAAGACCCATTTGACTCCAATAACAGAAGTTTCCTTAGGTATTTCAACCAATGTCAAGTCTTTATTCCTTTCGAATTCATTTAGTTCATCTTGCATAGCTTTTATCTAATCATCATAACCTAAATCTTCATTAGTGCTTTTTGGGTCTAATTATGAAAGGAATGCTAGATGTTCTATTTCATTCATTAAAGAACTTCTAGTCCTTACAGTTTGATTCCCATCACCAATGATACTATCACTGGGATGATTCTTTAGAAACAACTGATTTGGGTTTTGTAAAACCTGTTCATCAACATAGGGTAGGAAATCTTCTGGGGTAAATGTTTCATAAATATCTTCTTCGACATTTTCCTTATCAGAAGGATCTTCTATCAAGGTTTGATAATCAGTTTTTGAAAACACCTCCGAATATGTAGTTTGGGGTTGTTTAAAAACAAAGGGATTAGTTTCATAAAATTTGACATGTACTGTTTTCTCAACAGTTCAAGTGTTTCTATTAAAAACTCTATAAGCCTTAGATGTTGTGGAGTAACCTATGAAAATTCTTTCATCAAATTTTGGTGTGATTTTGTGTAGATTATATTTACTATTCAAAATGAATACCTTGCAACCAAAAACCTTGAAGTAGGAAAGTCTAGGTTTTCTACAATTCCATAACACATAAGGAGTTTTATTAAGAAAAGGTCTAATCAAAACTCGATTTATAGTATAACAAGCAGTACTTACAGCTTCAGCCCAAAATATTTTGGCTATAGAATACTCACTAAACATGGTTCTTGTTATCTTTTGAAGAATTATATTTTTTTCTTTCAACAACACCATTTTTTAAGGTGTTCTGGGTGCTGAGAAGTTATGAGTAATTCCTTTTCTACTACAAAATATTCAAAATCTGAATTTTTAAATTCTCCTCCATGATCACAATGAATAGTTATCAAAGGAAGGTTTTTCTAATTTTTAACTTGGGCTCTAAAACTTTTTAAATAAGAAAATTCTTCAGATTTATTTTCAAGAAAATAAACCCATGTAAATCTAGTGTAATCATCAACTAATAAAAATACATAATATTTTCCTCCAATGATTTCAGTTTGTGTTGGTCCAAAAAGATCCATATGCACTAATTGTAATGCATCAGTGGTTGAGACTTCACCAACTAATTTAAAACTTGATTTATGTTTCTTTCCATATTTACAAGGATCATATACTTTTGAAGAATAAAATTTAATCTCCAGTATAAACTTAACTAATCTTTTCTTAGAGAGGTTTCATAGGATCATAAGGTTACAGTGTCCTAACCTTCTATAACACAACCAAGAATGATCTTCCATTGCACTAAGGCAATGTAGGTCTTGGCTCCTAATTTCTTCTAAGTTTAGTGTATAAATATTATCTTGCATATTGGAAGAAAGAATAAACTCTTCCTTGGAATCATTTACTAAGAACATGTCATTCCTAAAATTCACAAGGTAACATTCATCACATAATTGACATATGCTAATGAGGTTGTTCTTAAGACCCTTAACAAACAAAAAATTCAAAATCATAGTTTTTTCAAGAAGAACTATGTTACCTATACCAATAATTTCTCCCTCAGCATTATCTCTAAAAGTTACTTTTCCTCCTTTCATCTTGATAATATTTTCAAAGTAGTTTTTGTTACCAGTCATATGCCAAGAACATCCACTATCCATGTACCATGTATTTTTGTTGGTACTTTCTCTATTTTCCGGAAAACAAAATAGTGTTATAATTTTGTAACCCAAATTTTCTTGGATCCGAAAATTTCAGAAAGAAAAATTTTAGGCACCCACATTTTCTTAGAAAAATAGGCCTTATGAAATCCTAAAGACTGGGTTTTTTTGGGGGAACAACATTTTCCCCAGTGTCCACGACACTGACACTTAGTCTAGAATGGAGCACTTTGAGGAACAAAATAATTGTTACTAAAAATTGGTTTAGAACTAGTATAACCCAAACCATAATTATTTCATAGAGGTCGGATTTTTGAATACATTT
Organism: Viscum album; assembly: GCA_963277665.1. Classification (NCBI taxonomy): domain Eukaryota; kingdom Viridiplantae; phylum Streptophyta; class Magnoliopsida; order Santalales; family Viscaceae; genus Viscum; species Viscum album. The sequence continues at coordinate 520,530,942 of OY728141.1, forward strand.
TATCAAAATTATCTTTACCTAAGGTAAAGATTGACAAAAACTTCCTCAAGGAAAAAATTTAGGACTTCAGTCTAATAACTAAGTTCTTATCTTCAAAAAAATTAGCTTTATAAGTAGAGTTAGGCTCGAAAACATTTTTCTTAGAAATTACATTTTCTATATCTTTAGAAAGTTTATCCTTCTCAGAATTTATTTCCTCAAGATTTTTTGAAATATTTTCAAAATCAAGAGTTTTCTTATAAATATATTTAGAAATATCTGATATTTCTTTAGTAAGTATAGAAATCCTAGAATTTTCCTTATCAAGATTTTTGCTGACTTTAGAATTTTTATTCTCAAGAAGCTTAGAAAACCTAGAAAATTCTTCATAGGTAGGTAAAATATTATCCTCATCAGAAGAAGATTCTTTGTCCAAAGATTCATAGTATTTATCATTACTATAATTAGAATTTAAATAAACATTGGTCATTGACTCAGTATTGTGTACCTTAGCCGTTAAGAAATGGTTGTCAATAGGTACTCTGGCTATTAGACCAAGATTCTTCTGTCGAAAAGATTCGTAATCTGATGGTTCATCTGAAGAGTCTCCACCACTGGCACTCCAGGTGTCGTTATATTTAAAACCTTTTTTAGCTATAGCTTTGTAGTACTTCTTTCTATTTCTCTCAGAATGAGTTTTATTTCTTTCCTTTCTTTCAAGCATTGGACAATCAGGTCTTATATGTCCATCTCTCTTGCATTAATAACATGTAACTTATGAATATGTCTTATATTTCCTTTATTTATTCTTATATCGGAATTGGAAGTTCTTCTGACTAACAATATTTTTCATCCTTCGAGAAAGATTGGATAGTTCATTTTCTAAAGATTCACTTTCACAAGATTCGGATTGTATAACAATCTTCATAGATTTAGATCTAGTAACTATATCAAGAGTCTTGGCTTTAATATTATTTGAATTTGTAGTAAAAGAAACACTGAAATTACCATTCTTCTTCTTTAAATTATCATCATCTCTCTTCATTCTAGTCTCGTGTTGAAGAAGAATTCCAAAAATTTCATCAAGAGAAATCTGAGTAACCTTTCTATTCTCATCTATAGCTGTTCTCTTGTATTCCCACTCATTGGGCATGATGTCTATGATTTTATCCACAAGATATTCATCATCTAATCCTTTGTCACCCATAGATTGTAAACTATTAATGATAGTCATGAATCTATGTTTCACCTTACATATGGGTTCTCCATAAAGAAATAAAAAACTATGATATTCAGCTCTGAGCATGGATCTTCTTGTTTCAATGACTTTTGAAGTTCCAAAGTGTGTAACTTCAAGTTTTTTCCATATACAATTTGCTTCTTCACAAGATGAAATTTACCTATATATATTTCTTGTAATGGAAAAAAGCAATGTATTGCATACCTTATAATTCAGTTGATATTCATGATTTTTTTGGTTGGTGAAAGTACCGACTTCCTTGTCAGGAATTTTATATCCTCTAGTAATCATGACAAAATTGTCTACTCCAGTATCGATAATGAATGTATTTATGAAATATATCCAATATTCATAATCATTCCCATCAAAAATAGGTGGTCTAGCTGGATTTAGGTTGTCGATTGAACTAAAATTGATTCCTTCCATCTTAAAAAAATCCTTTCACACAAACTTGTTAGTAATAAAAGTTTGTAAACGAGGAAAATATTCCACAACAAGGAAAATAGAACAAGATTATTTCTAAGAAAAATATGAATCTGAACTTTATGTGTCTAAAAATCTGATTCCAAAAATAAGAAGAAGATGAATTCTTTTCTGATTATAATTGTGAGAGTAATTCAGATTGAACCAATGCTTTGATACCAATTGTTGAGATGGTATGTGGAGTATGATATACTGTATAATACCAAATGTAGGATCGAAATAATATAGACACTGAATAAAGTATCTAAAAATTATCAAAATACAAGAGGGGGTGAATTGTATACTTTAAAAAATTCCTTTGGAACTTTTAAATATGATTATGTTTAACAAGGTTAAACAAGTTAATTCACAAAACCTTTATTTCTACAAACTTTCTAGATTCCGGAAATATGATTCTGAGAAAGTGATTCAAGAAAAGATGGTTCTGGAAAATGAAACTTAATGAATGTTTACAAAGATAAAGATTCTACCTTAAAGTTTATATAATCTTAGAAAATCATAGTATACAATTATAAGGGAGTATAAGATAGTTATACTTTCTTTAACAATAAAAATGCAGTGGAAAACTTGAAACAAACCAAGTAAAAATTAGTAAATCTTTTAACCCAAAGATAAGGGTATCCAATAAGCTTGGATAAAGGTCCCTTGATTTATACATTCAAGAAATTTTGTCTCACCCACACCAGGGTAAGCCCTCGATACGAAGATCAGAGTCTGTCTTTATATCCCCGCAAGCCCTCAACTTCAAGGTATTCGGCACCTCTCTCTTCCTCATCCAAGAAGTCCTCAAACTTTAAGGTAGTCGGCACCTCTTTCTTCCAATCCCCAAAATCCCTCGAATGTACTTAGTAACATTCAGAGTCGTACGAAGAATATCTGAACAAAGTGTTCAGTACACACAAAGCAATAAAGTTTCTCTCTCTAGAAATCACTTCACTAGCATGTAATCTCTAGATTGATCAACTTGTATTGATCACTTTCAAATAAGCTCCTATTTATAGTCATGGCTTCAATGGTCGACTCCCTCCTCCACCGGTCATATTTTTCCTTGAATTTTGGAGGGACCTATACACATTTCACTCAAACAACGGTTAGTTGGTAACTTCATGTACGACATAATTTTATAACCAAAAAAAGTGTAAGAAAAAATATGGTTACATAACCAAAATTTAATATTTGGAATATAATCAAATAAAAGTTTAGAGTCTAACCAAAAACATATTCGGTGTCTATAATACAAGGATATTCGGATTCTGTTTTATAAGGAATTCAGAACCTGAACTCTATAGAATTCTGAAGTCTGAATTTCAAGGAAATTCGGAATCTGGATTCCAAATAATTCGGAAACTGAACTTACAATGTTCAGAGTCAGAGTTCATGAGAATTCTGAGTCAGAACTAACAATGTTCAGAGTCAAAATTCATGAGAATTTGGAGTCAGAACTTAAAAATTTCGGAGTCTAAATTCATTAGAATCTAGAGTTAGAACTCATAAGAGTTCAGAGTCTGAATTCAGGGAACTTGGAGTTAGAATTTGGATCCTGAAAACAGAATACTCTTTATCTAAGTATTATATGATTCCGAGGTTTTAGATATTAAATCAAATTTTACACTTACACAAGATAATGAACAATGAAAAACATGGTAAGGATAAATTTTCTTGGGGAAGAAAAATTTTCCTTATCAAAGTAAAACACAGGGTAAAATGAAATTTTCCTTTGGATAAGGTGTTTGTGATTTTCAAAACAGGAAGAAATTGTAAAGTTATAAGGAAACCTTATTGACTCAACAATATCCCCAAACATTAAGGAGTGGAAAAGTGAGAAGGAAACCTTATTGACTCAACATATATGGGTTTTCATGATTTTTCACAAACCATATTTTTTAATATTTTATCTTTAAAATTACATAATTATTAGAAATTATTTTATCATTTTAAAAAAAACTCTATGATAAATTTTACGACATTTTTTATATTTTGAATAATTTACTTTAGAAAATCTCAAGTATTTATTAACTATTCAATAGTGTATTTGATATATAATACACTCTTCAAGTATCTATGGTTTTATTTTTCTTATCAATGGTTTTGGATGATTCATATCTACACTCAATAGATCTATAAAAATATTTTATATCTTCTTCGGAGTGTTTTAAACATCAAAATATTTATCATTAATCTATTATTATTATTTATCATTAACAAATTTTTATATTATAATTCACCTCTTGTTTTATTAGACTTGGGATAATATAACTTCATTATTTTGAATCCTAAAATGTATTTCTCTTTAAGAAAATTTAAATTCATTATTGTTATTATTTTAAAATCCTTTCTTAATTTTATTAATATGATTGCAAGTATCATACATAATATATCTAATAAGATCTAATTTGTATTTTTTATATATTTTCTTCTTATAAATTCATTTTATTTTACAAGATGAGTCATTAGAGTTTTACACCTCCTTTTAGGAACCTCATTCTCTTCTAAATCAAAAATATCAATAATAGTTTCTTCTTAATCTTTTTGAATAGTAATTTACACTAATTCTTTAAATAATTAAATTACTATTTTAGAATTTATATTCTTGGAATATTTTCTTCTTCTTTGTTTAATTTAAACCTATTATTTTCCATAAAATTCCATAGCCTTCTTATTTTGATTCTTTAGAAATGTTCCCTTATCCTCTATACAAATATTTCCTTTTTTATTTACCTTTTATTTTCTTGATTTATTTGAAGATAAATGATAAAATATTCTCAAAAAAAATTCAAAATAACCATATATAATAGCATATAGTTTCTTATCTTTATTCTATTTTAATTATATATTTTTTATTACTTTTATTGTACACTCTTCTTCATTGATTTTATTATTTCAAATATCATCCTTTATCATCTCATAAAAATTTAAGATACTATAAAGATCATTAAAAGATAATTCATTAAGATATATGTATTCAAGGGTTAATACTTTGCCATTAAATCTATCTAGAATTGCTCTTAATAGTTCTTTAACAATAGTGGAGTCTTCAATCGTTCACTAAATCCTCTTATAGTTCTCATAATTTTATTGACTCTTGTAAAGTACTCATATATTTAGCCCAAATGGCCCGAAGGCCTTCATTTTTACTGATTTTAGATAAATCCTCTTTCAAGGGATGAGGGGTAACCCTCAAAGGCACGTAGGCTTAAAGATTACATGGATCATAGGCTTAAGAGACTTTTCATGACCTGAAGGTCTTAGGGAATTCAACTCGACTATAACTATAAGGAAGTTCCCCTCCCTAGTATCTGCATCATGATGGTATCTTTCGACCTTTCCATGGTCATATGGTTAAGATTCCCACTCAAGAACACTCCGGTCTTGATGGGGTTTTCAACCCCTCTCATTCTTCCAAATCCGTTGGTTCTGCTCTTGTAAGTGCATCTGCTCTAAATCCTTCTCTAGGGCTGCTTCTTTCTATAGAGTCTATCTAGGGAACTGCATTATGGCCCGAATACCTTGAGTTTTCCTAAAAGCCTTAAAGATGGCCCAAAAGTCTTACTAAACCGAATGCTTGGGTGGCCTTAAGGCCTTAAGGACTCCAAGCCTAAACCGGTGGTCTAAGGTGAATAGTTCTAGCTGCTATTGTACTTAACGGTACCTGATAAAGTAACTTCTACAGTACCTACTATATTACTCACACAGTACTGCTATAATGTCTTCTATAGTTCCTGCTACAGTACTGATACAGTACCTGGAATTATGCCTCTTCCTGGTTTCAAGCCTACGTCTCATGGATGCACTTAGAGAGACCTCACCAACTACGCTGAGGCTCATGTGCTCATCTATTTTATCTTCATTTAAAATCTTGCCATCTTCAATTATTTCTATATAGTTTTGAATATTATACTCCTTTACCATATTTTAATCTTCATATATATTCTTAGAAATATATATTACATTGGTTGTGTCTAGAACTGTCACTTTTGTGAATTCTTTCTTACATAAAGATGTCATTATAAAATCCCATGCCTTTCCAACATACCCAATATTTATCTTATCTCTAAGGTTTATGGTTTTATCTTTCTATATTAACCCGTAGTGTTTGATTCAAGAACCTATAACCCCAAAGATATAAGATAGGGAATCATATTTTTTCATCCATGATAATTATTTTTATTGAATATTGGTATCGATCTATTATTTATATATTTCATAATTTCTAAGAAAACTAAAAATATTTAAAAATAAATAAATATTATCCAAAAAATATTTCATATTTGATATCAATAAATCCAAAAAGGAAAACTGATTTCTCTAATGTCACTTTAGGTTTCTAGGAATGAGCATATCCAAAACTAGGATGGGGTGAATCAATGTTGGTCACTGTTTTATAATTCTCCTCAATTAACTTGTTCTTACATGTTAGGGTAATAAGGTATATATTTTTCTTTAAAAATATCAACCTCTCTTCAATGTAGTGAAACAAAAACAAGTAACACAATGAAATACACGATTTCCCCTTTATATAACCATGTCCTTTCTATGAAAAGTATTATCCAGAACATATAATAATCCACTGTAATAAAAAATCATATTATAAAATATCATGATATGGTTTCATCCTTGATCCAACAGAAAATACATCCCACCATTTCCAAAATACATTGGGTAGATTACAAAAATATTTTATAAAAAATGAGAAACATCATAATAATAATAATATTTAAACACCCTATGTTTTTAGAACTTTGTTATTTTCAGTTTTTTCATATTTATTTAAAATTGTTAGACTAAGTAAAATTTAGAAAATGAGTATGATATATATCTTAAATTGTTAAGTGTAAGAATAATTTCTTGATTTCATCAAATGTGTTTATATTTTTATGTAATATGTTAGATTTATTATTATTATTTCATCATCAATGTATAATTTTTTATTATATTTGATGATTTAATAATATTATTATTAATAATTTTTTTTGGTGTCGTAGTTGTTCAAGTTATTATAATTATTATTATTATATAAATTTTTATCATAATTATTCTTACTATTGGATAAATTATATATATATAATGATTTAATTTATTATTAGTGGTAATATTATAATTTTATATTAGATATTATTATTATATGTTATGTTTTTCTATGTTATATACCTAAATATTATATATATTTATGTAAAAAAATATAAGGGTAGAAGATATGCCTAGACGCAGTCCAAAAGGTTTTATATATATATATGTATATATATATATATTAATTTTTTTAGTTATTATGGGACATTAATCAAAAATATAAACAAGATAAATGAAGGGAAATTTTTATGGGAGTCGCCAAATCCCCTTCATTAAAAAAACCAAAAAAATAAGAAAAAAATTTGGGGCCTCAACGGCCTCCCTTTTTAAAAACATTTGGGACAATGCTAAGATAAATCCCATTAAAATGTAAATTTTGGTTACCCATATAACCCCAATCCTAAATGGGAATTAAATAGATAAAAAACATAAAATTATTATAGGGAAGAATATAACCCCCTTGATTCATCTCTAGGTAGAAAATAAAATGGATTTTCTCCTCTAACATTCTTTCCCTCTCTCTCTTTCCATATATGACTCACTTATTCACTTGATCTTATCTCATTGATTTTTTTAATATCTGATCATAGTTATATCTATAGTACTGTAACCACATTGAACAAAGAAAGTTAATACATAAATTTTAAATATTCAATTCAACTGATTTGGGATTGTTTGGATAAGTCAAATTATTTCATCTGATTTTTGAAGGATGTGTTTTTCGAACAATTTTTTACTTGACTTAAGGAATGATATGAGGGATAAAACTTCAATTTATTTTTTGATGGGTAATCCCAGTCTTTCTTATGTATCATTAGTACATTCAATCATGTTTAGTGAGTTGGGTTAAAGAAACCTAATAAGTAAGTTAATGGAATTAAAATATATATTATAATTAATTAAAGTATTATTAACTTTTTCACATAGAAGAATTAGTGTGACAGTACATGGACATTTAATATAATTCCATAAAAAAAATTAAAATTCTAATTCAGGCTATCTTAATTATTAAATTATATTAAATGATTAAAATAAAAATTGATATTATTATTAATCTTGTTGTCATTGTATGACCCTTGATAAATAAAAAATATTTCTATGTTATTTTCTTCTTATTATAACATTTTAAATATATAAAAATATGATGATATATTTTAATGTTTTGTTTGATAGATGATATTAAATAAATAAATATTCAATTTATTATAATTTTTTTAGATGATTTTAAATATATAAATTAGATTTTATTTTTAACTTTTTGGTTACTATATTTTTTAAAATAATTTAAATAGATAGCACAGTGTTTCAAAATGTCAGGTTGCTTTATTTAATGGTCATAATAAAGAATAGAGATAATGAATAAATTAATATTTCTCATTGACTATCATTTTTTTATAAACTTATTATAAGATTTATGATGCATGATTAATGTGACATAATATTTTGTATCTACTATGATGTATAGATTTTAATGTTCCATGATGCATGGGTTTGTGTGATAATTATTGAAAATTTATCATTATTTATTTGATGTAGTTTTTTTGTCTAAAAATACATTTAGTAATTCTTATTATTTGTTTTATCATGGAAAAAACTTTTTTAATATTCTTTTACCTCCAAGAATAATCCTAAATGATGTTATATTAATGCTTGTGGTACCTGTTCTCTTAGGAAATAGCCAAATTGGATTCTCCCCCTTTTTTCCACAATTTCATGAGTCTCGAGGAGGATATCCCAACACATTAGTTTCTTATTAACTCAGGGTGTATTTAGAGTTGAGGCTGCTTATTTATTTTCCCTCTGATTCAAAATCATGAGGATATTCCACTCATCGTGTCACTTCTATGTTTAGATCAAAATAGGTAGTAGGAACTGTTGGGAACAAGTTATCACATAGTTGGTTGTGTATTTATTTTATAATTATGATAATTTACTTTTAAATGAATATTTGAGTTATGAAAAATTCACATGAAGTTTATTTTGAGAGTTTTTTATGAGTATATCTAATTACATTATACTTTAAAACATGATGGTTTCATGATGAGGGTTTTGGGTCAACTGTTTACCTCCTGGTGAATTTTTTGTCACATGACCTACATGTTTACCTTTCATGGGAATGTAAACATCTTATATTTTATGATCAAAATTAGGTATAGGTTCAATGGTCACATTATGAAAATTATGAATAGATTGTCATAGAAATGGAATTGGGATTGGAGATAGAGTTGATTCTCACACTCATGATTTGTACTTTTGTTGGAGTTTTTTTATTTGATTTTTGTATTTTATAAATGTTCAACCAGAAAATGATAAAGTTTATCATGAATATGTTTTTTTATTACATTACATGAAAACCCATTTAGTGTTTTTAAATTGTATTTATTTATATCATTATGATGTAATTTATTCTATTATGATAGATTTATCTATCTTATTTTAATATTTTATTTAGAATTATAATATTTGATAGAAAATTTATTACCATTGATGTATATTTAAAACCATGATGCTAGTCATTGAACTTAGGTAATTGAGATGCATGCTTGAGGTTATGTAGTCTAGGTAAATTTTTGTATATCCTAAGTTGGTTTGTTATAAATATGTTCATCTTTATAAATGTGTATATATTCCTTATTTGTGTGTAAAGCTCCTATAAATTCATTAAGAGGGAAATAGACACTCAAGAAAAGTTACTCCGTATAGAAAACTCAACCACTCAATCTCACTGCCCCTTATTATCTTATTTTCATCAATTAGAAATATCTCTTTCTATTTGTATTCCAATGCATTCATAACCAAAAAATATGTTACTAATTCTTCTGCTTTATTTTATTAGTGATCTCTTGTCAAAGGATAATTTAGTTTTAATCAATAAATCATGAAAAAAATATTCTATCATTATCTTCAAATATTCAATATGTTTCATATCTTAAAAATTAACCTGTTATATATTTTTCATATTGTTAAATATCATCATTAAAAACTCTATGAATCTCATATAATATATTTTAATTCATTATTTTAAAAAACATCGAGGATTATTTTTTTATCGGCTATCTTAGTTTATTTTTTTCTACGCATCTTCAATATATATATCATGAATTTGGTTCAACCATGAAATTTTTCCATGTAAATATAAATTTTTCTTAAAAAATTTAGTTGATGATATGACTCGACCCATTGAAACCCCTTTTGATCTGATGATAAACCAAGTGTGAAACCCCAATCTCGGCTCTAATAGGATAGAGGATGGTGACTAGAACCATGAAGGTGTAACATACATGGGAGGGCATACCCTATAACAGCCTATAATAAACATCCATATTTAATATGAAATACAACCAACAAAACTAACAATGTATATATAAACAATTGAACTTTATGACAATGTATATATGATACATCACCTAACAAGTACAATTCCACATAGGAAAATACCATGAGATGAACATAATATATTAGATAAATTCCTTGATTAAGAAATATAAGATAAGGGAAAACACCTCCTCATTATAAGGACTTCTGGGTGGATCTCAAACTATAGTCATCAATACTATAAATCACCATGAATCATTATACACCATCACTATTTTCTCCACAAACTCAATGCCCACCAAGGTCAATGTCAAATTTTCCAACACCTATATAGACACAAACTATGTGGGAACAGAGCCTATCCAGAGGTGATTATAATAAAATATAATAAGACGCCACAAAATTCAAAGGAAATATAGAACAATAGTCCGATCAAAATATAGGGAAGATAAATATATCTTCTAAGGGATAAGATAATGAAGGGTAACATAAGAATCCTAGTCTTCTCAACTCCGCACCTTGAAGGATCATATTCCATATAAAATTATAGATAAGAGATAACAAAAAGTCCCTTAAATCTCGAAGTAAAAAAAGGTATCTCATCATGCTTGAACATGTTTCCATACATTTTATACTCAAACTGCCCATCGTTCAAATCTACCCATACCATATAACTTTCACAATACTGATCTCTATTACTGTAGTAGGGGACCCGCACCTCAGAGAGGTATGTGAGATATTCAAGAGAGTACTAAACCATTAGTAGAACCAGCACCATGTCAAGGTAAATTTATTAGTTGAGGTAGTACTAGATCCATGAATTGAAAACCCATACCCCATATTGTTGGGCGTCTAACAAATCATATGGGGGACTCATACCTTTTCAAGATCAAGGGAATATTGACCACATTGTTGAATTAATTACCATCACCCTAGTCCATATCAGAGTAAGAAACTCTATAATATGTATATGAGATAAATATTCCACTAGGGGAGTCACCAATCTCATGTCATATCCAAACATCTCACCAAAACCCTAAAATTTCCCTTATAGAGATAATATACATTGAAGTGCACTGTGTTGCATTTGTTGTCAATGAGGCATGAAGTTGTCTTGGAATGAATGGATGTCAAGGAGTCAAGATGTGAATGTAAAAGGATGTGATGGTGATGGTGATGAAGGAGAATGGCCATGGTACTCAGATGCATGTCACTTAGGAGATTCACTAAGTGGTATTGGAAAGTGTGGTTGAAACATTCTCCAGGAACATCTGACGATTGTTGAGCTGATATTTAAGTTCATAGAACTTGTATCCTGATGATACAAAGTCACAACAATGATAGAAGACCATGCATTGTATTGACAATGCATGAGGAGATGAAAGGAGATCCATCCACAACTTCTAAGTGGATGAAGTGGTGTTTATGAAGTCCATGCACTATTACTCTAGTGCATGTGAATCAGAAGAAGATCCAATTGATCTCTGATTAGATCAATGAAGAATGTTAAAGAACATGTGTGATTCATGAGATTCAGTTGAAGAAGTCCCTCCTAAGTATTGAACACATATGGAAGAGGAGATGAAGAAGATTAAGAAGAAACCGTTTGAAATTACATTCCTAAGTGATGAAAACATGTTGAAGATAATGGAGGAATTTCAAATGAAGAAGAAGAAAGGAAGAAGGAGTAATGAGGAAAAAGGCTTGGAGTGGCTCTTGGCATTTCACATTATGTATGTGGTTACTTTGTTTTTATACAAAGTACCCTATATTTACTTTGCCAAAAAATTAGGCCACCAAGGAGGCCAGCCGAGGGTCATCACCCAAGGCACATGTGGGACTTAAGGTCACCACGCCCATGGGGAACCCTCAAGGCCAGGGCAGCATCCTTGAGGCAGGGGCGCACCCGTAGGACACCGCATGGGCGCCTGGGGCACGCCCGGAGGAGCGCGGCAGGGGGCCGTGTATAAGCCCCCGAGGACACGCGGTGGTGAAACCCACGCGCCCGAGGTGCATAGTGGGCGCTAGGTGCGCGCCCGTAGAGGCAGAGTGGGCGCAGAGCGTGCCCGCAGGGAAAACACGGTGCGGGGCGGCACCGTGAGGAGGGAAGTTCAATTGGTGAGTTGCGGCAGCGGCACATTGATAAGTCGCGTGAAAATCGGCCGCCGTTTCGATGTGGGATGCGGAAAATTCACCCGGAGTGAATCCAGGCCGTCCATTTGATCTCGCGGACGATCGGCGCCGCTCATCTCATCTTCTGCGCGCCGCGATTTAATCTGGCCGTCCGATGTCTTTTGATCGCCCGATCCGACGGCTCCCGGCTCGTCTCCTTCGTCGAGCCACCCCGAAGCCACCCGCGAGCCGCCGCATGAACCAGAGCCTCCTGAACGTTGTTTTTGAGTATCCGGACACCTCTGACGAAGCCGAAGTGTCCTTGAGGTTCGTCTGGCCACACCGAACACGATCATGCCTAAAAATGACCATGCATGTAATGTTTGGAAGAATCCGAAGAAGGCCGAGGCAAACGACGTTGCCGAGGCATCGGGTGTTCGTGTTTTGCATGGGATGTCCAAAACAGAGGTCGTGCATGCGTTCTAAATCGCATGCACGAGGAGGAATGAAAGAGAGAAAAATATGGAAAGAACCCGCGTGAAATAAAAAGAAAAACAAGATTCACAGAATCTTGAAATACCCGAAAACTTCGGGGATTCAAAGATTGTATCCCGCGGATGTTTTGAGGATTCCTCTGCCTATAAAAGGAGAGCCCGAAGCACAGAGATGCTTTCTAAAGTTCTATTGAAAACCCGAAGTCCCGCGTGTGCTCTGCCTCGCGAAGTTGAAGCCCCCGCGCAATTATATTTGCGCGGCTGAGTTCCTTGCGCGCAACACCTTTGCGCGACAAGAAGAGGAGTCCCCTGTGCGCCTCACTTGCGCATCAGGAAGAGCTCTCTCTGCCCGCATACTTGCGCGGCAGGAGTAGATTGCACGCCCAAGGTGTCCTCACCCTTGTGGCTTGCGCGCCTCGTGGTGTTTCATCCTGCACACCCGAGTAACTTGTGCACCCCGCGGCTCAAGACACTTGTGCGGCAGTGTGTGTGCCAAGTGGAGAAGAAAACCCAAGGACATTGTGCCTTGTGTGCTAGGTGAACAAGAGAAGGCCGTAGCCTTTGGGTGTATGTGCAAACAAGAACAAAGAAGGCCGAGAGTTTTGGGTGTGTGCAAGGAGGAGTGGAAGGCCACCACATTTGTGTGTGTGCAAAACAAGAGGAAGGCCGAGGCCTTAGTGCCTTGTGTGCAAAAATAGTGGAAGAGGCCGTAGCCTTGTGTGTGCACACTTTGAAGAACAAAGAATACTTTGTGTGTGTGCAAGAGGAAGTGAAGGCCAAAGTTTCAAGTGTGTGCAAAATGAAACAAGTGTGTGTAAAGAGACAAGTTGGCCGAACCTAAGTGTGTGCACTAAGAAGTGTGTATACACTTAGAAGAAATAAGGAGTGACCCACACTAAAGTAGAACACACTCTAAGTGTGTAATCAAATTGGATAAAGTGTGTGAAGGAGGAAGAAGGTGTGTGCTTAAAGTGACTACATCTTTTGTGGGTCTACTGCACCAAGAAGAGGAAAGGAGAAGTGCATGCATGCATGTATGCATGTGCACACGTGAACAGAGTCAAATTAGTGGTGTGCATTTGAGGAGTCCAAGACCAGGAGTTCTTGAAGAGATTTGAGAAGGCCATGCAGTCAGTGCATGAGGATTCAGAGTTGCCATGCATTCAGTGCATGAAGTTGAAGTGAAGTGAGATTGGACCAGACTGAAGTTAAAGATATCAGTTGTCTGAGTATTCAGTAGCTGGAGAGAAGCCAGGTCATCCTTAGAAGAAGGTGATAAAGCCTGAGCAAGATGAGAAGACCTGATCATCACAAGTGATCAGAGGTACAGAGCAAGGCCAGCAGTCTTTATCCCAGACTGCTGAAGATACTTGAAGAAGCTTAAAGTGAAGAAGAGCTACTCGTGCGACTCGAGGATCCAGGAGAATACCTTGTGGGACTCAGGGAGAATAAGTCTTCAGTGGGATTCTGGAGCAGGCCAGTTGGAATCTGGTAACACTGTGTGAAGCAGTATAAAGACCCTCCTGTGGGACTCAGGAGAGATATGGTGGGAATCTGTATCGACCATTGTAATTCTAACAAGTTATAATGGGAGAATCCATGCTGAGAGAGCATGGCAAGGATGTAGGCCTTTGGTGCCGAACCTTGTAAATCCTTTTGTCCTGTGCCTTTTCATTACTGCATTATCCGGGAAAGGTTGAGAGATACAAGAAGAGTGGATCGAGGCTTTAACCAGCCATAGAGGTTTAATTGATTGAGAATCAATTAGTAAAAAGTTTTAAAGGATCACTGATTCACCCCCTCCCCCTCTCAGTGATTCACACTGATCTGGGCACTTCAATTGGTATCAAAGGGAGGTTACCTCTAAAAGATCCAAGAGAGTCTATATGGAGTGCAGATTTGAGGAAATGAAAGAACAGCCTCAAATGGAGATATCTGCCAAGACTCTGAAAAACAGAATGAAGAAACAGGCAAAGAAGATGAAGAAGAAGGCTGGTGCAATCAGAGAAACTCCTTCTATGGAAAGAAATGTGAAAGTCACATCAGATGAAAATTCCTTTTATCATTCTTCTGATGAAGCCTGCTCTAGCTGTGATGAAGATGGAAGAAACAATGATCTTCTAAATTCAATCAAATATCTTCAGAAGAGAGTCCCCAAGGAAGTTGCAATGTGTATAGCTACAGGCCTCCTTGATCTTCAAGAAGAAAAATTACAGCTAGAAGATGAAGCCAATTCTCTGGAAGTCCAATTGGCAAAAAGGGTTGGCATAACCAACACTCTCAGAAAGCTGGTGAAGGCCAAAGATGAAACTGTTTCCCTTTGCAATGAAAGATGTGAAGATACTGCTGAACAATTGCAAAGGAGCCTTTCTGAGAAAGACATCTTTATGATAATGATCAAAGATGTTTTTCATGCACTGGAAAAGAGGCACAAAGTGTCAATGAATGTCAGAGATGCTCAACTCGAAGACAAAGTCAAATTGGTGAAGGAGCTTGACAATTCATTGCAAGAAATGGAGAAGGTGCATGAAGACCAGATGAAACAGCTGGAAGAAAATTGGGAAGGAAGGCTAAGAACTGTTGAGGATGAGAAGAACTCCCTCAACATGAAATACTTAGAACTGGAGGTGATATTGAAACATCTGCAATCACCTAAAGCTGAATCCTCCCAGTCATTTGGAAGAAGACATGTTGCTACTCAAGTATGCTTTGAGCAGGATGATTCTAAGAGAAAGACATCCTCTAATAAAAGTGCAACATCTTCTAGAAAGAAGGTACCATCCATACCATCTTGTACTGATGCTTCTAATTATGTTTCCACAAAAAGTGCAGGATGGAAGAATAATTCCAAACAAATATGGATGAAGACGGTAAAGAAGCAGAGCTCTCCGGAAACATCACAACAGGTCAAGAAAAGTACCCTACAATCAGAAGGACTGAAGAGGTCAAGATTCGTGGGACAATGCCGGTGTTGTAACAAGTATGGACATTGTGCAAAGGATTGTTGGTACAATCCACTGAATGCCAAAGCACAGAGGAAGCCCATGCCAAGGGGGAGCAAGCCAGAAGGAAAGAAGCAACATCCATAGGTCCAGAGACATCTGTTTACTGCTAACAGATTTGGATTACTTGACAACATCTGGGATGATTGCAAAAGTGGTCAAAGAGATACATGTCAATCTCCAACTGTATCCAGAGCTAAAGAGAAGAGAAGATCACTGAACCTGGCTAAAATGGAATCCTTGGGAAGCAAGAAGAAAGTTGAAAATGCTCCCAAGAGGATTTTGAAGAATGAAGAGAAGTCCTTGGAATTGAAATCCAAGAAGGGTGATGCATCCAGAAGGACCACCAAGAAAACATGCTTCTACTGTGGAAAGAAAGGACATATCATGGATCTTTGTAAAGAAGCCATGAAATTAAATAGAAGCAGACTGGACTCAAAAAGACAATCAATCCAGAAGAAGAAGAAGGGATTGATTGAAAACAAGTTGCCTAAGAAAGGTAGCTTGACATCATCTAAGGAACCATGTGGAACTTCCAGAACTGGGGCCACTCTTCGAAATGATTTACTTGTCATATGGCCACATCAGTTGCAACTTTCCAGAGAACTACAAAGAGTTGAAGATGAAGCTCTGGCAATTGCTAAAGCAAAAGGGAAGAAGAAGGTTTCACATGAAGATGTTTTGAGAACCACACCAGCACAATCATCAATGAAGATCAAATGTGCAAGTGTGAAGAATGGTGAAAATGGGACATCTCGGTTGAGAGAATATTCTCAACCTTGTTGTTCACATTGATGAACCGAGGAGGTTCCATCTTATTCCCTAATCACTTGTATTTACATGTGCTGACATTGCAGGGAATTGAAGATGATGATCATTCTCAACTGGAGGATGGCTTGGAAAGAATGGAGTGCACCCCTTGAGGGGGAGCCAATCTGGAGAAGATGGTATTCTAAGATTTAATATCATCTTGAGAAAAGTGAAGGTATTCCAATCATACTTTCATCCCTTGTTTCTTAATTGAGTTTATCTTGTCAATTAAGGGGGAGTATGGATTGAAGGCAAATGGATGAAAGGGGGAGATTTATCATTGCACTGAACTTTCTAATGAGTTTTGTGAAGTTGTGCAGGATTTAGCAAATTCATTGAATATCTGAAAATTTAAAACCCCTGAAGCATGATCTCACATGTACCGTGAATGATGGATAGCATTGAGTTCCTTGGTTACATCACTCTTGTTTTCTACACCGGGTTAGCCCAAGTAGACTTAGAGCTGATTTACTAAAGGTTCTTTGCTAAAGAGAACATGTGGCATCATCCCTCTCTTAGTGATTTTTAAAGAAGATGCTATTCGAAGGGAGGAAGAGATTTTTTTTTTTTGAAAGAGAACCACACCACACCTTTGCATTTTATTTCCAATAAGGGGGAGAAAATATTGGCACACATATTGACGCATTCATATGTGCTGAAGGAGTGTATTGACAACAAATACAAAGGGGGAGATTGAAGTGCACTGTGTTGCATTTGTTGTCAATGAGGCATGAAGTTGTCTTGGAATGAATGGATGTCAAGGAGTCAAGATGTGAATGTCAAAGGATGTGATGGTGATGGTGATGAAGGAGAATGGCCATGGTACTAAGATGCATGTCACTTAGTAGATTCACTAAGTGGTATTGGAAAGTGTGGTTGAAACATTCTCCATGAACATCTGACGATTGTTGAGCTGATCTTTTAGTTCATAGAACTTGTATCCTGATGATACAAAGTCACAACAATGATAGAAGACCATGCATTGTATTGACAATGCATGAGGAGATGAAAGGAGATCCATCCACAACTTCTAAGTGGATGAAGTGGTGTTTATGAAGTCCATGCACTATTACTCTAGTGCATGTGAATCAGAAGAAGATCCAATTGATCTCTGATTAGATCAATGAAGAATGTTGAAGAACATGTGTGATTCATGAGATTCAGTTGAAGAAGTCCCTCCTATGTATTTAACACATATGGAAGAGGAGATGAAGAAGATTAAGAAGAAACCGTTTGAAATTCCATTCCTAAGTGATGAAAACATGTTGAAGATAATGGAGGAATTTCAAATGAAGAAGAAGAAAGGAAGAAGGAGAAATGAAGAAGAAGGCTTGGAGTGGCTCTTGGCATTTCACATTATGTATGTGGTTACTTTGTTTTTATACAAAGTACCCTATATTTACTTTGCCAAAAAATTAGGCCACCAAGGAGGCCAGAGGGTCATCACCCAAGGCACATGTGGGACTTAAGGTCACCATGCCCATGGGGAACCCTCAAGGCCAGGGCAGCATCCTTGAGGCAGGGGCGCACCCGTAGGACACCGCATGGGCGCCTGGGGCACGCCCGGAGGAGCGCGGTAGGGGGCCGTGTATAAGCCCCCGAGGACACGCGGTGGTGAAACCCGCGCGCCCGAGGTACATAGTGGGCGCTAGGTGCGCGCCCGCAGAGGCAGAGTGGGCGCAGAGCGCGCCCGCAGGGAGAACATGGGGCGGGGCGGCACCGTGAGGAGGGAAGTTCAATTGGTGAGTTCCGGCAGTGGCACATTGATAAGCCGCATGAAAATCGGCCGCCGTTTCGATGTGGGACGCGGAAAATTCACCCGGAGTGAATCCAGGCCGTCCATTTGATCTCGCGGACGATCGGCGCCGCTCATCTCATCTGCCGCGCATCGCGATTTAATCCGGCCGTCCGATGTCTTTTGATCGCCTGATCCGACGGCTCCTGGCTCGTCTCCTTCATCGAGCCACCCCGAAGCCACCCGCGAGCTGCCGCATGAACCAGAGCCTCCCGAACGTTGTTTTTGAGTATCCGGCCACCTCTAACGAAGCCGAAGTGTCCTTGAGGTTCGTCTGGCCACACCGAACACGATCATGCCTAAAAATGACCATGCATGTAATGTTTGGAATAATCCGAAGAAGGCCGAGGCAAACGACGTTGCCAAGGCATCGGGTGTTCGTGTTTTGCATGGGATGTCCAAAACAGAGGCCGTGCATGCGTTCTAAATCGCATGCACGAGGAGGAATGAAAGAGCGAAAAATATGGAAAGAACCCGCGTGAAATAAAAAGAAAAACAAGATTCACAGAATCTTGAAATACCCGAAAACTTCGGGGATTCAAAGATTGTATCCCGCGGATGTTTTGAGGATTCCTCTACCTATAAAAGGAGAGCCCGAAGCACAGAGATGCTTGCTGAAGTTCTATTGAAAACCCGAAGTCCCACGTGTGCTCTGCCTTGCGAAGTTGAAGCCCCCGCGCAATTATATTTGCGCGGCTGAGTTCCTTGCGCGCAACACCTTTGCGCGACAAGAAGAGGAGTCCCCTGTGCGCCTCACTTGCGCATCAGGAAGAGCTCTCTCTGCCCGCATACTTGCGCGGCAGGAGTAGCTTGCGCGCCCAAGGTGTCCTCACCCTTGTGGCTTGCGCACCTCGTGGTGTTGCATCCTGCACACCCGAGTAACTTGTGCACCCCGCGGCTCAAGACACTTGCGCGGCAGTGTGTGTGCCAAGTGGAGAAGAAGACCCAAGGACATTGTGCCTTGTGTGCTAGGTGAACAAGAGAAGGTCGTAGCCATTGGGTGTATGTGCAAACAAGAACAAAGAAGGCCGAGAGTTTTGGGTGTGTGCAAGGAGGAGTGGAAGGCCACCACATTTGTGTGTGTACAAAACAAGAGGAAGGTCGAGGCCTTAGTGCCTTGTGTACAAAAATAGTGGAAGAGGTCGTAGCCTTGTGTGTGCACACATTGAAGAACAAAGAATACTTTGTGTGTGTGCAAGAGGAAGTGAAGGCCAAAGTTTCAAGTGTGTGCAAAATGAAACAAGTGTGTGTAAAGAGACAAGTTGGCCGAACCTAAGTGTGTGCACTAAGAAGTGTGTATACACTTAGAAGAAATAAGGAGTGACCCACACTAAAGTAGAACACACTCTAAGTGTGTAAACAAATTGGATAAAGTGTGTGAAGGAGGAAGAAGGTGTGTGCTTAAAGTGACTACATCCTTTGTGGGTCTACTGCACCAAGAAGAGGAAAGGAGAAGTGCATGCATGCATGTATGCATGTGCACACGTGAACAGAGTCAAATCAGTGGTGTGCATTTGAGGAGTCCAAGACCAGGAGTTCTTGAAGAGATTTGAGAAGGCCATGCAGTCAGTGCATGAGGATTCAGAGTTGCCATGCATTCAGTGCATGAAGTTGAAGTGAAGTGAGACTGGACCAGACTGAGCTTAAAGATATCAATTGTCTAAGTATTCAGTAGCTGGAGAGAAGCCAGGTCATCCTTAGAAGAAGGTGATAAGGCCTGAGCAAGACGAGAAGACCTGATCATCACAAGTGATCAGAGGTACAGAGCAAGGCCAGCAGTCTTTATCCCAGACTGCTGAAGATACTTGAAGAAGCTTAAAGTGAAGAAGAGCTACTCGTGCGACTCGAGGAGCCAGGAGAAGATCCTGTGGGACTCAGGGAGAATAAGTCTTCAGTGGGATTCTGGAGCAGGCCAGTGGGACTCTGGTAACACTATGTGAAGCAGTATAAAGACCCTCCTGTGGGACTCAGGAGAGATACGGTGGGAAGCTGTATCGACCATTGTAATTCTAACAAGTTATAATGGGAGAATCCATGCTGGGAGAGCATGGCAAGGATGTAGGCCTTTGGTGCCGAACCTTGTAAATCCTTGTGTCCTGTTCCTTTTCATTACTGCATTATCCGGGAAAGGTTGAGAGATACAAGAAGAGTGGATCAAGGCTTTAACCAGCCATAGAGGTTTAATTGATTAAGAATCAATTAGTAAAAAGTCTTAAAGGATCACTGATTCACCCCCTCCCCCTCTCAGTGATTCACACTGATCTGGGCACTTCATACATGAACTACTAAACCTAAACAACTAATGGTATTTGATGGAAAATAGGATCCTAACCTCTCACTCTATATAAAAAAACTCTCATAATGTTAAATATAAAATATCCCTCAAAAGTCAACTAGCTCAAAATTCTACTTAAAATCAACTCATGGGTAAACACCACATTCAAAAACTAATATAATCATTAGAAAAAATAGAGGCCATTAACTAGGTTGAAATTTCTATTATGACTCAAAAATGAGCAAGTATTGCTCAAGGAAACACCTGGTTCACTACATCCTCCCCACCTTTAAACCTTTTCATCACCAAAAAATAACAAATTAGAGCTACTAAACTGGAAAGATCATAAAATAACTGATGTGGATGATGTTCATACATGTTTTTCTTATCCATTTTATTCAAAATCTAGAAAAATTGTACCTGATATGTTCTTTTATTGTAAATTTAGTGATTATTTATCATTCTTTACTAAAATATTAATTCTTTGAATTTTGTGTTAGAATGTAAATTTTTGGGCTAAATTAATGAATGTACTATTATTTAATTTCTATGTATCTTTTGAAAAATTACTCTGATTTTTTGGTGAAAATTTAATTGGAAAATTATTTTTGAAATGGTTTTAATTACTATGGTTTTTAAATTATTATTTTCAGTAATATATGATTTTTACCTCAATTATATGTTATTAAAAGAATTTATAATTTTATTTGTTGAAGTATAAATATTTCTGATTGAATCTAGTTGAATGTTTCATTATGAATTGAATTCATTTAATTACATATTAAAACAATTTCACAAGTTTTTAACTCTATTTTATAGATATTGATATAAAAGTGTATTTTTGGATTTGGTTTGATGATACATAATGGTATATTTATTGGTACATAAAGGTATCTTTACCATTCAAGGTGATTCATAAGGTTATAAACCATTATAAAATCTGAGTGGGTGACTGATATGTAAAAATAATATCACAGTTAAGGATTTTTTTTCAAGGGTATCATCATTTGTGAAGTTCGGGGTTGGGATGATAACATGTAAGGGTCCCAAACATTGTCAAATTTATAGGGTAATTTATTTTGTAAGGGTATTTCTGACTCCTTGTGATATATAAGGGCCTCTCCCTTTTCTAAATTTTGGATCAGCACCATGAATTCATAAATTGATGCATAAGTTTTTGAAGTTGATGTGCAAGGGATCCTCCCATTTTCAAATTCCAGAGTGGCTGATAGATATATAATATTTTCTCACTTAGAGTTCCTAATATGTAATATTGTAGAATTTTTCAAATTGAAAGTAACTATTGGAGCTACTTGGTATGTTAAATTTTTATACCGACATTCTCAAAACATGAAATTTAAAAAAAGGATTATATCATGAAAAAGTTGATTACATGAGAATTTATTAAATATTGTTAAAGAATTTTAGAAGATTGAATCAAGTTATGATTAAAACCATGTGCTTTTGAATTAGATATGGGGTGGAATTATGTGGAGTAGATTTATATTTTTTGTAGGGGTAGCAAGATTCACCTTGAAAAATAAGTTTAATATTGAAAGTTTACAAATGGATCTCTGGGATTGATAAATTCATTTTATGGAGGAATTCTTGGATTTATCAGACATAGAAAAAGATTTTGGGTAGAAAAGTGGAGAGAAAAAAAAGAAAGCTGGAGAAGAGGGGATATCTCTTTGTAGAGAATATTTATAACTCTTTTCTCATTTCTTTATTTTTAATTATTATTATGGATCCTATGAATGATTTTAATGTTATAATAAACATGTTATATAGATAAATTTCTTTAGGTAAATTTGATTTAAAAGAATTGATGATATTTACTATTCCAGTTTGTATTTATTTCATGATTATATATAACTCTTCATGAGATTTCTCTTACTATAATTATTTATTTTATTATATAATGATAAAATCACAAGTAAAATTAGATAGTAGATATTTTTTCAATTAGAATCCAATTTATTCGTTACTAATAGATCAATAGATTGAGGTGAGAAATAATTGGAATAGGGGCAGTGTGATATTTTTTTCTGTTATCCTTTTAAATTCCTCATGAGAATCTCTTTACTCTTCCTTAAGTACCACCAAGTGGAATATAGTGAATTATTTAGATTATAAGATTCAATAGAAGTTCATAAATTGGAAAAGTCTGATACTTCATATTCTCCATGAATGAATAATATTTTCATGCAAATTTAATATAGTAATGTTGATATTTAAGTGATAGTGCAATGATTCATAAAATTTCATAGCTTTTTTCAAAATTATGATTAATATTGATGCAAGAAGAGAAATAATCCTAATTAATTTAGATCAGTTTGATCTTATCTAATTCATTAATTGTTCATATATTTTATTCTACTATGATTTTATCTCACCCTTCCTTGCATTATTCATCCTTTTCATCATTATCTTACTACATTTCACTTCCACATCACCATTTTGGAAAACGTATTTTTTTTATTTTAGTTGTTTAATTTGTTATAAAATTTATATTTTCCCACAAAAATACTATATTTACATCCCTAGGGAGATGAAACTTCATCTTTTTACTAGTTAGGGTATATTTAAATATTATTTTTTAACCTTTGATGATTAATTCGGTTCTATATTTTGCACAGTCATCGAGAAAGGTGACTTATGACCAAGGAAAAAATTAAATTCAAAAAAAACTTCTTGTAAATTTTATGTAGTCATGGGAATTGATATCCAGTTATGTGATTAATATGATGATATTGTTTAATTTAAATTATTGTTTTAAATCATTTATTTCTTAATTAAATAACTCTAGTTTTAACTTTAAATGGGTTCAGTGTCATCATGAGAAATTTTTGTTGGAAGGATTTTCTTATAGTTGATAACTCAGAGGTAGATAGTTTGGTAATAGTTATTAACTAATTTTTTGAACAAATATAGCTAATCGGAAAATAATTTGGCTAATTTTTACAAGATAATGTTAAATGGATTTTTCATTAGGGATATTTTGTTAGAATAAAAGTTTAAAGTGAGTGACTATTAGACAAATGATCGTAGGATTTAAATTAATTCCCAATAAACTTTTTTTATTATTTTCAAATAAAATACACTTTATGGTTTAGTGAGAAATGAAATAATTTCAAACCTGTACAAAATCCCAAAAAAGAACCTAAGGGAATGCATCGGGTTAAACACTCATCCCGTCACCACCCTGCACACCACTCATGACACCCATCCCATCTTCACACCTCAAGACAGAATACTGATGTCCTTGGCTAACACTGCACCCATGGGAATCCCAACACCATCCTGTTATTACCCTACACAGTTCCCACATCACCCATACCATCACACTGGATTGCAGTGATAATGTCCTTGGTGATGTCTCACTAAAATCCAAAGTACATATCGTCGGAGCAAAGACCATAACAAATGCGATAAATGGGATCCTGAACCACAAAGAAATACTATTTCTAGAACAAGTCAATCAAAACACAAAGAAGTCACTTCACCAATCCAAAAACCCCAATTTCCACCACCATTGTATAGTTAACCAACATCACCCAAATCATCAAGGAAGTCACTAAACCAAACCAGAGTGAAGTCTTGCATGAGGGAACTGGGTAAAATAGTATAGGAGACAAAATAATAGCAGACCCAATACAATGGAACAAAAACATGGAACAAAACATTAAAGATTAATTAAGGAAGTTTTACCACTAAAGAGAAATTTTTAATTATGATTGTAGTCTATTTAATATTGAGGAAGCACCAATACATCCTGAATTCAAAACTAAGGATTTAAACAAATTAATTATAGAGTACGTTATGATTAAGGTTGAGATGGAGATTTTGTATTAATTTTAAAACATCAACATTTTATTACCTATTTAAATGGAATCAAGATATGCAATAATTCCTCGTGAGGTTGAGGAAATTGGAGAATATCACATAGTGTTGAATGGTAGTGGTTTAAAATCAATTCTAAATAAATTGGAAAATTTTCATTAAGAAGTTTTCTTCAACTCAACTTTTTTCATTCTTATTTTTTATGTTTGTAAGGATATTATGGAGAGAAAATGTTATGATAATAATGATACATACTTGGAAGTGAATTATTTATTACTTAAGCTTAAAAATGGAACATAATGCGTCAAATATGACTTAAAATTTGAAGTGTAAATTATGATGGATCTCCTTGTCATAGGGGTTTTCCAAGGGTGTGAGGTTGTTTTCAAGGAATAATGTTTCTTCCACAGAGGTTTAAAATACTGTATAACTAATTTTTCATTTAATAAAATATGGTCCATCAATATGTGATGTTTTATATATAATAAACCACACCCTCCAAGTGATTATAGATAGTTTCATAGATAATTCTATCCATAAAATTTAAATCTAGGGATCTATAGGAGGAAACCTATGGATTAATAAATTTAGGTTTTTTTAATAAAAAATCATCTCATTTTTTATACAACCTAACATGCTAGTTGAAGAATTATCACCTCTTTCACGCCTATTTTCTGAGTTAAAATTACAGTTAGATGATCCCATGGAGCACTTAAACACCTTTTTAATTAGTATCTCAACTCTTAATTGCCACATACTTTTTCCATAACTTGGTTCCATTTTCTTAATTTTAAATGAGTGGATTTAATTATTAATTTTTCTTCTATTATAGGTGATTTAATAGGAGAAACCAAGTGGAGATTGAAGTTTTATAATGAAGATTGATCATTTGGATGAACATAAAAGGAATGAAACCAAATGTAAGGGGAGTTTTATTTTTTAAATTTTAATTAAACTTTAAAATATAAACTATTGAAATTGTTTTATGTTAACCCTAATAATTTTCAATGTTTTTTATTTGAAAATTTAGTTTATTAATGATTTTAATATTTTTGATGATGAAAGTAGTGTCATGTATGATTTGTTTTTTATTATATTGAGTATCTATATGAACATTTACTATGATTATTCATGAAAAATAAGAGACCTATTTTGATTTGGTGTTATAATTATGAAAAAATTATACTTATTTGAGTTTTCTTGTAACCCATGTATACGATTTTGATCTTATAAATTGAAAATACTTTTAAATTTTAAAGAGTTAGTTGTTTCTTCCACCTTCGAGTTAAACATTGAGGACAATTTTTGGTTTTAGGTGTGAGGGAGGTCCTTTTATATGATAAATTGTGTTTAATAGATTCCACATCAATATAAGTTGATTTTTTTTCTCAAAATTGATTATTCTTTGGAATCATTTTTATATCCAATGGGTGCGGATTTTTTAAAATTTTATAGATTATTTTGATACTTTGTGTGTTTTGTTAATCTTATCTCTTCATGAATTCAATCTCACAATATGTTTTCAAATTCTCTGTTTAAAAATCCTTTCATGATCAAATTTTTGTAGTATGGTTTACATTTTCAATTTAATTTCAATTTTTTTATTGCATTTAAAATGATAAAATTTTCATTCAAATAGTCTAATAAATTAAATCTTAAACATGGTTGAGTTGTGTGTGTTGAAAATTATGTTTAGTTTAATGATTTTTAGTAGTGATTTATTTCTTATTCTCACTCATATATCATGTTTATTTAAATTAAGTTGATATTCTATATTAAGAGTTAAATATTGGTGTTTTTTGTGTTTATTACGGATAAAAAAGATAGGTTCATAAGATATTTTGAATATAAAATGAGGTTGGTAAAATTTATTTCAAAATTATCAATGTTTATAATCCTTTTTAAGATTAGAAACCATATTTTTTCCAAATATTTTCTTTTTCAAAGATAAATTATCTATTGTTTCTAAAAAATCTATAGGGAAAATTCATTTTTAAAATTACTTCTCGGTTGAAATTATAACCCTTCATTTTTTAGATTAATTTCTTCAATTGATTTATTTAGGATAATAACTTTATTAAGTGTGATGTAATTTTATATAGTTGTATTTTATACATGTTTTACACATACCTTTTTATTCAAAATATACATAATTTTTTCATGATATGTTCTTTTATTAAAAAATTAGATATTCTTGATCATTATTTTCTAAAAATGTAATTATTTTCATATTTTTTGTAAATCTGAATTTTTTATAAGAATTAGTGAAGTTTATATTTTTTAATTTTTATATATCTTTTGAACAAATATTATAGTTATTTATAGTTAAAATTTAACTAAAATATTGTTTTGAAGAGATTTTAATTGATGTGGTTTTTGGAATTAATATTTTCAATGTTCTATGTTTTTTACCTCAATTATATCCCATTAGAAAATTTTATAGTTTTATTTTTTGAAGTATAAAAATTCTTAATTGAATCTGATTAGAAGTTTCATTATGTATTGAATTTATTTTATTACATATCGATAAATGTTTACAAGTTTTTTACTCTATTTTTCATATATTGATATGTAAGATTATTTTTGGACTTGGTATAATAATATATAAAAATATACCTATTGGTACATAAGGGAAACCTAAATATGCAAGGTGAGGTGTAATGATCCCACCCTCAATCAAATTTGAGTAGCTTAGTGATATGTAGAATCACCACCACAGTTAAGGGTGATATGTAAGTGTCCCATCCTTTTCAAAATTTTGGACTAGCATGATGATGCATGGGGGTCCTATATTTTTTAAAATTTATGAGGTAATCTTATATGTAATGGTCCTATTGACTCTCGATGATATATAAGTGTCTCATCATTTTCCTAATTTTTTATCACCACCATGGATTCACAAAGTGATGTGTAAGGGTTTTAAGGAAAAACATAAGGGTTCCACCATTTTCCAAATTATGAAGAGGATAAGGGATACTTAATATTTTCTCACCTATAGTTCTTGATATGTAATATTTTGAAATTTTTTAAATTTTAAAGAACTATTAAATCTATCTAGTACATTATATTTTTATATTATTTTCTAACAACTAAGATTTAAAGAAAATGTAATATAATCTTGATGAATTTGAGTAATTGGGAAGATATTGAATATTGTTAATGAATATTAGAATATTGAATTAGATCAAGTTTTAAACTAGGTGCTTATAACATGGATCAAACATGGAATCATGTGGGGGATAGTAGTCTTTTGGGGGTATTAGATCGAGTCACTTTGTGGAAGATGATGAATAATGAAGGTTTTAATGAGGGTATATAAGGTGTGAGGTGATGAGTATATAGATATGAGAAAAGAACTCAATAACCTTATAATTGGATTGGTTCCTTACTTTTTGGTCAGGGATTCATGGATTCATCAAGGACACAAAAAGACATTCTATAAAGATAACTAGAGAGAGGATAAAGATGAAAGTTGGAGGAGATGGGGTATCTCTCATCAAACAATATTTCTAACACTTTTTTTATTATTTATTCTTTATTATTTATATAGATTCTATAAATAATTTTCATGTGCTATTGAGAATTTTTTTTAGATAAATTTATTTATAGAAATTAGTTTGAACTGAATTGATAATCTTTATTGTTATATTTTGTGTCTATTTCATGATTTTGTTCATTATTATTAGAATATATCTCACTATAATTCTTTATTTTATTATATAATGTTAAAATAAAAGGTAAAATTTTACAATAAATTTTTTTTAGTGAGAAACTAATTTATTATTCTCCAATATATTGAGATATTGAGGTGATAAATTATTAAAATAGGGGTAGTGTGAAATATTTTTTATGTTATACTTTTAAATTATTCATTTGAACCTCTTTACTCTCCCTTAAGTACTGAAAGGTGAAGGGATGTGAACACTTTACCATAGAATTGTCAATTGGAGTACTTAAATTAGAAAATGCATACACTTAATCTTCTCCATGAATGAATAATCATTTCACAAAAATGTTTATATAAGAATATTTATATTCTAGTTATTGTGAGGTGATTGAAATTACTTTCTTCATATTATTTACAAAATTATAACTAACATTGATGTAAGAGAAAAATAATTTTCTTTAATTTAGATTAGTTTGATTGTACCTAGTCTATTTATCATTCATCAATTTTATTCTCCTATTTTTTTCTCTCACCCTTCCTTATATTCTTTATCATTTCCATCATTGTGTCAATATATTTCAATTCCATGTGACCATTTAAAAAAATTATTGTTTTTATTTTTATTTTACTTGTATTCTTAGTTTGTATTTTTTATTTTTTTGTAATAATACAAGATTTCCTTCCCTATGGAAATGAACCTTCATTGTTATACTGGTTAGTGTAGGTATAAATATTTTTTTTTCTTCCTTTTTTAATGAGTTGAATTCAATATCCTCATACAGAATGTAAAACCATGACCCTTCATAAATGTATGGGTCTATTTAAATTTATGAGCCTTGTTAGAGCCTATCAAGGTGTATATTAATAACAGATATAATCATGTCAAGAGTTCAGGGGGGTCTCAAAATCTTTTGAGGATCTATGGAAGGGGTTAGCGCCTAAATTAAATCTACTACAGTGCCACCGACTAGACAGTATAGATCCACCAGCTCACATATAGAAATATAATAGCCTTGGAAGGATTTTGGGATCCCCAGTTAGCCAATGTCTCCTCGAATATTGTTGGTGGGATATTGGGTTGTTTTTTAGGTATATTTTGTAATTTTCCATTCCATTCCTCTTTTACACATTTTCCTCCTCCCTTTGGATAAAAAATCTCATGCATGACACTCCCCTACTCTATATCTTCCATGGTGAGATATCACTCAAATATTGTCTAATTATCCTTCCATTGGATGTGTTGGATATTTTTAGGCAATTCTATGTGTTTTTGGCCTTATATTATTTTTTTTTTCTATCAAGTAATCTCTCATCACTTTTATCTAATATTACCTATTTTCAAGGATTTTTTCTATTTTCTCAATTTATTCCAATTTAGTTTGAACCAAAGGTGGTACCATATGTGTGGACTCCTTTAAGGATAAGGTGGGTGGTATGCAAATTTTAACTATAGTATCATTTTAATTAAAAGTGTGTGTGTTAGTTATCCCTACTGGTTTTTATCGAAACAAAATAAAATTTAAATTGGATATTCCAATATGGTTTTTCATAATCCAATTCCCCTAATAAATGTGTTAAAGGACTAAAATATATGTTGACCAAAAATGGGTTCCCTTCTTTATAAATTGAACCCAAATGACCAATTTCGTTAATGATAATGATGTGGAATCCTTGTAAAATGAAGGGTTTCCCAAGGGGTTACCCAAGTTTGGAAATTAAGTATCAATTTGAAAAAGTGATATAGAGAGATAGAATTCCTTTTATGAATGGTTAGTAAATTTTTAAATGTTATGGGAGTTGTGGAATGTTAAATGATGAAAGTGTGTTAAAAAATATTTGTGTCTTGTGAAATGGGAATTTATTACATATGCCTTATCCCTTGTATTAATAGATTATTTGATGGAACTTTCCATGGGGAAGGTCCTAGTTTATAAATTGTAACCTTAAGTGATTAAATGGAATAATGAATGGAAATTCCATTATTATAAAATGAAATTATGAGATTTTTTTATATTGATAAATGGAATCAGTAAAACATGGATTATGAAATGGGAAATGAATATTACAATATGAATTAATGAACTATGAATTGAAATGAAATTTTAAAGATAATTGGTAAACGTTAAACATTTGAAATAGTAACAATGCATAAAATATATTTAAGTAGTATATTGGAATATATTTTATGAAATTTTATTTTTATATGTGTTGGTTATGAAAATTTCATCATAGGAAGTCTTGAGATACTAAAGACAATACCCCTTTAGGGGGGTCTGTGAAACTAAATAAAACAACTGTTTCGGGTGGTCCTTGATACTCTAAAGAAAACACCCTTTAGGGTAGTCAATGATACCAATAAAAAACCCTTTTGGTGTGATATATGATAATATAAATAAAGCACCTCCTTGGGGTGGTAGGTGATAACAAATAAAACACCCCTTTGGGGTTTCCTGTGATACTCTAAAGAAAACACCCTTCGGGTGGTCTCTGATACTAAATAAAACACCCCTTTAGGGTGGTATATGATACTATAAAAAACACCCTTCATGGTGGTCTGTGATACTAAATAAAACACCCCTTTGGGTTGGTCTCTGATACTATAATTAAAAAACCCTTTTGGTGTGGTCTGTGATACTATAACGAAAAAACTTGTAAGGGTGGTCATGATACTATTGTTGGAATGATCACCAAGACATTATCAAAGACACCCCAGCATGGTTTTAATCAAGTATGGTAAATTAGGGTCATGTATATATAGATCTATGGTTGTATAGTTTTATCTAGGGTGTCACTATAGATCCTGACCAACAGTGATTGTTTACTACTTTTTATTTAAATTTTATAGAACTATTTAATTATATCACCTCACATGAACTTATTTTATTAGACTAGTTATATTTAAGGATGTAATTGGTGGTGTATTACTAATTTAAACTCACACCCTGCTCATCTTTCTAGGGAACTTGGGTACCTAAGCATTTGATACTTGATTACAGGTCTGGGTTTTGGAAGGATCATTTCTTGATAACTAGTTGTCTAGGACAGAGCATGGGATTTGGGATTGATATTGAAATCGAGACTGTTTTTTGGGTTATTCCATATTTTTTTCTTTCTTATTTTTAGGTTTATATTTTTATGAATTTTTTTTGATATATAACATACCTGACATATAGTATAAAATTTATTTTATACAACATGGTTTATTTTGATAATTTATCGGCACATTACTAGGCATCTATTTTACTACTTATTTATCTATATTTAAATATGATTACCTTTATTTTTGCTATTTTATTACTCTAATATGTGGGTATAGTATCCTCATCATACCTAATTAAGCTTCCGCTACTAGTTGGAAGACTTTGGAGTACAAGTAGGCACGCCTGAGGTGTAGTAACAACCATTAGTGTGGGCACCGATTAGTGTTCTAGGGTTGGGTGAAATTGAAAAGTGGTATTAAAGGATACATTTATTTTTTTTAATATTTTTGAAAGGTAGATATGATATAGGATGTTATTGGGATATGGTATGATGCTTATTCTTGGGACTAGACACCCCATGTATGAGGGGAGTCCATGTTTTTTGGGATGGGATTTCTATTCATGTTGTCTAATTTTACTATTGATTAGATTTGACTTAGATTGATTCACATGATTATGAGGTTATTGAATTTTGGGATATTATATCTTATAAAATATAGGAAGATAGAGTTTGTTCACGAATCATATCAGTCATGTAGGATTCACTTGTCATTTGCGTGGTTGCCTATGATTATTTATCTATATTATGATATGGGTTATTTATGTAAAGTGTTTGTATCCATTTATACAGTGGTTTCCTATATAATTGTGTGGTGTAATCTTAACTAACTAGTATTCTAAATAGATAAAATCATTTTAGGTGATATCTTTCCTTTATTATTATAAGGTCTCATGTAAATAAAATTAAAATTATAACCTGTTGATATTTTTATTTTATAATTTGTAATTGAAATTTCATTTAACTGAGCCTCAACTGGAACTTTTTTGTTAAATTAAATTATTAAAAAAAAAATTATGTGATCACTTACCTTGATTATTAAGTGGTATCAGTTAAATTAAATTATAATTACAACTTATAATGTGTTTTTTCCTATAAATCTTAATCGATATATCATTTAGCAGATCCCTCTTAATGAGAATTTTGGGAAATGAAAAATAAGAGTGTAAAATGGTGAATCTTGAATGTATATATAGTGTGGACCTAATGTGTAATTAGTGTTTGGATTTATGTGTGGGTAAAGGGGGATAGAGAGAGATCTAGGTTTTGAGACCTTTATGGTGTGGAGTGTATAGGGTAGCAAAATATCATGATTTTTATAACTTCGATATGAGTTGTAGCTTTGAGGTTTGGTGTAATGTGATAGTCTATGAACCTTATGGGTGTGCTTGATCTGAGAGAGTGGGTAGAGGATACTTATCTCGAAATTGTGTGTGTGGCCCTTGAGTGAATATTTAGTCTTGGAATATTATATTTCTTGTGTCTTGAGATGGAAATAGGAGTGTTGTTTTTGAGTTATGGAATGTGTGAGACTTATTTTATAGAACCAGTGTGATAACCTAGTGGCTATTGTGGTGAGACTCATGATAGTGGTGAGTTGGAAGGTTTTTATGGTCAAGTGTAACCTAAGAGAGGGGTTGGACAAAAAACATAAGTGCCTTTAGAATGAGTAGAACGGGTGAATGCTCGTGTGTGAGACCAATCCATGGGAAGTTAATTTAGTGTGTAATAAAGGCTGGAAGGATGTCTTGAAAGTATTCAAGGCCTAGTTATCCTCTGTTTTTTTATACCCTTAGATGGGTCTGAGAAAGTTCAAGTGGATGCATTGAGGTTTTTTTGTATTATGAAAATTCTTAGAGGGAAATATCATTTATATTTTTAGCCTTATCATTTGTTGGTGTAGTTTATAACTAGATGGTCGATGGTAACCATAGATAGTTGAATCTAGGGAAATTAGAACATGATTAACTACAAAATATGCCTTTAACAACGCTAAAATGGCTTTTATCAGTGTTAGAGAAGCACTGACTAGTGAGAGAGATTAAAATCCTAAGTCTTTTATCAGTGCAAATCATTGATAAAGAACAATTTATCAATTCTTGTAAAAGTACTAATAAAGTGGCATACTATAGTGTGATATAACTGTACACTATAGAACTATTGAAATGTGTTGTTATAGTACACCGCAATACCAAAAAAACCATGAAATTTAAAAAAATAAAGTACGAATATAGAATTTAAATTAATAGAAAACAATCTAGGCTTTTTTTCTCAGTTTTGGCGATGAGATGTGCATTTTAAACTAAAATTATACTTATATATTTAAAAGATGCACTTGAATTCATATCGGTCATACCATGAATTAGATTGAGTTTAGGATGATTCGTACACATCTCAAATGACTTATGGATAATTTTCCGAAATTATCAAAACAATATGAGTGTGTTTTCTCATTTTTGAGTACGTCACTTGTATTTTTTAATAAAATGTATTTTTAAACTTAAAACACATAATTTGACTAATACCAGTCACATCATGTGTAGGTGTAATGTTATAATAATTCCTACACATCACAAATTAATTATTAATCATTTTCCTAAATTATAAATACAATCTGAGTTAATTTTCTTGATTTTTGGTGAGTGACACTTTTGGAACTAAAATGTTGATTTTAATCTGATAATGAAAAAATTGAGTTATACCGGATACATCATGTGTCTTATTGAGGTATGGATGATTTCTACACATCAAAAATGACTTATGGATCATTTTATTGAAGTATCAAAACATTTCGAATGTGTTTTCTCAGGTTTGAGTAGGTCTGTTGACCTTTTTACTAAAATTCATGTCAATTTTAAAAAAAAATGCACTTGAAGTCATATAGGTCACACCATGCATCGAAATGATGTGAGGATAATTTATAAAAATCTAAAATTACTTATGGATCATTTTTATAAAGTATCAAAACAATATTAATTCATTTTTTAGTTTTGAGTACGTCGCTTTTCTTTTTAACTAAAACTTCATTTTAAACCAAAAACAAAAACTTTGACTCATAACACTCACATCATGTATTGGTTTTACCTGAGAACAATTCATACACATCAAAAATGAATCATGAATAAATTTCCTAAATTATCAATAAAATACAAGAACATTTTCTCGGTTTTTAGTGAGTGACATTTTTTTAACTAAAGAGTCGATTTTAAACTGATAACAGACACATTAAGTCATACTGAGCACATCGTGTATCATATTGAGGTTTGGTTGATTCATACACATCAAAAATGACATATGGATAGTTTTGATAAAGTATAAAAATAATTGGAATGTGTTCTTGGTTTTGAGTAGGTCAATTTTCCTTTTTATTAAAATTGATGCCATTTTTAAATAAAAAGATGCAATTAGAGTCATATCGGTCACAACATGTGTCGGATTGAGGTATGTATAATTAATACACATATAAAATGACTTATGTATTGTTTTCATAAAGTATCAAAACAATATGGATGTGTTTTATCAGTTTTGAGTATGTCACTTTTCCTTTTTATTAAAATTGATGTCATTTTTAAATAAAAAGTTTCACTTTGAGTCATACCAGTCACACTGTGTGTCAGATTGAGGTACATATTATTTCTAAACATCTCAAATGACTTATGGATCATTTTAATATTGTATCAAAACAATACTAATGTGTTTTCTTGGTTTGTAGTATGTCTCTTATTTTTTTTTACTAAAATTTCATTTTAAACTAGAAACATGCACATTGACCTATACCGATCACATAGTGTATCAATTTTATGTGAGAAAAATTCCTACAAATAAAAAATGACTTACAAATCAATGTACTAAATTAACAAGAAAATGCGAGCTTATTTTATTTGTTTTTAGTGAGTGGCATTTTTTTAACTAAACTGATCATTTTAAACTGATAATGGACACATTGAGTCATAGTGGTCACACTGTGCATCTAATTGAGGTGTGGATAATTACAACACATCTAAAATGGCTTTTGGATCATTTCCCTAAAATATCAAAACAATCAGAATATTTTTTTTCTTTATTTTTAGTATGTTAGTTGTCCTATTTACTAAAATTAATGTCAATTTTAAATAAAAATAATAACTTGGAGTCATAACGGTCACACCGTGTGTTGGATTGAGGTGTGTTTGATTCCTACACATCCTAAAGTATCAAAATAATCCTAAATACCAAGTTTAAAACATTTATAATGTATTTATATGTCAATATTCCAACACTGAATATTGACTCAATGTTCTTAGCTAAAAACCCTTTCTCATTATTGAAAGTCAGAAGAGTAGATAATTTCAACAATGAGAATTGTTTTTTAGATACTAAAATCAAATCAATATTTTGTGTTTTTATTTTGACAAAGAAATGAAATGAATATAGAAAACATGGTTACATTGTTAGAAAGAATCATTTTATCTCTTGTGGATTATTGCAGATAGTTTAAAGGAAAATATGACTTCCCAAAAGATCTATTAAAAAATAAGTATTATATGAAAAGGAAAAGGAAATTTACTAAAAATATTAGATAAAATGATGAAAAAAAATAATTAAATAAGTAGTAGAAATTCAGCTTTTCTTGATGGTTATATTAATTCTTGACACATTTCCTTATAGTCATTATATTAGTTGTAGGCTCGAAGTCCAATCCCTCAAAAGCATGAGCAGCTTTGAACAAACCACCCCAACTTGAACAAAAGAATGCACTTGTAGAAGAAAACAATTATTATATGAGAAATACTGAAAAATAAAATTAAATATAAACATGAAAAAATGCATTAATTCTATGGATAAATATTTTTCTATGAAATTTTTTTTGACCATAAGGGTACGCTAATGGTAAATCAAGAATAATGATAGAAAACACAAATAGGTATTTCTAAATAATCAATAAATGGGTGAGGAGGATGGGTAGAAAATAAGATACAAGGGATAGAATCTTCTAATCTCCAGATATAAATAATAATATCCTATTAGGTTCATAAAATATTAATTTTTTATAATAAATAAATAAATACACATAAGATATTCATTATCAATGGTGAATGCCTCCTATTTGTGAAAATTACATGGATGGTAATCGGAGATTCCTAAGGGTGGAAACCAAAGGCAATGTTAAACAATGATATGTTTTTATATAGATTAAAGTAAAACATATATAATGTTTATTAGATGTGTGATGAAAGAAATGAAATTATTTTTTAGAAGTATTAATGAGTGGGTTATCATTTCAAAGATTGATATATTTTTATCAACTGCAAGAAATACAAGTAAGGATGAAATCAATGAATAAAATTTCATTGGTGATCTGAATGTTTAGGTGAAAACTCAAAGAAGTAAGACTCTACGAAAAACCACTTTTTTTCCAAGTATAGGATAAATAATTTGGAGAGGTTGAAAAGAATGATAATTGGATCAAATCTACACATGAGGATCTTGTTCCAAATATGAACAATGTGACATGAGGAACTTGATCCAAATAAGAATAATGAAGGGTTATTATGGATCAATTTGTTGTATATATTGTTCCAAAAACTGTCCATTATTTTAAAAATACATGAGTTTTTTACTTATTTTTTCCCTAATTCGGTAAAAATATTAACATAAAAGGTCATGGTGACATATTGTAATAAACAATTTTTTTATGTCATGTAATTGAGATGGTCAAATATATAAGGCATCATATTACGAATAGAAGGACATAAAGATGGATTTAATTTTTTGTTATTAAATCATAAAATTCAATAGAATTAAGAATCCACAGTAAAAGTAGCATGTAATTAAATTATTAAATATAAACTAATAAAATTGAAATGAAGTGGGATTCTAAAGGTGTAATGATTTTATCTATGAAAAATAATTTTTATTTCAAGAAAAAGGATTCTATTAAAACTAATTTATTAAATTTACATCATTCAAAGTTAATATTTTATTTTATCAAAATTTGTTAAAGCTGCTAGTATAAGATTTATTCTTGAATGATTTAAAATGTTATTTAATGTTAAAATAATAGTAAACTTTTCTCATTAAATAAGTTACTTTTCGAAGAAAATATCAAATTTATAAAAAAATTGATCAATACTAAAGGATTTAGAACAATAAATTCTATCAATAATTTACTATTATTCTACACCACATAATGAAATAGTATTTTGTTTCTTAAAACACCATGATGCTTAGGTTTCACCTAGAAAATGACACAATCTAATTATTTATTTTCTGCCTATATTTCAACCATAAAAATCAAAATATCAATTACATTTTATCTCAAAATCAGTTTTTTCTGTATAATATAGTCTAAGGATTATAGAACATTAAACCTATTTTATTTTTATTTTTATTTTTATATCATTAAATTCATATTATTTAAAATAAAAATGAAATTTTTCAAACATAAAAATAGAAAACATTATATTTTTTCAAGAAGTAGTTAAATAAATTATACAACAAATCAAATATATATATAATGTGTTTCTAATCTAATTTTATAGATTCCTAAAAATAATTTGATTTTTACATTTCATAAGTGACCCTTAAATCTATCCTAATCCTCATGAAATAATTCACATTCATCCTAAATAAATCCATTAATTTTACACCATATTCTTGTCCACATTATCCTAGGAATAAATTTCATGAAAAATTTATTATATAGTTGTTCCCATGTGTTAGATATTTGTTCATCCAGTTTTTGGAAACAACATCTAGAATTACTTTTCAAATATAAGGGGATAACCCTATATTTTAGTTCCTCCTCACTCAACCCTTTCAGTTCCAATTGTTGCACGACATAATATAAGACCCCAATAATTTCATGTATTTCATCATCCAATTGATTTGAAATGTAATATTCCAAACTAATGACAACCCTGAACTCTATATGGATGAATTTTTCAAAATATTATGATTAAAAAGAGGTATATTTTAGGTAATATAGGTAATGGGAGATTATTATACCTCACAATAATAAGACCCAACATTTTATTTGATATATTTCAAGTCGCAGAGTATCAATGTTTTTCCAAAAAGACCCTCAAGATATCAAGGAAGATGATACTTCAATATACCAAAAAAACAATGAATTTTGGGTTGTTTTATTATAAGATACTACAAATATTCTTGTTGGGATACATGAATGTGGTATGAAAAGGTTTAGTGGATAACTGAGGGTAATTATAGATGTCGGAAAACTTGGAATTCGTTCGAGTTGTCGTTGCATTCAATCCTTGAATCACTTGATACTTGTATTTGAGCCTTGGAATAGTTTGGGCCTTGATTCTAGACTAGATTCATGCTTGGAATCGACAACGAGGAGCACTGGAATTAGGTCCCTTTACGGAGAGCTTTGTATATCACAAACTGGTTCGTGATGGTTAAGGTTCTTAGAATAGGTCGTGAATCTTTTATCAGTGCTTTAAAAAAAGCGCTGATAAAGATATCTTTTATCAGTGCTAAGTTAATAAGTGCTGATAAAATGAATCTTTATCAGCACATTTTTTAGCACAGATAATGATATAGATTTATCAATGCAAAAAAGAGTTGATAAATACTTATAATACTTTTTATAAATCATAGTTTTAAAAAAAAGTATAATTATTATATATAATTGTAATACTTATAATAATAATTTTTATAAAATAATAATTTTACAATTCCTTGAATATATAATTATTAATTTATAATTATATAAATAATTTTAAAAAAACAATATTTATATCATTATATATATTTATATAATTATATATATATAAACATAGTAAATATTGTCATTATTTAAATAAATTTTATATAATTTTATAATTATTTATTTATAATTATATAAGTACATTTTAAATAAATATTATTTATTTATTTATAAATATAAATGTATGAAAATAGTAAATACACATTTATAAATATTATTATTTATAAATATTTTTTAAAAAATATATTTTAAACATTATTAATGAATATATAATCGTAAGTTCATGCATGTTAAAAATGAGTAAAGTTGATTAATTAAAAATGAGTAAAATATTGAAAATTTGGATAATTTTTATTAAAATAAATCATAAAAAATGGATATATATTTAAATAAAGATGAATATAAATTGAAAATTTTAAAACATAGTAAATAAATATATATAAAATAAATAATATAAATTGATTAAATTCTAAAAAAATTGTGTGTGTGCATATGTATATAAAAATGAATTAATTACGTATATGTGAAATTAATATAATAAATTTGATCTATGTTATAAATTGAAAAATCAAACGATATTCAATTAGGTCCATTACTCGATGGAATTAGTCAGTATTTTTAATTCATATTCATTTTCAATTATAAACCATTGTACCCTAAATATATTAATATTTAATTTAAAGCATGAATAATATTTTATATTATATAAATCATATTTATATACATTAATATA
Source organism: Viscum album (assembly GCA_963277665.1). Taxonomy (NCBI): domain Eukaryota; kingdom Viridiplantae; phylum Streptophyta; class Magnoliopsida; order Santalales; family Viscaceae; genus Viscum; species Viscum album. The sequence goes on from OY728141.1 coordinate 520,570,510, forward strand.
TATATATAATATATATACTATTTATTAACATTATCAATAATCATCTATTTAATAAAATGTTTAATATTTTTCTTAATTTACTTATTTTTAATTTTAATTTGTTTAATTTTAATTTTTCATTTATCTATATATTTAATACATACTATTTATTAGAATTTATAATTTATATATTGTATAATCAATTTATTCATTTTTATCAATAATTATTTAATTAATCAAATTTGTAATATTTTTTAATAAACTCGTTTTTATTTTATATATTTTTTATTTTTTTATTTTATTTTTTGGACCTTTATGAGTGCCAAAAAACTATGATAAAGGTTTCCTTTAAGAGTGATAAAAATAAAGCACTGATAAAGGGACCATTTATCAGCATTGATAAATGGGTAAATTTATCAACGATTTCTTTAGCATTGTTAAGGATTTAATTTAGCAGCGCTTTGTTCTAGCGCTGATAAATACCAGTGATATTAAATTCCAATTTTTTAGTAGTTATGGTTATATGCTTCAAGTCTTTTAATGACTCTCTTATTATGAGTGTTCATGTGGATGGTTTTCCTTTGTTTAGATTCTCTAGTTTTGAAGAAGAATTGAGGGTACTTTTCACTTGGTGATACCGGCATGTGGTAGAGGTATGGCCTTTATTTGGGGTGTGTGAGCCTAGTTTTTAAGGGACATGAATCACTAGAATTTGAACTAGGTATTCATGATTAGTTTGTGTAGTATAATTCAATTATTGATATTTGATGAGATTAGTGAGGTAGGTGTGCATTTGAGAAGTGTTGTGTTGTTTTGATTATGGATTGGGTGGTGCGAAAGTGTATTCTCATTATTCTTAAATCACAAATAATTGTGTGTGTGGGATGGGGACCGATTTGGATTTATTTAGGGCATCAAATCATGGTTTCTTAAGGCCTTGGTTGAGAATTGTGATGTTCATATGGTGAGTAAGAGAACATAGATGGGTCAAGGTGAAGTGACATGGTCAATTTGAGCTCCACCCTTGTTATAGGTTAACATGATGAATGATTGTCACTAAAATAAGTGACACATTTCAATACCCAATATTCCACTATAGTAGGTAAATTATATATCCTAAAACTATTTCACAAATTCACCTTTACTAATTTAAAAAAATCACACTAAAATAATAATATTTTATTTGAAATGTGTAATATTTTCATATCCATTAATTAATATACTAATTAATTATAATTATTATATATCACACTAATAAACACTAAGTAAGATCATTATACTTCTATTATCATTATATTATAATTAAAAAATATCATAATCACTCACTAATCATGGGAGGTTCATATTTGTGTCGGTTTAACCACCTACTTGAAAAATACTATAAATTTATATCATAAATGAAAATGAGATCTTATTTACTATTATAATATGATATAGATGTGTGAATAATTATTTTTTTGGTTCTGGATATGTTATATCAATATTTAATTCATCAATTAAGGAAACACCCTCTATTCATCAAAAATCACCAAAACATGCTTATTATCACCTTTAACTTCAAGGATAAGGACTAAAAAACTCATGAAACGAATTTAAATATTAATAAATTATTATAAATCATCCCTAAAATTATATTTAATAGCCTATTAATAATTAAATTTTTAATAATAATGAATATAAACATCTCTATTATGAAACTAGTACAAATGATTAAAACTATAAACATCGATGTGGAAATCGGAATAATTTATGTAGAGAATGACCATTTATAAAGATTATGAATTAAAATGGATATGATTAGTGTAAAAAAATAAGTTATTAAGATATCTATGTTTATGATACATAAGTATAAAATATATTCATGGAATTTAGGACCAATGGTAAGGGTATTATATCTCAAATTCCTCTCTTTGATACATGTTTTGTAATGTATGCTTAATTTATTTTAGGTGATGTATATACTTACTATTTAAGATTTTCTATCGTGAAATTCATTTATTAATGGTATTTTAAGATCAATTTTTAATTTCTATTTTTCAAGAGTTTATGATTAAATTTCTACTGAATCCATAGGTGGGGTTTTCTATCTATATTTTCGTTCGTTGGGACTCATATTGTAATCACTGCCTATTTTCATTTTCATAGTGAATAAATTTTCATGGAAGAAATTTTCCATGTTACTCATAAAATTTATGGGATTTAAAGGTATATATATTTATCCATATCTCATATTTATTTGGTTTAAGATTTACCTTTTTCATGGTGGAAAAAATCATCCAATGTTTTGGTAAAGTAAAACTGTGTGTAATTACCTAACAAATAAACCATGTTTAGAAGATGGAAAGTGGATGTGGCTATAAAATAGATGAACCTAAGGGTAATCACCTAGAAATAGGTTTGTTTATAATTTAATCAATTATCATAATGATTCATGATAAGTGGGCCTAATACTGAACATCTAGAGAGACACTCGCAGTGGATATGCTTTGGAATATTCACATGCTCTTAATGAACCATGATGAAGGATTATTCCTACAATTGTTTTGGTCTCATAACAATGAAATATTTTGAATCCAATTAATATATTCCATGGATACCCTAGAAAATTTTAATTACCCTCTCCATTATACTACTTTAATAAGGGTAATTTAGGTTACTTTGATGATACTGCACAGATTCAAATTTTATTAAGGGATATTCTCCTAGACATCCACATTATTTTATTTAATGGTAAAGTATTTGATATATTTTTTTCTCATTATATGGATAGAAAATTTTTATTTGGTAATAGTTTCCTTAGGGAACAATATTAAAGGTTTTTATGACTCTTATGGTTAATGCATTGGACTTCACCAAGTTATGGATAGGGCCCAATGTTATATAGTCTCTTGATTCATCAATAGGTATCAAGATCAGAAAAATCTAGGTTTTGGTGTATGAATATTCCAATAATAGGATAATGTCTTGACTATAGTCTCTAAGACATGTAATGTGTCTTTGAACAAGGTCTTAAAAGGATTTTTTGATTTCTGGTATTATACATTCCAGTAGTACGAGATCAATGATTATTTTTATACACATTTTACTTTATTAGCATGGATGTAGAATTCCCTAAATTTTAGTTGATTATGGATTCATTTTGTTAATATATATTATCTATATCACTTATTTCATGTTTACATTGTGTAATATTCCATTTTATTCTACTCCTTACTGAGCATTTGATCTCACCATTATTTATTTTCCTTTCCCATGGGAACCTAGAGGAAGACTATGTTTTATTTTCAAGGGTATGGGGGAAGGGATAATAATATTATTGAAATTTGTTCATGTTGTATCACATGTTCTCAAGTGTAATGTATGTATGTATCAAGTATTCCAAGACTAATAAATTTTTCCATACTTTAGGAACTCTTGTAATTTACCAATAATGTAATAAAACTATTGGATTTAGGGTTCTAGATTTTGAGATGTTATAGTTGGTATAAAATAAAGTTTAATAGAAAACATGGTGATTATATTTAGATGAACCAATAGAGAATAATTACAATGAAAATATCTCAATATTTATAGTGGAAACTCTATAATACTTAGTAATAATATTGGTTTACAATTTAATATCATGATATAATTATTTTATGACATATTAGAAATATGGAGACTAATGGTATGAATGGGGACCATATCAATACCCATAGTCAATGAAAGGATATTCCCCCTAAACTAGTTAATGATGTTGGATTATATAAAAATTAGTTCATACCCATATTAGGGTAGTTAACCCAAGTTATGAAAAATAATATTTCCTGTATAGAGTGGAAAACTAATCCACAACATGGTGTAACTATGGTGGACCAAATTATTTCATAGAAACCCCCAAAATTCAATGGAACAGCTAATCCACTAGTAGTTGAACAATAGATCAACTCCTTAGATAATAATATTCTCACCTTGGGGTGTAGTGAAAAGTAAATATTTCATCATGGTATTCTTTCATCTAAAGGTATATATAGACCAATGGTGGTATCTAATTAAAAACACTAAAGAAAATATAAAGGGAAATTTATGGATAAGGAACATATCCTAAGAATATAGTATATACCCGTGGTACAAAAAAACATTGATGTTTTTTTAGATGAATTACTTGTTAATCCACCAAAGTGTAAAGTTGAGTTCTCTATTGAACTCTTTATTGATACAAGGCCTATATCTAAAACTCTTTAAAAATGGAACAAGTATATTTGTTTGAGTTAAAAAATAATCTACAAGATTTGAGTGGAAAGAGATTTATATACCCTAGTGTTTCACCATGGGGAGCCCTAATTTTATTTGTAAAAAAGATGAATGGCCATGATATTGTGCATCAATTATAGGGATATTAATTTCATTATTATATAGAATAATTATCCTTTTCCACACATTTATATATTATTTGATAAACTTTAATACTCCCAAAACATTTAAAATATTGATATTTTCTCTAGTTATCATCAGCTAAGGTTGAAGAAGGATTATATATTGTGACGACATTTTGAACAAGGCATGAACATTATGAGTTTGTGGTAATTACTTTTGGATTGAGTAATGAACATTTTTTCTTTATGGATATGATGAATAGAGTATTCAAGGAGTATCTTGATAACTTTTTGGTGGTATTAAATGATGATATCTTGATATAATCTGATCTATGAATAACATGAGAGTCATCTTCAAATAATTATGGAGACCCACAAAAAAATAAATTATATGAAAAGTATAATAAATGTGAATTTTAGCTCAATGAATTTTACTTTCTTATACATATTGTCTCTAAGGATGGGATATCTATTGACCCCTCAAAGAAAAAATTAGTCAAATAATGGCCTACATCGATGAACATAACATAGATCTGTAGTTTCCAGGGCTTATAAGATTACTATCAGGAATTTTTTCAATATTTTTCCTAGTTATCCAACCCATTAACCATGTTAACTCATAAAGGGGTTAAATTCAAATGGTTAAGGGAATTTAAATAAAGTTTCGATGAGATAAAGAATAGATTGATTAATTCACTGATATTAACTTTACAATCAAGTAAGGAAATATTTTTAATTTATAGTGATGCATAGAATAAAGAAATTGGTTATGTATTTATATAGAATAATGGATTGATAGAATATTCATAAATTAAATTCAAAATCCATGAATATAACTATCCAACTCATTAACTTGAGCCAGTATCCATAATATTTTCTTTGAAAATATGGAGAAACAATTTTTATGGAGAAAAATTCAAGATATATATGGAAAACAAGAAGTTTATTACATCTTATATCATAAAAGATCATCATGTGTCAAAAAAGACAGTTGTAACTACTCAAGGACAATGATTTCTCAATACACTACCACCATGGAAAGGAAAATAAGTTAGATGATGCATTGAGTAGGAGATACCATAGAGTTATGACCATGATAATGATTAATAAGGAACCCATATATATAGATCTAGTAATTATAGATGTGTTGGTATCTATGCAAGGGGATCCATTAGTATTTTCTAATAAATTTCTAAACCATCCATAATATAAATGTTAGCTTAGTCCTAGTGGTATGATAATAACTTAAAAAATAAATATTAAAGTAGTGAATGATGGTGAATTTATATACTTCATATATAGATATGGAGTGTTGGTGTTTGGGAAGAGGTTGTGAGTTTTATCCATACCTGATTTGAAAAGGGTACTTCTAGATGAAGCACATAGTTTCAATTTATATATACAACCTAGTAGCACAAAGATTTATATAGATTTAAGAGAACATTTCTGGTGGGATGGTAAGAAGTGGGAAATTGTGGATTTTTCATCTAGACTCTTAATATGCCCACAAGTAAATGATTAAAGACAAGATCCTAAGGGAGTAATGCAACCTATTATTTTAACAATATGGAAAAGAGAAAATGTTACAGCGGACTTTATTATTGAACTCTAAAAGACTCTAAGAAATAATGATGATATATGTCCAAGGGACTAATATGATCACTTATAGGGGGAGGGGTGATTAAATGATCAATTTTTATTTTATTTTCTATTTCTTATGACACAACCATTTCCTCATGTTAAATAGCTATAAATTTTATGAATAATATACTCACAAGAACCGCCACAGAAAATACAAGTATTTATAGGGTTCACTGTTCAATAAGAGTATCTAGTCCTTGGAATGGTTTTGAAATAATGCAATACCACACAATAAACTAGAAAACAATCATTTTTATGAGGTTATAGTAAGTAGGTAATATCCTTACACTTTTGTTTTACTATTATCAAAACTACAGTTCATGTTCTTCCTAGAAAAAAAATGTAAATATTATTTTTGTAACAACTTTATAAACCTTCACCAATAGGATAAAAATGTTGTCACTATGGTGATTATACTTCATCACTTTTTCAATTCTTGAAAAAAACATAATTTTCAATTTATCACCTAGTGACAGATAAGAACTTTTTTCATATATTAATCCATATATAAGGTTCATTTGGAATGTCTTTGGGTATATTTTTTTGGAAAGTTTGTATGGTACTCTTTCAAAACATCTAACACATTCTTATTACTAGTTCATCTAATCCCACCTAATATAAAACTTTTGAAACCACCTTATGATTAGTTCATCCAAAAGTTCATCTAGTGATTCTTCTAATCACAGCTTCTCTAATAGATAGAAACTTCTCCCTAAATAAATATATTTCTTGGTTGGAAACTACCTTCTCAAAAATGGATTTTAGAAGTTTATCTAGAATCTCTATCCAAAAAAATCTTTATAACTTCTACCCTTTCACACATAAGTAGTACACATGTAATTTTTACTTTAACCCTTTATATAGAAACATTTGATAGAGTATATGAGGGAAAACTAATTTAGTTTCCATCTCAATGAAAACTGGAAAATCAAAACTCATTCTCAAACATTTCACTAAAACATTCTCAATGATTACATAATATTCTTGAACATATACGAGAACTTTTAGTGACTTCAACCTTCTTCAAATTTCCTTAATACTTAGTGAGAATCATGTTTTCCCTCCATGATATTTGGAAAAATAAATGACTATATCAACATCATGAATTTTAAATCATCATGAAACATTCATAAAAATACTAACTTCACAAGACTTTGTCTGAAAATTATTTCTCCAAAAATATTCATAGAATTTATTCATCCAAAAAGACTTCAGAAAAAAAAAGAACTTTATTCTGATTCACCTCTATTAGATGACTTTCTTCAGAACACTCTATCAGTTTATTTTATACAACATTCTCTATTTTAGGATTTTTATACTAGAAATTTAATCTAAAAATTTTGTATAAATGATAACTTTAAAACATCATACATGTTTTTCTAATGGAAATTGTACAATTAGTTTTATAATGGGGTTTTTTTAAAGACTTTTTCTGATTGAACTTCACCTGATTTAGATGTTATCCAATGACCATATTTAGTATCTTCTACTGATAAAGATGTAAGCCTTATGTATTTCAAACATTTTATTAATTTTATTCAATGAATTTTTCTAATTTAGAGTCCCCAATGTCTCCATTTTCACCTTAATGGCTTTACTTTGACCTAGAACCCTCATGACTTAAAAATTATTTTTCTGATTGATATTGTATAGAGATATCATAAGATGAAGAGTTTTTTCTCATTGTAATTTTTACATATGATCAAGTTTTTCCCCTTTTTATTATATGATTAGATCATGAGATCTTTATAACTCGTGATGTTGGAAACTTATAGAGCAACAAACCATTGCCAGATTTTTTTTTCCAAACATTTTTTTATGATGAAACTTTGTAACTTCCAATACACAAACTTCAACATATGGAATTTGTTATAAAAACATCATTTGGTCATTTTTTTTGTTTTAACACCTTATAAAAGTTATTTTTTGTGCATAACAAGGTTATGTTTATAAATGTTGATCAAAAAAATAAAATTCTTCAACAAAAAATTATAATCACTAGCATCTTTATAAATTATTCAAAAACAACTCCACCAAACTCAAGAACACATTCATCTAACTTAGTCCCACAATATACCCCTTTTGATTTTGTTATCAACCAAGAATATAAATCACTAAAAAAAATTAACTCAAGCTATGTATTACTTATCTAATAATTATAATCCTATGTGATCAAACTCTATGTGGAAAACAATAATCATAGAATAACAAAACAATGTTGTCTACAAGAAGTGACATAAGTAACTTATTCTTACATACTTCCTCAAACCTAAAACATTCACAAATTTTCAATTTTTCTTGTAAGAACAATATTTCCTACACCCACTTCAAAAAACTATTAAAATAGTTCACACATGCTTAAATAATAGATTACCCCTTTTAAAAAATCCCCATAAATATATACATTATTTAAAAAGGTTTAAGTGCATACCAATGGAAAAATTTATGTTACATAAGTTTTCTCTCCCTTAAAAAACTATCTAGATACAAGATGAGATAGGGGATAGAAATCACATACATTATCCGTGAAGAGAGGGGGGTTTTACACCCATGTTCATCCATAGTTTATAAAATGTTTCCTTTGGAAATTGTTTAGTGAGTATATCAAAAATTTGTTTCATTATAGAAATATATCCCAACATTAGTTCATTCCTCACCACATACACTTTGATGAAGTGATATTTGATATAAATATGCTTTAAATGATAATGTTTCTTTGGTTATTTAGTAATATTTATAGAACTTTGATTATCATAGCCCAAGATTATGAGTAACTTCACTTCTATTAAAAAATATTCCAAATGATTCTTCATATACATAAGTTGTGTATCTTGAGTAGTAGAAAAATACTCAGATTTAGTGGTACTAAGAGATACATTATTTTTCTTCATTATATTACAACTTATATAACTTTACCTTATAAATAATAATTCACTATATGTGGATATTCTATCATCAACACTTCATACTGAATCAATATTTTTATAACCAAAAAAATCAATCTTTCGTAAGATATCGTATATTATACTAAATTGTTTTGTTCCTTTTAAGTAGTTGATAATTATTTTTTCCTTCCATGATATTAGATTCTTTTATATTACTTTGAAATTCTGCACAAAAAAAGTTATAGCATATATAATATCTAGTCTTGAAGTTATAAAATATAATAAACTACTAACCAACTTACTAAACTCATTAGGATCCACTTCCCTGCGTTCTCCATATTTAGATAACTTGGTTCCCATCGAAATAGGTGTGGAAACGGGTTTTGAATCTTCCATTAAAAACTTCCTAAGAATATTATTATCATACATTACTTGAGATAGGAAAATATACTTCTTCTTTTGTAAGATTTGTATGACAATAAAATATTTCATTTCTCCCATCATGGACATTTCAAACAAATTATTCATCCCCTCAGCAAAGTTTTTACAGTTTTCTTCACCATTCCTAGTAAAGATAATATCATCAACATAAATAATAACAATGAGGGAATCCTCCTGATTTTCTTCGATATAGAGTTTACTATCAACTCTTCCTTTATTGAAATTAAACTTCTTTAAAAAATTATCCAATTTCGAATATTGATATCTTATATATTGATTCAGTCTATACAAAGCCTTATTTAACATACACACATAAATTATATATTTCTCAATCATGAAGCCACATGGTTGTTTAATATAAACATTTTCATTGAGTTCTCCATTGAGAAAATTTAACTCTACATCCATCTGAAAAATGTTATAACCTCATTATGCAGTGATAGAAAGTAATATTATGAATGTTTCTAATCTTTAAAATAAATAAAAAGTCTCTTAAAAATGAATGTCTTAAATTTTTGAGTAGCCTTTACAAACTAGTCATGCTTTGTTTCTTATCACTTCACCACCGTCATTTAACTTATTTCATAACACCCACTTTATACTAATAAAATTTTTATTGTTTTTTTACAAGTTATCAAGTACTATTAGTCTCAATATGATCCAACTATAAATTAATGTCATTAATCCAATCTTAAAGATCAAAATCTTCATTAACATATTTTGGATCAACTTTTGAATATAATGAAGTATGTGAAAATATCCTTGATGTTCTTCTATTTTGAACCTATTATTGTCGATCACCAGTGATGATTTTAAATTCCACCTTCTTTACCTTCCTAGGATAATATGTAGAAAGTTGTTCCTCATCACTAGAAATAGATGAGTTAGAGTCTTTAATTCAAAGATAATTTTCACTTTGTCCAACTGAAATCTCCTCATCTTCCCTATATTCAATATATACATTTATTTATGAAACTTTCTTGTTATATTTTTTAATAACTTTTACATATATTGATTTAGCTATTTTTCATGATTATTTATTAAAACTTTTTCATCATCTACCATTAGTATCCTATCTAAGAAATATCCCATCCAAACCTCATCGATCAAACTTTTTAAGATTTACACCTTTAAATTTTATAACGCATGGACTATTGAACACCCTTAGGTACTTCAAGCTTGGGGTTTCATTATAGAACATTTCATAAGTATTAATGTGATATTTTGGTCTATAGATACATCAATTATGAATAAATTTTTTTTACTGACAGCCTTCCTCCAAAAATAATGATAAATATCATGCTTCATCAACATTATTCACACCATTTCAACCAATATTCTATTTTTTTCTTTCAGAAATTTTTTTTGTGTGGGGTGTATGGTGAAATAAATTCATTAAAATGTTAAATTTTCAACATAATCTCTAAAATCATATTTTTATATTCACAACCATTATCATTTCATAACTTTTTAATATAATATATTCATTTTCTATCTGTACTTCTCCTAAAATTATTAAATATTGTGAGAGACTCTGATTTATGTTTCAAAAACATAATACTTTTAATGTGAGTAAATTAATAAATGAAATAAATAAATTACTTATCTTCGTGTGTGGATTTTTTACTCATCATCCCAAATATATCAGAATGTATCAGCTCCAGGTGTTGAGTTAAATGAATATCTACTTTCTTATATACTAATTTTGTAATCCTCCCTTTCTAAACAATGGAACAACACTAATCTCTTCTTATTATCATGCCAGGAATAGCACAAATATTATCTCTATTTGTTAATTTGATCATATTACATTTCCACATTTTCCCCATCATTTTATTTCATAGATAATTTTCTTCAAACAAGATAGTATAGCAAGAACTCTCTTCACAACCAACATAAACAAAATTCCCCTAGTTCTTTTTCCTTTAATAATAACTTTACTATATTATATTATTTTCACAAAAACACATTTCATAAAAAAAAATTATTTCTGTTATTATAATGTTTTGAAACAATTAACAAAATTGTGTTTAAAACTATCAAACAAAAAAAGTCACTTTTAGATTTTAACATTTCTTTCCCAAGTATGGTAGGTCCAACCCCTTTGATTCTGAGTAACACATCATTTCCAAAAGTCATTGTACATTCTTAAAAATCTTTCACATTATTCAATAGCTTATAATCTTATATCATGTGTAAATAGAACCTATTATCCAAAATCTAGGGTTTTCTCATTTTTATGATTTAAGAGCATTTTCAACAACAGGATATTTTTCCTTTCATTTTTCTTTCTTTGCATCTGGGTTTTGATATTTTTTGTGCAAGTTTTTTTGTTCAAGTAACATGAAAATACACCCTTTTTCAAGATGTCCTGGATATTCACATTTTTCAATAATAATTTTCTAATTTTGGAATCTATTTTAAGTATTGAAATCAACTTTGTAAGTTTATTTATTTTAGGTAGGTTGAATCCCCTTCAAACTTTTCCTCCAAATTCTTTTGGGTTCACTATAATGTCGATGGTTAAACCAACACATATATGTTGTGTTCCTAAATCCTCCAAAATTCCAATATTAACCATATAAATCATATATTTCTCTATATCTTTCATGTTTTTTGGAGTTGTGTTTCTATTTTCCATCAACATTATTAACTTCCACTTTGTTATTTTTTTGCACACCAAAGTTTTGGTTACTTACAAATATTTTTATGTTAGACTTAATTAAAAAACCTATAATATAAACTTTTACTTCATATTTTATAACCTTAGAAACTTCAGGTTTTCAAATTCACTTATTTTAGCCACATTAATGGTTTTTACAACTTTTTTATTCTTCTAACCATATTCATTCTTCACATAAAAATTTATTTTATCCATATTTGGTTTAGACATTTCAAAACATTCGCCAACTTATGTAACTGAGTTTTGGAAATTTGAAATTCCTTTCTCAGGTTTTGAAAGTTTTTTTGAGCAAGTTCAACCTATTTTTCCTTTACCTTCTACTTTCATTCAATCTCAATATTAATATTTTTATATTCATCAAGAACCTTCTTCAGAACATTAGTCAAATTACTAAAATTGGATTTTTATTTAAGAAAACATTTTGTATTTTTTGATATAGGACATTTATTTTTCAACTTCCTGGTATCAATTTCATGTATTACAATATTAAGAATAAATTATTTCAACTCTATTTTCAAGGAAAATTTAAAAAAAATCTATTCTTATTTAGAAATAATATTTTCATCACTAATGAAATTTTCATCATTCTCTTTATAATAAAATTATTTTCAATGGTATCATTACTAAAGTTTTCAAATGCTTCTCTATTTTTATTATCTTCCTTACCTTTAGAAAAAATATTCTTTTATTGGGATTTTAGAAATTTATATCTTTTCCCTTGGAATAGGATTTTAGATTAGTCTTCTTAATAGATATTATTGACTTTATATCATCCACATAACTTTATTTATCTTCCTTTCTTTGAGGAAAATTTCTAATAAAATTCTTAAAAGCTCTACAGCTAAATAATTTTAGTGGTAATATTCCTTTCACTACTATAAAAACAGGTATTTGCGACGGGCTATTTGCGACGGGATCCCGTCGCAAATAGCCCGTTGCTGAAAACGCCGTCGCAACTACACTTATTTGCGACGGGCCCGTCGCTAAAGCCTTTTTTTGCGACGGGCCCGTCGCTAAAGCCTTTTTTTGCGACGGGCCCGTCGCTAAAGCCTTTTTTTGCGACGGACATTCTCCCCATCGCAAATAGTATTCCGTATTTTTGTAAAAAACTTTTAAAATAGTTTTTGCGACGGGACCCGTCGCAAATACTATTTTCTAAAAAAAATAAAAAACTATTAATAATACTATTATTTGCGACGGGCATAGTATCCCGTCGCAAATACTATAAAAAAAATAAAAAAAAATAAATTATTAATAAATTATTTTAATTAATATAATAATAGAATTATAATTTAGAAATGAAAATAATAAATTATTTTAATTACTATAATAATAGTAGAATTATAATTCAAAAATAAAAAATAATAGAATAATAATAAATGATTTAATTAATATAATAATATTACAATTATAATTTATAAATAAAAAAAATATTAATAAGTTATTTTAATTAATATAAAAATAATAGAATTATTTTACATTCAAATATTAAAATAATTCAAGTATTACAAAAAAATAATTAAATTTTAATATTATAAAATTTTAATATATATATATAATTTTAATATATATATAAAATTTAATATTATAAAATATAAATAATATTATTATTCATATTAATATTGTTATTTAAAAATATAATATTATTAATATTTTATAATGAGACAGACACTACGAATAGAAAAAAAAATATTTTGATTTCACAAATTTTATAACAGAAATACAAACTCTAATCTGAATGAGGGGGGGAGGGGGGGAGGTGGGGGATCTGCAGATGGTGGTGGAGGAAACTCCATCCCTAAAGCATGAGTGAGTCGGCGCATGTACTTCATCTGCTCCTGATGCTGCTGCTGCCACCGACTCGTCTGCTCCTCGTACAGCTGCTGCTGGCGTCGACGCTCCTCCTCATGCTGCTGACGCATCTGCTCCTGATCCTGTCGGAGACTCTCTATCTGTGCAGTCTGAGATCGCAACTGATCCTCATACTGTGTAGAAGAAGATGCACGAGCTCCTCTCGAGCTGGACGCCGACATCGCAGCACTGCCATAATAATCTCCGGGAGTCAGTCGAGAGCCGATACCAACTACCCGGCCCTTCTCGAAGGCATACTGGGTGGCCTGCATCCATGCCGCCTCATCAAACTGACGGGCAGTGGTCTGATCTGATGACTCGGCCTGACTCTCAGGCCGGGCCTGTGCCGCTGCGGCCTCATATGACTCCTATAGTTGCAATTTAAAATTAAAATTGTGAATATATTATATGTAGTTAATTTTTAAACTTGAAAACAAATAATACTTACCACGATGTGATACTGACGATCACCTCTGAGCTCCCCAGTAGCAGGATCACTATACATCCTCCGATATACGTCGTACTCTGTAATATCGGGGTGCTCGACAGCCTATAAGAATAAAAAATAAACTTTTAATATTTATAGTTATATAAAATATTTATAAATAATGTACGTACCAGATGTTGTCTATGAGTACTGAAAGAACGACTCCCAACTCGATGAGTCACCTCCTGTCTCCCCCGATTCTGCCTCCCCACCGATGATCTCCTCTGAAAGGCACCACTCAACCAGTGCGCACATAATCCATCCCATACATGGGATGAAATATACTCTGGTCGGTGTGCTCTACATGACTCCTCAAAATCTGACACTCCTGCTTTCTTCATCGCAGCTTTTCTTAAATTGTGCAAAAACTGACGAAGACGATCATGCATGGCCACCTCCCATGCCTCGTGGATGGCTTCACGCATGGTATCCTCGATCGGATACCATAAACCCTACAAATAAATCAAAATATCAAGTTAGAAATAAAATAATTTTCAAAATAAAAATTATTTATTTACGTACGTACCAACCAATGGCCGAACATGGCCTGCTGCACATCAATGGGAATCTGCTCCCATGTGGTCCACGGCTGAGAGAAATAGTTGCGCAAAATAGCGCTGCCCTGTCCGACTGCTATATGCGGAAAACTGAAAAAATAATAAACATTTATTATGTGAATAGATTAATGAAATCTTAGTCAAATCCACATGTTATCACACAGGTTATCACACCTTTGTGTGCGTGGATCAAACCCAAGACGTGGACGTCGCTTGGGGACGGGGTCAGGAATCATCAATCGTGCAAGACCGCGCCCCCTCCGCGTACTCCCTGGAGCGCCTGTAGGCTGAGGGTCATCTGTCAGCAACTCATCCGCATCAAAAGTCAGGTCAGCATCCGCCAACGCACGAAATGTGGTTTCGTCCATCTGAAACAGAAAATGTTAATGTTAGTAAATAATTGATAATTACTATTATATATACATATATACATGTTATGATTGTATATAAATACCATGAAATGCTATCAGTGTTCATCTTCATCATCATCTTCATATATGTCAATGTCATCTTCATATTCCTCCTCAACATCATCGATATCCATTCGAGTTACAGTTGCTTCATCTCTTACCGTTTCAAATTCATATGTGACATCACTAACATCATCGTCATCACTGACTCTTAAATGTGGGGTGTCGTCATCGATACTCATGTCTCTTTGTAAAAAAGATTGATTTTGAGTACTCTCTTGAAAAACTTCAATTCTTTGCACATCATTGAAAGCACATTCACTTTGACTAAACTGATTGTCTCGAATTTTGATTTTTATTACACTCCACCAATCAGTCAAGTCTCTTGATGTTGCACAGTACTTTGCATAATAAACTTGATATGCCTGTTGAGCCAATAAGAATGGTTCATTTACTGCGAGAACACTTTTACATTTAATATCGATGATTCCATGAGTCGGATGAACACGCACGCCTCTCTCTGTATCCAACCACCGACATTTGAACATGGTTATGTAATGTTGTCCAAGATAATAGAGTTCAATGATTTCATCAAGTATGCCATAAAAGTCAACTTCATTTTCTCGATGATGAGATCCTCTCAAGCTAACTCCACTGTTCATTGTTTTTTTCGATTCCCCATATGCATGTGTGTGGAATCGAAATCCATTCACCACATATGCATTATAAGTTTTAACAAGTTTGGAAGGTGGGTTACTCAATACACACAACTGTTTGAAAATTTTATCAACATGTCGAGACACCTGAAAATTTTTGAAATAATTATCAATATAGTAAACTATACATTGAATGAGTTTCTAGAAGATAAAGAATTTATGTTACCAGTTTTTGAAACCACTGAGAGAAATTTTTCAGTCGACGTTCTTCGAGAGCAGCTACTGTAATTTGTGGAATTTGTTTCTTGATATGATTATCATACAACCTATAAAAACCAAAGTTATTTACTGTAACATAAATGATAGAATAAGTGATATAAACACTTACAGTACAACTGATGTCATCTCTTCACAGTTGAGCAGAACATACGTATGAGCTCTATGATGTTCATCATCTGAAAGCCAGCGTTCAGAAACTCCCCCAAAACCAAGCTCTGACTGGTTGAAAACAGATAATTGATTGTCGATTTCATCAATATTCCTCTCATTCTGTCCCATTCGGTTGTGTTTTGAAGGATACTCATATTCAAAATAATGGGAGCAGAAAAAAGATATTTCCTCTTGCAAATAAGCTTCTGCAATAGATCCTTCAACAGATGCTTTGTTGCGTACTTTTCTTTTCAATTTTTGCATGCATCTTTCAAATGGGTACATCCATCGAAACTGTACCGGACCTCCACATTTGGCTTCATATGGCAAATGTAACATCAAATGTTCCATTGAGTCGAAGAAAGACGGCGGAAATATTTTTTCCAGTTTACATATAATTACAACAACATCTTTTTCAAGTTTGCCTAGAGCATCATAATATGCCGTAGCTGCACAAATTTCCCGAAAAAAAATGAGACATGTCTGTTATGGAATCCCAAATCACAGAATTCAAGAGACCTCTTAATCCAATGGGTAGAAGTCTCTCCATTATAACATGACAATCATGACTTTTTAATCCAGTAATATGACCATTCTTTACACATCTACCCAAATTGGAAGCACAACCATCTGGAAGTCTCAAATCTGCAATCCACTGACAAAATAATAAACGGTTTTCTTTAGATAGTGTATAAGCTGCTTTTGGTTTCAGTAACCTTTCTGTTCTGACATTCTCAAATAGTTCCAATTCTGGACGCCTGCAAATTTGGGCAAGATCTAAACGTGCATTTACATTGTCTTTGCTCTTTCCTGACGTATCCAAAACTGTATGAAACAAATTATCAAAACAGTTCTTCTCAATATGCATGACATCTAACATGTGTCGGACCAACAAATCAGACCAATATGGAAAATCCCAAAATATGCTACGTTTAATCCAATTGTGTTCTTTCCCAAAACCATAAAATTTCTGTTGGTTTATTGTGGGACCAAAAGTGATGGGAGGTAATGAAAATACAACCGATTTTAACTCCGAACCTGATAGCATTTTTGGAGGTCCATCCCTTTCAACTGTTCCTTTTCTGAAATGAGATCTGTTTCTGCAAAAAGGATGATCAGCTGGAAGAAATCTGCGATGCCAGTCAAAATAACAAGGTTTCTTTCCATGAATGAGCATAAATGCTTTGTTCTCTCCCATACAGTAAGGACATGATTTCTGACCATGTGTACTCCAGCCAGATAACATCCCATAAGCCGGGAAGTCACTTATTGTCCACATCAATGCTGCTCTTAGTATGAAATTCTGTTTCGTTGCAACATCATATGTACTGACACCAGTACTCCACAATAAATTTAATTCATCAATCAATGGCTTCAAATAAACATCAATATTTTTCTTCGGATGTCCTGGAATTAGTAAAGTCAAAAAGATATATGGCTCCTTCATCAACATCCATGGAGGTAAATTGTACAGAGTTAAAAAAACAGGCCAACATGAATATTGACTACCATAAGATCCAAACGGACAGAAACCATCAGTGGAAAGGCCCAGTTGAACATTTCTAGATTCTAAAGCAAAGGATGGATGCACTCTATCAAAATGTTTCCATGAATCACCATCGGCTGGATGATTCAAGCTTTTATCGGTTGAACTATTCTCTTTATGCCATGACATCATTGTCGATGTATTCTTAAACATGAATAAACACTGAAGTCTGGATGTAAGCGGAAAATATCTCAACTGTTTTACAGGAATCAAACCAGACTTCCCGTGTTGTCCTTCTTTATATCTCAGTTGCCCACATGTGGGACAACTATCCAACGACTCATTTTCCCCAGAATATAAAATGCAGTCATTTGAACATGCATGAATCTTCTGACAAGTAAGTCCCAAATTTCGAACCAACCTCTTACTTTCATAGTAATTTGCAGGTAAAACATTTCCTTCGGGTAACAGTGTTTTCAGCAAAGAAAATATCTGGTCAAAACAGGTGTTTGACATTCCATTATCTGATTTGATAGCCATAAATTTTGCAACTGCTTCTAATTTTCTCATCTTGCAGCCAGGATATAATGCATCCTCAGCAGACTTCAACAACTCATAAAATTCAGACGGTCCCAACTCAGGATTTGAAGCTATATCAGCCGGAGTTTCGGTATGTTGAACAGATGAACATGCAACATCATGTAATAAATCTTGAAACTGGGATGGATCCGGAATCAAGTTGGTATCACCTGCTCTGGAACTGCGTTCACCGTGTTGATACCAAAAAACATAATCTGCTTGAAAACCAAAACGCAAGAGATGTTCCCCCACTTTGTCAAATGTGTCAAACGTTCTCAATGCACATTTTCTACAAGGGCATTTTATCTTTCCTTCTGAAACAAATTCTGGATTTGATTCTGCAAATGATAAAAAAATCTCCACACCCTCTATATATACTGGATTTAAACCAGAACCATTTGGATTTCTACGTTGATTTATCCATATGCGGTCATCTAATAATGACTGTTGACGACCTCGTTGTTACATATTTTTCTATAAAATATAAAAGCATTACTGGTTTTGAATAATTTGTTAGAAAAAACACAAGCAAGGATTGAATATATTGAGAATAAAGCAAAACCTGTTATAAATATTGATAATTTTAATATTATATTGATTTTTTATTTTTTTTAATAATACTAATATAATTTTTTTCATAAATATTAATTATATAATAATAACATCATTACATTATTATTATATTTTATTATTAATATTAAAATAATATAATTTTCTATATTATATACAATTCTCCTTTCATCTGTGTGTTTCACATTCTGTCTCCACATGTAATATTGACATTCACTTTCACCTCTCCATTGGCGAGTAGGTTGATAATTTTGAAAAAGAATGCCAATATTACATGTGGAGACAGAAAAAACACAGAAGAAAAGAGAATTGTATATAATATAGAAAATTATATTATTTTAATATTAATAATAAAATATACAAATAATGTAATAAGGTAATTATTCCTAATTATTGGTAATTATTTCAAATTATTGGTAATTATTCCAAATTATTGGTAATTATTCCAAATTATTGGTAGTTATTTTAAATTATTGGTAGTTATTCATAATTTTTGATAATTATTCCTAATTATTGGTAAATATTGGTAATTATTGGAAAATATTGGTAATTATTGGTAATTATTGGAAAATATTGGTAATTATTGGTAATTATTGGAAAATATTGGAAAAGATTGGTGATTATTGGAAAATATTAGTGATTATTGGTAATTATTGGTGATTATTGGTAATTAATACTAATTATTGGTAATTAATACTAATTATTGGTAATTAATACTAATTATTGGTAATTAATACTAATTATTGGTAATTAATACTAATTATTACTAATTATTGGTAATTATTACTAATTATTCCTAATTAATACTAATTATTCCTAATTATTACTAATTATTACTAATTATTGTTAATTATTACTAATTATTACTAATTATTCCTAATTATTCCTAATTATTACTAATTATTACTAATTATTACTAATTATTACTAATTATTAGTAATTATTGCTAATTATTACTAATTATTGCTAATTAATAGTAATTATTACTAATTATTAGTAATTATTGATAATTATTAGTAATTATTGATAATTATTAGTAATTATTGATAATTATTAGTAATTATTACTAATTATTGGTAATTATTACTAATTATTGGTAATTATTACTAATTATTCGTAATTATTACTAATTATTCGTAATTATTACTAATTATTCATAATTATTACTAATTATTGGTAATTATTGGCAATTATTGGTAATTATTGGCAATTATTGGCAATTATTGGTAATTATTGGCAATTATTGTTAATTATTACTAAATATTGGTAATTATTGGTAATTATTAATAATTATTGTTAATTATTACTAATTATTGTTAATTATTCGTAATTATTACTAATTATTGTTAATTATTCCTAATTAATACTAATTATTGGTAATTATTGCAAATTATTGGTAATTATTGGTAATTATTGGTAATTATTGTTAATTATTGTTAATTATTGTTAATTATTGCTAATTATTGCAAATTATTGGTAATTATTGGTAATTATTGGTAATTATTGGTAATTATTGGTAATTATTGGTAATTATTGGTAATTATTGGTAATTATTGGTAATTATTGGTAATTATTGGTAATTATACATAATTATAAATAATTATAAATAATTACTAATAATTATTACTAATTATTACTAATTATTACTAATTATTCCTAATTATTCCTAATTATTCCTAATTATTAGTAATTATTGCTAATTATTCCTAATTATTGCTAATTATTACTAATTATTAATAATTATTACTAATTATTAATAATTATTACTAATTATTCCTAATTATTCCTAATTATTCCTAATTATTCCTAATTATTCCTAATTATTCCTAATTATTCCTAATTATTCCTAATTATTCCTAATTATTCCTAATTATTGGTAATTATTGACAATTATTACTAATTATTACAAATTATTCTTAATTATTGATAATTATTGATAATTATTGGTAATTATTGGCAATTATTGGCAATTATTGGTAATTATTGGCAATTATTGTTAATTATTACTAAATATTGGTAATTATTGGTAATTGTTAATAATTATTGTTAATTATTACTAATTATTGTTAATTATTGGTAATTATTACTAATTATTGTTAATTATTCCTAATTAATACTAATTATTGGTAATTATTGCAAATTATTGGTAATTATTGGTAATTATTGGTAATTATTGCTAATTATTGTTAATTATTGCTAATTATTGCTAATTATTGGTAATTATTGGTAATTATTGGTAATTATTGGTAATTATTGGTAATTATTGGTAATTATTGGTAATTATTGGTAATTATTGGTAATTATTGGTAATTATTGGTAATTATTGGTAATTATTGGTAATTATTGGTAATTATACATAATTAGAAATAATTATAAATAATTACTAATAATTATTACTAATTATTACTAATTATTGCTAATTATTCCTAATTATTCCTAATTATTCCTAATTATTCCTAATTATTCCTAATTATTACTAATTATTACTAATTATTACTAAATATTGACAATTATTGACAATTATTGACAATTATTCCTAATTATTCCTAATTATTCCTAATTATTCCTAATTATTCCTAATTATTCCTAATTATTCCTAATTATTCCTAATTATTCCTAATTATTCCTAATTATTCCTAATTATTACTAATTATTCCTAATTATTCCTAATTATTCCTAATTATTACTAATTATTACCAATTATTCCTAATTATTGGTAATTATTGGTAATTATTGGTAATTATTACTAATTATTGTTAATTATTGGTCATTATTACTAATTATTGTTAATTATTACTAGTTATTGGTAATTATTACTAATTATTTGTAATTATTACTAATTATTGGTAATTATTACTACTTATTGTTGATTATTACTACTTATTGGTAATTATTACTAATTATTGGTAATTATTACTAATTATTGATAATTATTACTAATTATTACTAATTATTCTTAATTATTGATAATTATTGATAATTGTTCCTAATTATTAGTAATTAAATGAATAATTATCAATCATTAGAAATAATTACCAATAATTACAAATAATAACATTATTAATATATTTTATTATTAATATTAAAATAATATAATTTTCTAATTTATATACAATTCTTCTTTCATCTGTGCGTTTTCTATCTCCACATACAAATAATACATGTGAAGACAGCAAACACACAGATGAAAAAAGAATTGTATATATATAAAAAATTATATTATTTTAATATTAATAATAAAATAAACTAATAATATAATAATGTTATTATTCCTAATTATTGGTATTTATTACTAATTATTAATATTTATTCTTAATAATTAAAAATTATTACTAATTATTCCTAATTACCATTAACTATAAACAATACTAATAATTTAAATTTATTAAGTAATAAAACAATGTAAACATAATTAAATTACAACTAATTAATAATATTTGAAACTAATAAAAAATTAAAAATAAATAAAAAATTAAAATGAACATAAATACCTTGAAAATTGATCTGCTCTGATCGTTCTTCAAAACTTTAATATCAGCTCCGGAGAAAAAAATTAAACTGGAAAAAAATTGAACTCTAGAAATATAATTTTGAGAGAAGGAGAAGATAAGGAATGACAATGAAATGAAAAAAACGGATGGGGGTATTTATAGGTTAGATTATTTACGACGGGCCCATTTGCGACGGGTATCCCGTCGCAAATAGTATTTTTTGCGACGGTGCCCGTCGCAAATACCTTAGCCAACATTTATTACGGTCAACCGGTAAATAGTTATTTG
Organism: Viscum album; assembly: GCA_963277665.1. NCBI lineage: Eukaryota > Viridiplantae > Streptophyta > Magnoliopsida > Santalales > Viscaceae > Viscum > Viscum album. The sequence goes on from OY728141.1 coordinate 520,593,298, forward strand.
CGACGGGACCCGTCGCAAATAACCACCTGCCGACATACTTTTTGCGACGGGGGAATATTCCCGTCGCAAATACCTTTTACAGCCGCCGGTTATTTGCGACAGGGGGATATTCCCGTCGCAAATAGTTTTCCCGCGATTTGGCGCGCACCGCGGGAAAACTATTTGCGACGGGGAAAGCAATCCCGTCGCAAAAGCCTAATTATTTGCGACGGGTAAATACCCCCGTCGCAAATAAGTTTTTAACGGGACTATTTGCGACAGGATTTATTCCCGTCGCAAATACCCCGTCGCAAATACCCATTTTTCCCGTAGTGTTTGTACTTCCAGGTGCCCCTTTTCAAGTTTTTTGAAAATAAGGACATTAATTCACTAAAATAATTACAAACCTTGCATTCGGTGTATGAGTCGCTAGCTTATTCTTCTTTTATAACTTTATTGTATTTCCCTTTCTTGGAAAATTTGAAGGAATTTATTGAACGGACATTTCTTTAAACTTCATAAATTTATCTTTTCTCATTTTATAAGTGTTGAGAGTTCTATGAATATCATCCGAAGATAGAATTTTAAGGAATATATCTTCCAAATATTAAACTTTAACTTCAAACTTATCAAGAATAATTCATAAGATCTTTTTAACTATATTTGAATCATAACACTTTTCAACATAACAACTTATTGTTCTTATAATGTTATTCACCCTTGTAAATAATTCACCAACATATTTGTAATCACCTATTTTTAAATATTTGTACTTCAGCCTATAGATTTGTAACATGGATCTCTTAAATTTCATATTTCCTTTATAGATGTTCTTAAACTTCTCCCAAATTCCTTTAGTAATTCTGACTCCTTTAACTTTAATAAGCTCACTTTCATAGAGTGTGTATAGAATAACATTTCTGTATTTCCCATCATTATTTAAAAAAAATTATCAACATCTGTTAGAGGAACATTTTCAATATGCATAGGAAAACCATTTTTCATAGCTTCAAGAACTTTGTAACCAAAATACATAAGATATATAAACATTATATACTTTCAGATATGATATTTTTTTCAAAAACTAGAATAACCTTATTGTTCATATAATTTTGAACATGAAAATAATTTTATCTTTTTTTCAACTTTAGGAAATATTCAATGAAAAGAGCCTTCCCTCAGACACCAATTGAATAGAATAATATGATCACTGAGAAGGGGAGGTTGGATCAGTGATATATTTTTATTTTATGTTTTCTTTATTATGAAACTAACTTCCCATCATGTTAAAGAGCAATAACTTTTTTAAATAAAAAACTCATAAGAAACACCACAAGAACACAAGTATTTATAAAGTTTACTACTCATCAAGAGTATCTATCCCTTTTAATGATTTCTAAATAATCAAATAACACATAATCTACTTGAAAAAAATACTTTTTATGTGGTTATAAAAAGACGGGAATAACCTTATACTTTTTTATCACTATTATAAAAACTATAGTGCATGTGCTTCTTCAAAAAAAAGATGTAACAATTATTTTTGTGGAAATTTGTGAAACCTTCCCCAATAGGATTGGAATTTTATCATTGTTCTTCTTGTACTTATTAACTTTTTAACTTCTTCCAAAAAACTTCTTATTAACTTTCTCACATAATAGTAGATAAGAAATTCTTCTTCCATATTTTTGTCCATCTAGAAAGTCCATCCAGAATTTTTGTCTGATATTTTTGTCTGAAAGTTATTCCATTTCCCTATGAAAACGTTGATAATTTTCTTATTCACAATTTATTCAATTCAACCAGATATAAAATTATTAAAATCACAGTATAATGATTTCATGGAGTGGTTATTTAAATAAAAATTCCTCTGGTTGCTAAAAAAATATCCCCCAACTAAGAGATTCTCTGTTTTGAAACTTCCTATTCAAAACAATCTTTAAAAATTTTATGAAGAATATCTATTTGAAACCAATTATTAATCACTTCTAATCCTTTATTGAATAAATAGTACACTAGTACTATATACTTACACCCTTTTATAGAAAAAATTTAGAGAACATAGGAGGTAAAACAAATTTAGTTTCCCACTCAATAAAAACTAAAAAATAAAAACTCCCACTCAAACATTTCACTGAAACCTTCTCAACAATTCAAAAATTCTCTTGAACAAATATGATAACCTTTATTAACTTCTCCCTTATTAAAATATCCTTAATACTCAATGCTAATCACATTTTTCCTCCAGGATATTTGGAGTAATAAAATTCTAAATCATCATCGTCACTTTTATATCTTTATGAAACCTTTGTAAAGAACTTCTTTTTATAAGAATTTTCCTAGAAATTCTTTGTTTAGAAATATTCATAGAATTTATTCATCCAAAAAAACTTTATACAAAAATAATTTTTTTCTTATGTACTTTATTATAATTAATTGCATTATAACACTCTATTTATTTCCTCCATACAACATTATTTGTCTAATGATCTTTATACCACAAATTTTGTTCAATAATTTTGTAGAAATTATAACTTAACAATATCATACATGTTTTTCTGATGGAAATTGTACAATTAGTTTGTTAGATGGATTTTTTCTGAATACCTTTTCTGATTAAACTTTACTTAATATGGACATCCTCTGATGAGTTTATTTAGTATCTATAATCGATGACATTGTATTCCTGATCGATTTTGTTTGTCCTATAGATTTTATCTGAGGAATTTCTCATATTTAGGGTCTCCAACACCTCCCTTTTCACCTTAATCAATTTCCTTTAATCAACAAACCTTTTTAATTAAAAAAAATTGTCTAATTGACATTTTACAGAGAGTTCATATGATGAAATTTGTTTGAAGACTTTTGTCTGATAGGACTTTGTATATCTAATAAATTTTCTCCCCCTTCCTACTAAATGGTTAGATAATGGGATTTTTGTAACTCATGATGTTTTAAAATTACAGATCTGTAAAGAATATCCATATTTTTTTCTGGAAATTTTTGTTTCATAGAACTTTATAACCCCCACCACACAAAGTTGGACCAATGTAATTTTTTATAAAAACTGCATCCTATCATTTTGTAAATATGAACACCTTATCAAAGTAAAGTGATTTGTATAATTAACAAGTTCAATTTTATAAATGTTTTTCAACAAAATAAAGTTTTTCAATAAAACTTCCCCCAACTAGAATCTTTATAACTTCTTCGAAAACAACTCCACCAACCTTAAAAACACCTTCATCCAACTTTGTCCCAACATATGGGTCATCATTGATCATCATAAAAAGTCTAGTAATTTCTTAGAAAAAATAGGATATCTACCCCTTAAGATCCTTTCCTAAATCTATATCAATGAAATCATAAGGCTTCATGGGACACCTTTATCCATTATATCTGACTGTGACCATTAGTTCACATCAGAATTCTAGAATAGCATTAAAAGGTCTCCCAAAATTAATATACATTTAATCATTACTTATCATCCCCATACAGATGGGTATTCTGAACGAACCATCCATAATTTGGAATACATTCTAAGATCATGTTTTATTGACTTACAAGGTATATGGAATAAGTATCTACCATTGGTGTAATTTTCATACAATAATAGTTTACATTATAGCATCAAGATGGTACCATATGAAGCATTGTATGGGAAGAGATGTCATGCCCCAACCTATTGGGATTAAGTTGGAGAAATAAATTTAGTTGGCTCTGATCATGTAAAGGATATGACTATTAATGTACGAACTACTCAAGATCAAATTAAATAATCCCAAATTAGGGGGAAAATATACACTGATAATCAATGGAAAGATTTGTAATTTCATATTAGGGATCATGTATTCTTGAAGGTTTCATCGTGGAAGGGAGTTGTAAGATATGGTAAAAATGGAAATTTATTCCCAATTAAAATTAGGCCTTTTGGAATATTATAAATAATTGGGGTTATAGCTTATTTATAGGCTATACCACCAAACCTTTCTAAAGTACATGACTTCTTCTATTTTGTATTAATGAGGGAATAAATGCAAGAACTAATGAATGTTCTCACATATGAGGGAATATATTTATATCCTAACTTGTCTTATAATGAGTATCCTATCTATATTCTTGACAAGAGATGAATTATTGAGGAATCGGACAACTCGTTTGGTGAAAGACCTTTAGTAAAATCTCAAATTAAAAGAGGCATCTTATGAGCCTAAATAAGTTGTAAGGAAATAGTTCTCACATATTTTCAATAGATGGTATATACCCCAACTTCTAGGAATAAATTATTTAATGGGGTATAATTTCATACCTAAGATTTCACTATCGAAGTTAAATATTACATCCAAAATTTATTACACAATTATGCCCTTTAAAGTACCTTTATTCAAGAATTTATTTAAAAGTTAAATTTTATAATTTTAAATTAAATAAAATACCTCTATTTTTGAATTCAGTATATCAAAATTATCTAAGTATGAATTTTTAATCTTATTTTTAAAAGGTTAGTTTTTTTGAAAAAAAAATATATATTTCACGAAACCTTTAATTTGTATTAATTTTTTATTATATAATAATGTCCTAGAAGTTTAAAACCCATTTAATGTAATCAAATATTAATTTAAGGAGTAAAATTATACATTTTACAATATTTTTGAACTTATAAAACGTATGGAAAACATTTTCAAAATAAATTAAAATGTTTAATATTAAAATTATATTCAATATTTTCATTGAATCAAGTATTTTAAAGTAATATTAAGTTTTTTATTTCCATGAAATACTAAAAAAATTATTTATTTTATGATAAATCAATTTAATTCATTAAAATCAATAACCAAAATAATTTTACATTATATATAAATTTTAATCTTAAAAATATTATTTCTCTAAAAGCGGTTTTTACTTGATTAGGTGTGTTTATTTAAAAATTAACTTTTCACAACTTTAGAAATTTTATTTTATAAAATTATTTTAAAATATGAAATTATAATTATCAAATTAGGTAAAATGATCAATCATAATTTTTTCATTAAAATTAATTATCAAGGTTGGAAATTAATTGCCAAGGAAAAAGTAAAAAAGGAAAAATTGAGTTTAACCTAGTTTAAAAGCCCTAAAAATTTTAAAAACATGCCTAGAATTTAATTTTTGGGATTTTTATCAAAAAAATACATGTTTAACCTATACTTTTCTTCATTTTAGAGACATTTAACCTTAAATAATTCTATGCAATTATTGAAAAAAGTAAAGGTGTTTCCAAAACTACCCTTCCCTTTACTTATAAAAGGGGACATATTAACCACTTCAAGACAAACATTTCATTTTAATTTATCCTTTAAAATCTTTCATTTTGATCTCTTTAGAACCCCTTCCCAATAACATAATACCTTGGTTGTTAATATTTATCCTAATTCCTTCAAATTCAAGGAGACTTCCAAGGAAAATTCATGTCCCCGACATGAGTATTATCAACTGCTTAGTTTTAATCTTAATTATATTCTATAAACATTATTCTATACACCCTAATATAATTATATTATTATAATTTATTTACATTAATATTACTATATTAAGGTTTTTATCATTATTTTTTCATATATCATGTCCATTAAAAAACAAAATCATTGTTTCTGCGTTGTGCAAACTATAACCTCCATGATGTAACATGTTTTTTCCTTCACTTCCATAAAATTTAGGATATAAGGATGGTATTTAAGGATAAATATTATGATTATGATATAATTATTGTTATTTTGTGATAAATTTAAGAACGTAGTAATGATATAACCAACAAAAAATCATTATTAGTTTAATCGTTTAAAATAAGCATACTAAGAGGATAATCTTTTATTCAAATTGTGTAATTCTTTAATATCCATTAATTATTATTCAAATTACTTATAATTATAATATATAAAACCAATAAACACTAAATAATATGATTATACAACTTTTATAATGATATTACAACTAAATCATCTCATAATCATCCACTAATCTTGGCAGGTTCATGTTTGAGTCAGTTTAACCACTTATATGAACAATACCATACATTTATATCATGAATGTATTTGAGAAATTATCCAATTTTATAATATGATATAAATTTTTAAATAATTATTCTTTTTTATGGATATATTATATCAATATCTAATTCAATAATTAAGTAAACACCCTTCATTCATAAAAAATCATGAAAACATGCTTACTATCGACTTTATATTCAAGGATATGGTCTAAAACACTCAGGAGAGGAATTTTAAATATCATAAATTATTATAAATCATCCCTAATAGTATGTTTAATGATATATAAATATTTTACTTTGAAATAAGAATGAATATGAACAACATTATTATGAAACTAGTACAAAGGATCAAAATTAGATACACATATGTGGAAAATCAGAAGAATTCATGGCGAAAATAACCATTTATAATGAGTATTAATGAAAATAGATATGAGTAAGGTTATTAATTGAGTGATTAATATAGTTGTGTTTATTATACAATAGGTTAAATAACATTTTTTTTGAGATAATAGGTAAGGGTTTTATATCTCAAATTTCTCTCTTTGAGACATGTTTTGTAATGTACACCTAATTTCCTTTGTGTAGTGTATCAAATGACTATTTGAGATGTTATATTATAAAATTACTTTATTCATGATATTTAAAGAACAAATTTAAGCCCTTTTCTCAAGATTTTATGATTGAATATTTACCCAAGCTATAAGTGGGGTTTTTCATCTCAATTTTCATTCTTTGGGGCTCATGTTGTAGTCATCGCCTATTTTATTTTTCATGGTGAATACATTTACATGGAATAAATATTAAATGTTACTCAATAAAATTAATGTATCTCATATTATATATTATTATCCCTCTCTTGTATTATTTTTATTTAAGATTTACCTTTTCCATGGTGGAAAATCATCTTAAATTTTGGTTAAGTAAAAGTGTGTATAATTACCTAGAAAATACAACTCTATCTAGATACAGGAAAGTGGATGTGGTTTTGGAATAGATTAACCTAAGGGTAATCACCTAAAAAGGGTTGGTTGATCATTTACTCAATCATCACCCTAATTCATGATGATAGGGAATAATATGGCACACCTAGAAATAAATTACTAGGGGATACGCTTTGGAATATCCACATGTTTTTAATGAATAATGATAATGAATTTTTTCTACCATTATTTTGTTCTCCTACCAATTAAATCTATTTAATCCAATTTTTATATTCCATGAATAACCTAATTGTAATGTCTCGGACCTCTCTGATCCATTCCTTGGTGAAATGTGGTTTTGGAGGTGTTCTGGGAGGTCAAGGTGACTTGGGGGGGGTGCGTTTGGGTGGACTTTTAAGGAAAGATAAAGGGAAATAAATTTCGCATGGTTGGTGCACAGTTTTCCTAAACCGTGTAGCCAAACTGTGCAGGGTTGGTGTTGGAGGCAGTGGCTAACACACGGTTAGTGCAAGGTTTGTCTAACCATGCAGATTAACCGTACGAGGAGTGTTTGGCGAGGCAGAAGCTAACGCACGGTCAACACACAGTTCGTTAAACCGTGCGAACTAATTGTGCGGGCACTTAAAGTTAGATCCTAAAATTGTGGATATGAACTCTTTTGCCTATAAATTTTTCGTTTAAGCCTCTAAGTATCCATAACTTGAGAATACTCTCCCTTGAAGGTTAGAAAACCTCTCCTAAGCATTTTAGAGGTGATCCGGAGGCTTCTCTTCGCGAATCGAAGATGGTTTCTTGAGTTATGTGATCGTTCATGGTTGGTTTCTTAGATCTACTTATATCTACTCCTCTTATTCTCTCGGTTTCTTAGATATATGCCTGTTATGGGTATATCTAAGTGTGTGTATTCTAAATATTATGAGCTTTGGTCTTCATCTTTCTAGGAGGATAGATCTAAGGTGTGGTTTTGGAGAATAGACTCGGGTTCCTTGATCATTCCTCGGCCTTTGTGGTTCTCATAAAAAACTGTTGAGGTAGGGGATTCGTGGATTCTCTAATTGTTTATGTGCAATCGTAGAGTTATCATGATTTAGCCCTTTGGATCACAATGAAATTGACCTAATTAAATACTTGAACCAGATTAAAATGATTAGTTTGATCGCATGTTGTTCATTTGTACCATGTTAACAGTTCAATCTTGTTTTACTAGATAGTGTGATATCTATTCCTTGCTTGTTATCATGTTGTTCTTGATGAAATTGATAAAGAATGTAAAGCCGGAATTAATTTATAATTAATTGGCTAAAGATAAAGTGGAATGTATACGAATTTGGTTGTTTTTTTGTGGTCATTGATCCAAATTGATGTTAATCAAATTGATGTCGATGTATGTGATCAATTCAGTTAGTTGGTAAACCTTAAAATTGTTGGTGCTTGTTGTTTGAAGGCTAGATGCCTTGTTAAAGGTCCAAGATCCCAAATTGATTTGATATTTATTTTTTTGCTGCTTGTGATGTGATGTGATCCTGGATGGATGTTGTGATATGAGAGGGCATGGAGGCTTTGTGGTTGTGGCAGCGGATGACACCTAGAGTGGAAAAATGCATCGGTTTATGCATGTGGGTGTCAGGGAGGACACCATGGATGATAGAGTGGAAATATTCATCGGTTTATGCATTTGGGTGTCAGGGAGTACACCAGGGATGATGGAATGGGATGGATGTGATTGTTGGATGTTTGGTTCTTTGTTTGGTTGTTTACCAGATTTTCTTTTCCCCACTGCTCAAGGCAGCTGGTCTTGCTTACTCATGTTCTAAAAGAGGTGAATACACACGGGGTATGCCATGTGCTTTCTGTGTTTAGCCTCTCAAGGGAGAATGGGTCTACGCTCTTGTTATAGGCATCAAAAACTCGACGAGTAGTACATCTACTCACCGTGTTGAGCCCCCTTGTGTTTAGTAGCATAGGATGCTTTTCTAGAATACCTGGGAATATGGTAGAGTAATTTTGTAATGAATTTTTGAATAAATGATATTAACCCATGGGGTTGGAGTTGTTGAAACTTAATGATAAGGTTGAGAACTTTTGAAGGGACAGTGGTTTTTGGATGTGATGTTAATGGAATTAAATGTGAAATTATTCATGGTTAATTAATGTTTGAAGAATTAATTGATGTACTGTGGAATTGATAAAAAGGGAATGAAGTAGTCTAATAAATCCCTTAAATGGTTGTGCGCTTATAGGATACCTAGTCTTAGAAGTGGAAGCCCGGAGTCCGAGAGACGTTAGCTGCAGTTGTGTCTAAGACTAGGTTATTCCCATAGTGTGGTTGTGATTTATAGTATATTATGTACTTTTTTTGTTTCTATACGCTACTCCACCCTGTCAGTAAGGGAAACTGGCACCCTGGGGATTCTGAGCCCTAGGGGGGTGTTTTCCCCAACATTCTGGAGGGAGGATGAATGGTTGACTACTCCCTTTGACCCCGCTCTCTTCTCTTGGTAGATATTAGTTCCATTAGGCACAGCGGTTAGTTTTCCCCATATATGTGTGTAGAGGGATGTAATGGATTGTGGTTATTCACACAAATATATTCTGGATATAGTATCCTATGGACTACTATAGGTGTAATGTGTATAGGCTGTGAGGGATTGAGGATCCTTACTCGGTGTATGGGCTGGAATGGCTTGAGGTATAATACCTGACGTATGATACACGTTATGCGAGCTATGGTGGCTCTCAGAAACTACCTGGTTACTTTTGGTTGTAAGGATAGTGTGGTGCTTCGGCTAGGTGTCTGCGGGCAATCCTTTGTGGTGCATGTGGTGCAGATTGTGGAGCTTAGCCCAGGTGTATATGGGAAATCCTTTGGAGAGAGATGCATAGGACGTATGTTGTTGGGGAAAAGCAGAAAACTAGTGGGGAATTAGTAGCGGGGTACCCTTGATATTATTTATTATATGATATCTTCTTGTATGCGTTACCTGGTGAGAGTAGCCATGGTGAGGTTGGGAACATAGTATACATGTTTAGGTGACGAGTTAGTTTCACCTGTTGTTCAATGTGCTTTAGCATGCTTTCTTTACTTTTTCACAAGATGATTCGGGGAGGATACTACTAAGTATATTGTTATACTCACGCAACGTATATATATAAATTGTTTTTCAGGTCACTTGGTGCAGGTTGGATATCAGTCTGGTTACAACTAGCTTGCGGTTGCAGGAGCTGTTCGAGCTTGTGGTCGCTGTTGTTTTTACTTTCTTTTCGGTACTTGCAGTTTTCCCTTTCAGTTGTAGTACTTTTTCATGACATTACATATGTGCATTTGGGTTTTCTTTTATACTTCAGTTTTGAGTTGGAGTTGGTTGGTGTCTATCTTATCTATCTCTTCCGCATATGTTCTCTTAGAGGGTAATGCCTCCCATTTGTGTGTTTATTATACCATTGGTGCTAGTCGCCAAATCGGGACCTACTGGAGGCGGGACTCGGGGGGTCATTATCTCCCTTCTCACATTGCCGACCTAGTAGGGGTACAATTTTTGGAGAGGGGGTCATGAAAAAGTGGTATCAAAGGTCTGGTTGAGATATATGATGGAGTTTGGAGTTAGGCACAGGTGAGGTTGCTTGGGTTGGTAGGGAAACGGTTCCATTCATGTTTAGAAATTGAGTTAAACACTGGAGACCGGCTGAGACATAGGTGTTTAGGGCCCCCTATGATCTGATGTATGAAACTTTAAGTTTAAAATGGATACTAAACAAGGTGATATTGGTTGCAGGGTAGAGACCTAGGAAAGGATCATGCATCATTCTTCTTTGTTCCTGTGTTTTAATGGGTAGAACTTGGGATAGGTTAACCTAAAACGAATAAAATACAACAATTAATTAATTAATGTTGAATCTTCCATATTCCAGTCTTAGGAGCTCTAAGTGTTTATTATTTTACTGGTATGGCTCCGGGTCGACAACTTCCTCAGGTTTGCGCAGAAAATGTATTGCAGGCTGTTCCAGAAGTTCACCGCAGGGTAGAGGTTGACGACAATGAAACATGGAGGAAGACACTCCAAGAGTTTCAGCACCTGAGTATACAGAAGTATGAGGTCTCCATTTCAGATGCAGTCAAGGAAGACTGGTTGGAGGAGTTTAAGATAGGTTTTAGTTCGATCCGTGCTCGGAAGAATCCCTGGGTGTCCTTGGTTGTGACGATGCTGCGTGGAGCATCAAGACAATGGTGGTTGTTGTTCCTCAGGGATCATGAGGAGTCATCGATCTCATGGGAGGAGTTCCGAGACAAGTTTAGATTCGAGTTCCTTTCCTCGAATGCAAAGGCGTCCAATCATTAGGATCTTCTTACCCTTCGACAGGGGAGCTTTAGTTTTTGAGAGTTTGGAATCCGTTTTCGGAACCTTTTATGATATGCTTCAGAACTGTTAACAAATGAGGAGGCCAGGGAAAGGCATTTCGAGGAGGATTTGAGTCTAGATATCCAATGCCAGGTCACCCCATTTATGCTGAAAACATATCTTGAGGTGCTGGAGAGGGAAGAGGTTGTCGAGCGAACATTGTCCAGGACCGGATCATCACGAGAGGGGAATCGGCATGATTCCTCACGAAGCATAGATGTTGTCCGGGGTTCTCAGTTTTCAGGGCAGAAGAGTTTCCATTCAGCCAGGGGTAGGTCCCAGCCCTTCACGTCTCGTTTATCCGGAGGTAGCAACTCTCAGGCCTATTCCAAGGAATCAGGTGCTTGTTTTTTTTATGGTGGTCATGGTCATCAGCAGTAGGAGTGACCGACCTTTCAAAGTGGTCATAGTGCACCAGGCGCTATGCTCCAAGTTCCTCCGTTGAGGCAGTTCTAGGCGAGGCAGCAGAAAAAGCAGGTTGCACCAGTTTTAGATCACTAGACGGAAGATGGGGCAGGCAGAGGAAAACTCTATGATGCTCCCCGTCCTCAGATAGAAGAGAGCGGCCATGGTGGTGTTCGTCATCAGGGTCAGAGAGGCCATGGAGGAGGTCGTGGTCAGCTTCATGCTCTAGCATTGCCAGCACCAGACGAGATAGACGTCGTTCGAGGTACCCTTTGCTTATTTTATACCTTGGTGTATGCCTTGTTTGATTCAAGAGTGACACACTCCTTCATATCACCTACCCTTTTACATGCTTTGGGACTTGAGGTAGAGAGGCTTCCAGTGCCCTTGGCGTTGACTACGATAGTTGGAGGTCGAGCTAGCTTGTTTGAAGTATGTAGAGATTGTGAGATGGTGTTGGGGAAACACCGCTCTTTGGGAGATTTCCTATATTACGAATACAACCATATGATGTCATCCTCGGCATTGATTGGTTGTATTTGGTGCAGGCTATCGTGGATTGCTTCAGGAAGAAGGTCGTATTCTTTGGTGTAGATGGAGAGCAAGTGGTGTTTGTTGGTGAGAGAGACCCTCGGATGGGTCATAGGCATGTTTCATTCTTATCATCCATGACGGCTGAGATGATGCTGAGTTCTCCAGAGGTTCGGCAGTTGGCATTTCCTAGGGTCGTAGAGGAGTACCCTGATGTCTTTCCAAAATAGGTTGTAGCCTTACCCCCTCGACGAGAGACCGAGTTTGGGATCGAGCTACATCCAGGAGCATATCCTATCTCTATGTCTCCATATAGGATGGCCCCTTCTGAGTTACAAGAGATACGTGTATAGCTTGATGTTCTTTTGCAGTGTGGTTTTGTTCGGCCAAGTGTGTCGCCATGGGGTGCACCAATTTTGTTCATGAAGAAGGCCGATGGCAGTTTTCAATTCTGTGTCGATTATCATCGCTTAACCAAATTAAAATAAATAATATCTATACTCTTCTGCAGATTGATGACTTATTCTATCAACTGAAGGGTGCAAGATGGTTCTCAAAGATCGACTTGCAATCAGGATATCATCAAATGTGTGTGAAGGATGAGGATATCCCGAAAACTGATTTCTATTTTCATCATGGGCATTATGAGTTCATTGTAATGCTGTTTGGTGTGACGAATGATCCAGCTGTATTCATGGGATTGATGAATGCTGTGTTCCATGAGTTCCTGGACAAGTTCATGGTAGTTTTAATTGATTACATCCTTGTGTACTCCACATATGAAGAGGAGCATGCAGAACATCTACGATCCATTTTGGGAGTTTTTCGCCAACATCAGTTGTTCAGGAAGTTTTTGAAGTGTGAGTGTTGGGCTTGAGAAGTCCGTTTCTTGGGGCACGTTGTGTCCCAACAGGGAGTAGCTGTGGATCCATCGAAGATTGAAGCATTTGGTTCTTGGGAATCCCCCAAGACAGTGTCATAGGTGAAAAGTTTCCTTGGTCTCGCAAGCTACTAAAGGAGTTTCATAGCCAATTTATCTCATGTTACAACTCCTCTAAAAACTATAACTAGGAAGGATCAGGCATTCATATAGACTGATCAGTGTTGGGTAGCTTTCGAGTATCTAAAAGAGAAGTTAGTAAGTGCTCCTGTCCTTTGTCTTCCAGCTGAGGGAGTTCATTTTGATGTTTTCTGTGATGCTTCACATCTGGGGTTAGGTTTTTTTCTCATGAAGCAGAGGTTAGTTGTTTCTTATGGGTCTTGGCAGTTTTTTCCCCATTAATGAAACTATGCCACCCATGATCTTGAGTTATAATCCATGGTGTTTTCTCTGAAATTGTGGATACATTACCTCATTGGTGAGCGCTTTGTTTTTTTCACCGATCATAAGAGTTTGAGGTATGTTTTCTCCCAGTGTGACTTGAAATTGCGACAGTGTCGGTGGATGGAGTTCTTACAGTAATACGAATTTTAAATATCGTATACACCTAGAAAAGAAAATGTTATAGATGATGAATTGAGCTGAAAGTCACATAGTGATACTGTGCGTGAATCCAGTGATTCCTAGAGAGTAATGGAAGAAATGTCAGCTTTGCATCTTGGTATGGAAGAAGTCGGAGGTAGAGGTTGTCTTTTTCAGATGATGGTATAGTCATCCCTGACGCAGAAGGTGGAATAGTCCCATTTAGGAGATCTTGAGGTGGAGGTTTGGAGAGACCGAGTTGTTTTTGGTGAGGCCCCTGATGGTTGGTCAGAGGACGAACAACACCGAGTGTTGTATCATTGAAAACTTTTTTTCCCTTGGCAATGCGTTATGCGGTCCTCAGAGAGTTCCATAGTTCACCTCTAGTGGTACATCCTGGTGTGACAAAGATATACCGATCCTTGAGGAGTCAGTTTTGGTGGCCTGGGCTGAAGCATGCGGTTATGGATTTCATGTCTCGATATTTAGTCTGCCAAAAGGTGAAGGTCGAACACTGTGTTCCAGGTGGTCTTCTTCATCCATTAGAGATTCCTCAGTGGAAGTGGGAGAACATCTCAATGGAATTTGTTACAGGTTTACCTCAAGCTTTGAGAGGACATGATGTTATTTGGGTGGTAGTGGACCATTTAATAAAATTGTCCCACTTCATAGCCATCATGGAGTCAAGCTCAGTGGAAGTTTTGTCGAGGCAGTATCTAGAGGAGGTGGTGAGACTTCATGGAGTCCATTGGACGATCATTTCTGATCAAGATCCTCATTTTACCTCCAGTGTGTGGAGTGGTCTCCAACATGCTTTTGGTTCTCAACTATGCCTTAGCACTGTTTTTCAACCTCAAATGGATGGTCAGACAGAGCGAACTATCCAGACTCTTGAAGACATGTTGCGCTCTTATGTTCTCGATTTTAGTGGCTCATGGATGAGGCACTTAACCTTGGTGGAGTTCTCTTACAATAATATTTTTTACTCCACCATCGGTATGGTGCCGTTTGAATCCTTGTATGGTCGGTCTTTCTGTTCTCTGTTGTGCTAGACTAGGGTCGAAGAGTCAGCAATTCTCGGACCTGAACTAGTGAAGAATACAACAGAGATGGTTCAGGTGATTCGTGAGAGGATGAAGACAGCGTAGGATTGTCAGAAAGGGTATGTCGATCAAAGAAGGAGACCCTTAGAGTTTAATGTTAGGGATCATGTGTTTCTAAAGGTGAATCCCTGTCATGGGCAGTGAAGTTTTGGCCATGGAAGTAAGATTTCTCCCCTTTTTGTTGGGCCTTTCGAGGTGGTAGCTCATGTTGGAGTTGTGGCGTATCGAGTAGCACTTCCCCCTCAGATGAGTCAGATACATGATGTTTTCCATGTATCACAGCTCTGTCATTATCTTCATGAAGACTCTAACATCATATATTGGGAAGAGATTGATGTTAATGATGATGAAACCTTTAAAGAGCGATCTATGGAGATCCAAGACTGCAGGGATAAAGTGTTGTGCGGGCATTCTATTCCTTTGGATCGTGTCTTGTGGCGGCACGGTGGCTTGGAGGAGAGTACCTGGGAACGTGGGTCATAGATGTGTGTCCAGTACCCAAAGTTGTTTTATGTTTGACTCTTTTCATGTATCATTATAACTTTTTTAGTTGTGGAACTTTCTTGTTTATGAGACGGAACCCTTTGTTGCTTTGGTGGCTTTCTCTCTTTTGATAGGTATCTCGATGGGTGGTTTTTCAGACCCTGTTTCATTTTCTCTTTATGTGGGTTTTGGATTCTCGAGGACGAGAATGTTTTGAGACGTATCTGATGTAATGGCGCAGACCTCTCGGGTCCATTCCTTTGTGAAATGTGGTGCTGGAGGTGTTCCGGGAGGTCAAGGTGACTTGGGGGTGAGTTTGGGTGGACTTTTACGGAAAGCTAAAGGGAAATATCTTTCGCACGGTTGGCACACGGTTTACCTAAACCGTGTGGCCAAACCGTGCATGGTTGTTGGTGGTGGCAGTGGCTAACGCACGGTTAGCGCACGGTTTTTCTAACCGTGCAGACTAACCGTGCGAGGAGTGTTTGGCGAGGCAGAAGCTAACACATGTTCAGCACATGGTTTGTTAAACCGTGCAGACTAACTATGCGGGCACTTAAAGTTAGATCCTAAAATTGTGGATCTGAACTCTTTTGCCTATAAATGGTTCATTTAAGCCTTTAAGCAGCCATAACTTGGGATTACTCTCCCTGGAAGGTTAGAAAACCTCTCCCAAGCATTTTGGAGGTGATCCGGAGGCTTCTCTTCACGAATCAAAGCTGGTTTCTTGAGGTATGTGATCGTTCTTGGTTGGTTTCTTAGATATACTTAGATCTACTCCTCCTCTTCTCTCGTTTTCCTAGATCTATAACCGTTATGGGTAGATCTAAGTGTGTGGATTACAAATATGATGATCTTTGGTCTTGATATTGCTAGGAGGAGAGATCTAAGGTGGGGTTTTGGAGAATCGACCCGGGTTCCTTGAGCGTTCCTTGACCGTTGTGGTTTTCGTCAAAAAACCGTTGAGGTAGGGGATTCGTGGCTTCTCTAATTGTTTATGTGCAATCGTAGAGTTATCATGATTTAGCCCTTTGGATCACAATGAAATTGACCTAATTAAATACTTGAACTGGATTAAAAGAATTGGTTTGATCGCATGTTGTTTCTTTGTACCATGTTAACGGTTTGCCTCTTGTTTTACTAGATAGTGTGATATCTATTCCTTGCTTATTAGCATGTTTTTCTCAATTAAATTGATAAATAATGTAAATATGGAATTAATTGATAATTAATTGGCTAAAGATAAAGAGTCATATATACGAATCTGGTTGTTTTGTTGTGGTCATTGATCCAAATTGATGTTAATCAAATTGATGCCAATGTATGTGATCAATTCAGTTGGTTGGTAAACCTGAAAACTATTGGTACTTTTTGTTTGAAGGCTAGATGGATTATTAAAGGTCCAAGAGCCCAAATTGATGTGATGTTTATTTTCCTGCTACTTGTATTGTGATGTGATCCGAGATGGATGTTGTGATATGTGGGGTCATGGAGGCCTTGTGGTTGTGGCAGCGGATGATGCCTAGAATGGTGAGATGCATCGGTTTTTGCATGTGGGTGTCGGGGAGGACACCAGGGATGATAGAGTGGCGAGATGCATCGGTTTAGGAATATGGGTGTCATGGAGGACACCAGGGATGATGGAATGGGATGGATGTGATTGTCGGATGTTTGGTGCTTTGTTTGGTTGTTTACCTGCTTTACTTTTCCTCACTGCTCAAGGTAGATGGTCTTACTTACTCATCTTCCGAAGGAGGCGAAGACACACAGGGTCTGCCATATTCTTTCATTGTTTAGCCTCTCAAGCTAGAATGGTTATAAGCTCTTTCTATAGGAAGAAAATACTTGACGGGTAGTACATCTACTCACCGTGTTGAGCCCCCTTGTGTTTAGTAGCATAGGATGCTTTTCTAGAATGCCTGGGAATATGGGAAAGTAATTCTATAATGAATGTTTGAATAAATGATGTTAACCCATGGGGTTAGAGTTTTTGAAAATTAATGATGAGGTTGAGAACTTTTGAGGGGACAGTGGTTTTTAAATGTGATGTTAATGGAATTAAATGTGAAATTGTTCATCGTTAATTAATGTTTGAAGAATTAATTGACATACAGTGGAATTGATAAAAAGGGAATGAAGTAGTATAATAAATCCCTTAAATGGTTGTGTGCTTATAGGATACCTAGTCTTATAAGTGGCATCCCGGAGTCCGAGAGACGTTATCTACAGTTGTGTCTAATACTAGGTTATGCCCATAGTGTGGTTGTGAGTTATAGTATATTCTGTAATTTTTGTGCTTTTATACGCTAATCCACCCTTTCAGTAAGGGAAACTGGCACCCCGGGGATTCTAAGCCCTGGGGGGTGTTTTCCCCAACATTCTAGTGGGAGGATGAATTGATGACTACCCCTTTTGACCCCGCTCTCTTCTCTTGGTAGATACTAGTGCCATTAGGCACAGTGGTTAGCTTTCCCCATATATGTGTGTAGAGGGTTGTAATAGCTTGTGGTTATTCACACACATATATTCTGGATATAGTATCCTATGGAATATTATAGGTGTAACGTGTATAGTTTGTGATGGCTTGAGGATCCTTACTCGGAGTATGGGCTGTAATGGCTTGAGGTATAATACCTGACGTATGATACACGTTATGCGAGCTGTGGTGGCTCCAAGAAACTACCATTTTACTTTTGGTTGTGAGGATGGTGTGGTGCTTCGCCCAAGTGTCTGCGGGGAAGCCTTTGTGGTGAACGTGGTGCAGATTGTGGAGCTTAGCCCAGGTGTATACGGGCAAGCCTTTGGAGAGAGATGCACAGGATGTATGCCATTGGGGAAAAGCGGCAAACCAGTGGGGAAGTAGTAGCGGGGTACCCTTGATATTCTTTATTATATGATATATTCTTATATGCGTTACTTGGTGAGAGTAGCCATGGTGAGGTTGGGAACATAGTATACCTGTTTAGGTGATGAGTTAGTTTCACCTGTTTTTCATTGTTCTTTATCATGATTTCTTTACTTTTTCACGAGAGGCTTTGGGGAGGATTCTACTGAGTATAGTGTTATACTCACCCTATGTATATATATATAAACTATTTTTCAGGTCACTTGGGGCAGGCTGGAGATCAGGCTGGTTACTACTAGCTTGCGGTTGCAGGAGCTATTCGGGCTTGTGGTCGCTGCTGTTTTTACTTTCTTTTGGGTACTTGTAGTTTTCCCTTTCAGTTGTAGTACTTTTTAATGACATTACATATGTGCATTTGGGTTTTCTTTTATACTTCAGTTCTGAGTTGTAGTTGGTTGGTGCCTATCTTATCTCTCTCTTCTGCATATGTTCTCTTTGAGGTTAATGCCTCCCATTTTTGTGTCTATTATACCCTCGGTGCTAGTCGCCAACCCTAGGCCTACTGAAGGCGGGAATCATGGGTCATTATCTCCCTTCTCACATTGTCGGCCCAGGAGGGGTGCTCTTTGTGGGGAGGGGTTCATGACACTAATACACTTTAAGTTCCCTCTCCACTATACTACTTTGATAAGGGTTATTCATGTTACTTTGATGATACCCCATGAATTCCAAGTTTATTAAGGGATGTTCTCTAGACATCTATATTATTATATTGAATGGGGAAATATTTTATATTCTTGTTTCTCATTATATGGATAGAAAAAAAAATTAGTAAAAGGTTCCTTATGTAACAGTATGAAAGGTAGTTATTCATATTATAGTGAATATATTAGACTTAATCAAGTGAAGGGTGGGGATCAGCATTGTATATCCCCTCAATGCAGTGACATGTCTCATTAGAAAAAAAAGGTTGGGTTTTAGTGTATTCTTATTCCCATAATAAGATAATGTCTTGAATAGAGTTTCGACAACAAGTGAAGTTTCTTAGAACAAGGCCTTGATAATAATTTTTTGATGTATGGAATTATGAATTCCATCAGTATGAGATCAATGATTATTATTATGAATGTTTTCTTTTATTTTCATGTATATTTCATTCCATAAGTTACAGTTGATTATGGACTCATATTGTTAATTTATTCTTTCTATATCACTTATGTCATTTTTATATTATGTAACATTCCATTTTATGATACTCCTTACTATGCATCTGAGCTCACCCTTATTTTTTCCCTTTCTACTAGAAACCCAAAGCAAGACAATGTGTGATTTATAGGGTTATGATAAAAGGGATAATAATTTCTTCAAAATGTCTTCGTATTTTACCTCATGTTTTAAAGTGTAATATTTTCTTGTATTTGGTCTTCCATAAATACTAAATTATTCGATACTTCAGGAACTCTTATAATTTTTACCAATAAAGTAATATAACTACCATCTCTGGGTTTCAAGAGTTTGGGATGTTACAAGCATTAATTCTAATGATGATACCTATCGATATCATGCTTGATGAGTGATATAAATTAGTCCATATAGTGGGGTAGAACCATTTACTAGCTAAGAGTGTGACCCTAATTTTGAATGAGGTTCTGCATATATTTTGGATAATTTTATTGGTGGGATAAGAGTAGGTGGTGGTTGGTGTTTCAAGCTGTCACTCAGGTATGAGTTGGGTGGTCACATTTGTTTATTGCATATAATAATTTATGGGGGTTGACTAGGGAGATTAGGGTTTTGGTTTAATGGAGCTATGATTATGGTACTCCTGTGGTGGGGAGTATTGAATCATTCATAATCATGTGGTTCTACATGGGTTGGATTGTAGATATAGTGAGGATGGTTGGTGGATTATCAAAATGACTTTGGGATGTGGAGAGTAATGTATTTTGGGTATATATATAGAATTGGTGGGAATATGAATTTTATTATTAGAATCGAGGTATAATTCTATGATTCAAGTAGTATTTGGATTGGGGGCATGTCAATGATCATGGTGCGACATGATGGTAGTTTTGTTTGGTTGAGGTTTTAATCATGGAATGGAACTATGATTCAGGTTTGGACTATGGTGTTCATTATTTAATATTCTTGGTATTCTTTTGGGATCTAGGAATCATGATCAGGAAGTGTGGTGGTGCATCGATGGGTGTAGTTAAGTGCTTATGAAGAGAGTCATCCAGAGGGGGTCTCACCAGTGATGTTTTTTGCAGTTGGATGCAGTGAGGTGGAAAATGAATCAAGAATTTCATTATAATGTGAGGTATGAGTTTTGATGGATCAGTTTATGGATTTACACTACTGGAATTCTTGGTAATTACAACGGTCTATTTGCGACGGGATCCCGTCACAAATAGGCTCTAGCGACGGGGGCCCGTCACAAATGGCCCGTTGCAGAAAATGCTGTCACAAATACAATTATTTGCGACGGGAAACATCTCTGTTGAAAATAAGCCTCTGATTATATGTATTATATATACATAAATGTTTTTGCGATGGGCCCGTCGCAAAAACTATTTGTGACGAGCTCTTGTCCCGTCACAAATATATATATATATATATAACATTCTGCGACGGGCCCGTTGCAACAAATGATTTGCGACAAGACTACTTTCCCATCACAAATAGTTTTTTAAAAATATTTAGTTAGACTATTTGCGACGGGGTCCCATCGCAAAAGGTCCAGTCGCAAATAATAAATTAATTTTAAAAAAAATAAAATTTAATAATATTACGATTAATGAAAAAATAATATTACTATTATTAAAACAATAAAAAAAATAAAAAAATTAAAATTATCGATATTCAAAAAAAGGTAATAAAATATTAAAAATTAAATTATGTAATATTTTCACTAATATAAAAGACAAAAAAATTTAAATAATTCATATTACAATGTTAAATTAAAATGTTTGTAACATAAAAAAAATCACCGGGGGGTCGTCTTTTGGAGGAGGTGGTGGAGCTGAAGGAGCTGGTCAAGGAAAATCCATCCCTAAACTACGAGTCAGACGGTTCATGTACTCCATCTACTCGTGATGTTGCTGCTGCCATCGAAACATCTCCTCCTTGTGCTGCTGCTGCTACCGACACATCTCTTCTTGCTGCTTCTACAAAATCTCTATATGCTCAGCCTAAGCTCGCAACTGCTCCTGATACTGTGAGCCAGAAGATGATGCCTCTCCATGATATCCTCTCGATCTAGATGCCGACATCACAGCAGTACCATAATAAGTACCTGGAGTCAAATGAGAGTCGATGTTAACTACTCTTCCCTTCTCAAAGCCATACTGAGTCGCCTACATCCATGTCACCTCATCGAAATGGTGAGCACTGGTCTACTCAGCCATCTCGTCCTGACCCTCAGCTTGTGTCTAAGAGGTCGCAGCCTCATATGACTCCTTCAATTCCAATTTAAAATTAAAATTGTAAAAATATTATATGCAGTTAATTTTTAAACTGAAAAAATAATACTAACCACAATCTGATGCTGGCGATCACTTCTAATCTCTCCAGTGGGTGGATCACTTTACATCCTCCGATAAACATCGAACTCTGTAATATCAGGATGCTCGACTGCCTACAGAAATATAAAATAAAATTTTTATATAAAATAATTTAAAAATATACGTACCAGATTCTCTTTATGTGAACTGAATGTATGTCTACCAGCTCGATGTGTCACCTCCTGTCTCCCCCGGTTCAGTCGTCCCACTGAAGATATCCTCTGAAATCCACCACCCAACCAGTGTAAACATAATTCATCCCAAACATGAGATGAAATGCACTCTGGTAAGTGGGCTCTACACGACTCATAAAATTATTTCACCCCTGCTTTCTTAATGGTTGTCCTTCTCAAATGGTGCAAAAACTGGTAGAAACAGTCATGCATAGAAACCTGCCATGTCGTGTGGATAGCGTCGCGCAAGCTATCATAGATAGGATGCCATAAACCCTACAAATAATTTATAATATCAAGTTGTTAATAAAATAAATTTCAAAATAAATATTATTTATTTACATACCATCCAAGGATGGAACATACCACGTCAAACATCAACGGGAATATGTTCCCATGTGATCCATGGATAAGAAAAATAATTGTGCAATATAGCGCTCCCCTGTCCAATAGCTACATGCTGAAAACTTTGAAAAAAGAATAAATAATCAAACAATTAGTATATATATAAATAAATTAATGAAATCTAACTAAAATATACAGGTTAACATACCTCTGTGTGCATGGATCGAAACCAAGATTTGGACGTTGCTCGGGGATAGGGTCAGGAATCATTAGTCGTGCAAGAACATGCCCCCTCCGTGTACCTCCTGAACCACCAGTAGGTTGAGGGTCAGCTGATCCCACATCCTCATCATCCAAAGGTAGCTCAGCCTCCTGCAACTCATAAAATAAATCATCGTCCATATGAAACACAAAGTGATTGTTGTTAGCAGATAGTTGAAAATAACTATTATATATAGATATATATTAATTATGATTATAACCATCATTTAACTGTTTCATTGTGTATCTTCATCCTTTTCTCCATAGCTATCAATGTCAATGTCTTCATCTTCCTCCTCATCATCATCAATATTCATATGAGTTTCAGTTTCATCATCTCTTGTCATTTCAAATTCATTTGTAACATCATTAACATCTTCATCATCATAGATCCTTAATTGTGGGGTGTCATCGTCGATATTCATGTCTCTTTGTGAATTAGATGGATTTTGAGTAGACTCCTTAAAAATTTAAATTCCTTCCACTTCATAGGAACCACATTCAGTTTGAGTAAACTGATTTTCCCAAGATTTCATTTTTATTATGCTCCACCAGTCACTCAATTCTCTCGAATTATCACAGTACTTTGCATAATAAATTTGTTGTGCCTGTTGGGCTAGTAAAAATGGTTCATTTACTGCAAGAATACTTTTATATTTAATATCGACGATTACATGAGTCGGATGAACACGCAAACCTCTTTCAGTATCCAACCACTGACATTTAAACATTGTTATGTAATTCTGTCCTAGATAACACAGCTCAATAATTTCATCCAAAATTCCATAAAAGTCAACTTCAGTTTCTCTGTGAGTTTCTATTTTTTGCACAGATGTAACTGCAACATCATTTACTAAATTTTGAAACTGTGATGGATCCGGAATCAAGTTATCTGAATCTTCTCTGGAACTGCGTTCACCGTGTTGATTCCAAAAAACATAATCTGGTTGAAAACAAAACGGAAAGAGATGTCCCCCAGCTTTATCAAATGTGTCAAACATTCTCAGAGAACATTTTTTACAAGGACACTTAATTGTGCCTTCTAAAACATATTCTGGTTTTAAATATGCAAATGCTAAGAAAGCTTCAACACCCTCAATATATACAGGATTTAAACCAGAACCATTTGGATTTCTGTGCTGATTTATCCAAGCTCAATCATCTAATAATGACTGATGTCGACTTCCTTATTACATATTTTTCTACATAAATTATAAAATCATTACTTTTTTTTGAATAGTTTGAAATTATAAAAACACTATCTGAAAAAGAAGATAAATAATTAAAACTACTTAATAATTATCATTAATTAAGGGTGACACAATTTCTAGTGGATTGACGGCTACTCTTTTGTACGACAACTCATTTAATTGCATCTTTCTCACACTTATTATTTCTAATTATTCCTAATTATTCCTAATTATTCCTAATTATTGCTAATTATTAAAAATTATTACAAATTATTACTAACTGTTACTAATTATTACAATTTATTACCAATTATTACAATTTATTACTAATTTATAAATACTTAACAATACTTAGAAAAATGAAAACTTCTTGAATAATGAAAGGAAATTTGGTAATCATCGCTGTGGAGATGATTACAAATTTTCCCTTCATTATCCAAGCAGATTTCATTCACTAATTATTAGTAATAAAAAAATTATATTATCAATATTTATGAAAAAACAATATTAATATTATTTAAATAATAAAAAATTTATAAAATATTAAAATAATCAATATTCACAACAGACTTTGTTCTATTCTTAACATGTTCAAATCTCAAAGGGTCGTCGATTGTCAAGTCATGCGTAATAAAAAATTTGTGTCTGTCATGTCCAATGTAAACTCTATAATTGTACTTGCATGGTTGATCACCTCGCAAGTAGTGTCGCAATATGATGACCAAAGTAATGACATTCTCATCTCTAAGAATCATCTCACAAGACACTTTACATAGATCATTCTTCCTTAAAAATTTGAGGGGATATCATTATTTTTCCCTTAAATTTTCAAGGAAGAATGGTCTATATAAAGGTTTATGTGAGATAATTCTTATAGATAAGAATGGCATGACTTTATTTGTCCAATTGCAACACTACTTTCGAGGTGATCATCCATGCAAGGAAAATTATAGAGATTACATTATACATTACTGACACAAACTTTTTATTGCGCATGACCTGACAATTGGAGACCCTTTGAGACTTGAACATGTTAATAATAGAGCAAATTCTATTGCGAATATTGATAATTTTAAGATTTTATAATTTTTTTATTATTTTAATAATATTAATATTGTTTTTTCATAAATACTAATAATATATTTTTTTATTGCTAATTCTTGCTAATTATTTCTAATTGTTCCTAATTATTGCTAATTGTTGCTAATTATTTCTAATTGTTGCTAATTATTGCTAATTGTTCCTAATTATTCCTAATTATTCCTAATTATTGCTAATTATTTCAAATTATTGCTAATTATTGCTAATTATTACTAATTATTGCTAATTATTGATAAGTATTCCTAAGTATTCCTAACTATTCCTAACTATTCCTAACTATTCCTAACTATTCCTAACTATTCTTAACTATTCCTAACTATTCCTACCTATTCCTAACTATTCTTAACTATTCCTAACTATCTTAACAATTTCTAACTATTGCTAACTACTGCTAACTATTGCTAACTATTGCTAACTATTGCTAACTATAACTAACTATAGCTAACTATTGCTAACTATTGCTAACTATTGCTAACTATTGCTAACTATTGCTAACTATTGCTAACTATTTCTAACTATTGCTAACTATTGCTAACTATGGCTGCTAACTATTTCTAACTATTTCTAACTATTGCTAACTATTGACAATTGTTGCTAACTATTGCTAACTGTTGCTAACTATTTCTAACAATTGCTAACTATTACTAAGTATTGATAACTATTGCTAACTATTTCTAACTACTGCTAACTATTGCTAACTATTTCTAACTATTGCTAACTATTGCTGACTATTGCTAACTATTGCTAACTATTGCTAACTATAGCTAACTATAGCTAACTATAGCTAACTATAGCTAATTATAGCTAATTATTCCTAATTATTCCTAATTATTCCTAATTATTTCTTATTATTCCTAATTATATCTAATTATTCCTAATTATTACTAATTATTACTAATTATTACTAAGTATTACTAATTATTACTAATTATTACTAATTATTATTAATTTTTACTAATTTTTACTAATTATTACTAATTATTACTAATTATTACTAATTATATCTAATTATTACTAATTATATCTAATTATATCTAATTATTACTAATTATATCTAATTATTACTAATTATTACTAATTATTACTAATTATTACTAATTATTACTAATTATTACTAATTATTACTAATTATTACTAATTATTACTAATTATATCTAATTATATCTAATTATTACTAATTACATCTAACTATTACTAATTATATCTAATTATTACGAATTATATCTAATTATTACTAATTATATCTAATTATTACTAATTATAACTAATTATTACTAATTATATCTATTTATTACTAATTATATCTTATTATTACTAATTATATCTAATTATTACTAATTATATCTAATTATATCTAATTATTACTAATTATATCTAATTATATCTAATTATTTCTAATTATATCTAATTATATCTAATTATTACTAATTATATCTAATTATATGTAATTATTACTAATTATATCTATTTATTCCAAATTATATCTAGTTATTGCTAATTATATCTTGTTTTGCCTAATTATATATAGTTATTCCTAATTATATCTACTTATTTTTAATTATATCTAGTTATTCCTAATTATATGTACTTATTGCTAATTATATATACTTATTGCTAATTATATGTACATATTGCTAATTATATGTACTTATTGCTAATTATAACTATTTATTGCTAATTATAACTATTTATTGCTAATTATAACTATTTATTGCTAATTATAACTATTTATTGCTAATTATAACTATTTGTTGCTAATTATAACTATTTATTGCTAATTATATCTAATTAATATTAATTATAACTAATTATTCCTAATTATATCTAATTAATATTAATTATAACTAATTATTTATAATTATAACTAACAATATAAATTTCTTAGTAAAACTGAATATAAATAAAAATCAATTGAAATCTAATTAAATTAGAACTAATAAACAACAATTAAAATTGAAATAAAATAATAAAATAAATATAAAAAATAAAATATAAATACCTTAAACTTTGATATTCTGAAGATATTGACGCTCTCTGATTGCTCTTATATAAAAAACTTCAAATAAAAGAAAATTTTTCTTTAAAACTGAAGAATAAAGAGAGAGAGAGAGGCCAAGATCTGAATGATTTAGAGAAAAACGGATGGGGGTATATAAAGGTTAGATTAGTTGTGACGGGGTTATTAAGGATAGGATTCCCATCCCAAATTGTGGTAATTGCGACGGGGCCCGTCGCAATTAACCTCGCCCGCATTAATTATTGTCGGTGGTTAAAAGGTTATTTACGACGGAACCCGTCGCAAAAAGTTATTGACCGCCGCCAGGTATTTGCGACGGGTCCCGTCGCAAATACCCCTGTGCGGTTTGGCACGGAAGCCGCGCAGTTTGGCGCGCAAGTCGCGCCAAACTATTTGCGATGGGGGGAAATCTCCCCATCGCAAATAATATTCGCATGGTTTGGCGCGCAAGTCGTTCCAAACCATTTGCGACGGGAGATGAAATCTCATCTTAAATAATTGGTTATTTGCGACGGGAACTTTTCCTCGTCGCAAATACCTTCTTGGACGGGTTTTTTGCGATGGGCTTTCTTTCCGTCGCAAATAGTCATTTTTCCGTAGTGTTATGCTCTAGTTTGTGTGTTTGGTGTTCGATAACTTCTAGTTGGGGGTAATGGTTGAATGATATGATCGGGGGTAATTTTCCAGAAGCAGGTTAGTAGAGTGATTGGTTATATGAGGATTCGGTGTTAGGGGAATCTTGTTGATATAAATGATGAGGTGAGGGATTGCATTATGGTAGATATAGAATGAGACTATGAGATTTAATTATATGGGAAACTCGTAATGTTTCCAAAGGTGGGTAAATGATGTGAGTTGGATGAAATGGTCAGCTTCATGATCTACAGGATAGAGAGGCTGTGAGTAGTGAATTTGGTGAATCATCATTAGTTAGATCAATTCTTATGTAGGATACCCCACAATGGGTTCTGTTGATCTTGAAAATGAATGGAGACTGCCCAGGGTAGTCATAGGTCATATGCGAATCAACATCGTTGACCTCTTGGGTTCAAGGTGTGTGGTTGTGCATTCTTGAGGGTGTTTCCAAGGTAGGGAAAACATCGTGTTCAAAAACAAGGGAATATTACACCCATAAGAAGGGATGATAAAAAAATATGAGGAATATTAGTGATGGGGCTCAGTGATGCTCAGAAATATAGCTCAGAGACAAGATTTTATATCGATTGGAGGTTATAATACCCTGACCCTTTGTAAAGTTATGATCCTATTTAAATTTTTTTATTATCCTTGTTTAATCTTTTCAAGGTGTATATTCTTCAGATGTAAAAGAATTTCGAAATTTTATGAGAATCAAAGAAGCTTTTGGGGGTATAGAAGGGTCTGGGCTTGCACCAAAGTTGTTTTATTGTCATCGGCTAGTTGGTACAAAGCCACCAACTCACTGGTGATAATTCAGAATCCCTGGAGGGATGTTGGTATCATTGGCTACTGGTGTCTCCCTATGGCCCCTCGATGGGCTATTTGGGTGTTTTTAAGGGATATTTTTTTATTCCCCATTCCAATCCCCCTTTAACCCTTTTCCTCCCCCCTTCAACCAAAACACCTCACGCACGACCCTCTCTCTTCTATGGAGGGATTTCCCTCATATATTTTCTTATATACCTTCTGTTGGATGTGTTAGAGAGTTGGAGGTAATTCTAGGTGTATATTACATTTAATTCTTCAATTGTTTCACTTTTATGTGATATATCACAAATTTTATCTAATATTCCCTATTTTTAGGGTTTTTTCTAATTTCTTATTTTCTTATGATTTAGGCTAAACCAAAGGCTGGTACCAGACATGTGTATTCTTATATGTATAAGTTGTTTAACCCCTAAATTTTACCCATAGTCTTACTTTAATTTAAAGTGTGTGTGTGGGGAGGTTTTTCCAGTTTGTTCAGTAGTGACCTTAAATTTAAACTGGACATTATAATGTGGTTTTCCTTGATCTAGTGAACCTAATTTAAATATTAAAAGACCTGAATGGTGTTAAATTCTAATGGGGTGTCTTGCTTCATAAATTGACCCCATATGACTAATTCCTTTGATGAGCATGATGTGGATTCCATATAAAATAAAGGGTGGCCCAAAGGGTTTCCCAAGTTTTTAAATTAAGTCTTAATTTATAAATGTGTTATATAGAGCTTGAATTATTTTTATGAATGCTTAGTAAATTGTAAAATGTTATAGGAGTTATGAAATGGTAAATGATAAAATTGTATTTAAATGGATTTGTGTCTTGTGAAATAGGAATTGGTGACATATTCTTTATCCCTTGTGTTAAATAATGCATTTGATGGATGTTTCCAAGGGTAATTCCCTAGTTTAGAAATTGGAACCATAATTGATTAATATCATAATTAATGGAAATATAATTCGTATAAAATAAAATGGTGAGATTATGTTTTTATATTGATAAAGAAAATTAGTAACCCATGGGTTATGAAATGGGGAATGAATTTTACAGTATGAGTTGATGACTTGTGAATTGAAATGAAATTTTAAATAGAATTGGTAAATTTTGAAGATGTGGAGAAATGTGTAAAGGAATTGAAGTGATAAATTTTAATGGATTTTATAAAATATTATTATTATATGTGTTGGTTATGAAAATTACCCAATAGGTATTATTGAGATATTAAACAAAACAACCCTTTAGGGTGGTCCATGATACTAAAGAAAACACCCCTTTGTGGTGGCCCATGATACTCTAAAGAAAACACCCTTCAAGGTGTTTTGTGATACTAATTAAGACACCCCTTGGGGTGGTCTGTGATACTCTAGATAAAACACCTCTTTGTGGTGGTTCATGATACTAAATAAAATTCCATTTTTTGGTGTTCTATGGTACTCTAAAGAAAACACCCATAGAGGTGGTCTATGATATTAAATAAAACACCCATTTGGGGTGCTGTGTGGTATTCTAAAGAAAACACGCTTCTGGGTGGTCTGTGATACTGAAGAAAAAACCCCATTAGGGTGGTCTATGATACTCTATTAAATACACCCTTTTGGTCTGGTCTTTGATACTATAAAGAAAAAACTTATAAGGTTAGTCATGATACTATGTTTGGAATGGTCACCATGATGTGATAAGAGACACCCTATCACTGTATGAAAAAATTATGGTTGATTAGGGTCACAGACCTAAGGATCGATGGTGTTATAGTCTTATATCAAGTGTCACTATGAATCCCTAACATTGGTGGTCATTTAATTCGTTTTATTTAAATTTCATAGAACATTTTAATTGTATCTCCTACCATCCACTTATTTTATCATACTTGTTATGTTTAGGGATTTCATTGGTGGTAACCTACATATTTGTACACACACTATTCTTAGGATATCATGGAATTTAGGTACTCAAGAAAATGATACTTGATTGTAGGTATATGTTTAGGCAAGAACCAATGCTTGATGACTGGATTACTAGTATGAAGCATGGGATTTACAACTAATCTAGAACTTGGGAATATTTTCATGTTTTTTCACTATTTTTTTCTTATAGTATTTTGGGTTCTAATGTATATGATTTGTTGTTGATTTATTCCTTTTGATAACATGTAAAATATAGTTTTTTTTATATATGATGGTTTATTTTGATTATTTATCATCAATTTCATGGGTATTTATTTTAATAAATTTTTATCTATATGATGTATATGATTACCTTTATTTACATTATTGTTATTACTTGATATGAGGGTACAGTCTCCACACTATACCACCTTAGAAATGTGATTCTGGTTGATATCCTCTAGCGTACGGGGAGGCATATCTGAGGCATAGTAGTGACCTCTAGTTCAGGAATCAATTAGTGGTTCAATGAGGTAATATGTTACATATAAAATAACTAATACTCACATGCACATAATATGACTCTAGAGGTCTAGGTTCTATGTGAACATGGGACACAACCACATAGTAAAACATTATTTTCCCCTACTGATACCAACTGGACTTTTCTCATTGATCTTCCAAATATTCAAAGGGATTTATCGACTCTATCCTTTTCTAGGAAAATTCCAAAATAAAATCACAACTCAAATTTTGTGAATCTTGAAAATATTCCTTACCAAAAAAATCAATTCCATCCACAAGTCACCCCTACTCATGGAATTAAGAGAAACTATAGATCATTGAAATAAACACAGATATGGTTTGTTAATTTTAAACCATCATATTATAGTATTTTTCTCCCCACCTTTAAAGGGAGACCTATAAACTACCACACAAGAACCATAAATTCATATCAAACCTTTCCATGGGGTGTATCAACTTAATATTCTTAATCAAACCCATAAGAGATTTTAGAAAAATATATTTGAGGTCTTATTCACCTCTTAATCATCACCCAACAAGGAACATGTATAAATGTTTACATCCCCAGAAATAAGGACATCACTAGTCCCAAATATGAATATTTTCTCTACCATCAATAGAAATCACAAAAACTTCCCTTTAATTCCAAATAAGATCAAATCCACTGCCAAAGTGGATGGTCCTAGACCATTTAGATGACCTTCTTCATCAGCTTCATGAATAACATCAACCAGCTGAGAAACATCCTTCACTATATAGATAAATTTTCCACATTATTAAAATCAATTCTTGATTAGACCTACCCCACCAAGTACTCATACCTTATTAGAAGGACTTATTTCAAAACTACCCATCACACTGCTAAAGATACACCTTATGGAAATACCACTATCTAACCTTGTAATAGGATGACATACTCCCCACCTTTAGGATAATCTATCATGTAAACTACCTAAGAATATATGGTCATTCAAGATCCCACAACCAATGCTTCCGTGTTGGGACTCCCTCACTCAATGAATATGTGAGAGACACAATATATTCATTCAAAGGAAGGCTATATCACCCTCTCTAATCCAAAAAAACAATAATAAGGTCAGATTCTTAGAAATATCCTCCATTTATTAAGCACATAATTCCTACTAATAGAATCTTATACCATGTTATAATTATTCCACTCTGATCACATAATCCATCATGGCCCAAAACTCATGGAGTCCAACCATTACACCACCATCATATATAACATTCCTTATAGGATGGAATTATCATATCCAATAATCACACCTCAAGAGTCTATATCTAATTTGGTATTCTTGAAAAAATATAAGAAAAAACCTTAATTGTTAGGATAAATCATATTAAATTAGGGTGTAACTATTTAAAACCACTATAGGTGATTCAAGGGTCTCACAAACCCATAAGGGGTTTTCCTTACTCTAACAGTATCACCAGTATTTTAACATACCCATAGTGATACTTGAATTCTACAAATGTAATATCTTTCTCATGATACCAAAGACAAGTCTAATCAGTCTAGAGTTCAACCAAGAACTACCTTTCTCATTTTCACTAGTCCTATAGTTCACATTGATCCTAATGAAAACTTATTTCAATAGGTCTCCAAACTACACCATCAACTTATTAATATTGGTTTGGATATCTGGTAAACTACATAAAGTATCAGCACTACCTCTAAAAGTATGACAATACAAAATTTGATCTCTCAATGTGGGTATCCTTGGAACATTATGAAAAACAATATTTTCATATTCCTTCACAACTGTAGGAAACTGCTCCATTGTACCATCCATAGCACACAAATCTAAACTCACCAACTAGTAGATAATTAGTTGTAATCTTTTAAGGGTTAGCCTACTCATCCCACCTAATGATCCCACTCACCACTATAGGTGTACCTGGCCTATCTGATCTAGGATGATAATAATCATGAACCATAAAATCCAAATCAAATATGATAATAGAATTAATCTAGTTTCCCCATGTATACGATTCAAATCTACTCATATGGACAGTTAAAATTTTCTTTTTTGGTCACTTTACTGGTCAAAACAACACTTTCATACAGTATATAAAAAACACTGAATTTAAATGAAGTCTTTATATAATTTAAGTAAAAGATTAATTAAAAAATAAAAAATTAGAAATTATTAGCATTAAAAAAACTAGACTCTATATTTCTAAAATATCAATTTATGTCTTTCAATTAATTCAAAATGAATAAAAAATTAAAATTTAGATTTGATCTATTTAACAATTTAATTCAAAATTCTCAAAAAATTTCCAAAATCAATTAACGACCTAGGATTTATATTTTGGAATTAATTTATAATAAAAACATAAAGAAATTTGAATATGTTATCTCACATAACTTCTATTATGAAACCTTCATTTCAATCTATGATACTTTTAGTTCAATTATGATTTAATTGGATCAACCTATAACTCTTTTCTTTTAACCTAGTTTGTACATGATCATTTTCCTCTTAGGTACTCTAACCTAACTATTTATATATTAAATATTTAAATTCCATTTAAAACTTTTATAATGGTTCATAAAGAGAATGTGAATATCTAAAGTATATAATTTGGGGGGTTCAATCCAGGTGTTTAGTTAGAGATACTTATCATGCATTGAGTGACGATTTAGTTAATACCTAAACAACCTTTTTTAGAGTTATTACCCCTAGGTGGATCTCTGTTAGAGCCTGTATCCACCTGTTTGTATCTAGACAGGGATATTATTTCTTGGAAAATGGGTAATTTTTTACTTTACTAAACTTTTAATAATTTTTCCTATACTTATAATTATCCATGTGGTTTTTAATAATGTTTTCTCATCTTGAGACCTAAATAATATAAACTCTCAAATCAGTGAACATTACCTTAACATTAAATCGTATACCAAACAAAAGGGTTATCTATACCTTAATAAATAATTATTCCTAAAAACCTATAAAAATATCCCAAAATATCAGTAATCACAAAATAAAAATACAATCACATAATACCTAAAAATGGGTATTTATGCCTTTGAAATTAAGATTAACCTTATACTTATCAACCCATAATGGTATCCACAACTATTAAATTATCATAATCGGATAACTTCATAAACTATAAATTTATCTAAACCCTTATCTAATACTAACTGAGGCTCCCTAGACCTAAACCCCCATATATGGTGCTAAAAACAATTACATTTATTTTGGGCATGATACCAACTGAGACGACATAATCTAAACATGAATATAATTTATAATTTCAAGAACCATGCTATTATTTTATCTAAACTAACACCCAACCCATCATGAGACAAGTCTCAAGAGGCATTCTCAATCATCCTAGGTTCATGACTAGAATCTTGAATCAATGATATCATAGTGGGAATTATTTAGAACAATAAAATCTAGGATCAAATAACCAAAATAGAGCATGTATCCAAAACCAATAACAAATAAATCTCAATAAATTCTTAAACATGATCCAAATATAACAACAGATAAATAAAATGGAAACCAAAAAAAATACAACCAAACCGGAAATGTCATGATCTCCACATGACCTCTTGGTCACAACCATCCATAAGACCAGCCTACTCAAAAATATAGCCTAAACTAGAAACCTAAACCTTAAAAATAGCCTTGTTCTACCAACACCAAGAGGCACTAGTAGGGTGTGTGAATAAAATTATCAATAGGTAAGAACCACATATTCCATGCATTCCCTTTTTTGAAACTGTCCATAAACATTAGTTTGAAATATATTTAGAAAATAGAGTTTATCATTTTGAATAACCAAACACAACCTTCCAAGAAAAAACCCTTTTTTGAAACAACACACACTACTTCCATTTTTAAAACTGATTCCCATTTTAAATCCCATTATATATACAAAAACTAAAATAATATACCAAACTAGGTGATCAAAAGAAATAATTGAAAATAAAGAAAATAGTATAATCAAGAAGGAACTAACAAGTATACAATCAAGTGCAGCATAATAAAATATAACATATAGAAAATAATAATGGGAATTTCTTAAACATCTCTAGAAGAAATATATATATATTTAATCATTTTAGACTCACCTATCAGTATATGGTGTATCCTTATAGTCAATCACCAACCAGGATGCTCTAAACTAGCCTCATTAGTGGTACATACCGCCTAGCCTCTCACACATCTACGGGTACCAACCTATCTAATCAGGGTCGATAAGAAATCATCACTCGACACTCCAGATGACACCCAGTAATCCTATGATAACAATACATGGAGAATGGTGAGTTCATCATAAGAATGGAATAAAACAATAACCGATATATCCAACAGTACATGTCTATCCCAAACTCTAACACCACATATGCGATGATCCTTTCCTTAGAGGGGATACCATAGAGTTTCCCATTACACATCAATCCATCCACAAATTCAAACTAGGCCTAAAAATCACATGAGT
Organism: Viscum album; assembly: GCA_963277665.1. NCBI lineage: Eukaryota > Viridiplantae > Streptophyta > Magnoliopsida > Santalales > Viscaceae > Viscum > Viscum album. Next base: position 520,628,476 of record OY728141.1, read on the forward strand.
CTCAAAACAAATTTTCAAAACTCCACAAGGTAGGAACAGACCCTTATAATTTTCAATCTCAATCCATTTCCAAAACCATTTCCAAAACTAAGTATAAAACAAACAATGTGTTTAAAAGGTTCCAAACGGGCATTTATATCAAGTTGTTTATCAAACCAAGAATCCAAGGTTCCAAATGTGATAAAATTTAAAAAATAAATTTGAAAACACATTTGATATTATTTAGGACAAAATATTCCTTTATAAATATTTGGTGTTTTAGAAGAAAAATTTGAAAGTAGAATAACTAGGGGAGAGAATAAAGGATATGGGATCGTGTTCTTAAATACAGACTCAAGTGGGAATTTTTCTAATGTAAGACATTAAAATTTGTGATCCCATCCATATATTCACCTCGTGCACACATGGATGTTCCCACATCTAATAAAACACTTGAAGCATCAATAAATTACACAAGTTCCAATTTAAGAATATAAAGAAACTTGTAACCATTTTACACATAACTATCAGACTATAAAAAGTACCCAATCCACACACAAAACCTAATTTACAATTAAAAAAATTACTAAAACATAGTTATGTCCAAACCAATCCAAAGAAACCAATTTCACCTTTAAATTCCAAGTGTCAATTTTACAATCACTTTACATACATATACATATAGTAATAATTAAGAAAAGACTTTAAAAACTCATTTTCTCCAAATCACCACAATAAGAACATCATAAAAATTAAAACTAAAACCCAAAAATCTTTATTCACACATCATATAAAAAATTTAGGATCAAGAATCAATGGTATGTTTGGGAAAGGAAAATAATGTAAACACAAACCTCAATAGTGTTTGCATGGAAAGAAAATCCAAGAGAATGAATAACTAAGCCCAATGGATAATTAACACACCCTAACATCAAAGAAACACAATCCAAATATCAACACTAGCCTCTAGAGTTATTCTAAGAGAGAACCCACCTAATAAGAACCATAAAACTAGGAGAGGAAGAAGAGAATATAAGGAAATTGACCAAGAAATCCAAAGAAACCTGCAATAGAACCTTAGAAGATCTTAAACCATGGAAGTAGAGGAAATTTAAGAGATATTGGGAGCCTCTATGGTGTGCCTAAGTTTCTCAAGGGAGGATAAACCTGAAATGGGTTTAAAACATAAGAGGTGAAAGATAATAATTTCATGTTTTAAAGAACCTGGGCAACTTGCATAGTTTGAACGCATGGTTTTCCAAACCATGTGATAACTGTAAACACCTTACTGGAGGAGGATGATTCCCATATGGGATGGAAACACGGTTTGGGAAACCATGCTCCAACTATTCAACTCATCTCTGTAAAATGTTAGATCCATCCCACATGCTTAACACACGGTTTAAGCTAACCATATGCAAACTATGCGCCTAAGCCCAGACACCACCAACAGGCCACACAGTTTCTTCATTGTCTCAAATAGTTTGTACCAATCCATTCTTATACCATGAAAGAAAAACTATTCAAGAAAAAACTTAAATGGAAACACCCTCATCCTTAACTATTTACATGTTTTACCCTTAAATCATGCACACAAATAATGTAAGGAATAAAAACCACCTAAAACTTCAAAAATTAAAAAAAATCACATTGGGAACTCAACCCAAACCTTAACCAAGGATCCAATACCAATAAAAGAATAAAAGAAAAGAAAAACCATCGCTAGGGTGTGATAATTCTCCCTGATACAAAAAATTTCTTCCCCCCAAAAGTCACCCAGTCCAATGAGGAACAAAGGTCAGGCTCAAAACTAAAAAAAGTATAATGAAACCAAAAACCATGGTTTTTCCTTTTAACACCACAACTCACACCCTACCATCTCTAGAGAAAATCTCAATAAGGAGAACCATGGGGAAAATAGGAGGGTTCTTCCAACCATAAAAAGACCAACTATCACATATCAACACCATGACAACACTACGAGTTAGACCAATGCAAAAAATCCTAAAATTAACCAAACCCCCACCACATGGGGAAACTCACAGAAGGGACTCAAACCAAAATGGTGAGCCAACCCATGATTCATAATTTCCACAAGACTCAAGCATCTCCAAAGTGAGAAAAACTAGAAATCCAAACTAATCCGCAAGGCTAACCACATGAGATTCTCAAAATGTATCATAACCACAAAAATTACATGAAAATAGGTCCACCAAGTCTTTTACAATATAATAGGAACTTGCATAAACATGGAAAAATAAAAATATAAATCTTAAACCATTCCCACTCGAACACCAAGTAAAAATCTAGGACAATGTTCCCCACACCCATGATTCTTGGATGCATGAAGAGCTTCACTCTGGGGATTATGGCTAAAGCCATGATTTCTTAAAGCATTAACATCCCCACATTCAAGAGATAACATCATCCACCTGAGACTTACTATTCTAGAAATTATTCTTTTGAAACTTCTCTAAGGGAACCAAATAGCCACATTGCTAATAAGCCTTCATAGAATTATGACAGGGCGAATTTAGATGCCCAAACTGACCACACTGGAAGCATACGAGTGAAAGGTCCAACAATTGAGAAGTCATAATCGAAAATTAAGACTCCTTGGGAATATGTTCCTCTGTAACACACTCTTTACTATATAGGGAACTTTCATGAGTACGAGATAAATTGGTTCACCAACCGCATTTTACTTCATTTCAAGAACCAATTAAGCTAGAAACACCTCTTCCACCAACTTCTAAAAATGTAATTCACCATATTTGAGAACTCTATATTTAATCCTCAAATAATGACCCTAGAAAAAAAGAGGATCCTTTAGATTAACCTTTGATTCTATCTATGGAAAAAAGGAAACCAACTCCAGGAAGTGGTCAACACAGTCCTTAACCATCCACTAACCTTGCTGAACACCCAAACGTTCCTCCACTTTCCTCACCTTCACCTCCTTATCTATAGACCATTGAATGAATGTTTTCTTAAAAAGTTCCCAAGACATCCCAACTTGAAAATATACTGGAATTATCACCTTCCACTAGTCCAAACCTAAACCTTTAAATAAAACCAAAACAACATGCACTCTCATGGTTTTGGAAGTTCCCAATGACCTAAAGACACCCTTGACTCCCTAAAGCCACTCCACAGCCTCTAATAGACCTTTTTAACCATGGGAAATGGGAAAAAACTAAGAAGGAATCAATCCCACCAATTCAATGGGAGTCTAAGTAGGGCCAACAACTGGAAGAGACTCACTAAGAATCTTTGGGATCTTTCTAGGAGGCACACTCTATATAAAAGAAAAACACAAAACCCAAATCAACATCCAACCAAAAATCCTGGCTCATAAGCCAAACACCACAAAACAAATCCAATATCCTCATTAAAAACTACCACTTCCATTCCAAAATCCAAAACCTCTTTATTACAAAGTCACTTTTAAAAATACCCCACTCACTTTCAAATCCAACTTAAATACCAAAACCCAATTTTTATAAACAAAAACCAATGCCTAAAAATCATTTTCGTTTGGAAAATCCTTCTTCCCAGAAACCCATTTTCATTTTTAAAATTGTATCATGCTGACCAAAATCAAACAAAAACACAACTCACACCAAACTCTAAGAATAGGGAACTAGTGTCTATGCATAACTTGGTAACATGGTTAGTCGGTCATGCCCTAGGAAAGGACCAACCACTAGAAGGACCTTGAATTGTGCACTCAGTCTTGACATGGGTCACTAATCCACGTAAGCCCACCGCACATCACTATTTCACCTCTATTTTCATTCCTCATTCATACCCTAAAAACAAAAACAAAATACTCATATCTCGGACTACCCCTAGAAACTAGAGGCTCAAGATGAGTAAGAGTTCGCAATGCTCTTCCCATACCTACCTCTAGAGTCCCAATAGTCCTATCTACAACTACCACATGCCACAAATAATAAAGGGTTCCTATAATACCATTTTTTCATGAACCAGTCCAAGCTTTCATCCAACTGAAACGTGTCCCATCCTGATACAATGACTGAGAGGCATTCCTAAACCTCATGGGCTAGCGAATAACACCAGGCATCAAAGATATCATAGTGGGAATGATTTTTACCAATAATAACCAGGATAAAATAACCAAAATAGAGCATTATTCCAGAACCAATAACATCTGAATCACAATAAATTCATAAATAGGATCCAAATATAACAACAACTAAACAAAACAGAAAACAAAGAAATGCTACAACCAAAATGGAAATGACATGATCTCCACATGACCTCTTGCTAACCACCATCCATAAGACTAACCTAATCCAAAATAAAACCCAAACTAGATACCTGAACCAACAAAATAGCTTAGTTATACTAACACAAAGTAGAACAAGTAGGGTGTGAGCATAAATAGCTCAATAGGTAATTACCATAGTTTTCATACATTTCCTTTCCCTAAAAAGTCAATAAACACTAGTTTTAAATACATTTATAAAATAGGGGTTTTCATTTTGAATAACTAAACACATCTTTCCAAGAAAATCCTATTTTATAAAAAATACATACTACTTCCCTTTTTCAAATTGATTCCTATTTTAAAACCCAATTGAAATCATAAAACCAGAAGAATATACCAAACCAAGTGACAAAAATAAATACCAAAAAATAAATAAAACAGTACAAGCAAGAAGTAACTAACAAGAAGAAAATAAAGTGCATCATAATAAAATAGAACATATTTAATAATCTTGAAAATTTCATAAACATATATAGAATAAATACATATAAATACTTGGTTTGGACTCACCTTCTGGCATATTGTGTTTTTCTATAGTCAATTAAAAACTTGGCTACTCAAAACTGGCTCCACTAGTGGCACATCCCACCTAGCCTCCCACACATTTAGAGGGTACCAACCCATCTAATATAGGTCAATAATAAACTATTACTCAACCCTCTAGATGATACCTAGGAATCCCATGATAATAGTGTGTGAAGAATGAGGAGGTCATCACATGCATGGCATAAACCAATAACCCACAGATTCCACCATGCATTCCGAGCCGAAACTTTGATACCGCCTATGTGATGACCCTCTTTTTAGAGTAACTACCATAGAGGTTCCCATCACACATCAAGACATCCAAAAGTTCCAACTGAGCCTATAGAACACATGATTTTCAAAACCAATTTTCAAAACTCCACAAGGTACCGACCAGACCTTATCAATTACGATCTCAATCCATTTACAAAACCTTTTCCATAACTAAGTAGAAAACATACAACATAATAAAAAGGTACCAAATGGTCCTTTATATGAAGTTGTTTATCCAACTAAGTATCCAAGGTTCCAGGCAGGATAAACTTTCAAAAAAAATTGAAACCACATTTGAGATCATTTATAACCAAAGAATATTTTATAAATATTTTTTTTATAAGAACCATTTCAAACTATAAAAATTAGGGGGGAGAAGTAAGGATATGGGATGGTGTTTTGAAATATGAGTTCAAGAGGGAAATTATCTAATAGAAACCATTGAAATTTGTGATCCCATCCATATTTGAACCACATGAACACATGGATGTTCCCAAATCCAGTGGAATACTTGAAGCATCACCAAATTACACAAGTTCCAATTTAAGAATCAAAATAACCTTGGAACAATTTTACAAATAACCATCAAACCATAAAAAGACACCTAATACACACACCAAACCCAATTCATAATGAAAAAAAAATTATCAAAACATAACTATGTCCAAACCAATCCAAATCACCAAATTTTACACTTAAAGGTAAACTTTCATTTTAAAAAACACTTTACATACATATACATATAAGAATAATTAAGAAATCCCTTTGAAAACTCATTTTCAAAAAATCACCACTATGAAAACAACATAAAAATTCAAAATAACCCACCACAATAATGATTTTCACATCATATAAAAAAATTAGGAATTCTCAAGCATCAATGGTATGTTCTTAAAAGGAAAATAATGGAAACACCTACCTCAACGGTGTTCACATGAAAAGAAACTCCAAGATAATTAATAACTGAGACCGAGAGATAATATGTACACCCTAACATCAAATCATCACAATTAAAACATAAAACCTAGACTCTAGGGTTCATATAATAGATAAAAAATCCAATAATAACCAATAATCTAGAAGAGTAAGAAGTGGAGAGAAGGAAATTGACAAATAAATCAAAAGAAACTCACCTTAGAACCTTATAGTAGATTCACCCGTGGAATAAGAGGAAATAGAGGAGATATTGGGATCTCCCATGGTGAACCTAGGTTGAGAAAGGTAGGATAAATCCAAAATGGGTTTAAAACATAAGAGGAGGAAGATGATAATTTCATGTTTTAAATAACCTGGGAAACTCGCTCAGTTTGGCTGCATGGTTTTCCAAACCATGTGCCAACCCTGCGCACCCTACTAGAGGAGGATCACACCCTAATTGGAAAGACAAATTGTTTGGGAAACCATAGTCCAAACGTGAAACTTATATCTATCAAATTATAGATCCATATCCCATTCTTTCCACATGATTTTAGCTAAGCATGCATAATTCATGCACCTAAGCCCAAACATGACCAACAGGCAGCATGGTTTCTCCTTTGGATCGAATGGTTTGGAAAAAACCATGATCATACCATGAAAGACAAAATATTCAAGAAAAACTGAACTGGAAACACCCTCAACCTTAACCAGCCACACCATTTATCCTTAAATTGTACACACAAATCATGAATAGAGACAAAAACCACTTGAAACCTACGAAACTCAAAAAATCACATTTCGAACTCAACCTGAACCTCATCCAAATATCGAATGCTAATAAAAGAATAAAATAAAAGAAAAACGTGGTAAAGGTATGATATATAATAATTCCATTAATTTAACATTATATCTTAGATATATTCACATAACCCCATAACCCAAAAGTTTAGTGTCATTAGAGATTAGCTATAAAAAATATTATTTCACTTTTTTACATTAACATTTCTCACAAAATCTATAAAGAGGACTTCCTTTTACACATAATACTTTTTATAATTTTCAAGATAAATGGGAAATAAAATAAGGGGAGAGATCAAATTCTTAGTAATGGAAAACTTATTAATGATTCATAAATATTTGTATCATAATAATATGAGAAAACATGAGAATTGAAGAAATATATGGTTAAAAATACACGGAAAATTTATATTTGTCCATAATTTATGATATAAGGACATGTAATATCAAATTAACAAACATATACCATGGAATAAGATTGAATAATCATTAGATAATAATCAAGATCCATCAATCAAAACATAAGCATATAATATATGAATATGGAATGATCATAAGTATAGGAAACCAAAACATCATGAACACATCTAGCTACAAAATTTCCATGATCAATCTTATGAACATAGATAACTACATCATGCCCATGTTTAATCTTGTAAACATGGCTATTTGTATTATGCCCATGCTCAATTTTATGAACATAACTAATTGCATCATTTCCACAATCCACGTCATTATCTCATGAGATGTAAAACTTTAACCAATGCATTGGAGGTCTATATAAGGCCCCACCCATATAATATTGATCATCCATATGCATGTTTTTAATAAAAAAATTCATCGTATATCCTATCATAAAGAACCCATGGAATGAAAAATTGGTTTGGTAACATTTCTGAATTCTTTCACAAAATGACCTCATGAGTTAGATCGATTGATACCAAAAATTCAATCACACAAAAGGATTTTTTGATAAGGTCATTTCAAGGGTGATTCATGAAAAATTAATCAAAATGATATTAATATTTTAAAGATAAATCAAAATCATGAAAATAAATTTCATAAAACATTTTTAACATTATCATAAAAAGAAGAATTTACAAGTTACATTCAAAAGTTTATTTTAAGAAGTTGACATGAATTTTTTTTAACACTATTTGGAAAGGAGTCTCAAAAATGGATCCTTTAAAATAAAATAATGGTTTTCTGGAAAAAAAATGTGGAGTGTAATATAAAATATAGGATTTTTAAAGGGAATTTTTTTGATATTTAAAAATACTTTTACTAAAACCACAGTGTTAAAAGAGTTATAAAACATACTTTATAAAAGAGTTGAATATAAATATGCATATCACAGGAAAAAAATACAAATTTTTATTTCAATATAATAGAGTAGAACACTTTTTGTAAGAATTAATATGGAAATAGATTAGAAATGTCTTATTGGAGAGGAAAGGAATTATTCTTAATGATGTTATGCTTTTATAAAAAATTAAATTCTGCATGGAAGAATATTTTAATTTAAAAAAATTTAATTTCATTAAAGATGAGTAGGAAGTACCATATAATGATATATTATGGTAAAATAACCCAAACATGGAAGAAATAAGTTCAAAAAACATTATAACTCAAAGAAAGGATATTTGAGTTATCAATATATGTTACCTTTACTCTCAAATTCCATTAATTTGATTTAACTTCCTATATAATAAACATAACAATATTAATAACATAATTAAAAACCATATTCATATCTATTAAATTTTTTTAATAATCTTTTATATTCATTAATTTAATAATTATTACTTATTTTTAGTTACTTTCTATTCATTCATAGTTAGTAGTTTTATCCATTTATAGTTTTTTTGTTATAAAAGTTCTAGTTATCACTTCTATATTTATGAGTTCTTAATATGTATAATTTTAAAGGTACTAGAAATATAACTTCCATAGTGATGTTAGAAGTTTCATTTTCATTCTATGGATATTTTTGGTATGATTTGTTAATAAAAAATCTAAAATGAGTTTACTTCGGAAACATTTATCATACAATGGGTTGTTTAGTAAACTTGAGTTGAATATTAATATTACCATTAAAGAAATAAAAAAAATTTATTTACATATTAATTTCATATATTTATATAAATTAAGTTTCCATAATAATCCATGATAAAAATTCATAGTATTGTTCATGTAAGTGGTTAAACTAACCTAAACAATAAAAAGATCGAATTAATTTGATAAGTATGATTATGGTATAATTTTATTAAATTATCATCATTCCAGAATTATGATAACATATTAAATTTATCATTATTATATAATATTACTAGTATTTAATATTTTTAATCATTCATGGTATAATAATTTTAACACCATTCATGTATGAGATAATACTGACTCAAACAAGAGCATGTTATAATGATTGAATGAATAATAATATGTTATTACTTAATGATAATATTAATTTTACAGATTCTTAATTATTTAAAAATACATGTTAGTGTTGTGATGACTAATATTTAAGAAGATATAGAATAATAAAATATAGAATAATTATTAAATAGAAGAAAATACTTACATAGAATAATTTAATATCCTCTTGGAAACCTCCATCATTATGAAAGGATTTTGGAAATATCTAGGGAATAGAAGCTCAATAATAAAGGAGAGGGTTATTTGGGAAAGAAATGTGGTATATTAGAGGGAATAATTCAATTTTTTGAAGTTTTTTTAAAGTGTTGGTGGAATTCCCTTTTTATAAGTGAGGGAGTAGAATTATTGTAAATAATTAAAACTTAATATAAAAAATAAAGTCAAATTTTAAGGCATGTGGGTTCAAATTTGGATAACAATGAAGGAAATGTAAGGGGAGGTTTAGAGAGTCCTTTAATACTCATTTAAAGATATTTTTTGAAGATATATTAGGTTTTAACCTTTATTTAACACTTTTACTATGATTTTTAATTTCACCTAGCCTGAGCCTAGCCTATACTCCCATAAACTAGGTTGTAGTCCACTATTTAGACTAGGTCAGGCCAGATCGATCCATCAGGTTTGTCTAAGCCACCGGTTGGGCTAAATTGGCCTTTTATTATTTTAAAAATAATAAAAAAAATATATATAATTAGTCATTATATCTTAAATAATTTATATGTGTGTCTGTGTTTGTTTATTTTATATTCATATTTATCTATATATATTATTGGAAATTTATATTATGCATTAAAAAACATATAAAGATTTGTTTAAAAAACAACCATTACAAAATATATTTTTTTTAAAAACTACCTAAAAATTAAACATTAATAATTTAAACTATTTAGTTGTGATGATAAAAATAAATATAATAGGGAATATATATTTAATAAAAAATACATTTTGAAATTATTCCATTACAAAATCACATTATAGTAAACATAAAAAAATAAATCATCTAACATTGATGTTTCTTCATTGGATATTGATAACATAAACTCATTATTAATGTTGAACTCATTGATAAATTCTTGTTATCGAACTTATGCATACAAATTACCCCTTATAATTATAAGGGCTTCAACTAGGTTTGATGTAATTTGTGTACAGTAATCACTGATAACTCTTCCACTTAAACTAAAAGTATACTTAGGTGTAATAGAAGAAACGGGTACACTAAGTACATCAAGGTAAATTCGTGTTAGTATAGACCATGCCTATTCATAATCTTTCCACCAATTTAAAATATTAAAATTATCTTCATTATCAATTGATGTATAGCCTTAATATCATTGAAATTTTAATGTACCTACACTAGATGATTAATAAATTCATCTATTTTTTATATTTTCCCATATAATTCCATGACCATAAGAAGAATTAATATGTTGTGTGGGTCATATACTAATATCAACATGTGTAATAACTTTATATTCATTATTTAATTGTTCTAAAAAATATATACCATCAAAGTGATATTCATCATCAAAAATATTTTCTACAAATATTTTCAAACCAGTGTCTTCAAACCTTGGATCCAATAAATTTATCATTCCAAAAAAAATAGATAATAAATGAAAATATTTATCAAATTTTTTTTTCATGGTAGTAAAAATGGGAATATAATATTTATAAGACATATATTTTATATAAAAAATTATATCTACTAAATCTTGTATTAAATTCGATGTAGGAATGTATATATGTGTAAACTATTGGGTATATTTTTCAAATTCTTGAAAACAATCTCTATATAATTACACTTAATCCCAAATATTTTCATTGGGGAAAATGATCCCATCACATACTATTGTAGACTAAAAACATTTATAGCTTTCCTTTTGTTTAAATATAATTTTAACATATAATATGTTGAATTTCATGTATTTTCTATATCTAGTTATACTTTTGGTTATTTCATGTATTCTTATTGAAAGATCCTTCTATGTACTTGTACATGATTAGTTAAACTATTAATAATACTAATAATTTTTTTAATAATATTTACAGAATCATTATAAATAGATAAACCATCTTTAACAATAAAATGAAAAATATGAATACAACAATAAACATGAAATATTTTTCTATCACATGGTAATTCTAATGGAGATATAAGATATGTAATTTTAGTATTATAATATAAATCATTATTTTTAGTATATTTAAATACTTTATTTTCAAAACCTCATATAGAAACATGATCTCTTAATGAAAATCCTAATGAATGACCACTATATATAAGTTTAACCAATTTGAGTAAAATAGATTTTTTATTTAATTTCTAAATATTATCGATTAAATGAGCATTAATGCATTGATATTCAATATGTTGATTAGAAGTCCATAAATCAGAATTTAAACAGTCACATCTATTTAAAAATACATGTAATATATGATTTAATATTATTAAATTTTTGTAAAAAAATATTATAGTATTTCACAAAAAAAAAGGTTTTGATTGAGGAGTAAATTCTCCTTGAACTAAATTAGTAAAATCTAAAAATTCACTATTATTAAAAGTTTTTTCTTTTAAAATTATATAATAAACTATCATATCTTATGCACGTATAGGATCATAAGAAAAATTGTATAATTTATTACTTCCTAATTGTATTTGTGTTCTAATATCCAATTGATTTCTTATAACATATGAATTAACATGTCTTTTAATGTGGCTAGTTCCACTATTAGAAGAACCACTAAGTAATTTAGAGAAATATTTAGATTTTTCTTTTAATGTGTTTGTACTCTTATATTCATTAACATAATTTTTTTAAAAGTGATCCCAAACAATATATTGATTTTGAGGACTAACTATGATGAAACATAAGGATGAGCAGATGAAAAAATTGTCAAACCGGGAATATCAACACTAGGAAAACCAATTGATTCAAGATCAACAAACTAATGAGGATATATTTGAAAAATAAAATAAATTATAAACATTAAAATAATAAATAAAATATTGAATTGAGGGTATGATCTAAACACAAAGTTTATGTTGTTATGCATGAACATCTTGAAAAGGTAGAATAATAACCATGATGGAGTTACGTATAATTTGAAGTGGCCCAATGGAAAAACTAGATAATTTAGAGTAAATATTGAGATAATGAAGATAAAAAAATATGAGGAACATGGGTTATTTATAAGGAAATATCCTCTATTTTTGTTTTTTTGTAAATATTATCAAATGTTCATATGGCCAATTGATTATTTTATTCACTTCACATGGGATATCACCCTCCCCCCCTCATATGATTATGATTTCTTTTAGATCAAATGTTCATATGATAATTTTATATTTAAAAAAAATAACAGGGATGGAGTGTATGAAACAGATTTCCAAATTTGGATTTTTTGGTTTTCTTAATAAATTTATTTAGATATTTGTATATATCCATGGTTATTTAAAACTAGGAACATTGCCTGAATTAGTTGGTCCGAGTGAAGCCTTGGAATCTTGAGGTAAGGGGTTCATTTCTCCTTATCAGTAGTTTCCCATACATTTTTTGTGGCGGAGTAGGATTTTATAGGTCAGGCTTCTTAGGGGGTAATGGGTTGGGTCGGCCTATATAGGTCCAAGCCTATCCCAATGGATAAATATCCCAAGCTCATCCCAACCTGAGGCAGGATTTTTTTGGGTCGAGCTACTTGGGCTTTCAAGCTGCTGGGCCCGAATTATATGCCTAACTTTTTCCATTTTTATCCTTTACCATGGTGACTAAATTTTTAACTAAGTAATTTACTTTTATGATGAAAAATAAAATTGCTCCTATCACAAAATTTTTTTATTTTTATTCTAAATATGTAATCCATTTTATTTAATTCACTTTTTAAAAGTGATAAATATTAGTTCTAAAATAATAAATGTATAATGCATTAAAAAGAGTTTAAAAAATATATTTTTAAGCATAAAAATTAGTTTAGGATAAAATTATAAAGGTTTATGATTTCCATGAAACAATTTATTTACTATTAATAAAATAATACTTATGTGACCTTCCAATAAAAAACTAATTCTACCTTTTGTGTACTTAAGTAAATGAAAAAGACAAAAAATACTTTTTTATTAGGATAAAATATTACTTTAGGTTTTAAAATATCAAACATAGTTTTATAAATTTAAAATAATATTTTTAAATGAATATTTTACTCCTTAAATATATATTTGGTAGATAAAATGTTTTATGAATTTTTAAGTCATGATTACATCATGATAATTTTATAAAAGATACGATATTGGTAAAAATTTTATTTTTATTATTCATCTAAAAACAATCATTTCAAAAAAATATTAAAAAATGACCCTAAGATAATTTTGAAATTATGAATCCAAAAAAGAAGTTAATTCTACCAAATTCAAATTATAAAATTTATAAAATTATCTTTTAAATTAAAATTAAAAATATAATGAAAACTCTCTTTTATAGAAAAATAAATTTTAATAATTTTAAGTGTTATTAATCTCATTTCACATAAATAAAAAAAATTAAATTAGATTCAATATATTGTTTTATATGTTGACATATTATATATCAACATAATTATCTTTTAAAAGTGATTAATTTAATTTATTAGTAAAAAATACATAACACTTTATGATAAATTTATTTAAAATATATTCCCTTTTAACATTAAATGTTATTAATAACATCCCATTAATTATTATCTTTTTAATCACTTGAGGTTTTTTCCCTTCTTGTAATTTTCTTAATGATATTGTATTCTCATAATGTATTAATGTTTATCATACATTATGATGAAATATATATTGGTTTTTTAGTTTGGTGTTGTGTGTAACATAAGATATTGAACATAGTATTAATTTAAGGAAAAATATATATATATTCTAAAATATTTTGGTGTTACAATTAATCCCATGAATTGAAACTTAATTTCTTAACTGATGTGTGGAGAGAAGCTTAAGAACAAACTTTGGTTCGTTACAAACTAACCTCTAAACCTAAGTTGGTTGTCTATTTTTGGAATCCTCTATTTGACGGGATGAGCCCATGATTACTAGATAATATCTTGGTGAGTAGATTCATGAGAGACTTGAAAACAAAATTTGGTAACTTTATGATGCATGTACCATCCTAAATATACCCTATAACTAATTCCTCAGAGTTACAAGTTGATCAATTGATTATTAGAGTCTTGGTGAATGTATACTTAAACTATCACACCAACACTAGGTTCTCTATTCTGAAATCTAAAGTAAAAACCATTTAATATTGTCTCCCTAAATTCATAAACCAAACCTTAAAATACCACATACTATAAACTCCTTCCTTAGGTCTTAAACCACTTAGATACCACTTTAAAACAACATGACCTACTAGGACCCCGCTTGGGTCAGTGGTAGACCAAGTGTGCCGGACTAAACCTGCCACCAATAGGTTAGGGGTTAATGACTATCACCAAGAAATCATAGCATACATGAGAGGCCTTAACCTATAACAGCATATAATAAACATTCATCTTAAATATAAAATACAACCAACAACACCAACAATATATATATATATATAACTAAACTATATAACAATGTATGCATGAGAAACCATCCAACAAGAAGAAGTCCATATAGGTAAATTCCACGGAATGAACATAATATATCAAATAAAGATCTCAAGTATGATAGAAAAGATAATGGGAAACACTTACCCACTATATGGACTCCTGGTTCAATCTCTAATTTCATTTATCATTACCATAAACCATCGTACGTTGCTATATATCAGCACTACCAACTTCACTAGCACTATGCCTTCCAAGGTCACTACCAAACTAAGAAACGTATGCACATACACAACACGTGCAGGAGCAGAGCCCATAAATGGGTAAATATAAATATACCTAGTAGGAACCATAAAACATGAATGAAATTAAAAACAATAAGTCATCTCAAAACTAAGGGAAGATCCAAATATTCTCTAAGGGTTAAGAAAATGAAGGATAATAGAAGAAACATAGTCTTCTTAGCTCATTTCCAAGAATGATCATATCACACAAACAACTAGAGATGTTAGACTACAAAATTACCCTTAAATACTAAATTTTATATCCTAATACTACATCATATCATGAATAAAACCCAACAAGCTCAAATATATTCAAAACCCACAACACCTAGACTACCCATCAACCATATCTACCCAGACCATATAACTTTCACACTGCCTTCATGTAACCATAGTAGGGGACCCATGCTTCATTGAGGTATATGTTTAATTCAAGGGATTACCAAAACATATAGAAAACCTAAACCTAATCAAGGTAAATGTATCAATTAATGGAATACTAGATCTATAAAATGAGGACCCATGCCCCATCTCATGTGGGATTTCAACTCAAATGGGGTACTCACACTTTGTTGGAATCAAGGGAGTAACAACCCCATTATCAAATATAGGACTCATTATTTGGTTCATGGGGATGTATTGAACTATAAAATATGAATGAGAGACTCACATCATGTCATCAATATGTTTCCATGGGATTCACTAATCCTGTGTTTGATCCAAATGTCTTAACTGAACCCTATCATTGCTTTTACAAATCTAATATCCAAATTTCTCAATGCACCCAATGAATAGTATTTTATGGAAAATAGGATCATACTTTCAAGTTGTATGTGAAAAAATGGTCATAATGGATTATTTAATTATCTGATTTTAGAATCCAATAAAGATGACATGAAAATTTCCAAAGTATATATAGTACACAACATCTGATTTACTAGATACAACATATAAGCTTCGGATTGTAGCTAGGTGTAACATGTCATCATACATCCATTTTTAGTCAACCTATATTGTTGGACTAGTAAAGTACATAGTATTTTGGGCACATGAGTCTCTCATGTTTGTACCACCATTATCCTATGTCGTGTGGTCCCAAACTACCTGGCATATCTAGATATCCACATGGCGTGTGGATCATGAGGGATTCCATGGGTGTGTACTATAGCCCATGTCGTGATATGTAGTTTGAACATGGAATATAATTCTAATTAAACTCCATGTATGTAAATTTGTAAGGTTTGGAGTGTTCTCTACCACACCTTGGGTCATGTAATTGGTTATACATAGTGTCTGGTTTGATATTAAACCCCATTTGATGTTTAGTTCCTTGGAAAATCCCTATCCTCTAATAAGAAGGATGAATATAGAATGTGATATAAAATCACTTATCATGTCATAATTAACATGGTTTTGGAAACATTATCTATTATTCAATGTAATTCACGACATATTTTTAGGGGATCACACACCATGTGATCAAAATTTTCAAATCTAGAACCTTTAATTGTTCACTATTCAGGAATTCTTCATTTTTTTGGTGCTATTACCACCAATCAACACGTCATATCCCAAATCCCCCATCACAACCATTATTTAAATCATTTGTTGATGCTCCCTTGACTGTTGTATCCACTATTATCATAGAACCAGGTCAATTCCCAAGCCCCCCACACAACCTCCTCACTGCTACCACACCAAAAATAGCACCATCATTGTTGTTCATTGGCTATCTCTCCTTATTAACCACCTATTTTCAAAATTTTGGTCAATAAAAGGGGTGGAAATGAGAATCTAATGATAGTAGTAGGAAAATCATGAATGGGTGGTTGGTGGGAGGGATACCAACCACCCCATTTTTCATTCACAACTACAAGTCACTAAGAATGTGGGAAAAAAGAACTCTTTGAATAGAAATTTAAATTATGGTTAAGAAGAATCATTCATGGTAAAAATTAATCCATCAAAATTCCATGATTCAAATAAAAAATATCAAAGAATTATTTTATGCACATCATCAAAAAAAATTAGCATAAAATAATTACGAAAAAAATATATACGATTATTAAGTTAATCCAATGATATTTAAATAATCTATAAATTTATTCCAATAGAATAAAAAATTGACATGTTATAAAGAATGAGGAATATGAGTCAATAATGAAGCTCTGCCTCTGTGGTAAATCCATCATCACTTTGATTCATTCTTATAAACCCCATCATCTCCACCAGATCCGCTCAAGTTCCCTAAAGAATGAGCTACAATCCTATATATCACTTAGGGTTTTTGTTTCCCATAGAGATTTATAAACCTAGATTGGGGAGTTAAACACTAATTTATATCATGGTAAAAGGTTAACTATGTATTTTAATTAAATACCCAAAATGGGACTGGCCTAGAGATCAAAACCTAACTAAAAATTACACTTTTGCTGACTAAAACCCCAAGTTATAATAAAAACCATGGTGTCATAATTTCCATATGAGAATATATTTGGGAGATATCGGCATTCATTCTTTCATGATAAATATTTATTAAAAAATATTTGAATTTCACTAAAACTCAACTTGAGGGTAAACACCATGTCCTAAAACCAATGAAGACATAGAAAAAAATCTAAGATTATTTACTATGATTAAATTACCATTCTACTCCTTTATAGGTCTAGAGACTTTGAAAATAAAAAATGAGTTATGTTATCCCAAGTAAAAACCTGAGTCACTATGGTTTCATTGGGTAACTTTCATTTTGTGTCACCTGATTATCAACCACATCTTGCATTTCTCAAAAAAGTTGAATTTTATCAAAGAATATACATTGAATAATTTTAGGCATGTTTCATTATGTAAATTTATGATGTCTTATTCATGAATCATTATCTTATTAATATATTGATTATATCTATTCCATTTTCTTCACATAACTCCCTGAATTTTTTTTATATTTGGAATCTCCTTATCCATTTGTAAACAATAACTTCTTCATTTAAATTTAGAGGTTATAGTTTCTTATAGAATACTTAAAAAACACAATAATTCCTTAGAAAAATATTCTAATTAAATATGTGGCATCAAAAGATACCATAAAATTCTTATCAATATTTTTTTAATGAATTTTTCATAAGTTTTCAACACTTCTACTTCAGATAGTTTGAGATATGTTTTTAGGGAAAATATTGGCAGTCACACAAGTATCACTCCATTGAATGAATCATAAATTTATTTAACTAAATAAAAAAATTTATCCAATCACTCTACTAGGATATGTATAAAATCCAAAATATGTATCAATGCTTGAATTTTTTCCTTTCATATAAAGTTTTCTTTCAAAATTTTATATGGTAGAGTTTGATAAGAAATGAATAATCAATGAAATACATGAAAAAATGATGCGATTGAAAATTAATTGGACAAGACACAATGATAGTATAAATGAACCTAAAGAATTTTATATATATATAGACAAAAAATTAACCCAAACTAAAAAAACCTAGATGGGAAAGACTAAGCCTAGATCAATAGTTCAAAACTAAATTACAACACAAACTACATCTTGAAAAACAAAATAACATTTGAAGTTTTTAAATTTCAAAAATTATGGTTTGGATACACTTTTAGGATGTTTTATAGAATATGCACTCAAGAATATCATTTGTCATACCAGTATTAAAAAAGATAGAAAATAAGACTTGAACACATGTTTACTTTGAAAACCAGCAATGAAGTCCCACATCAGAAAATTAATATCCTTGGGCGCCTCAAATATATTAAGATATAACATTTATGACTAGGTGAAACCACAAAAGTAAACATGATTAAATCGTTAAAAACACTTTTCACTTAGTATTGTGGGGGTTTCTAAGGTTGGGGTATGAATAGTAAAGTTGTTTCATCTTATAAACAAAACTTGGTAGAAAACTAACTCACGAACAAAGGGAACAAGTCAGAACCTCTCTCCATCAGGATGTGTAATTATAATTCCTAAATCACCCAAGAATATTTTCCATGCTGAAATTATATGCCACACGAGAAAACTATAACAAACCAACCTGGAATATCTTATATTTACACCCGAGTCAGTCCATCACATAGCTGGGGGCGTATTCTTGATCATCATGGGTTGAAAAAAAGTGTCATCAGCATAAACTATAAAAGTTGGGAACAGTTTCGCCAGTAAAAATTATAATGAAAAATGAAACCAAATAATAAATCAATAAAATTCTTCATAATAAAATCTAAAAGGTATAATAATAAACTCAAAAATATATCTAAATTACTAATACAAGGGATATAAGACCTCAGTAAAATAAAATAAAAGATACCACTAACTCCATGTGACACATGAAACCTTCTTATACCACCACCTCTATTGCTCCACAACTGACCTAATGGTCCAAATATCTAAGATATAAAGAGATTCTACTTTTACCAACAAAACATATCCAAGTTATACCATCTACATACACCCATGGGTGGGTGTAGGGTGTTAAAAAATAAATCTAGTATGATTCCACCAAATACACTATGTGTAACCTTTATAAAATAAACCATTACCTACTAGTTTGAACAACAAATATGAGAAGTAGGATTTTAATTTTTAATAAAACAAGTAACATGGGTATGTTAAATATAAAAAATTAAAAGGAAAACAAATTAACAAGTTTAATAAAGAAGTATAAGTATTTCAATGTATAATCATGGATTAGTAAGGATCCAATAAATCACCAAGGCAAGACCATAAGAGAACGAGGTTGGGAAAAATAAAATCATTGTAATAAAAATTTTTATGGTGTGAAAGATCCTCTAGGAAGAGTCTCATCATTCCCTAATTAAGGACCATAAATTTCTAACTAAAAAGATATCCACTAGCCATGGATTACCATGCACTAACAAGGGCACGTGATGGGAAAAACTAAATGATATTCATTGGGAATAGAAAACCCTTAGCTTAGCATGTTACGTGTCTCTCTTCCTCCTAAGTACCTTAGGTTTCCCATGTGTATTTAAATATTTCCATATCTCATGCATAAAACATGAAACCAACTTTTTATAACAATTTATCACCTTTCATCAAAACAAAATCATGTCAATGACTTTCAGTAAAAAAAATGTGGAAATCATTATATATAAAACATGCTTGAAAGAATGATTTTAATTAAGAAAAATTCTCTTTGTACCTTTGAAACTATTAAATAACAATTTCAGTGAATATATATAATTAATAAGCAATGATTCTAATAAAACACTTAAAGTTCATTGAATGTCATGCTTGGTATTTTAACGAACGTCGTGTGAGAAACTTTCAATTCAAAACCAAAAGAATTTCCTTTAAACAAAAACCTTTCCCAAGTCCTATATAAATGAAGTATATAAAAATATACAATCAATACCAGCCTCATAAATATCATATAATTCATTAATTTAAGTAAAAAAATTATTACAACATTTAATCATTAATGGTTCCTTAAATAAAGGAAAGCACAAAAAGTCACATGCCTTTAAGGATGATCTAATAGTTCGATCTAGTATTACCCATGAAATACCACTCTTATGGGCCTAGAGAAACATTTGAATTAAATTTGAAACCCAATACGAAAACATTCAAACAATCTGCCGAAGCTCTATAAGTGTAGACACTTATTGGCCTACCGTATGATGAAACTGAAACCTCAAACCAGGTACAGATAAACAATAAAATACTTCTCTTAGGATATCTAGTGGAAGACCCATGAATTTTGGGTATTTCACCTTGACATGGAAAAATACTCCAAATCCAACAACCCTAGAAACTATAAGAAAGGTACAAAGAAAGAGAGAAGATAAAGAAGAGAGGGGAAGAAGAGAGGGGAAGAAGACTTACTTTTGATTCCTGATAAAGATCAATATAGGAGAAGATTTTAATTATAAATATTTGTTACATTTTTTGTTGATATAATTATTAGTAATTTTTTAATACGTAAAATATTTATTAGTTATCTATTATATTATTTATTAAAAATTATTAATATATTAATATGGTATTAATATAATTAATAGCATTATATGTAATATTTATTGTAAAATAATGTAAATGATATAATTTTTATTTATAAAAATATTTACTAATTATTAATTATATCAATCTTAATATATTATGTTATATTTTTAATTAATTATGTATATAAAAAATAAGATAATATTTATTGTTAATTTTAATAATATTTATAGAATTAAAAATAATAATATTATTAATATTTAATAATTAATTTAAGAAGATTATTTATTATATTAATACTTAGTATTATTATCCTTATTATGTATAATAAATAATCATCTTAAATTAATTATTAAATATTAATAATATTTATTTAATTAAAAATAATAATATTATTAATATTTAATAATAAATTTAAAAATATTATCTATTATACATAATATGGATAATAATACTAATAAGTATTAGAATAAATAACAAATCATAATTATTATTATTACTAATGTAGTTATTAATATTAATGTTTCTTATTCATTCAAAAATATTTGTATGAATTTCTAATTATATATATTTATTGATTTATGCAACATTATGTGATATATTACTATATTTTTAAATAATTTATAAGTAATGATTTAAAAAACATATAACATGTATCAATCTAACCAACATTGGTGGTCCGGATACTCCTTTCTTCCATAGCCAGGTGTATATATAATGCATATAGATTGTGTATATCTATGTTTATGCTCTAAATACATTTCTCTTGTATATAATCCTTGGAACCTACCTCCACATCATCCTATGTGACAGGAAGTGGATAAACAGCCTTGTTGCCTATACCCTATCCTACCATCAAGGATAGTGGTTTCTAGCTGGAACTCTCTCTAAAATGTAAAGAAGATGGCTATTGTTCAATGGATGATGGGAAGTGGAGCTTTGACCTTACACTTGGGGACATCTCTTACGAGTATGCCCTTATACATGATAAATGCTACAACATAGTCCCACTCCCCATTGTTAGGGAAAGTCCATCTCATTTCTGATATGAGTAGAGTTTGTTAATCCCCAAGGGTGTAACCTGTTAATATCAAAACAATTATTGAAAAAACCAAAAATTAAAAAAAACATAAATGAAAAAAATCATAATATAAGAAATATCAGGAACGACAGTCAGCAGATCAGCAGGAAATGTAATAGAATGAAAGTCACATGCATCCAAGGTGCACTGTAATAGTTAACCATAGTGATCATGTGATACACCAGGTCAATATAGGGCTCCCATAATATGTTCACCAATACACAAGCTACAACAACAAGTGCATAGGGATATCTCAATCCTTGGAAGTTACTGCATTCACAATACATACTTTCAAATAAAACCACTAGTACTCAACCACTATTTCCTATAACCTGGTCATGAGAGTCTCTTACCAAAAAGTGGCCATGTACCCAGTTAAAGTTCAGACCATGGAATGTTGATGCATCATGAATTATCTAATCAATGAAACTTTGGAAATGATAACCAAAATGCATGCTATTTCTCATCCTCTAATAGAACTTTTTGGACACTTCAACAAAGTACTTCACACATTTGTAAAATGTGTCTTATATTAACCCTATGATCAATATTTTGAGTGTACCCTTGAATACCTCATTTATAAAATCCGCTATATTAGTGTTCATATGGCCATATCTCATGCCAACATCATATTCTAATGACCATTTATCCTTTGAAATATGAATCATATAATCATAAAAATATTGATTATCCCTTTAGATTTATTTAGAAAATTTATTGAAACTTTATTATTGGGTTTCATATATTGAAACCATAAGAGAATAATGTATTTAAAGGCTATTAAATTTTTATTCCAAAAAAATAAGTTCAAAAAAACATACCCAACTTGATGATCACCTTATTTATTACCTCATCTCTAAAATACTTATGTACATTAATATAAATATGTCTAATGAAATATTGATGATAATCATTTGGTTCTCTAGATGAATCCTCATCACTATTAACGGCCTACCATAAAAAAAATTCATTGACTTTAATGAATTGTTTACAATATGAGAAAGAAGTGATACATGGACTGAATGCTCAAAACAATCTATTGAACTTCACCTTTGAATGATCAACTTGGTGATCTTGGGAGACATACTCAACAATTTCCAAATGATAAATAATATAATTTTTGAGAGACAAAAATCCCAGAAGTTTCAAAAACATTTCTTATGATTCATCCCAATCACCATAAACCTTAACAATTTCCTATTGTTTTTCATTAATAGCTTTGCATTAGTATGTATTATATTTAAACAATTGTAGTGTTCATTTCTAAATAAGGGAAATAAGAATGTACTGACACATTTGTATCATCTCTATAATAATAGTTGATATAAACTCTATGTAAGAACCTGGATCTTCTTTTCAGTTATGTTTTTCCTTTCTGGTTGTTTTTGAGAAAAAAGATGAGTTTTTGGAAATTTTGGGAGTACATGTCATGTACTTTAAGTACACACTCTGTACCCGATTATTGCGGGTGACTGGGTACTGGTTGGGTAACGGCCGAGTACATGGCTGTGTGTGGTGAACTAGAGACCGCCTAAAGCGGAGGCCAGAAAAGGAAATTACACACCATGTACTTTTAAATAACACGTTGTGTACTTTCTTTTTTTCATTAAATGGACTGGGGCCGCATCTAATGGACATAATGCTCTTTTTATTCATTTGTCTCGACCAGGAGTGTCCGTACAGCCGCGAATCTTCTCTGAGCCCCTGAATCACCGTCTGTTTTCCGAATCGACCATCATGGATTGTTTTGGAATTTCATCAGTGAGTTATCCCTTTTACTTGAACATCATCTCTTGATTTCTCCTCTTTCACGAGTTATCCTCAGTTGAATGTTTTTAACGTTTTTATAAATCTACAGAGTTCTAGGGATATTCAAGGCCTATGGTTCACTTATATCGATTTCACAATGCTGAGGTAGGTGGTTTTTTCCTTTTCTTAGATAGTCTATGAATTTTATGTGCAAAATTTCCTAATACCCAAGAATGGGGTATTGCATGTTTATGGTTTTTATCCCTGTTATTGTCTATTATTCCTTGTTTATTTGGATAGAGGTTAATTGTTTTTGAAAAGGGTTATCTTTTCCAATCTATGGAAGTTTTTTCCATGTTTTCTTGTTTTTTACTACTTGGTCTAGATTTACCTGTTAGGCTGCTACTTTACTTTCCATGCCTAGTATTGTAGGATGGAGTGATTTTATCAAACATGTTGTGATATGTTGTAGACTGTTTAGCCAATTAGTTCTTGAAAATTAATTTGGCTGCCATATATCGTTGTGCTTTATTGACTTACACAGGGCTGTGGGAACCTGGTGTAGTAGACCATAGGAGAAATGGACATTGAGGGCTTCCCCAGAGTGTCTTTTTACTTTTACGTTTCAAGACCATAGGGGAGATATACGTTGAGTTCTCCCTCAGAGTGTCTGTAGTTCCTCGATGCAGGCCACAGGTGGAATTGGATGTTGAGTGCTTCCCCAGAGTGCATATTAGTTACCGATACGAGACTATAGGGGGAATTGAAGATGAGTGCTTCCTTAGAGAGTCTATGGTAAAGCTGAACCAGAGGGGTTAGACAATGAGTACTTCCCAGAGGGTTGCTTGTCTTGTTTGGTTGAACCATAGGGGTTAGGTTGTGAGTACTTCCCATAGGGTAACCTGTTTGTGATTATCTGATTACTTGATGTATGAAATTTAATAGAATGGAAACTGTAGGATTGTTTAGTTTTGGGTACTTCCTTGTTTACTGCTTCTCTTTGCTTATTGTATGGCATATATATTCACTGACTGTTAGGCACAGATCTTTGGGTGGTTGTGTACTGGGACTAGTCTCACACCTTGTTTGGGTCAGGATTTTGGGCTCAAACAGATTATATTATTGCAGGTATATATAAGGTCAAGATCCCTTCTACTTAAGGCACTTGATTGTTTTGAAGCTGGGGAGCATGGGACCATGTTGACGCTTTCGATGTTGTGGATTTGTTTACTTGATTTTATTTTTAAATTGGTTTATTACTTTATTATAACATTGTGACTTGTTTGGATACATTCCTAGACATATGTATCATGCATCATTTATATATGTTCTCCAGTTATTATTTACTTTCAATCTTCTTCTTTTTATTTTTGTCTGGTATTATTAATTCTTCTTTTATTGTTGTATTTTTTACTTCCGCTGTGTCACTCTTCCAATAAGGGCATAGTTTCCCCACTATCACACCCAAGGCACTCGCTGCTAGTCAGCAGCCTCTGGCGTTCGAGGAAATGTGCTTGAGGCTTTGTAATGCCCCGGTTCCGTAAGTCTCCCAACTGGGCCCCGGTGACAACACAGACACCCTACCTTAACATGGCCATCGGGTCTTGGCCCACTAGGTACCACCAGTTTCCCCGCAGACACATGGTCCCCACCCTAGGGCCCACCCACATTCCCGAACGGGTCATCTGACTAATGATTGTCCCCACAGGCCAACACATGTTCTTTCCAGTGTGATTTGTCCTCTCTCACACACTCTGGGAAACTTTCTATAAGGTCACCCATCCTGATCACTACTCTAGGTCAAGCATGCTTAATTGTGGAGTTCTAATCAAGTAGGCTCCAGAAAATAAAGGTATACCTTGCCGACATTAGTCATATCATTCAGTCATTTAACCCTTTATCATTTGGTGGTATTACAATAACCCCCTCTTTAGTTCACAACATTTTTTTTGTGGGCCCTACATCTTAACCCAGGTAGTACACCACACTTAAGGTTGGGTACCCCCTCTGATACAATTTTGTAATGCCCCGGTTCTGGAAGCCGCCCAAAGGCACCCCGTACCTGGTTGGTCACAAGGACTCAAGCGTATTTCCCCGAACACCAGAGGTTGCCAACTAGAAGTGAGGCCCTTGGGTGTGATAGTGGGGAAACTATGACCTCATTGCCAGAGTGACACATCGGAGGTAAAACAGACAACAATAGAGGAATTAATAATAATACCAGACAACAGTAAACAGCAGAAGACTGAAAGTAAATAACCACTGGAGCACATGTTTAAATGATTCATGATACATATGTCTAGGAAAGAATCCAAACAAGTCACAATACAGAAATACATTAATAAACCAATGTACAAAGAAAATAAAGTAAGCATATCCATAGCATCACAAGCCTCATCTTGGTCTCATGCTCCCCAGATCCACAGCAATCAAGTACCTGAAGTAGAAGGGGGCTTTCCCTTATCTATACCTACAGCAATATAATCTTTTTGGGCCAAAAATCATGACCCAAACAGGGTATGATACTAGTAACAATAGGTAACCACCCAATGATTTATGCCTAATAGTCAGTGAATATATATGGCCTATAGTAAGAAAAGAGAAGCATTAAACAAGGAAGTACCCAAAAGTAAACAATCCTACAGTTTCAATTGCATTCAATTTCATACATCAAGTAAGCAGATAATCGTAAACAGTTAACCCTCAGGGAAGTACTAACAAACTAACCCCTCTGGTTCAACCACAAAATACAAGCAACCCTCTAGGAATTACTCATATTCTAACCCCTCTGGTTCAGCTTTATCACAGACTCTCTGAGGAATCACTCACCTTCAATTCCCCCTATAGTCACATATCGATAACTAATAGGTGCTCTGGGGTAGCACTAAATGTCCAATTCCCTTTATGGTCCCCATCGAGGAACTATAGACACTCTAGGGGAGAACTCAACGTCCATCCCCCCTATGGTCTCGTAACATAAAAGTAAACAGACACATGTATTCAGCCATGTAACCTACTGTGTAACTAAAAACACGGGTTGGTGAAATCTTTCTAGTACACGCGTTGTCTGGAACAAACACGCCATGTAGATTCAGCCATGCAACCGGCTGTGTAACTAACAACACGGATCAATGAAGTTCGTCTAGTACACGTTGTATCTAGCACTAAAATGCCATGTAATCTAGTTCTAGGAGAACTGTGTGGCTTAGCCGTGTAGAATAACTAGGGAAGGGGAAAATGATTCAAGTACACGTCGTGTGTTAGGATGACACGTTGTGTGTATGGGGTGTTACATGACCTGATTTCGTAAAAGTAAACGCCCATGTGATGTCTTAAGAGAACATGTCATGTAGGCATTATACACATCGTGTATCCATGCTTTGAAAAACTTGAATTCTTTCTTTCTCATATTCCCTTCTTACACTTCTAGTTTTCAGCCCTTGATAATCTTGATCTAAGGTGTGTGCTTAACCTTGCAGAGTCATACCACCAAGACGTCATCCGGTTGTCTGCCAGTTATAGGGTAGTGATCAGACACCGGATATGGCTGATCAGGGAATACCAACAGATCCTCCAGTTATGTTAGTCTTGGGACCGGCCGTTATTTCGGACATAGGTGCTTACGCACATTTCCGAGAGATATTTATGAGATTTATACATACCTTCTGAGGAGTACCACATCCTTCCCCTTCTATGGAATAGTTGATGCAGGTTTTCCAGTTGCAGCATCCTCTCACCTTCATAGGGGAAGGAGGACCTCAGACTTTAGAGTCATGGTTAGAATCCAGGATTTCTATATTCGAGCATCTGGAGACGCCGCTAGGTGGAGGGTGAAGCTCACTATGTATATGCTTTGGGATTCCACCAAGAGATGGTGGGATGTGATATCATAGGTGGGAATCTAGTAGTTTATGACTTAAGATGAATTCTAGTGTTCCTTTTATAAATACTTCTACCCAAAGACTTTGAGGGTCGATCGAGTCCAATAGTTAATGAGTCTGGAGTAGGGTACTCTCTCAGTCATGGAGTACTCTCC
Organism: Viscum album; assembly: GCA_963277665.1. Taxonomy (NCBI): domain Eukaryota; kingdom Viridiplantae; phylum Streptophyta; class Magnoliopsida; order Santalales; family Viscaceae; genus Viscum; species Viscum album. Next base: position 520,656,391 of record OY728141.1, read on the forward strand.
TCATTTCACTGAGCTATAGTGCTTCATGCCTATCCAAGGAGTTGATGAGTTATTATTGGAAAGGAAGTTTGAAGATGGTATCAGGCACAACATCCAATCTTATTTGAACATATTCAGGTTGACTTTCATCACTTATATAGTCAATCAGGCGCTAATCACGAAGCACAATCTAAGGGATTCTGGAGCAGTGATCCAGGGTGGTTTGACATCCGGAGTTGGTGTCCCTCCTACTGACAGTAGGAAGCACCATAGGGAGTCTATGCATGGGGATCCGAGGAGGTGGGACACTTCTTCTGGTAGCGAGGTGGTGTGATACCAGTGCGGGAAGAGCGGGCATATGAGGCCACATTACCCGAGAGTCCCAATGGAGTGCCGTTAATGCCGAAGGATGGGATATCTTCAGTGATTCTTTCAGTTCTTCTCACCAGAAGCTGGTGACTGGGGTTCTTATATAACTCCACTTTCTTGCGAAGCACCACCATTTTCTCATTAGTTAGGGAACTAGAGTTCTTTTGGACACCCAGGCCGAGGTGGAGGTCATGGTTGTGGTAGCCAGTCGCCCGAATTTCAGCGACAGCAGGGTGGATCAGCTCAGGGTGGTCAGGCAAGGTCACAGGGTCGCGGTATAGGTCAATTTTTTGTGGTGGAGAAAACCTAGAAGGAGCAGGATCTTGGACCCTCTACAGTTTGAGGAACGATCCTAGTTGCCTCAATTTTAGCTTCTTCTCTTTTTGATACATGGGATTCCCATAGTTTCATATCTATTGCTATTGTAGAGAGGCTTGGTCTCTGTATCTTTTCTTCTTCAAATATCTTAACTCTAGACACTCCATTAGGGACTAGAATGTCTAGTGTACGTCAGTTCAAGGAGTTCCCTCATGAGGTTGGTGGTTGTCACTTCTTATGGGACCTTTATGTCCTAGAGATGAGCATATATGATTTCATTCTCAGAATGGACTAGTTAGCTCCCTTCTAGAATTTTGTCGACTGCTATCACCGTAGGGTGAGTTTCACATCACCAGAGGGTAAATCGTTTCTTCATAAGGGAGAATGGGATGTCCAGATGAGCATATTGGGACCCGAGCATCATGGGTTGTGAGGAGTTACAGCCCAATTTTCTAGTCTATATCTGAATGAAAAGGGGAATTAATAGATGGAATTTTCTAAAATGGTGTATCGTTTTAGGGATTTATTTTTAGAGAACTTTTCAGGTTTACCTTCAGAGTGAGAGGTGGAATTTTCAATTGATCTTATGCCATGAGTGGCACCGGTATCTATTTCTCCTTATAGGATGGCTACACCAGAGTTTCAAGAGCTCAAGAAGTAGTTGGAGGAGTTTCAAGAAAATGGTTTCATCTGACCCAGTACTTCTCCTTGGTGTTTTCATGTCCTATTTGCGAAGAAGGTGGATGGTACCCACAGACTTTGTGTGGATTATCAGAAGTTGAACCAATTATCAATCACGAACCGATATCCCTTCCCAAGGATTGATGATCTGTTTGATCAAATTTTAGGAGATCAGGTGTTCTTGAATATTTAATTGAGATCCGGTTACCATCATTTGCATGTTAGACCATCATATGTACCTCTTACAACCTTCTGGAGTAGGTATGGTCTATACGAGTATGTGTTTATGTCATTCGGTCTCACGAACATGCTAGTAGTTTTCACGGAATTGATGAATCGAGTGTTCCATCCATACTTGAATTATTTTGTTGTAGTATTCTTGGTGCATTTCTTAGTGTACTCTCACACTCTACATGACCATGCCACACATATTGAGATCATTTTTAGTACACGGAGAGAGCATCAGTTATATGATAGTCTCTCAAAATGCCTCTTTTTAATGGACCAAATTCACTTCTTGGGTCATGTTATCTCAGAGACAGAAGTATTAGTAGACCTAGAGAAAGTGAGAGCAGACATTTCTTGGGATCAGATGAATAATGTATTTGAAGTGAAGTGTTTTATAGGGATGTATGGTTACTACAGACGTTTCATACAAGACTTTTCATGCTTAGCATCACCACTGACAGGTCTGACTAAGAAGGGTGTGAAGTACTTGTGGTTTGATTCTTGTGAGTCGGCCTTTTAGAAGATGAAAGGTAGGTTGACTTCAGCACTGATACTAGTTCTGCCAGATCTAGGAAAGAGCTATATTTTTTACTGTGATGCATCAGGTATCGGTCTCGGAGCTGTGCTTATACAAGGAGAAGGGGTTGTTGTGTACAGGTCTCGACAGTTGAGGCCACGTGAGAGGAACTACCTAACGTACGATCTCAAGTTGGTTGTTGTTTCTCATGCTATACATTATTAGATACACTACCTGTTGGGAGATCATTATTTGGTTTTCACCAACCACAAAAGTCTCAAGTATATCTTCACTCAGCGTGACCTGAATTTGAGACAGTGAAGGTGGGTAGAGTACCTTCAGTCTTTTGACTTTGATCTTTCCTACACACCTAGGAAGGGAAACACAGTAGCTGATGCACTGAGAAGGAGGACTCAGATATAGGAAGTTCAAGAAGCTAGTAGTGAGTGGCATCTTATGGCTCGTTTCTCTGAAATGCATTTGAATGTGCATGATAGACAGGGGAAAACATTTCTATCTTTTTTAGTTGTTACCTCTACTCTTCTTGATCGAGTGAGAATGAGGAATCTATTAGATTCAGAGGGCCTATTCCTACAGGGGAGTGTGTCAGGAGAGGACCTTATTCCTTGATGGATAGTAGGTGAGGATGAGATCTTGTGTTTTCATGGACACGTGTGGGTGCCAGTAGAAATACTCGAGGAGCTGATCTGGAACTTTCATTCCTCAGTTTGGGTAGTTCATCCTGGTGTCATGAATATGTATCGTGATCTACACTAATAGTATTGGTGGCCAGGTATTAAGAGAGATGATTTTGGGTTTTTCATGAGATGCTCCACCTATCAGCAGGTGAAGGCAGAGCATTAGCGACCAGTAGGGCATTTGTAGCAGTTACCCATTCCTGAGTGTAAATGGAACAATGTCATGATGGACTTCGTAATGGGTTTACCGAGGTTTCCTCGAGGGAATTATGTGGTTTGGGTTGTCATTGACAGACTCATGAAGGTTTCTCACTTCTTTCCAATCAAGGATAACTTTAGTGTTGATGAGATAGGATGGTTTCACATCTGAGATATTTTATGTCTACATGGGGTTCCACACTCCATTGTTTCAGACAGGGACACACGTTGTACTTCTCGGGTCTGGAAGGGACTTCAGAGGGATTTGGGTACATAGGTAATTTTGAGTACAACTTACCATCCCCAGACATATTGTCAGTCTGAGTGTCCGATTCAGGTACTTGAGGACATTCTATGAGCATGCATCCTAGATTTTAGATGTTCTTGGGAGAAGCACATACCTCTTCTTGAGTTTGCCTACAATAATAGTTCTCAGGAAACTATTCAGATGGATCCTTTTGAGGCTTTGTATAGTAGGCCATGCCGATCACCCTTATGTTGGCTAGAGGTAGGAGAGATAACTATGTTAGGACCTCATCTTATCCAGGAGACCCCAGAGAAGATAGAGTTGATTTGGAAAAGGATGGCTACTGCTTAGTCACAACAGAAGCTTTATGCTGATTGACAGAGATGACCTCTGGATTTTGAGCTCAAAGATCAGGTTTTCTTGCATATCAAACTGAGTTTCGGACACAACAGGATTAGGAAATAGGGTAAGATTTCGCCGAGGTATGTCAGGCCATTTGAGATTTTGGAGAGAGTCATACTGGTTGCCTATCGGCTGGAGTTACCTCATAGGTACTATGCTATACATGATGTATTCCATGTTTCTCAGCTCCGACGTTACTTCTCATACTTGTCTCTTGATTTCCAACCCGATGAGGTTGACCTCGAGGTGGACGCATCTTTCAAGGAGCATCCTATCCAGATTTTTGATTGAAGTGTAAAGGTTCTTTGTGGTCGGTCTGTTCCTCTGGTATAAATGCTATGGCAACATAGGCAAGTACAGGACAAGACATGGGAGAGAGAGGCTGATTTACGATCACAGTGGTCGGAGCTGTTCGAGGTTTCTTCTTCTACGCAGCCTTGTTAGGGAAATTCGAGGAAAAAATTCTTAAAGGGGGGAAGTTTGTAAGAACCTGGATCTTCTTTTTAGGTATGTTTTTCCGTTCTAGTTGTTTTCGAGAAAAATAGGATTTTTTGGAAATTTCATGAGTACACGTCGTGTACTTTAAGTACACACTGTGTACCTGGTTGTCGCGGGTGACCGTGTACTAGCTAGGTAATGGCCAAGAACATGGTCGTGTGTGGTGACCTAGAGAACTCCTAAATCGGAGGACCGAAAAGCCAAGTACACGTAGTGTACTTTTAAAGAACACATCTTATACTTTTAAATAACACTCCATGTACTTTATTTTTTTCATTAAACGGAAAGGGGCCACGTCTAATGGAAAGAATGCTCTTCTTCTTCATCCGTCTAAACCAGGAGCATCCGTATGGCCACGGATCTTCCCTGATCCCCTAACTCACCATTTTTTCTGTGAATTAATTGTCTTCTATTGCATTGGAATCGCATCGGTGAGTTCTCCCTTCTTCTTGAACATCATCTCCTGATTTCTCCTCTTTCACGAGTTATCCTCAGTTGAATGTTTTTAACGTTTTTGTAGATATACAATATTCTATAAAGATTCAAGGCATGGGGTTCACGTATATCAATATCACTACACTGAGGTAGGTGGTTTGTGTCTTTCCGTAGATAGTCTTTGAATTTTATGTGCAAAAGTGCCCAATACCCAAGATTGGGGTATTGTGTGTTTATGGTTTTTAGCCCTATTATTTCCTGATAGGCCTTTTTTGTTTGGATAGATGTTAATTGTTTGTGAATATGGTTATATTTTCCAAGTGATGGATGTTTTTCCCATGTTTTATTGTTTTTGACTGCTTGATCTAGCTTTGTCGGTTAGGATGCTGCTTTTCTTTCCATGCCTAGTATTGTAGGATGGAGTGATTTTATCTAACATGTTGTGATATTCTATAGAATATTTATCCAAGTAGTTATTGAGTTTTATTTTGGCTGCTATATATCATTGTGCTCAATTGACTTACACAGGGCTGTGGGAACCTAGTGTAGTAGACCATAGGGGGGATGGACATTGAGGGCTTCCCTATAGTGTTTGCTTACGTTTACGTTGTGAGACCATAGGGGGATGGACATTGAGTGATCCCTCAAAGTGTCTTTATTTCCTCAATGTGGGCTATAGGAGGAATTTTACCTTGAGTGCTTCCCCATATCACCTATTAGTTACTGATATCAAACTATAGGGGGAATTGATGATGAGTGCTTCCTCAGAGATTTTGTGCTAAAGCTGAAATAAAGAGGTTAGAATATGAGTACATCCTAGAGGGTTTCTTGTCTTATTTTTTTGAACCATATGGGTTAGGCTGTGATTACTTCCCATAGGGTTACCTATTTGTGATTATCCTCTTACTTGATGTATGAAATTGAATGCAATTGAAACTGTAGGATTGTTTACTTTTTGGTACTTCCTTGTTTACTGCTTCTCTTTTCTTATTTCCTGCCATATATATTCACTGACTGTTAGGCACAGATCTTTGAGTGGTTTCTTATTGTGACTAGTCTCACACCCTTTTTGGGTCATGATTTTGGGCCCAAACAGATTATATTGTTGTAGTTATAGATAAGGGTAAGCTCTCTTCTACTTCAGGTACTTGATTGTTTTGGAGCTGGGGAGCATGGGACCAAGATGAGGCTTGCGATGATGTTGAGTTGTTTACTTTATTTTATTTGTACTTTAATTTATTACTGTATTCCATCATTGTGACTTGTTTGGATTATTTCCTAGAAATATGTATCATGCATCATTTATATATGTGCTCCAGTTGTTATTTACTTTCAGTCTTCTTCCGTTTAATATTGTCTGGTATTATTATTGCTTCTACTATTGTTATCTATTTTACTTCCACTGTGTCACTCTTCTAATGATGGAATATTTTTTCCACTATCACACCCAAGACCCTAGCTGATATTTGGCAACCTCGGCGTTCGGGGAAATGCACTTGAGGCCATGTGACCAACCAGGTACGGGGCGCCTCTGGGTGGCTTCTGAAACCGGGGTGTTACACTCTACATCAGGTATAGATTTAACCTATTGCAAACTTGGATGGAAACATGTTTGTGGGCCTTCTAATTTGGTTATCTTTAATCATGAAAAAATATATATATTCCCCTCATTCAGCATTTACATTCTATCCTATATTTTTCACGTCACATGAGATATATTTCCTTCTTCGACTCATAAAACACAAATGAAATATTATTACCTATGTGGTATTGTTTTATCACATTTTTTAATGAAATATTACTTTGAAACTCCTTCCCAACATGATGGTGTTATCAGTTGATGCAGATATATTCCATTTAATTGCAAGGAATTCAGTAGCTAGTGTAATTACATCCTAATCAAAATTCTATGCATGTGACATTCTTTCAACTAAGGAGGTCAATAATGTAGGATGGTTTCCAATAACTGATGGAATTATATTTATTAGAGGAGTTTCATAAGGTACATTTACCATGTCACCCTCACTCACATAATCTCTTGATGCCTCACCAGATACTTGCCTATCAGATAAACTGTCATTCAGTAAATCTGAAGCACATACAGAGATATCCCTGACCTTTCCTTCCAAATTTTAATCATCTTCTTCATAATTTGTTTCTATTATAGGATTCATATGAGTAGAAAATTAATTATCATGTTGTGAAGGACTGAATTCTATTGATCTCACAAAAACTAGTTCTGTAGAAGTAGGTTGAACCTCATAAATATCATAAATCACCACGTATAATTCCATTAGACCATTACTATACTGTTTTATGAATAATAATTATGCATCCATAAAATCATTTTCATCATCAATAGGATACATAGTATTCCATAAATGTTCCATATATTGAATATATAGATATGTAATTGAAGTAATTAATTGATTATCTGTTAGTTTTAACTGACTATGAATCTGCTTGAAAAATTTATTGAATTTCACACAATCGTGAATAGTTTCCACTCTTGTAAGTGGAAAATTATAACTGAAACCATTCTCGGTATAAATTACCTCATTGTTGAAATATATTTTCATGGACATTATTACCTAGAAAAAAATAATTAATAAAATATTATATACTATATCAGGAAATTTTTAAAATTTCAAAAATGGTTAAGATAAAATAATTTACTTGATCTTGAGACTTTTTATATAGATTGGTTTATCATTATTTGATAAACCAAAAAAAGACCTAGGGGGACACCTAGCACCTCTATTATCTCATATTTCATTGACCATCTATCTTATCTCAAGCATGGTGTAAAATTATAGCATTAAATAGTAAAACTTCTTATCAAATGTACTTTTATTACAATTTTATTCACATGCAAGTGAGGGGTTCTAAGGGTTTGAGATACATAACATTTTTTAATCTGACACATAGGTCCCTATATACTTAGAGAGAGGTGTGACATGAAGGTTGTCAATGACTAGAAGAAAATGAAATTATTATAAATTATATAACTAAAAAACACAATATGAAATTTCAATCATACATTGGTCGGTCATCTCAAGATTATCCAATTATTAAAAATTAAATAATGAGATGCAAACAAAATACCACATTCAATTTCAATCATATATTAGATGGTCATCTCAAGATCAGTTAACATTCTAGATTTCTAACATTTTTTTTGATATATTTATTATCTTCTAAATCTTGTAACTTTTCTTATAACAATATTTAATAAATAATATGTATTTATATATATATATATATAATTTAATGATGATTTTTCATCATTACATGTGACAAAATATAACTAAAAACTTTATAGATATAAATAAAATCATTGTTGAAGTATATTGACAGTGATATGATTACCAAAGAAAATTTTATAAAACGTTATATTTTTTATACCACATCATCAAATGTTTTACATATTTTAATTACTTATAAATAAATATCTATGACTTGAACTTGAAACCTTTTCTATGGATTATTTTATCATTATTTGATAAAATAAAAAAGCCTCGGGGTAAACTCTTGGAGTCTCTATTATCTCATATTTTAGTAACCATTAGTCTCCTTTCAAACAACAACACCTCTTTTTTAATTCCCCCTATGAAAATACTCTTATTAAATGCATTTTTATTAAAAATTTACTCCCAAGAAAGTGAGGGGGTCTAAGGGTTTTAAATACATAATATTTTTTAGGTGTGCACAGAGGTCCTTGCATACTTAAAAGGATGAATCATAGGTCATCAACAGGGAAAATAAAGTGAAATTATTACAAATTATATAACCCCATACACAAAAAAAGACATGCAATTTTAATTATGCATTGGTCGGTCATCTCAAGATCAGTCATCACACAATAATATTAACATGTTTTTTGGTATACTTATTATATTCGGCATATTATATAACTTTACCTGTAACTAGAGCTAATATATAACAAAATATTTAGACCTTCATTCCAAAATTTAAACTTTTCAATGTGTGTGTGTGTATATATATAGGTAGATTCACATTATTTACCTATGTGTATCAGATATTATAATTTTAATCTATTTTACTTTAGATTTAATATACAATAATATATACAAATTAATATACTTAAATAATATAACATAAACAAATAAAAATTTAAATATATTCAACTCTATTTATTAATATTTTAAAATATAATTACATATAATTTTATAAACTATAGTTTTATAAATATAAGTATTATTAATATATACATTAATAATGAAAATATTATTAATAATAAATTTTATTAAATTTAATTAATAAAATTAATATTATATACAATTACATAATAACCATTAAAATACTCCAAACTTATGTTATTTTCAATTTTATAAAATTACATATGTATATATAAAATTTATGTCATATTTATACTTTATTAATTGGAATAATAATAATTTATTATTAATATAATTTAAAATTATTATTTAAATTTATTATTTATAGTAAAAAATATATCATTAATAAAAATAACATTATATATTTAAATAAATTTAAATATGATACTTAATATAACTATTATTTTTTAATAATATATTTTTAATAAAATATTTAGCTAATTATATATGTGTATGGAATATTTTAATGTAAATTTATGTTACTTTAAATATAATTTATATTATATACATACAAATATATTCAAATCTAATTACTCACTATTTAAATTACAAATATATACATTTTAAAAAATATATTTACCTATAAATTATATTTTATTTAAATTATATAAACACCATATTTATATTTCCTAAATCATTAAATTTAAGTTAAATCATACACAAATAAATAACTTATTCAAAAATTTAATCATACAAATAACAATAATTTATACATTCATACATCCATACATATTAAATAAATAAACCATATAAACAAAATAAATAAAAAGAATTAGATAACTAAAATTTTAAATAGAAATTTTACCTTCATAAAAGCTAGAAATATATGTCGATAAATAAATCCAGTGGAGCTTTACAGCAAATTATACAGTAAAATAATTGAAAATGGAGGGAGGAGGTTCCCTATTTATAAATTTTCCTCAGTAGGAGGGATGAACCACATTGACACCTCCTTTGAATTTTTTTAAAGGAAATGTGAATGAGGTTCATGATTCCTTAGTGGCTAGAGAGAGAATTGTGAACCCCATTCTTGATTCTCAATAAAATGGAGAGGCATGAATGGGGTTCGGGCTTCTCTAAACCCCCTTTTTAAAATATTTGAAACCCTATCTCATTTTCATAAAGAAAATAGAAACCCATTAAAAAATATTGATAGGGGTTCCTCCTATTTTACAAGTAAATTTTAATTATATTATTAAATATAATCTAACATAATATAATTATAATAATATCTCAATACTATTTTGAAACTCTCCCTTACTTTATTACAGTAGCTATGTGGAACAATTCCTTACTAGTAAAAAAATAAACCCAGACACTAATAACTCATCAACAGTCAAACCACTAAAATTATCAAAATATTTGAATAATAATTACTTTTTAATATTAATTTAGTAATAATTTAAGAAAAATACATGTCACTGCACAAACATTTATGCTAATCTTTTTTTAGCAAGGACGTAGACTAAAATAATCAAAACTTACCTCATAAATGATGTATCCAAAATAAATAGTTGATGATACTATTATAATATTCCTTAAATATAGTATTAATGGTATTAGTATGTTGGGACATAAATAATGGACTTTTTGATCAACCAAGGGGGTTATACTATTGTCTTTCATGGTTACCCAAACTGTGCTCTAACTATGCATTACTCACTGTCTAAATCTCCAAACAATGCACAGATTCCCCTAAACATGCTCAAATAATTCATTCCTTATTAAGTGAATGACCCACTTACATTTTTTAAAAAATCAAACAACTTCACATGAAGTTGATTTAACTTGAACTTTGTTTTACTTCTTGTGTTTGTATAGAATTAATTTTTTGTTATTTGAAATACTAAAGATATTAGTAAATTTATTGAAAATATGGTAGTCTAAACTTTCCTAATAAATTACATTCACTGGATTCAATAACACTATAGTGGTTATAGATTAACTCGTCAATAGATAAATAAACATTACTATATCATTGTTAGATCTCAAAGATATTGTCAATGTTGTTATAAATGACTTCGGGTTTTGTGGAATCATATTGTTTAGGTTTGTTACAACATCGTATATAAATAAAGTTGCAACCTCAAGTAAAAAAAGAATAAAAAAATGGATGAAGAGCGTTGAAAACTTGAGAAATATTTCAATCACTTAAAGTATTCAAAATATTGTTTACTTAGTTTACTTCGGATTATTTTACTTTCTAAGTTCTTAATAAAATCTATGTCTTATGAGGCTTTATTGTAAATCTCCTAATATTTCTCTTTTAATTGTTCTTTTACCGATTCTTTGTGATTGAGGGATTCTGTGGAAATGAAGACAGAGTATTTATTGATCCTACGTGATCAATATATTATGGGGATAGGAATATGGAGTGTTAGGAGATAGAATACTATACCTACTGACAGGTTAAATTGAGGGCTTCTAGAGATAGGAAGACATGTCTTATGATAGGTTGAAAATCAGGGATAACTAAAGTTAGGTTTACATACTTCCATATCGTTAAGGTTAAAGTGTGTGGATTTAGAATATCATTTTAAATGAGTATTTTGTTTTTTCAACCAGTACTCCATGAATCAATTTTTAAAACTTTTGTTTTATTCATTTTTTAATTATTGTTGTGTTTAAATTTTCATATTTTTACCATTTTTTTTATTTTTATAAACATTTAACAAAAAAAAATCCAACTATATTTCTTACACTTTATATTTCCACTACATGCACTATTTTTCCCCTGGTCTTTGAATTAATCGATATTTCATAAATCTGGTCAACTTAAAACAATATAGTTATAAAATTTTCAATAAAGTTTTTATAGAATAAAATTCACCCCTAGTAGATTACCATCATTCCATCCTTGGAAAAACATTTGGTATTAGCTAAAGTCACTACTTGGTTCTGAATTCCTAATTAGTCCATCAATATTTCATCTCAATTTCCTTACACTAACTATTTTTGTAGAGGAAAGGTCTCGTTTTTTTATGGTAGAGTTTCCAATAAGAACACTTGAAAATTTAAATATGACCGGACCACCAATTTTTATAGAGAATATTATAATTAATGGCATGACTATATTATGTCTTTTATCATCAACACCAAATCTGATAACTTTATTATGAAGATTAGAAATTATAAAATTCATGAGAAAGAGACTATTAGGTTTTTTATTGAGAAGAGGTTGGAATATTGGGTAAATCATAAAGTTATAAATACCTTGTTATGTTATATATAGCAGGAACATTTATATCTTGATATCATCTTGTGAAATAGTTAACAAAATTTAGAAAAGGCTAAAAATTACTCATTTTTGAACTTCCAAAGTTTCTTTTGGTTATAAAGAGCTATTGGAAGATCAGTTTATCAAAATGATTATAGATAAAAATCCAAAGGAGTGGGAATAAAATAGGGTGATTATTGATGATACTAAGAATTTGACTAAGTTAAGTTTGGATGACTTAATTGGTGAATTAATGAAAAATAAAAATCGGTTGAAGAGAGATGTTGAAAAATAAAAGTGGAAAAATTGAGTGCCATTTTATTATAATTATGGTAATCCTACTTATGACACTGTTACTTCTTATACTAATGTTTTTAAATCTTAGGGTTTTAAGATAAATAAAAGTAAATATTCTGATCAAATTATTTTTCATCAAAGTGAAATGAAAGAAAAAATGAACTTGCTCAGCTTTCTAGAAGGATGAATAATATTTTCAGTAAAAAGAACTTCTAATATACTCATTAGAAATAAAGAAAATTTATACATGATAAGGATCCTTTAAAAGTTATATTTTATGAATGTAATAATATATTCCATATCAGACAAGTTTTTCCTAACATAAATAGCCAAGATAGAAAGTCAAAATGATATTCTAAAAGTAAAAGGAATAAGTGTTTAAAATCTTTAGACACATGAAGTGAAAGTGAGGGACATATATCTTCTATTAATTTTTAAAAAGATAATGTAAATGAAGTAAAAAATCATTGGATTATTTCCAGGTTTTCTAAGTGATGAAAAATGTCTCATGTCTAAGGTTGATTTAAAATTTACTTTTACTTATGAAGATAAAGATTCAGATTCATCAAATAATGAAAAAGGACATCCATTAAAAGATGATAGAGTTAATTCATCAGAAAATTAGGAAGATTTACCTAATTTTGAAGAAATGGTTAGATATGTTAATATCATTTAAAAAGAAAATAAAAAATTTAAAAATAACTATGATTTTTCTGAAATTGGTCTTATTAAAACTAATAAGGGAATTTTAAAATTAATTTCTGAATATTTAAAACTTTCATTGGAATTAGTTTCTAAAACTAATTTAGAATAAAATTAATCTGATTGGAATTTAATTATTAATATTAAATTTGAAGTTGGTATCTTCGAGAATCATTTATCTAATTTTACTTCTGTTAAAAAAGGTTTTATAAAATTTATAAAAAAAATACACCATATAGAACTTATAATGGAGTTGGTTTTAATTCCAATGAATCTCATTTTCAATCAAAATATTTTGAACCTAATTGTGTACCATTTTCACTAAATGCAAAATGGGAGGTCACTGGAATGATTTTTTTTTAAACTGAGTTCAATATTTTGGTTTTCATAAATATTTTATTTATGAATAAATAGTAGTTGTTTAACATAGAATATTTTAGAAGATGTTAGTTCCTTAAATTGTTTTCTAACTTAAGTTGACTCAAAAAAATTTGGGTACCAAGAAATTAGTTTAGTTATTTTAAGTAAAATATTTATAAATAGAAATAAATGTTACATGGATAGTGGTTATTATCAACACATGTATACAGACAAGTCCAACTTCAAGATTTTAAAAAAGTTAAACAAGGGATGAGTCACTTTTAGAGGCAATACGTATTGTGAAACCATTAAAATTGGTGATGTATCTTTTCTAAAAAAAACTTTGATTTCAAATTTTTTATATGTTTTAGGACTTAAGATAACCCTTATTAGTATTAGTCAATTATGTGATGAGGTTTATCATGTGAAATTCAGAAATGATGAATGTATTGTTCAAATTTCAAAAGGTAATTTTATTTTATTTATTGATAGGTATGAGAGTGTATAAATACTTGATTTAATAAACTTAAGTCATTGAAATTTATCAGGTTTAAGTTCAACTAAAGATTTATCTTGGTTGTGGTATAAGATATTAGGTCACTATAACTTTAAGACTTCAGAAAAACTTTTTAGGAAAGGACATTCTAGGGATCTACTAAAAATTAAATTTAATTCAACCAGATTTTTAGATCTTTATCACTTTAGTAACCAACATAATTCTAGTTTTAAACCTAAAATTTAAGTCTAAACATCCAAATATTTACAGTTAGTGTACATGGATTTATTTGGTCCTACAAAAACTGAAAGTATTAGAGGAAAACACTATGTGTTTGTCTTGGTTGATAATTACACTAAGATTACTTGGGTTTATTTTATCACATGAAAATATTAAGCTATTGATAATTTTATGTTTTTTATTAATAATATTTAAAATGATAAAAAACCTCTCTTTGATTACTATTCGGGGTTATCAAAGTGGTGAGTTGTGAACTCGAATTTTGAAACTTTTTGTAGTAAGAAAGGTATTACTCGTAATTTTCTAGCACCTTGAACACTACAAAGAATGGTATAGCTAAATGAAGAAAAGGAATTATTCTAGAAATTACTCTAACTTTTATAAATGATTATTTTTTTACTAAAACTTTTTGGGATGCGACAATAAGTACTACCTATTATACAGTAAATTGAGTTTTACTCAGACCTTCTCTTAATAAAACTCATTGTGAGTTCTGGGTCATAATAAATCCAAAACATTCTTACTTAAATGTATCTGGGTGTAAAGTATTCATCATGAATACTACGTCTAAATTACATAAATTGGACCCTAAATTTATTGAAATAAATTTTATTAGTTATTACTAGTAATTCATATAAAGTTTTTATAAAAGAACAAATTTTGTTGAAGAAACAGTTTATGTAATGTTTTATGAAACTAAACCTTTGGTTTCTATAAAACCTATAGAAGTTTATCATATAAAATATGTTTTAAGAAATTATCTTATTAGTTTACCATAATTTTTAATCACAAATACCTATAATAAATCCTCTAAAAATTAGACCATCAGATTTTCAATATCCAGAATTAACTTCAATGAAATATCTATATCTAATAGATTAAGATTGAATTATGTCTTTAACTAAAAACCAATTAATCTTAAAGAATCATGTTTCTGATAATATTATTGGTGATGTGAGAAAACCAGTTAAAACTAAAATTTCCTTAAGAAATCAATGTGATCATTATACATTATTATAACAATTTGAACCTAAAATGGATATTGATTACCAAGGTGATGAAAGTGGATAAGAGCTATGCAAAAAGATATCAATCAATTTTAAAGGAATAAAGTTTGGAATTTAGTTGAAAAACCTAAATATCTTATAGTAATTGGAGTAAAATTGGTTTTTATAAATAAATGTGATGAAAATGAAACTATTATTATGAATAAATAAATAATGACTTATACGGGTTATTATCCAAAGGAAAACATAGATTATGGTGAAACGTTTTCACCGGTGGAAATATTATAATATATATGAATATTACTATCATTTGTAGTGTATCATAATTTCACATTATTTAAATTTATTTTAAATGTTTTTTTATTAAATGATATATTCAAGATAAAGTTGTTGAACAATATTTCAGTTTTAAAGATACTAAATTTATATAAAATGTATTTAAACTTACTAAAGAACTCTATAGACTTAAAGAACCCCTACGATATTAGTATGATACATTTATCATATATTTACTTCAAAATTATTTTTTTAAAGTGATAATAAAACTCTTTTATAAATAAAATTTTTAAATACGCCATAATTGTTCAAATTTATGATGATTGCATTATTTTTTTAACTCAAAAAAATCTTTCTGAAATTTTTTTTGAACTTATGAAAAATGGAGTTTGAAATGAGCATGATGGGTGAACTCGAATTTTTATTTGGTTTTCAAATTTCTCAAAAAGCATAAGGAAATATTTTATCTCAACATAAATATATAAAATACTTAATCAAATGTTTTTTATTTGAATATTCTTCAAGTATAAGTACAATGGTAGCAACTTCTATCAAACATGATCTTGATGAATTCAGTAAAATGATATATTAAAAACTTTTTAGAAGTATGAACAAAAGTTTGCTATATCTTACAAAAAGTTGAATGGAAGTTATGTTTTTAGTATGTTTATGTGTGAGGTTTTGATCAAATCTTAAGGAATCGCATTTAAAATTGATAAAATTAATTTTATGATACCTTAAAAGAATTTTAAAAATTGATTTATTCTATTATTCTTGAAATTATTTCATTCTTAAAAATTATTCAGATGCTGAATTTGGAGGTTATATATTAGATATAAAAATTACTTCCAGACCAATTCATTTCTTTATAGAAGCTTTAGTTTTTTGGTCTAGAAAGAAGAAACACTTTGTAGAAATTTCCACTACTGAAGATAAATATGTAATAACTGGAAGTTGTTGTGATCAAGTGTTGTGGATATAATACACACTCATGGATTCTGGTTTTAAATTCACTCAAACTATAATATTTTATGATTACACTTGTGTTATTTATTGTTCAAGGAATCTAGCACATCAATCATGAGAAAAACATATAGATGTACAACTCTTTTTTCTTAGGCATCCTATATTTAAAAGAGATATAATTATTGACTATATAGGAACTGAAAACCAACTTTTTGATATATTAAAAAAAACCATTAAATCCTAATAAATTTGAATATATTAATTAAAATTTGGGAATAATAAACGTAAAGTGATCTTCAATTCACTTATTTTATATCTAGTATCTTAACATTGAAAAACTCCTCAAGTAACGGGGATAAAAAATTTATTTCATCAGTTTTTCATTTATATTCATCAGTTTAATATCCAATGAATGTTATGGGTTAACCAAAAAAATTATTAGTATATTAAAAAGAATTTCATTAATTTTTAACAATATTTATAGATTCTTTGAACATAAAAAATTTATTCATAAATATAATATCAACATAATTAAACTCGTGGAAGATAATTTATCTTATGTTTTTATTCATTTGCAAGAATTAATTTTTATAGAGAGGTGTTTATTATCATATTATTTTACGATTAAAATTCTATATAAAGATAATAAATATTTATTTATGAAGAAATTATAACTTTAATTATTAAAAAAATTATGACATATGTTTTGGCTAGATATTTTCATAGTAATCATTCTGAACCACTCATACAAAAAAGGATAAATTTTTGGATGATAACAGTCTCAAATGCCTATATAAGGACTGAAATATCCGTACTTCTAGTCACACACAAATTACTTTATTTTTAATTCTATTTTTTTATGCTGAAATTAATCTCAATGAAAGAATATCTCATATAATTTCTTATAATAATCCCAAATGGTCATTCATGAAACTCAAAGTTCCATCTGCCAAAATAATGAGATCATCCCATGAAACTGAAGCACTTTCATGGATCATTAGCGAAGAAAGTGAATTTTAAAAATTGATAATTTATAAATTTTTCAATTATTAAGAATAAAATCATGGTAATACTCTAAATCCTATTGGATAATATGAAGTTCAACATATGATCTCATCATATAAAAAGAATGGAATGGAATAGATGTTGATAATTTTTATTACATTGACCCTTTTAAAAGGTTTTATTAAAGATATAGTGTAATATAAGTATCAGAAGTAACCAAAATATATTATCATAAAATTACTAAGAGAACTAAATTTATAATATCTAAATGTATTTTTCCATTCAATGTATTATTATCTTATTAATATTTTGCTGATAATATTGTATCTATTTTACTCATCTTTTTTGTCCTTTTTGAAAATTAGAAAGGGGAATAAATTTATGTAAAATTATATTATTTATGGGGGGTATATTTATAAATTATATTTTTCAATATTCTAATATTGTATATTTGTTATGAAGAATTATTTTATTTGGAAATAATATAAATAAAAGAAGGAATAAATTCATTCTACTATTCATAGAGAGTTTTCTTATATCTTGCTTATAACTAATGAGTTTATTCTTAAATGATCTAAAAAATAAGTGATAAATTCACTCTAATATTCATAGGAAAAATTCTTATATCTTATTTATTACTAATGAGTTTTTTTTAAAATGATATAAAAAATAAATGGAAAATTCAATATAATTTTCACAAGGAGTCTTCTTTAAAATTTAGTTAAACATTTCAATTTTTCTTATGTGTTTTGTGCTTGATAAAAAGGGATAGATTTTTAAATCAATGAATCACTTCCTTTAATTATTTTGGAAATAAAAATACACTTCACCTGAACTTTATTTAACTTGAAATTTTTTTTAGTTGTTTTTCTTGTAAAGAGTGACTTTTTAGTAACAGAAAATACTGAAGAGCTTAAAAAATTTTGTGAAAGTTTTTTAGTCTAAACTTTCTTGGTAGATTACATTCACCATATTCAAGATCATTGTAGAAATATTGAATTAAATCATTGGTAGATAAATAAACACGCTAAGATTTTTTATAAATATCAACAGTCCCATTGATATTGTTACAATATAATTCTAGATCTGAATAATTTGAAAGTTGAAGTTTATTACAACATCATCTATAAATAGATCCATAACCTCGAGCATCATAAGAATGAGAGAAAAAATGGAAAAAAATTAGAACTCAATAAATATTGAAATTTCTTGAAGTATTCAACATCTTCTTGACTCTGTGTACTTCTGATTGTTTTACTCTATGAGTTCTTACTAATATTTTCATCTTGTGAAGATTTATTGTAAAACTATGGGTATTTTTCTTGTAATTTTTCTTTTACTAATCATGTGTGGTCATAGGATTCTAGGTAAATGAAGATATAGTATTTACTAATCCTACATGATCAAAGGATTCTAGGGATATGGAGATAGAGTGTTCTAAGTTAGAACACCATACCCATCAACAAATTATGTAGAGATGTTCTAGGGATAGGAAGATAGACCTTATGATGGGTTAAAAAATGGGGATACCTAAAGTCAGGTCTACAGAATTCCTTACCACTAAGCTTAAAGTGTGTTAATTGATAATATCCTTTTAAAGGAGTGTTTGGTTTTTCAACCAATTCTTCATAAATAACTTACAAAACTTCTATTGTATTCATTTTTGAATTAATTTTGTGTTTATGTTTTCATATTTCTACTATTTATTGTATTTTTATAAAATTTTGAGAAATTTATTTTTGTTGTGCCAACAATATTTCTTACATTTTATTTCCACTTCATGTACTATTTTTACTCTAACCTTTGAATACGCCATTATTTTTTAAATATGGTCAAATTAAAACCCAAGGGTTGGAACATTTTTAGTTAAATTTTACTATTCACCCTCCCCCTATGGATTAACTTCATTATATCCTTGCGAAAACATCTCTAAAGTATCTCAAAATTTTCAATTCAGAAAAAGATATTATTATAATAATCATTTATTGAAAGAGGAAAAAATGGGGTGTTACAAAAACCACCTTAAATATAGCATTTTTTTACATTATTCAATAATGTTAATGTTAATAAATTATTACATTGAGATACTATGATAATATAGTATCCATTTCTAATCCTGAACATCCCAACCAGAAACTAAGGCTATGAAAGATTTTATAAAATGTTTCATGTTTTCATTTTCTAAATATGTGTTAAAAATATATTTAATTATGTAAATGAA
Source organism: Viscum album (assembly GCA_963277665.1). Classification (NCBI taxonomy): domain Eukaryota; kingdom Viridiplantae; phylum Streptophyta; class Magnoliopsida; order Santalales; family Viscaceae; genus Viscum; species Viscum album. The sequence goes on from OY728141.1 coordinate 520,675,887, forward strand.
AATTAAAATATAAGTTTGTGTCTAGTTTATTATTGAAAATAATTTAGAATAATAAGAACATGAAAGTATATGACTTAACACTTTTAGAATTTTTATTTTTCAAAAAATTGGAAAAAAGTTTTTTTAATCACTTTTTCAATTTTTATATTATAAAAAAATTAATTTATAAAATAAAATAAATAAAAACAAAAATTGATTCCAAAAATATATAAGGTTATGTGAGTTAAAAAATATTTGTCCTGATATTTCCAAAAAAATGTGTGATGAAATAAAGTACATATTTTTTTAATCCAAAAAATTTCTGAAAACATATTTAAAAAATATATAGAAAAATAAAATGGAAAATGTTTTCCAAAACCAAACACAATCTAAGAATATTAAATCCCATAGTTAATCATAAAATACTAAAATTAAGTAGTCATATATAAGATAACAATTCATAGAAAATATAAGCAACCTAAACCCACCGTGTCTTAGATGATTGGCACATGAGAAAAAAAAACATAGAAATTTTTCGCTAAATAATTCAATTGATATTTAAATTAGAATCCCTTATGGGTAAATAAAATGACAGAATGGTTGGGAGATGAAATTAAAACTCCTTTTCTATCAAAGACAGATTAACTTCTTAGTGAAAAACAAAGTTAAATTCTAATTTTTTTTTGTTTTATACAAAAATAAAGCTAACTGGTTTATATAAATTTTTTATATAAAATTTTCATTTAATCCTGTTTTGATACATATGTCATATTTTTGAATGGGAAGAAAATTTTGCTGAAAATATGCAATTTTTATGTCATTTATGACAACCCTGCATTTATTACAAACTTAAACATGATTTATTACATAAACTATTCACTTGATACAAACCATAAATCAACTCATGGTTTTTTCCCATGGTTTTTGGCAAAGTGGAGAGGAAAAAAATATTTTATAAGGCCAAAGTATGAAATTCTTAAAATAATGGGGTTTCTTATGTGGAGGTGAGTCACACTCTCATGGAAAATAATCTAAAAAGACAAGATGTTTAATAAGTCTTGATGGATCCATTAATGCTTTGTAAAATAATTAAAACAAACCTAAAATAACATTATTTTAATGGTAAAACATATATTGTCCGAACACAAAGCTTATAGTATTTTATTACATCACTATTGGGTCATTATGATGTCATAAAACACATTATATATTTAAATGGTATTTAATTTTTACCCAAAAATTTGACTGTCTCGGAAAATTATGAAAAATTCACTATTAGATAATTTCGACATCCTGATTCTAGAAATAACATTTATTTTATCTAAATAATTTTCTAAATATGTTAATTTTCACTTTTAAAATAAAAACTGACATTTATCGAAAATTCACGGGTTTTGACAAAAATGGCTTTCAAACTTTAATAAAAATTACAATTGCATTCTTAAAATTATAAGATCATTTATATTTAATAAAAATTAATTTAATAATAATAATATTTTATAAAAATATTATTTAATTCAAAAAAACCCTTAATTTAATAAAATAGAATTCTTAATTAAATAATAACTAAAAACACAATTTGTACTTTAAAAACTATTTACAATGTATCAATAATGACAAGAAAGTATATTCATTATTATATACAAAAACAATGTACATGAACATAGTACTAGAGATTTGTTACATAACCCCTTAAAACAGACGTATAAGACCTAAGGGTAAGGTGTGTGATGGTGACAGACTCTTGGGGTGGCTCAGATAACATTGCTCGAGTGGTAATCTCTATCAACTTCCACTTTTCCCGTAGACGGTCTTGTTTGAGCTTGACATGATAAAGCTCAGCTTGGTCTTGGTCAAGAGCGAAGCCCAAATACACCACCACTTTTCTGAGCTCCTACAAATGGGCTTCATATGGAAAAATTCTACCAGATGAGTCCATCTCTTCCTTTGTCTAAGTAAATTGGGTTTGTTAAAGCCTTATATTTATACTAATAATGTGATCACTGTTCAACGACTATAAAAGTAATGGTCACAATTCTTAACATAAAACCAAAGAATTTGACATTTTATATAAACGTTTTACATAAAGTGACATTTAATTAGATCAAGAGGGATTTCCATTAATGAAACTTTGGGTCGTTGCATCATGACTTTTTATATTTAAATTGAAAGAATATATTGTTTAATAGTTTTAGAATTGATTATGGAACACTTGGTGAGACCCTACAAAGCTGTTTAGATCACACCCTACCTTTTCCACATGGTGTTTATAGATTATCTTATACTAGTTCTAAGTAAGGGTAAATCCCCACTTAGAGGTGGTGGATGTTCTTGATCCTTAGGACTGGGATTGATGGAGGTGATCAATAGAGATATGATCCATATATTACATGGGATGTATAAGATTTTATCTTGATAGTTGTTTTATCTCTTGATGATGTACTATTTGGGTTTGTTTTACCATTTTTATTTTGGTACTTTATCCTTGAAGAGTGTTGATCATACTAATTTGTATCTTTTTTCTTTCACTATTTTGTGGAAAAAATAATTCCTATGTGATTCTTATATGATGATATGTGATATTCACCAACCCATGGAGATCAAGAACACCCTTTGGTCCATGTCAGAGATTAGGTATCATTATAATAAGTTATCTAGGATGATTCATGAAAATTTTCTATCAGATCAAAGTTTTTCATCGTTTGTGGATGTTAGTATATATTTTTGGTTGTCTTTATGATAGGATGTAGGATTTTTGGGACTTATAAGGTAGTTACAAGTGAGTGTTTGGCCAAATATCATCATAAAGATCCTTACATCACCATGGGTGTTTGGGAAAACAATCCTTGAGTAATGTTTTGATCTGATTATAGTATTTTCCTTACCATTGATTTTGAGTTTGTTAAAATCATAACCTTAAATTCTACTTTATGTAATTTACTATTCCTTGATCTTTATACCCTTCCTAATGTTTCAATATTTTTTGTTGATTTTTTGTACCATCATACCTCTGGGAAGATGTTTGAATAGGCTATAGGAGGAATTTGTAGGTAAACCCTAGTGAGAAAATCCTCTGGTGGGATATGATCATATTGTGATAATGGTTTGTGTTGTCCAAGCTCTAGAAAAAGTACATGCACCAATTTTCATTCAGGCTCCCATAGTGGAATCTCAAAGAGACAAATCTCAAATTCATTCTCAAGAATTAATTTTCTAGAATCCACCAACTTTTCAAGGCTCTAAGGATCTTCAAGAGGATAGGGATTGGTTGAAAGATATAGATCTTCTTTTTGAGTACTTGGAAACACCAAATTTGATTAAATTGAAATGTTTTACCTTTAATTTTGAGGGACTTATAGTAGATTGTGGGATTTAATGGTAGTGATGAAGAATCATGTTTCCTTAGAGAGGAATGACTTTAGATTTATTTTTATAGATCAGTTATATCCAGATTCTATTTTCGTGGAAAAATCCATGGAGTTTAACAACATTTAGTATGGTGATAGGATTGTGATACAGTATGTGAACCATTTTTCTAATCTTCTTCAGTTTTCTCCTGAGGTAGTGAAAAATGAAAAACTGAAATCTCAAATATTTGAGATTTGTATTTGTGGTAACATCCAATCTCAAGTCTTAATGTTGAAGCTCACATATTATAATAACACACTAGATAGATCATTGATGGTTGAACTTGACTTGTCTATTAATTCATGGTTAGTGGGAGTTTCTTTTTTCTCCTAAGAGAAGTTATGTGAGTTCTTTTAAGAGAAAGAGAGCGTGATGAGTATCATGGTGTATATCAATATTAAAAATCATTTACACCTCATAAATTTCCTAGAATATTCCCTCTCACTTTCTTCTAGTGTGATAATGTTAGCATTTGAATCGATTTTGTATTAAAGTGCCAAATATCTGTAGTTCTTGTAGTCATTCAGGGAACCTGTAGAAATTATGTCATATATTTTATACTCCACGTAGTGGGACAGGATCATTGGCACCAAAAAAGTATTATGGTGAAATTATATGCTTCAAGAAATAAGGGGTTTCATCAACATGCAATTGGAATAAATCTTCTTCATGCGGTGAAAGAGTCTCCAGAGGAATATGATATGGGTCCAATGAGTGTGAGAGGTATCATTGCTATAGATTTATCTTCAGTTACTACTTTATTTCACACCAGTGCATCTCGCTCGTTTATATTGACCTATGTTGTGAATTTACTGAATCTTCCTATGGAGATTTTGTCTTATGTGATTTATATTATTATTCCCCTCAAAAATAAGAGAGAGTAGATTCTTTATTTACACTCTTATGTTTTCTCTATATCTAAAATTGATCTTACATTGAGTTTTATAGTACTCGACATGAAACCTATTGATGTCATTTTTTGGGATGGGTTAGCCGATTCCTCATAAGGTCTAGATTGATTGTTACCTTTAGTGGATCTCATTTACTATGCCCAATGGGATGTTCCATGTTTTCTAGGGAGAATGGTACTCAAGGTTGGGTAGAGAAAAACCTCATTTCTCAGATTTGGGTAGGTTAATATTAGTTTTCTCTTTTTACTTGGAGTAGAAATATTTGAGTGATGATATCCCTCTATTTTTCATTATGTTTCTTGATATTTTTCTTTATTATTTCTCTGGTTTTCCACCATTAAGAGAGGTGGAGTTTTATATTGATTTAGTACTTGGTACTCAGCCAGTTTCTAATCCTTATTATCATATAGAATTAATGTAATTGAAAGAGTTAAAGACTCAGTTAAATTATTTTCTAGATAAATATTTTATTTTCTTGAGTGTGTAACCCTGGGAAACACCTATTCTCTTTAAAAAGAAAGATAATATTACACTTCGCTTTTATATAGGTTATTGAAAACTCATTCGAGTTATAGTAAATAACAAGTATCCATTGCCACATATTGATTATTTTTTTGAACATTTTAAAAGGGAAAAGTGGTTCTCAAATATTGATCTTCAATCCAGCTATCACAAGTTAACAATTAAAGAACCTTACATTCAAAAGACTACCTTAAGTAGTAGGTATTTCTATTATGAGTATCTTGTTATCCCATATGTTCTAAAAAATACTCTTATAATTTTTATAGTGATGATGAATAATATATTCCATGAGAACCTCAACTTTTTCATGGTGGTCTTTGTGGATGACATCCTGGTTTACTCAAAAATCAATGAAGACCATGTGTATTATTTGAGAGTTATTCTTTAAATTTTGATAAGTCACCAACTTTATGTGAAGCTTTCAAATTTTGATCTCTAGATTCGAGAATAGAATTTTTTGGGATATGTGGTCTCAAAACATGGTATTTTAGTTCATCCAAATATGGTAAAATCTATTATGACATGGGATAAACCATGTAATTCATTATATATTCATATCTTCTTAGGTTTAGCAGGGTATTACTACTAGTTTGTAAAAGATTTATCGAAGTTGGATTCTTTGATAAATTCCATCACCCATAAAGAAGTGAAGTTCATTTGGGATGATAAATTTCAGATTTATTTTTTTGATTTAAAACATATTTTGACTTCTATGCCAGTTTTGACTCTTACAAAGGATATGTAGGGCTATGTGGTCTTTTTTCATGTGTGTGGGTTTGGGTTTGGATAGTGTTCTTATATATAAAGATCATGTGGCAGCCTATGGTTCCAAATAACTTAGGGTACACAAGAATAATTATCTAACCCATGACCATGAACTTGAATCCATGATACAAGATCTCAATATTTGGTAGCATTACCTTTTTAGATAATGTTTTACCATTTATTCTGACCACAAAATCTTGAGTTATATCTTCTCTCAAAAATATTTGATCCTCTGATAGAGACTTTGGGTGGAGTACCTACAATCTTTTTATTTTTACATTTCCTATACCCCTGGTAAGGGGAATGTAATTACTGATGTTTTTAGAATGAATCATACAACCCGGGACATGAAAAATCATCGTAAGAGTGGAATATGATGGATCTCTTTATATAGTTTCATTTGGGAGTCTGAGAGGATGTGACTGATGTTGTTCTGAATAACATGCATCTGACCTTCTCTCTTCTTGAGAAGATTATTCAAGATAATTATCTTGATATAGAATTATATGAAATTAGGGACTGACTTTATGGTGGGGATATTTTTGGTGAGGGGATAATATCTTTGGAGGGTATCCTATGTTCTCAAAACTGGTATGTGGTTCATTTTCTTATAAAAAAATATGTGATAAGGGATTGTTATAATTCCCAGTGGGAGGTGCACCCAAGAACAATGAAGATTTTATATGATATATTACTATTATTCTCATTTTTATATATGATACAAGAAACTTGTAACTTTTTTCTCATTTCTATGCTTGCCAATAGATCAAATTTGAGCACCAGAGACCTTTGGTTTTACTTCAACCACTTCCAGTTATGACTTGGAAGTGGGATGAGATATCTATGAAATTTTTGTTTAGGATACCATATACCCCTCAAGGTAATAATTTGATATGGATTATGATTGATAGATTTAACAAATCAGAAAACTTTATACCCATTCAAGATATAATCAATTTTGAGGATTTGGGAAATCTTTATGTGAAATAGATTGTCCATTTTCATAGAGTTCCTTCTACTCTAGTATCTGATAGGGATCCCCATTTTACATATCATTTATAGAATTGAATCTATTAGTAAATGGGATCCTAGGTATGTTTAATCTTATAATATCATCCATAGATAGATATCCAGATAGAACGATCTATAAAGATTCTTAATGACATGTTACATTCTTGCATCCTCGACTTTGGTAGAGATTGGGATGTACATTTTGGATTGGTTGATTTTTCATACAAAAAAATTACTATTATTATATTATAATGTATCCTTTTAATACATTTTATGATATTATTGGTATATCTCTTCTTTTTTGGATGGTAGTTGGTGAAATTTTCTTGTTTGGGTCGTTTTTGGTCTAAGAGACAATGATGAAGATTCTTCTGGTTTCTCAAATAATGGTGATGTAATAGAGTCAATATAAGTCTTAGTATGATCATTATTGATGACCGTTAGAGTTTTTTATTTGGAGACCAGGTGTTATTTATTTTTATTCCTCATTTAGGTCATTGAAATATTGGTAAATAGGGAAATCTTATGACAAGTTTTTTGGGCCCTTTGGAGATTGTTAAGCGGGTGGGGAAAGTGTTGAAACATTTATCACTTCCACCATAGTTGAATTTGATCCATAATGTGTTTCAAGTATAAAATCATAAAAAGTTTATTTAAGACCCTTATCATGTTATAATCTAGAAAGACCCTGATTCTACGCCCAAATTTAACTATGACTAAGCATCCAGTCAGGATTGTCGATTCTGAGACAAAGGTTCTCCATGGAAAGATAATCCCTTCGTTCTGTGTGATATGAAAACATGGTTCTGATTCACATGAGACTTGGGAGTGTGAGTAAATGATTATTTATTAGTGTCATAATCTCTTTGACATGGATCTTTCTTGATAGTATTTTGGGGGATAGAAATTTTTATGGTGGGGAGGTTGTAACAGCTCATTACCATATTTCATGTACTTCTTGAACCTTGTTTCTATCCCCCTTTGGTTGGGTACTTTCTTAGGTTTTTTAAAGTAAAATTTATAAATTTTTAGAGGCCCAAGGGGTTTTCCATAGTTAGTTCATGGTTATAGAAAACCATCCAATTTGGACCAGTAAATCACGCGGCCAATGATGATCCACTGGAAAGGGGCGTACGGTTTGTCCAAACCGTGTGCCAACCCCTCTAAACTATGAACCCTTGGAAATTGAGTGTTGCATGGTTGGTTCATAGTTAAAGTAACCGTGAATCCAAACCATTAACCCTAACCATATGACTATTAAGTTAACATGGTTAAGGTTCACATTTACTCTTAACCATTCGACCTCTCCACCAAGTCGTGCGCACATTTTTTAATTACCCCAAATTTTTAATTAAAAATATCAGAAGCACTATTTTAAATTATAAACACCCCCATTAGACACTAAAATAATTCCATGGTACTTGAAGGCTCTCAATAGACAATTTTTAATCCTATAACCTCTTTTTTGTATGGATCGAACCTCTGGTGATCTTGTTGGATATCTTTTCGGTAAGTGAATATCCTCTCATGTGGTTTCTTCTAATATCCATTTCTTTCCTCCTTAGAGTGTGTTAAATCATCATTTTATTGATGTATTTAATATCCATTTTTATAGATCTTTATTATATTATTATTTCCTTGATCTCCAACATCTTTTTTCTTTGTTGGTGGATATTATTGCGGGTGTTGTGTTAATTTGATCCCTCGATTAAAGGTAGGTGGTTCCCTATGATTTTTCCCTAGAATTGAAACTATAAATTGATTTATTTTTTTAATGAGTTTTTAATTGATTTAAAACCCTAAAATTTAATTAATTGGATATGTGATTTGAAATGACATGGAAATTGAGAACCCCCCCCCCCCCTCAATGATATTGAAATTATGGGATGGATTTCTAAAATTCAGATTGATTTGATAAATTTATTTGATTGATTGATTTGAGAAATGAAAATTATTGAATTTTTATTCATGAGAAACTGGTTTAAATTGAAATATGATTTGAAAATTCATGAATTGATCAAAACCTAATATTTGATTTCAAAATGATAAAGGCATGTTGAAAACTGAATTTGAGAAATTTTATTTTGAATTGATTTAAAATTAATTATTTGGTCAAATTTGATTTATTTATTGATTGATTGAAGAACGTTTTAGCCTAGGTAGTTAGTGGTTATTTGGGAAAATCATGTTATAACTCTGACTCCCTTGAAAATGGATTGAAAATTACAACACTAACTAAACAAATTATAGTAAGACTACTTGTAATGGGATATCCTATTGGGTTTTAGATAGATTTATTGTAATGGGATACCATATTGGGGTTTTTATGTGAGTGTGAACACCTATCTTGATTTGTGTTAATGATTGAGTAGTGTAAGAGTAATATTACTAAAACTAACATACCATAGAGATTCTAACATGATGTTGTGATATGTTTTGATTTCATGGTTACATACTATTGATTGTGAACTATTTTATTCATTCCAATGGATTTATATAATTATTTTATATAAAATTTTCATTTAATATTGTTTTGATACATATTCCATATTTTTTAATTAAAATCGTGTATTGTTAAAAATATGTAAATTTCATGCCATGAATTTCTCTATTTAAATTGAAAGAATATATAGTTTAATCATTATGTAATTGATTATGGAACACTTGGTGAGACCCTAATAGGATATTTATCTCACACCCTACCTTTTCCTTTGTGAATTTATAGATTATCTTATACCAATTACAAGTAAGGGGAAAGCACCGCTTAGAGGTGGTGGATTCTCTTAATCCTTGGGACCAGGAGTGATGGAGGTGACTGGTAGAGATGTTATCCATCTATTACATGGGATTTCTAATATTTTATCTTGATAGTTTATATATCCCTTAATGATTTTCTACTTGGTTTTTTACCAGTTTGATTTTGGTACTTTCTCCTTAAGGAGTGTTGAGCATACTGACTTGTATCTTTTTTCTCCTGTTGTTTTATGGAAAAAATAATTCCCATGTGATTCTTGTATGATTCTAGGTTCTAGTTCCAATATTTGGGGATTGGTAATGCCCTTCAATCTATACTAGATCTAGATCAGGTATCATTTTACTAGAGTATCTGGGCTGGTTCATGAAACATACAACAACAAATTCCACTCAAGTATTCAAATTTCTCCATATAAAACTTTGTATGGGTAGCAATTTAGAACTTCTACTTTTCTGGATGAAGTTGTTTAATAAAAGAAACTTAGAACTAATCTTATGTACAGTATGAAAAAAAGTCTCAATCTATCCAACAATACATAAAATCTTCTTAGATTCAGCAGAAGATCTATACTAACAACCAACAAAGGTACATGGAGTTTGAATTTGGAGACAAAGTTTTCATTTGAATATCATTATGGAATGTATTCATTTGATTTGTAAAGAAATAGTAGCTTAGCCTTAGGTATATTGTCCCCTTTGAGATCCTTGATCACATAGGAGCATTGGCCTATTGGATAAAACTTCCACCAACCATGAATCAAGTTCATGATGTGTTCCATGTCTCTACTAAGGAAGTAAATGTATGATCCCTCACATGTACTAAATCCAGTGGTGGTAAAACTATAGAATGTCCTACATTATGAGGAGAAGCCAGTGAAAATATTGGATGTGACATCCTGACCCAGGTTCCACTAAACTAGTTCCCCAAGCCAGTTTTCCACAATGCCTCAAGTGGGTCTCCCCATATTCCAAAGGTTTCCGACTAGAATTGAGGGTCCTAAGGTGATACAATGGGGATACTATACCCTTATATGAGATTAAAAACATCGGAAATAACTAGATATCATCTATAGGGGTAATAAAAAAAGTGTGGAAGAGGTAAATAAACTAAATAAATAATGTTATAATAATAAATGAAATGATGTAAAATCCCTAACATCCATGTCATACATACAAAATTGATCACTCATTGGGTTGATCACATATATAGGAGTACATAAAGAAAATATAAATAAAAGTACAGGTCTCTACTGCTACCCAAATCTAGACCATATACTCGACCTCCAAGACACTTCCAAGCTACTCCAGCCTAGTCATAAGAATCTATAAGAGCAGCTTTACTCGATCATGAAACCTTGGGGCTTAGACTTATCTATAATGTGGTTGTGATCGACCTAAAAAGTAGAAATAAGGTCTGCACTCACACTGAGGTACATGTACAAGGGTGATAAATAATCTCAATAGTCCACCCCCAATGATAAACCTATAAATCTATTGTCATAAGTGAAGGATCGTGAAATATTCTCACCCTAGATGAGATACCACTTGAATAATAAAGATATAAATCTCATAAAAGGAACATAGTCAATCCTCAGGTTCATATTATTATTGACCATATCTTCTACTACATAATTCATAATTTACATTGGCTGATTCCATCACATATATCTATATATATATATATACACACATACATATATATGTATATGTATATACATGACAATGACATTGACCCGTGACATTAAACTAAGGTTTCCATAAACAAAATCATAATAAACTCAAACCACATTCAATCCTAGGATCCTTGATTTGATTAACTAGAAATCCTATGATTAGGGATCTGATTTGGATGTCGTATTACTCAAGTCATGTATCATTAATTTGATCCTTAGGTCAGTAGTCTTGATATAAAATACATGCTTTGGCCTACACTGGATTATATCTGAGTAAACAGTCAGTCAGGATTGTACTTATAATAACATCTTAGGACCCGAATCATAGCCAAGGCATCCCCGAATACTCATACTCATATAAGGGATACATAAGTCCCACTTCGTCACTTCTCTATAATAGAGGGATATAAGGATATCCTAAAATTAAATCACTGGTCGAATCCAATTTTGTTCTTTAACTTGAAAGATGTATCATAATTTCAATTAATTATGACTTTAAACCTTTGTCCATACATAGAGTTCCTTATTAGAAAACCAAGTATCGCTCTAGGTGTGATTTTGAATACATCACCTTATAGTCTCATCCATGGAATTCCTCATAGGAACCTAGGTATCACTCTAAGTGTGGTATTCATACATATCCCTCTAATTCCATCCTTGCAATTCCATAAAGGGAACTCAAGTATCATTACTGTAATAATATAAAAATCTACCCTATGTGTCATTACTTGGAATTCCATAAATTTAACCTAGTATCAATCAATGAATAAATAATCCACTCACTATATGATTCCATCCATGCAATTCTTACATGGGAATCCAGTATCACTCCAGGTGGATATAATCCCCTCTTCCTATGAGTCCATCCATGGAATTACTATATTGGAATATAGTATCACTCAAGAAATAAGAAAAAATATTCTAGCGTATAAGTTCATCCAAATAATTCCAACATAGTAATCCAAGTATCAACCATGGAATAATATATAATGGATCCTAGGAAGTAGGTCAGGGAATCCAAATAGAATAATTCTTAGAATCCATATTCTAGGAAGTACATCTAGAAATACTAAATAGTATGGATCAACAGCCAAATCCCAAGAAGTATGTTTGGGTATCATGATCAAATGATAGTCAAAAGGAATTATCATCATCCAGGACCTAGGAAGTATGTCTAGGAACTATAATAATAACATCTCACATCGCATCAGACACAATTCCCACAAACCAGGAAGCATCTCTAGCTATCATAGTTACATAAATAGTAACCATGTGAATGCATAAATAAATAGTGATGGTGGTAAAACAACTAAACCCACAAATAATTCCATATATTCATGGATTACAAGTTCAGTACAGGTTCTATGGTAAAACATGCTACCATATCTACCCAAAATCGATGTACTAGCTCAAGTTCAGTCAAACATCAAGGCATCCATTGGTTCCCTCATGTCATAACACAAGAGTGGCCATCCTACTTGGGATACTCAAAAATGATAAGATACTTTATGCATCCTACATGGTATACTTATAATAAGTAAACATAGGTATCCTACATGGGATCCTCTATATCGAACATAAGTGGAGGCATCCTACACAGGATCCTCAGAACGGTATACACGGGCAGAGGTATCCTACATGGGATCCTCAGAAAGAGTAAAAAATTAAACAGACCCTATAAGGTATTACCTAGGATATAATATAAGATAATTAATCTCACATGGGACCCTAGATAATAGTATTAAGGTAGAGGCATCCTACACAGGATCCTCGGAACAACTAGTCTCACAGCCTCCTAGACCATAAGGTAACATCTCTAAAGGGATATATACTCAAAAGAAGAGATGAAAAAACATTAGTAAAGTGAGATAGATCCTGATTCATCTCAGTTCAAAGTGTCTCACTCTCAATATATAACTAGACTTAATCACTATAGGAAGAACCTCTCTATTTAATAGAATTTCTGAAACGCCTCCTAGGAGTCCTCAAATCACCACAAGGTTAGTACCATTGTGATATATGTGGAAAAATGGTCAAAATTGAATACCCATGTGTCTAATTCCTATTATGGGGTGTGAATATATTAAAAAACCTAAAAATGGTTGTAAGGGGGGTAAACGGTGTGTATAACCTAGTACGCAGCGTGTACTCCCAAAGCCCCACCTGGGCATGTACTCTAGCCAGACTTGGCATATAAAAACCCAAGTACATAGTGTGTTGATCATGTACACAATGTTTACCCTACATAGGGAACCTTCCCATGTACCTAACATGTTCTAGAAATGTACTTTACCTGATTGTATACATCTACACGACATGCGACCCACACAAGGTCTGGTCATGTACTATACACAACCATGTACCACTACACAATTATTCTAGTTGGGTACTCAGATACATATAAAAGTCTCAGTACATGGATTTTATACCCTATACATGAAGTTTACTTCTAAAAATTCATCTTCCCCACATAGGAAGAACACATGGTGTGTGCTCCTGAACTACACATTGTGTGATTGAGATTTCTGAATAAGAAACCCCTCAAATGGCATGAAACCTATGTTTTCTCCTTAAAAAGTATAGACTAAACCACAAGGGGTCCTAAGAAATCACAATAGGGTTTTAAAGATAGAAATTAGTAAATCTACATGTATTTATGACTAAACATTAAAATGTCCTAACTTTGGGAAGAATTCACTAAAGCTTCTCCCATATCCATGGTCCACGGCTACCGCATGATGATCCGGTTCCTATTAAGCTTCTTTGAGGCACCTCCCTTACTCTCTAAATATTTATCTTTCTCATTTTTCATCTAATATATTTTTTATTGTGAAGAAAACCCATAGGTGTGTAGGTGAGAGAAAGAATAAAATAAAAAGTAAAAAATAAAAGAAAGAAAATGAATAGAAAAAAGGGGTCCAGCCTAACCCTAATGCCCAACATGAGTTTATACCCTAACTAGGAAAAAATCCCTATTATAGACTCAATATTGGATATAAAATCTTAATCTAAATCTCCATTCAAAATATATATCTAAACAAATGTGTGCGAATGAATTAATATTTAATTAATTAAATATTAATTATTAATTATTCCATGAAAATTTGAATGGTTAAAAATCTCACCAAACACATCTCCTAGGGTAAATACCCTATTATGGTACCAACAAAGTGGTTATAAAAATTATTTGGGGTCATACACTAAGGTAAAATTACCATTTTACCCCTTATAAGAATCTGAAATCAAAAAATAAAACTTATGCTCAAATTTCCTATCTAAAAAAACAAGGGTTCTTATAGTCTTCCCACCATAAACCTTATCATCCCTAATAAGCCTTGGTGATAAAACTAGTAGCTCTCATCCTAAGAATCTATGAATCCATGCTATATTGAATGTCCAACGACTGGTCTTATGGCATCAATAACTCTCACATGTAGGATACACTTAACTACAACTGATATAGTACTCCCCACCATATAAATACCCATATCATCCTCTCATAATCAAACTCTAAGCTCAACATCCCATGGAAAAAAACTAAATTTCAACTGAAGATGAGTGTCACAACCCTGAAACATCCAATGGTGTACTCCCCACCATATGGATTACCTTATACTACTCCACAAGTACAACCTCAATAGGTTCCATTTCCAATCCAGAAAATATATTTAAAAATAAAAGAAGCTCATTATAGATAAAATTCTCTCTTATCATGATCAGGATGATGTCAAGATAGATCATGATCATCTCAAACTAGGATTACACTAAGATTCCACAAAAATGTGTGTATATATCTCTTGATCCATGCTCACATAAAATAGGATATAAATTCCTTTAACTAACTCCAAACACTATATCTCCTAAAAATGAGTGTCCAGGTCCAACCGTGGTAGGATATATCATGACACCCTATCCATTATTGATGTCTCCTCTACCAAAAAGAGGCATTCTAATTTCATCACAACTCTTGATCATCCATTACTATGGAAAGTCTTTTAAACCATAAGTCCTTAGTTCGTACAAGGCCACTCACTGGTCTAATATTTAAACAGTGCCATGTGTAACCGACAGGTACCATTATCTCCCAACTCATACTATTGTGACTCATCCATCACAAGGATAAGATGAATATAATACATTACATGTCAGTATCATTAATATGGAATCTCCCTTTGAATTACTCTTCAAAATTTGGCACCTTAACTATTCCACAATTATTTACATGACCACCTATCACCCAATATATTTTTATTCATGAGCATCTACCCATGATCTTACTACATTAGCAATAATAGAAACATCGGTCAAAAGGTAAAGGCACCCAAAAAAATAATGCATAATAAATCCAGTCTCGTAAAACAAGCACCCTAGGTGCCTCCTCTAAAACCAAAGGCAACACCATTCCTATATTGCAAAACTAGAGAACCCACCATGCATAGGTCTCAACAAGAGCATATAACCAAACTCATTTCCTAATAGGAATCCATTAACATGGTCCAAACTATCATGTAGGTTTCTCTCGATCAAAATAAAACATCTACCTACAAGGTTTGGAGTCAAAACTAAGGGTCTTTAGGTATCCCACCTAGCCCAACTGATCAATTCTCAAGATAAGTAATTGGGTACTACCACCTATCATGTAAGTCAAACCTATCACAAAGATCATATCTCACGGGGAATCATTTTCCCACCCATGTTTTCATAAGGAATATAATGCACCAATCCACCCTCTCTAGGGGAGGTAAGGAATAATAGCAACTTGCAGGGCTTAAAACTGTCAATATGGACTACAAGGGCCATGATCCTCACTGATCATCCTTATAAGAGACTTCCCCAAGAGAATCATGATATAAAAATAGTAATAATGATGAACTGACACTTTTTGGGAATCCATATATGATAATTCCCCATCGAGGTCCAGTTCATGAAAAATATCCCGGTACCTATTAGCATCGTACTCAGCGATCCGACTAGATAAACACAAAAAAATGTCGGTTAAGTAGAATTTCATTGCAATCTATTAAGGAAAACATTTTTTAGGTTGTTACAAAAATTTTAAATAATCAAACCTAAAAAACAAAACTCTATAAGGGGTTCAAAAAATGGGTATCATGTTCCCTATCAACCTACTAGGGTCATTGCACCTCCCATGCATAAGGAATGAGTCATCAGCTTCACAATCAAACATCTCACCATAGATCCACATAGAATTCCATAAAATGGAAATATATGTAAGTCGGACCAATTAAGTATAATACAAAAAAACATATAATGGAAAACACCAATTATGCTTTTGTTGACACTTTAAACAATTGGCCTCTATCATCAGTAATAATCACGCACTAGCATGACTATAACATGTGAATCCTATATGCCAAATATGATGCATGAGATGACTCTTTCCTTTTTTGGGAAATATTTAAAATAAATCATTGGCCTCTTACCAATGGGAAAAGATCTATAAATACATAAAAAATCATAACATCCACGCAACATGTTCTTTTCTCAAATAAAAAATCATATAAAACTATAACATCATAGATCAAAAAATTCATTCCATATTCTTGGAAACTGAGACTTCTTTTATCAGAACAAGTGTTCTTGACTCAGCAGTCTAATATCCATTATAGGTTCCAACACATTACTAATAATCCTATCTACCATATCCCAAATAATAATATAATAGGAAAGGAACACATTTGATACCACTTTGTGATGTCTTGTACCAGGTGCCACTAAATCTTTTCCTCAAGCCGGTTCACCACAAGGCTTCAAGCATGCCTTCCCATACTCTATAGGTTGTCAAGTAGAAGAGAGGGTCTAAAGGTGGTACAGTGGAGAGACTATGTAACGCCCCGACCCTAGCTACCCAGAGTCGGTGCATTATTACATAACATTGGCATGATCATGAGAAAGATCAAGTCTCGAAAGACCGATTAGTTTAGTAGCCTTGGAATAACTAGATACATCCATAAATTTTTACATTACATCATAAAAAAAACATCTTGTAGTCATATCCCCTCATACTATCCCTGCAGGTCATTCATAAATTACTTCTTCATAATCCTGGGAAAAAAAAAACATTGAAAGGGGTGAGCTCGGATGCTCAGTAAGGATAACATTATAGCAGAAGCTTTCATAAATAAGCATAAACACTTAAGGCAATTTATAACTAAAACAAAAGCCTTTTAAACTTGAACTTCAGCATAAAATGGCAAAGGTAAAATGAAATAATGCCATTTACTTACTCACATGGATATTCTACTAGTCGAATGATCACATGCATTATCAATAACCACTTTCATAATGATGGAATGCATAATGCCAGACTATCATAACCACATAGCCAAGGCCTCGTGCCAAGACTACAAATAAGATTTTGCCAAGGCCTTGTGCCAAGACACTAGTTTGTCTCATGAGACCTACCGATGCATCGAGGAGCTATAGCGGGCTCCACCCGTCACTTATTAAGTCCAATGCATTCCTCATATGAACATGTTTAAACGTAACATAAACATTCGTATTAAAACTAGCATACGAAATGTCAATACTTTTACCACAAACCATGAATGGTATAAAAACAGCACATCCACAGTCAAACATAACTCATTCGATACAATATGGAAGATTGTATTGTATCACATTAACCTCAATCAAGAATAATGAAGGATGTTGACATAGATGAAAATAATCATCAAAACTATTTGAGAGAAATATCCCCCTTTTCTTGAAAACATTTAAAAGTCACACTATTTGTCAAGAAGCCATTTAAAAGTAGATTTTTGAATCAAAGTGTCCCACACCACTTTGAAACTTTTTAAAAGGAGTTTTGATTTCTAAACATTAATGTCCATATAAATAAATCCTTTAAACCATTTTTAAAACATGGACATTAATGAGAAAGGTTTAGATGAATAAGTCTTTAAAACATTTAAAAATGGTATTTTAGTTAGAGATTCTTACCAAAAGAGACACTTGAATACAAATAATTGAGGTGATCAAAACTTTGTAATATCATGAGAATAAAGGGAATCATGATATACTATGTCAATGTACATTATATATGCACCACATAAAAGTGATTTGGTGTATATCATCAAAGAAGTCTCAATGGAATGTAAATTGAGATGAAATCTCTCATAAAGGTTGTATCCTTCGGTTAAGGATAAATCAATGACATAATTATGTGTGACAAATATAAATACACTAAATATGATTGGATATTCAGTGTAAAACAATCAAAGGACATTCACACATATTCTTGTAAAAACAATACCAACGAATTGGATGTTTAACTCAACAAATGGAGAATGAGTTAAAATTACTCTTATCAAATTCATATCAATGACTTGAGAATTACCAATGGAGTGATTATGTGTATCAAACTTATATCCACAGGAAGGGGAGTGGAAATTATGACATAATCAAATGAATAGTGATTCCACACATAATCTTGGGGTAATATAATCAATGAAATATGTGTAAATCCAAATGAGTGGAAATTGAAATCTCAAATTCCCTTATCGATTAGGTAACATACGAAACATACACCCATGAAAGAAGTATCATACCATGATGATGTAAATACCCATAAATTAAAGTATATTACACAATGAATACGATCATGGGCAGTACACATACACCACATGCAATAATTAAGTGGTGATCAATGGAATTCTCACGGAATTAAAAGTGAGATAAGAAAACCCTTACCTTGTACTTTTCCTTGGTTGGGGTAGGTTAACCTCCTGTATAATAGTGAAATAATTGTTACTAAATTATACAAGAATCATATACATTAATATGATATCATATACGATCTTTTAATATTGATTTGATAATAATATCTTAGTATTATCGCCGTTTCGGGTGTTAACTTACTCATTTTCTTTATATGTTTTGTTACATAAGTCATGTTTGTTGTATCTTATTCATATCCAGAATGATATCAAGTCCTTAAACATCATTTTTAAATCATTAAATTATAATTATACTTGAATGGATACGATGGAGAATGAATCTCATCGCGTTCGTGGAGACGGTAGTCCGTACGTACGCACGAACGCTACTTCCATTTAATTTTTTATTTTAAAAGAATCGAATACAAATGATACATAGGTATATTACTATTCCAGTATAATATAATATTTTATATATGTTACTTAAGTTCATTAACACCATCCTTTATACGTTCCATGTGTGGTATGAACGAGTCATATCATTTTAAGGGGGCGGTAGTCCGCACTTCCTCAAATGAAATTATCGTATGTATATACAACATGAAACGAATAATGGTATGAAATAAAATGGAATTACAGAAGATTATATATAAAATATATATCATTAATATAATATTTAATTACAGTTCCATCATAATGGCCACCATGAGAGGCGGTAAGATGTATTTGAACAATCATCGTTTCGTGAGGCGTTAGTTTGCCATCCACAGAAACTTTATGTTCATCATCCATTAGATGGAGTTGTGTGTATGTGTAGTTTGAATCCTTCTTATAACAACATCCTAGTATATTTTGGATACTGGTGTTGTTACAAAAGAAAGGAAATAAAAAGAGTTTGGGGGTTGGAGAAGCAAAATAAATGAAAATAATTTAAGAGAAATTGTTACCTTTAATCTAGGTAACTCACTTTGGTTGGAACCAAAGGACTTCTTGAAATGCTTTCTTCCTAAGGGGAAGCTTCAAGGAGGAGGAGAGGGATTTGGGGAGCTTAGTTGGGCAGAGTTTGGACGAGCCAAGTGGCTTGAGAGGTGTGAGGAAAAGAGAAGGAGGAGTGCCCTTTTATAAGAGGGGTGAGGGGCACTTTTGGAAAAGCTAGAAATATTAATTTATAATAAATTCATATTCGGTTTACAAAGGCTCAAAAGTTAACTATTCAAAGGATGAGGTGGGGATAGGTCGAAAAAAACTCATCCAATAGAATTTAGACAGGTTTGGGTAC
Organism: Viscum album; assembly: GCA_963277665.1. Classification (NCBI taxonomy): domain Eukaryota; kingdom Viridiplantae; phylum Streptophyta; class Magnoliopsida; order Santalales; family Viscaceae; genus Viscum; species Viscum album. The sequence goes on from OY728141.1 coordinate 520,695,868, forward strand.
TTATATTAACCTTATCTTTAAGTATTAACTCTAAGTTAATTAGTTTCACTTTTACAATGTCTCTTTGTATTTTTATATAATATGGTTAATAAACTTACTATATACATCCAATATACCCCCAAGTGGTCCATTAATGATTAACCTATCATAATATAAGTCTCTTGGCCGAACCTTAGATTTTTAGGAATTTAATATCAATTAATAATATAATATTTGTTTTAAGAACTCTTTTATGTCAATTTTGACACTATTCAATAGTTGATTTTTGTGAAACTCATAACAGATTGATTACTTCAAACAAAGTCAATTAAATCAATCCTAATATATCATATTATCCTATAAAATTAGTGTAATTCATTAAAAGTTTCATATTATATTTATTTGGGTATTTATAATATCAATTATGTTAATTTTTTACTATTTTAGTAATTACTGCATCATCATTGTGTCATAAATAAAATAAATTATTTAATGTCTAAAAATTATAAATAAAACATCATTATGTATGAAATCTTTTTAGCTTTCTAATGAATATTTATAATCGAAAATCAAACATGTATAATCCTATGTAAAAATTGTTCTTCTAAAAGATGTAAGCTTATGCCATTTTTATTTTTATTTTAACTTTATTAATATAATGTGTCCCTACCACATACAAGTGGCTCCAAGGGGTCCCCAAATTGACCCAAGGATGCCCATGGTCGGGTATGTGTCCACCAATAAGGTTAGGACACGTTTTAGGGTAATTTTGTATTATTATAATATTATTTTTTAACCCTTATTTACCGGATTTACCCTTTAACCATGGTAAATAAAATATTTACCGCAGTAATTATTCAACATGTCTAAAAATAAAAGTTACCTATTTACACAATTTGAACATCCTGATTCCAAATATGGAATCCATTTTTCTAAATTCAAAACACAGAAGTGGCAGAAATTAATTTAAAATTAATTCCCGCTGTCAAAACAAAAAGCGTGTTTTTAAGAGATAATAAATATCAAAAGATTGACACTTGTTTATGTTTGGTTTAATTGTAAAATTATGTCCAATGACCAAAATTATATTAAATGGTAAAAATATATTCTAAATATACTTTAAAACCACTCAAATTCATAATTTATCACTATTAATTATTTTGATTAAAAAAGTTGTTTTTAATTAAAATTTAGTAATTTTCACTATTCATCAAAATATGAAAGTTATCCGAAAAGTACCAAAATTTCACCCTAGACTAATTTTGATATTCTGAATCCAAAAATGAAGTCCATTTTTAAATATAAAATATATATAATTTCAAAAAGTAGTTATTACTATTCATAACGGCTAGTTAAATTGGTTGTTAGAACTCGGTGTTGCGTACAACATACGCTATCACATTATTCAAAGAGAAGCGTACCGTAGAAGCTTGGGATGTTTCATTTTAAATTTTTGATGTCCCCATTTAGTCAAAAAGTTTAAAATATAGTATTTAAAAAGGGTTTACTATTATAGTTGATAAAAGTGCAATACTGAAAATGAATTTGTTCTTGCATTATATCTAAGAAACTCATAATATGGATTCTAAAATTATAAGGATTATATAAAGTTTAAAATTTAGTTAATACTATTCATAACCCTTTTTTAACGGCTTGTTTGGTGAGTCATGGTGCGCTTGAACTCGGTGTTGCGTGTAGTGCATGTTATTGAATTATTTTGAAGAAATAACACACTATGAAATCTTGGGGTGTTACATTCTCCCCTCCTTCAATAAATTGCGTCCTCGCAATTTGAAATTGTTCTTCGAAAATAAAAGGTTGAAAATAGAAAATATATTTGTGGGAAAACCCACATCGGAAATTGGTTTACTAAAATTTAGTCTTAATATGAGGAAAAGAGAAATGAAAGGGTCACCACCAAATTATGATCTCGATTAGGAGAACATTGGTGGAAATTAGAGACATATAATTGGAGGAAAAACGTAAATATTTATAGGTAGTGGTTGAGGTCATCAATCACAAACAAGTATAAAATTGAGGTCCTTAAACTCATCAATCTATGATGATTTGAAGTACCATCGGTTCAACAAAATATAGGGTATTGGGATCACACATTTTTGACATTTCAAAATATCTTAGTTGAAATCCCACATCGAAAAATGAATTAATGAGGCCTCTATTTAAAATAAAGAGTAGAAAGTATGAAGATTACCGAAAATAACACATACTAGGGTTCCATGTAGGAAAATATGGATATGGAGGAGAAATATAATCATCAATTATCTGATGGAGAGTGGTAGAGAACATGGCTATGAAAAGGCCAACAATCCCAAAGCCATAAATTAGTGATGATTTAAGGTACCATCTAGGACAACATTTTTTTTTAAAAGTTACATTACATATGGAAGAGGAATTCATTTATGATATTGACTAAGAACATTATGAGATATACTTAAATTTTAAGTAGATTTTCATTCTTTAATAAATTTCCACCACTAACTCAAATTTTGTTTTTTAAACGATGAGTATTCAAGAAGACTTGGTCACACTGGAAGAGCTAGAATAAACTTCTATAGAATCACATGATCCATGCAGGATAAACCATATATTAATCAAAACCAAAATGGATAGTGAATGATCTAATGATCCCCCAAAAGGATATTCATTGAGATAAATATGCACTAATCTTAATTTCTAAAATTAAACCAACAATACCCCAAAGTTAAATAGATACCATTTAATAACGAATTGTCCTTACAATCCTTTAATATAATCCAAACTAATATTGAAACCCAAAACATAGAAGAATTTGATTATGTAGTCTCCCATGTTACATTGTATCTCCAAATGACATCAAATACTCTTAAAGTCACATACTTAAAAGTGATTAACATCATAACATATTCTCTGTTATAGGTTAATCATTTCCATAAATAACCCAAATCACTATAAATCAACAATAAAAACGTAGATAAAAATCCACCATTACTCTACAAATGAAACCTCATTGTATTCTATTTTCCTTGGGCATATAGTGTTCCTAACAAAATGAACATCTTCCAAAATAACATTTATCACTTAATCACCAAATCATTTTCCTATACCATGGGTATTCATTTGATAAGACATAGAACCCAAATCATCTTATTATTGATCAATAAAATCATTTAACAAAAAAAAAATAGTCACACTAACCAGGGACTTCACGTAGTCCAGTGGTAGGTGATAAATCCCAATCGCACTTTGGTTGTGGGTTCGATTCCCACAGCTTTGTCCGACGCGATGGGTTGTCACACGGTCTACGTGTTGTCCTTTTTCAAAAACTATATTTTATAATATTACCAAAATAAATTCCTCAAAATAACATAATTTAACCACAAATGTTATATCATACTTTGCATTTTCATCCCAAATTATAATAACTTATCATTTTCTCAAACCCCAATGATCATATAAACCAAATGGTTATTTATACCTATATCCACAAGAGAAGAGACAATTCTTCCTCAAATATCATTCTCACATGGCAAACTGCGGGGTTACAAATACAAGAGAAAATTATTCCAAAGCAAACCCATCAACAAGGAGTGCTAATACTTTTTAAATTTTTCTCCAGCCATTTATTTCCACATAGCTTCTTCTTTGACCAAGAAAATATCCTATAAAATAGGACATTCACTCGGGTAATGGCCAGGTCCCCTACATTTATGACAAATGACTGTAAATGGACTCTTGGGACCATTTTTATCTTCTTCCATAGTACTCTTCATTTTTCTTCGGCAATTCTTCACTTTATGTCCTTCCTTCCCGCACGTAAAACATTTCGTTGTCCCATTGAGACACTTTCCTGGGTGTCTCTTTCCACAATTCCTGCATGATGAAAATTGAGGTTTCTTTTCTCCATGGTCTCCATTGCTGGAGATCTTATCATTTATCACCTTTCTCTTCCTTGTTGAGTCTGGGAGTTGGTTAATATATATGTTGTTGATCATATTTTTGGAAAACTGATTTGGCATAAAGACGATATCTTTTACGCCTATCAACATTCCATTTTGTTGCTCATCGCTACTATCGTTCCCACCTTGTACATCATTCTCAAAGTCACTATGACTTCCTTGGAATCCAGCCATTGACTAAAACCAGAAAGCATTGTGTGAGTAATAGTAGTCGTAAAATCATTTAGAGATTAAAATATCACCATATTCTCAATTTGAAACATATTAGGATTAACCAAGGTCATTTACTCTCATCTTATGTATATATTACTTAAATCGGTTTGTAAAGAAAATGTAAATTATCCTAAGCATATCCCCCGGGAGTGTCGTAACCAAGAGTGCAGCAAGGCCCGTTGTCGTGCACCAGTTCCCGTTCGAGTCTAGCTCAAAGCGGTGTTTTCGGGTTTTACCCCTAGGTACATCTGTGCCAGAGCCGCCTCTACCTGCTCGTATCCAGACAGGGATGTATTGCTCAGAAAACTCACAAAATCTCTATAATACCAAAATTCTAGGAAGTTCTTTTATACTAATCCTCAAAGTTCATCTTAGGTCTACGTGCTCTAATCAGAGTTTATCTAAATCTAGCTACCAAGGTTTGTACTAAACTTCCTCTGATACCAACTGTAACGCCCCGACCCTAGCTACCCAGAGTCGGTGCATTATTACATAACATTGGCATGATCATGAGAAAGATCAAGTCTCGAAAGACCGATTAGTTTAGTAGCCTTGGAATAACTAGATACATCCATAAATTTTTACATTACATCATAAAAAAAAACATCTTGTATTCATATCCCCTCATACTATCCCTGCAGGTCATTCATAAATTACTTCTTCATAATCCTGGGAAAAAAAAATAAAACATTGAAAGGGGTGAGCTCGGATGCTCAATAAGGATAACATTATAGCAGAAGCTTTCATAAATAAGCATAAACACTTAAGGCAATTTATAACTAAAACAAAAGCCTTTTAAACTTGAACTTCAGCATAAAATGGCAAAGGTAAAATGAAATAATGCCATTTACTTACTCACATGGATATTCTACTAGTCGAATGATCACATGCAATATCAATAACCACTTTCATAATGATGGAATGCATAATGCCAGACTATCATAACCACATAGCCAAGGCCTCGTGCCAAGACTACAAATAAGATTTTGCCAAGGCCTTGTGCCAAGACACTAGTTTGTCTCATGAGACCTACCGATGCATCGAGGAGCTATAGCGGGCTCCACCCGTCACTTATTAAGTCCAATGCATTCCTCATATGAACATGTTTAAACGTAACATAAACATTCGTATTAAAACTAGCATACGAAATGTCAATACTTTTACCACAAACCATGAATGGTATAAAAACAGCACATCCACAGTCAAACATAACTCATTCGATACAATATGGAAGATTGTATTGTATCACATTAACCTCAATCAAGAATAATGAAGGATGTTGACATAGATGAAAATAATCATCAAAACTATTTGAGAGAAATATCCCCCTTTTCTTGAAAACATTTAAAAGTCACACTATTTGTCAAGAAGCCATTTAAAAGTAGATTTTTGAATCAAAGTGTCCCACACCACTTTGAAACTTTTTAAAAGGAGTTTTGATTTCTAAACATTAATGTCCATATAAATAAATCCTTTAAACCATTTTTAAAACATGGACATTAATGAGAAAGGTTTAGATGAATAAGTCTTTAAAACATTTAAAAATGGTATTTTAGTTAGAGATTCTTACCAAAAGAGACACTTGAATACAAATAATTGAGGTGATCAAAACTTTATAATATCATGAGAATAAAGGGAATCATGATATACTATGTCAAAGTACATTATATATGCACCACATAAAAGTGATTTGGTGTATATCATCAAAGAAGTCTCAATGGAATGTAAATTGAGATGAAATCTCTCATAAAGGTTGTATCCTTCGGTTAAGGATAAATCAATGACATAATTATGTGTGACAAATATAAATACACTAAATATGATTGGATATTCAGTGTAAAACAATCAAAGGACATTCACACATATTCTTGTAAAAACAATACCAACGAATTGGATGTTTAACTCAACAAATGGAGAATGAGTTAAAATTACTCTTATCAAATTCATATCAATGACTTGAGAATTACCAATGGAGTGATTATGTGTATCAAACTTATATCCACAGGAAGGGGAGTGGAAATTATGACATAATCAAATGAATAGTGATTCCACACATAATCTTGGGGTAATATAATCAATGAAATATGTGTAAATCCAAATGAGTGGAAATTGAAATCTCAAATTCCCTTATCGATTAGGTAACTTACGAAACATACACCCATGAAAGAAGTATCATACCATGATGATGTAAATACCCATAAATTAAAGTATATTACACAATGAATACGATCATGGGCAGTACACATACACCACATGCAATAATTAAGTGGTGATCAATGGAATTCTCACGGAATTAAAAGTGAGATAAGAAAACCCTTACCTTGTACTTTTCCTTGGTTGGGGTAGGTTAAACTCCTGTATAATAGTGAAATAATTGTTACTAAATTATACAAGAATCATATACATTAATATGATATCATATACGATCTTTTAATATTGATTTGATAATAATATCTTAGTATTATCGCCGTTTCGGGTGTTAACTTACTCATTTTCTTTATATGTTTTGTTACATAAGTCATGTTTGTTGTATCTTATTCATATCCAGAATGATATCAAGTCCTTAAACATCATTTTTAAATCATTAAATTATAATTATACTTGAATGGATACGATGGAGAATGAATCTCATCGCGTTCGTGGAGACGGTAGTCCGTACGTACGCACGAACGCTACTTCCATTTAATTTTTTATTTTAAAAGAATCGAATACAAATGATACATAGGTATATTACTATTCCAGTATAATATAATATTTTATATATGTTACTTAAGTTCATTAACACCATCCTTTATACGTTCCATGTGTGGTATGAACGAGTCATATCATTTTAAGGGGGCGGTAGTCCGCACTTCCTCAAATGAAATTATCGTATGTATATACAACATGAAACGAATAATGGTATGAAATAAAATGGAATTACAGAAGCTTATATATAAAATATATATCATTAATATCATATTTAATTACAGTGCCATCATAATGGCCACCATGAGAGGCGGTAAGATGTATTTGAACAATCATCGTTTCGTGAGGCGTTAGTTTGCCATCCACAGAAACTTTATGTTCATCATCCATTAGATGGAGTTGTGTGTATGTGTAGTTTGAATCCTTCTTATAACAACATCCTATTATATTTTGGATACTGGTGTTGTTACAAAATAAAGGAAATAAAAAGATTTTGGGGGTTGGAGAAGCAAAATAAATGAAAATAATTTAAGAGAAATTGTTACCTTTAATCTAGGTAACTCACTTTGGTTGGAACCAAAGGACTTCTTGAAATGCTTTCTGCCTAAGGGGAAGCTTCAAGGAGGAGGAGAGGGATTTGGGGAGCTTAGTTGGGCAGAGTTTGGACGAGCCAAGTGGCTTGAGAGGTGTGAGGAAAAGAGAAGGAGGAGTGCCCTTTTATAAGAGGGGTGAGGGGCACTTTTGGAAAAGCTAGAAATATTAATTTATAATAAATTCATATTCGGTTTCCAAAGGCTCCAAAGTTAACTATTCAAAGGATGAGGTGGGGATAGGTCGAAAACAACTCATCCAATAGAATTTAGACAGGTTTGGGTACTTATATTAACCTTATCTTTAAGTATTAACTCTAAGTTAATTAGTTTCACTTTTACAATGTCTCTTTGTATTTTTATATAATATGGTTAATAAACTTACTATATACATCCAATCTACCCCCAAGTGGTCCATTAATGATTAACCTATCATAATATAAGTCTCTTGGCCGAACCTTAGATTTTTAGGAATTTAATATCAATTAATAATATAATATTTGTTTTAAGAACTCTTTTATGTCAATTTTGACACTATTCAATAGTTGATTTTTGTGAAACTCATAACAGATTGATTACTTCAAACAAAGTCAATTAAATCAATCCTAATATATCATATTATCCTATAAAATTAGTGTAATTCATTAAAAGTTTCATATTATATTTATTTGGGTATTTATAATATCAATTATGTTAATTTTATACTATTTTAGTAATTACTGCATCATCATTGTGTCATAAATAAAATAAATTATTTAATGTCTAAAAATTATAAATAAAACATCATTATGTAGGAAATCTTTTTAGCTTTCTAATGAATATTTATAATCGAAAATCAAACATGTATAATCCTATGTAAAAATTGTTCTTCTAAAAGATGTAAGCTTATGCCATTTTTATTTTTATTTTAACTTTATTAATATAATGTGTCCCTACCACATACAAGTGGCTCCAAGGGGTCCCCAAATTGACCCAAGGATGCCCATGGTCGGGTATGTGTCCACCAATAAGGTTAGGACACGTTTTAGGGTAATTTTGTATTATTATAATATTATTTTTTAACCCTTATTTACCGGATTTACCCTTTAACCATGGTAAATAAAATATTTACCGCAGTAATTATTCAACATGTCTAAAAATAAAAGTTACCTATTTACACAATTTGAACATCCTGATTCCAAATATGGAATCCATTTTTCTAAATTCAAAACACAGAATTGGCAGAAATTAATTTAAAATTAATTCCCGCTGTCAAAACAAAAAGCGTGTTTTTAAGAGATAATAAATATCAAAAGATTGACACTTGTTTATGTTTGGTTTAATTGTAAAATTATGTCCAATGACCAAAATTATATTAAATGGTAAAAATATATTCTAAATATACTTTAAAACCACTCAAATTCATAATTTATCACTATTAATTATTTTGATTAAAAAAGTTGTTTTTAATTAAAATTTAGTAATTTTCACTATTCATCAAAATATGAAAGTTATCCGAAAAGTACCAAAATTTCACCCTAGACTAATTTTGATATTCTGAATCCAAAAATGAAGTCCATTTTTAAATATAAAATATATATAATTTCAAAAAGTAGTTATTACTATTCATAACGGCTAGTTAAATTGGTTGTTAGAACTCGGTGTTGCGTACAACATACGCTATCACATTATTCAAAGAGAAGCGTACCGTAGAAGCTTGGGATGTTTCATTTTAAATTTTTGATGTCCCCATTTAGTCAAAAAGTTTAAAATATAGTATTTAAAAAGGGTTTACTATTATAGTTGATAAAAGTGCAATACTGAAAATGAATTTGTTCTTGCATTATATCTAAGAAACTCATAATATGGATTCTAAAATTATAAGGATTATATAAAGTTTAAAATTTAGTTAATACTATTCATAACCCTTTTTTAACGGCTTGTTTGGTGAGTCATGGTGCGCTTGAACTCGGTGTTGCGTGTAGTGCATGTTATTGAATTATTTTGAAGAAATAACACACTATGAAATCTTGGGGTGTTACAGACTATACCATCATTTCATAGTAATAATATTAAAAATAACCAAATATCATCCATAGTAGTAATAAAAAGAGTGTGTAAGAAGTAAATAAATTGAATAAAATCATGTTCTTATAAAAAATTAATTGTTGTAAAAGCTCGAACAGCTATTTCATACATACAACAATGATCACACACTAGTCTAATCACAAATATAAGAGTACATAAATGAAAATGCAATAAAAGTATAGGGCTCTACTACTAACCCCTAGTCAAACCACATACCTGGTCTCTAAGTCACTTTCAAGTTGATCTTTCCTGATCATAAGAATCAACACGAGTGCTTCCACTTGATCAAGAAACTCTGCACCTCATCCCTATCCATCGTGTGGCTGTGATCAACTTGAAAAGAATATATAAGGTCTGCATGCACATTGAGGTTCATGTACAGGGGTGAGAAATGATCTCATTAGGCCACCCAAATGATGAATTTATAAATCTTTTATCATATTTGTATGCTCATGAAATATTCTATTCCTATCTGAGATACCACTAGAATAATAAAGAAAACAATCTCGTAAAATCAATATAGTCGATCCTCAAGTGTGTAATCCCTATTGACTATATCTAGTACTACCTAAGTCAGAATAACCTTGGGAATATGACATCACATATATTAATATATATATACCAATACATATATATATATATATGTATATACATGAAAATGAAATTGACTCTGACATCAGACTAAGGTTTCCATAAACAACATCATAATAAAATCAATCTATAGTCAATACTAGGATTCTTAATATATTTTGCAGAACATACTATTATTAGGGATTTCATTTGGATGCCATTCCACTCAAGTCATGTATCATTAAACTGATCCTTAGGTCTGTAATATCGATCGACAATACCTGCTTTTACCTATGCTGGAATATCTCCAAGTAAACAATCGTATATGATTGTACTTATAATAAAGTTTTAGGAATCGACCCATATCCAAAGATTCCACCATTGGTCATACTCATATAAGGGATACATAAGTCCCACTTCATCACTTCTATATAATGGAAGGAGATAAAGATATCATAAAATTAAATCAATAACCAGATCCAAGTTTGTTCTTTGACTTGGAAGACACATCGTATTATCAATTCATTATGATTTTAAACCTGTTATCATCCATGTAATTCCTCATTGATAACCCAGGTATTTCTCTAGGTGTGATTCAAAATCCATTATCTTGTATTACCATCCATGTAATTCCTCATATAAATCTAGGTATCACTCTGGGTGTGGTATAATGATGTATCCCTCTAAGTATTTCCTTGACATTCCACATAAGTATCCCAAGTATCACTCATGGCATATACAACAATACACCCTATCTGTCTGTCCTTGGAATTCCATAAAGGGAACACACGTATCAGTCATGAAATAATATAAAAATCTTCCCTCTGAGTCCATTCTTGGAATTCTATAAAGTTAACCCAATATCACTCAATGCATAAATAATATACTCTCCCTATCAGTCCATCCATGGAATTCCTACATGGGAATCCAGTATCACTCTAGGCAGATATAATCCACTCGCCCTATGAGTCTATCCACATAATTCCAAAATGGGAATTCAGTATCACTCAAGGCATAACATAAATTCATCCAATAGATAAGTATGTCCAAGTAATTATTACATGAGAATCTAAGTATCACTCAATGCATATTATATACTAGACCCCAGGAAGTATGATTGGTAATTTCAATAGAATAATTCCTAGAAGATGGATTCTAGAAAGTACATCTAGAAATCCTAAAAAATAAGGCTCAATATCTGAATCCTAAGATGTACATAGGGTTATCATGATCAAGTGATAGTCAAAAGAAAGGCTCATTATCCAAGTCCCAGGAAGTACATTTTGGAACCCTAATAATAATATCTCGGATCACATTAGGCACAACAACCACAAACTATGAATCATATTTTTCTATCATGTTTGCATAAAAATTAACCATGTAAATGCATAAATAATTAGTGAGGGTGTACAAATGCCTAAAACCACCCCTACTGCCACATCCCCATGGATTACAAGTTCGTTACAGGTTCTAAGGTGATGCCCACTACCATATCTACCCAAACACGACATACTAGCTCAGGGTCGGTCGAACATCAGGGCACCCACTAGGTCTCTAATTTCATAACACTAGAGATGAATCCTACTTGGGATACTCAGAAAATATAAGATATTGGAGGCATACTGCATGGAATTATCAAAATAAGTAAGTAAATAGAGGCATCCAACATTGGATCTTCTACATCAAACATAATCCAAGTCATCATATATGTGATCCTTGGAATGGTATACATATAAAGAGTTATACTAAATGGGATCATAAGAAAGTGTAAAAAAGTAAAGGGATCCTATAAGGGATTACCTAATTCAGAATGTAAGTGAAGGCATACCATTGGGAACCCTCAGTAACTGTAGTAAGGTAGAGGCATCTTACATGGGATCCTTGAAAACAACTAGTCTCGTGGATACTAGTCTAGAAGGGAAAAAATATTTAGGGAGACTCCCTCAAAGGAAGAGATACAAAAACATAGATTAACTAAGATAGATCAGGACTCATATCAGATCAAAGGGCCTCACCCTCAAGATATAACTGGAGCTAATCACCATAAGAAGAACCTATTTTTCTAATAAAACACCCAAAATGCATCCTAGGACTCCTCAAATAATTTAAAAGATGGTATCATCCTGGTATATGCATAAAAATTATAAAAATGGACTAATCATGTGTCCAATTCTTACTTTAAAGCATGAAAGTATAAAAAACCCTAAAAATGGTGGAAAGGGGGAAGTACACGGTGTGTATACCCTAGTACATGGAATGTAATCCAATTCCCCACCTAAGCATGTACTCCATCTGTACTTGGCGTGTAAACACCCAAGTACATGGTGTGTTGATCATATAAATGTCATGAACCCTACATGGGGTACCTAACTTTGTACCTTGCATGGCTTGGCTAAGTACTTATACAGGGTGTGTGGCCCACATAGGTCTGGCCATGTACTCTACAAAACCATGTGCCCCTACATGGGTAGTCTGGAAAGGTACTAATATACACGACCGTGTCCCAGTACATGGAATTTATACCTTATACAGGAAGTGTAATTCTAAAAATTCAACTTCCTAGAATGGTAATAACACACAATGTGTGCTCCTGAACCACACATAATGTGATCGGTATTTATGAACAGAAAACCCCTTAAACAGCCTGAAACCGTCATTTTCTCCTCAAAAGGTATAGATTGACCCATAAGGAGTACTAATAATTACTAATAAGGAATTAAAACTATAAATCATTTAATATATGTAGATTTATAGCTAAACTTTAAATTTGACTACCTTTTTGTAGAGTCCACCAAAGCTTCACCCGTATCCATGGTTCACGGTTGCCGTGCAATAATTTGACTCCTCCCAAGCTCTACGGTGGAACCTTCATTATTATATCCCTTTTTATAATTCTCCCACTACATCTCCTATCTTAGTCTCAGTGATAGAAACCCATAGAGGGTGTAAATGAGAATCTGGGGGGGGAAGAAGAAAATAATAAAGAAAAAATAAAATGAAGAAAAAGAAAAGAAAAAGAAAAAGAAAATGGGACCCAACCCAACCCTAATGGCCAACATGATTTTATGTCCCGCCTAGGTAAAACTCCCCATTTCATACTCAATGGTAGAGATATAATCTCAATCCTATGCTCTTTTTAAAATTTATAGTCGAACGAACGTGTGAGAATTAATTAATATTTAATTAATTAATTACAATTATTAATTATTCCAAAAAAATAGTTTAGAATTACAAAAAACTCTTCTACTAGAGTAAACATCCTATTCTAAGACCAACAGAGTGGTCATAAAAATAATTAGGGGTCATATGCTAGGGTAAAATTACCATTTTATCCATTATAAGCATATGAAAGAAAAAATTTAAATTGTTTCTCAATTTTCCTATCTTGAAAAATATTAGTTATTACATTGGACCATAGAGACGAAGTTATATGAAACAAGACAAACACCTTTTAAAATTATTGTGGTAGAAATATAAATTTGAATAGGCAATGTGGGAACCAGATTAAATAATGAAATAGAAATACCCTCATCTATTCTCATCTGAGAATATGTGTTAAATTTTGAAGGATAAAATTTATAAATGGGGGAAGAATGTAATGACCGAATATTTAAAAATTATATTTGTTTCCTAAATAAATGGGTGTTATATTATATAGTATTATACACATATAACACATAGATAAACCAATAACACTTTATTAATAGAGATCATTACATTATCCAGTAATTAAACTCATGAAAATGTCAAATATTACAATGGGGGAAAATAAGAAAAGTATAATGGGAAAATTTAGATTATATCAATCTACTAGAATCATCACCACCATGAACATCAATTTGGAAAAGAAACAAAATATTAGTAAATTAATTGACATCTTAGAAAAGGAAAATATAGAACCATAGAAGGAATTGTAGTGAATAATGTATAAAGAAATGAAGTGGTATTTATAGGAAGTAATATGACTATTGGAATAGTAATTTGAATGTTGGAATGGTAACCTGGCCATTGATAATAGTATCATGACAGTTGGTAATAGTAACATGACTGTTGGGAATAGTAACTTGGTAGTCGGGAAAAGTAACTTGACCATTAGAATAGTAATTTGACCTCAAAATTATAAAATGTAGTATAAATTATATTTATCATGAGTATTTTAATGAAAATATAGATACTATAATTCCATAAAATAAATATCAACAATAAAAACTCAAAGAAAATATAAGCATGTATTTAAATAAATTTTATTTTAATGTATTTAGTAAAAATCAAAAAAAATTATATTAAAAAATAAAATTATCTGTGTTAGAAAATTATTTTGATAAAATTAATTTAATTTTTAGAATCATAATTTCTAAATTTTTTAATTATGATATTTTATTAATTTTCTGAAATACTTCAATTTTTAAGTGAATAGTAAAAATACAGTTTTTTCGTAAACAATATATTTTAAATTAGATCATTCATGCTATAATAATGACCTAATAAATTCTATAAATGTTGGATTTACCAAGAACATATTTAATTTGATAAATGATTCAGTTAAATAAAATAAACTTGTTTTCCAAACCTAAAAATTATTTTCCAAATTCTAAAGTCTAAAGTATTCCATTAAAATAATATTTAATCATTTTTCACCTTTCCTTTTGATTAAACTAATAAATTAATATTATAAATTATTTTAAACTATAAAAATCATGTTATATAATTCAAATATATCTCATAATTTCAAGAATATTACTATTTAAAGGTTTACCTTGGATATAATAATTCATTTAATATTTTGTCATTAAAATACCTCACTCCTCAAGTATATATGGCCCCTCACCCCTCCCTTAGAAAACAACTACTCCCTAACTTACCAAAGAAAAAACTATTACCAAATATCCACTCTTAATCCCCTTATAATCCTTAGGGACCTTCTAGAGTAATCAAACTCCAAAATTTCTAGAAGTTAAAGGTTGTAGAAACGTAACAACTTCAAGAAAGTGGCATTGTCCTTTTATCCTTTTATTTTGTTTTCTTTTTCTAATTTAATATACTCCATTTATTTTCTAATATAAAAGTTATTAAAATAATTAAAAATTATTTTAAAATTGTATTTATCATGTTAATATACTATAAAAATGTTATTTTTATTATAATCATATATTGTATACCTCGCACCTTCTCTTTGGACGATGTCTTGTTAACGGTTGGTTAACCGCCAACGAGGATGTTTCCAATTATTTAAATATCACCAACCTTATGGATGATTATAATAAATTATTTATAATATATGAATATATATTTATAATCTTATGGAGTTAATATTAATAATATATAATTAAAAATAAATCAATATCCTTAAATCGAAGCACAGTGTGATATTTTAATAAACATGTGATCTCAAAACATTTCGCCTTTAAAAAAGAGAATTAATAAACAGAATCCAAATATTATAATTGATTAAGAGTGAAAAAAATTAATATAATTCACTTTTTTATCCATATTTTAATAAGCCTATGTTTCTTATTCAATAGGTAAAAAACAAATGAAATAAAGAGGGGTTTAAGATAAGGGGGTTCTCAAACGCAATTCCTTATTTTTAGTTTATCTCCTATTTTACATTATTTTTTATATGAATGTTCTTATAATTTCATTAAAATTTACTTACACTATTATTTACCTTTTATTTTTGGTGATATACATGTATCTAACCTATGAAAAAATTTCTAATACACTTACAAATAATTTTAAAAAAAAAATTATTTTCAAAAACATCATATTGACCCCTCTTGAGTTGTGTCTTATACACTCAAGAATGATGATGTTTTATGCCAAAATATATTTTATTTATTCATTTGGGAACCCAAATGTTATTCATAAAAGTATTATTTATGAAACCTTTATGAAACTCATTCCTTTCTATGGGTTTATTTCATGACTATAATTGTAATATGCTTTCTCTCCATGTGGCATGCATGATTATGAGCATTTTATGATATGATGGGTGGTGCTGGAATTATATAGACCTCAATTGAAATGGTTAATGTGATATATCTCATGATAATATGTTTATTATTCATGAACATGATGCTATATTTTTTCACTATTATGATATAATGATTTATGCACATATGATATGCATGAATAAGATGCCAAATTTATTCACAACTATGTGTGGTATTTGACCACTATGTTATGATGTTTCATTATTATCAATATGAAACACTCTATGAATTTATAAAATGTTTCCCTTATGATTATTATTATGATACTACTCTTATGATATGATGATGTTGAATATGCTCACCCATGTACTATTGAATCATGTCCCTTATTCCTCCTATGATATTCATCCCCTTATTGGGATTTTAGCTCATCCATTTCTCTTATGTATATCCATAAGTGACTATATGTATTAAAGAAAATGTGATATATTTTAGGGGGATAAATAATAATTATTTAAATAATGTCTATGTTCTTTTTTGTACAAGTGATGTATGAGCTTAATTTTCTTAAGATACTAAACCTTTGGATCCAGAATTGTATTATTGTTAGGTTGTTTATATTAAAAATGATGTAATAGTCATGTAAAAAAGGTTATTCATTATATTAAACATATTTTGGGTCCATTGATTTTGTTTTCATTCCCTGGTCCTCACATTATTAATCATAAACTATGTTCTTCACTTATCTGAAGCGAAACAAGTTAAATTCATTATTGTATTTGAGGAAGAAAAGTTTGAATACTCAACAGTCATATCTAGATGTTATTCTACTCTAACTGGGGACTTGATATCCTATTTATCTTTATATTTATATAGTTTTATAAAATTAATGTTCTATAACTATTGTTCCTCTTCTTTTCTATTTATTAATTCTTTCACATGTAAAATATTATTTCTTTTCTTCTACATTTTTCGATATAGTTAATTAACTACCGGTGCTATCTTTTCAACTTTCATATATGAATATTTTATTCTATTCCTTTATTCAATAGTGTATTGATCCAAATCCTTTATATTTTATAAAACATCTTTAGTCTTACCATAATGACCAGTGGTATGTTTGTGTTGACTCTTGGGTGTAGAGTCCAACATAGTATGACTCTATTTTATAAATGTAGCTACTCTAACAGGGCCCTTTAGGGGAATTATTTGGTTTACCTCACAAAACAAATATTCCATATGAAATTTAGTGATGAAATTTAAAAAAAAATAAAATTTTACTAAAGTTATGAAAATTACACAGCCATCTAAACATACCAGTAAGGTTTAGACTGATCCATATACCTTCATAGTTTTTTTATATGGTGAATTTATGTATGTCATAATTTATTGAAAAATATCACAGGACTGTGTCAAGTCATTCATGATTAGAATATTTTTTACATAAAGTATAAAACCCCAACCAAAATATTTTCCAACCATAGGAAAAAATAGTGTTGAACATGTGTAAAGGTATAATAACGTAGTCATATCATTATAGTACATTATGTCCCTTCCTTGTTCCACCTAAATAATATTTTTTCTAATTTTATTATGAGTTAAAATATTTACACATTTACTAAATCTTCTCTTTATGAAATTTTTTAGGTTTTCATTTGTATCATTAAGTTATTGTGTCTAGTCCATCACTTATTCCATAAATGTAACAAATATCATCTTCTAAGAACCATGAATATTGTCCACTGATGATGAACATGTTTTAATACAAATTATATAACCAAAATATATGTAACATTAAACACTAAAATTTTTTGTAGTTTGAATGATTGATCATTTCTTTTAATATCTGATTAAATAAATTCTAGATTGGTGTTTACTTCAATGTTGTCTTGTGGTTATCGGTAAAGAGGGGGAAAATTTCCTCTAATAACTACTGAAGAGTTTTCATGTTTAACCAATAATAGAATGTTATTAAATAAGAGGTTATTTCTAATTGTATTTATTAAAAGAACAAAGATATTAAAAGTAAGGGTATACACATAAGAAATTTGAGGTGTAGATTTTTTAGTTGAGTTTGTCAATTTGAATTTATCACTATAGTTTTTCAGTGTGAATTTCTCACTAGATATTTACACTAAAAATTTCTCACTCGAGATTTGCAGAGAAAATATTTCACTAAATTTTTTTTGGAAAATATATTATGTTGTATGAATCTATCAGTAGAAATTGGTGTTGTGAGTTTCTGAATAGTTATTTGTTCATAGTGGATATTTTCATTTCACCTTACACAGAAAAATGGGTACTTTAAAATTAGAGTAAAATTTTCATAAGATCAAAAGTAGTTTAATCTTTATAAAATTTTCACTATTTAATTTCAAGAAAATTATCAAAGGAAACATTAAAATTTAGTAAAAATGGAAATGTCAGAAATTTTTTTTACCATAGTATATGATGACTAGAGTGAAACTATGAATTTCCTAGTGGAGATTTTAACTATGAATTTCTTGATGGATTTTTTCACTTCAAGGATCACAATAGATAATTTCACTATACCACATTGGAAGACTATTTGGTACCTATTTTGAAGATAGATTTTTTCCAAATATCATAATAAATTCAATCTATGAAAAATTATTAGTGAAATTTTTTATAATAATTATCCCTAAAACGTATAAAATTTGAGGACAATTACAATATCAGATCATTATTTTAACATAGTGAATGATTACATGAGAATTACAACAAGAAAATTTAAAATTTGGGAAAAATAAAATTTTGGATCCTTATTTTCCATAGTGAACTATTATAGGATAATTATCATGGGAAAGTTAAAAATTAAAGGAAAATGAAAATTTTGTATCATTATTCTACCATAATAAATAATTCTAGGATTTTCATTATGATATTATTAGTGAATATTTTCACTGTGAATTTCCCATGGTAGATCTGTACTATGAATTTCTCATTGGATATTCTCAATACAAATATCATAGTGGATATTTTCACTATAACACATTGGATGGTAAATTGGTACATATTTTTTGGAGTTAATTTTTCCAAATATACTAAAAATTTTAATATTTATAAAATTATAAGTACAAAATTTTAGGTTAGTTATCACAACAATATTTAAATTTTAGGGACAATTATAATCTATCATCATTGTTCTACATTACATAATGATAGTCAGTAATTATAGGAATTTAATCAATATTATATACAAAAGAAGAAGTTAAACTAACACAATTTTATCCACACAAAACTTAGTATTTAACCCATAAAATTTACAATTTATCTTTAAAACTTTATATTTCATGTTCTCAACTAAATTCTTATGGTGTTCCATATGATATTATCAGTCAACATTTTTTTGTAACTCATTGAATGGTATAATAATATTGGTAAAGGTGTTAATACATATTTCATTAGGTGGTTATAACTAATGGAAAAACTATTTTTTTGACATTAATAAAATAATCTATCAATATTTTCTTTATTCGATATATTTATGATGTTCTTATTTCCACAACTGAATTTCTCATGATGTGCACTAATCATAACACTGGTAGAATTGTCACCAATATATAAGTATAAAGAAAATGTTCAATAAATTATCAGGGATGAATGATTGTAAATACTATTAGTATTTAATTTTTATAGAGTAAAATTAGAATAATAAATTGTGTTTGATGTAGTTTTAGAAAATAATTCAAGATATTAATCTTTACAGTTCACTATTTCAAAAAAATATTTAAATAGTAAACAATAACTCTTACCAATACATTTTTTATTTTCTATAAGACCACTTTTAAGGATTAGTAGGAGCCCTTATAGAATATAATAAATACCAAACCAGCCCACACTTACAAATAGCCAATAAAACAAACAAAAACCATAATATTACCAAAAATAAAACTAAAATAAAAAAACACATAAGAAATTTAAAATTGAAATTTCAGAAGTGGTCAGAAAAAAATCCATGAATCCACCTCAATCCACTTATAAATTTGTAGATAAAATTTTGTTAAGAAGGTTAATATATAAAAAAATTAATAATAAATATTAAAAATACTTTTACAATCTATTTTTCCTTAAATATAGCAATGACTTACATAGCTATTTCATCGGATAATGAAAGATGGTGACTATATTATTGATCGACGAACAACGTAACCCTAAATATCAAACAAAAAAACTAGATTTACAATGATAAATAATGTTTTTCACCAAAAAATCATCGGTTGATGTAGAATACCTAAATATTTTTCACTTATGATTGGAATGAAGACAGATATATATATATATATATATATGAAATCGAGATTTAGTATGATTTTCCTAATTCGTAATTCCCAAGGGTGGAGAAATCAAAAAAAGGATTTATAAGTATTTGTAGGATAAAATTTATTGATAATTACACAGATGAATAGGAATTTTGTATCACACTTTTCCACATTTTAATTCTAAAATTGATAGTAAATTGATGAATGAAAATTAAGAGGATAATATAGTGGTTTTCGACTATAGTTTTCACCAACATCTAAATTTGTAGAAGTGAACCCCACTCAACTCCATCATCGTTGAATTTATCCCACCATTTTCTTGTTCCTACCACAAACTACTATTATTTAATAGTATATAGGTGATTTATAAAGGTTTAGGGGTTGTTTGTTCCTAAAAAATGGTGAGGGACATGATCAAGATGGTTATTTTTTATCCTTTTATAAATATTTGATTTTGTATATTGAAGTAATATGAGAATTTTATTAAAAATATATATAACACCATCTTCAACGATTTATTCATTATCTTTTACCATTCCTTTTTCAATTTTATTTTTCTTTCCTTTTACACCCAAATTATTCCATCGAACAAATTGGGCCTAACTGTTTTCGAGTTTCAACAATTTCCAAAATATTTATTTTCTTAATCTAGCTTATAATTTTATTTTAATTATAATTTTTTTTGTATTTAGGCATTAATAATGCCCTATAATTTTATAAATAAAAATATAAATTTTGTATTAATCCTTTCTATATAAAATTTTTTTGTTGTAACATTAAGATTATACTATAATTTACTAGTATAAATAACAAAACAATGATATAGGGATAAAAACAGGATGGGAAAATTGTGGATCATAGTTGTTATGGGTAGTGTTGAGTGGTTTCCCACAAGATTATCCAATAACCATAAATTTATATAGGACTATATGATTCATATGGTTAAACTATTTTATTTTTATGAAAATAGTGAGATAAAATTGATAATCAAAATAAGATAAGTGCAAAAAACCACATGAATATAAAGTTATTCAATTTACAATGAACCTATGTGTATGATGAAAACACCACCATAGACTATATTTATTACTAATTTAAGAAAAAATATAAATACTCAAAAGTAATAAAGGACTACAACAGTTATCCTAGGAAAATGGTCTTTCTAAATCAAGTGGAGGTGATCATCTCTATCATGTGTAGTAGCATCAGCCTTCTTGGACGCGATCATGAAACACACTCAAAATATAATGGTTACAAAAACAAAAACAAAAGGAATTATAAGTTGCTTCCAAAGATAAATCTCCTTTACTGAGACCTAGTTATGACTAATAAATATGATTTTTGATCCTATATCTCCATGATCTAATTTCATCCTCTGATCTCCACTAGAGAGATACTCTGAGAACTGAGGAATATAATGTAAAAAAACAAGGGGAAATAGCAGCAAGCCTCAGATCTAAGTTCCTCCCTAGTCTCTCAAATCTCTATATAAAAAACTATGGTTTTACTCTATCACTTTCAAGGATCAAACCGAATGAATCATCTACCCAAAACACAGGGGTGAAGCAAAATGATAACATACAAGAAAAGTGATGAGTAATAGGTGGTTAATTCGGGATGCAAGATACATATATGGTTGCGATAAAACACATTATTTTAATAACCGAATGCATAAAAAATTACATGGACACGCATTAAAAAGAAACTGGTAGTGGGAAATAAATACGGATCCAAACCCAAACTATAAGAAATATAAAACACAAAATCACACATAGGGCATCGTTGGATCTATAGGGATCAATAGTGAATATCCCAATTGAATATCTACTTAAGGAAACCCCAATATAAACAAATATTTCATGAATATAATATAAATAGAAAGGATTCTATGTAAAAGAATGTACATCTTGCATGCAATAAAGATTAAATATCATCATAAAAATAAATATTTAATTGCAACAAATACCTGAAGCACACATATATCATAAATCCCCACCTTTCAATAAAATGGTTATGCACAAAGGTATTCTTGAAACTAGATCTATTATAATAAACTAAACAATGTTTAAACTTTGATAATGGAATGAATCTAGTAAAACTATTAGTCAAACAATTATAAGTGTATATTTTATTAACACAAATTATTTCATGCACAATAACCACCCTAAAAAATGAAGTATAATGTCTATAATATTCAATATACCATGGAAGACATTATTTTTAGACAAATGAAGAGAAGGATGACTATCATAATGCATATCAATACTATAAATAGATAAAATAAATTCATTTATCAATCCATTTAACTAAATAGACTATTTTATACATTCAATTAAGGCTATGTATTCTTACTCAGTGGTGGAAAATTAAAAAACAGATTGCATGTTACATTTCCATGACAAGGGTCCACTACAGGAAAGAAACACATAACCAGTTATTGATTTGTATGTGTAAACATTAGCAGCATAGTTAAAATCAATCAACTAAACAACAGCATCAGTATAAATACTATTATTTTAATATTGAATATATAAATCAACATACATAAACACATACCTGAGGATCCATTTCAATGCATTCTAGTGCAGTTTAACAAGTTTCCTATAATTCTTCTTAGAATATTGTTTCCTCTGGAAATGGGGATGACCTCGTTGATTTAAGGTTCAAACATTCCAAGCGGTTTCTAATGGGTTTGTTCGTAGAACCGAAAACAACCAACGATTCTATATCCATTTGGACATACTTTCCAAAGTTAGGTTCTCATTAGTTGTGAACTGATAAAGCTTAAGAATTTGCATTGGTCGAGAGGATGGGGGGTCGGACTCATCACACCTTTTTGAGGGGAATTATTGTCTACTCTGAGACTCTCTTTATAGATTTAAGTTATGTTCATGAATCCTTATTAAATTACAAAGTATAAAATGAGCTTTCCTTTAAATATGACAATCAATGATTGATATGTAGGAAATTTAGAGAATATTTTATATGTATTAGAGGTTCTTCATCGATAGAGAATCATCTATATTTTTTTATATATTCTTAGTCAATGGTATCCTTCGACACATTATATAGAGATCTATTGGTCATTATGACAACCATACTAGTTTTAAAGCCACTCAGTGGGGCACTTGAAGTTTATTGTCATTCATAAATACATGGATTATTTCGGAGTTGGGATCGTACCTGCAGATGGGATACCTATGTATCCTTTGTTTTGGAAAAGGAATCAGAACCCATGTAGTTCGAGAAATTAAGTATGATGTTTATGTATGATTGATGTCTCAAAGAAAGATGTCATAATTACTTTTATGCTCTAAGCTCACGTGAGTCATGCTCGGTGTGAGAAACAAGAGGTATTGGTAAAACCATAAAATTGTTCCATGAAATATGAAATCATACGAAATGATGTGGGGATTATGTATGTATGACTACCCAGATAGATGAATATTAGGATTTAATTCAGGGAATAAACTAGGGAACAGGGTCCATAAATGTATATGTACTTTTATGGAGATTTGGATACTCTAACTTGGGGCTTACTCCTGAAGAAGATGCCTAGATTAAGAGGGGACTTAGGGCTTATTCCTGAGGAGGATGCCCAAATCAAAAGAAATTAAGACTAGTTAAGAGAAATTATGATTGGGGCTTACTCCTGAAAAGGAGGTCTAGGTTAAAGAGACTTGAAAACTGGGTCTTACTCCTGAAAAAGAGGCCCAAGTTAAGTGAAATTGCAATTTGGGGCTTACTTCTAAGGAGGGTTCCCATATTTGGGAACTTGGGGCTTACTCCTGAAGTGGATGCCCAAAATTAAGGGAACTTGAAGACTGGGGCTTACTTCTGAAAAGGAATCCCAGGTTAAGGGAATTATGGCTGGGGATTACTCCTGAAAAGGAAGCCCAGATTTGGGAAATTATGACTGGGGCTTACTCCTAAGTAGGATGTCTAGGTTAAGGGACTTGGGGATTATTCCTTAGAAGGATTCCCAAATTAATAGAATTTGGACTGGGGATTACTCCTGAAAAGGATGCCCATGTTAAGGATTCTCTCATCTTTAAAGGATGAGGTTGAATGAATGAAATCTCTAACCTTAGTACCATAAAGATGTGTAAATCACTAGGTTTTGAAAGATGTTCCATAGAATTACTTTCAGATAAGGAATCCAACAAAGGAACCATGCCATAAATGGCTTTTAAGAGGGCTTTGAAGGCTGAATCTTGAATAGGAGAGGTGGATAGGAATAAGATAGGTGAAATGGGTAGGAAGGGAACCCAAAAATAGAGGGGCGCGCAAGTCCTAGTGGGCGCGCAAGTCTTGCATGGGCGTGAAAGTGATAGTTGTGCAGGTGTACCTACAAGAAACATGTGTACGTGCATGATGGTCAATCCTTAAGGTAATACTTGGGCAAGACTTGGCTCAAGCCCTTAGTATTATCCATAGATGCTTCCAATAGGGTGGTGCGCAAGTTTTGTTGAAGGAGTAAGGCAGCGCGCAAGTGTGGTCATTTTCTTTAATTGCTGACCACTTAGGCGCGCAAGTGTTGTTGAGTTTCAACACCTAGGCCTTGTTTCCCCTGTTTAGATCTTCCATTCTAGGTAAGAAATTACCTTAGAAGTGACTGAAAGACTTCAAGCAGAGACTAGGGTGACAAGAGCTTAAATCTGACTTTTGGAATTTTTCCTCCAAAATGGGGGGCCCACCAGGGGTATTTATAGGCTGGTGAAGACCCTGGGAGAATTTCAAATAGGGCGCACAAGTCACCTGTGCTATCATTGGGTAGTGTGCAAGTATACTTGTTCGACCTTGGTGGAACTTGCGCAACCCAAGTGAAAATGAATCTTTGTTCCTGCCTTTGTCGGTTTTTAATGTTTCTTCAAAGGATGATTCACTTTGGACTAAGGTATTTACCTTTTTTTCAGTCATTTAGACTCTGTGACGGAAAGGAGGGTCAACAAAAGTCCCCCCTCAGAGTTGGATCTGGAGATAAAAGAGGATTTGACTCTGAGGTGAAAATAAAAACAAGAAATCTAGCAGTTTAAATTAATGCATATCGGACATAAAAAGGATAATGTTTAAGCTCAAAATATCTTTGACCGAATGGATTAAAATTGACTCAATTCCTTGAAAATTTGTCTGAAAACTTATTACCACACTCAAGTATGAGGGAAAATATGTAAACGATGACTTAAGAAATTTTGAATCTGAGGAATGACATGAAAAAAGGACTAAAAGGCATTAGAAGAAGTAGTTCCCAAGAATGAAGTTACAACTATTTAACAAACCCTTTATGGGGTTGAATTATGTAGGGACACTTAAGGGCATTGGATGCATAGTCAAATAATAGCATCTTTTGGCTGACAGGTCTATTATGTAGACTACTTATACAAGGTCGCCTAAGGGCACGTGATGCATAGTCAGGAAAAAGAACTCTCATAAATTTACTTTTCTACTGCTAAAAATCCAATGGAAGTTTATGGAGATTCAAATTTTCCAAAACATAGAGTTTGCTGTATAGAAAGAGGTACTTGAATATAGAGAGGATATTTCCAAAAAATATTGTCTAAGAATTGGATGAATGTCTCTCCAACGAAGGTCCGACCCAAGCGTAGGGAAGAGAAATATAAACCATAGACTTGAATACATTCAGATCATGAAAAAGAATATGTGAAAAATATGTTTAGGATGGATATTTTTGCGGATCCCTACATATTTTCATTAAGACCAATAATGAAAAAATAGGTTTTCTTCCCAAGAATGAATTTACCATTATTTAACAAACCTGTTAGGGGGTTGAATTATGTAGGGTCACCTATGGAAATTGGCTCTAGAGTCAAATAATAGTATCTTTTGGCTGACAGGTCTGTTATGTAGACTACTTATGCAAGGCCGCCTAAGGGCACGTGCTGCATAGTCCGGAAAAAGAACTCTCAGAAATTGGACATCTTGTGACCAGAGGTTGAGAAAAGGGTTATGAAGATCTGGAAATATTTAAGTTTAGGATTATGACACATAAAAATGGGTATTGTCCAATGTATATAGAGATACACAGATCAATGCTAACCATAATCATGTTGTGGCTGGGTCCTGAAATGAAATATTGGACTTCACTACGTATCTTATAAAGATGGGAATCAAGCCATACGTAGTTCTTGAAATACATTTTAACGTTGTGTGGGACGAAAGTATGAGAGATATTATTTTAGGGTCATAGAGCTCGGACCATAATAATGAATACACAGTGTGTGTTTTCATAGGTAATTTTCATCCAGGAGACTGAAAGTGGAATTTGTGGTTAGGCCCAAAGACTTGGGGCTGGATTCGAGGGACACTCAAACGTTCCTACGTATCCCGTAAGGATGGGAATCAAGCCCACGTAGTTATATAAATACCCTCTGTACAGATTTGGTTCATACATGTGAAGGGTGAAAGGGGACTTTAGTGCAATGATGGTTTGAACCAAGATAAAAGGCTTAGGCATTGCCATGTATGCACATAGTCTTTGGAATATAACATGATTGGAGATTAATGTAAATAATGATTCCCTATCAGGTGAGGGTATCAAATAATATTGTAGTTTATTATCATACAGGACAAAAACTGTTGTACAGTTTAACGTCATATAGTAAGGACAAAGGTGAACCAATGTAAAGATATTGATTCTGGGAGTGGCTTCACGAATCAACATCATATGAGATGGAAGTGAACCGATGTGAAGAGATTGGTTTTGGGATTGAACCTTGGGAGGTTTCCAACGTACTCAGCCTAGAAGGCAAGGATCAAAGTCCGCATAGTTCAATTAAATAATGAATTAGTGATCAAGTTGTTCTTGGGGACAACGACCTAAAAAATGGTGTTGGGACTTACGCATGGTTAGCAGCCCAGAGAGGGTGTTATGGTTGAAGTATACTCTAATCTCACGTGAGTTATACTCGGTGTAAAAAACAAGAGGTAGCAACATCCTTAACGATGCACAGTTTAATGTCATGTAGCACATATGAAGGGACTATGTAGTTTAAAGTCTTACAGTGTGGACTTTTGGTACTGCACAGTTTAATGTCATGCATCAGGGACAAAATACAGTTTAACGTCATGTAGGACGTATTATAGGGACACAGTTTAACATCATGTTGGACGAAAAGGGGGACTGTGCAGTTTTAATGTCATGCAGTAAGGACAAAGAAGACACAGTTTAACGTCATGCTGGACGTATTAGGGATTTTTTCACAGTTTAACTTCATGTTGGATGATAGCACAGTTTAACGTCATGTTGGATGTAACACCTGAGACTTTTATGAGGAATATTTTGTTTTTATTTTATATAAATCATCAAAGGAATCTTTCTCTACACGCAATCGTGACCTTCCTCGATAGCGTGTGTAGTACGCAATACCGAGTTCCACTAAACAACGATATATTATTATAATATTATAAACTAGACGTTATGAATAGTATTAACTGAATTTTAAATTTTACAACATTATTATTCATCTTACACATTTTCTAGAACATGGTAAGAGAACAAAATAAAATTTTTTTTTGGGTAAAATAAGTATTTATCAAAAAATGCAGTTTTGTCGCCTTTTGATGGCGCACCCACATTAAATCTAGTTTTTGACACGTTTATAAGTTCAATTTGACAAAATAAAATTCTTCTTTTGAATCAGGATATAAAAATTTACTTTGGATAAATTTTTGATATTTTCTGATAACTTTCATATTTTGATGAATAGTAAAAATACGCTAATTTTTAATTAAAAACAACTTTTTTCATTGAGATAATTTATATGGTTAAATTATAATATTGAATGGTTTTAAAGTATAGATAGAATATATTTTTACCATTTAATATATTGTGTCATTAGCATTAATTTCACAATGAATTCATAGGTAAAAACATTTCAATCTTTGGCAATGTTTTAACTTCTAAAACCCGTTTTCTTAACAACAGGATTTATTTTAAATTAATTAATGCAACTTATATGTTTCGAATTTTTAAAAATGGATTCCATATTCAGAATCAGTGGGTCCGAATTATGTTAATAGGCTAATTTTTATTTTTGGGCATTATGAATAGTAACTACGTTAAATTTTATTTACCATAGTTAAAGGTAAATCAAGTAATTAAGGGTAAATATAAGATTATAAAATTACCCTAACACCTGCCAAAATCCTATTGTATGACTAAAAGTCGACCCATATCACCTAAAGGTCGGATTAGATTCATTTAATAGACTTTTTTCCATGAAAATAATTTAATTATTATTAAAACCAAAGAATGTGACAACATGTCACTTTCTTAAATATTATAAGTATAATAATTTTAATTTGGTGATAAACTTAATGAAACTTCGAACATGAATAGTCTCAAGAAATATAATACAATTATCTACATCATAGGAATTTATTTAGAATTTTTAGGGATTAAATAATTATCATTAATTATGACACAATAGTGATGTTGAAATTATTTTATTAATTAAAATATCAAATATATGGTTTTAAAAATATTAAAATAATTATTATATGCAATATTTAATGTGCTCCACTAATTTTCTAGATACATATGACATTTTATTAATCTATTAAAGATTTTATTTCTAACATATCCTCTCTATATTTTTTATTTAAATTCAAATAAATGAATAGTGTCAAAATTGACACTATTGTTATTTTATAAAAATAACATATTATAAAATTGTTTAAAAATCACAAAAATATTTAAAAATTATAAATTAAAATTTATATGGTCGAAAATTTCATAAAGTTTTAAATTATGGAAAATTCACAACACATATACAATTATTAATAATAATTTAAAATTTAGAATATTATAAAATTAAATTGATAAATAAGGATAAATCAAGTTGATAATGTTTAAAATAAATTCCTAACATGTCTAAATTTTATTGGTTGATGCGATTACAACCCTATCTCATCTAATCTTCGGATATGAGTCATTTTGGAAGTTTTTAAGTGGGGTTGGGATTTAATATAAACTAATATTTCTTATATTTCTAAAGGTGCCCCTCTCCTCCCTTATAAAAGGGCACCTCATCCCTCTCCTCCTCACACTAATTTGAGCCTTAAAGCTCGGCCAAACCCTGCCCATTTCACTTCCCCACTTCCCTAGAATCATCCTAGAGGTTCTGGTCTTCTTCAAAGACCAACCCTAGTGCCCTAAGAGGAGGTTAAGAAGAGGCGCGTCAAAAAGAGGTAATATCCATTACCGATCCTTTCCAAATTCTTTCTTCTTCAACTTCTTCTTCTTTAGTTGTTTCATTATGAAGTAATAACATCAGTATAACTCATATATTGATATGTTATTATAAGTATGAAACAACCCTATTTCAACATCTATCCATCCTACAGAAAATGAAATCACCGCGCGTGCGTACGTACGGAATACCGTCTCCACGCCGTGGTGTAATCTATTTTCCCCCACCACCTTACTTGGATGGGTATAATGGTGTAAATAATTACTATATATGATTATTTTAAAGTGATATTGATTCTGAAATAGTATACATACACTCCAATACAACTCCACGATCATGGGAATGATATCATCGCTCGTGCGTACGTACAGAATACCGTCTCCACGATGTGATGTGATTCGTTCTACATGATCTTCATTGCATAATGATTATATAAATGAATTGAATGAATAAATATGATATATAGTACATTAATACAATTCTGGAAATGATGTATCTATAACCTAAAGAGAATAATAATAATTTATTCGACAAAACACGCATAAGAACAAAAAGTTATAAACACCCAAATAACAAGTAGCAATGAAATATTACTACTAAGAAGCTAATAATATGACCATATATGATATAATAACAATAATTATGATTCTGGAATAAGTCAATAACATTATTTAAATCATTATATAGAAGTTTCGGACACTTACGAGGCAAATCGGACCTAAGGTAAGGGAAAATATCACAATCTCATTTTATCCGAGATTATTTATACTTTGGTATTTACTGGGGTGTATTTTATCATCCACATCCATGTTTACTCAATATGTAATATTTTTTCCATCCACCTACAATTTTTTAAATCCAATTTTACCCTTCGGTGAGTTTTTAGTAAAAGATATGAAAGGAATCTTTTGTCGTTTTTCATACGAGGTACTTTTTGACTTTTCCAACAAAAGTACGAGAAGAATGTTTTTTTAACTTATACGGCATGAATGGATTTTTAAAACATTATTTCCAAGAATCTTCCTTTACAAGTTTTCAAGTTTATTTTTAATCAACTTCTTTTAGTTTAAAATTGTATGACATGTTAAGAAAGGAAAATGTTTTTGAAGTAGAAAGGATATTTTCCTCAAGAATGGAGTTCAAGTGTTTTATCAAAATTATTTTCCATCTAAGATAATATAGGGTTCATTTTATATCCCTATTATTACATTGATTTGATTATGTTGTGATGGAAATATTTTTATGAATCCTTTATCTGATATGAATTGTTTTATGATGTCATGATGTTTAAGATTCCCATTTTTATTACATGGGTTATGCTTTGATGTATGGTTTATGATTTTGTGGCACACATAAGAATGGTATCATTATGAGATTTGTGGGACCTATATCTCCCTCCAATGCATTGGGTAAAGATTTTATATCTCATGAGATAGACATGGCTGGAACGGCAGGTTATACCAGTTCAGTGAAACAGGACTGAAACGAGGAGTGAACTCGGTTCAGAAATGGACTTTGTTCACTAAGATAGTCTTGGAAATGAGTCTTGACTAATAAGAAAAGATTCTCTATTATTATGTGTGTATGCCAAAAAGTTTCATGTTTTAAGTTATTATTATTGGGATTTCATTTCACTACTATGATTTATCCCATGTTATGAAATTATGCTCTCTTTTTCAGGTTAAGATTTCCAAAATGTTATGTTCTTATGAATATGATGTGATTGATATTTCTTTTGTTTACCCTTACTAAGCATTTGAGCTCACCCTTTTGTATGTTTTCTTTCCCCAGTTCAGGAAGAAGCTTATTAAGTAAGATATTCCAAAAGGGACTATAGATATGATGAAATAAATGGGAGGCAGTGTATACGCTTTATAAACCAGTTGTTTATGTTTCCCAGTTTCTAAATACACTATACCTATACGGTCCTTTCATGGTTTTGTTATATGTTGTAATAAGTATGCTTAAATTTTCAAGTAATAACAATGTATGTAAAGTATGGGTCGTTATAGTTGGTATCATAGGAAAGGTATAGTCAACCTTTAGAAACTAGGATGTGAAAGCCTTAGTAAGAATCCTAAGGATAAGTCTAAGCATAGAACACAATCTTAGTGTTTTAGAAATGGCCATGAACAACCTATTATAAGACCTTAAGTGTGAAATTTTATTCTTGATTATGTGGTTTTCCTATTATAATTAGTGTTGCTCACACTATTCTTCTTGGTTTTAGTCAATGGCTGGAACCCGAAGGAACCGTGTTAATGCGGAATGCGATGGGCAATGAAATGATTGTCCCCCGGAGTAATCAAACGTTATGGGAGCTGGAATGCAAAATCTTGTAGCCATGCTCACACAACTTTCTCAAGATATGAGTCATGCAGGACTTCCAAACGATCAAATGAAGGAGCAAAATTCTATTGAATCCTTCATGAGGCAGCATCCACCTTCTTTCAGTGGGTCTACTGATCCATTAGTTGCTGAACAATGGATTAGTACTACTGAAAAGATATTTTCAGTTCTTAAATGTTCTGAACATGATAAAGTCATCCTAGCAGTGTATCGTTTGGAAGGAGATATTGATCAATGGTGGAATATTATTAAGAATATGAGGAAAAGGGATGAAATTGAGTCCATGGAATGGGACGAGTTCAAGAACTTATTTTTCAATAAGTACTTCCCTCGTATTCTCCGAACAAAGATGGAGAAATAGTTTCTTTAACTGAAGCAAAAGGGTGATGAATCTGTTGGTACCTATGAAGCAAATTTTACAAGACTTGCAAGGTACGCTTTTGGTATTATTATCCAACCTAAGAGTAAGATCGATCGATTCTTTAGTGGATTAAAACCAAGTCTTCAAAGGGAGTTAGCCATAAGGGACTTCAATAGCTACGAGGAAATTGTTCGATGTGCTCTCAAAGTCGAGATGGAGATTGGAGTAACCCATCAGTCATATGGGTTTGATAAGAAGAGGAAAATTGAATTCGAAGGAAAATCTAAAGAGCGCACTGAAAAGAAGATGAGCTTTCCCTTATGATCAAAGTGTGGAAAGAAACATGGAGGGAGTTGTCTTAAAGGGACAAGTAAATGTTTCAAATGTGGAAAGGAAGGTCATCGGGCATTTGAATGCCGCAATGATGGGAAGAAGATGTCTAATGATGCAAAAAAAGGAAGGGACAGACAGAATGAACCTACTACACTTTAATGTTTCATGTTCAAGGAGATGGGGCATTAGGAAAATCAATGCCCAAATCCAAGGGTTGATGATGATGGTCGACGTCAACAGACTCTTAAGGATAAAGACAAAGGAAAGTCACATGCAATTTCTATCAGTGATGTGGAGTACGATAATGATGTGGTGAAAGGTACACTTACCATCCACTCTAAAGTAGAAAATGTTTTATTTGATTCTAGATCCACCCACTCCTTTATTTCTGAAGAATTTTCTAAGGATATCACCGTATTACCTCAACAATTAGATGTTGAGTTAGCTGTGACAACCCCTAATGGCACAACAGTCACATAAAAAGTTTATAATTCTTCTCTGATTGAAGTTTGTGGGAAAGTGCTTCCTGAAAATCTTGTGATCCTTCTTATAGTGGAATTTGATGTGATTCTTGGCATGGATTGGCTTTCTTTATATGTAGCTCATATCAATTGCCAAAGAAGGGAAGTCACATTTCATATTCCAGATCAATCTATGATCGTCTATCGATGCAAGAATGAACATAACCTTCCAGTGGAAATTTCTTCCATATTATGGGTCTTTATTCCACTTAATGAAGGTTATTTATCTCAAATGGTTGGTGATAAAATCACAATTAATAATATTCCTATTGTACGGGAGTTTGATGATGTCTTTCCGGAGGAATTTCTGGGTCTTCCACCAAATTGTGAAGTTGAGTTTTCAATAGAACTCATACCGGGTGCTTTGCCTATTTCAAAGACACCTTATATAATGGCCCCAATTGAGTTTCAGGAATTGAAGAAGCAACTCCAAGAGAATCTTGATAAAGGATTCATACTCCCTAGTGCGTTACCTTGGGGAGCACCTGTTCTGTTTGTTAAGAAAAAGATGGATCAATGAGACTCTGCATTGATTATCGAGAACTTAACAAGATCACTATCAAGAACAAATATCCTCTCCCATGCATTGATTACTTATTTGACTAACTACGAGGAGCTCAATACTTTTCCAAGATTGATCTCCATTCAGGGTATCACCAATTAAGGGTCAAAAGGGAGGATATACCAAAGACGGCTTTCCGTACAAGGTATGGAAACTATGAATTTATAGTGATGCCATTTGTTCTTACTAATGCCCCTGCTATCTTCATGGATCTGATGAATAGAGTCTTTAGAGACTATCTTGATCAGTTTATGGTAGTATTTATAGATGATATTCTTGTATATTCAAAGAGCAAGTAAGAACATGAAGATCACTTGAGAATTATATTAAAGACCCTGATAAAGGAGAAGCTTTATGCCAAATTTACCAAGTGTGAATTTTGGCTTCAAAGAGTTTCATTTTTGGGTCACATAATCTCAAAAGAGGGGATATCTGTGGATCCAACAAAAACAGAGGTTATCGAAAGATGGTCGATACCAACAACAGTAACTGAGATCCGAAGTTTTCTTGGTTTGGTTGGATATTATCGACGTTTTGTGGAAGATTTTTCACGATTATCTAATCCACTCACCAAGTTGACTAGGAAAGGAGTTAAGTTTGTCTGGACGGAGGAATGTGAAGATAATTTCAAGGAGTTGAAAAGAAGGTTATCCAGTGCACCTGTGCTCACACTGCCTTGTAGTGGAGAAAGGTTTGTGATCTACAGTGATGCATCCAAGAAGGGACTGGGATGTGTTCTCATGCAAAATGATATGGTGATAGCTTATGCCTCACGACAGTTGAAAATCCATGAGCAAAATTACCCAACTCATGATTTGGAGTTAGCTGTGGTAATCTTTGCATTAAATATTTGGAGGAATTATCTTTATGGTGAAATTTGTTATATTTATATTGATCATAAAAGTTTAAAGTATATTTTCACACAAAAGGAGATGAATATGCTCCAAAGAAGATGGTTGGAGCTGATTAAGGATTACGACTGCTCAATTCATTACCACCCTGGGAAAGCAAACAAGGTGGCAGATGCATTAAGTTGACAAGACCATGCTAGTTTATCCATGATGAGGATCACAAAAGATCCAATATTTATGGATTTACAAAGGATGGATCTTGGAATTATAATGGAAGGTGGAAAATCGTATCTTTCTCAAATGAATGTTCAACTATCTATACATGTGAAGATTAAAGAGGCACAAAAAGAAGATGTTGAGTTACAAAAGAAGGTGAGAAATGTTCCTGAATTCAACCTTGATTGTGATGGGATAATAAAGTTTAGGAATCGGGTTTGTGTTCCTCCCATCCTCGAATTAAAGAAGGAGCTTCTGGATGAGGCTCATAGTTCTTCATTCTCTATTCATCCTGGAAGCATGAAGATGTATAGGGACATGAAAGAGTACTTCTGGTGGGATGGCATGAAAAGAGATGTTGTTGAATATGTCTCTCGATGATTGGTTTTTCAGCAAGTTAAAGTTGAGAGACAGAAGTCTAAGGGAATGTTACAACCATTACCCATACCCGAATGGAAATGGGAAAACATCACTATGGACTTTGTCACGGGACATCCTAAAACATCCAAAGGCAATAATGTTATCTGGGTCATAGTTGATCGTCTTTCAAAGTCTGCACACTTCATTGCTATTAGAGAGGATTTCTCTCTGGATCAGCTTGCCAGGATATATGTAAAGGAAGTGGTAAGATTGCATGGAGTATCACTTTCTATTATATCTGATCAGGATCCGAGGTTTACCTCAAAGTTCTGGCGAAGTCTCCAGCATACTCTGGATACAGAGATGAGTTTCAGCACTGCTTATATAACGCCCCGACCCCAGTTACCCAGATTCGGTGCATTATTACATAACATTGGCATGATCACAAGAAAGATCAAATCTCGAAAGACCAATTGGTTTAGTAGCCTTGGAAACACTAGATATATTAATAAGTTTTACATTACATCATAAAACGAAAAACTACTACAACAACATATTGTCTCCATAATCCACACTCATATACCCACATAATATCCCTGCAGGTCATTCATAACTTACTTCTTCACTTCTTGGGAAAAATAAAACATAGAAAAGGGGTGAGCTCAAATTCCCAGTAAGGATAACAATATAGCGGAAACTTTCATAAATAAGAATAAACATTTAAGGCAATGTATAACTAAAACAAAAGCCTTTCAAACATGAACTTTAAACATGGTATGGCATAAATAAAATGAAATAATGCCATTTACTTATTCACATGGATATTCTACTAATCGAATAATCACATGCAAAAATCAATAACCACTTTCATAATGTTGGAATGCATAATGCCAGACTATCATAACCACATAGTCAAGGCCTCGTGCCAAGACTACAAATAAGATTTTGTCAAGGCCTTGTGCCAAGACACTAGTTTGTCTCATGAGACCTACCGATGCATCGAGTAGCTATAGCGGGCTCCACCCGTCACTTACTAAGTCCAATGCATTCCCATATGAAAAGGTTTAAACATAACATAAACATTCGTATTAAAACTAGCATACGAAATGTCAATAATTTCACCATAAACTATGAATGGTATAAAAATAGAACATCCACAGTCAAACATATCACAAAACCTTCAATACAATATAGAAGTTTTGTATCATAATAAATCAACTTCAAATAATCTTAAAATCCATCAAAGGATGTTGACATAGATGAAATCAATATTCTTTTTAAAGAAATATCTCCTTTTATTTTGAAATCATTTAAGATCCGTATAAAATAAAACATTTTCTTTGAAAATATTCTTATAAGCTTGTAAGGGAAGCTTTGAAGATTTTATAACGGCGGAAAATAGCCGCACCCGCCGTATAAGTTAAAAAAAACATTCTTACCATAATTCTGTCGAAAAGGTTAAAAAGGACCTTGTTTTAAAAACGATGGAAATATTCCTTTATAAACCTCTTCTAAAAAGTCAAACAAGGGTATAAATGACTTTAACCTATATTTTTGTAAATAATAAACATGTTTTGAAATACATTTCGAAGAAACATGGATGTGGATGATAAAGAAATCCCAGTAGATTATTACGTATAAACAACCTCGGATAATGAAGAGATTGTGAAATAACCCTTACCTTGTACTTTTCCTTGGTTGGGGTAGGTTAACCTCCTGTATAATGGTGAAATAATTGTTATTAAATTATACAAGAATCATATATATTAATATGATATCATATATGATCTTTTAACATTGATTTGTTAATAATATCTTAGAATTATCATCGTTTCGGGTGTTAACTTACTCATTTTCTTTTATATGTTTTGTTACATAAGCCATGTTTGTTGTATCTTATTCATATCCAGAATGATATCAAGTCCTTAAACATCATTTTTAAATCATCAAATGATAATTATACTTGAATGGATACGATGGAGAATGAATCTCATCGCGTTCGTGGAGACGGTAGTCCGTACGTACACACGAGCGACAATATCATTCTTTTGATATTAAAATAATATATAAATGGATGGTATATCATATATACAGAATAATTAACATGTTATATTTATTATTTACCTGAGTTAAACATCATTATTATACCCATCCAAATAATATTATATTGAATAACAATTACACCACGACGTGGAGACGGTAAGCCGTACGTACGCACGTATGATGACATATTATTCAAAGGGTGGATAGAATACTGAATATGGTTGTACCATATTTATAATAACATCACAGTATATGTGAGATACTGGAGTTATTATTTTAGAATGGTAAGAATAAAGAAAGAAGAAGTGGAAGAAGAAAGGAACTTGAAAAGGGGTGGTGAAAACATTACCTCTTCTTCGGGTTCTTCCTTTTGATTTGATCAAAAGGGCTCCTTAGGTTGTCTTTATGATCAAACTAAGGCCTCTATGTTGTAGTGAGGGATGTTGGGAGAGTATTTGGGCAGAGTTTTGCCGAACCAAAAGGCTTTAAAGGTGTGAAGAAATGAGAAGGTGGGGTGCCCTTTTATAAGAGGGGTGAGGGGCACCTTTGGAAAAGCTAGAAATATTAATTTATAATAAATTCATATTCGGTTTCTAATGGATCCAAAGTTGATTAATCAAAGTTTAAGGTGGGGATGGGTCGAAAACAACTCAAACAATAGAATTTAGATAGGTTTGGGTACTTATATTAACCTTATCTTTAAGTATTAACTCTAAGTTAATTAGTTTCACTTTTACAATGTCTCTTTGTATTTTTATATAATATGGTTAATAAACTTACTATATACATCCAAGAGACCCCCAAGTGGTCCATTAATGATGAACCTATCATGATATAAGTCTCTTGGACGAACCTTAGATTTTTAGGAATTTAATATCAATTAATAATATAATATTTGTTTTAAGAACTCTTTTATGTCAATTTTGACACTATTCAATAGTTGATTTTTGTGAAACTCATAACAGATTGATTACTTCGAAAAAAGTTAATTAAATCAATCCTAATATATCATATTATCCTAGAAAATTAGTTTAATTCATTAAAAGTTTCATATTATATTTATTTGGGTATTTATAATATCAATTATTTTAATTTGTCACTATTATAGTAATTACTGCATCATCATTGTGTCATAAATAAAATAAATTATTTAATGTCTAAAAATTATAAATAAAATATAATTATGTAGGAAATACTTTTATCTTTATAATTAATATTTATAATCTAAAAGCCAACATATATAACCCTATGTAACAATTGTTTGGCTAAAAGATATATGCTTGTGTCATTTTTGTATTCATTTTAACTTAATTAAAATAAAGTGTCATTATCACTTACAAGTGGATCCATGGGGTCCCAAAATCGACCCAATGATGCCCA
Source organism: Viscum album (assembly GCA_963277665.1). Taxonomy (NCBI): domain Eukaryota; kingdom Viridiplantae; phylum Streptophyta; class Magnoliopsida; order Santalales; family Viscaceae; genus Viscum; species Viscum album. The sequence continues at coordinate 520,734,335 of OY728141.1, forward strand.
TGGTCGACCATGTATCAACCAATAGGGTTAAGACACGTTTTAAGGTAATTTATTATTATTATAATATTATTTTTTAACCCTTATTTACCAGATTTACCCTTAACCATGGTAAATAAAATATTTACCGCAGTAATTATTCAAAATGTCTAAAAATAAAAGTTACCTATTTACACAATTTAAACATCCTGATTCCAAATATGGAATCTATTTTCCTAAATTCAAAACACATAAGTGGCAGAAATTAATTTAAAATTAATTCCCGATGTCAAAACAAAAAGCGTGTTTTTAAGAGATAATAACTATCAAAAGATTGACACTTGTTTATGTTCGGTTTAATTGTAAAATTATGTCCAATGACCAACATTATATTAAATGATAAAAATATATTCTAAATATACTTTAAAACTACTAAAATTCATAATTTGTCACTATTAATTATTTTGATTAAAAAAAGTTGTTTTTAATTAAAATTTAGTAATTTTCACTATTCATCAAAATATGAAAGTTATCTGAAAAGTACCAAAATTTCACCTTAGGCTAAATTAGATATTCCGAATCCAAAAATGAAGTCTATTTTGAAATATAAAATTTATATAATTTTAAAAATTAGGTATTACTATTCATAATGGCTAGTTTGATTGGTTGTTAGAACTCGGTGTTGCGTACAACACACGCTATCGCATTATTCAAAGAGAAGCGTACCGTAGAATCTTGGGGTGTTACATTCTCCCCTCCTTCAAATAATTTCGTCCTCGAAATTTCTAGAATACTATCGCATGAAAAGACTCAGGTGGTTCTTCATCATAAGTTCCTCGGGTTCCCACGTTGCCTCTTCTATCTTATGGTTTCTCCACAAAAGTTTTACCAGACGCGTCGTCCGGTTTCTCAGTACTTGTTCTCTCATATCAAGAATCCTGACGGGCTCTTCACAATATGAAAGATCGGGTTCCAGTTCTAATTCCTCATAGGTGAGTACATGCGTTGGATCAGGCATGTATTTCCTCAACAGAGATACGTGGAACACATCGTGAACTTTCGAGAGACTTGGCGGCATTGCCAATCGGTAAGCTACAACCCCAATTCGTTCTAGAATTTCGAAAGGTCCGATGTACCTGGGACTCAATTTAACTTTCTTACAAAAACGTATGACTCCCTTCCATGGAGATACCTTTAGGACAACATGATCACTAACTTGAAATTCCAAATCCTTCCTTCGATTATCAGCATAGCTCTTCTGCCTACTTTGAGCTGCTCTGATGTGATTTTGGATTACCTTCACCTTTTCCATCGTTTCCTCCACCAGTTCTGGACCTACAAGTTTTCTTTCACCGACTTCATCCCAACAGGTTGGTGTACGACATCTCTTTCCATATAACGCTTCATATAGTGCCATCTGAATACTTGAATGGAAGCTATTGTTATAGGAAAATTCTACCAGTGGTAAGTATTGATCCCACATACCCTGAAAGTCAAGAGAGCATGATCTCAACATGTCTTCTAAGGTTTGAATAGTCCGTTCTGATTGTCCATCTGTTTGAGGGTGATAGGCAGTGCTCAAATGAAGTTCAGTATCCAGGGATTTCTGAAGACTTTTCCAAAATCTTGAAGTAAAACGGGGATCACGATCAGAAACAATTGATAAGGGTACTCCATGAAGTCTCACAACTTCATTAATATATAGTCTTGCTAGACGTTCCAGGGGTAGATCTTCTCTTATAGCAAGAAAATGTGCTGACTTGGTAAGACGATCAACAATAACCCATATTGCATCATTCCTTCTAGGAGTCTTTGGTAGCCCCATGACAAATTCCATCATAATATTGTCCCATTTCCACTCCGGTATGGGAAGAGGTTGCATGACTCCTCCAGGCTGTTGCCTTCCAGCTTTCACTTGTTGACAAACCATACATCTTGACACAAAATTAGCAATCTCACTCTTCATGTTGTCCCACCAAAAATGTTCCTTCAAATCTCTATACATTTTGGTGCTCCCAGGGTGTATAGAGAAATTGGAAGTATGAGCATCATCCAGCAATTCCCTTTTTAGATCTGGTATATCAGGAACACAAAGTCTCTTCCTGAATTTCAAAATTCCATCTTCATACACAAAGTCTCTCAATCTCCCATCATTCACAGCTTTAATCTTCTTTTGAAATTCTTCATCATTGGTCTGAGTACTCTTAATCATTTCTATTAAAGATGGTTTGGCAACCATTTGAAAAAGAAATGATGTTTCTCCTTCCCTGGTTATTCCCATGTCCATCTTCACTAGATCCATGAAAATTGGATCCCATTCAATTCTCATATTGTTCAAAACTCCATGGTATTTTCTACTCAAAGCATCTTCCACCTTGTTTGCTTTCCCCGGGTGGTAGTGTATCGTGCAATCATAATCCTTGAGTAATTCAAGCCATCTCATTTTCCTCATGTTGAGTTCTTTTTGTGAGAAAATATACTTCAAACTCTTGTGATCAGTATAAATCTCACATTTTTCACCATAGAGGTAGTGCCTCCATATCTTCAAAGCAAAGATCACAGCTGCTAACTCAAGATCATGAGTAGGATAATTTTGTTCATGAATTTTCAACTGTCGTGATGCATAGGCAATAACTCTATCATTCTGCATAAGGACACAACCAAGTCCTTTCTTTGATGCATCACTAAAAATAACAAACCCATCATTCCCCGATGGTAGAGTTAATATAGGAGCATTGACTAATATTCTCTTCAGTTCTTCGAAACATTCTTCACACTCTTTTGTCCAAACAAATTTAACCCCTTTACGTGTGAGCTTCGTTAATGGGTTAGCCAATCGGGCAAAATTCTGGACGAAACGTCGATAATAACCTGCCAAACCAATAAAACTGCGTACCTCAGTTATACTCGTAGGTGCTGGCCATTCTTGGATTGCCTTGGTCTTAGAAGGATCAACAGAGATTCCATCTTTAGAGACAATATGGCCAAGAAAAGAAATCTCATGAAGCCAGAATTCACACTTGCTAAACTTCCCATATAATTCATGCCTCCTCAGAGTCTTCAAGATAATGCGCAAGTGATTTTCATAATCTTCGTAGTTTTTGGAGTATACCAAGATATCATCAATAAATACCACCACAAATTCATCGAGATACTCCTTGAAAACTCTATTAATCAGATCCATGAATACAGAGGGTGCATTAGTCAATCCAAACGGCATTACAGTAAACTCGTAATGCCCGTACCTGGTTCGAAATGCTGTCTTCGGAATGTCTTCCTTCTTCACACACAACTGATGGTATCCAGATCGAAGTTCAATCTTTGAAAAGTATTGAGATCCATGCAGTTGGTAAAATAAATCATCAATACGAGGTAGGGGATACTTGTTCTTTATCGTTATAGCATTGATCTACCTGTAGTCGATACATAACCTCATAGATCCATCTTTCTTTTTAAAAAAAAGAACAGGGGCTCCCCATGGAGAAACACTAGGGCGAATAAATCCCTTATTACTCAATTCCTCTAGTTGTTTCTTTAGTTCGACTAACTCTACAGTGGACATTCTATAAGGGGTCTTCGATATAGGCCTTGATCCAGGAATCAAATCAATGGAAAACTCAACTTCTCGTTCTGGAGGATGTCCAGGTAAATCTTCCGGAAATACATCTACAAATTCTTTCACAACAGGTACATCCTCTATTTGAACATTCCTTTCCTCACCGACAGTTATTTCATTCTCTTCCTCCCCAATAATTGAATTAAGTTGAGCTACTGGGGGTGGATCTAAATAAGAATTAGGTGGTGACGATTCTGCTCTAAAGATAAGGTGTTCCTTATCATTATTATCAAGAATCATAACCTCTTTCTTCTGACAATAAATCTTCGCATCATAGTCCGAAAGCCAATCCATACCGAGGATTATATCAAACTCAATCATAGGTATAACGATGAGATCAGCAGATAACGAACATTTATGTACTCTAATGGGGACTGATTCACAAAACTTTGTTGCAATGATACTTCCCTTAGGAGTTTTAACTGACAACTCCCTTATTAAATCAAATTGGAAATATCTAATTTTCTTAGCAAACTGGGAAGATATGAAACAATGCGATGATCCAGAATCAAATAATGCATTTGCTAAACTTGAGGAAACCATTAAATTACCTGCCACCACGTCTTTCGGAGCTTCTACCTCAGCAGTAGTGATAGCATAAGCTTGGCCTTGATCCCTTGGCCTTTTCTGAGGTAAGTTCTCCTGACGCTTAGTACATGCATTTGCATAATGTCCCATCTCCCTGCAATTGTAGCACTGAACGTTGGTGGCTTCCTTCTTCCCTTTGTAATCACGAGCTTGGTGGCCTTTTTCACCACACTTGTAACAGACTCTCATTCCCTTCAAGCAAGTACCAGGATGTTTCTTCCCGCATTTACCACAAGATGGATATTCAACCTTTCCCTTCTTCCCCTTATTTCCATTCCCAGATTGATCAGCAGGTCTCTTCTTCTCTTGCTTTGCTTTAAAGTCATAAGACTTAGAGAATTCCTTTTCGGTCTTGATAGCACATGAGACAATGTCTTCGTACGATGAAAAGGATTGTGAGACTAATGCTCGACGGAGAAATGGTTTTAACCCATCAAAGAAACGATCAATCTTACTTCTTGGGTTGCGAATATAATCTCCATTATACCTTGCTAACCTTGTAAAGTTAGACTCATACTTTGTGACATTCTCATCCTCCTTTTGTCTCAGACTCAGAAATTGCCTTTCCATATCTGCTCGATGGTTGCGAGGAAAGTATTTTTCTAAAAACAGATCTTTGAACTCCCTCCATTACATATTTGATACTTCATCATCTTCCTTCATGTTTTGAATCAATGACCACCATTGATCAGCATCTCCAGTGAGGCGGTAAACTGCCATGATAACTTTTTCCCTTTCACTGCTCCCCAAAGCCTGAAATATTTTCTCTAGGGAAAATATCCATTGCTCAGCTACTAAGGTATTTGTACTCCCATTGAACGTTGGTGGTTGTTGCCTCATGAATCGATCTAACATTGATCCTCCACGCTGTGGATCAGGGTGCTCCATACGGGTAAGGTTATTATTCATAACCTGAGTAAGTTGTCCCAGTATGGTGATTAGCTGATCGGCTCCAGTTGCATCACCAGCTCCACTATAATTATCTTGAGCAGGAGGGAAATCCCTACATGGAGTGCGTGCATTGATACGGTTTCCATTTCTTCCACTAGGCGCCATTTATAAAAAATGGCATAAACTAGATCAGTTTATGAATCAAAATACATAATCCCATACTTGTAAAACACTTAACATAAATTGAACTAATTATGGATATAATCCATAATTATAAAAATGTTTTCTTTGAGGAAGTATATACTTGTAACCCTTCATAGTGGTTTGTAAAGAAAATGGGAATTATCCAAAGCATATCCCCCGGGAGTATCGTAACCAAGAGTGCAGCAAGGCCCGTTGTCGTGCACCAGTTCCCGTTCGAGTTTAGATCAAAGCGGTGTTTTCGGGTTTTACCCCTAGGTACATCTGTGTCAGAGCCGCCTCTACCTGCTCATATCCAGATAGGGATGTATTGCTCGGAAAACTCACAAAATCTCTACAATACCAAAATTCTAGGAAGTTCTTCTATACTAATCCTCAAAGTTCATATTAGGTCTACGTGCTCTAATCAGAGTTTATCTAAATCTAGTTTCCAAGGTTTGTACTAAACTTCCTCTGATACCAACTATAATACCCTGACCCCAGTTACCCAGAGTCGGTGCATTATTACATAACATTGGTATGATCACAAGAAAGATCAAATCTCGAAATACCGATTGGTTTAGTAGCCTTGGAAACACTAGATATATTCATAAGTTTTACATTACATCATAAAACGAAAAACTACTACAACAACATATTGTCTCCATAATCCACACTCATATCCCCACATAATATCCCTACAGGTCATTCATAACTTACTTCTTCACTTCCTGAGAAAAATAAAACATAGAAAAGGGGTGAGCTCAAATGCCCAGTAAGGATAACAATATAGCGAAAACTTTCATAAATAAGAATAAACATTTAAGGCAATGTATAACTAAAACAAAAGCCTTTCAAACATGAACTTTCAACATGGTATGGCATAAATAAAATGAAATAATTCCATTTACTTATTCACATGGATATTCTACTAATCGAATAATCACATGCAAAAATCAATAACCACTTTCATAATGTTGGAATGCATAATGCCAGACTATCATAACCACATAGTCAAGGCCTCATGCCAAGACTACAAATAAGATTTTGTCAAGGCCTTGTGCCAAGACACTAGTTTGTCTCATGAGACCTACCGATGCATCGAGGAGCTATAGCGGGCTCCACCTGTCACTTACTAAGTCCAATGCATTCCCATATGAAAAGGTTTAAACATAACATAAACATTTGTATTAAAACTAGAATACGAAATGTCAATAATTTCACCATAAACTATGAATGGTATAAAAATAGCACATCCATAGTCAAACATATCACAAAACCTTCAATACAATATAGAAGTTTTGTATCATAATAAATCAACTTCAAATAATCTTAAAATCCATCAAAGGATGTTGACATAGATGAAATCAATATTCTTTTTAAAGAAATATCTCCTTTTATTTTGAAATCATTTAAGATCCATATAAAATAAAACATTTTCTTTGAAAATATTCTTATAAGCTTGTAAGGGAAGCTTTGAAGATTTTATAACGGCGGAAAATAGCCGCACCCGCCGTATAAGTTAAAAAAAACATTCTTACCATAATTCTGTCGAAAAGGTTAAAAAGGACCTTGTTTTGAAAACGACGGAAAGATTCCTTTATAAACCTCTTATAAAAAGTCAAACAAGGGTATAAATGAGTTTAACCCATATTTTTGTAAATAATAAATATGTTTTGAAATACATTTCGAAGAAACATGGATGTGGATGATAAATAAATCCCAGTAGATTATTACGTATAAACAACCTCGGATAATGAAGAGATTGTGAAATAACCCTTACCTTGTACTTTTCCTTGGTTGGGGTAGGTTAACCTCCTGTATAATGGTAAAATAATTGTTATTAAATTATACAAGAATCATATATATTAATATGATATCATATATGATCTTTTAACATTGATTTGTGAATAATATCTTAGAATTATCGTCGTTTCGGGTGTTAACTTACTCATTTTCTTTTATATGTTTTGTTACATAAGCCATGTTTGTTGTATCTTATTCATATCCAGAATTATATCAAGTCCTTAAACATCATTTTTAAATCATAAAATGATAATTATACTTGAATGGATACGATGGAGAATGAATCTCATCGGGTTCGTGGAGACGGTAGTCCGTACGTACACACGAGTGACAATATCATTCTTTTGATATTAAAATAATATATAAATGGATGGTATATCATATATACAGAATAATTAACATGTTATATTTATTATTTACCTGAGTTAAACATCATTATTATACCCATCCAAATAATATTATATTGAATAACAATTACACCACGACGTGGAGACGGTAAGCCGTACGTACGCACGTATGGTGACATGTTATTCAAAGGGTGGATAGAATACTGAATATGGTTGTACCATATTTATAATAACATCAAAGTATATGTGAGATACTAGAGTTATTATTTTATAATGGTAAGAATAAAGAAAGAAGAAGTGGAAGAAGAAAGGAACTTGAAAAGGGGTGGTGAAAACATTACCTCTTCTTCGGGTTCTTCCTTTTGATTTGATCAAAAGGGATCCTTAGGTTGGCTTTCTGATCAAACTAAGGCCTCTAGGTTGTAGTGCGAGTTGTTGGTAGAGTATTTGGGCAGATATTTGCCGAACCAAAATGCTTTGAAGGTGTGAAGAAATGAGAAGGAGGAGTGCCCTTTTATAAGAGGGGTGAGGGGCACCTTTGGAAAAGCTAGAAATATTAATTTATAATAAATTCATATTCGGTTTCTAATGGATCCAAAGTTTATTAGTCAAAGGTTAAGGTGGGGATGGGTCGAAAACAACTCAACCAACAGAATTTAGACAGGTTTGGGTACTTATATTAACCTTATCTTTAAGTATTAACTCTAAGTTAATTAGTTTCACTTTTACAATGTCTCTTTGTATTTTTATATAATATGGTTAATAAACTTACTATATACATCCAAGAGACCCCCAAGTGGTCCATTAAGTATGAACCTATCATGATATAAGTCTCTTTGCTGATCCTTAGATTTTTAGTAATTTAATATCAATTAATAATATAATATTTGTTTTAAGAACTCTTTTATGTCAATTTTGACACTATTCAATAGTTGATTTTTGTGAAACTCATAACAGATTGATTACTTCGAACAAAGTCCATTAAATCAATCCAAATATATCATATTATCCTAGAAAATTAGTTTAATTCATTAAAAGTTTCATATTATATTTATTTGGGTATTTATAATATCAATTATTTTAATTTTTCACTATTATAGTAATTAATGCATCATCATTGTGTCATAAATAAAATAACTTATTTAATGTCTAAAAATTATAAATAAAATATAATTATGTAGGAAATCTTTTTATCTTTCTAATTAATATTTATAATCTAAAATCCAACATATATAACCCTATGTAACAATTGTTTTTCTAAAAGATATATGCTTGTGTCATTTTTGTATTCATTTTAACTTAATTAAAATAAAGTGTCATTATCACTTACAAGTGGATCCATGGGGTCCCAAAATCGACCCAAATATGCCCATGGTCGACCATGTATCAAACAATAGGGTTAAGACACGTTTTAGGGTAATTTAGTATTATTATAATATTATTTTTTAACCCCTATTTACCGGATTTACCCTTAACCAAGGTAAATAAAATATTTACCGCAGTAATTATTCAAAATGTCTAAAAATAAAAGTTACCTATTTACACAATTTGAACATCCTGATTCCAAATATGGAATCCATTTTCCTAAATTCAAAACACAGAAGTTGCAGAAATTAATTTAAAATTAATTCCCACTGTCAAAACAAAAAGCGTGTTTTTAAGAGATAATAACTATCAAAAGATTGACACTTGTTTATGTTCGGTTTAATTGTAAAATTATGTCCAATGACCAACATTATATTAAATGGTAAAAATATATTCTAAATATACTTTAAAACTACTAAAATTCATAATTTATCATTATTAATTATTTTGATTAAAAAAAGTTGTTTTTAATTAAAATTTAGTAATTTTCACTATTCATCAAAATATGAAAGTTATCCGAAAAGTACCAAAATTTCACCTTAGGCTAAATTAGATATTCCGAATCCAAAAATGAAGTATATTTTGAAATATAAAATATATATAATTTTAAAAATTAGGTATTACTATTCATAACGGCTAGTTTGATTGGTTGTTAGAACTCGGTGTTGCGTACAACACACGCTATCGCATTATTCAAAAAGAAGCGTACCGTAGAAGCTTGGGGTGTTACAGCTTATCATCCTCAGATAGACGGTCAGTCTAAGAGAACAATTCAAACTCTAGAAGATATGTTGAGAGCTTGCTCTATGGATTTCAAAGGTGGTTGGGATCAACACCTACCTTTGGTGGAATTTTCTTATAATAATAGCTTTCACTCCAGTATTCAGATGGCTCCTTATGAAGCTCTCTATGGAAAGAAATGCAGGACTCCAACTTGCTGGGATGAAGTTGGGGAAAGAAGACTATTAGGACCTGATATTGTTGATGATATGGCAGAAAAGGTCCGATATATTCAACAACACATAAGAGCGGCTCAGAGTCGATATAAAAGTTATGCCGACAACCGAAAAAAAGAACTAGAGTTTGAAGTGGGTGATAAAGTGTTCTTACGAATATCTCCCTGGAAGAGGGTCATGAGATTTGGAAAGAAGGGGAAGTTGAGCCCTAGATATATCGGTCCTTTAGAAATACTGGATCGTGTTGGGAAGGTAGCTTACCGATTGGCGCTTCCACCGAATATCTCTCAAGTTCACGATGTGTTCCATGTATCTCTCCTGAGAAAGTACATACCTGATCCTTCACATGTACTCAGCTCAGAAGTTGTACCGCTGGAGCAAGATCTTTCTTATGAAGAACAACCGATAGAGATTCTGGATCGTAGCGAAAAAGTCCTACGAAACAAGACCACTCGCTTGGTGAAAGTTTTATGGAGAAACCACCAATTAGAAGAAGCTACATGGGAGCTTGAGGATATGATGAGGGAGAGGTATCCTCAACTATTTGTTACAAAGTGACGAATTTCGAGGGAGAAATTCATTTTAAGGGGGGTATAATGTAACACCCGAGACTTTTATGAGAAATATTTTGTTTTTATGTTATATAAATCATCAAAGGAATCTTTCGCTACACGCAATCACGACCTTCCTCGATAGCGTGTGTAGTATGCAATACCGAGTTCCACTAAACAACGATATATTATTATAATATTATAAACTAGCCGTTATGAATAGTATTAACTGAATTTTAAATTTTACAACATTATTATTCATCTTACACATTTTCTAGAATATGGTAAGAGAACAAAATAAATTTTTTTGGGGTAAAATAAGTATTTATCAAAAAATGCAGTTTTGCCGCCTTTTGATGGCGCACCCACATTAAATCTAGTTTTTGACACGTTTATCAGTTCAATTTGAAAAAATAAAATTCTTATTTTGAATCAGGATATAAAAATTTACTTTGGATAAATTTTTGATATTTTCTGATAACTTTCATATTTTGATGAATAGTAAAAATACGCTAATTTTTAATTAAAAACAACTTTTTTCATTGAGATAATTTATATAATTAAATTATAATATTGAATGGTTTTAAAATATATATAAAATATATTTTTACCATTTAATATAATGTATGTCATTAGCATTAATTTCACATTGAATTCAGAGGTAAAAACATTTCAATCTTTGGCAATGTTTTAACTTCTAAAACCGGTTTTCTTAACAACAGGATTTATTTTAAATTAATTACTGCAACTTATATGTTTTGAATTTTGAAAAATGGATTCCATATTCAGAATCAGTGGGTCCAAATTATGTTAATAGGCTACTTTTTATTTTTGGGCATTATGAATAGTAACTACGGTAAATTTTATTTACCATAGTTAAAGGTAAATTTGGTAATTAAGGGTAAATATAAGATTATAAAATTACCCTAACACCTGCCAAAATCCTATTGGATGACTAAAAGTAGACCCATATCAACTAAGGGGTGGATTAGATTCATTTAATATACTTTTATCCATGAAAATAATTTAATTATTATTAAAACCAAAGAATGTGACAACATGTCACTTTCTTAAATATTATAAGTATAATAATTTAATTTGGTGATAAACTTAATGAAACTTCGAACATGAATAGTATACAGAAAGCTAATACCTTTATCTACATCATAGGAATTTATTTAGAATTTTTAGGGATTAAATAATTATCATTAATTATGACACAATAGTGATGTTGAAATTATTTTATTAATTAAAATATCAAATAAATGGTTTTAAAAATATTAAAATAATTATTATATGCACTATTTAATATGATCCACTAATTTTCTAGATACATATGACATTTTATTAATCTACTAAAGCTTTTAGTTCGAACATATCCTCTATATATATTTTATTTAAATTCAAATAAATGAATAGTGTAAAAATTGACACTATTGTTATTTTATAAAAATAACATATTATAAAATTGTTTAAAAATCACAAAAATATTTAAAAATTATAAATTAAAATTTATATGTTCTACAATGTCATAAAGTGTCAAATTATGGAAAATTCACAATACATATGTAATTATTAATAATAATTTGAAATTTAGAATATTATAAAATTAAATTGATAAATAAGGATAAATCAAGTTGATAATGTTTAAAATAAATTCCTAACATGTCTAAATTTTATTGGTTTATGATATTACAACCCTATCTCATCTAATCTTCGGATATGAGTCATTTTGGAATTTTTTAAGTGGGGTTGGGATTTAATATAAACAAATATTTTTTATTTTTCCAAAGGTGCCTCTCTCCTCCCTTATAAAAGGGCACATCCTCCCTCTCCTCCTTACACCAATTTAAGCCTTAAAGCTCATCCAAAACCTGCCCATTTCACTTCCCCACTTCCCTAGAATCATCCTATAGGTTCTTGTCTTCTTCAAAGACCAACCCTAGTGCCCTAAGAAGAGGTTAAGAAGAGGCGCGTCAAAAAGAGGTAATATCCATTACCGATCCTTTCCAAATTCTTTCTTCTTCAACTTCTTATTCTTTAGTTGTTTCATTATGAAATAATAACATCAGTATAACTCATATACTGATATGTTATTATAAGTATGAAACAACCCTATTTCAACATCTATCCATCCTACGGAAAACGAAATCACCGCGCGTGCGTACATACGAAATACCGTCTCCACGCCGTGGTGTAATCTATTTTCCCCCACCACCTTACATGGACAGGTATAATGGTGTAAATAATTACTATATATGATTATTTTAAATTTATATTGATTCTGAAATAGTATACATACACTCCAATACAATTCCACGATCATGGGAACGATATCATCGCTCGTGCGTACGTACAGAATACCGTCTCCACGATGTGATGCGATTCATTCTACATGATCTTCATTGAATAATGATTATATAAATGAATTGAATGAATAAATATGATATATAGTACATTAATACCATTCTGTAAATTATGTATCTATAACCTAAAGATAAGAATAAGAATTTATTCGACAAAACACGCATAAGAACAAAAAGTTATAAACACTCGAATAACAAGTAGCAATGAAATATTACTACTAAGAAGCTAAGAATATGACCATATATGATATCATGACAATAATTATGATTCTTTAATAAGTCAATAACATTATTTAAATCATTATATAGGAGTTTCGGACACTTATGAGGCAAATCGGACCTAAGGTAAGGGAAAATATCACAATCTCATTTTATCCGAGATTGTTTATACTTTGGTATTTACTGGGGTGTATTTTATCATCCACATCCATGTTTACTCAATATGTAATATTGTTTCCATCCACCTACAATTTTTTAAATCCAATTTTACCCTTCGGTGAGTTTTTAGTAAAAGATATGAAAGGAATCTTTTGTCGTTTTTCGTACGAGGTAATTTTTGACTTTTCCGACAAAAGTACGAGAAGAATGTTTTTTTAAATTATACGGAATGAATGGATTTTTAAAACATTATTTCTAAGAAGCATCATTTACAAGTTTTTAATTTTATTTTTAATCAACTTCTTTTAGTTTAAAATTTTATGACATGTTAAGAAAGGAAAATGTTTTTGAAGTAGAAAGGATATTTTCCTCAAGAATGGAGTTCAAGTGTTTGATCAAAATTATTTTACATATAAGATAATATAGGGTTCTGTTTCTATCCCTATTATTACATTGATTTGATTATGTTGTGATGGAAATATTTTTATGAATTACTTTATCTTATATGAATTGTTTTATGACGTCATGATGTTTAAGATTCCCATTTTTATTACATGGGTTATGCTATGATGTATGGTTTATGATTTTGTGGCACACATAATAATGGTATCATTATGAGATTGGTGGGACCTATATCTCCCTCCAATGCATTGGGTAAAGATTTTATATCTCATGAGATAGACATGGATGGAACGGAAGGTTATACCGGTTCAGTGAAGTAGGACTGAAACGAGGAGTGAACACGGTTCAGAAATGGACTTTGTACACTAAGATGGTCTTGGAAATGAGTCTTGACTAATAAGAAATGATTATCTATGATTATGTGTGTATACCACAAAGTTTCATGTTTTAATTTATGATTATTGGGATTTCATTTCACTACTATGATTTATCCCATGTTATGAAATTATGCTCTCTTTTGGAGGTTAAGATTTCCAAAATGTTATGTTCTTATGAATATGATGTGATTGATATTTCTTTTGTTTACCCTTAATGAGCATTTGAGCTCACCCTTTTCTATGTTTTCTTTCCCCAGGTCAGGAAGAAGCTTATTAAGTAAGATATTCCAAAAGGGACTATAGATATGATGAAATAAATGGGAGACAATGTAGACGCTTTATGAACCAGTTGTTTATGTTTCCCAGTTTCTAAAGACACTATACCTATATGGTCCTTTCATGGTTTTGTTATATGTTGTAATAAGTATGCTTCAATTTTGAAGTAATAACAATGTATGTAAATTATGGGTCGTTATATTGGACGTAAGGGAATTCTGTACAGTTTAGCGTCATGTAGCTAGGACGTCACAGTTTAACGTCATGTTGGACGAAGAAGGGACTGTGCAGTTTAAAGTCATGCAGTAAGGACTTAAGAAGGGTTGTATAGTTTAACGTTATATAGCAAGGACAATAGTTATGCAGTTTAACGTCTTGTTGGACATGAGGGACTATGTAGTTTAAAGTCTTGCAGAAAGGACAACACTGTATAACATCATATTGGATGAGAGAAATGCCAATAGTTTAAGGTCGTATGCATGGACAGTTGATGGTGCAATTTAACATCTTATTGGACAATGGTGTGAATAGTTTAAGGTCGTATGTATAGACCATTGATGGTGCAGTTTAACATCTTTCTGGACAATGTTGCGAATAGTTTAAGGTCGTATGCATGGACCGTTGATGGTGTAGTTTAACATCTTGCTGTAAAATGGTTTGAATAGTTTAAGGTAGTATGCATGGACCGTTGATGGTGTATTTTTTGTTTATACAAAATAATTCTTCAAAAATATGGCATTGGTTGGAGTCGTGATGAGTTATCCATCCATTGAGACTAAAGAATAATCTCCATTGTAGTATACCTTATGTATTGAGTAAGGTCCTTCCCATTTTGGCATAATCTTGGGAGGTTTATTTCCTGGTATCATTGGAGTTCTGAGAACTAATACCAATTCTCCCTGAACGAATGAATGAAGATGAACTTTTTTGTTGAAATCTCATGATATTCGATTCTGATAGACTTCCAAGTGATGCAGGGGGCACAATCGTTTCTCATCTAATCGTTCCAATTCATCCAATCACTTCTGAGATTGTTCATCTGTAGATGACTAGTCACAAATGGATACTCTGAGTCAGGGTAATTGAACCTAAGTGGGAAATACTTCTTCTATTACATATACCAATGAATATGGAGTTGTCCGCATTTCAGTTTGGGTGGTGGTCCGATAAGCCCATAAAGCATGAAAGAGTTTATCAGGCCATGACTTCTTATCTTTTTCCACCATCTTTTGCAGTATATTTGAAAGAGTCTTGTTAAAGGCTTCTATCTGGCCATTGGCCACTGCATGATACTGAGATGAATTATTGTATTTGATGTTGTATTCTTGATACAACTTCCTCACCTCAGATGAACAGAAGTTGGTGCCATTTTTGGTCAATATGGTATTAGGGACACCAAATATGGTAATTATGTTAGACTTGATGAAGCTAAAAATGCATTTAGAACTGACTTCTTTGAGGGGTATTGCCTCTTCCCATTTGGAAAAGAAGTTAGTAGCAGTAAGAATGTACTTAAACTTCTTGGATGTGGCTGAAGGATAAGGTCCCATCACATCCATTCCCCATGTGGAAAATGGCCATGAGTATTTAGCTATATGAAGCAACTCTGGGGGATAATGAATGAAGTTGGCATGTACTTGGAAAGAATGACACTTCTTTGTGAAATCAACACAATCTTGTATCATTGAAGGCCAAAAGTATCCAAGCCTTCGAATTTGATCAGATAGTCTGTGTCCAGACTGGTGGGCACCACAGACTCCTGCATGCACTTCTTTCATGACAGCCATTGTCTCTTCACCTTCAATGCATCTGAAGAGAATTCCATCAAAACCTCTTTTGTAGAGAATTTTCTCTAGGTGATCTGGGCTTTCATAAAGAGTAAAATTGACCACACGTCTCTGGACTTGTTCTTTCCCGGTTCTATCAGGTGTAAGTATTCTATTTTGAAGGTATTCCCTGATAGGTGTCATCCATCCTATAGTATTACCATATGGTTCAGGAATGGGAATAATTTCATTGATTTCCTCTATTTTGGTTTGAACATAAGGTGAAATTGTCTGATGGTGGGCAATACTGATTATTTTCTCGTCCCGATTTGGATATGCCAGAGCTGTGGCTATATTAGCCAGTGCATCAGCTTAGGCATTTTGTGATCTCGGGACATAAGAAAATGTTGGTTCTGAAGGGAATTCTTCCATTAACTCTCTGATGTAATCATATAAAGGGATTAGTTCTTCTTTTCTGATT
Source organism: Viscum album (assembly GCA_963277665.1). NCBI lineage: Eukaryota > Viridiplantae > Streptophyta > Magnoliopsida > Santalales > Viscaceae > Viscum > Viscum album. The sequence goes on from OY728141.1 coordinate 520,750,657, forward strand.
GCATAATACCATTGACTTGTTTGATTACCAGGTCTGGATCACCTTTCACCTTTAAGTGATTCACTTGCGCTTGAAGTGCCAACTCCAATCCTGTGATAAGAGCTTGTTATTTCGCTTCATTATTTGTACCGCCTCCCAAAAATGAGAAGGAATAGGGTAACACTACCTTTTCTGGAGAAATGAGCACAATTCCTAACCCAACTTTTCTGAATTTAGGATTTTCCATTTTCCTCCCTATTGGACTTCTGGAAGCTCCATCAAAGTACATTTCCCATGTTTGAATATTTTCTTGAATAAAGAATACTTCTTCATTAGGAAGTTCAATATTTGGAGATGTATCTTCCATTGAAGGGTGTTCAGTAAATAAATTAGCCAAAGCTTGGCCTTTTATTGCCTTTTGAGACACATACTGAATATCAAATTGCTACAAAATAACTGCCCACCTTTCCAGACGTCCTGTAATCATTGGACGGCTAAGGATGAATTTGGGCGGGTTATTGCGAGATACCAATTGGATCTCGTGATGTTGCAGGTAGTATCTCAACTTTTGAACTGCAAAAATTAATGCTAGGAAGCACTTCTCAATATTTGAATATCGGGTTTCTGCTTCAAGCATAGTCCGACTGAGATAGTAGAGGCTATTTTCATTCCCAGCATCATTATTCTGAGCAAGAAAGGCCCCCAATGATTGCTCTAAAGTTTTCACATAGAGGATAAGTGGTCTTCCTTCAACAGGTGGCATTAATACCAGTGGACTCAAGAGATACTTCTTGAGAATATTGAATGATTCTTGACATTCTTCAGTCCACTGGAAAGTGACTCCCTTCTTCATCAACTTGGTGAAGGGTAAACTTTTTCCTGCCAAATTGGTGATGAAACACCGAATATAGGCTAAGTGTCCTTGAATTCCTCTCAATTCTTTCAAATTTCGAGGAGGTGACATACCAAGGATTGACTTTGTCTTCTTATAATCGACTTCGATACCATTATGGCATACAACAAAGCTGAGAAATTTTCCTGAGGTTACCCCAAATGCACATTTTAAGGAGTTCATCTTCAAATTATGTTGCCAAATTTTGTGGAATATGACTTCCAAATCATCCAAGTGATTAGAAAATTTCTTGGATTTAACCACAAAATAGTCCACATAACATTCAACAAACTTCCCTAAAAATGGTTTGAAGATATGTTTCATAGCACGCTAATATGTTGTGCCCGCATTCTTTAGGCCAAAGGGCATTACCTGATAGCAGAACACACCCTTAGGGGCTCTGAAGGTTGTAGATTCTTCATCTTCTAGAGCCATTCGGATTTGATTATATCCTGAATATTCATCCATGAAGGAAAGTGCTTCATAGACATCCATTGCATCAATTAAGAGTTCTGTGATCGGAACTGGAAAATCATCCTTAGGACAATACCGATTAAGATCTCTAAAATCAATGAAAACTCTAATTTTTCTGTTCTTCTTCTTCACAGGGAAAATATTAGCCAACCACTTGGGATATTGAACTTCTATGATGAAGTTATCATTGATAAGATTATTCACTTCAGCTTCAATTTTAGAAGCATAGGTTGGGTGTGTTCTTCTAGCGGCTTGTTTGAATCCTCGATGTTCTTTTGGAAAACCCAAATGATGAGTAGCAACATCAAGATCAAGCCCTCGCATCTCTGTATAGTTCCAAGAAAATATATCTTGAATTTTCTTTAAAAAATAAATATACATCTCTTTCTCTTCAAGAGTCATGGCTGCACTAATTAAAGTGGGGCGTGGATCTTCTTTTGTACCTAGATTTATTTCTCTGAGTTCATCCACAGTGGTAGAGATACCATCTTTAAATGCTGGAGGAGCATCCCTGAGATCTTCCTCTTCTTCTTCAACATGTGTTATTTCATCTGTTTCTACTTGCATAGTAGAAAATGAAGTATAATTTCCATGATCATAAGAGATGTTAAAATTTGAACATCTTGAAGAATAAGATTCCTTTTCTGACATGATTGATGATGAAGGGTCTTCCTTGGGTAATATAGAGGAGATGATGGATTGAGAATCGACATCATTGTTTGCCTATGGTATTGCTATAACATCTTCTCACCTGTTTGGCGAAGTATAGACTTGTTGGACTTCAGAAGATGAAATTAAGACATCTCTATTTGAGCTTTCATCATTGCTTGGTGAATCACCAATTTCTCCCATGATGTCTGGCTTGATTTTCGTAATTGACATTATGGAAGTTTCCATAAGAGTATTTTTATTTGGGTCTATCCTGTCAATTTGACTGATAGGAAACACATAATCCATACTCACATGTGTAAATGGGTTTACTCGAATCTTTTCCAAACCATATGGAGCATTAACTTTGGTAACTGCCATTGTTGTGGATTTCTCCTTTCCCTTCATGTGATAGAATTTTGCCTCAATTTATTGAGATTCACATGTCTTGAATGGGGCCTTATTACCATAAAATGTTCCAACTTGACCATAGAAACAATATTTGATACATTGATGATATGATGAAGTGATAGCCACATGTTGATGTAGCCAGGGTATTCCAAGCAAGATGTTGAAGGCTGAGTCTTGATCAACAACCATGAAATCTGAATTGGATACAAGACCTCCAAACTGAGATCTGAGTGTAATCTCACCCATTGGTTCTTGTTCATTTTTATCATATCCTTGTAACATCATAGTAGAAGGAGATAAGTCAGATTTCTTGAGGCCCAATCGATGAAGTGTACGAATGGGGATGAGGTTGACTCCTGAACCATTATCAATGAAATATCTTCAGATATCTACACCATTGACCTTGCCAGATAAATACAAAGGTCTAATATGTCCATGTACGACATCATCTTCATCTTCATTTGTGAAAGATATCACTGCATGGCATTCTGCAGGATTATTCTCGACATGGTATGATTCAGCTGCAGTAATTTTAGTTTCAAACTCCTGAGGACTTGACAAAGCCTCAATGAGTGCCTCCCAAAGATCCTTTGATAAATTCAAGGCATCCAAAATTGATAACTTGGATAGTACTTGAGCCAGGTGTTTTAATACATTATACTTTTGATCCAAAGGTCTGTGTTTCCCAATAGGAACATGTGGTTTAGCAGGTGCCTTAGAAGTTGATGCTTTGGATGGTGATGCATCTTGTATCAGGATAGGAGTTTGTAATACTCTTGGCTTTGGAAGATTAGACCGAATAGGTCTATTTACTTGAGGAGAGGAAGAAGGTGTAACTTCTAACCGATCCTCCAGAATAACTGTGTCAGGACTGAGTCTGTTATTGGTGGAAGAATTTTCTTGTTCTTGTTGAGCCCGTTGAAGGTCTCTACCACGAGTTTCTGCCGCATACACAGTTCTAGAAGGGGTAGAATTGGAATAGTGGCCTCTGAAAGATCCACGTCTTCCTCTGTATCCCAGACCTCTGGAACCCCCTCTGATTCCTCTATTTGATATTGTGAACTCAGGCTCATCAAAATCGAAACTGTGACTGGCATAAGGATATGTTAAGTGAATCATATTAACAGAACCGAAGATTAACTCTTCATCCGATGAAGACTCTATTTGAATACCCAATTTAGGTTGTGCCGTTTGGTGGGGCGGTTCCCGTGGCTTCGAAGTAGATGGCATAAAATATTCCATAGTCAAAGACAACTTGTGATTTGACACGATCTCATATTCTTATGATTGTTCTTATTTCTTCAAATTATGTTATTTCTTTGAGGATTTTCCCTCTGATAAGGAGGGTCTTGCTGTAGCATTCATGTCAGAAGACACAATTGGTTTCTTCAATTACGTTCGCAAAATGGAATGAGTTTGGTTGATCATTTTTTCTGACCATACAATCATCATATTTTTGTGTATTCTTACTTTTGACTTCTTTCCACTCGCCTTCTTCCTCTGTATTTGTAGCAGTAAAACATGCTACCTGAGCTGAAGAACCTTTCAATTTGACTTGCCCCAAGTCGACCATTTTTTTAGGAGGTCTTTGAAGACAAAACACTCCTGAATGGGATTCCCCAACATCTGATTAAATGGGAAATAATTGGGACGGTCTTCATCTCCTTCCTTGTTCGGCCTTTTGGGCCTTGGAAATTGAACAAAATTATTTTCCATAGCCAAAATGAAGTAGCCAAGAACTTGTTCATTTCAGAAAGAGTAAACTTTTCTCTTCAAATCCTCAAATTGTTTTTGTCTTTGATCTTTTTTATCATATTGATGAAACGGCCTCTGTTGTTGATGCTCAAAAGGTGGAGCCCTTCGAGAAGATGAAGGTTTTGAGGTAGAAGCAGGTACAGGTGCTTGTTTAAGCATAACTGTAGTAGTCTCTACTTTACCCATTCTCTTTCCTGGAGCTGATGGAATTACAAGAGTTTTATCCTTAGTCTTCATAAGATAATCTTCAATATGTTGAGCGATTGAAGTAAGGTCTCAAAACCATCATGTGTATTTCACAGGGATCAACGGTGTGCGTAATTCATCACGCAAATTTTCCACACATATTGGCAACAATTTCTCTTGAGTAAGTGCTAAGATTAGGGAATATGTTAATCCCTTATAGTGAGAAATGAAATCTGAAACCCTTTCATTCTCCCTTTGCTTACAATTTTTAAGATCAAAAACTGTTGTCTTTGGAAAAGTTGAGCTGAATTGAAGAAGGAATCGTTGACGGAGATCCTCCCACCCGGTAATTGACTGGGATTGCAAGATTGTGTATCAGACAAAAGCATGCCCTTGTAATGACTGTACAAAACACCTGAGCTTAACTACTTCCTGTTGCTGAGGTGTTCCCGTAATAGGATCACAACAAGAAACAAAATGTGTTAAGTGTTGCTCTGGGTCTCCCGAACCATTAAAGATTGGGAATGTGGTACTTGAAAATTTTTATGGGGGAGGAATTTCATCAACCCATTCAGTATAAGCTCTCTTTTCTGGTTGAATTTGAGAATGCTTTCCCTCCATAGCTTACAACCGAGCTATTAATGACTCAATAGTAGTTATTGACTTTTTAGAAATATCTGGTTGAGCTTGGACCTGAACAGCTGCAATGACTGGAGCTCGGACAGATGTGGTGGCTGGTACTACAACTGATGGTAGAACCACCGATTGTTGTTGCAATTGACCCATAAGATTAGACCTATAAGGGTTTACTGATAAAGGATGATATTCTTGATCCATATCTGTAGCTACAACAAATTCCCTTGGCTGACTGACTCTAGCACGCTTAGGAGGAAGACTACCTTGAAGTAGTTCTGCGTTTAACCTCCTCAATTCCTTCATTTCTTCCTCTTGTTGTGCAAATATTTGCTCTAATGAGAGCGATTGGACTTCTCCAAAGGAAGGGTATGTAACTATATTATTTTATTTCCCCTTATTGGATCCCTTTCAGAGAGGGGGAAGTGGGTTATTTGAAGGAACACCCAAATTCTGGGTAAGCTTTTGATTTCGTGTACGCACACCTTCTTCATTTGTGTCTGTGCATACAGCTTCTTGAGCAGGAATCTCTTCATCTAATCTCTTTGAGTGAGCCTCATCTGGTGGATCATCAAAAACGACATTGATGACATTAATTGATGCATAATGAATTGCATCCATTCTATCATCATTTCTGTGATATTGTCTTCTTCCATGTCTTTGATGAGACATCGCCTTTTGTTGATTTGATCCCTCAGGAACTTCTTGATGAACCATAATTTGGAGGGAATCTCCTGATAATTTTGTTCTTCATTCCTCTTGAGGCTTCTTCCTCAATCGAGAGAAGACTGACTTTCTCTGAGGGAGAGATTGAGGATTTGAATTAGTCCACAGTCCGGTGGACTGGGGTTGTTCCTACTATTCCTGCTCAAATCCTCGAATCCTATTTGTTGATTCTGAGGGTTGGGTTAAAAGAGTCCCCAGTCTGGAAAGCTGAGGTGGTTCTTGACATGCTATATATGATACTTTCTTGAAAGATCTCCTGATCTTGCAGAATTTGGTCCGGAAATTAGCTTGATGCATCAACCTGCATCCACTTTTATCACCCAGCTCAAAAGACCGTTGGATGATTTCTGACACTTCTATCACTTGATGATGTGCATGCTCCAAATGAGGGGCCTGTTCAATATTCTCATTTTCTTGATGCAGGAGTAATTCAACAACTTGTTCTTTGTATGCTTGATTTTGAGAAGAACTAGTTGAGGCATGTTCTTGAGCGAGCCTTTGATTACAGAAAAAGACAATTGATTGTGGTCGGCCATGGGCAATAACATTGCATGAGACCATTTTCGGCAGGCTTTGCTGACTGGAAAGTACAGTGAAATTTATTGCTCCATGAACACCCCATCCCCTTATATGAATACCATATAAGGCATTGGCAATTAACTGGAGAAATCTTCTTAGTGCTCCAAGGCATAAACGCTGAAGGGTTCTCTACTGCTTTTCAGCCTTCAGATATTGAGAAACTGAGAGAGATGCCAAGTCAATTTGGCATTTTAACTCTTCTATTATCTTGACATGATATTCATATTCATCATAAGATAATATTTTCTTTTTCAACTGACAATGATTTTTCCATATGTTGAGATGGATATCATGAATTCCATCTTCTGTCAATATCTCTGGAATGTCATACTGAGAATCGGCCAGGGGCCAAAACATGACTGGCACTTCACCTTTCACCAGTTGTTTTCTCATATTCAACATTTCCTCTTTATCATTTGATGAAGATTCTTCTACCTGTTTAGACCAAATCTGGTTCTTCCTTGTTTCTTCATCGGATTCAACAATATTGGTAGATAATTCATTGATCAAATTAGAAGATTCATGACTCAGGGGTGGTTCGGAGAATGACCTACACCCCGGGCTATCTCCTGGTTGAGAAATTATTTCACCTGCTATTGGTAAAGCATCAGACATGACTGGCTTCACATTTGCAAGTGCCTCAAGATAAGAGGGATTTATCGTTACTACATTGTCCATTGAAGCATTTTCCAGGCAATGTGAATTACTACTATGGAGTGGACTTTCGCAACTAAAATCATCATCATGGGGAGGACCACCATGGTGGGTTACAGCAAAAGATGAAACATTTTTCTCCTTGGTCTTCTGACCACACAGAGGGTTCTTATGGCTCTCATCTAAAGATGAAACTTCAAGATCGACCGAATTTTCATAAAGCAAGCCTTCATGAGGAAGTGTCTGATGAAGACCTTTAGATTTAATGTTACTACTATTGGAAAATGAGGGTGTAGAATCTTAAATTCCAACAGATAATTGTCTGAGGGCTTCAAGAACTGCAGCACCAAGCAAGGCCTTATTACGGATTGGCTCTGGATTTCTTGACTGTGCTGGGCGGGTCTTATTTTTAGAAGCCTTCTTACTCAATTTGGGAACCACTTGTTGATGAAAGTGGTTATTATGGGAAGGTGTATGTGCCTGCTTAGGAGAAATTATCAGGTTAGGCTGATTATCTCCACTCAAATCAGGTGTGTGTGCCTGACTTGGTTGTCTGTATGATATGGGGGAGTACGCCCCACAACCCTCTTGGACTGGAACAGAAGTGTGTGTCTGTTCCAGAGTGAACTGTTGATGTGTCACTTCATTGGTAGGGATAGATTTATGTGTATTTCCCTAAGATGCTGCTGAAGCTGTTATAATATCCCGGCAGGCATCTAGAATATGAGCAGGGATTTTCTTCTGTTCTTTCACCATTAACAAAATGTGCTTGGTGACTTCAGCTGCAGGAACGGGGATATACATCCATTATGTGCTTGGAGTAGGTGTATGTTCCTGCTTCTATCCTCCTTTTCCTGTCAGTGAATCCTGACAGTACTTAAGTGTGGGGGTAGAGAGTTGAGTCTACCTCTTGTTTGTCGTCGGAGCTTTCTGACTGACTTCTCCGAATGCTACCAAATGAGACTGTTGGTAGGCTTGATCAATACTAGAAGGTGTATGTGCCTTCTGATTGTACTCCACCGAATGTGGTTGACGAGCTTCCTTCAATACTGACAGACAAGTCTGCTGGCAGGATTGATGAGTGTAAGCAGGTGTATGTGCTTGTTTACCAGTTTTCAACACATTGGGGTGGCGGGCCTCATCGTATGTAGTCAGAAGAGCCCGCTGACTAGCTGATGATTTATAAATAGGTGTATTTTCCTGTCTGTAGTACACCGTCGGAATTGCCTAGCGGGATTGGCATGCTGCTGCCAGACGAGTCTGCTGGACAGCGGAATTAAAACAGACTGGTGTGTGTGCCCGCTCGTTGCCTACCACCAAGTTAGGTTGGTTTACTTATCCAGAGATAGAAGAGATTAGAACCTACTCACTGCTGACCGGATTTCACATTTGGTGGTTCGTCTTGCCTACTCGGGTTCGAGGAATCTGAGCCGAACTCCTGGAGACGATACCCTTATCATGTTGAGGGTGCACTGCCGCACAAGTCTGGCAGTGATTGTTGATGGGAGCCCTCGGAAAGGACTCATGTCTCCTTGAATTAAGGTCCTGAGGGACCTGCTCATTCACCTCCCCAGAATACGGGAGTGAATAGTGATTGCATTCTGGGGATAACGACCCGAAAGGGTTGGAGACGGTGTTTGGCACCACCTACTTCTTGATCGCTGGTCGTCACTGTCCGGACGACCAGGGTTAATTATTGACTTTGAGGGATTGTCGAGTGGCCTACAGAGTCGGAGTAGTACCGTTTTGACGGTACTCCTTAACCAGCGCATTTGATACCCAGCGTTAAAGATGCTGAGTAGGTGATGTCGTCCTTAGAGCGGACGACGATCCAGTAGGAGTAGAAGCATAGGTATTCATAGTAGAGGCATTCAAAGGGGTGAATTTAATAGAAGACATTTCTATAACACAGAAGATCTTAGAAAAGAGTTCTTGTTTGATATAATAGTCGTAATCAAGAAAAGTTCGGCCACTACATCTTTTGGATAAGCATGAATGTTATTGATTGTCTTGTTGGCCCTCTCATTGAGTTTAAATAGGGGATTAACAAATAAGAAAAACATCATTTTAACTTGGTTTAGGATTCACATCGGGTTCACCATTTTTTGTTTACTCTGGAAATGGGGATGACCTCGTTGATTTAAGGTTCAAACATTCCAAGCGGTTTCTAACAGGTTTGTTCGTAGAACTGGAAACATCCAATGATTCTATATCCATTTGGACCTACTTTCCAAAGGTAGGTGCTCATTAGTTGTGAACAGATAAGTCTTAAGAATTTTCATTGGTCGAGAGGATGGGAGGTCAGACTCATCACACCTTTTTGAGGGGAATTATTGTCTACTCTGGAACTCTCTTTATGGATTTAAGTTATGTTCGTGAATCCTTATTAAATTACCAAGTATAAAATGATATTTCCTTTAGATCTGGCAATCAATTATTGATATGTAGGAAGTTTAGAGAATCTTTTATATGTATTCGAGGTTCTTTATCGATAGAGAATCATCTATATTTGTTTAGAGATTCTTAGTCAATGGTATCTGTTGGCGCCAAAATATTGCGCGAAAGGAAGGGACAAAAAAGAAGGCTGGCACGCTGCCTCGCGAAGCATCGACACGAAGCACCGACACGAAGCACCCCGAGCATCACGGTCTCGTGAAGCTCCAGAGGCGGTAACTCTCCGCGAACGCATTTGATGTTCGCGAGCCCGCCGCGAAGCTCCAGAGGCGGTAACTCTCAGCAAACGCATTTGACGTTCGCGAGCCCACCATGAAGCTCCAGAGGCAGAAACTCTCTGTGAATGCATTTGACGTTCGTGAGCCCACCGCGAAGCTCCAGAGGCGATAAATCTTCGCGGACGATGTTGACGTTCGCGAGCGCACCACGAAGCACCTGAGGCGGCGTGCGAGTTCTGCTTCGCGGCACCCCTTCCCTATAAATACTGGACTCCCCCTGAGTCCCGAAGACAGACAATACGACCTTTCGGCTTCTCCTCTCCTGAATCGCGAAGCACTCTTTGCCCCAGGAATCATGAGCTCCGCGAGGTACTTCTACTTCGCGAGATGCCTTTGCTTTGTCTGTTTTTGATCCCCTCTTCCGAGAGGGATGCCCTTCGCGAAGCTCAAGGGAATTTGCGAAGGAAGGGGATTCCCAAGGGAACCCGGGCAGCCGTGGAGCATTTATTCTTCACGAAACATCCAAGTTGTACTAGTGATCCCTATGCTAAGGCAGGATCGCTACGCATCGCGAAGCACACTTCTTTGCAACACCCTGCTTTGCGAGGCACCCCTTCTTCGTGAGGCAGTGCTCTGTGAATACTGTTCCACTTCGCGAAGCACCCTCCACTCACACTTATGCCCCATGATAAGGACAAGGCACTCCACTTCGCGAAGCACACTCCTTTGCTTGGAAATTCCTCTTCCCGTGCGACCCTCCAGGTTTTCACGATGTGATTTCAATGTCCCATGGACAATACCACCCATAGCATTGCTTCGAATAATGATTCTTCGCATAGGCACGCTAACGGCTATTGCTTCTCCGCATAGCCACGCTAACGTGGACCCCTTGATGGTTCGCTCCACAACCCCCCTTGACTATGGACTTACTGGTACCTTCCCTTCCCCAAGGACCAGAGGGTACCGGTTATGTAAGTCCTAGGGGTGCGGAGTGAACCCACCTCGTCCGAGCTGCAGGACGTTAAACTGTCAAGCATCACATCCTCAACACATGACGTTAAACTGTGACCCAGTCTCGTGCCTCTCACGAAGGGTCCCCCCAGCTCGAACATTTTTTACACCACTCGTCTCCACAGGAGTGGAATCACTCATCCACAAGGGATGATATCCTCCTTATTGGAGTGGCGTATGTTATCAGGAGAAGGGCGACCCTAGTTCCCCAACGGATGGCTTCACCCCTGCATCTCCGTACTTCCCCACTACCAAGGTCAGTGGAGGTCGTGATAGGGAACGAGGCACCTCCTATCATTGGTCCCAAATCCATCTTTCACTGCGCTTTGTCGCACTCCGGGCCTCCATCCTGGAGTAAGTCCCAGCACCATGGGCCGCCTAATGCGTAAGCCCATCTTCGCTTCTCACGGACGCATCCTTCGCGACGTGATCGTCATGTCCTTGCAACCTCTTGTTTCTCACACCGAGCATGACTCACGTGGGCTTAGAGTGAGCACTGACCCTGACCCCACCCATAGCGAACTACGAGGACTTTGATCCATGTCAAGGCATGGTACGTAGGAAGCCTCCATGAGGTTCAAGCCACATTACTCGGTCGTTCATTCACGTCGAGTTTCTCCCTCGTCCCGTATGACGTTAAACTGCACGCCCTCGTCCAGCATGATGTTAAACTGCATACCCTCATCCAGCATGACGTTAAACTGTATGCCCCTTGTCCCGCATGACATTAAACTGCACACCCATTTGAACTATGAGGTCTTTGATCCATGTCAAGGCGTGGTACGTAGGAAGCATCCACAAGGTTCAAGCCCACCCATCATCCAATTCACGTCGAGTTCTACCTTCGTCCATCATGACTTTAAACTGCATTCCAGTCCGACGGCAAGCCGTTGTGACTAACCCGAACTACGAGGAATTTGATCTGTGTCAAGGCATGGTACGTAGGAAGCCTCCCCGAGGTTCAGGCCCAACAATCATTGGCCCAGACCGTCTCCTTATCGGTGTGCCAACCCCCCCCCCCATTTTCACCCGAACTACAAGGACTTTGATCCATGGCAAGGCATGGTACGTAGGAATCCTCCCATAGGTTCAAGCCAATCTCCCATCGGACCAAGGTCCCTCATTTACGTCAGTTCACCGACACCCACCGCCCGTCGTTTATTCACATCAGGGTTCACTACCGTCCCACATGACGTTAAAATGTATTCCATCAATCCAGCAAACTACGAGGACTTTGATCCATGTCAAGGCATGGTACGTAGGAAACCTTCCCAAGGTTCAAGCCCACCACTAGTGGACCCACGGGTCTACTTTCACGTCGGTTCACCGATGAAACCCTTTGAACTATGAGTTCTTTGATCCATGCTAAGGCATGGTACGTCGGAAGCCTCCCTGAGGTTCAAGCCCATCTCTCATCGGACCAAGGTCCACCCTCACGTCGGTTCGCTGACGCATCGGACCAAGGTCCACCTTTACATTGGTTTGCTAACGACATCCATCGGGTCAAGGTCCATTTTCATGTCGGTTAGCTGATGAATTCCATCATCCAAACTACGAGGACTTTGATCCATGCTAAGACATGGTACGTAGGAAGCCTTTCAGAGGTTCAAGCCCACCACCCGTCGGACCAAGGTCCACTTTCACGTCGGTTCGCCGACGAAGCCCCTGTGAACTATGTGGTCTTTGATCCATGTCACGACATGGTACGTAGGAAGCCTCCACGAGGTCCAAGCCCATCACCACTAGGACCCTCCTGGTCCCCCCCATTCATGTCAGTTCGCTGATGATGCCCATCGGACCAAGTTCCACCCTCATGCCGGTTCACCGGCACCATCCCAAACTTCACGGACTTTGATTCCCTGCCACGAGGATACGTAGGAATCCCTTTCAAGGCTCAATCCCAACTTCACCATTGCCCTTGTGATGGTTCCTTGCTATTCCACCCTCCACTTCATTCATCTATCCATCATCCACACAGATTCTCGCCCGGACCGTCATATCCCGGTGAGACCATGTCGGTACGCTCCTCTTCACAGTCGCCCATGGGCTGGCCCTGGTATCGGCATCCCTTTAAGGGAAATCCCTCGATCCGATCTATTCTAGATAATGCTCTGATCGGGCTGATCCATCTCCGTTGGACGTTAAACTCACGGCGTAGCCTGTGTTAAACATGGAAGCTGAGGAAAACCTCAGATATGTGACTATGGCGTATAATTCCCCACGCTCGATGTGGGATGTCTCGGGCTTCCACACCCTCGAGAAGCCCTGTGACCAGGGATAATAGACAGACATGCCAGGTTCCCCAGCATCCAGACACGCTACTGATGCCTCAACGTGACTACTCCCCCGACTGAAGGTTGTTGCCCTGACCGGACCCTCTGGAATGTCCTGACAGAAGCAGTGTAATTAACCGGCGTCCATGGAAACATGGAACTGGGAAGAGTTTCACGAACTACGTATTAAATCTATGAGGGAGACCCGGACTAGGTGATGAGTTCTGAGGAGGAATCCATAGAAGGAAGAATCGACATCCCATCATCCCGTTTTGATCAAGGAGCAGACGTCCCTGAATAAGGAGCGAATGTCGCCCGCCTTTGGAAAGCGGGAACACGGGGCAACAAGCGCAGCGCATCCTCCTCCGTGGACGAACGGATGCGCATGCCCCGGCAAAAGCATCGAAAACAGAAATGGTGAACCCGACGTGAAATTCTTATCATCAATATGGAGATTAGTAGCGTTCGAGACACCAGTAGACTGACGTGTCACCGGATCCATATATCTGGTGCCTGGTCCCGCAAGAAAATAGCGGGCCTGTCGTGAAACTCACCGGAAGTCGAGGCAGTAGAACGTGGGGCACTCCGTTCTGTAGCATGTTGGCGTGGATCCTTCTTATAGACTTGGAGAATGAAAGGATGTTGGGGAACTGGTTGGAAATCCTTTTCCTCTCAGTGCTGATGAGTTGATCCCTTAGTTTCTCAGAAACTAGGTTGCTGTTACAGATACACGATCACCGCTCGCTAGCCTATGCAGGGGTAGGGGCAACACCGCCACAGCCACCCCACATGGCGCTTCTACCGCCACGACGGCTGCCACATCGCGCAATACGGGGCGCCCACGTACCCTTTCCCCATCAGAGGTCATCCAGCGAAGGGTGATCAACAACCTCATGCGCAGGTACGAGGAGGAAGGGGTCATCCCAAATAGGGATATGGCCCGCCTGGACCTGGAGGCATCTAGGCCCCGCCATCAACACCGCCCTAACAGGCCATGCAGGTATCCCCTGCTCCCCACCCCAACGTTCAACCGTTTCGGGAGCCTGTCCCCAGAACGCCTTGACGACTCCTCGCCTTACGCTAATGAGGAGGGCGCTGTCCGACTCAGCCTGCTCAGGGTCCCGACCCAAGGGCTCCAGGAAAGAGCTCCCGCCCGGCCGCGTCAGCGCCGCCGTCCGACTCTACAAGAAGAGCAGGCAGGCCATGCCCCTACACCACCTACACCAGCTCGTCTGACCCGACGTCAGTGCCGGGCCCGGACTGAGGACGCTTGCCCAGGTGCGTCGACGTCAACAGCTACAGTGGCCCGCGCCACCGCCGACGTGCATCATGAAGTCCCTACATACACTGAGCAGGGGCACTCCTACACCCAACCAGGATCGAGACCCCAACCGCCCCACAGGCAGGCTGGGTTGACTCTCCGGGTTGCAGGCCCGAGTGGTGATCGCCGAAAACTAACCCGCGGTGATGTCACCCCGTACAGAGGCCCTCCCCGTACCACTACTCCACAGAGCGTGGACCTTCCCCGCTCCGAAGCTCGTCATGGAGGTATGCCTCGTGCTACCCCCATCCCGAAGGAAGACCTGCCCCGCGGCAGTGACGCTCGGCGCGGAAACCTTTCCCACGCCCACTATACAGGGTATGGAGTCCATCCTCCTGCCCCTGACTGCCGATCTAAAGGCACTGTCCATCCAGTCCTTCTCCAACGTGGGGGCCCTCCCTACGTCCTCTCTGTAACCGGAGAAGGTCCTCCTCGCCCTAGCAACTAGAGGAGTGAAGGTCAGCCTCGCTCCGCCCGCATCGACCATGGAGGTCCTCCCCATGCTCCTGCCGATTACAATAGAGGCTCCGCCCACAGGGGTGATATCCATGGAGGTTCTCCCCATGTACCCTTCGACATTTTCCCTGGTGCCCCTTGCACCTCGGCTATCTCGAGCGGGGGTCCTCTCCGCCACGGCGCCAGCGCTGCACCGAGACTACATGATAGGGATCAACCCTATCCCGAAGATCCACCCCGGGGAAGGAAAGCGGGCCATTGCCGCCACAAGAAGAGTCCTGTGAAGGCCCGGGTGGAGATCAAAATTGCCCGCTTCTCCGACTCCAAAGCAAAATGCGACTCAGCGATGGAACCTTCTCCCCGCTCCTCCATATCAAGGACTGGGGCAGGAACCAGACGCGTTAGCCTCATTCTCCCGGAATATGAGGTCCACCAGATTCCCATCTCTCTCTGCAGGTACATCCAGGAGGAAGAAATCTTGGGAATTCTGCAGGTCTCGACCACGCAATCAACGTCATTGTCACCAGAAGCTCCCTCTACCTCTACCAGAGATCACAGAGAGCTATTTTGGGGGCCAACAGTGGTAGAGAGACGACATGACTTGTCACTGGTAGCCATGACTCCTGTTCCGGAAGCCGTGTCTATCAGCCCATTGTATCGTGACATTGTGTCCAGGTCACCTTACCCTTCAGAGGATGGCCCGGAATTTTGCGGTCAGTCAGCTCGTTCGCTGTATTCTCCGCCGCCGAGTTTACTATCCCAGAGGTCCGCCTCGGTACCGCTATCGGTCCCTCAGCCTCCCCCGGTTGATGAGTGGGGAAATAAAGGGCCAGACCCCGAGTCCGAACCCCAGGAGCTTCTGGAGTATTCTTGCAGCGGATTACTTCCCGGAGAAGTTCTGGCTGATGGCAGCGCTGAACTTTCGCGCACCAGAGCCCCTTACCCCTGAAGAAGTGGGGTGCTTTTGTCGAACCCTATGGGAGACACACTTTGGCCTTTGTTGAGCAGGTGGTGTACCCCAGAAGTTGAGATAACTTCTAAGAAATCGGCGAGCAATTCCGCCTAATCGATTCGGCCGCACTCCTTGTGGCCCAGCACCCCGAGTCGCCAGGCCGTCAGAACTCCCTTCAACGGAAATGTGTTCAGAGTTTCAAAGTACTCCGCAGAATCATCAGGGAAGCTACCCCCATGTGAAAGTCTGTGGTTGGGGACACTATATTGCTCTCCTCTTCGACCCTATCCGACGATAGCCCGATTCGCTATGTGACATCGGGGACATGCCCTCGAGAGGGGTCGCGGTCCACATGGATGACGTAGTGGACAAGGAAGACGAGTTTGAATTCCTTTATGGAGACTTACCCCCTTAGAGCGTACCGCCACTGCTGGACCCATTAGGGAGGGTTACCCGTCAGCAGAGGAATCTGCTAGGCCTCCCCGTACCCACCGAGTCGCTGGTACTCGATCGAAATACCGGCAAGGGTAAGGAGCACGTCGGAACTGTCAAGCGCTCCGACCCATCTGCCTCTGTGCAGAAAATGGACGAAGATCCTGAGAAGGCCACGTTACGCCAGCAGCATGCTGAGCAGAAGAGGGTGGTTGACGAACTCTTGGATGAGTGCGCCGCAGAGCGGCGACCCGACTATGGTAATCCCAGGCTAGGGTAGCAGGGGCAGGAACAATTTCCCCCTAGTGAGATGCCTCCGGGCAACCCTGATCATGCTACTGCCGCAGACAGGGCAGAATCCGGAACTTACGGCAAGAGGGCATGATACGCCTTGCCAACCCCCCCCCCCCCCCCCCCCCCCCGAACGACGGGGAAATCTGAAGAACCCAGTCTGGGTTCCCCCAGTCGCCCCACAAGTCGTTCTGCCAGTTGATCCATGAGCTGCCGAAGCCATCTACCGTGTTGAAGAACCTGGAAACTCACTTGTGGTTAGGGATCCCCGTCAAGACAGGGACCCCCACCCGGATGATCTTATTGCGGCACTCACAGCCCGCCTCGAAGCATTGGAAACGCGGCAGGTGGCGGTCCCACCGGATGGCAAGCCGTATCCCGCATGGGTGGATGATATGCCCGCACCTCCGGGTTTTGGGAACCCCACTTTCTCGCCCTTTAACGGGACAGGGGACCCGCCACAACACTTGGCACATTTTTCTTCCAGGTGTGGTCCCATGCTGGGGACCCCGGCTCAGCAAGAAGCCGCCAAACTCCGGTGTTTCGTACAAACATTGGAAGGTCCAGCATTCGTTTGGTACAGCCAGCTCCCTATCGGATCAGTGACCAGTTGGGAGGACCTCCGCCAGTAGTTCCTATACTAGTTCAGCTCCACCACATAGAATACCAGCATTGCAGACCTCTTCAAGTGCAAGAAAAGGCCTGATGAGCGAGTTGCAGATTTCATCGCTCGGTGGAAGGGACTTACGTATTCCCTCGATATGCCACTGACTCAGGAGCAATTACTGAAGATATGTGTGGGGAACATAAAACGGAGCTGGTACCCTACCTGATTATCTAGAACTACCCTGGAGGGTTCAGATATTTCTCAGATAAAGCTCAGCACCTTGAGGAGGCTCTGCAACAGGCTAGTCAGGCACATTCGTTGCCCCCGATGATCCCAGCCAGGAGGACCGCCAGGGCTGAACCCGCCATGGTGGCCCAAATAGAATCCCCTAGGCAGCTGGAATTACTACCAGCGGCACCATCCCAGAAACCCCGCAGAGTTCCTCCACCTCAAGCACAGGCTCCTGCCCAGCAGTGACCGCCTCAGAATAGACAGGTTCCCCCGCGCAATGCGCCACCGCCACCTAGGCGAGACAATCAGGCGCCGGCTCCTTGGCAGTCCCCTCCGGCCCCTCGTTAGGGTCAGGCCCCCAGGGACCCCTATCTGGAAAGAAAGCATCAGACTTATTCGTTCAACGAAAATCAGGTCCCTGGCTACTTCCGAAGTGCTTTAGAGCAAGGGATTGTGTGCCTACCCGAGTGCAGAAGGCCGGCAGAGGCGAATCTCACCGATCACCCCAACTACTGCCCTTATCATCGGATTCTAGGGCACATCCTCAAGCAATGCTATGTGTTTAAATACTGGCTTCAAGACCAGGTCGACAACAACATAGTCAAGTTGGGCCCGGCATCAGCACAAGTGGCAGGTGTCTTTGCAGGATCAGAGATCGGCAGCGATAGCGAAGGCGAGTGGCAGCAGGTTCCCAGCCACGGATCCCGAAAATACGACGACTGGATGGCTTGAAAAACCATCGTCCGTGCCCACGGTATCATCCGGGCGCACCTGAAGCAGCTGGAACCTTCAGAAGAAGTAGCTGGTACCTCCGCATCGTCTTCACAGTCGACCTCTTCCCAAAAGGGCAACCAGTGGAGACGCAAGAAGAAGCAACGCGCACCGCCGTTGTCGTCGTCATCCCGCACTCTCGGCGACTTTATGCCCCCTGAAATGGGGATTCCTCCCAGAATCCGCCCGATACTGGATGACTCCTCGAGCGACAGCCAGGGGTACGCTTCGGTTAACACCGTGGAGCTGGTAAAGCCCTATATGACTCCCGATGAGGGGGAACGCCAGGCGAACCTCCCCAACGTTTCCAGCTAACGTCAACGTCAGCGGAATCGCAACCGCACCGGTCATCGAGGTACGTCAGTGGGAACTTTCAGCCAAGTCGTTCATGCTATTGAGACCAGACAGCAGGCTCAGTGCAGAGCTCAGCACGCGCAAACCCATATAACGCCCTCGGCTCTACCTCCACCGCCATTTGTGCTACTAGATCAGGGAGAGCTGCCTCATTCGTATCACAGTCAGTCTTGCCCGGCTACAGGCCAGCCTCCATTGTCTAATCCTAGTCCGGCGACTACTCTCCAGGCTTCAACTAGCAGGCAGCAGGATGTACCCAGTAATAGCTGATCGCCGGTTCAACCGGCAAGACCCGCTATGCCTCCAAATGCCGAACGACCTCCTGTAAGTAGAGGTTCGCGTTTGGAAGGAAAGTATGATTTCCTGAAGCACCTGGCCGACATTCCAGCAAGGATTTCTATCCTTGAGGCCCTTCTCCTGTCATCTGAAATGTGCAAGGCACTTTCCGAGGCCCTAAGGAGCCCCCTCCAGTTTGAGACGGAGGTAGCAGCTGCAGAAGCCTCCCATACCGAGACGATTGAAAACTCCGAATGTCAGGCGGTTATCTCGTTCTCCGGTGAAGATGAGGACCCTCCTATACAGGGGCACATTCGCCCGCTGTACATCACTGGCCACTTCAATGATGTGGAAGTCCGTCGTTTCCTCGTTGAAACGGGTTCCAGAATCAATCTAATTCTGACTCGGACGTTGTGAAAGCTGGGTCTGTCTGAATGTGATTTAACTCCCTCTGACATCAGAATCCAGGGGTACGACAGGACCGAGCAAACCCCAGTCGGCAAGATCCGCCTGAAGACTCAGTTCGGTGGCTTGATTGCCAGCACTGAATTCATGGTCGTCTCTCAGGACACCGCCTACAACGTGTTGATGGGTAGGCCATGGCTCCATCTGCATGCAGTGGTCCCTTCGTCGTATCACCAGTGCCTAAAATACTCACTCAACGGTCGAGTAGGCGTGCTCCAAGGAGATGCATCCCCTTTCGCTTCTTGTGAGGCCCGCTATCTGGATGCGGGTTATTACAAAAGTAAGGATAAGAAAATCCTAGTAAGTGAGGATGAACCTGCCCCGGTCACAAGTAATCTCTGGGCAAGCATGGATGAGGCCTACGTCCTCCCGATCCACTGATTGGAGGCCACGACCCCCGACATGGGTCAATGTTTCATTGTTTTGGGTACACAAGGAAGGCATGTTCATGTGTCCAAGCGACGGAGGAAAATCACCTCGTACTCCTACATCAACTAGGCTCAGGTGATCCCGGAACCTCCTACCCCTGTACGGTACCGGAATTTCAAGCTTATGACAACGGTGGTACACCATACGTGTCTCTTCCGCCGGGCTAGAATCCGCCGACTCAGGCCGACATGTCACCACTACTTTGATATCATCAAACGTGGCCCCTTAGGCCGAAGACAAGATGAGATAGGGTCGACTGCCTTCATTGCTATGGTCTCAATGGCAAGTGAGTCTCCTGATATGATGACCACTGCTGCCCGAGCCGGCACCAGCTGCCCCTCAGGTTTTGATATCCCAGAAGTATCTCCCGTCGCGGGAAATCCCCCCATGGGTGGGGAGGAAGACCTGGAGGATGCTCCCCCCGCCTTTGAAGAAGGCGTCTCTACCACGGTTGATGAACTAGTACAGGTGAACCTTGGTAGCGAGGCAGATCTGAAACCCACATTGATCAGTGTAGCCATGTCCCCTGAGGAGCGGCAACAGTACGTAGATTTCCTCAAACAACACCGTGACGTGTTTTCCTGGAGTTACAATGAGATGCTAGGACTAGATCCTCAGGTAGCCGTTCACCGTCTGGGCCTCCCGGAAAAACATCGTGGGTTTAAGCAGCCTCCCAGGAAAATGCACCCTTCTCATGGTGCTATGGTTGAGGCCGAAGTTGACAAGCTTATCAAATCCAACTTTGTTAAGGAAGTACAGTACACCAAGTGGCTTGCCAACATTGTTCCAGTTAGGAAGAAGAATGAGAAGATCAGAGTTTTCATCGACTTTCGCGATCTTAATCGCCACTGCCCAAAGGATGACTTCCCACTCCCGGTGAAGGAGTTATTGATCGATGCGACGACCAGGTTCCAAGCTCTCTCTTTCATGGATGGGTATTCCGGGTACAACCAGATCCGGATGGCCCCCGAGGACGAGGAGTCCACTACCTTCAAGGCTCCCCAAGGTACCTTTTGCTACCAGGTTATTCCATTCGGCTTGAAAAATGCAGGTGCCACTTATCAGAGGGCCATGCATCGTATATTCAAGCCGATTCTCAAAAAATTGGTGGAATGCTACGTGGATGACCTAGTGGTCAAATCATGTCAGCACCAGGACCATCTCAAAGACCTCGAGAAAGTGTTCGGTTTCCTCCGTTCCCGTCACATGAAGATGAACCCATTGAAGTGTGCCTTCGGGGTCACCTCTGGGAAGTTTCTGGGCTTTGTTGTTAGATATCGAGGTATCGAGATCGACCCGGAGAAGATCAAGGCCATCAGCCAAATGCCTCCCCCGAGCAACATTTGGGAACTTCGAGGCCTTCAAGGCCACTTAGCCTATATACGCTGATTCATCCCGAATCTGGCCGGCAAGTGTAAGCCCTTTTCCTAGCTCATGAAGAAGGGCGCCGCTTACGAATGGGATGAGGAGTGTTGGACCAACTCCGAGGAAATCAAGCAGTATCTGCTCCAACCTCCGGTATTGATGCCATCCGTCTCCGGAAAGCCGCTGGTCCTTTACGTGACCACCCTGGAAAGATCCCCCGGTGCGCTTCTTGCCTAGAAGAATAACGAGGGTACTGAGAACAGTCTCTAATATCTCAGTCGCATGCTTCTCGATACGGAGGTCAGATACTCCCCTATCGAAAAGAGCTGCCTTGCGCTCGTCTTCGCTGTGCAGAAGTTGCGACATTATCTAAAACACCATGAGGTGCAATTGGTCTCCCGGGTAGACCCACTTAAGTACATCCTGAACCACCCCATGCTGACTGGCCGACTAGCATGGTGGGCGGTGATTCTCCAGCAGTTTGATATCAGGTTCGTACCTCAGAAGTCCATTAAGGGACAGGAGTTGGCAGACTTTTTAACTGCCCATCCAACCTCCACGGATCAATCCCTGGACCTGGATTTTCCTGATGAGACGATCCTATCAGTCGATCATGTCGTCCCGTGTTGGAAAATGCATTTCGACGGTGCCTCCCAGAGCCCCACCGGTAAGAGGCTCAACGATCCCAAGCTCAACAGAGTGGGCCTGGGTATTGTATTCATTACCCCAGCACAATCCATCCTGCCATACTTGTTCCTATTGTCAAAAGGTTGTACGAACAATGAGACAGAGTACCAGGCTCTCATCACCGGCCTCGAGTTAGCCCTTGAGATCCATGTGCCCCATCTACATGTGAAGGGAGATTATGAGCTGGTAATCAAACAGGTTAATGGAGACTACATCGTCAGGAAGCCAGAGCTTGTACCGTTACTGGAGTACACCCTCCAACTAATGGCCCAGTTCTATTCTCGACCAGAGGTTACCCATGTCCCATGGTCACAGAACAGTCAGGCAGACGCATTGGATGGCTTGGCCGCGTCGCTCGCAGAACCTGAGCAAGATGATTTGATCATACATGTGGCACACTGGAGAGTCATTTCCCCCATCACCCAAGAGGACAATGATGGCATGTGGGTAGGTCATCTCACCACCGGACCCTCCATGTCAGGGGTCCCGGGTTCGTCAGACAGAGTGGTTGAAGCCACTCTCGAATGGAGGGAACCTTTTGTCGAGTACCTTCAAAATGGTTGCCTCCCGGACGACCGGGCCGAGCGCGAGCGATTTCGACGCTGTGCGCTGCAATTTACCCTCCAGAGCGGCCCCAGTCTTGAAGAGATCCTTTATAAGCAGAGTTTCGATGGAATCATCCTCCATTGCATCCAAGGAGTATAGATACCTCAAGTTATGCAAGAGGTTCACGCCGGTTCCTGTGGCTCCCATCAAGCTGGGCCGAAGCTGTCCCATCAAATCCGGAGGTTGGGGTACTTCTGGACCTCTATGATCCACGATTGTATTGGGTATGCCAAGAGGTGCCACGCGTGCCAAGTTCACGCCAACTTCCTGCATCGGTCGCTGGATCCCCTCCACCCCACCAAGTACTCTTGTCCATTTTCGGTATGGGGACTTGATGTAGTGGGACCATATCCACCGGCAATAGCACGCCAGTGTAGGTTCATCCTGATTGCTACAGATTTCTTCTCCAAGTGGGCAGAGGCAGTTTCACTCAAAGAGGTCAAGGCCCGTTCCATCGTTGACTTTGTGAGCTCCAATATTATCCACCAGTTTGGGGTCCCTCACGCCGTCCTCACCGATAATGGCACCAACTTCCGAGCAGCTGAACTAAAGAAATTGTATGCCAAGTACGACATCCGTTCAAACCATACCTCCCACTAGCACGCGCAGGCAAATGGAAAGATCGAGGCGTTCAACAAATCCCTCTCTAACATTCTGTAGAAGATGGTTGGTTAGAACATGAAAAGTTGTCCGGACAAGCTCCCCAACGCCCTCTGGGATTACCGGACGATGACTCGCAACTCTACCCAGGTGACTCCATATTCCCTGGTGTATGGAGCTGAGGCCGTCCTACCCATTGAGATCCATCTGCCATCGTTACGCACTGCAGTCTATGATCACCAGACATCAGATGAGGTAGCCGAAATCCATCAAGATGAATTAGAAGCACTGGACAAGAACCGGCTTCGTGCCCTGCACAATCTGGAAAGGCATCAGGATAAGATAGAAAGGGCCTTCAACAAGAATGCTCGTCTCCGTTCTTTCCTACAAGGCGACCTAGTATTGGCCCTTCGAGCGCCAATGATTCCCGGTAGGAAACCACCCAAATTAGAACCCAAATGGGAAGGGACTTATATCATCCATAAGGTTTACTCCAATGGAGAATACTCCTTGGTGACCACGGATAGAGAGCGCATAACCCCTCCCACCAATGCCAAGTTCCTTAAGCGATACTTTGCCTAGGGAAAAAGGCTCCTACATGACCTTAAACTGCAAGAGGGTCCTGCATGACCTTAAACTATGAGAGGGTCCTGCACGACCTTAAACTGCGAGAGGGTCCCGCATGACCTTAAACTGCACGTTAGGGTCCTGCATGACCTTAAACTGCAAGAGGGTCCTGCATGACCTTAAACTTCACGTTAGGGTCCTGCATGACATTAAACTGCATCTTTGTCTGTCATGATGTTAAACTGTACATTATCATCCAGCAAGACTTTAAACTACACCTTGGTCCCGCATGACCTTAAACTGTATGGTCCTACACGACCTTAAACTGCATCTTCGTCCTGCAAGACGATAAACTCTGAAATGGTCCCACATGACCTTAAACTGCACGTTATGGTCCAACACGACCTTAAACTGTAAATTCCTGCATGACCTTAAACTGCATCTTCATCCTGCAAGACGATAAACTGCAAAATGGTCCGAGCTCTATGACTTGAAACTAAGATCTCTCCCCGTCCTTACTGCAAGATGTTAAACTGCAAGCCAGTCAGGCCTTCCTGACCAAGGCTCAGCCTCAGGCCCCTTGGCCTCCTCGGGCCCCCGGCCCCCCGTCCTTACTGTAAGACATTAAACTACAAGCCAGTCAGGCCTTCCTGACCGAGGCTCAGCCTCAAGCCCCTTGGCCTCCTCGGGCCCACGGCCCCGTCTTCACCGCGAGACATTAAACCGCAAGCTGGTCAGGTCTCCTTGACTGCGGTCTGGCCTCAGACCCCTCGGTTGTCCCCGACTTACCCTCTTGCGGGATTGTACGGTATGGTGTGGGACTACGTCCTCATCCATGTCAGATTACTTGTCATACCTTACGTATCCCCAAATGAGATGCGTTCTCGTCCCGCATGTTGTTAAACTGCATCTCAAGAACTACGTGTGGCTTGATTCTCATCCTCATGAGATACGTAGGAATGCTCGGACGCCTCATCTTGAGCCCAGCCCCAAGTTTTTCTCTTCCACTATCCCCCCCTGGGAATAGTTTCCTCAGAGGCTCCTTGTGTAGCGAGGGGTAGGCTTTCTTAGCCCCGCTCATACAACCCCGCTCACACAAGTATTTTAAGGGTTGCACCATGTGCCCACTCTCGTTCTTCTATCCCCCCACGTCCTCACCGCATGACGCTAAACTGCATGGCCTTCAAGAACTACGTATGGCTTGATTTCCATCCTAATGGGATACGTAGGAACGCCCTGGCATTTCATCCATTGGCCCAGCCCAAAAGCCAAAATCTTCCCCTCGGGTCAAGACATATGGCAGGGTGCACACTTTTTCCCCAACTCACATCGAGCAAGCCTCGACCCGGCTACACATCCCCCCTGGAGATGTTTGCCTCTTTTGTGGATGGATACAGCTATGCTTCACCCACTCCTTGACCGGGATTCCATCATCTTTCACACCCGGAGGGACCCCCAAGAACGGCCTGGATACCATGCCCAAGGGCTCTCCTACCGATACGGGCCAACGCCCCCGAGGGTTTTCAAGCAACAAGCCGATACAAGTCCCGTGTTGCGAATTTGGTCAGTGGTCGATGCTCATTTGTTTCTCCCATATCGGGTAACCATAGGAACACTGTGTTTCGAACATGGTCAACAGTGTCTTGGATCTTCGGGTCCACCCCGAGATGCCCCAAACATCGAGTGCAGTGATTCGTTCTGCCCCATCCCGAAGTGAAAAACTTCCCCCCGGGTGGTGCTAGCGATCGGGCCCACGACCCCAATTCCCCATAGGGGTGTACGGTGTGGTGTAGGACTACGTCCTCATTCACGTCGGGATCATGTACCATGTCGTACACCTTCCCTTACGAGGCCCAGCCTCAGGCCCCTTGGCCTTCTCGGGTCCCCGACCCCCGTCCTCATGTAAGACGTTAAACTGCAGACCCGTCAGGCCTTCCTGACTGATGCCTGGCCTTAGGCCCCTTGGCCTTCTTGGGCCCCTCTTCCCAACCTCTTACCCGGGGTGTAAGGTGTGGTGTGGGACTACGTCTTCATTCACGTAGGGATCATGTACCATGCCATACGCCTTCCCTTACGAGGCCCAGCCACAGGCCCCTTGGACTCCTCGGGTCCCCGACCCTCGTCCTCACTGCAAGACGTTAAACCGCAAGAAGGTCAGGCCTTCCTGACCAATGCCTAACCATCAGGCCCCTTGGCCTTTCCGGGCCCCGGCCCAGGTCCTCTCTTATAGGACTGTATGGTGTGGTGTGAGGTTATTTTCTCATTCACGTCGGTCTCGTAATGACCACGCCATGTACCTCTCCCTCCTGAGCTGTTTCGTCGATCCCTTTTCGGCAGTTCACTAATGTGCCTAAGAGTACTCTGGTTTATTACCTGGAATGCCAAGCTTTACTCGGACACGTCTGCACCCGCTTTCCAAGCTTTGTGTATCCCTGCATCAGGGCTTCCATCATCTTTCACACCCAAAGGGACCCCCAAGAACGGCCTGGATACTACGCCCAAGGGATCTCCTACCGTTACGGGCCAACGCCCCCGAGGGTTTCGGACAACAAATCGATAAAATCCCGCGTTGCGAATATGGTCAGCAGTCGATGCTCGTTTGTTGTTCCCACCTCAGGCTAACGTGATATGTACGCTGCGTTTCCACCATGGTTAATAGTTTTCCTCTATCGCCACACCAACCCATTAGGCCCAAAATTTCGGTTGCACAATTCACACCATTCATCACTTCACCGTGTCCAAGTAGAGTCTCGGAACTCTTGGTACTTTTCCTTCGTGCACGTCTACGCATTGGGGAAACAAGCCGCGTCAAAGGTGTCCTTCGGGGCTCTCTGCCGACTTCCCTCTGATGGACGCCCCAAGTATGCGATAAGGATCTCCCCCCTTGTTTCCCACACCGAGTTTAACTCACGTGGGCTTAGGGATCGGGTTGACATCTGCACTAACTTGGGAGGTTGTTACCATTCATGGTCCAAGTTCTATGACCATAAACTAAGATCCTCTCAGAACTACGTTCAACTTGATTCCCATTCTAATGGGATACGTAGGAATGCCCAGACCTCCTGTCTTTGGGTCCAGCTTGAGTTCAGCTAATTCGCCTCTCTGGTCATGCCATTGGGACCCCGACTACGGGACCGTGTGGCGTAGTGCGGGATTATGTCCTCATTCACGTCGGTTTTGCAATAGTCTCACCACGTGCACCCCCGTTCTGAGAGTTAGCCCTCCTATTCCTTGTCTCGCATGACATTAAAAGGCACCCTTCAGAACTACGTGTGGCTTGATTCCCATCCTCATGGCATACGTAGGACCACCTAAATGTCTAGGCTTCGGGTCTAGCCCCACCTCTTAGAGATCTCCTAATCTCCCGGTCACCTAGGCCA
Source organism: Viscum album (assembly GCA_963277665.1). Taxonomy (NCBI): domain Eukaryota; kingdom Viridiplantae; phylum Streptophyta; class Magnoliopsida; order Santalales; family Viscaceae; genus Viscum; species Viscum album. The sequence continues at coordinate 520,777,340 of OY728141.1, forward strand.
CTTGGCATATCCCTCTCTAGGAGGGGAATATGTAGGTATGATACAAGGTTTTGGGACCATGCCCCCCTTCTCTCGAGAACCCGCCATATCTTGGTTACCCTCAAGTTGAGTCTCTTGACCCCTTGCAGTGGTTCACCCATGTGTTAAGAGTACTCTGGTCTAGGACCAAGAGTGTCAAATTTAACTTGATCAAGTTCCTTCCACTTTTCAAGCTTCGTGTTCCCCTCCATTCAGGGTTCCATTACCTTTCACACCCGGAGGGACCCCCAATAACGTCCTGGATACAATGCCCAAGGGATCTCCTACTATTATGGGCCAACTCCCCTAAGGGTTTTGGACAACAAATCGATAAAATCCCACGTTACGAATACGGTCAGTGTTCGATGCTCATTTGTTTGTCCCCATTTCAGGCTAACGCGACAGGATGCTGTGTTGAGAACATGGTCAGTAGTAATCCTTTGTCATCACGCCAGCCCCTTCAGTCCTCGAATGTTGGTAGCATGATTCACATCATTTTCCACCCCATCATGTCTAGGTGGAATCTCGACACTTTTGGCGCTATCCTTCAGTGCACCTTTGCATGTCAGGGGACAAAGCTGCAATATGGCATCCTTCAGGGCTCCCATGGTCCGAGCTCTAAGACCATAAACTAAGATCCATCCAGGACTACGTTAAACTTGATTCCCATCCTCATGGGAAACGTAGGACCTCCCGGACGCCCTGTCTTCGGGTACATCTCATTTAGGGAGCCAGTCTCCCCCCTGTTTCACCTCTTACCTCTATATAGGCCCCTCGGCCTAAGGTCTCCCTCTCCGAGTGGCGTAAAATGTGATGTGGGATCATGTCTCCATCAATTTTGTTTTATAACACTGCGCACATTCCCCGCCTATCATAGTCTCTACTACGTCTGTGTTGCATGACGATAAAATGCATGCTTGGTCCTATCATACGACCCTAAACTGTGACATTATCGTCCTGGCCGCACGACGAAAAATGGCACTGTATTGTGGTGACCTCATTGTAGAGGACATTACGTTGGGTATTGGTCACATGCCATGCCATTTTTCAATGCCTATCATGGCTTGATTCTTGTGGAGAAACTAGGTCCTTCTACCCTAGGCCTGTCGCTTCACAAAAAAAACCATTCACCTTAAAGAACAAACAAGATTTATCAAATTCCGCTTCTTTTAGTGAAAGGGACACGGCCGCACTCCCCTTTTCCCCCGGCACTGGTATCTTACCATGTCACCCTTAAGAACTATGTGTGGCTTGATTCTCATCCTCATGAGATACGTATGAGCGCCCGGGCACTTCCCTGCAGGCCCAGCCTAACCTTTGTGTTCGGTCCCTCAACTCGAGCATTTCCCCAGAGAACGCATGGTAAGTAGGGCTTAGGTCCTCCTTTACGTTGGGTTTTGCTGCCATGTGTCCCCTGCTCCCTTTACCCATTTATGGCCTAAGGTCCATCAAGAACTACGTGAGGCTTGATTCTCATCCTCACGATATAGGTAGGAGCGCCCGGGCACTTCCCCGCGGGCCCAGCCTAACTTTCGCTTTTGGTCCCTTGACCTAAAGCCTCTCCCAAGGGGGTCGGACGGCGTGATATGGGATTACGTCCTCATTCACGTCAGGTTTTTCACCGCACTGTACACACCCCCTATTCCCATTCACGCCAGGTGTTTGAGTTACTCCACTATGTGCCTCTTATGTCTCCTCCCATCCATGGTCCGAATTCTACGACCCTAAACTAAGATCTCCCTATGGGAAAGGAATCTGCTCCCTCTATCTAATACGTCTCGTTGTCATATTCAGATGTGTTTTGAAAAAGAGCCCGAAGTGTGGGATTTTCATAGGGACATCCTCCTCATCCCGTGACCATGCTTCGTGAGCTCGCTATTTGGATCCTCATCCTCTTACACATCCAAAAGGACCCTTGGATGACATGGATAATAGGTGTAAGGGCTCTCCATGAATTCTGGACCTAAGGGCCCTCCAATCGTTTCTGGCCAACATCCCTACGGATATCTGACAACATTTGTGACATGGTCCCATGTTTCGAACATGGTCAACGGTCAACCCTCATTTGTTTGTCCCCATTCTAGGCTAACGCGATATGGATGCTGGGTTTCCTCCATGGTCAATAGTTATCCTCCATCGTCACGCCGCCATCATCGTGATCTAAATCTCGAGCTCCATGATTCACACATTTACACTTCCTCATGTTCAATTGGAATTCCATCATACTCGGCTCTTTCTCTTCACGCATCTAGGTGCGCTAAATGATCATGTTAGTGTCACTGGGCTGGTATTCACCGAGCGTCCCTTTTCCCTAACATGCCCCTTTTTGTCAGGAAATTCCCACCACTACTGCTTGTTTCCCACACCGAGCACGACTCACGTGGGCTTAGTAGTTTTGGCGGGATGTGTACCAACACGGCCAGGCTTCTCATCGTCCCGCACGACGTTAAGCTGCGCTTTCAGAACTACATATGGCTTGATTCCCATCCTCGTGGGGTACGTAGGAACGCCCGACCACTCTTCTTCGGGCCCAGCCTAATCCTCACTCTTGGTCCCTCGACTTGAAGAGTTTCCTCCGGGGGTACGTGGTGTGATTTGGACTCCAAGTCCTCATTCACGTCGGTTTCATATCTACCACACCACACGCTCCCTGGGATCTTCCCTTTTATTCCACGTCCTATCGTATGACGTTAAACTACAGGAGTCCATGTGTCCTCAACGCATGGCACTAAACTGCGGTTCTACCCTGAACAAGTTTAGGATGCCCCATGTTAATCATGGGATGCATCAGAGCCTCTAACAAAGAGGATTTCACCTACCATTGTTGGTCTTTGACTGCACTGTGCTTCCAGAACTATGTATGGCTTGATTCCCATCCCCATGGGATACGTAGAGACACCCAGGCATTTCACTTAGGGTCCAGCCCCAGGAATCGCAAAATCCTATTCCTCCCCATTTCCGGCCCTCTGGCCTGACCCCTCGGGGGGAACTATGTAGCTGCAATTTTTCCCTGAACAAGTTCAGGATGCCCCAAGATCCCATTGGGAAGTGACAAACCCCCTCGCCAGAGAGGCCCTGTCTGAAAGAAGGAATGATCCATGATCAAACCAATGCGCCCATATGTTGTACTCCCACCACGGTGGTGTAACTACCTAAGTTTTGGATTCTGTTCGGACAAACCATCACTCCATATTCCATGCTTTACGTGCCCCTTATTCGGACCCTAGTCCCCTTTCATGTCTCACGGGACCCCATAACGGCCCGGTCTCATGCCGCATCGGCTCACCTACCGTCCTGGGCCAACGTTCCAGAAGACTGGTCATGTTTGGAAGGACCCCCTAACAGTATGGATGTTTGACCTATGGTCCGCCAACTGTCCTGGGTCAATGTCCCAAAAAATTGACCGACAATATTTGTGACATGGTCCCGTGTTTCGAACATGGTCAACGGTTGACCCTCATTTTTTCCCCATTACAGGCTAACGTAGTAAGGATACCGCTTCTCCACCATGGTTAACGGTTGTCCTTTATTGTCACACCATCCCCACAGTGCTCCGAATATTGGGTATCGTTATTCACACTTCTTATTTTCATCTGTTTGGACCGATTTCAGCGCCCCTGGCATTGCACCATTCGTGCATAAGAGCACGCTGAAGAAATGGTAATTCGGATGTCCTGGAAACTTCCTTCTCCGGTCAAGCCTCTCCCATATTTCGGAAATCCGGGATGGTAATCCGAATCCCGTATTCTCGGAGTATGGTCTCCACTCCTATGTTAGGTGGGACGAGAAGGCAACTATCTCCTGTTTCTCACATCAGGCTCGACCCACGTGGGCTTGGGGAATTGTCGCCGAATGTCCCGCAAACATTGTAGGGATGTAACAAGGTGATTCAAACAGTGGAAATCGTGCACGCTACGGCATTCAAAACAATGAAAGAAAAAATTGAAGCACGAAAGTACCAATAAAAGGTTTTTGGTTTATTACAATACCTGGGGGTTGACTCCCCCCATGGACGGGTTGACCCCGTCAAAAGAGCGTTGCAACTCCTCCACCCGTTGGCTTGTGGAGTCCAAGGCTTGCTGCCGCTGACTTAGATCCCGCTCCTCCTCGACAGCGGCGGGGCACAGTTCATCAGCCTTGGCTTTGGCCCTCTCTACGCCAGCTTGAATGGCAGCCATCTTTCCAGAGGCCTGCCTCATATGCTCTTCTGCCTCTTCCAGCTGGGCCTTCAACCGTGAGACCAGCTCAGATTGTGCATTAAGAGAGGCTGAAAGCTCATCTGCCCGGGTCTGCATCTGTTGGACCTCGCCTTCAGCCTCCTAGAGCTTCTTTATGTTGGTCGCCTTCCTCCGCTGCTAACCCACGCTGAGCCCACAATCATGCTCCCGGATCTTCTCATCCATAAGATCTCGAATGAGTGTATGAGGACGTTGGGCATCTACTCCCCGAGCGCACAGTTCGCGCAACCGTGAGCGAAGTCTGTCCATTTCGGCCAGCCATTGCGCTTAGGGGGAGTCCTTGATGAAGCGCGTGATTAGCTTCCACGACCGGCGATGGACTATGCTGCTGTCTTCCTCATCATAGGTCGTTTCGTCCTAGTCTGTGTGATTGGAAGGCTATTACGCGGGATACGCCCGCAAGAAATACTCGGTAGGATCTACATCTGGTGTTGAATCTAGTATGGCACCTGGCGCCGAAGCAGGCGTGATAGGACTGGGACCGACCGGATGATCCTCATCCTCAGAGTCCACCTCGATGACATCAGGCACGACCCTGCTGGTGGTCCCACCAGTGATGATGTGTGTCGTAGCTTGAGGAGATGAGGGGACTATCGCCACCATCACCGGCATGCCCCTAGGAGGGGCGCCACCAGACATCCCGACTAGTCTTGCCGCAACAGCCCACGCTAGTCGGAGAACTGTACGACAGAGAGGGACATAAACGTTAGTTGGCGGGCATAGTCTACATGTGACGATGAGGAAAATGGTAGAGGAAACTTACGGAGATCGACCTCCTGGCGCTGCTCTTGAGACGGTACTAACGGGACCCCGAGGAGAGGCCCCCCATATACTGTTGGAAGGTCTGGAGATTCCGGAGGAGCCACCTCGGGTGCTTTGGTCCCACCAGACGCGGAACTGGACGCAGCCATAGGCGCGGGTTCTGAAGGTCCCGCATCATCACCCGCTGATGGGCGAGAATGAGGCCTGCGAACAAGTTCCTCCTACATGGCTCAAACATCTGTGAGAAGTCCATAGTGACCCAAGAACGGATCGTAAGGAAAGAAGTCTGGAAGGCTACCTCGAGAGCCTCCGCGAAGTCGCCAGAATCTGAGCCTTGATCTCCGACCTCGCCCTTCTCCAACGGACTCCCTCCTCCATCCTCATCCTCCCGAGAGGAGTCCTCTGATTCTTCCGGTAGGGGGAAGAGCTCCCTCAGATCGGCAGCTGATAACTGTGGGGGGACCATTGGATTCAACAGTACCCTCACCCGGTCTGTCATTGGGCGAGGGACACCACTGGAGTGGACGTAATCCTCCAGCTCGTCCAGGTACTGTTCTGCCTCCGCCGGAGATGCCATGAATCCAGCCCGGACTGGGCCTATTCCTGGTAATTCCATCCCGAGGTGATTCAGGTGGGCCCATATCTCGGGTGGGCTGAGGAACTGCCGGTTGACATCCCAAATGTCCCAGGCTTCTAGGAAGATGGCATCCTCTGCCATGTCGATATGACTCAGGCGCTTCCCCGGAGCCTGAGTGGATATCCTACGAAATCCCCTCGGTGGCTTCCCCTCTGGATGGCCCTGCTCTTCCGGAATCACCGGATCCGCTGCTGCTGCCATACCCTCGGCTGGTGCGGGTCTCGTCGCCATGGAAGCCTTGCTACCGCGAGAGGCCCTAGCTGCCCTCCGACCCCGACCTCGAGATAGAGGAGGCCCACCGTCACCGACCCGAATAGTTGGTTTCTTCAACATCTCCCCTGGGTAAGCAGCCTCCCAACTAATGGCATACTCCCTCACCAATCTGAAAGCGGTGGTGGATGGAGGCAATGCAATTCACATCTTCCCATCTTCCAGTGTGAACATGAGCCACAACTGCCTCATCACACACGGTTGCTCCTCGTGACGCACCTCCCAGTAGACTTGCGGGGTCAGCCGCTGGAGGCACCGGAACTGTCTCACAAACCGATGCGGGGTGTATGGTTCGCAGAGTGGCTCACGATCTATTCGTGCCACCAAAACTCCACCTCGAAAGGCCAGGAGGTAAGCCCGATGTTCTTACGTTCCCCGCCTGTCATCAGTAAGTATCCCTGTCGGCAATGAGAAGGGGTGGAAATTAAACTCATCCGCCCTCCACACCCGATTCAGCACCATCGGCACGGCTAGTTTGAACGGGAAGCTCCCGACCGCGTTCAGGATGGAGGGGTGGAAGTTCGATCCCGGCGGCGAAATGGGGTTTGGATACTCATAAATCCCCCTGATGTGCGCTGCGATCCACCCATATAGGAGGTGGAAGGGCCCGCATATCCTTGGCGGCTTCTTGCCCTCGCTAATGTGCCACAACATTCTGTACAGTTTGGAGAGCATCGGAATCCCCAGATTGATCCGCTGCCCCATGGCCAACATGGACGCCATAATAAATGATCTAGGCCGCACCCCCATTCTTGTATCCCTCACCGGTAGGATCCAACCACAGATGAGAGCCACGATGAATGCCGCCAGCCTGACTATCGGCTGTTGTTCAGTGCTGACACTGAGACCCCAAGTCTTCCATTGGCTATCCTCCAAGACCTGCCAATACGAGTTCCCCTTACCCCATTGGGCCGCCCTCGGAAAAGTTCAAGGCCTCAGAGGGAACTCTCGATTCTCTGGGAAATTCAGGAAGCATTTGAACCATCTCCTAAAATGGACATCCCTCACTTCCTCCTTGTCCTCTCCAGGGACGAGCGCCATCAACACTGACGCCAGTCGCGGCATTTGTTCTGTATCCTCCCACGTTCTCATGACAGGGAGGAACTCATCATACATGGCCCCCAAGATCGAAACCCCAGAAATCTGGTGGAAATCCCACAGGCTGATGTCCACCTCCCCGTGATGCAGGTGAAAGGTATTGGTCCTAGACAACCATATGCTCAGCAATTCCGGCATTAGTTGCTTTGGTTGGTAAATGTGGAATTGGGAGGCCCATGCCGCCTCATACAACCCCAATCTCCTCAGCTCGGCCCCAAACTCCTCGCATGAGGTGCCTACCCAGTAGGCTCAGGCCCAGTCATCAGTAAAGTTGCCTCCCTGGCGCAGGTCCCACTCATCGGACCATCCCTTCTTCGAATCCTGCAAAGCTGCCTTCATCATGGTGCGGTAGAGAGGAGGGGACATCTCCGGTTGTAGTGGATTCCCGTAAATATCGTTCAAATGGTTGTAGAGACATTCAGCGGTGACGGGTGTGAAGTCCTCCTGTGCATGACCATCGGCCTCCCTAAACCATTGGTGCTGGCATGGTGTGCTCCTGAACCAGAAAGCTGGTTTGTCCCTACTCGCCTCAGGGATGAAGACGTCATCCCTCAACCCGAAGCCGTACAATGGCAGTTTCTTGCACTGTGGATAATCCTTCTGACCCTCCGATAGAAGATCTGTCAAAGAAGCGTGGTCTGAATGGCTTCGGACCATCTCCCTAAGGCCTGGACAGTTGGCCATCTCATCCCGACGAGCGGCATCTACAAACACCCCCAATATAGCCTCTTGATGGGCCATTTCGATTCCGGCCCTCAGAAAAGAATTTTTTTAGAACGGATTGCGAAGCCGGATCGCGAAGGTCGGTCGCGAGACCAAGCCGCGAAGTCTGGCCTAGGCCGACAAGCAGAAGTTCGCTTGGTGCGGACGCGGAGTCGGAGACCCGCAGTTCGCCGCGAAGCTCGATTCGCGGAGGGCTGTCGCGGAGTACGTGGAGGTTCGCGAAGTCGAGAGCACAAAAATACAAGGAATTCACGTAAAGACAAAAGAGGTAGACCCCCCTATTTATAGGCGGTGACCCCGGGGCATCGTGGCACGTCCGGATCCGTGGCCCCGGTCAGCACCGCGGGCCCCCTTCGTGAAGCTGCATCGCGAACCACCGACAATTTTGGTGATTTTCCCTCAGACTTCGACCCTTCACCCTCCGCGGCTCCAAGTCTGAGGGGGGGCATTTGTTGGCACCAAAATATTGTGCGAAAGTAAGGGACGAAAAAGAAGGCTAGCACGCTGCCTCGCGAAGCACCGATGTGAAGCACCGACGCGAAGTACCCCGAGCATCGCGGTCTCGCGAAGCTCCAGAGGCTGTAACTCTCCGCGAACGCAATTGATGTTCGCGAGCCTGCCGTGAAGCTCCAGAGGCGGTAACTCTCCACGAACGCATTTGACATTCGTGAGCCCTCCGTGAAGCTCCAGAGGCGGTAACTCTCTGCGAATGCATTTGACGTTCGCGAGCCCGCCGCGAAGCTCCAGAGGCGGTAACTCTCCGTGAACGCATTTGACGTTCACGAGCCCTCCGCGAAGCTCCAGAGGCGGTAACTCTCTGCGAACGCATTTGACGTTCATGAGCCCGCTGCGAATCTCTAGAGGCGGTAACTCTCCGTGAACGCATTTGACGTTCGCGAGCCCGCCGCGAATCTCCAGAGGCGATAACTCTTCATGGACGACGTTGACGTTCGCGAGCGCGCCGCGAAGCATCTGAGGCGGTGCGTGAGTTCTGCTTCACGGAGCCCCTTCCCTATAAATACTGGACTCCCCCTGAGTCCCGAAGACGGAAAATCCGACCTTTCGGCTTCTCCTCTCCCGAATCGTGAAGAACTCTTTGCCCCGGGAATCATGAGCTCCGCGAGGTACTTCTACTTCGCGAGACGCCTTTGCTTTGTCTCGTTTTGATCCCCTCTTCCGAGAGGGATTCCCTTCACGAAGCTCAAGGGCATTCGTGAAGGAAGGGGATTCCCAAGGGAACCCGGGCAGCTGCGGAGCATTTATGCTTCGCAAAACACCCAAGTTGTACTAGTGATCCCTATGCTAAGGCAGGATCGCTACGCATCGCGAAGCACACTGCTTCGCGAGGCACCCCTTCTTCGCGAGGCAGTGCTCCGTGAATACTGTTCCACTTCGCGAAGCACCCTCCACTCACACATATGCCCCATGCTAAGGACAAGGCACTCCACTTCGCTAAGCACACTCCTTTGCTTGGAAATTCCTCTTCCCGTGCGACCCTCCAGGTTTCCACGATGTGATTTCAAAGTCCCACGGACAATACCACCTGTAGCGTTGCTTCGCCTAATGCTTCTTTACATAGGCATGCTAACGGTTATTACTTCTCCGCATAGCCACGCTAACGTGGACCCCTTGATGGTTCGCTCCACAACCCCCCTTGACTATGGACTTACTGGTACCTTCCCTTCCCCAAGGACCATAGGGTACCAGTTATGTAAGCCCTAGGGGTGCGGAGTGAACCCACCTTGTCCGAGCTGCAGGACGTTAAACTTCCAAGCATCACGTCCTCAACACATGCTGTTAAACTGTGACCCGGCCTCGTGCCTCTCACGAAGGGTCCCCCCAACTCGAACATTTTATACGCCACTCGTCTCCACAGGAGTGGAATCACTCATCCATAAGGGATGATATCCTCCTTATTGGAGTGGCGTATGTTCTCAGGAGAATGGAAACCCTAGTTCCCCAATGGATGGCTGCACCCCTGCATCTCCGTACTTCCCCACTACCAAGGTCAGTGGAGGGCGTGATAGGGAACGAGGCACCTCCTATCATTGGTCCCAAATCCCTCTTCCGCTGCGCTTTGTTGCACTCTGGGCCTCCATCCTGGAGTAGGTCCCAGCACCATGGGCCGCCTAACGCGTAAGCCCCTCTTCGCTTCTCACAGACGCATCTTTTGCGATGTGATCGTCAGGTCCTTGAAACCTCTTATTTCTCACACCGATCATGACTCACATGGGCTTAGAGTGAGCATCGACCCTGACCCCCACCCATAGAGAACTACGAGGACTTTGATCCATGTCAAGGCATGGTACGTAGGAAGCCTCCATGAGGTTCAAGCCACATTACTCGGTCGTTCATTCATGTTGAGTTTCGCCCTCATCCCGTATGACGTTAAACTGCACGCCCTCGTCCAGCATGACGTTAAACTGCATACCCTCGTCCAGCATGACGTTAAACTGTATGCCCCTTGTCCCGCATGACATTAAACTACACACCCATTTGAACTACGAGGTCTTTGATCCATGTCAAGGCGTGGTAAGTAGTAAGCCTCCACGAGGTTCAAGCCCACCCATCATCCAATTCACGTCGAGTTCTACCTTCGTCCAGCATGACTTTAAACTATATTCCAGTCCGACGGCAAGCCGTTGTGACTAACCCGAACTACGAGGACTTTGATTCTTGTCAAGGCATGGTACGTAGGAAGCCTCCCCAAGGTTCAGGCCCAACAATCATTGGCCCAGACCGTCTCCTTGTCGGTGTGCCAACCCCCCCATTTTCATCCAAACTACGAGGACTTTGATCCATGTCAAGGCATGGTACGTAGGAATCCTCCCAGAGGTTCGATTCAATCCCCCATCAGACCAAGGTCCCTCATTTACGTCGGTTCACCGACACCCACCACTTGTCGTTTATTCACATCAGGGTTCACTACCATCCCGCATGACGTTAAACTGTATTCCATCAATCCAGCGAACTACGAGGACTTTGATCCATGTCAAGGCATGGTACGTAGGAAAACTTCCCAAGGTTCAATCCCACCACTAGTGGACCCACGGGTCTACTTTCATGTCGGTTCACCGATGAAACCCTTTGAACTACGAGGTATTTGATCCATGCTAAGTCATGGTACGTAGGAATCCTCCCTGAGGTTCAAGCCCATCTCTCATCAGACCAAGTTCCACCCTCACGTCGGTTCGCTGACGCATCGGACCAAGGTCCACCTTTACGTTGGTTCGCTAACGACATCCATCGGATCAAGGTCCATTTTTACGTCGGTTCGCTGACGAATTATATCATCCAAACTATGAGGACTTTGATCCATTCCAAGACATGGTACATAGGAATCCTTCCAGAGGTTCAAGCCCACCACCCGTCGGACCAAGGTCCACTTTCACGTCGGTTCGCCGACGAAGCCCCTGTGAACTACGTGGTCTTTGATCCATGTCACGACATGGTACGTAGGAAGCCTCCACGAGGTCCAAGACCATCACCACTAGGACCCTCCTGGTCCTCCCCATTCACGTCAGTTCACTGATGATGCCCATCGGACCAAGGTCCACCCTCATGCCGGTTCACCGGCACCATCCCGAACTACGCGGACTTTGATTCCCTGCCACGGGGATACGTAGGAAGCCCTTTCAAGGCTCAAGCCCAACTTCATAGTTGCCCTTACAATGGTTCCTTGCCATTCCACCCTCCACTTCATTCATCTATCCATCATCCACCCTGATTCTCGCCCGGACCGTCATATCCCGGTGAGACCATGTCGGTACGCTCCTCTTCACAGCCGCCCATGGGCTGGCCCCGGTATCGGCATCCCTTCAAGGGAAATCCCTCAATCCGATCTATTCTAGCTAATGCTCTGATCGGGCTGATCCGTCTCCGCTGGACGTTAAACTCACGGCGTACCCTGTGTTAAACACGGGAAGCTGAGGAAAACCTCAGATATGTGCCTATGGCGTATAATTCCCCGCGCTCGATGTGGGATGCCTCGGGCTTCCACGCCCTCGAGAATCCCTGTGACCAGGGATAATAGACAGACATGCCAGGTTCCCCAGCATCCAGACATGCTACTGATGCCTCAACGTGACTACTCCCCCGACTGAAGGTTGCTGCCCTGACCGGACCCTTTGGAATGTCCCGACAGAAGCAGTGTAATTAACCAGCGTCCATGGAAACATGGCACTGGGAAGAGTTTCACGAACTACGTATTAAATCTATGAGGGAGACTCAGACTAGGTGACGAGTTCTGAGGAGGAATCCACAGAAGGAAGAACCGACATCCCATCATCCCATTTTGATCAAGGAGAATACGTCCCTGAATAAGGAGCGAATGCCGCCCGCCTTTGGAAAGCAGGAACGCGGGGCAACAAGCGCAGCGCGTCCTCCTCCGCGGATGGACGGATGTGCGCGCCCTGGCGAAAGCGTCGGAAACAGTATCCTTTGACACATTATATAGATATCTCTTGGTCATTATGATAATCATACTGGTTTTAAAGCCACTCAGTGAGCCACTTGAAGTTTATTGTCATTCGGAAGGACATGGATTATTTCGGAGTTGGGATCGTACCCGCAGATGGGCTACCTACGTATCCTTTGTTTTGGAAAAGGAATCAGAACCCACGTAGTTCGAGAAAGGGAGTATGATGTTTATGTATGATTTATGGATCAAATAAATTTGTCATAATTACTTTTACGCTCTAAGATCACGTGAGCCATGCTCGGTGTGAGAAACAAGAGGTATTGGTAAAACCATACAATTGTTCCATGAAAGATGCAATCATAAGAAATGATTTGGGGATTATGTATGTATGACTGCCCAGATAGATGAATATTAGGATTTACTTCAGGGAATAAACCTGGGAACATGGTCCATAAAGGTATATGTACTTTTATGGAGATTTGGATACTCTAACTTGGGGCTTACTCCTGAGGAAGATGCCCAAATTAGAAGGGTACTTAGGGCTTATTCCTAAGGAGGATGCCCAAATCAAAAGAAATTAAGACTGATTAAGAGAAATTATGACTGGGTCTTACCCCTGAAAAGGAGGCTCAGGTTAAAGGAACTTGAGAACTGAGGCTTACTCCTGAAAAAGAGGCCCAAGTTAAGGGAAATTTGAATTTGGGGCTTACTCCCAAGGAGGATGCCCATATTTGGGAACTTGGGGCTTAATCCTGAAGAGGATGCCCAAAATTATGGGAACTTGAATACTGGGGCTTACTCTTGAAAAGGAATCCCAGGTTAAGGGAATTATGGCTGGGGCTTACTCCTTAAAAGGAAGCCCAGATTTGGGAAATTATGATTGCGGCTTACTCCTAAGGAGGATGCCCAGGTTAAGGGACTAGGGGAATATTACTAAGGAGGATGCCCAAATTAAGAGAATTTGGACTGGGGCTTACTCCTAAAAAGGAGGCCCAGGTTAAGTATTCTCTCATCCTTAAAGGATAAGGTTGAATGAATGAAATATCTAACCTTAGTGACATAAAGATGTTTAAATCATTAGGTTTTGAATGATGTTCCATAGAATTCCTTTCAGATAAGGAAGTCAACAAAGTAACCATACCATAAATGGATTTGAAGAGGGATTTGAAGGTTGAATCTTGAATAGGAGAGGTGGATAGGCATAAGAGAGGTGAAATGGGAAGGAAGGGCACCCAAAATAGAGAAGCGCACAAGTTTTGGTGGGTGCGCAAGTCTTATGTGGGCGCGCAAGTCTTGGTCACGCAGGTGTACCTGCGCGACACATGTATACTTGCGCGACGGTCAATCCTTAAGGTAATACTTGGGAGAGACTTGGATCAATCCCCTAGTATTATACATAGATGCTTCCAAGAGGGTGGCGCGCAAGTTCTGTTGAAGGAGTAAGGCGGCGCACAAGTGTGGTCATTTCCCTTAAGGGATGACCACTTAGGCACGCAAGTGTTGTTGAGTTTCAACACTTAGGACTTGTTTCCCTTGTTTAGATCTTCCATTTTAGGTATGAAATTACCTTATAATTGACCGGAAGACTTCAATCAAAGACTAGGGCGACCAGAGCTTAAATCTAACTTTTGGAATTTTTCCTCCAAAATAGGTGGGCCACTGGGGATATTTATAGGCTAGTGAAGACCATGGGCGAATTTTAAATAGGGCATGCAAGTCACCTGTGCAACCATTGGGTGGCGCGCAAGTATACTTGCGCGACCTTGGTGGAACTTGCGTGACCCAAGTGGAAATGAATCTTTGTTCATGCCTTTGTCGATTTTTGATGTTTCTTCAAATGATGATTCACTTTGGACTAAGGTATTTCCCTTTTTTCAATCGTTTAGACTCTATGACGGAAAGGAGCGTCAACAAATACAAACAAAAAAGGAAATATCTAATCTATAGTGGAAAATAGAATACATATGACTACCAACAATATTGGCGTATGGGATAATATTCATAAAGGCTACCTTAGTGTCATAGTTAGGGGACCGACTAAAGGAAATATTAAAATATTGTACCAAAGGAATTCTAATAGGTTTAATATGATCAAACATGTATCATTTCAAAACATTCCTAACATAATCATGTTGTGACAGACACAACACCTTTTCCTCTATATTTCTAATTATTTCCATTCCTTGAATCTATTTTTCATTACCCAGATATTTCATGTAATTAATTAACCCAGCTCGACCTAACAAGTCACCTGAATTAGCCCTTCACAAGGCCCAAAGCATGTTTTCAATCATCGTGGGTTAGTGAAATTCACTTGGGTATCAATATATGAAATAATTGTAGTTATTTAACCATGAAATCATATTTCATGTAACAAAGAAAATATATAAATTTAAATACAAATCAAAGTACAAAGTGGAATTAAAAAAACATGATACATAACAAGATAAAATCACAATGGTCCAGAACACATGTTAAACCCTGGGACAATAGTATATCTCCATGAAACCCTTGGTTACCACCATCCCAAATCATAAGAATACAACATCAAATATGAGGATCCTCTAAGATACATAATGCCCTTACCTTTATCTAAGTCATACAAAATTAAGTCTACATATTCCCAAATACATATGTAGAGTGTGAGGGAATGCACAGTAAGATACCACCATTAATTTATATAAATTACTTCACCATAAAACCATTACTTATACTTTGAAAATAAAATTAGTTTCATAAATAAGTTCTTATAAAAAAATTCATAAATCATCCCTTTTATTTTCCATTCAAAGAGTAATCCACATGCCAAGCCTTAAGAAGATGTAAGTAAAACATGTTTGATTAAATAAAGGGAAATAACCAAGGAATACATGAATATAAAAACAAGTGGGTAAGTAAATCACAAGAATCCCTATAATTTCAACTAACATTTCATAAATGAGCTATGATATGGTGACTATGATACAAGGACATCAATGTTTTCTAGATAGCATAGTGATTCCTAGGTACTTAAAAAGTCATGTATCCCAAGGTCTTCCCCTAGTGAAAAAGTTTTCTATTATGTGTAATAGAATCCAAGACCAACATTTTCTATTATTATTTTTATAATTTCATCATACACTTAAATTTCATAAAACTATTTTTAAAGAAACCCCCCGCCCCCCTTTAAAACATTTCCCATTGCCAACAAAGATCAAGTGAAATAGTGGATTAAAATTTAATCATTACCAACAACAAACCAATCATTTTCATTTTCCAAAATCAAAGGATTTTATAAGAACATTCAAGTTACTATGATAAAGAATACATTGGATAGAGACACCTACCTCACCAATAGTGGAAACATCGACAACTGTGAATTAAATGATTGGAAATGAAGAGATTATATCCTCACAAGTCTATATCTAAAAAGTAAATCATCACTTCCCCATCAAACCCTTTATATCCAAAAATAAATTCCCAATCATATCCCAATGGATAAATGGGAAAAGAGACAGAGGATGGATCGAGATAAAAGAGGATAAATTAGGAGAAAATATGAACATAACTCCAAGAGATCCACCCAAATAGATCAAGATCCATCAATGAATAAAGAGGAGATTACTCTAAATTGTCCCATAGGATATGGTTTGAGATAATTAGGTATTATAAGAAGATTATAGTTAAAATTTAACAATGGAATCAAGCTAAATTTTTTTAAGTAGTTCGGATCAGGATGCATGGTTAGGCCACATGGTTTGAAAAACCATGTAGTAGCCATTATCCATTGAAAAGTGAGTCACATGGTTTCTTGGGGATGGAACCATGGTTATAAAAACCATGTGTCAGCTGCTCAAATAACCTTTATGTTTTCTTGGTGACTCTCATGGTTATAAAAACTATTAAAATTTCCACTGGAACCAACATAGTCATATCGTATGGTTACCTCATGGTTACTATTAATCATGCACTTGGCATATTTTCCTAGAAACTTTAAATTTCAAACTCTTGACTCCTAAGATCCCATAGAACCTAAAAATAGATAAATAAATATCAAAACTAAACATAAATTTGACCTATAGGGCATCACAATTCTCTCCATCATGAGATTTTATATCCTCATAAAGTGCTTAAGATTATAGACTCGTGAATAGATAAGGACATTGAAGCCTTGTAAATTCTTATCACTCCCACATTTGAGAAAAAAAAGTGATTAAAAACATCAAATTAAAATAATCGATGAAAATGATTAGTATGTGACTTCCAGTGACTCTAGTCTATCACTAATATCTTTCATATCAATTATACCTTTTCTATAATCTCTTTAAGAAAACATGGTCCAATGAGTGACTCATCACTAAGCTCTTCCCAACACAAAGGATATATACATGGATTCCCATAAAATTATTCAAAGTGTTTAATTATAATCAAATCATGATAAGTATTATTATATAAAAAATCAAGGGTATATGCTTCTCCCATAAACCATATAAGTAAAGTATGCATGCCCAATGCATATATTCAAGAATCTTGATGGCTTTCTCAATATAATCATCCTTATAAGGATGATATTCCATGATTAACTTCACTTTGGTACCTATATCCCCTTATAATCCCTTATAAAATAGAGATGTAAATCATGGTTATTTTTTAGAAAAAAAATCTGAAGGCACTCTATAGAGCTTATCAATCTTTCAACCATACAAGTGCTTGAGCACTTCTACCATTTCCATCCCCTTAATTGGAAATAAATGATCTAATTTAATGAGTTTATCAATGATTTCCCAAATAAAATAATTTCCAATAGGTATCTGAGGTATTCCAATCACAAAGTCCAAGAATATATCAACCCATTTCAAAATTTCAATGGGTAAGGGCTCAATAAACTAACAGGTCTCTAGTGCTCCACCTTAATATACTAGAAAAAAAGGAATTATGATAAGAAGTTTGCAATCGATCACCTCATACCTAACCACCAATATTGACATCTCAATTTTTGAAACATTTTGGTAGATCCTAGATGTATGTACCAACTCAATCGTTTTTTACCTTCCATTAATCGATACCTCAGAGCCATCAGAATGACTAGTCTTCCTTGAAAATGTGAATCACTATCAAGAGACTTTGACCAATCACTTGAGGTCTCCCCATAATATATGGATTTACTAAAAAATTGACAATAAATTTATTCTATTTTATTAATCCAAATTTAATCATAAAATGAAGAATCATATTTCACATAAGTTAAGAACAAATTCTCATCAATATCTTCCACTTTCAAGCTCATCCTAGCAAATAGACTCATCAAATACCATTCCTCCACTGATTCCTTCAAGGATTGAGTAGGAAACATCATACTCAATATTTTAGTGACCAAATTCCCTTTTCCATGTCTATATGAAACATTAAAATCAAAATTATGAAGATGTTCAACCCAGTATATCTGGAATAAGTTCATTTTCCTCTAGGTAAAAATATACTACATCCTCTTATTATCATAATACATAGTAAACCACTAACATAAAAGATAATGGAACCAATTTTTAAGAGTATGAATCATGGATTCCAATTAAAGGTCATGAGAAGGTTAGTTATTTTCATTAGAGGATAATTTGTGAGATTCATAGGACACAACCTACTTTCCCTACATCAAGAGACACCCCAATCTTATACCTGAGGTATCACAATAAACATCATAGATCAAACTCAGCTTACGAAGAATAATAATTGAATCCGAATTCAATCTCACATTAAATTCCTCAAATGATATTTTACATTTATCACTCCGTTTGAATTTAACACCCTTGCGGGTTAAATCTATCATAAGAGATATAAGCTTAGAGAAGTACTGAACAAAACATCTATAATATCCTACTAAACCCATGAATCTTCAGATATAAAACAAATTTCTATGTTATTCCCAATGCATAATTTTCTTAATATTCTTGGGGTCCACTAAGATGAACCTATTAGATATTACATATTATAGGAACATTAATTCTTGAATCCAAAACTCACATTTAGATATCTTACCATATAGATAATATTATTTCAATGTTCTAAGGATGGTATCCAAATGATCCACAAGTTAATCCTATGAATTATAGTAAACCAAAATATCATCCACAAAGACAAATATGAATGAGTCTAAGAACCAATGAATGATCTAGTTCATTGGTTCCATAAATATCATAAGAGTTTTATTAATAGTGAATCACATAACTAAGAACTCAAAATTCCCATACCAAATCCTAAATGTTTCCTTAAGTATATATTATTCTTGTGTTCTCAAATAATGGTACCCTGATCATAGTTAATTCTTAAAAAACTATAAAACTCCTCTAACTTGAGAAAAGAGATCATCACTACCACGAAAGGGTATTTTTCTTAATAGTAAACTGATTAATCTTTTGGTAATCAACACAAATTTTGAGGATTCATTTTTCCTTCTATAAAAATAGAATCAATGAAACCCAAGTTGACATGATAGTATGAATAAATCCATTGGTCTGAAGATCCTCAAGTTAAAATTTATGCTCCTTCAACTTGGTGGGTGATATATGATAAGATGGTATAAAAATGGGTGTCATACCATAGATAATGTTAATACTGAACTTGACCTGTCTCTAGGTTGGTAACCTAGAAAATCATTAGGAAAGACCTCAGGGTACTCACTCACCATAATAGGGAGTGAGATACTTAGACATTAATCAATAGTATCAAGAAACATATTAAAAAACTATCATGAGATAATTTATCTATAAGGAATAACATAACCCATTCTCCCTGATCTAGGATCTCACTCACCCTAAAAGACATGAGGGACTCCATAAGAAGAAAGAAACTAGACTAGATTATGATAGAATTAGATCTAGGACTTAAAACCTATCATCCAACCCATTCTAATTATAAGTTTGAAGATAAAAATATCTAGAACCAAGAAATCACACACGACTATGAAGTTGAAAATCATTATCTAACACTTTATAAATTTAAAATCATGCTCCATCATCTTTACCAAGTGAGTGGAAATATCTAAGATGAAGATAAAAAGCTCTGAACGTAAACCTAGTGTATCAATCAACATATATGGAATAAAGAAATGATATGAGATACACTGGTATCAAAAAACTGTAGAACCGTACAATATGAAATAAACATCATACCTCTCATAGTATATGTAACTGCTTTAGATCCCTCAAGTGCATACTTCACTGTTTAAATACATCTAGCCTTATATCCTCCTTGTTATTTATTCATATCATGAGTTTTCCATTTAACATAAGTGTGAGGTACACCTCTTTTACTATGTCATATTGGAATTGAGATCTTTTAGTAATTATGGATCTAGTTATAATTCCTTGAGGTGCCTTCCCATAAAAGTTTTGGAGATTAAAGAATTTTCCATAGATAGGAAATGATTTAGGTAATTTCTTATAGTCAGGTCTAAATTTTACTTCGTACCACTACCACCACATTGATGTGGATTAACTTACTTTATATTCATACCAAAAGACACATATTGTCTTCCCCTTTCAGTTATTGAAAATCCACTGAGATCAATCTTCCCAGCTTTGTTATCTTTTTCCATAGTTGCTTGATCAACCACTACCGTAAAGGTTTGTAGGCATAAGAGAATTAGCATTGGCCTAATATCGTCTCTCAAACCCATCTTAAACCTTCTATATTTAAGGTATTCATTATAAATAATCCTAGATGATAAGTGAACTAACTCATATAAATGAGTACCATACTCTACAACTGATCGTTCCCTTATTAAAAAGTCACAAATTCATGATTCCACAAAACTCACAACATTTTAAGATAAAATTATTGATTAAATACCTTCTTGAAAGTGGTCCAATTAAGATCCTCAGGAAACATAACTTTAAATATGGAATCACACAATTTTATTCCTATTCATTCATGAATGTATGAGGTGAAACCAACCTTTGGTTGCTTTGGAATCTTCAAGAAATGAAAAATAATTTTGATCCATTCAAGAAACTTCTTGGGTTCCTGGGTTCCCTTTTCACTATAAAAGATAGGTGGATTCTTCTTAGTAAACTATGAAGCATGGTCCACCATTTTTTCTTAGTTTCCAACACCCAATTAACCTAGATTAAATATATTCAAGATAAATACTTACACTAATGAATGGTATCTTGGAGGATTCACCTGAAAAACGTTTCTCATATCTTCTTCTCCCTGATTCGGAAGAGATAATCTTTGAGTAATTATCTATCAAACACAAAATATAACTCCCGATCAACAAAGGAACACAACATTGAATCAAAATATAAACCCAAAGAATATATATATAATCTATTAAAAGTCAAATAATTAAGGCAATTATAGATTCATCAAACAAGATATGGAAACATTAGAAACCAAAAAAAGATAATACAGGGTTTATATAAATAAACACCAAATCAAATTAATTTAAATAACCCAAAAATCAAGATTAATATTTATGAAAAATCCCTAACCATCCATGGTAACTCAAGATCAAATATAGAAGTAAACTAGTCAAGAACTCTTCTACACTTACTACCTAAATTTTGACGGCCTTAATTCAATATACCAATGACCCCAAATACAACCAACCTCCTTTGATATAGATTTGTAATGAACCAAATCGGTTCGACCTGATACATCACCTGAATCATCCTACCATAAGGCCTGAAGCCTATTCTTGATCACTGGGGGAAGGAGAAAAACACATAGGTATCAATATATGAAATAATGGTAATGATTTAACCCTAAAATCATTCCACATAAACCAAATAAAATATATAAATATAAATTCAATAGAAAGTAAAAAATACACAAATTAAAAAAACAAACACAAGACATAAAAATAAAAAATCCCAATGGTCTAGAATGCTTGCTAAATAATAGGGAAAGAGTCTACCTCCATGTGAACCTCATTAACCAATATCCCGAACCACCTAAAGATATAATCAACTAAGAGGAGCTTCCAAGATATATGATGCCCTTCCCTTTACTCGGGTATTGAAAAACCAAGCCTACATACTCCGAAAGGAATACGTAGGGTGTGAGGTAATGACTAGTAGGATACCATCCTGAATCTATAAAAATTCCTTCACCCTACAACCATTAGTTCTAGTTCTAAAAAAACTAGTTTCATAAAGTAGTTCATGTGAAAATACATTTTCATAAAACATCAAATTGATTTTATTACCAAAGAACAATCCACATCCCAATCCTTAAGAAGATGGAAGTAAAACATGTTTGATTAAATAAATAGAAATAACCAAAAATAAATGCCTGTAAAAACAATAGGTAAAGTAAATAATAATCATCCATGAAATGTATACTAACAATGCACAAATGGTCCATAAGACAATGACTACGATACTAGGACATAAAAGGTTGCTAGTTGGCATAGTGAATCCTAGGTCCCTAAAAACACACATATCCTAAGGTCTTCCCCAAGTGAAAAAGTTTACCATTACATGAAAGAGAATACAATCCCAATATTTTCAATTATTATTTATAGAATTTCATCAAACACTTAAATTTCATAAAAATATTTTTAAAGAAACCCCACTTTAAAATATTTCTCTTTGCCACCAAAGACCAAGATAAATAATGAATTTCAATTTAGCCCTTAACAAAATCAAACTTTTCATTCTTATTTGAAAAAAAAATCAAAGTATTTCACAAGAACATTATAGTTTCCATGATAAATAGTAAATTTTATAGAGAAACCTACCTCACTAATAGAGTAAATATTGATTCCTTTAAATTCGATGATTATAAATGAAGAGATCTATTCCTTACTAGTCTAGATCTACAAATTGCACCATCAATTCCTCATAAAAATATCCAGGTTCGTCAATCATAGACCAATTAGGTTCTAAAAAATCAAGAGGATAATATATCAAGGATATATGTAGAAAATAGAGGATAAATCAACAGAAAATACAAACATACCTCAAAGAGATCCACCCAAATTGATCAAGGATCGCCAAGGAATCAAGAGAAGATTCTTATAGAGCAAAATGGAGGGGTTGGTTTGTGATAATGAGGGATTAGGAGGAGGTTATAATTAAAAATGACCAAGGGAATCAGTGTAATTTTTTATTTTAAGAAGTTAGAATCAGGCCACATGGTTCGGCCATGTGGTTTGATAAATTATGGGCTAACCATGCAGTAGCTACTTTCCATTGAAAACTAAGTCTCATAAGTTTTTAGGGATGGATGCATGGTTAGAAAAACCATGTGTATTCCATCCAAACATATACACAATTTTCTTAGTGACTCACATGGTAGGAAAAATCATGTAAATCACCATTGGAACCAACAAAGCCATATCTCACGATTACTGTATAACCATGTGCCTAAACTATGTGCGTATATTTTTTCCCTGAAACTTTAAATTTTCAACTCCCAACTCTTGAAAGACCCTATAACCTAAAAAGAGATAAACTAAGATCAAAACTAAACATACCTTCCACCTAAAGGATATATTATTTAATTTAAAAAATAGGATTAAATTTGAAATTTCCACCATTAATTTACATCATATTTTTATAGATATGGAGGAATTCATCTACATATAAAATAAAATAAATCATTTCATGCTTAACATGCTTTAAATAAAAACATGTACCATATTTTATTCTATTAAAACTATTTTCTATCATAAAATAATCAAATTTTTTATACCATTGTCTAGATGACTATTTAAGACTATACAAACATTTTTGTAAAAGATATATTTAATTTAGTTTTAAATATTTTTGAAATACCTAATGAGGATTCATGTAAATACTTTCATCCAATTTACCATACAAATAAACATACCTCACATATAACTTTTTAATAGGGAAATCATAATTACTAGTAAAAATCATGATCGTAATAGATGAATGTTTCACAAAAGGGGAAAAATCACTACGGTATATCCATGTATTCAAAAGGAACCCTTTGGAAACTAACTTGGAATTATATTAAATTTTAACTCCCTGGTGTTATCTTTCGTCCATTTAAACCCCCATTTTCAACCAATTACTAACATTTTTAGGTTTGGATACAATGGTACAAGTATAATTTTTAAGAAGGGGGTTTATTTCATATTTCATATCATCAAAAAAACACTTGGATTATTTAGATTAAATTTCATTCTTAAAGTTTTTCGGTTCATAATTATTTATTCCTTGAGAAATATTAAATGTATAAATTGCCAAATTAGAATGACTGGACCAAGAAGAGATTGAATAATCCTTTTAACTATCTCTTAGGTCAACTAATAATCATTGAGATTATTACCTCTCACTGAATCTGATTCAAAATATGAATTAGATTCATTTTGAGCCTGAGTGGAAAGATCAACAGAGATAGATAGACTAGTCTTGAGGCTCTAGGGGAACCTCAACACCCAAATGTTAGGTTATTCTAGTGTTTTCAGGTTCAATGTATATCTATTTAGGGAATACATGTTCATGGGATACCACATCATGGATAATGATGTACTTCTAGTAATCATGTTTATCTATCTACAATCTATAGCCCTTAACACCCTCTGGGTAACAAACAAATATACACTTGGTAGCCTTAGGTTCTATTTTATCATTATTATTATAAGAATAAATTATGGAACCAAAACACTCTAAGGTGATCAAGACTATGTGGTATTCATACCCAAACTTCTTCATGTGTTTCAAAATCATTATTTTTAAAATGGAAATGATTAATGAGGTACAATTTCATAGTGGAAGATTATTCCTAGAAGGACTAAGGTCAACCTAACTATGATAGAATGAAGCATTATCTCTCTATGATATTCCTATTTATGTGCTTAGATAATAAATTCTATTGAGGGGTTTTCACAATAGTCTAGTATATAAGGACACCCTTAAAGATACATAATTCTACAGATTCATTATATAGATACTCTAACCAGTTATCAGTCATAAGGGTCTTCAACTTCCTACCTAATTGGTTCTCTATAATATTCTTACAGGCCTTAAAATTATTAAACATATCATACTTGTGTTTTTATATTTAAATTAATATTTTCCATGAGTAGTCATTAATATAATTCACAAAGTAATAACCTTTTTCATGTGAGTTAGGCCTAAATGGACCCCAAATATTAGATTTGATGTACTCAATAGGGTTTATATCTTTGTAGGAACACCTATTGAAACTCACATGCTTGTATTTACAATAAACACAATCCTCGTGATAGGGAATATTTTTTTGGGTTATATCAATCAAGAGAACATGTTTATTAAGTTCATCAAGGACCTTGGAGCTCACATACCCAAGACTTATATGTCATAAGGCAGTGTTATCAAACATTGGGATATGGGAGTAATTCAATTTCATCAACTATTTATAACCATCTAGAAAATATAGTCCATTTAAGAGGGTTAAATTATCATAGTGAGGTAGGCACAATTGATTCTCAAACTACTAGAGTATAGCTAAAAGGTGTAACCCTTCTGGTCAGTAACTCTAAGAATAATGAGGTTTATTTTTAATTAGGGTACCCATATAACCTCATTTAGAGTCTTAACCATCCCATCATGAAGTTCTAAAGAAATAGAACCTGTAAACATGATATGATAACTCTTTTTATTACCTAAATAAATATCACCTGACTCAATATCTCTCGACCCAGTAAAGTGATCTCTCTTAGGACACATGTGAAAAGAGAATCTGAAATCTAGAATCCACTATCAAAAAAGGAATGATCACTGTGACACCAATTAGGTCACTCATATGTATTTAATTTTTATTTTTATTTTTACTTTATTTTACATTTTTTGTGGAGATTTTGGGATTTGGAAGATTAAAATGGAAACTTTAAGAAACCAAACTTGGGTGCACGATTAGTACCAACTATGTGGTTGATCATGTAATAGGGAGTAGAGGGGACTATTGTTTTTTTCACATTTTCCATATGTTTTATCAAACCATGTAGAACCTCTTAGGTAACCATGAAACTTGATATGTATTTAAGGATAGTCCCACATGGTTAATAAACCTTGTGTCCTAAACATGTAGTATTCCATATATTGTAAAAAATTGATTTAATATTTATGAGCCTCTCAATTTTTAACATATCCACACTTAATTCTTCTCCTCCCTCATTCGATCAGATGACTATTCAGCTATAGTTTATCCTCCCCCTTTGATTATAGTGTGATTTCTCTTAGGTTTTAGTGGATTCCTTCAAGGTTAGTTTAATTTCACTTAAATCTATTCCTTATATTTCTTCTTCTTCCATTATTATTTCATTCCTCTCTTATTAATCTAACTTTAATATTCATAAAGGGAAAAACATAGGGTTTGGGTTTGGGTTTTTATGAGTTTATTTGGATTTTAGGTTTGTAATAACCCCTATTCTTTCCTCCTTATGGTATTTTGTGAAGGCGGTGATGTTTAATCACTTATGAGGTAGGTGTCTCAAGATATCCAAACATTTCCTTTATCATACCCTCATTATTGTGTTTTTACTTAATTTCTATGGTTATTATTTTCTTGAATTGAATTATAGAGGTATTTTTTCATATATTAGTCATTTTTCTTGTCATTTGTTGGTAAATTGGTGATTTATCATGGTTTCCATATTTTAAAACCAGATTATTTTCTACAAGTGTTTGATAAAATGTTTTTAATAAAAAACTTCACTTTCAAAAGAAATTTTAAAAGATATTTTGAAAGGGTAATTTGAATGAAAAATGATTTATTAATCATGGTATTGATTGGTTGAGTTAATGAGATTATGGTTTTCACATGGGTGACCTTAGGTGTGTGGTTTTAGGATAGGTTCTTCCCTATACTTAGGCATGATATATCTAGGTTTCGTTTTTAATGAGGCCTCAAGAGTCTATTGGTTATAATTCTTTTTTAGGATCATATAGTCCAGAAAATTTTTCATGAGAGAGTCTTAGACACTAAGATCCTCTAGATCAAAGCTCCATCATGTTTCACTTATACTTTGATCTTATTATGATATGTAATTGTTTCTTACCCCTATGTTATTTGATTATAACTATGTTGATTATCTCTAGATTCCCTCAGTTATACTTTGTGATTTATTTTCCCATTTCACTCATCTCATGGACTATTTTATGAAAACCAAAGGATTTAGAAAATGATTCTCAAAGGATTTTTTTTCAAAACAATTTTATTTCAAACTAGAAATATTATTTATCAATATTAAAGGTGTTATGTAGATTCATAGTGATATCTTACTAGGATTTTCCTCATACCCTTCATATGTCATTGGGTGTATGGAAACTTTGTTTTTTATATAGGAAAAAGTAAAGGAGATGTGTTCTATAATAGGTATTCTTGATATTATATCCCCTTTTATGGTATGAGTCTAGTGTTGGTCAAGGAACATATGGATACTACTTTACTAGGTATTTTGGGATCCTCTGCATTTTGGTATTTTGGTATTTGTAGCCATGTATTGGCCAATTTGACCTACTATATATTTTGAATCTCATTTTTAATTATGTGTCATTTTTCTTTCTTATTTTAGTTATGTTGTTTTATATTTTTATGGATTATTATTATGTTTATACTAATTATACTCTATTTGGAATAATTTATACTGTTGTAACTACTTATTTTTTAGCATGGACATCGAACCTATGGACAGTTCATGTCAGATTCTATATTGGAATCCTTAGTATGTTTTGTTGGATTAATAGGGTGAAACCATTCCCACATAGTTAACATTGATACTTTGGTGATATTTGTCATCATGGGGAAGTTGATAACATGCCTTACACTTTATGGTGGGACAATATAGGTGACATTCTAGTTTGACTCAACTTAGTTCATTAAAAAATGGTATCAGAGCCCCTCTTAATATTTGGGAAATATGGTAGTATGGAGTGGGGCCATCGAGACTCAAGTGATGGTGCAGAGGAGTTCCTAGGTATCTCTTATTCATTCTAAACCTTTAGTTACTAAGGTGAATTGGGATATTATTTTGGATTGATTTTTTATGAGTAATTTGACGGATCTTGAGATGATGTATTTATATTTTGTGTTTTGGGATGATTCCCTAAGTTTATTTTCTTGATTTTGTTATAAAGGAATTATATATTTATTATATTATTATGTTTTATGTATTTAGATCATGCCTCCTAGAAGGACCTATAAGAATTAGAGGAAGGAAGATACAGGTTACAAACTACAGACCAATCCTCTTATGGAACCCTATATCATTTAATCAATAATGATAACTATTTATCCTCTTTGGAAAAGTGTTGAGTCAAGTTAAGTCTAGTTAATGGATCGTTCCTAGGAGTTCATTATGTAGAACTTGCCTACATCCCAGGGTGATCAGGGACCTTAAGAACTAGAAGGAAAATATTGAATGTATCTTATAATTTCTATATTCCCTTAATACATTAATGGTGGGTTTTAAAACCTGTATATTGGAAGGTTCAAGTTGAAGATGGTGGGACTCATTAGTTCTGGATATTATTCATGGAAATATTACATAGACCTAGATTAGGAATATATTTAACCAATAGTTTTACCTGGGTATTTTATGATTGATGGAGACTAGGGAATTCATGACCTTGGAGTAGGTTGACTAATCCATACTGGAATACTCTACTTAGTTTTCCAAGTTGGTTCATCTTTAACCCGAGTCCTTACAAACGACTAAATGGTGGTGCATCATTTTTATATGGTATTTAAGTAAAAAATAGGTTGAGTATTATTCTTATATGCTTTCCCACCTATGAATAAGTGTTTGATAAGGAGGATATTGTAAAGTTATATATTTTAGGGCTGGCTAGTATGAGTCGTACCCCAACCACCATAGGTGGGAGCCAAAGTTTCTCTTTAGGGAAAAAGAGGAAGCATGGGGAGTCACAATAGAGTACTAGTGAGAGTGTGTAGTGTACCCCTAACCATGTTTCATTGAATTCATTATGGAGAATACCAATTTTTTGTTATTAATATGGGAAGTTTGGGAATTCCAAATAGGACTAATAGGAATATTTGAGGAACTATCACCGATGTAGATGTTTGGGACATATTTAGTGATATTACAGGCAATATCTCTAGGTAATTAAAGGGTTTCCACTCATACTCTGGGTTCTTAGGTGAAACTATATGTTTCAAAGTAGGAGAGATATCATTCAGAATTGAAAGAAGAATCTCATTCCATCGAGAATCCTCGGAGTGGGCCTAAATTTGGGTGCCTATTTGTGGTGGATCATGAGTCAGAAGAGTTAAAGGAAAAGACAATAAATGCCATAGGTGTGGTGTTTATTACTTCTTATATTACCATGAATATATTTTATACATTTGTATCTCATTCATTTATCTCATCTAATTTTATTGATGCCTTGGGACTACAGCATGATTTTATGTCATATGTTATGGATATCTCCACTAAATTGGGTAAGAAAAGATAGTTTGGATTTAATTGATCTAAGTGTCATGTGATCATCACCAATGTTGTGGTTAATAGGATTTCTTAGTTATGTATCTAGACATATTTGACCTTATATTCAGTACGGATTGGGTGGTGAGTGTAAAATACCAGATAGATCATTACTACTATAATGTTTTTTTCTCTCATGTTGGGAAAACACATGTGTTTTAGGGAGAGTTGGATTCAAGGTCTGGTAGAGTAGGTATAATTTTCCTAGTGGTGGGGTCTCTTTCATGTTAGTTTTCTAAGATACTTCTTAATATCATCAAATGGGGTTTAAGTGACCAACTTTCATTGGGGGTGGATAGGTACCTCAGGGTCTTACCTGATGATTTATCTAGGATTCCACATCGATGGGAGGTAGATTTCACCATCAACCTACTCCTTCGGATGGTACCCATATATTTTCAATCTTACTTAATAGACATAACTAAGTTTAAGGAGTTAAAGGTTCTATTAAAATATTTTGAGAGTATGGGATTCATTAATACTAGAGTGTTACTATGGACATCATCTATGCTCTTCACAAAGAAGGAAGATTTGATCCTCCTTTGAATTCACTACTAGAAGCTCAATGTGGTAAATACAAATAATAATTATATTTTACCTCAGATTGATGATTTTTATGATAAAATCATGGGTGCCTGGTTGTTTTCAAAGATTTACCAGAGATCAGGGTACCACCAGTTGATGGTGAAGGATATGAACATTCCCAATACCACCTTATAGAGTTGATATAGGTATTTTAAGTAACTAGTTATGTTTTTTGTCTCACTAATTCCCTTTATATTTTTATGGAATTGATGAATCATATTTTTATTAGTATCTTTATTTCTTCATGGTGGTATTTTTTGATGATATCATATTTTACTCCCTTGTGAAGGAGGATAATGAGGAACATTTTTACATTGTCTTGGGGACCTTGAGGGACCACCACCTTTATTCATAGTTATCCAAAGTATAGTTTTGGATTGATTAGTTTAATTTCATGGGTCATGTGGTGTATTAAATTATTATTTCAATGGAATTACAGAAGATTGAGTCTATGATATCTTAAGAGTGACCCAATAATGTATTTGGATCCAGAGTTTTTTGGGCCTAGTAGGGTATTATAGAAAATTTTTGTATGATTTTTCTAGTATAGAGTCTCCTTTGATAGATCTGAACTATAAGGGTGTGAAATTTGAATGGGTAGAAAATTTCAATATTCCTTTGAGGACTTGAAAGTGAGGTTGACTTCAAATCCTATTTTGATCCTCACGAAACCATGAATTGGGTAAGATATGTATTTTGACACCAAAAATATGATGTTTGGGTGTGTGCTAATGTTGGATGACCACATGGTATCCTATGGCTAATTTAAATTGTTCCCTCATGAAAATAACTACCCCAATAAAGACTTTGAGTTAGTGGTAGTGATGTATGATTTGAAAATGTGGCACCACTACTTCTTCAGGGAGAAGTTCACAGTGTATTCTCACCAAAAAAAAGTTTGAAGTATATCATTAACCAATAGGATCTGAATCATAGAAAAAGACAGTGGGAATATTACCTTTAGAAATTTTATTTTTATTTGGATTATACTCCAGGAAATAGGAATGTGGTAGTTGATGTGTTGAGAAGGAAAATATTGACTCAAGTAGTAAAAGGTATGAGTAGGAATAGGGTTTAATAATCTTGTTTGTTAAGATTCATTTGGAAGTGGAAGAGGAGGATGGATATTTTTTTTAATAGTGTATAGGTTGCCTCCTCTCTTGATGACTAGATCTAGCTAGGGTAGGAATCAAATTCTAACTATCATAAAATTAGAGGAATCATAAATAGTGGGTAGACCTCATGAGATTTGTCTCATTCTCTTGGTGGAATCATATATTTTAAAAATAAGTTTGTAGTTCCTTTAGATTTAAGGTAGGATAAAATTAGTGATGGTCACCACTCCATCTATGCCATCAATTTTTGGGAAACCAAGATGTTCTATGATCTGAAACACTGATATTGGTGGCTTGGGATGAAATGATTAGTTGTATATTTTATATCTTGGTGCCTCACTTAATATAAAATCAATGTTAAGAAACATAATCTAGTTAGGTTGTTTCATCCTCTCTTGATCGCGATGTTTAATGGGATGAGATCTCTATAGATTTTAGTATCTAATTACAGTGATCACATAGTAGGAATGATGATATATGGGTAATTATAAATTGATTAATGAAATCAACCTATTTTATTCCCATCAGGGAGTCAATGAAGATAAAAGACCTTTGGTGTCTTTACATAAAAGAAATTGTTTGGCTTCATAGTGTTCCTTTAGCAAATGTTTTGTATTTATATCCACACTTCAAATATTGTTTCTAGAAGTGACTTCATGAGGCTTTAGGATATTAGTTGAAATTAATCATGACCAACCATCTGTAGACCAATGGCTAGATGAATCGGGCTATCCAAATTCTTGAGTATATACTCTAATCTTGTGTCCTTGACATTTTAGTCTCATGGGAGAATAATTTTAACTGGGTTAAGTTCTCCTATAATAATAGCTACTAATCCTTAGTAAATATGGATCCCTTCGATGCCCTATATAGATGGTCATATAGGTCTCCTCTTTGTTGTTATGATATGGGTGATTGCTCATTTTTGAGACAGAGTATCATTTAGGTGATGACAAGTAGGATTTAGCTAATCCAAAAAAGGTTAAAAATGGATTTGAGTCACCACAAATCTTATGTTGTCTTTCATTATCATCTTCTGTAGTTTGATGTAGGTGATCGAGTGTTTCTTAGAGTCTCTCCTCATCCGGGCACTACTATTTGAGGAATCAGGGTAAGTTAGCATCACACTATATCAATCCTTTCAAGATTTTGGATCATCTTGAGAAGGTGACATACTAGTCGGCCTTGTCATCCCATATTTCATCGATTCATGATATATTCCATTTTTTCAGTTGAATAAGTACTATCTTGACCCATTTCATGTGGGGGAATGGGAGAGTTTATACATGGAACCTGACACCTCTGTGAAATTCTATTCATATTATGGATCATTAGATTAATATGCTTCAAGGTAAAATTATTCCTTTAGTCTATGTGATGTGGAATTATGGTTAGGATAGCCATGAGACTTGGGAGTAGGAGGCCTTGGTGAAAGAGTAGTAGCCTCATATTTTTTTTAATCCAATCCTTGATGGATTTATAGGTGTATAAATTAGATTGGTGGGGATAATTGTCACACCTATTAGGTCACTGGTATATATTTAATTGGTATTTTTACTTTATTTTATGTTTTCTATTTATTTCCCAAAATTTTGAGGCCAAAATTAGAATTTCGTAGAAATCGTCTTTAGGTGAAATATTAGTATTAACCATTGTTTCGTCTGGAAATTCAGATGACCTTGTTTGTTTAAGGTTCAAACTTTCCAATCGGTTTCTAACGGGTCTATTTGTATAACCAGAAACACCCAATGATTCTATATCCATTTGGACCTACATTCCAAAGGTATGTTCTCATTAGTTGTGGACCGATGAGGCTTAAGAATTTGCATTGGTCAAGAGGATGGTAGGTCAGGCTCATCACACCTTTTTGGGGGGAATTATTTCCTACTCCGGGACTCTCTTATAGATTTAAGTTATATTCATGAATCCTTATTAATTCACCAAGAAAAAAAATGAGTTATACTTTAGATTTGGCAATCGATGATTGATATGTATGGGATTTAGAGAATATTTTATATGTATTTGAGGTTCTTCGTCGATGGAGAATCATCTGTATGTATTAGAGATTCTTAGTGAATGGTATCCTTCAATACATTATATAGAAATCTCTTGGTCATTATGATGATCATACTAGTTTTAAATCCACTCAGTGGGGCACTTGAAGTTTATTGTCATTCAGAAATACATGGATTATTTTAGAGTTGGGATCGTACCCGCAGATGGGCTACCTACGTATCCTTGTTAAGAATGAATCAGAACTCACGTAGTTCGATAAGAAGGATATAGTTTAACATCATATGGAACAGAAAATAATTAATTAATGATGGGCTTGAACCTTAGAAAGGCTTCCTACGTACTCTACTTTTAAGTCAGAGATCAAATTCCATGTACTTCGAGTGAATAAATATGGGTCTTATGCATGGTTAACGTCCCAAAAAGAGATGTCATGATTAATTTTACACTCTAAGATCACGTGAGTCATGCTCAGTGTAAGAAACAATAGGTATTAGTAAACCTGACGATTTTTCCATGAAATATGCAGTTATAAGAAATGATGTGGGGATTACGTATGTATGACTACCCAAGTAGATGAAGACTAGGACTTATTTCAGGAAAGAAGAGCAGGAGAAGGGTCCATAAAGGTATTTATACTTTTATAGAGATTTGGAGTTTTAACCCAGGGCTTACTCATAAGGAGGATGCACAAATTAAAGGGGACTTGTAACTTGGGGCTTACTCCTGAGAAGGAGGCCCAAATAAAAAGGGACTTATGATTGGGGATTATTCATGAGAAGGATGCCCAAATCAAAATAAATTAAGATTGGGGATTACTCCTGAGGAGGATGCCCAATGTTAAAGGAAATTATGACTGGGGCTTACTCCTGATAAGGAGGCCCAGGTTAAGGGGACTTGTGGCTTACTCCTGATAAGGATTACCTAATTAAAGGAATTTTTGATTGGGGATTATTCCTAAAAAGGAGGCCCAAACTAAGGGAACTTGGGACTTACTCTTGAGGAAGATGCCCTAAATCAAAAGATATTATCATCTTAAAGGATGAGGTTATATGGAGGAAAACTCTAACTCTAATGACATAAATCTTGTAAGTCACGTGGTTTTGGGAGAGGTTCTCATAGAATTCCTTTCAGATAAGGAAGCCAACAAATGAACCATGCCATAAATGGATTTGAAAAGGGGTTCGAGGGCTAATATATTGAAGAGGAGAGGTGAACAGGAGATATGCACGCAAATAAAGTTGGCACGCAAGTCTTGGTCGTGCAAATGTACTTGCGCGACATGGGTTCACCTGGGCGACGAAGAATCTGTAGGTTAATACTTGGGTGAGACTTAAATCAAGCCTTTAGTATTATCTTAAGATGTTTCTAAAATGGTGGTGCACAATTTTCATCGAAAGGGTAGGGTGGTGCACAAGTGTTTCTATTTTTAAGGAGGTATGGACACTTAGGCGCACAAGTGTTGATGAATTCCAAACACTTAGGCCTTATTCTACTCCTTCAGGTCTTCCATTCTAGGTAAAAAGTTACCTTAGAAGCTTTCAGAAGATTTGAGTTGAAGATTAGGGCGACCAAATCTTGGATTTGACTTTTGGAAAATCTGTCCTTGAAATGGGGGCCCACTAGGACTATTTATAGGCCACCTTGCACCTTGGGAGAAAAATCAAATAGGGCATCCAAGTGAGCTGTGCGACCCATAGGTGGTGCGCAAGTGACTTGCGCGCCTCACTCCAAATGGGATCTTGGTCCATGATTTCATCAATTTTTTTTATGTTCTTCAAAGGGTGACCCTCTTTGTGCTTAAGGTATTCGCCTTTTCCATTCTTTGGACTATGCGACAGAAAGGAGTGTCAACAAAATTCCCCCCTCAGAGTTAGATATGAAAAGAAAAGAGGATCTGGCTCTGAGGTAAAGCCTGAGAAATCAAGGGTATGTAGCACGCAATTTTGGCACACAGATGATGGGGTTTGGCGGTTTTGGATATCAATAAATCCATGTCGCAGTGAAACAAGTCATTCGAAGGAGGGATCAAGAGAAAAGGTGCCATCAAGACCTGATCAGAGCTAGATTGCTGACCAATATTAGTGAATTTCAGGCTATAGTGTCCCGTGATGAGGCTGATCATGCTGCAAAGCTGAAGGAACTGAAGTAGAAGATCAAGGAGAAGATTGTCCAGTAGTTTCACCTTCATCAAGAGCTAGATGTTGTTACTGGGGAGCTTGACCAGCTTTATAATTTTTTGGACGAATTCCAAGAGAATGGTATAAAATCCATCATAGATTTCAAAGAATCACTTCTTCGAGCTGAAGAGATTGAACCCGGTCGAGTAAATGAACTTCAAGTGGCTGCTGATGAAGCTCGGGATGCTGTGAAATAGATGAGAAATCATGTTGAAAGTCTTCTGTAATCTCTTCATTTTCTTGATAATTTCTCTTATTTTTACCTAGGACAATGGGCCTAGTAAACATAGTTTGATTTTTACTATGTTTATATAAAAAACCCCACAAACTTTGTATCTTTAATTGCTCAATATTTCCTAAATCATAAAAAATGTGCATTTAGCGAGCTGGGACTCGACTTTTGTTCAGAGTACCCTTTACAGGTTCCCAATTTAATGAGTACCATGTCTTTTGTTATTGGAAGTTTAAATTCATGCATGTTGGACTATAAAAATTCTAATATTTAAGGTCGAATAGCTTTGACCGAATGGATGATATTGACTCAATTCTTGATAATTTTTTTTGAAACATATTACCATATTCAAGTATGGAGGGGGAAAATTGTAAACTGTGACTTGAGAAATTTTGAATCTGAGGAATGACATGGGAAAAGAGCTAAAAGTTATTAGAGGAAGTCTTTAAGAATGAAGTTACCACTACTTGACAAACCCATTATGGAGGCTGAATTAAGCAGGGCCAACTAAGGCATATGCTGCATAGTTGTTGGGCAAAAATCACTCAAGGTAACATTGTAGTATTTTTGGGTTGATTGTGTTTGTTTACAAAGTAGGTTTCCATGGAGAATTGTCGAGTTTCAGAGAATTTGTTGACAATCCATGTTGACAAAGAACGATGACAAAGGAATGGATGATCTGGAGGCGGTACAAAAGAGCAGTACAAGGTGGAGCTGTTTACCAGTGTTTGCCAAATTTTTGGGGTCCAAAATTTGGAGTTTGGTGAGCATTGTGAAAATAGGATATCCATGAAGATCATAATTAAATATGGAAAAGGCATGAATTTCACGAAGAGAGGATTCGTGGTTTGTAATTCTCGAAGACAACAAAAATAGAGGTGGTGATGCTTCGCGGTTACGACGAGCTTCGCGAATGGAAGCGTTGAAAGGAAATGTGAGGGAGTTTCATGGCGGTAGCGCAAAGTAAATGATGGAACGCTCCGCGATTACGATGAGCTCCGCAATCGTAAAATTGCCGTGGTGCTTCACGATTTAGACAGAATTCCGGCGGAAACTTCGGAGATTCGCGATTTGAGATGATGTGGTGTTGAATTTGCGCGGAAAGTTTGAGGGTTGGTAGAATCGCCTATAAATAGAGGTCGACCCCCTCAAGAGAAGTAGAGAGAATTTTCAGAGAAAATCATTTGCTCTCGGTTCGCGAAGGTAGTTCGTGTAGCCTGTGTGCTTCGCGAAATAAGAGATTCGCGGCGGCTATTGTTGTAACACCCCAAGCTTCCACGGTACGTTTCCCTTCGAATAATGCGATAGCGTGTGTTGTACGCAACCTCGAGTTCTAACACACACCACAACTAATTAAACTAGCCGTTGTAAATAGTTATACCTACTTTTTGAAATCATATATATTTTATATTTCAAAATGGACTTCATTTTTGGATTCGGAATATCGAAATTATCCTAGGGTGAAATTTTGGTACTTTTCGGATAACTTTTATATTTTGATGAATAGTGAAAATTACTAAATTTTAATTAAAAACAACTTTTTTA
The DNA here is from genome assembly GCA_963277665.1 of Viscum album. NCBI lineage: Eukaryota > Viridiplantae > Streptophyta > Magnoliopsida > Santalales > Viscaceae > Viscum > Viscum album. Next base: position 520,813,611 of record OY728141.1, read on the forward strand.
ATCAAAATAATTAATAGTGATAAAGTATGAATTTGAGTGGTTTTAAAGTATATTTAGAATATATTTTTACTATTTAATATAATGTTGGTCATTGGACATAATTTTACAATTAAACCGAACATAAACAAGTGTCAATCTTTTGATAGTTATTATCTCTTAAAAACACGCTTTTTGTTTTGACAGCGGGAATTAATTTTAAATTAATTTCTGCCACTTCTGTGTTTTGAATTTAGGAAAATGGATTCCATATTTGGAATCAGGATGTTCAAATTGTGTAAATAGGTAACTTTTATTTTTAGACATTTTGAATAATTACTGCGGTAAATATTTTATTTACCATGGTTAAGGGTAAATCCGGTAAATAAGGGTTAAAAAAATAATATTATAATAATACTAAATTACCCTAAAAACGTGTCTTAACCCTATTGGTTGATAGATGGTCGACCATGGACATCTTTGTGTCAATTTTGGGACCCCATGGATCCACTTGTAAGTGATAATGACACTTTATTTTAATTTAGTTAAAATGAATACAAAAATGACACAAGCATATATCTTTTAGAACAACAATTTTTACATAGGGTTATATATGTTGGATTTTAGATTATAAATATTAATTAGAAAGCTAAAAAGATTTCCTACATAATGATATTTTATTTATAATTTTTAGACATTAAATAATTTATTTTATTTATGACACAATGATGATGCAGTAATTACTATAATAGTGAAAAATTAAAATAATTGATATTATAAATACCCAAATAAATATAATATGAAACTTTTAATGAATTAAACTAATTTTCTAGGCTAATATGATATATTAGGATTGATTTAATGGACTTTGTTCGAAGTAATCAATCTGTTATGAGTTTCACAAAAATCAACTATTGAATAGTGTCAAAATTGACATAAAAGAGTTCTTAAAACAAATATTATATTATTAATTGATATTAAATTCCTAAAAATCTAAGGTTCGGCCAAGAGACTTATATCATGATAGGTTAATCATTAATGGACCACTTGGGGGTCGCTTGGATGTATATAGTAAGTTTATTAACCATATTATATAAAAATACAAAGAGACATTGTAAAAGTGAAACTAATTAACTTAGAGTTAATACTTAAAGATAAGGTTAATATAAGTACCCAAACCTGTCTAAATTCTATTGGATGAGTTGTTTTTTACCTATCCCCACCTTAACCTTTGAATAATAAGCTTTGGAGCCATTAGAAACCGAATATGAATTTATTATAAATTAATATTTCTAACTTTTCCAAAGGTGCCCCTCACCCCTCTTATAAAAGGGCACTCCTCCTTCTCATTTCTTCACACCTTCAAAGCCTTTTTGTTCGGCCAAACTCTGCCCCAATACTCTCCCAACATCCCTCACTACAACCTAGAGGCCTTAGTTTGATCAGAAAGCCAACCTAAGGAGCCCTTTTGATCAAATCAAAAGGAAGAACCCGAAGAAGAGGTAATGATTTCACCACCCTTTTCTAAGTTCATTTCTTCTTCCACTTCTTCTTCCTTTGTTCTTACCATTCTAAAATAATAACTCCAGTATCTCACATATACTGTGATGTTATTATAAGTATGGTACAACCATATTCAGTATTCTATCCACCCTTTGAATAACATGTCACCATACGTGCGTACGTACGGCTTACCGTCTCCACGTCGTGGTGTAATTGTTATTCAATATAATATTATTTGGATGGGTATAATAATGATGTGTAACTCATGTAAATAATAAATATAACATGTTAATGATTCTGTATATATGATATACCATTCATTTATATATTATTTTAATATCAAAAGAATGATATTGTCGCTCGTGCGTACGTACGGACTACCGTCTCCACGAACGCGATGAGATTCATTCTCCATCGTATCCATTCAAGTATAATTATCATTTTATGATTTAAAAATGATGTTTAAGGACTTGATATCATTCTGGATATGAATAAGATACAACAAACATGGCTTATGTAACAAAACATATAAAAGAAAATGAGTAAGTTAACACCCGAAATGATGATAATTCTAAGATATTATTAATAAATCAATGTTAAAAGATCATATATGATATCATATTAATATATATGATTCTTGTATAATTTAATAACAATTATTTCACCATTATACAGGAGGTTAACCTACCCCAACCAAGGAAAAGTACAAGGTAAGGGTTATTTCACAATCTCTTCATTATCCGAGGTTGTATTATACGTAATAATCTACTGGGATCTCTTTAACATCCACATCCATGTTTCTTTGAAATGTATTTCAAAACATTTTTACTATTTACAAGAATATTGGTTAAAGTCATTTATACCCTTGTTTGACTTTTTATAAGAGGTTTATAAAGGAATCTTTCCGTCGTTTTCAAAACAAGGTCCTTTTTAACCTTTTCGACTGAATTGAGGTAAGAATGTTTTTTTTAACTTATACGGCGGGTGCGGTTATTTTCCGCCATTATAAAATCGTCGAAGCTTTCCATACAAGATTATAAGAATATTTTCAAAGAAAATGTTTTATTTTATATGGATCTTAAATGATTTCAAAATAAAAGGAGATACTTCTTTAAAAAGAATTTTGATTTCATCTATGTCAACATCCTTTGATGGATTTTAAGATTATTTGAAGTTGATTTATTATGATACAAAACTTCTATATTGTATTGAAGGTTTTGTGATATGTTTGACTGTGGATGTTCTATTTTTATACCATTCATAGTTTATGGTGAAATTATTGACATTTCGTATGCTAGTTCTAATACGAATGTTTATGTTATGTTTAAACCTTTTCATATGGGAATGCATTGGACTTAATAAGTGACGGGTGGAGCCCGCTATAGCTCCTCGATGCATCGGTAGGTCTCATGAGACAAACTAGTGTCTTGGCACAAGGCCTTGACAAAATCTTATTTGTAGTCTTGGCACGAGGCCTTGGCTATGTGGTTATGATAGTCTGGCATTATGCATTCCAACATTATGAAAGTGGTTATTGATATTGCATGTGATTATTCGATTAGTAGAATATCCATGTGAACAAGTAAATGGCATTATTTCATTTTACTTTTGCCATACTATGTTGAAGTTCAATTTTAAAAGGCTTTTGTTTTAGTAATTCATTGCCTTAAATGTTTATGCTTATTTTGAATGTTCCGCTATATTGTTATCCTTACTGGGCATTTGAGCTCACCCCTTTTCTATGTTTTATTTTTCCCAGGTAGTGAAGAAGTAATTTATGAATGACTTACAGGGATATTATGAGGGGTTAATAGTGTGGATATGAAGACTTTGTTGTTGTAGTAGTTTTTCACTTTGAAATGTAATGTAAAACTTTATGATTATATCTAGTGTTTCCAAGGCTACTAAACCAATCGGTCTTTCGAGATTTGATCTTTCTTGTGATTATGACAATGTTACGAAGTAATGCACCGACTCTGGGTAGCTGGGGTCGGGGTGTTACAGTTGGTATCAGAGGAAGTTTAGTATTAACCTTGGAAGCTAGATTTAGATAAACTCTGATTAGAGCACGTAGACCTAAGATGAACTTTGAGGATTAGTATAGAAGAACTTCCTAGAATTTTGGTATTGTAGAGATTTTGTGAGTTTTCCGAGCAATACATCCCTGTCTGGATACGAGCAGGTAGAGGCGGCTCTGGCACAGATGTACCTAGGGGTAAAACCCGAAAACACCGCTTTGAGCTAGACTCGAATGGGAACTGGTGCACGACAACGGGCCTTGCTGCACTCTTGGTTACGACACTCCCGGGGGATATGCTTAGGATAACTCTCATTTTCTTTACAAATCATTTTGAAGGGATTATGAGTATATACTTCCTCAAAGAAAACATTTTTATGATTATGGATTATATCCATAAATAGTTCAATTTATGTTAAGTGTTTTATAAGTATGGGATTATGTATTTTGATTCATAAACTGATCTAGTTTATGCCATTGTTTAGAAATGGCGCCTAGTGGAAGAAATGGAAACCGTATCAATGCACGCACTCCATGTAGGGATTGCCCTCCTGCTCAAGATAATTATAGTGGGGCTGGTGATGCAACTGGTGCTGATCAGCTAATCACCGTACTGGGACAACTTACTCAGGTTATGAATAATAACCTTACCCGTATGGAGCACCCTGATCCGCAGCGTGGAGGATCAATGTTAGATCGATTCATGAGACAACAACCACCAACGTTCAATGGGAGTACAAATCCCTTAGTAGCTGAGCAATGGATATTTTCCCTAGAGAAAATATTTCAGGCTTTGGGGAGTAGTGAAAGGGAAAAAGTTACCATGGCAGTTTACCGCCTCACTGGAGATGCTGATCAATGGTGGTCATTGATTCAAAACATGAAGGAAGATGATGAAGTATCAAACATGGAATGGAGGGAGTTCAAAGATCTGTTTTTAGAAAAATACTTTCCTCGCGACCATCGAGCAGATATGGAAAGGCAATTTCTGAGTCTGAGACAAAAGGAGGATGATAATGTCACAAAGTATGAGGCTAACTTTACAAGGTTAGCGAGGTATGCTGGAGATTATATTCGCAACCCAAGAAGTAAGATTGATCGTTTCTTTGATGGGTTAAAACCATTTCTCCGTCGAGCATTAGTCTCACAATCCTTTTCGTCGTACGAAGACATTGTCTCATGTGCTATCAAGACCGAAAAAGAATTCTCTAAGTCTTATGACTTTAAAGCAAAGAAAGAGAAGAAGAGACCTTCTGATCAATCTGGGAATGAAAATAAGGGGAAGAAGGGAAAGGTTGAATATCCATCTTGTGGTAAATGCGGGAAGAAACATCCTGGTACTTGCTTGAAGGGAATGGGAGTCTGTTACAAGTGTGGTGAAAAAGGCCACCAAGCTCATGATTGCAAGGGGAAGAAGGAAGCTACCAACGTTCAGTGCTACAATTGCAGGGAGATGGGGCATTATGAAAATGCATGTCCTAAGCGTCAGGAGAACTTACCTCAGAAAAGGACAAGGGATCAAGGCCAGGATTATGCTATCACTACTGCTGAGGTAGAAACTCCGAAAGACGTGGTGGCAGGTAATTTAATGGTTTCCTCAAGTTTAGCAAATGCATTATTTGATTCTGGATCATCGCATTGTTTCATATCTTCCCAGTTTGCTAAGAAAATTAGATATTTCCAATTTGATTTAATAAGGGAGTTGTCAGTTAAAACTCCTAAGGGAAGTATCGTTGCAACAAAGTTTTGTGAATCAGTCCCCATTAGAGCACATAAATTTTCTTTATCTGCTGATCTCATCGTCATACCTATGATTGAGTTTGATATAATCCTCGGTATGGACTGGCTTTCGGACTATGATGCGAAGATTTATTGTAAGAAGAAAGAGGTTACGATTCTTGATGATAATGATAAGGAACACCTTATTTTTAGAGCAGAATCGTCACCACCTAATTCTTATTTAGATCCACCCTCAATAGCTCAACTAAATTCAATTATTGGGGAGGAAGAGAATGAAATAACTGCGGGTGAGGAAAGGAATGTTCAAATAGAGGATGTACCTATTGTGAAAGAATTTGTAGATGTATTTCCAGAAGATTTACCTGGACATCCTCCAGAACGAGAAGTTGAGTTTTCTATTGATTTGATTCCTGGATCAAGGCCTATATCGAAGACCCCTTATAGAATGGCTACTGTAGAGTTAGTTGAACTAAAGAAACAACTAGAGGAATTGAGTAATAAGGGATTTATTCGCCCTAGTGTTTCTCCATGGGGAGCCCCTGTTCTTTTTGTTAAAAAGAAAGATGGATCTATGAGGTTATGTATCGACTACAGGGAGATCAATGCTATAACAATAAAGAACAAGTATCCCCTACCTCGTATTGATGATTTATTTGACCAACTGCATGGAGCTCAATACTTTTCAAAGATTGACCTTCGGTCTGGATACCATCAATTGTGTGTAAAGAAAGAAGACATTCCGAAGACAGCATTTCGAACCAGGTACGGGCATTACGATTTTACTGTAATGCCGTTTGGATTGACTAATGCACCCTCTGTATTCATGGATCTAATGAATAGAGTTTTCAAGGAGTATCTCGATGAATTTGTGGTGGTATTTATTGATGATATCTTGGTATACTCCAAAACCTACGAAGATCATGAAAATCACTTGCGCATTATCTTGAAGACTCTGAGGAGGCATGAATTATATGGGAAGTTTAGCAAGTGTGAATTCTGGCTTCAGGAGATTTCTTTTCTTGGCCATATTGTCTCAAAAGATGGAATCTCTGTTGATCCTTCTAAGACCAAGGCAATCCAAGAATGGCCAGCACCTACGAGTATAACTGAGGTACGCAGTTTTATTGGTTTGGCAGGTTATTATCGACGTTTCGTCCAGAATTTTGCCCGATTGGCTAACCCATTAACGAAGCTCACACGTAAAGGGGTTAAATTTGTTTGGACAAAAGAGTGTGAAGAATGTTTCGAAGAACTGAAGAGAAGATTAGTCAATTCTCCTATATTGACTCTACCATCGGGGAATGATGGGTTCGTTATTTATAGTGATGCATCAAAGAAAGGACTTGGTTGTGTCCTTATGCAGAATGATAGAGTTATTGCCTATGCATCACGACAGTTTAAAATTCATGAACAAAACTATCCTACTCATGATCTCGAGTTAGCAGCAGTGATCTTTGCTTTGAAAATATGGAGGCACTACCTCTATGGTGAAAAATGTGAGATTTATACTGATCACAAGAGTTTGAAGTATATTTTCTCACAAAAAGAACTCAACATGAGGCAAAGGAGATGGATTGAATTACTCAAGGATTATGATTGTACGATACACTACCACCCAGGGAAGGCAAACAAGGTGGCAGATGCTTTGAGTAGAAAAGACCATGGAGTTTTGAACAATATGAGAATTGAAAGGGATCCAATTTTCATGGAGCTAGTGAAGATGGACATGGGAATAACCAGGGAAGGTGAAACATCAATGCTTTTTCAAATGGTTGCCAAACCATCTTTACTAGAAAGGATTAAGAGTTCTCAGACTGATGATGAAGAATTCCAAAAGAAGATTAAAGCTGTGAATGATGGGAGATTGAGAGACTTTGCGTATGAAGGTGGAATTTTGAAATTCGGGAAGAGACTTTGTGTTCCCAATATACCTGATCTAAAAAGGGAATTGCTGGATGATGCTCATAGTTCCAATTTCTCTATACACCCTGGGAGCACCAAAATGTATAGAGATTTGAAGGAACATTTTTGGTGGGACAACATGAAGAGGGAGATTGCTGATTTTGTGTCAAGATGTATGGTTTGTCAACAAGTGAAAGCTGGAAGGCAACAGCCTGGAGGAGTCATGCAACCTCTTCCCATACCAGAGTGGAAATGGGACAATATTACAATGGACTTTGTCATGGGGCTACCAAAGACTCCTAGAAGGAACGATGCAATATGGGTTATTTTTGATCGCCTTACCAAGTCAGCACATTTTCTTGCTATAAGAGAAGATCTACCCCTGGAACGTCTAGCAAGACTATATATTAATGAAGTTGTGAGACTTCATGGAGTACCCCTATCAATTGTTTCGGATCGTGATCCCCGTTTTACTTCAAGGTTTTGGAAAAGTCTTCAGAAATCCCTGGATACTGAACTTCATTTGAGCACTGCTTACCACCCTCAGACAGACGGACAATCAGAACGGACTATTCAGACCTTAGAAGACATGTTGAGATCTTTCTCACTTGATTTTCAGGGTATGTGGGATCAATATTTACCACTGGTAGAATTTTCCTATAACAATAGCTTCCATTCGAGTATACAAATGGCACCATATGAAGCGTTATACGGAAAGAGATGTCGTACACCAACCTGTTGGGATGCTGTTGGTGAAAGAAAACTTGTAGGCCCAGAACTGGTGGAGGAAACGGTGGAAAAGGTGAAGGTAATCCAAAATCACATCAAAGAAGCTCAAAGTAGGCAGAAGAGCTATGCCGATAATCGAAGGAAGGATTTGGAATTTCAAGTCGGTAATCATGTTTTCCTAAAGGTATCTCCATGGAAGGGAGTCATACGTTTTAGAAAGAAAGGTAAATTGAGTCCCAGGTACATCGGACCTTTCGAAATTCTAGAACGAATTGGGGCTGTAGCTTACCGATTGGCAATGCCGCCAAGTCTCTCCAAAGTTCACGATGTGTTCCACGTATCTCTGTTGAGAAAATACATGCCTGACCCAACGCATGTACTCACCTATGAAGAATTAGAACTGGAACCTGATCTGTCTTATTGCGAAGAGCCCGTCAAGATTCTTGATACAAGAGAACAAGTACTGAGAAACCGGACGACGCGTCTGGTAAAAGTTTTGTGGAGAAATCATAAGATGGAAGAGGCAACGTGGGAACCTGAGGAACTTATGATGAAGAACCACCCGAGTCTTTTTATACAGTAATACCCTAGAAATTGCGAGGACGCAATTATTTGAAGGAGGGGAGAATGTAACACCCCAAGCTTCCACGGTACGTTTCCCTTCGAATAATGCGATAGCGTGTGTTGTACGCAACCTCGAGTTCTAACACACACCACAACTAATTAAACTAGCCGTTGTAAATAGTTATACCTACTTTTTGAAATCATATATATTTTATATTTCAAAATGGACTTCATTTTTGGATTCGTAATATCGAAATTATCCTAGGGTGAAATTTTGGTACTTTTCGGATAACTTTTATATTTTGATGAATAGTGAAAATTACTAAATTTTAATTAAAAACAACTTTTTTAATCAAAATAATTAATAGTGATAAAGTATGAATTTGAGTGGTTTTAAAGTATATTTAGAATATATTTTTACTATTTAATATAATGTTGGTCATTGGACATAATTTTACAATTAAACCGAACATAAACAAGTGTCAATCTTTTGATAGTTATTATCTCTTAAAAACACGCTTTTTGTTTTGACAGCGGGAATTAATTTTAAATTAATTTCTGCCACTTCTGTGTTTTGAATTTAGGAAAATGGATTCCATATTTGGAATCAGGATGTTCAAATTGTGTAAATAGGTAACTTTTATTTTTAGACATTTTGAATAATTACTGCGGTAAATATTTTATTTACCATGGTTAAGGGTAAATCCGGTAAATAAGGGTTAAAAAAATAATATTATAATAATACTAAATTACCCTAAAAACGTGTCTTAACCCTATTGGTTGATAGATGGTCGACCATGGACATCTTTGTGTCAATTTTGGGACCCCATGGATCCACTTGTAAGTGATAATGACACTTTATTTTAATTTAGTTAAAATGAATACAAAAATGACACAAGCATATATCTTTTAGAACAACAATTTTTACATAGGGTTATATATGTTGGATTTTAGATTATAAATATTAATTAGAAAGCTAAAAATATTTCCTACATAATGATATTTTATTTATAATTTTTAGACATTAAATAATTTATTTTATTTATGACACAATGATGATGCAGTAATTACTATAATAGTGAAAAATTAAAATAATTGATATTATAAATACCCAAATAAATATAATATGAAACTTTTAATGAATTAAACTAATTTTCTAGGCTAATATGATATATTAGGATTGATTTAATGGACTTTGTTCGAAGTAATCAATCTGTTATGAGTTTCACAAAAATCAACTATTGAATAGTGTCAAAATTGACATAAAAGAGTTCTTAAAACAAATATTATATTATTAATTGATATTAAATTCCTAAAAATCTAAGGTTCGGCCACGAGATTTATATCATGATAGGTTAATCATTAATGGACCACTTGGGGGTCTCTTGGATGTATATAGTAAGTTTATTAACCATATTATATAAAAATACAAAGAGACATTGTAAAAGTGAAACTAATTAACTTAGAGTTAATACTTAAAGATAAGGTTAATATAAGTACCCAAACCTGTCTAAATTCTATTGGATGAGTTGTTTTCGACCTATCCCCACCTTAACCTTTGAATAATAAGCTTTGGAGCCATTAGAAACCGAATATGAATTTATTATAAATTAATATTTCTAACTTTTCCAAAGGTGCCCCTCACCCCTCTTATAAAAGGGCACTCCTCCTTCTCATTTCTTCACACCTTCAAAGCCTTTTGGTTCGGCCAAAATCTGCCCAAATACTCTCCCAACATCCCTCACTACAACCTAGAGGCCTTAGTTTGATCAGAAAGCCAACCTAAGGAGCCCTTTTGATCAAATCAAAAGGAAGAACCCGAAGAAGAGGTAATGATTTCACCACCCTTTTCTAAGTTCATTTCTTCTTCCACTTATTCTTCCTTTGTTCTTACCATTCTAAAATAATAACTTAAGTATCTCACATATACTGTGATTTTGTTATAAGTATGGTACAACCATATTCAGTATTCTATCCACCCTTTGAATAACATGTCACCATACGTGCGTACGTACGGCTTACCGTCTCCACGTCGTGGTGTAATTGTTATTCAATATAATATTATTTGGATGGGTATAATAATGATGTGTAACTCATGTAAATAATAAATATAACATGTTAATGATTCTGTATATATGATATACCATTCATTTATATATTATTTTAATATCAAAAGAATGATATTGTCGCTCGTGCGTACGTACGGACTACCGTCTCCACGAACGCGATGAGATTCATTCTCCATCGTATCCATTCAAGTATAATTATCATTTTATGATTTAAAAATGATGTTTAAGGACTTGATATCATTCTGGATATGAATAAGATACAACAAACATGGCTTATGTAACAAAACATATAAAAGAAAATGAGTAAGTTAACACCCGAAACGATGATAATTCTAAGATATTATTAATAAATAAATGTTAAAAGATCATATATGATATCATATTAATATATATGATTCTTGTATAATTTAATAACAATTATTTCACCATTATACAGGAGGTTAACCTACCCCAACCAAGGAAAAGTACAAGGTAAGGGTTATTTCACAATCTCTTCATTATCCGAGGTTGTATTATACGTAATAATCTACTGGGATCTCTTTATCATCCACATCCATGTTTCTTTGAAATGTATTTCAAAACATTTTTACTATTTACAAGAATATGGGTTAAAGTCATTTATACCCTTGTTTGACTTTTTATAAGAGGTTTATAAAGGAATCTTTCCGTCGTTTTCAAAACAAGGTCCTTTTTAACCTTTTCGACTGAATTGAGGTAAGAATGTTTTTTTTAACTTATACGGCGGGTGCGGTTATTTTCCGCCGTTATAAAATCGTCAAAGCTTTCCATACAAGATTATAAGAATATTTTCAAAGAAAATGTTTTATTTTATATGGATCTTAAATGATTTCAAAATAAAAGGAGATACTTCTTTAAAAAGAATTTTGATTTCATCTATGTCAACATCCTTTGATGGATTTTAAGATTATTTGAAGTTGATTTATTATGATACAAAACTTCTATATTGTATTGAAGGTTTTGTGATATGTTTGACTGTGGATGTGCTATTTTTATACCATTCATAGTTTATGGTGAAATTATTGACATTTCGTATGCTAGTTCTAATACGAATGTTTATGTTATGTTTAAACCTTTTCATATGGGAATGCATTGGACTTAATAAGTGACGGGTGGAGCCCGCTATAGCTCCTCGATGCATCGGTAGGTCTCATGAGACAAACTAGTGTCTTGGCACAAGGCCTTGACAAAATCTTATTTGTAGTCCTGGCACGAGGCCTTGGCTATGTGGTTATGATAGTCTGGCATTATGCATTCCAACATTATGAAAGTGGTTATTGATATTGCATGTGATTATTCGATTAGTAGAATATCCATGTGAACAAGTAAATGGCATTATTTCATTTTACTTTTGCCATACTATGTTGAAGTTCAATTTTAAAAGGCTTTTGTTTTAGTAATTCATTGCCTTAAATGTTTATGCTTATTTTGAATGTTCCGCTATATTGTTATCCTTACTGGGCATTTGAGCTCACCCCTTTTCTATGTTTTATTTTTCCCAGGTAGTGAAGAAGTAATTTATGAATGACTTGCAGGGATATTATGAGGGGTTAATAGTGTGGATATGAAGACTTTGTTGTTGTAGTAGTTTTTCACTTTGAAATGTAATGTAAAACTTTATGATTATATCTAATGTTTCCAAGGCTACTAAACCAATCGGTCTTTCGAGATTTGATCTTTCTTGTGATTATGCCAATGTTACGAAGTAATGCACCGACTCTGGGTAGCTGGGGTCGGGGCGTTACAATTGTTGCTCCACGAAAGTTGCGCACTCCGCATTGGCTTAGTGATCTTCACGAGGGAAGTTTCTCTGCAACGACTTGAGCATCGTGGTAGTGCTTCACAGTAGAGCTTCGCGAGGGTGCATCGCTAAAAGTCAAGAGCATCGCGAAGTCTTGTTTGAGATTCATGAAATTGGTAGCCTAGCGAAGTAGGGTTCTTTGCGAAAGTGTTTCCAAAGTGAATTTCCCAGTGGTTAAGAGGAAAAGTGGTATTCATCAGTGGATGAAAGTTGGACTATAATAGAGCATCCATCAATAGTTAAGGATGCATGTATTCATTCAAATGAAGAGACCTACAGGTCTATAAACTGTGAGTGGATTCCCTTCCAGAGTAGTGAGCTTAGGAAGAAGAAGAAGGTGATCCTCTCCACCGGCAGTGAGCCAGAGAAAGAGAAATAGGGAGTGACCCTTGGGAAAGTAGTGAGATGAACCTAAACCTTGCAAAGGCAGTGAGCCTGGGATAGAGTGACTGTACCCAAACATTGTAATCCACAGGTAGTGAAGTATAGTGAAATTTGGTATGACCGGAAACCTATCGGCGTATTCTCCTTGGGTGTAGCCCTTAGTGGTGAACCAAGTAAAATTGTTGTGTCTTGTGCTTTTTTTACTTTCTGTTTATATTGTGCAATAGGAAAAAGAGAGAAGATTGTTTTTCTTAACAGTGAAACAATATCAGAACGGGCATTAATTTCAAATTAGTCATACCCTGATTCACCCCCCCCCCCTCTCAGGGTATTCAGCTTTGTGGACCTAACAATTAGTATTAGAGGGAAGGTTGAAAGTAGTTCTTCTCTCAATGGAGGTCACTAATCATAAAGGGATTCTGATCTTTGATGGGAACAATTTTCAACTATGAAATAATCGGATGCAACACTACTTCTGATCTTTAGGAATGGATGTGTTCATAGCATAAATGCATGGTATAACAGATGACATCAACAGTGGTTCATTATCAGAAGCTGAGCGTAGAGAGATGGATGCTGATTCCAAAGCTATCAATGCCTTAGGGGGAGCCCTCTCCAATCCTATATACACAAGGGTGATTTCATGCAAAATGTCACATGGCATTTGGGAAAAACTATTGAATATATATGAAGGAGATACAAAGGTAAGAGAGGCAAAGCTGCAAGTGCTGTGGAATAAGTATGAAGATCTAAAGATGAACCTGAATGAGTCTGTTGATGCATTTTTTGACAGGGTAAATATTGTTGTGGAAGATATGTGAGGACTTGGTGAAGTCATTAAAGACATAATGATCGTAAAGTGCATCTTGAGGAAGCTTCCACCTCGGTTAAATCCGAAAGTTTCAATACTAGAAGATAAAGATACCAAAGAGCTGACATTGGACAATTTGCATAGTACCTTGGTTGCATATGAAAAGAGGAATGATGATAACGAGGCTGTGGAAAAGGGTAAATCCAAAGATATGGAATTTAAGGCCATGAAGAAGCTCACCATTGAAGATTCTCAGGGAGAAGAAGAGACAGATGAGGTGATGTCATTCCTTTCTTCAAATCTGCAAAGAGGAAAAGGAAAGTTTAAAGGGAAAATTCCACTAGCATGCTTTCAATGTGGAAAGGTTGGTCATCTTGCAGCAAGGTGCCCCAAAAAGTTTCAAGATAACGATAATGATGATGAAAAAGTCGAAATTCCCAGGAAGAAGTCTTCAGCATTTGTGAAAGGGAAGAAAAAAATCAAGAGAAATTTCTTCAAGAAGAAGAATAATCTTTCACAAGAAATAGACTGTTCAGAAGAGTCTGAGGATGAAGAGGTTGAGGAGTTTGAAAATTGTAAAGATCATGGACAAAATGAAATGGTAGCTGTTGTCGGTAGTGCTCAAGAAAAGGAAGAAACTGACGCTGATGAAGAAGAAGAAGAAATTGAAGGAAGAGTTGACATGGAAGCTGAATAAGAAGAATATCTTGAAGAGATAGATATTTGGAGAGAAAAAACAAATAAATCCAACAAGGTGGTACATGATGCCAAACTCTAAATGAAACAGCAGGAAGACGAGAAGTTAGAGATCATAAAAGAAATAGAAAACCTTAAGTCTTCAAGGCCATAGAGAACAGAAAAGGTTGATGAGCATAAGATCAAGATTCAAGAACAAAAAAGGGAGATCGATGTCTTGAATGTAAAATTAAAAGATCACATCAAGCGTGTCGAAGAGCTTGAATAGGAAGTTGTTGTTATGAAAAGAAAAGTCAAATAACAGGAAAAACTTTTGATTCCTAACACATTCTTGGGAAAGCAGGTTATTTTAAATACTGAAAAGACGAAAGAGGATCCTAGTAGTTCAGTAGGGAAGAAGCAGCATTTGATCTCAGATGTTAAAGCAGTTTCAGGGCTTAATCAGAAACAAAAATATGTGACAATTGAAGTCATACCGCAAGCACCAGTCCCAAGACTGAAAGTTGATTTGGGCACAAAGAAGAATCAGATTATTCAGAGTTCCCAAGGGGAAAATCATAGTGCTGAAGTACCACGAAGGAATGCACCATATATCAGGTGTTATTGTTGTAGGAAGATGGGACATTCATAGTATGTGTGTTCCATAGCCAAGAGATATCAAAGGGAACAAGAACAGAGTTAGCAGCCAAACAGAGAACGATTATCCAGAACATATTTTGAAGGACATTGTTTTTGGTGTGGAGGATTTGGACACATGACTAGGTATTTCACTTCGATCATTCATAGAAATATGCCAAAGCAGAATCAAAACGTTCACAATAAGCAGATCAATAAATCCACAGGTGAGTTAAAAATGCAGAATAGATTTGTGGGTATGCAATATGAAGCTGGTCCATCATACTCTGAGAAAGAATAGAAGTCTCAATCTATGCCGAGTGTGAAGGAAAAAGTATGGACCAAGAAGAATAAAGAATAAAAGGAAGTAGTTGTGAAAATTTCCCTTAAAGCATCAGATCGATATGGTGTGTGGATCCTTGACAGTGGTTGCACATCCCACATGACGGGTAATAAGGATCTTGTTACAGGCATAAAATATGACAAAGAAGGAGTTGTCAAATTTGGAAATGATGAAGGCCTAAATATTATTGTCTTAGGGAAATCCAAGTTTGGGGGCAAAGAAATGAGACGTGTTGATGTCTTGGTAGTAGAGGGTCTTAGTCATAACTTACTCAGTGTCAGTTAACTATGTGACTCTGGGCACTCTATCCGATTTACCAAGAATATGTGTGTTGTGAAAGGAAAATATGGAGTAGTTTTTCTGCAGGGAAAAAGGACAAAGGGAAATCTCAACCTTGTAGGTGGGGAATAAGATACATGCCTTTTATCCAGAGAAGAAGAAAACCAGCTATGGCATAAGTGACTTGGTCATCTATGCCAACCATCTATGGAGGATCTGGTAAAGTGTGATGTTTCTAGAGACCTTCCCAAACTATCACGTGATCGCACTCATACGTGTGATGGTTTCCAACAAGGAAATATCATCAGAAAGAAATATAGGCCAAAGGAACAGAAATCAACTAGAGTGCTCGAATTGGTTCATGCTGATGTATGTGGACCAATCTCACCATGAGCTATAAATGGGAAAAGGTACTATGTTCTTTTTATTGATGATTATAGTAGAATGTCCTGGGTATTTGTCATTACCCATAAGACCGAGGTGTTCAGTTGCATAAAGCAGTACAGGAGGGAATCAGAAAGGATGCTTGAGCAGAAAATTTTGAAGTTCCGTACAGATAACGGTACAGAATTCACAAACAGTCAAGTGGAAGAATATCTCGAGAAACATGGGATAATGCATCAAGTTTCATCAGTGAGAACTCCCCAACATAATGGAGTTGTTGAAAGGATAAATCGGATAATCAACAACATGGCCAGAACTATGCTTATTGAAAAGGACCTACCAGAGAAATTTTGGAAGGAAGCAGTTTTGACATTGGTATATATTTCGAACAGGTCTCTGTTGTGTCCGAAGTAAGGGAAGACTCTGTATGAACTGTGGTACGGAAAGAAGCCAACGTTGAAATACTTTCGAATCTTTGGAAGTAAGTGTTTCATTCTCAAAAAAGAAAATCACATGAAGTTTGAGTCCTGAGGAGATGAGGGGATATTCCTTGCATACTCCGGGAAAAGCAAAGCATATAAATGTTTCAACAAAAGGCTGCGAAAAATCATTGAGAGCAATGATGTCACTATAGTTGAAAATGAACAGAATACTCAACGACCCAGTGAACAGTTCCTGGATGAAAGTGATGATGAGGTAAGAAACCCAGGGGGAGCAGAAGTGGCAGAAGCTGACCCATAAGAAGATACTGATGATGAACAAGAAAGTGTCAAGTCTGTGTCTGCGAGGAAGCCAAAGAGTCAAGCTGAAATTGATAGGCAGAATATCATTAGTGATCAGACAGCTCCAGTTCAGAATCGAAGAATGAAATCATTACAGAAAACATCATTTTTGTCTCAAGTGGAGCGGAAATGTTTTTCCGATGCAACTGAAGATGAAAACTGGGTTCAGGATATGAACAAAGAGCTTGATCGGATTGAGAAGAACCAGACATGGGAGATTGTTTCGAGGACAGCAGACAAGAATGTCATCGGGACTAAATGGGTTTATCGCAAAAAGATGAATGAAGATGGAATAGTGATTCGGAACAAAGCATGACTAGTGTGCAAGGGATACTCCCAGATAGCGGGAATAGATGTTGATGAGACATTTGTATTGGTTGCAAGGATGGAGACAATCAGATTATTTTTTTCCATAGCAGTGCAAAGAATGTTTAAAGTGTTCCAGATGGATGTAAAATCTGCATTATTGAATGGAGTTCTAGAAGAGGAGGTGTATATTGAGGAGCCAGATGGTTTTCTCATTCATGAGGATGAGAACAAAGTTTCTAGACTGAAGAAGGCGTTGTATGGGCTAAAACAAGCACCAAGGGCATGGTACTCAAGGCTTGATCAGTATTTGAAGAAGCTTGGTTTCCAGCGTGGAGGAGTTGATTACAATATTTATTTTAGCAATGAAAGTAATCAAAGAATGATGGTGCTGGTGTATGTAGATGAAATAATTTTTGGCAGATCAGATGAAACTTAGTGTAGACAGTTTTCCGAATTCATGAAAAATGAGTTTGAAATGTCAATGATTGGAGAACTAACAATTTTCCTTGGTTTACAGGTGACACAAGGAAGGAATGGAACATTCATTTCTCAATAAAAATATTCCAAGCAGGTGTTAAGAAGGTTTGGCATGTAAAATTCCAAGGAGATGAAAACTCTAGTTGCTACTCGGATGAAATTATCAAAAGATGAGGATGGAAAGGCAGTTAATATCACAGAATACAGGAAAATTATTGGAAGTTTGTTGTACTTGACCGCAACAAGGCCTGATATTGTTTTCGCCACATTCCAAGCAGCGAGATATCAGAGTAATCCCAAGGAAAGTCACATGCTTTTAGTGAAAAGAATACTTCAGTATATCAAGGGAACGGTGGATTTCGGCTTGACATATAACGACTAATATCAGAGAGAGTTATTGGGATATACTGATGCACACTGGACTGGTTCAGTGGATGACAGGAAATCAATATCTGGAGGTGCATTCTATCTTGGTGGATTGTGTATTTATTGGCTAAGCAAGAAGCAAGATTTCATTTCATTGAGCACCGCGGAAGCTGAGTATATTGTGGCCACTCAATCATGCACATAGTTATTGTGGATGAAGCAGCAGCTTCAAGATATGGGAGTGTAAGTGAAGTCTCTGATCGGAATCCAGTGTGATAACTCAAGTGCTATCAATCTTAGCAAAAATACAGTTCATCACTCAAGGAAAAAGAACATTCAGATCAAATATCATTTTATCAAGGAGAAAGTGGATCAAGGGCTTGTGAAGTTGGAGTATGTGCCTACAGAGTTATAGGTTGAAAATATTCTGACAAAGGCCTTACCCAAGGAAGCATTCGAAAGGCATCGAATGGCTCTGGGAGTTCTGTCGATTCCCCGCACTTAAAAGCATGTGGATGTGAACCCCCCCCCCCCTCTCCCCGAGGTATGATGTGTTTTCCCTAATTTGCTGATATGTGTTCTCTACTATGTTACCGACTACAAAAGAGTGGCCTTTGGGTTCATTGACAAAGGGGGAGAAAATAGTGATTGTTCAAGGGGGTGAATATTGATTGCTCAAGGGCGAGACAGTGTGGATATTTGAGAAATCATGATAGATACGGGGAGAAGAAGACTAGTGGAGTAGCTATATAGGGGGAAAATGAGCAAGGGGGAGATTTTTAAATCTGACGATGCTAGAAGTGATCGATCAAAGCACAGAAATCACGACAGCTGAGGATCGTGATAAAAGTAGAACAATGGTGTTGGATTGGTGAGAGAAGGTTTCCAGCTATCACTAATTGGTATCAGAGTGGTTCAACAATTGGTATCAATTTAAGAATTGGTGTCAGGTTGGAATCGACAATTGGTGTTTGAAATGAAGTGATTCATTTATGAACTTTTCATACTACTCTTATTTCTCACGCCGAGCATTGCTCATGTGGGCTTAGAGTACGTGTTAAGTGAATCCTTGAACGCTATCAGAATCGCAATAGGCGAATGGTGGTAGTGGCTAGAAGAAGACTCAGTGAGGTATCAACGTGCAGAAAATATTTCTGAGAAGAGTTATGAAGAATTGTCAACAAACCCAAATGGGGAGATTGTTGGGAAAAAATCCCTCAAGGTAACATTGTAGTATTTTTGGGTTGATTGTGTTTGTTGACAAAGGTGGTTTCCATGGAGAATTGTCAAGTTCCAGAGAATTTGTTGACAATCCATGTTGACAAAGAATGATGACAAAGGAATGGATGATCTGGAGGCGATACAAAAGAGCAGTACATGGTGGCGCTGTTTCCCAATGTTTGCCAAATTTTTGGGGTCCAAAATTTGGAGTTTGTTGAGCATTGTGAAAATAGGATATCCATGAAGATCATAATTAAATATGGAAAAGGCATTAATTTCACGAAGAGAGGATTCATGGTTTGTAATTCGTGAAGACCACAAAAATGGAGGCGGTGATGCTTCATGGTTACAACGAGCTTCGCGAAGGGAAGCGTTGAAAGGAAATGCGAGGGAGCTTCGCGGCGGCGGCGTGAAGTAAATGACGGAACGCTCCACGATTACAATGATCTCCATGATCGGAAAATTTCTGTGGTGCTTCGTGATTTAGACAGAATTCCAGCGGAAAATTCCGAGCTTCGTGATTTGAGATGACGTGGCATTGACTTCGTGTGAAAAGTTCGAGAGTCGGTGGAATCGCCTATAAATGGATGTCAAACCCCTCGAGAGAAGTAGAAAGAATTTTCCGAGAAAATAATTTTCTCTTGGTTTGCGAAGGTAGTTCGCATAGCATGTGTGCTTCGCGAAAGAAGAGCTTAGCGGCGGCTATTGTTGCTCCGCGAAAGTTGCGCACTCCGCGTTGGCTCAGTGATCTTCGCGAGGGAAGTTGCTCTGTAATTACTTGAGCGCCGCGGTAGTGCTTCATGGTAGAGATTCACGAGGTTGCTTCGCGAAAAGGCAGGAGCTTCGCGAAGGCTTGTTTGAGCTTCGCGAAATTGGTAGCCTAACGAAGTAGGGTGTTTTGCGAAGGTGTTTCCATATTTAATTATCTAGTGGTTAAGAGGAAAAGTGGTATTCATCAGTGGATGAAAGTTGGACTACAACAGAGCATCCATCAACAGTTAAGGATGCACGTATTCATGAAAATGAAGAGACCTATAGGTCTATAAACTGTGAGTGGATTCCCTTCTAGGGCAGTGAGCTTAGGAAGAGGAAGAAGGTGATCCTCTCCACCGGTAGTGAGCCAGAGAGAGAGAAATAGGTAGTTACCCTTGGGAAAGCAGTGAGTTGACCCTAAACCTTGCAAAGGCAGTGAGCCTGGGACAGAGTGAATGTACCCGAACATTGTAATCCACATATAGTGAAGTATAGTGGAATTTGGTACGATCAGAAACCTGTCAGAATATGGTCCTTGGACGTAGCCCTTAGTGGTGAACCAGGTAAAATTGTTGTGTCATGTGCTTGCTTTACTTTCTGTTTATATTGTGCAACAGGAAAAAGAGAGAAGAGCGTTTTTCTTAACAGCTAAACAAGATCAGAACGGGCATTAATTTCAAATTAGTCATACCCTGATTCACCCCCCCCCCCCTCTCAGGTTATTTAGCTATGTGGACCTAACAATTGGTATCAGAGGGAAGTTTGACATTAGTTCTTCTCTCAATGGAGGTCACTAATCATAAAGGGATTCCGATCTTTGATGGGAACAATTTTCAACTATG
The DNA here is from genome assembly GCA_963277665.1 of Viscum album. Lineage (NCBI taxonomy): Eukaryota > Viridiplantae > Streptophyta > Magnoliopsida > Santalales > Viscaceae > Viscum > Viscum album. The sequence goes on from OY728141.1 coordinate 520,834,192, forward strand.
GAAGAATCGGATGCAACACTACTTCCGATCTTTAGGAATGGATGTGTTCACAGTAGCAATGCATGGTATAACAGCTAACATCAACAGTGGTGCATTATCAGAAGATGAGCGTAGAGAGATGGATGCTGATTCCAAAGATATCAATGCCTTAGGGGGAGCCCTATATAATCCTATATACACAAAGGTGATGTCATGAAAAACGTCACATGCCATGTGGGAAAAACTGTTTAATATATATGAAGGAGATACAAAGGTAAGAGAGGCAAAACTACAAGTGCTATGGAATAAGTATGAAGATCTGAAGATGAACCCGAATGAGTCTGTTGATGCATTCTTTGATAGGGTAAATATTGTTGTGGAAGATATGCGAGGACTTGGTGAATTCATTGAAGACATAATGATTGTAAATCGCATCTTGAGGAAGCTTCCACCTCAGTTCAATCCAAAAGTTTCAGTACTAGAAGATAAAGATCCCAAAGAGTTGACATTGGACAATTTTCACAGTACCTTGGTTGCATATGAAATGAGGAATGGTGATAAAGAGGATGTGGAAAAGTGTAAATCTAAAGAGATGGAATTTAAGTCCATGAAGAAGCTCACCATTGAATATTCTCAGGGAGAATAAGAGACAGATGAGGTGATTTCATTCCTTTCTTCAAATATGCAAAGAGGAAAAGGAAATTTTAAAGGGAAACTTTCACTAGCATGCTTTCGATGTGGAAAGGTTGGTCATCTTGCGGCAAGGTGCCCCAAAAAGTTTCCAGATAACGATAATGATGATGACGAAGTCGAAATTCCCAGGAAGAAGTCTTCAGCGTTTGTGAAAGGGAAGAAGCAATTCAAGAGAAATTTCTTCAAGAAGAAGAATCTTCTTTCACAAGAAATAGACAGTTCAGATGAGTCTGAGGATGAAGAGGTTGAGGAGTTTGAAAATTGTAAATATCATGGACAAAATGCAACGGTGGTTATTGTCGGTAGTGCTCAAGAAAAGGAAGAAACTGACGCTGATGAAGAAGAAGAAGAAATTGAAGGAAGAGTTGACATGGAAGCTGAATTAGAAGCAGCTCTTGAAGAGATAGATATTTGGAGAGCAAAAACAATGAAATCCAACAAGGTGGTACTTGATGCCAAACTCTACATGCAACAGCAGGAAGACGAGAAGTCAGAGATCGTAAAAGAAATAGAAAACCTTAAGGCTTCAAGGCCAGAGAGAACAGAAAAAGTTGATGAGCATAAGCTCAAGATTGAAGAACAAGAAAGGGAGATCGATGGATTTAATGGAAAATTGAAAGACCACGTCAAGCGTATCGAATAGCTTGAAGAGGAAGTTTTCGTTATGTGGAGAAAAGTCAAAGAACAGGAAAAACTTTTGATTCCTAACACATTCTTGGGAAAGAAGGTTATTTTAAATACTGAAAAGACGAAAGAGGAGCTTAGTAGTTCAGCAGGGAAGAAGTAGCATTTGAGCTCAGATGTTAAAGCTATTTCAGGGCTTAATCAGAAACAAAAATCTGTGACAATTGAAGTCACACCGCAAGCAACAGTCCCAAGACTGAAGGTTGATTTGGGCACAAAGAAGAATCAGATTATTCAGAGATCCCAAGGGGAAAATAGTAGTGTTGAAGTACCACGAAGGAATGCACTATATATCAGGTGTTATTGTTGCGGGAATATGGGACATTCACAGTATGTGTGTTCCATAGCCAAGAGATATCGAAGGGAACAAGAACAGAGGTGGCAGCCAAACAGAGAACGATTGTCCAGAACATATTTTCAAGGACATTGTTTTTGGTGTGGTGGATTTGGACACATGGCTAGGTACTTCACTTCGATCATTCAGAGAAATATGCCAAAGAAGAATCAAAACATTCTCAAGCAGCAGATCAATAAATCCATAGGTGAGTTAAAAATGTAGAATAGATTTGAGGCTTTGCAAGATGAAGCTGGTCCATCATACTCTGAGAAAGAATAGAAGTCTCAATCTATGCCGAGTGTGAAGGCAAAAGTATGGACCAAGAAGAAGAAAGAAGAAAAGGTAGTAGTTTCGTAAATTTCCCTTAAAGCATCAAATCGATCTGGTGTGCGGATCCTTGACAGTGGTTGCACATCCCACATGATGGGTAATAAGGATCTTGTTACAGACATAAAATATGACAAAGAAGGAGTTGTCAAATTTGGAAACGATGAAGGCCTAAAGATGTTTGGCTCAGGGAAATCCAAGTTTGGGGGAAATAAATGAGACGTGCTGATGTCTTGGTAGTAGAGGGTCTTAGTCATAACTTACTCAGTGTCAGTCAACTATGTGACTCTGGGAACTCTATCCGATTTACCAAGAAGATGTGTGTTGTGAAAGGAAAAGATGGAGCAGTTGTTCTGTAGGGAAAAATGAAAAAGGGAAATCTCTACCTTGTAGGTGGGGAAGAAGATACATGCCTTTTATCCAGAGAGGAAGAAAATCAGCTATGGCATAAGCGACTTGTTCATCTATGTCGACCATCTATGGAGGATCTGGTAAAGTGTGATGCTGATAGAGACCTTCCCAAACTATCATGTGATCGTACTCATACGTGTGATACTTTCCAACAAGGAAAGATCATCAGAAAAACATATAGGCCAAAGGAACAGAAATCAACTAGAGTGCTCGAATTGGTTCATGCTGATGTATGTGGAACTATCTCACTATGAGCTATAAATGGGAAAAGGTACTATGTTCTTTTCATTGATGATTATAGCAGAATGGCCTGGGTATTTTTCATTACCCATAAGGAAGAGGTGTTCAGTTGCATAAATCAGTACAGGAGGGAATCAAAAAGGATGCTTGGGTAGAAAATTTTGATGTTCCATACAGATAACGGTACAGAATTCACAAACAGTCAAGTGGAATAATATCTCGAGAAACACGGGATAAGGTATCAAGTTTCATCAGTGAGAACTCCCCAACAGAATGGAGTTGTTGAAAGGAGAAATCGGATCATCAACAAAATGTCCAGAACTATGCTTATTGAAAAGGACCTACCAGAGAAATTTTGGAAGGAAGCAGTTTTGACATCAGTATATATTTCGAATAGGTCTCTGTTGTGTCCGAAGCAAGGGAAGACTCCATATGAACTGTGGTACGGAAATAAGCCAATGTTGAAATACTTTCGAATCTTTGGAAGTAAGTTTTTCATTATCAACAAAGAAAATCACAGGAAGTTTGAGTCCCGAGGAGATGAGAGGATATTCCTTGGCTACTCTGGAAAAAGAAAAGCATATAAATATTTCAACAAAAGGCTGGGAAAAATCATTGAGAAAGTTATGTCACTATAGTTGAAAATGAACATAATACTCAATGACTCAGTAAACAGTTCCTGGATGAAAGTTATGATGAGTTAAGAAACCCAGGGGGAGCAGAAGTGGCAGAAGATGACTTAGAAGAAGATATCGATGATGAACAAGAAAGTGTCAAGTCTGTGTCTGCGAGGAAGCCAAAGAGTCGAGCTGAAATTGATAGGCAGAATATCATTGGTGATCAGACAGCTCCAGTTCAGATTCGAAGAATGAAATCATTACAGCAAACATCATTTTTGTCTCAAGTGGAGTCGAAATGTTTTTTCGATGCAGCTGAAGATGAAAACTGGGTTCAAGCTATGAACGAAGAGCTTGATCAGATTGAGAAGAACCAGACATGGGAGATTGTTTTGAGGCCAGCAGACAAGAATGTGATCGGGACTAAATGGGTTTATCGCAACAAGATGAATGAAGATGGCACAGTGATTCGGAACAAAGCACAACTAGTGTGCATGGGATACTACCAGATAGAGGGAATAGATGTTGATGAGACATTTGTACCGGTTGCAAGGCTGGAGACAATCAGATTATTTTTTGCCATAGCAGTGCAAAGAAAGTTTAAAGTGTTCCAGATGGATGTAAAATCCACATTCTTGAATAGAGTTCTTGAAGAGGAGGTTTATATTGAGCATCCAGATGGTTTTCTCATTCATGAGGATGAGAACAAAGTTTGTAGGATGAAGAAGGCGTTGTATGGGCTAAAACAAGCACCAAGGGAATGATACTCAAGGCTTGATCAGTATTTGAAGAGGCTTGGTTTCCAGCGTGGAGGAGTTGATTAAAATGTTTATTTCAGCAATGACAGTAATCAAAGAATGATGGTGCTGGTGTATGTTGATGAAATAATTTTTGGCGGATCAGATGAAGCTCAGTGCAGACAGTTTTCCGAATTCATGAAAAATGAGTTTGAAATGTCAATGATTGGAGAACTAACATTTTTCCTTGGTCTAAAGATGACAGAAGGAAGGAATGGAACATTCATTTCTCAATCAAAATATGCCAAGGAGGTGTTAAGAAGTTTTGGCATAGAAAATTCCAAGGAGATTAAAACTCCGGTTGCTACCCGGATGAAATTATCAAAAGATGAGGATGGAAAGGCAGTTAATATCACAGAATATAGGAAAATTATTGGAAGTTTGTGGTAATTGACTGTGAAAAGGTGTGATATTGTTTTTGCCACATGCCAATCAGTGAGATATAATAGTAATCCCAAGGAAAGTCACATGCTCGTAGTGAAAATAATACTTCGGTATAATAAGGTCATGGTGGACTTCGGCTTGACATATAACGACAAATATCAGACAGAGTTATTGGGATATACTGATACAGACTGGGCTGGTTCAGTGGATGACAGGAAATCAACATCTAGAGGTGTATTCTATCTTGGTGGATTGTGTATTTCTTGGCTAAGCAAGAAGCAAGATTGCATTTCGTTGAGCACCGTGGAAGCTGAGTATATTGTGGCCACTCAAGCGTGAACACAGTTATTGTGGATGAAGCAGCAGCTTGAAGATATGGGAGTTGAAGTGAAGTCTCCGATCAGAATTTAGTGTGATAACTCAAGTTCCATCAATCTTAGCAAAAATCCAGTTCATCACTCAAGGACAAAGCACATTGAGATCAAATATCATTTTATCAAGGGGAAAGTGGAGTAAGGGATTGTGAAGTTGGAGTATGTGCCTACAGAGTTACAGGTTGCAGATATTCTAACAAAGGTCTTACCCAAGGAAGCATTCGAAAGGTATCGACTGGCTCGTGGAGTTTAGTCGATTCCCCACACTTAAAAGTGTGTGGATGTGAACCCCCCCCCCCCCCCTCTCCCCGAGGTATGATGTGTTTTCCCTAATGTGCTGATATGTGTTCTCTACTATGTTACCGACTACAAAGAAGTGACCTTTGGGTTCATTGACAAAGGGGGAGAAAATAGTGATTGTTCAAGGGGGATAATAGTGATTATTCAAGGGGGAGACAGTGTGGCTATTTGAGAAATCATGATAGATATAGGGAGAAGCTGAATAGTGGAGAAACTAGATAGGGGGATAAATGAGCAGGGGGAGATTTTTAAATCTGACGATGCTAGAAGTGATCGATCAAAGCACAGAAATCACGACATCTGAGGATCATGATAAAAGCAGAATAGTGGTGTTGGATTGGTGAGAGAAGGTTTCTAGCTATCACTAATTCGTATCAGTGTGGTTCAACAATTGGTATCAATTTAAGAATTGGTATCAGGTTGGAATCGACAATTTGTGTTTGACATGAAGTGATTCATTGATGAACTTTTCATACTACTCTTGTTTCTCATGCCGAGCATTGCTCATGTGGGCTTAGAGTACGTGTTAAGTGAATCCTTGAATGCTATCATAATCGCAATAGGCTAATGGTGGTAGCGGATGGAATAAGACTCAGTGAGGTATCAACATGTAGAAAATATTTCTGAGAAGAGTTATGAAGAATTGTCAACAAACCCAAAGGGAGAGATTGTTGGGAAAAAATCCCTCAAGGTAACATTGTAGTATTTTTGGGTTGATTGTGTTTGTTGACAAAGCAGGTTTCCATGGATAATTGTCGAGTTCCAGAGAATTTGTTGACAATCCATGTTGACAAAGAACGATGACAAAGGAATGGATGATCTGGAGGTGGTACAAAAGAGCAGTACAAGGTGGCGTCGTTTCCCAGTGTTTGCCAAATTTTTGGGGTACAAAATTTGGAGTTTGGTGAGCATCGCGAAAATAGGATATCTATGAAGATCATAATTAAATATGTAAAAGGAATGAATTTCGCGAAGAGAGGATTCATGGTTTGTAATTCGCAAAGACCACAAAAATAGAGGCGGTGATGCTTCGCGGTTACGAGGAGCTTTGCGAATGGAAGCATTGAAAGGAAATGCGAGGGAGCTTCGCGGCGGCGGTGCGAAGTAAATGACGGAACGGTCCATGATTACGACGAGCTCCGCGATCAGAAAATTACCGTGGTGCTTTGTGATTTAGACATAATTCCGGCAGAAACTTCATAGATTAGTGATTTGAGATGACGTGGCATTGACTTCGCACAGAAAGTTCAAGGGTTGGTGGAATCGCCTATAAATAGAGGTCAAACCCCTCGAGAGAAGTAGATAGAATTTTCAGAGAAAATCATTTGCTCTCGGTTCGTGAAGGTAGTTCGCGTAGCCTGTGTGCTTCGCAAAAGAAGAGATTCGCGGTGGCTATTGTTGCTTCACAAAAGTTGTGCGCTCTACGTTGGCTCAGTGATCTTCACGAGGGAAGTTTCTCTGTAACGACTTGAGCATCGCGGTAGTGCTTCGTGGTAGAGGTTCGTGAGGGTGCTTCGCGAAAAGTCAGGAGCTTCGCGAAGGCTTGTTTTAGCTTCGCAAAATTGGTATCCTAGCGAAGTAGGGTGCTTTGCGAAGGTGTTTCCAAAGTGAATTGCCCAGTGGTTAAGAGGGAAAGTGGTATTCATCAGTGGATGAAAGTTGGACTATAACAGAGCATCCATCAACAGTTAAGGATACATGTATTTATGAAAATGAAGAGACCTACAAGTCTATAAACTGTGAGTGGATTACTTTACAGAGCAGTGAGCTTAGGAAGAGGAAGAAGGTGATTCTCTCCACCGGCAGTGAGCTAGAGAGAGAGAAATAAGGAGTGACCCTTGGGAAATCAGTGAGCTGACCCTAAACCTTGCAAAGGCTGTGATCCTGGGACAGAGTGACTGTACCCGAACATTTTAATCCACATCTAGTGACGTATAGTGGAATTTGGTACGACCGGAAACCTGTCAGCATATACTCCTTGGACGTAGCCCTTAGTAGTGAACCAGGTAAAATTTTTATGTCCTGTACTTGCTTTACTTTCTGTTTATATTTTGAAACAGGAAAGAGAGAGAAGAGTGTTTTTCTTAACAGCGAAACAAGATCAGAACGAGAATTAATTTCAAATTAGTCATACCCTGATTCACCCCCCCTCTTAGGGTATTTAGCCTTGTGGACCTAAAAATAGTCAAATAGTAGTATCTTTTGGCTGACAGGTCTGTTATGTAGAAAAATTATGCAAGGCCACCTAAGGGCACGTGCTGTATAGTCGGGAAAAATAGCTCTTAGAAATTTGAATTTCTATTGATAAAATCTAAAGAGAGTTTTATGGAGATTCAAATTTTCCAAATCATAGAGTCTGCTTTATGGAGAAAGGTACTTGAATATGGAGAGGATATTTCCAATCAGAATTGTCAAAGAATTGGATGAATGTAACTTCTATGAAGGTCTGACCCAAACGTAGGAAAAAAGGTATCTGTTGTTTTAAATCATATGAGTAAATCCGGAGATAGAAACATTATACAACATATGGTCAAGTGGTCCAATGTTATTTCATATTGATCTGAACATATGGGGAAAGAGGAAAATTTAAACCGTATACTTGAATACTTTCAGATCATGAAAAAGAGTATGGAACAAATATGTTAAGGATGGAAAAAAAAATTTGCAGATCCCTACATATCGCCATTAAGACCAATAGGGACAAAAGAGGCTTCTCCTAAGAATGAAGTTACCATTACTTGACAAACCCATTATGGAGGATGAATTATGTAGGTCCAATTGGGGCATAAGCTACATAGTCAAATAGTAGCATCTTTTGGCTGATAGGTCCGTTATGTAGACAACTTATGCAAGGCCACCTAAGGGTACGTGTTGTATGGTCAGGAAAAAGAACTCTCAGGTATCAGACATTTTGTGACCAGAAGTCAAGAAAAGGGTTATGGAGACCATGAATATTATTTGTAAAATGTTGTGGCTGGGTCCTGAATTGAAATTCTGTATGTCACTACGTATCTCATTAGGATGAGAATCAAGCCACACATAGTTCTTGAAATACAGTTTAACGTCATGCAGGACGAGAGCATGGAAGATCTTAGTTTAGGGTATTAGAGCTCGGACCATAATGAGGGAGACACATCGTGCATTTGTTATAAACCTAATGTGAATAAATACCAGGGTGTTCCATATCACACCATGTTCTCCCAGGGGGACTTTTCAGCCAAGGGACCAAAAGTGGAGTTTGGGGTTAGGCCCAAAGGCTCGGGGCTGGACTCGAGGAATGCTCAAGAGTTCCTACGAATCCCATGAGGATGGGAATCAAGTTGCACATAGTTCTTGAAATACCCTTTGTACAGATTTGGTTCGTACATATGAGGGGTAAAGAGGAATTTATTGCAATTATGGCTGGACCCAAGATTAAAGACTTGGGTGTCACTACGTATCTCATAAGGATGAGAATCAATCCATACGTAGTTCTTGAAATATGACATGGTTGGAGACCATGTCAATGATGATTCCTCTCAAGTGAGGGTATCATGGATTGTTTCTGTTTATTTTCATATAGGAAAAAATTGAAAATATTTTAAGGTCATATGCATGGACCAGTGCTATGCAGTTTAATGTCTTGCAGCAAGGATAATGGGGGATTGTATAGTTTAATGTCATATAGCTAGGAAGATGGGACGTACACAGTTTAACATCATGTAGGATGAAAGTGAACCAATATGAATAAGACAGTTGACGGGGGCTTCACAGATCAACATCGTATGGTATGGAGGTGAATCGATGTGAAGAAAGTGGTTTCAGGCTTGAACCTCAGAAGGTTGCCTACGTACCCGGCCTAGGAGGAAAGGATTAAAGTCTGCGTAGTTCAATTGAGAGGGATTCGGCGATCGGGGTGTACTTGAGTACAACGACCTGAAGATGATGTTGGGACTTAAGCGTGGTTAGTGGCCCAGAGAAGATGTCATGGTCGAAGCTTACTATAAGCTCACGTGAGTCATGATCGGTGTGAGAAACAAGAGGTAGAAACAGACCTGACTATCGTGTTGTGAAAGATGCGACCACAAAGGATAGTGTGGGGATTATGCATGGTTATCTTCCTGGGGCATGCATGTCAACATATTTTAAAATATAATTGTACATGTGGCGATCACAGTTTAATGTCATGTGTCACATACATGGGGTTCTTGGCATTTTACCATCCTGCAGCTCGGATGATGCACAGTTTAACGTCATGTTGGACAATAGGGGGACACAGTTTAACGCCATGTTGGATGATAGAGGGGACATAGTTTAACATCATGTTGGACGATAGAGGGGATATGCAGTTTAATGTCCGGTAGCAAGGATAATGAGTGAATTTGTGTTACACAAAATACTTCTTCAAGAATCTTGCATTGGTTGGAGTTGTAATGAGTTCTCCATCCATTGAGATTAAAGAATAATCTCTATTGGAATAGACCTTATGTATTGAGTAAGGTCCTTCCCACTTTTGCTCAAGATTTGGAGGCTTCTTTCCCCGTATCATTGGGGTTCTAAGGACCAATACCAATTCTACTTGAATGAATGAACAAAGATGAACTTTTTTATTGAAAGCTCGTTCTATTCAATTCTAATAGACTTCTAAATGGTGTAGTGTGCACAATATTTTTTCATCTCGTCTTTCCAATTCATCCAAATGCTTTTGAGATTGTTAATTTGTAGATAACTGATCACAAATGGTGACTCTAAGTGAAGGTAATTGGACTTCAATAGGCAAGACTACTTTCGTTCCATATACCAATGAATATAGAGTTAATCGTGTAGCAGTGCGGGTGGTAGTCCGATAAGCCCATAGAGCATGAAAAGGTTTATCAGACCATGACTTCTTATCTTTATCCACCATCTTTTGAAGTATGTTTTAAAGAGTCTTATTGAATGCCTCTACTTGACCATTGGCCACTTCATGACACCGAGATGAATGGTTGGATCTGATATTATATTCTTGATACAATTTTTTTACCACGGATGAACAAAAGTTGGTGCCATTATCCGTCAATATGGTATGAGGAACACCAAATCTAGTAATTATGTTGGACTTGAAAAAGCTAAAAATGATTTTAGCACTAAATTCTTAGAGAGGTATTGCCTCTACCCATTTGGAAAAGAATTCAGTAGCAGTAAGAATATACTTAAACTATTTAGCTGTAGCCGGAGGATAAGGTCCTAGTACATCCATTCCCCATGTAGAAAACGGCTAGGAGTATTTATCTGTATGAAGCAAATCTGGGGGTTGATGAATTAAGTTGGCACATACTTGGAAAGAATTACACTTCTTAGTGAAATCAACACAATATTTCATCATTGAAGGCCTTAAGTATCCAAGCCTTTGAATTTGACCAGAAAGTCTATGTCCAGACTGGTGGGCACCACAGACTCCTGCATGTACTTCATTCATGACAACCATTGTCTCTTCACCATCAATACATCTGAAGAGAATTCCATCAAAACCTTTCTTGTAGAGAATTTTTTGGTGATCTGGACTATCATAAAGAGTAAAACTGAACACACGTCGCCGTACTTGTTCTTTCCCGACTCTATCAGGTGGGAGTGTTCCATTTTGAAGGTATTCCCAGATAGGTGTCATCCATCCTGGAGTATGACCATATGGTTCAGAAATGGGACTGATTTCATTGATTTCCTCTATTATTATTTGAACAAAAGGTGAAACTATATGACGGTGGGAAATACTGATGATTGTTTCATCCTGATTTAGATCTTCTAGGGTTGTGGCTACATTAGCCGGTGCATCAGCTTGAGCATTTTGTGATCACAGGACATAAGAAAATGTCGGTTCTGAGGGAAATTCCACCATTAACTCTCTGACATAATCACACAAAGGGATTAACTCTTCCTTTCTGATTTCATAATCCCCATTGATTTGTTTGATTACCAAATCTAAATCACTTTTTACCTTCAAGTTATTCACCTATGCATGAAGCGCCAATTCCAAGCCTGTGATGATATATTGATATTATGCTTCATTATTTGTACCGCTTTCCAAGAATAAGGAGGAATAGGGTAGCATTGTATTTTCTTGTGAAATAAGCACGATTCCTAACCCAACTTTGTTTAATTTGGGATCTTCCATTTTCTTCCTTGTTGTACTTCTGGAGGCACTATCAAAGTGCATTTCCCATGTTTGAGGATTATATTGAATAGAGAAGACTTCCTCATCAGGAAGTTCAATATTTAAAGATGTATATTCTATATATGGGTGTTCAGAAAAAAAAATCATCCAGAACATGGCCCTTTATTTCCTTTTGATACACATACTAGATATCAAACTACTGCAAAATAACTGCCCACCTTTCCAGACATCCTGTAAGCATTGGATGACTAAGGATAAGTTTGAGCGGGTTATTGTGAGATACCAATTAGACCTCATGATGTTGTAGGTAGTGCCTCAATTTATGAACTGAAAAGATTAATTCTAGGAAGCACTTTTCAATACTTGAATATCGATTTTTTTTTTCTCAAGCATAGTCCGACTGAGATAGTAATGGCTGCTTTCATTCCCAGCATCATTTTTTGGGGAAAGGAAGGCACCCAATGATCGCTCTAAAGCTGTCACATAGAGAATAAGTGGTATTTCTTCAACAGGTGGCATTAATACTAGTAGACTCAAGAGATATTACTTGAGGATATCGAATGATTCTTGACATTATTCAGTCCACTGGTAGGTGATTCCCTTCTTCATTAATCTGGTTAAGGTAAACACTTTCCTGCCAAATTGGAAATAAAAGGACAAATATAGGCCAAGTGTCCTTGAATTTCTCTTAATTCCTTCAAATTTATAGGATGTGACATGTCTAGGATTAATTTTGTCTTCTCAGGCTCAACTTTGATACCATGATGGCGTACAATAAAGCCAAGAAATTTTCTTGAGGTTACCCTGAAAGAACATTTCAAGGGGTTCATCTTCAAATTGTGTTGTTGAAGTTTGTTGAATATGATTTCCAGATCGGCCAAGTGATTAGAACATTTTCTGGATTTAACCACCAAATCATCCACATAACATTCAAAAAAATTCCCTAACAATGGTTTGAAGATATGGTGCATGGCACATTGATACATTTCACCTGCATTCTTCAGGCCAAAGAGCGTTACTCGATAGAAAAACACACCTTGAGGAGATTTGAAGGCTGTATACTCCTCATATTCTAGGTCCATTCATATTTTATTGTACCCAAAGTAACCATCCATGAAGAAAAAGCTTCATAGATAGCTGTTGCATCAATTAAGAGTTCTGTGATCGGAACTGGAAAATCATCCTTGGGACAATGCCGATTAAGATCTATGAAGTCAATGAAAACTCTAATTTTTCCATTCTTCTTTTTCACAGGGAAAATATTAGCCATCCATTTGGGATATTGAACTTCTCTGACGAAGTTATCCTTGATAATCTTATCAACTTCAGCTTCAATTTTGGAGGCATAAGTTGGGTGTGTTCTTCTTGCTACTTTCTTGAATCCTCGATGTTCTTCTAGAAAACCCAAATGATGAGTGGAAACATCGAGATTAAGACTTGGAATTTCTGTATAATTCCAAGAAAATACATCTCTATTTTTCTTTAGAAATGAAGTATAAATTTCTTTCTCTTCAAGAGTCATGGATTCACTAATTAAAGTGGGGTGTGGATCTTCTTTCATACCCATATTTATTTCTCTGAGTTTATCCACAGTGGTAGAGATGCCCTCTTCAAATGATGGAGGATAATCCCTGAAATCTTTCTATTCTTCTTCAATATGTGTTACTTCTTCTGTTTCTACTTGTATAGTAGATGATGAAGCAAAATTTCCATGGTCAAGGGAGAAGTTAAAATTTGAATATCTTGAATAAGAGGCTGCCATTTTTGACCCTATTGATGATGAAGGGTCTTCCTGGGATGATAGAGAGGAGATGATGGATTGAGAATAGACATCATTGTTATCCTCTAGTATTGCTATAACTTCTTCTATCCTGGTTGATGAAGTATAGAATTTCTAGATTTTAGCGGATGAAATGAAGACATTTCCATTTAAACTTTCATCTCTTCTTGGAGAATCAACAATTTCTCCCATGCTGTCTGGCTTGATTGTCGTAATTGACATTATGGAAGTTTCCATAATAGTGTTTAGATTTAGGTATATCCTGTCAATTTGACTGATAGGAAACACATAATCTGTACTCACATGTATGAATGGGGTTACTGGAATATTTTCCAAACCATTCGGAGCATTAATTTTGGTGACCTCCTTTGTCGTGGATTTTTCCTTTCCCTCCATGTGATAAAATTCTGCCTCAATGTATTGAGATTCACACATTTTGAATGGAGCCTTGTCACCATACAATGTACCAATTTGAACATTGAAACAATACTTGAGACATTGATGGTATGATGAAGGTACAACCACATGTTGATGTAGCCAAGGTCTTCCAAGAAAAATGTTGAAGGCAGTGTCCTGACGAATAACCATCAAATCTGAATTAGACACAAGGTCTCCAAACTGAATTCTGAGTGTTATCTCACCCAGAGGTTCTTGTTCATTCTTATCATATCCTTGAAAAATCAAAGTAGAAGGAGATAAATCAGATTCGGTGAGGCCCAATCTACGAAGTGTATGAATAGGAATGAGGTTGACTCCTAAGCAATTATTAATGAAAGCTCGTCAGATGTCTATGTAATTGACTTTTCCAGATAGATAAAAAGTTTTGATATGTCCATGTACAACATCATCTTCATCTTCATATGTAAAAGATATCACTTCATGGCATTCTGCAGGATCATTCTCTATACGGTAGACCTCAGCCGCAACGATTTTAGTTTCGAATTCTTGAGGACTTGAAAGGCCTTAATAAGTGCCTCTCAAAGATATTTTGATAGATTCAAGGCATCTAGAATTGATAACTTGTCCAGTACTTGGTCCAGATGTTTCAATACATCATACTTTTGGTTCAAAGGTCTGTTTTTTCCAGCATGAAAATGTGGTTTTTTAGGTTCCTTGGAAGTTAATGCTTTGGAAGTAGATGCATCCCATATTAGGACAGGAATTGGAAAAACTCCTGGCTTCAGTAGATTAGACCAACTGGGTCTATCTATTTACTGAGAGGAATAAGGTTTATCCTCTTACCGTTCCTCCAAAATAACTGTGTCAAGACCGAATCTGCCATGTGTAGAAGAACTTTATTGTTCATGTTGATCCCATTAAAGGGATTTTCCATGAGTTTCTGCCACATATATAGTTCTATAAGGGGTAGGATTGAAATAGTGGCTTCTGGAATATCCACATCTTCCTTTGTATCCTAGACCTCTGTCTCTCTCTATAATTACTCTGTTAGATATAGGGAACTTAGGCTCATCATGATCAAAACTGTCATTGGCATAGGGATCTGTTAAATGAATCATGTTAACAGAACCAAAGATCAATTCTTCATCCGATGAAGACTCTGCCTGATGAACCAGTTTAGGTTGTGCCGTTTGGTGGGGTGGTGCTCGTGCTTTTGAAACAGATGGCATAAAATCTGGCAGAGTCAAAGACAACTTAGGCTTTGACACGGTCTTGTCTTCTTCTGACTGCTCTTCTTTCTTCAAATTACGCCGCTTCTTTGAGGATTTTCCTTATGATGAAGGGGGTTTTGCTATGGCATAAATAACAGAAGACACAATTGGTTGATTCAATTGTGTTCATAAAATTTCATTAGTTCATTTGATCATTTTCCTGACCATCCAATCATCATATTTTTGCACATTTTTACTTTTTAATTCATGCCACTTGCCTTATTCCTCTAGATCAATAGCAGTAACACATGCTAATTGGGATGAAGAACATTTCATTTTTACCTGTCCAGAGTCCACCATCTTTTGTAGGAGGTCTTTTAAGAAAAAAAACTCCTAAATGGGATGCCCCAACATCTGATGAAATGGGAAATAGTTGGGGACGTCTTCATCCCCTTCCTTGTTCAGCCTTTTGGGCCTTGGAAACTGAATCGGATTGTTTTCCAGAGCCGAGATTAAGTAACCAGAAACTTGTTCATTCTGGAAAGAATAAAATTTTTTCTTTAAATCCTCAAATTATTTCTGCCTTTGATCTCTTTGATCATATTGACAAGTCGACCATTGTTGTTGATGCTCAGGAGGAGGATCCCTTCGATATGATGAAGGTTTTAAAGTGGAAGCAGGTACATGTGCATGTTTAATTGTAACTGTAGCAGTCTATGATTTCCCTATTCTCCTTCCTGAAGATGATGGAATTACATGAGTTTTATCCCTAATCTCTATAAGAGAGTCTTCTATCTGCTGAGTGACTGAAGTAAGGTCTCTAAACCCTCCTATGTATTTTATAGGGATCAATGGTGTGCATAATTCATCACACATATTTTCCACACAGATTGGAAGCAACTCTTCTTGAGGGAGTGATAAACTTAATGAATATGTTAATCCCTTCCAGTGAGCAATGAAATCCAAAACTCTTTCATTTTACCTTTGTTTAAAATTGGTAAGATCAAAAAATGCCGTCTTTGGTAATGTTGATATAAATTGAAGAAGTAATTTTTGATGGAGATCTTCCCAACCAGTAATTGACCGAGATTGCAAACTTGTATACCAGAAAAAAGAAGGTCCTTGTAATGACTACACAAAACACCTGAGCTGAACTACTTATTGTTGTTTATGAGTTCCCATCATAGGATCACAATGAGGAAAAAATGTGTTAAGTGTTGTTTTGGATCTCTTGAACCATTAAAAACTGGGAATATGGTATTCAAAAAATCTGATGGGGGAGGAATTGCATCCACCCATTCAGGGTAAGCTCTCTTTTTTTGGTTGAATTGGTGCACATCATCCTACCATAGCTTCCAACCAAGCTGTTAATGAATCAATGGTAGTCATTAATGTTTGAGAAACATCAGGTTGATCTTGGACCTGAGCATTTGCAATAACTAGAGTTTGGATGGGTGTGGCAACCGGTACTTCCACTGATGGTAGTATTTCCGGTTTCTGTCACATATGACCCATAGGATTGGACCTGTGAGGGTGTACATGTAAAGGGGGGTATTCTTGATCCATCCCAATAGCTACAACAAATTATCTTGACTGATTAACTCCAGAATTCTTAGGAGGAAGACTACCTTGAAGTAGTTCTGCATTTAACCTCCTTTACTCCTTTATTTCTTCTTCTTGTTGTTCAAACCTTTCCTCTAATGAGATTGATTGGCCTTCTCCAGAGGTAGAGTGGGATGTAACCTAACTTTTACCCTTTTCCTTGGCATGTGCCTTTCTGGAGTATGGAAGGGTATTACCCAAAGGAATGTCTTGCCTCGGGGCAACCCTCTGGCTTCTGGTACGCACACCTCCTTCATTTCTTTCTGTGTATACAACCTCTTGAAAAGGAACTTCTTCGTATTATTCCTCTGAGTGAGCCTCATGTTCTGGGGGATCATTTACAATGGCATTGATGACATTTATCGATGCATAACACATTGCAGCCCTTCTGTCATTGTTTTTGCGATATTGTCTTCTTCCATGTCCTTTATGAGACATTGCCTTTTGTTTGGTTAATCTCTTGGTAACTTCTTGATAAACCATAATTTAGAGGGAATTTCCTGATAATTTGTCTATGCGTTCCTCTTATGGCTTCTTCCCTAATCGAGAGAAGACTGACTTTTATTGAGGAAGAGATTGAGAATTTGAAAAAGTCCCCAGTCTGGTGGACTGGGGCAGTTCCTGTTTTTCCTGCTCAAATCCCTGAATCTTATCTGTTGATCCCGAGGGTTGGATTAAAAGAGTCCCCATCCTAGCAAGCTTAGGTGGCTCATGATCTGCAACATCTGAAACTTTCTTAAAAGCTCTCCTGATTTTGCAGATTTTAGTCTGGAAATTGGCTGGATGCATCATCTGACATCCACTCAAATCACCTAGCTCAGATGACCATTGGATTATTTCGGACACCTCTATCACCTAATGATGTGCATTCTCTAAATTAAAAGCATGTTTGATATTCTCATTTGCTTGATTCAAGAGTAATTCTACATCTTGTTCTTTATATGCCTGACTTTGGGAAGAACTAGTTGAGGCTTGTTCTTGAGTAAGCCTTTGATTACACACAAAACTAGTTAGTTGTAGCCAGCCATGGGAAATAACATTGCATGAGACCACTTTTGGAGGGTTTTTTTTACTAGATATCACAGTGAAATACAATTCTCTATGAACACCCCATCCCCTGATATGAATACTGGATGAGGAATTGGTAATTAACTGGTGCAACCTTTTTAATGCGCCAAGGAATGTACGCTGAAGGGCTCTCTCCTGCTTTTCAACCTTTGGATTTCAGGAAACTGAGAGAGATGCCAAGTCAATTTGGCAATGAAACCCTTCTATTACCTTAACATGATTTTGATATTCATCATAAGGTAATATTTTCTCTTTTAAGTGACAGTGAGTTTTCCATATGTTGAGACGAATATTGTGAATACAATATTCTATCAACCTTTCTGGAATATCATTCTGAGAGTCAGCCAAAGGCAAAAACATGACTGGTATTTCACCTTTAACCAATTATTTTCTCATTTCAGCACTTCCTCTTTGTCATTTGATGAGGATTATTCTACTTGATTGGACCAAAGCTGGTGCTTCTTTGTTGATTCATCAGATTCAACAAGATTAGTAGAGAATTCATTTGTCAAATTAGAAGATGAATGACCCAGAGCTGGTTCGGAGAATGACCTATACCCTGGGCTATCTTCTGATTGAGAAAGTATTTCACCTTCTAGTGGTAAGTCATGAGACATGACTGGCTTTGCATTTGAAAGTGCCTCAAGATAAGAGGGCTTTCTCATTACTACATTGTCCATTGAATAATTTTTCATTCAATGCGAATTATTACTGTGGAGAGGACTTTCACAGCTAAATTCATCATCATGGGGATGACCACCATGGTGGGTTACAGCAAAGATGAAACCTTTTTCTCCTTGGTATTTTGGCCATGTAGAGGGTTATCGTGGATCTCATCTGAAGATAATGCTTCGAGATTGACCGAATTGTCATGAAGAAATCCTTTATGAGGAAGTTTCTGATGAAGACCTTTGGAATTATTGTTGTTATTTATAGAATTTAGAAATGAGAGAGTAGAATCTTGAGTTGCAACAGATAATTTTCTGAGGGCTTCAATAACTCCAGCATTGAGAAAGGCCTTATTGCAGATTGGCTCTTGATTTTTTAACTGTGCTGGATGGGTCTTTTTGTTGGACGCCTTCTTACTCACTTTGGAAACCACTTGTTGACTAAAGTGGTTATTATGGGCAGGTGTATGTGTCTGCTCAGGAGAAATGGTTAGGTTAGGATGACTATCTCCATTTAAATCAGGTGTATGTGCCCGACGTGATTGTCCGTATGACATGGAAGAGTATGCCCCACGACCCTCCTAGACTGGAACAGAGGTGTGTATCTGATCTATGGTGACATGTTGATGAGTCACTCCACTGATAGGGATAGATTTATGTTTCTTTCCCTGTGATTTCACTGCAGTTGTTATAATATTCTGACAGGTATCCAGAATATGGGTAGGGATTTGCTTGTGCTCTTTCACCATTGTCAGAATGTGCTTGGTGACTTCACCTGCTGGAATGGGAATATACGTCCATTCCATGTTTAGAGTAGCTGTGTGTTTCAACTCCTATCCTCCTTTTCCTGTCATTGAATTCTGACAGTACTCATGTGTGGGGGCAGAAAGTTGTGTCTGCCTCTTGTTTGTCATTGGAGCTTTCCAATTGACATCTTCGAGTGCTACCAAACAAGACCGTTGGTTAGCTTGATGAATTGCATGTGTATGTGTCTGCTGATTGTTCTCCACCGAATATGATTGATGAAATTCCTTCAATACTGGCAGACGAGACTGCTGGTAGAATTGATGAGTGTAAGAAGGTGTATGTGGCTATTTATAGGTGGTCACCACATTTGGTTGGTGGGCTTCTTTGGATGCAGTCAGATGAGCCTGCTGACTGGTTGATGATTTATAAACAGGTGTATGTGCATACCTATAGTACTCCACTGGAATTGCCTGGCAGGATTGGTGTGTTACTGCCAGACGAGTCTTCTAGGAAATGAAATTAAGATGGACAAGTGTATACACTATGACAAAATGCGTATTTAACGGCTGTTTTTTTCCGTTTCACGGTGGTTTAAACCGCCGCTAAATCGTGTGTCGGGAAAAAAACAGTGCCCATCCCCCCGCCCCTGCCCCTACCCATGCCCATGCAATATAAAGAAATACTGCGTTTGGTGATATTTGAACCCCTAACCTCTTGCATATTTTCCAAAGACTTTACCACTCCAGCAGACTCGTCATGTGGTTAATAAACAGAATTTAATATACTTATATACACTAATTGAAAAAACAAATAATACATAACTAATAGATATAAACTCAATAATAATTAAACAATGAGCAATAATCAATAATTAATAATCAATAATAAATAATTATTGATTTATTAGTTATTTATTGAGTTATTTATTTATTTATTATTATTTACAGTTTATTATAATAAATAATAAATAAATTATAATAATAAATACATAAATTATAAAATTATGAAAATAAAATAATAAAATTACGAAATTAAAATAATAATATAATAAAATAATAATACAATAAATAATAAACAACAAATAGTAAACAATAAACAATAAATAATAAAAAATAAATATTAAAAAATAAATAATAAAAAAACAATAAATAACAAATAATAAACAATAAACAATAAACAATAAATAATAAATAATAATAAATAATAATAAACAAATAATAAATAATAATAAATAAATAATAATAAATAATAATAAATAATTAATAATTGATAATTAATAATAATAATAAATAATAAATAATAAATAATAATAATAAATAACAAATAATAATTAATAATTAATAATAAATAATAAATAATAAACAATAAATAATAATAAATAAAAAAAATAAAAAATAATAAATAATAAATAATAAATAATAAATAATAAATAATAAATAATAAATAAAAATAAATAATAAATAATAAAAATTAAATAATAAAAAATAAAAAATAAAAATTAATAATTAATAATTAATAATTAATAATAAATAAATAATAAATAACAAATACTAAGTAAAAAAATATTAAATAATAAATAATAAATAACACATAATAAATAAATTATAATAAATAAATATAAATAATAAATAAAAAACAAAAAATAGTAAATAATAAATAATAAATGATAAATAATAAATAATAATAATAGTAAATAACACATAATAAATAATTATAGATAAATAAATAATAAATAATAATAATAAATAATAATAATAAATAATAAATAGTAAATAATAAACAGTAAATAATAAACAATAAATAATAATAAATAATAATAAATAATAAATAATAAATAATAAATAATAAATAATAAATAATAAATAATAAATAATAAATAATAAACAATAAATAATAAATAATAAATAACAATAAATAAATAATAATAAATAAATAATATATAATATATAACATATAATATATAATATATAATATATAATAAGTAAAATATTATTATTATTAATAATAAATAATATATAATATATAATATATAATATATAATATATAATATATAATATATAATATATAATATATAATAAATAATAAATAAATATAAATAATAAATAATAACTATTAAATAATAAATATTAGATAATAAATAGTAAATAATAAATAATAAATAACCAGTAAAAAATAATAGATAATAAATAAATTAAATTATATTATAAATAATAAATGAAACACATGAAAAAATATGAAAAGGCGTGATAAGGGATGAAAAATCATGAAAACGCATGAAAACGGATGGAGAAGCTTGAAGAAGCATTAGAAAGCATGAGAATGCATGAAAAATCATGAAAACTCTGGAAAACCCCTTAAGAATTCAACATAATCATCATAATAACCCCCAAAAAACCATTGATAAAGATAACAAGTCGTGGAAACCCAAATAAATAGTAATAAATAGAACAACCATTAAAACCCGTCAAAACGGTCAGAAAGTGACAAAAACATTGGACTCACATTAACAGAGATTAATTATGATCTGAGAGTCCATTCCAGATCTGTGATCAGTCAAATCAAAGATCTTGAAATGATCTTCGACCTGATAGGTGAAAGAGACCGAATGGACAGGCGGATCAGAAGTTACGACCGTTTTAAAAAAAACTGGCGGGGAACAGGTGCTAGACACCAGGCATCGAAAAACATAAAAAACCCAATACCCACTAAAAGGCCATAACTTATGATCCAGAAGTCCATGTGGGCACCGCGACCAGTCAAACTGAAGCTCATGAAAGGAACTACGATCTGGAAGGTGGAGGATTCCAAACTGACATGCGGATCAAAATTTATGTCTGTTTGAAGACAAGTTCAACGGGACACTGGTGACGGAAATAGGGTTTCAGAGGCCTTAGGAGGGGTTTTGGAGTTTAAAAACATGATAGAAGCTTTCTTGTGTCAAATTGGTGTGTATCTCTCCTCGCTAGCTTCGATTTAATATGTTGTAGAGCCCAAACGGACACCCGGAGCGAAAGTTATGGTCGTTTGAAGTTGGATAAATTTTTTCAACTTTCTTATAACTCTCATATCTTTTTCACCTTAGATTGTCATAGGTTTTTGATTATATTTTCCTCTATATCTCTTCATGAGCTTTGATTTTACTATTCGTGGAGCTTCAATGGACGCCCGGATCAAAAGTTATGGTCATTTTAGTGATTTCAGAGTTTCTAATGTTTTTTTATTTTCTTCCTTTCATTTCGTGGCGGTTTTACCCAAACCGCCGTAATTTCGGGGTGTTTTTTTTAAAAAACCGCCGCTAATCCTTGAAAAAATTAAAAAAATTATAAAAAAAATTTACCACATTTCGCGGTGGTTTTTAAACCGCTGTGAAAAAACTGCCCTGAAATAGCAGCCCGGAAAATATTTAGCGGCGGTTTTTAAAACCGCCGCAAAACTCCAGTTTTTCTGTAGTGATATGCCCACTTGTTGTTTGCCATCAATTTAGGTTGATAAAATTCTCTAGAGGGGGCAGAGGTAAGAACCTGCTCCCTCTTGGATTAATTTCACCTCTGACAGTTCATCTTGCGTGCTTGGGTCTGAGGAACCTAAGCTGAACGCCTAGAGGCAATACCCCCATCATGTTGAGGGTGCACTACCGCACGAGTCTGGCGGCGATTTTTGGTGGGAGTCCTCAGGAAGGACTCCTGTCTTCTTGAACTGAGGCCTTGAGTGACCTCTTGATTCACCTCCCTGTAATATGGGAGGGACTGGTTGTTGTGTTCTAGGGATAAAGACCCGAAATGGTTGGAGGCGGTGGTTGGCACCACCTGCTTCTTGACCACTGGTCGTCGTTGTCCGGACAACCAGGGTGAGTTGTTAACTTGGAGGGCTTGTCAAGTAGCCTCCATAGTTGGTATGGTACCGTGTTGATGGTATTACTTAACCAATGCATTTGAGACCCAGCATTGAAGACGATTAGTAGGTGATGTCGTCCTCAGAGCAGACGAGGATCCAGTAGGAGTAGCGGTCGAGGCATTCACAGGTGTGAACCTTAAAGAATCCATTTTGTGTTTCAGAGAGATCTTGGAAAAGAGTGCATGTTTGATATAGCATACATAATCAAGATAAGGCTGGCCATACTACATCTTTTGGATGAGCAAATATTTTATTGAATGCTTTGTTGGCCCTCATATTGAGTTTAATAGGGGACTAACAAATAAGTAAAACATCATTTAACTTGGTTAAGGATTCACTTCGGGTTCACCATTTTTTGTTTCATCTGGAAATGGGGATGACATTGTTTGTTTAAGGTTCAAACTTTCCAATCAGTTTCTAATGGGTTTATTCATAGAACCGGAAATAGCCCATGATTCTATATCCATTTGGACCTACTTTCCAAAGGTAAGTGCTCATTAGTTGTGGACCATTGAGGCTTAAGAATTTTCATTGGTCGAGAGGATGGGATGTCATGCTCATCACACCTTTTGGGGGTAATTATTGCCTACTCTGGGACTCTCTTGTAGATTTAATTTATGGTCATGAATCCTTATTAATTCACCAAGCATGAAAATGAGTGTTCCTTTAGATTTGGGAATCGATGATTGATATGTATGGGATTTAGAGAATCTTTTAGATGTATTTTAGGTTATTCATCGATGGATAATCATCCGTATATATTAGAGATTCTTAGTCAATGGTATCCTTCAATACATTATATAGAAATATCTTGGTCATTATGATGATCATACTAGTTTTAAAGCCACCCAGTGGGGCACTTGAAGTTTATTGTCATTCAGAAAGACAGGGATTATTTCAGAGTTGGGATCGTACCTGCAGATGGGATACCTACGTATCCTCGTTAAGAAGGAATCAAAACCCACGTATTTCGATAATAATGATATTTTTTAACATCATATGGGATGGAAAATAATTAATGAATTATGGGATTTAACCTTAGAAAGGCTTCCTATGTACTATAATTTTAAGGCAGAGATCAATGTCCATGTAGTTTGGGTGAATAAATATGGGGCTTATGCATGGTTAATGGCCCAAAAAGAGATTTCGTGATTACTTTTACACTCTAAGATCACATGAGTCATGCTCAGTGAGAGAAACAATAGGTATCAGTAAACCTGACGATTGTGCCATGAAAGATACAGACACAAGAAATGATGTGGGGCTTACGTATGTAAGATTGCCCAAGTAGATGAAGACCAGGACTTACTTTAGGAAAGAAGCCTAGGAGCAGGGTCCATAAAGGTATTTGAAATTTTATGGAGATTTGGAGTTTTAACCTGGGGCTTACTCCTAAAGAGGATTCCCAAATTAAAGTGGACTTATAACTTGGGGCTTACTCCTGAGAAGGAGGCCCATGTTAAGGGGACTTGGGGCTTACTCCTGATGAGGGTTCCCTAATTAAATGAATTTATGATTGGGCTTATTCATGATAAGGAGGCCCGAACTAAGGGAACTTGGGACTTACTCCTGAGGAGGATTCCCTAAATCAAAATATCTTCTCATCTTAATGGATGATATTATATGGAGGAAACCTCTAACCGTAATGACATAAATCTTGTAAGTCACGAGGTTTTGGGAGAGGTTCTCATAGAATTCATTTCAGATAAGGAAGCCAACAAAGGAACCATGCCATAAATGGATTTGAAAAGGGGTTTAAGGAATAATATCTTGAAGAGGAGAGGTGAACGGGAGACAGGCACACAAATGAAGTTGGCGTGCAAGTCTTGGTCGTGCAAGTATACTTGCGTGGAATGGGTTCACCAGGGTGACGAAGAATCTATAGGGTAATACTTTGGCGAGACTTAACTCAATCCTTTAGTATTATCCTAATATGTTTCCAAAAGGGCAGCGCTCAAGTTTCATCGAAAGGGTAGGGTAGTGCACAAGTGTTTTCATTTTTAAGGAGGTCTGGACACTTAGGCGCGCAAGTGTTGATGAATTCTAAACACTTAGGCCTTATTCAACTCCTTCAGGTCTTCTATTCAAGGTAAAAAGTTACCTTAGAAGCTTTCAGAAGAGTTGAGTTGAAGACTAGGGCGACCAAAGCTTGAATTTCTCTTTTTAAAAATCTGTCCTTGAAATGGGGGCCCACAGGGGATATTTATAGTCCACCTTGCACCTTGGGTGAAAAATCAAATAGGGCACGCAATTGAGCTGCGTTACCCATAGGTGGCGTGCAAGTGACTTTTGCGCCTCACTCCAAATGGGCTCCTGGTCCATGCTTTCATCAATTTTTTTTATGTTCTTCAAAGGGTGACCCTTTTTGTGCTTAAGGTATTCCCCTTTTCCATTCGTTGGACTCTGTAACAGAAAGGAGTGTCAACAACCATGTGACTAATTGTGATATAGGAAGTAGAGGAGAATAGTTCTTTTTTACATGGCTTTTGAATGATTTGTATAACTATGTGGAACCTACCAATTAACCATGCAACCCAATATATGTGTTAGGGTAACTCTAGAAATTTGGCGCACAGTTAGGAAAATTGTGCAACATAACCGTAGAGTCTTTCATGTTTTCTTTAAAAAAATTATATTTATTCCCCTCTCAATTTTTAACCTCTCCACTATTCAAATTTTCCTCCATAATTTTACCATACATATCTCTAGTCATGGACTCTCCTCCCCTTTTTATTTTGATATGATTACTCTTGGTTTTGGGTGGATTATTTTAAGGTTAGTCTAGTTTCTCTTCAATTTCTTCCTTATCCTTATTCTTCTTCCATGATTCTTTTATTCCTATCTTGTCCTTATAATCCTAATGGTCATAGAGGGCCAAATATAGGATTTAGGTGGGGATTTTTATGAGATTATTTGGATTTTAGGTTGGGGGACCTGTCTTCTTCCCTCCTTGTGGTATTTTGAAAAGGTGATGATGTTTCATCACTTTTGAGATAGGTGTCTTTTCATATCCAAAATTTTCCATTAAAATACCCTCATTATTTTATTTTCACTTTAGTTATATGGTTATTATATGCTTTAATTTATTTATTGAGGGTTTTTATTCATTTTTTGATCATTTTTCTCTTGCTTTCATTGTAAAATTGGTGTTTTATCATGGTTTCCTTATTTGAAAACTAGTTTATTGTCCAAAAGTGGTTGATAAAACGTTTTCAAGAAAAAAAACTTATTTAAAAACTAATTTTAAAATATATTTTTAGAGGGGAATTTAAATAAAACTTTATTTATTGATTGTGGTATTGATTGGTTGTGAATGAGATTATTGGTTATACGTGGGTGACCTTGGGTGTGTGGTTTTAGGATGGGTGCTTCCCTTACTTTAAGAATAAGCTATATAGGGTTTATTTCCAGTGAGGCCTCAAGAGGCCCCAATTTATACCACTTGTTTAGGATCACATAGGCCATCCATTGTTCTGTGAGAGAGTCCTAGACACTAAGAGAATGTAGGTCAAGGCTCCCCCATATTTTACATATACTTAGAGATTATTATGACATGAAATTCTTTATTTCCCATATGTTGTTTGATTATGATCATGTGTATTATATTTGGAAACACTTAGCCATAATTTTTAATTTCATTTCCCATGTTACTTATCTCATGGATTATTTTATGAAAATTAAAAGATTTAGAAAATAGTTCTCAAAGAAATGATTTTCTTTTATATGTTTTTGAACTATAACTATTGGTTTCCACTATGAAAATTGGCATTCAGATTCATGGTGGTATACAACTAGGATTTTTATGACACCCTACATATTACATTAGGAATATATATACTTAGTTTTGTCTAATATAGGGAAAATAAAAGGATTCATGTTCCATAGTAGGTCTTCTTGATGTTATATGACCTTTCATGGTATGATTCTAGTGGTGTACAAGGACCACATAAAGACTGCTTGACTAGGATTTTTGGATCCTATGCATTTTGGTATTTTGGGATGTTTATCCATGTATGGGATAATTTGGCTTGAGATATATTTTGACTCTCATGTTTAATTATGTGACGCTGATGTTTCTTATTTTAGTTACATTTTTTTCATCTGTTTATGTCTTACTATTATGTTTTTGTTTCTCAAAATATATTTGGCATAATTAATATTTTTTTAAATACTTATTTTTTGGTGTGTATTTCCAACCTATGGATGGTTTATGCCAGATTCTTGGTTGGAATCCTTAGTATGCTTTATTTTATTTATATGGTGAAATTTTTCCCACATAGTTAACATTGATTCTCAAGCACTAGTATCCAACTTGGGGAAATTGGGAACACACATCAGCCCTTGTGGTGGATAGATATAGGTGGTGTGGTATGTTATCCTGGGTTGGTTTGTTATAATCACATGCATTAATCACATCTGAGATATCAAAGTCTATCTCTACTAACAAATAATTAGAATTGTTTTTTTTATAATTTTTTTTCTATTAGGTAAATTTCTTCTAATGTTCCCTGATTGATTACATTGAAAACACTTCATAACCCTATAATTATACTTAGATAATCCATTACTTGAATGAATCTTACCTCTAGGCCTACCCTTGTGTTTATTCCTGCCTCTAACATTTAATCCCTCGGCCTCTATATTAATAGAGAATTACTTCTAAATTTCTTTAGACAAAAAATAATATTTAACCTCTTCAAGTATAATATAATCTATACCATAAATCATAGATATTTTAAAAGAACTAAATTAATCATCCAAATATGTTAAACGAATTATTTCTTGATCACAATCACCAATATTCATATCTATATTTGACAGATCCAACATATTATATTAAAATCATCTATATGTGCCTTGGATATAGTTCCATGGTACTTTTTAAAGGTATATTATCTCATATTATTTTAGAATATTCTTATTAATGATTTATTCATATACACGGATTCAAACTTGGACCATATTTTAGCAGAAGTAGACTCGTATACAAACTCTCAAATAAATTTTACATCAAAGGAAAATAACATAAGGCTATATGATTTATAAATGATATTAGTATAGACATATACATAGATAAAATAATACTTTTCATTAGGTTACACAATAGTTACTATCTTTTTTAGACCACATAGATCATAAAGAAACCCAACTTGGTCAAGAAGTGCACCCATCTATATTCAATGGAGATTGAAATCATTTTCTCCATTAAATTTATCTATCTCGAGTTTTATATAACTTATCAGTATGAACCATATGAATCTAATACCGATTTTTGTGGTAATTTTTGAGAGGTTTCCCACAAGAATAACTTGGAACCATTGATTTATATAGATGGTTACAATTATTAATGTTAAACCATTTTATTATTATAAAAATAGTTAGATGAAATTGATAATCGAAACAGTATAAGAGTTTTTTAAGAATGAAAAGTATAAAAAAAATACAAGGTATAACATGATTCATTTCATGTTGAACCAATGTTCATGATGAGAACACCACCACAATATATATTTATTACTAAAAGAAATCAAACAAATATAAATCCTCAAAATTAGGAAAGGGACATAAAATATATCCTATGAAACCAATACTATTAAAATAAGTGGTAGTGATCAAATTCATCATGTGGAGTTAGAAATGGCCATCCTAAACATACTCACACAACACACCTAGAACATAAAATATATAGCAAAAAAAGTAAAAGGAATCAAAATACACTTACAAATCCAAGTCTATTTTACTGAGATCTAGTTACAACTAATGAATATGATGTTGTGGCTCCACTAAAGCTCCATGGAAATAAGGTCTAGCGCCAAGATCCAGTCATATCCTTCAGTCCCCATCAGAGCCGTACTCTGAGAATAGGTTAATACAAAAATGAATGATAAGGGAGAAATAATAGTAGGCCTCAAATCTAATCACCTCCCCTGAGATATTTAATATCTATATGGAAAACCAAGGTTTATCCTCTCTCACTTGAAAGAACCAATCTGAATGAATAATTTCCCCAAACCGAAGGGGAAGATTATAATTATAACATTTAGGTGAAGTGAAAAATAACATGCAGCTAAGGTGGCATGTAGAATGTGAAAAAAAACCACAATAAAATGAATTATTCAAATAAATGAATGTATAACATCTCATAGGGACATGAAATAATAAGTAAAATACCACAAGAAATAAACATAGATCCAAAACCAAACTGTGAGATAGAGAAAACACATCATGGAAACACAAAAGCACACATAGGGCACTGTTATATCAATGAGGATCAATAGTATAGATCCAAACTGAATAGATTCTTAATGAAAACCCAATATAAATAAATATTAAATAGAAATAAAATAAATGGAATGACCATTACAAAAAACTTGCACAACATACATGAAAGAAATATGAAATATTGTTATAAGAATAAACATTTAATTGCAAAAAATAACAACAACAAGCAGTGATCATATATCACAATAATAATATTGACTCACCCCTAAGTGGGTTAAGGTGACCCGAACTTTTCTTATCTCATGACTTTAGTGAAAATTTTAATATTTTACCATGATCTATGGTGTCATGAACCAATATAGACTAATCTGACAAGTCACCCAACCTGTTCTATGGAAAGGACTGAAGGGATTTTCTAGCCCCTATTGGATTGTAACTATTTTCCAAGAATCAAGGAAATTGTGACACCCATCAGGAAACTAGTATGTCTATTTTTGAGTCTTTATTTATCTTTTATTTTTTTCTTGGTTTTCCTGAGTATCGAGGGTTGGGATTTCGATTTTTGGAGGAAACAAACCCAAGAGCACAATTGATGCATAGTTTGTATAACCATGTAACTAATCATTTGAAGGTGTTTTTTTAGGGATAGTTCACTTTTTCAAGATATGAACATGGTTTTTCAAACCATGTGAAGCCTAGGTGTAACCATGAAGCTTGGTTTTTGGGTAGAAAGTACATCCCACACGATTTACACATGGTTTTCCTAACAGTGCATCCAAACCGTGTGTGTTGCTAAAATCCTTAAAAAAATTTCTTTTTACCAAAATGACCCTATGGGATGTTAAGTCTCATCCTCCCTTTTCTCTCCCATTTCATTCCCCCCTATTTTGATGTTGGAACTTCTTCCTTAACATCTTGGTGGATTCTCCTTGATTCTTGGGTGTTTTGACTTGTGTTAAGTCCTAACCTTAAATTATTCTCCATATTTCCCCTTCTATTTATTTATTATTCAATTTTATGTAATTTGGAAACATTAGGAGGTGATTTGAACTAATTTAAGGGTTGTAATGGGGGTTTTGTTTTTATTTATTGTATTTTAGGTGTGGGATTTCTTATTCTTCTTAAATCATGTGGTTATCATCAAAGTTAGTGAGGTTAGAACTATTACTAATGTAGGTGTATCTATTTGAGGTATTTTTCCATAGATTACCTTTGAATTTTTAATCACCTTTAGTTTATGTCTATTTAGTTTCCATTTTATTGATTTATTCTTGATTTTTATTCATTTTTTTTTGGTTTCATGGTTTTATATTGGAAATTTAAGGTTTAAGTTGGGTTTTCCAAAGATAGATGGCTTAAGTGCACTCCAAGTGTTTTACAAAATGTCTTGAAATGGTTTTATGGTTTTAAATGGATTTATAAAGAAGTTTTAGAAATGTTTTTACCTTGAGGAAAGTGTTTTATCAAAATTGGAATGTTTATTTATTAAAAAAATCCTTTGAAATGGATTTTGATGTATAAAATTTGTGGTGTGGATATGATTGGAATTGAGTAACACATGGTATACTTAGGGTGTGTGAGTGTGTTATCTAAGGGACTAAGAGATAATTTGGGAGGAATAATAAGAGAGATTCAACTTGTTTAACCAAGTGATCGAGAGAGATCTTGGGAGTTGGGCTCAGGGAAGACTGTGAGCGCTTCCACTTTGTTTAGTTGGATAGTAATATATGTTCTAAATTCACTCACATAAGACCCTTATGGTTAGATTATTTAGTACACATTACTCGTATCATGTTAATTTACATTATTTTTTTCATTATTTCACTGCCTTATTTGATGTGATATCATGTGTTATAACCATTTTCATTTATTTGGTTATATGATGATGATGTGTATGTTTATACAATTGTTATGGATTATTTGGGTAGGTTGAACATGTTTATGACATGTGGACTTTTTATTATTTTAGCCACATTGATAAATGTTTTAGAAAACTTGTTTTTATTTATAAGAAAAATCAAGGGAATTTTAATGGATTGATTTCAAATGAAATTTTTTCAATGTATATTAGTCTTGGAAATTATTTTTCAAACTATTTTATTGGTTTAAAGTTTTAAAATCTATAAATAGATTCATAATGGTATCCTACTAGGCTTTGTTCCTCACACACTATATATGCCTTTGGGAATATCTAGACTTTTTTTAAAAGACACGGGAAATGGAAAGTACACTATGAATATAAGAGGTTCTTCTTGATTATCATTTTGTGTTGTTTTGATGGGGGAGATGTGGCCTTACAAGGTTATCTCATGAGGATCTGTTTTGGATTTTTGTAGCATTGGGGAGTATTTATTATACTTTTTTGGTTTTTTCTCATTTTTAGGTTTTTAAATTTTGACTTGATATTCCATGTTTATGTCTCTTATATGATATTTTATATCTGTGATGTTGTTTATGGTATCTACCATTGGTCATTACTGCTTTACTTTGGTTGTATTTTTATTTGTTCAATTTACTTTGGTTATATCGATGTGGTTATCCCATTCCATTTATGGGTAATTCTTGATTACCATGGAGGAAATTGTTCCTAATAGGTTTTTCATTATGCCCTGGTGCTTGTTGCTAACCTATGGAAATCAAGAACGGGTTTTGGGTCATATGGTCTACTAGATCAGGTGATTGGTCAGGTTAACTCGGGTCAGTTCACTAAAAATGGTATTATAGTGGGTAATTATGTTGGGGTTTAGTGGTATACTTGAGATAGGATCATGTTAACTCAGTAGGTATAAGAAAAGGAGTTCCTAGAAAGCTCTTTTTTGCATCAAACCTTGAGTTGGTATGGGTGTTTTGAGACTATGTTTATGTTTTGAGCATGATTGTGGGTTGTTTTAATGATATTTTGATTTATTTCGCTATTTTTTATAAGTTTTTATGGGAACTCATGGGTTATTTTGAGTTTTGGGGTGAAATAAGGAATTCTTCAGGAGGTGCACAGTTTTGGAACATGGTTATTAGTAACCATGTGCATCCTATACGACCTTGTCTATCAGCTTCTAGTGAAACCTTCAATATAGAGACCCAATACTTTTACAAATATTATTCCACGATTTTTAATATAAATATCCAATAATTACAACCCAATTATTATGAGGCCTAGTGTCTTTCGATGGCTAGGTACATAATATATCAAATTGAGACTAAAATAAAAATTGTTTATTTTAATCTCCATAATGATAACCTAAATACTTTTGAGCTTCTAAAACTGTATGGTATAACTTGGGAAATACAAATACAAAAGGGGTGATCTAAAAATCCCAATAAGGTAATAAATGTGATAAGGAATCATAACATGTGAATCAAAGGTAAAACATGATATCATGAAAAAGAATGCGCAAGAGTAATCACATGGGAGTATAACATAAAGAATAAGGTATCACAAGATCATGTAATCATAGTAAATGTGGAAAAAACATATGAAATGAAATAAATATGAGTCAAGGATAAATTCCTAGAAAAAATCACATGGTGTAAAAAATTTCATAATGGATTAGGTTTACTCCCTAATCCCATACATGACACCTTATGAGTGTAAAGATTCACTCAATGAATTGGATAACTATCTAGGCGCACCCATAATAACATGTTCATGATTATGTATGCCATAAAATAAAAATAAATCATAAGTTATAAACATAAGAATTTACCATAAAAATAAAATAGGTTTTATAATATTATCTCATATCATAATCAAAATAAATTTCATAATGAATACATTTGAGATGTGAACATAAGGTGTGTATGTTTCCTATGGAAATGGGGATGACCCCGTTTGTTTAAGGTTCAGACATTCCAATCGGTTTCTAACGGGTTTGTTCATAGAACCGGAAAAATCCAATGATTATATATCCATTTGGACCTATATTCCAAAGGTAGGTGCTCATTAGTTGTGGACTGATGAGGCTTAAGAATTTTCATTGGTCGAGAGGATGGGAGTTCGGACTCATCACACCTTTTTTAGGGGAATTATTGTCTAATTTGGGACTCTCTTTATAGATTTAAGTTATGTTCGTGAATCCTTATTAAATTACCAAGTATGAAAATGAGATTTCCTTTAGATATGACAATCAATGATTGATATGTATGAGATTTAGAGAATCTTTTATATGTATTTGAGGTTTCTTCATTGATAGATAATCATCTGTATTTGTTAGAGATTCTTAGTCAATGGGATCCTTCAACGCATTATATAGAAATATCTTGGTCATTATGATGACCATACTGGTTTTAAATTCACTCAGTGGGGCACTTGAAGTTTATTGTCATTCAGAAGGACATGTATTATTTCAGAGTTGGGATCATACCTGCAGATGGGCTACCTACGTATCCTTATTAGAAAAAGAAATCAGAACCCACGTAGTTTGAGTAAAAGAGTATGAGGTTTATTCATGATTGATGGCTCAAAGAAAGATGTCATAATTACTTTTACACTCTAAGATCATGTGAGTCATACTCGGTGTGAGAAACAAGAGGTATCAGTAAAACCTGACGATTGTTCCATGAACGATGCAATCATAAGGAATGATGTGGGGATTATGTATGTATGACTGCCGAGATAGATAAAGATCTGGACTTACTTCGGAGAATAATCCTGGGATCAAGGTCCATAAAGGTATGTGTTCTTTATGGAGATTTGGATACTTAACTTAGGACTTAATCCTAAGGAGGATGCCCAAATTAGAGGAGACTTATGATTGGGTTTTATTCTTGAGAAGGAAGCCCAAATCAAGATAAATTAAGACTGGGGCTTACTCCCAAAGAGGAGGCCCAGGTTAAGGGGAATTATGACTGGGGATTACTCCTAAAGAGGAGGCCCAGGTTTAGGGGAATTATGACTGGGGATTACTCCTATGGAGGATGCCCAGGTTAGGGGACTTGTTATATGGGGCTTACTCCTGAAAAGGAGGCCCAAATTAAAAGAATTTGGACTGGGGCTTACTCTTGAAAAGGAGGCCCAGGTTAGGGAACTTGGGGCTTACTCCTAAGGATGATGCCCAGATTAAATATATTCTCATCGTAGAGGATGAGGTTGAAATGAATTAAATCTATAACCTTAGTGACATAAAGATATGTAAATAACTAGGTTTTGAGAGATGTTCCATAGAATTCCTTTCATATAAGGAAGCCAACAAAGTAACCATGTCATAAATGACTTTGAAGAGGGTTTTGAAAGCTAAATCTTGAAGAGGAGAGGTGGATTTGAAGAAATGAGTTGAATAGGTAGGATAGGCACCCAAAAAGAGGTAGGCGCGCAAGTCTTGGTGGGGCGCGCAAGTGTACTTGCGCGGCATCGGTGTACTTGTGCGCCGGTTAACAAATGGGGTAGTACTTGGGTGAGGATTGGCTCAATCCCTTAGCCCGAATGGACCGAAGGCCTTATTTTTATTTTTATTATAGATAATCCCTCTTTTAAGGGTTGAAGGGGAGCACGTACATGACCCGTAGGCCCAAGGCACAAGGCCCGACATGACCCGCAATACATGACCTGAATGCCCAGAGGCATACCATGCCCATTACATGACCCGTAGGCCCAGCCCACTAGAACTTCCCTTCCCTAGCATCTTGCATCATTTATCTCCTTTATCTCCCCACCTTGAATTACTGATCGGCTAGCATTGCCCCGTACAAAGCTGCACGGTGCCTGGTCTCGATGGCGGCTTCCATACCCTCTCATTCTTCCAATCTGGTTAGCTCTGCATCTGGTGGCTGCTACTCCTGTTGCTCTGATCCACTTCCAGGGAATGTTCTATGTGAACTGGGATACTCCATGGTCTACATGACCTGAAGGACCTGTGACCCAAAGGCCTTTGATGACCTGAAGGCCCTGGAGACCCGTAGGCCCAAACCGGTGGCCCGAAGGCCCAAATCGGGTGAATAGTTACAGCTGCTACAGTACCGAATAGTAACTGCTACAGTGACTACTACAGCACTGCTACAATACCCCCCCAGAAATTCTTCTCCACCTGGTTTTGAACCTGGGTCTCTTGGATGCCAAGTAGGATCCCTTACCACTCGGGTACGGTCTCGTTGGCCTCAAGCCCTTAGTATTATCCCTAAATACTTCCAAATGAGTGGCGCACAGGTTTTTTTGAAGGGTTAATGTGGCGCACAGGTGTGACCATTTCCCTTTAGGGTTAGACACTTAGGCATGCAAGTGTTGGTGAATTTCAACACTTAGGCCTTTTTCCCCCTCTTTAGATCTTCCATTCTAGGTAGGAAATTACCTTAGAAGTGTTCGGAAGACTTCAAGAAGAGACTAGGGCGCCAGGAGCTCAAATCTGGCTTTTGGAATTTTTCATCTTTTTAAATAGGGGGCCCACAAGGGGTATTTATAGGTTGCTGAAGACCTTGGGCGAAAATCAAATAGGGCGCGCAAGTCACCTGCGTGCCTAATATGTGGCGTGCAGGTATACCTGTGTGACCATCTTGGATCTTGTGCGACCCATGCTTAAAGAAATCCATATTCATGCCTTTGTCAATTTTTGATGTTTCTTCAAAGGATGAATCACTTTGTGTTTAAGGTATTTCCCTTTTCATTCATTAGAATCTGTGATGGAAAGAAGTGTCAACAAAAGTCCCACCCTTAGAGTTGGATCTGAAAGGAAAGAGTATTTGACTCTGAGGTAAAGGAGAAAACCAAGGAATAACAACGCGCAAGTTTTGATCGCGCAGGTAGCGGTGTGCAGGTGCGAGCCGCGGAGGCCTCGGCACGTAGGGTTGTGGACTTTCCTATAAATATGCATTCCATTATCGCGTAAAGCACCCAAATTTGAACGCATATGAGCTCTCAGCGGGCAGGTTGCTCTCGTCGCGCAGGTTGCTGATTTTCCGCGGTTTCATTGCTTCTGTTCGTGTCGCGCTTCTGGAGAGGTATTTGGACTTGCGTGGTGATACCTGCGTTCCAAAACTTTCATGACACAGTTACACTTGCGCACAGACTTTAGACTTGCGTTCCTTAATGCCTTATCCATTTTTTTCATTTTTATTCACAAATTTTATGAAAAACCAACTTACTTAGGAGTTAATTATTCGACCTTTGTGTAGGTTAAATGGATCCTAGAATAATTGTAATGGGTGATGAAATGGCTAGAAAGCGAATTGATGATATAATGAACATTGTTGTCCAGGATTACTATGATATCTGCAGCAACACTCTCCCAGATTTGGCCAAGTACTTGAAGAAGTATCATCTTAATTTTCCACAGATCATCTACTTGCCTCTATATTGTCATGGTCATCTGCAAGAAGTCAATATTCCAGAGGCAAAGAATTATCTCCCGCATTCTCAGTTTCATAATTACACCAATTTTGATTCAGAAAATGTCTCAGTGGGAGGATCATTTGTAAATACTTGAACAGTGGAGAAGGCCTACATAATGCATCATAGCCCTTGTGCCCCAGATCTGAAACCTTACAAGACCGAGCTGCAACCACATTGTTATCCTTCAATCTTCCGAAATTCTTAGATGGATCAATCCAAAGGCTGGAAGAAGAGTTGGGAATTCCGTCCTGGAGGAGGTGTGAAGCCAACTTGGATGTGGGCATATTGGGTGCGGAAAACCTGTGCAGAGTTTTTCAGAGATTTTAAAGGTGCTGCAATATATAAAGTCTTCTGGGCTAGGAAGGCATATGTCTACAGAAATGATGAATTTGTACCAGAGCTAATCAGCTGCTGGAGCCCAGAAACCAATTCTTTCCATCTGAATTATGGAGGAGTAGGAATCAGTTTGTGTGATGTCTACAAGATCTCAGGGTCTCCAATTTTGGGTGACAGGTATGATGAATTCATCCCCCACCCCCAAGTCGGCTTGGAATTCTTCGGAGAAGACTCCGGCTTTGGCTTGTGAGTTATTGAAAATTTTCTACAAGCTCAATAACTCAAAGACCTCCAAAACTCATTCTAGAAAGGATATTCATCTAGAGGAGTGGATGGATATGTTTCTTACCAGGAAGGAGAGGGAGTGGCCCAGCTATACTCATCCTACTATTTTCCCCAGAATAGAGAAGAGGGGTGCTTCTGGAACATTCTGGCCGACTCTAGAAGTAGGAGAGTTTGATAAGTGGGTGTATGAAGTGGATCAGATAATCCCAAAAAAGACCTGTCTGGCAGGCTTCTTAGACTTTTGGCTCAGTTTTTATCTTTTTCCAGTCAGGGATTCAAAGGGAGGCGTCAGGCCAGAGACCTTCGTTGTGGAAGCCAAGTTGGATGAGAAGAAAATGGTTGGGTTGTCCACCCCCATTTTGGAAAAGATTCACAAGAGATTACTCCATGTCTTTATGGGTAGTCTCCTTTGAGAATAGTGGGAACATTCCAAGTTTTTTGGGGACGGATTGCCACTCATTTCAGGACATATGATGTACAGAACGGAGTACAGGTTCCTGGAAGCTCTTTCGGGCCATCAGTGCAGGCATTTTCTGGAGTTGCTCTGTTAGATATCAACATCTATGATATGAAGGTGAGGCTGAGCATGTTCAAGGAATTCAATTTCTTTCCTTATGGAAACCCACCAACTGGGTGGTTTTTTGATGATGGAACAGCCGGCCTGGAACTGAGGTCATACATGCTGACTTGCAGAGATGGTGTACTGGATACCAGGATTGACGGAGAGATTATATGTGAGGCCTATGCTCCATACAAATTTGCACTCCAATTCAAGTGTCTGCAGCAGACTGTTGTATCCCCTCATGTGCATGTTAGGTCAGAGCATCATCTGATGGTTTCCCGACAACTATGGTTGCCGACATTTATGGAGAAGATCGGGGCAAGTCTTGATCTACCATTTGATAAAGCGACGAGAAATTTGACTACATGGTATGCCAAGAACTGGATAGCATCATACCCTGAAGGGGTACTAAATTATCTGGTTCATCAGGTGGGGAAAAAGAAAATAATTGTAGAGAAAGAAACCCTTCATCTGGAAGGTGACGCTTCGCCACCTAAAGCTGATTCACCAGGTTCCTCAACTAGTGATGACTCGCCAGATTCCCAAGATGGGTATGATGAGGCACAACATGCGGTAAAGTGGCCTCGTGCCAGATATAATCTTCCTGCGAGAATCAAGAGACCCACTCATCGACTCCTAGTGAGTTACTTCATTGAGGCAATTTAATCGTTATTACCTTATAAAGTGTAACATCTCGGTCCCCGGGTGCCACTCAATGGATGCCCCGAAGCCGGTTCTCCACAAGACCTCAACCGCATTTCCCCAAACACCAGAGGCTTCCGACTAGTAGTGAGGGCCCAGGTCTGATAGTGGGGAAACTATGCCCTCATTTGTCAAAGTGTAGGATAGCGGAATACAAAATAAACATACAACGATAGTGGAAGCAGTAAACCATACACAACTGAAATAAACTACAGTAGTAGATATAACCAACAGTATATAAATGATGATGCTACATGTTTCAAGTTCTAAGAAAATAGCCAGAACATGTTATACATCAATACATTACAAAAAAATACAGGGTACAACAAAGCAAGAAAAATAACTGGCAGCGGAATCGCGAGCCTAGGCTCGGTCCCATTCCCTCCTACTCCTCAGCAACAGTCAAGTACTTGTATAGGGACTCTTTCCCCTATCTACACCTGTAGAAACATAATCTTTTTGGGCCAAAAATTGTGGCTCAAACAGGGTGTGAGAAATATATCTCAATAGGCACCCACCAAAGGCCCGTGCCCAACTGCGTGTAAGCATGAAACAACAATGTGCAATAGTAAAATGCAATAAAGTAAGCAGTACTAAAAAGTAACTAACTTAACAATTAAATTTCCATTTTATTATTAATTTAATTTATTTAATTTAGTAACATTCTTGTGATCAGCAGCACCAAGCCCTCAAGCCAACCAGAACTATTCCCTCAGGCTAAAATAGCAAACCACGCCCTCAGGCTTGCCCTCAGGCTATACAGAATCTCTCCCTTAGGTATTTCCCTCAGTCGTATCATAATCTTTCCCTCAAAAATACGAAGTGTCTCCCTCAGGCATAGAAGTCAAGTCCTCAGGCATGAAAGGTTTCCCTCAGGTGAAATGGAGCGTAGCCCTCAGGCTAAAACTGTCACGCCCTCAGGCTAATCACAACAACGCCCTCAGGCTAAACAGGTAACTGAGCCATGCCCAGCATGTCAAAGCAGTAAACAAGAAATTACTCTCAAGGAAATTCTACGATTACTACTTTAAAGGCATACCCTCGAGTATCCTGGCCAAACGGCTAAACAGTGAAACACACCCCTGGGGTGGTTCCGGATCCAAGAAATGATCCCAAACAGCATTTTATTATCACAATTTAATCACCTATGCAATTCTAGGCATTAAATTTAGCAACTTCCTCAGCCACACGACACCCCAACATGGGTTCGTGGCACAAAAATGCACAAAAATGAATGACAGTTGGAAAATAAACACAAAGCCACCAACCTTATGCGCCAACAAACGTTATACCCAAATGCCGACTCCAGATACGCCCAAGAACGGCGTAGATCCGACGAAGAAAAAAACCCATTTAAACGTAAATAACATCCCCTTGGGAAATAATTGGTAAGAACGGTACCAGGAGAGGAGAGGGCTTACCCGTGCGGTTCCAACGATATTTTCTGAAGCCAAATCGGATTCCAGACGAACACCCGACAGATCTTCAAAGGGTCGGCCATCCTCCTTGGCTCCAAAATAGTTCAAATTCCTCCTCTGCCAAATGAGGAGGCTACTTCCTGTTTTAAGCTGAAAAAACAAAGTACACGATGTGTACTTATTTCATTTAACTGTTCATTTTGCGGCACCGCCACACTATTCAATCGTCGACATGAGTATAGGGCATGTACTCTAAAGTACATGGCGTGTACTGTCACCCAGCTGTCAGTTGCTCCATCGCCTTACTGTTTAGCCCTACCGACTGACTACACGGCGTGTAAGGTACCACTACACGGCGTGTAGTTGGTTCCTCCACCCTTCGTCACCGGCATGGCTACACGCCTTGTGTACTCATCCCCACACGGCCAGAAGTACACGGCGTGTGGAAAAAGTACACGGTGTGTAGTTCCAAAATTCAGGATTTTTCCCCATTTTCCATATTTTCTCAAAAACACTTAAGGAAAAGGAAAAAAGAAGAAGCTCGTACCTCAAAACTAAGAACCGGGTTCTTACAAACTTCCCCCCTTATAGCAATTCTTCCCCGAATTGCCCTTCCCAAGGTGGCGAAGATAAAGCTCATAACAGCTCTGGCCATTGAGCACGTACGTCGGCCTCCCGCTCCCAGGTCTCGTCCTACACTCGGACATGCTTCCATAGCACCCGTATGAGAGGAACTGACCAGCCTCGGAGAACCTTCGTGCTCCTGTCAACGATACGAATCGGATGCTCCTCAAAGGACGCATCTGCTTCCAGCTCAACCTCCTCAGGCTGAAAAACATGAGACGGGTCTGAATGATAGCGACACAACTGAGACACGTGGAAGACGTCGTGCATGGCTCGATATCGTTGTGGTAACTTCAACCGATAGGCAACCAGCCCAACTCTCTCCGGAATCTTGAATGGCCCCACATACCTTGGTGAAAGCTTACTATGTCTCCTGATCCTCTTGTGTCTCAGCCTCGGCGAAACATTCAAGAAAACCTGATCCCCAACCACGAACTCCAAAGGTCGTCTACGGTGATTAGCATAAGACTTCTGACGAGACTGCGTGGTAGCCATCTGCTTCCTAATCAACTGGACCTGCTCAGATGTCTCCTGCACGAGCTGTGGCCCCAATAAAGCTGCCTCACCTGCCTTTAACCAGCACAAAGGTGATCGGCATGGCCTACCATATAAAGCATCGTATGGTGCCATCTCAATAGTCGCCTGAAAACTATTGTTATAGGAAAACTCGACTAAGGGTATATTCTTCTCCCAAGAGCCCCCAAAGTCTAAGACGCATGTGCGAAGCATGTCCTCTAGCACCTGTATCGTACGCTCTGACTGCCCATCTGTCTGAGGGTGGTATGTTGTGCTCAGAAGCAAATGAGTATCCAATTCCCTCTGAAAACTCTTCCAGAAATGAGACGTAAAGCAGGTATCCCTATCAGAAATGATAGAACGAGGTACGCCATGAAGACGTATGATATCTCGGATATACCGCCTTCTGATCTCGTCAACACCAAAGGTCTCCTTGATTGGCAAAAAGTGAGCTAACTTCGTGAGTCTATCCACAACAACCCACACGACGTTATTGCCTCGAGGTGACCTTGGAAATCCCGTCACGAAATCCATCGTAACATCATCCCATTTCCAATATGGAATGGGTAACTACTGTAACAGCCCAGCTGGCCTCTGGTGCTCTGACTTCACCTGCTGACAGGTGGAACACCTCGTAACAAAACCAGTTATCTCTCTCTTCATACCCAGCCACCAGTACTGACATCTCAAGTCACGGTACATCTTGGTAACCCCGGGATGAACTTCCCAAGCTGAAGCATGAAACTCCCGCATCATCTCCTCGCGTATATCCCCTGGAACCCATACCCATCCATGGAAATGCAAAACCTCA
The DNA here is from genome assembly GCA_963277665.1 of Viscum album. Classification (NCBI taxonomy): domain Eukaryota; kingdom Viridiplantae; phylum Streptophyta; class Magnoliopsida; order Santalales; family Viscaceae; genus Viscum; species Viscum album. Next base: position 520,875,628 of record OY728141.1, read on the forward strand.
TCATCACATATCGTCCAACCGGGAGGAGGGACCTCATTTTCCACCGACTCCCGTAGAACTAGGCCTTCTGAATCCGATAGCTCTCTCATCCTCACTCTGTCCAGGAGGGTAGAAGTCACAGCTAAAGAAGAAAGATAAGTCTTCCCCTGAATTTCATGCACCTCCAGATGCATCACAGAGAATAAATCCATAAGCTCCCACTCACCACTGGCCTCCTACACTGCTTGTATCTGAGTCTTCCTGCTCAGTGCATCAGCTACTGCATTACCTTTACCAGGTGTGTAGGCAATCTAAAAATCGAAGGACTGTAGGTACTCAACCCACCTTCTCTGCCTCAGATTCAGGTCACGCTGAGTAAAGATATACCTGAGGCTTTTGTGGTCAGTGAAACCCACAAAATGCTCTCCCAAAAGATAATTTCTCCAATAGTGCAACGCATGCACAACTGCAGCAAACTCGCGATCATGCGTCAGGTAATTCCTCTCATGTGGCCTAAACTGCTGAGACACATATGCAACAACTCGGTCTCCCTGCATCAAAATGGATCCCATCCCAATACCTGATGCATCACAGTAAACTGTATAGATCTTCCCCTGGTCTGGGAGTATCAGGATCGGTGCTGATGTCAACCTTCCCTTCAGGTCCTAAAAAGTTGTCTCGCAAGATTCTGACCAAACAAACTTCACACCTTTCTTAGTCAGACCTGTCAACGATGCTGCTAAGAGGGAGAAGTCCTATATGAAGCATATGTAGTAACCAGATAGCCCTAAGAAACTCTGTATATCAAACACGTTCTTAGACTGCTCCCAGGAAACTACTGCTCTCACCTTCTCTGGGTCTACTACAACTCCTGCCTCTGAGATGATATGACCCAGGAAGTGAATCTGGTCCATCAAAAAGTGGCACTTCGAGAGCTTAGCATATAGCTGATGCTCTCTCAGTGTACTCAACACGATCTCAAGATGGGTGGCATGGTCATGTTGAGTGTGAGAGTACACCAAGATGTCTTCCATGAATACCACCACAAAAGAATCAAGATACGGATGGAACACATGATTCATCAGATCCATGAAAACTGTTGGCACATTCTTGAGTTCGAATGGAATAACCAAGTGCTCGTACAGACCATATCTGCTCTGAAAAGCTGTAAGCGGTATATTTGATGGTCTCACGTGCATCTGATGATATCCGGATCTCAAGTCAATCTTCGAGAACACTCGTGCTCCACGAAGCTGATCAAAAAAATCATCTATCCTCAGCAAGGGATATCAGTTATTAACCATCAACTGGTTCAGCTTCTGATAATACACGCAAATTCTGAGGGTACCATCCACCTTTTTCGAAAAAAGGACCAAAGAACCCCAAGGAGAAGTACTGGGTCGGATAAATCACTTTTCCTATAACTCCTCTAACTGCCTCTTGAGCTCCTGCAGCTCAGGTGTAGCCATCCTATAAGGATGAATGGACACCGATGTTGTGTCCGGCACGAGCTCAATAGAGAAATCCACCTCATGCACTGGAGGTAGACCTGAAAAGTCATCCAGGAAGACATCCCTAAAACGATCAAAAACTGGTGGGAAATCTGTCTGACAAGTCCCCTGATCATCCAGATACAAACTCGCAATCTGGGATGTGACTCCACCTTGCCCATAATGCTCTATTCTAGCTCGACTTGCCTAAACATCCAACTCTCCCTTGTATAGAAACTCTCCGCCCTCTGGTGACATGAAATGCACCCTACGACGATAGCAGTCTACAAAGGCTCGATAGGGAACCAACCAGTCCATCCTGAGAATGACATCATAGATCATCATCTCCAAGACATAGAGGTCCCAAGGTAAGTGACACCCTCCAACCTCAAGGGGGCACTCCTTACACTGAATCACGACATCCGTCCTAGTCCCCAACGGAGTGTCTAGCGTCATGATATCAGAAGAAGAAGAAACACAGAGCCCAAGGCTCTCTACAACGGGCACAGATATGAAACTATGTGTAGCACCTGTATCAAAAAGTACTGAAGACAAGACAGAAGCTACTAGAATAGTACCTATGACTGTAGAAGGTCCGGGATACTGCTCATGCTGGGTCTGTTGCACTGCGTATGCCTTACCAGTGTCGCGGCCCTGTGACACAGCCTGGATACCCTGAGCTGTCCCGCCCTTCTGCCTCTACGATCCTAGTGTCTGACTACCATGACCACGACCACCATCACGGCCTGCACGCCCTGACGTATTCCAGTTCCCCGACTGGTAAGAAGCCACTGGTCCCGCTCCCACATGTGGAGTCTGCACAGAATCCCTCTCACTAGCCACTGGTAGAAACGCCCTACAAAAGCGTTGTAGATGACCCATATTTCTGCAAGCTCGGCACTCCACTGGGTCTCGTGGACATTGCGGTCTCTTGTGCCCCTCTCTACCACACTGGTAGCACCTGATTGGGCCACCTGAAGAAGCTTCCTGGATGGTACTGCCACCCTGAGAGAAGTCCATCTGTCTCTTCCTCTTTCCAGTAGAAATAGTACCAGTAACTGGTGCTGAACCACCCTGGCCCACACCACTAGATTCCCGAAGGTTCCTCTCAGAAATCAGCACCTAGTTTATAATAGTGTGTACTGAACCCAACCTGAAAACATTCACCAGCGCTCGGATGTCATACCAAATACCATCCTCAAAACGCCTGGCTCTCAGTTTCTCATCACCCACCAGAATAGGTGAAAAACGCTGAAGCTCGGTGAAGCGAGCAGAATAGTCCATCACTGACATAGCGCCCTGCTGCAGATTCATGAACTCTCAAGCTCTATCTGCCCTCAGCATCTCGGGAAAGAATAATTCATAGAAGACTACCTGAAAATCTTCCCACGACATGTCTCTGTGATGTTCTGACTGGGTGGTAACATCCCACCACCTCTTGGAAGAATCACACAACATGTAACTCGCGAGCTTAACCCTCTTCCCTGGAGGCATCTCCAAGTGCTTGAAAATAGTCTGCATCGATCCTAGCCAAGACTCTACAGCATTTGGTCCTCTATCCCCTGAAAACATAGGCAGATTCTTCTGCTGAAAGATATGTTTCATCTCATCCATAGATGTGGAAGCCTGCAGTGCTCCCTGAAAGGTCTGCATGAACCACATAAAGCCTTCACGGAACTATGCCTCCGCGCCTGTGTCTGGTATAACAGCTGGCGCCGCATCTGGCTCTGCTGGAGGATCAACTGGTAGCCCATGGCCCACCATCTTCAGAGTATAATCATCACTGCTCTCCTGGAGAACAACTCGTAGTCGTCTAGGCGGCATGACACTACAAGGTCAAAAGCACGCCTTAGATTCAAGATTATTAAGACTGAAACGAAGAAACCACAAAGGAACAAGAGGAAGAAGGCATTTCAAAATTTGAAAAACAAGACTACACGGCGTGTACACTGACTACACGGCGTGTACTTGACTTATCTTCCCCTTCCCGGGTCCTTACACATGGATAATCCACACGGCTTCCGTCGAACACAACTACAAAGCGTGTATAATATCTACACGGCGTGTATGGTTTTATTTTCCAACTGCCTGTGTCTTCTGTGACATGGCCGACTACTTGGCTTGACACTACATGCTGTGTTACACCCACACACGGCGTGTACACCACCCCGTTTCCCCAGCCACACGGCTAACTCCACACGGTCTGTCCTCGGACAAGACTACATGGTGTGTCCCACAGGTACATGGCGTGTCCAGGGAGAGGTGACACCGGCCCGTGTTGTTAGTTACACGGCCGAGTCCCCAGGTCACACTATACGGCGTGTCCATCATTGAAATGGTGTGTCTGTCAAGGAGTTCACCAACCCGTGTTGTTAGTTACACGGTCGGACTCCGGGTCAACACTACACGGTGTGTACAAAACTACACGACGTGTTTTACCCAAGCCTTTCCCTACCCCGTGTCGCCACCCACACGGTTTGTGACACAAGAAGAGACTACACTGCGTGTACTCAGGGTACACAGCATGTACTCAAAAGGTTTATTTTTCTTCCCGAACAGAAGAGTATACACGGAGTGTATAAAAATACTACACGGTGTGTATAGTGGGTTTCTGGACAGTATGCCTCCGAAACTTCTCTAGAACCCAAAAAAACAACACCTAAGTGTCAAATTCCGAACCGTGGGGGGCCATACTCCCCACGAATCAAAGTTTGACATCTTATATGTGTTATAACCAATAAACAGTCAATGATCCACCAAATTATGGTCAATGGGGGCCCATACTCTCCAAAAACCAAATTTTGGCATCCATTCAATATCCAGGCTCACATAAAATTACCCTATCAAATAGTAGGTATTTTATCAAGCAGCTATCACAACAGCATGCTTTTCTAGCACAACAACTATCACAACAACATGCGAATTTCTAATGCACCTACATGGCATGTAAACTATGCATGGCATGTGATATCTATCATGTGCCTATATAATGCATGAGATGGCATACCGTCATCTCATCAGGTTTTAACTAAATAGAACCCAGAAATAAAATATAAACAGCACAATCCAAGTGCGTCACCCAACAGTGAAAATATATCAACTGTAAAATTTGCAAAATCAAAAGAATTGCAAAATACGAGGTAGACTGGATTTTCCTTGTACACGGGTTAGCTACGCCCGGGCACAGTTTATTACCAACTACCATTCTTCCTATCCCTGACTACAGCTCCAAATAGTAAGTCAAAGAAAAGATCTCATTTGATACCACTTTGTAGCATCCTGGTCCCCGGGTGCCACTCAACGGGTGCCCCGAAGCCGGTTCACCACAAGACCTCAAGCACATTTCCCCAAACGCCAGAGGCTGCCGAGTAGCAGCGAGGGCCCAGGTCTGATAGTGGGGAAACTATGCCCTCATTTGTAAAAGTGTAGCGCAGCGGAATAAAAAATAAACATACAATGACAGCGGAAGTAGTAAACCATACACAACTGAAATAAACTACAGTAGTGGATATAACCAATAGTATATAAATGATGCTTCTACATGTTTCATGTTCTAAGAAAACAGCCAGAACTTGTTATACATCAATACAGTACAACAAAATACAGGGTACTACAAAACAAGCAAAATAGATGGCAGCGGCATCGTGAGCCTAGGCTCGGTCCCATGCCCTCCTACTCCTCAACAACATTCAAGTACCTGTATAGGGAATCTTTCTCCTATCTAAACCTATAGAAACGTAATTTTTTTGGGCTGAAAAGCGTTGCCCAAACAGGGTGTGAGAAATATATCTCAGTAGGCACCCACCAAAGGCATGTGCCCAACTGCATGTAAGCATGCAACAATAGTGTGAAATAGTAAAATGCAATAAAGTAAGAATTACTAAAAAGTAACTAACTTAACAATTAAATTGACATTTTATTATTCATTTAATTTATTTAACTTAGTAAAATTCTTGTTCTCAACAGCACCAAGCCCTCAGGCCAACCAGAACCGTTCCCTCAGGCTAAAATAGTAAACCACACCCTCAGGTTTGCCCTCAGGATTTCCCTTAGGCTATACAGAATCTCACCCTCAGACATTGCCCTCAGGAATATCAGAATCTCTCCCTCAGGCATACGAAGTGTCGCCCTCAGGCACAGAATTCAAGCCCTCAGGCACGAAAGGTTTCCCTTAGGCGAAATGGAGTGTCGCCCTCAGGGTAAAACACTCACGCCCTCAGGCTAATCACAAAAACGCCCTCAGGATAAACAGGTAACCGGGCCATTCCCAACATGTCAAATCACTAAACAAGAAATTCCTCTCAAGGCAATTCTACGATTACTACTTTAAAGGCATACCCTCGGGTATCCTGGCCAAATGGCTAAACAGTGAAATACACCCCTGGGGTGGTTTCGGATCCAAGCAACAATCCCAATCAGCATTTTATTATCAAAATTTAATCACTTATGCAATTCTAGGCATTAAATATAGCAACGACCTCATCCACACGACACCCCAACATGGGTTCTTGGCACAAAATGCACAAAAACTCACGACAGTTGGAAAATAAACACAAAGCCACCTACCTTATGCGCCAACGAATGTTATACCCGAACGCCGACTCCAGAAACGCCCCAGAATGGTGTAGATCTGACGAAGAACAAAACCCATTTAAACATAAATAACTTCCCCTCGGGAAAGAATTGGTAAGAACGGTACCAGGAGAGGAGAGGGCTTACCCGTGCGGTTCCAACGAGATCATCCAAAGCAAAATCGGATTCCAGACGAACACCCGGCGGATCTTCAAAGGGCCGGCCGTCCTCCTTGGCTCCAAAATGGCTCAAATGCCTCCTCTTCCAAATGAGGTGTCTACTGCCTGTTTTAAGCCGAAAAAACAAAGTACATGGCATGTACTTCTGAGTACACGGCGTGTACTTCTTTCATTTAACTTTTCATTTGGCGGCATCGCCACACTGTTCTACCGTTGACATGAGTACACGACATATACTCTAAAGTACACGGTGTGTACTGTCTCCCAGCTATTATCTGCTCCACCACCTTACTGTTTAGGCCTGTCGACTGACTACACGGCGTGTAAGGTACCACTACACGGCATGTAGTCTGTTCCTACACCCTTCGTCGCCGGCATGGCTACACGCCCCGTGTACTTATCCCTACACGGCCATAAGTACACAGCATGTGGAAAACGTACACGGCGTGTAGTTCCAAAATTCAATATTTTCCCCCATTTTCCATATTTTCTCAAAATCACTTAAGGAAAAGGAAAAAGAAGAAGCCCGTACCTCAAAAATAAGAACCGGATTCTTACATAAAGCAACAAGTTTCATTTTCTTATTCTATATCTATAGTTGCAGGAGCTGGGAAGAAGCTGAAGTCCAAGATTGTAGGACCCTCCTCGCAGCCTTCTGGTACACATGCTGAATATCTATGACCATAGGCTGTCCAGACATGGCAGAGTTTATATTGTGATGTTGAAACTTCCTAGTTGGATATGTGTGAGGGGCTACACATCCCTAGAATAGGGAAACTTCGGGCCTCTACCAATATTTGTTTCGAGGATAACCCCGATGAAGTGAGGGCTTATATCAGAGATCTAGAGATGCTCATATATTCCACTGATGATTCCATTCCTGTCACCAAGTGGGTGAAGGAAATGATAGATCATGGCACCACTGAGGGTACTGGTGCTTCCGGAGATTAGGAGTGGCACGATTACATGGATCCTGAAGATGTAAGTCTCTTTCCTTATTTGCTTTGAAACTTGATTTTAGTTAAAGCTTTGTTACTCAAGGAAATTACTTTTTTCATCCTACATCTTGCAAAGAAAGGAATTGTTGAGGTTCCTTCACCACAGTATAGCCTTGGTGGTACTGCCATTAGGGATAATGAATCTCTTCGCGAGCTGGGCGAGGTATCTCCAGGCCAGCAGGCCATGGAGGAGGAGTTAGACATGACTCTTCATTCTCTAATTCCTGTATTTGGATATGATGATGTCATTACTCCCAAAAAGCTGAAGAAACAAAGGTATTGAAGGAAGAAGTCCATAGCTAAACTCTTCATCAGTAGTGGTAAGTCCTTCGAATAGTCATGAGTTTTAACCCATGAAAAGATTTCTTATACTTCTTGGGATTGAAGGGACTTCTTCAATTTCCCCTTTGAGGAAGAGGGTTGACCCTCCTTTGAGGATGACAGAGGGTGTTGGTAAACAATCACAAGTTCATGCTGACTTGGCTGCTCTTGAAGGAGAACCAACATTTTTTCCCAGTACCGCTCTTGCTACTGCTGCAAGGAGAGAAGAGTCTTCTTTTGGTAAATTAACAATGCTTCATAAGATGTTGAATTAAAACATCAAATGACTTCCATTATGTGATACTTTAGGTTCAACCCCTGCACCAGATCATTTGGTGGCCACTGCAACTGATGCCATAATTTTATCAGAAGAATCTGTCTGGGGTCAGAGGCCGCAGGATGAAGGTCTCCAATAAGACACATCAAATGCTCCCACTGGTGAGACTAACCAGGAATATTAGATATCATTGGATGAAATGATGAAAATTGGCGCATATTTTGAAGACTTTTTAGATCATGTTAAATTACCATGTAATTTAGAAGATTTTGGACGTGAGTGTTATCCTTCGTCCAGTTAAAATAACTTCTTATTACATCTCTGACCATGATTGGTAAAAAAAAATGTGCAGTTCCATCTGAGCAAGCTGCTGAACTGCCAATACCTGAAGGGGGTATGGATAACTCTACTATTGCAGAGACACTAGCTCAAGTGGATTTGAACTCAGTATAGCTTCCTGAAACTCATCTTGAAAATCCTGTTGAAGCTAGGAAAGACAGGGAGGAGCCTTCTCATGTTGCTGATCTACCATTGGGTAAGGGATAACAATATTTGCGACTTTACTTAATTTGCAAGACAGCCAACCAACTTTTGTTATCCTTTGGAACTAACCAAAGTTTTCAATTGACTGTGCAGGGCCATCAATTTCAGTGGCTAGATCTGGAGGTGAATCCTCAGCCTCTGCCCCAACGGGAATAGAAAGTGAAGTAACACAGGTCAGGGGGGAAGGAACAGAACATGGAACTTCTTTAAGTGCATTAATTCCAGATTATATTCCCCCTTATGACAGTGATTCCAAATTAGACCCGGAGGTACAAAAGGCACTCCAATTTTCTCGTTGCAAGGCATGGAAGAACATATGGAAGATCATATCTGAAGTGCCACTAGAAGAGTTGTCATTGAAGATCCCCCGACTATCATCCATGTTCGTCATGTTGGGACTTGGCGGTTTTGGATATCAAGAGATCCATGCCGTAGTGAAACAAGTCATATTAAGAAGGGAACAGGAGCAGATGTACCATCAATACCTGACCAGAGTGAGGCTGTTGGCCAATACCAGCGAATTTGAGGTTGCGGTGTCCCGAGATGAGGTTGATCATGCTGCGAAATTGAAGGAGCTGAAACATAAGATCAAAGAGAAAGTTTTCCAGCAGATGCACCTTCAGCAACAGTTAGATGTTGTTACTGGGGAACTTGACCAGCTTAACAATTCACTGGAAGGAGTTCAAAAAAATGGTATGAAAGTCATTGCAGATGCCAAGAAAACACTCCATCAAGCTGAAAAGAGTGAAGTTGGTCGAGTGCATGAACTTCAAGTGGAAGCTGATGAAGCTCAGGATGTCATAAATCCAATGAAGACTTATGTTGAAAGTCTCTTGTAATACCTGAAAAAAGGGAAGATACTCCATTCTGTGGATGTCCTTCTAACTTTTGTGCATCAAATGAAAAACACTTTCATCTTCAATCATTTGTGCATTCCTTCTTTTGCTAACTGCTTTAAATTTTTACCTAAGCCAATGGACCTAGTAAGCATAGTTTGATTTTTTATAGGATTATTATAAATAACCCTACGAACTTTGAATCTTTTTATTGCTCAATATTACCTAAATCATACAAAATATATGTTTAGTGAGATGGGAATTTGACTTTTGTTCAGAGTTCCCTTGTCTTTTGTGGGCAGTTTAAAGTCATGCATGTCAAACATAAAAAAGGCTAATGTTTAAGGTTGAAATAGATTTGACCGAATGGATTAAAATTGAATAAATTACTTGATAATTTATTTGAAAACATATTACCATATTCAAGTATGGGGGGAAAAGTAAACTATTTTGAATCTGAGGAATGATATGAAAAAAGGGCTAAAAGGAATTAGAATAAGTATTTCCCAAGAATGAAGTTACCACTATTTAACAAACCCGTTAGGGGGTTGAATTATGCAGGGCCACTTAAGGGAATTGGCTGCATAGTCAAATAATAGCATCTTTTCGCTGACAGGTCCGTTATGTAGACTACTTATGCAAGTCCGCCTAAGGGTAGGTGCTGCATAGTCAGGAAAAAGAACTCTCAGAAATTTTACTTTTCTATTGCTAAAAATCCAGTGAAAGTTTATGGAGATTCAAATTTTCCAAAGCACAGAGTCTGCTATATAGAGAGAGGTACTCGAATATAGAGAGGATATTTCCAATCAATATTATCAAAGAATTGGATGAATGTCAATCCTTCGAAGGTCTGACCCAAACATAGGGAATGGAAATATAAACCATAAACTTGAATACTTTAAGATCATGAAAAATAATATGGGACAAATATGTTAAGGATGACTATTTTTGTGGATCCCTACATATTTTCGTTAAGAAAAATAAGTAAAAAAGAGGTTTTCCACCAAATAATGAAGTTACCACTATTTGAAAAACCCGTTAGGGGGTTGAATTATGCAGGGCCGCTTAAGGGAATTGGCTGCATAGTCAAATAATAGTATCTTTTGGCTGACAATTCCATTATGTAGACTGTTTATGCAAGGCCACCTAAGGGAACATGCTGCACAGTCAGGAAAAAGAACTCTCGGGTATCAGAAATTTTGTGACTAGAAGTCAAGAAAAGGGTTATGGAGATCTGGAAGTATTTAAGGTTAGAAGTATGACACATAAAAATGGTCATTGTTAAATGCATGTAGAGATACACAGACCAATGATAACCATAATCATGTTGTGTCTGGGTCCTAAATTAAGATGTTGTACTTCACTACATATCTCATTAGAATGAGAATCAATCCAAATTTAGATCTTGAAATATAGTTTAACGTCATGTGGGAGGAGAGTATATGAAATCTTAGTTTAGGGTCATAGATCTCGGACCATAATAAGAAATACACCTTGTGTGTTTTATAAACCTGATGTGAATGAAGACCGGGGTTTTCATACCACATTCATGTTTTCACAGGGGGAATTTTAATCCAAGGGACTGAAAGTGGAATTTGGGGTTAGGCCCAAAGACTTGGGGCTGGATTCGAGGGACGCTCAAACATTCCTACGTATCCCATAAAAATGGGAATCAAGCCCCACGTAGTTCTTAAAATACCCTTTTTATAGATTTGGTTCGTACAAGTGAAGGGTGAAAGGGGACTTTAGTGAAATGATGGTTTGACCGAAGATTAGAGGTTCAGGCATTTCCATGTACGCATGTAGTCTTTGGAATATAACATGATTGGAAATCAATGTAAATAAGGATTACCTCTCAGGTGAGAGTGTCAAAGAATTTTGTAGTTTATTTTCGTACAGGACAAAAAGTGAGAATATTTTAACGTCATATATCAAGAACGATGGTGAACCAATGTAAAAAAAATATTGGTTCTGGGGGCAGTTTCACGAATCAATATCATATGAGATGGAGGTGAACTGATGTGAAGAGATTGGTTTGGGGCTTGAACCTCGGTATTTTGACTACGTACCCAGCCTAGAAGGTAAGAATCAAATTCCGCATAGTTTGATTAAAGAATTAATTGGTGATCAAGTTGTTCTTGAGTAAAATGACCTAAAAATGGTGTCGGGACTTACACATGATTAGAGGCCCAGAGAGGGTGTTATGGTTGAAGTTTACTCTAAGCTCATGTGATTCATACTCGGTGTGAGAAACAAGAGGTAGCAACAACCTTAACGATGCACAGTTTAACGTAATGTTGGATGAAGAAGGGAATGTGCAGTTTAATGTCATGCATTAAGGACTTAGGGGGGGGATATTCAGTTTAATTCCATGCAGTAAGGACAAAATAGGGGCTTTACATTTTAGCATCATGTAGCTAGGACGTATAATGGAAGATTATGCAGTCTAAATTCTTATAGTAAGGACTTTGGGGACTATGCAGTTTAATGTCTTGCAGCAACGACAACACAGTTTAACATCATGCTGGATGATTTATGGATTTTTTTTCATAGTTTAACATCATGTGGGATGAATAGGTGCACAGTTTAACGTCATATAGCTAGGACGATGGTTATGCAGTTTAACGTCTTGCTGGACGTAAGATGGAAAATATAGTTTAACGTCATGTTGGACGTATGAGTGTTGTACTGTTTAGCATCATGAAGCTAGGACATCACAGCTTAACGTCATGTTAGATGTATAAGAGAATGAACACAGTTTAATGTCATGCTATACGTGAGAGTATTTGTGTTATACAAAATACTTCTTTAGAAATCTAGCATTGGTTGGAGTCGTGATGAGTTCTCCATCCATTGATATTAAAGAATAAGCTCCATTGGAGTAGACCTTATGTATTGAGTAAGGTCCTTCCCACTTTGGTTCAAGCTTGGGAGGTTTCTTTCCTGGTATCATTGGAGTTATGATAACCAATACCAATTCTCCCTGAATGAATGAACGAAGACAGACTTTTTTGTTAAAAGCTCATGCTATTCGATTATGATAGACTTCCAAGTGGTGCAGGGTGCACAATATTTTTTCATCTAATTGTTCCAATTCATCCAATCTCTTTTGAGATTGTTCATATATAGATGACTGATCACAAATGGATACTCTGAGCGAGGGTAATTGAACCTCAATGGGAAAGACTGCTTCTGTTCCATATACCAACGAATACGGAGTTGAACGCGTTGCAGTGCGGGTGGTGGTCCGATAAGCCCATAAAGCATGAAAGAGTTTATCAGACCATGATTTCATATCTTTATCCACCATTTTTTGAAGTATATTTGAAAGATTCTTGTTTAAGGCTTCTATTTGGCCATTGTCCACTGCATGATACCGATATGAATGGTTGGATTTGATGTTGTATTCTTGATACAACTTCCTTACCTCAGATGAACAGAAGTTGGTGCCATTGTCCATCAATATGGTATGAGGGACACCAAATCTGGTAATGATGTTAGACTTGATGAAGCTAACAATGATTTTAGAACTAACTTCTTTGAGAGTTATTTCCTCTTCCCACTTAGAAAAGAAGTCAGTAGCAGTAAGAATATACTTAAACTGCTTGGATGTAGGCGAAGGGTAAGGTCCCACTACATCCATTCCCCATGTGGAAAATGGCCACGAGTATTTATTTGTATGAAGAAACTATGGGGGTTGATGAATGAAGTTGGCATGTACTTGGAAAGAATGACACTTCTTCGTGAAATCAACACAATATTGTATCATTTAAGGCCAAAATTATCCAAGCCTTCGAATTTGATCGGATAGTCTATGTCCAGATTATTGGGCACCACAGACTCCTGCATGAACTTATTTCATGACAGCCATTGTCTCTTCACCATCAATGCAACTGAAGAGAACTCCATCAAAACCTCTTTTCTAGGGAATTTTTTCTAAGTGATATGGGCTATTATAAAGAGTAAAATTGACCACACTTCACCGGAATTTTTCTCTCCCGGCTCTATCAGGTGGGAGTGTTCCATTTTGAAGGTATTCCCTTATAGGTTTTATCCATCCTATAGTATGACCATATGGTTCAGAGATGGGACTAATTTCATTGATTTCCCCTATTCTGGTTTGAACATAAGGTGAAACTGTATGAAGGTGGGAAATAATAATTATTGTGTCGTCTCGATTTGGATCTGCCAGAGCTGTGGCTATATTAGCTAGTGCATCAGCTTGGGCATTTTGAGATCGCGAGACATAAGAAAATGTCGGTTCCAAAGAAAATTCCTCCATTAACTCTCTGGCGTAATAATATAAAGGTATTAACTCTTCTTTTCTGATGGCATAATCCCCATTGACTTGTTTGATTACCAGGTCTGAATCACCTTTCACCTTTAAGTGATTCACTTGTTCTTGAAGCGCCAACTCCAATCCTACGATGAGATCTTGATATTTTTCTTCATTATTTGTACCACCTTCCCACAATAATAAGTAATAGGGTAGCACTTCCTTTTCTAGAGAAATGAACACAATTCCTAACCCAACTTTTTTGAATTTAGGATCTTCCATTTTCTTCCCTGTTGGACTTCTGGAAGCACCATCAAAGTACATTTCCCATGTCTGAAGATTATCTTGAATAGATAAGACTTCCTCATTAGGAAGTTTAGTATATAAAGATGTATCTTCTACTGAAGGATGTTCAGCAAGGAAATCAGCCAGAGCTTGGCCCTTTATTGCCTTTTGAGACACATACTAGATATCAAATTGCTGCAAAATAACTGCCCACCTTGCCAGACGTCTGGTAAGCATTGGACGACTAAGGATGAATTTGAGCGGGTTATTGCGAGATACGAATTGAAACTCATGATGTTGCAGGTAGTGTCTCAATTTTTGAACTGCAAAGATTAATGCTAGGAAGAACTTTTCAATACTTGAATATCGGGTTTCTGCTTCAAGTATAGTTTGACTAAGATAGTAAAGGTTGTTTTCATTCCCAGCATCATTCTTCTGGGCATGGAAGGCACCCAATGATCACTCTAAAGCTGTAACATAGAGGATAAGTGGTATTCCTTCAACAGGTTTCATTAATACAGGTGGACTCAAGAGATATTTCTTGAGAATATTGAATGCCTCTTGACATTTTTCAGTCCACTGGTAAGTGACTCCTTTCTTCATCAATTTGGTGAAGGGTAAACTTTTTCCTACTAGATTGGCGATGAAACACCGAATATAGGCCAAATGTACTTGAAGTACTCTTAATTATTTCAAATTTTGAGGATGTGGCATACCAAGGATTGACTTTTTCTTCTCAGGATCGACTTCAATACCACGATGGAAAACAACAAAGATGAGAATTTTTCCTGAGGTTACCCCAAAAGCACATTTCAAGGGGATCATCTTCAAATTGTGTTGTCAGAGTTTGTGGAATATGACTTCCAAATCAGCCAAGTGATTTGAACATTGTTTGGATTTAACCACCAAATATTCCACATAACATTCAACAAATTTCCCTAAAAGGGTTTGAAGATACGGTGCATGGAACGCTGATATGTTGTTTAGCATTCTTCAGGCCAAAGGGCATTACCCGATAGAAAAACACACCCTGAGGGGATCTGAAAGCTGTAGATTCTTCATCTTCTAGAGCTATTCAGATTTGATTATACCCAGAATATCCATCCATGAAGTAAAGTTCTTCATAGCCAGTTTTTGCATCAATTAAGAGTTCTGTGATTGGAACTGGAGAATCATCCTTGGGACAATGTCGATTAAGATCTCTGAAATCAATGCAGACTCTAATTTGTCCATTTTTCTTTTTCACCAGTACAATATTAGATAACCATTTAAGATATTGAACTTCTCTAATGAAGTTATCTTTGATAAGATTATCCACTTCAGCTTTAATTTTGGAAGCATAAGTTGGGTGTGTTCTTATTGCGGCTTGCTTAAATCCTCGATGTTCTTTTGGAAAACCCAAATGATGAGTAGAAACATCGAGATCAATCCCTGGAATTTTTGTATAGTTCCAAGAAAATATATCTCAATTTTACTTTAAAAATGAAATATACATTTCTTTCTCTTCAAGAGTCATGGCTTCACTAATTAAATTGGGGAATGGATCTTCTTTTGTACCCAGATTTATTTCTCTGAGTTCGTCCACAGTGGTAGAGATACCCTCTTCAAATGATGGAGGAGAATCTATGAGATCTTCCTCTTCTTCTTCAACATGTGTCACTTATTCTGTTTCTACTTGCATAGTAGATGATGAAGCATAATTTCCATGATCAAGGGAGATGTTAAAATTTGAACATCTTGAAGAAGAGGCTACCATTTCTGACTCTATTGATGATGAAGGGTCTTCCCTAGGTAATGAAGAGGAGATGATGGATTGAGAATCGACATCATCGTTCATCTCTGACATCACTATAACTTCTTCTATCCTAGTTGGCGAAGTATAGAGTTGCTAGATTTTAGTGGATGAAATGAAGACATCTCCATTCGAGCTTTCATCATTTCTTAGTGAATCACCAATTTCTCCCATGCTGTCTGGCTTGATTGTCATAATTGACATTATGGAAGTTTCCATAAGAGTATTTGGATTTGGGTATATCCTATCAATTTTACTGATAGGAAACACATAATCTATACTCACATGTATGAATGGGTTTACTATAATCTTTTCCAAACCATATGGAGCATTAATTTGGTGACCTCCTTCGTCATGGATTTCTCCTTCCCTTCCATGTGATAGAATTCTGCCTCAATGTATTGAGATTCACATGTTTTGAAAGGGGCTTTATCACCATACAATGTCCCAATTTGAACATTGAAACAATATTTGAGACATTGATGGTATGATGAAGGGATAGCCGCATGTTGATGTAGCCAAGGTCTGCCAAGAAAAATATTGAAGGTTGTGTCATGTTGAACAACCATGAAATCTGAATTGGATACAATATATCCAAAATGAGTTCTGATTGTGATCTCACCCAGAGGTTCTTGTTCATTTTTATCATATCCTTGAAACATCAAAGTAGAAGGAGATAAATCAGATTCAGTGAGCCCCAATCGACGAAGTGTACAAATGGGGATGAGGTTGACTCCTGAACCATTATCAATGAAAGCTCGTCGGATGTCTACATCATTGACCTTACCAGATAAATACAAAGGTCTGATATGTCCATGCACAACATCATCTTCATCTTCATCTATAAAATATATCACTACATGGCATTCTTCAAGATTATTCTCTACATTGTAGACTTCAATCGCAACAATTTCAATTTCGAACTCCTGAGGACTTGACAAATCCTCAATGAGGGCCTCTCGAAGATCCTTGGATAGATTCAAGGCATCCAGAATTGATAACTTGGCTGGTACTTGGGCCAAATGTTTCAAGACATCATATTTTTTATCCAAATTTCTGATTTTTACAACAGGAACATGTGGTTTCGCAAGTGCCTTATAAGTTGATGATTTGTAAGTATATGCTTCTTGTATTGGGGTAGGAGTTGGAAATACTCATGGATTTGGAAGATTAGACCGAATAGGTCTATTTACTTGCTGAGATGAAGATGGTGTAACCTCCAACCGATCCTCCAGAATAATTGTGCTAGGACTGAATCTGCCATGCATGGAAGAACTTTCTTTTTCTTGTTGAGACCGTTGAAGGGCTCTACCATGAGTTTCTGCTGGATACATAGTTCTAGCAGGGGTAGAATTGGAATAGTGGATTCTGGGATATCCATGTCTTCCTTTGTATCCCAGACCTCTGGAACTCCCTCTAATTCCTCTGTTTGATATAGGGAACTCAGACTCATCAAGATCAAAACTGTGACTGTCATAAGGATATGTTAAGTGAATCATATTAATAGAACCAAAGATCAAATCTTCATCTGATGAAGACTCTTTCTGATTATCCAGTTTAGGCTATGCCGTTTGGTGGGGCGGTGCCCGTAACTTTGAAGAAGATGGCATAAAATCTACCAGAGTCAAAGAAAACTTAGGCTTTGACACGATCTCATCTTCTTCTGACTTCTCTTCTTTCTTTGAATTATTCCGTTTCTTTGAGGATTTTCCCTCTCATGAAGAGGGTTTTGCTGTGGCATTCATAGAGGAAGACACAATTGGTTTCTTCAATTGCGTTCATAAAATGGAATGAGTTCGGTTGATCATTTTTCTGACCATCCAATCATCATATTTCTGCGCATTTTTTCTTTTTACTTCTTGCCACTCGCCTTCTTACTCTGGATCTATAGCGGTAACACATGCTACCTGGGATGAAGAACCTTTCAGTTTGACCTGTCCTCAGTCCCCCATCTTTTGCATAAGGTCTTTGAAGACAAAACACTTATGAATGGGATGCCCCAATATCTGATGAAATGGGAAATAGTTGGGACGGTCTTCATCTCCTTCCTTGTTAGGCTTTTTAGACCTTGGAAATTGAACCAAATTATTTTCCAGAGCTGAAATGAAGTAACCAAGAACTTGTTCATTTTGGAAAGAATAGACTTTGTTCTTTAACTCCTCAAATTGTTTCCATCTTTGATCTCTTTGATCGTCTTGACGAAACAACCTCTGTTGTTTATGCTCAGGAGGTGGATCCCTTTGAGAAGATGAAGTTCTTGAAGTGGAAGCAGGTACAGGTTCTTGTTTAAGCATGATTGTAGTAGTCTCTTCTTTACCCATTCTCCTTCCTGGAGCTGATGGAATTACACGAGCTTTATCCTTAGTCTTTATAAGAGAGTCTTCAATCTATTGAGCGATTTAAGTATGGTCTCGAAACCCTCTTGTGTATTTCACATGGATCAACGGTGTGCGTAATTCATCATGAAAATTTTCCACACAGATTTGAAACAATTCTTCTTGAGGGAGTGCTAAGATTAAGGAATATATTAATCCCTTCCAGCGAGCAATGAAATCCAAAACTTTTTCATTCTACCTTCACTTAAAATTTTTAAGATAAAAAATTGTTGTCTTTGGAAACATTGGGCTAAATTGAAGAAGGAATTTTTGACGGAGATCCTCCCACCCAGTAATTGACCAGGATTGCAAGCTTGTATACCAGTCAAAGGCAGGCCCTTGTAATGACTGTAAAAAATACCTGAGCTTAACTACTTCTTGTTTTTTAGGAGTTCCCATCATGGGATCACAACGAGAAACAAAATTTGTTAAGTGTTGTTCTGGGTCTCCCGAACCATTAAAAATTGGGAATGTGGTACTTGAAAAATTTGATGGGGGAGGAATTGCATCAACCCATTCAGGGTAAACTCTCTTCTCCAGTTTAACCGGTGCATACTTTCCTTCCATAGATTCCAACCAAGCTTTTAATGACTCAATGGTAGTCATTAATTTTTGAGAAACATCTTGTTGAGATTGGACTTGTGCAGGTGCAAGAACTGGAGTTTGGACAGGTGTGGCGACCGGGACTGCCATTGATGGTAGTATTTCCAGTTGTTGTTGCATATAACCCATAGGATTATACCTGTGAGGGTGTGCTGGTAAATAAGGATATTCTTGATCCATCTCAGTAGTCAAAACAAATTCCCTTGACTAACTAACTCCAACACGCTTAGGAGGAAGACTACTTTGAAGTAGTTTTGCATTCAACCTCCTTAACTCCTTCATTCCTGCCTCTTGTTGTGAGAACCTTTCCTCTAATGAGAGTGATTGTCCTTATCTAGAGGTAGGGTGGAAGGTAACCTGATTCTTCCCATTTCCCTTGTTGGACGCCTTTCAGAGAGGGGGGAGTTGGTTATTTTAAGGAATACCTAGATTCTGGGTAAGCCTTTGATTCCAGGTACACACACCTTCTTCATTTTCCTCTGTGTGCACAGCCTCTTGAGTAGGAACTTCCCCATATGATCCCTCTGAATGAGCCTCATGTTATGGAGGATCAACAACAATGTCATTGATGACATTTATTTATGCATAACACATTGCATCTCTTCTATCAGCATTTCTGCGATATTGTCTTCTTCCATGTCCTTGATGAGACACTTCCTTCTGTTGATTTGATCCCTCGGAAATTTCTTGATGAACCGTAATTGGGAGGGAGTCTCCTGATAATTCGTCACTTCGTTCCTCTTGGGGCTTCCTCCCTAATTGAGAGAATAATGACTTCCACTGAGTAAGAGATTGAGAATTTGAAAAAGTCCCCAGTCCGATGGACTGGGGTTATTCCTGCTATTCCTGCTCAACTCCTAGAATCCTATTTGTTGATTCCAAGGGTTGGGCTAAAAGAGTCCCCAGTATGGAAAGGTGGTGTGGTTCTTGAGATGCTATATCTGAGACTTTCTTAAAAGATCTCCTGATCTTGTGGACTTTAGTCTAGAAATTGTCTCGATGCATCAACCTACATCCACTCAAATCACCTGGCTCAAATGACCACTAGATGATTTCTGACACTTCTGTCACTTGATGACGCGCCTGATCTAAATCAGAAGCCTGTTCAATATTCTCATTTTCTTGATGCAAGATTAATTCGACAACTTGTTCTCTGTATTCCTAGCTTTGGGAAGAACTAGTTGAGGCCTGTTCTTGAGCAAGCTTTTGATTATGCACAAAACCAGCTATATGTGGCCAATTATGGGAAATAACATTGAATGAGACCACCTTTGGTGGGATTTGTTGACTAGAGAGCATAGTGAAATGCAGTGATCCATGAACACCTCATCCCATAATATGAATACCAGATGGGGCATTGGAAATTAACTGGTGCTATCTTTTTAGTGCGCCAAGGCATGAACACTGAAGGGATCTCTACTGCTTTTCAGCCTTCAGTTATCGAGAAAATGAGAGAGATTCCAAATCAATTTGGCATTGTAACCCTTCTATTATCTTGACATGATTTTCATATTTGTCATAAGATAATATTTTCTTTTTTAATTGACAAAGATTTTTCCACATGTTAATACGAATATCGTGAACACAATCTTCCGTCAACATTTCTGGAATATCATACTGAGAGTCAGCTAAAGGACAAAAAATTACTGGTACTTCACCTTTCGTCAACTGTTTCCTCATATTCAACATTTCCTCTATCATTCGATGAATATTCTTCTACCTGATTAGACCAGAGCTGGTTCTTTCTTGTTGCTTCATCAGATTCAACAAGATTGGTAGAGAATTCATTTATCAAACTAGAAGATGAATGACCTAGGGGTGGTTCAGAGAATGACCTGCACCCTAGGCTATCTTCTAATTGAGAAAGTATTTCACCTTCTAGTAGTAAAGCATCATACATGACTGGCTTCACATTTTCAAGTTCCTCAAGATAAGAGGGCTTTCTCATTACTGCATTTCCCTTTGAAAATTTTTCCAGGAAATGCGAATTACTACTGCGGAGAGGACTTTTGTAGATAAATTCATCATCATGGGGAGTACCACCATGGTGGGTTACAAAAAAAGATGAAACATTTTTCTCCTTGATCTTCTGGCCACACAGAGGGTTATCGTGAATCTCATCTGAAGATGATACTTCGAGATCGACCAAACTATCATGAAGCAAGACTTCATGATGAAGTGTTTGATGCAGACCTTTGGAATTAATGTTCCCACTATTGGGAAATGAGAGAGTATAATCTTGAGTTGCAATAGATAATTGTCTGAGTGCATCAATAACTCCAGCATCGAGCAAGGCCTTATTACAGATTGGCTCTTGATTTATTGACTGTGTTGAGTGGGTCTTCTTCTTAAACGCCTTCTTACTCACTTGGAGAACCACTTGTTGAAGAAATTGGTTATTATGAGCAGGTGTATGTGCCTGCTTCGGAGAAATAGTCAGGTTAGGATGATTATCTCTATTCAAATCAGGTGTATGTGCCTGACTTGATTGTCCGTACGACATGGGGGAGTATGCCCCATGACCCTCTTGGACTGGAATAGAGGTATGTATCTGTTCCAGAGTGATATGTTGATGAGTCACTCCATTGGTAGGGACAGATTTGTATTTCTTTCCATGTGATGCTGCTGAAGGTATTATGATATTCTGACAGGCATCCAAAATATGAGCAGGGATTTGTTTCTACTCTTTCACCATTGTCAGAATGTTCATGGTGACTTCAGCTGCCAAAATGGGAATATATGTCCATTCCGTGCTTGGAGTAGGTGTGTATTCATGCTCTTGTCCTCTTTTTCCTGTCATTTAATTATAATAGTACTTATGTGTAGGGGTAGAGAGTTGATTCTACTCTAAATTTGTCTTCGTAGCTTTCTGACTGACTTCTCCGGGTGCTACCAAATGAGACTGTTGGTAGGATTGATGAGCATTGGTAGGTGTATGTGCCTGCTGTGTATTCTTCGTCAAGTATGGTTGAAAATTTTCTTTCAATACTGGTAGACGAGAATGCTGATAGAATTGTTGATTGTAAACAGGTGTATGTGCCTGCCTATAATACTCCACCGGAATTTCCTGACGGGATTGGTGGGTTACTGCCAGACGAGTCTGCTGGACAACGGTATTAGAATAGATGAGTGTATGTGCCCACTTGTTTCTTTCCATCAAGTTGGCTTGATGGACTTCTCCGGAGGGGACAGAAATAAGAACCTACTCCCTTTTGATCATATTTCGCCTCTGGCGGTTCATCTTGCGTGCTCGGATCTGAGGAACATGAGCCGAACCCCTAAAGGTGATAACCTCATCATGTTGAGGGTGCACTGCCACACGAGTATGGTGGATATTGTTGATGGGATCCCTTGGGAAGGACTCCTGCTTTATTGAACCGAGGCCTTGAGTAACCTCTTCATTCACCTCCCTGTAATATGGGAGGGATTGGTTGTTGCGCTCTAGGGATAATGACCTGAAATGGTTGGAGATGGTGGTTAGCACCACCTACTTCTTGATCACTGGTCATCGCTGTCCAGACAAACATGGTGAATTATTGACTTAGAGGTCTTGTCGAGCGGCCTCTAGAGTTGGAATGGTACCATGTTTACGGTATTCCTTAACCAGTGCATTTGAGACCCAGCGTTGCAGACGCTGAGTAGGTGATGTCATCCTCAAAGCGGACGAGGATCTAGCAGGAGTAGCAGCAGAGGCACTCACAGGTGTGAACTTTAGAGAAGCCATTTCTGTAACGTAGAGAGATCTTGGAAAAAGAGTGATTGTTTGATATAACATACATAATCAAGATAAGTTCGGCCACTACATATTTTGGATGAGCACATATGTTATTGATTGCTTTATTGTCCCTCACATTGAGTTAAATAGGGGACTAACAAATTAGTAAAACATCATTTAACTTGGTTAAGGATTCACGTCGGGTTAACCATTTTTTTGCTTCCTCTCGAAATGGGGATGACCTCGTTTGTTTAAGGTTCAAATATTCCAATTGGTTTCTAACGGGTTTGTTTGTAGAACCGGAAACATCCAATGATTTTATATCCATTTGGACCTACTTTCCAAAGGTAGGTGCTCATTAGTTGTGGACTAATGAGGCTTAATAATTTTCATTGGTCGAGAGGATGGGAGGTCGGACTCATCACACCTTTTTTAGGGGAATTATTGTCTACTCCGGGACTCTCTTTATATATTTAAGTTATGTTTGTGAATCCTTATTAAATTACAAAGTATGAAAATGAGCTTTCCTTTAGATATGACAATCAATGATTGATATGTATGAGATTTAGAGAATATTTTATATGTATTTGAGGTTTATTCATCGATAGAGAGTCATCTGTATTTGTTAGATATTCTTAGTCAATGGGATCCTTCAACACATTATATAGAAATCTCTTGGTCATTATGATGACCATACTGGTTTTAAAGCCACTCAGTGGGGCAATTGAAGTTTATTGTCATTTATAAGGACATGGATTATTTCAGAGTTGGGATCGTACCCACAGATGGGATACCTACATATCCTTATTAGAAAAAGGAATCAGAAGCTACGTAGTTCAAGTAAAAGAGTATGAGGTTTATGCATGAATGGTGGATCAAAGAAAGATGTCATAATTACTTTTACACTCTAAGCTCACGTGATTCATGCTCGGTGTGAGAAACAAGAGGTATAAGTAAAACCTGACGATTGTTCCATTAAAGATGCAATCATAAGGAATGATGTGGGGATTACGTATGTATGACTGCCCAGATAGATGAAGATCAGGACTTACTTTGGAGAAGAAGTCTGAGCACAAGTTCCATAAAGGTATGTGTGCTTTATAGAGATTTGGATACTTAACTTAGGATTTAATCCTGAGGATGATTCCCAAATTAGAGGGGACTTATGATTGGGTTTTATTCTTGAGAAGGAATCCCAGATCAAGAGAAATTAATACTAAGGCTTACTCCTAAAGAGGAGGCCCAGGTTAAGGGGAATTATGACTGGGGCTTACTCCTAAAGAGGAGGCTCGGGTTAAGGAGAATTGTGACTAGGGCTTACTCCTAAGGAGGATGCCCAGGTTAGGGGACTTGTGATATGGGGCTTACTCCTGAAAAGGAGGACCAGGTTAGGGAACTTGGGTCTTACTCCTAAGGAGGATGCCTAGATTAAATATATTCTCATCTTAGAGGATGAGGTTGAAATGAATTAAATCTCTAACCTTAGTGACATAAAGATATGTAAATAACTAGTTTTTGAGAGATGTTCCATAGAATTACTTTTACATAAGTAAGCCAACAAAGAACCATGTCATAAATGACTTTGAAGAGGGTTTTTAAGGATAAATATTGAAGAGGAGTGGTGTATTTTAAGAAATGAGTTGAATAGGTAGGAGATGCACCCAAAAAGAGGTAGACGTGCAAGCCTTGGTGGGCGCACAAGTCCTGGTCGCACAAGTGTACTTGTGCGGAATTTTTGTACTTGCGCGCTGGTTAACAAATGGGGTAATACTTGGGTGAGGATTGGCTCAAGCCCTTAGTATTATCCCTAAATACTTCCAAATGAGTGGTGTGTAGGTTCTGTTGAAGGGATAATGTGGCGTGCAGGTGTGACCATTTCCCTTAAGGGTTAGACACTTAGGCGCGCAAGTGTTGGTGAATTTCAACACTTAGGCCTTGTTCCCCCTCTTTAGATCTTCCATTCTAGGTAAGAAATTACCTTATAAGTGTTCAGAAGACTTCAAGAAGAGACTAGGGCATTGGGAACTCAAATCTGACTTTTGGAATTTTTCGTCTTTTTAAATGGGGGGCCCACAAGGGGTATTTATAGGCTGCTGAAGACCTTGGGCGAAAATTAAATAGGGTGTGCAAGTCACCTGCGCACCCAATATGTGGTGCGCAGGTATACCTGCGCGACCATCTTGGAACTTGTGGGGCCCATGCTTAAAGAAATCTGTGTTCATGCCTTTGTCGATTTTTTATGTTTCTTCAAAGGATGAATCACTTTGTGTTTAAGGTATTTCCTTTTTCATTCGTTAGACTCTGTGATGGAAAGGAGCATCAACAGTGTATTACCCTATAAAAGTAAGGTAGAATAATCTATTTATATATGTGAGAGATATATATACATAATTTAGAATCAATGCATGACATCAAAGGTTTTTTTCAATGATGAAAATGTCTTTAAAAGATTACATGGAATATTTCTTGAGAAAATACCCTTTTCACATTAAAATCACTTTTTAAAAATATAAAAATTTCCAAAATATAATAGAAAATAATTTCTTTAAAAATAACCACATAAAATTATAAATGAATATTTAAATAATTTATTGGTCTTGATGATGGGTAATTTCGTACATGTTGTATAAGTTAAAAAACATTTATTTCACACTATTGTAAAATTGTTAAAAAGTAACTCATTTAGAAAATAAAAAGAATATTAATTTCAAAATATTTTGTAAAAATTAAAACATGGGTAAAAATTTATTTAATAAATAATTTTTATAATTTTACAATTAATATTGAAAATATTTTTAGAAAACATGGATATTAAATAAAAAAAATTGGCCGAAGAGAGAAATGAATTCAGCTTTTCTTAAAAAAAACATTTTCTCAATCATTTTTTTCACCAAAGAGAGGAGAATGGTATTATTACATTAAATTTTCATGAATAAATATAGGAGAATAAAATTAAATTTTTTTATTATATAATTATTAAATAATTTCCTATAACATATATTTAACCATAAACAATTTAGTTGGGGTTTGGCTTAGTGGTAAGCACCCCGTAATCCTACATGAAAAATGGGGGTTCAAAACCCATTGGGCATAGGTACTGTAGCAGTACTGTAGTAGTACTGTAGCAGCGGAAGCACTATTCATCAGCGGGTACTGTAGTGGCGGTAGGGCACTGTAGCAGTAGTGGTACTGTGCGGGTACTGTAGTAGGTGAGTTACTATTCACAGAATGTGAATTGGGCAAAAAATTTGGGCCTACGGGCTATGTAATGGGCTACAAGCCCACTGGGCCTTCGGGCTATGTTATGGGTTTCCCTCTACCAAGTTAAAAGAGGTCTTTTCTTTGATTTAATAATAAAAATGAGGCTTCGGCCCCAACCTTTTAAAAAACCGTAAACAATCCCAATTAAAATGAGATTGAAATATAAACTCTTACCACTTTGGTGACTTTTGAATTATAACTCCCATGAATGAAGTAAATGAATGGTAACTTAAAATATCATCAAGTATTAATTTTTCATGATATAATATGTAAAGAGGTTTTATATTCATCGTTTAAAATAAATTAGGTTCATAAAAGAACAAATGTCTCAAAGGGTGAAGTTCTGAGATGAAACGGTTACCTCAAGTCTAGATTTGTCATATATGTCCTCTATCTATTATATAATAAACTTATATAAATTATTTGTTTTATTAATAACCTTTTATAGGTTTAATAACATATAATTAAACCATTTAATTTATTTACTTTAATGATATATTTAATTACATATTATGTTTTTTCCACATCATGTGTTTTGAGGACGCTCAGTTCATAATTTCAAAAATGGTATGGGTGTGTTAACCATGGTAAAAGGGGTCATTATTATATCATCTCTATTATAATATTAATAAAATAAGTATTATTTTTATACATCAATTATACTTTTAAAACCAACCATGAAATGTGGTTATGAAAAATGAAGTATGTTACAATCATGGAGATGGTGGGTCGTACGTACGCATGAGTAACGTTTCCATTTTTTCAACAATAATGATGGAAAGAATATGATTTTTATTTTCTATTTAAATAATTATCATCATATAATAAATATCATATTATTTATTTAAATACACTTACACATACTATCCATGTGATGCGGTAATAAAAAATAAATCACATCGCTTCACGAGGTGGTAGCCCACCATACACACGAAGGATGTTATCATTTTTCAATGGATGGTAAGGTAATAATTTATATTATATGTTAATTTTATATAATTATTAATATTTAATTAATATAATATATAAATATTAAATCCATTATCATAAATATTCATGATAGGTGATGATAGAAAATGAATTACATCGGTTCGCGAGGTGGTAGTTTGTCGTACACATGAATAACGATTTCATTTCCCATTTGATATAAGTGGAGATGGATAAATATTATACCATAAAAATCATAACATATAAGTATATATAATATGTTTTTTTAGTATATTTTAATTTTTAAGACATAATTGAAGGTAGAAAACTAAGAAGTTTTCTTAGAAGAACCTTCGCTATATCTCTTATTAAAGACCTTAAGGTTGGTCTTTTCTGATAACCAAAATATCTATAATGTATATAAGGATATTTTGGATATATTATTTTAGGTTTTGGTTGAGCTAAGTGGCTTTAGAGGTTCAGATAAGTGAGGTGAGGGGTAACCTTTTATAATTGAGGCAGAGTGGCATTTTTTGTAAAAACCAAAAGTTATTCAATAATAGGAAGTCACTCTCAAGCCAAGCGCCTCTAAAATAGATAAATAATATATTGGAGGTGTGATATTATCGATAAAAACCTATGTGATTCAAAAATAAACATGTTTTAAACATGTTACTCCCTTTATCTTTTTAGTTTAACCCCCCGGTAAATCGGTTTTAACATTAATCACGGTAATAGATTTTTATTATTTTTACTATTCATTGTGATAAAAAAATAAGATTTCATTATTATATAATATTAATTATGATGATCAAAAATATGGAATAAATTTTATATAATTGAATTAACATAAGTTTCGAATTTTAATTTAATATTAAACCCACAAAACATGTGGAAAAATGATTTTTCAAGCAATAGATGATCTTATATTAACTCTATGATGAGTAGTAATCATTATATGAGTTTAAATTAATATATATAAATATAAAATATATGAATTTTATTTAAATATTTCCTTACTAGTTATTATTTAAATTAATTAAAATGGATAAACTTTATGCATTAAATTGTTTTTGCAGGAAAGCATGTTTCTAAGCATAAAAATAAACTTATACCAAAATTAGGAAAATTTATGATTAAAATGAAATTAATTAGATTATTATAAATAAAATATTACATATTTCACTTTAATATATAATCCAAAATATAATTAAACTTTTAGATTACATTATTTAATGAAAAGAAAGGTCAATATTTGAAAAATCGGTTTATTTTCACTATTCATTGAAAATCAGACATTTTAGAAAAAAAATAAAAAATTAATCCTAATTTAATTTTGATATGTTTATTTTAAAAATGATATTAATTTTATAAAATTACATTTCTTAAAGTTCCATAAATTAATTATAATATTTTATCACAAAAATCAATCAAAATATTTTCTGAATGAAAAGTCTTTTTTTTAGAATAAAATATCTTTATTAAAAGTTGAGTGCGTATTTATTAAGAATTTATCAATAAATTTATATTGAGTAGTAACTATATATATATTTCATAAATTAGTTAATACTTTTCATACCCTCAAATTAAATGGATAGTTTATAATGGTAATATATTTCATGATTCATTTAATCTTAGTGCTTCGTGTCATATATATTATTAAACATTATGTTACTCTTTTAAAAATATCAAAGTGTTACATGCATGATTGGTTCAAAGTTTACCCAACTATGTAGCCAAATTGTACACTATATTAAATGGTCAAAAAAATTGAGTTTTTTCTCCTTTTCATTTGAAGTTTATATTGATGTTAATTATTTCTATTGAGACCTATGATAATGGTCTCTTTGGGTTAAATTTATGATGTTTTATATTTAATTATGTATTGATTGAGCTTGTTTTTTGTGTATTATAGACAATGTCTCCCAGAAGGATCTCATCAAATCTTATATAGGGTGTTTTAGATCATGTAACATAGTCAAATCCTTCTATTGATATGCCTCTAGTAGAGTTAGTGATCTGTACAATCCAATCCTTGGGCCAAACGGGCGGTTGGGAGAAAACACAGATAGTGGACCATGCCCAAGAGTTTATTTGGAAAAATCCACCAGTTTTCCATGGATACAAGGGGGAAAATAATCCTAAAGAGTGGTTGGATCAGATTAATTGAATATTTGAGTTATTTAAGACCCTTGATACCTTTAAAGTTAAATTCACCACCAATATATCAGAAGGAATATATAGGAAGTAGTAGGAATCAGTGGTTCTAGAAAGGAGGTATGAGGATCACACACGAACCATTTTCAAAGTGGATTTCATTCGACAATTCTACCTATAGACCTTGAGGGGGAAAAGGTCTATGATTTTGTGATATTGGATCAAAGGGGTCATTTGATATTGTAGTACACTTCTTGGTTCGCCGAGTTGGTCTATGTATCCCATGAACTCCTCATGAATGATTATCTTAAGGATCGACATTTTGAGATGGGTTTGAAGCTTGAAATCGGGTCCATGATTATTCTTCTCTACTTACCAACCTATTTAGAGGTGGTTTATAAAGAAACTATGGAATAGAAATATATGTCTGAAAAAATTGTTCTTAGTGTGTTCCTTCAGTTAGTGGTAGCTAGATCTCTTCATCCAATTAGAAGCGGAAGCAGGAAAAGTCTCACTGGGTTAGTGGAGAGAGTGCTCAGAAATTATCAAGTACAACACCAATATATTATATGGGGTGTAACTTTTATATCTTATATTAGTGTGTAAATTATGGTCATACTAATCCTAGTTTCCTAGAGGCCCCAAGGATGTTCCATCAATGTGGGCATTTAGGTCTTATTCAGTATTTTTTTAAGATTCTACACAAGTGATTGGTGTTAGATCTGTGATCTCTAAGATTTATCACGATGCTTCCAAGGGTGGAATATATCAACCTTAAGGAAAAGGGTATTATAACTTGGTGAAGAAGTCTAAGATGGGTATGAGTCAGGATGTCTTTATACAGCAGATTCTATACCATAGGACTCAGATTTCAAGCTGGCCATTGTGAGAGGAATGATGTTTATTACTTATTTCATGGAATATGTTCTTTTTTATATGGTTTCATCCAATTATTTTATATCTATAAAGTTTATTGATGTATTGGTTATTAAAGTGAAGTCTATTCCTTTTGTTATGGATTTTCTTACCCCGTTGAGTTGAAAAAATGAGTAATGTTTTAAGTTCCCAAAGCGTTGTGTTTTGGTTGTTGATGTACAAGTAGTTTGGGATTTACTTGTGTTAGACCTAGGTTATTTCTACCTTATCATCAATATGTATTAGTTGATCAGTTTCAAGGAATGAATTTAGTTTTATCACAATAGGGTTTAGTTTCTTACACCTGATGGGAGCAATCACATCTTCCAGGGTGAGTGGGATCTATGATCAAGTAGGGAAGGAACAATTTTTTTAGATATGGGTTTTATTTTATGCTAGTTTTGTATATTTATCTTTAATTATATAGATAAGGTTTTTTATATTTATCTTCTAGCAGTCATGGATAGGTACCCATATGCGTTTCAAGAAGATTTTTCAAGATTATCTCCCTAGTGAGAGGTCAAGTTTACCATATTTCTACTCCATAAGATGAGACCTATTTCCTTTTCATCTTACTAAATAGATCTTTCCAAGATTAAAGAGATAAATGTTAAACTATATGAACTCAAGGGAAAGGTATGTATCCATCACAGTGTTTCATTATGGGTATCTCTAGTTATTTTTGAAATAAGGCATATGGGAGAGTTCGACTTTTTATAGACTATTGTAAGTTTAATCATGTGACCATAAAGAATAAATACCTATTTCATAAAATTTATGATCTCTTTGAATATATTAGAAGAGATAATTGGTATTCAAATATTGACTTAAGATCCAAGTACCACCATTTTAGGGTCCTGGAAGATTATGTCTTGAAGAACACCCTATTAAGATGATATGAACATTTTCAGTTTTTGGTTATGCCATTTAGGCTTACCAATTCTCCTAAGGTAATTATGGAATTGATAAACCAGATTATTCACCACTTTTTGGGCTCCTTTATAGCCATGTTTATTGATGAAATCATGGTGTATTCGAAGATAGAGTAGGATCATGCTGATCTTATAGAGGTTATTATAGGGGGTTTTGAGGAAGCATCGTTTATAAACCAAGATTTCCAAATGTCAATTTTGGATTAAGGATGTAAATTTCTTGGGTTATGTTCTATCTAAAATAGGATTTTCAATGGATCCTATGAAAGTTCAATCAGTTATTCCTTGGGAGTATCCCAAGAATGTGTTCGAGATCTAAATATTTTTGGGTTTGGTCGGGTATTATAGACATTTTTCTCAGGACTTATCTTGGTTTTCTTCTCATTTGATAGATTTGAATAGGAAAGGGGTGAATTTTGAATGGGATGATAAGTTTTAGGATTCCATTAAAAAAAATTAGGCATGTTTTACATCCATGCCAGTCTTGATTATTCCCAATCTCTAGAGAGATTATGTTATGTATTTTGATGCCTTCAGTGTAGTATTGGGGTGTGTTAAGATACAGTATAACCATGTGGTGGCCTATAGATCATGGAAGCTACACCCACATGAGCATAATTATCCCACCCATGATCTGGAATTGGTAGTTGTGATTTATGTGCTAAATATGTGGAAACTTATGTCTTAGGTGAGAATTTTATAGTTGAATTAGATCATAAAATCCTGAATTATATATTTACATAGAGGTAATTGGACCTATACAGATACATCAGGTATAATATATTCAAACTTTTCATTTAAACATTGATTATATAGCCGAGAAAGGGAATGTAGTCACAAATGCATTGAGTGGGAAGCTTCTGATGTTTATTGTTCAAGAATCAGTGGATGAGTGGGATCTGATGAGCATGTTTACTAATATGAGTATTGAGATGAAATAGTATGAAGAATAGGTTTTCTTGGATAGTGTGTAGGTCACACAATCTCTTATCAATCATTTTAGAATTAAACAAGTATATGGACTTGAGTTATAGCTGATTATCAGTGTTTTAAATGGTGTTTAAACCTCGAGTGATTAGTCTTATTATCCCGATAGTTCTCTCCTTTTTAGGAACATTTTTTTGGTTCATTTTGTATTGAGGTGGGAGGATATATATGAGGTGAATAATTCTAGTTATCCCATGAACCCTTGGGAAACCAATATGTTTTATACCTTTAGAGGTTTTATTAGTGGCTTGAGATGAGGCATGCGGTTGTGAACTTTATATCTTGATGTTTGAAAAGATAGAGAATTAAAAAAGAGCACCAAAGACAAGTAAAGTTATTGAAACCTCTCCCTATCCTAGTGTGGAAGTGGGATGAGATATTGATGGATTTATTTATTAGTCTACCACATACTATGAGTGGTAAATATTCCATATGGGTAATTATAGATCATTTTTTTGAAATCATCCCATTTTCATTCTATCAGTGAGTCAATGAAGGTAGAGGAACTTGGAAACATGTATGTCCAAGTGGTTGTTAGGATTCATGGAGTGCCCTCAGTGATAGTTTCTGATTAAGATACCCATTTCACTTCTCGATTATTGAATTTTCTTCAGGAGGATTTGAAAAAAAAAACTAAGTTTGAGCACCACGTATCACACACAGATGGATATATAATATAAGTAAACCATTCATAATCTTGAGGATATATTGCAAGCATGTTTACTTGACTAGATTGGTTCATGGGAAATGAACCTTTCATTGGTGATTTTTTATACAATAATGTTTATTGGTCCTCAAGAAGTATGGCCCCATTTTAGGCCTTGTATGAACGGCCATGTCAGTCCCTGTTGTGTTGGTTTGAGGTTAGTGATCATTCATTATTAGGATTGGTCCTTATCAAGAACATGACAGAGATAATATAACTGATTTAATAAATTTTTATACACATCTCAACATTTCCAAAAGTTATACACTGATTCACGTCATTTCCCATTAGATTTTCAAGTTGGTGATCAGGTGTTTCTTTAGTTATTCATTCAACTAGGACATCCTCACTTGGGAAATATGGCACCACACTTTTTTAGGATTTTTCAAGTTATGTAATATATTTGTAATTATCCTACTAGTTTTAATTTCCACAAAAAATTACCTCAATCCATGGAATCTTTTATGTTTTCCGATTAAAGAGATACCATCCAAACCCATATCATGTGATCGAGTGGAAATATTTAAAGGTTGAGGTTAATTCCACCATTGTGGAGCATCCTATTTGTATCGTGGGTTATCATAAAAAAGTAATCTATAGTAAATTGATCTCATTGGTCTATGTGCTTTGGTAGTATAGTGGAGATAGCTATGAAACATGGGAGTGGGAATCTTTGGTATGGAAGTAGTGGCATCACCTATTATTTTTTTAAGGATTCCTGAGGACTTTATGGGTGAACAAAGTGACATGTTGTGTAGATTTGAGACACCCTCGAAGTAACTATCATGTCTATTTTTAAGTATTTATTTATTTTTTATTTTTTTTCTTGTGTTTCCTGAGTTTCTAGGGTTGGAATTCTAGTTTTTGGGGAAAACAGACCCAGGATCATGGTTGGATCACAGTTTGTTTAACTATATAGATAATCATGTGAGGGTACTGGTTTTGGGGACAATGAACTTTTACTTAGTTTTATTATGGCCTTTAAAACCATGTAAATCCTAGGATTAACTGTATAGATTAGTTTTTGGGGAGATATTAGCTACCACGTGGTTGGTACATGGTTTTTCTAACTATGTGGCCAAACCATGTAACATTCTTAGATCCTTAAAATTTTAGGATTTTTACCAAAATAACACAACAGGATTTTAAGTACCATCCTCCATTTTCTCTCTCGTTTTATATACATCCCTTCTCCCCTATTTTGATGTTATAGGTTCTCCAATCGCCTCTTTGTCTCCTTGATTCTTAGGTATTTTGACTTGAGGTAAGTCTTAACCTTTAATATTTCTCAACCTTTCCCCCTTATATTTATTTATTCTTTCATTTTTATGGAAGTTTAAACCCCTAGGTGGTTAGTTGTCCAAATATAAGGGTTATAACAGTGGTTTTTGTTTTATTTATTATGTTTTAGATGTTTGAGGCCTTATTATTCTTAAATTGGGAGGTTGTCATAAAATTCTATGAGTTTGGAACCATTCCCAAGGTAGATGTATTTATTTGAGGGTTTTTGTATTGGATTACATTTTTATTCTTAATCACCTTTGGTTTATGTCTATTAACTTTACATTGTATTGATTTATGATTAATTTGTATTCTATGTTTGTTTGGTTTTATCATTTTATATTGAAAATTTAAGGTTTAAAGTGAATTTTACAAAGGGAGGTGGCTTAAGT
This sequence comes from Viscum album, assembly GCA_963277665.1. Classification (NCBI taxonomy): domain Eukaryota; kingdom Viridiplantae; phylum Streptophyta; class Magnoliopsida; order Santalales; family Viscaceae; genus Viscum; species Viscum album. The sequence goes on from OY728141.1 coordinate 520,909,427, forward strand.
GAACTCCAAGTGTCTGATAAAATGGATAAAAATGGTTTTATGGTTTCAAATGTATTTCTAAATAGGTTTTAGAAAAAATTCATTGAGGAAGGTTTTTTATCAAAATGGGCATGTTTGTTTATTAAAATGGCTTGTGAAATATATTTTTATGTATGTAACTTGTGGTGTGGATATGTTTGGAATTTAGTAACACATGGGATACCTAGGGTTTGAGTGTGTGTTGTCTAAGGGACTAATAAAACCTTTTAGAGGAATACTAAGAGATCTTACACTTGTTTAACCAAGAGAACAAGAGAGATCTTGGGAGTTAGTCCCAAGGGAGACCATGATAGATTCCACTTTTTTATCCATCTAGAAATCTATGTTTAATACTCACACACATTAGAACCTTATGGTCAGTTCCCTTAGTTCACATTACTCATTTAAAGTTGATTTATATGATATTATTCATTATTCTAGTGCCTTGTTTGATTTGATATCATGTGTTATGAAAATTTTCATTTATATAGATATATGATTATAATATTTATGCTTATAGTTTTTTTATGATTTTTTGGGTAGGTTGAACATGTTTAGGCCATGTGGAATTTATATTTTTTATTTAAGACATATTGATAAATGTTTTGGAAAAAAAAATTCCTTAAAGGGTGTTTTAAAGGATTGATTTCAAATGAAATGTTTTTAAAGTGGATTTGTCTTGGGAAGTGAGTTTTCAAACTAGTTTATTGGTTTTATTGGTTTAAAATCCTTAAATAGATTCATGGTGGTGTCTTAATGAGATTTTTTCCTCACACCCTATATATTTATTTGGGTGTATGTAGACTTTGTTTTGAAGGAAAAGGTTAAAGGTAAGGGAACTATGCATATAAGAGGCTCTTCTTGATTACCATTATTTATTATTTTGATAGAGGATATATGGTCTCATAGAGTTAGATCATGAGGATCTATTTTTGAGTTTCATACCTTTAGGGTGTAAATATGGAATTGTTTGGTCTTGTTACCATTTTATTAGATTTTAAATTGAGATTCCATGTTTATGTCCCTTGTATGACATGTTATATGTGTGATATTGTTTATGGAATCTTCATTTAGTCATTGTTAGTTTATTCTGGTTACATGTTTATTTGTTCCATTGACTCCGATTCTATCGGTGTGTCCATCCAATTCCATGGATGGGTCATTCTGGTTTACTATGGTCAAAACCATTCCCAAGGGTTTTTTCATTATGCCCTAATTCTTATCACTAGCCCATTTTGATCGATAACACGCTTTAGGCCATGTAACATGTTGACCCAAGTGATAGGTTGGGTCGACATGGTTTGATTCACTAAAGAAATCACATTTGGGAATAGTTTCTCCCTAAAAGTAGAGTTATTAACTTAGCATATCCTTTACCAAAAAACAAGAATGAGGTGTACATACTTTGGACACCCATGAAAAATAAAATAAGAAGATATAAATAATCAAGGAAACAAACAAGTCATAACCAAGAAAACATGATTTAACTGATTTATATAAACAGGAATACATCATAAAAAATAAATACATAATAATATACCATCAAATAAATTTAATACATATAAAATAGAGGTCATTTATGTATATACAACAACATAAATAAAATAAAATAAAACCCAAAACACTATAAGAACACCTCCATATGACCCATGGTCACTCATAATATCCCAAATCATCAATTTACATTCAATATAATGATGTAAAATCTAAAATGAAACCTAAAAATGATATAAAACATAGGATATCCATACATGCATAAGACTGTGTATGCAATATGTGAGATAATAGGCCTGATAGCATCTCACCAAGAATTTTATGAAATTACTTTAATAAAATAGTTCATGAATGATAGTTTGAAATATGATAGAAAATAAGATTTTCTTTAGTAAGTAAGTAGAGAAATCAAATCATATTCTCTCACTTTAAATAAAAAAACTTCATTTTTAATAAAAATAAGGTAAAATGTATACTTTTTAGAAAAATAATTTAAAAATGAAATGGGGGCCTTTGGTTTGAAACAAAACAAGAAGAAATCATTTTTCCTTTCATTTTAAAATATCTTTCTAGAATCACCCTTAAACCCATTCTAAAAAACACACCCCGTTATAAAAGTGAAAGATACAATATGAAAGGTCTCCATAATTTCAAGGAGAACTAAGAAAATAAAATATTATAAAGGGTTGAAACTAACCAAATAGGAACAAGGGGATACAATCAATAAAAAATAGTAACCTCCTAACTAAACCCGTTAATGAAGAGTATACATCATATGCTACACCCTATGTTCACTAAGACCTAGGGAACCTAGATATTATACATCACTAATTAGGTTACTTCCCTCAATTAGTGGAATATATACTTAACTACATCACTAGATAGTGTGGGTTCCATATAAGATACTTTACTTCAATGACTAGTGGCAGGGGACCTCATCCTTCCTAGGTTAACCTACACTAATACATATGTTCTCATGGATAAACAACATAGAGGTAATCAATCAATCCAAAAATAGAAATCATAAGAAAAAACAATAACTATCACCTCACCTCCAACACCCTCATATGAATTAATCCTCTATCATCCATCACTCAATCACCACAAACATGATGTACCACCCATAAAATGGAAAAAACAAGGGGAAAAAATAGGGCCACACAATAAAAATAAAACTAATTTATATAAAGTTATAAATAGTACTTAACTCAAAAACTAACTTGGAACATTGAGTCATTTTCCATTTCTTGAAATACACTTTTAAACATCCTTTAGAAAACACTTGAAATCAATGTAACCTTTTTTAAAACCAAAAAATTCCTTTGAAAATTGTACTGACCTAGACCTGAATAGCCACCCGAACAGTGTTAAACAGGTCGGGTGTTACTACCTTAGGCGCACCTCCCAGAACGCCAAATGATACCGACAATTAGTGAGGGTCTTATAGGTATAGTGGGGAGGCTATACCCTCTCAGAGGATAATAATGGTACTGTTTTGAGTATAATAATAAATATACAGTGGAATAAATGACTTAAAAGACTCGAACCAGACCCACAGAGTAGAAGCACATTCAATATCTATAAATAGCGGAAGCAATAAATATAAACAACAGTAGCGGAAAGTAAACAGAACAGTATGTTGAACACCACTTGCAACTACTAAACAAACCAAGCATGCATCTATAGAAATTCAATATATAAAAAGGGAACCAATATCTAACCAACGGTAGCTACAATTAACAAGGTAAGCATGTTGATACAGGAAAGAAAAAAAAACAAGGTAAAGTCAAGCTAAGAAAGCCCTCAAGATCCATACCATATCCATGAAACAGCTAATGCAGTCCATCTCCTAAAGATTCCCTCTTTCCTGCACATAAATCTATAAAGTCTACACGCGTCCCGAAGGCCCCATGCAGGGTGTGAGATGAATCTCAGTACGATACCACCCAACAGTGTGTACCTAATATAAGTGTTTAATCATCATGTATTTATAAAGAAAATAGTAAACAGTACAATGTACACAAACAAACACAAACTCCACTGGTGCTCTACAGCCACCATGGAGTGTCACCTGCTTCGACCAACGCCGAAATCTCTGTCATGTAACCCAGCACAATGTGCCCCCTGACACCGCATGTCTCAAGTACTGACATCTCGAAGGCACACCCAACAAATAGTAGCTCGGATGAACAAAGATTCCTGTACTAAAATAGTAACTATAGGGACAACGATTTCTACCCTCAAATAAAGTAACCAGAGGGACAGTGATGTCTTCCCTCAAATAATGATGAGCCTCTTCCCCCAACCCGATAGCCTCAATTATATCCCCTGAAGGCTCCCCACTTCCCATGTGGATTCCTATGGAAAGCAGCCCCAAACCAATAGTACCTAAACCAAAACTAATGGGGGCCTCTACCCACATGAGAGGTAAAAACCACCTCACCAAAGAGTCTCTCTGTGTGCACACTACTCATAGTTTTGGGTGATTGGTAATCACCAAAATAGTACCCAAGCCACAACACCTCTGACACCACGTGTCCCTGCGACCATGCCGCTCAAGTTTGATGGCCTCTCCATCCAAGTAACACGGGCCATGCCTAACCTGAAAGTCACTCTACCTCAAGACGACGTCCATGATGCCCAATCTTGTGGTCATAACCGCCCAATGTAACTCGGGATAATCCCAACTTGTGACTATCACCACTCAAGAATATCTGGGCCATGCCCAACAAAACCGCAAGGGTTACAGCATATGCAATTCATAAATTATATATAAAATCAAAATAATAACTTTTTAATAGGAAAACAAACTAAACAGTTGAAATACACTAACCAAGTGTTATCCCATACCAGCACTGAGGTATTTAAAGCCTCTAACAATTCATATCAAGGTTTAATAAACTAAACTCAATAGTTTAAAACAATACAATTCAATTATAACCATTTTGGCATCCCTCGTCCAAAATGCCCCGATGAGAAATGGCCACTCGTCCGGCCTAGCTCAAGAAAAACAGGTAACAAGGCATACCCAAAGGCATCTCATAGGTCAAATAAATAATTAAATAGGCAATAGTAGGTAGACCAGGGTCACGCTCAAAAATACCCAAAGACGAGCCAAAGGATAAACCACCCCAACATCCATGAAAACACAAAACAATGTATAAACCACCTACCTGAGACTCATAGACATAGGCACGTCTAATATCGAGCTCCAATTCAAAGCCGATCTTTATAGATTTACGTTTCTTTCAAATCTCATCAATTCCACTCGGATGGAAACTGTGACGTGCGAGGAAAAGGATCTAGAAAGGAATAGGGTGTGTGGGTTTAGACTTGTTGATGTGATCCCACATCCACCGATAGATCAAAGAACGGATGATAGATAAATAATCTAGTAGAATAAACTTTTTTGGACTTCTAGAGCATCAAGGTCTGAAAATGGGGAAGAATAAGGTATTTTCTGAAATAAGACATGAAACTCTTTAATTTAAGTGAATAAAAAAAGTACATGGTGTGTATTAAAGGCTACATGTCGTGTAGTATCATTGTCTGTACTCTGAATTAAGAGGAGGTAGATACATGTCTTAGATGCTCCACACAGGTCGAAACATGGCCTGAACTCAACAAATTCGTAGAAAGGATGATACACGGCATGTCAGGCAACACCACACACCATGTAGTAGAAAATTCCTACATGGTAATCACATGGAATGTACTCGGTAAGCACACAGATGGTACGTGCCTAACCCATTCATGGTGTGTACTTTATAGTACACGGTGTGTATTCTAGAAATTTCTAGAACTTCCCAAATTTTCCCATTTTTCCCAAAAACAAGTCAAAATTTTAAACATGGTCAGGATTTTGACCCATTCTAAAAACCTAGGTTCTTATAATCTCCCTACCCTAACATAGCTCATCCCCGAGCTATCAAACGAAACCCAGAGATGGCACTGAACATGCCACCCTGATCAAGGTAACCCGAACTTCCATAGTCTCAAAGGATTTGGCTAAGTTCCTCAAAGGACTCCCCACCTTAGGAATTGCCCAACGCGGTCTCAAACCTACAAAACTAAACAAAGAAAGGGTTCACTAACTGGTTTCCGAACTCATGGTCCTATTGTGATGCATCGTCACCTATATGCCTCGTTGGTACTCCTGTGTTTCTCCCGACACCCCAAACATATCCCACACTACATCGGTGTCCGCCTCCATGAGGTCCTTCATCCCATGGACACTCAAAATAAAACTTGATGTCATGCACCACAAGTAACCTGCATCCTCGATGCCCCGATGCCCCGATGCCACGACATCTCAAGTAAACCACATCCTTGATGCCCCGATGCCCATAACACCTCAAGTAACCCGCATCCTTAATGCCCCGATGCCATGCATCTCATACATATATATAATTATATCACGCACATTATATGGATCCAATCCCACTGACCAGCATCAAGTCAGTCCACATAAATCCTCTGCAACTCATGCACTCAAAACGGACATGCCTCAATAGTTCATGCCAAAATAAAACAATAAAGTCATGGCCACACTCGTGGTGTACCTCTAACCATAATCAGCTCACTAGCATGCTCATCCCCTGAAAGCTCCATGGCATGCACATGGCATAAAGTATGGCTACCTGATGCCTAACCTCCTTGTGGTTCTACTCCACTCACCAGCCACTGAACCCTCAGTTGGGTCCCAATATCTCTATCATGTCCTCTGCATGCAGCTGAAACCTGGCTACCCTCTCCTGGTACCAAACCTGAACCAACTAGAGATGCCACTTTTTTTCCTGATCCTTTCTTGCCAGTTATCTGGGAAGGCTTCCTGTATAACCTCTCTAGATGCCTGACCTGTACACATGCTCGGCACTCCTTTGGAGGCCTATCACACTAAGTCCAAACATGTCATGATTTTCCACACTGAAAGAAACCACTGAATAACTTCTACGAGGTGGTCTAGCTGAGTCCTTGGCCTAACTACCCTAATAGAACTCATCCCATTCTCACTTCCTGATGTCTGAACCATCACCTGAAGTCGTTTCCCGGCCAACCTGGGGCTTATCCCTCTAGTTTCCCTCTACTATGATCTCCTGATTCACCGCCTATGAAAAATAACACAGCCTAAAAATGTTCACTTGGATATGAATAGCATGTCGCAAGCCATCCTCGAAGAGCCTCACCCTTTTTGTGTCATATCTTACCATACTAGGTGAAAAGAGAGACAACTCGGTGAAAGTAGCTGTGTAGTCCATGACGGACATGTCTCCTTGATGAAGGCTCAAGAACTCCCGAGACCTCTCTTCCCTCAGTGTATTTGGGTAAACTTTATCAAAGAAACTCTCCTCGAAGTCCTTTCATATAAGCCATTCATGCCTGTGAGTCTGAACCTGCACATCCCACTAGTGCTTTGCCGGACCTCGCAGCATGTACGTTGCCAGCTTGATCCTCCACCTTGGAGGCATCTTGAACTGCTCGAAAATCATCTACATGCTCTCTATCCAGTTCTCAGCTACATTCAGACCACCCTCACCCAGAAAGAGTGGTGGGTGCTGCGACTATAACTCCCACTTTAGATATTCCATATATGAATCTATACTCTGCGCACCTCTATCGATCCCCTGCAAGACATGTACCAGGCTATCTTGGAGCTGCTCATCGATCCATGGTCTGAACGCTACCAAACCCTGCTATTGTCTTGCCTACACGGGATCCTGGAACTGTTCCTATCTTTGTGCTTGTACCTGCAGCTCATTCTCTATCTACACCGAATCCTGAACCTGATCCTGCTCCTACAGTACTGTACCATCTCCCGCCTGATGCTCCATCTGAGTCAACTAAAAGAAACCCACTGAATACCATAAATGGTTAGACAGCCCATATATATACATAACAATATATATTCAACACGGATAAGGAAAGTAGTAAAGAGGAATCATAAAACAACTACCCTTACTCTCCCCTATCTCAACCCATGACCATGGCATCCCGACCTCATGGCCTCCTTACTCCCCCTCAAAAGAGCCAAGTATCAAAAGTACCACGGGCCATGCCCATCCCGACAACCAAAATTTACTCAAACCAACGACCGAGTCACCCAATCCTGGTGATCAAATTCACCTCAACTATAGTAAATGTCTTCTCTTATATGATCCAGACCCAAATACCCTACCACATACAAATTCTACAAATATACAAAGCATGGCATAACACATTGCAATCAAAAATAAATTCTATCAAGAATTTCACCTATTCATAATTCAAAGCATACATAGCAAAGCAATTGATATTACTCACATTGAATTATTAATTCACAAAGAATACATGTAGTTATGAAATTTAAATACCCTAAAAATGTGCCTATCAAAAGACAAACAATCACGCCTTGCCATACCGGGCCAAGGTCGAATTCTCCCTTACCACACCAGGTCAAGGGTCACATATCACAATCAATAACATCACACACCAAGTGATCCAATGAAGTGGAATTCATATAAACTGTAATCTGAACAAAAGAAAACAGTAATTCCCACCCATGGAAACTTGGTCCATCCCTCGTACCTGGGGCTGCAGGCACCAAAACACTAGCTAGAAACCCAGTTCCAGTAACAACTTATCTCCATTCTACCATATCCCTAATAGTAAAACTAGCAGAAATAAAAATATAAGTCTCAGTATCATTAGTATCCATCAAAATACTGCTACAAAATCCCAATCAAGAACTCCTTTGATACCACTTTGTAACGACCCAGACCTGAACAGCCACCCGAACAATAATAAACGGATCGGGTGTTACTACCTTAGGCGCACCTCCCTGAATGTCAAAGGCTGCCGACAAGCAGTGAGGGTATTATAGGTATAGTAGGGAGGCTATACCCTCTCAGAGGATAATAATGGTACTAGTATGAGTATAATAATAAATATTCAGTGGAATAAACGACTCAGCAGACTTGAACCAGACCCACAGAGCAGAAGCACATTCAATATTGATAAATAGTGGAAGCAAGAAATATAAACAATAGTAGCGGAAAGTAAATAGAACAACTTTTTGAACACCACTTGAAACTACTAAACAAACCAATCATGCATCTATAGAAAGTCAATATATAAAAAAGGGCGCAATGGATAACCAATAGTAGCTACAATTAACAAGGTAAGAATGTTGATACAGGAAAGAAAGAAAAACAAGATAAACTCAAGCTAGGAAAGACCTCAAGATCCATACCATCTCCATGAAATAGCTAATTCATTCCATCTCATGAAGCTTACCTCTTTCATGCACATAAATCCATAAAGTATACACACATCCTGAATGGCTCGTGCAGGGTGTGAGATGAATCTCAGTAGGATACCACCCATTGGTTCGTAACTAATATAAGTGTTTAAGAGGCATGTATTTATAAAGAAAACAGTAAATAGTACAATGCACACAAGAAAAAACAAACTCCACTGGTGCTCAGCATCCACCATGGAGCGTCACCGGCTTTATCCAATGCCATAATCTCTATCATGTAACCCAACACCATGTCCCCCCTGACACTACATGTCACAAGTACTGACATCCCGAAGGCACACCCAAGAAATAGTATCTTAGAGGAACAGTGATGCCTATCCTCAAAAAGTTACCAGAGGGACAGTGATGTCTACCCTTAAATAAAGTAACAAGAGGGATAGCGATGGCTGCCCTGAAATAACGACGAGCCTCTGCCCCCAACCTGATAGCCTCAACACTATCCCCTGAAGGCTCTTTACCTCCCACATGGCTTCCTATGGAAAGCACCCCCATATCAATTGTACCTAAACCAAAACTAACGGGGGAATCTACCCACATGAGTGGTCAAAACCACCTCATCACAGATTCTCTCTGTGTTCACACTACTCATAGTTCCGGGTGAGCGGTAATCACCAAAGTAGTACCCAAGCTACAACATCTCTGACACCTCGAGTCCCTACGACCATGCCGCTCAAGTCCGATAGCCTCACAATGCATGTAACCCAGGCCATGCCCAACCTGACAGTCACCTTGCCTCAATCCAACACCCATGACACCCAATATCGTGGTCAGGACCACCCAATGTAACCTGGGCCAAGCCCAACCTGTGATCAGCACCACACAAGAATATTCGGGCCACGCCCAATACAACCGCAAGGGTTCCATCATATGAAATTCATCAATTACATATAAAATCAAAAGAATTACTTTTTAATAGGAAATAAAACTAAACAGTTGAAATGAACTAACCAAGTGTTTTCCCATACCAACACTGAGGTCCTTAAAACCTCTAACAATTCATATCAAGGTTTAATAAACTAAACTCAAAAGTTTAAAACAATACAGTTAAATTATAACCATTTTGGCATGCCCCGGACAAAATGATCTGATGAGCAATGACGACTTGCCCAGCCCAACTCAAGAAAAATAGGTAACAAGGCATACCCAAATGCATCCCATAGGTCAAATCAACAATTAAACAGGCAATAGCAGTTACAACAGGGTCACACTCAAAAATACCTGAAGATGTGCCAAAGGTCATGCCACCCAAACGTACACAAAAACACAAAACAAGGTATGCAACACCTACCTGAGACTTATAGACATAGGAACCTCCAATATCGAGCTCTAATTTGAAGCCGATCTTCGTAGATCTACATTTTTATCAAATCCTGGCAATTTCACTCGGATGAAAATTGTGATATGTGAGGAAAAGGATCAAGAACGGAATAGGGTGTGAGGTTTTAGCCTCGCTATTATGATCCCGTATCCAAAAACATATTGAAGAATGGACTAAAGATGAAGAATCTTGGAGAAGAAACGTTTTCAGCCTTTTGGAGCATCAGGGTACTAAAATAGGGAAGAAGAAGGTATTTTCTGGAATAAGACACGATGCCTTTTCATTTAAGAGAATAAAAAAGTACACATAGTGTATTAAGGACTACACGATATGTAGTAGCCTTGTCCATTCTCCGACTTAAGAGGAGGTAGCCACATGTCTTGGACACTCCACATGGGTCGACACATAGCTTGAACTCAGTTGGTACGCAGAAAGAAGGATACACGAATGTCGAGTAACACTACACACCGTGTAGTAGTAAATTATTTCACGGTCATTACATGACATGTACTTAGCGAGCACACGGATGGTAAATTCCTAAACCATACACGGCATGTACTTTATAGTACATGGCGTGTAGTCTGGAAATTTCCATAACTTCCCAGATTTTCCCAGTTTTCTTAGAAACAAGTCAAAATTTCAAACAGGGTCAGGATTTTGACATGTTCTAAAAACTCAGGTTCTTACAATCTCCCCACCTTAACATAGCTCATCCCCGAGCTATCAAACGAAACTTGGATATGGCACCGAACATGCCACCCCGATCAAGGTAACCCAGACTTCCCCAATATCAAAGGTTTTGGATAAGTTCCTCAAAGAGATCCCCACCTTAGAGATTTCCTAACTCAGTCTCAATCCTACAAAACTCAACAAAGAAAGGGTTAACTAAAAGGTTTCTAGACTCATGGTCCTCTCATGACGCATCATCACCCCTGCACCTCGTTGGTGCTCTCGTGTCGCTCCCGACACCCCAAACATATCCCACACCGCATCGGTGTCTGCATCAACGAGGTCATGTATCCCATGGACGCTCAAAATAAAACCTGATGCCATTAACCACAAGTAACATGCATCCTCACTGTCCCGATGCCATGGCATCTCAAGTAACCCACATCCTTGATGCCCCGATGCCCATGGCACCTCAAGTAACCCGCATCCTCGATGCCCTGATGTCGCGCATCTCATACATATATATAAATATATCATGCACCCAATATGGCGCCAATCCCACTGACCATCATCTAGTCAGTCCACATATATCATGTTCACCTCGTGCACTCAAAATAGACATTCCACAATAGGTCATTCCAAAATAAAATAATAAAGTCACTGCCACACTTGCGATGTACCTCTAACCTTCGTCGGCTCACCAGCCTGCTCGTCCCCTAGAAACTCCATGGAATGCACTTGGCTTGAAGTACATCTACATGATGCTTGACCTCCATGTGGTGCTACTCGAGTCACTATCCACTGACCACTCATCTGGGTCCCAATTTCTATCATATCCTCTGTGTGCAGCTGAAACCCAGCTACCCTCTCCTGGTACCAAACCTGAACCAACTCTAGATGTCACTGTCTATCCTGGTCCCTACCTACTGGCTGTCTGAGAAGGCTACCTATATAACCTCTCCTGATGCCTGACCTTTCCACATGCCCGACACTTCTTTGGAGGCCTATCACACTAAGTCTAAACATTTCCTACCTGTCCACACTGAAATCAAACCACTGAAGAACTACTACGAGGTGGTCTAGCTGAGTCCTTGACCTAACTTCCCTACTGGAACTCATCCCGTCCTCACTTCTTGATATCCAAACCATCACCTGAAGCTGTTGCCTAGCCAACCTGGGGCCTATCCCTCTGGTTTCCCTAATCTATGATCACTTGATTCATCACCTATGAAAAATAACCCATCTTGAAAATGTTCACTAGGATTTGAATGGCATGTCATAAGCCATCCTCGAAGCACCTCACCCTTGTCGCATCATCGTTTACCATACTAGGTGAAAAGAGAGACAGCTCAGTGAAAGTAGTTGCATAGTCCATGACGGACATGTCTTCCTACTGAAGGCTCAATAACTCCCAAGCCCTCTCTGCCCTTATTTTCTCTGGGTAAAGGTTCTCAAAGAACATTTCCTCGAATTCCTTCTGTGCTAGCTCTTCATGCCTGTGAGCCTGAACCTTCACATCCCACCAGTTCTTTTCCGGTACTCACAGCATGTACATCGCCATCTTGACCCTCTACCCTAGAGGCATCTCGAGCTACTAGAATATCATATGCATGCTCTGTATCCAGTTCTCAGCCGCCTGCGGACCACCCTCACCCTAAAAGAGCGGCGGGTGTTGAGACTGGAACTCTCACATCAGATATTCCAAAGATGGCTCTGTACCTTATGATCCTATGTCTATGCCCTACAAGACACATATCAGGATATCTTAGAATAGCTTGTTGATCCATGTTCTGAATGCTACCAAACCATGTTGTTGTTCTGCCTGCACTGGATCTTGGACTTGTTCCTATCCTTGAGCCTATACCTGCAGCTCATGCTCTATCTGCACCGAATCCTAAACCTGATCCTGCTCCTGTGGCACTATACCATCTCCCTCCTGAGGCTCCATCTGATTTGACTAAAAGGAACCCACTAAATACCATAAATGGTCAGACATCCCATATATATACATGACAATATATATTCAACACAAATAAGAAAATAGGTAAAGAGGAATTATAAAACAACTACCCTTACTCTCCCCTATCACAACCCATTCCCATGGAATCCTGACCTCATGGCCTCCTTACCCGCCCTCAACAAAGCCAAGTATCAAAAGTACCTCGTGTAACGACCCAAAGTTTCATTAATGGAAAATCCATCTTGATCCAGTTAAATGTTTCTTTATGAAAAATGTTTTTATAAGATGTCAACTTCTTTAAGTTTTACGTTAAGATTTGTGACCGTTACTTTTATAGCCGTTGAACAGTGATCATCTGGGTAGTTTAAATATAAGTCTTTAACGAACCAATTTTCTACTCAGACAAAGGAAGCGATGGCCTCATCCAGTAGAATTGCCCCTTACGAAGCCCATTTGTCGGAGCTCGGAAAGGAGGTGGCGTCTTTGGGCTTTGCCCTTGACCAAGCCCAAGCTGAGCTTCATCAAGTCAAGCTCGAACGTGATCGTCTACGGGAAAAATGGAAGTTGATAGAGATCACCACTCGAGCGATGTTATCCGAGCAACCCCAAGAGTCTGTCACCATCGCACACCTTACCCTTAGGTCTTATGCGGCTATTTTAAGGGATTATGTAACAAATAAGTAGCACCATGTTCATGTATATTATTTTGTATATAATAATGAATATAATTTCTAGTCATTTTTGATGCATTGTAATTAGTTTTTAAAGTACAAATGATGTTTTTAGTTATTATTTAATTAAGAATTATATTTTATTAAATTAAAGGATTTTTGAATTAAATAATATTTTAATAAAATATTATTATTAATATTAAATTAATTTTTATTAAATATAAATGATCTTATAATTTTATGAATGCAATTAAAATTTTTATCAAGGTTTGAAAGCCATTTCTGTCAAAACCCGTGAATTTTTTATGAATGTCGGTTTTTATTTTAAAAGTGAAAATTCACATATTTAGAAAATTATTTAGATAAAATAAATATTATTTTTGGAATCAGGACGTCGAAATTATCCAACGGTGAATTTTTCATAATTTTCTGAGACAGTCAAATTTTTGGGTAAAAATTAAATACCATTTAAATATATAATGTGTTTTATGACATCATAATGACCCAATGGTGATGTAATAAAATACCATAATCCTTATGTTCGGCCAATATGTGTTTTATCATTAAAATAATGAGGTTTTGGGTTTTTTTGACTCACTTTTCAAAGCATTAATGGAGCCCTCAAGACTTATTCAACACTTTGCCTTTTTAAATTAATTTCCATGGGAGTGTGACTCACCTCCACATAAGCAACCCTAATTTTTTAATAAGTTCGGACCTTGGCCTTGTAAAATTTTGTTTTCCTCTTTCCTTTTCTAGAAACCATGGGCAAATACCATGGGATGGTTTGTGTTTTGGATTATTTTAATATAAGGGGTCCCAAACCTAAATAATAAAGAATTCTCTCACCTTTCCTATATAAACCCACCCAAGCTCCCACTTCCTCCTCACTCAAAGCCCTTGAAGTTCGTCCAACCTCTGCCCTACTCTCTCTAGAATCCTCCCAAGGTTCCCCAAGCTCCCAAGAATCCTCTCACAAGCCTCTCTCTAGGCTTTGGAAGCACACTTCCAAGTAAGGGGTTTTCTTCCTTTCTCATTTTTTTGTCAATTTTCTTTAAGTTGTATTTCCCTTTTTATTTCAATTATGAATGTTGGGGTATGGTTTCGCACCTCCCCCATACTTCCCTCTTATTGTTTGAATGATGGGAGACCCCTTTCTCTCTCATTAAATGCCTCCCATGTACACCCGTTACTATGCCGAAATTCCGAAAGGAACCTTTTTCTCCTCTTCTATATTCAAGCAATACTTTTGTATCATGAATCTAAATTCCTTTTCAATTGTTGGGACATGTATCTATATGACCTTCTTACTATCCATTACATGTAAATATGATGAGGAACCCCTTTCTCTCTCATCAGCCTTTTTTATGAATTCTTATGTCACACCGTTACGCTGCCGAAATCACACCGATTTTCTAAGCCAATATCATTGTGTAGTGAATACCATGCCCATTTCTCCATCAAGGGTATTCACCTTTATGCACATTTACTTATTGATTGTAAATTTTCATGTATGAATTCCACATTCCTTTATTGTGGAATAAATGATTATGTTTTATGAATCCATGTTTTATGATCCATGTGGCACACTTATGCATGAAATGAAATGTTTAAGAAGGGTGCGCCCTGATAGCGCTCCAATGCATTGGGTAAAGTATAGTATCATGATACGTCATGTGAAATGAGTGTTGACTCATGCTAATTCAAGTGAAACGAGGGTTTACTCGTGCTTCAAGTGCAATGAGGGTCTACTCATGCTCCATGTGCAATGAGCCTTGGCTCATGCTAATTCAATGTTAAGTGTTGTTGCCACATTTTCATGTTATGATTATCATGCTTTATCATGCCTTTATGTTCATGTCTCTCTTATGCTCTATTGATATGCCTATTGCCTAACATGTATTGTACTCCTCATGTTATTCATTGTGTACTCCCTTACTGGGCTTTATAGCTCACCCTTTTCTTATGCATGTCCTCAGGTTATCCCATGCAATGCTAAGTACGAAGGAATGTAGTGGTCATGTAAAGGAAGTTTTCAATAAGGATGTTGTATTGCAAGTTTAAAGTTTTTATGTAATGATCCTAAGACCCAAAGACACTAAACCTCTCGATCTTCTTTGTTGTATCAAGTGAAGTTTTATGTAATAAAGCATGTTTAAGTTGTAATAAAAAGCAGGGTTGTCATAGTTGGTATCAGAGGATAGGTTTAGTTATTTTTGGGATTAGGAAACCCTAGTAAAGACTTAGATACAAGACTAAGCATAATAAAAACATCCCTAAGTTTTGGTAAATAATAAGTAAGTGTTTTATTAAACAAATACATCCCTGTTTGGATACGAGGAGGTAGAGGCGGCTCTGGCACAGATGTATCCTAGGGGTAAAACCCGAAAACACCGCTTTGAGCTAGACTCGAACGGGAACTGGTGCACAACAACGGGCCTTGCTGCACTCTTGGTTACGACACTCCCGGGGGATATGTTTTGATAAATTCACAATCTTAGTATGAACCCTTATTAAGGGAAAAATGCCCCTAAGAATATATGTTAGAAGTAAGATCATGAAAAGCCTGGATTGAATCCTATAGACTCATGAGTTAAAGAGATTAAAGTTTATTTATAAGTCATCAACTTTTGTCTTTGGATTACCCTTTATGTGTTACCCCTAACTTTCCTTTTATTCCAGCCAATGGCCGGTAATAGGAGAACTCGGGCTAACAACCGTTGTGAAGATCAGTGTGATGATTGTACTTATGAGATGCCCAATCCAATGGGAGCGGGAATCGCGAACTTTGTCACGCTTCTCTCTCAGCTAACTCAAGTTTTGAATAGAAACACTGGTCAAGAGGAACGTTCAACCCCCCCTAAGAAAGAACAAGTCGCTATTGAAAGCTTCATGAGACAAAGGCCTCCTACTTTTAGTGGATCATCCGATCCCACGATTGCTGAACAATGGATCAACTCCATTGAAAAGATATTCTCCATCCTCCAATGCTCTGAAAAAGAGAAGGTTCTCCTGGCGGCTTATCGTATGGAGGGTGAAGCTGATCAATGGTGGACGTTGATCAAAAATACGAAGCCTGAGGAGGAGATCGAGGCTTTGGAATGGAAGGTATTCCGGAAGATGTTTTTCGATAAATATTTTCCACGCACCCTCCGTCTTAAGATGGAAAGGGACTTCCTTTCCCTCAAGCAGAAAGATGAGGAATCTGTGGGAGCGTACGAGGAAAACTTCACAAGGCTTGCACGATACGCTTCCGGCTTTGTCGTTACCCCCGAATGCAAGGTTGACCGCTTCTTTGGTGGGCTGAATCCTAGCTTGCGGAAAGCATTAGCGATCTGTGACTTCGACAGCTATGAGGAAATTGTCTGATGTGCCCTCAAGGTTGAAATGGAGATCGGAGAATCACAGGGGTATCATGGGGACAAGAAGCGGAAGGTGGACTTCAATGCTGGTGGTCCGATGGATAAATCCAACGGCGCTAAGAAATTCCAGCACCCCACTTGCCAAAAGTGTGGAAAAAAGCACCCTGTAAATTTCCTTAGGGGGACAAGAAAATGCTTCAAGTGTGGAAGAGAAGGGCACCTAGCTGTTAACTGTCAGCAAGAAGGACCTGCGGCTGCGACGGAGGGGAGGAACGCTCCGTTCAAACCTCAACGCGTTGTTCAATGCTTCAAATGCAAAGAACCGGGTCATTTTGCGAATCAGTGCCCTAATCCAAGGGTTATCGGAGGCAATCAACAACCTCCAAGACAGCAAGGAAGAGCTTTTGCCATCACTTCTGCCGAAGTGAACCCCGACAACGAAGTGGTGACAGGTACGCTAGTTATTCATTCAAGAATAGCGAACGTACTTTTTGATTCAGGTTCTATGCATTCTTTTATATCTCAAAAGTTTAGTAGAACAATCCCTGCACCACCACAAATCATGGAAGTAAAGATGTCGGTGAGTACGGCAAATGGGGCAATCATTGCATCCCATGAGTATAAGTCCTCCCCTGTTATAATCTGTGGATTGAATTTCCCAGCGAACCTCATCATACTCCCTTTGGTGGAATTTGATTCAATTCTTGGCATGGATTGGCTTTCCTTATATAGAGCCAACATAAATTGTCGGGAGAGGGAAATCACACTCCATATGGAGAATCGACCCCAGATTCTTTACAAGTGTCAGGAGGAAGATGAATCTCCTTTAGCTCCATCATCTCAAGCATGGATATTACTGCCTTATGAGCACGCATATCTGGCTCAGATGATTGAGTCCAAGGAAGAAACCACCCTTGAAGAAATGCCTATTGTGAGGGAATTCGCTGAAGTATTTCCCGAGGAACTTCCTGGTCTTCCTACAAGAAGAGATGTTGAGTTCTCAATTGAACTTATACCTGGGGCGCTACCAATATCCAAGACTCCATATAGAATGGCTGTGGTTGAGCTTGAAGAACTGAAGAAACAACTACAGGAGAATCTGGATAAAGGGTTTATACGCCCAAGTGCATCACCATGGGGTGCACCAGTCCTCTTCGTCAAGAAGAAGGATGGGTCAATGCGGATTTGCATCGATTATCGTGAACTTAACAAAATCACGATAAAGAACAAGTATCCTCTCCCAAGAATCGATGAATTGTTTGATCAGCTGCGTGGAGCACAATACTTCTCCAAGGTCGACTTGCGGTCGGGATATTATCAAGTAAGGGTGAAGAAGGAAGATATCCCCAAGACTGCTTTTCGTACAAGGTACGGGCACTATGAATTCATAGTAATGCCTTTTGGACTCACCAATGCTCCAGCAATATTCATGGACTTGATGAATAGAGTCTTTAGAGATTACCTAGATAAATTTGTGGTAGTCTTTATAGATGATATTCTAATATACTCCAAAACCAAGGAGGACCATGAGGAGAATTTAAGAACTGTACTGGAGACTTTGCGCAAGGAGAAGCTCTATGCCAAGTACAGCAAGTGTGAGTTCTGGTTGAAGGAGGTCTCATTCTTGGGCTATATCATCACAAGAAATGGGATATCTGTGGACCCCTCCAAAACAGATGCAATTGAGGGATGGCCGAGGCCAACATCGGTAACTGATATCCGTAGCTTCTTGGGGTTAGCTGGATATTATCGACGATTTGTGAGAAACTTCTCACGATTGTCCAACCCTCTTACCAAGATAACTCGAAAGGGAGTAAAGTTTGCTTGGAGTGATGAATGCGAAGAAAGCTTCAAGGAGTTGAAAAGGAGGCTTATCACTGCACCTGTGCTCACTTTACCCACAAGTGGGGAGCTTTTTGTGGTATTCAGTGATGCTTCAAAGAAGGGCTTAGGATGTGTGCTGATGCAGAATGATAAAGTGATATCCTATGCCTCAAGACAGTTGAAAATCCATGAGCGAAACTATCCAACGCATGATCTGGAGTTGGCGGCGGTGATCTTTTCCTTGAAAATCTGGCGGCATTATCTCTATGGAGAGAAATGTGAGATATATACTGACCACAAGAGTCTTAAATATATATTCACACAGAAAGAGCTTAATATGCGCCAGAGAAGATGGATAGAGCTCATAAAGGATTATGACTGTTCAATACATTACCACCCTGGGAAGGCGAACAAGGTAGCGGATGCCCTAAGTAGAAAGGATCCAGCAATTCTATCAATGATGAGAATTGAGAAGGATCCAATCTTCTTAGACTTGATGAAGATGGACGTGGGAATCATAAAGAAGGGAACATCATCAATCCTTTCACAAATGATTGCTCAACCATCTCTTTTGGAAAGGTTAAAGGATGCTCAAAAGGATGATGCGGGAATCCAAGAAAAAGTGGAAGCTATCAAAAAGGGAAAATCCTCAGAGTTTAATGTTAATGAAGAAGGAATTGTGCGGTTTGGGAAAAGACTATGTGTTCCATCAAGTTCGGAGCTGAAGAAGGAACTTTTGGATGATGCACATAGTTCAAATTTCTCTATTCACCCAGGGAGCACAAAGATGTATCGAGATCTCCGAGAAAACTTTTGGTGGGATAATATGAAGAAGGAGATCGCCGAATATACATCAAAGTGCCTTGTGTGTCAGCAAGTGAAGGCAGAGAGGCAGAAGTCTAAGGGGATGATGCAACCATTGCCCATACCAGAATGGAAATGGGAGAACATCACCATGGACTTCGTCACTGGACTTCCAAGGACATCCAAAAGCAACAATGCAATCTGGGTTATTGTGGATCGTCTTACAAGGACTGCACACTTCATTGCTATTCGAGAGGATTTCTCTTTGGATCAACTGGCACGGATATATATCAGGGAAGTGGTACGGTTGCATGGAGTACCACTATCTATTGTGTCTGACCGAGATCCAAGATTTACCTCTAAGTTTTGGAAGAGTCTTCAACATGCTCTGAATACTGAACTGAACTTCAGTACGGCCTATCATCCTCAAACTGATGGCCAATCCGAGCGGACTATCCAAACACTTGAGGATATGTTGAGAGCGTGCTCAATGGACTTTAAAGGAGGATGGGATCAACATCTTCCTCTAGTTGAGTTCTCTTATAATAATAGTTTCCACTCGAGCATCCAAATGGCACCATATGAAGCCCTGTATGGGAAAAGGTGTAGAACACCGGCATGTTGGGATGAGGTCGGTGAACGTAAGCTGCTTGGACCAGAAATGGTCGAAGAAATGGTGGAGAAGGTGAAAACCATTCAGCAGCATATCAAGGCAGCCCAAAGTCGACAGAAGAGTTATGCAGATAATCGTCAACGAGACCTTTAGTTTAAAGTCAGAGACATGGTGTTTTTACGCATATCTCCGTGGAAGAAGGTCATGAGGTTTGGAAAGAAAGGGAAGTTAAGTCCAAGGTACATCGGCCCATTCGAGATTCTTGATCGTGTTGGGGCTGTGGCCTATCGACTAGCACTTCCACCTACTATGGCCAAGGTGCATGATGTCTTCCATGTATCCCTCTTAAGGAAGTACATACCAGACCCTTCACATGTACTCTCTTCCGAGGTGGTACAATTAGAAGACGATCTTTCTTATGAGGAGCAACCAGTGAAGATCTTAGATCGTAGAGAAAAAGTTCTACGAAATAAGACAATGCCCCTCGTCAAGGTGTTGTGGAGAAACCACAAGTTTGAAGAAGCAACTTGGGAGTCGGAGGATATGATGAAGCTAAGTTACCCACATTTGTTTTAGTGTGGGAAAAGGAAAATTTCGAGGGCGAAATTTCTTAAGGGGGGAATGTTGTAACGACCCAAAGTTTCATTAATGGAAAATCCCTCTTGATCCAGTTAAATGTTTCTTTATGAAATTTTTTTTTATAAGATGTCAACTTCTTTAAGTTTTACGTTAAGATTTGTGACCGTTACTTTTATAGCCGTTGAACAGTGATCATCTGGGTAGTTTAAATATAAGGCTTTAACGAACCAATTTTCTACTCAGACAAAGGAAGCGATGGCCTCATCCAGTAGAATTGCCCCTTACGAAGCCCATTTGTCGGAGCTTGGAAAGGAGGTGGCGTCTTTGGGCTTTTACCTTGACCAAGCCCAAGCTGAGCTTCATCAAGTCAAGCTCGAACGTGATCGTCTACGGGAAAAATGGAAGTTGATAGAGATCACCACTCGAGCGATGTTATCCGAGAAACCCCAAGAGTCTGTCACCATCGCACACCTTACCCTTAGGTCTTATGCGGCTATTTTAAGGGGTTATGTAACAAATAAGTAGCATCATGTTCATGTACATTATTTTGTATATAATAATGAATATAATTTCTAGTCATTTTTTATGCATTGTAATTAGTTTTTAAAGTACAAATGATGTTTTTAGTTATTATTTAATTAAGAATTATATTTTATTAAATTAAAGGATTTTTGAATTAAATAATATTTTAATAAAATATTATTATTAATATTAAATTAATTTTTATTAAATATAAATGATCTTATAATTTTATGAATGCAATTAAAATTTTTATCAAGGTTTGAAAGCCATTTCTGTCAAAACCCGTGAATTTTTTATGAATGTCGGTTTTTATTTTAAAAGTGAAAATTCACATATTTAGAAAATTATTTAGATAAAATAAATATTATTTTTGGAATCAGGACGTCGAAATTATCCAACGGTGAATTTTTCATAATTTTCTGAGACAGTCAAATTTTTGGGTAAAAATTAAATACCATTTAAATATATAATGTGTTTTATGACATCATAATGACCCAATGGTGATGTAATAAAATACCATAATCCTTATGTTCGGCCAATATGTGTTTTATCATTAAAATAATGAGGTTTTGGGTTTGTTTGACTCACTTTTCAAAGCATTAATGGAGCCCTCAAGACTTATTCAACACTTTGCCTTTTTAAATTAATATCCATGAGAGTGTGACTCACCTCCACATAAGCAACCCTAATTTTTTAATAAGTTCGGACCTTGGCCTTATAAAATTTTGTTTTCCTCTTTCCTTTTCCAGAAACCATGGGCAAATACCATGGGATGGTTTGTGGTTTGGATTCTTTTAATATAAGGGGTCCCAAACCTAAATAATAAAGAATTCTCTCACCTTTCCTATATAAACCCACCCAAGCTCCCACTTCCTCCTCACTCAAAGCCCTTGAAGTTCGTCCAACCTCTGCCCTACTCTCTCTAGAATCCTCCCAAGGTGCCCCAAGCTCCCAAGAAGCCTCTCACAAGCCTCTCTCTAGGCTTTGGAAGCACACTTCCAAGTAAGGGGTTTTCTTCCTTTCTCATTTTTTTGTCAATTTTCTTTAAGTTGTATTTCCCTTTTTATTTCAATTATGAATGTTGGGGTATGGTTTCGCACCTCCCCCATACTTCCCTCTTATTTTTTGAATGATGGGAGACCCCTTTCTCTCTCATTAAATGCCTCCCATGTACACCCGTTACTATGCCGAAATTCCGAAAGGAACCTTTTTCTCCTCTTCTATATTCAAGCAATACTTTTGTATCATGAATCTAAATTCCTTTTCAATTGTTGGGACATGTATCTATATGACCTTCTTACTGTCCATTACATGTAAATATGATGAGGAACCCCTTTCTCTCTCATCGGCCTTTTTTATGAATTCTTATGTCACGCCGTTACGCTGCCGAAATCACACCGATTTTCTAAGCCAATATCATTGTGTAGTGAATACCATGCCCATTTCTCCATCAAGGGTATTCACCTTTATGCACATTTACTTATTGATTGTAAAGTTTCATGTATTAATTCCACATTCCTTTATCATGGAATAAATGATTATGTTTTATGAATCCATGTTTTATGATCCATGTGGCACACTTATGCATGAAATGAAATGTTTAAGAAGGGTGCACCCTGATAGCGCTCCAATGCATTGGGTAAAGTATAGTATCATGATACATCATGTGCAATGAGTGTTGACTCATGCTAATTCAAGTGCAACGAGGGTTTACTCGTGCTTCAAGTGCAATGAGGGTCTACTCATGCTCTATGTGCAATGAGCCTTGGCTCATTCTAATTCAATGTTAAGTGTTGTTGCCACATTTCCATGTTATGATTATCATGCTTTATCATGCCTTTATGTTCATGTCTCTCTTATGCTCTATTGATATGCCTATTGCCTAACATGTATTGTACTCCTCATGTTATTCATTGTGTACTCCCTTACTGGGCTTTATAGATCACCCTTTTCTTATGCATGTCCTCAGGTTATCCCATGCAATGCTAAGTACGAAGGAATGTAGTGGTCATGTAAAGGAAGTTTTCAATAAGGATGTTGTATTGCAAGTTTAAAGTTTTTATGTAATGATCCTAAGCCCCAAAGACACTAAACCTCTCGATCTTCTTTGTTGTATCAAGTGAAGTTTTATGTAATAAAGCATGTTTAAGTTGTAATAAAAAGCAGGGTTGTCATACCTCGGGCCATGCCTATCCAGACAACCAACGTTGCCTCAAACCGATGACCAAGTTTCCCAATCCTGGTGATCAAAATCACCATAACTATAGTACCTGCTTGCTCTTATAAGAGCCAGACCCAAATACCCTGCCACAAGAAAATTATACAAATATAAAAAGCATGGAATAACACATTGAAATCAACAAGAAATTCTATCATCAATTTCACCTATTCACAATTAAAAGCATACATATCATGGAAATTGATATTATTCACATGGAATTATCACTTCACAAAGCATACATGTAGTTATGAAATTGGAATACCCTAAAAATGTGCTTATCAAAATCCAAACAATCGCGCCTTGAAAAACCGGGCCAAGGTCCAATTCTCCCTTACCACACGGGGTCAAGGGTCACAAATCACAATCAATAACATCACACACCAAGTGATACACTGAAGTGAAAATCATATAAATTGTAATATGAGAAAAATCAAACAGCAATTCCCACCCATGGTAACTTGGTTCATCCCTCGTACCTGGGGCTGCAGGCACCCAAACACAAGCTAAAAACCCAGTTCCAGTAACAACCTATCTCCAGTCTACCATATCCAAAATAGTAAAACCAGTATAAATAAATAGAGAAGTCCCAATCTCATTAGTATCCAGTAAAATAATGCTACTAAATCCTTATCAATAACTCCTTTTATACCACTTTGTAACAACCCAGACCCGAACATCCACCCAAACAGTGCTAAACGG
This sequence comes from Viscum album, assembly GCA_963277665.1. NCBI lineage: Eukaryota > Viridiplantae > Streptophyta > Magnoliopsida > Santalales > Viscaceae > Viscum > Viscum album. The sequence goes on from OY728141.1 coordinate 520,933,478, forward strand.
GTCGGGTGTTGCTACCTTAGGCGCACCTCCCTGAATGCCAAAGGTTTCCAACTACTAGAGAGGGTCTTATAGGTATAGTGGGGAGGCTATACCCTCTCGGAGGATAATAATGGTACTGGTCCGAGTATAATAATAAATATGCAGTGGAATAAACGACTTAGTAGACTCGAACTGTACCCGCAGAGAGGAAGCACATTCAATATCTATAAACAGCAGAAGTAATAAATATAAACAACAGGAGTGGAAAGCAAAAATAACAGCATGTTAAAAAACACTTGAAACTACTAAAAAAACCAAACATGCGTCTATAGCAAGTCAATATATAAAATGGGCACCAATGGCTAACCAACAGTAGCTACAATTAACAAGGTAAGCATGCTGATACAGGAGAGAAAGAAAAACAAGGTAAAATATAGCTAGGAAAGACCTCATGGTCCATACCATCTCCATGAAATAGCTAATGCAGTCCATCTCCTGAAGCTGGCCTCTTTCCTGCACATAAATCCATAAAGTCTATACTCATCCCGAAGGGCCCGTGGAGGGTGTGAGAAGAATCTCGGTAGGATACCACCCAATGGTGCCTACCTAATATAAGTGTTTAAGTGGCATACATTTATAAAGAAAATAGTAAATAGTATGATGCACACAAACAAACACAAACGCCACTAGTGCTCAGCAGCCACCATGGAGTGTCACCTGCTTCGTCCAGCATCGGAATCTCTATCATGTAACCCGGCACTATGTTCCCCTAGACATCGCGTGTCTCAAGTACCGATTTCCCAAAGGCACACCCAAGAAATAGTAGCGCGAAGGAACAGTGATGCCTATCTTCAAATAGTAACCAAAACGGAAAAGCGATGTCTACCCTCAAATAAAGTAATCAGAGGGACAGTGATGTCTTCCCTAAAATAACGGTGAGCCTCTTACCCCAACCTGATAGCCTCAACTCTATCCCCTCAAGGCTCCTCACCTCCCACGTGGCTTCCTACGGTAAGCACCCCCAAACCAATAGTACCTAAACCACAACTAATGGGGGCTTTTACCCACATGAGTGGTCAAAAACACCTCATCATAGAGTCTCTCTGTGTGCACACTAATCATAGTTTCAGGTGAGTGGTAATCACCAAAATAGTATGCAAGACACAACACCTCTGAGACCTCATGTCCCTGCAACCATGCCGCTCAAGTCTGACGGCCTCACCATCCAAGTAACTCGGGCCATGCCTAGCTTGACAGTCACCCTGCCTCAAGCCGACGTCTATGACGCCCAATCCCGTGGTCAAGACCACCCAATGTTACTCAAGACAATCCCAACCAGTGATCAGCACCACTCAACAATATCCGGGCCACGCCCAACACAACCGCAAGGGTTCCAGCATATGCAATTCAGAAATTATATATAAAATAAAAATAATTACTTTTTAATAGGAAAAACAAACTAAACAATTGAAATTCAGTAACTAATTGTTGTCCCATACAAGCACTGAGATATTTAAAGCCTCCTAAAAATTCATATCAAGGTTTAATAAACTAAACTCAACAGTTTAAAACAATACAATTCAATTATAACCATTTTGGCATCCCTCGACCAAAATGCCCCGATGAGCAATAGCCACTCGCCTGGCCTAGCTTAAGAAAAACAGGTAACAGGGCATACCCAAAGGAATCCCATAGATCAAATAAATAATTAAATAGGAAATAGTAGGTAAAATAGGGTCATGCTCAAAAATACCCGAAGACGCGCCAAATTCTGCACCACCCAAACATCCATGAAAACACAAAACAAGGTATGCACCACCTACCTAAGACTCGTAGACGTAGGAACGTCCGATATCAAGCTCCAATTATAAGAAAATCTTCGTAAATCTACGTTTCCATAAAATCCTGGAAATTCCACTGGGATGGAAACTGTGATGTGTGAGGCAAAGGATCATGAATGGAACAGGGTGCATGGGTTTAGCCTCGCTGTTGTGATCTTGTAGGCACCGACGGATTGAAGAACAGGTGACAGATTAAGAATCTAGGAGAAGAAACGTTTTTGGCCTTCTAGAGCGTCAAGGTCTGAAAACGGGGAAGAAGAAGGTATTTTCTGGAATAAGACGTGATTCCCTTTCATTTAAGCAAATAAAAAAAGTACACATCATGTATTAAGGAATACACGTCGTGTATTATCCTTGTCTGTACTCCGACTTAAGAGGAGGTAGCCACATGGCTTGGACGCTCCACACGGGACGACACACGGCTTAAACTCAGCTGGTAAGAAGAATAGAGGATACACAGCCTGTCGAGAAACACTACACGTCGTTGTTGAAGCTCCTTTCATCACAGAGTCTAAAGATTGTAAAAGGGGAATATCTTAGCTCAAAGTGATTCAACCTTTGGACAAATATCAAAAATTGACAAAGGAAGGAATAAGAATAATGTTGCACAAAGGTCGTGCAAGTTCTACTATGGTCGCGCAAGTACACTTGCACGCCCTAAGTGATAACTGCCCGGGGTCTTCTCCAGCCTATAAATAGACCCTGTGGGCCCCCCATTTGAAGGGGGAATTTTTCCAGAAACTCATATTTGAGCTCCTGGTGCCCTAGTCTCTTCTCAAAGCTTCCAAAACACTTATAAGGTAATTTCTTACCTAGAACGGAAGATCTAAAGAGGGGGAGGAAGGCCTAAGTGTTGAAACTCATCTACACTTGGGCACCTGAGTGGCCATCCCTTAAGGGAAATGGACACACTTGTGCGCCACCTAACTCCTTCAATAGAACTTGCGTGACACTAATCTGGAAGAACCTCAAGATGATTCTAAAGGCTTTAACCAAGATTTGCTCAAGTATTACCCTATTGGTTAACCATCGCGCAAGTACCCATGTGTCGCGCAGGTATACCTGCGCGACCAGGACTTGCGCGCCCACGCAGTACCTGCGCGCCTGCTAGGACTTGGGCGCCCCTGCCTTTTTGGGTGACCTTCTTGCCCATTTCACCCCTCTTAAGCCATTCCACCTCTCCTATTCAAGATTCAATCTTCAAGACACTCTTCAAATCCATTTATGGAATGATTTCTTGATTTGACTTCCTTATCTGAAAGGAATTATATGGAATATCTCTCAAAACCTAGTGATTTACACATCTTTATGTCACTAAAGATTGAGATTTCATTCATTCAAACTCATCCTTTAAGATTAAAGAACTCATTAATATGGGCATCCTCCTTAGGAGTAAGCCACAGTCTCAAATATGGGCCTCCTTTTCACGAATAAGCCCCAATCATAATTCTCGAATCTGGGCATCCTCCTTAGGAGTAAGCCCCAAGTCCTCATTAACCTGGGCCTCCTTTTCAGGAATAATCCCCAGTCATGATTCTCAAATCTGGGAGTCCTCCTTAGGAGTAAGCCCCAAGTCCTCATTAACATGGGCCTCCTTTTAAGGAGTAAGCCCCAATCTTAAAATTCACAAATATGGGCATCCTTCTTAGGAGTAAGCCCCAATCATAATTCTCTTAACCTGGGCCTCCTTTTCAGGAATAATCCTCAGTCATAATCATTAACCTGGGCCACCTTTTCAGGAGTAAGCCCCAGTCTCAAATATGGGCATCCTCTTCAGGAGTAAGCCCCAAGTCCCTTAATTTTTCTAGTCTCTTAACCTGGGCCTCCTTTTCAGGAGTAAGCCCCAGTCTTAATTTCTCTTAACCAGTCCTAATTTAACTTTGATCTGGGATTCCTTCTTAGGAATAAAAACCCAATCATAAGTCCTCTCCTGATTTGGGCCTCCTTTTTAGAAGTAAGCCCCAAGTTAGAGTATTCAAATATCCATGAAGCACATATACCTTTATGGACCTTGTTTCTGGATTTCTTCCCTGAAGTAAATCCTAATCTTCATTTATCTGGGCAGTCATACATACATAATTCCCACATTATTTCTTATGATTTCATCTTTCATGGCACAATTGTCCGATTTTTACCAATACCTCTTATTTCTCACACCGAGCATGACTCACGTGAGCTTAGAGTGTAAAATTAATTATGACATCATTATTTGATCCATCAATCATAAAAATAATACTCCCTTACTCAAAATATGTGGGTTTTGATTCCTTTTCTAAACAAAGGATACGTAGGTAGCCCATCTGTGGGTTCGATCCCAACTCTGAAATAATCCATGTCCTTCTGAATGACAATAAACTTCAAGTGCCCCACTGAGTGGCTTTAAAACCAGCATGGTCGTCATAATGACCAAGAGACTTATATATAAATGTGTCGAAGGATACCATTGACCAAGAATCTCTAAAAAATACAGATGATTCTCTATCAATGAATAACCTCGAATACATATAAAATATTCTCTAAATTTCCTACATATTTAATCATTGATTGTCAGATCTGAAGGAAATCTCATTTTATACTTGGTAATGTAATAAGGATTCACGAACATAACTTAAATCTATAAATAGAGTCCCGAAGTAGACAATAATTCCCCTAAAAAAGGTGTGATGAGTCTGACCTCCCATCCTCTCGACCAATGCAAATTCCTAAGCCTCATCAGTCCACAAACTAATGAGCGCCTACCTTTGGAAAGTAGTTCCAAATGGATGTGGAATCATTGGATGTTTCCGGTTCTACGAACAAACCCGTTAGAAACCGATTTGAATGTTTGAACCTCCCATCAAGGAGGTCATCCCCAAATTCCTAGGGAAACAAAAAATAGTGAACCCGACGTGAATCCTTAACCAAGTTAAAATGATTTTTTACCTATTTGTTAGGCCCCTATTTAAAACTCAATGAGACGGCCAATAAAAACAATCATTGAAATATGTGCTCATCCAAAAAATGTAGTGGCTGAATTTATCTTGATTACGTCTTTTATATAAAACAGATACTCTTTTCCAAGATCTTCTGCATTTCCAGAATGGTTGCTCTCATGTTCACACCTGTGAATACCGCTGCTGCAAATTCCGCTGCTGCTACTCCTGCTGGATCGTCGTCCGCTCTGAGGATGACATCACCTACTCAGTGTCTTCAACGCTGGGTATCAAATGCGCTGGTTAAGGAGTACCATAAACATGGTACCATCCCAACTCTGGAGGCTACCCGACAAGCCCTCCAAGTGAACAACTCACACCGGTCATCCGAACAATGACGACCAGGGATCAAGAAGCAGGCGTTGCTAACCACCGTCTCCAACCGTTTCAGGTCGTTATCCCCGGAACGCAATCACCATTCACTCCCATATTCTGGGAAGGTGAATGAGTAGGTCCCTCAGGGCCTTAATTCAAAGAAGAAGGAGCCCTTCCTGAGGGATCCTATCAACAATCGCTGCCAGACTCGTGTGGCAATACGCCCTCAACATGATGAGGGTGTCGACTCCAGGCATTCGGCTCAGGTTCCTTGAACCCAAGCAGGAAAGAAGAATCTATAGAGGCGAAATCCGGTTAACAGTGATCAGGTTCTCATCTCTTCCATCTCCAGAGAATTCCACCAACCTAACTTGGTGTCAAGAAGCGAGCAGGCACACACACCTGCCCGTTTTAATTCCGCTGTCCAACAGACTCGTCTGGCAGCATCACGCCAATCCCGCCAGGAAATTCCGGCAGAGTACTATAGGCAGGAACATACGCCTGTTTATAAATCATCAGTTAGTCAGCAGGCTCATCTAACTACATATGATGGAGCTCGTCAACCACGTTCAGCAAAGTGCAATCAAAAGACACATACACCTGCTAATACTAATCAAGCCTACCAATAGTCTCACTTGGTAGCATTCGGAGAAGTCCTTCAGAAAGATCTGACAACAAACAAAAGGCAGACTCAACTCTCTACCCCCACACTTGAGTACTGTCAGGGTTCACTGACAGGAAAAGGAAGACAGGAGTAGGCACATACACCTACTCCAATCACGGAATGGACGTATATCCCTGTTCCGACAGCTGAATTCACCAAGAATATTCTATCAATGGTGAAATAGCAGAAGAAAATTCCTGCTCATATCCTGGATGCCTGTCAGGATATTATAACAACTTCAGTGGCATCTTAGGGAAAGACACATAAATATATCCCTACCAATGGAGTGACACATCAACAGTTCACTCCGAAACAGACACACACATCTATTCCAGTCCAAGAGGGTTGTGGGGCATACTCCCCCATATCATACGGACAACCAAGTCAGGCACATACACCTGATTTGAGTGGGGATTGTCAGCCTAACCTAGACATATTTCCTGATCAGGCACATACACCTGCTCAGAGCAGCCACTTTCATCAACAAGTGGTTTCCAAGGCGAGTAAGAAGGCGTCTAAGAAAAAGACCCGCCCATCATAGTTAGGATATCAAGATCCAATATGTAACAAGGCCTTTCTCGATGCTAGAGTTCTTGAATCCCTCAGACAATTATCTGTTGGAATTCAAGATTCTACTCCCTCATTTCCCAATAGTGGGAACATTAATTCCGAAGGTCTTCAACAGACACTTCCTCATGAAGGCTTGCTTCATGAAAATTCAGTCGATCTCGAAGTTTCATCTTCAGATGAGAGCCACAGGAACCCTCTGTGTGTTCAGAAGACCAAGGATCAAGAGATTTCATCTCTTTTTGTAACCCATTATGGTGGTCCTCCCCATGATGATGAATTTCGCTGCGAAAGTCCTCTCCGCAGTAGTGATGCACATTGCCCGAAAAATGCTCCAGTGGATAATGTAGTGCCGGGAAAGCCCTCTTATCTTGAGGCACTTGAAAATGCGAAACTAGTCATGTCTGATGCTTCATCGCTAGCAGGTGAAATACTTTCTCAATCAGAAGATAGCTCAAGGTGTAGGTCATTTTCTGAACCAACCCTAAGTCATGCATCTTCTAGTTTGATCAATGATTTCTCTACTAATCTTGTTGAATCTGATGAAGCAACAAGAAAACACCAAATCTGGTCAAATCAGGTAGAATAATATTCATTGAATGATAAAGAGGAAATGCTTAACATGAGAAAACAATTGGCTAAAGGTGAAGTGCCAGTCATGTTTTGGCCTCTGGCTGATTCTCAGTATGAAATTCCAGAAATGTTGACGGAAGATAGAATTCATGATATTCGTCTCAACATATGGAAAAATCTTTGTCAGTTGAAGAAGAAAGTATTATCTTATGATGAATATGAAAATCATATTAAGATAATAGAAGGGTTACAACGTCAGATTGATTTGGCATCTCTATCAGTCTTTCGATATCCGAAGGCTGAAAAGCAGCAGAGAGCCCTTCAGCGTTCATTCCTTGGCACACTAAGAAGATTGTGTCAGTTAATTTCCAATGCCCCATCTGGTATTCATGTCAGAGGATGGGGTGTTCATGGAGCACTACATTTCACGGTGCTCTCCAGTCAGCAAAGCCCGCCTAAAGTGGTCTCATGCAATGTTATTGCCCATGGCCGGCCATAGTCAATGGGCTATGTTTGTAATCAAAAGCTTTCCCAAGAACAGTCCTCAACTAGTTCCTCTCAAAATCAATAATACAGAGAACAATTTGTTGAATTACTCCTACATCAAGCAAATGAGAATATTGAACAGGCCTATCGTTTGGAGCAAGCACATCACCAAGTGAGAGAAGTGTCAGAAATCATCCAACAGTCTTTTGAACCAGGTGATAAAAGTGGATGTCGACTGATGCATCCAGCTAATTTCCGGACCAAGGTCCGTAATATCAGGAGAGATTTTAAGAAAGTCTCAGACATAGCATTTCAAGAGCCACCCCAGCTCGCCAGACTGGGGAATCTTTTAAACCAACCCTCAGAATCAATAAATAGGATTCGAGGAGTTGAGAAAAGACAGCAGGAACAGCCCCAGTCCACCAAACTGGGGACTTTTTCAAATCATCAATCCCCTCCTCAGATAAAGTTAGCCTTTTCTCGATTGGGGAAGAATCCTCAAGAGGAACGAAGAACCAAATTATTAGGATATTCCCTCCAAATTATGATTCGTCAAGAAGTTCCTGAGGGATCGAATCAACAAAAGGAAATGTCTCATCAAAGACATGTAAGAAGACAATATCACAGAAATGTTGATAGAAGGGATGCGTTGCGTTATGCATCAATCAATGTCATCAATTCTGTTGTTGATGATCCACTAGATAAGGCTCACTCAGGGGACTTAGATGAAGAGGTTTCTGCTCAAGAAGATGTACGCACCAACACAAATGAAGAAGGTGTGTGTACATGAAATCAAAGGATTACTCAGAACCTAGGAAATCCTTCGAGTAACCCACTTCCCCCTCTCCGAAAAGGATCCAACAAAGGAAGGGGAAAGAATCGGGTTACATGTCCTTACTCTGGATAAGGACAATCTCTCTCACTAGAGAAAAGGTTTGCACAATAGGAGGAAGAAATGAAGGAATTAAGGAGGTTGAATGCAGAACTACTTTAGGGTAGTCTTTTTCCTAAACGTGCTGGAGTTAGTCAGCCAAGGGAATTTGTTGCAGCTACTGAGATGGATCAATAATATCCTCCTCTATCATTACACCCTCACAGGTCTAATCCTATGGGTCAAGTGCAACAACAGTTGGCAGTGATACCATCAGTTGCAGCACCAACCACCACATCTGTCCAAGCTCCATTCATTGCACCTACCCAAGTCCAAGTTCAACCGGATGTTTCTCAAAAGTTAATAACTACCATTGAGTCATTAACAACTCGGTTAGAAACTATGGAAGGGAAACGTGTGCAGGTTCAACTAGAAAAGAAAGTTTACCCTGAATGGGTAGATTCAATCTCTCCTCCATCCAGTTTTGGAAACCCTGTATTCCCTATTTTCAATGGATCAGGTGAACCTGAACAGCATTTGACGCATTACGTGTCTTGTTGTAATCCTATGATGGGAACTCTGGAGTATCAAGAAGTAGTAAAACTCAGATTCTTCGTACGGACCTTTCAAGGACCAGCCTTTGTCTCGTATACAAGCTTGAAATCCCAGTCAATTATCGGATGGGAAGATCTCCGTCAACAATTCCTTCTTCAGTTCAGCTCAACTTTTCCAAAGACAACAGTTTTTGATCTTACAAACTGTAAGCAAACGGAGAATGAAAGGGTCTCAGATTTCATTGCTCGCTGGAAGGGATTAACATATTCCCTAAGATTAGCACTCCCTTAAGAAGAATTATTTCCAATCTGTGTGGAAAATTTGCGTGATGAGTTACGCATGTCGTTGATCCCTGTGAAATACACAGGAGGGTTTCGAGACCTTACTTCAATCTCTCAGCAGATTGAAGATTCCCTTATACAAGCTAAGGCTAAATCTCATGTAATTCCATCAACTCCAGGAAGAAGAATGAGTAAAGCAGAGACTATTATAGTTATGCTTAAGCAAGCACTTGTACCTGCTTCTACTTCAAAACCTTCATCTTCCCAAAGGGCTCCACCTCCTGAGTGCCAAAAACAGAGGCCATTTCGTCAAGATAATCAAAGAGATCAAAGACGAAAACAATTTGAGGATTTTAAAAGAAAATTTTACTCTTTCCGAAATGAACAAGCTCTTGGTTATTTCATTTCGGCTCTGGAAAATAATTTGGTTCAATTGCCAATACCCAAGAGGCCAAACAAGGAAGGAGATGAAGACCGTCCCAATTATTTCCCTTTTCATCAAATGTTGGGGCATCCCATCCAAAAGTGTTTTGTCTTCAAAGACCTCCTGCAAAATATGGTCGACTTGGGACAAGTCAAAATGAAAGGTTCTTCAGCTCAGGTAGCATGTGTTACTGCTACAGTTCCAGAGGAGGAAGGCGAATGGAAAGAAGTCAAAAGAAAAAAATGCACAGAAGTATGATGATTGGATGGTCAGAAATACAATAAACCGAACTGATGCTATTTTTCGAACACAATTAAAGAAATCGATTGTGTCTTTTGCCATGAATGTTTTGGCAAAACCCTCTTCGTCAGAGGGAAAGTCCTCAAAGAAAAGACATGATTCAAAGAAAGAAAAAGAATCAGAAGAAGATGAGTATGTGTCAAAGCCTAAGTTTTCTTTGACTCTGGCAGACTTCATACCATCTACTTAAAAGCCACAGGCACCGCCCCACCAAACGGCATATCCTAAACAGGCTAATCAGGCGGAGTCTTCATCAGACGAAGAGTTAATCGTCGGTTCTGTTAATATGATTCAATTAACAGATCCATATGCCAGTCGCAGTTTCAATTTCGATGAGCCTGAATTCCCTGTATCAAATAGAGGAATCAGAGGAAGTTCCAGAGGCTCAGGATACAGGGGAAGACATGGATCTTTCAGAATCCACTATTCAAATTCTACCCCTACTAGAACTGTGTACGCAGTAGAAACTCGTGGTAGATCCCTTCAGCGAGCTCAGCAAGAACAAGCAAGTTCTTCTACCAATGGAAAATTCAGTCCTGGAACAGTTATTTTGGAAGACTGGTTGAAGGTTCCATCTTCTTCCTCTCAGCAAGTAAATGGATCTAATCGATTTAATCTTCCAAAACCAGGAATATTGCCAACTCCTATCCCAATACAAGATGCATCAATTTACAAAGCATCTGCTTCCAAGGTACCTGCTAAACCACATATTCCTGTTGGGAAACACAGACCTATAGATCAAAAGTATGATGTATTGAAACACTTGGCCCAAGTACCAGCCAAGTTATCAATTCTGGATGCTCTGAATCTGTCAAAAGATCTTCGGGAAGCACTCATCGAGGCTTTGTCAAGTCCTCAGGAGTTTGAAACTGAAATTGATGAAGGTGAAGTCTATCACATAGAGAATAATTCTGCAGAATGCCATGTAATAATATATTTTACTGATGAAGATGAAGATGATGTTGTGCATGGTCATATTATACCTTTTTACTTATCTAGCAAGGTCAATGGAGTAGACGTCCGAAGAGTTTTCATTGACAATGGTTCAGGAGTCAACCTCATGCCCATTCGTACACTTCGTTGATTGGGCCTCACAGAATCTGATTTATATCCTTCTACCATGATGTTACAAGGATATGATAAAAATGAACAAGAACCACTGGGCGAAGTTACACTCAGAACTCAATTTGGAGATCTTGTATCCAATTCAGATTTCATGGTTGTTGATCAAGATTCAGCTTTCAACATCTTAATTGGAAGACCCTGGCTACATCAACATGCGGCTATCCCTTCATCATACCATCAATGTCTCAAATATTGTTTCGATGGTCAATTTGGGACATTGTATGGTGATAAGGCCCCATTCAAGACATGTGAGTCTCAATACATTGAGGCGGAATTCTATCACATGAAGGGAAGGGAGAAATCCACAACAAAGGAGATTACCAAAGTTAATGCTCCATGTGGTTTGAAGAAGATTCCAGTAAATACATTTACACATGTGAGTACAGATTATGTGTTTCCTATTAGTCAAATTGACAAGATAGACTCAAATAAAAATACTCTTATAAAAAGATCCATATTGTCAATTACGGAAATTGAGCCAGACAACATGGGAGAAATTGGTAACCCGCCAAGCAGTGATGAAAGCACAAATGGTGATGTATTCATTTCATCTGCTGAAATCCAACAAGTCTATACTTCACCAACCAGGCCAGAAGAAGTTATAGCAACATCGGAGGTGAACAATGATTTCGATTCTCAATCCATCATCTCCTCTTTATTACCCAAAGAAGACCCTTCATCATCAATCGGGTCGGAAATGGAAGCTTCTTCTTCAAGATATGCAAATTTTGACATCTCTTATGATCATGAAAATTCTTATTTATCATCTACTATGCAAGTAGAAACGTAAGAAATGACACATGAAGAAGAAGAAGAGGAAGATCTCAGAGATGCTCCTCCATCATTTGAAGAGGGTATCTCTACCACTGTGGATGAACTCAGAGAAATAAATATGGGTAAAAAAGAAGATACACGCCCCACTTTAATCAGTGCGGACATGACTCTTAAAGAACAAGAGATGTATATTTATTTTCTAAAGAAAAATAGAGATATATTTTCTTGGAATTATATAGAAATGCCTGGTCTTGATCCTGATGTTGCTACTCATCATTTGGGTTTACCAGAAGAACATCGAGGATTTAAGCAAGCCGCGAGAAGAACACACCCAACTTATGATTCCAAAATTGAAGCTGAAGTGGATAAGCTTATCAAAGCTAACTTCATTAGAGAAGTTCAGTATCCCAAGTGGTTGGCTAATATTGTCCCTGTAAAGAATAAGAATGGACAAATTAGAGTTTTCATCGATTTCAGAGATCTTAATAGGCATTGTTCTAAGGATGATTTCCCAGCTCCGATTACAGAACTTTTAATTGATGCAACAGCTAACTATGAAGCACTTTCCTTCATGGATGGATATTCCAGATATAATCAGATCCAAATGTCCCCAGAAGATGAGGAATCCACAGCCTTCAGAGCCCCTTAGGGTGTGTTTTGCTACCGGGAAATGCCCTTTGGCTTAAAGAATGCAGGTGCAACATATCAGCGTGCCATGCATCATATCTTCAAACCCTTCTTAGGAAAGTTTGTTGAATTCTATGTAGACGATTTGGTGCTTAAATCCAAACAACGTTATAATAACTTGGATGATTTGGAAGTCATATTCCACAAGCTTCGACAATATAATTTGAAGATGAACCCCTTAAAATGTGCTTTCAGGGTAACCTCAGGAAAATTTCTCGGCTTTGTTGTACGCCATCGTGGTATTGAAGTCAATACTGAGAAGACCAAGTCAATCCTTGGTATGTCACCTCCTCAAAATTTGAAATAATTAAGAGGACTTCAAGGACACTTAGCCTATATTCGGTGTTTCATCGCCAATTTGGCAGGAAAAAGTTTACCCTTCACCAAATTGATGAAGAAGGGAGTCACTTACCAGTGGACTGAAGAATGTCAAGAATCATTCGATATTATAAAGAAATACCTCTTGAGTCCACCGGTACTCATGCCACCTGTTGAAGTAAGACCACTTATCCTCTACGTGACAGCTCTAGAGCGATCATTGGGTGCCTTTCTTGATCAAAAGAATGATGCTGGGAATGAAAACAGCCTCTACTATCTCATTCGGACTATGCTTGAAGCAGAAACCCGGTATTCAAGTATTGAGAAGTGCTGCCTGGAATTAATCCTTGCAGTTCAGAAGTTGAGACACTACCTGCAACATCACGAGGTCCAATTGGTATCTCGCAATAACCCGATCAAATTCATCCTTAGTTGTCCAATGCTTACAGGACGTCTGGAAAGGTGGGAAGTTATTTTGTAGCAATTCGACATTCAGTATGTGTCTCAAAAGGCAATAAAGGGCCAAGCTCTGGCTGATTTCCTGGCTGAACACCCTTCAGTGGAAGACACATCTTCAGATATTGAACTCCCTGATGAGGAAGTCTTCTCTATTCAAGAAAGTCCTCAAGCATGGGAAATGTATTTTGATGGTGCTTCCAGAAGTCCAACAGGTAGGAAAATGGAAAATCCTAAATTCAACAAAGTTGGCTTAGGAATTGTGCTCATTTCTCCAGAAAAGGTAGTGTTACCTTATTCCTTCTTATTGTGGGAAGGTGGTACCAATAATGAAGCAGAATACCAAGCTCTCATCGCGGGCTTGGAATTAGCGCTTCAAGCACAAGTGAATCACTTAAAGGTGAAAGGTGATTCAGGCCTGGTAATCAAACAAGTCAATGGTGATTATGCCATCAGAAAAGAAGAACTAATCCCTTTGTATGAATATGTCAGAGAGTTAATGGCAGAATTCCCTTCGGAACCGACATTTTCTTATGTCCCAAGATCACAAAATGCTCAAGCTGATGCACGGGCTAATATAGCCACATCTCTGGCAGATCCAAATCGGGATGAGACAACAGCATTACCCACCGTCGTGCAATTTCACCTTACGTTCGAATCAGAACAGAGGAAATTATTGAAATTAGTCCCATTCCTGAACCATATGGTCATACTACAGGATGGATGTCACCTATCAGGGAATACCTTCAAAATGGAACACTTCCACCTGATAGAGCCGAGAAAGAACAAATCCGGCGACGTGTGGTCAATTTTACTCTTTATGATAGCCCAGATCACCTAGAGAAAATTCTCTACAAATGTGGTTTTGATGGAGTTCTCTTCAGATGCATTGATGGTGAAGAGACAATGGCTATCATGAAAGAAGTGCATGCAGGAGTCTGTGGTGCCCACCAGTCTAGACATAGACTGTCTGATCAGATTCGAAGGCTTGGATATGTTTGGCCTTCAATGATACAATATTGTGTTGATTTCACAAAGAAGTGTCATTCATTCCAAGTACATGCCAACTTCATTCATCAACCTCCATAGTTGATTCATACAGCTAAATACTCATGGCCATTTGCTACATAGGGAATGGATGTGGTGGGACCTTACCCTTTGGCTATAGCCAAGAAATTTAAGTACATTCTTACTGCTACTGACTTCTTTTCCAAATGGGCAGTGGAAATACCTCTCAAGGAAGTCAGTTATAAATGCATTGTTAGCTTCATCAAGTCTAACATCATTACCAGATTTGGTGTCCCTCATACCATATTGATGGACAATGGCACCAACTTCTGTTCATCTGAGGTGAAGAAGTTGTATCAAGAATACAACATCAAATTCAACCATTCATCTCGGTATCATGAAGTGTCCAATGGCTAGATAGAATCCTTCAACAAGACTCTATCAAATATACTACAAAAGATGGTGGATAAAGATAAGAAATCATGGCTTGATAAACTCTTTCATGCTTTATGGGCTTATCGGACTACCACCCACACTGCAACGCGGTCAACTCCATATTCATTGGTATATGGAACGGAAGCAGTCTTTCCAATTGAAGTTCAACTACCCTCGCTTAGAGTTGCCATTTTTTATCAATCATCTACAGATGAAAAATCTCAAAAGCGATTGAATGAATTGGAACGATTAGATGAGAAAAGATTGTGCACTTTGCACTACTTGGAAGTTTATCAGAATCGAATAGCATGAGATTTTAACAAAAAAGTTCATCTTCGTTCATTCACTCAGGGAGAATTGGTATTAGTTCTCAGAACTCCAATTATACCAGGAAAGAAACCTCCAAAGCTTGAGCCAAAATGGGAAGGACCTTACTCAATACATAGGGTCTACTCCAATAGATTTTATTCATTAATCTCGATGGATGGAGAACTCATCACTACTCCAACCAATGACATGTTTTTGAAGAAGTATTTTGTATAAACACAAAATATATCATTGTAGGTCCTGTATGACCTTAAACTACACCACTGTCCAGCAAGACGTTAAACTGCATAACCAACGGTCCATGCATATGACCCTAAACTATTTGCACATACATCCAACATGATGTTAAACTGTGAAAAACATTCCCTAATTCGTCCCACACGACGTTAAACTGTGATGTCCTAACTACATGACGCTAAACTGTACAAAAGTCTCTATGGTCCACTATGACCTTAAACTGCACCAACGTCTAGAAAGACGTTAAACTGCATCATCAACGGTCCATGCATATGACCCTAAACTATTTGCACATACATCCAACATGACGTTAAACTGTGTCCCCTACATCGTCCTTGCTATATGACGTTAAACTATACAGCAACGGTCCATACATATGACATTAAACTATTTGTATTCCTTCAGTCTCACATGACGTTAAACTGTGATGTCTTAACTACATGATGCTAAACTGTACAGAAGTCCCTTACATCTAGCATGACATTAAAATGCACCATCTACGGTCCATGCATATGACCTTAAACTATTCGCACTTTCGTCCAACATGATACTAAACTATATCATCCCTTTTTCATCCAACATGACATTAAACTGTGGGGGAAAAAAGTCCTCAATACGTCCAACATGACGTTAAATGGTGTACTCTTTTGTCCTCACTGCATGACATTAAACTGCACAGTCCCCCTTTCGTCCAACATGATGTTAAACTATATCGTCCCCATCGTCCTAACTACATGATGCTAAACTGTACAGAAATTCCTTAATACATCCTGCATGACATTAAACTGTACTTTTTCTTTGCTACATGACACTAAACTGTGTGGCACCAATACTCCTAACTGTAAGACTTTAAATTTCATATTCCCTTTATATGTCCTACATGACATTAAACTATGAATCGTTAAGGTTGTTGTTACCTCTTGTTTCTCACACCGAGTATGACTCATGTGAGCTTAGAGCAAACCTCGACCATAACACTCTCTCTGGGATACTAACCATGTGTAAGTCCCAACAACATCATTTTTTTAGGTCATTGTCCCCAAGAACAACTTGATCATTAATTCATTCTTTAATTGAACTACGCGGACTTTGATCATTGCCTTCCAGGATGGGTACATAGGCAACCTCCCAAGGTTCAAGCCCAAAACCAATCTTTTCACATCGGTTCACCTCCATCCTATAAGATGTTTATTCGTGAAACCGTCCTCTAGAATCAATATCTTTACATTGGTTCACTTTGGTCCTTGCTATACGACGTTAAACTATACAACAATTTTGTCCAGTATGACAATAAACTACAATATTCTTTGATACCCTCACTTGAGAGGGAATCATTATTTACATTGATTTTCAATCATGTTTTATTCCAAAGACTACGTGCATACATGGAAATGCCCAAACCTTTTATCTTGGGTTAAACCATCATTTCACTAAAGTCCCCTTTCACCCTTATGGGATACGTAGGAATGTTCGAGTGTCCCTCAAATCTAGCCCCAAGTCTTTGGGCCTAACCCCAAATTCCATTTTTAGTCCCTTGGCTAAAAAGTCCCCATGAAAACACACATTGTGTATTTCTTATAATGGTCCAAGCTATATGAACCTAAAATAATATCTTTAATCCTTTTGTCCCACATGACGTTAAACTGTAATTTAAGAACTACATATAGCTTGATTCCCATCCTTATGGGATACGTAGTGAAGTCTAACATTTTAATCCCAGACCCAGCCACAACATGACTATAGTTAGCATTGATCTGTGTATCTCTGTATACATTGGACAAAACCCATATTTATGTGTCATAATCCTAACTTTAAATATTTTCATATCTTAATAACCCTTTTCTTTACTTCTAGTCACAAAAATGTCAAACTTCTGAGATTTCTTTTTCCTAACTATGCAGCACGTACCCATAGGAAGCCTTGCATAAACAGTCTACATAACAGACTTGTTAGCCAGAAGATACTATTATTTGACTATGCAGCCAATGCCCTTAGGTGGCCCTGCATAATTCAACCCCCTAACGGGTTTGTTAAATAATGGTAACTTCATTCTTGGGAAGAAAGCATCTTTTGTACTTATTGGTCTTAAATGACAGTATGTAAGGATCCGCAAAAATATCCATCCTTAACATATTTTTCTCATATCATTTTTCATGATCTGAAAGTATTCAAGTCTATGGTTTATATTCTCCTTCCCTACGTTAGGGTCAGACCTTCATAGGAGTAATATCCATCCAGTACTTCGATAATCTTGTTGGGAAATATCTTCTCCATATTCAAGTATCTCTTTCCATACAGAAAACTCTATACTTTGGAAAATTTGAATCTCCATAAACTTTCACTGGCTTTTAGCACTAGGAAAGTAAATTTCTGAGAGTTCTTTTGCCTGACTATGCAGCATGTGCCCATAGGCGGCCTTGCATAAACAGTCCACATAACAGACTTGTCATCCAAAAGATATTATTTATTTGATTATGCATCCAATGCCCTTAGGTGGCCCTGCATAATTCAACCCCCTAACGGGTTTTTTAAATAATGGTAACTTCATTCTTGGGAACTACTTATTCTAATGCCTTTTATCTCTTTTTCATATCATTCCTCAGATTCAAATATTCTTAAGTCATAGTTTACATATTTTTCCTCATACTTGAGTATGGTAATATGTTTTTAGATAAATTTTCAAGGAATTGAATCAATTTTAATCCATTTCGGTCAAAGATATTTCGACCTTAAACATTATCCTTTTTATGTCTGACATGCATGACTTTAAAATGCCATATTTCTTGTTTTTCTTTTCACCTCAGAGACAAATCCTCTTTTCTATCCAGATCCAACTCTGAGGGGGGACTTTTGTTGAAACTCCTTTCTTCACAGAGTCTAAAGATTGGAAAAGGGGAATATCTTAGCTCAAAGTGATTCAACCTTTAGAAAAATATCAAAAATTGACAAAGGAAAAAATAATAAGAATGTTGCAAAAAAGTCACGCAAGTTCTACTATGGTCGCGAAAGTACACTTGCACGCCGCAATGGTCGTGAAAGTACACTCGCGCGCCCTAAGTGATAACTGCACGGGGTCTTCTCCAGCCTATAAATAGACCCTATGGGCCCCCCATTTGAAGGGGTAATTTTTCCAGAAACTCAGATTTGAGCTCCCGGTTCCCTAGTCTCTTCTCAAAGCTTCCAAAACACTTGTAAGGTAATTTATTACCTAGAACAGAAGGGAGGAAGGTCTAAGTGTTGAAACTCATCAACACTTGTGCGCCTGAGTGGCCATCCCTTAAGGGAAATGGCCACATTTGCGCGCCGCCTAACTCCTTCAATATAACTTGCACGCCACTATTCTGGAAGAACCTCAAGATGATTCTAAAGGATTTAACCAAGAGTCGCTCAAGTATTACCCTGCTGGTTAACCATCGCGCAAGTACCCATGTGTCGCGCAGGTATACATGCATGACCAGGACTTGCGTGCCCACGCAGTACCTGCACACCTGCTAGGACTTGCGCGCCCCTTCCTTTTTGGGTGCCCTTCTTGCCCATTTCACCCCTCTTAAGCCATTCCACCTCTTCTATTCAAGATTCAGTCTTCAAGACACTCTTCAAAGCCATTTATGGCATGATTTATTGATTTGACTTCCTTATTTGAAAGGAATTATATGGAATATCTCTCAAAACCTAGTGATTTACACATCTTTATGTAACTAAAGATTGAGATTTCATTCATTCAACCTCATCCTTTAAGATGAGAGAACTCATTAATATGGGCATCCTCCTTAGGAGTAAGCCCTAGTCTCAAATATGGACCTCCTTTTCACGAATAATCCCCAATCATAATTATCGAATATGGGCATCCTCCTTAGGAGTAAGCCCCAAGTCCTCATTAACCTGGGCCTCCTTTTCAGGAATAATCCCCAGTCATGATTCTCAAATCTGGGCATCCTCCTTAGGAGTAATCCCCAAGTCCTCATTAACCTGGGCCTCCTTTTCAGGAGTAAGCCCCAATCTTAAAATTCCCAAATATGAGCATCCCCTTAGGAGTAAGCCCCAACCATAATTCTCTTAACCTGGGCCTCCTTTTCAGGAATAAGCCCCAGTCATAATCATTAACTTGGGCCTCCTTTTTAAGAGTAATCCCCAGTCTCAAATATGGTAATCCTCTTCAGGAGTAATCCCCAAGTCCCTTAATTTTTCAAGTCTCTTAACCTGGGCCTCCTTTTCAGGAGTAATCCCCATTCTTAATTTCTCTTAACCAGTCCTAATTTACCTTTGATCTGGGATTCCTTCTTAGGAGTAAAAACCCAATCATAAGTCCTCTCCTAATTTGGGCCTTCTTTTCAGAAGTAAGCCCCAATTTAGAGTATTCAAATCTCCATGAAGCACATATACCCTTATGGACCCTGTTTCTAGATTTTTTTCCTTGAAGTAAATCCTAATCTTCATTTATCTGGGCATTCATACATACATAAGTCCTATATTATTTCTTATGATTGCATCTTTCATGGCACAATTGTCTGATTTTTACCAATACCTCTTGTTTCTCACACCGAGCATGACTCACGTGATCTTAGAGTGTAAAAGTAACTATGACATCCTTCTTTGAGCCATCAATCATAAACATCATACTCCCTTACTCGAACTACATGGGTTCTGATTCCTTTTCTAAACAAAGGATACGTAGGTATCCCATCTGCGGGTTCGATCCCAACTCTAAAATAATCCATGTTCTTATGAATGACAATAAACTTCAAGTGCCCCACTGAGTGGATTTAAAACCATCATGGTCATCATAATGACCAAGAGACTTCTATATAAATGTGTCGAAGGATACCATTGACCAAGAATCTCTAACAAATATAGATGATTCTCTATCGATGAAGAACCTCGAATACATATAAAAGATTCTCTAAATTTCCTACATATTTAATCATTGATTGTCATATCTGAAGGAAAGCTCATTTTATACTTGGTAATGTAATAAGAATTCACGAACATAACTTAAATCTATAAAGAGAGTCCCATAGTAGACAATAATTCCCCTCAAAAAGGTGTGATGAGTCCGACCTCCCATCCTCTCGACCAATGCAAATTCCTAAGCCTCATCAGTCCACAAACTAATTAGTGCCTACCTTTGGAAAGTAGGTCCAAATGGATGTGTAATCATTTGATGTTTCCGATTCTATGAACAAACCCGTTAGAAACCGATTGGAATGTTTGAACCTCCCATCAAGGAGGTCATCCCCAAATTCTGAGGGAAACAGTTGTGTAGTAGGAAATTCCTACACAGTCATCACATGTCATGTACTTGACAAGAACTTGGCTGGTATGCACCTAACCCATACACAATGTGTACCTTACAGTACATGGCGTGTATTTTGGAAATTTCCAGAACTTCCCATATTTTCCAAATTTTCTCTAAAACAAGTCAAAATTTCAAAGAGGGTCGAGACTTTGAATCGTTCTAAAAACTTAGTTTCTTACAAAAACAAAAATGAATTAAGAAACAAGGATTAAATTTTTCACCAAAACCATTTAAAGGATACCCCATGTAAATTTTATAAATACGTGGAATATTAAAATCATTTGATTCGAAGAAATACTTAAAATACATACGAAATAATTTTATGAAAATTCATGATGTCCATATAAATAATTTATATTTTCATCAAAAACTTTATATACAATAGTAATTTACTTAAAAATGGGTTTATAAAATATAAACATTGTACTAATTTAAAAATGAAGGAAAATTAGAGAAACACCTACCTCAAACCAATGATAATTGAGTCACAATGTGTTGCCTACAATGGAGAGAAACAAAGCAGGAAAGGACCATCCTTTAAGGGTCCTAAAACATCAAATCCATAGGTTAGAACCAACCCAAAAACCTAAACCCCCATGTGTATCAAGATAGGGTTATTAGGAGAAAGAAAAACAAATGATAAATGAAATAAAAAATAGATAAAATGAGAATAGAGGAATAAAATGGAAGACTACCTTGAAGAAAACTTGAAATATGAAGAGGGAAGCCAATAATTGAAGAGAATTCATAGGGAGATCTCTTTAGGAATCTAAGTAGAATCATCTGCGCAATCTGAGGGAGGGGTAAAGGAGAAATCAAGTTAAAAAACTTGGGAGAAGAATTAATTTCACTTTTTTTTAAACAAGGTAGCTTTTCTCCATGGTGTATCCCTATAGACTACGATGTGGAGTTCCCTCTCAGGCACCCATACAACATATCCCTCCAATCCACAATGTGGAGGAACTCCCAAAGATAAATCCACCACACCTAAGTCACCCGGAAACTATGGAGCAACCCTTAACCCTATGAAATGGAGTCCCTCATCAAACACCCTCCATGACACAACCATCCCCTCGGTATCATTGCCAATCCAAACTACCCTGACTATAACGACTTGAAATTTCACTATGTATTTTCAGTAAATAAATAATATGTTAATAGCTTGTTCTATACAAAACACTAAACTAGAACGAAACTATGATGTGATAAAATAAAAATTGACCATTGTAATAATGAAGTTAAATTATTGGGTATAAAATGAAGTAACCATATTAATAAATCAATAAATAAAAAGGAAAGAAATGGCATTAGGTAGCAGAAGTCTCCCTTATGAAGCTCATATGTCCGAGTAATGGAAGGAGGTATGTATCACCTCAAAAGTTTTATGGTATGTTTATCTTAAATATATTTGAGTCACAACTTATATTTCATAAATCATTGAGTTTCTTTGAAACAACACTTATTTATTTAGGATATATTCATATACTATCCATTGAACTTAAATTTTCCACTTGTGTGCTTTGAATTTTGAAAATCTGACATACACAGTTGTGTTCAGGATGATATTTAGAGTCTGATGGAATTAACTTAATTTTTAGTGAATAGTAACCTAACCTTATGAATAGTAACCTACCCTTATGGATAGTAACTTACCCTTATGAATACTAATATGACTCTTATGAATGGTATCCACACCCATGAATGTATAAATAAATTTAGACACCTTAAAAATGAAGATGAATAATTTAAGTTTTTATATTTTTCAATTAAATAATGATTTTAATTAAATATTTAATTAATCATATTTAGGAAATTATTTTTGAAAAATGGACTTAATTTTTGGATTTTATGCGTCGAAAAATGGTTAGGGTGAACCTTTTCTATTTTTTGGAAATACTTGAATTTTTTATGAATAGTAAAATGCGATAATTTACGATAAATGCTAAATAAGGGATTTATTGAGACATTGATCATAATATGTTGATGTAAGTCCAATTGTTTTGAATTCACATGAATTTATTACTGTTCTTGGTCATATAATACTTACTATTCCTTTTCTGGGGATGAAATAATAAACTAATGATTAAAAAATTATGAAAACCCTCCTCTCCTCCACTATAAAACCCCCCTCACTCCTTCTTCTCTTCACTCATCTCAAGCCTTCTTCCTTGCCAATATTTTTCCCAAATATATACCCAAGATCCACCCACACGTCTAAAATCCCCTATCCTCTTAAAAATACCAAAACCTCTCCCCTTTAGAGGTTCTCAAAGGAGGAAGTCTCAAGAGGTAAATTTCTCTTTCCAATTCCTTCTTCTCTTTTAAGTTTTGGTCTTTTTGTTTCTTTCCTCACCTACCTTCACCCAAATAGTATGATAAATATGGTAACATAAATTTATTGTAATTTTTTTATTCTAATGGGATATTTAAATGAAAGCATTATTTGAGATGTGCCAATTTAGCACATTCAAGGACAACAGTTTACAAATTTCTATTATTATCATTAATTATGGTCATGAAACCATTTGTGTTATGGTTGAAACAGATTATTATATATTTAATATATAATTTTTTTTAATACTTTGGTACAAATGGTATTAATTTATAAATAAAAACATGTTCTTTGTAATCAAACCCACCGATTAATAAAAACGGTTGTCACTATGGTTTTATATAATAATTCAACTTCAATCCAAGTAAACAAATTAAATTTAAAACCATGTAATCTCATGGATGTGCACTAATAGAATATAACTTCAATTCTAGACAACCACTTTCATCTTACATGTCTATCCAAACATGAATATAATCAAACCGGTCATTAAAACCAAGTAAACAAACAAGCTCAAACAATGAAATTGAACCTCATAACCAATCAAAACGGTTATAAAAAACGTAAAATGATTATACTAAACCAATTAAATATATAATATGTTCTGGAATTATTAATTAATAAACCTAATTTTTTTATTCATGTCTTTAATATCAAGTGGAGAACACTAGCAGATTTAAGGTAAGGGATCCTCTCTCTCAATTTTGTTCAAGAATTTCCCCTATGTTGTGCTCTTTTATTTTTAATATCTAATGATGGGGTATGTTTTTGAACCTTCAAAATAATTCCCTTATGATATATAAATAATGGGATACCCCTTTATCTCTCATTAATCCCTCGCAAGAACACTCGTTACCATGCCGAAATGTTTGTAAGGGGTTTTCTCATCTCACTTTCAATTATGTGGGATTTACATTGTTCGCCTCTTATTTCTTATATGTGGTATAGTTATACTTCCATTTGATATATATTATCATAATTATATTTATATTCATGGTATTATGTGATTTATTTGGTGGTTATTAACTTTTGTTCATACGACTCAATTGATTACAACATGTTAATGAGCTTTGTCTCTATTCTCACTTCATTGTGACTTGCTTATTATTGTGCACCTACCCTTTCTTATGTTGTGTACCTACTGCCCATTTGAGATAAATTTTAAATTTAAATTATATTCCATTTAAATTTCCATATTCTCATATCATGTATATGATTATTTTCTAAGTCGTATACCATTTTACATACGGTATTTATTTTGAATGTTGTTTTGACTGTGGAAATATTGATGCATCTGTATCCTCTATTCTATAAGGATAATGTAAAGGCATATTGATCTTGTGTTGAATATATGTATTAAGAATGATTTGGGCATGAAGCAGTGGGTGGGGCCCTCTATATCCCCTCGATGCATCGGTAGGTCTCATGAGACAAATCAGTTGGCAAAAAACCCTTCAAGTTTGTTTCCAAAAATCAGACGGGTTCATACCCACAGAACTAAACCATTTTTATGGTATTATGGTTTCATGTGCCAGATACATGATGTCCAATTAATAATTATTCTCTTTATTCATTATCAGTTATTACTATCCATGAGTTTTTCACTATGAAAAAATCTATGGATGCAGTTTCATTCTCAGTTTATTAATGGTGTGAGTTTTACATTTATTCACCATGCCATATTGATTATGCCAAATTGTTTACAATTCAGTTATTATTGATTCATGATTCCTCCATTTTTAACCCTTACTGATCATTTGATCTCACCACTTTCATTTGTTTACTTTCAACAGGGGATGAAGAGAAGATCATTTATCGAGTTCTTGTGGATGCAGTTTTTAGTTTTTGTTATGTATTGTATTTTGTAACCTTTTTCAATGTAATTTGAGTTACATATATGTATATAGTTTCTTAAAGACTACAAAACTAATCATTCCTTTGGGATTTCATTACTTCTAACCATGCCAATATAACAAGTAATGCACCGGCTCTGGTCTAGATGGGTTGGGGTGTTACAGTTGGTATCAGAGGAAGTTTAAAAGAAAACTTGGAAACTATAGTAGGAAATGTATAGTATGGAACAAAGCCCTAAGGTAGTATTTGAGGATAAATGTACAAGAACATACTGGTATTTTGGTAAGGAATAGATTATATGGATATTTCTAGAAAATACATCTCTGTCTGGATACGAGCAGGTAGAGGTTGCTCTGAAACAGATGTACCTGGGAGTGAAAGCTCTGAAAAAGAGTTTCGGGCTTGAACAGGGGTATCCTGGTACATGAAAATGGTCCTTGCTGCACTCTTGGTTATGACACTCTCGGGGGATATGCTTAGGATAATTCATATTTTCTTTACAAGCCATTATGAAGGATTGAAATGTAAAGAAACCGTTTTTCTGATTATGGGATTAGCCATGCGTTGGATCTCAATTATGCTAAGTATTTTGTTAAGTTAAGATTATACATTATGATTCGTACCCTAATCTAGTGTGTTCCATTATTTAGAAATGTCGTCTAATAGAATAAGGGGGATAAATACTCATGAGAAATGTAGGGATCTCCCCACTGATCAGGTTTACACAGTCAATGTTGGAGTAGATCAGATCATGACCATATTGGGACAACTTACTCAGGTTGTGATGAATAACCATTCCACACCTTTTTTGGATCATTTCATGTGGCATAATCCCCCATATTTCAGCGGGACTACTAATCTAGTGGTTAATTAGAAATGGATCAAGTCCCTTGAAAATATATTCAGGAATTAAGAGGCAATGAAAATGAAAAGGTAGTACTGGAAGTATATTTTCTCAAGGAAGATGCGGATCAATATGGTCCTTGATTCACAATACCATAGAGGAAGAATAAACAGAAGATATGGAATGGAGGAATTTTAAGGAAATATTCTTCAAAAAATATTTCCCTCATGGGAAACGAACCAAAATGAAGAGGAAATTCCTTGGATTAAAACAAAGTGAAGAAGACAGTGTTATAGAGTATGAGGCTACCTTCACAAGGCTAGTAAAGTATGATGTAGATTACATACGTGACCTAGTAGAAAATATTGATCATTTCTTTGAAGGTATTAAGCCAAGTCTTCGAAGGGCACTGGCTTCTCAAACATTTTCAACATATGATGAAATTGTATCAAGTGCCATCAAAACAGAGAAGGAATTTTATAGATCAATTTTTTTCAAGGTAAACTAAGATAAAAATTGGTACTCTGATAACCAAGGGAAAGGTTAAGTTCCAAAGAAGAACAAGGTAATGAAGAAATTTCCATTATACGAGAACTGTGGAAAGAATCATCTCGGGAAATTCTTGAAATGCATGGGAGTCTTCTATAAGTGTATAGAAAAGGGGAATCTATCTAATGAATGTAAGGGGAAGAAACAATTTGATGATGTTCAATGCTAAAATTTAATAGATATAGGACACTATGAAAATGAGTGTCCTAAGATCCAAGGAAACATGCCACAGAAAAGGCCAGGAGAGAAAGGGAGAGCTTATGAGATTAAAACCATGGAAGTTGAAGTTCCTAATGATGTGGTGGAAGGTACTATAATTGTTTCCTCAAACTTAGCCAACAATTTATTTGATTCTAGATCATCGCATTCATTTATATCTTCCCAGTTTTCCAAGAAAATTAGACATGTATAATTTGATTTAATAATGGAGTTATTAGTCAAAACTCTTAGGGGATACATCATTGCAACAAAAGAATGTCAACTAGTCCCCCTAGTGTCACATAAAAGTGCTTTAGTTGCTAATCTTATCATCATACCAATGACTGAATTTGATATAATTCTCAGTATGAATTGGATGTCAAACTATTATGTGAATATTTATTACAATAAAAAGAAAGTTGCAATTTTTGAAAATGGTGTATAATTCCTTATCTTTATAGAAGAAACCTTGCCACCTGATTCTTATCTAGATCCACCCCCAGTAGATCTGCTGAATGCAATACTTGGAGAGGAAGATAAACCAATATCTATGGGCGATGAAAGAAATCTTTAGATTGATTATGTGCATATAGTGAAAGAATACATTGATGTATTTCTAGAGGATTTATCTGCACATCCTCTGATTGGTAAATTGAGTTTTCCATTAACATAATTCCTAGTGTAAGACCTATATCAAAGACCCCCTATAGAATGGACACTGTGGAATTAGTTGTAAGAACCCGGATCTTCAATTTCAGGTATGGATCTTTTTTTTATGGGCTTTTTAAGAGAAAAATGGAGTTCTAGAAATTTTTGAAGTACACGCCGTGTACTTTCTGAGTACACGTCGTGTACTCTTTTCTGCTCGAAGACGTGTGTTGGCCATGTCTGGGCCACACACATAGTGTGTAGGGGTGACGTGGAGGCCGATTTTTGCGGAGTACGGAAAGACCCACTACACGTTGTGTACTTTAAAAGTACACGTCGTGTACTTTTCTTTTTATTTCTTTAATCGGATCAGGGTCGCGCCTAATTCTCATTAATGTCTTCTTCTCTGCCTAATTCCGTCCAGAGCGTCCTAGGAGGCTGATTATTCTCCGAGCCACCAATCTGTCACCGGTTGTCTGAATCAAACTCCATCGATTGTAGAAGAATAACAGTGGTGAGCTCTTGGTTATTCTTTGGCCTCGTTTTCTGATTCTTCCTCTCGTGTGAGTTATCTGAGGTTGAACGTTTTAAATGTTTTTGCATATCTACTCCGTTCTAGGCCAATTCACGGGCCGAGGTTCAAGTATATCGATCTTCGAGGATCTAGGTAGGTGGTTTGTTTCCCTACGCTGAAGTTCTTTGAGTTTTGGTTGCAAAAGTGTCGGATACCCATGTATCGGGTATCCCGAGTTTAGGGTTTTGATCCTATTGTTTGTTAGCCCTAGATTTCTTGTTATATTATGATTAATTGTTGCTATTGTATGCTTGGTTGCATGTTTCAGGATCACCCCATGGGTGTTTTCTCCCTGTTGGTTGTTTATCACCGTTCGGCGCCGTTTGCATGTGAGGAAAACCCTATTGCATTGATAGTTTACTTGTTATAACAGTTTTCATGTGTTGCCTACTGTTTATATGATTTTGATGCATGGTAGATATTATCCAAGTAGTTTTTGAACTTACTTAGGGCTGCTGACAGTCGATTACACACGACTGGACTACTCAGGGATGTGAGAACCTGGTGCGGGAGATCAAAGATGGAATAGAAGATTGAGTGCTTCCCTAGAGGGTCTGTTGGTTTTAGTTTCATACGCAGGACCTACGGGAATAGGACTTTGTGCTTCCCAAGAGTGTTCTTAGTTTACACATGCATCGAGACCACAGGAGGAATTAGACGTAAGTGCTTCCTCAGAGAGTCTGTAGCTATCTTTTCAAGACCATAGGGGAATTTATGTGAGAGCTTCCTAGAGTGTATGTGCCTTGTTTGATTACTGGACTATAGGGGTCTGCTAGTTTGAGCCACCCAGAGAGTCAGTGTGAATTTTGATGGTTGGTTGTGACGATTCCACCAAGCCAAAGAACAAGCTTGGGTTTTATACTGCTTGTGTTTCGGTAGTCTTTGAGATACCCACTGTGTTACTTACTTACCTTGGAATAGAAAGCTTTACTAGCTTTCCCTGGTTTTTTAATTGAATGAATGTGAATGGTAATTGGTAGGATTATTTACTGGTATAATCTTAGTCCATTACTGTACTTATTTTCCTTTACTTTTGCTATATTTCTCACTGATAGTAGGGCACAAATCTTGTGGTGATTGCCTATTGGGATTAGTCTCACACCCTATTTGGGTCCTACTTTTCAGCCCAAACAGATTATATGGTTGAAAGTGTAGATAGGGATTGTGGTCCTTCTACCTCAGGTACTTGATTTCCAGTTGGAGCTGGAGAGCATGGGACCGGGCTTTGGCTCGCGATGCTGCTGGAGTTGCTGTTTACGTTTAGTACTTTGGTTTCAGTTGTATTTCATCACGTTTATTTGTTTACTGGTTTCCATAGATACATGTACCATTCTGCATCATTATTATATCAGACATTGGTTCCACTCTTAGTTCAGTTGTTGTATGTTGTTACTGCTTATACTATTTTTTATGTTTATTCTTTCGCTGTATACTTTACCAAATGAGGGAATAGTTTTCCCACAGATTCACCAAGGTCCTCACTGCTAGTCGTCAGCCTTTGGAATTTGGGAAAACGTGCTTGAGGTTATGTGGCGAACCGGGTACGGGCCACCAGTTATGTGGCTTCGGATTCGGGTCGTTACAAAGTGGTATCAGAGGAGTTTTCTTCTTTTCTATTGCCTTACTGTTTTGCGACAATAGACAGGGATAGGAAGAAATGGGTAGTTAGTACTTAACTGTTCCTGGGAGTAATTAACTTGTGTATAGGTAAAATCTATATTTCCTCGTAATTGCAATTTTCAGTTTTTGAAAGTGTTACAGTTTATTATATTTCACCATTGGGTGATGCACATGTTTTGTGATGTTACAGTTTATATGATTGTTGTTCTATTTTGTTGCAACCCGATGAGATGAGGGTGTGTCATCTCATGCATTATATAGGCACTGGGTAGGAAATCACATGTCATGCATTTTACCATGCCATCTAGGGTGCATTAGAATTTCATGCTGTTGTGATAGATTATGTGATAAATTATGCATGTTGTTGTGTTGGTTGCTATGATAGACATACTTGTTATGTTGTTTCCTTGATATATTCATTGTTATGATGCCAAGATTTGATTCGTGGGGAGTATGGGCCCCCACGGATCGGAATTTGGAACATAGATGTTTGTTTTTCAGTGTTTCTGGCGTTCGGTGTAGTTTCTGAGCTACTGCCCGGAAAAACCCAGAATACACGGCATGTACTTTATTAATACACGCCATGTAGTTTTTAAACCATGTTACAAACTGTGTGAATAGAGACACAGGGTGGTGGAGAGTCTTCAGGGACACGCCGTATACGATAAGTACACGTCGTGTAGTAGTCAACCATTTACCCAGCCGTGTCACTAACAAAACGGGTCGGGGAAACTCGAGTAGTACACGCCGTGTTTCATACGAACACGTCGTGTAGTTTTCTTCTCAGTACCCGGTCGTGTCACGAACAACACGGGTCGGTGATATCTTTTCTTTTACACACCGTGTTTGTTCGGAACACGCCGTGTAGGGGCCATCCATGTAGTCGGCCGTGTAACCGCTACACGGGTCGCTAAAACCTGTCCAGTACACGCCGTGTCTTTGGTGAACATGCCGTGTAGTTTAGGATTTGGGGGACCGTGTAGGTTAGCCATGTAAGGAGACTCGGGCAGGGGAGTGGAGTTCAAGTACACGCCGTGTGTTGTGACAACACGCCGTGTATTCAGGGGTGTTACACGACCAGTGGGGGCAGAGTTACACGCCTATGTGGAAGGATAAGAAAACACACCGTGTAGTTTAAATACACACCGTGTAGTCTTGTTTTGAAAACTTAAGTGTTTCTCTCTCCTGTTCCTGTTTTGTACTCTTGTGTTTTCTATCCTTGTTAATCCTAAATCTGAAGTGTGCTTTTTATTTCTCAGATCTATGGAACCAAGAAGTCCTCCCGTTGCACGCTAGGAACTAGGTAGTGACCGTACGCCTGATACGGAAGACCAGGGACTACCTGTAGTTCCGCTGATCATTCCGGACATGGCACTTGCAGTGATTCCAGACACTGGTGTTGATGCTTAGTTTAGAGAGGGTTTCATGATGTTCATGCAAACCTTCTAGGGAGATCAGCATCCTACCTCGTCTATGGAAGAGCTGACGCGAGTCTTCTAGCAGCAGCATCCTCCCACTTTCACAGGGGATGGAGGACCTCAAGCTGCAGAGTCATGGCTAAAGACCATGCTTTCCATCTTCAAGCATCTGGAGACACCCCCAGAGATAAGGGTGAAGCTCGCAACTTACATGTTGCGAGATTCTTCCAAGAGGTGGTGGGATGTAGTCTCGCAGGCAGGGCGCCAATGGACTATGGCTTGGGACGAGTTCCAACGTACGTTTTAAGACTACTTCTATCCGGCGATGCTGAGGGCCGACAGAGCCAGAGAGTTCATAAACCTGTAGCAAGGTACTCTTTCAGTTATGGATTATTCCTCCAGTTTCACTGAGTTACAGTGTTTCACTCCTGTTCTTGGAAATGACGAGTTGGTTTGGAAAGGAAGTTTGAGGAAGGCCTCAAACCAGAGATGAGATCGTAGGTGAACGTCTTCCAGTTGAATTATATTACTCTGATAGTCAACCAGGCGCTGATCACTAAACAAAATATGAGGGAGACTGGAGCTATTGACCAGGGCGGTTCAGCATCCAAGGCTGATTCATTTCATACTGACAGTAGGAAGCGCCACTGAGAGTCTACTCGAGGTGACTCGAGGAAGCGAGGTATTTCTTCTGGAAGACAGGATCTTCCTTCTGAAAACCAGTTGGTGTGATATAAGTGTGGAAATAGTGGTAATAAGAAGCCTCAGTTCCCAAGAGATCTAGTGGAGTGCCGAGCTTGTAGCAAGATGGGTCATATGCAACGTTTTTGCAGGCTTCTTCTTCCAGCATCTAGTGAATGAGGATCGGTTTCTACTCCTCGTACAGGATCAGGATTACCAGTTCCACAGCACAATGGGGGCTTGAGTTCTTCAGGTCATTCAGGCCAGGGTAGAGGTTGTGGAGGCGGTGGTCAGGCTCAGGGAGGATCATCTCAAGGATATCAGGGTGCTACACAGGGTCGCGGTACTGGCCAGATGTTTGTGGTAGAGCAGATTCATCGGGAGCAGGATCCTGGACCTTCCACAGTTCGAGGTACGATCTTAGTAGCCTAAGTTTTATCTTCTGCACTTTTCGATACCAGAGATTCTCATATCTTTATTTCTGTGCACACTATGGATATCCTTATACTTACTGTCTTTACTTTGGAGGATATGTTGGCACTAGACACTCCTTTGGGACATAGAACTACTAGTGTGCGTCAGTGAAGGGAGTGCCCCCTTGAGGTTGGTGGGTGTCACTTATTGGGGGATCTTTATTTCCTTGAGATGACAGGTTATGATGTCATTCTCGGAATGGACTGGCTGGTTCTTTTCCAGGCCTTTGTCGATTTTTATCGTTGTAGGGTGAGTTTCACGTCACCAAAGGGTGGGTCTTTTCTTCACAAGGGAGGCAAGCAGAGCTGGACCAGAGCATCATGGGTTGGGTAGTGTTACAGCTCAGATTGCTAGTTTATATCTGGATGATCATGGGACTTTTCAGATGGACTTCCCTCCGGTAGTTGACCGTTTTCTGGATGTCTTTCCAGAAGACTTTTCAGGGTTGCCTCCGAAGTGTGAGGTAGACTTCTCTATTGAGCTTGTGCCAGGAGAAGCACTGGTATCCATACCTCCTTATAGTATGGCTACGCTTGAGTTTCAAGAGCTCAAGAAGAATTTGGAGGAGTTTCAGGCGAAGGGTTTTATCTGACCCAGTACTTCCCCTTGGGGTTCGCTTGTGTTGTTTGCGAAGAAGGTGGATGGTACCTTATGGCTTTGTGTGGAATATTGAAAGCTGGACCAGTTGACGGTCAAGAACCGATATCCATTGCTGAGGATTGATGATCTTTTCGATCAGATTCGAGGACCCAGGGTATTCTCGATGATCAACTTGATATCCGGCTATCATCAGTTGCGGATTAGACCATCTGATATACCTCTCACAGCTTTCCAAAGAAGGTATGGTCTGTACGAGTATCTGGTTATGTTGTTCGGTCTCACAAATGCACCAGAAGTTTTCATGGAGCTGATGAATAGAGTTTTCCATCCTTACTTGGGCTCTTTCGTCATTGTCTTTGTGGACGATATCTTGGTGTACTCTCACACTCGAC
Source organism: Viscum album (assembly GCA_963277665.1). Lineage (NCBI taxonomy): Eukaryota > Viridiplantae > Streptophyta > Magnoliopsida > Santalales > Viscaceae > Viscum > Viscum album. The sequence continues at coordinate 520,966,153 of OY728141.1, forward strand.
ACGACCATGCTACTCATCTTTAGATTTTATTGAGTACACTGAGAGAGCATCAGTTATATGCTAAGCTCTCAAAGTGCCACTTATGGATGGACGAGATTCATTTCCTGGGCCACGTCATCTCAGAGACAGGAGTATCAGTAGACCCAGAGAAGGTGAGAGCAGTAGTTACCTGGGAGTAGCCAAAGAATGTCTTGAGGTACGGAGTTTCTTGGGACTGGCTAGTTATTACAGGTGATTTATACATGACTTCTCATGCTTAGCAGCGCCGTTTATGGGCTTGAATAAGAAGGGTGTGAAGTACGTTTGGTCAGAAGCTTGTGATTCATCCTTCCAGGAACTGAAGGGGAGATTGACCTCAGCACTGATTCTAGTTCTACCAGAGCTGGGCAAGAGTTATATAGTTTTCTGCGATGCATCCTCCATCGGGCTTGGAGTAGTGCTTATGCATGAGGATCGTGTTGTTGTGTATGGATCTCGGTAGTTGAGGCCCCATGAGAAGAACTATCCTATGCACGACCTGGAGTTGGCTGCTGTTGTTCATGATTTGCGTTATTGGAGGCACTATCTCATGGGAGAACATTTTGTGGTATATACTAACCACAAGAGCCTCAAGTATATCTTCACGCAGCGTGACTTGAATCTGAGATAGCGGAGGTGGGTCGAGTACCTACAGTCTTTCTACTTCGAGCTTTCTTATACTCCTGGGAAAGGCAATGTTGTGGCTGACACACTGAGCAGGAGGACTCAGTTGCAGGCAATTCAGGAGGCCAGTAGTGAGTGGCAGCTTATGGCTCTGTTCTCTAAGATTCATTTGGAGGTGCATGTCAGACAGGGACAGATAGTTCTTTCTTCTATAGTTGTTACCTCTACTCTTTTAGACCGAGTTCGAATGAGGCAGCTATCAGACCCAGAGGGCCTAGTCCTACAGGAGGGTGTGTCAGATGGAGACCCTACTCTGGGGTGGACAGTGGGTGATGATGAGGTGCTGTGTTTTCATGGTCGCGTATAGGTTTCAGCGAACATATGTGTGGAGCTGATGTGGGAGTTTCATGCTTCATCTTGGGTAGTTCATCCTGGTGTCACCAAGATGTACCGAGACTTACACCATCAGTATTGGTGACCAGGTATGAAGAAGGATGTGGTTGTTTTTGTCATGCGGTGTTCCACCTGTCAGCAGGTGAAGGCAGAGCATCAGCGACTAGCAGGGATTTTACAGTAGTTACACATTCCTGAGTGGAAATGGAATGATGTTGCGATGGACTTCGTGACAGGTTTACCGAGATTGCCTCGAGGAAATGATTTGATTTGGGTTGTAGTGGACAGGCTCACGAAGGTTGCACACTTCTTGCCGATCAAGGATACCTTCAGTGTTGATGACCTGGGATGGTTGTACATCCGAGAGATTGTATGTTTTCATGGAGTTCCACACTCCATTGTTTCATAGAGGGATGCACATTTTACTTCTCACTTCTGGTAGGGGCTATAGAGGGCTTTGGGTACACAGGTACTTTTGAGTACAACATACCATCCCTAGACTGATGGCCAGTCCGAGTGTACAATCCAGGTGCTTGAGTATATGCTCCGAGCTTGCATTATAGACTTTAGCGCTACTTGGGAGAAGCATATCCCTCTAGTGGAGTTCGCCTACAACAACAGTTTTCAAGCGACTATTCAGATGGAACCTTACGAGGATTTGTACGGTAGGTCATGTCGATCACCCTTATGTTGGCTAGAGGTAGGAGAGGCAGCTTTTCTGGGACCTCGTCTTGTTCTAGAGACCTCAGAGCAGATAGAGTTGATTTGGAAGAGGATAGCTATTGCACAGTCTTGGCAGAAATCTTATGCTGATAAGTAGAGACGACCTTTGGAGTTCAAGGTCAGAGATCGGGTTTTCCTGTATGTTACCCCAAGGTTGGGACATAAGAGGATTAGGAGACAAGGGAAACTCTCACTGAGATACGTGATCCCATTTGAGATTCTGGAGAAAGTCAGTCTAGTTGCTTATAGGTTGTAGTTACCTCAGAGGTACCAGGCTATGCACGACGTCTTTCATGTTTCTCAGCTTCGAAGGTATTTCTCAGACCTGTCTCATGTTTTTCTACCAAAAAAGGTTGAGTTAGAGCAGGATGCATCTTTCGAGGAGTATCCTATCAGGATTGTTGATCATAGTGCAAAGGTACTCTATGGCCGGTCTGTTCCTCTGGTATGGGTGTTATGGCAGCACGGCCGTATACAGGACGAGACTTGGGAGAGGGAGGCTGATATGCGATCACAATGGGTAGATTTGTTCAAGTTTTATTCTTCTATGCCTCGTTAGGGAAATTCGGGGACAAATTTCTTTAAGGGGGGAAGTTTTTAAGAGCCCGGATCTTCAGTTTCAGGTACGGATATTTTTTTATGGGCTTTTTAAGAGAAAAAATGGAGTTCTGGAAATTTTTGAAGTACACGTCGTGTATTTTCTGAGTACACGCCGTGTACTATTTTTCTCTTGAAGACATGTGTTGGCCGTGTCCGGGCCGCACACACGGTGTGTAGGGGTGACGTGGAGGCCGATTTTGGCAGAGTACGGAAAGACCCACTACACGTCGTGTACTTTAAAAGTACACACCGTGTACTTTTCTTTTTATTTCTTTAATCGGACCAGGGTCGCACCTAATTCTCATTAACGTCTTATTCTCTGCCTAATTCCGTCCAGAGCATCCTAGGAGGCTGATTCTTCTTCGATCCACCAATCCTTCACCGGTTGTCCGAATCAAACTACGTCGATTGCAGAAGAATCGCAGCAGTGAGCTCTTGGTTCTTCTTTGGCCTCGTTTTCTGATTCTTCCTCTTGTGTGAGTTATCTGAGGTTGAACGTTTTAGATGTTTTTGAAGATCTACTCCGTTCTAGGACGATTCACGTGCCGAGATTCAAGTATATAGATCTTTGAGGATCAGGGTTGGTGGTTTGTTGCCCTACGCTGAAGTTCTTTGAGTTTTGGTTGCAAAAGTACCGGATACCCATGTATCGGGTATCCCAGGTTTAGGATTTTTATCCTATTGTTTGCTTGCCATATATTTCTTGTTATCTTATGATTAATTTTTACTATTTTATGCTTGGTTTTATGTTTGAGGATCACCCAATGGGTGTTTTCTCCCTGTTGGCTATTTATCGTCGTTCGGCACCGTTTTCCTGTGAGGCAAACCCTATTGCATTTCTAGTTTACTTGTTATAACTGTTTTCATGTGTTTCCTATTGTTTATATGCTTTTGATGCATGGTAGCTATTAGCCAAGTAGTTTTTGAACTTACTTAGGGCTACTGATAGTCGATTACGCACGACTGGACTGCTCAGGGCTGTGAGAACCTGGTGTGGGAGGTCAAAGAGGTAATAGACGATTAAGTGCTTCCCTAGAGGATATTTTGGTTTTAGTTTCATACGCAGGACCTATGGGAATAGGACTTTGTGCTTCCCAAGAGTGTTCTTAGTTTACACACGCACCGAGACCACAGGAGTAATTAGACGTAAGTGCTTCCTGAGAGAGTCTATAGCTATCCTTGAAAGACCATAGGGGAATTGACGTGAGAGCTTCCCAGAGTGTTTATGCCTTGTTTGATTACTGGACTATAGGGGTTTTCTAGTTTGATCCACCCAGAGAGTCAGTGTGAATTTTGATGGTTGGTTTTGACGAGTCCACCAAGCCAAAGAAAAAGCTTGGGTTTTGTACTACTTGTGTTTTGGTAGTCTTTGAGATACCCGTTGTGTTACTTGCTTACCTTGGAATAGAAAGCTTTATTATATTTCCCTGGTTGTTTAATTGAATGAATTTGAATGGTAATTGGTAGGATTATTTACTAGTATACTCTTAGTCCATTATTGTACTTATTTTCCTTTACTTTTGCTATATTACTCACTAAAAGTAGGGCACAAATCTTGTGGTGATTTCCTACTGGGATTAGTCTCACACCCTGTTTGGGTCCTGCTTTTTGGCCCAAATATATTATATGGTTGTAGGTGTAGATAGGTATTGTTGTCCTTCTACCTCAGGTACTTGATTTCTGGTTGGAGCTGGAGAGCTTGGGACCGAGATTTGGCTCGCGATGCTACTAGAGTTGCTGTTTACATTTAGTACTTTGGTTTCAGTTGTATTTCAGCACATTGATTTGTTTACTGCTTTCCATAGATACATGTACCATTCTGCATCATTATTATATCAGACATTTGTTCAACTTTTAGTTCAGTTGTTGTATGTTTTTACTGCTTCCGCTATAGTTTATGTTTATTCTTCCGCTATATACTTTACCAAATGAGGGCATAGTTTCCCCACAGACTCACCAAGGCCCTCGCTGCTTGTCGGCAGCCTCTGGCGTTTGGGGAAACGTGCTTGAGTTCATGTGGCGAACCGAGTATGGGGCACCAATTATGTGGCTCTGGATTCTGGTCATTACATTAGTGGAGCTAAAGAAACAACTAGATTATTTGAGTGAAAATGATTTATTTGACCTAGTGTTTCTCCATGGGGAGCCTCGGTCCTACTTGTTAAGAAGAAAGATGGATCCATGAGTCTATGCATTGATTACATAGAAATCAATGCTATTATAATAAAGAATAAGTATCCTCTCCCTCAGATTGATGATTTATTTGATCAACTTCATGGAGCTCAATTTTTTTCAAAGATTGACCTTCGATCTGGATATCATCAACTGCATGTGAGGAAGGAATATATTCCAAAGACAGCATTTTGAACCAGGTATGGGCATTACGAGTTTACAGTGATTCCTTTTGTACTGATGAATGTACCATCTGTTTTCATGGATTTAATGAATAGAGTTTTTCAGGAATATATTTATAACTTTGTTTTGGTATTCATCGATGATATCCTGGTATACTCAGAAAGCTATGAAGACCATGAGGATCACTTGAATATTATTCTGAAAACTCTTAGAAGAAATGAATTATATGGAAAGTTTAGAAAGTGTGAATTATAGCTTCAATTAGTTTCTTTTCTAGGCCATATTGTATCTATGTATGGAATCCTAGTTGATCTTACAAAGAAAAAGGCAATCCAATATTGGCCCACGCCAAAAAACATAACCGAGGTGCGTAGTTTTATTGGCTTAGCAGGTTACTATCGGTGTTTCATTCAGAATTTTTCCCGACTGGCTAACCCGCTAACCAAGCTCACACATAAAGGAGTTAAGTTTTGTGGACAAAAGAATGTACATAATTCTTCTAAGAATTGAAAATAAGACTGGTCAATGCTCTAATTTTAACTCTTCCATCTCGAAATGAGGGATTTTTGATATTCAGTGATGCATCAAAGAATGGACTGAGTTGCGTTCTTATGAAAAACGATAAATTTATTGCTTATGCATTAATACAGTTGAAGACTCATGAGAAAAATTATCCAACTCATGATCTTGAGTTAGCAGCCATAATCTTTTCTCTAAAAATATGGAGAAATTATCTCTATATAAAAACATGTGATATTTATATGAACCACAAGAGTTTGAAATACATTTTCACACAAAAATAACTCAACATGAGGAAAAGGAGATGGTTTGAGTTACTCAAAGATTATGATTGTTCAATACACTACCACCCAGGAAAGGAAAATAAGGTGGTTGATGCATTAAGAGGGAAAGATCATGGACACTTGACCCAAATGAGGATTGAAAGAGATCCTATATTAATGGATCTACTGAAGATGTATATGGGAATTGTTAAGGAATGGAAAACATCTTTCCTCTTTCAAATGATTTATAAAATATATTTATTAGATAAGATAAAAATATCTCAATCTGATGATGATAATCTGCATAAGAAAATTAATGTTGTAATGGTTGGGAGATTTACAGACTTTGTGTATGAAGAAGGAGTTCTGAACTTTGGGAAGAGGTTATGTGTTCTATCAGTACCTGAGCTAAAAAGGGAGTTATTAGATGATTCTCATAGCTCAAATTTCTCTATAAACCCAAGTAGCACAAAGATGTATATATATCTGAAGGAATATTTTTGGTGGGATAATATGAAGCGGGAAATTTCTGACTACATGTCAAGGTGTCTAATTTTTCAACAAGTGAAGGAAGAGAGACAACACCCTAGAGGAGTGATGCAACCTCTACCTATTCCTATGTGGAAGTGGGATAACATTATGATGGATTTTTTACTGGACTACCGAGGACACCTATAAGGAATGATGAAATATGGGTAATTGTTGATCGTCTCACAAAAACAGCACATTTCCTTCCTATAAGAGAGGATTTAACACTTGAGTTCCTGGAAAGACTTTATATTAATGAATTTTTAAGACTTCATGGTTCACCTCTATCGATTGTGTTAGATCAAGATCCCCAATTTACATCAAAATTCTGGAAAAGTCTCTAGAAGTCTTTGAATACTGAGCATCGTATGAGTACTTCTTATCACCCCCAAACTGATGGACAGTCTGAAAGGACTATTCAAACTCAAGAAGACATGCTGAGATCATGATCTCTTGACTTCCAAGGTATGTGGGATCAATACTTTCCTTTGGTGTAATTTTCCTACAATAATAGTTTCCATTCTAGTATTCAAATGGCTCCATATGAAGCATTATATGGAAAGATATGTCAAACTCCAACTTGTTGTGATGAATTTGGTGAGAGGAAACTTATATGTAGAGACCCGAAGCTTGACGTACATGGACATTACATTACTTTTGTGGAATACTTAATACATAACAAAAACCAACACTCAAGGACCGTAATAGTTTAGTGTCTTTGGAAACTCAGAACATAATCTTCTAATCGTGGTGAAAGATCTTCAACATCTCCCATAAAGATCTTCCCCTTTTTTTCTTACCTAAAACCTTTCTTTATATCCTGGGGAAAAGAAAACATAAAATGGGTGAGCTCAAATGCTCAGTAAGGGTAAGCATAGGGAACATAAAACAATCCTTAGACATTTGAATGTAAAAAAAACATGAGCATAAAATCTAAACATCAAAATCATGAGCAATGACATAAAACATGACAGTACGTAAGGCATAGATCATGAAGAAACATTAATCATGATAAATTAGCATGGGAATAAAACATGTAATTGTGGAAACCATTAATCACATGATATGATTTCCATAGTAGCCAAGGAATTTCTTCCAAGACCATCTTAGTGGACAAAGTCCCATTCTGAATCGAGTTCACTCCTCGTTCCAGTCTTGTATTACTGTACCGGTTTAACTTGTCATTCCATCCATGTCTATCTCATTAGATATAAATATTTACCCAATGCATTTGAGGGAGGTATAGGTCCCACCCATCTCATATTGAAATCATTCTTTCATGTTCCACAATATAAACATAAATCATTCATCCTAACCCAAGAATAAAATGGGTTTCATAAACATCATTCCATCATAACGTAATCCATACAAAAAAAAATTGGATATCATTTCATCATTAGAAAATTGAAACCATTTAAATCATAGAGACATGATACTTGAAACATACACATGTGAAATAATTTCATCTTAGATGAAAATGGTTTTGATAAAACACTTGAAATGAATTCTTGAAGAAAATATCCTTTTTTCTTCAAAATCATTTTCTTTTCACAAAATGTCATGAAATTTTAAAAGAAAAGGATTTTGTTGAAAATAGTAATGAAATCTTTTGGAGTAAGCTTCATGAAAATAAGGCTTTATAAAACTGTAAAAATCCTTTCACGCCGTATACGTTAAAAAAACATTCTTCTCGTACTTTTGTCGGAAAAGTAAAAAAGTACCTTGTAGGGTAAATAAAAGAAAGATTCCTTCCATACCATGGGGAAAAATTCAAAATGGGTAAAAATTACTTTAAACATACATGAATACACTTTTATAAAACATGGACATGGATGATATCAATAACCCCAGTAAATACTTACGAATAAGCAATCTCGGATAAAAATGATATTTGAAAAATTATCCCTTACCTTAGGTCTGATATGCTTCATACGTATCCGAACCTCCTGTATAATGATTTAAATAATTTCACTGACTTATTACAGAATCATATTCATTATTATAATATCATATATGTTTCACTTATGACTTTATATTACCCGTTCTTTTTTAAATTCCATGTTAAAGCAGCGTTTTGGGTAAAATCATTTCATTTATCGTATGTGTTTCGACTTGTCGTTATTGATATTATTACTTATATCCTGATTTACATAATTACATAATGTAAAACATGATTTATATATAATATATATTCATCATATACATATATATATATTATAGATTGATAAAAGGAATGAAATACACCATTCATGGAGACGGTAGGTCGTACGTACGCATGAACGCTATTTTTGTTTCCTTATTGAATTGAATGAAACTAAATAGATGACATACATATATATATACATAAATCCAGTAGCATTATTATTTCATATATTTCATTATTATTCATTATATAAACTTTATGATCATTCATTTATGGTTAACATGGAGAATGAATCTCATCGCGTCGTGGAGACGGTAGTCTGTACGTACGCACGAGCGATGATATCGTTCCCATAATTATTGAATAGAATTGGAGTGGATGGTATAATATATCATAATCATTATGATGTTATAATAACCATATATAGTTATTATTTACACCATTATACCCATCCATGTAAGGTGTTGGTGGAAAAACAGATTTCACCACGGCGTGGAGACGATATTTCGTACGTACGCACGCGTGGTGATTTCATTTTCCGTAGGATGGATAGATGGTGAAATAGGGTTGTTTCATACTTATAATAACATATCAGTATATGATTTATACTGATGTTATTACTTCATAATGAAACAACTAAAGAAGAAGAAGTGGAATAAGAAATAAAGTTGAAAGAATCGGTAACGGACATTACCTCTTCTTTGAAGCGCCTCTTTGAGACCTCCTCTTAGGGTACTAAAATTGGTCTTTGAAGAAGACTAGAACCTCTAGGATGTTTATATGGAAGTGGAGAAGAGAATTTGTCAGGTTTTGGCCGATCTTGAAGGCTCAAAGTGGTGTGAGGAAGAGAGGGAGGAGGTGCCCTTTTATAGGGGAGGAGAGGGGCACCTTTGGAAAAACTAAAAATATTATTTTATTATAAAGTCATATTCGGTTTTTAATAGCTCCAAATTGATTTATTTTGAAACTAATGTGGGTATGGGTAAAAATAATCTCATCCAATAGAATTTAGACAAGTTTAGGTTTCTATTTTAACCTTATCATTTATATTTAACCTTAAGTTAAATAATTTTACTTTTACCGTGTCTTCTTGTTTTCTTACACTATAAGGTTAATAAACTTACTATAACAAGCCAAAAGAACCCCAAGTTGTTTATTATTAATATATATAACCTTATCTAAGTAATTTGGTCGAAAATTAGATTTTTAGGAAAAACATAACAATTAATAATATAATATTTGTTTTAAAAGCTATTTTATGTCAATTTTGACACTATTTGGTAATTGATTTTTGTGAAAATTATAACAGAATGATTAGTTCGAAAAAAGTTAATTAAATCAAAACTAACATGTCATATTAACCTATAAAATTAGTGAAATTCGTAAAAAGTCTCAAATTACATTTATTTGGGTATTTATAACATCAATTATGTCAATATTTCATTAATAAGATAATTATTGCATCATCTTTGTGTCATAAATAAATTAAATTATTTAATGTCTAAAAATTAAAAATAAAATACCATTATCTAGGAAATATTTTTATATTTCTAATGAATATTTATAGTCGAATTTATCTTATGTATAACCCTATATTAAAATTGATTTACTTATTAAACTTTGATTTTAACTATTTTAACCCTTCTTTAAATAAATTAATATTAAATGTCCTAATCTATTCCAAGTGGGCCTAAATGGACATATTTTATTCCTAAGGTTGTTTTTGGTCGAATTACACTTATCCAATAGAATTAGGACATGTGTTAGGGTAATAATAATATCATTTTTACCCTTAATTATCCTATTTACTTTTAAACGTGGTAAATAAAAGTAAAAAGTTACTATTCACCAAAAATTATTTTCATCTCATTGAACCACATTTTAGTCCTTGATATTAACCGTGTCTCTCGGATTTTTGAAATTCAATTCACAGTAGTGGTAAATTTTAATTTAAATTAAAAAAAATCAGTTTTTTAACTACCACTAAGTGGTTTCACTATTCATCGAAAATTGAAGTTTTTTAGAAAAATACCAAATATTCAACCTAAGAATTATTTGATATTCCGAATTCAAAATTGATTTCTATTTTTACAAATTCATAACATATAAGTGGCATTAATTAATTTTAAATTTAATTCCCGTTATCAAAACAAATAGCGTGTTTTTAAGAAACAAAAACAATCAAAAGATTGATACTTGTTTATATCCAATTTCAAAGTGAAATTAATTAAAATGAACAACATTGGATTAAATGGTAAAAATATATTCTAATTACACTTTAAAACCAATTAAAAAGATAATCTAACCATATAAATTATTTCGATGAAAAAATTTGTTTTTAATTAAAATATAGCATGTTTTTACTATTCATTAAAATATAAAAGTTATCAGAATAATATGAAAAATTTATCCAAAGTAAATTTTTATATCCTGATTCCAAAGAAAAATTTTATTTTGTCAAATTGAACTTATAGACATGTCAAAAACAATATTTAAGGTGGGTGCGTCATCAAAAGGTGGGAAAACTTCAATTTTTGAAAAATACATATTTTACACGAAAAATTTATTTTGTTCTCATACCATATTCTAGAAAATGTGTAATATGAATAATAATGTTATAAAATTAAAAATGTAGTTAATACTATTCATAACGGCTAGTCCATAATAATATTATAACAATATATCGTTGTTTAGTGAAACCTGGTATTGCATACAACACACGCTATCAAGGAAGGTCGCGATTGCGTGTAATGCAAGCCAAGTCAGAGTTGCGTGTTGTGCAAGACTCCTCCATTGTTTCGTATAACAGAATCCAACCATATTTCATTTATACATTGAATATATATATATATACTCAATGTTTTGTAGAATAACTACTATCAAAATTGTGTGTAACATGATCCAAAAATAGTGTTGTGTATACTGCAAGCTCATACGATGTTGCATATAGTACAAAGAAATATTGTTGTATATTACAACACAAAACATCAATGAAATTAAAAGAATATTTTTCATAAAATCTCAGGGTGTTACATTCTACCCCTCTTAAAATGAATTTCTCCCTCTAAATTCTTCGGGGTTATAAATCATTTACTATTTATAGAAACCCACATCGTGAAATGGAATACTAAAACTTAATTTTAAAAACTAAAGTATGAAATGTAATGATTACCCAATGAAACTCATCACTGGGTTTCCATATAGGATAACATAGGTGAAAATATGGATATGGAGGAAAAATCTAACCATCAAGTTCTGATGGAGAGTGGTAGAGAACATGGCTATGAAAAATCCATCAATCACAAAGCCATAGATTTGTGATGATCTAAGGTACCATCTGATTCATCATATATAAGGGCACTAGGACAACATTTTTGGTTTTCAAGATCATTTCCCTAAAGTTGATGAAATTGGAATTAGAAGAAATACTTTCATGATTTTGGTACAGTCTCACCATTGGTCGTTCTTTGGAAAATTTCCACTTCATCTCTTAAAGAAATAAAGTTGAATTTTTCATTCATGAAGTGTTAGCAGATCATTTGATAGAATGATGGGTCATTCCATCTGTCTCAAACAAAAGGTTATAAAAGTTATCAAAAATACATAAGTCCATCTATAGTGAGATTAATCATATATGGTTCTTAAAATGGACTTATACTTCATATATCATACTTCTTAATATAATAAAAGTAGTTTCTACTAAACAGGGACTTCCTATAGGCCAGTGGTAGGCGATAAAGGCTAGTCACACTTCGGTTGTGGGTTCGATTCCCACAGCCTTGTCCGACGCGATGGGCTGTCGGCCATCCTACAGGTTGTCCTTTTTCTAAAACTACATTACTATAACATCCCATCAATAATATTGAAAAAACTTCCATCCTTAAACAATACTAACTTATGTCTAACATAATCCATTCCAATCTTTAGCCTTATCCATAATACTGCAGTCCACTCTCATATTATAGTGAAAACGATTACCAGATATTTCATATAACAAGAATGTTAATACCATCATTGATCCCCATATATCATAAGATATGTCTTGTTGGTCACATTCCAAACATTCGAAGGCCTTAATCATGTATTCTCTTGAAAAATTAATACCCATTGAACCTTAGTGAAAACATGAGTGCTGTCAAAAGTTAACTCTTTCCACATACCAAAATCCAAAAATTCTATATACTCAAACCATGATATCACTTAGTCCTTATAACAATCATGAGCTCATGAATACTATCAAACAATTTATTTTCTCCTTATCCCTTCATTATGCACATATAATCTACTTTCCAAAATATTTGAATCACTTTTCATGGTTACCAGTACCATATTCTTATAGAAAACCACAATGGACCAATACACAGATATTTCAAAATTCCACGATCCTATAAATGAGATTCCATGATACTATTTTGAAATCCCATTACATAAGAACTTAATCATTACAAAACATCATTTTCATACTCAACATCACAAATAGTGATCGCATGTGACTTCCCTTTATCCTTTGCCTTAAGAGGTTTCTCACATTGATCATCATTAACCCTTGGATTAGGGAATTGATTATCATAATGCCCCATTTCCTTGAACTTGAAGCATTGAAGTGTTGGTGGTGTGTTCTCTGCAGTATTTTCTTTATTCACATCATTAGCAACCCTTTTTCCATTACTTCGACACTCATATGCTCGATGACTTTCTTTTCCACACTTAAAACATTTTATAGTCCCTTTAAGACAATCTCCTCCATGCTTCTTTCCACACTTTGAGCATACAGAAACATTCATATTCTTTTCACCATCATTCTAAGATTTCTCCTTGAACTCCATCTTTCGTTTCTTGTCAAAACTATGAGATGGATATGTTACACCAACTTCCATTTATACCTTGATAGCACAATGTACAATTTATTCATAGCTACTGAAGTCTCTTATAACTAATTCCCTTCAAAGACTTGGTTTTAAACCACTAAAAAATCGATCAACTTTACTTTCAGGTTGGATGATAAAGTCAGATGCATACCTTGTAAGTCTTGTAAAATTCGCTTCGTATATACCAACAGATTCATCATCCTTCTGCTTAAGCTCAAGAAACTCCTTTTCCATCATTTTTTGAAGAATACGAGGGAAGTAATTATTGAAAAATAAGTTCTTGAACTCGTCCCATTCCATGGACTCAATTTCATCTCTTGGCCTCATATTCTTGATAAGATTCTACTATTGATCAGCTTCACCTTCCAAACGATATACTACTAAGATGAATTTATCATGTTCAAAAAATTGAAGAACTGAAAATATATTTTCAGTGGTACTGATCCATTATTCAGCAACAAATGGATCAGAATACCCACTGAAAGAAGGTGGTCGTTGCCTCATGAAGGACTCAATAGAATATTGTTCCCTTCTCTACTCATTTGGAAGTCCATAATGATTCATAGCTTGTGTAAGTATAGCAATAAGATTTTTCACTCCATATCCCATAACATTTGTTTATTCAGGTTGAAAATCATTTCATTGTCTATTGCATTGATCAACACGGTTCCTTCGGGTTCCAGCCATCGTCTAAAACCCAAAAAGAATAGTGTGAGAGGCAAAAATCATGCTAGGGAAAACAACATAATAAAGGGGGAGTAAATTCAATATCTAAAATCTTAGGTTTAATTCTAATATCATTACCGTAATTCTAGGAATATAACCTATACTTATAATTAACCTTAGGGACATCCCTTGACATACCTTAGAAATATCTCTAGGGATCTCACTAAAGTTATCTCATCCTAGTTTCCAAAGGTTGACTAAACCTTTCCTCTGATACCAACTATAACGGTCTGGAATTACTTCCAGTGGACTATAATTGATACCTATTGGGGCACTCCATGGGTGGATACACACCCTGGGTGGGACACACCACCATCCCCAGTGGAATCCATTTCCTCATGAATCCCTTGGGCGGAGATCCATGCTTCGTCCAACGCTCACATGTGAGAGTTCCCAAGGATCGAATACATTCCTACCTCCTTTTCCTATGATACCATCTGTAGAGACCCGAAGCTTGACGTACATGGACATTATATTAATTTGGCAGAATAATTAATAGATAACAAAAACCAACACTCAAGCACCATAATAGTTTAGTGTCTTTGGAAACTCGGAACATAATCTTCTAATTGTGGTGAAAGATCTTCAACATCTCCCATAAAGATCTTCCCCTTTTTTTCTTACCTAAAACCTTTCTTTATATCCTGGGGAAAAGAAAACATAAAAGGGGTGAGCTAAAATTCTCAGTAAGGGTAATCATAGAGAACATAAAACAATCCTTAGACATTTGAATGTAAAAAAAACATGAGCATAAAATCTAAACATCAAAATCATGAGCAATGACATAAAACATGGCAGTACATAAGGCATAGATCATGAAAAAACATTAATCATGATAAATTATCATGGGAATAAAACATGTAATTGTGGAAACCATTAAGCACATGATATGATTTCCATAGTAGCCAAGGCATTTCTGCCAAGACCATCTTAGTGGACAAAGTCCCATTCTGAATCGAGTTCACTCCTCGTTCCAGTCCTGTATTACTGAACCGGTTTAACTTGCCGCTCCAGCCATGTATATCTCATGAGATAAAAATATTTACCCAATGCATTGTAGGGAGATATAGGTCCCACCCATCTCATATTTAAATCATTCTTTCGTGTGCCACAGTATAAACATAAATCATTCATCATAACACAAGAATAAAATGGGTTTCATAAACATCATTCCATCATAACGTAATCCATAGAAAAAAAATTGGATATCATTTCATCATTAGAAAAGTGAAACCATGTAAATCATAGAGACATGATACTTGAAACATACACATGTGAAATAATGTCATCTTAGATGAAAATGGTTTTGATAAAACACTTGAAATGAATTCTTGAGGAAAATATCCTTTTTTCTTCAAAATCATTTTCTTTTCACAAAATGTCATGAAATTTTAAAAGAAAAGGATTTTGTTGAAAATAGTCATGAAATATTTTTTAGGAAGCTTCATGAAAATAAGGCTTTATAAAACCTTAAAAATCCTTTCATGCCGTATACGTTAAAAAAACATTCTTCTCGTACTTTTGTCGGAAAAGTTAAAAAGTACCTTGTAGGGTAAATAAAAGAAAGATTCCTTCCATACCATGGGGTAAAAGTCAAAATGGGTAAAAAGGAATTTAAAAATACATGAATACACTTTTATAAAACATTTACATGGATGATAGAAATAACCCCAATAAATACTTACAAATAAGAAATCTCGGATAAAAATGAGATTTGCAAAATTATCCCTTACCTTAGGTCTGATATGCTTCGTACGTATCCGAACCTCCTGTATAATGTTTTAAATAATTTCATCGACTTATTATAGAATCATATTCATTGTTATGATATCATATATGTTTCACTTATGACTTTATATTACCCGTTCTTTTGTAAATTCCATGCTAAAGCAGTGTTTTGGGTAAAATCATTTCATTTATCGTATGTGTTTCGACTTGTCGTTCTTGATATTATTACTTATATCCTGATTTACACAATTACAGAATGTAAAACATGATTTATATATAATATATATTCATCATATACATATATATATTATAGATCGATAAAAGGAATGAAATACACCGTTCATGGAGACGGTAGGACGTACGTATGCATGAACGCTGTTTTCATTTCCTTATTGAATTGAATGAAACTAAATAGATGACATACATATATATATACATAAATAAATTAGAATTATTATTTCATATATTTTATTATTATTCATTATATAAACTTTTTTATCATTCATGTATGGTTAACATGGAGAATGAATCTCATCGCGTCGTGGAGACGGTAGTCCGTACGTACGCACGAGCGATGATATCGTTCCCATAATTATTGAATAGAATTGGAGTGGATGGTATAATATATCAGAATCAGTATGATGTTATAATAACCATATATATTTATTCTTTACACCATTATACCCATCCATGTAAGGTGTTGGTGGAAAAACAGATTTCACCACGGCGTGGAGACGGTATTCCGTACGTACGCACGCGTGGTGATTTTGTTTTCCATAGGATGGATAGATGGTGAAATAGGGTTGTTTAATACTTATAATAACATATCAGTATATTATTTATACTGATTTTATTACTTCATAATGAAACAACTAAAGAAGAATAAGTGGAAGAAGAAATAAAGTTGAAAGAATCGGTAATGGACATTACCTCTTCTTTGAAGCGCCTCTTTGAGACCTCCTCTTAGAGCACTAAAAATGGTCTTTGAAGAATACCAGAACCTATAGGATGTTTCTATGGAAGTGTAGAAGATAATTTTGCAGGTTTTGGAAGAGCTTGAAGGCTCAAAGTGGTGTGAGGAAGAGAGGGAGGAGGTTCCCTTTTATAAGGGAGGAGAGGGGCACCTTTGGAAAAACTAAAAATATTATTTTATTATAAAGTCATATTCAGTTTTTAATAGCTCCAAATTGATTTATTTAGAATCTAATTTTTGGATGGGTCTAAATACTCTCATCCAATATAATTTATACAAGTTTAGATTTCTATTTTAACCTTATCATTTAGATTTAACCTTAAGTTAAATAATTTTACTTTTACCGTGTCTTCTTGTTTTCTTACACTATAAGGTTAATAAACTTACTATAACAAGAAAAAAGAACCCCAAGTTGTTTATTATTAATATATATAACCTTATATAAGTAATTTGGCAGAACCTTAGATTTTTATGAATAAAATAACAATTAATAATATAATATTTGTTTTAAAAACTATTTTATGTCAATTTTGACACTATTTGGTAATTGATTTTTGTGAAACTTAGAACAGAATTATTAGTTCAAAAACATTTAATTAAATCAGAAATAACATGTCATATTAACCTATAAAATTAGTTAAATTCATAAAAAGTCTCAAATTACATTTATTTTGGTATTTATAACATCAATTATGTCAATATTTCATTAATAAGACAATCACTGCATCATCGTTGTGTCATAAATAAATTAAATTATTTAATGTCTAAAAATTATAAATAAAATACCATTATGTAGGATATCTTTTTTATTTCCAATGAATATTTATAGTCGAATTTATCTTATGTATAACCCTATATTAAAAATGATTTACTTATCAAACTTTGATTTTAACTATTTTAACCCTTCTTTAAATAAGTTAATATTAAATGTCCTAATCTAATCCAAGTGGGCCTAAATGGTCATATTTTATTCATAAGGTTGTTTTTGGTCGAATTAAACTTATACAATATAATTAGGACATGTTTTACGGTAATAATAATATCATTTTTACCCTTAATTATCCTATTTACTTTTAACAGTGGTAAATAAAAGTAAAAAGTTATTATTCACCAAAAATTATTTTCATCTCATTGAACCACATTTTAGTCTTTGATATTAACCTTGTCTCTAGGATTTTTGAAATTAAATTCACATAAGTGGTAAAATTTAATTTAAATTAAAAAAAAGTCAGTTTTTTAACTACCATTAAGTGGTTTCACTATTCATTGAAAATTGAAGTTTTTCAGAAAAATACCAAAAATTCAGCGTAAGCATTATTTGATATTCCGAATTCAAAATTGATGTCTATTTTTCCAAATTCATAACATATAAGTGGCATTAATTAATTTTAAATTTAATTCCCGTTATCAAAACAAATATCGTGTTTTTAAGAAACAAAAACAATCAAAAGATTGATACTTGTTTATATCCAATTTCAAAGTGAAATTAATTCCAATGAACAACATTGGATTAAATTGTAAAAATATATTCTAATTAAACTTTAAAACCAATTAAAAATATAATCTAACCATATAAATTATTGTAATGAAAAAAGTTGTTTTTAATTAAAATATAGCGTGTTTTTACTATTCATTAAAATATGAAAGTTATCATAATAATATGAAAAATTTATCCAAAGTAAATTTTTATATCCTGATTACAAATAAGAATTTTATTTTGTCAAATTGAACTTATATACATGTCAAAAACAAGATTTAAGGTGGGTGCATCATCAAAAGGCGGGAAAACTGCAATTTTTTAAAAATACATATTTTACTCGAAAAAATTATTTTGTTCTCATACCATATTCTAGAAAATGTGTAAGATGAATAATAATGTTATAAAATTAAAAATTTAGTTAATACTATTTATAACGGTTATTCCATAATAATATTATAACAATATATCGTTGTTTAGTGAAACCTGATATTGCGTACAACACACGCTATCGAGGAAGGTCGTGATTGCGTGTAATGCAAGTCAAGTCAGGGTTGCGTGTTGTGAAAGACTCCTCCGTTGTTTCATATAATAGAATCCAACTATATTTCATTTATACATTGAATATATATATATACACTCAATGTTTCTTAGAATAACTACTATCAAAAGTTTTTGTAACATGATCCAAGAATAGTGTTGTGTATACTGCAAGCTCATATGGTGTTGCGTGTAGCGCAAGGCAATCTTGTTGTAGCTTACAACACAATACATCAATGAAATTAAAAGAATATTTTTCATAAAATATTGGGGTGTTACATTATAGGCCTAGAAATTATTGAAGAGACCACGACAAAGGTGAAGACAATCCAATTCCATATTAAATCATCCCAAAGTAGTCAGAAGATTTATGCTGACAACCGAACAAAGGATTTGGTATTCTAAGTGGGAGATCATGTCTTTATGAAAGTATCTCCATGGAAGGGTGTCTTAAGGTTTGGTAAGAAAGGGAAACTGAGCCCCAGGTACATTGGACCATTTGAAATTCTGAAAATAATCGTGGTTGTATCTTACCATTTAGCAATGCCTCCAAGTCTCTCCAAAGTTCACGATGTGTTCCACGTGTCATTGTAAAGAAATAGATGTCAGACCCAACGCATGTACTCACCTATGAAAAAATAAAACCGGGACCTAATTTTTCATACTATGAAGAGCCTATCGGGATCCTTGACACAAGGGAACAGGTATTGAGAAATCGAACAACTCGTCTAGTAAAGGTTCTTTGGAAAAACCAGAATATGGAGGAAGCAACATGGGAACCTAAGGATGTTATGAAAAAACCACCCACATCTTTTTGGTGGGATTTATAAATGAAAAATTTTGTGGAAGAAATTTCTAAAGGAGGGAATAATGTAGTACCCCAAACATTTTATGGTATGTTTCTCTTAAATACATTCGAGTCATAGCCTATATTTCATAAAGACCTGAGTTTCTTTGAAACAACACTTTGTTATTTAGGATATAGTCATATCCTAGACATTGAACTTAAATTTTCCACTTGTGTGTTTTGGATTTTTAAAATATGACATACACAGTTGTGTTCAAGATGATATTTAGAGTCTGACAGAATTAACTTAATTTTTTGTGAATAGTAACATATCCTTATGAATAGTAACCTACCCTTATGAATATTAACTTACCCTGATGAATAGTAATATGACTTATGAATGGTATCTACACCCATGAATGTATAAATAAATTTAGGCACCTTAAAAATGAAGATGAATAATTTAAGTGTTTATATTTTTTGATTAAATAATGATTTTAATTAAATATTTAATTAATAATATTTAGGAAATTATTTTTGAAAAATGGACTTTATTTTTGGATTATACACCTTGAAAAATGTTTAGGGTGAATTTTTGGGATTTTTCTGAAATACTTGAATTTTTTATGAATAGTAAAATGTGATAATTTACGATAAATGCTAAATAAGGGATTTATTGAGTCATTGATGATGATATGCTGATCTAAGACCAATTTGTTCGAATTCACATGCATTTATTACTATTCTTGGTCATGGAATACTTACTATTCCTTGTCTTGGGAAGAAATAATAAACTAATGATTTAAAATTTATGAAAACCCTCATCTCCTCCACTATAAAAAAAACCCCCACTCCCTATTCTCTTGACTCCTATCAAGCCTTGTTCCTTCCCAATAATCTACCCAAATCTCTCCCCAAGCTCCTCCCCTAAGTCAAAAATCTCCTAGCCTCTTCAAAATACCAAAAACTCTCCCCTTTAGAGGTTCTCAAATGAGGAAGTCTCAAGAGGTAAATTTCTCTTTCCAATTCCTTCTTTTCTTTTAAGTTCTTGTATTTTTCTTTCTTTCCTCACCTCCCTTCACCCAAATAGTATGATAACTCCATTAACATATATTTATTGGAATTTTTTATGCTAATGATATATTTCATTATCTTCTCTCCTTTCCCCACCTTTTATTTGAAAGAAGTGAAAGCACCGTTTGAGATGTGCCAATTGAGCACATTCAAGGACAACGATTTATCAATTTCTATTATTATATTTAATTATGGCCATGAAACCATTTTTGTTATGGTTGAACCAGATTATTATATATGTAATATATCCTATTTTTGGTTTTGTAATCCTTTTGTACAAATGTTATTAAGTTATAAAGCAAAACATGTTCTTTGTAATCAAACCCACAGATTAACAAAAACGGTTGTCATTATGGTTTTATATAATAATTCCACTTCACTGAAAGTAACCATATTAAATTTATAACCATTTAATCTCCTGGATGTTAACTAATAGAATATAACTTCAATTATAGAAAACCACTTTCATATTACATGTTAATCCAAACATGAATATAAGCGAACCGGTCATTAAAACTGAGTAAACAAACGAGCTCGAACAATGAAATTGAACCTCATAACCAATCAAAACAGTTATAAAATAATTTAAAATTATTATTCTAAACCAATTAAATATATAATAGTTTATGTAATTATTAATTAATAAACCTAATTTTTTTATTCATGTCTTTAATAACAAGTGGAGAACACCAACGAATTTAAGTTAAGGGATCCTCTCTCTCACTTTTGTCCAATAATCTCCGCTATGTTGTGCTCTTTTATTTTTAATACCTAATGATGGGGTGTGTTTTTTCACCTTCCCCATACTGCCCTTATGATATATAAATAATGGGATACCCCTTTACCTCTCATTAATCCCTCACGAGAACACTCGTTACCATGCTGAAATGTTTGTAAGGGGTTTTCTCATCTCACTTTCAATTCTGTGGGATTTCCATTGTTCGCCTCTTATTTCTTATATGGGGTATATTTGTACTTAAATTTGATATATATTATCATTATTATATTTATATTCATGGTATTATTTGATTCATTTGGTGGTTATTAACTTTTTTTCATACGACTCAATTGATTACAACATGGTAATGAGATGTGTCTCTATTTTCACTTCATTGTGACTTTCTTAGTATTGTGCACCTACTCTTTCTTATGTGGTGTAACTACTGCCCATTTTAGATAACTTTTAAATTGAAATTATATTCCATTTAAATTTCCATATTATCATATCATGGATATGATTATTTTCAAAGTCGTATACCATTTTACATACGGTATTTATTTTGAATGTCGTTTTTACTGTGGAAATATTGATGAATCTGTATCCTCTATTCTATACTAATAATGTAAAGGCATATTTATCTTGTGTTGAATCTATGTACTAATAATTATTTGGACATTCAGTGGTAGGTGGGGCCCTCTACATCCCCTCAATGTATTAGTAGGTCCCATGATACAAATCAGTTGGTGAGAAACCCTTCGAGTTTGTTTCCAAAAATCAGACGGGTTCCTACCCACAGAATTGAACCGTTTTTACAGTATTATGGTTTTATGTGCCAGATACAATATTCCCAATTAATAATCATTCTCTTTATTCATTATTAGTTATTACTATCCATGAGGTTTTCACTATAAAAAAATATGGATGCAGTTTCATTCTCTGTTTATTAATGGTGTGAGTTTTTCATTTATTCACCAAGCCATGTTGAATATATCAAATTGTTTACAATTCAGTTATTATTGATTCATACATACTCCATTTTTAACCCTTACTAAGAATTTGAGATCACCCCTTTCATTTTTTTTAATTTCAACAGGTGATGAAGAGGAGATCATTTATTGAGTTCTTGTGGATGCAGTTTTTAGTTTTTGTTATGTATTGTATTTTGTAACCTTTTCCAATGTAATTTGAGTTACATATATGTATCTAGTTTCTTCAAGACTACTTAACTGATCATTCCTTCAAGATTTCATTCCTTATAACCATTCCAATATAACAAGTAATTTACCAGCTTCGGTCTAGATGGGTCGGGGTATTACAGTTGGTATTAGAGGAAGTTTAGTAGAAAACTGGGAAACTAGATTAGGAAATGTATAGTAGGGAATAAAGCCCTAAGGTAGTATTTGAGGATAAATGTACAATAACATCTTGGTATTTTGGTAAGGTATATATTATGTGAATCTTTCTAGAAAATACATCCATTTCTGAATACGAGCGGGTAGAGGTGGCTCTGGAATAGATATACTTAGGAGTGAAAACTCTGACAAAGAGTTTTAGGCTTGACTTGGGATATCCTAGTACACGAAAACAGGCCTTGTTACACTCTTGATTACGACACACCCAGGGGATATGATTTGGATAATTCATATTTTCTTTACAAGTCATTATGAAGGATTGAAATGTAAAATATTCCTTAAAGAAACTATTTTTTTATTATGGGATTAGCCATGCGTAGGATCTCTATTTATGCTAAGTATTTTGTTAATTTAAGATTAACTACTAAAAAAACGGGCATTTACAGTGCTAAAAACGGGCTTTAACAGCTCTAAAAAAGTGTTGTAAATCTTAGCACTGATAAAGGGTTCCTTTATCAGCACTGATAAAACAACCCTTTATCAGTGCTCAACAAGCGCTTCTTTAGCGCTAATAAATGATTGTTTTGCCAGCGCTCCTTTAGCGCTGATAAACTTATCTTTTATCAGCACTTATTTAGTGTTGATAAAGGTATAGTTTATCAGCACTTTTTTAGCGCTGATAAAAGCATGATTTATCAGCGCTAAAAGAGTGCTGATAAATTCCCTCTCTGCTGCTACAATAAATCTGCAGCAACAGCATCTCAATAAGCCAATTAAAGAAAGTATATGTAACGCCCCGACCCTAGTTACCCAGAGTCGGTGCATTATTACATAACATTGGCATGATCACAAGAAGGATCAAATCTCAAAAGACCGATTGGTTTAGTAGCCTTGGAAACACTAGATATATTCATAAGTTTTACATTACATCATAAAATGAAAAACTACTACAACAACATAATGTTTCCACAGTCCACACTATAATCCCCTCATAATATCCCTGCAGGTCATTCATAACTTACATCTTCACATCCTGGGAAAAATAAAACATAGAAAAGGGGTGAGCTCAAATGCCCAGTAAGGATAACAATATAGCGGAACATTCAAAAATAAGCATAAACATTTAAGGCAATGAATTACTAAAACAAAAGCCTTTTAAACTTGAACTTCAACATCGTATGGCAAAAGTAAAATGAAATAATGCCATTTACTTGTTCACATGGATATTCTACTAATCGAATAATCACATGCAAAATCAATAACCACTTTCATAATGTTGGAATGCATAATGCTGAACTTTAATTTCTTTGTCAAGGCCTCATCCCAAGACCTTGGGGCTAACTGTAACCGGAACCCAACCCGGAGTGCCTCTAATAACCGGACACCAACCCGGAGTGCCTCTAATAACCGGAAACCAACCCGGAGTGCCTCTAATAACCGGACACCAACCCGGAGTGCCTCTAATAACCGGACACCAACCCGGAGGGCTTACTTTTACCAGTCCCTAACCTGGAACATACTTGTCCAACACATTCATATGAAGTAAAGATTGAAATATAACATAAACATTCTTATTGGAACTAGCATACGAAATGTAAATAATTTCACCATAAACTATGAATGGTATAAAAATGCACATCTACAGTCAAACATATCACAAAACCTTCAAATCAATATAGAAGTTTTGTATCATAATAAATCAACTTCAAATAATCTTAAAATCCATCAAAGGATGTTGACATAGATGAAATCAAAATTCTTTTTAAAGAAATATGTCCTTTTATTTTGAAATCATTTAAGATCCATATAAAATCAAACATTTTCTTTGAAAATAATCTTATAAGCTTGTAAGGGAAGATTTGAAGATTTTATAACAGCGGAAAATATCCGCACCCGCCGTATAAGTTAAAAAAACATTCTTACCTTAATTCTGTTGAAAAGGTTAAAAAGGACCTTGTTTTGAAAACGACAGAAAGATTCCTTTATAAACCTATTATAAAAATTCAAACAAGGGTATAAATGACTTTAACCCATATTCATGTAAATAATAAATATGTTTTGAAATACATTTCTAAGAAACATGGATGTGGATGATCAAGAAATCCCAGTAGATTATTATGTATAAACAACCTCGGATAATGAAGAGATTGTGAAATAACCCTTACCAATTTGGTAACTTATGAAACATACAACCCATGAAAGATGTATCATACAATGAAAATGTAAATACACATAAGGTAAAGTGTATTACACAAAGAATACAATTATGGGCAGTACATACACCACACAAAAGATAATAGTGGAAATATGGCATGAATCTCACGGAAATAAAGAGTGAGATGAAAACCCCTTACCACGTTAATCAACTGAGTCGTATGGCCAAAAGTTAATAACCACCAAATGATTTACAGAATAACATGAATATAAAGAGAATCATGATAATATATATCAAATGGCAGTACACAATACATCACTTTCAATAATTTAGTGGCGAACAACGGAAATCTCACGGAATTGAAAGTGAGATAAGAAAATCCCTTACCTTGTACTTTTCCTTGGTTGGGGTAGGTTAACCTCCTTTATAATGGTGAAATAATTGTTATTAAATTATACAAGAATCATATACATTAATATTCTATCATATATGATCTTTTAATATTGATTTGATAATAATATCTTAGAATTATCGTCGTTTCGGGTGTTAACTTACTCGTTTTCTTTTATATGTTTTGTTACGTAAGACATGTTTGTAATGGATAGGTTGTATATTATACATATCCATAATGATATCAAGTCCTTAAACATCATTTTTAAATCATCAAATGATAATTATACTTGAATGGATACGATGGAGATGAATCTTATCGCGTTCGTGGGGACGGTAGTCCGTACGTACGCACGAGCGACAATATCATTCTTTTGTTATTAAAATAATATATAAATTGCTGTTATACCATATATACAGAATCATTAACATGTTATATTTATTATTTACATGAGTTACATATCATTATTATACCCATCCAAATAATAATATATTGAATAACAATTACACCACGACGTGGAGACGGTAAGCCGTTCGTACGCACGTATGGTGACATGTTATTCAAAGGGTGGATAGAATACTGAATATGGTTGTACCATATTTATAATAACATCACAGTATATGTAAGATACTGGAGTTATAATTTTAGAATGGTAATAACAAAGAAAGAGGAAGTGGAAGAAGAAAGGAACTTAGAAAAGGGTGGTGAAATCATTACCTCTTCTTCGGGTTCTTCCTTTTGATTTGATCAAAAGGGATCCTTAGGTTGGCTTTCTGATAAAACTAAGGCCTCTAGGTTGTATTTAGGGATGTTGGGAGAGTATTTGGGCAGAGTTTTGCCGAACCAAAAGGCTTTGAAGGTGTGAAGAAATGAGAAGGAGGAGTGCCCTTTTATAAGAGGGGTGAGGGGCACCTTTGGAAAAGCTAGAAATATTAATTTATAATAAATTCATATTCAGTTTCTAATGGCTCCAAAGTTGATTATTCAAAGGTTAAGGTGGGGATAGGTCGAAAACCACTCAACCAATAGAATTTAGACAGGTTTGGGTACTTATATTAACCTTATCTTTAAGTATTAACTCTAAGTTAATTAGTTTCACTTTTACAATGTCTCTTTGTATTTTTATATAATATGGTTAATAAACTTACTATATACATCCAAGAGACCCCCAAGTGGTACATTAATGATGAACCTATCATGATATAAGTCTCTTGGCCGAACCTTAGATTTTTAGGAATTTAATATCAATTAATAATATAATATTTGTTTTAAGAACTCTTTTATGTCAATTTTGACACTATTCAATAGTTGATTTTTGTGAAACTCATAACAGATTGATTACTTCGAAAAAAGTCAATTAAATCAATACTAATATATCATATTATCCTAGAAAATTATTTTAATTCATTAAAAGTTTCATATTATATTTATTTGGGTATTTATAATATCAATTATTTTAATTTTTCACTATTATAGTAATTACTGCATCATCATTGTGTCATAAATAAAATAAATTATTTAATGTCTAAAAATTATAAATAAAATATAATTATGTATTAAATCTTTTTATCTTTCTAATGAATATTTATAATCTAAAATCCAACATATATAACCCTATGTAACAATTGTTTTTCTAAAAGATATATGCTTGTGTCATTTTTGTATTCATTTTAACTTAATTAAAATAAAGTGTCATTATCACTTACAAGTGGATCCATGGGGTCCCAAAATAGACCCAAAGATGCCCATGGTCGACCATGTATCATCCAATAGGGTTAAGACACGTTTTAGGGTAATTTAGTATTATTATAATATTATTTTTTAACCCTTATTTACCGGATTTACCCTTAACCATGGTAAATAAAATATTTACCGCAGTAATTATTCAAAATGTCTAAAAATAAAAGTTACCTATTTACACAATTTGAACATCCTGATTCCAAATATGGAATCCATTTTTCTAAATTCAAAACACAGAAGTGGCAGAAATTAATTTAAAATTAATTCCCGCTGTCAAAACAAAAAGCGTGTTTTTAAGAGATAATAACTATCAAAAGATTGACACTTGTTTATGTTCGGTTTAATTGTAAAATTATGTCCAATGACCAACATTATATTAAATGGTAAAAATATATTCTAAATATACTTTAAAACCACTCAAATTCATAATTTATCACTATTAATTATTTTGATTAAAAAAGTTGTTTTTAATTAAAATTTAGTAATTTTCATTATTCATCAAAATATGAAAGTTATCCGAAAAGTACCAAAATTTCACCTTAGGCTAAATTCGATATTCCGAATCCAAAAATGAAGTCCATTTCAAAATATAAAATATATATAATTTCAAAATTTAGGTATTACTATTCATAACGGCTAGTTTGATCGGTTGTGGTGTGTGTTAAAACCCGACGTTGCGTACAACACACGCTACTGTTTTATTCAAAGGAAAGTGTACCGTGGAAGCTTGGGATGTTTCATTTTAAATTTTTTGATGTCTCCATTTAGTCAAAAAGTTTAAAATATTGTATTTAAAAAGGTTTCACTATCAAAAGTTGATAAAAGTGCAATACTGAAAATGAATCTGTTCTTGCATTATGACTAAGAAACTCATAATATGGATTCTAAAATTATAAGGATTATATAAAGTTAAAAATGTAGTTAATGCTATTCATGACCTCTTTTAATGGCTTTTTTTTTGGTAAGTCATGGTGCAATTGAACTCGGTGTTGCGTGTAGTGCAAGTTATTGAATTATTTTGAAGAAATAACACACTATGAAATCTTGGGGTGTTACATTCTCCCCTCCTTCAATAAATTGCGTCCTCGCAATTTGAAATTGTTCTTCGAAAATAAAAGGTTGAAAATAGATAATATATTTGTGGGAAAACCCACATCGGAAATTGGGTTACTAAAATTTAGTCTTAATATGAGGAAAAGAGAAATGAAAGGGTCACCACCAAATTATGATCTTGATTAGGAGAACATTGGTGGCAATTAGAGACATATAATCGGAGGAAAAATGTAAATATTTATAGGTAGTGATTGATGTCATCAATCACAAACTAGTTTATAATTGAGGTCCTTAAACTCATCAATCTATGATGATTTGAAGTACCATCGGTTCAACAAAATATAGGGTATTGGGATAACACATTTTTGACGTTTCAAAATATCTTAGTTGAAATCCCACATCGAAAAATGAATTAACGAGGACTCTATTTAAAATAAAGAGTCGAAAGTATGAAGATTACCGAAAATAACACATACTAGGGTTCCATGTAGGAAAATATGGATATGGAAGAAAAATATAACCATCAATTATCTGATGGAGAGTGGTAGAGAACATGGCTATGAAAAGGCCAACAGTCCCAAAGCCATAAATTAGTGATGATTTAAGGTACCATCTAGGAAAACATTTTTGTTCTAAGTTGCTTTTCTTAATATTGAGGAATTTATTTATGAGATTGGCTAAGATCATAAGGAGATATACTTACTTTATAATTAGAGTTTTATCCATTAATAAATTTCTACCACAAACTCATCTTTCACTCTAAAAGATAATATAATGTAAAAAAATTCTATTTACACTATTCGTATAGGGTTCCAAAATAAACGAATTTATAATTCATCTACATGATCTTTTAATAAAAACTACATTATTTAATCCAGGACATCTCATGGGCCAGTGGTAGGTGATACACCCTTGTCGCCCTTCGGTTGCGGGTTCAAGTCTCGCAGCCTTGCCGGACGCGACGGGTTGTCGCCCGACCTCCGGGTTGTCCTTTTATGGAAATCCAAAATAATCCAAACTAGAACTATCCAAAATACTTCTGTCCAAACTCACAGTCTAACATTTATAAGGAGGGTAAACATAATATAGATCCTTTTTACCCCGTAATAGCATATGAATACCTTCATCATGTATTACCATATTCCTTATTGATTACATTCATGCTCCCTTATTCCATATAGAATGCTGGATATACTTCATTAATCCAAAAATGGTTTAAACCCCAACAACGATGGAATATACAAATCATTAATCAGTTCCAAGGTAGTCAAGAATATCCAATATAATTTATCCAAAACAATCACATATTATTCCAAAATCACTACCTCAGTATCAGAACTATATTATGATTTATCATTCTCTCAACCATATATTTTCCAAAAAGTTATCCTGCTACTGAGTCACTTTTCTTTGTTCCACACAATCTCAAGTCCTTAATGAAATAGTACTGCAGTACAATCCTTATATACTCCATAATTATTATAACAATTACATTGTTGATACAACACTCAATTGACATAATCAACATAAGAACTCTAATCATTCCTCTTCATCTGTGGTAGTATCATAACTTGATTATTATCCAATAGCATCATTTGCGGCATAGTCTGATGACTGGGGCATAGGTTCGCGTAGTGTCCAAACTCCGTGCAAATGAAGCATTGTACATTTAAAACCATTTTCTTACCCTTGCAGTCACGTACTTTGTGCCCTTTTCCTCCACACTTATAACAAACTCCCATTCCTTTCAGGCAAGTTCCAGGGTGTTTCTTTCCACAGTTACCACATATGGGAAAATTCTTCTTTTCCCTTTTCCCTTTATCCATCTTTCTCTCTTCCATCCTTTTCTTCTCTTGATTCCCTTCAAAGCCATAGGACTCAGTAAACTCTTTACTTATCTTATCAACACATGATATTATTTCTTCATATGATGATAATACATGGGAGACTATTTCTCTTATAAATTCTAGCTTAAGACCATGAAAGATATGATCCTTCCTTCTCTTTGAATCATGTGTATTTCTGGAGTTCTCATTCCTTCTACTGGGCACCATTTCTAAACAATGGCATAAACTAGATCAGTTTATGAATCAAAATACATAATCCCATACTTATAAAACACTTAACATAAATTGAACTATTTATGGATATAATCCATAATCATAAAAATGTTTTCTTTGAGGAAGTATATACTCATAAACCCTTCATAATGATTTGTAAAGAAAATAAGAGTTATCCTAAGCATATCCCCCGGGAGTGTCGTAACCAAGAGTGCAGCAAGGCCCGTTGTCGTGCACCAGTTCCCGTTCGAGTCTAGCTCAAAGCGGTGTTTTCGGGTTTTACCCCTAGGTACATCTGTGCCAAAGCCGCCTCTACCTGCTCGTATCCAGACAGGGATGTATTGCTCGGAAAACTCACAAAACTCTACAATACCAAAATTCTAGGAAGTTCTTCTATACTAATCCTCAAAGTTCATCTTAGGTCTACGTGCTCTAATCAGAGTTTATCTAAATCTAGCTTCCAAGGTTTGTACTAAACTTCCTCTGATACCAACTGTAACGCCCCGACCCTAGTTACCCAGAGTCGGTGCATTATTACATAACATTGGCATGATCACAAGAAGGATCAAATCTCGAAAGACCGATTGGTTTAGTAGCCTTGGAAACACTAGATATATTCATAAGTTTTACATTACATCATAAAATGAAAAACTACTACAACAACATAATGTTTCTACAGTCCACACTATAATCCCCTCATAATATCCCTGCAGGTCATTCATAACTTACATCTTCACATCCTGGGAAAAATAAAACATAGAAAAGGGGTGAGATCAAATGCCCAGTAAGGATAACAATATAGCGGAACATTCAAAAATAAGTATAAACATTTAAGGCAATGAATTACTAAAACAAAAGCCTTTTAAACTTGAACTTCAACATAGTATGGCAAAAGTAAAATGAAATAATTCCATTTACTTGTTCACATGGATATTCTACTAATCGAATAATCACATGCAAAATCAATAACCACTTTCATAATGTTGGAATGCATAATGCTGAACTTTAATTTCTTTGTCAAGGCCTCATCCCAAGACCTTGGGGCTAACTGTAACCGGAACCCAACCCGGAGTGCCTCTAATAACCGGACACCAACCCGGAGTGCCTCTAATAACCGGACACCAACCCGGAGTGCCTCTAATAACCGGACACCAACCCGGAGTGCCTCTAATAACCGGACATCAACCCGGAGTGCCTCTAATAACCGGACACCAACCCGGAGGGCTTACTTTTACCAGTCCCTAACCTGGAACATACTTTTCCAACACATTCATATGAAGTAAAGATTGAAATATAACATAAACATTCTTATTGGAACTAGCATACGAAATCTCAATAATTTCACCATAAACTATGAATGGTATAAAAATGCACATCCACAGTCAAACATATCACAAAACCTTCAAATCAATATAGAAGTTTTGTATCATAATAAATCAACTTCAAATAATCTTAAAATCCATCAAAGGATGTTGATATAGATGAAATCAAAATTCTTTTTAAAGAAATATGTCCTTTTATTTTGAAATAATTTAAGATCCATATAAAATCAAACATTTTCTTTGAAAATAATCTTATAAGCTTGTAAGGGAAGATTTGAAGATTTTATAACAGCGGAAAATAGCCGCACCCGCCGTATAAGTTAAAAAAAACATTCTTACCTTAATTCTGTTGAAAAGGTTAAAAAGGACCTTGTTTTGAAAACAACAGAAAGATTCCTTTATAAACCTCTTATAAAAATTCAAACAAGGGTATAAATGACTTTAACCCATATTCATGTAAATAATAAATATGTTTTGAAATACATTTCAAAGAAACATGGATGTGGATGATCAAGAAATCCCAGTAGATTATTATGTATAAACAACCTCGGATAATGAAGAGATTGTGAAATAACCCTTACCAATTTGGTAACTTATGAAACATACAACCCATGAAAGATGTATCATACAATGAAAATGTAAATACACATAAGGTAAAGTGTATTACACAAAGAATACAATTATGGGCAGTACATACACCACACAAAAGATAATAGTGGAACTATGGCATGAATCTCACGGAAATAAAGAGTGAGATGAAAACCCCTTACCACGTTAATCAACTGAGTCGTATGGACAAAAGTTAATAACCACCAAATTATTTACAGAATAACATGAATATAAAGAGAATCATGATAATATATATCAAATGGCAGTACACAATACACCACTTTCAATAATTTAGTGGCGAACAATGGAAATCTCACGGAATTGAAAGTGAGATAAGAAAATCCCTTACCTTGTACTTTTCCTTGGTTGGGGTAGGTTAACCTCCTGTATAATGGTGAAATAATTGTTATTAAATTATACAGGAATCATATACATTAATATGATATCATATATGATCTTTTAATATTGATTTGATAATAATATCTTAGAATTATCGTCGTTTCGGGTGTTAACTTACTCGTTTTCTTTTATATGTTTTGTTACGTAAGACATGTTTGTAATGGATAGGTTGTATATTATACATATACATAATGATATCAAGTCCTTAAACATCATTTTTAAATCATCAAATGATAATTATACTTGAATGGATACGATGGAGATGAATCTTATCGCGTTCGTGGGGACGGTAGTCCGTACGTACGCACGAGCGACAATTTCATTCTTTTGTTATTAAAATAATATATAAATGGTTGTTATATCATATATAAAGAATCATTAACATGTTATATTTATTATTTACATGAGTTACATATCATTATTATACCCATCCAAATAATAATATATTGAATAACAATTACACCACGACGTGGAGACGGTAAGCCGTTCGTACGCACGTATGGTGACATGTTATTCAAAGGGTGGATAGAATACTGAATATGGTTGTACCATATTTATAATAACATCACAGTATATGTAAGATACTGGAGTTATAATTTTAGAATGGTAAGAACAAAGAAAGAGGAAGTGGAAGAAGAAAGGAACTTAGAAAAGGGTGGTGAAATCATTACCTCTTCTTCGGGTTCTTCCTTTTGATTTGATCAAAAGGGCTCATTAGGTTGGCTTTCTGATAAAACTAAGGCCTCTAGGTTGTAGTGAGGGATGTTGGTAGAGTATTTGGGCAGAGTTTGGCCGAACCAAAAGGCTTTGAAGGTGTGAAGAAATGAGAAGTAGGAGTGACCTTTTATAAGAGGGGTGAGGGGCACCTTTGGAAAAGCTAGAAATATTAATTTATAATAAATTCATATTCGGTTTCTAATGGCTCAAAAGTTTATTATTAAAAGGTTAATGTGGGGATAGGTCGAAAACCACTCAACAAATAGAATTTAGACAGGTTTGGGTACTTATATTAACCTTATCTTTAAGTATTAACTCTAAGTTAATTAGTTTCACTTTTACAATGTCTCTTTGTATTTTTATATAATATGGTTAATAAACTTACTATATACATCCAAGAGACCCCCAAGTGGTACATTAATGATGAACCTATCATTATATAAGTCTCTTGGCCGAACCTTAGATTTTTAGGAATTTAATATCAATTAATAATATAATATTTGTTTTAAGAACTCTTTTATGTCAATTTTGACACTATTCAATAGTTGATTTTTGTGAAACTCATAACAGATTGATTACTTCGAAAAAAGTCAATTAAATCAATCCTAATATATCATATTATCCTAGAAAATTAGTTTAATTCATTAAAAGTTTCATATTATATTTATTTGGGTATTTATAATATCAATTATTTTAATTTTTCACTATTATAGTAATTACTGCATCATCATTGTGTCATAAATAAAATAACTTATTTAATGTATAAAAATTATAAATAAAATATAATTAGGTAGGAACTCTTTTTATCTTTCTAATGAATATTTATAATATAAAATCCAACATATATAACCCTATGTAACAATTTTGTTTCTAAAAGATATATGCTTGTGTCATTTTTGTATTCATTTTAACTTAATTAAAATAAAGTGTCATCATCACTTACAAGTGGATCCATGGGGTCCCAAAATAGACCCAAAGATGCCCATGGTCGACCATGTATCAACCAATAGGGTTAATACATGTTTTAGGGTAATTTAGTATTATTATAATATTATTTTGTAACCCTTATTTACCGGATTTACCCTTAACCATGGTAAATAAAATATTTACCGCAGTAATTATTCAAAATGTCTAAAAATAAAAGTTACCTATTTACACAATTTGAACATCCTGATTCCAAATATGGAATCCATTTTTCTAAATTCAAAACACAGAAGTGGCAGAAATTAATTTAAAATTAATTCCCGCTGTCAAAACAAAAAGCGTGTTTTTAAGAGATAATAACTATCAAAAGATTGACACTTGTTTATGTTCGGTTTAATTGTAAAATTATGTCCAATGACCAACATTATATTAAATGGTAAAAATATATTCTAAATATACTTTAAAACCACTCAAATTCATAATTTATCACTATTAATTATTTTGATTAAAAAAGTTGTTTTTAATTAAAATTTAGTAATTTTCACTATTCATCAAAATATGAAAGTTATCCGAAAAGTACCAAAATTTCACCTTAGGCTAAATTCGATATTCCGAATCCAAAAATGAAGTCCATTTCAAAATATAAAATATATATAATTTCAAAATTTAGGTATTACTATTCATAACGGCTAGTTTGATCGGTTGTGGTGTGTGTTAAAACACGACGTTGCGTACAACACACGCTACTGTTTTATTCAAAGGAAAGCGTACCGTGGAAGCTTGGGATGTTTCATTTTAAATTTTTTGATGTCTCCATTTAGTCAAAAAGTTTAAAATATTGTATTTAAAAAGGTTTCACTATCAAAAGTTGATAAAAGTGCAATACTGAAAATGAATCTGTTCTTGCATTATGACTAAGAAACTCATAATATGGATTCTAAAATTATAAGGATTATATAAAGTTAAAAATGTAGTTAATTCTATTCATGACCTCTTTTAATGGCTTTTATTTTTTGTAAGTCATGGTGCAATTGAACTCGGTGTTGCGTGTAGTGCAATTTATTGAATTATTTTGAAGAAATAACACACTATGAAATCTTGGGGTGTTACATTCTCCCCTCCTTCAATAAATTGCGTCCTCGCAATTTGAAATTGTTCTTCGAAAATAAAAGGTTAAAAATAGATAATATATTTGTGGGAAAACCCACATCGGAAATTGGGTTACTAAAATTTAGTCTTAATATGAGGAAAAGAGAAATGAAAGGGTCACCACCAAATTATGATCTTGATTAGGAGAACATTGGTGGCAATTAGAGACATATAATCGGAGGAAAAACGTAAATATTTATAGGTAGTGATTGAGGTCATCAATCACAAACAAGTGTATAATTGAGGTCCTTAAACTCATCAATCTATGATGATTTGAAGTACCATCGGTTCAACAAAATATAGGGTATTGGGATAACACATTTTTGACGTTTCAAAATATCTTAGTTGAAATCCCACATCGAAAAATGAATTAACGAGGCCTCTATTTAAAATAAAGAGTCGAAAGTATGAAGATTACCGAAAATAACACATACTAGGGTTCCATGTAGGAAAATATGGATATGGAAGAAAAATCTAACCATCAATTATCTGATGGAGAGTGGTAGAGAACATGGCTATGAAAAGGATAACAGTCCCAAAGCCATAAATTAGTGATGATTTAAGGTACCATCTAGGAAAACATTTTTGTTCTAAGTTGCTTTTCTTAATATTGAGGAATTTATTTATGAGATTGGCTAAGATCATAAGGAGATATACTTACTTTATAATTAGAGTTTTATCCATTAATAAATTTCTACCACAAACTCATCTTTCACTCTAAAAGATAATATAATGTAAAAAAATTCTATTTACACTATTCGTATAGGGTTCCAAAATAAACGAATTTATAATTCATCTACATGATCTTTTAATAAAAACTACATTATTTAATCCAGGACATCTCATGGGCCAGTGGTAGGTGATACACCCTTGTCGCCCTTCGGTTGCGGGTTCAAGTCTCGCAGCCTTGCCGGACGCGACGGGTTGCCGCCCGACCTCCGGGTTGTCCTTTTATGGAAATCCAAAATAATCCAAACTAGAACTATCCAAAATACTTCTGTCCAAACTCACAGTCTAACATTTATAAGGAGGGTAAACATAATATAGATCCTTTTTACCCCGTAATAGCATATGAATACCTTCATCATGTATTACCATATTCCTTATTGATTACATTCATGCTCCCTTATTCCATATAGAATACTGGATATACTTCATTAATCCAAAAATGGTTTAAACCCCAACAACGATGGAATATACAAATCATTAATCAGTTCCAAGGTAGTCAAGAATATCCAATATAATTTATCCAAAACAATCACATATTATTCCAAAATCACTACCTCAGTATCAGAACTATATTATGATTTATCATTCTCTCAACCATATATTTTCCAAAAATTTATCCTGCTATTGAGTCACTTTTCTTTGTTCCACACAATCTCAAGTCCTTAATGAAATAGTACTGCAGTACAATCCTTATATACTCCATAATTATTATAACAAGTACATTGTTGATACAACACTCAATTGACATAATCAACATAAGAACTCTAATCATTCCTCTTCATCTGTGGTAGTATCATAACTTGATTATTATCCAATAGCATCATTTGCGGCATAGTCTGATGACTGGTTCATAGGTTCACGTAGTGTCCAAACTCCTTGCAAATGAAGCATTGTACATTTAAAACCATTTTCTTACCCTTGCAGTCACGTACTTTGTGCCCTTTTCCTCCACACTTATAACAAACTCCCATTCCTTTCAGGCAAGTTCCAGGGTGTTTCTATCCACAGTTACCACATATGGGAAAATTCTTCTTTTCCCTTTTCCCTTTATCCATCTTTCTCTCTTCCATCCTTTTCTTCTCTTGATTCCCTTCAAAGCCATAGGACTCAGTAAACTCTTTACTTATCTTATCAACACATGATATTATTTCTTCATATGATGATAATACATGGGAGACTATTTCTCTTATAAATTCTAGCTTAAGACCATGAGAGATATGATCCTTCCTTCTCTTTGAATCATGTGTATTTCTGGAGTTCTCATTCCTTCTACTGGGCGCCATTTCTAAACAATGGCATAAACTAGATCAGTTTATGAATCAAAATACATAATCCCATACTTATAAAACACTTAACATAAATTGAAATATTTATGGATATAATCCATAATCATAAAAATGTTTTCTTTGAGGAAGTATATACTCATAAACCCTTCATAATGATTTGTAAAGAAAATGAGAGTTATCCTAAGCATATCCCCCGGGAGTGTCGTAACCAAGAGTGCAGCAAGGCCCGTTGTCGTGCACCAGTTCCCGTTCGAGTCTAGCTCAAAGCGGTGTTTTCGGGTTTTACCCCTAGGTACATCTGTGCCAGAGCCGCCTCTACCTGCTCATATCCAGACAGGGATGTATTGCTCGGAAAACTCACAAAACTCTACAATACCAAAATTCTAGGAAGTTCTTCTATACTAATCCTCAAAGTTCATCTTAGGTCTACGTGCTCTAATCAGAGTTTATCTAAATCTAGCTTCCAAGGTTTGTATTAAACTTCCTCTGATACCAACTGTAATGCCCCGACCCTAGTTACCCAGAGTCGGTGCATTATTACATAACATTGGCATGATCACAAGAAGGATCAAATCTCGAAAGACCGATTGGTTTAGTAGCCTTGGAAACACTAGATATATTCATAAGTTTTACATTACATCATAAAATGAAAAACTACTACAACAACATAATGTTTCCACAGTCCACACTATAATCCCCTCATAATATCCCTACAGGTCATTCATAACTTACATCTTCACATCCTGGGAAAAATAAAACATAGAAAAGGGGTGAGCTCAAATGCCCAGTAAGGATAACAATATAGCGGAACATTCAAAAATAAGCATAAACATTTAAGGCAATGAATTACTAAAACAAAAGCCTTTTAAACTTGAACTTCAACATAGTATGGAAAAAGGTAAAATGAAATAATGCCATTTACTTGTTCACATGGATATTCTACTAATCGAATAATCACATGAAAAATCAATAACCACTTTCATAATGTTGGAATGCATAATGCTGAACTTTAATTTCTTTGTCAAGGCCTCATCCCAAGACCTTGGGGCTAACTGTAACCGGAACCCAACCCGGAGTGCCTCTAATAACCGGACACCAACCCGGAGTGCCTCTAATAACCGGACACCAACCCGGAGTGCCTCTAATAACCGGACACCAACCCGGAGTGCCTCTAATAACTGGACACCAACCCAGAGTGCCTCTAATAACCGGACACCAACCCGGAGGGCTTACTTTTACCAGTCCCTAACCTGGAACATACTTGTCCAACACATTCATATGAAGTAAAGATTGAAATATAACATAAACATTCTTATTGTAACTAGAATACGAAATGTCAATAATTTAACCATAAACTATGAATGGTATAAAAATGCACATCCATAGTCAAACATATCACAAAACCTTCAAATCAATATAGAAGTTTTGTATCATAATAAATCAACTTCAAATAATCTTAAAATCCATCAAAGGATGTTGACATAGATGAAATCAAAATTCTTTTTAAAGAAATATGTCCTTTTATTTTGAAATAATTTAAGATCCATATAAAATCAAACATTTTCTTTGAAAATAATCTTATAAGCTTGTAAGGGAAGATTTGAAGATTTTATAACAGCGGAAAATAGCCGCACCCGCCGTATAAGTTAAAAAAACATTCTTACCTTAATTCTGTTGAAAAGGTTAAAAAGGACCTTGTTTTGAAAACGATAGAAAGATTCCTTTATAAACCTCTTATAAAAATTCAAACAAGGGTATAAATGACTTTAACCCATATTCATGTAAATAATAAATATGTTTTGAAATACATTTCGAAGAAACATGTATGTGGATGATCAAGAAATCCCAGTAGATTATTACGTATAAACAACCTCGGATAATGAAGAGATTGTGAAATAACCCTTACCAATTTGGTAACTTATGAAACATACAACCCATAAAAGATGTATCATACAATGAAAATGTAAATACACATAAGGTAAAGTGTATTACACAAATAATACAATTATGGGCAGTACATACACCACACAAAAGATAATAGTGGAAATATGGCATGAATCTCACGGAAATAAAGAGTGAGATGAAAACCCCTTACCACGTTAATCAACTGAGTCGTATGGCCAAAAGTTAATAACCACCAAATGATTTACAGAATAACATGAATATAAAGAGAATCATGATAATATATATCAAATGGCAGTACACAATACACCACTTTCAATAATTTAGTGGCGAACAATGGAAATCTCACGGAATTGAAAGTGAGATAAGAAAATCCCTTACCTTGTACTTTTCCTTGGTTGGGGTCGGTTAACCTCCTGTATAATGGTGAAATAATTGTTATTAAATTATACAAGAATCATATACATTAATATGATATCATATATGATCTTTTAATATTGATTTGATAATAATATCTTAGAATTATCATCGTTTCGGGTGTTAACTTACTCGTTTTCTTTTATATGTTTTGTTACGTAAGACATGTTTGTAATGGATAGGTTGTATATTATACATATCCATAATGATATCAAGTCCTTAAACATCATTTTTAAATCATCAAATGATAATTATACTTGAATGGATACGATGGAGATGAATCTTATCGCGTTCGTGGGGACGGTAGTCCGTACGTACGCACGAGCGACAATATCATTCTTTTGTTTTTAAAATAATATATAAATGGTTGTTATATCATATATACAGAATCATTGACATGTTATATTTATTATTTACATGAGTTACATATCATTATTATACCCATCCAAATAATAATATATTGAATAACAATTACACCACGACGTGGAGACGGTAAGTCGTTCGTACGCACGTATGGTGACATGTTATTCAAAGGGTGGATAGAATACTGAATATGGTTGTACCATATTTATAATAACATCACAGTATATGTAAGATACTAGAGTTATAATTTTAGAATGGTAAGAACAAAGAAAGAGGAAGTGGAAGAAGAAAGGAACTTAGAAAAGGGTGGTGAAATCATTACCTCTTCTTCGGGTTCTTCCTTTTGATTTGATCAAAAGGGCTCCTTAGGTTGGATTTCTGATAAAACTAAGGCCTCTAGGTTGTATTTAGGGATGTTGGGAGAGTATTTGGTTAGAGTTTGGCCGAACCAAAAGGCTTTGAAGGTGTGAAGAAATGAGAAGGAGGAGTGCCCTTTTATAAGAGGGGTGAGGGGCACCTTTGGAAAAGCTAGAAATATTAATTTATAATAAATTCATATTCGGTTTCTAATGGCTCAAAAGTTTATTATTCAAAGGTTAAGGTGGGGATAGGTCGAAAACCACTCAACCAATAGAATTTAGACAGGTTTGGGTACTTATATTAACCTTATCTTTAAGTATTAACTCTAAGTTAATTAGTTTCACTTTTACAATGTCTCTTTGTATTTTTATATAATATGGTTAATAAACTTACTATATACATCCAAGAGACCCCCAAGTGGTACATTAATGATGAACCTATCATGATATAAGTATCTTGGCCGAACCTTAGATTTTTAGGAATTTAATATCAATTAATAATATAATATTTGTTTTAAGAACTCTTTTATGTCAATTTTGACACTATTCAATAGTTGATTTTTGTGAAACTCATAACAGATTGATTACTTTGAACAAAGTCAATTAAATAAATCCTAATATATCATATTATCCTAGAAAATTAGTTTAATTCATTAAAAGTTTCATATTATATTTATTTGGGTATTTATAATATCAATTATTTTAATTTTTCACTATTATAGTAATTATTGCATCATCATTGTGTCATAAATAAAATAAATTATTTAATGTCTAAAAATTATAAATAAAATATAATTATTTAGGAAATCTTTTTATCTTTCTAATGAATATTTATAATCTAAAATCCAACATATATAACCCTATGTAACAATTGTTTTTCTAAAAGATATATGCTTGTGTCATTTTTGTATTCATTTTAACTTAATTAAAATAAAGTGTCATTATCACTTACAAGTGGATCCATGGGGTCCCAAAATAGACCCAAAGATGCCCATGGTCGACCATGTATCAACCAATAGGGTTAAGATACGTTTTAGGGTAATTTAGTATTATTATAATATTATTTGTTAACCCTTATTTACCGGATTTACCCTTAACCATGGTAAATAAAATATTTACCGCAGTAATTATTAAAAATGTCTAAAAATAAAAGTTACCTATTTACACAATTTGAACATCCTGATTCCAAATATGGAATCCATTTTTCTAAATTCAAAACACAGAAGTGGCAGAAATTAATTTAAAATTAATTCCCGCTGTCAAAACAAAAAGCGTGTTTTTAAGAGATAATAACTATCAAAAGATTGACACTTGTTTATGTTCGGTTTAATTGTAAAATTATGTCCAATGACCAACATTATATTAAATGGTAAAAATATATTATAAATATACTTTAAAACCACTCAAATTCATAATTTATCACTATTAATTATTTTGATTAAAAAAGTTGTTTTTAATTAAAATTTAGTAATTTTCACTATTCATCAAAATATGAAAGTTATCCGAAAAGTACCAAAATTTAACCTTAGGATAAATTCGATATTCCGAATCCAAAAATTAAGTCCATTTCAAAATATAAAATATATATAATTTCAAAATTTAGGTATTACTATTCATAACGGCTAGTTTGATCGGTTGTGGTGTGTGTTAAAACTCGACGTTGCGTACAACACACGCTACTGTTTTATTCAAAGGAAAGTGTACCGTGGAAGCTTGGGATGTTTCATTTTAAATTTTTTGATGTCACCATTTAGTCAAAAAGTTTAAAATATTGTATTTAAAAAGGTTTCACTATCAAAAGTTGATAAAAGTGCAATACTGAAAATGAATCTGTTCTTGCATTATGACTAAGAAACTCATAATATGGATTCTAAAATTATAAGGATTATATAAAGTTAAAAATGTAGTTAATGCTATTCATGACCTCTTTTAATGGATTTTTTTTTGGTAAGTCATGGTGCAATTGAACTCGGTTTTGCGTGTAGTGCAAGTTATTGAATTATTTTGAAGAAATAACACACTATGAAATCTTGTGGTGTTACAGTATACCCATACAAAATTAACTCATAAATCATAAGAAAATTAGACCAATTATACCCATACAACAATTATACCCGTACACCATTAACACATAATTTATAAGTTAATCAAGTACTTAAAGAAATAAATTCAGAATTCAGGGGGTTTGGGGGTTGTTCAAGGGTTTGGGGTGGCTGTCCAAGGGGGGGTAGGGGGTGTCCGGGGGGCTTTCCAGTTCAATCCTAAGGCTCCACATGGGTGTGTTTTATCAATACATAAATCTTTGGACTTTTCTCTATCCACTATGCATCATTTTCTCAACCTCAAAGAAGTTATAAGGTTTGTACACACACTGAGGTGCACATACTTGGGGGCGGGGATGAATCTCATTAATAAACCCCCAATATTAAACCTACAATAGGCTATTATAAGTGCATGATCAGGAAATATGCACAACCTAGTTGAGAAAGAACTGGAATAAAACTAATAAAAAAATCATCATTGATCCTCAAATCCATGACCATGATTAAACCCAAATTAATTTTCCAAGTGCTGAACTTTTACCAAGCATTTCACAAGGACCGTGTAGACATTATGAAAATATAGTTTGACTAATTCCTACCCCATCTACATCAATACACATTTATTCTCAAGTATTAAAGCTTGATCAACCATACCTGCTTCATCCAATGTTAGGGTTTCTCTGAGTATATCATAGGAACCACACAAAACATATAATATACCATGGTCTCCCCACTATATAAATAATTATCATTGACCTCTGATAGGTTAGTTTTATTTATAATCCATCATGGAAATCCACTTATCGGAGTTTTCTCATCCAGGGAATACCCTCAACAGTTTCTCAGAGCACCCATATGTGTTCTTCCAATTCTGAGGCATAAGACCTACAAGGATCTCATCCCTATACTATGGGAGTACGCTTATTTAGGGAATAATATTAAGAAGCATATATTCTTTACCATATGGGAGTATTATCATCCAAATAATAATCCCTAGAAGCATATCAACCCTCTAATATGGGTGTATTCTCATTTGAGGCATAATCTATATAATCATCTCAGCCCTCCCCTATGGGATTATTTTCATTTAGTGAATATTCCTGATAAGAATACCATCCCACTCATATGGTTGTATTCTCATTTGGGGAATAATACCTATATACATCTCATCCCTCCCCTATGAGAGTATTCTCATTTAAGTAATAAGACCCATAAGCATATCCACCCTCCCAAATGGGAGTATTTTCATCCAAATATAAGCCCATAAGTATCATAGACCCAAACACATGATCACCCTAGTATACCAGGCCAACCATGACTTGATATATATGAGTCCCCTGATATATCACATTCCATGACCCCCCATTTAAAAGATCAATGCAATCTGAATGCGTTTGGTCAGATTATCATAGGTCAGTTGTTGTTTTCACTTAAAATCTTGTCCATTTTAAACAAAATAGAGATCCATTGAGTGATAGTGGCCACACCATGCCTTGGATTGAGGCGGGGTTGACTATTAAACGTCACCAAGGACCCTTGGATCGTTATTATAAAATATCAATGCAATCCGAATGCGTTTGGTCGGATTTCCGTAGGTCAGTTGTTGTTTTCACTTAAAATCTTGTCCATTTTAAACAAAATAGAGACCCTTTGAGTTCTAGCGGTCACACCGTGCCTCGTATTGAGGCGGGGTTGACTTTTACACATCACCAAGGACCCTTGGATCGTTCTTATAAAAGATCAATGTAATCTGAATGCGTTTGGTCAGATTTATGTAGGTCAGTTGTTGTTTTCAATTAAAATCGTGTCCACTTTAAACAAAATAGAGAACATTTGAGTGATAGAGGCCACATCGTGCCACGGATTGAGGCGGGGTTGACTCATACACATCACCAAGGACCCTTGTATCATTCTTATAAAATATAAATAGAATCCGAATGCGTTTGGTCAGATTTCCGTAGGTCAGTTGTTGTTTTCACTTAAAATCTTGTCCATTTTAAAAAAAATAGAGAACCTTTGAGTGATAGCGGCCACACTATGCCTCAGATTGAGGTGGGGTTGACTCTTACACGTCACCAAGGACCCTTGGATCGTTCTTAAAAAATATCAATACAATCTGAATGCGTTTGGTTGGATTTCCGTAGGTCAATTGTTGTTTTCAATTAAAATCGTGTCCACTTTAAACAAAATAGAGACCATTTGAGTGCTAGCAGCCACAACGTGCCTCGGATTGAGGAGGGGTTGACTTGTACACGTCACCAAGGACCCTTGTATCGTTCTTATAAAATATAAATGCAATCCGAATACATTTGTTCAGATTTCCGTAGGTCAGTTGTTGTTTTCAATTAAAATCGTGTCCACTTTAAACAAAATAGAGACCCTTTGAGTGATAGCGGCCACACCGTGCCTCGGATTTAGGCGGTGTTGACTCTTACATGTCACCAAGGACCCTTGGATCGTTCTTATAAAATATCAATGCAATCAGAATGCGTTTGGTCAGATTTCCGTAGGTCGGTTGTTGTTTTCAATTAAAATCTTGTCCATTTTAAACAAAATAGAGACCCTTTGAGTGCTAGCGGCCACACTGTGCTTCAGATTGAGGCGGGGTTGACTTTTACACATCACCAAGGACCCCTGGATCGTT
Organism: Viscum album; assembly: GCA_963277665.1. Taxonomy (NCBI): domain Eukaryota; kingdom Viridiplantae; phylum Streptophyta; class Magnoliopsida; order Santalales; family Viscaceae; genus Viscum; species Viscum album. The sequence continues at coordinate 521,010,826 of OY728141.1, forward strand.
CTTATAAAATATCAATGAAATCCGAATGCATTTGGTCAGATTTCTGTAGGTCAGTTGTTGTTTTCAATTAAAATTGTGTCCACTTTAAACAAAATAGATACCCTTTGAGTGATAATGGCCACACCGTGCCTCGGATTGAGGAAGGGTTGACTCTTACACATCACCAAGGACCCTTTTATTGTTCTTATAAAATATAAATGCAATCCGAATGCGTTTGGTTGGATTTACATAGGTCAGTTGTTGTTTTCAATTAAAATCGTGTCTACTTTAAACAAAATAGAGACCCTTTGAGTGATAGCGGCCACACCATGCCTCGGATTGAGGAGGGGTTGACTCATACACATCACCAAGGACCCTTGGATCATTATTATAAAATATAAACACAATCCTAATGAGTTTGGTCAGATTTTCGTAGGTCAGTTGTTGTTTTCACTTAAAATCTTGTCCATTTTAAACAAAATAGAGACCCTTTGAGTGCTAGCGGCCGCACCGTTCCTCGGATTGAGGCGGGGTTGACTCTTAAACGTCACCAAGGACCCTTGGATATTTATTATAAAAGATAAATGCAATCCGAATGCGTTTGGTCAGATTTCCATAGGTTAGTTGTTGTTTTCACTTAAAATCTTGTCCATTTTAAACAAAATAGAGACCCTTTGAGTGCTAGCGGCCACACTATGCCTCAGATTGAGGAGGGGTTGACTCGTACATGTCACCAAGGAAACTTGGATCATTCTTATAAAAGATCAATTCAATCCGAATGTTTTTGGTCATATTTCCATAGGTCAGTTGTTGTTTTCAATTAAAATCGTGTCCACTTTAAACAAAATAGAGACCCTTTGAGTGATAGCGGTCACACCGTGCCTTGTATTGAGGCGGGGTTGACTCGTAAACGTCACCAAGGACTCTTGGATTGTTCTTATAAAATATCAATGCAATCCGAATGCATTTGGTCGGATTTTCGTAGGTCAGTTGTTGTTTTCAATTAAAATCTTGTCCATTTTAAACAAAATTGAGACCCTTTGAGTGGTTCAGCATTCTTGCATGTTTCTGGTGCATATCATCTGTTAAAATGGGAAAATTACTCATTGGAGAAAGGCTGTTTTATTTAATAACAATTAAAATTTTCCTACGAACATTTACATATAACAATATTTCATCTTTTGATCCCCTTAACCCCTCTCAAAAATGACCACAAATTGTACATGTCCCCAAGTTAGATCTTCATTGTATTTATATACAATCTTCCATCAGTTATGTAGCCCACTCGTTTCTGAACACATCTATATTGTATTGTGAGTATGAGTCTTTTCGGCAGTCATAGTAGTACTTCAAAATAAAAAAATAAAGAATTAATAAATAACTTAAACAAACTAGTAGTTGTTTTTAAAAATACCTCTTTAGGGATGCTAGTTTGCTGATGAAAAACGATCTCTTTCATAAATTTACAAACATAATAACCGCAATCATTATCGTTTGTTTGTTTTGGACACTGCAAAAAAATTGATCATTAGGAGAATAAGTAACTTGTGTTGAGATGTGTTTGGATAGTGAAATTTTATTATATATACCCTGATATTTGTCTAGACGTAGTACTTTCTCGCCTCTTTATGCTTAGCCCCTGGCCTCATTCCTTTTTTTAGACGATAATGATACACCGCCCTATCAGTAAAAGATAATATAAATTATATTACTTGATGTTTAGACCTAAAACATAAGATGTAGTGTCTTACAGATTCACAAACTCCATCATGTGTGGTTGGTTTGATGGATATCCTTGCTTTGAATCTAGAAAATAAATCTTCGGAGTATCCAAGTTCACCGCAATTAGCAACCAATGTTTCCTAAAAACACAAAAAGGAATAAGTAATAAACTAAGTGAAAATATAATTTATATGCTTTAATCGTAGAGTATTACCCCTGCATTGTTGGTATTAGGAAAAGTCTGTCATCTGTAATCTTGAGTTCAAATGTTTTCAGCAAGTCGTTCACTATTTCATACCTTTTTGATGGCTCTATTTTTGTTAGGTGTGTTGATGTGATATGAGGACTAACCAGTCTAAATCTTGGCTCATGGGAAAATTCCTTCAATTGTTTTTCATAAATGCGTCTGTCAACAATATAAAATGCATTTAGTCATAATTTTCATGCTAGATTAGCTTTTGGAAAATCAATTCATGGAAACATACCTCATATATACATTTACAACTGTGATGCCTAGCCAACCGTTTTCAAGGATTTCATTTACATTTTCAGCAGCAATGAAATCTTGACTTTCCTCTCCATATATATTCTCTTCGAAAACCACTATATGACTATTACCATCTTTTAGCTTTGTATCCACATGAGTCTTCAATGCTAGTAAATGTGGAAAGGGAACAGGTGGTGTTATTGTGCTTTCAGTAGCTCCTTGGGATCGGTTGGTCGATCCTTTAGATGGTTTTGAGCCGACGTTTATCACCCCCTTCCCTTTCTCCGTCTATAACAACAATCATTGGTTAAGACCCTTTTTTCATTAATTGTTAAGGGTTTAGCTTGAAAAGAAAAGGAAATAAATACCTCTTTTTCCACATTTACTCTTACAAGTTGTGACGACCATGCAATGAATGTCCCAATAGCCTTTTCGACCGTATTAATATCATCGTCATTAAGTGGAATAGGTAGCTCTGCCTTTGGCTCATGAGCTACAGTAATCATCACTTTCAGATGATCTTTTGGAAGTGGTCTATTATGTAGTGTGGCATCTGGGATATTGAACACTGTAGCCCTCGCTACAAGGTGATAGGTGGGTGTTGACAGATATAAATCACAATCATTATCAACCTATAGAAGATGAGTATAGAAAAATTATCAGTGTTTGTCTAATTCATATTTCATGGGAACAATTATTAGAATATTGATTACCACGGCTAAGACAGCTCTTTGAGGCGAATGGCTCGCCTCAAAGCTGGTGGGGGTGGGGCGGGATGTTCATGCGGAGGTTGTTCTTGAGTTGTGGCTTCCCTTTTCTTCCCACCCATAAAAGTTGCTAGCAACTCTCCCTTCCATTGCAATTGTTCTTCAAGGGTTGCTATTTTTTCTCTCATTTGTTCCAATTTTTCATCTGTATCATCCATTTTTTTCTTCTTCTCAAAATATACTCGGGGTGTCACCCCAAACCCTGCACCTCTGACACAACCGTATTTTTCTGGCTGCTTCAAAGCCGTCGATAATAGGTTTGTATCATCTATAGGAGTAGCTGATTCCTGTGACTATCGGATATAGGAAAATAACTAATTATTTTTATGTAATGGAAATTTTAAACAAATTATTTTATCGTCGTGTCATACTTACACATATTTCCCACACTTTCTGTGTGTTCTCATCTACTAACTTCCCATCTTTGTTCACACGTGCCTCCTTCCATAGCACATGACGTGGGATGGAAGTGCATTTGGTTTTAGACTCTTCAATCTACATATAAACATAGAAAAATAATTATGATGTTGTTTATTGGCACCTAACAATATTATTGTAAATTTAAAATATGTACCATTTTCTTTTCTAATGAAGCATACCCCATCCTTGCTTTACGATAGGGGTATGTTGGTTTTGAATCACGTTCCTTATTTTCAGTATAGATTTTATATTTCATAAATGAAATATTGATAATCAAAGTGATGAATAAAGGTATCCTCAAACAATGTATTATCACTCACAATGTACCTGAAACTTCTCATCCCCATGATGACCAATAAATTCATACCATGATTCTTGGGATATCAGGTGAGCGTAGACAATGGGTGGGTGCGGGTTTATTTTACCTTTAGTATCTTTGAGGTGACATCTTGTTAAAATAGTGTGAAAACCTCGATGAATCTTCCTGCAAGCCTTAGTACATAATCCTTGTGTGAATCATCTACTATAAATGTACTCTGCAAGAGATTGAGAAGAGTAAGACATTGTTTCATTATTTTATTTTCTAGTAAATTAAAGAAATAAATTCATAATGTTACCGTAATTTCTTCCCAGATCACAGCCTTCAGCCCGGACACAACATGGTGCCATGAATCTATGTCAATCGGCACGCGTTGCTGAGTGACAACTCCAATGTAGCTGTTAAACATATCCTTGTTGGGATTCACATGTTGGCCTCATGCATTCCATCTGACTTCAAATTTAATGCCTTTGCTTTTCGCCTTAAGAATTTTGGCTAACACCATCAAACTACGATGCACCTGTGATTTCTATGACTTTGGTCCTTTATTCCTGACCATTTCATCGATATCAACATCATCTATATGTTCATCTATAATGGTATCAACGACATGTGTTGATGGTTGTTGGACCTCAACACTAAGAGCAGTAGGAGCCACAGAAGCAGGAGCAGGAGGAGGAGCAGTAGGAGGAGCAGCATCAGGAGGAGTTACAGCAGAAGGAGCAGCAGGAGCAACCGGAGCCACAGCAAGAGCAACAGCAGAAGCAGCATGAGCTGCAGGAGCAGCAAGAGCAGCAGTAGGAGCAACAGCAGCAGCAGCATCTTCTTGAGAGACGTGTTCAGCCTCAAGGTTAGGAGCATCATAATGTTCAGAAGTCATTATCTGCAAAAGTGGTTGAACAGTTAATTCAGATTACATAAATTCAGTAATGATAAGATAATAACCACTGTAAGATAATACATACACACTTGGTCTAGCATCTAGCCATCGAAGACGTTCTGAAATTGAATTCGGATTTTCATCCAACTGCTTAAAAATATGGTCCTGAAACCATCCTATAAACTGGTGATTATGTGTATCTGATAAACATTTTTCAGCCCTCGATGGATTCAACTGCCTAAGAATTTCTTTGTGAGTTTCAATATATGGAGCAACCTCCCAACTGTTATGCAAAACATAAATATGATCCTGCTTCTGATCTGTAATATTGATTGTCACAACTTCTCTTCCAGAAATTCCCTCACCCTCAATGCGTCCAGTGTGACGAGATTTTGGGAGACCAATGCTTTCCACATCAGATAGGTATTCAGTACAAAATTCAATGGCTTCCTCAACAATATATTTCTTCACTATACAACCCTCTGGCCAACTTCGATTTTTGACATACCCTTTCAAAATCTTCATATACCATTCAACAGGATACATCCATCTATAGTGCACAGGACCACAAAGTCGAATCTCTCTCACCAAGTGAATCATCAAATGAACCATCATATCAAATAATGTTAGCGAGAAGAACATTTCTAATTCACATAATATGATGACAATTTCTTTTTCCATAGCTGGAAATTTCCCCGGGTCTAAAACATTGCTACATATAGCTTTGAAAAAGAAACAAAGTTTGGTTAACGTATGAAGAACATTCTTGGGAAAAATGCAACGTAAAGCTATAGGAATTAGATATTGCATCAAAACATGGAAATCATGTGAATTAAAACCTTTTAACTTCAAATCATTCATTGACACAATGTTCTTGATATTTGATGAGTACCCCTCTGGAACCTTTACATCATTGAAGAAGTTTCAAAACTAATATCTCTCCGCCCTAGAAAGAGTATAAGCAGCTGGAGGAAGAAACATTCCATTTTCACCCTTCACGGGAGCCAACTCTTCTCGTATTCCCATGTCAACCATGTCCAACCTTGCCTTAATTCCATCTTTTGTTTTTCCAGGGGCATTTAGCAATGTTCCGATAACACTATCACATGCATTTTTCTCCACATGCATCACATCAAAAAAATGTCTGACGTACAAACAATTCCAGTATGGTAATTCAAAAAAAACTAATCTCTTTTTTCAACTGATTTTCGTAAGTTTTTTGAAATTGGTTTACCAAAAATAGTGTTCAGATATTTTAATTTCTCAAACAGTTGATCACCTGTTAGTGGAGACGGTGTTGCGCGTTTTTCTGAACTTCCATTGTATGATGTCGTCTAATATTGGTACTTATGCCGACAAGGTAGAAATCTATGATGTCCTAGAAACACAAATTTCGATGAATGTTTCAACCTAATTGATTATGTGTCTTCTTCGCACATGGGACACCCTTGAGTTCCTTTAATGCTATATTCTGAAAAATTTCCATAAGCAGGGAAATCATTTATTGTCCCATAAAACATCGCTCTCAATGTGAAGTATTCACTTTTATAAGAATCATACAACATTACACCTGAGTCCCACAATAACTTCAAATCCTCGATCAAAGGAGCCAGATAAACATCAATATCGTTACCTGGTTGTTTTGGTCCTGATATAAGCATAGATAACATGATGAATTTCCATTTCATGCATAACCAGGGTGGCAAGTTATAATTTACCAACATAACAGTCCATGTACTATGAGTGTTGGTTTGAAAACCAAAAGGATTCACTCCATATATAGATAACGCAAGACGAAGGTTTCTCGTCTCTTTTCCAAATTCAGGATACTCATGATCAATTTTCTTCCATTGAGGAGAGTCGGCTAGATGATGTAATATCCCATCTTTATTTCTTTTATCTGTATGACATGACAACCGTCTTGTAGTTTCTTCACTTCCATATAGATGCATAAACCTTGGAATGATTGGAAAGTACCATACAACTTTTGTAGGATTGGATTTATCTTTCTTGTATCGAGAATCACCACACTTTGGGCATTCTGTAAGTGATTTGTTCTCTTTGCGAAACAATATACAGTCTTTCGGGCAGGCATGTATTCTTTCAGAAATCATTCCCATCGAGCGTAGAATTCTTCTAGCTTCATATGTCCGGCTTGGGAGCTCATTATCTTCCGGGAGCATGTCATTAAAGAGAGAAAGTAGTTCCATAAAACTTACATCACTCCATCCATTGCCTGCTTTCAATTTATACAACTTCAGTACAGCTGAAAATGTTGTATACCTAGTGCAAGCAGCATACAATGGCGTCTTTGCACAACTCTTTAACTTCTCAAACAATTTTGGGCAATCACGGAGTTCATCTTGAATCGTCTTTGTCATTTCCTCAATATGATCTTCATCATCATTTACATCGGTAGTCACATCCTCCATACGGTCTTCTTTATTATCCATATTTGTATTCATATCTGACGATCCATAAAACGCAGTTTTATCCCATCCAATAGCTACATTCACTTTTTCTCCGTGTTTATTCAAACATTTATAACTCCGATCTATTCCGTGACATGTCAAATGTTCTTCCAACTCCTCTGGAGTAAGTAGTCTAGAATAACAACAACGTAAACACGGACAAAGGATTTGAGAAGGATCCTTTGCGTGATCCTTTGCAAACTTGATGAACTCTTTCACTCCGTTCTCGTACTCTATTGTTAAACGATTAGCATCCATACAATCTTTATTCATATACATACTATTTGAATCTCAAATATTATTATTTATGGTTCAAGTACACAAAACAATAATTCCATATACAGTAGAAGATAACCACTTCCTTATAAAAATGGAGATTAATAGAGCCTAACCATTAGTATTTATTCATCATGCCTAAATACTCACTGCTGGTGGAATTGAAACTGTTCCTGATGATCATGCCAAGAAGAAATAGAAACAAAAAGGGGGTAGTGAATCAAAATACCCCAAAAAATATGGAAAAACATGGTATTTGAGAATAGGTTAGTGGATTTCATTTGGCTAGACACCTATCCAATAGAATCCACAAGTAGTGATGGCCCCTACAGTTGTTTCACCAGGTGAAACTGTCACCTGAGAAGGTGAGATCAATGAGGCCCTTCCCAGCTATGAACTGAACAAACTCCATGATGGCCTTCCTCTGGAATGGGATTCAACCTTTCCATTCCTTTGGGTTGGAAATGACATTAAAGTCACCCCCAACAAACAATGGATGGTGGTCGGGATAGAAGGTATTTTGTTCAAAAGGAAAATCAATCCCCCTCAATTTTTTAAAATACCAATATTGTAAACCATTTAAAAACAAGACATTTTAATTTATTTAGGAAATCATTCCCAAAAAAATCAATAAACAAACACATGACAAACCATTTGTAATTTTATTTAAAGAATCAACTTATCTTTATTTTAAACCATGATTTTCATTTATAATATCAAATCCACCAACGGTATAAGGAAACCTAATTTATTTCAATGAAAAAGGTTAATTAACAACAAGATACCATCCATTCCATATATTATTTTCATTAATAGGGTTATTTTATGCTTCAAAATGATCAAAACATGTCTAACCAACTTCAAATGGATAAAATATGAATTCATGAAACACATGAATCCCAAAAAGAAGATGTAGTTTAGAAACACCCACTTGGAATCTGAATGAGTCTTCTCAAATGAAGAACATCATACATCTCCAACTACATCTATGCTTTCTCATATAAAACGACACCACTATCTAGATAGTGGACCTCACCAAGAACATCATACATCTACAAATAAGAGACTACAACCACTAACCATGAAGAACATCATAATATGGAAATATACTAAGAACACATCCCTTCACCCAAATAAGAGACTACAAACACTAACCATGAAGAACCACTAAGAGCATAATTTGAATAAGAAATCTTATGATCATCACTTAGGGGATTATTAGGCATATCCCCTAATGAATATATTTATAATCTCATGAGGTATAATCAAGGGAACATTATTTGAGAGATAAATAAGATCTCATATTCCCATAACATAGGGACTTCATATTCTCGTCACCTAAGGCAACCTAGGATTATCACATAGAGTTGGATGTTTCCAGAATTAAGAGTGGTCATAGGTTTATATCTCGGTAAAGGAAGTCACATATTTGAATTTTAGAAGAGGGAACCACCCGATACACTCATCGCGTAGGGGGTTAGCATAGTTTTATAGCCACCATTTCATTTTTATCCATGAATTTATTCAATTCCCACCAAACCCTTTTCAATTTCATCATTAAGAACTATATTCTATGTCACTGGGAAACTAAAAGGAAAACCCATATCAACTAACGGTGTCATATCCCACAATAACCCACTCATTACATCTTTTTAACAATGGAAAGGTTGATGCTTCCCCACTGCACGATTTACCACCTCAACCATCTCACATTTTCCCCCAATGAAACCTATCACAACCAAACTAATAAAAAACTTCTCAAACAACCCCACCAAAAAACAATGATGATTTTCAACAATAAAATTAAACAAGCACCATGTTCTTGAGAAATATAATGAAAATTAGTAAACACATGTGAATCATCCCCTTCGCATCATTTTCCATCAAGTATGGTCCATTTTCTTCAATCGGTCAATCCATAATACTCACCCATAGAATAAAAAAGCCTGTTAAAAAAATGATATACAAATGGGAGTGGAGAACAATATTGAAATAAGATTTGGAAAACATGACTTAAAGGAGTTCTGGAAAACTGAAGCTTGAAAGCGTTGCGGGTGGCGGAGGTTCGGAAAACTGAAGCTCGAGGGCGGCGGAGGTCTGGCAATGCGAACTCAGCGGGCGGCGGAGGTCCGGCAACGAGATACGAGGGTGGCGGAGGTCCGGCAACGTGATCTCAGCGGGTGGCAGAGGGGAGTCGCAGGGTTCCAATACCGTGAGATCTTTAGGTCGCGATAAAACGAGGGCACTGTGCGACCAACTTTATAAAAAAATGCACTAAGTTTTTATCAGTGCTAAAAAAGCGCTGATAAAGACTACCTTTATCAGCGCTAACAATTTAGCACTGATAAAGGTGTCCTTTATCAGCGTTTTTTTAGCTTTGATAATAGTACCCTTTATCAGCACTAAAAAAGTGCTGATCAATCCTAGCTGTATGAGTGCTACAATTTTAGCGCTGCTACAGAGAGTCTTTATCAGTGCTTTTCTAGCGCTGATAAAGGGTCTTTTTATGAGCGCTATTTTAGCGTTGATAAAGGTTACCCTGTATCAGCGCTAAAATTTTAGCGCTGATAAAGGAGAGATTTATCAGTGCTTTTCTAGCGCTGATATATGGCCTCTTTATCAGTGCTAGAAAAGCACTGATAAAGACTCCTTGTATCAGCACTAAAATTGTAGCGTTGATACAGTAAGGATTTATCAGTGCTAAAATTTTAGCACTGATACAGGGTAACCTTTATCAGCGGTTTTGCTTAGCGCTGATATAAGGGGGCACTTCCCTTGCCCGTTTTTTGTAGTAGTGATTATAAATTATGATTCATACCCTAATCAAGTGTGTTACATTATTTAGAAATGGCATATAATAGAATAAGGGGAATCAATACTCATGGGAAATGTAGGGATCTCCCCACTGAGCAATTCAACACAGTCAATGTTGGAGTAGATCATATCATGAACATATTAGGACAATTACTCTGGTTGTGATGAATAACCATTCCACACCTGTGTTGGATCGTTTCATGTGGCAGAAGCCCCTATATTTCAGCAGGACTACTAATCCAGTGGTTGCTGAGCAATGGATCAAGTCCCTTGAAAAGATATTCATAGAATTAAGATGCAATGAAAATGAAAAGGCAGTACTGGAAGTATATTTTTTCAATGGAGACTCTGATCAATGGTGGTCCTTGATTCAGAATACCACGGAGGAAGAATAAATAGAAGATATAGAATAGAGGACTTTTAAGAAAATATTCTTTGAAAAATATTTCCCTTGTGAGCAATGAACCAAAATGAAGAGGAAATTAATTGACTTAAAGCAAAGGGAAGAAGGTTGTGTTGAAAAGTATGAGGATACCTTCACAAGGCTAGCCAGGTATTCCATATATTATGTACATGACTCAGTAGACAATATTGATCATTTATTTGAAGGTATTGAGCTAAGTCTTCAAAGGGCACTGGCTTCTCAAACATTTTCATCATATGATGAAATTGTATCAAGTGTCATCAAAACAGAGAAGGAATTTTATAGATCAAATTTGTTCAAGGGAAACCAAGATAAAAAGTGATACTCTGATAACCAAGGTAAAGGTGAAGAACCAAAGAAGAACAAGGTAATGAAGAAATTTCCATTATGCGATAATTGTGTAAAGAATCGTCTCTAGAAATGCTTAAAAGGCATGGGAGTATTCTATAAGTGTAGAGAAAAGGGGAATCTATATAATGAATGTACGGGGAGAAAACAATTTGATGATGTTCAATACTAAAATTGTAGAGATATGGGACACTATGCAGATGAGTGTTCTAAGCACCAAGGAAACATGCCTCAGAAAAGTCTAAGAGAGCAAGGGAGAGCTTATGAAATTACAACCGCAGAATATGAAGTTCCTAATGATGTGGTGGAAGGTACTTTAATTGTTTCCTCAAACTTAGTCAACACTTTATTTGATTCTGGATCATCGTATTCATTTATATCTTCTCAGTTTTCCAAGAAAATTATAAATGTCCAATTTGATTTAATAAAGGAGTTATCAGTCAAAACTCTTAGGGGATGTATCATTGCAACAAAGGCATGTCAACTAGTCCCCCTTGTGGCACATAAATGTTATTTAGTTTTTAACCTTATCGTCATACCAATGACTTAATTTGATATAATTCTTGGTATGAATTGGCTGTCAAACTATGATGCGAAGATTTATCGTAATAAAAAGAAAGTTGCAATTTTTGAAAATGGTTTATAATCTCTATATTTAGAGCATAAACCTCACCACCTAATTCTTATCTAGATCCACCCCCAATAGCTCTGCTAAATGAAATACTTATAGAGGAAGATAAACCAATATCAATGGGAAAGGAAAGAAATATTCAGATTGATGATGTGCATATAGTGCAAGAATATATTGATGTATTTCCATAGGATTTACCTAGACATCATCTAGAGCAGAAAATTGAGTTTTCCATTGACTTAATTCCTAGTGAAAGACCTATATCAAAGACCCCCTATAGATTGGACACTATGGAATTAGTGGATCTAAATAAACAACTAGAGGAGTTGAGTGAAAAATGATTTATTTTACCTAGTGTTTCTCCATGGGTATCCCCGGTCCTATTTGTCAAGAAGAAATATGGATCCATGAGGCTATGCATTGATTACAGGAAAATCAATGCTATTACAATAAAGAATAAGTATCCTCTACCTTGGATTAATGATTTATTTGATCAACTTCATGGAGCTCAATACTTTTCAAAGATTGACCTTTTATCTGGACATCATCAACTACGTGTGAGAAATGAAGATATTCTGAAGACAACATTTCGAACCAGGCATGGGCATTATGAGTTTACAGTGATGCCTTTTGGACTGACGAATGTACCATCTGTTTTCATGGATTTAATGAATAGAGTTTTCAAGTAATATATTGATAAATTTTTTGTGTTATTCATCGAAGATATCCCAGTGTACTCAAAAATCTATGAAGACCATGAGGATCACTTGCGGATTATTCTGAAAACTCTTAAAAGAAATGAATTATATGGGAAGTTTAGCAAGTGTGAATTCTAGCTTCAATCGGTTTCTTTTATAGGCCATATTGTCTCTAAAGATGGAATCCTAGTTGATCCTTAAATACAAAGTCAATCCAAGATTGGCCCATGCCAAAAAAACATAATCGAGGAAGCAGTTTTATTGGCTTATCAGGTTACTATCGGCATTTCATTCAGAATTTTTCCCAACTGGCTAACCCGCTAACCAAGCTCACACGTAAAGAAGTTAAGTTTGTGTGGAAAAAATAATTTACAGAAGGCTTCCAATAATTGAAAAGAATACTATTCAATGCTCCAATTTTGACTCTTCTATCTGAAAAAGGAGGGATTTGTGATATTCATAGATGCATCAAAGAATGTACTAGGTTGCGTCCTTATGAAAAATGATAAAGTTATTTCTTATGCATCAAGACAGTTTAAGACTCATGAGAAAAATTATCCAACTCATGATCATGAGGTAGCAGCCATAATCTTTGCTCTAAAAATATGGAGACATTATATCTACGGAGAAAGATGTGAGATTTATACAGACCACAAGAGTTTGAAATACATTTTCACACAAAAAGAACTCAACATGAGGAAAATGAGATGGCTCGAGTTACTCAAAGATTGTGATTTTTCAATAAACTACCTCCTAGGAAAGGAAAATAAGGTAGAAGATGCATTAAGTAGGAAAGATCACGGACTCCTGACCCAAATGAGGATTGAAAGAGATCCTATATTCATGGATCCACTGAAGATGGATATGTGAATTGTTAAGGAAGGGGAAACATCTTTCCTCTTTCAAATGATTGTTAAACCATATTTATTAGATAAGATAAAAATATCTCAATATGATGATGATAATCTGCATAAGAAAATTAATGCTATCAAGGATGGGAGATTTACAAACTTCATGTATGAAAAAGGAGTTATAAAATTTGGGAAGAGGTTATGTGTTCAATCAGTACCTGAGCTAAAAAAAGAATTATTAGATGATTCTCATAGCTAAAATTTCTCTATACACCCAGGTAGCATAAATATGTATAGAGATATGAAGGAATATTTTTGGTGGGATAATATGAAGTAGAAAATTGATGACTACGTGTCAAGGTGTCTAATTTTTCAACAAGTGCAGGCAGAGAGACAACATCCTAGAGGAGTGATTCAACCTCTATCTATTCCTATATGGAAGTGGGATAACATTTCAATGTATTTTTTCACTCGACTACCGAGGACACCTAGAAGGAATGATGCAATATGGGTAATTGTTGATCCTCCCACAAAATCAGCACATTTTCTTCCTATAAGATAGAATTTACCACTTGATCGCCTGGAAAGACTTTATATTAATGAAGTTGTAAGAATTCATGGTGCACCCCTATTGATTGCGTCCGATCAAGATCCCTAGTTTACATAAATTTTTTGGAAAAGTCTCCAGAAGGATTTGAATACTAAGCTTCGTATGAGTACTGCTTATCACCCCCAAACCGATGGATAGTCTGAAAAAATTATTCAAACTCTGGAAGACATGTTGAGATCATGCTCTCTTGACTTCCAAGGTATGTGGGATCAATACTTTCCTTTGGTGGAATTTTCATATAACAATAGTTTCCATTATAGTATTCAAATGGCTCCATATGAAGCATTATATGAAAAGAGATGTTGAACTACAACTTGTTGGGACGAAGTTGGTGAGAGGAAACTTAAAGTCCCATAACTTATTAAAGAGACCAAGGTAAAGGTGAAGACAATACAATACCATATTAAAGTATCCCAAAGTAGGCAGAAGAGTTATGCTGACAACTGGAGAAAGGATTTGGAATTCGAAGTGGGAGATCATGTCTTTCTGAAAGTATCTCCATGGAAGGGTGTCTTAAGGTTCGGTAAGGGAAACCGATCCCCAGGTACATCGAACCGTTTGAAATTCTGGAAATAATTGGAGTTGTAGCTTACAGTTTAGCAATTCCTCTAAGTCTCCCCAAAGTTCATGATGTGTTCCACGTGTCATTGTTAAATAAATACATGTCAGAACCAACGTATGTACTCACCTATGAAGAAATAGAACTGGAACCTGAATTTTCATACTGTGAAGAGCCTATCAGGATCCTTGACACAAGGGAACATGTATTGAGAAATTGGGCAAATCGTCTAGTAAATGTTATTTGAAAAAACCATAATATGGAGGAAGCAACATGAGAACGTGAGGATGTTATGAAGAATAACCACCCACATCATTTTGGTGTGGTTTATAAATGAAAAATTTTGAGGAAGAAATCTCTGAAAGAGGGAATAATGTAGAACCCCAAACATTTTATGGTATGTTTCTCTTAAATACATTCGAGTCATAGCTTATATTTCATAAAGAACTGAGTTTATTTGAAACAACACTTGGTTATTTAGGAGATAGTCATAGCCTAGCCATTGAAATTAAAATTTCCACTTGTGCGTTTTGAATTTTGAAAATCTGACATACACAGTTGTGTTCAGGATGATATTTAGAGTTTGATGGAATTAACTTAATTTTCAGTGAATAGTAACCTACCCTTATGAATAGTAACCTACCCTTATGAATATTAACTTACCCTTATGAATATTAATATGACTCTTATTAATGGTATCCACACCCATGAATGTATAAATAAATTTAGGCACCTTAAAAATGAAGATGAATAATTTAAGTGTTTATATTTTTCAACTAAATAATGATTTTAATTAAATATTTAATTAATCATATTTAGGAAATTATTTTTGAAAAAAGGAATTCATTTTTGGATTCTACATGTCGAAAAATGATTATGGTGAATTTTTGGGATTTTTCTGAAATACTTGAATTTTTGATGAATAGTAAAATGCGATAATTTACGATAAATGCTAAATAAGGGATTTATTGAGTCATTGATGATGATATACTAATGTAAGCCCAATTGGTTCTAATTCACATGCATTAATTACTGTTCTTGGTCATAGAATACTTACTATTCCTTGTTTTGTGAAGAAATACTAAACTAATGGTTAAAATATTATGAAAACCCTCCTCTCCTCCACTATAAAAACCCCCCTCACTCCCTCTTCTCTTCACTCCTTTCAAGTCTTGTGCCTTGCCAATAATCTGCCCAAATCTTTCCATAATATCTTCCCCCATGTTCAAAATCCCCTAGCCTCTTCAAAATACCAAAACCTCTCCCCTTAAGAGGTTCTCAAAGGAGGAAGTCTCTAGAGATAAATTCCTCTTTCCAATTCCTTCTTTTCTTTTGAGTTCTTGTCTTTTGGTTTCTTTACTCACCTCCCTTCACCCAAATAGTATCATAACTCCAGTAACATACATTTACTGGAATTTTTTTATGCTAACAGGATATTTCATTATCTTCTCTCCTTTCCCCGCCTTTTATTTGAAAGAAATGAAAGCACCGTTTGAGATGTGCCAATTTAGCACATTCAAGGACAACAGTTTATCAATTTCTATTATTATCTTTAATTATGGTCATGAAACCATTTGTGTTATAGTTTAACCAGATTATTATATATTTAATATATCCTATTTTTGGTTATGTAATCCTTTTGTGCAAATGGTATTAAGTTATAAAGTAAAACATTTTATTTGTAATCAAACCCACCGATTAACAAAAACGGTTGTCACTATGGTTTTATATAATAATTTGACTTCACTCCAAGTAACCAAATTAAATTTAAAACCATGTAATCTCCTAGATGTGAACTATTAGAATATAACTTCAATTTTGTACAACCACTTTCATCTTACATTTTTATCCAAACATGAATATAAGCGAACCAGTCATTAAAACCAAGTAAACAAATGAGCTCGAACAATGAAATTGAACCTCATAACCAATCAAAACGGTTAAGAAAGAACTTAAAATGATTATACTAAAAAATTAAATATATAAGATTTTATGGAATTATTAATTAATAAACCTAATTTGTTTATTCAGGTCTTTAATAACAAGTGGAGAACACCAATGGATTTAAGGTGAGGGATCCTCTCTCTCACTTTTGTTCAAGAATATCCCCTATGTTGTGCTCTTTTATTTTTAACAACTAATTATGGGGTATGTTTTCACACCATACCCATATTTCCCTTATGATATATAAATAATGGGATACCCTTTTACCTCTCATTAATCCCTCGCAAGAACACTCATTTTTATGCCAAAATGTTTGTAAGGGGTTTTCTCATCTCACTTTCAATTCTGTGGGATTTCCATTGTTCGCCTCTTATTTATTATATGTGGTATAGTTGTACTACCATTTGATATATATTATTATGATTATATTTATATTCATGGTATTCTATGATTAATTTGGTGGTTATTAACTTTTGGTCATACGACTCAATTGATTTCAACATCGTAATGAGCTTTGTCTCTATTTTCACTTCATTGTGACTTACTTAGTATTGTGCACCTACTCTTTTTTATGTGGTGTACCTACTACCAATTTTAGATCACTTTTAAATTGAAATTATATTATATTTATATGTCCATATTCTTATATCAAGGATATGATTATTTTCTAAGTCGTATACCATTTTACATAAGGTATTTATTTTGAATGTTGTTTTGACTGTGGAAATATTGATGAATCTGTATCCTCTATTCTATACAGATAATGTAAAGTCATATTGATCTTATGTTAAATCTATTTATTAAGGATGATTTGGACATGCAACAGTAGGTGGGGCCTGCTACAGCCCCTCAATGCATCGTTAGGTCTCATGAGAAAAATCAGTTGGCGATAAACCCTTCGAGTTTATTTCCAAAAATCAGACGGGTTCCTACCCATAGAAATAAACTATTTTTACGGTATTATGGTTTCATGTGCCAGATACATTATTTCCAATTAATAATCATTCTATTTATTCATTATTAGTTATTACTATCCATGAGGTTTTCACTATGACAAAATATATGGAGGCAGTTTCATTCTCAGTTTATTAATGGTGTGAGTTTTTCATTTATTCACCATGTCATATTGATTATGTCAAATTGTTTACAATTCAGTTATTATTTATTCATTATTCTTCCATTTTTAACCCTTACTGGTCATTTGAACTCACCCCTTTCATTTGTTTACTTTCAACAGGTGATGAAGAGAAGATCATTTATTGAGTTCTTGTGGATTTAGTTTTTAGTTTTTGTTATGTATTGTATTTTGTAACTTTTTCCAATGTAATTTGAGTTACATATATGTATCTAGTTTCTTAAAGACTACTAAACTGATCATTCCTTCTATATTTCATTCCTTCTAACCATGTCAATATAACAAGTAATGCATCGGCTCCGGTCTAGAGGGTTCGGGGTGTTACAAGGTAGCTTCACAAGGGTTTACCCTAGACCAAGACCTATATGAACTGCAACAATTATGATATAATCGAAATTGAATGTGATATAAGTTCAAGATCATGGAAATTTCCACAGTATCCATGATAACAAAATCACCCCCATTGACTACCATGAGAGCTTATCTTATGCTTAGATCCTACATGGAGATCCTAAGGAGTAACATAGCTAGAAATTAAAATTATATAAACATGTAATTATTAAGTTAATATGTTATTAACACATTAATTTTATATATTTCACATTTTTACCTTTAAAGAAAACGAATTTTATATACTAACACATTGATAAAATAAACAAGATAATTTTACTCTTAAAAATGTACTATATTTTCTAAAATCACATTTTATGTGATTTATTTTAGGAAACTAAATATTTAATTTATAATATATTAATTTTTTATATGAATAATGTATTAACACCAATCTAATTATTAAATTATAGGAAATAAGAATAAGAACGGTTAAAATTTTAAGAAGTTATTTTCCTATGAAAACAGTTTTCATTATATTTCTTTTTAAAATTTAAAATATCAAATTTTAGAATTTGGATTTGACCAAATTAACTTCATTTTTTCTTTATAATACTAATATTATCTAAGGGTAATTTTTTTGGATTTTTCTAAAAAGATTTATTTTTAGGTTAATAGTCCAAAATATCATTTTTATAAATACCATGCCTTTTTAAAACTATTAGTATATAAGTATGACTTAGAAATTTATGAAACACTCTCTTAAAAAAATATGTGTTTTATCAGAGACATTTTAAATTTAAAAATATTTATTTTAGTTTACAAACCTATGTTTGATATTTTATAACTTAAGTTACACTATTATCTCAAAAAAAATTCACTAAATTATACATTTATTATTTTAAAGTTAATTTTTATTACTTTTATAAAGTGAATATAATAAAATAGATTGAAAATTTTGAATTATAAGTTTCATGTTATAAAATAATAACCATTTTATTTTTAGGTAAAAATAAATTAATTACTTAAGTAAAAACTAGTTATTTTGGTTAAATATAAAAGGGTAAAAAAGGGTTAACCAAATGGATAAAAGGCCTATCATGTTAAAAAAATGTATCTAATTTAGTTTTTAAGGTTTTTATTGACCAAACCTTACCTCCAATCCATTATTTTACATTTTAGATTCTTTGTGACATGTGAAACATGTTATCTCTTCATATTATGATGAAATAATTACAAAAATACCATTCTCACCACTTATAAAAGGGGTCTCTCATCATCCCATCAATATCACTATAATGTTTGGTTTTTTCATGACCCGACCTTATACGAGTCATGAAATTGGTCATCTAACCCCATGGGTCTCTTATAATACCATGGTTGTCTTCCCATTACACCACATGTTATTACCCATTTGGTTCACTTATCATACTAATGGTTGTCCCCACATACCAACACATGTTCTTTTAGTGTGTTTTTTCCTCACTAGTTCACACCATGGAAAACTTCCTAATAGGCCACCAATCCTAAAATAACTCTAGGCCAAGCATGCTTAACTATGGAGTTCTAATCAGGTAGGATTCCAAAAAAGAAAGGTGCACCTTATTGACATGGTTAATGATGTTTATCCTTTTTAAGTCTCACTTTTCCATGGGTGATACACTATACACCCATTTAAATAAAAACTCCCTTATTATGGACCCCAAACATCAAACCCGGGTAGTTCTTCTGCACTTCTAGCTAGGTATTAGCACTGATACCATTTGTCATGACCCAACCTTCCATGGGTTATGAAACTAGTCATACAACCCCATGGATCCCCTGTAATACCTTAGTTTCCTTCCTATCACACCACATGCTATTACCCATTTGGTTCACCCATCCTGATCACTACTATAGTCTATGTACGATTAACTATGGAATACTAATTAGGTAGGATTACAAAAAGAAAGGTGCATCATGTTGACATGGGTAGTAACATTTAGCCTTTTTAAGTCTCAATTTTCCAGGGGTGTTATAGGATTACTCTTGAAAATATACCCTCTTTACTTCCCCTAAAATCTTCTTTCACTTCCTTAATATTTTGGATACTATTTTTTCACAAGTTATCCATTTCAACAGAGTCCTTCATGGGAAAACTCATAGTTCTCAACGTAAGTACTAACTTTTCCCAAATATTTTTTATTTTATATCTTTCTATTTGAAATATATTTTTCCCAATATTTTATGATTAATTAATTATTTATATTATTCTAAATTTTTTATACTATGATAATAATAATTAACCACCTTTCCCATTTTCTATTAATAAAATAGAAAACGTCATTCTTGAATTTGTGCAGACTACCACCTCCACGAAGTAACATATCTCATTTTTCATATAGTTTATTTCTTATTTATTAAACTATATTAAAATAGGATTCAAAAACTTAAAAATATCTAAATAATATTATTATTATTATTTAATAATGATATTATTCTAAAATAAAAAACTTTCATAACTATGTTCATCCATTAATTATGGTATGTTCATGTTTGGGTAAGTTTAACCACTTACCTATATAATGATATAAAATAATATTATGGATTAATATGAGAGATTAATTAATAATAATATATGATATAAATAAGTAAATAATTATTTTATTTTTTTATAAAATTGTAAAATTAAAATTAAACTTGTTAATTAAGATAGCAACATTTTTTTGTTACAAATAACTGAAGCATGCTCATCGATGATTTCATCTTTAAGGATAATAACTAAAAAAATGTAATGAAATTATAAATTTATAAATAATTATAAATAATAAATTCTATTACCTTTCATGATTAGGTAATTATAAACTTTGGTAGAATAATGAATAACAACAATGTTGTTACAAAACTAGTTCAAAACGATCAAGATTACTCACACCTGATACTAAAAATAGATAATAACTAACTAATATAATTGTAGATAATAATTATTAATGAATTTTATAAAAAAAATATATATTAATAAGGTTCTTAAATAGTTGTATAAGATAGTTATTTTTTTATACATGAGATTCAATCACTTTAGTGGAATTCAGGAATTAAGGTAAGGAGTTATTTATCTCAACTTTAATTTCTTGATACATATTTCATATTACGAACCATGATATATTTGATATGTTGTGATTACTACTTAATAAATTTCTTTTACTAAATTCTTTCAATTCATGGTTTTTTACATGTCCCCTTAAAATTTCATTTCACCTTGACTCATATTTTACCCAAAGTGTTTCTTTTAAGTGAAACTATCCCCACTTATTATTTTTTGTTAGGAACCTAATTTTCCCATGTCTTTATTAATTTTATGTTTGTGATAATGTCCTTATATATGCATTAATTATTTATTAAAACCATTTTATATTAATTTTACTTTGATTAAAAAGTGTGAAATAAAATTTTTATGTTTTTTGTATGGTTCATTTTCATCAAAGTATGAAAAGAATCTATTTTTACTGTTTTCTATTTGAACACATCTTTCTACTATCTTATCTTTTTATATGAAACTTACTCTAGACACTTTATTAGTTTCTAAAAGAAATTATAATCCTCCATGTTTTATAAAATAATTCTTTTAAAAAAATAAATATTTTGAAAAAAAAGGTTAAGGGTATTCCTTGTTTCCAAAGTGATTTTTATAATGCTTATTAAAAGTATTTTTCACCTACGTCAACATATCTTGACATTTTTTATGCTAATCCTGGGATATTCTTAAAATATTACAATACACCTTTTTTCTCTAGATGGATTATAAAATTTTATTTTCTATCAAAGTAGTGATCCATCACTACCTTTTTCTTTCTTAATCATCAACTATGAATAGGCATAATTTTTCTTCCAATTTCATTCATTTTTGAATTCCTTTTATTCCATTTATTTGATTGAAAGGTGTTCACCTATATTTTATACATATATTGATTGGAGAAATTATTTAATTAATTTCATACCCTTTAGTTATACATTGTAAATACCATATGCTCTATTATCTAGATTTAAGGGTATTTACTATAAAGTTGTTGAATATATTTGGATACCCATTTATTTTACATTGGTATATCAAGTTACGGTTATAAATGGAATTATGAATATTTTACTTATGTGATTCCATTTAAAAAGGATATGAGACTCATTTTATTTCCATGTTTTCTTTGTGATATGATGAATGATTGATTTCAAATGGTACTCATATATATGGATGATGACTGGTGGGGTATTATATCTCCATATAATGCATTGGTTAATGTTTTATATGTCATGATATAATGTAGGGTGGGCCTTATTGTATATTCTAAAAATTAAATAGTGGGACTTCTCAGATTATGATCGCAACATAAAGGGTGGACCTTCTTGGATATGCTCATAATATGATGGTACCATCTTCTAATGTTTTTAGAAAGTTATTTATTATACTATGAATCAAGGTAATGTTAAATTTAAATTACATATCCCTATGATTATTATCCATGTATCATGTTAATTATCTCATGATTCTGCACTCTTTTTCCATAGTATATTTTTGTTCATTTGAGATTTCATATCCTTTAGAATGATTTATGGACAAATCTTACTATTCCATATTCTTTTTAATAATAAATTTCTCTCATTTCATATTTTTTCATAATATTATGATCTAACCCTTTGATGTCATATTGATAAGTTTTTCCCTTACCGGTCATTTGAGCTGACCCCTTTCTTATGTTTCCATTCCACAGGTTATGAATATGATTATAACTTATGAGAAGTCTGGAAGGGAGTTTTGTGTGGATCAATTATGGAGGAATATCATAAGTGTTTTAGAATAATTTTCTTATTTATGTAGTCATCAATGACACTAAACCTTAAGTTCTTGAGATTTAGAGATGATTTATGAGTTGTAATTTTTATCTTACATATTTGATGTAAAATAAAAGTTGGTATCAAAAAAGGGTTTAGTTATTTTTGAATATTAGCTTAGTTAATTTGGGGATTAGGATGAGATAAAATTAGTGAAAACCTAAGGGATAAGTCTAAGGGATAAGTCTCATTATAGTATAACATATTGAAATTTTGTTAAAAGTATATATTGTGTGGTTTTCCTAGAAATAACATCCATATATGTATACTATAGGTAGATGAAGAACATATATGCCTAGGGGTAGTAACCCTGAAAGGAGAATATTATATATTAACTCAATTTTCACATAGTGCATGAAAAATAGGATTAATTTCACACATATTTTCACACTACTGAGGGATATGCTATGGTTAATTCATATTCTCTTTATGAACTATTATGAAGCATTTTAAAATATTTAGGTTATAAAACCTAATTAGGAATGACTATGGATAACTTAGATTAAAACTAAGATATTCATGAGTTCAGGTGAATATTAATTGATAAATTATTTTATGGATAAAGGGTAATTAAAAAATTGAGTTCGTAGATTACAATGATTTTAGGGCTTATAATGTTGTAAGGATATTCATGATAATTTTTGGATAGTTATTTTTGGGATTAGGATAAGAAGTATAAGAGAACCTGACTTAAAGAAAAGTAGATCTAACTAAAGGTATAAAATTATAAAATGAAAGTTTAATTTGAGAATACATATTAGTATTGAGTTTTCATATTCATATGATATTTTAATCTAATTTTATTAATAACCATTTTGGGTTTTATCATCTGATTGGGAAAAAATCGTGAAAATGAATCTACCCAAGGTATGTCCTTAAAAACTCCTAAAAATAATATTTGGGATAAATTATTTACTATTATTACCAAGTATAGTGAGTATAAAATGTCGTTAGAAATTAAATATAGATTCATGTATATCTTATCGGAACCCTTAACTATTTAATTTGTTATAAATAATTAAAATTTCAAGGATGCAGTTTATTTAGGAGGGATATAACAACCCAAAATTTCACTATATATTTTCATTAAATAAATATTATGTTAATAAATTGTTCTAAATGTAATAAAAAACTAAAACAAAACCATGATATAATAAAATAAAATTTTACCAATTCAATATAGTTGGTAAATTAGCAGGTTTAAAAGGAGGTAATCATATTATGAAATCTTTAAATAAAAAGGAAATAAATGGAATCAGCTATTGGAAGTTTCTCTTATGAAGCATCTTAAGGAGAAGGTAGATTCACTAGGTTTTTCCTTGTACCATTCCCAATATAAACTCAAAAAATTATTATATGACAAAAAATTAATGTGATATAATTCCAAGATCATGGAAATTTATGCCATATCTATGATAGTGGGATCACCACCCTCGATTGGCACCATAGCTTACCATATGCTTAGATTTTACACAGAGTTCCTCAGGGGTTATGTAACTAGAAATTATAATAATATAAACATGTGATTATTAAGGTAATAAGTTATTTATCACATGAATTTTATAAATTTCACATCTTGACTTTCAAAGAAAAAGAAATTTTATTTACTAATGTAATAATTGATAAAATTAACAATATCATTTTACCTTTAAATTTTTTTTTATTATAAAATTATATTTTTATACACCTGGTCTTAATAAAGTAAAAAATATAATTTATAATATATATTTTTATATGAATAATTTATTAATAGCAATTTAATTAGTAATTAATAGTAAATAAGAGTAAAAATGGTTAAAATTTTATAAAGTTATTTTCTTACAAAAACGATTTTCAGTATATTCATATTTAAAAGTTAAATTATAAAATTTTATAAATTGAATTTTATAAAATTAAATTTACTTTTTTATTTATAATAAAAATATAATTTAAGGATAAATTTTTAGGATTTTTCTAAAATGATTGATTTTTAGGTGAATGGTGAAAAATACTATTTTACAAATACTAGGAATTTTATGGTATTATTGGTATATAAGTATGAATTAGAAATTTATTAAATAATTTTATAAAAAAATATGTATTATATAAGTGAAATTTTAAATTTAAAAATATTTATTTTATTTTACAAACCTATTTTTGAAATTTTAGAACTTAAGTTACACTATTCTATAAAATTGTTTTTAATACATTATACATGTATTACATTAAAATTAGTTTTTATCACTTATAGAAATTGAATCTAATAAAACAAATTTAAAATTTGGAATTAGAATATCCATATTATTTAATAAATACCATTTTATTTTTAAGCATAAAAAATGAATTACTTAGGTAAAAACTAGTTATCATAGTAAAAGGAAAATGGGTAAAAAAAAGGGTTAAATAAAGGGATAAAAGAACTAACATGTTAAAAACATGGTTCTAATTTAGTTTTTTAGGTTTGTATTGATAAAAAATTTCTAAATTACATTATTTTTTATTTTTTAGTCTTCTTGACATGTGAAACATGTGCTCTCTTTATATTAAGATGAAATAATTATAAAAAAGTTATTCTCGCCACTTATAAAAGGGACCTCTCACCATTACTTCAAGACCACTAAATATTTCTGTTTCCTATATAAACTATTCCCTATTTCCTTCCACTATAATTATATTTCACTTCCTTTATCTTATAGAAAAAATATTTCTTCCTAATTCATCCCTTTAGAAAGAGTCCTCAATGGGAAAACTCAAAATTCTCAATGTAAGTACAAACTTTTCCCTAGCGTTGTTTCTTTTCTATATTTCCTCTTAAAATATATTTTATCAATAATATATGATGAATAATTTTTTTATAGTATAATAAATGTTTCATATTGTTTTAATAACTATTAACCACCTTTATCTCTTTCCATTAAGAAAAACAAAAACATCATTTGTGCATTTGTGTATACTACCTCCTCCACGAAGTAACGTGTCTCATTTTTCATCTAGTTTATTTATTATTTATTAAAATATATTAAAAGTAGTTGGGGTTTGGATTATTGGTAAGAAGCCAAAAATTCTACCTAAAAAATGGGGTTTCAAAACCCATTGGGTGCAGGTACGGTAGCAGAACTATAGCGGCACTGCAACAGCGGAGATACTGCAGCAACGGCGGGTCTTGTAGTTGCGGCAGACACTGTAGCAGCAGCAGGGAACTGTAGCAGTGGCAGGTACTATGAGGTATTGTATCAGGAGGGTAATATAGAATTACTATTCACATAATGGGCCTTGGGCTGAAAAATTGGGCCTACGGTCTATGTAATGGGCTATATGCCCACTGGGCCTTCGAGTTATGTAATGGGTCTCCCTCTACCCAATTAAAAATAGGTCTTTGATTTTTTTTAATAATAAATGAGGATTCAGCCCTAACCTTTTCATATATATATATATATATGTGTGTTAAAATATTATTCAAAATATTAAAAATATTTAAATAATATCATTATACTTCTGTAATAATGATATTATTCCAAAAAAACACTTTTATAACCACACTCATCCATTAATTATGGTATGTTCATGTCTAAGTTGGTCTAACCACCTACTTAGAAAATACTATAAAATAATTCCATGTATGATTATGATAAATTAATTAATAATAATATATGATATATATAATTAAATAATGATTTTATTTTTGTTATATAATGGTAACATTAATATTAAACTCATTAATTATGATACCAGCATTAGTTCGTTAAAAATCACTGAAGCATGCTCATCATCAATTTCATATTTAAGGACCATAACCAAAACTCTATAAGAATGAAATTATAAACTTATAAATAATTAAAAATAATCAATTCCATTACCTTTAATGATCTATTAATGATGAACTTTGGGAGAATAATTAATAACAACACTGCTATTATGAAACTAGTTCAAAATGGTCAAGATTACTCACACCTCATATTGAAAATAAATAATAACTAAATACTAAATATGTAGAGAATAATTATAAATAAATCTTATAAAAGGTTATATGTGAGAATAAGCTTATCAAATAGGTTATTAATATAGTTATTTTTGTTATACATGATATTTAGTCACTTTATTGGAAGTCAAGAATTATGGTAAATGGCTTTTTGTCTAAAATTTAATTTCTTGAGACATGTTTCATATTATGAACCATGATATATTTGATATGGGGTGATTACTAACTAATGAATTTATTTTAATATATTAATATAATTCGTGGGGTTTTACAAGTCCCCTCAAAATTTAATTCCCCCTTGAATCTTATTTTACTCAAAGTTTTTCTTGTAAGTGAAATCATCCCCACCTCTTATTTTCATTAGGGAACCTCCCTTTTCCATGTTCATATGCATTGGATGATTTTTTTAATGTCCTTATCTATGCCTCAATAATTAATTAATTTCATTTTATACTAATTTTAATTTCACTAAAAAGTTTTAAATATTTTTTTAACATTTTCCATATGATTCATTTTTTTTAAGTGTGAAAAGAAATATTTTTAATGTTTTCTATGTGAACATGTCATTACGCAATTTTTTATTTTTCTATGAAACTTCCTCTCTGAAATTTATTTTTTTATAAAATAAATTATAATTCTCTATGTTTTATAAAATATTTCTTTTAGTCAATGGTATTTTTTGTTTCCATAGATATTTTTCTAATGCTTCTAAAAATTGTTTTCACGCATGTCAACATATTTTGACATATTTTATGTTATATTGAGTATATTATTCAAATTTTATCATCTACCTTTTTTCTATGCATGTATTATTAAATATTAATTTCTATCAAAATATTGAACCATCACTAACTTTTTCTTTCCTAAACATTCACTATGAATAGGAATAGATTTTCTACTAATACATTTCCTTTATGAATACCCTATTTTCCATTTCTTTGATTGAAGAGTGTTAACCTAGATGTCATACATTGATTGATTAGGGAAATTATTGACTTATCTATATACCCTTTATCTATATGGTGTAAATACCATATTCTCTATTATCTTTATTTAAGGGTATTTACCTATAAAGTTATTGAATATATTTGGATACCCGTTAATTCTCCATGGGTATATAATGTTATGGTTATTAATGGAATTATGAATGTTTTCCTTACATGGTTCCATTTGAAAAGGATATGAAAATCATAATATTTCTATGGATTTTTGTGATGTGATGAATGATTCATTTCCAGTGGAACTCATATGTATGGATAATGGTGGGTAGGGTCCTATATCACCCTCTAATTCATTACTTAATGTTTTTTGTCTCATGATATAATTTAGGGTGGGACTTCTTGGATATGCCCTCAAATTAAAGGCTGGTCCTTATTGGATTACAATCAAAACATAAAGGGTGGGACTTAATTTATATGCTCAAAATATGATGATACCTTGTTCTTATGTTTGTTCTAAAGTTATTTGTTATTATATATCTTAATGGCATGTTGCATTTACATTCAATATTCCTATGATTGTGATCCATGGATCATGTTTATTATCTCATGATTTCACACTCTTTTTTAGGGTATATATTTTTTTATTTGATGTTGTATGTCCTTCTATCATGATTCAAGGAAATGCTTTTTGTTCCATGTTCGTTTTAATAAAAAAATTAACTTCTTATGTTTTATCATATTCTTATTATCTAACCATTTGATGAAATATTTATAAGTTTTTTCCTTACTGAGTATTTGGTTCCATCCCTTTATTATGTTTCTATTCCCTAGGTTATGAAAATGATGATGACTTATGAAAGGTTTATAAGGGAGTCTAGTGTGGATAAATTATGGAGGAATTCTCAAAAGTGTTGTAGAATAATTTTCTTAATAGTTATTCCTTAAATACACTAAACCTTTAGTTCTTGGGATCATGATATGATTTGTGAGTTATAATTTTTATCATATGTAAATGATATAAAATGAAGATATGCTTAGATTAGGGTTGTTATAGATGGTATCAGAGAAAGTTTTAGTTATTTTTTAGGATTAGTTAAGTTATTTTGGGTATTAGGGTGAGGGAAAATTAGTCAAAACCTAAGTAATAGTTCTTAGGGATAAATTTATGTATAGGATAACATGCTAAAATTTTGGTAAATTAGATATTGTGTGGTTTCCCTAAAAATAAAATCCTTTTATAGATATTATAAGTGCATGTAGGCTCAAGTATATATGTACCTAGGGGTAGTAACCCTAAAAGGGGTGTATTTGGAATTAGCTTAATTATCACTTGGTGCGTGATAAAGAGGCCTAAATCCACACCTGGTATGACACACCCAGTGGACATTCTTTGGTTAATTCACATTCTATTTACAAACCATTATGAAGGATTTGAAAATATTTAGGTTAGAAAACCTAATTGGGAATGAATATGGATAATATATATTAAAACATAGAGATTAATGAGTTATTGTACATAATAATTGATGGATGATTTTATGGATAAAGGGTAAGTTGAAATTTGAGATCATATATTTCAATGATTTTTAGGTTTATAATATTATAAGAAGGTTTATAATAATTTTGGGACAGTTTTCTTTTATATTAGTCTAATAAATATAATATAACTCAACTAAAAGAAAAGTAGATTAAACTATAAGTATCAAAGGATAAAATGAAGGTTTTACTAGAGAATTCATCTTAATATTTATTTTTTGTATTCATATAATTATTTTATCTGATTTTATTGATAATAATTTTGGGTTTTAGTATTTGGTTGGAAACAAGATCATGAAAATGAAGCTATGAAAGGTATAACCTTAAGAACTCCTAAAAAAGCATATTTCAGATAAATAGTTTTCTAGTCTTACCAAGGATAATGAGGATTAAACCTAATTAAAAATTAAATCTGAATTCATGTATATATTACAGTCACCCTTAACTATTTCATTAGTTATGAATAATTCAAATTTTGAGAATGCAATTTATTTAAGGGGGGAAATGTAACGACCCAAAATTTCACTATGTATTTTCCTAAAATAAATATTATGTCAATATTTTATTATACATACAAAACCAAACTAAAACAAAACCATGATATGATAATTTCACGACCCATCCTAGTGGGGTCCATGCCATGACTCCCCAACCCGCCTCCAATAGGCTAGGGGCTGGTGATTAGCACCGAGTAAACATATCACTAACATGGGAGGCATTGTCTAAGTATTTGTACGCACACACACATCTCCAAGCCCAAAAAAACTAAAATGTAAAAAATCACTAAGGAACAAAATGCATGCATACCATTAAACCCAACCAACAGATTACGATAGGAAAGTAAAGTGCAGTAAAGTAAACTGGGCCAGAATACAAGCCCACCAAAAGAAAGAGTCTGAAAACTAAAAAGTCCAACCTATAAACAATAAGGTAATGGGACTGCTACTCAAATACATAGGAATACATTGGATTTCTTGAAATCACAAAGTTATGTATGGTCTTGGTCTTCCCAGGACTCTGTCAAAAGGTTTCTCATCTATATAAGAAATGACATGTACGGACAAAGCTTGTGCAGGGTTGAGTATAACAATACTCAGTAGGACACCCCAAAACAAAAAATAAATACACAAATTAAAGGTACATTCATCTCTATAGAGTATATGTATACAATACATATAATAAGAACATATCTAGATATACTTAGACCCAGACATATGGGGAGAAAAAAATGGGACTTTAGAGAGATGGGATACCTTCTCTCACTAAAACACTCAGGCGACTAGGGTTACCTCACCCGACTCCCTTGAACTCATCATCAATGGAATATTTACTCAATCCTAGGAGGTTTGATTCCCATCACTTTGCACCCCCTAAAAAGAAAAAGGTGCCCTATTTTCAAGAACCTATAATGGAAAAACATAAGGAGGATACCTCTGAAGAAAATTCTCACACTCGTGCTTTCTCTGGTAGATTCCATGGGATCTCATTTCTGGATGCGCTAAAGAATACTGATCTAAGCAAAGAAATTTTTATGAGGACTCCCCTTATCAAGAGGCTTGATGACGGTGGGTTCTTGGTAGAAGAAGATCCATATTCTATTCAACATCATACAAAATTGTGCAAATATTCTATCATGGGCCATATATTCTATCTAAAAGGTGACCATCTTTGGCCTTTATCTAAATTACATATGCGTATTGATCACTATTGGAATTCTTCGAACTAGAAATTGATCCCAATAGGAAAAGGTTATTTTTACATTCTTCTAAAATCAAAAGATGACATAAATAAATCTTGGAAGACTGGGAATATTAATCTAAAGCCGGTATTACTTAGAATTTCTTACTGGGACTCTTCTTTTAATCCGAACACATATAGGAATACAATGGCACAAGTTTGGGTAAAACTTCATCACCTTAATTGGTTCTTTTGGAACTCAAAAATTCATAATGATATTGTTTCCTACATAGGATCTCCACTAAAAATTGAAAACAGAACCTTAAATGCTGACCTATGACTCTTTGATAGAGTTGTGGTAGAAATTAACTTAGATTCAAAGCTGCCTAATACAATCAATTTCACTGTTAATGTCTACAAAACTGAAATTTGAATTCAATATGAGAGGAAGCCTCCCTTATGTGATATTTGTAAGATCATTGGTAATACAATCTCTAATTGTATGGTGATTAGAAGAAAAGTAATACAAGCAATTGAAAATGATTGGAAGTAAATAAGGAGAAATAGGAAAGATAAATCTCCCATGATGGATATACCTAAACCCCCCAAAAAGAAAGCAGAAATCTGGGTCAAAAAAACAATTTGACACATATAGGGGATAACTCAGGTATAAATTGGGTAGATGTTGCTGAAAAAGAAGACAACTCCATTAAAGACCAACATATCTTAGAATAAATATAAAATCTAGTTTTAGACACTATAAGGATTTACAATGAGAAGGAAGAACACAACACTTTTCAATCTAGTCAGATCTCAAGATCTATCCTCTTCTAAGATGCTCATAACCTGGGTAAGAAGGACAATCCACATGAACAAGTGAAATGAAATACATGCAACACATGCACTGCAACTCCTCATAATTGTGATTTCCCTAAAACATTTTTAGTGAAAATTGTGGAGGAATTAACCCTATATTCGGGTACTGGAAAAATCTAGAACCCCTACCTTTTACATGTCATAGATACTTCAAAGATAAAGAATGAATACAACAACAAAACATATGTATTTTACTCTCCTTCCCATGCTCAAGGCACATATTTTTTCTCTACAACTCAAGATTCTACTAGACACACTAGAAAATATGAAAAAATCATGACTAACTAGAAGTACATCCAGGATAAAACACAGACCGCTACTACTAAACTGACTAAAACTATTACCAAGGAATTGGAATCTATTAATCCATTGCAGGGAACTACACCCTTGGTATAGGTTCCCATACAAATATAGAAAGTCAATGACCTCACTAAGCAGATTTCCATACAGAAATATGGGGTGGATAAAGAAAATGACCCAGGTACAACCATCTCCACTGCTGCAAATTCCTATTTTAATGGGTCTCAACCTGTTTAAAGTAGTGATGGTATTGTTTATATGATGTTGTGCAACATGAAATATACATACCCAGCCCATAAGGAATCAAAAACACAACATGCTAACAAAGACACTTGTTTAAGGAAAAATAATGAAATCAAAATGAAATATAATGAACTAATTTCTACTCTCTCTACTCAAACTAAATCTATTAGTAGTCCTACTCATTCCAGGAAACCGAATCTTAATCCTAAGGCAGCCCAGGATGAATCTTAGTCTTGTAATATTGTTGTCATGGCATCAAAATCTGTTGAACATGCATTATTGAAATAGGAATCTAAGCTCATGCAGGTTATGAATGACCATATGGATCAGATGCAGTGTTTCCCAACTGATCAGGACATTTTCAAAAAGTAGAACACAGACACTTCAAAGGCTCCAGGTACATCTTCTCTGCCTATATATAGTGAGTACTACTCTCTAAGGTCTGGAAATTATATTTCGAACCATAATTACAATGCTTTATTGTTGTATTCTAAGAGAAATATAGACTCTTCTAGTAGTGATCCAATAATATAACCTACAAAGAAGAACACCGCTATATCTTGCATTAAACAGGATCAGAGCTCTAATAATATATAAGAGGTTAGAAGTTCTTCTAGAAAAAAAGGCTCTAGAAAAAAGAAAAATGGGAGTTCTAACTCTAAACACAAGTCTTAATGAAGATCCTTTTTTTTGGAATTGTTAGGGTATTGCTAACTCTGACACCTTCATTGTGTTAAAGAGAATGATTGACATTAATCAACCTTAATTATTTTATATTTCAGATCCAAAAATTACTTATTCCTCTAAGTACTCATATTTATGTCCAAATAATTATGTTTTTACTAGTGTAATCATTAACAACATCAATGTTTAATCTCTATGTATGTTTTCACATTCTTCTCTACGGATATTAGTATTTTCAATATCTCTAACCATATTTTTACATGAAACTTTAATATAGATGACAAACATATTTTCTACTCATTTTTTTATGCTAATAATAGATACCAAGAAAGGAGAATGCTTTGGAATGATCTCTCTTATCTTGGCACTAACATTAATGCTCCCTGGTTTATTATGGGTGACTTTAATGCCATTCTAAAATAAAGCGAGAAAATTGGACCTTCTCATGATCCTATCTCGACAAGGGAATTTAAAGCCTCAATAGATGACAACAATCTCATTGAAATTAATCTCATTGGTGCAAAATACACTTGGTATAGAAGACACTACAACAAATTAGTTGCCTCCAGGTTGGATAGAGCCTTCAAGAATATCTCTGCTTTAGATAAATAGGACACTATATCCAACACCACTCTTCATAGGGTAAACTCTGATCATCACCCAATCCTGGTCAGTGTCTCCACCAAAGACATGAAACCCCATTTTCCTTTTAGATTTAACAATGTGTGGTTCTCTGATGATGAGTGATCTCATATCATCCAAAACTATTGGTCCTCAATGTATCATAACAATGATGTCTCTGATTGTAATCTCAAATTAAAACATCTCAAAAAAACTCTAAAAACTTGGTGCAGCTATAAATCCAAACATATTAATAATGACATCATGATTGTTGAGAAATATCTCAATGATATTAAAAATGTAAACACCAACTCTGACCTCAACACTGACCCTACTCAAGAGCTAGGCATTGTAGTCAAACTCAAATCATTGCTCACGTTCAAAAAAAATATGAGAAAACAATCATTTAAAGTTAAATGGTTAACAGATGGTGACAGAAATACTAAATTCTATAACTCTCTTCAAAGAGTTAGGAATGCCTACAGGCCTTTAACCTTTTTAGTGGATGGGGACAGGCTCCTTGACAATGAAGATGACATCGCTCATCATATCATCTCCTAATATGAATCCATCTTCAATGGTCCTGATATAAACAAATACCTCCTACCTGAGGTCATTCCTCTAGTGATCACTGATGAGGATAACTCTTTCCTTCTCAACACCCTATTGGATCGTGAAATTAAAGACATTGTCT
Source organism: Viscum album (assembly GCA_963277665.1). Taxonomy (NCBI): domain Eukaryota; kingdom Viridiplantae; phylum Streptophyta; class Magnoliopsida; order Santalales; family Viscaceae; genus Viscum; species Viscum album. The sequence continues at coordinate 521,044,884 of OY728141.1, forward strand.
TTAGTATGAATCCCAATAGTGCTCTAGGTCCTAATGTCTTCAACAATGGTTTCTTCCAATATTATTGGGTTGTGATTCAGAATGACATTTATAAACTTTTAAAATCCTTCTTCTCTAATGGGGTTCTTCCTAACACTCTGAATGCCCAGTTTCTCAATTTGATCCTAAAAGTGGATAATGCTTCTGAGATTCATTTTTTTAGACCCATTTATCTTATCAAAACTCTTTTTAAAATTATCACCAAAATAATTTCCAATAGAATTTTCACTCACACTGAAAAAATTGTCTCCTAGAACCAATTTGGTTTTATAAAGGGTAGATCCATTCAAGACTGTATTTCCCTTGCCTCTATGTGTGTCAATAATATAAATAAAACTAATAGAAGAGGCAACATTGTTATTAATCTTGACATCAGAAAATACTTTGACACCATAGATGGAGTTTTATTTTCAAAGTCCTTTAAGTTTTTGGTTTTAACGCCTTTTTTATCACTGCAATCAGAACTCTATTCAACTCGGAATCTATCACCATTTTGATCAATGGCTCTCCCAAGGGCTATTTTAGATGCACCAAAGGTGTTAGGAAAGGTGACCCCTTATCTTCCATAATCCTCTCGATATTAGAATACTACCTCAGTCGTCTAATCATCTATTTGGTGGACCAAAACAAACTAAAGCCAATACATGTATCTAGGATTTTTAATGCCCATACTCATCATTTTTATGTTGAAGACATCATCATTTTCCTTCAAGGTGATAAAAGAAACATTCTTAATCTCAAACATGCGCTCTCACACTATGAAGAGGTCTCTGGTCAAACCATTAGTTGGAACAAATCCTGCATCTTCTTTGGGAAGAACTTTACACTTGGTAGAAAATGCAACATTATCAGTGACCTAGGTCTGAAATAAGGTATACTCTCTTTCACTTATCTTGGTGTTCCCATTTTTTGGGGAAGACCCAAATCTTGTCACTTTGCGACTATTTTTGACCAAGTTCTAAACTAGCTATCTTCTTAGAAAGGAAAATCTCTCTCTATGGCAGGTAGGAATTTCCTTCTTAAATCCTATATTGTCCCCAATATGGTTTACTCCATGATGGTATACAAATGTCCTACTAGTTTCATTAAAAAAATGAACACCGCCATAAATAATTTCATCTGGACTGGTAGTATTCTGGAAAGAAGACTTGTGATTGTTCCTTGGTAAACTTGTTTCAAGCCCATTGAAAATGGTGGTATTTGTATAAAAAATATCAAATACATCAATGAATACCTTAAAGAAAGACTCGCTTAGAACCTTTTTCACAATACTTTTGAAGCTATTACCATTCTAAAAAATAGGTTCCTTGACAAACTTAAAACGGGAAATTCAATTTTCATTAATTCTTCAATATGGACTTCCATAAAATACTCCTTTACAAAGATTATGAATAATTCCATATGGATGGTCTCCAGAGACTCATCCATGAAATTTTGGTTGGATAACTGGACTGTAAAGCCTTTAATTTCCGTGATATCCCCCGATCAAGCTCCTGATAATACCAACATCTCTATCAGAAACATTTTAAACTCTCTTCATGATCGCCTCCCTGATAATATTCTGAACATCATTGAAAAATACTCTTTTCCTCACACTAATGATTTATTAACTTTGGAACCTTCTCACAATGGTATGGTAAAATCAAAAAATTTCTATAATCATTATTTATGTAACTATGAGAGCGATTGCATATGGTTAAAACACTTCAACAAACCTTGGATTGAACCTTCGATATTCAATCTCATCTGGCATCTTGCTCAGAACAAAGTTCCCACTGAAATTTTCCTCTAATCTTTTGGTATCCAACTCTGTTCTAAGTGAAAAATATGTAATAAACACAGAGAAGATATGATCCACCTCTTTCACTCTTGTGTTACTGATACTTCTATTTGGAACTATATTCTTGACATTTTTTACTATAGATGGTTGATTATTGATTCCATCAAAGATCAAAAAAAATGTGTAGAAATGGAAGGATCTCAGAAAATCAAGAACCTATTCCTTGTTGCGGTTGCTGAGCCCCACCATGTGATCTAGTATTATCAGAATTCTATTATTCATAACAATCACTCACTCAATCAAAATGAAGGTCGGATAAAGATCCTCATTGACATATATGAAGTTTCCTTGATACAAAAGGGACATTACCACAACACCATGCATGACTTTGGGATTCTAAAATGTCTAAGTATTATCGGTAATTTCTGACAGTCACATCGCACTCTGGAGGTGTTATGGAGAATCCCCCTACCTAGATGGATCAAAATCAATATTGATGGCGCCTCCAAGGGAAATCTGGGACCTGCAAGATGTGGTGATATTTTCAGGAATCACCACGGTAAGATTCTTGGATGCTTCATGGGTAAATATGGAATTACCACCTCCCTTGAAGCTGAGATGCTGAGTTTGATACATGTTGTTTCCTTTTCCAAGCTTTTTAGTTGGAATAACCTATGGATTGAAAGTGACTCGATGACTATCGTTCAAGCGATTTAAAATAGCATAACACATCTTTATTGTCCAATTACTACCTGTTGGATGGAATGAAATTGTTTTCTCATCGATATTAACTATATCATCACACATGTTTATCGATAAGAAAACATGATTGCAGATGGTCTGGACAACATGGGAGTAAATCAGGACATTACCTGGTGTGAAGACATTCTCGATGCTCTTATTTACTTTCATGAAAAAGATTGTAATATGATCTCGTATTTTAGACTCCTGTAATCTTTCTTTTAATAATATTTATGCTTTGGTCATTTTTTTCCAAGGCATCACCTTTTAAAAAAAAATACTCAGACCCAGACCCTTAGTCTAGAGGTAAGTCACAATCGTTGTATACCAACACTAGAGATCCAGTCTGAAGATTCCACAAAACAACTCATCCGGGAACACACACTCCTGAGTCTTATATCATTGATGATTTATGACTGAGAAGTATTGTTCATCGGGAACTATCATGAGATAGATACATTGATCGATCTGAAGAGAGATATGATACACTCGTTCCATGAGTAATCACTCCATGAGTGGGGAAGATCATGATACATAGATGAGGATCACTTACAGGGTCATGGGGTGATACCATGACTCATCCAAATTCACCTGCTAAGTAGAGGATATACATCCGATAGGATTGTTCACACTGATACCAAGACTCTAATTAGAGCACAATAATAGATATAGGATCCTGCTCTAGGCCTCTCAGAGTGGATTCCTGACTATATCTAGTAAAATCCTACTGAAGGGACCATACTCCTGTGAATAAAAAATGATACTGACTAACCTTCACAGGAACAAGAAATGGAACTAACCAAAATGAAACTTATCCAAGATACAGTGGAAAAGATATTCAATCCATGTAGGATGGGGTACACAGTGTGTAGTAGGGTCACACGCCATGTCCCTTGACCTCAGGTACTTCCCATGTTCAACAGACTGTGTTATCATAACATGTCATGTATAAGAGGTATACACAGTGTGTAGAAAGGCTCACACGTCATTTCCTACTATATGGGGTCCACTCGTGTACTCTATTTTTGTGCCAGTACATGATGTAAACCCATGTTCGCCTACCCATGTTCCATTACATGGGGTAACCCATATATCCAGTCTGGGTCTGGCCGTGTGGTGGGGTACACACTGTGTTGGAAAGACATGTAATCCACCCTGTGTCTGTGTAGCTATCGAGATACATTTTGTGCCTCAGGGAAGGGGCCAAATTCCGTGTGAAATGGACCACACATCGTGTGATACTTTTCCACCTCCTGAAACCCTAGCCGCCACTGAGTGGGGGCCACACACCGTGTAATCTAGACTATATGCCGTGTTCTATGGAATTTTCTAGAAACCCTGGTCCGCACTTTGTCATATCCTCCACTTCTTCGACCATCATTTCCAGCCATGTCTGGTCAAGAAACTCGAGATTCAGGGTCATCTAGTCCCTCCATCACTAAATCGGTAATATTTGAGCCTTAAATCAACTCAGAAAACAAGATTGCTGTTATTCATCATTTCTATAGAAGAACAAGAAATCGGAAGCCACCTTCATTAGATCCACTACTAAAATGATCATCACACATCCATAGATTCATACTAATGTCGTATCTCCAATTTTGGATCATTGCTCTACAAAACAAAGGAACAAAGATCGTTTATTTGTAAACCAAGAAGAATGTGAAGAATGAGAAGAATTTTGGGGGAGAAAAATCACATGGAACAATCCAAGGAACGAACCTAGGTCGTTGTTTATTTTGGCCTTGTTCCATTTCATAAGAATGATCAAGATAAAAAAATAGTATAATCATCCCTAAATTCTTGAAATCAAACCCTCCTACAAGAACAATCGAACCGTGGGTCAACCTGTTTTTGGGTTGATCCGCGTTCATCATCAATTCTAAGAATAGGGAAATAAGAAATTTTAATCATAATTCCCTTCCTAGGGTTTGGATCATTCAATGTTGAGTATTCTTTTTAAATGGAGATCCATCAAGAACGATCATGAACCACCATCTCATCATCGTCTGTTGAGAGGTTTCTCCAAGACTTTTCTCTAGATCTTATAGGGATTTCTCTAGGGTAGTGAATTATAACTACGAGTCCCTTATAAGCTGTTTATTAAAAATAAATGCATCACTGCATCACTGTAACATTAAAATAAAATAAATCATTAATTAATTTTATTATTTAAACGTCCAAAAACTAACTTTCATAGTCGACCTGCATCGGCTGATGTTAGGCTGCGCCTAAGGTAAAGTCGATGCTTTGAACGCAATGGTGCCCTAGGATTTCTGATCCTAGCACCCATTTATAATTTATTCAAATTTTTAAGGAAAATAACTCACAATCTACCTTTAAATATATTTAATATATTTCAAACATGTATTCTGAGCACACCGGGCCTCTAAATTCCATGCTATCTTAGCACCTGGCCTCGAATTAATTCTATATAATATTTAAAAATAATGCACAGAAAAAAATACGAGACATTAGAGATAAAATAAAATATTAATATTATAATATATTTGTCAAATTAGTGGGTATAAAAGGAAGTAACCATATTATGAAATCTATGAAGAAAAGGGAAAGAGATGGAATCGGGTGGTATAAGTCGCTCTTATGAATCTCATTTGTCCAAGGATAGGGAGGAGTAGCTTAAATAGTGTTTTCCCTATACAAATACCAAACTAAACTCCAAAAATTATGATATGATTGAAATTTAATGTCAGAGAAGTTCAAGCTCATATAAATTACTGCAATATCCTTGAAAGTGGAATCACAACCCTCAATTACCACCAGAGATTACCTTATGATCAAATATTATGTGGAGTTCCTAAGGGGTTACATATCTAGAAATTAGAATAATATAAACATGCAATTATTAAGTTAATAAGTTTTTATTACATTTATTTTATACATTTCACATTTTTACTTTTAAATAAAATGAAATTTTATTTACTAACACATTGATAAAATTAATAAGATCATTTTACTCTTAAAATGTATTTTTTAAAAAAATTGGATTTTTATGTATTTTATTTTAAGAAAATAAATATAAAATAAATAAGATGTATTTTTTATAAGAATAATTTATTAACATAAATATATTTATTAATTGATAGTAAATAATAATAACAATAGTTGAAATTTTAAAAATTTATTTTCTTACAAAGTTTTTTTTCATTATATTTATATTTAAAAGTTAAATTCTCAAATTTTAGAATTTTAATTTGAAAAAAATAGATTAATTTATATATTTATAATAAAAATATTTTATTAGGATAAATTTTTAAGATTTTTCTAAAAGGATTGATTTTTAAATTAATAGTTAAAAATACAGTATTTACAAATACCATGACTTTTATGACATTGTTAGTATATAAGTATCTCTTGAAAATTTATTAAACTATTTTCTAAAAAAATATATGTATTTTATAAAAGGAATTTTAAATTTAAAAATATTAATTTTAGTTTATAAACCCATGTTTGATATTTTTGAACTTAAGTTACACTATTCTCTAAAACTGTTTTTAATACATTATACATTTATTATTTCAAAATTAATTTTTATCACTTTTTGAAATTAAATCTAATAAAATGGATTTAAAATTTGGAAATAGAAATTTCGTATTATTTAATAATTACAATTTTATTTTTATGCATAAAAAATAATTACTTAGGTAAAAATTAGTTATTGCGATAAAAACCAAAAGGGTAGAAAAGGGTTAACCGAAGGAGTAAAAAGAATAACATGTTAAAAACATATTTATAATGGAATCTTTGAGGTAAGAATCAACCAAAACTTATCTCCAATATATTATTGTATATTTTAAAGTCTTCTTTACATGTGAAATATGTTCTATCCTTATATTAAGATGAAATAATTTCAAAAATTTCATTCTCACCACTTATAAAAGTGGCCTCTTGCCACCCCTTCAAGACAAATATAAATTTTGGGTTTATCTTATAAATATACCCTATTTCATTACCCTAGAATCATATTTAACTTCATTAGTCTTCTAGAACAATATTTTTTCCTAACTTCTCCCTTTTAAAGGAGTCCTCCAATAGAAAACTCAAAATTCTCAATGTAAGCACTAACATTTCCCTAACATTGTTTCTTTTCTATCCTTACCTTTCAGATATAATTTTCTAAATATTATATGATTAATTAATTATTTCTATTATTTCTATCCCAACTAGTTTAAATACCTTGATATGGGGTTGAATCATGGTATGACATATTAAAACAACTGCCCCTTCAGATCTTGTTTCATCATTAAATAAAACACTCTTCTCTGTCTTTCTTGTAGAAATATATGAGTAGAATTGAAATAATAAATGAGAAACAAAAATTTTACTTAGTTTAACCTCAATGGGATATGTCCAAGGATTATAAAAATTAAATTTTCCTATGTTCCAAATCCACTAAAGTGTATTGTTTTTACGAAGTTTGGAGAGGACTCGTTGTCCCTCCTAGTTTACAACCAATCACAATTTGAAAGATCATTTCTCTATCAACTAAAGTGTTCTCAAACCTCCTTCAGGTTATTCTTATTTTGATCACTTGAATTTATATTTTTGAAACCTCATTTTTTGCATCATTAACTTACACTTTCATCCACTTGATTAATACCACTTTACCACAGATTTACTGGGAAATACCTTTTCAATACTTTTACGATGCTTGCTACTTTCATGAAACTCATTGTTTCATGAAGCTCACACAACCTTCAAGAAACTGCCTAATTATTCACAAGAATATTCTCCTTTTATGAACTCACAACATTTTTGAAGCTCCCTTCTTTCATAAATCTCACACTACTGGAAATCCTAGCTATACCAATACCCTTATTCCAATGGTTTTAAAAAAAACCATTGGCATAGGGAGTCTTATCCCAATGGTTCATCATAACCATTGGGATAGGCCATTTTATATAAGTCTATCCCAACAGTTTTTTAAAACCATTGGGATAGAGTTTCCCCAAATGCAGCATGCATCCAACCTCCTCATTCTTGAATTGATATGTATTTTTTCCTACCTGAGCACTCTTCTTCTTCCCAACCAGTGAGCGATCCTCTTCTTCCCAGTCGGTGATCCATTCTTGGTTTAAGTCATTCGGTTTATTCCACTTCAAATTGGTGAGTTCTAAATGATTTATATCTTCTTCCTAGATTTATTTTTCCTTTTCATCTATGATGTTTAGTTTCATTCCCTATCCACTAAAATCTATCATCTATTAAGGTTTTTATTTGATTATTATTGAATATGAAATTGGCATGTTCCAAATACTTTATATATTCTAAGGGTGGTATATCTTTCTAGAGTTTGTCAAAATAGATGGAATCTTACTACTGAATCCATCGGGGTTTTTCTAGGTAAGTTAGTAAAGTGAGTTGATAGGTGTTATTGTCACATATAATTGACTGCTATGTCTAGTATGAACATATACACTAATTATTTAGAAAATATCTAATGTGTTTGTTGGAAAATAGAATGAGGCATATAGGGTGTTATGAAATATTTCTAGTTCAAGTGTGGTGTTGGCACAATCATTGCTAGAGTGTGGTATAGATTCAGACCATGTATCGAGATTCAGTGACCAATGTTGTTCACAAGAGATTCATGTGAAGACTTCTTGGTGTAGATCAATGTTATAGAGATGATTTTATAACAACATAAACAAGTTTTTATCGGTAGAACTGAAGGAAGAAATATTTTTATGATCTTTATATAATGATTTCCAATGTATTTAATGATATATACATGCTATATGATTATTTTAATAAAGATATAATATGTATGGCTCTATAATACATGATAAATCTTGATAATATTATTTTTCATACATATTATTACATTTTAGGTTTTATTGTGAAATGATTGAGAAAAAATATAGTGCTAAAAGGGGGTGTTTCAAAGCTAGGATCTAGGTACATCATCCACCAATATGGTTTTTTTTATTCCCTAACCATTAGAGACACTATACACCTCAACCTCATCTATATTAGCTTGATTAATATTTTATTAAATATTTAAAAATTAAATATAACTTGATTAGGTGATGGAAAATTATTTTATATTATTATAATGTTAAATAAAATTAACCTTTGTGATAAAAAATAATTATATATCAATAGGGTAAATCATGTTAGCATATTGAATAATCCTTCACTATTATAAAAATCCTTATAAGGGGTATTATATTGTGTATTGTAAAAGCCTAAAGTGTTGTAGAGTGTATTAAGAGGGAAATTACTTGAATAGAATTAACTATTGGAGTGTAAAACAATATGGAAATCCCACTCACATTATTGTATAAACCTTAATAGTCAATGAATATCCACACAAGGGTAATCTTATCACATCCTATAAGATAGCCTAGATTATTAGAATACTCATATATATAGGAATTTAAACTCAAATAGCAGCCTATATAAAACCATACAAGTCCCATGAAAGTCATTAACAATAAATAGAATAAAAATTATAAATACAAATCAACAAAAAAATGACTTTTTCCAATATGGATACCTTAAAAAACACACCATATAAAAATATCATCTTCAATTGTGCATAAACTATTTAACATATGTGACCTATTGTGATAATATGTTTATCATAAAAATATCCTACTATGAAATCATTGATCACCAATACTATAATTTTGATTCCCTACACTAAGAAAATACCTTTACTTGAGGGTAATCATTGATTAGAAATATCATTAATTATGTAATACAATGATCTCTATAAATTTATACTTAATCCCAACTGTTTTATCATAATTACCCAATAGAGATCTTTATTTATAAAATTATTTTACATCACATCCACTATGTTTCACACAATCTCCAAATTTATTCCTTGTTATGATTACCCACTAAATAAACTAAATTGAAATGAATTGATCATACCCTAAGAAAACTAAATTATACCAAAACAACCTAACTAGGATTGAAAATAAATAAACTAAATATATTAACCCTTTAAACACTGAAACCTAATGTAATTAAAAAATATTATCTATATCATAACTAAACCAACTTGACCAAACCAACTGAATTGAATTGAAATGAATTTATATGACCCAAGTAGAGTTGAGTAGACCTAAACTACACTAAACTGCATTAAACTGAACTAAAATAAAAATAAGTAAACTAAATTGAACATAACAAAAATAAATTCTATAGTAATGATAAAAAATTAACTTCATTGAAAAATATTTAATAAAACCCTAATATTCATCCACCGACCCAATCCAAATAAAATAACCAAACCCAACCAAACTAAATCGACCCGAACTAAACTAATAATAAACAAATAGAACTGACTAAACATGATCTAAATCAAATAGAATATGGTTAAATAGAAGTAGTAATATTTTATACATGAATTTATTAAAAATTATAATATTTTTTAAATAGTGAATATAATAAGAGAAAAAAAAGAAATTATAAACACAATTTTGTATAGTATTATGTATAGTTATGACTCATTAATATAATTAAATTCAATATCATGGTTTTATATTTATAGTATTTTGTTATATATATAGTATTTTTTTGTCTTTTATATTATGATTATTATATTTTTTATTAAACTTAAATCTTATTTAATTGATTTTATGAAATGAAATATAACAATTTTTTATAGAATGGATAGAAGTTGGATGTATCAAACTAATCGGATCTCAAGCGATTTTCAAAACAAGTTGGAGATATTTTTAGATTTTTAATTTGAAAATACTTCAAATAGTGGTCACATACACTTCTCATGTTATAATTATGCTGTAAGACCTTGGTTGAGCTATAAATAAGTTAGATACCATATAACCAAATATATTTTTCAAAAAAACTACTATGTGTGGTATTACAATGGGGAAAATGGAATCTCAAGATTCTCATGATCCAAATGAGAGGAATGGATTAGAGAATTTTTTAGATGACCGATTTCCATTTATTTTTCATCATGATAAATCAAGGATGTCAATCCATGAATAATTCGATACAATAACACATGATGCATCTAATGAAAATTATGATACTGAAAGGGTGAAAAAAATTGAATGATGCTTCCACAACTCTAGTATATCAGAAATGTGGTAAATGAAAAGGATAGAATTTTTAATCTGATTGTTTCAGGGGAAAACCATATATGGGATTTCTAATACTTTCATTGATTATATTCTTGCATTTTTTAAGTAATTACTTCCATATGATGCAGATATTCCCTCAAACCACCATATGTCATGGAATTTAGTTGAGGAACTTGGATTGTCAAAAATCAAAATTCATGCTTACTTGAAATATTAAAGCTTATTCTGGGAGGAAACTACTAAACAGAATCCAAAAGATAATGGAACACCATATCATGTGACACATAAAGTAATGTGGCACTTTCCATTGATATCTAGACTCCATAATATTTTCATGTCTAATTAAATATCAATAAAAATGTGATGGCATGATATCAAGAGAAAGAAGAATAATGATGAGTTGGTTTACCCTTCATATGAATTTCCATAGCAGAGATTTGATGATAGATATCCTGATTTCACATCTGATGTGTGTAATTTGTTGTTGGGTATTTCATGTGATAGATTTAATTCATTTATAATGATACTTACTTTGCATAGCACATGGCCAATTTTCATACACATTTATAACCTACCTCCATGGATGTTTATGAAAAAACCTTTCACTTTCCTGAGTATACTCATATATAGACCTTCTGATCCTAGTAATGATATATATGTATACATGTAACATTTAATAAAATAGTTGAAACATATTTGGAATTTGGGAGTGCGCATATATGATGAATGTTTGAAATAAATATTTTATATGGGTGTTATGTTTATGTGGAAGATCAATGATTTTGTTGCTTATGAAATAATATATAGATGGAGCATGAAGGAAAAACTATCATGTCCTATTTTTATGAAGAATAAAAAATCCATAATACAAAAATATCACCATAGTTTTAGTTTTATGGTACATTGATGATTCTTTCCAATGGACCATCCATATAGGAATAATCATTGAATAATTGACAATACCATGGAGACTAACAATCCATCTCAGCATATGTATGGAACTGATGTGCTTAATGAATTTCAAGATTTCATTTTTTTATTCGGTAAGGGTTATATGAAATTTAGAAAGATGAAGAATTTTTCCATTGAAACCTGTTACAATCGGAAGAAGAGAATTATCTTTTTTGAGTTGCCTTGTTGGTCAATCAATTTGTTATATCATTACTTAAATATAATACATTTTGAAAATAATATATGTGAAATGTTTCTTTCAATTATTCTAAATTTCAAGGTAAAGACAAAAGATGATTTATGATCTTGTCATGACTTAGTGGATTGGGGCATCAGAACATAATTGCATCTTGTGTGTATCAGTGAAAATAAATGGAAAATTATGAGTGCTTCTTATGTGATGAAACCTATGGAAAAAAATTCTAAAAGTACTAGAGACTATTAAAGTTCATGATGGATATTTAAGAAACATATCAATACAGGTCAATAAAAGAGATTTGAAGAGGAAATCTTTAAATTTGCATGATTATCACATTCATCTACATGAGTTGATTCTAATATCAATCTTTCATCTTATTTCCCATAATGTAAGGGTTTCATTTATTTTTTTATTCCATTTTTTTAGATATCTTTGTGCTAAGAAGTTTTTAAAGTATTTCTTGCAAAAAATGTTGGTAGAGGCACCATTAATTTTATGTGAGTTAGAGAAAATATTTCCTCCATAATTTTTCACATGCATGTTGTATCTAACTGTCCATATTCCAAAAGAAATACTTCTTAGAGGACCTATTGATTTTCATTGGATGTATCCAACTAAAATAAATATGTTCACATTGAACAATTATGTCTATAATAGAAATCATCTCAAATGTTATATCATGAAAGGTTACTTAGCTCAAGAATGTATGGATTTCTATTAAATGTATTTGTTGGATCTAACTATGAGATGAAATAGACCAATGAAAAATGAAGAATAATAGTATGAGAAAATTGAACCCAGTTTTCCATCACTTCCCCAAATAGGGGGAATTACTGGATCATATACATTGACCACATTAACCCTTGAAGAGTGGGAGATGGCACATCACAAAATTTTGTTTAATTTTGATTTTTTTGATGACTACATCAAGTAAGTAAATTGAACATGTATATCTTATGTCATCTCATGTAATTTTACATATCTACTAAACTATTTCTATTTTTTTAAGGGAACATAAAAAATGATAAGTAGAAAGCATCATTCTTTATATTTGATAAAGAGGGAGAATTTTCATAAAAAATAGATTTTTGCTTGGTTGAAATCGAAGGTATAAATATTTCTATAATAAATTAATAAAATAAATATTAAATTAAGTTTAATATTCATTTATATTTTAGGTATTGATTTTTCTTATTGACTCTTTCTTTGAGGAAATGAAAGCTTTGCATTTTGGTCCTAATTCTGTGGTTCGTGAATGAAAATCAATTCTGATCAATGGGTACAGATTTATTATCATTTAATGTGAAAAGAACATAAGAACACAACATGATGGTGTTATGGTAACCACTACAATAGACTCTTATGCCAGTGCATTGGATAGTATACCTCGATTTGAAAATGTATCTTATTATGGATTCATTGAGAAAATACTAATATTATATTTTTACTCTCATGGTCAAGTCACTATGATGGAATTTCAATGGTTTTATTAGATGATGAGGCATGGAACATTTATTGATGATTTTGGATTTCAAGTTATTGACATGACTCACACTCTTGCTACTGATGAACCGTATGTATTTGCATCAATGGAAAAACAAGTTTTTTATGTCAAATATCATATTAAACCTAAATTTTGATCATTATTTAAGTAATCCCATGTTATATTTTTGATTATGTTGATGATGGAATTTACACCATCCCTTCTCCCATTATCCATGATCCATTTATTACTAATGATAACTCCAATACTTCAATTTTTAGACTTGATTATGAACCTGAAGTTGTGGTGGGAAATATATAGAATCATCCATATATGTTCTTAGTTATTTTGGTTTATCTCAACTTGGGTTTTTTAGGTTGGTACTATACTAATTGATTTACTATTGATTTAAAATATTTTGTATCCAACTTGACCTTCATGTGCATTTTCAATATTTACTAGTTGAATTTTTCTTTGAGTTTCATTTTTTACTATTGAATTGAACTATATTAAAACCTACCAAACCAAAAAAACTGAAAAAATTAAATTTTAACAACAAAAAAAAGATGAAATTAATTTTTCACATTAAACTAGTTGATATGAAAATCAAAATCAATGAAAATAATGACATAACCAAAAAATAGAAAAATAACCTAACCCAAAATATGAACCAAATGACATAAGATAAATAAAAATGGATAAATGGCCTAATAAATTGAAAAAAAATGAACCAAATGACTTAAGACAAATAAAAATGGATAAATGGACCAATAAATTGACCATAATGAACCAAATGACCTAACTAAAATTGAATTGGATCAAATTGAAAATAGAAGAAAACTATATCATACCCATTCTAAACATGATAATTTTAATGTATTTATTTTTCTATGACATGTATTATATTTTGATATACTTATCACTCGATATAAAATGTTATTTTTATATCAATATGCATCTTGTATTTGGTTTGACAAGTAGTATTCCTTAGTTAATTCATGCCTCATATTATTTCTTATTTGGGTTACACATTAGTTATGGATTTTTAATTAATTTCATTTTTTTCAAATGAAAAAAATAAAAACTATTGAGGAGATATGAAGAAAAAGGATGGAAGACAACAATCACTGAATGAGTGAGATAGAAGTCCCTCCTTTAGTGCCTGTAGTGAGTATTTTATTTCAAATATATTTATATATATCAATAACATATAATGTCATGTGATTAATTTTTTTAACTTTTAATTAGGATCCACCACTAAGGTTCTCGTTATTCACCAACTAGCCTAGTGGTTTCATTTATTAGGCTGGTGATATGAGGGAGGTGTTACTACAGCTAGAAACTTGAGTCAGCATACCTAATCACACCTCTTCCCTCCCCCTAACATACCATCTACCACATCTTTTGATCCTGTAGTGTTTTTACAGACACTCAGGATATTTAAGCCACCCATGTTTACACCACTATTTTCAACTGTCCCTCCTCACCTATCATTACCGTATATAATGATAATTATTAACCCTCATCCATAATATGTATTTACACAACCATTGATCGCACTGCGATTTCCTATTCATTTTTACCCTTACACCACTATGTTAAACTGATTTTGTATTGTAAATTTCAATTATTATAACAAATTTCACTTCATGATTGATTAAAAAAATTAATATTTATCACTATTAAAAAGGTAATTTTCACTTGATTTGATATTTTCATTATAGGTGGAGGTGATTTGTAGGATCCACAATGAAGTTCAAGAAATGCAGACCAAACTGCGCATGAATCCAAGCACACCTGTGGACTCAACCACACACTTCTACTAATATTTGAATCCATTTTTTCTTTAATTTTTTTATATGATCCAAAATTTAGTGGGATAAAACTTTAATTAATGAACACAAGCCCAATTATTCCATTAAGAGTCCCAACTAAAATGATCTATCCAATAAAATGAATCTACATGGAGTCAAAAGTTTGACTCTATATTTTGGACATATCTCTTATTATATACATTATATTGACTCAAACTTTGACGTGGAGATAGAGAGGAGGTTGGAAAACAAGTTTTTAGTTTCTTTAAAAGAGAGATAATATTTTCTAGTGGCCTAAAACTATTTTCCAAGTGGTTTATAGAAATTAGGGTTTCCAAAACCCCTCCCATTTTTGGCTATAAAAGAACACCTTGGGCACGACATTTAAGAGTTCGACCGGGAGGAAAGGTAATACCAATTAGAAGACCAAAAGGAGTCTTCTAATAATTCCTAGAAGATGTTGAGGCTATTTTAAGTTCTAATCCATCATATTTTCTTCCTCCCCTCCCATGGAGTTCTAAACTACTTGTGATCACCTAGGGGAACGTGATGTAAATCCCAAGCTTTTTTTTTGTAATATTTGAATGGTCTTTTGAATTACAGGTTCATGTGTGGTTTTTAATCATCCTATATTATTATTTAATTGAGTTATTTACTATTATTTCATTCTCAAACTCATATGATCATGTTTGGGGGTACCCTTTCATGTGATGTTTCACACACTATTCACCATTTCTTCTTCCCCATTTTAATTATGGTGTTTGTGTGGATCATATTGGTCAATTGAACTATCATAAACAATATCAAGGCCATGTAAATTTATATCATGTTATCATAAATAAATAACATACAAAACTATATGGAACATCAAGTTATTCATGTGTTGCCTTGGTGAGTTTTGGTTATGAAGTCAAACACAAATCACCCAATCATCGATGGTACATGGTGATTCATTGTGTATTTTTTACTGACCCCTAGGAGGTGTCTTAGTATAAAATCAATAAAATTCTAGTTATAGGTGTTAAAAACTGAGTGTTAAAAGATCTAAAAACTATCTCTTGAAGTGATGAAGGATGAGCATCATGTGATTTCCTCGAGTTGGTCATGTTTAATCAATTCTGTTAATCTCCGCTTTGTTTTATTACTTTCCTTTTTATATTGGGTTATTAAATCATAAAGCCCTAAGTTTTACAAAATCCCATTCCCATTTTCTTTACATAATCACAAACTTATTTTTTAATTAATGATCTAAGTCTCCATCAATAGATGACCTAAGGTTCATGTTATACTGTAGAAATTCAAGTAAAAACTAAACATCTATCTATGCCATCTTCTTTTCCTTCTACTTCCTTCTCCTTGAGATTCTACATTCCTGCTTCTTTAAATCATACTCTGACACATTATGATACTATTTAACATACACTAGGACCCACTCCATCTTTATAGGATTATCTTCCTTCATTTTCTAGGGATCTAGATATTCCCACTGATCATCCTGTCTCAGGTATATTAATAGAACCCTAATAAAAATTTTTACCATAATTTATTTTCATTATAAGATGTATTGATACAATATTTTTTTCTTATTTAAAAACTAGATATTATAATAAGATTCATGGGATTACATTCATGCATGTGGTTTTCAACCACCAAACAAAGCTTATGGTGGAGTAAAATTAAGACAACCAAATGATAGGAAAAACTGAGTGGGAATATAGGAGTTTTCTTACGACACTTTTCAAATAATCTAACGTCAATCCTGTTAAACCACTCTCTTAGTGACACATTCCAAATGAAGTAAAATATAATGCTTGGGCACAAATATGGGTAAAAAAATTCTTTATATTTAATGTTATATTATTATTTTATTTATATGAATTAATATTTTGGTGTTAGCTTCGTTTTAATTTTCCTGATGGTGAGGATACAAGGATAACAAGGCACATGGAATTAGGTGAGATATGGAGAGGCTATAAGCCTGAGTTGTATATTGTATGGTGTGATAGAGTTTTTATGGACTTAGAGGCCACACCTATCATGGATGAATATTCGGTAGAATATTATCGGGAAATTATTTCTCATTAGACGAGTATAGAGTTCAAGGTATTAATCAAATTTGTAATGCCCCGACCCTAGATACCCAGAGTCGGTGCATTATTACATAACATTGGCATGATCACAAGAAAGATCAAGTATCGAAAGACCGATTAGTTTAGTAGCCTTGGAATAACTAGATATGTTCATAAAGTTTACATTACATCATAAAATGAAAACTACAACAATATAGTCTCCATAGTCCACACTCTTATCCTCTCATACTATCCTTGCAGGTCATTCAAAAAATACTTCTTCACGTCCTGGGAAAAATAAAACATAGAAAAGGGGTGAGCTCAAATTCCCAGTAAGGATAACAATATAGCGAAAACTTTCATAAATAAGAATAAACATTTAAGGAAATGTATAACTAAAACAAAATCCTTTTAAACTTGAACTTCAACATAGTATGGAAAAAATAAAATGAAATAATTCCATTTACTTATTCACATGGATATTCTAGTAATAGAATAATCACATACAATATCAATAACCACTTTCATAATGATGGAATGCATAATGCCAGACTATCATAACCACATAGCCAAGGCCTCGTGCCAAGACTACAAATAAGATTTTGTCAAGGCCTTGTGCCAAGACACTAGTTTGTCTCATGAGACCTACCGATGCATCAAGGAGCTATAGTAGGCTCCACCCGTCACATATTAAGTCCAATGCTTTCCTCATATGAACAGGTTTAAACATAACATAAACATTCGTATTAAAACTAGCATACGAAATTTCAATACTTTCACCATAAACCATGAATGGTATAAAAGTAACACATCCATAGTCAAACAAATCACAAAAACTTCAATACAATATGGAAGTTTTGTATCATAATAAATCAACTTCAAATAATCTTAAAATCCATCAAAGGATGTTGACATAGATGAAATCAAAACTATTTGAGAGAAATATCTCTTTTTTTGAAATCATTTAAAATTCACATAATTATAAAAGAAAACATTTACTTTTAAAATATTCTTATAAGATTGTAAGGGAAGATTCAAAGATTTTATAACATAGGAAAATAGTCTCACCCACCGTATAAGTTAAAAAAGACATTCTTACTTTAATTCTGTCGAAAAGGTTAAAAAGGACCTTGTTTTGAAAATGACATAAAGATTCCTTTATAAACTTCTTATAAAAATTCAAACAAGGGTATAAATGAATTTAACCCATTTTCTATAAAATAGTAAGAATTTTTTTTAAATACATTTTTAAGAAACATGGGTGTGGATGATAAAGAAGTCCCAGTAGATAATTACATACAAACAACCTCGGATAATGAAGAGATTGTAAAATAAACCCTTACCTTGTACTTTTCCTTGGTTTGGGGTAGGTTAACCTCTTGTATAATGGTGAAATAATTGTTATTAAATTATACAAGAATCATATATATTAATATGATATCATATATTATCTTTTAGCATTGCTTTGTTGATAATATTTTAGAATTATCGTCGTTTCGCGTGTTAACTTACTCGTTTTCTTTTATATGTTTTGTTACATAAGCCGTGTTTTTTATGGATAGGTTGTATATTATTCATATTCAGAATGATATCAAGTCCTTAAACATTAATTTTAACCATCAAATGAGAATTATTCTTGAATGGATACGATGGTGAATGAATCTCATCGCGTTCGTGGAGACGGTAGTCCGTACGTACGCACGAGCGACAATATCATTCTTTTGATATTAAAATAATATATAATTGGATGGTATATCATATATACAGAATAATTATCATGTTATATTTATTATTTACATTAATTACACATCATTATTATACCCATCCAAATAATAATTTATTGAATAACAATTACACCACGACGTGGAGACGGTAAGTCGTACGTACGCACGTATGGTGACATGTCATTAAAAGGATGGATAGAATACTGAATATGGTTGTACCATATTTATAATAACAACACAGTATATATAAGATACTGGAGTTATTATTTTATAATGGGAATAACAAAGAAAGAATAAGTTGAAGAAGAAAGTAACTTGAAAGAGGGTGGTGAAAACATTACCTCTTCTTCGGGTTCTTCCTATTGATTTGATCAAAAGGGATCCTTAGGTTGGATTTATGATCAAAATAAGGCCTCTAGGTTTAATTGAGGGAATTTGAGAGAGTATTTGGGCAGGGTTTGGCCGAACCAAAAGGCTTTTAAGGTGTAACGAATTGGTTAGAAGTGGTGTCCTTTTATAAGGGGGAGGAGGGGCACCTTTGGAAAAGCTAGAAATATTATTTTATAATAAATTCATATTCAGTTTCTAATGGCTCCAAAGTGTATTATTTAAAGGTTAAGGTGGGTATGGGTCGAAAAACACTCAACCAATATAATTTAGACAGTTTGGGTCATTATATTAACCTTATCTTTTAGTTTTAACTCTTAGTTAATTAGTTTGACACTTACCATGTCACTTTGTATTTTTATATTATATAGTTAATAAACTTACTATATACCTCCAAGAGACCCTCAAGTGGTCCATTAATGATACACCTATCATGATATAAGTCTCTTGTCCGAACCTTAGATTTTTAGGAATTTAATATCAATTAATAATATAATATTTGTTTTAAAAACTCTTTTATGTCAATTTTGACACTATTCAATAATTGATTTTTGTTAAAGTCTTAACAACTTCATTAATTATGAAAAAATTCATTTAAGCAATACTAACATGTCATATTAATCTATAAAATTAGTGGAATTCATTAAAAGGCTCAAATTATATTTATTTGGGTATTTATAATATCAATTATGTTAATTTTTCATTAATTAGGTAATTACTGCATCTCCATTGTGTCATAAATAAATTAAATTCTTTAATGTATAAAAATTATAAATAAAATACCATTATGTATTAAATAGTTTTATATTTCTAATGATTATTTATATTAGAAAATACAACATATATAACCCTATGAAAAATTGTTTTGCTAAAAGATATATGCTTTTGTCATTTTTGTATTTATTTTAACTTAATAAAAATAAAGTGTCTCTATCACCTACAAGTGGATCCATGGGGTCCCAAAATCGACCCAAAGATGCCCATGGTCAGACACGTATCAACCAATAAGGTTAGGACACATTTTAGGATAATTTTTTATTATTAAAATATTATTTTTTAACCCTTATTTACCGGATTTACCCTTTAACCATGGAAAATAAAATATTTACCGAAGTAATTATTCAAAATGTCTAAAAATAAAAGTTACCTATTTACACAATTTGAACATCCTGATTCCGAATATGGAATCCATTTTTCCAAATTCAAAACACAAAAGTGGCATAAATTAATTTAAAATTAATTCCCGTTGTTAAAACAAAAAGCGTGTTTTTAAGAGATAATAACTATCAAAAGATTGACACTTGTTTATGTCCGGTTTAATTGTGAAATTATGTCCAATGACCAACATTGTATTAAATGGTAAAAATATATTCTAAATATACTTTAAAACCACTCAAATTCATAATTTATCACTATTAATTTTTTTTATTAAAAATGTTGTTTTTAATTAAAATTTAGTAATTTTCACTATTCATCAAAATATTAAAGTTATCCGAAAAGTACCAAAATTTCACCTTAGGATAAATTCGATACTACGAATCCAAAAATGAATTCCATTTTGAGAGATAAAATTTATAAAATTTTAAAAAGTAGGTATTACTATTCATAACGGCTAGTTTGATTAGTTGTGGTGTGTTAGAACTCGATGTTGCGTACAACACATGCTATCGCATTATTCAAATAGAAGCGTACCGTAGAAGATTGGGGTGATACCATCTCCCCTCCTTCAAATAAATTCTTCCTTGGAATTTCTAGAATACTATCGCATGAAATGAATCGGGTGGTTCTTCATCATAAGTTCCTCGGGTTCCCACGTTGCATCTTCCATCTTATGGTTTCTCCACAAAACTTTTACTAGACGAGTCGTCCAGTTTCTCAGTACTTGTTCTCTCGTATCAAGAATCCTAACGGGATCTTCGCAATAAGACAGATCGGGTTCCAGATCTAATTCCTCATAGGTGAGTACATGCGTTGGGTCAGGCATGTATTTCCTCAACAGTGATACGTGGAACACATCGTGAACTTTGGAGAGATTTGGCGGCATTGCCAAACGGTAAGCTACAGCCCCAATTCATTTTAGAATTTCAAAAGGACCGATGTACCTTGGACTCAATTTACCTTTCTTATTAAAATGTATGACTCCCTTCCATGGAGATACCTTCAGGAAAACATGATCACTGACTTGAAATTCCAAATCCTTCTTTTGATTATCAGTATAGCTCTTCTTCCTACTTTGAGCTTCTTTGATATGGTTTTGGATTACCTTAACCTTTTCCATCGTCTCCTCCACCAGTTCTGGGCCTACAAGTTTTTGTTTACCAACGTCATCCCAACAGGTTGGTGTGCGACATCTCTTTCCGTATAACGCTTCATATGGTGCCATATGAATACTCGAATGGAAGCTATTGTTATAGGAAAATTCTACCAGAGGTAAATATTGATCCCACATACCCTGAAAGTCAAGTTATCATGATCTCAACATGTCTTCTAAGGTTTGAATAGTCCGTTCTGATTGTCCATCTGTTTGATGGTGGTAGGCAGTGCTCAAACGAAGTTCAGTATCCAAGGCCTTCTGAAGACTCTTCCAGAATCTTGAAGTAAAATGGGGATCACGATCAGAAATAATCGATAGGGGTACTCCATGAAGTATCACAACTTCATTAATATATAGTCTTTCTAGACGTTCCAGTGGTAGATCTTCTCTTATTTTAAGAAAATGTGCTGACTTGGTAAGACGATCAACAATAACCCATATTGCATCGTTCTTTCTAGGAGTCTTTGGTAGTCCCATGACAAAGTCCATCATGATATTATCCCATTTCCACTCCGGTATGGGAAGAGGTTGCATGACTCCACCAGGCTGTTGCCTTCCAACTTTCACTTGTTGACAAACCATACATCTTGACACAAAATCAGAAATCTCTCTCTTCATGTTTTTCCACCAAAAATGTTCCTTCAAATCTCTATTAATTTTGGTGCTCCCAAGGTGTATAGAGAAATTGGAACTATGAGAATCATCCAGAAATTCCCTTTTTAGATCAGGTATATCGGGAACACAAAGTCTCTTCCCAAATTTTAAAATTCCTTCTTCATACACAAAGTCTCTCAATCTCCCATTATTCACAGCTTTAATCTTCTTCTGAAACTCTTCATCATCGGTCTGAGAAATCTTTATCCTTTCTAATAAAGATGGTTTGGAAACCATTTGAAAAATCATTGATGTTTCACCTTACCTGGTTATTCCCGTGTCCATCTTCACTAGATCCATGAAAATTGGATCCCTTTTAATTCTCATATTGTTCAAAACTCCGTGATCTTTTCTTCTCAAAGCATCTGCCACCCTATTTTCTTTCCCCGAGTGGTAGTGTATCATACAATCATAATCCTTGAGTAATTAAAGCCATCTCCTTTTCCTCATGTTGATTTCTTTTTGTGAGAAAATATACTTCAAACTCTTGTGATTAGTTTAAATATCACATTTTTCACCATAGAGGTAGTGCCTCCATATCTTCAAATAAAAGATCACAGCTTCTAACTCGAGATCATGAGTCAGATAGTTTTCTTCATGAATTTTCAATTGTCGTGATGCATAAGCAATAACCCTATCATTCTGCATAAGGACACAACCAAGTCCTTTCTTAAATGCATCACTATAAACAATGAACCCATCATTATCTGATGGTAGAGTCAATATAGGAGCATTGACTAATATTCTCTTCAGTTCTTCGAAACATTCTTCACACACTTTTTTCCAAACAAATTTAACCCCTTTATGTGTGATCTTTGTTAATGGGTTAGCCAACCGGGCAAAATTCTGGACGAAACGTCGATAATAACCTGTTAAACCAATAAAACTACGTACCTCAGTTATACTCATCGGTACAGGCCATTCTTGGATTGCCTTGGTCTTAGAAGGATCAACAGAGATTCCATCTTTATAGGAAATATGGCCAAGAAAAGAAATCTCCTGAAGCCAGAATTCACACTTGCTAAACTTCCCATATAATTCATTTCTTCTCAGAGTCTTCAGGATAATGCGCAAGTGATTTTCATGATCTTCGTAGCTTTTGGAGTATACCAAGATATCATCAATAAATAACACCACAAATTCATCGATATATTCCTTGAAAACTCTATCCATCAGATCCATGAATATAGAGGGTGCATTAGTCAATCCAAAAGGCATTACTGTAAACTCGTAATGTCCGTACCTGGTTCGAAATGCTATCTTCGGAATGTCTTCCTTCTTCACACACAACTGATGGTATCCATATCGAAGTTCAATCTTTGAAAATTATTGATCTCCATGCAGTTGGTCAAATAAATCATCAATGCGAGGTAGGGGATACTTGTTCTTTATTGTTATAACATTGATTCCCTTTAGTAGATACATAACCTCATAGATCCATCTTTCTTTTTAACAAAAAGAACAGGAGCTCCCCATGGAGAAACACTAGGGCGAATAAATCCCTTATTACTCAATTCCTCTAGTTGTTTCTTTAGTTCAACTAATTCTACAGTGGCCATTCTATAAGGCGTCTTCGATATAGTCCTTGATCTAGGAATTAAATCGATGGAAAACTCAACTTCTTGTTTTGGAGGATGTCCAGGTAAATCTTACGGAAACACATCTACATATTCTTTCACAATAGTTACATCCTATATTTTAACATTCCTTTCCTCACCCATAGTCATTTCATTCTATTCCTCCCCAATAATTGAATTTAGTTGAGCTACTGGGGGTGGATCTAGATAAGAATTAGGTGGTGACGATTCTGCTCTAAAGATAACGTGTTCCTTATCATCATCATCAAAAATCGTAACCTCCTTCTTACAATAAATCTTCGCATCATGGTCTGAAAGCTAATCCATACTGAGGATTATATCAAACTCAATCATAGGTATAACGATGAGATCAGCGGATAAAGAACATTTATGTGCTCTAATGGGGACTGATTCACAAAACTTTTTTGCAATGATACTTCCCTTGGGAGTTTTAACTGACAACTCCCTTGTTAAATCAAATTGGAAATATCTAATTTTCTTAGCAAACTGAGAAGATATGAAACAATGCGATGATCCAGAATCAAATAATGCATTTTCTAAACTTGAGGAAACCATTAAATTACCCACCACCACGTCTTTCGGAGCTTCTACCTCAGCAGTAGTGATATCATAAGCTTGGCCTTGATCCCTTGTCCTTTTCTGAGGTAAGTTCCCCGGACGCTTAGGAAATTCATTTTCACAATGTCCCATATCCCTGCAATTGTAGCATTGGACATCGGTATCTTCCTTCTTCCCCTTGCAATCACGAGCTTGGTGGCCTTTTTCACCACACTTGTAACAGACTCTCATTCATTTTAAGCAAGTACCGGGGTGTTTCTTCCCACATTTACTGTAGGATGGATATTCAACTTTTCCCTTCTTCTCCTTATTTCCATTCCCATATTTATCAGTAGATCTCTTCTTCTCTTGCTTTGCTTTAAAGTCATAAGACTTAGAGAATTCCTTTTCTGTCTTGATAGCACATGAGACAATGTATTCGTACGACGAGAAGGATTGTAAGACTAATGCTCGACGAAGAAATGGTTTTAACCCATCAAAGAAACGATCAATCTTACTTCCTGGGTTATGTATATAATCTCCAGCATACCTTGCTAACCTTGTAAAGTTAGCCTTATACTTTGTGACATTCTCATCCTCCTTTTGTCTCAGACTCAGAAATTGCCTTTCCATATCTGCTCGATGGTCACAAGGAAAGTATTTTTCTAAAAATAGATCTTTGAACTCCCTCCATTCCATATTTTATACTTCATCATCTTCCTTCGTGTTTTGGTTCAATGAACACCATTGATCAGCATCTCCAGTGAGGCGATAAACTTCCATGACAACTTTTTCCCTTTCACTACTCTCCAAAGCCTAAAATATTTTCTCTAGGGAACTTATCCATTGCTCAGCTACTAATGGATTTGTACTCCCATTGAATGTTGGTGGTTGCTGCCTCATGAAATGATCTAACATTGATCCTCCATGCTGTGGATCAGGGTACTCCATACGGGTAAGGTTATTATTCATAACCTGAGTGAGTTGTCCCAGTATGGTAATTAGCTTATCAGCACCAGTTGCATCACCAGCTCCACTATAATTATCTTGAACAGGAGGTAAATCCCTACATGGAGTGCGTGCATTGATACGGTTTCCATTTCTTCTACTAGGCACCATTTCTAAACAATGGCATAAACTAGATAAAATTATGAATCAAAATACATAATTCCATACTTATAAAACACTTAACTATTTATGTATATAATACATAATCATAAAAATGTTTTCTTTGAGGAAGTATATACTCATAAACCCTTCATAATTATTTGTAAAGAAAATGAGAGTTATCCTAAGCATATCCCCTGGGAGTGTCGTAACCAAGAGTACAGCAAGGCCTATTGTCGTGCACCAGTTCCCGTTTGAGTCTAGCTCAAAGTGGTGTTTTTGGGTTTTAACCCTAGGTACATCTGTGCTAGATCCGCCTCTAGCTGATCGTATCCAGACAAGGATGTATTTCTTGGAAAACTCAAAAAATCTCTACAATACCAAAATTCTAGGAAGTTCTTCTATACTAATCCTCAAAGTCCATCTTAAATATATGTGCTCTAATCAGAGTTTATCTAAATCTAGCTTCCAAGGTTTGTACTAAACTTCCTATGATACCAACTGTAATTCCCCGACCCTAGATACCCAGATTCGGTGCATTATTACATAACATTGGCATGATCACAAGAAATATCAAGTCTCGAAAGACCGATTAGTTTAGTAGCCTTGGAATAACTAAATACATTCATAAAGTTTAAATTACATCATAAAATGAAAACTACAACAATATAGTCTCCATAGTCCACACTCCTATACCCTCATACTATCCCTGCAGGTCATTCATAAAATACTTCTTCACATCCTGGGAAAAATAAAACATAGAAAAGGGGTGAGCTCAAATGCCCAGTAAGGATATTAATATAGTGGAAAGTTTTATAAATAAGAATAAACATTTAAGGCAATGTATAACTAAAAAAAGCCTTTTAAACTTGAACTTCAACATAGTATGGAAAAAATAAAATGAAATAATTCCATTTACTTATTCACATGGATATTCTACTAATCGAATAATCACATGAAATATCAATAACCACTTTCATAATGATGGAATGCATAATGTCAGACTATCATAACCACATAGCCAAGGCCTCGTGCCAAGACTACAAATAAGATTTTGTCAAGGCCTTGTTCCAAGACACTAGTTTGTCTCATGAGACCTACCGATGCATCGAGGAGCTATAACAGGCTCCACCCGTCACATATTAAGTCCAATGCATTCCTCATATGAACAGGTTTAAACATAACATAAACATTCGTATTAAAACTAGCATACGAAATGTCAATACTTTCTCCATAAACCATGAATGGTATAAAAATAACACATCCACAGTCAAGCAAATCACAAAAACTTTAATACAATATGGAATTTTTTTATCATAATAAATCAACTTCAAATAAGCTTAAAATCCATCAAAAGATGTTGACATAGATGAAATCAAAACTATTTGAGAGAAATATCTCTTTTTTTGAAATCATTTAAAAGTCACATAATTATAAAAGAAAACATTTAATTTTAAAATATTCTTATAAGCTTGTAAGGGAAGCTTCGAAGATTTTATAATGGCGGAAAATATCTGCACCCGCCGTATAAGTTAAAAAAATACATTCTTACCTTAATTCTGTCGAAAAGGTTAAAAAGGACCTTGTTTTGAAAACAACGTAAACATTACTTTATAAACTTCTTATAAAAATTCAAACAAGGGTATAAATGACTTTAAACCATTTTCTGTAAAATATTAAGAATTTTTTGAAATAAATTTTTAAGAAACATGGGTGTGGATGATAAAGAAGTCCCAGTAGATAATTACGTACAAACAACCTCGGATAATGAAGAGATTGTGAAATAAACCCTTACCTTGTAATTTTCCTTGGTTGGGGGTAGATTAACCTCCTGTATAATGGTGAAATAATTGTTATTAAATTATACAATAATAATATATATTAATATGATATCATATATGATCTTTTAACATTGCTTTGTTAATAATATTTTAGAATTATCGTTGTTTCGGGTGTTAACTTACTCATTTTCTTTTATATGTTTTGTTACATAAGTCATGTTTTTTATGGATAGGTTGTATCTTATTCATATCCAAAATTATATCAAGTCCTTAAACATTAATTTTAATCATCAAATGATAATTAGTCTTGAATGGATACGATGGTGAATTAATCTCATCGCGTTCGTGGAGACGGTAGTCCGTGCGTACGCACGAGCGATAATATCATTCTTTTGATATTAAAATAATATATAATTGGATGGTATATAATATATAAAGAATAATTATCATGTTATATTTATTATTTATATGAATCACACATCGTTATTATACCCATCTAAATAATAATTTATTGGATAACAATTACACCACGACGTGGAGACGGTAAGTCGTACGTACGCACGTATGGTGACATGTCATTAAAAGGATGGATAGAATACTGAATATGGTTGTACCATATTTATAATAACATCACAGTATATATAATATACTGGAGTTATTATTTTAGAATGGTAATAACAAAGAAATAAGAAGTTGAAGAAGAAAGGAACTTGAAAGAGGGTGTTGAAAACATTACCTCTTCTTCGGGTTCTTCCATTTGATCAAAAGGGATCCTTAGGTTGTCTTTCTGATCAAACTAAGGCCTCTAGGTTGAAGTGAGGGAATTTTAGAGAGTATTTGGGCAGGTTTTGGCCTAAAAAAAGGCTTTTAAGGTGTGAATAATTGGTTAGAAGTTGTATCCTTTTATAAGGGGGGGAGGGGCACCTTTGGAAAAGCTAGAAAAATTATTTTATAATAAATTCATATTATATTTCTAATGGATTAAAAGTGGATTATTTCATGTTTAAGGTGGGTATGGGTCTAAAACCACTCAACCAATAGAATTTAGATAGGTTTGGGTCATTATATTAACCTTATCTTTTAGTTTTAACTCTTAGTTAATTAGTTTGACACTTACCATGTCACTTTGTATTTTTATATTATATAGTTAATAAACTTACTATATACCTCCAAGAGACCCCCAAGTGGTCCATTAATGATAAACCTATCATGATATAAGTCTCTTGGCCAATCCTTAGATTTTTAGGAATTTAATATCAATTAATAATATAATATTTGTTTTAAAAACTCTTTTATGTCAATTTTGACACTATTCAATAATTGTTTTTTGTTAAAGTCTTAACAACTTCATTAATTCTAACCAAATTAATTTAAGAAATCCTAACATGTCATATTAATCTATAAAATTCGTGTAATTCATTAAAAGGCTCAAATTATATTTATTTGGTTATTTATAATATCAATTATTTTAATTTTTCATTAATTAGGTAATTACTACATCACCATTGTGTCATAAATAAATTAAATTATTTAATGTCTAAAAATTTATAAATAAAATACCATTATGTAGGAAATATTTTTATCTTTCTAATGAGTAATTATAGTCGAAAATCCAACATATATAACCCTATGTAGAAATTGTTTTTCTAAAAGATATATGCTTATGTCATTTTTGTATTTATTTTCACTTAATTAAAATAAAGTGTCCCTATCACCTACAAGTGGCTCCATGGGGTCCCAAAATCGACCCAAATATGCCCATGGTCGGACATGTATCAAACAATAAGGTTAGGACACATTTTAGGATAATTTTTTGTTATTATAATATTATTTTTTAGCCCTTATTTACCGGATTTACCCTTTAACCATGGTAAATAAAATATTTACCGAAGTAATTATTCAAAATGTCTAAAAATAAAAGTTACCTATTTACACAATTTGAACATCCTGATTCCAAAGATGTAATCTATTTTTCCAAATTCAAAACACAGAAGTGGCAGAAATTAATTTAAAATTAATTCTCGTTGTTAAAACAAAAAACGTGTTTTTAAGAGATAATAACTATCAAAAGATTGAAACTTGTTTATATCCGGTTTAATTGTGAAATTATGTACAATGACCAAAATTGTATTAAATGGTAAAAATATATTCTAAATATACTTTAAAACCACTCAAATTCATAATTTATCACTATTAATTATTTTTATTAAAAAAGTTTTTTTTAATTAAAATTTAGTAATTTTCACTATTCATCAAAATATTAAAGTTGTCCGAAAAGTACCAAAATTTCACCTTAGGCTAAATTCGATACTAAGAATCCAAAAATGAAGTCCATTTTGAGAGATAAAATTTATAAAATTTTAAAAAGTAGGTATTACTATTCATAACGGCTGGTTTGATTGGTTGTGGTGTGTTAGAACTCGATGTTGCGTACAACACACGCTATCGCATTATTCAAAGAGAAGCGTACCGTAGAAGATTGGGGTGTTACAAAATTTGAGTTTTTTAAATTAAAATTACCATGATTTACATTAATACTTTATTTATTATTATTGAAACTTATTTCTTAGGAATCTTCAAGAAGAAATAAGATAAAAAGGATGTTATGAAATACCTCCACGCTCTAGGGTGAACTGCGATGTCGGGCCATGAGAGGAAGCAGGTATGACACTCATTTATAATTTTTCTTTATTACATGAAATTTATTTTAATTCCTCCATATTTCATTCCATTTATAATTGGTATAGATAAATTATCATGTATTATATAGATTATTATTGAAATAATTTTGTGTATTGGAATTTTAGTGTTAGTATTGTTGTGTTTGTGAGCATATCATGAACCTATACAACCACTGATCATTTTATTAAATGTACATTATTTTAATAGGTTTCAATAATGGGGACAGTTCCCTTTAAAATTTTTATGGATACAATAATTAATACCTTAAATTTGTTTGTGTAAACATGCATGTTTGTATGTTTACCTATTTTTGAAAAAATATACTAATTATAATTCCTTTATGTTATAATCATTATTAGAGTGTTGATAACCCATTCATGCATATTAATTTATGTTATAATAATACATTTTCCTCTTATCATTAATTATGGTAATCACATATCCACCTTATTATTGATTATTGTGATGACATGTTCACTTATATATATGTTATATCTATTGATAACCCATGCATTTATACTCAATTATAATTCAACTACCATATGTTTTTCTTTTCATCTTCATTTATAATTAATATACATTTGATTTTAGTTATGAAATTAATTATTAGTAACCTATTTTCAATTATGGTTTTCTATATTCAATTTCATTATATAGGGAAGTGTTAAATATTGAAGGATTTTTGTCTCGAACAAAACTATTTTTCTTGAGTAGAAAGAAAAAAGATGGAAGCGCAATAAGCGAACCAACATAGCTGTATATTGTAAGTTTTACTTTTTTGATTTCAAATTTTAATATCTATTTTGTAACTTAAAAGTCTATTTATATTTTTAATAGTGCACTTTAGAGACCCTTGATTCCGAGGAAGCTGAAAAATTTGGGCCAAATGATCAATTACATCAAGTTTTGGGAGATAAGCACCATGGAAAAGTGTGTTGTCAACTAGGGAGGAGTATTGTATTGATGAGGTATTTACCCACTTAAGGTGTCATTTCTAGTAACATCGAGTTGGAAAAAGCTAATGCATGGGTAGAATAGGATAAGGAAAAGGTTTAAAAGGCCAAAAAAGGACATAAAGGTGGAAGAACATAATCAAAAGGTGAATACTGAATTTATGAAACTGATGGAAGTTTTATGTCCATCACTTCCACCAGATACTGCTACAAATTGTGATGCATATATGTTGGTGATGCATACATTATATAGTGCATCGGATAGTAGTCATCATGGTGGTCCGTACAATGACATTCTTAGAAATGGAGATGGCAAGGATGATGGTGAGAAAGAGGGTCAGGATGAGGTTGAGGATGAGGATGAGGATGAGGATGAGGATGAGGTCGAGGATGTGGATGAGGTTGGGGATGATGTTGATTATAGTGATGGTGATGAGGGACAGATTAATCCTTCATATTTTTTACTGATATTTATGACATTTTATGTTTGATGATTTGTTCTGAATGGATATATGTGATGTTATGTATGTTTTTTATCACTAGTTAAATGAAATAATTGATTTTTTGTGTTGTGGATCTTTGAATATTCTATGTTGGTTGCATTCCAGGTTCTATTTTCTTTGTTTATAGGTTTTGTTTTCATTGTTTTCAGGTTATGTTCTATTTTCATTACATTGCAGGTTCCATGTTATCAGTTATAGGTTCTTTGGTTCTATGGGAAGGGTGGGGATGCTGTTAACTATGGAATTGGGAGGGGGGGTCTATACCAACGGTTTTATAACCATTAGTATATCATTTAACTAATGGTTCATAGTGAACCATTGGTATAGAGGTATCCCAATGGTTTCTAACCATTGGTATAGACCTATACTAATGGTTGGAAACCATTGAGATACCTCTATACCAATGGTTCACTATGAAATATTGGTTAAAGTGAAATTTGGATCACCCTACACCAATGGTTCACTGAGAACCATTGGTATAGGCCTTTCTCAACAGCACTATAGCCAAAGGTTTATAGAATAGTTGGTATAGGTTATACCAATAGTTTGGAGAACTATTGGTATAATTTATACCAATTTTTCACTAGCCTATACCAATAGTTGTGAACCATTGGTATATCTCAGTATTCCAGTAGTGTCACTTATCCTTTATGAAGATCAACACTTTCAAAAATCTCACTTAGCCTTCAAAAATCTCAACACTTTTGCAAAGCTTACCACTTTTGGTTGGATTACATATCCTTCACAAATTTTATTTATTCATGACCTTTTTCATAGGAATAACCTTCATTAATTCAAAGCCTTTGGATTTTCATTAAGGATTTTTCTACTTAAAATTAGGGGGTAGAGGCCTATTTATAGGTGTTTCCTCCATTTCTCAAAACTTCCATCCTTTTTATCACCTTTTCATGAAGATATCCAATCTTGTTTTTGAATATCCCTATTTTCATGAAGCACCAGGGAAATTTTCCCATTTTTGAATCTTCTCATAGTCACAGAGATATATCGTCTTTTCATCGCACGTTCACAATTATCTACACCTTCAAGAAACTCTAATCTTTACAAAACTCATGCCTTAACCATATTTTTATGAGGCATTCATGGAAATCCAACTTTCGTGATGATTGATCCATCCTCCAAATTTTTGACCCCAAAAATTTGGAAAATGCTAGGAAATGGTACCACCTTATATATGAATTTTTTTACCAACTCTATAACATCTATTCCTTTGTCTTGGATCTTTTACAACATACCTTGTCAACAATATCTCTCAAACTCCACAACTGGCCATGGAAACCTGTATTTTCAACAAACAAAATCAACCCAAAAACACTAAAAAGTGACCTTGAGGGATTTTTCCCAAAATGTATATTGAATTTTGTTATATTGTGGTAAGTACCATTAACCAGATTTCCCCTTTTTCATTAAGAAAAATGAAAACTCCATTCATGCATTTGTGCTAACTACCACCTCCACAAAGTAATGTATCTCATTTTTCATCTAGTTTATTTATTATTTATTAAAATCTATTCAATTATGATGAACCACCTTGAAAACATATAAATAATATCATTATTATTTTTTAATATTAATATTATGCTTAAAGAAACCACTTTCATAACCATACTCATCTATTAATTATGATATGTTCATGTTTGGGTCGGTCTAACTACCAACTTGAACAATTATATAAAATAAAATTATGGATGATTGTAGGAACTTAATTATTGATAATATATGATATAAATAAGTAAATAACGATTTTATTTTGTTATGGAATGGTAACATTAATATTAAACTCATTAATTAAAATATTAATTTTCTTTCAATAAAAATCATTGAATCATGTTCATCGTCGATTTAATATTTAATAATCATAAAAAATCACATATAATGAAATTTTATTATTAAAAATTATTATAAATAATAAATTAAAATACCATTAATGATCTAGTAATGGTGAAAATTGGGAGATTAATGAAGAAAAACACCCATATTATGAAACTAGTTCAAATTGATAAAGATTACTCACACCCGATATTGAAAATAGATAATAGATAAATAATATACATATAGAGATTAATTGTAAAAGAATTTTATAAAAGGTTATAGATAAAAATAAGGTTTTAAAATAAGGTTCTTAAACAAGGTATTAAGATATTTGTTTTTTTATACAGTATATTCAAGCGCTTTAGTGGAAGTTGATAATTAAGGTAAGGGGTTCTTTGTCTCAAATTTAATTTCGTGAGTCATATTTCATAGTGTACACCATGATATCTTTTATATAGTGTGATTACTTACTAATGAATTTATTTTAACATATTTATGTAATTCATGTGGTTTTACATGTCCCCTCAAAATTTCACTTCCCCTTAACTCATATTTTACCTGAAGTATTTATTGTAAGCAAAACCATCCCCACCTCTTCTTTTTGGTCGAAGACCACCCTTTTCCATGTCTATATTTATTGTATGATTTTTAGAATGTTCTTATATATGCCTAAATAATTTATTAAAGTCATTTTATACTACTTTAACTTTCATTAAAAAGTTTTAAATAAATTTTTAGTGTTTTATGTATGGGTTTTTTATTAAAGTGTGAAAAGAATATCTTTTTAATGTTTTCCATGTGAACACGTCTTTCCATAATTTTTTATTTTATATGAAACTTAATCTATACACTTTATTTCATTCTAAAAAAATTCTAATCCTCCATGTTTTATAAAATATTTCTTTTTTTAATTAAATATTTTTTTAAAGTCAATGGTATTCATTGTTTCCAAAGTGATTTTTCTAATGCTAAAAATTTTTTTCATCTATGTCAACATATTTTTACATATTTTATTCTAGATCAAGTATATTATTAAAATTTTACCATCCGCTTTTTTTATCTAAATGGATTATTAAATGTTTTTTCTATCATAGGAGTAATCCATCATTGCCTTTTCCTTACCAAACCATCCACTATGAATAGGAATAACTTTTCTTCCAATGCCTTTCCTTTTTGAATACCTTATCTTCCATTTTTTTATTGAAGGGTGTTCACCTAGATGGAATACATAAATTGATTTAGGAAATTGTTGACTTAATTATATACCATTTATTTATATAGTGTAAATTTCATATTCTCTATTATCTTGATTAAGGTTATTCACCTTGAAAGTTTTAGAATATCTTTGGATACCTATTTATTTTCCATGGGTATATCATTTTATGATTATTTATGGAATTATTAATGTTTTAATTTTTTGTTTCCATTTTAAAAAGGATATTAAACCCATTTTATTTATATGGGTTCTTTATGATATGATGGATGATTGATTTTGTGACATACCATACCTAGATGCCACTTAGAAGTGCGTCGAGCCCAGTTGGCCACATGGACTCAAGTGCATCTTCCTAAATGCCTGAGAATTACGACTAGTCAAAAGGTCCTGAGGTGTGTCTATGGGGAGACTAGTCCCTCATTAACATAGTTAGAATAATGTACGAATATAATATAATAGAAGATAAGTAGCGGAATCAATTTGATAACAGAAGGATGTAATAAATATCTGAAAGAACTTATACTCATATACAAAAGCTAATGATGATATTTCATGTCACTATAAAGATGGAAAACTTGGATACAAGGTAGTAGGTAAAACATGATATAAAATTATCAAAAAGAAACCAAAAACTATCCCCAGCATCTTGAGCTCCAGCTCAGTCATCTACTACCAGCTCCATCTTAAGAAATCAAGAAATCAGGTATCTGAAGTAGTAAGCTTCCATTTTTCAACACCTAAATACATGTAATCTACTCGGGTTCTAATGGTGGACTAGATAGAGTGTGATATAAATATTAGTATGCCACCACCAATGGAATATATAGAATCCTATCCATGTAATATAAATGAAGTAGTGTTCAAGCATGTATATATAAAATTAAGGTAATATAGTAATGTAAATACCCAAGTACCTACTTCATCCCTCATCTGGTGTTTGAACATGTAACTAGTTAATTGATTAATTAAGTCTTAATTTATATATTTAAGTCATGTGAGGCATATCCAGAACTAACATGATAATAATTATGGATCCAAGATATATCAATGCATCCTGATGTGATAATAATAATAATCTGGTTCCAAAGTAATAACTAAGTCATCCTAGACCTCTAGGGTTTCCAACTCAGTAGTAACTATAGCTTGGATAAGGGGTAATAGTGAAATCCAAATAAAATCATCTAAGGCATTCCACGATAGTGTAATTTTAACCGAGTCCAAGGAATACATCCAAGGTAAAATGGGATAATAAATGGTTAGGCCCAAGGATGTAACCAAGGAACCTCATGTTCGTAGAAGCCACACTAGATCCAAGGAGTGTATCCTAGGAATCCTGTAATAGTAAAGGAGGGATCCTATGGTATTATACTGGGCATCTATTGATAGACAAGGATCGGGTTCCAAAGTTGGTATCAACCAAGGAAACTGACATCCTTTAATCGAAATGGCATCTACGATTACACAAGGAATTCCCTTGTGAATCCAAGGGATAACTTGCGTCTGACCACTCCTATAGTAATTTCAATGTCCATATACAATTAGGAACCTTATAATTGATTAATTTAATTAATTACATCATATAATAATTATTCCATTTAACCGGTCAAAGGTCCATTCCATGCCTTTCATACAAGTGACAAGGCATCTTACGACATGAAACCATTTATAATTCATTTGAGTCATAATGATTTAATATGGTTCACTCTGATACCTTCCATTAAACATGGAAAGAGGTTCTATGGATGTGCAACTAAGTCATTTCATTACCATCCATTGGGACAAGTCATATATATACAATATACTTTCCATTTCCTATTAATAGTGATTAATAAAGTGAAGTGCTTGCCTTAGGTGGGTCAAGTGAGGATAAAACATGGTAATAGACATTTATTAATTCAATATCCATTTAATTCAATGGTATTACCATTATAAGGGTTAATCCATACACCCGAACGATGGAGCTAACAGGTCATAACCAGCCATTAGAGCATAATTGTCCACTAAGGGAATAAATATGGAAAACACCCTACTTGGGATGGTTGACATTGTGGAAATAACTACCCATGATGAATAAAATATATGGAAAGGATCTTAGAACACATTTCTAATGACTACAATCAAGGCATATAAAATAAACAGATGACGCCCGATGAAATCAGCACACCCACATAGTAATTTATAAAATGGTGAATCTTGAGGAGTGAGTGATAGACCACCTACCTTGTACTCATACGACTCTCCACATCAAGTATCAGCCTATGGTTTGTCCTGTATTGAAATATATGTGAAGAACATACCAATTACCTAAAATTGGATCATATGATCCTACATATAAATATCATCATTGATAATAAAAATAATGATGAAGGATTAAAAAGGAATTGATATATTATTGGTGCGGATCCAACGAGATGAACGGTGATCGAATCGGACTCCAAATGGAATCATGGGATCAATTCCTAGTTTAGAAGGATTTTAGGATTCAAAATAGGGAGGGTACTATCCAATAGAAAAGAAAAAGGGATTAATGGTTATATTTAACTAGACTTAGGGGGAAAATGGTCATTTCAACCAAAAAAACTAGGTTGCACGATTTGAAGACATGATTTTCCAAACTATGTGCCATTAATTCATAGTCACCTATAAGAAAATGGAACCCACATAGTTATACCGTAGGGTTAGGGAAACTATGAACCAACCATGAAAAACCCCTCTACAATTTGGTTTGTAGTTTTTGCATGGCCTTGCTCCCCAAATTGCACGATTAGGTTAAATCATTCACCCTCCTGTTACTCACTATCCAACCTCACATGATTTAAGCTAATCATGTGGCCTTCCTTTAACAGTTTAAAAAAACCATCAGATGGGACTTTTTCACCACTAAAACTGGGATCCAGGATTTGAAAAAGCCCCAAACACCCTTTATACCTTCATGAACTCATTAAGAATCCATATTAGGTCCATAAAATAGAATTAGACCAAAATTAAAAGGATATATACCTGATTCAAAAAATAGGTTCTTATAGTCTTCCTCATTAAAGGAACTCATCCCTGGGTTCACCTTCCAAGGTCAGTGAAACACTGTCTGAGAAAAACTCTGGCCACTGGGCATGTACATCAGCCTACTACTCCAAAGTCTCATCCTATACATGGTTGTGCTGCCATATCACCTGTACTAGAGGGACATACCAGCCTTAGAGAGCCTTTTTTCTCTAGTTGATGATTCATATATAATAGTACTCAAAATAATCATCATCATATTGCTCAAATTCATTGGGGTTAAAAGTATGAGATGATTCAACATGATAATGGTGAAGCAATGAAACGTGGAAGACGTCGTGCATGGAACAGTACCTATGAGGTAGTAAAAACTGATAGGCTATCAGACTGAATCTCTCTAACATATAAAATGACCCTACAAAATTAGGTGACATCTTCCCTTTCCCCTGTATATGTCTATTCCCTAGCCTGGTCAATACCCACAGAAAAACACAATCTTTGACCTCAAACTCTAAAGGATGCCAATGGTGATCAGCATAAGATTTATTTCTAGACTGAGAAATAGACATATGATTCCTGATTAGCTGAACCTACTCTGAAGTCTCCTACATGATATGAGGACCTGGTATGGCTACCTCTCCTGCCTATATCCATCATAGGGGTGAATGACATTACCTACTGTATAAGGCCTCAAAAAGAGACATCTTAATTTTTTCCTAGAAGCTATTACTATAGGAAAACTCGGTGAGAGGGATATGCTTCACCCAAGAATCACTAAAATCAAGGATTGTTATCCTAATTAAATACCCTGATAGGGGGATAAATTAGGGTATGATAGATTAAAACAACTTCCCCTTCAGATATTGTTTCTTTGTTAAACAAAACACTCTTCTCTCTCTTTTTTGTAGCAATTGTATGATCAAAAATGAAATCATGCACGAGACAAAGAAATTTTACTTGGTTCACCCTCACTGGGATACATCCAAGGATCATATAATGGAAATGTGTTGATGTACCTAATCCACTAAGTCTCACTAGAAAATTACAAGGTTCAAGATAAATCAATTTTATGCATAGGCTCATTACCTTTCCAATGTTTAGGGTCATCTCACTACTTTACCAAGGGTCACTCCCTAACTCTCTTTCGATGGGTCGCTGCTATTTGAAAGGATCACCTTCTTCCTCTTCCTTTTCTCACAAATCTATAAAGGATATGCACATAGTTTATGGACTTGTAGGTCCCTTAATTTTCAATAATTAATACATCCTCAATTGTAGGTAGATTCTCTGATGAAGTCACTCTTTTATAAATAATTTTAGTGTGAGAAAATTGATTTCATAAACTATTTTATTCCCTTTATGAACTTCCATGTACTCACCAAAAACTACCATGATTCCTCTATGAACTTCCTTACTTCTTATTTGAACTGCCTTGCACCGCGTTGCATGAGTGGTTTGAGAACAACCTTTCCTTCGTGAATCCCATATGCTTCACGGATGGATGATGTCTCTAAAAACCACTTATGCTTCATGGGTCCTTTTTCTTTATGATCTATAGAACCCCAAAAACCCTTATATGAACTATTTTCATAGACTTTCTCTTTCGTAGAATTTCTCCCTCATGAAACTCTTATCCTTTGTGGAATTCTTCCTCGCAAACTACTTCAGAATTCCCCAAATTATTCCCTGAGAGATGATCTTTCCTAATGAAATTTTATCTAGTTGATAATATTATAATGTTCCTTTATATAGGAAAATAAATCCCACAAAACCCACTATTCACAAATAATCAAAAATCCAATGTGGGACAGCCTGCACCGCAAACTGTTATGCAGTCTGGATAGCCCCTTAATCCTTTACGGCGACCATTGTCTTATGAAAATGAAAACGTTTTTCAGAACCTTAAATCACCACCTAAATTCTAAAAACTATGATCCTCCCATGAACAATGAGCCTCCCTCAAACTATGATCCTCCTGTGAATTAATTTCTCTATGTGGTTCATGTAGCACGCTTCGCGATTTGCATAGCACTGCTATGGGAATACTCTTCCTTATCCAATTTTCCATCATCATTTTATATACCTCCTTTACGATCTACATATCATAGATATTATACTATTATGTCCTCAAACTCCATTATTCATAGTCTATGAATTGTGCTTTACGGTCTATGAACTACTCTCCGCGAACTCCTTAGTAGAAAACATTACTTTTCCATAAAACAAACTCCAAATTTTGAGACCCAAAAATTTAGAAAACATTGAGAAACTATTCCACCTTAAACATATGATTTATCAACACTAACCATAAATATTCTCATTAATATGTATTTTTCATCAAACATAGTCACCCCAAAAACACTGGGATGGCACC
Organism: Viscum album; assembly: GCA_963277665.1. Lineage (NCBI taxonomy): Eukaryota > Viridiplantae > Streptophyta > Magnoliopsida > Santalales > Viscaceae > Viscum > Viscum album. The sequence continues at coordinate 521,084,704 of OY728141.1, forward strand.
TTGAGGGATTTTTTCCCAATAATCTCCTCCTTTGGGTTTGTTGACAACTCTTCTCATTTTGATACCACGTTAATTATTCATCCATATTCTACCAAAAATTTATTCTTTAGATTCTAATAGTGATCAAAGATTTACTCAACACACACTTTAATCCCACATGATCAATGCTCGGTGTGAGAAACAAGAGTAACGTGAAAAGTTAATCAATGAATCACTTCATTCAAAAACTACTCAACTTCTTTCATCGCAAACTCCATATGTCATAATATATATACTTTGATAGATCACCTTTAGAATCATTAGATTTAAATCTCCTCTACTTCATAGCTCCACCTATCATCTTCTCCTCCTGTCTTGATTAATACATTTTATTCCCTTTTATATTCACAATTTCTCCCCCATTTTTACTAAACCCAAAGGTTACTTCATTATGATCTACAATAGGTTAAAGAATACATATCATCATATGAGGGAAAAACTCATCAAACCTTAGGGATAGGGGGTCCCACATCCACACTTTTTCAAGTGTGAGGATTCGATTGAACTCTCAAAGCTAGTCGATGTCATTCAAATGCTTTTTTGGGTAAGTCCTTTGTTATAATGTCTATATCCTGTATTTATTTAGGCACATACTCTAATTTCACAAGACCTTGATCCACATTCTCCTTAATAAAATTATACTTTATTTTAATGTGATTTTACTTGAGTGATGAACTATATTTTTACTAATATTTATAGCACTTGAATTATCATAATGGATTCTAATCAGAGATTTCACTTCAACTCCCATATCATCAAGCTACTGCTTCATCCACAATAATTGTGTGCATCCTTGAGTAGTTGAAATATATTCATCTTATGTGGTTCTCAACAAAATTCAATCATGTTTCTTAATTTTCCAATAAATACACAATCCACCAAGATATAATGTATCACCTGATATCGATTTTGTACCATCTTTTGAATCGGACCAATATATATCTATATAGCCCAATAAATCTTAATAATATTTTTCATTGTACATCAAACTAAAATATATTGTGGCCTTAATATACTAAAGTGTTATTTTTTACTACAAGAAAGGGTATTTCCTTGGGATTTAATTGATATCTTTCTCTTTTTATTACTACAAAGATTAAATTTTTATTTCTAAAGGCACTTTTTAGGAAAAGTGGGAAACCATACAATTTCAAGGCTGAAAGCTTTAGACGCGGTAAGAAATAAAAAAGTTATTAATAATGAGACTAAAAATATTGGAATTGCTTACCCGATATATCCCCCAATGAAGGTCATAAACCTATGTATATGGGTTATCTTTGACAAGGTCTTAAAAGTGACTAGAAAGCTTGTACCATGTTTGTATGTACTCCTCCACATTAATATTTATCTCATTGAAGTCACGTGCTAAAATAAGGTCTTGTTTGTGAATCCAATCCTTTTGTTCTTTATTGAAAACACCTTGAATTTCCCTATATAATATTCTTTCCTTATCCTCATATGAGGCTATGATATTTATGACCTCTTCTATCATTTCTTCATTTGAAGAGATAAGGATCTATAGATGTTCCTTTCTATCTGCCTCTTCCACCTTTCCATATTAGAGGTCCTTTCCTTCCTTGCTTACACCCTTCTTGGTAAAACATGTTTCCATCGGTTTTGGCAAGTGAAAATAGTATTTGAGTCCTTTTGATGTTCTCCCCTTGGACATAATGCATCTACCTAAGTCTCAATTACGCTTTTGACCTTTCTTCATTATTGGGATGTGGAGTCCTTTCCCTTGAATTCCTTCCAAACTATCCACTGATAGTTGGATATAACTATTTTTACCTGATTCAACCTCATCTTGAACCTAAACTAGATCTTGGACATCCAAACCTTCAAAACGGTTGCCCAAATTTTGAATCAGGGCTTCCTTGATGGGGATCATCCTACTTGATGAATTCTCCCTTCCCTATTTAACCATGGAGGCCACCTTCAATCCAGAGAACACAGCCTTTGAGTACAATGGAACCTTTGAGATGAAAGTGTTTGGGTCTATGGAACTCAAAACACTCACCTCTTTGGACCCCCCTCCCCATTACTTGTCAAGATTATGGAAGGTGAACTTTCTTCTCAGAACTAGAATTTAATTTCAATCCTTTTTCAATAGAGTCTAGATGGAATGGATCATCTAGAAAAAAACCCCTCCTTTAGTCCATCATTCAGAAGGATTAACCTCAACGTTGTTATCAAGCACAAAAAAGATTTCCCAGGATCCCCTCGAGGAGAAAGGGCTTGGCCCTTCTCATCTTGAGGAGAAACTATTGAAGCAATCTAACCTTTACCAAAGAAAGCTAGCTCTAGACCTGAGTATAAACCAGCAACATCTTACTCTTCAGTTCCAGTGGCTGCATCCATATTTTCACACCTAGGTCTTGTTTCAAGTAGGAAAAACATCCACCACCTTTGGGTTAGTAGCTGAATGCCCATGAGGAATATAAATCTTGGATGGATCAGACGCCAAATGGTTCTCTAAAGTTGAAATGATCACCAGTGTCATGACTTCATGAAGTTCCTCTCTGGAATAACTTGGTTGAACCACACCAAATCCATCATAATTAACAACCCTCTTCTTTGACATCTTCACTTGACTAAACCTATGCCCATGATGGAATACTAAGTCCAGGTTCCCCAACTGACCATAGGAGACACAGTTGTTAGTCCAAAAATCATAGACAACTTCCTACTTGCACAAAAATTCCTCTCCAACTGAAATCCAAACCCAATCCAGCAGCGCCTCAGATAAATCAACCTATACACAAATATAGGGGTAAAAATGATGGATGACAGCATCCATTCGGATGTCTGAGTATAGGAATTGACCAACAATATTCCTGAGAACCTTCAAAATAGAGGGATTTTAAAAGTGAAGAGTAATTTATGGGAGGCTTACCCAAATCGCTACATCTGGGGGATCCTACTTCATGTGGAAATTGAAATACCACTAGAATAGGAATAAGAAACAACTATTGCATTTGTGAGGGGTAGTGTACCACACATAAACCAGATCTATCTCTAATGAGAACCTAATCATGATGTGGCATCTATCAATGATTCCAACCACCACATGATCCTTTAAACTCCAAGAGTCAAATATGAACTGATAAAACTCATTTATTGAAGGTATCCATTGATGAAAATGTGCCACCAGAGTTAGGTTTAAGAGATTTTAAGCATTAGAGAACTCTAAAAGATATATTGGAAGATGAGGTGAGATTTTGTGCAAATCTGGAACCTTCAGGCTGAGCAGGATCTCTAGGATTTTTTAGAGAGGGTAGACAAAGTAAGGAAATTGGTCCGACAAGAAATGATGGGAGAAGAGGTCTTCCCCCTGCAAGGAGGAGGGATATCCATGCACGCCGCCATCAATTCTTAGGGCATCATCAGGAGGGATGAGGGAGGTTCATTGGACTCTGATAAATTCAATAAATTCTTGTTTCTTTTCAAGTAGCAAAAAAATATCAAGTATTTTTATTTTCAAGTATAATATACTAACAATGATTTGCCTATATTTTGTTCCATTAACTACATTGCCTTCATCATCCCATTATAGTTTCATCTGGGTAGCCACCAGAGTCTTCATCTCTTTGGAATTATCCATTCCAAATCTTCTCAAAACCTCCATGTAATAATTATATTGAGAAATTAATGTTCCATGATTTCCTTATGTCACCTGTAAACCAAGGAAAGATGTTAGTTCACTAATCATTGACATATTGAATTCATTATTTCATATATTCTGTGAATTGTCTTCATTATTCTTCATCTGATCCACCAAATATTATTGCATCGATATATATCATCACCATCATCCTTTGATTAGTCTAATTATTGACATATATATTATAATCAATTCTGCCACACTAAAAACTGAGTTTCTTCACAAATAGATCGAGCCTTAGATACCATACTCTTGGTGGTTATTTCACCCCATATAGTTCCTTCCTCAGTCGAAAAACTCTATTATAATCTTCATTAATGATAAAACCATCTATATAATCAATATAAACTTCTTCTTCCAGAACCCCATTTAGAAATGTTTACTTGACATCCATCTAGAAAACTTTGAACTTTCTTTGCACTGCTATAGTCAAGAATAATATAATTGATTCTAGCATTAAAATAGGTGAAAATGTTTCATCAACATAAATAACCTCTATTTGGTAGTACCCTTTTCACAATATTTGTGCTTTATTTTGAATCACTTCACTGTCTTCGATCATCTTGTTGTGAAATACTCATCTATTCCTGATGACATTCTTATCTGTTGGCCTCAAAACAATATCCCATGTCTGATTATTCTCAATTTTTTCAAGCTCTTCAATCATATTCTGGACCCGTTTTTCATCCTCATCTACTTCCTCAAAACATTTAGGTTCTACCTATGATAATAATAATTCTTTTTGTAGAGTCTTCATTCTCCTTGTCTTCACTGGCACTTTATAGTCACCAATTATGATCTTTCTATCAATTTTGGATCTTATCTTCTATCTTTGAGAAGATACTTGTTTGTGCTCATCCTTTTTATTATCTAAATCTTCTTATGAATCATCCTCTAGAACTGTAACATCCCTTGATCTTGTTATCTCTTCATCACTATCCTCTTGAGACTAATCATGTATTTTATAAATATTCTTCTCATTTTTTACTACAGTTATGTAATTTATTTCAACTACCTTTATCAGCCACTTATTAAAGAATTTATATGATTTTATTTTCTTTGATTATCCAAGAAATATACCTTCATCTCCATAGGATTCAAACTTCTTGTGTTTCTCCTTATTGAGAATGAAACACTTACTTCTGAAGACTCGAAAGTACTTCAATGTTGAATTATTTACATACCATATCTCATATGAAGTCTTCTATTCTTTTATACATAATAATTCACTATTTTATTTGTATAATTATTTCATCATTGTTTCTTTATAAAAATTATTTGGAAGGTCTTTCTCAATTAGCATTGATCTAGACATTTTCTTGATAATTCGATTTCTTATCTCAACTACTCCATTTTGTTGTGGAGTTCTTACTGCTAAAACTTGGTGTCTTATCCCATGTTTCTATAAATAATAATCTACTAGGATATTTTTTAACTATGTTCCATTATCTGTTCAGATATTCTAGATTTTTTAACCTAGCATCTTTTCAACTTCCCTTCGATAAGTTGTTATACAAATGAACACCCTAAATTTGTGAGTGATGACTAAAAACCATGTCATTCTGATAAAATAATCAATTAATAGAACATAATATGTCACATATATGTTTTTATTTTGAGTTATTACTTTGTTTATTTTAATTCTAGTGCTTATTCATGGGTTTCCCCCTTGATTGGTGATAAAAAATTGAGATTTTGGGCTTGAAAGTAGGTGGCACGTGGTTTGTGCACGGTTAGATGAAATTGTGTGCCTAACCTAAGAAACTGTGTGGTCAAATGGAATTTTTTTGATAGTGTGAAATTTTATGGTTTATACATGGTTTTTCAAACCATTTGAGTAACCATATGTCTTTCTCCTCTTAGAAAGAGAGGGGAGCATGGTTTCCACGCTGTTTGGAAAATCGTGCGGTAAAACAGTGTGACCTTTAAAGTTCATTAAAAAGTGAAAATTTACCTTTGTTACCTCCTTATATTTAATCCTGATTCTCCTCCCATATTCATCACTTTACATGGGCACCTCCTCCAAGATTTACTAGGCTTCTTAAGCATCATTCATTAGGTAGTTTTGTCCCTGGTTCTTCAAGGAATCTTCAAGTAAGTGATTTCTCTTTTGATTCCTCCCTCTTTCAAGGGTTTTCATTACCCCTTTCTTGAGTTCTTGTTTTTCAATGGATGTTTGACCTATAGGGGGATTCTATCTTGTGATATTGTGGAAGATATTGATGGTGGTTGGTTTATCTTGCCTTTATAGGGTCTTGTGGAGGTGTGGTTGTTGTTTTCCACCAATTTCTGGAAGTTTCTAAGTGTGAGGTAGGTGGTTTGATGCTATAAAATTTATATATGCTTTTGATATGATTTCTTGGTTAATTATATGTTTTCTATGGATCATTTATGTGGTGTGAAATATGATTTATAAGTTTTTTGATTGTATATGTGATGAAAGTGTATTTTATAAATGAGAATGGTTATGTTTTATTGTGTGTATTTTTTGGTGCTTATTGGAAGAGTTATATGATTTATTTGAAAGGTTTGAAATGTGTTTTCAAGATAACTTTAGGTGTAAATGTGTTGAAAGTGTATTTTTCAAGTGAAATTATTTTATGGAATGTTGACTTTTTTTCATGTACCTTAAATGTGATGTGTGAATTGTGTAAATAATGAGAATTGTGATTTAAAAAAATGTGGCTTGTGTGTTGATTTAGAAGGGGTTTGGCCCATGGAAATAGTTTAATTGATTATGTTCATTTATTATAATTTTTCAAATGGGTTTCATGAGTTGTGAAATTGGTGTTAAAAGCATTTTAAAATGGTTTTGGTGTGTGTAAAATGGAAAGTGGTTTTTTTATAGAAAATGGTGATTTACGTGTGACGATTTGTGAAAGTGGTTATTTCCTTTTGTGTTTGTGATGCTTGGTGTGAAAGTGGTGATTTGTGTGATATGTGAAATGGTATTTGAGCACAAAGGTAATCCCAGGTATCTAGGTGATCAATCTATAACTAGTACTCTAGTGATTCAGAAGTGGTAATCCTAGGTTCTTCTAGTATAATGATGCTAGTTGACTCAGAAGTGGAAAGGCCCATACTCACTTAGTAGGATTCATACTTGCAAGACTAACTAAACATGTGATATGTTCGGACACCTCTAGGACCTTGGGATGTATCCCTAATAGTGGATTATGCATGGGAACATTGTTGGTATTGAATTATTATCTGGAGACCGCTAGGCCCTTGAGACGGATCCCTCCTAGTGGCTCATGCATGGAAAATGTAACACCCAAAAACTCAAACCTCATGTATTGATAAGTTATGTTTAAATTTTGTTTGAATAACAGAACAAAACTTGTTTCTCTTTAGAAGTTAATAATATGGTTTTAATTTATATTAGAATGAAACTAAGTAAAACAAACAAATGGACACAAGACTTTTCATTTAAATAAAAACATCGTAGTGTTTACAATACACTGATCAAAAGAGTAATCATGCTAACCAAATACACATATTAAAAACCGTATCAGAATTATAGGGAGACCACTTAAAACAACAAGAACCCCAAGAAAGTAATATGGGTCCTTAGAATATTACATAATGAACATAATAATGGCCGAAGACACTGCGGCCACACTAAGCAACAATGGTATGACGTGAACCATCTTCTTTAATCGCCTTGAATTTAGAACACCCTAAGGCATGGTTTTATATAAGACAACGACTTGACTGTTTCCTTGGGTGACCATTGTATTCCAACGACTATAATCATAGTCATTGGCCTTGAGGTGAATTAACTAAAAATATTCGAGTATAACTTACTTTTTCAAAATTTACGAATCGGAGATTGTAAGATAACTCCTGATTATGGTGAAATATATTTTTTTTCAATAAGGAATTTGAAACTAATTTCAAATATTCTAAATAGGTTGTAAATATTTTTCATTTCCTAAAACTATGTTTAATATCCCATATTCAAACTATGTTTAGATTAAACTAAGTTTTTGACTACTATAATATTAGTATAAAAGATTTTATGTGGGTATTTCAAATTTCTATTTATAACCTTGAATGTTAAAGCTTTAGTGTTTATAAATAACTTGAGTAATAATATATTTAGATAATGTATATTTAGTTATTCATTAAACTTTTTTTTATATAAATATTGTGTTTAAAAAAGATAATTTTTATATAATAAGACTTCATTTTCTTTTTAGGTTAGTTTTTATAAAAAATTTGGGCCCTCAAGGGCCAGCCCTTTATGGCTAGGCCAAGGGAGGTAGCTCACGCTTGGTGGCTGAGCCTAGACCTCATCCCAAGCTAGGGCTGGCCCGAGTTGGGGCATAGGTTCCCCGAAGGGCGCACGGGAGAAGGAGCACATGAGTGCACAGCGCGGGCGCAAGGCCGCAGTGAGCATGGATAGGCCGAGACCTGCAGGGGAAGTAGAAGCCCGTGTGTAAGGCCCCATGTGTGTGTGTTGTGTGATTTCTGGATGATGCTTCATAGGATTAGTCTTATAAGGAAGTCATGCGGGCCTCCCTGTTTTGATGTGGGACACATTTTTTCAGGCGAAACAAGATTTGGGCCATTGGATCGTGTATCGCGCGATCTGGGTCATTGATCTCGATCCCGTGTTTGACCTTCAGCAACCACAGAGTACCACCAGGTTTTTGTGGTCCGTTCAATCCGGCACAATCCAATTGTGGCCATTCGAAGTTTTTAAAATGCGGCATTGATCTCATGTCGTCTGATCAGACTCGGATTTAATTTGAGCCATCCTTTACCTTTATAAACCACAGACACATCCCAGCCCTTGAATCTAAGCGAGATATCATCCTATCCATTGAAATTCCTCTCAGTTTTCTACTCGAAGAACTATCTTCTTCCCCCATGGCGTGCCATGCACCAATACCCTACCTCCCTTTTTGTACCATTTTTCTTCACCCCTTTTAGCCGATGGACCCTCCTCTCACACAGTTTCCACATAGATCTTTTTCCCTAGTATTTTTATAATCTATTTTTCCCTTGGATCCCTTTTATCTTGCATTAAAATAACCATTATAGGTATAGTTTATAAAAATCACATTGAGGCATCCGAAGAACCTCCCGGTTCCTTGCTCAGAAGCCGCCAGCGAACCTCAATGAGTCCTCCAAGTTTTCCAACGTCTCCCGAGCCCCTATTCCTCTTTAATCTAAGGTAGGGGATTATTCTTTGTCTTTATTGTTGGGTTTTAAGTTGTATTAATATATATTTATATACACTTTTAAAACAAATATACATCATCATACGGTTTGAAATTAATTCTTTAAGAGTTGCAAGATCTTGAGTTACAGGTTATTAAAAAACCCTAAGTATGGACACCCCGTGAAAATTTATTTTATGCCTTAAATACATAATCGGTTATATACATATATGTATGTATATGAAAATATATAGGTACAATATACATATCCCTTAGACTTTCATAAACTTCATAAGCCCAGATTTAAGACTTCTAAGTTTGAGTTTCAAAGTTATTGAAGAATTAAGAAATCCATGGAATCATTTTTAAGAAAACTTTTATACTTGATTATGTGTGTGCTTAAATACATATTGATAATATATACATTCGGTTTTAAGAATTTAATCGATATACTTTTAGTTCATAATTTTGATAATCATGCAAGTGTCAAATAAGTGTGGTATGAGATCCTTATGGGTATGTGGGTACGTAAGCCAACTTTAATCCCCAATTGTATTTATAAAAGTTTCCAAGGTTTTTCAAAGAAAGTAAAAAACATGTGTCTTCAAATATATATTTTTTCTTCGACTAAACACTACTTCTTAAGAACACCCCATTGAATGAATGTTTTACACAACATGAAACCCTAAGTGTAGTTACTTTAAATGCTTTTCTTTCAATGTTCTTAGTTCATGAGTAAAAATATTGGAGGCTTGCAACTTCATATTCACATGTATGAGTTACTCTCCACTATTTATATTAAATGATAAAGGTTATGGTTGAGTCTCATACTTTCAAGTTTTAATATCTAATGTGTTAAACAAAGGCTTATTTATAATAAATGTATGAGGAAATGTGAATTTAACACCCCACATGGAATGTTGGGTTTACCTTTTTATTAATTATGCACCCAGAAGAAAATTTCATTAAGTAATTGGTCAAAATTGTTTCAGGAAGTATCATTTTATGTTGTAACCTCATTCATTCATTACTGGTGTGTTTTAAATCAATATCACATGTGCAAATATTGTATACTAGTTTATGCATGTCGTGTAGAAACATGTTGTCTAAATAGTAACTGGCATATTATGATTTAGTCCATTTCCAATTCCATTTATTTGTGCATGAATTGGGCATGAATGATGAATATGTATTTTAATGCATTAAAATTTTATTACCATGGAATAGTTTGTAAAGTCATGGGATAGTCAAACAAATTATTGTTTATGAAAATTTATGAAGGTAAATTAGAATTAAATTATTCATGGTGGTATGGGACACTGTGAATAATGTGAAGTAAGTAAAAAAATAGAATGAGACACTTGGTTTGACATGTGATAAGTAATTTAATAAATCAAAGTGGGATGTGCACTTTGATTTAGAGATATAAGGAATGAATTGGATGTAGTATGTGACAGGTGGGGCCCACTATAGCCCCTCGATGCATCGGTAGGTCTCATGAGACAACTAGAAGCGGAATTAGCTGAGGCCTTTCCCAATTATGAGTTATGGATTTTAGCCGAGGCCTTAATCATTATACGTCTTGGCATGAGGCCTTGACACAGTCTGGCATATGCACTTTCCTCATTATAACTATGTAAATTAATTAACCAGAGGAATATTTGACTAGTAGAATATTCATAGTTAAAGAGCTTATGACTATGAGAATCTCAATAAGTTTAAGTATGGCATATTATTTATGAAATATTCAGATATTTTATGGCTAGAGTATGTATCACAATAGTAAAGGATGAAATTGAAGTTATTATTTTAAGCGTAGCTCTGATCATGCATTACACTCAGTTATTAATTTTGTACTTTCATTTTAACATGAAATGTATTTTACTTTTTATTCTGAATGAGAATTCCCATAATTGAATCATGATAATGTTAGTATGTTTTAAATTGTGCACTTATATCCCTTAGACAGTTGTCATGGTATGTTTAATTTGATACAACACTTTAAAGAAAATGTTTTATGGAAATTTTAAAGAATGTTTTCAAAAGTTATTTTGGGTATAGTATGTTATTTTTAAACCCCCTACTGGGTATTCGTATGCTCACCCTAGGTTTCTGAAATAAAATTTTTAGGTATTAGTTTTTAGCAGAAGAAACATTTTAGAATAAGTTGGTTTCTCAAAGCCTGAACCGAATTCGATCCTCTATATGGAACCGGCTCTAGGTACTCGGGAACTGGGGCGTGATAGTTGGTATCAGAAGATTCGGTTTGGATAACTCTGGAAAACCATAACTGAACAATAAAAAACTTACTTAAGCAATACTAAGAATGATGTTTTGTTAATTTTCAGATGGAAAATAAAGGTATTAATCTTCTATCTCTTTCCAATGAGGCCCTAGAAACCATAATTTAAATATCCAGTCATGAAAATTTTATAAACCATGCCCATATCTGAATTATGTGTAAGCACCTCTATGACATATCCAACTCTCCCTGAGTACTTCAACTCCACCGAAGAGTGGATCTGGATTACATCTTTATGATGCAAGCCCAATTTCCATCCTACGCTCGATGGGGAAAATACTATGAGGTACTTTTTAGATGCTTCATCGTAGTAGAAGGATTCTCGTCCCTCACGGCCTTCCAAGAAGCTGCAGTAGAGAGAGACCTCCACGTGGCATATATGTGTCAAGTCCTGTCTTATGGCCATCTTGGTCAGGTAATGGACTTTGACATCCTTGAAAATGAAGCCTCCCGTTCTGTGTACAGACAACAAGTACATATGGACGTCTCTCATTTGTACACCCCACATGTTAGACTCTGGAGACAACACAAGTGTACCCACGACATCGAACCAGATTGGTTGGGTTGCATATGGTTTAGGGATATTGGAAGTTTTGAACTATTTATGGGGATTAATGTATTAGGGAATTGGAGAAACCATTAGCCTTTCTTTTTTTATGAATAAGTGGTGATATGAGAACGCTATTTTTTATCCCTTCTTTCTTTTTTCTATCTTGTCTGTGTTTATGTTTCTAAATAGGTTTCACCAATTGATCTTTCATAATTAATTTTCAGATGGAAGGAAAAACTCACATCCTATCGCTCCCTACTGATATACTAGAGACCATCTTGGTCAAAACCTATGAAGAGGAGTGCCTACCTTTCGAAAATTTGTGAAAAACGTGCAAGAAAATCTATGAAGTGTCAAAAATCCCAGACATTCTTCATTCCTATCAGGAGAATGCCTATATATACCATAGAATGGCGATGGTACAGTTGGCCGAGTACAGGCGAAAAGGTAAATACCACGAAGTACTATTTCTATGCTTTACTCTGGGTCAGAACTTCGCATATAGAGAGAGATTTAAAGAGGCTTCATTGGAGGGAGGCCTTTGTGCAGCTTACATGTACCAACCCCTCAGTTTCAGTTTATACGACAACGCCTATGACTTAGATATTCTCAATCAAGAGTCATTTTGGAGAATTCTTCTAGAGATGGTCCATTTGGACATCTCCAAACTTTCCACCGCTCAAGCATATTTGTGGAGGCATGAATGCACTATACGGAGGTTCGACCCTTTCTGCTCAAAATGTATCTGGGCCAGAGAAGCTGAAGAGTTGAACATAAACTTAGGAATTCACTTAGCCACACCGGAGGACCCTCCACGATGGAGGTTGTGGTGCAGATGATAAAGGATTCTTTCTCTTATGTGTATGTAGAATGAATTGAGATCACGCAATTCCTCGTAAGGGGTAATGATGTAACACCTCAAAACTTGAACCTCATGTATTGATAAGTTATGTTTACATTTTTTTTGAATAACTGAACAAAACCTATTTCTCTTGAGAAGGTAATAATATGGTTTTAATTTATACTAGAATGCAACCGAGTAAAACACACAATTGGACACAATACATTTCATTTAAATAAAAGAACCGTAGTTTTTAGAATACACCGATCAAAAGAGTAATCATGCTAACCAAATACACCTATTAAAAACCCTATCATAATTACAGGGAGACCACTTAAAACAACAAGAACCCCAAGAAAGTAATATGGGTCCTTAGAATCTAACATAATGAACATAAGAATGTCTGAAGCCACTGTGGCCACACTAATCACCAATGGTATGATGTGAACCATCTTCTTTAATCGCCTTGAATTTAAAACACCCTATGGCATGGTTTTATATAAGGCAGCGACTTGACCGTTGCCTTGGGTGACCATTGGATTCCAACGGATATAATCAGTCGTTGGACATGAGGTGAATTAACTAAAAATATTCAAGTATAACATACTTTTTCAAAATTTATGAATTGGATATTATAATATAACTCCTGAATATGGTGAAATATTTTTTTTTTTGCAATAAGGAATTTGAAATGATTTGAAAATATTCTAAAGAGGTTGTAAATATTTTTCATTTCCTAAAACTATGTTTAATATACCATAGTTAAACTATTTTTAGATTAAACTAAGTTTTTGACTACTATAATATTAGTATAAAATATTTTATGTGGGAATTTCAAATTTCTATTTATAACCTTGAATGTTAAAGCTTTAGTGTTTATAAATAACTCGAGTAATAATATATTTAGATAATGTATATTTAGGTATTCATTAAACTTTTTTTATATAAATGTTATGTTTAAAAAGGATAATTTTTATATAATAAGACTTCATTTTATTTTTAGTTTAGTTTTTATAAAAAAATTGGGCACTCAAGGGCCATCCCTCTATGGTTGGTCCAAGGGAGGCAGCTCACACTAGGTGGATGAGCCTAGCCCTCAGCCCAAGCTAGGGTTGGCCTGAGTTTGGGCATAGGTTCCCTGAAGGGTGCACGGGAGCAGGAGCGCATGAGTGCACAATGGGGGTGCAAGGTTGTGGTGGGCATGGGTAGGACGAGGCCTACGGGGGAAGCGGGAACCCATGTGTAAGGCCCCCTGTGTGTGTGCTGTGTGATTTCTGGATGATTCTTCAGAGGCTTAGGCTCATACGGAAGCCGCGCGCACCTCCCCATTTCGATGTGGGACGCATTTTTTCAGGCGAAATGAGATCTGGGATGTTGGATCATGTATCGCATGATCTGGTCCATTGATCCTGATCCCGCATTCGACCTTCAACAACTATAGAGAACCACCGAGTTTTTGTGGTCCATTCGATCCATCACAATCTAATAATAGTAGTTCAAAGTTTTTAAAATGACGCATTGATCTCGTGCCATCTGATCAGACTCGGATTTAATCTGAGCCATCCTTTACCTTTATAAACCATGAATGCATCCCGGCCCTTGAATCCAAGCCGGATATGATCCTGGCCATCGAAATTCCTCCCGGTTTTCTACTCAAATTGTTGTCTTCTTCCCCCGTGGCATGCCATGCACCAGTACCCTACCTCCCTTTTTTCACCATTTTTCTTCACCCCTTTTAGCCGTTGGACCCTCCTCTCACATGGTTTCCAAAGAGATCTTTTTCCCTAGTATTTTTATAATATATGTTTGCCTCGGATCCCTTTCATCTTTCATTAAAATAACCATTATAGGTATATTTTATAAAAATCACACCGAGGCATCTGAAGAACCTCCCGATTCCTTGCTCACAAGCCTCCAGCGAACCTCAACGAGTCCTCCGAGTTTTCCAGCATCTCCCGAGCCCCTCTTCCTCTTCAAGCTAAGGTAGGGGATTAGTATTTATCTTTCTTGTTGGGTTTTAAGTTTTATGAATATATATTTATATACACTTGTAAAAAAAATATAAATCATCATACGATTTGAAATTAATTCATTAAGAGTTGCAAGATCTTGAGTTACAGGGTATTAATAAACCCTAAGTATGGACACCCCATGAAAATTTATTTTATGCCTTAAATACATAATTGGTTATATACATATATGTATTTATGTGAAAATATATAGTTACAATATACACAGCCCTTAGATTTTCATAAACTTCATAAGACCAGATTTAAGATTTTTAAGTTTGAGTTTCAAACTTATTGAATAATTAAGAAATCCATGGAGTCATTTTTAAGAAAACTTTTATACTTGATTATGTGTTTTCTTAAATATATATTGATAATATATACATGAATTTTTAAGCATTTCATCATTATACTTTTAGTTCATAATTTTGATAATCATTCAAATTTCAAAAAAGCATGGTATGAGATCCTTATGGGTATGTGGGTACAAAATCCAACTTCAATCCTAAATTTTATTTATAAAATTTTCTGAAGTTTTGCGAAGAAAGTACAAAACATGTGTTTTCAAATATATTTTTTTAGATTCAACTAAACACTACTTCTTAAGCCCACCCTGTTGAATGAATGTTTTACACAACATGAAACCCTAAGTGTAGTTATTTTAAATGCTTTTCTTTCAATGTTCTTAGTTCATGAGTAAAAATATTAGAGGCTTGAAACTTCATATTCACATGTATGAGTTACTCTCCACTATTTATATTAAATGATAAAGGTTATGGTTGAGTCTCATTCTTTCAAGTTTTAATATCTAATGTATTAAACAAAAGCTTATTTATAATAAATGTATGAGGAAATTTGAATTTAACACCCCACATAGAATGTTGGGTTTACCTTTTTATTAATTATGCATCCAGAAGAAAATTTCATTAAGTAATTGGTCAAAATTGTTTCAGTAACTATCATTTTATGTGGTAACCTCATTCATTCATTACTGGTGTGTTTTAAATCAATGTCACATGTGCAAAGATTGTATACTAGTTTATGCATGTCATGGAGAAGCATGTTGTCTAAATAGTAACTGACATATTATGATTTAGTCCATTTCCAATTCCATTTATCTATGCATGAATTGGGCATGAATTATGAATATATATTTTAATGCATTGAAATTTTATTGCCATGGAAGGGTTTGTAAAGTTATGGGATAGTCAAACAAATTATTGTTTATGAAAATTTATAAAGGGAAATTAGAATTGAATTATTCATGGTGGTATGGGACACTGTGAATAATGTGAAGTAAGTAACCAAATAGAATGAGACACTTGGTTTGACATGTGATAAGTAATTTAATAAGTCAAAGTGGGGTGTGAACTTTGATTTAGAGATATGAGGAATTCATTGGATGTAGTATGTGACATGCGGGGCCCGTTATAGCCCCTCGATACATCGGTGGGTCTCATGAGACAACTAGAAGCGGAATTGGTCGAGGCCTTTCCCAATTATGAGTTATGGATCTTGGCTGAGGCCTTAATAATTAGACGTCTTGGCACGAGGCCTTGACATAGTCTAGCATATGCACTTTCCTCATTATGACTATGTAAATTAATTAACCATAGGAATATTCGACTAGTAGAATATTCCTGGTTAAAGAGCTTATGACTATGAGAATCACAATAAGTTTAAGTATGGCATATTATTTAAGAAATATTCAGAGATTTTATGGCCAGAGTATGTATCACAATAGTAAAGGATTAAATTGAATTTATTATTTTAAGCATAGATCTGATCATGCATTACACTCAGTTATTAATTTTTTACTTGCATTTTAACATGAAATGTCTTTTACTTTTTATTCTGAATGATAATTCCCATAATTGAATCATGATAATGTTAGTATGTTTTAAATTGTGCGCTTATATCCCTTAGAAAATTGTCATAGTATGTTTAATGTGATACATCACTTTAAAGAAAATGTTTTATGTAAATTTTAAAGAATGTTTTCAAAAGTTATTTTGGGTATACTATGTTATTTTCAAACCCCCTACTGGGTATTCGTATGCTCACCCTGCATTTTTGAAATAAATTTTTTAGGTATCAGTTTTTAGCAAAAGAAACATTTTAGAAGAAGCTGGTTTCTCAGAGTCCGAACCTAATTCGATCCTCTGTATGGCACTGTCTCTGGGTACTCAGAAGCTAGGGCGTGATAGAAAAATTTTTGGTAGTATAGTTGGAGGATATTGATCACCGAGGTATGAGTTTCTTAGTTACTCACTTATTCTAACTACCCTTATGGATTTTCTCATGGTGCTCTCTTGTGACATGATTTTGTGATGTGGTACCAATCATCGGTATACGGTGGAACTTGTGTATGTTGTGTCTTTTAAAGTAAGTTTGTTATTGATAAAGCTTCTTTTATAAATGTTTTCATTTAAAATTGTTTTTCTAAAAAATGTGTCCTTTGGGACGTATCTTAAAAATGTTTTCAAAGTTGTTATGATAATATGCATGCTGATTTGTCTTCTAATGTTATATTATGGAATCTTTTATATGGGTGGAATCCTACTGGGCTTTGGATCACACCCTACATACACCTTTGGGTGTTTGTAGACTCTGTTATGTATGACCTAGGTAAAGACTAGATGTTTTGTTGTGATGGTGGATCTGGTTTATTAAGTTCCACTTATTACAGGTGTTGGTGGTGGTGGATTGAGGGTGATGACCCTCATGTTTCATGGAGGTTTTTGGGATGTTTTTGGTTTCCCTTATATAGTAGTATTTTGGTTTTTGGTTAATGTTTTAAAATCTTTATTCTAATACTTATTTTACCTTGTTTGGTCATGCTATTTGTTATGGATTATTGTTCCATTTTTTGAATGATTATGGTTATACCCATGGGTGAAATCATTCCCAAAGTATATTTTTGATACTCAAGCACTAGTTTCCAGCTTGTGGGGATCAAGAATGCCCTTCGGACCATTTCTAGGACCGGGTCGGGTGTCGGGTTGGATGGAATACCGATTTGGTTCATGAAAAAATGGTATCAAATCAGGTTACGCTATTTTTTAGTCAGTTTATTTTGGAATAAGTCTGGATAGACTGAAGCTAGGATTATCGGGGCTTGAGGTGTAGGTTACAAGTAGGGTTCCTGGCCAGCACACCTCATGATAAAACTCGATTCTCCATTGGATGTTGGGATTTTATTTTTTGTACATCTCCTATAGGTGAGATGTATGGGCTTCTTACTGTATAAGGACACTAGGTGGGATGGAGTAGTTTGGTTGTTCATGTTATTGTGATGAATTTGGTCATTTTTTAATTTGTGAAAGTGTTTTTAATTTTATTCATTGTTGAAAAATTTTCATAATATGTGTTTATGGTTATATTTATGGTTTTCCTTGTGTTTATTTCTTATTATAGAAAAATGCATCCTCAGAGAGTTCATGTACATCCACAGGAAGAGTCTAAAGAGATATCTCCCCCACCATTTGATCAGAGTCTAGTGGGAGAAGTGGTTTTGGTTGTCTAAGATTTGGTACAAGGAGGATATTCTTGTCCTACTCTGGTTATAGAATATGAACTTGGTCTTGGAAAGGAAAATTCTCAAGAGTTCCTCAGAACAAGTCTCCTTCTTTCTAGGGAAATTTAGAACCTTGGGAAGTAGAGGAGTGTCTTGAGAAGATTGAGAGGATGTTCTAGTTTCATGGAAAAACTAAGGAAGACAAGGTGAAGTGTGCTTCATTTATGTAGGAAGGTCCCAGACAAAATTTGTGGGACTCAGTGGTGTAAGATGGAAAGCATGATCAGATGGGTTGAAAATAATTTAAGGTAATTTTCAAATATCAGTATTTACTTGAGGTTTTGGAATATTCCTGATCCAGGGAGTTCATGGAGATTATACAGGGAGATCATTCTTTGATGTAATATGCTAACCACTTCATAGAGTTGGTTTGGTGTGAAACAAAGATTGTTTCTAATGAGAAGATGAAATCCCATAGGTTTGATAATGGATTGCGACTAGAACTTCATTCTCAGGTCTTCTTGTTCAAGTTGAAAACCTATGCTGAAGTGGTTGATCCTTCTATGATTTTGGATATTGACTGCAATGAAAATTTAGGTTTTTAGGGATTAGTATCAGCAGTGGGAAGTGGTGGTATATATAAGAAGAGGAATCATGAAAAGTATGAGAAGAGGGGTGGAGGCAGTTCAGGTCATCCTTCTCAACTGTCTTCATCTATGGCTTCAGGAGCTAGGTCAATGGTGTGCCATAAGTTTTGAGAGGTGGGACACAAGTGATTAGTGTGTTCATCTCCACCCAAACCTTTACATAAAACTATATCCTTAGGGAACTTGCAGCAGTTTTGCAAGGTGTCTCCCCCATATCAGAGTGGTGTTAGATTGGTGGCTTCCAGAGGGGATGTTAGCTCAACAAAAACTATCTAAGATAGTGGGATCTCAATTTGGAGGTCATAGAAGTAGGGTTGTATCTTCTTATAGGTAGTGTCAATTTAGGGAAGAACTACAGGTTAGTGATTGTTTTCAGTATCAAGCTAAGACGAGGCATCTTCATGTGGTGGATCAAGATCCAGTTGGATTAGATGCAGAGCCTGTGAAAATTTGAGGTATCGTTCTTATTGCATCATATTTGTCTATTGTTCTGTTTAATACTAGTGAATCTGTTTCTTTCCTTTCTTCTCATCTTGTGAATGTGTTAAAGCTTCCAACTGATCTTATTCTGTATTTGATGCAGTTGGTAATGTCTCTTGGTAAAAAGTGAGAGAAGGGTCTCAGATGTCTGCCTTATGCACTCACCATTTCAGGGGTCGATCTGGAATGTGATTTTCTGATTTTAAAAATGTAACTCTTCAACATAATACTCGGTATGGATTGTATATTTTTTTTAGGTGCACATCAATTATTATAGGTGGCGAGTGAGTTTTGTGGCACATGATGGTAGTACCCAGGTTTTTCATGGTGAATGGGATCCTCGTTCGGGTCATATTAGACCTCCACTTTCGGAGTTAGGTAACCTTGTGTATTAATTATTGTTTCTCATGCTGGAGGACAGTTCTAGTAGTTATATAGATAAATTACCTCCTTTGGTGGATGAGTTCACAAAGGTTTTTTGAGAGGATTTATTAGGTTTGCCTCCAAAGCAGGATGTGGAGTTCTCTATTGATTTGGCATCAGGAACAAAGCTGATATCTCTTCCCTCATACATTATAGCCCCCACTGAGTTGAGGGAATTAAAGGTACAACTGGATGATTTGGAATCCAAAGGATTCATTCACCTGATCATCTCCCATTGGGCCACCCTATTTCTATTTTAAAATAAGGTCGATGGATCTTTCTGGTTGTGCATAGATTACCAGAAGTTAAATAAGGTAGTTATTAAGAACAATTATCCCTTCCCCCACATTTATGACTTTCTTGATTGGTTAAAGGGGGAGAGGTTTTTTTCCAATATTTATTTTCATTCTAGTTATCACCAAGTTATAGTGAGAGAGGCGGATGTTCTAAAAAAATATTTCTAAAGTAGGTATGGCCATTTCGAGTACTTGTTCATGCATTTTAGGTTGACAAATGTTCCAGTGGTTTTTATGGAACTTATGAATAGTTTTTTTTACAAGTATCTCGACTCCTTTTTTTTGGTGTCCGTGGATGACATTTTGGTTTATTCTAGATCTAATAATGAGCATAATCGGTATTTGAGAATTGTTCTAAGCACTCTTCAGGACCATTTCCTCAATATAAAGTTTTCAAAGTGAACCTTATGGATCAAGTAAGTGAAGTTTCTGGGTCACGTGATCTTGAAAAAAGGGGTTTCAGTGGACCCTAAGAAGATTAATGTAGTTATGTAATGGTAACAGGCGAAGAATGTTTTTGAGATTAGGATCTTTTTGGGGATGGTAGGTTATTACAATCAGTTCATTTGAGAATTATCTTATCATGATTTATCCATGATGATTCTCACCTAAAGGGGGGTAAAGTTTGAATGGATCCTATATTTCTAGGTGTCCTTTGAGGAGCTAAAATAGTGGTTGACCACCGCCCCTATTTTGATCTTGTTGGAATCTAGGAAGGGTTATGTGGTTTATTGAGATGTCTTGAGTATAGTTCTTGGGTGTTTGTCTATGTAAGATGATCATGTGGTGGATTATGGTTCTCTATAACTCGGACCACATGAGAATAATTACCTGATCCATGAATTGAAGTAATTAGTGGTGATGCATACCCTGAAGATGTGGCGCCATTATCTTTTTGGGGAGAAATTTGTGGTTTATTTTGATCATAAGATCTTGGACTACATTTTCTCTCATAAATATATGAATTTAAGTCAATGTCATTGGGTTGAGTACCTTCAAGGTTTTAACTTTGATATAGTTTATACCCCAGGAAAAGGAAATGTGGTGTCATATTCCTTGAGTAGGAAGGTTCCATTGCAAGTGTTAAGGAATTATAGTGATGAGTGGACTTTGATGGGGATCTTTGTTCAGATTCACTTGGAGACTAAGGAGCACAATGGAGGTGTGTTCTTGGCTAGTGTGTAGCTAAAACATTCCCTCCTTGAGTTTATTTAGAAATAAAATACTAGTGATAAGTTTTTCTAGTAGTCTATGTAGTTTCTAAATGGTGGGTAGATGCCTTGTGATTGGTCATCATCTCCTGAGGGAGTTTTGTGCTTCAAGGATCACATTATGGTGTCGTTATCTATGAAGAAGGTGGTGATGTAGAATTTCCACTAGTCTCAGTGGGTCATTCACTCCAGTGATACCAAGATTTTATATTATGTTTGTTAGTAGTTATGGTTTCTAGGTATGAGGTGGTACATAGTTGACTTTGTATATTGGTGTTATACATGTCAGCAGGTTAATACATATCACCAAAGGCCCTCTGGTCTACTTCAACCACTACCTATTCCTACCTGGAAGTGGGATGAGATCACCATGGATTTTATTATGGGCTTACCCCATACACCCTATGAGAGGAATTCTATTTGGGTAGTGATCGATCGTCTAACCAAATCGGCTCATTTCATTCTGATCATGGATTCATCCAAAGTGAATGAGTTGGGCTGATTGTATGTTCAGGAGGTGGTGAGGATTCATGGTGTTCCATCGGTAATTGTTTCTAACAGGGAACCATGTTTCACCTTGTAGTTTTTGGAAGTCCTTTAGAATGAAATGGGGCTGCAAGTCAAGTGGAGTATAGCATACCACCCTCAAACATATGGTCAGTTGGAGTGGACGAACCAGATTTTGGAATACATGCTTTGGGCATGTTTTTTGGATTTTGGAGGATCATAGAATATCCATTTGGGATTGGTTAAGTTTACATATAACAATATTTACCAATATTTGATTTCTTTGAGGCACTTTACAGTCAGTCATGTTAGACTCCTTTGTGTTGGGATAAGGTGGGTGAGACCTCGTTGTTGGGACCAATCTCGGTACAGAAAACTTCTAACAAAGTAAAATTGATTAGAAAACATTTTTAGATAGCACAGATTCATTACAATTCTTATGTCGATCATAGGCATCATGATTTAGAATTTTTTGTGGGTGACCGGGTGTTCTGGAAAGTGGTACCTCTCTTAGGCCATCGTCATTTGGGTAAGTAGGGAAAGCTTACACCAAGGTATGTCGGACCTTTTGAGATTACTAAGTGGGTTAGTAAGGTGGAATATAGGTTATATTTTCCCTCTCATTTTACATAAATTCATGATGTGTTCTATGTCTTGTAGTTTAAAAAGTATAATCTGGATCCATCCCATGTGTTGATATGGGAGAAATTAGAGTTATATCTTGATTTATCTATGTTTGAGCAGCCAGTGTGGATTGTGGATTCCCATGAGAGAGTTCCTCATGGAAAGTATATTCTTTTGGTATGATCTTTTTGGCATAATGGTTGTGATGAACATGAGACATGGGAGAATAAGTTTTGATGGAAAAATGAGTACCCATTTCTATTTTCTGATCAAGCTTTGGAGAGACTTTCTAGGGGCGGAAAGTTTTCATGGTGGAGAGAATTATCACATTCATGTTTTTATTTTGAGGTATTACTTTGTTTATTTTTAGTATAGTGTTTATCCACAGGTTTCCCCCTTGAGTTTTGATAAAAAAAATTGAGATTTTGGACTTGACAGTAGGTGGTGTACGGTTTACACACAGTTAGGGGAAACTGTGAACCTTGCCTAGGAAACCATGAGATCAAATGAATTTTTTTATACAGTGGGAAACCGCATGGTTTCTGCATGGTTTATCATGAAATTAACCATGTAGCTTTCTTCTTATGGAAAGATAAGGGCACATATTTTCGGAACAGTTTGGAAAATTGTGTGGGAAAACCGTGAAACTTGTCTAGGTCATTAAAAAGTGTAAATTTACCTTTTTTCCCTCATCGAATTTAACCCTAATTTTCCTACCATACACCCCACTTGGTATTTTCATCCATGGAAGCCTCCTCCAAGATTTCCTAAGCATCTTTGGAATCAAACCTTCAATGGTTTTGACCCCGGTTCTTCAAGGAATCTTCAAGAAAGTGGTTTATCTATTGATTCCTCCCTCTTTATAGGGTTTTATTTCCCTATTTCTTGAGTTATTGTTTTCAAATGGAATTTTGACCTAGAGGGGGATTCAATATTGTGATATTGGGGAAGATATTGATGGTGGTTTGTTGATCTTGTATTTATAGTGTCTTGTGTAGGTGTGGTTGTGGTTTTTCATTGATTTCTGAAATTTTTCAAGTGTGAGGTAGGTGGTTCTATGCTCTAACATTTCTAGATACTTTTGATATGATTTCTTGGTTAATTATATGCATTATATGGATCATTTATTTGGTGAAAAAGATTATTTTTAAGTGTTTTGACATGTATATGTGATAAAAGTGGATTTTCTAAAGGAAAATGGTTGTGTTTTCTTGTGTGTGTTTTTTAGTTCTTCTTGGAAGAGTTCTATGATTTATTTTAAAGGTTAAAAATGTATTTTCAAGGGAACTTGAGGTAAAAATGTGTTGAAAGTGGATTTTTTAAGTGAATTTGATTTTATGGAATGTTGTCTTCTTTATCGTGCATATTAAATGTGATGTGTGAATTGTGTAAATGATGGTAATCATGTTTTAGAATGGAACTTGGCTTGTGTGTTGATTTGGAAGGGACTTGGCCCATGGAAATGGTTGAATTGATTATGTGTGTTTATTTTAATGGGACAAATTGGTTTCATGAGTTGTGTAAGTGGTACGAAAAGTTTTTTCAAATGGTTTTGGTGTGTGTAAAATGGAAAGTGGTTTGTTTATGGAAAATGGTAATTTTCATGTGATGATTTGTGAAAGCAGTGATTTCATTATGTGATTTTGATGCTTGGGATATGTATGTGAAATTGGTGGTTTGTGTGATATGTGAAATGGTATTTGAACACAAAGGTAATCCCAGGTATCTAAGTAGGAAATCTAGAACTAGCACACTAGTGATTTAGAAGCGGAAAGCCTAGATTCTTCTAGTATCTTGATGCCAGTTGACTCAGAAATGGAAAGGCCTGGACTCACTTAGTAGAATTCATTCTTTAAACACTAACTAAACATGTGATATGGTCAGATACCACTAGGCCCTTAGGATGGATCCCTACTAGTGGATCATGCATGGGAACATTTTTGGTATTTTATTATTATCTGGAGACCACTGGTCCCTTGGGATGGATCCCTCCTAGTGGATCATGAATATGAAAGATGTTGGTAGTTGAGTTATAGGATATTGATAATTGAGGTATGAGGTTCTTATTTACTCACTTGTGCTAGATACCCTTAGTTATTTACCCATGGTTCTCTCTTATAACATGATGTTATGATGTTTTATTGACTGTTGGTATACGGTGGACCTTGTGTATGTTGTGTCTTTTAAAGTAAGTTTGTTATTGAGAAAACTTCTTTTAGAAATGTTTTCCTTTAAAAGTTTTTTTCTAAAAATGTCTCCTTTGGTATGTATCTTGAAAATGTTTTCAAATTTGTTATGATAATATTCATGTTGATTTGTCTTATAATGTTATAGCATGGAATATTTTCTTTGGGTGGAATCCTACTGGGATTTGGATCACACCCTACATACACCATTAGGTGTATGTAGACTTTTTTATGTATGACCTAGGTAAAGGAAATATGTGTAGTGGTGATGGTGGATCTAGTTTCTAGAGTTCCACTTGTTACAGGTGTTGATGGTGGTGGATTGAGGGTGATTCCCCTCAGGTTGCATGTAGGTTTTTGGGATGTTTTTAGTTTCAGTTCCATAGTAGTATTTTTTTTGGATAATGTTGTAAAACCTTAATTCTAAAACTTTTTGTACCTTTTTTGGTTATGTTATCAGTTTTGGATTTTTGTTCCATTTTTTATAATGATTATGGTTATAATCATGGGTGAAATTGTTCCCAAACTATATTTTTGATACTCGGGCACTAGTTGTCAGCCTGTGGGGGTCTAGAATACCCTTAGAGCCATGTCTAGGACCGGGTTGGGTGTTGGGTTGGATGGAATACCAATTTGGTTAATGACATAATATCTCCTACCATCAATATATCTTGGTGAAATAGGTCTGGACACATCAATATGCACCAACTCAATCACTTTTTTTACCTTTGATATTTTTTCTTATATGTATTTTGAATGATATTCCCTTGTTTAAAAGCATCGCATATATGAGTACAAACATGTTATAACCTAGGGAGGTCTCGAGTAGCAGCACATTTAACTAGATCTTACAAGGATTTTTGGCTCAAGTGACCAAGACGTTTATGCCATAAATTGTTTTCTTCTTCCTTGGATAGAAAACACATATCTTATTCTCCACTCACAAGGTAGAGATTCCCTTTTGTATTATTTATCTATAAAACAATTGTATCATCTTTTTCCTTTATGAAATGTAATTTCTTGGAAAGGATTATGGAATTCCTAAATCACATAATTGGAAAAAACTTAGTAATTTGTGACTAAGACCTTCAACAACCACTAAATATTCATGTCTCATGTATTTTCCACCAAACTTTACTTTTCCGAAGCCAATAATTTTTAGGCATTCATTGTTACCAAATATCACAATGCATTCCTTTTCATATCTAATTCTTGTTACTAGTTACTTATTTTTTCATATGATAGGTGCATCCACTATCAATAATCCATATTCTAGTGTGATATGATTATTTAAAATTAATATCTACAACCACTTCCAATTCAACTATCTTCTTTTTGGTCTATGTTTTTGCCTTAATACCCAGTACAGACTGATAGTATTTATCTTCCTCAAAGTATGATGGACCATATTCATCTTATAATGTTGCAAACATATTTTTTATTTTTAGCTTATTTGATGATACGTTGAATTGATACTAACGACCACATTCATTCTGCTTTGGAACATTTCTCTGCATTGTTGATGAGCTATATCTTTCCATGTGCCTGAATCCTCTACACCAGAAATAGTGACCATCAAATAATGTTCTAAAATATTGAGTTTCATATGGATACCACTATTGGTCTTGTTTCCTTCAGTACCTATTTACTATGGAACAAATATTTTGTGAGTGTATTATATTTACATAATAATAACATCTCATTCTAGGTGCATTCCTATGTGGAAATGTTTCGCTTTTTATTCTACCTTGGGTTCTCAAAATATTATGGTTTTGATTCTTACCCAAATCAATCTTCAACCTAGAAGTGGGAGATTATGGTCTAACTTCAACCATTACTAATTTTTGTTTGTGATCAATTCCCATACTAGATGTATTGTTTTGATCAATCATTTTCCTTTCATGACAATACTTAGTCTATTTCACTAAAAAACTGAATTCTTCTTTTCCTTTTTCTATTGATTTTGTATCCTAATTTGCTAGAATCAAGATTTTCTCCTAATATCTCACTTTCCTTTGTATACTTATAACTTCCTCTTCAAGTTATTCGATACATTTGAGTTGATCTTTTTTAGAAGTAGTCAAACTATCGATCTCTCTTTTTTGTTCTTAAATTTTGAGTGTGTACTCAAAATCCATTTCTAAATTCTCTGGAATTGAATATTTAAGCCTTTCAATTTTATCCTCTAGCTCAGAATTTTATTCTTTCTATTGTTTCATATAGATTTTGGCATCATTAACCACCCTATTGGATTTATTTTTTTTTGTCTCTCTAAACACCTATCTCTTCAAGTGTATCTTTTAATTTTATATGAAGGTTAATTATTAATTAGACTTCTCCTTCTTCATTGTCACTATATTCCCTTTTTTGGGAATTTTTGACAACTACCACCATAGCATCTGCTTCATGATCCTTGCAGTCCTCAAATTCTTCTATCGTGAATTCTTCTGAACTATCATCTTCTATTAAAATCAGATTCTTATTTTTGAAGAAATTTCTATTGGTACTCATCCTACCTTTCACATTGAATGAATACTTCTTCCCTGTAATTTCATTATTATCTTTATCTTCATCTTGAAACTTCTTAGGACACTTTGTTTCATGATTTCCAATCTTTCCACATCAAAATCATGCAAGTAGAAGTCTCCCTTTGAACTTTCCTCTTCCTCTTTTCATATTTGAGGATAGAAATTACATTAAATCATACACATTTTCTTCCTCCTGACTATCTTCAATAGTGATCTTCTTAACTTCCTCAAATTCTAATTCATTATACTTCCCCTTTTCCATAGCATCATTATCATCATTTCTCATCTTGTATGTGACAAGAGTACTATGCGATCTATTCGATGTTAGATCCTTTAGATATTTATATTTTAATACATAAAATTTCAGATTAAAACGAGGTGATAGTTTTCTTAAGATATTCTTAATAATATTTATATCTTCAATAATTTCTCTAATACCACACATTTCTTCCACAATAATATTCACCTGGACAAAAAATGCATCAACATATTCATTAGAGTGCATTCTTAGATCCTCATACTTGTTCCATAGGACTTACGGTTTTTCTTCTCTCACTTTTGAGTCTCCCTCATAAATATTTAGAAACTTTTCCCACATGGCATGTGATGACTTACATGACATCACCTTTTTATAGATTTCATTGGATAGGGATCCCCCTAAAGCATTTATAACTTTGGTATCAGTATCCCATTCTCTATTTTCTTCTTTTGATAAAACATTACTGACCATACTAGTAGAAATAACATGCATTAAATATGTAAATAAATCTATACCCAATGATAAAAATAAGTTTTTCATTCGATTCTTCCAAATATGAAAAAAAAATTCATCGAAGATTAAAATCCCTTTATGATTACAGCTTCCATTTCTTCAACTAATAGAGAGCCACTAACTTTCAACCTTTATATCTAATACTAGTTGTTATCCCAATTAGGTTAAATACCTTGATAGGGGGTGAATCAGGGTATGATATATTAGAATAACTACCCCTTTGGATCTTGTTTCGTTGTTAAACAAAACACTATTCTATCTCTTTACCATAGAAATTGTATGATCAGAAATGAAAACATGCATGAGACACAGCAATTTTACTTGGTTCACCCTCATTGGGATACATCCAAGGAGCATACAACGGCAATGTATTGATGTACCAAATCCACTAAGGCTCACTTACAAATTACAAGGTTTATTCTAGATCACTTCTATGGTCAGGCTCACTACCTTTACAATATTTAGGTTCATCTCACTACCTTCTCAAGGGTCACTCCCTAACTCTCTTTAGATGTATCACTACCAGTGGGAAGGATCACCTTCCTCCTCTTCCTTTGCTCACTGCTCTGAAATGGATCCACACATAGTTTATGGACTTGTATTTCCCTTAATTATAAATAATGAATGCATCCTAAACTATAGGTAGATGCTTTGATGAATTCCCTATTTTCCACATATTTTTAGTTTATGTAAATTTATTTTACGAACAGTTTTAGTCCCTTTGTGAACTTCCTTGTACTAATCGTGAACTATCTTACTTCCTCCATGAACTGCCTTGCTTCCTCTATGAACTTTCTTACACCTCATTGAGTGAGGGCTTCACGGACAACCTTTATTTCACGGACTGCCTCTATTTTCACAGACTTTCTCTTTCGCGAAATTTCTCCCTCATGAAACTCTTCTCCTTCATGGAATTATTCCTCATGAACTAATTCAGACTTACCTAAATTCTTCCCAGATTGATGATCTTTTCTGATGAAACTGGCTCCAGTTAATTATGTGATTAGGGTCCTTTATATAGGAAAATAAATTTGGAAAAACTCTCTAATCACAAATACCTAAAACTATGATGTGGGACAACCTTCACTGCAAACTGCTATGTGGTCTGCATAGAACCTTAATCATTTGTGGTGGCCATTGTCTTCTATAAATGAAAACCTTTTACATCTTATTAAATCACCACATCAATTCCAAAAATGATGATCCTCCCATGAATGATGATCCTCCTACAAACTATAAGCCTCTCGTTAACTGATTTCATTATATGGTTCGCATAGCGTGCTTCACGGTCCGCATAGTACTACTATGCAGAAACTCTTCCTTTTTAAATTTTCCTTCATCATTCTGTTTACCTCCTTTGTGGTCTTCATATCACAACTACACTTCTATGAGGTCCGTAAAATCCATGATTTGCAGTTTTTGAACTATGCTTAATGGTTTGTGAACTACTCTTCGTAGACTCCTTCGTATAAAAACTTCATTTTCCATAAAACAAACTCCCAATTTTAAGGCCCAAATATTTGTTAAACACTGGAAATCTATGCCACCTTAAACATCTAATTTGGAAAAACCAACCATACTGATTTTTGGTCATATGTATTTTTCAGCAAACATAATCACACCAAAAATTCTAAGACAGTACCTTGAGGGATTTTTTCCCAACAAGGACGCATTCCTAGAGCATGTCCTTTAGAACCTGTATCGTCTGTTCTAATTGTCCATTGGTCTGAGGGTGAAATTCTATGATTAGAAGAACATGTATACCCATAGATTTATATAACCCCTACTAGAATCGTGATGTGAAATGAACATCCATATCTGAAACGATAGTATGAGGGACCCCATACAGTCGGATGATCTCATGGACATGCAATCTTCCCATCTCATCAACTGATAAATTCTCTTAGATAAGAAGTAATTGGTCTACCTTCGTTAGTTGGTTAATGACTACCCATACAACATCACTACCTCTAGGAAACCTAGGTAATCCAGCTACAAAGTCTATGGAAACATCTTCACATTTCCATTCTAGGACTAGAAGTGGGTGTAACAAGACTACAGGTCTCTAGTGCTCCACCTTCACCTACTAACAAGTGGAACACCTAGTGATAAAGCCTGTTATCTAATTCTTCATCCCAATCCACCAATACTGGCATCTCATATCTCAATACATCTTGGATATGTCTAGATGAACTTCCCACTAAGAAGTGTGGGACTCACGTATCAGTTCTTATCTCGTATCTATTGGAATCTAAACACATCCACATATAAAAAGGGTGTAATCTCTATCCCTATACCAATATTGAGGTGGATTAGCTCTTGAAATACTCTCATGGAGAACCAAACCATCAGGGTATGAAAATTCCCTACTCTTCACCTTCTCAAGGAGGGAAGAGGTGACTATCAAGGCTGAGAGATAGGACTGCTTGTGACTGTCATGAAACTTCAGATGCATATCATAAAAGAGGACCATCAATTTTCATTCATCACAATCTTCTCGTATGGAATGTGCCTGAGTTTTTTGACTCAAATCATTAGCAACTACATTGCCCTTTCTAATCATATAGGCATGTTTAAAATTGAAGGAATGAAGATATTTGACCCATCTTCACTATCTGAGATTCAAGTCATGCTATGTAAAGATATATTTGATTCTATTTTGGTCCTTATACACCATAAAGTGCTCACCCAGTAGATAGTGTTTCCAACAACATAATTCATGGACAACTATTGGTAGTTCAAGGTTATGTATCGGATAATTTATCACATGAGGCCTCAACTATTGATATTTGTATGAAATTAATTTATCCTCTTGTATCAAAACTGTTCCTAATTCAATGGTTGATTCATCACAGAACACGGTATAGCCTCTTCTAGGCTCTAGTAGAGTTAGAATAGGTGTCGAGACAAGCCTCCCTTTTAGCTCCAGAAAGGCTGTCTCACACACTTCTAACCATAGGAACTTAACACAATTCTTTGTAATACTAGTAAGAGGTGAATCAAGGCATTAAAATTCATGTATAAAACACCTGTAATATCCATCCAACCCTAAGAAACTTCATATATCAAAAATGTTCTTAGGATTCTCTTAGGAAACTACAGCACTCACCTTCTATGGTTCAATAGATACTCCTAATTCTGAGATAATATGACCCAATAAGTGAACTTTTTTTATTCATAAGTGGCACTTAGAAATCTTGGAATAAATTCTATGCTCTCTCAGTGTAATCATAATGATCTCATGGTGTGTAGCATAGTCACTTTGAGTGTTATAATACACCAAGATTCCATCCAAAAATACTACAAAAAAATAATCCAAATAGGGTTAGAACACCCTGTTCATTAGATCCATGAAAACAGAATGTGCATTCGTGAGATATACCGACATAACGAGGTGCTTATATAGACCATACCTACTATGGAAAGTTATACAAGGTATGTTTGATGGCCTGAATTGAACCTGATGATATATTTATCTCATATTGATCTTATAAAACACCCTAGATCCTTGGATATTTTCAAATAGATCATATATTAGAGGTAGTGGATATAGATTCTTGACTATAATCTTGTTAAATCATTTGTAATCTATGCATAGATGAAGGCTCATATCCGCCTTCTTGGAGAAAAGAATGGTCGAACCCAAAACAGAAGTGTTAGGTCATATAAAAGCATTGGCCTCCAAGCCCTCTAACTACCTATTGATCTCCCGGATCTCCATAGGTTCCATCATGTACAGAGTAATGGACACTGAGGTTTCTCCTAAAATAAACTTAATTGTAAACTCTATGTCTCTATCAGGAGGTAATCCAGAAAATTCATCAGGAAAGATGTCCCTGAAATAATCTATTACTGGAGGGAATTAATCCTAAAGAAACCCCTTATCCTCTGTGAAAATATTAACAATATATGTGGTCACACCACCTAGCCCATGATGCTCTAGTCCATCTCTACTATCTTAGACATCCCACTCACCCTTGTGTAGATAACTACTGACCTTTGGTGATGTAAACAATACCCTGTGGAAATAGTAGTTTATAAAGGTGCGATGAAAAACTAACCAATCCATCCTAAGAATTTAATAAAATCCCATCATCTCGAAATAAAGAGGTCCCACAAGAAAGGATAACTACCTAACTTAAGGGGATAGTCCCTGTATTGGCATATACCATCAAACTGTATTCACAACGGTGTATCCAGGGTCATTACACCATAGTAATATTGTATTTCTAGTCTGAGACTTTACACGATAGATAAAGAGATGATGGAGTGTGAAGCACCTATATCAAATAAAGCACATACTATAGTAGAAACAAATAGAATATTACCTCATACTATAGATGGTCCTACAGCCTGATCCTCAGGTATCGGCTCTAATTCATGCAACTGAATTGATCCATGAAAATGTGTATAAATTGAACTACCATGATCAAAACCACTATAATGGTGCTACTGGTGATCTGGAGTTTGTATACTATATTCATGACCTCCTCCTCGGCCAGTCCTATTGGTGCTACTCCAACTCCCTGTCTGACATGGCGTAAAAGATCATGCTCCTAAAGGTAGAGCTAGTATAGAATCACTTCCACTAAAAGATAATGGAAAGGTCTGATATAATCTCTGAAGATGCCCCATATGGCTTCAATACTGACATACATAGTGTCTCAATCACACTGAGGCTTTAGGTGCCCCTATCTTCCACACTAATGGCACACCATGGAACTACCAGCATGGGTACTATGGATGCCACTGCTCTGACAAGAAACCTTGAGGCATCGCTTTCTACTACAAGAAGAACTACTATATTTCCTTTTCACTGATCCTCTATGTTCAGTGATGTTGTCATCCCTCAGGTTTTATTCAGTGATAAGAGCCTAATTGACTATTTCAGAGAAGTTGGGTAGGAAAAAGACATTCACCTAAGTATGAATGGCATACTGAAGCCCATCCTCGAAGCGTCTAGCACACGAGAGCTCATCACTAGATATAAGTGGTATAAAGAATTGTAACTTAGTGAAATGTGTTAAATACTCCATTTCTGACATATCCCCCTAATAAAGATTCAGGAACTCTCTAGCTCAGTTAGCTCTCAGCATATGAGAAAAGAAGTACTCATATAATGCAATATGGAAATCAACCCATACCATGCCCTGATGGAAACCAGCCTGGGTAATCACATCCCACCAGCACTTTTCCAAATCACGTATCATGTAAGTAGAAAAATTGACCCTCCACTCTGGATGTGTCTCCAAATTCTCAAAGATAGACAAGGTGGCCTCTATCTAATACTCAGAAGCCTGCGGCCCATCATCCCCTGAAAAGGTAGGAGGATGCTACTGCTAGAACTCATGGGTTAGATCAACCATCTTAGCTATAGGTCATGGAGCACCACACATGGACTACATTAAAAATAGAATAATATCACAAAGATGGGATTCAGTGCCCAAATCAAGTACAAAAGGTTATTCCTCAAGTGGCGACCAGGAGGTAATACTGGTAGCTTAGGGACCACCATGTCTGGAGAATGATCATTGCCACCCTCCTAGAACATGTCACAAGTATTTCATGGCATCATTAGTCTACAATTTCTAGGAACATGCCTCATAATAATCTTTTAATCATGTAGATATCAACACTAGCGTAATCTAAACATAAGAAAGAGATCACTACCCATGGAATACTACCCCAACTTTCCTCTCATAAGGTCGGGTATTGGTAAGTGCTCAAGTATAAATTATAGGGGTTCTAGTAGATAAAGGTTTAACTATACCTTTCCTCATCATTTACTAGATGAAAATTAATTTTTTTTATTATCATAATCCCCTTTTAATGGGTAAGGGGAAAACCAGCAGGACTTAAAGGACTTAGAGACATAAAACAGTGACCTAAAAGCCCAAAAACCATCAACAACCAAAACAAGACAACAAGAAAAACTCATCCCCAGCATCAAAATTGTTACATACGGCTTCTTCCATCTCATCGTTGCTTGGCTAGCTATCCCATACATAGATGAATAGGCCTGGTACCGATGAAAAAAGGAATACCATCTCAAACATCCAAACCTGGAAAGATATGGGCTGGTGAAAACTTCATGCTCTAAACCTCATATGAAGTCTCCCCTTGAATAAGGTCTGAATGCATTGGCTATTGAATGCAGGCCACAGGACAAGATAAACCACCATAAAAACATTCACAAAGCCAGAAATAAACCATTCAAAAAATCAAAAAAACAAAAAATCCAGTAACTCAGATGCCAGAATCATCGCCAAACGACAGCCCCACTGCAACCACCCTTGAAGCTCCCAACAAAACCGCATTTGCAGACGAGCCACCTGAAGAATCTAGAAACTCCAAGATGTGAGAGGCCAATTCAACACCTATCAGGGCTGGAATACCCAGAAACCACACCAAAGGAACATCTTTGAATAGGGGAACCATTCTATCTAGTCCAGAAGTGCCACTCTAGGCTTGAATCTGAGTAGATCAGATCCTGGAAAGAACATTCACCGGAGGCCAAAATGAGCAAACACGCAGGAAGCGAGTGGGGAACCCATGAGGTCCAAGGACAGGGCCACCCTGGAAACACCGACGACGCAAATCACCTCAAATCCTTCCACCACCATCAAAACCATACACGAGAACTGCAACAAACCATCCAAAGCACCCGCCCATCCAAAGAACAACGTGGAAGAACGGGATCTCGATAACATTGTGGAAGACTGGAACTTGGCCATCCTACACCATAGAAGACCTAAAATCCACCATAGAAGACCAGGAACCCAAACACCCTACTGAAGTATGATAGAAGATGGAAACATACCCCAACGTCATGGATTACTAAACCCTCCACAGCACTAGAACCCAACTAGACCGCCCTTCGAAGGACCCTAATAACTAGAGGTCTAAGAACCTTCCATGGAAGACCCATATCCCAACCACCAAGTCGCAAAAACCTTAATCCCACTACTAAAGACCCAAAACTTGACCACCATGCCAGAGCGCAACAAGGAAGACCAGAAAACCGACTGCCCTACCGTAGAGGACCAGATCTCAAACATCTCTTTTGCCTTGTCGCCATACAACCAAGCCTGAAGATGAAACACGAGACGGATCGCGACTAATGCCTTTATCGCAACACCAGACATCCAAGCCTAAGAAGACCCTCGATGGTGCAATAAGATGGAGCCACCATGCTGGGAACGAACCAAGAGAATGTTGAGATGGAAGGAATTGGCGCAACCCTAGACAGAGAGAGAAGGTGGTGGTGAGAGAAGGTGGCTGTGAGAGAAGTCCTAGGTTGTTACACCCCTTGTGGGCTCATCCCCCACCAAGTTAATCCATATATCAAGTTTCATTTTAAAATGAGTTTTTTGTCCCAATAAATCAAGTCCCATACTCCTTATCACTAAGATCAAAACCCATTTAAATTCTAATTAATGGACTGAGTAGAAAATTACTCATTCCAACCCATGAGGGCCCATACAACTCATGAATTGAAATAAGAATTCACTCAATCACATCTAAGGAAAACAGCATGGGCATAATATATAAATAAGGCTCTCTAAACAATCATAGGCATATCAAGCAATGAAATTAGTAAAATTTACCTGTATGGTATGGTTATATTCATGGAATGTGAATTCTAGGTGCCTACGATGATGCATGTAACAATTCTATTTTCCCTCATATTATCAGGATAAGGATGAAATAAGACCCTAAATTAGAATAATAATCAACAACACCACATATCATGTGATTTATCCAATGGTGAAATGATATCAACTTTAATAGGAAAAATCAAAACAACAATTTTAATTTAGGGAACTAGATATTCACCCCAAATATGGGTTCACGATACCCAAGCATAGATTATGACCAAGTTTCGAGAATTCCTAATCTCCAATATATTGTCTCTGAATATTAAACCAAGAAAGGAACTCCTATGATACCACTTTGTGACATCCCAGGCCTAGATGCCACTTAGAAGTGCCCTGAGCCCGGTTGGCCACATGGACTCAAGCACATCTCCCCAAATGCTAGAGGCTAAGGTGTGTCAGTGGGGAGACTATGTCCTTATTACCAGAGTGTAGCACGGCGTATGAATATAATATAATAGGATATAAGTAGTGGAAGTAATGTGATAACAAACAGATGTAATAAATAACTGAAATAAATGATACTCATATACAAAAGCTGATGATGATATGGCATGTCACTATAAAGCTAGAAAACATGGATACAAGATAGCAGGTATAACATGATATACAAAAGCAGAAAAAACAAACAAAAAACTATCCCTAGAATCCTGAGCTCCATCTCAATCATCTACAACCAGCTCCATCTTAAGAAATCAAGCAATCAAGTGTCTGATACAGTACTCTTCCCTTTGTTAACACCTACATACATGTAATATTCATATGTTCCAATGGCGTCCTGGATAGGGTGTGAGATAAATCTTAGTAGGGTGCCACCAATGACATCTATAAAATCCTATCTGTGTAATATAAATTGAATTAGTGTGTAAGAATACATATATAAAAGTAAGGTAGTAGAGTAACATAAATACCAAAGTACCTGCTTCAACCCTCAGCTAGTGTCTAAACATGTAACTAGTTAATTAATTAATTAATTATCATTTTATATTTTTAAGTCACATGAGTCATATCCATCACTGACATGACAATAATTATGGATCTAAGATATATCAAGGCATACTAATGTGATAATAATAATAATGTGTTTCCAAGGTAATAACCAAGGCAACCCAGACCACAAGGGTCTCTAACTCAGTAGTAATTGCATCCTGGATAAGGGGTAAGAGTGCAATCTAAGGAACATCATCTGAGACATTCCAAAATAGTTTAATTCTAACCGAGTCCAAGGAATACATCCATGGTAAAATGGGATAAGCAATGGCTAGGCCCAAGGATGTAACCAAGGCACCTCATGTCCATAGAAGCCATGTTGGATCCAAGGAGTGTATCCAAGGCATATTTTAATAGTAAAGGGGGGTCCTACAATGTTATATCGGACATCCACTAATAGATGAGGATCAGGTTCCAAGTTGGGTCTCAACCAAGGAAATTGGCATCCTTGAATCGAAATGGCATCCATGAGTGATCAAGGCATTATCTTGGGAATCCAAGGGATAACTCGAGTCTAAACACTTCTATATTAATTTCAAGGTCCATATACAATTGGGGAACTTACAGTTGATTCATTTAATTAATTAGTCTATATAATAATTATGTGATTTAACCATTCAAAGTTTCATTACATGCCTTTCATATAAGTGACAAGGCATCTTAATACATGCAACTATTTACAATTCATTTGAGTCATAATGATTTAATATTGTTCACTCTAATACCTTACATTAAACATGGAAATGGGTTCTACGGATGTGAAACCAAGTCATTCCATTACCATCCATTAGGCCAAGTCATATATATACAATATAATTTTTGTTTCCCATTAATTGTGATTAATAAAGTGAAGCACTTACCTTAGGCAGGTCAAGTGAGGAGAAAACATGGTACTATCCATTTATCAATTCAATATAAATTTAATTCAAGATTCTTACCATTATCATGGTCAAGACACACACCTGAACGGTGGATCTAACAGGTCATAACCAACCATTAGGGCATAAATATGGAAAACACCCTACTTGGGGTGGTTGATGTTGTTAACATAACTACCCACAATGAATAACATATATGGAATGGGTCTTAGAGCATAGTTCTAATGAATACAATCAAGGAATATAAAATAAACAGACGGTGTATGATGAAATCGGAATTCCCATAGGAAAATTTATTCAACAGTGAATCTTGAAGAGTGAGTTATAGAACACCTACCTCATACTCATAAAAATCTCCTCGTCTAGTATCATCCTCTAGTTTGGACTGGATTGGAAGATATTTGAATAACATATCAATGCCCTGCAATTGGGGCATATGATCCTGTATCTAAATAGCATCGTTGATAGGAATAATAACGATGTAAGATTAAAAAGGAATCGATAACTTACCGGTGTGGATCCAATGAGATGAACAGTGATCAAATCGGACTCTGGATGGATGTTCGGGATCAATTCCTATATTAGATGGATTTTAGGTTTCAAAATAGGGAAAAGGGAGGGTTTTGTCTGCTAGAAAAGAAAAAGGGAGGAAGGTTTAGATTTAATTAGACTTAGATGAAAATGGTCATTTCACCCAAAAAACCGAGTTGCACAGTTTAGTCGCATAGTTTTCCAAACCATGTGCCAACTGTGCACAGTTATCTATATGGAAAGATCCCCTACACGGTTAGGGAACCTGTGCGCTAACTATGAAAAACCCCTCTACAATTTGGTATATGGTTTCCACACGGTTATGCGCCCCAAATCACATGGTTAGGTCAAACTGTGAACCCTCCTACTACTCATTGTCCAGCCTCGCATGATTTAAACTATCCATGTGGACTACCACCCCATACGGTTTAAACAAACCATGTGACAGCCCTTTTCACCCCTAAAACTGGGATTCGGGCTTGGAACAATCCTTAGACACCCCTGATACCTTCACGAACTCAATAGGCATCCATATTAGGTCCATAAAAAAGAATTTTACCAAAATTAAAAGGATTTGTACCTAATTCAAAAATTCGGTTATTACAGATTTCAAGTGGTGCTCATATGTATAGATGATGACATGTGGGGTTTTGTATCACCCTTCAATGCATTGGTTAATGTTTTATATCCTATAAGATAATGTTGTGTGGGACTTCTTGGATATGCTCACAATATGATGATGCCCTATGCTTATGTTTATTCCAAAGTTCTTTGTTATTTCATGTCTCAAGGGCATGTTACATTTCCATATCAAATGCCTATGATTATGCTCTATGATTCGTGTTTATTATCTCATGATTCTATACTCTTTTTTCATGATATATGTATGTTCATTTGAGATTCCATATCCTTTTATCATGATTTATGGAAAAATATTATTGTTTCGTGTTCTTTTTAATAATAAATTTTTCCTAACTCATGTTTTATCATATGCTTGTTATCAAACCTTTTGATGGAATATTGATGAGTTTTATCATATTCTTGTGATCTAACCCTTTGATAACATATTGATAAGTTTTTTTCCTTACTGATCATTTGAGTTCATCCCTTTATTATGTTTCCATTATCTGGGTTTTAAAGATGATTATAACTTATGAGAAGTCTATAAGGGAGTCTAGTGTGGCTCAATTATGGAGGAATGCACACAAGTGTTTTAGAATAAGTTGAATTTATATCTAGTCCTCAAAGACACTAAACCTTTCATTCTTGGGATTATGAGATGATTTATGAGTTATAATAATTATCTTACAAAAATGATGTAAAATAAAGATATTTTTAGCTTAGGGTTTTTACACTTACACAACTTCTTTCCAACATTACACACTTCCATTACACGGCACTCTTACCACCCTTACGCAACTCCCTATGTGATGTAGTCCAAGGCTTGCACCATGGAACACCTTGGTCATGCAGACCCAAAGGCTTCGGGGCCAACCACTATGGAATAGCCTCCCTGGTCTACAACATGGTTTACAGGGTTACACCTACATAGCTATCACTTGTGTAAGGGTAACATTGATCACCCTTACACAGTGCATGTGGAGATAACCCATGACGTAGCCATAGGGGTTATGTCATGGCCCACTGGAGTCCATGCCTTCAAAGCTCCAAAAACACCCAAGAACAATTGAAACACCATAAAAACTTAAAATAATCAAAAATAAAATAAAATAAAACAAAAAATAAACAACCATGGCACTAGGGTATGATAATTCTCCCCACCTTACCATTTTCTACCCCCAGAAAGTTATTACTAAAAAATAAAAGATAATAGAAAACTAAAAAATATACACCCCATTATGATAGGTGGGTGGGTTGGGGAATAACTATAGAGGGTACTACCAAGGGAAAACCACTTAATCAAGATCCTCAAAACAATAGAACTTAAAACCTCAAGAAAATACCCATGTCTCTAATCACAACTAAACCTCAACCATAAAGCTAAAATCCCTAAGAGGATAGATACCTATCAAGGAATTCCCACCATTTAGAACTTATCTAAAATGGTGAACCAAAAGGTAACACTACTAAGAGAAGACCATCACTAAAGTTAATCCCTATTCGCTAACCATAACTGACCATCCCAAGGAAACCCTATCAAAATTCCAAAGATATGTAACCTAAGAGATCATCAAAACGTCCATAAAACAATCTCACTGAAACCATCAAGTCTCAAAATGGTCTAGGAAACAACCACACCCAAGTCTCATCAAGAAAAAACACAACCCCTACCTTGAACATCACTTTATATGGGTAAATTAGAAACTCAACCAAGAAACATCACCTCATAGATAAACCATGAATCAAAACTAGCACCCTCATGTGATTACCAAAAAGAAACATTGGTCCTAGTTACCTGAGCATGGACCCAAGGTCTCCCATGTCGTTCCATCCTCAATCAACCCTCAACACATCTAAAACTTCACACAAATATTTAAAGGAGAAAAAATACACTAACTGAGCATAAACATAACAACCTATATCCATGAGAATCAATAAAGATACACCCAAAAGATAGAAAGAATCACCTCAATAACTTTTAATCAGATCCAAATCCATAAAAAGGGTTTTATAAAGTAGAAAATCATCCCAAACAACCATTACACCCAAGACCTATTCTGATAACCCAACTTAAAGGATTCATAGGGATATTCTAGGAAGATAAAATAATGGAAAACCCTCGATCACACCAGAGACCCTCTATCATAGAATCGAGATCCAAAAAAATCACAATTGAATAACTCAGGAGGAAGGTTAGCAATAACTATATAATATTCAAGAAGTATTATACATAATCCAAGAGTAGAGAACATTTTGGGTCCACCACCCTATTTGAGGTTTGGGTGGAGTCTAGAACTAAAATATGTTCTCCAAGTTATGAGAGGATTCACCGTTAGGATCGTCCTCAAAGATAGGTCATATATATTATTTACTAACCTTTCCAGTAGGCATACTTTAAATATAATAAGGCATGAACTCATTCAATTAATTATTCACAATTTAAATATCATGGTCCCATTAAAAGTTATAGTAAAAATCCAAATACATAATTCACCAAAAAAAACACTTTCAAAAACCTTTCTTTTCCATCCCATGTCCCCTTGGAAAGGGTCTCTAAGATCATTTTAAAACAACCACATGTTTTAAAATAGTACATACTTTTTATACATCCCATGAAACCCACTATTATTTTAAAATATTTCCAAATTTCATTTCAAAACTGACCCTTCTTGAAAGAGACTCCCAAAAGAGTTAATATCATTTGAAAATAAATTTATAACTGATTTTAAAAACAAAATGCTCTTCAAATTTCAAGATTAAATAAACCAATACCAAAGATTTTTCCTAAAAACCAAATCCAATTTACAAAAATATCTAAGGCCTCATTTAAAACCAAAAATATTTCCCATAAAATACACTTTTCACACACAAACCCATCTTATAAAATACCTCATGAAAAATAAGAGAATTATTTTCAAAGTAGTTTCTTTTCAAAAACCCACCCAAATGGGTTTTTAAATCAAACATTTTTGTGAAAATCCCCCGTTTTACCCAAAATTAACCTTTAAAACATCAATAAAAAACACAACACAGTATCATACATCAAGCAATAATCCACTTCAATAACATCAAAACCATCTTAAATCCATTTCCAATAAGTGGGAACCACGTTTGGAGAAAACTAAAACCATAAGTAGTTGAAATAATAAATCTATAGGGTTGAAGATCTATGTCTGGTTTGGTCATATGGTTTGGTAGAGAGTGTGAAAACTATGAAACAATATTTTTTAATTCCTCATAACTATCTGCATGAGCTCGGCACGGTTTACCAGACTGTGCGGGCTAATAGTGTAGCCCCAGTTCTTCATCCACTTTCACCTCAAAACTCAGAGGAACCCCAAACATAACTTTTATAACTCATTTGGGATTTGAATACCAATTTACCATATAAAAATACAATGAATACATTCAATAATTAAATCAAAATAAAAGAATAAACCTCAACTACCCATGGAAAATCAAGGCTCAGGGAGAGAAAGAGCCAGTTAAACTCTCTTCACACCTACCTATCGAGTTTTGATATTCCTAGATAAATACTACCAAGACACATAACAAATAATAAGAGTAATTTTCAAGAACATATGACTTCCAAAAACCTAGGCTCTAACACCATTCTTTCATGAACCATTCCGGGGTGACCCAACACATCACCCAAACCAATCAGTGGCAAGGTCTGAAGGGAATTCCCATTCCACACAAGACAACAACTAGTGTTTGAACATCAAGGAAATCATCTTCAGGAATGGTTTCTCCCTAAAATCATATTTATTTACACAATGAATCCTTTACTGAAAATGTGGTATGATTTTTCCATACTTTGAACACCCATGAAAAATAAAAGAAGTAGATACAAATTAGCAAGGAAACAAATGAGTCATAGCTAACCAAACATGATTTAACTCATTTATATTAACATGAATACATCATCCAAAATAAACACATAACAAAATACTATAAAATAAACTAAATACATATACAAGATAATTCATTTTGGATGATAAAACAACTTACCAAAAATAAAAAAAACTTGAATCACCGCAAGGATAATACCATACAACCCATAATCACTCATCATATCCCAACTCACTAATCAGTGACCAAAGAAATTATAAGAAATCTGAAATCAAACCTATAACCTATATAAAACATAGGGGATAGATACACAAACATGAGTGTATATGCGGTGTGTGAACTAACATGCCTAGTAGGATCTCACCAAGGATTATATTAAATTCCTTTAATAAAGCAGGTCATGAAAACTAGTTTAAAATATAATAGAAAATAAGATTTTTTTTAAATAAGGAAGTAGTGAAATCAAATTTCATACTCTCACTTTAAAGAATGAAAACTTCCCTTTTTTATCAAAATTAGGTAGAACCAACACTTCGTAGAAAAATACATTGAAACTAAAATGGGGGCCTTTGATCTGAAACAGAACGAGAAGAATTCATTTTTTTCCTTTTATTTTAAAACAGATTTCCAAAAACACCCTTAAAACCCATTATAAAAACTCACCCCGCTAAAAAAATAAAAATATACAATACGAAAGGGAACTATAATTTCAAGTAGAAACAAGAAAAAAATAATATAAAGGGCTTCCACTAACCAAACAAGCGCAAGGGGATAAAATCAATAAGGAACGAGAATCCAATAACTAAAACCACTAATTAAGAGAATACGCTATAGGCTGGACCCTTCAGTAACTAAGGCTAGGGAACCTAGATATTATATGTCACTAATTAGGTCAATGACCTCGATTATTGTAATGGACACTGAACTACATCACTGTCCAGTTAGGGCACTATATAAACTACTTCACTAGCATGCCTAGAGATGAGGGACCTCATCCCCTTTAGGTTAACTTTCCTTAGAACCTAGGTTCTCATGACCAAATAACATGGAGGTGATCAAGAAATCCAACAATAGAAATCATAAGCATAAAAAAAATTCTCACCTCACCTCCAACACCCTCGCATGAAACATCCCCTTGTCATCCCTCACCTAGTCACTGCAAACATGATGCACTACCCATAAAAGGGAAACAAACAAGGGGCACAATGAGGGTCT
The DNA here is from genome assembly GCA_963277665.1 of Viscum album. NCBI lineage: Eukaryota > Viridiplantae > Streptophyta > Magnoliopsida > Santalales > Viscaceae > Viscum > Viscum album. The sequence continues at coordinate 521,128,207 of OY728141.1, forward strand.
CATAATATAAAATAAAACTCTTTCCCATAAATTACCAAATAGTCCTTTACTCAAAAACTAACTCGGAAAGTCGACTCATTTACTGAAATACTCTTTTAAATATCCTTTATAAAACATTTGTAATCAATTAAGCCTTTTTGAAAACCAAAAACATCCTATAAAAACAAAATGAATTTCCTTAAAAATTAAAAACAAGGCCTGAGGCCTAAATTTTTCATCAAAACCATTTAAAGGAACCCCTAAGGAAGTTTTAAAAACACTTGGAATATAAAACGAATTTAACTTAAAGTGATTCTTAAAATCTATGGGAAACCCCTTTATTTTGAGTCATGATGTCCCTAGAAACAATTTATATTTTCTTCCAAAACTTCATATACAACTATAATTTAATTAAAAACGAGTTTATAAAATCTGAGCATTCCAAAAATTTCAAGATAAAGGAAAATATGAGAAACACCTACCTAAAACTGATGAGAATTGAGTCTCAATGTGTCGCCTTCAAAGGAAAATACCTAAGAAGTAAAGGACCACCTGTTGTAATAGTGGTTTCTCTAGACCCAACCATACAGTACTTTTCGATTACAATTTCAAGTATACAGTAAGATATGCATGATGTTTACTCGCCATTATAGTGTAGAAATTTCTATATACACTACTGAATGGTAATGTCCATAGATTAATTATCATGTCAAAAGGTTATACAAGATCTAAAGCTATAAACCTAGAGATACTATGATATTAATCATAAACATAAGTCATGTGGTCTAGATACATCATTCTGAATGGACACAGATGATGTCTAACTATCAAGAGTTGGGGGATCATAAGAATTGAGTCTTCTTTTCATGAATTTTACACTTGGTGATATCTATTAGTTGATATCGTGAGGACAGATCCTCCAATAGGAACACCACATGTTTTGGGTGTCATTGGATGTTCCTATCCATGGACTTGTGTATTGGTCTCGTGACTTGAGATCATTATCGGTGTGTTTCATTTTATCACATACTTTGATTCAAAGAAAAAACCATGATAATTAAATTGTGGCGAGGTATCTTGTGTTGGGTGTATCATTGGTGGTACGGAATTGGTTGAATGATCAGGATACAATTTGTTACTTCTGAGTTGAGTAAGTAATATATCCCGGGCCAGGTTGATCGGGATGGTAGTATCTTCATAAATACATGGACATGGTAGTTGAATATAAATCCATCCAATTGGATCAATAAATAATAAAGTAATAAAGTATGATGATATAGGTGTGCATCTTGATTTATCAAATATCTAAAGATAAAGAGATTATATTACATAGTACATATTCATAGGTTAGTTTTCATTTCTATGACAATTCTATATCTCTTTAGTGGTCTTGATGGGTTTCTAGACTCCACTATTGGTCTGATTATTCACTACTATTAAGATAAGGGTCTAGCGGGTCTCACACAATAGTGTATTCAAGAATCTTACCTATTATGGTGAATTGGTATATAGGACATGGTGGGCCCCACCACTGGGGTCCAGGATATTTTTGAGGGTACATGATCACCAAGGAATAAATAAATTCATATTATTCAAGTTAATAATAATTTTCATTGAATTTATTTATTAAATTAAATACATGGAAAAAATATTAGTTTAAAATATTCAAGGTTCATTTAATATTTGAGGGAACAATGATTCAACTAAATGGCTTGGGTTTTATCATGTAATATATTTATTATATTATAATAAATTGATAAAAATATAAATGATATTTATGACTTAGCAAAATAGTCATAATATATCGTTTATGTAGTGTGATAAATATTCGAGCGTCGGGAAGCCTTTTTTGGGTAATTTCTTAACACACTAAAATAGGAGGAGAGGGGCTCTCACCAACTACTATTCATAGAGAGATCTTAAGAGATTATCTCTCCTATCCTACTTTCTAGAGATAAAATCTATCGATCCAAGTGATCAGATCGAGCTCTCATTCACGCATCGTAAGAAGGGTGATGCGGTGATCATTGGAATGTCGAAGGCGTCGTTGGATCGCCGTGCTAGCACCCAGAATTTGACAATCGATGCCCCTGTATATTTTTGAAGCATGTGTGGAAAATATAGAGGGATTATGATTTGGATCCTTTGAGGAGTGATTTCCAATTACAAGAAAATGTTGAGCATGGCTTCATATCAAACCAGGTATTTATGGTTTAATTTTTGTGCTTAAATTTCTTCTCGCATGATCCTCAGGCCTTATCAAGGTTGTGTTTTGTGACAACTGGGCCCCACCCACCAGTTTCCCCGTAGACATGTGGGGCCCAACCTAGGGTCCACCCACATGCCCAAACAGGTCATATGACTAATGATTGTCCCCACAAGATGGTATTTATGGTTTAATTTTTGTGCTTAAATTTCTTCTCGCATGATCCTCGGGCCTTATCAAGGTTGTGTTTTGTGACAACTGGGCCCCACCCACCAGTTTCTCCACAGACACGTGGGGACCACCCCAGGGTCCACCCACATGCCCAAATGGGTCATATGACTAATGATTGTCCCCACAAGACAACAAATGTCCTTTCCAGTGTGCTTTGTCCTCACTCACACACACCCTGGAAAACTTCCCAGAAGGTCACTCATCCTGATCACTATTCCAGTCCAAGCACGCTTAACTGTGGAGTTCTAATCAGACAGGCTCCCGAAGAGGAAGGTGCACCTTGTTGACATGAGTCATATCATTTTAGTCATTTAACCTTTTATCATTTGGGGTGTTACAATCACCACCCCCCCCCCTTTAGAGCACAACATCCTCGTTGTGGGCCCTATATCTCAACTCAGGCAGAGCACCGCACTTAAGGCTGGGTACCAGCTCTGATACCAAATGTGACAACTGGGCCCCACCCACCAGTTGCCCCGCAGACACGTGGGGCCCACCCTAGGGTCCACCCACATACCCGAACGGGTCATCTGACTAATGATTGTCCCTACAGGCCAACACATATCATTTCCAGTGTGCTTTGTCCTCACTCACACACACCTTGGGAAACTTCCCAGAAGGTCACCCATCCTGATCACTACTCAAAGGATCCAGATCATAATCCCTCTATATTTTCCACACGTGCTTCAAAAATCTACAGGAGCATGGCTTCAGATCAAACCAGGTATTTATGGTTTAATTTTTGTGCTTAAATTTCTTCTCGCATGATCCTCGGGCCTTATCAAGGTTGTGTTTTATGACAAATGGGCCCCACCCACCAGTTTCCCCACAGAAACGTGGGGCCCACCCCAGGGTCCACGCACATGCCCAAACAGGTCATCTGACTAATGATTGTCCCCACAAGCCAACACATATCCTTTACAGTGTGCTTTGTCCTCACTCACACACACCCTGGAAAACATCCTAGAAGGTCACCCATCCTGATCACTATTCCAGGCCAAGCATGCTTAATTGTGGAGTTCTAATCAGACAGGATCCCGAAAAGGAAGGTGCACCTTATTGACATGAGTCATATCATTTTATTCATTTAACCTTTTATCATTTGGGGGTGTTAAAATCACCCCCCCCCCCTTTAGAGCACAACATCCTCATTGTGGGCCCTATATCTCAACCCAGGCAGTGCACCGCACTTAAGGCTGGGTACCAGCTCTGATACCAAATGTGACAACTGGGCCCCACCCACTAGTTTCCCCGCAGACACGTGGGGCCCACCCCAGGGTCCACCCACATGCCCAAACGGGTCATCTGACTAATGATTGTCCCCACAAGCCAACACATATCCTTTCTAGTGTGCTTTGTCCTCACTCACACACACCCTGGAAAACATCCCAGAAGGTCACCCATCCTGATCACTATTCCAGGCCAAGCACGCTTAATTGTGGAGTTCTAATCAGACAGGCTCCCGAAAAGGAAGGTGCACGTTGTTGAAATGAGTCATGTCATTTTATTCATTTAGCCTTTTATCATTTAGGGGTGTTACAATCACCACCACCACCACCACCACCACCCCCCCCCCCCCCCCTTAGAGCACAACGTCCTCGTTGTGGGCCCTACATCTCAACCCAGGCAGTGCACCGCACTTAAGGCTGGGTACCAGCTCTGATACCAAATGTGACAACTGGGCCCCACCCATCAGTTTCTCCGCAGACATGTGGGGACTACCCCAGGGTCCACCCACATGCCCAAACGGGTCATCTGACTAATGATTGTCCCCACAATCCAACACATGTCCTTTCTAGTGTGCTTTGTCCTCACTCACACACACCCTGAAAAACATCCGAGAAGGTCACCCATCCTGATCACTATTCCAGGCCAAGCACGCTTAATTGTGGAGTTATAATCAGACAGGATCACGAAAAGGAAGGTGCACCTTGTTGACATGAGTCATATCATTTTAGTCATTTAAGATTTTATCATTTGGGGGTGTTACAATCACCCCCCCCCCCTAGAGCACAACGTCCTCATTGTGGGCCCTACATCTCAACCCTGGCAGTGCACCGCACTTAAGGTAGGGTACCAGCTCCGATACCAAATGTGACAACTGGGCCCCACCCACCAGTTTCCTCGCAGACACATGGGGCCCACCCCAAGGTCACCCATCCTGATCACTATTCCAGGCCAAGCACGCTTAATTGTGGAGTTCTAATCAGACAGGCTCCCGAAAAGGAAGGTGCACGTTGTTGAAATGAGTCATGTCATTTTATTCATTTAGCCTTTTATCATTTAGGGGTGTTACAATCACCACCACCACCACCACCCCCCCCCCCCCCTTAGAGCACAACGTCCTCGTTGTGGGCCCTACATCTCAACCCAGGCAGTGCACCGCACTTAAGGCTGGGTACCAGCTCTGATACCAAATGTGACAACTGGGCCCCACCCATCAGTTTCTCCGCAGACATGTGGGGACCACCCCAGGGTCCACCCACATGCCCAAACGGGTCATCTGACTAATTATTGTCCCCACAATCCAACACATGTCCTTTCCAGTGTGCTTTGTCCTCACTCACACACACCCTGGAAAACATCCTAGAAGGTCACCCATCCTGATCACTATTCCAGGCCAAGCACGCTTAATTGTGGAGTTATAATCAGACAGGATCACGAAAAGAAAGGTGCACCTTGTTGACATGAGTCATATCATTTTAGTCATTTAAGATTTTATCATTTGGGGGTGTTACAATCACCCCCCCCCCCCCCCCTTAGAGCACAACGTCCTCATTATGGGCCCTACATCTCAACCCTGGCAGTGCACCACACTTAAGGTAGGGTACCAGCTCTGATACCAAATGTGACAACTGGGCCCCACCCACCAGTTTCCCCGCAGACACATGGGGCCCACCCCAGGGTCCACCCACATGCCCGAACGGGTCATCTGACTAATGATTGTCCCCACAATCCAACACATATCCTTTCCAGTGTGCTTTGTCCTCACTCACACACACCCTGGAAAACATCCTATAAGGTCACCCATCCTGATCTCAACCCAGGTCAAGCACGCTTAACTGTAGAGTTCTAATCAGACAGGCTCCCGAAAAGGAAGGTGCGCCTTGTTGACATGAGTCATATAATTTTATTCATTTAACCTTTTATCATTTGGGGGTGTTATAATCACCACCCCCCCCCCCCCCTTTAGAGCACAACGTCCTCGTTGTGGGCCCTACATCTCAACCCAGGCAGTGCACCGCACTTAAGGCTGGGTACCATCTCTGATACCAAATGTGACAACTAGGCCCCACCCACTAGTTACCCCCACAGACACGTGGGGCCCACCCCAGGGTCCACCCACATGCCCGAACGGGTCATCTGACTAATTATTGTCCCTATAGGCCAACACATGTCCTTTCTAGTGTGCTTTGTCCTCACTCACACACACCTTGGGAAACTTCCCAGAAGGTCACTCATCCTGATCACTACTCCAGGCCAAGCACGCTTAACTGTGGAGTTCTAATCAGTCAGGCTCCCGAAAAGGAAGGTGCACCTTGTTGACATGAGTCATATCATTTTAGTCATTTAACCTTTTATCATTTGGGGGTGTTACATGTTTCGCCAATGATAGCGGTGTTACATTGATATTCGGTGGAAAAATTTTAAATCCCCGACCCACCAGCTTCAACTACGTTCCTCAGTACCTTTAATTGGTATCATAGAAATGCATGAATAATTTAAGTGAATAGAAAAAAAAATTGTATTAGATTTAAAAGAGGGCGTCATTCCAGTCTCAACATCGCATATGGCGTTTCAATTTGAAACAGGATGTCCAATCTGCAGTCATTTGAGGTTTTCAATATGGATTAAATTATTTTTTGAGTATTAAAATTTGAATAATTCTTTTATGATAGTTAAACCAGAGCATCCAGAATAATGTTTTCTGAAAAAGATGAATTAGTCCCTCTGATTGAAATAATTAAATTGATTAATTAATATGACTAATTAATTTATTTTATTCAAAGCCTGATGAATAGGGTTAGAAATTTGAGGCACTATGAAAATGTACATACAAACAAAAATCAAAGGAGTGGTCCACTGGCTTCTTCCAAAAGCTAAAGAAAAAAAGGCTTTCTATTTTTCAAAGGGGTGGAACACCCCTATCGCCACCCTCATCTCTCGCAGGCTGCCTCCCCCTTTCATCAGTCATCTAGCCTCCTCCAAGTTAGCTCCTCCACTCACTGGCGGATTTTCCACAGGTGCCTCATCTCACGACTGCCTCTCACTGTGCATCCCTCTCTCCCTGTTGGGAGTCACTCTGTCAGAATCCTCTTCCACAACACCGGCAACTAGATCCATATATCTCAACCGCTACAGGCATCTATCACATGCGGCCTCACCCAAGGACCCCCTCATCAGCCGTCATCATAACCCAGATACAACCCTCCTCGAGTTGGTGCCTCCCGTAGTGAGGCTTACACCACCTCGATGTTACCTAGCTGCGTCGAGGTGCTACCTCCGCTCAACAGCCCGATGTCGCACACCTCGCCTGCCGACCACTATCGAACCATCCATCCCTATCTGCACGTGCCGCACTGGGCACCATCATCCTCCACCTCTATGCCACATGGAGCTAGCTTTGCACTGCCGCACACTCCCAGCCAACCATGGATGAGCCTAATCCCCCTCTTTGTCATTGTGAGGTATCGTCGTCGCTATTGTTCGCGGCTAATTCAGTAACCATTGTCACCTGGAGTGTCGAGCCTCCTTTCACTAACAGTGCTTCCACACACAAGCCAGGCCAGATCCTAACCAGGCACCTCCAATGACCCCTTATGTAAGGTAACCACCCATACACTACCTAATTTGGGTATAATTGGACTGGATTCGGTCCACAGTGGGTCTAGGCAGGTCTGTCTGGCCCAAAACAGGCTTGAGAGGGCCTTCCTGGACAAGAACACCTCTGCATGGGGTCTACCTGGCTTCGAATGAGCTTGTGTGGGTTTGGCCAGACCCGCATAGGCTCTACCTGGAGTTTTCGGGGTCCGGGTAATTTTATATAATCAAAAATTAATAAATTTAATTAATTCAATTTTGGTTTTAAATTTCATTGATTAAATATTGTTTTTTTTAGAAATTAATTTTAATACTTCAATGTGAATTAATTTAATTTAGGCATTAAATTAAATTAATTGATTTATTTAATTATTGTCATTAAAATTAATTTAATTTCAGGACCGAATGACGTAAATATTGAATTAAAAATAAGAGTGAATTTTTAATTCAATTAAATCACCCTCAAAAATAATTTATTATAAGTTTAATTTTATTTATGAATTTAATTTAAATATGTGAGTTTAATGCATATTAACTGATCATTAGTCATATACCAACCAATGCATGTCTGGTTTATGTTTAATTTATTTATTAAATTATTTCAATGGTTTTTTGTAATAATTGGTTTAATAAATGACAATTTGTGGGTCTTATTTGTCATTATATGTATAAGGGTTTGCATGTCCAGTTTTTCAGTTGTATTTTTTATCCTGAGACCCCCTCGTCTATGTGTGAGTATTTTTGTATAATGATGAAGATGGGCAGTGATGTACTTCACGCCAAGTTATGGCGACGCATTAGATAGGAGTTTGATGCATTGGATGGGAAAGCGCTCCAACTCTATTCGCAAGCGACGTGACTCAAGGAGTTAACCCTAGGGTCTAGGTTGATCCATTATTCACTCAAAGGATCAACCATTAGTACAGTCTCATGATCACTTCATCATTTTATTAATGCATGGTTTATTATTTTATTTATGTGTAGTTTATATGTGATCACCTAAAGTAATAAACAAGCATGCACAGATAAAATGAATATGTGATGCGATGGATATTTTCTTTTTATTGCATTGTCAGTTGTGAGTGTGATCACATGGTATGTTCTTATGAGATAGAAAATGATTTCATTTCTTCATTTGATAATAAAACCCTAAAAAAATATTAAGTCACAAAATAATTCCGTTATTTGAATCTGAACACAACTAAGTGTTCGGGGTACTCAGTCAGCCATAGTTGAGGGTTTATCCTACTACTGGGGAGTTCTTATGAGAATGATGGGTTAACTTAACTTAATTTGGTAGTTCATGATTATCCATAGCTAACTTTCTATCACTTTAGAGGCAAATCATTGATGGAATCAAGGCTACGATTCCAAGAAGTTGGGACTTTACTCAACAGATCAAGGAACTATGAATCAATGTGGTTGGCCAATCAAACGCCTACCCTAAAATCTCTGAGTAGTGGTATAGCCATAACTTATATACTATGAGGTAAGGTTCAAGGATCCTTACCACTAGAATACTCAAGTGATATATTATTCTGATTCGGGCATAGAGGGTTCCTAGAATTTGATAAAATAGTGGGAAACATTTAATGATTTAATTAATCAACCCTGTCTAAATCGATAATCAAGATAAAAGTACAATCTGCTAATTTTTTTTGTAGAAAATGGAAATTAAAACCACAAGAAATACTATGATTTATAATGGAAAAAGAAAATTTCCACATTGGCACAAGTTTCCAAGAGTAGTACAGGCAATGCACAAAATACTGCTATATCATAAATTCAAGGTGCTAGTGTCTCAAATACCTGTTAAGCTGCCTCAGAAAGTGAGGGTGTTAAAAATAATTACATAAGACTTATGTATTATACATATGATGGTTTTTTCATAATATTATCATCAACATATGATGCATTTTGTGGATACAACATCCAAACATAGATGATTTCACATGTTGTCTCGTCTCCTAGAAGTTTTTAAAGAGGAATAGAAGAACAAATATGAATAGGTAATAATTACACTGAATTTGTGTAAATTGAAAGGTGGATTATGATCTTTTAATACATCTTATTCTAATAAAATTTTCACCCGTGTTCTCCAGTTTATTTTAAGATTACAAAACAAATAGTTTGGAGAAAAATGATTTGTTACGTTCTTGGTAAGGTTCACCATGTAAATAAGGAATTAAAGAAATATTAATCTTTAAATATTATGGTGAACAAGTGGAAAGACAAGGAAAAAAGGCCAATGGCAAGACAAAAATCAAAGGCACCTTCACAATGTCCTTCAAATAAAAGAGGTATTAAAAAGGAGGTTATTTTCTTCGCGTATCATGAAATAAATCTATGGAAGTTTAAATGCAATGAACTAAATTGAATAAGCAAGTACTCATTTATTCTTCAGTGAATATTCATCATTGTAAGTAATGTTTCAATTTTACTTCTTGGGTATTAAATACAATATGCATATTACATATGTTTATTTAAATATAGTAACCAATTAAGTATATAAATGTTACTAGAAGTAAGGTATATTCTCTAATTTGCTGAGAAAGGGCGGTTCCTAAGTCAGTGGTAAGAAACACACAACTTCTAAATTTCCAATTTAATGATTCAAGTAGAACTTTTATTGAGTATTACCAAAAATATTATCGCACGTGTGCTTTATACACAAGGACACATTATTCCAAGCTCAGGAATAAATGTTGTTTGTGGTGTTTCATACTCAACTAATAGTTCAGTAATACTTGAATCATAGGCAATACCTAATGAATATAAAATGTAAGAATTATTTACCCAGTTGTGGAAAGATAATTATTTTTCAATAAAAACTAAGATTGGACATCAAGGATATACCCGGTATGGTATTTAAACTTAGTAGATCTAACCTCCTTAGGTATTATCGATGTATATACTTATTTAGTTTGGACAAAGAAACCTTTATAAATATAGGTATGCCACAAATATTTTGGAATTAGTTCAGCTAGAGAGAAAATACTATTTTAAGGGTAATCTAGTAGTAAGTATACTTCATAATATTCCTTTAAGTGCTTAAGTAATATGAGAGTACAGTACGGTATATGCTTGGTTGGAAGATATGAGATGCTTTGGGCTGGTTTATCAAAGAATATCTTGAGCAAGCATTCATCGATCAATATAATTTAGCATGGAGTAATTCCTAAACGTACATAAACTTATCCACATCAGGGCTATGATGTTAATAAGGAGGATCAATGATGGGGTATTACATGTTAACATTGATCAATAGAATGTGGCATAGAGAAATTCCTAAATGCTCATTTCCTTATATACATCAGATTCATGATGTAAGTAAAAGGAGCATCAATTTTGAAACTTATATCCATTTCAAAAAATTCCATTTTTTTCAAAACATGCATTGCAAGTGAAATATGTTTAGTAACATATGGAAAACAGCTATTGGTATTATAGTTAACTAAGACCAGGATGAAAGTAACTTTCCAAAGATTGACTTAAAGTAGCAACCTAAGTTCTAGGGAACATGATCTAATGAGGTAGATTTAACGATTTCTTCGGCCTATTCAATCGTATATATACTAACATGGTATTGAAAAATACAATTAGAAACAATTCAAGAGAGAATTGTTACTAATGTCACATGGCATAAATCTCTCCAAGTAGACATGTTCGGGGCATAGGAGGAGATTAATGTGGTGAGTTTAATTCCATACACTTTAGCAATGGATCAATCACATATGCTATGATATGTACAAGAATTGATATTTCCAAGATATACTTTATAGTAGAAAAATATTAGTTATATCCAGGGGAACTTCAAGGGAGGCGGTCATAACTATCCAATTGTGCTTTTGGAAGTTCAAGAGATATGTGCCTGGTAGTGGAGAGGAAAGGATACAAGTTTTGAGGGGACACAAACCAGTCTTCCTTAGATCCATGCAATCTAATATTACAATCAGGATAAGCTAATAAACAATTCGAGCTCATTCAATCTAGTGGTATCCATATCTATAAATATCGAGTGTGTTGCGACTTCAGAGGTAGCTAAGAAATAGTGTACAATACGCACCGATTTATTCCAGTTCTTAGAATTGTACCTGGTAAGTAAAGTATTATAATAATGTAAATTATGATACACTTACTAACCAATATGTTAAGTTTTGACAGTGGAAAAAAGAGTATATACTCAGGGCTTTCATCTATTGAGAATTTTTACTCAAGAAGGTGAGGTCTCACATAGTAGAATAGTCACACAGTGGAAACATGGTAGACCCATTAACTAAAACTGTGACTCAGCAGAAACATGATCTTAATCATGTGAGGGATAACGAGGGTGGTTAGAAAGTTGGATCTAGTGAAAGTGGGAGTGTTATAATAGTGGGTTCCCTAGACCCAACTATACAGTACTCTTTTATTACTATTTCATGTATACAGTAAGATATGCATGATGTTTACTTACTATTATAGTGTAGATATTTATACATCCACTATTTAATGGTAATGTACATAGATTAATTGTCGTATCAAAAGGTTATAGTAGATCCCAGGCTATAATGAGAACCTTGAGATACTATGGAATTAATCTTAACCATAATTCTTATGGTCTGGATACATCATTTTGACTTGTCATAGATGATTTTGACTATCAAGTGTTGGGGGATCATAAGCATTGAGACTTCTTCTCGTGAATTTCACAATTGGTGATCTCTAGTAGTTGAGATCATGAGAATAGACCCACCAATAGGAACACCATGTGTTTTGAGTGTCATTGGATGTTCCTATCTATAGACATATGTATTGGTCTCCTGACTTGAGATCATTATCAGTGTGTTTCATTTGATCACGTACTTTGATACAAGGAAAAAACATGATAATGAAGTCATGGCGAGGTAGCTTGTGTTGGGTGAATTGTTGGTGGTATGGAATTGGTTGAATGATCAAGATAGAATTTGCCACTTCTGAGTTGAGGAAGTAATATATCTTAGGCTAGGTTGATCAGGATGATAGTATCTTCATAAATCCATGACCATGGTAGTCGAAGGTAAATTCATCCAATTGGATCAACAAATAATAAATCAATAAAGGAGGATGACATGGGTGTGCATCATACTTTATGATATATCTAAAGACAGAGAGATTATATTACATAGTATGTGTTCGTAGGTTGGTTGTCGTTGCTATAACTATTCCTTATCTTTTTAGAGGCCTTTATGTGCTTCAAAACTCCATTCTTAGTCTATGAACATTATTCACTACTATTTAGATAAAGGCCTAGAGGGTCACACACAATAGTGTATTCAAGAATCTGCCATATTCTGGTGAATAGGTATATAGAACATGGTGGGGCCCCACCATTGTGGTCCGAGATATGTCAGATTGTACATGATTGCCAAGGAATAAAAATTTTATATTATTCAAGTAAAGAATAATTGGAATTGAATTTATTTATTAAATGTATTTACAAGTATTAAAGTAAATACATGGAAAATATTATATGAATGAATTTTAGTTTAAAATATTCAAGGTTCATTTAATATTTTTAAGAATAATGAGTCAAGTTAATGGATCGGGTTTTATCACATAATATATTTATTATATTGCAATAAAGTGATAAAAATATAAATGATATTTATGACTCAGTATAGTATTCATAATATATAATTTATATAGTGTGTTAAATATTTGGGTGTCAGGCATCCTTTTCTGAGTAATTTCTTCACACGCTATAAATAGGAGGAGAGAGGCTATCACTAACTACTATCCATGGAGATCTCTTGATAGATTCTTTATCCTCTCCTTTTTTCTAGAGAAAGAAACTATTTATCCAAGTGATAGGATCGAGCTCTCCCTCACGCATTGAAAGAAGGGTGATGTGGTGATATTTGGAACATAGAAGGTGTCATCAGATCGGCGCACTAGCACCTGGAATTCGACAATCAATTCTTCTATAGATTTTTGAAGCACTAGTGGATGATCTAGAGGGATTTAACTTTGGATCCTTTGAGCAGTGATCATCAAATACAAGTAGATGTTGAGCACATCTTTGGATCAAATCACGTATTTATGGTTTAATTTTTGTGCTTAAATTTCTTCTTGTGTGATCCTTGGGACTTACTGGGGATATTCTTCACTGGAGATGATGATTTTACATTTATTTTCAATGGAAAAATTTTAAATCCCTGGTCCACAGACTTTTGTTGCGTGCCCTAGTACCTTCACCACCCTCTGTGGGTCTTAAAACATCAAAGACCTAGGTTAGAACCAACCTAAAACCCTAAACCCTTATGTGAAGTGAGCTAGGGTTCCTGAGAGAAAGAGGAACCTAAGAGAAATAGAAGAGAAAGTAGATAAAATTATAATAGATAAAAAAAGGAATATTACCTCAAAGAACACTTGAAATCTGAATAGGAAAGCCAAGAATCGAAGAGAGTGCGAGGGGATCTCTCCTTAGGGTCCAAGGGGATTCGACAACATGAAATCAAGTAGGAAGGATAAATCAGGTTAAAATGAGCAGAGAAAAGAGGTCATTTCACTTTAAAAAAAAGTGGGCAGCACTACTCTGCATTGTAGCTCTGATGGCTATAGTGTAGTGTATAACACCCTGAGATTTTGGAATATATTTTTCTCTAAATTAACACTATGTTCAATATCTTGTTTCATAAGAAACACTGAACTAAAACAATCTGTGACATATTAGATGAATATTATTAATAAAATTTAAGAATAATAAAACCACTAATAAATAAAAAGATTATAATCAACTAGAAATGCATACAAAATAATATTAAGAATACTTAAAGTATTAAAAGATCATTTTTTCAATAAAAATAGTTTTCCTTTATAAACTATATTTTCATTTAAAAGATAAATTTATAAATTTTAGAATTTGAATTTGAAAAAATTAATTCCATTTTCGGATTAATAATGTCAATATTATCTTAGAATTATTTTTTGATATTTTTCTAAAATAATTGATTTTTAGATGAATAGTTAAAAAACACTAATTTTGCTAATATCGTCACTTTTATGACATTATCATAATACAATAATGACTTAAAAGTTTTTGAAACATTTTTTCTATAAAAATATATATTTATAAAGTAAAATAAATCATTTAAAAATACTATGTTGAATTTATGAAACCTGTGTTTAACGTTTTGGAGACTTAAGTAATATTTTACTTTAAAAAATGTTTTCATTCGCTTACATTAAAAATTTGTTTTTATCACTTGTTTAAATCTAAAAAAATTGATTTCATATTTTTGATTAACATGTTCATATTATATAATAAGTTCAAATTATTTTTTAGGCATAAATGTGTGATTATTAAGATTAAAGTTAATGACCATGATAATGGCGAAAGATTTATTTTCAAAGAATTGTTTTATTAATGTTATGAAATTTTTATCTAATAAATTAAATTAAAATATTTTATAAAATGACTTTGATATGATTTTTACACATATATAAAAATATATTATCACTCATTTAATTTCTAAAAAATGTTATATGATATTAAGAACACTTAATGGTAAAAACAATTTTTTTCTAAAAAATCGTTTTCCTATATATTAAATGTTTTAATTTAAAACATAATTTTCTCTTATTTCGAAATTGAATTAGACTATATGATGTCTAAATTTAGTTTTAGAACATAAAAATTTGGTTATAATGGTTTCCTTGTATTTTTAATAAAATATAAACTACTAGGGAAAAAACTAATTACCAAGGTAAAACCCAAAATGGTAAAATGTAAAAATTAAGTAGTAAAAGGCTTAAAACATGTTTAAGGTGTAGGTTCCGCATGCAGCATAATTGTAGGATGGGAATGTACCCAAATTTGAAAATTTTCATAATCGATGATTAATCCGAGATCAATACGACAATGAATACAAGTATCCACGGAATTGAATCAAAGATAAAAGACAAAGGAGAGAACCTGGAACTGAGAAGAGAGGATCGACATATTTTGTTTATAATTAATTTAATTAAATTATATAATTACCTCCAAGGTGATTCTTTCTTCGTTGACGCGTCTGACTACGATTCTGAGGTGCGGCTTCATTGCGATGTAGAATCCAGGGATAGGAATCCTCTAGCGGTGATCCACACATGCTCCACATATCTCTGGACATCGCTGAAGGAGTCTTCGGGTGCTAGCGCAGAATATCCTTGTGCTTGCGATGTCCACCTTCGATTGCCTTGATAGTTGCTTCCAAATCATTCTCCTTGATCCGGTGGAGGAGGATATCTCTCGTTCTTGAGAGCGTTCTTGGAGAGGGAAGAGTTCTCTAGGATCGAAATCTTTTCTCCAAGGATGTTGTGAACATAATGATTAGTTAGATGATCGAATGAACCCTTGGATAATTTAGAGAATAATAACATAATGGGGAATTTAATTCACTAGGTAATGATAAATAATTATCATAGGTGTCGTTACTTAATTTATTATTCCATGTGAAATCTCGTATTAAATTATAATAGCAATGCTATTATTTCCATGACATGTGCTTAACTTGCACGTTATATTTAAATATTATTTAACCAAATAATATTTAATATTATTTCTCACTGGACCCATAACTTATCCCCCCAATCCTCCCCAATATTTACCAGGCCTTAAATAATGAATATTTATTTATTAAATAAATATAACTGCATTATTCACTGATAAATAAATATTTTGTCTGCAATATATTCTCTCGAATAATTAGCGATGAAATAAATTTGATTTGGCATACTTGAATAATTATTAAACCACAACAAGGAATAATATTTATTCAACTTATTAAATAAATAAATTATTTAACTGAGATACTGGCTATACTTAGTGTGTGACCCTCTAGGCCTCTTTCTCATTGGCATTAGGCAGGCTTGCCTAAAGTCCAAAATTACTATCTAAAAATAGGTCAAGGAACCCAAGATAAAGAAGTTGATGTCGTAATGACATGCCACCTCATATGAATTCTTACCATGTAATATAATCCCTTTTGTCCCAATATCACTAGTCAAGCGGGTTGCATGCATGTGTCGTCAAGCTATGTGATCAATTTCTCATTCTTTGACTTCTCAGAATTGAACTTTCCTAGAGAACACCATGGCCATGGATTTAGTTGGGTTATATCATTTTCATCAAATGGCATGAGATATCTACTTTCGTAGAAGTGAAAAATCCTTTCTATCATTATTTATTAATGCAGTATTACTTGTGACGCACCCAACATATCCTACCTCGTCGCGAACATCTTTCGTCATGGTTTTCTTCAATACATCTAAGTGTGTGAGTCATAATACCCATTAATAATAATCTTAAAGTCTAAGGACCAATACAAACATCCGCAGATAGGGATATCCAATGACATTTATGAATGTGGATTTCCTACTGGTGGGTCTTGTTCTCATAATATCCTCTTGGATATTACCAAGGTCGTACACCATGAGAAGGTGCCTTAAAGTTTCATGAGTCCCCACCCTTAATAGAATGTATCATTTGTGTCCCTTCAAATAATATCATCTTTCCATAGAACATATATTCAAGAATAGTGTCATGGAACTTCCAGGTTCTCATCATAGTAGGGATCTGTTATGACCTTTTAATGTGACTATTATTCTTAGGAAATTATCACATAACATATCACGTAGAAGAATAATCATGATGTGATAAGTAGTTTATTAATATTCATCCAATGAATATAGGTTTATCATAAATTACAAATAAGTTGGTTTCTAGGGCACTAACTCCAACAGACTCCAACGTGCACTAAATCCAACTACTAACAACCTTCAATCCACTAGCTCTTACATGATATTCATGCTTCTACTGATATAGGCCTTAGTCAAGGGGTCTACCACATTCTCTTCGATGGACACTCTTCTCACTACAACTTCACCCCTTTGATAGAAATATCTCAAGAGGTTATACTTTTGGAGTATGTGCTTTGTCTGTTGATGTGACCTTGGCTCTTTTTCAAGATCCACTGTTGCAGTATTATCACAATACAATGTAATGGGATCTTTACAATTATGCACCACATCAAGATCTTAGAAAAATTTATGAATCTAGAGGGCTTCCTTGGATGCATCAGAAGCTGCTATATATTCAGACTCTACTGTATAATCAGTGACAACTGGCTGATTTGAACTCTTCCAGCTCACAACTCCTCTGTTGAGACAGAAAACATATCCTGATTGTGACTTCAGATCATTCCGATCTGTCTAAAAACTAGCATCAGCATACCCTTTGATGAAAAGTTTCTTGTCTCCTCCATACACCAGGAATATATCCTTAGTTATTCTCATATACTTAAGGATAGTCTTGACAGTAGTCCAATGTTGTTCTTCTGGATCTACTTGATATCTTCCTACCATGCTCGGTGAATAGGCAACATCAAGTCTGGTACATAACATGGCATACATGATAGATCATATCGCTGAAGCGTATAGAATCTTACTTATTCTATCTTTGTTATGTTGTATCTGGGGACACATTTTCTTGGAAAGATGTATACCATGTGACACTGGAACCAAATCCCCTCTTGGATTGTTCCATACTAAGTCTCTTTAGTATCTAGTCAATTTATGTACTTTGACTTAGTCTAATAAGCCTCTTGGATCTATCACAAATTATCTTGATCCCTAGAATGTAGGTTGTTTCACCTAAGTCCTTCATGGAGAAGCACTTGTTCAATCAGTCCTTGACTGACTGCAAGACTGGTATGTATTTTCCAATAAGTAATATGTCATCAACATACACTACTAGGATAATGACCACATTCCCATTAAACAGCTTGTAAACACATGGCTCACATTCATTCTTAATGAAACCAAATTCTCTTATGGATTCATCGAATTGAATGTTCCATGATCGGGATGATTGATTTAATCCATAAATGGATATATGAAACTTGCATACCCTTTTAGAATCACCTGGTGTCACAAACCCTTCTAGTTAAAGGTTCCTATTAAGAAATTCAGTTTTGACATCCATCTGTCAAATCTCGTAGTCATAGAAAGCTGATATGGAAAGTATGATTCTTATGGATTTAAACATGGAAACTGGTGAAAAGGTTTCATCATAGTCAATTCCTTGACACTGTTTAAAACCTTTATCCAATGGCCTTACTTTATAGGTACTAACTTGACATTCCATGTCCAGTTTCTTTTTGAATACCCATTTAGACCCAACGGTCTTTAAATCAACTGGTGCATCAACCAAAACCTAAACTTGCTTCTGATACATGGAATCCATCTCATAATTCATAGATTCTAGCCATATTTCAACTTATGATCTCTCTACTACTTCTTTGTAGGATAGAGGTTCATTATTGTCCAACAATAATGAGTCACCTTCCTCAGTGACAAGGAAACCATATCTCTCTGGTTCCCTTACCTCTCTTGTTCTCCAACACAGTACTTGTGTTTTAGTAACTACCTCTTCCATGGGGACCTGTGGAACTTGATCTTGTACCAACTCCTGTGTATCTTGAGCATCAACTTCATTGAATTCGATCCTGCTCCCACTATCCTTTTTGAGGATGTGATCCTTCTCAAGAAAGACAGCCTATCTAGAAATAGTCACTTTCTTATCTGATGGGTTGTATAGGTAGTATCCCTTTGTTTCCTTGGGATACCCTATAAAGATATACTTCATGCCCCGGGGTTCTAATTTTTTTCTTGAGAAAGCCTTAACAAATGCCTCGCATCCCCATACATGTGTATGAAACAAAGTGGGTTTCTTTCCGCTCCATAGCTCAAAGGGAATCCCATTTGCTTCCTTAGTTGGTACTTGGTTTAATACGTATGCCACATTTTTCAATTCATATCCCCAAAAGTATAATAGAAGATCTGCATGACTCATCATCAGCCTTACTATGTCCAACAAGTTATGGTTCCTCCTTTCACTAACACCATTCCACTATGGTATATAAGGTGGAGTGAGTTGAGATAGAATCCCAAACTCCTATAAAAGTTTGATGAACTCTTGGTTAAGATATTCTCTAACTCGATCTGAACGAAGCTTCTTTATCATCTTACCAAGATAATTCTCTACTTCATTCATGAACTCCTTGAATTTCTCAAAGGAATCATACTTATACCTTAATAAGTAGACATATCCATATCCACTCAAGTCATCAATAAAAGTAATGAAGTAAGAATATCCACCTCTATATTCTACTGGAAATGGTCCACACACATCAGTGTGTACCAATCCTAGAAGCTCTTTGGCCCTTTCATCATGTCCAACAAATGATGGCTTGGTCATTTTCCCTTGTAAACAAGCATGACATCTATTAAGTGGTTTTAGCTCGGAAGAGTCTAAATAACCATCTTGACTGAGCTATGTCAGGCGCTTCTCATTTACATGACCAAGGCAGTGATGCCACAACTGGGTGTTGTATGAGTCATGTGAACTTGGTTCGTTATCAATTTCAAACACTTTGTTCTCATAATTTAATACATACAAACTGTTATTTAAATGCGTCATACCATAATATATGTTGTCCTTATAAAAGTAACAACATTTATTTCCAAACTTGAAAATAAATCCATATGTATCTAAAATCGATATAGAAATTATGTTCTTTGTAACACTAGGTACATAATAATAGCAATGTAAAGCCAAAATCATTCTCATCGATAATGTTAGGTGGTAGTCACCAATGGATAGAACAGCCAGCCTCACACCATTGGAAACTCACAGATCCACCTCTCCTCTAGCAATTTTTCGGAATCTACATGGTTCTTGCATTTGAATACAGATGTGATCCCCACAAGCTATATCTAATACCCAATGGGTAGAAATGAAAATATTTCACTCGATAATGAATGCACCTTTGGCTTCCCCTTGCCTCTAAGTGCAGTTCCTATTCCAGTGGTCTGACTTTCCACATGCAAAGCATACTGACTCCTTTTCATTTCCCTGCCTCTGGATCTTCTTCTTCTTGGTTGGATGGTGCTCAGATTCTTTAGGTTGTTTGTAAATATTAGGCCCCTTTGACTTGTCCTTCCTCTTTCTATTCACCATAAGGATTGCGGGTTTTTTACACCCCATGTCCTTATCAACTTGGAGAATCAGGGTAAGAAGCTCTGATAGACTCTTATCATTATTAGTCATATTATAATTCAAAATAAAACTAGAGAAGGTCTTAGGCAGTGATGATAGTATGAGATTTGTACACAACTCATCTAGGAATTTAATCCCTAATATGTCCAGATGCTCAATGTAGCCAATAATCTTGACTGCATGTGGTCCAGCTGGCGCAGACTCTCCAAGCTTAGTAGCGAACTAATCATTGGAGATCTCATGTCTCTCTTGTCTCGCCTTCTCTTGATAGAGATCCTGGATTTGTAGCATCATTAAAATGTTTCTAATAAACAGATAGTTCCTCATCACTCGCCTCATTTCTAGGCACAACTAGTAAAGGCTCTTCCAACACATAAATTTTTCTCTCATGGAGAAGGATAACCCGAAGGCACCTTTGCCACTCTTGGAAATTAGTGCTAGTGAGAAGGTTTTCCTTATCAAGTATGGATCACAATGATATGTTTGATGTCATTTTGATTGTTCTTTCTACAAATTAAGATGAACATAGTTTTAGTACTTTATCTTGATAAATATAGACAAATAAATTAATTAATATCTATTAGTCTCCCACTATTTTGTCGGAACCCAATATCCATCACCATTGGCTTCAGAATATCCTTTTGATTGGACATTCTAGTGGAAAAGGTCCATATTTCCCTTTACATTACCCCAACTAGGGTTGGTCAAGCAACTTGAAAGATTTTAGGTAGGCATTTCAAATGCCAACTGCATTAACTCACAGCTCCTTGATCTGTTGAGTGGACTCCCCAATCCTGAAATCCTTAATTTTGGATTTACTCAATCTTTGCCTCTCAGTTACACTAAGTCCTACTAGGGCAGTCAACCCTTGATGTAAACTAAGTTAAGTCGACCCAAAACTTCAAATTAGAATTCCTCAATAATTGAAAGCACCCCAACTAGGGTTGGTCAAGCACTTTGAATTATGGTTCAATTCTAACTGAAGTAATGGAAGGCTATACTGACTTAATATTTAATTGATGATTTTATCCTTTATATGTAAATTGTCACTTATTATCTTTTCACATGCTTGTTAATGTTAAGAGGGATATACTTAAGTGATTAACCATGTATAGATAATATTTACGCATAAGCCATTTTTATTTTAGTTTCATCTTGTATGCTTGTTAGTTTATTAATTATGTGATCGCGTCAAACATCCATAATGAATAACCATACAACTGATAGAAATAAAATAAAGGGTATGATCATGAGCTTTTCTATTGGTTAGTTTATCTAGAAGTTGATAAACTAACCCTGACCTAGGGGAGAAACACCTTGAACCGTTTAAGGTTTGTGTTTAATGAGGAGAAGGCATACATGCCAACAATTTTAATTTAATAAATAAATTAAAAGGGAACCAATCACATACAAAGTTTTGGTCTAGCTCATGATCATCCACATACATGCAATAAATTACGTATTTAATAAAACTAGCATTTAATTCTTTAATCGTTCTCATTAAGATAAATTACGCTCGAATCAATTAATCATTATCTTTAATTAATCATTCCATTTTATCTTAATCCTTTTCAAAATTTCCTTGAGATTCTCATCCATAACTTGTACATAACTTGTACCTTGGAAGAAACCCGGTGAATACCCATCCAAAACTACCCAACATGTATTTATACTTGTATCCACTTTATTCTTTATGACATGTAGTATGCGCGAAGAATTATAATTGTAATACAACTCATACATGATGTGCAGATCTTTGAACATTATGCAGATGTTAATTAAACATTTATATATATATATATATATCAAAAACCTATCACATGTTGTGTCCCAGATTTATGCCCACACGAAGGTACGTGTCTCAAGGTTTACATAATATAATAATAAATTTTTAAATTTTCATAATTTGGAAACAGTGCACAACGTGTAGATCCGACTACACGGTGTGTACCCTCCTCACCGTCCATCCGAAGTACATGCCAGTGGAAACGGTGTGTGAGGTGTACTTCGGTAATCTTCGGAGTACACAGCGTATCCAGTGGGCCACACGCTGTGTAGACTCTGCATTACACGGTCACCAGTCGGGAAAGCCGCGACTTGACCCTGACCTGAAGGTACTACACGCCGTGTCCAGTGGGCCACACAGCGTGTAGTCCGGATGACCATGTGCCAGTCTATCCGGGTCAACATGCGGTGTAAGAATTAACCACACCACGTATCATTAATTCACACAACTTGAGTAATTTCCTGATTACTCCTAATGCATTGAACACAAATTCACGGTGTGTAGATCCGACTACACGGCGTGTATTCTTGTGTTATCTGGACAGAACCGTCGGCACTTCCTGATTAGATCCTCGGTATAATTTTAATCATAAAATTATTCATTTATATTAGATCTACGGGAAATGATAAGGGAGGAACATGTCTTGAAATTCATATTACAAGAACAATTAAACATGAATTGAAAAACTAAATTATTAAAGCTTAAATCATCAACGAATTATTTAAATAATTATAAACAAAAATATGACCGCTCTGATACCACTTGTAGGTTCTAGGTGCAGCGAAAGTGTAGGATGGGCATGTACCCAACTTTAAAAATTGTCATAATCGATGATTAATCTGAGATCAATATGACGATGAATGTTAGTATCCATAGAATTAAATAAAATATAAAAGACAAAGGAGATAACCTGAAAATGAGAAGAGAGGATCGACATATTTTGTTTATAATTAATTTAATTTAATTATATAATTACCTCCAAGGTGATTCTTTCTTCATTGATATGTCCAACCACGGGTCAGAGGTGCGTCTTCATTTCGATGTAGAATCCAAGGATAGGAATCCTCTAGTGGTGGTCCACATGTGCTCCACATATCTTCGGATGTCGCCGAATGAGTCTCCAGGTGCTAGTGTGGAAAATCCTTGCACTTGCGATGTTCGCCTTTGATCACCTTGAGAATCACTTCCAAAGAATTCTCCTTGATCCAGTGGAGGAGGATCTCTCTCGTTCTTGAGAGCGTTCTTGGATAGGGAAGAGTTCTCTATGCTTGAGAGTTTTTGTCCAAGGATGTTGTGCACACAATGATTGGTTAGCCATTAAAATTATCCCTTGGCTAATTTAGATAATAATAACATAACATGGAATTTAATTCACCAGCTAATAATAAATAATTAGCATAGGTGCTTTTACTTAATTTATTATTTCATGTGAAACCTCATGTCAAATAATAATAGCAATGCTATTATTTCCATGACATGTGCTTAACTTGCACATTATATTTAAATATTATTTAACCAAATAATATTTAATATTATTTCTCACCGGACCCATAACTTGGTCTTCCAATCCTCCTCAATATTTACCAGGCCTTGAATAATGACTATTTATTTAATAAATAAATATAACTGCATTATTCGCTGATAAATAAATATTTCATCCACAATATATTCTCTCGAATAACTAGCGAGAAAATAAATGCGATCAGGCATACTTGAATAATTATTAAACCACAACCAAGAATAATAATTATTCAACTTGTTAAATAAATAAATTATTTAACTGAGATACTGGCTACACTTAGTGTGTGGCCCTCTAGGCCTCTTTCTCATTGGCATTAGGCGGGCTTTCCTAAAGTCCAAGATTACTGTCTAGTAATAGGTTAAGGCACCCAAGAGAAAGAAGTTTATGTCACAACGACATGTCACCTCATACAAACGCTTACCGTGTAATATAATCTCTTTGTCCAGATATCTCCAATCAAGCGGGTTGCATGCAAATGCCATCAACCTATGTGCTCGATTTCCCATTCTTTGACTTCCTGAAATTGAGCTTTCCTAGAGATCACCATGGCCATGGATTTAGTTAGGCTATATCATTTCCATCAAAGGGCCTGAGATATCTACTTCCGTAGAAGTGAAAAAACCTTTCTCTCATTATTCATTAATGCATTATTACTCGTGATGCACCCAACATATCCTACCTCACCGCGAACATTTGTCATCATGATTTTCATCAATACATCTAAGTGCACGAGTCATAATAACCATTAATAATAATCTTAAAGTCTAAGGACCAATACACACGTCCGTAGATAGAAACATCCAATGACACTTATGAATGTGAATTTCCTATTGGCGGGTCTTGTTCTCATAATATCCCCCTAGATATTACCAAGGGTACACACCATGATAAGGTGCCTCAAAGTTTCATGAGTCCCCACCCTTGATAGCCTGTATCATTTGTGTCCCTTAAAATGATATCATCTGGCCATAGAACATATATTCAAGAATAGTGTCATGGCACTTCTGGGTTCTCATCATAGCAGGGATCTTCTATGAACTTTTAATGAGACATCTATTCTTAGGACATTATCACATACTATGTCACGCAAAATAACAATCATGATGTGATAAGTAGTTTATTAATATTCATCCACTGAATATAGGTTTAGCATAAAGTACAAAGAAGTTGGTTTCTAGGGCATCAACTCCAACATAAGACATGTGGGAAAATGAGTGGTGGATAATTTCTCGACCTTATCTCACCCAAAACTCCATTATTGCAAGATTTTTGAGCCATTAACCCTTGAATAGTGTCATGACATTATTGAAAAATAATGGGTATTAACAAAAGTGTCATTTTCTTCACTTATAAAAGGGGAACACTTCCACCCCTTTATGTCACCCTTATTCCTTAAAATTTTATACTAAAAATGTGTCATTTTTCTACTCCTAGAATCATCTCTCAAGTTCACAAGCCTCGGGTCTTCATTAGATAGCCTAAGGCCTCTATTTCTAAGGAAATTTCAAAGTGAAATCTCAAGTTCTCAATGTGAGTATTTCAAACTCCTTAGTTTTTTCTTCTTAATATTCCTCTTTCAAACTTTTTATAGACACCCTAATATAATGACGCAAGTATTATTAATATATTGGAATGTTATTATATTAATGGATCAACCATTATTCAATTCTTTCCATCCACTAAGAAAAATAAAACAACATTGATCGTGTGTGTGTGCGGACTATCACCACCACGAAATGATGTGGTTCATTTTTCATCATTGTCTTTCATTATTGGTAACAAGGGTGGATATGATGAATGAATATATTGAATATTTCAAAATTATAATTCTAAAATGATAATTTATCATATACCTTCATTCTATCACATTCATTGAGAAATGGAATCATTAATCATGCATATGACGGACTACCACCTCCACGGATGATGAATTTCATTTGTCATAACCATGCTTCATGGATGGTTCTAAGAATGAATTTAATGGAGATATAAGATATTTATGAAATTTTTAATCTCCTATAAAAGTTATATTAACATTATATAAAAACATATCATTACTCATAAAATCATTATAACACACTCCTGTTTGGGTCGGTTTTTACCACCTACATGAACGGTGTTATAATGTTTAAACCATGAATGATTAAGGAATTTTATATAATGGTAATATCATTTAATAATAATGTATTTAATATTTTTTAATGATTCTGAAATGGTCTTGTTGATATTTAATATATTTATTAATATATCATCTTTCAGTCGTTAAACACGACGAAACTAGTTCATCGTAATTTCCTTTTTCACAAACCATGTATGTGTCTTTCGCCTAATGAAATGGGACTTAATGAATCATTGAAAAAAAATGATTATTCTATCTTGAATAATCTGGGAATGTTGAACTTTGGGAGATGAATGAATAATAACACGGATATAAAAAAATTAGTTCAAAACGATCAAGATTACTCACTTGATATTGAAAATAGATAATAACTAACTAATATACATGTAGAGAATAATTATAAATGAAGTTTATAAAAGGTTATACATGTGAATAAGGTTTTGAAATAGGTGATTAAGATATTTATGTTTATTATACAAGAGGTTATAGCATGTTAATGGATGAATTTTTTCATATTCATGTAATTCATGGGGTTTGAAGGGTAGTATCATGTTTTTTATTTAAATAGATTTTGATTCAAAAGATACCAATGTTGTAAGGGCTCAACTCCCTTCATTGAGTTATAATGATTTTTCTTGAACTTATTTCTTCCAAGATTGTTTTTTTTTCACCCTAAGATTTTATTTCATGGTACTTTCTTTTTCTCTCTGGGGAAAATGACACTTTTGATTCGAATCTTCCACCTCGATAAATTACATCCCCATAAAAAAAATATCATTGTTAAGAGTAATTCCCATCATCTTTAATGATGGTTTCCCCTCGTCCATATTTTCATTTTCCATCAGTGTTCTCCCTTATATTTGGAAAGTTTATTATTTTTTATCTCATGTGACCTTCATATTTCACTTTTCGTTTAAAATGGAAGATTTGTTATTCTTTTTACAATGTGATTTTTCAACAAAGGTATTTCAAAATATTAAGAGGGTTTTCCATTCTTTCAAATTAAATGTTTTATCCTCCACTCCACATTTCTTTTGATAACCTTTATGTTTTTTCAAGGATCTATTATTGAAGTTTCTTTTTTAAAGTAAATGTTTTCCAAAGTTTTCACTTCATCTTTTCAAAAATTACATTTGAATGTGATTTGTAACTTCTTCTTTTACGTTAATGTTAAAAACATTTTCTAAAAACTTTTTATGGTTTCATCGTCATTTTCTTTATCTTTAAAGGATTTATTTCCTTGGAAATTATTTTTCATGAATCTCCTTCTAAATGTTCTTATGAAATACTCTTTTAGGGTGATTGGATTTTGGGTATTAACCATTTACATTCTTGTGGTCAATTTTGGTGTTGTCATCTCGAAATGTTGCGAAACCTATTTTCCTTTTCATGAGTTCTTTATGATGTGATGAATGATTATTTTCAACTGGCACACATATGTATGGATGATTGATGAGTGTGGTATTATATCGTCCTCCAATGCATTGATTAAGGATTTATATATCATGGGATAAGGATGTTAAGCGTGGTAATTTTGTTTGTTCACAAGATGAATGTTGCGGAATCGCCGGGAGACACAACGACAGAAATGAGAAAAAATGAAAGAAAGAAATCAAAGGACACAGCGATTTATGTGGTTCGGGAATAATCCCTACGCCCACGGAAGAGGCAGAATTTCACTAATTGGGAGCACAAATTGCAGAGGGTTTTTTTCAGTAGTAAACCCTAGCCCGAAATGGGCTACATATGAAGAAGACGGTACACTATTCCGAAATAGTAAGTCCGCGTTGCAACAGTGATTGGTGGCCAACTTTGTCAAAAGCGCTACAATGAATGACGGCTGGAAGTCAAAAGTGCTACAGTGAAGTTGACTCCGAAATCCGCACCGCTACAGTGTCTGTCGATGTCAGTCGGTCAGCTCCGCTACAACCCCCAACGAACTCACCGTGGAGCTCGACCCGCGACAGTTGCAGACCACAAGCATTCGGCCCAACCGGATCGGGTAACACCAATCCAATAATGAAGTGATGACATTTTGTGTCACGACCCATCCTCAGGGCCTGTGTCGTCACTACCCCAAACCCGCCTTCCATAGGCCAGGGGCTGGCGACTAGCACCAAAGGCGTAAATCCCGATAACTGGGAACGCATTGCCTTTATAAAAGTAAACAAAACACCACATAGTACAAGCGGAAGTAAACACTAAGTACAAAAGAAGGTGCTGAAAAGTAAATGGTCCAGAATACAAACCCAACTGAAAGTACAGCTACAACTGAAAGAAAGTACAACAGAAAAAGACAAACAGCTGGAAGGAAGGAAGCAGCTCCTGGGTCGTCCTCCTCGGATCCTACCTGAAGGGTAGGTACAGATAGCGCAGCTCCTGGATCATCCACCACGGATCCTACCCGAAGGGTAGGTACAGATAGCGCAGCTCCTGGATCATCCACCAAGGGATACTGACTCATCGAGTGGTCCACCTCCGGGTACCGTCCAGTCCTCGAACACTCGGCCTCCGTCAGCTCTGCCCGTCGTCTGCAACCAACACAACGAGGTGCGGGCATAGCCCGTGTAGGGGTGAGTATAACAATACTCAGTAGGGACCCCGAGACCCTCAAGGTCTAACTAAAACCAACATGGATAACCACAAAGAAGATCTCAACAGATAACCTCTACTTAGGTATATGCTCATGCATATACCTAAGTTATCAAGTAACCCATCTCAATCATGAGGAAAACACCAAGATCATGAAATCAACGGATAACCCCTACCCAGGTATATGCACATACATATACCTAAGTTATCAAGTGACCCATCTCAATCATGAGGTAAACACAAAGGTCAAAAGTCTCAACTCAAACCAGGATTTTCATTATAGAAACTGTAACTGCTGAAGAGCCTCGTCTCTGGAGTGTACAGTGGTCCCGTCACGACTCCGAGGTACTGCTCACTAATCCAAGTCTCTGAGGTACTCCTCCTGTCGAGTACTGCGGGTCTGCTGCCAAATATTGGGTGCTCCGTCCGCTGTGGGTCTGCCGCCAAATATCGGGCGCTCCCCCTAATAGCCTACAGAGGTACTCCTCCGGTCGAGTACCGTGGGTCTGCTGCCAACTACCAGGCGCTCCATCAGCCGTGGGTCTGCCGCCAAATATCGGGTGCTCCGTCCACTGGGCTAGTCGACTCACTCCAAGTCGAGTCAGTCAAGCAGTCGTCAGGTCTCAGTCGTCTACACGGTCTCCATACTCCGTATGCTCGTATCCGGAGGGACCGCTCCACGAGCTATTGGTCAATACTCCAAGTAACACAAAGTCCCGCGAAGATGTATCTCAAAGGACCGCCTCATCATAAGGGTCTCAACACAACAGACGGCGCGTCAATCGGACGCCCG
Source organism: Viscum album (assembly GCA_963277665.1). Lineage (NCBI taxonomy): Eukaryota > Viridiplantae > Streptophyta > Magnoliopsida > Santalales > Viscaceae > Viscum > Viscum album. The sequence goes on from OY728141.1 coordinate 521,157,316, forward strand.
GTCTATGAGTTATTAGCCTCTTCGTCCCAGGGGCCCGGTTGGTTTCATGCGCGAACCAACCCGGTCGTATCTCAACTGTACTCCGAACTCTCATAGGGTATACTCATAGAGACCGTTTCTCAAAGGGATCAACAACGCCGCTGACGGTTCGTCAAACGGACGTCTGGTCTGAAAGATATCAGCTTTCCCGCTCTAGGGGCCCGGTTGGATTTCGGGTGCAATCCAACCCGGTCATACTCCAACTGCATCCAAACCTTGGGCGGGGCATGCCAAAAGTTCAGTCTCATCAAGAGGATTCCAATAAAGTCGACGGCACGTTAATCGGACGTCCGGTGCTCAAGATATACCTGTTTCCGATCCGAGGGCCCGGTTGGTTTCGTGTACGAACCAACCCGGCCGAACCCAAAGTTCTCCGAAACCTTGAGTGTAATATGTCTAAACGATCGTCTCGATCCGACGATCGCATCGCCGCTGACGTTGCGTCAATCGGAGGTCCATAGCCCAAGATATGGGCAAAAGACTAAAAACGGTCCGAAAACGGGGGGTCTGGGCCCGGCCCGACCCCCCCCCCCCCCCCCGGGTCGGCCCGACCCGGTTGGGCGTAACCCGGCCCGGCTCGGCCTGGGCGCGACCCGGCCTGGCGGGTCGGCTCGGCTCGGTCGACCGGCCGAGCGAGGGAACCGCGGCCCCCCGCGCGGGGGCCGCTTCGCGGCACCCGGACGCGGCATGCCGGCCGCGGAAACGACCTCGCCGCTGCGGCTTCAGCCGCGGCGGGTTTTGCCGGCGGGAGCTTCCGCGGACCACCGGACGCGCTCCGGTGGTCCGTTTTGCGTGTGGTCTTCGCTAGTGGTCCTCCCGGGACCCGATCTTCACTGCAAAGCCCTCAAACGCAATGGCGGCCTGCTTCGTCGTCGTCCATCGATCCGCACATCGATAAACAAGCTGCGGAGGGTTGTCGGGCCGTGTTTGTTCGGCTCGCGCCCTCCGCGTTAGATGTCATCAATTGGCAAATAATAAACACATGATTTTAATCATTGATGAGGGTATAATTTATCCAAAATAAATTATACGAACACCTTGAAATCAAAAAAAATACCCACGCACGAGAGTTTAAAATTTGAATGTGCGGCGTGACGACGTCGCTCATTCTTGCCGCTCGATCCCGCGCGGCGCGACGGCACCGCATCAATTCATTCGATCCGCAGCAACAAGAAAAACAAAAAGGGAGGGGGTGGCCGTGTTGTGCGGTCCGGCCTCCTCCCGTTAACTGATATCATGCGGTCCAAATATCGCGGATAAAAGAAGGAAGAGAATCACGTAAGGAAAAACACGTAAACCCCCTACCTCAAGTTGTCGATCGAAGATTGTCGCGGGGATGGATCATCGTGGAAGAAGCGTCGCAGAGGGAGAACTGTCGGCGTCACGTCGTCGATCTCCGGGGGTTTGGCATTCTTCGTCACCCTTCGTCGGAGGCCGGCGTTCTTCGCGTTCTTCGCGTTCTTCGCATTCTTCACGAAGGAGGCTGAAGATCTTCAAGCTTCTCCCAATTCTCTCAACAAGAAACCCTTAAAAGAAAATAAGTATTGGTCTTATTTTATTCTCATGCCAATATTTAGAAAATTCTAAGTTAAGTAACAAACCATTAATTCGATGAATTAATGGTACGACTTGACTTCCCAATTAATAGGGGCGTTTAGAATTTTAAGAAAACGCGTCGGTTGACCTTATTTAAAAAGGGTTTTCGCAGGTGCGTTATTTAGAGGGAAAGAAACGGTGGGGCTCGTGCGGGCGCTACCTCACAAATATCCTACCAAGAGGGTAGGATATTTTGGGTTCCACCCTATCCGCTTCAACTCAGCTTAAGCATCTTAAAGGGGCTTTAAGCGGCTTTAAGTGAAATAAAATAAAGTTTGTCATACCACATTATTTTATTTCTTAACTTAAAGCCCAAAAATCAAAAACCACACCCGAGCAAACGCAACTCCGGAAGAGGTGTTTCTAAGCAAATACCGGCGCTGCGATTCCATCGGTGCCCTCAGAATTCAATTCCGAGCACCGATTCAAAAGTTAGAAAAACCCGCTCGTTTGTTCACTGAAGGTACCCGAGCTAAACTTCGGAAAACGATTCCGGGCACACCGGGCCTCGGAATCAGGCGCCGTCAGAAACTGCGTTCTTGTAAAATCCCAAAGAAAATTTAGAAAAAAAAAATTTCCCTTGAAATTTCCAGGTCTTTACATTACTCCCACCTCAGGGCTTTACATCCCCGTAAAGCTTCAACACCAACTAGGGTCACAAAGCGGTATTGAGCACGCATCTGAGCCTTCCACTCCCATGTGCTCACTTGGAGGTTCCCATACTGCCAAAGAAGTGCACCCGAGGAATCGATCATCCTCGTAGGATCCGCTCCGGTCGATCCTCGATCCCCACTAGTACCTCCGTGAAAGACACCCCATCGCCATCGTCCAGCCCCCCCATGGTCGATGATATGCGAAGGGTCGAGCACGTATCTACTCAGTAGAGATACGTGGAAGTCGTCGTGCACCTGGTGCAACTGAGGTGGATGGGTCAAGCGGTAAACCACCCCGCCTACCCAGCTGAGAACCTAAGAAGGTCCGCTAAACCTTGGAGATAACTTGTCGCCTTGGTCACATCTCCGTAAACCTCATCGAGGTGAGACTCGTATAAGGACGTGATTGTCATCCTCGAACTCCAGAGGTCTCCAATTCCTGTTTAGAACTAGAACTCAAAACGACTGCTGCCACGAGGGTAGGGTTGACTGACTCAAGAGTGATCGATCGCACCCTACTGTGCATGAGTTTAACCTGTGCTGCCTGGGGTTTCCTTTCTGCCGACCAAGGAAAACCCATCCCGACGTTTGCCTAAAACTGTCAATTTGAGTATGAACAGTTATTGCCCATTCCATACTCAAACTAACGTCGTAAGGCCTCGACGCTGCCACCAAGATATTCCAACCGAAACTCTTGCCTCAAGGGTCTGACCACACCGTCGGCGTAAGTGTGATTATCGAGTCTCCTCTCAAGGTATCTCTAGACGTGAGGGTCAAGTCCACGGCTTACCGGAAACTCTAGGTCTGGAACAAGATTCGTGAAAGCAAGGAATAATTCATATCGACATCTGTTAGTACAGCAGCTAGTAGTGGATACAGACTGTCCCTTGAATCATTTTTAGAGCCATTGGGTCACACTCCTTGACCGCATGCAGCCGCACTCTTCCTCCGCCCTCCAGCTCCCTGAGCCTGGTGGGGATAACTAAGGCGGGTGGTTGTAGCATGTTAAGATGTACACCACCTCACGCTGCTCTCCTAGCTCTGCCTCCACATCTGCTGCTTCGCAGACTCATCTCTCCTTAAAGCTTCCACTTCTGGAAACATTTAACACGCCTGAGTCTCTAAGACTGGCGCCGGTTTCCTGTTTCTTACTGCACTGTGCAGTCTTCATCCGCTCCTGGATGATCCGCACCTTCTTTGCCTATGATCTGGAAGAGCTGCTAAAATTTCTCCTTTGCCGAAAAGAGAAACTCGGTCTCATCCCCTGGATGAACCACGCTCATTGCCTAATACAGTCAATCCTGACATGAATGACGCATTCATGTCATGGATGACGTCGTAAGGCCTCGACGTAACTACTAAGAGATCCAACTATCAATCTCGCCTCCAAGGGTCGAGTCACACTGTCGGCATCAGTGTGAGGTCACTGGGTCTCCTTCAGTAGAAATCTCGAAAGTGAGGGTCAAGTCAACAGTTTTAACCGGGACCACTCAGTATCAACCAAACAAAAGGACAGGAAAGCAAACATCACAAAGATAAGTGTCTTTTTATTATTGCAGCTCATAGTACAAAGACACGAAGCAACTACAAACAAACATCAACAAAACTAGAAGCATCATGATCAATAGCCTCCTGGTCTGGAGCTAGTCCCGCTCATGTCCATCTGCTTCTGGAGTTCCATGACCATAAGCCTCAGCTGCCTGAAGTTGAGCTCTCCCATGTCCTCCTGTCCCCTGCGGTCTGCCCTGATCGAACCTCTGCCTCTGGCTGGGAGGTTCTTCATTTAACTGCTGGTCATCTGCATGGCGGGTCGGACAGTCACGTGCCATGTGACCAATCCCGCCGCAGGAGTAACACTGTCCACTCTCGGCACGACTGGCTCTGACTCCACCTCGGTTCCCCCGCACAACTGAACCTGTGTCGTGCAGTCGGCCACCAGTAGGTCTGGTCCTCTTGGACCTCTGCGTCATCTGTCTACTGCCTGCTGCAGAAGACTTTGCCGCAAGCCGGCTAGTGGTGGGTCCTGCTGCTGGAGACTGCTCAGCAAGGAAACTCTCCACTAAGAGGGCTCTCTCCAACACCCCTGTCTGGGTCAGAATGCTGTGAGAAACAACAGAAGCTCTAATCTCTCACCTGAGCCCCTGCTCGAAGGTTCGGGCCCTGAAGAACGGGTCCCGTACCATATCTGTGGAGTAGCGCGAGAGGTCTGTGAACTTCGCTGAATACTGTGCCACTGTCATGCTACCCTGCCGCAGCTGAAGTAGCTCATGTATATGCACCGCTTGAAGGGTGGCTGGTACAAACTTTGCCCGGAACAGGCTCTCGAAGTCTGCCCATAGAAGTGTCGCCTCGTCATGCATCTGAAGCATCAGGCTCCACCACCTGCCTGTTGCTGCCTGAAGAAGGCTGGTAGCAAGGATCACCATGAAATCTGTCGGTGTCCCCACTAGCCTGAAGACTCTCACCACAGCCTCCAGCCAATCCTCAGCCGCCTGCGGGTCCGTCTCTCCCCGGAACCTGGGTGGCCTCTGGCGCTGGAACTCGTGCAGTGCGCTCAAGCAACGTGCACCCTCTGCTGCTGGGGCTGGTGGCATCGGTGGCCCAACGGGTAGTAGTACCGCTGGTGCCCCCGCTGGTGTCTCAACTGGGATAGGGCCCTGTACTGAGGCCACGTCGTTCGGCGGGCTGTCATTACGAACAACTCTCGGGGATCTAGCTGGTCGTTCGTGGGGAGGCATCCTGAAAGAAACAAACATGACACGGTCAAAAGATTTATACCTGGTGAGCTGACCTGGTTTGAGCTAATATTTAAAAACTTCTGGAAACACACACGCAATCAGTGTTTTTCGTACACAAAGTCGAAAAATCAGTTGTCAGGGTCCTGGTGTATGGATACGTCGGCCGCCCGCACCAACACTGGACTCCCTGAACTGAAAACCACACTCGGTACTCTTAACACTATTGCTTCACAGAAAGAAAATATCAGAGTTATAAGTTCTGCGGTAGAACCGACTCCTTTGATACCAATTTGTCACGACCCGTCCTCGGGGCCCGTGTCGTGACTACCCCAAGTCCGCCTTCCATAGGCCAGGGGCTGGCGACTAGCACCAAAGGCGTAAATCCCGATAACTGGGAACGCATTGCCTTTATAAAAGTAAACAAAACACCACAGAGTACAAGCGGAAGTAAACACTAAGTACAAAAGAAGGTGTTGAAAAGTAAATGGGCCAGAATACAAACTCAACTGAAAGTACAGCTACAACTGAAAGAAAGTACAACAGAAAAAAGACAAACAGCTGGAAGGAAGGAAGCAGCTCCTGGGTCATCCTCCTCGGATCCTACCTGAAGGGTAGGTACAGATAGCGCAGCTCCTGGATCGTCCACCACGGATCCTACCTGAAGGGTAGGTACAGATAGTGCATCTCCTGGATCGTCCACCACGGGATACTGACTCGTCGAGTGGTCCACCTCCGGGTACTGTCCAGTCCTCGAACACTCAGCCTCCGTCAGCTCTGCCCGTCGTCTGCAACCAACACAACGAGGTGTGGGCATAGCCCGTGCAGGGGTGAGTATAACAATACTCAGTAGGGACCCCGAGACCCTCAAGGTCTAACTAAAACCAACAAGGATAACCACAAAGAAGATCTCAACAGATAACCTCTACTTAGGTATATGCTCATGCATATACCTAAGTTATCAAGTAACTCATCTCAATCATGAGGAAAACACCAAGATCATGAAATCAACGGATAACCCCTACCCAGGTATATGCCCATACATATACCTAAGTTATCAAGTGACCCATCTCAATCATGAGGTAAACACAAAGGTCAAAAGTCTCAGCTCAAACCAGGATTTTCATTATAGAAACTGTAACTGCTGAAGAGCCCCATCTATGGAGTGTACAGTGGTCCTGTCACGACTCCAAGGTACTGCTCACTAATCCAAGTCTCTGAGGTACTCCTCATGTCGAGTACCACGGGTCTGCTGCCAAATACCGGGCGCTCCGTCCGTTGTGGGTCTGCCGCCAAATACCGGGCGCTCCCCCTAATAGCCTACAGAGGTACTCCTCCGGTCGAGTACCGCGGGTCTACTGCCAACTACCAGGCGCTCCGTCCGCTGTGGGTCTACCGCCAAATATCGGGCGCTCCGTCCACTAGGCTAGTCGACTCACTCCAAGTCGAGTCGGTCAAGCAGTAGTCAGGTCTCAGTCGTCTACACGGTCTCCGTACTCCGTATGCTCGTCTCCGGAGGGACCGCTCCACGAGCTACTGGTCAATACTCCAAGTATCACAAAGTCCCACGAAGATGTATCTCAAAGGACCGCCTCATCATAAGGGTCTCAACACAACAGACGGCGCGTCAATCGGACGCTCGGTCTGTGAGTTATTAGCCTCTTCGTCCCAGGGGCCCGGTTGGTTTCATGTGCGAACCAACCCGTTCGTATCTCAACTGTACCCCGAAATCTCATAGGGTATACTCATAGAGACCGTTTCTCAAAGGGATCAACAACGCCGCTGACGGTTCGTCAAACGGACGTCTGGTCTGAAAGATATCAGTTTTCCCGCTCTAGGGGCCCGGTTGGATTTCGGGTACAATCCAACCCGGCCATACTCCAACTGCGTCCAAACCTCGTGCAGGGCATGCCAAAAGTTCCGTCTCATCAAGAGGATTCCAATAAAGTCGACGGCACGTCAATTGGACGTCCGGTGCTCAAGATATACTTGTTTCCGCACCGAGGGCCCGGTTGGTTTCGTGTACGAACCAACCCGGTCGAACCCAAAGTTCTCCAAAACCTTGAGTGTAATATGTCGAAACGACCGTCTCGATCCGAGGATCGCATCTCCGCTGACGGTGCGTCAATCGGAGGTCCATAACCCAAGATATGGGCAAAAGACTGAAAACGGTCTGAAAACGGGGGGTCTGGGTCCGGCCCGACCCGGCCCGACCCCCCCTGGGTTGACCCGACCCAGGTCCGGGTCCGACCCGGTTGGGCGCAACCCGGCCCGGCCCGGCCTGGGCGCGACCCGGCCCGGCGGGTCGGCTCGGCTCGGTCGACCGGCCGAGCGAGGGAACCGCGGCCCCGCGCGCGGGGGCCGCTCCGCGGCACCCGGACGCGGCATGCCGGCCGCGTCCCGCCCCTCGGTTCCGCGCGGCCGCGGAACCGACCTCGCCGCCGCGGCTTCAGCCGCGGCGGGTTTTGCCGGCGGCGCGCCGAGCACCGCCGTCGCGCCGGCGGGAGCTTCCGCAGACCACCGGACGCACTCCGGTGGTCCGTTTTGCGTGCGGTCTTCGCCAGTGGTCCTCCCGAGACCCGATCTTCACTGCAAGGCCCTCAAACGCCATGGCGGCCTGCTTCGTCGTCGTCCGTCGATCCGCACATCGATAAACAAGCTGCGGAGGGTTGTCGGGCCGTGTTTGTTCGGCCCGCGCCCCCCGCGTTAGGTGTCATCAATTGGCAAATAATAAACACATGATTTTAATCATTGACGAGGGTATAATTTATCCAAAATAAATTATACGAACACCTTGCAATCAAAAAAAATACCCACGCACGAGAGTTTAAAATTTGAATGCGCGGTGTGACGACGTCGCGCATTCTTGCCGCTCGATCCCGCGCGGCGCGACGGCACCGCATCAATTCATTCGATCCGCAACAACAAGAAAAACAAAAAGGGAGGGGGACGGTCGTGTTGTGCGGTCCGGCCTCCTCCCGTTAACTGATATCATGCAGTCCAAATATCGCGGATAAAAGACGGAAGAGAATCACGTAAGGAAAAACACGTAAACCCCCTACCTCAAGTTGTCGATCGAAGATTGTCGCGGGGATGGATCGTCGTGGAAGAAGCGTCGCAAAGGGAGAACTGTCGGCGTCACGTCGTCGATCTCCGAGGGTTTGGCGTTCTTCATCGCCCTTCGTCGGAGGCCGGTGTTCTTCGCGTTCTTCGCGTTCTTCGCGTTCTTCGCGTTCTTCACGAAGGAGGATGAAGATCTTCAAGCTTCTCCCAATTCTCTCAACAAGCAACCCTTAAGAGAAAACAAGTATTAGTCTTATTTTATTCTCATGCCAATATTTAGAAAATTCTAAATTAAGTAACGAACCATTAATTCGATGAATTAATGGTACGACTTGACTTCCCAATTAATAGGGGCGTTTAGAATTTTAAGAAAACGCGTCGGTTGACCTTATTTAAAAAGGTTTTTCGCGGGTGCGTTATTTAGAGGGAAAGAAACGGTGGGGCTCGTGCGGGCCCTACCTCACAAATATCCTACCAAGAGGGTAGGATATTTTGGGTTCCACCCTATCCGCTTCAACTCAGCTTAAGCAGCTTAAAGTGCCTTTAAGCGGCTTTAAGTGAAATAAAATAAAGTTTGTCATACCACATTATTTTATTTCTTAACTTAAAGCCCAAAAATCAAAAATCACACCCGAGTAAACGCAACTCCGGAAGAGGTGTTTCTAAGCAAATACCGGCGCTGTGATTCCATCGGTGCCCTCGGAATTCAATTCCGAGCACCGATTCAAAAGTTAGAAAAACTCGCTCGTTCGTTCACTGAACGTACCCGAGCTAAACTTCGGAAAACGATTCCGGGCACACCGGGCCTCGGAATCAAGCGCCGTCAAAAACTGCGTTCTTGTAAAATCCCAAAACAAATTTAGAAGAAAAAAAATTCCCTTGAAATTTCCGGGTCTTTACATTTTGTTTGTTCACAACATGAAGCGTTGACATTTTGTTCACAACATGAAGCATGGACAACTCTTATTGTTATATGTTCTTTTTAATAAGAAATATTTTATCTTCCCATGTTTTCTCGTATGTTTATGATCTAACCCTTGATGACTTATTGATAAGTTTTCCCTTACTGAGCGTTTCAGTTCACATCTTTCTTATGTTTCCTTTCCTCGGGTTGTGAAGATAAGTATAACTTGTGGTAAGTCTAAAAGGGAATCTAGAGAAGTTTGATTATGGGGAAATGTTCACATGTGTTATAAAATAAAATGTTTATGTAGCTAGTACTCGAAGACACTAAATCAAAAGGTCCAACCAGTTGAATGAGATTATTTTTGAGATGTAATACTAATGTGGGATTTATGCAAGTTTAGTTTGGATCGTCTTACTTGGTGTCAAAGTTAATTTGTAAAAGTGTGAGTTTTTAGCCCCGGGTCCGAAGGTGCGAGTCTGGGGTGCCTCATGGTGTGCCCTCCTAGGCAATCCTACGGTGTAGCCCTTCGGGCTACGGTGTGGAGGACCTCCCAAAGGCAGAGCCACCACCCCCAAGCCCCCAGGACACTATGGGGCAGCCCTCCACGCTATGGCGTGGAGTCCATCACCAAACACCCTCCATGGCCCATCCAAACTACCCTTCTACAACTTATTTCCACCCTTGCGCACTATCGTTACGCGACACCCTTACACCCTTACTACCCTTGCACAACTCCCTCCACGATGTAGTCCAAGGCTTGGGCCATGACTAGTTGCAACCCATGCTTACAAAACTCCACAAACATCGAGAAGCACCCAAGAACAACAAGAACATGGAAAAACTTAAAATAGCCCAAAATTAAACCAAAAGTCGACGTGTCACATACTGCGGCTACATTCCGTTCGCCAGTTTTGTGGTGGGTAGGGAACACGGGGGTGATAAACCCCCAGAGAACATTGTCGGTTTCCTATTTGGGATTCAGCTTGCTTTACCCCTCGTGTGCCCTTGCCCATTTCAAAACCGCCGAACTCTGTGCACAAACTGTCTGATACTCAGCCTCTACATGCGCGCCGTTGTAGACCCTGTAAATCATCATCTATGTACAAGCAAAATGTTTTAAAAAATAGTTTTAATTAAAATTTAATGGGGTTCAAAGGATTACAGGGTATTAGGTATTTATCCTGGTTCGGATTAGGGTAGAGAATAAATGGGGATAATGGGGTTTGGGTAGACTTTAGTTAATCGGGTTCGAGTTCAGGTTCGAGCAACCCTAAATGGCAAGTACCCGCCCCGTTGTCATCCCTAAGTGTCTCGTAAAGAAATTTGAAAAAATTCTTAAAAAGTTTAAAAAAATGTTGTATTTTTAGAAACTTGTCATTCAAAAATTAATATTTAATCATTATTAAAATAAAATTTTTAAAGAACTGATATATCATCAACAAATAATTATACATGCATAAAATTCAAATAATTCCTAAGGCATAAAACATAATTTAATTGAGTTGCATTTTATTTTCTATTTTTTAAATATATTTTTGTTATCAAATTATATCAAAGACTATAAATCATGTATCAAATATCAATAAATAATGAAATTATTAATATATAATTATTTTTTCGTCGCTCCATGGGGTAAGGCAATGAAATATCACCCCACCGCAAAATATTTTGTAGAGCAAAAACTTTGACCGACGCTTTGTCTCACGGGACAAAATTAATAACCATCACCGCGCCTTATTGGGACAATATCCACAGGGCGGAGCGGGGGAAGCTTTTTTTGTATCTGTAAGGATATGATGTTTTTTACTACATTGAAAATATGCAGTTTAACATGTATCGGAAAATTAGTTTTTAAAATGCACACATTTCTTATCACCATTTTATATTACTAGAAGAATTATACCTTTAATATAAAAGTACAATGGATTTTTTTCTTATTATAAAAGAAGAATTTTAGAATACAAAGATCAACAAAATTACAATAATAATTTTCTATTTTTTTATTTAGAAACTATTATTGTTCATTTGATTCAATTATATACAAACACCTCAATCAATAATCAATGAAAAAATATAATCATAAAAACACTCTTTCCATGATTACCACCACCCTTCTAGGACTCAACCTGGCTCCAAAGCACCTCTGCATATGCTTTCTCCTCTTCCTTCTCCTTCTCCCCCTCCCCCTCCCCCTCCATGACTTCAGCTGCCTCCAGGGCTTCCTCTTCATCATCTTGCACTTCTTCCATCATCTCCTCTGCTTCTTTTGCAGCATCCATTTGCTCCATCTCTTGAGCCAGAGCCCGTCTCATCGCCTGCTTAGTTGCCGGCTGATCCTGGCTCCCATACTTCGGAGCCGGCACGACAAAAGGCATCACGACATCATCCAGCACCAAATCCTCATCAATGTCACATGGAGGGAAAACAAATAAGATTCCGAGTTCGTAGTTGCAGATATGAAGCCTGGCATCTGAAACTGATCGCCCCCATGCCGCAGCACTGAAGTTATGCGACCCGCAATACACCCACCCGGCGGATGATCCACCCATCTTTGATTCAAAGCGTCTCCTTGCCACCTGCTTACAACAATCCAAACTTAGCTCACCATTAATTCTGAACAATCTTAGTATGAAGCTTTCCCATGAAATGAGAGTGAGGGAAGAATGTATTAAAGGGAATGCACACATATGAGAATAGTTCATAAACCTTTTCAGATTTGCAAAGCGCAGCGCATTATGTTGGTTTGCAGTCTTCATTATGTTGCCTTAACAAGAGTAATGTGAGCTTCTTGTTTTTTCAAATCGGGAGGCTTCCAGTCAAAAACCTAAGCTGACTTCAACCCAGACTCCAAAATCCTAATGGTCCCAGAGAGCATCCCTTGTAGATGACTGTTAACTTCACCAGCTTCAACCCAGAGGACGTGATATTCTCCTTGGATGATACACTTGGAAGGTTTGGTGTTAGTACCTGCTAGAATGGTTATGTATTTGACATGTGGGTGTGTCTAGATTCATTCTGTTTGATAAGATCTATCTTATCCCCTTACCCCATCAGTTTGAATGTTGTATTTCTCACCTATCCCGAATCCTGTATATCATTATTCCACACCATAAATAAAGGGTTGCAGCCTCACTCAAGAGGCACGGTTTTCTGATGTCTCCTTTTAAACATGATATCAAAGCTCAGAAAACCCTAGAAAGCCATTTTTCTCTCCCTCCCTTCCCTCTCCTTTCTCCTTTCTGCTGCACCACCCAGTGCCTCTGTTCCACTCTACATAAGTCACCCACTTTCAGTTAAAATCTATATCTGTTGCTGCTTGCCTTCTTGCTATGGCCACCGCTCCATCTTCTGTGGCCAAGATGCACCTGCAGTGCTACCTCAGATGATCACAACATCCACACTATGAACATCTTAATTCCACCAACTTTACCATGTGGCAGAAGACAGTGGTCATCTGCTTGAAAGGGGGGGAATGATATTCTCGCCTTGTTAGTCCTTTACCAGATCCAAAGGATCCCATATTCATTGCATAGGAACAACAAGATAACAAGATCTTTGTTATTCTCCTCGATTCCATCAATAAATCCGTCAAACACATTGTTAAGAATGCAACTACTACAAAAGCTCTGGGACTTCCTTGCTTTCAATGTCATTCATGTTTCTGACCGCTTTCAGCAGCTCTTCTTTTTTTGACAGGGTCCACATACGATCCCACCATATTATAGTGAGCTCAGCAACCCTGACTTTTGATATCTATCACATGATGGAAATCTCTAACAAGGAGTATCGTCATATACCGTCTCAACACAGTGAGTCTGCCTCCTCGAATGTCCATCCATGTGGCAGACTGACATCTATGTTGTTCATTCATGCTAGTGCCCTGCCTCGTGGCTACCTGATTCCGGTACTTCTGATTACATCGTCAGAACTATAAGTATTATCCAGTCTTACCACCCAACCTTAGATGACGATGCTATTATTGTAGTTGATGGTCCCTCCATTGTTCGATTGGGGTAGCTCGATCCGTTTGGATAACATTGGGCCTAATGTTAGTGACCAATACTGCACACCAGACCACAACTCTTGCGGGTCGAGCTCTGTGGTGCGCTTGTTGAGGGTTTTAGGGGGCAATGCACCCCTACTCTGGGAGTCTGGATGCTGAAGGTGCCCAACCCAAATTGTGGGGGACCTGTCGCATCTCTAACCAACTGTATCAGAGATGACCAACAACACCGACAGGGCACTATAGCAATGTGCGATAGAACAATGTAGCTTCACAGACTTCTTGCCACCGACACTAGCGGCTTGGATTTGGGTGGTCACAACACTGTAGCAGTGCGAACTTCCAATCATCGATCACTGTAGCACAGTGGACTTACAGTGCGATTGGTGGCATAGTATTTCGTCTTCTTTATTAGCTCATTCGAGCTAGGGTTTCTGTGTGAGAGAAACTCTAAAAACCTCCATGTAATTGTGTTCCCAATTAGCGAATTGTTCTGTCTCTCCATGGACATAGGGATCATTTCCCGAATCACGTAAATCATTGTGTCCGTGTTCATCTTTTTCTTATTTTGTTCTGTCTTTTTTTCATCTGCAAACCTATCTGTCACTGTAACTCTGAGCGTTTCCGCAACATCCATCCCAATTGTGGGTTTGGTATTTTTTGTGTGACTCCTGATATTACACTCACTTCAATAGCCCATGTTTCATGGGGCCCATTTAGCATGCTGTCCATCGATAAGCTTGCTCGTGATTTACCATGTTCTATTATATTCTCACCAACGAATGTTATCTTTCAGGAGCTATCGAAGAATTGAGTGCTTGGTAAAGGCAAGTTGCACGGAGGCATATATGTGTTGGACACAACCACATCCCTTGTAGATTGTTTTCATCTCGTGTTATGGATCCCCATTTCCATCATAGTCATCCTCTGCCAATTCTCCAACACCTTTACCCTAAGTTAAGATCTTTTCCACCTATTGATTGTGAGACATGTCATTTCAACAAGCATCGTAAGATCATGTATGTTTACCGACAACAAAGGTAAGTGACTAGTCCTTTTGAATTAGTACATTCCAATGCGTGGGGCCCCAGCTCATTCCTTAGTAAATTGAGCAACTCATACTGTGCATCCCTCATTGATAATCTCTCAAGCATAACCTGCGTCTATTGCTTGAAAAGTTAAGTTGAAGTTTTCCATGTGTTTTGTTCATTTTTCAGTTCTCAATATTTGTGTGTTGATAATGGTCATAAATACTCGTTTGCCTTCTTTCACACATTTCTTTGTGAGCACAATATTATCCACTAGACATCTTACCCTGACACACCTCAACAAAATAGTGTCGTGAAACGTAAAAATCATCAACTTCTAGATGTTCCTCGGGTCTTTTCCATATGAAGGTTCCCATATTTTGAATGATGTTTTTATCTGAAATGCATCTTATAAATCGTTTTTTTCCATCATCAATCCTTGAGGAGAAAACTCCATATCATATCTTTTACACATCTCTCACACTACTCCCCCTTCACATCTTTGGATGTTTGTATATTGTTTATGACACTCCTCCCTCTTTCCCCAAGCTTGATGCTCATTTTCTCAAATGCATCTTCCTTGATTGTTATCGCACACAATGAGGGTATCGTTGTTACTCCTCGGACTTGGGATGCTATGTTGTTTCATTGATATTGTTTTTGTCGAAACATCCCCATTTGAGTCATCACATCCTCCCCATTATGTTGGATTGGTGTTGTCCGATCCATTCTGGATGATGATTGGGTTGAATGCTTCCGACTCATACTGCGCACCAGGCTGCAACTTCGCGGAGCGAGCTCCACGATGAGCTCGTTGGGGGTTGCAAGGGACAACGCATCCTTGCTCCAGGGGTCCGAGGGTCGAAAGACCCCAGCCCAAATTTGGGGGGCACTGTAGCAACTCTGACTACTGTAGAACTGATCGACTGACACCAACAGGATAGTGTAGCAGTGCGAATTTTGGCATGACTACTGTAGCAAGTCAGACTTTGGAGTCAACAACATTGTAGTGACACGGACTTCCAGCCGTCAGGCACTGTAGCATCTTGAATTTGGGTGACCACAACACCGTAGCGATGCGGACTTGTCAGCTTTCACTGTAGCACAACAGACTTCCTGTGTGGTTGGTGGAATAGTACTTCATCCTCCTTATTAGCTCATTCTGGGCTAGGGTTTTCATGTGTGAGAACTCTAAAAAACTCTCTGTAATTTGTGTTCCCGACTATAATGAAATTATGTCTCTCCATAGACGTAAGGATCATTTCCCAAACCACGTAAATCTCTGTGTCCAAGATCTTCTTCTTTTATTTTTTCGCTTTTATTCTTCTGTGAATCGTTTTTCGCTTCGTTGCTCATGGCGTTTCCATGACACATTATACTTCGACCCCAGATCATGAGGGTTATTTTCCATCACCCAATTTACTTATCCTTCGCCACCTCCTCCTAAGGTTGGTAGCCACCACTTTGGCAATGTCCCTCCTGTCACACCTCCCGCATCACCTCCCTCTAAGATAAGCAGGCCTCTCTTCAGTCATGTCTATAGTCATCAAATGCATGGTGCGCCTCCTACAGTACTGTCGTTGCCCCTACTCCTAATTCACCAACTGCTCCACCACTCGATATCGAGGATTTCCTCATTGCCTTGCACAAAGGTAGATGTACCTGCCAACATTCTCCTATATGCCCTCCCTCTCACAAGGGCTTATCAACACACACTACTACTTTCATTGGCACCTTGGCTGTGAACTTTATCCCGCAAACCCTTGTTGAGGCCAAAGCACATGTGAGTTTGTTGAATACAATCTTTGATGAGATTCATGCTCTTAGGACAATCACACATTTGATCTGGTTTCTTTTTCTCTGAGAAAGCAGGTAGTTAACTACAAGAAGATTTGTGCTATTTGAGCGCAAAAATAGAATTTGTAATTTGGGTTGCGTTTGTTGGCAAAATAATGAAAAAGATAATGTGTATCACCATTAAAGAAGTTATGAAAAAACTATAGAAGTTTGGAGTTGATTGGAGTGTTTGAAATTGTTTGGTAAAGGATGGCTCAAACCACATCATGGTCAAACGGTTTTGGTGGTCATGATTTTTTACGCGAGACGGAACATGAAACGAGCAAGTTATGTTTTGTGGAGGCAAAAAACATACGAGTAAAATGGCAGAACATAAGTTCACAACGTCGTTTCCATAGATGTTTTGACTAACACAAAACATCTTGTGCGGAGCATTTCAAGGAGCACCGAGTTTTCATCTAGGCGTTTTGAAGTTGATTTTTTATGTTATAAAGTCAAAACGACAAAACATGAAGGAGACCATGTCACGGTCATATTGAAAAGACATGGCATGGAGGCTTGGAGTGAAATAACACAACAGAAAAGTAACCATGTCGTGGTTCTGTTGAAACGAAAAACACGGAGGTTTAGTGAGATTAAAACAGAAAAACATGAATATTAAACATTGTTTTAAGGTGAGCGCTTTCAAGGGGCCTTGAGAGGTAACGTTGTGTGTCATGCTTAGGTGACCTTTGCAAAAGACATTTTGCGGTCGTGGTTAGAAAGTCCAATTCATCCCTGTCAGTTTACCATGCTTGAAGGAAGTCGGTAGTGTTGTGGTTCTTGAGGCTTTTATCTGGAGTTACAAAAGCTAAGTGAAACGCTTGTTTCATATATAAAAATGGCATGGTTGATGGAGAGTTCAAAGAAGGAAGTTTGAGATATCCTAGCTACCATATGTGATTTTAGGGATACTCATGATTGAAGAAGACCACCCTGTAGTGAGGTATGGCATGTCGTGGTTTTTAGTGAGGCAGATTTAAATGTTGATTATCTACTTCTTCAAGATATGAAAAATATTGGGATCTGATGAAGTCAGCCCCCACTTGGTTTTTAAAGACAGATTTAAGGGTATTTGACTATTGTTAATGAGGAAAGAAGATGAGAAGATTTTGGAGATTCAAGTCGAAGATATGGCTCTTTATTAAATAGAGAAGATGCAGCTGTGAAGAGTGATGTGAAAAACAGAGAGTATCAGCAACAGCAACAGAGAGAGAGAGAGACCACAGAGGAAATTCTCTACGGAAAAAAAAAAGAATTGCACAATGAATGTGAAGGAAGAGTTGGTCAATCACAAAGGCTAAAAAAGGAATACACTTGATAGGTGTTCAAGTGAGAGAGACGGAGTGAAACTGTGTATTCTTTTGATATTTCAGCAAAAGCAACGAAGAATTACAGTACAACAGTAGAAGAAAACGAAAGGAGGAGAAAGAATGGAGAATAAGCAGAAGATAAATCCCCTAGAAAGCACAGCTCCCCGGGGCCAATGGCCTCACCCATCCGATTCAGCACAAGCTGAAGACTCCTGAAAACATCCCCCCCAGCTTCCCACTTCCCTTATTCAGCACAAGTTGAAGACTCCTGAAAACATCCCTAGCCCCCCACCCCCCACCCCCCAGCTTCCCTTATTTAATACTCCCAACTAACACCCAACAGCCCCAACAACTACATAGCAATTACATATCTACCTTTCGCAATTACAACTACTCCCCATAACCTACCCTTAGGCAGCCAGCACTCCAGCCCCAGGATTCCTTCGCAGCAGCTCCCCAACCTTCCTATCACTTCCGCCCCTTAAAAATCACTTTGTCCTAAGTAATTGTCCGGTGGCTTTGGCGGCGGCATTGACAGCCAGGCAACTTCAGAAGCAATTTCATCCTCGGGCGCTGCAATTGATGCAGTTGTTGCCTCCTTCCTCGACACCTTCACAAAAGAAACAGCATTCCAGCACAGTTGTAGTACACCCTTGCTTTTCTCCACGACTAGAAATTCCTGACTGGAGTCCACCCACACCTTTCCATTTTTAGGCAGCGCGTTCCTCAAAGTTCGTAAGTTTACTTCGTTCACTGGCACCGTCTGGACAATTCGAATCTCACGCTGCTTGGACCGTAGCAATTTTTGCGGCTTCCACTCGCTCTCATCTGATGGAACTTGGTTCGGAAACATTTTCTCCGTTTTGGACAGTTCCTCTGTCTAAGCTAGGGCAGAATCATTCTATTCAATTTCCACTGCTACACTCTGGGTTCTTATTTCAGCTTGTGCAGAAAAAATCTCCAGTAATATCCGAGACTCACGTAGCTCCCCTCTAGTACTCCGTCATAGTGGCCAAAATCTTCCGCATTAGTTCTCCCGCTACGGCTGTCATTCTCCACGATCCCCATTCAACCTCCTCAAGTTGTGCTGCGTGGCTGCAGCGTCCAAGAACTCCTGTGTCGTTGAGAGTCGGTTGTTTTTTTCCTCCACTGCTGCATCGGTCTTCCTATGCCGCGTCAATTTCAATCTGCCGAATCAAGAACCTCCCTCTTCTTGAATATCTCTCTCTCCAAAATCTTCTATGAAAGCACTAATTGATAAGTGTTCAAGTGAGAGAGTGTGAAAATGTATTCTTTTGATATTCCAGCAAAACAACTAAGAATTACAGTAGGAACAGTATAAGAAAACGAAAGAAGAAGAAAGAATATAGAAGAACCAAAAGATGAAATCCCCTTGAAGGCACAGCTCCCCGAGGCCAATGGCCTAACCCATCCGATTCAGCACAAGCTGGAGACTCCTGAAAACATCCCTAGTCCAGCCCCAACAACTACACAACAATTGCATATCTACCCCTGCCAGTTACAACCACTCCCCCTAACCTTCCCTTAGACACCCAGCACTCCAGCCCCAGGATTCCTTCGCGGCACCTCACCCACCTTCCTATCAACATGGTTGCACCTTCATGTCAAAGGTGTAATCTTTTCTATTATTTATGAGAGATTAATTGTAATGGAAATGAGTCAAACTTTAGTGAGGGAAGTGATCTTTGAGGGACAGTAAGTCTTCTCAAAACCTGTAATCAAAATGTTGATCATGGTGATTTGGATAAGATGACAAGTGAGTTGTTCTTACTACTTGGATGCAGTCTTCACATTAGGGGGCAAACCGAGTAAAACTTTGTATGTGCTTTGTGATTGTTTTATTCTTACATACGAAAGGAAAAGATGAGATAATCATCGTGTTTTGACTATAAGAACAAGATCCAAAAGAGGGGGAAATTAAATTGATCATACCCTAATTCACACCTCCTCTTGGGGTATCTCTCTTACAAACCTAACAGCATTGTGTTGCGGAATCGCCGGGAGACACAACGACAGAAACGAGAAAAAACGAAAGAAGGAAAGCAACAAGAACACAGCGATTAACGTGGTTCGGGAATAATCCCTACATCCACGGGAGAGGCAGAATTTCACTATTCGGGAGCACAAAATTACAGAGGATTTTCCGGTAGTAAACCCTATCCCGAAATAGGCTACATATGAAGAAGACGGTCCACTGTTCTGAATAGTAAGTCCGCGTTGCTACAGTGATCGGCGGCCACCTTTGTCAAAAATGCTACTGTGGCTGCCGGTTAGTAGTCAAAAGTGCTACAGTCCAGTTGACCCCGAAGTCCGCACTGCTACAGCGTCTGTCGGTGTCGGTCGGTCAACTCCGCTACAGTGGTCAGCATTGCTACAGTTTCGAAAAGATTGGACCAGGGGCCTTCGGCCCCCGGAGCAAGGGCGCGTTGCCCCCTGCAACCCCCAACGAGCTCACCGCATAGCTTGACCCGCGACAGTTGCGGGCCACAAGCATTCGGCCCAACCGAATCGGACTACAC
Organism: Viscum album; assembly: GCA_963277665.1. Lineage (NCBI taxonomy): Eukaryota > Viridiplantae > Streptophyta > Magnoliopsida > Santalales > Viscaceae > Viscum > Viscum album. The sequence continues at coordinate 521,177,029 of OY728141.1, forward strand.
CAATCCAACACATTGTACATATTAATTGAGGCGACTCCCTCAATTGGCTCAAGGCTCAATTCATCGCTCAAGGGTATTGCATAAACATATGAGATTGATCAGTTTGATATTTTCTCCTTGGTGACTAAAATGAAATTTGTTCATCTATTGATTTCTCTAGCCGCATTTTATCGTTGGCTTCTTCGTAAGTTGGATATCAAAAATGCCATCCTCTATGATTTATTGGATAAACAAGTTTATAAGGAGCCACCTCCTGGATTTATTGATTGGGGGGTCTTCCAAGTTGTCTTCTTCGATCTTTATAAGACCGCAAACAGTCTTCGTGGGCATAGTTTGTCTCTTTTGTACGGTTGTGATCAATTTTAGGCTTTCTCGGAGTTTGAAGGATCCATCGATTTTTTATCAGTAGTCACTTACCGGGAATATTTTGTTTATTGTTTATGTGGACAATATCATGCTCTGAGGTAGTGATTCAACAGGGATTTATCAATTCAAGTCATTTTGTCACCACAGTTTTCACATGAAGAACGTGGAATCCCTAAAATATTTTTTAGGAATTGAGATCTTTCAACACTCGAAAGGGATTTTCTTGTTTAAGCGGAAGTCTTGGATTTTCTTCAGAAGAGAGGATTGTCCCGTTCATACTGTTGGATTGGTGTTGCCCGATCCGGGTGGGCCGAATGCTTGTGGCCCGCAACTGTTGCGGGTCGAGCTCCGCGGTGAGCTCGTTGGAGGTTGCAGGGGGTAACGCGCCCCTGCTCTGGGGGTCCGGGGGCCGACGGTCCCCGGCCCAATTTTTCGGCACTGTAGCAATGCTGACCGACAGGCACTGTAGCGGTGCGGACTTCAGGGTCAACTTCACTGTAACGCTTTTGACTTCCAGCCGGCAGACACTGTAGCACTTTTGACAAAGTGAGTCGCCGATCACTGTTGCAACGCGGACTACTATTCGAACAGTGGACCGTCTTCTTCATATGTAGCCCATTTCGGGCTAGGGTTTTATGACTTGAAATCCTCTGTAATTTCGTGCTCCCGAATCATAGTGAAATTTTGCCTCTCCCGTGGACGTAGGGATTTTTCCCGAACCACGTAAATCGTCGTATCTTGTGCTTTCTTTCTTTTCGTTTTTTCCTCGTTTCTGTCGTTGTTTCTCCCGGCGATTCCGCAACACATACATAGCCAATACCCCTATTGAGCTAGACGAAAAATGTTGATTGGTGTAACCCGATCCGGTTGGGCCGAATGCTTGTGGCCCGCAACTGTCGCGGGTCGAGCTCTGCGGTGAGGTCGTTGGGAGTTGTAGGGGGCAACGCGCCCCTGCTCCGGGAGTCCGGGGGCCAAAGGCCTCCAACCCAATTTTTTCGACATTATGGAATCTCTGACCGACCAACACTGACAGACACTGTAGCAGTACGAACTTCGGAATCAACTATACTGTAGCCTTTTGGACTTCCAGCTAGCATCCACTGTAGCAATTTTGACTTGAGTGGCCGCCTTTCATTGTAGCGACGCGGACTTCTTGTGCGGTTGGTGCAACAGTGATCGTCTTCCTCTCCATTTGTAGCCCATTTTCGAACTAGGGTTTGTTACTGAAAAAAAAACTCTGTATTTGTGCTCCCAAATTATAGTGGATATTCTGTCTCTCCGTGGACGTAGGGATTATTCCCGAACCAAGTAAATCTTTGTATCATTGTTCTTTTTTTTCCCTTTTACTCTTCTGCTTTTCGTCGTTTCTATCGCTGCAACTCCCGATGTTTTTGCAACAAAAGATCTCTTAATGCATAGAGTGGATCATTTCACTCACATGATAGGTATCATTAACTTCTTGACAAACTAAATTGTTTCATTGCGACTCGACGAGACATTACTTGTGTTGCAAGCAGTGTATCAGTTCATGAATCATCCTACAAGGCTACAGCAAGATGCAGTCTTTCCATCATTAAATATGTCAAGAGGGAACCAAATTTGAGATTGATGTATTCTGGATCATGGACACACTACTGTAGACGCATCTTGTGATGTTGATTATGCATATTGTTTATCCTCCCACCAATCCATGTCAGAATATGTTGTTTTCGTTGGCACTAATTTCATCACCTAATGAAACAAGAGGCAACCCATCAAATCTTGCTTGAGTGCAAAGTCCGAGTATCGCGTCATGACAGATGTGACAGCGGAGATCTTATGGGTGCAACATCTCCTGCATGAAATTGACTACCCCATATAGAAACCCTCACACATATCGTGTGATAATCAAGTAAATATCAAGATTATTACGAATCATGTTTTCCATGAGAGAACTAAGCGTATTTAAATTGACTACCACTTTGTTCAAAAAAATTATGAAAAAAAGAATCATACTTACAATTACATACGTATTACATAACATCTGAGCGATGTATTTACCAAAAGGGTTTCTAAGACACGGATGTAACTTTTATGTAGGAGACTACGCACGATAAATATATATACTTCAACTTGAAGGGGAGTGTCATAATAGTTACATATCTTATATGTGGTTATGTGTAGATTCATTTTGTTTTATGAGGTATATCTTAACCCCGTATCCAATCAATTTGAATTTTGCATCTTCTGCCTATCCTGGGCTTTGTATATTTTTATTTCACTCTATAAATAGAGGTTTGGCCTCACTCAAGAGGCATGGTTTTCTGGTATGTCAATTACAGCAATACCCATGTTAATAAGATACACTTTTATGTTTGAAAGCCTATTTGATGAGGATTTAGCAGTTAAACTAACTTCAGCTGGATGAGTGCCCCATTTGAAAAATCTTTTTAAAATGTACATGAGTGAGAACATAGTGCATTGAAAGAAAACATGCTAGCTTATGAGACTTGTCATTGATCTCATAAGCGATCCCAAAAGTTAACAGTCTTTCATTGACCAAGAAGGCGGTCGAGGAATTAACATGAAAAGTTTTGTTGAAAAACTACGGGTTCAAAGATAGATGGGAGGTACCCTGGATGCCAAAGATTGTCAAAATGTTATAATGATTCTTCCCTTGTCTTGAGAATACCCAGTTTTTCATAAGTATAACCATGCAATAGATATTTTAACAATAAAAATAGGGCATTGTGTGTCGGCAATTTTTATCATTATTTTAAGCCTGGCCAAATTGGCTGTTGACAATATTAATCAAGTCCATGAGATTCTTTAAATGCTCTCACCTTAACATGCATTGGATGCCCAACTCTATCACACGGATGAGGGATGGCATCATGAAATATATCTACAGCTTTCATCCTTTCCCATGTTTTCTGCACATAAAAATCTTCAATTAAAAACTGAGGCATGACTGACCTGCACCATATTCAAAAACCACATATTTATATATATATCAACCATAAACCATATTCTATACAACCGTAACAGTGGCAACAAGTTGAATCCCCTTTTATTACAAACTAATCAATTTGTTAAAGACAATCAGATAAAAAAAGAAGCAAAAAAATAAAAAGCAACCTACCAAACATTCATACCAAACAAGGCCGTGCCCCTTTATTAAAAGTTATTTTTTTCATACCACATTCCAGGAAAAAAACCCACTAATATTCTGTTGGCAACAACACGCCTTTAAATTGCGATTTACATGCATTCAACTACATAGAATTTTGAGTATGTACAAATTAACAATTTTAAGTCAGAAGAAACTTATAATATACAACAACAGTAGCAGCAAACAAGTCTTACCCAATTAAATGAGGTCGGCCGCATGAATCAAACGTCGCCAATTAGCTCTATTGAAGACTATATTTTCATCGAAATCATTTAAAACAAGATCATCTTGAATGATTAGTTTAAGGGTCCTTTTAGGTCAACCTCTACTTCTTTTAATAAGTGAATATATCATCAAGTTTACCCTATTAATAGGTGCATCCCTATACCTTTTTCTAACATGTTCAACCCATCTTAATCTAATCTCAATCATCTTCTCATTAATTGGAGTCACTTCAATTTTCTCACAAACACATCCATTTCTAATCTTATCCATCTTAAGGACCTCAAGTCCGATGTGGGATGCAGACTCCAACACTAAATATAAAAAACGATCAATTTTTGAAATAACGTGGGCTCTCAAGTCCGTACGCATGCCACTGTCCGGAGGAGGAGGGGTCGTACGATTTAGCCACACGGTTTGGCAAACCGTGCGCATGCTTCTGTCCGGAGGAGGAAGGGTCGCAGTGCACGATTTAGCCTGGGCAGGCCGCACGGTTTACCTGGCCGTGCGCAGGCCGTGCGCCCTGGCCTGTCTTGCCCAGATTTCCTTTCTTCCGTCCCCCGAGCCCCCGGAACACCCCCAAGGTCTCTCACACTTTCAGAAAACATTTTAAAGCCCCAAAAACAAAGGGTTCAACCCAAAACACAACAAAAACATACATTTCCAAAAACCGGGATCTTACACATATGACAGGGGATTATTCATGCTTCAAGAGCCTCATAAAAGTTGATTGTGGACATGTCGCCTTTGGTGACAATGCTAAGGAAAAGATTATCGGCCTAGACCAGATTGGTAATAAAAATACAGTTTTGATTTCTAAAGTTTTATATGTTGATGGTTTAAAATATAATATGCTAAACATTTCTCAGTCATGTGATGATGGTTTTTATGTTAAGTTTGAGATTGATGCTTGCAATGTTTTTTATTCTAAAAATATTTTAGTTTTTACTGCTTTGAGAAATGATAATGTTTATGTTGTTGATTTAAATTCTTTAGTTTCTCAAAATGTTTCATGTGTAAGTGTCTTTCATAAGGAGTCGTGGATTTGGCATAGGAGACTTGGTTATTGCAACATTCACTCATTTAGGAAGCTAACTAGGAAATGGTTGGTTAGGGATCTGCCTAAGCTTGAATTCCCAACCGATAAAGTCTGTAACCCCTGTCAAAAAGGGAAACAACACAATGTTTTTTTTAAATCAAAGAAAGAAATGTCAACTTCTCAACCTCTCGAGTTGGTTCACATGGATTTATTTGGACCATCCAGAGTTTTAAGTCTTAATAGGAAGCACTATGTTTATGTTCTAGTAGATGAATATTCTAAGTATACTTCGGTATACTTTCTAGCTCACAAAAGCGAAGTCTGCTCTTTACCAAGTATGCTAAGTCTGTAGAAAATATAAATGAACTTAAAATTAAAACCTTAAGAAGTGATCATGGGCGTGAGTTTGAAAATCAAGATTTTGAATTATTTTGCTCACAAAATGGCTACACTCGTAACTTCTCTGCACCTAGGACACCCCAGCAGAATGGAGTTGTAGAAAGGAGAAATAGGACTTTACGAGAGATAGTCTGGACCATGTTAAATGAGTATGACCTGCCTATCTATTTTTTGACAGAAGCTGTTAATATAGCCTGCTATATCATAAATAAAGTTTTGATAAGTCCTATCCTTAAGAAGACCTCCTTAGAAAACCTTGAGAATGATTTATCATCTCTAAACTTAAATTCTAAACCTTTAGATTCTGCTGTAAAACAAGCAGAAAAATCATCCAGTTCTGAAAAAATTCCAGAACTTCCAGAACCCGAACCTGAAAATCCAGAAGTGACCGATCCCTCTTTCTCTAGAGTTATTAAAACTCGTAAATATCATCCTTTAGATGTTGTTGTAGGTGATCTAGATAGAGAAACACGAACTAGAGCATCTCTTAGAAACAAGGTTGAACATCAAGCATTCTTATCTTCGCTTGAACTTAAGAACATCAATGAAGTTATTAATGATGAATTTTGGGTAATAGTCGTGCAGGAAGAATTGAATCAATTTGAAAGAAACAAATTATAGGAACTTGTAGATAGACCCAAGGACACCTTGACTATTGATACTAAATGGATATTTAAGAATAAAGTTGATGAGTCAGGCACTATAGTTAAAAACAATGCTAGAATTGTTGCATAAGGTTATAGTCAAGAAGAAAGAATTAATTATGAGGAAATCTTTGCACCTATAGCCGGACTTGAGTTCATAAGAATCCTGTTTGCTTATACAGCACATCTAGATTTCAAACTTTATCAAATGCATGTCAAGAGTGCATTCTTAGATGGTTTTATAATTAAAGATATTTTTGTTGAACAACCCCCTGATTTTCAAAATCCCCACTTTCCAAATCAAATTTTTAAATTAACTAAAGCTTTATATGGTTTAAAACAAACTTCTAGAGCTTGGTATGATAGGTTCAGCAATTTTTTTATTTCAAAAGGATTTTCAAAAGGCATAGTTGATCCTACCTTGTTTATAAAAAGAATTTCAAAAGATGTATTAGTAGTACAAATCTATGTTGATGATATTATCTTTGGATCCTCAAAAAATTCTTTATGTACTGATTTTTCTAAAATGATGCAAAATAAATTTGAAATGAGTTTAATAGGTGAACTCGAATTCTTTCTTGCATTTCAGATTTTTCAAAACAAAGAAGGAAATATTTTAAATCAAAGTAGGTTCACAAAAGATCTTTTAAAACGTTTTAACTTGGATAGCACTAAAAGCAGTGATACTCCTATGAGTACCACCAGTAAATTGGATCTTGATGAAGTTGGGAAACCAGTGGATCAAACCAATTACAGAGGTATGATTGAAAGTTTTCTCTACTTGACTGCTAGTCAACCAGATATTATGTTTAGTGTATGTATGTGTGTTTGTTTTCAAGCAAAACCAAAAGAATCATATTTAAATGTTGTAAGAAGAATTTTCAAATACCTCAAATATACAACCAATTCAAGATTGTTTTACCCTAGGGGAAAAGCATTTGATTTAGTAAATTATTCTGATGCTGATTTAGGTGGATGCAAATTAGATAGAAAAAACACCTCTGGAACATGTCACTTTTTGGGTAAGTCTCTACTATCAACTGCTGAAGCTAAATGCATAGTTGCGGGAAGTTGTGCACAAATTTTGTGTATGAAACACACTTTACTAGAGTATTGATATCAATTCCGACATGTCCTCATAAACTGTAATAACACAAGTGCAATAAATTTCTCTAAGAATCCAGTTTCTCATTCTAGAACAAAACATATTGATATAAGACATCACTTTTTAAGAGATCATTTTTAAAAAAGAGATACCACTCTAGAATTTGTTGACACAGAACATCAATTGGCTGATATTTTTACTAAGTCATTAAGTTCTGAGAGAATAAACTATATCAAACATGAGTTAGGAATAAATTTTGGTTAAGTATAATTTTTGGTGACACGCCGTTGTAGTTGACATACCGTTGTAGTTGGCATACCGTTGTGGTTGACACACCGTTGTGGTTGACACACCGTTGTCGTTGACACACCGTTGTCGTTGACACACCGTTGTGGTGACACACAGTTGTGGTGACAGACCGTTGGGGTTGTCATGTCGTTGGGTTGTCATGTCGTTGGGTTGTCATGCCGTTGACTTGTCATGTTGTTGGCTTGTTATCCTGTCGGCTTGTCACACCGTTGGTTTTATGACTTTGCGAATTTTTTTGTTTCTCGATATTTTAAACTGTCGGTTTAATTTCTTCTGGTTTATGTTACTTTCGTAACCCGATTCGTGTTTTATTCTGAGTTTTAAATTTTCAATTTCTTAGTATCATTTCGATTTCATTTTTAGAATACCTAAAATCCCAAATGATATGAAAACAACATTATGTCTATTCCCAACGCACCTTGAGCCCAGCGCGATACTCCCGGATCTCTCTCTCAAGCCCAGTGAAACCCTTTGCCTCCCGCATTTCAAACCTTTGCCTTACCCTCGACCAAGCTTGCCGAACAGAGTCTGCATGCCGAGAATGAAGCGACCATCAGAGTCTTCGCCTTCTAAGTCGAGATCTTCTAAAAAGCAGAAAAAAGAACCGAGTGTACCTGTTTCAATTGCATCAGTTAATCCTGAGCTTGCCAACAGAGTTGTTGCAGAAAGAGAAGTTGAATCGGATTGGTTTTTGTCCAGCAAGTCTCTAGTACTCAAGGTACTCCAGAACCAAGGATGGTTAGAGTGGTTTTCTTCAAACAAAGACCCTTCTACCCTAGGTTGGTTGGTTTATGAATTCTATCAGAATGTGGAGTTTGCCTTTGATCAAGATGAAGCTGATTGGGTTAGAAGTCGTGTCAAAGGACGTTTAATAGGGTTTTTTTTAAATGGGCTAAATGTTTGAATGTACCCCGAATGTATGAGGACTACCAAGGTACCATTCCTGAAGTCAGTGATTTGTTTGTGTATGAAGAGGCTTTGGCAGAACTGACAGGAGATGGCATAACTAGAAGACCTGCTGCTTCAGAACATGATGGAGAGTGTAGGCTGCTCTTTAAATTTTTGAAGCACATGTTATGCCTAAGAAAGGGTGATTTCGCAACCCTAAGGTACCAAAATGTTTATCTTCTTTATCTTATGAAAAAGGTCATAAGATAAATTTATGTAGATATCTCATGGCGCACATGTGTGAGATGATCAAGCCATCCTCCAAATCCAACTCTTTGATATACTCGAAGTTTATCTTTGTCATGCTGAAGGTCAAGGGCCTAGTAGCTGAGGATGAAGAAACATTTACAGATTGTGGTGGTTTCTGTCTTCCGAGAGCTACATGTTCAAGAATGAAGATTAGTTGGAACCCCTGGAAGAAACAGTGGGTTGGAGATTCTGATAAGTTATATGCTAAGTATAATCCGATTGATCATCCAACAAGACCAACGGATGAAGTTGATCTTCGATATGAGTCTAATGAAGTAGTTGAATACTCTGATGAGGATGAAGAAGAAGTTGTTGCTAAAGAATAAGAAAAGGAACCTTCTGTTGATGAAGGGAGTGATCCTGATTTCTCTCTCAAATCTTCTCCCATTACATTTGGAGCTCCTAGCCCTCCTACCAAAAAGCGAAAAACTTGTGAAAAGCGATGAAGAAGAAACAGAGGTTTCAGGAGAAGATCAATTCAAAAGTAGTTCAAAAACGGATAATGAAGATGAGAATGGTGATGAAGAAGAAAGTGGTGAACATGGTAATAGAAGTAAAAGGGATACAGATGCCGGAAGTGATGATGATGATGACTCTAACCCTAATGGTGTTAGTGGCCGAATTAAGAGGAAGTGGAGATGTCTCCAGAGCTTCAAGATGCACCTGTTAGGGGGAGCAATCCTCATCTGTAAAGATATTTCATGAAGCTTCAGCAGCCGGTGAAGTTGAGGCCAACTCTGTTGTCACTGGTTAAACAGTTTCAAATTCGGTTGTGATGGAACAGTTGAGTGTGATTGCTACTGTAGAACAGCATGTAGCCGAGCAAGAGAAGATGGAGATGCCTTCTTCTGAGCAAGGCAGTGATGTTCAGTTAGTAGATTTGGCTATTGATAAGCCTCCAGTTAATAGTCGTATAAAAGTGGAATCTACTGTTGATGGCCAAAAGGATGATGCTCAGATGATAGTAGCACCTTATGTTGATAAACAGAAAGAGGGTGAACCTGGTGAACCTGCCAGTGTTGAACACACCTTAGCTGCACAGAGTTCAGATGAACAGAGGAATCTTGAAGTGTCAGTTGTACCTGTTGTTGTGGTACCTCCTGCCACTGAATCTGTTTCAGTTGTTCTTCCAGATCGATGGATTGATCCTTATGGAAGAAGAATGGGGAAAGTACTCCTATGTTGTAAGGAATTCACCAAAGAATGGTGGACCTGAGGTTCAAGGTGAGGAATATCCTAAGGGATCTATGATAGCTCAAGTTGACTTTGAAGGTTTATTGGAAAAGTTTACTTCAGTCAGAACTCTTCCACCTGCACCTACGTCTGCCCCTACTGCTGGTTCTGTTGTTCCAGTTGACTTAGTCACAAGGAGTGACTTGCATGCCTTTGGTGAAAAGTTAATTTCAGACTTCAATGACATGTTTAGAAATCAATCTCCTCTTCTGACCAAGCTTAGTGAACATGATGTTAGATATCTCTTTGAGTTTGTGATCCAACATATCCAACCAAAGATGATGCATCACATACAATAAGTTGAGATTGAAAATAAAAGGATTGGAAGTGAATTGGAATTTGTCAAGGCTATGCTTGAAGAATTGAAGACAACCTTTACTGCCTCCATGGATGGTATCTTGAAAAGTCTTGAGGATGCATCTTCAGATACATCTACTCCTTCTACTCCTATAGTGGATGTTGATCAGTTCAGAACAGTTATGAGAGAAGAAGTTGCAGTTGCCTGCAGTGGACACTCAAGTGGAGAACCTGTGCTACCGTTGGAAATTCTGAGGAAGCTTCAACAAAGTACAGAGCATAACCACATGATGATCAAATCCTATGCTAAGGATATGGATGGTGCCAAAGAAACAATTATCAAGGCTATCAAGTGTTACCTATCGAGGATTTACACAAAGCATGCTATGGAAGCAAATTTCAAGTTATTAGCCGAAAATTTAAAGATGCCTCCAGTTTCTCAAGCTTTCAAAGAACAAGTTAGACATCTCAGGGAGATGACTCCAGTGTTGAGCCGATTTATAGAAGAGAAAAGTGACTTCTTTAGTGCCATGGAAAGAGATGGTCGGGTCATTATGGATTTTATAAATCTGATGAAGTCGTTTCTTCATGTTCATGGTCAAGCTATAGTGGCTCAGGAAGCCATTCCTATTACTCCAGAAGCTTCTCTCAGATCAGGTGTTACCCGAGATCCCAAAGCACCTTTGTCCACTCAGTTTCAGCCTTTTCCCATGCATCCTCTCCAAAAGCCATGAGACAACTCCAACCTATCATTATGCTAGAACCTCGCCCTCCTCAAGCCACTACTGGACTTCCCACTGGTGTACCCAGTACCCTGCCTCAAGCTCCATCCGAATCGGCTGACCCTTCAGCCTCAGATCCATAAAAAGTCAAAGCTAAGGGCAAAGCACCGATGAACCCCTCTGAAACAACTTGAATCTTTTTTGTTGTTGGCTTAGACTGTATGTCTATGATGGAACTTGCTTTGTAATAACTTTTTGCTAAATCTCTTGTTCTATCTTTCATACCTCTTGTTCTATCTGTTTCTTCTAACTACATTTACTATCTTTATTATACTCATCTTTACCTTTTTGATAATCTCAAAAGGAGACGAATTCTTGTGACATATTTGTTTTTAGTTTGTTTTGGAGAACTTTATGGAATTTCTGATTTATTACAGTAATGTTTCTATGTTTCCTTTGATATTATCTGTTGTTAATCTTTTATCTTTGATACATTACCTTTGATACTTACTATTTTCTTATTTATCTTTGATACCATCTACATATATTGTGAATGTTATGTTGTGCTTTATACTATCTTTGATGACCTATTTTTACATTTATAATATTATTTGATGTCATGATTTGTGATCATCAAAAAAAATGAAGATTGTTGACCCCACTGTTTTAATGATCACAAAATCGTGATTTTGATAATAGAAATGAGTTTTATGTTTTCTGTAAGTGCCCTGTATTTTGAGGCAGGTGGTGAACTTGTCTAAGTATAAGTCACCCAGTCACTGCTAAGGACAAGACACCGTTGCGACTAACACTGCCAACTTGAGACACTGTTGTCCATGACTCACTGTCACCGTGGAAATCTCGCTAAGTCTAAGACACCGTCAGACAACAAGCCATCAGGATATCACACCGTCAGGATGTCATACCATCAGACAGGATTTTGGCTAAGTCTGAGCTACCGCCAGATGAGGCACCGTCATCTGAGACACCACCAGTGTCATACCGCTAGCACAGAATTTCGGCTAAGTCTAAGACCAAACACCGCCAGACTAGACACTGCTAGTTAAGACACCGCTATCAAAGTAAAATTTCGGCTAAGCCTAAGACATCGTCAAAGCAACATACCGCCAAAACAACATACCGTCAGACTCTGAGACGCCTTCTGATCGAGACACCACCAGACTAAGTCACCGCCACTATTTTTCCTACCTTACTTATTTTGAATTATTACTAACGGCTATATTATTGAAGTTAATGCTAATTATTACTATTTTAATGATTGTTTCTTAAATGTCCGACAGAACGCATTGAAGAGGATGTCGGGCGTGTTGTACGAGGAAGCAGAATATTCAGATGCACATGGACATTCTTCTTGTTGTTGCTGATAAACAAAAGACTCTCTCGTGAGATATAAAAGAAGAGACGCATGAAGCAAACTGATATCAATATGAGAGCTCGCGTTTACTGAACACTCCTAGGGCTGAAGAGATGAACTGCTCCATCCTATGAACATTCGACTAAGGAAGCAAAAGCACATTCACAATCACTGCTTTTCTCCTGTCAAGAACAAGAGTTTGCGACACTCTATTCTTCAAGAGTTTTTCAAGAGAGCCCGACTCAAGCTTCACTACATAATCAGATCAAGAGTCACAGGCTACATTGTAACAGACCGAGCTTTTCTAAACTCTACACTTTTATATTGCTTTGTTCTATTTATCTTAATTACTTTTTGAACGGTGTGTGTTATACTCTATTTTATAGACGCACACTGTCTCCTATACTGAATTGGAAGATACCAAGACATCTTCTCGTCTCTTCTTACCTGTACTCCCACGGATAACAGTGGTAGAGGTCCTTGTGTGACCTGTTCATTTTCACTCTCACGTATAACTATGGAAGAGGTCATGTGTGACCTGGACAGTTGTAGACTGTTGTAAAAACTCGATCCAAATTGTGGATCAGCTTGTTTTTTTTTTAAAGGTTGGGGTCGAAGCCTCAATTTATTATTAAAGCAAAGACCTCTTTAAACTGGGTAGAGGGAGACCCATTACATAGCTCGAAGGCCCAAGGCCAAGTAGAGAGGACTAAGTCTCGACTTGAGACTGAACCTCTTGCATTCAATCTTTCCGCTGTGTGCTTTAATTTTGTTTTACTTTATTTCCGCTTTAAAACTAAATATTGTTTTGATTATAAACAAAATATATACTTTGATAATTTATCTTAATTTATGTTCATATAGTATTTTGATCAATTAAATTGATTTCAAATGATTAAATAATATTGTATATTATCCATCCGAGACCTAATCAATCTTTAAAGAAATCTTTAAAAAGATTAAGATCTATATCATACTACATCTTTTGGTAAACTTGACCGTTTTAAATTATTTGGGGGATTTCAAATTAATTCTTTTTAAACTTAAATTTTTTTGGGTACTCAATTCACCCTCCTTTTGAGACTCACTCCGACCAACAGGAATGTAGGGGGTTGTCCGTGTGAGAGTCTAGTAGGTAGTTGGTGTGTACTGTAGCAAGGGCATTATTGTATTTTGGTATGGGTTAGTGGTTGGGGGCTGATATCAGTTGACAGGGGGTTGTTAGTGTTTGTTTGGGGTGATAAGTAGGAAAGAGGTGGTGATGGGGAGGGATACGAATCATTCTGGAATTATTCAGCAGGGCTGCTGGGAGGTTCGGACCTTGAGAGGTTCAGCTTAAACTTCGCGAGAGTGGTCTTCTTGGCAGGAGAGATGCAGTTGGTTCTTTCTACTCTCTCTCTCTCGTTAGGTCGGAGACCTAACAGGTGACACAAAAGAATACTTTTTTATCAAAGTTCATCATCATACCTCAGATAAACAAAGCATCCGCTTTGAAGGTAGGATACCGTTGTGTGCATTTCTCACTCTTTCAATCGTAGGAAAGATGATCCTGATGGATGGATTTTTTGACTCTTGACTGGCATTCCAGCAGCCCCACTGTCAAAAGCGCCAAGTCAATCAAAATAGTGGAAACAGCTTTTAAGGCCTATCAGAAGCATGTATGGAGTAAATTATGTCACCTCTGGATCAGACTCCTCGGAATCAAAGGACTGCAAGGATCGCTTCCCAGTAGCTGATGAAAACGTAGCAAGAAATTTTGCGTTGAGTAACGATCCGATTGATGACGAGCCTTGATTAATGGAAGACTGGTCAGCCCATGATCCAACATAATATAGATAAAATTTTATTGAAAAAACTTACTGTAAATGAAATCAGATTCCAAAGGTTCAGGCCATTTGTATTGATTTAAGACCTGACATGAAGTGAAACAATAACTAATTAAAACAAATATTGTTCAACAAGGAAAGTGTCCGAAAGCAATAAAAGAAGGATTTTGAATAACAAAGAGCAGACTTTAAGGAACAAAACCAAAATTCAAGGACCATGATTTTGTATTCATTATTAAGGGGATGCTCCGGGTAAATTTGTCAATTTTAAGGCCAGTCAATCCACCTGTTCGAGCCTCCAGAGGCCAGTGCACCGATGAAGTGAAGCAATTAAAGAGCAAAAAGCTGTTGCATGTTCAGGCTGCATAACTTTTGATATGTCTTCAAAGTTAGGTCCCTGCATGACTCAAAGCTTAAATGTTAATGCCTACTATGAATTTAATCCTCAAAGCATGGCTCGGACTTGATAAAAATGTCATGCCTGCAGGACTCGAAGAATCAGTCGCACTTTCAAGCCATTTCCTCCCAGAGCAGCTGCCAGAGCTTCTTGGCAGTAAACATAGCCAGAGAAACTGAAAATTCCAATATCCCACAGAGGAGAAACCCACTTGGCAACAACTCTAGGCAGAAAGCCGAGTTGAACGTGATCTAGTGGAGGCGGGAGACAAGATCAGCAAGGTGCTTACTTTTCCACTCAATTACCAGACAGCAAAAAAATGCAAGAAAAAAATTCAGTTCTGCTTTTCTATATTACACAAAAGGGGGTGAGCAGCTCACCGCCTTAAGGATTTATTTTTTGCAAATAGATCCTTTTTGAGAGTAAGACCTGAAATTTAGCTACAAATAAATAACAAGTAGCATCATGACATGAAATTAGATAATGAAAACATGAAGAGAATCATGTGCATATTACCACCCTCAGGGAATTTCTTGGGATCAGCAACTAAAATGGCCACAGCATTAACATCAGCAGGTACATTTTTGCTTCTTCTTAATACAATTTCTGACATTCCATATCCATTTTTACTAGACTTGCTAAGAAATGCAGCCAGTTTCTTAAGCTGTGCACCACCTCTGTCTGCAGTACGGAACAAGTGACTTAAACCAACAACAGACGCCTCAGCTGAACCAAGGAAATTTACACCTGAAGAACATGATTGATGGTGATTATCCTGTCATGACAGTTGAAATGACAATCAAAAGTAATTCAATCAAGTACCACTCAAGACAGCTTTTTGGTAAGCATGGACAGAATAACAGAAGACACTGTTGAAGAAAACCGAATTCAATTAAACTGAGAACAAATTAAGTATAAATTTTGTTCAGCAAGCATCAAAGAATGCAGTCGGAAGTCCTGCTTCCAAACAAGGCAGTTGCCTAGAACATGGATAACTTTAGCAAATGATTTGTCATGATTTATAATATCAACTAGCACAGCATAAAACACAGAGATGCATGGATGCAATCATGCATGAATTAGAAAACAATAGAGGGAATGCAAACAGTCGATGTATAGCCTAACAATGGGATAAAAACATGCTAATGATGATGCACATGGCACAACCAGAGCACTTACTGATAAGAGTTGTACGGTTTCAGCAATGGACGAAACCCTATAAGAATGAATTCCAGGAACTGAAGCAATAAGATACCCCATAGCTCCACCAAAGTCATATTTTGTTAATTGAACAATCCAATGGGCTTGACTGGGTACATCAATCAAAAGTGACGCCATGAATCCAGCCAGCTGTGCAGCAAAATCAGAACTTGAATTTTTATTTATATCCCTGACATCAATTTGGCTAAAAAGGGATGAATATTCAGGTGAACTAGCACGTGGAAAGTCCTGCCACCAGATTGTATTTGTCACACTCTTCCACTGCAAAGGGAATGTGCACATAATTAACAAATGTACAGCATTAATTGTATAAATTATACGCCAAAAAATATGGGCAAACAATTTATAAAAAAATTATCATAATGACACAATTTCAAAGGGCGGTAGCAAGAGAAAAAGGTGTGGGTGGGTGGGTGGGCAGGTGGGTGGGTGGGGGTGTGAGGGGGATGAAAATGGGTCACATTTGGAAGTCGCCATAGAAACCAAGGCACAACCTAAAGCCACCTATTTCTTATTGACCTCGTATGACTGATCGTGCAATACTGATCTTTACATAGAATTATCCACCACAAAAATTAAACATTAATTGAAAAAAAAATCAAGGGGCTTGATTTAGCTGGAACACTTGCATGTGCACAAAGGATCTGCATAAGGTTGCCAAAATAATCACACACACGCGCGCTCAATGGTTACCTGTTTCTCCACTAAATTAGCAGAAGTTACAATAACACGAATGCTTTCTTCTCTCTGCAAAACAAGCAGCTTGGGATGATGGCAAGCAATGCCTTGTTTTCTGCGGTCTTTACCAAAAGCTATAGCCTCGGGAAATGAAGGATACCTGTTAGAACATAAAAGCCACCATTGCTCATTGTGGACATGAAGTAGTGTCCAGCTAAAATCATTGAAGCACATCATTTCCACCAACATATGAATAAAATTATATATTATGCATGCACAACTAAATTTGGAAAATTGAATAAAATGATATATAAAGTACTTACACAACAACAACATTTGGGAAATCAGGATATGGTGCCGCAAATCTCTTCCCAGAATCTCCGCTCCAACATCTTTCAGTGTCATGGCAAGCAACAGCAACTGGCAGATCACAGGGAATCTCACAGTATGATAGAAACCTGGCAGGAAAGAAAAAACTCTGTCCATATTAAAACATGAACCGAAGTGCCGTGAGAGAAGGAAAGAAAAACATTGCCTGGAGTAATTGACAGCATAAGACCATAAATGTGAGGCGTATGATGAAAAAAATAAAGGCCAGCTAACCATAAAATGTCACTTGTAAAGGTTGCAATGAATATCTGAGAGATACTTCCCACAGGGTACAGAAGCTCTGGCAAGGAAACAACTGAAGATTGTCCGGATAATTCACAGTCCATACTTCCAAGACGATTCAGGTAAAATTTCTTTCCAGGTGGAGGAAGAGACTGGTTCCAGCATTTTTCCGGACTAAGCTGAGGATTCCTCTTGGCATCAGAATTCAATAAAGAAACGCTGGGACGATCGTCTTCATTGGCGGTTTTTATTCTTTCATTGTCCAGGTTGATTTGTGATGTACCGCAGGAAAGTGTTTGCTGCTTGAAAGCTGACAAAACACACTCTGCCTGCAAATCACCATTCTGTAGGCCTTCCACATTATGATCAGGACTTGAGTCGAGAAAACCTCTTCCGGATTTGAAAGCATTGGTGTCATCGCCTTGAAAATGGGAAGCAGTACACTGACGAATGTAAGAAATGGGATCGTCACTCTGCAAGATGCATCTGCAGAGAGTTAGGTAAGTGCATGCTCTTTCAACAAGGCCATTGCACGTTAATCTATGCACATTGGAGTCATTTCCTTTCAAAGCAAAAATTCTCTTGTTCTCTTTTCCCCTTGAAATTGATAAAAATCCATGTCCACCATCCGGTGGAATACCATGATCAACATCACATCCGGAAACAATTGCCTCCTCCAAAACAAAATTTCGAATAACAAACCCAATTTGAATGGAATTGCAGATGCCAAGTTTACTAGCACAGACGAGCATCACTTCATCTCCATGCATCAACTCCGTGGCCGAGCCTTTGCCAAGCTGCACACCATTCACGAAAAGTCCGTTCAGGGAGGGTCTAAAACAAACCACCGGAGCAGAAACAGTCGTTCTCCTTTCTGCCTGCTCCTCCGTTTCGTCGGAGTAACTAAACGGAGGCAATCTACTCCTGAATTCCTGAACAATATACCCACCATCATTGGTAATTTCACTAGCACCCGAAAAGGAGAGGGACCCGTGGAGAAGGTAGATTTTGCAACGGGAAGCATCAAAGAGAATCTGGCAATGCTGTTTGCTGACACGGGAATCGTTGAACACGAATTGGGAGTTGCGGGCGCTACGGCCGATGGTGTAAGGCCGGTCTGCTTCGAGGCATAAGGATCGGCAGTGCCTACCCGTGTTTGCATAAATGAGGGGCACGGCCCGAATGTCGCCGCCGTCATCCAATTGTTTGAGATTGAGCAATGCCACACCCGCCGCCCTCGCTGCCTTCTCTCTCCTGCGGCCACTGCAACTGCTTCCGACGACGTCTCTGGATCTCTTACCTGAGCACGAGGATTTCGGGAGATTAGCGTCTCCGCTGCACCTTTGATGGCGACAATCTCCTGGACAAAGAATGCTCCTACAAATGCTGCCAGTGTAATTGCAGGATCTGTTCATTTGGAAAGAAACGAACGAACTGAAATTGTAAGAATAAATCGATGAATTTAATGATCAACGGTTGAGTATATCGAAATAATGGAATTCTGCGGTTTGTTTGGCACTTCCTGCGGATCAAGCAGTCGACGGGAGGCATTAGCAACGGAGAACACGATACTAAGAGAAAGCCCCCTCTGGTTTTCCATTGGCTTATCCCTCCCTCCAAGTTTCCATTTCAATTTTTCATTTCAATTCACCTTAAATTATAGAATAAGGGGTCAATTATATATATAGTCCATGAAAAACAATAAACATTACCTATTTTAACATAGTGACTCATTATATCCGCAAAAGGGGAGCAAAAACATTAAAGTGGCCCATTTTTAACCCTGGGATTCCAAGTGCGCACCCCACCCTCGATGGTCTCACTCTTCCCCTTCACACGGTACCTTGGACTATCATAACTCAATGGGTGTGTTATTTATTAATTGGGTCTAACCAAACTGGTCTAAGACCAGCTCGTTTATTAATCAGACCTTGAAAAGAAAACTAGATTAGTGATCCGTTTAAAATTTCACAACTCATTTATTAACGAGTCCTTAAAATATTATTAAAATAATATATGTATATATGTGTGTATGTGTGTATCTATAATCACTGATTTGAAAGAATAAATACATGGTATTATAATTTTAAAAAATGTCATTATAGTATACCATGATTGAGTCAAGTGGACCGTATACTAAGTTGTGTACTGAATGATGTACATCTCACTCTCTTAGGTGGTTTGAATGATCAAATACATCAAATTATGTTTCTAACGCTTTCATCTCATGAATTTCAGTGTTTTTATTTTAAATTTTTTATATTGAAGGTATTAGACCAAACGGGAGGCTCATAAGGAGTGTTGAGGACATTTTTAAAGTCCTCCACCTACAGCCGCCCGCAGCTACCTGATGGACCACACCGGATAGTCAGCTGGTCACATTAGCCATTCATTGGCATTTTGACACACAAAATAATTGTTGTAGTGGGTCTTGCTTATCTTAATTCGACCTCCAACGACTCTCTAAGCCCTTCAAAGGTTCCAGAATGACCCTAAAGTTAATGGAGGCTATGAATACATCCCTAAGGGTGCTTGGATGCACATGGTTACCATGAAGATTCATTATAGGGCCAGTTTGTGTCACTTTGCTCTCTTAGTCTCTCTTCCTCCCGCTATTCTCTTGTTGTATTCTTATTACGGGGTAGAGAGCACGTTTCAAAGGACTTGTGTTAAACAAGCCTCTTCTTTTTTCTTTTATTGGATGCTCATTGTCATTGAGTGTGAGGGGATATATGATCATTGCCTTAAAAGCGAAGGAGATTAGGTGTTCACTACCATTGAGTGTAAGAGGGATACGTGATCACTACCTTTAAAGCGAGGGAGATTGAGTTTCTAGCCACAACTACTAAAAGGCCAGTGAGTTTCTTGCTAAAGCCGCTAAAAAGCAAGGGTCTCACTTCTTGTAACGAGTTTCTTGCTATAACTGCTAAAAAGCAAGAGAGATTGAGTTTCCTGCTACAACCATTGAAAAGCAAGAGTTTAAACCAAAACCTCTCAAAGATCTTGAGGGAAGGAGATGTAGAGATCCCTTAGTTGATTATTATTGAACCTCTTTATCAATTAGTGTATCGTCTTTCATTTATATTTTTACTGCGCTAACTCATTTACTCAATTGCTTTCGCTCATAATTTTCAATATTTTGCTTAACTCTTATAATTCTATTTTATCGCTTTAATTGATTTAATTCTATCGAATTTAGTTTTAATTTATAAAAAAATAAAAGGCGATTCAGCCATACTGTCATCTTTACTCCGACCAGCACTAAAGCCTGAGGTCAAGCTTACTGCAACACCTCAATGATTTACAAATAAATTTAATATTGAATGCATGAAATACTGAGTCTCTACAAAACAACACTTTATTACAACCAAACCAATAAACATAATTTTGTCACTTCTATGATTTGAATTTTGAAAACCTGACATACACGGTTGCGTTCAGGGTGATTTTTGGAGTCTGATATAACAAACTTAATTTTTGGTGAACAGTAATCTACCCTTATGAATAACAACCTATCCTTATGAATAGTAATGTACCCTTATGAATAGTAATGTTACCCTTATGAATAGTAATATGACCATTTTGAATAGTAACCTCACCCATGAAAGTATAAATAAAATTCAGACACCATATAAATGAAGTAGAATATTTTATAAATTATTAATTAAGTATTCATATTTTTGTGATTGATAAATATTTAATTACAATTTTAAATTAATTAATTAATTAATTTTCATAAAACGGGTTCATAAATAAATATTTTTTTGTCCTATGATTTTAGGGAAATTTTATGAGACCATAGTTAATTTTTGAAAGAATTATAAAAGCGGTTTTAAATATAAAATCTGTATTTTTTTCAAGTAAATAATTATTTTATTTAAAAATTAAATTTCACATATTTAGAAAATTATTTTGATAAAATGAATTTCATTTTTAGATTCTACACGTCAAAAAATGGTTATGGTAAATTTTTGGGATTTTTCTAAAATACTTCAATTTCAGGTGAATAGTAAAATACGACAATTTACGATAAATACTAAATACATGATTTATTGAATCATAAGTGATGTAAGGCTGATGTAACACCACTTAGTTCGAACTCACATGCACATATTACTATTCTTGGTCACACGAATCAATACTATTGATGGTCTTGAGCAAAATAATAAAATAATGATTAAGATATTAAAAAAATTACTCCTCTCCTCCACTATAACCCCCCCCCCCACTCCCTCTTCTCTTCACTCCTCTCAAGACTTGTGTCTTGTCTAAATTCTTCCCAAATCTCCTTCCAAGCTCCCCCCCATGTTCAACAGCCATTGGTCTCATAAAAAGGCCAAATCCTCTCCCCTAAAGAGGCTCTCAAGGAAGATTAATTCAAGAGGTAACTTTCTTTTTTCAATTCTTTTACTTTGTTTTCAAGTTCCTTTGTTTTCTTTTTTATCCTCACCTATCCTCATCCAAATGTTATGAAAAATCTAGTACCTTAAATATACTGTAATGTTTTTATGATGATGGAATAAGTTATTATCATCTATCCTTTACCATTCTTTTATGTTAATAATAAAAAAACACCATCCGAGATATGTTAATTTACCACATTCAAGGATAATGGGTTTTCAATTTCTATTACCATATTAAATTATGGTCATAAAACCATTATTATGGTTGAAATAGACTATAATCTATGTATTATTTCTCATCTATTATTCTAGAATCTTTTTTTACACATTTTTTTGATTTATAAAGCAAAATGAGTTCATTGTGTTCAAAAATCGCTAATTAACCTAAACAATTATCATTAAATAATTTATATAACGATTCATCTTCACTCCAAGTAACCAAATGAAATTTACAACCATTTAACCTTATGGATGTTAAATAACAATATATAACTTCAATTTTGGACAACCATCCTCATTTTACATGATTCTTCGTTCATGTATATAAGTATACCAATCATGAAACAAACAGACCCGAACAATGAAATTGAACCTCTTAACTCATCAAAAAGGCCATGAATGAACTTAATAAGGTTATAATAAATCAATTAAATAAATATAAGGTTATGTACTTATCAATTAATGAACCTAAATTTTATTATTCAGGTCACTAAGTCCAAGTGGAGAACACCTTTAGACTTAAGGAAAGCGGTTTCCTCATCCCACTTCCATTTTTGTGAGATATTCCTTATTCACTACTATTACCTGTGTATGGCATATGTATATTACTCATTGATGTATCATGTAATTAATCTCTTTATTTTCATGGTATTCAACATATCATTTGATGATTATTAATTTTGGATCATACGATTCAATTGATTACAAAGTTCTACGTATTTTATACCTGAACCTCCATTTTCATTCGGGTTGCTCTTATTCTCTACTCACCTCAATGAAATTATTATTTATTCTTATATACTTATCATAAATTATATGTGAATGTTATATATATGTGTACAAATAATAATAATTATTTATTTTATGGGGAGTTACATGTTTTAAAAGAATCTTTTAAAAATTATTCCAATATGAAAGCTCGATTCAAGGAACTTATCGAATTCTTACCTTTTTTGAAGTTCACTATATAATCTATTTTCTCCCAGATTTATCTTTCTAAAATCACACATTTTAACATGAAAAATCTATTTTTGTTCATTTCTAGTTTTATGAAAGCAAACATGCCTTTGTGCTTTAAAATCCTTTAATATTTTCCTTGAACCGCACTAAAATGTTTTATTTCTAAAGCTTCTTTAAAAACTATTTTTAAATGATTTAACCTCAATAAGACTTTATTTAAGCCTCAAATATAATTTTAATGAACTTACCTTTTATTTTTTTGTATATACACGTTTACAATATGATTTCATGAAAAATACAAATGATTTTCCAAAAGAAATTTTCTTCCCAAAGTAAAAAGGATTTTTCTCATCTCACTTTAACTTTTATGAGATATATGACTTGTTCACCACTTATTTCTTCCTTATGGTATATTTACTTCCCTTTGGTATATCATATCAAGAATCTCTTTATTTTCATTATATTCTAAGATACCATGATTTGAATGTTTCTAGGTGGTACGAGACACTTTGGAATGTTTAAGGATTATTTCCTAAAAAAAAATTAAATGGTCTCATTTAAAAGTATCTTCATCTATGTCAACATCCCTTATTGAATCTTGTAATTAATTGAGGTTTATATCTTATTTTATCATCTAAAATATGTTTTTGAAGGGTTTTTGATTAGTTTGACTATTGATGTGCTATCTTGATACCCTTCACCATATTACTCTAAATGGCTAGTGTTTATGCTTAATGTTTAGGGAAAGTTATCTACATTTCATATGTTAGTTTCAATATTAATGTACATGTTGTTTATGTTTATCCCCATTCATATTAGGAATTCATTGGACTTGGTAAGTTACGGGTGGATCCTGCTATAGCCCCTAGATGCATTAGTAGGTCTCATGAGACAAATAGATATGGACTTGGCTGAGACCTTTCCCATTTTTAGATATGGTTTTGGTTGATGCCTTAATCATTTTTAGATGTCTTGACCGATGCCTTGATGGTATGGTTATGATGTCTGACATATGAATTTCCCTCATTATGAATCTAGTAATTGAAAGTTAATGTGGTTATTAGACTAGTAGAATACTCATGATTATGTTTTATTATGACATTATTTATTTATCTCTTATTCCTTCCATAATGTGTACAAGTTTATTTTTAATGGAATGTGTTTTTAGTTATTTATCATGCCTAATATTTATGTTTATGATATCTTACACTATATTACTTACCCTTACTGAGCATCTAAGCTCATCCCCTTCTTATGTTTTATTTTATCAGGACATGGAGAATTTTATTATGAATGACCTACAGAGATAAACTTAGAATTGTGGATGTTTACAAAAAAACTTATATGTTGTATTTCATTTCAAGTTGTAATGTTGAATGTATCTAGTTTTCCAAAATTACCAAACTAATTGGTCCTTCGGAATTTGATTCCTTGTAATCATGCTAATGTATTAAAATAATGCACCAGCTTTGGGATTCTAGGGTCGAGGTGTTACACTTACTATTAACCAAGATTTAAAAATAGGATTGTTTAATATTCAATAAAAACAAAAAATAATCCCAACAAGACCTTGTTATCGGATTGGGATAATTGAGCTGAGTGAGTCCCTTAATTCGTGTACTGGTCTTGAAGCAACATGGATTTTTCACAAGAGAAACTTAATCTATTTATGTTTTTCAAATTCTATATTGTTGTTGATACCAAGAGGCTCTGAGGTGGTGTTGAATTGAGAATAAGTTGGATTTCAACAAAGATGGTTTACTTGGTGTTTGTCTTTTGTTGTTAATTCATAAATCACTTTGTTAATCCTTTCTTATGAAGTTTCCAGACAAAGTATATCGAACAGAGAAAGTTGAGACAAACAGAAAAAGGTAATCAGAT
The DNA here is from genome assembly GCA_963277665.1 of Viscum album. Lineage (NCBI taxonomy): Eukaryota > Viridiplantae > Streptophyta > Magnoliopsida > Santalales > Viscaceae > Viscum > Viscum album. The sequence goes on from OY728141.1 coordinate 521,201,285, forward strand.
GAAGTCCAATGGATTATGGTGACTGATAGAGGATGCAACCAAATGGTTGTCCAATTTTTTTCCCAACTCCATCGGATAGAGATGTTTGAACAAAGAAAAATTAGGCGATGATTTGTTGTTCTTCAAAGTACCAAATATCATGTTTACTAAAAGTTATCATGGTTCATGTTGAGTTCACTCATAAAGTTCCCAAACAAATAAAAATTGTATAAAGTTGAAGTTATAAAATGATGAAGTTGAAGACTGTGCAATGTTCGAGGTTATGGAGACATGAAGTTACAGCCATATGAAGTTTGTTTTTTGAAGTTGTGATCAGAAGGAGAAATCTTTAAAGTTTTAACAGAGGAAAAACTATGAGTCCATTAGACAAAGATTTCTAGATAGATTCCACTTGATGAAGGATGTGTATAGAGGAAACAAACAATGGTCTTCGAATGAAGTAATCACACTACTAGAATAAAGGGTATTTGCGACGGACAATTGTCTTGTCGCAAATACTTTATGATAGAAAACTATTTCAAATGAATGGTTTATTATATCACAAATAGCCATCATTTGTGATGGAATAAACTATTCTTCGCAAATACTTTTGATGGGACTTCCGCCACCTAGCGCGGAAAGTTGTAGTGACAAGCATTTGCGACAGAACGCTATTTCCATCACAAATAGTTATCATATTTGAAGTATTTGTGACGATCATTATTGTCTGCCACAAATGCTTTTGATGAAAAGACTATTTTCAATGGAATTAATTCCATCACAATAAATATTAGGTTTTAACACTCGCACCAACCTCTTCTTCCTCCTATCATCCTCTTCCTCTCCTTCCCCTGAATGATCATGCGCACCACCGAATTCAACCTCAATCAAATCCACTATGCTGCAACTGATTTTTGATAGATCCGCCTTCAAATCACCTTGGTACAAATTATTTTTATATTCCTTTTCATTTTTATGTGTTTTTTTCATTTTATTACATGATTTTATTTTTCCAACCCATAGGTTTAGAAATTTATCTGATTTTGATGTTGTATTTTAAATTTAGGATTGGTTAAAATTTATTAGTCCCTGTCTGCATATTAATCGGGTATGTATGAGTTATTTCAATTGATTATTAGGTATTTTACTCATTGTTTCATTTGGATATATGTACGTGTGTATCCAATTTTGATGTTGTATTTGGTATTTAAGATTGCTGTAAATTTATTATTCTCTATTTTCATATTAATCGGGCTTGCACGAGTTATTTCAATTGATTTGGATATATTCACTACTATAGATATGCCCTTTAAGAGCATACAAAAAGGCTTTTAAGAGCACTAAAAAATGATGCTATCATTAGTGTCGTTATAGGGGTCCCTTTATCAATGCTAGTTTAGTTCTGATAAAGGGTCATCTTTATTAGCGCTAATAAAGGCCACCCTTTATCAGTGCTAGAAATAGCACTGATAAAGGCCCAACATGTTGCAGTGTGTTGTTTGTATAACAACACACCCAACAAAAACCTATAACCTGTGTAGAAAAAACTTGTAACCTATGTCTGAAAAATATATTATTTAATTAAAATAAATTTGACATCATGAATACAAAAAAAAACCACTATATACATTTCAAATAATGTTTTGTATAATTACATTTACAATTATCAATAAACATTTAAAAACATTAATGTTTCATCTTTTGGAACCCGTGATCCCCTCTCAAAAAAGTCCATCCATGGTATCAGTTGCCGAACAAATCACCTCAACCTGAGAAAAAGAATAAACCTATATAAGAAAACAAATCATATGTTGGTAATATTATAAAGAAATAATTAAACATTAATATGAAATAATACATTAAGAAAATGTCAATTTTAAATAAAAAAGACACACTTAGAGTTATACCGGCCACATCGTGCATCGTATCGAGGTGGGGTTAATTCCTACATGTCAAAAATGAGTTATGGATCATTTTCCCGAAGTATCAAAATAATTCGAATGTGTTTGCTTGGTTTTCAATATGTAACTTATTCTTTTTAATAAAATTAATGTAATTTTTAAATAAAGACACACTTGTAGTTATACCAGTCACACCGTGCATCGTATTGAGGTACAACTAATTCCTAAACATCAAAAATTACTTATGGATCATTGTCCTAAAGTATAAAAACAATCTAAATATGTTTGATCAATTTTTAGTACGCCGCTTGTGTTTTTTACTATAATGTCATTTCAAACCGGAAACTTGTATTTTGAGTCATATCGATCACATTATTTGTCATTTTGATGTGATACTACTTACTATACAACCCAAATGACTTATTAATTGTTTCCCTAAATTATCAAGGCAATTGGAGTGTGTTTTCTTGGTTTTTAGTGAGTAGCACATGTTTTGAACTAAAATATCAATTTTAAACCGATAACAGACACTTTGAGTCATACCGGTCACATCATGCATTAGATTGAAGTGCGATTGATTTCTACACATCAAAAATGAATCATGGGTAATTTTCCTAAAACATCAAAACAATATGTTTGTCGGAGTAGTTTACTCAAGAGGGGAGGGGTGAATTGAGTAACTATAAAAATTTCTGTTACAAAGATATTATTTTAAAAGAAATGGTTTTCCCAAAAATAGATACAACCTAGTTAATCAAGGTTATATTGTTATAAGAGTTTGACCATTTAAACAACTTATTAGAAGATTGATTAATTCTAAGTAATCTTAATATGTATTATTAATATTACTTTTGAAGTTGTCCTACTAAGACAAATCAATTATAACTTCTTTCCAAGACTAACTATCAAAGTGAAATTAGAGTTTTCTGGATTATGCAATAAAGCATTAAAACAGAGAAGACTAAATTTAAATAGCACAACGGATATGAAACAAGTGGTTCAGTCTTGAGCCGAGACCTAATCCACTTCACTTGGTGATCACCTGCCACCAAGAAGTTTATATAAATAAACTTTGATCCATACCCTGGATCGGGGTTAACAACAATATACAGACTGTCCAGGTCACACAGGAACCTCTTCCACAATTTTCGTGGGTAAACAAAAATAATAACCAGTCCACACATGGACCTCTTCCACAATTGTCGTGGGTAAACAAGAGTATAAAGAGTTTTGTGTAAGGATTTAGAAATCCATCAGTTTAGCACAGGAGTCAGTGTGTGTATGGAATACACAGAGTATACACACTGCTCAAAAGTAAGTAAAAGAATCACTGAGAGAGAGTAGATATGATTTTATAATGTTCTAGTGATTTTAAGTGCAGATCTGGACTCCTTTGATTTAGCAGAAATGCTTCTGAGTCCTTCTTTGGTTTTTGTCTTGAAAAACAGAGGGTCACGATTCAGCTTGTGTTCTCCATGTGCTTTGACAATGTGAAGATGTTCTCTGGATTCTAGTCACTACCACAAAAATAGTTTTTCCCAGCGCCCCCCTTTATCAGTGCTAATGAAAAAGCGCTGATAAAGGGGGGTACCTTTATCAGCGCTAAAAAAAGCGCTGATAAACGTACACCTTTATCAGCGCTTTTTTTTAGCACTGATAAAGACCCCCTTTATTAGCGTTTTTTTTAGTAGCGCTGATAAATGGTCAAATTAAAAATAAAAAAAATAAAAAAATATATTAATATATTAATATATAAATATAGTTATATTGATATAAATATAATATAAAATTTTTAAAAATATTTTAGATAAGTATAAATGTACATTTACACTTAATATACTTAATATATAAGATATTTAGAGAAAATGACTTCTTAAAAAATTAAAAAAATATTTTTAATTGATAATTTTCTAATTAATATGGAGTAATAGTCATTTAATAACAATTTGAAGACTAAAAAAATTAAAAAAATTAAAAAAAGATCCAAAATATGTTGAAAACGCAACTCAAACTTCAAACAGCCATAACTTTTGATCCGGGTGTTCGTTTGAGCTCTACCACATATCAAATTGAAGCCTGTGACGAGATCTATGTCACTGTGACATGAGGGGATCTTGTTCAAGCATTTTTCGAGGCCAAAAGAGGACTAGAAGGCCTCCAAAACTGAGTTTTTAGTCGGGGTACCCCGATTTTTTAACATTTTGTGGATTTTCAGCCCCATTTAAGGGGGGTATTATTGACTTTTTTTGGTGGGAACTGAATTTATTCCAAGGTATTACATTCATATTGATATTATGTCTTTGAAATTTTATCGTATTTTATAATTCACTGCTATTTATAATCAAATATATAACAATATATACATATTTTTTATATATTCACACATAAAAATTAATTATAAATATAAATAATAAAATATATTTACATACAAAATATATTAGCTTAATCTAAATAATAACTAATATCAATTTTATTTAAAATACAAATATATGAATATTTATATACCATATATTAATCTAACTATATATATATATATTAATCTAGCTATATATATATATATTAATAAAACTACATATATATTAATATTACTATATATATATTAATATCAGTATAAATATATATATCAATATCACAATAAATATATATATTCATATAACTATATATATATATATTAATATAACTATATATATATATTAATATAAATATATATTACTATACGAATAACTATAACTATATATATATATAAATAGAGATATATATTAATATAGCTATATATATATATTAATATAACTATATATATATTAATATAACTATATATATATTAATATAAATATAAATATATTAATATAACTATATATATTAATATAACTATATATATACTAATATAACTATATATATATTAATATAACTATATATATATATTAATATAACTATATATATATTAATATAACTATATATATATTAATATAACTATATATATATTAATATAAATATATATTACTATACGAATAAATATAACTATATATATATATATAAATAGAGATATCATGAAATAGTAAACAAATCAAAATAGAGTAGTGGTAAGGGCTTAGGCGCGCAGGGGGGGGGGGGTCTCGAGTTCAAAACCTGTTGGAGGCAGAGGCGTGCGCATGTGGGTGGATGTGGGGGACTAGCGCTGATAAAGGGAGGAAGGGGCGTGTGCGGGGCACTGGAGGGGGTGGAAAGCGCTATTAAAAGTGGGGCTTAAGCGCTATAAAAGCCCCCCTGATTAGCATGATTTTTTTAATTTTTTGTAATTTTTTTGTAATTTTTGTAATTTTTTTAATTTTTTTAACTTTTATCAGCGCTAAAACGAAAGCGTTGATAAATGGGTACTTTTATCAGCGCTTTTTTTAGCGTTGATAAAGGGGACCCCCCTTTATCTTTGCCGGCTTTAACAGCACTTTTCTAGCGCTGTTAAAGGCCATTTTTAGCGCTGATAAAGGGCGTATTTGTAGTAGTGAGTGTACTTCGTATGTTCTTCAGCAGAGTCGGATTGCATGCATGTGAAAATGCTTTCTTTGAAAATATTTCAAAGTGTTCTTCATGGTTGTGCTCACAGGCTTGTTTTTCGTTCAGTATCACGCGTTGTGGTTGTTGGGCACTATCCACTCTTTATCTTCGAATGCATGTGTTTTAGCCGACAGGTTCCATGTGTTTCGTGCCTCGTACCTCGTACTATGTCAACAAAGAAACATTAATTATTTCATTGCATTAAAGGCATCAAATATGATCGTTAAGAATTAAATTGAAAGACGAAAAAATAGTTTAAGAAACAGTGTCAAAATAAGTTGAGAAAATAGTGTCTCCTTCATGGTGTTTGAGTGTCACGATCTGAGTGTCACGGTGTCTTGTTCACGGTGTCTGATCTTCACGGTGTCTGGCTAACTGTGTCTGGCTTCACGGTGTCAGGCTTACGGTGTCTGGTACTTAGGCAAATAACTGTATTAAGAATTAAATAGTAATATGTATGAAATAGATTGAGCTTAACCATTATAAAGCATGAGTGAACTTGAAACATAAATACACATGATTGGATATAATTTATAGGAGTTAACTAGGTTGAATGAGATTTGTGATTATTAAGGATATTTGGGATCATTAATGAGACTTGTGATAATAATGAGATTTGTGATCATTAAAACATGATTAATACATGAGTTCAATAATCCCCCTCTTTTTGATGATAAAAAATCATGCATAGTTAAAGTGTAAATTAGATGCAACTATAGAGAAAATAACATAAAACAAAATATATAACGTATTTCTCCCCCTTTTGGGATTATCAAAAAGTGGAAATAAGAGAGGGTAAACAATGCACATTGCATCAAGAGTAAATAGTTCAGTACAAAAGAAAGAGAGATACAAAAATAATGACATCCCCATCAAAAAGTAGTAAGCACTGGTCTTCTTTAGGGATTGGCCTTCTCTTTGCCTTTATCAGCAGCAGAAGAAGAATCCATAGGGGCAGTGTCTGAGGTGGAAGATGGTAGAGATGTGGTGGAGAGAGAGGGTAAAGGGAGACCTTCGAAGACTGAGGGAGCCAATGTAGGAGCAGTGGAAGATCTTGACAGTTGTTGATCAAGAATTACAGGCCTGATCTGACTGAGAGCTTGGCCAACAAACATGGTAGTTGAGGGTAAAGCATAGGTAAATGTAGGTAGTCCAGGTCTGAGAGGAGCAGCCACTGGAGCAACAATTACTGTACTCTGGACATGGAGATACAATCTCATAAGTTTGATAAAGTCTGCAATGATTTCTCCACCATATTTCATAGCCTTTTCAAAGTCATCTTTGTTTTCCATGAACTTGTCCAACAATCTGGTAAACTCAGTTAGCTTCTGGACTTGGTTTTTGAAGGCTTGTGTTATAGAAGGAATTCTCAGATTCTCTACAAGGTATTTGAAGTGATTGGTCATATTGGTCTTGGAGAAAATCCGGTTGAAATAGAAATCACTACTGGAATGGGAGGATTTCCCCACTCTTCTAGACACCCTTTACCAACGGTTTCCTAAAACCGTTGGCAAAGGGGTGTTCAACCCACCCTTTCCCAATAGTTCATTAGAACCGTTGGGAAATGGTACCCCTTTACCAATGGTTCACTAGAATCATTGGGAAAGGGTACCTTGGACACCCCTTTACCAACAGTTTTTAAAAACCGTTGGTAAAGTTTTACCCCAAATACACTCGGCCGCTCCTATCCCCCATTCGCGAGACAGAACCCTAAATCTGCAGTGCTCCTCTCACGACTTCCCCCATCCGAACCGCTGAAACTCCATCTGAATCCTCTCAAATCAGGTATTTTCTTCTTTATACACATAAAATATTTTAAGTGCTACCTTGTTTTTATTGTTATTCATCTAATATTTTAGTTTTAAGTTTTGATTTTGATGTGTATATCATTTTTTTGTGTTTTGATTTAATCTATACTTTCTCCATTCCAATCCATTTAATTAATTAAATCTTTAACCCTCCATCGAAGAAGAAACATCTAAAATTCATTATGGTTGGATTCCATATTTTCTAAGTATGTGTTTTTATGCTTTTTCTTCATCTTGTAATTAATTGTTACTTGGAAATTTATTTATATGTGTTTATTAATTTTTAGAAAAGTTTCTATGAATGTTTTCCTTAAAATTACTTGTGAAATATTATTTAACCCCATTCTCATTGAATTGAACAAGTCATGAATTTGATGACTATAATTTTGACATCTTTCAAGTATTTATGAATTATTCAATTCCATGACTGTTTAGATTTATTTTCAAAGAATATTTAAAGAATGAATTGGTGAAATTGAGTCTTTGTCTCGAGTTTTTATTCAAAGAATGAAATAAATTGATTTTCATGAAATGAGTTGACCTATTTAATGTTTTCTAAGTAGTTTCAAATGATTTAATTTGTGAAATGACAATGAACCCTCTTGGAATGATTTTTTTTGAAATGATATTTCTTTGGTAATTTTAAATTAGATATTTATTCATGTGTAAATAGGTTGTAATCCCATGTTTTGAATTAATATTGAGAATTTTTAATTGTAAAACATCCTTTAATGCCTTTGGGATGTTTTGAAATAAAGGATTTTTTAAAGGCCTGTTTAGAATTACATGTTAGTTTTTGGAAGGAAGTTGGTATAGATAAACTTTCTAAATATTGAATTAAATAAGGGGTTTTGAATTGAATTGAATATTTTTTACCACTCAGTTGGAACTTTATGAAGATTCTCAATTGTAATAATTCATTAATGTAACTTTCTCAATTCTTGTAATTACAATTGATGGATGTTGAAAATGGGATTATTCACATCGATGGAGATTGGGGTGAGATTGATATATGATTTGAGGTCTGAATAATATTATTGATATTGATAAGGATCCTCATTGTGATCCTCATAACTTCATTATCTTACTCACCTCTTTTGACTAGTCATGGTGACTTAGATAGTTAGATGGGAAAATCTAGATTTATGATTCACTAGTGGACTCATACCTCATCTAGTGGTATCCACTACTGGAAATTTGGGTTTTCCCAACGCTCCTATACCAATGGTTCATCAAGGAGGCCTTTACCAACAGTTTCATAAAACCGTTGGTAAAGGAATACATAGGTGATTTAAAATGGATTTAGAAAGATATTTCAGAAATGATTTAATCTTGAGGAAAGTGTTTTATTAAAATGATAATTTTTTTAATAAGGCTTGTGTAATGTAATTTGTTATAGTATACTTGTTATGTGACTATGTTTGGTATTTAGTAACACATGAGATAACTGGTGTGTGAGAATGTGTTGTGAAATAGATTCCATGGTTGGCTCAATATTATATTTACATTTTGAGCCTATTAATGAGTTGTTTTAAAGATATTTTGAGATATTTACCTTATGTTTATTGGTGAAAACTGGGAGCTGTAGAGGTGGTTCATGATTAAGACATATAATTACTGCTAAACATGTGGATAAACCATGCATAGTAGTGAATTCTTGAAATGTTTGATGTTTTTAGTCCTTTTTTATTTGGATTTTCTTTTGATGATGATATTTCTTATTGATACCTATGATGGGAATTTATTTTAGTTTCTAAATCAGCTGAGACTCCCCCACCATGCACAATGTATGAAACCTCTACCCTTATTTAATCATTCTGTTTACATAGCCTATGAAACCTCTACCCTCATTTAATTATTGAACTAAAGTCATTAATTCAAGCCTTCATTCTCACCAGCATGTAAGAAATTGAATGATGTAAACCCATCCTCACATGATTTCTTACCTTAGATAGTGTCTAACATATGGAATATGATCTTTTGAATTCATCAGTCAACCATGATCATATATTCCATTTCCCCCAAGATGACTATATTAATATAACTTTAGGGTCAATTAAATATGGTTCTCATTGTACGTTGTATATTATGTGTTCTTCTTGGCCAAGACTCACTTTTATGAGGGTGGGGTGCTTTTCACTAGCCATGCTGGCATGTGTAGACATCCATAAAAATGTTAGATAAGTCACAATTTTAATTCAGTAATGTTGTTATCATTGACATACTTTATTATTAATCTCAAATTTAAAAATAAATGTTTTTGTCTATAATTTATGAAATTAAATCTTTTTACAAGCCATGAACAACCTATTAGTGTAGAAGCCTAAAATTTATTCACCCATGGGGTGCGCTTGACTTGGGGAAGTAATTGGGTAATGAAATGTATGGCCATAGAGGTGCTAATAATGAGTTATTGAACATGAGTGAATGATTTTGGATGCCTATAATAAATAATGGGACCTGAGGCATGTGCCTCTTATAGACCTAATGAAAATGAATATAAATCAATTTTAATTTAATTTATGAGTACTTGTTCTTTACATTATTTTAATAGTTCACTACATCGACTAGAAACTTCTTCCTTTATCGTTTACTTAAATGTATTTTCTATTAAAGTTCAATCCTATTGAATTGTTTATGACAAAATGAATTATATAAATTCTTTTTATAGAATGAATAGAAGTTGGATGTATGAAACCGATCGAATCTCAAGCGATTTTCAAAACAATTTGGAGATCTTTATAGATTTTTCATTTCACAATGCTTCAGATAGTGGTCGCATACACTGCCCATGTTCCAATTGTGTTGGTAGACCTTGGTTGAGCCGTGAATAAGTCAACTACCACATAACCAAATATGGTTTTCAAGCAAACTAATTTGTGTGGTATCACAATGGGGATAAAATTAAATCTAAAATTGGTGATGATCGAAATGAAAGGACTGGAATGGAGAATTTGTTAGATGATTGGTTTCCATTTATTCGTCATCATGAAAAAAGAAAGGATTTAAACTAAAAAAGACTTCGATATGAGGAAAGATGATGCATCTAGTGAAAATGATGATATTGATAGGGTGAAAAAATTGAATGATGCTGCCATGAATCCAGTATATTGACAATGCGATAAAATGAAAAGGATGGAATTTTTAATCTGATTGTTTCATGGGAAAACTATGTATGAGATTTCTAATACAGCAATCGATTACATTCTTACCCTCTTGAAGGATTTACTTCCAGATGATGCAGATATTCCCTCAAACCACTATATGGCATGGAAGTTAGTTGAGGAACTTGGATTTTCAAGAAACAAAATTCATGCTTGCCCGAAAGATTGTAGTTTATTTTGGGAGGAAAACGCTGAACGAAATGATTGTATAAAATGTGGCACATCCCGCTGGAAGTCAAAATCTGATGGAACACCATCCTGCATTCCACAGAAAGTAATGTGGCACTTTCCATTGATCCCCAGACTCCAGAATCTTTTTATGTCTGATGACATATCAATAAAAATGAGATGGAATGATACTGAGAGAAAGAAGACTAATGATGAGTTGGTTCATCCTGTAGATGGATTTTAATGGTATAGATTTGATGCTCAACATCCTGATTTTGCAGTTGACATGCGTAATGTGAGGCTGGGTCTTTCATGTGACAATTTTAATCCGTTTGGGCAGATGCTTACTTCGCACAACACATGGCCAGTTTTTATACACATTTATAATCTTCCCCCATGGTTATGTATGAAAAAACCTTTCACTTTCATGAGTATACTCATATATGGTCCTTCTGATCCCGACATTGATATTTATGTATACATGAAACCTTTAATAAAAGAGTTGAAACTTCTTTGGGATGTGGGTGTGCACACATACGATGCATGTTCGAAAGACATATTTCAGATGCGTGCTGCGCTTATGTGGACGATCAATGATTTTTAGGCTTATGCAATGATGTCTGGATGGAGCACGAAGGAAAAACTATCATGTCCAGTTTGTATGAAGAATAAATGATCTAGAAGACTGAAACATCGTTTTAGTTTCAGTTTTATGGGACATCAACGATTCTTTCCAAAGGATCATCCATATAGAATGAATCGTCGAAGATTTGATAATACCATAGAGACCGATGATCCACCTCAGCATATGTCTAGAACTAATGTTCTTAATGAATTGAAATATTTCATTTTTTCATTCGGGAAGGGTCAAATGAAGTCTGGAAAGAGAAAGAATGTTTCCACTGAAACCTGTTACAGTTGGAGGAAGAGGAGTATCTTTTTTGATTTTCCTTATTGGTCAACCAATTTGTTACATCATTGCTTAGACGTAATTCATATTGAAAATAATATATGTGAAATGTTGCTTTCGGTTCTTCTAAATGTCAATGGGAAGATAAAAGACAATTTACGATCTCGGCGTGACTTGGTGGATTGGGGCATCAGACCAAAATTGCATCCTGTGCGTATTAGTGAAAATAAATGGAAACTTCCATGTGCTTATTATGCGATGACACCTACGAAAAAAACAATTTCTGGAAGTATTAGAGATTATTATAGTTCCTAATAGATATTCAAGCAACATATCTAAATGGGTCAACAGAAGAGAGTTGAAGCTAAAATCTTTGAAGACTCATGATTATCACGTTTTACTGCATGAGTTGCTTCCAATAGAAATCTGTCATCTTTTGTCTAATAATGTAAGGGTGACTGTTATTCGATTGTTCCATTTGTTTATAGATCTTTTTGCTAAGAATTTGTCCAAGTATTTCTTGCAAAAAATGTTGACAGATGCCCTATTAATTTTGTGTGAGTTGGAGAAAATATTTCCTCCATCATTTTTCACACGCATGCTGCATTTGACTGTCCATATTACCACTGAAATACTTCTCTAAGAACCTGTTTCTTTTTGTTGTATGTATCCAACTAAAAGAAATATGTACACATTAAAGTCTTATGTCCGAAATAGGAATCATCCCGAAGGTTCTATCGTGAACGGTTACTTGGCTTAAGAATGTATGGATTTCTGCTCAATGTATTTGTCTGATCTTACTACAAGAATGAACAGACCAATGAGAAATGAAGAATAACAATATGATAAAATTGAACCCAGTTTTCCACCACTTTCTCAAATAGAAGTAATTTCTGGATCATATACATTGAAGACATTCAACCATGAAGAGTGGGAGATGGCACATCGCACAGTTTTGTTCAACTGTGATTTTTTCGATGACTATATCAGGTAACTAAATTAAATATGTATATATTACATATATATTTGTTAAACTATTCATATTTTTTATCTACAGGGAACATAAAACAATGATAAATAGGCACAAGAGCCTCATCCTAGTTGGTGAGGACTCGCTAGGTGCATCCAAGAGACCCGAGATCAAATCCGGGTGGAGGCATATTTCTAGGTTACTGTAGAAGTACTATAGTAGGCACTGTTCGGTACTGTAGCAGCTAGAACTATTCATCCATCTGGGCCTCCGGGACACCGGTTTGGTCCTCGGGTCCTGCAAGGCTTTCAAGCCACCCAAAGCCTTTGGGCCAGTTGATTCTCAAGGCCTTCGGGCCACCTTAAGGCCTTAGGGCCACCCCAAGGCCTTCGGGCCACATGAATGTAGGCCCCAGACACACTACAAAAAAGGAGCAACCCCAGAAGAGGATTCAGAGCAGGTGCACTCACCAGAGCAGAGCCAAATGGATTGTCAGAATGAGAGGGTATGGATATTCCATCAATACCATTCTGTGCTTGCATGGGAATCCTAGACATATGGTCATGAAAAAAGGTGGAGATCTACTATCAAGATGCAGATGTTGGGGAGGGGCAGTTCCTTATAGATAGTCTGGTTGAATTCCCTAAGACCTTCGGGTCATGTAATCTCCTAAGCCTACGGTCCATGCAATCTCCTAAGCCTACGAGCCATGTAATCTCTAAGCCTACGGGCCTTGTAAGGTTTCCCCCTCATCCCTTGAAAGGGGGGTTATCAAAAATCAATAAAAATTAAGGCCTTCAGGCCATTCAGGTTAAAACAATGATAAATAGAAAACATCGTTCTTTATCTTTGAGAAGAAGAGAGACTTTGCATAGCAAAGAGTTTTCTGCTTGGTTAAAATTGAAGGTAAAAATATTACTGTTTAAAATAATTATATCAATATTTAATTAAGTTTAATAGTAATTTATATCACAGGTATTGAGTTTTTCTGCTGACTCTGTCTCTGAGGAAATAAGAACTTTGTCTTTTGGTCCTAATACCGTGGTTCGTGACTGTAAATCAATTGTTATCAATGGGTACAAATTTATTGTCACTGAACGAGAAAAGAACATGAGAACACAACATGATGGTGTTATGGTTACTACCACAATAGATTGTTATGCCGGTGCATCAGATAGTAGACCACGATTTGAAAATGTGGGTTATTATGGAGTCGTTGAGAAAATAATAATATTGGATTATTACTCTCATGGACGAGTCACAATGATGAAATTCCATTGGTTTTATTTGATGACGAGACAAGTCACATTTATTGATGATTATGGATTTCGAGTAATTAATATGACTCGCACTCTTGCTGCTGAAGAACCATATGTGTTGGCATCAATGGCTAAACAAGTTTTTTATGTCAAAGACCAACTTTGACCTGAATTTGGTGTCATAGTTTAAGTAATCCCAAGACATATTTTTGATGATGGTGATGATGGAATTGACACTGTCCCTAGTGCCATTGGAACCAATACATTTATTTCTTTTGATGACTCCAATAGCTCAATTTTCAGAGTTGATTATGAACCTAAATTTGTGGTTGAAAATATATAGAATCATTCATCCATGTTCTCAATTCTTTTAGTTTACCTCGAGTTGGGTTGTTAAGGTTGGTAATATTCAAATTGATTTAGTATTGATCACAAATATGTTTTAGCTGACTTGACCGTTATGTGAATTTTCAATGTTTATTGGTTGCATTTTTATTTGAATTGCATTTTCTAATTTGGAATTGAACTGTATTCAAACCCAGTCAAACAATATTTCTAACTTGGTGAACATTACAACTTGTATGATTTATTAAATCCATTCAAGCTCTTTTAAAACAATTGATAGCTAAATTACCAATGGATCCCCCTATTCCCTCATATATTTAGTTTTTTGGGTTACACATTAGTTTCCTTTTTCTAATTAATTACATATTTGTTTTCAAAAGCAGGAAATGCTTCCAATTGAAGAGAGACAAAAGAAAAAAATGATGGAGAACAATCATTGAATGGCGGAGATGGGCTTTCCACTATTAGTTCCTGTAGTGAGTACTTTATTTAAAATATATATATTTAAAGAATATATAATGTCATGTGATTAATTTTTTTGTAAACATTTTTATAGGATCCACCTATACGTCGACAGTTATTTGACGAGGATCCTAGTACTGGTCCTAGTACTCAGGCCGGTGGTACGAGGAGGGTTCATACCAGAGGTGGACGAGCAGCTTCGCGTACCCGAATAGACCCTGCCCCTCCCATTGACATGTAATCCTTCCCACATTTTGATCCTGGTGTGTCGTTAGGGACACACTAGATATTTATGCCTCCCATGTTTTCTCCACCTTTTGCATCTTCTGGCCCATATTTTTCATATCCCATGATGATTCCCACTCCCCAGCCAGAATTCGGTCATACAGCTATCTCATCTTCTTTTCCTTCTACTTCTGTCTCTCCAAGCTTCTATATTCCATCGTCTTCGACTCCTGTTCCACCATAGGGTGTTCCATCAGTTTCTGTGGATCCAGCGGCGCTCAGAGACCAGATTGGCGCAGGTATATTTATAGAACCCTAACAAATTTTTATACCAATATTTATTTTCATTATAACATGTTTTGATAAAATATTTGTTTTTATTTCATGACAGATACATGTACTGACAGGAGGAAGGGGAGGGGGCGTACACACATGCGTGCGGTGTGGAACTGCCACACACAAGTAATGGTGGATTATAATGAAGACAACCAAATGGTTGAGAAAACAGGGCAGCAATGTCGGAGTTTTTTGGCGATGCTTTCCAAATACTCTGACATCATTCTCGTCAGCACGCTGTCGTGGAGACAGTTGCCACATGAGGTCAAGGATAGAGCTTGGGCAGAGATATGGGTTAAAAAATCTATTGTATTTAATGACATGAATTATTTTTGTATTTATATGAATTAATATTTTGGTGTCAGCTTCGATTTAATTTCCCCGATGGTGAGGGTGCATGACCGACATGTCTGAAGGATTTAGGTGAGCTTTAGAGATCCTACAAGCATGAGTTGTATATTGGATGGCGTGCTAGAGTTGTAACTGAGTTAGAGGTGGTACCGGTCATGGATGATTGTCCTATAGAGCAGTATCGGTAGATGATTACCTATTGGACGACTACTCAGTTTAAGGTATTAATTACATTTGAGGTATTTAAATAATAACTTTCATGTTTTGCATTAATATTATCCTTTGCATTATCGAATTTTATTTAGGAATCATCTAGAAAAAATAAAAAAAACATTGATGCAAAAAATACCTCCACACACTGGGACGTACTACAATGCCAGATCATGAGAGGAAACTGGTATGACAATTGTTTATAAGTTTTCTTTACGACTTATAGTTTCTTTTTTTCCCTCAATTATTTAATCATTTGCTAAAGTTTTCATATAAATTTAGTTTTAAATTTCATTATAGAGGCAACAAAAGAATATTTAAGGACGTGTACCTCGATAAAAACTGTTTTGCTTGAGTAGACGGAAAAAGGATGGAAGTGCCGTCAACGAACCAACAATTTTGGGCCAACTGATCACTTACATCAGGTGTTGGGAGAGGAGCATTCTGGAAGAGTACGCTGCCGACCTAGGATAGCCCCGATGAAGTATTGGCCCTCCTCAGGTATGAGTTGTAGTGCCACCGAGCTGCAGCAAGTTAGGGCACATGCAGAACATGCTGACAAAAGGGTCATAGAGATGGCAGAACAGTCTGCTAGGGAAAACAATGCATTTATGAAATTTATTGAAGTTCTACATCCAACACTTCCACCAGAGACCATCCCAACTTTTGATGAATATATATCGTCGATACATTCTATATATGGTGCACCAGGTGGCAGTTCTAGTGGTGGTCAAGACGATGTACAACCTGACGATGATGATGGAGAGGAGTTTGATGCGGAAGAGGAGGGAGAGGAGGAGGGCGAGGCGGAGGAGGAGGGCGAGGTGGAGGGAGAGGGCGAGGAGGAGGGCATTGAGGAGGGTGAGGATGATGATGGGGATGAGGACGAGGGTGATGATGATGGTGATGATGGTGATGGTGATGTGGGACAAATTGATCTGTTACATTTTTGACTAATATTACTGAGATTTGATGTTTAATCTATTCTAGTTGTTGGTTTTATCCAGACCCGTAGTATAGTATT
Organism: Viscum album; assembly: GCA_963277665.1. Taxonomy (NCBI): domain Eukaryota; kingdom Viridiplantae; phylum Streptophyta; class Magnoliopsida; order Santalales; family Viscaceae; genus Viscum; species Viscum album. Next base: position 521,217,949 of record OY728141.1, read on the forward strand.
GGAGTTGAGTTATTTTTATATATTTTCTGTTTTCATGGATGTTGATGTCTTTTAGTGGTTGCGGTGTATCTTGAGCATGTTTATAGAGTTTTGTGTGTTTGGGAACTCCCTGGAAAACCCCCTCTTTCCTGGACCCTAGACAACCCCCCACCATCCTCCTTGGACCCCGAAAATCCCCCCAGACAGCCCCCCGGACAGGCCCCTGGACAGCCCCCCACCCTCCTCCTTGGTCCCCGGACAACCCCCGAGACACCCCCAAACATTCCCCCAAATAGCCCCCCAGACATCCCCCACCCTCCTCCCTGGACCCCGAACAACCCCCCGTACAGCCCCCCACCCTCCTCCTTGGTCCTCGGACAGCCCCCCCACCCTCCTCCCTGGACCCCCAGATAGCCCCCCACCCTCCTTGATTTCACATGCCTTTTTTTTATTTCTATGATCATGCAATTTTATTTAGGATTATTCCATTTTTGTATGTATTGAATTATATGAATGTCTTGGTAAGCTTATTAGCTCATGCTCATCAAATGCATGTGATGATATGCATTAATTTGAATACAAAGCCTTGTTGTACATTCTCCATGTTATGTGAATTATGCCTTGTTTTATTTGGTTTACTTTTCAATTGTTAGGATAAGACATGGTTTACATGTTAAGGACTCATGGATAGACTCGTCATGCTCAGAGAATTTAGACTTGAAATTCCAGGATGTATGCTTTGGTTTCTAGGTGAGGGCTACCAGGATGGTTTCTATTACTCATGAGTGATATTGGTTACTTGAAGATAAACCGAGGAAATTTCTATTTTTCAAGATGGTAATACCATGCCTCAGGTGTGGCCGACACCACTCAAAATGTCTCAAGTTTATTTGAAATAAACAATATTTTAAGTGAAAATAACAACTGGCATATAGAAAACCAACCAAAAACATTCGGATTATGTTGATACTTTAGGAAAATGATCCATGTGTCATTTGTGACATGTACGATTCAACCCCATCTAAATCTGAGGTGCGGTGTGGCCGGTAGCACTCTAACTGTGTCTCTTTTGTTTAAAATGGATGGGATTTTAAGTGAAAAGAACAACTGACATACGGAAAACTGACCAAACACATTCGGATTCTATTGATACTTTATCACAATGATCCATGGGTCATATGTGATGTGTAAGATTCAACTTTGGCTCAATTCAAGGTGTGGTGTGGCCGACACCATTCGAAGTGTCTCACTTTTGTTTGAAATGGATAGCATTTTAAGTGAAAAGTACAACTGACATATGAAAAACTGACCAAACGCATTCAGATTGTGTTGATACTTTAGGAAAATGATCCTTGGGTCATTTGTGACGTTTAAGAGTGAACCCTACCTCAATCTGAGGCTCGGTGTGGTCGGCACCACTAAAAGTGTCTCAGGTTTATTTGAAATGGACAACATTTTAAGTGAAAATAACAACTAGCATACGGAAAACCGACCAAACATATTCGGATTGTGTTGATACTTTAGAAAAACGATCCATGGGTCATATGTGATTTGTATGAGTCAAACCCGCCTCAATCCTAGGCATGGTGTTGCTGGTACCACTCAAAGTGTCTTTCTTTTGTTTAAAATGAACATCATTTTAAGTGAAAACAACAACTGACATACGAAAAACCGACCAAACGCATTCAGAATGTGATTATGTTTTAGGAAAACATTCCATGATTCATTTTTGGCATGTATGAGTCAACCCCATATCAATCCAAGACGCGTTGTGGCCGACACCACTCAAAGTGTCTCTCTTTAGTTTAAAATGGACTTCATGTTAAGTGAAAACAACAACTAACATACGGAAAACTGACCAAACACATTCTGATTCTATTGAAACTTTAGGAAAATGATACATGGGTCATATGTGACGTGTAATAGTCAACCACGCCTCAATCCGATTCACAGTGTGACCGACACCACCCAAAGTGTATCTTATGTTTAAAATGGACAACATTTTAAGTACATACAGAATACTGACCAAACAGATTATGATTGTGTTGATACTTTATCACAACAATACATGGGTCATATGTGACGTGTAAGAGTCAACCCCACCTCAATACGAGGCATAGTGTGGCCGACACCACTCAAAGTGTCTCTCTTTTGTTTAAAATGGATAGGATTTTAAGTGAAAACAACAACTGACATACGGAAAACCAACCAAACGAATTTGGTTTCTATTGAAACTTTAGTAAAATGATCCATGAGTCATATGTGACGTGTATGAGTAAACCCTAGATCAATCCAAGGTGCGGTGTGGCCGACACCATTCGAAGTGTATCACTTTTGTTTGAAATGGATAACATTTTAAGTGAAAAGTACAACTGACATACGGAAAAACAACCAAATGCATTCAGATTGTGTTTATACTTTAGGAAAATTATACTTGGGTCATTTTTGACATGTATGAGTCAACCCCATATAAATCTAAGGTGCGGTGTGTCCGGTAGCACTCTAACTGTGTCTCTTTTGTTTAAAATGGATGGGATTTTAAGTGAAAAGAACAACTGACATACGGAAAACCAACCAAACGCATTCGGATTCTGTTGATACTCTATAACAATGATCCATGGGTCATATGTGACGTGTATGAGTCAACCCTGGATCAATATGAGGCATGGTGTGGCTGGCACCATTCTACGTGTCTCACTTTTTTTAAATGGATAACATTTTAAGTGAAAAGTAAAACTAACATACGAAAGACTGACCAAAAGGATTCGGATTGTGTTGATACTTTAGGAAAATTATCCTTGGGTCAATTTTGATGTGTACTAGTTAAACCTACATCAATCCAAGGCCTGGTGTGACCGGCACCACTCAAAGTGTCTCAGGTGTATTTGAAATGGACAATATTTTAAGTGAAAATAACAACTAGCATACGGAAAACTGACCAAACACATTCGGATTGTGTTGATACTTTATAAAAATGATCCATGGGTCATATGTGACATTTATGAGTTAACCTCTCCTCAATAAGAGGCGCAGTGTTGCCAGCACCACTCAAAGTGTCTTTCTTTTGTTTAAAATGGACATCATTTTAAGTAAAAACAACAACTGACATACGAAAAACTGACCAAACGCATTCAGAATGTGTTGATGCTTTAGGAAAATGTTCCATGAGTCATTTGTGACGTGTAAAAGTCAACCCTATCTCAATAAAAGACACATTGTGGCTGGAACCACTCAAAGTGTCTCTCTTTAGTTTAAAATGGACTTCATGTTAAGTGAAAACAACAACCGACATACAAAAAACTGACCAAACACATTATGATTCTGTTTAAACTTTAGAAAAACGTTCCATGAGTCATTTTTGATGTGTAAGAGTAAACTCTTCCTCAATCCAAGACCCAGTGTGGCCGGCACCACTCAAAGTATCTCAGGTTTATTTGAAATGGACAACATTTTAAGTAAAAATAACAACTAGCATACGGAAAACTGACCAAACACATTCTTATTGTGTTGATAATTTAGAAAAATGATCCATGGGTCATATGTGACGTGTATGATTCAACCCCATCTCAATCCGAGGCACGGTGTTGCCGACACCACTCAAAGTGTCTTTCTTTTGTTTAAAATGGACATAATTTTAAGTGAAGACAACAACTGACATACAAAAAACCAACCAAATGCATTTGGAATGTGTTTATGCTTTATGAAAATAATTAATGAGTCATATGTGACATGTACGAGTCAACCTCATCTCAATCCAAGACGCGGTGTGGCCGTCACCACTCAAAGTGTCTCTCTTTAGTTTAAAATGGACTTCATGTTAAGTGAAAACAACAACTGACATACGGAAAACCAACCAAACGCATTCGGATTCTCTTGAAACTTTAGGACAATGATACATGGGTCATATTTGATGTGTAAGAGTCAACCGTGCCTCAATCCGAGTCGTAGTGTGGCCTAAACCACCCAAAGTGTCTCTTATGTTTAAAATGGACAACATTTTAAGTACATACGGAAAACCGACCAAACAAATTATTATTGTGTTGATAATTTAGAAAAACGATCCATGGGTTATATGTGAAGTGTAAAAGTCAACCTCGACTCAATCCGAGTCATGGTGTGGCCAGTACCACTCAAAGTGTCTCTCTTTTGTTTAAAATGGACACGATTTTAAGTGAAAACAACAACTTACATACGGAAAACTGACCAAACGAATTCAGTTTCTGTTGAAACTTTAGGAAAATGATCCATGGGTCATATGTGACATGTAATAGTCAACCCCGACTTAATCCGAGGTGCAGTGTGGCCGACACCAACAAAAGTGTCTCTCTTTTGTTTCAAAAGGACATCATTTTAAGTGAAAACAACAACTGACATACGGAAAACTGACCAAACGCATTTTTATTCCATTGAAACTTTAGGTAAACTATCCATGAGTCATATGTTATGTGTAAGAGTCAACTAATCTTCAATAAGAGGTACAGTGTGGCCGGTATCACTCTAACTGTGCCTCTTTTGTTTAAAATGGATGTGATTTTAAGTGAAAAGAACAACTGACATACAAAAAACCAACCAAACGCATTAATATTCTATTGATACTTTATAACAATGATCCATGGGTCATATGTGACGTGTAAGAGTCAGCCCCAGCTCAATCCGAGGCGTGGTGTGGCCGACACCATTCGAAGTGTCTCACTTTTGTTTGAAATGGATAACATTTTAAGTGAAAAATACAAATGACATATGGAAAAATGACCAAACGCATTCGTATTGTGTTTATACTTTAGTAAAATTATCCTTGGGTCAATTTTGACATGTAAGAGTCAACCCCACCTCAATACGAGGCCCGGTGTGGCCGACACCACTCAAAGTGTCTCAGGTTTATTTGAAATGGACAATATTTTAAGTGAAAATTACAACTAGCATACGAAAAACTGACCAAACGCATTCATATTGTGTTGATAATTTATCAAAACAATCCATGGGTCATCTGTGACACGTGCTAGTTATCCCCTCCTCAATAAGAGGCATGGTGTTTCCGGCACCACTCAAAGTGTTTTTCTTTTGTTTAAAATGAACATCATTTTAAGTGAAAACAACAACTGACATACGGAAAACTGACCAAACGCATTCGGAATTTGTTTATGCTTTAGGAAAATGTTCCATGAGTCATTTGTGACGTGTATGAGTCAACTCCGTCTCAATCCAAGATGCGGTGTGGCCGACACCACTCAAAGTGTCTCTTTTTAGTTTAAAATGGACTTCATGTTAAGTGAAAACAACAACTGACATACGAAAAACTGACCAAACACATTCTTATTCTATTGAAACTTTAGGAAAACATTACATGAGTCATTTGTGACATTTACGAGTCAACCCAGCCTCAATTTTAGGACCAGTGTGGCCGACACCACTCAAAGTGTCTCAGGTTTATTTGAAATGGACAACATTTTAAGTAAAAATAACAACTAGCATACGGAAAACTGACCAAACACATTCGTATTGTGTTGATACTTTAGAAAAATGATCCATGGGTCATAAGTGATGTGTAAGAGTAAACCCCACCTCAATCCGAGGCACGGTGTTGCTGGAACCACTCAAAGTGTCTTTCTTTTGTTTAAAATGGACATAATTTTAAGTGAAAACAAAAATTGACATACAGAAAACTGACCAAACGCATTTGGAATGCGTTTATGCTTTAGGAAAACTATGAATGAGTCATATGTGACATGTACGAGTCAACCCCATCTCAATCCAAGACGCGGTGTGGCTGGAACCACTCAAAGTGTCTCTCTTTAGTTTAAAATGGTCTTCATGTTAAGTGAAAACAACAACTGACATACGGAAAACCAACCAAAAACATTAGTATTCTATTGAAACTTTAGGAAAAATATCCATGGGTCATATGTGACGTGTACGAGTCAACCAAACCTCAAGCCGAGTCGCAGTGTGGCCAAAACCACTCAAAGTGTCTCTTATGTTTAAAATGGACAACATTTTAAGTACATACAGAAAACCGACCAAATGGATTCTGATTGTGTTGATACTTTAGAAAAACGATCCATGGGTCATATGTGATGTGTACGAGTCAACCCATCCTCAATACGAGGCGCGGTGTGTCCGGCACCACTCAAAGTGTCTCTCTTTTGTTTAGAATGGACTTAATTTTAAGTGAAAACAACAACTGACATACGGAAAACTGACCAAACACATTAGGAATGTGTTGTTTCTTTAGGAAAATGATCCATGAGTCATATTTTATGTTTAAGAGTCAACCCCGCCTCAATATGAGACCCGGTGTGGCCGACACCACTAAAAATGTATCTCTTTTGTTTCAAAAGGAAATCATTTTAAGTGAAAACAACAACTGACATACAGAAAACCGACCAAACGCATTCAGATTCTGTTGAAAATTTAGGAAAATGATCCATGAGTCATATGTGATGTGTAAGAGTAAACCCAGCCTCAATCCGAGGTGCAGTGTGGCCGGAACCATTTGAACTATCTCTCTATAGTTTAAAATGGACAACATTTTAAGTGAAAACAACAACTGACATACGGAAAACTGACCAAACGCATTCAGATTCTGTTGAAACTTTAGGAAAAAGTTAAATGAGTCATTTTTGACATGTATGAGTCAAACCCACCTCAATACGAGGCCCAGTGTGGCCGGAACCACTCAAAGTGTCTCAGGTTTATTTGAAATGGACAACATTTTAAGTGAAAACAACAACTGACATACGGAAAACCGACCAAACACATTTGGATTCTGTTGAAACTTTAGGAAAACGATTCATGGGTCATATGTGATGTGTAAATTTCAAATTAGCCTCAATACGAGGCACGTAGTGGCCGGCACCACTTGAAGTGTCTCTCTATAGTTTAAAATGGACTCCATTTTAATTGAAAACAACAATTGACATACGATAAACCAACCAAACACATTAGGATTCTGTTGAAACTTTAGGAAAAAGATCCATGGGTCATATGTGACGTGTAAGAGTCAACCGAGCCTCAATAATAGTCATATTGTGGCCGGGATCACTCTAAGTGTCTCTCTTTTGTTTAAAATGGACAACATTTTAAGTACATATGGAAAACCGACCAAACAGATTCTGATTGTGTTGATACTTTAGCACAATGATCCATGTGTCATATATGATGTTCATGAGTCAAAATAACCTCAATACGAGGCACGATGTGGCCGGTATCACTCAAAATGTATGTATTCTGTTTAAAATGGACATCATTTCTAGAAAAAACACATTTAAATGTGTATGTTTAAATAAATTATGTATGTTTATAATTAAGTTACGAATTCTGATTTAATTATGGATGTGTATAGTTCCAGATGCATTATATGTTAAATTTTTATGAATTTGTTATGTATATGTATGTGTTATTTGGTTATTGTAGGTACATTAATCAAAGAGGAGATCAGATAATTACCTGAATGGATAGACACCCTACCAGTGCTATGCAAATTGCAGGCTGCTGTGCAATTTTCACAGCATAGCCTATGCCAAAAGTTTCAAATTGTTGGCATAGGGTTCATTGAAAAGTTTTTACCAATGGTTAAAAGGGAACCTTTGGTAAAAATACATTCCCAATGGTTTCTAGAACCGTTGGGAACCATGGTAAAATGTTGGTTTTGCCAACGGTTCAGGGGAAACCGTTGGGAAAAACTTTTCCCAACAGTTCCCAAAACCGTTGTGATAGGATAATTTTTATAACCTATACCAACGGTTCTATGTAAACCATTGGGAAAATCTATCCCAATGGCTTACTTACCTACGGTTCACAGAACCGTTGGTATAAGGTATACCAACAGTTCTGTGGCCTTTTCCAACGGTTCAGAACTGTTGGTAAATCATCCTTTTCTAGTAGTGAAACCACTTTCTTAGAAATATCCTGCTGGGAATCATTGGAAATATTGGAATGAATTTGCACAAGATCAAGAACTCTATCACTGTTCTTGATAACTTCAAAGAAATAAGTCACATTGAAGCCACTTAAAGCAGTCTGAATCTCTTCTTGGACTATAGATCTGAGCAAAGAACTGTCCAAGGCAGGTGTATAGGATTCACCAGAGGGATGAGAAGCTTTGACGGATGTGGTTAGAGACTTCAGCTGATTCAATACCTTTTAAAGATAGCCAGTGTACTCATCAGTGAGTTTATTGAGGTTCACCACAGGCTCTCTCATTTATTTCAACAATTGTTTGTGCCTTTATGCAATCTTTTCATCAAAGGATAACATGTAAGGGTGAATATGAGACACAAAATCTCAAGAGATTTGAGAAACAGTGGATTCTAGAGAGGCATCAACAGGTTCTGATCTGAAATGCAGCTCTTTCTACATATCTTAAACCATGCTTCTCAGGGTTGAGACTTCATTACTCAGAAAATTATTTTCAACTCAAACTTCTTGAATTTAATGGAGCATTTTAGGTTGGATCTGCCAGATAATTTTCTCCAAAAGCAGTGAGGCATATCTCTCACTCATATTTGTTACATTTTGAGGTTGGGAGTTCATAAGTTTCTGAACTCCAACTAATAGAGTGTCTCTAAATTCCTTAAAATTGTTTTTACTAACATAGGACAACTGTTCAGGTAGAGGTTCAGGTGCAGGAATTGGTACAGGGGCAGGTTCTGGTTCTGGTTCCTTTTTAGGGGCAAAGATAGAAACTGACTTCAACTGAAATAGTGAGGAGATATCAAGCCCGGTTGTAGTGATCTGATGAGACTCACTCACATCATAAAATCTAGGGAATTTTTACTGAGTTTCCATAGGACTAGACTCAGTCGGATGTGATGCTTCATCAGTCTCAAGATTTTGGGTTTCCTCCCCCTCAACAGATGCTTCCTTTTCAGGATTCAGAGGCTCAGGAGCTTGGTCTAAATCTACAAGTTCATCTCTAAGTTCCTCAATCATCTCTTGTCTAGCCAACTGAAAGGATATCTCCATCCTCTCTTCAGTAGAGGGTATTATTTCAGGAATAGGTTGTTCATCAGAGAGTTCTTACAAATTTTATTCTTGCATAATAGGGAGTTCTTCAAAATTTGCTTCTTCCATAATAGGGAGTTCTTCTAGATTGACTTCTTGTACACCAGGGAGTTCTTCCAGAACAGGCTCTTCCATGGCTTGCTGTTTAGGTTCTGTCACAACTGATTCTTTTCCAGCCTCGGGTTGGATTTCCAAATTGACATCATTTCTAGGGTTAGGAACTTCTTCTTCAAGAAAAACAGGAGGAACAATAGTCCTTTATTCCTCAATAACAACTTCTTCCCTATGAGGTACTTCAGCCTCTTCTTCTGCTTCTTCTAAATACTCACCAAGTTCATCTGGTTCCAAACTAGGATCAGAAATGTCTTTCAGCCTTGATGGATAATCCACAAGATTAAACTTCTCATAAATATTATCGTTGTATTCCACCCACTCCTTTTTCCAAGGGTTCCAGTTTATCATCATTCTCCTGATGGTGGATTTAGAGAGACAATACTCACAGTCCATAAGCACTTCTTCATTGGGTACAACTACTCCTTTGGAAATAAGCATGGCTGAAATCAGTCGAGAGTAGAATAGAGAGGTGGATTTGGATGTAACCTTGATCAATTCACACATATGGTGAATGATGTACTTGTATAGGTTGATTTTGTATCTATTCTTCATAAGATGAATCAGAAACACATCTTGATACTTTAATATAGAAAAGTCACCTTTCCTTGGGCTAACCAGATTTTGAACAAATTTAAACAACAACCTTGTTTCCCCATCAAGTTCAGCAGTTATGACCCTTCTCTTGGTGCCATTCTTGGTTAGGGTTTTCAGAGCATCTTCAAGGTCAAAGAAAACTGTTGTAGGTGGGGGTTATCTCTGATAATCATCACAAATTCCTTCGTGAGGTATCCTAAGGCATGCATCCCATAAACTCGATGAGAAGGAGCATCTTTGGCCATTAATCTAGCTCCTCGCAACATAGCTTTCACCAGAGTCAAAAGAAAACTGTGTGTACTGGTAGAACTGAGAAACTAACCTCGGATAAATGGTTCTATCCTCCTTTGAGAACCATTCTAACCAACCTTGTTATTTTAACACTTTTAGGACTAGATATTTTCTAGACAAGAGCCATTCAGGGCAAATTTCTTTTTCAGGAACAACACTTAGATTTAACAGGTTTGGATTCAACGTTCCTTCGGGTGTCAGCTTGGGTGCTATCTTCTTCTTATTTGGGTGGCACTTCTCAGGTGTGGATGACGATGGTCGCTTCATTCTTTGCATCCACTGAAGGTCAAGAGAGAGAGAGAGAGAGAGGGTTGCAAGGTTGAGAGGGTTCAAAACTAGTGAGTAGGAGAAAGTCTGAGTGAAGAACCAAGTGAAACTCTTTGTTTTATCATTTGGGAATGTCAAACATCACAAAAATAAAAATGCAGGAAAGTAAAAGAGGTGAAATAAAAATTACCACGATATGGGTTTAAAGAAAATCATAAATAATTTTCACGGTGAGACAGTGAAGGGTTGTTACGGTGAGACAGTGATCGGTCGTCACGGTGCGACAGTAAATGGTCTTTACGGTGAGACAATAAGTGGTCATCACGGTGAGACAACAAGTGGTCATCACGGTGAGACAACAAGTGGTCATCATGATGAGACAACAAGTGGTCATCACGGTGAGACATAAAATGTCAGACCGTGAGTACAAAGTGCTAATGGTGAGACCACAAACATGAGAGACAATAACTTAGAAACCGTAATCATGAAACAGTAAAGTAAAACATAGTAAAATATTGAACATTAAGACAAGTAAGATATCTATTTGATATTTATCATGCCAAGGTCATGTATGATGTAGTCTAGTCTCTCAGAATTTAATGGTTTAGTGAATATATCAGCAAGTTGATATTCAGTACCAATGAATTCCAAGGTAATATCACCTTTTTGATAATGATCTCTCAAAAAGTGATGTATTACATCAATATGTTTTGTCCTAGAATGTGAAACAAGATTTTTTGAGATGTTAATAGCACTTGTGTTGTCACAATTTACTGGTACATGTCTGAATTGATATCCATAATCTAGTAATGTGTGTTTCATCCACAAATTTGTGCACAACAACTGCCAGAAAATATGTATTCAGCTTCTACAGTAGATAATGAAACATAATTTTGTTTCTTACTACACCATGATACTAGTGACTTGAATAAAAGGTGACATGTTCCAAAGGTTCTCTTTCTATCTAACTTACAGCCACCGAAGTCAGAATCAGAATAACTAACTAGTTCAAATGATTGTCCTTTAGGATAGAAAAATCCTAGATTGGGTGTATGCTTGAGGTATTTGAAAATTCTCTTTACAACATTTAAATGAGATTCTTTAGGATTTTCTTGAAAATGAGCACACATACACACACTAAACATAATGTTCGGATGACTAGCAGTTAAGTAGAGTAAACTTCCAATCATTCCTCTATAAGTGGTTTGATCAACAGATTTTCCATCTTCATCAAGATCCAACTTATAGGTGGTACTCATGGGAGTGTCACTACTTTTAGTGCTATCCAATCCAAAACGTTTTAGAAGATCTCTAGTGTATTTACTTTGATTTAAAACAATTCCATCATTATTTTGAAATATTTTAAATCCAAGAAAGAATTTTAGTTCACCCATTAAGCTCATTTCAAATTTGTTTTGCATCATTTTAGAAAAATCAATACATAATAATTTTTTTGAAGATCCAAAAAAAATATCATCTACGTAGATTTGAACAACTAAAAAATTATTAGAAATTCGTTTTATAAAGAGGGTAGGATCAACTATTCATTTTGTAAAACCTTTGGAAATAAGAAAAGTACTTAATCTATCATACCAAGCTCTTGGAGATTGTTTTAAACCATATAAATCTTTTGATAGTTTGAAAATATGATTTGGAAAATGAGGATTTGTAAATCCAGGGGGTTGTTCAACAAAGACATCCTCAGCTATATACCCATTTAAGAATGCACTCTTAACATCCATTTGATATAGTTTGAAATTCAGATGTGCAGCATAGGCAAGTAGGATTATAATGGCTTCAAGTCTGGCTACTGGAGAAAAGGTCTCCTCATAGTCAATTCCTTCTTCTTGACTATAGCCTTATGAAACTAATCTAGCCTTGTTCCTAACTATATTTCCAGCTTCATCTACCTTATTTCTAAACACCCATTTAGTGCCTATAATGAAAGTGTCCTTGGGTCTTTCAACAAGTTTTCGAACTTTGTTTCTTTCAAACTGATTAAGTTCTTATTGCATAGCCATTACCTAAAATTAATCATTGATGGCATCATCAATGTTTTTAGGTTCAAGTTGTGACAAGAAGGCTTGATGTTCAACCTGTTTTCTAAGAGAAGCTCTAGTTTGTGTTCCTTTCTCTAAGTCTCCTACAACAACATCTAAGGGATGGTTTTTAAGGGTTCTAACCTTTCTAGAAAAAGAGGGACTAGTGATTTCAGGTTCATCAACAGATTATGGTTCATTTTGACTCGATTGAAGAGAATTTCCAGAATTGGAAGTATTCGAAGATTCTTTCACAGATAAATTTGAGGAATTTGAGTTGATGTTAAAATTTGATACATCATCCTCCAGATTTTCTAGGATGGTTCTAGGCTCATGTGGATCTGTTTCATCAAACTTGATATGAACAGATTCTTCCACACATTTAGTTCTTTTATTTAATACTCTATAATCTTTACTTAATATTGAGTAACCTAGGAAAATTCCTTCATCACTTTTGGATGCAAATTTGTCAAGATTATCCTTAGTGTTGAGAATAAAGAATTTTCAACCAAAAACTCTAAAATAATTAACCTTAGGCTTCCTATTGTTCCAGAGTTCATACGAGGTCTTTTTGAGAATTGGTCTAATCAAGACTCTATTGATTATGTAGCATTTTGTATTGACAGATTCAGCACAAAAGTAAATAGGTAATTCATATTCACTTAGCATTGTTCTAGAAATTTCTTAAAAGGTTCTATTTATTCTTTCTACAACACCATTTTGATGAGGTGTTCTAGGGCCAGATAAATTGTTACTATAACCATTTTGTGAGAAAAAGGATTCAAACTCTTGATTTTCAAACTCACGACCATGATCACTTCTTAAAGATTTAATTTTAAGGCCACTAAGGTTTTCTACAGACTTGGAATACTTAGTAAAATAAGAGTAGGCTTCACTTTTGTGAGCCATGAATAAGGTCCAGGTATATATAGAAAAATCATCTACTAGAACATAAAAATAGTGCTTCCCGTTTAAACTAGAAACTCTATATGGTCCAAACAAATACATGTGAACCAATTCAAGAGGTTGAGAAGTAGAAACTTCTTTCTTTGATTTGAAAGAGATTTTTTGTTGTTTTCCCTTTTGACAAGGGTTACACACTTTGTCATTTGGAAACTCAAGTTTGGGTAAGTCTTTAACTAGTCCTTTTATAGTTAGCTTTCTAAGGGAGTGAACATTACAGTGTTCTAGTCTCTTATGCTAGAGCCAAGATTCTTTATGAAATACACATAAGAATGAAGCATTTTGAGAGGCCAATGAATCTAAATTAACAGAATAAATGTTCTCATTCCTTGATGCAAAAAATACTAATTCATCTTTAGAATTAAAGACATTATAGGCATCATTTTCAAATTTAACATGATATCCATCATCACATAATTGTGAGATACTAAGAAGATTATATTTTAAGCCATTAACAAATAGTATTTTATAAATTAAAATCAAATCAGAGTTACCAATCTGGCCTAAGCCAATGATCTTCCCTTTGGTATTGTCACCAAATGTGACATGTCCTCCATATACTTTTATTAGATTCTTGAAGCATGAGTAGTCTCCTGTCATGTGCCTTGAACATCCATTGTACAAGTACCATAGATTCTTGTAGGAGCTCTTTAAGCAGATTTCCTATAACATGATCAAGTAAAGACATATTTTGGTAACCATACTTGTTTGGGTCCAGTAACATTAGTAATAAGTGATTTAGGAACCCATATTTGTCTCATAGGTTTCCTATAAGAATTATGTAAAGTGTTTGAAAAATAAATTGTATTTGGTCCACAAAAACTTGAAACAATAGAGTATGTATCATGACTAAAGCTAGATGAGTTGTGTCCAGAACTGGGAACAAAAATATATGTCCTAGACTTGGAAATAAAATTCATTCTACCAAGGTTTCTTTTACCAGATTGATAACCAACGCCAGTATTATATTTAGGGACAATTTGTTTTCCTAACATTTGGGTAAGGGTATTTTTCCCATTAGTAAACTTTTTGAAGTCACTTTTTAATTTCTCATTATACATTTTTAATTCATTGTTTTCTTTGATTAGCTGATCATTTTTCTCCTTTTCAGTAGTAAGTTCAGATTTAACATTTGTAGTGAGAGCATGTTGTTTCTTCAATGATTTATATTTATCTTTTAATTCATTGCATGTCTCTTCAAGAATGTTACAGTATTCAAACATTTCTTCATTAGTAATATTTTCAGAGTCACTTTCCTCTTTAGAATAGTATGAATTATGTACATAAGAGTTCAGTGTTACCTCAGATGTGTTTTTCATAAAACACATATTGGCTTTGTTAGCCTGTTCATCACGTGATGTCTCTGAGTCACTTGAACTATCCTCAGAGGCACTCCAAGTTGCTTTCATTTCCTTTTTTTACTTTTTGTCCTTATCCTCATACTTATTCTTATATTTGAGCTTTGGACAATCAGCCTTTATATGTCCTTTTCGTTTACATTCATAGTATACAATATCATCAGTTTTATCACTTCTTTTCTAGTCCTTTTTCTAGTTTCCTTTTTAATCATACTTTCCCTTGAAGTTAGGATTTCTGAAAAAGTTATTCTTTTTGTTAAATAATTTGAATCTTCTGGCCAATTGAGCCATCTCCTCATCACTATCAGGTGATGATTGTTCAATGGTGGAACTTTCTACAGGAGCTTCCAGTTTCCCTTTGTATTTGTGCTTCGAGAAGGTGGTCTTGAATGCTACATATTTCCTCTTTGGTTCATCCTCCTCTTCTTTGTTGACTTTCATCTCTTCCTCATACATCATCAGTTTCCCAATGAGTTATTTTACAGGTAGCTTGCTGATGTCACACGATTCTCTAATTGAGACAGAGGTTCCCCTCTATCTATCAGGAAAACACCTAAGAATTCTCACGATCTGTTCTTTGGCAGTGACTTCTCTTCCAAGAGAAATCATTGTGTTGACAATCTCATTGAACCTAAGATACATGTCAGAAATAGGCTCATCAGGTTTCATCTTAAAATTATCATATTTTATAGTATAATTATTAATTCTCGTCTCCTTTACACTATATGTGCCTTTATGTGAGACAGACAAGGTATCCCAAATTTTATGGGCAGTTTTACAATCAGAAATCCTATTAAATTATTCATCTCCTAAGGAACAGTACAGAGCATTCATGGATTTGAAATTTTTATTTTAAGTAAGTTTTGTAGGTTCATCCCATGCAATTCTATCAGCCACATGAAGTTTGTATTCATCTATAATTGATGACCAAATTTCAAATCTCATACTCTCTAGATGCATTTTCATTTTAATTTTCCATTGCGCATAGTTGGTTCCATTAAATAATGGTGGTCTATTGGTTGCAACACCTTCCAATCTATTATCCATACTAACAAATTACTTTAAAAGAGCTAGAAATTTAGAATTAATAGAAATTTACAGATCTTTAAAGTACAACTACAATCAAAGTTGAGTAAGATTACACAGAGTCTTAATAAAGTTCCCTCTGATACCAAATGTTGGTTGGATTAGTTTACTCAAGAGGGGAGGGGTGAATTGAGTAACTATAAAAATTTCTGTTACAAAAATATTATTTTAAAAGAAATGGTTTTCCCAAAAATAGATACAACCCAGTTAATAAAGGTTATACTGTTATAAGAGTTTGACCGTTAAAACAACTTCTTAGAAGATTGATTAATTCTCAGTAATCTTAATATGTATTATTAATATTACTTTTGAAGTTATCCTACTAAGACAAATTAGTTATAACTTCTTTCCAAGACTAACTATCAAAGTGAAATTAGAGTTTTCTGGATTATGCAATAAAGAAGTAAAATAGAGAAAACTAAATTTAAATAGCACATCGGATATAAAACAAGTGGTTCAGTCTCAAGCCGAGACCTAATCCACTCCACTTGGTGATCACCTGCCACCAAGAAGTTTATATAAATAAACTTTTATCCACACCCTGGATCAGGGTTAACAACAGTACACAGACTGTCTAGGTCACACAGGAACCTCTTCCACAATTTTCGTGGGTAAACAAAAATAATAACTAGGCCACATAGGTACCTCTTCCACAGTTTTCGTGGGTAAACAAGAGTATAAAGAGTTTGGTGTAAGGATTTACAAATCCTTCAGTTTAGAACCAGATTTAGTGTGTGTATGGAATATACATAGTATACACACTGCTCAAAATTAAGTAAAAGAATCACTAAGAGAGAGTAGATATGAGTTTTGAGTGCTCTAGTGATTTGAAGTGCAGCTCTGGACTCCTTTGATTTAGCAGAAATGCTTCTGAGTCCTTCTCTGGTTTTTGTCTTGAAAAACAGAGGGTCGCGATTCAGCTTGTGTTCTCCACGAGCTTTGACAATGTGAAGATGTTCTCTGGATTCCAGTGTACTTCGTATGTTCTTCAGCAGAGTCGGATTGCATGCATGTGAAAATGCTTTCTTTGAAAATCTTGAAAAGTGTTCTTCGTGTTCGTGCTCACAGGCTTGTTTTTCGTTCAGTATCGCGCATTGTGGTTGTTGGGCACTCTCCACTCTTTATCTTTGAATGCATGTGTTTTAGCCGACATGTTCCATGTGTTTTGTGCCTCATAACTCATACTATGTCAAAAAAGAAACATTAATTATGCTAGTGCATTAAAGGCATCAAATATGACCATTAAGAATTAAATTGAAAGACGACAAAATAGTTTACGAAACAGTGTCATAGTAAGTTGAGAAAACAATGTATCCTTCATGGTGTCTGAGTGTTATGGTCTGAGTGTCATGGTGTCTTGTTCACGGTGTCTGATCTTCATGGTGTCTGGCTAACTGTGTTTGGATTCATGGTGTCAAGGTTATGGTGTCTGGCTAACTGTGTCTGGCTTCACAGTGTCAGGCTTATGGTGTCTGGTACTTAGGAAAATAAATGTATTCAGACTTAAACAGTAATATGCATGAAATGGATTGAGCTTAACCATTATAAATCACGAGTTAACTTGAAACATAAATACACATGATTGGATATAATTTATAGTAGTTAACTAGGTTGAATGAGATTTGTGATTATTAAGGAGATTTGGGACCATTAACGAGACTTGTGATAATTAATGAGATTTGTGATCATTAAAACATGATTAATACATGAGGAGTCCAACACAATATAAATGGATTTTCTCAGTTTTCAGTATGTCACTTATTTCTTTTACTAAAATTAATGTCAATTTTAAATAAAAAGACAACTTTGAGTCATATCGGTAACACTGTGCGTATGATTGATATGTGAGTTATTCCTACACATCAAAAATTACTCATGGATCATTGTACTAAATTATCAAAATAATAAAAATGTGTTTTCTTGGTTTTTAGTATATCACTTGTTCTTTTTACTAAAATTAATGTCAGTTTTAAATAAAAAGGCACACTTCAAGTTATATAGGTCACATCGTGCGTTTGATTGAGGCGAGTTTGATTCATAAAAATTATAAATGACTTATGAATCATTTTACTAAAGTATAAAAACAATACTAATTTTTTTTCTCAATTTTCAGTATGTCACTTTTTCTTTTTACTAAAATTAATGTCAATTTTAAATAAATAGACACACTTGGAATCACATTGGTCACATTGTGAATCATATTAAGGTGAAACTGATTAATCCACATCAAAAATGACTTATGGATCATTTTTATAAACTATAAAAACAATTCGAACGTTTTTATAAGTTTTTAATATGTCACTTGTTATTTTTACTAAAATTAATGTCAATTTTAAATAAAAAGACACACTTCAAGTTATATCGATCATACCATGCATTGGATTGAGGTGAGGTTTATTCCTGCACATCAAAAATTACACATGGATTGTTTTTCTAAAGTATCAAAATAATCTTAATGCATTTTCTTGGTTTTAAGTATGTCACTTGTTTTATTTAATAAAATTAATATAAATTTTAAATGAATAGACACACTTGGAAATATACCGGTCACACTATGCATCAGATTGAGGTGAAGATAATTTTTACACAACAATAATGAATTATGGATCATTTTTATAAAGTATAAAAACAATCTGAATGCGTTTACTAAGTTTTTAGTATGTCACCTGTTCTTTTTACTAAAATTAATGTCAATTTTAAATAAAAAGACACAATTCGAGTTATTATGGTCACACCATGCATAAAATTGAGGTGTGGTTGATTTATACATGTCAAAAATTATTCATGGTTCATTTTCCTAAAGTATAAAAACAATCTGAATGTTTTTCTCAGTTTTCAGTATGTCACTTTCTCTTTTTACTAAAATTAATATCAATTTTAAATAAATAGACACACCTAGAATTATACTGATCACACTGTGTGTTGGATTGAGGTTTAGTTGATTCATACATGTCAAAAATTACTTATGGATCATTTTACTAAAGTATCAAAACAATCTGAATATATTTTCCTAGTTTTCAGTATGTCACTTGTTCTTTTTACTAAAATTAATGTCAATTTTAAATAAAAAGACACACTTCGAGTTATACTGATCACAATATACATTGGATTGGGGTATGAGTGATTCCTACATGTTAAAAATGAATTATGGGTCACTGTACTAAAGTATCAAAACAATATGAATGTTCTTTATCAGTTTTCATTATGTTACTTATTCTTTTTACTAAAATTAATGTCAATTTTAAATAAATAGACACACTTTGGATTATACCAACCACATAGTGCGTTGGATTGAGGTATGTCTAATTCCTACACATAAAAAGGAAATTATGTATCATTTTACTAAAGTATAAAAACAATATGAATGTGTTTGCTCAGTTTTCAGTATGCCACTTGTTCTTTTTACTAAAATTAATGTTAATTTTAAATAAAAAGACACACTTCGAGTTATAACGGTCACACCATGCATCATATTGAGGTTTGGTTGATTCTTAAACATTATAAATGACTTATAAATTATTTTTTAAAGTATCAAAACAATATAAATGTATTTTCTCAATTTTCAGCATGTCACTTGTTTTTTTACTAAAATTAATGTCAATTTTAAATAAATAGACACACTTATAATTATATCGGTCACACCGTGTGTTGGATTGAGGTGTGTATGATTCCTACACATAAAAAATGAATTATGGATCATTTTAATAAAGTATCAAAACAATATGAATTCATTTGCTCAGCTTTGATTATGTCACTTATCTTTTTTTTATTAAAATGTCATTTGAAACTAGAAACACACACTTTGAGTCATACCAGTCACATTGTGTGTCGGTTTGATGTGAGACCGCTTCTTAAAAATCATAACTGACTTATGAATAATTTTACTAAATTATTAATATAATCATAGTGAATTTTCTTGGTTTTCAATGAGTGACACATTTTTGAACTAAAATGTCAATTTTAAACTGATAATAGACACTTTGAGTCATACTGGTCACACCGTGTGCCGGATTGAGGTGCAATTGATTCCTACACATAAAAAATGAATTATGTATTTTTTTTATAATGTATCAAAACAATATGAATGTGTTTACTTAGTTTTCATCATGTCACTTGTTATTTTTACTAAAATTAATGTCAATTTTAAATAAAAAGACACAGTTAGAGTTATATCGGTAATACCGTGCATAATATTGAGGTGTGGTTGATTCCTACATGTTATAAATGACTTATGAATCATTTTTCTAAAGTATCAAAACAATATGAATGTGTTTTATTAGTTTTTAGTATGTAACTTGTTCTTTTTACTAAAATTAATATCAATTTTAAATAAAAAGACACATTTGGAGTTATATCGATGAAATCGTGCATCATATTGAGGTGTGATTGATTCATACATGTCAAAAATGAGTTATGGATTGTTGTTCTAATGTATCAAAATAACATGAATGCATTTACACAGTTTTCAATATGTCACTTGTTCTTTTTACTAAAATTAATGTCAATTTTAAATAAATAGATACACTGAGAATTATACTGGTCACACTGTGATTCAGATTGAGGTACAAATGATTCATACAAATCAAAAATGACTTATGGATCATTGTCTTAAAGTATCAAAATAATCTAAATATGTTTTACTAGTTTTGAGTATGTTAGTTGTCTTTTATACTAAAATTAATATCAATTTTAAATAAAAAGAACCACTTGGAGTCATACTACTCACACCGTGTGTCATATTGAGGTGTGACTAATTCCTACACATCCCAAAGTCTCAAAACAATCCTATATTAAAATGTTAACACACTTTCAATTGGATTATTTTTCAAACTCTAAACACTGCATATTGACTCGATGTTCTTAGCCGAAAAACCTTTTTCAGTTAAGAACATCGAATCAATATGCAGTGTTGCAGTTCGACAAAGAAAGGTAATAGAAAGCATGGTAACATTTTATCTCTTTTGTGGATTTTTTTGGATAGTTGAAAGAAAAATATGACTTCCCAAAGTGAAAAAAACTAAATGAGTATTAGATAAAAATTATAAGAAAATTAACTTAAAAATTGTAGATAAAATGATGACAAAATTAATTAAATAAGCAGTAGGAATTCAGCTTTTCATGATGGTTGTATGCATTATTGACCCATTTAACTGTTATCATTATCTTAGTTATAGTCTCTAAGTCCAATCTATCATAAGTATGAGCATATTCGAATAAACCACCTCAACTCGAACAAAAGAATCAACATTTATAAGAAAACAATTATTATGTGAGTAATACTAAAAAGAAATAAATTAAACATAAACATAAAATAATACATTAATTATATAGAAAATGATTTTACTATGAAAATATTAAGATTTCCTCTATGATTGAGAAGTATAGGGAACTTGAAGGAAAGTGATAAATACCAACATGGAAAGGGTGAATTTTTTTTGAGGGGGAATAAGTCTGTGGAAGTTTTGGTGTAGAAATGAATGAAAGATGGACAAAAATCTTCTAAAATAAATGAACTTTGTAAGGAATAATGAAAATAAAATCAACTTTTCATTATATAATTTTTTGGTAAAATAAATAATGTATATCATAACATCACTTTTAAATCTTCCCAAAGGGTTTCCTTCATTATAGTATATTCTTCTGCGATATTGGTAACATCATCACGTTCAGAAGACATTTTATGCATGAGTAGTCAAACATATAATTTAGATTATGTTAATACAGTAGAGAAAATATAATATTATGAAGAAAAATATTGTATATTAAAAAACACTTTAACCTTCTTTATGTTATTTGTGTACATTCTATCATCAGGTATACTGCCCATTCATTTCTAAACAAATCTATATCATCTTGTGAATATGATTTTTTCCAGTAGTCATAATAGTACTGAAAAAATAGAAATACATAAAGGGTTAATAAATATTTTAAATTAAATAATAATCATCTTCAAAAATACCTATTTGAGGATACTAGTTTGTTGATAAAATACGATCTCTCTCATAAGTTTACAAACATAAAAACCACAATCATTTCCATTTGTTTGTTTTGGACACTAAAGAAACATTGATAAAACTAATTAATTTGTTTTGATATGTGTTTGGATAGTGAAATTTTATTATATATAACCTGATACTTGTCTATTAGTAGAACTTGTCGGACTCTTTGTACGCATTGACTGTCCCCATGTCATGATTTTCACGATATTTATACATCACCCTATCATAATAAAATTCTCATTAAAACATAATATAAAATATATAACTTGAATTTTATTTCTAAAAAATTGGATTTGGTGTATTAAAAATTGACAAACGTCATCATGTGTGGTCAGTTTGTTGGGTATCCATGTAGTGAATCCATAAAATAAATCTTTGGATTATCCAAATTGACCGCAATGAGCATCCCATATTTCTTAAAAACACAAAAGGGAATAAGTAATGAAATAAATGAAAATATATTTGATATGATTAAATTGTAGAGTTTTACCCCTGCAATGTTGGTATTAATAAGAGTCTATCATCCTCAAGTTTGATTTCAAACAATTTGGACATTTTCACTATTTCATTCATTTTTTAATCTATTTCTTTTTGTTCTTTAGAAGTGGTTTGAGGAATAATGATTCCAAATTTATGTTCATGGGGCAATACCTTCAATTTGTATTGATATATACGCCTAAAAAAAGAAATGTATTTTGTCATAATTAACATAGTATATCAGGTTTTGGAAAGAAAAATCATGAAAAAATACCTCATGTATACATTTACAACTGAGACTACTAGCCATTCATAGTTGAGGATTTCCTTTACATTCACAAGAGAAATGTATTCTATAAATTCCTCTCTATATATTTATTCTTCAAAATCAACTATGTGACTACTACCATTTTGTAACTTTGTATCTGCATGAACCTTCAATGTTAGTAAATGTGGATATTGAACGGGCAAGGTAAAGGTGATTTCAGAAGATATTTTCAACCATTTGGTTGATCCTTTAGATGGTTTTGAGTCGACCTTTAATTTCACCCACTTACATTTGTTTATATGTAATAAAATTCATCAGTTCAGACCTTTTTTATTAATTGTTAAAGGTTTATCATGAAAAATAAATTGGAAATGAATACCTCCTTATTAAAATGTATTTTTACAATATCTGAAGGCCATGCAATTAATGTTCCAATAGTTTGTTCAATTGTATGAATATATTCATCATCAAGTGGAATAGCTAGATCGATGCTTTGATCATGATCTATGCTAATCACCACTCTCATATAACATGTTGGAAATTGTATGTTGTGTATAATGTCTTCTTTGATATTGAACATCGTAGTCCTCATTACAAGGTGATGGGTGAGTGTTGAAAAATATAAATCATAGTCATTTTCAACCTATAAGACATTAGTACAGGAAAGGTATCAGTGTCTGTCTGATTCGAATTTCACATAAAAAATTATTAGAATATTGATTACCTTAACTAAAATAGCTCTTTGAGGGTAATGTCTCACCTCAAAGCTGGTGGGGGTGGGTTGGGATCTTCACACACTCATTGTTCTTGAGTAGTTTCTTATCTTTGATTCCCCCATAACATTTTCTAGAAACTCATTTTACCAATGAAATTATTCTTCAAGGGTAGCTAATATTTCTTTTATCTCTACCATTTTTTATATTCATCCTCATGTTGATTTTCTCTCTCAAAATATGTTAGGAGTGTCACCCAAAATATCGCACCTTTTACACAACCATACTATTTTGACCACTTCAAGGACATCTATAGTAGGCCTTCATCCGGTACAGGTGTTGATGATTCCTGTGTTTAAGTCAGATACAAAATTTAAGAAAATAAGTAATAATTATTATGTAATAGCGATTTAAATCAAAACAAATTTTTATTATGTCATACTTACACATGTTTCCCAAACTTTTGTGTGTTTTTATCTATTAGTATCCCATATTTATTCACACATGAATCCTTACATATCACATGACATGGGATAGAAGTGGTTTTGGTTTTGGATTAATCAATATTCATATCAATATAGGAATATAATTATGTTTTTGTTTCATGTCAAATAAAAGTATTACGATAGATTTAAAATAAATACAATTTTTTTCAAGGGAAGTAGGGGTACATTTGTTTTACTAATCGTTCATAATTTTCAGAACTTAGTTTTGATTCATAAATAAAAAATTCTCAATCAAAGTGATGAATACACGTATTGTCAAACAATTTATTACCATCTACAATGTACCTAAAAAACATCTTTGCACGATGACCAGTAAACCCATCCCATGATTATTGGGTTATCAGGTGTGCATACATAATTGGTGGGTGCGGGTTTATTTTCCCTTCATCATCATTAAGATTAAATCTCATTAGAATTGTGTGAAATCCTCTGTGAATCCTTCCAACAAACATTAATACAAATTTCTTGTGGGAGTTATCTACTATAAATGTACTCTAAAAATTATGATGAAGAGTAATTCAATGATTCATTATTTTTTTAGTAAAATAAAGAAAGGATATCATAATGTTATCATGATCTCTTCCCAAATGAGTGTCTTAATCATGGTCACAACATGGTTCCACAAAGATACATCAATCGGCATGCGCTTATGAGTGATGAGTCTAATATAACTACTGAACATGGTCTTGTTGGGGTTCACAACTTGGGCTCACACATTCCATCCGAACTCAAATTTTATGTCTTTGATTTTCACTTTAATGAATTTTTCTAACGCCGTCACGCTATAAAAATCCTATTTTTTCTACATTATTGATTCTTCACCACCTACCATTTTCTCAAATTCAACATCATCAATATGTTTTTTCTACAGATTGGTAGCATCGACATGTGCAAAAGGTCATTATACCTCTGCACTGGGAGCAACAACAGGTTGAGAAACCTATTGTTCCTTAGGATTAGAAGCACCAGCACATACAAAAGGTCGTTGTTCCTCTACACTGGGAGCAACAACAAGTTGAAAAACTTGTTGTTTCTCAGGATTAGAAGCACCCACAAGTGCAGAAGTCATTATCTGCAGAAGTAATTTAACATTTAATTTGGATTACATAAATTCAGTAGCGAATATATAATAAAATGAGGCAACTCAATGCATATTAAAAAAAATATAACATGGTGATTGAACTCTCTTTTTTTAAAGGCTGAAGGGATTTGAACCCTTTATCGAGTATCCAAATCCCTTCATTGTGGTCTCCTATGACATACAAAACCCCATATACATTGGGACCACTACGAAATGATTATGACATCCCAATGAAAGGG
This sequence comes from Viscum album, assembly GCA_963277665.1. Lineage (NCBI taxonomy): Eukaryota > Viridiplantae > Streptophyta > Magnoliopsida > Santalales > Viscaceae > Viscum > Viscum album. The sequence goes on from OY728141.1 coordinate 521,242,926, forward strand.
TCATCCTCAATTGAATTTTCATCTGAACCTTTAGTGGTTTTGGTTGATAACAAAACAATTGACCACTTTTGATTTGCAAGATCTAGAACATAAAATACGTATACTACCTATGATTCCATTATAAATGGTTCTTTTTTTACCCTTACTTACTAAAATCCAATTTAATGAATCTAAATTCATCTATTTTAATAATAATCCTATTATCAACCCACTTTCATTGAAAAAACAACACTTGGAATGTTGTATAATCCAACTACCATATTTGTTTGAGGATTCCAAATTATGACATATTTGCATAAATTGGATTTATATCCTCAGTACCAGAAAATTATATACATATATAGAAGTATAAAATTATATATAATTTATAAAATAATATATATTTTAAATAAATCTTTATCTATTTTGTTTTGATTAGTTTTAGGAAAATATTTGGGGAAAAATATTTCCTTAAATACCTCCCATTTCATACTATGAACTTCTTCATTTTTCCTCATATTCATAATCAGCACCCACCATCTATCTACTTCACCTTCCAAATTCTAAATGGCTATCCATTTATTCAAAGATTGTTGATAAGAGGAACCCAAAGGGTTAGAGGACATTTTCACATGAATGAATCCATGGTGATTTGTTTCATCCATAACATGTTTTGGAGTTTGAAATGGTCCATATTATTATTCATTTCTTGAGAAATTTGAGTAAGTATTCTCATGATATTTTTCACTCCATCTCTCTTCCCATTTTTTTCCTATTGGTACAGTCACCTCATTGTCCATCACACCCATTATTATATTGGTTCATCCTGGATACAACCCTTACTAAAACCAAAAGAGTGAATCATGTGTAATAAACAATTATATATCCCAAATAAGTATTTAAAGTGACCCCACTTTTCTTACATTATTTTACATCATTTTAATGATAAAAAACATAAAAAAATTACACATCGAGGATCCAAAGGTTTAGTGTCTTGGGAAAACTAGGACCATACATAATAATTACAACATAAAGTATAAACATTTATTTAATTCTTTCTTCTCTAGCTTCTTATTGGCCCTTGAATTCTACTTAGTACAAGTAGTCACCTGAGGATATACATCAAAGAGGGGTAAGATAAAATACTAGTAAGTGGATAGATAATAACATGAAACAATATAACATGGTATGAGCATAATCATTATAATTATAACATAGGAATAAGATCATAATCATGATAGGAAACATTAAGAAAAGACTTGGAATGTTGCAATGCATAAAAATAAAGCATCATGTCTTAGTGGTCAACTACCACACACAATTGTGAACAAAGATAACATCATGTTAATGAATAATTCAATTTACTAATGAGGTTCTTCACATTACCCAATGCATTAGAGTTTTATATAATTATGTGTGCACCCGTCACATAATAACATTTACATTGTGCTATATAATTCCGGGCGCACCCGTCACATCACAACATTTACATTATCATGAATTCCACATAGAATATATATCAATATTGAACATATAGTAACCTGTGGAAAGGAATGGGTTTCATTTAATAAGAATACATTCAAAAACTTTGGGTTCCCAAATGAAATAGGGAATATCATACTTGATACAAGAATCATCAACCTTGAGTGAGAAGTAAAAGGTATGTTTTTGAAAAAAGAGTTCTTTTTGAAAACATTATGCTTGAAATAAACTCTAATGAAAAATATGTATATCCCAGAAAAGGTAATATAATGATGAAGGAATTATTTTTAAGGAATAACCATACTGAAAATGGAGTGAAAGAGGGAAAACCTAAAGAAAGAAAGTTGGGTTTGAGAATTCTCCTTACCTTGTGTCTGAATGCTTTATTTACTTTAATGTCCTGTATAATGACATTAGATTAATTAATTAACAATTAAAAAACCTTTTATACATGAACATGATTCATTATGGTTTTATTAAGTTCTTTTATGGTCATTTGGAAGAGTTAGAGAGTTTAAATTCATTATTTGGGAGTGTTCTTTTTCTTAGTTTTCATGAACAATTCACTTGTACACATGAATGGAAGTTCATGTAGAACATGGATAAAAATATACACTACTACAAAAATAGGCAAGAGAAGCACCACCTTTTATCAGTGCTAAGAAAAAAGTGATGATAAAGGTAATTCTTTATCAGCACTAATTAAAAGCGCTGATAAAACCATAGTCCCATTTTATAAAATAGGGTGCACAGTGCCCTCTATTTATCGCACCCTCAAGCTCTCGTGGGACTGTACCCCTATGAAAACTCCCCCTGATCTTCTCTTTTCTAGACCTCCGCTGTTGCTTCCCTACTCCGCCGTCGCTACCCTACTTCGCTACCGTTAGCCATACTCTGCCGTCGCTATCCCTACTCTGCCACCGCTAGCCCTACTCCTTATCCCCCCCTCGAACCCCTTCTGTGGATCCTCCTCCCCACTAACCCTACTTCTCCTCCTCCCCATTGGACCCTACTCCTCATGAACCCTACTTCAAGTTTTTGGGATTCCTTTCGATGAGGTTAGATTCTCAGCTTCCCATCTTTGATATTTTGTGATTTCTCTGCTCATCCTCATCCATTTACTTTTGTTCTTATTCTAATATTCATTATGGTGGTTTATTTTGGTTTGGTTTGGGTTGTGTTGTGTGTTTGGGATACGTTTTTAGGTCACATTCTTTCAAAAATGCACGAAGTTATTAAATTTTTACCAAGTTAATTGTTTATTACTTATAGGGTTTTGTTAAGTTATTTTCAAGATTAAGATTATTATAAATACTCTATTATAAATGTGAGTAGTGATAAGGAGAAAAGTGGTTGTTATATTTTTCAATGGATTTAAGAATTGTGTCATGGGGTGATGAGGTGGTTGTTTTATTGGAGGGTCTGATGGTGATGATTTCATAGGAATATAATATTTTTTAATGGATTATGAATTGGTTTTTTAGTTTATAATTGTTGGGGTATATATGATTCTTTTAGTGTGGAAGAGTATCCCTTGATGTTGGTAAGTTATTTAATTTTTTGGATTAAATTTATTAATTTTGATGCTTATACATGTTGAAACATTATCATGGTAAAGTGCACAGGAAGTAGAAAGAGACATGGGATAGAGTGTTGTCAAATTTCAATAGTAGGAGGTATTGATTTTTATTGTCTAGGTGTTGGGTCTTAAGGTTAAGAATTGTCTAGAAGCAGTTGAGGAGGGTTTTGAATTGGAAAATATTCTAGCTCATTTATGGGTTTCCTTAGTAGTGGGATTACTTTTAAGGATGGCTTGAGAATGATGGGAGGAAAATCATGTTCAGTCAAAAGTGGTTTTAGGAAGAGTTTTATTCCCTAGATATAAAAGTACGAGTGTATACATAATATCATGGAATTCAATCAAGTTGGATACAATGTGATTTCCCCTGGGATTCACATCTATGCATTTATGGTCTAGTTTTTAGAACACTTGGTTGATGAATAAATGAAATCCTATAATTTTGAGTCATCTTTGAGGTTATAGATTCTAAGGAAGGTTGTGGGTTTATGTTTTAGGTTTTGGTTGTAGACGAGGGATTGTGATGAAGTTATCAAGAGTGGTTTTTTTCGAGTTTCTTAGAAGGATAAAGATGGTGCCTTGAGTTGTGGTCCTAATGGAATGATGAATAAGTGAGTGATGTGATTTTATAGATGTAGGGTGGGGATTATGCCCTAGGGTTTAGTATCTCAAGGTGTACCATAACTGTATAGTTGATCTATTTCAACGGTGATGCAGTGGGGCATCAGTAGTATGAGTTCCTCATGATTCATGGTGTTTCTTGGTTTCAGTAAGGTGTAGTTTTATTTAGTCAGATGGTCATGTTTTAGTTGATAAAATTTTGGGATGTGGTGAGTTTGGTTTGAGAGTCTAGGCATGATTATGTCCTAAGTTATTGAACTCATCCCTTTATTAACCAATACCCTCTTTCAATTGATACTAAAAGATTCAGTTGAATTATTTTCAATGGAATTATTTATCTCTCTTTACCTTCAAATTCCTGTGAAAATATGAATTTTATTGAGTTGGTTAGTGTGTTTTTCCAAATTTAATGATTCATAAGAAAAAAAGGAAGCATATTTCTATTTTACCTAAATGGATGGGAATTTTTCTAATCTAAAGGTCATGCTTTTGGGAAATAATTTATTTATAAAATTAATTTCACAAATTTTTTCAATATTATGGAAGGTATTAACAGTTAGTGAGAGGTGTTTTGATAGAATTTATGTTCACTAACCTTAATTTTCTATTTATTATGTTAATTTGGGTAATAAAACCTATGATATTCCATAGTAATTTTGGAAAAACCTAGGTTATTTTTCTGCCCCGCGAACCCATTTGTGTTTGGAAATGTATATACTATATTAGTTTTCTCATCAAAATTGCATCCTTATTTTCATCTTATTTGAGTTTGGTCACTAGTTTTGGGATGTTTAATGTGATTATTTTATTATGAATGAGGTGTCTGGTAGGGGTGGTTAAAAGGATGTTTAATGTTTTGCTGCAAGGGTGGTGGGTGCTAGAACTATTGGTAAGGGGGCTAGAAAGTGTGTTGATTTTGATGGGTGGTCTATCCTGGTTTTGTTGATTTCTAAATCTTTATTGGAAATGGTTAGGCTCTATTAATCTCTATTTTTATAAGGAATTGGTTCTCTTATACTTTATTTGGAAGTCTTGTTTTTGCGTATTTTAATCATAAATAATAATATTTGATATTCAAATAGGATGGAGATGAATAAAGATTGGATGGATGCCAATCGTTTGAAAATAGAGTATGAGAATGGAGTGAAAGAGTTCATCAAGTTTGCAAAGGATCACGCAAAGGATCCTTATCAAATCCTTTGTACGTGTTTACGTTGTTGTTATTCTAGACTAATTACTTCAAAGGAGTTGGGAGAACATTTTATATGTCACAAAATATATCATAGTTATAAATGTTGGAATAAACACGGAGAAAAAGAGAATGTAGCTACTAGCTGGGATAAAACTACGTTTTATGGATTATCAGATTTGATTAAAAATATGGATAATGAAGAATATCGTATGGAGGATGTGATTACAGATGTCAATGATGATGAATATTGTATTGAGAAAATGACAGGGACAATTGAAGATGAATTCTGTGATTGCCCAAAATTGTTTGAGAAGTTAAAGAGTTGTGAAAAGACGCCATTGTATGATAGTTGCACTAAATATATAGCATTGTCAGCTGTACTGAAGTTGTATAAATTGAAAGCAGACAATAGATGGAGTGATGTTAGTTTTACGGAACTACTTTCTCTCTTGAATGACATGCTCCCGGAAGATAATGAGCTCCCAAGCCAGACATATGAAGCTAAATGAATGATATGTTCGATGGGTATGATTTCTAAAAGAATACATGCCTGCTCGAAAGACTGTATATTGTTTCGTAAGGATAAAAAATCACTTACATAATGCATGAAGTGTGGTGCTTCTCGATACAAGAAAGATGAATCCAGTCTTACGGAATTTTTATGGTACTTTCCAATCATTTCAAGATTTAGGCATCTATATGGAAGTGAAGAAATTGCAAGATAATTATCATGGAATGTAGATAAAATAAATAAATATGTGAAATTACGTCACCCAACCGACTCTCCTCAATTGAAGAGAATTGATCATGAGTATCCTGAATTTGGAAATAAGTCGAGAAACCTTCGTCTTGCATTATCTACAGATGGAGTGAATCCTTTTGGTTTTCAAACCAGCACTCACAGTACATGGCATGTTATGTTGGTAAATTATAACTTGCCACCCTAATTATGCATGAAATGGAAATTCATCATGTTATCTATGCTTATATTAGGACCAAAACAACCAGGTAATGATATTGATTTTTATTTGTCTCTTTTGATCTAATATTTAAAGTTATTGTGGGATTCAGGTGTTATGTTGTATGATGCTTATAAAAGTGAATACTTCACATTGAGAGTGATGTTGTATGGGATGATAAAAAATTTCCCTGCTTATATAAATTTACCAGGCTATAGCATTAAAGGAACTCAAGGTTGTCCCGTGTGCGAAGAAGTTACGAAATCAATTAGGTTGAAACATTCATCGAAATATGTGTTTCTAGGACATCATAGAATTCTACCCCGTCGACATAAGTACCGATCTTGGATGACATCATTCAATGAAAGTTCAAAACAATGCACAACACCGTCTCCACTAATAGGTGATTAACTATTTGAGAAAGTAAAAGATGTGAACACTATTTTTGGTAAACCATTTTCGAAAAACCTTGCGAAAATCGGTTGGAAAAAAAGATCTATTTTTTTTGAATTACCATACTGTAATTGTCTGTACATCAAACATTTTATTATTGTGATGCATGTAAAAAAAATGTATGTGACAATGTTATCAGAACGTTTCTAAATTCCCCTGGAAAAACAAAGGATGAAATTAAGGCAAGGTTGGACATGATTTACATGAGAATACGAGAAGAGTTGACTCTTGTGCAGGGTGAAAATCGAATGTTTCTTCCTCCATCTGCTTACACTCTTTCCAGGTAGGAGAGATATCAGTTTTGCAACTTCTTCAATGATGTAAAGGTTCCAAAGGGGTATTAATCAAATATCAAGAACATCATGTCAATGAATGATTTGAATTTAAAAGGTTTTAAATCACATGAATGCCATGTTTTGATGAAATATTTAATTCCTATAGCTTTACGTTGCATTTTTCCTAAGAATTTTCATCATACCTTAACCAAAATCTGTTTCTTTTTCAAAGCTATATGCAGTAAAGTTTTATACCCGGTGAAATTTCCAGCTATGGAAAGAGAAATTTTCATCATATTATGTGAATTAGAAATGTTCTTCTCGCCATCTTTCTTTGATATGATGGTTCATTTGATGGTTCACTTGATGAGAGAGATTCAACTTTGTGGTCCTATGCACTATAGATGGATGTACCTCATTGAACGGTATATGAATATTTTGAAAGGGTATGTCAAAAATCAAAGTTGGCCAGAGGGTTGTATTGTGGAGCGATATATTGTTGAAAAATCCATTGAATTATGTACCAAATACCTATCTGATGTGGAAAGCATTGGTCTCCTAAAATCTTGTCACACTGGATGCATTGAGGGTGAGAGAATTTCTTGAAGAGATGTTGTGGTAATCAATATTACAGATCGGGAGCAGGCCCACCTTTATGTTTTGCATAACATTTTGGAGGTTGATCCATATATTGAAACCCACAAAGAAATTATTAGGTAGTTGAATCCATCAAGGGATGAAAAATGGATATCAAATACACATAATCACCAGTTTATAGGATGGTTTCAGGACCATATTTTGAAGGAGTTAGATGAAAATCCGAATTCAATTTCAGAATTACTTCGATGGATAGCCGCCAGACCAAGTGTGTATGTATTATCTTACAATGGTTATGTAATTAATGGTTATATATTCTATACAGATGAACATGATGAATATAGTACCATGAAAAATAGTGGAGTTACACTTATGGCTGAAGCGATGCATATTTCTAGTAGTAAGGATAAAAATCCAATTTATGCGAATATGTCATACTTTGTCATTATCAAACAAATATGGGAGTTATATTATACTACATTCCAATTGCCCATTTTTCAATGAAAATGGGTTGATAACAATAGTGGTGTTAAAATAGATGAATTGGGATTTTTGGAAGTTGATTTTAGTAAAGAAGGGTACAAAGACGAACAATTTATAATGGAATCACAAGTGGTACAAGTATTTTATATTCCATATCCTGCAAACCGAAAGTGGTCGATTGTTCTGTTATCGTCCAAAACTACTGAAGGGTCCGATGAAAATTCAATTGAGGATGATCCTTTATGTGGTATATCACAATCATTTCGCAGCAGTCCCAATGTAGATTCCATTTTGTATGTTAGAGGAGACCACAATGAAGGGATTTGGATAATTGATAGAGGTTTCAAATCCCTTCAGCCTTTGAAAAAAAAGAAAGAGAGTTCAATAAACAGGTTATATTTTGTTTGAAATATAGATCTTATTATCTCATGTTGTTATATTATCATTACTAAATTTATATAATCTAAATTAACTATTCAACCACTTTTGAAGATAATGACTTCTGCACGTTCTGGTGCTCCTAACCTCGAGGATAAACAAGTCTCTTAAGCTGCTGCTGCTGCCGCTCACAGTGCAGAGCAACAACTAGTTTCTGAACCTATTGTTGCTCCTAGCGTTGAGGTCCAACAACCATCATCACATGCTTTTTCTATCATTCCAGATGAACATATTGATGATGTTGATATTGATGAAATGGTTAGGGATGAAGGACCGACATCACAGAAAACATAGGTATGTCGTAGTTTGACGGTGTTAGCCAAAGTTCTTAAGGCGAAAAGAAAAGACATCAAATTTGATGTCAGATGGAATGCACGAGGCCGACATGTGAATCCCAACAAGGCTATGTTTAGTAGTTACATTAGAATTGTCACTCAGTAACATGTGCCAATTGACATAGATTCATGGCACCATGTTGTGTCCAGGATGAAGGCTGTTATCTGGGAAGAAATTATGGTAACATTATGATATTATTTCTTTAATTTACTAGCAAATAAAATAATGAAACAATGTCTTACTTTTCTCAATCCCTTGAAGAGTACATTTATAGTAGACGATTCACATAATAATTATCTACTAAGGCTTGCGGGAAGGATTCATCGAGGTTTTCAAACTATTTTAACAAAATGTCACCTGAAAGATTCCAAAGGTAAAATAAACCCGCACCCACCCCTTGTCTACGCTCACTTGATATCCCAAGAAGCATGGGATGCATTTATTAGTCACAGTGGGGATGAGAAGTTTCAGGTACATTATGGCTGATAATATGTTGTTTGAGGATACATGTATTCATCACTTTGATTTTCAATATTTCATATATGAAACAACAACTCGGTACTGAAAATAAGGAACATGCATCAAAACCAACATACCCCTATCGTAAAGAAAAGATGGGGTATGCTTCATTAGAATATAAAATGGTACGTATTTTAAATTTACAGTAATATTGTTATGTGCTAAGAAACAAAATCATAATTATCTTTCTATATTTATATGTAGATTGATGATTCTAAATCCAAATACACTTTTATACCACGTCATGTGCTATGGAAGGAGGCATGTGTGAATAAGGGAAGCTAGTAGATGAAAACACACATAAAGTGTGGGAAATATGTGTAAGTATGACACGATAAAATTTTTTGTTTTAAATTGCTATTACATAATAATAATTACTTATTTTATTATATCTAATAGTTACAGGAATCAGCTACTCCTGTAGCGGATGCAGACCTATTATCAACGACTTTGAAGCTTCCAGAACAATACGTTTGTGTCAGAGGTGTGGGGTTTGGGGTGAAACCCTGAGTATATTTTGAGAAAAAAACCAAACGAATGATAAAAATGAAGAAATGAAACAAATGAGAGAAATACTAGAAACTCTTGAAGAACGATTTCAATGGTAGGGAGAGTTACTAGAAACTTTTATGAGTAAGAAGCAAGAAGAAGACACAACTCAGGAACAACCAGTGCGTGAATATCCCACCCCACTCGTAACACCCCGAGATTTTATGAGAAATATTATTCTTAATTTCTTTGATGTCTTGTGTTGTACGCTATACCAAGATTATCTTGCACTATACGCAACGCCGTATTATCTTGTAGTATATGAAACACTATTCTTGGCTTGCGTTACATGCAAGAGCAACCTTCCTCGACAGCTTGCGTTGTACGCAATACTGAGTTTCACTAAACAATGATATGTTATTAAAATATTATATAAACTAGCCGTTATGAATAGTAATACCCACTTTTTGAAATTTTAAAAAAATTTATCTTTCAAAATGGAATTCATTTTTGGATTCGGAATATCTAAATTAGCCTAGGGTGAATTTTTGGTATTTTTCTGAAAACTTTCAATTTTTTATGAATAGTGAAAAACACTGAGTTATAGTTTAAAACCAAATTTTTATTTAAATAATTATTTATTTTATTTAAATTTATTTTAGGTCAAAATAGATACATAATACCTATATAAGTTCAATTTAATTCATTGGAGTCATTTTATAATAATTTTAGATATATAAAATTTTTATTGAACTTTTTATCGTCTTTTACCCACCTCATAGGAGAATTTGCAAATTTACATAAAACTTAATTTTACCACTGCTGTGAGTTGAATTTCAAAAATCCGAGAGACACGGTTAATATCAAGGAGTAAAATGTGGTTCAATAAGATAAAAATAATTTTTGATGAATAGTAACTTTTTACTTTTATTTACCACGGTTAAAAGTAAATAGGGTAATTAAGGGTAAAAATGGTATTATTATTACCCTAACACGTGTCCTAATTCTATTGGATAAGTATAATTAGACCAAAAACATCCTTAAGAATAAAATATGAACCTCTTTGGTCCACATGGATTAGATTAGGACATTTATTATTATTTTATTTAAAGAAGAGTTAAAAGAGTTAAAATCAAAGTTTAATAACTAAAATATTTTTAATATAGGGTTATACATAAGATAAATTTGAGTATAAATATTAATTAAAAATATAAAGATATTTCCTACATAATGGTATTTTATTTATATTTTTTAGACATTAAATAATTTAATTTATATATGACACAATGATGATGCAGTAATTACCATATTAATGAAATATTAACATAATTGATATTATAAATACCCAAATAAATGTAATTTGAGACTTTTTATGAATTAAACTAATTTTATAGGTTAGTATAACATATTAGGGTTGGTTATATGAATTTTTTTAGAAATAATAATGCTTTTATGAATTTAGAAAAAACAAAACACCAAATAGTGTCAAAATTGACATAAAAGAGTTTTTAAAACAAATATTTTATTATTAATTGATATAATGGTCCTAAAAACATAAGGTTCGGTCAAAAGAATTATATAATAATATATATGACATTAATGAACCAACTAGGGTTATATTGGTAGTTTATAGTAAGTTTATTAACTATATAGTGTAAGAATACAAGAAGACACGGTAAAAGTTAAATTATTTAACTTAGAGTTAAATCTAAATGATAAGGTTAAAATGGTAATCTAAACATGTCTAAAACATATTGGTTGAGATTATTTCGACCCATACCCATCCTAGACTCGAAATAAGTCACTTTGAAGCCATTATAAACCGAATATGAATTTATTATAAAATAATATTTTAAGTTTTTCCTAAGGTGCCCCTCACCCCTTTTATAAAAGGGAACTCCCCCTTCTCTCTAATTCACATATCCAAATCCATTTGTATCTTCCAAAAACTGCCCAAATACCCTCTAAAATATCCTAAATTAATTCTAGAGGCCTTCCTTTAGTCATAAAGCCAACCTAAGGATCCCTTTTGATCAAATCAAAAGGAAGAACCCGAAAAAGAGGTAAATATCTCACCACCTATTTCAAGTTCTTTTCTTCCTCCACTTCCTCCTTCTTTGTTGTTTACATTATAAAATAATAACTATAGTATATTATATATAATGTTATGTTATTATAAAAATAGTAAAACCATATTATTTATTTTATCCATCCTATGAATGAAAAAGTCACCCCACGTGCGTACGTACGACTTACCGTCTCCACGTCGTGGTGTAGTTTGTTATTCAAACATTTCATCATTTGGATGAGTATAATAATGAGTATAAATGATATAAATAATAAATATAACATTATTATTATTATTTATATATTATATAACATCCAATTATATACGATTTTAATATCAAAAGAATGATATCATCGATCGTGCGTACGTACGGACTACCGTCTCCACGAACGCAATGAGATTCATTTTCCACGATTAACCATTCAAGTATGATTATAAAATATATATAATAAATAATCATGAAAGATATTACACAATAATTATACTGGATTTATGTAAATATATGTTTCATTTACTTAATTCCATTCAATTCAATAAGGAAACGAAAACAACGTTCATGCGTTCGTACGACCTACCATCTCCATGAACGATGTATTTCATTCCATTTATCAATCTATAATATATATTTATATGCTGAATATATATTATATATAAATAATGTTTTACATTATGTAATTAAGTAAATCATGATATAATTAATAATATCAATAACAACAAGTCGAAACACGTACGATAAATGAAACGATTTTACCCAAAAATGCGGCTTTAACATGAAATTGACAAATGAACGGGTAATATAAAGTCGTAAGTGAATCATATATAATATCATAAATATTATTATGGTTATTTTACAAGTTAATAATATGTTTAAACCCACTATATAGGAGTCTCGGACACATACGGAAGAAATTGGACATAAGGTAAGGGAAAATCTCGCAATCTCATTTTTATTCGAGATTGTTTATACTTCAGAATTTACTGGGGGAATATTTATCATCCAAATCCATGTTTACTAAATATTTAATATTATTTATATCCTCCTACAATTTTTTAAATCCAATTTTATCCATTTTTGAGTTTTTAGTAAAATATATGAAAGGAATCTTTGGTCATTTTTTAGTATGAGGTACTTTTTGACTTTTTCGGCCAAAGTACGAGAAGAATGTTTTTTTAAATTATACGGAATGACTGAATTTTTATGATTTCATAGAACATTATTTTCATGAATCTTACTTTACAAGTTTTTAAGATTATTTTTAATCAACTTCTTTTAGTTTAAAATTGTTTGACATGTTAAGAAAGGAAAAATGTTTTTGAAGTAGAATGGATATTTTCCTCAAGAATGGAGTTCAAGTGTTTTATAAAAATTATTTTACATATAAGATAATATAGGGTTATGTTTCTATACCTATTTTTACATTGATTTTATTATGTTATGATGGAATTATTTTTATGATGTCCTTTTATCTTATATGGATTATATTATGATGGCATGATGTTTAAGAATCCCATTTTTATTACATGGGTTATGCTATGATTTATGATTTTGTGGCACACATAAGATTGGTTTCATTATGAGATGGGTGAGACCTATATCTCCTTACAATGAATTGGGTAAAGATTTATATCTCATGATATAGACATGGCTGGAACAACAAGTTAATCCGGTTCAGTGATACAGGACTGGAACGAGGAGTGAACTCGATTCAGTAAGGGAATTTTTCCACTAAGATGGTCTTGGCAGCAATGCCTTGACTAATATAGAAATAATATCATGTACTTAATGGTTTTCCACAATTACATGTTTTATTCCCATGCTATTTTATCATGATTAATGTTCCTTTATGATCTATGCCTTATGTAATGCTAAGATTTATTTCTCAAGATTTTGATGTTTAAACTTTATGTTCATGTTTTTTAAGTTCAAATGTATATGATTTGTTTTATTTTCTTCATGCTTACTCTTACTGAGCATTTGAGCTCACCCTTTATATGTTTTCTTTTCCCCAGGATTTAAAGAAAGGTTTTAGGTAAGAAAACAAAAGGGGAAGATATTTATGGGAGTTGTTGAAGATCTTTCACCATGATTAGAAGATTATGTTCCGAGTTTCCAAAGACACTAAACTATTACGGTCCTTGAGTGTTGGTTCTTTTTATGTATTAATTATTCTGCAAAAGTAATGTAATGTCCATGTACATCAATCTTGGGTCTCTATAGTTATTATCAGAGGGAGGTTTAGTTAACCTTTGGAAATTAGGATGCGAAAACTTTAGTGAGATCCCTAGAAGATATTTTTAAGGTATGTCTAGGGTTGTCCCTAAGGTCAAGTATAAGTATAGGTTATAGTTCTAGAATTACGGAAACGATCATAGAATTAAACCTAAGATGTTAGAGATTGAAAGTAATCCCCCTTGATTATGTTTTTTTATAGTACGAGTTTTGCCTCTCATACTATTCTTTTTGGGTTTTAAGAAATGGAAGGAAATAGGATGATTCATGTTAATGGAGAATATGACATATAATGGAATTATATTCTTCATGAGCAACCAAATGAAACAGGATTTGGATGTCCAAACATCGTTATTATGCCTAATCAATAATCTCATAATATGATCAATAATATCAACTTTGGTAAGTTTCCTGACTCTACTAATAAGAGAAATATGGAGTTTCATGATGATCATAGAGGAAATAAAGTTCAATTTCACTCATGTAAATCATGTGGGAATAGGCATCAGGGATAATGTTTCAAAGGAAATTGAAGATGCTTTGGGTGTGGAAAATAAGGACACAAAGCTAGTAATTGCAAAGGAAAAGGTTTAGTTAACTCCATGGACAAGGATAATGGTATTTCTAAGACATCAACAATGGTTAAATGTTTTAAATGTGGAATGTATGGGCATTATGCAAACCAATTCCCTAAGTGAAAGTCTCATGAAGAGAATAAGCATGGTCGTATGGGTAGTATTTATGTTGATGATGATGAAGAGAATACAAATGATATATGAGATGAAAGAAGTTTTGAAGCTTGGTCAATGGTTTATGAAGGTAGTGGAATGATTGCATGTTTATCAAGAATAATTTATGGTACTATGGAATAATGAAACATCTAAGGATTTTTACACTATTATTTTTCATAAAGTATCTGAAAGTATATGTTGAATGGTACCGGTAACGATGAAAAGTGATTGAAATATTTTTGGAAAGCAGATGATATGCGCATAATGAAGGGATAAGGAGAAAATGAAAATTTTTATAGTATTCATGAGCTCATGATTGATATAAGGACAAAGTGATATCATGGTTTGAGTATATAGAAATTTTGGGATTTTGGTATGTGGAAAGAGTTAACTTTTGAAAACATTCATGTTTTCACTAAGGTTTTATGGTAATTAATGTTTCAAAATAATACATGATTAAGGTATTCACATGTTTGGAATGTGACCAAAAATATATATCTTATGATATATGGGGGATAAATGATGGTATTCACGTACTTGTTATGTGACCTTTTAAGTAATCGTTTTCTTTATACTATGAGATTGGACTGAAGTATTTTGGATAAGCCTAAAGATTGGAATGAATTAATTTAGACATAAGATAGTATTGTTTAAGGCTATAACTTTTTTCGATATTATTTCAGGAATGTTATAATAGTGTAGTTTTAGAAAAAGGACAACCTACAGGACGGGCGACAACTCGTTGCGTCAGACAAGGATGCGGGAATCAAACCCACAACTGAAGTACGACATGCCATTATCACCTACCTCTGGCCTACAGGAAGTCCCTGGTTAGTAGAAACTAGTTTTATTTTATTAAGTGGTATGATAAATTAAGTATATGTCCATTTTTGGAATCATATACGATTAACCTCACCATAGATGGACTTATGTATATTTGATAACTTTTGCTAACCTTTTGTTTGAGATAGATGGAATGACCCATCATTCTATCTGCTAACACTTCAAAAATGAAAAATTCAACTTCATTTCTTTAAGAGATGAAGTGGAAATTGTTCAAGGCACAAACAATAGTGAGATTGTACCAAAATCAAGTAAGTATTTCTTTTAATTCAAAAATTCTACAACATCAGAGAAATGATCTTGAAAACCGAAAATGTTGTCTTAGTGCCCTCATATATAATGAATCAGATGGTACCTTAGATCATCACAAATTTATGTCTTTGTGATTGTTGGATTTTCCATAGCTATGTTCTCTACCACTCTTTATCCAAACATGATGGTTAGATTTCTCTTACATGTCCATATTTTCACCTATATTCTCCTATGTTGAAACCCAGTGATGAGTTACTTTGGGTATCCGTTATGTTTCTAAAGTTCCTTTTTAAAAAGATGATTTAATATTCCTTTTTACGATGTGGGTTTCTATGAGAGAAACTTTCAAGTAGAAAACCATTTATAACCCTGAAGAATTTTGAGGGCGAAATTCATTTTAAGGGGGGTAGAATGTAACACCCTGAGATTTTATGAGAAATATTATTTTTAATTTCTTTGATGTCTTGTGTTCTACTCTACACCAAGATTATCTTGCGCTATACGCAACACCGTATTATCTTGTAGTATATGAAATAATATTCTTGGCTTGCGTTACACGCAAGAACAACCTTCCTCAACAGCTTGCGTTGTACGCAATACCGAGTTTCACTAAACAACGATATGTTATTAAAATATTATATAAACTACCCGTTATGAATAATAATACCCACTTTTTGAAATTTTATAAATTTTATCTTTAAAAATTGAATTCATTTTTGGATTCGTAATATCAAAATTAGCCTAGGGTGAATTTTTGGTATTTTTATGAAAACTTTCAATTTTTTATGAATAGTGAAAAACACTGAGTTATAGTTTAAAACCGAATTTTTATTTAAATAATTATTTATTTTATTTAAATTTATTTTAGTTTAAAATAGATACAAAATAACTATATAATTTAAATGTAATTCATTGGAGTCATTTTATAATAATTTTAGATATATAAAATTTTTATTGAACTTTTTATCGTCTTTTACCCACCTCCTAGGAGAATTTGCAAATTTACATAAAACTTAATTTTACCGCTACTGTGAGTTGAATTTTAAAAATCCAAGAGACACGGTTAATATCAACGAGTAAAATGTGATTCAATAAGATAAAAATAATTTTTGGTGAATAATAACTTTTTACTTTTATTTACCACGGTTAAAAGTAAATAGGGTAATTAAGGGTAAAAATGGTATTATTATTACCCTAACACATGTCCTAATTCTATTGGATAAGTATAATTCGACCAAAAACAACCTTAATAATAAAATATGAACCTATTTGGTCTACTTGGATTAGATTAGGACATTTATTATTATTTTATTTAAAGAAGAGTTAAAAGAGTTAAAATCAAAGTTTAATAACTAAAACATTTTTAATATAGGGTTATACATAAGATAAATTAAAGTATAAATATTAATTATAAATATAAAAATATTTAATAGATAATAGTATTTTATTTATATTTTTTAGACATTAAATAATTTAATTTATTTATGACACAATGATGATGCAGTAATTACCGTATTAATGAAATATTAACATAATTGATATTATAAATACCCAAATAAATGTAATTTGAGACTTTTTATGAATTAAACTAATTTTATAGGTTAATATAACATATTAGGGTTGGTTATATGAATTTTTTTTTGAAATAATAATGCATTTATGAATTTATAAAAAACAAAACACCAAATAGTGTCAAAATTGACATAAAAGAGTTTTTAAAAAAAATATTATATTATTCATTGATATAATGGTCCTAAAAACCAAAGTTTCAGCCAAAAGACTTATATAATAATATATATGACATTAATTAATCAATTAGGGTTCTATTGGTAGTTTATAGTAAGTTTATTAACCATATAGTTTAAGAATACAAGAAGACACGGTAAAGGTTAAATTATTTAACTTAGAGTTAAATCTAAATGATAAGGTTAAAATGGTAATATAAACATGTCTAAAACCTATTGGTTGAGAGGATTTAGACCCATAACCACCCTATCCTCTAAATAAGTCACTTTGGAGCCATTATAAACCAAATATTAATTTATTATAAAATAATATTTTAAGTTTTTCCTAAGGTTCCCCTCACCCCTCTTATAAAAGGGCACTCCCCTTCTCTCTAATTAACATCTCCAAAGCCATTTGGATCAGACAAACCCTACCCAAATACCCTCTCAACTGTCCTAAATTTATCCTAGAGGCCTTCCTTTAGTCAGAAATCCAACCTAAGGAGCCCTTTTGATCAAATAAAAAGGAAGTACCTGAAAAAGAGGTAAATATCTCACCACCTATTTCAAGTTCCTTTCTTCTTCCACTTCCTCCTTCTTTGTTGTTTACATTCTAAAATAATAACTCCAGTATATTATATATACTTTGATGTTATTATAAAAATATTACAACCATATTAATTATTTTATCCATCCTATAAATGAAAAAGTCACCACACGTGTGTATGTACGACTTACCGTCTCCACGTTGTGGTGTAGTTTGTTATTCAAACATTTCATCATTTGGATGGGTATAATTGTAAAGACCCGTAAAATTAAAGGAAATTTTTTTCTTAATTTTATTTGGAATTTTATAAGAACACAGTTTCTGACGACACCTGATTCCGAGGCCCGGTGTGCCCAGAATCATTTTCTGAAGTTTGGATCGGGTACGTTCAGTGAACGAACGAGCAGGTTTTTCTAACTTTTGAACCGGTGCTCGGAATAGAATTCCGAGGGCACAGATGGAATCGCAGCGCCATTATTTTCTTAGAAATTCCTCTTCCGGAGTTGCGTTTTCTCGGGTGTGGTTTTTAAATTTTGGGAGTTAAGTGAAGAAAATAAAATAAAGTGGTGCGACAACTTTATTTTATTTCACTTAAAGCCACTTAAAGCCACTTAAAGCCACTTAAAGCCACTTGAGATAAGTTGAAGTAGATAGGGTGCAATTCAAAATATCCTACCCTCTTGGTAGGATATTTGTGAGGTGGGGCCCGCACGAGCCCCCCCGTTTCTTTTCCTCTAAGTAACGCACCCGCGAAAACTCTTCATTAATGAAAGTCAACTGGGGTGTTTTCTAAAACTCTTAAACGCTCTTATTAATTGGGTGGTTAATTTGTTGAAATTAATTCTATGAATTAATTTTTTCGTTTCTTAACCTGTTTTTCGTTTGTTGGCATGTAATGAAATAAGACCAACACATTTCTTCTTGAGGATTGTTTGTTGAGAGGATTTGGAAATTCTGTGCCTTCATCCTCCTTCGCAAAGAACGTGAAGAACGTGAAGAACGCGAAGAACGCGAAGAACACTGTCACCCTCGGAGATTGACAACACAACGCCATGTTCCGCGACGCCGACAATTCTCCTTCCACGACACTTCTTCCGCGACGTTCTTTCCCCGCGACAAATCTTCAATCAACTGCTTGAGGTAAGAGTTTTCAAATCTTTAAATTCCTTTGTGGATTTTATCCTTAACATGGATTTAATTCATGAAATTAAATCCATGTGTTTCCTTTAACCCTCGGAGATCGTCAACGCAACGACCTTCCGCGACAACGCGACATCCTTCCGCGATGCGATGATCCTCTTCTTCTGCGACGGTCAATTCCGCGAAGAACTCTCATCCGACGACAGCTACGAGGTAGGGGTCGTTTTGAAAATGATAATACCCATGTTTGTTTTCCTCCAAGGTAAGAATGAGGACCAACCAATTAACAAGTTGGTCCGCAGATTATTATTGCGGGTCGAGGTTTATCAATTGCTGGGAATTATGGTGTTGTTTCAAACCGCTAACGCGGTGGGTGCGGACCAACGAACAGGTCCGAACCCACCGCCCTTTTGTTCTTGGTGAGCGGAACAGCGGGCGATGACAAAACGGGCCGTAGAGACGAATTATTGTTTCCGTAGTGAAGAACAAGACCCGGGATGAGCTACGACGTAGATGGAAATGAAATCGGACCACCGGAGCAACTCCGGTGGCCCGCAGACTCCACCGGCGGTGGGGTGCGGTTCCGTGGCCGCGCGGAACCGAAGGTAGGGACACGGCCAGATGCTGCGTCCGTTGGTGAGAGGTGGTCGCAACCGGGGCCGCAGATCCTTCACGCGGGGGCAGCGCGCCCCCGCCCGCGGTTTCCCTCGCTCGGCCGCTCGGCCGAGCCGACCCGCCGGGCCGGGTCGCGCCCAGGCCGGGCCGGGCCGCCCTGGCCGGGCCGGGTCACGCCCAACCAGGTCGGACCCAGACCCGAGTCGGGTTGACCCGGTTTGGGCCGACCCGGGGGGGGGGGGGGGGTCTGGGCCCATACCCCTGTTTTCGGACCTTTTCGGTATTTTGCTCATAACTTGATCTACGGGCCTCCGAACGACGCGCCGTCAGCGGCGATGCGATCCTTGGATCAATACAGTCGTTTTGGTATATTACACTCAAGGTTTCGGAATACTTTGGGTTCGGCCGGGTTGGTTCGTACACGAAACCAACTGGGCCCTCGGAGCGGAAACGCTCATATCTTGAGCTTCGGACGTCCGATTGACGTGCCGTCGACTTTGTTGAATTCCTCTAAGTGAGACGGATCTTTTAGCTTACTCCGACCGAGGTTTGGACGCAGGTGGAGTATGGTTGGGTTGGTTTTTCTTTAAAAAAACCAACCGGGCCCCTGGGATGAAAAAGCCAATAACTCTCAGACCGGGCGTCCGATCGACGCACCGTCTGCGATGTTGAGTTCCTGTTGATGATATGGAACTTTTGGATACATAAACTCTGGACTATGTGTCAGTTGATGTATCAGCCTCTCGGCTCGTGGAGTGGACCCTCCCGAACGAGCTTGCTGTGTGCGGGAACCCTAGAGCTGGCTGCGACTGCTACTGTGACGGCGACGACTGTACAGAGATCCTCAGTGGATTCGATGGCAACGACTACAGCACTCAGCGATCCTTTGTGGGTCAGTGCTACAGATCCTGTGTGGGTCCGATCCTGTGTGGGTCAGTACTCAGTGGTCCTGTGTGGTCCAGCGCCTACAGATCCTGTGTGGGTCCGATCCTGTGTGGGTCTTTGCGGGGGTTAGTTACCTATCGATCCTTTGTGGGTAAGATCCTTTGTGGGTCATTGCGGGGGTTAGTACCTATCGATCCTTTGTGGGTCCGACGACTTAGATGAATCAGTGGAAATATCTGGTCATCTTTATCATCATATGAAGAAGTATACCTGTGTGAGCTGAAACCCTGTTTTGCTTTCCTTTTTAGATTGTGTTATGCTATCCTGTGTGGATTTACGTTTTTCTTTCCTGTGTGGACTGGGTTTTACTTGGGCTCGGATGTTGGAGCCGAACGAGAATTGATGACTTAGGTATATGTATGAGAATATTCCTAAGCAGTGTCTGATATTACTTCGTGATTGTATCTTTCCTTTGTGGATTATCCTTTGTGGATTCTGGGAGACCTTCGGGGGTCTAGGGGTCCCTACTGAGTAGCTTATACTCACACCTGCACGGGCTATTCCCGCACTACGTTGTGTTGGTTGCATACGAAGGACAGCGCTGATCGTAGTTGAGGCTTGCGGAGTAGGACGGTACCTGGAGGTGGACCACTGGGCGGGACATACTCGGAGCGGTTGGCTGGACCTGAGGAGCAGAGGAGGCTATCTGTACCCACCCTTCAGGTGGGATTTCCAGTGGACAGCTCGACGTTGCAGCTTTACTTTTCAGTTGCTGTTTTCCCTTTCCAGTTGTACTTTACTTTCAGTTTGGGTTTGTATACTGGCCCACTTACTTTTCTACACTTACTGTTGTACCAGTTTCTTCTTAGTGTTTACTTCTACCTGCTTACTCTGTGTTGTTTGTTGTTTACTTTTCAAAGGCAATGCCTTCCCCTTACCGGGATTTACGCCTTGGTGCTAGTCGCTAGCCCCTGGCCTATGGAAGGCGGGCTTGGGATAGTCACGGCACGGGCCCCGAGGACAGGTTGTGACAATAATAATGAGTATAAATGATATAAATAATAAATATAACATTATTATGATTCTTTATATATGATATACCATCCAATTATATATGATTTTAATATCAAAAGAATGATATCATCGCTCGTGCGTACGTACGGACTACCGTCTCCACAAACGCAATGAGATTCATTTTCCATGATTAACCATTAAATTATGATTATAAAGTATATATAATAAATAATAATGAAATATATTACATAATAATTATACTATATTTTTGTAAATATATGTTTCATTTACTTAATTCCATTCAATTCAATAAGGAAACGAAAACAGCATTCATGCGTACGTACGACCTACCGTCTCCATGAACGGTGTATTTCATTCCATTTATTTATCTATCATATATATTTATATGCTGAATATATATTATATATAAATCATGTTTTACATTCTATAATTAAGTAAATCAGGATATAAGTAATAATATCAATAACAACAAGTCGAAACACGTACGATAAATGAAATGATTTTACCCAAAACGCTGCTTTAACATGAAATTGACAAATGAACGGGTAATTTAAAGTCGTAAGTGAATCATATATGATATAATAAATATTATTATGGTTCTTTTACAAGTTAATAATATGTTTAAACCCACTATACAGGAGTCTCAGACACATATGGAAGAAATTGGACATAAGGTAAGGGAAAATCTCGCAATCTCATTTTTATCCGAGATTGCTTATACTTCAGAATTTACTGGGGGAATATTTATCATCCACATAAATGTTTCCTTAATATATAATATTATTTCTATCCTCCTAAATTTTTTTAAATCCAATTTTACCCATTGGTGAGTTTTTAGTAAAAGATATGAAAGGAATCTTTTTTCGTTTTTTAGTACGGGGTACTTTTTGACTTTTCCGGCCAAAGTACAAGAAGAATGTTTTTTTAAATTATACATCATGAATGTATTTTTATGATTTAATAGAAAATTATTTCCATGAAGCTTCCTTTACATGTTTTCAAGTTTATTTTTAATCAACTTCTTTTAGTTTAAAATTGTTTGACATGTTAAGAAAGGAAAAATGTTTTTGAAGTAGAAAGGATATTTTCCTCAAGAATGGAGTTCAAGTGTTTTATCTAAGTTATTTTACATCTAAGATAATATAGGGTTCTGTTTCTATCCCTATTTTTACATTTATTTGATTATCTTATGATGGAATTATTTTTATGATGTCCTTTTATCTTATATGGATTATGTTATGATGGCATGATGTTTAAGAATCCCATTTTTATTAGATGGGTTATTCTATGATTTATGATTTTGTGGAACAAATAAGAATAGTTTCATTATGAGATGGGTGGGACATATATCTCCATCCAATTCATTGGGTAAAGATTTATATCTCATGAGATAGACATGGCTGGAATGAAAAGTTAATCCGGTTCAGTGATACAGGACTGGAACGAGGAGTGAACTCGATTCAGTAAGGGAATTTGTCCACTAAGATGGTCTTGGCAGCAATGCCTTGGCTACCATGGAAATCATATCATGTGATTAATGGTTTTCCACAATTACATGTTTTATTCCCATGCTATTTTATCATGATTAATGTTCCTTTATGATCTATTTCTTATGTACTGCCAAGATTTATTTCTTAAGATTTTGATGTTTAAACTTTATGTTCATGTTTTTTTTAAGTTCAAATGTATATGATTTGTTTTATTTTCTCCATGCTTACCCTTACTGAGAATTTGAGGTCACCCTTTATATGTTTTCTTTTCCCTAGGATTTAAATAAAGGTTTTAGGTAAGAAAAAAAAGGGGAAGATCTTTATGGGAGATGTTGAAGATCTTTCACCATGATTAGAAGATTATGTTCCGAGTTTCCAAAGACACTAAACTATTACGGTCCTTGAGTGTTGGTTCTTTTTATGTATTAATTATTCCAAAAAAGTAATGTAATGTCCATGTACATCAAGCTTGGGTCTCTAGACCACCCCACCAGCTTTGAGGTGATCCATTCCCCTCAAAGAGATACCTTAGTCATGGTAATCAATATTCTAATAATTGTTCCCATGAAATGTGAATCAGATAAACACTGATACTTTTCCTGTACTGATATTCTATAGGGTGATAATGACTGTGATTTATATCTGTCAACACCCACCTATCACCTTGTAGTGAGGGTTATGATGTTCAATATCCCAGAGGACAAGCTGCATAATAGACCACTTCCAATAGATCATCTGAAAGTGACAGTTACTGTAGCTCATGAGCCAAATGCAGAGCTACCTATTACACTTGGTGATGATGATATTGATACGTTCAAAAAGGATATTGGGACATTCATTTCATGACCGTCACAACTTTTAAGAGTACAAATGGAAGAAGAGGTATTTTTTTCCATTTTTTTTCAAGCTAAACCTTTAACAATTAATAAAAAAAGGTCTTAACCAATGAATGTTATTATAGAAAGATAAAGGGAAGGGGGTGACAAGAAACGTGGGGTCAAAAGCATCTAAAGGATCGACCAACTGATCCAAAAGATCTATTGAAATCAAAATTACACCGCCTATTCTCTATCCACATTTACTAGCATTGAAGACTCATTTGGATACGAAGCTAAAAAGTGGTAGTAGTCATATAGTTGTTTTTGAAGAGAATATATACAGAGAGGAAATTACAGATTACGTTGCTGCTTAAAATATAAATGACATCCTTGAATACGGTTGTCTAGGCGTCACAATTGTAAATGTATATATGAGGTATGTTTTCATGAATTGATTTTCTAAAAGCTGATATAATGTGATAATTATGACTAAATGCATTTTATATTATTGGCAGAAGTATATATGAAAAATAGTTTAAGGGATTTCCCCATGAGCCAAAATTCAGACTCGTTAGTCCTCATACCACATCTACACAACTAACGAAATTAGAGCCATCAATAAGATATGAAATATTGAAAGGCTTGCTGAAAACATTTGAAAGCAAGATTATGGATGTCAAACTCTTCCTAATACCAACCATATAAGGGTAAAACTCTACGATTAAAGAATATAAATTATATTTTCACTTCTTTAATTACTTATTCCTTTTTGTGTTTTTAGGAAACATTGGCTGCTAATTGCGGTGAACTTGGATACTCCAAAGATTTATTTTCTGGATTCAATGCAAGGATATCCAACAATCCGACCACACATGATGGAGTTTGTGAATATGTAAGAAACTACATCCTACATTTTAGGTATAAACATCAAGTAATATAATTTATATTACCATTTACTAAGGATTTTTTTATGATAAGGCGGTGTATCAATATCTTCTAAAAAAGGAATAAGGACAGGGGCTAAGCATAAGAAGGTGAACAAGTAATACGTCTGGACAAGTATCAGGGTATATATAATAAAATTTCACTATCCAAAAACATATCAAAACAAGTTACTTATTCTTCTAATGATAAAAGTTTTTTGCAGTTTCTAAAACAAAAAAATGATAAAGATTGTGGTTATTATGTTTGTAAATTTATGAGAGAGATTGTTTTCCATCAACAAACTAGCATCCCTAAAGAGGTATTTTCAAAACAAATACTATTTAATTTAAATTATTTATTAATTCTTTATTTATATATTTGTAGTACTACCATGACTATCAAAAAGCATCATATTCACAAGACAATATATATTTGTTCAGAAATGAGTGGGCCGCATACCTGATGGAAGATTGTACACAAATAACATGAGGATCTAACTTGGAGACGTGTACAATTGGCATAAATTTTTGAGATGGGTTCATGGAGATCAAAAGATGAAACATTGTTGTATGTAAATGTTCATAGGAAAATTTTAATTGTTATTAAATAAAACACTATTTATCCAATGAGTCATTTGTCCATTTTAACAGATGAAATGCACCAGCAACATGCAAGAATGATGAACCACTTTTATTTGGGCTCTGGATAAGAAAAACTAGTAAAATCTACAAAATACCTTCATATCACGCATGCCCACTCACATTCAAAGAAAATATGCATAAAAGTCTCCACCCTAAATTGATTTCAGTATGAGCATCGAGATTCCAAATGGATTCCCATGCATTGAACATTTTCATTGGTAGAAATTGTATGTAATCTGATTATCCATAATAAGAAAATGAACATTGTTGGAACCTCCTTCCTCCATAGGGTCTCCCCCCCAAATCCATGTTTTAAATTTAGGAGAACAATACATGGGTCATTTGTGACTTTTACGAGTCAACCCTGCCTCAATACAAGGCACGGTGTGGCCGGTATCACTCAAAGTGTCTCTCTTTTGTTTAAAATGGACATAATTTTAAGTCAAAACAACAACTGACATACGAAAAAGTGATCAAACACATTCATATTGTGTTGATACTTTATGATAATGTTCCATGGGTCATTTGTTATGTGTAAAAGTCAACCCCACCTCAATCCAAGGCACGGTGTGATCGGTATCACTCAAAGTGTCTCTCTTTTGTTTAAAATGGACAGATTTTTAAGTGAAAACAACAACTGACATACAGAAAACTGACCAAACGCATTCGGATTATGTTGATACTTTAGTACAACAATTAATGGGTCATGTGTGATGTGTACGAGTCAACCCCGCCTCAATCCGAGGTACGGTGTTGCCGGTATCACTCAAAGTGTCTCTCTTTTGTTTAAAATAGACAAAATTTTAAGTGAAAACAACAACTGACATATGAAAAAGCTACCAAACACATTTTGATTGTGTTGATACTTTAGAATAATGATCCATGGGTCATTTGTGATGTATACGAGTCAACCCCGCCTCAATCTGAGGCACAATGTGACTGGTATCACTCAAAGTGTCTCTCTTTTGTTTAAAATGGATAGAATTTTAAGTGAAAACAACCACTAACATACGGAAAACCAACCAAATGAATTCAGATTATGTTGATACTTTAGGCCAATGATCAATGGGTCATGTGTGACATGTATGAGTCAACCTCACCTCAACCACTAACATACGAAAAACCGACCAAACACATTCGCATGCATGCCTTAATAAAATTTTTCTTAAGGTTCTGACATTGAAATATCTCTATATATTTTATCTAAGGCAATGTAAGATATAATTTGTAGGAGATAGTATTTAATGGTACCTTTTTATAATAATAATTAATAATTAGTACATCACATTAGGTATGGATTTTTTCCCATCCTTTGATCCCAAATTGACCACCACTACATATTTTATCTGTGTGAACTTCTTGTTTGATATGCTGATTTTTTTACAGGTTTTTTTTGGGTGTTCTACTGTATAATTTCATGTTACAGTAGGTATGGAATTTATCAATTCTAAAAAAATCATTGATAAAGGGAGTCTTTATCAGTTCTAAACAAGCGCTAATAAAGGATCACTTTATCAGCGCTAAAAAAGTGATGATAAAAGATCCCTTTATCAGCGCGTTTTAGTGCTGATAAAGGAACTATTTATGAGAAATTTTTTATCATAAATAAAGGTGCTCTTTATAATCACTTTTTTATCACTGATAAAGGGCACCCCCCCTTTATCAGCGCTAATATTTACAGTTATTTTTTAGCACTGTTAAAGTCCGTTTTGAGCACTGATAAAGTCCGTTTTTGTAGTAGTGATAGAACTGATATTACATGTTATTAATTACCTTCCAGGAGTTTAAATGATCTTATAATGAATTTGGTTATATACCATGAGGATGAATCACTAGTTAAAATTTAATGATGATCGTTTTAGGTTAATTTGGGCGGTTTTTGGATCACAACAAACATGTTTTGTTTTATCATTTAGTATTTTGTATAAAATTTGTTTCCAGAACATATAAGGGGTTATGAAATACATATTAAAACCTTTTTTAAACCATTTAACAGTTTTATCAACAACCTTTAAGAGTTTGAAGGAAAATTGAAGTGCATCGCCCACGATATAGGTAAATTAACACATCACGGGCGATAATTTCATTTTTATAAACAAAGAGAGAGATGGAGGAGTATAATGAATAACATGATAGAATACCGGTATATAAATCATATTGGATTTATCATGACATTTGGATAAGATAAGTTGAGTATAAGAGAATAAAAGAAATGAAATTTGAAAGGAAATTGAAAGAAAAGAGAGAGAAATTACCACTTGAATATATCTTCCTTGAGAGCCTCTTTAGGGGAGAGTTTTTGATATTTTTATGAGAACAAGGGCTGATGGACATGGGGGAGGATATTGGGAAGATATTTGAGTATAAATTAGAGTAGTAACAAGGCTTGAGAGGTGTGATTAAATGAGTTTTTGAGGGGTGGTACTTATAGTGGAGGGGAGAGGGGTTTTCTCAATATTATATTCATTAATTTATTATTTCTTCACAAGACAAGAAATAATGAAGATTATTATGACTAAAAATATTAATAACTGTGTGTTAGTTTGAACCAGTGTCCATTTACATCATCCATGACTCAATCATGATGCATAAATTCATTTATTTAGCATATTTTGTAAATTATTGAATTTCACTATTCACCAAAAATTCAAGTATTTTAGAAAAATCCCAAAAATTAACACTAACCATTTTTCAATGTGTAGAATTAAAAAATGAACTAAATTTTATGAAAATAATTTTCTAAATATGATTAATTTAATTTTTAATTAAAATCATAATTTACTTTAAAAATACAAATTTTAAAATTAAAAACTACCTTTATAACACTTTGAAAATTTAATTGAGGTCTCATAAAATTATCATATAATCATAAGACATCTAAATAATACTTTATAAATACATTTTATGAAAAAAAAATTCTTTTAAATTATTAAATTAATCATTAAATATTTATGACTTACAAAAATACCAACACTATAATGTAATTATATAATATTGTAAAATTAGGATGGATAAATTTTACTTATACTATCATTGGTAAGGTTCCTATTCACTTGGAAAATTTACTATTCATAAGGTTCATATTAATATTCATAAGGGAAACATCACTATTCATAAGGGTATGTTACTATTCACTAAAAATTAAGTTTGTCATATCGAACTCAAAACATCTTACTGATCACAACCGTGTATGTCAGATTTTTGAAATTCAAATCACAGAAGTATAAAATTTATGTTTAAAGGTCGCATAGTAGAAAATTTAAGCATGATGTGGCATTGTGTTTCCTAATGTGATTTTATGTGATTAATAAATTACTAAAATAAGGGCGAAATTTCATTGATAAAAGTTTGGGTTGTTGCATTCTTCCCCCATTTTGAAATTTCACCCTCAAAATTTTGTTTTACATAAAAAGGTGAGGGTACTTCTCCTTCATCTCATCCTTTGGTTCCCAAGTTTCTTCTTTATACTTATGGTTCCTCCACAACACTTTGACAAGGTGGGTTGTGTAGAGACCTGAAGCTTGACGTACATGGGCATTACATTACTTTTGCGAAATACTTAGTACATAACAAAAACAGACACACAAGGACCGTAATAGTTTAGTGTCTTTGGAAACTTGGAACGTAATCTTCTAATCATGGTGAAAGATCTTCAACATCTCCCATAAAGATCTTCCCCTTTTTTTTCTTACCTAAAACCTTTATTTATATCCTGGGGAAAATAAAACATAAAAAGGGTGATCTCAAATGCTCAGTAAGGGTAAGCATGGAGAAAATAAAACAAACCATATACATTTGAACATAAAAATATGTACATAATGTTTAAACATCGAAATCTTGTTCAATGACATAAAACATGGAAGTACGTAAGACATAGATCAAAATAGAACATCAATAATGATAAAATATCTTGTAAATAAAACTTGTAATTGTGGCAAAAAATTAAGCACATGATATGATTTCCATAGTATCCAAGGCATTGATGGCAAGACCATCTTAGTGGACAAAGTCCCTTTCTGAATCGAGTTCACTCCTCGTTCCAGTCCTGTATTACTAAACCGGATTAACTTACCGTTACAACCATGTCTATCTCATGAGATATAAATCTTTACCCAATTCATTGGAGGGAGATATAGGTCCCACCCATCTCATATTGAAATCATTCTTTTGTGTGCCACAATATAAACATAAATCATTTATCATAACCCAAAGAATAAAATGGGTATCATAAACATCATCCCATCATAACATAATCTATATAAAACAAATGGATATCATTTCATCATAATAAAATTGAAACCATGTAAATCATAGAGACATTATACTTGAAACATACACATATGAAATAATGTCATCTTAGATGGAAAATGGTTTTGATAAAACACTTGAAATGAATTCTTGAGGAAAATATCCTTTCTTCTTTAAAATCATTTTCTTTTCACAAAATGTCATGCATTTTTAAAAGAAAAGGATTTTTTTTAAAAATAGTCATGAAATCTTTTGCAGGAATCTTCATGAAAATAAGGTTTTATAAAACCGTAAAAATCCTTTCATGCCGTATACGTTAAAAAAAACATTCTTCTCGTACTTTTGTCGGAAAAGTCAAAAAGTACCTTGTAGAGTAAATAAAAGAAAGATTCCTTCCATACCATGGGGTAAAAGTCAAAATGGGTAAAAATTACTTTAAACATACATGAATACACTTTTACAAAACATGGACATGGATGATAGCAATAACCCCAGTAAATACTTACGAATAAGCAATCTCAGTTAAAAATGAGATTTGCAAAATTATCCCTTACCTTAGGTCCGATATGCTTCGTATGGATCCGAAACTCCTGTATATTGATTTAAATAATGTCATTGGCTTATTAAATAATCATATTCATTGTTATGATATCATATATGTTTCACTTATGACTTTATATTACCCGTTCTTTTGTAAATTCCATGTTAAAGCAACGTTTTGGGTAAAATCATTTCATTTATGGTATGTGTTTCGACTTGTCGTTCTTGATATTATTAATTATATCCTGATTTACATAATTACAGAATGTAAAACATGATTTATATATAATATATATTCATCATATACATATATGTTATATATCGATAAAAGGAATGAAATACACCGTTCATGGAGACGGTAGGCCGTACGTACGCATGAATGCTGTTTTCGTTTCCTTATTGAATTGAATGGAATTAAGTAGATGACATAAATATATACATAAATCCAGTATCATTATTATGTAATATATTTCATGATTACTTAATATATATACTTTATAATCATTCATGAATGGTTAACATGGATAATGAATCTCATCGCGTCGTGGAGACGGTAGTCCGTACGTACGCACGAGCGATGATATCATTCCCATGATTGTGGAATTGTATTGAAGTGTATGTATAATATTTCATAATAAATATCACTTTACAATAATCATATATAGTTATTTATTTACACCATTATACCCATCCAAGTAAGGTGGTGGTCGAAAACAGATTACACCACGGCGTGGAGATAGTATTCCGTACGTATGCACGCGCGGTGATTTCATTTTCCGTAGGATGGATAGATGGTGAAATAGGGTTGTTTAGAACTTATAATAACATATCAGTATATTAGTTATACTTATGTTATTACTTCATAATGAAACAACTAAATAAGAAGAAGTAGAAGAAGAAATAAAGTTGAAAGAATCGGTAATAGACATTACCTCTTCTTTAAAGCGCCTCTTGAGACCTCCTCTTAGGGCACTAACATTGGTCTTTGAAGAATACCAGGACCTCTAGGATGTTTCTAGGGAAGTGGAGAAGATAATTTTTCAGGTTTTGGCCGAGATTTAAGGCTCAAAGTGGTGTGAGAAAGAGAGGGAGGAGATGCCCTTTTATAAGGGAGGAGAGGGGCACCTTTGGAAAAACTAAAAATATTATTTTATTATAAAGACATATTCGGTTTTTAATTGCTCAAAATTGATTTATTTCAAAGATAAGGTGGGTATGGGTCGAAAGAATCTCATCAAATATAATTTAGACAAGTTTAGGTTTCTATTTTAACATTATCATTTAGATTTATCTTTAAGTTAAATAATTTTACTTTTACCGTGTCTTCTTGTTTTCTTACACTATAAAGTTAATAGACTTACTATAACAAGCCAAACGAACCCCAAGTAGTTTATTATTAATATATATAACCTTATCTAAGTAATTTGGCCGAAACTTAGATTTTTAGGAATAAAATAACAATTAATAATATAATATTTTTTTTAAAAACTATTTTATGTCAATTTTGACACTATTTGGTAATTGATTTTTGTGAAAATCATAACATAATGATTAGTTCAAAAAAAGTTAACCAAATAAATAATAACATGTCATATTAACCTATAAAATTAATGTAATTCATAAAAAGTCTCAAATTACATTTATTTGGGTATTTATAACATCAATTATGTCAATATTTCATTTATAAGATAATTACTGCATCATCATTGTGTCATAAATAAATTAAATTATTTAGTGTCTAAAAATTATAAATAAAACACCATTATGTAGGAAATCTTTTTATATTTATAATTAATATTTATAGTCAAATTTATCTTATGTATAACCCTATATTAAAAATGGTTTAGTTATTAAACTTTGATTTTAACTATTTTAACCCTTCTTTAAATAAATTAATATTAAATGTCCTAATCTAATCCAAGTGGGACTAAATGGTCATATTTTATTCCTAAGGTTGTTTTTGGTCGAATTAAACTTATCCAATAGAATTAGGACTTGTGTTAGGGTAATAATAATAACATTTTTACCCATAATTATCCTATTTACTTTTAACCGTGGTAAATAAAAGTAAAAAGTTACTATTCACCAAAAATTATTTTCATCTCATTGAACCACATTTTAGTCCTTTATATTAACCGTGTCTCTAGAATTTTTGAAATTAAATTCACAGAAGTGGTAAAATTTAATTTAAATTAAAAAAAAGTCATTTTTTTAACTACCACTAAGTGGTTTCACTATTCATCAAAAATTGAAGTTTTTCAGAAAAATACAAAAAATTCAGCCTAAGAATTATTTGATATTTCAAATTCAAAATTGATGAATATTTTTCCAAATTCATAACATATAAGTGTCATTAATTAATTTTAAATTTAATTCCCATTTTCAAAACAAATAGCGTGTTTTTAAGAAATAAAAATAATCAAAAGATTGATACTTGTTTATATCCAATTTCAAAGTGAAATTAATTCCAATGAACAACATTGGATTAAATGGTAAAAATATATTCTAATTAAACTTTCAAACCAATTAAAAAGATAATCTAACCATATAAATTATTATGATGAAAAAAGTTGTTTTTAATTAAAATATAGCGTGTTTTTACTATTCATTAAAATATGAAAGTTATCAGAATAATATGAAAAATTTATCCAAAGTAAATTTTTATATCCTGATTCAAAATAAGAATTTTATTTTGTCAAATTTAACTTATAGACATGTCAAAAACAATATTTAAGGTGGGTGCGTCATCAAAGGGCGGGAAAACTGCAATTTTTGAAAAATACACATTTTACACGAAAAGTTTATTTTGTTCTCATACCATATTCTAGAAAATGTGTAAGATGAATAATAATGTTATAAAATTAAAAATTTAGTTAATACTATTCATAAAATCTAGTCCATAATAATATTATAACAATATATCGTTGTTTAGTGAAACCTGGTATTGCGTATAACACACGCTATCGAGGAAGGTCGCGATTGCGTGTAATGCAAGCCAAGTCAGGGTTGCATGTTGTGAAAGACTCCTCCGTTGTTTCGTATAACATAATCCAACCATATTTCATTTATAAATTGAATATATATATATACACTCAATGTTTCGTAGAATAACTACTATCAAAATTGTGTGTAACATGATCCAAGAATAGTGTTGTGTATACTGCAAGATCATATGGTGTTGCGTATAGCACAAAGAAAT
Organism: Viscum album; assembly: GCA_963277665.1. Lineage (NCBI taxonomy): Eukaryota > Viridiplantae > Streptophyta > Magnoliopsida > Santalales > Viscaceae > Viscum > Viscum album. The sequence continues at coordinate 521,276,258 of OY728141.1, forward strand.
CTTGTTGTAGCTTACAACACAATACATCAATGAAATTAAAAGAATATTTTTCATAAAATCTTGAGGTGTTACATTCTACCCCCCTTAAAATGAATTTCACCCTCGAAATTCATCGGGGTTATAAATCGTTTACTATTTATAGAAACCCACATCATAAAAAGGAATACTAAAACATAATTTTGAAAACTAAAGTATGAAATGTAAAGATTACCCAAAGAAACTCATCACTGAGTTTCCATATAGGAGAAAATAGGTGAAAATATGGATATGGAAGAAAAATCTAACCATCAAGTTCTGATGGAGAGTGGTAGAGAACATGGCTATGAAAAAGCCATCAATCACAAAGCCATAAATTTTTGATGATCTAAGGAACCATCTGATTCATTGGATATAAGGGCACTAGGACAACATTTTTGGTTTTCAAGATCATTTCCCTAAAGTTGATGAAATTGGAATTAGAAGAAATACTTTCGTGATTTTGGTACAGTCTCACCGTTGGTCGTTATTTGGACAATTTCCACTTCATCTCTTAAAGAAATAAAGTTGAATTTGTCATTCGTGAAGTGTTAGTAGATCATGTGATAGAATGATGGGTCATTCCATCTGTCTCAAACAAAAGGTTATAAAAGTTATCAAAAATACATAAGTCCATCTATAGTGAGATTAATCATATATGGTTCCTAAAATTGACTTATACTTCATATATCATACTTCTTAATATAATAAAACTAGTTTCTACTAAACAGGGACTTCCTGTAGGCCAGTGGTAGGCGATAAAGACCAGTCACACTTCGGTTGTGGGTTCGATTCCCACAGCCTTGTCCGACGCGATGGGCTGTCGCCCATCCTGCAGGTTGTCCTTTTTCTAAAACTACATTACTATAACATCCCATCAATAATATCGAAAAAACTTCTATCATTAAACAATACTAACTTATGTTCAACATAATCCATTCCAATCTTTAGGCTTATCCATAATACTGCAGTCCACTCTCATATTATAGTGAAAATGATTACCAGAGATTTCATATAACAAGAATGTTAATACCATCGTTGATCCCCATATATCGTAAGATATGTCTTGTTGGTCACATTACAAACATTCGAAGGCCTTAATCATGTATTCTCTTGAAAAATGAATACCCATTAAATCTTAGTGAAAACATGAGTGCTGTCAAAAGTTAACTGTTTCCACATACCAAAACCCCAAAATTCTATATACTCAAACCATGATATAACTATTTCCTTATATCAGTCATGAGATCATGAATACTGTCAAACATTTAATTTTATCCTTATCCCTTCATTATGAGCATATCATCTTTTTTCCAAAAATATCTCAATCACTTTCCATGGTTACTGGTACCATAAAATTATTGAAAACCACAATAGACCAATACATAAATATTCCAATATTCCACGATACTATATACAACATTATTTTGGAATCCCATTACATAAACACTTAATAATTCCACCACATCGTTGTCATATTCAACATCGCCAATTTTGATCGCATGTGACTTCCCTTTTTCCTTTGCCTTAAGTGTTTTCTCATGTCCATCACACTAACCCTTGGATTAGGGCATTTATTAGCATAATGCCCCATTTCCTTGCACTTGAAGCATTGAAGTGTTGGTGGTGTGTTCTCTACAGTCTTTTCTTTATTCACATCATTAGCAACCCTTTTTCCATTACTTCGACACTCAGCTGCTCGATGAACTTCTTTTACACACTTAAAAACATTTTCTAGTCCCTTTAAGACAATCTTCACCATGATTCTTTCCACACTTTGAGCATAAGGAAACATTCATCTTCTTTTCACCATTATTCTGAGATTTCTCCTTGAACTCCATCTTTAGTTTCTTGTCAAAACCATGAGATGGATATGTAACACCAACTTCCATTTCTACCTTGATAGCACAACGCACAATTTCTTCATAGCTACTGAAGTCTCTTATAGCTAATGCCCTTCGAACATTTGGTTTTAAGCCACTGAAAAATCGATCAAATTTACTTTCAGGTTGGATGATGAAGCCAGATGCATACCTTGCAAGTCTTGTAAAATTCTCTTCATATATACCAACAGATTCATCATCCTTCTGCTTAAGCTCAAGAAAATCCTTTTCCATCTTTGTTCTAAGAATACGAGGGAAGTACTTACTGAAAAACAAGTTCTTGAACTCGTCCCATTCCATGGACTCAATTTCATCTCTTTGCCTCATATTCTTGATAAGATTCCACCATTGATCAGCATGACCTTCCAAACGATATACTGCTAAGATGACTTTATCATGCTCAGAACATTGTAGAATTGAAAATATCTTTTCAGTGGTACTGATCCATTGTTCAGCCACTAAGGGATCAGAAGACCCGCTGAATGAAGGTGGACGCTGCCTCATGAAGGATTCAACAGAATGTTTCTCCTTTATCTGCTCATTTTGAAGTACAGAATGATTCATAGCTTGTGTAAGTATAGAAATAAGATTGTGAACTCCATCTCCCATGTCATTGGTTTGGTCAGGATGAAAATCATTGCATTGTCCATTACATTGATCAACACGGTTCCTTCGGGTTCCAGCCATCGTCTAAAACCCAAAAATAATAGTGTGAGAGGCAAATACCATGCTAAGGAAAACAACATAATAAAGGGGGAGTACCTTCAATATCTAACATCTTAGGTTTAATTCTAAGATCGTTAGCGCAATTTTAGGACTATAACCTATATGTATACTTAACTTTAGGGACATCCCTAGATATACCGTAGAAATATCTCTAGGGATTTCACTAAAGTTTTCGCATCCTAGTTTCCAAAGGTTAACTAAACCTTTCCTCTGATACCAACTGTAGAGACCCGACGCTTGACATACATGGACATTACATTACTTTTTCGGAATACTTAGTATATAACAAAAACAGACACACAAGGACTGTAATAGTTTAGTATCTTTGGAAACTTGGAACTTAATCTTCTAATCATGGTGAAAGATCTTCAACATCTCCCATAAAGATCTTCCCCTTTTTTTCTTAACTAAAACCTTTCTTTATATCCTGGGGAAAAGAAAACATAAAAAGGGTGAGCTCAAATGCTCAGTAAGGGTAAGCATGGAGAAAATAAAACAAACCATATACATTTGAACATAAAAACATGTACATAATGTTTAAACATTGAAATATTGTTCAATGACATAAAACATGGAAGTACGTAAGGAATAGATCAAAATAGAACATCAATCATGATAAAATAACTTGTAAATAAAACTTGTAATTGTGGAAAAACATTAAGCACATGATATTATTTCCATAGTATCCAAGACATTGCTTCCAAGACCATCTTAGTGGACAAAGTCCCTTTCTGAATCGAGTTCACTCCTCATTCCAGTCCTGTATTACTGAACCGGATTAACTTACCGTTCCATCCATGTCTATCTCATGAGATATAAATCTTTACCCAATGCATTGGATGGAGATATAGGTCCCACCCATCTCATATTGAAATCATTCTTTCGTGTGCCACAATATAAACATAAATCATTTATCATAACCCAAAGAAGAAAATGGGTATCATAAACATCATCCCATCATAACATAATCCATATAAAACAAATGGATATCATTTCATCATAAGAGCAGTGAAACCATGTAAATCATAGAGACATTATACTTGAAACATACACATATGAAATAATGTCATCTTAGATGGAAAATGGTTTTGATAAAACACTTGAAATGAATTCTTGAGGAAAATATCCTTTCTTCTTTAAAATCATTTTCTTTTCACAAAATGTCATGCATTTTTAAAAGAAAAGGATTTTTTTTAAAATTAGTCATGAAATCTTTTGGAGGAAGCTTCATGAAAATAAGTCTTTATGTAAGAACCCGGTTCTTATTTTAGAGGTACGAGCTTCTTCTTTCCTTTTCCTTAAGTGTTTTTGAGAAAAATGGAAAATGGGGAAAAATCCTAAATTTCGAAACTACACGCCGTGTACTTTATCCACACGCCATGTACTTTTGGCCGTGTTGGGATGAGTACACGGGGCGTGTAGCCATGCCGGCGATGAGGGGTGTAGGAACCGACTACACGTCGTGTAGTGGTACCGTACACGCCGTGTAGTCAGTCAGAAGACTTAAACAGTAAGGCGGTGGAGCAACCGACAGCTGGGCGATAGTACACTCCATGTACTCAGGAGTACACGCCGTGTACTCAGGTAGATGAGTGAACAGTGTGGCGGTGCCGCCAAATGAACAGTTAAATGAAATAAGTACACGCCGTGTACTCAGAAGTACACACCGTGTACTTTGTCTTTTCGGCTTAAAACAGGCAGTAACCTCCTCATTTGGCAGAGGAGGCACTTGAGCCATTTTGGATCTAAAAGAGGAGGTATGATCTTTGAAGATCCACCGGGCGTTCGTCTGGAATCCAAATCGGCTTCAGACAATCTCATTGGAACCGCACGGGTAAGCCCTCTCCTCTCATGGTACCGTTCTTGCCAATTCTTATCCTAACATAAGTTATTTACATTTTTTGGTTTTTGTTCTTCGTCATATATACACCATTCTTGGGCGTTTCTGGAGTCGGCGTTCGGGTATAATGCTCGTTGACGTATAAGGTAGGTGGCTTGGTGTTTAGTTTTCCAACTGCTGTGTGTTTTGTGTGTTTTTGTGCCACGAACCCATGTTGGGGTGTCGTGTGACTGAGGACGTTGCTATATTTAATACCTGTAATTGATTAGGTATTTAATTTTGATAATAAAATACTGGTTGGGATCATTGTTTGGATCCGGAACCACTCCCGGGGTGTGTTTCACTGTTTAGCCGTTTGGCCAAGATACCCGAGGGTATGCCTTTAAAGTAGTAATTGTAGAATTTCCTTGAGAGGAATTGATTGTTACTGCTTGTTTACCTGTTGGGCATAACCCAGTTACCTATATTATCCCGAGGGCATGACTATATTAGCCTAAGGGCGTGACTATATTATCCTGAGGGCGTGACTGTATTAGCCCGGGGGCTGTCGTTATTCTGCCTGAGGGAAACCTTTCGTATGCCTGAGTGAGAGAATTCTATTACAATGCCTGAGGGTGATATTCTGTATAGCCTGAGGGCGTGGTTCACTATATTAGCCTGAGGGAGAGATACTGGTTGGCCTGAGGGCGTGTTGCTGTTGAGCACAAAACGATACTAAATTTAATGGATTAAATGAATAATAAAATGGAAATTTAATTGTTAAGTTAGTTACTTTTTAGTACTGCTTACTTTATTGCATTTTACTATTGCACACTGTTGTTGCATGCTTACACGCAGTTGGGCACAAGCCTTTGGTGGGTGCCTACTGAGATATATTTCTCACACCCTGTTTGGGTCATGCTTTTCGTCCCAAACAGATTACGTTGCTACAGGTGTAGATAGGGGCAAGAGTCCCTATATAGGTACTTGACTGTTGTTGTGGAGTAGGAGGGCATGGGACCGATCCTAGGCTTGCGATGCCGCTGCCAGCTGTTTTGCTTGTCTTTCTGTACTCTGTATTTTGTTGTACTGTATTGATGTATAACATGTTCTGGATGTTTTCTTAGAACTTGAAACATGTAGCATCATCACTTATATACTGTTGTTTATATCCACTGCTGTAGTTATTTCAGTTGTGTATGTTTATTGCTTCCGCTGTTGTTGTATGTTTTATTTATATTCCGCTGTGCTAAACTTTGACAAATGAGGGCATAGTTTCCCACACTATCAGACCTGGGCCCTCGCTGCTAGTCGGCAGCCTGTGACGTTTGGGGAAATGTTCTTGAGGTCTTGTGGCGAACCGGGCTCGGGGCACCTGTTGCATGGCTCCCGGGTCCGGGACGTTACAAAGTGGTATCAGAGGGGTTTCTTTTCTTTGACTTACTATTTGGAGCCGTAACCAGGGATAGGATGGAACGGTAGTTGGTAATAATCTATGCCCGGGCGTAGCTAACCTGTGTACAGGGAAAAGCCAGTCTACCTCGTATTTTGCATTCTTTTGTTTTTGCAATTTTACGGTTGATATGTTTTCACCGTTGGGTGACGCACTTAGAGATTATGCTGTTTATATTTTATCTGTGGGTTCTATTTAGTTGCAACCTGATGAGATGAGGGTATGTAGTCTCATGCATCATATAGGAACATGCTAGATATCACATGCCATGCATAGTTTCCATGCCATCTAGGTGCATTAGAATTTGCATGTTGTTGTGATAGTGGTTGTGCTAATAAAGCATGCTGTTGTGATAGCTGCTTGATAAATACCTACCTTGTGATGTGGTATGTTTGTTTGAGCTTGTTTATAGAATGGACGCCAAAATTTGGTTTTTGGGGAGTATGGCCCCCTATTGACCAGAATTTGGTGGATCATTGACGGTTTATTGGTTATAACACAGATAAGATGTCAAACTTTGATTCATGGGGAGTATGGGCCCTCACGGATCATAATTTGACACTTAGGTGTTGGTTTTTAGTATTTTCTGGGTTTCGGGGAAGTTTCTGAGGCATACTGTTCGGAAAACCCAGAGTACACGCCGTGTAGGACCTCATACACGCCGTATGTGTTCTTCTATTTGGGAAGAAAAATGAACTTTTTGAGTACACGCCGTGTACCCTGAGTACACGCCGTGTAGTCTCTCTCCGTGTCACAAACCGTGTGGGCGGCGACACGGGGTAGGGAAGAGCTTGGGTAAAACACGCCATGTAGTTTTTGTGCATGCTGTGTAGTGTGACCTAGAGACTGGCCATGTAACTAACAACACGGGTTGGTGAACTCCTGTACAACACGCCATGTCAATGATGAACACGCCGTGTAGTATGACCTGGGGACTTGGCCGTGTAACTAACAACACGGGTCGGTGTCACCTCTCCCTGAACATGCCGTGTACCTGTGGGGCACGCCGTGTAGTCTTGTCCGAGGACAGACCGTTTGGAGTTAGCCGTGTGGCTGGGAAGCAGGATGGTGTACACGCCGTGTGCGGGTGTAACACACCGTGTGGAGTAAAGCCGAGTAGTCGGCCGTGTCACAGACGACACGAGCAGTTGGAAAATAACACCGTAAACTCCGTGTAGATATTATACACGTCGTGTAGTTTTTTTGAACGGAAGCCGTGTGGCTTAGCTGTGTAGAAGGACCCGAGAAGGGGAAGGGAAGTCAAGTACACGCCGTGTAGTCAGTGTACACGCCGTGTAGTCTTGTTTTTCAAATTTTGAGATTCTTTCTTCCTCTTGTTCCTTTGTGGTTCCTTCGCTTTTAGTCTTAATAATCTTGAACCTGAAGCGTGCTTTTGACCTTGTAGAGTCATGCTACCTAGACGACCACGAGTTGTTCACCAGGAGAGCGGCGACGATTGTACTCCGGAGGTGGTGGGCCATGGGCTACCAGTTGATCCTCCAGCAGAGCCAGATGCGACGCCAACTGCTATACCAGACATAGGTGCGGAGGCGCAGTTCCGTGAAGGATTTATGCGGTTCATGCAGACCTTTCAGGGAGCACCGCAGACTGCCACATCTATGGCCGAGCTGACACGTATCTTTCAGCAGCAGCATCCGCCTACGTTTTTAGGGGATGGAGGACCACAGGCTGCAGAGTCTTGGTTGGGGTCGATGCAGACTATTTTCGATCATCTTGAGACGCCTCCAGGGTGGAGGGTCAAGCTCACGACTTACATGCTGCGTGATTCCGCCAAGAGGTGGTGGGATGTTACCACCCAGTCAGAGCATCACAGGGACATGGCGTGGGATGATTTTCAATTAGTCTTCTATGACTTCTTCTTTCCCGAGACGCTGAGGGCAGATAGAGCTAGAGAGTTCATGAATCTGTAGCAGGTCGCTATGTCAGTGATGGACTATTCTGCCCGTTTTACAGAGCTTCAACGCTTTGCACCCGTGCTGGTGGGTGATGAGACGTTGAGGGCCATCTGTTTTGAGGATGGTCTTCGGTATGAAATCCGAGCGCTGGTGAATGTTTTCAGGTTGCCTACTGTACACGTGATTGTGAACCAGGCGCTGATTACAGAGAGGAACCTGCGGGAAGCTAGTGGTATGGGCCATGGCGGTTCAGCACCAGTTACTGGTACTATTTCTGCTCGCAAGAGGAAGAGACAGATGGACTTCTCTCAGGGCGGCAGTACCATCCAAGCAGCTTCTTCAGGTGGCCCGATCAGGTGCTACCAGTGTGGCAGATAGGGGCACAAGATACCTCAGTGTCCACGAGACCCAGTGGAGTGTCGAGCTTGCAGCAAGATGGGTCATCTGCAGCGATTTTGCAGGTCGGTGCTACTAGTGGCTAGTGAGAGGGGTTCTATGCAGACTCCACATGCGGGAGCAGGACCAGTGGCTTCTTACCAGTCTGGGAACTGGAATACGTCAGGGCGTGCAGGAAGAGATGATGGTCATGGCCGTGGTAGCCAGACACCAGGATCTCAGAGGCAGCAGGGCGAGACAGCTCAGGGTAGCCAGGCTGTGTCGCAGGGCCGTGGTACTGGGCAGACATATGCAATGCAACAGACCCAACAGAAGCAGGATCCCGGACCTTCTACAGTTAGAGATACTATTCTAGTAGCTTCTGTCTTGTCTTCAGTACTTTTTGATACGGGTGCTACGCATAGTTTCATATCTATACCCATTGTGGAGATCCTTGGGATCGGTGTGTCTACTTCTTCCGATATCTTGACGCTAGACACTCCGTTGGGGACTATGACAGTTGGTGTGCGTCAGTGTAATGAGTTCCCCCTTGAGGTTGGTGGGTGTCATTTCCTTTGGGACCTCTATGTCTTGGAGATGACGAGATATGACATCATTCTCGGGATGGACTGGTTGGTTCCCTTTCGAGCCTTTGTAGACTGCTATCGTCGCAGGGTGTGTTTCACATCACCAGAGGGAGGAGAGTTTCTATACAAGGGAGAATGGGATGTTCAGGTGAGTCGAGCTGGACCAGAGCATCATGGGCGCGGTGGAGTTACAGCCCAGATTGCGAGTTTATATCTGGATGACCAGGGGACTTGTTAGACAGATTTCCCTCCAGTTATTGATCGTTTCAGAGATGTCTTCTCGGACGACTTTTCAGGTCTACCTCTGGTGCGTGAGGTGTATTTATCTATTGAGCTAGTGCCAAGAGCGGCACCGATGTCCATTCCTCCTTATAGGATGGCCACACCTGAGTTGCAGGAGCTCAAGAGGCAGTTAGAGGAGTTGCAGGCAAAGGGCTTTATCCGACCCAATACTTCTCCTTGGGGTTCTTCGGTCCTTTTTGCGAAGAAGGCAGACGATACCCTCAGACTTTGTGTGGATTATCAGAAGCTGAACCAGTTGACGATTAAGAACCGATATCCCTTGCCGAGGATAGATGATCTGTTTGATCAGCTTCGTGGAGCACAGGTGTTCTTGAAGATTGACTTGCGATCGGGATATCATCAGTTGTGCATTAGACCATCTGATATACCTCTCACAACTTTCAGGAGTAGGTATGGTCTATATGAGTACTTGGTTATGCCATTCGGACTGATGAACGCGCCAGCAGTTTTCATGGCTCTGATGAATCATGTGTTCCATCCGTATCTTGATTCATTTGTGGTAGTGTTCATGGATGACATCTTGGTGTACTCTCACACTCAAAACGACCATGCCACCCATCTTGAGATCATATTGAGTACACTGAGAGAGCATCGGCTATATGCTAAGCTCTCGAAGTGCCACTTTTGGATGGACCAGATTCACTCCCTAGGTCATATCATCTTAGAGGTAGGAGTTTCAGTAGACCCAGAGAAGGTGAGAGTAGTAGTTTCCTGGGAGAAGCCTAAGAACGTGTTTGAGATACGAAGTTTCTTAGGGCTAGATGGTTACAACAGGCGCTTCATACAGGACTTCTCCCGCTTAGCAGCACCATTGAAAGGTCTGACTAAGAAGGGTGTGAAGTTCATTTGGTCAGAAGCTTGTGAGATATCTTTTCAGGACCTAAAGGGAAGGTTGGCATCATCACCGATCCTGATACTCCTAGAGAAAGGGAAGAGTTATACGGTTTACTGTGATGCATCAGGGATTGGGCTGGGAGCTGTTTTGATGCAGGGAGACTGAGTTGTTGCGTATGGGTCTCGGCAGTTGAGGCCACATGAAAGGAATTACCCGACGCATGATCTTGAGTTGGCTGAAGTTGTACATGCGTTGCACTGTTGGAGACATTATCTATTGGGAGAGCATTTTTTGGTTTTCACCGACCACAAAAACCTCAAGTATATCTTTACTCAGCATGACCTGAATCTGAGGCAGAGAAGGTGGGTTGAGTACCTACATTCCTTCGATTTTGAGCTTGCCTATACACCTGGTAAAGGTAATGCAGTAGCTGATGCACTGAGTAGGAAGACTCAGATACAGACAGTGCAGGAGGCCAGTGGTGAGTGGCAGCTTATGGCCTTATTCTCTGAGATGCATCTGGAGGTGCATGACAGTCAGGGGCAGACTTATCTTTCCTCGTTAGCTGTGACTTCTACCCTCCTGGACAGAGTGAGGATGAGACAACTATCAGATTTAGAAGGCCTAGTTCTATGGGAGTCGGTGGAAAGTGAGGACCCTCCTTTCAGTTGGACGATAGGTGATGACGAAGTTTTGCGTTTCCATGGTCGAGTATGGGTTCCAGGGGATATACGCGAGGAGCTGATGTGGGAGTTTAATGCTTCAGCTTGGGCAGTTCATCCCGGGGTTACCAAGATGTACTATGACTTGAGGCGTCGGTACTGGTGGCCGGGTATGAAGAGAGAGATAGTTGGTTTTGTTACGAGATGTTCCACCTGTCAGCAGGTGAAGGCAGAGCATCAGAGACTAGCTGGACTATTACAGCAGTTACCCATTCCAGAGTGGAAATGGAATGATGTCGCGATGGATTTAGTGACGGGATTTCCGAGGTCACCTCGAGGTAATGACGCCGTGTGGGTTGTGGTGGACAGACTCATGAAGGTGGATCACTTCTTGCTGATCAAGGAGACCTTCGGTGTGGATGAGATCGGAAGGCTGTATATCTGAGAGATCATACGTCTTCATGGGGTCCCACGTTCTATCGTTTCAGATAGGGACTCCCACTTTACGTCTCGTTTCTGGTAGAGTTTTTAGAGGGAGCTGGGTACACAGGTGCTTCTGAGCACAACATACCACCCTCAGACAGATGGCCAGTTAGAGCGGACGATACAGGTGCTAGAGGAAATGTTGCGCGCATGTGTCCTAGACTTTGGGGGCTCTTGGAAGAAGCATATACCCTTAGTAGAGTTTTCCTATAACAATAGTTTTCAGACGACTATTGAGATGGCACCATACGAGGATTTATATGGTAGGCCATGCCAATCACCTTTGTGCTAGTTAGAGGCAGGTGAGGCAACTTTACTGGGGCCACAACTCGTATAGGAGACATCTGAGTAGGTCCAGTTGATTCAGAAGCGGATGGATACCGTGCAGTCTCATCAGAAGTCTTATGCTGATCGCCGCAGACGACCTTTGGAGTTCGTGGTCGGGGATCGGGTTTTCTTACGTGTTTCGCCGAGGCTGGGACACAAGCGGATCAGGAGACAGGGTAAGCTTTCACCGAGGTATGTGGGGCCATTTGATATTCTGGAGAGAGTCGGGATGGTTGCCTATCGGTTGCAGTTACCGCATCGGTACCGAGCCATGCACGACGTCTTCCACGTGTCTCAGTTGCGTCGCTACAACTCAGACCCATCTCACACCTTTCAGCCAGCGGAGGTCGAGCTTCAGCATGATGCTTCCTTTGAGGAGCATCCGATCCGTATCATTGACAGGAGCACAAAGGTTCTCTGAGGCCAGTCAGTTCCTCTCATACGGGTGCTATGGCAGCATGGCTGAGTGCAGGACGAGACCTGGGAGCGGGAGGCCGACCTACGTGCTCAGTGGCTAGAGCTGTTCTGAGATTTATCTTCACCACCCTTGGAAGGGAAATTAGAGGACGAATTTCTATAAGGGGGGAAGTTTGTAAGAACCCGGTTCTTATTTTAGAGGTACGAGCTTCTTCTTTCCTTTTCCTTAAGTGTTTTTGAGAAAAATGGAAAATGGGGAAAAATCCTAAATTTCGAAACTACACGCCGTGTACTTTATCCACACACCGTGTACTTTTGGCCGTGTTGGGATGAGTACATGGGGCGTGTAGCCATGCCGACGACGAGGGGTGTAGGAACCGACTACACGCCGTGTAGTGGTACCGTACACACCGTGTAGTCAGTCGGCAGGCTTAAACAGTAAGGCGGTGGAGCAGCTGACAGCTGGGCGACAGTACACGCCGTGTACTCAGGAGTACATGCCGTGTACTCAGGTCTACGGGTGAACAGTGTGGCGGTGCCACCAAATGAACAGTTAAATGAAAGAAGTACACGCCGTGTACTCAGAAGTACACGCCGTGTACTCAGAAGTACACGCCGTGTACTCAGAAGTACACGCCGTGTACTCAGAAGTACACGCCGTGTACTCAGAAGTACACGCCGTGTACTTTGTTTTTTCGGCTTAAAACAGGCAGTAGCCTCCTCATTTGGAATAGGAGGCACTTGAGCCATTTTGGAGCCAAAGGAGGAGGCAGAATATTTGAAGATCGATCGGGCGTTCGTCTGGAATCCGAATCGGCTTCGGACGATCTCGTTGGAACTGCACGGGTAAGTCCTCTCCTCTCCTGGTACCGTTCTTTCCAATTCTTCTCCTAACGTAAGTTATTTAAGTTTGTTTGGTTTTTGTTCTTCATTAGATCTACACCGTTCTTGGGCGTTTCTGGAGTCAGTGTTTGGGTATAACTCTCATTGACGTATAAGGTAGGTGGCTTGGTGTTTAGTTTTACAACTGCTGTGTGTTTTGTGCGTTTTTGTGCCACGAACCCATGTTGGGGTGTCGTTTGGATGAGGCCGTTGCTATATTTAATACCTAGATTTGATTAGGTATTTAATTTTGATAATAAAATACTAGTTGGGATCATTGTTTGGATCCGGAACCACCCCGGGGTGTGTTTCATTGTTTAGCTGTTTGGCCAGGATACCCGAGGGTATGCCTTTAAAGTAGTAATTGTAGAATTTCCTTGAGAGGAATTGCTTGTTACTTCTTGTTTACCTGTTGGGCATGGCTCGGTTACCTATATTAGCTTGAGGGCGTGACTATATTAGCCTGAGGGCGTGACTATATTAGCCTGAGGGCGTGAATGTATTAGCCCGAGGGCTGTCGTTATTCCGCCTGAGGGCAACCTTTCCTATGCCTGGGGGCGAGAATTCTGTTACAATGCCCGAGGGTGAGATTCTTTATAGCCTGAGGGTGTGGTTCACTATATTATCCTGAGGGTGAGATACTGGTTGGCCTGAGGGCGTGGTGCTGTTGAGCAGAGAACAATACTAAATTTAATGGATTAAATGAATAATAAAATGGCAATTTAATTGTTAAGTTAGTTACTTTTTAGTACGGCTTACTTTATTGCATTTTACTATTGCACACTGTTGTTGCATGCTTACACGCAGTTGGGCACGAGCCTTTGGTGGGTGCCTACTAAGATATATTTCTCACACCCTTTTTGGGTCACGCTTTTCGGCCCAAATAGATTACGTTGCTTCGAGTGTAGATAGGGGAAAGAGTCCCTATATAGGTACTTGACTGTTTCTGTGGAGTAGGAGGGCATGGGACCGATCCTAGGCTCGCGATGCCGCTGGCAGCTGTTTTTCTTGTCTTGCTGTACTCTGTATTTTGTTGTACTGTATTGATGTATAACATGTTCTGGCTGTTTTATTAGAACTTGAAACATGTAGCATCATCACTTATATACTGTTGGTTATATCCACTACTGTAGTTATTTTAGTTGTGTATGTTTACTGCTTCCACTGTCATTGTATGTTTTATTTATATTCCGCTGCACTACACTTTGACAAATGAGGGCATAGTTTCCCCCACTATCAGACCTGGGCCCTCACTGCTAGTCGGTAGCCTCTGGAGTTTGGAGAAATGCGCTTGAGGTCTTGTGGCGAACCGGGATCGGGGCACCCGTTGCGTGGCACCTGGGTCCAGGATGTTATACTTTATAAAACTGTAAAAATCCTTTCATGCTGCATACGTTAAAAAAACATTCTTCTCGTACTTTTTTCGGAAAAGTCAAAAAGTACCTTGTAGGGTAAATAAAAGAAAGATTCCTTCCATACCATGGGGTAAAAGTCAAAATGGGTAAAAATTACTTTAAAAATACATGAATACACTTTTACAAAACATGGACATGGATGATATCAATAACCCCAATAAATACTTACGAATAAGCAATCTCGGTTAAAAATGAGATCTGCAAAATTATCCCTTACCTTAGGTCCGATATGCTTCGTATGGATCTGAACATCCTGTATATTGATTTAAATAATGTCATTGACTTATTACATAATCATATTCATTGTTATGATATCATATATGTTTCACTTATGACTTTATATTATCCGTTCTTTTGTAAATTCCATGTTAATGCAGCATTTTGGGTAAAATCATTTCATTTATGGTATGTGTTTCGACTTGTCATTCTTGATATTATTACTTATATCCTGATTTACATAATTTCAGAATGTAAAACATGATTTATATATAATATATATTCATCATATACATATATATTATATATCGATAAAAGGAATGAAATACACCGTTCATGGAGATGGTAGGTCGTACGTACACGTGAATGCTGTTTTCGTTTCCTTATTGAATTGAATGGAATTAAGTAGATGAAATACATATATACATAAATCCAGTATCATTATCATGTCATATATTTCATGATTACTTAATATATATACTTTATAATCATTCATGAATGGTTAACATGGAGAATGAATCTCATCGTGTTGTGGAGACGGTAGTCTGTACGTACGCACGAGCGATGATATCATTCCCATGATTGTGGAATTGTATTGAAGTGTATGTATAATATTTCAGAATAAATATCACTTTACAATAATCATATATAGTTATTTATTTACACCATTATACCCATCCAAGTAATGTGGTGGTCGAAAACAGATTACACCACGGCGTGAAGACGGTATTCCGTACGTACGCACGCGCGGTGATTTCATTTTCCGTAGGATGAATAGATGGTGAAATAGGGTTGTTTAATACTTATAATAACATATCACTATATTAGAAATACTGATGTTATTACTTCATAATTAAACAACTAAATAATAAGAATTAGAAGAAGAAATAAAGTTGAAAGAATCGGTAACAGACATTACCTCTTCTTTGAAGCGCCTCTTGAGACCTCCTCTTAGGGCACTAAAATTGGTATTTGAAGAAGAAAATGACCTCTATGATGTTTCTAGGGAAGTTGAGAAGAGAATTTGGTAGGGGTTTTCCGAGCTTGAAGGCTCAAAGTGGTGTGAGTAAGAGAGGGAGGAGGTTCCCTTTTATAAGGGAGGAGAGGTGCACCTTTGGAAAAACTAAAAATATTATTTTATTATAAAGACATATTCGATTTTTAATTGCTCCAAATTGATTTATTTAGAATATAAGGTGTGTATGGGTCGAAATCCTCTCATACAATAGAATTTAGACAAGTTTAGGTTTCTATTTTAACCTTATCATTTAGATTTATCTTTAAGTTAAATAATTTTACTTTTACCGCGTCTTCTTGTTTTATTAAACTATAAAGTTAATAAACTTACTATAACAAGCCAAACGAACCCCAAGTAGTTTATTATTAATATATATAACCTTATCTAAGTAATTTGGCCGAACCTTAGATTTTTAGGAATAAAATAACAATTAATAATATAATATTTGTTTTAAAAACTATTTTATGTCAATTTTGACACTATTTGGTAATTGATTTTTGTGAAAATCATAACAGAATTATTAGTTCAAAAAAAGTCAACCAAATAAATACTAACATGTCATATTAACCTATAAAATTAATGTAATTCATAAAAAGTATCAAATTACATTTATTTGGGTATTTATAACATCAATTATGTCAATATTTTATTTATAAGATAATTACTGCATCATCATTGTGTCATAAATAAATTAAATTATTTAATATCTAAAAATTATAAATAAAACACCATTATATAGGAAAGATTTTTATCTTTATAATTAATATTTATATTCTAATTTATATTATGTATAACCCTATATTAAAAATGATTTAGTTATTAAACTTTGATTTTAACTATTTTAACCCTTCTTTAAATAAATTAATATTAAATGTAATAATCTAATCCAAGTGGGCCTAAATGATAATATTTTATTACTAAGGTTGTTTTTGGTATAATTAAACTTATCCAATAGAATTATGACTTGTGTTAGGGTAATAATAATAACATTTTTACCCATAATTATCCTATTTACTTTTAACCGTGGTAAATAAAAGTAAAAAGTTACTATTCACCAAAAATTATTTTCATCTCATTGAACCACATTTTAGTTCTTGATATTAATCGTGTCTCTCAAATTTTTGAAATTCAATTCACAGAAGTGGTAAAATTTAATTTAAATTAAAAAAGTCAGTTTTTTAACTATCACTAAGTGGTTTCACTATTCATCGAAAATTGAAGTTTTTCAGAAAAATACCAAAAATTCAGCCTAAGCATTATTTGATATTATGAATTCAATTTTTTTTTCTATTTTTCCAAATTCATAACATATAAGTGGCATTAATTAATTTTAAATTTAATTCCCTTTATCAAAACAAATAGCGTGTTTTTAAGAAACAAAAACAATCAAAAGATTGATACTTGTTTATATCTAATTTCAAAGTGAAATTAAGTCCAATGAACAACATTGGATTAAATGGTAAAAATATATTCTAATTAAACTTTCAAACCAATTAAAAATATAATCTAACCATATAAATTATTGTGACGAAAAAAGTTGTTTTTAATTAAAATATAGCATGTTTTTACTATTCATTAAAATATGAAAGTTATCAGAATAATATGAAAAGTTTATCCAAAGTAAATTTTTATATCCTGATTCCAAAGAAGAATTTTATTTTTTCAAATTGAACTTATAGACATGTCAAAAACAAGATTTAAGGTGGGTGCGTCATCAAAAAGCGGGAAAACTGCAATTTTTGAAAAATACATATTTTACAAGAAAAATTTATTTTGTTCTCATACCATATTCTAGAAAATGTGTAAGATGAATAATAATGTTATAAAATTCAAATTTTAGTTAATAATATTCATAACGGCTAGTCCATAATAATATTATAACAATATATCGTTATTTAGTGAAACCTGGTATTGCGTACAACACACGCTATCAAGGAAGGTCACGATTGTGTGTAATGCAAGCCAAGTCAGGGTTGCGTGTTGTGCAAGACTCCTCCGTTTTTTCTTATAACAGAATCCAACCATATTTCATTTATACATTGAATATATATATACACTCAATGTTTTGTAGAATAACTACTATCAAAATTGTGTGTAACATGATCCAAGAATAGTGTTGTGTATACTACAAGCTCATACGGTGTTGCGTATAGCGCAAGGAAATCTTGTTGTAGATTACAACACAAGACATCAATGAAATTAAAAGAATATTTTTCATAAAATCTCAGGGTGTTACAGGTTGTCTTGTTGTGTAGAACCTTATCTCTTTAGTCCAGAATCTCTACTGACTACTCCTCATAAGAGAGATCATCTTCCAGCTGTACCACCTCTGAGTTTAGTACATGTTAGGGATCTGGTATATACTTCCTCAGGAGTGATACATAAAACACATCATGAACTTGATCCATATTCGGTGGAAGTGAAATCCAATAGGCCATGACTCCTATACGGTCAAGGATCTCAAAGGGGCCAATATACCTTGGGCTTAGATTCCATTTCTTTCCAAATCACATGACTCTCTTCCCTGGAGATATCCGAAGGAAGAATTTATCTCCAAAATAGAACTCCAAGTCCCTTCAACGGTTGTCAGCATAACTCTTTTTCCAACTCTGAGCAACTTTGATATATTGCTGGATGACTTGAACCTTCTCTGTCATCTCTTGCGCAAGATCAAGTCCAAGTAGCTTTCTTTCTCCAACTTCATCCCAAAAGGTTAGAGTTCTACATCGCTTTCCATACAGAGCTTCATATAAATCCATCTGAATACTCGAGTGGAATCTATTGTTGTAGGATAACCCAGCCAATGGGATATGTTGATCCCATCCACCTTTTAATTCTAAAGAGCCTGCTCTTAGCATATCTTCGACCATCTGAATAGTTCTTTTAGATTGGCCATTAGTTTGGGGGTGATAGGCTATGCTGAAATTCAATTTAGTACACAAGTCATGTTGGAGACTCCTCTAGAATTTAGATGTGAACCTTAGATCACAATAAGAGACAATTGAGTGTGGAACCCCATGCAGTCTCACCACTTCCTTCACATATATCTTTGCAAGTTTTTCAAGATATAGATCTTCCCGAATAGAGATAAAGTGGTCAGTCTTGGTGAGTCGGTCCACCACAACCCATATCATATTATTTCTTTTGTATGTCTTTGGGAGACCCATGAAAAATCCCATAGTGACATTATCCCATTTCCACATGGGTAAAGGCAATGGTTTCATCATCCCTTTGGAATTTTGTTGCTCTGCTTTAACTTGATGACATATCAAGCACCTTGAGATATATCCCACAATATCCTTCTTCATGTTATCCCACCAAAAGTGTTCTCGGAGATCTCGGTATAACTTGGTTCTACTAGGATGGATAGAGAAAGTTGAGCTACGTGGATGGTCCAATAGCTCCTTCTTTATCCCAGGTGTTGAAGGCACACAAATCCATGTTCCAAACTGAATCAAACCATCATCATCGATATGGAACTCTTGTATCTTCCCTTCCTTTACTACATTCACATTCTTTTGTAACTCCAAATCATCACTTTGTGTCTCCTTAATCTTATCTTGGATAGATGGTTGGGCAATCATTTGGAAAAGTTAGGATGTATTCCCTACCGTTATGATTTCCAAATAAATCCTTTGCATATCCATGAAGATAGGGTATTTCTCAATCCGAATCATGGATAGATTAACATGTTCTTTTCTTCTAAGAGCATCAACTACCTTATTCTCCTTTCCAGGATGATAGTGAATAGATAAATCATAGTCTTTGATCATCTCTAACCATCTCATTTGACACATGTTGAGATCCTTTTGGGTGAATATATACTTTAAGCTATTATGATTGGTATATATGTCACACTTCTCTCCATAGAGGTAGTGTCGCCAAATTTTCAAGGCAAAAATCATAGTTTATAGCTCCATATCATGCATCGGGTAGTTCTTCTCATGGATCTTCAACTACCATGAGGCATAGGCTATCACATTATCATTTTTAATGAGTACACAACCTAAGACTTTCTTCGAATCATCATTGTATATCACAAAACTTTATCCACTTAATGTGGGTACAGTTGTAGTGATCATCCTTCTCTTTAGATCCTTGTATCTTTCCTCACATTCTTTCATCCAGACATACTTTACCCTATTCCTTGTTAACTTAGTTATCAGGCTTGAAAATCATGAGAAATTTCTCAAAAAATGTCAGTATTACCTAGATAATATAAGAAAACTAAGGATTTATGTGACACTATAGGGTCTGGTCCATTCCTCAATTGCCTTTATTTTTTAAGGGTCCATAGAAATTCCCTTACTTGTGATCACGTGTCCCAAGAATGTGACTTGCTTCATCCAAAAGTCACAATTGTTGTACTTGGAGTACAACTTCTCCTTTCTCAATATCGCCAACACAAGTCTTAGATGTTCTTCATGTTACTCCTTTCTCTTGGAGTAGATGAGAATATCATCGATAAACACTACCACAAATTTATTGAGGTAATTTCTAAAGACTCTATTAATAAAATCCATGAAGATTACAGGGGAATTACTAATTTTTAAGATCACCACAAGAAACTCATAGTGCCCACACCTTTTATGGAAGATAGTCTTCTAAATATCTTCCTTTTTCACCTTTAGCCGATGATATCTAGAATTAAGATACACCTTTGAGAAGTGCTGATCTCCTCGTAGCTGATCGAACAAGTCTTCAATCCTTGGAAGATGATACTTGTTCTTTATGGTAATCTTGTTGAGTTCCCGATAATCAATAGATAGCTGCATTGTTCCATCCTTCTTCTTCTTCTTCACAAAGAGCACTATCACACCCCAAGGTGATGCACTGGGGAATATGAACCCTTTGTTCAAATGATCTTGAAGCTGCTTCTTTAAATCCTCCAGTTTGATAGGATCCATCCTATATAGAAACTTTGATGTAGGAGTATCTCTGGGTATGAGTTCTATGGAGAACTCTACCTCATGATCTGGGGGAAGTCCGGTAACTCTTCAGGAAATACATCACCATATTCCCTCACGATGGTAATTTACTCTAGGTTGACACTTTCCTTTGACTCAACCATTTGAGAGAGGTATACCTCTTCACAGGGAATCAACACCCACACCGTTGAAATTTTTTTCAAAAGAGATTCATGATCTTCCTTACATTTTTAGAGGATCATAGGATGGTTCATAATATGAAAAGATATTTCCTTTTCCTGGCAGTTGATATGTGCTCTATATAACGAGAGCCAATCCATTACCATTATAGCATAAAATTCCACCAAGGGAAGTATCACAAGATTATCTGGAAGAATATTCCCACATATGCCAACAATAGAAGATTACAACACTTGGGTTGAAATGATTGCACCACTTGGTTTTTTTATAGATATCTCTACTTCAAGGTTTTGGGGCTTTGATTCTATAGTCCTATCAAACTTTCAAGATATAACTAAATGTGTAGAACTAGAATCAAATAAAAAAATTTATATTCTTGAGTGAATAGGATGTGTACCTTGTATGAATTAATTTTCTTGCTCAACTTATATGGTAGTGATGGCATAAGCCTTCCCTTTATCCTTTGTCTTTGGTGGATGATGATGATAATTAACCTTGGGGTCTCGAGGTTTAGTGCACTGTCTTGCATAATTAACTTTCTACCTATAGTTGTAGCATTGGACCATGGGTGGTTCTCTCATTTCCTATACTATATTCTCCCACCTTATCATATCTTTTAAACACTATTGAGCATGGTGGCCTTCTCTCCCACACTTGAAGTATTTCCCCATCCCTCTGAGGCAATTCCCATGATTCTTCTTACCACATTTTTTATATGTGTGTGGTTGAGTTTTCTTTCCACCTTTCTCATTAGATCCTCCGATATGAAACTCCATGTTTCATTTCTTATCACCATTGCCTTGGGACCATTCTTCAAACTCCATATTCACTTTGAAAGCACATCGAACAACTTCTTCATAACTCACAAAGTCTCTAATTACAAGAACCTTCCAAATGTGTGGTTTTAATCCACTAAAGAATCAACCAATTTTTCTATCAATATTGATAAAAAATCCTAAAGTGTACCTTGAAAGCCTTGTGAAATTTTCTTCATATATTGTGACAGATTCCACATCCTTTTACTTCAGATCTATGAATTTTCTCTCCATATTCTTATGGAGAGTTCATGGGAAATACTTGTTAAGAAACATTATCTTAAAGTCTTCCCACTCCATCTCTTCAATTTCATCTCTTGGCTTGGTGTTCTTAATCAAAGCCCACCATTGGTCGGCCTATCTATCTAGATGATAAACAACAAGATTCACCTTCTCCATATCAGAATAGTGAATCACAGAAAAGATCTTCTCCATCAAGTTGACCCATTGTTCTAAAACTAGTGTATTAAAATATCCACTAAACGTCGGTGGTTGTTGCCGCATAAAACACTCGATAGCTAGTTTCTCCCTCTTAGGTGAAGGAGGATGTTCCACATTATTCAGGTTATTATCCATGACCTAAGAAAACTAGGTAAGAATCACCATAAAGTTTTGAACTCCACCTCCCAAAGCATTGGGGATGTTGTCCGGAAAATCACTGCATTATCCCTTGCATGGGTTGTTGGCATGATTTCTCTCGGTTCCCACCATTTTTTAAAATATAAAAGTTTAAAACAAACATAAGTCAACAAGTCATGAATAAATAATTTATTCCTTTGTTAAATTAACACTAAAAGCATATCTTATGGGATACCTATGTTTAGTAAAGATTCTTGTGTGCTTACATATACTTATTCTCATACTAGGGTTTTCTCTAAGGTTCTCTAATCCGAATTCCCAAATTAACTAAACCGTACCTCTAATACCAACTATAGCGAACCTTCTTTTCTTACATTAACTTTACATCGTTTTAATGATAGATAACATAAAACATTACACAACGAGGATACAAAGTTTTAGTGTCTTGGGAAAACTAGGACTATACATAATAATTAAAACATAAAGCATAAATATTTATTTAATACTTCTTCTCTATATTCTTATTGGCCCTTTAATTCTCCTTAGTACAAGTAGTCACCTGAGGATATACATCAAAAGGGGTGAGATAAAAGCCCAGTAAGAGGATAGATAATAACATGAAACAATATAACATGGGATGAGCATAAT
Source organism: Viscum album (assembly GCA_963277665.1). Taxonomy (NCBI): domain Eukaryota; kingdom Viridiplantae; phylum Streptophyta; class Magnoliopsida; order Santalales; family Viscaceae; genus Viscum; species Viscum album. The sequence continues at coordinate 521,298,740 of OY728141.1, forward strand.
AATTATCATCATAACATAGGCATAAGATCATAATCATGAGAAAAAACATTAAGCAAATACTTGGAATGTGGCAATGCATAAAAATGAAACATCATGTCTTAGTGGTTAACTATCACACATAGTTATGAAAAAATATAGCATCATGTTCACACATATTTCACTTTACTCATGAGATTATTAACATTACCCAATGCACTAGATCTCTATATAATTCTGGGTGCACCCGTCACATCATAACATTTACATTGTGCTATATAATTCCAGGCGCACCCGTCACATCACAACATTTACATTATCATGCATGCCACATAGAACATATATCAATCTTGAACATATATTAACCCATGTAAAGTAATGGGTTTAATTTAAAAATCATACATTAAAAAACTTTGGGTTCCCAAATGAAAGTTGGAATATCATACTTGATATAAGAATCATCAACCTTGAGTGAGAAGTAAAAGGTTTGTTTTTGAAAGAAGAGTTCTTTTAGAAAACATTATGTTTGAAATAAACTCCAGTGGAAAAAATGTATATACAATAAAAGGTAAGATAATTATGAAGAAATTATTTTTAAGGAATAACCATACTGAAAATGTAGTGAAAGAGGGAAACCCCAAAGAAAGAAAGCTGGGTTCGAGAATTCCCCTTACCTTGTGTCTGAACATTTTCTTCAATTTAATGTTCTATATAATGAAATTATATTCATTAATTAACAATTAAAAAACCTTTTATACATGAAAATTATTCATTATTGTTTTATTAATTTCTTTTATGGGACTTTGGATGAGTTATAGAGTTTAAATTCATTGTTTGGGAGTGTTATGTTTTTTAGTTTTCATGAACGATTCACTTGTACACATGAATGGAAGTTCATGTAGAACATGGATAAAAATATAGAACTGATATTACATGTTATTAATTACCTTCCAGTATTTTAAATGATCTTATAATGAATTTTTTTATATACCATGAGGATGAATCATTAGTTAAAATTTAATGATGATCGTTTTAGGTTAATTTGGGCGGTTTTTGGATCACAACGAGCATGTTTTGTTTTATCATTTAGTATTATGTATAAAAGTTGTTTCTAGAAAATAAAAGGGGTTAAAAAATTCATATTAAAATCTATTTTCAACCATTTAATGGTTTTATTGACATCATATAAGGATTTGAAGGAAAAAAGAAGTCTGTCGCCCATGATGTAGGTAAATTAACACATCACAGGCGACAATTTCATTTTTATAAACAAAGCACGAGAGAAAGAATTATAATTAATAATATGATATAATAACAGTATATAAATAATAATAGAGTTATCATGACATTAGGATAATATAATTTTAGGGTAATAGAGGAAAAGAAATGAAATTTGGAAGGGAATTGAAAGAAAAGAGAGAGAAATGAATATATCTTCTTTGAGAGCCTCTTTAAGGGAGAGGTTTTGGTATTTTTATGAGATTAAGGTCTGATGAACCTGGTGGAGGATATTGGGAATATATTTGAGTATAAATTGTATTAGTCACAAGGCTTTAGAGGTGTGATGAAATGAGGTTTTGAGGGGTGGTATTTATAGTGGAGGGGAGAGGGGTTTTCTCAATATCATATTCATTAATTTATTATTTCACCACAAGATAAGAAATAGTGAGGATTCCAGTGAAAAAAATAGTAATAAGTGAATTTGAGTTTGAAACAATGGCCATTTACATCATACATGACTCAATCATGATGCATAAATTCATTTATTTAGCATATTTTGTAAATTATCAAATTTCACTATTCACCAAAAAATCAAGTATTTTTGAAAAATCCCAAAAATTCACCCTCACCATTTTTCGACGTGTAGAATTTAAAAATGAACTCAATTTAATGAAAATAATTTTCTAAATATGATTAATTTAATTTTTAATTAAAATCGTAATTTACTTGAAAAATACAAATTTTAAAATTAAAAACTGCTTTTCTAACACTTTGAAAAATTAATTAAGGTCTCATAAAATTATCATATAATCATAAGACATAAATACTAGTTTATGAATACATTTTATGAAAATAAATTTTCTTTTAAATTATTAAATTAATCATTAAATATTTATGACTTACAAAAAATACCAACATTATAATGTAATTATATCATATCGTCAGATTAGGATGGATAAATTTTATTTATACTATCATTGGTAAGGTTACTATTCACATGGACGATTTAATATTAATAAGGGTAATATTAATATTCATAAGTGTATCATTACTATTCATAAGGGTATTTTACTATTCACCAAAAATTAAGTTTATCCTATCAGACTCCAAACATCTTACTGATTGCAATCGCGTATGTCAGATTTTCGAAATTCAAATCACAGAAGTGGAAAATTTATGTTTAAATGTCACATAGTATTACATTTAATAATGATGTGGAATTATGTTTCCTAATGTGATTTTATGTGATTATGAAATTACTACAATATGGGAGAAATTTCATTGATAAAAGTTTGGTTCGTTACAGTATTCCTTCTAAAAATAATCTTACATATGATTCCCTATGGAAATGGGAAACAAAAGGAGGAGGGATATCAAATTATTAGAATGGGAGAACATATAAATGGCTAATAAAGTGGTTAGATCAACAACTTACAACACTGAGGAATCATAACACACACAAAATCAATAAAAATTTCACAACATACTTTCTATTTACATGTTTTTAGATTCCTAGATTTAATAATTATAATCCAACTCACTTATTAAGACATTTATCTCATATTTATAGTCATTAAACCCATTAAATCAATTTACATATGTAAATTACAACCCACGCGCATTTAAATTTCAACCCATTCCTTTTAAATTTCATCATTATAACTTCATTCCATCACTATCATGCAATTACAAAAAACACACCACTCAACAACCCATCAAAATCATAAAGGAAATCATCAGATCCCATGACTATGACCCACCACTCTAAAAAATAATTATAATTCAACCACCATGAATCAATACTAATCATAAATCATGCCAAAAAAACACAGCTTATCCCAGCAACACATTCCACATCTAATTTTGTCACCACTATCTTGGTACTCACACCATAATTTTCCCACACAAAACATAAGGAAATTCAACAAGCACATGAATAATAATAATAGATAATTTATCTTTTATAAAAAATATAAATACCATTTAGTTCATTTAAATCAAAATTTATATTCTTTCATGTGTGTTCTCATAAAAATCTTGATTTACATGAGTAATAGATTCATTATCCATATATAAGTAATTAATATTTTATGATCAATGATTATAAATGAGCAACATGTAAAGGATTAAAAATTAGAACAATGAAATAGTAGATGAGGGTTTATAAAGAAGATATTCATTATAAAGAAAATATTGTATTAACAATATCAAGTGAAAATCACAAAAACAAGTAATCACATGTAATTACTCTCATCACATACCTTAGATTTGGAGACAGGCGGTGGCGAGAGTAGTGGAGATGAGAGCAGTGGTGAGAGAGACGGTGGCGAGAGGGGCAGTGAGAGTGGTGACGGTGAGATAGGAGGCGAGAGTGACAACTATGAGAGAGGTGGCTAGAGAGGTGGTGACAACAAGAGAGGAGATGAGAGCAGTGGCGACAAGAGATGTGGCGAAAGCGACGATGAGAGTGGTGATGAGAGTGGTGGAGAGAGTGGCGGTGCGATAAAAGTAGGGTTCCACAAAAGATTGAAGGTGTGTGAGAGAGAAGCCTCCTGTTAAGGTTCTTTTATAAAACCAGGCAACGCTTTTAAATAAATAAATAAATAAATAAATAATTGTTTATAATTATAATTATAAATAAATATATTTAAAAGTATTTATATATAATTATAAATTTATAATTATAAATATAATAAATATATTTATTATAATTTTATAATTATATATGAGAACATAAATAAGTTCATGGATATAACATGCCTAAAAAATATAAATCATAAAAAACGAGTCATCACATACATGGAAGCATGAATAATAAGGGTGTTAATGTATAAATGAACATTTCATGAGTCATGAATATGCACATATCATCATAAGAATAAGTAATATAACATTTAGAACATATATAATAACCCAATCATGTCCACAAATAAATATATGATCATAGCTAGTGTCAATTATACTCACACATATCAATATATGAACATAAACATGACCATGCATATCATCATTATCTCATGATATATATATATATATATATATTGACTGAGTTCATTGGAGACAAATATTTATATTTATATATATATTTATAATTATAATCATAAATATATATATTTAAAAATTATTTATCTATATAATTATAAATATATAATTATAAATACAATAAATATATTTATTACCTTAAAAAAATTTATTATAATTTTACAATTATTTAAATATAAATATATTTATTTATAATCATATAAATACTTTTTTTAAAACATCGCATATATATATTTTTGAATTATTAAAAAATATATATTAATATATCATATTTATAATAATTATAAACATGTGTTTTTTAATTAATGTATATAAGTAAACATTATTTTTTAATATAAATATAATAATTTTATAAATATAAATAATATTTTTCATTAAAATATTTTATTAGCACTTTTAACCAGCGTTGATAAAGGTGAGGCTTTTATCAGTGCTTTTTGTTTAGCGCTGATAAGAGAAGGTGACTCCCTTGCACCGATTTGTGGCAGTGATGTATGTGTTTATCATGTTTGCACGCGCGCACACACACACATATAAATATCTTTATATAATTGTGTGTGTATATATACATATTTATAAATAAATTTATTTATATATAATTATATAAATATTCATTCATAAATATATATATTTATAAAATAAATTTACAGTTATATATATATTTAATATATTAAATATATATGTAAAAATATATTTATATATAGATATTTTATTATAAATACATATATATAATTTTTTTAAAATATTTATATAATTATAAATATATATATTATAAATTTCTTTATATAATTATTTATATAAATATATAACAGAATTAAATTTGAAATTATTACCTGATTATTAATCTGTGCGGTTTGGGATAATATTTTTAAAAAATATAGTTTTCCAATACTCAATTATTCTAAATAAAAAAATATTATAAATTTAAATTGTATCTTTAATTTTTATATCATGTCAATTATATAGACATTTAATTTTAAAAAATATATTAGCAATGATTTTTTTTGTTTTTTATATCATGTAAATTATATAGACATTTAATTTTGAAAAATATATTAGCAATGATGTATTTTTTTTAATTTTTTATTGCATTAATTATATAAACAATAATTTTGATTTTAATCAATCACTGTCTTTCATGTCACCAAAATTAGGTAAACATTATTAATTCAAAAAAATTATTCATTCAAAATAATTATTAATTCAAAATAAATATCAAATAAAAAAAATATATTAATTCAAAAATATTAACTCAAAATTATTTATAAATTATTTATATAAATTATTAATTCAAGATAAGAGGGGTAGGATACAGGCATCTTTTCATGGTGTTGGGAAAGGTCAGGTGATTGGTATTGGTTCTCGACTGACACCTATGAGTTATTATGATACTTCTACGATGTCATCGGTGACCTCGAAGGGAGCTCGTGGAGAGTTGTTGTTGATGTTGTGGTCTGCTGCATAATATGAGGAGAGGTTGAGTGCTCAGGATGAGATGATACAGCGGATACAAAAAGAGAGGAAAGAGGAGCGTGAGCATCAACGTTAGAGAGATGAGCAGATGTTGGAGTATATGCGACAGCTTGCACGTGACGTTGGTATGAAGTTTTCTCCCCCTGATTTTTCGAGTGATCGTCCTCCACCCAACACTAATTGATGATATGTAATGTTTTATGATTGTTTTGTAATTTGGGATAAAAACATATTATGTTTGAAATGATGTATTACTATTATGTTTTTTAATTATTTTAATTATTTTTAAATATTTTCAATTTTTTAATTATTTTTACTTTTTTAAATATTTTTTTTTATTTTTAATTTTTTAATTTTGTAATTTTTTTTTTAAATTTTGTATTTTTTTTAAATTTTAAATAATATGTAATTTTTTTAACATTTTTAATTTTAGTATTTTTTTAATTATATTTAAATACATTTAATTATATTTATTTTTTTCTAATTATATATATATATATTTAATTATATTTAATTATTTTAATTTTATGTATTTTTTTAAAATAACAGTATATGCGAAAAATTAATTATCCGTCACAAATATAATTAATTGTGAAAGGCTGTCGCCATTGCCTTTTTTTAAAACACAGACACATACCATTTGTGATGTCTCATCACAAATACCTTCATTTGCGACGCCATTTATTGTAACGACACATTTGCGACGAACTCCCATCGCAAATGGCCATTTACAATGGCAGTCCGTCACAAATGAGTCATTGAAAATACCACAATATTTAATAGTGTTAGATGGTGTTTTTGAGTGAATTCATCAGAAAGACTTTACCAGACTGAGAGAATTAATAAGTATACCAGACGGTCCTTATGAGTCTTAAGTTATCAGAAAAAGATTGCCGATTCAGATGTATGAGTCATCAGATAGAGAATGTCGGGTGAACATTTGTAGGTTCATCAGTTAAATAAGTTCCTATGAATAAGTACCAGATAGATGGTTGAGGATCTTTACACCAGACAAAACATTACCAGATTGAGGAGGTCCTATAGATAAGTTCTTATGAAGTTTCATCAGATGAAGATTAAGTATTTTTACAAAGTTTTGTAAAGTCATACAAGGTGATGATGTTGAGTTGGACGTTCCACATTTCAATAATCTTGAAGGAAGAATTGTGATTATAACTAAGATTTTAGGATGATTTGAAGAACGTTGACATTGAGTTTTAAGGAAAGTATTTACAAATATTTTCTACTCCAATTATTTCAAAGTTTTGAAGGAGATCAACTAGAGAATGTTTTGAGTGGGGTATTCAAAATTCGAGCAGGAACTTTGAATTTGAAGTTCACGCTCCTCCCTTTTTTTAGAGAAATGATGCCTATATAAAGGGGATTCAAGTGCTGTGTTCTTGTTGATGATACTGTAATATTTATTGAATATTTGAGGTGATAAACATAAAGTTTGAGGGATTTATTGTCGAAGCATTGAATGTAATGCTACCAGATATATGGTATTAGACAGAGGGTATCCGACACTATGATACTAGAAAGGGATCAGACAAAGTGATATCAGATTGAGGTTACTAGATAGAGAAGCTATATGGTTAATAGGTTTGGATAAAGAAGTTCAGTTAGTATGTTATTTCTCATTGCTATGAAAGAAATTTAAGTGGAAGAAGAAGAAATTGCAGAAAGGTAAGTGTGAAGAAAGTTCAAGCAGCATAGTGACAACATTGAAGCCTATCAGTGAAGGTTCATTTTATTGTTGCAAAAATTGTTCTATCATACTTTATATGCGATGAGCACATTCACTATCAAAGAACTATAATGCTATGAAAATGATGGATATTCCCTGCTTGTTGTAACCACCAAAGATCGTTTCTATTGGATGTGTGGTCTTGGATTATTTCCAAACCATTTTATGGATTAGGTACTCTTATTGAGTAACAAACCTTGTAAATTCTTATGTTCATGTGGATGTTCTTGTGTGTTGTTTTCCAATGAATAAAATTTTATCTAACTAGAGGAAAATGTTGTTTTCAACTAGAAAACATAAAAGAGAAGATCATCGATTCACCCCCTCCTTAGTGATCACACATATCCTGATTGGTCCTTTCAAGTGGCATCAGAGCAAAGGTTCCTTCATTAACTTTTTACTAAAATTTGAAGAAAATGAAGGTTGTCATGGATGTTCATAACTTAGTTTATAGTAATTATATTTTTGTCTTATATTTGAAGAACTATCATATTTTGAAAGACAAAATGATACCCTATCTATTGTCCATTGGATATGAAGTTCTTGAGGCTGTTGTAGATGGCTTCACTCCTCCAGCTGAAGGAGATACCCTAACAAAAAAAGCTAACAAGGATCAAGATAATGATGGGTGATCTAGAAATGATATACATTACTCACTCCATAAAATTTAATTTATTAGGTTTAAATGAATTGGAATAATTAAAGGCATCTGATACAAGTTGAAGAAAATTTATTAAGGAAACAAAAAAGTGAAGGAAGAAAATTTATAAATCTAGAGACTAAAGTATGAAAATATTAAAATTGGAGATAATGAATCTTTTGGTGACTTATTTACAAGGTTTAATAAAATTTTAAGCAACATATGATGTTTTTGTGTAAAGTTGGAAGATTCAACTATCACTGAAAAGATCTTAATAATTCTCCTGGATAAATTTGATGACAATGTATCATCCTTATAAGATAGAGATCCTAAAACTCTCTCCCTCTATAGATGATTTTCATAGTATTATCATAACATGTTAAATTATAATAGAAAAGGATGTCAATAATAAAGGAGAGGTTGATTGGAAAATATCTTTCAAATATTCTAAGCAAGGAAGGTCTAAGAATGTTTTTGAGGAAAAAGGTAGTATAAAGGAAAGTTACAGTTGGAGTGATTTATTTTTAGACCCATTGGAAATTTCATAGAATGTTGTACAAGGCTAAAGGAATATAAATATAGTGATGAATAAGATGGAAAGTATATAAGATATTTGAATAATAAGACAACAAAATAAAATTTATTTTTAAAAAGGAATAGATAATAATTTCTCTAAATATAAAAATAGAAACTATATGTCCAAATATGAGGGAGACGATGATAGTGGAGTGGAAGCTGATAAATCCAGTGATGACAGTATTGAGAAGTTACTTATTGTAAAGGTGACTAATGATAATTTTACCAGTGATTAAAGAAACAAATCTAAATAATATTAAGAAGATACTCAGATGGAATTTATGATTAAAAGAGTGTTGAGAGAATGTCTCTCAAAGATTGTTATACCTGAGAAAGAGAATAAAAAGTTGAAGAAATAATCTCTATCAGTAAACAATCATGAATTAGGAAAAATACAAGATATTAAAATATATTTGTGATCTAAAAAAGTTACTTGATTAAGAGAAAAATATCAACATCAAAATTGAAGAAAATATAAAGGTTAAGGAAAAAGAATTTATCTCATTCAACAAAAACCTATTGAATCTGATAAAGGAATAAAAAACTTCCAAAACTTTATTTCAAAAGTTGGTGAGAGTTTTAAAGAATGTAAAACTCATAAGAATTAAAAAAATATCATCCTTAGAGGTTAAAAACAAGGTATAAAATATTTTAAAGAAGAAGCAAGTCAATAGGATCATGTATGCATCTAAAGAAAGTGAAGTCGAAAATTCTGAAATTTTTGAGGAATCAAAGTTTGAAGAAAAAACTAATATAACTAGAGAATATGATAAGGATAATAAGAAGTATAAAATTATTAATAATATTTCATAAGGATACCATGATTTTGGTTTTAAATAGGTAACCAAGGTTTATGGTAAGAAATATGAAGGAAAATATATACATAGTTCTGGATAAAATGTAGGTTACAAAGGAAAATATGCTTTCTATGAATATTTATGGTACCATGGTGACTTTAGGCATATAATGAAAATGTGTTGGTTTAATAATCAAAACTACAATGAATCAAAGAGGTACTAGAGGAAGAGTTTTAGGGTTATTCAACCCACTCAAAGAAGACAACCTAAAAAATCAAATTTGAAAACTGAAAATAAATTCCAACCTCTGGAAATTTTTTGTGAAAGATGAAATTAACATGGAAGTATTGTTAAAATATGTTTTTTAATGTTACAAACTCAACATAGTTTATACGATAAATCTCATAAACCACATGCAAAGGATGAAAAGTCAAATAAAATGCCTTAGTTATTGAAACTACTCTCAAGGCTATAAAAGGATAATGACCTTGGATATTAAATATCAGGTGTTCTTTATATATGAATAGAGATTTGAAATTTTTGGAAAATGTAAAAGATTATAAATCAGGTATAGATACTTTTGGAAATGATGAGTCACTTAGAATCAAAGTGATTGGATATTATATCATTGAAAAATAAAAACTGAAATCCAGAAGCGATTTATTTGTTTATGGTCTAAAAAACAACTTGTTGAGTATTTTAAAACTTTGTTATGAAGGAAAAAAAGTGGTTTTAAGAAGATATGGATTTGTTTTAAAAGGTATTAAAGATGATAAAGTTGTAATAAGAGGAAAAAACCAAGGAAAAAATTAGGCTATAGATGCATAGGATTCATGTTACCTGAGCATGATGAAAGAAAATCAACATTGACATAAAAGACTTGGACATATATTATAAAGAAATATGAACAAGTTGAAAAATAGAGAAAGTGTTTGCAATGTTACTAACATGATGAGAAGAATAGATTGGTGTTTTTCGATATTCCAAAATGGGAAGTTCTCAAATTTAGTATATAAGAGGGCTGGGATTCATACAACTCATCACTTGGAGCTTATTCATTTTTAAATTTGTGGGACAATGAGAAAGAAAATGATAAATTAAGATAATTACTTTATTTCCTCTATTGATGATTTCTATAATATCCCAGTGTTTGAATAGATACATTTTCATTTTAAGTTTTGGTTTAATACATTTTAAAATGGTTAATGGAATGATTCCTAGAATTATTATAGGTCTCAGGGGTTTTATAAGGGTTCAAGACATGAAAGGAGAAGAAAAGAGTCCATCCAGTGAATAGTGCATAGTTGGTACACAATTAGTGATAATCATGTGCCATGGACCAGGAGACCATGCGATTGGGCTCCCCTTAGATATAGGCAAGCATGAAACCACCACAAAGTTTTTCAAACCCTGTGGGTGGCCTAGAAAAATAGAGTGTCTTGGCCCCCTCTTAGATAGAGGGTGCCACATAGTTGGTACATAGTTTGAAAAACTATGCGGCCAAACTGTGCACCTCTTAAAATATGACTTTTTTACTATTTCCCCTTGGTATTTAAGAGTTATTATCTGATTTATTACCTATTTCATCCTCTAGTATCCTAGGGAGAAAACCCTTTCCCACCAAGCCTCCCAAGGGTGATTCTCTTAAATTCTTAGTCATTTGAAGTGTCTTTGGTTATGAATCGAAGCTTCAGTTGAGTATACCAATCCTATTTCTTCTATTTTCTAAGAGAATCACGGTGGAATGTTTTATCTAATTCTAAAGTCCTAAACTCTTATTTTATAGGGAATTATTAGATTGGGTATTGAGGGTTGTTTGGTCTTGAATAAAGGGTCGTGTTTAGGTGAGCGATTGTCTATGAGTTTGAGCTATGTGGTATACAAGTTACATCCCATAGTATTGATTTTTATTCATGTGTATAAGGTTGTGATCTTATGCCATTGTGCTACAAATTTGATTCATCGATATGAAATGATAAATTGGGCATCTAAATGATGTGTTGGACCATTCACAGATCTCATTGGATCTATTGATGAAGAGTAGACTAGGCCTAAGGCCACCCATGGGGTGTTCCAATCCCTTAAACATGAAAAATGAGTTTTTAAGTGATGAATTGAAGGGTTTATTAGATTAAACCAATTGTAATTGTGTTTATCATGTTAACATGGAATAAATATTTATTTAGATTAACTTATAAAGTTAAATGGGTTGTGAGGGAACAATGAAAAATGGTTAAAGGGGGAATTCCCTTATTATAAAATGGTTTGAAATTATGTTTAATGGTTGTGTGTATTAATAAATAATAATATGGGATTGATGTGGAATTGAGTAAATGTATTGAAAATAATGAACCATGGTTTTGTTGACAATATGAAAAGGTACACCCTTATTATTATTGTGTGATAATAGGTCACTGCTGATGGCCTTATAATTGTGACTAATGGTTAGTTGGGATATTGGAATAATTCTCCTATCCCTCAGGAGGTCCATATTGATGCTCCAGGCACCCCGATGTATCATAGTTTTAGAGGACGGACTGATGCTTCAGACTCCAAGGGTATGAACATGGAATTTCATATCATGGGTAGAGATGGTCGTACATGGTGTTATGAATCTTGGTTTGAATACTTGGAATAATTCTCCTTGTATTATGACATGATACCCCTATGAAATATGTTTCAGATGATCAACATGGGATGAAGCAGGTTTGATGGCTACGAGTATCACTTGAAACTAAGAACAAATGTGGCTAATTTAAATATTATTAAATAATAAAACCTGGTTTATATACTATTTGTCTATTTTTTATTGTAACTCTATATACACTGTTACTAGACTGGATATTTATTTATACACCATTGATAGAGGCCTACTGATTTGTAATCACACCCTGCTCGGGATTCCATTGTGTACTAGAGCTGACTTCATGGTTGCAGGTTAGGATAAGGGAAAAGGATCTATGTTAGATGTTTAATATAGGTTTTGGGACCAAAAAAAATAGGGGAACATACATGACGTCGAGAACCATTTTAGGGATTGTATTTAGTGTCTTATTTTGGTTTATTTTGGAAATCTATGCTATCATGAAATGAAACATTTACTGCTTTGGTTAGTTAGTACTTTCTCATTTAGGGAATGTGGTATGTGATGTTTGGGTATTTATTATTATTGCATGTCAATGTTTATCTTGATTTCTGTGGTTGGTTTACTCTGGTAAAGAGGGTATAGACTCCTCACGTGTTCCATCAGACCCTCACTACTAGTTGGAAACCTTTGGAATATGAGGAGGCATGCTTAAGGTCATGTGGTGAACCAACCCGGGGCACTGTTTTAGTGGCACCTAAGCCGGGGTGTTTAAAAAGTGGAATCAAAGGGTTTTTATTTTATATTTACTTAAAAATTAGTAATGGTATATATGGGACTAGGATGTGTTAGGCCTTGAAAATAAACTCATGGATGGGAGTAAAAGTTCTCTAGGAACTTCTCCTAGAAGTTCTTCCAAGCCATGCCTTCCAACTACTCATCCCAAGCCTGAATATCCCATTAGTGCTTCAATTATATTCACAATATATAAGATTAAATATTAAATATATTCTCAATAGTATTCTCAAATTGATCCAAAATCATCTAGATAGACTCAATTCAAAACTCGGATGTCTTAGGTCCACCCTCTCTAAAAAAGTTCAGAGGGTGTTGTAGTTGAAACTCCCTCATCAAATCAAACATACTCGGTGCAACTTTCCCTAGGTTTCTTTCTATGAACTACATAAAAAGGAGAAGTTATCATGAAACCGATCTCCCCTATTAATTAGAACCTATGGGAGTTCTTTTCCCACTATTAGTGGACCATTCTTGGTGATATCCTCCTGTCTCCCAACTAGTAAACGTCGTCGAGGTGGAATCTATCTACAATGTCAAATGCACATCTCATGACACATAACATATAGTTCCCACAGGTGGAATTCTGAGCTTGAGGGAGGATGGGTCACATACAAAGGTTCTATAGGAGCCCTTGAAATATGGACATTATAGGATCTTGGACGGTATAGAGAACCGGTGGGGGATCTGTTACCCCGTATCAATCGGGCAGTTGGAGTTCCACCATCCATACCACTCAGGGTGGGGATGTGATACTTTAGGAAAATATCATCCATATAAATAGAGCGATATGACACTAGGGACTTAGATTATATCCCAGGGTATAGGGGCAGGTCAGCTGCATGCAATTTAGCCTACACCCGGCGATGGCGAGGTTGGACCATCGACTGTTCAAGGTATGATTCTTATAGATTCCACACTTTCTAGTGCTTTATTTTATACATGAGCCTTGAATTATTATATATATATCAAGTTTTTAAGTGGTTTGAATCTAGCGGTGGATACATTATGTGGAATCATGTCAATTGACATGCCATTAGTGGTGTGATCGGAGGGTATCCATCGATGTAAGGAGTGCGCCCTTGAGGTTGGTGGGTACTGTCTCTTTTGGGACTTGTATGTGATTGAAATGATGGGTTTTTACTTGATACTGGGAATAGAATAGTTGTTTTTTTAAAGGTTGGTGCCAAAATGTCATTTATTATCAAAGCAAAGCAAAGACCTCTTTTAACTAGGTAGAGGGAGACCCATTACATAGCCCGAAGGCCCAATGGGAATTTAGCCCATTACATGTCCCGTAGGCCCAAATTTTTGGCCCAAGGATCATTCTATGAATAGTACTACTACAGTATCTGTCTGCTACAGTACCACACAGTACCGCCACTGCTAGAGTGCCCTGCCATCGGTACAATGACCTGCCACCGCTACAGTGCCCGCCATTACTATAGTGCCGCTGCTACTACAGTACGATACCTGGGAATGGAATAGTTGGTTACATACTAGGTTCACATTTATTATTACTATATGAGGGTGATTTTCACGTCTCTTGAGGGTGACACCTATGTTCACCATGGAGAATGAGATATCCTGGCAGTGCAGAGCTATTTCTTCCACAACTAGGTGAACTCATAGCCTAGGTTATGAGTATTTTGATTGATGATTAGGGAGTGGATCATGATGTATTTACTCCTGTAGTAGATCGGTTTCATGACATGTTTCCTGAGGACTTCTCAAGGAGGCCACCTGAGAGAGAGGATGAGTTCATGGTTGAGATGATGCTTGGAGTTGGGCCAGTTTATATTTTTCCTTACAGAATGGAGCTAATAGATCTTTTTTAACTTAAAACATAGTTAGAGGATTTGGAGGATAAGGGGTTTACCTGTCCGAGTACATCACCTTGGGGTTCTCCTGGATTGTTTTCTAAGAAGTACGATTGAACATTTCAGTTATATATAGATTAACAGAATTTGAATCTGATGATGTTTAATAACCGACATCCTCTTCTATTCATTAATGGCCTATTTTACTAGCTGATGGGTGATAGCATGTTCTATAGGATCTATTTGAGGATAGGGTGTTATTAGTTGAGGGTGAGATCAACTGATATACCAAAAAATACTTTCAGAAGAAGGTATAGTTTGTATGAGTTTGTTGTGATGCCTTTTAGGATGAAGAACACACCTAATGTGTTTATGGATTTGATGAAGCGAGTCTTCCACTCATATTTAGACCAATTTTTAGTTTTATTCATGGATAAAATATCAGTGTACTCTCAGAATCATGATGATCATGCCACACATCTTAACATCATCTTAAGTACACTGAGAGAGAATTAACTATATTACAAGCTATCAAAGTGTCATTTCTGGATCGAAAGGTACATTTCATGGGCCAAATAATCTCAGAGGAAGGTGTTTCAGTAGACCTTGAGAAGGTTCAGGAAGTAGTTTATTGGGATAATCCTAATACTATTTTTGATATACAAAGTTTTTTGGGTTTAGCAAGTTACTACCAAAGGTCCATTAAAGTCATTTACTTCTTGAAAATTCCACTCTTAGGCATGAATAATAAGGGTATAAGATTTTAGTGGTCTAAAGCATGTGATAATGTTTTTCAAGAGCTGAAGAAGCATTTGACCAAAACACCAATTCTAATCTTACTTGATCCGGGTAAGAAGTATACCTTGTTTTATGATGAATCTAGGATTGGAATTGGGGAAGTGTTGATATAAGGAGATTGATTCATGGCATATGAATCACGATAGTTTAGGCCACATGAATGGAACTATCTTATGTATGATCTCAAGCCATCCATAATGATTTATGCCTTGAAATGTTGGTGGAATTATCTTTTGGGTGAGAAGTTTTTTGTTTATAACAATCATAAGGGCCTCAAATATATCTTTTTTATAATGTGATTTGAATCTTCAGTAGTAGAGATGGGTTGAGTATATGAAATACTTTTATTTTGAGCTAGTTTATATGTTAAGGAAGGTAAATAGTGTTGCGAATGCGTTAAGTTGAAATACACAGACTCATATGATGAAAGAGTTAAGTTCTAAGTGG
The DNA here is from genome assembly GCA_963277665.1 of Viscum album. Lineage (NCBI taxonomy): Eukaryota > Viridiplantae > Streptophyta > Magnoliopsida > Santalales > Viscaceae > Viscum > Viscum album. The sequence goes on from OY728141.1 coordinate 521,314,656, forward strand.
AAGATGATGGTTTTTTTTGCTGAGATACATATAGGTGTCCAAGAGGATCATGAGTAGATGATACTCAAGTCCTTGTCTATTGAGCCCTATCTTATAAACCACATCAAGAGGAGTTAGTATGAGGAATAAGAATATATGAATATAAGAGATATTTTTGAAGTTGGGGACCCAACTTTCAATTGAACTATAGATGAGGATAATATTATTCATGTATGTGTCCATGTTTTTGTGCCTAATTGTATGTGGGAAGAGATGATACATGTGTTTCATGCCTCAAAGTTGGTGGTGGACCCTAGTTTTACCAAAAATGCGCCATGATATTTATAGATAGAATTGGTTTCCAGGGATGAAAAAGGAGATTGTAGGTTTTGTAACATGATGCTACACCTATTAGTAGGTGAAGACCGATCATCAATGACATCATGAACTTTTATGGACATTTCCCATTTTTTAATAGAAGTGGGATTATTTTAACATGGATTTTGTGGTAGGTCTCTAGAGGATGACTTATAAGAATGGTGTGATTTGGGTGATTGTGGATTGTTTGACAAAGGTAGATCACTTTTTTCTAATTTAGTAGACTTTCATCATCGACTAGTTGGGTGGCTTGTATATTCAAGAAATAGTACATTTGAATAGGGTTCCAAAAACTATAGTCTTAGATCATGAACCTTATTTTACTTTATGATTCAAGTAAGGGTTGAAGAATCCATTGGGTACTTAAGTGTTTTTGAGTACAGCTTTCCACCCGCAGATGGATAAGCAATCAGAACATACTATCAAAGTGATAGAGGACATGTTAAGGGCATGCATCCTAGAATTTAGTGGATCTTGGGAGAAGCACTTAACACTCATTGAATTTTCCTATAACAATAGTTATCAAGTGGATATTTAGATAGAACCATAAAAGGTTCTCTATGGAAGGCTATACAGATCACCATTGTGATAGATGGAAGCAGTAGAGTTAGGGTTGTTGGGACCGAGTCTCATATAGGAGATTTAAAAGAAGGTTTAGTTGATTTAGAAGCACATGAATATGACATAGAGAATATAGAATTAATATATTGATCAAATTTGATTAACTCTTGAGTTTATGGTGGGTGACCGTGTGTTCCTTCGGGTGTCACTAAGATTGGGTCACCGTCAGATTCAGAAGTAGGGCAAGTTGGTACCTTGATAAGTGGGGTTGTTTGAGATTATGGAGAGGATTGGGCCAAAAATATATTGGTTAAATATTTCAAAATGGTATAGTTTCATGCATGATGTTTTTCACGTGTCACATATTTGATAGTATTACCCTGACCCTTATCATGTGATTGGTGTTGATGAGGCTGAGCTTGAGGTTGATGCATCCTTTGAGGAGCATCTGATTCATGTTGTGGATCATAGTGACAATACTCTTCAGGGAAGGACTGTAATTTTAGTTTGAGTGTTGTGGTAGCATGGATGATTTCAAGAGGAAAATTGGGAGAGGGAGGAGGATATGTGGGCCTGATGGCCTGATATTTTTACTAAGGAGTCTTAGTGATACTTGGGAGTGAAGATAGAGGATGAAATGTTATAATATGGCGTGGTTGTAAGATCTCGGTGTTTGATGAGGTACATTTTTGTTTTAAGTTGAAAGAACCCACTTTTTATATCAGGAATCGATCCTTTTAATTTTTCTATAATTCTTTATTTTGGACCTAATATGGATGCCTAAGGAGGTTATAAATGTTTTTGGGGGTGTTTGGAGCTTGTTCAGAGCTCAGAACTCCAACCGGTGGAGGAAAACACTGGGCCACACAGTCTCTCCTAATCACGTGGGGTTTGATAGTGGGATGAAACATGACACACATTTTTTCCTAATAATGTGCTAGGAGTTGCATTCCCATGCAAAATTTATGTAGTATTTAGTATAGAAAATTCACACCGTTGGTGCACAGTTTCCCTAACTATGCGGCCTAACCGTATGAGTTCCTTTCCAAGGTAGTGAGCGTTGCACGATTGGTGCATGGTTTGACCAACCATGAGACTAAACTGTGCACCGCTATTTTTTTTGGGTGAAATTATAAAAATTACCTTAATGAAATGTTTTACTCACCCCTATTCCTCTTTGTCTCATTCTAGCAGACAATAATCCTTCTCCTCTCCCTTTTAAAGATCTCAAGCCCCTTTCTATAGGATTTTATCTAGATTCATTGTCTGAACTCCAATTTGATCCCTGTTTGTCAATTTGGATTCGAATTAGTAATTACTTGAATCATTTTTAGCCATTCATCATTATTCTTTCCCACAATGATACTATTTAGATACAGGATCATATGCCCTATTTTCCGAGCGTTGATCTATTCTTCAGATTTATTTTGATCCTGGAAAAACTAAAGGCTGATACTGGATGAGGAGAGCCGTATGAGATTAAGGTTGGTGGTATATGACCCATCCCTCATGTTTCACCATTTTATAAATTTCCACAGTGTGTGTGCACCAATTTCATTGGGTGTAGCCTATTGAATTCATATGCCTTGATTATAATCATTAGAATAATTTTCTAAGATCCTTGTTATATATGTTATCTATAGTTGGAGGTTTTTTCCTCAACACTAACCACCCCAAGTAGGGTGTTTTCCTTAATTATTCATTTAGTGGTTTGTTATGCCTATCTACGACACCATTTGAGTGTGCTTTGACTTGAACTTGATAAAGGTAAGTGATTCACGCTCAAATTTACCCTACCAGTAAAAGCGGTCATTGAAGTACAAGTAGGGATCGAATCCACAAGGACCGAAGAAGTAACCTTGAGACACTATGATTGGATGCAGGATTGTCTATGAAGTGGCCAACTATAGTGTTGATTTATTTGAAGAAATGGTGATGTAATGGGTTTCCCTCTACCCAGTTAAAAAGAGGACTTTTCTTTGATTTAATAATAAAAATGAGGCTTCGACCCCAACCTTTAAAAAAAAAAATTTAAAGAACAAAAAGAAAAAAACAACTTGAATTAAAACAATTAATTAAGATGAACCAATCCTTGGTTGTCTTTAGGTCTTGATTGGATGTAATTATTTTTCTTTGAATTTTATGTTCGTTGGTTCAAGTGGTATCCATTAAATGAAATAATTCCTCAATATCATTATCCGATTTAATCCATACACAATTTCAAGGCTAATCACCAATTCACTTAGAGGATCACTTAAATGAGAACTTCAAGTAATTGGATCGTACTATCACTCAAAATGTGTTGTCATTAAAGTCGGTGAAGACAAAGAAGAAGATAAATCAAAGAAAGGAACTCTTAAAATGAAGAACAAATTTAAGAGTTTAAGAACATCAAATAACATTCAATCTAGCCCATGAAACTCCATAGGATCAACCCATAAAAGGTTATCCCTCCATTGATGTTATTCTATCAATATAAGCGGGTATTTTACTTAAAGAAGTGGGATTGATGAAGAAAAAAATATTGAAAAATGAACACTCCACCATTGTGTGATGAATTCACAAGTGCGGGTGTGAATAAATTCACATTTCGATTCAACGATATCAACGTGTGAAAAGGAAAATAAAAAGTGGATAATAAGAAGAATAAATTTTATTAAAATACTAAATTTGAAAGAAAAAAACTTACATTAGACGAATTGTCAATGTGATTACAAAACGAAAGCGGGAAATTACAATTGAAAGAAATACAATGGATGAAAGAAAAAATTCAATTGAAAGAAAAAATATTAGATGATAATTCTATTCACCAAAAGATCCTTATATATGCATATTAGGAGCCATATATACACCCCAACACAATAAATTCCATCCCCATTAATTTAGAGAGTCCAAAGGAGTGTGAGAAAATTAAGAGATTTTGACGTTTCGAAGTTGACCCGGAAATTTCATCCAGATTCATCCACCATTTTGACATGTGAATTTGGAATTGAAGGAAGCCGAATAATCAGTGGTAGTAGAAGACAAATATCTTCTTCCACGTGTCCTCTATCATATTTCCAAATTTAAGATCATTTGGCGCAGTTTTTTGGATGTTATGGTCGAAATGGTGGGATGACTTTATGTGCATTAATGTCAGACCCACCATTTAAATCTCAATTTCAGATCCTTTTATCATCATGAAAAATTCAGAATTAGCTCCAACCACGGTTGAATAAAATGATCCTCATATTTTTATATTTCTACTGTAAAAATTTTAGCTTTATTGGGCTTGGTTTGTGGGCCCCACATTTGTTTGATGGGCCTTAGGCCCATTTTTCTTTTTCCAGAACATTTCTGCATTCAGGGAAAAAATATCTATCTTCCCTTGGGATTAATCCATTGGACCTAAAAGATAAAATGTTAAAAAAAAAGTTATAAATCATATCCCAAAATTTCAAATTCAGAAAATGAATATAATACTGTCCACAAACAGATGAATTATTGGTCCCAAATTTGCATTTTAAACATGAATTGCATTTAAGATGAGAAATGAAGTTCTATTTATGTAATGCACTAAAAACAATGTTTATGGACTTTGTAACAATGAATATAAAGATATTAACAATTAATATTAGCCAATTTCAGTGACTAATCACACCCCCCAACTTGAGTTTTGCTAGTCCCGAGAAAAATATATTACAAATATGAAATTCAAATCCCCTTTTCCAAAAACATTTTAATACACATTGCTCACCCAAAGACCTCCTACCCAAAAAAATTATGAAAACAATCAAAATCATTTAAAACAAGCTAGGTTTATAAGCATATCCCAATCCCAAGCTCATTCATTTGTTCAAATTCATCACCACATTTCATCGAATTTCAATTAAGCATGATAAAGTGTTGTGCATCACAAATGATACGGGGCCCATTTTATTGTTCAAGGGAAAAAATGGAAGCGCTAGGTGGGAATCACATTAAACCTTAAGATGAGTATCCATTTATTTTTGATTTTTTTGTTTGTTTTTTTTATTTTTTTTAACCACAATAGATATGAAAAGACTAACTCTGGGAAAGACAACTATGGAGTCACGATCCCCAAGTGTTGGAAGTCACACATATTGTCAATTCCATGCTCTATAATAGATATATAAAGCCTAACTCTGGGAAAGAAAACTATGGAGTCATGATCCCCAAGTGTCGAATGCCACGCATTTGGACAAAACATTTCTCTATGTGGTCATTATTTTTTTCAATTTATTTATTTATTTTTTAGGATACTCAAATTAAACTAAAAGTGACCCCAGAACCCTATGCTATAATGAAAGGGACCCAAGAACTCAAATTTACACCCACGATCCAGTAGACGTGCATGGTGGAATTTTTATTAAGAGGATGAAAATGTAAACTGTAGAGACCCGAAGCTTGACGTACATGGACATTACATTACTTTTGTGGAATAATTAATACATAACAAAATCCAACACTCAAGGACCGTAATAGTTTAGTGTCTTTGGAAACTCAGAATATAATCTTCTAATCATGGTGAAAGATCTTCAACATCTCCCATAAAGATATCCCCCTTTTTTTCTTACCTAAAAACTTTCTTTATATCCTGGGGAAAAGAAAACATAAAAGGGGTGAGCTCAAATGCTCAGTAAGGGTAAGCATAGAGAACATAAAACAATCCTTAGACATTTGAATGTAAAAAAAACATGAGCATAAAATCTAAACATCAAAATCATGAGCAATGACATAAAACATGGAAGTACGTAAGGAATAGATCATGAAGAAACATTAATCATGATAAATTAGCATGAGAATAAAACATGTAATTGTGGAAACCATTAATCACATGATATGATTTCCATAGTATCCAAGGCATTGATGCCAAGACCATCTTAGTGGACAAAGTCCCATTCTGAATCGAGTTCACTTCTCGTTCTAGTCCCGTATTACTGAACTGGTTTAACTTGTCGTTCCAGCCATGTCTATCTCATGAGATATAAATATTTACCCAATGAATTGGAGGGAGATATAGGTACCACCCATCTCATATTGAAATCATTCTTTCGTGTACCACAATATAAACATAAATCATTCATCATAACCCAAGAATAAAATGGGTTTCATAAACATCATTCCATCATAACGTAACCCATACAAAAAAATGGATATCATTTCATCATTAGAAAAGTTAAACCATGTAAATCATAGAGACATGATACTTGAAACATACACATGTGAAATAATGTCATCTTAGATGAAAATGGTTTTGATAAAACACTTGAAATGAATTCTTGAGGAAAATATCCTTTGTTCTTAAAAATCATTTTATTTTCACAAAATGTCATGAAATTTTAAAAGAAAAGGATTTTGTTGAAAATAGTCATGAAATATTTTGGAGGAATCTTCGTGAAAATAAGTCTTTATAAAACCGTAAAAATCCTTTCATGCCGTATACATTAAAAAAACATTCTTCTCGTACTTTTGTCAGAAAAGTCAAAAAGTACCATGTAGGGTAAATAAAAGAAAGATTCCTTCCATACCATGGGGTAAAAGTCAAAATGGGTAAAAATGAATTTAAACATACATTAATACACTTTTATAAAACATGGACATGTATGATATCAATAACCCCAATAAATACTTACGAATAAGCAATCTCGGATAAAAATGAGATTTGCAAAATTATCCCCTACCTTAGGTCTGATATGCTTCGTACGTATCCAAACCTCTTGTATAATGATTTAAATAATGTCATTGACTTATTACAGAATTATATTAATTGTTATGATATCATATATGTTTCACTTATGACTTTATATTACCCGTTCTTTTGTAAATTCCATGTTAAAGCAGCGTTTTGGGTAAAATCATTTCATTTATCGTATGTGTTTCGACTTGTCGTTCTTGATATTATTACTTATATCCTGATTTACATAATTCCAGAATGTAAAACATGATTTATATATAATATATATTCATCATATACATATATATATTATAGATCGATAAAAGGAATGAAATACACCGTTCATGGAGACGGTAGGCCGTACGTACGCATGAACGCTGTTTTCGTTTCCTTATTGAATTGAATGAAACTAAATAGATGACATACATATATATATATATATACATAAATACAGTAGCATTATTATTTCATATATTTAATTATTATTCATTATATAAACTTTATGATCATTCATGTATGTTTAACATGGAGAATGAATCTCATCGCGTCGTGGAGACGGTAGTCCGTACGTACGCACGAGCGATGATGTCATTCCCATAATTATTAAATAGAATTGGAGTGGATGGACTAATATATAAGAATAAGTATTATGTTATAATAACCATATATAGTTATTCTTTACACCATTATACCCATCCATGTAAGGTGTTGGTGGAAAAACAAATTTCACCACGGCGTGGAGACAATATTCCGTACGTACGCACGCGTGGTGATTTTGTTTTCCGTAGGATGGATAGATGATGAAATAGGGTTGTTTAATAATTATAATAACATATCAGTATATGAGTTATACTGATGTTATTACTTAATAATGAAACAATTAAATAAGAATAAGTGGAAGAAGAAATAAAGTTGAAAGAATCAGTAACAGACATTACCTCTTCTTTGAAGCGCCTCTTTGAGACCTCCTCTTAGGGCACTAAAATTGGTCTCTGAAGAAGAACAGAACCTCTAGGATGTTTCTATGGAAGTGTAGAAGAGAATTTTTCAGGGGCTGTCCGAGCTTTAAGGCTCAAAGTGGTGTGAGGAAGAGAGGGAGGAGGTTCCCTTTTATAAGGGAGGAGAGAGGCACCTTTGGAAAAACTAAAAATATTATTTTATTATAAAGTCATATTCGATTTTTAATAGATCCAAATTTATTTATTTATAATCTAATGCGGGGATGGGTCTAAATCCTCTCATCCAATATAATTTAGACAATTTTAGTTTTCTATTTTAACCTTATCATTTAGATTTAACCTTAAATTAAATAATTTTACTTTTACCGTGTCTTCTTGTTTTCTTACACTATAAGGTTAATAAACTTACTATAACAAGCCAAAAGAACCCCAAGTTGTTTATTCTTAATATATATAACCTTATCTAATCCATTTGGCCGAACCTTAGATTTTTAGGAATAAAATAACAATTAATAATAGAATATTTGTTTTAAAAACTATTTTATGTCAATTTTGACAGTATTTGGTAATTGATTTTTGTGAAAACTATAACAGAATGATTATTTCAAAAAAAGTTAATTAAATCATAACTAAAATGTCATATTAACCTATAAAATTAGTTAAATTCATAAAATTACATTTATTTGGGTATTTATAACATCAATTATGTCAATATTTCATTAATAAGATAATTACTGCATCATCTTTGTGTCATAAATAAATTAAATTATTTAATGTTTAAAAATTATAAATAAAATACCATTATTTAGGAAATATTTTTAGCTTTCTAATTAATATTTATAGTCTAATTTATCTTATGTATAACCCTATATTAAAAATGATTTACTTATTAAACTTTGATTTTAACTATTTTAACCCTTCTTTAAATAAATTAATATTAAATGTCCTAATCTAATCCAAGTGGGCCTAAATGGTCATATTTTATTCCTAAGGTTGTTTTTGGTTGAATTAAACTTATCCAATATAATTAGGACATGTGTTAGGGTAATAATAATATCATTTTTACCCTTAATTATCCTATTTACTTTTAACCGTGGTAAATAAAAGTAAAAAGTTACTATTCACCAAAAATTATTTTCATCTCATTGAACCAAATTTTAGTCCTTGATATTAACCGTGTCTCTCATATTTTTGAAATTAAATTCACAGAAGTGGTAAAATTTAATTTAAATTAAAAAAAATTCAGTTTTTTAACTACCACTAAGTGGTTTCACTATTCATCGAAAATTGAAGTTTTTTAGAAAAATACCAAAAATTAAGCCGAAGCATTATTTGATATTCCAAATTCAAAATTGATGTCTATTTTTCCAAATTAATAACATATAATTGGCATTAATTAATTTTAAATTTAATTATCGTTATCAAAACAAATAGTGTGTTTTTAAGAAACAAAAACAATCAAAAGATTGATACTTGTTTATATCCAATTTCAAAGTGAAATTAATTCCAATGAACAAAATTGGATTAAATGGTAAAAATATATATTCTAATTACACTTTAAAACCAATTAAAAAGATAATCTAACCATATAAATTACTGCGATGAAAAAAGTTGTTTTTAATTAAAATATAGCGTGTTTTTACTATTCATTAAAATATGAAAGTTATCAGAATAATATGAAAAATTTATCCAAAGTAAATTTTTTTATCCTGATTCCAAATAATAATTTTATTTTGTCAAATTGAACTTATAGACATGTGAAAAACAAGATTTAAGGTGAGTGCGTCATCAAAAGGCGGGAAAACTGCAATTTTTGAAAAATACATATTTTACACAAAAAAATTATTTTGTTCTCATACCATATTCTAGAAAATGTGTAAGATGAATAATAATGTTATAAAATTAAAAATGTAGTTAATACTATTCATATCGACTAGTCCATAATAATATTATAACAATATATCGTTGTTTAGTGAAACCTGGTATTGCATACAACACACGATATCGAGGAAGGTCGCGATTGCATGTAATGCAAGCCAAGTCAGGGTTGCGTGTTGTGCAAGACTCCTCCGTTGTTTCGTATAACAGAATACAACCATATTTCATTTATACATTGAATATATATATATACACTCAATGTTTTGTAGAATAACTACTATCAAAATTGTGTGTAACATGATCCAAGAATAATGTTGTGTATACTGCAAGCTCATATGGTGTTGCATATAGCGCAAGGCAATCTTGTTATAGCTTGCAACACAAGACATCAATGAAATTAAAAGAATATTTTTCATAAAATCTTGGGGTGTTACATAAACTTTGAAAAATCACATCGGACAACCGCACTTTCCAAAAACTATGCTCATGAACTTAAATTTGCATTAAAATCAGAATCAAGGCATGAAAAATTATTTAATATCCAATTTCAGAGTTTGAAATGTGTATTATCATGTTTAAGGTTAATGTAATTTTTCTTTCCATGCATGTTCTTATTTAAAAAAAATCATTTTTTATTTCATCTCCCCCCAACATAGAATAACACTATCCCTAGTGTTTAAATAAAACATAGAAGGGGGTATGAGAGAGTTGTTCAAAGTGGAAATTGAAAAATCATGGAATGATGTCACCTGGTGGTTGATGACCGAAGAAGTAACCTTGAGACACTATGATTGGATGCAGGATTGGCTATGAAGTGGCTAACCATGGTGTTGATTTATTTGAAGAAATGGTGATTTTATTTTAAGAACAAAACAAACAAAATGACTTGAATTAAAAAAATTAATTAAGATGATCCGATCCTAGGTTGTCTCTAGGGATTGATTGGATGTATTTATTTTTCTTTGAATTTTATGTTCATCGGTTCAAGTGGTATCCATTAAATGAAATAATTCCTCAATATCATTCTCTGATTTAATCCATACACAATTTCAAGGATAATCACCAATTCACTTAGAGGATCACTTAAATGAGCACTTCATGTAATTGGATCGTACTATCACTCAAAATGTGTTGTCATTAAAGTTGGTGAAGACAAAGAAGAAGATAAATCAAAGAAAAGAACTCTTAAAATGAAGAACAAATTTAAGAGTTTAAGAACATCAAATAACATTCAATCTAGCCCATGAAACTCCCTAGGATCAACCCATAAAAGGTTATCCCTCCATTGATGTTATTATATCAATGGAAGTGGGTAGTCGACTTAAAGAAGTGGGATTTATGAAGAAAAAAATATTGAAAAATGAACACTCCACCGTTGTGTGATGAATTCACAAGTGAGGGTGTGAATAAATTCACACTTCAATTCAATGGTATCAACGTGTGAATAAAAGAAAAATAAAAAGTGGATAACAAGAAGAATAAATTTTATTAAAATACTAAATGTGAAAGAAAAAAAACTTACATTAGATGAATTGTCGATGCGATTACAAAACGAAAGCGGGAAATTACAATTGAAAGAAATACAATGGATGAAAGAAAAACTTCAATTGAAAGAAAAAATATTAGATGATAATTCTCTTCACCACCAGCTCCTTATATAGGTATATTAGGATCCATATAGACACTCCACCACAATAAATTCCATCTCCATTAATTTAGAGAGTCAAAAAGAGGGTGAGAAAATTAAGAGATTTTGACGTTTCGAAGTTGACCCGGAAATTTCATCCAGATTCGTCCACCATTTTTATGTGTGAATTTGGAATTGAAGGAAGCCGAATAATCAGTGGTCGTAGAAGACAAATATATTCTTACATGTGTCCTATATCAGTTTTCCAAATTTTAGATCATTTGGCACAGTTTTCTGGATGTTATGGTCAAAATGGTGGGAGGACTTTATGTGCATTAATGTCAGACACACCATTTAAATCTCAACTTCAGATCCTTTTATCATCATGAAAACTTCAGAATTATCTCCGACCACAGTTTAATAAAATGATACTCATATTTTTATATTTCTAATTTAAAAATTTGAGCTTTATTAGGCTTGTTTTGTGGGCCCCACATTTTTTTGATGGGCCTTAGGCCCATTTTGCTTTTTCCAGCAAATTTCTGCATTCAGGCGCAAAAATATCTATCTTCCCTTGGGATTCATCCATTGGACCTAAAATATAAAATGTTCCAAACAAAGTTCTCAATAATATCCCAAAATTTAAAATTCATAAAATGAATATAATTATGTCCACAAAAAGATGAATGATTGGGCCCAAATTTTAATTTTAAACATGAATTGCATTTAAGACGAGAAATGAATTTCTATTTATGTAATTCACTAAAAACAATGTTTATGGACTTTGTAACAATTAATATAAATATATTAACTATTAATATTATCCAATTTCAGTGACTAATCACACCCCCCAACTTGAGTTTTTCTAGTCCCGAGCAAAATATATTACAAATATGAAATTCAAATCCCCTTTTCCAAAAACATTTTAATACACATTGCTCACCCAAAGACCTCCTACCCAAAAAAATTATGAAAACCATCAAAATAATTTAAAATAATCTAGGTTTATAAGCATATCCCAATCCCAAGATCATTCGTTTGTTCAAATTCATCGCCACATTTCATCGAATTTCAATTAAGCATGATAAAGTGTTGTGTATCACAAAAGATACGGGGCCCATTTTATTGTTCAAGGGAAAAAATGTAAGCGCTAGGTGGGAATCACATTAAACCTTAAGATGAGTATCCAATTTTTTTTTTGATTTTTTTGTTTGTTTTATTTTTTATTTTTTTTAACCACAATAGATATGAAAAGACTAACTCTAGGCAAGACAACTATGGAGTCACGATCCCCAAGTGTCGGACGCCACACATATTATCAATTACATGCTCTATAATAGATATATAAAGCCTAACTATGGGCAATATAACTATGGAGTCACGATCCCCAAGTGCCAGACGCCACACATTTGGACAAAACATTTCTCTATGTGGTCATTATTTTTTTCAATTTTTTTATTATTTTTTTGGATACTCAAATTAAACTAAAAGTGACCCCAGAACCCTATGCTATAATGAAAGGGACTCAAGAACTCAAATTTACACCCAAGATACAGTAGACGTACATTGTGGCATTTTTATTAAGAGGATGAAAATGTAAACTTTGAAAAATCACATCGGACAACCGCACTTTCCAAAAACTCTGCTCATGAACTTAAACTTGCATTAAAATCAGAATCAAGGCATGAAAAATTATTTGATATCCAATTTCAGAGTTTTCAATGTGTGTTATCATGTTCAAGGTTAATGGAATTTTTCTTTCCATGCATGTTCTTATTTAAAAAAAAATCATTTTTTATTTCATCTCCCCCAACATAGAATAATACTATCCCTAATGTTTAAAGAAAACATAGAAGGGGGTATGGGAGAGTTATTAAAAGAGGAAATTGAAAATGATAATCATGGAATGATGTCACCTGGTGGTTGATGACCGAAGAAGTAACCTTGAGACACTATGATTGGATGCAGGATTGGCTATGAAGTGGCCAACTATGGTGTTGATTTATTTGAAGAAATGGTGATTTTATTTAAAGAACAAAACAAACAAAATGACTTGAATTAAAACAATTAATTAAGATGAGCTGATCCTAGGTTATCTCTAGGGCTTGATTGGATGTATTTATTTTTCTTTTAATTTTATGTTCATCGGTTCAAGTGGTATCCATTAAATGAAATAATTCCGCAATATCATTCTCTGATTTAATCCATACACAATTTCAAGGCTAATCACCAATTCACTTAGAGGATCACTTAAATGAGAACTTCAAGTAATTGGATCATACTATCACTCAAAATGTGTTGTCATTAAAGTTGGTGAAGACAAAGAAGAAGATAAATCAAAGAAAGGAACTCTTAAAATGAAGAACAAATTTAAGAGTTTAAGAACATCAAATAACATTCAATCTAGCCCATGAAACTCCCTAGTATCAACCCATAAAAGGTTAGACCTCCATTGATACTATTATATCAATCGTAAGTGGGTAGTCGACTTAAAGAAGTGGGATTGATGAAGAAAAAAATATTGAAAAATGAACACTCCACCGTTGTGTGATGAATTCACAAGTGCGGGTGTGAATAAATTCACACTTCGATTCAACGGTATCAACATGTGAAGAAAAGGAAAATAAAAAGTGGAGAATAATAAGAATAAATTTTATTATAATACTAAATGTGAAAGAATTTTTTTTACATTAGACGAATTGTCGATGCGATAACAAAGTGAAACCGGGAAATTACAATTGAAAGAAATACAATGGAGGAAAGAAAAACTTCAATTGAAAGAAAAAATATTAGATGATAATTTTATTTACCACCAGCTCCTTATATAGGAATATTAGGAGCCTTAGAGACACCCCACAACAATAAATTCCATCCCCATTAATTTAGAGAGTCAAAAGGAGGGTGAGAAAATTAAGAGATTTTGACGTTTTGAAGTTGACCCAGAAATTTCATCCGGATTCGGCCACCATTTTGACGTGTGAATTTGGAATTGAATGAAGTAGAATCATCAATGGTCATAGAAGACAAATATCTTCTTCCATGTGTCCTCTATTATATGTACAAATTTAAGGTCATTTTTCACAGACGTTTGGATGTTATGGTCAAAATGGTGGGACGACTTTATGTGAATTAATGTCAGACCCACCATTTAAATCTCAACTTCAGATCCCTTTATCATCATGAAAACTTCAGAATTAGCTCCAGCCACAGTTGAATAAAATGATAATAATATTTTTATATTTCTACTGTAAAAAATTTATCTTCATTGGGATTGGTTTGTGGGCCCCACATTTGTTTCATGGGCCTTAGGCCCATTTTTCTTTTTCCAGCAAATTTCTGCATTTAGGCACAAAAATATTCATCTTAACTTGGTATTAATCCATCGGACCTAAAATATAAAATGTTCCAAAAAATTTTCTCAATCATATCACAAAATTTAAAATTCATAAAATGAATATAATGCTGTCCACAAACAGATGAATGATTAGACCCAAATTTAAATTTTAAACATGAATTGCATTTAAGATGAGAAATGAAGTTCTATTTATGTAATGCACTAAAAACAATGTTTATGGACTTTGGAACAATGAATATAAAGATATTAACAATTAATATTAGCCACTTTCAATGACTAATAAGTAAGAGTTAATTAAATAAATGAAATGTAGTGGCTAGCACAAATACGACCATCACTTGAACATTCTAAGGTAAGTTCTTCAATATAATAAAACAAATATCAAATGTAATTGGTAAGTATATTATATATATCACTTCACCTATTTAAATTTAATTAAATTATTTGGTTACATGTTCATAGAATCCATTTCCATGTATAGTTGAAGGTAGTGGAGTGAACCCAATGAATTTATTATGACGTAAATGAACTAATAAATGGTCAAATTCTTAGTTATGACTTATCACACTAATGAAAGTTAATGACTTGAACCAAATAACTTATTAAATGGAATGAGTAATACATGGCCCAAATTTTTTAAAGAATCAATTATAAGTTGCGTATTGTATATGTACCTTAACATTATTATAGAAGTGGTTAGACTCGATCTAGCCTTGGATTCTTGAGGGAATGCCTTGAGCACTCATGGATGTCATTCTGATTCAGGGATCCCAATTTCCAAGGTTGATACCCAACTTGGAACCTGATCATTTTATACTTGTGTATGCCTAGTATGACACCGAATAATCCCTACATTATCATTATATGATGCCTTGGATACACTCATTGGATCCATCGTGACGTCTATGTACATGTGGTTCCATGGATACATCCATTGGTCCTAATCATTGCTTATCTTGTTTTACCTTGTAGGAATTACTTGGACTCAATTAGAATCATATTACAGTGGAATGCCTTAGGTGATTCCCCTTGGATTATATGAAGACCCTTTAGCTAGGCTACATATTATTACTGAGCTAGCTCTAACCCTGAGGTTAAGGATGCATTGGTTATTACCTTATATACTCTTTATTATCATCATTACAGGATTACTAGTTATATATTGAATCATTCATTAATAATATTATCATTAAAAGATTTCACTAATGGTTATACCTCATGTGAATTACTATATAAACTAGAACATAATTAATAAATAAAATGGTTATATGTTTAGATACTAACTAAGGCTGAAGCAAGTACTTGGGTATTTACATTACTGCACTGCTTTACCTTTATATATGCATGTCTACACACTATTTCAATTTATATTACAAGGAATAGATGTTATATATTCTATTTTTGGTGGCCTAATGAGATTTATCTCACACTCTATCCATGCCTACATTGGTTCCTAGAAATATTACATGTATGCAGGTGTTGATAAAGGGAAGCATCTCACCTTTTACACCTGATATTGCTAGCTTAAATTAGGATAGAGCTTGGTATCATATTACTGAGCTGGATCTTGGGATGATGGGATAGTATTTGGATTATTTTTGATTATTTTGTATAGCATGTATTGTCTGCTACCATGTATACCTATTTTAATTTTTTGTAGAAATATGACATACATTATCATCAGCTTTTGATTATTACCATCAGCTACTTTGGTTGTTTATTAAACCTATCTACTTCTGCTACATTGGGTTACTGGTCCAGTGTTATTGTGTCTATTTCTTCTATTCCATCTGTTTACTTATATTTCTTACTCTATTTACTTTATATCCCATTTATTCTCTATGATACACTCTAGTAATGAGGGAATAGTCTCCCCATAGACACACCCTAGGCCCTAATTGCTAGTCGGTGACCTCTAGTGTTCGAGGATATGCGCTTGAGGCTATGTGTCCAACCAAGCTTGGGGAACCTCCGAGTGGAACCTAGGTTCGTGACATCACAAAGTAGTATCATAGGATCCCTTTCTTACTTTACTATTTGGATATAATAGATAGAAGATTAAGAACACTTTGGAACTTGGTTATAAGTCGTTCTTGGGTGTAACTAACCCATGTTTAGGTTAAATACTGAGTGTCTTGAAATATTAATTTTTGTTCTATATTTCTTTTATTGAGGATTTCATTTTATCCTTATACTGATGACATGAGGGAAACAAGCATTGTTTCATACATCATTTTAGACACCTAGAATTCACGTTTCATGCATATTCCATGCCATAAATGTGCATTTAATTTCTTACATTTTCCTCTATTGCTTGTGATTTTTGAGTGAGCCTTGTTTATATATATATACATGTGCTGCTCTTTGGATGTGATTGAGTGATTTTCAGTTTTGATTCATGAGGTGTATGGGCCCTTATGGGTTGGAATGGGTAGTTTACTGAGTCAATCCGTCATACATAACATGTTACATTCTGAGACCGAATGTAGATGAGATTAATTACAAACTAAATGGATATCGATTTTAGTGATAAGGTGTATGATACTTGATTAACCGGTAATGAAAATCTATTTTAATCAAACTATGATATAATTTTATAAGGAAATAAAACATAAAAAGTAAAACATGAATTAAAAATAAATGGTTGCCTATAAATGAAGAGACAAGGTGTAATTGACCCTTTATCCACCAGAACCCCTATAATTTAAACTTGAACACTTACCAATACATGGACTTCTATATGGGTAGTCGGGGTATTATACCATGGGTAGTGATCTCTTCTTATTAAGTTATTACAATAGTGAATCTATCTATTTTTAAGCTTTTTCTGAGGCGTGTTCTTAGAGTTTGTAGGATAATGCTTCCACGACATCTTTATGTCATGCACCAGGAGGGTGGTGATGACCATGCTCTAGATGTGGTGGGACCTGATCCACCTGTCTTACCACCAAGAGTTCCACTTGAGGAACCACCTATTATAACTGATATGGGAACTGATTCTAAACTTCATGAGAGTTTCCTATATCTGATGTAGTCTATGAAGGGTGCTCCATGACCTGCACCTTCAATGGTTGATCTGACACATGAGTTCTAGCCACAAAATCATCCCACCTTCTTGGGGGATGACAGTCCATAGGCTGCCGAGTCTTGATTGGAGGCCACCCTATCCATCTTTGAGCATCTGGAGACACCTATAGAGCATAGGGTCAAGCTTTAAACCTATATACTGTGTGATTAGTCCAAGCTATGGTGGGATGTGATTACCCAGGTTGGTCATCATCAGGGCATGCTATGGGCTAATTTCTAGTTTGCCTTCTATGATCACTTATTTCCTCAAACGTTGAGAGCTGACCAAGCCAGAGAGTTCATGCATCTAGAGTAGGGTGCTATGTCAGTCATGGATTATTCATCACATTTTACTGAGTTGTAGTGATTTTTACTACTTCTATCCAGTGATAAGATTTTGTTCACTAGAAACTTTGAGGATGGGATCCAGTATGCCATCCGTACATAGGTGAATATATTTTTCCTGCCTACTTTCTCTATGATTGTTAATCATTATTTTATCACTGATTGCAACTTGAGTGAAGGTGATAGTACCAAGCATAGGGGATCAATGCAGAGGTAGTCCAATAGTTCTTTTGGTAGTAGGAAATGTTCCCTCAAGGTTTCATGTCAAAGCAGTGGTGGTTAGAGTAACAATATTGGAAGATCCATTGTATGCCATTAGTGTGTATGACAGGGGAATATAAAGCCTCAGTGCAATAGAAAAATGATGGAGTTCCGTGCTTGAAACCATATGGGGAATCTTCAGAGATTCTATCGAACCTTTCAATCTACTTCCAGTGGAAGAGGATCTGCACCATATCCACCTTTAGGGATATTTTATTTCATGCCATGTCAGGTAGGGAGTTGAAGTATCATCGATAGGAATGGTCAAGGAGGAGGTCGTGGTTGTGGTCACCAGACTTTAGATCATTATCACAAGTAGAGTGGTTATACTTAGGGCAGTACAACTATATCATAGGGTCATATATTAGGCTAACTACATGCATTACAACCAATACCCAAGGATTAGAGTGAAATACCATATACAGTATGAGGTATTATTCTAGTATACTCCACTATAGTATCCAATTTATTTGATACAGGTGCTTCACACTCCTTCATCTCTTTATTTATCATGTAAAGTCTCGGGCTGGAAATTCAGTATTACTATGGTGTGATGACCATGGATACAATGTTGGGAGAATGGTCAGAGGGAATATTCCAATGTAGGGAATATCCCCTTGAGGTAGGTAGTTACCCTTTCCAGTGGGACCTCTTTTTTCTTGATATTACAGGATTTGAAGTCATTATCGAGATAGATTGGTTGGTCTCGTATCACACATTTATAGAATATTATCATTGTAGGGTATCATTTACATCACCAGAGGGTAAAAATTATCAACATAAGGGTTATTAGAATGTACATGATAGTATATATGGACCATAACATCATGAGATAGGTGGAATGACCGCCTATATTTCTAGTCTCTTCATGGAGGAGTGGGGAGTACATCTATCAGACTTCCCTTCTATAGTAGATTGTTTTAGGGACATATTTCTTGATGATTTTTCTGGATTACCTCATGATAGAGAGGTAGAGTTTTTGATTTATCTTGTTCCAGGAGAAGATCCAGTGTCCATTACTTCATATAGGATGAAACCTACTAAGATCTAGGATCTCAAGTGACAGTTGGAGGATCTAGAGGCCAAGGGTTTTATACGGCCTAACACTTCCTATTAGGTCTCAACCATGATTTTCACCAAGAATGAATAAGAGATACTTTGTTTATGTATGTATTATATATGGTTGAAATAGATTACAGTAAAAAAACATTATCCACTTCCTTGAATAGATGATCTCTTTGACCAGCTCCGAGGAGCTAGGGTGTTTTCTACGATTGACCTGAGATCAGGCTATCATCAGGTGCGAGTCAAGATATCATACACACATCTTACAACTTTACATAATAGGTATGGTCTATATGAGTATATCATTATTCCTTTAAGTCTTAAAAATTCACCTACCATTTTCATGGATTTGATGAATAGGGTGTTCCAACCCTATCTGGATTCTTTTCTCATGGTCTTTGTGGACAACATCTTGGTGTATTCTCGCACTCATAGAGACCATTCTAAGCACCTTAAAATCATTCCAAATACACTAAGAGAGCACCATATTTATGAAAATCTTGATAATTGACACTTTTGGATAAAAAAATTTCACTTATTGTGTCATATTATCTCAGAATCAGGAGTATCTATTGACCTAGAGAAGGTGAGTGTTGTGGTTTCCTAGGATAATCCCAAGAACTTGCTTCATATACAAAGTTTCTTAGAGATATATGGATATTATAGTTATTTTATACAGGACTTATCATGCCTTTATTCATCTCTTACTAGTATTACATAGAATGGTGTTAAGTTCCCATGGTCAGAAGCGTGCGAGAAAGCCTTTTAGGAGCTGAAACAAGTGCTTGTTTTGACACCTATTCTAATAATTCCAGAGCCTATCAGAGGCTATATAGTGTATTTTTATTCATCGAGTATTGGACTGCGAGTAGTGATAATGTAGGAGGATAGAGTCATTGCATACAGATCTCGGCAGTTGAGGCCTCATTAGATAAATTACCCGACACACAACCTTGAGCTAACAACAATAGTCCATGCCTTACGTTGATAGAGAAACTATCTGATGGGTGAAATATTTATGGTGTATACAGACCACAAGAGCCTAAAATATATCTTTAAAAAACAAAACTTAAATATCAGATAGAGAAGATAGTTTTAATATCTCCAGTTATTTGATTTTGATATTGCCTATACACCTAGAAAGGGAAATGTAGTGGCTGATGCACTGAGTTAGAAAACTCAGGCACAATCCTTGAAGGAAGCTAGAAAGGAATGAAAATTAATAGACATATTCTCTAATCTGCATATAGAGTTTCATGATATCCATGAGTAGTGTTATATCTCATGATTTATAGTTACATCTTCCCTCCTTGATAAGGTGAAGAGTAGGCAATTTTCAGATCCTAAGGGGTTGGTTCTCCGAGAGAGTACTGCTGAAGAGAACCCACCTACAGATTAGTCTATGGAAAGAGACAAAATCCAATGTATACATGTAAATGTATGGGTTCCTATAGATATGATAGAGTAACTGATGTACGAGTCCCACACTTCTTATTGGTTAGTTCATCCAGGCATCTCCAACATGTATCGAGATATATGACACCAGTATTGATGGCCAGAGATGAAACGTCAAATAATAGGCTTTATCACTAGGTGTTTCACCTATCAATAGGTGAAGGTGGAGAAATAGAGAAATATAGTATTTTTATAGTCACTTCCAGTCCTGGTATGTAAATGGAAATATTTTTCCATGAAATTCGTAGTCAGCTTATTGAGGTCTCCTCAAGGTAGCAACACAGTTTGAGTGGTCATTGACAGACTGATGAAAGTAAACCACTTCCTTTATATCTGGGCGACTTTATCAATTGATGATATGGGAAGATTGTATGTCCATGAGATCATATGACTACATGGGGTACATTGTACTATCATTTTAGATAAGGACACTCACTTCAAGTCATGGTTCTGGTAGGGGTTACAGAGAGCTATGGGTATATAGGTACTTTTGAGAACAAATTTTCACCCTCAATCTGATGGCCAATTAGAACAGTTGATACATGTTTTAGAGTAAATGATCTAAGAATAAATCCTTGATTTTAGTGGTACTTGGGAGAATCATATCCCTCTCATCAAGTTCTCCTACAATAATAGCTTTCAGGTGACAATTTAGATGTCTCCTTTTGAGGTCTTGTATAGTGGGCCATGTCATTCACCCTTGTACTTGATAGAGACAGGAGAGACAACTCTTCTAGGTCCTTATATCATTCAGGAGACTATGGATCAGGTTCAAATGACTAGGAAGTGTATTTCTACTACTCAATATAGACAGAAATTGTATACCAATCACTATCGATGACATCTAGAGTTTGGGGTTGGGGATCATGTTTTCATGTGGGTATCACCTAGTATTGGTAATAGATGGGTACAAATGAAAGGGAATCTATCACCTTATTATGTTGATCTATTTGAGATTCTATAGAGAGTCAGTCTGGTAGCCTATCAGTTATTAATACCTCAGAAGCACCATGCCATGAATGAAATCTTCGACGTTTTACAACTTCACTATTATCATACCAACCCATATCATACTTTTGATCCTCATGAGGTTGATTTAGATGCTGATGCTTTATTTTAGGAGTATCCTATATGAATCATTGATCGAATCATAAATCCTCTTCGAGGTCAGTCTATTACTTTAGTATGGGTGCTATGGTAGTACAGTCATTTACAAGATGAGACTTAAGAGGGGGAGGCCAACATAAGTGCCTAGTGTCCAGAGTTGTTCTCTAACAGTGTTTCACCACCCTTGGAAGGTGAACTGAGGAATGTGTTCCTTTAAGTAGGGAAGACTATAAGAACCAAATTTTTTATCTTAGGTATGGATCATTTTAATTTTTTGTTAATTATTTATTTTGGACCTAATATGGATGCCTAATGAGGTTATAAAGGTTCCAGGGGGGTGTCCGGGGCTTGCTCGGAGCTCGGAACCCCATCCGGTGGAGAAAAACACTGGGTCGCATGGTTAGTAAAAACCATGAGACCCAGCCTACATGGTCTCTCCTAATCATGTGGGGATGGATAGTGGGGTGAAACATGGTGTATTATTTTTCCTAATTGTGTGCTAGGGTCCGCAAGCCCATGTTAAATTTCTATAGTTTTTAGCAGAGGATATTCACATGGTTGGTGCATGGTTTCCCTAACCATGAGGGTTCCCTTACAAGGTAGTAATCCTTGCATGGTTTCTGCATAGTTTGTCCAACCGTGCATCCAAACCACATGCCTCTATTTTTGTGGTGAAATTATGAAAATTACCTTAATTAAATGTTTTACTCACCCATCTTCCTCCTTGGATCATTCCAGTGGACAATAAGCCTTCTCCTATCCTTTTTTGAATATCTTAAGCCCCTTTCAATAGGATTTGATCTAGATTCATCATTGGAACTTTGATTTGATCCATATTTATCACACTGGATGTGCATCAGTAAGTACTCAATTCTTTTTTAGTCATTTATCATTCTTCTTTCCCTCAATGATGCTATTTAGATGCAGGATCATATGCCATATTTTCAGGGAATTGAACCATTATTCATATTTCTTCTAATCGAGGCCAAACTAAAGGATGATACTGGATGAGGAGAGTCTTAAAATCTTAAGGTATGTGATATATGACTCATGACTCAAGCTTCACCATTTTATAAATTATCATAGTGTGTATGCACTGATTTCATCAGGCATGGCCTATTAAATTTATATGCCTTGATTATAGTCATTATAAACGTATTATAAGACCCTTGTTATATATTTTTTCCATCGTTTGAGATTACATCCTCAACACCGACCACCCCAAGTAGGGATTTTTCCATAATTATTCCTTCAGTGGTTTGTTATGCCAATATGCACCACCGTTCAGGTGTGATTTGACTTAACCTTGATAAAGTTAAGTTTTAACTAAATAAATTAAATATAGTATCTAGCACAAGTATTCTTATCACTTAACCCTTCTAAGGTAAGTGCTTCAATATAATAAAACAAATCTCAAATGTAATTGGAAAGTATATTATATATATCGCTTGGCCTATTTAAATGTTATTAAATGATTTGGTTTCATATCCATAGCACCCCTTTCCATGTATAATGTATGGTTGAAGAGTGAACCCAATGCATTGATTATATCTTAAATGAACTAATAAATGGTTGCATGCCTAGTTATTCCTTATCACACTAATGAAAGACAACAACTTGAACCAAAAAACTTATTAAATGACATGATTAATACATGGTCAAACTCATATAAAGAATAAATTATAAGGTTCCTATTACATATAGACCATGTCATTATTTTAGGAGTGGTCATAATCGATCTAGACTTGGATTCTCAAGGGAATTCCTTGAGCACTCATGAACGCCATTCCGATTCAGGGATGTCGGTTGCCAAGGTTGATACCCACCTTGGAACCCGATCGTTGTCTACTTATGGATACCCAGTATAACACTGTAGGATCCCTTTATTATCATTATATAATTCCTTGGATACACTCATTGTATATATCGTGACATCTACATGCATGTGAAACATGGATACACTCATCGGTCTTAGTCATTACTTATCCCATTTTACCTTATATGAATTCCTTGTACTCGGTTATAATCATATTATAATGAATTTACTTGGGTGTCACCCCTTATATTACACGTAGAACCTTTATCCAAGATACAGATTATTACTAAGTTGGATCAACCCCTAAGGTTAAGGATTCCTTGGTCATTTCCTTGGATCCTCTTTATTATCATCATTACAAGATACCTTGTTATATATTGGATCCTTCATTATTACTATTATCATGACATGATGTATGTGCTGGTTATACCTCACATGATTTACTATATAATCTAGAACATAATTAATAAATGAAATGGTTATATGTTTAGGAACCAATTAAGGATAAAGTTGGTACTTGGGTATTTACATTACTGTACTACTTTACTTTTATATATTCATGTCTACACACTATTTCAGTTTATATTACATAGACTAGATGTTATAGACACCATTGGTGGTGGACTATTGAGATTTATATCACACCCTACTCGGTCTGCCATTGGTACCTGAGAATATTAAATGTATGTAGGTGTTTCCAAAGGTAAGAATCCCACCTTGGACACCCTACATTTATGGCTTGCATTATAATGAATCTTGGTAGCAGATGATTGATCTGAAGCTCAGGATGCTGGGATAGTTTTTGGATTCTTTTGGATTATTTTGTATAAAATGTATTGTATGCTACCAAGTATACCTATTTTAATTTTTTTAGACACATGACATACATTATCATTAGATTTTGAGTATTACTACTAGTTTCTTAAGTTTTTTATTATTACTGTCTACTTCCGCTATGGTGGGTTACCTTTCTAGTGTTATAGTGTTTGTTTCTACTGTGCCATCTGTTTACTTATATTTATTACACTATTTACCTAATATCATATTTATCCTATGTGATACACTCTAGAAATGAGGGCATAGTATCCTCACAGACACATCTTAGGCCCTCACTTCTAGTCGGCATCCTCTAGCATTTAGGGAGATACGATTGCGGCCATGTGGCCAACCAGGATCGGGGCACCTCTGAGTGGAACCCAGGTTTGATATGTCACATAATTTTTGGTTTAATAAATTTTAAAATGGTTAATGAAATAATTCCTAGGATTATGAAAGGTCTTGGAGTGTATTGGGGGTTTAGGGAACAAAAGAGAAAGAAAAGAGTCAATACAGTACATAGTGCATGGTTGGAACACAATTAGTGATAACCGTGTTCCATGGCCCAGGAGATCATGTAGTCTGGATTCACTTGGATAGAGGTAGGAATATGGCCAATGCATAGTTTTTCAAACCATGAAGGTGGCCCAAACAAACCACGTATCTTATCTCCCACTTGGATAGAGGGTGTTTCACGGTTGGCGCATGGTTTGGCCAACTATGTAGCCAAACCATGCACCGCTTAAAACAAGTTTTTTTTACCATTTTTATACTCAATGTTTAATATTTATTACCCAACTTCTTCCCCATTCCCTCTAGTAGCATAGGGAGTTAACCCTTTCATCCCAAGATTCCCAAGGGAAACTATCCTTCAATTCTTAATCATTTGAAGTGTTTTTGGTTTCAAATCAAAGATCTGGGTGATTCTACCACCCTTATTTATTATATTTTTTTGGGAGAATAGTGGTTGAATGTTTTCTATCCTTCCAAATCCCTAAAAATTTTTTGTTTTTCTAGGAATTCATAGATTGGGCATTGAATTTTGTTTGGTCTTGAATCAAGGGCCGTGTTTAGGTGAGTGATTTTCCATGAGATTAAGGTAGGTGGTCTATAAGTTATATCCCATAGTATTGATATTTATTTATGTGTATGTGGTTGTGATATTATGACATTGTGTTTTTCATTTGATTACTTAGTAGGAAATGAAAAATTGGCCATTTGAATGATGTTTTGGACCTTTCACAGACCTCATTGGATCCATTGATGAAGAGTAGACTGGGCCTAAGGCCATCCATGGGGTGTACCACTCCCTTAAAAATGGAAATCGAGTTTTTAATCAATGAATTTAAGGGTTTATAAGATTAAATAAATTGTAATTTTTTTTATCATATTAACTTAGAATAAATATTTGTTTAGATTAACTTGTAAAGTTAAATGGGTTGTTAGGTAACAAGGGGAATAATGATAAATGGTTAAAGGAGGAACATCCTTGTTATAAAATATTTTGAAAGTATGTTTAATGGTTTTGGATATGAATAAATGGTAATATTGGAATGATGTTGAATTGAGTAAATGTATTGAAAGCAATAAACCATAAGTTTGTTGATAAAATGAAAAGGAACACCCTTATTGTTATTGCGTGATAAGAGGTTATTGATGATGACATTGTAATTGTGACTAATGGTTGGTTGGGATGTTGGACTGATGCTCCTATACCTTAGGTGAGCCAGAATAATGTTCTAGGTGCCCTGATCAATCATAGTTTTGGTGGATGGACTGATGCTCTTGACTCTAAGGGTATATAAATGACATTCCATATCATGGTTGGGGATGGTCAGACATGGAATTCCGAATACAGGTTTGGATAATTGAACCAATTCTCCTTGTATATTAACATGAGACCCCTATGACATATGGTTCAACCAACCAACATGGGCCGAAGTAGGTTTGATGGGTACGTGTATCACTTGTAACTGAGAACAAATACGGTTAATTTAAATATTATTAAATAATGAAACTTGGTTTATCTATTGTTTGTATATTATTTATTTTATGTCTTCATACACTGTTATTAGAATAGATATTTATTTATACACCATTGGTGGTTGCCTACTGAGTTTTACTCACACCCTTCTCATGTCGTTGTTGGGTACTCGAGAAGACTTCATGGTTTCGGGTCATGATAAGGGAAAAGGCCCTATGTTATATGGATGATATGAGAGTCTATAGAGCATGGATTAGGGGACCAAACATGATTTCAGGAACCATTTTGGAGACTGTATTTAGTGTCTAATTTTTCTTTTATTTTGGAACTTTAGACTATCATGGCATGACACATTTACTACTTTGGTTAGTTGGTACTTCCTCATTCTGAGAATATGATATGTGATGTTTGGGTATTTATTATTATTGAATGTTAATGTTTATCTTGATTTTCGCTACTTTTTTACTTTGGTAAAGAGGGTATAGTCTCCCCACATGTTCCATTAGACCCTCACTTCTAGTCGAAAACATTTGGAATATAAAAAGTCACACTTGAGGTCATGTGTAAAATCATCTCGGGGCATCGGTTCAATGGAACCTGAGCTAGGGAATTACAATTTCACTCATATTACATGTATTATATTTTTAAAATATAAATAAAAGGCTCTAAAAATGTTTAATAATTTCATGAAAAGTGCTAAAAAGGAATGTGGGTATTTTGTGAAGAATGCTCAAAATCATAATGGTTCTAAAAAACAAATGGGAATTTTAAAGATTATCTTGAAAATCATGACATTAATTATGAACTTAGTGCACTATACACACAATAATAGAATGATGCTATTAAAATAAATAATAGAGGTTTGGTTGATATGACTCTAATTATGTTGATTGAACATGATACTTCTCATTTATTTTATAGAAAATCTATTAGAGTTTCAGTTCCCATTTAGAAATGTTGTTTCTATAGTTAAAACTCTAATATGACTCCATACGAGATGTATTACAAATAAACCCCAAGTTTGAAATACTTAAGGGTGTTTGACATTACTTGTATCATCAAAGTTAAAGGTGGGAATCATGGGAAGTTTGATCAAAGGGGTGTTGGTAGTATTTTTCTTGGACACTATACGAATGGTTGAAGATACAAGTATTATAAAAATGAAACTAGAAAGATTATTGATTCTACAAATATAAAAGTGTTGAAACATTATGATAGAAATAATTCACGGTCAGTTGAAAATATAAGAAGAAGTGGAGATGAAGTTGTTGCTATTAAACAACATGATAAATTTTCTGATATAAGTGATAATATAGAAGCTATATAGGATAAAGATATTTATTTATCCATTTCAAGTGAGTAAGGACAACTGAATTCATCATATACAAGAATAAGGAAGCAAGTAAATGTTCAAAAAATCATTGGAGATCAAGGAAAACATGTTTAAACTAGAAGGAAATCAAGGATTTTTTATATACCTCTTTGTATTCACAGGTTAATCCAATATATTTTGAAGAAGATTTGTAGAATCAAGAGTGAATAGATTCCATGGATCAATAATTAGATCAGAATGAGAAAAATAAAACATGGGAACTTTTACCCAAACCTAAAGATAAAAATTTGATTGGAAAAAAGTATATTTTTCCAGAACAAACTGAATGAAAAAGGTGAAGTGGTAAAAAACTTGGCAAGGATGGTTTTTAAAGGTTAATCATAGGTTTCAGGTATTGATTTTGATAATACCTTTTCCCTAATTTTAAGACTTTAAACCATCATAATATTTCTTACTATTGCTAATCAAAGGAGATATAAAATATTTTAGATGGATATCAAGTCTACCTTCCTCAATGGAGAGCTGGAAGAAGAAGTTTATATTGAGAAACCTAGTGGATTATTTCTTGGTCAAGATGAAA
This sequence comes from Viscum album, assembly GCA_963277665.1. NCBI lineage: Eukaryota > Viridiplantae > Streptophyta > Magnoliopsida > Santalales > Viscaceae > Viscum > Viscum album. Next base: position 521,342,898 of record OY728141.1, read on the forward strand.
ATTATGTTTTCAAGTTGAAGAAGTATTTTTATGGATTGAAACAAGCTATAATATCTTGGTATTATAAGCCTGACAATTGCTTGAAAAAGTTTAATTTCAATAAAGTAAGAGTGATAAAACCACCACATAAAATAAAATCAATAGGTTTTTCTCATTATAATTATTTATGTTGATGATATCATATTTTTAGAGAATTATAGAGAAATGTGTTAAAAGTTTACTGAGGATATGAATGAATTATTTGAGATGACTATGCTATGAGAAATGAAGTACTTTCTTGGACTAAAAATCTCTCAAAAGAAAAGGTACATTTTTCTTTCTCAAGAGAAGTATGGTAAGGAAATCTTAAAGTAATTTGAAATAGAAGATTCAAATATTGTTTCCATGCCCATTTTATTGGGAATAAAGTTTTAAAAAGATGGGAAAGGAAATAATGTTGAACCTAAGGAGTTTAGAAAGTTGATTAGAAGTCTATTATATCATACAACTTCAAGACCATATTTAGTTTATATTGTTTCAATTTGTTCTAGATATTAAAGTGCTCCAAAGGAGTCCCATAGTGTGGATGGAAAAAGAATTTTTATATAAATTAAAGGAAAAATTGATTCCAGGTTGAAATATGATATCATAGGAAAGATTGATCTATTTGGGTACACAAATGCAGATTGGGAGGGTTGTGTCGAGGAAATATGACCCACATTTGGTGGAGTTTTTTTTAGAATGTTGTGTAAGTTGAAATATAAAGAAACAAAGTTCAATGACTCTCAACACTATAGAAGATGAGTATGTAGCTTCCACTCAAGCTATAACTTAGTTAATATGGATGAATACACAACTAGAAGATTTTTTGGTCAATGTGAAGCCACCTATTCTCTTGGGTTGTGATAATAAAAATGCTATCAATCTCACTAAGAATCCAGTTCAAAATTATAGATCTATGAAAAACGATATTAAATATCACTTCATTAAAGAGAATATGGAAAGAAATAAACTAAATCTAGTGTTTATTCCTACAATGTATAAAGTAATTGATATCTTAACTAAACCATTTCCAACGGAAACATTTCAGAAGTTGAGGTTGATTATGGGAGTTCAACCCAACTATTTTCAAGGATAAGGCATGTGATTTCCATCCCCTCTCTCATATTGTCTTTGTATAGTGTTATCAAAAGGGGATAAAATATTTAATATAAATCTATCCATTTTTATGCGATTTACCTTTCAAGGGAGAGAATATAGTTAGAGGTTTTTTTAAAAAAATGGGTAAGTTATGATGTCAGCATGCGTGAACCATTTTAATAGTTTGTTGAAGTTATTTATAGGTTGAAGTTTGTTGCGATGATAAAATATTGAGTTGATGAAGAAGTTAAAAAAGTGTTCTAACCATTACTTTATGTAAAACATGGTATTTTTTCAATGATTATTTTTTTCTACACTGAGTTCACTCATGTAGGCTTAGGATTATTGGATAGTGATCCATTATTTGAGGTTTAGTGCTTTAGTGATTTATGTTCCTTGGTTGTCAACAAAATCCAAATAGGGATATTATTGTGACCAAGAGGATTTGAGATGTTGTTGAATTGAGAAGAATCTGGGTTTTAATAAATAAGGTTTACTCTGTGATTTTTTTTTCAATTTATAGATCACTTTTTAAAGCCTTTATTTTAAAGTTTCTAAACAAAGTATACCTATTGGATTACACAAGATACTCATTATTTTAATGATCTCAAATCATTTTTATCTTGTTATTAATTGTTTTCATGTTTTTTTAGAAATTTTTTTGTTGGAAAAAAATTAAAAAATGGTTAAGTATAGAGATTATCATGACACCTAACCATGTGAAGGTCATGTGACCATATCACCTTACCACACGTTATGTTTCACCATACCGTATGCACAAAATATGCTTACTATGAGACAGATAAACAAAATTTTTCCAAGTCATCAGCTGACCACATGATGAATAATCATCTTACCACAAGAAAAATACCATCTTACCACAAGACAAAGATAATATTACCATAAGAAGGAAACTACCTGACCACATGAAGAAATAAAGTTACCGTGCTAAGGTATGCCTAAATTTTCATAAAATGATATATTGATAGATTGTTTTTTTAATGCAGTGACCTCATGAAGAGTTAACCTAACTATATGAAGAATTGAGATAACTACATAAAGAGTTGAGTTGACTGCATGAAGTGATGAACTGACCATATCACCCTATTGTATTAGTTTCCCATGATAAGTTTTCTTGAGCATAGTTGACCATACTTCAAGTGAAGATAGCTTACCATGTATAACTTAGCAGTGAGACATTTAAAATCTCCAATGACTAGTTTTTTGACATATTAAGTGAAGTGTCAGTGCATTTAATAAAGGATGATTATTCTCCAATGACTAATTTTGTTGAAGATCTATTTAAAGAGATTCAATCTATCATAAAGAAATGGATGATGATGCACTACTTAGGACATTGGATTTCACATATAGAATAATAGATTATTTCTATGAAAGATCCTTCTATGACACAATGTTTTCCTAAACTTACTGAAAAAACTTATTTGAGATCCTTACAAAGAAAAAATTAAAGAATCAGAACAATTAAAGCATCATGGATCATGCTGCATCACACTTTCTATTCATCTATATCTTTATCTTTCTATTATATGCTTTAATTTTGAGTAGTGTGTTTTTATACTCTGTTTATCTATACACACTGTCTCTTGTGCTTAAATTTATAATTCTTGATATTCCATAAAAACTTTTATTTGTATTCCCATAAGTAACTATGAAAGAGGTCCTGTGTGGCCTGTATTGTTTTTCATACCATGAAGAACTATGGAAGAGGCTTTGTGCCTGGACAACCTTGTGCACTGTTGATTGTAAAAACTGATATAGGTTGTGGATTTTTTTATTGTTATAATAAACTACTTTGAAGAAATTGATTACTAAGTGGATGGGATTAAGTCTCAGTTTGAGAATGAACTAATTGTTTATTTACACTGTACATTTTGTTAAGTTTTTTTGATTTTAATTGAAAATCAATTTATGATTTATAATTTTTAAACAAAACTATACTTTGATAGTTTGTATTAATTTTTTTTCGTATAAAGTTTTTGATTAAGTAATTTAGTTTCAAAATTTAAAGTGATTTCAAAGATTATTTTTAACTAAGACTTAATCACGTTTTGAGAAATTATTTAAAAGATAAAATTTATATACTTATACTATTTTGATTAACTAACTATTTTTATTAATTTAGGGGACTTAGTTTTAAATTTATTTAAATAGAAATTTCTATTCGTAACTCAATTCACCTCCATCTTGAGTTACTCACTCCGACCGATATTTGGTATCAGAGGAAAATCAAGCATATTTTTAACTATGATTTAGTTGTATTTTAAAGATCTTAAATTTATGTTATTTCTAAATTTAACTCCTTATGGATAATAACAGATAATAAGGAACTGCCACTAATCAACCTCATTATTTTAATTTCACTAACTATGATCAATGGAAGATCAAGATGAAAATTCATTTAGAGAGTATGGGTTTTGGTATTTGGATTGTAATTAAAGATAAATATGAGAAACCTCAAACTATAAGAGATATATGGAGTGATTCTACTAAAACTACATATGAAAATAATTATAAATATATGAATGATTTATACTATACTTTAGGAGAATATTGATTTAACAAAATATATGCCTATGCTACCACCATTGAAATTTGGGATACACTAGATATTTCTTATAAAGGAACATCTAATATTAAAGAAATGAAATTAAGAACCTACACTATTAAATATGATACATTTAAGATGAATTTTGATGAGTCTATATCTAATATTTATCTTAGGTTCAATAAGATAGTGAACATGATGCATGCATTGAGAAAGAAAATCACCAACAAAGATCAAGTTATGCGATATCTCAGATGATTACTATAAATATAGAGGGGAATATCTGTATTCATAAGAGAATCATGTAACATTAGTGTAATTATAGTAAATGAACTTATTGGAAAACTAATGATGCATGAAGAAGAACTGAAAGTTAACAAGGAAGAAGTGGACGAATCAAAATGAAAATATATATCTTTTAAAACTACTTCTTCAAAACAAAAAGATAATATCAAATTGGAAAACTCAAGTGATGAAGAGTCACCTACTAGAAGTGATGAGGAAATGGAACATCTGTCTAGGAATTCCAAAAGGTTATAAAAAAAGAATAAGTTATTTGGTAAATTCAATTACAAAGTAAAGTAAGGTAATTGGGTAATATATTGGAAGAAAGATGATTCAACCAATGAGATAGTCTGCTATGAATGTAAGAGAAAAATTCATATAAAACCCAACTGTCATAAGATAAGATATAATAAAAAATATTAGGATAAGGAAAAAAGATATAAGAAATCTATGAAAGAAACTTGGAGTGCTTCAAAAGATAGTTATAATGAATCTGAGTCAAGAAAATAAGATAAGAATGATAAATCCAATACATGTTTTATAACAAACACATCAGAGGTATTGAATGTTTTTCCTAAATCTCATACTCACATATCAATCATTTCTCATAATGAAAATAGTGTGGAAAATATATCTAGTGAAAAAATGTTGGAATACTGTAATATGATGGAAGACACCTTTAATGAAATTAAAGATAAATATAAAATTTTAAAGAAGTAGAAATTACTTAGATGAAATTATCCAATGAGCAATTAAAAAAGGATTTGGAAAGATTTAGAAATTGAATAAATACCTTTACCTAGATTCTTGGAAAGAAAATGACTCCTAAATATACTAATCACCAGCAAACTTTTTTTTGGTATTTTATAAAAGCCACTTTTTGAAAAGTGGTAACCATATGAAGATCCAAATTAGCACACATTCAAAATCAGCCACATCTAAATTTCAAAATTCAAACCTTCAAAAAAAAATCCACCGCACACCTTGAGCCACAAACATGGACTCAAAACATGGGTCCTCTCGATTACTGTGCCGCCTCTAGCCACGACCTACCTAGAAACAAACACCACGTGGTTACTGACATATCCTCCTCAACCGGATCGCTGACAAGCTTCATCTTCACCGTCGCCATCAAAGGACAGGCGATCACACCACTGTCACCTGACCCGGGATCCATACAGCACCACACCAACATCAACGAATCCAAAATCCATCACCAAATCAACATAAACGCAAAAAACATCAATAAGAAACCAACACGATTTCGCCCCGACCGATCGCAGGAACTGGAACCAAACCTCAACCGCGATGCCACCGCACACCACCAAGAACAACGCAAAACCATTTCTGAAAACTGAACTCAAACCAAAAGATGAAAACAAAACCAGATCTGGGGGCCACCTGAACAAATAGCCACTCCACAAGCCAAAGAAGGAGAGCCCGTCACCGCCTTCATCACCGAACCCAAAATCCAGATCCTCCCAGCACCTGCAGACGACACGACCCGCAACAACATCCCCAGGTCTCAGCATCTGAACCCGCCTCTTGGACCGACACCGCGACGCTGAGAGAAACCCTAACCAGACTACAAGTTAGGGCGAGGAGATGGCTAGGTCACGAATGGGTTCACTGAAGAGGAAGAGCCCACATGACGCTTCCAGAGGATGAATCCACACCACGAACACATCGAGCAAGGAGATGAGAAGAGATCCAGACGACCCGGGGCGGAGAGAAGGAAGGCGGCGGCGGGATAAGACCTATAGAAGCAAATCCCCTTATGGGTTCATCTCCTAAATATACTAATGGAATAGGATATCAGCCTGGATAAATAAGGATTATTAAAAATAAATTTATTCCTAGATCCAGTTATACTAATTTTTTAATCATTATTATTCCACTTGACCAAACAAAGTCTTTATTTCTGAAAGTTTAAAGTATTATTATAGGAAACCAATGAAACAGTTATGGATTCCTAAATATTTGATTACTAACATATCTAGACCTTAGAAAATATGGGTACCAAAGTCATTTTTTATTTAAATATATTCTGTAGGAAAACTTCTTGAGGAGTTCTAGTAAAAATTTATATTATCTAGATAGTGGATGTTCTATACACATGATTGCGGATTATTCATATTTCAATAACCTAATCAAAGTTGATGGTGGACATGTCAATTTTGGTGATAATGTTAAAGGGAAAATAACCGGTCTTGAACAAATTGGTAATTATGATATTATTTTAGTTTATAAATTTTTATTTTTAGATGGATTGAAATACAATATTCTTAGCATTTCTCAATTATGTAATGATGGTTTCCATGTTAAATTTGAAAATAATACCTATAATATTTTTGATTCTAAAAATGATTTATTTTTTACTACTTTAAGAAATGAAAATTTTTATGCCGTTAATTTAGATTCATTGATTTCTAAAAATATTTCGTATCTCAGTGCATTTCACAAAGAATCCTGGATTTGTCATAGGAGACTAGGACATTTCAAAATTCATTCACTTTTAAAGTTAACTAGGAAAGGGTTAGTCAAGGATATTAAAAAACTAGAATTCAAAGATGATAAAGTCTATAATCCATGTCAAGAAGGGAAAAAGCAAAAGATATATTTTTAATAAAATAAATAAGTTTCAACTTATCAACCCCTAGAGTTGGTTCACATGGATTTTTTTAGACCTTATAGATTTTTTAGCTTAAATGGGAAGCAATATGTTTATGTTATACTAGATTACTTTTCTAAATATAATTGGGTATTCTTTTTAGATCACAAAAGTGAAGTTTGTCCCCATTTTACTAAGTATGCTAAATATGTAGAAAATCTTAGTGGACTTATAATTAAGACCTTAAGAAGTGATCATGGATGTGAGTTTTAAAATCAAGATTTTGAATAATTATTCTCACAACATGGCTATAATCATAAATTTTATGCTTCAATGACCCCAAAACAGAATGGTGTAGTAGAAAGGAGAAATATAACCCTTAAAGAAATTTCATGGACTAGCTCAATGAGTATAGTTTAAATATTTATTTTTGAAAAGAAGCTATGAATAAAAATTGTTATATAATCAATAGATATTTAATTATACCTTTCTTAAAAATAACTCCTTATGAAATATAGAATAGAATAAAACCAAAGGTTAATTACATTAGAGTATTTGGTTGCAAATTATTTACTCTTAATACTAGGGATAATCTTAAAAAAATTGCCTCCAAGAGTGATGAAATCATTTTTATTGGGTACTCAACAACCATAAAATCATATAGAGTGTTTAAAAAAAGGAATAAGATCATGTAAGAGTCTATAAATGTAAAATTTGATGAAATAGATCAACATGAGACTAAAACTTCTTTAGAAAATCTTGAAGATGATCTGACCAATCTGACTATAAATCCTAAACCTGATGGTAATTCTGTCAAACCTCCTATAAAGAACTCATCTATTTCTGATGAACAACCTTAACCCGAACCTATATAGGATAATGATATATCCAACCCTTATTTTCCTAGAATAGTTAAAACTCATATATATCACCCATTAGATGTTTTATTTGGAGACCTAAATAGAGGAACAAAAATGAGAGCTTCTATTATAAATCAGGTTGAACATCAAGAATTATTTTCACATCTTGAACCTAATAATATCGATGATGTAATTAATGATGAATTTTGGGTGATGGAAATGTGAGAAGAACTTAATAAATTTTAAAGGATTTTTTTGGGAATTATTAGATAGACCTAATGACACTCTGACCATTGGCACTAAATGGGTGTTCAGAAATAAATTTTATGAGTAAGGAACTATAGTTATAAACAAAGATAGATTGGTTTCACAAGGATATAGTCAAGAGGAAGGCATCGACTTTGTGGAAACCTTTACACCAGTAGCTAGACTTGAATCCATTATAATGTTGCTTTCCTATACAAAACATTTGGATTTCAAATTATATCAAATGGATGTCAAGAGTTCATTATTAAATGGTTATATTATTAAGGATGTTTTTTTGAACAAACCTTAGGTTTTAAATCCCACATTTTCCAAATCAGGTTTTTAAATTAACTAAAGTTTTATATGGTTTAAAACAAGATCATAGAGCTTGGTATGATTGGCTCAACTATTTTGTAAATTTTAAAAGTTTTAAAAAAGGTATAGCTAATCCTACTTTATTTATTAAAATAATTTCAAAGGATGTTTTTGTTGTGCACATTTATGACGATGATATTATTTTTGTTTGATCAAGAAATATTTTGTGTACTAAATTTTAAAAAATGGTGCAAAGTGAATTTGAAATGAGTTTAATGGTTGAACTTAAATTCTTTCTTGGATTTCAAAATTTTGAAAATAAGGAAGGAATTATCTTAAATCAAAGAAATTACACCAAATATATTATACAATGTTTTAGTATGGATAGTACTAAATGTAGTGATACTCCAATGAGTACAACCCGTAAGCTGGATCTTGATGAAGCTGGAAAATGAGTTGATTAAACCACTTATATAGGTATGATTAGAAGATTACTATACTTAACTACTAGCTGACCAATAATTATGTTTAGTGTGTCTATGTGTGATCATGTTCAAGAAAACCCAAAATAATCACATCTATTAGTTGTGAAAATAATTTTTAAATACCTCAAGGATCTAACCAAATTAGGATTTTTTTACTCCAGAGGATAATAATTTGATTTGGTTAGTTATTCATATGTATATTTTGGTAATTGTAAGTTAGATATAAAAATAACTTCTAGAACATGTCACTTTTTGGGAAAGTATCTAATATATTGGTGTAGTAATAAGTATAACTCTTTGACATTATATACTGCTGAGGATGAGTACATAGCTACAGGAAGTTGCTATGCACAGATTCTTTGGATGAAACACACATTGATAAACTATGGATATCAATTTATATATGTAACTATAAATTGTGATAATACAAGTGCAATAAACATATCTATCACTAGTAGAATTATAGGTTTCAATGTTGGGGTTTTAACATTAGTTTTTTATAAAATAGAGTTAAAGGTAAATGATTGAAATTTTAACATCGATTTTTATTAACACAGATGTTAAAATTCCATCAATTTATATTTTAACATTGATTTTTATCAAAACCAACATTATAATACATTAAAAAAAAGTTTGAATGTCATTTTTAATAAAAACCAATGTTGAAAATAATATAGATACCCTTTTAACGTCAGTTTTTAAAAAAACCAATGTTAAAAAGATATTATTTCCCATCAGTTTTTTTAAATGATGTAAAACTTTTATTTTAAAAACCTTTTAATGTTGGTTTTTATGAAAACCGATGTTAAAATATTTTAAAAAAATATACATTCATTTTGAACCATTATTTTCTTTTGTTAGAAACAATCTTGAAACCCTATCTCTCACCTGATTCTCCACTGACAACAACTTTGATGATCTTTAACCTGATTTGTATCCACTTTTCATATTTTTATTTTGCTTGAAACCCTCTCTCAATTGACTCTCGACAGATGACAACACCGATGGATTCGATGACCTCAACCACATTCGATTCTCTCTTGAAGTATATTTTCACATACTTTTCACATTATTTCTCTTAGATCTTCAATACTTATTCTTATTCCATGATCCACAGGCTATTACTGTCAATACACAACCGTGATTTGAGGTTTTTTTTTGGGTTTTTTACTTCTTTTTTGCAGTCGTTTTTCATTAATCTTGCATCATTATCTATATTACCACAGACATTGATTGAGTTTATCAGAATTCTGAAGGCATTTTTCATTATCAAGCTCCAAAATTTGTAAGTTTTTTTGAAAATAATTTATATATAAATGTCAGTTATCATAATTTTTTGTAAGTTATTATATATTTTTATTTTTAACTATTTTTTATGATAATTGTTTATTATATTAATTATTTGTAAAATATTTTTCATAACTATTTGTAATATTTTTTGTAAGTTATTTATGTATAAATGTTTTTATATTTGTTTGTATAATTTTTATGATAATTTTTTTTAATTTATTTTTATATAATTTTTTGTGTAATATTTTTTATAATTATTTGTATAATTATTTATAATTAAGTAGCTATTTTTCACATTTTTAAGTTATTTTTTTATATTTAATTATTTTATATGAAAATTATTTGTAAGATAAATTATTTATAATTATTTTTTATGATAATTATTTTTTATTTATTATATTTTTTTATGTTTTATAAATTATGTATAAGTTTTTTTTAGTTTTTTAATTTTGAAGATAAATTATGTATACATTTTTAAGATAAATTAGGTATAATTGTTTTTTATTTGTAAAGATTAATTACGTATAATATATTTTGATCATTATGTATAATTGTTTGTTATGATCAAATGGTTGTCAATAATTGATTGTTTTAATTATATGTTTTTATGTTTACAATTTATCTATTTTTTATATATTTTTAAATATTTATATGTTTCAATATATTCAACTTTTATATTGTGATCTTAGGTATTTAATGGATCGTAATTGGATATGAAGAACCATTGATGAATATGAAAAAGGAGTTGATAATTTCTTGTAATTTACTAGAAGAAATATTCAAAACAAAGATTTTATTTTATGTCCATGCATGAAGTGTTTTATTATGAGGAAGTTAAATTCTATTGAAATCAAGGATCATCTCATTTGCAATGGTTTTACCTCTAATTATACACATTGAATCTATAATGGTGAAAGAACAGAAAATTTAACATCTAATGTTGATAAAAATATTTAGACTGAGATAGAGGATCATATTGAAGAATTAATTCATGATGTAGGCATTGAAACCATTGAAAAGAATAGAAAATGTTGAATGATTGTATGGGGATTATGAGAAACCATTATTTATAGGTTACAATAAATATATAATGTTATTAGTAGTTCTTAGATTAGTTAACTTGAAAGAAATAAATGAATGGAGTGATTAAAGTTTCTCTGAGTTTCTTGCTATTTCAAAATAAATACTTCTATAAGGAAACAAGATTCTGAATTCCAATTATGAGGCAAAGAAAATATTATTCCAAGTGATATTGGGGTATAAAAAGATACATTATTTCCTTAATGATTGTGTGTTGTATAGGAACAAATATGAATGTTTATCAAAATGTACTAAATGTGGGACATCACGCTATAAGGTGGATGAAAAATTAAACCTCAATTAATTCTTAGGTACTGACATCAAACCTCCTGCTAAATCAATTTGGTACCTTCCAATAATGGTACTGTACAGATATGGAATGAATCCACATCAGATCCTAAGTATCCAACATAGTTTGTGGCCTATTTTGTTGGTAGTTTACAACTTTTACCCACAAATATGTAGAAATAAAAAATATTTAATGATGAGATTGATGATTTATAGAACAAAACATCTAGGAAACAATATTGATGAGTATCTTTCAATATTTATTGATTATTTGAAGCTTCTATATAATAAAGGTGTTATAGTTTTTGTTGCATACAAGAAAGATTATTTTCTTTTGTGTGCTATGATATTGTTCACTATAAATGAATTATATATATATGGAAACTTATCTGGATACAGTATTAAGGGACATAAGGCATGTCCAATTTGTGAAGAAGAGACTTAATATTATCAATTAAAGAATGAAAGAAAGAAATTGTACATGGGACATCAAAGTTTTTTTGTGAATTCATCATCATTATCATATATTGAAAAAATCATTTAATGGTTTACAAGAATTTAATATTCCCCCATGACCATTTTCAGTTGAATAATATTACAAAAAATTTAAAAATATTGATTTCACATTAGGAAGAAAAGGAAGTTCTAGTTATTAAAAACATATATGTAAGAAACAATATATTTTTTTGTACCAAATTATTATATATTTTTTGGGATAAAACATAACATTGATGTTATGTATGTTGAGAAAAACATATGTGATAGTTTGATTGGGAATTTGTTAGACATAAAAATAAATTAAAATTATGGATTAAATGCTATATTGGACTTGATATTGATGAGAATATGTTTGGATTTAGCTTCCACCATGAAAGGAAACAAAACATATTTACCTTTGGATTGTCACACATTAAGAAAGAGAGAGAAGATGATTTTTTAATAGTGTCAACATAGTAGTAAAGTACCCAATGGATACCCTTCAAATATGAATAATTTTGTGTCATTTAAGGATTTTAAATTAATAGGTATGAAATATCATGACTATCATGTATTGATGCAACAAATGCTACCAGTTTCTCTATGTGGTATATTGCTTACAATTTTCAAATATAATATCATCAGGTTATGTAATTTTTTCAAATCTAGTTGTAGTAAAGTTATTGATCCAAATTTGTTATATGTGTTGAAGAATGAATCTTACCTTACAATTTTTCAACTAAAAATGTATTTCCCACCTACATTTTTTGATATAATGGATCATCTTGTGATTCATCTGGTGTGTGACATAAGAATATGCGAGATTGTTTTTTTACATTTGATGTATCCTTTTGAAAGATATATAAAAATTATGAAGGGATATGTTAAAAATACTCACCAATCAGAGGCCTCTATTATTAAAAAATATACATTAGAAGAGGTTAATGAGTTATGTTCTGATTATTTGTATGAATTAGAGCATATTGGACTTCCTATATCTCGACATATGAAATTTTATAGTTAAGGTAGAGGGATTCAAGGCTTAAATGTAAAGTTTATTCTACATGATGAAGTGATGCAGACACATTTATATATTTTGAACAACAAAAATGAGGTTCAACCATATATATCATCACATGTTGCTGAATTAAAGGTACAATATCTGAAAAGAAATTAAAATTGGTTAATGATTAATCATAAAAAGATATTTATTTCATAGTTTAAAGAGAAATTCATCATAGATTTATCTGCATCAGAAACATTGAAATGGTTGGCAGGGGGACCATCTCTTAACGTGATTACATAGTCGTGTTTTGATATTGATGGGTACACATTTTACACAAGAAATCAGGATGAAAAGAGTACCATTCAAAATAGTGGGGTAATGGTTGTCACTAAATCATTGCATTTTTCAAGTGTAAAAGATAAAAAACCAATTTTCGCATCAATAATATATTTTGGAGTTATTGAGGATATACGGGAAATTGATTATACTAAATTTTGAGTCACAATGTTTGAGTGTAACTGGATTGATAGTAATTTTGGTGGGAAACATGATGATTATGAGTTTACACTAGTTTATTAGAAAAGGTATAGTTACAAAGAGGAACCATTTATCATGACAACACATGAAAAGAAAATATTTTATGTTATTTATTTATCTAATGATTAGTGGTTAACCATTTTTCAAGGGAAAAGAATTAATTTGGGTGATATGGATGATGGTGATGTTATGGATTTATTTGAGGATTATTCGTCTATTATGTGATTTTAGGATGATAACAATGACTATAATGCAGACATAATCCATGTTGTACAAAATGATCATGTGAAAGAGATATGAGAAAAAACTAAATTACTCTCCTAATTATTCAAGTAAATATTTATATTTTATTTCTTTTATGAAATTTATACATGTAAATTCTTTTTTTATTAATTAGTGGATGTTTAATTATATATATTTGATTATTTATATGATTTTCGTGTTAAAATTTTTCTCAATAATAATGGATAAACATTTTTTGATTGGAAAACCTAACATAAATCATTTTGTTTTGGTTAAATTTATGCATATAAAAACACTTTTTATAACTATGATATTTACATTTATAATTTTTTCTATCATTTTAGAATTAATGTTTATATATAATGGTTTAACTTGCATATTTTTTGGTTAAGAATCATGACATCATTTTTTTGAAACTTACACATGTGTGATGCTAATTTTTTTACTTACATATTTTTGTAATAATTGTTTTTAAATATTTAATTTTCTAATAATATGTAGGTAAAAATATTTTCATTAAGTTTTCCTATTTCAATGAAAGATAAAGAGAATGAGGGAAATTTAATGAGGTATATATCTTTTTTTCATATTATTAAATATTTAGTAATATATTTATTTACTGAAATTATACTTTTAATTTACAAAAAATAATTACAGGACTACTGATGTGCCTCATACTAATGTGCCTCCTACAGAGAAGTATTCTCCTTCTTTTACAATGAAATCTATTTCTAGAGTTGGTAAACATGAGATTACATGTTTACCAAAACTTTTACTTTATTGTGGAGTCCAGTGAATAAAAATTAATTTTGATGATAATAATAACCCAACTGGCCCAAATGGAACACAATTTACCAGTTATATCACCATGTAGGGCCATTGCAAGATTATCATTTTATATCCCGATTGGAAGTCCATCTAAAATATAGAGAAATATCATTTTTGGAAGTCTATAATGGTAAAATATATTAATTGATTCATTTTTCTCTCATTTTTTGAATATTTTATGTTTTAAATGACTAATATTTAATTTATTCATTTATATATGACATTAAATTTTAAATAAATGAAAGAAATTAATTTTTTTTTCTATCTTTATCTATGGTTCGATGAAGAGATTTAAAAACAAAATTGACAAAAAATTATGTTTTTGGGAATTTAAATAATGAAAACCCATGCCACAAGTATGATTTTTTAGATCCAGATACATTGAAGAAATTTTTTGTTAGCTTACTTGATGAATCATTTATGGTATGATAATTATTTTATATTATAAAATTTCTTATATATTACCTGATTACTTATTAGTTTATTTTTATGTAATAGGTGTAACATCCCAAGTAAGTAATGAATAATAGATATTTTTATCTATGTCTATTAATGATAAAGATAGTGTTTTAGAGGCTTAAAATGAAAATAAATACAATCTTATGCATGGAATACACTAATATTCTTAAAAGATTGTTTTAGTGCCTTTTGATGGAAAACCATTTTTGAATCTATATTTTGACAATTTTATAAACTATTTTTGTCAAAATAAACTTATCCTTTATGATTGGGACATCAAAATTTACCTTGTGTGAATTTTTGGTAATTTTCTGACAATGTTCATTTTTAAATGAATAGTGAAAAATACTGCATTTTACATCAAAACTACTTTTTAATCTAATTTATTTATATGATTAGATTATGTTTTGAATTGGTTTTGAAGTAAAATTAGAATATATTTTTACCATTTTATCTAATGGTGGTCATTGGAATCAATTTCACTTTGAAATTAGACTTAAACTGGTGTCAATCTTTTGATACTTATTGTTTTGTAAAAACACGCTATTTGCTCTGGCAGCGGGAATTAATTATTGAATTAATTAATGTGACTTATATGATTTGAATTTTGTAAAATGGACTTCATTTTTGAATTCTGAATATCAAATATAGCTTAGGGTGAATTTTTGGTAATTTTCTGAAAAACTTCAATTTTTGATGAATAGTGAAACCACTAAGTGGTAATCAAACAAACTGATTTTTCAGTTAAATGAAAGTTTACCACTAATGTGTATTGAATTTTGAAAATCCGACATACATGGTTGTCATTAAGAAGTAAAATGTGGTTCAATGAGATTAAAATAATTTTTTGGTGAATAGTAACTTATTAAGTTTTTAATCGCGATTAGTGGTAATTAGTGTAGTTTAAGGAATAAATAATGCTTTAATAATATAAAATGACCTAGACACATGTCCCAACCTTATTGGTTGTGTCATGGCCGACCAAGACAATCCATGGCCTAACTTGGGGACCCCATGGATCCACTTTTGTTGGGAAATAACATAAATTACTTTTTATTTAATGTTAAAGTGAAAATGACACAAACATAATATGTTTTGCGAAAACAATTTTTTAGTGGGGTTATACAAGTCCAAATTTCGATTATAAATAGTCATTGGAAAGCTAAAAAGATTTCCTACATCATAGTAATTTTTTTATAATTTGTAGACATTAAATAAATTTAATTATTTATGACATAATAATGATGCAGCGATGACATCATTATTTGACGATTTAAATAAAATGGAAAGATAAAATAAAATCTATGAACTACACATGTCCAAAACCAATTGGATGAATGGATTTCGATGCCTTATCACCTTATCCACGAATTCCATCAATGTGGGACCTTTTAAAACCGAAACACATTTTCAAATAATGTAATGTTTCTTTACTTTCCAAAAGTGCCCCTCCTCTCCCCTTATAAAAGGCCCCCACCTCCACCTTATTTCACACACTTCAAAAGCCTTTGGCTCGGCCAAACCCTGCCCATTTTCTCTCTCCACATCCCTCTCCTCATCCTAGAGGATTCCCTTTGGGCAGAATCCTTTCAAAGGAAGCCTTTAGGCTCAAATCAAAAGGAGTTACACTTTTTAAGGTAATTCATTCTCTCATGTTCATTTGTTTTATTTTGCTCCTACAACCCCCTAAACTCTTTTTATATACTTCTTTTGTAACAACACCAGTATCATCAATATACTAGGATGTTGTTATAAGATTTATTTGAGCTACACTCTCACACAACTACATCAAATGGTTAAAGAACATACGGTTTCCGTGGATGGCGAAATTCTGCCTCCCGAAACGATGATTGTTCAATACTCATTTAACACCTTCAAAGGTGGCCATTATGATGTCACTATTTTTATATATGATATATAATATGTTTATGTTTTCCTTAAGCTTCTGGTTTTTTCATTTTGGGCATACCTTTATGGTTTCCATTATGGGTAAAACACGATATCTTCATTTTAAGGAAGTGCGGACTACCGCCCCCTCAAAGTGATGTGATTCGTTAATGCCATATGTGGGACGTGTAAAGGATGGATTTAAAGTTATTATATATGATGTTATACTGGAATTATAATATACCTATATATATCATTATCATTTATTTCCATTAAAGTATGAGATAGAAATGAAAGTAGCGTTCATGCGTACGTACGGACTACCGTCTCCATGAACGGTGCATTTCATTTCTTATCCCCAAATGTAATTTATTATTAAAAGTACATGTATATAATGGATATATATAATTAATGATATATATAAATGATGAATATAATTCTGGAATTAAAATATACATACCTCTCATTTAGTTTTAATTCCATTAATATGACAAAGAAATGAAAGTAGCGTTCATGCGTACGTACGGCTTACCGTCTCCATGAACGGTGCATTTCATTTCTTACCTCTAAATGATTATGTAATATTTTAAATACATGTATGTACTGGATATATATGACATATATGATATCTACATCATGAATACCATTCTGGATATAATGAAACATTGACCAAATTAACAACATGTAAGTGTAAGAGGTCTATTTTTGACTTAAGAACCAAATACCGACAAAATGAACATTATTAACTTAAATAATTACATGATGTTCATAACATGGTATAAAAGGAATAATGAACTTGAAAAAGGTTCTTAAGCAAGTAGAGATTAACTAAAGTTTATTATTCAGGAGTTTAAAGAACGGTCGGGTCAAGTCAGATACGAGGTATGGGAACTTCTTAACCCAATTTCCATTCTTTGGGTTAATCTCCTACTTCCAAATTATGTCATTATATTATTATGTCGTATCTTGTATTTGTACTTTATTTATGTGTACTTATAGTGAATACACATAATGTATCTATTTTATTTTAAAAATTATCTTTGTATGGGACTTCGTCTCAATCTCCTTTCATTGAGGCATATTTTATTTTATACACAACTTTCTTTTATACGGTGTATAAACCCCTTTGACTTTTAAGTTTATTCAAAAGGAATCTTTTTTATACGAAGCGTTTACTAAACGACAAAAGGGAATGTTTTTGTCGTACGTATGCGGCGACAACGACTTCTCCGCTGTCGTGACCGTTATTTGAGTTTCGGCTTCTTCTACAAGCCATTCCTTCTTTTTAAAAGAAAAATAAATACCATGTTTTACTTTTCTTTTATTTTGGTATTGAAAATGGTTTTCATAATATTTTTATATCAATGTGTGGTATTGATATCTTGTGATTGAATGGTGGAAATTTTATGTTTCCTTTATGCATGTTTTATGTGATACGATTATGTTGAGGTTCTTGGGCATTATTATGAAGAACGGGTGGTTCCGTGATAAACTAAGGGCGGGTGAGCCCGTTATAGCTCTCCAATGCATTGGGTAACGCGAAGGAGTGAAACGTTAAGGTTTCTCCGAAGAGATTTTCAGGGAATATACTGTGATGGGTATTCCAAACGTAACCAAGAGGGTTACTCCCTACGTAAGAATGTTATGAATGCCTCAAGTTACCTTTATGTCTTATGGTTTCTATGATTTATTCATGATTTTATGAGGCGTGTTAAAGTGACTATGTTTTATGGGTAAAGTATGATTTCATTCTTATGTACATATGAACTCATGTTTCCTTTCCATGTTTTTTATAACCCATACTGAGTTTTTATGCTCATCCCAAGTTTTTGAAATGTTTTTCACAGGTCAAGGGAAAGGTACATGATAAGATGATAGAGTCAAGGATGTGTCAAGAATTAATCCATGTTTTATTTTAAATGTGTGTTCCATTGATGGGAATGAAGAATACTATCTTTATGTAACCACTTTGTTTATATGTGGAATGTAATGCAAGTTTTATGATCTAATTCTCTAAAACTCTAAACCTGAAAAGATCCTCAACGTGTAATCTTGTAATAACTCAAGATTAAGTAAGGTTTAAGGCTGGGGCCTTATAGTTGGTATCAGAGGTCGGTTTAGATAACTTTAGGAGTTAGAATTCTATTAAATGATTATCCAAAAATATTTTTTTTTTCTCTTTTTCGAAATGATATAGCATTTAAAGATTACCATGTTGCTTCATCTAAGACATGTTTGTTCAGAATGGTTTTCCGCAGAGGAAACAGGGAAGCAGTGCTAGGAAGGCATACAGAAGGAAATAACCTTCCGAATCAGCATCCAGAAATGGTCGGAATTGGAACTGAACAGTTTGTTGCAGTAATGGCGCAGTTGACTCAGGCGATAAATGGTGGTGGTATCCATGCAAGAGATCAGCCAGATCAACCGCAGAGGAACATGTCAGTGGTGGAACATTTCATGAGGCAACATCCCCCATCATTCAGAGGATCATCTGACCCTGTGCTAGCTGAAGGGTGGATTAAAGCACTGGAGAAGATTTTTGATGTCATGGGGTGTTCAGACAATCAAAAGGTTAGTCTTGCTCTTTACCGTTTGGAGGGTGAAGCAGATCAGTGGTGGTCTATGGTTAAAAATACCAGGGATGCCGATGAGATTGATGCTCTTGACTGGGATGAATTCAAAGGTATGTTTCTTGAGAAGTATTTTCCTAAGGCTGTTCGACTTAGGATGGAAAAGCAATTCTTAGAATTGAGGCAAGAGGAAGACTCAGTGGCTGCCTATGAAGAAAGGTTCACTCGATTGGCAAGGTATGCTCCCAATTTTATCCGGGACCTTGATAGTAAAATCAATCGTTTTTACTCAGGATTAAAGCCAAAGTATCGAAGGGCATTAGCTTCTCGAGAGTTTAAAAGTTATGAAAAGCTTGTTCGATGTGCTGAGAAGGTGGAAATGGAGTTTGCCGATGACCAAGTGTTCTATAACAACCAGCAGAAGAAGAGACCGAGGTGGCAGGAGAAAGGTAAGAATTCTTCAAAGAAGTCTGATGGTAAGAGAACTAAGTTTCCAGTTTGTGATAAATGTGGCAAAAGGCATGCTGGGGAATGTCTTCTGAATTCTGGGAAGTGCTACCGATGTGGTAAGATGGGACATAAGGCTCGTGATTGCACTGAAAAGGATCAAGGTGAAGGTAAGAATAAATTTGATTTAAAGTTAGTGAAATGTTATAAGTGCAATGAGATGGGTCACTATGCAAACGAGTGTCCGACAAGGAGCTTGAGTGATGGGAAGCAGTTAGACTACAAGCAGAAAGGGGTGGTGAAATCCTTTGCAACTACTTCAGCAGATGTTGGGCCATCGAATGAAGTGGTGTCAGCTCCAGGGAGCTCAGTATTTTTCGAAGATTGACTCGAGGTCGGGGTACCATCAGTTGAAAGTAAAAGAAGCAGATGTTCCGAAGATTGTGTTCCGTACTAGATATGTCCAATATGAATTTGTAGTTATGCCTTTGGGGTTAACCAATGCACCTGTTGTATTCATGGACCTTATGAATAAAATTTTCCATGAGTTCTTGGATAAGTTTGTGTTTGTGTTTTGAGGTTTGTGAAGAGGTTATGTGTGCCTTGTGATTCACAGTTGAAGAATGAGTTGTTTTTTTTTCATCCTGGAAGTACTAAGATGTACAGAGGTCTGCGGGAGTATTACTGGTGGGATGGAATGAAAAGAGACATTGCTGATTTTACTGTGAAGTGTTTGACTTGTCAACAGGTTAAAGCAGAGCGGCAGTTACCGAAAGGGATGCTTCAGCCTTTACCAGTGCCAGAGTGGAAATGGGAGAATATATCCATGGACTTTGTTGTTGGATTACCAAAGACATCTCGAGGTAATAATGCAATCTGGGTTATTGTTGATCGCTTGACCAAATCTGCTCATTTCCTTGCTATACGAGATACTTTATCTCTTGATCAACTTTCCCGTTTGTATTTTAAAGAGATAGTCAGGTTACATGGAGTTCCTCTCTCCATTGTATCGGATCGTGATCCCAGGTTTACTTCTAACTTTTGGAAAGGCCTTCAGAAGTCGTTGGGTACTGAATTAAATTTTAGTACAGCTTTTCATCCTCAATCAGATGGGCAGTCAGAACGAACAATTCAGACATTGGAGGATATGCTACGAGCTTGTTCTATGGATTATCAGGGAAGTTGGGACCAACATCTTTCTTTGGTTGAGTTTTCATATAATAACAGTTTTCATTCCAGTATACAGATGGCACCATTTCAGGCATTATATGGGAAGCGGTGTCGAACTCCAGCTTTCTGGGTTGAAGTGGGTGAAAGGAAAGTTGAGTCCAAGGTTCATTGGACCATACGAAATTCTGGAAAGAGTTGGATCAGTTGCATACCGAGTGGCTTTACCTCCGAGTATCTCTCAGGTACACAATGTTTTTCACGTTTCGATGTTGAGAAAGTATATGCCAGATCCATCTCATGTTTTGAGTCCAGAGGTAGTTCAGCTAGAAGAGAACCTATCTTATGAGGAACAACCGGTCCAGATTCTTGACCACAGGGAGCAAGTGTTACGGAATAAGGTGATTCATCAGGTAAAGGTTTTGTGGGAAAACCACATGATTGAAGAGGCAACATGGGAATCCGAAAATGCAATGAGGGATAAGTACCCCAATTTATTTGATAAGTAAATAAATTGCGGGGACGCAATTTTCTAAAGGGGGGAAGGATGTAACATCCCAAGTAAGTAATGAATAATATATATTTTTATCTATGTCTATTAATGATAAAGATAGTGTTTTAGAGGCTTAAAATGAAAATAAATACAATCTTATGCATGGAATACACTAATATTCTTAAAAGATTGTTTTAGTGCCTTTTGATGGAAAACCATTTTTGAATCTATATTTTGACAATTTTATAAACTATTTTTGTCAAAATAAACTTATCCTTTATGATTGGGACATCAAAATTTACCTTGTGTGAATTTTTGGTAATTTTCTGACAATGTTCATTTTTAAATGAATAGTGAAAAATACTGCATTTTACATCAAAACTACTTTTTAATCTAATTTATTTATATGATTAGATTATGTTTTGAATTGGTTTTGAAGTAAAATTAGAATATATTTTTACCATTTTATCTAATGGTGGTCATTGGAATCAATTTCACTTTGAAATTAGACTTAAACTGGTGTCAATCTTTTGATACTTATTGTTTTGTAAAAACACGCTATTTGCTCTGGCAGCGGGAATTAATTATTGAATTAATTAATGTGACTTATATGATTTGAATTTTGTAAAATGGACTTCATTTTTGAATTCTGAATATCAAATATAGCTTAGGGTGAATTTTTGGTAATTTTCTGAAAAACTTCAATTTTTGATGAATAGTGAAACCACTAAGTGGTAATCAAGCAAACTGATTTTTCAGTTAAATGAAAGTTTACCACTAATGTGTATTGAATTTTGAAAATCCGACATACATGGTTGTCATTAAGAAGTAAAATGTGGTTCAATGAGATTAAAATAATTTTTTGGTGAATAGTAACTTATTAAGTTTTTAATCGCGATTAGTGGTAATTAGTGTAGTTTAAGGAATAAATAATGCTTTAATAATATAAAATGACCTAGACACATGTCCCAACCTTATTGGTTGTGTCATGGCCGACCAAGACAATCCATGGCCTAACTTGGGGACCCCATGGATCCACTTTTGTTGGGAAATAACATAAATTACTTTTTATTTAATGTTAAAGTGAAAATGACACAAACATAATATGTTTTGCGAAAACAATTTTTTAGTGGGGTTATACAAGTCCAAATTTCGATTATAAATAGTCATTGGAAAGCTAAAAAGATTTCCTACATCATAGTAATTTTTTTATAATTTGTAGACATTAAATAAATTTAATTATTTATGACATAATAATGATGCAGCGATGACATCATTATTTGACGATTTAAATAAAATGGAAAGATAAAATAAAATCTATGAACTACACATGTCCAAAACCAATTGGATGAATGGATTTCGATGCCTTATCACCTTATCCACGAATTCCATCAATGTGGGACCTTTTAAAACCGAAACACATTTTCAAATAATGTAATGTTTCTTTACTTTCCAAAAGTGCCCCTCCTCTCCCCTTATAAAAGGCCCCCACCTCCACCTTATTTCACACACTTCAAAAGCCTTTGGCTCGGCCAACCCCTGCCCATTTTCTCTCTCCACATCCCTCTCCTCATCCTAGAGGATTCCCTTTGGGCAGAATCCTTTCAAAGGAAGCCTTTAGGCTCAAATCAAAAGGAGTTACACTTTTTAAGGTAATTCATTCTCTCATGTTCATTTGTTTTATTTTGCTCCTACAACCCCCTAAACTCTTTTTATATACTTCTTTTGTAACAACACCAGTATCATCAATATACTAGGATGTTGTTATAAGATTTATTTGAGCTACACTCTCACACAACTACATCAAATGGTTAAAGAACATACGGTTTCCGTGGATGGCGAAATTCTGCCTCCCGAAACGATGATTGTTCAATACTCATTTAACACCTTCAAAGGTGGCCATTATGATGTCACTATTTTTATATATGATATATAATATGTTTATGTTTTCCTTAAGCTTCTGGTTTTTTCATTTTGGGCATACCTTTATGGTTTCCATTATGGGTAAAACACGATATCTTCATTTTAAGGAAGTGCGGACTACCGCCCCCTCAAAGTGATGTGATTCGTTAATGCCATATGTGGGACGTGTAAAGGATGGATTTAAAGTTATTATATATGATGTTATACTGGAATTATAATATACCTATATATATCATTATCATTTATTTCCATTAAAGTATGAGATAGAAATGAAAGTAGCGTTCATGCGTACGTACGGACTACCGTCTCCATGAACGGTGCATTTCATTTCTTATCCCCAAATGTAATTTATTATTAAAAGTACATGTATATAATGGATATATATAATTAATGATATATATAAATGATGAATATAATTCTGGAATTAAAATATACATACCTCTCATTTAGTTTTAATTCCATTAATATGACAAAGAAATGAAAGTAGCGTTCATGCGTACGTACGGCTTACCGTCTCCATGAACGGTGCATTTCATTTCTTACCTCTAAATGATTATGTAATATTTTAAATACATGTATGTACTGGATATATATGACATATATGATATCTAAATCATGAATACCATTCTGGATATAATGAAACATTGACCAAATTAACAACATGTAAGTGTAAGAGGTCTATTTTTGACTTAAGAACCAAATACCGACAAAATGAACATTATTAACTTAAATAATTACATGATGTTCATAACATGGTATAAAAGGAATAATGAACTTGAAAAAGGTTCTTAAGCAAGTAGAGATTAACTAAAGTTTATTATTCAGGAGTTTAAAGAACGGTCGGGTCAAGTCAGATACGAGGTATGGGAACTTCTTAACCCAATTTCCATTCTTTGGGTTAATCTCCTACTTCCAAATTATGTCATTATATTATTATGTCGTATCTTGTATTTGTACTTTATTTATGTGTACTTATAGTGAATACACATAATGTATCTATTTTATTTTAAAAATTATCTTTGTATGGGACTTCGTCTCAATCTCCTTTCATTGAGGCATATTTTATTTTATACACAACTTTCTTTTATACGGTGTATAAACCCCTTTGACTTTTAAGTTTATTCAAAAGGAATCTTTTTTATACGAAGCGTTTACTAAACGACAAAAGGGAATGTTTTTGTCGTACGTATGCGGCGACAACGACTTCTCCGCTGTCGTGACCGTTATTTGAGTTTCGGCTTCTTCTACAAGCCATTCCTTCTTTTTAAAAGAAAAATAAATACCATGTTTTACTTTTCTTTTATTTTGGTATTGAAAATGGTTTTCATAATATTTTTATATCAATGTGTGGTATTGATATCTTGTGATTGAATGGTGGAAATTTTATGTTTCCTTTATGCATGTTTTATGTGATACGATTATGTTGAGGTTCTTGGGCATTATTATGAAGAACGGGTGGTTCCGTGATAAACTAAGGGCGGGTGAGCCCGTTATAGCTCTCCAATGCATTGGGTAACGCGAAGGAGTGAAACGTTAAGGTTTCTCCGAAGAGATTTTCAGGGAATATACTGTGATGGGTATTCCAAACGTAACCAAGAGGGTTACTCCCTACGTAAGAATGTTATGAATGCCTCAAGTTACCTTTATGTCTTATGGTTTCTATGATTTATTCATGATTTTATGAGGCGTGTTAAAGTGCCTATGTTTTATGGGTAAAGTATGATTTCATTCTTATGTACATATGAACTCATGTTTCCTTTCCATGTTTTTTATAACCCATACTGAGTTTTTATGCTCATCCCAAGTTTTTGAAATGTTTTTCACAGGTCAAGGGAAAGGTGCATGATAAGATGATAGAGT
This sequence comes from Viscum album, assembly GCA_963277665.1. Taxonomy (NCBI): domain Eukaryota; kingdom Viridiplantae; phylum Streptophyta; class Magnoliopsida; order Santalales; family Viscaceae; genus Viscum; species Viscum album. Next base: position 521,367,943 of record OY728141.1, read on the forward strand.
CAAGGATGTGTCAAGAATTAATCCATGTTTTATTTTAAATGTGTGTTCCATTGATGGGAATGAATAATACTATCTTTATGTAACCACTTTGTTTATATGTGGAATGTAATGCAAGTTTTATGATCTAATTCTCTAAAACTCTAAACCTGAAAAGATCCTCAACGTGTAATCTTGTAATAACTCAAGATTAAGTAAGGTTTAAGGCTGGGGCCTTATAATAGGCCTCTAGAAAATCTCATCAAGAGATCCAGTTTCAAAATGTACACCCTCATACTTTAACACGTGGAGGGTATCTTTTATTAGAGGATAAAATGATTGTAGAAAAGTTTGATGCATTAAGAGATCAATCTACTAGTGGTTCAGAAGAAGTCCAGTTTGGTCCTCCATCTCCCCCACTCGCTATGAAAAATGGAAAATAGTAATAAGAAAAAAATGAAAAGTATCTTACAAATAAATCTAAGGAAGTATATAAAAAATTGTAAGAAATTAATTTTCATTTTCCATGAATGTTTTTATTTTTTAAAATCAACAACACTAATATACCATTTTAAATTTTCATTTCTGGATGACCTTCAAAAGAAAGAGATGCATAGTAATTTTATTCTTGAGGGAAGGATGTACATACTAGCTATTGATTTAGAAAATATAGAAAACTCTGTCCACATAAGAGGATATGAGGCAGGTGTTAGTGTTAGGAAAGTTTTTGTTCATTAATGTAAGATATCAAGAGACCCATAAATAGATTCCTTAAAAGCTAAGCTGAAAGATCTGAAAAAAGTGCATTGAAGATAAAATTCAATTAACTGTATAGGATATGTTTGAAAAATTGATGAGATAATTGAAACCTACATAGCTTGTGTAGCCTGTACATCTTGCAGAGTCGGCACAACCTACGTAGCCTACCTACTTGGATCTCCACTTCTTTGTTTGGACCCGACCACATATTGTGAGTTGTATACTGGATATCCCCATGTACATATTGTAGTGTACAAAGTCATACATATTTTTGGGGATTATGTACATCACTAGCCTATGCAGTTGGGTCAGGTAATAATACTAGTATATGATATTATAGATCCAACTAGTCTACTTCCATTGCCTATCGAGGAGGTTACCGGAGTTGGAGATTATATGGGTCAATTTTTACTATGGTCAGCTAACCTTATTCGTTATCTGATATACGAGGCATGCATTTTTTTAAATATTATTTACATCTGATTAAAAATTACATATAATGTTTTATAACATTTAATTTATATAAGAGTATATAAAATCAAAATAATTAGTATAAAAGAAAAAAAACATCCATGAACCAACAACTTCAAATAATTTTGAGATTTCTGATGGGATAAAAATATTATCCCAGGTTATTTCTTCCTTGAATAATATTTATGAGTTTTAAATGACATATTATATATGTGTAAGAGAATATCCTTTGAGAATATTAAAAAATATATCACAAATCTGGTTATTTTTTACGAGATCAGTGTGTCTGTGTTGCATTTTTTTTCCATGTAAGTAAATATATGTTTTGTTTTTGTTTTTTTAAATAAAGATGATTTCAAGTGACTAACTATATTACTTATTCAAATAGGTATCTACACGCTTATTATTAAAAATGACACCACCATGGTTATTATCTTATAGATCCAGAATTCATTTCAATGACTATGAAATATCTGAAAACTTTTGCTAGAGTTGCATACATACATATAGAGATTATCAAATATAGAGATTGGGTGATGGTTTTTTTCATTCCTTGATTGGTAATAACATTAAGATAATTATGAAGTAATATTCATTATAATGTCATTAATTGTGAAATTTTTATATTTCATAGGTCATTGGATGTTAGGCATATTCTACCCAAGTGAATGTACATAAATTGGTTTTTCTCTTTACTAGGCGGTGTTTGTAAAAAAATTAGTATCTTGTTGGACAAGTAAGTTTTATTCTTTTTTATAACTTCTTTATTTTTAATTCTTATTGTTTATATATGTTTTTTAGTTGATATATATAAAAATTCAGGTCATGGGAGAAGTTTAACAAATAAAACTTGTCAGTAAAGTATCCAAATAAAATCCAATATGTGGATGTAATGGTAAATATATTTTATATTAGATAATATTTGGTTATATATATATATATTGGTTTTTATTTTCAATTTAATGTTTTATAACCATAGTGACTTCGTAAAAAAGGAAGGGTGGAATGTGGTTTTTATTTTTTAAGATTCATGTATGAGATAATAACAACTGGGTCAACAACTGAATTTGATAAGGCTAGTTATATTAATTATTTTATGATTAATATAAAAATATTCTGTTTTTAATCTTATAACATTCATCGTTGTTTTAGATTTTCAATGATACTGAGTCATATATAAATGAAAAATTTACCCATATTCACATTTTGTTTGCAAACTATTTTTTAAGTATGATTATGATTTAAATTATAAGTTATATATCTTTTAATTAAGGTTAAAAAGATGAGTATTTAGAAAATAATTTTTTGATTTAAGTTGGTATATAATGTTTAATTTTACAGGGTTGTCATCTGATATATACAGGGTTATGAATTTATAAAAAACCTCCACACTACACAAGCCTTCAAAATTGAAATGTATATATCTTTTAGTTAAAGTTTAAGAAATGGGAAATTATACAATTGTTTTTTGATTAAAGTTTGTATATTATTTTTGTTTTTATAGGTTTCAGATGTTTCAGGTTTGCATATTTTAATTAAATTTAAAGAAATGAGTATTTATAAAAATTGTTTTCTTCTTTTAGTTGGTATATTGTGTTTGATATTACTGGTAGTTAGTTTTATTTTCACTATTGTATCTGATATTTATAGGTTTTCATATTTGGGGGCATGAAATTCCTTCCATTTTTAAAAAAATATAAAACTTTCAATGTTGGTTTTTTTATAAACCAACATGTAAACAAATCAATGTTGGTTATTTGTGAAAATGGACTTTGAAAGTTAAACTAGAAAATACTTTCAATGTCTACTATTCTTAAAAAATGAAGTTTAAAGTATTAATCAATTTTCTTGTTGTAATTTCAATGTTAATTTTCCATGAAAACCAATGTTGTAAGTTTGAATCAATTTTCCCATGTTCAAAATAATATAACTTTCAACATCATTTTTATAAAAAACCAACATTGAAATTTTGATTTGATAGTTTCCACATTAGTTTTAGAGTAAAAAGAATGTGAAAATATATTTTCAATGTTTTTTATATAAACCAACGTTGAATTTCCCCTTAAATACCCTTTTTGTTAATGTTTAGATTTCAGTTTTATGAAAACTGATGTTAAAACTATTATTTATAATGCCAGCTATATAAAAATCGGTTAAAAACTGATGTTAAAAACTAAAAAAACCCAATGTGAAAATATATTTTTCCACCAATGTAAGAGCTCTGTATCTCATTCTAGAACAAAGCATATTGATATATGACATCAATTTTTGAGAGATCATCACTAGAAAGGTGATATAATTCTTTAATTCATAGGTATTGAACATCAAATTACTGATATATTTATAAATCCTATGAATGATGAGAAATTAAACTATATCAGACATGAATTAAACATAATAAATTATGTTTAAATTATTAGATATTATTTTAGATGTTAAAGTGATTTAAACTTTTTTCTTAATGTTTTTATATAAATAACTCTGAATTATGTTTAACATGATTAGTAGGGTTACCGTGAGTTATTTTTTGTTCATATAGTTAGTTTATACTTATCATGGATGTTGGAATCTCTATGTTACATTCATTTTCATAATAAAAAATAATGTCAATCTACATATTCTACCATTTCATGCTATTTAATATCTCTAAGTAAATCAATTATATCACACAAAACAATTTTTTTTTTAATAAGTCAATAACATATATTTATGAATCAATATGTTTACAAGTGTATTTTTACATGTATTTTTGGATGTCACTTAATCTAGTAATGTTATGTGTAAGACATACACTTCATAAGTTTCACAGAGTTCCTGGCACCGATAGTATGCTCGACACACCGATGTTCGACACACCGATTCTCGACACACCGATGTTCGACACACTGATTCTCGACATACCGAAATTTTACACACCAATGTTTGACACACTGATGCTCAACACACTGATGTTCGACACACTGATGTTTGACACATCGATGCTCGACCCACCGATGTTTGACACACCGATGCTCGACACACCGATGTTCGACACACCGATGTTCGAAACACCGATGTTCAACACATCGATGTTCGATATACCAATACCGACACACCGATGCTAACATACCGATGATGACACACTGATGTTTGACAAACCGATGTTGACAAACCGATGTTGACACACCGATGCTGACACAATGATGCTAACAAACCGATGATGACAGACTGATGATGAAAAGCCGATGCTGACAAACCGATGCTGACAGACCGATAATGACACACCGATGATGAAAAACTGATGGTGATAGACCGATGATGACAGACCGATACTTATGACTCATCGATATTCATAAATAACCATTTCAAATTTATTAATTCAAATTTATTTCTATTAGACAAATTAATGTTTCTAACATTATTTAAAGTTGTCTGTAAGACTATCCATAGATAGTATGAGGTACATGAATGTGGGGAGATCTTCATGCCTACTGGACCTTGAAGTATAAAAGGATTATAGCTCAACCTTAAAACAGACACGCTGGGAACCCGCTATAAAAAAAGGATGGATGTGAGAATATGCAAGATATTACAAATAGAAGAACTCAAAGCTTGAGTGTACAAGGAGTTTAATATTATAATCAGCAATCTGCTGAAGCTTGCTGAACATCCTCACATAGGAGAGCTGAACCTTTTCACACCTAAAATCTAGATTACAGAGACTAAGATACTCTCTTTTGGAGAAAACTTCCAGAAGAGGGATCGAATATCATTTTCTCTACATCCATTGAGTCCAGAGATTTATTGCAAAACACACAAAGATTTCTAAACTCTATTCTTCTTTTATAACTATGTTGTGATCTTGTGTTTACTTTTTGAGTAGTGTGTGCATCTGTTTGTGTCACTTACACTGTCTCTTGAGCATAACTAGAGGATACTAAAATATCCTCACACTTAATCCCTTTTTACTCTTGTATCCAACATAGAAATGTTGAAGAGATCATGTGTGATCTATTTGTTAAGTTTTCCCATGAATAAATGTGGTAGAGGTCAAGTGTGACCTGGACAGCCCTATGTGATATTGTGAACCCTGATCCAGGGTGTGGTTCAAAAAGTTTATTAATATAAACTGTTTGGTGGAAGGTGATCAAAAAGTGGAGAGGACTAAGTCTCATCTTGAGACTAAACCTCTTGTTTTTATATGCTGTTTAGTTTGTCTTGTGTTTTTAATATGATATGTGTTTAATTCATTTCACATTAAGATAAACTAAACTTTGATAGTTAGTTTAGCAAGTGTTTATATATGTTTTGAATCAGTATATCAGTTTCAAAAGTTTTACTAATCTTTAGATTGGTAAAGCTGAGAACTAATCAATATTTTGAGAAATTAATTGAACATTCAGGAATTTTGTAAATTCACTACAAATTGACTTCAATTACTTTAATCAGGGGTGTTCTTTTAAAGAACCATTTTAACAGAAATTTTTATAGACACTCAATTCACCCCCTATTTAGTGATCTACTCCGACCAACATTTTTTATCAAAGGAACAAAATTGAAAGCTATTGCCAGTTTTTCAAATCTTATCAACTGTGATTATAGTTATTTTTCAAAGATCTCAAAATTTATGTTATTTCTAAATTTTTATCTCTTTGATTTTTTTTAAAATTTGTATCATGGAAAATAGATTAGAAGGGGCTTATACCAATAGACCACCTTTCTTTAATGGAACAAATTATGCTCAGTGGAAGCTTAAAATGAAAATACATCTATAAAGCATGGGATTTGAAATCTGGACTGCTATTGAAAGTAAATATGTAATTCCTGAAACTGCTAGAAACACTTGGGACAAACCTTCCAAGACTACCTATAACAATAATTATAAATCAATGAATGCCTTTTACTATTCACTAGGTGATGAAGAGTTTAACTGTATCTTTGCCTACAAAACTGCACATGAGATTTGGGACACTATCTATTTCTCATGAGGGAACATCTAATGTTAAAGAGATGAGATTAAATAATTATACTATTAAATATGAAAAATTTAGAATGAATAATGATGAGTCTATTTTTTATATGTATCTCAGGTTCAATGAAATTGTGAATACCATGATTTCTTTATGAAGATAAGTAACGACCAAAGAATAGATTATGAAAATTCTGCGATGCTTACCAGAAAGATGGCATGGAATATTCGTGTCTATTAGAGAATCGTGTGCTATTGATAAAATTCCAGTGAATGAATTGATTGGAAAATTAATGACGTATGAAGAGGAATTGAAGGTAAATCAATAATAGGATGATCCCAAATAAAAGTCTGTAGCTTTCAAGAAAACTACATCTAAAAGTAAGGATAAGGAGAAAGTTCAATCTGCTATTGAAAGCTCTAGCAGTGAAGACGTAGCTTCAGATAGTGATGAGGAAATGACCCAGTTGGCTAGAATATTCAAGAAATTTTATAGGAAAAATATTTTTTTCAAAAATCCCAATTACAAAGGAAAGTATGAAAACAAGGGAAATTGTAATGGAAGAGAAATGATAAGTCAGAAGAGATAATCTGTAATGAATGTAAAAGGAAATGATATGTCAAGGATGACTGTCCAAAGATGAAATACAAGAAAAATTATGAAAATAAGGATGGAAGGTATAAGAAAGCAATGAAGGACACCTAGAGTGCCTCTAAGGATAGCTCAAGTGAATCTTCCTCTTCTCAAAATGAGAAAAATGATATGGCTAATATGTGTTTTATGACAAACACAACTGAGGTAACCTTAGAATCTCTTATGCATAATTATTATTATTCTGAAAGTGAGTTAGAGAATATGAAAAATTATGAATTATTCAAATATTGCAACATGTTAGAAGAAATATGTAATGAGTTGAAAGATAAGTATAAATCTCTGAAGAAACACCATGCTCTTACTGTGAATGTTAACTCTGAACTTACAAATGAAAAATAAAAAAAATCTCAACTCCTCAAGTAGAACAATGAGTTAAAAATGTCTAATGAGAAATTGAAGAAAGACTTGGAAAAGTTTACTAATGGGAAAAATACTCTTACTCAAATTCTTGGTAAACAAATAGATCCTAAGTATACTTCCAGGATAAGATATCAACAAGGTCAAAGGAATTTATCCAAATAACATTTTGTAACCAAATCTGGAAAATCTACTACCTCTTTTAAAAACCATAATTTTACTGCAAGTTCCAGTTCCAAGAATTATTTTACTGCATAAAATTCTTCAGGACCAAAAAGAGTTTATTTTTCAAATACTCTATATTATTCATATAGGAATCCCATAAGACAATTGTGGGTTCCTAAAGTTTATATCACTAATGCATGTGGACCTAGACAAATATGGGTACCAAATTTGTTTCTTGGATGAACTATTTTGTAGGTAAACTGCCTAAAGAGATCCTGTAGAAAGCTGCGGTACTTGGACATTGGCTGTTCAAGACATATGATGAGGATTATTCAAGATTTAAAAGTCTTATCAAAATTGATGGAGGAAATGTCACATTTGGTGACAATGGTAAAGGAAAAAACACCATCCTAGGTCGTATTGTTAACCCTATCTCTATTTCAATTTCTAAAGTATAGTACATTGATGGATTAAAGTATAACCTTCTCATCATATCTCAATTGTGTGATGATGGATTTAATGTTAAATTCAAAAATTATTCATACCTTTTTTTGATGCCAATAATAACTTAGTATTTACTGCTTTTAGAAATGATAATGTAGGATTCTCGCTCAAATTTACCCAAGAGAAGAAGGTAAGACGGTCCTTGTAGTTTAGCTTGGGTTATCGAATCCACAAAGACCTAAGAACAAACCTATAGACACGTACATTCTATGGACTTTTTTCGGCTATGAAGTTGCCAACTTGGATTGATTTTGGATGGGTTTTAAATATATCTAATAGATTAAAGTGAATTCAATTTAAAAGAATGAGTTGATCCTAGGTTATCGCTCGGGGTGGATTGGACGTATTTTCTTTTTAATGATTTCAATTTCTTAAATTTGAGATGGGTTCATTTAAGGAGATAAAACAACATCATCACTTACTGATTTAATTCCTACACCCTTGAATACTAATCACCTATACACTTAAAGGATCAAAGTTTTGAGCACTTCAAGGTAAAGGTTCGTATTAGTACTTGAAGTGTGTGGCCTTAAATTCAACAAGGACGATGGAGTTTAAAAATCATCAAATAAAAATCCCAATTAAAGAAGTGATTATACATTAATTAGGTGATAAATAACATCCAATCCAGCCCCTTTCTACTCCCTTGGATCAATCCATAAGTGGGTTAGCCCTCCATTGATCCCGTGGTTTCAATGGAAGCGGAAAGTAGACTCATGAGGGAGGAAATGAAGAAGTAAAGAAAACAACAAAAATAAAATGATCACTCCACCGTTGTGTGAATAATTTCACAAGGGTTGGTGTGAATAAATTCACACCTTGATCCAATGGTATCAAAGTGATATTAAGAAAAATAGAATAAGAGTATAAGAATAACTTTTATTAAGAAACTAAAGTGAATTAAACAACTTACATGTGAAAGACAAATTTGAGGCAACAAAAATGCAGCATAACATTACAATTGAACAAAGAATCCAAGATCCTAAACTCCTTCACCACCACTGCCTTAAATAGGAATTTTGGGAGCCTTGGGTCGAGCCTCAAACAGTACAAAGTATCTCAATTAATTTTGGTAGGCCATAGGTGGTGGAAAGCTTGTGGAATTTGAACTTTTCCACATTTGACCCGAGGTGGCAGCCAGCTTTCCTTCACCAAACTGACGCATCTGGAAGACCTTCTAGACGGCCAAATCAGAGTGGTCCATAGAAGAAGAAAATGGAGTTCCGGATGTATTATAACTGTCTGTAAAATATGGACCCATTTGGAGTTACGTATTCTGAGATATAATAAAATTAGTGTACTGTTTTTATGGGACGCAGAATCTGGCCCAGAATTGTATCTCTAACTTGGGCCGCTTTAATGACTACCATAGAGGCCTAATTAGCATTAGATCATTAAGAGTTATTTGTTCCTATGAATGTCTTCTAGAATCAAAAAAAATTTGGGATTCATTGGGACTGTATGTTGGGCCCCACAGTCGCATCAGTGGGATAGTGTCCAATATGCCTTCTCTAGAATTGCTTCCTTTCATCACAAAATATCCCCATCTTCTTCCATGAATTCTCCATTGATCCCTGAATGAAAAATGTTCACATTTAAGTGTAGATAAATTTCCCAAAATATAAATTTAAAAAAATTGATAATTACATTCCTTATAATCAGATGACTCATTGGGCCTAAATTAGTGTATATTAGGCATGAAGTGCACAAATGATGAGAATGAATGTTCATAATGAAAATGCACTAACTCAGGACCATAAGATCAAAAATGAACATTTAATACCATTAAAACGTAATTAAAATATATGTTTTTATTGGATAATCAATGTATATGCTATAAATCTAGACACACTAGCCTCATAGAATGTCTCTTGTCTAAATGCCTTTCACAAAGAGTCTTGGATATAGCATAGAAGAATAGGACATTGCAACATACACTCTCTTAATAAGTTAACTAGAAAAGGTTTAGTTAAATACTAACCCAAATTAGAGTTTCTAGACAATAAAGTATGTAATCCTTGTCAAAAAGGAAAGTAACATAAAATCTTTTTCAAACCAAAGAAAGAAGTAATTACTTCTCAACCTCTTGAATTGGTTCACATGGACTTGTTTGGACCGTATAGAGTTTTAAGTCTCAATGGGAAGCACTATGTTTATGTTCTTGTAGATGATTTATCTAGGCACACCTAAACCTTTTTCCTAGATCACAAAAGTGAATCTTGTTCACACTTTACCAAGTATGCTGGGACCGTAGAAAATATTAGTGGACTTAAGATTAAATCCTTAAGAATTGATCATGTCCATGAGTTTGAGAATCAATATTTTGAAGGTTTTTGCTCAAAAAATGTCTATAATAATAATTTCTCTGCTCCTAGGACACCTCAACAGAATGGTGTGGTAGAAATAAGGAATATAACCTTATAGGAAATTTCCTAAACTATGCTTAATGAATATGACCTACCCATTTATTTCTAGGATGAAGCTATTAATATTGCTTGTTATATAATAAAAAGAGTCTTAATCAGATCCATCCTTAAGAAAACTCCTTATGAGTTGTGGAATAATAGGAAAACCAAAGTAAGTTATTTTAAAGTGTTTGGATTTAAAGTTTATATTTTGAGCACTAAATATAATTTAGATAAATTTTCCTCCAAAAGTGATAAAGGAATATTTCTTGGATATTATACATCAAGAAAAACCCATATATTCTTTAATAAGAAAACCAAATGTGTGGAGGAATCTGTACATATCAAGTTTGATGAATCAGATCCACATGATCCCAAGACCTCACTAGAAAATATTGAAGAGGATACGTCCAATCTAGACATTAATGATAAAACCTAAAATAATCATGTGAAGGAATCTATGAAAACTTCTAGTTCTAGAAATTCTCCAAATCCTAACCATAATGAACTAGATCAACCTGACCAACCTGAAATATCAAGTCCTACCTTCTCTAGACCAACCAGGACCCTTAAGAATCATCCCCTAGATGCTATTGTTGGAGATTTAGATAGAGGAATACAAATGAGAGCTTCCTTGAGAAACCAGGTTGAACATCAAGCTTTCTTGTCACAACTTGAACCTAAAAATATCAATGATGCGATCAATGATGAGTTTTGGGTAATGGTCATGCAAGAAGAACTTACTCAGTTTGAAATAAATAAAGTTTGGAAACTTGTAGATAGACCAAAGGATACTTTGACCATAGGAACCAAATGTGTATTTAGAAATAAAGTAGATGAAGCTGAAAACATAGTTAGAAACAAAGATAGACTAGTTGCACAAGGATATAATCAAGAAGAGGGAATTGATTATGAAGAGACCTTTACACCAGTAGCTATACTTGAAGTAATTAGAATCTTACTTGCCTATTCAACACATTTTGATTTTAAAATTTATCAAATAGATGTCAAAAGTGAATTCTTAAATGGTTATATAATTTTGGATCTTTTTGATTAACAACACTCAGGTTTTAAAAATCCACATTTTCCAAATCATGTGTTCAAATTATCTAAAGCTTTATACCATTTGAAACAAACTCCAAGAGCTTGGTATGAAAGGTTGAGTAATTTTATTATTTCTAAAGGCTTTACAAAAGTACTTCAAGATCCTAATTTATTTATAAAAATAATTTCAAAAGAAGTTTTAATAGCTCAAATTTATGTAGATGATATTATTTTTGGATCTTATAGAAACACTTTATGTAATGATTTTTCAAAAATAATGAAAAGAGAGTTTGAAATGAGTTTAATGGGTGAACTTAAATATTTTATTGGATTTCAAATATTTCAAAATAAAGAAGGTATTATTTTAAATCAAAGTAAGTACACTAAATATCTTTTGAAAAGATATGGATTTTGTAACACCCGAGACTTTTATGTGAAATAAATCATCAAAGGAATCTTTTACTACACACAACACTAGCTTGGCTTTCTTTACACGCAATCACGACCTTCCTCGATAGCTTGCGTCGTACGCAATACCGAGTTTCACTAAACAAAGATATGTTATTAAAATATTATTAAAACTAGCCATTATGAATAGTAATAACCACTTTTTGAAACTTTATAATTTTTATTTTTCAAAATGGACTTCATTTTTGGATTCGGAATGTCGAAATTAGGCTAGGGTGAAATTTTGGTATTTTTCTGAAAACTTTCGATTTTTGATGAATAGTGAAACCACTAAGTGGTAGTTAAAAAAACTGAATTTTTCATAAAACTTAATTTTACCGCTTCTGTGAGTGGAATTTTGAAAATCCGAGAGACACAGTTAATATCAAGGACTAAAATGTGGTTCAATGAGATGAAAATAATTTTTGGTGAATAGTAACTTTTTACTTTTATTTACCACGGTTAAAAGTAAATAGGGTAATTAAAGGTAAAAATGATATTATTATTACCCTAACACATGTCCTAATTCTATTGGAAAAGTGTAATTCGACCAAAAACAACCTTAGGAATAAAATATGACCATTTAGGCCCACTTGGATTAGATTAGGACATTTATTATTAATTTATTTAAAGAAGGGTTAAAATAGTTAAAATCAAAGTTTAATAAGTAAATCAATTTTAATATGGGGTTATACATAAGATAAATTCGACTATAAATATTCATTAGAAAGATAAAAATATTTCCTACATAATGGTATTTTATTTGTAATTTTTAGACATTAAATAATTTAATTTATTTATGACACAAAGATGATGCAGTAATTATATTATTAATGAAATATTGACATAATTGATGTTATAAACACAAAAATAAATGTAATTTGAGACTTTTTATAAATTCAAATAATTTTATAGATTAATATGACATTCTAGGATTGATTTAATTAACTTTTTTTGAACTAATCATTCTGTTATTAGTTTCAAAAAAATTAATTACTAAATAGTGTCAAAATTGACATAAAATAGTTTTTAAAACAAATATTATATTAGTAATTGTTATTTTATTCCTAAAAATATAAGGTTCGGAAAAATGACTTAGATAAGGTTATATATATTAATAATAAACAACTTGGGGTTCTTTTGCATGCTTATAGTAAGTTTATTAACCTTATAGTATAAGAACACAAGAGGACACGGTAAAAGTAAAATTATTTAACTTAATGTTAAATATAAATGATCAGGTTAAAATAGGAACTTAAACTTGTCTAAATTCTATTGGATGAGAGGATTTAGACCCATACCCACCTTAGCTTAGAAATAAATCAATTTGGATCTATTTAAAACCGAAATTGACTTTATAATAAAATAATATTTTTAGTTTTTCCAAAGGAGCCCCTCTCCTCCCTTATAAAAGGGCACCTCCTCCCCCTCTTCCTAACACCACTTTGAGCCTTCAAGCTCGGCCAACCCCTGCCAATTTCTCCTCTCCAATTCCCTATCAAAATCCTAGAGGTTCTGGTCTTCCTCAAAGACCAATTTTAGTGCCCTAAGAGGAGGTCTCAAAGAGGCGCTTCAAAGAAGAGGTAATTTCCGTTACCGATTCTTTCATATTTATTTCTTCTTCCACTTATTCTTCTTTAATTGTTTCATTACGAAGTAATAACATCAGTATCAATAATATACTGATATGTTATTATAAGTATGAAACAACCCTATTTCACAATCTATCCATCCTACAGAAAAAGAAATCACCGCGCGTGCGTACGTACGGAATACCGTCTCCACGCCGTGGTGTAATCTATTTTCCACCACCACCTTACTTGGATGGGTATAATTGTGTAAATAATGACTATATATGACTATTATAAAGTGATACTGATTCTTAAATAGTATACATACACTCCAATACAATTCCACGATCATAGGAACGATATCATCACTCGTGCGTACGTACGGAATACCGTCTCCACGATGTGATGCGACTCATTCTACATGATCTTCATTTCATAATGATTATATAAATGAATTGAATGAATGAATATGATATATATTACACTAATAACATTATGGTAATGAGTTATCTATAGCCTAAATAGATGAATAAGAATTTATTCGACAAAACACGTATAAGAACAAAAAGTTATAAACACCCAAATAACAAGTAGCAATGAAATATTACTAATAAGAAGCTAAGAATATGACCATATATGATATCATAAAAATAAGTATGATTCTGTAATAAGTAAATAACATTATTTAAATCATTATACAGGAGGTTCAGACACGTACAAAGCATATCGGACCTAAGGTAAAGGAAATATCACAATCTCATTTTTATCCGAGATTGTTTATACTTTGGTATTTACTGGGGTGTATTTTATCATCCACATCCATGTTTCCTCAATATCTAATATTATTTACATCCACATACAATTGTTTAAATCCAATTTTACCCTTCAGTGAGTTTTTAGTATGAGATATGAAAGGAATCTTTTGTCATTTTTCGTACGAGGTACTTTTTGACTTTTCCGACAAAAGTACGAAGAATGTTTTTTTTAACTTATACGACATGAATGGATTTTTAAAACATTATTTCCAAGAAGCTTCCTTTACAAGTTTTCAAGTTTATTTTTAATCAAATTCTTTTAGTTTATAATTGTACGACATGTTAAGAAAGGAAAAGTGTTTTTGAAGCAGAAAGGATATTTTCCTCAAGAATGGAGTTCAAGTGTTTTATCAAAATTATTTTCCATCTAAGATAATAAAGGGTTCTGTTTTTATCCATATTATTACATTGATTTGATTATGTTGTGATGGAATTATATTTTTATGAATTCCTTTATCTTATATGAATTGTTTTATGATGTCACGATGTTTAAGATTCCCATTTTTATTACATGGGTTATGAAATGATGTATGATTTATGATTTTGTGGAACACATAAGAAGGGTATCATTATGAGATGGGTGGGAACTATATCTCCCTCCAATGAATTGGGTAAAGATTTTATATCTCATGAGATAGACATGGCTGGAATGGTAGGTTATACCGGTTCAGTGAAACAGGACTGAAACGAGGAGTGAACTCGGTTCAGAAAGGGACTTTGTCCACTAAGATAGTCTTGGAAATGAGTCTTGACTAATAAGAAATGATTCTCTATGATTATGTGTGTATGACACAAAGTTTAATGTTTTAAGTTATGATTATTGGGATTACATTTCACTACTATGATTTATCCCATGATATGAAATTATGATCTCTTCTGCAGGTTACGATTTCCAAAATTTATGTACTTATGTATATGATGTGATTGATATTTCTTTTGTTTACCCTTATTGAGCATTTGAGCTCACCATTTTGTATGTTTTATTTCCCCAGGTCAGGAAGAAGGTTATTAAGTAGAATATGCCAAAAAGGGACTCTAGATATGATGAAATAAATGGGAGGAAAAGTAGATGCTTTATGAACCAGTTGTTTATGTTTCCCAGTTTCTAAAGACACTATACCTATACGGTACTTTATTGGTTTTGTTATATGTTGTAATAAGTGTGCTTCAATTCTGAAGTAATAACAATGTATGTAAAGTATGGGTCGTTATAGTTGGTATCGGAGGAAAGGTATAGTCAACCTTTGGAAACTAGGATGCGAAAGCCTTAGTAAGAACCCTAAGGATAAGTCTAAGCATAGAACACAATCTTTGTGTTTTAGAAATGGCAATGAATAACCTAGGATAAGACCTTAAGTGTGAAATTTTATTCTTGATTATGTGGTTTTCCTATTATAATTAGTGCTGCTCACACTATTCTTCTTGGTTTTAGTCAATGGTTGGTACCCGAAGGAACCGTGTTAATGCGGAATGCGACGGGCAATGCAATGATTGTCCCCCTGAGCAACCAAACGTTATGGGAGCTGGAATGAAAAATCTTGTAGCCATGCTCACACAACTTTCTCAAGCTATGAATCATGCAGGACTTCCAAACGAGAAAAGTAAGGAGCAACATTCTGTTGAATCCTTCATGAGACAGCGTCCACCTTCATTCAGCGGGTCTACTGATCCATTAGTTTCTGAACAATGGATTAGTACTACTGAAAAGATATTTTCAGTTCTTCAATGTTCTGAGCATGATAAAGTCATCTTAGCAGTGTATCGTTTGGAAGGTGATGCTGATCAATGGTGGAATCTTATTAAGAATACGAGGCAAAGGGATGAAATTGAGTCCATGGAATGGGATGAGTTCAAGAACTTATTTTTCAATAATTACTTCCCTCGTATTCTCCTAACAAAGATGGAGAAAGAGTTTCTTGAACTGAAGCAAAAGGATGATGAATCTGTTGGTACCTATGAAGCAAATTTTACAAGACTTGCAAGGTACACTTCTGGTATTATTATCCAACCTGAGAGTAAGATCGATCGATTCTTTAGTGGCTTAAAACCAAGTCTTCGAAGGGCCTTAGCCATAAGGGACTTCAATAGCTATGAGGAAATCATTCGATGTGCTCTCAAATTTGAGATGGAGATTGGAGTAACCCATCAGTCATATGGGTTTGATAAGAAGAGGAAAATGGAATTCAAAGGAAAATCTAAAGAGAACACTGAAAAGAAGATGAGCTTTCCCTTATGCTCAAAGTGTGGAAATAAACATGGAGGGACTTGTCTTAAAGGGACAAGTAAATGTTTCAAATGTGGAAAGGAAGGTCATCGGGCATTTGAATGCCACGATGATGGGAAGAAGATGTCTAATGATGCAAACAAAGGAAGGGATACACAGAATGAACCTACTACACTTCAATGTTTCAAGTGAAAGGAGATGAGACATTATGCCAATAAATGCCCTAATCCAAGGGTTGATGATGATGGTCGACGTCAACAAACTCTTAAGGCTAAAGACAAAGGAAAGTCACATGCAATTTCTATCTGCGATGTGGAGTACGATAACGATGTGGTGAAAGGTACACTTACCATACAATCTAAAGTAGAAAATGTTTTATTTGATTCTGGATCCACCCACTCCTTTATTTCTGAAGAATTTTCTAAGGGTATCACCGTATTACCTCAACAATTAGATGTTGAGTTAGCTGTGACAACACCTAATGGCACAACAGTCGCATCAAAAGTTTATAATTCTTCTCCGATTGAAGTTTGTGGGAAAGTGCTTCCTACAAATATTGTGATCCTTCCTATAGTGGAATTTTATGTGATTCCTGGCATGGATTGGATTTCTCTACCTGGATCTCATATCAATTGCCAAAGAAGGGAAGTCACATTTCATATTCCAGATCAATCTATGATCGTCTATCGATGCAAGGATGAACATAACCTTCCAGTGGAAATTTCTTCCATTTTATGGGTATTGATTCCACTAAATGAAGGTTATTTATCTCAAATGGTTGGTGAGAAACTCACGATTAAGAATATTCCCATTGTACGGGAGTTTGATGATGTCTTTCCGGAGGAATTACCGGGTCTTCCACCAAATCGTGAAGTTGAGTTTTCAATAGAACTCGTACCGGGTGCTTTGCCTATTTCAAAGACACCTTATAGAATGGACCTAATTGAGTTGCAGGAATTGAAGAAGCAACTCCAAGAGAATCTTGATAAGGTATTCATACGCCCTAGTGCGTCACCTTGGGGAGCACCTGTTCTATTTGTTAAGAAGAAAGATGGATCAATAAGACTCTGCATTGATTATCGAGAACTTAAGAAGAACACTATCAAGAACAAATATCCTCTCCCACACATTGATGAATTATTTGACCAACTACGCGGAGCTCAATACTTTTCCAAGATTGATCTTCATTCAGGGTATCATCAATTAAGGGTCAAAAGGGAGGATATACCAAAGACGACTTTCCGTACAAGGTATGGACACTATGAATTTATAGTGATGCCATTTGGTCTTACTAATGCCCCTGCTATCTTCATGGATCTGATGAATAGAGTCTTTAGAGACTATCTTGATCAATTTGTGGTAGTCTTTATAGACGATATTCTTGTCTATTCAAAGATCAAGGAAGAACATGAAGATCACTTGAGAATTATATTGAAGACCCTGAGAAATGAGAAGCTTTATGCCAAATTTACCAAGTGTGAATTTTGGCTTCAAAAAGTTGCATTTTTGGGTCACATAATCTCAAAAGAGGGGATATCTGTGGATCCAGCAAAAACAGAGGTTATCAAAAGATGGTCGAGTCCAACAACAGTAACCGAGATCTGAAGTTTTCTTGGTTTGGCTGGATATTATCAACGTTTTGTGAAATATTTTTCACGATTATCTAAACCACTCACCAAGTTGACTCAGAAAGGAGTTAAGTTTGTTTGGACGGAGGAATGTGAAGAGAATTTCAAGGAGTTGAAAAGAAGCACTACGGGAAAAATGGGTATTTGCGATGGGATCCCGTCGCAAATGGCCTTTTGCGACGGGGGCCCGTCGCAAATCGCCCGTTGCGGAAAACGCTGTCGCAACAACAATTATTTGCGACGGGCCCGTCACTAAAGCTATTATTTGCGACAGAGATCCTTCCCGTTGCAAATAATATTCCGTATATTTGTAAAAGCTTTTAAAAAAAGTAATTGCGACGGGCCCCATCGCAATTTCTTTTAAAAAAAAAAATAAAAACTATTATTAACTTATTTTAATGGATATAATAATAATACTATTTGCGACGGGCATAGTATCCCGTCGCAAATACTATAAAAAAATAAAAAAAATTATTAATAAATTATTTTAATTAATATAATAATAATCCAATTATAATTCAAAAATAAAAAATAATAAAATATTAATAAATGATTTTAATTAATATAATAATAGAATTATAATTCACAAATAAAAATAATAAATTATTAATAAATTATTTTAATTTATATAATAATAATAGAATTATAATTCAAAAATAAAAAATAATAGAATATTAATAAATGATTTAATTAATATAATAATATTAGAATTATAATTCATAAATAAAAAAATATTAATAAGTTATTTTAATTAATATAAAAATAATAGAATTATTTTACATTCAAATATTAAAATAATTCAAATATTACAAAAAAATATAACTAAATTATAATATTATAAAATTTTAATATATATATAAAATTTAATATTATAAAATATAAATAATATTATTATTCATATTAATATTGTTATTTCAAAATATAATATTATTAATATTTTATAATGAGACAGAAACTACGAATAGAAAAAAAATTCATATTTTGATTTAACAAACTTTATAACATAAAAACAAACTCTAATCTGAAGGAGGGGGGGAGGGGGGGAGGGGGGGAGGGGGGGAGGGGGGGGGGGGATCTGCAGATGCTGGTGGAGGAAACTCCATCCCTAAAGCATGAGTGAGTCGGCGCATGTACTCCATCTTCTCCTGGTGCTGTTGCTGCCACAGACTCATCTGCTCCTCGTACAACTGCTGCTGGCGTCGACGCTCCTCCTCATGCTACTGCTGCTGCTGACGGATCTTCTCATGCTCCTGTCGGAGACTCTCTATTAATGCAGTCTGAGATCACAACTGATCCTCATACTGTGTAGCAGAAGAAGATGCACAAGCTCCTCTTGAGCTGGACGCCGACATCGCAGCACTGCCATAATAATCTCCAGGAGTCAGTCGAGAGCTAATACCAACTACCCGGCCCTTCTCGAAGGCATACTGGGTGGCCTGCATCCATGCCACCTCATCAAACTGACAGACAGTGGTCTGATCTGATGACTCGGCCTGACTCTCAGGCCGGGTCTGTGACGCTGCGGCCTCATATGACTCATGTAGTTGCAATTTAAAATTAAAATTTTGAATATATTATATGCAGTTAATTTTTAAACTTGAAAACAAATAATACTGACCATGATGTGATGCTGACGATCACCTCTGAGCTCCCTAGTAGCAGGATCACTATACATCCTCTGATATACGTCGTACTCCGTAATGTCGGGGTGCTCGACAGCCTATAAGAATAAAAAATAAACTGTTAATATTTATAGTTATATAAAATATTTATAAATAATGTACGTACCAGATGCTGTCTATGAGTACTAAAAGAACGACTCCCAGCTCGATGAGTCACCTCCTGTCTCCCCCGATTCTGCCTCCCCACCGATGATCTCCTCTGAAAGGCACCACTCAACCAGTGCGCACATAATCCATCCCATACATGGGATGAAATGTACTCTGGTCAGTGTGCTCTACATGACTCGTCAAAATCTGACACTCCTGCTTTCTTCATGGAAGCTTTTCTTAAATTGTGCAAAAATTGACGCAAGCGATCACGCATGGCCACCTCCCATGCCTTGTGGATGGCGTCACGCATGGTATCCTCGATCGGACACCATAAACCCTACAAATAAATCAAAATATCAAGTTAGAAATGAAATAATTTTCAAAATAAAAATTATTTATTTACGTACGTACCAACCAATGGCCGAACATGGCCTGCTGCACATCAATGGGAATCTGCTCCCATGTGGTCCACGATTGAGAGAAATAGTTGCGCAAAATAGCGCTTCCCTGTCCGACTGCTATATGCGGAAAACTGTAAAAATAATAAACATTTATTATGTGACTAGATTAATGAAATCTTAGTCAAATCCACAGATTATCACACAGGTTATCACACCTCCGTGTGCGCGGATCAAACCCAAGACGTGGACGTCGCTCGGGGACGGGGTCAGGAATCATCAATCGTGCAAGACCGCGCCCCCTCCGCGTACTCCCTGGAGCGCCTGCAGGCTGAGGGTCATCTGCCAGCAACTCATCCGCATCGAAATGCAGGTCAGCATCCGCCAACTCACGAAATGTCTCGTCGTCCATCTGAAACAGAAAATGTTAATGTTGTTAGAAAATAATTGATAATTACTATTATATATATATATTATGATTGTATATAACTACCATGGAATTCTATCAGTGTTCATCTTCATCATCATCTTCATATATGTCAATGTCATCTTCATATTCCTCCTCAACATCATCGATATCCATTCGAGTTCCAGTTGCTTCATCTCTTACCATTTCAAATTCATATGTGACATCATTAACATCATCGTCATCACCGACTCTTAAATGTGGGGTGTCATCATCGATACTCATGTCTCTTTGTAAAAAAGATTGATTTTGATGACTCTCTTGAAAAACTTAAATTCTTTGCACATTAGTGAAAGCACATTCACTTTGACTAAACTGATTGTCTCGAATTTTGATTTTTATTACACTCCACCAATCAGTCAAGTCTCTTGATGTAGCACAGTACTTTGCGTAATAAACTTGATGTGCCTGTTGAGCCAATAAGAATGGTTCATTTACTGCGAGAACACTTTTACATTTAATATTGATGATTCCATGAGTCAGATGAACACACACGACTCTCTCTGTATCCAACCACTGACATTTGAACATGGTTATGTAATGTTGTCCAAGATAATAGAGTTGAATGATTTCATCAAGTATGCCATAAAAGTCAACTTCATTTTCTCGATGATGAGATCCTCTCAATCTAACTCCACTGTTCATTGTTTTTTTCGATTCCCCATATGCATGTGTGTGAAATCGAAATCCATTCACCACATATGCATTATAAGTTTTAACAAATTTGGAAGGTGGGTTACTCAATATACACAGCCGTTTGTCAATTTTATCAGCATGTCGAGACACCTGAAAAGTTGTGAAATAATTATCAATATAGTAAACTATACATTGAATGAGTTTCTAAAAGATAAAGAATTTATGTTACCAGTTTTTGTAACCACTGAGAGAAATTTTTCAGTCGGCGTTCTTCGAGAGCAGCTGCTGTAATTTGTGGAATTTGTTTCTTGATATGATTATCATACAACCTACAAAAAACAAAGTTATTTACTGTAACATAAATGATAGAATAAGTGATATAAACACTTATAGTACAACTGATGTCATCTCTTCACAGTTGAGCAGAACATACGTATGAGCTCTGTGATGTTCATCATCCGAAAGACAGCATTCATAAACTCCACCAAAACCAAGATCTCGCTGGTTGAAAACAGATAATTGATTGTCGATTTCATCAATATTCCTCTCGTTCCGTCCCATTCAGTTGTGTTTTGAAGGATACTCAGATTCAAAATAATGGGAGCAGAAAAAAGATATTTCCTCTTGCAAATAAGCTTCTGCAATAGATCCTTCAACAGATGCTTTGTTACGTACTTTTCTTTTCAATTTTTGCATGCATCTTTCAAATGGGTACATCCATCGAAACTGTACTGGACCACCACATTTGGCTTCATATGGAAAATGTAACATCAAATTTTCCATTGAGTCGAAGAAAGACGGCGGAAATATTTTTTCCAGTTTACATATAATTACAACAACATCTTCTTCAAGTTTGCATAGAGCATCATAATCTGCTGTAGCCGCACAAATTTCCCGAAAAAAATGAGACATGTCTGTTATGGAATCCCAAATCACAGAATTCAACAGACCTCTTAATCCAATGGATAGAAGTCTTTCCATTATAACATGACAATCATGAATTTTTAATCCAGTAATATGACCATTCTTTACACATCTACCCAAATTGGAAGCACAACCATCTGAAAGACTCAAATCTGCAATCCACTGACAAAATAATAAACGGTTTTCTTTAGACAGTGTATAAGCTGCTTTTGGTTTCAATAACCTTTCTGTTCTGACATTCTCAAACAGTTCCAGTTCTGGACGCCTGCAAATTTGGGCAAGATCTAAACGTGAATTTACATTGTCTTTGCTCTTTCCTGGCGTATCCAAAACTGTATGAAACAAATTATCAAAAACAGTTCTTCTCAATGTGCATGACATCTAACATGTGTCGGACTAACAAATCAGACCAATATGGCAAATCCCAAAATATGCTACGTTTAATCCAATTGTGTTCTTTCCCAAAACCAGAAATTTTCTGTTGGTTTATTGTGGGACCAAAAGTGATGGGGGGTAATGAAAATACAACTTATTTTAACTCCGAACCTGATAGCATTTTTGGAGGTCCATCCCTTTCAACTGTTCCTTTTCTGAAATGAGATCTGTTTCTGCGAAAAGGATGATCAGCTGGAAGAAATCTGCGATGACAGTCAAAATAACAAGGTTTCTTTCCATGAATGAGCATAAATGATTTGTTCTCTCCCATACAGTAAGGACATGATTTCTGACCATGTGTACTCCAGCCAGATAACATCCCATAAGCCAGGAAGTCACTAATTGTCCACATCAATGATGCTCTCAGTATGAAATTCTATTTCGTTGCAACATCATATGTACTGACACCAGTACTCCACAATAAACTTAATTCATCAATCAATGGTTTCAAATAAAAATCAATATTTTTCTTCGGATGTCCTGGAATTAGTAAATTCAAAAAGATATATGGCTCCTTCATCAACATCCATAGAGGTAAATTGTACGGAGTTAAAAAAATAGGCCAACATGAATATTGACTACCATAAGATACGAAGGGACATAAACCATCAGTGGAAAGGCCCAGTCGAACATTTATAGCTTCTAAAGCAAAGGATGGATGCACTCTATCTAAATGTTTCTATGAATCACCATCGGCTGGATGATTCAAGCTTTTATCGGTTGAAATATTCTCTTTATGCCATGACATCATTGTCGCTGTATTCTTAGACATGAATAAACGTTGAAGTCTGGATGTAAGCGGAAAATATCTCAACTGTTTTACAGGAATCAAACCAGACTTCCCATGTTGTCCTTCTTTATATCTCAATTTCCCACATGTGGGACAACTATCCAACGACTCATTTTCCCCAGAATACAAAATGCAGTCATTTGAACATGCATGAATCTTCTGACAAGTAAGTCCCAAATTTCGAACCAGCCTCTTACTCTCATAGTAATTTGCAGGCAAAACATTTCCTTCGGGTAACAGTGTTTTAAGAAAAGAAAATATCTGGTCAAAACAGGTGTTTGACATTCCGTTATCTGATTTGATACCCATAAATTTTGCAACTGCTTCTAATTTGCTCATCTTGCAGCCAGGATATAATGCATCCTCAACAGACCTCAACAACTCATAAAATTCAGACGGTGCCAACTCAGGATTTGAAGCTATATCAGCCGGAGTTTCTGTATGTTGAACAGATGAACCTGCAACATCATGTACTAAATCTTAAAACCGGGATGGATCCGGAATCAAGTTGGTATCACCTGCTCTGGAACTGCGTTCACCGTGTTGATACCAAAAAACATAATCTGGTTGAAAACCAAAACGCAAGAGATGTCCCCCCACTTTGTCAAACGTGTCAAACGTTCTCAATGCACATTTTCTACAAGGGAATTTTATTTTTCCTTTTGAAACAAATTCTGGATTTGATGCCGCAAATGATAAAAAAGTCTCCACACCCTCTACATATACTGGATTTAAATCAGAACCGTTTGGATTTCTACGTTGATTTATCCATATGCGGTCACCTAATAATGATTGTTGACGACCTCATTGTTCCATATTTTTCTATAAAATATAAAAGCATTACTGGTTTTGAATAATTTGTTAGAAAAAACACTCAAGCAAGGATAATTATAGAGTTTACATCATACACGACTGACGCAAAATTTTTATTGAGATAGACCTAAAAATTGACCCTTTAAGAATTGAATATGTTGAGAATAAAGCAAAACCTGTTACAAATATTGATAATTTTAATATTATATAAATTTTTTATTATTTTCATAGTACTAATATTATTGGTAATTATTCCTAATTATTGGTAATTATTCCTAATTATTGGTAATTATTCCTAATTATTGGTAATTATTGGTAATTATTGGTAATTATTGGTAATTATTACTAATTATTGGTAATTATTACTAATTATTGGTAATTATTACTAATTATTACTAATTATTACTAATTATTGGTAATTATTACTAATTATTGGTAATTATTACTAATTATTGGTAATTATTACTAATTATTACTAATTACTGGTAATTATTCCTAATTATTACTAATTATTACTAATTATCGGTAATTATTGGTAATTATTGGTAATTATTCCTAATTATTGGTAATTATTACTAATTATTGGTAATTATTACTAATTATTGGTAATTATTACTAATTATTACTAATTATTACTAATTATTAGTAATTATTGGTAATTATTACTAATTATTACTAATTATTACTAATTATTGGTAATTATTACTAATTATTACTAATTATTACTAATTATTGGTAATTATTCCTAATTATTACTAATTATTGGTAATTATTCCTAATTATTACTAATTATTACTAATTATTGGTAATTATTCCTAATTATTGGTAATTATTCCTAATTATTGGTAATTATTGGTAATTATTCCTAATTATTGGTAATTATCGGTAATTATTGATAATTATTGGTAATTATTACTAATTATTGGTAATTATTACAAATTATTAGTAATTATTCCTAATTATTACTAATTATTACTAATTATCGGTAATTATTGGTAATTAATGGCAATTATTACTAATTATTGGTAATTATTGGTAATTATTCCTAATTATTTGTAATTATTCCTAATTATTGGTAATTATTCCTAATTATTGGTAATTATCGGTAATTATTGGTAATTATTGGTAATTATTACTAATTATTGGTAATTATTACTAATTATTGGTAATTATTACTAATTATTGGTAATTATTCCTAATTATCGGTAATTATTACTAATTATTGGTAATTATTGGTAATTATTGGTAATTATTACTAATTATTGGTAATTATTAATAATTATTGGTAATTATTGGTAATTATTCCTAATTATTGGTAATTATTCCTAATTATAGGTAATTATCGGTAATTATTGTTAATTATTGGTAATTATTACTAATTATTACTAATTATTGGTAATTATTCCTAATTATTGGTAATTATCGGTAATTATTGGTAATTATTGGTAATTATTACTAATTATTACTAATTATTACTAATTATTGTTAATTATTACTAATTATTGGTAATTATTACTAATTATTACTAATTATTGGTAATTATTCCTAATTATTACTAATTATTACTAATTATTGGTAATTATTCCTAATTATTGGTAATTATTACTAATTATTGGTAATTATTACTAATTATTGGTAGTTATTACTAATTATTACCAATTATTACTAATTATTGGTAATTATTACTAATTATTACTAATTATTACTAATTATTGGTTATTATTACTAATTATTATTAATTATTACGAATTATTGGTAATTATTACTAATTATTACTAATTATTACTAATTATTGGTAATTATTACTAATTATTACTAATTATTGGTAATTATTCCTAATTATTACTAATTATTACTAATTATTGGTAATTATTCCTAATTATTGGTAATTATTCCTAATTATTGGTAATTATTCATAATTATTGGTAATTATCGGTAATTATTGATAATTATTGGTAATTATTACTAATTATTGGTAATTATTACTAATTATTGGTAATTATTACTAATTATTCTTAATTATTACTAATTATTACTAATTATTACTAATTATTACTAATTATTACTAATTATCGGTAATTATTCCTAATTATTACTAATTATTACTAATTAGTGATAATTATTAGTAATTATTACTAATTATTACTAATTATTACTAATTATTGATAATTATTGATAATTATTACTAATTATTACTAATTATTGGTAATTATTACTAATTATTGGTAATTATTACTAATTATTGGTAATTATTACTAATTATTGGTAATTATTACTAATTATTGGTAATTATTACTAATTATTACTAATTATTCCTAATTATTGCTAATTATTGATAATTATTCATATAATTATCAATAATTAGGAATAATTACCAATAATTAGGAATAATAACATTATTAGTATATTTTATTATTAATATTAAAATAATATAATTTTCTATATTATATACAATTCTCCTTTCATCTGTGTGTTTTCTGTCTCCACATACAAATATTACATGTGGAGACAGAAAACACACAGATGAAAGAAGAATTGTATATAATATAAAAAATTATATTATTTTAATATTAATAATAAAATATACTAATAATGTAATAATATAATTATTCCTAATTATTGGTATTTATTACTAATTATTAGCATTTATTCTTAATTATTGAAAATTATTACTAATTATTCCTAATTACCATTAACTATGAACAATACTAATAATTTAAATTTATTAAGTAACAAAACAATGTAAACATAATTAAATTACAACTAATTAAGAATAATTGAAACTAATAAAAAATTTAAAATAAATATTAAATTAAAATGAACATAAATACCTTTCAAATTGATCTGAGGTTGATCTCTGATCGTTCTTGAAAACTTCAATATCAACTCCAGAGAAAAAAATTAAACTTAAAAAACGCTGAACTCTAGAAATAGAATTTTGAGAGAAGGAGAAGATGGAGTTTCAGAATGAATTGAAAAAAACGGATGGGGGTATTTATAGGTTAGATTATTTGCGACGGTACCCGTCGCAAATGCCTTAGCCATCATTTATTACGGTCAACGGTTAAATAGTTATTTGCGATGGGTCCCATCACAAATAATAACATGCCGACATACTATTTGCGACGGGGGTATATTCCCGTCGCAGATAGCTTTTACCGCTGCCGGTATTTGCGACGGGGGTATATTCTCGTCGTAAATAGCTTTTACCGCCGCCAGTTATTTGCGACGGGCGGTAACCGCCCGTCGCAAATAAATTTCCCGCGATTTGGCGCGCAAACCGCGCCAGTCCTTTTGCGACGAGATTTATTCCCGTCGCAAATAACCCGTTGCAAATAGCCATTTTTCCCGTAGTGAAGGTTATCCAGTGCACCTGTGCTCACACTGCCTTGTAGTGGAGAAATGTTTGTGATCTACAGTGATGCATCCAAGAAGGGATTGGGGTGTGTTCCTATGCAAAATGATATGGTGATAGCTTATGCCTCACGACAGTTGAAAATCCATGAGTAAAATTACCCAACACATGATTTGGAGTTAGCTGTGGTAATCTTTGAATTAAAGATTTGGAGGCATTACCTTTATAGTGAAAGGTGTGATATTTATACTGATCATAAAAGTTTAAAGTATATTTTCACACAAAAGGAGCTGAATATGCGCCAAAGAAGATGGTTGGAGCTGATTAAGGATTACGACTGCTCAATCCATTACCACCCTGGGAAAGCAAACAAGGTGGAAGATGCATTAAGTCGACAAGACCATGCCAGTTTATCCATGATGAGGATCACAAAAGATCCAATATTTATGGATTTACAAAGGATGGATCTTGGAATTATAATGGAAGGGGAAAAATATTATCTTTCTCAAATGAATGTTCAACCATCTATACATGTGAAGATTAAAGAGGCACAGAAAGAAGATGTCAAGTTACAAAAGAAGGTGAGAAATGTTCCTGAATTCAACCTTGATTGTGATGGGATAATAAAGTTTAGGAATCGGGTTTGTGTTCCTCCCATCCTGGAATTAAAGAAGGAGCTGCTGGATGAGGCTCATAGTTCTTCATTCTCTATTCATCCTGGAAGCACGAAGATGTATAGGGACCTGAAAGAGTACTTCTGGTGGGATGACATGAAAAGAGATGTTGCTGAATATGTCTCTCGATGCTTGGTTTGTCAACAAGTTAAAGCTGAGAGACAGAAGTCTAAGGGGATGTTACAACCATTACCTATACCCGAATGGAAATGGGAAAACATCACTATGGACTTTGTCACAGGACTTCCTAAAACATCCAAAGACAATAATGCTATCTGGGTCATAGTTGATCGTCTTACCAAGTCTGCACACTTCATTGCTATTAGAGAGGATTTCTCTCTGGATCAGCTTGCCAGGATATATGTAAAGGAAGTGGTAAGATTGCATGGAGTACCACTTTCTATTATATCTGATCGGGATCTGAGATTTACCTCGAAGTTCTGGCGAAGTCTTCAGCATACTCTAGATACAGAGTTGAGTTTCAGCACTGCTTATCATCCTCAAACAGACGGTCAGTCTGAGAGAACAATTCAAACCCTAGAAGATATGTTGAGAGCTTGCTCTATGGATTTCAAAGGTGGTTGGGATCAACACCTACCTTTGGTGGAATTTTCTTATAATAATAGCTTTCACTCCAGTATTCAGATGGCTCCTTATGAAGCTCTCTATGGAAAGAAATGCAGGACTCCAACTTACTGGGATGAAGTTGGGGAAAGAAAGCTATTAGGACCTGATCTTGTTGATGAAATGGCAGAAAAGGTCAGATCTATTCAACAACACATACGAGCAGCTCAGAGTCGACAGAAAAGTTATGCCGACAACCGAAGAAAAGACCTAGAGTTTGAAGTGGGTGATAAAGTGTTCTTACGAATATCTCCCTGGAAGAGAGTCATGAGATTTGGAAAGAAGGGGAAGTTGAGCCCTAGATAAATCGGTCCTATCGAAATACTGGATCGTGTCGGGAAGGTAGCTTACCGATTGGCGCTTCCACAAAATATCTCTCAAGTACAAGATGTGTTCCATGTATCTCTCCTGAGAAAGTACATACCTGATCCTTCACATGTACTCAGCTCAGAAGTTGTACCACTGGAGAAAGATCTTTCTTATGAAGAACAACCGATAGAGATTCTGGATCGTAGAGAAAAAGTCCTACGAAACAAGACCACTCGCTTGGTGAAAGTTTTATGGAGGAACAACCAATTAGAAGAAGCTACATGGGAGCTTGAGGATATGATGAGGGAGAGGTATCCTCATCTGTTTGTTACAAAGTGACGAATTTTGAGGGCGAAATTCATTTTAAGGGGGGTAGAATGTAACACCCGAGACTTTTATGTGAAATAAATCATCAAATGAATCTTTCACTACACAAAACACTAGCTTGGAGTTCTTTACACGCAATCGCGACCTTCCTCGATAGCTTGCGTCGTACGCAATACCGAGTTTCACTAAACAACGATGTGTTATTAAAATATTATTAAAACTAGCCGTTATGAATAGTAATAACCACTTTTTGAAATTTTATAATTTTTATTTTTCAAAATGGACTTCATTTTTGGATTTGGAATGTCGAAATTAGCCTACGGTGAAATTTTGGTATTTTTCTGAAAACTTTCGATTTTTGATGAATAGTGAAACCACTAAGTGGTAGTTAAAAAAACTGAATTTTTCATAAAACTTAATTTTACCACTTCTGTGAGTGGAATTTCGAAAATCCGAGAGACACGGTTAATATCAAAGACTAAAATGTGGTTCAATGAGATGAAAATAATTTTTGGTGAATAGTAACTTTTTACTTTTATTTACCACGGTTAAAAGTAAATAGGGTAATTAAGGGTAAAAATGATATTATTATTACCCAAACACATGTCCTAATTCTATTGGACAAGTGTAATTCGACCAAAAACAGACTTAGGAATAAAATATGACCATTTAGGCCCACTTGGATTAGATTAGGACATTTATTATTAATTTATTTAAAGAAGGGTTAAAATAGTTAAAATCAAAGTTTAATAAGTAAATCATTTTTAATATGTGGTTATACATAAGATAAATTCGACTATAAATATTCATTAGAAATATAAAAAGATTTCCTACATAATGGTAATTTATTTGTAATTTTTAGACATTAAATAATTTAATTTATTTATGACACAATGATGATGCAGTAATTATCTTATTAATGAAATATTGACATAATTGATGTTATAAACACCAAAATAAATGTAATCTGAGACTTTTTATGAATTAAACTAATTTTCTAGATTAATATGACATGTTAGTATTGATTTAATTAACTTTGTTAGAACTAATAATTCTGTTATTATTTTCACAAAAATTAATTACTAAATAGTGTCAAAATTGACATAAAATAGTTTTTAAAACCAATATTATATTAGTAATTGTTATTTTATTCCTAAAAATCTAAGGTTCGGCCAAATGACTTAGATAAGGTTATATATATTAATAATAAAAAACTTGGGGTTCGTTTGGCTGCTTATAGTAAGTTTATTAACCTTATAGTATAAGAACACAAGAAGACACGGTAAAAGTAAAATTATTTAACTTAATGTTAAATATAAATGATAAGGTTAAAATAGGAACTTAAACTTGTCTAAATTATATTGGATGAGATGATTTCGACCCATCCTCACCTTATATTCGAAATAAATCAATTTGGAGCTATTTAAAACCGAACTTGACTTTATAATAAAATAATATTTTTAGTTTTTCCAAAGGAGCCCCTCTCCTCCCTTATAAAAGGGAACCTCCTCCCCCTCTTCCTCACACCACTTTGAGCCTTCAAGCTCGGCCAAACCCTGACAATTTCTCCTCTCCACTTCCCTAGCAACATCCTAGAGGTTCTGGTCTTCCTCAAAGACCAATTTTAGTGCCCTAAGAGGAGGTCTCAAAGAGGCGCTTCAAAGAAGAGGTAATTTCCGTTACCGATTCTTTCATATTTATTTCTTCTTCCACTTCTTCTTCTTTAGTTGTTTCATTATGAAGTAATAACATCAGTATCACTCATATACTGATATGTTATTATAAGTATGAAACAACCCTATTTCACCATCTATCCATCCTACGGAAAAATAAATCACCGCGCGTGCTTACGTATGGAATACCGTCTCCACACCGTGGTGTAATCTATTTTCCACCACCACCTTACTTTGATGGGTATAATGGTGTAAATAATGACTATATATGACTATTATAAAGTGATACTGATTCTGATATAGTATACATACACTCCAATACAATTCCACGATCATAGGAACAATATCATCACTCGTGTGTACGTACGGAATACCATCTCCACGATGTGATGCGACTCGTTCTACATGATCTTCATTTCATAATGATTATATAAATGAATTTAATGAATGAATATGATATATATTACACTAATAAAATTATGGTAATGAGGTATCTATAACCTAAAGAGATGAATAAGAATTTATTCGACAAAACACGCATAAGAACAAAAAGTTATAAACACCCGAATAACAAGTAGCAATGAAATATTACTACTAAGAAGCTAAGAATATGACCATATATGATATCATAAAAATAAGTATGATTCTGTAATAAGTCAATAACATTATTTAAATCATTATACAGGAGGTTCGGACACGTACAAAGCATATCAGACCTAAGGTAAGGGAAATATCACAATCTCATTTTTATGCGAGATTGTTTATACTTTGGTATTTACTGGGGTGTATTTTATCATCCACATCCATGTTTCCTCAATATGTAATATTATTTCCATCCACCTAAAATTGTTCAAATCCAATTTTACCCTTTGGTGAGTTTTTAGTAAAAGATATGAAATGAATCTTTTGTCGTTTTTCGTACGAGGTACTTTTTGACTTTTCTGACAAAAGTATAAAGAATGTTTTTTTAACTTATACGGCATGAATGGATTTTTAAAACATTATTTCCAAGAATATTCCTTTAAAAGTTTTCAAGTTTATTTTTAATCAACTTCTTTTAGTTTATAATTGTACGACATGTTAAGAAAGGAAAAGTGTTTTTGAAGCAGAAAGGATATTTTCCTCAAGAATGGAGTTCAAGTGTTTTATCATAATTATTTTCCATATATGATAATAAAGGGTTCTGTTTTTTATCCCTATTATTACATTGATTTGATTATGTTGTGATAGAATTATATTTTTATGAATTGCTTTATCTTATATGAATTGTTTTATGATGTCACGATGTTTAAGATTCCCATTTTTATTACATGGGTTATGAAATGATGTATGATTTATGATTTTGTGGCACACATAAGAAGGGTATCATTATGAGATGGGTGGGACCTATATCTCCCTCCAATGCATTGGGTAAAGATTTTATATCTCATGAGATAGACATGGCTGGAATGGTAGGTTATACCGGTTCAGTGAAACAGGACTGAAACGAGGAGTGAACTCGGTTCAGAAAGGGACTTTGTCCACTAAGATAGTCTTGGCAATGAGTCTTGACTAATAAGAAATGATTATCTATGATTATGTGTTTATGCCACAAAGTTTCATGTTTTATGTTATGATTATTGGGATTACATTTCACTACTATGATTTATCCCATGATATGAAATTATGATCTCTTCTGCAGGTTACAATTTCCAAAAGTTATGTGCTTATGTATATGATGTGATTGATATTTCTTTTGTTTACCCTTACTGAGCATTTGAGCTCACCCTTTTGTATGTTTTATTTCCCCAGGTCAGGAAGAAGGTTATTAAGTATAATATGCCAAAAAGGGACTCTAGATATGATGAAATAAATGGGAGGCAAAGTAGATGTTTTATGAACCAGTTGTTTATGTTTCCCAGTTTTTAAAGACACTATACCTATATGGTCCTTTATTGGTTTTGTTATATGTTGTAATAAGTGTGCTTCAATTCTGAAGTAATAACAATGTATGTATAGTATGGGTCGTTATAGCTTTGATAGCATTAAGAGTAGTGAAACCCCTATGAGTTCTTCATGTAAGTTAGATCATGATGAAAATGGAAAATTAGTTGATCAAACTGCTTATAGAGGAATGATTGGGAGTTTGCTGTACTTAACTACTAGCAGGACAGATATTATGTTTAGTGTATGTATGTGTGCAAGATTTCAAGCAAATCCAAAAGAGTTACATTAAAATTAAGTTAAAAGAATTTTTAAATACCTCAAGTATACAACTAATTTTGGATTGTTCTATCCTAAAGGAAAACCTTTTGATTTAGTTAGCTATTCAGATGATGAATTTGGTGGATGTAAGTTAAATAGAAAGAGTACCTCTGGAATATGTCACTTTTTGGGAAAGTCTCTAATATCATGGTGTAGTAAAAAGAAAAATTTAGTTTCATTATCAACTACTGAATCAGAATACTTTGCCACTGGTAGTTGTTATGCACAAATTTTTTTGGATGAAACACACCTTATTAGACTATGGATTTAAATTTAGACATATCCCTATAAACTGTGACAACACAATTTCTATTAACATTTCTAGGAATCCAATTTCTCATTCTATAACAAAGCATATTGATTTAAGACATCACTTTTTGAGATATCATTATCAAAATGTGATATAACTCTTGAGTTTATTGGGACTGATCATCAACTTGCTGATATATTCACTAAACCCTTAAACTCTAAGAGAATGAACTACATCATACATGAACTAGGAATGATAAATCTCTAAAGTATTTTGAAACCGATCCTTGAAACCGATCCTTGAAACCGATCTTGTGAAACCGATCCTTGAAACTGATCTTTGAAACCGATCTTGTGAAACTGATCTTTAAAACTGATCTTGTGAAACCGATCCCTTGAAACCGATCCATGAAATCGATATTGTGAAACTTATCCTTGAAACCGATCTTGTAAAACTGATCCCTTGAAACTGATCTCTTGAAACTGATCTGTTGAAACCGATCCCTTAAAACCGATTGTGTAAAATTGATTTAATGACACTGATTTATTTAAGGACTCTTTTGTAATTCTATCTATTTTAAATAAAACAATTCCGTTTTTGTATTCTTTTTGTCGAGTTTAAATTTTATGATTTCTAATTTACAATCCCTAAATTATATAACAAATTTGATCCATCCTGACCTTTCACCTTCCCACTACCATAAAGCCTTATCCTCTTTGTCACTCTATCTCTCGACCCTCGACCTCTCAACTCCTTTGGAATCAAAAAATCCAAAATGGAAAGGACCAAGCATGCTATGGAAGATCTGAGCAAATATCCATCTGCTAAACTTCAGAATGTTGAACCCAGTGGGACTGCAAAACCAAGTTTGGAAAGTCGATTGGTTACAGCTGAGAAGGAAGTATCTGCAGTGTGGATTCTATCTAGAAAGTCATTTTTATTGAGAGTGTTGGAATCTCAAGGGTGTCTAAGCTAGTTCTCTAATAATGAAAGGCCTTATTATCCCCAGCTAGTACATGAGTTTTATCAAGATTTGAAGATATCCATGGATGAAACTGAGGAAGCAAGGATGAAGTCAATGGTAAAGGGAATGGAAATAGATTTTTTGTCTAAGGAATGGGATGAGTGCTTGGAGATGCCTCATGAAGGCGTCTTTACTGATTATCAAGGTAATATTCCACCTTTCACCGATTTGTTCTCTTATCAATATGATCTGAAGGAGATGATTGGAAATGGATAATCTAGGATAACTATTGCAAGTGAATTTGATGGAGATAAAATGTTACTTTTTAAGTTTATACAACATCAAATATTCCCAAGGAAGGGATATTTTTTAGTTGTGAAGTATCATGATGTTTTCATGATCTATCTGTTGAAAAATGGGATAAAAGTGAACCTGTGTAGGTATCTGATGATGCATGTTTCTAACATGATAAATCATCCAATAAGACAACTTGTTTGTAATATCATAGGATGATATCTACCATGTTAAAAAAGATAGGTTGTGTGGAAGATTAAGATAAAGTGATAAGTGCATGTAGTGATTTCTACCTTCAAAAAGATATTTGTAAAAGGATGAAGATATTATATAACCCATGGAAGAAATGCTGGGTAGGAGATGAGGAAAGGCTGTATGAGGAATTCAATCCAATTGACCATCCTACCAAACCAAAGGATCAAGTTAATCAAGGTCTCAAACCAGGAGAGAAACCTGTGTATTTTGATGAGGAAACTGAGACTGAAGTTCTAAGAGAAGAAGGATCTCCTTTTGATGACAGGAGTGATCCTGATATTTTTGAAAGCCCCAAAGATATGTCTTATGGACCTTCTAGTCCACCTTTAGAATTACCCTCAAGAGAATCCTTGTTAGGTGATGAGGATGAGGAAGAGACCGAGGTTACTGGAACTGAAGGCTATGTGAGTAAATCAGATGAGGAGTCTGATGATGATGATGATGATGATGATTAAGGAGGAAATGATGATCATGTAAGTGATTCTTTAAAAGTGGGACAACAAGGAGTTGACAAATCCAGTGAGGAATCTGTATATGGAGCTGGGGATGGTGTTGAGCATGTTGAGAAGGAGGATGTTGATCTTAGAGATGTTGTTCATGAGGACAGATCACCCCATCCTAATGCTGAAAATAAAGAAATCATTCAGGAATTGAATGAACTTATAGCTGGTGTCCATGAGGAAGAATATTAGGATCAAGTGCCTCAAATTGAGGAAGTGCCTGGAGAAATTGAAGTGGCTGTATCACATGAAGAACCTCAAGATCAGTTGGTACCAGTACCCAAAAATGTTATTATGTCCAGAGGACAGGATGAAGAAGCTAATGAAGATGAAGTTGTTCCTGAGCCTCAGGGAAGAAGGATCAGGATTGAAACTGTTGTGCCAAGAGACTGTACCTGTACTCGAGAATAGAATAATGATCCAGGATACATTCTTTTTGGGTTGGAATATGACTCAGATGAGGAGTGGGTGCCTCCTCCTCCTACTCCACAAGCCCAAGTTGAAGCAAAACTTGTTTCACCACTTCCACCAGTTGCACATCTATCAGTAGAGCCAGTATCACAGACCGTGCCTAGTGACTATGTCACTAAGGCCGATTTGGAGCAATTCAAAAATGATATTTGTGAGTATGTGAAATCCTCTCTTGGATCCAGAAGTGAAGCCTCCACTTCAATAGGTATTTTGGATGCCGATGCAACAAATATTGCAAGGATGGTGATCCAGGAGATTTAATCAAAACTCATTACTACAACAAAAACAATTATTAAACATAATACCTTGATGAGAGAGAAAGTAAATAATATGAACAATGAGTTAAATTCTCTAACCTCTAATTTCAATACCTCCTTTAGTGGTGTAATGGAAGTTCTTATGAACTTAGTGACTCATCTACTAAGTGTATATCTGAAGAATTTGAAAGAGGAACTTGGAAAAATGATTATTGTCCCATCCATTTCTAAGAGTGGGAAGGGTGTTGTTGTGGATTTGGAATCTCTCAAGGCTGTGATGATAGAGGAACTCCAAAATCTTTAGAGTGTTTCAGATAAAGAAACTCTTGAAAAGGTACATATAAATACAGACCTTGTGTATAATATGGTAAGGTGGTGCACAAATAAATCCTATACTGCTCAGAAAGATATTAGAGAGAAAGTGGATAAGTACTTTACTAAGATCTACACCAAGCATGATCTCATCAATAACTTCAAGTTTTCATAAAATCTCAGAATTCCTCCAGTCAAAGAATCTTTCAAGAATCAAGTTACTCAATTGAAGGAGTTTACTCCTCTACTGAATAAATTCATGGAGAATAAGGATGAATTCTAGAAATCTATGCAATATGGTGGCGAAATCATCAATAATTTCATCAACCTCCTTAATCCATATCTTTATCTCCAAGATGAAGCAATTGTGGTTCCTACTGCTGCTTCCATTGGTCCTACCTCTCGGCCTCTTACTCTAATGGCTGTATCTCAGGCTCTTTCTTATATTTGACCAGTCATTACAGAGTAATCTTCCAGTCGCGTTATGACAAACCTGCTTTTATTACAAACTTAAACATGATTTATTACATAAACTATTCACTTGATACAACAAGGATGATCAAGAGGTATAGTGTATTTGGGGCTAAGGATCATTACATAACAACTTAAAACATGAAATACAACATCTTTATTGAAAACTTCCTTTACACGACCACTACATTCCCTCGTACTTAGCATTGCATGGGATAACCTGAGGACATGCATAAGAAAAGGGGTGAGCTATAAAGACCAGTAAGGGAATAAAAATGGAATACATGAGGATTAAAATACATGTTAGACAATATGCATATAAATAGAGCACAAGAGAAACATGAATATAAAGGCATGATAAATCATGATAATCATAACATGGAAATCTGGCAACAACACTTAACATGGAATTAGCATGAGCCAAGGCTCATTACACATAGAGCATGAGTAAATCCTCATTGCACATGAATCACTAGTAAAAACTTATTGCACTTGAATTATCATGATTCAACACTCATTTCACATGATGTATCATGATACTATACTTTACCCAATGCATTGGAGCGCTATAAGGGCGCACCCTTCTTAAACATTTCATTTCATGCATAAGTGTGCCACATGAATCATAAAACATGGATTCATAAAACATAATCATTTATTCCACGATAAAGGAATGTGGAATTAATACATGAAACTTTATAATCAATAAGTAAATGTGAATAACGGTGAATACCCTTGATGGAGAAATGGGCATGGTATTCACTACACAATGGCATTGGCTTAGAAAATCGGTGTGATTTCGGCAGCATAACGGCGTGACATAAGAATTCATAAAAATGGATGATGAGAGAGAAATGGGTTCCTCATCATATTTACATGTAATGGAAAGTAGGTAGGTCATATATATACATGTCCCAACAATTTTAATGGAATTTAGATTCATGATACAAAAGTATTGCTTGAATGTAAATGAGGAGAGAGAAGTTCCTTTCGGAATTTCAGCATAGTAACAGGTGTACATGGGAGGCATTTAATGAGAGAGAAAGGGGTCTCCCATCATTCAAACATAAATAGAGTAGTATGAGGGATGTTCAAAACCATACCCCAACATTTACAATTTAAATTAAAAGTTCAAAACAACTTAAAGAAAATTTGACAAAAATGAGAAAGGAAGAAAAAAACCTTACTTGGAAGTGTGCTTCCAAAGGCTTGAGAGAGGCTTGAGAGAGGCTTCTTGGGAGCTTGGGGCACCTTGGTAGGATTCTAGAGAGATTATGGAAGATGTTGGACGAACTCCAAAGGCTTTGATTGAGGATGAAGTGAGATCTTGGGTGGGTTTATATAGGAAAGGTAAAAGAATTATTTATTATTTAGGTTTGGGACCCCTTACATTAAATTAATCCAAACCACAAACCAGCCCATGTTTTTGGAAAAGGGAAGAGGAAAAAAATATTTTATAAGGCTGTAGTCTGAACTTCTTAAAATAATAGGGTTGCTTATGTGGAGGTGAGTCTCTCTCCTATGCAAAACAATTTAAAAAGACAAGGTGTTTAATAAGTCTTAAAGGGTCCATTAATACTTTCAAAAGTAAGTCAAAAAAACCCAAAATTACATTATTTTAATGTTAAAACATATATTTGCTGAACATAAAGCTTATAGTATTTTATTACATTACTATTGGGTCATTATGATGTCATAAAACACATTATATATTTAAACAGTATTTAATTTTTACCCAAAAAATTGACTGTCTCAGAAAATTATGAAAAATTCACTGTTGGATAATTTCGACATCCTAATTCCAGAAATAAAATTTATTTTATCTAAATAATTTTCTAAATATGTTAATTTTCACTTTTAAAATAAAAACCGATATTTATTGAAAATTCACGGGTTTTGATAAAAATGGCTTTCAAACCTTAATAAAAATTACAATTGCATTCATAAAATTATATGGTCATTAATATTTAATAAAAATTAATTTAATAATAATAATAATATTTTATTAAAATATTATTTAATTCAAAAATCCCTTAATTTAATAAAATAGAATTCTTAATTAAATAATAACTAAAAACACTATTTGTACTTTAAAAAACTATTTACAATGTATCAATGATGAAAAGAAATTATATTCATTATTATATACAAAAATAATTTACATGAACATAGTACTAGAGATTTGTTACATAACCCCTTAAAAAATCCGCATAAGACCTAAGGGTAAGGTGTGCGATGGTGACAGACTCTTGGGGTGGCTAAGATAACATCGCTCGAGTGGTAATCTCTATCAACTTCCACTTTTCCTGTAGAAGGTCCCGTTCGAGCTTGACATGATGAAGCTCAGCTTGGAATTGGTCAAGAGCGAAGCCCAAGGACGCCACCTCTTTTTCGAGCTCCGAAATATGGCCTTCGTATGGAGAAATTCTACTAGATGAGGCCATCTCTTCTTTTGTATGAGTAAATTGGATTTGTTAAAGCCCTATATTTATACTAATCATGTGATCACTGTTCAACGACTATAAAAGTAATGGTCATAATTCTTAACATAAAACCAAAGAAGTTGAAATTTTATATAAACGTTTTATATAAAGATACATTTAACTAGATCAAGAGGGATTTCCATTAATGAAACTTTGGGTTGTTACAATATTCCCCCCTTAAGAAATTTCACCCTCGAAATTTCCTTTTTCCCACACTAAAACAGATGTGGGTAACTCAGCTTCATCATTTCCTCCGATTCCCAAGTCATTTCTTCAAACTTGTGGTTTCTCCACAACACCTTGATGAGGGTAATTGTCTTATTTTGTAGAACTTTTTCTCTACGATCTAATATCTTCACTGGTTTCTCCTCATAATAAAGATCATCCTCCAACTGTACCACCTCAGAAGAGAGTACATGTGAAGGGTATGGTATGTAATTACTTAAGAGGGATACATGAAATACATCATGTACTTTGGCCATGGTATGTGGAAGTGCTAGTTGATAGGCCACAACCCCGACACAATCAAGAATCTTGAAGGGGACGATGTACCTTGGACTTAACTTCCCTTTATTTCCAAACCTCATGACCTTATTCCATGGAGATATGCGTAGAAAAACCATTTCTCCAACTTTAAACTCAAGGTATCATTGACGATTATCTACATAACTCTTCTGTCAACTCTGGGATGCCTTGATATGATGCTTAATGGTTTTCACCTTCTCCACCATTTCCTCAACCATTTCTGGTCCAAGCAGCTTACTTTCACCGACCTCATCCCAACATGCCCGTGTTCTACACCTTTTCCCATACAGGGCTTCATATGGTGCCATTTGGATGCTCGAGTGGAAACTGTTATTATAAGAGAACTAAACCAGAGGAAGATGTTGATCCCACCCTCATTTAAAGTCCATTGAGAATGCTCTCAACATATCATCAAGTGTTTGGATAGTCCGCTTGGATTTGCCATTATTTTGAGGATGATAGGTCGTACTGAAGTTCAGTTCAGTATTCAGATCTTTTTGAAGACTCTTCCAAAACTTAGAGGTGAATCTTGGATCTTGGTCAGACACAATAGATAGTGGTACTCCATGTAGCCTTACCACTTCCCTGATATATATCCATGCCAGTTGATCCAATGAGAAATCCTCCCGAATAGCAATGAAGTGTGCAGTCTTTGTAAGACGATCCACAACAACCTAGATTGCATTGTTGCCTTTGGATGTCCTTGGAAGTCTGGTGACAAAGTCCATGGTGATGTTCTCCCATTTCCATTCTGGTATGGGCAATGGTTGCATCATCCCCTTAGACTTCTGACTCTCTGCCTTCACTTGCTGGCACACCAGACACTTTGATGTATATTCAGCGATCTCCTTTTTCATATTATCCCACCAAAATTTTTCTCAGAGATCTCGATACATCTTTGTGCTCCCTGGGTGAATAGAGAAATTTGAACTATGTGCATTATCCAAAAGTTCCTTCTTCAGCTCTGGACTTTATGGAACACATAGTATTTTCCCAAATCGCACAATTCCTTCTTCATTAACATTAAACTCTGATGATTTCCCCTTTTTGATAGCTTCAACTTTTTCTTGAATTCCCACATCATCCTTTTGAGCATCCTTTATCCTTTCCAAAAGAGAAGGTTGAGCAATCATTTGTGAAATTATTGATGATGTTCCCTTCTTTATGATTCCCATGTCCATCTTCACCAATTCTAAGAAGATTTGATCCTTCTCAATTCTCATCATTGATAGAATCGCTGGGTCCTTTCTACTTAGGGCATCTTCCACCTTGTTCACTTTCCCAGGGTGGTAATGTATTGAACAGTAATAATCCTTGATGAGCTCTATCCATCTTCTCTGGCGCATATTAAGCTCTTTTTGTGTGAATATATATTTAAGACTCTTGTGATCAGTATATATCTCACATTTCTCCCTATAGAGATAATGCCGCCATATTTTCAAGGCAAAGATCACCGCCACCAACTCCAGATCATGCGTTGGATATTTTCGCTCATGGATTTTCAACTGCCTTGGGGAATAGGATATCACTTTATCATTCTGAATCAGCACACAACCTAAGCCCTTCTTCTAAGCATCACTGAATACCACAAAAATTTCCCCACTTATGGGTAAAGTGAGAAAGAGCGCAGTGATAAGCCTCCTTTTCAACTCCTTGAAGCTTTCTTCGCATTCATCACTCCAAGCAAACTTTACTCCCTTTCAAGTTAGCTTGGTAAGAGGGTTGTACAATCATGAGAAATTTCTCACAAATCGTCGATAATATCCAGCTAACCCCAAGAAGCTACGGATATCCATTACCGATGTTAGCCTAGGACATCCCTCAATTGCATATGTTTTGGAGGGATCCACAGATATCCCATTTCTTATGATGAATGGCCCAAGAATGAGACTTCCTTCATCCAAAACTCACACTTTCTATACTTTTCATAGAGCTTCTCCTTGCGAAAAGTCTCCAGTACAGTTATTAAATACTCCTCATGATCCTCCTTGGTTTTGGAGTATATTATAATATCATCTATAAATAATACCACAAATTTGTCTAGGTAATCTCTAAAGACTATATTCATCAAGTCCATGAATATTCTTGGAGCATTTGTGAGTTCAAAAGGAATTAAGATGAATTCATAGTGCTTGTATCTTGTACGAAAAGCAGTCTTGGGGACATCTTCCTTCTTCACCCTTACTTGATAATATCCCGACCGCAAATCTACCTTGGAGAAGTATTGTGCTCCATGCAACTGATCAAACAAGTCATCGATCCATGGTAGAGGATACTTGTTCTTTATCGTGATTTTGTTAAGTTAACGATAATCGATTCAAATCTGCATTGACCCATCCTTCTTCTTGATGAATAGGACTAGTGCACCCCATGGTGAAGCACTTGGGCATATAAACCCTTTATCTAGATTCTCCTGTAGTTGCTTCTTTAGCTCTTCAAGTTCCACGACAACCATTCTATATGGATTCTTGGATATTGGTAGTGCCCCTGGTATAAGTTCAATTGAGAATTCAACATCTATTCTAGGTGGAAGACCATGTAGTTCCTCGGGAAACACTTCAGCGAATTCCCTCACAATAGGCATTTCTTCAAGGATGGTTTCTTCCTTGGACTCAATCATCTGAGCCAGATATGCATGCTCATAGGGCAGTAATATCCATGATTGAGATGATGGAGCTAAAGTAGATTCATCTTCCTCCTTACATTTGTAAATAATGGGGGGTCGATTCTCTATATGGAGTGTGATTTCCCTCTCCCGACAATTTATGTCAGCTCTATATAAGGAAATCCAATCCATGCCAAGAATTTCATAAAATTCCACCATAGGGAGTATGACGAGGTTCGTCGGGAAATTCAATCCACATATTATAATAGGGGAGGACTTATATTCATGGGATGCAATGATTTC
Organism: Viscum album; assembly: GCA_963277665.1. Taxonomy (NCBI): domain Eukaryota; kingdom Viridiplantae; phylum Streptophyta; class Magnoliopsida; order Santalales; family Viscaceae; genus Viscum; species Viscum album. Next base: position 521,411,042 of record OY728141.1, read on the forward strand.
CCCATTTTCCGTACTCACCGACATCTTCACTTCCATGTTTTTTGGTGGTGTTAGGATTGTTCTACTAAACTTTCGAGATATAAAAGAATGCGTAGAACCTAAATCAAAAAGTACGTTCTCTATTCTTGAATGAATAACTAGCGTACCTATCACCACTTCGTTTTCGGGGTTCAATTTGGTAGAAGTGATGGAAAAAGATCTTCCTTGCTGCCTTGGAGGTTGTTGGTTGCCTCCGAAAACATTTGTATTAGAGCACTGATTTGTAAGATGCCCCGGTTCTTTTTAGTTGTAGCAATGAAAAATGATTTGAGGTTCAAACGGAGCGTTCCTCTCCTCTGTCGCAGCCACAGGTCTTTCTTGCCGATAGTTAACAACTAGGTTCCCTTCTCTTCCACACCTAAAGCATTTCCTCGCCCCCTTGAGGAAATTTCCAGGGTGCTTCTTTCCGCACTTTTGGAAAGTGGGGTGCTGGATATTCGTAGCACTGTTGGATTTATCCATCGGACATCTAGAATTGAATTACACCTTACGCTTCTTGTCCCCATGATAACCCTATGATTCCCTAATCTCCATTTCGACCTTGAGGGCACATCGGAAAATTTCCTCATTGCTGTCGAAGTCACGAATCGCTAATGCTTTCTGCAGTCTAGGCTTCAACCCACCAAAGAAGCGGTCAACCTTGCATTCGGGGGTAACAACAAAGACAGAAGCGTATCGTGCAAGCCTTGTGAATTTTTCCTCATACGCTCCAATATATTCTTCTTCTTTTTTCTTGAGGGAAAGGAAGCCCCTTTCCATCTTAAGCTGGAGGGTGTGCCGAAAATATTTATCGAAAAAAATCTTCCAGAAATCCTTCCATTCCAACGCCTCGATCTCCTCCTCAGGATTCTTATTTTTGATCAACGTCCACCATTGATCAGCTTCACCCTCCATACGATAAGCCGCCAGGAGAACCTTCTCTTGTTCATAACATTGAAGTATGGAGAAGATCTTTTCAGTGGAGTTGATCCATTGTTCAGTGATCGTGGGATCAGATGATCCACTAAAAGTAGTAAACCTTTGTCTCATGAAGCTCTCAATATCGACTTGTTATTTCTTAGGGGGGGGGGGGGGGGTTGAACATTCCTCTTAACCCGTGTTTCTATTCAAATCTTGAGTTAGCTGAGAGAGAAGCATGAAAAATTTCGCGATTCCCGCTCCCATTGGATTGGGCATCTCATTAGTACAGTCATCACACTGATCTTCACATCGGTTGTTAGCCCGAGTCCTCCTATTACCGGTCATTGGCTGGAATAAAAGGAAAGTTAGGGAGTAACACATAAAGGGTAATCCAAAGACAAAAGTTTATGACTTATAAATAAAATTTTATTTCTTTAACTCATCATTCTATAGGCTTCAACCTAGGCTTTTCATGATCTACTTTCTAACATATAATCTTAGGGGAGTTTTTTTAATTCCCTTAATAAGGGTTCATACTAAGATTTTGAATTTATCAAAACATACCCCCCAAGAGTGTTGTAACCAAGAGTGCAGAAAGTCCCATTGTCATGCACCAGTTCCCGTTCGAGTCTAGCTCAAAGCGGTTTTTTTAGGTTTTACCCCTAGGATATATATGTGCCAGAGCCGCCTCTACCTGCTCGTATCCAGACAGGGATGTATTTGTTTGATAAACCACTTACTCAGTACTTACCAAAACTTAGGGATATTTTTATTATACTTAGTCTTGTCTATAAGGCTTTACTAGGGTTTTATAATCATAATTCCAAAAATAACTAAACCTATCCTCTGATACCAACTATGACAACCCTGCTTTTATTACAAACTTAAACATGATTTATTACATAAACCATTCACTTGATAAAACAAGAATGATTGAGAGGTATAGTGTCTTTGGGGCCTAGGATCATTACATAACAACTTAAAACATGAAATACAACATCTTTATTGAAAACTTCCTTTACATGACCACTACATTCCCTCGTACTTAGCATTGCATGGGATAACCTGAGGACATGCATAAGAAAAGGGGTGAGCTATAAAGCCCAGTAAGGGAATAAACATGGAATACATGAGGAGTAAAATACATGTTAGAAAATAGGCATATAAATAGATCACAAGAGAAACTTGAACATAAAGGCATGATAAATCATGATAATCATAACATGGAAATGTGGCAACAACACTTAACATGGAATTATCATGAGCCAAGGCTCATTGCACATAGAGCATGAGTAAATCCTCATTGCACATGAAGCATGAGTAAAACCTAATTTCACTTGAATTATCATGATTCAACACCCATTTCACATGACGTATCATGATACTATACTTTACCCAATGCATTGGAGTGCTATAAGGGCATACCCTTCTTAAAAATTTCATTTCATGCATAAGTGTGCCACATGGATCATAAAACATGGATTCATAAAACATAATCATTTATTCCAAGATAAAGGAATGTGGAATTAATAAATGAAACTTTATAATCAATAAGTAAATGTTCATAAAGGTGAATACACTTGATGGAAAAATGGGCATGGTATTCACTACACAATGGCATTGGCTTAGAAAATCGGTGCGATTTGGGCAGCGTAACGGCGTGACATAAGAATTCATAAAAATGGTTGATGAGAGAGAAAGATGTTCCTCATCATATTTAAATGTAATGGAAAGTAGGGAGGTCATATAGATACATGTCCCAAAATTTTTAATGAAATTTAGATTCATGATACAAAAGTATTGCTTGAATGTAAATGAGGAGAGAGAAGTTCCATTGAGAATTTCGGCATAGTAACGTGTGTACATGGGAGGCATTTAATGAGAGAGAAAGGGGTCTCCCATAATTCAAACATAAAGAGGGAAGTATTAGGGAGGTTAAAAACCATACCCCAACATTAATAATTGAAATTAAAAGGGAAAAACAACTTAAAGAAAATTGGACAAAAACGAGAAAGGAAGAAAAAACCCTTACTTGGAAGTGTGCTTCCAAAGGCTTGAGAGAGGCTTGAGAGAGGCTTCTTGGGAGATTGGGTCACCTTAGGAGGATTATAGAGAGAGTAGGGAAGAGTTTGGATGAACTACAAAGGCTTTGAGTGAGGAGGAAGTGGGAGCTTGGGTGGGTTTATATAGGAAAGATGAAGGAATTCTTTATTATTTAGGTCTAGGACCCCTTACATTAAATTAATCCAAACCACAAACTAGACCATGGTTTTTGCCCATGGTTTTTGGAAAATGGAAGAAGAAAATAATATTTTATAAGGATATATTACGAACTTCTTAAAATAATAGGGTTTCTTATGTGGAGGTGAGTCACTCTCCCATGAAAAATAATTTAAAAAGACAAGGTGTTTAATAAGTCTTGAAGGGTCCATTAATGCTTTGAAAAGTAAGTCAAACAAACCAAAAATTAAATTATTTTAATGTTAAAACATATATTGGCCGAACATAAAGTTTATAGTATTTTATTACATCACTATTGGGTCATTATGATGTCATAAAACACATTATATATTTAAACAGTATTTAATTTTTACCCAAAAAATTGACTGTCTCAGAAAATTATGAAAAATTCACCGTTGAATAATTTTGACATCCTGATTCCAGAAATAAAATTTATTTTATCTAAATAATTTTCTAAATATTTTAATTTTCACTTTTAAAATAAAAACCGACATTTATCGAAAATTCACAGGTTTTGAAAAAAATGGCTTTCAAACCTTAATAAAAATTACAATTGCATTCATAAAATTATATGATCATTTATATTTAATAAAAATTAATTTAATAATAATAATATTATTTTATTAAAATATTATTTAATTCAAAAATCCATTAATTTAATAAAATATAAATCTTAATTAAATAATAACTAAAAACACTATTTGTACATTAAAAAACTATTTACATTGTATCAATGATAACAAGAAAGTATATTCATTATTATACACAAAAATAATGTACATGAACATAGTAACATCGATTTGTTACATAACCCCTTAAAACAGCCGCATAAGACCTAAGGGTAAGGTGTACGATGGTGACAGACTCTTGGGGTGACTCAGATAACATCGCTCGAGTGGTAATCTCTATCAACTTCCACTTTTCCTGTAGACGGCCCCGTTTGAGCTTGACATAATGAAGCTTAGCTTGGGCTTGGACAAGAGCGAAGCCTAAGGATGCCACCTCTTTTCCGAGCTCCGACAAATGGGATTTGTATGGATCAATTCTACTAGATGAGGCCATCTTTTCTTTTGTCTGAGTAAATTGGATTTGTTAAAGCCCTATATTTATACTAATCATGTGATCACTGTTCAACGACTATAAAAGTAACGGTCACAATTCTTAATATAAAACCAAATAATTTGACATTTTATATAAAATTTTTACATAAAGATACATTTAACTAGATCAAGAGGGATTTCCATTAATGAAACTTTGGGTCGTTACACGCGTGTTGTCAGAGAGAAGGCCTAGCCTTGCAAAAAATCTTTCTACAGGTGTTTCTTTTCCTGGTGTTATCTTTAGACCACCTCTTCCATATGCTACTCCCAAAACTTTTCATCCTACTCCAAATCCTATAGATAAAGGTAAATCCCCTCAGAAACCAAACCCTTAAGGATGGATTGTGTCTTTGATTGGGATTTGTCCTATTTTTGTTGACTGTACTCTTTTGATTCTTAATGGAACTCCTTTTTTATCTTCTCTCTATCTCTTTTTTTATAATATTTATCTTATTCCCTTCTCCTTTTCTTTTTTTCTAATCCCAAAATGGGGATAAGAGGAATACATTATTAATTTTAGGCAGAGAAATTATGGCATATGACACATGGCATGTACTCAACATAATACATTTATTGATGGGGAGCTTTGTTTTAAAAACTCAAACAAGGGAAAGCTTTGGTTATATTGATTAATCTCATTCAGTGAAGTATATGCTAATTCCAGTTATTATTATTACTTATATTTACATGTATGCCATAATTTATAATTATCAAAAAGGGGGATATTGTTGGACGCTCTATGTTATAGTCATTTTTATAATAAAAAATAATGTCAATATACATATCCTACTATTTCATTCCATTTAATATCTCTAAGTAAATCAATTACGTCACACAGAACAATATTTTTTTCATAAGTCAATAACCTTTATTTATGAATCAATATGTTTAAAAGTTTATTTTTACACATATTTTTAGATGTCACTTAATCTAGCAATGTTATGTGTAATATAGACACTTCATAAATTTCTCATAGTTCCTGACACCGATAGTATGCTTAACACACCGTTGTTCGACACACTGATGCTCGACACATTGATGCTCAACACACCAATGCTCGACACACTGATGCTCGACACACCGATGATCGACACACCGATGCTCGACACACCGATGCTCCACCCACCGATGGTCGACACACCGATGATCGACACACCGATGCTCAACACACTGATGCTCGACACACCGATGCTTGACACATCGATGCTCGACACACCGATGCTCGACACACCGATGTTCGACACACCAATGTTCGACACACCGATGTTCAACACACGAATGCTAAAAGACCGATGATGACACACCGATGTTTGACAAACCGATGCTGACAAACCGATGCTGACACACCAATGCTGACACACTGATGCTAACAGACCGATGATGACAAACTGATGCTAACAAACCGATATTGAAAGACCAATTATGACACACCAATGATGACAAACCAATGTTGGTAGACCAATGATGATAGACCGATACTTATGACTCACTGATAATCATAAATAAATATTTCAAATTTATTAATTCAAATTTATTTCTAACAGTAATATTTAGACAAATTAACGTTTCTTACATTATTTAATGTTTTCTATAAGACTATCCATAGAAAGTATGAGGTATATGCATGTGGGGAGATATTGATGCCTACTGGACCTTGAAGTATTAAAGGATTCAGCTCAAACTTAAAATAGACACGCTGGTAACCCTCTAGAAAAAAGGCTAGCTGTGCGAATATAAAAGATATTGAAAATAGAAGAACTCAAAGCTTGAGTGTACAAGGAGTTTAATATTACAAGAAGAAATCTGCTAAATCTTGCTAAACATCCTCACATAGAAGAGATAAACCTTTTCACACCTGTAAGCTAGATTATAGAGACTATGATACTCTGTTTTGGAGCCAACTTCTAGAAGAGGGATCAAATATCATTTTCTCTACATCCATTGAGTCCAGAGCTTTATTGCACAACACACAGAGATTTCTGAACTCTATTCTTCTTTTATAACCATGTTGTGATCTTGTGTTTACTTTTTGAGTAGTGTGTGCATTTGTTTGTGTCACTTACATTGTATCCAGAGCATAACTGGAGGATACTAAAATATCCTCACACTCAATCCCTTTTTAATCTTGTATCCCACGTAGAACTGCAGAAGAGATCATGTCTGATCTGTTTGTTAAGTTTTCCCATGAATAAATGTGGTAGAGGTCAAGTGTGACCTAGATAGCCCTGAGTGCTACTGTGAACCCTAATTCAGGGTGTGGATCAAAAAGTTAATTAATATAAACTTCTTGGTGGCAGGTGATCACCAAGTGGAGAGAACTAAGTCTCAGATTGAGATTAAACCTCTTGTTTTTATCCACTATGTAGTTTGTCCTATTTTTTTAATCTGATATGTTTTTAATTAATTTCACATTAAGATAAACTAAACTTTGACATTTAGTTTAGAAAGTGTTTATATTTGTTTTGAATTAGTAGAACAGTTTCAAAAGTTTGACTAATCTTTAGATTGGTAAATCTAAGAACTAATCAATCTTCTAAGAAATTAATTGAACATTGATAACTTTTGTAAATTCACTACAAACTGACTTCGATTACTTTAATTAGGGGTGTTCTTTTAAAGAACCATTTTTAATATAAATTTTTATAGATACTCAATTCACCCCCCCTCTTGAGTGATCTACTCCGACCAACAATGGATTACTTACTAGTATGATTAGTATGCCTACTATGCTTATGATATTTACCGATCCATAGTAATTAGGCCTACCGTGTCTATTTTTACTTTGAAATTTTTAGGGAAATATTTTGGTGGGATTTATTTTAAGAATATTATTATAATAAACCCTAAATGATTTAAATTAAAAATTTGAATATGATTATGAACAAATACATGTCTTTTAAATTATATATTCTATATCCTTTTAAGATATTCTAATTAGATCATTTTCTATTGTCTCAAACCTCTCACTCTATCATCTCAAACAACTTTTTTTTACCTCCCATTTTCAAACCCTCAAAAATATCAAATTGAATTAGAATGGTGATAATGAAGCATTTATTGGAAAATTATTTTCTATTTCAGTAACCTCCTTCTGAGAAGTCAAAGAAGATGAAATACAGCTTGAGTACTTTGATAGAGCTAAAGAACCCACATCTAGTTAAGCATACAATTTCAGAAGAGAAAGAATTCAATGCTCGATGGTTGAAGTCGAACCAGTTTCTAGTCTAAAATGTTATTAAGAAACAAGGATGGGATGAATGATTTAAGGAAAATGGAAGACCCTTCCATCCAAACCTTCTTAAGGAATTTTATATGAATCTTGAATTATTTTCTAAATAGAATAAGGATAAGGTAAAATAAAGTATCAATAGAGAAGTTTTCAATTTTTTTCAAAGTGCTAGGTGAAATGTTTGGGCATACCATACAATGATGAGTATAAAAATTATAAAAGTTTGTGTCATATTAATCAACCAAACTCTAAGTTTGAGAATTACCTATACAAACTCAATGGGAACATAACTCCCAGAAGACCCACTACTATTGTTCTAAGTGGTGAATGAAAACTCCAAGTTAAGTTCATTCAACATGTTGTTTGTATGAGGAAACAATAGTTCAACATTCTGATACATCAAGATCTATTTTTCCTATTTTTGATGAATAATGGTGTTCAGATCAATATTTGTATATTTTTAACAATTCATATATTTGATATGTGTAAGTGAGCATCAAGGTTTAACTCTTTATCATACCCTAAATTAAATATTACTCTAATAGAGTAAAAATGGATAGTTTCTTAGGAATAGGAAAAAATAACTGCTTATGATAGATTCTGTCTTAGTAAAAAGATTTGTAAGATAATTAAAGTTAACTATAACCCTTGGAAACAAGAATGGGTATCTAACCTAGAGAAATTGTACAAACAATTTAATCTAATTAAGTGCTCAGTTAGGAAAAGAGATATTATAGATCCTAATATTGAACCTAATGAAATTGTAGAGTACTCTATTGATATTATTTATACTACTGAATAAGAATAAGAGGAAGTAAGTAACACATAATAATTTATTAAATAAGAATAAGTTTCTGAAGAAGAGGAAGAATAAGAAACAAAAGATTTTGATCTTAATGAATAATCTCAGTTAGGATTTGAAGATGAGCCAGTGTGGGTGATTATCCACTGAATGAGGATAATATTAATTGTTAATATATATAATATTAATGTTATTTATTATTCATAAAAACCATTTTAGTGAATTTTACACTTTGAACATTAATTCACATTATGATTGTAATTCCCTCTTAAAATGCACTATTACATAGTACATTTTTGAACACCTTATAAAATACAAAATGGTCTTGATTTTATTTTAATATTTTATTTTCAAGTATCCCATTATATAAGGAACAATTAATTATTTTGGATCACTTGATGATTCACATTGGAAGACCAAAAAAATGGGCTTTCATGCCAACAAATTCTGGGAAAAGTAAACTAGACATCATCCCAATAAAGAGACTATAACGGACAAGATAAAAGTACAATGATTCTAAAAAGTAACTTAAGATAGAGGAAATCATGGGGAACATTTCATAAAAAAGTTATAAGATCTAATTAGGATGTTTTAATGGAGTTATAGGCGGACCAAGTATAAGATGAAATTTTGGGCTAGATTCTATGGACCAGAAAAATATCTCACCAATTTAATCATATCTCAGAAACCACAAATTATTTTGGGATGAAATTTTACAGAGAGTTATAAGAAATCTGGATCTTCATTTTTATCCTCTATGTACCACTCCAATTCAGACATCTAAAAGCTCATCTAGGCACCTCTGTTCGGTGGATGTAAACTTGCTGAAACTTCAGGTTAAGGGTGGAAAAGTATGTTCTCCCTTACTTTCCACCACCCTAAGCCTACCACCATTAATTGAGGAGACTTGTACAGATTTGGGATCGACTGAAGGATCCCAAAATTCCTATTTAAGGTAGTGTTTTTGGGGTATTTAATCATCTGGGAGCTTTGTTTTCATTGTAATGTTATTATTCCAATTTGTCTTTGTAACGTTCTTCTTTCTCATGTAAGTTGTTCGAATCACCTTAGTTCTTAATAAGATTTCTTTGTTTCCTATTTTTTTATTATTATTACTTTTATACCATTACCTTATGGTGTGAATTTATTCACACCATACCTTGTGATATTCTTCACACAACGGTGGAGTGATTGCTTTCTTTTTATTGTTTTTTTACTTTTCCAATTCCTCCCTCACGAGTATACTTTCCGCTTCCATTGAAACCATAGAATAAATTTAAGGATAACTATTTTATGGGTTGATACAATGGAGTAGAAATAGGATGTATTGGATGTTATTTCTCAATCTCTAAATGTTATTGATTTCTTTTACTTGAGTTTCTTTTATTCAAGGATTTTATCTCTTCCTCTTCCTTATTGAATTTTATCGCCCCACTTTTATGTGCTAATAAGATATTTTACCTTGGAGTGCTCATGAAAATGATCCTACAAGTGTATAGGTTATTAGCATGTATGTTTTTGAAGGTGTTTAACCATTAAGTGATGAGGTTAGTTTTAATTCATTAAATGAACCCTACTTGAGTTAATGAAATTGAAATTATTAAAAAAAGGGAATTCATCCAATCCACCCCAATTGATAACCTAGGATCAAATCATTATTTTAAATTTGAGTTCACTTAAGTCTCTTAGAGTTCACTTAAAACTATATAAAATCAACCCAAGTTGGCCACTTCATATCCAAAAATCTTCCGTAGAATGTACGTGTCTATAAGTTTCTTTTTAGGTCTTTGAGGATTTGACAACCTAAGCTAAGCTAAAAGAGACCAATTAAACCTAAAAACTTGGGTAAATTTGGGTGAGACCAAATTTTGGCACCGTTGCCGAGGACCCAAGTAAGTCATCTCAACAACCATTCTATTCTTCCCCATTTCTTCTTTTCTTACCCTATATATCTTTTCACATCCCTGATTTCACTACTATGGAAATACCTTTTGAAAAAAATCCTAACATGGGGAACCTCTCCCTACTTTGAATACCCCACACCAAGTGTGTTATACAATGAACATCCTAGTTTATATTTGTGGGATAATCAACAACCTATTAAGACACAATGTTTTAACTCCTATTATCCACAAAACATTCCAACCTATAATGAATTCAAATCCCAACAAGGGAAATATGAACATCCTTCTATGGAATTCCAACAACTTAATTATCCTCATAGAATATACCATATATCTCAACCCCTTAACTATCACGATCCAAAACCATTATTTGAGAAATTGTGTCAACAAATGAAGATATTTAATTCTGAGGTTTCATCTTTGATATTAGAACTACAATGCATTAATACTTGTGAGGAACTCATCCCTACATTGACTGTCCCTTCCATAACCTTATGTGGAGTGTCTAGTTTCCCAAAAACCTCTCATGAATTTATTAAAGAACCAACCTTTGGATTTTTTTTAGAGGAATTAAATCAAGAATTTTTTTAAGGATCTTTAAATCAGGAAAAAATTTATTTCATGTATTCACAAGATGGAAATTTGACATTGTGGATTGAGTGCCCCTATTATAGCTCCATTGGTGATTTTTTAGAAACACAAATCACTGAAACATTAGAATAAATCACAAAAATTTAGTCTATACCCATTCCTAACACCAATCTTTCCAATTTTGTGGTTGAATCTTCTGTTCAAAAGGAACCAATTCTGTTGAGAAATTTAGAAAATGAAACTAAGTCAGATTCAAAATCTCAACCTGTGTCTGAATGTCCTATCCAAACCAAGATCAAAATTATTATGCTTCATTTTCCACTCAAGTATCCCTTAATAGGGTATAACCATGAAGTTTCAGTTGTAATTAATTCTTCTATTAAAACCAAAAAATTTGTAATGATCATTGATGGATTAGGAAATACTACAGAGGAAACTGGATCAACCATTTCTAATATTCCTTGGATTTTCCCACTCATGGTAGAACAAAGGTTTGTACATGAAAATAATTATAAACAAAGAATCAATCTAAATAAAGTATAAGTGGATAAATATGGTCTCTTTAAAATGTTTAAAGTTGGTATTGGGTAAGTTGGGGGGATTCATGTCGAGCTAACGATGTTAAAAAAAAGTGCTGCATGGGAGGAAACCCGTGGTTTTTATGTTTCCAATCTTTTTGAATCATCTTTATTTTTCAAATAGGATCAATGAATCATTTTGATATTTAAAAAAAATTGACTGTTGACCTGTTCTTCTATTATGAGTATGGATGGGTATGAAAGGGGAGCGCCATATTCATCTGTGTCACATGGTGTGATCCTTGAGTAATACCTTACCCATAAATTTTAAAAGAAGACAATGTATCATTAGTTCATTTTATTTTTATGTGTTTGTAGGTTAAAATAAAAAAAATATAATAAAAAAATTAAAAGGACATGTCGTAGGTCATGGGGAAAACCCCATCACAACCGGCAAAGCTGCGGGGACTCGAAGCTAGGACCGAAGGGAGACAGGGGTGCGTGATTACCACTGACCTATAGCTTATAGTGCTTCCTTATTCTATATTTTTTGTATATATACTTATATTTTAATTTTTTTATTATATTAATAAATATATATATCTATATATATTGTATTGTATTGTTTTTTTGTTTTTTTTCTTTTTCCACTAGGGAACTCTACAAGTGACATGGATATCAAAGGACTAAATTGGAGCAGCAAGAACTTCAACTTCAACCATCAGGTTACTTCATTCCATGATCCTCATATTGCAAATTACTTTTAGAACTCATGTCATCCACCTCTAACCCCTTCTCAATTTTATTTTCTTTAAACATCAGGGATAGTTTTATTCTAAGTTGGGGGGTGAAAAGAAAAAAAATTAATTAATTTTGTGTGCATAAAAAATTGTATGGAAGGAAAAATTTCTTTAACCTTGAACATGATAATACACATTGCGCACTTTAAAAATGAATATCAAATAATTTAGCATGCCCTTATTCTTATTTTAATCCATGTATAATTTTATGAGCATAAATTTTGGAAAGTGTGGTTGTCTAATGTGAAATTTCATCGTTTATATTTTCATCCAAATAAAAAAATATCACAACACATGTCCTTTGGATAGTGGGGTATTATTTTGAGTTCATGTGGTCCCCTAAATAAATAGCACAGGTTTGGTGATCATTTTAGTTTTAATATGAGAATTCAATAACAAAAAAATTAAAAAAAACAATAAATTTGAACGTAGAGAAATGAAATGACCTAATGTGTGGCTTTCAGCACTTGGGGATCATGACTATATAGTTGTCTGGACCATCGTCAGTAATTTTATCTATACTTGTGGTAATTTGACTTTTTTTTTGAGTGAGTTAACTCGAGATGATTCCCGAGTATGTGGGATTAATTTGGTGCCCTAAGGTCTTTGAGCCTGGGGGTCATCATCAAAGTCTCGCTAAATGAGTTGACTCTATTGAGTGCAATTTCAATTACCATGGAAAAGTTTCAAAAAAAAAACAATAAAAAACATAAAAAAATTGAATACTCATCTTAATATTGAAATGTGATTCCACCTAGTGCTTCCACCATTTTCCTCTTGAATAAAAATTAACCCCCATGTCTTTTGTGACACACAACACATCATCATACTTTATTGAAATTGGATGAAATATGGCGATGAATTTGAACAAAGGAATCAGATTGGTATTGAGATCTACTTATGAAACTATCTTGTATTAAAATATTTTTATGGGTTTCATGATTTTTTGGTATAAGGGTTCTTGGTGATGAATGTGTATTAAAAAGTTTTGGGAAAAGGGAATTCGAATTTCATTTTGTTGAGATACATTTTGCTCAGGACTAGAAAAACTCAAGTTGGGGTATGTGATTAGCCACTGAATGAGGATAATATTCATTGTTAATATATATAATATTCATGTGCTTTATTATTCATAAACACCATTTTAGTGCATTTTACACTTTGAACATTTATTCACATTATGATTGTAATTCCCTCATAAAATGCACTATTACATGGTACATTTTTGAACACCTACTAAAATACGAAATGGTCTTGATTTTATTTTCATATTTTATTTTCAGGTATCCCATTCTATAAGGAACAATTAATTATTTTTTAGAACTTGAAGATTCACATTGGAAGACCACCAAAATGGGATTTCATGCCAACACATTCTGGGAAAAGTAAACTGGACATAATCCCAATAAAGAGACTTTATAGGCCAAGATACATTCCTAATGATTCTCAAAATTTATCTGAAGATATAGGAAATCATGTAAAACATTTAATATAACAGTTAAAAGAGCTAATTTGGATGTTTTAATGGAGTTATAGGCGAACCTAGTGGAAGATGAAATTTTGTGCTAGATTCTATGGCCCAGAAAAATATCTCACAAATTTAATCATATATCAGAAACCACAAATTATTTTGGGTTGAAAATTTTTAGAGAGTTATAAGAAGTTAGGATCTCCATTTTTCTCCTATATGTACCACTTCAATTTGTCCATATAGAAGGTCATCTAGGCGCCTCTGTTCAGTGGATGCAAGCTGGCTGCAACTTTGGGTCAAGGGTGGAAAAGTCTCCTCTTTCTTACTTTATACCACCATAGAACTACCAAAATTAATTGAGGAGACTTGTACAGATGGGGGATCTACCCAAGGCTCCAAAAATTTCTATTTAAGGTAGTGGTGTTGGAGGATTTAATCATCTGGGAGCTTTATTTTCATTGTAATGTTATTATGTCGATTTGTCTTTGTAACGTTCTTCTTTCTCATGTAAGTTGTTCAAATCACCTTAGTTCTTAATAAAATTTATTTGTTTCATATTATTCTATTTTTATTATTATCACTTTGATACCATTACCTTAGGATTTTAATTTATTCAAACCATACCTTGTGATATTCTTCACACAACGATGGAGTGATTTCTTTCTTTTTATTGTTTTTTTACTTCTCTAATTCCTCCCTCATGAGTCTACTTTCCACTTCCATTGAAACCATAGAATCAATGGAGGGATAAATATTTTATGTGTTTATCCAAGGGAGTATAAAGGGAAAGTATTGGATGTTATTTATAAATCTCTAAATGTTATTGGTTTCTTTTACTTGAGTTTCTTTTATTCAAAGATTTTCTATCTTCCTCTTCCTTATTGAATTTTATCGCCCCACTTTTATGTGCTAATAAGATACTTTACCTTGGAGTGCTCATGAAAATGATCCTACAAGTGTATAGGTGATTAGAATGTGTTTTTTAAGGTTTTTAACCAGTAAGTGATGAGGTTAGTTTTAATTAATTAAATGAATCCTACTCGATTTAATGAAATTTAAATTGTAAAAAAAGGAAATTCATCCAATCCACCCCAAGTGATAACCTAGGATCAACTCATTCTTTTAATTTGAATTCACTTAAGTCTCTTAGAGTTCACTTAAACCCATATAAAATCAACCCAATTTGGCCACTTAATATCCAAAAACAATCCATAGAATGCACGTGTCTATAGGTTTCTTCTTAGGTCTCTGACGAATCGACAACCCAAGCTAAACTACAAGCAAACTCTTAAACCTAAAAACTTGGGTAAATTTGGGTGAGACCAGTGGGATAAATCAGTTGGTTCTAATGCCGATGGGTATAGGTCAAAGTGATCTCCTATTATTGGAATTAACCCTAGACAAACATTAAAAGATACACCTTTTAAAGGGGAGTAGTCCCATAAATCTTTTGAATTGGGCTTAAATTATCCTAGTTCAAATGATGAATATCATGGAGGTTGTCCACCTGGATATGGTGGACCTTCCACTCTCTTTGTTCAAAGAACCTTGGAAGGATATTTTATTGATGATGTTGATATTCAATAGAAAATTTAAACCTATCAATTTTTTTATCATGAGGACATTATTGAGGATTAATATAATGACATAGTTGAATTTTCTACTAGAGTTGAGGACTAGACTATGGGAAATAGTCTAATAGAGAGTTTATATGAGGTAAATGCTAGGAATTTAGCTAGTGATCTATCTTCTTTTACTCATACAACTTTTATTCCATAATCCTATTATATCACTAAGGATTAAAAAGTTGTATTTAAGTTAGATATGTTGGGGATACTTCAACACACTTTTAATAACTTTCATTACTCTTTAAACAATTTAAGACAAGAGGATATTTCTGAATCAGTTACCAGGTTCATCAATCATATCTATACCAATTTAATTTCAGAATATAAATGATACAAAATGAGATTAGAGATATGATATCTTAGATGAGTACTCTTCAAGATGATTTATCAGATATGATGATTCAGATGGACCAAAGATTCATGAATACAGTATTTTAGCTAGCTCTTGTATGTTCTGTTACTCTAGTTGATGAAGAAAAAATCAAACCATTTATTTGGGATTACCTTCAAGTTTTATATAAATAATTTAGTAAGACACATGAATTTTTGTATGATGGGTTTTAGACCCATGCTCCAAATACCCTCACTTTGGTTCATGAGGATTCCGAACAAGCTAGTTAGGACATAAAAACAATCAAAAGGGAAATTGATTATTATCTCAATAGGATCTTTACAAAGTCAGATTTGAAAGGGTTGTTCCGAAATCTTACTTTGGATTTAAAGATTCCCCCACTGACTCAATATTTTAAGTCTCAAGTTGAGAATCTTAAAGCTATGAATCCTATTTTGGAAGCCTTCATGGAAAATCGAGATGATTTCCTTCATGCCTTGGAGCATGGTTCTTGAGATGTCAGTGAGTTTACCTAGTTGATGGAAACCTACATTTATACCTCTCATACTGCTATCTTATATCCCTCATACATTATAATGTATCAACTTATAACCTCCTATACAATCAATCCTTTTATCCTCACTCCTTCCCAATAATTTTAGTAGCTTAGACCATTTTCCCAGTGTGTGGTTATTGGAGCCCCTATATCTTTATTTGCTTTTGATACCACTTATACTCCTGCCTCTAATTATAAAGGAAAGGATCCTATTCTTCCTATAGATATTAGAGATGGCCCTTAGTCAGATTCAAATTAGGATTTCTAATAAGGATTTATTTTCCTCTATTTATATTATTCTATTGTACTATCTTTTGATATATTAATGTAATAATCTATTTATTCTCTTATTTCTCACTATATTTATTTTGGATAATATCAAAAGGGGAAGAATACAAATAAATTGAAATTCATTGAATTAATAATGTGAAACATGGGAAGAATAATTTGACCAATTAACATTCATTGAATGTGGAAACCCTTTGCATAATTTCAGAAACTAATTAAAGTTATTTCAATCCTTTGAAAATATTATTTTGATGCATTCAATTCTATTAAATTTACATGTCATGATTTTTGATCATCAAAAAGGTGGATATTTTTAGATTAGACCAGAACCTCTTTATTTTAATGATCCAAATAATGTTTATCTTATAAGTAATGTTTTTTATGTTTTAATTTAGAAAATGGTTTATTAGAAAAAATTAAAAAATGGATAAATATAGATATTACCATGAAACCTTACCATGTAAAGGTTAGGTGACCATATCACCTTACCACACATTATATTTCACCCTATAATATGCACACAATCGGCTTACCGTGAGATAGATTACCAAAATCTATCTAATTCATGAGCTGACCACACGATGAAGTATCATCTTACCTCAAGTCAAAGATCATATTACTGTAAGACAAATATAACCTTACCATAAGAAGGAATCTACCTAACTGCATGAAGAAGTCAAGTTAACGCTCATAAAGTGATATGTTGAATGTATGTTTCTAATGTTGTGACTGCATGGAGAGTTGATCTAAATGTATGAAGAGTTGAGATGACCACATGAAGTGATGAACCAACCATATCACCTTGACACATCAACCTAACATGACAAGTTTCCATGAGCATAGATGACCGTACTTTAAGTGAAGACATCTCACCATGTATAAATTAGTAGTGGAGCATTTAAAATCTCCAATGGATAGTTTTTTGATGCATTAAATGAAGCATCTGTGAATTTAATTAAGGATGATTAATCTACAAAGGATAATTTTGTTGAAGGTATATTTAAAAATATTCATTCGGTCATGAATAAATAGATGATGATTCACTATTGAGGACATTGGATGTTACATAGAAAATAATAGAGGATTTCTATGAGAGTTCCTTCCATGAAACTTTGTTTTCCTAAACTTACTAAAAAAACTTGTTTGATATCCTTCCAAATACAAACTTAAGGTCTCAAAATAATTGAATCATCATGGATTGAGCCGTATCACACTTTATATTCATCTATATCTTTCTCTTTCCATTTTACGCTTCACCTTTGAATAGTGTGTTGTTATAATTTATTTATCTATACAAACTGTTTATTTTTCTTAAATTGATAATACTTGATATTCTCTCAAAATTTTTATTTATATTTCAATGAGTAACTATGGAAGAGGTCCTGCATGGACTGTATTGTTTTTCATCCACAAAGAATTGTGGAAGTGTCTTTGTGCCTAGTTAGTCTTCTGTGTTGTTGATTGTAAAACTTGATCTAGGTTGTAGATTTGTTTATTATTATAATAAACTTCTTGAATGATGGTGATTTCCTTGTGGAGGTGATTAAGTCTCTGCTAGAGACTGAACTCCTTGTTTATTTCCACCATGCATTTTTTCAAGTGTTGTTGCTTTGAACTGAAAATAAATTTATGTTTTTTAATCTGTAAACAAAACTATAATTTGACAGTTAGTCTTAATTTGTGTTTATGTAAAGTTTTTGATTAATTAATTTAGTTTCAAAAGTTAAAGTGATTTCAAATATTTTTTTAACTTAATCTTAATCACACTTTTGAGAAATTATCTGAAAGATCAAATTTATATACTTATACTGTTTTGATTAACTAAATATTTTTATTAATTTGGGGGACATAGTTTTAAATTTATTTAAACAAAAATTTATATTGGGAACTCAATTCACCCCCTCTTGAGTTACTCAATTTGAACAATAATACCAGATGGAGAAAGCTGATTCAAATGAATAGAGGTAATCAGACAGAGTACAAGATACTGAGGTGATCTAACAAAGGATGAAACCAAATGGTTGTCTGATTTTTTTCTCATATATACTAGATAAAAATGTTTAGACAAAGAAAAACCAGGAAATAATTTTCTATTCTTCAAATTACCAAATTTCATGATCACTAAAAGTTCTCATGGTCTATGCTAATTTCACTCAAGAAGTTCCCGAATAAAGATAGTTTATAAAAATTTGAAGTTATAAAATGATGAATCTTTAGTATGTATTGTAACACCCCGAGCTTCCATGATACGCTTCTCATTCAATAATGCAATAGCTTGCATTGTACGCAACTTCGAGTTCTAACACACCGCAACTAATCAAAGTAGCCGTTATGAATAGTAATAACCACTTTTTAAATTTATAGAAATTTTATATTTCAAAATGGACTTCATTTTTGGATTCGGAATATCAAAATTAGCCTATGTTGAATTTTTGGTATTTTTCTGAGAACTTCTAATTTTTTATGAATAGTGAAAAATACTTAAAAACAACTTTTTTAATAAAAATAATTTATAGTGATAAATTATACTATTTAGTGGTTTTAAAGTATAATTAGAATATATTTTTACCATTTTATCCAATGGTGTTCATTAGAATTAATTTAACATTGAAATTGGACATAAACAATTGCCAATCTTTTGATATAAATTGTTTCTTAAAAACACGCTATTTGTTGTGACAGAGGGAATTAATTATAAAATTAATTAATTCAACTTATATGTTTGGAATTTTTTAAAATATACATCATTTTTGAATTTGAAATATCAATTATAGCTTAGGGTAAAATTTTGGCATTGTTCTGAAAAACTTCAACTTTTGATGAATAGTGAAACCACTAAGTGGTAGTTAAATAACTGATTTTTCGTTTAAATGAAATATTACCACTTCTGTGATTTGATTTTAAAAAATCCTACATACATGGTTGTCATTAATAAGTAAAATTTGGTTCAATGAGATTAAAATAATTTTTTGGTGAATAGTAACTTTTAAGTTCTTAATCGCGATTAGAGGTAATTAGTGTAGTTTAAGGTAAAAATAATGTTTTAATAATATGAGATGAGATTGACACTTGTCCTAATCCTATTGGATGAGTCATATCCGACCAATACAACCCATTGGTCAACATGGGGACCCCATGGAGCCACTTTGGTTGGAAAATGACATTAATATATATTTATTTAATGTTAAAATTAAATTGACACAAACATGAGTTGTTTTACTAAAATAGTTTTTAAGTGGGGTTACACAAGTCCAAATTTTGACTATAAATATTCATTATAAATCTAAAAATATTTCCTACATAATAGTATTTTTTTTATAATTTTTAGACATTAAATAAATTAAATTATTTATGACATCATGATGATGTAGTGATGACCTCATTATTTAACGATTTTAATAAAATGAAAATATAATGTAAAATACAAGGCTTAAACTTGTCCAAAGACTAATGTATGGGTATCTTTAGAACCATTATCACCTTATCCTAGAATTATATAAGTGTGGGACCTTTATAATCCGAAAATCATTGTATAATAATGTAAAATTTACTTACTTTCCAAGAGTGCCCCTCCTCTCCTATTATAAAAGGCCCCCACCTCTACCACCTCATTCACACTTTCAAGCCATTTGTCTCAGCCAACCTCTGCCCAAATACTCTCCCAACTTTCCCCCATTACTCCTAGAATCCTCACTTTGGGCAGAACTCTTCCCAAAGAAGCCTTTGTCTCAAATCAAAAAGAGTTACCCGATTTTAAGGTAATGTCTTCTCTAATGTTGTTTTGTTTTATTTTTATTCTCCAACCCCCTAAACTCTTTTTATTCATTTCTTTTGTAACAACACCAGTTTCCTAAATATACTAGGATGTTGATATAAGAAGTATTTGAGCTACACTTACACACACATACATCTAATGGTTAAAGAACATACGGTTTCTGTGGATGGCGAATTTCTGCCTCACGAAACGATGATTGTTCAACACTCATATAACACCTTAAAAGGTGGCCATTAAGATGTCACTATATTTATATATGATATATAATATGTTTATGTTTTACTTATGATTCTGTATTTCTCATTTATGGCATAATTTATGATTTCCATTATGGGTAAACGCGATAATTTCATTTTAGGAAGTGCGGACTACCGCCCCCTCAAAGTGATTTGAATCGTTAATACCATATGTGGGATGTATAAAGGATGGAGTAAATGGTATTATACACTATATTATACTGGAATTATATTATACCTTTATATAATTATGATTCCATTCCAGAAAATACGAAATAGAAATGGAAGTAGCGTTCATGCGTACGTACGGCTTACCGTCTCCATGAACGGTGCATTTCATTTCTTACCTCTAAATGTTACGTAATATTATAAATGAATGTATATACTGGATATATATGATATATATGAAATCTAAATCATGAATATAATTCTGGAGATAATGGATATTCTACCACATAAACAACTTGTAATTATAAGAAGTTTATTGTTGACTCAAGTACCAAAGATCGACAAAACGACCGTTATTAACTTAAATAATTACATAATGATCATATCATTGTAATAAGTGATATAAAAAGGATAATTAAATTGAAAATGGTTCTTAATAAGGTATATATTAACTCTAGTTTATTATTCAGGAGGTTAAAGAACGGTTGAGTCAAGTCAGACACGAGGTAAGGGAATTCCTTAACCCAACTTCCATTCTTTGGGTTAATCTCCTACTATCAAATTAAGTCATGATATTATTATGTCCTATCTTGTATTTTTACATTATTTATGTGTACTTATAGTGAATACACATTATAGATGTACTTTATTTTAAAAAAAATGATCTTTTTAAGGACTTCGTCTCAATCCCCTTTCATTGAGGCATATTTGGTTTTATACACAACTTTCTTTTATACGGTGTATAAACCCATTTGACTTTTACGTTTATTCAAAAGGAATCTTTTTTATACGAAGCATTTTGCTAAAATACAAAAGGTAATGTTTTTCTTTCCGTACTTATGCGGCGACAACGACTTCTCCACCACCGTGACCATTATTTGAGTTTCGGCTTCCTCTACAAGCCATCATTTTTTTAATGAAAAATAAATACAAAGTTTTAACTTTCTTTTATTTTGGTATTGAAAATGGTTTTGAAAGCGTTTTTATTATATCAATGTGTTGTATTGATATCTTGTGATTGAAATGTGGAAATTCTATGTTTCCTTTATGCATGTTTTATGTGATACGATTATGTTATGGTTTATGATATGTTTAAACCTATTCATATGAGGAATGTATTGGACTTAATAAGTGACGGGTGGAGCCCGCTATAGCTCCTCGATTCATCGGTAGGTCTCATGAGACAACTAGACGTGGAATTGGCCGAGTCCCTTTCCCAATTTGATTTATGGTTTTGGCCGAGGCCTTAATCATTTTAGACGTCTTGGCTGAGGCCTTGACAAAATGTTTCAGAATGTCTGGCATTATACATTCCCTCATTATGAAAGTGGTTATTGATATTGCATGTGATTATTCGACCAGTAGAATATCCATGTGAATAAGTAAATGGAATTACCTCATTTTACTTTTGCCATATTATGTTGAAGTTCATGTTTAAAAGGCTTTTGTTTTATTTATACATTGCCTAAATTGTTAATGTTTATTTATGAAAGCTTCCGCAATATTGTTATCCTTACTGAGCATCTGAGCTCACCCCTTTCAATGTTTTAATATTTTCCAGGATGTGAAGAAGTATTTTATGAATGACCTGCAGGGATAGTCAGAAGAGGATATGAGTGTGGACTATGAATACTTTGTTATTAGTTTTTCACTTTATGATGTAATGTAAGACTTATGAATGTATCTAGTGTTTCCAAGGCTACTAAACTAATTGGTATTTCGAGAGTTGATCTTTTGTGATCATGCCAATGTTACGAATTAATGCACCGACTCTGGGTAGCTGGGGTCGGGGCATTACAGTTGGTATCAAAGGCAGTTTAGTACTAACCTTGGAAGCTAGATTTAGATAAACTCTGATTAGAGCACATAGACCAAAGATAGACTTTGAGGATTAGTATAGAAGAGCTTCCTAGAATTTTGGTATTATAGATATGTTGTGAGTTTTCTGAGCAATACATCCCTGTCTGGATACGAGCAGGTAGAGGTGGCTCTGGCACAGATGTATCTAGGGGTAAAACCCGAAAACACCGCTTTGAGCTAGACTCGAACGGGAAATGATGCACGACAACGGGCCTTGCTGCACTCTTGGTTACGACACTCCCGGGGAATATGCTTAGGATAATTCTCATTTCTTTACAAAAAACCATGAAGGGTTATGAGTATATACTTCCTCAAAGAAAACTTTTTTTATGATTATGGATTATATCCATAAAATAGTTCAATTAGTGTTAAGTGTTTTACAAGTACGGAATTATGTATTTTGATTCATAAACTAACCTATTTTATTCCATTGTATAGAAATGGTGCCCAGTGGAAGGAATGTGAACTCCAGCAATACGTATGATCCAAAGCGTAAGAAGGATCATATATTTCACGATATTAAGCCAACATTTAGAAGGGAAATAATCTCCCATGTGTTCTCAACATATGAAGAAATAGTATCATGTGTTAATAAGATAAGTAAATATTTCTCTGAGTCTTATGGCTTTGAAGGGAAGAAAGAGAAGAAAAGGATGGAAGAGAGAATGATGGAAAAAGGGACGTGGGAAAAGAAGAATTTTCCAATATGTGATAACTGTGGGAAGAAACACCTTGGAACTTTCCTGAAGGGAATGAGATTTTATTATAAGTGTGGAGAAAAAGGACACAAAGTGTGTGACTGCAAGGGTAAGAAAAAGGTTTCAAATGTACAATGCTTTATCTGCAAGGAGTGGGGACACTACGTAAAACAATGTCCAAATCATCAGAGTATGCCCCAAATGATGTTATTGGATAATAATCAAGTTATGATACTACCACAGATGAGGATGAATGATTAGAGTTCTTATGTTGTTATTAAATAATTTTGTCATTTGAGTGTTGTATCAATGATGTACTGGTTGTAATAATTATTGAGTATATAAGGATTGTACTGCAGTACTATTTCATCAAGGACTTGAGATTGTGTGGAACAAAGAAAAGTTACTCCACAGCAGGTTAATGTTTTGGAAAATATATGGTTTAGAGAAAGATAAACCATAATATGGTTCTGATACCGAGATAGTGATTTTGGGATAATACATGATTGATTTGGATAAATTATATTGGATATTCTTAACTTCCTTGAAACTGATTAATGATTTTTGGATAGAAGGAGTATATCTAGTATTCTATAAGGAATAAGGGATCATTCGTAATTGCAGTGTTTTAAAAGAATACATGATGAAGGTGTTCACATGTTGTTACGCAGAAAAAAAGATCTTCATTATGTTTACCTTCCTTATAAAATTTGGACTGTGAGTTGGACAGAAGTATTTTGGATAACTATAAATGTTGGAATGGATTAAGTTTATCTTTGGATAGTATTGTTTAAGGTTAAAAAATTTATGAAGATTATTTTTGGAATATTATAATTCTATAGTTTTAGGAAAAGGACAACCTGCAGGGTGGGGCATAACCCGTCGCGTCGGACAAAGCTGCAGGAATCGAACCCACAACCATAGTGCGACATGCCTTTATTTCCTACCACTAGCCTACAGGAAGTCCCTGGTTATTACAAAATAATTTTACTAATCTAAATGGTATGTGTTAACATTTGGAACCTTATACAATTAGGATAAGTATAATATTTTTGAGTTCTATTATCTTTTTGAGTGAAAGATGAGTTTAAGGTTGAAACTCTAATTCTCAAGCATAAATATATATATACATATCTCTTATTCAATGAATAAATTAATTCTTAAACTTTATTAAAGGGATATTAAAACAAAAAAATGTGTTATCCTAATACCTTATGTCTTGTTGAACTGATGATATTTTAAATCAACATAGATTGAAGGCTTTGAGGCCCTCAATTTGACAGTTGATTGTGATTAATGACCTCAATCACTCCCTGAAAATATTTACGTTTTTCCTCCAATTATATGTCTCTAATTTCCACCAATGTTCTCCTAATCGAGATCATAATTGGGTGGTGACTTTTTCATTTCCCTTTCCCTCTTATTAAGGCTAAATTTTATTAATCTTATTTCCGATGTGGGTTTTCCACAAAGGTATTTTCTCTTTTCAACCTTTTATTTTCAAAGAAAAATTTCAAAATTGCGAGGACGCAATTTATTGAAGGAGGGGAGAATGTAACACCCTGACCTTCCATGATACGCTTCTCATTCAATAATGCAATAGCTTGGATTGTATGCAACTTCGAGTTCTAACACACCGCAACTAATCAAAGTAGCCGTTATGAATAGTAATAACCACTTTTTAAATTTATAGAAATTTTATATTTCAAAATGGACTTCATTTTTGGATTCGGAATATCAAAATTAGCCTATGTTGAATTTTTGGTATTTTTCTGAGAACTTCTAATTTTTTATGAATAGTGAAAAATACTTAAAAACAACTTTTTTAATAAAAATAATTTATAGTGATAAATTATACTATTTAGTGGTTTTAAAGTATAGTTAGAATATATTTTTACCATTTTATCCAATGGTGGTCATTAGAATTAATTTAACATTGAAATTGGACATAAACAATTGCCAATCTTTTGATATAAATTGTTTCTTAAAAACACGCTATTTGTTGTGACAGCGGGAATTAATTATAAAATTAATTAATTCAACTTATATGTTTGGAATTTTGTAAAATAGACATCATTTTTGAATTTTAAATATCAATTATAGCTTAGGGTGAAATTTTGGCATTGTTCTGAAAAACTTCAACTTTTGATGAATAGTGAAACCACTAAGTGGTAGTTAAATAACTGATTTTTCGTTTAAATGAAATATTACCACTTCTGTGATTTTATTTTCAAAAATCCGACATACATGGTTGTCATTAAGAAGTAAAATGTGGTTCAATGAGATTAAAATAATTTTTTGGTGAATAGTAACTTTTAAGTTCTTAATCGCGATTAGAGGTAATTAGTGTAGTTTAAGGTAAAAATAATGTTTTAATAATATGAGATGAGCATGAAACTTGTCCTAATCCTATTTTATGAGTCATGTCCGACCAAGAAAACCCATGGGTCAACATGGGGACCCCATGGAGCCACTTTGGTTGGAAAATGACATTAATATATATTTATTTAATGTTAAAATTAAATTGACACAAACATGAGTTTGTTTACTAAAACAGTTTTTAAGTGGGGTTACACAAGTCCAAATTTTGACTATAAATATTCATTAGAAAGATAAAAATATTTCATACATCATAGTATTTTTTTTATAATTTTGAGACATTAAATAAATTAAATTATTTATGACATCATGATGATGCAGTGATGACCTCATTATTTAACGATTTTAATAAAATGAAAATATAATGTAAAATACAAGGCTTACACTTGTCCAAAGACTAATGTATGGGTAGATTTAGAACCCTTATCACCTTATCCTAGAATTATATAAGTGTGAGACCTTTAGAATCCTAAAATCATTGTATAATAATGTAAAATTTACTTACTTTCCAAGAGTGCCCCTCCTCTCTTCTTATAAAAGGCCCCCACCTCTACCACCTCATTCACACTTTCAAGCCATTTGGATCAGCCAAAATCTGCCCAAATACTCTCCCAACTTTCCCCCCTTACTCCTAGAATCCTCACTTTGGGCAGAACTCTTCCCAAAGAAGCCTTTGGCTCAAATCAAAAAGAGTTACCCGATTTTGAGGTAATGTCTTCTCTAATGTTGTTTTGTTTTATTTTTCTTCTCCAACCCCATAAACTCTTTTTATTCATTTCTTTTGTAACAAAAACAGTATCCTCAATATACTAGGATGTTGATATAATAAGGACTCGAGCTACACTTACACACACCTACATCTAATGGTTAAAGAACATACGGTTTCTGTGGATGGCGAATTTCTGCCTCACGAAACGATGATTGTTCAACACTCATATAAAACCTTCAAAGGTGGCCATTAAGATGTCACTATATTTATATATGATATATAATATGTTTATGTTTTACTTATGCTTCTGTATTTCTCATTTATGGCATACTTTATGATTTCCATTATGGGTAAACGCGATAATTTCATTTTAGGAAGTGCGGACTACCGCCCCCTCAAAGTGATTTGAATCGTTAATACCATATGTGGGATGTATAAAGGATGGAGTAAATGGTATTATACACTATATTATACTGTAAGTATATTATACCTTTATATAATTATGATTCCATTCCAGAAAATACGAAATAGAAATGGAAGTAGCGTTCATGCGTACGTACGGCTTACCGTCTCCATGAACGGTGCATTTCATTTCTTACCTCTAAATGTTACGTAATATTATAAATGAATGTATATACTGAATATATATGATATATATGAAATCTAAATCATGAATATAATTCTGGAGATAATGGATATTCTACCACATAAACAACTTGTAATTATAAGAAGTTTATTGTTGACTCAAGTACCAAAGATCGACAAAACGACCGTTATTAACTTAAATAATTACATAATGATCATATCATTGTAATAAGTGATATAAAAAGGATAATGAAATTGAAAATTGTTCTTAATAAGGTATATATTAACTCTAGTTTATTATTCAGGAGGTTAAAGAACGGTTGAGTCAAGTCAGACACGAGGTAAGGGAATTCCTTAACCCAACTTCCATTCTTTGGGTTAATCTCCTACTTTCAAATTACGTCATGATATTATTATGTCATATCTTGTATTTGTACTTTATTTATGTGTAATTATAGTGAATACACATAATAGATCTATTTTATTTAAAAAATGATCTTTGTAAGGGAACTTCTTAACCCAATTTCTATTCTTTGGGTTAATCTCATACTTTCAAATTATGTCATGATATTATTATGTCCTATCTTGTATTTTTACATTATTTATGTGTACTTATAGTGAATACAAATTATAGATGTACTTTATTTAAAAAAAATGATCTTTTTAAGGACTTCGTCTCAATCCCCTTTCATTGAGGCATATTTGGTTTTATACACAACTTTCTTTTATACGGTGTATAAACCCCTTTGACTTTTACATTTATTCAAAAGGAATCTTTTTTATACGAAGCGTTTTGCTAAACTATAAAAGGGAATGTTTTTCTTTCCGTACTTACGCGGCGACAACAACTTCTCCGCCGCCGTGACCATTATTTGAGTTTCAGCTTCCTCTACAAGCCATCATTTTTTTAATGAAAAATAAATACAAAGTTTTAACTTTCTTTTATTTTGGTATTGAAAATGGTTTTCAAAGAGTTTTTATTATATCAATGTGTTGTATTTATATCTTTTGATTGAAATGTGGAAATGTTATGTTTCCTTTATGCATGTTTTATGTGATACGATTATGTTATGGTTTATGATATGTTTAAACCTATTCATATGAGGAATGTATTGGACTTAATAAGTGACGGGTGGAGCCCGCTATAGCTCCTCGATGCATCGGTAGGTCTCATGAGACAACTAGACGTGGAATTGGCCGAGGCCCTTTCCCAATTTGATTTATGGTTTTGGCCGAGGCCTTAATCATTTTAGACGTCTTGGCTGAGGCCTTGACAAAATGTTTCAGAATGTCTGGCATTATACATTCCCTCATTATGAAAGTGGTTATTGATATTGCATGTGATTATTCGACCAGTAGAATATCCATGTGAATAAGTAAATGGAATTACCTCATTTTACTTTTTCCATATTATGTTGAAGTTCATGTTTAAAAGGATTTTGTTTTATTTATACATTTCCTTAATTGTTAATGTTTATTTATGAAGGCTTCCGCAATATTTGTATCCTTACTGAGCATCTGAGCTCACCCCTTTCAATGTTTTAATATTTTCCAGGATGTGAAGAAGTATTTTATGAATGACCTGTAGGGATAGTCAGAAGAGGATATGAGTGTGGACTATGAAGACTTTGTTATTAGTTTTTCACTTTATGATGTAATGTAAGACTTATGAATGTATCTAGTATTTCCAAGGATACTAAACTAATCGGTCTTTCGAGACTTGATCTTTTGTGATCATGCCAATGTTACGAAGTAATGCACTGACTCTGGGTAGCTGGGGTCGGGGCGTTACATGTATAAAGTTTGAGGTTATAAAGATATGAAGTTATGGATTTACGAATTTTGGTTTATGAATTTGTGATTGGAAATAGAAATCTAAAAAGTTTTAATAGAAGAAATTCTATGAGTCCATCAAACAGTGATTTCTGGACAGAGTCCACCAGACAAAGAATGTGTGTGGAGATAAAGGTTAGAAGTACACCCAAGTACCAACTTCAATGAGGGACACCTCTACCTTGATAATTCCTTATAAGTTCTAGTCGATCAAATTCATATGTTGAATAGGTGGTCTTATAGCCTTTATAGGGACCTAACCAGTCATACAGTGAGCATCGATTTCTAACTTTCACAAGTTTCCATCCACTTATATGAGCCATGGTCAATCACAAGTAGCCACCACTGCCTCAACTACTAACTCTTGGTGAACAATGAACACCACCTTCTGATTCTCACTAAGTCTTCAACCAACATTTCCTTCTAGATGTTACAGAATAATTCTTCCAGGTTTCATCCTTAGTGATTCCTCTCCAGAGTGACTTCCACACAATGCATCACCAACCTATAAAACTTCATACGACTATTAGAAAAAATATGATCATTAGCCTCTCTGTGTTCCTCTAGATTATGATAGTTTCTTCTGAGTTTGTTCAAAAATTTTCCCTTTCAGTTTCTTATACCCCACTCTGTTATTATTTGAAAGTGATTTAATACTTTCCATTTTTGTGTTTTGATAATTTACTCTTTTAATATTTTTATTAAATTCCCAACTCTATTAAATTATAAGTGTTTTAATTAATTAATAATTTTTAAATATAAATTTATAATAAAAGTTATGTAATTATCTTAATAACGTTATTTGTTAAAATGTTTTAATGATACTTATTGTTATATTTTTTTATTAAGTTTAATTTTGTTTAAGAAAAAAATTTGTTCCATCCTTGTGAAGGACCTTAGCTATCCCATCAACCACATAGGGGACCCCTTAGGGTCAACCCCATGTGAAGGTTATCCAACTGATGCCTCATAATAAGGATAAGGAGTCTTGTTGTGCATAGTGCACAACAATAATGTGTGGAGCCCATGTATAAGGTCCCATGGGGCACGCCTGCAGGCGCATTGATTGGGCTGGTATCCCACCACATGTGTTTGGGTTTTATTCTAAATAGAGGATCAAAACAAGGTGAATGATATACCACTCAGCCTCCCTATTTTTGATTCAATGTGGGACAATATTTTTTGTTTATTATTTACCTAAGTTAAATCTTAGTCATTGGTTCTGTTTTATCTTGAGCCATTTGATATATTTTATAATCCCACACATTCTTTTGAACTCCTACACTTTTATATTCAAAATTCATCCTCTTCCTTGGATTTCCCTTGATTCATATGCATATATGAACCAGTGAATCTCTTAAATTCATCTTCTACTATAATTTTCTTCTATTATGAGATCATTTTGAACTCGTGGAACAAGTTAGAATAATCTGGACGAGGTTCAATGCTACATCCTCTTCCTTTTGTCTCTTGTGGATCTTCAGCTTATAGATACCCTCAAACCAGCTTGCTCACTTTATCTTCTTCCTTGTTTTGTTATTTTGGTTAAAAATATCTTCTTTCTATTGGATTCTTGATGAGTCACCATTGGAAAATACCAATATTGGGTGTCTATTCTCCATTGGATATTTCCAATGGTGGTTCATTACCCACCGTTGGACATCAATGATGGTTTATTTTACCCACCACTAGACATCAATAGTTTTTATTTTTACCCACCGTTGGACATCAACAATGGGTATTTTTACCAACTATTAAACATAAATGGTAGGTTATTTCTTACCCACCGATGGTGTATTTCCTTTTCTATACAACTAATGGCAGGTGATTCTTCAAGCTCCAATAGGAGCTCATACAACCTCCTTCAATTACTGCTATAGTTTATTTCTTTCTGATTATATTAATTTCTTATTTTTTTTATTAATATCTTATATTTTATGTTGTTTATTATCTATGCTCTTCTATAATTTTTCTAAGTTTGTTACCTCCTTTCCGGCAGAAGTTTCTTTATGCTCTAATAGGAGATCTTCCTTTCTTCAACAATATTGTAGTAGATTTAATATGGTTGAACTGATTTCTTATATAATTTTACATTGATTATCACTTATTTTTTATTTATTTTATTTGGAAATGTTTTCAATGATCCACCATTGGAAACTCCCAAAGTCAGGTCATGTGCCACTGTTGGCTTTATGTAACAGTGGGTCATGAGTCACCATTGGACTTCCAATGGTAGAAAATTTTTTATTTCTTCACTTGAAGCCTTTGGATTCATACTATATTGGAATGAATTTAGTTTTGATCAAATATTTTTATTTTTGTTTAAAATTTTAATGGTAGGTCATGCTATGTTTAGCCACCATCGGAACCTAATGGTTGTCCATGAGTTACTATTAGTTAAAATTTTATGTTTCTAAAATTTTATTTCTTATTTAAATTATTGTAATGAAAATAAATTATTTTGATCATATTATTATTATTTTACATTGAAATAAATTTTTATAGTGTTAAAAAATAATTATCACATTATTTTATGTACACTCTTGCTTGTAGTTCAAAATTTATTTGATTCTATGTTTTTACTAAATTTTTTGTTTGTTTAAACTAAAGGATTATATTATTATTTCAATTGTTTTATAATTATAAATTGAGGCATCCCATACCCGGATGCCATGTAACTCGTGACCCGAGTCCGGTTGGACACATGACCCCTGGCATGTCTCCCCATAAACCAGGGGTTGCCGACTAGCAGTGTGGTTTTAAAGAGTAAAATAAGTGGGGAGACTTTACCCCATGTCAGAGTACACAACAGTGTAATAGAAACATACAATAGAAAAAACATAATCGAAATACAGAATAAGTAAACAGTAGAAGGCTGAAGAATAAATACTAGGGCCTCGTAGGCAGTGTCTGATACAATAATGTATGCATGGAATGCTAGTACAAAAGGGAACAAAATGAAGGAAGTAGGAATACAACTAAAAGTTAAAAAAGTAAACAAAAAACAAAATATTAACCATAGAATATCAAGCCTAATCTCGGTCCTCTTATCCTAATATCCATTCAATCAAAGGAGTCAACGGCTAGATGAGTGGTACTTGCCCTTATCCATACCTACAGGTAACCAATTTGCTCGGGTGCCGATGGCGGCCCGAATAGGGTGTGAGATAAATATCAGTAGGCCACCACCAATGGTGTCTATATGTAATATGAGTAGGTGATCATAAGAAAACATTGTGCAGGTAACAAAAAAAGTAAATAATTCATAATTAATAAATAACCTCCCACTCAGGTTCCTAAATGACACTTGGCGGGTCTACCTACTTCAGCTCAAGGCTGGTAAGTCTGACAAAGTCACCATACATACATACATACATACATACATACATACATACATACATATAGTATATATAGGTATATATATATATAGATATAAGTTGGGGTGGATCGGGACGTAACTCTCATCCATCCAATACCAGGGTAGCTCTCATGGTCTAACCCCTAGACCAACTCCAAGAGCTCTCAAAGTCTCTTGGTAATACATGAGGGAGCTCTCACGGTCTTCCCTACCTCAAGTTTCTCATGGTATTTGGGTAAATATATATAATCTCACACGTTCTTCTATACATAAAGTCTCTCATGGTACTTAGGTCCACACCCATAATTCATAACATTTACATTATATAATGTAAGACAAACCATCTTACACCATTTCAGTTAAAATAAGCAAACCATGATACAATTACTTCATAAATAATTCAAGTCAAGGGAAAGGACATGCCATACCTTTAATCCATTTCATTTGATATCAATTATTCCTTTAATTTTAGGCCATCTTATCCTATCCAACCTATACAAATTACCTCACATTGAAATTTCATTCCAAGGTAAGGTGTCAAGGCTGAAGTGTCAAGTCAAATACTCACACGGTCAATTTTCAAATTCCAATTAAAAGGAGTAAAATCATCATTAATACACCCTTATATAGGTCAAATACACTTGGGACATGGGTCAATTCGATTTAAAACCAAGCCTGGAAGCACAAACCATAATTCATAAATTTGGTAAAATTGGCCTAAAATGGTCAATTTTGGGTGGAACACCCCTTAGGCATCCATATAACATAAGGGTGATCTCTAATCCCCTAAAAAAGATCCAATAAACCTATTTCATCACATTAGGGTCAATTATACATGAAGAAATCAACACAATAAAGGAGATCGGCAAAGGACAACTCACAGAACAATGAGATTAAGTACAAAATGGACAAAACTCAAATGGAAAACCACATGAACACCTATATTAGGTTTGTAGATGATGAATCACTAAGTATCGAACTCAGATTTAGAGTAGGTTGGAGTATATATGAGTTTCCATCTAATACCCTGAAAATAGGGTGAAATAGCCTGCATCTAAATAGCGCAACCAATAGAAAGATTAAACGAGGAAAAAAGGGCATAAGAGGTTAGTCGTACCAAGGGGGATCCAATGATTTCGATGGATTGATGATCCGACATCGGATATAGGAGAAACAAATTATTGAGAGGGAGAAGACATTGGGAGCTCAAAGGGTGGTGCGAGGGGCCAACTTTGCACATAAGGTAGAAGAATAAGGAATTAGAAACTTAAAGGGGGGAGGGGAATTTTGGTCATTTTCCCCTTAAAACTGACTCGCACAGTTTTTGCACATGGTTTTCCAAAACCATGTGCATCCCACTGCTTATCTATGCACATCACATGGACTCTACACATGGTTTCCTTAACCATGTGAAGACCATGCAGAAGGGCTATGGACACCCTCTGTAACTGGCTGCACGACCGTATGCTTGGGTCGCACGGTTTCAAACAAATCGTGCGGCCCCGCCTGTTTTCTTCTTTTCAGAGATCCGGACTTTGGAAACTCCCTTAATGATCCCATGACCTCCTTCACTTGATCAGGAGACCTTATTAGGACCATTTAATACATATAAAAGTAAAAAACTAATGATATATACCTTGGTAAAAAGTAGGGTTGTTACAACCTCCCCTCCTTATAGCAACTCATCCCCGAGTTATACTTATGAGGGTAAAAAGGTACTGTCAGCAAAGAGTTCTGGACACTATGATCATACATCAGCTTCCTAGTCCTAGGTCTCATACAGTACCCAACCATACTTCCATACCACCCATACAAGAGGAATGAACCTGCCTCTGAGTGTCTTCACACTCCGATGAACAATACAAACTGGATAATCCTCGAAGGAGGCATCTATATCCAACTCAACCTCATCAGGATGAAAGACATGGGATGGGTCTGGATAATACTGGTGAAGTTGGGATACATGAAAGACATTATGCATGGACCAATATCTCTGAGGAAGCACCAACTGGTAATCCACTGATCCAATCTGCTTCAAAACATCGAAGAGTCCAACGAATCTCAGTGATAGCTTACCC
The DNA here is from genome assembly GCA_963277665.1 of Viscum album. Lineage (NCBI taxonomy): Eukaryota > Viridiplantae > Streptophyta > Magnoliopsida > Santalales > Viscaceae > Viscum > Viscum album. The sequence goes on from OY728141.1 coordinate 521,445,119, forward strand.
TGCTTCTGAATATGTCTATGCCCTAACCTAGGTGATATTTTCAAGAAAACCCAGTTTCTGACCTCGAACTCAAGAGGTCACTGGCACTTGTTGTCATAAGACTATTATTTGGACTGAGCTGTCAACATATAATTCTAAATCAGCTGGACTTGCTCTGAAGTCTCCTACATGAGATGAGGCTCAAGGATAGCTGCTTCCCATACCTCCAACCAACACAAAGGAGAGAGACAAGGCCTACCATAAAAGGCTTTATAGGGATCCATATCAATGGTATCCTAAAATCTATTCTTATAAGAAAACTCAACGAAGGGAATGTGTTTCTCCCAGGAACCCCCAAAGTCAAGAACACACGCATAAATCATATCCTTAAGTACTTGAATTGTACACTCTGTCTGACCATCAGTCTGTGGGTGGTAGGCCATGCTCAAAAGTACCTATGTACCCAAGGCCTTCTACAACCCCTGCCAGAACTGTGATGTAAAAAAGAGAATTTCTATTAGAAACAAGAGAACAGGGTGATCCATGATGACATACCACCTCCTTAACATACAATCTTCCAAACTCATCAACTGAAAAGGTATCCCACATAGGTAAAAAGTGTGCAACCTTCGTCAGATGATCAATGATAACCCACACTGCACCGTTTCCATGAGGTGATATGGGTAAACCAGTCATGAAGTCCATCGAAACATCGTCCCATTTCCACTCAGGAATGTACAATGGATGTAGAAGCCTTATCGAACACTGGTGTTCCACCTTCACCTATTGACAAGTGGAGCATCGCGTAATGAAACTGACTATCTAATGTTTCATGTTGGGACACCAATATTGGCGCTGTAGATATTGTTACATTTTAGTGACACCGGGGTGAACCTACCATGACAAGGCATGGAAATACTTTATCACATCCTCTCTAATGTATGCTGGGACCCATACATGACCACAGAATAGAATAGTATCATCCCCATTGACCTTCCGGCTAGAAGATGTGTCATCATCCAAGAAACTCTCCTGTAGGAAAAGACCTTTAGGATCATATAGTGGTCTCGACCTTACTTGTTCCATAAGAGTATATGTCACTACTAAGGATGAGAGGATAGTTTGAACATGTTCCTCTTGAACCTCAACATGCATCTTTGAAAATAATTCCATAAGCTTCCATTCATCACTGGACTCTTGAATTTCCTGTGTCTGAGTCTTTTTTCTTATAGAATCAGCTACTAAAATCCCTTTACCTGGAGTGTAGGCAAGTTTGAAATCAAAATATTGTAGGTACTCGACCCATCTATACTATTTGAGATTTAGATCCCGCTGTGTGAAGATGTATTTGAGGATTTTGTGGCCCGTGAACACCACAAAATTCTCTCCTAATAAATAATGTCTCCAACAACATAAGGCGTGAACAATAGTAGCGATCTCGAGGTCATGCGTCAGGTAATTCCACTCATGAGGCCTCAACTAATGAGAACCATATGCAACGAATCACTTATCCTATATCATAACAACTTCAATACCGATACCATATGAATCAAAATGGATGGTTTAAGCCCTTCCTGGATCTGGTAGAATAAGAACTGATGCTGAAGTAAGTCTTCCCTTCAACTCCTGAAAAGCTGATTTATAAGATTCAGACCATTAAAATTTCACACCCTTCTTCATAAAGACTATAAGTGGTTCTACAAGGCATGAGAAATCCTGAATGAAACGTTTGTAGTATCCAAAAATCCCCAAGAAACTCTGGATATCAAATTCATTCTTGGGATGATCCAAAGAAATCACATCCCTCAGTTTCTCTGGGTCAACAAGTATTCTTGAATCCAAGATGATATAACCCAAGGAGTGGACTCTATTGATCTAGAAGTGGAATTCACTAAGCTTAGCATAGAGACGAGGATCTCTCAGCATATTCATCATAATCTCAATATGGATTTAATGGTCATGTATTGAGCGATAATACACTAAGATATTTTCTACAAAGACAATAAAAAATGAATTCAGATACGGATGGAAAACCCGGTTCATGAGATCTGTAAAGACAGAAGGTGAGTTCGTAAGTCTGAACGGCAAAACCAGGTACTTTTAGAGACCATAACTACTCTTAAAAGATGTGTGAGGTATGTTCAAGGTCCTGACATGCACTTGATGATAACCTGACCTCAGATCTATCTTTGAAAACACCTTCTCTCCTTGAAGTTGATCAAAGAGGTCATCTATTCTAGGAAAAGGATATCAGTTATTCATTGTTAGCTGATTAAACTGATAGTAATCCATGAAAAGCTTAAGGGTACCATACAACTTCTTGTAAAATAAGATAGGTGAACCCCAAAGAGAAGTGATGGGGCATATAAAAGCTTTTTCCTCTAAATCCTCCAACCGATTTTTGAGCTCTAGAAGCTCCTTAGGTTCCATCCTGTAAGGAGGAATGGTCACAAGTACTGCTCTTGGTACCAAATCAATAGTAAAATATACCTCTCGCTCAGGAGGAAGACCATAGAAGTTGTTAGAAAAAATGTCTCTAAAGTGATCCACTATGGGAGAAAACATAGTAGGTTTCAACCCTTGATCATCGAGGTAAAGACTGGAAACCTATGTTTTAACACTACCCAACCTTTGATGCTTGGGTCCATCTCATGTTTCACAAACATAGAATTCTCCCTTATGCACATAATTAATTCTATTTTGTGATGTAAACATCACCCTATGATGATATCAATCATTATGGGCTCTATAGGGAACTAACCAGTCCATCCTGAGGATTACATTGAAACCTATCATCTAGAGAATGTATAGGTTCCATTTAAAAAGGTAACCACCTATATAATGGGGATAATTTTAATAATGGAGAATTCCCTATGAATGGATACCTAAAGGTGTATCTAGTGTCATTATTCCATGATAGTAATCAATTTCGAGGCCCATAATCTTAGTGATTACCTTAGAAATGAATGTGTGAGAAGAGCCTGTATCAAAAAAAGAAGATACTAAAGTAGAGGCTACTAGAAAATTACCTCATACAGTAGAAGGTCTGGAACTTCGCTCCTGTGGCGCAGGCTGAACTGCATGTAACTGGCCTATACCGTGGCCCTGAGTCACTACCTGACTACCTTGAGTAGGACCACTCTGTTGGTGCTGAGAATCATACATTTGATTTCCTCTTCCTCGACCACCACCTCGGCCTGATCGACTGGTGGTATTCCATCTACCTGACTATCGTGATCCTACCAACCCAACTCATAGTCAATGAGTAGGTGCATATCCTTACTCGCTAGGTGATATCAAAAAATTTATGTAGAAATGATGAATATGGACCATCCTTCCACAACCTCTGTACTCTACTAGATCTCACAAACACTATACTTTGAAGTGACCCGCCCTTTTTCACTGGTGACATTCATGATAGCTATCAATGGCATGAGCCTGAATGCTTCTCCCTTTGTGAGAAAACTCAAAGTGCCATTTTTTCCTATAATAAGATCCTCTAGAAGACTTAGGTGATGAACCTCCCTGGCTTGCACCCTCAACATCTCTCAGATTACTCTTCTTAATTAAGGTCTAGTTGATGATTTTTGAAATAGTCGTTAGCCTGAAATCATTAACCTATGATTGGACGGTGTAACACAACCCATCCTCAAATTTCCAAGAAGCCATATGGTCATCAGTGGCTAGAGAGGGAGAAAAATGTTAAATCTCAATGAAATGGGATGAGTAATCCATAAATGACATAGTACCCATAATGCAGATTCATAAACTCCATAGATCTGTCAGCCCTCATAGTTCGAGGAAAGAAAAAGTCATAGAAGACAGTCTGGAAGTCAGCCCAAACCATATCTCTATGCTGGCTTGCTTGGGTTATGACATCCCACTACCTCTTTACTAAGTCACATAACATGTAAGTATCTAGCTTAAACCTCATATTTGGAGTCATCTCTAGGTGCTTGATGATAGACAGGGTCTCCTCAAATCATGACTCCATAGAAAGTGGTCCTCTATTACCTGAGAAATTTGGAGGATGCTACTGCTAAAACTCAAAGGTCAAATCCTCTATACTCGGGGAAGGTCGCAAATTGCTTTTCATATTCTTTATCATAAATAAGAAACCCTCTCTGAACTGGGTATCAACATCCAATTCAGGTACAGGAGGAGGAACCACAGGTGGATCATCTAGAAGAACAATTGGTGGCTCAGGTCCCACCACCTCAGGAACATGATCATCTCCACATTTAGAGCACACGACTGGAGGACTTCATGGTTTCATAATGATATAATGACAAACGAACATCTTAGAAGATATTTAACACTTTAGAGAAAAGCATTTAATAAACTAGGATAGGAGTGGAATCTTTCCTAAAAAAATGAAAATGCCTCTCTAACTACTTCTAAATCCAGGTCTAGACATTGGAACAGACCACAACAGGCCATAAGAATGAAGAGCACCCCTACCCACTACTAAGGTTGGGTTCGGGTCAAGTTTCTAAGTTAGGAATGTGTATAAAGGCTGTTCTCGAATTATAATCCATTTCAAATAGTTGATTCCAATTATACGTCATTTTCTAGACCATAAGGGCCCATACACCTTATAAGTCAAAATATGACACTCACTTGGATTTAATTTTCATTTAAATTGTTTTTATACTTGGGATTTTATCATCACTCAAATGGTTGATCTAGTTGGAATTACATTTTTCGATCCATAAGGGCCCATACAACTTATGAATGAAAGATTGGAACTCACTAAACTCACACTGTAGAATGATTCAGTACCTACATAAATATGTCAGCACAATTATATCCATGTTACAAGGCACAACAATATGCAACAAGCGATGCTCACTGAAAATTTAAATGTGACATGGAAAAATGCATGGCCTATTCATATTGTGCATATCATGATGTATGTTCTAACACGTAACCCTCATTTCATGAGGTCGAACAATGAAATCACAATTTCCAATATCATCAATATCAGTGACACCACAAAACATGTGAAGAAACCAACAATGAAATGATATCAACAATAATAACAGAATCAATAACAACAATGACTCAATCAACTTGGTCCTTACCCCATATGTGGGTTCGAAACACCCAAGAACAGCTTATGACCAAGTCCCATGCATTCCCAATATCCAATCTATTGTTTCCCAATAGTAAATCAAGAAAATAAACTCCTTTGATACCACTTTGTGACATCCCATACCTAGCTGCCATGTAACCCGTGCCCCGATCCCGATTGGCCACATGGCCCCTAGTGCGTCTCCCCATAAACGAGGGGTTTTCGACTAGAAACAAGGTTTAAAACGGTAAAATAAGTGGGGAGAATTTACCCCCATGTCAGAGTACACAACAGTGCAATAGAAACATACAATAGTGGAAGCATAATCAAAAGATAGAATAAGTAAATAGTGTAAGACTAAAGAATAAATACTAGGGCCTCGTAGGAAGTGTCTGATACAAGAACGCATGCATGGAATGCTAGTACAAAATGGAACAAAATGTAGGAAGTAGGAATACAAGTACAAGTTACAAAAGTAAACAAAAACCAAAAGATGCTCTATAATCAAGCCTAATCCCATTCCTCTGCTCCTAATCTCTATTTAAGAAAAAGAGTCAACAACTAGACGAGTGGTGCTTTCCCTTATCTATACATGTAGGAAAACAATCTGCTCAGGTGCCGAAGGTGGCCCGAATAGGGCGTGAGATAAATCTCAGTTTTCCACCACCAACGGTGTCTGCGTATAATCCGAGTAGGTTCTCATAATTAAATAGTGTTAAGGTAATAAAAAAATTAAACAATGCAAAATTAATAAATAACCTCCCGCTCAGGTTCCTAAAGGACACTAGGCGGGTCTACCTACTTTAGCTTAAGGTTGGTAAGTCTAACAAAGTCACCATACACACATATATATAGTATATATATATATATATATATATGTAGATATAAGTTGGGATGGATCAAGATGTAACTCTCAGCCATCCAATACCAGGGTAGCTCTCACTGTCTAACCCCTGGACCAACTCCAAGAGCTCTCACGACCTCTTGGAAATACATGAGGGAGCTCTCACAATCTTCCTTACCTCAAGGCTCTCACCGTCCTTAGGTCCATAGCTAAAATCTCACATGGTATTCCATACATCAAGGCTCTCATGGACCTTAGGTCCACACCCATAATGTATAACATTTACATTATATAATGTAAGGCAAACCATCTTACATCATTTCAATTAAAACAAGAAAAACAAGATACAATGCCTTCACAAATAATTCAAGTCAAGGGAAAGGACATTCCATCCCTTGAATCCATTTCATTTTATATCAATTATTTTTTCAGTTTTAGGCCATCTCATCCTAGCCAACCTATACAAATTGCTTCACCTAGAAATTTCATTCTAAGGTAAAGTGTCAAGGATCAAGTGTCAAGTAAAATAATCATATGGTCAATTTTCCAATTCCAATTCAAAGGGGGTAATTGAGACACCCTTATATGGGTCAAATACACTTAGAACATGGGTCAATTGGATTTAAAACCAAGCATGGAAGTATAAACCATAATTCATCAATTTGGTAAAATTGGCCGAAAACGGCCAATTTTGGGTGGAACACCCCTTGGGTGTCTCTATAACATAAGGGATATCTTTAATCCTCTAAAAAAGAGTCCATTAACATATTTCATCATAATAGGGTCAATTAGACATGAATAAATAAAAACAATAAAGGAGATCGACAAAGTTCGGCTCGCGACACAATGGGATTAAGTACGAAACGACCAAAACTTAAATAGAAAACCACATGAACACCTACCTTAGGGCCGTAGATGATGAATCGATGAGTATAGACTTTAGATTCAGATACGGTTGGAGTAGATCTGAGTTTCTGTCCAATTCCCAAAAAATAGGGTGAAGGAGACTGCATCTAAATAGCACAACCAATGGAAATATTCGATGAGAGAAAAGAAGGACATAAGAGGTTAGCCATACCGAGGGAGATGCAATGCTTCCTATGGATCGATGATTAGACACCGAATGGAGGAAAAATAGATGATTGAGAGGGAGAAGACCTTAGAAGCTCAAAGGGGGGTTTAAGGGGCCTAGTGTGCACATAAGGGATAAGAATAAGGAATTAGAAACTTTAATTGAGGAGGGGAATTTTGGTCATTTTACCCTTAAATCTAACTCACATGGTTTTTGCACTTGGTTTTCCAAACCATGAGCAATCCATGTGCAACCCAATGCTTCTCTGGGCACATCAAATGACCTTTGCGCATAGTTTCCTTAACTATGCATACACCGTGTAGAAGGGTTCTAGACACCCTTTGCAACCGGCCGCATGGTTGTGTGCCTGGTTCGCATGATTGCAGATAAACCATGAAACCCATCTTGTTTTCTCATTTTTATAGATCCGGACTTCGGAAATTCCCTGGACGCTTCTATGACCTCCTTAGCTTGATTAAGAGACTTTATTAGGACTATATATGACATACAAAAGAAAAAACTAACGATCCATACCTTGGTCAATATGTAGGGTCATTACATAAATTATTTAAAATTTATTTACTTATCATACAATTTTTTTATATTAATATTTCATGAAGAAATGTAAATCCCGATTGTAATTCTATTTTTAATCCAATGAGGCCTTAACAAAAAATGGTAACAATCATTTTATTTCATTTTTATGCACTAATAAGTGTTGTGCATATATTGTACATGTAAATGATCCTAAATATTTTTTTAATGATTTATGATATTACATCAAGGAATAAAAACACATACCTATGTAAATCATTCATTTAGATCTCTGGTGATATATCTTCAACATTCTACTGCTTGAAAAAATTGTTCATGATATTCTATGACTTATGCATTATTATTGTAATTACCGAAGGACTTTATATTCAACATTTGTCCCTTCCAAGTGATTAGTGATCATCGAGCTTAAACTTTTTTGACATTCTGATCATTTTATACATTTCTTAAATTAGTTTTATTCATGTAATATTATTTCTTTCTATTTTTATTTATTTATGTTCTGGTTTTTTCTTTTACCATCAAAATAAAGTATTTATCTCTATCTATTTATTCCACCTACTAAAAGGAAGTTAGGGTTGTGACTCATAATAAAAATTCAGGTGAGCAGACTAGGTTAGTCTCCTTTATCAATACTAGGTTGTGCCTCTGGGTTGTTTAAATGGAAGGGTCTATAATAAGGTTCTCACACCTTTAAAAGTGAGTTTCTTAGTGAGTACTAGTTTCCTCAAGGAGTATAGGATATTGGGGAGTGGACTTAGATCTTTATGATCCGAACCACTATAAATCTTGTGTTATTTATTTTTTATTTTCTGCAGAAACATAACTCAAGAAAACTACACTCACTATTGTTTAATATTTTATAAACTTTGATTGTTTTTGTTTTTAAAATTTTAAATAGACTATTCACCATCCTGTAGTCATATTTTCCATCAATAAAAATCCAAAAATTGGTATTAGATCCACGAATATGATCACTTCGCATCTTTATATATATTAATCTTTAAGAATATTATTTATCCTGCTTATTTTTTAACTACGTGCTAACCTGATTGCCTTTAATTAATAGTATAAGGAATGAAAAAGAAAATTTTTCTTTTAATATAGCAAGTATCAATGCCAATGATGGCTGGATACGAAACCCCCCCTATTATTTGATGGGAGTGACTATGGATACTGGAAAGATATAATAGACACCTACTTGAAACAACTCAGTGTGGATCACTGGACCATCATGGACAAAACATATGATCTACCTAAAACTGATTCGAAGACACAAGTAGGTAATGTCATGGTAAAATATGTTTTTAATTAAAAAGTTAAAAATATTTTATATTGTTCTATAAGTATAAGTGTCTAAAACCATGTTTCATATTGTAATATAGCCTATGACATATGAAGTATACTACAAATGACTCATTATGGAACCAAAAATATGAAGAGAACCAATCTTGGAATGTTCTGAGTAGAATACCAGGTCATCAATATTAGAGAATAAGAATTGGTAAATCATAGGTTCTATTAGTTCACAAGTATAAATAATGGTATGAGTGCTCTTGGAGAAGTATTAGACAACACTGCTCAAGTGGAAAGAGTACTGAGATATCTTAAAAAGAGATGACATGCAAAGAAAGTGGCCATCAATGAGAGTAAAAATTTTAAGGAGTATACATTAGATGAACTTATAGCCTCTCTACTACAGTATGAGTTAAAACTGAAGAATATTTTCAATGAGGAGTCTACTAAAAGAAAAATTATTAATGTTAAATACAATTTTGTTAACACCAATAATGCCTATGAATCTAAGTTCCAGGAAAGTGATAAGGATATGGAACACTTCAGTATGAAGTTTTTCAAGTTCATGAAAAACAAAGGTGGAAAGAGGCAATTCAAGAGGAAGTCCCAAAAAGGAATATAAGAAAGGTAATGATAATAACAATAATTATGTGTCATAATTAAACTTTTATGAGTGTAGGAAGAATGTTTAAATAAGTATTGAATTCCCTAAACTCAAACATACAAAGAAATAAAAAGATAAAAAAGAAAGGAAAATCAAGATTTGTTTGGATGTTGGTACTGTTCAGACAGTTCTGACTCAAGTGATGATTTTGGAAGTGAATATGAGACATGTAATATTTCCAGGATGGGTATTAAATGTGAGGTAAATGATTCTATATTTACTCAATAAACAACTCCCACAAATGTTGATCATAATTATTTATCTAAAAATGAATCTGAAATTTTTTCTGATTCATGTTCTGATTTTGATTCTAAAAATTATAAAGTTAATCAATTTCTTAAAGAAAATTAAGTATTAAAGAATGGTGGAGACAAAATTATCGAAAAGTATACTGAATTAAAAACCAAGAACAAGAATTCGATTAGATAAAATGATAAAATGAAAAGTGAATGTAATAATCTGAAAGTTTTTATTTCCTAGAATGGTAAATTAAAAGAGGATTATAATTCTGAATTGCTTAAACTAAAAAATGAAAATGAAATAATTTAAAAATTTCTGGTTGTAAATGATAAAGACCATGATATGATATTTAATCTAGTTTTTGATGATCTAACTAAAGTAGAAAATGAATGTAAGAAATTAAATCAAGAAAAAAAATTAAGAAACATAGATTTTGGTTCCAATGAAAATATCTTGATAGATTTAGAAACTGTTCAAAAGGAGAACGTGGTTTTGAAAAATTAAGTTGTTAATCTTAAAGAGGAATTGTATAATTTTTTAAAGGAAAAAAATACGACTAGATGATGTATTTAATGAGATTAAACATTAACAATAATGGTTTTGGATATAGTAGTACTACTATAAGTTTAAATAAGACTAATTTTGTCAAAAGATCAAAACAAAACATTTCAAGTGTAACCTGTTTTAAATGTAGAATGAAATAGAATTATGAAAATGAGTGTTAAATAATATTTAAAAAATCTTTTGGGGACACTAGAACTTTCATTTATAATTATTTACTTTCTAAAAAACCCACTAATAAATTTTTTAAATCTATTTGGGTACCTAAGTTTTCTACTACTAATATAGTTATACCCAAGCTGGAATGGGTACCAAAATAGTCTGTTTGATTATTTAATTTCAATAAATATGACTTAAAAGTATCAATGAATCATGGTACTTAGAAAATGGCTACTATAGGAACACGAAATGTGATATTTCAAAGTTTTTATCATTTAACTCATGTGATGGTGGACTTGTAACATTTAGGGACAACTCTAAAGGTCAGATTAAAGGAATAAGTGAAGTTGGTTTTTTTAAACTGTTATTATTTCAAAATTATTATATGTACATTGTTTAAAATATAATATCATAAGTATATCACAATTATGTGATTATGAATTAAATATTATTTTTGAAAATGATAAATGCACCATTCTGAAAAATAAATTTGTTTTTTTTCTACAAATAGAAAAGAAAATGTATACACTATTTCTTTTTTTGATCTAATTAAACAAAAGGTTAAGTGTCTAAATGTTGTAGAAGCAAATGAAATTATGTGCCATAGGAGGCTTGTGCATGGAAATTTCATATTATTTCATAAACTTTAAAATCATGAATAGGTACTACAACTTCTTAAGTTACATAAAAGTAAGTACTTCATGTGTGACTCTTATTTAAAAGGTAAACAACACAAAGAAATATTTAACTATATAAATGATGTTAGTAACGCTAGATGTTTAGAATTATTGCATCTTGAATTGTTTGGACCCATGAAACCTACTGGTTTTGGTGGTAAAATATATGTATTTTTACTTGTAGATGATTACAATAGATTTTATGGATTTATTTCTTATCTCATAAAAATGAAACTTTATCCAATTTTTATTCTTTCTATAATATTATTTAAAATTTCAAAAATGATTCAATCATATCTATCAAAAGTGATATAGGTGGTGAATTTTTTAAATTTATAATTTGATAGTTTTTTTGAATCAAATGGATATAAATTTTTTTTCTCACCCCCTAGGACACCACAAAAAAATGGTGTGGTATAAAGAAAGTATAGATCTATTCAATAAATGGCTAGGTTTATTCTAATGGAATATAGTTTACCTAAATATTTTTTATTAGAAGCTGTAAATACAACTTTCCATGTTTTAAATAGAGTATCAATTAGACATTTCTTAAATAAGACCCCTTATGAACTTTCATAAGGGTTTAAACCTAAAGTTGGTTATTTCAGGGTATTTGGCAGTAAAGTGTTTATTTTAAATATAAAATAAAATTTAGAAAAATTTGACTGTAAATTAGATGAAGGGATATTTTTAGGATATTATAATGCAAGTAAATATTATATAGTTTTAAATATAAAAACTTCATTATTTTTAGAATCTATGCATGTTAAGTTTAATGAAAATAGTTCTAAGAAACAAAATTTTGAATCTGTTAATGAAAATGATGAGTTTAGAGAATTTAAATTAGGTAAAGATAATGATAATGCATTAGTTGAGGGGGATCATATATCTTCTCAAACTAATCCAAAGGAATGGAAAACTATTAAATATCACCATATTGAAAAAGTAATTGGTAATGTAGAATCTAGAATTCAAACAAGAAAATATGTTTTTCTTTACTATGCTAATTCTTCATTTGTTGTTGAATTTATTCCTATTAATGTTGAAAATTATTTAATTGATTCAAATTGGATTAATGATATACATGATGAATTAAATAAATTTGAAATGAATAAAGTATGGGATTTATTTTCTTTTCCAAAAGGTAAACCCTTTAGAGGAACTAAATGGATTTTTTGTAATAAACTAAATGAAGCTAGAAATATAATTAAAAATAAAGCAGGACTAGTAGCTCAAGGTTGTTCTCGAGAAGATGGAATTGAATTTGGATATTATTTTTCTCCCATCACAAGGATGTAAGCAATTATAATTATTTTAGGCTATGCCAGTTTTCAAAACATCAAATTATTTCAAATGGATATAAAATGTTCCTTTTTAAATGAAATTATTTCAGTGGAATTTTATGTAAGATAACCCCTTGTATTTGAAAATGATAATTTTATAGATCATGTTTTCAAACATAATAAAGCTTTATAAATTCTTAAATAAACTCCAAGATCTTGGTATAAAAGACTTACACATTTTTTATTTCAAAATGATTTTGTTAAAGGTAAGGTTAATCCAACCTTATTTATAAAAAAGGTTTCAAATGATATAATGAATATAAAAATATATGTCAATGATATAATTTTTGGATAAAAAATTATTCTATATGTAATTAATTTTCTAGGCTTATGATAAGTGAATTTGACATAATCTTAGTGGGATAAATATAATTTTTTCTTGGTTTAAAAATTAATCAAAGGAAAAATGGTATTCTCTTAAATCAATCCAAGTATTATAAATAACTTGTAAAGAGGTTTGGACATGAATCTAGTAAAACTATGAAAACACCTATGACTTAGATGAATCTAGTAAGTCACTTGAGATTAAATAGTATAGAGGCATGATAGACAGCCTACTGCATCTCACTGATTCTAGACCATACATCTTGTTCTCAATTTTATTATGGGCTAGGTTTCAATAAAACCCCAAATAAAGTACCTTAAATATGTTAAAATATTAATTATATACATCAAGGATACTGTTTATACTGAAATTTTCTATTCTAATGAGAACTTTTTTTATTTACTATCTTACTCTGATTCTAACTTTGGAGGTTACATACTTGATCGGAAAATCACTATAGGTATGTTTCACTTTTTAGGAAAAAGTTTAATTTTATAGATCTCTAAGAAACAACTTTTAGTAGAACTGTCAATAGTAGAGGTTGGATATGTTTCTATTACTAGTTTTTATTCATAAAGCATTTGGATAAAAAAGATTATTTGATTTCAATATCAGTTTTTTATAAAATTCCTTTTTACTGTGACAAGTCAAGTGATATTTAAATTTCTAAAAACCATCTTCAACACTAAATATCTAAACACATTGATGTTATATTTCACTTCTTAAGGGATTATGTAAATAAAGGTGATATATTCTTAGAATTTGTTCCAATTGAGAAACAACTAGCTGACATCTTCATAAAACCCATCGATTCTATTAAATTCGAGATGATAAAATTTTAATTGGGTATATTATAAGCTTTAAATCATTTTTAGTATGATCAATATATTTAAATATGTTTTTATATATGTTCTGTAATTGAAAATGTTATTTTCTACTCTGATTAAATAATATTTACTTCATACTATTTACAAATGCTTTGTTAATCACTAATATTGTCTTAATTATTTCTATTTAATATATTTGTAGTATTTTTTGATTAAAAGGGAATCTATTATATATATTAATTTTAATGTACTTTTTGATAAATTTCAAAAAGGGGAATACTTTTTTTGAAAATTTGATAAATGTTTTGTTTTTTAATTTACAAAAGGGGGATTTTTTTAGTATTTGAAAGTGATTTAATACTTTCTATTTTTGTATTTGGATAAATTACTATTTTAATATTTTTATTAAATTCTAAAGCCTATTAAATTCTAAGTGTTTTAATTAATTAATAAATTTTAAGTACAAAGTTATAATAAAAGTTATGTAATTATTTTAATAATTATATTTGTTAAATTTTTTTAATGAAAATTCATGTTATATTTTTTATTAAGTTTAATTTAGTTCAAGTAATTTTTTTTCCATCCTTGTGAAGGACCTTTTGTATCACATCAACCACATAGGGGACCCCTTAGGGTCAACCCTGTGTAAAGTTCAACTAAAGGAATCCCCAAAAAGAGGATATGGAGTCTTGTTGTGTATAGTGCATGCCAGTCGTGTACGGGGCCCGTGTATAAGGCCCCATGGGGCGCGACCGCAGGTGCATGGATTTGGTTGGTTGAACACCGTGTGTGTCTAAGTTTTATTTTGAATAGAAGATTAGTGAAAAGTTACTGATATACTGATCAACCTCCCTATGTACGATTCAATGTGGAATAAGATTTTATCTTTACCATTCACCTGAGTTAAATATTGACCATCAGTTTTGTTTTATCTCGATCCATTTGATCTATTTTATAATCCTGTGTTCTTTTGAACTCCCACTCTCCTGTATTCGAAACTCATTCTCTTCCTCAACTTTCCCTCGATTATCCATTTCACCAGCATATGTGAACTAGTGCATCTCTTCCATTCAACTTATACTATAAATTTCTTCTATTATAAGATAATTTTAAACTCATGGAGCAAGTTAGAATAATCTAGATGTGGTTAAATGCTTTATCCTCTTCCTTTTGTCTCTTGTGGATATTTATCTCACAGATACCCTCGAACCAGCTTTCTCACTTAATATTCTTCCTCATTTTGTTTTTTTGGTTCAATGTTTCTTCTATCTATTGGGTGCTCTATGAGTCACCATTGGAAAATACCAATGGTGGGTGTCGAGTCTCCTTTGGATGTTTCCAATGGTAGGTCATTTTACCCACTGTTAGACATCAATGGTGGGTTATTTTATCCACTGTTGGACATCAACGATGGGTATTTTTACCCACCATTGGACATCAATGGTGGTTAATTTTACCCACCATTGAACATCAACAATTGGTTATTTATTGACCACCAGTGGTGTCTTCCCTTTACTATAAAACTAGTGGTAGGTGATTCTTCAAGATCCAATAAGAGATAATTTATCCTCCTTCGATTACTACTGTAGTTTATTTCTTTTTGACTATATTTTTTTCTTATTTTTTATTAGTAGCTTATATTTTATTATTTTTAATATCCATGTTCTTCTACAATTTGTTTAAGGTTGTTAACTCATTGCTGGCAGAAGTTTCTTAATGCTCCAATAAGAGATCTTACTTTCTTCATTCAGATTGCAGTAGATTTAATATTTTTGAACTGATTTCTTATCTAATTTCAATTGATTATCATCCAATATTTATTTATTTTGTTTCTAAATTATTTATAATGATACACCATTGTAAACTACCAATGGTAGGTCATGAGCCACCATTCGACTTATGAAACAGCGAGTCATGAGTCACCGTTGGAATTCTAATGGTATAATTTTTTTATTTATTCTCTTGAATCTTTTGGATGTATACTATCTTCAAATTAATTTAGTTTTTATTAACACTTTTTATTTTTTCTTAAAATTTCAACTATAGTTCATGCTCTGTTTAGACACCATTGGAACCCAACGATGGGTTATGAGTCACCGTTAGTTAAAAATTTATGCTTCTAAAATTTTATTTCTTATTTAAATTATTATCATTAAAATAAATTCTTTTGACCATAGTATTATTATTTTATATTGAAATAAATTTTCAGAGTGTTAAAAAATAATTATAACATTATTTTATGTACACTCTTTCTTATAGTTTAAAATTAATACATTGATGTATTTTTACTATATTTTTTCTATATGTTTAAACTAAAGGATTATATTCTTATTTAAATTGTTTTTTAATTATGAATTGTTTAAAATTTATTTACTTATCATATTAATTGTTTTATATTAATATTTCATGAATAAATATAAATACCGATTGTAATTATATTTTTAATCCAAAGAGGCTTTAATAAACAAAGGTAATGGTAATTTTATTTCATTGTTATACAATAATAAGTGTAGTGAAGACATTGGAAATAGAAAAAATCCTAAAGAAATTGTTTTAATGATCTGAGAGATTAATTCAAGGAATAAAAATACATAGCTGTGTAGATCCTTCATTTAGATCTCTCGTGATACATCTTCAACATTCTGTTACTCTCAAAAAATTGTTCACGATATTCTGCGGCTTATGCATTATTTTTTTGATAACCGAAGGACTTCATCATTAAAATTTGTTCCTTATAAGTGATCAACGATCATCAAGCTTAAACTTTTTCGACATTATGATCATATTCTATATTTCTTATATTTTTTTATTCATGTAATATAATTTCTTTATTTTTGTATTTCTTCATATTATGGTTTATGATTTTCACATAAAAATCAATTCTTTATCTATATCTGGTTATTACACATCATAAAAGGAAGTCAAGGTTTTATCTCCTAATCAAAATTTAGGTAATCAAAACAAGTTGGTCTCCTGTATCAAGATTGGGTTGTGCCTCCAGGCTATTTAAAAGGTAGGGTATGCAATAAGGTTCTCACACCTTTAAAAGTGAGTTTCTTAGTGAGTACCAGTATTCTCAAGGAGTAGATGAGATTGAAGAGTAGATTAGGATCATTGTGATCTAAACGACTATAAATCTTGTGTTAATTATTTTTTATTTTCCACTATAACATAACTCAATAACACTACACTCACTATTGTTTAATTTTTTATAAACTCTAATTGTTTTTGTATTTAAATTTTTAAAGAGACTATTCACCCCCTTATAGTTATATTTTCCATCAATAATGATCCAATACACTCTACTTAGTCTGTTGATCCTAACATAAGGTTATTTATGGTAAACATAGGAACAATTCACATGTTGAAACACCATCAGAGGGATTCTATCTGCTGAACCCTATCTACTGGAACCCATTTACTAGAACTCATTTGATGAACCTCATCCAATGATATCCATATGATCATATTTTCTAGACTCCATCCACTCAGTTCTGTCTGTTTAAGGATCTTTAGCTGACCACAACCTATACATGGTTTTGGTTCAAGATATCCAGGTTCTCAAGTGTTACTTTCAAAAATTATCATTCCGAAAGTTTCTAACACTTTACCAAGAAAAAATTTATCACACCAAACCCAACAATATAATACTTGAGAATTGTTTTTGTAGGGAGATACCAACAATATCCCACTTGAAAATGATTCTTATGATCACACCAAATCCTTTATGGACAAACTTCTATTAACCTTACATTCCATTGTAGTTATTGTATGGTTCTATACCCCATGCTCCTTCCGATTATATAGGATCCAACTAAATAAATGAATCCATATTTCTTCTAAAACAATGACCTATCATTCCGTTGAAAACTAAAAATTCATTTGAATGCCTCTATTAATATCCTTCAAAGAAAACATGATCTGAGTTACCAAAATTATGAATTTTTTGAATTAACATCAATAAAACTACACCATTCACCATGTTTATGGCCTTGTTCAATCATATTATGTTGTTCTTTAAGAATATGTTATCATGTTTCTTCATGACCATAAAACTCATTCTAGTATAGTGGATGTCACTAACATCATCAGATTTACCTCTGTTCAGAATAACTTTATTTGGAAAAAATCTAATGTCATCAGCATGATGAAATCACCCTAAAACTTTAATCTAGTATAACCATGGTTTCCATGGTCCTTTTCTATCACATATCTTTCCTAGTTACAACTCCTAAAAGTTCATATCATTCTATAAATACTTATTTATGATTTTCCAATCCTTCAAAACATCATTGCCACAAGGCTTGAAAATATTGAAAAGAAATGCATTCCTAGGACTTAGGGTTTACCTTCTCTAGACTTAACATGACCCAAAGTCATTACGACGACTTTATAGATGCTAGAAACAAAATTAATCTAATTTATGAACTTCCATGTATTCCAAACTGTCATCCATCAGACCAACTTCTAGTACATCCATATCATGGTTATTCTCCTTTTGTTGAAGGTAATTTTGAAGTAAAATGGTTTTCATTAAGATAAACCAATGGAACATGAAATTCTATTGTGAACACTGAATATTTAACTCTTTGCCACACAGTTATAGAAAAACTTCACATAATTTAGAATTATCATCTTTCCTTTTCCCTCACTTTAGTGTGTCCATGACAACCATGCCTCAGATTCATCATACCAATCATCCGATCCTTGACATGCCAGTACTCATTTTAGTACTTTGAAACTTGTCCACACTTTTCATAACCATGAAGACCCCTAATCATGAAATCCCCACCCTTCCAAAAAACCATCTTGCTTCATCTAATCTCTATTCGACGAAACTAGACCCATTTCAATCCTCTATCCAATGTAATCTTGGATGAAACAATCACATCTAATAGATTCTATGGAACAAGTCACCTACTTCCACCCAACATATGTCGATTGATGCTCCCTAGATTCAGACTTTTCCAAGTTAGAAAAAAATTGGTAACATATCAGTCATCTCCATCAGATATAGGTTGTGGGAACCTAAAAAGTTATAATTCTAAAGAACGGACCATCCGATCACTAGTTGAACTTCCGATGCCTATGAACTGACAAATTGAGCATTCTCATATGTTTGTTTTCATGACCTTCAGTTTTCTTCTGAATAATTCTCTATCCAATGGAACTTACAAACTTTCTATGAGTGGAATCATCATCATTATCAAAAGTTTTTATCATCCATCATCAGAACATCAAGCCAATGCTTCACCCATACAATTATCTCCATCCGATAGTATATTTTCCAGTGAAACTAGAACAATATAAGGGGTATCCAACAATATGTCTAGAAAATATAGTAAGATCCCTAATATCCAAATTCCACCATGATTAATAAAACATTATGTATAAATATTGTATCCAAGAAGACTTTTGATGTCACAGAAAACCCACTGGCACTACCATCATCTTCTAGGTTTACACTATCTAGAAACTCAGAAAAATGAAAGTAATCATCAGAAAACTCACCAGAAAAAGAACCGTTGCATCAAAATACCAGGAACCTCCTTTGATACCACTTTTTGGGGAATCAATTCAACCAAACACTAGACCAACCTCTGTTCGTTAACACCATTGAAAATTCCTTAGTTCGATATAACCATCAGACACACCTCTTGCATGACAACCACCAAATTAAATCCACTAGAAGTGCCAATGAGGAACATCCTTTTGGACTAGTGGTTATAAGATCCCATCATAATTTAGATTTAGGAGTTGGTTAGCCCGAACACCCCAACTACAAAACCAATTCCTCACTAATACAACACCACATTCCAATCCTTTTCTATTTTTCCTTATCATATGAACAAACATGACATGAAAATAAGAAATAAACATGTAAGAACAAGAAAAAATTACAATGGGCATAATGTGGTTCGAACATGAGTCCTACATCCATGGGATAATGTTAAAACTTCATGCATTTTATTGGAACAACATTTGATTACAAGGATAAACATATATACCCTCCACAAATTAATTTAACAATATCCACTAATATCTATACCTGTTGGTTCTTCTGTCCAATAATTTCCCATCCAATCATGGTCTTTCTAGACATGGTCCATCCAGACACTGAACAAAGTGTTTCTAGGTAGTTCCATTCAAGGAGGGACACCTCTTCCTTAGTCAAGCCTCATCAACACCAGTTAGTCACATTCCTATGTTTTACAAGAGATCTAATGACTTTCTTATAGAGGTACCTAAATGATCATCTAGTCTGCATCACCTTATAAATTTCACAAGCATTCATCAGTTGATGTGAGCCATGCTCGATCACTAGTAGCTAACACTACAAAAACAACTAACTCTTGATGAATAATGCACATAACCTTATAATTCTGTCTTAGTATTAAACCAACATTTTCTTCCAAACATCCAAGGTGAATGATTCTAGGTTTTATACTTAGCGATTCCTCTTCAAAGAGACTTCCACATAGTGAATCACTAACATCTAAAATTTTATTTGACTATAGAACATAACTTTAACCATTAGCCTCACTACATTCCTCCAGAATATGACCACTGCCTCTAATATTATATTAAGGTTTTCCCTTATATTTTATCAAAATCCACTTCATTTAGTCTGCTAATCCCAACCCAAGGTCCCTTCAGTGGGATACTAGATGGTCGAAAGAAGCATGGGGTGGAGAACAATATGACCATTTCACTAGAATGAATGGTGGATGAAAGCTAGTCCAATGGGAATTTGGTGTGAGCATGATAATCGTCTTAGAGTGGGAGATTGTTGGGATCAACATGTGAAAAGAATTATAAAGTGGGATATTTTTAGGTTTTGTGTGAAAAATGTTTTCTTAGTAATGTTTTAGAAATTTTTAGAAGGATTTTTTTTGAAAGTAACACTTGAGAAATAAGATATAGATCTTGCACCAAAACTATATCCAAGTTATGGATGGATGAAGATCCTTCACTGGATAAAACTAAGCAGACTATGTTCAATGGATATGATCAAACAGAGATCATCAGATAGGGTCTAGTGGATGGGGTCTAATGGATGGGGTCCAAAAATAGATTTCAGAAGACAGAGTCTATTGTATGATGTTTTATAATTCATTATAGTGTAGATGAAATGTTTATATATTCACTATAATAGACCTTGTTTCATCAAGGAATAGAGAATAGTGGAGTATAAGCAACCATAAGGGACACATTTTGGACAATATTAGAGGATATAGTCATAATATAGAGTAACAAAGTGAGGCTAACATTACTACCAATAACTGAATGAAGTTTCAATGTTTGGTGATGCATTATGTGGAAGCCACTCTAAATAGGAATCATTGAGGATGAAACCTGGAAGAATTATTATTGTTTATATGTAAGGAAATGATAGTTAAATACTTAATGAGAATTATAAGGTGACATATACTGTTCACCGAGAGTTCTTCGGTTGAGGTGGTGTTGGCTAATGGTGATCAACCATGGCTCACATCAATGGATGAATTCCCATGAATGTTGGAAGGTAATACTGACTGCATGAAAAACTGGGGAATTCTATAAAAAGAAAATTAGACCACTTATGCAACATAATAATGAGAGAGACTAGTGTTGAAAATGCCTTACCAAGGTAGATGTGGACCTCCTTGAAGGGGGATACCTAGGCGCACTTCGGTCAGTGTTTAGATAGACCATGACCGTATGGATCCTAATTTGATGAACAATGATTAGATGAAAGAACCAACAGGTGAAGACATTATTGGATCTTTATTTGGTAATATTTGTATGGTATACATGTTTATCATTGTAACTAGATGTTGTTATGATTAAATGCATGAAGTTCTACCATTCTCCCATGGATGTAGGATGTAAGTCCGAACCACTTTATCCCTATTTTCTTTCATGCATGAGTTAGAATGTTTCTTGATTTTTTCATATATCAATTGTTTGTTAGATAGGAAAATAATAAAATGAATGGAATTTAGTGTTTAATTGGTGAGAACTTGGTCTAGTAGTTGGGGTGATCAGGCTAACCAACTCCCAAAGCCGATGTTCCAGGGGATCTTCTAATCACTAGTGTTCTGGAAGGATATTCCACATTGGTGCTTTTGGTGGAGTTCATCCAATGGTCATCATACATTATGTCATGAAAAAACCCACTAGGGCCTGCCTAGATACCAAAAGGCTGAGCCACAATTACCCCAAGACCGCCTTTATAGGTTAGGGACTAGCGACAATCACTAAGAATGCATAACTAATATGTGAGTCCTTTTCCTAATGTACCTGTACTCATGAACCCAACCATCTCTATAAAGAAGTGTAAAGGAATAATAATAAAATATAATTACCTCAAGATTAAAATACATGCATGTAATAACCTCTCAGAAATAAAAAATAGAACAGTAACATAATCTTAAAAGTAAATGAGAAAAATACATGACCAACCAAAAAAGATATCTCAACATAATAATAACTATAAAATAAAGAAAGATGAGAGAGACTGACTCTTGATCTCCAATCCACAACCACCATATATGGTCAAATGAACCGAAGTACCCCTAAGATATTCCAAATCAATTGCCGATCTGTCCATTTTTTTCATAAGATAAGGAATGTGTGGGAAAATCCCATGTAGGGGTGAGTATATATACACTGAGTAGGAAGGCATAAAAAATGAAGAGGGAGTAATAGAATACACAATAGAAGTAGTTAGATCAACCCAAAACAATAGAAAAAAAAACCCATCAACAAATATATATGCTCATATAATAAACAAAAACGAGAGAGGAGATCTCTATATCATAGCTCATCCTAGGAAGATGAGTTTTCCCATAGTTCCAAAGGTCCATCAGAGATTCCCAACATCTCATGTGTCTGTTCGAAGAAGTTATAAGAAGGGGCCATGCCTTGGTAAAATATCCTAGTACCATATCTATATCTATGAATAGAATATAGAGGACCCATGCCTTGGTGAAAATGAGTAGTACCATCTCTTTGGATAGAGGACTTTCACCCTTGTGCGATAGGGGAGTACCACCTTTGTATATGTATATCAAACATAGAGGACCTGCACCCTAGTGCACAAGAGCCTCAGCCCAGTTGGTGAGGAATCGCTAGGTGCATCCAAGAGACCCGAGATCAAATCCGGGTGGAGGCATATTTCTGGGTTACTGTAGCAGTACTATAGCAGGCACTGTTCAGTACTGTAGAAGCCAGAACTATTCATCCATCTGGGCCTTCGGGCCACCGGTTTGGTCCTCGGGTCCTGCAAGGCTTTCGGGCCAACCAAGGCCTTCGGGCCAGTTGATTCTCAAGGCCTTCGGGCCACTTTAAGGCCTTAGGGCCACCCCAAGGCCTTCGAGCCACATGAATGCAGGCCCCAGACACACTACAAAAAAAGGAGCAGCCCCAGAAGAGGATTCAGAGCAGGTGCACTCACTAGAGAAGAGCCAAATGGATTTTCAGAATGAGAGGGTATAGCCATGCCATCAGTACCAGCCTGTGCTTGCACGAGAATCCTAGCCAGATGGTCATGAAAAGGTAGAGATCTACTATCAGGATGCAGATGCTGAGGAGGGGCAGTTCCTTGTAGATAGTCCAGTTGAATTTCCTAAGACCTTTGGGTCATGTAATCTCCTAAGCCTATAGGCCATGTAATCTCTGAGCCTAGGGGCCTTGTAAGGGTTCCCCCTCATCCCTTGAAAGGGGGGTTATCAAAACTCAATAAAAATGAAGGCCTTCGGGCCATTCAGGAACCCTAGTATGGTAGATAGAGGACCCATGCCCTGGTGTGACATGGGAGTGCCACCTCTGTATCTGTACATTGAGTATGGAGGTCCCTTGCTCTAGTGAAATAGGGGAGTACCGTATCCATGGATAGAGGACTCGTACCCTAGTGCAATAGAGGAGTGCCACATATGTATCTATACATCGAGTATAGAGGGACAACTATATGGTGTGATAGGGGAGTACCATATTTTTGGATAGAGGACCTATCCCCTGGTTTAACGGGGGAGTTCCACCTTAGTATCTATACATTGAGTATGGAGGACCCACACCCAAGTATGAAAGGGGATTATTTTCTATGTGGATAGAGGACCTGCATTCTAGTGTAATAGGGGAGTTCCACTTATACATATGTACAATGAGTATGGAGGACCTGTGCCCTGGTACGATAGGGAACTACCATCTCCATGGATAGAGGACATACACCCTGGTGCGATAGGAGAGTACTACCTCTATATCTGAACTCTCCGATGATATCGCTCGATCACTATCATCATCAATCATCACCTAAAGAAGATTCACATTCATACAATTTTTCATCATATCTCAAAATCCACTATAGTGGCTACCTTGGAAAAACACTCAAGATAGGCTACTCGTGGGACAAAATATGAATCTGGACAAAGGCCTGAAGAGCGCATGAGGCTCATCATCAATTTGTCAGGCTAAAATGTCAAACCACTAATATTTCATCGCAAATGGAAATGAATTAAACAATAGATCATACCATTGTGATCCTCATGAAAAAACATCAAACCACTCAGGATAGGCTATTCACTTTCCCAAATTAGACACCCAGTGAAAAAAATGCATTTTTCCATAACATGCACGTACGTCAATTCATGGGTCTGATCCATGAGTCCAAATTAAATACCCGATATTTATATTGAAATTTCCAACTCAATATCAAGGTCACAATACCCTAGATATTTCATCATTCCAACAATATATGAATAAGTTAGATCAGATACTATATTCCGTAATAGTGATAATAATAATAATAATAATAATAATAATAATAATAATATTATTATTATTATTATTATTATTATTATTATTGGGAACTTTTTGGACCGAAGACACAATTCATAAAAATTTATCCATCATTTCCGTTGAATCAAATATCTTAATGCTAGGGAAAAATGTCACAGATGACTTGTTAATATGATACCATATGAAGAAATTATGGTATTAATTAGATTCCATAACAATAATATTATTATCATTTTACATTATTATTATTTTAAGATTTATTCAAATGAACATGGGTGATAAGTCACCCCCACCCACATGCACAGGAGGTTCCCCCCTCTCCCTTGCAAGGTGGAACCTCAAGCCCCCTATCCTATCAAATATATTTATAATAATAATTTTAAAATAATATCATTATAAATATAACATATATTTTTTTTATATGCAAAGGGTCTTCCACTCCCTCCCCTCAATGGGGTATCCACACACCCCATTTTTTTGGTTTACATTTTTTCAATTATTGTTAATAATAATAATAATAAACACCACATGTTATTATTATTAAAATAATAATAATAACACACACTGCTCTCCATGGCTGGTTGGAAATCAGATTCTAGTCTTTCTTTACTAGAAAATTTTCCACATCCACCCACATCAACTGCACATCCCTAGACACACCTCCCATCCACCAGTTTCTTGATCCCTTTACCCCTTAAGATCTTGAATCCATGGAGTATCATTCGTATCCCACCTTGTTCATTAATACATCTTCAAACTGCCAATCTTCATGTTGTTCATATAACCACAATGAATTATGTGGTTCGATATGCTCGAACCAGCCCTAGGAATGTTGAACTGTGACCCCATAGGCCAACAGTGAAGAACACGATGAAGTGAGAGGGAAAAAACAAGAACAAAGTGAACCATCATTGAAAAAACATTCTGATCCAATGACTATATAAATAGGTATATATCAAGGGAAATAAGAGGTTTAATAGATCAATTACACATATGGTAGTAGGGATCATGTAAAGGAATAAATAAATTACAGATCAAAAGTAGATAATTAATCCATGCTCAATATTTTAATCAAAATGGTAAAATATACAATTGATGATACCTAACTTGGTTATGGATCTATCATTGGTGAAGAACACATCCTCTAGCGATAAATGTGATGATCCCGTTGTGTTCGTCATTTGTCTCATGATTATCCTCGATCCAATCATTCGTTGTTCTCCCATCCTGATTCGCCAAAAGAGAATGCTATCCTCCTACAATTAGATCTATAAAGGGTCATGCAGCTAACCCCTGGAAAACTTTCATAATAGGGAATTTATAGAGGATTTTAATTAGGTTTTTTAATAAAACAAACAAAAAATTTCTTTATTTATTTTAATTAAATGTACCCATCGACAGTTGCCTTAACCAGACGTTCAACATCGACTAACATTATGTCATTCCTAATATAAAACCCACATTCTAGAATCAACCATAGTATTATATTTTTTAACCAAGATTTTTTTTAGTTATTCAACTTTTTTAGAAAAACTGTGCATGTGTGATATAAAATATATTTAATATTTTTTATACAATTAATTATGGGATCACTGGGCCTCGTAATCACACACTGTATCAATGCTTGGCTCTAGAAATATTTATTAAAATATTTATAAGTCTTTCAAGGGAAAAAATAACCTCTAAATTATTCATTCTTCAAAGATTTTCATCCCCAAAAAGAACAAACTAAGTAAAAAGGTGGGGATACTAAGCTCTCAACTAGGCCTCCCACTCCTAGGAGATCCCCAACATGCTCCCGTACTATATACTAACATGCACTCAATGGAATAAAATTACCAAAATGAGTCTTTCTAATCCAGTTCACAACTACCACTGGGTACCTTGAAAGGAAACTCCACACACCATGACCAGATCATCAGAGTCAACACTGTGTAATGAGTTGTGTACATTTATCATCAGCTATGACAAGTGGAAAAAACCAATCACCCGATCTAACTACAATTTTAGGGTCAAGTGGTACACCAAATTGCTAACTTAAAACAATAACTAGAAAATGGTATATGATCCTAAAGATATTTTTCCATCCCATCCAAAGGATCTCGGTACAACCACCCTTATCTTAGGTGTACTACTAAGGAAAAACAACCACCTCAGAACCACATCCCACAATAAGACTGGTTCCTCCAACCATCCTTTAACAAGGATGTAGTGCTCCATACCTTAAGGGAATCCATAAATAACTTATCCAATGTATATATTATCATATAAGATCTCCCAATCAATACCCCTAATTTGTGCCTCCCTAACTCACTGAGGAAGTGAAGGGGTAAAAACCATCGACTGGAGGTATGATTCACCATACTCACCCAAAAATGGTATACTAAAAAGTGGTCAACTATTACATCACCTCACTTGATAACAGTGGACATAAAACCTCACTGTAATAATCTACTTCCATATCCATGCCTTGGGTGTCCCTCAAGCTCACGCCACCTCAACCTCTACAAGGTACACTATCAATCCCATATCCAAGAATACATATCTTAATAATTGGACCTTTGAATCTAGAACTAAATCCACTAGAGATACCATATTACTAGAACTCTCAGAGAATTCCTTACACCATCCTCCTATGTCTCATGTGCTCCAACTTTGACATCAAGGACATGAGGTTACCATCACTGGAGACTACCACAAACCGATCCAAGAAAGGTCAAGGAACCAACTCATAAGTCATGAAAACTCTACTGGGGAATTCAATATGCCAAAGGATATCAATAAGAACTCAAATAAACCACATCGTATCTAGGAATACATGATCAATACATCCACCTCTTGAACCTAAATATGGTGATAACCCATCCCGTGGTCAAACTTTGAGATCTACTTCACCTCCATCCACCAGGTGAAGAGGTCATCGATTCTTATGGGTGGAAAATCCTCCCAGATAGTCACCTAGATAGGGTGATTCCTATCTACACTTGACCTTAATATCTCATCCTCCCCTTAGGTTAAAAACACAGGGATACCTAGGAAAACACACTGATTCATACGAATCCCATTATCTGCAGATTCCTCCAACCGTACCTCTAGATCTTACAACTACATGGGGTCATCCAATATGATAGCACAAATATCATGTCATCCCTAGTGAAAGTAAATATATAAAAAAACTCTCGATGGATAGGTAAACCTGAAATATCCTCAAGATAGACACCCTCATACTCTTACACCATCACAAGAAAATGGAAGCTCAAATAATCCGCTGCTCCATGGGTAATACTAGTCAACTCATAAGGAGGCAACTATAACCTCCTAAGAATTATCTCATACTGCCCTACTCAGGGATCAATCCTTATTAAAGGAGTAAAACACCATCCAAAAAAATTGGAATAACTTCTTTAATCACTATTATAAAACAACTAATAATGGATGGTAGGAAACTAGTCCATATGGAGGAAAACATCATAGGGTCTCACCACCACTATAAATAAATTCTACGTGAGGCTCAATCTACACCTAGAGTTATATTACACCATTGGTAGAAGTGTGTAATCAATGATACCATCTAAAGGATTCTCAAAAACAAGGTTTAAGAAAAAAAGGCTCCACTCACTAGGTCTCTAATAGGGGATATTCTTAGGGATAAGTGGGTCATGGCTTCGTATGCAAATTACAGCTGGGGTAGTGAAGACACACAACATATCTTGAACTGTACTCAAATCCCTTGCATGATCATACTTCTTGGAAACCATTCTTTACCTTTACTGCCTCTTTACCATAACTATTTATTACTCTGACACCTTATAACAAAAAAAAACCTCAAACAAACAATTCATAGAAACTCATCCACCATACCTCAACACTATTTGATTTGGTTGGCACTGGATCATCCTCATAGTTTTGAATCGCTTCACAAGAACACATATCAATGGGGTAAGTGTCCCTCTTTATTGAATGTCCAAATCCACATTGAAAATCACCAACACAAGGATCTACTGAAACCCCACATTACCCTATATATGTCTCACCGCTAGGACCACCATTAGGAAGGGTCATATCCAAGTAGTACATTCACACCATAGGCTCATGCCAGTCCTCAAACACATGAGAAGGGGGAGCCATGATCAACAAAAAAACTAGGGATGTATCTATATATAAAACCCACAATGCACACTCAACAAAGGTGTTTCATCTATTAGTACATATAGAGACAAAATATGCTCCATAGAGAAGATTTTTAGGTAATGAAACTATTTGATTAGTCGGGGTCTGCACAAGCTAGGAAACTCAGACCATTGCCTCAAGTCAAACCTCTAATTCCTAAGGGTATGTATCTTCATGGAACCTCAGAGATATCCATTGATAGAACTCATATAACACGCTAAGATTATGTATACCATTGTCCTTCCCTATTGTAGTTATCGACTACTCAACAAAAAAATGAACATCTACCTGATCCATATAACGATCCATGTGCTAATCAATAGGTGGTATTACTAATCGGTGCCTACCTGGAGAAAACTACTCATGGGTGGGTCCTTGAACCGAGGCCTCATCACTCAACTAGTCATCTTCACGACACTATCTCTAAATACTAGATAAAAATCATCCCAAATACATATTGAAAGTTATCAAGACATACCATGATAAAAGGGAATATCCGAAGAGCTAAGTCAAGAAGTAAAATCAGAGGAATAAATCTTATATGATGCATATACCAAGTTCCCTACAACCAATGTCTCGGTATACTAAGTCGAAAAGCAGGCAGTCAGAGTCCTAGTGTATGGATACGTCAACCGCTGCACCAATATTGGGTTCTTTGGCCTGAAAGCTGCACTTGATACACTTTGAAACAACTTCCCTATGTTCCCAACCAAACATTATATGGGATAAGAATCCAAACACTATCCTGAGGTCAAACCAACACTGATACCAATATATCACAACCCGACCCACTGGGGCCCACCTGGATAGTGAAAGGTCGAACCAAAACTACCCCAAGCCTGCCTCCATAGGCCTAGGGTTGGAAACAAGCATTGAGAAGGAATAAATAATATGGTAGACCTTTTCTTAATGTACCTGTATGCACCCACCCAACCATATCCCTGAAAAGGTAAAGAGGAATAATAATAAAATATAATAAAATCTAGAGTAAAATCCATGTATGTAATAACGTCTAGGAAATAAAAAAGATTACAATAGTGTAATATGAGAGTTAAAGGGGAAAAATAAACTTCCAACCAAAAAATATGTCTCAACTTGATAATAACTAGAAAATAAAGAAAGCTAATAGATCCTAACTCCTGATCTCCAAGCCCTGACCACTGTACATGTTCAAATGCACCCAAGTATCCCTAATACCCACCAAATCCACAATTGATCTGTCCTTAATCTGTATAAGGCATGACATGTGTGGTCAAAGCCCATGTAGAGGTGAGTATATACATACCTAGTAGGATAACCTAAAAATTTAAGAGGGAGAAATAGATGAAACAATAGAAGTAGTCATCTCAACCCAAAGGAAGAGGGAAAAAAATACAACAATGAAGATATATGCTCATAAAATAAACCTAGACAAGAGAGAAAGGGGATATCCATCTCATATCCCAACATAAGATGATGGGTTTTCCTGTAGTTCAAAAGGCCCATCATCGATGCTCAACATACCACATGTATATCTAAAGAAGTCATATGGAGGGACCAAGCCCTGGTCTAATAGATAAGCACCATATCTATATCTATGCGGATAATATGGAGGTCCCACATCCTAGTATGATAGGGGAGTACCGTCTCTATAGATAGTAGACCCATGCCTTGGTGCGGAAATGTAGTAGTGACTATATATCTTTACATCAAGTATGGATAACCCACGTTCTATTATTAAATGGGAGTACCATCTATATGAATAGAGGACCTATTCCCTGATGTGATAGGGAATTTTCACATCTATATCTTTACATCGAGTGTGGAGGACCTGTGCCCTGGTGTGATAGGGGAGTACCATCTCTGTGGATAGAGGACCCACACCCTAGTGTGATAAGGGAGTGTCTCCTCTCTATATTTACATAGAGTATAGAGGACCCACACCCTGGTGTGATAGGGGAGTGCCACCTTTGTATCTGTACATTGAGTATGGAGGACTCATGACCTGGTATGATAGGGGAGTACTGTCTCCATTGATAGTGGACCCTCACCCTGGTGTGATAAGGGAGTGTAGCCTCTATATCTATACAATGATAATGGAGGGCTCTCACCCTAGTGTGATAGGGGACTACCATCTCTATGGATAGAGGATTCATGCCCCAGTTTGATTGGGGAGTACCACCTCTATATCTGGAATCTTGGATGATCCTTCCTGATCACTATCATCATCGAGAATCTTTTAAAGAAGAATCACACTCAGAATATCTTACACTGTATATAAAAATCCACTAAAAATGTTACCATCACATTCTATGTGAAAAAATACTCAGGATAGGCTACTCACGACCCACAATCTAAGTCTATCAAAAATCCCGATGAGTGCACGAGGCTTGTCATCGATCCGTTGATCTAAAAAATAAAACAACTGACATGTCATTGTAAATGAACATGAAAGAAAAAATGGATCAAAAAATTGTTATCCTAATATAAAAACACTTAGGATAGTCTATTCACTTTCCCAAATTGGACACATTATGAAAAAATGCATTTTTTCATAACACGCACGTACACCGCTTCATGGGACAGAGCCGTGCGTCTAAATTAAATATTCGATGTTGTTCTTGAAACTTCTTCCTCAATATTAGGGTTACAATTCCATAGGTATTTCATCATTTTAACACCTTATGAATAATTTATGTCAGATACTAGGTTCCATAACAAAAAAAAAACAACAACAACAATAATATTATTGGGTGCTTCATGGACCCAAGCCATGAGTTGGAAAAGGTATCCAATATTGGTCTTGAATTGGAAATCTTAATTCTAGGGTCATGATGCCACAAACAGATCATCAATCCAATACCGTATGAAGATGTTACAGTATTAATTAGATTTCATAACAATAATAATATTATCATTTTATATTATTATTAGTATAATATTTATTCAAATGGCTAAGGGAGATAAGCCAAACCCCCTCCAACCGCATGTACAAGAGGTTTCCCCCCTCTCCCTTGCAAGGTGGTGCCTCAATCCCCCCTATCCTATAAAACATATTTATAATAATAATATAATAATAATATCATTATAAATATAACATATTTTTTTATATACATGCATGGGGTTCCATGCCCTCCCCTCAATGGGGTCTCTACACGTATCATTTTTTTAGTTTCCCTTTTTTTTCAATTATTATTATCATTAATAAAAATAATAAATATCACATATTATTATTATTAAGAATAATAATAAATACCATATTTTATTATTATTAAAAATAAAAATAACACACACCACACTCCACGACCAACCAAAAATTAGATTCCAATCGTTCTTCACCAGAAAACCATCCACATCCATCTGCCACAACCACACATCCCTGGAATTTCCTCCCGTGAGACTACCGCTCAATCCAATCACCCATATGAATCCTGTATCCATGGATTATCACCTGTATCCTACCTATTTCCTTTTACCACAATGAATCTATGGGTTCGATCACGCTCAAATCCGCTCGGGTGATGTTGAATTGTGGCCCTGTAGGCCAACAATGAAGAATACGATGAATAGAGAGAATAGAAATGCAAAAAAAAAAAGTTAACCATAATTGGTCAAGAAATATTGAAAAATTATTATATAAAAGGGGTGATATCATGGGAAACAAGGGGTTTAACAGATCAATTATACATAAGGATGTAGGGCTCATATAAAGGAATAAATAAATCACAGATCAAAAGAAGATAATTAATCCATGCTCAATATTTTAATCAAAAGGGTTAAATCCAAAATTTATGAGACCTAAATTGATTATGGACAGATTTTTGGTGAATAACACATCATTTAATAATGAAAGTGATGATCTTTCTATGTTTTTCCTCAATTCGATCATCTGTTGTTATCTGATTCCGATCTGCCAACGAAGAATGATATCCTCCTCCAATTAGATATAGTAAGGATTATATGGCCAACCCTTGGAAAAATATCATAATATGGTATTTATGAATGAATTTAATTAGGTCATTTAATAAAAAAATAAAAAAATTATTTATTAATTTTAATTAAAAGCACCTGCCAACAGATGCCTTGACTAGACGTACAACGCCGACCAACCTTAGGTCACACCTAGGGTAAACCCTATATTCCATAATCAACCATTGTCTTAGATTTCTGATCCAAGAATCCATTTATTTTCATGAAAAACATGTGCATGTAATATAAAATATCTTTAATATTTTTTATAAAATTAATTCTGGATTCACCGAGCCTCGGAATCACGCGCTGTTTTAACACCTGGATCCAAAAATATTTCTTAATACATTTCAATGTCTTATAAGGGAAAAATAGTGTCTCTATAAATTATATTTATTTGATGGTTCTATTAGACTAAGGAATGTCTGATGGTTGGATGGTTCAATTCCCCTAGAGTCATTGGATG
The DNA here is from genome assembly GCA_963277665.1 of Viscum album. Lineage (NCBI taxonomy): Eukaryota > Viridiplantae > Streptophyta > Magnoliopsida > Santalales > Viscaceae > Viscum > Viscum album. The sequence goes on from OY728141.1 coordinate 521,478,098, forward strand.
ACATTTTTGAGTGAATTTATCTGAAATATTTTACCGTATGGAGAGAAGTAAGAAGTTCATCGAACGAATTTTATGAGTCTTGGGTTATTATATAGTGATTACTGATATATATGTTAGAGTCATAAAATAGATAATTATAGGTGAAAATTTATACGTTCATCAGTCAAATAAGTTCCTATGAATAAGTACTGGAAAAAGGTTTTAGGATATTCAAATCAGACATAACATTAGTGGACGAAGGAGGTTCTATAGAGAAGTTCCAAAAAATTTGTATCAAATTAATATTAAGGATCTTTAAAAAGTTTTATAAAGTCAAAAAATGTGATGATTCTAATTTTGATGTCCAACTACCCAATAATTATAAAGGAAGAATCATGATTCTAGATAATATTTCAGGAGGGTTTGAAGAATGTTGATGCTGAGTTTTGAGGAAATTATTTATGAAGATTATTGATCCAATTTATTCAGTGGTTTGAAGGTGGTAAATTGGGGGAAGTTTTGAGTGGGATATTTAAAGTTCAAGAGGTAAATTTGAATTTTATGTTCACTCTCCTCCCATGTTTTTTTAGAGAAATGAGGCCTATATAAAGGGGAGTTGAGTGTTTTTCTTGTGTTGATGTTTCTATGAGAGTTGTTGAATATTTGAGGTTCTGAGCATAGATCTTGAGATATTTATTTTCAAAGCATTAGGCATAGTGTTACCAGAAAAAAAGTATTAGATAGAGGTTATTCAACATTGTGATACCAGATAGGGATTAGACAAAGTGATACCAGACTGTGGTTACCACACATAGAGGCTATTAGACTAATTAGTTTATAAAAAAAGTTCAGTTAATAAAATCTTGTTTTCTACTATGTAAGAAATTGAAGTGGGTTAAGAATAAATTTTTAGGAAGGATAGTGTGGAGAAAGTTCAAGAAGCACAGTGAAAAAGTTGAATCCTGTTGGTGAAGGTTCATTTTTTCAATGAAAAATTCTTTTTTATCATATTTTCTATGTGAGGAGTACATGCACTATCAGAGGAATATATTTCCATGAAAATGATGTATATTTTATTATTACTATAACCATAATGTATTTCATTGTATGGGATGTATAGTCTTGGATTATTTCTAAACCATACCAAGGTCTAGATAATCTTATTGAATAGTGAACCTTGTAAATTCTTATGTTCCCATGAATGTTCTTGTATGTTATTTTTCAGAGAAGTCAATTTTCTATAACCCAAGGCGAATCTTGTTTTAAATTATAAAACATAAAAATAGAAGATCACTGATTCACCCCCTATCCTCTCAATGATCACACAAATCATGACTGGTCCTTTTAATTAGTTAAAAAGGGTAAAATAATAAATTTACCCCAGCCGTTGACCTTAGAAAAATTTTCTAATTATTCTATTAGTCTCAAAACATGGCGTTACCCTTGGGTTAAGTTTTTTTAATTTTTTGGGTTACCTGAGTTTTTTGAAATAATTAATATTTATCAATAAATAAATACTTATTACATGATAATGATGATTTATATCTATTAAATAGGATATTGGATGAAAATTATGAAATTTCGATTGTTTCTAAAATATGATGTTTTTCCTAAGTGAGGTATAAATTATGTTCTAAGGTATCGAACCATAGAACGAGAATTTTTGGGTATTTTTTATACTTGGTGATGTGATGGTGACATTTCATAATTTCATGGTAATGGAATGCCACATGGAAATGACATTATAAGTTAGATATTTTGTGAAAAGTCATATAGTAATTATTTTCATAACTTTTATTATGATTTTCAAGGAATATTTTTCCTTCAATTTTCCATTTTGAACTGAATCACATCACTTTTAATTTTTAAGGATATTTTTTTTTAATTTTAGTGAAAATGTTTTAATACATTGTTTTTAAGTGTTTTAAATCATTTCTGGATTTATTTGATCAAGTCATTCTATTTATGAAACTTCTATGAAATATTTGAAAATTATTTTCTTGAACTTGAAATCATGAATTTTGGTTAAGTATGAGAGTTTATAGGATATTTTGAGTTTTCATCATATGATATTTCATTCTTTCTCATAGGATATTTCCTTCTCATATGATGTTTTACTTTGTCAAATTTCAGTCTCATACAATATTTTTGTGGGAACTGTAAGACATTTGTAATTCATGTATAAAGTTTTGGGAAATACATATGATATTTTTGGAAATATTGTAGGAAAATTCACTTAGGTATCAATTTTTTATCTCATAGGATATTTCTCACCCTGTATGATATTGTTTTTCCTATATGATGATTTACTTTGTAAATTTTTTAGAAATTAGGGAAAATAAACTTCACACCATAGGATTTCGGCCAACCACATACCTTTGCCGAATGGTTTTTATTGTAAAGAGAGACTAATAGGTGATTATTGTAGGATAATGTCACGACCCTTCCTCGGGGCCTGTGCCGTGACTACCCCAAACCCGCCTTCCATAGGCCAGGGGCTGGCGACTAGCACCAAGGTGTAAAACCCGGTAAAAAAAGGGAAGGCATTGCCTTTGTAAAGTAAACAAACACCATAGAGAAAGCCAGAAGTAGAAGTATACACTAAGTAAAAGCTGATACAAAAGTAAGTGCAGAAAAGTAAGTGGTCCAGAATACAAAACCAAACTGAAAGTAAAGTACAACTGGAAAGGAAAAACAGCAACTGAAAGTAAAGCTACAACGTCGAGCCGTCCACTGGAAGTCCCACCTGAAGGGTGAGTCCAGATGGCCTCCATAGCTCCTAGGGTCCAGCCGTCCGCTCCGAGTACGTCCCACCCAGTGGTCCATCTCCAGGTACCGTCCTGCTCAACTAGCCTCAACCACGATCAGCGCTGTCCTTCGTCTGCAACCAACACAACGTAGTGCGGGCATAGCCCGTGCAGGGGTGAGTATAAGCTAATCAGTAGGGACCCCTATACCCCCGAAGGTCTCCCAGAATCCACAAAGGATAATCCACAAAGGAAACATACAATCACGAAGTAACATTTGACACTACTTAGGTATATTCCCATATATATATACCTAAGTCATCAATTCCAGTACGCTCCAACTTCTGAGCCCATGTACAACTCAGTCCACACAGGAAAGCAAAACGTAAATCCACACAGGATAGCACAACACAATCCACATAGGAAAGAAAAATAGGATTCAGCTCACAAATGTATACTTCTTCGTAAGACGATAGAGATGATCAGATATTTCCACTGATTCATCTAAGCCATCGGACCCACAAAGGATCGATAGGTACTAACCCCCGCAATGACCCACAAAGGATCTGACCCACAAAGGATCGATAGGTAACTAACCCCCGCAATGACCCACAAAGGATCTGACCCACAAAGGATCGATATGTAACTAACCCCCGCAATGACCCACAAAGGATCTGACCCACAAAGGATCGAAAGGTAACTAACCCCCGCAAAGACCCACACAGGATCGGACCCACACAGGATCTGTAGGCGCTAGCCCACACAGGACCACTGAGCGCTGACCCACATAGGATCGGACGCACACAGGATCGGTAGCACTGATCCACGTAGGATCGCTAAGTGCTATAGTTGTCGCCGTCGAATCCACTGAGGATCTCTGTACAGTCATCGTCGTAGTCGCAGCCAGCTCTAGGGTTCCCGCACACAGCAAGCTCGTTCAGGAGGGTCCGCTCCACGAGCCGAGAGTCTGATACATCAATTGACACATATTCCGGAGTTTATGTATCCAAAAGTTCCGTATCGTCAACAGGAACTCAACGTCACAGACGACGCGTCAATCAGACGCCCGGTCTGAGAGTTATTGGCTTTTTTGTCCCAGGGCCTCGGTTGGTTTTTAAGTCAAAACCAACCCGACCATACTCCAACTGCATCCAAACCTCGATCGGAGTAATCCAAAAGTTCCACCTCACTAAGAGGAAACCAAAAAAGTCGACGGCACGTCATTCGGACGTCCGGAACTCAAGTTATGAGCGTTTCCACTCCGAGGGCCTGGTTGGTTTCGTGTACGAACCAACCTGGCTGAACCCAAAGTATTCCGAAACCTTGAGTGCAATATACCGAAATGACCGTCTCGATCCAAGGATTGCATCACAACTGACGGTACGTCGATCGAAGGCTCGTAGCTCAAGTTATGGGAAAAAGACCGAAAAAGGTTCGGTAATAAGGGGTTCGGGCCCGGTCTGACCCGGCCCGATACCCCCAGGGTCGGCCCGAACCGGGTCGACCCAAACTGGGTCTGGGTCCGGCCCGCTTGGGCGTGGCCCGGCCCGGTCGGTGCGGCCCGGTCCGCCCTGGGCGCGGCCCGGCCCGGCCTGGGCGGCTCGACCCGGCCCGGCGGCTCGGCCCGGCGCGCTGGGAGGGCTGGCGCTGGCCAGGTGGCCAGGCGACCGGCTCGGCCGTTATGGCCGAGCGCTGCTAGCGGGGGGGGGGGGGGGGGGGGGGGGCGCTGCCCCCGCGTGAGGAAACCGCGGCCCCTTAATGGGGCCGCTCACGTCCGGCCAGCCTGGGGTCTCGGACCCCGGGTTCTTCCACGGTCCGGTCGACCTGCTCCGGCCGGCCGGCTTCTGCCGCCACGAGACAGGCAAGGCCGGTCCCCTTACTCCGTCTTCGGCGGCCCGGTACCGGCCGCCCGTTCCCCGACATCGCCGCGGCCCAGAACCGGCCGCGGCCTTGGTTCGTCCGGCGTAGCGCGACGACGCCGCGCCCTTCCGCCGCGGCCCCGCTCTGGTTGTGGTTCTTCTAAGGTCCTCCGGCGCGGCGCGATGGCACCGCGGATTTATTGCTTCCAACGGCGCGGTGCGACGGCGCCGCGCTTCTCCGCTCTCCATTTTTACAATGTCCGCGCGGTGCTTCAGCACCGCGTTGCCTTGCTCGCCGCATCAAAAATCAATAACCAAAAAGGGGAGGAGTGTCGGCCGTTTTCATGCGGTCCAACCTCCTCCCGTTATCACGATAATAGGCGGTTGAAGGAAGGGAAGATAACGACGGAAGAAAACACAAAAGAGAAACGCATAAAACCCCTACCTCAACGTTGTCGTCAAACGAGCGTTCGTCGCGGAATTAACCGTCGCGGAAGAAGAGGGTCGTCGCGGAAGAAGACGATTGCCGCGAAAGGAACGTCACTGGCGTTAGGTGATCTCCGAGGAAGGCATCTCTCACCGACGGAGGTTGGCGTTCTTCATTGGCGATAGAGCGTTCTTCGTGTTCTTCGTTGAAGAACGAAGAATCCTCTCTTTTTTTCTCCCAAAGATTTAACACAACACAACCCAACCAACGAAATAAAATAAGTTCAACACTTATTTTATTATCGACCTAATCTTTTGAAAATCAAAATATAAGAAACGAACAATTAATTCAAAGAATTAATTGTAACGATTTAGCCGCTCAATTTAATGAGGCGTTTCTTAACCAGAAAAACGTAAGGTTTGACTTTCATTAAAAGGGGGGTTGCGGGTGCGTTACTTAGGAGGGAAGAAACAGTGGGGCTCATACAGGCCCTACCTCAAAAATATCCTACCAAGTGGGTAGGATATCGTGGGTTCCACCTTATCCGCTTAACTTAGATTATGTGGCTTTAAGTGAAATAAAATAAAGTGGCTCACCACTTTTATTTTATTTCTTAACTTAACCCCAAAAATTAAAAACCACACCCGATCAAACGAAACTCTAGAAAAGGCATTTCTAAGAAAATACTGGCGCTGCGATTCCACCGGTGCCCTCAGAATTTGATTCCGAGCACCGGTTGAAAAGTTAAAAAACCCCGCTCATTCGTTCACTGAACATACCCGAGCTAAACTTCAGAAAAATGATTCCGGGCACACCGGACCTCGAAATCAGGTGCTTTCAGAAACTGCGTTCTTGTAAAATTTCAAGGAAAATTAAGAAAAAAAATTCCTTGAATTTTACGGGTCTTTACATCAATCCCACATCAGGGCTTTACGTCCCCGTAAAGATACATCATAAACTAGGGAAACAAATGTGGGTACTGAGCATGCATCTGAGCCTCCCGCTCCCAAGTGCTCTCCTGGAGGTTCCCGTGCTGCCATGTGATGCGCACTAGAGGAATCGACCGTCCACGTAGGAACCTCTCCTGTCGATCCTCAATCTCCACCACAACCTCCGCAAAATTCGCCCCATCATCAACGTCCAGCTTCCCATGGTCAATGATATGCGTCGGGTCATGCACGTATCTCCTCAGCTAAGATACGTGGAAGACGTCGTGCACCCGGTGCAACTGAGATGGTAGAGCCAGGCGATAAGCCACCACGCCAATCCTGATGAGGACTTGGTATGTTCCGATGAAGCATGGATACAACTTTCCACCTTGTCCAAATCTCCATAATACATGTCGAGGTGAGACACGCAAGAAGACGTGGTCGCCATCCTCGAACTCTAGTGGCCTCCGCCTCCTGTCAGCATAAGACTTCTGCCGGCTCTGAGCTATTCTCATCCACTCCTGGATGACCTGGACCTTCTCTGTCATGGCCTGGACCATCTCCGATCCCACAAGTGCTAACTCCTCAGGGCCTGTCCAGCACAAAGGAGATCTGCAAGGTTGACCGTACAACGCCTCGTATGGTGCCATCCCGATGGTGGAGTGGTATCTGTTGTTGTACGCAAACTCCACCAAGGGTAGGTGGTCCTCCCAACTGTGACCAAAGTCAAGTACACATGCGCGAAGCATTTCCTTGAGATTCTGTATGGTCCTCTCCGTCTGACCATCTGTCTGAGGGTGAAAGGCGGTGCTCAGACGTAACTGTGTCCTGAACACCTCCTGCAACCCCTTCTAAAGCCGGAAAGTAAAGCGAGCATCTCGATCGGAGATGATAGATGATGGCACACCGTGAAGCCGTACAATCTCCTGAACGTAGAGACGTCCAAAGATCTCCACTGAGCCCTGCTCTCTGATGGGTAAGAAGTGAGCCGACTTGGTGAGTTGGTCGAAAATCACCCAAATAGAGTCGTGACCTCTGGAAGTGCGTGGAATTCCAGTCACGAAGTCCATAGATATCCCATCCCACTTCCACTCCGGGACCTCCAAGGGCTGTACCAAGCCTGCTAGTACCTGATGCTCTGCCTTCACCTGTTGGAAGGTGAGGCATCGAGAAACAAACACTGTCACAACCTTCTTCATGCCCGACCACCAGTGCTGTCGTCTGAGGTCCTAGTACATCTTCGCCACTCCAGGATGTACCGCAAAGGGAGAAGTGTGAAACTCTCTCAACACATCCTCCCATAAAGAAACTGGTACCAAGGTACGTCCTTTGAAAAGGATGTCATGCTCTGCTCCAAAGGAGAAACCATCAGGTGCCTGTCCTGAGGATATCTGTGCACGCCGCATCTCATAGTCAGCGTCCCCATGCTGTGCCTCTTTGACCCGCTGCAGTAGTGGAGGGGTGACTATGAGAGACTGAAGGAAGGGTGATCCATCTCTATCCACAAAGGATATCTGCAAAGCGGCTAGCTGCTCTATCGCCTCCTCAAGTAGCTGAATGCCCGTCCTCCTGCTGAGAGCATCAGCTACTATGTTCCCCTTCCCAGGAGTATAGAATATCTCAAAGTCATAGTCCTGGAGGAAATCGAGCCATCGCCGCTGTCTCAGGTTCAGGTTCTTCTGAGAGAAGATGTACCTGAGACTCTGATGGTTAGAAAAGACTGTAAAGCGCTCGCCCATCAGGTAGTGCTGCCATGTCTTCAGAGCGAAGACCACTGCTGCTAACTCCAGGTCATGGGTAGCATAGTTCTGCTCATGCGGCCTCAATTGACGTGATCCATAGGCGATCACCACCCGATCCTGCATCAGGACACATCCAAGTCCAGTCCCTGATGCATCGCAGTAGACTACGTACCCTACTGCCTCCTCCGGAAGCCTCAAGATAGGGGCGCTGGTCAATCTCTGTCTCAGCTCCTGGAAGCTCTGCTAACATCTATCTGACCACACAAAGGTTTTACCCTTCTTCATCAAAGCTGAGAGTGGTGCTACAACTCTAGAGAAGTCTAGCACAAATCTCCGGTAGTATCCAGCTAGTCCCAAGAAACTCTGCACCTCCGTCACGCTCCTGGGTGGCTCCCAAGATAGCACTGCCTCGATCTTTGCAGGATCCACCGCAACTCCCACCTCAGAGATGACGTGTCTCAAGAAGTGGACCTCACGTATCCAGAACTAACACTTCGAGAGCTTTAAATAAAACTAGTGCTCTCGGAGTGTGTCTAGTACAACCCGTAAGTGGTAGGCGTGCTCCTCCTCAGTCATCAAGTATATCAAAATGTCGTCGATGAAGACCACGACAAATCGATCGAGGTATGGATGAAAGATCCTGTTGATGAGGCCCATGAACACTGATGGAACATTGGTTATGCCGAATGGAATAACCAAGAACTCATAGTGGCCATACCAACATCTGAAGGCCGTCTTCTGCACGTACTCGTCCCGAACTCTGAGCTGATGATAGTCTGACCTGAGGTCTATCTATGAGAACCACCGTGCTCCCTTGATCTGATCGAAGAGGTCATCAATCCTCGGTAGCGGATAATTGTTCCTCACTGTCACCTGGTTCTGGCGATGATAGTCGACACAAAGTCGCAAGCTCTCATCCGACTTCTTGGCGAACAATATTGGGGAAGCCCAGGGTGAAACACTGGGTCGGATGAACCCCTTGCCCTGCAAGTCCTCCAACTGTACCCGTAGCTCTCGAAGCTCAGAGGGAGCCATCCGATACGCTGGGGTGGATATCGGGGCTGTCCCGGGGTACAGGTCAATATAAAATTCTACCTCTATGCGAGGAGGTAGTCCTGGAACGTCGTCGGGAAAAACATCCGCATACTGATCCACCGCTGCAGGAAAACTAGGACTCTGCACGTCAACTACTCCTAGGATGAGGCTAGCCAACTGATGAGTGATGGGCTATCCTCTCCTCTTCGGAAGTCCATCCTGTTCTGCGAAGGCTCCCTTCTCGCCGGTGAAGGTGAACCTGCTCCCGTCGGTGTGTACACATTGCACCTTGCGCCTAATACAGTCAATCTGTGCATGGACTTTAGATAACCAATCCATGCCCAAGATGATGTCGTAAGGCCTCGATGCCGCTACAAGAAGATCCCAGCCGAAGATCTCACCTCCTAGAGTAAGCTCACACTACCGGAACCAGTGCGTAATCTTCGAGTCTGCTCCCGTAGGAGTATCTAGCCGTAAGGATCGAGCCAACGACTCTATCGGAATCTCCGAGCTCCGAACAAGGGCAGCGACTATTAAAGAGTGACTCGCTCATGTGTCTATAAGAACTGCAGAAAGGGTGGAATAAACATAGATAGTACCTCGAATCATCTCGGGAACGCCGTGGTCGTAGACCTCCGCTGCCTGGAGCTATGCCTGTCTCTACCCGCCAGCTCCCTGTGGTTGGGGTGGAACTCCTGGTGGTTGTGGTGGTAGAGCCTCAAAGCGTCGCCCACCACCTGCTGCTCGGCCAACTCCTCTGCCTCGTCCTCCTGATCCCTGTGGACCGCCACGGTCGACCCTCTGCCTCTGCCTGGGTGGCCCCTCAACCTTCTGCTTCTCCTCGGCACGACGGGTCGGGCAGTCACGAGCCATGTGGCCCTGCCCGCCGCATGTGTAGCATTGCCTGCCTCTTGAAATACTGGCTCTAAGCTGTGTGCTCCGCACTGCTGAGCCAGTGTCCTGAGGTCGTCTGCCTGAGGGTTTGGTCTGCCTGGACCCATGAGTCATCCGTCGACTACCTGCTGCAGAAGACTCTGCTACGTGCCGCCCCGCGGTAGGTCTCGTTGCTGAAGAAGGCTCAGCAAGAAAGTTCTCGATCAAAAGGGCTCGCTCCAGTACTCCTGCCTGGGTCGGAATGCTGAGGGATATCAGCGATGCCCTGATCTCATGCCTCAATCCCTACTCAAAGTTCCGGGCCCAGAAGAATGGGTCCCATACCATGTCTGTCGAGTAGCGTGAGAGATCAGTAAATCTCGCCGAGTACTGTGCGACTGTCAAGCTGCCCTGCCGCAGCTGAAGAAGCTCCTAGATGCGCACCGCACGGAGGGTGGATGGAAATAACTCTGAGTGGAAGAGGCTCTCAAATTATTTCCAGAGAATAGATGCCTCATCGGGCACCTGGAGCATCAAGCTCCACCATCGGCCCGCTGCCGCGTGCAGTAGGCTCGCTGCGAGGATCACCATGAGGTTTGCTGGTGTCCTCACTAACCTGAAAACTCGTACCACTGCCTCCAGCCAATCCTCGGCTGTCTGGGGGTCCGTCTCCTCGTGGAACCTGGGCGGTCGCTGGCGCTGAAACTCATGTAGTGCACTAAGGCAACGTGCATCTTCAGCGGCTGGGGCTGGAAGCATTGGTGGCTCGGCGGGTAAAGGTATTGTCGGTGCCTCAGCTGTCAAAGGGCCCTGTACCGAGGCCTTGTCGCTTGGTGGGCTGTCGTCACGCACAACTCTCGGAACCCTAGCTGGCTTCCGTTGTGGGGCCATCCTGAAAAGAAACAGGTGTGCCACGATCAAACAGTATACCTGGTGAGCTGACATAAATTAATCACAAAGAAAACTTAAAACACACATGCAATAAATGTTTTCATGCATTAAGTCAGAAATCAGAAGTCAGGGTCCTGGTGTACGGATACATCGGCCGCCGCACCAACACTAGACTCCCTGGACTGATAACCACACCCAATACTCTTAACACAATTGCTTCACATAGAAAAAGATCAGAGTCCAAAGTTCTATGGTAGAACCGAACTCCTCTGATACCAATTTGTCACAACCCATCATCGGGGCCCGTGCCGTGACTACCCCAATCCCGCCTTCCATAGGCCAGGGGCTGGCGACTAGAACCAAGGCGTAAAACCCGGTAAAAAAAGGAAATACATTGCCTTTGTAAAGTAAACAAACACCACAAAGAAAGAAAGCAGTAGAAGTATACACTAAGTAAAAGCCGATACAAAAGTAAGTGCGAAAAAGTAAGTGGGCCAGAATACAAACCCAAACTAAAAGTAAAGTACAACTGGAAAGAAAAAACAACAACTGAAAGTAAAGCCTCAACGTCGAGCCGTCCACTAGAAGTCCCACCTGAAGGGTGAGTACAGATGGCCTCCACAGCTCCTAGGGTCCAGCCGTCCGCTCCGAGTACGTCCCGCCCAGTGGTCCATCTCCAGGTACCGTCCTGCTCCACTAGCCTCAACCACAATCAGCGCTGTCCGTCGTCTGCAACCAACACAACGTAGTGAGGGCATAGACCGTGCAAGGGTGAGTATAAGCTACTCAGTAGGGACCCCGAGACCCCAGAAGGTCTCCCAGAATCCACAAAGGATAATCCACAAAGGAAAGATACAATCACGAAGTAACATTCGACACTACTTAGGTATATGCCCATACATATACCTAAGTCATCAATTCCAGTACACTCCAAATTTCGAGCCCATGTACAACCCAGTCCACACAGGAAAGAAAAACGTAAATCCACACAGGATAGCACAACACAATCCACTTAGGAAAGAAAAACAGGATTCAGCTCACACACATATACTTCTTCGTAAGACGATAGAGATGATCAGATATTTCCACTAATTCATCTAGGCCGTCGGACCCACAAAGGATCGATAGGTACTAACCCCCGCAATGACCCACAAAGGATCTGACCCAAAAAGGATCAATAGGTAATTAACCCCCGCAATGACCCACAAAGGATCTGACCCACAAAGGATCGATAGGTAACTAACCCCCGCAATGACCCACAAAGGATCTGACCTACAAAGTATCGAAAGGTAACTAACCCCCGTAAAGACCCACACAGGATCGGACCCACACATGATCTGTAGGCGCTGGCCCACACAGGATCGCTGAGCGCTGACCCACACAGGATCAGTAGCACTGATCCACGTAGGATCACTGAGTGCTGTAGTCGTCGCCGTCTAATCCACTGAGGATCTCTGTACAGTCGTCGTCGTAGTCACAACCAGCTCTAGGGTTCCCGCACACAGCAAGCTCGTTCGGGAGGGTCCGCTCCACGAGCCGAGAGGCTGATACATCAATTGACACATAGTCCGGAGTTGATGTATCCAAAAGTTCCGTATCGTCAATAGGAACTCAACGTCACAGACGGCGCGTCAATCAGATGCCCGGTCTGAGAGTTATTGGCTTTTTCGTCTCAGGGTCCCGGTTGGTTTTTAAGTCAAAACCAACCCGACCATACTCCAACTGCGTCCAAACCTCGAGCGGAGTAATCCAAAAGTTCCTTATCACTAAGAGGAATCCAACAAAGTTGAAGGCACGTCATTCGGATGTCCAGAACTCAAGTTATGAGCATTTCCGCTTCGAGGGCCCGGTTTGTAACACCCCAAGATTTCATAGTGTGTTAGTTTTTCAAAATAATTCAATAACTTTCACTACATGCAACACAAAGTTCAAGCACACCATGACTTACCAAACAAGCCGTTCAAAAGAGGTTATGAATAGTATTAGATAAATTTTAATGTTTATATAATCCTTATAATTTTAGAATCCATATTATGAGTTTCTTAGATATAATGCAAGAACAAATTCATTTTCAGTATTGCACTTTTATCAACTTTAATAGTGAACCCTTTTTAAATACTATATTTTAAACTTTTTGACTAAATGGGGACATCAAAAATTTAAAATGAAACATCCCAAGCTTCTACGGTACGCTTCTCTTTGAATAATGCGATAGCATGTGTTGTACGCAACACCGAGTTCTAACAACCAATCAAACTAGCCGATATGAATAGTAATACCTACTTTTTAAAATTATATATATTTTATATTTCAAAATGGACTTCATTTTTGGATTCGGAATATCTAATTTAGCCTAAGGTGAAATTTTGGTACTTTTCGGATAACTTTCATATTTTGATGAATAGTGAAAATTACTAAATTTTAATTAAAAACAACTTTTTTAATCAAAATAATTAATAGTGATAAATTATGAATTTTAGTAGTTTTAAAGTATATTTAGAATATATTTTTACCATTTAATATAATGTTGGTCATTGGACATAATTTTACAATTAAACCGAACATAAACAAGTGTCAATCTTTTGATAGTTATTATCTCTTAAAAACACGCTTTTTGTTTTGACAGCGGGAATTAATTTTAAATTAATTTCTGCCACTTCTGTGTTTTGAATTTAGGAAAATGGATTCCATATTTGGAATCATGATGTTCAAATTGTGTAAATAGGTAACTTTTATTTTTAGACATTTTGAATAATTACTGCGGTAAATAGTTTATTTACCATGGTTAAGGGTAAATCCGGTAAATAAGGGTTAAAAAATAATATTATAATAATACTAAATTACCCTAAAACGTTTCTTAAACCTATTGGTTGATACATGGTCGACCATGATCATATTTGAGTCTATTTGGGGACCCCATGGATCCACTTATAAGTGATAATGACACTTTATTTTAATTAAGTTAAAATGAATACAAAAATGACACAAGCATATATCTTTTAGAAAAACAATTGTTACATAGGGTTATATATGTTTGATTTTAGATTATAAATATTCATTAGAAAGCTAAAACGATTTCCTACATAATGATATTTTATTTATAATTTTTAGACATTAAATAATTTATTTTATATATGACACAATGATGATGCAGTAATTACTATAATAGTGAAAAATTAAAATAATTGATATTATAAATACACAAATAAATATAATATGAAACTTTTAATGAATTAAACTAATTTTATAGGATAATATGATATATTAGGATTGATTTAATTGACTTTTTTCGAAGTAATGAATCTGTTATGAGTTTCACAAAAATCAACTATTGAATAGTGTCAAAATTGACATAAAAGAGTTCTTAAAACAAATATTATATTATTAATTGATATTAAATTCCTAAAAATATAAGGTTCGTCCAAGAGACTTATATCATGATAGGTTCATCATTAATGTACCACTTGGGGGTCTCTTGGATGTATATAGTAAGTTTATTAACCATATTATATAAAAATACAAAGAGACATTGTAAAAGTGAAACTAATTAACTTAGAGTTAATACTTAAAGATAAGGTTAATATAAGTACCCAAACCTGTCTAAATTCTATTGGTTGAGTGGTTTTCGACCTATCCCCACCTTAACCTTTGAATAATAAGCTTTGGAGCCATTAGAAACCGAATATGAATTTATTATAAATTAATATTTCTAGCTTTTCCAAAGGTGCCCCTCACCCCTCTTATAAAAGGGCACTCCTCCTTCTCATTTCTTCACACCTTCAAAGCCTTTTGGTTCGGCCAAACTCTGCCCAAATACTCTCCCAACATCCCTCACTAAAACCTAGAGGCCTTAGTTTGATCAGAAAGCCAACCTAAGGAGCCCTTTTGATCAAATCAAAAGGAAGAACCCGAAGAAGAGGTAATGATTTCACCACCCTTCTCCAAGTTCATTTCTTCTTCCACTTCTTCTTCCTTTGTTCTTACCATTCTAAAATAATAACTCCAGTATCTCACATATACTGTGATGTTATTATAAATATGGTACAATCATATTCAGTATTCTATCCACCCTTTGAATAACATGTCACCATACGTGCGTACGTACGGCTTACCGTCTCCACGTCGTGGTGTAATTGTTATTCAATATAATATTATTTGGATGGGTATAATAATGATGTGTAACTCATGTAAATAATAAATATAACATGTTAATGATTCTGTATATATGATATACCATCCATTTATATATTATTTTAATATCAAAAGAATGATATTGTCGCTCGTGCGTACGTACGGACTACCGTCTCCACGAACGCGATGAGATTCATTCTCCATCGTATCCATTCAAGTATAATTATCATTTTATGATTTAAAAATGATGTTTAAGGACTGGATATCATTCTGGATATGAATAAGGTACAACAACCATGGATTATGTAACAAAACATATAAAAGAAAATGAGTAAGTTAACTCCCGAAACGACGATAATTCTAAGATATTATTAACAAATCAATGTTAAAAGATCATATATGATATCATATTAATATATCTGATTCTTGTATAATTTAATAACAACTATTTCACCATTATACAGGAGGTTAACCTACCCCAACCAAGGAAAAGTACAAGGTAAGGGTTTACTTTACAACCTCTTCATTATCCAAGGTTGTTTATACGTAATAATCTACTGGGATCTCTTTATTATCCACATCCATGTTTCTTAAAAATGCATTTCAAAACATTTTTACTATTTACTAGAATATGAGTTAAAGTAATTTATACCCTTTTTGACTTTTATAAGTGGTTTATAAAGGAATCTTTCAGTCGTTTTCAAAACAAGGTCCTTTTTAACCTTTTCGACAGAATTAAGGTAAGAATGTTTTTTAACTTATACGGCGGGTGCGGCTATTTTCCGCCGTTATAAAATCTTCAAAGCTTCTCTTACAATCTTATAAGAATATTTTCAAAGAAAATGTTTTATTTTATATGGATCTTAAATGATTTCAAAATAAAAGGAGATATTTTTTTAAAAAGAATTTTGATTTCATCTATGTCAGCATCCTTTGATGGATTTTAAGATTATTTGAAGTTGATTTATTATGATACAAAACTTCTATATTGTATTGAAGGTTTTGTGATATGTTTGACTGTGGATGTGCTATTTTTATACCATTCATAGTTTATGGTGAAAGTATTGACATTTCGTTTTCTAGTTTTAATACGAATGTTTATGTTATGTTTAAACCTTTTCATATGGGAATGCATTGGACTTAATAAGTGACGGGTGGAGCCCGCTATAGCTCCTCGATGCATCGGTAGGTCTCATGAGACAAATTAGTGTCTTGGCACAAGGCCTTGACAAAATATTATTTGTAGTCTTGGCACGAGGCCTTGACTATGTGGTTATGATAGTCTGGCATTATGCATTCCAACATTATGAAAGTGGTTATTGATTTTTGCATGTGATTATTCGATTAGTAGAATATCCATGTGAGTAAGTAAATGGCATTATTTCATTTTATTCATGCCATACCATGTTGAAAGTTCATGTTTGAAAGGCTTTTGTTTTAGTTATACATTTCCTTAAAAGTTTATTCTTATTTAAGAAAGTTTCTGTTATATTGTTATCCTTACTGGGCATTCGAGCTCACCCCTTTTATATGTTTTATTTTTCCCAGGAAGTGAAGAAGTAAATTATGAATGACCTGCAGGGATATTATGTGGGGATATGAGTGTGGATT
Organism: Viscum album; assembly: GCA_963277665.1. Lineage (NCBI taxonomy): Eukaryota > Viridiplantae > Streptophyta > Magnoliopsida > Santalales > Viscaceae > Viscum > Viscum album. Next base: position 521,494,322 of record OY728141.1, read on the forward strand.
ATGGAGACATTATGTTGTTGTATTAGTTTTTCATTTTATGATGTAATGTAAAACTTATGAATATATCTAGTGTTTCCAAGGCTACTAAACCAATCGGTCTTTCGAGATTTGATCTTTCTTGTGATCATACCAATGTTATGTAATAATGCACCGACTCTGGGTAACTGGGGTCGGGGCGTTACAGTTGGTATCAGAGGAAGTTTAGTACAAACCTTGGAAGCTAGATTTAGATAAACTCTGATTAGAGCACGTAGACCTAAGATGAACTTTGAGGATTAGTATATAAGAACTTCCTAGAATTTTGGTATTGTAGAGATTTTGTGAGTTTTCCGAGCAATACATCCCTGTCTGGATACGAGCAGGTAGAGGCGGCTCTGGCACAGATGTACCTAGGGGTAAAACCCGAAAACACCGCTTTGAGCTAGACTCGAACGGGAACTGGTGCACGACAACGGGCCTTGCTGCACTCTTGGTTACGACACTCCCGGGGGATATGCTTAGGATAACTCTCATTTTCTTTACAAATCATTATGAAGGGTTTATGAGTATATACTTCCTCAAAGAAAACATTTTTATGATTATGGATTATATCCATAAATAGTTCAATTTATGTTAAGTGTTTTATAAGTATGGGATTATGTATTTTGATTCATAAACTGATCTAGTTTATGCCATTGTTTAGAAATGGCGCCCAGTAGAAGGAATGAGAACTCCAGAAATACACATGATTCAAAGAGAAGGAAGGATCATATCTTTCATGGTCTTAAGATAGAATTTATAAGAGAAATAGTCTCCCATGTATTATCATCATATGAAGAAATAATATCATGTGTTGATAAGATAAGTAAAGAGTTTACTGAGTCCTATGGCTTTGAAGGGAATCAAGAGAAGAAAAGGATGGAAGAGAGAAAGATGGATAAAGGGAAAAGGGAAAAGAAGAATTTTCCCATATGTGGTAACTGTGGAAAGAAACACCCTGGAACTTGCCTGAAAGGAATGGATGTTTGTTATAAGTGTGGAGGAAAAGGGCACAAAGTACGTGACTGCAAGGGTAAGAAAATGGTTTTAAATGTACAATGCTTCATTTGCAAGGAGTTTGGACACTACGCGAACCTATGTCCCAGTCATCAGACTATGCCGCAAATGATGTTATTGGATAATAATCAAGTTATGATACTACCACAGATGAAGAGGAATGATTAGAGTTCTTATGTTGATTATGTAAATTGAGTGTTGTATCAACAATGTACTTGTTACAATAATCATGGAGTATATAAGGATTGTACTGCAGTACTATTTCATTAAGGACTTGAGATGGTGTGGAACAAAGAAAAGTGACTCAGTAGCAGGTTAAATGTTTGGAAAATATATGGTTGAGAGAAAGATAAACCATAATATGGTTCAGATACCGAGGTGGTGATTTTAGAATAATACATGATTGATTTGGATAAATTATATTGGATATTATTGACTACCTTGAAGCTGATTAATGATTTGTATATTCCATCATTGTTGGGTTTTAAAACATTTTTGGATTAATGAAGTATATCCAGCATTCTATATGGAATAAGGGAACATGAATGTAATCAATAAGGAATATGGTAATACATGATGAAGGTATTCATATGCTATTACGGGGTAAAAAGGATCTATATTATGTTTAACTTCCTTATAAATGTTGGACTGTGAGTTTGGATAGAAGTATTTTGGATAGTTCTAGTTTGGATTATTTTGGATTTCCATAAAAGGACAACCCGGAGGTCGGGCGGCAACCCGTCGCGTCTGACAAGGCTGCGAGACTTGAACCCGCAACCGAAGGGCGACAAGGGTGTATCACCTACCACTGGCCCACGAGATGTCCTGGATTAAATAATTTAGTTTTTATTAAAAGATTTTTTAGATGAATTATAAATTCGTTTATTTTGGAACCCTATGCGAATAGTGTAAATAGAATTTTTTTACATTCTATTATCTTTTAGAGTGAAAGATGAGTATGTGGTAGAAATTTATTAATGGATAAAACACTAATTATAAAGTAAGTATATCTCTATATGATCCTAGCCAATCTCATAAAAAATTCCTCAATATTAAGAAAAGCAAATTAGAACAAAAATGTTTTCCTAGATGGTACCTTAAATCATCACTAATTTATGACTTTGGGATTGTTGGCCTTTTCATAGCCATGTTCTCTACCACTCTCCATCAGGTAATTGATGGTTAGATTTTTCTTCCATATCCATATTTTACTACATGGAACCCTAGTATGTGTTATTTTCTGTAATCTTCATACTTTCTACTCTTTATTTTAAATAGAGGCCTCATTAATTCATTTTTCGATGTGGGATTTCAACTAAGATATTTTGAAACGTCAAAAATGTGTTATCCTAATACCCTATGTTTTGTTGAACCGATGGTATTTCAAATCATCATAGATTGATGAATTTAAGGACCTCAATTTTATACTTGTTTGTAATTGATGACCTCAATCACTACCTATAAATATTTACGTTTTTCCTCCAATTATATGTCTCAAATTGCCACTAATGTTCTCCTAATCGAGATCATAATTTGGTGGTGACCCTTTCATTTCTCTTTTCCTCATATTAAGACTAAATTTTAGTAACCCAATTTCCGATGTGGGGTTTCCCACAAATATATTATATATTTTAAACCTTTTATTTTCGAAGAACAATTTCAAATTGCGAGGACGCAATTTATTAAAGGAGGGGAGAATGTAACACCCCAAGATTTCATAGTGTGTTAGTTCTTCAAAATAATTCAATAACTTTCACTACATGCAACACAAAGTTCAAGAACACCATGACTTACCAAACAAGCCGTTCAAAAGAGGTTATGAATAGTATTAGATAAATTTTAATGTTTATATAATCCTTATAATTTTAGAATCCATATTATGAGTTTCTTAGATATAATGCAAGAACAAATTCATTTTCAGTATTTCAATTTTATCAACTTTAATAGTGAACCCTTTTTAAATACTATATTTTAAACTTTTTGACTAAATGGGGACATCAAAAATTTAAAATGAAACATCCCAAGCTTCTACGGTACGCTTCTCTTTGAATAATGCGATAACATGTGTTGTACGCAACACCGAGTTCTAACAACCAATCAAACTAGCCGATATGAATAGTAATACCTACTTTTTAAAATTATATATATTTTATATTTCAAAATGGACTTCATTTTTGGATTCGGAATATCTAATTTAGCCTAAGGTGAAATTTTGGTACTTTTCGGATAACTTTCATATTTTGATGAATAGTGAAAATTACTAAATTTTAATTAAAAACAACTTTTTTAATCAAAATAATTAATAGTGATAAATTATGAATTTTAGTAGTTTTAAAGTATATTTAGAATATATTTTTACCATTTAATATAATTTTGGTCATTGGACATAATTTTACAATTAAACCGAACATAAACAAGTGTCAATCTTTTGATAGTTATTATCTCTTAAAAACACGCTTTTTGTTTTGACAGCGGGAATTAATTTTAAATTAATTTCTGCCACTTATGTGTTTTGAATTTAGGAAAATGGATTCCATATTTGGAATCATGATGTTCAAATTGTGTAAATAGGTAACTTTTATTTTTAGACATTTTGAATAATTACTGCGGTAAATAGTTTATTTACCATGGTTAAGGGTAAATCCGGTAAATAAGGGTTAAAAAATAATATTATAATAATACTAAATTACCCTAAAACGTTTCTTAAACCTATTGGTTGATACATGGTCGACCATGAGCATCTTTGGGTCTATTTGGGGACCCCATGGATCCACTTATAAGTGATAATGACACTTTATTTTAATTAAGTTAAAATGAATACAAAAATGACACAAGCATATATCTTTTAGAAAAACAATTGTTACATAGGGTTATATATGTTGTATTTTAGATTATAAATATTCATTAGAAAGATAAAAAGATTTCCTACATAATGATATTTTATTTATAATTTTTAGACATTAAATAATTTATTTTATATATGACACAATGATGATACAGTAATTACTATAATAGTGAAAAATTAAAATAATTGATATTATAAATACCCAAATAAATATAATATGAAACTTTGAATGAATTAAACTAATTTTATAGGATAATATGATATATTTGGATTGATTTAATTGAATTTGTTAGAAGTAATCAATCTTTTATGAGTTTCACAAAAATCAACTATTGAATAGTGTCAAAATTGACATAAAAGAGTTCTTAAAAAAAATATTATATTATTAATTGATATTAAATTCCTAAAAATCTAAGGTTCGGCCAAGAGACTTATATCATGATATGTTCATCATTAATGTACCACTTGGGGGTCGTTGGATGTATATAGTAAGTTTATTAACCATATTATATAAAAATACAAAGAGACATTGTAAAAGTGAAACTAATTAACTTAGAGTTAATACTTAAAGATAAGGTTAATATAAGTACCCAAACCTGTCTAAATTCTATTGGTTGAGTGGTTTTCGACCTATCCCCACCTTAACCTTTGAATAATAAGCTTTGGAGCCATTAGAAACCGAATATGAATTTATTATAAATTAATATTTCTAGCTTTTCCAAAGGTGCCCCTCACCCCTCTTATAAAAGGGCACTCCTCCTTCTCATTTCTTCACACCTTAAAAGCCTTTTGGTTCGGCCAAACTCTGCCCAAATACTCTCCCAACATCCCTCAATACAACCTAGAGGCCTTAGTTTGATCAGAAAGCCAACCTAAGGAGCCCTTTTGATCAAATCAAAAGGAAGAACCCGAAGAAGAGGTAATGATTTCACCACCCTTCTCCAAGTTCATTTCTTCTTCCACTTCTTCTTCCTTTGTTCTTACCATTCTAAAATAATAACTCCAGTATCTCACATATACTGTGATGTTATTATAAATATGGTACAATCATATTCAGTATTCTATCCACCCTTTGAATAACATGTCACCATACGTGCGTACGTACGGCTTACCGTCTCCACGTCGTGGTGTAATTGTTATTCAATATAATATTATTTGGATGGGTATAATAATGATGTGTAACTCATGTAAATAATAAATATAACATGTTAATGATTCTTTATATATGATATAATATCCATTTATATATTATTTTAATATCAAAAGAATGATATTGTCGCTCGTGCGTACGTACGGACTACCGTCTCCACGAACGCGATGAGATTCATTCTCCATCGTATCCATTCAAGTATAATTATCATTTGATGATTTAAAAATGATGTTTAAGGACTGGATATCATTCTGGATATGAATAAGATACAACAACCATGGCTTATGTAACAAAACATATAAAAGAAAACGAGTAAGTTAACTCCCGAAACGACGATAATTCTAAGATATTATTAACAAATCAATGTTAAAAGATCATATATGATATCATATTAATATATATGATTCTTGTATAATTTAATAACAACTATTTAACCATTATACAGGAGGTTAACCTATCCCAACCAAGGAAAAGTACAAGGTAAGGGTTTACTTTACAACCTCTTCATTATCCAAGGTTGTTTATACATAATAATCTACTGGGATCTCTTTATCATCCACATCCATGTTTCTTAAAAATGCATTTCAAAACATTTTTACTATTTACTAGAATATGAGTTAAAGTCATTTATACCCTTTTTGACTTTTATAAGTGGTTTATAAAGGAATCTTTCGGTCGTTTTCAAAACAAGGTCCTTTTTAACCTTTTCGACAGAATTAAGGTAAGAATGTTTTTTAACTTATACGGCGGGTGCGGCTATTTTCCGCCGTTATAAAATCTTCAAAGCTTATCTTACAAGCTTATAAGAATATTTTCAAAGAAAATGTTTTATTTTATATGGATCTTAAATGATTTCAAAATAAAAGGAGATATTTCTTTAAAAAGAATTTTGATTTCATCTATGTCAGCATCCTTTGATGGATTTTAAGATTATTTGAAGTTGATTTATTATGATACAAAACTTCTATATTGTATTGAAGGTTTTGTGATATGTTTGATTGTGGATGTGCTATTTTTATACCATTCATAGTTTATGGTGAAAGTATTGACATTTCGTATGCTAGTTTTAATACGAATGTTTATGTTATGTTTAAACCTTTTCATATGGGAATGCATTGGACTTAATAAGTGACGGGTGGAGCCCGCTATAGCTCCTCGATGCATCGGTAGGTCTCATGAGACAAATTAGTGTCTTGGCACAAGTCCTTGACAAAATATTATTTGTAGTCTTGGCACGAGGCCTTGACTATGTGGTTATGATAGTCTGGCATTATGCATTCCAACATTATGAAAGTGGTTATTGATTTTTTCATGTGATTATTCGATTAGTAGAATATCCATGTGAGTAAGTAAATGGCATTATTTCATTTTATTCATGATATACCATGTTGAAAGTTCATGTTTGAAAGGCTTTTGTTTTAGTTATACATTGCATTAAAAGTTTATTCTTATTTATGAAAGTTTCCGTTATATTGTTATCCTTACTGGGCATTCGAGCTCACCCCTTTTATATGTTTTATTTTTCCCAGGAAGTGAAGAAGTAAATTATGAATGACCTGCAGGGATATTATGTGGGGATATGAGTGTGGATTATGGAGACATTATGTTGTTGTAGTAGTTTTTCATTTTATGATGTAATGTAAAACTTATGAATATATCTAGTGTTTCCAAGGCTACTAAACCAATCGGTCTTTCGAGATTTGATCTTTCTTGTGATCATGCCAATGTTATGTAATAATGCACCGACTCTGGGTAACTGGGGTCGGGGCGTTACACGGTTGGTTTCGTGTACGAACCAACTCGGCCGAACCCAAAGTATTCCGAAACCTTGAGTGCAATATACTGAAACGACCGTCTCGATCCAAGGATCGCATCACAACTGACAGTGCATCGATCGGAGGCCCATAGATCAATTTATGGGCAACAGACAGGAAAAAGTTCGGTAATAAGGGGTTCGGGCCCGGTCCGACCCGACCCGATACCGCCAGGGTCAGCCTGAACCAGTTCGACCTGAACGGGGTCCGGGTCCGGCCCGCTTGGGCACGGCCCGACCCGGTCGGCGTGGCCCGGCCCGACCTGGGCGGCTCGGCCCGGCCCGGCAGCTCGGCCCGGCGCGCTGGCGCTGGCCGGGTGGCCAGGTGACCGGCTCAGCCGTTATGGCCAAGCGCTGCTTGCGGGGGGGGGGGGGGGGGGGGCTGCCCCCGCGTGAGGAAACCGCGGCCCCTTAATGGGGCCGCTCACGTCCGGCCAACCGGGGGTCTCGGACCCCTGGTTCTTCCACGGTCCGGCCGGCTCGCTCCGGCCGGCCGGCTTCTGCCGCCACGGGACTGGCAAGGCCGATCCCCTTGCTCCGTCGCCGGCGGCCCGGTACCGGCCACCAGTTCCCCTGCATCGCTGCGGCCCGGAACCGACCGCAACCTTGGTTCGTCCGGCGTGGCGCGACGACGCTACGCCCTTCCGCCGTGGCCCCGCTCCGGCCGCGGTGCTTCTAAGGTCCTCCGGCGCGGCGCGACGGCGCCACAGATTTATTGCTTCTAACGGCGCGGTGCGACGGCGCCGTGATTCTCCACTCTCCCTTTTTACAATGTCCGTGCGGTGCTTCGGCACCGCGTTGCCTTGCTCGCTGCATCAAAAATCAACAACCAAAAAGGGGAGGAGTGTCGGCCGTGTTCGTGCGGTCCGAACTCCTCCCGTTATCACGATAACAGGCGGTTCAAGGAAGGGAAGATAATGATGGAAGAAAACACAAAATAGAAACGCATAAAACCCTTACCTCAACATTGTCGTCGAACGAGCGTTCGTCGCGGAATTAACCATCGCGGAAGAAGAGGGTCGTCGCAGAAGAAGAGGATTGCCATGGAAGGAACGTCACTGGCGTTAGGTGATCTCCGAGGAAGGCGTCTCTCTCCGACGGAGGTTGGCGTTCTTCATTGGCAGTAGAGCGTTCTTCGCATTCTTCGTCAAAGAACGAAGAATCCTCTCTTTTTTTCTCCCAAAGATTTAACAGAACACAACCCAACCAACGAAATAAAATAAGTTCAACACTTATTTTATTATCGACCTAAGCTTTTGAAAATCAAAAGATAAGAAACGAACAATTAATTCAAAGAATTAATTGTAACGATTTAACCACTCAATTTAATGAGGCGTTTCTTAACTAGAAAAGCGTAAGGTTTGACTTTCATTAAAAGGGGGGTTGCGGGTGCATTACTTAGGAGGGAAGAAATAGTGGGGCTCGTGCAGGCCCCACCTCACAAATATCCTACCAAGTGGGTAGGATGTTGTGGGTTCCACCTTATCCGCTTAACATAGCTTAAGTGGCTTTAAGTGAAATAAAATAAAGTGTCGCACCACTTTTATTTTATTTTTTAACTTAACCCCAAAAATTAAAAACCACACCCGAGCAAACACAACTCCGGAAAAGGCGTTTCTAAGCAAATACCAGCGCTGCGATTCTACTGGTGCCCTCAAAATTCAATTCCGAGCACCGGTTCAAAAGTTAGAAAACCCCGCTCGTTCGTTCACTGAACGTACTCGAGCTAAACTTTGGAAAAATGATTTTGAGCACACCGGACCTCGGAATCAGGTGCCGTCAGGAACTGCGTTCTTGTAAAATTTAAAGGAAAATTAAGAAAAAAAAATTTCCTTAAATTTTACGGCTCTTTACAGATAATTCCAAGGATAAATAAAATATTAGGGCATATATAAATTAATTTCTCATCCAAATGACTAAGGGACTCGTTGTCGCTACCACATAGAGAAAATTGGAAGATAGTTGGTGCATGTGCATAAAGATTTCCAAGGACACTTAAAGGTGAAAATAAAATTTGAATAATCTTTCCCACACTTTCATGCAAGGACTAATAGATAAAATAATAGGAGAGAGTTAGGTAGAGAGATATTTTATAGACTAAAGAGGCGCAAAGATAATCAGTGATAGAGGTGTGCGGTGTTTATGTTAAAGGAGGAATATGAGAGTTGATTTAGCCATGATCGACTAAACTCCTGAGTGGTTGTGGAAGTGTGATCCAAGGTAAAGTCTTTCTAAGTCTATGTTTTCATTGTATCACTTTTATATTTACCTAAAAATTTGTTTTTCAATGAAGGAGTTATTCTTCTTTCTTGAATGATTTTCTTCTAAATTGTTTTATATTTTTATCCAATTTATAAAAGTAAAGTGACTATTTTCATTATTTAACCTTCTTTGGAAAGGTCTTTCCACTAATCATAGTGATTTTTCCGAGGTTCAATTAATTATAGGTATTTTAGATTTTTAATCACTTCTATAAATGAAACAACACCTATATCAAGTCCTTAGTATAGTGTTTAGGAAAATTTAGGTGCTTACCTGGAGTTATTTAGGTAAACACTAAGAAATACAGATTAGATAATATTTTTAGACTAGGAATAAGTATAATAGATCCACACTTACCATGACTATGTCTTTAAAATATATTTTTTTATTTCCATAATTTTCTAATCTCAACATTTTCATCTTTGAATTATTAACTCTATCCTGTTTTAGTTTTAATTGTATTCAAATAGAAAAATCCCCAATTTATCTTGAATTTCTATGAAAAATTAGAAAACAAAAGTTATAGTTTGAGGCTTAGGCCTAACAAAATTTCTAATATACAATCTAATAGACTACTATATAGAATTCTTCAGGGGATAAATTTTTTATAAGAGACTCACAAAATATCTCTTCCATTAACCGATATCGTTTTTAGGGAGGTTTCATAGGTTGATTTTAGTTTTTCTTTTTTATGTCTAGAAATTTTAACATCAATTTGTTACCATTAGATATTGAAACCTAAGAAGAAGCATTGTTGAATCTATTATAGATGATAATATAACTTTAAAAGAATTGGATTCATCCTATGAATATAGTCAACAAAATCCTTTATAATACCCTAATGTCTCTTCTGGTTTTTGTTGGAGTGGTTTCTTTACACTTTAATTATTTTATGTTTTGATAATTACAATATACTATATTTCATAATTTTATTTTTTAGATAATTATAATTTTATAATTTTATTTAATTTTAATTTTTATTTAATTATTCATCATTTATTATTATTCTTATCATTCAATATAATTATTTTAAATTATTTCTTGAGAAAAATTAATTTTATAAAGTTTATATTTACCCTTATGTAACCCTTGTATGTTTACTTTTACCCTTATGTGAGCTTAGAAAATTTGTTTTTACCTTTACATAAATATTTTTTATATTTATGTATGTAATCTTGTACCCTTACATATCCAATATAATTTTCATCTAACCCTTACAAAGAGCATGAAATTTTAGTTTACACTTACTGTAATATCCCACATTTTTCTAGATTCATCCCTCTTTAATTTTTATAATCCGCTTTGAGCTGGTTGTTTTTGGTTTGAACCTTGGCTGTTGAGATTTAGTCTGAATGGGTTTTTTTCTAGGAGGAATCAGGAAGAGATAAAGTAGAGGATTTTGTGTCATGGATCCATGGACTATTCTGTAAGCATAATCATTACAACATGGAAGCTCAGGTTGTGTCATAGGAAGCTCAAGAGAGTAAGATCGAAGCCATTTCCTTTTGAGGCATAAATGCAGAATGGTGGCCTATAGTGGCATATCCTTTCCCTTGATAGATGATCCCTATAGTGTGGATAAGATGATAGTGGTGTCTGGTCCTTGAGGTTGTATTTGGTCAATTCTGCCAAATCTGGTACCCCCATGGTGTGAAGTTATGCTGCATCATTACCTATATCCTAGGTTTCTAAGTTATGCAACATGGTGTATTAGGATACAATATAGTCCTTTCCCTAGGTTAATATGTTCTATATAATGAACTTAACCATTATCTTTAGATACAGTTTGACCAGGAAGACTTGAACATGGTCCCTTGTGCTACGCTATAATCCTACTCGTGTTAGCCTATTCTTTAGTGTGGTCAGGAAGGCTACAATGTGATCTTCTATATTGTAGGTTGTCTATAAATATCCCGAACCTGATAAACTCACTTTTAACCTATCTCTTATAATATAAACCTAGGCACTTAAAATAAATTTTCAAAGGATTTTAAATCCTCTTTTCAATAGATTCAACCTTCACCTTCTAGGGATCAATCTATGGTGATCTAATCCCTTCCAACAGTGACCTATGAGTGTCCTCTTTAAACCAGAAGGTACTTCCATTGGATATTAGAATTCAAAATGAATAATTTGAAGAACCTTCAGTCTCCATTAAAGGGAAATAAGGATAATCAGATCATAACTATGTATTTTGATACTTGTCTGCGTCTTCTCCTCTTATGAGGATGGTTGTCTAGAATAACTCCGTGAAATATTATTTTTATAGTATGTGAAATAATTGTGATTGTGTTGTAATTCCTTTCATATTACCTATATAATTGAATTAAATTAATATTGTTTAAAATCACATTTCTTAGACCTCCAGTAGACCTCTTTGGGTCTATTGGTGTTGAGACCAGACTTACGGCCACCCAAGAGGTGAGCCTACCCTTGGACTGATAGTGAACTAGAATACTTTGTAGCATGAATTTTGGAATAACATATGAAATATAATGAATTAATGAGATTGAATCCATTTTACTAAAAACCATTTAATTGAAGAATAATCATCTTGGCATGTTAACTTGGTCAGTTGTGGTTATATTAGCATATTAATGGCTTTTGGGCTAAATTGATAAATGAAAAGAAATTATGGAAATTATTGTGGTAATTGGAAACCCAAACTCATGGAACATAAATAGATAGAAAAATGGAAATTTTATGAACTGATCATTATTTATTATGATGAAATATTTGGTATGATTTATTCCTAACCATGTAAATTTTCTTTCTTAGCTTTTTTCCTAATTTGATACTATTTTGATTTATGCTTGAGGGTGGGGTGTTACATGACATATTGATTTTTCTCTTGTTATTAATTATGCATGTGATTGGTATTTGAAGGCACCATATATGACACCTGAGATTAAGTTACTTGGTTATGACCACTGCCTGAGGGTGCAATGCATGGCATTTGATACTACCTGAGGGTAAGATGCATGATCATTGGATGCCTGAGGGTGAGATTCTTGATTTCCAGAGGGTTGAGATCATGTGTTCATGATAAGTTTTGTGTGATTAATCCTTATCAAGAGAATCTTCCACCGATTTGGGGGAACCATCTTGATATTAGAGGATCCACCTCAAGACCGAGATGTAAAACATGATTGAAAAGCAGGTTTGGATGACCTCGAGTGTCAACCCCATAGCTTGAGGGTCAATGGATATATTTCACATGCAGTATGAATTGATTAAATTAATAGCCTTATTTATCACTTTATTTCATGTACTATATACTTGGAATGGATTTGTTTAGAAACAATGGTGTTGACCTACTGATTTGTATTTACACTTTATTCAGGCCACTATTTGGTACCTAAATTGATTTCATTGATATAGGTATGGACAAGGGAAAGGGGATATACATTGGTTGATTGATTGATGGATGGGTTAGATCTTGGTTACATGACCAAAATGAGGATCAGGACCAAGGTTTTAGAGTCTTTTATCAAGTATGTTAGTATTTATATATATACGACATTCAACATTCCATTTTGTTATATTTCGTTATGTCATCACATGATTATATTATTATTTGGGTTAGTTTAAATTGTGCTCTATCCTGGTATAATTTCTTGTTTATTATTATTATTATTTCCACTATTATTTCTAATCTACACCAGAGGGAATATTCTCCCACAATATTCTTTACACCCTTTCTAATAGTCGACAACCTATGATATACTGGTAGAAACACATGAGGTCATGTAACCACCCAGCTCAGTCATGTGAGGGAGTACCGGGTCGGGGATGTTACAAAGTGGTATCAGGGTAGGTTTTATTTTCTAATTATTTTCTATTTGGTAAAGTTAGAAATTATACTAGGATGATTTGGGACTTGGTAATGAGCTTTCACATAGGAGTATCTAACCCATGTATGGATGAAAATACAAGTTCCCAAGGATGATATTGTTGTTCTTGCTGTTTTCTCATTATAATTTTGATATTATTTTAACTTGGGTGATTAACTTAATGTGTGATGTTATTGTTTTTTAGATTTTACTCATGGACTAGTATTACACAAGATGGGTATGCATGCATCATGTTAGGAACATAGGGATATATATTGACAGACATTGTTCATGCTAGGTATATATTTATTACATGCCACATATCTACCCATATGAATTGTACAATGGAATCCCTTGATTTACTTGATATAAGAGATGAAAGAAACTACTATGGTATTCCAATTCTCTAGTTAATATGAGTATAGAAGAACCTTGAGTTGATGGTTCTTTATTGTTTTCAACTATTGAGGTTGACCTTGTTGTGTAACCTGTGTTATAAGGAGAATGTTGATATTTATAGAGAAAATGACTCATCACCACCATCGAATCAAGTTCCATGAGAGTGGTAATCAACATGATCCTAATGAATCTAATACAAAACTTCTTATATCTCCAAATAATCATATGGAAAATCAGCTCCATGATAAATTACTAAGGGTCATGCAATCCATGGAAATAGATATTGTTCACAGAACACCATCGATGTTTGAGATGAAGAGAGAGTTCCATATGTAACATTCGCTTATGGACACTAGGGAGGGAGGACACCAAAAATATAAGTATTAAATTGATTTAGTCCTTATGATATTTAAGAACCTTAAAATACCTATGGATAGGAGGGTGAATCTAGCTACTTATATTCTTTGAGGACCATCCAAGCATTAGTGGGACATTCTAAAGAAAGTCATGCAATAAGAGGAGTTATCCTAGAAGGAAATCAAGGTGAAGTTCTTGAACCACTTCTATCCAGAGATGTCAAGGGATAATAGGGATTGTGAGTTCATTAACTTTACACAGGAGGGAATTTTAGTGATGGACTATGCCATAAACTTAACCTAATTGCAATGTTTTTCACCGACCATGGTAGATGATGAGGTCGTAAGGGTGAGACATTTACAGGATGGACTTTTCTTTGAGATAAGGTTTCAGGAAAACATATTTTTCCTAATATTCCTTGAGGGCACAATGAATCATTTTATCATCATTAAAGGTAATCTGAGAGAGGTCCTGAGTGTTGGCCAAGCAGTTTTAGCAGGGTGATCTAAGAGTTCTTTTTTCTGGTGGCTAGAAGTGCTTCTATGACAGTTAATGCTAGGTTAGTAGTAGGTAGAGAAGCCATGTGAGTAGTCTTCCACCACAATATCATAGTTCAGTGTAGTGATTTTAGTGTGTTAGGGTGGGCCATATGCACCCATAATGTTCTTACCCCATAGTAGAGTGCTATTCTTGTGGAAGTTTGGTCCATCTACAGAAGTTCTATATGAAATTTTAGTAGTAGAGGAGTGGCATGGGATTAGGATAGACACTAGAGTCTGGGAATGAATTAGGTACCCCTCAGAAGACTGATAGATAGACTTCCACCAGAAATTTAGGCCGAGGTAGGGGGCATGGTAACCTAACGCCGGAGTGGAAGTACCATCCAAAAGAAGTAACAAAAGGGAGTTGGACTAGAGCCCAAGTAAGATAAGTGAGTTATCTATATGTCATACAATCTCCTCTAGCTAGTTTGGATATAAGACCTTATACTGTTAGAGGTACAATTCTTATATCATCTACCTTAGAATATGTTTTTTTTATATCGGGGAATCACATTCCTTTTTGTTTTATCAATTTGAAAATGATTTGGTCTTGGTGGTGTAGAGAATGGATGGTGTTATGACCATCGACATGCCATTGGGAGTCAGACCAGAGGATATCAAACATTTCAAGGCATATTCTATAGAAATTAGTGGATACTATTTTATTTGGGTTTTTGTGATGGAAATGATAGGTTTCAATTTTATCCTTAAAATGGATTTGATAGTTTTATTCTAGGATAATATCAACTATTATCATAGGAGAGTTTTATTTCTATCTCTATACACCACTACAAAAACGGGCTTTATCAGCGCTCAAAACGGGGTTTAACAACCCTACAAAAGTGATGTAAAGCTCAACGCTGATAAAGGGAGCCTTTATCAATGCTAAAAATGCACTGATAAAGGGAGCCTTTATCAGTGCTCAAAAGGCGCTGATAAAGGGATTATTTATCAGCGCTAAAAAAGCACTGAAAATTCTCTGCCTGATATAACATAAAATTCTACAACATCACACCCAAACAAGACCTGGAAAAAATCAGCATACCAACAAGTATACCCATACAAAATTAACACATAATTCATAATGTAATTATAGAAAGAATACACATACAACAAGTATACCCATAAAACAAGTATACCCATACACTATTAACACATAATTAATTAGTTAATTAAAAATTTGGGTAAAACTGCGAAAGTGGAACACACACAAGGAAGCAAATTACATGTAAATCGCAAGCCCAGGGACTTGACCCCGTGACCTGCCCCTCACCCCCAAGCCCTTACCACCCCACCAACAACGGTGGGGAAATAATTCATAAGTTAATTAAATACATAAATAATTCAATTCAGAATTCAGGGGGTTGTGGGGGATGTTTAGGGGTTTGGGGTGGCTGTCCAAGGGGAGTAGGGGGTGTTCAGGGGGGTGGGGGTGTCTAGGGGGATGGGGGTGTCCAGGGGGGTGGGGGGGGGGGGGGGGCTGTCCATGGTGGTGTCTAAAGGGGTGGTGTGGTGTACAGGGGGTTGGGGGGGATTTCTAGGGGTTGGGGGGTGTCCAGGGTGGGTGGGTGGGTGGGTGGGTGGGGGTGTCCAGGGGGTGGGGTGGTGTCTAGGGGGTGGGAGGGTGGGCCAGTAGGTTGTGGGGCTGTCCAAGGGGGGTGGAGTGGTGTCCAGTTGGTGGGGGTGGCTGTCTATGGGGGGGGGGGGTCCAGGGGGGTGGGGGGGGGGGGGGTGTACAGGTGGTGGGGTGGTGTCTTGGAGGGGTGGGGGGTTGTATAGGGGGCGGGGCGTCTAGGGGGATGGGGGTGTCCAGGGGGGGGGGCGCTGGGTGTCCGGGGGGGGGGGGGGTCCAGGGGTGGGGTGGTGTCCATGGGGGATTGGGGGTAGTGTTCCGGGGGTGGGGTGGTGTCGTGGGGGTGGGGGTGGTCTAGGAGGTTGGGGGGCTGTCCAAGGGGGTGGGGTGGTGTCCAGGGGGTGGGGAGGGGGGGGGGGTGTCTACGAGGGGTGGGGGGGGGGCGTCCAGGGGGTGGGGGCGTCTAGGGGGTTGGGGGTGTCTAGGGGGTGGGGGGGAGTCCAGGGGGTTGTGGGGTGTCTAGGGGGTGGGGGGGGGGGGGTTGTCCAGGGTGGTGGTGGGGGGGGGGGGGCTGTCCATGGGGGTGTCCAGGGGGTGGGGGGGGCTTTCTAGGGGGTGGGGGTTTCCAGGGGGTGGGGTGGTGTCTAGGGGGTGGGGGTGTCCATGGGGTTGGGGGGGCTCTCCAAGGGGGGTGGGGTGGTGTCTAAGGGGGTGGGGGTGGCTGTCCATGGGGGATGAGGGTGTCCAGGGGGTGGGGGGTGTCCAGGTGGTGGGGTGGTGTCTAGGATTGGTGGGGGTCGTCCAGGGGGTGGGGTCCATCCAGGGGTTTAGGGGTGTCTAGGGGGTGGGGGTATCCAGGATGGTGGGGGTGGGTGGGGGATATCCATGGGGGTGTCCAGGGGTGGTGGCGTGTTGTCTAGGGGGGGTGGGGTGGTGTTCGGGGGGTGGGGGGGGGCTTTAATGGTTTTAATGGAATGAATTTCATGGATTTTAAAATCATTTTTATTTTTAAAATTGTTTTTTAATAGTTTTTATTTCAATAGTATGTGTTTCGTTAGGAAAAAATTAATGCTTTTGGTGTGTATGGTAGGAAGGGGGATTTCCGTACGTCAGTTGTTGTTTTCACTTAAAATTCTGCCCATTTTAAAAAAAAGGGAGACACTTTGAGTGATACCGGCTACACCATTCCTTGGATTGAGGCGGGGTTTATTCTTACACGTCAAAAATGACCCATGGATCGTTCTCCTAAATTATCAACACAATAAGAAATCATTTGTTCAGTTTTTTTGTACGTCAGTTGTTGTTTCCATTTAAAATTCTATCCATTTTAAACAAAAGAGAGATACTTTGAGTGATATCGGCTACACCATGCCTCAGATTGAGGTGAAGTTGACTCATAAAAATTACACATGACCCATGGATCATTATCCTAAAGTATCAACACAATCCAAATGTTTTTGGTCAGTTTTCCGTAAGTCAGTTGTTGTTTTCACTTAAAATTCTGTCCATTTTAAACAAAAGAGAGACACTTTGAGTAATATTGGCCACACTGTGTCCCATATTGATGTGGGGTTGACTCTTACACATCAAAAATAACCCATGTATCATTATCCTAAATTATCAACATAATATGAATGCGTTTGGTTGGTTTTCCATACGTCAGTTGTTGTTTTCACTTAAAATTATGTCCATTTTAAACAAAAGAGAGACACTTTGAGTGATACTGGACACACCATGCCTTATATTGAGGCGGGGTTAACTCATTCACGTCAAAAATTACACATAAATCATTCTACTAAAGTATCAATACAATCCAAACTTTTTTGGTCAATTTTCCATACGTCAGTTGTTGTTTTCACTTAAAATTCTGCCCATTTTAAACAAAAGAGAGAGACTTTGAGTGATACTGGCCACACTATACCTTGGATTGAGGAAGGTTTGACTCATAAACATAACACATGACCCATGTATTATTATCCTAAAGTATCAACACAATAAGAATGCATTTGGTTGGTTTTCCGTACATCAGTTGTTGTTTCACTTAAAATTCTGTCCATTTTAAACAAAAGAGGGACACTTTGAGTGATACCGGCCACACTGTGCCTCAAATTGAGGAGGGGTTGACTCCTACACATCAAAAATGACCCATGGATCGTTCTACTAAATTATAAATACAATAAGAATGCGTTTTGTTCGTTTTCCGTATGTCAGTTGTTGTTTTTACTTAAAATTCTGTCCATTTTAAACAAAAGAGAGACACTTTAAGTGATAACGATCATACCATGTCCCAGATTGAGGTAGGTTTAACTCGCACACGTCAAAAATGACCCATGTATTGTTATACTAAAGTATAAACACAATCTGAATGTATTTGGTCAGTTTTCCGTATGTCAGTTGTTGTTTTCACTTAAAATTCTATCTATTTTAAACAAAAGAGAGACACTTTGAGTGATAATGGCCACACCGTGCCTCTAATTGAGGAAAGGTTGACTATTACACATCAAAAATGAATTTTGTATCATTATCATAAAGTATCAACACAATCCTAATTCATTTGGTTGGTTTTCCGTACGTCAGTTGTTGTTTTCACTTAAAATTCTGTCCATTTTAAACAAAAGAGAGACACTTTGAGTGATACCGGCCACACCGTGCCTCATATTATGGAGAGTTTTACTCTTACACTTCAAAAATGAAACAATAACCATTCTAATAAAGTATAAACACAATCCGAATGCGTTTGGTTGGTTTTCCGCACATCAATTGTTGTTTTCACTTAAAATTCTGTCCATTTAAAAAAAATAGAGACACTTTGAGTGATACCGGCCACACTATGCCTCAGATTGAGACAGTGTTGACTCTTACATGTCAAAAATGACCCATGGATAGTTCTCCTAAATTATCAACACAATATGAATGCATTTTTTAGTTTTCTTTACGTCAGTTGTTGTTTTCACTTAAAATTATGTTCATTTTAAACCAAAGAGAGACACTTTGAGTGATACCAGCCACACCATGACTCATATTGAGATAGGGTTGACTCATATACATAAAAAATGACCCAGGGATTGTTCTCTTAAATTATCAACACAATCTGGATGCATTTGGTCAGATATGAAGGTATTTTAGAGATTTTACTATTTTTTCTTATCCAAAGCCCAAAGAAAAGTGGTTCGTCATTATTGCATGTTGTTGGTATATTTTATCTATTAAAATGAAAAAATGACTCATTGGATAAAGGATGTTTTATTTAATAATAATTAAAATTTTCCTATGAACATTTACATAAAACAATGTTTCATCTTTTGATCTTCTTAACCCCTCTCAAATATGGCTACCAATTGTACATGTCCCCAAGTCAGATCTTGATGTTATTTGTGTACAATATTCCATCAGGTATGCAAACCACTTGTTTCTGAACAAATCTATATCATCTTGTGAATATGAGGCTTTTCGAAAGTGAGAGTAGTGCTATGAAATATATAAATAAATAATTAATAAATAATTTAAATGAAATAGTAGTTGTTTTTGAAAATACCTCTTTAGGGATGCTAGTTTGTTGATGGAAAATGATCTCTATCATAAATTTACAAACATAATAACCATAATCATCATAGTTTGTTTGTTTTGGACACTTTAAAAAAATTTGATCATTTGGATAATAAGTAACTTGTTTTGATATGTGTTTGGATGGTGAAATTTTATTATATATACCCTGATACCGGTCCAGATGTAGTATTTTCTCGCCTCCTTATGATTATCCCCTATCTTTATTCCTTGTTTTAGATGATATTGATACACCACCCCATCATAACAGATTCCTCAGTATATGATAATATAAATTATATAACATTATGTTTAGACCTAAAACATATGATGTAGTGTATTACATATTCTCAAACTCCATCATGTGTGGTCGGTTTGTTAGATATCCTTGCATTGAATCCAGAAAATAAATCTTTGGAGTATCCAAGTTCACTGTAATTAGCATTTAATGTTGCCTAAAAACAAAAAAAGGAATAAGTAATAAAAGAAGTGAAAATATAATTGATATGCTTTAATCATAGAGTTTTACCCCTATATGGTTGGTATTAGGAAGAGTCTGTCATCCGTAATATAGCTTTCAAATGTTTTCAGCAAGCCTTTCACTATTTCATCATTTTTTGATGGCTCTAATTTCGTTAGTTGTGTTGATGTTGTATGAGGACTAACGAGTCCGAATTTTGGATCATGAGAAAATCCCTTAAATTGTTTTTCATATATATGAATACCAATAATATAAAACACATTTAGTCATAATTATCACATTATATCATCTTTTATAAAATCAATTCATGAAAACATACCTCATATATAAATTTACAACTATGATGACTAGCCTACCGTATTCAAGGATCTCATTTACATTTTCAGCAGTAATGAAATCTTGAATTTCCTCTCCGTATATTTTTTTTTCAAAAACAACTATATGACCACTACCATTTTTTAGCTTCGTATCCACATGAGTCTTCAATGTTAGTAAATGTGGATAGAGAACAAGTGGTGTTATTGTGCTTTCATAATCTATTTGGGATCATTTGGTCAGTCCTTTAGATGATTTTGAGCCCACGTTTCTTGTCACCCCTTCCCTTTCTCCATCTATAATAACATTCATTGGTTCAGACCTTTTTTTCATTAATTGTTAAAGGTTTAGCTTGAAAAGAAATGGAAATAAATACCTATTTTTCCACATGTACTCTTATAAGTTGTGACGACCATGCAATGAATGTCCTAATATCCTTTTTGACCGTATGAACATCATCATCATCAAGTGGAATATATAGCTCTGCATTTGGCTCATGAGCTGCAGTAATCGTCACTTTCAGATGATCTTTTGGAAGTGGTTTATTATGCAGCTTTTCCTCTGGGATGTTGAACACCATAGACCTTGCTACAAGGTGATAGGTGGGTGTTGAAAGATTTAAATCACTGTCATTATCACTCTGTAGAATATCAGTACAAGAAAAGTATCAGTGTTTTTCAGATTCTCATTTCATGGGAACTGTAACGACCCAATCTTTTTGAGTAGTATATTAATGTACTCTTAATGATTTAATAGAAATGTTAATGGTTAATGCAGAAATAGGAGTCGATGGCTTCATCCAGTAGACTCGAACCTTATGAAGCCCACTTATCAGAGCTTGGGAAGGAGGTGGCATCTTTGGGCTTCGCTTTGGACCAAGCCCAAGCCGAACTCCAGCGTGTCAAGCTTGAATGGAAACGCCTACGAGAGAAGTTCAAGTTAGTAGAGATTACTACTAGGGAAATTTTATCTGAGCCTCCCTCAGATTCTCTCATCATAGCACACCTTACACTTAGGTCATATGCTGATGTTATAATGGGTTATGTGATGAGACCCTAGCTTCTTTGTGTAATCCTTTGGGATGAATGAATTGAGATTTCTTCCTTTAGTGATGTTTGTGAAATTTCAAATGTCTGGATAATTTTAGGATGTATTTTATTGATGAATTTTGAAAAAAGGATATTTTAAAATATTTATGTAAACCATAAATAATTAATGATGTGTAATGATTTTCAAAAAAATGGTCTTCTACAAAAGTGTTCAGTAAGGAATTTGGAGTCTAATAAGATCAACTTAATTTTTGATGAATAGTAAATTATGAATAGTGATTTTACGCTTAGGATTAGTAGTGTGACCAAATGGATTAGTAATTTCACTCAAAGAAAGTTTTAATATAATTTAGACACCTAGATTAAGTAATGTGATTCAATAAAATGGGTAAATAACGGTTTCATAAATTATTAGTCAAGTATTAGTTTTTTCGGATGAATAGTATTTTTTAATTAAAAATTTAATTAAAAATAATTAGAAAATTATTTTTATAAAAAGACTTTATTTTTGAACTCAGAGCATCGATATTATGTTATGGTAATTTTTGGGGATTTTTCTGAAAAAAATGAATTCTCAATGAATAGTGTTTTTATTTAAAAATTAAATTAAAAATATTTAGAAAATTATTTTTATAAAATGGAGTTCATAAATGTAATTAGAGCATCGATATTTGGTTAAGGTGAAATTTTGGTATTTTTCTGAGAAAGATGAATTTTTCAGTGAATAGTAAAAATACAGTTTTAGGGTTTCGGTATGTTTAATGACATCGTAACTGTGTCATGAGGATGTCATGAGATTTTTTAAGGGTTTTACGGCCAAGGGTAATGAATTATTGTTTTGGGGGCCCCATGTGGCCTAACTCCATGGTAAATGACAAGGGAGAGAACATGGTTTTGAGAAAAGCATTTGTGAGGTGTCCCTTGGCCATTAATGCCTTGTCCCCTCACTTTCCCTATAAATACCCACCCTTTCCTCCTTTATTTTTCACTCCCAACTCTCCCCCAACGAAGTTCTGGTCTCCTTACCTCTCAAGGAGTCCTCCCAAGGTGCCCCCAAGCCCTCAAGGTCCAAACCTTTGAGTTTTAAGAGTTACGTTTTAAGGTAAGGGATCCGACCTTTCTCTTTCTTTTCATGTAATCTCCTTTATGTCATTCCCTTTATGCTCCATGTTCTTATGTGAGATGATGTTATTTTATATTCCTCTTACTTACCTTTTCATGTTTATATGATGAGAGATCCCCTCTTACTCTCATCATTTCGTTTTATGAAATTTTAAGTAACGCCGTTAGGCTGCCGAATTTTTAACGGATTCTTTCACCCTTCTCATTTTTCAAGTTCTATTTTTCATGTCAAGTATTTCAAGTTCCTTTTTATTATGTTGGGGTATGATCTCTATATCTATAATACTGATATTTTATGATCATATGATGAGAGACCCTATTTTATCTTGTCAAATAATTTTTATTGAAGTTTAAGTGACGCCGTTAGGCTGCCGAATTTTCATAAGAGAAATATTATTTTTGTCTCACTTCCATGTTTTTCATTTCATATGGTATATATTTAAAATTTAATTACCATGTTCTTAAATACATTATATTCTGTTCCCCTACTGTTTTATGGATCATTTATGAGTGGGTGACCCATGTCCCCTCTCTTTTCAATGTTTTCTAAAACCTTGTAACATAGCCGTTATGCTGCAGAATTTTCGTCTCAAAATGCCTCTCTCTTTTCTCAAAATTATTTTATGTTATAAAGTGAATACTCAAAGCTCTTATTTATACAAGGGTACTCACATATATTTCAAAATGTTCTATTTTAAATTCTGGTATTTAAATACATGAGACCCGCTTTCCCTTTCCGTGGGTTTAAAGTGACATCAAGATCATGTCTTTAAAGCAGTTTTTAAAACGTTATGATTATGAAATGAAACCCATTTATTTTATGCTATATGTTTTGTTTATGAAATGATTGATGATGATATATGTGGATCACATGATAATAAAGGCATGTCAATGGTGCGCCCAGATAGCGCTCCAATGCATTGGGTAAAGACTTAATCTCTAGAGATGACTTTTTAGACTGATACCTTGGTGAATAACCTTGGTAATTTTTAATGAGACCTTGGGGATGGACCTTGGTGAAATGAAATGATTGTCAATATTAAATGTTTCAGACACATCTTCAAGTTATGAAAAATTTTATTTTTATTATGATATATCTCATGTTTTCTTTCTCATGCCTTAAAGTTCTTTTCATGACCTTATTGAAGTATCTCAAGTTCACATGTAAAACGTTTCTCTTGTTTCCCTTACTGGGCCTTCTGCTCACCCTTTCTTTTTATGTATGTCCCCAGGTTATGAGATGCAGTAATAAACCTAGGATGAAATTAAGGATAAGCATTTCAAGTGTTTAATAAGAATGTTTTATGTTGTTTTCATGTATTATGTTCCTTGTTTCCAAGACACTAAACCTTAAAGATCCTCAGTTTCGTGTAATGAAATGAAATTTTATGTTATAAAAAGACGGGATGCTATAGTTGGTATCAAAAGATGGTTTAGTTATTTGTGGAAATTAGGATATAAAAACTTTAGGAAGAACCCTATAGAAAAGTTTAAATATAGGAAAACTTCATGGTATTTTGGTAAGTATTGAGTAAGTGGTTTATCAAACAAATACATCCCTGTCTGGATACGAGCAGGTAGAGGCGACTCTGGCACAAATGTACATAGGGGTAAAACCCGAAAACACCACTTTGAGCTAGACTCGAACGAGAACTAGTGCACGATAACGGGCCTTGCTGCACTCTTGGTTATGACACTCCCAGAGGATATGTTTGGTTAATCACAAGCTTTTTATGAATCATTATGAAGGAATTATAGAGAAGTGTAATTGTCTAAGCATGAAGTCTTAGTTAAAAGATTCATAAATGAAATAAGTTTCTCACTAAGGTTTTATTCTTTTAGAAAATGGCAGGCAATAGAAGGAACCGTGCCGATGGTGACCGCAATGCACCATGTGCTGACGGCCCTACGATGGAAGCCGGAATGGAAACATTCATGCGAATGATGAACCAACTGACTCAAGTTATGAGTAATAACTTGAATCAAGCTGAGAGGCCGACCTCACCACGAAGGGAACAACACTCTTTTGAGTCCTTCATGCATCAACAACCACCATCATTCAGTGGATCTACTGACCCTTTGGTTGCAGAACAATGGATAAGCTCCATTGAAAATATCTTTTCTGTACTCCTTTGTTCAGAACAAGAAAAAGTCACCCTTGCTGTATATCGCCTAGAGGGAGAAGCTGACCAGTGGTGGTCACTGGTCAAAAAAATGAAACCTAGAGGAGAGATGGAAGCTATGGAGTGGGAAGAATTCCGGGGAATATTCTTTAACAAGTATTTCCCTCGTTCCATGAGAACGAGAATGAAGAAAGAGTTTCTCGAGCTGAAGCAGAAGGAGAACGAATCTGTCGGAAGCTATGAGATTAACTTCACCCGACTTTCACGTTATACCTATAGCTTTTTCATGGATCCAAGTTGGAAGGTTGATAGATTTTTCGGTGGACTAAGACCTCATCTGCGGAAGAATTTAGCCAACTAGGACTACGATAGCTACGAGGAGATCGTGCGAAGTGCAATGAAGGTCGAGCTAGAGTTTGGAGAGACACAGTGGTCTCATAAATCAAATGAAAATAAGAGATTGTTGGAGCCTAGTTTAGGGAAGACTTTTGATCAGGGAAGAGGTGGAAAGAAAATGCAACTTACCACATGAAATAAATGTGGGAAGAAGCATCTGGGTAACTGCTTGGTCGAAAGTGTCAAGTGCTACAAGTGCAGAAGAGGTGGCTATATTGATCGGAATTTTCGTAGTGAGGTGAAGCCTCAACTCCCCAACACTAACGACAAAGGAAAGATGGTTATGGCCTTACCCTAAGTCCATTGCTTCAAGTGTGGACAACTTAGGCACTATGCTAATCTCTGTCCAAATCCAAGGGCAGTGGAGGGGAATCACCATCAACCTCAGCAAAGGCCAGGGGAGTAAGGTTGTGCTTTTTCTATCACAACAACTAAAGTTGAAGCTTCGAATGAAGTGGTAGCAGGTACTCTTGTTGTCCTCTCAAAACTAGCAACTACTTTGTTTGATTCTGTTTCTACGCATTCCTTTATTTCCTCCAAGTTTGCAAAGAATATAGAATCTATCCCAGAATTTCTTGAGGTAGAGTTGTCAGTCAAGACTCCAAGTGGGATTATCCATGCATCAACAGTGTTTAGAGACTCTAGTGTTTAATTTAGTGAGCACAATCTTATCGCAAATCTAGTAGTCATTCCCATGTTGGAATTCGACGTTATACTAGGGATGGACTGGCTCTCAAAGTATAATGCTAAGATCAAATGCAGAAGTAAGGAAATCTTAGTAGTCTTGAATAAACAACCTACAGTTATCTTCCAAGGAGAGATATCCCGAACTGATCCCTATCTAGAAGCACCTTCTATAGCTTTCCTTATGTAGTTAATCGGTGATGATGAAGAAGGAAAAGGGAGCATACAAATAGAAGATGTTCCGATTGTTCAGGAATACATGGATGTATTTCCTGAGGAGTTACCTGGACCTCCCCCCGAAAGAGAGGTGGAGTTCTCCATTGAACTCGTACCTGGGTCTCAACCGATATCAAAGACTCCGTATAGAATGGAAAATGTGGATCTAGAAGAGTTAAAGAAACAACTCCAAGACTTGTTGGAGAAGGGGTTTATCCGTCCAAGTGTATCTCCTTGGGGAGCACCAGTTCTCTTTTTGAAGAAGAAGGATGGATCAATGCAGCTATGCATTGATTATAGATAACTGAATGGGATCACAGTGAAGAACAAATACCCTCTTCCAAGAATTGATGATTTATTTGACCAACTTCGTGGGGCTCAATTCTTCTCCAAGATTGACCTTCGATCTGGTTATCATCAAATGAGGGTGAAGAAGGAAGATATTCCAAAGACTGCCTTCCGATCAAGATATGGGCATTATGAGTTTACTGTTATGCCCTTCGGTTTGACTAATGCTCCTGCTATTTTCATGGATTTGATGAATAGAGTCTTTAAGGACTACCTTGATAACTTTGTGTTAGTTTTTATTGATGATATTTTGATATATTCAAAAAGTCGTGAGGAGCATGAAGATCATCTGAGGGTTATTTTGAAAACTCTGTGGAAGGAGAGGCTCTTTGGAAAGTTCAGCAAGTGTGAGTTTTGGTTACAACAAGTGGCTTTCTTGGGGCACATCGTAACCAATGAAGGAATCTCGGTTGACCCTGCAAAGACAATGGTTGTGGAGGAGTGGCCTGAACCCACAACAGTAACTGAGATTTGTAGTTTCCTTGGTTTAGCGGGATATTATAGGAGGTTTGTGAAAAACTTTTCATGGCTTTCTAATCCACTAACCAAGTTGACTCGAAAAGGGGTTAAGTTCATATGGAAAAAGGAATGCGAGGAAAGTTTCCAAGAGCTGAAGAAGAGATTGGTTACTGCACCTGTGTTAACACTACCCTCTATCAGAGAAGGATTTGTTATTTTTAGCGATGCATCTCTGAAAGGGCTTGGGTGCGTCCTCATGCAAAATGACAAGGTAATTGCTTATGCATCTCGACAGTTGAAGATTCATGAGTAGAATTATCCTACACATGATCTAGAGCTGGCGTTAGCTGTTTTTGCTCTAAAGATATGGAGGCACTATCTTTATGGGGAGAAATGTGATATATACACTGACCACCAAAGTCTAAAGTATATTTTCACACAGAAATAATTGAACATGAGACAAAGGAGATGGTTGGAGCTTATTAAAGACTATGATTGTTCAATTCATTATCACCCTGGAATAGAAAATAAAGTCGCGGATGCGTTAAGCAGGAAAGACCCTGTTGTTAAGGCAACAGTGAGGATCCTAAGAGATCCCTTGATTAAAAATCTAGTAAAACTGGACATGGGAATTATAAGGAAAGGGACATCATCAACCCTATCCCAAATGATTTCTCAACCTTCATTACTAGAGAAGATCAAGAAGGCTAAAAAAGAAGATCCTTTGCTGTAGGAGAAGTTGGAGTCTGTAAAAGATGGGAAGTTCCTTGATTTCAATATTGATCAAGAAGGTGTATTGAAATTTCATACAAGACTATGTGTTCCATCTATTCTGGAGATAAAGAAAGAACTGATGGATGAATCTCATAGCTCTACTTTCTCTATACATCCAGGAAGTACTAAGATGTATAGAGACCTTCGTGATCATTATTGGTGGGATAACATGAAGAGGGAGATTGCTGATTACACTACAAGGTGCCTGGTGTGTCAGCAAGTAAAGGAAGAACGACAACTTCATAAGGGGGTATTACAACCGCTACCCATACCAGTATGGAAGTGGGATAATATCACTATGGACTTTGTAACTGGTCTCCCGAAAAAATCCAAAGGAAACAACGCGATATGGGTTATTATGGACCGTCTCACCAAGACATACCATTTCATCTCTATTCGGGAAGATTTATCTCTGGATCATCTTGCCAAGATGTACGTGAAGGAAGTGGTAAGGCTGCATGGGGTACCACTATCCATCGTGTCTGATCGTGACCCAAGATTCACATCAAAATTCTGGAGAAGTCTTCAATATGATCTGAATACTGAATTGAATTTTAGTACGACCTATCATCCTCAAACTGATGGCCAATCAGAAAGGACTATTTAGACACTCAAAGACATGCTGAGATTATGCTCAATGGAATTTAAAGGTGGATGGGATCAACACCTCCCATTAGTTGAGTTCTCCTATAACAACAGCTTCCATTCGAGTATTCAGATGGCACCCTATGAAGCTATGTATGGAAAGCGATGTAGAACTCCTACTTGTTAGGATGAAACTGGTGAGAGAAAGATTTTTGGGCCTGATCTTGTGCAAGAGATGACAGAACAGGTTCATGCCATCCAACAACACATAAAGGCTGCTCAGAGTTGGTAGAAGAGCTATACTGACAATCATCGAAGGGACTTGGAGATTGGTGTTGGTGACAAAGTCTTCCTTCAAATTTATCCCTGGAAGAGAGTCATGCGGTTTGGGAAGAAAGGGAAGCTCAGCCCTAGGTACATTGGCCCCTATGAAATCCTTGATCGCATAGAAGCA
Organism: Viscum album; assembly: GCA_963277665.1. Classification (NCBI taxonomy): domain Eukaryota; kingdom Viridiplantae; phylum Streptophyta; class Magnoliopsida; order Santalales; family Viscaceae; genus Viscum; species Viscum album. The sequence goes on from OY728141.1 coordinate 521,522,680, forward strand.
GTGACCTATTGTCTAGCACTTCCACCGAACCTAGCCCAAGTTCATGATATCTTCCATGTATCTCTCTTGAGGAAGTACATACCCGACCCTTCGCATGTACTGAACCCAGAGGTGGTACAACTGGAACATGACCTCTCTTATAAGGAGCAGCCAGTGGAGATCTTGGACCATAGAGACAAGGTTCTACGAAAAAAGACTACCCACCTTATGAAAGTGTTGTGGAGGAATCATAAATATGAAGAAGCGACTTGGGAGCCTGAGGAAACGATGAAGCAAAAGTACCCTCACCTTTTTGACTAGGCCTCAAGTATAAATTTCGGGGACGAAATTTCTTAAGGGGGGAAGAATGTAACGACCCAATCTTTTTGAGTAGTATATTAACTTACTCTTAATGATTTAATAGAAATGTTAATGTGTAATGCAGAAAGAGGAGTCGATGGCTTCATCCAGTAGACTCGAACCTTAAGAAGCCCACTTATCAGAGCTTGGGAAGGAGGTGACATCTTTGGGCTTTGCTTTGGACCAAGCCCAAGCCGAACTCCAACGTGTCAAGCTTGAACAAAAACGCTTATGGAAGAAGTTCAAGTTAGTAGAGATTACTACTAGGGCAATGTTATCTGAGCCTCCCTCAGATTCTCTCACCATAGCACACCTTACACTTAGGTCATATGCCAGTGTTATAAGGGGTTATGTGATGAGACCCTAGCTTCTTTGTGTAATCCTTTGGGATGAATGAATTGAGATTTCTTCCTTTAGTGATGTTTGTGAAATTTCAAATGTCCGGATAATTTTAGGATGTATTTTATTGATGAATTTTGGAAAAAAGATATTTTAAAATATTTATGTAAACCCTAAATAATTAATGATGTGTTATGACTTTCAAAAAAATGGTCTTCTACAAAAGTGTTCAGTAAGGAATTTGGAGTCTAATAAGATCAACTTAATTTTTGATGAATAGTAAATTATGAATAGTGATTTTACGCTTAGGATTAGTAATGTGACCAAATGGATTAGTAATTTCACTCAAAGAAAGTTTTAATATAATTTAGACACCTAGATTAAGTAATGTGATTCAATAAAATGGGTAAATAATGGTTTCATAAATTATTAGTCAAGTATTAGTTTTTTCAGATGAATAGTATTTTTTAATTAAAAATTTAATTAAAAATAATTAGAAAATTATTTTTATAAAAAAAGACTTTATTTTTGAACTCAGAGCATCGATATTATGTTATGGTAATTTTTGGGGATTTTTCTGAAAAAAATGAATTCTTGATGAATAGTGTTTTTATTTAAAAATTAAATTAACAATATTTAGAAAATTATTTTTATAAAATAGAGTTCATAAATGTAATTAGAGCATCGATATTTGGTTAAGGTGCAATTTTGGTATTTTTCTGAGAAAGATGAATTTTTCAGTGAATAGTAAAAATACAGTTTTAGTGTTTCGGTATGTTTAATGACATCATAACTGTGTCATGAGTATGTCATGAGATTTTTTAAGGGTTGGCCGGCCAAGGGTGATTAATTATTGTTTTGGGGGCCCCATGTGGCCTAACTCCATGGTAAATTCCAAGGGGGAGCACATGGTTTTGAGAAAAGCATTTGTGAGGTGTCCCTTGGCCATTAATGCCTTGTCCCCTCACTTTCCCTATAAATACCCACCCTTTTCTCCTTTAGTTTTCACTCCCAACTCTCCCCCAACGAATTTCTGGTCTCCTTACCTCCCAAGGAGTCCTCCCAGGGTCCCCCTAATCCATCAAGGTCCAAACCGTTGAGTTTTTAGAGTTACGTTTTAAGGTAAGGGATCCGACCTTTCTCTTTCTTTTCATGTAATCTCCTTTATGTCATTCCATTTATTCTCCATGTTCTTATGTGATAGGATGTTATTTTATATTCCCATTACTTCCCTTTTCATGTTTATATTATGAGATATCCCCTATTACTCTCATCATTTCGTTTTATGAAAGTTTAAGTGACGCCGTTAGGCTGCCGAATTTTTAACGGATTCTTTCACCCTTCTCATTTTTCAAGTTCTATTTTCATGTCAAGTATTTAAAGTTTCTTTTTATTATGTTTGGGTATTATCTATATATCTATCATAATTATCTTTTATGATCATATGATGAGAGACCCTATTTGATCTTGTCAAATCATTTTTATTGAAGTTTAAGTGATGCCGTTAGGCTGCTGAATTTTCATAAGAGAAATCTTATTTTTGTCTCACTTCCATGTTTTTCATTTCATATGGTATATCTTTCAAATTTCATTACCATGTTCTTAAATTCCTTATATTCTGTTCCCCTACTGTTTTATGGATCATTTATGAGTGGGCGACCCATGTCCCCTCTCTTTTCAATGTTTTCTAAAACCTTGTAACATAGCCGTTATGCTGCAGAATTTTCGTCTCAAAATGACTCTCTCTTTTCTCAAAATTATTTTATGCTATAAAGTGAATACTCAAAGCTCTTATTTATACAAGGGTACTCACATATATATCAAAATGTTCTATTTTAAATTCTGGGATTTACATACATGAGACCCGCTTTCCCTTTCCGTGGGTTTAAAGTGACATCAAGATCATGTCTTTAAAGCAGTTTTTAAAACATTATGATTATGAAATGAAACCCATTTATTTTATGCTATATGGGTTGTTTATGAAATTATTGATGATGATATATGTGTCTCACATGATAATAAATACATTTCAAGGGTGTGTCCAGATAGCGCTCCAATGCATTAGGTAAAGACTTAATCTCTAGAGATGACTTTTTAGACTGATACCTTGGTGAATAACCTTGGTAATTTTTACTGACACCTTGGGGATGGACCTTGGTGAAACAAAATGATTGTCAATATTAAATGTTGCAACCACATATTCAAGTTATGAAAAATTTTATTTTTATTATGATATATCTCATGTTTTCTTTCTCATGCCTTAAAGTTCTTTTCATGACCTTATTGAAGTATCTCAAGATCACATGTAAAATGTTTCTCTTGTTTCCCTTACTGGGCCTTCTGCTCACCCTTTCTTTTTATGTATGTCCCCAGGTTATGAGATGCAGTAATGAACCTAGGATTAACTTAAGGAGAATCCTTTCAAGTGTTGAAGAAGAATTTTTTATGTTGTTTTCATGTATTATGTTCCTTGTTTCCAAGACACTAAACCTTAAAGATCCTTAGTTCCGTGTAATGAAATGAATGATTATGTTATAAAAAGACAGGATGCTATAGGAAAAATTATTAGAATATTTATTACCATGGATAAGACAACTATTTTAGGAGAATGGATCGCCTAAATTTGGTGGGGGTGGGGCAGGATCTTCACACACTGGTTGTTCCTGAGTTGTGTCTTCTCCTTGCTTCCCACCCATAAAAGTTGCTAGTAAATCTACCTTCCATTGAAATTATTCTTCAAGAGTTTCTAGTCTTTCTCTCATTCGTTTCATTTATTCATCTCTATCATCCGTTTGTTTTTTTTCACAAAATATACTCGGGGTGTCACCCCAAACCCTGAACCTCTTACACGACCGTATTGTTCTATCCACTTCAAAGCCGTCGATAATAGGTCTGCATCCGCTATAGGAGTAACTGATTCCTGTGACTTTCAGATATAGGAAAATAAGTAATTATTATTAAGTAATATCAATTTAAAAAAAAACTTTTTATTATTTCATACTTACACATATTTCTTACACTTTTTGTGTGTTTTCATCTACTAGCTTCCCTACCTTATTCACACGTTCCTCTTTCCATAGCACATGACATGGGATGGAAGTGTCTTTGGCTTTAGACTCATCAATATACATATAAATATAGAAATATAATTATGATGTTGTTTCTTGGCACCTAACAATATTACTGTAAATTTAAAATACATACCATTTTATTTTCTAGTGAAGTATACCCCATCCTTACTTTATGATAGGGGTATGTTGGTTTTTATGCACATTTTTTATTTTCAGTATCGAGTTTCTATTTAATAAATGAAATATTGACAATCAAAGTGATGAATACATGTATCCTCAAACAACATATTATCATCCACAATGTACCTAAAACTTCTTATCCCCACGATGACCAATAAATGCATCCCATGCTTCTTGGGATATCAGGTGAGTGTAGACAAGGGGTGGGTTCGGGTTTATTTTACCTTTGGAATCTTTCAGGTGACATTTTGTTAAAATAGTGAGAAAACCCTGATGAATCCTTCCTACATGCCTTAGTACATAATTCTTGTGTGAACCATCTACTATAAATGTACTCTGCAAGAGATTGAGAAGAGTAATACATTGTTTTATTATTTTATTTTCTAGTAAATTAAATAAATAATATCATAATGTTACCATAATTTCTTCCCAGATCATAGCCTTCAGCCCAAAAATAACATGGTGCCATGAATCTATGTCAATTGGCATGAATTTCTGAGTGAAAATTCAAATGTAACTACTAAACATAGCCTTGTTGGGATTCACTTGTTGGCCTCATGCATTCCATCTGACATCAAATTTGATGCCTTTTATTTTCACCTTAAGAACTTTGGATAACACCGTCAAACTACGGCACACCTATGTTTTTTGGGATGTCGGTCCTTCATCCCCAACCATTTCATTGATATCAACATCATCTATATGTTCATATGAAATGGTAGCAATGACATGTGTTGATGGTTGTTGGACCTCAACACTAGGAGCAACAGTAGGTTTAGAAACTTGTTGTTGCTCTGCACTGTGAGCAGCAGCAGAAGCAGTAGCAGCAACAACTTAAGAGACTTGTTCAACCTTGAGGTTAGAAGAACCAGAATGTGTAGAAGTCATTATCTAGAAAAGTGGTTGAACAATTAATTTAGATTACATAAATTCATTAATGATAAGAAAATAATATGAGATAACAAGTTCTATATTAAAACAAAATATAACCTATTTATTGAAGTCTCTTTCTTTTTTTCAAAGGCTTAAGGGATTTGAAACCTCTATCAATTATCCAAATCTCTTCATTATGGTCTCCTATAACATAAAAAATGTCATCTATATTGGGACCACTGCGAAATGATTATGACATACCACTGAAAGGATTGTCCTCAACTGAATTTTCATCAGACTCTTCAATAGTTTTGGACGATAACAGAACAATCGACCACTTTCAGTTTGCGGGATCTAGAACATAAAATACTTGTACCGCTTGTGATGACATTATAAATTGTTTTTCTTTGTACCCTTCTTAACTAAAATCAACTTTCACAAATCCCAATTCATCTATTTTAACACCACTGTTGTTATCAAACCATTTTGATTGAAACATCGGCAATTGTAATGTCATATAATCCAACTACCATATGTGTTTGATAATTACAAAGTATGAAATATTCACATAAATTGGATTTTTGTCCTTACTACTAGAAACATGCATCGCTTCAGCCACAAGTGTAACTCCACTATTTTTCAAGGTACTATCTTCATCATGTTCATATTTATAGAATTTATAACCATTAATTTCATAACCATTGTAAGATACTACATAGACACTTGGTCTGGAAACTATCCATCGAAGTCATTATGAAATTGAATTTGGATTTTCAACTAACTCCTTAAAAATATGGTCCCAAAACCATCCTATAAACTGGTGATTATGTGTATTTGATATCCATTTTTCAGCCCTTTATGGATTCAAATACCTAATAATTTCTTTGTGGGTTTCAATATATAGAGCAACCTCCCAACTATTATGAAAAACATAAAGGTGGGCCTACTCCTGATCTGTAATATTGATTGTCACAACATCTCTTCCAGAAATTCCCTCACCCTCAATGCATCTAGTGTGACGAGATTTTGGGAAACCAATGATTTCCACATCATATAATTATTTGGTATAGAATTCAATGGCTTCCTCAAAAATATATCTCTCTAAAATAAAACCCTATGGACAACTTCTATTTTTGACATATCCTTTCAAAATATTCATATACTCTTCAACGGGGTACATCTATCTATAGTGCACAGGACCACAAAGTCTAATCTCTCTCACCAATTGAACTATCAAATGAACCATCATATAAAAGAATGATGGTGGGAAAAACATTTCTAATTCACATAATATGATGACAATTTCTCTTTCCATAGATGGAAATTTCACTGGGTCTAAAACTTTGCTGCATATAGCTTTGAAAAAGAAACAAAGTTTGGTTAACGTATGGCGAACATTCTTGGAAAAAATTCAACGTAAAGATATAGGAATTAAATCCTACATCAAAACATGGTAGTCATGTGATTTCAAAATTTTTAACATCAAATCATTCATTGACACAATGTTCTTGATATTTGATGCATACCCCTCTGGAACCTTTACATCATTTAAGAAGTTGAAAAACTGATATCTATCCTCCTTGGAAAGAGTGTAAGTATCTAGAGAAAGAAAAATTCAATTGTCACCCTTTATGGGAGCCAACTCTTCTCGTATTCCCATGTCAACCATTTCCAAACTTGCCTTAATTATATCCTTTTTTTTCAGGGGCATTTAGAAACATTCTGATAACACTGTCACATACATTTTTTTTTCACATGCATCACATCAATAAAATGTCTGACGTACAGACAATTCCAGTATGGTAATTAAAAAAAAACTAATTTCTTTTTCCAACCTATTTTTTAAGGTTTTTAGAAAGTGGTTTACCAAAAATAGTGTTCACATTTTTACTTTCTCAAATAGCTGATCACCTGTTAGTGGAGATGATGTTGTGCATTGTTCTGAACTTCCATTAAATGATGTCATCCAAGATCAGTACTTATGCCAATGAGGTAGAAATCTACGATGTCCTAGAAACACAGATTTCAATGAATGTTTCAACCTAATTGATTCCATATCTTTTTCACACATGGGACACCCTTGAGTTCCTTTAATTCTATAGCCTAAAAAATTTCCACAAGCATGGAAATCATTTATCGTCCCATACAATATCGCTCTCAATGTAAAGTATTCAATTTTATAAGCATCATACAACATAACACCTGAATCCCATAATAACTTCAAATCCTCGATCAAAGGATCCAAATAAACATCAATATCGTTACCTATTTTATTTGGTCCTGATATAAGAATAGATAACATGATAAATTTCTGTTTCATGCATAACTAGGGTGGAAAGTTATAATTCACCAACATAACAGGCCATATACTATGAGTTCTAGTTTGAAAACTAAAAGGATTCACTCCATCTATAGATAACGCAAGATGAAGGTTTCTTGGCTCATTTCCAGATCCAGGATACTCATGATCAATTCTCTTCCATTGAGGAGAGTCATCCATGTGATGTAATTTCCCATCTTTATTTCTTTTCTATGTATGACACGAAAATTGTCTTTTAGTTTCTTCACTTCCATATAGATGCCTAAACCTTGGAATGATTGGAAAGTACCATACAAATTTTGTAGGACTGGATTCATCTTTCCTGTATCGGGAATCACCACACTTTGGGCATTTTGTAAGTGATTTTTTCTCCTTGATAAACAATATACAATTTTTCAGGCATGCATGTATTCTTTTATAAATCATACCCATCGAGCGTAGCATTCATTTAGATTCATATGTCTGGCTTGGAAGCTCATTATCTTTCGGGAGCATGTCATTCAAGAGATCAAATAGTTCCATAAAACTAACATCACTTCATCTATTCCCTGCTTTCAATTTATACAACTTCAGTACAACTGAAAATGCTATATATTTAGTGCAACCAGCATAGAATGATGTCTTTTCACAACTCTTTAACTTCTCAAACAAATTTGGGCAATCACGGATTTCATCTTTAACTGTCCTTGTCATTTCCTCAATACGATCTTCATCATCATTGACATCTGTAATCACATCCTCCATATGGTCTTCTTTATTATCCACATTTGTAATCATTGATGATCCATAAAACAAAGTTTTATCCCATCCAGTAGCTACATTAGATTTTTCTCCATGTTTATTCCAACATTTATAACTCTGATCTATTCCGTGACATATCAAATGTTCTTCCAACTCCTATAGAGTAATTATTCTAGAATAATAAAAATGTAAACACGAACAAAGGATTTGAGAAGGATCCTTTGCGTGATCCCCTGCAAACTTGATGAACTCTTTCACTCCATTCTCATACTATATTGTCAAACGATTAGCATCCATCCAATATTTATTCATCTCCATCCTATTTGAAAATAAAATATTAGTATTTATGATTAAAATACACAAAACAAGACTTCCAAATATAGTATAAGAGAACCACTTCCTTATAAAAATAGAGATTAATAGAGCCTAACCATTTCCAATAAATATTTAGAAATCAACAGAACCAGGATAGACCCCCCATCAAAATCAACACACTTTTCACCCCTTACCAATAGTTCTAGCACCCACCACCCTTGTAGAAAGACATTAAACATCCTTTTAACCACCCCTACCATCCACCTCATTCATAATAAAATAATCACATTAAACACCCCAAAACTAGTGACCAAACTCAAATAAAATGAAAACAAGGATACAATTTTGATGAGAAAACTAATATAGTTGATACATTTCCAAACACAAAGGGGTTCGTGGGGGAGACAAATAACCTAGGTTTATCTAAAATTACTATGGAATATCATAGGTTTTGTTACCCAAATTAATATAATAAATAGAAAATTAAGGTTAGTGGACATAAATTATATCATGAACATCTAAAGGATATGCAATAACTCTCCCTCACCTTACCCAAACTTGTACCTAGAACCACACTCGAAGCCTCTATGAGATCCTATTTCTTGGAACACACCCTTTTCATTTCACACTAGTTCACTAAAAACAGAGATTTATATGAAACCTTAGCACATAAAAAGGGACTGAAACTCACAATTAAAAGGACCCCATCTAAAACACCTGTATAGTAACCACTTTAGGAGTCACTGACTTGCCCACATGTTTTTGGATCACCTCTCAAGAACACAGCTCGATGGGGGAATTGTTAATCTTCCTTGAAAGTCCAAATTCATACCAAAAATCACTAACATGGGTCTCTACCAATGCCTACTATATACCTAGAAAATAATTTAAAAAATTAGGAAAAATAGTATCTTGTACCTATTTCTAATAGTACTACAAGAAAGTATAAAAAACATAGATTGTACGTCCAAACACTCCTGGAGCCTCCTGGTAAAAAGACGCTAGTGGCTACAACTATCCAAGATTATAACCACTAACTTCTCAATAGAGGTATGGTCTACTTATGGGTAGTATTAGTAGAAGTAAACCAAAGTTTCATCCACCTCATGCTGCTCCCCGATCTCCTCCATCACTTTAGTTCTATACAGACCTCCTTTCTCCAGTTCCTTCCTCTGCCTAGGGTATTCATCGACTGCCTCTCTGACTGTAGCATCAATGTTAAGAAAATGAAATGTGATATGTCTATACCCATCACAATAATATTAAATTCCATGGATTAATGGGCTATCCTTGAGGTACCTATTAATGGAAGTGCCTCCTGAGATGAGACTTGCATCACACACCTACTGTGGGTGGGTGCTGCTAACCCTACATCCCAGAAGATCACTACCTTAAAATATTATGAACTGAACTCAAAGCATAAGCATAATCATAGAACACTAATATAGCCATCCAAATCTTATTATTACTTATTGAATTCCCCCAAACCACTAGAGGTCAGTCTATGAATTAAACAACATAAATTAATGGATTTAATAAAAAGAGCTGAAATATAATCCAACCAAGAAATGGAAAATATTGTATGACCTACATAGAAGGAGGGGAAAGATGTTAATTCACCATTGGTATACACCTCAGTCTGTGTATCCCAAACTAATCTCTACCTTATCCTAGTCCACCAAGGTCTCTGTGAAATTTTCCATCATCTGTATAAGACATGACATGTATGGGAAGATCCCTTGTAGGGATGAGTATTACAATACCCAATAGGACACCCCAAAAACTCCATACATAAAGCATCGAGAGTATTCATGTCACTAAAAATAGGTATTCCAAACAAGATATGATACATAATGATAACCAAGGATATCCCAAATATACTCATAAATGACTCTGAGTAAAAAAAGGTCTCAACCAATTCTAGTTGTGGATCTACTCAGGGTTTCAAGGTAACACTCCTCCAAGAGGAAATTCTACCAAAGATATAATTCCAATAATGACACTCATCCTAGAGGTCACACTCATCCGATCTAGCCAAGAAGAATCACATAGGAAACTGAGAGTGTTCACTCGAGATATACACTCCATCAGACTAATACCCCATTAGAAATATCAGCTCATGATATAAATATAAGGGGTCAACGCCCAAAGCTTGATGGGGGGATACTAGAGTCTACTACAATAATCCTCCAAGATAGGGGATAGACACTTGTGTAAGTGTTGGTCATTCCAATTCAACAAACCCAACATAGGGAAAACACATTAGAAATAAGGTTTGATTTAGGCCTCTCGGAGGGATACAAGCTCCAGGTCACTAAGTGACCTATGGTCCATTACTTAGGATCATATTCCATAATAACCCCCATAAAAGTGAACTAAGACCACTCACTATAGAATAAGTATATTGAAAACTGGGAGGCTTCATCTGAGATACACGCTCCATCGGACTAATACACCATCTGAAAGATCAGATCTCTATACAAAGAGAGGGGGTTAATTACTAAGGCTTTCTGGGGGACAATAGACCCTACTTGAAACATACTCCAATATAGGGGATCAATACCCATGTAAGTGTTGGTGATTCCAATTCTACAAACCCAATATAGGGACAACATGAATGAAATGAGTATCGCTCTGGTTCCCTTGAATTGATACATGTTCCAAGTCGCTGAGGGGTATGAGTTCTAATGAACAGAACCTAATTCCATAATAAACCTCATATAAGTGGACTAAGACAACTCAATAAAGAATAATGGAACTCACCAACACTACCTTGATCATTAAGAAGATATAGAGGGGACAACATCCTTGGACGAGGTCATGAAGCTGCATCAAGCCCTCATAGGAATGGACCAAGGGAACACAATACACCAATACTAGTCCATGGAAGCTCAAAAATCTCACAAAAAAACTAAAATAAAAGGAAATAGAGCTCAAAACTATCCTTAAATGAGGACAAGATGTGTCACTAGGGGTATACGGTGTGTCTAAAAAAGACTAGTACTGCCTGTGTCTCATTTTCATATGGCGTGATCCGTGATTCCAACTATGGAATGTGAAATGACCATCCACCAATTATTCATTGAATCATTGGCCAAATGAGAATTAAAATGATAAAAACATGTAGAGTAGGGAGAGAAATTACCAAAAATAAACCTAAAAGGAGAAGTGGGAGACTTACCTAGAGTAGATCGCACCCGTGATAGAGGGAGAGAAGAAGCATCGAGCGGTCAGGGAGCCTTCTGTGCTACGTCGGGAGGTAAAGGCACGAACACCAGAGGGGGAGGTGCATGAGAGGGGCCACCAACCATTGAGAAATAAAGTATTAGGGTTCAGCAGGGAGGAGTAGAAGTAGGGTTCATGGGAAAGAGGATCCACAGAAGGGGTTCGAGGGGGAGGATAAGGAGTAGGGCTAGCGGCGGAGTAGGGATAGCGGTGGAGGTCCAGCAAAGAGAAGATGGGGGGGGGGAGGGGAGTTGTCGCAGGGGTACAGTACTGCGAGATCATGAGGGTGAAATAAAAAGAGGATACTGTGCATTCGATTTTATAAAATGGGACTATGGTTTTATCAGCGCTAGAAAAGCACTAATAAAGATGCATTTTATCAGCGCTTTTAATTAGTGCTGATAAATATTTACCTTTATCAGTGCGTTTTTCTTAGCACTGATCAAAGTTGGCACTTACCTTTCCCATTTTTGTAGTAGTGATAATGAAGAGACTATACTCACCAGGGTTAGTGGGATCTTCAGGCTGGTCATACAAAACCAATTTAGTGCAGATTAGATTGTATCATGGTTCATATAATAGGTTTTGTTCTAAATGATGGTGAAATAAAATGTTATACTTTTCCTCTAATTTTAAACCATTTTCAGGATGTCTTTCCTAAAGAATTTTCTAATTTACCACCCGAGTAGGAGATTGAGTTCATGATCGAGTTGGTGTTGGGATCTAATCCAGTTTCTATCTCACATAACAGAATAGAACCAAAAGATCTTTGTGACTTAAATTTTAGTTGGAATATTTAGAATAAAAGGGTTTCATATGGCCTAGAACTTATCCTTAGGGTTATCCTATGATGTTCCTAAGAAATAATATGGGACTTTGTGATTATGTGTGTACTATCAAAGATTGAACCAAATGAAGGTCAAGAACCGGTATCCCCTTATATGAATCGATGATATCTTCGATTAGTAGAGAGGTTCCAAGATCTTATACAAGATAAAATTGAGATTAGGGTACTATCAATTGAGGGTGAGACCATTAGACATACCCCAAACCACTTTTAAAATAAGGTATGACTTGTATGAGTTTATGGAGATGTTTTTCGGTATGATGAACACACCGAAAATATTCATAGCCCTAATGAATCAGATCTTTCATCTATTCTTGGATTATTTTGTGGTGGTTTTCATTGATGAAATCTTGGTTTACTCTTAATCTACAAAATATAATGAACCACATATTGAAATCATCCCGAGTACACTAAAAAATAATTGTATGTACAGCAAACTATCCAAATGAAACGTTTGGATTGATAGAGTGAATTTATTGGGTTGTGCCATATTAGAGGATAAAGTGGTAATGGAACCATAGAAGGTTGTAGCTGTGGTATCTTGGGAGTAACCTAAGAACATATTTAAGATTTAGTGATTTTTGGGTCTGGTAAGATATTATTGGAAATTTATCCAAGATTTATCTCATTTTACATCACTGAAATCAGGGCTGAACATAAAGGGGTTGAATTTTTTTTGGTTAGATGCTTGTAATAAATATTTTGAGGAGCTAAAGGGAAGGTTAAAATTTTCACCAATTCTCACTTTTCCTACATTAGTAAAAGAATATATTGTGTACTGTGATGAATCCAAAGTTGGACTTGGAGTAATTATGATTTAGAAGGATTGAGTTGTTTCTTATGGCTCCAAACAACTGAGATTTCATGAGAAGAATTATCCTACTCAAAACATGGAGTTATCTATAGAGGTACACACATTGATTTACTGGTGTCACTATCTCTTGGGTGAGAGATTTTTAGTTTACATAGACTACAAGATCCTCATATACATCTTTTCTCAGTGAGACCTAAAACTTTGGAATAGGAGGTGGGTCGAGTATCCAGAGTCCTTAGACTTTGAGATGGATTATACACTAAGAAAAGGCAATGTCATTATAGATACCTTGAGCTAGAAGATGTAAATAGAAGTAATGTGAGAGTTTTATGGTGAGTGGAGTCTAATTTTACTCTTTTCAAATATTCATATATATGTCTAGGAGTCCCAGGGATGAGTATCTCTAACTTTGACATCTATTATACTTGTGCTTCTTGATCAGATCAAGACAAGTCATTTATATGATTTGTAGGGGTAGCTCTAAGGGAAAATTTACATGGTGGGGAGAAAATATTAAGATGGTCCTTGGAAGTAGCAATTTGTTTCTTATACATGTCCATGTATGGGTTCTTAAAGTCTTACATAAGGAGAAGATAAGGTAATTTCATGATTATAAATGGGATGTACATATGGGTCTCAAAAATATTTTTCTTGATATCTATATAAAATACTAGAGGATAAGGATGAAAAATGAGATATCGAGTTTCTTAGCAAGATGTTTCACCTGTTAGCAGGTGAAGGCTAAGAATTAAAGGCTTATTAGGTTTTTACAACCTCTTCCCATTCTACAATGAAAGTGGGATGATTTCACCATGGTATTTGTGATAGTATTACACAGTACACCCCACAAGAATGATTTAGTATGGGTGATAATGACCCAGATGATGAAGGTATCCCACTTCTTGCCTATCAGGGAGACTTTTTTGTTGATGATCTGGGTAGTCTCTATGTGCGGGAGATTGTTCAACTACATGATTTTACAAAGAGTATCATTTGAAATTGAGATCCTTGTTTTATATATCATTTATTAAAGGTTATTCAAAAGGCTTTGGAAGTATAGGTTCTTTTGATTAAAGATTATCAACCTTAGACTGATGGCTAATCTGAACAAATTATTTAGATTTCAAAGGATATGTTGTGATCCCATGACTTAGATTTTAGAGGTTCTTGGGAGTATCATATAGCACTCATGGAGTTCTATTATAATAATAACTTCTATTCATCGATCAAAATGAATCCTTTTGTGGAATTGTATGGATGATTGTGTTGTTTTTAACTTTACTAGTTGGAGGCAAGTGGGTTAGCACTCATTGGACCTAGTATCATGCAAGAGACGTTTGATTAGGTTTAGTTAATCAAAAATAATTTGGTGACCATGATGATCTGGTATAAATCCTATTCTAACCATTATAGATGACCTATGGAGTTTTAGTTTAGTCATCATGTTTTCTTTGAGGTGTCACATAGGATGGGGAAACACCGTATTAGGAAGTAAGGGAAGCTAGTGCCCAGGGTTTTCGGGCTATTTGAGATAGTGGAATGGGTTAGTCTAGTGACATTACATTTATCCCCTCCAAAATTCTATAATTCCATGCATGATGTGTTTCACATGTCACAAATTCAGAGATATCTTCTCAACCCTTCTCACATGATAGAAGTTAATGACGTTGTGATGACCCGACCCCAGAATACCCGGATCCGGTGCATTGAATTATGATGTGTACTTCTTTTTTTTACAGAAGAAATAACTGATCAACTACACATCATGTCCAAAAAGAGGATCGAATTTGGTTCAGGTTCTGGGAAACCAGCCACTTCTATCTTACTTCTATAGCTCAAGATGATACCAGAATTTTTTTAATAAAAAACATAGGGTGATCATATGAATGCTCAGTAAGAGGTTTTAAAATAAACCAATATAACTTTTGAAAACATTCTTTAAAACTTTACATAAAACATTTTTCTTAAGAGAAGCTGTAACACATGTAACACTTCATAATAATAAAAGTGCACAATTAAAGCATGCCAACAGAATTACAAGGGAACATAATTCAATTACAAGAATTCACATTTAGGGTAATAATTATAAGACATTAAACATAAGCATGACATAAGGATACACAAGTAAAATTTTATCAACTAAGAGTAATACGTGATCATATTTGTGCATAACAAACTTCAATTTCATCTTTTACTATTGTGAAACATACACTGGACATTAAAATATCTGAATATTGAATAAATAATATGCCATAACTTATACTTATTTTGATTCTCATAATCATAATCTCTTTAACCAAGGATATTCTACTAGCTGAATAATCCTCTATATAATTAATTTACAAAAAAATGCATATACCGGACATTCTGAAACATATTGTCAAGGCCTTGGCCAAGACGTCTAATGATTAAGGCCTCGAACAAAATCCATAATCTCTTTAACCAAGTATATTATACTAGTCAAATATTTTTCTGGTTAATTAAATTACATATTCATTATAAGGAAAGTACATATGCCGGACAGTGTCAAGGCCTTGGCCAAGATTTCTAATGATTAAGGCCTTAGCCAAAATCCATAACTCGTAATTGGGAAAGGCCTCAGCCAATTCTGCTTCTAGTTGTCTCAAGAGACCTACCGATGCATCGAGGGGCTATAGCAGGCCCCACCCATCACATAATAAGTCCAATGCATTCCTCATAACTCTAAATCAAAGTGCACACACCACTTGATTTATTAACTCACTTATCACTTATCATACCAAGTGTATGTATTACTTGGTTTCTTACTTCACATTATTCAAAGTGTCATATACCACCTTAAATAGTTTATTTTCACAATTAATTTTATTCAAGGTGTCCCATACCACCTTGAACAATTAAATCCATAATTCCAAGAAAGGACATAAAAGTTTAAATTTAAAATCATTCACATTTATACATATATAGTGAATCTGAAATAAGATTATGAACTATGTGGTCAAGTCATTAAATGGTATGCAAGTTAAGAGTACTTGCAATGAAAACTAATAAAAAAAGAAATAAAAACTTGATCACATAGAATGAAAAATCCTAAAAACATTTTAATCAATTACTTAATGGAATTTTCTGCTAGGTGCATAATAAATAAAGAGGTAAACTCATCATTCCATGTGGGGTACTAAACTCACATTTTCTCAAAAAATTTATTATAAATAAGCTTTTGTTTAACACATTAGATGTTAAAAATTGAAAGTATGAAACTCAACCATAACCATTATCATTTAATATTAATAGTGGAGAGTAACTCATACATGTGATTATGTAGTTTCAAGCCTCCAATATTTATACTCATGAACTAAGAACATCAAAAGAAAAGAATTTGGAATAACTAAACTTAGGGTTTCATGTTGTGTAAAACATTCATTCAATGGGGTGTTCATAATAAGTAGTGATTAGTCAAAGTAAAATATAATTGAAAACACATGTTTTGTACTTTCTTCACAAACCTTGGAAATTTGTAAATACAATTGGGGATCAAAGTTGGCATATATACACATGTACCAACATACCTGATTGTACACTATGAGTGTACATAAGGATCTCAAACCTAATTTATTTGACACTTGAAAGTTTATCGAAATCATGGATTAATCAACGAAATACAATGTTTAAATACTTAAAACTGCATTCATATAATATAAATATATATTTAAGTACATACATAATTAGGTATAAAATTTTTCTTACAAAATATGACTCCATGCATTTTATAGTTCTTCATGAACTTTGAAGCTCAATGTTTTTAGTAGAACTTAATTATGGACATAAGGGTTTATGAAAAACTTTAGGGTTGTGTATATTTATACTTATATATATATATATATATTTGTAACCGATTATGTATATAAGGTATGAAAATAAGTTTTCATGAGGTATCCATGCTTCGAGTCCACTGATACTCTATAAACTTGAAAATATAGAAGCTCTAGTTCAGGTAAAGAGGGGTACAAAATCAACTACAAGATGTATATATATATATACACACACACACAAGTGTACATGAATATACAACTTAAGCTCAATAAGAAAGAAAAAACAACCCTTACCTTTGGTTTGAGGAGGAGGAGAGCTTGAGGAGGATTAGCTGAAGTTTGCTGGATGTTCAAGTTGTGGAAGATCTGAGGGATCATTGGGTGTGCCTCGGGTGTATTTTTTATAAACTATACCTATACTATTTTTTTTCATGTATGTTTTATGGGATCCGAGGCCAAAATGACTTATAAAAAGACTAAGGTTCGGTCATTGTGTAAACCGCGTGAAAGATGGGGGACCGACGAATGTCAAGTGGAGAAAAAATGTTGCAGTGTAGGGTGTAGGGTTACTGGTCCAAAGAAGGTGGAGGAGAAGAGGACAACGCGGGAGAGGAAGATTGGAAAATTAATGAAGGTCGAGATTTAATCATAGTTTGATCCAATGGCCGGGGTGCATCTGCGGGTTTTAAAGGTTATGGACGACTCGGATTGATCTGTGGCAAGATCAAATGGCCCATGATCGACACAGTGTTTTAAAAATCTCTGATGGTTGATATTAGATCTGAGGTTGATCAAACGGTGCATAAAAACACAGTGGTTCTCCGCAGTTGCTGAGGGTCGAACGCGAAATCGGGATCGATGGCCTAGATCGCATGCGATGTGATCCAATGGCCCAGATTTGATCCTCGATGATTTTAGCCATCCCACATCGAAACAAAGAGATGTTTGTGTCTCCTTTATTAGCCTGAGCCTCTGAACGATAGCTCAGAAAAACACACAACACACACCTAGGGAGCCTTATACATGGGATCCTTCCCCCACAGGCCTCAGCCTACCCCTGCCTCGTTGTGGCCTCACACCCACAATGGCGCACTCATGCGCTCTTATGCTCCCATGCTCCTGCATGCTCTTCAGAGAAACTATTCCCGCGCTCGAGTCAGCCTTGGCATGGGTTGAGGGCTAGGCTCAGCCACCTAGTGTGAGATGCCTCCCTTGGCCCAACCATAAAGATATGACCCTTGAGGGCCCGATTTTTTTATAAAAACTAACCTAAAAAATATTAAGTCTTAACGGAAAATAATACATTTATTAAAATTATATAAAAATTATCCTTTTAAACATGAATTTTATTTAAACATTAGAAGGATAATAAATACAAATCATACTTTGTCTTAGATCAAATTATTTACCAACACTAATCCTTGAACATACAAAGTTATAAATTGGATGATAATTATTATACTAGTATTATAGAGGTCAAAACTTAGTTTAATAAAAAACATATTTTAATTATAATAAATTAAACATAGTCTACAACACTATTTAAGAAATGAAAATATTTACAATATAATTGAAATATTTGAAAAGTGTTTTGAATTTATTATTACATTACAAAATCACTTAAGTGTAATTCAAACTATTTCACCATATTCTTTTAAAGTTCTTTATTAGGGTGGTTTTATAATTTTTCAATCCATAACCTAATTATTTGGAGAACTAAAATATACTCACATTTTTTCAATTAATTCTCTAACAAGGCCAACGACTATATTTATATTCGTTAGAGTTTCACGGTCACCCAAGGAAATGATCAAATTAGTGTCTTATAAAACCAAGCCTTAGGGTGTCCTAAAACTCAAGACAAAGAAGGTGATGGTTCACGTCGTACCATTGGTGCTTAGTGTGGAAGTAGTGGATTTGTCCATTCTCATGTTCGTTATGGTGGATTCTAAGGACCCATATTATCTTCTTGGGGTTCTCTTTGTTTTGTGTGGTCTCCTTGTAATTCTGAGAGGGTTTTTAATAGGTATATTTGGGTAAAATTGTTTCTTGTGATCTTGGTACATCTTAAACACTTCTATGTTCTTATTTAAATAAAAATATTTGTGTCCATTTGTGTGTTTTACTTAGTTTCATTCTAATATAAATTAAAACCACATTATTACTTTGTCATGAGAAAAAAGTTTTGTTTGGTTATTATGAAATTCAAACAAAATGAAAACATGAACTTATCAATACATGATGTTTGAGTTTTGGGGTGTTACATTATTCCCCCCTATGAATAATTGCATCCTCGTAATTCATTCTACATACGCTTAAGAGAAAGACTCCCTCACCTAATTTTACCATAACCTCCATCATGGAGGGTCTTCTAGTAATGCCAGGTGAATTCCAAAGTTGATTTTCAACTCTTCTGCTTCCCTGGCCCAGATAAATTTTAAGTAGAAAGGGTTGAACCTTTTCATAGTGAATTCGAGCTTCCAGAGAGAGGCTCAAACGGTGGAAAGTTCAGAGATGTCCAAATGGACCAAATCTTGAAGAATTCACTAGAATGATTCTCAATTGAGAGCATCTAAGTCAGAAGCGTTATCATGTAAGCTGAAACTGAGGAATTTGTACATATAGGTTGCACAAAGGTTTCCCTCCAAAGTAGCCTCTTGAAATCTTTTCCTAGTTGTGAAGTTATGGCCTAGAGTAAAGTATAGAAAAATCCCTTCATGGTATTTCCCTCTTCACCTATACTCGGAAAATTGGACCATGGCTATTCTGTGGTATATGTAGGCATTATCATGACAGGAACGAATAATGTCCGGACTGTTTGACACTTCGTAAAGTTGCTTGCATGTTTTTTGCAAATTTGAAAAAGGTAGGTACTCTTCTTTATAGGTTTTAACCAAGATGGCCTCTAGCATCTCGGTAGGGAGCGATAAGATGTGATTCTTCCCTTCTATATGATAAATTTTTTGAAAGTCCAATCGGTGAAACCCATATGAAAGTATAAACAAAGAAAAGATAACATAGAGAATAGATGGAAAGTTATATTCTCATATAACTACTGGTACATAAAAACGAAAGGGATAATGGTTTCCCCAATTCCCTAGTACACGAATCCCTATATCAAGTTCAAAACTCTTGATCTCTCTTAACCATATGCAACCCAAGCAGTTTGGTTCAATCTCGTGGGTTCACTTATGGTGTCTCCAGAGTCTGGCATGAGGGGTGTACAACTGGGATACGTCAGTATGTACTTGTTGTCTGTACACAGAACGGAAGGATTCGTATTCAAGGATGTCAAAGTCCATTACCTGACCAAAATGGCCATAGGACAAGACTTGACACATATATGCCGCACAAAGGTCTCCCACTTCTATGGATTCTTGGAAGCTCGTGAGGGACGGGATGCCTTCCACAATGGTGAAGCATCTAAAAAGTCCCTCGTAGTATTTTCCCCATCATGCGCAGGATGGAAATTGGTCTTGCATCATAAAGATGTAATCCAAACCTGCTCTTCGGTGGAGTTGAAGTACTTGGGGAGAGTTGGATACATCATAGAGGTGTTTACATGTCATTCATATATGGGAATAGTTTATAAAGTTTTCATGACTGGATATGGAAATTATAGTTTCTAAGGCCTCATTGGGGAGAGATAGAAGATTAGTACCTTTGTTTTCCATCTGAAAATTAGGAAAAACCTCATATTTAGTAACGTTTAATTAAAATTTTCTTTGTTTAAGTTCTAGTTTTCCAGAGTTTTCTAAACCTAATCCTATGATACCAACTATGATGAACCAACCCCAGAATACCCAGAGATGGTTCATTGAATCATGATGTGTAATTATTTTTTTTATAGAAGCAAGACCTGATAAACTACACATCATGTCCAAAAAGAGGATTGAATTTGGTTCAGGTTTTGAGAAACTAGCCACTTCTATCTTACTTTTATAGCTCAAGATGATAAATGAAATTTTTAAATAAAAAACGTAGGGGGAGTATACGAATTCCCAGTAAGGGGTTTTAAAATAAACCAATATAACTTTTGAAAACATTCTTTAAAACTTTACATAAAACATTTTTCTTAATAGAAGATGTAACACATGTAACACTTCATAATAATAAAAGTGAACAAATAAATCATGCCAATAGAATTACAAGGGCACATAATTCAATTATAGGCATTCTCATTTAGGGTAATAATTATAAGACAATCAACATAATCATGACATAGGGATACAAAAGTACAATTCTATCAACTAAGAGTAATGCATGATTAGAGTTGCACATAACAAACTTCAATTTCATATTTTACTATTGTGAAACATAAAATGGCCATTAAAATATCTAAATATTGCATAAATAATATGCCATAACTTATACTTATTTTGATTCTCATAATCATAAGCTCTTTAACCAAGGATATTCTTCTAGCCAAATAATTTTCTGGATAATTAATTTACATAAAAAATGCATATACCGGACATTATGAAACCTATTGTCAAGGCCTTGGCCAAGACGTCTAATGATTAAGGTCTCGACCAAAATTCATAAGCTATTTAACCAAGTATATTCTACCAGTCAAATATTTTTCTGGTTAATTAAATTACATATTCATAATGAGGAAAGTTCATATTCCGGACTATGTCAAGGCCTCGGCCAAGACATCTAATGATTAAGGCCTCGACCAAAATCCATAACTCGTAATTGGGAAAGGCCTCGGCCAATTCCTCTTATAGTTGTCTCATGAGACCTACCGATGCATCTAGGGGCTATAACGGGATCCACCCATCACATAATAAGTCGAATTCATTCCGCATAACTCTAAATCAAAGTGCACACACCACTTTATTTATTAACTCACTTATCACTAAACATAACAAGTGTATGTATTACCTAGTTTCTTACTTCACATTATTCAAAGTGTCATATACCACCTTGAAAAGTTTATTTTCACAATTCATTTTATTCAAGGTGTCCCATACCACCTTGAACAATTAAATCCACAATTCCAGGAAAAGACATAAAAGTTTAAATTTACAATCATTCGCATTTATACGTATATAGTGAATCTGGAACAAGAATATGAACTATTTGGTCAAGTCATTAAATGGTACACAAGTTCAGAGTACTTGCAATGACAACTGATAAACAAAAGAAATACAAACTTGATCACATATAATGAAAACTCCTAAAACCATTTTAATCAATTACTTAATGGATTTTTCTTCTAGGTGCATAATAAATAAAGAGGTAAACTCAGCATTCTATGTGGGGTACTAAACTCAAATTTTCTCAAACATTTATTATAAATAAGATTTTGTTTAACACATTAGATGTTAAAACTTGAAAGTATAAAACTCAACCATAACCATTATAATTTAATATAAATAGTGGAGAGTAACTCATACCTGTGATTATGTATTTTAAAGACTCTAATACTTATACTCATGAACAAATCACATCAAAAGAAAATCATTTGGAATAACTATACTTAGGGTTTCATGTTGTGTAAAACATTCATGCAACGGGGTGTTCACAAGAAGTAGTGTTTAGTCAAAGTAAAATATAATTTAAAACACATGTTTTGTACTTTCTTCTCAAACCTTGGAAAATTGTAAATACAATTGGGGATCAAAGTTGGCATATATACACATGTACCCTCATCGGCAATTATACAATATGAGTATACATAAGGATATCATACCTAGTTTATTTGACACTTGAAAGTTTATCAAAAGCATTGATTTATCAACGAAATACAATGTTGAAATGCTTAAAACCACATTCATATAATATAAATATATATTTAAGTACATACGTAATCAGGTATAAAATTTTTCTTGCAAAATATGACTCCATGAATTTTATAGTTCTTCATGAACTTTGAAGCTCAAAGTTTTTAGTAGAACTTAATTATGGACATAAGGGTTTATGAAAAACCATAGGGATGTGTATATTTATACTTATATGTATATATATTCATCCAATTATGTATATAAGGTATGAAAATAAGTTTTCATGAGGTATCCATGCTTCAGGTCTGCTGACACTCTATAAAATCGAAAATCCAAAAGCTCTAATTTAGGTAAATATGGGTACAAAATCAACCGAAAGATGTATATATATATACAAGTGTACATGAATATACCACTTAAACTCAACAAGAAAGACAAAAAAACCCTTACCTTTAGTCCGAGGAGGAGGAGAGCTTGAGGAGGATTAGCTGAAGTTTGTAGGAGGTTCGAGTTGTGGAAGAGCTGAGGGATCATTAGGTGTGCCTCAGGTGTATTTTCTATAAACTATACCTATAATGATTATTTTAATGTAAGTTGTATGGGATCTGAGGCCAAAATTACTTATAAAAAGACTAAGGTTTGGTCTTTGTGGAAACCACATGAAAGATGGGGGACCAACGACTGTCAAGTGGAGAAAAAATGGTACAAAGTAGGGTGTAGGGTTACTGGTCCAAAGAAGGTGGAGGAGAAGAGGACAATGCGAGAGAGGAAGACCAGAAAATTAATGTACAATCAGGTTTTAATCCAGGTTTGATCCAATGGTCGGGGTGCATCCGTGGGTTTTAAAGGTGATGGACGGTTCAGATTGATCTGTGGCAAGATCAGATGGCCCATGATCAACGCGGTGTTTTAAAAATCTTGGATGGTCGAGATTAGATATGAGGTTGGTCAAACGGTTCATAAAAATGTGGTGGTGCTCCACAGTTGCTGAGGGTCGAACGCAGGATCGGGATCGACGACCCAGATCGCACGCGATGCGATCCAATGGCCCAGATTTGATCCCCGATGATTTTAGCTATCCCACATCGAAACAGCGAAATGTTTGTGTCTCCTTTATAAGCCTGATCATCTAAATGATAGCTCAAAAAAACACACAACACACACCTAGGGAACCTTATACATGGGATCCTGCCCCTGTAGGCCTCGGCCTACCCCCGCCTCGCTGTGGCCTTGCACCCACGGGGGTGCGCTCATGCACTCCTGTGCTCCCATCCTTCTGTGTGCTCTTTGGGGAAGCTATGCCTATGCTCAGGCCGGACTTGGATTGGGCTGAGGGCTAGGCATATCCACCTAGCGTGAGATGCCTCCCTTGGCCCATCCATAAAGGGGTGGCCCTTGTGGGCCCAATTTTTTTTATAAAAACTAAACTAAAAAAATATGAAGTCTTAAGGAAAAATAATACATTTATTAAAATTATATAAAAATTATCCTTTTAAACATGAATTTTATTTAAACATTAGAATACTAATAAATACAAATCATACTTTTTCTTAGCTCAAATTATTTTCAAACACTAAACCTTCGGTATAAGAATTTATAAATTGAATGATAATTCTTATACTAGTATTATAGTGGTAAAAACGTAGTTTAATAAAAAACATAGTTTAATTATAAGAAATTAAACATAGTCTACGACACTGTTTAATAAATGAAAATCTTTACAATATAATTGAAATATTTTCAAAGTGTTTTGAATTTCTTATTACATTACAAAATTACTTAAGTGTAATTCAAACTATTTCACCATGTCCTTTTAAAGTTATTAATTAGGGTGGTTTTATAATTTTTCAATCCATAATCTAATTATTTTGAGAACTAAAATATACTCACATGTTTTCAATTAATTCTCAAACAAGTCGAAAGACTATATTTATATCCGTTAGAGTTCCACAGTCACCCAAGGAAACAGTCAAATTAGTGTCTTATAAAACCAAGCCTTAGGGTGTCCTAAAACTCAAGACAAAGAAGGTGGTGGTTCACATCATACCATTGGTGCTTATTATGCCCGCAGTGTCTTTTTCCATTCTCATGTTCATTACGGCAGATTCTAAGAACCCATATTATCTTCTTGGGGATCTTGTTGTTTTGAGTAGTCTCCCTATAATTCTGATAGGGTTTTAATAGGTATATTTTGGTAGAATTGTTTCTTGTGATCTTGGTACATTGTAAACACTTCAGTGTTCTTATTTAAATAAAAATACTTGTGTCCATTTGTGTGTTTTACTCAGTTGCATTATAATATAAATTAAAACCATATTATTACTTTGTCATTAGAAATAAGTTTTGCTCGGTTATTATGAAATTCAAACAAAATGAAAACATGAACTTATCAATAAACAAGGTTCAAATTTTGGGGTGTTACAGACGTTGATCTGAATATAGATGCATACTTTTAGGATATTCTTATCTATATCATGGATTGTAGTGAGAATAATCTATAGGGGACGACTATAACTCTAGTGTGAGTGCAGTGGAAATATGGGTGTGTGTAAGAGGAGACTTGGGAGAGGGAGCCTATTATACAGACATACTGGCCAAACTTTTTCACTGATACCCACCATGATGCTTTGAATCATAGCTTGGGGACGAGCTATTATATGGTGGGGAGGTTGTAAGATCCTATATTTTTCTAGGTACATACCTATTTAAGTTTTGGTAAACCTATTTGATCCAGTTATTTTTGGTTTGAACCTTTTTTGTTGAGACTTAGTCTGAATGGGTTTGTTCTATGAGGAAACATGTGGATTTGAAGCAGAAAATTCTGCACTGTGGACCCATGTGATGTGCTATAATCATGGTCATTGTGGTGTGGAATATTAGGATAGAATATATAGAGATCAAGTGATTAAGATTAAATCCACTACCTTTTTTGGTATAATTACAATGTGGTGTCTTGCTACAACATATCCCTTCCCCTAGAAGATGAGCTCTGTGGTGTGGAGAGGATGGCTATGGTATGAGGGCCTCAGGGTGGGTTTTGGTTGGTTTTACCAAATTTGATACCATTTTTGTGTGTATCTAGGATATTACATAGCCTAAATCTCAGGTTATTAGGTTATATTATGTGGTGTAATAGGCTACGTCATAGTCCTTTCCCCGGGTTTACAAGATCTATGGTGTGGTCTTAGCCATGATCTTCAGACATGGTTTGACCGAGAAGGTTGCAGTGTGGTCCCTTGCACTACATCTTAGTCCTAACCATGTTATCCTATTCTGTGGTGTGGTTAGGGAGGCTGCACCATGGTCTTCTATTTTATAGGATGGCTATAAATACCCTAAACCCTCCAAAATCACTTTTATCCCCTCTCTTCCACTTTAACCCTAATCACCCTAGATATCTTTTTGTAGGATTTTGAATCCCCATTTCATCAGATTCAACCCTCACCTTCTAGGTATCGATTTTAAGTGAACCAAGACTTTCTAGCAGTGGTCTATGAGTGTCCTATTTGAACCAAAATGTCCTTCCATTGGATCTTGAAATTTCAGATTGAGAGTTTTAAGACCTTCAGTCTTCATTGAAGGGAAGGAAGGAGAATCTAATCACAACCGTGGATATTGAAATTTGTCTACATCTTCTCTAATTTTGAGGTAGGTGGTCTAGAAAAACTCCCTAATATTCTATTTTTCTAGTATGTGAAATAATTATGATTGTGTTGGAACACCATGAATGCAACCTTTCTAATTGAATTAAATCACGATTATTGATAATCACATAGCTTAGACCTCCTATGGATCATGTCGAGTCTATTGGTATTGAGATTAGACTTGAGGCCACCTAATAGGTGAGCCTACCCTTAGACTCATAGTGAACTATCAAAATTTATAACATGAATTTTGGTATAACATATGAATTGTAGTGATTGCATGATATTGAATCACTTGTATTAAAAACCAATTAATCGAAGTGTAATCATCTTGGTATGTTTATTTGGGGAGTTATGGTTATATTAGCATATTAATTTCTTTTGGGATAAATTGATAAATGAAAATAAATTATAATTTTTTTTATGAAAATTTGAAATATGACCTTATGTAATGTAAATGGATAGAAAAATGGTAATTTAATAAATTGGTCATTATGGATTATTATGATATATCTGGTGTGGTTAATGCCTGTACATGTGAATTGTTTTGTTATCCTTTGTCCTAATTTGACACAGTTGTGATTGATGCCTGGGGGTAAATGGCATGTTGAGTTTTGTCTTGTTATGACTTATACCCATGATTGGTGTTTGAAGGCACCATATGAAACACATGTGGGTACAATTATTTTTATGACCTCCACTTGAGGGTATGATGCATTGTATTTGATACTACCTAAGGGTAAGATGCGTGGGGTATGGATTAACTGAGGGTAAGATGCATGGTCACTGGATGACTAAGGGTGGGATGCTTGATTGCTTGAGGTTTGAGATAATGTTTTCATGATATGTTATGTGTGATTCATCCTTAGTAGGAGAATATGCCGCCAACTTGGGCGAATCATCCTGATATAGGAGAATCCAACCTGATACTAAGATGTCCAGAATTATTCCAAAGCAGGTTTATCTAACCATGAGTTTCAACCCAGAGCTCAAGGGTTAGTAGATTTATTTCATGTGTAGTATTAATTGATTAAATTAATATCCTTGTTTATTGATTCATTTCATGCACTATATATTTGATCTGGATTTGTTTAAACATGATGGTTTTGACCTACTGAGTTGTAATCACACCCTATTCAGGCCTCTATTTTGCACCCAAATAGATTTCATGGTTATAGGTATGTATAAGGGAAAGGATCACTATGTTGGTTGATTTATTATTAGATGGGTTGGAGCTTTTTAATGGGGTCTACATGCAGATCTAGACTGGGTTTTTTGAGTATTTTAATGATTATGTTAGTATTTTTATTTATATGGAATTTACCATGAAATTTAGTTACATTTCATCCTATTATCAAATTATTATATTATTATTTAGGTTGGTTTTAATTTTCCTCCATCCTGCTATCATTTCTTATTGATTATAATCATTATTTACAATGTTATTTCTGCTCTGTACTAGAGGGTATAGTCTCACCACAATATTCCTTACACTCTCGCTACTAGTCGGTAGCCACTAGAATACGAGGAGGTGTGATTAAGGTCACATAACCACCCAGATTGGTCACGTGAGGGAGTACATGGGTGAAAAAATTACAATTACACAACCTATTGAAAATGAAACTAACTCTTACACAACATGCTAATCTACCTTCACATAGTACATGAACATACCTATTTAACTCTATGTAGCTATTCAATTTACATTTATGCAGTGTGCTCTACCCTTACACAAAACATGTATTTTCTATTTTACCATTACACATGCTATATATTTTTACTTTAGCTTTATGTACTATTTAGAATTTCAGTTTTACCTTTATGCATGCATGAAGCTAACCCTTGTGTAAATTTTGTTTTTCAATTTACTTTGTTTTCATGATTTTGATGATATATTGATTTGTTTAATGTTTTTAACAAGTGTTTAAATTATTTTAATCATTATATAAATTCTTATTAATGATATAGAACCCATGGGGAGTATTTTTATATC
The DNA here is from genome assembly GCA_963277665.1 of Viscum album. Taxonomy (NCBI): domain Eukaryota; kingdom Viridiplantae; phylum Streptophyta; class Magnoliopsida; order Santalales; family Viscaceae; genus Viscum; species Viscum album. The sequence continues at coordinate 521,550,901 of OY728141.1, forward strand.
TTTTTAAACAAATTTATATAAGGATTAATATTTTTATTCATCTATACATGAACATACTATAGAAGTTTCAAATATTTCTAATTTATTTATTTATGTTGATTAATTTATTTTGATTTTTTCCAAATTAATGTTTAATGATAATGAATTTATCCATTTTTTTATGTTTTTTAATTCATTATATTTAAAATTTGATATTATCACATGTTTAAATATGGAAAGAAATTTGAAATTCAAATTATATATATATTCGTTTAAATCTGTACGAGATTTGCGTGTTGTCATTGACCTATTATTTTAGAGATGTTTTGAACTTTCTAACAAGTAAGTTTAAACTAGTTTGAATTGTTCAAATAGTTTTAAATTAAAATTATATTATTATTGATAATCTATTTCTATTTTTCTCACTCTACTTGATAATTCTGTAAAATTATTATTAATTTTTAAATTTTAATTACCTAAAAATTTCCTTAGTTGTGTTGATTTAATTCTATTTAAACTGATCGAGTAGCTTGAAAAAATGATGGTTAAAATACACTAAACATGGAATTATTTGACTTTTAAAACCCTTGAATGATTTTAGAACTTTAAAAAAGGATATGGAGCCTATAAATAGAGACCCATGGAGTCCTTGGAAAACAAATACTTTCTCATCCAATCACCAATGTGCTCAATTACTCTATGATCTTAAAATATTTTCAAGCTATAAAATATCTCTATTTCTAAATATTCTTTCTTATTTAAAGAGTGTGTGCCAAATTATGTATCTTACTCACTCTAATTATTTTCTTAATCTCTTATAGTGTTCATCATTTTCTTTTGAGGAATTGAGGCACAAATTTAATGTGATTTCTTCCTAGAAATCTCCTCTTTTCCTATTTATTATATATTTAGTTCTTACTACTGTTAAAGTAAGGTACAATGTTTTTATTTTTGTTTCCTTTAAAAAAGAAGGGTACTACTCTTTTTAGGATTCTAGATTTATAGTTAAAGAGATTATGTCTATTGTATTTGGTTTCTTGATATAACCTAGAATGTAAGGGATAGTTTTGGTATTTTGGATGCTATTAAATCCAAGGTAATAATACTTTAAATCCTCTATATATTAATGTGAGATATATAGGGTTACCTTTAGGTGATATTTCTGAACTTCCTTACCAAATATATTGTTTCATTTATTTTCTACATTTTGAATTATTTATCAATTTCAATTATTCTTTTATTAAATTTTTTAACTCATCAATTTAAGATTGATCATTTTTATTTTTAAAATAAATTAATAAAATAACTCTTTGTTTTATTGTTCCACCTATTTTATTCATTTTTTTTCAAACTTTGATTATTTTATTTTTTTATTCATTATTTTATAAATAAGTTTTTAAAATTGGATTTTTTCCTTGAATTTTTTAAAAGGTCAATTCACTTCCCCTCTTACCATTTTACCTATATCAAACCTACATTTGGTATCAGGTGAGTTTTGATTTTTTTATATTTATTTGTTTTCAAATTAATTTAAATTTTTTATTTTCATAATATTTAACCAGTTTTTCAAATAAATATCGATTTTTTTAAAATAGATTTTTCAAACACCCATGGTGGATTCAAAGGAAAATCATTTGTTCATGCTCTGTTTTTTTATGGTACTAATTATGCTTATTATAAATCTTGAATTTATAATTTTATTAGATCCATTATCTATCCTTTTTATAAAATTTTCATGCATGACTATACTATTTTATTTGAAAAAGAAGAAAAATTGACCCTTGATGATATTTATACTTTTGAACTAGATGATAAAACTATGGATACATTAAATTGTGGTTTATATGTTAATGATTTTAATTGAGTTTCTTTATAAAAAACCATATATGAAATCTATAAATTATACAATTTACACATGAAGATATAAATAAAGTTAAGGATATGAGACTTGACATGTATAGAAAAGACTTTGAAAGTTTATTTGTGCATCATAATGAATATATCATTTCTATGTTTACTAGATTTACTTATATTTGTAATGGTCAAAAATCTATTGGTGACATTATTTATGTAGAAATTTTTTTCAAGAAAATAATTTAGGATTTACTAAATATTTAGGCTCCAAAAGCCACCATGATCCAAGAAGCTAAAGATGTAAAAAATATACCGGTTGAGGAACTCATTTTTTATCTCATGACACATGAGATAACCATGAAGAGACAAGATATAAATTATGATAAGGAGTCCAAGTAAACTAAAATAATAATTTCTTTCAAGTAAAATAACAAAAAATCATCCTAGGGTGACTTCTACATTGCCAACTTTAGCAATATTATGGAAAATTATAAAGAAAAGAATAAATATTATCAGAACTTCAAAAATAAAAATTAAGAATTCAAGGTAACTTGTTTTTATTGAAAAAATAAAGGTCACATCAAGCCAGATTATCCCTTAAACAAGAAAAATTCAAAAGTCAAGAATAAAGGTAAGAAAAATGAAATGGTATCAACTTGGAGTACTATAAAGGACTTAATTTCAACATATGAATCAAGTGATGAAAGTAAAAAATGTCACATGACACTTGTTGAGGATGGAATTAAGGTTATTTATAAAATTACCCATTATATTTATCATTCCTTTTCTTACTCATATACTTCTTGTACTTCTTCTTCAACTTACGAAGATCTTATAAATTCTAAAAATTAACTTCTAAATGGTTTTTGTGATCTTTTTTAAAAGTTTAAATATCTTAAAAATAAACACAACCTTGTTGTTTCTGAAAGATATCATCTTTTAAAATAAAAATAGGATTTTCTTTTAAAATTAAAAGATTGAAAAAAATTTAAAATTTTTAATTTAAAATTAAATATCTTAAAAATACTATTTATCATTTTAATTAAGTGGAATAAAATTTAAGTAATATTTTGGTTTCTCAACAACATATTAAAAATAACTATGATTTTGGTTTTTCAAAAAAATCTAGTTTTATAAATCATTATAAAAAACTACTTTTGTAAAGAGAATTTATCAAAATAAATTTTATAATTATCATAAGATATTTTTTCATCTAGTTTATGAATGTATTTGAAAAAATTATAGATATGATAGAACTAAAATAATTCATTTTTATTTTCATATTCAGGGTGGAAAAACTTGTTCTAGATAAGTATGGATTCCAAAATATTTATTATCTAAGTTAACTGAACCCAAAATACGGGTACCAAAAGATATAATTTATTAATATTTTATAAAAAAAAGATAAAAATTGAGAATCTACGTGGTATATGGATAGAAGTTGGTCAAGGAATATACATGGAGACCCTTCTAAATTTAATCATCTTGAAGATTTTGATCGATGACAAGTCACTTTTGAAGATGATTAAAAATTAAAAATTACTGGTATAAGTATGATTGGTTTCTATAACTCTAATATAATTAATTATGTTTTATTTGTATAAGTATTGAAGTATAATTTACTAATTTTTATCTAATTACATGATAAAAATTTTAAAATTACATTTAAAAACAATTTTTTTTAAAGTTTTTAATTCCAAAGGAAAATCTTTATTTACTGCATATCATTTTAAAAATGTTCATATTATTGATTTAAAATATCTAGAAAGTCAAAAATATTAAGTGTTTAAGTGTAAAATATAATGATTATGGGTTTTATCATCATTGAATAAGTCATTTTAATATTATTTATCTTGTCAAATTCAACTGTAACTGACTAGAATGAGATTTATGAAATTTTTTTTAAAGATAATTTAGTTTGTGAACCTTATCAACTTGGAAAGAAACTCAAGTATTCCTTAAAATATGAAAAGATTTTTTTCTCTTATAAATCCATAGAAATAGTCCACCTTTATCTTTTAGAACAAATCAAGTTTCTAATATTCGAGGTAAATATTGAACCTTTATAATTATAAATAACTTTACTAGATTTATATGAGTTTGCTTCTTAGCTTATAAGAACAAGGCTTGTAATATCCTTATCAAATTTTCAAAGAAATTAAAAAATTAAAAAGGATACAAACTATTTTACCTTATAAGTGACCATAGTGGATAATTTTATAACAAATACTTTGATGAGTTTTGTGCTTCTCAAGGTTATTATCACTCCTTTTCTTCTCATATAACACCTAAAAAATGGGTTATTAAAAGATGAAACAAGACCCTACAATAAATTTTTATGACTCTCTTTAATAAGTTTTCCCTTCCTAAATAGTTTTTAGGTTGTGGTATTAAATACCATATGCTTTACCCTTAACCATGTCCTCATAAGACCCATCTTATGAAAAACCCCTTATGAACTTTGGAAAGGAAAAATTCCAAAAGTGGTCTTCTTTAGATCCCTCTATCATAAATTATTTATCCATAATAACAAGGATAATTTTGAAAATTCTGACCCTAAATCCAATGAAGGAATTTTTCTTGGGTACTAAATCTCAAGTAAATCCTTCCAAGTCTTCAATAATTGGACCAAGACACTAGAAGAGTCAATTCACATCAAATTTGATGGGAATATTATTAAATCACATTTTTAAAATGATGATGATGTTGAACAACCTAATTAGACCCTTCCTCAACCTCAATATTCTTAAATAATTGATGATGATCCAAAAACCCTATCCTCTCATTTACGCAAATATTGGAATTAATCAAAAGACCATACTCTTGAGAAAGTTATCAAAGAATTAAAATATATAACTTGTAATAGAAGGACAGTATTAAATGAGGTTAAACATAAATATTTTATCTCTCATATTAAACCTCATTCCCTCGATAATGTTATTAATGTTGAAAATTGGATACTTTTCATGCAATTGGTGTTGAATCAATTTCAAAGGTACAATGTTTGGAATATTATGGAACACTCTGATAATCATTTTATTATTTTCACCAAGTGGGATTTTTAAAATAAACTTTATGAATAAGGAAATTTTATAATTAACAAGGATTTACTTGTTGCTAAAGTCTGTATTCAATAATATGGTATTTATTATGGTGAAACATTTTCACTGGTTACTCAACTAGAATCCATTATAATCTAGTTGGAATTTAACACTAATTTTAATTTCAAAATTTTCAAATAGATTTCAAAAGTGATGTTCTAAATGGTTTTATTTATTAAAATAGTTTTATGAACTAACCACCCAGTTTTGAAAATCTTGAATTTACAAATTCTATTTCTATGGTAGCTAAATCTCTTTATGGGTTAAAACAATACCCTTGGGCTTGGTATGAGAGGTTAAAGAAATTGATTTTATCAAATTATTTCAAAATGGGAAAAGATGAATCCAAATTTTTTCTAAAAATATTTTCAAATAATTTATTAAAAGTTAGAATTTATGTTGAAGATGTTATTTTCAGATTAACTAAAGAAACTATTTAAATGTTTTTTATGATTTAATGAATTAAGAGTTTGAAATTAGTTTTATGGGAGAACTTAAATACTTCATTGGTTTTTAATTTTTTAAAAATTCCAATGAAACCTTTTTAAACCTAGGTAAATATACTAATGAAGTTCTTATTAAATTTTTAATGGATCATGATAAGAAAATTATAATGCCCATGAGTACAACATTTAAGCTGATGTTGGACAAGGCCAATCAATTAGTAGACAACAAGATTTTTCAAATTATGACTGGAAGTATACTTTACCTCACTATGACCCATATATAAATCATGTTTAGTGTATGCCTTTGTGATCATTTTCAATAAAACCTATAGGAATCTCATTTAAAACCACTCAAAATATTTTTTTGTGATTTGAAAGGAAATAAAAACCTTAGATTATTTTATCCTAAGGAAACCTATTTTTTATTTTTTATTTTTATGATGATGATTTTGGAGGATTCAAACTAGATTGGAAAAGTTATAGTGGTACTTTTAATCCACTAGGAAAATCCCTAATATCTTAGATTAGTAAGAATAAAAACTTTGTTGTTCTTTGTACAACCGAAGTGGAATACATATCCAATGAGAGTTCTTGTACCCAAGTTATATGGATAAATCACACTCTCTTGGAATTTGGGATAACATATTATTCCATCCCTATCAAGTGTGAAAAAACTAGTTTCATAAATATTTCTAAAAATCCTATCCAACACTATTATACTAAGCACATTGAATTGAGACACCATTTTCCATCATATCACTTTCAAAAAGGTGACATCATTCTTGAGTTTTTTTTCATAAACCTTCCACTTTATGATATATTCAATGAACCCCTTCCTCTTGATCAATTTTAATTTATAAAAGGTGTGTTGAGTATGATTATCTTATGATACACATCTCTTCAACTTTTCAATATTGATAAGGTTTTTCATTTTAACAAAATTGCGTTTAATTTTTTTTATAAAATGTATTGAAAAGTAAAATAATGTTTTCAAAACTTTTAATAATTTTTTAAAAGTGAAGTAAGTATAATACTCCAAGAAAAATATTCATATCTAGATACTAAAAAGTGGACATGGTTCTGGTGGAGATGCTCCTAGGGATTTATCTCAAAAAGATTTGATTGAGTTTGTTCACCCTTTCTCCATCATGGACATGATGAGTGATCCTTAAAGCACATATGGTTTAACACTCCTAGGTAATTTTCTATGATTTATTAATATAAACTTTACTTAACCATAATGATGGAATGATCTTTCAAGGAATTTATTTTCTAAGTATTTTCTTTTTTTTTGTTTAGTTTAATAGCTTTGATCCCTTTGAACTCTCCTAATGCATTAATTGACAGGGAGGTAATCTTGTTAATAATAATATGATCCTAAAATAGATATTTTATTATTAAAAATCAATTTACAAAATTATTATTATTTATTTTTTAAATAAAGTTATTTATATTTTTCAAAATAACCTTTTTAAAGTTTCATTTTAACCTTTTTAACTCTATTTTAAAAAATATCTATTTTCTAAAAACTTTTAAAATTTTCAAAATATTTTCAAGTATTAATTTTCATCTCTCTATAAATATAATTTATGATGATAAATATAGATCTAAATTTCATATGTTTGTTCTTTAACCCTATTTTTTACGTCTTTTTGATCTATTCCAAAACGGGGGAGAAATTTTGAAATTAATATTTTTGTAATTATCAAAAGGGGGAGATTATTAGAGTGATTTCTTACCACTTTAATTATTTTATTTTTTTTTAAATTATAATGTACTATATTTAATAATTTAATTTTTTGGATAATTATAATTTTATTATTTATTTAATATAATTGTCATTCAATTGTTCATCATTTATTATTATTATTCCTATTATTATATATAATATTTTTAATTATTTCTTGTGAATAAATAATTTTCTAAAGTTTTTACTTACTATTAAATTATACTTGTGTTTTTCTTATTACCCTTATGCGAGCTTGGTTTTTAATCTTAATCATGTTTTAAAACATTGTTGTTAACTTTACACAACTATCATTTACCTTTACACATGTAATATTTTACCCTTACGTAGCGAGTTTAATTTTCAGCTAACCCTTAAATAGTGCATGAAATTTTAGTTTAAACTTATAAAAACTATTTAAAATGAAACTTACCCTAATGAAATGTGCTAATATGCCTTTAAGCTAAGTATGGACTTATATATTTACCTTTATGTATCTGTTCAGTTTACCTTTACGTAATGAGATCTACCCTCATGAAGTTATTATATGTGTTATCCTTACTCATGAGATATATTTTTTCTATTAACTTTACATACAATTTATAATTTTAATTTTACCTTTACATATGCATGAAACGGCCACTTACGTCAAACTAGTTTTCTAGTTTACTCTATTTTCATGATTTTGATGATATATTGATTTTCTGTATGTTTTTAATAAGTGTTTAAATTATTTTAATCATTCTATAAATTCTTATTAAGGAAATAAAACCTATGGAAAGTGTTTTTATATTATTTTAAACACATTTATATAAATATTAATGATGTTCTTCATTTATGTATAAACTTGAAGTAGATGTTTCAAATATTTCAAATTTTTTTTTTAGACAGATTTTCAAACCTATTTTATAAATTTTAATTCAATATATTTAATGTTTGATATTATTTCATATTTAAATAGGGAAAGAAATTTTAAAATAAAAATTTGAATATTTCAATTTTAATGCGTGTGATATTTGTGTGTTATCTTTGACCTATTATTTTGGAGTTGTTTTAAACTTTCTAACAAGTTATTTTAAATTAGTTTAAATTTTTCAAATAGTTTTAAAATGAAATGATAGTATAATCAATAATCTATTTCTATGTTTCTCTCTCTCCTTGATAATTCTAGAATATTTTTATTACTTTTTAAATTTGAACTGACTAACGATTTTATTGGCTATTTCGAGTTAATTCTATTTAAAGGGATCAAGTAGGATTGAAAAAATGATGGTGAAAATACACCAAACATGGAATTATTGGAATTTTAAATCCCCAAAGGATTTTATAACTTTAAAAAAGTATTTAGATCCTATAAATAGAGACCTTCAGAGGCCTTAGAAAAAACATTTATCATCCAATCACCAACATGCTCAATTGACCCATGATATTCAATGATTTTCAATATCTCAGATCTCTCTCTTTCTAAATTTTATTTCTTCTCTTTAGAGTGTGTGTCAAATTGTATATCTTAATCAATCTCATTATTTTCTAAATCTCTCATAGTGTTCATCATATTCTTTGGGGGAATTGAGATACAGCTTCAAAGAAATTACTTCCTATCAATCTTCTCTCTTCCCATTTCTTTTATATTTGGTGCTTACTACCATTAAAGTAAGGGGACATGGTTTTATTTTCATTTCTTTTAAAAATACAAGAGACTATTATTTTAAGGTTTATAACTTTTTCATTAAAAATTTAGTGTCAATTGTATCTAGTTTCTTTCTATAACCTAAAAAAGGGATAGTTTTGGTGTCTTGTTTTCCATTAAATCCAAGGGAAAAATACATTAAATCCTAAAGATATTGATGTGGGAGATGTAGGATCACCTTTGGGTACTATTTATGAAATTCCTCACCAAATATCCTGTTTCATTTATTTTCCACATTTTAAATTATTTATCACTTTCAATTGTTATTTTATTAAATATTTTAATCCATAAATTAACAATTAGTATTTTTTATTTTTCAAATCACTTAATTGAGTCTCTCTTCATTTTATTCTTACACTTATTATATTCATTTATATTTCTTCACGCTCAAACTTTTATTATTTTATTTATTATTTTATAAATAAGTATTAAAAAATGGATTGTTTTCCATTAATTTTTTAAAAGAGAAATTCATCCCACATATTTCAATTTTACCCATCTTCAACCTATAGTTTTGAATAAAATTTGGTTTTATTCACTACCAAAATTCAATGGATCTCCTAGTGGATATCCACACAAACAGTTACAAGAATTCAATTATCTCTATGTTAACATGAAACCCTAAGGAAAACCCAAGGATAAACATCACATGTATACTAGAAAAGATTCAAGTGAATTTGTTTTAGTTTCCCCCATCACCAAATAAGTGAACAAATTTTGATCCAATATTTTTATGAAGGATTGGGCCTTACTGATAGAAGTGTGATTAATGATGCTACTAGAGGAGTTTTAGTTGATATAACACCTTTTATACTAGAAAATTAATTACAAACATGGCCCAAAATTATGAAAAGTTTGGAACAAGAGGCATGATACATTTTAAATCCTCCAAAGAAGTCCCCACTACTAATTCTGAAAACAACATGGTTTTATGCCAACTTAGCGATCTTATTACCATAGTTTGATCAATGATGTTGTCTGATACTCCACATTCTCAACTAAGGTTGAAAACAACTTTTTTAATTGCTAGTCCACCATGGAATTTGTTATTAAAATGAACATTTTAGCGACTAATGCCCTCAAATACAATATCCTATAGAAATTAGTAACACTTTATTTCCTATAATACCATTTAAATCAAACTCATATAAATATTTTCAACCCAAAAAATTAAAACCAAGGCTGGAATAATCAAACTCAAGAAATATTTAGATATCTCGAATAACCAATCATATTTTTTCAAGTTGAGTCTTGTATTTCTTAACCTAGATACTTTAATGTAAAAACCAATGCTCAAACTAGAATGAATTTTCAGGTAACTCAATCTATCAAAAACCTGACAATAAGCTTGAATAAGCTATGACACATTAATAAATTTTGATGAATACTTTTATAACACAACTAGGTAAATTACCGACTGATATGGGAATAATTAATAACCAAATCATTAGATGTTTACCTTCACAACCCAACTAAAAATGTGAGATAAAGGAAAGAAAAATGCGAGTGTCATCAAAATTAGCAGTGGATCCAAGTTTAATGAACACAAGCATAAAGATTTAAATTTGATTTTTAACCCAAATATATTTAAGAGGATCCCAAACCTCTTTCACCTATTTTAGAACCTATATTAAATAAAAAACCTACTAAAGATATTTTTGAAAATTTTAAAGCTATTGAAAATTCAGAATATGTTTTGAAAGAAAAATCACCATCATGAGAAGATACGTTTTTGGAAAATACTAATAAAGTTTTAAAAATAATTATCTTTAATTATGTTTAAAATGATTAAGAAATATTCAAACCACAACTACATTATACTTAGAGTAGTCTGAAATAGAAAACAAGTGCTGAAAAAGAGTTGGATAAAGAATTATTAGAAACTTTTAAAAATGTTCATATCAATATCTGTTTGTTAGATACTATGAAACAAATTAAAAAGTATGTAATTTTTTGGAAAAATAATTGGTATCACAAAATAAAATTCAAAGGATGAGAGAAAGTGAACTTAGGATGAAATGTTTCTTCAACTATACAACATGTTTTCCTATCAAATGTAAAGATCCTGAAACATTTAACATTTCCTCTACCATAGGAGGATTTGAGTCGAAGGATATCATGCTCGACATAGGAGCTTCTATAAATGTTATGTCACAGTTTTTTATTCATTTTTATAGGTTGGAGAACTAAAACATGATAGAATAGTCATTCAAATTTTGTAATTAAATACCACTAATCCTATAGGATTTATTAAAGATTTTTTGGTTTCGGTAATAAATACGTGTTTCCTAGTTGATTTTAATGTCTTATATGTGGAAATTTATCGATTTAGAACAGATGTACATCTCATTATTAAGATACAAATTAATTTACACAAAGGAACCTTATCATTAAAATTTGGAAGATAATTAATATATTTAAACATTTTTTAATTTATGAAACACCTAATTAATGATCATTCAACCTCTCAAGTAAACGTGATAGATTGGTTTTATACTAAGATGTTCCTTAATTTTAAAATAGAAGTGATTGGACATTATAATTTTGAATATACTGAATATGATTTAAATATTTTTTTATAATATTTAAAATGATTTCAAATTAGCTGCTGACCACCTAGTAAATAAAACATATGATTGTTTCTTGATGGAAGTTGATCATTTTGGATGTCCAATCACTAATGAACCTGCTTCTTGTGAACCTACTAATTTACAAAAGTGTTAAACCTGCTGAAAATTTTCAATGTTATGAAACTGCATGTTATTATTTCTAAGTATTTGATAATATCACATGTAAAAACACTAATTCAGATGTTTAAATTGACAACTTTTCTATCAAAAATTTAGAAATTGGAAAACCTTTCAAATCTGGAAATTTGTTGAAAGAAAAAAAATGTTCATAGACTAATATATAGTCTAATATACCCAACTTCAAACTATAATAATATTATTTTATTAATGAAATACGAGTTTAAATTGATGTTACTGAGTCACATGCACTTTTTTACCAAATAAAAATTTCTACCTAGATTAGAGTCGAAACCATTGCCTAAATATTTTAAATATGTCCTTTTAGATGAGAATGATAAATTCTATTTAATCATTTAAAAAGAGATGTTAAAAGACTAATAAAACAAACTATTATGAGCCCTTAAAACCCACAATTAATCTTTAGGATATATTCTCTATGATCTCATTGAAATCATCCCTTGAACTTGTATGTATAGAATTATGCTAGAGGAAAATACTAGACCTGTGTGGAAATTTCAAAGAAGACTTATCCCTACTTTGTTAGAGGTTATTAAGAAATAAGTTACCACTTTATTGGATGATTGAATAATATTTTCCAAATTTTATATCCAATGGGTAACACCTATTCAATTTTTACCCAAGAAGTGTGGCTTTAAAATCTCAAAGAACGAATTTAGTGAACTTATCCTTATCAGATTTCGAAACAAGTGAAAGATGTGTATTGAATTTAGAAAACTCAAGTTGGCCACCAGAAAAGATCATTTCACATTTCCTTTTCTTGATAAATTTATTAAGATACTAGCTATAAATAATCATTACTATTTTTTAGATGGATTATATGGTTATTTTTAAATCTACATAGCACTTAAGGATCAAGAGAAAACCAATTTTACATGACCTGATGGTAAAATTACCTATAGAATAATGTCCTTTAGTTTTTCCAATGAACCATGAAATTTTCAAATACACATGATGAGTTTTTTTGATTTTCTTAAAATATGTATGTAATTATTTATAAAACATCATGTTATGGTTTTTAGGTATTCATATACCCCTCTTTTTATCAAGCTTTGGTTGGGTTTTTTTGGGAATATTTGGGATGTTTTTTTGAAAGTTTTGGAAAATTCCGGGCTAGTGCACGCTTGACACATAGTTTTCCCAAACCGTGAAAGCCCTTATAGAACACCATAAAACCCAAGGAATTGGGATTTTGAACGATTGATTCATGGTTAGTCAATCCATGTTCCCTCTTAGGATAAACCGTGTGCCTTTACCTAGGAAATCATGAAGACATGGTTTCAAGTGATCTATTTTTTGATAAAAAATTCCTAAACCCTATTTTTAGGCCTATGATGGGCTGGTATGACCCAAAAGTGATTTATCCCTTCATTATAGCTCACAATAATGATTCTTGGACCCTCTAATCCCTCTCTTAAGTGATCCAAAACTTGAGGAACACCCTTCAATCTTCACTCAGTTAGTTTTCTCATCCCGATCACATTCTCTTATGATCTTTCTTCTCTTCCCTAGGATTCCATGGATAGATATGATGTTTTTTGGATCTAATCATAGATTTGATTCATATATATTTGTTTCCATAATTCTCCATTGGAGTTTTCTAGTTATGACATTGTGATTTGAGATCCCTTGATCCTGAGGTAGGAGGCTTCATTATGACACCCAATTTATATTAACCCCAAATTGCTTTGTTTAATTTAATTTTTTTGAATTAAATTCAATTTCTTGGTTTTGATTAAATGTATTTCAATTGTTTTTGTTGTAAAAACCCAATTCCATGTAATTAGAAGTTTTAAGAAAAAATGGGTTTTGGCATGAAATCAGAAAACCCCCAATTTTATTAAATTGGGGTGTTTTTGTGGAAATTTGTGAAATTTAAATTATTTAATTTTAAATTATGGATTTGATTTAAATTTTTTCAATTAAAATTTTTAATTTAATTTTGGAAATGGTTTGATTGAAAATTTTGAAAAACCCCAATTCCATTGAATTGAGGTTTTTTATATGAAATTGATGGAATTTGTTTGAAAATTAAATCGTTGAATTTAATTGTTGAATTGGATTGTGAAATTCAATGGTGAATTTATTTTAAATCCCTATATGTGAAAATGGATTAAAAGTGGTTTTTATATAAACCTTAGGGTTTTATCTTTGTAAAAGGCATGTTTTTTATTAAAAAACTGTTATAGTTTTTAAATGGAAAATTATCATTCTTTAATTGGATAATTGGATTTAATTTTATTTTAAAAAGTCTTAAAATAAATTTCCCATAATCATTTTTTATACAATCACATAAAATAATTAGGTAGTTAGTGATCTATTTATATGGAACTTTATGGTTTAAAACTTTATAAAACATCATATCAACACATCACATCCCATAAGTGATGGTTATGAGTCATGTTTGGCCTTAGTTCAAAGGTACTTATGTACATACTGGAGTTCACCTTGAGTGTGGGGCCCCTATAGCCTATAAATATCATACCTTATCAGGAACATGACTATATTTCTCACTTTTTTGTATTTAAAATGTATATATTCCATTGTTGTAAATTGTTTTACATGAATTGTGAATTTATATGAACTGTTTTATATAAAAGTGTTTATTTAAGCCATTTATAAAAAGTTCAATTTGTGTAAAGTTCCTTTTGTTTAAAGGAAATTCCATTGTTTGAAAATTATTTCAATAATTTGAAATTTGAATCATGAATTGATAAAGTATTTCTATCCTTTGAAATGTAAATCATGATTTGTTTAAATATGATTTTAAAATTATAAACTAGTTTATTTAAAAATTGAAAGAACTTTATTGATTAATTTGATATGGGCATATTGTTATATAATATTTAGGCAAAATTATACCGGTACTTGGATCACACCCCAATTTTTCCTGTGGGTGTTTGTAGATTATCTACTTTTAGCTTCGAGAAAGGGAAAATGATATCTTAGAGGTGGTTCTAGCTGTTGAATCATGGACTTGGTGAGTTGCATACAAGTTGGGACTTAAAAAGTTTTTCTTCTCTTATGGTACTTGGTTTTAGTACTTAGGCTTGTTTATTCATATCTAAATTCTAGTACATTAATCTCAGTGGATTTTATTTTGATACTCATATTGTCTTGTTTATTTTACTTCAGCAATGTTTGTGGAAAAACCGTTCCCACTTTAATTTTGAATGATGATAGGTGCTAGTCGCCAAACCATGGGGATCAAGAACACCCTTATGGCTATGTATGTACCTACTCAGTTATCGGGTTACCAGGATACCTGGGATGGTTCGTGACAAAGTGGTATCAGAGCTCCAAGGTGAGCTTTTGTCTTGAAGTCAGTATGCATTTGTAAAATCTTGTGGGGACTTAAGAGTTAGTTGTGATTGAGTGTCTAACCAGCTCTCATTGAAATAATCCTTAAGTCACCAGGGTTGGTTAGGGAAATTCATATCAAAGATTATTTTTAGTATTTTCTCTATTTTGATTTAGATAAAGTGAAATCCAAATCTTGTTTTTTGTATTCATTGGGATTATTTTCCTTTTTTCTCTATTTGAGTGTAAATATGATGTATTTCTTATTATCTGCTGATGTTTTATAGCATCATGCCTCCTATAAGACATGTGGATCAGATCTAGGAGGAAGTTTCTACTTAACCTTAGCGAGCGAACCATATTTTAGATCCTAATGTAGTAGTAGTGATTGTGTGCATTTTCCAAGCCATGGGACATGCACCACCTCTACTTTCTATTCAGACTCTAGCTGTGGAACCTTAGAGGGAAGTTCTCAAGACTTATTCTCAAGAGTTCCTTCACCCGAAGCCAAAACAGCTCAAAGGTTCAAATGATCCTCAATAGGCTGATGAATGATTGAGCATAATCGAGTTGTTTTTTTGGGTTCTTGGACACACCTGACGAAATCTTGGTGAAGTGTTTCACCTTTATGTTGGAATGACCGAGTAGAAGATGGTGGGACATGATGGTGATAGAGAAGAAATATGTGGGATTAGAGTGGAAATAATTCAAGGTTATTCTCACTGAACATTTCTATCAAGATTAAATTATGTTGGCTAATTGTAGTATGTTTTTAAAACTTGACTAGGTTGAAAAGACCGTAACAGAGTATAAAACCATTTTACTGAGCTGATGAATTTCTCACCTGAGATTGTGTCTAATGAGAAGACGAAGTCTTGAAGTTTTGAGTTGGGACTTCATTAGGATATTTTTTCCTTGGTTTTCTTACTAAATATTCTTTATTATTCTAACATTATGGATAGAGTTCTAATGGTTTAAATGGACCTGGCTAGAATCTCAAGGTTATCAGAAGTTACTTTCCCTCCCAGTGGCAGCATGGGCTCCTTCAAGGGAAAGAAAAAGTGCGATGATTCTCATGAGAGTTCTTAATATTTGGTATATTCTAGGCCACCAGTAGCATTAGGAATAAGTCCTTTGATTTTATACCAGTGTGGTAATATAGGACATTTAAAGAAGATTTTCACTAAGGAACCCAATAACTATGGATCATGCATATTCTCAGAGAACTTATAGAGATTTTCTATGTCTATTATACTCTACATAGTGGAATGAGATCATTAGATCCTCCTAAAACTAAAGGTAAATCATATGATTCATGTATAAAAGGGTTCCATCCATAGGCATCCGGAAAAAATATACTTCATATAGTCTAAGAGTCTCCAGAGGAATAGGATACATGTACAACAAAAATGAGGGTTACCATTACTATAACTTCATCATTAGTGACTGACCTATTTGATATTGGTGCGTCTCATTAGTTTATTTCAACCTATTTTCTTAATATTTTAAATCTTCGTATAATGATTTTGTCTTATGTTATGTATATTACTACACCCCTTGGTACAAAGAGAGAGTTGGGTCTTCATAGTCCTTCTTTTTTCTTCTTTATACCAGATGTCAAGATTTATTGGAGTTTTCTGGTTCTCGAAATGAAACCTCTTGATGTCATATTTAGGATGGATTTGTTGGTTTCCAATAAAACCTAGGTTGATTTTTATCTTTGATAGTTATTCTTTACTACACCCAGTGGCATGTTCTGTGTATTTTAAAGAGAATAAGACCTAAGGTAGAGCAGATCTGGACCTTCTTATATAGATTTTGGGAAAGTAATATTGGTGTTTTCTTTTGATCTAAATAGAGAATATTTGAGTGTTGATCTCCCTCTAGTTGTCATCTAGTTTCCCAATTTGTTTCCTTATGACTTCTTTGGTTTTACACTAGTAAGGAAGGTTGAGTTTTCCTTCTACTTAATTCCTAGTACTCAACCAATTTATATTCCCTTTTACCACATGGAACTAGCTGAAATAAAAGATCCAAAGTCTGAGTAGGAATATCTTCTTGAGAAAGGATTTATACAACCAAGTGTGTCACCTTGGGTAGTTCTAGTTATATTTTCTAAGAAAATTGGTGGTTCAATTATCCTATGTGTTGATTGATGAAAGATCAATCGAGTGATGGTAAAGAAAAAGTATCCATTTCCATGGATTTGAAATATGTTTAATTAGTTGAATGGGGTGAAGTGGTTCTCGAAGATTTACCTTCACTCTGGTTACTATCAGTTGAGGATAAAATAATCTAACATTTAGAAAACCTTCTTTTGGAGAAGGTATGACCATTATGAGTACCTTGTTATGCCATTTGGTTTAACCAATGCTTATGCAGTCTTTATGGAGTTAATGAACAAGATTTTCCATGAGTATCTAGATACCTTTGTGGTATTATTTATGGATGAAATACTTGTTTACTCTATGTTTGAGGAGTATAATTTTAATCATCTAAGGATAGTTTTGAGTTTTTTGATAAATCACTAAATTATTACAAGCTTTTGAAGTGTGATTTATGGATTCAGGAAGTGAAATTATTTGGAAACATGGTGTCATAACCTGGGATATCAGTTTATTCGGAGAAGGTGAAGGTTGTTATGACATGGGGAAAACCACATAATGTTTTAAATATTTAGAGATTCTTGGGTCTGGATGTGTATTATCACTGGTTCCTTTAGGACTTCTCAAAGTTGGATTATCTGATGACTACTCTAACTTAGAAGGAAGTAATTTTTTCTTGGAATAATAAACTTTAGAGTTATTTTGTTGAAGTGAAATTTATTTTTACTATTGTACCAGTGTAGAATATTCTAGAGGCCGGGTAGGGCTACATGGTATTTTTTGATGCATCGGGTTCAAGCTTGGGAAATGCTATTATGTAAGGTGACCATGTTATTGCATATGGATCTCATCAGCTTAGGACACACAAGAATAATTATCTAACCCATTACCTTGAACTTGTAGCTATGATGCAGATAATTAAGAGTTGGCAACATTACATTTACGAAGAAAGGTTTATCATTTTTTCAGACTAAAAGAGATTGAGTTATATCTTCACTCAAAAAGATTTGAATATACACAAGAGGAGTTGGGTGGAATACCTACAATCTTTTGAAGTTGGCATCTCCTATAACCCGGGGAAGTGGAATGTCATTGTGGATGATTTGAGTAGAAAACTTCCAACCCAGGTAGTGAAATAATCTTCAAAAGAGTAGAATTTGATGTCTCTCTTTGCACAATTGCATATTGGAGTCCAGGAATCCGAGGATGAGGTTTTTTTAGCCAGTGATCAGTTGAAATCCTGTATTCTAGATATTATTCTTTAGGAAAAATATCTTGATGATGATTTTCGTAGAATTATATACTCTCTTTATGGTGGGGAGACCGTTGCTGAGTGGTCGTTCCCCAAAGAGGGTATTCTATGCAATCAGAATCACTATGTTCTACCGTTAGTGGTAAGGAAATATATTATGGGAGACTACCACGACTCCCAGTGGGATGTGCACCTAGAAACCATTAAGATGTTATATGATATGTTATGATAGTTCTGGTGGCCAGGTATGAGATGAGACATTACTAAGTTTGTCTCTCATTTCTATATGTTCCATCAGGTAAAGGATGAGCACCAGATGCCTTCAGTTTTTCTTCAACCACTTACAGTCCTTACTTGGAAGTGGGATGATATCTATATGGACTTTTTGGTTGGGTTTCCACATACTCAGATAAATAATAATGTGATATGGGTTCTGATCTCCAGGCCAACTAAGTCAGATCAATTTTTACCCATTTGTGATACAAACAAAGTTGAAGAGTTGGGAAATATATTTGTGAAAGAGATTGTTCTTTTGCACAGAGTTCCATATAATATAGTCTTTAATAGGGATCCTCGGTCCAATTTTCGTTTTTGGAGAGGCCTTCAAGAGGCACTGGGATCTCACGTCCTTTTGAGTACGACATACCATCCATAGTCGGACAACCAGACATAAAGATATATACATATTCTTGAGGATATACTTCACATTTGTGTTCTTGACTTTGGTGGAGCTTGGGATGATCACTTGGGTCTGGTTGAGTTTTATTATAAAAATAGTTACAATTTTGTGATCAAAATGGCTCTTTTTGAGGCCTTGTATGGTCGGACTTGTAAATATTTGTTGTGTTAGTTAAAGATTGGTGAAATTTACTTAGTTGGAGAAAGTTTTGTGAAAGAGAGAAATGAAAATATTTAGTTAATTCATCAGAGAATGTTTATGTCAAAAATATGGTATAAGTATTATGCTAATCCTCGTTGAAGACCATTTTATTTCTCAGTTAGTGACCAGGTGTTCTTGAAAGTTTCCCCCGGTTGGATCATCGACATCTTGGGAGGCAAGGGAAACTTTCTCCTCATTTTGTGGGACCTTTAGAGGTTGTTTAGTAGGTGGGGAAATTATCTTATCATTTATGACTTATACTATAGCTAAAGTCGATACATAACATGTTCCATGCATCTTAGCTACAAAATTATTTATCTAATCCATATCATGTTCTGAGTTGGTGTGATCTTGAAGTTGAACCTGATTTATCTGTGATTGAATGGACATCCATGATAGTTGATTTTGAAACCAAGTTACATCATGGGAGGATGATACCTTTGGTTCATGTGCTATGAAAGCACGATTCTAATAATCATGAGACATGGGAGAGGGAGGAACTGATGAAAGAGCAGTTGCCTCATCTTTTTGGAATGTGATATTATTTGTAGGATTTTTGGGGAAATAAAGTTTCTATGATGGGGAGGTTTTAACATCATGTTACTATTTTCAGGTATTCCTAAAACCCTATTTTTATCAAGCTTTGTTTGGGGTTTTTTGGGAGTTTTTGGGTTGTTTTTTTGAAAGTTCTATACAATTTGGGATAGTGCACGGTTGGTGCATAGTTTTCCCAAACTGTGCGCCCCCTCAGAGAAAACCATGCAAACCAATATATTGGGATTTCATGTGGTGGTACATGGTTATTCAATACATGAACCCTATCAAGAGAAACCATGAATCCCATTTATAATAGGTGCATGACTTGCACACGGGTTGTTTAAACCGTGCTTCTATGCCTAGGAAACCTTACGGACGAGATTTCAAGTGATCTGATTTTTGATTAAAAATTGCCAAACCCCCTTTTTAGGCCCCCAATAGATTGATATGATCCAAAAGTAATTTCTCCCATCCTTAGAGCTCCCAAGAAGGATTATTGGCCCCTCAGATCCCTCCCGGAAGGGATATGAAGCTTGAGGAATGCCCTCTGATCTTCTCTTGATTAGTTTCTTCATACCGATCTCATTCTCCCTTGATCTCTCTTCTCCTCCCTAGGGTTCCATGGATCATCATGATGATTTTTGGATCTAATAACAACTATTTTGGATCTAAACCTAGGTTTTATTCATAGATATTTTTTTCTGTCATTATCTATTAGAATTTTTTAGTTACGGTGTTGTGATACTAGATCTGTTGATCCGAAGGTAGGCAGTTCTGTTATGATGCCCAATTTATATTAACCCTAAATTTCTTTATTTAATTTAAATATTTTTAATTAAATTCAATTTATTGGTTTTGATTTAATGGATTTCAGTTGTTTTTTGGGAAAAACCCATTCCATTGAATTGGTCTTTTTAAGAAAAAAATGGGTTTTTGGCATGAAATTGGAAAAACCCCAATTCCATTGAATTGGGGTGTGTTTATGGAAATTTTTAAAAATTGAATTGTTTAATTAAAATTGTAGACTTTATGGAAATTGTTTCAATTAAATTATTGAATTTAATTATGGAAATTTTTTTAATAGAAAATTTTGAAAAACCCCAATTCCATTGAATTGGGGGTTTGTTATAAAATTGATGTAATTTATTTGAAAATTAAATTGTTGAATTTATTGTAGAATTTGATTGTGAAATTTAACGGTGAATTTATTTCAAATACTATTTGTGAAAATGTCTTAAAATGGTCTTTATATAAACCTTAGGGTTTTATCTTTGTAAAAAGTCATGTTTTTTTAATTAAAAACCTGTTATGGTTTTTAAATATAAAATTGGCATATTTGAAGTTGAGAATGAGATTTAATTTTATTTTAATCAGTCTTAAAATAAATTTCCCATCATTTTTTTATAAGTGAACATGAAAGACTTAGGTATTTAGTGTGCTATTTGGATGACACTTTATGATTTACAATATTCTAAAAATTCATATCAGCACATCACATCCATTAGGTTATTGTGATGAGTCCTCTTTAGCATTGGTTCAAAGGGACTTATGTATATACTGCACTTCACCTTGAGTGTAGGGTCCCTATATCCTATAACTGTAGTACCTTATTAGGAATATGACCTTGTTTCTCACTTTTTTTAATTTCAAATGTATATATTACATTGTTGTAAAATTTTTTACATGCCTTGTGAATTTATATAAACTATTTTATATAAAAGTGTTTTTAATCCATTTGTAAAAAGTAACATTTGTATAAAGAACCTTTTTTTAAAGGTAATTACATCATTTTATAATTATTTACATCATTTTAAATGTGAAGCATGAATTTCTAAAGTATTTACATCCTTTTAAAAGTAAAGCATGATTTATTTAAATATTATTTTGAAATGAAAAACTTGTTTGTTTAAAAATTAAAATAAATTTCTTGGTTAATTTGATATTGAAATCTTGTTACGAAATATTTGGGTGAAATACTACTAGTTTTTAGCTCACACTCTACTTGTGCCTTTGATTTTTTGTATATTATCTCCTTCCAGGTTCAAGCAAGGGAAAATGATCTCTTGGATTTTCTTCTAGCTGTTGAACCATGTACTGGGTGAGTTATGTTAGATTTGGGACTTGGGAAGTTTTTTTGTCTTCTGGTACTTGGTTGTAGTACTTGGGATTGTTTATTCCTGTTTGACTTCTGTGACATTACTCTCATTGAATTTTCTTTTTATATGCATACTGTCTTGTTTATTTTATTTCCGTAATGTTTGTGAAAAAACTGTTCAAACTTTCATTTTGTATAATGCCGGTTGCTAGTATCTGACCCATGTGGATTAGTAATGAACTTAGGGATATGTTAGGACCATCTCAGTTATCTATTTACCAGGGTACCTGGGACGGTTCATGGAAATTTATGGATGAATTCACTATCTATGGATCATCTTTTGAAAGTTTCCTGAAAATATCTTCTAATATTCTTCAAACTTGTATTAAAAAAATCTTATTCTAAATTATGAAAAATGCCATTTCATGGTGAAAAAATGAATTTTACTTAGTCATGTTGTGTCTCAATATGGAATCCAAGTTAGTTTAAATTTTAAGTAATTTATTCACTACATTACGCAATAACTATGAGATATTTCAGATCATTCCTTGGTCATTCAGGTTTCTATATAAGATTCATAAAATAATTTAGTAAAATTGATTTTCCCTTATCTAGGTCACTCCAAAAATAAGTCTAATTTTTCTTCAATGAGAAGTTTAAATAATAATTTGAATATTTGAAACAAAAACTGATAACTACACCCATAATCTAACTACCAAACTAAAACTTACCCTTTGAAATCATGACTGATGCTTCTGATTTTCTCTTGGAGCTATTTTTTTTCAAAAGATTGAATGTAAATATCATGTCATTTATTATGGTTATAGAAATTTAGATCAATCCAAATATAATTACACAACCTTTGATAAATCTTTGTTAGCAGTTTTGTTTTCTTTAAAAAAATTCAGATGTTACTTATTGAGCTCCAACATGATTGTTTTTATAGATCATTATGTAATCAAATTTTGAATGAAAAAGCATGATTCTAAACCAAGTATTTTGAGATATATATTTTTGTTATAGTAATTTGATACTAAAATAAAAGATAATAAATGAACTGAAAATATCATGGCTGGTTATTTAAGTTGGATACCTACTATTTTTGATAAAATATTTTAGATATGTACACTCATAAATGAAAATTTTCCTAATGAGAAATTGTATATTGTTATAATTGAGATACCTTGGTTTGATGAGTTAGTAAATTATATTTCTACTGGTGAAGTTTCACATTGGTTTTACAAACAATAAATTTCTAATCTAGTGATTGATTCAAAGAATTATATTTGGGGTGATCCTTACCAGTGGAATATTAAAGTGACCAAATGATAAGAAGATGTATTCCCAATTTTGAATTTCAATCATTCGTAATTTTTTTCTTCACACTTGAAGCCAGAAATACCACTTATAATCTCAAGGAAATTATAAATAATTTCTAGATTCTGGTTTGTATTAGCCTTCAATTTTAAAAGATTCTTTTGAATTCTATGAAACATGTAAGAGTTGTCAGTTTCAAGGAAATATTTCGAAGAGAAATTAAATACCATAGAAATCCCTCTTGTTTTGTGATGCATTTTATTTATGAGGTATTTATTTCATGGGAGTATTTCCTAACTCTTTTGGATATATTTACACACTTCTTTATATGGATTATGTGTCCAAATGGATATAATTTACCCCCAAAAGAGCTAATGATGGAAAAGTGGTTTCCAAATTTGTAAAAACAAATCTATTTTGTATATTTTTTATGCCCAAGTTCTTAATCACTGATCAAGGGACCCACTTTTTTAATCGAACTTTAGAAGTTGTATAGAAAAAATTTGGAGTCAATAACAGAATTTTAACACCCTATCACCCATAAAATAATGGAATATTTGAACTATAAAAATAATAAATCAAACACACTATAGAGAAAAATATGCATCAAAATTGAAAAGATAGATTTTGAGGCTATATGAGGCACTCTAGACCTATAGAACTGATTTTAAATCCCCAATTGAAATTCCACATTTTATATTATTCTACAAAAAATCTTGTCACCTACCTATTGTGTTTAAACATAAAGATTTTTGGGAATTAAAAACATGATACACAAATATATTTACTACTAGAAAAGGAAGAAAATTCTACTTATAGGAGTTGGAATAAATTTAAAATAATTTATATGAAAGTAATAATCTATACAAGGAGAAAAAAATGTTTTTCATGATCAAAGGATACTTAATAAATACTTCCAAGAAGGAGATAAAGTGATACTATATAGATCTATAATGAGGAACTTTTTTGGTAAATTTCATTCTCAATAGCGAGGATCTTACATTGTTACTCATGTTTTTCCTCTTATTTTCATTCATATTAAAGAACTAAATAAATAAACACCCTTCATAATGAATGTTCTCCAGTTGAATTCATTCAAAGAAAATTTTCCAAAGCTTCCAAGAGATGATATCTACCTTCAAGTAGTTGAATTCCATTGAGCATCAGGTTGCGTATTTCCATCCTAATTGTTTTATATTTTATCTATAATTTATAAATTTTATTCTCATATTAAATAATCATGAAAATTAATAAATTTCAACAAATAAGTTAGTAGGGGGACATATTTGGTCAATTTAGGATTTTTGTGTGTTTTTTTATTATCAATATTGTTTTTTGTTTTCTTTTTCATTATAATTTTCTTCTATTTTATTTAATTTATTGTGTGTTTTTAAAATACTTTTAAGCTCAAATTAAGCACCCATATAATTTTTGGAACCCAAAACAATGATTGAATTTATTTTCCCATAGAACCAAACTTAAATGAATGCTAAAATAACCATGTTCTAAATTCAAAACTTTGGGAATCTTATGTAAAGACCACTGAAATTTTTAATCCAATGTCTCAATTCACTATTCAAATATTAAATTCAACTACCCAAGAGGCCTCTAAAATATTTTTACATTTTATTTACATTTATATTAATTCTTGAGAGAGAAAAAAATTACTTGATTAACAAGACTTTTATTTACTTCTGTAAAAAACTTAGAGTTTGAGGAACTTATGTTTAAAATGATTGAGACATTTATTTTGTAACTAAAAATACCCCCTTTCATGAAAATACTTTTTATTCAATTCAAAATAAACATTTTATCCTAGTAATCCCCTTAGAATCTATGAACAACCTGTCAGTTTTCCACATTGTAATCCATTTTCCATATCTACCTTGCTCTAGGAAATAAAATTGAATTATTTAGTTGAATTCAAGTATGGGGGAGATATAATGTGGTTAACTATATATTTTTTATCTACTGTGGGAAGATAAATTTGAAACAGAAGAATTTTTCTTCTAAAAATTAATTTTTTTGAAGTTGTTCCATTTTGGATATTTTTAAGAAGATTTATGAAACAAATCATTGAGAAAATTTTGAGGTACCAAGGCTGCTAAAAAATAAAAATAAATATTAGTTTTTAAAAGATGATAAGAAGTATTCTCATTTAAGAAAGAGTATAGAATCTCAAACCAAATTATAGAGCTCAAAATTGTCTCTCTTCCCTTCACTATCTCAAAATTGTGTTGAAATTCAAACCTATAAAATATCTAACACTATTATAAAGTGAGGTAATAGGGAAAAAATCATACTACCACTAATATGATGAAGGTGTTAACTATTCCTTGATATTTTATAATATTATAGAGTTTATTTCTTATTAGGAGAACGAGGATGAACACACTTGAATATAAACTGGTCAAGTATTTTTATTTCTAAAAGATCCAAATCCTCATTTTTTTACCCTAGAAATTTTCACATTTGAAACATACCAACCAAAACTTTCAGAACAACCCTAAAAATACCTAATTATTTAACACAAGTCATTGAATCATATCAGGTGGATATTTAGGAGTTTATCAAACTTATGGTGTCTCTTTCATTCATTAGGATGAGAAAGTATTTGGTTCAAATCCATATTAGTGTGAATTCAAAAAAATTTATACAAGTTAATTGATTTGTGGGAAAGGGATAGTAAATGAAGTTGAATTGAATTGAATTAAATGAAAGAATAATTTTGAATAAAGGTTTTTTAGGATGCATGATAATTTTTGAAGGACCCTGGAACACCCTGAGAGGGTAGGGGTGAATCAAGGTGTCAAATTTTTCTTTTTAAAGTTGAAGATCTTCTTCCCACGTTGGTAGGAACTTTGTAGATCTATCAAAAAAATGAATGCAAGGAGTTGACACAACACTTTTACTTGGTTCACCACAAAGGGATACGTCCAAGGAGCATACATAGACAGTGTTTCAGTCATACCAAAATCCACTAATCTTTACTGGTTTATGGATTACAAGTTTTGGTCACAGTCACTCTGTTCTAGGATCACTGCCTTTAAAAATGTTTAGGGATATCCCACTGCATCCCTCGGGTCACTCCCGTCGACTCCCCCTCGCTCACTGCCTTCGATGAAGTCTCAGTCAGTTTATAGGCATGAAGGTTTCTTCAATATATTTTCATTGAAGTATTTGTCTCTACTCAGCATGAGACTATTCTTGCATCAAATTCCTGAATTGATGCTCTTGACCACACTGAACCACTGAACCGAATAATCAAAACGTGCAAACAGGTTACACTTAAGATTTTGCGCAACTCCTACCCTTTGTGTGAAATATATCACTTTTGCGTGAAATACTTGATTTTCACGCAGAAAATATTTCACGCAACAAACTTCTTTATACGTAGATTTACGCACAACACATTTTTCACGCAGCTTGGATTTTTTCGCGCAACTCGGACTTTTTCACTCAACCCACCCTTTTTCACGCAACTCCCTTTACACAAACATTTTACGCACATTAGAACTTGGATGTTATCTAAGTATTCAAACGTACGGAATGAAGGGGTCACCCTTAATTTACAGGGGTCTTAGACCCCCAGTGCGCAAAAACCCCATGTGGCATGAAAAACCTCTCATTCGGCGCGTAATATTTCACGCAGGTACTATTTTTCACGTAGCCCATTCCTTTTCCATTTTCCGACATTCTGATTCCGAAAGACCTCTTGCGTGAAAAATATCTCTCCACTATTTTGCGTACCATGCTAGTTTTCATGCACCACTCTGTTTTTCGCACACGCTGTTGCTTTTCACGCACCATGCTGTTTTTCGTGCACACTACTGTTTTTCGTGCACGCCGCTATTTTTTTCGATTTTTAGGTCCAAAAATTTGTCAAACATTTGAGAAAAGTGCCACCTTCAATAGTATTGTCTGCTTGAACTGTATCATCACTTTACTGGCACACATTCCGAACTTCCACTGAGGATTGAAAAGAAACACAAACTATACTCCAATTCATGCATATAACGACCATGGTTCCAACAATCTCCCCCTTTGGGTTTGTTTGAAATCAGTAAATAAATTCAATAGAGCACCGTCCACATGAAAACCAAAAACACAAGAGTCAACTTAGCCAAAACTCTAAGTCTACGTGAGCAATGATTGGTGTAGAAAATAGGAGTAGAAGCGTGAATTAGGATCCCGTGTTTTGGAATTCTCAATGATGCCCAAGCAATTATCTTAAATTTTTCCAAAATCATTACATGTCCAATGTATTCCTTCTTATCCTATCACTGAAATCTCATCATGATACCAAACATGTCCTGAATTTATTCCTTCTCCCCCATTTCCAATAAACCCAAAGATTGGTATTTGCTCATTGAACATCGCAATACACCCCCTAGATAGTATATCCCCCATAAACCTACATCATATCTAGAAAAAGATTAAAAACAGTTAACATAACTAGGGAGAAGGGTATTTCGTAACCTTATTATGCACTGGGAGGTGGCTGAACATCGAGGTTCAACCGATGCTTCTCAAACACAGCTTCTGACAGTGGCTTGGTCAGGATATCAGCCACTTACTCATCAGTTCTCACATGATCCATTCTTATCACGCCTTGCTCAACTTTTTATTTGATAAAGTGATACATGATTTCAATATGTTTTGTATAAGAATGCTGAACAAGATTCTTCGTAAGATCAATTGCGCTCTTATTATCACAGTAAATCACCATTGGTTGTTTCAACTCATCACCAATATCTGTCAATTGTTGCTTCATCCATAGTAGTTTAGCGCATGCCTTTGTAGCGGATATATACTCAGCTTCAATAGTACTAAGAGAAGTAATTTCTTGTTTATTTATCAACCAACCAACACATTTCTACCCAATATAGAAGGCTCCACAACTGGTGGATTTTCTATCCACTACATCACCAGCCCAGCCAGCATCAAAAAATGATGATAATTCACTGCTCCTACTTGCAGTAAAGTATAACCCAAAGTTATGAGTACCTTGAATGTACCTCATGATTCTTTTTACTGCCACCATATGTTCCTCCTTTGGATTACTCTGAAAGTGGGCCGCTAGACCTGTTGAAAAGACACTATGTGGCCGTGTCGCTGTCATGTACAGTAGGCTCCCAATGATCCTCCTATACATGGTGGGATCTACAGAGGTCCCATCCTCATTCATTATAAGTTTGGTTCCAACTACAATTAGTGTTTACATTGGTTTGAATTCATGCATATTAAATTTCTTCAGCAGATCTATTGCATACTTTTCCTGAGAGATGAAAGTGTAATATTTTTTTGAGTCACCCACAACCCCAAGAAATATGTGAGCTCCCCAATCATTGACATTTCAAATTCTGATTTCATGTGAATGGAAAATTCATCCACTGATTTATGTATGCTGCCACCAAATATAATTTCATCTACATAAACTAGAACCATGAACTAATCTTTCGGATAATTCTTCACATAGAGATTGTGATCTACTTCTCCTCTTTTTAATTCCGGCTTCTTGAGATAAGAATCTAGCCGGGAATACCAAGCTCGTGGTGCCTATTTCAAACCATAGAGTGATTTCTTTAGTTTTCATACCTTTGTTTCATTAGTACCAAGAAGAAAACCCACTGGTTGTTCTATATAGACTTCTTCTTTGAGTACACCATTCAAGAATACTGTCTTGACATCCATTTGATATACTTTATATCCTCTTTGGAGTGATATGACAAGGAAAATATTGATTCACTCTAGTCTAGCCACTGGTGAAAAGGTTTCTTCTACATCAACACATTTAATATGATAATATCCTTTAGATGCCAAGAGTTCATTGTTTCTAATAACACTTCCATGCTCATCAAAATTGTTCTTGAAGATCCATTTTGTACCAATCACATTGTGACCTTCAGGTATCTTGACTAGATCCCAAGTCTGTTTCTTGTCAATCTAATCTAACACTTCATTCATGGCTTTCACCCAAGATTCATCCTTTGTATCTTCTTCAAATGAGGATGGCTCCACAACTAAAAAAAATACAGATTGTGTGTTATTCCTCATCCTCCTTGTTTGTGTGGGTGCACTCTTGTCCCCAATTATGTTAGATAGATCAACCTCAGCTCTTTGATTTCTCCTGTGAGGTTCAATTGCATTCTCTCCAACCAAGGTTTCCTCTTCAGATTCTTCCTTTGAGTCAACATCATGATGTGACTGCTGAGTGTTTTTTCCACCTTCCTCTATTCCTGTATTTGTAGTTACTCTATGTTTATTTTCTTCCTCACATTCTATCACATCAGCATATGAAATCTTAGAACCATTTTTGGTTTTCTCTTCAATGATCCTAACATCACTACTTTCCACAATCCTTCCTAATCGCTTGTTGAAACACTTGTAGGCTTTGCTGTTCATTGAGTATCCAAGGAAAATTCCTTCATCTATATTGTCACCATACTTACCTTGATTTCCTTCTTTGTTCCTGATGAAACATTTACTTCCAAAAACACTAAATTATTTCAAAGTGGGATTCCTTACATGACACAATTCATATGGTGTCTTCATCTCACCAATATAAAGTCATGTTTGATTTTGAATATAAACTACAGCTTGAACAACCTCTTTCTAGTAATGTCGTGGAATACGACTCTCAATCAGTATAGTTCGTGCCATGTTGTTCACCTATCGATTCCTACGTTCAACAACTCCATTTTTTGTGGAGTTCTCATAGCAGCTACCTCATGTTGTATCCCATGATTCTCCAGGTAATTTTCAAATTCAATGGATGTGTATTCCCTTCCATTGTCACATCGCAACACTTTGATTGTTCGTCCAGTATCATTCTCGGAAATTAGCCGATATGTTTTCATATAGTAAAGAACTTGTCATTTCCTATGAATAACCATTACACATTCCATTCTACTGTAATCATCTGTGAAAAGGAAAAAGTAACTTTCTCCATGAGTTTTGAAAAAATTTGTCGGCCCACATAAATCTGTATGAATTAGATCAAGAAGATGAGATTCCCTTTTATTATTTGGCCAATATGAACTGTAAACCAGCTTCCCATGAATGCAAGTATCACAAGACTTTTCATGCTCACGCTTTAGGTTGGGAATGTCCATGAAAATCCTTAATTTTGAAATTTTCTCCATGTCTTGTTGATTGACGTGCCCCAGTCTTCGATGCCACAAATTGTTTTCTTCTTAAACAGTCATGTAACAAACATTTTTTTTACTATCAACCTGATAAAAGTTGCCTTCTGTTCTGCATCCCTTCATAAGTGAATTTCCTGTCTTTCCCTTGATAGTGCAACCTTTATGATTAAAAGTAACTATAAGTCTTGAGTCACAGAGTTGACTCACAATGAGGAGATTATGACATAGTCCATCTACATAAAGGACTTCAGTATTATTTAGCTCTCTATTAGCTAATTCAGTACTACCACTGCCTTTGATTTTTAGAGCTCCATCATTACCAAATCATATTGTACCATCAACCTTCCTTTTGATATCCGTTAATAGGCCTGCATTACCTGTCATATGAGATGAACAACCGCTATCCAGAATCCAAGTGCTGTTGCTTTTTGTAGCTTTGAGGGCCACCTCTGCAATGTTTGATTTCCCAATTTTCTTATTTTCCTTCCATGGGACATTAGATTGAGTGTAGAACACTGATGGAATTTCAATTATTTCTTCCGTGTACATGGGTTCTTCATAGTCGAAATCTTCTTCCAGAGGAGAAAAACTGTTTGAAAGAGAAACACTATCTTGTTGATGATATTTGACTTTTCTTGGACTCTGGTATGAGGTGTCCATGTCCCTCCTTAGCCTACAATCAACGAACTTATGACCAAAGTTAGAATAACAAAAAAATATCCATAGAAAGTGTTTCTTCTAAAAGAATTAGGATTTGAATTTTTTCTTCTTTGTTGAACTCCCATATCTTCTCCATTCAAATAGCTTATTTCCTCTTCACAATAAGACATGGTATGGCCCATATATCCATAGAACTGACACTTCATGAGAGGAAATGTCTTCTCACTTATGTTTATCCTCATTCCTTCTTCCATGGGATAATAGTTTGAGTTCCTATTATTAACGGAGGCTCGAGGATAGTCTTCTGTTATTATTTTAGATTGAATTGGAGGTTTCTTTTTCAGCACTTCATGTGATTTTTCTACATGACCCACTTTCATCTTGCCTTTATTTTGGTCCCCTTTGCTTGTATAATTTGATGATTCAGCCTCACAACCGATTCCACTATTTCCCATGCAAACAGGTCTTTGATCATTCAAAATCTTTTCAACTCCACCGGAATCAAATTTTTCTCTCTCCAACAACTTAGCATCTAAGAACCTTCCAAACTGTATTTTCTTCCTTGGTTCTTTTGAAATTGATTCACTCTCAAGTTTTCTTCTAGGAGTAACAACTTCCTCTTCAAGACACTCAGTAGTATTGGTCTTTTCTTCTAGTCCAGTGGTGAGGTCATTGATTACCTTTTCTTGCTCTTCAATTATCAGCTTTAGATCCATTGCATCATCAGTGCTTTCAAGAATTTTAGACCGCACTTTCACAAATTCTTCCAGTCGTTCAATTTCAGCTTTGAGCTGATCAACATAATCAGATGATTCTTCTCCAATTTATTTCTACTTATTGCAACTCTTACATTTGATATTAATCTTACAAACAGAATCTTTAAGTTGCAACTCGTGATTGGAATTAGTTTTCAGCTGATTGTCTCGACCATTATCATTTGATAGTTCTGATTTTTCAATCGTTTCCATCATGGAAGCATGGTTTTATGTTTTAAATTATGGTTCTTCTTCTTTACAAAATTCATTATCATCATATTCCTTTTCATAGAGAAAAATCTTCTTCGGAACATTCTTTCTAGATTTTAAGTCCCCATTTTTAAAAAACATTTTCTGAGGCTTCTCAATGTTTTCATCTTCATTATCTTCATCATTGATCTTTCTTAAACACTGAGAGGAAATGTGCCCAACTTTTCCACAATGAAAACATGCGAGAGGTAACTTCCCTTTGAATTTCCCTTTACCCTTCTGGAACTTCTTTGCAATGAGAGAAAGAATTTCTTTTTCCTCATCATTTTCACTACTACTATCTTTTTAAATTTTCAGTTTATCCATAGACTTGAATGCCATTTCCTTGCTCACTCAAGCCGTAGCATATTCTGGTTTGAATCTCATTTCATATGCTACCAAACTACTCAGTATATCATCCAGAGAAAGTTTGGGAAGATCTCTTTCCTCAAGGGCTGACACCTTTGCATTGTATAGGGGTGGAAGTCTTCTTAATATTTTATTTACAATATTAATGTCTTTGATTTCATCGCCTAGACCCTGAATTTCTCCAACCACTTCAGTAATTCGATTGAAGAATGTGTCTGTATTCTCATCTGGATGCATCTTCAGATAATCAAACCTATTGTGTAGGACTTGTAGTTTTGCCTCCTTCGCTTTGATATCTCCTTCATTAATATTTTTGAGTTTATCCCACATGGATTTTTCTAAAGTGAAACTCATCACCTTTAGATATATCTGGTCAAAAAGGGCTACAGTGAGTGCATTTTGTGCTTTAGCATCTGCATCAAGAATTTTCCTGTCTGCGTCAGTCATAGCCAAACCTTTTGGATCAGTGACTTGTATTACTTTCACAGTAGAAAAAAGACCTTCCATTCCAAGAGATCCTAGATGAGATCTCATTATGTTCTTACAGATCTGGAAATTTCTTCCTTCAAAGAGAGGGACTCCTATGACATTGGATGAATTGTCCATAATGGTAAATGATAGATCAAACAAGATTTAACCTCCCTATGATACCACTTGAAGGGCCCCAGAACACCTTGAGAGGGGAGGGGGTGAATTAGGGTGTCAAATTTTTCTTTTTAAAGTTGCATATCTTATTCCCACATTGGTAGGAACTTGTTAGATTTATCAAATAAATGAATGAAAGGAGTTGACACAACACTTTTACTTGGTTCACCACAAAGGGCTACGTCCAAGGAGAATACACCGACAGTGTGTCAATCATACCAAAATCCACCAATCTTCACTGGTTTATGGATTAAAAGTTTTGGTCACAGTCACACTGTTCCAGGCTCACTGCCTTTACAAATGTTTAGGGATAGGCTACTGCGTCCCTTGGGTCACTCCCGTTGACTCCCCTAGCTCACTGCCTTCAATGAAGTCTCAGTCAGTTTATAGACATGAAGGTCTCTTCAACAGATTTGCATTGAAGTCTTTGTCTCCACTCAGCACGAGACTATACTTGCATCAAATTCCTGAATTGATGCTCTTGACCACACTAAACCACTAAACCAGATAATAAAAACGTGAAAACAGATTACCCAAAAGATTTCACGCAAGTCCCACCCTTTGCGTGAAATATCTCAGTTTTGCATGAAATACATGATTTTCTCGTAGAAAATATTTTGCACAACAACCTTTTTTATGCGCAGATTTACATGCAACACCCTTTTCGTGCAGTTTGGCCTTTTTCACGCAGCTTGGAATTTTTGGAAAAACTCGGTCTTTTTCGCGCAACCCAGCCTTTTTTTCACAACTCAGCCTTTTTTGCACATCTCCCTTTACACAAACATTTTATACACATCAACACCGGGATCTTCTCTAAGTATTCAACCGTACGAAATAAGGGGGGTCATCTCTAATTTATAGGCGTCTCAGACCCCCGCGTGCAAAAACCCCATGTGGTGCCAAAAACCTCTCATTCGACATGTAATATTTCACACTGGTACTATTTTTCATGCACATATCCATGTTTTTCATGCAACCCATGCCTTTTACATTTTCTGACGTTCTGATTCCGAAACACCTCTTTCAGAAAAAATATCTCTCCACTATTTCATGCACAATGCTAGTTTTCGTGCACCACTCTATTTTTTGTGCACACTGCTGTTTTTCACACACCACGCTGTTTTTCACGCACACCGCTATTTTTCGCGCATGCCACTATTTTTTTCGATTTTCAGGTCCAAAAATTTGGCAAACACTGGAGAACAGAACCATCTTCAATATTGTTGTCTGCTTGAACTGTATGATCACTTTACTGGCACACATTGTGAACTTCTACTGAGGATTGACAACAAACAAAAACCATACTCCAATTCATGCATAGAACGACCATGGTTCCAACAATTTTTACTTCTTTGGTGCTAAATTTGTGAATCTCATGGGTTTGTAATTTGAAATTATTTAGGTGAGATATTTGTCACTTAATTTTATAGATTCCACGTTCTAAGTGTGGGGGAATTGATAGAGTTTTTATTTTCATAGCTTTTCATGTGATTTTTAAGGAATAAATCCCCACTTGTTATTCATTTTGAGATAAATTGCAACACTTTTAGTTTTTAAGGGTATTTTTGTAATTTTAGTGAAAATGACCTGATTCATTATTTTTAAGTGTTTTAAATCATTTTTTGATTTATTTGATCAAGCCTTGATTTTTATGAAAATCACGTGAATTCTTTGATTTTTTTGTTGAACTTAAAATCGTGCATTTTGGTTAAGTCTTAGAGTTTATGGGATATTTTGAGTCTTCCTCATACGATCTTTCATTTTTCTTTGTAGGATGTTTCTTTCTCATATAATTTTATACTTTTCTTAATTATACTCTTGTACAATATTTTCTTGGGGACTGTAAAACATTTTTCACTTGTGTAAGAAGTTTAGGGAACATATATTATATTTTTGGAACTCTCCTAGGACAATTCACTCTCTTGTGATATTTCTATATCACATGATATTTCTATATCACATGATATTTATCCTCATGAATGATATTTCTCATCCTGAATGATATTTTTTTCCCTGTATAATGATTTAATTTAGGAAAATTTTCAAGAATTGTGGAAAAGAATTCATGCTACTAGATTTCAGCCAACCATATACCTTGGACATGTGGCTTTGATTAAAGATGGTAGATGAATAGGAGTTTCTTGTAGGATTATTTTAAAGAGAAATAAAAGATTAAAGTTCATGTAAATTAATCACTCATCCATGTAACTGAAGAAATAGATGCTACTACTATATATAGTTGATTAAAAAGAAGCTACTACACATGAATGAAGACTCCCAAGGACACTTAAATTTTAAAATAAAATTAAAATAATTTTCCCTCTATTTTCATAGAAGAACCATTCCATAAATGTAGAGGAGGGAGTCAGAAAGTGAAAGATCATGTAGATTATAGAGTTACAGAGGTACAAAATTCTATAGGTGTATGGTATTCAAGATGAAGGAGGAAGATGAGAACTAATTTATCCATGCTTGAATAAACTTTTGAGTAGATATGGCAGTGTGATCTGAGGACAAGCCTTTCTGAGTTTATGCTTTCATTATATCACTTTTGTATTTCCCTGGAACTATATTTTTCAATAAAGGATTTATTTTTATTTATTGAATTTTTTTCTTATAAACCATTCTATATTTTTGTCCAATTTATAAAAGTAAAGTTACTATTCTCATTATTTAAAATTCTCCCGAAAGGAATTTCCACTAAGAATCATGAGTTTGGAGAGGTTCAATTTCTTATCAGTATTTGAACTTTAAAATGACTTTTATAAAGCGAAAAACACCAATACTAAGGTCTTGGTATAGTTATTAGGAAGATTTAGGTGTTTAATTAGAGTTCTATAGGTAAAAATTAAGTAATAGAAGTTAAATAATCATTCTAAATATAGAAGAAGGGGGAAGTCTAAAGAAGCCATAGTTTCCATGATTACTACTTTAAAATTTATTTCTTATATTATATTTCTATCTATTTCCAATATCAATTTTTTTATCTTTGAATTATCAATTCTATTTTGTTTTAGATTTAATTTTATTCAAATAGAAAAATCCCCAATTTAAGGATAATTTCCTTGAAAAATTAGGTAACCAAAGTGAAAGTTTGAGACTTAAGTCTAACAACCCCTCGAAGTGAAAATCCAAGGGACTACTATATTGCATTATGTAGGGGATATATTTTTGATAAGAGACCCATGAAAAATCACTTCCACTAGGAAGATATTTTTAAAAGACTTGGATTACCAGTGATGAGGGATTTAATTTTTGTTTCAAGATAGGAAATTAATATGAGATTTAATGAGGGATTATTGGTAAATAATTCTTCATTTTGATTCAATATTTCACATGTTGGAATGTGGTGGGAAAAATTATTCTCCTTATGTTATCCTTTATATTGGTGGATGGATATACCTAGATAAACCTTTCACTATTTCATTTTTATGCATAATAAATAATATTCTATTCAAATTATTTTCATTCTTCATGGTGGTGGAGAAAAATTAGACAAACCATAAAAAAAGATTAAAGAAATGAATATACTCCATCGAGGTAGGAAAAGTTTTCCTTACTCATGTCTCAGAACATTTCATGTGATCAAACCATTATTCCCTCATGATTGGATCACCTTGTTTTCTATCAAGTGATAGAATAATTAAAATTTAGGATATTTTAATTAATATGATTTATAAAAAAAATGATGATAAAATTTAAATGATTAATTTTTATAATATTTTGTTGAAACTAAAAAAATATGGGAATTTGATTTAATGTATTTTTCTTGACATAATTTTTGGCGATGAATAAAAGAAAATTTCTCTTATTTTAAAAATTATTTTCCCTTAAAATAATTTTTACAATCATGAATGTACATGATTTAAAAATAGTGGTATTGATTTTGATTATTCAATAGGATAAGTGTTTTAAAATTATATTATTTTATCTCACATCAAAAAATTAATTGAATTTTAATAATTTAATTAATTTACATTACAAAACATCAAATTATTTGATAAATATTTTTAATAAAAACATAAGATTTTTTAAGACAAGTTGATAATTTATAAAAATAAATATTCATTTGAGTTTTAATATGAGGTTATTTTACTTTTACATGAAGAAATGATTTAAAAATTCAATGATTTTGTTTTGATCATGCGAGTCTTATTATTTAGTAAAGAATTAATATTAGTATGAGATTAACTTGGGTATGAAGCCTCCATGTTAATCAAGGATTTTACTTTAAGTATTTCCCCATAGATTATTTATCTGAGATCTTTTTTTTTGTATTGGTGAACCTTTATCCATTATTGATCAATAATTTTTGATTCATGGAATGATTATAATTAATCTCCCTTAAAATTCTATTCAGTAATCAAGGAATGAGTTCATTGACCTTATTTTTTTATCAGTAATTGCTATATATATTCACGAACCCATTTTTGGGTGGTTAGATACACCAAAAATCCTGATAAAGTTTGTATTAATTTTTTCTCAATGATTCATTAATAGTTTTGGGGACCACATCAAATAAAAAGTGACATTGTGGGTTTTCATAAGGTGGATGCAAGGGGTGGAGGCTGGTTTGAATGATACAGACCTTAGTAAATATGATTGAAATAAAATTCATGTAAATAAATGTGATTTGAGAAACATACGAAAAATGAGAATCAAAATCAAATTGATGGAAGCAAGAATACATACAATGAAAAGAAAATGTGGAAACGTAAAGAACCCATAAAATTTACATACTTCAAACCTCATTATTCTGATATGAATGATAATAACACAACCACCATGATTTATTATTATTAAAAACAAAAGAAAAACATGAAAACAAAAAGAGAATAGATAATAGATAGAAACACACACATACAATAAAAACTATCCATGCATGAGGCCCTTATCATTATAGGGACTCCCGTTGAACCTAAGACTAAATATGGTAACATAAACCCCCAAGAAGGACTAAATTATGTATAAAAACCCTACATATACTAATAAAGAGAAGAGAAATACAATGAAACACTAAATAAAAGGAAATAATACAAGCTTAGAACACCTAAACTACACTAAGAACCTAAATAAATTATAAAAGAATAAGTGGTGTTTCTAGGGAAGAACTTTATGGAATATTTCATGGTCTAGATAGAGTTCCCAAGAATCAAAATATCCACCAGATATAATCATCAGAGTAAGGTAATGCAGAAGCCATCTATGGGATATAGAGGTTCTCTCTCTCTCCCTCAAGCTCTCTTCTCTCTAGAATGAAAAATGTGGAAGATTTGCTCACCTCAGTTAAGTAAGAAAACACGTTAGGAGTGGAAGTGAAAAAGTAATAATGAAGGGGAAGGTGGATCAGTTGAGTAATTAGGCATGGTAGCCAAGTTAGGACACATGTACGATACAAGGAGAGCAATATGACTGACATGGTAAGTTTGAACACCTAATTTCTAGAAAACATATTCCACGCAAATACTTTATATAGGAAAGGTAGATTATGAATATCATATATAAACAATGATACTGAAGAATCATAACCAAGAAACATAAATCACACCCCAACAACCATAGAATCAACCTCAATCAACGACATGGGATCAACCTGCAAGGGAGCCCCAGTATCAAGCCATAGAGCAGTAGCCCAACTCAATACCAAATGTCAAAGCCTGAAAGTTCCAAAAAAATCCTAAGAAGATAATATATAGAACCCCAAGAATTAACTATATTTTTTGTTTTGAATAAATTTAATTATGTTTATAGATTTATTTATATGCAACACCATATTAATCTTACTCTACACACAATAATCAGTTGACTTGCATTACACACAAGTTTGAGTTTTACCGAACACCAATATATTATTAAAATATTATTTAATAAAATAAGATATAACCTATTCATTAATTTGGTGGTTATTAATAGTGCCAACTAACTTATGAAAATATATGGTTGAATTTTTTGGTTAAAAATTAATTATAAATGAATATAAGAACCAATTAAATATAATGATAATGTTTTTATAAAAAATATTTTTATGCTCACAAAGAAATTTTATCCTAATAAATTAAATTAATTACAATTAGTAAATGATATTAATGAAATATATATTTTATATATTCAGTAAAATATTTTTTATATTAATCTAATATATTTTATAGGTATAAGATATGAACAAACCCAATATTATACATAAAAACCTATATTTTTATAAAGGCAATTTTACCAAATTTTGATGATGAACCTATTTTAAATCTAATTTTTGACACTTTTATTTATTATATTTTACAAAATAAACTTTCTCTTTTAAATAATAATATAAAAATTTACTTTGGTTGATTTTTTGGTATTTTTCTGATAAGTTTTATTTTTTGATGAATAGTGAAAAATAATAAATTTTAATTGAAAACAAATTTTTTCATAAAAATAATTTATAGTGTTAAATTATAATTTTAATTGGTTTTAAAGTATAATTATAATAAATTTATATCATTTAATTTAATGTATTTCATTAAAATCAATTTCACATTGAATTTTGATATAAAAACATTTCAATCTTTGTATGTTTTAAGCTTTAATAACCCATTTTCTCACCTCATCAACGAGATTAATTTTAAATTAATTACTAAAAATAATGTGTTTTTAATTTCTAAAAATTAATTTCATATTTTGAATAAATGATTCTAAATTATTTAAATATGTTTCTTTTATTTTTGGGCATATGAATAGTGAATTTAGTAATATTTTAATTACAGCGGTTAAGGGTAAATCAGGTCATTAAGGGTAAAAATAAAATTATAAAATTACCCCAACACTTGTAAAATTTTTATTTTATGAGATA
This sequence comes from Viscum album, assembly GCA_963277665.1. NCBI lineage: Eukaryota > Viridiplantae > Streptophyta > Magnoliopsida > Santalales > Viscaceae > Viscum > Viscum album. The sequence continues at coordinate 521,590,606 of OY728141.1, forward strand.
TTTTATAACAAAATCATACTTGGTTAGATTTTATGGCCTCTTGGAGCCACTTGAATGACTTTAAGGATTTTATAGTATTTTATTCTAAGAAATTCCCAAAATGTCTTACTTATGTTTCGAATTAGTATTAAATTTTTTATGTATGGTTATTAAAAATATATATTAGACTATAAATATTAATTTGAAATCTAAATTTTTTAAATACATTATGGTAATTTATTTAAATTTTTTAGGAAATAAATAATTAAATTAAATGGTGATATAATGGTGATGTAGTGATTACTTAATTAATAAGGGAATCAAATAAGTGATATTAAAAATATTAAAATAAATATAATATAATATAATTGATGCCATAAAATGATTTTATGGACAACTTTAACATGTTATTATTGATTTAATTGAGCTTTTTAGAAGATATCAAGTTTTTATGATATTTTTTAAAAGTCATCTATTGAATAATGTTTAAATTAATATTATTGATATTTAATATTTTATTAAATGATATAAAATTCATAAAAATATAAAATTAGGAAAAATTATTGGAATAAGGTTAATTGTCTCATAAATTATACATTTGGGGTAATTTTTTAATTTTATAGTAACTATATTAACACTTAAAGAGTAAAAATCCAAGTTGTCATGGTAAGAGTTAAAGTGTTTAACTAAGGGTTAAAGATAAAAGATAAGGATAATAATGTGACCTAAACTTGTATAAAAATTATTGGTAGAGAGGATTTATAACCATACTAATCTTATATTCTAAATAAATCACTTTGGTTCCATTTGTAATGTAAAATAAATTTATATTAATATAATAGTTTTATAGTTTCCAGAAGTACCTCTCACCTCAATTATAAAAGGACACCTCCTCCCTCACTTTCTCACACCACATTGAGCCTTCTAGATCGACCGAACCCTGAACAAATAAGATCCTAACTTCCCTATATTAATCCTATAAGACTTAAATTGGGAATAAATCCATACAAGGAATACTTTTGGTATAAACCAAAAGGAGTCACCGAAAAATGAGGTAACGTTCTTCGATGATCACTTTAGTTTTATTTATTTCACCACTCCTTCATTTAATATTATATAATTTTTATATAATAACATAACTATCTTAAAAATAATGATATGTTTTTATATTAAGGGTTCTATCTATACTTACAGACAATTCCATTTAATGGATAACGAACATACTATTTCTATTTATGATGAACTACCACCTCATGAAATGATGATTGTTTATTTTTCCTATACCACTTTTCATGGTTGGGAGTTATGATAGACACACTATTTTTATAATATATATATATATATATTTGATATTTATGTATTTATTCTTTTGGAATTATCTTATAACACATACCATTATACTTTCCATTTTGTGTAAATATGATAACATCTTTTGTGGAAGTGTGGACTACCGCCTCCTCAAAGAGACATGATTTGTTCACACTATACATGGAGCATATAAAGGATGGTTTTAATAAAAATATGAGATATATATGATAATTTAATTATAATATACATATATATCATTTAATTTTCATTTTTTTAATATGAAAAAATGAAACCAGCGTTTATGCATACATATGATCTACTGTCTCCATGAACGGTACAATTCATTTCTTATATCCAAATTTTATGGATTATTAAAAATAAATATATAATATTTAAATCATGGTTTAAATTCTTGATATGATTAAACCATGATCTAATTAATAGGAACAAAAAATAACAAGTCAAAAATTACTCGATAAACTAGGCAATTAACACCCGAAATAGTGAAAATAAAGAAAGAATGTTAACAAATGGGTAATAAGATATTATAAGATAAAAATATATTACATAATAAATATTAATATGGTTATTTAATAAGTTATTAACACTATTAAAACCATTATACACAAGGTTAAAATACAATCACCCAAAAGGAAACACAAGGTAAGGGTTAATTCCAAAATATCATTATTATTCAGGATTGTTTATATGTATCTATTAGGGAATATTTATCATGAATATCCATTTTTATTAAATATATTTCCTAAAATATTTTTAATTTTATCCTATAAATGTTTTAATTCTTTCAACCATGTTCTACTTTTTATAAAATTCTTTGAAAGGAATCTTTCTATCGTTTTCCAAACAAGGTACTTTATGACTTTATAAAAAAATACAGAAAAAATGTTTACTTTTAACTTATACGACATGAGTGGATTTTACCTCCATCATGATGCCCTAATGTTTTGAATATTTATTTACAAGTTTATAAGGTTATTTTTAAATAAAATATTTACTTTTATAAATAAAAATCATTTTAAATAAATGATTACGAAGTGGTAAGGGATTTCCTCTCAATTTCATTTCATTGAGGCATATTGTAATGTGATACACCTAGTTTCGTTTATATGGTGTATGAACTTACCTTAACATGTTATATCATGAATATCCTTATTTTCATGATATTATAAGTTTATTTTAACATTATTCTTCCTAGGAATTATGATACAAATGTTCGAAAGTGGTATGAGACACTTTGGAATGTTTATATATTATTTTCCTAAAAAATGTTTTAATGATATTTTAATGGTATTTCCATTCATCAACATTAACAAACATTGTTGTTACTTATCCTCCACTGTGGAATTATTGATAAATATATATTATTTATTCAATACATCTATTTTATAAGGCATAATTTTTATTTTGATTATTCAATATAAGGAATGCTTTGGATTGGAAATAACGGTTGGGCCTCAGAATTTATATTGCCCCTCAATGCATCGATAGGTTATAATGAGAAAAATAATTTATCCAAAGAAAAATAGTCTAAAAAATATTGTGAAAGGTCTTGACGGTATAGGTTTTTATGTTCCTCAGACATGACGTCTAATAATTAAGCATTTCCCTCATTTAAAATCAGTTATTATTTATCCACGAGTTTTTGCATTGACATATGTATGGATGTTTTTCATTATCAATTTATTGATTAAATGTCATGTGTTTCAGTTATTTACCTTCACATATTAATTATGCCTTATCTTTTTGTTTAAATAGAATGTTTGTTCAGTTAATTACCTTTCCATATTAATTTATTTATTATTGATTCTATTGTACTTACCCTTACTGAGAATTTGAGCTCACCCCTATTATATTTTCCCCAGGTTATGAAGAAAAATCCTTTGAATGAGTTTAAAGGAAGTTGATTATTTATTTTTATTATGTATCATGTTTGTATTTACTATTCACCAATGTATTATGGTTATCATGTATGTAATTTGGCTTTCCAAGACTGTTAAACTGATCAGTCCTTTAGGATTTGATTTCTTGTAATCATGCTAATGTAATAAAATAATTCACCGGCGTTGAGATTATACGGTCAGGGTGTTACAGTTGGTATCAAAGGAAGTTTTTTAATTACCTTAGAAACTAGATTTAGAAAAATTATATTAGGGAACATAACTCTATGATATAATTTATGATAAGTATAGAAAAACATACTAGAATTTTGGTAAGTTAGAGATTATGTGGGTATTTCAAGCAATAAATCCCCATCTAGATACTATATGTGGATGTGGTTCTGGAAACTATGTACATAGGGGTAACAACTTCAACAAGGTGCATCAGCCCTGACTTAGCATAACCTGGTATATGACAACATGCCTTACTACACACCTATAATGACACTCCTAGGGGATATACTTAAGACAATTCATTATTTCTTTACAATCCATTATGAATGATTTAAAATTAGTGATGTAACCAAAGTAACCAAATTTTATGATTTAGGATGCATAAATTTTTAATTTATATTGAGTGTTATACTATATTTGAAATTCATGATTCCATGATCTAATCTAGTATATTCCATTATTTGGAAATGGCTTGTGGAAGGACGAATGGTATCAATACTAATGGAAAATGTAGATATTTCACTTCTATGGAAACCAATATAGCTAGTTTTGGAATGGATAAAATTATGACCATACTAGGGCGTCTTAACCATGTTATGAAGAATAACCTTTCCCGAGTAGAGAAACCTATACCACAATGAGAATCTCTAATGTTGGATCGCTTTATGTAATAGAGGAACCCATAGTTTAGTGAGATTACTGACCCAATGGTGAATGAGTAGTGGATTAAGTCTCTAGAAAAGATATTTATGGAATTGGGATTTGGTGAAAATGAAAAGGATATACTTTCAGTGTATTATCTTAATGGAGATGCAGATCAATGGTGGTTGTTAATCCAGAATACTAGGGAGGAAAAAGAAATATAAATCATATAATTGAGAAATTTTAAGGATAAATTATTTGATAAATACTTCCCTCATGATCTAAAAATTGAAATGAAGATAAAGTTCCTTAGTTTAAATAAAACTTAAGAAGAAAGTGTTGTAGAGTATGAATCTACCTTTAATAGGTTATCAAGTTATGCTATAGATTTCATACGCAACACAGAATGTAATATTGACCATTTCTTTGAAGGAATTAATCCAAGTATTAGAGGGGAGATGGTGTCTCAATCCTTTTCTTCAAGCTATTAAATAGTTTTATGTGATATCAATATTTAGAAACAATTATCCAATTCTTTTATATTCAAAGGGAAGCAAGAGAATAAGATAAAGGAAGAGAAAATAATAGATAAATGGGAGAAGGGAAAGAAGTATTTTCCCAAATATGATAACTGTGAAAATAATCAACATAGGAAATGCTTGAAAGGATTGGGAGTATGTTATAAGTTCATATAGAAAGGTAACTAGGAAAAATAATGCTAAGGGAAGAAGGAAAATTATGTTATTTAGTGTTACAACTGTAAGTAGATGGGGAAATATGAAAATAAATGCCCCAAGCATCAAGGAAATATACCTTAGAAAAATTTAATGGATCAAGGTAAAGAATATGTTATTGACACAACCAAAGTGGAATAATTAATATGATTATGTATTTGGATCTATTAAATATGTTGTAAAATTATTTTATCGATGATGGTATCATCATATGAATTATGAAATATATAAGGATTATAATTAAATACTTTTTTTGTTTAGGATTTGAGATCATATGTTGAATGGTAACACGAAAAATGATTTGGTAGCATGTTAAACATTTTAGAAAACACATGGTTGATGGAATGAAAAACCTTAATATGTTCTGGATGATGATATAATGATGTTGGATAAAGAGAATATTTATATGGATAAAGTCAATTAGATACTACTAACTACTATGGGAATGATTATAAAGTGTTATATCATGATATTTTGGAAAGGTTAACCATTTATGAAATAATTTAAGTTTAAATATAGATGTGGTGTTAGAGGTTAATGTATTAGTTCAACCTATGATGAATCTTGTGCTAATAGATGAAGTATAAATAATTCAAGGCATAACCAAAGGATAATATTATTTTTATAGAAACATATATTTGATTATATTCTTAGTGAATAAAATAATTCATCAACTCTAGGGAAAAATATTATGGAACAAAAATGTTATCCATTTACTTTTATATCTAAGAAATCAATGGTCTTTTAACCGATCACATGATTTACAGTTTTGTAATGGTTAACTTTCTAATAACCATGTTCTCTATCATTATCCATCAGAATATGATCGTTATATTTCTATTCAATGTATATGTTTTCGCTTTCCACTAACAATTTCTTATTCTAAAGCCTAATTTTTTTGGCCTTATCATTTACCTTTCCCACTTATTATGAAGATGTGTTATGATCCCTATTTATGATGTGTTTTTTTTCCAATATATCTAAATCAGATTTATAATAAGTATTAAATTTTTTCTGTATGGTTATTAAGAATATATATTCGACTATAAATATTAATTGGAAATTTAAAATTTTTATCTACATCATGGTAATTTATTTATAATTTATAGGAAATAAATAATTACTTTAAATAGTGACACAATGATGATGAAATGATTACTTAATTAATAAGGGAATCAAATAAATGATATTAAAAATATTAAAATAAATATAATTTGATATAATTTATTCCATCCTTGAATTTTATGGATTAATTTTACATGTTATTATTGAGTTAATTGAGTTTTTTAGAAGATATAAAGCTGTTATGATATTTTTAAAAAGTCATGTATTGAATAGTGTCAAAATTTACATTATTGATATTTTAAAATAAATTATATTTTATTAAATGATATAAAATTTATAAAAATATAAAATTATGAAAAATTATTGGTATAAGTTTAATTGTTTCATAAATGATACATTTGAGGTTATTTTGGCATTTTATAGTAACTATATTAACCCTTAAAGAGTAAAAATCCAAGTTGTGATGGTAAGAGTTAAAGAGTTTAACTAAGGGTTAAAGACAAAAGATAAGGGTAATAATATGACCTAAAATTGTATAAAATTTATTGGTTAAGAGGATTTAGACCCATAATAATCTTATCTTATAAATAACTCACTTTGGATCTATTTTTAATATAAAATTAATTTATATTATTTTAATAGTTTTAGAGTTTCCAAAAGTACCTCTCACCTGAATTATAAAATAACTCCTCCTCCCTCACTTCCTCACACCACTTTGAGCCTTCTAGACCGACCAAACCCTAACCAAATAATCTTCCAACTTATCTATATTAATCCTAGAAGCCTCCATTTGGGCATAAATCCATACAAGGGATCCTTTTGTTATAAACTAAAAGGAGTTACCTGAAAACGAGGTAACGTTCTTCAATGATCGATTTAGTTTTATTTATTTCCACACTACTTAATTTATTATTATTTCATGTTTATATAATAAAATAAGTATCCTAAAAAAACTGATTTTTTTATATTAAGGGTTCAACCTAAACGTACGCACAATTCCATCTAATGGATAACGAACACACTGTTTCTGTATACGGCGAACTACCGCCTCACGAAACGATGATTGTTCATTTTTTACTTTACCACCTTTCATGGTTGGGTATTATGATGGAAATGATATATATATATATATATATGATATTTATGCCTTTCTTCTTCTAGAATTATTTTATAACACATACCATTATACTTTCTATTTTGTGTAAATACGATAACATCGTTTGTAGAAGTGTGGACTACTGCCTCCCCAAAACGACGTGATTCATTCACACTATACATGGAACATATAAAGGATGGATTTAGTAGAAATATGTGATATATATGAAATATATATGAAAATAGAGTTATAATATCCATATATATCATTTAATTTTCATTTTTTTAATATGAAAAAGAAATGAAAGTAGAATTCATGCGTACGTACGACCTACCATCTCCATGAACGGTACATTTCATTTCTTATCTCTAAATTTTATGGATTATTAAAAATACATATATAATGAATATATATACTATTCAAATCATGTTTTAAATTTTGGATATCATTAAACAATGATATAATTAACAGGAACAACAAATAACAAGTCAAAACTTACTCGAGAAACTAGGCAATTAACACCCAAAATAGTGAAAAGAATGAAATAATGTTAACAAACAAGTAATAAGATATTATAAGATGAATATATATGATATCATAAATATTAATATTGTTATTTAAATTTTTTTAACATGATTAAAACAATTATAAATAAGGTTAAAGAATGATTTCCAAAAGGAAATACAATATAAGGGTTAATTCTAACATCTCATTATTATTCGGGATTGTTTATACGTAAGTATCTACTGGGGAATATTTCATACATGTCCATTTTTCTTAAAGATATTTTCCAAATTATATTTACTATTATCCTAAAAATGTTTTAATTCTTTCACCCATGTTATAATTTTTATAAAATAGTTTGAAAGGAATCTTTCTATCATTTTCTAAACAAGGTACTTTATGATTTTTTCGATAAAAATACAGAAAGAATGTTTATTTTTAACTTATACGACATGAGAGGATTTTAGTACCGTCATGAAACCATAATGTTTTAAATATTTATTTACAATTTTACAAGTTTCTTTTCAAATATAATATTTTATTTTATAAATGCGTAGCCTTTTAAATAAATTATTACAAAGTGGTAAGGGATTTTATCTCAATTTCATTTAATTAAGGCATATTGTAATGTTATGCACCTAGTGTCTTTTCTATGGTGTATGTACTTCCCTTGAAAAGTTATATCATAAATATAATTATTTTCATGATATTATAAGTTTCATTTAACATTATACTTTATTGGAATTATGATGCAAATGTTTCAAAGTGGTATGAGAAACCTAGGAATGTTTATAGATTATTTTCCTCAAAAGTGTTTTAATGATAATTTAATGGTATTTCCATTAATTAAAATTAAAAAAACTTATTGTTTCTTAGCCTCCACTAATGAATTAATGATAAATCCACATTCTTTATTTAAAATGGTTATTTTATAAGGAATATTATTTATTTTTATTATTCAATATGAGGAATGCTTTAGACTGACAATGACGGGTGGGCCAAAGAATTTATATAGCCCCTCAATTCATCGATAGATTCTCATGAGACAAATAAGTTGGCCAAATCAGAATAGTTTAAACCATCTTGTGAAAGGTCTTGACGGTATATGATTCATATGACTCAGACATGACGTCCAATAATTAATCATTTCCCCCATTTAGACTCAGTTATTATTTATCCATGAGATTTTTAATAGATATATCTATGAATGTATTTAATTATTAGTTTATTGATTAAATGGAATGTGTTTCATTTATTTACCTTTCCATATTGATTATGTCTTATCTAGTTGTTTAAATGGAAGTGTGTTCAGTTACTTACCTTTCCATATTTATTTATTTATTATTTATTATTTGTACTTACCCTTACTGATCATTTTATATCATCCCTATTATATTTCTTTCCCTAGGTTATGAAGAGGGATCCTTTGAATGAGTTTCAAGGTTTCTGGTTATTTATTTTTATTATGTGTTATGTTAGTATTTCCTATTTCTTAATTTATTATGGTTATCATGTATGTAATATGGATTTCCAAGACTACTAAATTGACCACACCTTTGGTATTTTATTTCATGTAATCATGCCAATGTAATAAAATAATGCACTGGCTTCGGGCTTCTGGGTTCAGGGTATTACATAATCCCACATGGAAAACTAATGAAAATATCTCACAACAAATGAAATTTTCATAATAATATAATTTAAAAACAAAATTTCATGGTAAAAAAAAACAAAAAAACATTTAATTTGAAAAAAACACACCAAATTTCATAAATTTCCACTTTTTCAAATAAAATGAAAACAAATAACTGGTGATGTTCTTGTAAGGCTTGGCCTATCAATTAGTTCAGGAATATTTCTATAAACAAAAAACCTAAGACTAAAAAAAATATTATCCATGTATGAATATCACTTAGAATATTCCATGGTGGAATATGTTATACCCATACCACCCATCTTGTAATACCATGCATCTATATGGGTGATGGAATTTCTAGATAAATTGAATTTTTGAATTAGCAGATGGGATAGATTTTGATCCAAAGTCTAGAATAGAATTTGAATAGTTGGGACACCTCAAAAAGTGTTTTTTTGTACATGAAATGAATCTTAGATAGCAGGATTGAGGTTTGGGAGATCACTGGAGGGTGTCTAGACTTATGGGACTACACTTGAAACCACTGGGTAGTCGGTGGTTTAATATTGGCTAGCTGGTGGGGGTATTTGGGGGGGGGTAATCCTTATTTCCCCCCATGAGTATAAGAGGGGGGAACCCTTTCTCCCCATTAGTTTCTTGAGCATGAACCAGGGTTTGACCCCCTTCCCAATCCTTTATCCACCTTCATTTTGGGTGAGTTTGGGGAATGTTTACCAATGATTCTTGGTACATCTTCGACTCTGGTGACCTTAGTTGATCTTCTCCTCCTCCTATTCTAATTTTAAAATTTTAGCTAGTGTTTTGATGATAATTCCTCTATATCATGGTGGAATCAGTCGATTATGATGAGGGTTTCACTCTACCTAAGAATAGGAAACCCCAAGACACAATCCACACATAGTAACCCAATGATTTGATGAAGTATGTCACCGAAGTGATTTTTTAAGATTTTCACATAAAATTTAATTAAGTTGAGCTATGAATTGATGAAATTGTACATGTATTTAGCCTGGATCTATGCCTAGAGTCTAGTGAGGAGCTTCTATAGGTGTTTGTTTTCAATATTTACATGACAAGGTTTTGTAGTGAGTTTTTATATGAAGTGCCTAGATCAGTGTGAATCATTGGGGGAGGGGGTGAATCGGTGATCTCCTTAATTATTTTTACTAATTTATTCTTTTCAATTAAACCTCTATGTATGGTTAAAGTCTCAATACACTCTTCTTGTGCCTCTCAGCCTTACCTTGAATGATACTATAAATGTAAAGGCACTAAACACAAGGATTTACAAGGTTCGGTTCAAAGTCCCACTCCTTGCTGTGTTGGTTATTATCCCCAATACATATTCTCCACTATAATCTTATTATCAATTAAAATGGTCGATATAGAGTCCCACTATATCTCTCCTAAGTCCCACATGAGGTTCTTTATACTACTTCCCACAGTGTTACCAGAGTCCCATTGGTCTGTTTGAGAGTCCCACTGAAGACTTCTTCCTCCTAGCTTTCACAAGATATGCTTCTTGATTCACTGTGGATGGATCTTCTAATATTCCCTCATGAGCTTGCTGAATCACACTTGCTCATGAATCTATTCAATAATATTCAATAGCCTTTGATAAGGTCTGTTGTCCTTTCTCAATAACTCTTGATCACTTTTCTGATAAGTCCTCAGCTCAACAATGCTCGGACAATTATTCATTCTTCTAATGAAGACCCGACCTCACTTATATGTTTTAAAGTGGTGAAAACAACCTATTCTAAAATGAAAGAGTGATTCTTCACAATATTAGATTAGTCTTCCTTCTTGGACACTCAATTACTGAAAAATCAGATAGAATAAATTCTTTAATTATGTCTGGCTCCAGTCTTAAAACTCACTTACTTCATGCATGGATTGTATGGGATCCAATACCTCTTGTTTTTGGATATCTCAATGAATTCTCACATGTGCATGTTATTACAAATGATTTCATGCATGTGTCTCATGATTTTTCACATGCACTGTATTCCTTCTTGGTTTATTCTTTTTCAATATTTCCACACACAATCTCTTCCTTTAAGTGTCTTCATGTGTGCATGGGAATGCACGAATTCATGCACTCTTACCCCTTTTCTCATTCTTTTTCTTCTCACTTCTTTATTTCAAATGGGTATGATCCACTATTTGGCTTGTTCGGGTATCTCAAATCATGCATGTGCATCATGTATGCACTTTCCTTCTTCCACAAAGTGCCTTGGGTCCCTTATTCTTATCCAAGGGCATTGTATGTGTACACTATCCTTTACTTGTACTCACGCAAAGGGTGTGATCTTCTATAAACCCAAAGGTGTGTATCCTTTTTTATTTTTCTTTCTTCACATGCGCATACACTTTCCTTCTTATTCTTCTTGCCCACACAACCCGGATGAGTATATCAAGGATATACGTGGGTTCTTAGATGGATAGTGAAAACAAGTGAGAGTTCTCACCTCTTATTATTCATGTAAAACATGAAGCATGATTATTCTTCTTCATGCAAACCAGGGAGCATGGTTCTTGGTTCTATCTTTGGAAAGGTGCAACAAGGGAGCGTGTGCACCGAATGTTTACCCGTAGAAATACCTTCACTAAGAATGACAAGGGTTTATAAAAACCTATCGCGTGTTCGTGTTTTTTCTTCTCACAGAGGGTTTAGATCTCCTCTTTCAGGAACTAAGATGTTTTGTGGGTCTCTTTCATATAAGGGATTCACGAGACTCCTTCAGGAAAGAGATGCATGGAACCTCTTCTTCATGTATCTAGGCTACGCGGAAACCTCTGCTCCTTCACGTAGAAAAATATATGGCGTGCTCTGTTTCTTAGAAAAAAACACCCGAAGAGATGCGAATGGCAGAAACATATTTTGGCTTGGGGATAATTCTTTTATAGGCAGAGGATTCTCATTCAAATCAGTGTATATGGAATTAATATTGGTGATTTTAATGCTCTAGATATTTGTCTTTGAATATTTAAACCGTGGGATATGATTTCCCGAATTTCTCGGTTCGTTTGTCTTCAACGTGAGCTTCCTGATTTCTCGGTGTAATCCTTCACATACATACAAAGATAAATACATGAAGAGCTTCTTCTTGATCACTTGAGCAACATGATGTGGCCTTGCTTCTTCAGTTGCTTCGGCCATGTGTGATCTTCTTCATTTGTTGTATGCATGAAAATTTTAATGCATGCATGATATCGTGATGCTCAAATGATTAGAACGGGCTTGACCAGAGCTCAAATGATGGACAGAGTGGCGAGATCATCATTCACCTGGAGATCCTAGTTTACGGGTGGCGCGAGTGTTCTGGAGGTTGAAGAGAACCTCGGTGGAGGATATAGGACGATCCCAGTTTAATCATGCAACTCGTGATATTCATGGATGTATGTGATGCGCTGGATCGAGAGCATGCTGATCAGACAGTAGAGTAATATGCGGGATGAGATGAGTGTCCAGGATTAGTTCCGTGCTTTTAAAATTTCGTCCCACATCAAAATGGAGACACGAGATCTGTTCAGTTTATCAGTGAACTCTCCCCACCCTGATTCCATATTACTCCTATCCCCCCTCCGGTGCCACCCCACACCGGTTCTCTACGGGCACACTCTTAGCGCCCACTCTTCCTCCTTCGAGCGTTCTCCTAGAACCCACTATGCACTTGCCGCCCGAGTACACCACTGTGTGCTCACCTGTGAGCTTATACATGGCCCGCACTCTTGCCTCATGTGGGGCTAGCCTTGAGGGCTTCCCTCAAGCGCGGTTGACCCTCGGGTCCTGCACATTCTTAAGGACGTGGACCTCGACTAGCCTCTATGGTTGCCCCAATTTTTTAGTATAAAGGAATATAAAAAATAACTACTTAGTGTAAAACTAAGTATTCACAAATACAAAATTCCAAACCACCATTCCACTTTTTTCTTCTTTTGTTCTCTTTGGAATGAGAATTACAGAGATCTTCTCCAAAACATCATATTTATTTTCTTCTTAGATCATGAATTTAAAAGATCTTAAATATTTTGTTTTGATCCAATCATGGATGATTCATAGATAATTTATTCATTCCTCATGCATTAAGGCATAATATAAGGAATAATTATTGTGATTGATGTTTTCTCTTTTAAACACATGTCTTCTTATTTGTGGATAAACACAAAAAATCGTCTGATTTAGTCCACAAACTTCATCCAATTAGAAGATATTGGATGGATCTTCTAATTTCGTCATGAAATTAAGTATTGCATGGCCTTATTCTAATGTTGTAACAAAGTGTCTTCTAATGACACATGTCTTGGAACATAGGACCATTTCAACAGTCGTATGAGTTGTTTCCTCAATCTTAATCCATAATCAAAGTCGGATCTTCACTAAATTAATAACCTCACCACTTCAATAATTAGCACAACTTCCATCATCACCTTTTCATGCATATATTGACAAATTATTGAAAATTGAATCCTTATTGACTTTTTATTGACAACAAATGCAAAACCATTCTCTACAATCTCTCCCTTTGTATTTTTTTATCAATATTACTTAACCACACTTTGAATGGGTTAATATGTGTACCAATATTTTCTCCACCTTATTGGAAACCAAATGAAAAGGTGTTAGTGGGGTATCTTCAAAAACACGTTATACTACCTTTTAATAATATATTCTTGAGTATTATTGAGAGAGGGATGATTTCACATGGTTCACTTAGCAAAGAGACTTTAGTAAATCACCTCTAAGTCTACTTGGGCTAACCTGGTGTAGAAAAAAATAGAGTTATAACCATGGTATTCAATGATATCCATAAACAACCATTCATGTGACATCATGATCAAAATTTTATACAAGGGGTTGAAAATTATCATATTTATCAATGACATGATAAATCCTACACATAATTCACCAAACTTATTAGAAAGTTCAAGTACAAAGAAAAATCTCCCCCTTTCATCCCATCTTGTCATCAATTAAGCACTCCCCCTTAATTGACATGATAAATACAATTATGAACAAGGGATTAAAGTGTGATTGGAATACCTCAACTTCAACTTCTTGAGATGATATGAATTTCAAGGTTTGTCTTGACATAATCCTTGATATCATCTCCTTCATTTTTTCTCCCCCTCAAGGGGTGAACTCCCTTTGATTTTCCTTGGGGGAAAATAATCATCATATGACCTTCAAGATAATCATATAGATAATCTTCCACTATGGAACACCTAAAGTAATTAATAAATCATGAATAATGAGTCCAACTTGTAGTTATACACTTTTCTCTTCCAATTATCTTCTTGAGGACGAACTTAAAATTTAATTCCATGAAATGTAATCACATGTATTCAAAAAAAAATATAGGGGAATAATATGGAGCACTTTTCATATTCTTAATAGAAGCACTGGGGTTGAAAATTTTCTCTCAGCCCAAAAAGTCCATTCCTTGCAGATCTAAAGTGTCTGGTACTCTTCATGCTGGTGTTTCCTCTCTATTTGACATTTTGATCTTTAATTATCTGTATGGACCCTTTACTTCCGTTCACCTTCAAATTGTGTGGATTAGTTATATTTACTTCTAGCAGTAGTGAAGTAGCTTCCACTGGTGCATGTTCTTAAATTTTCAGCATCTCTATTTGGCCTCGTAAAACTGTTATAAATTTATTTACATGATGTCCAGATTTCTTGAACCTTCCACATAGTATTTGTGAGACAATTGGGTTGTCATGTGTTGACAACCTCTTATGAAATTCGAATTTTCCATCATGTGGAATGACCTTTTTCCCTTTTTCATTTTATTTAGCTAGTACTTCATATTATTCTCTTTGTATTTATCTAGAAATTTTTAATTGATTAGGACAGATAACTAAACACCCCTTAAAATTTTCAGATTTGGATCTTCCACATGGCTTATTCATTGTCTTCAAATTACCTTTATTAGGAAACTTATTAAGATTATCTTCAGGAATGTCTTCAGTCAATACCATATTCTTCTAGATTGATTCTCCCTTTAGTTTCAACTTTCTTTAATTAATTTTCTTGGATTGTTTGTAGTGATACTTGGTATTTCCTTTCTTTTAAAAATAGAAACATTTTTCTTTATTGAGATGAAATTCTTGTAATCTAGATTGAACTTCTTCTTGGGAATAATTTCTTTCACTATTTTCTTGACTTCATTGTATTGCATATTCCCAATGAAAGAATTTTCAACTCCTTTTTCTTTCTCCTACCATTTTTGTGGTCTATGATTCTTATCAACATATGCCTAAGGCATGGTTGGACTAAAACATAACACATCTTGACTATGACCACTTTTGTTTCAATTATCACATAAGTCTTCAAGATACTAAAATATATTCTTGATATACATATTATTCTTCATCTGTGTTTTCTACCTTTGATTTGCAGGATACTTCATTTCTTCACATCTAATTTCCCTGGATATAGGCCTTTTATAATTTTCATATGCTGACATATTATTCCAGAAATCATTGGCCTGATGCTCAAACATCCAGCAATACCAACAATAGCCAATAAATCTCCTTCTTTTTCTTGTAGTATTTCTCTGGCTAGATTTAGTGATTTGTTTTTTATGGAATTTTCTTTCTTTATTTGGGGCATCCATTTGGGAGTTTTTATTTTTAATAATCCCAATATACATCCTTGAAATTTTTATGGATGTATTAAATTTTTTATCAATGCACATATTCCCATATTTTATCTTTGAACCTGTACTTGCAGATGCAACTGCATTAGTAGAAATAAAAATAACTGGGTTATGGGATACCTTATTCTTGGAAGATGTTTCCATTGGATTAGAGGATGATATGATGTTCCTTTTGGAATCATATTCCTCAACACAAACTTTAGTGGCATCATCTCTTCTTTCAACTGTTTGGGAAGTTCCATCTTAGAGTGATCACTAATTCTTCAATTTCACCTCAAGCACTAAACACTTCATGTTGAGAGAGTTATTCTCATCCTAAACTGATCTCATCTTGATTTCCCAATTCTCCTTCATCTTTATCATTTTTTATTAATGTGTATTTTTTAATTATTGTAAAGAGATGTCAAGCTTCTTTACCTTGTTAGATTTGTCTTCTAGTTGAGCAGCTTTGAGTACCATAGAGACTTTGTAAATTTTTTCAAATGCATGGAAATATTCTACAATTACCATTTCAAATAATTATTTATCACAAATAATTCCCTACAAATATTTAGTAACTTGAGCATGTATTTCATTGCAAATAGAAATTGTTTCTTCATTTTCCTTCACTAGTTTTGTGAGAGTGTGGATATGCCAACCCTTTTAGACAATGCCTCATCCATGGAATCAACTTATTATTCCAGCTGTAGTTTTTCATCCTGAAGAGTACTAATACTTGTAGCAATGTGTCTTTAGACTTATCTAGGGACTTTATTTAGGTAATATTTGAGTGAAGTATGAAGATCACTAATTGATCTATCATCATCACAACTTTAGTAGGCTTTATCAGAAGTGTCATAATAATAAAAGGAATTATCACGTGTTGTACCTTTCAGATTACCTTCAGTAGAATGTGTCTCCCCATTATTAGTAATCTTATTATTCATATTCCTTGTCTGTTTGTTCTTTATGTTCATCTGAGTCTTGGAAGATATCTCCATTTTAGGTTTTTCACTCATCTCCTCAAATCTTCACTTCATAAAGACTCCCTTGGATCTTTTAGAGGTGACCTTCCCTCTGATACCAATTGAAGTGCCCAGATTAGTGTGAATCACTGAGAGGGGGAGGGGGTGAATTAGTGATCTCTTTAAATCTTTTTACTAATTGATTCTTTTCAATTAAACCACTATGGATGGTTAAAGCCTCAACCCACTATTCTCGTGTCTCTCGGCCTTACCTCGAATGATGCTATAAATGCAAAGGCACTGAAGACAAGGATTTATAGGGTTAGGTTTAAAGACCCACTCCTTGTTGTGTTGGTTATTCTCTCCAACATAGATTCTACACTATAATATTATTATCAATTAAAATGGTCGATACAGAGTCCCACTGTATCTCTCCTAAGTCCCACAAGAGGTTCTTTATACTACTTCCCACAATGTTTCCAGAGTCCCACTGGCCTGCTTCAGAGTCCCACTGAAGACTTCTTCCTCCTAGATTTCACAAGATATTCTTCTTGATTCACTATGGATGGATCTTCTGATCTTCCCTCACAAGATTGTTGAATCAAACATTCTTGTGAATCTCTTCATGAACCTCCAACAGCCTTTAATGAGGTTTTTTTTGGCCTTTCTCAATAACTCTTGATCTCTTTTTTGATCAGTCCTCAGCACAACAATGCTCGGGAAATTATTCCTTCTTCTGATGAAGATTCAGCCTCACTTATATGTGTGCAAGTGGTGTATAAAACCTCTTCAAGAATTAAAGTGTTATTCTTCACAATATCAGCTCAGTATGACTTCTTGGACACTCAATTACTGAAAAATATATTAGAATAACTTCTTTAATTATGTATGGATCTAGTCTCAAAACTCAATTACTTCATGCATGGATTCCTTGGGATCCAATAACTTTTGTATCTAGATATATCAATGAATTATCACATGTGCATGTGATTACACATGATTTCATGCATGTGTCTCATGATTTTTCACATGCACTTTATTCCTTCTTGGTTTTTTATTTCTCAATATGTCCACAGAATATTTTCCTTTAAGTGTCTTCACATGTTCATGGGCATGCACAAATGCATACACTCTTCCCCATTTTCTCCTTACCTTTCTTATCACTTCCTTCTTTCTTCCAAATGGGTGTGATCCACTCTTTTTCTTGTTCGAGTATCTCAAATCATGAATGTGCATCATGAATATGCATCATGAATGAACTTTCCATATTCCACAAAGTGCCTTAGGTCCCTTATTCTTCTCCAAGGGAAGTGTATGTGTACACTATTCTTTACATGTTCTCACGCAAAGGGTGTGATATTCTACAAACCCAAAGGTGTGTATCCTTATTTCTTTTGATTTATTCACATGCACACACAGTGTCCTTCTTCTTCTTCTTTCCCACACAACCCGAATGAGTATATCAAGGATATATATGGGTTCTTGGATGGATAGTGAAAACAGGTGAGAGTTCTCACCTCTTATTCTTCATGAAAAATAAGAAGCATGGTTATTCTACTTCATGAAAATCAGGGATCATGGTTCTTGGTTATATCTTTGTGAAGGTGCAACCCAGGTGCGTGTAAACCAGTTGTGTACCCATAGAAATACCTTCACTAAGAATAAAGAGGGTTTATAAAAACCTATCGCATGTCCATGTTTTTTCCTTAGCACAGAGGGTGAGGATATACTCTTTCATGAACCAAAATGGTTTTCGGTTTTCATTCGCACACAGTATGTATGGGACTCCTTCATGTTATAGATGTGAAAAACCTATTCTTCATGTATCTAGGCTGTGCAGAAACCTCTGCTCCTTCGTATAGCAAAACAAATATGGCATGCTCTATTTCTAAGAAACACGAACACCCGAAGATATGTGAATGGTAGAAACATATTTTTGCTAAGGGATACTCCTTTTATAAGTAAATTATTCTCATTCAAATCTGCATATATGGCATGAAGATCAGGGGTTTGAATGCATGCGATCTTTGGATTAGAATATTTCCACCGTGGGATATGATTTCACGAATTTCTAGGTTCATTTCTCTTCAACATAGGCTTTCTAATTTTTCAGGATAATCCTTCATGTACATGAAAATAGGAACACATGCAGATATTCTTCTTGATTGCTCGAGCGACATTACATGGACTCACACCTTCAGTTTCTTTGGCCATGTGCGATCTTCTCCATTTGTTGCATGCATTGTAACACCCCAAGATTTCATAGTGTGTTATTTCTTCAAGATAATTTAATAACTTGCACTACACGCAACACCGAGTTCAATTACACCATGACTTACCAAAAAAAAGCCATTAAAAGAGGTCATAAATAGTATTAACTAAATTTTAAACTTTATAATTTTAGAATCCATATTATGAGTTTCTTAGTCATAATGCAAGAACAGATTCATTTTCAGTATTGCACTTTTATCAAATTTTGATAGTGAAACCTTTTTAAATACAATATTTTAAACTTTTTGACTAAATGGAGACATCAAAAAATTTAAAATGAAATTTCCCAAGCTTCCACGGTACGCTTTCCTTTGAATAAAACAGTAGCGTGTGTTGTACGCAACTTCGAGTTTTAACACACACCACAACCAATCAAACTGGCCGTTATGAATAGTAATACCTAAATTTTGAAATAATATATATTTTATATTTTTAAATGGACTTCATTTTTGGATTCGGAATATCGAATTTAGCCTAAGGTGAAATTTTGGTACTTTTCGGATAACTTTCATATTTTGATGAATAGTGAAAATTACTAAATTTTAATTAAAAACAACTTTTTTAATCAAAATAATTAATAGTGATAAATTATGAATTTGAGTGGTTTTAAAGTATATTTAGAATATATTTTTACCATTTAATATAATGTTGGTCATTGGAAATAATTTTACAATTAAACCGAACATAAACAAGTGTCAATCTTTTGATAGTTATTATCTCTTAAAAACACGCTTTTTGTTTTGACAGCGGGAATTAATTTTAAATTAATTTCTGCCACTTCTGTGTTTTGAATTTAGGAAAATGGATTCCATATTTGGAATCAGGATATTCAAATTGTGTAAATAGGTAACTTTTATTTTTAGACATTTTGAATAATTACTGCGGTAAATATTTTATTTACCATGGTTAAGGCTAAATCAGGTAAATAAGGGTTAAAAAATAATATTATAATAATACTAAATTACCCTAAAACGTGTCTTAACCCTATTGGTTGATAAATGGTCGACCATGGGAATCTTTGGGTCTATTTTGGGACCCCATGGATCCACTTGTAAGTGACAATGACACTTTATTTTAATTAAGTTAAAATGAATACAAAAATGACACAAGCATATATCTTTTCGAAAAACAATTGTTACATAGGGTTATACATGTTGGAGTTTCGATTATAAATATTCATTAGAAATCTAAAAAGATTTCCTACATAATTATATTTTATTTATAATTTTTAGACATTAAATAATATATTTTATTTATGACACAATGATGATGCAGTAATTACTATAATAGTGAAAAATTAAAATAATTGATATTATAAATACCAAAATAAATATAATATGAAACTTTTAATGAATTAAACTAATTTTATAGGATAATATGATATATTAGGATTGATTTAATTGACTTTGTTAGAAGTAATAAATCTGTTATGAGTTTCACAAAAATCAACTATTGAATAGTGTCAAAATTGACATAAAAGAGTTTTTAAAACAAATATTATATTATTAATTGATATTAAATTTCTAAAAATCTAAGGTTCGGCCAAGAGACTTATATAATGATAGTTGTATCATTAATGGACCACTTTTGGGTCACTTGGATGTATATAGTAAGTTTATTAACCATATTATATAAAAATACAAAGAGACATTGTAAAAGTGAAACTAATTAACTTAGAGTTAATACTTAAAGATAAGGTTAATATAAGTACCCAAACCTGTCTAAATTATATTGGTTGAGTGGTTTTCGACCTATCCCCACCTTAACATTTGAATAATCATCTTTGGAGCCTTTAGAAATCGAATATGAATTTATTATAAATTAATATTTCTATCTTTTCCAAAGGTGCCCCTCACCCCTCTTATAAAAGGGCACTCCTACTTCTCATT
Organism: Viscum album; assembly: GCA_963277665.1. Lineage (NCBI taxonomy): Eukaryota > Viridiplantae > Streptophyta > Magnoliopsida > Santalales > Viscaceae > Viscum > Viscum album. The sequence goes on from OY728141.1 coordinate 521,611,495, forward strand.
TCTTCACACCTTCAAAGCCTTTTGGTTCGGCCAAACTCTGCCCAAATACTCTCCCAACATCCCTCACTACAACCTAGAGGCCTTGGTTTGATCAGAAAGCCAACCTAAGGAGCCCTTTTGATCAAATCAAAAGGAAGAACCCGAAGAAGAGGTAATGATTTCACCACCCTTCTCCAAGTTCATTTCTTCTTCCACTTCTTCTTCCTTTGTTCTTACCATTCTAAAATAATAACTCCAGTATCTCACATATACTGTGATGTTATTATAAATATGGTACAATCATATTCAGTATTCTATCTACCCTTTTAATAACATGTCACCATACGTGCGTACGTACGGCTTACCGTCTCCACGTCGTGGTGTAATTGTTATTCAATATAATATTATTTGAATGGGTATAATAATGATGTGTAACTCATGTAAATAATAAATATAACATGTTAATGATTCTGTATATATGATATACCATCCATTTATATATTATTTTAATATCAAAAGAATGATATTGTCGCTCGTGCGTACGTACGGACTACCGTCTCCACGAACGCGATGAGATTCATTCTCCATCGTATCCATTCAAGTATAATTATCATTTGATGATTTAAAAATGATGTTTAAGGACTGTATATAATTCTGGATATGAATAAGATACAACAAACATGGCTTATGTAACAAAACATATAAAAGAAAATGAGTAAGTTAACTCCCGAAACGACGATAATTCTAAGATATTATTAACAAATCAATGTTAAAAGATCATATATGATATCATATTAATATATATGATTCTTGTATAATATAATAACAACTATTTCACCATTATACAGGAGGTTAACCTACCCCAACCAAGGAAAAGTACAAGGTAAGGGTTATTTCACAATCTCTTCATTATCCGAGGTTGTTTATACGTAATAATCTACTGGGATCTCTTTATCATCCACATCCATGTTTTCTTAAAAATGAATTTCAAAACATTTTTACTATTTACAAGAATATGGGTTTAAGTCATTTATACCCTTGTTTGACTTTTTATAAGAGGTTTATAAAGGAATCTTTCCGTCGTTTTCAAAACAAGGTCCTTTTTAACCTTTTCGACAGAATTGAGGTAAGAATGTTTTTTTTAACTTATACGGCGGGTGCGGTTATTTTCCGCCGTTATAAAATCGTCGAAGCTTTCCATACAAGCTTATAAGAATATTTTCAATGAAAATGTTTTATTTTATATGTATCTTAAATGATTTTAAAATAAAAGGAGATACTTATTTAAAAATAATTTTGATTTCATCTATGTCAACATCCTTTGATGGATTTTAAGATTATTTGAAGTTGATTTATGATGATACAAAAATTCTATATTGTATTGAAGGTTTTGTGATATGTTTGACTGTGGATGTGCTATTTTTATACCATTCATAGTTTATGGTGAAATTATTGACATTTCGTATGCTAGTTTTAATACGAATGTTTATGTTATGTTTAAACCTTTTCATATGGGAATGCATTGGAATTAATAAGTGACGGGTGGAGCCCGCTATAGCTCCTCGATGCATCGGTAGGTCTCATGAGACAAACTAGTGTCTTGGCACAAGGCCTTGACAAAATCTTATTTGTAGTCTTGGCACGAGGCCTTGGCTATGTGGTTATGATAGTCTGGCATTATGCATTCCAACATTATGAAAGTGGTTATTGATTTTTGCATGTGATTATTCGATTAGTAGAATATCCATGTGAATAAGTAAATGGCATTATTTCATTTTATTTATGCCATACCATGTTGAAAGTTCATATTTAAAAGGCTTTTGTTTTAGTTATACATTGCCTTAAATGTTTATTCTCTCCGCTATATTGTTATCCTTACTGGGCATTTGAGCTCACCCCTTTTCTATGTTTTATTTTTCCCAGGATGTGAAGAAGTAAGTTATGAATGACCTGCAGGGATTTTATGAGGGGTTAATAGTGTGGATTGTGGAAACATTATGTTGTTGTAGTAGTTTTTCATTTTATGATGTAATGTAAAACTTATGAATATATCTAGTGTTTCCAAGGCTACTAAACCAATCGGTCTTTCGGGATTTGATCTTTCTTGTGATCATGCCAATGTTATGTAATAATGCACCGACTCTGGGTAGCTGGGGTCGGGGCGTTACAGTTGGTATCAGAGGAAGTTTAGTACAAACCTTGGAAGCTAGATTTAGATAAACTCTGATTAGATCACGTAGACCTAAGATGAACTTTGAGGATTAGTATAGAAGAACTTCCTAGATTTTTGGTATTGTAGAGATTTTGTGAGTTTTCCGAGCAATACATCCCTGTCTGGATACGAGCAGGTAGAGGCGGATCTGGCACAGATTTACCTAGGGGTAAAACCCGAAAACACCGCTTTGAGCTAGACTCGAACGGGAACTGGTGCACGACAACGGGCCTTGCTGCACTCTTGGTTACGACACTCCCGGGGGATATGCTTAGGATAACTCTCATTTTCTTTACAAATCATTTTGAAGGGTTTATGAGTATATACTTCCTTAAAGAAAACATTCTTATGATTATGGATTATATCCATAAATAGTTCAATTTATGTTAAGTGTTTTATAAGTATGGGATTATGTATTTTGATTCATAAACTGATCTAGTTTATGCCATTGTTTAGAAATGGTGCCCAGTAGAAGGAATGAGAACTCCGGAAATGCACATGATCCAAAGAGAAGGAAGGATCATATCTTTCATGGTCTTAAGCTAGAATTTATAAGAGAAATAGTCTCCCATGTATTATCATCATATGAAGAAATAATATCATGTATTGATAAGATAAGTAAAGAGATTACTGAGTCCTATGGCTTTGAAGGGAAGCAAGAGAAGAAAAGGATAGAAGAGAGAAAGATGGATAAAGGGAAGAGGGAAAAGAATAATTTTCCCATATATGGTAACTGTGGAAAGAAACACCCTGGAACTTGCCTGAAAGGAATGGGAGTTTGTTATAAGTGTGGAGGAAAAGGGCACAAAGTACGTGACTGCAAGGGTAAGAAAATGGTTTCAAATGTACAATGCTTCATTTGAAAGGAGTTTGGACACTACGCGAACCTATGTCCCAGTCATCAGACTATGACGCAAATGATGCTATTGGATAATAATCAAGTTATGATACTACCACAGATGAAGAGGAATTGAGTGTTGTATCAACAATGTACTTGTTATAATAATTATGGAGTATATAAGGATTGTACTGCAGTACTATTTCATTAAGGACTTGAGATTGTGTGGAACAAAGAAAAGTGACTCAATAGCAGGATAAATTTTTGGAAAATATATGGTTGAGAGAATGATAAACCATAATATAGTTCTGATACCGAGGTAGTGATTTTTGAATAATACATGATTATTTTGGAAAAAATATATTGGATATTCTTGACTACCTTGGAACTGATTAATGATTTGTATATTCCATCATTGTTGGGGTTTAAAACATTTTTGGATTGATGAAGTATATCCAGCATTCTATATGGAATAAGGGAGCATGAATGTAATCAATAAGGAATATGGTAATACATGATGAAGGTATTCATATGCTATTACGGGGTAAAAAGGATCTATATTATGTTTACCTTCCTTATAAATGTTAGACTGTGAGTTTGGACAGAAGTATTTTGGATAGTTCTAGTTTGGATTATTTTGGATTACCATAAAAGGACAACCCGGAGGTCGGGCGACAACCCGTCGCGTCCGGCAAGGCTGCGAGACTTGAACCCGCAAACGAAGGGAGACAAGGGTGTATCACCTACCACTGGACCATGAGATGTCCTGAATTAAATAATGTAGTTTTTATTAAAAGATCATGTAGATGAATTATAAATTTGTTTATTTTGGAACCCTATACGAATAGTGTAAATAGAATTTTTTTTACATTCTATTATCTTTTAGAGTGAAAGATGAGTTTGTGGTAGAAATTTATTAATGGATAAAACTCTAATTATAAAGTAAGTATATCTCCTTATGATCTTAGCCAATCTCATAAATAAATTCCTCAATATTAAGAAAAGCAACTTTGAACAAAAATGTCTTCCTAGATGGTACCTTAAATCATCACTAATTTATGGCTTTGGGATTGTTGGCCTTTTTATAGCCATGTTCTCTACCACTCTCCATCAGATAATTGATGGTTAGATTTTTCTTCCATATCCATATTTTCTTACATGGAACCCTAGTATGTGTTATTTTCGGTAATCTTCATACTTTCGACTCTTTATTTTAAATAGAGGCCTCGTTAATTCATTTTTCGATGTGGGATTTCAACTAAGATATTTTGAAACGTCAAAAATGTGTTATCCCAATACCCTATATTTTGTTGAACCGGTGGTACTTCAAATCATCATAGATTGATGAGTTTAAGGACCTAAATTATACACTTGTTTGTGATTGATGACCTCAATCACTACCTATAAATATTTACGTTTTTCCTCCGATTATATGTCTCTAATTGCCACCAATGTTCTCCTAATCAAGATCATAATTTGGTGGTGACCCTTTCATTTCTCTTTTCCTCATATTAAGACTAAATTTTAGTAACCTAATTTCCGATGTGGGTTTTCCCACAAATATATTTTCTATTTTCAACCTTTTATTTTCAAAGAACAATTTCAAATTGCGAGGACGCAATTTATTGAAGGAGGGGAGAATGTGACACCCCAAGATTTCATAGTGTGTTATTTCTTCAAGATAATTTAATAACTTGCACTACACGCAACACCGAGTTCAATTGCACCATGACTTACCAAAAAAAAGCCATTAAAAGAGGTCATGAATAGTATTAACTAAATTTTAAACTTTATAATTTTAGAATCCATATTATGAGTTTCTTAGTCATAATGCAAGAACATATTCATTTTCAGTATTGCACTTTTATCAAATTTTGATAGTGAAACCTTTTTAAATACAATATTTTAAACTTTTTGACTAAATGGAGACATCAAAAAATTTAAAATGAAATTTCCCAAGCTTCCACGGTACGCTTTCCTTTGAATAAAACAGTAGCGTGTGTTGTACGCAACTTCGAGTTTTAACACACACCACAACCAATCAAACTGGCCGTTATGAATAGTAATACCTAAATTTTGAAATAATATATATTTTATATTTTGAAATGGACTTCATTTTTGGATTCGGAATATCGAATTTAGCCTAAGGTGAAATTTTGGTACTTTTCGGATAACTTTCATATTTTGATGAATAGTGAAAATTACTAAATTTTAATTAAAAACAACTTTTTTAATCAAAATAATTAATAGTGATAAATTATGAATTTGAGTGGTTTTAAAGTATATTTAGAATATATTTTTACCATTTAATATAATTTTGGCCATTGGACATAATTTTACAATTAAACCGAACATAAACAAGTGTCAATCTTTTGATAGTTATTATCTCTTAAAAACATGCTTTTTGTTTTGACAGCGGGAATTAATTTTAAATTAATTTCTGCCACTTCTGTGTTTTGAATTTAGGAAAATGGATTCCATATTTGGAATCAGGATGTTCAAATTGTGTAAATAGGTAACTTTTATTTTTAGACATTTTGAATAATTACTGCGGTAAATATTTTATTTACCATGGTTAAGGCTAAATCCGGTAAATAAGGGTTAAAAAATAATATTATAATAATACTAAATTACCCTAAAACGTGTCTTAACCCTATTGGTTGATAAATGGTCGACCATGGGAATCTTTGGGTCTATTTTGGGACCCCATGGATCTACTTGTAAGTGATAATGACACTTTATTTTAATTAAGTTAAAATGAATACAAAAATGACACAAGCATATATCTTTTCGTAAAACAATTGTTACATAGGGTTATACATGTTGGATTTTCGATTATAAATATTCATTAGAAATATAAAAATATTTCCTACATAATGATATTTTATTTATAATTTTTAGACATTAAATAATATATTTTATTTATGACACAATGATGATGCAGTAATTACTATAATAGTGAAAAATTAAAATAATTGATATTATAAATACCAAAATAAATATAATATGAAACTTTTAATGAATTAAAATAATTTTATAGGATAATATAATATATTAGGATTTATTTAATTGACTTTGTTCGAAGTAATCAATCTGTTATGAGTTTCACAAAAATCAACTATTGAATAGTGTCAAAATTGACATAAAAGAGTTTTTAAAACAAAATTATATTATTAATTGATATTAAATTCCTAAAAATCTAAGGTTCGGCCAAGAGACTTATATCATGATATTTGTATCATTAATGGACCACTTTTGGGTCACTTGGATGTAAATAGTAAGTTTATTAACCATATTATATAAAAATACAAAGAGACATTGTAAAAGTGAAACTAATTAACTTAGAGTTAATACTTAAAGATAAGGTTAATATAAGTACCCAAACCTGTCTAAATTCTATTGTTTGAGTGGTTTTCGACCTATCCCCACCTTAACCTTTGAATAATCATCTTTGGAGCCTTTAGAAATTGAATATGAATTTATTATAAATTAATATTTCTATCTTTTCCAAAGGTGCCCCTCACCCCTCTTATAAAAGGGCACTCCTCCTTCTCATTTATTGACACCTTCAAAGCCTTTTGGTTCGGCCAAACTCTGCCCAAATACTCTCCCAACATCCCTCAATACAACCTAGAGGCCTTGGTTTGATCAGAAAGCCAACCTAAGGATCCCTTTTGATCAAATCAAAAGGAAGAACCCGAAGAAGAGGTAATGATTTCACCACCCTTCTCCAAGTTCATTTCTTCTTCCACTTCTTCTTCCTTTGTTCTTACCATTCTAAAATAATAACTCCAGTATCTCACATATACTGTGATGTTATTATAAATATGGTACAATAATATTCAGTATTCTATCTACCCTTTGAATAACATGTCACCATACGTGCGTACGTACGGCTTACCGTCTCCACGTCGTGGTGTAATTGTTATTCAATATAATATTATTTGGATGGGTATAATAATGATGTGTAACTCATGTAAATAATAAATATAACATGTTAATGATTCTGTATATATTATATACCATCCATTTATATATTATTTTAATATCAAAAGAATGATATTGTCGCTCGTGCGTACGTACGGACTACCGTCTCCACGAACGCGATGAGATTCATTCTCCATCGTATCCATTCAAGTATAATTATCATTTGATGATTTAAAAATGATGTTTAAGGACTGTATATCATTCTGGATATGAATAAGATACAACAACCATGGCTTATGTAACAAAACATATAAAAGAAAATGAGTAAGTTAACTCCCGAAACGACGATAATTCTAAGATATTATTAACAAATCAATGTTAAAAGATCATATATGATATCATATTAATATATATGATTCTTGTATAATATAATAACAACTATTTCACCATTATACAGGAGGTTAACCTACCCCAACCAAGGAAAAGTACAAGGTAAGGGTTATTTCACAATCTCTTCATTATCCGAGGTCGTTTATACGTAATAATCTACTGGGATCTCTTTATCATCCACATCCATGTTTTCTTAAAAATGAATTTCAAAACATTTTTACTATTTACAAGAATATGGTTTTAAGTCATTTATACCCTTGTTTGACTTTTTATAAGAGGTTTATAAAGGAATCTTTCCGTCGTTTTCAAAACAAGGTCCTTTTTAACCTTTTCGACAGAATTGAGGTAAGAATGTTTTTTTTAACTTATACGGCGGGTGCGGTTATTTTCCGCCGTTATAAAATCGTCGAAGCTTTCCATACAAGCTTATAAGAATATTTTCAAAGAAAATGTTTTATTTTATATGGATCTTAAATGATTTTAAAATAAAAGGAGATACTTATTTAAAAAGAATTTTGATTTCATCTATGTCAACATCCTTTGATGGATTTTAAGATTATTTGAAGTTGATTTATGATGATACAAAACTTCTATATTGTATTGAAGGTTTTGTGATATGTTTGACTGTGGATGTGCTATTTTTATACCATTCATAGTTTATGGTGAAATTATTGACATTTCGTATGCTAGTTTTAATACGAATGTTTATGTTATGTTTAAACCTTTTCATATGGGAATGCATTGGACTTAATAAGTGACGGGTGGAGCCCGCTATAGCTCCTCGATGCATCGGTAGGTCTCATGAGACAAACTAGTGTCTTGGCACAAGGCCTTGACAAAATCTTATTTGTAGTCTTGGCACGAGGCCTTGGCTATGTGGTTATGATAGTCTGGCATTATGCATTCCAACATTATGAAAGTGGTTATTGATTTTTGCATGTGATTATTCGATTAGTAGAATATCCATGTGAATAAGTAAATGGAATTATTTCATTTTATTTATGCCATACCATGTTGAAAGTTCATATTTAAAAGGCTTTTGTTTTAGTTATACATTGCCTTAAATGTTTATTCTTTCCGCTATATTGTTATCCTTACTGGGCATTTGAGCTCACCCCTTTTCTATGTTTTATTTTTCCCAGGATGTGAAGAAGTAAGTTATGAATGACCTGCAGGGATTTTATGAGGGGTTAATAGTGTGGATTGTGGAAACATTATGTTGTTGTAGTAGTTTTTCATTTTATGATGTAATGTAAAACTTATGAATATATCTAGTGTTTCCAAGGCTACTAAACCAATCGGTCTTTCGGGATTTGATCTTTCTTGTGATCATGCCAATGTTATGTAATAATGCACCGACTCTGGGTAGCTGGGGTCGGGGCGTTACAGTTGGTATCAGAGGAAGTTTAGTACAAACCTTGGAAGCTAGATTTAGATAAACTCTGATTAGAGCACGTAGACCTAAGATGAACATTGAGGATTAGTATAGAAGAACTTCCTATAATTTTGGTATTGTAGAGATTTTGTGAGTTTTCCGAGCAATACATCCCTATCTGGATACGAGCAGGTAGAGGCGGCTCTGGCACAGATTTACCTAGGGATAAAACCCGAAAACACCGCTTTGAGCTAGACTCGAACGGGAACTGGTGCACGACAACGGGCCTTCCTGCACTCTTGGTTACGACACTCCCAGGGGATATGCTTAGGATAACTCTCATTTTCTTTACAAATCATTTTGAAGGGTTTATGAGTATATACTTCCTTAAAGAAAACATTCTTATGATTATGGATTATATCCATAAATAGTTCAATTTATGTTAAGTGTTTTATAAGTATGGGATTATGTATTTTGATTCATAAACTGATCTAGTTTATGCCATTGTTTAGAAATGGCGCCCAGTAGAAGAAATGAGAACTCCGGAAATGCACATGATCCAAAGAGAAGGAAGGATCATATCTTTCATGGTCTTAAGCTAGAATTTATAAGAGAAATAGTCTCCCATGTATTATCATCATATGAAGAAATAATATCATGTATTGATAAGATAAGTAAAGAGATTACTGAGTCCTATGGCTTTGAAGGGAAGCAAGAGAAGAAAAGGATAGAAGAGAGAAAGATGGATAAAGGGAAGAGGTAAAAGAATAATTTTCCCATATGTGGTAACTGTGGAAAGAAACACCCTGGAACTTGCCTGAAAGGAATGGGAGTTTGTTATAAGTGTGGAGGAAAAGGGCACAAAGTACGTGACTGCAAGGGTAAGAAAATGGTTTCAAATGTACAATGCTTCATTTGAAAGGAGTTTGGACACTACGCGAACCTATGTCCCAGTCATCAGACTATGACGCAAATGATGCTATTGGATAATAATCAAGTTATGATACTACCACAGATGAAGAGGAATTGAGTGTTGTATCAACAATGTACTTGTTATAATAATTATGGAGTATATAAGGATTGTACTGCAGTACTATTTCATTAAGGACTTGAGATTGTGTGGAACAAAGAAAAGTTACTCAATAGAAAGATAAATTTTTGGAAAATATATGGTTGAGAGAATGATAAACCATAATATAGTTCTGATACCGAGGTAGTGATTTTCGAATAATACATGATTATTTTGGAAAAAATATATTGGATATTCTTGACTACCTTGGAACTGATTAATGATTTGTATATTCCATCATTGTTGGGGTTTAAAACATTTTTGGATTGATGAAGTATATCCAGCATTCTATATGGAATAAGGGAGCATGAATGTAATCAATAAGGAATATGGTAATACATGATGAAGGTATTCATATGCTATTACGGGGTAAAAAGGATCTATATTATGTTTACCTTCCTTATAAATGTTAGAGTGTGAGTTTGGACAGAAGTATTTTGGATAGTTCTAGTTTGGATTATTTTGGATTGCCATAAAAGGACAACCCGGAGGTCGGGCGGCAACCCGTCGCGTCCGGCAAGGCTGCGAGACTTGAACCCGCAAACGAAGGGCGACAAGGGTGTATCACCTACCACTGGACCATGAGATGTCCTGAATTAAATAATGTAGTTTTTATTAAAAGATCATGTAGATGAATTATAAATTTGTTTATTTTGGAACCCTATACGAATAGTGTAAATAGAATTTTTTTTACATTCTATTATCTTTTAGAGTGAAAGATGAGTTTGTGGTAGAAATTTATTAATGGATAAAACTCTAATTATAAAGTAAGTATATCTCCTTATGATCTTAGCCAATCTCATAAATAAATTCCTCAATATTAAGAAAAGCAACTTTGAACAAAAATGTCTTCCTAGATGGTACCTTAAATCATCACTAATTTATGGCTTTGGGATTGTTGGCCTTTTTATAGCCATGTTCTCTACCACTCTCCATCAGATAATTGATGGTTAGATTTTTCTTCCATATCCATATTTTCTTACATGGAACCCTAGTATGTGTTATTTTCGGTAATCTTCATACTTTCGACTCTTTATTTTAAATAGAGGCCTCGTTAATTCATTTTTCGATGTGGGATTTCAACTAAGATATTTTGAAACGTCAAAAATGTGTTATCCCAATACCCTATATTTTGTTGAACCGGTGGTACTTCAAATCATCATAGATTGATGAGTTTAAGGACCTCAATTATACACTTGTTTGTGATTGATGACCTCAATCACTACCTATAAATATTTACGTTTTTCCTCCGATTATATGTCTCTAATTGCCACCAATGTTCTCCTAATCAAGATCATAATTTGGTGGTGACCCTTTCATTTCTCTTTTCCTCATATTAAGACTAAATTTTAGTAACCCAATTTCCGATGTGGGTTTTCCCACAAATATATTTTCTATTTTCAACCTTTTATTTTCAAAGAACAATTTCAAATTGCGAGGACGCAATTTATTGAAGGAGGGGAGAATGTAACACCCTAAGATTTCATAGTGTGTTATTTCTTCAAGATAATTTAATAACTTGCACTACACGCAACACCGAGTTCAATTGCACCATGACTTACCAAAAAAAAGCCATTAAAAGAGGTCATGAATAGTATTAACTAAATTTTAAACTTTATAATTTTAGAATCCATATTATGAGTTTCTTAGTCATAATGCAAGAACATATTCATTTTCAGTATTGCACTTTTATCAAATTTTGATAGTGAAACCTTTTTAAATACAATATTTTAAACTTTTTGACTAAATGGAGACATCAAAAAATTTAAAATGAAATTTCCCAAGCTTCCACGGTACGCTTTCCTTTGAATAAAACAGTAGCGTGTGTTGTACGCAACTTCGAGTTTTAACACACACCACAACCAATCAAACTGGCCGTTATGAATAGTAATACCTAAATTTTGAAATAATATATATTTTATATTTTGAAATGGACTTCATTTTTGGATTCGGAATATCGAATTTAGCCTAAGGTGAAATTTTGGTACTTTTCGGATAACTTTCATATTTTGATGAATAGTGAAAATTACTAAATTTTAATTAAAAACAACTTTTTTAATCAAAATAATTAATAGTGATAAATTATGAATTTGAGTGGTTTTAAAGTATATTTAGAATGTATTTTTACCATTTAATATAATTTTGGTCATTGGACATAATTTTACAATTAAACCGAACATAAACAAGTGTCAATCTTTTGATAGTTATTATCTCTTAAAAACACGCTTTTTGTTTTGACAGCGGGAATTAATTTTAAATTAATTTCTGCCACTTCTGTGTTTTGAATTTAGGAAAATGGATTCCATATTTGGAATCAGGATGTTCAAATTGTGTAAATAGGTAACTTTTATTTTTAGACATTTTGAATAATTACTGCGGTAAATATTTTATTTACCATGGTTAAGGCTAAATCCGGTAAATAAGGGTTAAAAAATAATATTATAATAATACTAAATTACCCTAAAACGTGTCTTAACCCTATTGGTTGATAAATGGTCGACCATGGGAATCTTTGGGTCTATTTTGGGACCCCATGGATCTACTTGTAAGTGATAATGACACTTTATTTTAATTAAGTTAAAATGAATACAAAAATGACACAAGCATATATCTTTTCGAAAAACAATTGTTACATAGGGTTATACATGTTGGATTTTCGATTATAAATATTCATTAGAAAGCTAAAACGATTTACTACATAATGATATTTTATTTATAATTTTTAGACATTAAATAATATATTTTATTTATGACACAATGATGATGCAGTAATTACTATAATAGTGAACAATTAAAATAATTGATATTATAAATACCAAAATAAATATAATATGAAACTTTTAATGAATTAAACTAATTTTATAGGATAATATGATATATTAGGATTGATGTAATTGACTTTGTTAGAAGTAATCAATCTGTTATAAGTTTCACAAAAATCAACTATTGAATAGTGTCAAAATTGACATAAAAGAGTTTTTAAAACAAATATTATATTATTAATTGATATTAAATTCCTAAAAATCTATGGTTCGGCCAAGAGACTTATATCATGATATTTTTATCATTAATGGACCACTTGTGGGTCACTTGGATGTATATAGTAAGTTTATTAACCATATTATATAAAAATACAAAGAGACATTGTAAAAGTGAAACTAATTAACTTAGAGTTAATACTTAAAGATAAGGTTAATATAAGTACCCAAACCTGTCTAAATTCTATTGGTTGAGTGGTTTTCGACCTATCCCCACCTTAACCTTTGAATAATCATATTTTTAGCCTTTAGAAATCGAATATGAATTTATTATAAATTAATATTTCTATCTTTTCCAAAGGTGCCCCTCACCCCTCTTATAAAAGGTCACTCCTCCTTCTCATTTCTTCACACCTTCAAAGCCTTTTGGTTCGGCCAAACTCTGCCCAAATACTCTCCCAACATCCCTCACTACAACCTAGAGGCCTTGGTTTGATCAGAAAGCCAACCTAAGGAGCCATTTTGATCAAATCAAAAGGAAGAACCCGAAGAAGAGGTAATGATTTCACCACCCTTCTCCAAGTTCATTTCTTCTTCCACTTCTTCTTCCTTTGTTCTTACCATTCTAAAATAATAACTCCAGTATCTCACATATACTGTGATGTTATTATAAATATGGTACAATCATATTCAGTATTCTATCTACCCTTTTAATAACATGTCACCATACGTGCGTACGTACGGCTTACCGTCTCCACGTCGTGGTGTAATTGTTATTCAATATAATATTATTTGGATGGGTATAATAATGATGTGTAACTCATGTAAATAATAAATATAACATGTTAATGATTCTGTATATATGATATACCATCCATTTATATATTATTTTAATATCAAAAGAATGATATTGTCGCTCGTGCGTACGTACGGACTACCGTCTCCACGAACGTGATGAGATTCATTCTCCATCGTATCCATTCAAGTATAATTATCATTTGATGATTTAAAAATGATGTTTAAGGACTGTATATCATTCTGGATATGAATAAGATACAACAACCATGGCTTATGTAATAAAACATATAAAAGAAAATGAGTAAGTTAACTCCCGAAACGACGATAATTCTAAGATATTATGAACAAATCAATGTTAAAAGATCATATATGATATCATATTAATATATATGATTCTTGTATAATATAATAACAACTATTTCACCATTATACAGGAGGTTAACCTACCCCAACCAAGGAAAAGTACAAGGTAAGGGTTATTTCACAATCTCTTCATTATCCGAGGTTGTTTATACGTAATAATCTACTGGGATCTCTTTATCATCCACATCCATGTTTTCTTAAAAATGCATTTCAAAACATTTTTACTATTTACAAGAATATGGGTTTAAGTCATTTATACCCTTGTTTGACTTTTTATAAGAGGTTTATAAAGGAATCTTTCCGTCGTTTTCAAAACAAGGTCCTTTTTAACCTTTTCGACAGAATTGAGGTAAGAATGTTTTTTTAACTTATACGGCGGGTGCGGTTATTTTCCGCCGTTATAAAATCGTCGAAGCTTTCCATACAAGCTTATAAGAATATTTTCAAAGAAAATGTTTTATTTTATATGGATCTTAAATGATTTTAAAATAAAAGGAGATACTTATTTAAAAAGAATTTTGATTTCATCTATGTCAACATCCTTTGATGGATTTTAAGATTATTTGAAGTTGATTTATTATGATACAAAACTTCTATATTGTATTGAAGGTTTTGTGATATGTTTGACTGTGGATGTGCTATTTTTATACCATTAATAGTTTATGGTGAAATTATTGACATTTCGTATGCTAGTTTTAATATGAATGTTTATGTTATGTTTAAACCTTTTCATATGGGAATGCATTGGACTTAATAAGTGACGGGTGGAGCCCGCTATAGCTCCTCGATGCATCGGTAGGTCTAATGAGACAAACTAGTGTCTTGGCACAAGGCCTTGACAAAATCTTATTTGTAGTCTTGGCACGAGGCCTTGGCTATGTGGTTATGATAGTCTGGCATTATGCATTCCAACATTATGAAAGTGGTTATTGTTTTTTGCATGTGATTATTCGATTAGTAGAATATCCATGTGAATAAGTAAATGGAATTATTTCATTTTATTTATGCCATACCATGTTGAAAGTTCATATTTAAAAGGCTTTTGTTTTAGTTATACATTGCCTTAAATGTTTATTCTTTCCGCTATATTGTTATCCTTACTGGGCATTTGAGCTCACCCCTTTTCTATGTTTTATTTTTCCCAGGATGTGAAGAAGTAAGTTATGAATGACCTGCAGGGATTTTATGAGGGGTTAATAGTGTGGATTGTGGAAACATTATGTTGTTGTAGTAGTTTTTCATTTTATGATGTAATGTAAAACTTATGAATATATCTAGTGTTTCCAAGGCTACTAAACCAATCGGTCTTTCGGGATTTGATCTTTCTTGTGATCATGCCAATGTTATGTAATAATGCACCGACTCTGGGTAGCTGGGGTCGGGGCGTTACATGCATGAAAAATTTTAATTCATGCATGATATATTGATGCTCAGATGATTAGAATGGGATTGACCAGAGCTGAAATGATGGCCGGAGTGGGGAGATCATCATTCAGATATAGCTCCTGGTTCATGGGTGGCATGGGTGCTTCAGAGGTTAAAGACAACCTTGATGGAGGAGATCGAACGATCCCAACTTAATCATACAGTGCGTGGGATTGATGGACATCCATGATGCACTGGATTGAGAGTGTGCTGATCGGATGGTAGAGAGAGGCGTGGGATGATATGAGCAGCTAGGATTAGTTCCACGTTTTTAAACTACTACCCCACATCGAAACATAAACACATGATCCATTCAGTTTATCAATAAAATCTCATCGCCCTAATGCCAGATTACTCATCTCCACCCTCCAGTGCTTCCCCGCACCAGTTCTCTATAGGTGCACTCTTAGCACCCACTTTGCCTCCTCTGAGTGCTCTTCTAGTGGACACTATGCACTTACCGCATGGGTTCACCACCATGCACTCACCTGCGACCTTATACATGGCCTGTGATCCAGCCTCATGCAGGGATGGCCTTGAGGGATTCCCTTAGGCATAGTTGACCCTAAAGCCCCACACGTTCTTGAGGATGAGTACCTCATCTAACCTCCATGGTTGGACCAATTTTTTGGTATAAAGTAATATAAAAAAACTACTTAGTATAAAACTAAGTATTCACAAATATTTAATGCCAAACCACCATTCCACTTTTCTTCTTATTCTATTCTCTTTGGAATGAGAATTCCAAATATCTTCTCTAAAACATCATCTTTCATTTCTTAATAGATCATGAATCCAAAAGATCTTCAATATATTGTTTTGATCTAATCATGGATGATGCATGGATCATTTATTCATTCCTCATGCATTAAGGCATAATGCATGGAATCATTGTTGTGAGTGATGTGTTCTCTTTTAAACACATGTCTTCTTCTTTGAGGATCATCACAAACAATCATTTGATTTAGTTCACTAACTTAATCCAATTAGAATCTATTGGATAGATCTTATAAATTCATCATGCAATTAAGTATTTCATGGCCTTCTTATAATGTTGTAACAAAGTGTCTTCCAGTGACACATGTCTTAGAACATAGGACCAGTTCAACAATCGTCTGAGTTGTTTCCTCAATATTAATCCATAATCAAAGGGGGATCTTCACTGAATTAATAACCTCACCACTTCAATCATTGGCACAACTTCCATCATCACATTTTCATGCACATATTGACAACCTATTGAAAATTGAATACTTATTAACTCCTTATTAACAAAAAATGCAACACCATTATCTACATTATAGAATATTCCTATTTTGAATTAAATTGATTAATTAATTATAAAATAAAAAATTAATTGTGATGAAAGTTTTTTTGTGAGTTATGGAATCATGTGGGATTGTGGTTTCCAGTTGATCTGAGGGGGGGGGGGTTGATGAGTCTTAGTGAGAGATTCTAGGCCAATGAGTTAAATAGAAAGGATTCATATGTGGTAGGTGGTCTTTCATATATACCCCATGGATTTTGTCATATCTTTAAGTGACCTGTGATATGAAGCCTCACTTCATTGGGTGATTGAACTATTTCAATTAATTAAATTATTTAAATGGAAATAAAATTTCTAAGGATAAATTGAAAAAAGTTCCAAGGACAATATGGTCCTTGTGACTTGGATTTCTAGACTGGGCCACCAAGGACTGAGTCTTGGTCTGTGGTCATATTTCTTAGATGGTTATAACCTCTTTAAGGGGAAAAAATTAATTTAATTGAAACTGTTTATCATGAAGAAACTAGTGTAGGATCTTTAAGACACTCCCAAGAATAGGTGTGAGTTTTATTAACACCCTATACCTAGTAGTATTTAAAGGACCTTTTTAGTGGGTTCTTTAAACCTCCCTTAGTAAGAGAGGAAACAATTTGATAGGGGTTTGACTAAGTAGACCATGACCTACCATGAGATACCTTAAAGGATTGAACTTGGTTAATGAATGAAGACATAAGAGTAGTGTTAAGCCATATATTGAGCGATGCTAGAAAGGTTTGACTCATGTGGCCCATGAGGCTATAATATGATTAGGTAACTACCAGGGGATGGGTTTCCTTGAGTGATGGGATTTGAACCTAGCGAGATCATATTCTAAAGGGGACCCCCAGTAGGGTTCCCTTTCCATGTGTTGACTTAAAGGAACCTAAGTTGGTTAAATTTTCTATGTTGTAAACTAGGAGAACCCAGTAGGTACACCAATAATATACCAACCCTATGCTGGTGCATTTTAGCATGGGTGTAAATGGTAATGGGTGTCACCTTAGAACTCGTACCTTGCATGTGATCTTAATGGGTCGTGGATGATGGTAAAGGGTGTAGGAATTCATCAGGACCTTGAAATTTATTTATTTATCTATGATTCAATTTATATATTAGTTATGCATTTAGGATTCCCAAACATGCTTCCTGGGATCTTTCTTATGGTATTGGTATGACATGATGGTAGCGACCTTGGTGATGCTCATATGTACTTCATGGGATCCAGCTATTGAGAATCATATGATATGATGATATTGATATGGATGCTTAGTGTTCTTCCCATGACCTGGCTACTGAGATATGTAAATAATGTTTGAGCCATTTATATTAGACCTCATGTTTTTATGGGATTCCTTAGATGGAAGGGTCCCTAAGATTCCTAACATATTTAGGATCCAACCATACAGACTTTAGGGATTATTATTATCACTTAGGATATAACTATTGAGTCTATGATAACATGATGTTTGGATATTGAGCCTGATATTTAGGGATGTCTAGGTTATTCCCTAAGATTCAACATTATATTTTTTGGAGGCATGTACATGGAATCCTGGGGTAGGACTTGTATCCCCATGTAGTGATGGATTATGCTTAGAGACACTCTAGAACAAGCCAAAGTAGGTGTATCTAACTAGGGTCACAGACCCACAAATTAATGATGGTTTATTTATTTATTTATGTGCTATAGTTTATTCGTTATTTTAATCTAATAATGTCACATTCACACATCACTATATTTCCAATACATATGAGACTGCGTTGGTGGTGTCCTACTGAGTTTTATACTCACACCCTAACCAGGCTGCTATTTCATTTGGATACGCTAGAAGACCTTCACTTTTTCATAGGTATAGGTTGGGATGAGTCCAATTATTATGTGTTTTAGCTATATAAACTTGATTGGAATGAGTATATTGGAGGTAAGGCTAAGAGTTAAGAATAAAACCCATTTTCTAGTCTTATTTTTATTTTTTATTTTTTTGTACATGTTATTGTCTTAGTGGGAGATCTATCTTGTATGCCATCATGACCATTTGAGTTTTTATTACTTATACAATCATTTATTATTATTGGTTATGATTATTTATTTTTTGTACTATAATGTGATTATGTGTGTGTTATTTAGTTATTTATCCATTATTGTGGACTCTGATATAGGGGTGTAGTCTCCCCATGGATGCACCCTAGACCCCCACTACTAGTCAAAAACCACTTTCTTATGGGAAGATGAGCCTAAGGTCTTATGGTTCTATAGTCTAGGTAACTAGTCAAGTGGAAACTATGCTAATACATTACTGTAAAACCTCGTGTGTACAAACGAGTTTATAATTCAAAGGAATTTTGAATTTTTGAATTTGGTGAACATGAAAAATTATAAACCATGATTAAAAAATGAATTACAAGAGTTTGAGAACCTATAATAGGCATTTTTACAAATGGTTGGAGGATCATGAGGGAGTTGGAGGGATAAAGGAAGAGTAGGAGGTAGCCTGGGGTTGCTGGGTTGTAGGGTGGTTGTAGTCTACAGCCACCTGCTAGCCGTTGGGTGAGCTAGGGGCCTAGCTAGATGCCTGGGCTCACTTACAATCCACTGGAACTTAAAGTGGGTAAAATGAAAAATTACTATGCCCTGAGTTTTTAAGGGGTAGCCCAATCCTCTACCTATAGTTTCTGTCACATGAAAAGGGGGTCGAGGCCCTATCCTTCCCCCTTCTTCCCCTTAATGTTGGGGTGTTACAAAGTGATTCTCCAATGTTTTGAGGTACATCGTCAACTCTGGTGATCTCCATTGATTCCCACCTATATCTATTCTAATTTTATCTCTTCACCCTATTATATTTTTTATTTTAATTCCACCACATCTTGGTGGTATCGGTCAATTGGGATGGGTCTTTTATTTGACCTAGTATGGGGATATCCTGAGAGGTCGTACAAGTGACTCTAATCATCATTTTGGTGATGGTACTTTTCAATGCCAATTTATTTAATGTTTTCCCTTGATTTTAATTTTAAATACTTATGGAATTAGTTCTTTATGATAGATTTTTTACCTAGGATGATTCTAGGGGTGCTTTGTGAACCTGTCACAGGTTGTTGGTAATGGTTCCGAGGCAATAAGGTGCCCCAGT
The DNA here is from genome assembly GCA_963277665.1 of Viscum album. Lineage (NCBI taxonomy): Eukaryota > Viridiplantae > Streptophyta > Magnoliopsida > Santalales > Viscaceae > Viscum > Viscum album. The sequence continues at coordinate 521,631,286 of OY728141.1, forward strand.
GAGTTTTCAGAAGTTATTCTATTTTTAAATAAACGATTTATTCAATTATAAACACTTATAATTATTATTTTTGTGATTATTTGGCATGATTTGGGTTCCTGGGAAGGCTGAAAGTGTCCAATGGTGTTTATAAATCCTTGTGCAATCTTGGGAGTGCCTAGGAAATAATTGTTAGGCTATGAAATAAATGGAAAACATCTTCTTAATTGAGGCAGGTGGTCTACATACTAGCCCTATGGATTTATCATTATGTTTATATTCCTATGGTCATGCGGACTTTCTAGTAGGAGATGACGTAATTATTATTGAATTATTAATTTTAATTTAAATAGTTTATTTTAAATTAAATTGATTAGATTAAATAAAATTTCTTTAATTTGAAAATGTGTTGAGGGACCTATTGGAACTTCATGAACTTACTTCCGATGGATGAGGCCTTGACAATAGATGTTTACTAGTGGCCCTAGTATAGGAGACCTGATATGCCTCTAGTTAGGGGGGAGATATAGACTAGAAAATTTGTCCCTAATGGTATATAATTGGACTATGATATGCTATTGAGTCATAGGCTAGACATAATGACCTTGAGGTGTGCACTCCTATTCCACTAGGATGTGACTACCGAGTGAGTGGACCCCATAGAGACTTGGTGGTTAGGTTGGTTGTGAAGATCGACCTAGTGATGATGAGGAAAGTATGATATAATTATAATACATCACACCAGTGATACTATAGTCACTAGACCCTTAATGCCTATGAGGCCAGACGGTGACATTGATGATGTTAAGGGGTTATGGATGATGGTGATGGGTAAATGCATTCGACTAATCCATGACTTGAAATTATGATTTCACTTATTTATTATTGATGAAACTATGACACCTAGATGTATCTCATTATATCTGGATAATGTTCCTAATGTGATAATGGTCCTAATGTGACAATGGAATGATGACTTTGGAGATGCCTAATGGCATTTCCTAGGATTTGGATTTGGGCCTCATGTGTTGATGATGTGTTGCAGTTTGGATTTGATGAAAAAACCATGGATTCCTGGTGCCTCCTGGGATATAGATATTGATCCATGTAAATAATTCCTAGGATTCTAGGATGAGACCTCAAATCTATATGGGATTTCTTGGATTCCACATGCCCAATAGAATTCCTAGACTGTCTAGGATCCAACCACATCAGCATGTGGGATTATTGTGATGGATTTTTATTATTATAATGATATTTTTAGGTCACCAATAGGATCTAATCCATAAATCCTAATGAAATCACATGTTCCTGATCAGGATGCCCAATATTCTTGGGATCTGGACATTTGGCATTGTGAAATGGTGAATGACCTTGATTTAGAGATTTCATGGGATGCCTGAGAATTGATTATGATTAATTTATCATATGGGAGTTTAGAGAGATTCCCATGAAACCTGAGATATGATTGTTGAATGGTTTATTATGTGTTTTTGGGCAATTAATATTGAGAATTAAAGATTCTTGGGTTATAACCTAGGAAAAAGTATTTGTATAAAGGCATGGTCATCATGATAATATTAGAGACACCATGACACTGGATGAAGTAGGTATAGTCGATTGGTGTCACAGACATTTGGATTGATGTTGGTTTATTTATTTATTTCCTATAATTAATTTTCTTATTTCACATGATTATTCCACATGAACATATAAAAAAATTTCTAGTTATGTACAGGACTGCATTGGCGGTGCCCTAATGAGTTATGCACTCACACCCTGCATAGGCTTTCATTACACTGGGGTACCTGAGTATCCTTTACTTGGTTGAAGTTTTAGGTTGGGATGGGGCCCAATATTTCTTAATCAAGTAGGATAGCTTAGATGGCTAGTATATTTAGATGAGGTATTTATGGAGCTTCGTTGTATCTACTCTTATGAGAGCATGGCCATTTGAGTTTGTGTGATTAATTTATTTTTGTTATATAATGTTCTTATTTATTTATACTCCCAATGTAATATATTATTAATTAATTATTTTTCTATTTCTAACTCTGATATAGGTTTATATCCCCTCACCGTACCACCATAGTCCCCCGCTACTAGTCGGAAGCCTCTGGTATATGAGGGTGTGCAACTAAGGTCCTGTGGTGGTCTGGTCTAGTTATTATTCATAATTAACTGGGTCCGGTAATTAAAAATTGGTATTAGAGTTATCTTTTTCTCTTATTTTACTATTTGGGATATGGTATCTATGAGATATAGGAATGTGTTGGATCCTATAATGGATATCAGGCTAGTGCGTTATAAACACATTTGTCGGTAGAAAGTCCATGTTACTAAGGTTTTGAGATTTCTGTGTTTGGTTTGCATTATTACAGTTATATATTATTTCCACCTTGAGTGGGTCACATAGATGTATGGAGATTTTATTATTTATATTGGATTCATTCCTCTTGTCCCATTAGCGAGAGATTATTTTTTTTTATGAATCATGGCCCATGGAGGTAAGAGGAATATCATGCATCATGATTAGGCATTTAGGAGCCACATGAAATTTATACCTTCCTATGTGTGAGTTCTATAACTGATGAGAGGTCCATCTATTTAAAGTATTAGTAACCTCTCATATGAAGTTTTCCCATATAAGTATTTGGTGGTATTCTACTTAGTTGGGCCGACATGTATATCCTTTTATTTCTGATGGAAGGTCATGTAGATCTATGGTGAGATTCTTGTGATGATGACGGTATAGTCCCTCGATGTACAAGACATGGAGTGACCATAGTAGGTCAATGACGGCATTTTATTCCTTAGTGAGAAACCCATTTTGGGTTTTCATTATCTTTATTTGGTTACCTAAAGTACTAGTAACAACCGATATGGTATTTTCCCATATATCTTGGAATGAAATTATACTTATCTAAGATAGTGGATTTTGTTTTCCTAAATATAGATCATCTAGGATGATTCCATTAGTAGTAGAAAGAGTCAACAATAGAGTTGTGATTCTCAAGGGATCAATTCTATAGGTGGATTCTTGGTGAGAATCAATGCCCGGTGGGATGATGAGTTGGAATGTGATGTTTATGATGTATCTGAGAACCTAGAGATGGGTGTTTTGGAATGTTTGATACCATTGTATGTGATATTCCATGGGTTGAGACCCATAAGTGAGACTTGACCTTGGGGATAAGTGGTAGTACTTAAGACCTTCATATGTGATTAACTATCTTAGTGAGTTAGTGAATCATGTTTTGTGTAAGGTAAACCCATGATAGGGTTTGGCCTAAGCTTGTGAGTCCTCTAGAGGTGGAAGCACAGGTAGGTGATTTTGTTTGTGGCAGATTCATGAGAGGTGATCGAGGGTTTGCAACATAGTAATGATGATGAAATGATTATGCGAGGTCACACCTTGAATGATTTGGTGTTGTGGTTGGTTCTAAAGGATATGAATATTCAGGTGCCTGATCTTGTAGACCTCATATGAACTTTAAAATCACGATGAAAGCATGAGTAGATGCTTGTGGTCTAGGAAATGAAATTGATAGGTGAGTGTTTATGTGATGAGAAATGGTATAAGTTAAGTTCCTAATTTTGAATAGGAGTGAAAATGGTTCTCTGGTCTAGTGAAATAGATATTACAAGGAGCATGGTCATTATTTAGGAACATGGGTCTAATTCTGGTGATGCGAACCTCACGAGGGCATGATTCAAGTTGCGGTGTTTGGGTAGTATTGGAGCACGCACCCATTTATTTTTAGACGAGGTTGAGATGAAACACATTGTCACATGATAAACCTATTGAACATAAAATTAGCGATGCCCATGAGTAGGATAATGGTCTAAGAGGCTTATTAATTGCAATGGGACTAGTATCCTGAGAGTTAGATAGACATGTCTTATGAGGTGGGACATGTGTGTAGTTATGGAACCTATTGAGGTGAAACTAAGGGAGAAGAATAAGGCAATCCATATGGTGGGGAGTCAAAAAATGGTTTATTGAGGGTGGTGAAACTCATTATGAATATGTTTTTGATTGGTAATATGGATGATGATTCTATGAGTCAAAATGGGCGGAATCTAGTGTTTCTTGATAGTGCTTGAGTATTGGTCTGTTTGACCATGTATGACCATTATGTTCGATGATAGAATAAGCACATGATATGATTGTTTAGAATTTGGCTTCATAAAGTGATAGTAAGGGAAATCCTATAGTAGGGAGAATGAAATTAGTTGTGGGTGACATAAACCCATGTTTATGGAGTTGTGGTATGTCACGGATCGACTCCAGAATACCCGGAGCCGGTGCCTTAAAAATGATGTGAAATTTTTGAAAAAAACAAGCATTGATATTTTACACATAATGTCCCACACAGAGGATCATTACAGTTCAGGTTCTAGGAAACTAACCACTTTTGACATGCTTCTTCAGCTAAAACTGATACCTAAATTTTTTTATTTAAGAACGTAGGGTGAGCATACAAATGCTCAGTAAGGGGTTTTAAAATAACATAATATACAAATTATAAATTTTTAAAACATTCTTTTAAAATTTCCCATAAAACATTTTCTTAAGGAATATTGAAACACATGTACCATAACATAGAATTTTGTCTAAGAATTATAAGGGCACATTTCATGGAATACTGACAGAGTTATAAGGAAGCATGATTCAATTATAAGCGTTTTCATTCATAATAATAATAAAAATACATTCTAAATAAGTATGACATGTGAATATGAAATTACAAAATTAATAACTAAGATTAATACATATTCAGAGTTTCACATAAAAGTAATAACCTCAATCTCATCCTTTACTACTGTGAATCATACACCAGATAATAAATCTCTGAGTTCTGAAGAAATAAAAATCCATAAGCTTTTACTTCACTGTGATTCTCATAAAAATAATCTATTTAACCAAGAATATTCTACTAGTTGAATATTATTTTGGTTAATTAAATTACATAGTCATAATGAGAAAATTGCATAATGCGGGAGTACATCAAGGCCTCAGACGAGATGTCTAATGATTAAGGCCTCGGAAAAAATCCATAAATCATAAAATTTTCAAGGATTTTTACCAAGACCATAGTTTGTCTCATGAGACCTACCAATGCACCGAGGGGATGTAGTGGGCCCTACCCGACACTTACATAATTCTAATGCATTCATCATTTCTATAAATCGAAGTGCTCATACCACTTCAATTTATTAAATTACTTATCACTTATCATTCCAGGTGTCACATATTACTTGGTTTCTTATTTCACATTATTCAAAGTGTTCCATATCACCTTGAATAATTTTAATTCTTAATTCCATAAAAGGACATTTCTTTATCATTTACATAAACAAAGTAATTCATGATTATAGGAGTTAATAACAATTCTATCAATGCATGACAATGAATGAAAAGTATGGTAGGCAACACACGTGTCAATAACTAAAGCACATTAAACACTATTTTATCACATAAAATGACAATCCCTAAAATCCTTATTATAAATTTAAACATTTTATATTCAGAATGCACAATTCAAAAATTAGGATAATTTCCATTCATATTTAAAACACATGCTGATAAATGGGTATATTTAACAAAATAGAACTTAATGATTGAAAAACATTTATTGTAGAAGATTAAAGATCTTAGATTATTTATTTCTTCTAAAGTTATTAGGAGGGAATACACTATGGTGACACAAATCTTATTAAATCACCAAAAATTGGTTCTCATGAAAACATAATCAGTTTATGATTAAAACCCAAAAATGCATATGCATATAGCCGTATATACATATATAAGAGTTTTGTAAAAATATAATTTTTTACATTTTATAAAAATACTAAAACTTTAAAACTCAGTATTTTAGGAGTCTTAAAGATAAACATAATAGTGGTTTAACTAAACTTGTATGAATATATATTTATAGATATATATATATCTATATAAATGATTATATAAAGTATATATATAGGATATTAAATCAAATGTTTAATGAAAATTGCATGTTTTAAACCCATTAGGGACATTAGTTAATCAACGGTGAATAATTTTTTAAAATGTGCTACTAAATATAGAGTGTTTTTTATGACATATGTGACCATCTATATTCTTATATATATATTTCAATTTTATAGTATTACAAAACATCAAACATACTTTTCATAATAAGGAATTACGAACTTCACTAAAGATTAAGGACTCACCATATTAGAAGGAATTGGTAGGTCATATTCTTAACTATGCATATATATATATGAATATAATCATATATATATATAGTATATAAATAAGTTTTTCAGGAGAAATTTAATCCATTATGTTTTAAAAATAAAATACTACTTAAACCCAAAACCAAAAGACCTAGAATCGGAAATTAGAGAAAATTTATCTAAACTATAAGGTTATATATATATATATATGATTATACACACATATATATATATGTGTGTGTGTGTGTGTGTATACTTTCAATCACAACAAAACAAGACAACATAATACTTTTTCTAATTTGAATGAGGAGGAGAGGCTCGGGGAGGCTTGATGGAAGCTTGAGAGAAAGAAGAACTAGGAGGAGGGAAGTGAAATGAATAGTATATATAAACTATATTATATAAATTATAAAATATTTTAAATGCCACTTTTTGGAAAACCGAGACCCACTAAGTTTATAAAATGACTGAGGGTACCAGTCTTGTGGAATATGAGGGCAAGGAGGGACCATCTGAGGTCACGAGTGTAGAAAAATGGTGCAAGTGGGTATGGAAAAAGGCACCGGTTTAGTGCATGTAGGAGAAAGAAGACACCGCAGATGAGAAAAATCCAGATAACAAATAGATATACAGAATTAAATCTCACCTAGATCCGACGGCTGGGGTGCGGTGTGAAGATTTTAAAAGGACGGATGAACCATATTAGATCGTGTGTGATATGAAGGCTCAAGGTGACATGATGATTTAAAATAACTCAGATAGTCATGATTAGATCACGATGGATCAGACGGTTCATAAGATGTAGAGATATACTATGGCCGCTAGGAATCGAGGATCAGACTTAAATGGACAGCTCCGATCATGCGCAATGCGATCTAACGGCCTGGATGCGATCCCAACTAATTTTATCCACCCCGCATCAAAACGGAGGGTCTCCTGTGACTTATTTAAAATCCTGGGACTCTGAGCCATCACTCAGATTACTCCCCCTCCCCTCCCGGTACCACCCCGTACCAGGTTCTTCTATGGGTGCGCCCCCGCGCCCACCAATGCTGCCGTGCTGCCCCATATAGTGGCGCACCAGTTCCTTGCACACACACCCATGTGCGAATTAGCACGCACCCTACGTGCGCACTACCCCTAGGCCATTTATAGGGGGTTATGGGTGAGATTCCCATCAAGGATTTGAGGGCCTTCCACAAGGTGGACCTCGTCTAGGTGGGGTACTCCCCTAAATTTTAACAAAGTAAACATTTATATTTTGTTATAAAAATAGGTTTACATTTATATGTATATAAGTATCTTGAAGATATGATTTCCCTATTATAACCTAAATATTTTCCTTAGTTGTATAAATGATAAAGTTTTAAAAACACTAAGTGATAAATTAATGTTTAATATATCATTAAGAAAATATTATATTTGTATTATAAAAATAAAATTCAAAGTTTTAATTAAAACCTTTGTTTAAACATTAGGAATGAAAACAATTAAAAAAAGATTTTCAACACATTTGGAACATCTGAAAATTATTTTAAATCCAAACATCATTTTGAAATCAAACTAAGTGTAGCTAAAATATTAAGTCACTATCCTTTTGTTAAAGTTTATAAAATAATTTATACATTTAAAGTTATAATTTAAATTCACAACTTAAATATTTTAGAAAACTAATTATACTTAGATATTTTAAATTAAACCAATAGAAAGACGAACGACTATAATTATAGCAGTTAGAAACTCAACGGTCACCTAAGGGGAAACAGTCGAATTGGGTCCTTATATAAACATGAAATAGGGTGTTCCATATTCAAAATGTCTTATCAAAGATGGTGCACATCATTCCACTGATGTTCAGTGCGAATGTAGCAGCTTTGGACATACTGATGTTTATTGTGGTAGATCCGAAAGACCCTCATTATCTTCTTGGTTTTTTTGTATTGGGTGGTCTCCATGTAATTATAATAGGCATTTTAATAGGTATCTTTGGGTAATATGATTTTCATTTGATCTTTCTGTAAATTAAACACTTCGGTTTTTAATTAAATAAAACTCCTTGTGTTTAGTTTGCAAGTTTTGTTCAGATATCATGAAAATTAAACAACATAAAACCATAATATTATTATTACACGATAAGAAGTTTTGGGGAGTCACATTATCCCCCCTTCAACAAATTTCATCCTCACAATTCATTTCATATAAGCATGCTAAAAACAATCTCTGACGTTCTACACAACATCACCCATCGTGGAGGATCCTTAGGTGCGATCAGCTAAATACCCAAATTGGTGTTCAATTCTTCCACTTCTCTTACCCATACACACCTCAGAAAGTAAGGTTTAAACTCTTTCATTTCACACTTAGGCTTCCATAGGGAGGATCAAATGGTATAAATTTAAGAGATGTCTGAATGGAAAATCTCTCTAATAACTCTTTAGACTGTCTCTTGTCCGAGAATGTTAATGTCATAGATGTGGTCATACAAACTAAAGCTTAGGATTTGGTGCATGTAGGCTGCGCGAAGGTTCCCTTCCAAGAGAGCCTATTGAAACCTTTCCCTGGCTATGAAGTTTTGGGATAGAGTAAAGCATAGGAAAAGACCTTTATGGTACTTTCCCCTTCAGATATACTCAGAGAGTTGGATAGTGTCTATGCGGTGGTAGATATAATCATTCCATTGGAAGGAGCGAAGACTGTCTGAATTGTATGATACCTCGTAAAGATGTTTGTATGTTCTTCACTATTTTTTGAAGGGAAGGTATTCTTCCACATAGGTTCTGACCATAATGGCCTCTAGTACCTCAAAGGGAAGAGATAAGATATGGGTTTGTCCTTCCATCTAAAAATAATTTTTTTTCATGAAAGTACAAATATTGAAACTCATCCACAGGCACAAACACAAAAAAGGTAGGAGAAAAAAGAAACAAAAAGTTGTATTTTCATAAAAAAACTGGTACACAACACCCAGGACTAGTGGTTTCAACAGTTCCCAGTTACATGAATCCCCAAAACAATTTCAAAACTCTTGATTCCCCTGAACCAAATGAAACCCGAGCAGTCTGGTTCAATCTCATGAGTACACTTATGGTGTCTCTAGAGTGATACATGAGGGGTGTAAAGCTGAGAGACATCACTATGTTCTTGATGTCTATACAAAGAATGAAAGGCCTCAATTTTTAGGATTTCAAAGTCCATTACTTGACCATAATTACTATAGGACAATCTTTGGCACATATATGTTGCGCGGAGGTCGCCCGCTGCTACAACTTCTTGGAAATCTACGAGGGGCTAGATGTCTTTTGCTACGATGAACCATCTAAAAAGACCCTCGAAGTACATTCCCCAATGTGTGTATGATGGAAATTGGATTTTCATCATAAAGATGTAGTCTAAACCCGCTCCTCAGTGGAGTTAAAGTACATGGAGAGAGTTTGACACGTCGTAGAGGTGTCTGCATGTCATTCGAATGTGTACATAGTTTACAAAGTTGTCATGGATGGCTATGGGAATATGGTTTCTAGAGCCTTAAATGGAAGATACAAAAGACTGGTATTTTTATTTTCCATCTAAAAATTAAGAAAACATCTTATTTAGTAATGCTTAATTTTTTTTAGTTCAGTTATGGTTTTCCAGAGTTATCTAAACTGAAACTCTGATACCAACTGCCACAGACCGAATCCAGAATACCCAAAGTCAGTGCCTTAAAACATGATGTGTAATTTTTAACAAAACATGCATTGATATTTTAGACATCATGTCCCATACAGAGGATTATTATGGTTCAGGTTCTGGGAAACCAACTACTTCTGACATGCTTCTTCGGCTAAAACTGATACCTGAAAAATTTTATTTATGAATGTAGGGTGGGAATAAGAATGACTAGTAAGGGCTTTTAAAATAAAATAATATACCAATTATAACTTTTTAAAACATTATTTTAAAATTTCCCATAAAACATTTTCTTAAGGAATGCTGAAACACATGTATCATAACATAGAATTTAGTCTAATAATTATAAGGGCACATTTCATGGAATACTGACAGAGTTATAAGGAAGCATGATTCAATTATAAGCATGTTCATTCAGAATAATAAGAAAAAGAAATTCTAAATCAGCATGACATGTGAATATGAATGTACCAAATTAATAACTAAGAGTAATACATAATCAGAGTTGTGCATAAAAATAATAACTTTAATTTCATCCTTTACTACTGTGAATAATACACTGGCTAATAACTCTCTGAGTGCTGGATAAATAATAATACACAAGATTTTACTTCATTCTGAATATAAAAAACATAAGATCTTTAACCAAAAATATTCTACTTGTCAAATATTATTTTGGTTAATTAAATTACGTAGTCATAATGACGAAAGTGAATAATGCGGGACTGCGTCAAGACCTCGACCAAGACGTTTAATGATTAATGCCTCGACCAAAATCCATAAATCATAAATTTGTCAAGGCCTTGTGCCAAGACCGTAGTTTGTCACATGAGACCTACCGATGCACTGAGGGACTATAGCAGACCCCAACCAATACTTATATAAGTCCAATGCATTCCTCATTTCTATAAATCAAAGTGCTCATACCACTTTGATTTATTAAATTACTTATCACTTATCATTATAAGTGTCACATATTACTTGGTTTCTTATTTCACATTATTCAAAGTGTCTCATACCACCTTGAATAATTTAAATTCTTAATTCCATAAAGAAAATTTCTTTATCATTTACATAAACAATGTAATTTATGCTTATATGAGTTAATAACAATTCTATCAATGCATGATAATGAATGAAAAGTATGGTAGGAAACACATGTGTCAATAACTAAATCCCATTAAACACTAGTTTATCACATAAAATGACAATCCCTAAAATAATTATTATAAATGTAAACATTTTATATTCAGAATACACAATTATAAAATTAGGATAATTTCCATTCATATTTAAAACACATGTTGATAAATGGATATATTTAACAAAACGGAACTTAATGATTGAAAAACATTTATTGCAATAGATTCAAGTGATTATATTATTTATTTCTTCTAAAGTTATTAGGAGGGAATACACTAGGGTGACACAAATATTATTAAATAAAAAAAAATTGGTTCTTATGAAAACATAATCGGTTTATGATTAAAACCCAAAAATGCCTATGCATATAACTGTATATACATATATAAGAGTTTTTTAAAAATATAATTCTTTACATTTTACAAAACTACTTAAAGTTTTAAACTCAGTATTTTAGGAGTATTAAAGTTAAACATAATAGTGGTTTAAGTAAAATTGTATAAATATACATTTATATATATAAATATATATATTTAAATGATTATATAAAGTATATATATAGGATATTAAATCAAATGTTTAATGACACTTGCATGTTTTAAACCCATTAGGGGCATTAATTAATCAATAGTGAGTAATTTGTACAATGTTCTCCTAAATATAGAATATTTTTTATGACATACATGACCATATATATTCTTGTATATATATTTCAATTTTATAGTATTACAAAACATCACACATCCTTTGAATAATAAAAAATTAAGAACTTCATTAATGATTAAGGACTCACCATATTAAAAGGAATTGGTAGGTCATATTCTTAACCATACATATATATATACATATAAATGTATATATATATATATAGTATATAAATATGTTTTCCATGAGAAATATAATCCCTTATGTTTTAAAAATAAAATACTACTTAAAACCAAAACCAGAAGACCTAGAATCGGGCATAAGAGAAAATTTATCTAAACCATATAGTTATATATATATATATATATGAGAACACACACACACACACACACACACACACACACACACACACACACACATATATATATATATATATGTATACTTTCAATCACAACAAAACATGACAACATAATCCCTTGCCTGATTTGAATGGGGAGAAGAGGCTCGGGGAGGCTTGATGGAAGTTTGAGAGGAGGAAGAACTAGGAGGATAGAAGTGAAACGAATAATATATATAAACTATATTATATAAATTATAAAATATTTTAAATTCCACTTGATAGAAACACGAGACCCACTCAGTTTATAAAATGACCGAGGGTACTAGTCTTGTGGAAGATGAGGGCAAGGAGGGACCATTCAAGGTCACTGGCATGGAAAAATGGTGCAAGTGGGTGTGGAAAAAGGTACTGGTTCAGTTCATGAAGGAGGAAGAAGACACCCCAGATGAGAAAAATACATAAAATAAAATGGGCGACCAGGATTAAATCTCACCCAGATCTGATGGATGGGGTGCGACGTGGAGATTTAAAAAATACGGACGGCCCAGATTAGATCATGTGTGATCTGATGGCTCAGGGAAAAGTGATGATTTAAAATAACTCGGACGATCATGATTATATCACGACATATTGGATAGCGCACAAAAAAATGGAGATATACCACAGATTATAGGAATTGAGGACCAGACCTAAATGGATGGCTTCAATTGTGCACGATGCGATCTAATGACCTGGATGCAATCCTGACATATTTTTTCTGTCCCACATCGAAACGAAGGGGATCCCATGGATTTTTAAAAGCCCTAGACTCTGAGCCATTTCTTAGATTACTCCCCACCCCCTCTCGGTATCTCCTCATACTGGGTTCTTCTATGGGCGTGCTCCTACACCCACCCACGCCGCCATGCTGCCTCGCACGATGGTGAGCATGTTCCTTGCACACACACTCGCGCATGACTTAGAACACACCCTGAATGCACACCACCCCTAGGCCATTGCCAGGGGGTTATGGGTGATATTCCCATCAAGGCTTTGAGGGTCTTCCATAGGGTGGCCCTCAGCTAGGTGGGGTACTCCCCTAATGTTTATCAAAGTAAACATTTATTTTTTGTTATAAAGATAGGTTTACATTTATATGTATATAGCTATCTTCAAGATATGACTTCCATAATATAACCTAAATATTTTCCTTAGTTGTATAAATGATAAAGTTTTAAAAACCCTAAGTGATAAATTAATGTTTAATACATCATTAAGAAAATATTATATTAGTATTGTAAAAATAAAAGGCACAGTTTTAATTATAACCTTTGTTTAAACATTAAGAATGAAAACATTTAAAAAAAGATTTTAAACAAATTTGGAATGTCTGAAAATTATTTGAAATCCAAACCTCATTTTAAAATCTTACTAAGTGTAGCTAAAATATTAAGTCACTATATTTTTTTTAAAAGTTTATAAAAGATTTTATATGTTTGTGGTCATAATTTCAATGCATAACTTAAATATTTTAGAAAACTAATTATACTTAGATATTTTAAATTAAACAAACAGAAAGACCAACGACTATAATTATAGTCGTTAGAAACTCAACGGTCACCTACGATGAATTAGTCAAATTGGGGCCTTATGTAAACATAAAATAGGGTGTTCCATATTAAAAACGTCTTGGCGAAGATGGTGCACATAATTCCACTGATTCTTAGTGCGTCTGTAGTAGCTATGTCCATACTGATGTTTATTGTGATGGATCTGAAGGACCCTTATTATCTTCTTGGGGGTTTTGTTGTATTGGGTGGTCTCCCTATAATTCTAATAGGTCTTTTAATAGGTATCTTTGGGTATTATGGTTTTCCTTTGATCTTGTTGTAAAGTAAACACTTAGGTGTTTAATTAAATAAAATGCCTTGTGTTTAGTTTGCAAGTTTTGTTCGAATATCATGAAAATAAAACAATATAAAACCATAATATTATTATAACATGAGAAAAAGGTTTGGGGTGTCACATGGTATCATTATGGGACTAATTTTTAAACAATCATTTTGATCCTTAGAGTCTAGTGATATATGAGATAGAATTAAACTAGATTATTCATATAATACTGGCACGTGAATTAGGACATGATGTTGGATGGAGTCTGAACATTAACTTTGGGATCATGATTAACTGATATGGTTTGGGGGTTCTTCAGATCGAGAATGAGTCGGTGCTCATGGCACAAGATGAAAATGGGTTTTAATGGTTGGGAAAACAACCATTGAACTATAAAAAACATTAGGTACAAACCTTGATGAATGTGTTGAGATGGTATCAAGGTCTCTATGGGATTTTAAAGCACCATGATCAGATAAATGGATGATGCGTCAACATTTAACATGGAGAATTTTCGAGATGGGTCATCCATAGGAGGTTTGACCAGTCATTTTTCATGTAATTGGTTGTGGTGAGATAATAAACGCATCAAGCCTATAATTTTGGATATGAAAATAATGTTTTTGGAATTTTCCAAGGACTTTCAAGGAAAATATAGCATGATCGTGTAATGAATTGATTGTGGAGGCATGTCTATTCTGACTTGTAATTTATACATGAGAATGGGTACCAACATTTAAACAATGTTCTCATGTATGTTAGGTGTGATAAGTTGGGAAAACGATTTGGGTGTGTTATTTTGTAGATACAGTGCTTCAATAGTCAATTCTGGTGGTGTGTGCACCATGGAATTAGAATTATATGTTATGAGATAAATTCTATGGTGGGAAGAATCATATACCAAGTAATCCAATAGATGAAGTATAACGACCCATCCTTTTCTTACATTACTATTACATCATTATAATGATAAAAAATATAATAATATTACACATAAAGGATATGAAGGTTTAGTGTCTTAGGAAAACTAGGACTAAACATAACATTTACAACATCAATCATAAACATTTATTTAATTTCTTCTTCTCTAGCTTCTTATTGGATCTTGACCTCTCTTTAGTACACATAGTCACTTGAGGATATACATAAAAAAGGGGTGAGATAAAAGCCCAATAAGAGGATAAATATGAACAATATAACAATGGGTGAGCACAATAAAAACATTGAAAAATTATCATGAACATGATAGGGAGCATTAATAAAAGACTTGAAATGTGGCAATTGTAACACCCCAAGATTTCATAGTGTGTTATTTCTTCAAAATAATTCAATAACTTGCACTACACGCAACACCGAGTTCAATTGCACCATGACTTACCAAAAAAAAATCCATTAAAAGAGGTCATGAATAGCATTAACTACATTTTTAACTTTATATAATCCTTATAATTTTAGATTCCATATTATGAGTTTCTTAGTCATAATGCAAGAACAGATTCATTTTCAGTATTGCACTTTTATCAACTTTTGATAGTGAAACCTTTTTAAATACAATATTTTAAACTTTTTGACTAAATGGAGACATCAAAAAATTTAAAATGAAACATCCCAAGCTTCCACGGTACGCTTTCCTTTGAATAAAACAGTTGCGTGTGTTGTACGCAACGTCGAGTTTTAACACACACCACAACCGATCAAACTAGCCGTTATGAATAGTAATACCTAAATTTTGAAATTATATATATTTTATATTTTGAAATGGACTTCATTTTTGGATTCGTAATATCGAATTTAGCCTAAGGTGAAATTTTGGTACTTTTCGGATAACTTTCATATTTTGATGAATAGTGAAAATTACTAAATTTTAATTAAAAACAACTTTTTTAATCAAAATAATTAATAGTGATAAATTATGAATTTGAGTGGTTTTAAAGTATATTTAGAATATATTTTTACCATTTAATATAATTTTGGTCATTGGACATAATTTTACAATTAAACCGAACATAAACAAGTGTCAATCTTTTGATAGTTATTATCTCTTAAAAACACGCTTTTTGTTTTGACAGCGGGAATTAATTTTAAATTAATTTCTTCCACTTCTGTGTTTTGAATTTAGAAAAATGGATTCCATATTTGGAATCAGGATGTTCAAATTTTGTAAATAGGTAACTTTTATTTTTAGACATTTTGAATAATTACTGCGGTAAATATTTTATTTACCATGGTTAAGGGTAAATCCGGTAAATAAGGGTTAAAAAATAATATTATAATAATACTAAATTACCCTAAAACGTGTCTTAAACCCATTGGTTGATACATGGTCGACCATGGTCATCTTTGGGTCTATTTTGGGACCCCATGGATCCACTTGTAAGTGATAATGACACTTTATTTTAATTAAGTTAAAATGAATACAAAAATGACACAAGCATATATCTTTTAGAAAAACAATTTTTACATAGGGTTATATATGTTGTATTTTAGATTATAAATATTCATTAGAAAGATAAAAAGATTTCCTACATAATTATATTTTATTTATAATTTTTAGACATTAAATATTATATTTTATTTATGACACAATGATGATGCAGTAATTACTATAATAGTGAAAAATTAAAATAATTAATATTATAAATACCCAAATAAATATAATATGAAACTTTTAATGAATTAAACTAATTTTCTAGGATAATATGATATATTAGTATTGATGTAATTGACTTTTTTCTAAGTAATCAATCTGTTATGAGTTTCAAAAAAATCAACTATTGAATAGTGTCAAAATTGACATAAAAGAGTTCTTAAAAAAAATATTATATTATTAATTGATATTAAATTCCTAAAAATCTAATATTCGGCCAAGAGACTTATATCATGATAGGTTCATCATTAATGTACCACTTTGGGGTCTCTTGGATGTATATAGTAAGTTTATTAACCATATTATATAAAAATACAAAGAGACATTGTAAAAGTGAAACTAATTAACTTAGAGTTAATACTTAAAGATAAGGTTAATATAAGTACCCAAACCTGTCTAAATTCTATTGGTTGAGTGGGTTTAGACCTATACCCACCTTAACCTTTGAATAATAAACTTTGGAGCCATTAGAAACCGAATATGAATTTATTATAAATTAATATTTCTAGCTTTTCCAAAGGTGCCCCTCACCCCTCTTATAAAAGGGCACTCCTCCTTCTCATTTCTTCACACCTTCAAAGCGTTTTGGTTCGGCCAAAATCTGCCCAAATACTCTCCCAACATCCCTCACTACAACCTAGAGGCCTTAGTTTTATCAGAAAGCCAACCTAAGGAGCCCTTTTGATCAAATCAAAAGGAAGAACCCGAAGAAGAGGTAATGATTTCACCACCCTTTTCTAAGTTCCTTTCTTCTTCCACTTCCTCTTTCTTTGTTCTTACCATTCTAAAATTATAACTCCAGTATCTTACATATACTGTGATGTTATTATAAATATGGTACAACCATATTCAGTATTCAATCCACCCTTTGAATAACATGTCACCATACGTGCGTACGAACGGCTTACCGTCTCCACGTCGTGGTGTAATTGTTATTCAATATATTATTATTTGGATGGGTATAATAATGATATGTAACTCATGTAAATAATAAATATAACATGTTAATGATTCTGTATATATGATATAACAACCATTTATATATTATTTTAATAACAAAAGAATGATATTGTCGCTCGTGCGTACGTACGGACTACCGTCCCCACGAACGCGATAAGATTCATCTCCATCGTATCCATTCAAGTATAATTATCATTTTATGATTTAAAAATGATGTTTAAGGACTTGATATCATTATGGATATGTATAATATACAACCTATCCATTACAAACATGTCTTACGTAACAAAACATATAAAAGAAAACGAGTAAGTTAACACCCGAAACGACGATAATTCTAAGATATTATTATCAAATTAATATTAAAAGATCATATATGATATCATATTAATGTATATGATTCTTGTATAATTTAATAACAATTATTTCACCATTATATAGGAGGTTAACCTACCCCAACCAAGGAAAAGTACAAGGTAAGGGATTTTCTTATCTCACTTTCAATTCCGTGAGATTTCCATTGTTCGCCACTAAATTATTGAAAGTGGTGTATTGTGTACTTCCATTTGATATATATTATCATGATTCTCTTTATATTAATGTTATTCTGTAAATCATTTGGTGGTTATTAACTTTTGGCCATACGACTCAGTTGATTAACGTGGTAAGGGGTTTTCATCTCACTCTTTATTTCCGTGAGATTCATGCCATATTTCCACTATTATCTTTTGTGTGGTGTATGTACTGCCCATAATTGTATTCTTTGTGTAATACACTTTACCTTATGTGTATTTACATTTTCATTGTATGATACATCTTTCATGGGTTGTATGTTTCATAAGTTACCAAATTGGTAAGGGTTATTTCACAATCTCTTCATTATCCGAGGTTGTTTATACGTAATAATCTTCTGGGATTTCTTGATCATCCACATCCATGTTTCTTCGAAATGTATTTCAAAACATATTTATTATTTACATGAATATGGGTTAAAGTCATTTATACCATTGTTTGAATTTTTATAAGAGGTTTATAAAGGAATCTTTCTGTCATTTTCAAAACAAGGTCCTTTTTAACCTTTTCAACAGAATTAAGGTAAGAATGTTTTTTTTAACTTATACGGCGGGTGCGGCTATTTTCCGCTGTTATAAAATCTTCAAATCTTCCCTTACAAGCTTATAAGATTATTTTCAAAGAAAATGTTTGATTTTATATGGATCTTAAATGATTTCAAAATAAAAGGACATATTTCTTTAAAAAGAATTTTGATTTCATCTATGTCAACATCCTTTGATGGATTTTAAGATTATTTGAAGTTGATTTATTATGATACAAAACTTCTATATTGATTTGAAGGTTTTGTGATATGTTTGGCTGTGGATGTGCATTTTTATACCATTCATAGTTTATGGTGAAATTATTGACATTTCGTATGCTAGTTCCAATAAGAATGTTTATGTTATATTTCAATCTTTACTTCATATGAATGTGTTGGACAAGTATGTTCCAGGTTAGGTACTGGTAAAAGTAAGCCCTCCGGGTTGGTGTCCGGTTATTAGAGGCACTCCGGGTTGGTGTCCGGTTATTAGAGGCACTCCGGGTTGGTGTCCGGTTATTAGAGGCACTCCGGGTTGGTGTCCGGTTATTAGAGGCACTCCGGGTTGGGTTCCAGTTACAGTTAGGCCCAAGGTCTTGGGATGAGGCCTTGACAAAGAAATTAAAGTTCAGCATTATGAATTCCAACATTATGAAAGTGGTTATTGATTTTGCATGTGATTATTCGATTAGTAGAATATCCATGTGAACAAGTAAATGGCATTATTTCATTTTACTTTTGCCATACTATGTTGAAGTTCAAGTATAAAAGGCTTTTGTTTTAGTAATTCATTGCCTTAAATGTTTATGCTTATTTTTGAATGTTACGCTATATTGTTATCCTTACTGGGCATTTGAGCTCACCCCTTTTCTATGTTTTATTTTTCCCAGGATGTGAAGATGTAAGTTATGAATGACCTGCAGGGATATTATGAGGGGATTATAGTGTGGACTGTGGAAACATTATGTTGTTGTAGTAGTTTTTCATTTTATGATGTAATGTAAAACTTATGAATATATCTAGTGTTTCCAAGGCTACTAAACCAATCGGTCTTTCGATATTTGATCCTTCTTGTGATCATGCCAATGTTTTGTAATAATGCACCGACTCTGGGTAACTAGGGTCGGGGCGTTACAGTTGGTATTAGAGGAAGTTTAGTACAAACCTTGGAAGCTAGATTTAGATAAACTCTGATTAGAGCACGTAGACCTAAGATGAACATTGAGGATTAGTATAGAAGAACTTCCTAGAATTTTGGTATTGTAGAGTTTTGTGAGTTTTCCGAGCAATACATCCCTGTCTGGATACGAGCAGGTAGAGGCGGCTCTGGCACAGATGTACCTAGGGGTAAAACCCAAAAACACCGCTTTGAGCTAGACTCGAACGGGAACTAGTGCACGACAACGGGCCTTGCTGCACTCTTGGTTACGACACTCCTGGGGGATATGCTTAGGATAACTCTCATTTTCTTTACAAATCATTATGAAGGGTTTATGAGTATATACTTCCTCAAAGAAAACATTTTTATGATTATGGATTATATCCATAAATAGTTCAATTTATGTTAAGTGTTTTATAAGTATGGGATTATGTATTTTGATTCATAAACTGATCTAGTTTATGCCATTGTTTAGAAATGGCTCCCAGTAGAAGGAATGAGAACTCCAGAAATACACATGATTCAAAGAGAAGGAAGGATCATATCTTTCATGGTCTTAAGCTAGAATTTATAAGAGAAATAGTCTCCCATGTATTATCATCATATGAAGAAATAATATCATGTGTTGATAAGATAAGTAAAGAGTTTACTGAGTCCTATGGCTTTGAAGGGAATCAAGAGAAGAAAAGGATGGAAGAGAGAAAGATGGATAAAGGGAAAAGGGAAAAGAAGAATTTTCCCATATGTGGTAACTGTGGAAAGAAACACCCTGGAACTTGCCTGAAAGGAATGGGAGTTTGTTATAAGTGTGGAGGAAAAGGGCACAAAGTACGTGACTGCAAGGGTAAGAAAATGGTTTTAAATGTACAATGCTTCATTTGCAAGGAGTTTGGACACTACGCGAACCTATGCCCCAGTCATCAGACTATGCCGCAAATGATGCTATTGGATAATAATAAAGTTATGATACTACCACAAATGAAGAGGAATTATTAGAGTTCTTATGTTGATTATGTCAATTGAGTGTTGTATCAACAATGTACTTGTTATAATAATTATGGAGTATATAAGGATTGTACTGCAGTACTATTTCATTAAGGACTTGAGATTGTGTGGAACAAAGAAAAGTGACTCAATAGCAGGATAACTTTTTGGAAAATATATGGTTGAGAGAATGATAAATCATAATATAGTTCTGATACTGAGGTAGTGATTTTG
This sequence comes from Viscum album, assembly GCA_963277665.1. Classification (NCBI taxonomy): domain Eukaryota; kingdom Viridiplantae; phylum Streptophyta; class Magnoliopsida; order Santalales; family Viscaceae; genus Viscum; species Viscum album. The sequence goes on from OY728141.1 coordinate 521,652,239, forward strand.
GAATAATATGTGATTGTTTTGGATAAATTATATTGGATATTCTTGACTACCTTGGAACTGATTAATGATTTGTATATTCCATCGTTGTTGGGGTTTAAACCATTTTTGGATTAATGAAGTATATCCATCATTCTATATGGAATAAGGGATCATGAATGTAATCAATAAGGAATATGGTAATACATGATGAAGGTATTCATATGCTATTACGGGGTAAAAAGGATCTATATTATGTTTAACCTCCTTATAAATGTTAGACTGTGAGTTTGGACAGAAGTATTTTGGATAGTTCTAGTTTGGATTATTTTGGATTCCCATAAAAGGACAACCCGGAGGTCGGGCGGCAACCCGTCGCGTCCGGCAAGGCTGCGAGACTTGAACCCGCAACCGAAGGGCGACAAGGGTGTATCACCTACCACTAGCCCATGAGATGTCCTGGATTAAATAATGTAGTTTTTATTAAAAGATCATGTAGATGAATTATAAATTCGTTTATTTTGGAACCCTATACGAATAGTGTAAATAGATTTTTTTTACATTATATTATCTTTTAGAGTGAAAGATGAGTTTGTGGTAGAAATTTATTAATGGATAAAACTCTAATTATAAAGTAAGTATATCTCCTTATGATCTTAGCCAATCTCATAAATAAATTCCTCAATATTAAGAAAAGCAACTTAGAACAAAAATGTTTTCCTAGATGGTACCTTAAATCATCACTAATTTATGGCTTTGGGACTGTTGGCCTTTTCATAGCCATGTTCTCTACCACTCTCCATCAAATAATTGATGGTTAGATTTTTCTTCCATATCCATATTTTCCTACATGGAACCCTAGTATGTGTTATTTTCGGTAATCTTCATACTTTCGACTCTTTATTTTAAATAGAGGCCTCGTTAATTCATTTTTCGATGTGGGATTTCAACTAAGATATTTTGAAACGTCAAAAATGTGTTATCCCAATACCCTATATTTTGTTGAACCGATGGTACTTCAAATCATCACAGATTGATTAGTTTAAGGACCTCAATTATACACTTGTTTGTGATTGATGAACTCAATCACTACCTATAAATATTTACGTTTTTCCTCCGATTATATGTCTCTAATTTCCACCAATGTTCTCCTAATCAAGATCATAATTTGGTGGTGACCCTTTCATTTCTCTTTTCCTCATATTAAGACTAAATTTTAGTAACCCAATTTCCGATGTGGGTTATCCCACAAATATATTATCTATTTTCAACCTTTCATTTTCGAAGAACAATTTCAAATTGCGAGGACGCAATTTATTGAAGGAGGGGAGAATGTAACACCCCAAGATTTCATAGTGTGTTATTTCTTCAAAATAATTCAATAACTTGCACTACACGCAACACCGAGTTCAATTGCACCATGACTTACCAAAAAAAAATCCATTAAAAGTGGTCATGAATAGCATTAACTACATTTTTAACTTTATATAATCCTTATAATTTTAGAATCCATATTATGAGTTTCTTAGTCATAATGCAAGAACAAATTCATTTTCAGTATTGCACTTTTATCAACTTTTGATAGTGAAACCTTTTTAAATACAATATTTTAAACTTTTTGACTAAATGGAGACATCAAAAAATTTAAAATGAAACATCCCAAGCTTCCACGGTACGCTTTCCTTTGAATAAAACAGTAGCGTGTGTTGTACGCAACGTCGAGTTTTAACACACACCACAACCGATCAAACTAGCCGTTATGAATAGTAATACCTAAATTTTGAAATTATATATATTTTATATTTTGAAATGGAATTCATTTTTGGATTCGGAATATCGAATTTAGCCTAAGGTGAAATTTTGGTACTTTTCGGATAACTTTCATATTTTGATGAATAGTGAAAATTACTAAATTTTAATTAAAAACAACTTTTTTAATCAAAATAATTAATAGTGATAAATTATGAATTTGAGTGGTTTTAAATTATATTTAGAATATATTTTTACCATTTAATATAATGTTGGTAATTGGACATAATTTTACAATTAAACCGAACATAAACAAGTGTCAATCTTTTGATAGTTATTATCTCTTAAAAACACGCTTTTTGTTTTGACAGCGGGAATTAATTTTAAATTAATTTCTACCACTTCTGTGTTTTGAATTTAGAAAAATGGATTCCATATTTGGAATCATGATGTTCAAATTGTGTAAATAGGTAACTTTTATTTTTAGACATTTTGAATAATTACTGCGGTAAATATTTTATTTACCATGGTTAAGGGTAAATCCGGTAAATAAGGGTTAACAAATAATATTATAATAATACTAAATTACCCTAAAACGTGTCTTAACCCTATTGGTTGATACATGGTCGACCATGGGCATCTTTGGGTCTATTTTGGGACCCCATGGATCCACTTGTAAGTGATAATGACACTTTATTTTAATTAAGTTAAAATGAATACAAAAATGACACAAGCATATATCTTTTAGAAAACAAATTGTTACATAGGGTTATATATGTTGGATTTTAGATTATAAATATTCATTAGAAAGATAAAAGGATTTCCTACATAATTATATTTTATTTATAATTTTTAGACATTAAATAATTTATTTTATTTATGACACAATGATGATGAAGTAATTACTATAATAGTGAAAAATTAAAATAATTGATATTATAAATACCCAAATAAATATAATATGAAACTTTTAATGAATTAAACTAATTTTCTAGGATAATATGATATATTAGGATTGCTTTAATTGACTTTTTTCGAAGTAATCAATCTGTTATGAGTTTCACAAAAATAAACTATTGAATAGTGTCAAAATTGACATAAAAGAGTTCTTAAAACAAATATTATATTATTAATTGATATTAAATTCCTAAAAATCTAAGGTTCGGCCAAGAGACTTATATCATGATATTGTCATCATTAATGTACCACTTGGGGGTCTCTTGGATGTATATAGTAAGTTTATTAACCATATTATATAAAAATACAAAGAGACATTGTAAAAGTGAAACTAATTAACTTAGAGTTAATACTTAAAGATAAGGTTAATATTAGTACCCAAACCTATCTAAATTCTATTGGTTGAGTGGTTTTCGACCTATCCCCACCTTAAAATTTGAATAATCAACTTTTGAGCCATTAGAAACCGAATATGAATTTATTATAAATTCATATTTCTAGCTTTTCCAAAGGTTCCCCTCACCCCTCTTATAAAAGGGCACTCCTCCTTCTCATTTCTTCACACCTTCAAAGCCTTTTGGTTCGGCCAAACTCTGCCCAAATACTCTCCCAAAATCCCTCACTACAACATAGAGGCATTAGTTTTATCAGAAATCCAACCTAAGGAGCCCTTTTGATCAAATCAAAAGGAAGAACCCGAAGAAGAGGTAATGATTTCACCACCCTTTTCTAAGTTCCTTTCTTCTTCCACTTCCTCTTTCTTTGTTATTACCATTCTAAAATAATAACTCCAGTATCTTACATATACTGTGATGTTATTATAAATATGGTACAACCATATTCAGTATTATATCCACCCTTTGAATAACATGTCACCATACGTGCGTACGAACGGCTTACCGTCTCCACGTCGTGGTGTAATTGTTATTCAATATATTATTATTTGGATGGGTATAATAATGATATTTAACTCATGTAAATAATAAATATAACATGTTAATGATTCTTTATATATGATATAACAACCATTTATATATTATTTTAATAACAAAAGAATGATATTGTCGCTCGTGCGTACGTACGGACTACCGTCCCCACGAACGCGATAAGATTCATCTCCATCGTATCCATTCAAGTATAATTATCATTTGATGATTTAAAAATGATGTTTAAGGACTTGATATCATTATGGATATGTATAATATACAACCTATCCATTACAAACATGTCTTACGTAACAAAACATATAAAAGAAAACGAGTAAGTTAACACCCGAAACGACGATAATTCTAAGATATTATTATCAAATCAATATTAAAAGATTATATATGATATCATATTAATGTATATGATTCTTGTATAATTTAATAACAATTATTTCACCATTATACATGAGGTTAACCTACCCCAACCAAGGAAAAGTACAAGGTAAGGGATTTTCTTATCTCACTTTCAATTCCGTGAGATTTCCATTGTTCGCCACTAAATTATTGAAAGTGGTGTATTGTGTACTGCCATTTGATATATATTATCATGATTATCTTTATATTCATGTTATTCTGTAAATCATTTGGTGGTTATTAACTTTTGGCCATACGACTCAGTTGATTAACGTGGTAAGGGGTTTTCATCTCACTCTTTATTTCCGTGAGATTCATGCCATATTTCCACTATTATCTTTTGTGTGGTGTATGTACTGCCCATAATTGTATTCTTTGTGTAATACACTTTACCTTATGTGTATTTACATTTTCATTGTATGATACATCTTTCATGGGTTGTATGTTTCATAAGTTACCAAATTGGTAAGGGTTATTTCACAATCTCTTCATTATCCGAGGTTGTTTATACGTAATAATCTACTGGGATTTCTTGATCATCCACATCCATGTTTCTTAGAAATGTATTTCAAAACATATTTATTATTTACATGAATATGGGTTAAAGTCATTTATACCCTTGTTTGAATTTTTATAAGAGGTTTATAAAGGAATCTTTCTGTCGTTTTCAAAACAAGGTCCTTTTTAACCTTTTCAACAGAATTAAGGTAAGAATGTTTTTTTTAACTTATACGGCGGGTGCGGCTATTTTCCGCTGTTATAAAATCTTCAAATCTTACCTTACAAGATTATAAGATTATTTTCAAAGAAAATGTTTGATTTTATATGGATCTTAAATGATTTCAAAATAAAAGGACATATTTCTTTAAAAAGAATTTTGATTTCATCTATGTCAACATCCTTTGATGGATTTTAAGATTATTTGAAGTTGATTTATTATGATACAAAACTTCTATATTGATTTGAAGGTTTTGTGATATGTTTGACTGTGGATGTGCATTTTTATACCATTCATAGATTATGGTGAAATTATTGACATTTCGTATGCTAGTTCCAATAAGAATGTTTATGTTATATTTAAATCTTTACTTCATATGAATGTGTTGGACAAGTATGTTCCAGGTTAGGGACTGGTAAAAGTAAGCCCTCCGGGTTGGTGTCCGGTTATTAGAGGCACTCCGGGTTGGTGTCCGGTTATTAGAGGCACTCCGTGTTGGTGTCCGGTTATTAGAGGCACTCCGGGTTGGTGTCCGGTTATTAGAGGCACTCCGGGTTGGTGTCCGGTTATTAGAGGCACTCCGGGTTGGGTTCCGGTTACAGTTATCCCCAAGGTCTTGGGATGAGGCCTTGACAAAGAAATTAAAGTTCAGCATTATGCATTCCAACATTATGAAAGTGGTTATTGATTTTTCATGTGATTATTCGATTAGTAGAATATCCATGTGAACAAGTAAATGGCATTATTTCATTTTACTTTTGCCATACTATGTTGAAGTTCAAGTTTAAAAGGATTTTGTTTTAGTAATTCATTGCCTTAAATGTTTATGATTATTTTTTAATGTTCCGCTATATTGTTATCCTTACTGGGCATTTGAGCTCACCCCTTTTCTATGTTTTATTTTTCCCAGGATGTGAAGATGTAAGTTATGAATGACCTGCAGGGATATTATGAGGGGATTATAGTGTGGACTGTGGAAACATTATGTTGTTGTAGTAGTTTTTCATTTTATGATGTAATGTAAAACTTATGAATATATCTAGTGTTTCCAAGGCTACTAAACCAATCGGTCTTTCGAGATTTGATCCTTCTTGTGATCATGCCAATGTTATGTAATAATGCACCGACTCTGGGTAACTAGGGTCGGGGCGTTACAGCAATGCATAAAAATGAAACATCATGTCTTAGTGGTCAACTACCACACATAGTTGTGAACAATGCTAGCATCATGTTCATGAATATCTTCCATTTAACTCATGAGATTAATCACTTTTACCAATTAATTAGATCACTTTATAATTTCGGGTGCACCCATCACATTCAAACATTCATATTGTGTTATATAATTTCGAGCGCACCCGTCACATCATAATATTTACATTATCATGCACACCACATTAAAAATATGTAAAACTTAATCTTAACATAACACATGGAAAGAAATGGGTTTCACATAATAAATCATACTTTCATAAACATTTGGTCCTCAAAATAAAGAGGGAATATCATTCTTGACATAGAACCATTAACCATGAGTGAAGAGTGAAACAATACTCATGAAGTAAAAAAGGATGGGTTTATTTGAAAGAAGAGTTCTTTTGGAAAACATTAGGTTTTTAATAAAATCAATTAGAGAAAATTTATATCCTAGAAAAGTTAAGATAATGATGAATAAATTATTTTTAGGGAGTACCCATACCAAACATGGAGTGAAATAGGGAGAACCCGAAGAAAGAAAGTTGGGTTCGATAATTTCCCCTTACCATGTATCCGAATGATTTATTCACTTTAATATCCTTTATAACCACATTATATTAATTAATTAACAAATATATAACCTTTTATACATTAATAATATTAATTAAGGTTTTATTAAGTTCATTTATGGGCTTTTGGACGAGTTATGGAGTTTAAATCCATTGTTCAGGAGTGTTCATTTTTATAGTTTTCTTGAATGGTTCACTTGTATTCATGAATGGGAGTTCATATAAAACGTGGATAAATATCCAAAATTTTAATTATAAGTTATTAATGATGTTACAGAACTTGAAATTATCTTATAAATAATTTGTTTATATACCATGATAATGAATCATTAGATAAGAATTTAATAATGATCGTTTGGGTTAATTCGAGCGGTTTTTCAACCACAACGAACTTGTTTTGTTTAATAATTTAGTAATATGTACATAAGTTAGTTTCAGAACATTAAATTGGATATAATACATATAATATAATCTATTTCAAACATAAAAATGGTTTTATTACCATATCTTAAGGTGGTAGAGGAAAAAAGAAAAAATGTCGTTCTTGAAGGTGATAAATTAACACCCCACGAACAACGTTTTCTTTTCTAAAATAAAAAGAGGAGGAGAAGGGGGCTGGATGATATATTGCACCATTAGTATCATAAAATTACATTATATGTGAGATAATGGAGTTAAAATACCACATTAATGAATATAGGTGGGGAGATATTAATAAAAGAACTTGAAATTGAAAGGAATTTAAAGGCAAAGAGAGAGAGGGGAATTACCTTTTAAATCCTCCTTTTGAGATCCTTCTTAAGAAACCTAGTCTTGGTCTTTTGATGAGACCATAATATCTTGGATGTTGGGGAGGGGATAGAGAAGATGTTTGGTCAGAGTTTATAAAAGTCTTGAAGCTTGAGGGGTGTGAGGAAATGAGGGTGTGAATGGTGGTATTTATAGTGGAGGGGAGAGGGGTTCTCTTAATATTTTAATCATTAGTTTATTAATTTCCACCAAGATAAGAAATATTGATGATTACATGAAAAATAATAGTAAATATGGAATGTGATTTCTAGATTTGGGTGTTTACATCATTTGTGATGTTAGGAATGGTGGATTTAAATTATAATGTATTTATATGGTAAATTAATGTATTTTAATATCACCAAAAAATCATGTATTTTAGAAAAAACCCAAAAATTTACCCTAACCATTTTTTCAATTTTTATAATCCAAAAATGAATTTCATTTTTCAGAAATAATGTTCTAAATATGATTAATTTAATTAAAATCATAATTTACTAGAAAAATACATTTTCTAAAATTAAAACTGATTTTATAATGCTTTAAAAAATCACATAAGGTCTTATAAAATTATATAAAAACCAAAGTACATAGAATTTTTAATTTATGAACACATTTTGGGAAAATAAATTTTATTTTAAAATAATTAATTAATTACAATTATTTATTTATGACTTACAAAAATACTAATACTTTTACTATGGTCAAATTCTCACTTCTAAGATGCCTAAATTTTATTTAATCATTCATGGGTAAGGTTACTATTATTTTGGAAGATTTAGTATTCATAAGGTTCATATTACTATGCATTAGGGTATGTTACTATTCATAAGGGTATGTTACTATTCCCCAAAAATTAATTTTTTTCCTATCGGACTCCAAACATGTTACTAATCGCAACCGTGTATGTCAGATTTTCAAAATTCAAAACATAGAAGTTGCATAATTACGTTTAATGGTCACATAGTTTTTAGTATCATTATATGTCATTGTGATTCCTAATGTGATTATATTATAATTCATAATTATAAGAAGGTAATTACATTGATAAAACATTGGGTCGTTACATTCTTCCCCCCTTATAAAATTTCACCCTCGAAATTTCATTTTACACAAAAAGGTGAGGGTACTTTTCCTTCATCGCCTCCTCTGGTTCCCAAGTTGCTTCTTCAAACTCATGGTTCCTTCAAAACACTTTTAAAAGGTTGGTTTTCTTGTTGTGTAGAACCTTATCTCTCCAGTCTAGAATATTCACTGGCTGCTCCTCATAAGATAGATCATCTTCCAGCTGTACCACCTCTGAATTTAGTACATGTGAGGTATCTGGTATGTACTTTCTTAGGAGTGATAGGTGAAACACATCATGAAATTGAGCCATATTTGGTGGAAGTTCAAGCCAATAGGCCATGACTCCTATGTGGTCAAGGATCTCAAAGGGGCCAATACACCTTGGGATTAACTTCCCTTTCTTTCCAAACCGCATGAATCTATTGCATGTTGATATTCGAAGGAAGAATTTATATTCAATGTCGAACTCCAAATCCCATCGACAGTTGTCACCATAGATCTTTTTCCAACTATGAGTAGATTTGATGTGTTTCTGGATGACTTAAACCTTCTCTATCATCTCTTGCACAATATTGAGTCTAAGTAGCTTTCTTTCTCCAACTTCATCTCAACATGTTGGAGTTCTACATCGCTTTACATACAAAGCTTCATATGGATCCATCTGAATACTCGAGTGGAAGCTATTGTTATTTTAGAACTTAACCAAATGGAGATTCTGATCCCATACACCTTTGAATTCTAGAGATCAGGCTCTTATCATCTATTCAAGCATCTGAATAGTCCTTTTAGATTGGCCATCAGTTTGGGGGTGATATGTCGTGCTGAAATTTAATTTAGTACTCAAAGCATGTTGAAGAATTTGCTAGAATTTAGATGTGAACCTTGGATCATGGTCAAAGAAAATTGAGATTGGAACACCATTCAGTCTCACCAATTCCTTTACATATATCTTTTCAAAATTTTCAAGCGACATATCTTCCCGAATAGCGATAAAATGGGCAGTCTTGGTGAGTCGGTCAACCAGAACCCATATCACATTATTTCCATTTTATGTCTTCGAGAGACCCATGAAAAAGTCCATAGTGACATTATCCCATTTCCACATGGGTATAGGAAATAGTTTCATCATCCCTTTGGACCTTTTTTTCTCTTATTTAACTTGCTGACATACCAAGAAAATTGAGATATATTCCACAATCTCCTTCTTCATGTTATCCTACCAAAAGTTTTCTTGGAGATATAGGTACATCTTAGTGCTATCAGGATGGATATAGAATGTTGATCTATGTGCATTGTACAATATCTCTTTCTTTATCCTGGGTGATGAAGGCACACAAAGTCACATTCCAAACCGAATCACACCATCATCGTTGATATGGAACTCATGCAGCTTCCCTTTCTTTACTACATTCACCTTCTTTTGTAACTCTAGATCATCCCTTTGTGCTTCCTTAATCTTCTGTTAGATATATGGTTTCACAATCAATTGGGAAAGGTAGGATGTATCCCCTACCCTTATGGTTTCCAAATCCATCCTTTGCATATCCATGAATATAGGGTCTTTCTCAATCCATAACATGGATAGAGCAGTAGGTTATTTTCTTCTTAGAGCATCAGCTACCTTGTTCATCTTTCTAGGATGATAGTGAATAGAGAAATCGCAGTCCTTGATTATCTCTAACCATATCCTTTGACACATGTTGAGCTCCTTTTGTGTGAATATATACTTTAGGATCTTGTGGTTGGTGTATATGTCACACTTTTCACCATAAAGGTAGTGCCACCAGATTTTCAAGGCAAAAATCATGACTGCCAGCTCTAGATCATGCGTTGGGTAGTTCTTCTCATGGATATTCAACTTTCATGAGGAAGAAGCTATCACATTATCCTTTTTCATGAGTAAACAACCCAGTACTTTCTTTGAAGCATCACTATATATCATAAAACTTTATCCATTTTTGGTAGTGTGAGTACAAGTGTAGTTATCAGGCTTCTCTTTATCTCCTTGAATATTCCCTCACATTCTTCCGTGTAGACATACATTACCCCTTTACTTGTTAACTTAGTTATCAGGCTTGAAAATCATGATAAATTTCTCACAAAATGTCGGTATTACCTAGCTAATCCCAAAAAACTACAGATTTTAGTGACACTAGAGGGCCTGGGACATTACTCAATCATCTTTTTTTAAGGGTACACATAAATTCCCTCACTTGTGATCACATGTCCCAAGAACGTGACTTGCTTCATCCAAAAGTCACACTTGCTGAACTTGGTGTACAACTTATCCTTTCTCAATGTAGCCAACACAAGTCTTAAATGTTCTTGATGTTCCTCCTTTCTCTTGGAGTAGATGAGAATATCTTCAATAAACACTACCAAAAATTTGTCGAGGTAACATATAAAGAATCTATTCATCAAATCCATGAATATTTCAGGGGCATTATTAAGTCCGAAGGGAATCTCCAGAAACTCATAGTGCCCATACCTTGTACGGAAGGTAGTCTTCTGAATATCTTCCTTCTTCACCTTTAGATAATGATATATAGAATGAAGATCCACCTTTGAGAAGTATTGATCTCCTATTAACTGATCAAACAAGTCGTTAGTCCTTGGAAGATGATACTTTTTCTTTATGGTGATCTTGTTAAGTTTCATGATAATCGATACAAAACCGAATTGTTCCATCCTTATTCTTCACAAAGAGCACTAGCACACCCCAAGGTGATTCACTAGGGTGTATGAAACCTTTGTCCAAATTCTCTTGAATCTTCTTCTTTAACTCCTCCCGTTCGATAGGATCCATCCTATAGGGACACTTTGTGATAGGAGAAGTTCCTAGTATGAGTTCTATTGAGAACTCTACCTCACGATCCAGGGGAATTCCGGGTAACTCTTTAGTAAATACATCACAATATTCCCTCATGATGGGAATTTTGGCAAGGTTGGCACATTCCTTTGACTCAACCATTTGGGTGATGTATGATTCTTCATAGGGAATCAACAACCACACTGTTGAAGGTTTTTTCAAAGGAGATTAATGATCTTACTTTAATTTTTAGAAGATCATGGGATGATTCGGAATATGAAAAGATATTTGTTTTTATCAAAAGTTGATATGTACTCTATATAAAGAGAGCCAATCCATTCCCATTATAGCGTTGAATTCCACCAAGGGAAGTATTATGAGATTCAATAGAATAATCTTCACACATATACCAATTGGATAGGAGTCAAACATTTGGGTTTCAATGATTTCACCACTTGGTGTTTTTACAGATATCCATACTTCAAGGTTTTGAGGCTTCGATTTTATATTTCTAGCAAACTTTCAAGATATAATGGAATGAGTAGAACTAGAATCGAATAAGTCATTTTCCATTCTTGAGTGAATAGGAAGTGTACCTTATACGAATTCATTATCTCTATCCACTTTAACAATATTTATGGAATAAGGCTTCCCTTGTTCCTTTTTCTTTGGTGGATGCTGACGCTAATTACCCTCGAGGACTCGAGGTTTAGTGCACTAGCTTGCATAGTGACCTTGCTCACTACAATTATAGAATTGGACCATGGGTGATTCTACCCTTTCTTCCACTACATTCTCCTTACTTCTCATGTATTTTCTACACTATTTACCATAGTGGCCTTATTTCCCACACTTGAAGAATTTCCTCGTCCCTTTGAGGTACTTCCCCTAATGCAAATTCCCATATTTTTGGCATGTGGGTTGTTGAGTTTTCTTCCCACCTTTATCATTAGATACTCCAGCTTGAAACTCTATCTTTTGTTTCTCATCACCATAGCCATGGGACCATTCTCCAAAATCTATCTCCACTTTGAGGGCACACCAAAAAAATTATTCATAACTCCCAAAGTTTCAAATTGAAAGAACCTTTTGAAGGTGTGGTTTTAACCCACTAAAGAATCTATCAATTTTTCTATCATTGTTGATAACAAAATCTGAAACATACCTTGCAAGACTTCCAAAATTTTCTTCCTAGTTTGTGATAGATTATCCTTCCTTTTTTATTGAGCTCTATGAATTCCCTCTCCATATTCATATGAAGAGTTCATAGGAAATACTTGTTAAGAAACATGATCTTAAACTCTTCCCACTCCATCTCTTCAATTTCATCACTTGGATTGGTGTTCTTAATAAAAGAACACCATTGATCAAACTATCCCTCTAGATGATAAATGAATAATGTCACCTTATCAATATCGGAATAGTAAATCACAAAAAAGATCTTCTCCATGGATTTGACCCACTATTCCGTAACTAGTGGATCATAAGAACCACTAAACGTTGGTGATCGTTGCCTCATAAAACACTAAATAGCTAGTTTTTTGGTGAAAGAGGATGTTATCCATTATTATGGTTATTTTTCATAACTTGAGATAGTTGAGTAAGAACCCCCATGAAGTTTTTTACTCCACCTCCCAAAGCATTGGGGATTTCATTCAGGCAATCGTTGCATTGGACCTCGCATAGGTTGTTGGCCTGATTTATCCTAGTTTCCAACATTTTCTAAAATATAAATGGTTAGAACAAAAAATAATTCATCAAGTCGTGAATAAATAAATTATTAATTTTTCCATTTTTCACTAAAATCATAATTCATAGGATCCCTATGTAAAGATTCTTGTGTGAATATTTGTACTTAGTCTAATACTAGAGGTTTTCTCCAGGGTTCACTAATCCTAATTCCCAAATTAACTAAACCTTGCCTCTGATACCAACTATAGCGACCCAACCTTTTCTTACATTATTATTACATCATTATAAAGATAAAAAAATAATAGTATTGCACAAAGAGGATCCGAAGATTTAGTGTCTTGGGAAAACTAGGACCAAGCATAACATTTACAACATCAATTATAAATATTTAATTAATTAATTATTTATTAGCTTCTTATTATCTCTTGACCTCTCCTTAGTACATGAAGTCACCTGAAGATATACATAAACAAGGGGTGATCTAAAATCATAATAAGAGGATATATATAAAAAATATAACAATTTTTTAGTACAATCACAACATAGGAAAAGGATCATGAACATGAGAGGAAGCATTAATAAAATACTTGAAATGCGGAAATGCATAAAAATGAAACATCATGTCTTAGTGGTCAACTACCACACATAGTTGTGAACAATGATAGAATCATGTTCACAAATAATTTTCCTTTAACTCATGAGATTCATCACTTTACCAAATTCATTAGAGTGCTGTATAATTCTAGGCACACCCGTCACATTCAAACATTCATATTTTTCTATATAATTCCAGGTGCACCTGTCACATCATAATATTTACATTATCATGCATGACACATTAAAAATATGTAAAACTTGAACATAACATAAACCATGGAATGAAATGTGTTTCAAATAATAAATCATACTTTAATAAACATTTGGTCCCCAAAATAAAGATGGAATATCATTCTTTACATAGAACCATTAACCACGAGTGAAGAGTGAAACAATACTGAAGACGTAAAAAGGGTGGGTTTATTTGAAAGAGGAGTTCTTTTGGAAAACATTGGGGTTTTAATAAAATAAATTAGAGAAAATTTATATCCTAGAAAAGTTAAGATATTAATGAATAAATTATTTTTAAGGAGAATTCGTACTGAACATGGAGTGAAATAGGGAGAACCCAAAGAAAGAAAGTTAGCTTCGAGAATTTCCCCTTACCTTGTATCCAAACACTTTATTCACTTTAATGTATTGTATAACCAAATTAGATTTATTAATTAACAAATACAGAACATTTTACACATTAATAATATTAATTAATGTTTTATTAAGTTAATTTATGGGCTTTTTGATGAGTTATAGAGTTTAAATACATTGTTCAGGAGTGTTCGTTTTTATATTTTTCTTGAACGATTCACTTGTATTCATGAATGGGAGTTCATATAAAACATGGATAAACACCCAGAATTATAATTATAAGTTATTGATGATGTTATATAACTTGAAATTATCTTATAAATATTTTTTTATATACCATGAAAATGAATCATTAGATAATAATTTAATGATGATCATTTGGGTTAATTCAAGCGGGTTTTCAACCACAATGAACGTGTTTTGTTTAATAATTTAGTAATATATACATAAGTTAGTTATAGAAAATTAAATACGATCTAATACATATAATATAATATGGTTAAACCATAAAAATGGTTTCATGAACATATCCAAAGGTGGTAAAAGAAAAAGAAAACATGTCGTTCTTGAAGGTGATAAATTAACACCACACGAACAATGTTATATTTTCTAAAATAAAAAGAAGAGGGGAAGAGGGTTGGATGATATATTATCCCATTAGTATCATAAAATTCCAATGTATGTGAGATAATGGAGTTTCTATACCATTTTTATGAGGATGGGTGGGGAGATATTAAGAAAAGAACTTTAAATTGAAAGGAAATTAAAGGAAAAGAGAGGGGGGGGAATTACCTCTTGAATCATCCTATTGAGATCCTCCTTAAGGAACATAGGCTTGGTATTTTGATGAGATCAGAAGATATTGGACATGGGGTAGGGGCTTGGGAAGATGTTTGGGAAGATTTTAGACAAGGATTTAAGGTTGATAGGTGTGAGTAAATGAGGGTGTTAAGGGTGGTATTTATAGTGGAGGGGAGATGGGTTCTCTTAATATTTTAATCATTAGTTTATTAATTTCAACCAAGATTATAAATAATGATTATTCCATGACAAATAATAGTAAATAGGGAATGTGAGTTTGATATTTTGGTGCTTACATCACTTATGATGTTAGTAATAGTAGATTTAAATTATAATGTATTTATACAGTAAACTAATGTATTTTACTATTCACAAAAATCCAGGTATTTCAGAAAAAACCCAAAAATTTACTATAACCATTTTTCAACGTGTAAAATCCAAAAAATTAAGTCAATTTTTCAAAAATAATTTTATAAATATGATTAATTTAATTAAAATCATAATTTACTTGAAAAATATAGTTTTTAAAATTAAAACTGATTTTATAATAGTTTCAAAAATTACATAAGGTCTTATAAAATTATATAAAAACCATAATACATATAATTTTTTAATTTATGAACACATTTTATGAATTTTTTTTTTAAAATAATTAATTAATTATAATTAATTATTTATGACTTACCAAAATACCAATACTTTTACTATGGTCAAATTGTCACTTCTAAGATGCATAAATTTTATTTAATCATTCATGGATAAGGTTACTATTATTTTGGATGATTTACTATTCATTAAGGTAGGTTAGTATCCATAAGGGTAGGTTACTATTCACCAAAAATTAAGTTTGTCCTATAGGACTCCAAACATCTTATTGATCACAACAGTGTATATCAGATTTTTGAAATTCAAAACATAGAAGTGGCCAAATTATGTTTAATGGTCACTTAGTTTTTAGTATCATTATATGTAATTTTAATTCCTAATGTGATTATACTATAATTAATAATTATAAGAAGGTAATTACATTGATAAAACATTGATTCATTACATGAAGTCATGTGGGTGTCTTCGAATGGATGGGATTGAGTGAGAATCATCCCAATTTTTGGTAATGAATTCAAGCCAGAGATCATGTTTTTGTGTTTGAGAACCTTATGTTTTAATCCGCTCTTAGAGATATGGTGGGAGTTTTAATATAGAATGTGACTTTTGAGTGAGAACTAATAACCCGATTATGTTGGGATCGATGATAGAATGTTATATGATACTTAATGGGATGAGAAGTTTATGGCGAGGATATTGTAAAACCTATGTGTATGTACATGCTCTAAATTCATAAGAATTTTGAATTTTTGAATTTTGTGAATAAGAATAATTTTGAAATATAATTTAGAATTGAATTTTGAGAGTTTTAGCACCTCTAATAGGTGTTTTTACACATGTTTGGAGGCTCAGGATAGAGTTATAGGGATCGAGGAAGCATATGATGCAACCCAAGGTGGCTGGGTTGTTGGGTGGCTACAATTTGTAGCCATTGATTGGCTGTCATCTAGCCACTATCTATTAAATGGCCTAGTATAGGCTAGGGGTGGCTGTAAAAGGTGAAAAAAAAAACAAATTTGACTCCCTAACATTTTAAGGGGGAAAATCCTCCTCTACCTCTTGTTTTACTTCAATGGTTAGGGGATCGATCCCCTCTCCTTCTCCCTTATCCCCCTTAATTTCAGGGAATTCGAAATGGATTTTACAAGTGTTTTAAGGTGTTACTTTTACTCTGGTGATATCTATCAATTACCTCATCCCTCCATTCTTATTTTTTTCTCTTCTCTTGGTTAGGGTTTTAAATTTTTATTCCACTAGATCTTGATGGAATCATCCAATCGAGATAGGGAATTTATTTTACATAGAAAGGGAAAATATCAAGAGGCTATCCAAGTATCTCTATTCACCATTTTGGTGAAATTAGTTTGTGGCACAAATTTTTTAAGGGATTTTCATTAAATTTAAATTAAAATACTTATGGAATTAGTGATTCATGATATGGATTTAACCTGAGATAATGTTGGGGGTCTATTACAGACCTTCTATAGGTAATTTTTCATGGTTCTAACATAATGAGGTTATCTGGTGAGTTTTTATTAGTTGTTACATTTTTGAATAAATGGTTTATTCAAATTATAAACTATTATAATTAATTTTATATGATTCCTAACCATGACTTAGCTACCCAGGAAGGTGGGTAGTGGCTTGAAGTGCTAAGATGACCTTGGAAAAGCTTGTTCAAGCCTAGGCATGAGTCTTTAGGTTGTGGAATAAATAAATAAAATATTATAAGTTGAGGTAGGTGGTTCACATACTATCCCTATGGATTTTTCATGGTGTTTATATTCCCATGGGAGTGTGACCTCACCAATAGGGTGAAAACCCTATTATTATTGAATTATTAAATTTAATTTAAAGAGTTTATTTTAAATTAAATTGTTTAGATTAAATAAAATTCATGGAATTGGAAAAAGTTTCGAGGGCCCCATTAGACCCTTGCATACTGACTAATTTTCATCAGTTGCTGACGATTGAGGCCTCAATGATATATGTTTACCAGTGGATCTAGTGTAGGATCCCTTATATGCCTTTGGGTAGAGTGGAGATATGGACTAGAATGGTTGGATGTAGTGGGACATAGTTAGACAGTGATACACCATAAATCTTTAGGATATGAAGAATTACGATAGGGTGAGAACTCCTCTTCCACTAGGACATGAAATTCAAGTGAGTGGACCTGGTAGAGACTTGGTGTTTAGGTCAGTTGTGAGGAATAACCTAGTGTTGCTGGGAAAAATGTGATTGACTTATAATCTATCACTCTAGTGATACAAAAATATATTGACCATTGAGGATTATGAGGTTGGACATTGAAATTAATGATTCTAAGGGGCTATGGATGATGGTGATGGGTGTAGGTATTTTACCATCCCCCAACTTGAAATTATAATTTCAACTATTTATTATTTATGAACCTATATTAACTAGAAGTACCTATGGAGACCCAGCCTATGTGCTTGATGTGATGATGGCATGGTGACTTTGGGGATAACCAAAGGTGTTTCTTAAGATCTAGCTTTAGGCCTCATGTGTTACTAATGTGATGAGGCTTGGATGTGATGACATCACCATAGATTCCCTATGCCTCATAGGATCTAGATGTTGAGTCATGTAAAGAATTCTCGAGATGATAAAATCCAACCTTAGGTCTATATAGGATTCCTTGGATGTTATGGGTCCCAAGGATTTCTAGCCTATCTAGGATCCATCCATGTAGGATTGAGAGGTTATTATGATGATTTTTATTATGATGAGATGCTTAGGTAACCCATAGGATCTGATCAGTTGAGCCTCATTGCATCACATGTTCTTGATTCTAATGACTTGGATTCCTAGGATTTATCCATTTGTAATGGTGACATAAATATTGATCTTGAGTCAGATACTTCCGAGGATGCTCAAGAATTGGCCCCAAGATAGTTATCATATGCGAGTTTTGAGGGATACCTATTATTCCTGAGATCTGTCTATTGATCTATTTATTATAAGTTTTTGGATTATTGAGATTAAGGATGAGGGATTCTTGGGTTACACCCCATGATTTAGTATTTATATGGAGGCACAATCATCGTGACATTCTTAGAGAAATCTCAGTGTTGGATGAAGCAGGTATGATCGATCTGTGTCACGGAACTAAGGATCAAAATTAGTTTATTTATTTACTATTTTTTATTTACTAATTTAAACTAATAATGTCACATTCTCATATCATTTCATTACTAATTATGTATGGGACTACATTGGTGGTTCTCTACTATTTCAAGTGCTCACACTCTACTTAGTCCACCATTACATTGAGGTACCCAAGCAACATTTACTTGGTTGCAAGTTCAGGTTGGGCCAAGGTCTAGTATTTATTTATTGAGTAGGATATCTTAGATAGTAAGAAGATTGAGATGATGCATTTATGGATTCTTGGAATCTATACTTTTATGAGAGGATGACCATTTGAGTTTTTGTGCTAAAATTCAATTTTTTTATCCCATGTTCCTATTTATTTCTACTCCCTACATACTCTATTATTTAGTTATTTTCATTGCTATTTCTGACTCTGATATAAGGGTATAGTCCCCTCACCATGCCACCATAGATTCATGTTGCTAGTCCGAAACCTATAGCATATGAGGAGGCACATTTTAGGTCACATGACATTCTGATCCAATTACTATTCATTGTGAACTGATTCAGGGCATTACACATTTCAAAGTGGTATTAGTGATTGATTTTTCTTTAATTTTTACTATTTGGAACTTGGTATTTAGGAGATATAGAAATGTATTAGAGCCCGAGATGGATTCTAGTTTGGTGCATCATGAACACCTATTCCAGTAGTAATTATAGGTTATAAGGGGATTATGAATTATATTCTTGATGTGTGCTATGAAATTCTTATGATTTTCACTTTGTGTGATTCACATGGTGTTTGAATTTATGATTTTATTATGTATTTGGATCTTGGACCATTGGTAAGATTACATTTATGGATTTAACTCTTGAACCATAGAGGCAATAGGAATATCATTCTTCATGATTAGGAATATAGGATTCACATGACATATGTGTCTGCCTATGTGTATGGTTATTGTTAATAAGATTACCAACTATTTGAAGTTTCATAAATTAACCATATGGTGTTTTATCATATTTGTTCTTCATGGAATTATACTCAGTTGGAACATTATATATACATGTTCTTTTATGATTCTAGGCCATGTGGATCCACAAAAAGATGCTCAATGATGGGAAACAATATGCAGTCCCATGTGAAAAGGAGGTACAATGACCCTAGTAGGTCGATGTGGGCATTGAGGGCCTTTATGATAAACCCATTATAGGTTGTTTTTCTTTAGGTTTAGTTATTTAAAGTGTGAGTAACAACATATATGGAATTTTTACCATATACATTGGAATGAAATTCTACTTAACTAATCCAATGACTGCAATTCCTTTGATATAGATCATCTAGGATGTAGTTAGTTATAATAGTGATGATTTATGAGATCATGAATCTCAAGGGACTAGTCCTATGTGTTGATTCATGATGAGAATAAATTCCTTAGTAGGTTGGTTAATTTATATGATTTTCTAAATATATATGTATAAGAGACCCCAGAGTTGGAGCTAGCATGTCTGTTACCTTGGGTTTGAGACATGAATAATATGTTTAACAAGAGTTATGGCCTTATGAGATATGGTATTTGGGAAAAGTGGGAGACCTAGTAACCTTTTAGGCATGATTAAATGTTTTATTGGGTCAATATCTAGTGTTTTATATGGGGGTTACCCATGAGAGATGTTATAATATAAGATTGAGTGCCTTTTATGGTGGAAATCATGGGTATGTGTGAGCTTTTGAGATCAATGCATGAGAGGTTCAATCGAGTTTTTTGGAAAATGAATGGCTATGCCTTAGGGTTTTATATGAACACCACCTTTAGTGTGATCACTATAGTATGTGAGGCAATCATAGTGTCATGGTATCAAGACTATATTCAATGTAAAAGATCATTATGATGCTTGAGCTTGTTGAATTTAGATGTGCTTTAGTAGTGTGGTGAGAATGTGGGTTGATTCCTATGACGTGGAACAATGATGGATAGAAGATAATAATTTTATTAGAACATGGATGTAAAAATGAGGTGTTGGGATGGCACATATGTAGTGGGTGATCATTATATAGACCATAGAACAAGTGAAGTACCTGATTTTTAAGAATGCATAGGGTGTTCTGGTTACATGGAATTGACATGCTGTGGAGCATGGCCAGTCTAGTTTGATGATGTGTAACTCAAAATATCATGAGTCAAGTTTTAATGATTAGGTGGTATGGAAGAATACATCTTTCATGTTTAAGGTAGATCAAGGTAGTTCACACTTTCAAAAGTGTAACCTATTTATTTTTAAATCGGTGATGACCTTGGGTGGGTAGGGACTGATGGAGTTTTGTGAGTTGCTTATGGAGATGGTAGCTCAAGAACTTGATAAGCATGGATTAGGAGGAGTGGAACACTTGTGATGATGATCTAACCTAGGGGTAATTTCACTCAAGGAGATTCATAAGGAAGGATATATGGTGGGGTTTAACCATTATATATTTGATTGAGTGACCTTAATTATGATTGGGAATTCAACAGGTGCCGAATAATGATGTTATGTGAGTTGGGAATGGGTAATGTTTGAAATTATGCACTAGATGTCAGTATGAGTGGGATGAACTTATCCAGTCATTGAATTTGGTGATAGATAGAGTTAGGTCTATGGTGGTCATGAATTCTATTCTATGACGTGATGATAAGGATCTTCTTATGGTGGAGAGTGTCATATTAGTCATGGGTGATATGAACCCTATGTGGGTATGTTCATGGTTTAGTTAGATGCATGTTGGATGGTCATTATAGAATTTTAGTTCCAATTAAGAAATAAATATGAATTCATCTGGATTCCTTGGTGAATTCTCGGTGTTAATTCATATATGATACTAGAGGAATTTCAAGCATTGGATTCAGACTTAGGATGAATTGAGGTGATCAGAATGTGATCAGATTGACAATGCATCAGTACTCACAGTATGGAACAATGGTAGAAATGTATAGTTAAGGATTCAACCATGAAATTACATCAGGAGTTAGGTTAAGACTTTAGTGGATGTATTAGGATGATATAATGTTTTCTTTATGAGTAAAGGAATCATGATCTGGTGTTTTTGGGATGTGTCAGTGGTTTAATTCGATCATTTTTTAGACACGTCAAACATGGGATTTTTAACTTAAGTTATCATGTAAAATTAGATGCAGTGGGATTGGAACCTCATCATACATGTCATTTTGGATATAAAAAGTATGATAATATATTTTTCAGGGATTTCATAGTAAATCATACATATTAGGATCAGTGCTTGGATGGTAGAGGCACATATGTTTTGGATTAGAAATTTTGAGAATGATAATTTATACCAGTTCTTGATTGGCGTTTATATGTGTGTTTGGTTGAAGTGTATTACGAAAAACATCAGGTACATCATTATAATGTGATAAATTTGTTTTGGTTGGAAATTATGATGGTGGGAAGGCACCAGGGTTCAGAATTGGATTGTGATCTAGGTTCTATGGTGAGAAGACCCACATACTTGATAATAAATTAGATGGGGAAACCTAGAGTGTCTCAGGATATACAGGCTCAATTAAAAATTTTCTTGGTGATTTTATAATGAATACAAGTATTGGATCAATATTTGGAAGTGTAATCTCCTTATATTTAAAGTTTCACTCTAGAATATCATTGAGTGTTTGGGGATGGAATGTGACCATTGAGTGGGAAATGGTGACCTATTATGGTTGGGTGATGTGGGTAGATGATCACAAAGACTTATCAGTGATGAAAAGTATTATGGTTGGGATATTGTAATACTCTATGTCTTTACAAGTGCTTGAATTTTATGATAAATTTGAATCTTTATATTAGTGGAAGGAATTATTTTGAAATTAAGTTTAGAAAATAATTATGGGAGTTGGGACACCTCAAACAAGTATTTTTGGTCATGAAATAAAGCTTCAACGGTGGGATGGAGGTTTGGGAGAGAACTAGAGGGCTTCATAGGCTGCACATGCAGCCACCAAATAGATACAAGTGAGTCACTAGAAATATGGTGGCTCAAAATCGGCTACCATGTAGGATTATTTTGGGGAAAAAATCCTCAACCCCACGTTTAAGAGTGGGGAAACCCCTCCTCTCCCATTGGTTTCTTGTGCATGGATAGGGTGTCAACCCCTTCCTTTATCCACCTACATTTTATGTGTGTTTTAGGAAAATTTACCAGTGATTATTGGTAAATCTTCAAGTCTGATGTCCTCCTTTGATCTTATCCTTCTTCCATTCTAATTTTCGATTTCTCTAACAATGGTTTTGATGCCTATTCGACCGAAACATAGTGGAATAAACCGATCATGATGTGGATACTACCCTTACTTGGAAGAGGGAATCTCGAGACATCATCTATCATGAACCAACATGAACACTTTGGTACACCAATACCCATGCGAGAAATGACATGGCCCGAAAGGTGATCTTGATCTCCATGTGTTGATGACTAGTTCTTGGGAATCAATAAAGGGTAAGAGGGAATGATTTCAACAAAAAACAAATAATCAATATAGATTAATGAATGATAAATCATTAAACTATAGAATTGAAAAACACTTCTCAAGGATAAAAAAATAACAAGTATATAGATAATGATCAAGAAAATACATATTCCAATAAAGCATCCCAATATCCATAAAAAAAGTCTTATAATATCAATGAAATGAGTGTATCAAAACTCCACTGGTCATCGCATCACCCAAGGAAACAGTATTCAAGAACACCATCCACCTCCAACTTCCACTTTTCCTTTCCCTATACCTGGAATAAAATAATCTACAAACACTCGATGGTAAAGGCAGGGTTTGAGAAAAACAAGCTAGTAGGATTTCACCAAATGTTCCATAAGAAATTACATAACAAATAAACCATATATTATTTATATTAAACAAATAAAATTCATGGTAAATCATTTTCATAGTTTTAGACAAACAAGATTTCAAATCAAGTAGATGGAAAGTATATCAAAAATAGGATTAAATAAACATTTTAATAAAAAATAAGGGAAGGAGTAAAATAGTTTAATAAACCCTCACATGAAATAATAAAATCAAAACAAATCACCATGGTTATATTACCTCTTGATTATTAGGTCACAACATTAGGATCATTTCACTACTCAGTCAATCAATAATCTCTCAATGTGTGCACATGTCCCTAAGGACTAGGCCATTAGAATAGAATAAATCAATACCCCATAAGGATAAATCATTCCAAACTTTATTTAGTTAGAATTTTCATCATTAATACATTGATAGGTGTTAGATTCCTAGAATACTTGTCTAAGTAACCTACTAACAGCTCGTGTTCACATATTCTTTCAATCAATCAATTAATCATTGGAAATAATTATTTTCAATTTAATTCAACATTCATAGTTCAAATTACTAATATAAAGTTTCAATATTTCATTTAAATTTCCAAACCTGATCATAGGTTTTCATCAAGTTTTTTCCTTTTAAAAAAATATTTCATTTAAAGCCATATTTTCTCAAAATTTATCTAATTATTTCAAAGTCATTGAAAAAGGGTTTTATTTCAAAATTCCATTCCTTTTAGAAATCACACACACCAAATATTTTTAATTAATGGTAAATTGGAAATAAATTTCAAATCAAGAAAAAAAATAAAGGTTTCAAGTGTAGATAAATTCATTACAAAACCACATACCTTTAATCACACGATCAATCAGTCACCCAAAATGGGAACTAAAAATGGAGAGCCGAAGGTAAGAAAGATTTAAGAAGAATCCCTAGAATAAAAATTCATTAAATCAAGGTTCCAACCAATCAATGATAAGTGGATTAACCACTCTCAAAGAAGGTAAGATAGGAAGGAATAATAATTCCCAAACATATAGGTTACACTCACTCGATTGGTATCAATCATATCCACCAATACTTCGATTTGAGAAGAAAAAGAGATGGAGGATCCAAAATCACCTCTAGAGAGACTCCAAAACCAAGAGGGTCTAATTAAGTTCAATTAAGAGGTGTTTATAATTTAAAAAGGGGGTTTTAGGACTTTAATTAGAAATTTTATAGGATTAAAAATCCCATCACATGGGAATGACCTTACCAGGCTTTGAGAGAGTAAAAAAGTTTGGACGAACAATTTGAAAAACCATGCACCAACTGTGCACTTCCTGCTAGGCTATTGGAAAAGTGGTATATGGTTTGGACATATTATTTGATAACCATGCACCAATCATGAACTCCCCACTATCCTATACCTCACATTTTTAGGGGGAGGCCACATGGTTTGAAAAAACTATGATCACCCCTCCAAAACACCAATACACAAAACATAGTTTCTTGGGCTAACCCACACGATTTACCCTAACTATGTGACAAACATGTATTGGACCAAAAACTACCAAAAATTTATAAAAGTCTCCAAAAACAACCTAAAACAAGATCTTAACAAAGAATGATAAAAAACATGGGATAAAATTACTTGAAATCTAGCAACAGGATGTTATAATCTCCCCACCATAGATGTTTTCCCCTAGAAATACGATCAAGAAGACTGAATATCAAAGAGATGATTATTCTAATTTTTCATCAATGAATCATGATAACATGTTTCATATGAATCAAAATCATGATTCCGAAGAACTAAAACCTAAGGTTTGGAATTACCATGAAGAATGTTCATCTCAGAATCAACAATCCGAACTAGATGTTATGTCATGGAAAAATGAGGTTTCACATCAAGGTCCTCCTAGATCAAGACGTGATATGGGTCATAGAGATACTTTCTATGCTATGATACATGAAACATGCTATTAATAAACATCAACTAAGGTTATTAAGATAAATGATAATACACATTTTCAATCTTCTCAATATCCTCAAATGGTATCATGTATCTCGATGTTATATTTTCCTATTTTCAAGACATCGGTGACCAATCTAAGGTAAAACTCTAAAATAAAATTGTTCACCCAATGAAAACTACAATGAGAATCAATAAAAAACACAATTGGATTTACACTAGCTTTGATGAATCTCTATCCTATGAAGAATCAATTAAATATTTCCCATCATCTCTTGGAATAAACTAGGCCCAACCAAGGAAGCTTCAAAAATCACTGACCAATAAAATAGATATTTACACGGTCATACATAAAAGGCCTCAAAGGGTTCCATATTGATGGATGACTGATAACTATTGTCATATGAAAACTCAAATTGTCCCAAGTGGCTATCCTAAGCCCCACCAAAGTTGAGAACACAAGAACAAAGCATGTTATCAAGAATCTATTTAGCTTATTTTGTTTTGAAATCCATTTGTAGATGGTACGATGTGCTCAAAATAAACTAATATCACATTGACTCCTAGAGGCCTCTCCAAAAATTATAAGAGAATAGAGAATATCTATTAGATACTATTACAAATGGAACTCCATGTAATCTGATAATATTATGCATATACAGACTTCCCAGGTCCTCAACATTGGTTTTATCATGAATGGGAATAAATTGAGATTATTTGGTCAACCAATTGATCACTAACCATATCATATTAGTACCTTAAGGGTAACAAAACAATAGGACCACAAAATACATTGAAGTATCATCCAACTCCCAATTTGACACATAAAGGGGATGAAGAAACCTAAAGGATTCTGGTGCTTGGACTTGATTTGATGATAAGTATAATAACAAAAAACAAAATTAGAAATTTCTTGTCTCATGCTTGGAAACCAAAATCATCACCTCATATCATAGAACATCTTTATTGATCTATGGTATACTACCCACTAATAACTATGGTAATCTCCAATCATCGATTTTATTATAGGAAAATGTACAATGTACCTTCTCTAGAAGAATATGATACCCCTTAGAAGATAACGACCACTCACTGATGGTCTTCCCACCATAAAGAGAGTCCCTAATGACATATAACTCATCACCAAGATACAGATCCTAATGAATCATCTTAAAAATAGATAAGGTTAACTATATGATTTCCTCAAAAATCTTGGTCTCATCCTCATGAACTCCCAAATGCATACAAGTAAGAAGAGCCATAAAATTCCACTCTTATGATGATTATTTAACTGTCTGGGTTGGAAGTTTCCTACTCAAAGAATCAATAATGGAATTCCCCCTACCAAGAGTGTATATTGAAGGTACTTCACCCATGACCTCTGATAAATATCCAAATATTTTTGTGAGAATATATAACTCATGCTTTTTTGTGATCTCAATAATTGGTAAACCTTTCTCTAAAAAGAAAATTACACCAACACTTAAGATCATGCATCATAGATGTGATCTCGAGAACATGAGTAGGATTGTTCTTATCATATGGCCTAATATTTTAGGAACCATAGGACACCAAATTATCACCTTGCACGAGAATGCAAACCAAACAACAAGATGCATCATAAAATACCACATAGACCTACCCATCCTATAGAATATTAAAAACTGGAGAATAAGTAAAAAGGAGCTTTAATTCATCAAAATTATTTTTACATTTAGAATCCTATAATAACTTTACTCATTTATAGGTGAGAAAGGTAATCATAGAAGCCAAATTTTAGAAATATTTAACAAGAGATGGTAATAACTCACTAATCCCAAGAATATTTTAATCTTGAAAACATTACATGGTTATTACCATGTCATAATAGCCTTAAAATTATCAAGATCAATTGAAAAATCATATTCTAAGACCACATGTCCCAATAACCAAATCTAAAAATTAAAATTTGAAAACTTTTCATAAAGGTGATGATGTCACAAGATTTATAGAACTTCTCTTAGATAACTCACGTGATATTCCTTGGTTTTAGAGTAAACCAAGATTTCATCAAAAAATACCACCTCGAAGGAATCATGATACTTGTGGAATATCCTATTCATTAGCACTATAAAAAATTTCAGATAATTAGTTAGATCAAAAGGCATAATAAGGCACTAAAAATGGATATAACTACTCTAGAAGGTATTATTTAGGATATCATACTCTTTTATTCTTAGTTTTTTGGAAATTGAACTAAAGGTCAATCTTTGAGAACCACTAAGACCCTTTCAATTGATCAAAAAATAATCAATCTAAGGAAAAAGATACTTGTTCGTTATCATGACTTGATTTATTATTTAGTAATCAACAAAAAGTAAAAGGATTCCATTATATTTATTCAAAAAAAAGAACTAACACCACCTAAGGAGACACACTTAGTAAAATAAATCTTTTGTCTAAAAATACTCCAATTGGGTCTTTAAATCCTTCAATTCAGCTAGTTCCACATGGTAATAGGGAATATAGATAGACTGAGTACCTATTACCAAGTCAATATAAAACACCACCTCCCTTACTGGTGGAAGAAAAAATAGTTAGACATAAACCTATCTGGTAACTCGACGACCACTGGAGGATAATCCCCACTCAAATATTTCTTCTCTAGGTCAAAAAAACATAGATATTATCCGGCTCAACTCTAAAAGTGGTGGTCCAACTCTACTTGACCTCAGTTCCCATTCTCCCTAGAAAACAAGACTGACCCCATCAGGGGCCATAAATGGGACCCAAAAAAGATAATTTTCAATTGAAACTTTATAGAAAGTCATCTAATCCACCCTGAGAATGAAATAAGAAAGTTTCATTTAAATAACTAGAAAATCCTAGATGAGATCGATATCTAATAAAGAAAAGAAACATGAGGTGAATCAAAGAACCTATTCTCTCTTCGTTTCGAGGGGAATAAAAATATCCATCACATAATACACATGATCTGTAGAAAGGTTCAATAGATTCACAATGTGAGTTTATATGAAGGAATTATATGCATCAGTATCAAATAGAGTAGTCACTAAATATGAGGTTATAGTGATGGTACCTATAACTATTTCTATATCCACATCAACTTCCTCCATATATTCATCCACCATGTAAAGAAGATTTATTCTAGATTCCTATATCCATAAACCCTTAGTTCTTAAATAATATGACTACAATATATTAATTTTTAGTGCTTATGATCCCATATAAATTTGTGGGGTAGAAAATACATTACAAAAAATTCTGTAGGTAGTCTGAATGACTGGACGAACCATAAATATTTGTTTCCTATATACAAAACCACTTCATATTCTTGATCATTCGACAATTAAATCAAGTTAATGGGGCCATTTCTTAGCATCATAGGGGTTCTGGATAATGCATACTATTGAGATCCACCATGAGACTCATCATGATTATTATTTCCTTTAAAGAAACTAATAGAACAACTACTAAGAGTAGGAGGTACTACAACCAACTTTGACTTACTATCCAAGTCATGATCAACCATCAAATCTCTATACATCAAATTTTTATAAGATTTGATATTTATCATGAAAAGATAAGATTAAATATTAGATCAAATACCCACCATAAATATTTATAACTTTAGTTTCAAATTCGATACTACATCAGGATAAAAATAAAAAAGTTCAAAAAAGTGGTCAGCATACTATTCCATGGTTCTATCTCCTTTTTAGAGGCTAAGAAATTATATTTAATTTTCTAAGACCATAAATTTTGGATATGTTTTCTCTATGGAAAGAGATCTAAAATCTTTTCACTCTAATCCTTTATTTTTCCTCAACATAAACATTGAATCCCACCACATCCTGATAGGCCCTTCAAGCTTGAAGGTATCATATTTCACCTTTATTAAACTTAGAATTTATAATAACTCAAAAAGAAATTCAATAATTTTCTCAAAAAATCCTCTACCTCCTTAGAACCATTCAATCCTTGGAATGATGGTGGTTTCTTCTTAAGAAAATACTAAGCATGATCTCCAGTTTTTTCCCTTTGAGGTTCCACTACTAGAGTCTGAATGTAAATGGGTGAAGTTACCTATTCCAGTGCTTCAACTTCAAACAATACTTTCTCAAAAAGGTTTTGATCAACTGGTGGGTTCACTTTTCATGATTCATTGCTAGCTCCCTCTTGAGGTCTGTTCAATCATCTTATTGGGGGAATTTTACTAAAAAATATCAATGGGAAACAATAAAACATTAGAAAGGATACTTAGAACATCAACTCAATAAATATGTATAAAAATATTATCTTAATTAGATAGAATTCAATTTTCTAGGATTTCAAAATTCTTAGATCAATCTTGGAGAAAGACTAAAATCAAATCAATTTATTCTTCAAAGATGCTTTTCCCAAACACCTGTAGTGAATCATGGCTCACCATGATGAGAAATGTCTAGAAACTCACTCATAAAATACCCATTAAGTTCTAATAGTCCCACATCCCATATTCTAGGTTATCCCAGACTACATATCAAAATTAAAGAAAGATACTCAAAACTAGCTCTGATACCATTTTGTTATGAACCAAACTGAATAACCTGGTACACCAGAACCTGATCCGACACAGACATGGAATAAAGGGATTTATTGATTCCCATGGGCTGGAAACTGGTTCCTCGGCATAAACAAAGTGTCTAAAATAATGATTTCACCATAAGAAAAAACAATCAATATAAATTAGTAAAAGATAAATCAATGATAAATCAATATTCCAAATATCCCTCAAGGAGAAAAACACCAAAAGTAGTTAGATAAATATAAAAATGGTACATATTGTAAAAAAAAAAATAATATCCATTAAGAAAAATCCCATAATCTATGTGCAATAAGTAGACAATAAATACACCAATCACCACCATCACCCAAGGTCCCACTATTCAAGCACACCCACGACCTCCAAGTGTAAATTTACCTTTTCCCTATAACTGACATAAAATAATCTAAAAATTACCAAAGGAAAAGGTAGGGTGTGAGAAAAATATCCCAATAATATTTCACTAATTTTGTTAAAGAAATTTTATAATAAATAAACCATCTATGCTTCAAATTAAATAAATATATGGTATGAAAATCATTTTCATATTTTTAGTCAAAGGATGTTTTAATTCAATTTGATGTAAAGGATATCAAAAACATGATTAAATGAAAATTTTCATAAAATGGAATAGAATGAGTAAAATAGTTCAATAACCACTAGCATGAAATAGTAAAATTAAAACAAATCACTACGTCATATTCCCTGAGTTTCATTAGTTACTGGCTTTAGGATCCTCACACTACTCAGTCAATAAACCATGAATAAAATTTTGCACACATCCCTAAGGCCTAGACCATTGATATAGATTAAATAAACACCCACATTATGGAAAATAATGCCAAACTTGGTTTAGTTAGAGTTTTCATCATCAATCCATTTCTAACTGGTTAGAGGCTTAGAGTTCTTGTCCAAGTCACATGTTATTTCAATCAAACAATCAATCAATCATGGGAAAATCAATATTTTCAGTTAAATTTAATATTCACTATTTAAATTCCAATTTCAGGTTTTAATATACCATTTCAATTTCAAAAATAAATAATAGGTTTTTATCAAGTCATCTCTTTCAAAATAATATTTTATTTTAATAAATTTCTCTATAATCAACATCAAATAATTTTATCAAATCACTTTTCATTTCAATCCATATTTTTTAAAAATCCACCTAATAATTTGAAAGAATTTGAAAAAAGGGTTTTATTTTTTAATTCCATTCCATTTAGAAATCACGCACACCAAATCATTGTAATTTAAGGTCAATTGAAAAAGCATTTCAAATAAAGCAAGAAATTAGGGTTTCAAGTATAGAGAAAAGCCTTACAGAACCTCCCACCGTTAATCACATGATCAATCAATCCCCCAAAAAAGGAACTTTCAATGGAGAGCCAAAGGCAAAGAATATCGAAGAAGAATCCCTATAATTACAATTCAACAAATCAATGTTCTAACCCATCAATTCCAAGAGGGTTCACCACTCTCAAAGAAGGTGAGATACAGATAAAGAATAATTCCTAAACAAAGAGGTTATACTTACTAGAGTAGGATCAATCGTATCCACCAACACTTCCATCCAAGAAGAAAATGGTTTTGAGGAGCCAAATCACCTCCAAAGAGCCTATAAAACTGAGATTATTGAATTTGGGTTGATTAGGAGGTGTTTAGAATTTATAACAAGAGTTTTGGGAATTTAATTACAATTTTCAATGGATTAAAAAACCTTTCACATAGTTTCCTAGGTTAGGCCACATGGTTAACACTATCTATGCACCTAACCAAGTGACATTACTAGGATTTTAGAGAGAGTAACATGGTTTGGCCACACGGTTTGACAATATGTGTTACAATCATGCAATATCTCTTGGGATACTGAAAAATAGGTTCATAGTATGGCCACATGGTTTGAAAACCATAAAATAACCATGTTCTCACCATTATCCCATTCCACACAGTTTTAGGGGGAGGACACATGTCTTGAACTAACCCTATTACCCCCTATATAACACTAATTCATGGAACAAAGTTTCTTAGGATGACCTGCATGGTTTTCTCTAATCATTTTCCAAACACGCATTGACCTAAAAATCCCAAAAATTTCCAAAAATATCTAAAAACAAATTAAAATAAGTACCAAACAAAGGATGAAAAAAACAAGGGATAAATATACCTAAAATATAGTAATGGAAAGTTACACTATACACATTTATTCTCCTAATTATTTGATGAGGCATGTTTTTGTGGTAATTTATATGATTTACCATTAAAATTGAATTAATACGAGCTTTGAATTGATGCTGCGTGTTAGGCCATTGGCCTGATTTAGTGTTTAGATTATATTGTGGACCTCATGTAGGTGGTTGGTCATAGTTCTAATGTAGTAAGTCCATCCAATGAGTTTTTGGAGAATATACCTATTTTTATTAAATTTATTAATTAATTATAAATTCCATAATTAATTATGATGGGTCATTTGACATGAGTTATGAAATTATGTGGGTTAGTGATGGATGGTTGATCCAAGGTAGGTTTGGATGAGTCTCAGAAGGAGCTACCAAACTGAGCAGTTAAATAGGAAAGATTCATATGAGTTCAGTTGTCTCACATATATACCCCTTGGATTCTGGCATATTTTTATGCGACATGTGATATTTGTACTTTCCCCATTAGTTTATTAACCTATTTTAATTAATTCAAATTTTTAAATGGTAATTAAATGTATAAGGATAAAGAAAAATAAGTTCTAAGTAAACTTATGTCCTTATTCACTAGATTTATAGCCTCATCCACTATGGGTCGAGGCTTAGTATATGGTTATATTCCTTGGATGGTTATTATCCCTTGAGGGTTAAATATTAACTAAATTAAACCCATTGATCATGAAAACACCAGTGTATGAGTGTTTGGATACCCCAAAGTAGTGTTATGAGTTTGATTATAACCCTAGACATAGTAGACCTTGAAGGATATTTTCAGTGTGTTCCTTAAACCTCCCTTGGAAAGGAAGGTGGTTATATGAGAGGATTTATACTAAGTAGACCATGAACCACATTGATGTGTCTTAGATGGTTGTACTTGGTTGAGGACATGAGACATGGGAGGAGTTACATACCATCTCTTAAAAGATACTGACAAGGCTTGAATTGTGAGGCCCATGAGTCCATACTATTATTAGGGTACTATTGGGTGATGAGTTTTCCTAAGTGATGGGGTTTTAACCTAGTGAGACCATATTCTAAAAGGGACCCCCATTTGGGTTCCCTTGCTATGTGTTGACTTAAGGGACCCTTAGTAGGGTAGCTTTCTTATCTTATGACCTAGGGAACCTAAGTAGGTACCCCAATGATGGATAGACCCTAATTGGGTGCATTTGAGCATGGGTGGAAACATTAATGAGTGTCACCTTAAAGCCCACACCTTGAATTTGATCATAGGGGTCCATGGATGATAATGAAGGGTATAGGTGTTTGACCATACCTTGAAACTTATTTATCTATCTATGATTTCATTTTTATATTAGTGTTGAATTTATGATTCCAATACATGATTATTAGGATTTGGATTATGAGCCTTTTATGACATGATGTCAGCGAACTTGGGAATTCCTATATTTTCTTCATGGGATCCGGATTTAGAGCCTCATAGAATATGATGATATTGGAATGGATGTGAAATGACCCAAAATTTTATCAATAGAAACTTCCTTCTTATAATTACTCCATATATTATAAATCACATAAAATAACTCAGAGAACACAATACAAAATTTATAAATGATGAATGAATAAAATAAGTGGTATTTCTAGAAGTTAAGGAAACTATACCAATGCAATAGTAACTTGACCTTTAGAATAGTTATGTGACCATTAGGATTATTAATCCATCCAATATAATAATAACCTCATCTATGAAAGTATAAATTTTTTTAGGTATCTTATGAATGGAAATATGATATATTTATATCATAGTATAAGTAAATAAATGTTTTAAAAATGATAATTTAAGTGTTGTTATTTTTATAAAAAATAATTGTTTATTTAAAATTTTATAATTAATATAATGATTTAAAAGAAAATTTATTTTCAAAAATTTATTCATAAATTATAATTTTTTTCTTATGATTAGAAGATAATTTTATAAGACCATAACTAATTTTCAAAGTCTCAGAAAATTAGTTATAATTTTAAAATTGGTATTTTTAGAATAAATGATGATTTTAATTAAAAATAAAATTTCTCATATTTAAAAAATTATTTTCATAAAATGGAGTTCATTTTTTAATTCTATCTATCAAAAAATGGTTAGGTTAAAGTTTTGGTGTTTTTCTGAAATAGTTTAATTTTTGGGGAATAGTGAAATACGACAATTTAGACTATATAACATTATAATTTAAATTAACTATTTATTGAATCATCTCTAATGTAAGAAAAATAATATCAAACTCTTTTTTATTATTTTAATATATTTCTTGATAAGGTATAAACTATTCATTGTATTGAGACAAAATAAAAAACTAATGAATATAATAATAAAAAAACTCCCCTCCTCCACTATAAATACCACCCTCACCACCTATTCACCTCACAACTCCAAATCCTTGAAGATTGTCCATTTTTTGTCTAATCATATTCCCGAGCCTCTTCATCACATCCAATATCCTTTATTCTCAATAAAATACCAAATCCAATTTCCCTAAGAAGGTTCTCAAGGAGGAGAATTCAATGGGTAAAATACTCTTTCACTTTCTTTAAATTTATTTTCATTTTTTTTGTTTTCTTATTATCTCATCACCAATACTTATCCAAGTGGAATTATAAATCCAATAAAATAAATATAATATAATTTTATTATGTTAATGGAATAATCTATTATCAATACCCCTTCTCCTCTCCCTTTTATTCTAAAAATGAAAACATCATCCGTGATGTGTCGATTTACTGCCATCATGGACAATGCGCTTTCATTTTCCAATACCGCCACAAAAATTTGTCATAAAACCATTATAATGGTTGAAATATATTATAAAATTTATTTTATAACATTTTTTATGTTCTATAAATAACATATATACATAATATTAAGTAATAAAATGAAACTAGTTCATGATGATCAAAAAACTGCCAAATTAATCTAAATGATTATCATTAATGTTTTATCTAATGATTTATCCACATACCATATAAAAAAAATGATATATAATATCATTTAATATTTTTAAAGTTCATTAATAACATATAATCTCAATTCTGTTAAATTATTCTCATTTCACATGAACTTGCATACATGTATACAAATGAACCGTTCCTGAAAAACAATAAAACAAACACTACCAAACAATGAAATTGAACACTATTACTCATTAAAAAAAATCCATAAATGAAATTAATAAAATTATTATGAATAAAATAAATGTATAAGAGTTTTTGAATTTATTAATTAATTAATCTAATTTTATTATTCAGGATATTAAAGTGAATAAAGCATTCGGACTTAAGGTAAGGAGTTTCTCAAACCCAATTTACCTTCTCTGGGTTATTCTTCTTTCATGCCAAATTTTTGTGTGGATGTGCATTTAATAATCTAAAAATATAATTCCATTTTTATTAACTTTTATCTTATGGGATATATATGTTTTTAATAAGGTTTTATGAAAAATAAAAAGACTTTCCAAAAGAACTCTTTTTTTCTAAAAACACATCTTTTACTTCTCTTGAGATTGTTTCTTCTTCACTCAAGATTGGCGATTCCAATACCAGAATGTTATCCCCTTTTTGTAACCCAATTTTTTTTTTCATGAATGCATTCTTTATGAAATGAAACTTATTCCTTTCCATGTGTTATTTTATGTCCAATATTGATATATGTTCTATGTGGCATGCATAATTATGTAAATTTTATGATGTGATGGGTGATCCCAAAATTATATAGTGCTTCAATGCATTGGGTAATATGATGTATCTCATGAGATAATGTTCAACATTCATGAACATTGTAAGAAACCATATCTTCTTTTCAGGTATGGATCTTGTTTTCTGGTGTTTTTGAGAAAAATAAGAGTTTCTGGAAATTTAAGGAGTACATGCCATGTACTTAGGCATACATGCCCTGGACCTGGTTTCCACTGGTAGCCGTGTACTAGCTTTGTAACGTCTGAGAAGATGGACGTGTGGGGTGACCTGGAGACCGCCTAAATCGGGGCCTGATAAAGGCATATACACAGAATGTACTTTTAAAGGAAATGCCGTGTATATTTCTTTTTAATTGATTAAACGGACCGAGGTCACATATAATCGACAGAAACATCTTCTTCTCTGCTCGTATCATCTATGAGTGATAGATATCACCGAATATTCTCTGATCCCCCAACCCACCGTCCGTTCTCTGAATCAACTGTCGTCGATTGCTTTGGAATCGCCACGGTGAGTTCTTCCTTCTTCTAGAGCCTCTTGTCTTGATTTATCCTCTTTCGTGAGACATACTTGGTTGAAAATTTTATATTTTTTTGTAGATCTATATAATTCTAGGTCAATTCAGAGGCCGATGTTCAACTATATCAATTGTTAAATGTCAAGGTAGGTGGTTTGTGCCTTTTCTTAGTTTGTCTTTGAATTATATGCGAACAATTTCCCAATAACCTAGTTTGGGGTATTGCGTGTTTAGGTAATTTAACCCTTTAATGCCTGCTATTCCTTGATTTCTTGAGTTAGGCCTCTTGTTTGAGAATAGGGTTTTTTTACCTTATTATGGATGTGTTTTCCCATGTTTGAACTGATATTGGTTGTTGGGTCTTGCTTTTCCTATTAGGCTGATTTGTTTTCCATGCCTAGTATTTTTAGGATGGAGTGATATTATCTGATATCATGTGCCATTCTTTGAAGCTATTTATCCAAGTAGTATTGTGATTTACTTTGGCTGGTGGATATCGTTTGTGCATGATTGACTTACAACAGGCTGTGGCAACCTAGTGTAGTTAGACCATAGGAGGAATGGACGCTGAGGGCTTCCCTATAGTGTCTGTTATACTTTTCACATTGCGAGAACACATGGGGATGGACATTGAGTGCTCCCTCAGAGTGTCTATAGTTCCACATTGCGAGACCACTAGGGGGAATTGGACATTGAGTGCTTCCCCAGAGTGTCTGTAGTTACCGTTACAAGACCACATGGATAATTGACGGTGAGTGCTTCCTCATAGAGTCTTTGTTAAAGCAAAAACAGAGGGGTTATACTATGAGAAATTCCCAGATGGTTTCTTGTGTTTGATTGGTTGATTAATTTTATAAATGTAAATGAATATAGCCTAAACTATATGATTGTTTACCTTTTTGTACTTCCCTATTTATTACTTCATTTTTTATATTACCTGCCATATATATTCACTAATAGTTAGGCACATATCATTGGGTGGTTTCCTACTGGGATTTGTCTCACACCCTGTTTGGGTCATACTTTTGGGCCCAAACAGATTATATTTCTATAGGTATTGATAAGGGAAAGCTCCCTTCTACTTCATGTACTTGACTGCTGTAGAGCTGGATAACATGGGACCACGCTGTGGCATGTTATGCTATTGGAGTTTATTTTTTTTCTTGTACTTTGGTTTAGTACTGTATTACAACGTCGTGGATTGTTTGTATTATTTCCTAGACATATGTGACATTCATCATTTATATATATTCTCCAGTTTTTTATCTAATTTTATTCTTCTACTATTTACTATTTCATGTAATTATTATTTCTTCCGCTACTGTTATCTATTTATTTCCACTATGTTACTCTGCCAATGAGGGCATAATTTCCCCACTATCACACCCAAGGACCTCGTAGCTAGTCAGTAGCCTATGGCATTCAGGGAAATGCACTTGAGTCTATGTGACCAACAGAGTACGGGTCACCTCTAGGCGGTACCCAGAACCGGGATGTTACAAAGTGGTATCAAAGGGGTTCTCCTCCTCCTTTGATGTGGGATAACCATAATACACTCCCCATAGAAGGAGGAGGAGCACAAAACACCCATTTATATGGTGGTGTGGATACCTCTCCCATCATGAGGCATTTTCCTGGGGGATGCCTGAGGTCCAGATCCCAAGGAAAGAAAAACCGTGCGGGCTAGGCCCAAGGCAGACAATATCATGATCATGGGATGGACTGTGACATTACAAATGGTATCAGAGTAGGTTCTTTTCTTCTCTGAATAAATTTTTAGAGCCTATATCCAGAGATATGAAGGAATAGGTAGTTGGTAATAATCTATGCCAAAGAGTAGCTAACCCGTGTACAGGGAAAAGCTAATTTACGTCGATTATTGCAATTTTTCTTGTTTTTCAATTATTACAGATTATTTAATTTCACCATTTAGTGATTCACATGTTTTTGTGCTATTACCATTGATATCATTGAGGTTATATTTTTGTTCCAACCTGATGAGATGTGGGTATTCCATCTCATTCATCATATAGGCACTTGCTAGAGATCACATGTCATGCATTTTTGTCATGCTATTTAGGGTGTATTACTAATTTCATGTTGTTGTGATAGATGTTGTGCTAGATATGCTTGCTGTTGTGATATATTCCTTGATAGAATACTTTCTATTTGATAGGGTATTGGTTTGTGTAAGGTTTCTTTTGAATGGGCACCTAACTTTGGTCCCTAAGGTGAAATAGGCCCTCATGGATTGGAATTTAGTGGATCATGTGTTTCTTGCACTGTTATACTTGTTATGTGACATGAATATGATGCCAATATTTAATTCATGGGGAGTATAGGCCCTCATGGATCAGAATTTGGAACTTTAATGTTTGTTTTAGTTTTTTATGGGATTTGGAGTAGTTTCTAAGGCTAACTATCCGAAAAAACCCAAAATACATGGTGTGTATTGATGAATACATGAAACATATGCTTTTGTTCAGGAAGGAACTTTTTTTCTTAAGTATATTCCATGCACTATATGTACACGTCGTGTAATACTTGGCCGTGTGACTGCCTGTGTGGGAAGGGACACAGGGTTGGGAAATCTTTAGTGGAATACACTGTGTACCATAAGTGCACGCCATGTTGTACAGACCATGTGTCTGGCCGTGTGACTAAGGACACAGATGGATAAAACTTAGTTAATACATGTTGTGTCTGGCACAAACATACCATGTAGTTTTGTTCTAGGAGTGAACCATGTGGTTTATCTATGTAGAGGATCTTGAGAAGGGGGAAAGGATTCAAGTACAGACAGTGTTAATGTGGAAGACACCATGTGTATGGGATGTTACATGACTAGTTTTGACAGAAGTACATGCCTATGTAAAGACTTAAGGGAACACTCCATGTAGGGGTTGTATACGCCATGTAACCATGTTTTGAAGAACTTGAATTCTTCCTTTCTCTTGTTCCTTTCTTTCACTTCTATGTTTCAGTAGTTGAGATTCTTAAACTAAGGTGTGCGCTTGACCTTGCAGAGTCATTCCACCATGAAACCCTCTAGTTGTACACCAAATAAAGGGCAGTGAAAAGACACTAGACAAGGTAGATCAGGAACTACCAGCATATCCTCCCGTCGTGCCTGTTCTGGAACCAACCATTATCCCGGATATAGGTTCTGATGTGTAGTTTTGATAGGGTTTCACGAGGTTTATGAAGAGCATCCAGGGAGCACTGCATCCTGCCCCATCTATGGAAGAACTGATAAGGGTCTTTTAGTAGCAGAATACTTCTACTTTATCAGGTGATGGAGGACCTCAGGCTGTAGAGTCATGGTTAGAAGCCATGTTGTCTATCTTTGATCATCTTGAGACACCTCTAGAGAGGAGGGTAAAACTTGCTACTTATATTCTTCGATATTCCTATAATAGATGGTGGGATGTGATCTCATAGGTGGGACGCCATCAGGGTATGACTTGGGATGAGTTCTAGTGTGACTTCTTTGATTAATTCTACTCGAAGTCCTTGAGGGTTGATTGATCCTGAGATTTCCTGAGTTTGGAGCTAGGTACTCTCTCAGTCATGAATTATTCTTCTCACTTCACAGAGATGCATCGCTTTACACCCATTCCATGGGGTGATGAGTTATTTCTAGCATAGAAGTTTGAGTATGCTCTCATGCATGACATAAAATCTCAGGTGAACATATTCAGGTTGACTTCCATCACCTCTATAGTCAACCAAGCACTGATTATAGAGTGCAACCTGAGGGATTCTGGAGCGGTGATCCAGGGTGGTTCGACATCTAGATTTTGTTCCCTTTCTACTAACAGTAGGAAGAGCTGCAGGGAGTCTACGCATGGAGATCCGAGTAGTAGGAATACTTCCTCTAGTGGCCAGGTGGTGTGCTATCAGTGTGGAATGAGCGGGAATACGAGGCCACATTTCATGAGATACCCAGTGGAGTGCTGATGTTGTAGCAAGATGGGTCATCTTTAGTGTTTCTGTCAGTTTTTCTCACCAGAATCTAGTGATATGGGTTCTATTTCAATTCCTTGTACTGGAGAAGGACCACTAGTCCCACATTAGACTGGGGGCTGGAGTTATTCAGGACGTTTAGGATGATGTGGAGGTCATGGCCGCAGTGGTCAGACACAGGGTTTTTGATAGCTGTAGGGAAGATCAACACATGGATATCTGCCAGCTTCATAGGGTTGTGGTGCAGGTCAGGATTTTGCAATAGGGAAGATCCAACTAGAGTAGGATCCTGAACCCTCTACAGTTAGAGGTACGATTCTAGTTTCCTTAGTTTTATCTTCTACACTTTTCGATACATGGGATTCTAATAGTTTCATATCTATTATAGTTGTGTAGAGCCTTGGGATATATATCTTTACTTTTATTTATATCATTATGTTGGACACTCCGTTGGGGACTAGAATGAAAAGTGTACGTCTATGTAAGTAGTGACCTCTTGAGATTGGTGGGTGTCACTTTTTATGGGACCTCAATGTCTTAGAGATGACAGGGTATGATTTCATTCTCAGAATGGACTGGTTGGTTCTTGACTAGGATATTATTGACATTTATCATCGTAGGGTGAGTTTCACATCACCATAGGGTGGTTTGTTTCTACACAAGGGATAATGGGATGTTCAAGTGATTTGAGAGGGACCCAAGAATCATGGGTTGTGAGGAGTTATATCCCAGATTTCTAGTTTGTATTTGGATGACTAGGGAACTTCATAGATGGAATTTCCTCCATTGGTGGATTGTTTTAGGGATGTCTTTCCAGAGGACTTTTTAGGTTTACCTCTAGAGAGAGAGGCAAAAATTTCTATTGAGATTGTTCTAGGAGTGGTACCTGTGTCCATTCATCCATATAAAATGGATACACCAGATTTACAGGAGCTCAAGAAGAAGTTAAAGGAGTTACAAGAAAAGGGTTTCATCTGACCCAATACTTCTCCTTGGGGTTCACCTGTCCTATTTGCGAAGAATGAAGACGGTACACTCAAACTTTGTGTAGATTATCAGAAGCTGAACCGGTTGACGGTCAAGAACCGATATCCCTTGCCGAGGATTGATGTCATATTTGATCAGTTTCGAGGAGCACGAGTATTCTCAAAGATTTAAATGATATCTGGTTATCATCAGTTGTGCATTAGACCATTAGATATACCTCTTATATCCTTTCTGAGCAGGTATGGTCTATATGACTATGTGGTTATGCCATTCAGTATCACGAACGCACCTACAATTTGTATGGAACTGATGAACCGAGTGTTCCATCAATACTTAAATTCTTTTTTTGTAGTTTTTGTAGACGATATCTTGGTGTACTCTCACACTAAACACGACCATGATACCCATATTGAGATAGTTTTGAGCACACTGAGAGAGAATCAGTTATATGCTAAGCTCTCAAAATTCCACTTTTGGATGGATCAGATTCACTTCTTGGGACATGTTATCTAAAAATCATGAGTATTAGTAGACCCAGAGAAAGTGAGACCAGTAGTTT
The DNA here is from genome assembly GCA_963277665.1 of Viscum album. Taxonomy (NCBI): domain Eukaryota; kingdom Viridiplantae; phylum Streptophyta; class Magnoliopsida; order Santalales; family Viscaceae; genus Viscum; species Viscum album. Next base: position 521,694,127 of record OY728141.1, read on the forward strand.
TATGGGAGAAGATGAAGAATGTATTTGAGGTACATATTTTTCTAGGGATGGATGGTTAATACATACGTTTTATACAGGACTTTTCACTCTTAGCAGCGCCACTGACGGGCTTGACTAAGAAGGGTGTGAAGTACCTATGATCAGATTATTGAGAGTCAGCCTTTCAGAAGCCGAAAGGGAGGATTAATTAAGCACTGATACTCATTTTTCCAGAGCTAGGAAAGAGTTATACAGTTTACTGTAATGCATTAGGTATCAAAATGGGTACAATGCTTATGCAGGGGGAAAGCATTGTTGCGTATGGGTCTTGGCAGTTGAGGCCACATGAGAGGAATTACCCAACGAGTGATCTTGAGTTGGCTATAGTTGTTTATGATTTGTGATCTTGGAGACATTATCTATTGCGAGAGCATTTTTTGGTTTTCACCAACCATAAAAGTCTCATGTACATCTTCACTCAGCACGATCTGAATTTGAGATAACAAAGGTGGCTCGAGTACCTTCAATCCTTTGACTTTGAGTTTTCCTAAAGGACTGGGAAAGGCAACACAATGGCTGATGTATTGAGAAGGAGGAATCAGATACATGCAGTTTAAAAGGCTAACATTGAGTGGTAGCTTATGTAAGAACCTGTATCTTCATTTCAGGTATGTTTTTCCTTTTATGGTCATTTTTGAGAAAAAGAGGAAAATCTGGAAATTTTCAAAATACACACCGTGTGCTTTATAAGTACACGCTGTGTACTTTGATTCCGCGTGAGGCCATGTGCTGGCCCTGTCCGGGCCACACACACGGTGTGTAGGGTTGATGTGGAGGCCTCTTAAAGTAGAGTACGGAATGGCTAAGTACAGGCCATGTACTCCAGAAGTAAACACCGTGTACTTTCTTTGTTTTTTTCATTAAACGGACCGGGGTCACGCCTCATCAAAAGAAACACCTTCTTCTCTAGGTTCTTTGACCGGGAGAATATGTATGACGACAGACATCCTCCGAACCCCCGAGCCTCCATCTGTTTGCCGAATCGACCGCCATCGATTGCGTTGGAATCGCATCAGTGAACTCTTCCTTCTTCTTGTGTTTCATTACTTGATTTTCACTCTTTCTCAAGATATCGTGGGTTGAATGTTTTGTGCATTTTCATAGATCTATGACGTTATAAGGAGAATCAAGCCTCATGGTCAAAGTATATTTATCTCCTAGCATCAAGGTAGGTGGTTTGTGCCTTACCTTTCGAAGTCATTGAGTTTTATGTGAAAATTCCACCAATACCCGTGAACGGGGTATTGCGTGTTTACCGTTTTCCCCAGTTGTTTTCCTGCCTTTCTTGTATGCTTGTGTAGAGGTAATTTGATCATGTTTATGGATAATTGTTGTGCTTTCATTTTTACCATGCCTTTTTCTTGTTATGACCTTTGGGTCCTATTAGCCTTTGGTTATTATACCTGTTTTCCATGCGTTGTGACCATAGGATGGAACAATATTCTTGACATGCTTGTTTTTATGTAGAATGGTTATCCAAGTAGCTCTATAGGTGTACTTTGGCCTTATAGCATTATTATGAACTGACTGGCATGGGACCATGATAAACTAGTGCTATAGACTATAAGGGATAGACCGAGTGAGCTTCCCAGAGAGTCTTGGATATTATAGACTACAGGAGGGTAGACCGAGTGACCTTCCTCAGAGAGTCTTGGACATTATAGACTACAGTGGATAGATCGAGTGAGCTTCCCATAGAGTCTTGGATTTTATATACTACATAAGGGTATAGCGTGTGAGATTACTCAGAGAGTCTTTAATTTGTTTGATTTTCTTTAAAAAAATTCTAGTCTAGAGAAGGAATTGACTGAGTGAGCTTCCTTAGAGAGTCTGTGATAGACCTCAGACTATAAGAGGATTGACCAAGTGAGCTCCTCAAAGAGTTTCTAGACCTTGGGGCTATAAGAGGGTTAGACCACGTGATCTTCCTCAGAGAGTCCTTAACTACCGTAGACTATAAGGGTAATTGACCGAGCGAGCTTCCTCCGAGAGTCTTATAATTTTTTATGACCAAACCAGAGGGGTTAGGTTGAGTGCACTGCCTAGAGGGTTGTTGGTACTTCTTGGATATGACCAGAGGGGTTGGCTGCGAGTAATACCTAGAGGGGTTCCTTTTGTCGTTAGCTATTTGCTTCATTTCTATTCTGTGGATTGATTAATGGCTTATATCATCCTATTACTGCTTATTTATTACTTCCTTCTATTTAATGTTACTGTTTAGTGCTTACTGTACTATTAACTACCATATACTCACTGACTGTTAGGCACAGATCTTCGGGTGTTTTTCTACTGGGATTTAGTCTAACACCCTATTTGGGCCATGCTTTTGGGCCCAAACAGACTATGTTGTTGCAGGTATAGACAAGGGAAAGCGCCCTTCGACTTCAGGTACTTGATTTCTATGGAGAAGGAGAGCATGAGACCAAGCTGAGGCTTGCGATGCTGAGGAGTTGCTTATCTTCTTTTCTTTTGTACTTTGGTTTAGTATTTTATTCAGCATTGTGACTTGTTTTTATGCATTCATTGACATATGTATTGTGCATCATTTAATATATACATGTGTGCTCTAGTTGTGTATTGTTTTAGTCTTCCGCTGCTTATTGTTGTTGGATATTTACTTCTTCTGCTATTTCATGATTTGTTTACTTCCGCTGTGTACTCTTCCAATGAGGGCATAGTTTCCCCACTATGACACCCAAGGCCCTCGCTACTAGTCAGTAGCCTCTGGTGTTTGGGAAAATGTGCTTGAGGCCATGTGACCAACCGGGTATGGGGAGCCTCTTGGTGGCTTCTAGAACTAGGATGTTACAAAGTGGTATCAGAGGAATTCTTTTCTCTTGACTTACTATTTGGAGCCTTTAGCTAGGGATAGGACATATTCGGTACTTGGTAATAAGCTGTGCCTAGGAGTAGCTAACCCATGTACAGGTAAAATCCAATCTACCACATTTATTTCAATTTTCTATTTTTGAGATTTTACGGTTGATATGATTTCACCTAGAGTGATTCACATGACTTGTGGTGTTATTGTTGTGCTATTGCGGTTCTATTTCTATCGTAACCTGATGAGATGAGGGTATACCATCTCATGCATCATATAGGCACTTGTTAGAAATCACATGCCATGCATTCTTCCCATGCCATATAGGGTGCATTAGTGATTGCATGTTGTTGTAATAGACATTGTGTAGATTATGCATGCTCTTGTGATAGATGCTTTGATATGATCCCTACAGTTGATAGAGAAATTGTTTGTATTGTACCTTGCTTAAATGAACGCCAAATTTTGGTTCTTGAGGTGTTATGGGACCTCATGAATCAGAACTTGGTGGATTATTGACTAGTTTACCTTGTATTTGATATGTAGGAGATGTCAAGCTTTGATTCGTGGGGAGTATGGGCCCTCACAAATCAGAATTTGGAACCTCCATGTTTGTTTTACAGTGTTTTCTGGGCTTCGATGCAGTTTCTAAGCTAATACTCGGAAAAACCCAGAATACACGGCGTGTACTTGACTACACGCCATGTGGTTTTAAACTGTATCACTGACTGTGTGAGAAGAAACACGGTGTGGTGAAAAAGTTTTCAGAAACACACCGTGTAGTAGTGATCCATGTACCAGGCCGTGTCACTAACAACACGGGTCGGGGAAGCTCGTGTAGTACACTCCGTTTTTGGTATGAACACGCCATGTAGCCTTGTTCTAGGTACTCGGCCATGTCACGAACAACATGGGTCGGTGTTATCTCCTTTTATACACACCGTGTTTGTTCATAACACGCCGTGTGAGGGTCAGCCGTGTAGCCAACCATGTAACTAACAACACGGGTCGCCAAAACCTTGTCTAGTACACGTCGTGTCCTTAGTGAACATGCCGTGTAGTCTAGGGTTAAGTGGACCGTGTGTGTTAGCCGTGTAAAGAGACTCAGGATGGGGAATAGAGTTCTACTACACGCCGTGTGTGGGTATAACACGCCGTGTAGTTTGGGGTGTTACACGACCAGTGGTGGAAGAAGTACACACCCATGTGAATGTCCTAAAGGAACACACCGTGTAGTTTTTATACATGCCATGTAGTCATGTTTTGCGAAACTTGAAAATTTCTTTCTCTTGTTCCCGTTTTTTACTCTTGAGTTCTCAGTCTTTGATAATCCTGATCTAAGGTGTGATTTTGTTCTTTCAGAGCTATGTCAGCGAGACATCCTATGGTTGTACGTCAGCTACCAGAAAGTGACCAGACACCGAATATGGATGATCAGGGACCTCCTGCAGATCTTCCTGCTGTTCCATTCTTGGCACCAACAATTATACCCATTGCAGGCACCAATGCGCAGTTCAGGGAGGAATTCCTGAGGATGATGCAGACCTTTCAGGGAGTGCCGCCTCCTGCCCCGTCGATGGCTGAGTTGACGCGGGTTTTCCAGCAGAAACATCCTCCTACTTTCTTAGGGGATGGAGGACCCTAGGCTGCAGAGTCGTGGTTAGAGGCCACATTGACGATCATTGAGAATCTGGAGATACCTTCAGAGAAAAGGGTAAAGCTGGCTACTTATATTCCCCGAGACACCGCCAAGAGGTGGTGGGAGGTAATCTCACAGTCAGGGCGCCAACAGAGTATGTCTTGGGATGATTTTCGATGCATCTTCTACGATTTCTTCTATCCAGAGACCTTGAGGGCTGACCGAGCTCGAGAGTTTATGAGTCCCGAGCAGGGTACTCTTTCTGTTATGGAGTACACGTCTAGTTTTACTGAGCTGCAACACTTCACGCCGATTCCAGCAGGTGATGATTTGTTCCTTGCTAGGAAGTTTGAGGACGGTCTCAGGCAGGAGATCCATTCCCAGGTGAATATCTTCAGGTTGACTTCGATATCTTTTATCATCAACCATGCGCTGATCACTGAGCGCAATCTGAGAGATTCTGGAGCAGTGGGCCAAGGCGGTTCAACATCCAGAGTCAGTGTTCCTCCTACTAATAACAGGAAGCACCGTAGGGAGTCTTCTTGAGGATATCAGAGTAGGTAGAATGTATCTTCTTCCAACCATGTTGTATGCTACCAGTGTGGTAGGAGCGGGCATACTAGGCCTCGGTGTTAGAGAGACCCGATGGAGTGCCGATCTTGTGGTAATATGGGCCATCTTCAGTGTTTTTGTTAGATCTTCTCACCTAAAGCTGGTGGTAGGGGTTATTCTATGACCCCGTGTATAGGAGATGTATCGTCAGTTTCTCACAAGTCTAGAAAATGGAGTTATTCTGTCCGTTCGGGCCAAGGTAGAGGTCATGGCCATGGTGGTCAGTCACCAGGTTACCAGCGATAGCAGAGTGGATCAGCTCAGAGTGGTCAGCCAGGGGCACAGGGCTGCGGTTCAGGCCATAATTTTGCTGTGGAGCAGACCCATCAGAAGTAGGATCCAGACCCTTCTACAGTTCGAGGTACGATCTTAGTAGCCTCAGTTTTATCTTCAGTCCTTTTCGATACTGGTGCTTTGAATAGTTTTCTATATGTTGCTGTTGTGGAGAGCCTTGGGCTATGTATCTTTTCGTCTACCGACATGTTGACTCTTGATACACCATTGGGAATGAGGACGTCTAGTGTACGTCAGTGCAGAGAGTGCCCCCTTGAGGTTGCAGGGTGTCACTTCTTATGGGACCTCTATGTCCTAGAGATGACATGCTATGATGTCATTCTTGGTATGGACTGGTTATTTCCCTTTCAGGCAGTCATCGATTTCTATCGTCACGGGGTGAGTTTTGAATCACCAGAGGGCAGATATTTTCTTCATAGAGGCGAATGGGATGTCTAGGCGGGTAGAGCTAGACCAGAGCATCATGGGATAGGAGTTACAACCCAGATTGCCAGTATTTATCTGGATGACCAGGGGACTTCGCAGTTAAACTTTACTCCAATGGTGGATCGTTTCAGTGATGTATTTCCAGAGGACCTTTTAGGTGTGCCTTCAGAGAATGAGTTATACATTTCTATTGAGCTCGTTCTAGGAGCGGCACTAGTGTCCATTACTCTTTATAGGATGGCTACACCTGAGTTGCAGGAGCTCAATATGTAGTTGGAGGAGTTACAGGAAAATGGTTTCATCTGACCCAGTACTCCTCCTTGGGGTTAGCCCATCCTATTTGTGAAGAAGGCAGACAACACCCTTAGGCTTTGTGTGGATTATCGGAAGTTGAACCAGTTGATGGTCAAGAACCGATATCCGTTTCTGAGGATCGATGACATTTTTGATCAGCTTTGAGGATCCCGAATGTTCTCGAAGATTGACTTGAGGTCCAGTAATCATAAGTTGCACGTTAGACCATCAGATATACCTCTTACAACCTTCAGGAGTAGGTATGGTCTATACGAGTATACAGTAATGCCATTCAGTCTCACTAATACTCCAGCAGCTTTTATGGCACTGATGAACCGAGTGTTCCATCCATACTTGGATTCCATCATGGTGGTTTTAGTGGGTGACATCTTGGTGTACTCTCAAACTCAACATGACCATGCTACCCATCTTGAGATCATTCTGAGTACACTGAGAGAGCATCAGTTATATGCTAATCTCTCGAAATGACACTTTTGGATGGATCAGATTCACTTCTTGGGTCACGTTATCTCAGAGACATGAGTATCAGTAGACCCAGATAAAGTGAGATCTATAGTTTCTTGGGAGAAACCGACGAATTTCTTTGAGGAATGAAGTTTTCTAGGGCTATATGGATACTACATGTGTTTTATACAGGACTTTTCATGCCTTGCAGCACCACTGACAGGTCTGACCAAGAAAGGTGTGAAGTTCTTATGGTTAGATTCTTGTGAGACAACCTTTCAGGTGCTAAAAGGGAGGTTGACGTCAGTACCGATACCAGTCTTTCTAGACCCGTGCAAGAGCTATACATTATACTGTGACGTTTCAGGTGTCGGACTGGGAGATGTGCTTATGTAGGGAGATGGAGTCGTTGCGTACGGGTCTCGGAAGTGGAGGCCACACGAGAGGAACTACCCGACGAGCGATCTGGAGTTGGAAGCTGTTGTTCATGCATTACGCTATTGTAGACACTATCTTCTAGGAGAGAACTTTGTGGTTTTTACCGACCAAAAAGGTCTCAAGTATATCTTCACTCAGCGTGATCTGAATCTGAGACAGCACAGGTGGGTCAAGTATCCTTAGTCCTTCGACTTTGAGCTTTCCTATATGCCGGGAAAGGGAAACTTAGTGGCGGATGCGTTGAGTAGGAGAACTCAGATTCAGTCAGTTCAGGAGGCCAGCAATGAGCGACAACTTATGGTTCTATTCTCTAAGATGCATTTGGAGGTGCACGACAGTCATGGGAAGATGTTTCTTTCTTCTGTAGTTGTTACCTCTAACCTTATTGATCAGGTACAAATGAGGCAGCTATCAGACTCAGAAGGCCTAGTCCTGCCGGAGAGTGTGTTAGGAGAGGACCCTCTTACTGGATGGACAATGGGCAAGGCTGATATCTTGCATTTCCAAGGACGCGTATGGGTTCCAGCAGACATACTCAAGGAGCTGATGCAGGATTTTCATTCTTCAGTTTGGGCAGTTCATCCTGGCGTCACCAAGATGTATTGTGATCTACACCACCAGTACCGGTGGCCAGGTATGAAGAGAGATGTTGCTGGGTTCTTCATGAGATGTTCTACTTTTTAGCAGGTTAAAGTGGAGCATCAGATACCAGCGGGGATTTTACAGCAGTTACCCATCCCTAAGTAGAAGTGGAATGATGTCGCGATGGACTTCGTGACCGGGTTACCGAGGTCACCTTAAGAGAGTGATGCTGTTTGGGTTGTCGTCGACAGGCATACAAAGGTTGCTCACTTATTGCCGATCAAGGATACCTTCAATGTTGATGAGCTGGGACAGATGTACATATGAGAGATTGTACCTCTGTATTGAGTTACACACTCCATTGTTTCAGACAGGGATGCACATTTTAATTCTCGGTTCTGGAAGGGGTTTCAGAAAGCTTTGGGTACACAGGTACTTTTGAGTACAGAATACCATCCCCAAATAGATGGCCAGTTCAAGCGTACGATCCGGGTGCTTGAAGATATGCTTCGATCTTATATTCTAGAATTTGGAGGTTCTTGGGAGAAGCATATTCCTCTTGTGGGGTTTTCCTAGAACAATAGTTTTCAGGTGACCATTCAGATGGCACCTTACGAGGATTTGTACGGTAGGCCATGTCGATCACCTTTGTGCTGGCTGGAGGTAGGAGAGGTAGCTTTTTTGGGACCTCATCTTGTTCAGGAGACCTCAGAGTAGATAGTGTTGATTCGGAAGAGGATGGCTACAAAATAGTCTCGACATAAGTCTTATGCTGATCAGTGGAGAGAACCTCTGGAGTTCGAGGTCGGGGATCAGGTGTTCCTGCGTGTCACACCGAGGCTGGGACACAAGAGGATTCAGAGACAGGTTAGGCTTTCACCATGGTACTTTGGGCCATTTGAGGTGTTGGATAGAGTTGGGCCCGTTTCCTATCGGTTGAAGTTACCTCAGAGGTACCAGGCTATTTACGACATCTTCCACGTTTCTCAGCTACGACGTTACTTTTCAGACCCGTCTCATATATTTCAACCTGAGGAGGTTGAGCTTGAAGAGAATACGTCATTTGAGGAGTATCATATCTAGATTATCGATCGCAATACGAAGGTTCTCTGTGGCCGGTATGTTCCTTTGGTACGGGTTCTATGGCAGCACGGGCGGGTACATGACGGGACTTGGGAGAGGGAGGCCGAGGTACGATCACAGTGGCCGGAGCTGTTCGGGGTTACTTCTTCTATACCTCGCTAGGGAAATTCAGGGACAAATTTCTTTAAGGGGGGAAGTTTTTCAGAACCTGAATCTTCATTTCAGGTATGTTTTTCCTTTTATGGTCATTTTTGAGAAAAAGTGGAAAATCTGGAAATTTTCAAAATACACGCCGTGTACTTTATAAGTACACGCCATGTACTTTGATGCCGTGCGAGGCCATGTGCTGGTCGTGTTCGGGCAACATACAAGGGGTGTAGGGGTGATGTGGAGGCCGCTTAAAGCAGAGTACGAAAAAGCCAAGTACACGCTGTGTACTCCAGAAGTACACACCGTGTACTTTTTTTTAATTAAACGGAACGAGGTCACGCCTCATCGATAGAAACACCTTCTTATCATGGTTCTTAGACCAGGAGCATCCATATGGCCATGAAAATCTTTTGAACCCCCAATCCTCTGTCTGTTTTCCAAATCGACCATTTTCGATTGTGTTGGAACCGCAGCGGTGAGCTCTTCCTTCTTCTTGATTTTCATTCCTTGATTTTCCCTCTTTCTCAAGATATCATGGGTTGAACATTTTGTGCATTTTATTAGATCTACATTGTTCTAATGACAATTAAGCCTCGTGGTAAAATTATATTGATCTTCTATCATCAAGGTAGGTGGTTTGTGCCTTACCTTTCGAAGTCTTTGAGTTTTAAGTGAAAATTCCACCAATACCCGTGAACGGGGTATTGTGTATTTACCATTTTTACCCTATTTTTTTCTTGCATTTCTTGTATGCTTGTGTATAGGTAATTTGATCATGTGTATGGATAATTATTGTGCTTTAATTTTTTCCCATTCCTTGTTCTTGTTATGACCTTTGGGTCCTGTTATCCTTTTTCCGTTATAATTGTTTTCCATGCCTTGTGACCGTAGGATGGAATGATATTCTTGACATGATTGCTTTTCTGTAGAATGGTTAACCAAGTAGCTCTATAGGTGTACCTTTTCCTTATAGCATTATTATGCACTGACTGGCACGAGACCATGAGAACCTGGTGCTATAGATTATAAGGGATAGACCGAGTGAGCTTCCCAGAGAGTCTTGGATATTATAGACTATAGGAGGGTAGACCGAGTGAGCTTCCTCATAGATTCTTGGACATTACAGACTATAGGGGATAGATCGAGTGATATTCCCATAGAGTCTTGGATTTTATAGACTACAGAAGGGTAGACCGAGTGAGCTTCCTCATAGAGTCTTTACTTTGTTTTATTTTCTTTAAAACCTTTCCAGGCTAGAGAAGGAATTGACTGAGTGAGCTTCCTTAGAGAGTCTATGATAGACCTGAGACTATTAGAGGATTGACCGAGTGAGCTCCTCAGAGAGTTTCTATACCTTGGGGCTATAATAGGGTTAAACCATGTGATCTTCCTCCGAGAGTCCCTGACTACCCTAGACTATAAGGGGAATTGACCGAGCGAGCTTCCTCAGAGAGTCTTATAATTTTGTATGACCAAACTAGAGGGGTTAGGCTGAGTGCACTGCCCAGAGGGTTGTTGGTACTTCTTGGATAGAACTAGAGGGGTTGGCTGCGAGTACTACCCAAAGGGGTTCCTTTTGTGGTTAGCTATTTGCTTCATTGATTTTATGTGGATTTATTACTGTTGTATATCATCATGTTACCACTTACTGATTACTGCCTGTTGTTTACTGTTACTATTTAATGCTTAATGTACTATTACCTTCCATATACTCACTAACTTTTAGGCACATATCTTCAGGTGGTTGCCTACTATGATTTAGTCTCACACCCTGTTTGGGCCATGATTTTAGGCCCAAATAGACTATGTTGTTGCAGGTATAGACAAGGGAAAGAGCCCTTTCACTTATGGTACTTGATTGCTTTGGATCAGGAGAGTATGGGACCAAGCCAAGGCTTGCGATGCTGAGGAGTTTCTTATATACTTTTCTTTTGTACTTTGGTTTAGTATTGTATTCAGAATTGTGACTTGTTTGGCTGCTTTCCTATACATATGTATCATGCATCATTTCATATACACATGTGTGCTCCAGTTGTGTATTGTTTTAGTCTTCTGCTATTTATTATTGTTGGATATTTACTGCTTCTTCTATTTCATGTTCTATTTACTTCTGCTGTGTACTCTGCCAATGAGGGCATAGTTTCCCCACTATCACACCCAAGGCCCTCACTACTAGTCAGCATCCTCTGGCATTTGGGGAAATTCACTTGAGGCCATGTGACCAAATGGGTACGGGGCGCCTCTGGGTGGCTTCCAGAACCAGGACGTTACCGCTTATGGTGTTGTTCTCTAAGATGAATTTGGAGGTTCATGAGAGATAGGTACATGCATTTATTTATTCTATAGATGATTCCTCTACTCTGCTTGATCGAGTGCGAATGAGGTAACTATCAGATGCTTAAGGCCCAGTCCTGTGGGAGAGTGTGTCAGGAGAGGACCCTATTCCTGGATGGATCGTAGGTGAGGATGAAATATTGCATTTTCATGGGTGCGTATGGGTTTCAGTAGACATATGCGAAGAGCTGATGTGAGATTTCCATTATTCAGTTTGAGTAGTTCATCCTGGTGTCACCAAGATGTACCGAGATCTACACCATCAGTATTAGTGTTCAGGTATGAAGATAGATGTTGATGGTTTTTTCATGAGGTGTTCCACCGGTCTCCATGTGAAGGCGGAGCATCAGTGACCAGCAGAGCTTTTGTAGCAGTTACCCATTTCCAAGTGGAAGTGGAATGATGCCGTGATGGACTTTGTGATAGGTTTACCGAGGTCCCCTCGTGGGAATGATGCAGTTTGGGTTGTCATTGACAGAATCACGAAGGTTGCACACTTCTTATAGATCAAAAATACCTTTAGTGTTGATGAGCTGGGAAGGTTGTACATCCGAGAGATTGTACGTTTACATGGGGTCCTATACACCATTATTTCAGACAAGGATTCCCATTTTACTTCTTGGGTCTGGCATGGACTACAGAGGGATTTTTGTACATAGGTACTTCTGAGTACATCTTACCATCCCCAGATAGATGGCCAGTCCGAGCGTATGATTTAGGTGTTGGAGGACATGCTTCAAGCATGCATCCTATATTTTGGAGGGTATTTGGAGAAGCATATACCTCTAGTGGAGTTTTCCTACAATAATAGTTTTCAAGAAACTATTCAGATGGAACCTTATGAGGATTTGTACGGTAGGCCATGCCGATCACCCCTATGTTGGCTTGAAAAAGGAGAGGCATCCATGCTAGGACCTCGTCTTGTTCAGGAGACCACGGAGCATGTGGAATTGATTCGGAAGAGGATGGATATTGCACAATCATGACAGAAACCTTATGATGATATATGGACATGACCTCTGGAGTTCAAGGTTATAGATCAGTTTTTCCTACGTGTCACACGGAGGTTGGGACACAGGAGGATAAGGAGACAGGGTAAGATTTCACCAAGATACGTTGAACCGTTTGAGGTTTTGGAGAGAGTCAGACATGTTTCCTATCAGTTGAAGTTTCCTTAGAGGTACCGAGAAATGCACAGTGTCTTCCACATTTCTCAGTTTCGGCAATAATTCTCAGACCCATCTCATGTTTTTCAACCCGAATAGGTTGAGTTTTAGGTGGATTCCTCATTTGAAGAGCATTCTATCCAGATCATTGATCATAGCGCAAAGTTTATCCGTGGCTGTACTATTCCTCTGGTATGGGTGCTATGGTAGCACGGGCGAGTACATGACAAGACTTGGGAGAGGGAGACCGATGTGTGATCATAGTGGCTGGAGCTGTTCGAGGATTCTTCTTTTCCACCTTCTTAGGGAAATTCGCGGATGAATTTCTTTAAGGTGAAAAATTTGTAGGAACCTAGATCTTCTTTTTAGGTATAGATATTATTTTATGGTGTTTTTGAGAAAAAGGGGAGTTTCTGGAAATTTAAATATTACACATCATGTACTTAGGAGTACATGTCGTGTACCTAGTTGCCACTGGTAGTCGTGTACTGGCCTTGTACTGGTCGAGTACATGGATATGTGGGGTGACCTAGATGCCGCCTAAATCTGGGCCCAATAAAGAAATGTACATACACTATAATTTTAAATGAAACACCATGTATATTTCTGTTTAATTTATTAAATGGACCGGGGTTATGTCTAATCAACAAAAACATCTTCTTCTCAGCTCGTCTCATCCAGGAGCGATAGATATCACCGAATCTTCTCCGATCCCCCAACCCGCTATCCATTCTTTGAATCAAACGCCGTTAATTAAATTAGAATTTCCACAATAATTTCTTCCTTATTCTATATCCTCTTCTCTTGATTTCTCATATTTCCTGAGATATCCTTAGTTGAACTTTTTAGGAATTTTTGTAGATGTATGAAATTCTAGGCCGATTCAGAGGTTGAGGTTCAACTATATCGATCGTTTAATGTTGAGGAAGGTGGTTTGTGCCTTTCCATAGTTTTTCTTTGAATTATATGTGCAAAATTACCCAATAACCTAGTTTGGGGTATTGTGTGTTTAGGGAATTTAACCCTTTAATTCCTGTGATGCATTTATTTCTTGAGTTAGGGATATTTTTTGAGAATAGGGTTTGTTTACCTTTCTAGGGATGTGTTTTCCCATGTTTGACGTGATATTGGATATTGGGTCAAGATTTTCGTATTAGGCTACTTTGTTTTCCATTCCTAGTGTTGTTGGGATGGAGTGACATTATCTGATATGTTGTGCCATGCTTTGTATCTATTTATCCAAATAGTATTTTGATTTACTTTGGATACTGGATATCGTTTGTGCATTATTGACTTACAGAGGGATTTGGGAACCTGGTGTAGTTATACCATAGGGGAAATGGACACTGAGGTATTTTATAGAGTGTCTATTATAATTTTCACATTGTGAGACCATAGTGGGTATGGACGTTGAGTGCTCCCTCTGAGTGTCTATAGTTCCACGTTGCGAGACCACAAGGGGAATTGGACATTGAGTGCTTCCCCAGAGTGTCTGTAGTTACTATTATGAGACCACATGGGGAATTGACGGTGAGTGCTTCCTCAGAGAGTCTTTGTTAAAGTTTAACCAGAGGGGTTAGACTTTGAGAACTTCCCATAGGGTTTATTATGTTTGATTGGTTGATTAATTTTATAAATGTAAATGAATATAACCTGAAATGTAGGATTGCTTACCTTTTTGTACTTCCCTGTTTATTACTTCATTTTTCATATTACCTTCCACATATATTCACTGATAGTTAGGCATAGATATTTGGGTGGTTTTATATTAGGATTCATCTCACACCCTATTTGGGTCATGCTTTTGGGCCCAAACAGATTATATTACTGGAGGTATAGATACGATCAAGTTCCCTTCTACTTCAAGTACTTCACTGATGTAGAACTGGAGGGCATGGGACAAAGCTGTTGTTTGCAATGATGCTGGAGTTTATTTGTTTTTATTATAATTTTTTTAGTACTGTATTCTAGCATTGTGACTTGTTTGGTTACTTTCCTAGACATATGTGACATGCATCATTTATATATGTTCTCCAGTTGTTTATCTACTTATAGTATTCCGTCATTTACTGTTTCATGTTATTATTACTACTTACGCTACTGTTATTTGTTTATTGATGCTGTATTACTCTATCAATGAGGAAATAGTTTCCCCACTATCACACTCAAGGATCTCGCTGCTAGTCGGTAGCCTCTAGCATTCAGGGAAATGCGCTTGAGGCCATGTGACCAACTAGGTATGGGGAAGCTTTGTGCGACACCTAGATCTGGGATGTTACAAACATGATGATAGATCTATTCACAATTATGATTTTATGATTATGAACATATGTTATGCATGAATATGATGCTAGATTTTTTCATAATTATGTGTGGTATCGAACCACTAAGACATGATTTTTCATTTTTATGCATTGCCACATTCCATGACTTTATCTAATGCTTCCTCTCATGATTACGATCATATGATTTTGTTATGATGATGATGATTATTATCAACCCAAGTTATATTGATTGATGTTCTTATCAACCATATTATTGGGATTTTATATTAACAATTTATTTTATGTATATCCTTATATAATTACTTATACTAAGGAGAATATGAAGGCCACTAAGAAGATATAGAGGAAGGAATTAAATAATGTTTATGTTTTATTATGTAAAATTTATGAATGGTCCAAATTTTCCTAAGATAATAAACCTTTGTATCCCAATTTTGTAAAACTATTATATTTTTTTATCTTTAAAATGATGTAATAGTAATGTTAGAAAAAGTAGGGTCGCTATAGCTGGTATGAGATCACGGTTTAGCTAATTTGGGAATTAGGATTAGAGAACATTATTGAACAGCCTTAGTATGGGACTAAATATATGAAAGCACCCACGAAGCATTGTTTTATAAATATGATATACACAAGGATCCCATAAGATATGAATTTAAAATTAACTGGACAAAGGAATAATTTATTTATTCATTAATTATTGAAATATGTTTTGTTCAAACCTTTTATATTTTAGAAAGTGGTGGGAATGAAGAGAAACCAAGCCAACAATCTGTGTGAGGGATAATACAATTATTTCCTGAATGAAATCTCCAATGAATTGGGAGGTGGAGTTCAAAATTTCATGGTGAAGATTACCCACCTATCTCAAGATATGAACAATAATGTAAATAATCTGGAACTTCCTCCTTAACCTAAGAAGGATAAACTGGCTATTGAGTCTTTTATTCAAAAATGACCATTGACATTAAGTGGATCTTCTAATCTACTATTCGGGGAACAATGGGTCAACACAATGGATAAGATCTTTTCTGTTATTCACTATTCTAAGATGAAGAAGGTGAATCTAGACATTTATCATTTACATTGTAGAGGTCGACCAATGGTGGATGTTGATTAAGAACACCAAGATGAAGGATGAAATTGAAGAGATAGAGTGGAAAGACTTTAAGAAAATATTTCTTAACAAGTGTTTCCCTAGAACTCTTTATACAATTATAGAGCGAGAATTGATAGAGTTGAAACAAAAGGAAGGTGAATATTTCATGACTTATGAATAAAATTTCTCAAGGATTGAAAATTATTTCATGAGTTTTGTTATCAACAATTATGAAAAAATAGTTAGATTCTTTAGTGGTTTAAAAACAAACCTTCAAAAGGCTCTAGATATTTGAGAATTTGGGATTTATAAATAAGTTATTGGATGTGATATTAAAGTGGAGATGAATTTTAGAGAATGGTACCATGGATATAAAGATAAGAAATTAATGATGGATTTTCAATCTATAGGATCTAATGAAAAAGGTGTAAAGAAAACTCAACCACTCACATGTCAAAAATATGGGAAGAAGCATCATGAGAATTTTCTCAAAGGTACGGGGAAATTCTTCAAGTGTCGGAGAAAAGGACACCAAGCTTATGAATGTTTAAGAGACATGAGGAATATAGAAAAATTGATGGAAGAAAGAATATAACCACCTATGGTTAAATGATTATACAATAGGGAGTAAGGGAACCTTACAAGCTAGTGCACTAAACCTCAAGTCCCCAAGGGTAATCAATGTCAACAGCCACCAAATCCAAAGAATCAAGGGAAATATTATTCCA
Organism: Viscum album; assembly: GCA_963277665.1. Classification (NCBI taxonomy): domain Eukaryota; kingdom Viridiplantae; phylum Streptophyta; class Magnoliopsida; order Santalales; family Viscaceae; genus Viscum; species Viscum album. Next base: position 521,710,582 of record OY728141.1, read on the forward strand.
TAAATACTATGGTTGTGGATACCAATAATGATTTGGTGATAGGTACAGTAGTTATTAATTCAAGAATAGAAAATGTAATAATTGATTCTAGTTCTACACATTCTTTAATATCTTGAAATTTTAGTAGAACAATTCAAACAACACCTCAAAATATGGAGACTAAGTTATCTATGAGAACATAAAATGGGGAACTTATTTAATCCAATGTATATAAATCCTCCCTGATTAATGTTTTTGGACTGAGCCTCCCATTAAATATTGTATTACTTCCTTTGGTAGAGTTTGATGATTTATTGGTCATGTATTGACCATCTTTATACAAATCCAACATCAAATTTCAGGGAAGGGATACCACTCTTCACATCCTATGAAATCTTTCTATCCTATAAAAGCGTATGTAAGAGGATGAATCTCTTTCAGAATAATCATCTCAAGTGTGGATATTATTTCCTTATGGTCAAGAATATCTAGCTCAAATTATTGAGAAAAATGAGAGAATCATGATTGAAGACATTAACATTGTAAGGGATTACACTAATGTGTTCCCTGAATAATTTCCTAGTCTTCCTCTTCATCGAGTGGTTGAGATATCAATTGAAATTATTCTTGTATACCTAAATATATCAAAGACACCTCATATAATAGCCACCATTGTGTTAGAGGAACTAAATGAGCAGTTATAAGATAATATGAAAAAGGATTTTATATGCCTGAGTGCTTCACCATGGGGTACACCGGTACTCTTAATCAAGAATAAGGATGGATCAATGCGCCTCTACATTGAATATCATGAGTTCAAAAAAATCATGATAAATAACAAGTATCCACCTCCACAGATAGATGACTTTTTCGATCAACTATGTGGGGCTATATATTTCTCTAAGGTCTATCTTGAGTCATGATATCACCAATTAAAGGTGAGTAAGGAAGACATTACCAAGACTGCCTTTAGAACAAGGTAAGGACACTATAATTTTATAGTGATTAATTTTAATCTCACTAATGATCTAGAAATATTCCAGGAATTAATGAATAGAGTCTTTAGAGATTACCTCAACAAATGTTTTGTTGTCTTTATTGATAATATTTTGATATACTCTAAGAGAAAGGGGGAATATGAGGAGCATTTGAATACTATTATAAAGACTTTACAAAGGGATAAACTTTATGAAAAGTATATTAAATTATAATTCTATATGGGGAAAGTATCATTATTGGGGAGTTTCATCACCAATAAAGAAATATATGTAGACCCTTTCAAGACAAAGGAAATCAAAGAGTAGCATAGGAAAACATGTATAACAGAGATATGTAGTTTACTTAGTCTAGATAAGTATTATCGGTGATTTTTGAATAAATTATCATAATTTTAAAACCCAATAACCAAGTTGAATCGAAATGGATAAAAGTTTTTTCTGGACCAGTGAATGTAAATACTACTTCAAAGAGTTAAAAAGAGGCTTATCACTCTGCCAGTACACACACTTATGAAAAGTGGGGAGTTCTTTATGGTATACAATGATACTTTAAAGAAGTTATTATGATTTTTAATGATAGGAAATGATAAAGGGATAACCTAAACCTCAAGGAAGTTTAAAATTCATGAGAAAAACTATCCTACACATGATCTGGAGTTAACAATTGTGATCTTCACATTGAAAATCTAGTGGCATTATCTCTATGGGGAGAAGTGTGATAAATATACTAATTATAAGAGAAACAAAATATGTATTCAAATATAAGGATCATAATATGGGCTAGTGAATATGGTTAGAGCTAATCAAGGATTATAACTGCTTAATCCACTACCATCCTGGTAAAGAAAACAAGGTGGCATATGCTCTAAAGATAAAGGATCATGCATCTTTATCAATTATGATAATTGAGAAGGATCCAATTTTCTTAGACCTTCAAAGGATAGACATAGAAATAATTAAGGGAGGAACACCATAAATACTTTATTAAATTATTTATCAACCATCCTTCATGAAGAAAATAAAGGATTATCAAAGAAATGATGTAGAAATTTAGAAAAGTTAGAAGCTATCAGAAATGGGAAATCCACAGATTTGAAAATGGAAGAGGGAGGAGTCTTGATATTTGTGTCACAAATATGTGTACCATAAAATCTAGAAATAAAGAAAGATATTCAGAATGACTCACATAACTCAACCTTATATATTCATTTAGGGATCAAAAATATGTATCGAGATCTCTGAGAGAACTATTGCTGAGACAATATAATGAAAAAGATCAATGAGTATACATCAAAGTGCCTGGTATGTCAAAAAATAAAGGATGAAAGAAAAAAGTCTAAAGTGATGATGAAACCATTACCCATACCAACATGGAAATGGGAAAACATCAACATGTATTTTTTTCACTAGACTTACAACGACATCCAAAGAAAACAATGCTATATGGGTTGTTGTGGACCTTCTTACAAAGACATCTCACTTAATCTCAATTCAAGAGGACTTATCACTGGATCAAATTGAATGGATATAAATTATAGAAGTGGTAAGGATTCATGGAGTACCACTCTAGATTATATCTGATCAGGATCCTATATTCACCTCTATGTTTTGGAAAAGTCTCCAACTTGATCTAAACACTAAGTTTAGATTCATCACAACTTATCATCCTCAAACTGATGGGAAATCTAAATAGACTATTCATATATAGGAAGACATGTTGAGATCATGTTTTGTGGAATTCAAATGAGGATGAGACCAACATCTACCTATGTACAATTTCTCTTACAATAATAGTTTCAACTCATGTATCCAAATGTCTCTATATGAAGCCCTTTGAGGGAAAATATTTAGAGCACCAACATGCTGGGATGAGGTCCGTGAACGTAAGATGCTAGAACCTGAAATGATCAAAGACATGGTGTAAAATATAAAACCCATTCAGTAGCATATCATGGAATCTCAGAGTTGATAGAATAGATATGAAAAAAAATCATCGATGAGACCAAGAGTTTTAGGTTGGAGACATGGTATTCCTCTGCATATCTCCATGGTAGAGGATTATGGGATTTGGGAATAAATGAATGTTATGTCCCAGGTATATCGACCTCTTTGAGATTCTTGATAGTGTTGGAGTAGTGACGTATCGATCAGAACTTCCACCAACCATGTCTAAATTACATGATGTATACCTCATATCCCTATTGAGGAAGTACATACTAGGCCCCTCACATGTACTTCATCTATAGGTGGTACAATTGGAAAATGATCTATCTTATGAGGAGCAGCTAGTGATGAACTTGGACCATAGATAGAAAGTTCAATGCAACAAGACTGCTCACCTAGTCAAATTACTATAGAGGAAACATAAGTATGAAGAATGGGAACTAGATAAAGCTATGAAGGAGAAGTACTCTCACTTGTTTTCACCATAGTATGTTAAACAAAATTTCGAGGGTGAAATTTCATAACTGAGGAAGAATGTAACGACCCAAAATTTTATCAATAGAAACTCCCTTGTTATAATTATTCCATATAGTATAAATCATATAAAATCACATAGAGAACATAATACAAACTTTATAAATGATGAATGAATGAAATAAGAGGTATTCCTAGAAGTTAAGGAACCTATACCAATAGAATAGTAACCTGGACTTTGGAATAGTAACTTGACCATTAGGAATAGTAATCCAACCAATAGAATAGTAACCTCATATATGAAATTATAAATAAAATTTACGTATATTATGAATAAAAATAGGACATATTTATATCATACTATAAGTAAATAAATGCTCTAAAAATGATAATTTAAGTGTTGGTCTTTTTATAAAACATAAATGTTTATTTAAAATTTTTAATTAATATAATGATTTAAAAGAAAATTTATTTCCAAAAAATTATTAATAAAATAATATTTTATTGTCATATGATTATAAGATAATTTTTTGAGACCTTAATTAAGTTTTAAAAGTTTCATAAAATCAGTTCTAATTTTAAAATCGGTATTTTTCGAATAAATGATGATTTTAATTGACGCAGAAAGCTAGGGCGGGGCAAGTTCAAGTGGGCTGGGCCTTCAGGTAATGTATTGAGCATGGTATGACTCTAGGCCTTTGGGTCATGTATTTCAGGTTTTTCAGGCCTTGTACCTTGGGCCTACAGGTCATGTACGGGTTCCCCTTCAACCCTTAAAAGGGGGATTATCCATAATAAAATAAAAAAAAGAAGGCCTTCAGTCCATTCGGGGGATGATTTTAATTAAAAATAAAATTTATAATATTTAGAAAATTATTTTCATAAAAAGGAGTTAATTTTTTAATTCTACATGTCAAAAAATGGTTAGGGTGATTTTTTTGGGATTTTTCCAAAATAGTTGAATTTTTGGTGAATAGTGAAATTTAGTAATTTAAAGTATATAAAATTATAATTTAAATTAACTATTTATTGAGACAAATCTGATGTAATAACCATAACATAAAACTATCCTTCATTATTTTAATATATTTAGTGATAAAGTTAAAAATATTCATAGACTTGAGCCAAAATAATAAACTCATGAATATAATAATAAAAAAACACCCCCTCCTCCACTATAAATACCACCCCTCACCACCTCTTATCCTCACAAATAAAAAAGTCTTTAAGATTGTATAATTTATACCCAATAATCTTACCAAGACTCTTCCCCACATCTAGTATCCTTTGGTCCAACAAAAGACCAAATCCAATTTCCCTAAGGAGGTTCTCAAGGAGGAGAATTCAAGTGGTAAAATCTTCTTTCACTTTCTTTTAATTTCTTTTTAATTTATTTTTTTTTCTTATTCTCTCCTCACATATCCTTATCCAAGTGAAATGATAACTCCAATATAATAAATATAATTGAATTTAATTATTTTAATGGAATAATCCATCATCAATACCCCTTATCCTCTCCCTTTTATTCTGAAAATGAAAATATCATCCATGATGTGTCAATTTACCACCATCGTGGGTGATTCCTTTTCATTTTCCTATACCACCTTAAAGTATGGTCATGAAACAATTATAATGGTTTAAAAATATTTTAAAATTTATTTTATAACCATTTTTATTTTCTATAACTAACATATATACATAATATTAAATAATAAAATCAAACAAGTTTGTGATGATCGAAAAACAACCAAATTTATCTAAATGATTATCATTAATAAATATCTAATTATTGATAATAATAGCATATAAAAAAATAATATATAATATAATTTAATATTTTGGAAGTTCATTAATAACATATAATCTCAATCCTGTAAAATTATCCTCATTTTATATGAACTTCCATACATGTATACAGGATAACCGATCATGAAAACCAAGAATATTAACACTCTCAAACAATGAAATTGAACACTATAACTCATCAAAATGGCTATAAAAAACCTTAATAAAATTATAATGAATAAAATACATTTATAATATGTTCTATATTTATTAATAAATGAATCTAATTTGATTATCCATGATATTAAGGTGAATAAAACATTCAGACTTAAGTTAAGGGGATTCTCAAACCCATTTTCCTTTCTTTGGGTTATTATTCTTTAATGCCAAATTTCAGTTTTGATTTTAATTTAATACTCCTAAAAATATAAATCCATTGTTCTTTCTTTTTCTCTTTAGGGATATACATTATTCTAATATGGTTTTGTGAAAAATAAAAATATTTTCCAAATGAACTCTTCTTTCAAAAAAATATTTTTTGACTTGTATTGAGATTGTTTCTTATTCACTCTAGATTGATGATTCCTATACCAGTATGTTATTCACTTTTTCTAAATCCAAAGTTTGTTCATGAATTTATGATTAATGAAATAAAACCCATTCCTTTCCATATGTTATTTCATATCTAATATTGATATACGTTCTTTGTGGCTTGCATGATTATGTAAATATTATTATGTGACAGGTGCACTCAAAATTATATAGCACTCCAATGCATTGGGTAATGTGAAGTATCTCATGAGATAATATGCAATATGAATGAACATGTGGCTATCTATGTTAAAAATTATGATGTTATGATTATGAACATATGTTATACATGAACATGATTCTATCTTTGTTCACAACTATGTGGGCTATTTTACTACTAAGACACAATGTTCCATTTTTATGCCTTGGAACATTCTATGACTTTATATAATGTTTCCTGTCATAGTCATGATTATATGATTATGTTATGATGATAATGATTATTATAACCCCATTTTATATTGATTCATGTTCTTATCTATCCTCTTTCTAGGATTTTAGCTCACCCTTTTCTTTGATGTATATCCTCAGGTGATTACTTGTACCAAGGAGAATTAGGAAACCACTAAGAATCTAGAGAAGAAGGAATTAAATAATGTTTATGTTTTATTATGTAAAAGTTGTGAATGTTTCTAATTTTTCTAAGACACTAAACTTTTGGATCATGGTTTTGTATTGCTATTATATTTTTTATATTTAATATGATTTAATAGTAATTTAGGAAAAATTAGGGTCACTAAAGGATTCCTAGATATGTATCCCAATATCTGGCTACTAATCCATGTGACGAATGACCGAAATGCCGAGATTCGACATTAGGTCTGTATGGGATGCCTTAGATACCAAGGGTCCCTAGGATTCCAAGTATGTATAGGATAAAACTGTGCAATGATGGGGAATTATTATTATCATGGTCATTATTGGATTCCTATATTACCCTTAGAATATAGCTAGCTGAGCCCATTGACATACATGTATCTGATTTGGATGCTCTGGATCCAACTGGTTAGCCTAGGGAGATAAATATGATTTTGATTAGTGATTTAATAGGATGATCTGGGACCAGATTCAATGCGTTCATCATATTAGAGTTTGGATATACACTTAGGATGCATAGGATATGGATTATGAGCCTTTGTTAATGTTATGTTTGTCCATTGAGCTCAATATTTAGGGATACCTAGGTTATGCCCTAAGTCCTGATATTATATTTTATAGAGGAATGTACATGGTATCTCAGGGTAGGACTTTTATCCCCCTATGGTGATGGATTAGGCTAAAAAACACTTTGACACTGGAAAAAATAAGTACGATCTATTGAGGTTGTGTACCTAAGGATCAAGATTGTTTTAATTATTTATTTCTTATAGTATATTTATTGTTTTCATCTGAGTATTTCACATGAAAATATAACTACATTTCTGATATGTATGGGACTGTGTTAGTGGTTCCTTACTAAGTTTTTTACTCATACACCACTCGATCCACTATTGCTCTTGGGTACTTGAGAAAACCTTCACTTGTTCATAGGTACTTGTTGGGTTGAGTCACAATATTATGCATTTGAGATGGAGTAGCTTGAGTTGGACTGGATATTAGAGGTGAGGCCTGGAGTTGGGGGAAAGACCAATTTTCTAATCTTATTTCATTTATTTATTTATTTTTATATGTGATCGACTTAGTGGGTGATACGTCTTGTATTCCAACATGACCATTTGATTCTTTAGTACCCCAGTAACCATTTATTATTATTAGATATGATTATTTCTTAAGAGTACTCTAATGAAATGATGTGAATGTTATTTAGTTATTAATTTGTTATTGTGCACTCTAATATTGGGTTATAGTCTCCCCATGTAGTCTCCCCATGGTCACACCATAGACCACCATTGCTAGTTGATACCCTCTAGTGTATTGGGAGGTTTTTCTGAGGTCTTGGTCCAATGCTCTGGTCTAAGGTACTAATTGTGTGGTCTCTAGGATATGATGTTACAAAGTTGTATCATAGCTTGTTTTTTCTTTTGTTTAACTATTTTGGACTTGGTATACAAGAGATATAAGAATGTGTCAGATACTTAGATGGACAATGGGTTGGTGTGTCATGAACACCCATTATGGGAGGAAGCCCAAGTTATCAAGGGATTGGGATTACTATTCTTGATGTACACTATTATAGTTATATGATATTCAATTCTCATGACACACATGATGTTTAGATTTATGATTTCATTCTAGATTTAGATCTTGTCCCATTTTCCATAGGCCAATTTAATATTTTACTTTTGGACCATAAAGGAAAGAGGCATATCACACATCATGATTAGGCCTATAGGATTCACATGACATATATGTATGCACGAGTGTGTGATTATCACTAACGAGAGGCCCAACTATTTAAAGTGTTAGAAATATATCACAATTTTTTCCCATATAAGTTATTGGTGTAATTCTACTCATCTAGACCTTCCTTTATATGTATCTTTTTCTGATGGCAGGTCCTATAGATCTACAAAGATATTCTCGATGAAGGGATCAATGATTTAGTTCCATGCATAAAAGAGGTGCGGTGACCCTATTAGGTCGATGTGGGCATTATATGACCTTATGATGAACCCCCTATAGGTTTTTTCATTTATGTTCAATTATTTAAAGTATCAGTAATAACCTATGTGTGTTTTCCCCATATATCTTGGAATGTAATTCTTCCTATTTGAGCCAAAGACTATGATTCCATTGATACAGATCTTCTAGGGCTATGTCGTTGGTTATGCTTGTGATGACTGAGGATATTTTTATTCTCAAGGGGTTTTCCTATGTGTGTATTCCCAATGAGAATTATTTCCCTACTAGGATAATTACTTGGCATTAGGTGAAAGATCTATATATATTTGAGATCCAAGAGTGGGGATTGTCACACTTATTTCCTTGGGTTTGAGATGGGAAGATGATGTTTCCCTAGAGTTATGGCCTTGTGAGATATGGTATTTGGGATACGTGGGATAAATTGTGACCTTTGAGGCATGAATTTACATTTTAGTGAGTCAATTTCAAGTAGTGTATATGGGGGTGACCCATGAGAGGGGTTTTCCCATAATATTGAGTGTCTTTGAGGCAAAAAGCATGTGTACGTGCTATATTTTGATATCAATTCATGGGTGGTACAATTAATTTTGTGAAAATGGTATGGTTATGGATTATAATTTTATAAGAACATAACCTTGAGTTCTAGGACCTTGAGATGTGAGGCACTCATATTTTCATGGTATTGAGACTAGCATCTAAGGGATGTACCATTATGCTTCATGACCCTACTGAATTTAGATGCACTTTAGTGGTGTGGTGGGAGAAGGGTTGATGTTTGTGACTTGGAATGATGATGAATAATATCTAAGAGTGTGGTTAGAACATGTATAGACACCTAAATTATTGGGATGATACCCTTATAGTGGGTGACCATGAGATGTAGCAAGGAACATGTGAAGTGCCCAATTTTAAAGAGGAGTTCTTAAGGAACTCTGTTTAGATTGAATTGACATGATTTGGAGCATGTAAAACCTATTTTGATGATGTATGACTCACATGATTGTGAGTTAGGTTTCAATGATCGAGTGGTATGTGATAATATGCCTACTATATTTAAGGGGGATCATGATGGTGTTGGAGTTGGTGACTTGAAACCAACTTGTTTAGTGACTGATTAAATTTTTTCATTATTAATGATGTTTTCTTATCACATTATTATATATTATCTATATGAATTTTTTATGTTATAATTTCCTAAGAATATATTTCACATTGAAAGGTCATAGAAGTTCCCCAATATGATGAGAACTTGGAGGTGCCACAATATTATTCTCAAACCTTTCTCTATGGTTGGATGATATTATTTGAAAGTATATATATGATACAAGATATTAGGGATATGAGGATAATAATACAACAATACACCTTCTCATGGTGTTCAACTTTGGTAATATCCAAGATAGTAGGTTATGAGAACCAAACCAATAATAGGAAATCCATATTTCCATGTGTTATTGGATGTTCCTATATACAAATGTGTGTATTGATCCTCAAATTTTAATATTATAATTAATGGATATCACAAATCATGTGTTTTGATGTATTGATGAAAACCATGATGAAATATGATCATTAAGAGTTAGGATAAGTTGGGTGAATCATGAGCGATATTGAATTAATGGATAATCTGAGAAAGGATTTATCCCTTCCATCCCTTGAAAAAAGTAGATATCTTATGCCCTTTGATGGGAATGGAACTGCATGGATAAATCCATGGCCATGGTGTTTGGTTTATGTGTTCATTTCTAGAAATTCAAAGAAATATCATCAAGAATATAGGTTTATGGCACCATAATTCAACCTTCTTGATTCAAGATATCACAATAAAAAGATTATATTACATTGTAAGTATTCATTGGAGGTTGGATACTTTTGTGACATTAACTTATTTCTGTATGGGTGCCATGACGTTTTTCTAGATGATAACCTTATACTTTAGGTGGTTATGCCTAATTCCAATAATAAAAAGGCATATAGGGTCACACACTTAGTGTATCCCCAATCTATGTTAAATTCATATAATGAATTTTTACAAGTTATAATAAATAAGATTTATTTGGTTTGGTTGATTTCCAGAATTTAATAAAAAGTTATTTTAAAGAATAATCTATTTAAATAATAATAATAAATATTTATTTTCAAGTTTTTCAAATATAATATTTATTATATTTATAATTGAATAATGCAGTGAATTTTTTATTAAATAGTCATTATTTTAGGATTGGTAAATGTCGAAAAGGGAAAGAGGACTAAGTTTAATGGCCTAATTAGAAATGGTGTAAATGATATTTATTTATATTACTAATACATTACACATTTCAAGATATTAATAATAATAATATTATTATTAATGAAATGGATTCAACTAAGAATATTAAATATGGTCAGGGGCTTATGTGCGATTTTAAAACCCTAGGCCATCTATAATAAATATCTAATTATACCACTTTCTATAACTGAATTTTGGTGTTCAAAATTGATAGAGAGAGACTCTCTCAATCCCTAAAGTGAATTATATCTTCCTCCTTTCCCAATATTTCAATAGAATGCCAAGATTTCTTCCTCCTTAAAAAAGAATATTGCTACGATCAACCATGAACAATGTATGCGATTAGGATCAACCGTGTTAACACACAACGATTTTACTGCATCAATCATAGATTATGGCTTGCATGTGGACAACTTCGAGAGGGATTTTATGATTAGATACTACAATTAAATAATGGTATGATGAGATATAGTTAACTAGATCATAAATAAAAGTTTAATTAAAAGTTGTGGTAATTCTATATCTTCTCATAAACTAATTATAAATCACATGTGAAGATCCTCCTCTTATAGTTATGAAATTTTAATATAGTCAAGTAATATATGGTTTTCATTGGACATAATGTTTTAATCATGTTCAGAAATTATTAGATGTAATTTAAGACTAAAATAAAAGTTGGTCATACCATTAAGGGACACTTATGTTTCACCTGAAACCTACAAGTGGTATCATAGTAGTCACATGTTTAATTTATTATTATTCATTATTAATTTATGGGTTTCATTTTTTTACATTTTATTTTACTTTAAAAAAATTTGTTTTAGTATCCAAACATCATTTTCTCTTCCATTTATTCATTCTCAAAAAAAAAACAATAATCAGTTAATGGTTAAAAATAAATAAGCACTCAAAGGACACTATATGGAGATGAAAAAGGCTCTACCTAGAGAAAAATAATACATGATGTGTACTTATCACACACATACTATGTAATTTTGTTCTTTTGTTTGTATCTTGCGATAAATCCATACATATATGATATAATAAGATATAAGATCCAAAAAATGTGAATCAATATGTAAATATATATCGTATAGTGCATAGATTGAATAAATACACACCATGTAACCATTGTACACTGTCTTCTCATGGTTGAGAATACATGGTGTCCCAGCAAGCCATGTATCTGATATACGCCATAGGGAAATAGAATCCAAGAAACTCATAGGTTACACACCATGTAATTTATACCAAAATCCTTGTACCATGAACCCATCTACGACATACAACACACATAGTCCTAATTCACGTGTTATAGACATGGGTAGAGGATAATACATTCTTTTTACTTTAATGCATGCCTAGTAGTTTACAGCAAAAAATGTGTCTAGTTTTTTTATAAAGAAAAGTTAAATATATAACCAAACCTATTCACATGTGTTTTGTGTGTAATTTATTTAAAAAAGTACACACCATGTTTTAGAATTTATAATTAAATAAGAAATTTATTCAATGGTAAAATTTTGGTTAAGAACATGAAGTTTCCTCTAATTACACTTATGTAATTCAATAATTTTAAATGATTTTTTTAAATTATAGATGATGGTGGGTTAAGGATGCTTGGATGGAATTAAGATAAATTTAATTAATTTGATTAATTCATGGTGCACTATATTAATTAAATAATGAATCAAAGTAAATAATAATAATAAAAAACTATTCTCATTTTCATGATGTGTGGATGATCATGAGTTTAGACCAACTCTTTTTATGCGATTGGTTCATTTTAATTTATTATTATTAAATTAAAATTGATGTCCTATTATTCATCCCATCCTCCTTGCTATGTGAGGGCATGTGTTCCCATAGTTTCTATTATATAAACCCCCTTTATCTAATCTATTGGATCCCTTCACCTGTGAGTGAGTAAAATATTATATAAGGATGAAGCTCCCTATCAAGAGGAGATGAGAAAAAACCAATCAAGGTGATACATAAGTGCCAATGTGGAATTCTAAAACAGTAACCAAACTATTATTCAAGGTGTTTTCTCATAGGGTTGAGAGTTTTTATATCATCCACCAGATAAATTAACCATTAGATAATCTCATGATCATGACACTTATTTTTTTTTATTTCTATCAGTTTCATTGTTAATTATTTATATTTTTGAATACCATAAAATCACTTTATAAATGAATTAACAAGAATGAAATATGAATTAAAAATATATATAATCATATTATGTGTATTTTTTATTAGATATGGTTAATCACTTAAGTAAAACCTACTTAATATTAAAAAAGTCACGTGAAAAGATAAAATGGGATTTACATATAAAGACAAAAATCCATCAAACTGAAATATTAAGTTAGCATATCCTTTCAATACTTAAATTATAAATGACCTCATAGTTTAAAGTACTTAACCAACCCAATTTGGGATGATTTTATTTATCATGTAACTTTTAGATTGAACTTTTGGGTTTACTTAACTTAGTTTATATCAAGGGTTGTTTTCCCAAGAAAGAATTAACGTAACTAAGAGGCAAAGGTTTAGGAAATCTTAAAATAGGTTTTTTAGGATTGGGGAGTCCACTCAAAAAATCATGGAAATATGAGTTAATGTATTTGGAATGTTAACCCTACATAAAACCCTTTAAATATCTTTTTAGGACCAAGTTTGGGTTATGATAAGGGGAATATAGATCATTTACATTAGAATATACAAGCGATAAGATACTCTAAAACTGATGGGGAGGGATATTAGGTTTTGAAAATAATGATATATTAAAAGACCATAATTAAATTTAAATGTGTTAATCAAATTTTTATAAACAAGTAATAATTATATACTCTTAATTTATAGAAATAGAAAATAAAATGACTTCAATAAGATAACTATGATCTATACCTTAGAAGGATAAAATTATGACCAGAGTGAATTTCTAGAAATGGTATAGGTGCTTATGTTTTATACTATGCCATGAAAAAAACCATATGTGTGGTAAACTCCACTTACTGAGTCTATTTCCAAATAGACCTATGTGGAATAAGTATATCTCTATGTAAAACATATTTAAGATACTATGGATGTATAATGTTTCATTTTATCTTATATGTCCAATGAGATTCTAAAGAAATATGTGGATATGGATGCATATAAAATCATTTCTCACTTGAAGAATCATTATCAAGAGAAGGAGAGATCAGAGAGATATGATATCTCCAATTCAACATTCACATGAAATCTTGGAGAGTCAGTGCGAGATGAGTCACATGTAGTCAAGATGATTGAAAACATTGAGAGCCTAGAAATCTTGGGTTTAAGATCCTTGATGAGTTGGGAAAAAAATCACATTCTATCCTTACGACCTAAAAACATCTCTAGTTTTATTATGAATTATAATATGATTAATAATGAGATGACACTTTCAAAATTTCTTATACTTATGTTCTATGTTGATAAAGAAATGGGGCATGAAAAACCCATTTTATTCATGGTGAGTAAGAAGATAAAGAATAAGTAAAATTGGTTAAATAATAATTCATAGTCCAAGGTCATGGAGCAACATCCTTCCAAGAAAAAGAATATTTAAAGTAAAGGAAAGGAACATGATATGGTATGTTTTTCATTTGGAAAGCAGTGCCACTAGAATAGGAATTTCACCCAACCAAATAAATACATGGAATATTTAGGTGCATTCATTATTGAGTTTAATATTTACATATATACAAGTTGGTTATTAGATACTGCCTATGGTGCTCACATTTTTATATAAAAACAAGATCCAAGTAGACTTCAGAAGATTTCCAAAGATGAGGTGGATCTATGGGATACTAATAGAGTGAGTCTGAATTCTTTATCCATTAGAGGATACAACCTCACATTGAAAGTTTGATTGATTTTAGTTTTAAAGAATTGTTAGTATGGGCCTAGTGTTACCAAGAACATTATTTCCATTTTTTATATATGTATGGATTTATTTATAGATTTGGAAATAATGGATTCTAATTTTATAAATATAGAATACTTTATGGTGTGGAAAAATGAATAATGGTCATTATTTATTAAATTACAAAAACCAAATTTTGGAAATTGATAATGAAACAAACATGAACGACTCATATAACACCCATCTATGGCATTACCCTATTGGTCATGTAAATGAGAAGTGTTTGAAAAATATTTATCAAGATGGTTACTTAGACTACTTTAATATTAATCCACTTGAAATATGTCACACTTATTTAAAAGGTAAGATGACCAAGCCACAATTCAGTGGTCAAAGTGAAAGGGACACAAAGCTTCTAGATATGGTACACATCTATGCTTTAATACCTTTCAATTAGAGGCTAGTGGTGGATTCTCATAATTTATTACCTCTACTGATGACTTGATCAGGTATGGTTATATCCACTTATTTAGGTGTAATTTTAAATCCTTTGGGAAATTCAAATAGTTTAAGAATGAAGTTGGGAATTAGCTTGGAAATAAGATAAAAACATTGATCAAATCATGGTAGTGAATATCTAAACCAATACTTCATCAAATTTCTATAATAGTATGAGATTTTATCTCAACATACTCCACCTTTTTCACCATAGTGTAATGATGTTAGTGAAATTAGAAACCATACCTTTTTGGACATAGTAATGTTGATGCTGAATCAAACAAGACTTCCATTATCCTTTTGGTGATATACATTATAGAATACATCATAATTACTAAATTGAGTACCAACTAAAGTGGAAAATAGTATTCCCTTTGAGTTATGAAGTGAAAAGAAACATGTTTTGTCACATTTTCACGCATTGGGTTGTGAAGTTCTTGTTAAGGCAATCTAAAGAAACAAACTAGAACCCTAATG
This sequence comes from Viscum album, assembly GCA_963277665.1. Classification (NCBI taxonomy): domain Eukaryota; kingdom Viridiplantae; phylum Streptophyta; class Magnoliopsida; order Santalales; family Viscaceae; genus Viscum; species Viscum album. The sequence goes on from OY728141.1 coordinate 521,726,075, forward strand.
CATGAAGTGAATCTTTATAGGGTATCCTAAAAAAACAAGGAAATACTATCTATAAAACCCCTAAGACAAGAAAGTGACAGTCACCATACATTCCATTTTTCTTTAGTGGGAGCCAATTCTCAAGGAGGATAGTGGGATAAGGATTGAATTCAATAAAGTTGATTTTTAAGATAAAAAGAGTTATTATAGGAACCGATTCCATAGGACCCATAAAAGAAGTAATTCCTGAAACACAAGTATTGAATATGAGTGCTAGAGAGCTAAGAGAATTAGGGAGATATGGTTTTTTGGTCACTAATTATGGTGACTCATTATTGGTTGAAAAAAATGATCCTCCATCCTATAAAGAGGTAGTAGAGTGCTTAGAAGCTGCAAGAATGATATAATCCAAGAATGTTAAAATAGATTCCATGAATCAAAACCTAGTTTGTGTTCTGATTGTTTTTCTAGTTGATGTAAAAGCAACTGGGTGTAAATGGGTATGGAATAGAAATATGTACATAGAAGGTAAGTTAAATACCTATAAAGCATGACTAGTGGAAAAAATGGTTTAGACAACATCAATTCCTCATGATCATGCATGATATATCTATGAATATTCTTAGACTAGGTCATGGTATATACATTGAACAAATAATTAATAGATTAAATATGGAAAAATCTAAGAGGGTTTTGTTTTATTGTCATATGGTATACATATTTCCAAGAAAAATGTTCCCTCAAACACAAGAGGAAAGAGACATAATGAGTAATATACCATATTCTTCTATGATAGGATCTACCGTCCATTCTATGTTATGTATGAGGCTTGATGTTTCCTATGATTTGAGCATGGTAGGAAGATATCAAGTAAATCCAGATGAACATCATTAGACTACTATCAAGGATATACTTAAGTATATGTGGAAAACTAAGAAAATGTTCCCAATGTATGGAGGATATGAAGATATAGCCATCATAGTCTATATAGATGCTACATTTTGGATAAATCATAATGATATAAATTTATAGTCCGAATATATCTTTTTCTTTAATGGAGTAGCTTTGAGCTAGAAGAGTTCAAAGCAGCTAGTTGAAATTGATTCTATAGTGGAGTTTGAGTATATTTTATCTTCTAATATAGAGAAGGAAGCAATATCGATTAAAAAATTTCTCTAAGATATTGATGTGGTACCTATTTGTAAAGAACCTATAGTAGTGAATCTATATAAGGAGTTGAGGACACACCAATGGACAGAACACATAATTTATAGGTTTTATATCTTGAGAGATTTTTCTCAACAAGGTGAAGTTGTGGAAAGAAGAGTATCAATGGAGGAAAACATGGAATTCCCCTTGACTAAGGCTTTATCTTAGTAGAGGTTTGAGTATCATATGAGATCCATTGGAATGAAATTTATCAACAATTGTCTCTAGTTCAAGTGGGAGTATAATGGATTTGGTTCACTAGAACCAACTTGTTTTTTTACTTGACTACATGTTTTTATTATTAATGAAGTTTTCTTATAAAATTATTATTGTTTCTCTATAATAAATCTGTATGTGATAATGTTATAAGAATATATGTCACATTGAAAGGTTATAGAAGTTCCCCACTATGATGAGAGACTAAAGGTTCCACGATATTATTCTTAAACCTTATTCTATGTATTGATGATATTGTTTGACTGGTCACATATGGAACATAATATTTGGGGAAAGAGGGTTATAAGACATTGAGACACCTTTTAATAATGTTTGACCTTGGTAATATCCAAGATATGAGGTTATCAGAACCACCCCATCAATAGGAAATCCACATTTCTATGTTTCATTGGATGTTCTTATATATGGATGTGTTTATTGATCCTTAGAATTTAATATTATCATAAATGGATATCATGAATTTCATGATTTTATGTATTTATGAAAACCATGATAACATATTATCAAAGTGAGGTAGGATACATTGGGAACGTCACAGGTGATATTAAATTAATGGATAATGCCATAAAGGATTTATCCCTTCTATCCCTTGACAAGATTTTATATATCAAGATATTTTATGGGAATGAAACTTCCTACATAAATCAATTTCCACAATGTTAGGTTGAAGAGTTCATTTCCAGAAAGTTAATGAAATATAAATCAATCATATAGGTTTATGGAACCTAAATGCAACCTACTTGATTCAAGATATTATGATAAAGGGATTATATTACACGGTAAGCATTTTTAGGAGGTTGGATGCCATTTCAGAATTAAATTCTTTCTCTTTAGGTACCTTGTCAGGTTTCTAGATACTAAACTTCGAATTTAGGTAGTTATTCCTAATTCAACTGATAAAGAGGTCTAAATGGTCACACACTTAGCGTATCTTCAATCTTAGTTAAATTCAAGTAATGAATTTTAGAAATTTAGAATAAGTAATATTTATTCGGTTTGGTTGATCTTCATAATTTAATCACAAGTTATTAAAAAGAATAAGTGATTTAAATAATAATAGTTTATATTTATTTTCATGTTTTGAAAATATAATATTAATTATATTTATTGTATAATAATGTAGTGACATTTATTTATTAAATAGTCATTATTCAAGGATTGGTAAATGTCGACGAGGGAAAGAAGACCGAGCTTAATGGTCTGATTCAAAATGAGGTAAATGATATTTATTTATATTCTTAATGCATTTCACATGTCAAGTGAATAATAATAATAATAATAATAATAATAATAATAATATTATTAATGGAAATAGGGTCAACTAAGAATATTAATATGGTTAGGGGCTTGTGTACGACTTTCCAACCCTAAACCTACCATAATAAATATCTAATTATATCATGTTTATAACTGAATTTTAGTGTGTAAAATGAATAGGGAGAGACTTAATCAATCTATAGAGTGAATTTTATCCTCTTCCACTCTCAATACTTTGAGATAACACCAAAAGTTCTTCCTCCTTTTATATGAATATTGCTACGGGTAACCACGAACAATACAAGTGATTAATATTGGCCATGCTAGCATCCTATGAATCTACAACGTCATTTAGATATTGTGGTGCACATCTGGATCACCACTAGAGAGATTATAAACTTGGATATTGTAGCATAATGTTGGTATGATGAGATCTATTTAACCATATCATCAATGAAAGATAAATTACAAGATGAGGTAATTCTATATCTTCTCATAAATTAATTATAAATTACATGTGAAGATCCTCTTATTCTGGTTCCAATCTTTTAATCTAGTCATGCAATATACGAATTTTGTTGTACATGGCATTTTGATCATTCATGATAATGATTACATGTAAATTAAGACTAAAATATGAATTTTTCATACCAGTAAAGGACTCTTTTTGAGCACCTAGAACCTATATATGGCACATGTTGTCCCATGTGGAACCTATTGAATTTTGAATCAATGGAGTTCATGTTTGAGTTAAGTACTGATGTATGTTTTTGATATTCTTAGGGCCCTAATATCCTGGGAACCTGATGAGTGTAGTTTAGGAGGAGAAACACACATTTCATGATGATCTTACCTATAGAGAATTATTATCATGGAGTGGAATGATTAAGGTAATATATTGGGGAGTAAACCATTTTCCATTTGAGAAGGCAACCCTTATTATGAGTAGGAGTTTATAAGGTGATGAATGATGATGTTCCATGAGTTGATAACATGTATTTTTTAACATTTTGTGTTAGTGCTCAGTATGAGTATGAAAATAACATCCAATTATAATATTCGGTGAAAAATTGAGTGTGGTCCATGGTGATTGTAAATTCAGTTCTATGATGCGATGATAAGGGCCCTCCTATAGCAGGGAGAAACATATTGTTCATGGGTGATATGAACCCCATGTGGAAAGGGTCGTGGTTTTATAAGACCGAATGTTTCAAGATCATTATGGAATTTTGGTGTTGGTGAGAAAACATATCCAAATTCATATGTATTCCTCGGTGAATTCCAAGTGTTAATTTAGATATGATGTTAAAGTTTGTACAAGAATTAGATTCAGTCTCAAGATGAATTGAGGTGATATGAATGCGATCAAATTGGTGGTGCATCAGTGTTCACAGTATCACATGATGGTGGAAATGGCTGGTAGAGGATTTAACTATGGAATTACATTGGGATTCATATTGATAGTTTAGTGGATGGATCATTAAAATTTTGAGTATCCTTTGGGAGTAAAGGCATCATGATCAAGTGTTTTGGTGATGTGTTGATGGTTGTAACCAATCATTTTTTATATGGGTTATACATGGAAGGTTATAATTTTTTATATGTAAAATTGGATACGGTGGGCTAGGAACCACAGTAGATGCATTATTTTGGATACAATTAGCATTTTTTTAGATTTGGATGGGGTTTTTTTTTAGAAAGCAGCCATATTAGGATCAATTCTTGTAAGGTATAGGCACATACTTTTTGGAATTAAAATTTTATGAATGATAATTAGTAATATAATTTAAATGGAATTTACACATGTGTTTAGTTGTGTTGTTTTAGGAACCATTCTGAGTATAGAATTAGAATGTGAGAAACATGTTTTAGTAGGAAATTTTGATAGAAGGGAGGCATAGTGGATCAATGGGCTAGATATTCAATTGTACGAGGTCACCTTAGGTGTCTTGGGATAGATGGGCTCAAGTAAATTCTATCTTGGAGTTTTTATAATGAATACATACAGATCATTCTTTGGCAGTTTAAATGCCTTATTTTTAATGTCATGCTCCAGAAGTGTGTTGGGCATTCAAGGGTGGAGTACTATCATTAAGTGGGAACTGGTTACCGATGTAAGTTGGGCGATGTGTTCAGATTACCCCCAATAATTCTTGAGGATGATAAGTATTATAGTGGGGAGTTTTTAATACCCTCCATCTGTATGGGTGTTTGGATTTCAAGATAAATTTGAATTTTTGAAATAATGAATGGGTTAGATTTTAAATAGAAGTTTAAAATAGAATTATAGGACTTGGGAAACCTCAAATATATGTTTTTGGACATGAAATAAAGATTTAATAGTTATCGATAAGTTTAGGAGAGGACTTATCATTAGATCAAATTGTGTGGATATGGACCTTATTATAGAGACAACTCAATTTATTGCAATTCATGAGGACTTATCATTAGATCAAATTGTGTGGATATATATCAAAGAAGTGGTAAGGATTCATGGAGTATCACTATCAATTATATCTAATCAAGATATAAGATTCACATTCATGTTTTGGAAAAGTCTCCAACATGATCTAAACACTAATATGAGCTTCATTGTAAAGACCCGTAAAATTCAAGGGAAATTTTTTCTTAATTTTCTTTGGAATTTTACAAGAGCGCGGTTTCAGACGGCACCTGATTCCGAGGCCCGGAGTGCCCGGAATCAATTTCCGAAGTTTGGCTCGGGTACGTTCAGTGAACGAACGAGCTGGATTTTCTAACTTTTGATCCGGTGCTCGGAATTGAAATCCGAGGGCACCGATGAACTCGCAGCGCCGATATTCGCTTAAAGAGACCTTTTCGGGAGTTGCGTTTGTTTCGGGTTGAGAGTTAGTTTTTGGGAGATTAGAATAAGTTAAATAAAAATATGTAAACACAATTTTTATTTAAACTTAACAGTTAACTTCACTCAAAGGAAGTTAGGTGTGGGACCCACACCCACTTAACCTCCCTTGAGAGGATTAAGTGTGGTGGGGACCACACTAAACCTAACTTTAAATCTTCCCTCAAACTCCCTTAACCCCTCTTTAATTAACATGACAATTTGTTAATTAATGTGGAGTTATCTCTCCTTTGAATTTCAAACTTTTGAAATTCTAATGTGTTGTTGTGTTAATAAAATAAGATAGAGTCTTATTTTATTTTGGGTTTAGTTTTGTCTCCTTGAGAGAGTTGGGAAGGTTCTTCTTGTTTCTTCATCTTCTTCAACCTCGACGAAGAACACGAAGAACGCCGTTCTTCAACGAAGAACTTCTTCGCCTAAGAACACGGTTTTTCCGCGACGCCATATCCGCGACGTGACGTTCTTCTTCCGCATCATCTCTTCCGCGATGGTTTTCCGCGACGAACGCCATCGACAACGACTCTTACTCCGACGTCAAAGGAATCGACACTGGTATTCCACGACTACGTCAACGTGCGACTATCGAGGTAGGGGTTCTTGAGTTCGTTGTTTTCTTTTTATTTGACTTTCCTCAAGACTTGACGAAGAACGCTCAAGTTCCGACGAAGAACGCCGCTCCGCTCTTCTTCGTCTTCCGTGTCAACGAGAGAGAACACCGCTTCTTCCTCGGACAACCTTCGTCGGCGTACAAGGTTTCGCCAACGACGTGCCTCTTCGGACGCACCTCTTCGTCATCGAATTTGACGAACGACGACCGCGACGCCCGACCTCCGCGACGTCGTCTTCCGCGGAACGTAGACAAATCTTCGAACCTTATACCAAGGTAGGGGTTGTTGATTATTGTTAATTTATTTTATTCTTGATCGTGGATCTAGCATGTCTAACGTGAGGCATTTGAATATTTTAAAGTTGTGTTATTATTTAACGTGAGGGGGCCAGACCGCATGAACACGGCCGCACCCCTCCATCGTTCTTGTTGAAATGCCTCGCAGGTGAAAACAAGGTGGCGTGGTGCCGTCGCACCACGCGGTTAATCGTGCGTTTATTTTACGCAACGCCGTCGCACGCGCACCATGGAAGAAACAACAAGAACGCGACGCCGTCGCGCCGCGTTGAAAGAAATCGAGGTGCGGCAGAGGGGCACGGTGTCGTCGCACCACGCCGGATGACGAATTCCGCGGCCGGTTCCGGGCCGCGGCGAATTGAGAAGACCGGCGGCCGGGCCGCCGGCGTCGGAAGCCGAAGAGGGGACCGGAATCTTCCGGTCCGTTGGAGAAAAACCGGCCGGCCAGCTGGCCGGCCGGATGGAGTTAAACTGGGGGAAATAAATCCCCCGACCAGCGCACAAAACCCCCCTCTTTATGAGGGGGGCGGTTCCTTTGAGGGGGGGGGGGTAGGCGGCTCACCCCGGTTGCCTTCAAGCCGGCCCCCACGTGGGGGCCGTTTTCCACAAAGGCGCGGCATTATGCCGCGCCGCCGCTTCCAATCAGCGGGGGGCTTTGCCCCCCCCCCCCCCGCATGCCGCCAGGCCGCCGCGCCTGCCGCCGGGCCGCCGCGCCACCGCCGGGCCGCCGCGCCTGCCGCCGGGCCGCCGCGCCACCGCCGCGCCTGCCGCCGGGCCGCCGCGCCCCCGCCGGGCCGCCGCGCCGCCGCGCCACCGCCGGGCCGCCGCGCCACTGCCGGGCCGCCGCGCCACCGCCGCGCCGCCGCGCCGCCAGCCGGTCGGGCCGGGTCGGACCCGGGTCGGGACGACCCGGTTCGGGTCGACCCGGACCCAGACCCCCCGTTTCGAATCATTTTCGGTCTTTTGGCCATAACTTGAGCCTCTGACCTCCGATTGACGAACCGTCTGCGGCAACGCGATCCTTGGATCGAGACGGTCGTTTCGGTATATCTCACTCAAGGTTTTGGATTACTTTGAGTTCGGCCGGGTTGGTTCGTTCACGAAACCAACCGGGCCTTCGGAGCGGAAACGCTCATATCTTGAGCTACGGGCGTCCGATTGACGTGCCGTCAGCTGTGTTGTGTTCCTCTTAGTGCGAAGGAACTTTTGGCATCCTTCGCCCGAGTTTTGGTTACAGTTAGTAGTGTCCGGGTTGGATCGCACCCGAAATCCAACCAGGCCCTTGGAACGGGAAAGCTGATATCTTTCAGACAGGACGTCCGTTTGACGAACCGTCAGCGGTGTTGGTGATTACGTTGAGTAACGGTCCCTTTGAGTATACCCTATGGGAGTTCAGGGTACAGTTGTGATACGGCCGGGATTGGTTCGCACACGAAACCAACCGGGCCCCTGGGACGAAAAGGCTAATAACTCACAGACCGGGCGTCCGATCGACGCGCCGTCTGTTGCGTTGTGACCCCTGTGACGAGACGGTCCTTTGAGATACTTCTTTGCGGGACTTGTGATACTTGGAGTATCGACCAGTAGCTCGTGGAGCGGACCCTCCCGGAGACGAGCGTGCAGAGTACGGAGACCGTGTAGCCGGCTGAGACCTGACGACTGCTTGACCGACTCGACTTGGAGTGAGTCGACTAGCCCAGTGGACGGAGCGCCCGGTATTTGGAGGCAGACCCACGACGGACAGAGCACCTGGTAGTTGGCAGCAAACCCGCGGTACTCGACAGGAGGAGTACCTCAGTAGGCTATTTTGGGCGAGCGCCCGGTATTTGGTGACAGACCCTCAGCAGACGGAGCGCCAGGTAGTTGGCCGCAAACCCGCAGTACTCGACAGGAGGAGTACCTCAGCAGTCTTAGGTTAGTGAGCAGTATCTCTGAGTCGTGACAGGACCACTTTACACTCCAGAGACGGAGCTCTTCAGCAGTTACGGTTTCGATAATGAAAATCCTGGTTTGAGCTGAGACTTTTGACCTTGTGTTTACCTCATGATTGAGATGGGTCACTTGCTAACTTTGGTATATGTATGGGCATATACCCGGGTAGTGGTTATCCGTTGTTTTCACAATCTTTGTGTTTCCTCATGATTGAGATGGGTTACTTGATAACTTAGGTATATGTATGGGCATATACCTAAGTAGAGGTTATCTGTTGAGATCTTCTTTGTGGTTATCTTTGTTGGTTTAGTGAGACCTTTAGGGTCTCGGGGTCCCTACTGAGTATCGTTATACTCACCCCTACACGGGCTATGCCCGCACCTCATTGTGTTGGTTGCAGACGACGGACAGTGCTGACAGAAGCCGAGTGTTCGAGGACTGGACGGTACCTGGAGGTGGACTATACGACGAGGCGGTACCCGGAGGTGGACCACTGGGCGGGACATACTCGGAGTGGACGGCGGGATCCGAGGAGTAGAGGAGCTATCTATACTCACCCTTCTGGTGGGATTTCCAGTGGACAGCTCGGCGTAGCAGCTTTACTTTTCAGTTGCTGTTTTCCCTTTCGAGTTGTACTTTACAGTTGGGCTTGTATTTCCGGCCCCTTTTTACTTTCCGCACTTTTAGTTGTACTCTGTTTTTTCTTAGTGTTTACTTTCCGCTTGCTTACTCTGTGGTGTTTGTTTACTTTACAAAGGCAATGCCTTCCCTTTTTACTGGGATTTACGCCTTGGTGCTAGTCGCCAGCCCCTGGCCTATGGAAGGCGGGCTTGGGGTAGTCACGGCACGGACCCCGAGGGCGGGTCGTGACAAATTGGTATCAGAGGAGTTCGGTTCTACCGCAGAACTTATAACTCTGATGTTTCTTTCTGTGAAGCAATAGTGTTGAGAGTACCGAGTGTGGTTTTCAGTTCCGGGAGTCCAGTGTTGGTGCGGGCGGCCGACGTATCCATACACCAGGACCCTGACAACTGATTTCCGACTTTGTGCACGAAAACACTGATTGCGTGTGTGTTTTCAAAGGTTTCCCCCCTTAAAACAGCTCAAACCAGGTCAGCTCACCAGGTATAACCGTTTGATCGTGTTACGTTGTTTCTTTCAGGATGCCTTTTCTCGGACGACCAGCTAGAGCCCGGAGGGATGTGCGTACTGATAGTCTGTCGAGCGACGAGGCTTCGGTACAAGGCACTCTTGCAGTTGAGGCACCAGCGGAGGCACCAGCGATACTACCATACGTTGGGCCACCGATGCCACCAGCCCCAACAATAGACGATGCACGACGCTTGAGTGCGCTGCATGAGTTCCAGCGCCAGAGGCCACCCAGGTTCAGGGGAGAGACGGAACCGCAGGCGGCTGAGGATTGGCTGGAGGCTGTGGTGGGAGTCTTCAGGCTAGTGGGGACGCCATCGGACTTCATGGTGACCTTTGCTGCCAGCCTTCTTCAGGCAGCAGCAGGCAGGTGGTGGAGCCACTTGTTCTAGTTTTGCGATAGGATGGCTTTCACATGGGAAGACTTTGAGACCTTCTTCAGGGTGGAGTTTGTGCCAGTATCTCTACACCCCGAGCGTGTTCAGAAGCTGCTGCCTTTGCCGCGTGTTTTTCGATCAGAAGCCGAGTCATCTGTGGGCAGTAGATAGATGATGCAGAGGTCCAGGAGGACCAGACCAGCAGTTGGGCGATCTCGGGTTTTAGGACCGGTGGTGCGGGGCACCCGGAGTGGGAACCGAGCCAGCCATGCAAGGAGCAGGTTGTGTTACTCATGCAGCGGAAAGGGTCACCTGGCACGTGACTGTCCAACTCCTCGATCCGTAGGCTTTGGGGGAGCCACCGAGGTAGAGGCAGCGACAAATGCTTGAGCAACAGTAAAGCAGGTGGACAGGAGCGGAACTAGTGGATACGTCTCTTGTACTTCTAGTTCCATGTTGATGTTGTTTTTGTGTAGCATCTTTGTTTTATGAGCTGCAATAATAAAAAACGCATACTTTGTGATATTTTCGTTCCTGTCCTCTTTCGTGATGTTACTAAGAGGTTCCAGTTTTGGCTGTTGACTTGACCCTCACTTGTGAGACATCTACTGGAGGAGACCTAGTTACCACACACTGATGCCGACAGTGTGACTCAACCCTTGGAGGCGAGAGTAACGGTTGGATCTCTTAGTAGTAGCGTCGAGGCCTTACGACGTCATCCTTGGTATGGATTAGTATCATCCATGTTAGGATTGACTGTTTTAGGCAAAGAATGTGGTTCATCCTGGGGATGAGACCAGATTTCTCTTGTCGGCAAAGAAGAAATCTTGCAGCTCTTGTGGGACCGGAGGTGGTCTAGGCCACGACAGAGAAGGTCCAGGTCATCCAGGAGCGGATGAGGACAGCTCAGAGCCGGCAGAAGTCATATGCTGACAGGAGGCGGAGGCCACTAGAGTTCGAGGATGGCGACCACGACTTCTTGCGGGTCTCACCTCGACGTGGTATTCGGAGTTTTGGCCGAGGCGGCAAGTTATCTCCGCGCTTCATCAGACCCTTCCAGGTCCTCAGCAGGGTTGGCGAGGTGGCTTATCGCCTGGCTCTACCACCTCTGTTGCACCGGGTGCACGACGTCTTCCACGTATCCCAGCTGAGGAGATACGTGCACGACCCGACGCACATCTTTGATCATGGGGAGCTTGACGTTGACGATAGGGAGACTTTTACGGAGGTCCCGGTGGAGATAGAGGATCGACAGGAGCGGGTCCTGCGTGGGCGATCGATTCCTCTTGTGCGCATCAGATGGCAGCACGGGAATCTCCAGGAGAGCACATGGGAGCGGGAGGCTCAGATGTGTGCTCAGTACCCTCATTTGTTTCCCTAGTTTTGATGTATCTTTACGGGGACGTAAAGCCCTGAGGTGGGAGTAATGTAAAGACCCATAAAATTCAAGGGAAATTTTTTCTTAATTTTCTTTGGAATTTTACAAGAGCGCGGTTTCAGACGGCACCTGATTCCGAGGCCCGGAGTGCCCAGAATCAATTTCCGAAGTTTGGCTCGGGTACGTTCAGTGAACGAACGAGTGGGATTTTCTAACTTTTGATCCGGTTCTCGGAATTGAAATCCGAGGGCACCGATGAACTCGCAGCGCCGATATACTCTTAAAGAGACCTTTTCGGGAGTTGCGTTTGTTTCGGGTTGAGAGTTAGTTTTTGGGAGATTAGAATAAGTTAAATAAAAATATGTAAACACAATTTTTATTTAAACTTAATAGTTAACTTCACTCAAAGGAAGTTAGGTGTGGGACCCACACCCACTTAACCTCCCTTGAGAGGATTAAGTGTGGTGGGGCCCACACGAAACCTAACTTTACATCTTCCCTCAAACTCCCTTAACCCCTCTTTAATTAACATGACAATTTGTTAATTAATGTGGAGTTATCTCTCCTTTGAATTTCAAACTTTTGAAATTCTAGTGTGTTGTTGTGTTAATAAAATAAGATAGAGTCTTATTTTATTTTGGGTTTAGTTTTGTCTCCTTGAGAGAGTTGGGAAGGTTCTTCTTGTTTCTTCATCTTCTTCAACCTCGACGAAGAACACGAAGAACTCCGTTCTTCAACGAAGAACTTCTTCGCCGAAGAACACGGTTTTTCCGCGACGCCATATCCGCGACGTGACGTTCTTCTTCCGCATCATCTCTTCCGCGACGGTTTTCCGTGACGAACGCCATCGACAACGACTCTTCCTCCGACGTCAAAGGAATCGACACTGGTATTCCACGACTACGTCAACGTGCGACTATCGAGGTAGGGGTTCTTGAGTTCGTTGTTTTCTTTTTATTTGACTTTCCTCAAGACTTGACGAAGAACGCTCAAGTTCCAACGAAGAACGCCGCTCCGCTCTTCTTCGTCTTCCGTGTCAACGAGAGAGAACACCGCTTCTTCCTCGGACAACCTTCGTCGGCGTACAAGGTTTCGCCAACGACGTGCCTCTTCGGACGCACCTCTTCGTCATCGAATTTGACGAACGACGACCGCGACGCCCGACCTCCGCGACGTCGTCTTCCGCAGAACGTAGACAAATCTTCGAACCTTATACCAAGGTAGGGGTTGTTGATTATTGTTAATTTATTTTATTCTTGATCGTGGATCTAGCATGTCTAACGTGAGGCATTTGAATATTTTAAAGTTGTGTTATTATTTAACGTGAGGGGGCCGGACCGCATGAACACGGCCGCACCCCTCCATCGTTCTTGTTGAAATGACTCGCGGGTGGAAACAAGGTGGCGTGGTGCCGTCGCACCACGCAGTTAATTGTGCATTTATTTTACGCAACGCCGTCGCGCGCGCACCATGGAAGAAACAACAAGAACGCGACGCCGTCGCGCCGCGTTGAAAGAAATCGAGGTGCGGCAGAGGGGCGCGGTGCCGTCGCACCGCGCCGGATGACGAATTCCGCGGCCGGTTCCGGGCCGCGGTGAATTGAGAAGACCGGCGGCCGGGCCGCCGGCATCGGAAGCCGAAGAGGGGACCGAAATCTTCCGGTCCGTTGGAGAAAAACCGGCCGGCCAGCTGGCCGGCCGGATGGAGTTAAACCGGGGGAACCCCCGGCCAGCGCACAAAACTCCCCTCTTTATGAGGGGGGCGGTTCCTTTGAGGGGGGGGGGGGGGGGGGCAGGCGGCTCCCCCCGGTTGCCTTCAAGCCGGCCCCCACGTGGGGGCCATTTTCCACAAAGGCGCGGCATTATGCCGCGCCGCCGCTTCAAATTAGCGGGGGGCTTTGCCCCCCCCGCATGCCGCTAGGCCGCCGCGCCTGCCGCCGGGCCGCCGCGCCACCGCTGGGCCGCCGCGCCCCCACCGGGCTGCCGCGCCCCCGCCGGGCCGCCGCGCCACCGCCGGGCCGCGGCACCTGCCGCCGGGCCGCCGCGCCTGCCGCCGGGCCGCCGCGCCACCGCCGGGCCGCCGCGCCTGCCGCCGGGCCGCCGCGCCACCGCCGGGCCGCCGCGCCACCGCCGCGCCGCCGCGCCACCGCCGGGCCGCCGCGCCACCGCCGCGCCGCCGCGCCACCGCCGCGCCGCCGCGCCACCGCCGCGCCCCCAGCCGGTCGGGCCGGGTTGGACCCGGGTCGGGACGACCCGGTTCGGGCCGACCCAGGGGGGGTCGGGCCGGGTCGACCCGGACCCGGACCCCCCGTTTCGAATCAGTTTTGGTCTTTTGGCCATAACTTGAGCCTCGGACCTGCGATTGACGAACCGTCTACGGCAATGCGATCCTTGTATCGAGACGGTCGTTTCGGTATATCGCACTCAAGGTTTCGGATTACTTTGAGTTCGGCCGGGTTGGTTCGTTCACGAAACCAACCGGGCCTTCGGAGCGGAAACGCTCATATCTTGAGCTACGGGCGTCCGATTGACGTGCCGTCAGCTGTGTTGTGTTCCTATTAGTGCGAAGAAACTTTTGGCATCCTTCGCCCGAGTTTTGGTTACAGTTAGTAGTGGCCAGGTTGGATCGCACCCGAAATCCAACCAGGCCCCTGGAACGGGAAAACTGATATCTTTCAGACAGGACGTCCGTTTGACGAACCGTCAGCGGCATTGGTGATTACGTTGAGTAACGGTCCCTTTGAGTATACCCTATGGGAGTTCAGGGTACAGTTGTGATACGGCCGGGATTGGTTCGCACACGAAACCAACCGGGCCCCTGGGACGAAAAGGCTAATAACTCACAGACCGGGCGTCCGATCGACGCGCCGTCTGTTGCGTTGTGACCCCTGTGACGAGACGGTCCTTTGAGATACTTCTTTGCGGGACTTTTGATACTTGGAGTATCGACCAGTAGCTCGTGGAGCGGACCCTCCCGGAGACGAGCGTGCAGAGTACGGAGACCGTGTAGCCGGCTGAGACCTGACGACTGCTTGACTGACTCGACTTGGAGTGAGTCGACTAGCCCAGTGGACGGAGCGCCCGGTATTTGGCGGCAGACCCACGGCGGACGGAGTGCCTGGTAGTTGGCAGCAAACCCGCGGTACTCAACAGGAGGAGTACCTCAGTAGGCTATTTTGGTCGAGCGCCCGGTATTTGGCGACAGACCCTCAGCGGACGGAGCGCCAGGTAGTTGGCCGCAAACACGCAGTACTCGACAGGAGGAGTACCTCAGCAGTCTTAGGTTAGTGAGCAGTATCTCTGAGTCGTGACAGGACCACTGTACACTCCAGAGACGGAGCTCTTTAGCAGTTACGGTTTCGATAATGAAAATCCTGGTTTGAGCTGAGACTTTTGACCTTGTGTTTACCTCATGATTGAGATGGGTCACTTGCTAACTTTGGTATATGTATGGGAATATACCCGGGTAGTGGTTATCCGTTGTTTTCATAATCTTTGTGTTTCCTCATGATTGAGATGGGTTACTTGATAACTTAGGTATATGTATGGGCATATACCTAAGTAGAGGTTATCTGTTGAGATCTTCTTTGTGGTTATCCTTGTTGGTTTAGTGAGACCTTGAGGGTCTCGGGGTCCCTACTGAGTATCGTTATACTCACCCCTGCACGGGCTATGCCCGCACCTCGTTGTGTTGGTTGCAGACGATGGACAGTGCTGACAGAAGCCGAGTGTTCGAGGACTGGATGGTACCTGGAGGTGGACTATACAACGAGGCGGTACCCGGAGGTGGACCACTGGGCGGGACATACTCGGAGTGGACGGCGGGATCCGAGGAGCAGAGGAGCTATCTATACTCACCCTTCTGGTGGGATTTCCAGTGGACAGTTCGACGTAACAGCTTTACTTTTTAGTTGCTGTTTTCCCTTTCGAGTTGTACTTTACAGTTGGGCTTGTATTTCCGGCCCCTTTTTACTTTCCGCACTTTTAGTTGTACTCTGTTTTTGCTTAGTGTTTACTTTCCGCTTGCTTACTTTGTGGTGTTTGTTTACTTTACAAAGGCAATGCCTTCCCTTTTTACTGGGATTTACGCCTTGGTGCTAGTCGCCAGCCCCTGGCCTATGGAAGGCGGGCTTGGGGTAGTCACGGCACGGACCCCGAGGGCGGGTCGTGACATTCATCATATCCTATCATCCTCAAACTTATGGAAAATTTGAATGGACTATTCAGACATAGGAAGACATGTTGAGAGAATGTTTTGTAGACTTTAAAAGAGGATGATACCAGCATCTACCTCTGACTGGGCTCTCTTAAAATAATAGTTTTAACTCAAGCATCCAAATATATCTATATTAATCCCTTTGTGGTAAAAGATTCAGATCACCAAAATTATGGGATGAGGTCGGTGAAGGTAAGATAATAGGACCTGAAATGGTCGAAGACATGGGGAAGAAGGTGAAATCCATTTAGCAACACATCAAGGAAGCCCAATGTTGATAGTATAGCTATGTAGACAATCGTCGATGAGACCTATATTTTTGAGTAGGAGGCATGGTATTCCCCCATATATCTCCATGGTAGAGGATCATGAGATTTGGGAAGAAAGAAAAGTTGAGCCCCAAGTAGATTGGCATCTTCGAGATTCTTAATAGTGTTGAAGTAGTGGCCTATCTATTAGAACTTCCATGACCATGTCTCAAGTACATGATGTATTCCTTGTATCCCCCTTGATTAAGTACATACTAGATCCCTCATATGTATAGAATCTATAGGTGGTATAATTGGAAAATGATCTCTCTTATAAGGAGTTTCTAGTGAAGAACTTAGACCATAGAGATAAAGTTCCATGAAACAATAATACTCACCTAGTCAAAGTACTATGGTGAAACCATAATTATGATTATTTGGAACTGGGGGAAGTGATGAAGGATAAGTACACTCACTTGTTTTCACCATAGTATGTAAAACAAAATTTCAAGTGTGAAATTTCATAACCAAGGAAGAATGTAACGACCTAAAATTTTATCAATAGAAACTCCCTTCTTATCATTATTCCATATAGTATAAATCATATAAAATCACTTAGATAACATAATATAAACTTTATAAATGATGAATGAATGAAATAAAAGGTATTTCTAGAAGTTAAGGAACTTTTACAAATAGAATAGTAACTTGAAATTTGGAATAGTAATGTGACCATTATGAATAGTAATCTGACCAATAGAATATTAACCAAATCTATGAAAGTATAAATATAATTTAGGTATATTATGAATGAAAATATTATATATTTATATCATATTATAAGTAAAAAAATTCTTTAAAAACTATAATTTAAGTATTGGTATTTTTATAAAACCTAAATATTTATTTACAATTTTATAATTAATATAATGATTTAAAATAATATTTATTTTCAAAAATGTATTCATAAATTAATATTTTGTTTTATTATTATTATAAAATAATTTTATGAGACCTTAATTCAGTTTTCAAAGTGTCATAAAATTAGTTATAAATTTAAAATCGGAATTTTTCGAATAAATGAAGATTTTATTTAAAAATAAAATTTATCATATTTAGAAAAATATTTTCGTGAAATGGAGTTCATTTTTTAATTCTACATGTCAAAAAATAGTTAGGGTGAAGTTTTTTGGAATTTTCCAAAAAATTGAAGTTTTGGTGAATAGTGAAATATGGTAATTTATGGTATATAACATTATGATTTAAATTCACTTTTTATTGAGTTATATCTAATTTAAGAACCATAATTTAAACTTTCCTTAATTAGTTTAACATATTTAGTTATAAGGTTCGAACTATCCATGGTCTTGAGCCAAAATAATAAACCAATGAATATAATAATAATAAAAACACTCATCCTCCACTATAAATGCCACCCCTCACCACCTCTTCTCCTCACAAATCCAAAATCCTATAATCTGGTACAATTTATACCCAATAATATTCCCAATAATCTTAACCAAATAAATTATCATTTTTTCTCAACAAAATACCAAATCCAATTTCCCTAAGGAGGTTCTAAATGAGGAGAATTCAAGTGGTAAAATCCTCTTTCACTTTCTTTAAATTTATTTTGAATTTATTTTATTTTATTATTATATCCTCAATTATCCTCATCCAAGTGTAATGATAACTCCAATATCATAAATATAATATAATTTTATTATGTTAATTTAATAATCCATCATCAATACCCCTTCTCATCATTCTTTTATTCTAAAAATGAAAACATCATCTGTGATGTTTCGATTTACCGCCATCGTGGATGATACACTTTCATTTTCCTATATCACCTTAATATATGGTCATATAACCATTATAATGGTTTAAAAATATTTTAAAATATATTTTATAACCCTTTTTATTTTCTCAAACTAACATATAAACATAATATTAAATAATAAAATGATATTAGTTCAGGTTGATCGAAAGACCACCAAATCAATCTAAATGATTATCATTAATGTTTTATCTAATGATTCATAAAAAGAGAATTTAATCAAATTATATATAAGATAATTTAATATCCTTTGATTTCATTAATAAAATATAATCTAAATTATATAAAATTATCCTCATTTTACATGAACTTCTATACTAGTATACAAGTCAACTGATCATGAAAACCAAGGGAAAGAACACTCCCAAACGATGAAATTGAACACTCTAACTAATCAAAATGGATATAAAAAAACTTAATAAAATTATAATGAATAAAATAAATGTATAATTAGTTCTATATTTATTAATTAATAAATATAATTTGATTATCCATGAGATTAAAGTGAATAAAACATTCTGACTTAAGGTAAGGGGATTATCAAACCCAATTTTCTTTATTTGGGTTATTATTATTTCATTCCAAACTTCAATTTGGATGTTAATTTAATAATCATAAAATATAATTCAATTGTTCTTAACTTTAATCTTCTGGGATATACATTTTTCTAATATAGTTTTATGAAAAATACAAAGATTTTACAAAGGAACTCTTCTTTCTAAAAATATATCTTTTACTTCTCTTGAGATTGTTTCTTATTCCCTCAAGATTGATGATTTCTATACCAATATGTTATTCCCTTTTTAGATCCCCAAAGTTTATTCATGAATGTATGCTTTATGAAATTAATCCCATTCCTTTCAATGGTTTTTTTATGTCTAATATTGATATATTTTCTTTGTGGCTTTCATGATTTGGTAAATGTTATGATGTGATGGTTGCACTCAAAATTATATAGCACTCCAATGAATTGGGTAATGTGATGTATCTCATGAGATAATGTGCAATATGCATGAAAATTATATTATATGTGTTCAAAATGATGATGTTATGATTATACTCAAATGTTATGCATGAACATGATGCTAGATTTGTTCACAACTATGTGTGGTTTTGGACTACTAAGACACGATGTTCCATTTTTATGAATTGCGACATTCCATTCCTTTATCTAATGCTTCCTATCATGATTATGATCATATTATTATGTTATTATGATGATGGTTATTATCACCCCACTTTATATTGATTCATGTTCTTATCTATCCTCTTACTAGGATTTTAGCTCACCCCTTTCTCTGATGTATATCCTCAGGTGATTGCTCGTACAAAGAAGAATTATAAGACCAATAAAAATCTAGAGAATAAGGAATTAAATAATGTTTATGTTTTATTTTGTAAAAGTTATTAATGGTACTAATTTTCCCAAGACACTAAACATTTGGATCCTATTTTTTTAATTATATTATATTATTTATCTTTAAAATGATGTAATAGTAATTTAAGAAAATTAGGGTCACTATTGGATGCCTAGATGTGAATCCCAAGATCTGGATACTGATCCATGTGAATAATGGGAGAAATTCCTAGATTCTTCCTTAGGTCTATATGGGATGGCTTGGATTCCAAGGGTCCCTAGGATTCCAAGTATGTCTAGGATAAAAATATTCAATCATGGAGAATTATTATTATCACGATAATTATTTGATTCCCATGTTACCCATAGGATCTAGATAGCTGATCCCATTGACATACATGTATCTGATTTGGATGCTTAGGATCTAGCTAGTTAGCCTAGTGGCATGGGTATGATTTTTATTAGTGATTTCCTAGGATTATCTAGAACCAACTTCAATCAATTCATCATATTGGAGTTTGGAGAGACACTTAGGATTCCTAAGGTATAACTGTTGAGCCAATGGTAATGTTATGTTTGGATATTTATCCCAGTCTTTTGGGATTCTTGGGCTATGCCCTAGGACATGAAATGATATTTTATGGAGGAATGTACATGGGATCTCAGGTCAGGACTTGTATTCTTCTATGGCGATGTATTAGGCTCAAAAACACTTTGAAACTAGCTGAAATTAGTGTGGTCTATCAAGGTTGTGTACCTAAGGATCCACATTGTTTTAATTATATATGTCCTATAGTTTATTTATTATTTTCAGCTAAGTATGTCACATGCACATATCACTACATTACTGAAATGTATGGGACTGTGTCAGTGGTTCCCTATTAAGTTTTGTACTCATACCCCACTCGATCCACCATTTCTCTTGGGTACTTGAGAATAACTTCACTTGTTCACAGTTACAGGTTGGGGTGAGTCTTGGTATTATGTGTTTGAGATGGAGTAGCTTGAATTGGACTGGGATATTAAAGGTGAGGCCTAGAGTTGGTTGAAAGACCCATTTTCTAGTCTTATTTACTTTATTTTTTTATATGTGATAAACTTAGTGGGTGATTAGTCTTGTATGAAAATTTGAACATTTGATTCTTTAGTACATTAGCAGTCATTTATTATTATTAGAAAAAATTATTTCTTAAGACTAATCTGATGTGATGATGTGAATGTTATTTAGTTATTTATTTGTTACTGTTCACTTTGATATGGGGGTATAGTCTCCCCATGGTCACACCCTAGACAACCACTGCCAGTTGATACCCTCTAGGGTATGTGTAGGTGTTCCTAAGGTGTTTTGGTTCTCTAGTCCAAGGCACTGATTGTGTGGTCTCTAAGATAGGATGTTACAAAATTTTATCCTAGCTTGTTTTTTCTCTTGTTTAACTATTTTGGACTTGGTATCTAGGAGACATAAGAATGTGTTAGATCCTTAGATAGACACTGGGTTGGTGTGTCATGAACACCCATTCTGGTAAGAAGTCCAGTTTATCAGGGGATTGATATTACTGTTCTTGATGTGCACTATTATATTTATATGATATTCAATTCTTGTGAAAAACATGATGTTTAGATTTATGATTTAATTCTATATTCGGATCTTGGGCCATTATCCAGAGGCTGGTTTCAGATTTTACAGTTGGACCATAAAAGAAAGAGTCATATCACACATCATTATTAGGAATATAGGATTCACATGACATATGTGTTTGCATGTGTGTGTGATTATCACTAGCGAGAGGTCATGGGTACATGCTATGTTATTTGGGCTTGGTGGGAGAACTTTTGACCTTTGATGCATGACTCAATGTTTATTGAGTCAATTTTCAGTAGTGTATATGGGGGTGACCCATGAAATGGGTTATCCCATAATATTGAGTGCCTTTGAGGCAGAAAACATGGGTACATGCTATATTTTGAGATCAATTCATGGGTGGTACAATCAATTTTTTGTAAAATTTATGGTTATGACTTATAATTTTATAAGAACACAACCTTTAGTGCTAGCACCTTGAGATAAGAGGCACTCATATTTTCGTGGTATTGAGACTAGCTTCTAAGGACAAGACCGTTATGCTACATGACCCTATTGACTTTAGATGCACTTTAGTGGTGTGGTGGGAGAATGGTTGATGCCTGTGACTTAGAATGATGATGAATAATAGCTAAGAGTGTGGTCAAAACATGTATGGACACCTAAATTATTGGGATGACACCCTTATTGTGGGTGATCATGAGATGTACCGTGAAACAAGTGAAGTAACCAAAGGGGAGTTCTTAGGGAACTCTGGTTAGATTTAATTGACATGATGTGGAGAATGTCCAACCTATTTCAATTATGTGTGACTCATAGGATCCTAGGTTAGGTTTTAGCGATTGAGTGGTATGTGAGAATATTCCTACTATATTTAAGGGGGATCATGATGGTGTTGAAGTTGGTGACCTAGAACTAACTTGTTTAGTGATTGATTACATGTTTTCATTATTAATGGTGTTTTCTTATCAAATTATTATTTTTTATTTATATGATTTTTTTGTGATAATTTCCTAATAATATATGTCATTTTGAAAGGTCATAGAAGTTCCCCACTATGATGAGAACATAGAGGTGCCATTATATTATTCTAAAAACTTGTTATATGGTTGGATGATATTATTTGAAAGGACATAGAAGATACAAGCTATTAGGGGTAGGAGGCTCATAAGATATTGATACACCTTCTCATGGTGTACACCTTTGGTAATCTCTAATATAAGAGGTTATGATAACAGACCCAACAATAGGAAATCCACATTTCCATGTGTTATTGGATGTTCCTGTATAAAAATGTGTGTATTGATCCTTAAAATTTAAGATTATCATTAATGGATATAATGACTCATGGGATTTTATGTTTTGATAAAAACTATGATGAAATATGATCATGAAGAGTTAGGATAATTTGGGTGAATCATGAGTGATATAGAATTAATGGATAATTTAAGGAAGCATTTATCCCTTCCGTCCCTTGAAAAAAGTAGATATCTTAGGCCCTTTGATGGGAATGGAACTTCTTGGATAAATCCACGACCATGGTGTTTGGTTTATGAGTTCATTTCTAAAAGTGAAAGAAATATCATCAAGCATATAGGTTTATGGCACCGGAATGAAACCTTCTTGATTCGAGATATAATAATAAATAGATTATATTAAATTGTAATAATTCATAAGAGGTTGGATGTTTTTCTGACATAAATTTTCTTCTATGGGTTTATTATCATTTTTCTAGATGTCAACCTTATACTTTAAGAGGTTATTCCTAATCTCACTGATAAAGAGGCATATATTGTCACACACTTAGTGTATCTACGATGTAAGTTAAATCCAAGTAATACATTTTTACAAGTTAGAATAAATACGGTTTATTTGGTTTGGTTGATTTCTATAATTTAATAACAAGTTATTTGAAAGAATAAGCGAGTTATGTAATAATATTAAAAATATATTTTCATGTTTTTCAATCCTAATATTTATTATATTTATCATCTAATAATGTAGTGACATTTTTTATTAAATATTCATTATTTGAGGTTTGGTAAATATCGACAAGGGAAAGAGGACCAAGCTTAATGGCCTGATTGGAAATGGTATAAATGATATTTATTTATATTCTTAATACATTAAAAATGTCAAGAAATTAATAATAATAATAATATTATTAATGAAATGGATTAAACTAAGAATATTAAAGATGTTTAGGGTCTTGTGTGAGATTTTACAACGCTAGGCCTTCCATAATAAATATATAATTATATAACATTCAATAACTAAATTTTGGTGTTCACAATCGATAGATAGAGACTCACTCAAGACCTAGAGTGAATTATATCTTCCTCCTCTCTCAATACTTCGATATAATTTGAATAGTTTTTTTTCCTTCATGAAGAATATTGCTACGGTCAACCATGAACAATGAAAGTTATTAGGATCAGCCGTGTTAGCACCCAATGATTTTACTACATCATTCAAGGGTTATGGTATACATGTATACAACTTATAGAGGTAGTCTAAACTTACTTCCCACAACAAAAAAAATGGTATGATGAGATATAGTTTACTAGATCATCAATAAACGTTGATTTTCAGGTTGTGGTAATTCTATATCTGCTCATAAATTAATTATAAATTACATGTGAATATCCTCATCTTATAGCTTTGGAATTTTTCATGTAGTAAAGTAATATATGGGTTTTATTGGAAATAATGTTTTAATCATGTGTGGAAATGATTAGATGTAAATTAATACTAAAATACAAGTTGGTTATACCATTAAAGGACACTTTTTCTGCTCTTAAAACCTTCAAGTGGAATTAGAGAGGTCATGTGTTTAATTTATAATTATTCAATATTAATTTATTAGTTAAATTTGTTTTCATTTTATTTTACTTAAGAAATTTTTTTAGTATCCAAACATCATTGTCTCTTCCCTTTCTCCATTCTCGATAACATAACCAGTAATCAGTTAATGGTTAAAAATAAATAATCACTCAAAGAACACTATTTGGGGATGAAAAATGCTCTACCTAGACAAAAACATAATACATGATGTGTAATTATCACACACATACTATGTACTTTTTTTTGTGTCTATATCTTGTGATAAATCTATACATATCTAATATAATCGGATATAAAATCTGAAAATGTGGATCAACATGTAAATATGGATAGACTAGAACATAGCTTGAATAACTACACACTGTGTAACCATTGTACACTATCTTCTCATGGTTGAGAATAAATGGTGTCCTAACGAGCCATGTATTTGATATATGACATAGGAAAATAGAATCCAAGAAAATTATAGTTTACAAAACATGTAAGTTATACCACACTCCATGTACCTTGAACCCGTCTATGGTATACAACACACCTATTCCCAAGTCATGTTTTTTAGACATGGGTAGAGTATATTACATGACATTTACTTTAATTCATTCCTAGTAGTCTACAATAAAAAAATGTGTCTACTTTTTTATGGAGATAAATTAAATATATAATAAACCTATTCACATGTGTTCTATGTTTAATTTATTTTAAAAATTTTACTCCATGTCACAGGATTGACAATTATATAAAAAATTATTCTGTGGTAAAATTTTGGTTAAGAAAATGAAGTTTCATCCAATTACACCTATGAACTTCAATAATTTTAAATTATTATTTTTTAATTATTGATGATGGTGGGTTAAGGATACTTGGATGGAATTAATATAAATTTAATTAACTGGATTAATTCATGGTGCATTATCTTAATAAAAGAATGAATCAAAGAAATTAATAATAGTGAAAAAATATTCTCATTTAATGATGTGTGGATGAACATGAGATTAGACCAACCCTTTTTATGTGATTGGTTCATTTTAATTTATTGTTATTAAATTAAAATTTATGGCTTATGAGTCATTCTATCCTCCTTATTAGATCCCTTCACCTGTGAGTGAGAAAAATCTTATATAAGGATGGATCTCTCTATTGAGAGGATTCAAGGAGAAACCAATCAAGGCAATACATAAGTGCAAATGTGGAATTCTACAACATGAACCAAAATATGATTCAATGTTCTTTCTCCTAGGGTTGAGAGTTATTATATCATTCACTAGATAAAGTAACCATTATATAATCTCATTATCACAACACTTATTTTTTATGTCTATTAGTTTAATGTCTAATTATTTATATTTTTGAATTCTATACAATCACTTAATAAATGAATTAACAAGCATGAAATATGGAGTAAAAAATATATAATCGGATTATGTGTATTTTTTTTTCATATATGGTCAATCACTTAAGTAAAACCTACTTAATATTAAAAAGGCATGTGAACATATTGAATGGGATTTACACATAAAGAAAAAAATCCATCAAACTAAAATATTAAGTTAGTATATCCTTCCACTATTTAAGTTTTAAATTACCTTATATTTTAAAGTACTTGACCAACCCATGTTGGGATGCTTTCAATTATCATGGAACTTTTAACTTGAAGTTTTGGGTTGACTTAACTTAGTTTACATCAAGGATTGTTTTCCCAATAAGGACTTGATGTAACTAAGAGGAAAAGGTTGGGGGAATCTTCAAATAGTATTTTAGTATTGGGGAGTCCACTCAACGAGTCAAGGAACTATGAATTAATGTAGTTGGAATGTTAAACCTACCTAAAACCCTTCAAATAGATTTTTAGGACCAATTATGGGTTATGATAAGGGGAATATGGATCATTTCCACTAGAATATCCAAGAGACAAGATATTATGAAGCTGATGGTGAGGGCTATTAGGTTTTAAAAATAGTGGGAGATTAATAGAACATAATTAAATTTAAATTTGTTAATTTAATTTTTCTAAAAAATTACTAATAATATACTCTTAATTTATAGAAATAGAAAATCAAATGACTTAAAAAAGATCACTATAATCCATACTTTAGAAGGATAAAATTATCACTAGTGTAAATTTCTAGAAATGGGATAGTTGCGTATGTGTTAGAATATTCTATGAATAAAAAACCATATGCATTGTAAACTCTACTTCTTAAGTCTCTTTCGAAATAGGCCTATGAGGAAGAAATATATCTCTATGTTAAACATATGGATGGTTCTATATATGTATAAGGTTTCATGTTATCCTTCATGTCCAATGGGATTCTAAATAAATATGTGGATATGGATGCATATAACATCATTTATCACCTTAAGAATCTTTATCAAGAGAAGGAGAGATAAGAGAGATATGATATCCCCAATGCACCATTCACATGAAAGATTGGAGAGTCAATGCCATCTGAGGCACTTGTAGTCAAGATGATTGAATTTATTGAGAGCCTAGAAATCTTGGGTTTTAAGATCATTGATGAGTTGCACACAAATATCTTTCTATCCTTACTAAATAACAAATTCTCCAATTTTATTGTGAATTATAATATGAGTAATAATGAGATGAAACTTTCAAAAATTCTTATACTTATTATCTATGTTGATAAAGAAATGGGGCATGAAAACCCCATTTCAATTATGGTGAATAAGAAGATAAAAAACAAGGAAAATGGTTCAAAGACTCATTCATAGTCCAAGTCTATAGAGCACTATATTTATAGGAAGAAGAAGATATAATGGAAAGGAAAGTAAAGTAACATGATGTGGTATATTTTGCATTTGGAAAGCAGGGACACTGGAAGAGGAATGTCACCCAACCAAATAATCAAGGGGAATGTTTAGGTGAATTCATTATTGAGTTTAATATTTCCATATATACAAGTTGGGTATTATATACTGCCTGTGGTGCTCACATTTTTATATAAATACATGAAAGATGCAGATTTCATAATATTAACAGAGATGAGGTGGATCTATAGGCTACTAATGGAGTGAGTATTGATGCTTTAGTGATTAGAGACTACCACCTCACATTTAAAGTTTTATTGATTTTGGTTTTAAAGAATTTTTATTATGTGCCTAGTATTAAAAGGAACATTATTT
The DNA here is from genome assembly GCA_963277665.1 of Viscum album. NCBI lineage: Eukaryota > Viridiplantae > Streptophyta > Magnoliopsida > Santalales > Viscaceae > Viscum > Viscum album. Next base: position 521,752,605 of record OY728141.1, read on the forward strand.
CAATTTATTTTTTAGATATGGATGTATTTATTTATAGATTTGGAAATAAAGGATGCTAATTTTATAAATATTGAATATGTTATGGTATGGAAAAAATGAATAATGGTCTTTATGTATTAAATTAAAAAAACCAAATTTTGGAAATTGATAATGAAATAAACATGCACGACTCATATAACACCCTTTTGTGGCATTAACCTATTGGTCATGTAAATGAGAAGCATTTGAAAAATCTCTATCAAGATTATTACTTATACCCCTTTAATATTAATCTACTTAAAATATGTCACACTTACTTAAAAGGTAAGATGACCAAGGAAAAATTCAGTTGTAAAAGTGAAAGGGCCACAAATATCTTGCATGATAAATATAAGAAAAGATCATGAATGATAGATCTAATAATATTTTTATACTAAGTCAAGGTATATACATTGACCAAATAATGAATAGATTCAGTATATAAAAATCCAATTGGGATTGGTTTTGGTGTCACATGATATACATCTTTCAAAAAAAAGTTCCCTAAAACACAAGAGGAAAGTTAAAGAATGAGTAAGATGACATATTATTCTATGATAGGATATACCATCCATTTTTATGTTATGTATGAGGCTTTAGGTTTCCTATTATTTGACCATGGTAGAAAGATTTCAAGTAGATCCAGATTAACAACATTGGACTACTGTCAAGGATATCCTTAAGTATCTAAGGAAAACTAAGGAAATGTTCCCAATGTATGGAGGATATGAAGATCTATAAATCATGGGATATATAGATGATAGATTTTATATAGGTTATAATGATATAAATTTGTAGTTTGGATATATATTTTTCCTTAATGGAGTAGTTGTGAGCTAGAAGAGTTCAAAGAATCCAATTTTTGTTGATTATATAGTATATTTTGAGTATATTTTATCTTCTAATGTAGCCAAAGAAGCAATATGGATTCAAATAATTGTCTACAATCTTGATGTGGTACCTATTAGTAAAGAACCTATCAAAATTTATTCTGATAACACTGCATCGATGGATCTCTATAAGGAGCTTAGGAAACACCAAAGTACATATCACATACTTTATAGGTTTTATCTCTTGAGAGATTTTTCACAACAAGGTAAAGTTGTGGTGAGAAGAGTATCAATAGAGGAAAACATGTAATTCCCCTGGACTAAGGATTTATCTTAGGAGAGACTTGAGTATCATATGAAATCCAATGGAATGAAATTTATCAACAGTTGGATATAGTTCAAGTGGGAGTCTATTGGAGTTGGTGCACTAGAACAAACTTTTTTTTGTAATTTATTGCATGTTTTTATTATTAAGGAATTTTTCTTATCAAATTATTTTTATTTGTCTATAATAAAATTTTATGTGATAATTTTATAAGAATATATGTCACACTGAAAGGACATAGAAGTTCCTTTCTACGATGATAGCCTGAAGGTTCCACGATATTATTCTTAAAACTTAATCTATGGATAGATGATATTATTTTATGGGTCACATATGGAATGTAATATCATGGGAAAGAGGCTCATAAGACATTGATACACCTTTAATGGTGTTCAAACTTTGTAATATCCAATATAAGAGGTTATGAGAACGAACCTGTCAATTGGAAATCCATATTTCCATTTGTCCTTGGATGTTCCTATATATGTATGTGTGTATTGATCCCTAGAATTTAATATTATCATAAATTGATATCATGAATTGCATGATTTGATGTATTTATGAAAACCATGATAACATGTTCTCAAAGTGAGGTAGGATACATTGAGAATGTCATAGGTAATATTGAATTAACGAATAATGAGAGAAAATATTTATCCCTTCCGTCCCTTGACAGAATTTGATATCTTAGGATATTTTATGGGAATGAAACTGCCTACTTAAATCAATGGACACAATGTTAGGATGTAGAGTTCCTTTCCAAAAATTTAATGAAATATAAATCAATCATATATGTTGATTTAACTGACATAAAACCTACTTGATTCAAGATATCACGATAAATATATTATATTACATGGTAAGCATTATTAGGAGGTTGGATGTCATTGTAGCATTAAATTATTTCTCTATAGGTTCCTTAGCATGTTTCTAGATGCTAAAATTATACTTTAGTGATTTATTCATAATTACAATGAGAAATAGGTCTAAATGGTCACACACTTAGTGTATATGAAATATTAGTTAAATTCAAGTAATGAATTTTAACAAGTTAGAATAAGTAAAATATATTCAGTTTGGTTGATCTCCATAATTTAATCACAAGTTATTAAAAATAATAAGAGATTTAAATAATAATAGTAAATATTTATTTTCATGTTTTAAAAATATAATATTTATAATATTTATTTTATAATAATGTAGTGACATTTATTTATAAAATAGAAATTATTCAAAGATTGGTAAATGTAAACTAGGGAAAGAAGACCAAGCTTAATGGTTTGATTTGAAATGGTGTAAATGATATATATTTATATAATTAATGCGTTTCACAGTTCAAGTGAATAATAATAATAGGAATAGTAATAATAAGATTAATGGGAATAGGGTCAACTGAGAATATTAAAGATGTTTAGGGGATTGTGTATGACTCTCTAACCATAAAATTTCCATAATAAATATCTAATTATATCACTTTATATAACTGAATTTTAATTTGTACAATGGATAGGGAGAGACTTGATCAATACATAGAGTGAATTCTATCCTATTCCACTCTCAAGAATTGGAGAGAACACCAAAAGTTCTTCCTTCTTTGAGAAAAATATTGTTGCAGTCAACCGCGAATAATGAAAGTGATTAAGATTGGCCATGATAGCACCCTTTGAATCTACAACATGGTTTAGAGATTGTGGTCACATATGGATCACTACAAAAGAGGTTATACACTTGGATATTGTAGAGTAATATCAGTATGATGAGATCTAGTTAACCATATCATCAATGAAAGCTAAATTATAAGATTAGATAATTCAATATATTCTCATAAATTAATTATTAATTACATGTGAATATTCTCCTATTATGCTTCTAGTGTTTTAATCTAGTCAAGTAATCTATGGATTTTCTTATACAAGGTATTTTGATCATGTCCGTTAATGCTTAAGAATAAATTAATATTAAAATATGTGCTGGTCATACCATTAAAGGATACTTTTTCATCACCTGATACCTACATGTGGTGTATTTTGTCCCATGTTAAACCTATTGAATTTTTAATCAATGGATTTCATGGTTGAGCTAAGGATCGATGGATTTTTGTGATATTTTTAGGGGCCTAATAGTCTGGGAACCTGATGAGTGTGGATTAAGAGGAGAAACACACATTTGATGATGATCTAACCTGTAGATAATTGTCCTCATGGAGTGGAAATATTGAGGTCATATAGTGGGGAGTGAACCATTTTCCATTTTAGGAGGCAACCCTTTTTATGATTAGGAATTTAGAAGGTGTTTAATGATGATGTTCCATGATTTGGTAATAGGTAATGTTTAACATTTTGTGTTACTGCTCAGTATGAGTGTGACTACCACATCCAATTATCATATTCAGTGATAGATGGAGTGTGGGCCATGGTGATTGTGAATTCAGTTCTATGATGCGATGATAAGGACCCTACTATAGTAGGGATAAACATATTGTTAATGGGTGATATGAGCCACATGTGGGAAGGGTCATGGTTTTATAAGACCAAATGTTGGATGATAATTATGGAATTTTGGTGTTGGTGAGAAAACATATCCAAATTCATATGGATTCTTCAGTGAATTCTAGGTGTGAATTTATATATGATGTTAAAGGATGTAAAAGAATTGGATTCAGGCTCGGGATGAATTGAGGTGATATGAATGTGATTGAATTGGTGGTGCATCGGTACTCACAACATCACACGACGGTGGAAATGTATGGTGAATGATTTAACTATGGAATTACATTGGGAGTCATATTGACAGTTTAGTGGACGTATCATGAAAATATTGAGTATCCTTTGAGAGTAAAGGCATAGTGATCGGGTGTTTTGGTGATGTGTTGATGGTCGTAGCCAAGAATTTTCGAGATGGGTTATCCATGGAAGGCTATACTATTTTTTAGATGTGAAATTTAATGATGTGGGCTAGGAACCACATCAAATGCATTATTTTGGATACAAGAATATTTTTTGAGATTTGGATGGGTCTTTCGTTGGAAAGTATCCATATTGGGATCAATGCTTGGAAGGTAGAGGCACATACTTTTTTTCTTGAAAATTTTGGGAATGATAATTAGTACTAGAATTTAAATGGAATTTCCACATATTTTTATTTTTCTTTTATTAGGAACCATTCTGAGTATAGAATTAGAATGTTAGAAACATGTTTTAGTAGGAAATTTCGATGGAAGGGAGGATTAGTGGCTCATAATTAAATTATGATATTGGTCCTATAGTGGGGAGTACCTTGGGCTAGATATTCAATTACACGAGGTCACCTCAAGTGTCTTTGAATATATGGGATAAGGTAATTTTTGTCTTGGTGGTTTTGTAATGAATATGTAAATTAGCTCATTGTTTGGTATTTTAAATGACTTATTTTTAAAGTTATGCTCCAGTAGTGTGTTGAGAATTATAGGGTGGAATTACATCATTAAGAGGGAACTAGTTACCAATGTTGGTTGGGTGATTTGGTTGGATGACCACCATTACTTCATGAGGATGATAAGTATTATACTGGGGAGATTTCAATACCCTGCATCTATACAGGTGTTTGGATTTCAAGATAAATTTAAAATTTTGAATTAATGGATGGGCTATATTTTGAACCGAAGTTTAGAATAGAATTATATGACTTGGGACACCTCAAATATCTGTCTTTGGACATGAAATAAATCTCTAATAGTGATTGAGATGTTTAGAAGAGGATTAGAGGGCTACCAAGGCTCTTCCTAAAGACAATGGTGAGCTGAAAGTGAGCCACTGATGAGTCAGTGGGATGTATGGTGTCTTGAAATTATATTTGGAGCCTCTGGCTATCTAGTGTGGGTATTTTTGAGAAAAAATACTTATTCCCCGTGATTTTAATAGGGGAAACCCACCATATCCCTTGGTTTCTTATGCATGAATAGGGGGTTGACCCCTTCCTCATATTTCATCCACTTTTGTTTTGGGGGGGTTTTGGGTGCATTTACTAGTGATTATTGGAATGTATTCGACTCTAGTGACCTCCATTGATCTTATAATCATCCCATTATAATTTCCTTTTTATTTAGTTAATGTTTTGATACTAATTTCACCGGATCATTATGGAATCTAATGAGCGTGATGGGGATTCAATTCTACCTAGGAAGAGGATGTATTAAGATGTCATCTTCATGTATTCTCCAAATGATTTGATGAGTTATGTCATTGGGATTTTTTTTATAATATTTACACTTAAAATTGATTTATGTTGACCTTTGAATTGATTATTTATGTTAGGTAATTGACCTATATTGGTACCAGGAGTCTACTACGGAGCTCCAAAAGGTTGTTGATTGTAGATTCGACATGAAAAGTCCATAAACTGATTTTTTTATAAATATGACCATTTTGAATTAAATTGTTTTTCTAATTATAAATTCCATAATTATGTGTGAGGAGTTTTTTGTGTGAGTTAGGGCCTCACATGGGTTGGCGGTGGGTTTGGAAAAGTCTATAAGGATAAGGAGTTAGATGGGAAATCTTCATACGAGGTAGGTGGTATTGTATATATACCTCATGAATTTTAGCATGTTTTATGTGACATGTGATATGCAGCCTTGTTCCATTAGGAAATTTAATTATTTTAATTAATTAAATTATTTGAATGAATATGAGATGATTGAGGATAACCCATATAATGTTTCAAGGATGCTAAGGTACATGTGCACTATCTTTCTAGCCTTGACCGTTGAGGGTCGAGGCCTGAACTATGTTTATATTCTCTATATGGTTGTTACCCCTTAAAGGGAAAAAGATAACTTAATTTAACTCATTGATGATAATGAACATAGTGTAAGAGCCTTTAGACACCAGCGAGTAGAGGTGTGAGTTTGATTTGGGACCTAGACCTAATAGTCCTTAGAGGACCTTTTTGGGTGTGCTTTAGACCTACCTTTAGAATGGAGGTCATGATTTGAGAGGGGTTTTCCTAATCAGACCATGAAAAATCTCAATATTCCTTAGAGTATTGACCTTGGTTGAGTAACTGAGACATGATAGGAGTGTATTTCTATCTATTGAGTGATTCCAGAAAGGATTGACTCATGAGTCCCATAAACTTGAACAATGATTTGGGTATTTCTAGGGCATGGGTTTCCTTAAGTGATGGGTTTTTACCATAGTAATACCCTGTTCTAAATGGGACCCTGGTAGGGTGATCCTGCTAAGTGTTGACTTGAAGACCCTAAGTAGGGGAATTTTCCTATTTTGTGACCTAGGAGACTCTAGTAGGTATCATGATCACCAACCACCATGAGTGGGTGCATTTGATAATGGGTGTAAATTGTAATATATGTCACCTTAGAACCTATACCTTGAATATGAGCCTAAGGGGAAATGGATGATAGTGAAGGGTGTAGGTGTTCAACCATCCCTTGATATTTATTTATTTATGTATGATTTCATTTTTATATTAGTGATGTATTTATGATGCCCATATGTGATTCCTGGGATATGGATTATGATCCTGGTATGACATATTGGTAGTGACTATGGGGATTCCTAGATGTGCTGATTGGGATCCTATTTTTTGAGCCTCATTTGATACATTGATATTGGTATAAATGTTTGGATGTTCTTATGCGTATCTAGCTATTGATCCATGAGAAGAATAATCGGGACACCCGGATTTTACCTTGGGTTTATATGGGTTGCCATGGATTCCAAGGGTCCCTAGAATGCCTAGAATGTATAATATAAAACCATTAAATCTTGGGGGATTAATATTATCATTGTTATTAATAAATACATAAGTTAACCCTAAGATCTAGCTGGTTGATCCTGCCAGCATACATGTATCTTATTTGGATGACCAAGATACCTAGGATCCAGTCAGTTGGCATAGTGAGATAGAGATCAATTAGATAAGTTATTTTCCATGAATCTTAGGAATTGGATTTTAAACATTCATTATATTTGAGTTTGGAGAGATTCCTAGGATTCCTAGGATCCGGCTATTGAGCCTATGATGATATGATGTTTGACAATTAAGCCTATGATTTTAGGATGCCTTGGTTACACCCAATGATTCAATGTTATATTTTATAAATTCATATACATGGGATATCTAGCCAGTAATTTTATCCCTATTTAGTGATGTATTATTCTTAGAGACACTTAGACACCAGCCAAATTAGGTATGTTTGATTGGGGTCATGAACCCATGGATCGAAGGTAGTCTATTTATTAATGTCCTAAGTTTTATTTATTATTTTTAGCTGATCATGTCACATGAAAATATAACTTTATTTTCGGTATGAATAAGACAACATTGGTGGTTCCCTATTTAGTTTTATACTCACACCCTACTTGGGATTCCATTTTACTTTGGGTATCTAAGCATACTTTAACTTGTTTACTGGTATAGGTTGGGTTGAGGCTTGGAATTATGTGTTTGAGATAGAGAAACTCAAGTGGGATTGAGATATTAGAGGTGAGGCATGGAGTTGGGAGAGATACCTCTTTTCTAGTTTTATTTCTTTTATTTATTTATTTTATACATGTGATTGGCTCAATGGGAGATTTTTCTCATATGAAAGTATAATCGTTTGAGTATGTATTACATTAAAAATCATTTATTATTATTGGAAATTTTTATTTCGACTATGTACTCTGATGTTTTTATGTGGATGTTATTTTTTTATTCATTATTTTACACTCTTATATGTGGGTATAGTCTCCCATGGTCACACCCTAGATCACCACTTCTAGTGGGAAGCCTCTTGTGTATGGAGGGGAATGCTTGAAATCTTATGGTGCTCCGGTAGAGGGAACGAGTTGAGTGGCCTATGGGGTGGGATGTTACACATATAATTATATTTAAATTCATAAAAAATAATCACAAATATAAAATATAACTCAGAAATATAATTACAATAGATCTTACCTCTATTACATAAGTTTCCACAGAAGATGAATCAAATGTAGTGCCAAAGGTGCACAAATATCTACAAATATGAAAGAACCTTCCTCAATGGAATCAAAGGTAGTGAAGATTAAAAACCATAAAATCTCAAATAATGAAGTAGTAAAAGGAAATAGAAATGTATAAAAAACGAAATTAGGTAGCTGATAGGAGACTAATTCTTAAAATGAGCCCAAAATTCTCAGACTAGCCCAAACTCACCCTCTCTTTCAATCGAGGTACCCTAAAAAATGTATATAGGTCTAATCCTAGGATCAATGAAGAGAGACTACCTAGATTCTATTCCTAAATATATCTAATTACTACTAAAAATAAGTCATAAAACATCCTTAGTGTTTAAACTGATGCATACCATATTAGATTTGGGGATATTATCCTTAGTTTTTAAATCAGGGTAGTATCATTTAGTATAGCTGGTTTTACCATGCTCAAAATATCAAAAGTTTTTAAACTAGTTTATATATTTTAATTATTTACTATTGTTTTGAAACTAACCCCTAACACTTGTTAATTAGGGTTTATTGTTTACACCACTAAGATATTCTTTCATACCATGTGTTTGAAGATCATGGGAGAATATAGTTTCCTTAACATCTTCTAATGTAATAGAATCTATAATGTATATCATGGAATTATTTAATGTAACATCTCATTACCTTCCTTTAGGTAGTTCATGAACCTTTTTTCGATCATACTTTGTTTGGGGATTGTATCCAATTGTTTCAGGTAAAGTTTAAGAAATTTTGGAAGCCCATGGATTTGTGAACATTTGGTGTATGGTTAGGGAAAACCATGTGGTTTGGCCCAAAAAACCATGAATCCTGTTAATATAGTCTAGAGGGTGGCACAAATTTAGTGCACGATTTTCCCAAACTGTTTGATCACCCCTCCAAATCACACACCCATGTATAGGGGAATTTTTTATATTTGGAACACGATAAAGATAACCATGAGGAAAAACCATGGAACCCATCCAGAAGTGCAGTAGGGGTGTACGATTAGGGCTCACAGTTACTAATAATCATTTATCTCATAGAAAAGTGTTTGCGTGAGTTTTTAACCCACCAAAATTTTAAATAAAAATCCTAGGACCCCCGTTTAATATTCCTAACACACAATATTTTACCCTAATTGGTTTCTTTTTATTTTTGAGTCTCTCTAGTGGTTACCTTGGCTCTACAAACCTATTTTTTTATGTATCGAAGTTCTAATGGAAGATCTGATCCCTTTCTAATAAGTGGAACTCATATATTTTATTTTCTCTTGATTTTTTTCTTCTATCCTTTAAATATAGTGATAGATCATCATGTTATTAATGGACCTAATCCATGTTTTGATGGATCTTGATTCATGGTTTGATTACTTGATCTCTTACACCTTCATTCTTTATTGGCAGATCTCATTGCAGGTGTTGTGTAAATTTGATCTCATGATTAAAGGTAGGTGGTTCAATAAGGATTTACCATAAAATTTAATCATTACATTGATTTATTTAATTGAAATATGTTTTTAATTTATTTAAAAACTCATATTTGAGATTATTTGATGATTGATTTAAAAGTGCATGGAATTATGAAAACTCCCAATTTTAATGGAATTCATTTTTTGTTGGATTTTGATAAAAATGATGTATTTAATTTAAATTGGATTTGATGAAATTATTTTATGTTGATTCTTGAGAAAATTGGAATAAAATGAAAGATTATTTAAAACAAAACTAATTTGATGAAAACCTATTTTTTTATTTTGAAATGAAAATGCATACTGAAAACTGAATCTGTGCAATTGAACTACGAATGATGAAATGGTTTGAAATGATTTATTTTCCTATAATTAATTGGTTTATTTTTTGAAGTACATGTGATCCTAGGTAGTTGTTGGGTGACTAGAAAAAGAACACTAAGTCTCCTGCTCTCTAGAAATGGATTGATGATGACAACACTAATTAAAACAAGTTCAATATGATTTCCTGTGATGGGTCTCCTAATGGGGTATAAATTGATTTCCTGTAATGCGTCCCCGATTAGGGTGTATATTTTATTGTTCACATCTATCTAGAACCATTATGATGATTTAGAAGTGTGAGGACCCTATTTCTAGAAACTAACATACCACATGGCTTATCAACATGATGCTTTGTTTTGTTTGACTTGATTATACATTCCATTGATTATAGAACTGTTTTATTCATGAAAACTATTTTATATACATTTTTTTATATAAAATGTTAATTTAATATTGTTTTGGTATATATTTCTTGTTTTTGATTTGAAATCATGTTTTATTGAAAATATGTAAATGACTTTCCATGCCTTATTTTATTTAAATTGAAAGCATAAATGGTTTATTATTATGTAATTTCTTATATAATATTTATTGGTGTTATAATGGGATATTTTTATCACACCCTAACTTTTCCTTTGTAAATTTGTATATTATCTTATGTCTAGTCCAAGAAAAGGTAAAATGCCACTGGGAGGTGGTAGGTGTACTTGATTTATGGGACCTAAAGTGATTGAGGTGAATATTGGATATGTGATATACCTATTACATCGAAAATTCTATGTGTTGATTTTTTAGATTAGGTGTCCTTTGTTGATGTTCTCTTTCGGTATTTTTTTCACCTATTTGATTTTGAAAATTTTTCCTTAAGAAGTGTTTCCATACCAAATTGTATCATATATCTTCCACTTTTTTATGGAAAAATCATTTCCTCTTTATTCTTGTATGATTCCAGGTCATAGTCCCCAACCCTAGATACCAATAATTCCCTTTCGTCTATGTTAAGGTTAGATCAGGTATTACTGTGTTGGGGTATTTAGGCTGGTTTATGATGAAATGGTATCATAAGTGCATGTTGTTCATATTTTCTTGAAGTTTTTATACAATTTTTATTGCCTTGGTAGATGGGAGGTAGTATTATTGGGACTTAAGAGGTCTCTATGAGTGAGTGTCTAGATATATCTCATTGTAACTATCCTTAAGTCACCATGTGTGTTTGAGAAAATAATCCTTAAGGAATGTTTGATTTGATTCTAGTCTTTTCCTAGTTGATTTGAGTTCTTTGATATTCTTGTAACTCTTGACTGAGTTGATGATCCAAGTATCCTTTCTAGTGTTTCAGTGTTTTCTATTAATGTTTTGTAGAAAAATGCCTATGATAACATGTTTCAATAGGCCACATGAGGGATATAATAGTGAACCACAACAGGAGAATCCCCCAATGGACCAGAATCTTGTTGATATTGTGGTGCATTTTGTCAAATATTTGGGACATGTACCTACCCCCATTACCCTTTATGATCGAGTTGTGGAACCTTGAAGGGATAAATTGAGGGTTCATAATCAAGAGTTTATTCACCAAATACACTAGTTTTAAAATGTTCAAATTATCCTCAAGAGGCCGAGGATTGGTTGAAAAAGATAAAGTTTCTTTTTGAATTATTAGAAATTCTAGAAGCTATAAAGGTGTAGTGTGCTACCTTTAAGATTGAAGGTCCTGGTAGGAGATGGTTTTATTCAATGTTTATAGAGATGAAACATAATGTATTGGTGTGTAAATACCCCAAATCCATTTTTAGAGAATATTTTTATCTAGAATCCATAGTCTTGAAAAAATCCATAGTGTTTCTCAGCCTCCAACATGGTGATAGAACTATAACACAGCATGTAAACCGTTTTGTTGATATTTTTCAGTTTTCTAATGAGGTGGTAATAAATGCGAAAATAAAAGATCTAAGATTTGGGTTGGGTATTCAATCCAATATTTGATCTTAAGTATTTATACTAAAGATCACTTTTTTATACTGACATACTAGATACAACATTAATGGATGAACTTAATCTATATTGTATGTTAGGGTTGATGGGAGTTCCCTCTTCTCTTAGTGGAAATTATATTAGTTACATTAAAGGAAAAATAAAGAGTGATGAGTCTATTGGTGGATCTCAATAGAAGTTTTCATCCATACCTTCTGCAATGCATGGAATAATCCCTTTGACTTACCTCTAGTGTGGAATGGTTGGGAACTCAAATGGGTTTTGCACCAAGGAACCTAATATATGTAGTATTTGTGGATTCTTAGGTCAATTATAGAAGTTATTCCATATATTTTCTACTCAGTGAAGTGGTATGAGCTCATCATCTCCTAAAAGTACTACATAGCAATCAGATGCTTCAATAACTAAAGGGTCCTGACTTCCTCCAAATCATTTTTTTGAAATTCTCATAATACCCATTTTAGGGTTAAATTGGGAAACTGCACATCATCAAATCATAGATAATTCAACATCACACATAACTCTGCTATAAAATTTGAAATTCAAAATTCAAAAAAAAAATATTCAAAATGAAATGGGCTTCATAGGAAGATCATGTCAATGAGATCACCACAAATTCTATGAGCCGCCCAATGAACCCTACATTGAGGTATGTCACATCATGTCCACACATCTTCATCACCATCACATCACCATTTACATCATCCCTTCACTGACATCCACTCCACTGATGTCCACCACCACAAAAAAGATAATCTATTAATGTAATATTCATCACTATCACCAACCTTCGAGAAGCTCCCACCTCACACCAAACCCCAATCACTTCGCTATACAAACCCAACAGTCATCTCCCACAAAACAATCGATCCAATAAAACATATAAACACACAAATATCACAAAAAATAGAAAATAAAATTCCATAAAAGAAGAGGAACAACACATATGGATAAAAAACACCAATTCAGCTCATGGACCCTATTCCAACCTCAAATACTTGATCAACACATCCCAAGTCACCATAAGATCCACCACACCAAACCAATATGGAGTCCAAAAAAAAGATTCAAGAAGAAAGATAAGAGAGGAAGAGATATGAGTCCTTAACAACAAGCCACAACCATAAGGATATAACCAGTGAAACCAAAACTAGATAGCTCAAGCAATGAAAAAAAGGAAGAAACCTATATAAAAAAGGGACCATAGGGGGAGAAAAACATAGCCAGTGAGAAATCCCCAAATGGTTCAAAAAAACTGAAAAACACACACACAAAAGAATCACCAACAATCATAACCCCTACATAATACCAATACCCCAAGAGAGAAACCCCACCAAATAAAAATTGGATCTAACATAATGGATCTGAAAACATGGGCAGAGGGGGAGTGAAGGTGGTCTAAGGCTGCAATGATGATAGTGGAAACAAAACCCACTAAACAAAAAAGTGAGGAGTGTGAACAACCAGAACCCCCGAACAAAAATCTTCTTTAATTATCCCAATCCACCATGGGAATTACCAAACTAGACTGAGATGGGATCAAGCACGATAGGGAGGAATAAAAGGGTATAGGAAGAGAGAGTCTAACTCTTCATCCATAGAATACCACACAAATAAAGATGAATTAAAATAGAGAACCCTAGAGACTGAAAAAATAAGGAAGCATGTTCGAAAGAGGTTTTAGGGGGAACCCTAGCAGGTTTTGAGAGGTACCATCACTATAAATTTATCTTTCATGGATTCGTTTTTTATTTTTATAAATCTCACTTATTTATATCGACTCATATTTTGAACCTGCTAAATCTTCCTATAATGATTTTGTCTTATGTGATGGATATTAATACACCCCTTGGAACTAAGAGAGATTAAGGCATATGTTTTACCTATTGTGTATTCTCCCTATCATATATTGAGATTACGTTGAATTTTATAGTTCTTGACATGAAACATCATAACATAATTTTTGGGATGGATTGGATAATTTCTCATAAGGCCTAGATTTACCGTTATCTTTTATGGGTCTCCTTTACTGCACCCGATGGGTTGTTCCATGTTTTTTATGGAGAATGGGATCCAAGGTCAAGTAGATTTAGATATATTTTTTCAAACATGGACAAGGTAATATTGGTGTTCAATTTTGACTTGGATAGAGAATATTTGAGTGGTGATATTCCACCATTTTCAGATGAGTTTCCCAACATTTTTCCACCGAATTTCTCTTGTTTTCCATCAGTAAGAGAGGTGGAGTTCACCATTTTTTAGTACCTGGTAGTCAGCTAGAATCGATTCCCTCTTACCATATGTTCACATCCAACTTGAAATAATTTAAAAGTTATTTTGATGATATGTTATAGAAAGTATTTTTATGCTCGAGTACGTCACCTTGGGTGACACATGTTCTCTTTACAAAGAAATATTATGGGGCACTTCACCAAATTTTTATTGATTACCATAAACTCAATCAAGTAACAATAATGAAGAAATATATTTTTCCGTATATTGATTATTTTTTGATTAGTTTATAGGAGAAAATTGTCTCTTGAATATTGTTCTTTGATTTGGTTATCAATAGTTTATAATTAAATAATTTGACATCTCGAAGACTAATTTCAGGAGTAGGTATTTCCATTATGAGTACCTTGTTATACCCTTTAGTATAACCAATACTCCTAAAATTTTCATGGAAATGATAAATAGGATAGTTCATGATTACCTCAATTATTTCATTGTGGTATTTATGGATGAAATCTTAGTTCACTCTGAAATCAAGTAAGATCATGTGAGTTATTTGAGAGTGGTTCTAATTTTTTTGAGAATTCACTAAATTTATGTGAAGTTTTAGAAATTTAATTTTTGGATTTAGGAAGTGAATTTATTTGGACACATGGCATGAAAAAATGGTAGTTTATTTTATCTTGAGAAGGTGAAAAAATTCATGACATGGGAGAAACTATGCAATGTTTTCAAGATACAAATATTTTTGGGCTTGGAGGGGTAGTACAGTAGGTTCATTAAGGATTTATAGAAGTTGGATTCTCTAATGACTGTTATCACTCAAAAAGTAGTGAACTTATTGTGGGATGTTAAATATTATAGTTCATTTGATGAGTTGAAAAATAATTTTACTTATGTGTTAGTGTTGACTCTATCCAAGGCTTATCAAGGCTATGTAGTATTTTGTGATACATCAGGTTTGGATTTGGGATATGTTCTTATGAAGGGTGATTATGTGGTAGTATATGGTTATAGAAAAATTAGGCCACATGAGAAGAAATATCTGAACCCTGGTCTTGAACTCACATCCATTGACACATGCTCTTAAGAGTTGAAAGAATTGCCTTTTAAGAGAAAGGTTTACCATTTATTCTGACTAAAAAATCTTGAGTTACATCTTCTCTAAAAAATATCCAAACCTTCAAAAGAGGTATTGGGTGAAGTGCCTACAGTATTTTGATTTTTACATTTCCAAAACTCTAGGTATGTGGAATGTAGTCACTAATTATTTTAGTAGGAAACTTCCAACCTAGTCCATGATAAATCATTCAAAGAGTGGAGTCTGATAGCTCTCTTTTTACAGTTGCATTTGGGATTATGAGAGAATGATAATTGGATTGTTTATTAAAGTGTTCAGTTGAAATATAATCTTATTGACATGATTCATTAGGAGAAATAGGTTAATGATTAATTTTGGGGAATTTGATAATCTATTTTTGGTGGGGATACCATTGGTGAGTGTTCGTTCTCTTCAAAGAGTGTATATTATTTCAAAAACCAATACGTTTTAACTTTTCCAATAAAAAGGCTCTGATGTGAGATTTCCATAATTACCAGTGGGTGGTGCACCCTAGAAGCACAAATATGATATATGATGTACAACAATGATTTTGGTGGATAGGTATGAGATGAGTCATCATTGACTTTGTTTTTCCTTATTATACTTACCAACAGGTCAAACTCAAGCACCAGAGACCTTCATATTTTCTCCAATAACTTCCTATGATGCCTTGGAAGTGGGATTAAATTTCAATTGAATTTATGGTTGGGTTTCAGCATAACGCTAGGGGGAAGAATTCTACATGGGTTGTGGTTGATCATATGACAAAATTTAATCAATTTATACCCATTTAAGATATAAAAAAATTTGAGTACTCAGGAAATATCTATGTGGAAGAGATTTTCCATTTTCATGGAGTGCCTTATAATATAGTCTCTAATAGGGATCTACATTTTACTTTTTTACTTTTTGAGAGGCCTCCAGGAGGCAATGAGATCCCAAGTATGTTTGATCATGATATATCATCAACATATGGATAGAAAAATAGGACGAGATATAAATATTATTTAGGGAATGAAATGTGCTTAAGTTCTTAATTTTGGTGGATCTTGGGATAGCCATTTGGGATTGGTTTTGTTTTCATACATTAATAGTTATTTTTACTCTATCATAATGGAACCTTTTGAGCCCATGTATGGAAGTACATGTAGATATCCTTTTTGTTGGAAAAATATTGTTGAAAATTACTTAGTTGGAATGTGTTTGGTCTAAGAAATGATAGAAAATATTTAGTTGATTTTTCAAGAAATATTGATGGAACAAAGAAAATATATATCCTATAAAGATCACTGTTGATTAAAATTGAAGTTTTCAGTTGGTTAATAGGTTTTCTTGATAGTTTCACATCATTTGGGTCAATGAAATCTTAGGAAATAGGAAAAGATTTCACTGAGGTTTTTCGGTCATTTTGTGATTGTTGAGGGGGTGGGTAAAGTGTCTTACCATTTGGAACATACATCACATTTGATTTTGATACATAGAGTGTTTCATGCATCGAAACTCAGGAAGTATCTTTTTGACCCTTCTCATGTTCTGAGTTGGGAAGATCTTGATATTGAACTTGATTTATCCATGGAATAGTATCCAATTAGGATTTTTGATTATGAGATAAAGGTTCTTAATGGAAAGATGATACCTTTGGTCTATGTGTAATGGAAGGATGGTTATGATTCACATGAGACTTGGGAGAATGAGGCATTTATGAGAGAGAAATGGCCTCATCTCTTGGATATGTAATATTCATGATTGAATTTATAGGGATAGAAAATATTTATGGTGGGGAGGTTGTAACATACCGTTACATTCTTTTAGGTACTCATTGACCCTTGTTTTGATCATAATTTGTTTTTGAATTGTCTCAGGTTGTTTTAGGTGATGTTTAAGAAATTTTGGAATCCCATCGGTGTAACGCCCCGACCCTAGCAATCTAGAGTCGGTGCATTACTTCGTAACATTGGCATGATCACAAAAGATCGAGTCTCGAAAGACCGATTAGTTTAGTTGCCTTGGAAACACTAGATACATTCATAAGTCTTAAATTACATCATAAAGTGAAAAAATAATAATAAAAAAGTCTTCATAGTCCACACTCTTATCCTCTTCTGACTATCCCTGCCGGTCATCATAAAATACTTCTTCACATCCTGGAAAATATTAAAACATTGAAAGGGGTGAGCTCAGATGCTCAGTAAGGATAACAATATTGCGGAATCTTTTATAAATAAACATTAACAATTAAGGAAATGTATAAATAAAAAAAATACTTTTAAACATGAACTTCAACATAATATGGAAAAAGTAAAATGAGATAATGCCATTTACTTATTCACATGGATATTATATTGGTCGAATAATTTCATGCAATATCAATAACCACTTTCATAATGATGGAATGCATAATGCCAGACATTCTGAAACATTTTGTCAAGGCCTCAACCAAGACGTCTAAAATGATTAAGGCCTCGACCAAAACCATAAATCAAATTGGGAAAGGGCCTCGACCAATTCCACGTCTAGTTGTCTCATGAGACCTACTGATGCATCGAGGAGCTATAGCGGGCTCCACCCGTCACTTATTAAGTCCAATACATTCCTCATATGAATAGGTTTAAACATATCATAAACCATAACATAATCGTATCACATAAAACATGCATAAAGGAAACAAAACATTTCCACATTTCAATCACAAGATATCAATACAACACATTGATATAATAAAAATGCTTTCAAAACTATTTTCAATACCAAAATAAAAGAAAGTTAAAACTTTGTATTTATTTTTCATTAAAAAAATGATGGCTTGTAGAGGAAGCCGAAACTCAAATAATAGTCACGGCGGTGGAGAAGTCGTTGTCGCTTCATAAGTACGGAAAGAAAAACATTCCCTTTTGTCGTTTAGAAAAACGCTTCGTATAAAAAATATTCCTTTTGAATAAACATAAAAGTCAAAGGGGTTTATACACCGTATAAAAGAAAGTTGTGTATAAAACCAAATATGCATCAATGAAAGGGGATTGAGACAAAGTCCTTAAAAAGATCATTTTTTTAAATAAATTACATCTATAATGTGTATTCACTATAAGTACACATAAATAATGTAAAAATACAAGATATGAAATAATAATATCGTGACATAATTTGAAAGTAGGAGATTAACCCAAAGAATAGAAATTGGGTTAAGAAGTTCCCTTACCTCATGTCTGACTTGACTCAACCATTCTTTAACCTCCTGAATAATAAACTAGAGTTAATATATACCTTATTAAGAACCATTTTCAATTTCATTATCCTTTTTATATCACTTATTACAATGATATGAACATTATGTAATTATTTAAGTTAATAATGGTCGTTTTATCGATCTTTGGTACTTGAGTCAACAATAAACTTCTTATAATTACAAGTTGTTCATGTGGTGAAATATCCATTATATCCAGAATTATATTCATTATTTAGTTATCATATATAACATATATATTCAGTATATACATTCATTTATAATATTACGTAACATTTAGAGGTAAGAAATTAAATGCACCGTTCATGGAGACGGTAAGCCGTACGTACGCATGAACGCTACTTTCATTTATATTTCATATTTAATGGAATGAAATCATAATGATATAAATTTATAATATAATTACAGTATAATATAGTGTATAATACCATTTAATCCATCCTTTATACATCCCACATATGGCATTAACGATTCAAATCACTTTGAGGGGGTGGTAGTCCGCACTTCCTAAAATGAAATTATCGCATTTACCCATAATGGAAATCATAAAGTATGCCATAAATGAGAAATACAGAAGCATAAGTAAAACATAAACATATTATATATCATATATAAATATAGTGACATCTTAATGGCCACCTTTTAAGGTGTTATATGAGTGTTGAACAATCATCGTTTCGTGAGGCAGAAATTCGCCATCCACAGAAACTGTATGTTCTTTAACCATTAGATGTAGGTGTGTGTAAGTGTATCTAGAATACTTCTTATAAAAAAATTCTAGTATATTGAGGATACTGTTGTTTTTACAAAAGAAATGAATAAAAAGAGTTTAGGGGGTTGGAGAAGAAAAATAAAACAAAACAACATTAGAGAAGACATTACCTCAAAATCGGGTAACTCTTTTTGATTTGAGCCAAAGGATTCCTTGGGAAGAGTTCTGCCCAAAGTGAGGCTTCTAGGAGTAAGATGGAGAAGTTGGGAGAGTATTTGGGCAGAGTTTGGCCGATCCAAATGGCTTGAAAGTGTGAATGAGGTGGTAGAGGTGGGGGCCTTTTATAAGAGGAGAGGAGGGGCACTCTTGGAAAGTAAGGGAATTTTACATTATTATACAATGATTTTAGGATTCTAAAGGTCCAAAACTTATATAATTCGTGGATAAGGTGATACGGGTTCTAAATCTACCCATAAAATAGTCTTTGGACAAGTGTAAGCCTTTGATTGTACATTATCTTTTCATTTTATTAAAATCGATAAATAATGAGGTCACCGCTGCATCATAATGATGTCATAAATAATTTAATTTATTTAATGTCTAAAAATTATAAAAAAAATACAATGATGTAGGAAATCTTTTTATCTTTCCAATGAATATTTATAGTAAAAAATATGACTTGTATAACCCCATGTAAAAATTGTTTTAGTAAAACATTTCATGTTTGTGTCATTTTTTACTTTAACATTAAATAAAAGGTATTTATGTCATTTTCCAACTAAAGTGGCTCCATGGGGTCCCCAAGTTGACCCATGTATTTTATTGGTCGGACATGGAACATCCAATGAGGGTAGGACATGTGTCAAGCTCATCTCATATTATTAAAACATTATTTTTACCTTAAACTACACTAATTACCTCTAATCGCGATTAAGAACTTAAAAGTTACTATTCACCAAAAATTATTTTAATCTCATTGAACCAAATTTTACTTCTTAATGACAACCATGTATGTAGGATTTTTGAAAATCAAATCACAGAGGTGGTAATATTTCATTTAAACGAAAAATCAGTTATTTAACTACCACTTAGTGGTTTCACTGTTCATCAAAAATTGATGTTTTTCAGAACAATGCCAAAATTTCACCCTAAGATATAATTGATATTCCGATTTCAAAAATGATGTTTATTTTACAAAATTCCAAAGATATAAGTTAAATTAATTTATTTTATAATTAATTCCCATTGTCACAACAAATAGTGTGTTTTTAAGAAACAATTTATATCAAAAGATTGGCTATTGTTTATGTCCAATTTCAATGTTAAATTAATTCTAATGACCACCATTGGATAAAATGGTAAAAATATATTCTAATTATACTTTAAAACCACTAAATAGTATAATTTATCAGTATAAATTATTTTGATTAAAAAATTTGTTTTCAAGTATTTTTCACTATTCATAAAAAATTAGAAGTTCTCAGAAAAATACCAAAAATTCAACATAGGATAATTTTGATATTACGAATCCAAAAATGAAGTCCATTTTGAACTATAAATTTCTATAATTTTAAAAAGTGGTTATTACTGTTCATAACAGCTACTATGATTAGTCGCGGTGTTTTAGAACTCAAAGTTGCGTACAATGCAAGCTATTGCATTATTGAATGAGAAGCGTATTGTGGAAGCTCGGGGTGTTACAATCGGTTAGTGCATGGTTGGTGGATGGTTAGTGAAAACAATGTGAGTTGTCTCAACAAACTGCATGCCCTATTGAGGGGTTTGGAGGGTGGCACTTGATTGGTGAATAGTTTTTCTAAACCATGAAGCCACACTTCCAAATAGTGCACCTTGAGATAGTGGGGGTTTTCATGGTTGGAACATGGATAAAGTAATCATGTGTCCAAACCATGCACCCCATTCAAAAGTCTAATAATGGTACATAGTTAGGGTTCACAATTACTACCAACTGTGCATATCGTACAAAAAACGATGTACATGATTTTTAAGACACATAATTTTTAATTTAAAATTCAAGGACCAAATTTTAGGATTACTAAAACCCCCATTTAACCATAATAAATTTATTTTTCATTTTTGAGGCTCTTTAGAGGATTTCTTGGATCTATATACCTATTTTCTTGTGAATCAAAGTGATGGTAGAAGATTTGACCCCTTTATGGTAAGTGGACATCTTCTCCTATAGTTTCTACCGATATTATTTAATATACTTATAATATAGTGATAAATCTTAATGTTATTTATAAATATAATCTTTGTTTTTATAGATCTTGATTCTAGTTTTGATTCCTTGATCTTTTATTCCTTCATTCTTCATTTGGATATCCTGTTGTAGGTGCTATGTTTATTTGGTATCGTGATTAAATGTAGGTGATTTTTTTAGGATTTACTCTATAATTGAAACCCTATATTTCTTGATTGATTTGAAACAAGTTTTAAATTAATTTAAAAACGTGAATTTGAGATGATTTGATGACTGATTTAAAAAGGTTATGGAATTGTGAAAAACCCCCAACTTCAATGGAATTGAAATTATTGGGTGGATTTTGAGAAAAGTGATGGATTTAATTGAAAGTGGATTTGATGAAATGATTTAATGTTTATTATTGAGAAAATTGTCTTAACATGAAAGATTATATGAAAAGGCATGAATTTGATGAAAACATATGATTTAATTTTGAAATGAAAATGCATGTTTAAAACTGAATTTGATAAATTAAACTGTGAATAATAAAATGAATTGAAATGATTGATTTTCCCATAATTGATTAAATTACTTTCTTAACACCCCAAGCTTCTATAGTACGTTTCTATTTGAATAATGCAATAGCTTGCGCTGTACGTAACTTCGAGTTCTAGCACAACACGACCAATTAAACTAGCCGTTATGAATAGTAATACCAAATTTTTAATATTTTATAAATTTTATTTATCAAAATGTACTTAATTTTTGGATTTAGAACATCAAAATTATCTTAGGGTGATTTTTTTGTATTTTTCTAAAAACATTCAATTTTTGATGAATAGTGAAAAAAATGCGTTACTATATAAAACATACTTTTTATTTAAATAATTATTTATTTTATTTAAATTTATTTTAGTAAAAAATAGATACATAACACCTATATAATTTCAATGTAATTCATTGGATTAATTTTATAATAAAATTATATGTATAAAATTTTATTGAACATTTTAACGTCTTTTACCCACCTTCTAGGCACATTTGAAAATTTTCATAAAACGTAATTTTACCGCTTCTATGAATTGAAATTCAAAAATGCAAGAGACACGGTTGAAATAAATAAGTAAAATCTGGTTCAATAGGATGAAAATAATTTTTGGTGAATAGTAAATTTTCAATTTTATTTACCACGGTTAAAAGTAAAAAGGGTAATTAAATGTAAAAATGATATTATAATTACCCTAACACATGTCCTAATTCTATTGGATAAGTGTTTTTGGGCCAAAATAAACCATAGTGATAAAATATGACCCTCTTTTATCCACTTGGATTAGATTAGGACATTTATTATTATTTTATTTAAAGAAGAGTTAAAAGTGTTAAATTTAAAGTTTGATAGCTAAACCATTTTTAATGTAGGGTTATGCATAAAATAAATTCGACTATAAATATTCATCATTAAGCTAAAAACAATTCCTACATAATGGTATTTTATTTTTAATTTTTAGACCTTAAATAATTAAATTTATTTATAACATAATGATGATGCAATAATTACTTTATTAATGAAAGATTAAAATAATTGATTTTATAAATATCCAAATAAATTTAAATTGAGAATTTTGATGAATTAAACCAATTTTAAAGGTTACCATGAAATGTTAAGATTTATTAAATTTATTTTTTTCTAAGTAATTAAGTTTTTTTTACTTTCAAAAAAACCAAAAACCAAATCGTGTCAAAATTGACATAAATGAGTTTTTAAGACAAATACTATACTATTAATTGATATAATATTTTTAAAAATATAAATTTCAGAAAAATCACTTATATATGGTTAGATATGTCAATAATGAACCACTTGGGGTTCTATTTTCTTTTTATAGTAAGTTTATTAGCCATTTATTATAATAATACAAGGATACATGCTAAAAGTTAAACTATTTAACATAGAGTTAAATCTAAAAGATAAGGTTAATATGGTGACCTAAAACTGTCAAAAAACTATTAGTTTATAGGCTTTCGACCCAGAACCACCTTATCCTAGAAATAAATTCTTTTGGAGCCATTATAAACCGAATATGATTGTATAATAAATTAATATTTCAAGCTTTTCCTAAAGTGACCATCACCTCTCTTATAAAAGGGTACTCGTCCCTTCTCTTAATATCACACCTCAAAATCCATTTTTCTTGGCCAACCTCAGCTCAAATATCCTGAAAAATACCCTTAATTTAACCTGGAGTCCTTACTTTAATCAGAATCCAAACTAAGGAGCCCTTTTGATCCAATCAAAAGGAAGCACCCGAAGAAGAGGTAATAATTTCATCACCTCTTTCAAAGTTATTTTCTTCTCCCTCTTCCTATTTATTTGTTGTTTCCATAAAAAAATAATAACTCCAGTAACTTATACCTAATATGATATTATAAAAAATATTCTACAACCATATTCATTATTCTATCCATCCTATGAATGACAAAGTCACCATACGTGTGTACGTATGACTTACCGTCTCCATGTCGTGGTGTTGTTTTTTATTCAACACTTCATTTTTTGTATGGGTATAATAATTAGTATAATATATGTAAATAATAAATATAACAAGTTAATTATTATGTATATATGATATACCATCCAATTAAATATGATTTCACCGTTAATAGAATTATATTATTGCTTGTGCGTACGTACGAATTATCGTCTCCACGAACTTGATGAGATTCATTTCCCATCGTAAACATTCAAGAATAATTTTAATTTTATGATTAAAAAAATGTTTAATAAATTAATATAATTCTGTATATGAATCAAATATATCCTATCTATAACAAACATGACTTATGTAACAAAACATATAAAGGAAAATGAATCAGTTAACACACAAAATAATGATACTACAGAAATATCATTAACAAAGCAATATTAGAAGATCATATATGATATCATATTTATGTATGTGGTTCTTTTATAATATAATAACAATTATTTAACTATTATACAGGAGTTAAATTACCCTCGACTAAGGAAAATTTCAATGTAAGGGTTAATTCTACAATCTCTTCATTATCCGAGGTTGTTTATACATAAGTATCTACTGGGACCTCTTTATCATCCACATCTGGGTTTCTTAAAAATTTATTTCAAAACATTTTAACTATTTACTATACTATGGGTTAAATTCATTTATACCCTCATTTTAATTTTTATAAAATGGTTTGAAAGGAATCTTTCCATCGCTTTCCAAACAAGGTACTTTATGACCTTCTCAACGAATTAAGGAAAGAATGTTTTTTAACTTATACTAAGGGTGTGGCTATTTTATTCCATTATCACACCTTAGACGTTTCCCTTACAATATTACAAGAATATTTTCAAAATAAATGTTTTCTTTTAAATGATTTCAAAAATAGAAAGATAAATTTCTCTCAAAATGGTTTTGATTTCATCTATGTCAACATCCTTTGATGGATTTTACACTTGTTTGAAGTTGATTTATTATGATACAATCATCCATATTATATTGAAGGTTTTATGATATGTTTGACTATTGATGTGTTATTTTTATACCATTCATGGTTTATGGTTAAAGTATTAACATTTCGTATGCTAGTTTTAATACAAATTTTTATGTTATGTTTCAAACTTTTCATATGAGGAATGCATTGGACTTAGTAAGTAACGGGTGAATCCGGCTATAGATATTCGATGCATCGGTAGGTCTCACGAGACAAACTAGTGTCTTAGGACAAGGCATTGACAAAAGCATATTTTTATTCTTGGCACAAGGCCTTGACTATTTGGTTATGATGTCCGGGATTATGCATTCCATTATTATGCAATTCTCTATTGATATTACATGTGATTATTTTACTAGTATTAATATCCATGTGAATAAGTAAATGGAATTATATGATTTATCTTTTCAATATTATTCTGAAGTTTATGTTTAAAAGGCTTGTTTTTTAGTCTTATACATTGCCTTAAATGTTTATTCTTATTTATTATAGTTTCTGTTATATTTTTATCCTTAATGAGAATCTTATCTCACCCCTTTCTGTGTTTTATTTTCCCCAAGAATCAAAGAAATATATTACGATTAACCTGCAAGAATAGGATAAGGGATATGAGTGTGTTCAAAGGGGACATAGTGTTTTTTTTCCATTTCATAATGTAATGTAAAACTTATGTATGTATCTAGTACTTCCAAGGCTACTAATCTAATCGGTATTTTGAGACTTGATCTCTTGTGATCATGCCAATGTTATATAATAATGCACCGACTCTAGGTAATTAGGGTCAGGGCATTATATTTTTTGAAGCACATGTGAGCCTCATTAGTTAGTGGGTGATTATGATAAGCACACTAGGAATATGAATCCCTAGTAATGGATTGTTGGCGACAACACTAATTAAACCATTTTTAACATGATTTACATTGATGGGTCCCCTAATGGGGCGTAGATTGATTTCATGTAATGGGTCCTTGAATGGGGCATATATTTGAGTGTCCACACTTATCTTGGGTCATGATCATGAATGAGAAGTGTGAGGATCCTATTTCTATAAACTAACATATCATAGAGATTATGAGCATGGTTCTTTGTTTTGTTTTACTTGATTATACATGATATTGATTATAGAACTATTTTATTCATGCTACCTATTTTATATTGATTTTCTATTTAAGCTTGTTTTGATATATTTGTCATCTTTTTTATTTGAAATTATATTTTTTTTAAAATATTTAAATCCCGTTACATGCCTTATTTTATTTTAATTGAAATAATAAATGTTTTATTGTTATAGAGTTTCTTATAGAAATTTGGTGGTATCATACAAGTATATTTTTATCACATCCTACCTTTTACTTTAGAACATTATAGATTATCTTATTCTATGTCCAATAAAAGTAAAAGAACTACTGGGAGGTGGTGGGTGAACTTGATTCGTGGGACCTAGAGTGATGGAGGTGATTAGTAGAGATGTGATCCAATAATTACATGGAATATTTTTAGCCGTGATTTTTTATATGTTGTTTCCTTTAATGATGTTCTATTTGGGTATTATTTTAACTGTTTGATTTTGATACTTTCTCCTTGAGAAGTGTTGAAATACTGAATTGTATCATTTATCTTACGTTGTTTTGTAGAAAAATATTTCCCTCTTTATTATTTTATGATTCTAAGAGCTAGTTTTGAACCTGTGGGGATTGGGAATTCCCTTTGGGCTATGCTAGGAGCAGATCAGGTATCAGTGTACCTTAGTATTCATGCTGGTTCATGAAATTTAAAATGTTTATGGAATCATCAAGATAAGTCAATCTAATTATGGAATGATCCTAATCTTTAATACTCACATCTATATTATCTAAGTCATGAAGAACCTTATTAAAATCATTAAAAATAGAATACATAGATGAACTAGGTGTCATATTATAAGTATAAAGTCACATCTTCTTATAAATATAACCAAACAAGGACTTAGACATATAAAACTGTTTGAGTTTATTCCATATAGCCTTAGTAGTGGTTTCATTAACAACTTCTCAAAAGAATTTATGTACCACGTCCAACTGAAGCATGCAATAGGATTTTTGACTAATATTAGGATTGAGATAAATATAGGTGGTGGAAGATTATCCATTAGTAGACACAACCATTATAGGGTTCTTGGGACCTAAGAGAGAATATGTAATTCCATTTTATACAAAAAACACCCTCATCTTAACTATATAAAGATTGAAGTCATTGTAATAATTAAATTTATATACTTATAACTTAATCAAATAAAATGATAGCTTGATAAAAAACCGTTGATACCACTTTAAAAGGGTGTAATAAAGTAAAAATAAAATAAAACTTTACCAATAGGATCAAGAGAAACATTGAGTAAAGAAATATGATTCAGGTAGAAAAAGAAAAACGACAAATAGAAGAAAAACAATGGAAATAAGAACACTTACACCAAAAAGAAAATGAAAAAAGGTAAAGAACAAAGAGTATTTACATTATCTATACCTCATTGATCCAATGTTCATAATAAGAAAACCACAACCATGATTTATTATTATCTAAAATAAATGAAAAACATACATACACACAAAGATGAGATAACCTAGAGAAATAAACACAAGCTATAGAATCTATCCACGCATAAGGTCTTTGTCACTCTAGGGACTTATAGTGAAACTGATACAAAGTCTGGTAATATACACCCATATAAAGGATAGAATCAGAAACAAAAACCCAATAAAACTGAGAATAATAATATAAATACCAAAAAACATTGAATAAAATAAAAACAGTCTGGATTACAATATTGGGATTACACTAAGAATGAAGAGAACTTAAAAAAAAACAACACTACCAAGGATGAACTTTATAGAATATTTCATGGTTTATATAGATATCAAAATAACCAAGCTATCCATATGAGATCATCACCAGAGCAGGGGAATGCAGAATCCACCACCACTGAGGGATGAAGCCCCCCTCTTCTTTCTGGAATGAAAAAACACTAAAGAGACACTCACCTTAGTAAAGTAAGAAAACACCTTAGAAGAGGAAGAACAAATGTAATAATGAAGAGGTAGGTGTAGTTAGATAGGCTTCAGGCATGAAAGACAAGGAGGTCCACACGTACGATGTAGGGCGAGTGAGACAACTAGTATGGAAGGCTGACACAACTAGTTTCAACATAACATAGACCACACATCAGCTTCAGATAGGGTAAAGGTAGAGAAAAAATATTGTACCTATATATTATAATTGAATAAGTATAACCGGGAAGAACAAAGCATGCCACAATAGTCATATGATCATCCTTAGTCAATGACCATGGATTAACCCAGGAGGGTATATCAGGATCAATCCAAGTATTAGTGGCCCAAATAAACACTGAATGTCAAAGCCTACAATTCTTGAAGAAAAATTTCCTAGAAGAAGATCCAACATGGAAAACCAAAAATAATTGCACACAACAAATTAATTTTGAATAATTATAAAATTGAAAAAAAATCACGGAAAATTAAAACCCCAACCAAACATTTAATTTGAAAACAAAACACCTGATTTCATATTGGAAAAAGAGTTATATTAGACTGATGGTAGAGACATGACTGGTGATAAAGGAAATGATGGTGTTCAAGATAAGTAAATGAATATTATGTAATTATGGAGATTTTATAAAAACAAAACTAATGGGACCGAATCACACATCATTTATGACCTTTACTCAAATTTCCACATTATTATAAATACTGCAGGACATTTTATTGAGTTAATACTCACCACTTCACTCAATTATTTTTTTATATTTATAATTATATCTTTTATTTAATTATATTTTTTTTAATTATAAATGTTTTCCCCTTTGACAAGATTTTTTTTTAATATTTCACTAATTTTATAAGAAAAAAGTATTGTTAATATTATTTATTTAATTGTTATCCACTTTTTTATGTGTCTTATGAACTGCTTTTAGAGAAAAATACATTTTAGTATGAGTTGTGTTATAAATCATGCGACAAATATTTAATAAGTAAATAATTTTAATTTCTCAGAACATAATTTACTTATCACTTAAATTATTATTATTGTTTTAGTATTAATATTTTTGGTTTTATAAAATCACCCTTAATCATTTTAATTCATACTAAATGATCCTTATAGACTGGTTGTCTCATGCATATAGTGTAGAGAATTATTCTTATGATGTTGGAAGATGATGTTTATATATTATGGGAATCATGGTTAAGAAACATATAATCATCATTACATAGACCATATGATAATGCTTATAGAACACAAGATGATTCTTACACATATCATGTTTTTGATTATATGACTCTTATGCAAGTCAAGTTTTCAGTTAGATGATTCTTACAAAATTCATTTTGATGATTGGATGATGATTATGAAGAACATTGAAATGATGGTTATGTAGAATTATGGTTATGAACATTTATACTTATGGATAATGATTAATATGTAAATTCATGCTCACAATGAAGTTAAAAATTATTATTATGCATAAATCAATAGTTCATTTTTATAAAGTTTAAAATAGGCACTGTTTAACATATCTTTTGATATATCAATTTACTACATATTTTCTATACATGTTTTTATCTATTTAATTGTCCCATAATTAATTTATAATTATTTTTATGATATAGAAACTAATTTGGAATTTTTTTACTAACTATTAAATGAATATCATGTGGGAAGATGCGTGAAATATATATTTTTATATTTTTAAAGTGAATTTTCTTATGATAATGTAGGATAAAGTTTCAAGGAGTTGAATTGTGTTATGTATGTGAATTAAATTTAAAATACACATGAATCATTATATAGAAAACAAGAATGAAATTTTTTTAAGTTGTGCATTGGATTCACATGCATGACCGCTACTTTGGGAAAATAAGAAATGAAATGACATATAATTTATTAATTTTTTTGAATAGAAAATATCTATAAAAATATATTTGCATAACCAGTGAAAAATATCGAAAATATAAATTTTTAGGATATTTGAACTATACATTCTGTGATAACTAGTACAATCATTCTTAGGTGTGAAAAAATTCGTTATACTGATCATGTACTACTAAAGTGAATGATTCCACCTTGATAATCAAGCTATTATTACTCAAATTTTTTTATAGTTCTTAATTATTTATATATATTTTTTGTAATGTAATTTTTATTTTCAATTTTTCATACAAATGAAGGACCTTAGTGTTTGGGCAATACTACCCCTTATAGAAGGCACACACAATTATTCCTTATTCTGGTAAAAGGAAGAGGATTTAGTTGTGTCTCGATCCGAAAAAATGTATGTTGGTTCTTAATACACGATAAAATGAAGTTTATAGATTGTGAGTCTAGGTTTAAAAAAGTTTGAGGTTTGTTCCTCCAAGGGTTATAATGGTAGTTCTAAAATTTTTCATCTCCTTTCAAATGTTTGGTTACTGAATTTAGTGGGTGTAATACTTCCACGTTTAGAGTTTTAAGAGTATATGTAGGATCAATTTGATCCAAAATACTGTAAAAATAGTTATTTTAATATTTTATTTTCTATTTATAATTAATATAATTTTTATAATTATTTAAAATTTATAAAAAGTTCAATTTATCCACCTATTGAACATTCAACTACCTTTCCTTTGAGACCAAAAAATTGGTATCAGAGCATGTACTTGTAAGGATTGTTAGTTCAATTATATATATATTTATAAATTTTATGTCTTATAATTAACTTTATAAGTAATATATCTATCTAATAACGCAGGAACAAGTTCTAATGATGGTGTGCTCCACAAAGACTTCCCTTTTTCAATGGCAATGATTATGACTATTTAAATGTTCATATGAAAGAAAATCTTAAATAATTAAATATTGAACATTGTGAAACCATGATTAATACTTAAAAACTCCTTAAGAAAAATTATGATACACTCATCAGTATTTAATATTTAAAATATGTAATTAATATGAAAATCATGAACATATTATACTATTTTATTAATTGAAATGCATTCAGTCTCATTTAAATATGTAAACCACACATGGAATGTGGATAATATTTCAAACAACTCATTATGGTTTTGAAAAATTGATTATAACAATTATTGGTATGTTAAAGGAAGAATACCATTATTTTAAGATGGGTAAAAATGAAACTACGAATCAAATGATTCATAATTTTACTATCATTATAAAAGGAATGAATTATTTAGGAAAATCTCTGGAAAATACTGTTATAATTGAAATAAAAAATGACTGTTACTTGAAACACATATTATTTTGAGTTGTATGAAAATTATAGTGATTAAGCTAGTGATTTTTAAAAAAAGACATTACAAGACAAATAAGGGATATTTAAGAATGAATAAAAGAAATTATTATGGATATTATCATAGAACAAACCAAATAGGTAGTACTATCTATTATGAAGTTCAAAATGAAACCTATTATGAATTATAGAGGAAAGGGACCATTAAAAAATGAATTCTCAAAGTTAAATAAAGAAATAAATAATAAGAAGATAAAAAAAGGAAATGAGATAAATTTCAACTGGATAGATTTATACTAAAGACTCACATTCAAGTACAGAATCTGGTTCTTAATAAGAAACAATAGATATTTGATTAATAACTTCTTTAAATCAAGTAAGTTATTATGAAAATTATTACTATGATTATAATTTAAAATAACATATAATATATGAATTATATGATGTAATATTAAGGTTAAAAAATGATATTTCTAAAATTTTATAAATACACAAGGATCTTAATAGTAATTATAAAAAACATTTTGAGGAAAAAAATATCACTCTTAAAGAAAATGGGAAGTTAAGAAATATTTCTTTTTACTTGAACGATAAGATCTATATAGATTTATAAAATATTAAAAAAGAAAAGTTTAAACTCAAGGATTATCTTTATAAATCTGATAAGAATAAGGAAATTAAATTTAATTACTTTTTGGATGAAAATAATAATTTAAAAAAAAGAAATTTAAAGCTTAAAGTCATATCTCTCTAAATTTTTTCAAAGAAGGTAAAACTATGATAAATGGGAATATTAAAAAAATTAAATAAAATTAAGACTATTATTATTTATGATAATAAATTTTGTAAAATGTATAAGAATTTTTTTTGTAAAAAGTTCCAAGGGAAGTGTTTTATGTGTGGAATGAAAGGACACTATGGAAGTAAATGTAAATTGAGATTTTCAAAATCTTTTGAACACGCCAAAGTCTTCATATCTAAATCATTATTTTATATATTTTCTATAAATAAATATCTAAATAAGCTTGGTTTCCCAATAAATATTTCTCTAACCCAATTGGATTCAAGTTTTCATGGGTGCTAATATTTCTGTTAAATATGTATTTGTCGGATATGTGACTTAAAAGTTTAATAAAGGAAACACGGTATATAGACAGTGGATGTTATTAACACATGAAATTTGATGCTAAAAAAATTTATATCATTTAACAAATGTGAAGGAGTTAGTGTTACATTTAGAGATAATTCATAAGGGTTTTCATAGGATTTAGTGATGTTGGAATTTATGATTCCATTATCATTTCAAAAGTACTATTTCTTGAAGTATTAAAACACAATTTGATTAGTAACTCAAAGTTATGTGATGATGAAATGGATGTGAAATTTCAAAATGATAAGTGTATATTTTATAAATATGGATTTTACATATTTTATCTAAACTTAAGGATAATAATTATTCTATTAATTTCACTGAATTGACTAACTAGAATGTTAAATGTTTATGTTTTATTCAGTAAGATAACATATTATGGCATAAGAGACCCAAAAAACCAACTTAAAACTACTATATAAGTTATGCAAAACTCAAAATGTTCAATAGATTCTCTTACTGAAACTGGATAGAACTTACATGTGTGAAGATTGGGGGAAAATAAATGAGGGAAAACGACTTGGGGAGCCCATTTTGAAGGGCGTGGTAGTGCATAAAGTAGGCGGAATTGGATGTGGATCTTAGTGAGCCACATTGTTGGAAACAAAGAGGGGGGTGTCACCATGCCAAAACCATTATTGTGGTGGGGTGAAACAAAACATGATTTTACCTACATCATGGAGGTCTAAATGTGGTGTGTGATGTGGCAGAGTCCAGTAGATTGAGAAAGTTGAAGAAATGGTCATGTAAATTGCACCACATCGTAGCCCATGGTGTGGTGGAAGTTAAATATTTTAAATTAGGTTTTAAAATGTGTTTTAATATTTGCGAGATATGTAATTTATATTGATTTAAATTCCATATTTACTCTTTGACCAGATGTACTATGACATAGAGGGAGATTACTTCTCTGTAGATGAGAATTTACAAACATCCTATATAAATATATGGTCAGATTTTACTTGGTTTTATTTTTATTTATCCTATATTGAAACCTATTTGAATAATAGGATTCTTTCCACTCTCTATCCAACCTATTGAGAGTCCAAACCTTTGTTTCGTCTAGACCAAAGTCTCGTGAATAAAGGTACTCTATCTTCTTTACTCCTCTCTATCCCTCTATTATTATTCTTTCCAGAATTTTATTTTGGTAGGATTCCTCTATTTTGGGATGTAAATCAAGCACGAATTAATGTTTACTTATTATATATAGGTTTTAATAAGTATTCCTTCATTTTTGGTGGTGTTTCCTCTAGTGGTGATTGATCCTCAATCACCCATTCATTCTCAGTGATTATTGAACTTATAATCAAAGTAGGGGATCCATTACTTCTCCTTTTATTTAAGTGAATGAATGGAATTATCATGCTTTAATAAATTGAGTAATTATGGAATCAACTTAATAAATATAATAATATTATAATAAAATGAATAATGATTTATAGATTTTGTTTTTTTATTATTATATGTGTTTTGTGCTTGTTGTTTCAACCATTTGATTTACTAGATAGTGTGATATCAATATGCTATGGATATTTATATTGGTTAGTATGGTTAATATAATTGGAATTTTATGAAAGAAGTAAACATTAAAATGTAGTGAAATTAATAAAGAAGGAGTCATGTAAATTAATGATTATTTTTCATTGATTATGATGAAATTTGGAAGAAATTATAAAAATGGTTTTTGTTTTTTTGCTATTATTTAGTCGATTATTTATGGGTTTCTTGTTGATGAAAGTATATGTATAATTAACGAGTTAATTAAATATGACAATTAAAATATCTATTTTTTAAAGATAATTGTTTGGGCTTAGTCAAATCCATTCTTTTTTGATAAAGGCTTGAATTCCTTGGTTCTATGGCCTTAGTTGCACCTTGAGTGAGCCATGATAAAAATACATTTACTTCCATGCATGCATACTCTAAGGAATTAAATCTTTAATGTGTTTTTTAATAACTTCGTTTGGATGGAGTATTTGGTGATAAATGGGTGGGATTTTCCTAGGCCAGTGGTGGTGGTTGATGTAGGTGATGATATGATTAAATATATTATACACAATGGTGTTGGGAATGACACTAGGAAAGTCAAGATGAGTTAAAAGTTTGGAATTATTATTGATACTTACCTGGTTATTTTTTTATGGTGAATTTATATATTATCATTTGTTATGGTTCCAAAACTCTTGATGAAATTTGATTATATTCAAAATAATTTCATCTTTGTTGTGGTATCATAGGATGAGTCCTAAAATGCATGATAATTAATAAAATTGAATGAATTAATTAAAGGAATGGGGATAGTTATTGGTGGTTATAATGTATGATGACATAATTGATAATAACCAAGGAATTATGGTTCCAATGAAACTTGTATTAGTAGATTAAAGAGTTAATATCAAAAATGAATAAAAAATAATACAAATTAATGGACAAGAGATTAATTAATATTTAATTTTATGCTTTTGTTTGTGTTTGAAATCTTGAAATTAGTAGTGGGATCATAGTGTCTAATGTGATGATAGGTGCAGATGAGTCAAAGGCTAGGTTGTCTCCCTTTGTGTGGAATATATACCCTCAATGATAGTCACCAACCCTTGAACAATTAGAGGCAGGCTCTAAGGGCCATTATCTCTCTCTCTTCAATGCTGACCCAGGAGGGTACTTTTGTATGGGGAGGGGGGTCATGATAGAGTGGTATTAAAGTTGATGTTTGAGAGATATGATGGAGTTTGGAGATAGAAACCATTGAGGATTCATGGGTTGGTAGGGATATAGTTTCTGTTGAACTTATAAAGTGATGCAAAGAAGGGAGACCGACTAGGACATGGGTATTTTTCCTGTATAATCTAACAAAAGGAATTTCAAGTTCACTAAAACATCTAAGTGAAGTTATTTTGTTTTTGGGGTAGATACCCAGGGAAGGATCATGCATCATGTTTGTTTTCTACTATTTTTGAATTTTGTATACAGTGGAAAATTAGGATAGAATGAATTAATTAGTTAACCATAAATGTTTTATGATCCGGATTTAGGAGTCACTTATAAGTCCCCAGACTTAAACCTTACTTAATCTTGATTTATTACAAGATTACACATTGAGGATCTTTTCAGGTTTAGAGTTTTAGAGAATTAGATCATAAAACTTGCATTACATTCCACATTTAAACAAAGTGGTTACATAAAAGTTAGTATTCATTTTTTCCATCAACGGAAACATATTTAAAATAAAACATGGATTCTTTCTTGACACTTCTTTGACACTATCATCATATCATGTACCCTTCCCTTGACCTATGAAAAACATCTCAAAAAACTTGGGATGAGCACAAAAAGCTCAGTAAGGGTTATAAAAAAATATGGAAAGGAAACATGAGTTCATATATACGTAAGAATGAAATTATACTTTACCCATAAAACATAGGCACTTTAACATACCTCATCAAATCATGAATAAATCATAGAAATTATAAGACATAAAAGGTAACTTGAGGCATTCATAACATTCTTACGTAGGGAGTAACCCTCTTGGTTACGTTTGGAATACCCACCACAGTATATTCCCTAAATCTCTTCTGAGAAACCTTAATGTTTCACTCCTTCGCGTTACCCAATGCATTGGAGAGCTATATCGGGCTCACCCGCCCTTAGTTTATCACGGAACCACCCGTCTTCATAATAATGCCCAAGAACCTCAACATAATCATGTCACATAAAAAATGCATAAAGGAAACATAAAATTTCCACCTTTCAATCATAAGATATCAATACAACACATTGATATAAAAACATTATGAAAACCATTTTCAATACCAAAATAAAAGAAAAGTAAAACATGGTATTTATTTTTATTTAAAAAAAAGGTATGGCTTGTAGAGGAAGCCGAAACTCAAATAATGGTCATGGCGGCAGGGAAGTCGTTGTCGCCACATATGTACGACAAAAAAATTCCCTTTTTTCGTTTAGTAAACGCTTCGTATAAAAAAGATTCCGTTTGAATAAATGTAAAAGTCAAAGGGGTTTATACACCATATAAAAGAAGGTTGTGTATAAAACAAAATATGCCTCAATGAAAGGAGATTGAGACGAAGTCCCATACCACCTTGAAGCTTTTAAAATTTTAAACCATTAATATCAATATAAATAAATCCTTAAAACCATTTTGAATACATGGATATTAATAAGAACAAATATTTAAAACATTTAAAGCGATATTTTGGTTAAAGGGGTTTTACCAAAATTAGAGACACTTGAATACAATAATTGAGGAATAACATTTAGTTAGAACTTTATAATATCATGAGAATAAATGGATTCATGATATAATATTCCAAAGGACAGTATATACACCATATAAGAGTGAATTGGTGCATAACAACAATGAAGCCTCAATAGAAATGTCAAATGTGATGAAATCCGTTATAAAGAAGGTATCCTTAAATTAAGGATAAATCAATCTCAAAATTATGTGTGATGAATATAAATAAACCCAATATAAGTGGATATTAAGTGTAAAAAAATAAAAGTTCATTCACACATATTCAAAATATTACATATTCAATAACTACATGTTGAACCCAAAGAAATCGAAATTGGGTTAAAAAGTTCCCTTGGTAAAATTCGACAGCCTAACGACATCACTTCAAAATTCAGAAAATGAGTTGATGAGAGATAAAAAGAGCATCTCATAACTTGGAAATAAAATTTAAATCAATAAGGATATAAAAGAACATATCCCAACATAATAGTATGTGAATTAAAAGACATAACAAAAGAAGTCTTTTAAAAAGAGGAGGGTGAAAGGTCCCCTTACCGAGTTGGGTAACTTTTGAAACGTACACCCCATGGAAGAAGGGTCATAAAATGAAGATGTGAATACCCATAAATGAAATTATACTACACAAAGTGTATAATAATGGGCAGTACATACACCACTCAAAGGAAATTGTGGCAAATGTAGCATAAATCTCACAGGAATAAAAGTGAGATGAAAAATCCCTTATGAAAACTCAGCAGCCAAACGACGCCACTTAAGACTTCCAAAATGGATTGATGAGAGGAAATAGGGTATCTCATCATATTAAAATAAAGTTTACAGAAAGATTAATATAAAATAACATCCCCCAACATAACAAAGAGGAGCTTAAAAGAAGTGACATAAAGGAGAGTACTTAAAAAGAAAGATAGAGGTTGGATCTCTTACGAAAAATTCGGCAGCCTAACGGCGCCACTCAAAACTTCCAAAATGGATTGATGAAAGAGAATAGGGTCTCTCATCATATGAAAATAAAAATTACAGTAATATTAATATAAAATAATATTCCAATAACAAGAAATATGAGATTTAAAAGGAATGACATAAAAGAGTGTACTTAAAAAGAAAGAGAGGCGTAGGATCCCTTACCTCAAGTCTGACTTGTCTTGTTCATTTCTTTATATTCCTGAATAATAAACTTTGTTCAATTTATAATTGCCTAAGGACCTACTTTAAAGATTATTATTCAGTTCATATCACATATTTTAATGTTATAATAATTGGTTAATAATATGAGTTCATATCAGACGTTTTTGTCGATGTTTGGTACATGAGTCAAAAATTGAACTCGTTGGAAAATAATTTTCCATGTAGTTATAGGTACATCATATCCAGAATAGTATTTATGTTTTAAATATCATATATATCCAGTATATATCCCTTTTATACTATTCCATTGCATTTGGAGATAAAAATTAAAAGCATCGTTCAAGGAGACGGTAGGCCGTATGTACGCATGAACGCTACTTTCATTTTTTGTCATATTAATGGAATTAAAACAAAATGAGATATATATATATATGTTATAATTCGAGAATTATATCCATAATTTAGATGTAATATTTTACATATATATCCATTATATATATGTACTTATAATAGTACATAACATTTTGAGATAAGAAATGAACTGTACCGTTCATGGAGACGGTAAGCCGTACGTACGCATGAACGCTACTTTCATTTCTATTTCATATTTAATGGAATTAAAACATAATGATACATAATAGTATTTAAATTCCAGTATGTTATAATATATAATATCATTAAATATATCCTTTATACGTACCACATATGGTACTAACGAATCAAATCACTTTGAGGGGGCGGAAGTCCGCACTTCCTTAAATGAAGATATCGCGTTTACCCATAATGGAAACCATAAAGGTATGCCATAAATGAAAAATACAGAAGCTTAAGTTAAACATAAAAATATTATATATCATATATAAATATAGTGTCATATTAATGGCCACCTTTGATGGTGTTAGAAGAATGTTGAACAATCATCGTTTCGTGAGGCAGAAATTTTCCATCCACAGAAACAGTATGTTCTTTAACCATTAGATGTAGGTGTGTGTAAGTGTAGCTCGAAACATTCTTATAAAAAAATCCTAGTATATTTAAGATACTGTATTTGTTACAAAATAAATGAATAAAAAGAGTTTAGGGGGTTGGAGAAGCAAAATAAAACTAAAGGACACAAGTGAGGACATTACCTTAAAATCAGGTAACTCCCTTTGGTTTGAGCTCAAATGATTCCTTGGGAAGACTTATGCCCAAAGTGAGGCTTCAAGGAGTTATAGAGGGATGTGTAGAGACAAAATGGTCAGGGTTTGGCCGAGCCAAAGGCTTTGGAAGTGTGGGTAAGAAGGTAGAGGTGGGGGCATTTTATAAGAGGAGAGGAGGGGCACTCTTGGAAAGGTATAAAATGTAACTTTATTTTCAAATGAGTTTCAGATTTTATTGGTCCCACGTTGATGTGTTTCAAAGATAATGTGATAAGAGTTAGAAATCCACCCATCCAATAGGTTTTGGACATGTGTAGGTCTTATATTTTACATTATCATTCCATTTTATTTAAATCGTTAAATAATGAGGTCATCGCTGCATCATCATGATGTCATTAATAATTTAATTTATTTAATGTATAAAAATTATAAAAAAAATACTATGATGTAGGAAATATTTTTATCTTTCCAATGAATATTTGTAGTCCAAAATATCATTTATGTAGAAAAAATTAAAAATATTTTACTTAGGTGACACATTCTTTGTTACATTTAACATTCTTTTAAAATAAAAAGATAAAAAGTCACTTTCTCACAAAAGTGATTCCATGGGGCCCCCAAGTTTGGCACAAGGCATACCATGGTCGTCCATGAGACAACCAGTAGCCTTAGGACACATGTTGTGTTCATTTTTTATTATTATTATATTATTTTATTATCTTTATCTACCCAATTACTCCTTAATCAAGATAATTAAAGATAATTACCATCGTTACTATTCATAAAGTCCAAAAAACAAAAGAGTCTTAATTACATAATTTGTACCTTATGATTAAAAATATGTAATCCATTTTACCAAATTACAAACACATAAATTGAAATAATTAATTTAAAAAATAATTCTCGTTGTCAAAACAAATAGCGGGTTTTTTAGAAACAATATTTATGAAAAGATTGACTCTTGTTTATGCCTAATTCCAAAGTGAAATTAATACCAATGACCATAATTTAATTAAATGGTAAAAATATATTCTAATTAAACTTTAAAACAAATTAAAAAGATAATATAACCATATAATTAAATTATATTAAAAAGCAGTTTTGATGTAAAATGCAGTATTTTTCACTATTCATTGAAAAATGAACATTGTCAGAAAAATACAAAAAATTAACCCAAGGTAAATTTCAATGTCCCAATCATAAATAATATGTTTATCTTGAAAAATATATCTTATAAAATTATCAAAAAGTGGATTTAAAAGGGGTTCTCCATCAAAAGGCGGTTAATTGACCTTTTAAAGAATATTTGAATGTTTACGCTTAAAAACTGGATTCATTTGCATTTTTAATCCTCTAAAATTTATTTAAAAAAAGTAAAAATATTTTACAAACATATATAATAA
This sequence comes from Viscum album, assembly GCA_963277665.1. Lineage (NCBI taxonomy): Eukaryota > Viridiplantae > Streptophyta > Magnoliopsida > Santalales > Viscaceae > Viscum > Viscum album. The sequence continues at coordinate 521,792,927 of OY728141.1, forward strand.
TTTTGTAGTTAGTTCTGTTCATTCCCTCCATTACAACGGTTAGGCGTTAACTACCATTTAAAATAATATTATTTTATTATTAGAGTGCAATGTAAGATTCCCAAGAAACTCGTTGTTACGTGTTGGGTACGCCATCGAGCATAGCGTCCCCTTTAAATTAATATTAATATTATATTCACAAATATGGATAAATGTGAAAATTTCATACTCTTTATTTACCTGGGGTGTTACATCCTTCCCGCCTTTTGGGAATTGCGTCCTCGCAATTTTAAAATTGAGCTTGGAAACTTCATTGAAAATCCCACATCGGAACAGGAGTTAGTAAAACAATAACTTTAAAATAAAGAAAGATAAGTACAAAGGTCACCCAAGTTAACCCATACTAGGATTCCAAGTATGAAAATATGGACATGGAGGAAAAAAAGGGTCATGTTCTGACGGAGAGTGATAGAAAACCTGTTTAGGAGAAAGTTATCCATAAGAAAATCAAAAACTTATGATGGGTTAAACGGTATTCGATTCCCCAGTAGGAAAAGTTAATAGACAACATTTTTGTTTTAAGTTACTTTTTATTGAGTAATTTATTCATAAGGAAACATAATCACTTATCATGTTTACTTTCAACTTTTATTAGATTCCTTACACAAACTCATATTTTCTCCAAAAGACGAGTATTTAGGAAGACTTGTTCACATTAAGAGTACTATAATCAACTTCTTGAGAATCACCTAATCCACAAAAGAGAACTATATAATTCCCATGTCTTTATACTTTAACCAATACCACAACCAAAAAGGTTAGTACAAGATCAGATAATCCAGAAAAGGATAACCCCTTATAAAAAAAATCTATTCTTAATCTCCAAAATTTGTCCAACAAAACCCAAAGTTCAACGAGGACCATTCGATAATCAATTTGTCCATAAAATTCTTCAAAGTAAAACAAACTAATATTGAAACCCAAATATTTGAAGGATTTAGTCACATAGTCTTCCATGTTAAATCGTAACATTTATCTCCAAACAACATCAGTTGCTCTTAATGTCACGTATTGAAAAGTAATTAACCTAATCACATATCCTCCATGATAGGTTAATAAATTTCCATATATAACCCAAAATCAACTTACTATTAATTCATAAAATCATCTAACTAAAAAGAATCAGTCAAACTAACAAGGGACTTCACGTAGTCCAGTGGTAGGTGATAAATACCAGTTGCACTTTGGTTGTGGGTTCGATTCCCACATCTTTGTCCGACGCGACGGGTTATCACACGGTCTGCGTGTTATCCTTTTTCCAAAACTATATAATTCTTAAAACATTCCCCAAAACGAGATAAAATCTTCAAAAATTATCATAACATATTTTAACCTCAAGTTTATCTCATGCCTTTCATTTTCCATCATACATATAATAACTCATAATTACCTCAAAAGTAAGGATCATATAAACTCTAATGGTTACCTTTATAATTATTACCTGAACTTCCACATCGATTGGTTATCTCGTACATGATGCATTACAGATCATACCAAGGTTCAAGTGGTTGATCATGACACCTTGACAGTTGGTTTAGAACAACCACGAGTTTCCTCATTGAATCCCCCATTTTATCTAGTATCTTAATCAGGGAACCACCATAGTTTCCTTCAAACCTGTTGTCTATTTAGTGCCTTCTAGATCCATCCATTCACTAAAAACAGAAATTTCAGTGTGAGTATATCAACAAAACCATCATGTACCAATGAGGAAGGTAAAAATTAAGATATACTTACTCATTCAATTTATCTAAATCTAGGACTCTTTCTGAAATCTTAACCATTATGGTAATGTCACTTGTGCTTATAGAATACCCTAACCTCTAAAGTTATCTAAACCGACCTCTGATACCAACTATAATTCCCCAGCCTTAAACATTACTTAATCTTGAGTTATTACAAGATTACACATTGAAGATATTTTCAGGTTTAGAGTTTTAGAGAATTAGATCATAAAACTTGCATTACATTCCACATTTAAACAAAGTGGTTACATAAAAGATAGTATTCATTTTTCCCATCAACAAAAACATATTTAAAATAAAACATGGATTATTTCTTGACACTTCCTTGACACTATCATCATATCATGTACCCTTCCCTTGACCTGTGAAAAACATTTTAATAAACTTGGGATGAGCATAAAAAGCGCAGTAAGGGTTATAAAAAAATATGGAAAGGAAACATGAGTTCATATATACGTAAGAATGAAATTATACTTTACCCATAAATCATAGGCACGTTAACATACCTCATCAAATCATGAATAAATCAGAGAAATCATAAGACATAAAAGGTAACTTGAGGCATTCATAACATTCTTACGTAGGGAGTAATCCTCTTGGTTACGTTTGGAATACCCACCACAGTCTATTCCCTAAATCTCTTCGGAGAAACCTTAATGTTTCACTCCTTCGCGTTACCCAATGCATTGGAGAGCTATATCGGGCTCACCCGCCCTTAGTTTATCACGGAACCACCCGTCTTCATAATAATGCCCAAGAACCTCAACATAATCGTATCACATAAAAAATGCATAAAGGAAACATAGAATTTCCACCTTTCAATCACAAGATATCAATACATCACATTGATATAAAAACATTATGAAAACCATTTTCAATACCAAAATAAATGAAAAGTAAAAGTTGGTATTTATTTTTCTTTTAAAAAAAGGTATGGCTTGTAGAGGAAGCCTAAACTCAAATAATGGTCACGGCGGCGGAGAAGTTGTTGTCGCCACATACGTACGACAAAAAAATTCCCTTTTGTCATTTAGTAAATGCTTCATATAAAAAAGATTCGTTTTGAATAAACGTAAAAGTCAATGTGGTTTATACACCATATAAAAGAAGGTTGTGTATAAAACAAAATATGCCTCAACGAACGGAGATTGAGACGAAGTCCTATTCCACCTTGAAGATTTTAAAATTTTAAACTGTTAATATCCCTATAAATAAATCCTTGAAACCATTTTGAAAACATTGATATTAATAAGAACAAATATTTAAAACATTTAAAGCAATATTTTGGTTAAAGGGGTTTTACCAAAATTAGAGGCACTTGAATACAATAATTGAGGAATAACATTTAGTTAGAACTTTATAATATCATGAGAATAAATGGATTCATGATATAATATTACAAAGGACAGTATATACACCATATAAGAGTGAATTGGTTCATAACAACAATGAATCCTCAATAGAAATGCCAAATGTGATGAAATCCCTTATAAAGAAGGTATCCTTAAATTAAGGATAAATCAATCTCAAAATTATGTGTGACGTATATAAATACACCCAATATAAGTGGATATTAAGTGTAAAACAATAAAACTTCATTCAAACATATTCAAAAGATGACATATTCAATAACTACATGTTGAACCCAAAGAAATCGAAATTGGGTTAAAAAGTTCCCTTGGTAAAATTTGACAGCCTAACGACATCAATTCAAAATTCAGAAAATGAGTTGATGAGAGATAAAAAGGGAATCTCATCACTTGGACATAAAATTTACATCAATAAGGATATAAAAGAACATATCCCAACATAATAGTATGTGAATTAAAAGACATAACAAAAGAAGTCTTTTAAAAAGAGGAGGGTGAAAGGTCCCCTTACCGAGTTGGGTAACTTTCGAAACGTACACCCCATGGAAGAAGGGTAATACAATGAAGATGTGAATACCCATAAATGAAATTATACTACACAAAGTGTATAATAATGGGCAGTACATACACCACTCAAAGGAAATTGTGGCAAATTTAGCATAAATCTCACAGGAATAAAAGTGAGATGAAAAATCCCTTACGAAAACTCGGCAGCCTAACGACGCCACTTAAGACTTACAAAATGGATTGATGAGAGGAAATAGGGTCTCTCATCATATTAACATAAAGTTTATAGAAAGAGGAATATAAAATAACACCCCCCAACATAACAAAGAGGAGCTTAAAAGAAGTGACATAAAGGAGAGTACTTAAAAATAAAGATAGAGGTTGGATCTCTTACGAAAAATTCGGCAGCCTAACGGCGCCACTCAAAACTTCCAAAATGGATTGATGAGAGAAAATAGGGTCTCTCATCATATGAACATAAAAATTAAAGTAATATTAATATAAAAGAATATCCCAATAACAAGAAAGATGATATTTAAAAGGAATGACATAAAAGAGTGTACTTAAAAAGAAAGAGAGGTGTAGGATCCCTTACCTCAAGTCCGACTTGTCTTGTTCGTTTCTTTATATTCCTGAATAATAAACTTTGGTCAATTTATAATTGCCTAAGTACCTACTTTAAAGATTATTATTCAGTTCATATCACATATTTTAATGTTATAATAATTGGTTAATAATATGAGTTCATATCATACGTTTTTCTCGATGTTTGGTACATGAGTCAAAAATTGTACTCGTTGGAAAATAATTTTCCATGTAGTTAAAGGTATATCATATCCAGAATAGTATTGATGTTTTAAATATCATATATATCTAGTATATATCCATTTTATACTATTCCATTGCATTTGGAGATAAAAATTAAAAGCACCGTTCATGGAGACGGTAGGTTGTACGTACGCATGAACGCTACTTTCATTTTTTGTCATATTAATGGAATTAAAACAAAATGGGAGATATATATATATATATATGTTATAATTCCAGAATTATATACATAATTTAGATGTAATATATTACATATATATCCATTATATATATGTACTTATAATAGTACATAACATTTTGAGATAAGAAATGAAATGTATCGTTCATGGAGACGGTAAGTCGTACGTACGCATGAACGCTACTTTCATTTCTATTTCATATTCAATGGAATTAAAACATAATGATACATAATAGTATTTAAATTCCAGTATGGTATCATATATAATATCATTAAATATATCCTTTATACGTACCACATGTGGTACTAACGAATCAAATCACTTTGAGGGGGCGGTAGTCCGCACTTCCTTAAATGAAGATATCACGTTTACCCATAATGGAAACCATAAAAGTACGCCATAAATGGAAAATACAGAAGCTTAAGTAAAACATAAACATATTATATATCATATATAAATATAGTGTCATCTTAATGTCCAAATTTTATGGTGTTAGAAGAATGTTGAACAATCATCGTTTCGTGAGGCAGAAATTCGCCATCCACAGAAACAGTATGTTCTTTAACCATTAGATGTAGGTGTGTGTAATTGTAGCTCGAAAACTTATTATAACAACATCCTAGTATATTTAATATACTGTATTTGTTACAAAAAGAAAATGAATAAAAAGATTTTAGGGGGTTGGAGAAGCAAAATAAAACAAAAGGACACAAGTGAGGACATTACCTTAAAATCGGGTAACTCCCTTTGGTTTGAGCTCAAATGCTTCCTTGGGAAGACTTCTGCCCAAAGTGAGGCTTCAAAGAGTTAGAGAGGGATGTGGAGAGACAAAAATGGGCAGAGGTTGGCCGAGCCAAAGGCTTTGGAAGTGTGGGTAAGGAGGTAGATGTGGGGGCCTTTTATAAGAGGAGAGGAGGGGCGCTCTTGGAAAGGTATAAAATGTAACTTTATTTTCAAATGAGTTTCGGATTTTTTTGGTCCCACATTGATGTGTTTCTAGGATAAGGTGATAAGGGTTATAAATCCACCCATCCAATAGGTTTTGGACATGTGGAGGTCTTAGATTTTACATTATCCTTCCATTTTATTTAAATCGTTAAATAATGAGGTCATCGCTGCATCATCATGATGTCATAAATAATTTAATTTATTTAATGTCTAAAAATTATAAAAAAAATCTATGATGTAGGAAATCTTTTTAGCTTTCAAATTAATATTTATAGTCCAAACTATCATTTATTTAGACAAAATTAAAAATATTTTACTTAGGTGATACATTCTTTTTTACATTTAACATTCTTTTAAAATAAAAAGATAAAAAGTCACTTTCTCACAAAAGTGATTCCATGGGGCTCCCATGTTTTGCACAAGGCATACCATGGTCGGCCATGAGACAACCAGTACCCTTAGGACACATGTTGTGGTCATTTTTTATTATTATGATATTATTTTTTTATCTTTATCTACCCGATTACTCCTTAATCAAGATAATTAAAGATAATTACCGTCGTTACTATTCATAAAGTCCAAAAACAAAAGAGTCTTAATTACATAATTTGGACCATCTGATTCCAAATATGTAATCCATTTTACCAAATTCCAAACACATAAATTGAATTAATTAATTTAAAAAATAATTCTCGTTGTCAAAACAAATAGCGGGTTTTTTAGAAGCAATATTTAAGAAAAGTTTGGCACTTGTTTATGCCTAATTCTAAAGTGAAATTAATATCAATGACCATAATTGAATTAAATGGTAAAAATATATTCTAATTACACTTTAAATCAAATTGAAAAGATAATATAACCATATAATTAAATTATATGAAAAAGCAGTTTTGATGTAAAATGCAGTATTTTTCACTATTCATTGAAAAATGAACATTGTCAGAAAAATAAAAACAATTAACCCAAGGTAAATTTCAATGTCCCAATCATAAATAATATGTTTATATTGAAAATAGAGCTTATAAAATTGTCAAAAAGTGGATTTAAAAGGGGTTCGCCATCAAAAGACGGTTAATTGACCTTTTAAAGAATATTAGAATGTTTACGCTTAAAAACTGGATTCATTTGCATTTTTAATCCTCTAACATTTATTGAAAAAAAGTAAAAATATTTGACAAACATATATAATCATTTTTTAGTTAGTTCTGTTCATTCCTGCCATTACAACGGCTAGGCGTTAACTACCATTTAAAATAATATTATTTTATTATTAGAGTGAAACGTAAGATTCCCAAGAAACTCGTTGTTGCGTGTTGGGTACGCCATAGAGCATAGCATCCCCTTTAAAGTAATATTAATATTATATTCACAAATATGGATAAATGTGAAAATGTCATACTCTTTATTTACCTGGGGTGTTACATCACTATCATTTTTTATTTTACATATATGGCTCTAGATAGATTTCCTTATCAGTTTCATGACTAAGACATTCAGTAAATTTTCCATTAGATCTTCATAGAGTAGAGTTTGAAGATAAAAAAATTAGAGTACACTCTAATAGTTTTAGTTTCAAGGCCTATAAAAGTACAAGGGGTCTATTTTAGACCGAGAGATAAATGATTATATGGAGTACATAACAATATACTTCAATTTGATTCATGATCATAAAGGGAATTGGGTTTCATTGACCATGATGTTGTTGGATTGGTCAGCTTAATAGTGGTGGTTTTGTTTATTTTGGATCGTTAGGAGTTGACTGTTTTTTGGAATAAGTTTCAAGATCACTTTCATGATGATTTTCTTTCTTCAACTGTAAAGTAAAAATTTTAGAAAAAGATTCATACACTTCATCAGGTGATTTATAGCATGTGATAGTTTAAAATAACCTCTTACATTATGTTTCAAATCTTCTTCTAGATAATGTGTCTAGGGATAGGCATTTTGAGGAGGCATTTTATCCAGAGATCCAACATTAGGTCACCCCATTTATGTTGAATTCATAAATTGAGGTACCAGTGAAGGAAAATATCGTTGAGAGGATGCTGTATAGAAACAAATCATCATGGGAATGGAGTCTTAAATACTATATATTGAGCATAAATATTATCAAAAGTTCTTAGTTACTTGATCAGAATAGGTTTTAGTCAGTAGAGAGCAGGTTTTATCCTTCTTCAATCTATTTCATCAGAGATAATAGTTCTTAGATCCCTATCAGTGGGCTAGTCATGGATTTTTATACTTTCATAGGTCATGGAAATTCTAAGAGAGAGTTCCTAGCCTTCCTTAATAGCTACTATGTTGGTGTTGGGTTGTTCCAAGCTCACCCATTATGGAGGTTTCCATCAAGGAAAAAATAGTAATAGGGAGATCTAATTTATGACCAGTAGAGAGAATATGTGGTAGACCTAGGAATGCTTCATGATATCTATCATCCTTAGGGAAAATAAACTGATATCAACTATGAATGTGGTCACTATCAGGGTTAGAGAGGTCATATAGTATGTCATGGTAAGATAAATGCCCTAAATCTACTTGCATAGGGAGATCCAGACATCGTGTGAGTTATTATCTGCCTATTTTCTACTTGGATTTAAGCTTTCTTTGGTTTGGGAGAAACACACTCCCTCATTTCACTCATTCTAGTCCATGCCTTTAGATTTTAGTTTGAGGGACTTCTATTTTTATTTCTATTAAATATTCTATTTGAAGGTTGAACTAGTATTTTTTATGTGTGTAGATATTTTGAGTTAGTGATATGGAAACACCTCTATTAGTTATGCTTCCTATATTTAAGAATAAAACCATATGGAATCATCCTCATTATGGATTATCTATATTAATTATAGGATACTATGTATTAATTCATGAAGCATGTAACATTATACAATGCTTAAAGAGATCATAAAATGTTATCTGGTGAGTGAGACCCTTAGATGGATCAGATGAGTGTTAAGTCTCTATATTCTATGGTGGTTTGGTTGATATTGAGTTATGTGGATAATCAGTTGGTGGTGTTTCCTAGGGTTGTATAAGATTACCCTAGTGTATTTATAGAAGAAGTTGTGATGCTACCCCTTCAATGATAGATCAAGTTATTTATAGAGCTACAAATAGGTGTTTCTACTATATCAATATTTCCACATTGGATGACCCGTTATAGGTTTTGGGACCTATGAAGTTAGTTTTATGATATTATATAATAAGGATTCATTTATCCTTGTATTTCACCTTAGTGAGCCCTGGTTCTATTTGAGAAGAAGGAATGCTTTTATAAACTAGCATAAATACCCTGGATCAATGATACCTAATCTAGTCCTAACATATCCTAAAGAGAATTCCTGATACCCATGAGTTGGAGACTAAAACCGAACATCATATCAATATTGAGAGGGAATTTTTTTTTCCACAAAACGGTGGAAGATAAATGATGCAAGTTGGTATGCTAACACTCCTCAAGTAGAAAGTACCAAAATAAAATAGATAAAATAATACACAAATAATACATAATAAAAAGATACAACATATATAAAATCAAGTCTTAGAAGATCCCATGTAATAAGTGGATTAAATATTCACCAGCCACCTCTATCATCTAGGTCCCAAAAATTAAGAACACTCACCATCTCTAAGTGGAACTTTACCTTTTCTTGTATATGAAATAAGATAATATAAAAATGTTTTAAGGAAAAGGTAGGGTGTGTGAAAAATAGATCAGTAGGATACCACTAAATATTCCATAATAAATTTCATAATAATAAACCATTTATGTTTTTAATTTAAATAAAATAAGGTATGGAAAGAAATTTACACATTTTATAAAAAACATGATTTAAACACAAAAGATGGTAGATATATCAAAATATTATTAAATGGACATTATATATAAAACAATTATATAAAATAGTTGGCATGAATGAAATAGTTCTGTAAATAATGGCATGTACAATCAAGTCAAACAAAACCAAGCACCATGCTCATAAGCCTTGAGTTATGTTAGTTTCTAGAAATAGGATCCTCACAGTTCTCAATCATCGTCATAGATCAAGATGGGTGCAAACAATCAATTCAACATCCCAATATGATACCCATTATGGGAAAATAAATCTACACCTTATTAGGGGACACATCAATAGAAAATATACAAATATTGGTTTATTTAGTGCTGTCATCATCAATCCATTTCCAGGGAGTCATAGTTTTAGCGTGCTTATCCTAATCACCCACTAACGATCCAGGATCACATGTGATTCAAAAAAATAAATTAATCAATCATAGAAAAAACAATAATTTCAAATCATTTTATCATTCATAGTTAAATTTCCCAAATTTACTTTTTAACATGCCTTTTAATTTCAGAACCAAATCATAGGTTTTCATTAAATTCATAGGTTTTCAAACCATATTTTATTTTAATCCAATTTTATCAATAATAAATATCAAATAGTTTCATAAAATACACTTTTAATTCAAGCCACCATTTTTCTAAAAATCCACCTAATAATTTAAATTCCATTGAAATTGGGGTTTTTTGACAATTCAATTAAAGTTTTATATCAAAAATAAAATCATCTCAAATTGGGGTTTTCAATAAATTAAAAACTCATTTCAAATTAATGAAGAAATATAGGGTTTTAATTTTATGGTAAAGCCTTATGGAGCCACCTACCTTTAAACACGTGATCAAATCAACACACGCAACAAGAACACCAACAAGAACAGAGGAAAAAGAGATCAATAAATCAAACCTATAATCAAGATCCATAAAAATATATATTATATCCATCAATAACATGATGATTCATCAATCACTAACTATAAGAGAATAATATATTTGAAGAAACCAAACGAGAGTATATCCACTTACTGGAAAGGATCAAACTTTGTGCCGACACTTCGATTCACAAGAGAAGAGGATTGGAGAGACCTGAAATCCTCTCAATAGCCTCCAAAATACCAATTAGTGACGAATGAGGGGGGGGGGGGGGGGGGTTCTAGGTAACTTAAATTGGGGTTCTGGAATTTTTAATTAAATTTACAGGGGATTAAAAACCCGTTATCACAATTTCCTAGTTGGGAAGCATGGTTAGTAGTAACCATGCACCCTAACCATATGCCCCTACTAGAATTATAAATGGGGATGCACAATTTGGATTCATGGTTAACCTAACAATACACAAAACATGAATACCCCCACTATCCAAGGGTTCATTATTTTGAAAAACTATATATCCCCTTATAGTGGCTCAACTTTGTCTGCACAGTTTTCTGGGCCAAACTACCTGAGTTTCCCTATATGTGTACCAACCATGCACAACCCAAAAAAGTTTCTAAAATTTTCAAAATTCACCCAAAAAAACTTGATACAAGACCTAATAAAATTAAAATTAAAACATTGGTGAAAATTTATTTGAGTGAAGGTAACAGGATGTTACAACCTCCCACCATAAACACTTTCTTCCCCCATAAATCCTATCAAGAAGATTCCATACCAAATAGATAAGGCCACTACTCCCTCATAAGTGACTCACACTCCCAATTATAATGAAAAAAAGGAACAATGATCCCATAACACAGGGAATAAATGTATCATCTACCCATGAAGAAAATTTTCTCAGAATCAACAATCCTGACTAGATTCTTAGTCATAGATAAATCAGGATCAACATCAAGATCTTCTAAGAGTAGGGCACGAGAAGGGTCAGAAAGATACTTCTTGAGTTTTGATATATGAAACACATTGTGTATCAACTTAGAATGTGGTGTAAGTTCCAAACAATAAGACACTTTCCCCACATGATCAACAATATCAAAAGGACTCACAAACCGCAGTGTAATATTTTCTTTTTCCCAAGCCTTTAGTGACCCAAACATGGTGAAACTCTCAAGAGAACCTAGTCACCTACTAAAACTCTAAAGTTAACCAGAAATGATCAACATAGGACTTATAATGTCTCTGTTTCATCACCATTATATGATAAATCAATTTTATCTTCATCTACATATCTTGGACCAAACCGAACCCAACCAAGGAAGTGTCACCATTCTGTGACCAAGAAAGAGGATATCTATAAGTCCCACCATACAGGGCCACAAAAGGAGTCATTATAATTGAAAACTGGTAACTATTTTTTTTAGAAAACTCAACTGGACCCAAATGGACTTCCCATGCTCCACCCAAAGTCAAGAATTCAAGAATGTAGCATGTCTTCACGAATCTGTACTGCTTGTTTTTCTTATCCATCAATCTTCAGATGATATGTCATGATCAAATGTACCTAGGATCCCATTGATTCTGAGAGGACTCTCTAAAAGAAATAATTAAAATGGTGATCCTCATCATAGACTATAGAAGAAAAAAATCCATGAAAATAGACAATCTCTTTCACATAGAGGCTTCCAATGTCTTAAACATTGGTTTTATCTCAAATGGGTATAAATTGAGATGATATAGTAAAACTATTGATCAAAACCCATATTTAATTATTCCCTAGAGGGGTATGAGAAAACCTAACCAAAAATTATATTAAAATATCATCCCACTTAGAATTTAGAACTAGAAGAAGTTGAAGCAAACCTGAAGGTATTTGATACACAGATTTGACTTATTGGGAAGTCTAATAATGAGAAAAAAGTCATTGATGCCTCATATCATACCTGGAAACTAGAATAATCACTACATATCATATAACAACTTTTTGGTATTGGGTTTCATTGTCCATTGGGAATTATGGAAATCCCCAAATGTGTCCTTTATTATAGGAAAAGATACAAAATACTGATTCTAGAAACATAGGATACACCCTGAATAGAATAAACACTCACTAATGGTCTACCTACCGTAAAGAGAGTCCCTAATTCCATATAATTCATCATCAATATGCTTCTCTTGAAGAATAATGTTGAGGAAAATCATAGGTCGACATAAAACTTTCAATAATAATCTCAGTTTTATCCTCTTAGACTCTAAATTGAAACATAGAAAATAGAACCATTAGATTCCACTATTATGATGATTCCTTCACATCATGGTTCAAAAGTTTCTTGCTCAATAAATCAATGATTAAAATTCCATTTACAAGGGTTTAGTTAATTTCAAAATAAAAAAAATGTAAGTACTCCACCCAAATCCTATGTCAGGTATTTAGAACTTTTTGAGAGAAGATATAACTCAAGTTTTTATGGTTTGAATAAATGGTAAACCTTTCTCCAAAAATTTAATTCCATTAATTCTTAAGTGAATTCATCCCAACCATGAGTTTAAGATCACAGGTTAAATAATTATTCTTATTTGGCCTAAGCTATCTAGAACCATAGGCTACCTCATGAACACCCTACACAAAGACACAACCCAAACCTGAACCTGAGATGTCACAAAAAACCACATAGCCATGCCTAGCCTCTGGAAGAGTCAAAATTGGCACAAAAGTCAAAGTATGTTTAAAATATTTAAAATTACTCTAATATTTCACAACCCACTCAAACGTCACTCCTATACAAGTGAGGGAGGTCATTAGAGAATCCAAATTTGAGAAATATTTAACGAAAATATGGTAATATACTGCTAATCCTAAGAATCTATATATACCAAAACAATTACGTGGTTACTACCATGTAATAAAATATTTAAAAATATAATGATAAATTAAAATACCACATTCTAAGACCATGTGTCCCAAGAACTTCACTTTCCAAATCTATAATCTACATTTCTAAATCTTGGTATAAAGTCAGTGATTTCTCAAAATTCCTATAACTTCTCTCAAATAACACACATGGTATTCCTTGATTTTGGATTAAACCAATAAATAATCCAAAAATACCACCAAAAAAGAATCTAGGTACTCATGAAATATCATGTTCATCAGTTCCATAAAAACTATAGGAGAATTGGTTAAAAGAAAATGAATAACAAGGTACGCATAATGGCCATACCTACTCCTAAATACAGTCTCCATGATGCTAGAATCTTTAATTATTAAATGGTAATAACCATATCAAAGATCAATCTTTAAGAACTAATTCACCTCTTTAAACTGTTCAAATAAATAATCAATCCATTATAATATATATTTTTTCTCTATTGTGACTCGATTGACTTTTCTATAATCAACACATAAGAAAAGTTTTCTGTCAACATTCTTTGAAAAAATCACAGGAACCAACCAAGGTGGAACAATCACGCATATAAATCCATTTTTCAAAAAATAATACAACTAGAACCTCAAAAATTTCAATTCATCTAGTTCCATATGTTAAGAAGGAATAGACAATGGCTATGTACCAGGTACCAAATCAATAGAGAACTCCACCTCTATTACTAGTAGTAAGACTGAGAAATTATATAGAAACACATCAAGAAACTCAATGATAACTTGATGGAGATCAAAAATTAAATACTATTTCTATAATTCAAAATAAAACACTAATATTACCCTACCCAACTATAAAAAGGAGGTCTATATCTATTCGACCTCAGGTCCTATTCTCCCTAAAAAGCACAATACACCCCGTCGGGCACAGTGAATGAGATCTGTTGAAAATAACTTCCAATATAGTCCTTATGAAAAATATTCCAATTTATATCAATAATGAAATCAAGATTTTTCATATATATAACCATAAAATTCCAGGAAATCTCAATCTTTGATAGATAGAAAACACCATAGGGACAACAAAGACCCTTCCCTCTCTTAGTTCTAAGGGGTGTAGTAATATCCATCAAGTAATAAAAAAGATCCATAAGAATATTTAGATGGTTTATAACATGAGTCTATATAAAAAATGACATAAAATAGTATCAAATAAATCATTCACTCAAGAAGAATCTATAGTGATGGTACCCTTTACTAGGGCTGGACCCTCATCAGCTTCCTCTAGAGACTCTTCTAATATGTGAAGAAGATTTGTTCTAGATACTTATGGATGGAACCCCTTACTTATTGAAGAATCTAATTTAACTATAACACTTTTAGGTGATGTTGAGACTGTTCTTATTCAAAGATCATAAATGATATGATAGAACTTCTATAGGTGGCATGGGTGTCTTCATGAACCACAAATCATGGATGACTCACTGCAAACCCAATTTGAATGACCCACCTTTCCACATTAAAATTAAGTCATGGGGAATATTATAGGAACTTCTGGAGGTCTAGATTATTACTTATGTCATAGTCCACCATGAGAATCATCATGTTTTCTCTTTCCTTTAAAGGAAAAAATAGGACTTCGATATGGAGAAAAGGGAAATGCCATTAACCCTAACTTACCATCCATGTCATGTTCATCCATCAACGCTCTATCCAGTACCTCAATATAAGAAGTGATGTTTAGAATACATACTTGATATTGAATGTTTATTCAAATACTCGTATCAAAATTTTGATCCTTTAGTTTCTGATTTAGCACCACCTTAGGAGAATATTGAACAACCTCAAAAAAATGGTTTGCATACTATGTCATGGTCTTTTCACCTCAGTAGAGGCTGAGAAAATCCTTGGATTTTTCCAAGACCATATATGATAGATAAAACTAATCAATGAAAAGAAATATAGATCCCTTATACTCTAAAACCTCATGTTTCTTCACTATCAACATTTAATCTCACCATCTCCTACTGGGTCCATCAAGCATGAAGGTGGCATATTTCACTATTATAGAATCAGGAATTTACAAGAACTCAAAAACATCTCTGTATTTTTCAACTAATCCTGTACCTCTTGAGGATCATTAGAGACTAGGAAATATGGTGGATTATTAATAAGAAACTATTGATAATGTTCAATGGATTTTCAATTTGAGGTTCCATAGCTAGAGCGTGAATGGGAATATGGGTAGGTACCTGTCCCATAGCTTGAATAACATTCACCACTATCTCAACTAGATTCTGGTCAACTATAGGATTCACTTACTATGGTTCACCATAATCTTCCATTTAAATTCTATTCAACCATATTATTTGAAGAATGATGATATACAACATAAATAGTAATCATGAAAAGCATCAATGAGGATACACAAATCAAGAAAACAAAAAAGAGATATAAGAAAATTAATTCGTTCCAAAGAATTCAAGATTGGGATTCAATAAAACCAAATCAATGGTAGGTAAAATACTATAATCATATAAAAATATTCCTCAAGGAACCTTTTCTAAAACTTATATGGTGACTTAAGGCTCATTATGGTGAGATCTAGCTAAGAAATTTCTCTTAATTACATCCCAAGTCCTAAAAATCCTTCCTCCTATCCATGAGGAAAACCCAAATTGCATATCGACATCAAAGAAAGTTGAAACAATAACCTCTAATTTCACATTTTCATGAAATATACTAAATAACCTGGTTCACTAATAATTGATCTGGTTCTGACATTTCCCTAAGGGTGTTCCCAATCCCCATGGGTTGGCGACGAGCACCTAACATCATATTAAGATCAAGAGGGAATGGGTTTTCTAAAAAATAGTGGAAGATAAATGATACAATTTAGTATTCCAACTCTTACTAAGGAGAAAATACCATAATCAAATAGGTAAAACAATACCCAAAAAATACACCATCAAAATACATAATATCTATCAAAGGAAGGATCAAAATATCCCTTGTAACAAGTATATCATATCACTACTAGTCACCTTCATCACTCTAGGTCCCATAAATCAAGTACAACCACCACCTCCAAGAGGCAATTTAACTTTTTATTGAAACTTGTATAAGAGAATATAAAAAATCAAAAAGGTAAAGGTAGGGTATGAACAAAATATCCTAGTAGGATACCACAAAATATTCCATAAGCAATTCCATAACAAGTAACCATTTATGCTTTTAATTTTAATAAAATAAAGAATTTAAATGAAATTACAAATTTTCAACAAAACATGATTTCAACAGAAAATATAGAAGATATATCAAAAGAGTATTAAATAAAAAATCTATATAAAAAATTTATATAAAAAAGTTTTCATGAGTTAAACTATTTTATAAATAATGGAATATATAATCTAGTCAAAGAAAACAAAGCACCATGCTCATAAGACCTAAGTTACATTAGTTTCTGTAAATAGGATCCTCACACTTCTCGATCATCATCACAACTCAATATAGGTGTGAAAATTCAAATAAACACCCCAAAATAGGACCCATTACTAAAAAAATTAATCCACAACCCATTAGGGGGCCCATCAAGATAAATCATGTACAACTTGTTTTTGTTAGTGTTGTCATCGTCAATCTATAGATAGAGAGTCAAAGTCCTATAATTCTTGTACTAATCACTCACTAATTACCTAGGATCACATTTTATTTAATTAATAAATAAATCAATCATAGGAAAATAAATAATTTCAATTCATTTCATCATTCATAGTTTAATTTCCCAAATTTAGTTTTCAACATTCCTTTTCATTTCAAAACCAAATCATAGGTTTTCATCAAATACATTTCTTTTCAAATCATATTTCATTATAAACCAATTTTCTCAAAAATTAATATCAAATTGTTTCATAAAATCCACTTTCAATTCAATCCATATTTTTCCTCAAAATCCATCCAACAATTTCAATTCCTTTGAAATTGGGATTTTTTTCAAAATTCTATGCCTTTTTTAAATCAAAAAGAAAATCATCTAAAATCATGACTTTTAAATCAATTAAAAACTCATTTCAAATCACTCATGAAACATAAGGTTTCAATTGTAGTGTAAATCCTTAAAGAACCACCAACCTTAAAAAATGGGATCAAATCAACACCCACAATGGGTACGCTAATAAGAATGGAGGTGAAAGAGATCAAGAAATCAAACCTATAATCAAGATTTGAAAAAATATAGATTAAAACCATCAATAAAATTATTATTTATAAATTTCTATGGAGGAAAGAATTGGATATCAAAGGAAGAAAAATGAGATGATATCCAATTAATGGAAAGGGATTTGATCTTCCACTAGAAATTAAATTCACAATAGATGAGGTTTAGAGAGCCAAGGAATCCTCTAGAGAGTCTCCAAAATAAAATAAAATAAAATACTGTAAAATGGTGGAGAGTTAGGTATCTTAAACTAGGGTTTTTGGATTTTTAATTAAATTTCGGGGGATTAAAAACATGCACCGATGGTTTCTTGGTTGGGTCACATAGTTAGTAGTAACAATGTGCCCTAACCACGCACCCCCACCGGACTTCTAGACAGGTGTGCATAGTTTAGACACCAGCTTACACTATACATGTAACAACCATTAAAACACAAAATATCCAAGGGTGTATGGTATGAAGGGGTGGAAACATGGTTTGGATAAATCATGCACTCCTTACAGTAGTTCAACTTTGGCTGCACATTTTCCTGGGCAAAACGACATGGTTTTCTTTAACCATGATACAACCATGTAAAACACCAAAAAGTCACAATTTTTTTTCAAAATTCCTAAGAAATAACCCATGAAAATCCCCAATATAATTATGATAAAAAGGGTGAAAACATACTTGAAATAAGGTAATGGGATGTTATACATAAAATGGTTTGCATATGTGTATCAATTTTCATGAGTTAAATCAACATTCTCTACCACATATTACTAATATATGATCATTTTATAGCAGCTAGTGGGTTATAAAAGATTGAAATATTGTTTTTATATCATAAAATTTTGGTGAAGGATGAGGATATATTGAAGACTACTTTTATAAGGCCCCAGCCTTAAACCTTACTTAATATTGAATTAAATGAATAATTCACATTGATGATCTTTTCAGGTTTAGAGTTTTAGAGAATTAGGACATAACTATTACATCTCAAAAGATTACAAAGTAGACACTTCTACTAAGTTTCCATAAAAAAACTCTTAAAAGAACCATGCCTAGTTCCATGTTTTAGATAGCATGTCTTTCCTTGATCCCATCATTGATCCTATTCATCTTTAAGTCCTGTGTAAAACATTTCAAAAACGTGGGATGAGCATAAAAAGCTCAGTAAGGGATAAAAAATATATAAAGGAAACACGAGTACATGTATACATAAGAATCAATGAAATCATACTTTACTCATAAAACATAAGCACTTTAACATACCTCATCAAATCATGAATAAAACATAGAAATCATAAGGCATAAAGGTAACTTGAGGCATTCATAACATTCTTACGTAGGGAGTAACCATCTTGGTTACGTTTGGAATACCCATCACAGTATATTCCCTAAATCTCTTCAGAGAAACCTTAACGTTTAACTCCTTCGCATTACCCAATGCATTGTAGTGCTATATCGGGCTCACCCACCCTTAGTTTATCACGAAACCATCCGTCTTCATAACAATTCCCAAGAACCATAACATAATCATAGCACATAAATTAAGCATAAATTAAAGATAACATTCTCACATTGCAATAACAATATAACATTTTAGGATATTGAAATAATGAATCCATTCAAAAAAATAACCATTTTCAAAACCATTTAAAACATTTAATAAAGAGATTTTTGAATAAAAGTGTCCCATACCACCTTGAAGCTTTTAAAATTTTAAACCATTAATATCCATACAAATAAATCCTTAAAACCATTTTTAAAACATTTATATTAGTAAGAACAAATCATTAAAACATTTAAACTGATATTTTGGTTAGAGGGTTTTTACCAAAATTAGAGACACATGAATACAATAATTGAGGAATAACATTAAATAAAACATTTATAATATCATGATAATAAATGGATTCATGATATAATATTCTAAAGGACAGTATATACACCATATAAGAGTGAATTAGTGCATAACAACAATGAAGTCTCAATAGAAATGTAAAATGTGATGAAATCCCTTATAAAGAAAGTATCCTTAAATTAAAGATAAATCAATCTAAAAATTATGTGTGACAAATATAAATACACCCAATATAAGTGGATATTAAGTGTAAAACAATAAAAGGTAATTCACAAATATTCAAAGGATGACATATTCAATAACTACATGTTTAACCCAAAAAAATCGAAATTGGGTTAAAAAGTTCCCTTGGTAAAATTTGACAGCCTAACGACGTCACTTCAAAATTCAGAAAATGAGTTGATGAGAGATAGAAATGGTATCTCATAACTTGGACATAAAATTTATATCAATAATTATATAGAATAACATATCCCAATATAATAGTATGTGAATTAAAAGTCATAACAAAATAAGTCTTTTAAAAAGAGGAGGGTGAAAGGTTCCCTTACCGACTTGGGTAACTTTCGAAACGTACACCCCATTGAAGAAGTTTCCTACAATGAATATGTAAATACCCATAAATGGAATTATATTACAAAAGGAGTATTATAATTGTCATTACATACACCACTCAAAGGAAATGGTGGAAAATGTAGCATAAATCTCACAGGAATAAAAGTGAGATGAAAAATCCCTTATGAAAACTCGGCAGCCTAACGACGCCACTTAAAACATAAAAAATGGATTTATGAGATAAAATAGGGTATATAATAATATTCAAATAAAATTTACATCAATAGGAATATAAAATAACATCCCCCAACATAAAAAAGAGGTGCTTAAAAGAAGTGACATAAAGGAGAGTACTTAAAAAGAAAGGGAGGGGTAAGATCCCTTACCGCGTGTCCGACATGACTCGATCGTTCTTTAATCTCCTGAATAATAAAATTTGGTAAATTTATAATTTATTAAGGAACTCCTTTAAGTATTATTATTCAGTTCATATCACATATTATAATGTTATAATAATTGGTTAATAAAGTGAGTTCATATCAGACGTTTTTGTCAATGTTCGGTACATGAGTAAAAAATTGAACTTGTTGGAAAAGAATTTTCCATGTAGTTATAAGTAAATCATATCCAGTATATTATTTATGTTTTAAATATCATATATATACCTTATATATTCATTTTATACTATTACATAACATTTGGAGATAAAAAATTAAAAGCACCGTTCAGGGAGACGGTAGGTCGTACGTACACATGAACACTACTTTGTTTTTTTTAATATTAATGGAATTAAAACAAAATGAGAGATATATATATTATAATTCCAGAATTATATCCATCATTTAGATGTAATATATTACATATATATCCATTATATATATGTACTTATAATAGTACATAACATTTGGAGATAAGAAATGAAGTGTACCGTTCATGGAGACGGTAACCCGTACGTACGCATGAACGCTACTTTCATTTCTTTTTTTTTTATATTAAATGGAATGAAATAATAATGATATAAAGGTATATTATAATTCCAGTAGGATATAATATGTAATTCCATTAATTCCATCCTTTATACATCCCACATATGGCATTAACGAATGAAATCACTTTGAGGGGGCGGTAGTCCGCACTTCCTAAAATGAAGATATCACATTTTCCCATAATGGAAACCATAAAAATATGACATAAATGAAAAATACAGAAGCTTAAGGAAAACATAAACATATTATATATCATATATAAATATAGTGACATCTTAATGGACACCTTTGAAGGTGTTAAAAGAATATTGAACAATCATCGTTTCGTGAGGCAGTAATTCACCATCCACAGGAACAGTATGTTCTTTAACCATTAAATGAAGGTGTGTGTAAGTGTAGCTCGAATACTTGACATAAAAACATCCTAGTATATTTAATATACTGGTGTTTTTACAAAATAAATGAATCAATAGAGTTTATAGGGTTGGAGAAACAAAATAAAACATAAGAACACAAGAGAGGACCCTACCTTTAAATCGGGTAACTCTCCTTGATTTGAGCTCAAAGGATTCCTTGGAAAGGATTCTGCCCAAAGTGAGGCTTAAATGATGAAGATAGGGATGTGGAGAGATGAAATGGGTAGGGGTTGTCTGAGACAAATGCTTTAGAGGTGTGGGAAAGGTGGTAGATGTTGGGGCCTTTTATAAGAGGAGAGGAGGGGAACTCTTGGAGAGTTATAAAATATTACTTTATTATATAATGATTTTCGGATTTTAAAGGTCCCAAAAGGATATATTTAGAGGATAAGGTGATAAGGTTTTGAAATCCACCAGTCCAATAGGTTTGTGACAAGTGTAGTTCTTAGATTTTAAATTAACATTTAATTTTATTTAAATCGTTAAATAATGAGGTAATCGCTGCATCATCATGGTGTCATCAATAATTTAATTTATTTAGTGTCTAAAAATTATAAAAATATATCATGATGTAGGAAAGCCTTTTAGATTTCTAATGAATATTTATAGTCAAAAATATGACTTGTATAACCCCATGTAAAAATTGTTTTAGTAAAACAAGACATGTTTGTGACATTTTAATTTTAACTTTAAATAAAAAGTTATTTATGTCATTTTCCTACCAAAGTGGCTCCATGGGGTCCCCAAGATGACCCATGGATTTTATTGGTCGAACATGACACATAAAATGAGGGTAGGACATGTGTATAGGTCATTTAATATTATTAAAACATTATTTTTACCTTAAATTATACAAATTAACTTTAATCGCGATTAATAAAACTTAAAAATTACTATTTACCAAAAATTATTTTAATCTCATTGAACCACATTTTACTTCTTAATGAAAAACATGTATGTCGGATTTTTGAAAATCAAATCACATAAGCAGCAAAGTTTCATTTAAACGAAAAATCAGTTTCTTTAACTACCACTTAGTGGTTTCACTATTCATCAAAAATTGAAGTTTTTCAGAAAAATACCAAAAATTCACCCTAAGCTATATTTGATATTCCGAATTCAAAAACGATGTCTATTTTAAAAAATTCAAAACATATAATTTGCATTAATTAATTTTATAATTAATTCCCGTTGTCAAAACAAATAGCGTGTTTTTAAGAAACAATATCTATTAAAAGATTGACACTAGTTTAAGTCCAATTTCAAAGTGAAATTAATTCCAATGACCAATATTGGATTAAATGGTAAAAATATATTATAATTGGACTTTAAAACAAATTCAAAAGATAATCAAATCATATAAATAAATTATATTAAAAAGTGATTTTGAATTAAAATACAACATTTTTCACTATTCATTAAAAAATGAACTTTATCGGATAAATACTAAAAATTTACACAATGTAAATTTTGATGTCCCGATTCTAAAGAAGAATTTTATTTGGTCCAATATAACATATGAAAATGTCAAAAAGTGGATTTAAAAAGCATTCGCCATCAAAAGGTGGTTAATCGACCTTTTAATGAATATTAGAATATTTACGCTTAAAATTGGATTCATTCAAATTTTAAGCCTCTAACATTTATTGGATAAAAGTAAAAATATTTGAAAAACATATATAATCATTTTGTAGTTAGTTACGTTCATTCTCGCCATTACAACGGCTAGGCGTTAACTACCATTTAAAATAATATTATATTATTATTAGAGTGCAACGTATGATTCCCAAGAAACTCGTTGTTGCGTATTGGGTACGCCATCGAGCATAGCGTCCCCTTTAACGTAATATTAATATTTCATTCACAAATATGGATAAATATGAAAATTTCATATTCTTTATTTACCTGGGGTGTTACATCTTTCCCCCCTTTTGGGAATTGTGTCCTCGTAATATTTAAAATTGGGCTTGGAAACTTCATTGAAAATCCCACATCAGAACAAGAGTCAGTAAAACTATCACTTTAAAATAAATAAAGAGAATTACAAAGGTCACCCGAGTTAACCCATACTAGGATTCCATGTAGAAAAAACAAAGGGTCATGTTCTGAGGGAGAGTGATAGTAAACATGTCTAGGAGAAAGTTAACCATAAGGAAATCACAAACTTGTAGTGGGTTAAACGATATTCGATTCCTCAGTTGGAAAAGTTAATAGACAACATTTTTGTTTTAAGTTACTTTTCATTGATGAATTTATTTTTGATCTTAAGGAAACATACTTACTTGTCGTGTAGACTCTCATCTCCTACTAGATTTCTTACACAAACTCATATTTTCTCCAAAATACAAGTATTTAGGATGACTTTCTAATATTAAGAGAGCTATAATCAACTTCTATAGAATCACCTAATCCACAAAAGAGAACTATATACATCCCATGTATTTAGAACTTAACCAAAACTGAAACAAAAAAGGTAAGAACAATATCAGATAATCCACAAATGGATAATCCTTTATAAAAAAGAAAATCTATTCTTAATCTCCAAAAATTGTCCAACAAAACCCAAAGTTCAACGAAGACCATTAAATAAAAAATTTGTCCATAAAATTCTTCAAAGTAAACCAAACCAAGATTGAAACCCAAATATTTGAAGGATTTAATCACATAGTCTTCCAAGGTACAAAATAACATCAATCACTCTTAAAGTCTCATATTGAAAAGTAATTAACCTAATCACATATCCTCCATGATAGGTTAATAATTCCCATAGATAACCCAAAATCATCTTACTATTAATTCATAAAATAATCTAACTAAAAAGAATAAGTCATACTAACCAGGGACTTCACGTAGGCCAGTGGTAGGCAATAAATACTTGTCACACTTTGGGTGTGGGTTCGATTCCTGCAGCTTTGTCCGACGCGACGGGTTGTCACACGGTCTGCGTGTTGTTCTTTTTCCAAAACTATATAATTCTTAAAAAATTCCCCAAAACGAGATAAAATCTTTAAAAATAATCATAACATATTTTAACCTCAAGTTTATCTCATTCCTTTCATTTTCCATCATATCATAGAGTAACCCATAATTTCTTAAAAAGTAAGAATCATATAAACCCTAATGGTTACCTTTATAATTATTACCTGAACTTCCACATCGATTGGTCATATCTAACATGATGCATTACAGAACATACCAAGGTTCATGTGGTTGATCATGACTCCGTGATAGTTGGTTTAGAACAACCACGAGATTTCTCATTGAATCCCCCATTTCATCCAATCTCTTAATCAGAGAACCACCATAGTTTCCTTCAAACCCATTGTCACTTTGGTGCCTACTAGATCCATCCATTTACTAAAAACAGAAATGTCAAAGTGAGTATATCAACAAAACCATAATGTACTAATGAGGAAGATAAACACTAAGATATACTTACTCATTCACTTTATCTAAAACTAGGACTCTTTCTAAAATCCTATCTATTATGGTAATTTCACTTATTCTTAGAGAATACACTAACCTCTAAAGTTATCTAAACCGACCTCTGATACCAACTATAAGTCCCCGACCTTAAACCTTACTTAATATTGAATTAAATGAATAATTCACATAGAGGATATTTTCAGGTTTAGAGTTTTAGAGAATTATGACATAACTATTACATCTCAAATGATTAGAAAGTATACACTTCTACTAAGTTTCCATAAAAAAACTCTTAAAAGAAACATGTCTAGTTCCATGTTTTAGATAGCATGTCTTTCCTTCATCCCATCCTTGATCCTATTCATCTTTAAGTCCTTTGTAAAACATTTCAAAAACTTGGGATGAGCATAAAAAGCTATGTAAGGGATAAAAAATATGGAAAGGAAACATGAATACATGTATACATAAGAATCAATGAAATCATACTTTACTAATAAAACATAAGCACTTTAATATACCTCATCAAATCATGAATAAAACATAGAAATCATAAGGCATAAAGGTAACTTGAGGCATTCATAACATTATTACGTAGGGAGTAACCCTCTTGGTTACTTTTGGAATACCCATCACAGTATATTAACTAAATCTCTTCGGAGAAACCTTAATGTTTAACTCCTTCGCGTTACCCAATGCATTGGAGAGCAATATCGGGCTCACCCACCCTTAGTTTATCACGGAACCACCCGTCTTCATAATAATGCCCAAGAACCATAAAAAAATCATAGCACATAACTTAATCATAAAGGAAAGATAACATTCCCACATTACAATAACAATATAACATTTTATGATATTAAAATAATGAATCGATTAAAAAAAACCATTTTCAAAACCATTTAAAACATTTAATAAAGAGATTTTTGAATCAAAGTGTCCCATACCACCTTGAAGATTTTAACATTTTAAACCATTAATATCCATATAAATAAATCCTTAAAACCATTTTGAAAAAAATTATATTAATAAGAACAAATCATTAAAACATTTTAAGTGATATTTTGGTTAAAGGGTTTTTACCAAAATTAGAGACACTTGAATACAATAATTGAGGAATAACATTAAATCAGAACTTTATAATACCATAAGAATAAATGGATTCATGATATAATATTCCAAAGGACAGTATATACACCATATAAGAGTGAATTGGTGCATAACAACAATGAAGTCTCAATAGAAATGTAAAATGTGATGAAATCCCTTATAAAGAAGGTATCCTTAAATTAAAGATAAACCAATCTCAAAATTATGTGTGACAAATATAACTACACCCAATATAAGTGAATATTAAGTGTAAAACAATAAAAAGGTCATTCACACATATTCAAAGGATGACATATTCAATAACTACATGTTGAACCCAAAGAAATCGAAATGGGGTTAAAAAGTTCCCTTGGTAAAATTCGACAGCCTAACGGCATCACTTCAAAATTCAGAAAATGAGTTGATGAGAGATAAAAATGGTATCTCATCACTTTTAAATAAAATTTACATCAATAAGGATATAGAATAACATATCCCAACATAATAGTATGTTAATTAAAAGACATAACAAAAGAAGTCTTTTAAAAAGAGGAGGGTGAAAGGTTACCTTACCGACTTGGGTAACTTTCAAAACGTACACCCCATTGAAGAAGTGTCCTAAAATTAATATGTAAATACCAATAAATGTAATTATATTACAAAAGGAGAATAATAATGGTCAGTACATACACCAATCCAAGGAAATGGTGGCAAATGTAGCATAAATCTCACAGGAATAAAAGTGAGATGAAAAATCCCTTACGAAAACTCGGTAGCCTAATGACGCCACTTAAAACTTCAAAAATGGATTTATGAGATCAAATAGGGTATCTAATCATATTAAAATAAAATTTATAGCAAGAGGAATATAAAATAACATCCCCCAACATAACAAAGAGGTGCTTAAAAGAAGTGACATAAAGGAGAGTACTTAAAAAGAAAGGGAGGGGTAAGATCCCATACCTCGTGTCTGACATGACTCGATCGTTCTTTAATCTCATGAATAATAAAATTTGGTAAATTTATAATTTCTTAATGAAATCCTTTATGTATTATTATTCAGTTCATACCACATATTATAATGTTATAATAATTGGTTAATAAAGTGAGTTCATATCAGACGTTTTTGTTGATGTTCGGTACATGAGTAAAAAATTGAACTTGTTGGAAAAGAATTTTCCATGAAGTTATAGGTACATCATATCCAGTATAGTATTGATGTATTAAATATCATATATATCCCTTATATATTCATTTTATACTATTCCATAACATTTGGAGATAAAAAATTAAAAGCACCGTTCATGGAGACGGTAGGCCGTACGTACGCATGAACGTTACTTTCTTTTTTTGTCATATTAATGGAATTAAAACAAAATGAGATATATATATATATATATATAATATAATTCCATAATTATATACATAATTTAGATGTAATATATTACATATATATCCATTATATATATGTACTTATGATAGTACATAACATTTGGAGATAAGAAATGAAATGTACCGTTCATGGAGACAGTAAGCCGTACGTACGCATGAACGCTACTTTCATTTATTTTTTTTATATTAAATGGAATGAAATAATAATGATATAAAGGTATATTATAATTCCAGTATTATATCATATGTAATAACATTAATTCCATCCTTTATAATTTCCACATATGGCATTAACGAATCAAATCACTTTGAGGGGGCAGTAGTCCGCACTTTCTAAAATGAAGATATCACATTTACCCATAATGGAAACCATAAAGGTATGAAATAAATGAAAAATACAGAAGATTAAGGAAAACATAAACATATTATATATCATATATAAATATAGTGACATCTTAATGGACACCTTTGAAGGTGTTAAAAGAATATTGAACAATCATCGTTTCATGAGGCAGTAATTCGCCATCCACAGAAACAGTATGTTTTTTAATCATTAGACGAAGGTGTGTGTAAGTGTATCTCGAATCCTTCACATAAAAACATCCTAGTATATTTAAGATACTTGTGTTTTTACATAAGAAAGTAATGAAAAGAGTTTAGAGGGTTGGAGAAGAAAAATAAAACATAAGAACACAAGAGAAGACACTACCTTTAAATCGGGTAACTCTCTTTGATTTGAGCTCAAAGGCTTCCTTGGAAAGGATTCTGCCCAAAGTGAGGCTTCAATGATGAAGAGAGGGACGTGAAGAAATTAAATGGGCAGGGGTTGGCCGAGCCAAATGCTTGAGAGGTGTGGGTAAGGTGGAAGATGTGGGGACCTTTTATAAGAGGAGAGGAGGGGCACTCTTGGAAAGTTATAAAATATTACTTTATTATATAATGATTTTCGGAATTTAAAGGTCCCAAAAGGATATATTTAGAGGATAAGGTGATAAGGTTTCGAAATCCACCCATCCAATAGGTTTTTGACAAGTGTAGGTCTTATATTTTAAATTATCTTTTCATTTTATTTAAATCGTTAAATAATGAGGTAATCACTGCATCATCATGGTGTCATAAATAATTTAATTTATTTAGTGTCTAAAAATTATAAAAAAATATCATGATGTAGGAAATATTTTTAGATGTTTAATTAATATTTATAGTAAAAAATATTACTTTTATAACCCCATGTAAAAATTGTTTTAGTAAAACAACACATGTTTGTGACATTTTAATTTTAACTTTAAATAAAAAGTTATTTATGTCATTTTCCTACCAAAGTGGCTCCATGGGGTCCCCAAGTTGACCCATGGATTGTATCGGACGGCCATGACACATAAAATGAGGGTAGGACATGTTTCTAGGTCATTTCATATTATTAAAACATTATTTTTACCTTAAATTACACTAATTAACTTTAATCGCGATTAATAAAACATAAAAATTACTATTCACCAAAAATTATTTTAATCTCATTGAACCACATTTTACTTCTTAATGACAACCATGTATGTCGTATTTTTAAAAATCAAATCACAGAAGTGGCAAAGTTTCATTTAAACGAAAAATCAGTTTCTTTAACTACCACTTAGTGGTTTCACTATTCATCAGAAATTGATGTTTTTCAGAAAAATACAAAAAATTCACCATAAGATATATTTGATATTCCGAATTCAAAAATGATGTATATTTTAAAAAATTCAAAACATATACGTTTCATTAATTAATTTAATAAATAATTCCCGCTATCAAAACAAATAGCGTGTTTTTAAGAAACAATATCTATTAAAAGATTGACACTAGTTTAAGTCCAATTTCAAAGTGAAATTAATTCCAATGACCAATATTGGATTAAATGGTAAAAATATATTATAATTTAACTTTAGAACCAATTCAAAATATAATCTAATCATATAAATAAATTATATAAAAAAGAGGTTTTGAATTAAAATACAACATTTTTCACTATTCATTAAAAAAATGAACTTTATCGGATAAATACCAAAAATTTACACAATGTAAATTTTGATGTCCCGATTCTAAAGAAGAATTTTATTTGGTCCAATATAACATATGAAAATGTAAAAAAGTGTATTTAAAAAGTGTTCGCCATCAAAAGGTGGTTAATCGACCTTTTAATGAATATTAGAATATTTACGCTTAAAATTGGATTCATTCACATTTTAAGCCTCTAACATTTATTGGATAAAAGTAAAAATATTTGACAAACATATATAATAATTTTGTAGTTATTTCTGTTCATTACCTCCATTACAATGACTAGGCGTTAACTACCTTTTAAAATAATATTATATTATTATTATAGTGCAACGTAATATTCCCAAGAAACTCATTGTTGTGTATTGGGTACGCCATCGAGCATAGCGTCCCATTTAAATTAATATTAATATTTTATTCAAGAATATGGATAAATATGAAAATGTCATATTCTTTATTTACCTGGGGTGTTACATCTTTCATATGTCATTATAGGCATTATGAGTTCATTGTGATGTTGTAAAAAGTTACAAACACTCTAGCCATGTTTTTGGGACTGATGAATGTAGTGTTCAGTCGGTTTCTAGACTAGTTTTTTTGTCTTTATAAAAAAATCATTGCGTTCTGTTAGTCAAATGAGTAGTACACATAGCATCATTGATCTATTTTGTGAGTTATATATAACTACTATTCATTCATAAAGCTATCAAATTGTGAGTTTTGGGACCATGAGCTTTGTTTATTGGGACATGTCTTGTCTCAAAATGGGCTATCCATAGATCTTGTGATGATATAGGTAGTTATTTATTGGGAATCCATTGGGAGTTTTGTGGAAGTTTGATGTTTCTTTAGTCTTGTTGGTTACTATTGGAGGTTTATTCCAGACTTTTCTCAGATAGTGACTCTTATAAAAACCTTGACTAGAATGGATTTTATATTCATGTGGACTGACTAATTTCAGGATGATTTTTGAGTATTTGAAATAGAATATTTTTAGTGCTCTTATCCTCCAGTTTCATGGGGAGGGAAATGTGTTTGAGGTTTTTTGTGACACTTCACGTACTATCTTGGGTTGTGTTCTAATTCAGTAGAGGGTAGTTATCTATTATGGGTCTTAACATTTATGACCTCATGAATGAAACTATTTTACCACCCATAATTTTAAGCTTATTTTGGTTGTGTTCACACTAAATTTTTCATGATAGTATCTTATCAATGATCATTTTGTGGTCTTTATAGATTAGAAGAGATTAAAGTATGTCTTCTCCTAGTGTGACTAGAATTTTTAAAAACATTAGTGGATACAATTATTAATATATTATGAAATTAATATTTCATATACACTCAGTAAAGGGAATGTTGTGGAAGATTAATTGAGAAAGAAGTGATGTGGTAGTGATGTGAGTGATTTTGGAGTCTCTTGGAGGGTAATAGAAGAGTTAGTTGTGATTCAACTTGATATGGGGAAGTTGATGGTAGAGGGTGACTTTATCATATGATAGTGTACCCATATTTAGTGAATTTTTAGGAAAGTTAAAAATGGGAGATTCTTTGTTAGAGGTTTGGTGTGATCCATTTGTTTGTAGTGATTCCCCCAAGGGATAGTTTGAGGATGGACAACATCAGATGTTATTTTAAAGGAATATTTTCATTTCTTTAGGGATGAATTATGTTTTTCTCAGTGAGTTTAAAAATTATCCCTTAGTGGTACATCCTAGTTTAATTAATATGTATCATTATCTAAGAGGATATTTTTGGTTCATGGTATGAAAAGGTTAGCTACATAGTTTTTTTCTTGATGTTTAGTCTACCAGAAGATGGAAGTTATGCATAATGTTCCTAGTGGTTTTCTTCAACTTCTTGATGTTCCCCAATGGAAGTTGGAGGATATATCGATGGAATTAATCACCAGTTTTCCTAGATCCCAGGGAGTTTATGATGATATATAGGTGATCATGGAATGATTTATGAATTAAAATCACTTCTTAGCAATTAAGGAGTTAATCTAAGTAGAGGGTTTGTTGAGGTAGTATATAGAGGAGGTGGCGAGGCTTCATGGGGTTCTAAAGATTACCATATCTCATTTTGGTCCTCATTTTTCCTCTTGGGTGTAGAGAGGAATTCATCATGTTTTCATCTATCAATTATTCCTTAGAACCACATTTCATCCACAAAAATACTACCATATAGAGTGGAATATCCAAACTTCATAGGTAAAGTTTGATTCTTGTATTCTAGATTTTGGAGGTTTATGGGTGAGACAACTACCCTTGGTGGAGTTTTCTTAACATAATAGTTTTCAATCAACCACTAATATTGATCCATTTGAATTAATATATGGGTAAAACTTCCAATATCCACTACACTATACTAAGGTTAGATATTCAGCTATTCTTAGACCAAAATTAGTACAGAGTATGATACAGAAGGTAGGAGTGATTCACGATAAGATTAAGGAATAACATGATCATCAAAAGTCCTATTCTAATCAAATTAGGATGCCTCTAGAATTTTATTTCAGAGATTACATGTTCATTAATGTGTCTTCTCATCATGGGTAGTGAATTTTCAGTGAGGGGAGTAATATTTCACCTCGATTCATTATTCCATTCGAGGTTTTAACAGTTGTTAGACCAGTGGTATATCAATTAGCACTTTCCTTATAGATAAGAGAAGTACATAATGTCTTCTATGTATTAAAACATCACTATTATATTCATGATGATTAAAACATCCTAAATTTGGGTGAGATATATGCTAGTGATGATGAAAACTTTAAGGAATAATCAATCAAGATTCAATACCATCAGAAGAAGGTGTTTCACAAGTATGTTATTCCTTTAGTTAGTGTCCTTTAGCAGAACCATGGTGTATAGTAGAGCACTTAGGATCATGATTTATAGATGAATACTTAATATCCCAAGTTTTTTTGATGATTTTTTTATCATATTTGTGTGGAATTTAAGACCTTTTCTTATTTTATGAGATGATTATTGATGTTTCATACTTATATTATCCTTCCTTATGTTATGGAGGGTATGTTTTGTTTTAGTGAGATCCTTGAGTGGTATCTTATAGGTTGGTTATTTAGAACCATTTTCATTCTTCTCAGGTTGGTTTTAAATTCTGAAGGATGAGATTTTAATGAGATGTATTTTATGGAAGTTCCTAGTTTTATGAATCCGTTCCTTTTTGTTTTCTTGGGGGCTTGGAGGTACCAAAAATAAGTTCAGAGGTGTTTTTGGTGGCTATAGGTATGTTTTGGCCATCTTAAGGACCACCATTCTATATATGTGGGTGTGGTTCTATTCATGGTGAATCTCACCAAATCTAATGGCATGAGGATAATTGTGGAGTTAGCTATTTGGTACAAGGGTGCACTATGTTTAGTAAAATGGCCTGACCATTTCTGATGGCGTTACATCTTGATTTCTATACCCATGAAAAAACTAAGGGAAAACAGCTCGAGAATCCCATTTTGATGGGTTTGGTGGAACATAGAGAAGGATGAACTTATCATGGATCTCAATGAGTCATGTTATTGGAAACAATGGGGGGGGGGTAATAGGTGAAATGACTAAGGACTTCTCCCTACACCGTGGAGGGATGAGAAAGGAATGAAACATGGTAGAGTTGAGTGGAGTGAGAGGATATAGGAAATAAATAGGAAAATTCCACCATGTTTTAGCCTAGTGAATGATGGTGGTAAAATATTTTAAGTGGGGTTTTAAATTTTTCATAATGCTTGTGGAGATATGGAATTTCAAATACTTTAAATTTCGGATATACTCTTTGAATGGAGGAACTATGGTATGGAGGAAGATCACTTTGACATAGAGGAGGCTTTTAAAACATCCTTTATAAATAGATTATTTAATTATCATTGTTTTGATCATAATATCTACTCTCTTAAAGTCTAGTTGATTCATAGGATTCTCATCACTCTCCATTTTCACTCTTCAGAGTGTAAACATTTAGTTTAACTATATCAAAGTCTTATAAATCAAGGTACTATCTATATAAAACTCATATTCATTCCCCAAATTCTTCTTATTTTTGGAAGTTACTTTTGGTACTATTCCACTTTTTTGGGATAAAAATAGAGCAAGACTTAATGGTTTCTTTCCATGGATAGGTTTTGATGAGTCTTCCTTCAATTTTGGTGTTGTTTCATTTAGTCGTGGTTAATCTTTGATATCCTGTTCTTGATTGAAGAATGATGAACTTATAATAAAATAAGGGGATCAATTAATTCTTATTTTATATAAGTGTATGTGTGGTATTATCATGCTATAATATTTTTGGTAGTGATGGAATCAACATAATGAAAATATTAATATAATAATTAAAAGAATAATTATTTGAGGATCTGGGTTTTTGTTATCACATATGCTTTATGCTATTTGTTATTTACTTTTGATTTGTTAGATAGTGTGCAATATATATGATATTTATAGTATTTTTGGTTAGCATGTTTAATATTATTTTAATTTTATAAATAATTTAAATATGAAATTATAATGAAATGACTAAAGAAAGTGGAAATTAAATTGATGAATATTCTTTGTTTATTTTGATGAAACATGGAAGTAGGGATAAAAATATGTTTATATTGATTCAAATATGTTATTTTACTAATTTTTTATAGGTTGTTTGATTATGAAAACATATACATAATGAATTAGTTAATTAAATATGAGAATTTAAATAGCTATTTGTTAAAGATAATTATTTGGGTATGAGTGGGATTATTCTTGTTTAATAAAGGCTTAAATTAATTGGTTTTATGTCCTTAGTTACCCTGTGAGTGTATTATGATGAAAATAATTTTGTTCCTTTGTATGTATAATCTAATGAATTAGATACTTTTTATGTTTTATTGATAAAGTTGTGTGGTTGTACTATTTGGTGAGAAATGAATTAAATGTAATTGTAGTTGTGGTTGATGTAGGTGATGATAATATTGATTATATTATACGTTACAGTGTCAAGGATGACACCAGAGTAGTTAGAAGATGTTAAGATCTAGTCTCACTTGTTGATTATTTATTGATTCTTATTTGATGGGGAATTTATAGATTATCATTTTATATGGTTCCAAACTACATGAAATAGTTTAACTCTATGTCATAATTGAGAATAATCAAGTAATTATGGTTTTTAATGAAATTATCTTGTAATATAAAAGAGTTAATCTCAAAAATTAACTCAAAATAATATTAATTAACGGATACATAATTAATTAATATTGAATTTTATGCTTATATTAATTTTTAGATATAGAACTTAAAAATGGAATCTGGGTGTCTTTTGTGATGATAACTATATATGATTCTAAGGCTAGGTAGTTTCCCTTTGTGTGGATTATATACCCTTAGTTCTAGTCACCAACCCGTGACTTATTAGAGGTGGAATCTGGGTGTTATTATCTTTCTCCCTTCACTACTGGATTGAGAGGGGTACCTTTAGAGGGGGTTCATGATAGTTATTATAAAGACCCATACTTTACATACATTGTTATTACTTAAAAATTGAAGCGTACATATTACAACATATAACAAAACCATGAAAGGACCGTATAGGTATAGTGTCTTTAGAAACTGGGAAACATAAACAACTAGTTCATAAAGCGTCTACACTGTCTCCCATTTATTTCATCATATATATAGTCCCTTTTGGCATATCTTACTTAATAAGCTTCTTCCTGACCTGGGGAAAGAAAACATACAAAAGGGTGAGCTCAAATGCTCAGTAAGGGTAAACAAAAGAAATATCAATCACATCATATTCATAAGAACATAACATTTTGGAAATATTAACCTGCAAAAGAGAGCATAATTTCATAACATGGGATAAATCATAGTAGTGAAATGAAATCCCAATAATCATAACTTAAAACATGAAACTTTTTGGCATATACACATAATTATAGAGAATCATTTATTATTAGTCAAGACTCATTGCCAAGACTATCTTAGTGGAAAAAGTCCATTTCTGAACTGAGTTCACTCCTCATTTCAGTCCTATTTCATAGAACTGGTATAACCTGCCGTTCCAGCCATGTCTATCTCATGAGATATAAAATCTTTACCCAATGCATTGTAGGGAGATATAGGTCTTACCCATCTTATAATGATACCATTCTTATGTGTGCCACAAAATCATAAACCATACATCATAGCATAACCCATGTAATAAAAATGGGAATCTTAAACATCATGACATCATAAAAAAATTCATATAAGATAAAGGAATTCATAAAAATATTTCCATCACAACATAATCAAATCAATGTAATAATAGGGATAGAAACATAACCCTATATTATCTTAGATGGAAAATAATTTTGATAAAACACTTGAACTCCATTCTTGAGGAAAATATCCTTTCTACTTAAAAAACCTTTTCCTTTATTAACATGTCATACAATTTTAAACTAAAAGAAGTTGATTAAAAATAAACTTGAAAACTTGTAAAGGAAGATTCTTTGAAATAATGTTTTAAAAATCCATTCATGCCGTATAAGTTAAAAAACATTCTTCTCGTACTTTTGTCAGAAAAGTCAAAAAGTACCTCATATGAAAAACGACAAAAGATTCCTTTCATATCTTTTACTAAAAACTCACCGAAGGGTAAAATTGTATTTAAACAATTGTAGGTGTATGGAAACAATATTAAATATTGAGTAAACATGGATGTGGATGATAAAATACACCCCAGTAAATACCAAAGTATAAACAATCTCGGATAAAATGAGATTGTGATATTTTCCCTTACCTTAGGTCCGATTTTCCTCGTAAGTGTCCAAAACTCCTGTATAATGATTTAAATAATGTTATTGAATTATTAAAGAATCATAATTATTGTTATGATATCATATATGGTCATATTCTTAGCTTTTTAGTAGTAATATTTCATTGCTACTTGTTATTCGGGTGTTTATAACTTTTTGTTCTTCTGCGTGTTTTGTCGAATAAATTCTTATTCTTATCTTTAGGTTATAGATACATCATTTATAGAATGTTATTAATGTACTATATATCATATTTACTCATTCAATTCATTTATATAATCATTATGCAATGAAGATCATGTAGAACGAATCACATCACATCGTGGAGACAGTATTCCGTACGTACGCACGAGCGATGATATCGTTCCCATGATCGTGGAATTGTATTGGAGTGTATGTATACTATTCAAGAATAAATATCACTTTACAATAATCATATATAGTAATTATTTACACCATTATACCCATCCAAGTAAGTTGGTGGGGGAAAATAGATTACACCATGGTGTGGAGACGGTATTCCGTACGTACGCACGCGCGATGATTTCGTTTTCTGTAGGATGGATAGATGTTGAAATAGGGTTGTTTCATACTTATAATAACATATCAGTATATGAGTTATACTGATGTTATTACTTCATAATGAAACAGCTAAAGGAGAAGAAGTTGAATAAGAAAGAATTTGGAAAGGATCGGTAATGGATATTACCTCGTTTTCACGCGCCTCTTCTTAACCTCCTCTTAGGGAACTAGGGTTGGACATTGAAGAAGACCAGAACCTCTAGGATGATTCTAGGGAAGTGGGGAAGTGAAATGGGAAGGGTTTGGCCGAGCATGAAGGCTCAAATCAGTGTGAGGAGGAGAGGGAGGAGGTGCCCTTTTATAAGGGAGGAGAGGGGAACCTTTGGAAATATAAGAAATATTAGTTTATATTAAATCCCAACCCCACTTAAAAACATCCAAAATGACTCATATCCGAATATTAGATGATATAGGGTTGTAATATCATCAAAAAATAAAATTTAGACATGTTAGGAATTTATTTTAAACATTATCAAATTGATTTATCCTTATTTATCAATTTAATTTTATAATATTCGAAATTTTAAATTATTATTAATAATTACATATGTGTTGTGAATTTTCCATAATTTGACACTTTATGACATTGTCGACCATATAAATTTTAATTTATAATTTTTAAAAATTTTTGTGATTTTTAAACAATTTTATAATATGTTATTTTTATAAAATAACAATAGTGTCAATTTTGAAACTATTCATTTATTTGAATTTAAATAAAATATATACCGAGGATATGTTCGAACTAAAAGATTTAATAGATTAATAAAATGTCATATGTATCTAGAAAATTAGTGGAGAACATTAAATAGTGCATATAATCATTATTTTAATATTTTTAAAACCATTTATTTGATATTTTAATTAATAAAATAATTTCAACATCACTATTGTGTCATAATTAATGATAATTATTTAATCCCTAAAAATTATAAATAAATTCCTATGACGTAGATAATTGTATTATATTTCTGTAGGCTATTAATGTTCGCATTTTCATTAAGTATATCACCAAATTAAAATTATTATACTTATAAGATTTAAGAAAGTGACATGTTGTCACATTCTTTGGTTTTAATAATAATTAAATTATTTTCATGGACAAAAGTCTATTAAATGAAT
This sequence comes from Viscum album, assembly GCA_963277665.1. Lineage (NCBI taxonomy): Eukaryota > Viridiplantae > Streptophyta > Magnoliopsida > Santalales > Viscaceae > Viscum > Viscum album. Next base: position 521,830,595 of record OY728141.1, read on the forward strand.
CTAATCCGACCCTTTGGTGATATGGGTAGACTTTTAGTCATCCAATAGGATTTTGGCAGGTGTTAGGGTAATTTTATAATCTTATATTTACCCTTAATTACCCGATTTACCTTTAACTTTTGTAAATAAAATTTACCGTAGTTACTATTCATAATTCCCAAAAATAAAAAGTAGCCTATTAACATAATTTAGACCAACTGATTATGAATATGGAATCTATTTTTCAAAATTCAAAACATATAAGTTGCAGTAATTAATTTAAAATAAATCCCGTTGTAAAGAAAACCGGTTTTAGAAGTTAAAACATTGCCAAAGATTGAAATGTTTTTATCTATGAATTCAATGTGAAATTAATTCTAATGATATACATTATATTAAATGGTAAAAATATATTCTATATATAATTTAAAACCATTTAATATTATAATTTAACCATATAAATTATCTCAATGAAAAAGTTTTTTTAAATTAAAAATTAGCGTATTTTTACTATTCATCAAAATATGAAAGTTATCAGAAAATATAAAAAATTTATCCAAAGTAAATTTCTATATCCTGATTCAAAATAATAATTTTATTTTGTCCAATTGAACATATAAATGTTTCAAAAACTATATTTAATGTGGGTGCGCCATCAAAAGGCGGCAAAACTGCATTTTTTGATAAATACTTATTTTACCTAAAAAAAAATTATTTTGTTCTCTTACCATGTTCTAGGAAATGTGTAAGATGAATAATAAAGTTGTAAAATTTAAAATTCAGTTAATAATATTCATAAAGGCTAGTTTATAATATTATAATAATATATCGTTGTTTAGTGGAACTCGGTATTGCGTACTACACACGCTATCGAGGAAGGTCGCGATTGCGTGTAGCAAAAGATTCCTTTGATGATTTATATAACATTAAAACAAAATATTTCTCAAAAAAGTCTTAGGTGTTACATTCTAACCCCCTTAAAATGAATTTCGCCCTCGAAATTTGTCACTTTGTAACAAACAGATGAAGATACCTCTCTCTCATCATATCCTCAAGCTCCCATGTAGCTTCTTCTAATTGGTGGTTTCTCCATAAAACCTTCACCAAGAGAGTGGTCTTGTTTCGTAGGAATTTTTCGCTACAATACAGAATCTCTATCGGTTGTTCTTCATAGGAATGATCTTGCTCCAGCGGTATAACTTCTGAGCTGAGTACATGTGAAGGATCAGGTATGTACTTTCTCCGGAGAGATACATGGAACACATCGTGAACTTGAGAGAGATTCAGTGGAAGCTCCAATCGATATGCTACCTTCCCAACACGATCCAGTATTTCGAAAGGATCGATATATCTAGGGCTTAACTTCCCCTTCATTCCAAATCTCATGACCCTCTTCCAGGGAGATATTCGTAAGAACAATTTATCACCCACTTCAAACTCTAGGTCTTTTCTTCAGTTGTCCGCATAACTTTTCTATCGACTCTGATATGCTCTTATGTGTTGTTGAATAGATCGGACCTTTTCTACCATCTCATCAACAATATCAGGTCCTAATAGCTTTCTTTCCCTAACTTCATCCCAGCAAGTTGGAGTCCTGCATTTCTTTCCATAGAGAGCTTCATAAGGAGCCATCTGAATACTTGAGTGAAATCTATTATTATAAGAAAATTCCACCAAATGTAGGTGTTGATCCCAACCACCTTTGAAATCCATAGAGCAAGCTCTCAACATATCTTCTAGAGTTTGAATTGTTCTCTCAGACTGACCATCTATCTGAGGATGATAAGCAGTGCTGAAACTCAACTCTGTATCCAGAGTATGCTGAAGACGTCGCCAGAACTTTGAGGTAAACCTCAGATCCCGATCAGATATAATAGAAAGTGGTACTCCATGCAATCTTACCACTTCCTTTACATATATCCTAGCAAGATGATCCAGAGATAAATCCTCTCTAATAGCGATGAAGTGTGCAGACTTTGTAAGACGATCAACTATGACGTAGATAGCATTATATCCTTTAGATGTTTTAGAAAGTCCTGTGACAAAGTCCATAGTGATGTTTTCCCATTTCCATTCGGGTATGGGTAATGGTTGTAACATCCCCTTAGACTTCTGTCTCTCAGCTTTAACTTGCTGAAAAACCAAGCATCGAGAGACATATTCAGCAACATCTCTTTTCATGCCATCCCACCAGAATTACTCTTTCAGGTCCCTATAAATCTTCACGCTTCCAGGATGAATAGAGAATGAAGAACTATGAGCCTCATCCAACAGCTCCTTCTTTAATTCGGGGATGGGAGGAACACAAACCCGATTCCTGAACATTATTATCCCATCACAATCAAGGTTGAATTCAGGAACATTTCTCACCTTCTTTTGTAACTCGACATCTTCTTTCTGTGCCTCTTTAATCTTCACATGTATAGATGGTTGAACATTCATTTGAGAAAGATATGATTTTCCCCCTTCCATTATAATTCCAAGATCCATCCTTTGTAAATCCATAAATATTGGATCTTTTGTGATCCTCATCATGGATAAACTAGCATGGTCTTGTCGACCTAATGCATCTTCCACCTTGTTTGGTTTCCCAGGGTGGTAATGAATTGAGCAGTTGTAATCCTTAATCAGCTCTAACCATCTTCTTTGGCGCATATTCAGCTCCTTTTTTGTGAAAATATACTTTAAAATTTTATGATCAGTATAAATATCACACCTTTCACCATAAAGGTAATGCCTCCAATATTTAATGCAAAGATTACTGTAGCTAACTCCAAATCATGAGTTGGGTAATTTTTCTCATGGATTTTCAACTATCATGAGGCATAAGCTATCACCATATCATTTTACATGAGAACACATCCCAGTCCCTTCTTGGATGCATCAATGTAGATCAAAAACCTTTCTCCACTACAAGGCAATGTGAGCACAGGTGCACTGGATAACCTTCTTTTCAACTCTTTGAAATTCTCTTCACATTCCTCTGTCTAGACAATCTTAACTCCTTTCCGAGTCAACTTGGTGAGTGGATCAGATAATTGTGAAAATCTTCCACAAAACGTCGATAATATCCAGCCAAACCAAGAAAACTTTGGATCTCAGTTACTGTTGTTGGTCTCGACCATCTTTCGATAACCTCCGTTTTTTATGGATCCATAGATATCCCCTCTTTTGAGATTATGTGACCCAAAAATGAAACTCTTTGAAGCCAAAATTCACACTTGGCAAATTTGGCATAAATCTTCTCCTTTATCAGGGTCTTCAATATAATTCTCAAGTGATCTTCATGTTCTTCCTTGCTCTTTAAATAAACAAGAATATCGTCTATAAAGACTACCACAAACTGATCAATATAGTCTCTAAAGACTCTATTCATCAGATCCATGAAGATAGCAGGGGAATTAGTAAGACCAAATGGCATCACTATAAATTTATAGTGTCCATACCTTGTACGGAAAGCCGCCTTTGGTATATCCTCCCTTTTGAACCTTAATTGGTGATACCCTGAACAAAGATCAATCTTGGAAAAGTATTAAGGTCCTCATAGTTGGTCAAATAATTCATCAATGCATGGGAGAGGATATTTTTTCTTGATAGTGATCTTGTTAAGTTCTCAATAATCAATGTAGAGTCTCATTGATCCATCTTTCTTCTTAACAAACAGAAGAGGTTCTCCCCAAGGTGACGCACTAGGGCGTATGAATCCTTTATCAATATTCTCTTGGAGTTGCTTCTTCAATTCCTGCAACTAAATTGGGGCCATTCTATAAGGTGTCTTTGAAATAGGCAAAGCACCCGGTACGAGTTCTATTGAAAACTCAACTTCACGATTTGGTGGAAGACCCGACAATTCCTTAGTAAAGACATCATCAAACTCCCGTACAATGGGAATATTCTTAATTGTGAGTTTCTCACCAACCATTTGAGATAAATAACATTCATTAAGTGGAATCAAGACCCATAAGATGGAAGAAATTTCCACTGGAAGGTTATGTTCATCCTTTCATCGATAGACGATCATTGATTGATCTGGAATATGAAATGTGACTTCCCTTCTTTGGCAATTGATATGAGCTCCATATAAATAAAGACAATCCATTCCAAGAATCACATCAAATTCCACTATAGGAAGGATCACAAGATTTGCAAGAAGCACTTTCCCACAAACTTCAATCTGAGAAGAATTATAAACTTTTGATGAGACTGTTGTGCCATTAGGGGTTGTCATAGCTAACTAAACATCTAATTGTTGAGGTAATACGGTGATATCATTAGAAAATTATTCAGAAATAAAGGAGTGGGTGGATCCAGAATCAAATAAAACATTTTCTACTTTAGAGTGGATGGAAAGTGTTCCTTTCACCACATCTTTATCATACTCCACATCACTGATAGAAATTTCATGTGACTTTCCTTTGTCTTTAGCCTTAAGAGTTTGTTGATGTCGACCATCATCATCAACCCTTGGATTTGGGCATTGATTTGCATAATGCCCCATATCCTTGCACTTGAAACATTGAAGTGTAGTAGGTTCATTCCGTGTGTCCCTTCCTTTGTTTGCATCATTAGACATCTTCTTCCCATCATTACGGCATTAAAATGCCCGATGACCTTCCTTTCCACATTTGAAACATTTACTTGTCCCTTTAAGACAACTCCCTCCATGTTTCTTTCTACACTTTGAGCATAAGGGAAATCTCATCTTCTTTTCAGTGTGCTCTTTATATTTTCCTTTGAATTCCATTTTCCTCTTCTTATCAAACCCATATGACTGATGCGTTACTCCAATCTCCATCTTGACTTTGAGAGCACATCGAATGATTTACTCGTAGCTATTGAAGTCCCTTATGGCTAACGCCCTTCGAAGACTTGGTTTTAAGCCACTAAAGAATCGATCGATCTTACTCTCAGGTCGGATAATAATAACAGAAGTGTACCTTGCAAGTCTTGTAAAATTTTCTTCATAGGTACCAACAGATTAATCATCCTTTTGATTCAGTTCAAGAAACTCTTTCTCCATCTTTGTTCGGATAATACGAGGGAGGTACTTATTGAAAAATACGTTCTTGAACTCGTCCCATTCCATGGACTCAATTTCATCCCTTTGACTCGTATTATTAATAAGATTCCATAATTAATCAGCATATCCTTCCAAACGATACACTTCTAGGATGACTTTATCAAGTTCATAACATTGAAGAACTGAAAATATCTTTTCAGTAGTACTAATCCATTGTTCAGAAACTAATGGATCAGTAGACCCGCTGAAAGGTGGATGCTACCTCATGAAGGATTCAACAAAATGTTGTTCCTTCCTTTGATCATTTGGAAGTCCTGCATGATTCGTAGCTTGAAAAAGTTGTGTGAGCATGGCTACAATATTTTGCATTCTAGCTCCCATAATGTTTGGTTGCTCAGGGGGACAATCATTGCATTTCCCGTCGCATTCCGCATTAACATGGTTCCTTTGGGTACTAGCCATTGACTAAAACCAAGAATAATAGTGTGAGAAACACTAATTATAATAGGAAAAACACATAATCAAGAATAAAATTTCACACTTAAGGTCTTATCATAGGTTGTTCATGGCCATTTCTCAAACACTAAGATTTTTTTTATATGCTTAGACTTATCCTTAGGATTCTTACTAAGGCTTTCACATCCTAGTTTCCAAAGGTTGACTATACCTTTCCTCTGATACCAACTATAACGACCCATACTTTACATACATTGTTATTACTTCAAAATTGAAGCATACTTATTACAACATATAACAAAACCATGAAAGGACCATATAGGTATAGTGTCTTTAGAAACTGGGAAACATAAAAAACTGGTTCATAAAGTGTCTACACTGTCTCCCATTTATTTCATCATATCTATAGTCCCTTTTGGCATATCTTACTTAATAAGCTTCTTCCTGACCTGGGGAAAGAAAACATACAAAAGGGTGAGCTCAAATGCTCAGTAAGGGTAAACAAAAGAAATATCAATCACATCATATTCATAAGAACATAACATTTTGGAAATCTTAACCTGCAAAAGAGAGCACAATTTCATAAAATGGGATAAATCATAGCAGTGAAATGAAATCCAAATAATCATAACATAAAACATGAAACTTTGTGGAATACACAAATAATCATAGAGAATCATTTCTTATTAGTCAAGACTCATTTCCAAGACTATCTTAGTGGACAAAGTCCATTTCTAAACCGAGTTCACTCCTCGTTTCAGTCCTGTTTCACTGAACCGGTATAACCTGCCGTTCTAGCCATGTCTATCTCATGAGATATAAAATCTTTACCCAATGCATTGGAGGGAGATATAGGTCCCAACCATCTCATAATGATCCCATTATTATGTGTTCCACTAAATCATAAACCATATTACATAGCATAACCCATGTAATAAAAATGGGAATCTTAAACATCATGACATCATAAAACAATTTATATAAGATAAAGGAATTCATAAAAATATTTCCATCACAACATAATCAAATCAATGTAATAATAGTGATAGAAACAAAACCCTATATTATCTTAGATGGAAAATAATTTTGATAAAACACTTGAACTCCATTCTTGAGGAAAATATCCTTTCTACTTCAAAAATTTTTTCCTTTCTTAACATGTCATACAATTTTAAACTAAAAGAAGTTGATTAAAAATAAACTTGAGAACTTTTAAAGGAAGCTTCTTAGAAATATTGTTTTAAAAATCCATTCATGCCATATAAGTTTAAAAAACATTCTTCTCATACTTTTGTCGGAAAAGTCAAAAAGTACCTCGTACGAAAAACGACAAAAGATTCCTTTCATATCTTTTACTAAAAACTCACCGAAGGGTAAAATTGGATTTAAAAAATTGTAGGTGGATGGAAACAATATTACATATTGAGTAAACATTTATGTGGATGATAAAATACACCCCAGTAAATACCAAAGTGTAAACAATCTCGGATAAAATAAGATTGTGATATTTTCCCTTACCTTAGGTCCGATTTGCCTCGTAAGTGTCCGAAACTCCTGTATAATGATTTAAATAATGTTATTTAATTATTCCATAATCATAATTATTGTTATGATATCATATATTGTCATATTCTTAGCTTCTTAGTAGTAATATTTCATTGCTACTTGTTATTCAGGTGTTTATAACTTTTTGTTCTTATGCGTGTTTTGTCGAATAAATTCTTATTCTTATCTTTAGGTTATAGATACATCATTTAAAGAATGGTGTTAATGTACCATATATCATATTTATTCATTAAATTCATTTATATAATCATTATGCAATGAATATCATGTAGAAAAAATCGCATCACATCGTGGAGACGGTATTCCGTACATACGCACGTGCGATGATATCGTTCCCATGATTGTGGAATTGTATTGGAGTGTATGTATACTATTTCAGAATCAATATCAATTTACAATAATCATATATAGTAATTATTTACACCATTATACCCATCCAAGTAAGGTGGTGGGGGAAAATAGATTACACCACGACGTGGAGACGGTATTCCGTACGTACGCACACGCGGTGATTTCGTTTTCCGTAGGATGGATAGATGTTGAAACAGGGTTACTTAATACTTATAATAACATATCAGTATATGAGTTATACTGATGTTATTACTTAATAATGAAACAACTAAATAAGAAGAAGTTGAAGAAGAAAGAATTTGGAAAGGATCGGTAATGGATATTACCTCTTTTTGACGCGCCTCTTCTTAACCTCCTCTTAGGGCACTAGGGTTGGTCTTTGAAGAAGACCAGAACCTCTAGGATGATTCTAGTAAAGTGGGGAAGTGAAATGGTCAGGGTTTGTCCGAGCTTGAATGCTCAAGTTGGTGTGAGGAGGAGAGGGAGGAGGTGCCCTTTTATAAGGGAGGAGAGGGGCACCTTTGGAAATATAAGAAATATTAGTTTATATTAAATCCCAACCCCACTTAAAAACTTCCAAAATGACTCATATCCAAATATTAGATGATATAGGGTTGTAATATAATCAAAAAAATAAAATTTAGACATGTTAGGAATTTATTTTAAACATTATCAACTTGATTTATCCTTATTTATCAATTTAATTTTATAATATTCTAAATTTTAAATTAATAATAATAATTACATATGTGTTGTGAATTTTCTATAATTTGACAGTTTATGACATTTTAGACCATATAAATTTTAATTTTATAATTTTTAAATATTTTTTGGATTTTTAAACAATTTTATAATATGTTATTTTTATAAAATAACAATAGTGTCAACTTTGACACTATTCATTTATTTGAATTTAAATAAAATATATACAGAGGATATGTTCTAAATAAAAGCTTTAATAGATTAATAAAATGTCATATGTTTCTATAAAATTAGTGGAGCACATTAAATAGTGCATATAATATTTATTTTAATATTTTTAAAACCATTTATTTGATATTTTAATTAATAAAATAATTTCAACATCACTATTGTGTCATAATTAATGATAATTATTTAATCACTAAAAACTCTAAATAAATTACTATGATGTAGATAATTGTATTAGATTTCTGGAGACTATTCATGTTCTAAGTTTCATTAAGTTTATCACCAAATTAAAATTATTATAGTTATAAGATTTAAGAAAGTGACATGTTGTCACATTCTTTGGTTTTAATAATAGTTAAATTATTTTCATGGAAAAAAGTCTATTAAATGAATCTAATCCAACCCTTAGGTGATATGGGTCGACCTTTAGTCATCCAATAAAATTTTGGCAGGTGTTAGGGTAATTTTATAATCTTATATTTACCCTTCATTACCCGATTTACCTTTAACTATGGTAAATAAAATTTACCGTAGTTACTATTCATAATGCCCAAAAATAAAAAGTAGAATATTAACATAATTTGGACCCACTGATTCTGAATATGGAATCCATTTTTTAAAATTCAAAATATATAAGTTACAGTAATTAATTTAAAATAAATCTCGTTGTTAAGAAAATGGGTTTTAGAAGTTAAAACATTGCAAAAGATTGAAATGTTTTTCCCTATGAATTCAGTGTGAAATTAATGCTAATGAAATAAATTATATTAAATGGTAAAAATATATTCTATATAAACTTTAAAACCATTCAATATTATAATTTAACCATATAAGTTATCTCAATGAAAAAAGTTGTTTTTAATTAAAAATTAGCGTATTTTTACTATTCATCAAAATTTGAAAGTTATCAGAAAATATAAAAAATTTAACCAAAGTAAATTTTTATATCCTTATTCAAAAGAAGAATTTTATTTTTTCAAATTGAACTTATAAACTTTTCAGAAACTAGATTTAATGTGGGTGCGCCATCAAAAGGCGGCAAAACTGTATTTTTTGATAAATACTTATTTTACCCAAAAAAAATTTATTTTGTTCTCTTACCATGTTCTAGAAAATGTGTAAGATGAATAATAATGTTGTAAAATTTAAAATTCAGTTAATACTATTCATTACGGCTAGTTTATAATATTATAATAATATATCATTGTTTAGTGGAACTCGGTATTGCGTACTACACACGTTATCAAGGAAGGTCGCGATTGCGTGTAGCGAAAGATTCCTTTGATGATTTATATAAAATAAAAACAAAATACTTCTCATAAAAGTCTCGGGTATTACATTTATTATGAGTGGAAAAGGTTATTTTTTGTAATTTTTGATGATTTACATGGGTATACTTCCTAAATCAAAAATTTAAAAAAATTTCAAAATTTTTTGCTTATTAAAAACTAGTTCAAAATAAAAAAAGATATTTAATCATATCCATTAAAATTCACATGGGAGGGAAATTTATTAATCTATAATTTTAAAAATTATGTGAAGAAAATGTGTATTCTCATAGTTTTTCATTCCCTAGGACACCAAAATAAAATAGTGTTTTGGAAAATAAATATTGAACACTACAATAAATTACTAGAACCATGTTAAATGAATTTAAAACTCTAAGATATTTTTGATAATAATCTATATATAAAACTTATTATGTTTCAAATAGAGTTATTTTAAGATATATTTTTAAGGAAACACCTTATGAGATTTGGAAATGTAGAAAACTAAAAGTAAGAGTATTTTAGAGTATTTGATTTTAATGTTTATATTATTAACACTAAATATTCATTATATAAATTTGATTAAAAATAAAATGAAGGTATCCATTTATCATATTAAAACTCCTGTAAAGTATGTAGAGTTTACAAAAAATGATTCATGGTAGTTGAAGAATCTATACATGTGAAATTTGATGAAAATATTTCAAAATAAAGGAATAATAATTTGAACCAAATTGAAGAATAATTTATAGAATTTAATTTTGAACAAGTGAAACCCCGAAATTATAAATAAATTCAGTGGGGGGATTCACACTCTCAAATAGTAATAGAAGGCTCATAAAGACAACCTTTTAGAGAAATTAAATGGAAATGTTGATTGAATAATACAAAATAGAAATTAATTGAATAATTATTATACATATCATGATTTTTTTTATTTTGTTCCTAAAAATGTTGATGAATATTTAATTTATTCAAACTGAATAATTGATATAGAATAAGAGTTTAACCAGTTTTATAGAAATAAATTTTCGGATTTAATTAAATAACCTAAAGATTCTCAAGTGACTAGTACTAATTTTTTTTCAGAAATAAGCTTGTATAATCTATAAATATTTTAGAAATAAACCATGATTAGTATATCAATGATATATTCTATAATAAGGCTTAGATTATGAAGAAAATGTTTTACTCATTACATGATTTGAGTCTTTAAGAATATTGTTAGCTTATGCAAATTTTTCATGTTTTTAAATTATTTTAATTTTACGTGAAAGGTTTATTTAGAAATGGATATATTTATAAGAAAGTATATATTATAATACCCATTGGTTTTGAAAATGAAAAGTTTCATAGTCATGTTTTAAATCTATCTAAATAACTTTATGGTCTTAAGCATGCTCTAAGATCTTAGTATGAAATATTTTCTAATTTTCTCTTACAAAATGATTTTTTCAAAAAGAAAAAGTAGACCCTACAATGTTTATAAAGAAAAAATCTAAATAAATTATAAATATTCTAATCGATGTGGGTGAAATTATATTTGGATCATAAAATAATTTTTTGGGTAATGAATTTTCAGAATTAATGATTAATTAATTTTATATCAGTTTTATAGGAGAATTAAAATTCTTCCCAGGACTACATGTTCTTTAAATAAATAATGGGATATTTTTAAGTTAATAAAATTATTCTAGGGAAAGAGAAAGATATTTATATGATATCATTGTAAAAGTTAAAATATTCCCATGATTACTTCATATAAATTGGATACTGATGAATTTGGTAAATCAGTTTACATTAAAATTTATAGAGGTTTGTTTGGTAGTCTTTTATATTTAACAACTTGTCAAACAAAATTAATGTTTTCAATTATTATCTATAATTTATATCATTGTAAAGCTAAATAAAGTCACTTAAAATCATTAAAAATAATTATTAAAAATTTTAATGGTTCTTTAAACCTTAGACTACTTTATTTTGGAAAAACTGAGTATGAGTTAAAGAGTTAAATAGATTACTATTTTTTTGGTTGTAAATTAGATAGAAAATGAACAAGTGGAATGTTTTGTTTTCTATGAAAATATTAACAACTTTGTGTTCTAAGAAACAAAATTCTATAGCATTCTCTTCTGAATTAGAAGAATAAATTTCTGATGAAAGTTATTATTCTCTATCATTCTAGATTAAACAATATTTATCATATATTGATGTTTTTTTGAAAAGTTACCTATTTTATGTAATAATTATTATAATATTTCAATTTAAAATAATCCTTTAAATAATTCAAGAACAAACCATATAGAAGTTATATATTAGTTTATTATAAACCATATTCAAAAAATATAATATTTATTTAGACTATATTCCAACTGATGATCAACGTGAAATTTCCTTTACTAAACCACTAGATTCAACTAAATTTGAGAGAATAAAATATTAAATTATCATGTTATATGTTTAAAATAAAAGGATAAAATAAATTTTTTATATTTTTTTATTGGAAGAAAATGATTTTTCAAGAATAAAATCATTTCACCTTCAGAATCCTACTTAATGTCAACTTTTTTAGTATGTATTTCATTATTACTGTGACTTTTTGTTATTATTTGGTCAGTAATAATGCTTAATACACTTTAATTTCTAGTTTAATAATATACACTTTAATACATTCAAATTCTTGGTTAGTATGCATGATAAATTTGTTGTGTTATATGGTTTACCAACATATGAAATAACTAGTACATACTCTTATAATTCATAAAATATTTTGATGAATGTTCATGGATCCTTTTGGGTTATATATTTTTTTAGGAGTAAATTTCTCTTTTTCATATAAGAAAATTTTACATTATAGACATATTATTTTGAAGATGTAGATTTTTAATGAATAAAAAATCTTATATTAAGGGGGTGCTTCTCATTTTTTTCTTTATCCATACTTTTACATTATTTATATAATTATCAATTACTTATTTGATTATAATGCATTAACTAAGAGGGAAATTTCTTATGAGCCTAAAATAACTTGAAATCTATTACTATATATTTTAATATATGTTTTAAAATTGTTCCAAACATACTGAAATATTAGTATTTAAATATGTTTTAAAATTATTATCCTATGTTTAATATTATATATCTTAGGGGGATCTATTTGAATTATTTATGTTTAAAAAATAGGGAGAAATGTTTTTGGATTAAGCCATTTGTTTTAAAAAGGGTATATTTGTTTTAATAGTTTATCTTTTTGACAATTTCAAAAGGGGGGAGATTTTTTTTGAAATTATATTGGTTTTGTAATTATGAAAAAGGGGGAGTCTATTTAGAGTATCCATATCACTTCAATCAATTATTTTTTTGATAATTAAAATTATATCTTTTATTTTTGTTTTGTTTTTTAATGAAAAATATTATTTTTTAGTCCCTCTCACATGAGTGAATAAATGTGTTTTAAGCATTCACTAAAGAGGTATTTCCCCTCAACCTGTTCAATAAAAAAACTGTACTAAATGATCCTTATGGACTGGTTGTTTCATGCTTACGGTGCATAGAATAATGATTATTGTGTAATAGGATGATGTTTACATTTTATGAGAATCATGGTTATGTAACTTGGAATCATTCTTACACAGATCATAGGATAATGCTTATGGAACATGTGATGGTACATATGTAGATCATATTTTTTGTTAGATTATTCTTATGAAAGTCTTGTTTTTGGTTTTATGATGATTATATAATCCATTTTTATGATAATATGATTCTTACAAATTACTCTAAAATGATGGTTATGTAGAATTGTGTGTACAAACATTCACATAAAAATCATTCTTCTACCGAAATTAAAAATGATGCTTACGCATACTTAAAACTAATTTGGAAATTTGTTATGCAATATTAAATGAATATCACATGAGTAGATGTGTGGTATATATTTTATTATTTATTTAAAAAGTTTATTTGCTTACTAAAATGTAGGATCATGTTTAAAGTTGATTAATTGTGATATGAATATTCATTAAGTAGAGAATAAACCTGAAACATTATTTAGAAAACAAGCATGAATAACTTTGATGTTGTTTGTTGGATTCACATGCATGACTAATACTTCAGGAAAATAAAAAAATACAGTGGATTATAATTTTTGAATATTTTGTTCATAAATAAAATATATAAAAATATTTTGATAAAACCAGTGAAATATATCAAAAATACCAAAGTGTTGAGGATACTTGAACTGTATATTTTGAGACCACTACTGCAACCATTCTTTGTAATGTAAAACTTCATCATATTGAACTTGTAATTCAAAAGTGAACAATGTTATCTCAACACTCAAGATTTTATTTTCCAATTTTTTATATGGTTCTTAATTCTTTTTATCTTTATTATGTAATGTAATTGTGTTTTATGATTTTTTATAAAAAGGAACGAATTTAGTGTCTGGGTTATACTACCCCTTAAAAAAGGTACATATATTTGTTCCTTGGTTTGGTAAATGGATGGGGATTTCATTGCACCTTAGTCTGAATAAAGGGAGTTTGGTTCTTACTCTACTTTAAAAGGAAGGTTTTGGGTTGAGACTCCAGGTGTGTAAATGTGCGGATTTGGGTTATGCCTCTAGGTGTTAAAAAGTGGTTGTGAGTCCTTTAAAAATATAGTTCATTTTATTTAGTGGGTGACATACTCTCATATTAAGAGTGTTAAGAGCATACATAAGATCAATTTAATAAAAAAAATACTATAAAAATACATGTATTAATATTTTATTTTTTAATTCTAATTAATTTAACATTGATAAGTATTTAAAATTCATAAAAATGTTAATTCACCCCTTTTTTACTGTTAGAAAATCTTGTATATGAGACCAAACACACGATTGGTGCATGGCGTGGGAAAAAATGCATGATTCTCAAGTATTCTGGAATAAATAAATGAGGGTCTCCAGGTATGCATTTGGTTGGTGCATGGTCTAGGTAAACCATGTAAAAAACCATGCACCGTGGGTTGCATAAGATAACACCCACATAATTGGTGCAGTATTTCAAAAACTATACAGCCAAACCATGAGCATCATTAAAAATACCCCAAAATTAGATCTTAACCTATCATTCACAAAACACTAATTTATCCTCTCTTAGCTAGATCAATTGAGCTAGAGTGTATCCTTGGGTGATTTTGGTGATCCAATTCATTCCAAATATTTCTATTTTTCAATCTTGGACTATTTTTCCTATATATCAAAGGTATAAATCTCATCTCTCCTTATCCTCTCATATCTTATCTTTTTTATTTGGGATAAACCCTATTCTGGGGATGTTATACTAGGATCTTGGGGTTAGGCTATGTTTTGATGTGAATTTTGTTTTGAACCGTCATATGAGGGTTGTAAGATCCCATATTATGAAGGTCTAATGTGGTTTCATCTTGGAGACCTTATTTGAGATATGTGGATTTTCCTACCTCCACTAATTCTAATAATTTTATGGTTGTTGTTTTAAAATTTCAATGATTTTGGTTATTTTTTCTAAATTATTTTGATAAATATTGGTTGAAAATTCTATCATAGTGTTAATGAAATATGTATTTGGGAATGTTCATTATGAAAGATAGTTTTTGAATAATAGTGACATAGAATTGGTGTGAGTTGGTCTGTGTTCATTATGAATTTAGACGATGCCTTGTTGGGATTTAATTGTATTACTTTATCATTTAGATGACACATGAATTGTACTACCATGTGACGACTTGATTCAGGAGGGATGAGTTTCTTCTCATATGTTTAAGCAACACAGTTAGCCCCACTTTGATGTGTGAAGCATTGGGTTGGTGGCATATCTTCTAGAGGGGTGGGATTGGTGAATTTCATGGGTACGTGTTAACATGGTCTAGTGTTTTGGGATCTCAAAATGTTTAATACGGTTATATTCAATATAACTTTGATAATGGATCTAGTTTCTATCTTTCAAATATTAAATTTAATTCCACACTAGGCAAGTCACTTTCACATCCCTTTATGGAGTAGTTCATCTCTTCAAAGTGGAATGAGACATGAATATTGTTAAATAATGGTATTTACTGAAAGAGTTTGAAACCATCTCATATCAGTTGAAAACTGTATCATTGGGGGTTATTGATAAAATCCAAATTAGAAAATATTCCTGACATATTAGATTGTTTCTCTATCATTTTTTCAGAAACCTTCTTTGGATTTCCACCTGAATGTGAAGTTGAATTTTCTATCAAACTAATCCCAGGAATGAGTCCTATTTCACTTTTATTACATAAAATGAAACTCACTGAACTTCATGAAATAAAATTTTAGTTGGAGGAATTTGGAAGCAAGGTTCACCTTACTTTTCAAGAACCTACATTATTTTAACACTAAAATTACGTATATTTTTTATGGAGCAGTTTTAAAATGGGTTACCTCCAAGGAAGTCTCAAAGAGTGTGTGTGAGTGAGCACAAAGCATGCTAAAATAACACATATTGGCCTATGACCAAAATACTAAAAACTATAGTTTAATAAGTTGATTAGTCCAAAGATAATATTTCAAATTTTCTATAGTAAATTTGAATACATGGTCATGCCTTTTTTCCTTAGTAATGTGTGAGCTATCTTCTCTACACTAATGAATGGTATAATTCATCGAAACCTGATGGACCATTATCCTTTGGGATTAGTGGGTTATTACTAGTGATTTGTTTATTATTTCTCATGTATAGTGTCATCAATGACTACTTTGATAGGGAAAACACTTTATGATAAATTAAATATTTGGTGAATTAAGTCACAAGTTGTATGATAAAGTTGCTCAAAAGGCATATGATCTATGCCAATTGATGCATGTAATCGTAGACATGCACATGGGTTGCAATATACCCATATGTTTTCATGGATTTCCTTTTTATGACCCCTGTTGTTAACTTGGTTGAGAAAGTCAAGGAAGATCAACAGTCTAATCCTGGATCTCTCACCATTAGGTTAATCCAAAATGGTGGGTAGACTGTCTATGCATGAAAAAATATTGAAAATTCTCTCTTGTGTTTTTGGGATCTAATTATGGCTCATCCTTTGTTCGAAAATAGTTTCTCCAGACCAATCATCGCTCAAGTGGACTACCCATCTAATTATTTGAAATATATGAAAGTTAATTAATGAATAATTTTTTTGGATTGGTATATAATTAAAAATGGAAGAGCATTAGGTTAAATTCCTTACTTATGAATAAGTAAAGATCAATCACCAATGACTAGTGGGAATGTTGCAACTGTTACCTATAGTGAATCGGGAATAAAATTTTTAGGTATTTATCACTAAAATTTATATGATTCTTTGGAATCATGATTCTAATTGGGTGATTGTTGATGACTTAGTAAGTCATCACACTTCAATCAAAATAAGAAGACTAATTTTATAGAATATTTAGAAATGTTTTATTCCTTTGAAGTAGTGAATCCGCGTGGTGTACTAATTTCCATTATCTTTGATATAGATGATATAATTCCCTTTTTAATTTTTGTGGACATTTTATTAACCCTTGGGAACCTTATTAACCATTACTATAATATACCATCCTCAAATGGATAGATGTTGGAAAAATTATTTTCTTAGATATATTGGAGTTGGTGCCCTGGGAACCAACTTATTTTTACTTTATAATAAAATAGTATCCATTGGATGAATATTAATAAACTACTTATCACATCATGATTGTTCTTCTACGTGACATAGTATGGGATAATGTCCTAGTAATAGATTTCTCACTAAAAGGTCATTGTGGATCCCTTCTATGATGAGAACCCGAAAGTGCCATGACACTATTCTTGAATATATGTTATGTGGCTGAATGATATCATTTGAAGGGACACAAATGATATAGGCTATCAGGGGCGAGGAATCATTAAACTTTGAGGCACCTTCTCATGGTGTGAAACCTTGGTAATATCTAGGAAGATATTATGAGAAAAGTCCCACCAGTAGAAAATCCACATTCATAAGTATCAATTGATATTCCTATCTGTGGACGTGTGTATTGGTATTTAAAATTTAATAATATTATTAATGGTTATTATTACTCACACACTTAGATGTATTGTTGAAAATAATGATGACAAATGTTCGTAGAGAGGTAGGATATGTTTGTTGCGTCACGAGTAATACTGCATTAATGAATAAAATGAGAATAGATTTGTCACTTCTATGGAAGTAGATATCTCATGCCCTTTTTTGTAAATGATATATCCTAAATAAATCCATTTCCATGGTGTTTTCTAGGATAGTTCAATTCTGGGAAGTCAAAGAATGATAAATCGAGAACATGGGTTGATGGAACTTGCATGAAACCAGCTTTATTGGAGATATCAGGACAAAGGGATTATATTTCATGGTAAGCGTTCGTATGAGGTAACATATCATTATGACATCAACTTCATTCTCTTGGGTTCTTGAACTACTGCTAGATAGTAATCTTCTACTTTAGAAAAGCCTACCAAATGCCAATGAGAAAGAGGCCTAGAGGGTCACAGACTAAGTGTATCCAGTATCTCAGTTAAATAATTTATTTATTTAACAAGTTGAATAAATATTATTCCTAGTTGTGGTTTAATAATTATCCAAGTATGCCTGATCACATTTATTTCATCACTAGTTATTTGAGAGAATATATTATGGAAAAAATATTTATTTATCGGTGAATAATGAAGTTATATTTATTTAATAAATAAATAGTCACTATTCAAGGCCCAATAAATATCGAGGAGGATTAGTGGACCATGTTATGGGTCTAATGAGAAATAATTTTAAATACTATTTGGTTAAATAATATTTAAATATAACGTATAAGTTTTCACATGGGATAATAAATTATGTAATGACATCCGTGCTTATTATTTATTATTAACCAGTGAATTAAATTCATTAAGCATATGTCATAGAAATAATAGCATTTCTATTATTATTTGACATGGGGTTTCCACATGGAAAAAAAAAATTACGTAAAGACACCTGTGCTAATAATTTATTATTACCTAGTGAATTAACTTCCCCATTATGTTATTATTGTCTATATAAGACAAGTGTTCATTCTACCAGCTAACCAATCTTTTTGTGCACAACATCTTTGGATAAAATCCCTAAATCCTAGAGAACTCTTAACTCTCTAAGAACACTTTCATGAATGAGAGAGATCCTCCTCCAGTGGATCAAGGAGAATGCTTCAGAAGTGATTCTCAAGGCGATCGAAGGAAGACATCAAAAGTATAAGTATCTTCCACACTATCGCCCGAAGACTCCTTCAGCGACGTCTGGAGATACATGGAGCACATGTGGATCAACTCTAGAGGATTCCTATCCTTGTATTATACATCACAATGAAGACACACCTTATAAATATGGTCAAAAACATCAAAAAAGAATGAATCACCTTGGAGGTAACTCTATAATTTATTAAATTAATTATAAAAAAATATTTCGATTCTCTCTTATCGGTTATGAGTTCTCTCATTTGTCTTTTATCTTTGATTAAATTCTATGGATATAGTAATTAATTTTCAAATTGATCCCAGATTATTCATCGATTATAGAAATTTTCAAATTCGAGTACATTCCCATCCTGTGCTTCTACTACAACTGAAACCTATAAGTGGTATCAGAGGGGTCATATTTTAGTTTATAATTATTTAAATAATTCTTTGATGATTGAAACTTTAATAATTTTATTTTTAAATTCACGTTTAATCATTCTTGTATTCTGAATTTTGAGATACATTCATCCCTTATCATTTCTCATTGATCTAATAGAAAAGAATAATTTTATTATTAAAATTAAATCAAGGATCTCATTAGGAGGCACCAATAGTTCTATCCAGATAACATAATAACACACACCATGTAGTAAGATCTACACACTGTGTATTTGTGTTCAATGCAACAAGAGTATTTTGGGAACTACTCAAGTTGCATTCATTAATGACACACGGTGTAGTTAATTCTTACACCATGTGTTGACAAGGATAGACTGGTGAACGATCAACTATACTACACACAGTGTGTCCCAGTTGACAAGGTGAGTATTCCTTTCAGGTCATGGTCAAGTCATGTATCTCAAACACGACTTTCTTGGTCTATGACCATGTAATGAAGATTCTATATAGTGTGTGGCTCACTGGAAATGATTTTTACTCTGAAGATTTAAGAAGTACACCTCACACACCATTTCCCCAGGCATGTACTTCGGATTGACGGTGAGGAGGGTACGCACCGTGAAGTCGGATATACACGCCGTGTACTGTTTCTAGATTACACAGATTTAAAAATTTATTATCATATTATGCAACCCTTGAGACATATACCTTTTTGTGGGTGTAAATATGTGATACAACTTGTGATAGGTTTTTGATATATATATATATATATAAATGGTTAATTAATATCTGCTTAATTTTTAGAGATCTTCACATCATGTATGAGTTTTATTACAATTATAATTCTATGTGAATGATACATGTCTCAAAGAATAAAGTGTATAAAAGTATAAATATATGATGGGTAGGTTTGGATGGGTTTTCATCAAGTTTCTTCCAAGGTACAAGTTATTTATAAGGTTATAGATGAGAATCTCAAGGAAATTCTGAAAATGATTGAGATAAAAAGGATTGATTAATTAAAGATAATGATTAATCGATTTGATCATAATCTATCTTAATAATAATAATTAAATAATTTAATACTAGTTTTATTAAATGCGTAATCCATTGAAGTTATTTGGATGATCATGAGCTAGAACAGAACTTGGTATGTGATTGGTTCCCTTTTAATTTATTTATTAAATAAAAATTGTTAGCCTATGTGGATTCTCTTCATTAATATGTTTGGAATGCATGATCATGGTTTCTTTTATGTTTACCCCTTTTACCCCTCACCTGCATGTGTGTTAAAATAATATGTAATGGATGGAGCTCCCAAGCTAGTAAAGGAAGTTCAAGTTAGAAGCCTAGGTGAAACCAATCCAAGGAGATACAAAGGTGGACAGGTGGAAAGCTGTAAACACAAACCTTAAAAAGTTCAAGGTGTTTCTCCCCTAGGTCAGGGTTAGTTTATCAACCAATATATAAACTAAAAATAGTAAATCTCATGATCTTAACCTTTATTTTATTTTTGTTAGTTTTATGGTTATTCATTATGTATGTTTGACGTGATCACATAATTAATGAACTAACAAGCATACAAGATGGAACTTAAATAAAAATGGCTTATGCGTAAATATTATCTATACATGGTTAATAACTTAATTATCCCACTTAACATTAAAAATCACAAGAAAAGATAATAAGTGGAAATTTATGCATAAAGGATAAAATCACTCAATTAAATATTAAGTCGGTATAGCCTTCCATTACTTCGGTTAGAATTGAACCATAGTTTAAAGTGCTTGACCAACCCTAGTTGGGGTACTTTCAATTATAGGGGAATTCTAGTTTGATGTTTTGGGTTGACTTAAATTATTTTGCATAAAGGATTGACTTCCCTAGTAGGAATTGGTGTAACTGAGAGGAAAAGGTTGAGGAAATCCAAAATTAAGGATTTTAGGATTGGGGAGTCCACTCAGCAGATTAAGGAGTTGTGAGTTAATGTATTTGGAATTTGGAATTCTTACCTAAAACCATTAAAGTTTCTTGACCAACCGTAGTTGGGGTAATATGAAGGGAAATATGGATCCTTGCCACTATAAATATCAGAAGATGAAATATGGCTAGAAGAAATGAATTTTGAGATGGATTTTATCTATCAAAACCCTATCTGGGTTCTGGTTGATGCGCCAGTTGATGTAAACCATGTTTGGTGTAAATGGGTATTCAAGAATAACTTAGACATGGAAGGTCAATTTAGTACCTATAAAACAAGACTAGTGGATAATGGTTTTAAATAGTGTCAAGGAATTGACTATGATGAAACATATTCATCAGTTTTGATGTTTAAATTCATAAGAATCATACTTTCTAGAACAAATTTCCATGACTATGAGATTTGGAAGATTGATGTAAAAACTTCATTCCATAATGGGAACCTTCATAAAGATGTTTATATGACACAACCTGAAGGGTTTGTGACACCAGGTGATGCTAAAAGTCTATACAAGTTGCAAATATCCATTTATGGATTAAAGCAAGCATCTTAGTCATTGAAAATTTGATTTGATGAAACCATAAGAGAATTTGGGTTCATTAAGAATGAATGTGAAACATGTGTTTACAAGTAGTTTAATGGGAATGTGGTCCTTATCATAGTAGTGTATTTTTATGAAATATTTCTGATTGTAAATGACATACCAGTCTTAGAGTTAGTCAAGGACTGGTTGAACAAGTGCTTATCTATGAAGGATTTAGGCAAAGGAACCTAAATTTTAGGGATCAAGATCATTTGTGATTGATCCAAGAGGCTTCTTGGACTAAGTCAAAGTACATACATTGACCAGATACTAAAGAGATTTAGGGTGGAACAATCCAAGAGGGGATTGGTTCTAGTGTCACATGGTATACGTCTTTCTAAGAAAACGTGTCCCCAGACACAACACAAGAATGATTGGATGAGTAAGATTCCATAATCTTCAGCTATAGGATCTATCATGTATGCTATGTTATGTAACAGACATGATGTTGCCTATGCACTGAGCATGGTAGGAAGATATCAGGAAGATCCAGGAGAACAAAATTTCAATATTATCAAGACTATCCTTAAGTATCTGATAATAACTAAGGATATATTCCTCTTGTATGGAGAGATGAGAAGCTTGTCATCAGAGGGTATGATGATGTTGGTTTTCAAAAAGATAATAATGATCTGAAGTCACAATCAGGATATGTTTTCTATCTCAACAGAGGAGCTCTGAGTTGGAAGAGTTCAAAGCAACTAGTTTCCACTGAATCTATAGCATAGTGAAAATATATAGTGACTTCTGACGCAGCCAAGGAAGCCGTATGGATTTGGAACTTTTTCCAGGTGCTTGATGTGGTGCCTAGAAGTAAAGAAACCATTACATTGTATTGTAATAATACTAAAGTAGTGGATATTGAAAAATATCCAAGGTCACATCAATTGATAAAAAACATAATCTGAAAGTATCACCTATTAATGGATTTCTATCAAATTGGTGAAGTTTTAGTAACCAGAGTGTCCATCGAATAGAACATGGTGGACCACTTGACTAAAGGCCTATCTCAGCAGAAGCTTGAATATCATGTGAGAGCTAGCAGACTTGTTAGCAGTAGACTCTAATGCAAGTGGGAGCCTGTTGGAGCTGGTTCCCTAGAAACCAACTTCTTTTTTCTTTATGATAAAACTGTATTCATTGGATGAATATTAATAAACTCCTTATCACATATTTATTGTTCTTCTGTGTGACATAGTATGTGATAATTTCATAAGAATAGCTGTCACACTAAAATTACATAGCGGATCCCTACTATGACGAGAACCAAAAATTTCAATGACACTACTCTTACATATATGTTCTATAGCCTAATGATATCATTTAAAGGGATACAAATGATACAAGATATCAGGGGTGGGGACTCATGAAACTTCGAGGCACCTTCTCATGGTGTGTTCCCTTGGTAATATCTAGGAGGATATTATAAGAACAAGACCCACCAATAGGAAATTCACATTCATAAGTGTCATTGGATGTTCTTATCTACAAACTTGTGTATTGGTCCTTATACTTTAAGATTATTATTAATGGTTATTATGACTTTCACACTTAGATGTATTGATGAAAACCGTGACGACATATGTTCACGGCGAGGTAGGATATGTTGGGTACATCCTGAGTAATAATGGATTATTGAATAATGCGAGAAAGGATTTTTCACTTCTAAGAAAGTAGATATCTCATTCCCTTTGATAGAAATGATATATCCTAACTAAATCCATGGCCATGGTTTTCTCTAGGAAAGATCAATTTCAGTAAGTCAAAGAATGAGAAATTGAGCACATGGGTTGATGGCACTTGCATGAAACCTTCTTGATTGGATATATCAGGACAAAGGGATTATATTGAATGGTAAGAGTATGTATGAGGTGACATGTCATTGTGACATCAAATTCTTTCTCTTGGGTACCTTGACCCGTTGTAAGACAGTAATCTTGGACTTTAGGTATGCCTACCTAATGGCAATGATAAAGTGGACCAGAGGGTCACACACTATGTATCGCCAATATCTTAGTCAAATAATTTATTTATTTAATAAGTTGAATGCAAATTATTTCTGGTTGTGGTTTAATAATAATTCAAGTATTCAAGATCACATTTATTTCATTGCTAGTTATTTAATAGAATATCTTGTAGATGAAATATTTATTTATCAACGAATAATGCAGTTATATTTCTTTAATAATTAAATAGTCATTATTCGAGGCCTAATAAATATTGAGGAGGATTGAAAACTAATTTATGGGTCCGATGATAAATAATATTAAATGTTATTTGGTTAAATAATATTAAAATATAATGTGGAAGTTTTCACATGGAATAATAAATTATGTAATGGAACCTGTGCTAATTATTTATTATTACCTAGTGAATTAAATTTGTAAAGAACATGTCATGGAAATAATATCATTTCAATTATTATTTGACATGGGGTTTTCACATGGAATAATAAATTAAGTAACGACACATGTGATAATTATTTATTATTACCTAGTGAATTAAATTCCCCATTATGTTATTATTCTCTATATAATCCCAGGGGTCATTCCACTGGCTAACCAATCATTGTGTGAAAAAAATACTTGGATAAAATCTCTCAATCCTATAGAACTCTTCCCTCTCCAAGAACTCTCTAAAGAACGAGAGAGATCCTCTTCCACTGGATCAAGGAGAACAATTTGGAAGCGATTCTCAAGGTGATCGAATGCAGACATCACAAGTGCATGTATCTTCTATAACAGAACCCGAAGAATCCTTCGAAAATGTCTGGAGATACGTAGATCACATGTGGATAAACACTAGAGTATTATTATCCTTGTATTATACATCACAAAAAATCCATAAATCATACCCTTGGTCAGCCGCATCAACAAAGAAAGAATCACCTTGGAGGTAATTCTATAATTAAATTAAATTAATTATAAACAAAATATATCGATCCTATCATATCAGTTCTAGGTTCTATCCTTTTTATATTATCTTTGATTAAATTCTATGTATACTGGAATTCATCATCGTATTGATCCTGAATTAATCATCGATTACGGAAATTTTCAAAGTTTGGTACACGCCCATCATATTCTTCCACTGCGCCCGAAACCTTCAAGATCAAGTCTTATAAATGTGAATACTAAAGATATTTGATTGATAAAGAAAATAATGTAAATGGATCATAGTTTTTAGATATTTTATTTGTATCCTTATTGTTTTCTATTATCTTTAAGGGTAAGAAATCATATATTATTGTAGGTGTTTACAAGATTGAGGAACTATCACCTAGGTAAGTGAGGGTAGTTAGTACCGTGAAAAATTGGTCACATTGAGATTGTTAATCATATCAGTGATGTTTCTTATCAATCATAGTTATATATCAAAATAAATACAATGCATGATGTTTTTCACATATTACAATAGTGTAAGTAAGATCCTTACCCTATTGACATGATTTGTTGGGATGACATAACCCAAAATATGAATACAACATTTTTATACACCCTAATTCAAATTTTTAATAGGTAAGATGATATCTTGATAGTCTAAAACATATATTTGTTATGTGTGTTATAGTATTATGTCCAAGTTCATGAGTAGACTTGGGAGTGGAAAAATTTTATGTGAGAGAAATAGCCCTTGTTTTTTTAATACATCGAAAACCGCCAACATTATGAGGAAGGAAAGACCAATGGTGGGGGGAATATAAAACCCTCAATTTGAGGCATTTAATTATTTAATTTTTCTTTTTAATCTATAAATAATTTGGAACTAGTTTTGGAAAGTTTTAGATTATTTTTAGGGGTTTTGGGGGGTAATTGAAGGGAATATGGTTGGAATACAGTTAGAGGAAACCAATCATGATTCCCAATTAACCATATTGAAATAAATAAGGGTATCTAGGAATATGAATTATTAGTGATTAGTTTGGGTAATCCATATGTTCCTATTTAATTTTTTATTCATGGGATTGGAATGGTTGGCATACTTCTTGAAAAACCATGCGGCCACACAGTGCATCACGAGTTATATAAGATAACACCCATATGTCAAGTGTATGATCTCCAAAACCATTTATCCAAACCATATGAGACATTAAAAAGGATAAAAAAAATATATCTTAACCCAATGCTCTGAAGAAACACCCATTTATCCTCTCTTTCATAGGGATCTCAAACATGGGGGAATCCTTGGGCAATTTTTGTAATCCCGTTCACCATGAATGTTATTATCTTTAAATATCAGAGTGATTGGCCATGGGATCAATTGTAATACTAATGTCTCTCCTTATTATCTACCCTATTATTGTTTTTTTATTTAGTTGAAACCCTATTATAGGTGGTTCATTATTAGATTACGTGAATATGGTGTATTTTGAGGTGGCTTTGTTGTAAACCATCATAGGAGGGTTATAGGAGCTAATATCTATGAGGTAATAATGTGGTTTTATCTTCATGACCTTGTTTTAGGGAGGTGTATTTCTCTCATTATAGTTATGTTAATAACTTAGAGTTTTTTTTTAAATGTTAAATTATTTTGGTTATTTATAGTATTTTTTAATATATATTTATTGAACATTCCTCCATGGTGTTAATGAAATGTGTATTTTAGAAAGTGTATTGGGAAATATGGTTTTGGAATATCTCTAAAATGAAATTGGTACAAGTTGGAGTGTGTACATGATATATTTAGATGAGGAATTGTTAGGGTGAACTTGGTTACCGATTCAATTTAGGTGGGAACATGAATTTTACCTTCGAATTAAGACTTGGATTAGGATGGATGGGTTTTTTTCTCTTGAGTTTGGGATATTTAGTTGGCCCCACTTTAATAAGAGATTAATTAGTATAGTGGTATGGATTTAATAATGGAGGGATTGGTTTAATTCATGAGAGGGTGTGTACATATAATGGGTGTGTGAGTGGTGGTGTGAGTTAATATATAGGGAAATGAGTTAAAAGAAAGTTATATTTCTATTGTGTGTAATTTATGTGGTTTATTTTGTCCTTTTTTATTTTTATTATGATTCTATTTAGTTTTATTTAAATTATCTTCCAACTTATTATTATTTTAGTGGCATATGTAGAAAGTATTTGGGGGATTACATACAATGTTTATAAACTCACCCCCTGTATATGTATCTTAGTTTATGTTTATAATACACTTTTATAGGGTTAAGAAACATGATTCCCAACACCTAATGATACTTAACCATTTGTGATTAAAAGATTCACATTCAGTTCACTATTTTGTTTCCAATTCCCAATCACAGGGTTCCAAAACATGATGTTTGAAGCCTAATGACACTCAACCATTTTTGGTTATATGATTCAAATAGGATTCATCATTTTGTTTCTAACATTATTTCCATTACTATGATGTCTTGAGATAGTTTAGACGTACTTTCCAAAGGTAGGAATTTTCTAGCACATTAAAAGCATCACTTTAGAATATGTGTTGGTTGAGAGGATATTAGGTTGGTTTCATCCCACATTTAGGGAAAATTATTGATTACTTTGGGTATCTTTTATAGATTTAAGATATTTTCATGAATAATTACAAAATCTAAGTCTAGGACTGGTTACCATAGTGGTAATGATTTGATCAAAACTATAGATCGATGTGAAAATCAGTATATATCATAGGTTATCCTTATTTCTCTTATTATTCAATTATACTCTGTTCAATTATGTATAACTGGTATCTTTGAAACTTATCATCCTCTAGGGAGGTGGTGGATGTTTTGGTGTTGGGATTAGGCCCATGAAATGGGATTTCTACATATCCTGATAAATATAATTAAAACCCTCATAGTTAGGTTATTCTTAACAGAAAAAAACATACATTTTAAGTTTTTATAATAAGAAACAATGTTGTTCCTTTTAAGGCTATGTAAAAATGAACTATGAATATTGTGATTAAAACTCAAGGAGGCATCCTATATATCCTAAATTATAGGAATCAAAGTCTTCATTGTTTAGATTTTCACAGTTTAAGGTCATGGGTTAAAACCATACCACACAACTTAATGTCATGCGATTAGGATGTATCCTATATAGTTTATATTCATTCAGCTAGGAATTTTAGGGAAAATGTGGGATTTAAATGTACACAACCATTTCTGGTTCATCCTATTTATTGGTAACAAATTAGGAGAAGGGATGACTACTCGTAAGGAATATGACTCATTGAGTATGGTTGCACAGGGAATATAACAAAGTGAAGGTGATTGGACCTTAGGACCCATTGAAAATGGTATGATCATAAATATTATGGCTATTGAATATGATACAAGCACTTGGAATATGGCCCATTTAGAATGATACACTCACAAGGAACATTAGCCATGGAGGATGGTATGCTCATAGGTAATATAACCCATTGAGGATTGTTTAATGGAAGATATGGCCTTGTGAATATTAGTTTGGGCTTACACATGGGTGGACCATATATGGATGACTCATTAATAGATAAAAGGGATGATATAATTAAAAAGTGAATGATTGAGTCTTACACCTGAGGTGGAGGACCATATATATTCTCACTTCTTATTGATTGATGGTTGTACATGGGAGACTGGACCCATAGGAAATATGGTCTCATGAGATAGTGTTGAATCACATAGAACATGGAAATTTAAGGAATACGTTGGTACTTACACCAAGTAGTATTCCCACCTGTGTTTTTACTTCCTATCGAAGAATGGTTTAATAAGGAATGATGAATCGACACATAGAGGATATGACCCATAGAGAGAGAGGTATGGGATTATGCATTGGTTGATCTATGATATATCCATACACATAATATATAATAGATACTAGATTAGTAAGGATGATTGGAATCATAGTGAATATATCCTAATGAGGGAAAATGACCCATAAAGAATATGACCCTTTGAGTAAGGAGTTAGAGCTCACACCTTGTAGGAGGCCCACATACTTTTCTATTTCCTGAAAATGGATTGATGGACAAAGAATGATGACTAGATTCTTGGGGTATATATACCCTATGAAAGTGATGCTATATATTACACATGGGAAACCCTTTCTCTCTCACTAGATCAAATAATGGACTAAAGTAATCCACTAAGTTCCCAAGTTGATTGGGTGGTAGATACAGGGAAACCAATATGGGAATCATTATCCAGGAGATGTTTCACCAATATATTCTCAATAAGGGACCTCATTATAAAGGGGATACATGAATGTAAACCCATTTGGCCCCATAATTTATGGATTAAATGTAGAATATTCCTTTTGTCATTGGAATACATGATCTACATGGTGCATGATAGTGTTCATGACTAGATTATTCATCTTATGAGGCCATGTAGGGGGCATAGACAAGTAGGAAACCAAATTGGATACCTAGGTGAATATGGATCCTAGGTATGAGGTATAATCACAAGGGGTTCTCATTGATGATGACCTCATATAAGGTTCTCCCTAGTGGGTACATGGGAAAAGTTTTACCCTAGTTTAAGGTTTTTGGTGAATATGGTTCCTTTGTGGGAGGTAGGGTGAAGATTATATCCTAATATAGAGAGGATGGTGAAGTGTATTTATAGTATAGGGGCCAAAGATATGGTTAACCTAAGTATATAGATAAGGGTATACATTCTACCTAGTCATAAGGCAGGGAAAACTTGGTTCTCTAGTAATAGGCTTGGGCGAAGTGATTGACTTGGTATAGGGTAGAGAGAAGTGGTCTCCCTAGTTGCAGGTATGGTGAATAGGTATCCATAAAAAGGGAAGGGTGAATTGGTCCCCATAATGGGGAGGAATCAGTGAGGTTTTACCCTATTATATAAGCCACTGGGGACAACTTGGGTTCACAACTCCCTAATGTGTCATTCGGTGAACTGTCCATTTCCCTATTCTTGGAGAAACATGGAAAAGTGGTATCATATGAAGGTTTTAATGTACTAAGACTTCAGATAATATAATTTCCCTATTTTTGGTTAATTCCATTAGCTTTTAGGCCTAATGAATCTACTTGAAGGGGGTTTGGAGACTAGGGTGAGAAACGGTCCGTTCCCTCAGGGGTCCCTCTTCAAGTGTCCAAGTGTATCAAAATAGGGACCCCTAGGGATCTATTTATAAGAAAATATTGGGATTAAGAAACATGAATGATTTGGAATATAATTAATTTCACATAGGCTCACTCATGAAAGTGAGCAATGTTAAAGTGACAAACACACTAGTGCACTAATGTAAGTGGGCTGGGGTGAACTTGGAGACCTGCATGAGTTACCTATGGAAAATTACTTTAGGAGAATACATAGGGACATAGTTAAAGTGACTTCAGTACAATCTTGGATACCTAAGAAAAGTTATCATGTATGAATAGGGTGAGTGTGTGGTGTTTACTTTGGCATGAAACCATAATTTGGGAAAATTCCCTTTAATGGGAAACATCAATAAATTTTGACCTAGGTGACTATTTTAGATCCATGAACTGTCAACTTAAACCTTGTGAGATGAAATAAACTCATATCTATGGGGTACCCCCATAGAAAGTGTTTTGAGAGTAAAAAAAGTACCCATAAGACCATCAAAATGGGTTTTCTAGTTTCAAAACCACTTTTAATCAGCAATGGATGAAATACATTGAATAATATCAGTGGAAGGTTCTCACCACCACATCACCAAAGTATGATTTTTTAATGAATATTCATACCTCTGTGTGTGAGTAGTCATATGACATGTGGATATCCCATTGGTATTTCTTTATTTGAAGAGACACTATTCTACCAACACTTGATCTGTGTCATCTATGTGAGGACCATATCATGGTTTGTAAAATAATGTGAACAAAACACATTTTCTATAGAAACTTAGACCTTCTTGAACGACTAATTTATGATTTTTGAGTGTTAGGGGGGTTCTTGGATAAGGATTAAGGAAGGGTGAAGTTTAATATGGAATTCCACTTGGGGGTCGAATTTGCAGCATCATG
This sequence comes from Viscum album, assembly GCA_963277665.1. Taxonomy (NCBI): domain Eukaryota; kingdom Viridiplantae; phylum Streptophyta; class Magnoliopsida; order Santalales; family Viscaceae; genus Viscum; species Viscum album. Next base: position 521,861,334 of record OY728141.1, read on the forward strand.
GTTTGGGTTTTAGCATAAAGGTTCAATATGATGATTTTATTATGGTGTGGTTTTCTAGGTTGATGGTTTTATGTCTATATTATTTTTTCATCATTGTGGCATGGGGATACAATTCACAATGTAGAGGATTAAATGTGAAGTTTTGATGAAGTGAAGGTGTCCCATTTATAATGTGGATTTTTTGGGCATTGATATCAAGGGTTATGTTTTTTGGGTACCATTGTAGTGTTCTGGTTGTGTTATTCCATGGTTGGTATTGAGGGATTCCTTTAAAAATTTAGGAGATAAAATGTTACAACATGATGATAGATCTTGTATCATAACCCTACCCTAGTTTTATTTGATATGGTGGTTGAACAATATTTATTAGGTAGTTATTTGGTGTGATTTCCATAGATTCATTTGACTTGAACCTAATATGGTGTGTACACCACTATTATACCATAATTTTTTTCTGAAATTAACACCATTTGTGATATGGAATGTACAATTAAAAAATAAATTTTTATTTTATAAAACATGAATAAACTTGGAAGTCATTATGAATCTATTTTATTTTCCTTTGTTATCTATAACCCCAAGTGATCATAGGAACCCCTTTGGAGACCATTTAGAGCCCTTTAATTATCCTTGTCCCTTGTAATATAGGGAAAGGTTGTTGGTCAATGTTCATGGAAACGTATATTAACTATATAGGGAATGCCCAACTTGTAATTTTGTCATAATTGATGATTAATATAAGATTTAAACAATGATAAACATAGTGATCAATAGAATTTAATCAAATATTATATTTCAATTGAATATTGAAACAAAGACACCTGATCATCACAAATTATTTACAATTAATTTACACAATTAAACAATTAGCTTATGATGAATTATTTCTTCATTGATAGATCTAAAAATGTCTCTACATCATACTCTCATTGCGTTTTATTAATCAAGATTAGACTACCTCTATTAGTTATCCAGATGTGTTCCACAAACATTTGTATATCACAGTTGGAATATTTGGGTGCTAGCATGGTAGATACGAATTCTTTATTAATTCACCTTTGATTTTCCCAAGAAATTCTTGAAGAATTATTCTCTTTGATATCTCTAGACTAGAGAGTGGTGGTGGAGGTGGATTTTCCTCTATCCTTGAGAGTGATCTTAGAGAGTAATATCTCTAGGGATTCAATATAATACTCTTTGGATGTTGTTGTGCACAGAGAAATGGAAACCCCTTTTGAGAAATAATATAATTGATTTTAAATCATTCTAGGGTTAGAAAAAAATAATTTCACATGAACCATTATTATTTTTCCTAATTCATTAGAATCCTCGTGAAAATGATAATAATAATAATATTTATTGTCATGTGAAAATCTCATGAATTAAATTAAATACTATTTTATTCATATAATATTAAATATATATTATTTCTCACCAAACCATTAAAATTGGGCCACCATTCCTAAAAAATATTCATCGGGCCTTGAATAATGACTATTTATTTATTAAATAAATATCACTTCATTATTCACCAATAAATAAATAAATATTATATTCACTAAATAGAAAATTAATATTGGTTAAATATTTTTCTCAGAAAACATTCTCTTGAATAACTGGTGATAGAATATATAAAATCTAGAAAACATCAATAATTATTAAACCATGTAAATGAATTATATTTATTCAACTTGTTAAATAATATATAATAATGTTATTTAACTAAAATTCTAGATACACTTATTTTGTTACCCTCTAGGTATCTTTCTCAGTGGAATCAGGTGAAGCAGCCCAAAGTCTATGGTTAACATCTAGAAACATACCAAAGAAACCATAGTGAAATAAGTTAATGTATCAATGAAATAAAACCTCATAAAAATGATTACTATTTAATATAATACCTTTATCAGGATATCTTTAATAAATGAGGTTGCATGTTGGCGCCATCAACATATATGATTGATGCATCTTTCTTTGACTTTACAGAAACTGAACATGGCTACAGAACACTATGACCACATATTTTTTAGGCCATATCATTTCTATCAAAGGGCCTGAGATATTAAATTCTATTAAAGAACAAAAGGTACAAATACTTTATCACATTATTTATTAATAATGTATTACTCACGATGAACCTAACATATCATACTTCACTGTGAAACATTTTCATCATGGTTTTCATCAATAAATAAAAGTAAGTGACTCATAATATTTATAAATAATAATATTAAAGTATATAGACCAATATACACATTTGTAGATAGAAACATCCATTGACACATATAAATGTGGATTTCATATTGGAATATCCTATTATCATAATCTTATATACTATAAATTACCAAGGCCATATACCATTAGAAGGTTCCTCAAAGTCCAATGAGTCTCCCCATGATATACTATATTATTTGTGTCCCTAATATTATTTATTTTATCAATAGGAAATATATTTATGAATACTATCATGAAACCTTTGGGTTATCATCCGAGCGAGGAACTTCTATGACCTTTCAGAACGACGACCACTCTTAGGACATTACCACATTCTATGTTTTATAGTATAACAATAATTATATTAATAAATATTTTATTAATATTAAAAACTATGAACACAACTAATCATAAAGTACATATAATTTGGTTATAGGGCACCAACTCTAATGGGACACCACTTTCACTAGAGATAAATGTTAACAACCTTCAGTCTGATAGCTATAACATGATTCTCATTCTTATGTTGAGATAATTATTTAGTCAAGGGTTCCACCATGGTTTCTTCCATGAAAACTCTACTTACTATAACTTAACCCTATAAGAAAAGTCCCTCAAGAGGCGATACTCATAGAGTACATTATTTATTTTTTGGTGTGACCTTGTCTCTTTTATAAGATCCGCCACTGCAGTATTATCACAATACAATGCATTATGGTATTCACTGCTAGGTACCAAATCATGGTACTATAAAAATATTTATATCCAAATTAATTATTTGGATACATCATAAGCTTCTATATACTTAGACTCTACTATATAATCTGTGACAACTAGTTACTTTAAACTTTTCCAGCTCACAAATCCTCTGTTGAGAATGAAAACATATCCTGATTATGAATTTAGATCATTATATTCTATATAAAAACTAGCATCTATATAACCCATGATGACTAGCTTCTCATCTCCTCCATACAACACAAATTTATCCTAAGTTCTTATTATATAAATATGGATAACCTTGAAAAATGACCAATTATATTAACCTAGATCATATTGATATCTACCTAGAATTCTCAATGCATATAAAATATCAAGTCTATTATGTAATGTGGAATATATTATTGATCCTATCACTGAAGTGTATGAGATCTTACTCATTCTCTCTTTCTCCTATTGTAGTTGAGAAAACAATTTTTGGGAAGATGAACAACATTTGACACTGGAACCAGTACCCTCATAGATTATTCCATAAAAAATCTATTTAATATATGGTCAATGTATGCACTTTGAATTAGTCCAAGAATCTAGTTGGATATTTCAAAAATGATCTTAATCCCTAGAATGTAGGCTTCTTAACCTAATTCCTTCATGGAGAAACACTTTTTCAACTAGTCCTTAAAATATTGTAATACCGGTATGTCATTTACAATAAGTAATATGTCACCAACAAATATTATTAGGATTAATAATTCATTCCCACTAAAACCATTTTAAAAACATGTATCATATTCATTCAAAATGAAACCAAAATATTTTATAGATTTATTGAATTGAATTTTTCATGACTTGGATGCTTGATTTAATCCATAAATGGATATCTTCAACTTACATATCCTTTAGGAATCACCTAGAGTCAGAAACCCTTATAGTTGTGTCATATAGAAATATTCATGAACTTTCCCATTAAGGAAATCTATTTTGAAATCCATCTTCAAAATTTTATAGTCATGGTAGGAAGCTATAACAAGTATAATTATGATGGAGTTAAACATGAAAACTGGTGAAAAGGTTTCATCATCGTTAATTCCTTGAAAAATATTTAAACACTTTAACCACTAGCCTTAATTTATGGGTAATTACTTTACATACCATGTATAGTTTTATCTTGAATAACCATTTTAACCCAATAGTATTTACATCAATTGGTGGAATGATTATAATCTATACTTAGTTCTAATACATGGAATTAATTTTACAATTTATAGATATTTTCCATCTCATAGCTTCTGATCTCTCTACTTACTATTTATATGAGAGAGGTTCATTATTTTCAACCAATAATGATTCACCCTCTTCAGTGACTGGAAAATGATAAATATCTTGTTCTCTTACATCTATGGTGATCTTATGTAGTACTTGTGTTTTAGTATAACTTCTTCTATGTGGACCTATAGAATCTATTACTATACCAACTCATGTATATCTTGAGCTTAAACTTCATTGAAGTCAATATTTTTCCCACTATCCTTCTTGATGACATGATTCATCTTAATAAATATTAATTTTTAGAGAATTACACTTTCTTGTCCAAGGGGTCGTATAGGTTGTATTCTTTTGTTTCATTATGATATCTGATAAGGATACACTTTGTTCCCTAATATTATTGTTTCTTGACTGAGAAGTATTTAACAAACTCCCCAGAACCCCATACATTTGTATTTAATAAAATGGATTTCTTTTCACTCTATATTTCAAAGATAATTCTATTTTCCACTTTAATTGGTACTCAGTTTAGTGTGTATTCTATAGTTTGTATTTTATATCCCCAAAAGGATGATAGAAGATCTGTATGAATCCTCATCAAACTTACTATGTCTATCAAGGAAAAATTCATCCTTTCACTAACATCATTCCACTATGGTGTGTAATATGGAGTGGGTTGATATAAAATCCCAAACATTAGTAGTAATTTAATACACTCTTAGTTATGATATTCACTACATCGATCCGATTGAATCTTCTTTATCTTATTTCCAATTTGATTATGTACTTCATTTTTGAATTATTTAAATTTCTCAAAGGACATGGACTTATACTCCATCATGTAGACATATCCATATTTACTCAAGTCATTAGTATAAGTTAATATGTATGAATAACAACCTCTATATTATATTGTAAATGGTCCACACACATTAGTGTGTACATATCCTAAAAGCTCTATGGCCCTTTCACCATGTATACCGAATAGTGGTTTGGCTATTTTCCATTGTAAACAAGCATGACATCATTCAAGTGGGTTAATCTCAAAAGAGTCTAAATAACCATCTTGATAGACCTTTGTCAAAAACTTCTCGTTTAATTGAACAAGATTGTGAGACCACAATTGGGTGTTATGTGAGTTGTGAAAACATGATTAGTTATCAATTGACAATACTTAGTTTTCATAATTTAATTCATAAATACCATTATTAAAATGTTTTATACCATAATATATGTTTTATTTATAATAGAAACAAATTTTATTTCCAAATTTAAAAATTAAATCATCTGTATCAAGGTATCATACATGAATTATATTCTTTGTAATAATCAGTACATAATAACAATCTCTTAAAACTAATACCATTCTTGTTGGCAATGAAAGGTACCTATCTAAAATGTCTAGAGTATCCAACCTCACACCACTAGAAGCTCTCAAATCCACCTCTCATCAGGAAATATTTTAAAATATACATGGTTCTTACATTTAGATATATACGTGAGCTCCAAAAGATGTATTTAATACCCAATGTGTAGTTATTAATATATTAAAATTGATAAAAAATACACATTTTACCTCACCTTGAATCTAGATGTAGTTCCTATCCAGTGAACTTGTTTTCCACAAGAAAAACATATTACTTCCCTGTTTCCTTTCCTTGACTCTATATCATCCTCTTATTGGAAGGATGGTTCTTAGGATCTTTTAACTTATTACGAGCCTTAGGCCCATTTACGTTGTTCTTACCTTTATTATTCACTATAAGGACTATGATTTTTTAATGACCAATGTATTTTTCCACTTGGATAATTAGAGTGAGAAGTTCTTAAAGACTCTTATCATTATTTATCATGTTATAATTAACAATAAAACTAAATAAGGATTGGGGTAGTGAGGAAATTATGAGATTTTTTATGTAAATAATCTGGTAATTTAATCCCTAATATGTAAAAACATTTAATTTACCCAATAATATTGACAATATTATGCCTATACGGTGTCTAAAATACAATATTGGTTATAAATAAAGCATTAGATATCTCATATCTCTCTCTTATAGCCTTCTCTTGATAGAGATCTTGAAGGTGAGATATCATTTTATACACATACATGTCTTAATGTTGCATTAGAATATCATTGTTTGTATATGGTAGAATGAAACATTGAATATCTTTGGAATCATTAAAAGGTTTTCATATAGAGACAACTCTTCCTCACTAGCCTCTTTATCAAGTGATTCAGGAATAGTTTCTTCCAGTACATACAATTTTCTTTCATGTCTTAGGATAACATGGAAGCACCTTTTACACTCATGGAAATTTATGCCAGTGAGAAGTTTATCCTTCTCAAGCATGAATCACAATGAAATTTTTTAATTCATGTTTATTATTTTTTTTCTATAAATATTCTAATTTTTTTAGTACTTTATCTAATAAAATATAGGTAATAAATATTATATTATATTTATTAATCTCTCATTATTTTATTGAAACCCAATATCCCTCACCATTGGATTTGGAATATCATGTTTCTTGTAAATTATATTATAAAGGATCCATAACCTCTTCTAGTAACATTGAATTTTTATGGTTAAGAAATTCAAAGATTTTTAGGTAGGCATTTTAGATGATAACAAAATTAACTCATAGTTCTTCGATCTGTTGAGCGAACTTCACAATCCTGAAATCCTAAAATTGGATATACTCAAACTTTTAATCTTAGTTACAACATTTACTAATTTGGAAGTCAACCCATGATGAATAATTAGTTAATTCAACCCAAAACTTCAAGTTAAAATTCCTCAATAATTGAAAGCACCCCAACTTTATCCAATCAAGCACTTTGAACTATGGTTCGATTTTACCTTAAGTATAAGAAGCCTATAATGACTTAACATATATTATTAAGATATTTTTATATTTATGAATAAGTTTTTCATTTTATCTTTATTACATAATTTTTAATATTTAGTGGATTTACATAAGTGATTAACCATGTATTAGATAAAATTTATGCATAATCTAATTTATTTTAGTTCTATACTACATGCTTGTCAATTCATTAATTCATGTGATTGTGATAAAACATCCATAATCAAATAACCATGAAAATTGAAAAAAATAAAATAATAAAGTGTTATGATCATGATATTTTAAAAATGTTTAGTTTATCTAGTGGATGATAAACTAATTGTTGACCTCGTGGAAAACACCTTTAACCATGAAATGTTTCATATTGTAGCTTTCCACCTATCCATCACTGTATCTATCTTGGATTTGATTCACTTTAGATCCAAATTTTGAACCAAATAATATATATTGGGTGTAACACCCTGATATTTTTATGAAATATTTATCCTTAAATAATTTGATTTCTTCGATATCTTTTTTATACACAACAACGAGTTTAGATAAACCGTGTAACATTATTAAAATGTTATGGTTCTGTTATCTCCTAACCATTGGATTGGAAGGTATGAATAGTAATAACTAAACTTTAAAAAATATATGGTATACACATTTATACAATTAATTTTTTTGTTATAAAATAATTATAATTAAAAACAAAATTATTTGAAAATGAAAGTGACGTTTTTTCTTAAAAACTATTTTTATGTGAGAAATGTATTTTTATATTAATAAATTAAATTTATCAATATTTTTGAATGATTTTAATTATGTTTATAAATTATTTAATCAATAAAATTTTCTAAACATTCAATTAATATTTATTTTCTAGGCATAGTAAAAAAATAAATCCACTTTTACGCTTAAAAATATTTTTTTCTTCTAAAAAGCAGTTTTTCCTCATTATGCATACTTACTTTAAAATTATTTTATGAAAATTATAGGTATTTAATTAGATAAATTAATTAAATATTTATAATCACAAGGTCAAAATTTGGTAAAAAGGCTTTTTTGTTTAATATTAATAATAACTGTGGTAATATTTATCACCTCAGTAAACAGTAAATAGGGTTAATTTGGATTAAAAATAATTGATAAGGACATAATTTTTTATTCCTAATCATTATTTGATGAAGTTAATTATACCCTTATCACCTTAGCCTCAAAATTTATTTCTTAATGGACATTTTACCATGAAAAACATTTATATATTATTTAAATCAAGTAAAGTTACAAAATGACACTCTCTTAGTTTTAAATATACTTTATATGATCATAGAGTAAAAAAACTAATTATGAATGAATATTAACAGTAGTTTTTTGAATAATTAAACTATATTAATTATTATAATTTATTTATAAATTTTATGTATTATGTAATCACTTTAAATGCATACTCAACACCAAAACAATATTTATTCAATTAAAGGGAAAAGAAAATAAATGATTTTAAAAATATTAAACGTAATATAATTTGAGTAATTTATAGTTTTATACAAATTTTATAGGAGAATATGACATATTTTTTCGTTTTAATTGATTATATTTTAATTAAAACCTTTTATTTTTCTTTTAATTCAAATTAAATAAATACTGTCAAAATTGATAATAATGATATTTTATAAAAAATAAAATTTTATTAATTTTTTCGAAAAACATAAAAATATTGAAATAATACAAGGTGGATATTATATGTTATTAAATTTCATAAATTGTTGATTTATGTTCTAATTTACACCTCATAAGTAAAAAGCTCAACCTTTAATATTGAAAAAGTAGTTACCATAGTAAAGATTAAAATTGGTTTACTAGGGTTCATCAAAATGATAATGTTTAAAATGACACCAAAAAAATTATCAATTATATTTGTTGATGGTATTATAAAACTATTATACCTTATCTCATAATCCCTATCCATTTTGTGGGATTTTTCTCAATATTAATTTTTTATAATTTAATATGTTGAGAAATTTCAAAAGCGCCCCTCACCTCAATGATAAAGGGGAAGCACCTCCCTCACTTTTTACACCATATAGAGCCTTATATAATAACAAAAATATACTAATTTATCTTCTTAAATTCCATATAAACATTATATTAGTTTTTTTCCTCCCAAAAGATCAACCCTATATCCATTTAGAAGAGATCTAAAGGATTTATTTCAAAGAAGACATAATCGACTTAATTGATCACTTTCTTTTCTACTCTTATTTAACTTCTCTAAATCTACGATATTTGTTATAAAATAACAAATTAATTAAAATAAATATTCTTAAATGTTATTTTTATTATTAAAACACCATTATACACCCTCTTTCCCATCAAACAAGAAGTGATAGTTTCACCCATGCACATCTAAGACTTACCATCTCCACGTAGCGATACAATTCATTTTTCATCATCATCACTTTCTATGATTATTATTATGGGTTTAATATTTATATATTATATTTATGACATATTTATACTTTTTTAATTATAATATCACATATAATTTACTTACCATCCAATCATTTGGGAAATGATAACATCATTCGTACGTACGTCTGGACTGCAATCTCCACAAAGTATCGAGATTCATTTTTAAATTATATTTTAATTAGATGATAATGAGAAATAATTTTATGAATATATATGATAAATATGACATAATAATTATCTTATAATGTTTAATTAATATTTACCTTTTTCCATTTCATCCATCAAAAAATTAAATCAGCGTTCATGCGTATGTACGACCTACCATCTACATAAATGATGTAATTCAGTTTTCTATCCATAACCTCTATGGATGAATATATATATATATATATATATATATAATGAATATATATTCTATTTATATAATTATGGATATTATTTATATAATGTAACCAATAAAAATATACAAGGACCAGAATTACTGAAATGAAATACACATGATAAACAAAACCATTAACATCTGTAAATAATATTTGTAATATAGAATTATTGATAAAGGGGGTGTTTAAATGTTATAAAGGGATAATATATGATATTATAAGTATGAAAATTAATTTGGTATAAAATTAAAATAAATTTAAATTTATAATATTGGTGCTTAAAGTGATTTTGGAACAAGGAAAACTCAAGATAAAGGGTTTAATGTTACAATCTAATTGTTTATTGAGATTTTTATAAGTAAGTTATAATTATAAACTATTATGATAAAACTCTTAATATACTCATATGTTTTTTTATCATCTTGTTATTTCTTGAAATAAAATGTTTTCCTTTCATTTTCCTCACCTTAGGTATTCAAGAGACCTAAAATACGTTTTTAAGGAAATAGACTTTTTTTCTCTCTTAGGTCGAAAATATTTTCTCTTCCATGTCCATGTTTTCAAAAAATATTTTTAATAATTTTTTACTATTCTCTTATGAAAATTTTAATTCATTTTTACCCATGATTTAATTTTTTTTAAAATGGATTAAAATGAATCTTCTTGTCTTTTTTGAAATGAGTTACTTTGTGACTTTTCCAACAAAAGTATTGCATACATGTTTTTTTAACTTATATCGCATGAACGGATTTTCACGATTTCATGGACAATTTTTTATTTGAAGCATAATTTAAAATATTAAATGTTTTTTTCAATGAAATTTTTTTCCTTTATAATTACATGGTTTTTTAATAAGTGATTTCAAAATGGAAAGGATAATTTCGTCAAGAGTGTTTTAATTATATTTTAATGGTATTTATATTAATCAAAAATAATAAAACGTTATATAACATATAATTTAATATGGATATAATCAAATAATACCATCCTTATTTTTCCCAACATGGTTTATGTTTATGATGGCATTTGTTTATGAAAACCGTTTCTTTTCAATGAGTTATGAATTGATGAAATGTTTATGAATCCAATTTATTTTCATGGGTTTTGATACGATGAATGGTCTATCATTTTGTTCCACACATATGTATTATTTTCATTATGTGATGTGTGAGAACTATATCTCCTTCCAAATAATTGGGTAAATATTGACATCTCATGAGATAAATAGGACTAGAATGGAAAGCGAACCTAGTTATGTAAGGGAATTTGTCTACTATGATAGACATGTATGGGAACCTTGAATACTAAGATTATTTGGGGGAGTGAACCCATTCCTCTATTATAGTATTGGAAAATATCCTTGACTACTAAGGAAATGACTTTTTTATTGTTTATGTGTATACCAAAATTCCATGTCTTATGTCAATGTATTGATCTAATGGCTCATGTTCATTGATTACCTTATATTACACATCTTATTAACTACCAATATTTATTCCATGAATTAAGATTATGATATTTTATATATAGGGGGTGATTTTAAAATGTCAGTATCATATTCATGTACCCTTATTCTCCTTTTATAATTATATGATCATTGATATCTCCCTTTTTTAACCATATTGAGCATCTGAGATCACCCTTTTATTATGTTTCCTTTCCCAAATTTATAAATAAAGGTATTAAGCATGATATGTCTAAGAAGAGTGCTAGTTATTAAGAAATAAGTGGGAGAAAATGTAGATATTTTATGAACCATTTATTTTTATTTCCATGTTTCCAAATATACTTGACCTAAATGATTCTGGAATGGATCGAAATGTTTTGTAGTTAAAATTTATATATTAATATGTAATATCTATGTATGAATAGTATGGTCACTATAGTTGGTATTATAGTAAGTCTTAGTTTAACACTAGAAACTAGGATGAGAAAAATTTAGTAAGAACCCTAGGGATAATTATTAGTGTAGGATAAAATCCTAAAGTTTTAGTAATCATCATGAATTACCTAGGATAAATATAAGGTTCCATATATTAATGTGTCCCAATATAGACATTTATTTTATTATTATGTGATTTCCCACCATGATTAATTTTTCTAATAATATGATTTTTGGTTTTATTCAATGTATGGAACCTGAAGAAATTGTGTTAATAATGAATGTGATGGACAATGTAGTGATTTAACTTCTAAGTAACTAAATTTTATAAGATATGGAATGAAAAATATAGTTTCTATGATCACAAAACTTTCTCAATATATGAATCATGATAAGATTCCAAATGATCAAAATACGGAATAACGTTCTGTTGTGTCCTTCATAAGGTAATACCCACCTTATTTTAGTAGATCCACTGATCTACTAGTTACTGAGTAATGGATCAGTAACATTGAAAATATATTTTCTATTATTAATTTTTTGGAACATGATAAAGATATTATGATTATTTATCATTTTGAAGGTGAAGCAGATCAGTGGTGGACTCTTATAAAGAACCTGAGAAAACATGAATAAATTGTATCTATGGAGTAGAAAAATTTAAAATCTTATTTTCAATAAGTACTTTCATCATATTATTCTTACAAAAATAGAAAAAAAATCCTTGGGTTACAGTAGAAAGATGATTAATTTTTTGGTACTTATGGGGAAAATTTAAAATGGCTTATGAGGTACTCTTATGGTATTATCATCCAACCTAAAAGTAAAGCTGGCCGATTCTTCAATGGCTTAAAACCAAGTCTCCAAAGGGTGTTAACCATATAAGACATTAGTATATATGAATAAATCATTCAATGTGATATCAAGGTTTATCTGGAGATTGTATTTACCCATCATTATGATGGGTTTGATAATAAAAAATTGAATTAAAAGGAAATTTGAAAAACAATGGAGAGAAGACGATGATCCTTAATTTATTCTCAAAATGTGGAAGGAAACATAGGGGAAATTTTTCTAAGGGAACTGGTAGTTTTTTAATTGTGGAAAGGAAGTTCATAAGTTAATCGAATGCTAAAGTGACGGGACAAAGTTAGTTAATGATGTGAATAGACAGGAAGATCCCCAAAATGCACCACCCACACTCCAGTGTTTTAAATGTAAGGTGTATGTGAATTATGTTAACTAGTGACCAAATCCTAAGGTTAACGATGATGATCAATGTCAACAACCTTTTAATCCCAAAGAAAAATGGAAATATCACGAGATCACTATTTCTAATGTGGGGTATGATAATGATGTTGTGAAAGGTATAATTACCATCCACTCTAGAATTTCTAATGTCTTTTTTATTATAGATCTACACACTCTATTATATATAAATAATTTTCTAATGGTATCCAAATTCCACCAAAAAAATTAGATTTTGTGTTATAAAAAAAAATAATGTTATGATGACCACATGCCATGTTTATGATTGTTCTCTAGTTGATGTTTGTCAAAATGTGTTTCCTAAAAATCTTATCATTATTCCTCTAGTTGAATTTGATGTAATTTTAGTCATGGATTTAATTTATTTTCATGAAACCCAAATCAATTTCTTTGGAAGGGAAGTTAAATTTGATATTATGAAGCAACCTATGATCTCTTATAGGTATGAGGACAAAAATGAACTTCTTATGGAAATTAAATCCATCGTATGGGTCATGGTTCCTATTCAAAAAGGAATTTATCTTATATGATTGGGGATAAAATCAACATCGAATATATTCCTATTGTGTAGGAGTTTATCAATGTATTTTTGGAATAATTGTTTGGTCTTACACCAAATTGTGAAGTTGATTTTTTAATAGAACTCATACCTAGTGCTACACCTATTTCCAAGACTTTATATAGAATGGACCTGATTGAGTAAAAGAATTATATAACAAACTCTGGGATAATATTTAAAAGGGATTAATTTATCCAAGTGTTTAACCTTGGTAAGAACCTATTTGTTTAGAATAAATATGGATCAATGCAACTTTGCATTGATTATTGAGAACATAACAATATCACCATCAAGAAAAAGTATCCACTACCCTGTATTGATGAACTTTTTGAAAAATTTTATGAATATAAATACTTCTCCAAGATTGATATTCGTTATATATATAATTAAATTAGGGTCAAAAAGGAGGATATACCCAAGATATCATTCCTTATAAGGTATGGACCCTGAATTTATAGGGATTACATTCGGTCTTGATGATGCCCCTATATATTCATGGATTTAATGAATAATGTCTTTAAAGATTACCTTGATTAGTTTGTGGTTGTCTTTATAGACAATATTCTTATTTATTCATTGAGTGAGGAAGAGCATGAATATTATTTGAGAATTGTTCTAAATACCCTAATCAAGAAGAATCTTTATGAAAAATTTATCAAGTGTGAATTTTGGCTTCAGAAAGTTTCATTTTTAGGTTATATAATCTCAAGTGAGGGTATATAAGTAGACCCTTAAAAGACAGTTGTTACTGAAAATTGGCCCAGAAAAATAACTGTGAATGAGATCTACAGTTTTCTTATTTTGGATGGATATTATTATTTCTTTAAAGAGAATTTTTCATGGCTATATAATGCAATCACAAATTTAACTAGGATGGGATCCATTTTCCTTTAATAAAGGAATGTGAGAAATGCTTTAAGGAAATAAAGTGAAGTATAGTTAATGCATATGTTCTTACACTACCATAAAGTGGATAAGGGTTTTTAATCTATAATGATGCATTAATGAATGATTAAGGATGAATACTCATGAAAAATGATATGGTTATATGATATGCCTCATGGAAATTAAAGATACATGAGAAAAATTACCCAACTCATGATTTAGATTTAGTTGTGGTAATTTTTTAATTAATGATATGGTTGAATTATCTATTTGGAGAAAGGTGTTACATATATACTAATCACAAAATTTTATAGTTTATTTTCACTCAAAAATAGATTAAAATGTGCTAAATAAGATTTTTGGATCAGATTAAAGATTATGACAACTCAATACATTACCAACCTAGAAAATTAGTCAAGGTGGAAGATGATATGAGTTGAAAGGATCATACTATCATATTTATAATGAGGATCACAAACCATAAAATATTTATGAACTTACAACATATGAATCTTGAAATCTTTCAGGAATGTTAGAAATATTATCTTTCTCAATTGATTTTTCAACCATATATCCAAGTAAATATTAAAGAGGAACATAAGGAAGGTGTTGAGCTGAAAAACATGGTGAGAAATATTTCTTATTTCAATCTTTATAATGATGGAATAATAATGTTTAGGAACCATGTATGTGTCCTTTCAGTACCTATTTTGAAAGAGTTTATGGATAAAGATCACAACTCTTCATTCTATATTCATCTTAGAAGTATGAAGATTTATAGAGATTTGAAAAAGTATTATTGGTGGGATGGAATGAATAGAGATATTGAAGAGTAGGTTTCTTAGTACTTGGTTTGTTATAATGTTAAGTTTGAGAGATAGATTTCTAATTGGATTTTACAACCATTACCCACACTGGAATCGAAATGGAAAAAAATCACCATGGATTTTTTCATTGGACACTTTAAAGGTCATAATATTATTTGGGTTATAGTTGACCACCTTACAAAGTCAGAACACTTCATTTCCATTAGATGATATTTATATATTGATCAAATCACCCATTTATACATTAAGGAAGTGGTAATATTTCATTTTTAACCACTATCAATTGTATCTGGTCAGGATCCAAGTTTTGCCTCAAAATTTTGGAGAATTCTTTAGCTGGATCTAGATACAGAGTTAACTTTCAAAACTATTTATCATCCATAGACATATGATCAGTATGATAGAAACCTTAAATATCTATAAGACATGTTTATAACTTAATATATGGATTTAAAAGTCATTTGGGATCAACACCTTTCTTTGGTGGAATTTTCTTACAATAATAACTTTCACTGCATCATTCATAGGGATGTTTATGAATCCCTCTATGATGGGAAGTGTAGAAAATCAACATACTAGAATTAATTTGGAGAAATAAATCTATTATAACCTAATATATTTGAGTAAATGGAATATAAGTTTATAACCATTCAATATCATATACAAATAGCCCATATTCAACAAAATATTTATACTAAAAATCGTCAGAAAGATCTAGAGTTTATAGTTTGTGAAAAGGTATTATTATAAATATCTACCTCGAAGAGGGTAATGATATTTATAAAAAATATAAAACTAATCACTATATATATCATTCCTTATCAAATTCTTGATCTTATTGAGATAGTATCTTATCAATTGGCGCTTCCACTGAATCTCTCACAAGTTCATGATGTGTTCCATTTATCTCTAACAAGGAAGTACATACCTGATCCTTCACATGTACTAAACTCAAAGGTCATAACACTATAAAAATATATTTATTATGAAGATAAAATAGTTTAGATTCTATATTTTCGATAGAATGTTCTATAAAACAAGACTACTCACCTAGTCAAAGTTTTGTGGTGAAACCAAGAATTTGAGTAAGATATGTAGGAACCTAAGGATGTGATGAGGCATAAGTATCCCTATCTATTTATGTTATAGTGATGAATTTGGGGGATGAAAATAATTTTATGGGGGATATAATGTAACACCCTGAGATTTTTATGAAATATTTATCCTTAAATAATTTTATTTGTTCGATAGCTTGCATTACTCACAACAGTGACTTCAGACAAATCTCATAACATTATCAAAATATCACGTGTCTGTTATCACCTAGCCATTGGATTGGTGATTATTAATAGTAATAACTAAATTAAGAATAATATGTGGTATACACATTAATATGAACAATTCATTAGTTATAAAATTATTATAATTAAAAATAGAAATTATTTGAAAATAAAACTGATGTTTTTTCCTAAAAAAACAATTTTTATGTGAACAATGTATTTGTATATTAATAAATTAAATTAATAACTATTGGTCAGTTATTTTAATGAAATTTTTATATTATATACTTTATATAATGTTTTAAACATTTAATAAATATTGTTTTTCTATGCATCTAATAAGAATAATTCCATTTTTAATCTAAAAATGTATTTTTTCTAAAAAGAAGTTTTTCTCACATTTTGAACATTTTCTTTAAAATTATTTTTTTCCATTAATAGGTATTAAATTGGATAAAATTAAATAAATATTTATAATTAGAAAAGTAATATTTGGTAACTAGGCCCTCTTTGTTTTTGGTTAATATGAATAGTAACCGTGGTAAAATTTACCACCTTGGTAAAGGGTAAATCAGGTTAATATAGTATAAAAAATGGTGATAAGAACACAATTTTTCATAATAATTATTATTGGATGAATTTAATTTGAAAATTATCACATTATACTCTAAATTTATTTGTTTAATGAAAACTTGTCCATGAAAATGAGTTGTACGTTATTCGAATAAATAAAGTTACAAAATGTAACTCTCTTAGCTTTAAATATCCTTTATGTGTTCACATAAGTAAAAAACTAGTTATGAATCAATATTAATATTAATTTTGTGTATAATGAAATTATATTTATTATGGACATTTATTTATTATTTTTAGTTATTGTATAATTATCTTATATTCTTACACAACATCAAAAACAATATTTATTTAATTAATAGAAGTATAAAATAATTTGTTTTAAAAATATTAAAAGTAATATAATTTGAGTAAATTGTAGTTTTACATTCATTTTACAGGTGAATATGACATATTAGTGTCGTTTTAAAAAAATATATTCAAATTCAAACATTTTATTTATGTATTTTAACACAAATTAAATTAATAGTGTGAAAATTGAAAATAATGGTATATTATCAAAATAATATTGTGTAAAATTAATTAAAAATCTTAAAAATCATGAAATAAAACAAGGTGGATTTGATATGGTCTTAAATTCCCTAACATGGAAATTTATATGCCATTTATCTCCTTAAAATTTAAAATTACAACATTTAATATTGGAAAGTTGTTACCATATTTAAAATTATAATTGGTTAATTAAGGGCTAATCAAATTGACAAGGTTTAAAATGACACAAAAACGTGACTAAATTATATTGGCTGATGGTATTACAACCATGTACCACCTTATCTTTGAATTCCTATCTATTTGGAGGTATTTGGTGTAGTGTCCCGACCCAGATGCCACATACCGGTGCCCCAATCCGATTTCATTACATAGCCTCAAGTACATCTCCATGTATGCTAGAGGTTTCAAACTAGTAGCGAGGGTCTATTAGGGATCACGAGGAGACAATAAAATATTTATCAAAGAATACAATTGTAAAAAAAAATACAAGTAAGCTATAATAAAAAATAACGAATGATTACCAAAAATCACACGAAGAATCTCAAACAGGGGAAATGACTATAAAGAAAAGAAGTGAATATGTCATGTCATACAAGTGTCAATAGTAAAATGAAAACCCAAAATAAAGACACACTAAAAACTCCCAAGAAGGCCCCGACATTATGTTGGGTTCCCTCATCCATGCGCTATCCCAATTCCCAACTTAGGCATCTAACATAGGGCTCTTGCCCTGATCCTAACCAGAAAACATAGAGACTATTCGGGTACCAAACAATGACCTCTGTAGGGTGTGACAAAAACTCAGTTGGGAACCACCAATTTTGTATAAATAAATATTCATTATATCATGGTTTATGTAGTTGTACAAAGAATAAAATCCAATAAATGAAAGTAAATAGGTTTCACATTTATTATTCTTTAGTTAACCACATTTTCCCTTGAGTTCACGATGGAACCTAAAAAAATCATACAAGCTTCTACCCATGAAAGAGTATGAACCATACATATAGGGATATTGTAATTTATTATTTTAAATGATTTTATATTTAAGATTAATTCCAATTTCATTTCGCTACCCTATAGTGCCAGCCCAAGTACCATTATCATAGATACTTAGAGCGTCAGTCCAATATCATTATCTTGGGTACTTGAAGTGATAGTCCCGAACCAATATCCTGGGTACTTATACTATCACTATAAAACCAAAATATTTGGTAGTTGGAGCATAAATATAGTACCAATTCACATGTATTCATCGAGGGACTATAGAATCAGTCTGGAACCCCCCCAGATGAGTAGCATTAGTCCAAAACCCTCTCCACATTTTTCACATTTACATATATATCATGGTTCCACATTAATAACCCATTTATCTACAATTTTCAACATAATTTAACATTTCATTTATCAATCATAACCATGGTTCTTTAATTTACACATAATTATCAACATGATAAATTACCCATTTAATCACTTACCACATTACACATCAATTATCTAAAAACTCGTTATCCTTTTGAGGTTAAGCTAAACAAACCTTTAAATCCCATTATCAAACCATGCGTAAAGTATTTAATTCAATTCCATAAACTCCATATTTCCATTTTCAAATTTTATTATTTTCATTTAAATGATAGTTTCAACACCCCATGGGTTACCTTCAAGCTTGGTCTCACAATCTCTAACGGGTCCAACAAGATCCCTGAAGGGTATCACAAATTGGACAGGGTTCAATTCAATTTTCATAATCAAAACACTATTTCACATCTATTAATCACAATGGAAAAATTACATACATGATTAATGAATCAATACTATGTGTAATAAAATGTGTTCCACCTACCATAGGATCATTTATTAACCTTTTCCCAACCTCATCCATTAAATCAATGTAGAACAACTGAAAACAAAGAACAACACTCTGATCCTCAATATATGAGATTGGATCTAATTTCCTTTTATATATGCAACCATAAAACATTACAATTTCCCAAAAGTATCGTGGATATATCCAAAAATGATTGTATCTAAGGTTTTGGGAAAGAGAAGAAGAAGAGATGAAGGAATAATAGCCAATAACAAATACTTACCAATGAATCTAGATCTCGAACGGGAACTGAATCACCCTAAACTTGTTTCTAGATTCAAGGGTATGTCCTATCAAGTATTAGGAGAAAAAGGAGTGTAGATATATTATTTATTAGATTAAAAATGAGTCCTTTATATCTTAATTCGTATTGGATCCATGAATTTTGGGATGCCAACCGAATAGAACATGATTTGAAAAACCTTGCAAAATCTATGTAGTGATTACTATCTTAAGCCACCCCTCAGATGGTTGGCTCGCATGATTAGAGAAATTGTCTTCCAACCAAGTTGTTCCCCTCTATTCAACATTTCATGGTTTCCCCTAAGTACCCATATGGGTTTTCCAAACCATGAACCAACCATGCACCTTCCCATCGCTCACTATTTTTCCTTACACTGTTTCTTAAAGGAGACCACACAGTTTTGGAAAATCATGCACCAACCATGCACTTTAAAAAATCCACCCAAAACATTCAAAAATCACCCGAACACACTCTAGATAAGACCAAACAAAAAGTAGATTTAAAAATGGTAAAAATAACACCGGAAAACGTGTAAAAAATGTCTTAAGAAGGGTTAGGATCTTATAATATACCCACCTTATAAAAAATCATACTCAATATGTACTACCAAGAATTAATGAGCCTCTAAGTTTAAAAGGTCAGGACACTAATCCCACATATCTTCTTCCATATCCCATGATTCCTCCTAAACACATCCATGCCGCCACAACACCCAGACCAAAAACATGGTGTTTCCCTGTAAAGCTTTCACACCATAATCCACAACATGAATTAGATGATACTTAAAGGACCCATCAACTTCAAGTTCACCATCTTCAATATTGATCACATGAGAAGGATCAGGGTGATATTTACAAATCTATGAAACATGAAATACATCGTTCATAGTACTATTCATATACTGAAGACCCAATCAATATTCCACCAGTCTGATCCTCTCCACAATCTCAAATGGTACGACAAACTTAGGAACCAACTTGTCCTATTTACGAATATAAATGTGAACCAATATCAGTGATAAATGAAGGAATAAACTATCACCCACTATAAACATAAGAGTTCAAAAACATTGATTGACATAATACTTTAATCTACTCTGCATTGTATCCATATGTTTCTGAATAAACTGAACATGTTTTGATGTATCCTACATGAGATTCGTTCTCAAAAATTATGACTCACACACCTCCATCCAACATAAAGGAGATCTACATGGCCCACCATACAACGTATTGTGTAGTTTCATATATTATTTCAACTAATAACTATTGTTATAGTAGAACTCAACTAACACTAAGTGATTTTCCCAAGACCCACCAAAATCCAAGATGCATGCCCTCAACACGTCCTCTATCACCTAGATAGTACACTCCAATTGACCATCTATCTATGGGTTAAAATCTTTACTCAGAAACACCTGAGTACCAAGATCCTTCTACAATCCTTCCCAGAAGAATGAAGTAAAACATATATTATTATTTGAGAATATACTTCATGGAAACCCTTGAAAAAGATCTATCTCTTGAACATATAATTCCCCCAACTGGTCAACTGTAAAAGTATCCCTAATTGGAAAGAAAAGTGATACTATTGTCAACCAGTCTACAATCACCCATATCACATCATTATTATGAGGGGTCCTTATAATAACTATCACAAAGTCTATGGAAATTTCATCCCAACTCCTTGTTGGGATGGATAATGGCTGTAGCTAACCAGAAAGTTGCTGATACATATCCTTCACATATTGATAGGTGTAGCATCATGTCACAAAACCTATGATATCTTTCTTTATTCATAGTCACTAATATTTCCTATCAAGGTCATGGTGAATTTTTTTCAAACAAGGTTGTACCACCCATTTTGATCCATTTAAATCACACATAAAATCTTCTTTCATACACGTAGGAACAAAAACATGGCCAAACAATAAATGGTATCATCATCATCAATAACCCAATCAGAAGGTGACTCCCCAACTTCTAGGATTTCCATCAAGGCCAAATTCTTTGGATCCTCAAATTTCCTCTATTTAATTCAAATCATAAGTGTGTAATCCATCAATAAGAGAATGTGGGTTATCTGATCTTGGCCCTCATAATCTTATATATGCATCTCAATGTACAAGGCCATAATTTTCTAACCATAACTAGAATCCTGGAATCATTGAATTTATGTATTATAGCTCAAGGAATTGGAAAGACTATTTCCATTCTTGGGAATATAAGCCAGATCAAAGTCAAATGATTGCATATACTCAAACCATCTCTGCTTCTAGATATTTAAATATCATTTGGAAAAGATATACTTAAAATGTTTTCAGTCAGTATACAAAATAAACCTTTCTCCCAATAGGTAATTCCACCAATAATTTATAGAATAAACACTATAGAAAACATGAGATCATGTGTAGAATAATTTCATTAATGTGGCTTCATATGAATGATCCATACACCACAAATAGATTAATTTTCATCAACACTGCTCCACGTCCAACCCAAGTTGCATCACAAAACAAGCTATAATCTTCACCTGAATTATGTAGGACCAAAATCAGTGTAGTGGTAAAATGATTCTTTAACTTTCGGAAGGAATTCTCACATGATCCAGACCATTCAAACTTGATATCCTTCTTGGTCAAGCTCAAAATTGGTGGTTCAATGTGAGAAAAGTATTACATGAATCTCAATTAATATCCCTCCAAACCCAAAAATCTTGGAGTATAAAAAAAATTCTTGGCCTACTTCCATGAAATGAAGACCGGGACATTTTGAGAGTCCACCGACACACCTTCCTAAAAAATTATGTGACCCAAGAAATGTAAATTTTCTATCCATAATTGATACTTAGATAACTTAGTGTATAACCAATTCCCTCATAGTGTTCTCAAGAAAATATCATTATTTTTGGAATGATATTAATGAGTTTTGGAGTACATCAATATGTCATTGAAAAAATCCACAAACTAGTCCAAAAATAGGTGGAAAATTCAGTTTATCAAGGACATAAACATAGAAGGATAATTTTTCAATGAAAACAACAACATAAAGAACTCATACATGACATACATTCTCTTGAAAGTAGTCTATGGTTTATTATAAGGTATCACTCTTTGATAATGATACCCTAAAATCAAATCAATCTTGGACAATACATAGGAACCCCTCAGCTAGTCAAAAAGATCATCAATATGCAGAAGAGGATACACTTTCTTAACTGTCATCTGTTTCAACTTTCTATAATAAAAACACAATAATAGAAGTTATATAATTGTACCTATAACTATCAATAGACCATCCTCACTATCAACAAGTGTAGGCTGAAATGCATGTAATTGACCTATCCCTCT
This sequence comes from Viscum album, assembly GCA_963277665.1. Lineage (NCBI taxonomy): Eukaryota > Viridiplantae > Streptophyta > Magnoliopsida > Santalales > Viscaceae > Viscum > Viscum album. The sequence goes on from OY728141.1 coordinate 521,884,529, forward strand.
TCCCTGTGCTAAAGTTTAAGTCCCCTTTGTTAAACTACTCTAATGATACTAGGGATATTTCCATGAGGTACCACATCCTCTTCCCCTACTAACATGACCAATATAAATCTAATTTTCTGATTGGTATGGTATATAAGAACCCCTTAAATTACTCTTGTTCAGTCTAGTTCCTCTATCACTACCCACCCATTGAGGGTTCTTACGATATCTCTATAAGTGTCCAATCACAACGCAAGCTCGACACTCTACTAATGGTTATGGACACTGATTATGAATATGATATGGACAACTATACTGATGATGAAACACTTTATTACTACCCTGAGTAACTAATCATTCTCCCTGGCTAATATATTTTCCACTACTATGGTGAATGTTCTCATAATGACACTTCCTACTCTTGGAAGACACACCCTTTATTCATCCTGTATAAACCAACTATCCTCTATTGGAATCCTCATCCAGGTTCCCCTTATAAATGACAACCTAATTCACTACTTTGGTAAAATTATTCAAATGAAATATACTAAACTTGGAATTAATCTCACATCTAAGTCAATCCTGAAAACATCTCTCTACAACTGCCTCAAATCCCACTAATGTTGGGAAAAAGTGCTACAAGTTGGTGAAGCATTTGACATAGTACATCACTGAAATGTTTCCCTGGGTCACTGCATAAACTCAACCACTCTCTCCTACCTTAGTGTCTCTGGGTAAAAGTGTTCCAAGAACTTCTCTTAGAAATCATTCCATACCATGTATTCCAAATTCAAATCCAAAAACTAGATATCCCACTAATTCATTTATTTTCCTCATAATATATAGGCTGATAATTTGAATCTTTTCTCCAAAGGAGTATCTAAATGATCTAGGATCTTATGAACAGACTCAATCCATAACTCAACTACATCAGGTCCACCCTCTCTGGTGAACATTAGAGGGCGATGCTACCGTAACTCCCATTTCAGATCATAAATATTCCGTATATCCTACCCTGGGTCTCTTTTCATGAACCACATAAAGAGAGAAAGTTTCTCATGGAATCTTTCTTCCACCCCTTCACCTAGAACTATTAGGGCCTATTGTCTTAACACAAGAGGCACATTTCCATCCATTTAGTACTTCTATCTTACCAATAAGCATCACCATGGAGTAATGTCTCTATAATTCTAAGAACACATCTTAAGACACATAAAATAAGATATATTTACATAAATCCAAAATAAAGTTTCCTTTATGCACTACCTTGTGGTCAAAATTTCGGCACTAGAACTACCCTCGACCATCCCTAACTTGGGGCATGGCTATCATAGGGTAAATAAATTTCATTTTTATAAGTTTCCCTTTAGAAAAACATTTTTAACCATAAAATAACCACATTTAACCTCTCTTCACCATTATAATTTCATTATTAGGAACCATTTATTTTAAATTACTCAAATAAGGAAAATCATTTTCATTCCCCATAATGCACTTATAACTTTCCTTTCCATGCATGCATAATATGATGCATGTCACATAAATTCCCATGTTATTATAATGATGAATGCATACTCAACTATCATGTCATACTAGGACATGAGTAAAATATTATAAAAGAATAACATCATACAATAAGTGTATCAACCAAGGTGAAATAAAATTAATCTGTAACAACAAACATCAAGAACAATAATCCCACCATGTGAACTTGGATTTTCTCCCACACATGGGTCAGCTGCTCCAAAGCATGAGCTTATGACCAAGGAAAGACTCATCCTAGTCTCCTATCAACCTTTACCAAATAATAATAAAACTTAAAAGAAAATAAAATCCTCTAATACCACTTTGTATCATCCCAACCCGGATTCCACATACTGGTTCCTCAAACCGGTTTATTACATAACCTCAAGTGAACCTCCCCATATGTTATAGGCTTTCAACTAGCAGCACAGGTCTATTAGAAATCGTGTGGATACTATACCTTATTTATTAAATCTTGAAACTATTGAAAAAATATACAATTAACCCAAATAATAATAAATAATAACCAATAATAACCAAAAATAATATGGAGAATCTCAAATAGGGTAATTGACTATAAACCAATGCTATAAATATTTCATGTCATACATGTTTCAAGTGTTAAATGAAAACCCAAAATAAAGACACACTGAAAACCCCCAATAAGGTCTTGAAATCATGTTAGATTCCCTCATTCATGCTCCATCCCAAATCAAAACTCAACCATATAACATAGGGTTTTTTCCCTTGTCATGACCTATAAACATTAATTCTATTCTTGTAAGAAATAGAGGTCCAAGTAGGATGTGATTAAAACTCACTATGAAACCAGTAACGGTGTCTAAAGAAATATCCATTCTATCAAAGCTTATGAATTTTTATAAAAGATAAAATAACAATAACTAAAGTAAACCGGTTTCACATTTATTATTATTTTTAACCACATTAGCCCTTGGGTTCACAATGACATCCAAACCAATCATACCTACTTCATCCCATTCCAAAGTCCAAACCATACATAGGGATATTGAAATTTATTCTTTCAAGGGATTTAATTATTTATATTAATTCCAACTTCATTTCGGTACCCTAGAGAATTATTCTAAGTACCATTATCATAGATACTTGGAGCGTCAGTCCAATATCATTATCTTATGTACTTGGGGTAACAATATATAACCAATATCTTGGGTACTTAGGCTATCACTCTAGAACCAAAATATTGGGTACTTGGAGCATCATTATAGCACTAATTCACATGTATGTGTCGGGGGACTATATCATCAGTTTGGAACACTACAGATGAGGTTCATTAGTCTAAAAACCTCTCCACATTGTTCACATTTACATATATATTGTGGTTCCATATTTGTAATCCATTTATAAACCATTATCAACATTGTGTACCATTTCATTTATCAATCATAACCATGGTTTTTTTACTTTCTATATAATTCTCAACATGAGAAATTCCCCATTTAATCACTTATCACATTATACATTAATGATCTCACAACTCATTAAACTTTCAAGGTTAATCAAAACAACCCTTTAAATCCCATTATTAAACCATGCATTGAGGGTTTAATTCAATTCCATAAACTCACTATTTCCATTTTTACATTTTATAATTATCATATCAAGGATAATTAAAACACACCATGGGTTTCCATCAATCTTGGTCTAATAATCTCCAATGGGTCCATTGGGATCCATCGAGGCTATCACAATTTGGATAGGGTTCAATTCAATTTTATTGATCAAAATAAAATTGTGCAACTATGAAACATAATGGAAAAATTACATACAAGATAAAGACATCAAGAATACGGGAAATAGAATATAGAACACCTACTATAGGATCGTTGATGAAGGATTGTACAACCTTAGCCCATAATTAAATATAGAATATATTAAAACAAAAAACGAAACTCGGATCCTAAATATTTGGGATTAGATCTCATTTCCTTCAATATATCCAACAAAAATCATCAAAATTACCCTTAAGGAGCATGTGTTTATCCACATATAATTAGATCTAATATTTTGGGAAAGAGAAGAATAAGATATAAATGAATAATAGGTAATAAAAAAATACTTTCTGTTGAATCTATATCCCCAATAGGATTTGATTTTTTTGAAACATGTTCTAATATAGAAGGGAATCACTTCTCAATCCTTGGGAGAAAAAGGTGTTTGGATATATAAGTGATTTGAGGAATAAAAATGCCTTTAGATCTTAATTTGAATTAGATCCATGAATTTCAAGCTGCTAACTATACAAAACATGGTCATACCATCAATTTTGGAAAACCATGCACCAATAATGTATTTCTTACTATCTCAATCCACCTATTTCATGGTTGGCTCGCATGGTTAGAAAAATTGTATGCCAACTATGTTTTTCTCCTCCATTAAACATTATGTAGTTTCCCCTGATAACTCGCACATTTTTTCCAAACCGTGCACAAAAAATGTGCCCACTTAGTGATCACTATCTTTCCTTTCATGGTTTTCTATAGGAGGCCATACTGTTTCGGAAAACCATGCACCAACTGTGCACCGTCCAAAATTCCCCTACTATATCCAAAACTCACCGGAACGCACCTGAGACAAGACAAAAAGAATTAGATTAAAAAAAGGGTAAAAGGATTACCTGAAAATGAGTATGATATATCTTAATAAGGGTTTTTATATTACATTTGTTTTTATAATGAATTTATTCAAATTTAATCTTTTTGGGAAATTCCAAAAGTTCCCCTCTCTTCAATTATAAAAGGGAACCTCTTTCCTCAAAATATTACACCATTTTGAGAATTATAGATCAAAACAAATCTAATAATTTCTCTTATTAACTTCCCTATACACATTATATTGATTTTTCTCTTCCCCAAAGACCAACCCTAGATCCAATTAGAGGATATCTAAAAGGTTTCATTTCAAATAAGAGGTAATCACATTAACCAATCACATTATTTTGTAATCTTCTTTACTTAATCTATATATATTTAATTTATCATAAAAATAATAAATTCAGTATACTTATTATGATGAAATATTATTATGATTATTAAAACACCATTATACACCCTCTTTCCTACAAATGAGAAGTGAAAGTATCGCTCATGTGTTTGTATGACTTAGCGCCTCCACATAGTGATACAATTCATTTTTATCAAAACATTTTAAGGACAAATATTATGATGGGTTTAATGTTTATATATTATATTTATGTAATAATTATAATTATATAATTATAATATCACATCTATCTACTTACCATCCAATCTTTTAGGAAACTATGACATCGTTTGTGTGTGTGTCTGAACTAAAATCTCCACGATGTTATGTGATTCTTTTTTAATTTATATTTTCCTTAGATGAAAATGAGGAATAATTTCATGAATATATTTGATATCTATTATATAATAATTATATATTAAATATTAATTACTATTTAACCTTTTTTTATTCCATCCGTTGAAAAATAAAAACAATGTTCATGCGTACGTATGACCTACCGTCTCCATGAATGGTGTAATACATTATTTCATATATAAATTTTATAGATGAATATAAATATGTATATAATTAATATATATTCTATTTATATCATTATTAATATTTTGGATATTATATAACCAAGATAAACGTATAAGAATTGGAACTAAGAAGTAAAAAACTCATGATAAACGAAACAATTAACACCCATAAATGACAATTATAATAAGGAATTATTGATAAAAGGGGGTGTTTAAATGTTAAAAAGGGATAATATATAATATTATAAGTATAAAAATGATTTTTTATAGAATTTTAATAAATTTAAATTCATTATAGAGGAGGATATAGTGATTTCAAAGTAAGGAAAACTTAAGATAAATGATTTCATGTTACAATATCATTGTTTATCGGGATTGTTTATGATTATGTTTTGATGATGAAATATTATGATAAAAATATAAAAATACTCCTTAGTTTTCTTATCATATGATTATTTCTTGAAAACATGTGTTTTCATTTCTTTTTCTTTACCTTAATTACTCAAGGGACCAAAAATACGTTTTTAAGGAAAATCAAATTCATTTCTCTCTTCTATTAAAGATGTTTTCTCTTAAATGGAAATGTTTTCTAAAAATGTTTTCATGAATATTTTTAATATTATAATATGATTTTTAATGTCATTTACCCTGGATTTAATTTTAACAAAATTGGTTGAAGGGAATATTTTTGTCATTTTCCAAATGAGATACTTCATGTCTTTTCTAACAAAAGTATTGAAGAAATGTTTTTTAACTTATAAAACATGAATGGATTTTTCCAAAGTCATAGATAATTTTTTCTTTGAAGATTAATGTACATGATTACATGTTTTGTTTCAATGAAAAATTTTTCCTTTATAATTACACAGTTTTTTATTAAGTTATTTTAAAATTGAAATGATATTTTCCTAAAGAATATTTTAATGATATTTTAAAGGAATTTCTATTCATTAAAGACAAAAAACTTTGAAATAAATTATGATTTACTAGGTATATAATCTAAGTATACAATCCTTATTCTTTATCCAGATGGTTTATGTTTATAATGACATGATTTTTATGAAATCCATTCATTTTCCATGGGTTATTCTTTTATGAAATGTTTAGGAAAACTATTTCTTTTCATGGGTTGTGATATGAATAATGGTTTATGATCTTATGGAAAAAATATGTATTATTTTCATTATATTATGGGTGGGGCCTATATCTCCCTTAAATTAATTGGGTAAGTATTGATATCTCATGAGATAAACATGACTCGAATGGGGAGTGAATCCAGTTTAGCAAGGGAATTTGTCCACTATGATAGACTTGGAAGTTAACCTTGACTACTAAGATACTTTGGGGAGTGAAACCAATACACTATGATATTCTTGGAAATTATCCTAAACTACTAATGAAATTATTTTTATTCTTATGATTATAAAACAATTCCATATCTTATGTAAACATTATGCTCTCATGGCTCATGTTATTTGATTATCTTATGATTCATGTCTTATGAACCACCAAGATTTATCCATAACTTAATATTATGATATTTTATATGAAAGGTATGGTTTTAATATTTTAATATCATGTTATTGTATCTTTATGCTCATGTTATTCTTATATAATCATTTATATCACCCTTGTTTAGCCTTACTGATAATTTGTGCTCACCCTTTTCTTATATTTCCTTTACACAAGTTATCAAGAGATATATTAAGTATGATATGTATAATAAGGGTAATATTTATTAAGAAATAAGTGGGAGATGATATAGATTTTTTATGAACCAGTTGTTTATATTCCCAAGTTTGTAAAGATACTTCACATAAACGATTCTGGAATGGATCAAAATCTTGTGTAATGAATATTAATCTATTAAGATGAAATATATATATATGAAAAGTATGGGTCACTATAGTTGGTATCCGAGAAAGGCTTAGTTAAACTCTATAAACTAGGATGAGAAAAATTTTGTAAGAACCCTAGGGATGATTATAAGTATAGGATAAAATCCTAAAGTTTTTCCATGATACTGAATGTCTAAGTTTAAACTGAAGGTTTCATATAAGAAGGTTTCATTTTTTAGACATCCTATAAATGTTTTTTCAGGATAATGTGGTTTAACACCATGATTACTATTATTTAAACTATTATTTTTGGTTTTATTCAATGGCTATAACTAGAAGGAATCATGTTAAAACTGAATGCAATGGATAATATAATGATTTTCTTCCTGAGGAACTGAATGTTATAGGAGTTATAATATATTTTTTTCTATTATCACAAAACATCTTAAATCTACGAATCATGCCGAACTTCTAAATAAGAAAATAAGGGGTGAATATTATGTTGAGTCCTTTATGAGTAAACATTCAATTCTTTCTAGTAGGTCCACTGATTCACTAGTTTCTAAGTAATGTGTAACACCCCGAGCTTCCATGATACGCTTCTCATTTAATAATGCAATAACTTGCATGGTGCGCAAGTTCGAGTTCTAACACACCGCGACTAATCAAAGTAGCTGTTATGAATATTAATAACCACTTTTTAAAATTATAGAAATTTTATATTTCAAAATGGACTTCATTTTTGTATTCTTAATATCGAAATTATCCTAAGTTGAATTTTTTGTAATTTTCTGAGAACTACCAATTTTTTATGAATAGTGATAAATACTTGAAACAACTTTTTTAATAAAAATAATTTATTGTGATAAATTATACTATTTAGTGGTTTTAAAGTATAATTAGAATATATTTTTAACATTTTATCCAATGGTGGTCATTAGAATTAATTTAACATTGAAATTGGACATAAACAATTGCCAATCTTTTGATATAAATTGTTTCTTAAAAACACGCTATTTGTTGTGACAGCGGGAATTGATTATAAAATTAATTAATGCAACATATATGTTTTGAATTTTTTAAAATAAACATCATTATTGAATTCGGAATATCAATTATAGCTTAGGGTGAAATTTTGGCATTGTTCTGAAAAACTTCAATTTTTGATGAATAGTGAAACCACTAAGTGGAAGTTAAATAACTGATTTTTCGTTTAAATGAAATATTACCACTTCTGTGATTTTATTTTCAAAAATACAACATACATGGTTGTCATTAATAAGTAAAATGTGGTTCAATTAGATTAAAATAATTTTTTGGTGAATAGTAACTTTTAAGTTCTTAATCGCGATTAGAGGTAATTAGTGTAGTTTAAGGTAAAAATAATGTTTTAATAATATGAGATGAGCTTGACACTTGTCCTACTCCTATTGGATGTTCCATGGCCGACCAAGACAATCCATGGGTCAACTTGGGGACCCCAGGGAGCCACTTTAGTTGGAAAATGACATAAATACCTTTTATTTAATGTTAAAGTAAAAAATGACACAAACATGAAATGTTTTACCAAAACAATTTGTACATGGGGTTATAAAAGTCATATTTTTGACTATAAATATTCATTGGAAATATAAAAAGATTTCCTACATCATAGTATTTTTTTTATAATTTTTAGACATTAAATAAATTAAATTATTTATGACATCATTATGATGCAGCGATGACCTCATTATTTAACGATTTTAATAAAATGAAAAGATAATGTACAATAAAAGGATTACACTTGTCCAAAGACTATTGGATGGGTAGATTTCGAACCCTTATCACCTTATCCATGAATTATATAAGTGTGGGACCTTTAGAATCCGAAAAGCATTGTATAATAATGTAAAAGTTCCTTACTTTCCAAGAGTGCCCCTCCTCTCCTCTTATAAAAGGCCCCCACCTCTACCACCTCATTCACACTTTCAAGCCATTTGGCTCGGCCAAACTCTGCCCAAATACTCTGCCAACACCCCCCTATTACTCCTAGAAGCCTCACCTTGGGAAGAACTCTTCCCAAAAAAGCCTTTGGCTCCAATCAAAAGAGTTACCCGATTTAAAGGTAATGTCTTCTCTAATGTTGTTTTGTTTTATTTTTCTTCTCCAACCCCCTAAACTATTTTTATTAATTTCTTTTTTAACAAAACCAGTATCATCAATATACTAGGATGTTTTTATAAGAAGTATTCGAGCTACACTTACACACACCTACATCTATGGTTAAAGAACATACGGTTTCTGTGGATGGCGAATTTCTGCCTCACGAAATGATGATTGTTCAACACTCATATAACACCTTCAAAGGTGGCCATTAAGATGTCACTATATTTATATATGATATATAATATGTTTATGTTTTACTTATGCTTCTGTATTTCTCATTTATGGCATAATTTATGATTTCCATTATGGTTAAACGCGATAATTTCATTTTAGGAAGTGCGGACTACTGCCCCCTCAAAGTGATTTGAATCGTTAATGCCATATGTGGGATGTATAAAGGATGGAGTAAATGGTATTATACACTATATTATACTGGAATTATATTATACATTTATATCATTATTATTTCGTTCCATTAAATATGAAATTGAAATGAAAGTAGCGTTCATGCGTACGTACGGCTTACCGTCTCCATGAACGGTGCATTTCATTTCTTACCTCTAAATGTTACGTAATATTATAAATGAATGTATATACTGGATATATAAGATATATATAACATCTAAATCATGAATATAATTCTGGAGATAATGGATATTCTACCACATAAACAACTTGTAATTATAAGAAGTTTATTGTTGACTCAAGTACCAAAGATCGACAAAACGACCGTTATTAAATTAAATAATTACATAATGTTCATATCATTGTAATAAGTGATATAATAAGGATAATGAAATTGAAAATGGTTCTTAATAAGGTATATATTAACTATATTTTATTATTCATGAGGTTAAAGAACGGTTGAGTCAAGTCAGACACGAGGTAAGGGAACTTCTTAACCCAATTTCTATTCTTTGGGTTAATCTCCTACTTTCAAATTATGTCATGATATTATTATGTCCTATCTTGTATTTTTACATTATTTATGTGTACTTATAGTGAATACACATTATAGATGTACTTTATATAAAAAAAATTATCTTTTTAAGGACTTCGTCTCAATCCCCTTTCATTGAGGCATATTTGGTTTTATACACAACTTTCCTTTATACGGTGTATAAACCCCTTTGACTTTTACGTTTATTCAAAAGGAATATTTTTATACGAAGCGTTTTGCTAAACGAAAAAAGGGAATGTTTTTCTTTCCTTACTTATGCGGTGACAACCACTTCTCCGCCGCCGTGACCATTATTTGAGTTTTGGCTTCCTCTACAAGCCATCATTTTTTTAATGAACAATAAATACAAAGTTTTAACTTTCTTTTATTTTGGTATTGAAAATGGTTTTGAAAGCGTTTTTATTATATCAATGTGTTGTATTGATATCTTGTGATTGAAATGTGGAAATGTTATGTTTCCTTTATGCATGTTTTATGTGATACGATTATGTTATGGTTTATGATATGTTTAAACCTATTCATATGAGGAATGTATTGGACTTAATAAGTGACTGGTGGAGCCCGCTATAGCTCCTCGATGCATCGGTAGGTCTCATGAGACAACTAGACGTGGAATTGGCCGAGGCCCTTTCCCAATTTGATTTATGGTTTTGGCTGGGGCCTTAATCATTTTAGGCGTCTTGGCCAAGGCCTTGACAAAATGTTTCAGAATTTTTGGCATTATACATTCCCTCATTATGAAAGTGGTTATTGATATTGCATGTGATTATTCGACCAGTAGAATATCCATGTGAAGAAGTAAATGACATTATCTCATTTTACTTTTTCCATATTATGTTGATGTTCAAGTTTAAAAGGCTTTTGTTTTAGTTATACATTGCCTTAAATTTTTATGTTTATTTATGAAAGCTTCCACAATATTGTTATCCTTACTGAGCATCTGAGCTCACCCCTTCCAATGTTTTAATATTTTTCAGGATATGAAGAAGTATTTTATGAATGACCTGCAGGGACAGTCAGAAGAGGATATGAGTGTGGACTATGAAGACTTTTTTATTATAGTTTTTCATCTTTATGATGTAATGTAACATTTATGAATGTATCTAGTGTTTCCAAGGCTACTAAACTAATCAGTCTTTCGAGACTTGATATTTTGTGATCATGCCAATGTTACGAAGTAATGCACCGACTATGGTTAGCTGGGGTCGGGGCGTTACAGTTGGTATGAAAGGCAGTTTAGTACTAACCTTGGAAGCTAGATTTAGATAAACTATGATTAGAGCACATAGTCCAAAGATAGACTTTGAGGATTACTATAGAAGAACTTCCTAGAATTTTGGTATTATAGAGATGTTTTGAGTATTCCGAGCAATACATCCCTATCTGGATACGAGCAGGTAGAGGTGGCTCTGGCACATATGTACCTAGGGGTAAAACCCGAAAACACCGCTTTGAGCTAGACTCGAACGGGAACGGGTGCACGACAACGGGCCTTGCTGCACTCTTGGTTACGACACTCCCGGGGGATATGCTTAAGATAATTATCGTTTTCTTTATAAACCACTATAAAGGGTTATGAGTATATACTTCCTCAAAGAAAACATTTTTATGATTATGGATTATGTCCATAAATAGTTAAATTTATGTTAAGTATTTTACAAGTATGGAATTATGTATTTTGATTCATAAACTAATCTAGTTTATGCCATTGTTTAGAAATGGCGCCTAGTGGAAGGAATGGAAATCGTATCAATGCACGAACTCCGTGTAGGGATTTCCCTCCTGCTCAAGATAATTATTGTGGATCTGGAGAAACAACTGGTAGTGATCAACTTATTACCATACTGGGACAACTCACTCAGGTTATGAATAATAACCTTACTCGTATGGAGCACCATGATCCGCAACGTGGAGGATCAATGTTAGACCGCTTCCTGAGGCAACAACCTCCAACATTTAATGGGGGTACAAATCCATTAGTAGCTGAGCAATGGATAAATTCCTTAGAGAAAATATTCCATTCCTTGGGGAGTAGTGAAAGGGACAAAGTTGTCATGGCAGTTTACTGCCTCACTGGAGATGCCGATCAATGGTGGTCACTAATTCAAAACACAAAGGAAGATGATGAATTAAAAAAAATGGAATGGAAGGAGTTCAAAGAGATGTTCTTAGAAAAATACTTTCCTCGAGACCATCGAGCGGATATGAAAAGGCAATTTCTGAGTCTGAGGCAGAAGGAGGATGAGAATGTCGCAAAGTATGACGCTAACTTTACAAGGTTAGCGAGGTATGCTGCAGATTATATACGTAACCCAAGAAGTAAGATTGATCGTTTCTTTTATGGGTTAAAACCATTTCTTCGTCGAGCATTAGTCTCACAAACCTTCTCATCGTACGAAGACATTGTCTCATGTTCTATCAAGACAGAAAAGAAATTCTCTAAGTCTTATGACAACAAAGTAAAGAAAGAGAAGAAGAGAACGGTGGAACAAGAGATAGATAAATGGAAAAAGGGAAAGAAGGATTTTCCATTATGTGATAATTGTGGGAAGAATCACCCTGGTACTTGCCTAAAAGGAATGGGAGTTTGTTATAAATGCGGAGAAAAGGGTCACCAGGCTCGTGATTGCAAGTGAAAGAAAGAGGCTATCAAAGTTAAATGCTACAATTGTAGAGAAATGGGTCATTATGCAAATGAATGTCCTAAGTGTCAGGGAAACTTACCTCAGAAAAGGCCAAGGGATCAAGGAAAATCTTATGATGTTACTACAGTTGAAGCAGAATAACTAATGTATTGGTGCTTTTGGGCTCATGGATTATATTTTGGTTATTAGAATAATGTGATATATATATAAGGATTGTACTGTATTACTTGTTGATTTCAGTAAGGTTTTAATATGATGAAGGTAATTATATTTTTAGTATGTGACAATAAGAGAAACTTTACTTTGTTTGGGGAATCTGATAAATTGATTTTGGAATTAAGAGACCTTTTAGAGAAAGTCTGGATAGAGGTATATTGGATAATTATAAAGGTTGGAGTGGATTAAGATGATCTTTGGATAGTATTGTTTAAGGTTAAAAAATTTATGAAGATTATATTTGGAATATTATGATACTATAGTTTTAGGAAAAGGGAAACCTGCAGGGTGGGGCATAACCTTTCGCGTCGGAAAAAGCTGCAAGAATCGAACCCACAACCATAGTGCGACATGCCTTTATTTCCTACCACTAGCCTACAGGAAGTCTCTGGTTATTAAAAAATAATTTTACTAATCTAAATGGTATGTGTTAACATTTGGAACCTTATACAATTAGGATAAGTATAATATTTTTGATTTCTATTATCTTTTTGAGTGAAAGATGAGTTGAAGGTTGAAAATCTAATTGTCAAGCATAAATATATATATACCTATCTCTTATTCAATGAATTAATTAATTCTTAAACTTTAGTAAAGGGATATTAAAACAAAAAAATGTGTTATCCTAATACATTATGTCTTGTTGAACTGATGATATTTTAAATCAACATAGATTGAAGACTTTGAGGCCCTCAATTTGACAGTTGATTGTGATTGATGACCTCAATCACTCCTTACGAATATTTACATTTTTCCTCCAATTATATGTCTCTAATTTCCACCAATGTTCTCCTAATAGAGATCATAATTGGGTGGTGACATTTTCATTTCCCTTTCCCTCTTATTAAGGCTAAATTTTATTAATCTTATTTCCGATGTGGGTTTTCCACAAAGGTATTTTCTCTTTTCAACCTTTTATTTTCAAAGAAAAAAATTTCAAATTGCGAGGACGCAATTTATTGAAGGAGGGGAGAATGTAACACCCCGAGCTTCCATGATACGCTTCTCATTTAATAATGCAATAGCTTGCATGGTGCGCAAGTTCGAGTTCTAACACACCGCGACTAATCAAAGTAGCCGTTATGAATAGTAATAACCAATTTTTAAAATTATAGAAATTTTATACTTCATAATGGACTTCATTTTTGTATTCGTAATATTGAAATTATCCTAAGTTGAATTTTTTGTAATTTTCTGAGAACTTCCAATTTTTTATGAATAATGATAAATACTTAAAACAAATTTTTAATAAAAATAATTTATGGTGATAAATTATACTATTTAGTGGTTTTAAAGTACAATTAGAATATATTTTTAACATTTTATCCAATGGTGGTCATTAGAATTAATTTAACATTGAAATTGGACATAAACAATTGCCAATCTTTTGATATAAATTGTTTCTTAAAAACACGCTATTTGTTGTGACAGCGGGAATTGATTATAAAATTAATTAATGAAACTTATATGTTTGGAATTTTGTAAAATATACATCATTATTGAATTTGGAATATCAATTATAGCTTACGGTGAAATTTTGGCATTGTTCTGAAAAACTTCAATTTTTGATGAATAGTGAAACCACTAAGTGGAAGTTAAATAACTGATTTTTCATTTAAATGAAATATTACCACTTCTGTGATTTGATTTTCAAAAATCCGACATACATGGTTGTCATTAAGAAGTAAAATGTTGTTCAATGAGATTAAAATAATTTTTTGGTGAATAGTAACTTTTAAGTTCTTAATCGCGATTATAGGTAATTAGTGTAGTTTAAGGTAAAAATAATGTTTTAATAATATGAGATGAGCTTGACACTTGTCCTAATACTATTGGATGTGCCATGGCCGACCAAGACAATCCATGGGTCAACTTGGGGACCCCATGGAGCCACTTTAGTTGGAAATTGACATAAATACCTTTTATTTAATGTTAAAGTAAAAAATGACACAAACATGAAATGGTTTACTAAAACAATTTTTACATGGTGTTTTACAAGTCATATTTTTGATTATAAATAGTCATTAGAAATCTATAAAGATTTCCTACATCATAGTAGTTTTTTTATAATTTTTAGACATTAAATAAATTAAATTATTTATGACATCATTATGATGCAGCGATGACCTCATTATTTAACGATTTTAATAAAATGAAAAGATAATGTACAATAAAAGGCTTAAACTTGTCCAAATACTATTGGATGGGTATATTTAGAACCCTTATCACCTTATCCAATAATTATATAAGTGTGGGACCTTTAGAATCCGAAAAGCATTGTATAATAATGTAAACGTTCCTTACTTTCCAAGAGTGCCCCTCCACTCCTCTTATAAAAGGCCCCCACCTCTACCACCTCATTCACACTTTAAAGCCATTTGGCTCGGCCAAAATCTGCCCTAATACTCTCCCAACATCCCCCTATTACTCCTAGAAGCCTCACTTTGGGAAGAACTCTTCCCAAAAAAGCCTTTGTCTCCAATCAAAAGAGTTACCCGATTTAAAGGTAATGTCTTCTCTAATGTTGTTTTGTTTTATTTTTATTCTCCAACCCCATAAACTATTTTTATTAATTTCTTTTGTAACAACAACAGTATCCTCAATATACTAGGATGTTGTTATAAGAATTATTGGAGCTACACTTACACACACCTACATCTAATGGTTAAAGAACATACGGTTTCTGTGGATGGCGAATTTCTGGCTCATGAAACGATGATTGTTCAACACTCATATAACACCTTCAAAGGTGGCCATTAAGATGTCACTATATTTATATATGATATATAATCTGTTTATGTTTTACTTATGCTTCTGTATTTCTCATTTATGGCATAATTTATGATTTCCATTATGGGTAAACGCGATAATTTCATTTTAGGAAGTGCGGACTACTGCCCCCTCAAAGTGATTTGAATCGTTAATGCCATATGTGGGATGTATAAAGGATGGAGTAAATGGTATTATAAACTATATTATAATGGAATTATATTATACATTTATATCATTATGATTTAGTTCCATTAAATATGAAATTGAAATGAAAGTAGCGTTCATGCGTATGTACGGCTTACCGTCTCCATGAACTGTGCATTTCATTTCTTACCTCTAAATGTTACTCAATATTATAAATTAATGTATATACTGGATATATAAGATATATATGACATCTAAATCATGAATATAATTCTGGAGATAATGGATATTCTACCACATAAACAACTTGTAATTATAAGAAGTTTATTGTTGACTCAAGTACCAAAGATCGACAAAACGACCGTTATTAACTTAAATAATTACATATTGTTCATATCATTGTAATAAGTGATATAATAAGGATAATGAAATTGAAAATGGTTCTTAATAAGGTATATATTAACTCTATTTTATTATTCAGGAGGTTAAATAACGGTTGAGTCAAGTTAGACACGAGGTAAGGGAACTTTTTAACCCAATTTCTATTCTTTGGGTTAATCTCCTACTTTCAAATTATGTCATGATATTATTATGTCCTATCTTGTATTTTTACATTATTTATGTGTACTTATAGTGAATACACATTATATATGTACTTTATTTAAAAAAAATGATCTTTTTAAGGACTTCGTCTCAATCCCCTTTCATTGAGGCATATTTGGTTTTTTACACAACTTTCCTTTATACGGTGTATAAACCCCTTTGACTTTTACGTTTATTCAAAAGGAATATTTTTATAGGAAGCGTTTTGCTAAACGACAAAAGGGAATGTTTTTCTTTCCGTACTTATGTGGTGACAACCACTTCTCCACCGCCGTGACCATTATTTGAGTTTTGGCTTCCTCTACAAGCCATCATTTTTTTAATGAAAAATAAATACAAAGTTTTAACTTTATTTTATTTTGGTATTGAAAATGGTTTTGAAATTGTTTTTATTATATCAATGTGTTCTATTGATATCTTGTGATTGAAATGTGGAAATGTTATGTTTCCATTATGCATGTTTTATGTGATACGATTATGTTATGGTTTATGATATGTTTAAACCTATTCATATGAGGAATGTATTGGACTTAATAAGTGACGGGTGGAGCCCGCTATAGCTCCTCAATGCATCGGTAGGTCTCATGAGACAACTAGACATGGAATTGGACGAGGCCCTTTCCCAATTTGATTTATGGTTTTGGCCGAGGCCTTAATCATTTTAGACGTCTTGGCCGAGCCCTTGACAAAATGTTTCAGAATTTCTGGCATTATACATTCCCTCATTATGAAAGTGGTTATTGATATTGCATGTGATTATTCGACCAGTAGAATATCAATGTGAAGAAGTAAATGGAATTATCTCATTTTACTTTTTCCATATTATGTTGATGTTCAAGTTTAAAAGGCTTTTGTTTTAGTTATACATTGCCTTAAAATTTTATGTTTATTTATAAAAGCTTCCGCAATATTGTTATCCTTACTGAGTATCTGAGCTCACCCCTTCCAATGTTTTAATATTTTCAAGGATATGAAGAAGTATTTTATGAATGACCTGCAGGGACAGTCAGAAGAGGATATGAGTGTGGACTATGGAGACTTTTTATTATAGTTTTTCATCTTTATGATGCAATGTAAAATTTATGAATGTATCTAGTGTTTCCAAGGCTACTAAACTAATCGGTCTTTCGAGACTTGATCTTTTGTGATCATGCCAATGTTACGAAGTAATGCACCGACTCTGGTTAGCTGGGGTCGGGGCGTTACATAATGAATTAGTACCATTGAAAATATATTTTCCTTTATTCAATTTTTTGAACCTGATAATGTTATTATGGCTATTTATCATTTGAAAGATGAAGAATATTAGTGGTGGACTCTTATTAAGAAATCAAGAGAACAAGAAGAAGTTGAATCTAAAGAGTGGGAAAAATTAAAATTATTATTTTTCAAAAAGTAATTTCCTGATACTATTCATAAAAAACGGAGAAAGAATTAATTTATTTAAATAAAAAGGATAATGAATTTTTTTTCACTTATGTAGAAAATTAAACAAGACTTGTGAGGTAAGCTTCTGGTTTTGTCATCCATCCTGAAAGTAAGGTTGATCAATTCTTAAGCGGCTTAAAACCAATTATCTAAAGGGTGTTATCCATAAGGGATTTTAATAGTTATAAAGACATCATTTGATGTTCTTTCAAGGTGGAGATGTGTATTAGAGATATCCATCAATCTCAGAGTTTTGACAACAAAAGAAAAATGGAATTCAAAAGAAATTATAAAAACCATGGAGAAAATAATATGAGCTTTTATTTATGTTAAAAATATGGAAGAAAACATAGTGAAAATTGTCTTAAGGGAATCAGTAAATTTTTTAAGTGTGGAAAGTATGGTTATAGGGAAATCAAGTATTGAATTGATAGGAAGAAGTTAGCTAATGATATGAATAAAGAGAATTCTCCATAGAATGTACCACCCACACTCAAGTGATTTAAATGTAAGGAGTATGGAAATTAAGTTTACTAGTGACCAAATACAAAGGTAAATGATGACGATTGATGATAAAAACCTATTAATACCATTTATAAAGGTAAATCTTATGTGATCACAATTTTTGATGAGGGGTATGATAAGGACACTGTGAAAGATACACTTACCATCAACTCTATAATTTCTAATGTATTATTTTATTCTAGATCAACCCACTATGTTATATTTAATGGATTTTACAAGGGTATCACAAATCCAATTAAAAAATTAGATATTGAGTTAGCTATAAAAACCCCTAATGGTATTATGATCGCATCCCAAGT
Source organism: Viscum album (assembly GCA_963277665.1). Lineage (NCBI taxonomy): Eukaryota > Viridiplantae > Streptophyta > Magnoliopsida > Santalales > Viscaceae > Viscum > Viscum album. The sequence continues at coordinate 521,903,150 of OY728141.1, forward strand.
CTATGATTCTTCCCTGGTTGAAGTTTGTTGGAATTTGATTCCTACAAATATTTTCATTCTATATCCAGTTGAATTTGATATAATTTTGGGAATTTATTAAATTTATTTACATAAATCCCAGATAAATTTTTGAGAAAGGGAAATTAAATTTGATATTCCAAACCAACTAATGATCACATATAAGTTTGAGGAAAAATGAATTTTCATTGGAACTAAAATTCATTGTTTCGATCATGATTCATATTCAAAATGAAATTTATCTCAGATGGATTGAGAGAAACTCGACATTTAATATATTATTATTGTGTAGGTGTTTATCAATGTATTTCTAGAATAATTTCCTAGTATCCCACCTATTGAGTCAAAAGTTCTTTTTGAACTTTTCATTTCTTTTGTGTTGGAAATAAAAAACTCTTTCCTAAATACTTAATACATAACTCTTTTATGTCCAATTTTTTTTTACAATGTTTTTATAGAAAACATATACTTTTACCATACTTTGAAATAGTTTTAATGTATTAATTAAAAAACAATATTGACCATTACGATTATCATAATCAGTCTAAAACCAAGAATAATCGAATTGACTAAAGATAATAACAATCAGATTCATATCCAGACAGTTCATCGTAATGACATGTATTAATAAATCCATCATATTGACTTCTATTTTAATATTCAATGAAAAAAATTGTTTTATCATATTGGAATATATTACTCTTAACACTATAAAGGTTTGTTGTAAAAACAATGTCATTCATTATGTTAAATAATTGGGTACAACTGCCAAAGAGGCACACACACAAGTAAGAAAATTACATGTAAATCGCAAGCCCGAGGACTTAACCCCACGACCTTCCCCTCACCCCCAAGCCCTTACCACCCCACCACCAACAGTGGGGCAGTAATTCATTATGTTAAAATATGTTTAATGTAAAATGTTGTCATGTATTCTATTATAATATAACCATTAGAGTTCCAGGTGTCTAGGTCCTCCTGAATATCTCAAAGAATGTATGACCATTGGAAATCAATATAACCATTATAAGTATTTACTATAAACACTGGGTCATTTGAATATTTCAAAGAGATATGAGAACAACACATGTAGAGACACTCTGGTGATTTTTCTGCTGTGCGAGAGCTCTAAAGTCTACAAGAAGTGGACTTCTTATTCCTTGTGATTGTAACTTTTTAAATTTCATTTTTATTTTTGAGATTCAGATATTTGTGATTATGATCGAGGGATTCCAAGGCTAAGAATATAGAGAAGATGATCACCCTATTGATTGAGGGCTTTCAGGGATAACAAGAAAGAATCCAATCATTGTATCGAAAGCTACCAGGGATAGGTATATAGAGAAAATTCGATCATCGTATCAAGGGTTTGTGAGGATTGAAAGACAGACCGATCTTCGTATTGAGGGATTATCTTGATGTGGGTAAGACAAAATTTCATAATAAGATAAATCAAGATACCTTTATCTGAGGTTATTGGATATCCTTATCTTAAGGTTAAAGGAATTCAATATCCATTTACATATTTTATTACAAGTTTTTTATTTCCACGACAACTGTAATAGAAAGGGAATTCATTTTATATTAATATTTATATTTGTATTCTATTTATCATTGTATATTTAATTATGATTAAATCATTTTACATTGTATTACTTTGTGAATACTTTATCACTCTTAATAAAATTCTATATACTTTATGATAGAATCATTATTTTGTATTATTTTGATTTATCATATCCATTTTGATTATGATTTTTAATATGATTACTCCAATTAAATTGTTTTCTTTTGTGAATATGATTAAATAATAATTACAACCTTTGGATTACATATAAAAATAAACTTGATCACGATATTATTTTCATTAGATCCAAGGGCCCAATCCAATCATTGTTTAAATACATAATAGAATTTGTGATTACGATTTGTTTAATTCTATTAAACAAAGTTTATTTTAATGTTAAAAATGAATTTTTTTAAACTTAAAATTCACCCCTCTTTTATTTATCTTCAAAAACATACATTTTAATCCTATAATTGGTATTAGAGGCAAGTATCTATTTTACTGATACTTAAATTTGGTATTAGAGGAGGATTCGATTGATAAAATACTTACTGATTCATTTATTTATTTCAAGTTAGTATTATTTTCATTATAAAACTTTTATTTAAAAATATTTGTTATACTAATGTGTATTATAGAAAAGAATTTGTTTAAATATTTTTCTAAAATATGGAAGGACAAAATGTCATATCCATAGAAAATCTCAATCCAATAGATCCCCATTATTTGATGGTAACGATTCTGAATACTGGAGGGATATAATGAAGACTTTTTTGATCAATATAGGATTTTATAATTTTATATACTGAACGATGACTACCATATCCTTGACAAAGAAATAATAACTTTTACCAATAAGGAAAAGTAATAATATCAGCTGAATTATAAGGTAAAGAATACCTTGTTGCATTCCATGAAATGAAATTTATATAGTCACATTTCTTCTTTTGAAATAGCTAATATTATTTTGAATAAGTTAGAGATTAAAAATTTTGGAACTTCAATAGTTATTGAAATAAGATGAGAAATTCTTAGAGCTGATTACCAAGCATTTGAATTTCCTTATGTCAAACCTGTTATAAAGGTATAACTAAATTTTATGAAAATTGTTAATAGTTTATAGTATATGGGTGAGAAAATATTGGAGTATGAAGTCCTGGTTGAAAATATTATTGATATAATGAACAATTAGTGGGAATCAAAGAGAACAATAGTTTATGACTCTAGGAAGACTAAAAAACTTACTCTCGGGGATTTATTAGGAACTATTTTATAGTATGAGGGTACGCTTAAAAGTGACACTAATAAAGAAAAGAAAAAGAATGGTGGAGTTTCTTTTACTACTACTTCAAACCCAAGAAAAGATCAAAAGTCTGATAAGGTTGTTAAATCAACAAATAAAAAGGTTATGGTTCAATACGATTCAAGTAATTAATAACTTTTTGACAATGAGTTGGCTAATATTGTTCAAAGGATGAGAAATATTGTTGGTAAAAAGAATTTTCAGTATAGTTATAAGAAAAGTAATAAGGATAGGAATAAAAACAAATATTCTGAAGTTACCTGTTATGAGTGTAGAGAGTTGGACACATAAGACCCTATTTTCCAATGCTCAAATAGAAAGATAGAAAGGGAAAAAATCCTGATAGAAATTAGAAAAAGTATTACAAATCGAAAGGAAATAATGTTTTGAAAGATAATGATTCCTAGAGTGAAAGTGGAGGAGACTCTTCAGATGATTTTTCTAGATAATAAAAATTTCAAACAAAGAAATATCAATCTCTATGAGAAAATACATTTTCAAAATCAATGATTCATTGATAAGGTACACACATCCAATTCTTTAAATAATATTTCTTTGAATGAAAATTATCATGATGAGATGAATTATCTATCTACGGATGAATAATCATATTCTTCTACTTATGATAATACTTTACCATCTTATGATGGTGTTTCTCATTTTTCAAAAGTTTTAAAAAATTAAAATTGGAAAGTATGTAAAAAATTTGATAAGGATGATGAAGTACTTGAAAAAGATGACTTGAGAATTGATGTTTTAACATATGAAAATTTGAATCTATCAAAATATCTTGAAAAATAAAATTCTAAAAAAGATTCAAATTCTAATGATTTATAAAATTAATTTATGAAAAGAAAAATTTACAAACTTGTTTTGAGAAACTCAATTCTAAAACTAATACAGATATAGATAAGAATTTAGTTATAAAACTAATGTTTGAATTTTTTTCACTAAAGAAACTTTTATAAAACTTCACTACTATTAAGGAAGGTTTTGAAAAAATGTATAAACAACTCCATTCACATAGTACCAGTTGAGGAATGGGATATACTCATAGATAACATATTTTTAGCAACAACTTATTTTTTCCTAAAAATTCCCCCTTTTGCACAAAATTTCAAAGTGGGGGACACTAGGAAAAGAGTTTTTACCTTAATGAAATTCAATCTTTAGGTTTCAAAAAATCATATTTTTCAAAACAAATGTGGATTCCAATAAAATTACTTGCTGATAATTCAAGACCCAAGAAGGTTTGGGTTTCAAAAGTCTAATTGTTTTATTTAAAGGAAAACAGAGAAAGTACAAACAACAAGAACACTTGGTACATGAATAGTAGGTCTTCTAGATACATTAATTGACACAAATAATTCTTTGAAAATATTATAAAATATAAATTTATAAAGGTTACCTTCAGAGATAATTCTCATGGAGAAATTATCAGTATAAATAATATTTTTGTTCTAAGAAAAGCCTTAATTTCAAATGTTTTATTTGTTAAAGGTATTAATAACAACCTTATAAGAATAATTAAATTATGTTATAAAGGTTACCTTTTGAATTTTAGGAATGATAAATTTATATTACATAATTATAAGGATTAATTAATTCTTTCTACCTATCGGCATGAGAACATATACACACTAAACTTATAATACCTTAAAAGCCAAGACGTACCTTGATTTAGTGTAATGGATCAATATAGGTTATGGAATAGAAGTTTAGAACACTATAATATTAGAAAATTTTGTAAGTTAACTAATAAAATACTTGTTAAAGATTTAATAGAGCATAGATTTGATTCTTAAAAAGTTTGTGACCATTGTCAATACTGTAAAAACATAAGTCAAGTTTTAAATATATTGGTGAACTCTCAACGATTGATGCTTCATAGTTAGTGCACATAGATCTTTTCGGCCCTACACAAACTATGAGTATTGGAGTAAAGTAATATGTATTTTTTTAGTTGATTATTACACTAGATACACATGGTTATATTTCCTAGAAAAGAAATACGAAGCCTGTTGTTATTTTAAAACTTTTTTTTCCAAAGTTAAAAATTGGAAAATCTTCCTTTGATAACTATTCGTAGTGATCATGGTGGATAATTTGTAAATTCATATTTTGAAACATTTTGAAGTAAGTAATTCATTACACATAACTTCCCATTCACTATAACTCCTCAGGAAAATATTGTTGTTGAAAGAAGAAATCACATTCTTTAAGAAATAACAAGAATCATGTTGAGTGAATACTCACTTTCCCAACATTTTTGGGATGAATCTGTTAGTACTATTTGATATAAAATAAATTTAGTTTTAATTTGACAATTTATTAATAAAACTCCTTATGATCTGTGGACAAAATGAAAATCAAAAGTTTTATACTTCAGAGTATTTGGATGAAAAGTATTCATTATGAATTCGAAATACAACTTACACAATTTCAAACCCAAATCCGATGAAGGTATATCATTAGGTTAATCCACTAATTCAAAGGAATATATAGTTTTTAATAAAAATTATTCTATTATTGAGGAAAAATTACATGTTAAATTTTAAAAAACTAGTCCTTTTGTTTTTAAACAAACCCAACCAACATCCTTGAATGTGTTTTCCAAAACTGATCATCAATCTTCGATAGAAGATTATTAGAATATGGAAAATACTCAAGAAATCGTTTATAAAGTATTTACTCAATAATACCTTCTACCTCATGTTGATGAACATACCTTACAAAACCCACATCTGTAGTTTCTTAGGAATCATACGAGTGAGAGTATCATGGGTGATGTTAATTAACCTATTAGGACCCGTAGTTCTTTGAGAAATGAAATAGAACATTTTTATTTTCATTCCAAATTTGAACCTAAAATCTTAATGATGATTTTGGTGATGAGGATTGGAAAATATAAATGAAATATTAGATAAATGAATTCAAAAAGAATAAAGTCTCGACCTTTGTTGAAAGACCAAAATAAAATTTAGTAATAGGAGTAAGATGGGATTTTAGAAAAAAATGTGATGGAAATGGAATTATCATTATAAGTCAATCAGGAATTATTGTTAAAGGTTATAATAAAAAATAGGCTATAGATTATAAAGAAACTTATGCACTGTTAGTTTGACTTGAATCTATTCATATTCCATTAGACTTTGTATCGTTATTTAATTTTATAATTTTTCAAATGGATATGAAGTGTTATTACCTTAATGGATATATACAGGAGGATATTTTTAACAACCCCTATTTTTGAAGATAAAAAACATCCAATACACGTTTATAAACTTACCAAAGCATTATACAGACTTAAACAATCCCCCAGAGCTTGGTATGATAGATTGACATGATTGGTTCTTCAAAAAAATTATTTTTAGGGAACTGTTGATCTAAATATTTTTATAAATAAAGTAAAAAAACATTATGATTGTTCAAATATATGTTAATGACATTATATTCAGATCAACTTAACAATCCTTAACAGATTCCTTTGAAAATATTATGGAATATGAGTTTGAGAAGTGTACGGTGGAAGAGTTAACATTTTTTATAGGTTTTCAAATTTCTCAAAAACCAAAAGGTATTTATATATATTAGTATAAGTATATCAAATATCTTCTTAAAAAGTATGGATATGAAAATACTGAAATTATTAATACTCCAATCAGTACCTCAAATACACTTGATATTGATGAAGCTGGGCAACTAATTGATCAAACAACGTTTATAGGTATGATAGGAAGTTTACTATACTTAATAGTTAATCACCTAGACTTATTGTTTATAGTATTCTTATGTGCAAGGCATCAATATAATTTAAAGGAATTCCATTTAAAATTTTCTAAATGTTTCACTAAATATGGAATGAGTTTTACAAAAACTCAAATACTCTGTGATAACACAAGTTCCATTTCCCTTAGTAAAAACCCTACACATCACTCTCAGGAAAAACACATAGATATTATGCATCACTTTATTAGGGATAAAAAGAAGAAGATATCATTTTAAAATTCCTCAAAATGCAAGAACCACTTGATGATATTTTTACAAACCCATTACATTCCAATTGATTTTTACACATTAAATAAAATTTAGGAATGTTCATTATAAATTAATAATTAATATCTAAATATTTTTTAAACCATATTATTACATTAAGTAAATCATTTTCATAGGAGGAGTACATATTATTTTTTTACAAAACTTTTATTTTTTCAAAATTTTAATTTTTTTAAAAAATTTCATTATAAGTATTCTAGACATAAATTTGTTTTAAAATTAGAGGTGATTTTTTTTTTAAATTTGAAAGTTTATCAGATTCAAAATTATAATCATATTTAGAAAAATAATCAGATTTAGAAAAAATATCACATGCAGTTTGAAAATATAAAATTTTCAGGTTTTCTTCACAAAATTTTCATAATCAAAAAATTATTGTATTTGAATTTATTTAAATATTATAATCTGTTAAAATAAAGAAGAATAAATTATTATATAACTAATTCTAATTTGAAAGGTATTACAAGATCCTCTCCCATTTCGTTTTAAAAATTACAAATTTTTAGAAATTTATACAAATTGGGAGAATTATATACTAAGGGAAATATGATCTAAGAATGGGGGAGAAAAACTTGTTAAATAAGAGAATATGATCCTTAGGGGATTTTTTATCCTAAGAGGGAGTTATTCATATTCACTAATGAATTAAAATGATTTATAAACTCTTGGTGATATAAGTATTATTATTTATTTCTGAAATACGATGTACTCAAAAAAGTAATGAACTTATGTTTTTCAAAGTTATTTCCATTTAAGTGTTGTGGTTTGTGATTTCAAAAAAGGGGGATATTGTTGATTCAAAATTTTTTCCAGAATTTTCCGTTCTTTTTGTTTTATAAATCACAAACTCTTTTTTAAATACATAATACCTAACCCTTTTATGTCTAAAGTATTTATAAAATGTTTTTTTGAAAAAATTTACTTTTACTATAATTTGAAATTGTTTTAAAGTATTTAGGAAAAAATATTGACCATTATGATTATTTTAATTAGCCTATAATTGAGAATAATCAGATTTTCTAAAACCGATAATAATAAGATTCATATCCATAAAGTTCATCATAATGATATGTATAAGTAAATATATCGATCTGACTTATGTTTTAATCCGAAATACGAAAAACTATTTTACTGTATTGGTATATTTTACTCTTACCACTATAAAGATATACTATCAAAATGATGTCGTGCATTCAGTTATAATATGTGTAAAGAAAAATGATGTAATGTATTCTAGTATAATATGACCATTTGAGTTCCAGATGTCCTTGTCCCCCGAACATCTCAGAGAAAATATGACCACAGGAAATCAATAAGACCATTGAAAGTCTTGAAAATAAATACTAGGACATTTGATGATTTCAAATAGGGATGATTACAACATAGTTAGAGAAAATTTGTTGTTTTTTATGCTATGTGAGAGCTTTGAATTCTATAAGAAGTGACCTTCTTGTTCCTTGTTCTTGTACCTTTTTAGAGTTCATTTTTATTTGTGAAATTCCAATTTATGTGATTTTGATCAAGGGATTCTGAGGCTAGAAAGATAGAGGATCCTATCACTATATTGATTGAGGGCTTGTAGGGATAGAAAGACAAAATCTGATCATTGTATTGAGGGATATAGGGGATAAGAAGATTGAGGAAATACGATCATCTAATCGAGGGCTTGTGGGGATTACAAGACAGAATGATCTTCATATCAAGATCATACCCTGGTGTGCGTAAGAAAAACTTTCTTGAATATATAAATCAAGTGACCTTTATCCAAGGTTATTGTATACCCTTTTCTTTTTGTTAAAAGAATTCAATATAAATTTACTTTTTTATCACAAGTATTTCATTTCCATTGGAACATTAATAGAAAGTAAATTATTTTTATATTCATCTTTCTATTTTTATTCTATTTATTATAATAGAGTTAATTATGATACAATAATTTTACACTATATTAATTTTTGAATAAATTATCACTCAGAATATGATTCTACATGATTTATGATAAAATAATTATTTTGTATCACTCTAATTTATTGTAACCATTATGATTATGATTTTTACTATGCTTACTATGATTAAATATATTTCTTCTATAAATATGATTAAATATGAATTAAAACGTGTGGATTACATATCATAATAAACTTGATTACGATATTATTTTCATCAAATACAAGGTCCTAATCCAATAACTATTTAAATACATAAGTGGTTTTTTGATTACGCTTTGTTTAATTATATTAAACAATATTTATTTTAAGGTTAAGAATGAATGTTTTTAAACTTACAATTCACCCCCTCTTATATATATCCATCTAAATATACATTTAAATCCTAAACTACCATATCATGAAGTTGAGTTTTTAGTAAAACTCATACCTGGCGCTACACATATTTCCAAGACTCCATATTGGGTTGTGTAAGCATAGGTGCACTTACTAGCCTCCTTTTTGAGTTTTCAGTAGAACTCAGACCTGGCGCGACACATATTTACTATACTCCTCTTTGTTTCCTTATATAGAGTCTTATAGGACCATTAAAACTATATAATACATGTTTTAGGATTTCTCTATGGGTTTTAATGGTGTTTGGAATCAACACATTTCTTTGGTGGATTTTCTTACAATAATAGATTTCACTCTAGTATTCAGATGGATCCTTATGAATCCCTCTATGATAGGTAGTGTAGAACTCCGAAATTCTAGAATGAATTTTGAGAAATAAATATATTACTTACTGATATAGATGAAGAAATGTAATAGAACATTAGATCCATTCAACAGTATATAGGAGCAGCTCAGAGTCGAAAAAAAGTTATGTTGACAATAATAAAAAAGATCTAGAGTTTGAAGTTGGTGACAAGGTATTCTTATGAATATATACCCAGAAGAGGTTAAAAATATTTGGAAAGAAAGGAAAGCTAAGACCTAGGTATATTGATGCTTTTAAATTTTTTGATCATATCAAAATGATAGCTTATCGATTGGTGCTTCCACCGAATCTCACTTAAGTTCATGATGTGTTCCATGTATATCTCTTGAGGTAGTACATACCCAATCCTTCACATGTACTAAACTAAGAAGTTGTACCACTAGAGAAATATATATCCTATAAAGAAAAACTATTAGAGATTATGGATCGTATAAATAATGTTTAATGAAACAAGGCTACTCACCTAGTCAAAGTTTTGTGTAGAAACCACAAATTTGAGGAAGTGATGTTGTAACTTAAGGATGTCATGAGGTAGAAGTATCCTTATATTTTTATATCAGACCAAAGATTTTTTTTGTGAAATTAATTTTATGGGGGGTAGAATGTAACACCTCAATATTTTTATGACAAATTGTTCCCTAAATAATTTTATTTTTTTTATATCTAGCATTACACACAATAGTGAGTTAAGAAGAACTGTGTAACATTATTTAAATATTATGTGTCCATTTTTACCTAGCCATTGGATTGTGGAGTATTAATAGTAGTAAATAAATTTTAAAAATATTGGATCTATACATTTATAAAATGATCTCATTAGTTATCAAATAATTATAATAAAAAACAAAAATTATTTGAAAATAAAAGCGATGTTTTTTTCTAAAAAACTATTTTTATGTACATAATGTATTTATAAATTAATACATTAAATTAATCATTATTTTTGAATTATTTTCAATAAATTAAAATATTAGTTACTTTATCAAATATTTTATATATTCAAAAAATATTGTTTTCTAGGCATATGATAAGAAAAAATCCAGTATTATATTAAAAATGTATTTTTTTTCCTAAAAAGTAGTTTTTATCACATTTTTCACATTTACTTTAGTATTTTTTTCATTTATAGGTATTTGATTATATAAAATTAATTACATATTTATAATCCTAAGGTTCAAATCTGGTAAATAGACCCCTTTATTTTTAGTCAATATAAATAGTAACAGTGGTAAAATTTATCACATCGGTAATTGAAAAATAAGGTTATTCTAGAGTAAAAATAGGTGATAAGACCATAATTTTAATAATAATTCTTTTTAAAGGAATATAATTCCAAACTTATCACATTATACTATACATTTATTAGTTTAATTGACACTCTTCGATTAAAATGATTTATATATTTTTTAAATCATAGAAAGTTACAAAATGTCACTCTCATAGTTTTAAATATACTTTATGTGTTCAAATTAGAAAAAAATGTTAATGAATGAATATTAGTAGGAATTTTTTGAATAATATAATCATTTCATGATTTTAATTTATTAATAATTTTAGGTATTATACAATTACCTTTAATTTTTACACAATTCCAAAAAAATATTTATTCAATTAATGGAAGTATAAAATAAATGATATTGAAAATATTAAAAGTAATATAATTTGAGTAAATTATAGTTTAATATGAATTTTATAGCTGAATATAACATATTAATGTTTTTTTATAAGATTATATTCGAATTATAGAATTTATTCATGTCTTGTAAGTCAAATTAAATAAATAGTATTAAAATTGAAAATAATGATATTATATAAAAATAATATTTTATTAAATTATTTAAAAATCATTAAAATATTGAAATAAGACAAGGTGGATATGATCTGGTGTAACTTTCATAAATTTTTCATTTATGGGCCAATTTCCAACTTGTAATTAAAAATTATAACCCTTAATATTGAAATATTTTTTACCATAGTTAAAATTAAAATTGGTTAACTGAGGGTTAATCAAACTGATAAGGTATAAAATAACACCAAAAGTTGTATATTGTAGAGACCAGGTTTTTTCATTGTAATACTTTGAAATATTTATATAAATATTTCCAGAGATATGTGATGAAATGAAGTGCGATTCGGAGGCATGGTGTTCCTGGAATAAATTTTATAAAAAATTTAATTATATTTTATATTTCCCATGCACAGTCCATCAAATAAAACATGATAAATATTAAAGGATTGACTAGATCAAAAATATGAGATTAAATCTTTTTCTATAATGTGGTGTTTACCCTAGGAACAACATAAAATAATTCGTCTTGAGACGTTCGGACCCCACACTCATTATAAGCATGTTTAAGCGGGTTAATTAATAAATTAAGTGATAATTTAATTTATTTTAACCTAATTTTGGTTATAAATATGTTTCTAAGGGAATTTGGATAGGATTTTCTCTTTATTCACTTTCACCAATGAATCTATCCGCCCCTCCTCACTTTGGATAATCCCTTTGACGAACGATGAATCCTTGGATCAATGCGAATCGAAGCACAATGAATGCATCATCTCCTCCCGAACTCATTGGTGAGAACATTCTTCAATAAGGATAAATAAAAAATTTGGTAGGTCTCGTCTTTGGTGTTTCTATTCCTTGTCATTAAATGTTTGAGTAGATCATTCTTCTTTCTACGATCTGTGCTCTATTTGTCCTTTGCATGAGACCTTATACCAGATTTCTTCATTTTTTATCAATTTTTATCTAACCCAGTTCCCTGTTATTAATCATCAACCAAGAACACTTGTCCAAAGATGTTATAAACATTTTATACCAATCCATCTTGACCCTACCCAGGTTGGGACTCGAGCCGAAAATAACCCAAGACCGACTCCATAGGCTAGCGGTGACAACAAGCACTGAATGAATAACTAACTCAGGGAGGCATTTTCCTAAATACATATATGCATGAACACAACAAACTCAATGAAAAAGTACATAGGTAATGAATAAAATATTCACCACTAATGTAAATTAAACAAAAAATGCCTGCAAATCTAAGCAGTATAAAGTACAGTAGTGAAAAATAAAAAGAAAAGGGAAAAAATACACGCCCAACCATAAATGTGTCCCAAACTGACAGAAAACTGTAAATGTAAAACTATTGAGAGAGCTCAGCTCTTGGATACCAAGCTATGACCACCATATATGGTCCAAGCACCCCGTTTCCCTAATCTCCTCTAAAGTAACAGTCAACCTTTCCATCATTTTCAAAAGACATGACATGTGTGGGAAACGCCCATGGAGGTGTGAGTATATACATACCTAGTAGAATGACCCAAAAGGGTGAAAGGGGAGCAATAAGAGATACAATTGATGAGGAAAGAAATATATAGAACATGGTACAATAAGAGAGTAAAAATCAACCCAAAAAGAGAGTGACAGTGAACTCGTCTAAACATAAGGAGCTCATCATGGTGAGAAGATGAACTTATCATCGAGTTTTATCTACCTATAGAAGTAGAGTGGAATCAACCAATCACAAGAACCTAAACATGGAAATCACATGGTATACCCCTTGCGTCTTCACCTATCTTAGAAGGAAAGTAAATATAACCAAGGAGTGGGTACTAAATTAGGATATATATATATATATTCTTAGTAAAATAAGATCAAATGAGAGATTAAGGGGATATCCATCTCAAACCTCATCCCAATAAGAGGATTATCCAACAATTCCAAAGTATGTCCATCAATGATGCCCAACATCTCACACATCTACCCCAAACATACAAGTCTAAGGGAATCAGTCACCACACCTTGATACTATCCGCTTAGGCAGGCACTGAATTGCTCACAAGGTATTAGGTTGTGTCATAAAAATGCATCTCAGTGGGGAAAGAATCCCTCTTCCTCATGAGTCCAAAACCACATCAAACAATGTATCCCCACTATCCCATATAGTTGAGGGGACATAAATTATAAGTAAGGATTCCATTCCCTGGTATGACAGGAGGGTCCTACTCTAACAGTCACTGAAGAACTCCATTGCCTAGACTGACTGGAGGGTTATGCTCGAGAATGTAGTTATGGAACCCCACTACCTAGTCTGATTAGAGGGTAAGCCTGGTGAGTCTTTAGGGAACTCCAATACCTATACCCACTAGAGGATAAGTCCCGAACTGTCATCGAGGAACACCAATTCCCATCCCTACTAGAGGGTAATCCCAAAACGTCAAGGAACACTACTGACCATACCTACTAGAGGGTAAATAGGAAATATCATCAAGTAATGCCACTTCCCAGCCCTGCTGGTGGTTAATACCAGTACTGTCTTCGGGGAAATACACCTCCCATCCCTACTAGAGACTTAGGCCAAGAATTTCTAAGGTGATTCTATATTATTTCTACCATCATCAGGTGTCACCTCAACACGTTCCAAAATCTGAATATTTCACATCATATCTCAAAGGCTGCTTCTAAGGGAACAATTGTGTTCTATGTAAAAAACACAAAAGATTGGATTCTCACAGGCAAAAATCCAAGATTAAATTAAGGAGATACAAAAATTCGAAGTTCACTCAGAAGATCTCAAGGAGTACACGACATGTGAGGGGACCCACATAATGTGTGATCCCTCTTCACTACTTAGTCATGTATCTAGTTGGTACATGAGTCCCATATTTGTAGGGGTACACTCCATGTAGGTGGAGAGTTTGAGATAGTTTTATATTTGGGATATCGTTCTAATTCATGGGACACCCTCGGCAATTGTCTCTGATCGTGATGTGAGGTTTACATTACAATAAGGGAGATTTCTACTGGAGGAATTTGGGACCCAGTTGCAGACTAGTACAAACTTTCAACCTCAGACTGATGGGTAGATCGAGAACACTATATAGGTTATAGAGGAAATACTGAGGACTTGCATGTTAGCCTTCGGTCGGAGTAGGGAGGATCATCTTTCCATGTCATAGTTTTCATACAACATCATCTACCACTATTCCATCGGCATGGAACTGTTTAAACCCCTATACGGGAGACCTTACAGGTCACCCTTATGCTAGAAATAAGTTGGAGGGTCATCTTTTATGGCCCCATAATTAGTGAAGGAGAAAATGGAGAAAGTCCAGGTCATCCGTGAGCGGATGAGGATGGCCCATAGCAAATAGAAATCCTATGAAGATCACCATCATTGGTCCTTGGAGCTCGAGTAGTGATACCATGTTTTCTTGAGAGTCTCCCCATGATGAGGAATGCAGTTGTTTGGATGGGGATGCAAGATACACCAGGGATCATTGAGCCATTCGAGATCATGTATATAGTTTATGATATTTCCAACCACCTCGCCCTACCCCATAACTAGAGTGGGTGCATGATGTCTACCACATGTCACAACTGAGGAGATAAGTGCATGAACCTATGAACATCTTTAATTGGTGTGAGATGGACATCGATGATGGAACAACCTTTGTAGAGAACCCAATGGTGATCGAGGACCGATTGGAGAATACCTTGCATGGAAATACATTCATTTGGTTCACAAGTTGTGGCTACACAGAAACATTTAGGAGACTTTCTGGGAGTGGGAGAACTTGATACGAGCTCAAAATCTAGAGTGTTTTCCTAGTTTTTTATGATGAAAATATTCTAGGGAATGATGTAGAGACCCAATTTTATCCTTGAAAGCCTTTAAAATTTTATACATATATTTATAAATTCAGGTACTGAAAAAAAGTTCAATTACAAGCCCATGTGTTCCCAAAATAAATTTTATTAAAATTTTAAATATATTTTATATTGTGTGAACATGTTCCATAAAAGAAAATGAGATAACTCTTAAAAGGCTGATCGAATCTGAAATACGAGACCACGGTTGTGTCCAGAATGTGGTGTTTTCCCTAGTTACAGAAAAAAATAAGTCAGTGTGGGAAATTCATACTCCTCAGTCATTGGTGGTGTGTTTAAGTGGATCAATAAATCCATTAATTGATTAATCAATTAATTTCTTTTAACCTAATTATTTTTATAAATATGTCTGTAAGAGAATTTTTCAGGGTCTTCTCATTATTCACTTTCTCCAATGAATATATCCTCCCCACCTAACTTTGGTGAATTTCTAAGACGAATAAACAATCCTAGGATCAATGAAAATTGAATCAAAACAAATGAAGTGGCTCATTTAGAACTTGTTGGCGAGTGAATTCTTTAATAACTATTGATTCAAACTGAGATACGACTCAAAATTGGTGTTTTTAAACCATGGGATTAATCTTTTGAGTAGAACATTCTTATTTCTATGATATGTACCCTATATGTCCTTTTCATGAGCCCATGTACTAGATTTATTAATTGTTTTACCAATTTATATATAACTTGGTTCCCCGTTCATAATCATCTTTTAGAAACACTTGGCTGATGATGTTATAAACTTTTGATATCAATATATCATGAATTAACCTAGGTCGGGGATCGAGTCTCAACTACCCCAAGCCCACCTCCATATGACAGGGGGTGGTGACAAGCGCTGAAGAAAAAAATAACTTGGGGATCCCTTTACCTATGTACCTGTATGGATGAACATTGACAAATCTATGAAAAAGTGTAGAGGTAAAGAATAACATATGAGAAAATAATATAAAATAAACCAAACATGCATCAACTTCTAAACAATACAAAGTACGTTAGTGTAAACTAAAAATAAAAGGGGAAAAAGACATGCCCAACCAGAAATGTGTCCTAACCTGATAGTGAATTGGAAAAGTAGAATAACCAAGATAGCTGAGATCCTGGATCTCAAGCTATGACCACAATACGTGGTCCAAGAACCCCATAACCCTAATTTCAAATGAATTCATGGTCAACCTATCCATCATCTTCAAAAGACATGCCACAAGTGAGAAAATACCATGCATGGGTGAGTATAAACATACCCGCTAGATTTCCCCAAAACGGTGAAGGGGAGAAGTAAGAGATACAACTAAAGAGGAAAGTTCTAGATTGAATAAGGTACAAAAATAAAGTACAACTAAACCCAACACGAGATTGAAAGTGAACTTTTCAAAACATAAGTATCTCAATAGGGTGAGATGATGACCTTCTCATCGAGTCTTCACTACCTATAGCAGGAGAGTGGACTCATCTAATCATGAGAAAATAAACACAGAAAGCATGAGGCATACACCGCACATCTTCAAATCGTTTAGAAGGAGAGTAACTATAACCAACGAGTGGGTACTAAAGTAAGATATATATATTATCAGTCAAAGAATCATAAATGAGACAGTACGGGGATCTCCATCTCACATATCAGACCTAGAAAAAGAGTTGAAAAATCTTCCAAATTAAGTCCATAAACAATGCCTAGAATCTCATGAATCTACCATGAACACACAACTATAAGGGAATCAATCACCACACATTGATACTATCCTATTTGGGAAACACTAACTCACATGCATGATTTTAGGTCATGCCAAAAAACATGTCTCAGTGGCAGAAAGCATCCCTCGTTCTTATGTGTACAAATCTACAAAAAACCATGTATTTACACTATACCGAGTAGTGGAGGGGAAAAATTCTATGTAATGATTCAATACCCTAGTACAACAGGAGATTACTTCTCTGATAGTCACTGAGGAACTCCACTACCCTACCAGGATGGAGGATTACACTTGGGAATATCATCGAGGAATGCCACTGCCTAGTCCTACATGAGGGTAAGCCTGGTGAGTAATTATAACACCCGATACTTTTATGAGAAATATTTTTTTATGTTATATAAATCATCGAAGGAATCTTTTTCTACACGCAATCGCGACCTTCCTCGATAGCGTGTGTAGTATGCAATACCGAGTTCCACTAAACACTGATATATTATTATAATATTATAATCTATCCGTTATGAATAGTATTAACTGAATTTTAAATTTTACAACATTATTATTCATCTTACACATTTTCTAGAACATGGTAAGAGAACAAAATAATTTTTTTTGGGTAAAATAAGTATTTATAAAAAAATGCAGTTTTCCACCTTTTGATGGCGAACCCACATTAAATATAGTTTTTTACAAGTTTATAAGTTCAATTTAACAAAATAAAATTCTTCTTTTGAATCAAGATATAAAAATTTACTTTGGATAAATTTTTTATATTTTTCTGATAACTTTCATATTTTGATGAATAGTAAAAATACGCTAATTTTTAATTAAAAAAAACTTTTTTTCATCGTTAAATTATAATATTGAATGGTTTTAAAGTATATATAGAATATATTTTTACCATTTAATATAATTTATGTCATTAGCATTAATTTCACATTGAATTCATAGGTCAAAACATTTCAATCTTTGGCAATGTTTTAACTTCTAAAACCTGTTTTTTTAACAACGGGAATTATTTTAAATTAATTACTGAAACTTATATGTTTTGAATTTTTAAAAATGGATTTTATATTCAGAATCAGTGGGTCCAAATTATGTTAATATGCTACTTTTTTTGGGCATTATGAATAGTAACTACGGTAAATTTTATTTACCATAGTTAAAGGTAAATCGGGTAATTAAGGGTAAATATAAGATTATAAAATTACCCTAACACCTTCCAAAATCCTAGTGTATGACTAAAAGTCGACCCATATCACATAAGGGTAGGATTAGATTAATTTAATAGACTTTTTTCCATGAAAATAATTTAATTATTATTAAAACCAAAGAATGTGACAACATGTCACTTTCTTAAATCTTATAAGTATAATAATTTTAATTTGGTGATACAATTAATGAAACTTCAAAAATGAATAGTCTCCAGAAAGATAATAAAATTATCTACATCATAGGAATTTATTTAGAATTTTTATGGGTTAAATAATTATCATTAAGTATGACACAATAGTGATGTTGAAATTATTTTATTAATTAAAACATCAAATAAATGGTTTTAAAAATATTAAAATAATTATTATATGAACTATTTAACGTTCTACACTAATTTTCTAGATACATATGACATTTTATTAATCTATTAAATCTTTTAGTTCTAACATATCTTCTGTATATATTTTATTTAAATTCAAATGAATGAATAGTGTCAAAATTGACACTATTGTTATTTTATAAAAATAACATATTATAAAATTGATTAAAAATCACAAAAATATATAAAAATTATAAATTTAAATTAATATGGTCTATAATGTTATTAGGTAACCAATTATGGGAAATTCATAACAAATAAGTAATTATTTGTTATAATTTAAAATTTAGAATTTTATCACCACAAATAAACTTAAATAGATTAAATAATGATAAATCAAAATGATAAGGTTTAAAATAAGATCAAAACTTGTCTAAATTTGATTTGTTGATGAAATTAAAGCCCTATATCATCTAATCTTGGAATATGAGTCATTTTTTAAGGTTTTTAAGTGGGGTTAGATTTATTATAAATTAATATTTTTAAGAATTCCAAAGGTGCCCCTCTCCTCCCTTATAAAAGCGCACCTCCTCCCTCTCCTCCTCACACCAATTTGAGCCTTAAATCTCGGCCAGACCCTGCCCATTTCACTTCCCCACTTACCTAGTATCATACTAGAGTTTCTGGTCTTCTTCAAAGACCAACCATAGTGCCCTAATAGGAGGTTAAGAAGAGGCGCGTCAAAAAAAGGTAATATCCATTACCGATCCTTTCCAAATTCTTTCTTCTTCAACTTATTCTTATTTAATTGTTTAATTGTAACGCCCTGACCCTAGCTACCCAGAGTCGGTGCATTATTACATAACATTGGCATGATCATGAGAAAGATCTAGTCTCGAAAGACCGATTAGTTTAGTAGCCTTGGAATAACTAGATACATCCATAAATTTTTACATTACATCATAAAAAAAACATCTTGTATTCATATCCCCTCATACTATCCCTGCAGGTCATTCATAAATTACTTCTTCATAATCCTGGGAAAAAAAAAATAAAACATTGAAAGGGGTGAGCTCGGATGCTCAGTAAGGATAACATTATAGCAGAAGCTTTCATAAATAAGCATAAACACTTAAGGCAATTTATAACTAAAACAAAAGCCTTTTAAACTTGAACTTCAGCATAAAATGGCAAAGGTAAAATGAAATAATGCCATTTACTTACTCACATGGATATTCTACTAGTCGAATGATCACATGCAATATCAATAACCACTTTCATAATGATGGAATGCATAATGCCAGACTATCATAACCACATAGCCAAGGCCTCGTGCCAAGACTACAAATAAGATTTTGCCAAGGCCTTGTGCCAAGACACTAGTTTGTCTCATGAGACCTACCGATGCATCGAGGAGCTATAGCGGGCTCCACCCGTCACTTATTAAGTCCAATGCATTCCTCATATGAACATGTTTAAACGTAACATAAACATTCGTATTAAAACTAGCATACGAAATGTCAATACTTTTACCACAAACCATGAATGGTATAAAAACAGCACATCCACAGTCAAACATAACACATTCGATACAATATGGAAGATTGTATTGTATCACATTAACCTCAATCAAGAATAATGAAGGATGTTGACATAGATGAAAATAATCATCAAAACTATTTGAGAGAAATATCCCCCTTTTCTTGAAAACATTTAAAAGTCACACTATTTGTCAAGAAGCCATTTAAAAGTAGATTTTTGAATCAAAGTGTCCCACACCACTTTGAAACTTTTTAAAAGGAGTTTTGATTTCTAAAATTTAATGTCCATATAAATAAATCCTTTAAACCATTTTTAAAACATGGACATTAATGAGAAAGGTTTAGATGAATAAGTCTTTAAAACATTTAAAAATGGTATTTTAGTTAGAGATTCTTACCAAAAGAGACACTTGAATACAAATAATTGAGGTGATCAAAACGTTGTAATATCATGAGAATAAAGGGAATCATGATATACTATGTCAAAGTAAATTATATATGCACCACATAAAAGTGATTTGGTGTATATCATCAAAGAAGTCTCAATGGAATGTAAATTGAGATGAAATCTCTCATAAAGGTTGTATCCTTCGGTTAAGGATAAATCAATGACATAATTATGTGTGACAAATATAAATACACTAAATATGATTGGATATTCAGTGTAAAACAATCAAAGGACATTCACACATATTCTTGTAAAAACAATACCAACGAATTGGATGTTTAACTCAACAAATGGAGAATGAGTTAAAATTACTCTTATCAAATTCATATCAATGACTTGAGAATTACCAATGGAGTGATTATGTGTATCAAACTTATATCCACAGGAAGGGGAGTGGAAATTATGACATAATCAAATGAATAGTGATTCCACACATAATCTTGGGGTAATATAATCAATGAAATATGTGTAAATCCAAATGAGTGGAAATTGAAATCTCAAATTCCCTTATCGATTAGGTAACTTACGAAACATACACCCATGAAAGAAGTATCATACCATGATGATGTAAATACCCATAAATTAAAGTATATTACACAATGAATACGATCATGGGCAGTACACATACACCACATGCAATAATTAAGTGGTGATCAATGGAATTCTCACGGAATTAAAAGTGAGATAAGAAAACCCTTACCTTGTACTTTTCCTTGGTTGGGGTAGGTTAACCTCCTGTATAATAGTGAAATAATTGTTACTAAATTATACAAGAATCATATACATTAATATGATATCATATACGATCTTTTAATATTGATTTGATAATAATATCTTAGTATTGTCGCCGTTTCGGGTGTTAACTTACTCATTTTCTTTATATGTTTTGTTACATAAGTCATGTTTGTTGTATCTTATTCATATCCAGAATGATATCAAGTCCTTAAACATCATTTTTAAATCATTAAATGATAATTATACTTGAATGGATACGATGGAGAATGAATCTCATCGTGTTCATGGAGACGGTAGTCCGTACGTACGCACAAACGCTACTTCCATTTAATTTTTTATTTTAAAAGAATCGAATACAAATGATACATAGGTATATTACTATTCCAGTATAATATAATATTTTATATATGTTACTTAAGTTCATTAACACCATACTTTATACGTTCCATGTGTGGTATGAACGAGTCATATCATTTTAAGGGGGCGGTAGTCCGCACTTCCTCAAATGAAATTATCGTATGTATATACAACATGAAACGAATAATGGTATGAAATAAAATGGAATTACAGAAGCTTATATATAAAATATATATCATTAATATCATATTAAATTACAGTGCCATCATAATGGCCACCATGAGAGGCGGTAAGATGTATTTGAACAATCATCGTTTCGTGAGGCGTTAGTTTTCCATCCACAGAAACTTTATGTTCATCATCCATTAGATGGAGTTGTGTGTATGTGTAGTTTGAATCCTTCTTATAACAACATCCTAGTATATTTTGGATACTGGTGTTGTTACAAAAGAAAGGAAATAAAAAGAGTTTGGGGGTTGGAGAAGCAAAATAAATGAAAATAATTTAAGAGAAATTGTTACCTTTAATCTAGGTAACTCACTTTGGTTGGAACCAAAGGACTTCTTGAAATGCTTTCTGCCTAAGGAGAAGCTTCAAGGAGGAGGAGAGGGATTTGGGGAGCTTAGTTGTGCAGAGTTTGGACGAGCCAAGTGGCTTGTGAGGTGTGAGGAAAAGAGAAGGAGGAGTGCCCTTTTATAAGAGGGGTGAGGGGCACTTTTGGAAAAGCTAGAAATATTAATTTATAATAAATTCATATTCGGTTTCCAAAGGCTCCAAAGTTAACTATTCAAAGGATGAGGTGGTGATAGGTCAAAAACAACTCATCCAATAGAATTTAGACAGGTTTGGGTACTTATATTAACCTTATCTTTAAGTATTAACTCTAAGTTAATTAGTTTCACTTTTACAATGTCTCTTTGTATTTTTATATAATATGGTTAATAAACATACTATATACATCCAATATACCCCCAAGTGGTCCATTAATGATTAAACTATCATAATATAAGTCTCTTTGCCGAACCTTAGATTTTTAGGAATTTAATATCAATTAATAATATAATATTTGTTTTAAGAACTCTTTTATGTCAATTTTGACACTATTCAATAGTTGATTTTTGTGAAACTCATAACAGATTGATTACTTCAAACAAAGTCAATTAAATCAATCCTAATATATCATATTATCCTATAAAATTAGTGTAATTCATTAAAAGTTTCATATTATATTTATTTGGGTATTTATAATATCAATTATGTTAATTTTTTACTATTTTAGTAATTACTGCATCATCATTGTGTCATAAATAAAATAAATTATTTAATGTCTAAAAATTATAAATAAAACATCATTATGTAGGAAATCTTTTTAGCTTTCTAATGAATATTTATAATCGAAAATCAAACATGTATAATCCTATGTAAAAATTGTTCTTCTAAAAGATGTAAGCTTATGCCATTTTTATTTTTATTTTAACTTTATTAATATAATGTGTCCCTACCACATACAAGTGGCTCCAAGGGGTCCCCAAATTGACCCAAGGATGCCCATGGTCGGGTATCTGTCCACCAATAAGGTTAGGACACGTTTTAGGGTAATTTTGTATTATTATAATATTATTTTTTAACCCTTATTTACCGGATTTACCCTTTAACCATGGTAAATAAAATATTTACCGCAGTAATTATTCAACATGTCTAAAAATAAAAGTTACCTATTTACACAATTTGAACATCCTGATTCCAAATATGGAATCCATTTTTCTAAATTCAAAACACATAAGTGGCAGAAATTAATTTAAAATTAATTCCCGCTGTCAAAACAAAAAGCGTGTTTTTAAGAGATAATAAATATCAAAAGATTGACACTTGTTTATGTTTGGTTTAATTGTAAAATTATGTCCAATGACCAAAATTATATTAAATGGTAAAAATATATTCTAAATATACTTTAAAACCACTCAAATTCATAATTTATTACTATTAATTATTTTGATTAAAAAAGTTGTTTTTAATTAAAATTTAGTAATTTTCACTATTCATCAAAATATGAAAGTTATCCGAAAAGTACCAAAATTTCACCCTAGACTAATTTTGATATTCTGAATCCAAAAATGAAGTCCATTTTTAAATATAAAATATATATAATTTCAAAAATTAGTTATTACTATTCATAACGGCTAGTTAAATTGGTTGTTAGAACTCGGTGTTGCGTACAACATACGCTATCACATTATTCAAAGAGAAGCGTACCCTAGAAGCTTGGGATGTTTCATTTTAAATTTTTGATGTCCCCATTTAGTCAAAAAGTTTAAAATATAGTATTTAAAAAGGGTTTACTATTATAGTTGATAAAAGTGCAATACTGAAAATGAATTTGTTCTTGCATTATATCTAAGAAACTCATAATATGGATTCTAAAATTATAAGGATTATATAAAGTTTAAAATTTAGTTAATACTATTCATAACCCTTTTTTAACGGCTTGTTTGGTGAGTCATGGTGCGCTTGAACTCGGTGTTGCGTGTAGTGCATGTTATTGAATTATTTTGAAGAAATAACACACTATGAAATCTTGGGGTGTTACATTCTCCCCTCCTTCAATAAATTGCATTCTCGCAATTTGAAATTGTTCTTCGAAAATAAAAGGTTGAAAATAGAAAATATATTTGTGGGAAAACCCACATCGGAAATTGGTTTACTAAAATTTAGTCTTAATATGAGGAAAAGAGAAATGAAAGGGTCACCACCAAATTATGATCTCGATTAGGAGAACATTGGTGGAAATTAGAGACATATAATTGGAGGAAAAACGTAAATATTTATAGGTAGTGGTTGAGGTCATCAATCAAAAACAAGTATAAAATTGAGGTCCTTAAACTCATCAATCTATGATGATTTGAAGTACCATCGGTTCAACAAAATATAGGGTATTGGGATCACACATTTTTGACATTTCAAAATATCTTAGTTGAAATCCCACATCGAAAAATGAATTAATGAGGCCTCTATTTAAAATAAAGAGTAGAAAGTATGAAGATTACCGAAAATAACACATACTAGGGTTCCATGTAGGAAAATATGGATATGGAGGAGAAATATAATCATCAATTATCTGATGGAGAGTGGTAGAGAACATGGCTATGAAAAGGCCAACAATCCCAAAGCCATAAATTAGTGATGATTTAAGGTACCATCTAGGGCAACATTTTTTTTTAAAAGATACATTACATATGGAAGAGGAATTCATTTATGATATTGACTAAGAACATTATGAGATATACTTAAATTTTAAGTAGATTTTCATTCTTTAATAAATTTCCACCACTAACTCAATTTTTTTTTTAAACGATGAGTATTCAAGAAGACTTGGTCACACTGGAAGAGCTAGAATAAACTTCTATAGAATCACATGATCCATGCAGGATAAACCATATATTAATCAAAACCAAAATGGATAGTGAATGATCTAATGATCCCCCAAAAGGATATTCATTGAGATAAATATGCACTAATCTTAATTTCTAAAATTAAACCAACAATACCCCAAAGTTAAATAGATACCATTTAATAACGAATTGTCCTTACAATCCTTTAATATAATCCAAACTAATATTGAAACCCAAAACATAGAAGAATTTGATTATGTAGTCTCCCATGTTACATTGTATCTCCAAATGACATCAAATACTCTTAAAGTCACATACTTAAAAGTGATTAACATCATAACATATTCTCTGTTATAGGTTAATCATTTCCATAAATAACCCAAATCACTATAAATCAACAATAAAAACGTAGATAAAAATCCACCATTACTCTAAAAATGAAACCTCATTGTATTCTATTTTCCTTGGGCATATAGTGTTCCTAACAAAATGAACATCTTCCAAAATAACATTTATCACTTAATCACCAAATCATTTTCCTATACCAAGGGTATTCATTTGATAAGACATAGAACCCAAATCATCTTATTATTGATCAATAAAATCATTTAACAAAAAAAAATAGTCACACTAACCAGGGACTTCACGTAGTCCAGTGGTAGGTGATAAATCCCAATCGCACTTTGGTTGTGGGTTCGATTCCCACAGCTTTGTCCGACGCGATGGGTTGTCACACGGTCTACGTGTTGTCCTTTTTCAAAAACTATATTTTATAATATTACCAAAATAAATTCCTCAAAATAACATAATTTAACCACAAATGTTATATCATACTTTGCATTTTCATCCCAAATTATAATAACTTATCATTTTCTCAAACCCCAATGATCATATAAACCAAATGGTTATTTATACCTATATCCACAAGAGAAGAGACAATTCTTCCTCAAATATCATTCTCACATGGCAAACTGCGGGGTTACAAATACAAGAGAAAATTATTCCAAAGCAAACCCATCAACAAGGAGTGCTAATACTTTTTAAATTTTTCTCCAGCCATTTATTTCCACATAGCTTCTTCTTTGACCAAGAAAATATCCTATAAAATAGGACATTCACTCGGGTAATGGCCAGGTCCCCTACATTTACGACAAATGACTGTAAATGGACTCTTGGGACCATTTTTATCTTCTTCCATAGTACTCTTCATTTTTCTTCGGCAATTCTTCACTTTATGTCCTTCCTTCCCGCACGTAAAACATTTCGTTGTCCCATTGAGACACTTTCCTGGGTGTCTCTTTCCACAATTCCTGCATGATGAAAATTGAGGTTTCTTTTCTCCATGGTCTCCATTGCTGGAGATCTTATCATTTATCACCTTTCTCTTCCTTGTTGAGTCTGGGAGTTGGTTAATATATATGTTGTTGATCATATTTTTGGAAAACTGATTTGGCATAAAGACGATATCTTTTACGCCTATCAACATTCCATTTTGTTGCTCATCGCTACTATCGTTCCCACCTTGTACATCATTCTCAAAGTCACTATGACTTCCTTGGAATCCAGCCATTGACTAAAACCAGAAAGCATTGTGTGAGTAATAGTAGTCGTAAAATCATTTAGAGATTAAAATATCACCATATTCTCAATTTGAAACATATTAGGATTAACCAAGGTCATTTACTCTCATCTTATGTATATATTACTTAAATCGGTTTGTAAAGAAAATATAAATTATCCTAAGCATATCCCCCGGGAGTGTCGTAACCAAGAGTGCAGCAAGGCCCGTTGTCGTGCACCAGTTCCCGTTCGAGTCTAGCTCAAAGCGGTGTTTTCGGGTTTTACCCCTAGGTACATCTGTGCCAGAGCCGCCTCTACCTGCTCGTATCCAGACAGGGATGTATTGCTCAGAAAACTCACAAAATCTCTATAATACCAAAATTCTAGGAAGTTCTTTTATACTAATCCTCAAAGTTCATCTTAGGTCTACGTGCTCTAATCAGAGTTTATCTAAATCTAGCTACCAAGGTTTGTACTAAACTTCCTCTGATACCAACTGTAACGCCCCGACCCTAGCTACCCAGAGTCGGTGCATTATTACATAACATTGGCATGATCATGAGAAAGATCAAGTCTCGAAAGACCGATTAGTTTAGTAGCCTTGGAATAACTAGATACATCCATAAATTTTTACATTACATCATAAAAAAAACATCTTGTATTCATATCCCCTCATACTATCCCTGCAGGTCATTCATAAATTACTTCTTCATAATCCTGGGAAAAAAAAATAAAACATTGAAAGGGGTGAGCTCGGATGCTCAGTAAGGATAACATTATAGCAGAAGCTTTAATAAATAAGCATAAACACTTAAGGCAATTTATAACTAAAACAAAAGCCTTTTAAACTTGAACTTCAGCATAAAATGGCAAAGGTAAAATGAAATAATGCCATTTACTTACTCACATGGATATTCTACTAGTCGAATGATCACATGCAATATCAATAACCACTTTCATAATGATGTAATGCATAATGCCAGACTATCATAACCACATAGCCAAGGCCTCGTGCCAAGACTACAAATAAGATTTTGCCAAGGCCTTGTGCCAAGACACTAGTTTGTCTCATGAGACCTACCGATGCATCGAGGAGCTATAGCGGGCTCCACCCGTCACTTATTAAGTCCAATGCATTCCTCATATGAACATGTTTAAACGTAACATAAACATTCGTATTAAAACTAGCATACGAAATGTCAATACTTTTACCACAAACCATGAATGGTATAAAAACAGCACATCCACAGTCAAACATAACTCATTCGATACAATATGGAAGATTGTATTGTATCACATTAACCTCAATCAAGAATAATGAAGGATGTTGACATAGATGAAAATAATCATCAAAACTATTTGAGAGAAATATCCCCCTTTTCTTGAAAACATTTAAAAGTCACACTATTTGTCAAGAAGCCATTTAAAAGTAGATTTTTGAATCAAAGTGTCCCACACCACTTTGAAACTTTTTAAAAGGAGTTTTGATTTCTAAACTTTAATGTCCATATAAATAAATCCTTTAAACCATTTTTAAAACATGGACATTAATGAGAAAGGTTTAGATGAATAAGTCTTTAAAACATTTAAAAATGGTATTTTAGTTAGAGATTCTTACCAAAAGAGACACTTGAATACAAATAATTGAGGTGATCAAAACTTTGTAATATCATGAGAATAAAGGGAATCATGATATACTATGTCAAAGTAAATTATATATGCACCACATAAAAGTGATTTGGTGTATATCATCAAAGAAGTCTCAATGGAATGTAAATTGAGATGAAATCTCTCATAAAGGTTGTATCCTTCGGTTAAGGATAAATCAATGACATAATTATGTGTGACAAATATAAATACACTAAATATGATTGGATATTCAGTGTAAAACAATCAAAGGACATTCACACATATTCTTGTAAAAACAATACCAACGAATTGGATGTTTAACTCAACAAATGGAGAATGAGTTAAAATTACTCTTATCAAATTCATATCAATGACTTGAGAATTACCAATGGAGTGATTATGTGTATCAAACTTATATCCACAGGAAGGGGAGTGGAAATTATGACATAATCAAATGAATAGTGATTCCACACATAATCTTGGGGTAATATAATCAATGAAATATGTGTAAATCCAAATGAGTGGAAATTGAAATCTCAAATTCCCTTATCGATTAGGTAACTTACGAAACATACACCCATGAAAGAAGTATCATACCATGATGATGTAAATACCCATAAATTAAAGTATATTACACAATGAATACGATCATGGGCAGTACACATACACCACATGCAATAATTAAGTGGTGATCAATGGAATTCTCACGGAATTAAAAGTGAGATAAGAAAACCCTTACCTTGTACTTTTCCTTGGTTGGGGTAGGTTAACCTCCTGTATAATAGTGAAATAATTGTTACTAAATTATACAAGAATCATATACATTAATATGATCTTTTAATATTGATTTGATAATAATATCTTAGTATTATCGCCGTTTCGGGTGTTAACTTACTCATTTTCTTTATATGTTTTGTTACATAAGTCATGTTTGTTGTATCTTATTCATATCCAGAATGATATCAAGTCCTTAAACATCATTTTTAAATCATTAAATGATAATTATACTTGAATGGATACGATGGAGAATGAATCTCATCGCGTTCGTGGAGACGGTAGTCCGTACGTACGCACGAACGCTACTTCCATTTAATTTTTTATTTTAAAAGAATCGAATACAAATGATACATAGGTATATTACTATTCCAGTATAATATAATATTTTATATATGTTACTTAAGTTCATTAACACCATCCTTTATACGTTCCATGTGTGGTATGAACGAGTCATATCATTTTAAGGGGGCGGTAGTCCGCACTTCCTCAAATGAAATTATCGTATGTATATACAACATGAAACGAATAATGGTATGAAATAAAATGGAATTACAGAAGCTTATATATAAAATATATATCATTAATATCATATTTAATTACAGTGCCATCATAATGGCCACCATGAGAGGCGGTAAGATGTATTTGAACAATCATCGTTTCGTGAGGCGTTAGTTTGCCATCCACAGAAACTTTATGTTCATCATCCATTAGATGGAGTTGTGTGTATGTGTAGTTTGAATCCTTCTTATAACAACATCCTAGTATATTTTGGATACTGGTGTTGTTACAAAAGAAAGGAAATAAAAAGAGTTTGGGGGTTGGAGAAGCAAAATAAATGAAAATAATTTAAGAGAAATTGTTACCTTTAATCTAGGTAACTCACTTTGGTTGGAACCAAAGGACTTCTTGAAATGCTTTCTGCCTAAGGGGAAGCTTCAAGGAGGAGGAGAGGGATTTGGGGAGCTTAGTTGGGCAGAGTTTGGACGAGCCAAGTGGCTTGAGAGGTGTGAGGAAAAGAGAAGGAGGAGTGCCCTTTTATAAGAGGGGTGAGGGGCACTTTTGGAAAAGCTAGAAATATTAATTTATAATAAATTCATATTCGGTTTACAAAGGCTCCAAAGTTAACTATTCAAAGGATGAGGTGGGGATAGGTCGAAAACAACTCATCCAATAGAATTTAGACAGGTTTGGGTACTTATATTAACCTTATCTTTAATTATTAACTCTAAGTTAATTAGTTTCACTTTTACAATGTCTCTTTGTATTTTTATATAATATGGTTAATAAACTTACTATATACATCCAATCTACCCCAAAGTGGTCCATTAATGATTAACCTATCATAATATAAGTCTCTTGGCCGAACCTTAGATTTTTAGGAATTTAATATCAATTAATAATATAATATTTGTTTTAAGAACTCTTTTATGTCAATTTTGACACTATTCAATAGTTGATTTTTGTGAAGCTCATAACAGATTGATTACTTCAAACAAAGTCAATTAAATCAATCCTAATATATCATATTATCCTATAAAATTAGTGTAATTCATTAAAAGTTTCATATTATATTTATTTGGGTATTTATAATATCAATTATGTTAATTTTTTACTATTTTAGTAATTACTGCATCATCATTGTGTCATAAATAAAATAAATTATTTAATGTCTAAAAATTATAAATAAAACATCATTATGTAGGAAATCTTTTTAGCTTTCTAATGAATATTTATAATCGAAAATCAAACATGTATAATCCTATGTAAAAATTGTTCTTCTAAAAGATGTAAGCTTATGCCATTTTTATTTTTATTTTAACTTTATTAATATAATGTGTCCCTACCACATACAAGTGGCTCCAAGGGGTCCCCAAATTGACCCAAGGATGCCCATGGTCGGGTATGTGTCCACCAATAAGGTTAGGACACGTTTTAGGGTAATTTTGTATTATTATAATATTATTTTTTAACCCTTATTTACCGGATTTACCCTTTAACCATGGTAAATAAAATATTTACCGCAGTAATTATTCAACATGTCTAAAAATAAAAGTTACCTATTTACACAATTTGAACATCCTGATTCCAAATATGGAATCCATTTTTCTAAATTCAAAACACAGAAGTGGCAGAAATTAATTTAAAATTAATTCCCGCTGTCAAAACAAAAAGCGTGTTTTTAAGAGATAATAAATATCAAAAGATTGACACTTGTTTATGTTTGGTTTAATTGTAAAATTATGTCCAATGACCAAAATTATATTAAATGGTAAAAATATATTCTAAATATACTTTAAAACCACTCAAATTCATAATTTATCACTATTAATTATTTTGATTAAAAAAGTTGTTTTTAATTAAAATTTAGTAATTTTCACTATTCATCAAAATATGAAAGTTATCCGAAAAGTACCAAAATTTCACCCTAGACTAATTTTGATATTCTGAATCCAAAAATGAAGTCCATTTTTAAATATAAAATATATATAATTTCAAAAAGTAGTTATTACTATTCATAACGGCTAGTTAAATTGGTTGTTAGAACTCGGTGTTGCGTACAACATACGCTATCACATTATTCAAAGAGAAGCGTACCGTAGAAGCTTGGGATGTTTCATTTTAAATTTTTGATGTCCCCATTTAGTCAAAAAGTTTAAAATATAGTATTTAAAAAGGGTTTACTATTATAGTTGATAAAAGTGCAATACTGAAAATGAATTTGTTCTTGCATTATATCTAAGAAACTCATAATATGGATTCTAAAATTATAAGGATTATATAAAGTTTAAAATTTAGTTAATACTATTCATAACCCTTTTTTAACGGCTTGTTTGGTGAGTCATGGTGCGCTTGAACTCGGTGTTGCGTGTAGTGCATGTTATTGAATTATTTTGAAGAAATAACACACTATGAAATCTTGGGGTGTTACATCAATTTTATACTATTACTTCTAAAACCTATTCCCAATATACTAATATACAATATGACATTAATAGTGATATAATTGGCCTTTATTAGTGCTAAAAAAGAACAGACTACCGGAGCATGATTAAAGCCCTAGGATTTTATTTGTGGTAGAATATCATTGATAAAGGGGTCCTTTATCAGCACTAAAAAAGTTATGATAAAGATTTCTTTATCTTCTCTTTTAAAATACCGAATTTATCAATGCTTTTATTTAGCACTGATGAAGGGGAATATTGGATTGTGCTATAACAGCACACCGAAACACTAGAAACAACACCAAAAGGAGGAAAAACCATGTATAAATATTAAATTTAAATTAAATATAATTTAGAAAAAAAAATACAAGGAGAAAATATTGTATTATAGACATTTAAAAAATTTATTTATAAAATTAAATGAGTAATTACAAATTTTCAAATACATTAAACATATCAATAATATTTTTTCTTTTTCCCATGACCCAAACTCATGATTTTTCCAAACAAACCACCACTATTGAAAACAAAACATACCTTTATAAAAAAAATTCTTATGTTACTAATAATATAAATAAATTAATTAAACATAATATGTTAATTTTAAAACTAAACATTGAGTCATACTAGGAACACTATGTATTAGGTTGATTTGTGGTCGATTCTTGCATGTCACACCATTTCTTGTTTGTCTTCAGGAATTATCTCAATGAAAATTAACTAAATAATAATAAGATAAAAATGATAAGTAAATTATGTAAGTAATAGTAGATAGAATGCTGAGATAAAAATCTGGGCTTGTTTTCTCGGTTTTGGTGATGTGATGCATGTTTTAACAAAAATGGAACTTATATATTGAAAAGATTCTTGTGGAGTCATTCCAGTCACACCATGTGTCATATTGGGTGCAGATGACTCTGTCAGGTCCCAAATGACTTATGGAT
The DNA here is from genome assembly GCA_963277665.1 of Viscum album. Classification (NCBI taxonomy): domain Eukaryota; kingdom Viridiplantae; phylum Streptophyta; class Magnoliopsida; order Santalales; family Viscaceae; genus Viscum; species Viscum album. The sequence goes on from OY728141.1 coordinate 521,936,033, forward strand.
TATTTTCATGAAGTATCAAAATAATAAAAATGTGTTTTCTTTGTTTTGAATATGTCACTTCTGTTTTTTAAAATACTGTAATTTTAAACTGGAAACATGTAATTAGAGTCATACTAGTCATATCATGTGTTTGTTTTATATGAGACTAATTCCAATATGTCACAAATTACTTATGTACCATTTTGGTAAATCATCAAGACAATCTGAGTGCATTTTCTTAATTTTCATTGAGTGACACATTTTGAACTAAAATATAAATTTTAATCTGATTATAGACTCTTTGTGTCACACCGCACACATAGTGTATTATATTGAGGGTTGGAAGATTAATATACATAAAAAATTACTTTTGGATCATTTTACTAAAATATAAAAACAATCTAAATGTGTTTTCTCAGTTTTGAGTATGTAAGTTGTCTTCTTTACAAATATTAATGTCAATTTGAAATAAAAAGATGCACTTAGAGTCATACTGGTCACATCGTGCATCAGATTGTGGTACAACTAATTTCTACATGACCCAAATGACTTATGGATGATTTTAATAAAGTATCAAAATAATATAATTTTTCCCCCAGTTTTGAGTATGTCACCTGTGTTTTTTACTAAAATGTTATTTTAAACCAGAAACATACACTTTGAGTCATACTTGTCACATAATGTGTTATTTTGATGTGATACTGATTCATACACAGAAAAAATTACTTATGAATAATTTTATAAATCTATCATGACAATATAAGAGTGTTTTCTTAATTTTCATGGAGTGACACTTTTTGAATTAAAATGTCAATTTTAAAGTGATAACAGACACTTTGAGTCATACCAAAAACATCATGAGTTGGATTGAGGTGCGAATGATTCCTACACATAAAAAACGAATTATGGATCATTTTACTAAAGTATAAAAAAAATATTAACGCACTTACTTGATTTTGAGCATGTCAGTTATCTTTTTTACTAAAATTAATGTCAATTTTAAAGAAAAAGACGCACGTAGAGTCATACCGGTAACACTATGAATCAGATTGAGCTTTGGTTTATTCCTACACATCCCAAATGAATTATGGATTATTTAAATAAATTATAAAAACAATATTAATACCTTTTATCAGTTTTGAGTATGATAATTGTGTTTTTTAAAAATATGTCATTTTAAACTGGAAACACGAACTTTGAGTCATATCGGTCACATCATGTGTTAGTTTTGATGAGACTTATTCCTAAAAATCAGAAATTAATTATGAATCATTTTCCAAAATTATCAAGAAAATATGATTTTATTTTCTTGGTTTTCAATGAGTGATAATTTTTAAATGAAAATGTTAATTTTAAACTGATAACAAACACTTTGAGTCATATCGGGAACATTATGTATCAAATTAAGGTGAATCTTATTCCTACACATCACAAATGACATATAGATTGTTCTCATAAAGTATCAAAACTGTATGAATTTTTTTCTGGATTTTGTGTATGTTTTCTCTCTTTTTTAATAAAATTAATGGTAATTTTAAATAAAAAGATCTAGTTGGAGTCATATCGGTCACACCATGCATCAGATTGAGTTGAGGATTCTTCTTAAATGTTTCAAATAAATTATGGATTGTTTTAATAAATTATAAAAACTGTATGAATGCATTTACTTAGGTTTGAGTATGTCACTTAATTATTTTACTAAAATATCATTTGTAACTAAAAAGAAACAATTTGATCCATATCAGTCACATCAGTTATTTGTTTTATATGAGTCTGATTCATATAGAAAAATGAATTATAAATCATTTTAATAAACTATCACGTAAATCCAAGTGTGTTTAATTATTTTTTAATGAGTGACATGTTTTGTACTAAAATTATAATTTTATACTGAATATAGATACTTTGATTCATACCCTACACATCATGTATCCGATTGATATAAGACTTATTAATAAACATTAAAAATTTAATTATGGATCATTTTCCTAAAGTATAAAAACAAACTAAATGAATTTTATTAGGTTTTAGTATGTCAGTTGTCCTTGTTACTAAAATTAAATTTAATTTTAAATAAAAAGACGCACTCAGAGTCATACTTGTCAAACCTTGTTTCTAATTGATGTGAGGCTGATTCCTAAATGTACTAAAAGACCTATGAATTTTTTACTAATATATTAAAAAAATATGAATGTGTTTTATTAGTTTTGAGTATTTTACTTGTGTTTTTTTACTAAAAAGTCATTTAAAACTAGAAACAATCACTTTGAGTCATACTAGTCACATCAGGTGTCAGTTTGATGTGAGACTAGTTCTTTCACATCATAAATGGTCTATGAATTATTTTAATACATTATAAATACATTATAAGAAATTTTTCTATATTTTTAATATTTCACTTTTCTTTTATAATAAATTTATTTTCAATTTTACATAAAAAAGACACATCTAGGGTCATACCAGGACCTCCGTGTATCAGATTGAGGTACAGATGATTTCTACACATCATAAATGATTTATTGATTATTTTAATAAATTATAAAAACAATATTAATGTGTTTTATAAGTTTTGATAAAGTGATGTGTGTTTTGAACTAAATTTTAAATTATAGACTAAAAAAATAATGTTCATGTTATGATAAGTACATTGTATATCAGATTGGGGTGTGGATGATTGAGTATGTGATATATGTTTTGATTTAAAAAATCTGAAAAATCCATAAAATAAAGAACACACCCCATTTTGATGGAATAAACATTCCATACCCCCTGAAACACTTTATGTTTAAGGATTCATGGTGTGAAGACCCAGACCCCCCCCTGGTCCCTTCCTTTGCCAAAAATCCGGTTTCCTTGCGGGGTACCGATCGGTGAGACCGATCGGTGAGACCGATCGGTGAGACCGACCGGTGAGACCTATCGGCGAGACCGATCGGTGAGACCGATCGGTGAGACCGATCGGCGAGACCGACCGGTGAGACCGATCGGCGAGACCGATCGGTGACACCGATCGGTGAGACCGATCGGTGAGACCGATCGGTGAGACCGATCGGTGAGACCGATCGGTGACACCGATCGGTGAGACCGATCGGTGAGACCGATCGGTGAGACCGATCGGTGAGACCGATCGGTGAGACCGATCGGCGAGACCGATCGGTGAGACCGATCGGTGAGACCGATCGGTGACACCGATCGGTGACACCGATCGGTGAGACCGATCGATGACACCGACCGGTGAGACCGGCCCTGCCAAGTTGTTCCAGTAATGTTCCTTTTTCGCAAATAGGGTTTTAAACCCTATTCTTCCTTGCTAAAAATATCTTGGAAATCCGAAACGCGCGCAAAGGTCTTAATTAAATGCTTCATTAATTCATGGGTCAGTTAAAACCACCCAGCGCCATTAATGATGAGTCAAGCCACGTGGTCAACCCACGACTCCCTCGTCTTCCGTGGTTTTGTGTTTTCATCTCAACCGTCCCCAGCCCTTATAATTAAGGGTTAGGCCGTGGTTTTCCCCCTTCTTCGATCGTGACTCTTCTGGTGCATCAGGACCGCCGCGTCGTTATCCGTAAAGTTCCGCGCCCCCGGCCTAAACGTCGATCATCCATCAACAAGTAGGGAATTTCTCTCGTCTCTCACTTTTGTGTATCATGCGGGGTGGGCATTACTTTTGTTCCTATCAAATTGGTTGAACCAAACCCTAATGAAGATACTAAACGAAGTTCTAAAGAAAGAAGGGGAAGGGGTTGTGATCGTTGTTTATGCTTTATCTTGTGATCATCCCTTTTGTTGTACTGGTCTATGTTTTCTGAAAATTGAGGCCGTTGGTGGTCGTGTGTGTGCACTTGAATCCCCTCGTGATGTTTTAAATGGGTTGCTGAAATTGTGAACTCCTGCTGTGAAATTGGTTAATCACGTATACCCGGCTGAATAATTTGAAAGCACCAGGATCAACCCTTCTGTGATAACTAACGGATAGAACACATGGAATTTTTGAAATCATGGAGTGTGTTAAGTCGTTTAAATCTGAAAATCCCTGACTCGTGTTGGTAGTGGTTGTTGGTTGTTTTCCCTTCGGGCCGTTTGCTGGAAATGTGGGAGGGGATGGGATCCCCCGTTCTTTTTATACTCTCGGCGGCTGTGTGAATTTGGGGGATGGGATCTCCTGTTGGCATGGTTTCAGTGGTTGTGGGTTTTTATCACAAACTGGGGAGAGATCCTCTGTTGGCAGAACCGGGTGTGGGTGTTTTGGTTGATCTATGCTTGACGTTTTCCTTGGTTATGCTTATGGTAGTTGCCCAGTAGTGCTTAAAATTAATTGAACAATTGACTGAACGTGAAACAAGAATGGGACAAATGGTTTTGTGGGCAAGGGTCGCGAATTGTGACTCGGGCGTTGTGGTATTGTGTCCTGTAGGTTGGCTAGGAAAACCTAAGTTTTGGGTGAGTGTTTGTTACCTATATCTATACTTGTAGCTTTGTGTTTCTTATTCGCGCCCCACCCAAGTTGAGCACTTAGTGCCGAACACCCCCATTTATGGGGGAAGGGTGTTTTTCCCAACACTATACTTAGTGGCTGGTTATTAGCTCCTTTTCTGCTCCCTTTCCCGGATAGCCCAAGTACCTTCGGGCAGGCTGTGATGGCCTGAAGTCCATTATTAGCCCAAGAACCATCGGGCAGGGTGTTGTGGTGGTTGGCCAGGTGTGTGCGGCAGGTGGTTTCCCAAGTGTCTTCGGGATGAGGCCCAGGTGTTTTTCGGGCGTGGTAGTGGATTCTTTAGCCCAGGTGTCTTCGGGCGTAGCGGTGGTTGTTCTGGCCTAGGTGTTTGCAGGCATGGTTACTTGTGACAGTTGAGGCCCAGGTGTGTGCGGGCGGGATTTGGCAGTGGGACTGCGTGTGGTTGTGGCCCAGGTGTGTGCGGGCGGGATTTGGCAGTGGGACTGCGTGTGGTTGTGGCCCAGGTGTGTGCGGGCGGGTGTGGCAGTGGGACTGCGGTGAGAATGGCGGGATTGGTCTGATGCGTAGGATGTCTCAATAACCAGTGGGAAAGTGGCGCGGGGTACCCAAACATCGATGTGCTCTTATATATATATTACTTGACTTGCGTTATTTGGGGAGCGAACCTTGGTGAGGCTTGGGATGGATAGTTGCCTTGTTAGGTGTTTGGTTTACTCTTTCTCACGGGACTTTAGTACGTTCCCCCACTTGTGCACGAGAGTCTTGGTTTTCCCTACTGAGTGTACTTGTATGCTCACCCTACGTTTACTTTCAGGTTTCCAGGAGGACGACCAGGGCTGCGCGGGACCCTATTAGTCGGACAGTTGGAGTTGTCGCTGTTGTCGTACCTTTGTTTTCTTTTGGTATTGTACTTGAGAGCTTCTTTTTCTTTTGTACTTGTACTTTGTTGTAAACTGTTTAAACATGCATGTGGGAAGGGTTTACTTTTGGCTTTACTTTTCTTTCTATCTTGGTGTTGTTGGGTTTTCTCCTCTTTATCTTTCGATCCTATAAAATAAAAAGGGTAATGCCTTCCATTTGCGAGAACTTCCTATACCCTTGGTGCTAGTCGCCACTCCGGGACCTATTGAAGGCGGGTTTCGGGGGTCATTATCTCTCCTTCAACTCAAAGAAGGAAGGGCCTGGCAACCTGCTGACCCTTCCCCCCTTTTGGTGAAGGCGGGTCGTGACAGAATGGTATCAGAGGGAGGTTGAGAGATAGGACGGAGTCTGGAGTTAGGCACAGTAAGGATTTCATGGGATGGTAAGGCAACAGCGTTGGGTGACCTTGGTGCGTGAAATAGGCCAGGGAGGACCGGCTAGGACACGGGATTTTAGGGCCCCCTGTGATCCGATGCAAGGACTCTGGACCTACCGAACGACCAAGTGAAGCCACACTGATTGCAGGGTAGAGACCCTAGGAAAGGTACATGCATCATAAATGACTTGTGTTCTTGTGTTTCTGGGATGTCTTGGGAAATTAAGAATAAATTAAATCTTAATAAGTTTTGAGAACGGTTTTCTTTGCACTACTGGGCTTAGGTATTCCTTGTTTACCTTGCAGCTATGGCACCTGGAAGGCGACCACGTGTGGTACAGGCGATCGAGACTCCTGAGACTACCTTGGCCAATCAGCAAAGAGCTGATCGGGAGGAAGAGGACGACCGGTGGCAGAAGACTCTTCGAGCCTTTCAGCGACAGGCCCTCGAGAAATATGAGGGCAGCACCTCCAACATGAAGACGGAAGGCTGGCTGGAGGAGCTAGTCATAGCCTTCGGCCTGATTCGGGCCCCGACAGAGTACTGGGTTCCTCTGGCTGTTAGCCAGATGCGAGGAGCGTCACGTCAGTGGTGGATGCTTCACCTGGGGAGTAGGAAAGAGTCTGAGGTTGCTTGGGCGGAATTCGAGAAGGAGTTCCGGGCGGAGTTTCTCTCCTCGACAATGAAGGCGGAGAAGAGACAGGAGCTACTCTCCCTCCAGCAGGGGAGCATGTCCGTGAGGGAACTTGGAATCAAGTTCAAGGACCTCCTGCGTTTTGCTCCAGACCTCTTTCCCGATGAGGAGTCTCGGGCAAGACGTTTGGAGGAGGCGCTCCGACCCTCCCTCCAGTATGCTGTTACTCCCTTTACCCTTCCGACATACTTAGAGGTTCAGAAGAAGGCCGAAGTGGTGGAAAGGATGCACACTCTAGGCGGACTGTCACGAGAAGGGATCCAGCTGGGAACATCGAAGGGGAAGGCCGTCAGCACCAGGCCCCCAGCATCGGGACCCTCCAGGTTCCGACCCGCAGGGAGCAGGCCGCAGCAGTTTCAGTTTCGATCCCCTGGCCCACGTTCTTTCCCTTCGGGCTCGGGACCACGGTGCTTCATCTGCGGGAGCCCTGGACATCTTCGGAGTCAGTGCCCCGATCGGGTGCAGTACAGCAGTGGCAGTCATCCCCAGCATCCGCCACAGCAGCAGCAGTTCCCAGCCAGACCCTTCCAGCAGCAGCAGCAGGGACAGCGAGCTCCCGCTCCTCCGCAGACAGACATAGGAGGGGGAGGCCGACCTCAGGGCGCTCCCCAGGGACCTCGACCAGGGCGTGGTCGGGGAGGTGGCCGACAGCCGAGGGGTAGGGGAGCTGGGCGTGGACAGTTACACGCCGCAGAAGCGACAGTTCCAGCAGGGCCAGAGGTTGTTCGAGGTACGATCAGTGTGTTTAGCACTCTTTCTTATGCTTTGTTCGATACCGGAGCTTCGCACTCCTTTGTTGCACCCAGTCTAGCCCGCGCCTTGGGTCTAGATGCCGAGAGACTTCCAGTGCCCCTGGTGTTGAGCACACCAGTTGGAGGTCAGATCGACTTGCTGTTCGTTTGTCGGGGATGTAGACTGATGTTGGGGCCACATCAGTCGGTTAAGGACCTCCTTCTGCTACAGATTCGGCCGTACGATGTCATCCTAGGCATCGACTGGCTATTTTCTGTGTGCGCCGTCATCGACTGTTTCCAAAGGAGGGTGGTGTTCTCCGGTTTGGATGGCCAGCGTGTTACTTTCACCGGCGAGCGGAGCTGTCCGAAGGGAAACAGGAGGGAGGAACCTCTCCTCTCCTTATTGACCGAACTGACGATAGAATCAACAGATGCGGAAATGGTGGAAGTACCAGAGATCGTTCGTGAATTTATGGACGTCTTTCCTGAGGAGGTGACGACTCTACCCCCTCGACGTGATATCGAGTTCGGGATAGACCTGCAGCCCGGCTCTCGACCAATCTCGATGGCTCCTTACCGGATGGCACCTTCGGAGCTACGGGAGTTGCGGATACAGATTGACGATCTGATGAAGAGGGGTTATGTTCGTCCAAGTGCATCACCGTGGGGTGCCCCAGTCTTGTTTGCGAAGAAGGCAGATGGTGGCCTCAGGTTATGCATTGATTACAGGAGGCTGAATCAGGTAACAATCAAGAACCGCTACCCTCTTCCGAGGATAGATGATCTTTTCGACCAGCTGAAGGGGGCAGGATGGTTCTCGAAGATCGACCTGCGATCCGGGTACCACCAGCTGAGGGTGAAGGATAGCGACGTCCCGAAGACGGCGTTCAGGTGCAGGTATGGGCACTTCGAGTTCGTGGTCATGCCCTTTGGTGTTACGAACGCCCCGGCCGTGTTCATGGGGCTTATGAACTCCATCTTTCGGGAGTACCTGGATCGGTTTGTGGTGGTGTTCATCGACGATATCCTGATCTATTCAAAGTCAGAAGAGGACCATGCAGAGCACCTGAGGACAGTTTTGGAGGTCCTACGACAGCACCAGCTCTATGGGAAGTTGTCAAAGTGCAAGTTCTGGGCGCGAGAAGTGCACTTCCTTGGACATGTAGTGTCTGAGCAGGGAGTAGCAGTCGACCCATCAAAGGTTGAGGCAATTGTTTCTTGGGCAGCACCCAAGAATGTGGCGGAAGTTCGGAGTTTCCTTGGACTGGCAGGCTACTACCGGAGATTCGTACCCAACTTCTCCCGGGTAGCAGCCCCTTTGACGGCTTTGACCAAGAAGGACCAAGTTTTCATGTGGAGCGAGCAATGTGAGTCGTCCTTCAGCTACCTAAAAGAAAAACTGGTTAGTGCCCCAGTGTTGAGGTTGCCAGAAGAAGGGATGGCCTATGAGGTATTCTGTGATGCTTCAGGACAGGGCCTGGGGTGCGTATTGATGCAGCGACAAGGGGTGATCTCCTACGGGTCCAGGCAGCTACGCCCCCATGAGCGGAACTATGCCACCCATGACCTGGAGCTTGCAGCGGTGGTGTTCGCATTAAAGCTGTGGCGACATTACCTCTTTGGGGAGCGCTTTGTGGTCTTCACCGACCACAAAAGCTTGCGCTATATCTTCTCCCAGCGTGACTTGAACTTGCGACAGCGGAGGTGGGTCGAGTTTCTCCAGGACTACGACTTTGAGATCTCATACACTGAAGGTAAGGGAAACGTTGTGGCTGATGCCCTGAGCAGGAAGCCGCATCAGGAGGTGGTTCGGGAATCTGCTGATGCTTGGAAGGCAATGGGGGAGTTGGCTGCCTTGCACTTGGATGCAAGGGTGGAAGGTACTAGAGGTTGTTTGTTTCAGATGACGGTACAGTCCTCCTTGTTGCAGCAAGTGGAAGAGTCTCAGTGGGGAGATCCTGAGGTAGAAGTGTTGCGGGATCGTGTCGATCAGGGGAACGCCCCGGAAGGATGGTCGGAGGACAGCCGACATCGGATGCTCTTTCATCGGAGGTTGTTTGTTCCAGAGGTGATGCGTGATGAAGTCCTTCATGAGTTCCATAGCTCAGCCTTGGCGGTACATCCGGGTGTTTCGAAAATGTACCGAGGCCTGAGGGGACAGTTTTGGTGGCCCGGGGTGAAACGGGCAGTGGCAGAGTTCGTGGCTAAATGCCTGGTGTGTCAGCAGGTGAAGGCTGAACACCGTGTTCCTGGTGGTCTGTTGCATCCTCTAGATGTTCCCGAGTGGAAGTGGGACGACGTCTCAATGGACTTCGTCACGGGACTACCCAGAGCTCAGGGCGGGCATGATGCTATCTGGGTAGTGGTGGATCGATTGACAAAATCTGCTCACTTCTTGGCTATCAAGGAGTCGGGACCCGTGAGTACCTTAGCACAGAGGTACGTGGATGAGGTGGTGCGTTTGCATGGAGTTCCGAAAACGATCGTCTCGGATCGGGACACTCGATTCACCTCACGAGTCTGGAAGGGGTTACAGCATGCTTTTGGCACCCAACTACGCCTTAGCACTGCTTTTCACCCTCAGACTGATGGGCAGACAGAGCGGACTATCCAGACTTTGGAGGACATGCTGCGAGCATGTGTTCTGGATTTCGGAGGATCATGGGTACGACACTTGCCTTTAGTAGAGTTTGCCTACAACAACAGTTTTCACTCTACTATCGGCATGGCTCCTTTTGAGGCTTTGTATGGAAGACCATGTCGTTCACCCTTATGCTGGGCAGAGGTTGGTGAGACTGGTACTCTTGGACCAGAAGTAGTGCAGAGCACCACGGAGAAGGTCCAGCTAGTGCGGGAGAGGATGAAAGCAGCTCAGGATCGGCAGAAATCTTATGCTGATCGTCGGAGGAGGCCCCTGAAGTTCGAGGTGGGAGATCATGTGTTTTTGAAGGTTTCCCCTCGACGGGGGCAGCGGAGGTTCGGAAAGGGGAGTAAGCTCTCCCCTAGGTTCATCGGACCTTTCGAGGTGCTGAGGCGAGTTGGCGAGGTGGCATATCAGCTAGCCCTACCACCTCAGTTGGAGAGGGTCCATGACGTCTTCCATGTCTCCCAGCTTCGTCAGTACTTACATGATGACTCTCATGTCATCAACTGGGGAGAGCTAGACATGGGAGGAGACGCGACCTTCGAGGAACGGCCAGTCAGAATCGAGGATCGCAAGGGGAAAGTGCTCTGTGGACGAACCGTCGGCCTGGTTCGTGTGTTGTGGAGACATGGCGGCCTCGAAGAGAGTACGTGGGAGAGGGAAGCACAGATGCGTGCCCAATACCCCGAGTTGTTCTGAGTTTTGAACCCTTGGTGCCTGTTGTGACAGAACGTTTGACCTTTTTGGCTATGAAATGTGCTAGGTTCCTTCCCTCTGTTTTGTGTGGGAAGCCCCGGTTGAAGGGAAGGGGAGACCCGACCCCTAATCAGGACGCATTAAGGTGGATGCGACTAAACCCGTGCGGGCGAGTCAGTGCCGCCCAAAGCGGATAATATCTTAACATGGGGGAGGGGAACTCCCCAAACCCACATGACCGGGCGGTTTGGCGTGGTGTGATGCTTGGTTCTTGACAGGGAGTATTTCCAACTAGCGGGGGTCCACTCCTAAGAGGTATCTTCGAAGATGGTTGTTCGGATCCTCTCTTTCCTTCTAGTTTGTTTTGATTCTCGAGGACGAGAATCGTTTAAGAGGTATCTGATGTGAAGACCCAGACCCCCCCCCCTGGTCCCTTCCTTTGCCAAAAATCCGGTTTCCTTGCGGGGTACCGATCGGTGAGACCGATCGGTGAGACCGATCGGTGAGACCGATCGGTGAGACCGATCGGTGAGACCGACCGGTGAGACCGATCGGTGAGACCGACCGGTGAGACCGACCGGTGAGACCGATCGGTGAGACCGACCGGTGAGACCGATCGGCGAGACCGACCGGTGAGACCGATCGGCGAGACCGATCGGTGAGACCGATCGGCGAGACCGATCGGTGACACCGATCGGTGAGACCGACCGGTGAGACCGATCGGCGAGACCGATCGGTGAGACCGATCGGTGAGACCGATCGGTGAGACCGATCGGTGAGACCGATCGATGACACCGACCGGTGAGACCGGCCCTGCCAAGTTGTTCCAGTAATGTTCCTTTTTCGCAAATAGGGTTTTAAACCCTATTCTTCCTTGCTAAAAATATCTTGGAAATCCGAAACGCGCGCAAAGGTCTTAATTAAATGCTTCATTAATTCATGGGTCAGTTAAAACCACCCAGCTCCATTAATGATGAGTCAAGCCACGTGGTCAACCCACGACTCCCTCATCTTCCGTGGTTTTGTGTTTTCATCTCAACCGTCCCCAGCCCTTATAATTAAGGGTTAGGCCGTGGTTTTCCCCCTTCTTCGATCGTGACTCTTCTGGTGCATCGGGACCGCCGCGTCGTTATCCGTAAAGTTCCGCGCCCCCGGCCTAAACGTCGATCATCCATCAACAAGTAGGGAATTTCTCTCGTCTCTCACTTTTGTGTATCATGCGGGGTGGGCGTTACTTTTGTTCCTATCAAATTGGTTGAACCAAACCCTAATGAAGATACTAAACGAAGTTCTAAAGAAAGAAGGGGAAGGGGTTGTGATCGTTGTTTATGCTTTATCTTGTGATCATCCCTTTTGTTGTACTGGTCTATGTTTTCTGAAAATTGAGGCCGTTGGTGGTCGTGTGTGTGCACTTGAATCCCCTCGTGATGTTTTAAATGGGTTGCTGAAATTGTGAACTCCTGCTGTGAAATTGGTTAATCACGTATACCCGGCTGAATAATTTGAAAGCACCAGGATCAACCCTTCTGTGATAACTAACGGATAGAACACATGGAATTTTTGAAATCATGGAGTGTGTTAAGTCGTTTAAATCTGAAAATCCCTGACTCGTGTTGGTAGTGGTTGTTGGTTGTTTTCCCTTCGGGCCGTTTGCTGGAAATGTGGGAGGGGATGGGATCCCCCATTCTTTTTATACTCTCGGCGGCTGTGTGAATTTGGGGGATGGGATCTCCTGTTGGCATGGTTTCAGTGGTTGTGGGTTTTTATCACAAACTGGGGAGAGATCCTCTGTTGGCAGAACCGGGTGTGGGTGTTTTGGTTGATCTATGCTTGACGTTTTCCTTGGTTATGCTTATGGTAGTTGCCCAGTAGTGCTTAAAATTAATTGAACAATTGACTGAACGTGAAACAAGAATGGGACAAATGGTTTTGTGGGCAAGGGTCGCGAATTGTGACTCGGGCGTTGTGGTATTGTGTCCTGTAGGTTGGCTAGGAAAACCTAAGTTTTGGGTGAGTGTTTGTTACCTATATCTATACTTGTAGCTTTGTGTTTCTTATTCGCGCCCCACCCAAGTTGAGCACTTAGTGCCGAACACCCCCATTTATGGGGGAAGGGTGTTTTTCCCAACACTATACTTAGTGGCTGGTTATTAGCTCCTTTTCTGCTCCCTTTCCCGGATAGCCCAAGTACCTTCGGGCAGGCTGTGATGGCCTGAAGTCCATTATTAGCCCAAGAACCATCGGGCAGGGTGTTGTGGTGGTTGGCCAGGTGTGTGCGGCAGGTGGTTTCCCAAGTGTCTTCGGGATGAGGCCCAGGTGTTTTTCGGGCGTGGTAGTGGATTCTTTAGCCCAGGTGTCTTCGGGCGTAGCGGTGGTTGTTCTGGCCTAGGTGTTTGCAGGCATGGTTACTTGTGACAGTTGAGGCCCAGGTGTGTGCGGGCGGGATTTGGCAGTGGGACTGCGTGTGGTTGTGGCCCAGGTGTGTGCGGGCGGGATTTGGCAGTGGGACTGCGTGTGGTTGTGGCCCAGGTGTGTGCGGGCGGGTGTGGCAGTGGGACTGCGGTGAGAATGGCGGGATTGGTCTGAAGCGTAGGATGTCTCAATAACCAGTGGGAAAGTGGCGCGGGGTACCCAAACATCGATGTGCTCTTATATATATATTACTTGACTTGCGTTATTTGGGGAGCGAACCTTGGTGAGGCTTGGGATGGATAGTTGCCTTGTTAGGTGTTTGGTTTACTCTTTCTCACGGGACTTTAGTACGTTCCCCCACTTGTGCACGAGAGTCTTGGTTTTCCCTACTGAGTGTACTTGTATGCTCACCCTACGTTTACTTTCAGGTTTCCAGGAGGACGACCAGGGCTGCGCAGGACCCTATTAGTCGGACAGTTGGAGTTGTCGCTGTTGTCGTACCTTTGTTTTCTTTTGGTATTGTACTTGAGAGCTTCTTTTTCTTTTGTACTTGTACTTTGTTGTAAACTGTTTAAACATGCATGTGGGAAGGGTTTACTTTTGGCTTTACTTTTCTTTCTATCTTGGTGTTGTTGGGTTTTCTCCTCCTTATCTTTCGATCCTATAAAATAAAAAGGGTAATGCCTTCCATTTGCGAGAACTTCCTATACCCTTGGTGCTAGTCGCCACTCCGGGACCTATTGAAGGCGGGTTTCGGGGGTCATTATCTCTCCTTCAACTCAAAGAAGGAAGGTCCTGGCAACCTGCTGACCCTTCCCCCCTTTTGGTGAAGGCGGGTCGTGACACATGGGGTTTACACTTCCATAAAAAGGTATATGTTCTCTCTTTTCTAGATTGTTTTATATAGTTGAATGGAAAATATGACTTCCCAAAATATCTATGAAAAATACGAAATAAGTATTGGCTAATAATGATAAGGAAATTAACTTTAAAATAGTAGATAAATGATTAAAAAATTAATTAAAAAAGTATTAGGAATTAGACTTTTCATGATGGTTGTATACATTCTTGACCCATTTCATTATTGTCATTATCTCAATTGTAGCCTTGAAGTCTAATATCACATGACCATGAAAATCTTCAAAAAAACCACCCCAACATGAATAAAATAATTCAATTGTATAAGAAAACAATTCTTATTTCAGTAATACTAAAAAGAAATAAATTAAACATAAATATGAAACAATAAATTACTTATACAGAATGATTTTATTATGAAAGAATCAAGATTGGAAAGCCTTTGTTAGAGAATAATTTTTTCAAATATTCGGAAAGAACCAACCAATAAATTTGTATTTTAACTCACATTGTTTTATAAAATATAGATATATGTGAATTCAGTTCAGATCTTAAGGAATTTTTTTCTCAATTTTGAGTATGTGATGTGAGTTTTGAACAGGAATGTAAATTATTAACTAAAACAACATAGTTTGAGTCATAATAAGAACACTTTATATTAGATTTAGGTACAGGTGATTGAGTATGTGATGTGTGTTTTTCTATTAACTATCTACACCAAGATAGAAAAGAAATAAATTTTCTATTTGAATGGAAGAAGAAATCCCATACTGCCTAAAATGACTCATCCAAAATTAGTATGTTCTCTCTTTTTGAGCTTGCTGTATATAGTTGAAGAAAATATATGAATTTCCAAAATATCTATGAAAAAAATTAAATAATTATTAGGAAAAAATTATAAGCTAATTAACTTAAAAATTATTTAATTTTTTTTTGAAAAAATTTACTAAATAAGTAGTAGGAATTCAACGTTTCATGATCATGGTAAAGGAGAGAATCATCCTTATCGATGAATTCATTTCTTTATGAACTATGTGAAATTTAAAAAATAATTATTAGATAAAAATGATTATGAAATTAACTAAAAAATTAGATAAAATCATAAGAAAATTAAGTAAAAAAAATTAGTTCAAGTTATATATCATTAAACTATAATATAATTATTCTTGATCATATGAAACTAAAATACAAGGAATTTAGTTAATCTTAAATTACCCTAAAATAAAATATTTTAGAAGTTAAATCACAAAAAATGATATATTTAATCGCTTTAAAATATGATGATGTGTTTTATTTCACGCTCTCTAAATATTTTAACTAAGTGCAACACATGGGCTAACCTAGGTCGTTCTATTGAAAAACTATTGCAGTAAGTCACTAAATACTTCTAATTCACTTATTTTTTTATATATTTTTTTGATTTATGAAATAAACATAAAATTAAATGAGGTTTAATAATTTATAATTCAATACTAAAATAAAATATGAAGATACAATGTAAACACAATGAATACAAATTGAATGAAATTTTATTGAAGAGAGATATTCCTGAGAGAATCACCCAGATAGAAACTTTCTTGTCTTATTATATGTTTAATTTTTTTAATTATCACACTCTATCATATGTGTGAACATCCTCTTCTAACTATGGTTGTGAATAAATAGTTCTATCATCAATCACTAAGATATAACATGTCCAACTCCTCGATCGAGGGAGAATATTGTTGAAGAAAAAGTTGAACCTCGGGTTAAAAGTAGAGATACAAAGGAACCTTTCCCACTAAGATCCACCTTAAATTAACTCCAAGTAAATAAAAAAAATTAATAATGATATTTGAATTAATTTGGTTCATAATTGTATTACTCCCATCAGGAACATCTCTGGGTTAACTACTCATAATCATGAGCATAAGAGTTCACAGTGAAGAAGAAAACGTTGTGGAAACATAAAAGTTAAATATGAGAGAATGAGACGAAGAAAAATAATAACACACACTAAATAGGAATAATAATATTACATAAAAATAAAAAACTACAAAAATACTGAAAATGGTCATAAAAAACTTTCCACCCCTTCAAATGAAGAGGAAACACTTTTTATAGAGAGATGGGGTGAAAAATTCGATCAAAAAATACCCAACGAATGTTGTAACATGTTATACCTAGTAAATAGTAGAATTGGAAAAAAATTTATTATATAGAGTTGTTACAACTCTTTTTCCATGTTTAACCTAAATATATAATCTACATTGTCCATGTTTGGAGAGATTTATATCTAATTTACTCTGAATATTTATTGTTCCATGGTAGACTCTTTGTATTCCACCTCTTCATTTTTTAATGCATTTATCACCTTAAAAAAGAGGAAACAATGCATGGAAAAAGTAATAAAAGATTTTCATAGATAATTTCATATTTATAAAATTTTAATTTCCCCTCATTTAGATCATAAATTTATTATATATTGTCCCACCATAAAAAATAATCAATCGGTACACATATTTCTAGGCCTGACTTGTGAGCTGGGTTTGGGCCTTCAAATGATGGATTTATCTTTGGGTATATGAGAATAAAATTAATCCCAATATATATTTAATAATAAAAAATATGGATTTTGTAATATAAATTATTGTAAAATAATTCATGGATGAAATAAAAAAATAAATTAAAATATCTAAGATCCAAAATTAGGACATTTTTTTCAATTAATCTCAAAATGCTTCTAAAACCATAAAATATAAAAATTTACCATAAAAAACTATAATGGGATTATAAAATTGAAATTAATAGTAAAATAACTGATAATAGTTTCTATTTAATTTTCTCCACACTTAAACATTGAAATCATGGGAAATCATTTTATACCAAGGTCAAAACAAACTTCCCAAGGAATAAATGAAAACATAACTCAATTATCTTATCAATGGAAATATCATGCCTCTTACATGTGTCAAAATTACATAAATACTAAAAAATAAGAAAAATATATTCAATATCATGGGAATCCTCACATTTATGTCTCAATAACCTCCCTGAAAAAATATTCCCCTCTTGACTCGAGGATTGTTTTATGTTGATGTTTTCTCAATCTAAAGAACATGTGTGATCTCTATAGTCTTCATGTAATCCAATTATTTGAACTTAAAAAAACCATAAATTTTTCAATAATTATTTAATTTTCATGGGATGGTTTTAGGTTTAGGGTTGATAGGTTTTAAATGTAAATACATTAGAGAACAAATGAGAAGCATTAAACTCTAAGGTGATGTAAATACCTGCTTTTTTCCTCAAGAATGGTGTGCTCGTCAATCATCTCAAAAATTAATTGACTCAAAAAACATCTTGATATTATTTGTAATTTTATACTAGTATTTTTATACATCAATGATAAATTACTTCCCTCTTTTCCCCATTTTTTCCATTGTCTCAACTTGAATTTGGATTTTTATTTCTCTTCAGAATCATGTTTTTAATTAAAAGAGAGGCATATTTTGATCTTAAAATGTTGGTGAGACCCAACCCATGTTATTAATGAAATTTTGGCCACCCATACATCTTTCCATAATGAATATAATTACAGTAATGTAGCAATAAACATGTTAATACATTTTTTCATATGAAATAAATTCTTCTAGAAAGTCAAATACAACTAATCTTCTCCCTCCCCCCACACTTGAGTTCAACAAGAATATTGAGTTTAACATATATAGAAGGTTGGAAAGGGATAAATGGATATTTTTATGGATGCCTAACCAGGTATCTCATTTATACTATGGTGTTAATAAAGGTCATATTTAATGGTAGTACAAAATTAGAGTTGAATGTAAAAGGGATTTCAAAGTGGTGCCTCAATCAAAATTTACACATTACATGAACTCTGAAATCTTTTAAAAATATAAAAAGAGAAATTTTTGGGTCACACAACATGTATCAATACTATAAATAAATATATAAATTTAAATAAGTTGTAAAAAAGTTTAGAAACCTCTCAGGTTTTGTAAGATTTTAAATTTATATAGTACTTGTGCACATGAGTTTCACAATCAATAAACCATCATCAAATAAAAAGAGAAAAATTAGGAAACCAAATCCATTCCAAAATAATTTAAATACTCAAATATTCAAATCCACAAAGTCACTAAAAACACAAATATGTTTTCAATTTTCAAATTCATTTTATTTAGCTCAAGAATATAAAAAACTAACCAAAAATGAAAAATTAAAACATGGAAGATTAAAAAGAGGACATGAAAAGTAAAATGGAACCACAAAAAATAAAATATAGAACAAGGGAACAAAACCTAATTTATTTTTCAGTGGAATCCTTGAGTTAAGCTACTAGATGATACCAAATTAAAACTATGAGAAATAAATGAAAATAAATTATAAAAATATAATGAAAGGGGAAAGAAAAGGGATAATTATTGGTCTATATCCCTAGATTATTTCTTGGTTTTTACTACCCCTAGTTAGCCAGTTACATTGGATTATCCCATATCAGAAGGTTGGTGTGGTTTCTTTGAGATGAAACGACACATGTGACTTTTCCCAGTGCCTAGGAGTAAATAAAACTAAGAAAGAACCAATAATAAGGTAATAAAAGTTCCATCCCCTAAGAAATAATAAAGATAGAATTTTAGATCCATAGTTAAAGGGAATGGAAGATAGTGGTGCTCCTTGTTGACTTCCATGGTGTCATCCATATGGTATGAAAGTTGATGTTGAGGAGAAAGTCACACCACATGATTTTCTAGATATTATTCTTTAATAACCACCACTTGGGTGGTATATTAATTCACATCCATGTCCAAATCCATTGGCGATGTATCAATTTTTTTAGAAAAGGTGGAGTTAGAAAATAATTCATATTGAATAAAATTAAAACATGAAGAATCAATAATGAAATATACCATTTCATGAAAGTATGCTTGAAAATTGATATATACTAGAAGGACCATTGGTTACTCAATCTCCATAGAATAATAATCATCTTATAAATAAATAAAGAGGTAGATAGGTTCTCATTTTTCTTTAATAGGGATGGGAAGATCATGTTACAAGATATATTAAACAAAGATATTTCGGATTCTTCCAAAAATGTTAATATCCCATAAGTGCGTCAGATTGCATGTATTATTAAATTACCTCCTTGAGAAATGATTGAGTGTAGGATGATTTTATTAATTCCTTTAGTAGCACCTTATCAACCCCTCAGGTTATTTAATATAAAAAATAACTGGTGAAATCTCTTCTACCACTCATTCTAGTCCGGGTTCTGTCTTAGGTTCAAGTTTCCCTTGTTGTGAAAAAAATATTATTATAACCTTTAAATCATTATATTCATTTTTTATGTGTTATTTAACTTATTAATTATGGATTTAGGATAATTATTAACTTTTACTTTCACATATGATTGGTTAGTCCATGCATAATAATTTAAATTGAAATTCGTGATGAACAAAGCTATTTTTTTTGGATTTTTTAAAATGAAATCTTAGATTTTTTTTAAAATGTAAATAAAAATCATGAGTTTAGACCACATGGATCCCTAGAAATGGTGATAAATTGATGAAGTGTTTTCATCCACACATTAAAAATATTTTATCTAAGTGAAACATAAGGGTTGACCTAGTCCATTCTGTTGAGGATCTATTGCCATCAATCACTCACTACTTATAATTAACTTATATATATATATATATTATTTATGAAATAAAACTAATAGAAATAAATGATTTATAATTAGGAATAAAATAATAAAATTAAACATGATGATTAAATTCAAATACAATGAATGAAAATAGAATAATGTTAGAAATAAAAGAAATATTCCCAATAGAATCACCTAGATTGAACCTCTATTGTCTTAATATTAGTTCCAAATTTACTTAATGATAAACTTCATAATATCTATGAACATAATATTATTCATAGGGTTTTTAAAATACAATGAACTCAAGAATAATAAAGAGACCATATATCCACATCCTCAATAAAGGGAGAATATTTTAGAAGCTAAATCTAATCCTCGAGTGAAATGTGGAGACACAAAGGCGAATTTACCACTAAGATCCACTTTATATCAACCCTACTCTTTATTACACACATAAACATGATTTATTACATAAAATTTCACTTAATACAACTATGATTATTGAGAGTTATAGTGTATTAGAAAAATTAGGAACATTACATAACAACTTAGAACATAAACCACAATAACTTTTTTGAAAACTTCTTTTATATGACCACAACATTCCTTCGTACTTAGCTTTGCATGGGATAACTCGAGGACATGGATAAAAATGGGTGAGATATAAAGACATATAAGGGATTAAACAAGGTAAAACATAAATAATACAGTACAAGTTAGGAAATAGGAATATCAATGGAGAATAAGACAAACATGAAAAAAATGGCATGTTATACCATGATTATCATAACATGGAAATGAGGCAACAACATTTAACATGATATTAGCATGAGTCAAGGATCATTTCAAATGAAGCATGAGTAAACCCTCATTTAAATTGAATTATAATGAGTAAACCCTCATTTCAGTTGATTTATCTTGATACTACTCTTTACCCAATGCATTGAAGTACTATTAGGGTTCACCCTTCTTAATCATTTCATTTCATGCATAAGTATGCAACATGGATCATATAACATGGCTTTACTAAATATCATCATTTATTCCATGATAAAAGAATTTATAATTAAACATGAAACTATATAATCAATAAGTAAATGTTGATAATGGTGAATACCCATGACAGAGAAATGTGAATGGTATTCACTACACAATGACTTTGGCTTGGAAAATTGCTGTGCAATTTGGTCAGAATAATGGAGTGAAAAAAGAGGTCATAATAATGGTTGATGAGAGAGAACAAGGTGTCTCATAATATTTATATGAAATTAAAAATAATTTGGATCATATAGATATATGTAACAACATATTTAATGTAATTTAGATTCATAATACAAAATAATTGCTTGAATTTAAATGAGAAAAGAGAAATTACTTACATAATTTCAGTATGGTAACGAGTGTACATGAGAGGAATTAATGAGAGAGAAAGATGTCACTCATACTTAAAAAATAATGAGGGTAGTATGGGGTAAGTGAAAAATTATACCCCAACATTTTTAATTGAAAACAAAATTTAATAAAAACATAATTAAATTTGGACAAAAAATGAGAAAGGAAGAAATCCATTACTTGGAAGTGTGATCCCAAAGGATTGGTAGGGGCTTGATATAGGAATCTTGGGATCTTGGGGCACCTTGGGAGGATTCCAGACATAGGAGGTAAAGTTTTTGTCGAGTTCCAAAGGTTTTGAGTGAGGATAAGTGGGATCTTGGGTGTTTTTATATTGGAAAAGAGAGGGAATTCTTTTTTTATTATGGTTTTGGACACGACACATTAAACTAATAAAAAACACAAACCAACCCATTGTTTTTACAATTGTTTTTTCCAAAGGGGAGTGTAAAAAATTATTTTATGAGGACATTGGATGAACTTATTAAAATATTTTTCTTTATTATGTCGAGGTGAGTCACACTCTCATGGAATTAAATTTTAAAAAGTTAAAATGTTTTATACATCTTGGAGGGTCCACTAAGGCACCATAAAATTAATCAAACAAATATAAAATCACATTATTTTAATGGAAAATCATATATTGGCTGAACATAATGTTTTATATTATTTTATTACATCACTATTGGGTCATAATGATATCATAAAACAATTTTTATATTTAAACTGTATTTAATTTTTACCTAAAACATCAACTATCTCAGAAAATTATTAAAAATTCACCGTTAGATAATTTTGACGCAATGATTCCAAAAATAAGAATAATTTTATCTAAATAATTTTCTAAATATTTTAATTTTTTCTTTTAAAATAAAAACTGATATTTATCAAGAATTCATGGGTTTTGACAAAAATAGCTTTGAAACCATAATAAAAATTACAATTTTATTCATAAAAATTATAAGATTATTTATATTTAATAAAAAGTAATTTAGTAATAATAATATTTTATTAAAATATTATTCAATTCAAAAAATCCATTAAATCATTGAAATAGATTTTTTTAATTGAATATTAACTAAAACTACTGTTTGTGATTTAAAAAACCATTTAAAAAGTAAAAATAATTAAATTAATGTATATTATTTATAAAAAACTGTACATAATAATAGTTCTAGTTTATTGTCACATAATCCCTTGTAACACTTACATAAGACCGAGGGGTAAGGTCCGTGATGGTGATGGACTGTTGGGGGGGCTCAGATAATATCTGTCAGGAGGTAATATCTATTAACATCCACTTCTCTCGTAGGCGACTATGCTCAAGATTAATGTATTGAAGCTCAACATGGAATTGGTCAAGAGAGAATCCCAGTGAAACCACCTCCTTTCTGAGCTCCGACAAATGGGCTTTGTAGAGAGAAATTACACTGGATGAGGACATCACTTCCTTTATCTGAGTAAATTTTATTTGTTAAATCCCTATATTTATACTAATCATGTGATGACTGTCCAACGACTATATTAGAAATTGTCACAATTCATAATGGTATTTTAAAGTCCAAAAACATAAAACCAAATAAGTGAATATAACCATTTTACATAACAATAAATTTACTTAGATCAAGAGTAATTTTCATTAATAAAAGTTTGGGTCATTACAATATTCCCCCTTAAGAAGTTTCACCCTTGAAATTTCTTTTCCCCCCACTAAAAAATATGAGGGTAACTCTGCTTCATCACTTCCTCTGATTCACACATTGCTTCTTTAAACTAGTAGTTTCACCAAAATACCTTGACGATGGGATTTTTCTTATTTTGTAGAAAATTTTCACTACGATCTAAGATCATCACCTAATTCTATTCATATGAGAGGTAATTATCTAGTGGTACCACCTCTGGATTGAGTACATGTGATAGGTCAAGTACGTACTTCCTGAAGAGTGATACATGGAATTCATCTTGTACTTGAGATAGGTTCAGTAGGTGTGCAAGTCGATTTTCCACTGGTCCAATGCGATCAAGGATCTCAAAAGGGCCAATTTACCATGGAATATACTTTCCCTTCTTAAAAAATCTCATAACTCTCTTCTACAATGATAAGAGGTGGAATACCATATATCCAACATCAAACTCTAAGTCTCATTGATGATTATTAGTATAACACTTTTGTATACTCAGAGCAGCATTAATGTTTTCTTGATGTTCTTAACCTTATCCACCTTTTCATCAACCATTTCTAGACCTATGATTTTTCACTCCCCAAATTCATCCCAACATGATTCTATTCTAGACCTCTTCCCATATCTGGATTCATAAGGGACATTGGGATTCATGAGGGGAAACTATTATTATAAAAGAACTCAACCATAAAAAGATATTGGTCCCATTCTACTTTTATGTAAATTGAGAATGCTCTCAACGTGTACTCAAGTGTTTGGATAGTTTTCTCAGATGGGCCATCAGTTTGAGGATATTAAGCCGTAATAAATTTCATCTCAGTATTCAGAGCAGGTTGAAGACTCTTCCAGAACATAAAGGTGAATATTGGATCTCGATCAGATATAATCAATAGTGTTACTCCATGAATCATTAACATATCTCTAATTTATATCTATTCCAGTTGATCCAATGATAAATCCTCCCGAATTGAAATGAAGTGTGCAGTCATTGTAAGACAATTCACAGCAACGTAGATAACATTTTTTCCTTCAGACATCTTCAGAAGTCTAGTGACAAAGTCCATAGTTATGTTCTCCAATTTCCATGTGGGTATGGGTAATGGTTTCATCATCCCCTTGTACTTCTACCTCTCAACCTTCACTTGCTGACATAACAGGCATCATGATGTATACTCAGTGATCTCCATCTTCATGTTATCCCACCAATAATTCTCTCATAGATATCGATACATCTTTGTGTTTCCATGGTTAATGGAGAAGTTTGAACTATGTGAATCATCCAAAAGTTAATTCTTGAACTCATGATTTTATGGAACACATAGTCTTGTCCCAAATCTCACAATTTCTTCTTCATTAACATTGAACTCCAAGGATTCCCTTTTCTAGTAGTTTCTACTTTCTTCTGAATTCCAACACCATCCTTTTGAGAATTCATTGAACTTTCTAAAATAGATGGTTGATCATTAATTTATGAAAGGGTTGATGATGTTCCCTTCTCTATGATTCCCATGTCCATCATCATCAAATATAAGAAGACTAGATCTTTTTCAATTATCATCAATGATAGAATCACTAGGTCATTTCTACATAGAGTATCTTCCACCTTGTTCTCTTTCCTAGGGTGGAAATGGACCGAGTAGTCATAGTATTTGATCTTCTCTAACCATATTTGTTGGTGCATGTTCAACTATTTCTGTGTGAATATATACTTGAGGATTTTGTGATCAGTATATATTTCACACTTCTCCCAAAGAGTTAATGCTGCAATTTTTTTAAAGTGAAGATTACTAAAACCAAATCCATATCATGTGTTGGATATTGTTTCTCATTAAATTTCAATTCCATTGATTGACAGGCAATGGATTTTTCATTTTTCATCAACACACATACCATGCCCTTTTTTGAATCATCACTAAATACCACAATAAGTTCTCCATTTGTCGGTAGTGTGAGCATGTGCACAATAATAAGCCTCCTTTTTAACTCCTTAAATCTATTTTAGCATTCATCACTCCAAGAAAAATTTACACCCTTCAAAGTTATCTTGTTAAGAGGGTTGGACAATCATGGGAAATGTATCACAAATCAGTGATAATGTCCATAAAACACTAGGAAGCTACAGATATCCATTACCGATGTTGGTCTCAGACATCCCTCAATTGCAGCTATCTTGGAGGGATCCACAGATATCTCATTGCTTGTGATGATATGACCCAAGAATGTGACGTCCGTCAACCAGAACTCACACTTTATGTACTTTTTATAGAGCTTCTCCTTTTGAAAGGTCTCTAGTATAGTGCTTAGATACTCCTCATTGGTTTTGGAGTATATTAGAATATCACCTATAAAGACTACGAAAAATTTGTCGAGGTAATCTCTTAAGACTCTATTCATCAAGTCCATGAAAATTGATAGAGCATTAGTGAGTCCAAAATACATTACTATGAATTCATAGTGCCCATACCTTGTATGAAATGTAGTATTGGGGATATCCTCCTTCTTCACCCTTACTTGGGAATATCCCAACCACAAATCTACATTGGAGAAGTATTGTGCTCCACTTAGCTGATCAAACAAATAATCAATTCATGGAAGAGGATACTTGTTATTTATCATGATTTTGTTGAGATCATGATAATCGATGCAAAGGTGCATTTACCAGTACTTCTTCTTGACAAAGAGGATCGGTGCTCCCCATGGTGAAGCACTTGAGCATATAAACCCTTTAAACATATTCTCCTGTAGTTTTTTTATTCAACTCATCATGCTCCGCATAATCCATTCTATACAGATTCTTGGATATGGAAAATGCCCCAGGTATATGATCAATCGAGAATCCTACATATGTTATAGGAGGAAGACTAGACAATTACTCAGGAAACACTTCAGCGAATTACCTCACAATAGCTCTGTCTTCAATGATGGATTAATCCTTAGAATCCATCATTAGAGAAAGATATGGGTGCTTATAGGGTAGTAATATCCACACTTGAGATGATGGTTCTAAATAAGATTCATACTCCTCCTTGAACTTGTACATAATTGGGGTTCGATTCTCCATATGGAGAGTGATTTTCCCACTCACGACAATTTATGTTGGCTCTATATAATGAAAGCTAATCCATGCTAATAATTGCATCAAATTCGACCAGAGGGAGTATGACAAGGTTCCCTAGGACGTTCAAACCACATATTGTGATAGGATATGAGTTATATTCGTGGGTTTCAATGATTTTCCCATTTTCCATTCTCACCGACATCTTAACATCCATGATTTGTGGTGGTGTTGGTATTATTCTACTAAAATTTCGGGATATAAAAGAATATATAGAAACTATAGATGATAACCCTACCTTTAACTTTTTGATTCTGGTTCTACTTATTTTCTTCATCCAAAACAACTTAGGGAAGATAACTACTAATCACATAAAGGGTATTCCAATGAAATTAGAGGGATAATATATAAATTACATTTATTTCCTTAACTTGTGAATTTATTGGCTTCAATCCATGTTATCCGTGATCTACATCCCAAAATATATTCTTAGGGTATTTTATTTATTCCATTAATATTGGTTCATACTAATATTATGAATTTACAAAAGCATATCCCCTAGGAGTGTCGTAACCAAGAGTGCAGCAAGGCTCATTGTCATTAACCAATTCTCGTTCGAGTTTAGCTCAATGCAGTGTTTTCGGGTTTTACCCATAGGTACATCTATGCTAGAGCCACCTCTACATGCTCATATCTAGACATTGATATATTTTCTTGATAAAAAAATTCATAAATTCTCACCAAAATTTAGGAATGTTTTCATTATACTTAGTCTTATCCCTAAGGATTTCACTAGGGTTTTCTAATCTTAATTCAAAAAATAAATAAACATTTCCTTTAAGACCAACTATAACAACCCTTATCTTTATTACACACATAAAAATGATTTATTAAATAAAATTTCACTTAAGACAACTCCGAGGATCAAGAGGTATAGTGCATTGGGAAAATTAGGAACATTACATAATAACTTAGATTATAAAACACAACAACTTTATTGAAAACTTCTTTAACATGACCACAAAATTCTTTCGTACTTATCATTGTATGTGATAACCTGAGGTTATGAATAAGAAAAGGGTGGGATATAAATCCCATAAATTGAGTAAAAAGGAATAACTTGAATAATAGAGTACAGTTTATTCAATAGGCATATCAGTGAATCATAAGAGAAACATAAACATAAAGGCATGATCTAGCATGATTATCAAAACATGGAAATGTGGAACAATAATTTACATGATATTAGCATGATCTAAGGATCATTTCACATGGATCATGAGTAAAAACTCATTGAAATTTAATTATAATGAGTAAACCCTCATTTTAATTGTCATATCATGATACTAATCTTTACCCAATGCATTGGATCACTATTAGGGAACTCCCTTCTTAATCATTTCATTTCATGCATAAGTGTGCCACATGGATCATATAACATGGATTCATTAAATATCATAATTTATTACACGATAAAGGAATGTGGAATTAATACATGAAACTATATAATCAATAAGTAAATGTGCCTCAAGTTGAATACCCATGATAGATAAATGGGAATGGTATTCATTACAGAATGACTTTGGCTTGGAAAATCACGGTGCAATTTCAGAAGCATAATAGCATGAAATAAGAATTAATAAAAATGGTTGATGAGAGTGAAAGTAGTGTATCATCATATTTACAATAAATGGACTATAATGAGGTTATATAGATACATTTCCCAACATATGTAATGGAATTTAGATTAAGAATACAAAATAATTTCTTGAATGTAAATGAGAAGAGAGAAATTCCTTACGAAATTTCGGCATGGTAACGGGCGTACATGGAAGGAATTAATGAGATAGAAAGAGGTATATCATCATTAAAAAAATAAGGAGGGAAGTATTGGAGATGTTTTAAATAACTACCGATCATTTTTAATTGAAAAAATGGAATAACAACATAATGAAATTTGGACAAAAATGAGAAAGTAAGAAATCCTTTACTTGGAAGTGTGATCCCAAAGTCTTGGGAAGGGATTGATGGAGAATTATTTGGTGATTGGGGAACCTTAGGAGGATTATAGAGAGATGAGGTAATTTTTTGGTCTAGATCCAAAGGTTTTAAGAAAAGAGAAGTGGGATCATGGGTGGGTATATATAGAAAAATAGAGATAATTCTTTATTATTTAGGTTTTAAAGACCACACAATAAATTAATCAAAACCCAAAAAACCAATCCTTGGTTTTTTCCCATGTTTTTTCCTAAGGGGAGTGGAATACATTTTTTTATAAGGCTAATGTACTAAATTATTAAAATATTAGGCTTTCTTATGTGGAAGTGAGACACACTCTGAAGGATATCATTTTAAAAAGTTAAAGTGTTTTATAAGGCTCATAGGGTCTAGTAAGGCACCATAAAATTAATCAAAAAAAATATAAAATCACATTATTTTAAAGGTAAAAAATATATTGGAAGAAAATAATAATTATAGTATTTTATTACATCACTATTGAGTCATTATGATGTCATAAAACATAATATATATTTTAACAGTAATTAAGTTTTACCCAAAAATTCAATTATCTTAGAAAATTATGAAAAATTCACCATTAGATAATTTACAAGTCCTTATTCCAAAAATAAAATTCATTTTATCAAAATAATTTCTAAATATGTGAATTTTGTCTTTTAAAAAACAGACATTTATCAAAAATCCATGGGTTTTGAAAAAAACAGCTCTTAAACATTAATAAAAATTAAAATTGTATTCATAAAACTTATATGATCATTTATATTTAATAAAAACAAATTTAATAATAATAATATTTTATTAAAATATTATTTAATTCAAAAAATCCATTAATTTATCTAAATATATTTCATAATTGAAAATAACTAAAAGTAATATTTTTTTCTTTACAAACCATTTACAAGGTAACAATAATGAAATGAATGTTTGTTACTTATACAAAACAGTTTACATAATCATACTGATAGGGTCTCATTATATAAACCATTATAACACCTGTATAAGACCAAATGGGTATGGTGTGCGATGGTGAGAGACTCTTGGGGAGGCTCAGATAACATCTCTCAGGTGGTAATCTCTATTAATTTCCACATAACTCATAGGCAGTTCTACTTAAGCTTAACATATTAAAGCTTAGATTAGGATTGGTTAAGAGTAAAGCCCAGTGAATCCAACTCTATTCTGAGATCTGATAAACGGGCTTCATATGGAGCAATTCTTTTGGATGAGGCCACCACTTCCTTTGTCTAAGTAAATTGGATTTGTTAAATACCTATATTTATACTAATCATGTGATCATTATTCAACTACTATATTAGAAACGGTCACAATTCATAATGGTGTTTTAAAATCCAAAAACATAAAACCAAAGAAGTTCATATAACCATTTTACATAATAAGTCATTTAATTTGATCAAGAATAATTTTCATTAATAAATGTTTGGGTAATTACACTCCTCAATATAACTCTATGAAAATAAAACCATTTAGAATGATAGTCCAAATACATGGGTTTGACACTATATTACATCCCCGAGAACTTCCTTGGGTTAGCTTCTCTTGATCATGGGCATAAGAGTACACAAACAAAAAGAAAATGGTGTGGAAATAGAAAAGATAAAAAATAAAAGAATGAGATGAATAAAAGGACTAAAATATAATAAAAATAAATAATACCATTACATCAAAATAAAACACTAAAAATCTATTGAAAATGGAAAACATTCTTCCAAAACTTTGAAATTAAAAAAATGCTTTTTATAGGGAGAGGGGGTGAAAAATTCAATCCAAAAGGATCCCATGATAGTTGGAACCTGTTATCCCTAATAAAATACTTTTTTTAAAACATTTTACACTTTAATGTTGTTATGCTACTCTATCCACGTTCACTCTCAAAATTTCAACTTCATTGGACATGTTTAGAGATTATTATATCTAATTTACTCTCGAAAGTTTCTCTTCCCATGTAGACTGCTCATATTCTACATCTTTGGTTTACAATGAATTTATACCCTTGAGAAAAAATTATAACACATGGATATAGTTTAAAAAGATGTTCCTATATATGTTTTGTTTACCATTTTTGAATTTAACCTCCCTTAGATAATCCATTCATGAGATACTGGCCCAACATAAAAAATCATTAGATCTATGCAAAACTTTTGAGGCCTTCATTGTGAGTTGGTTTTGGGCCTTCCAATTATGGATTTAGCTTTGTTTACATAATAATTAAATGAATATAAATATGTATTTAATATTTTTTTTTCAAAATTTGGATTAATATAAAAAAAATATGGTTGAAATATATAAATAAATTAAAATGTTTAAAATCCAAAATTAGGATTTTTTTACAATTAAGCTCAAAATGAATCTAAAACCCTAAAATGTTGCAATTTCTCATAAAATAACAAAATTGTGGGAATATAAACATTTAAATATAATTTAAAATAATTCAAAATATTTTATCTGCTATAATAACATAACAATTACGTATTACCAAAAATTCCCATGAAGTCTTTTATCCTTATGGGTTTATTTAAAAGTAATATATAAACATTCTCATTCTTATTTTCTACAAAAAAAAACATAACACATTATATGTTCATGTATTATGATAAATATTAGTGTATCCATTTATTTTTTCCTAGAAAATATTAACCATTTGAGTAAACCTAGTATCATTCATTTATTGAACTAAAATAGATATTTACATTTGAGTTTTTGTGTAGCATAATAAATCAATATTCCCCTTTCACCATCTTAGAGACTAAAAACTAAAGGATAAACAATTTATCTTCTTTTATAAAAAACCATTAGTGTGACCCATTATATATTTTTAGAACACACATAACTCCATTAAAAAGTTTTACCCTATTTCGATAGTATTAAATATCAGTATAACCTTTTATAGTATCCAAATGACACAAAAATATAGCAAATTCATTAAGTATCCTTGCATGTTTCTATAGATTAGTATATACATTTCAATATTTTGGGTGATTATAAACTCTAACATAACATCATAATTATTTGTTTATAAAAATGGGAATATCCATATTATCATGTATATTTATTTAGAATGATGATGTGTTTTTTTCTAATGAGCTTGTGAAAATGGATAATTTTTTATAATAAATGTCCACATGTATATTAATGTGGAACCAATAGATACATTTTTTAATGGTGATCTAGTGAAAAAGTATCTATATGCATAGTAATGATATATTAAACAAATCTACTCATTTAATGATTGTGATATTTAATGTGATATAATAGCGAGATGAATTAATTTCTCATCATGTGCATTCAAAAGAATCAGTTCTAGTTAATCCATTTCACTAATTTAAAATTGATGTGTTAATTATATATATTCCAGAATAATTGGAGATATTATATAATTCATCGAATTGATGTTCAAATAGCCCAAATAATTGCACCACCCACCAAATCGAAACCACTATATTTATTTTTTCAGAAAATTAAGGATCTAGTCGATGAAATTATGTATTTTATAGTATTTAGAGGTTTTAGATAAAGATACTTAATCCTTTTTCAAAACGGAAATCATTTTTATTTTTATTGATTCAATAATCAATTTTATGTGTTTCTTTCATTTTAAATTATTTATTCATAAATATGTTTCTTTTTATTTGAATCCATGTTTCCTTTGACACCATCCCTCCTCGATGACCATGAGCTCTCAATGATGGTTATACTCTAATAGTTCTCTCATACACATACTGGATTTGGTGGTTGATTACACACATATTTAATGAAAAATTTGATATAAATTATTTACCTTTTAAATGATTGTATTGGAGATGTATGGCTCTCAAGATACTATTGGATCCAGTTCCAATACCCTTTCTTTACAATATAAAGAAGTGATGGGAAAATAATTGCATTAGTTTTTGTTTTTGTTGTTCAGTTTGTTCAGGGTGTGGGGTTACTTTTAAAATTCACTAATATTTTATTGTACTTGGAATGTTCTAATTGAAATTATAGCCTTTGGTAATTATTCTAAGAAGATAAACTAGCGTTTGTTTTGTTTTTGAAAAATATTCATCCACTTAAAGTCTTGAACAAAATCACTTAAACAGGTGGTGGAAAAAACTTTTTCAATAAGTAACATGTAAAACATGAATAATTGATATTATATTAGTTGAAATTTTTTATGCACACTTTTAAACAATTTTTCTCAAACAAAACTATTGTATAATCCCCATTCTACTCCATTACCAACAAATTTATTTTTTTGCAGGCCATCACTTCGTCTCTTCCTCCACCCGAATCTCTGCCTCGACCACTTCATTGTCCTCTATATATAACTCTATATCTTCCTCTTCCACCACCTACACCTCCACCTATAACTCCACATCCATCTCCACATATGTCTCCACCTCTTACTATACCTCTACCTCTACCATTTCCCAATAATTTTATTTTTTGTAGGCTAGCAATTTTAAACAAATATATTTCATTCATTATACTTCTAGTTGATAAATTGAAAAAAAATAATATATTGGAATTATCACACTAATTATTCACACCCTAAATATATTTCTAAGGTCATAACCCATAATAGAAAACATAAAGAGTAGTTAATCACCTATTTTTTTTGGAAAATATTCTGACACCATGTATGCTACCCACTCATATCAAAAGATATTTACTCCTTCTTTTGAGTATGAAGGTTGTAAAAGATCATTATATTAATGTGAAAATATATAAATAAAATTATTAAGAAATAAATTTAATGAAATTAAAATTAACTTTCAAAATTACCTCTTTGGGGATACTGTTCTTTAGATGGTTTATGATCTCTTTTATAAATTTTCAAACATAATATCCATAATAGTTTCCATTATATTTCTTCATACATGACAGAAACATTGAAAAAAATAATTAAATTATTTTAAAATATGTTTTCATAGTTAAATATTTTTATATATACCTTAATCGTTTTACATTTGAAATAATCCACAGGCTTTTTTGGTTCAGTCACTTATTTTATTACATGATTTATCTATATTTAGTGATTGTCCTATCATAAAATAATTCTTATTAAAACACAAACTGGAACATTTAAGTCAAATTTTATCTATAAAATTATGATTGAATTTTATTAAAAAATCTCAATACAAATTGTGTGTGGTCAATTTTTTTTCGATATCCATTCATTAGATCTAAGAAATAAATATTTGGGGTATCCATATTAATTGCGATTAGCATCTAGTGATTCCTAAAAAAAATAAGTAATGAAAAAAATAAAAATATTTTATGTGATTAGATTTTAGAGTTTTAACTCAATATTTTAGTCATAAAAAATTTCATTCTTTAATTATTTTTTTCTAAAATGCATTGTATATCTCATCTTTTTTCTCCTTGATTTCTTCCTTCTGAAATGTAGTTTTTTTCCATATAAGTGGTACAAGGATTAATAAATCCAAATCTTCCTTCACACATTTTTCGATTTATATATTAGTAATATAAAAACCAATATAAAATATGAATAATTATTAACACTAATGAACATATTCACTCACTATTTTGACAAACGTATTATGAAAATGTACCTTGTGTATGTATGCATAATTGAGACTCCAAACCATTCATATTTGAGAATTTTATTTATAATCTCGACACAAACTATGTCTATCATGAAGGTTCCTTATATTTTTTATTCATATAGAATATAAGAAATATTTTCATATTTAAATGTGGTATCTTAATGATGTTTTAATGATAATAAATGTTTCTCTGGAATATATGGGGAGAAGGTACTCCTATAAGGTCCTTTTGATTTCTTGGTCGATTCATTATATTGTCTTGATACGACCTTCCATTTCCACATCGCTTTATCAATATGTAATATCATATCATACATTGGACTTTTATCATTAAATATTAAAGGTTATTTAATTTTTTTTAAAGACATACATCATGTGTCTTTATTATATTATAAATCCATTATTCAAAAGATTGAATAGCATCCTTAACCATTGTAATATCCGGATTTTAAAATGGAACAAGAAACTCAGTATTCAACACATGACCTACCTCTATCCCAACTCTAATGTGATCATTTTGGAGTTATTTATATTGTATCTTGTCTCCCAAAATATGGTACACTATACCCCTCACAACAAGGTGGGGCGTGGGTGTTGACATATAGGAATCACATACTATTGTACCCTATAGAATTTTAGTAATATAATGTTATCAGAGTTTGTTTGATTAATGTTTATGAGAAAGAGTAATAAAAGAATTTATTACATTGGGTATGGTATATGTTATATGGGAATCAATAGCCTCAAATAAAGTGGGTTCATTTGGTTTATCATATGTGAATCTTTGTTCCACCACCGGTTCAATTTGATCCTTTCTTAAACATTGATATGCCAAACGAGACTGAAAAATAATATCTTGAAAATAATTTATTTTTGACTGAAATATTTTCATCATATTATATGTTTCTTAATATGGTTTTATCATATCAAAATATGTTCTAGGAGACACTCCAAAACTTACTCCCCCAATGCGACCATATTTCTCCGACCACTTTAAAGCTAGAGAAAGTAGTTTTTCTTCTAGTATGGTCACTATTTATTTTTTTCATATAAATCATATAAAAAAATATGAACATAATTAGATATTTTTATATAATAATATTATAAAGAATAAAAATTACTATTTTGTCATACTTACACTGTTTCCCATACTAATTTTGTGTTTTCGTCAACTAGTTTACCCTCCTTATTTATGGGAGCCTCCTTTCATAGCACAAGACGTTGGATGGAAGTTGATTTAGATTTTGATTCATCAATATGTATATAAAAAAGGAATATATGTTGTTTCATAATACATAAAACATTTATTATTGATTTAAAATACATACCAATTTCCTCTTTAGGGAAGCATACCCCATCCTTGATTTAAAATAGGGGTACATTGGTTTTTATGCACATTATATATTTTCATTAATCTTTTGGTATTTCATAAATTAATATTTTTGAATCAAATTGGCTAAAATAAATAATTTTAAATAATATATTATCTTCTTAAATTCACATAAAATGATTTCTAATCATGAGGAATGATGAAATAATTCCATGTTTCCTGATTTATAATGTGTGCATAACTAACTGGCATCTAGGAATTTACTTTACCCTCAACCAACCTAATATATTATTTGGAAAGAAGTGTATGGAATCCTCTATGGTCTTTTATAGCGAACATTAAAGAAAATTTATTACAGAAATATAATAAAATAAATAAAATATTCAAGGAATACTGAAAATTAAATCATATATTCATTATATATTTTATAGGTAAAATAGAGAAAGTATATCATAACATTACCTTAAACATTTCACAATGGGTTTACTTCATTATAGATTGGACATGGTAACAAGAATCAATATAAATTGACAAATGCATCCTCATCATGACCCCAAATTTACTAAGGAACATTGACTTGTTGGGGTAACATGTAGGACACATTTATTCTAACCAACATCAAATTTTATACCTTTACTTCTTGCCTTGATGATTTTATTCAATGCTATGATGCTATTTTATTTATGTTTTTTTTTCATGAACATGATATTGATCCCCTAATAATACTGCAGTTTGAGTATCAAAAATATTTTCATTCTCAGTATTGGTAACATAATCTTGTTTATATAACATTATTTTTATGAATATTCAAACATTTAATTTAGATTATGTTAATCAAAAAGAGAATGGATAATGTTAAAAAAAACATGGTATATTAAAATAAAATTTAGCCTTCTAATTGAACCTTCTTTCTTTTTTCAAGGTTTGAGGTATTTTGAACCACTATCGAGAATTCAAATACCCTATTTGTGGCCCCCTCTAATAAAAAAATAATTTTTTATATAGGGAATAGAATGAACTGATTTTGATATGCCAATGAAAGGTTCATCCTTGATTATATTTTCATCAGAATGTACATTTTTTTAGTTTCTAGTAGGAAAATAATCCAATTCTTGTTTAATGGATATAAGACATAAAATTATTTCACTACTTGTGTTTCCATTATGAACAACTTGTCTATTTCCCCTACCACACTAAAATTCAACTTTTGGGATACCATTTCTCCAAATTTTACTACACTCTTTTTGAGAACCCAATTGAAATTGAAAATCATCACTTCAAATGGTGTATATTAAAAATCATATATATATATTATAGTAAATAAATATGACATATTTTCATAAAATGGATTTATATCCTTGGAACCATATATGTACATTGCATCTTCCACTAGTGTAATAACAGTTTTTTTCATCGTACTGCTGTAATAAAGTTAGTTTGTATAGAGCATATAAAAATTGATTACAAAACAAGTTTTATTTTTAGTATTTTTATTTGATCCCCTAGCTAGCAATGAAATTCATTTGATAATAAAACTCATATTTTCATAAGACTCATTATAAATTTGATCTCAGAACGATCATACAAACTATTGATTATATGAATTTGATATCCATCCTTCAACCTTTGATGAATTAAAATATCTAAGAATTTATTTTTGGGATTCAATGTATGTATCAAAATCTTCATTATTATGTAAAATTTAAAGGTGTGTTTGCTTCCGATTTGGGATGGTAATTGTAACAACATATTTTTTTTGTAAATTCCATCACCCTTATATTATCTATTGTTAAGTGACTTTTAGAGACCTATGTTGTCAACATATGATAGGTAATTTGTGTATAATTCAATAACATCTTCAAAAATATATAAATATTCAATAAAACCATCTATCAAACCTTTATTCTTGACACACCCTTTCAAAATATTCATACACCATTCAATGGGGTACATCCATATATAATGGACAAGACCACATAGTTGAACATCTCTAACAAAGTGTACCATTAGTTGGACCATTATATCAATGAATTATGGTGGTAATAACATATCTAATTGACAAAGTATGAATGTAACCCCCTTATGCAAGATTGGAAACTTTTTTAGGTCTATAACTTTATTCCATATGGCTTTGAAAAATAAGAAAATTCTTGTTAATGAATTCCATACATTTGAGGAAGAATTTAATAGAAAGAAACGAGAATCAAATATTACATAAAAACAAGGAATTAGTGTTATTTTAGTCTTTTTAAATTAAAATTAGTCATTTAAATTACATTCTTTATATTTCATGAATACCCCAATTGATCTTTTATATCATTAAGAAAAAGGAAAAATTGAATTTTTTTCTATCTGGATAGAGTGAAAGCTACTGGAAGAAGAGAATTCTACCCTTTACCATTCATCGGTTCTAACTCTTCCCTTATCACTATGTAAATCATGTACAACCTAACCTTTATTCCATAATTTGTTTTTATAGGACCATTTATTAATATGTCAACAACACTATCAAATAAATTTTGTTCTACATACATTAATTCAAGAAAATTTATGGCATACAAACAATTCCAATATGATAGTTCAAAGAAAATTGATCTATTCTTCAAAATTAATTTCACAAGGTTTTCAAAAATGGTTTATCAAAAAGAGTATCAATATATTTTACTTTATTTAATTATTTGTCACCTATTAATAGAGATGGTGTTGTACCTTTTTCAATATTCCCATTGAATGATATCATCCAGGATCAGTATTTATGTCCTTGAAGTACAAATTTCTGATGTTTTAAAAGCACAATTTTTTTGGAATGTTTTAACCAAACCGAGTGTGTGAATTCTTCACAAATGCGACACCCCAAAATTCATTTAATGATATAGCCCGACAAATTTCCATAAGTAGGAAAGTCATTTATCATCCCATACAACATGGACCTCAATGTAAATTCTTCACTTCTATGAGCATCATACATTCTAACACTTGTATCCCACATCAATTTTATATCTTTGATCAATAGAACATAATAGACATAAATATCATTTCTGGGTTGCTTTGGTCCAGATATAAATAGATACAACATAGTGTATTTGTGATTCATGCAGAACAATGGTAGAAAGTTATACTTTACTAACATGGTCGGCCATGAACTATGAGTACTAATTTATACTCAAAAATATTTATTCCATAATTTAGTAATCAATACGAAATTTTCTCAGAGCATTCCGAAATTTAAGATAATCATCATCAATTTTGTCACACTGAGGAGAATCTACTCAATGAAAACGGTTCCCATCTTTAATTCTTGTATTTGCATGCCATGTGAACTTTCTCATAGTGTCCTGAAATCTATACAGTCTTCTAAACCTTGGAATTATGGGAAAGTACCATAAAACTTTTGAATGACTTGATTCATTTTCCTTATATCGATCCATTCCTCACTTTAGGTATTTTATGAGTGATCCATGGTCTTTAAAAAACAATATGAAGTCATTTGTACAAACATGTATTTTTATAGATCTTTCACAATGAAATTATCATTCATTTATCATCATATGTTCAACATGGAAGTTCAATTTTTTATGGTATCATATCATTAAAAGGACCAAGAAGTTTTGTAAAGCTGGCGTTTCTCCATCCTCTTACAACTTTCAAATTATATAACTTCAATATAGCATAAAATGTTGTTTATTTAGTACAACTAATATAAAATGGTCTCCAAGAACAAATATTTAAATTCTCAAACAACATTCTACAATTATGAAGGTTATCTTAAAATTCCATTATCATTTCTTCCATGTGACCACCATCACCATTTACACTTGTATTCATATCAAATGATCCCTAAA
The DNA here is from genome assembly GCA_963277665.1 of Viscum album. Lineage (NCBI taxonomy): Eukaryota > Viridiplantae > Streptophyta > Magnoliopsida > Santalales > Viscaceae > Viscum > Viscum album. The sequence continues at coordinate 521,974,347 of OY728141.1, forward strand.
CCAAAGAATCATCCTAATCGGTATGCACATTCAGTTTTCTCTATGTTTAGTCCAACATTTATAGCTCTAATATATTACTTAAGGAATAAAATTTTCTTCAAACTCATTAGAACTATTTTTTTTGGAATAACAAAAAAATAAAAATTGATAAAGGATTTCAGAAGGGTCGTATGTATCCTCTATTGAAAACATGATGAAATATTTTACTCCATATTTATAATATTTTGTCAAATTTTTTGAATGAATATATTTTCAATTCATATCCATCATATTAGGTGTGTAAAATATTAATTTCTAAAATAAATATATAAATACACAGAACATATTCATTATCATTGGTGAAAGTTATAGATACTTCTAAAAGGGGAACCTAACATTTGATTATTTCAAATAAGTTTAGTATGATTTTAATGAAATGGGTAATTGAATTTAAGAAAATAATTACTCCACTATGGTAGGTTTTATCCTATAAATTCATACAAAGGTGAAAGCTATAGACAACTATCATCCTTATCATGTTCATATCCCAAACAATTAATATTTCATTTTATTTAATGTGACTCATCCCCCATTTTATTTGGACATGAACCTTTGTTTCTTGAAATAATATAATTAGTTGTCATCCCATACTGGGTATTGATGATAATTATGGGTGAATACTACTCAGATTAGTTTAAGAAACATAGAACAGATTGGGGTTGAGTCTCAAGAAACAAAATGTAAAAATAACTATTTGGGAGATAAAGTTAAATAGGATGACAACTTTCTCCATAAAACTTTTTAAATTAAAACATATTAAATTAAAATTTCCAAATATCATCTCCAAAGAACCTTAAAATTTAAAAATCTACTTTTTTAAATTTTATAACCTTTTTTAAAATCGAATTTTTTAAAATTTCACATGAAAATTAACAAATTTTTATAAAAAACACTTTATGGGATACATACCCCCTTCTCTATAGAATCTATTATCATCAACTAAAAAATTTTAAAATCATATTCCAAAACCACTAACAGTTAATTAAAAATTTAAAACCATTTCCATGGAATGATGTGAACTGTTTCATGTTTAAAACATTATCGGTTAACTTTGAAATTACTTACTGAGTTTCAAAACAATGAATCCATTTTAGTTTATTTTAATAGAAAACATAATTTTTTTATTTCAAAACCCACTTTAAAATTAAAAACCATGATTCATTTTTCAAAACATAAATTTAAAATAGGAATGACCATAAAAATTTTAAATAGTTCACAACCCAGTCTAAAACAATTAATGTTTTTATATTTCATAAATATTTTTTAAAAACCGTAATGAATAAATAAATGTTCAGAAGACATCACTAGATAAAAAATTTAAATCCTAACATGATTTTCTCGGGTTACCTACCTAAATACTGGGGTTACCATGGACTTCTTTCAAAATAAAATAAATGGACAATTCATTTATCAAAAAACTAGTTTCATCAAATATCAAACAAGAAGACAAAAATACAAGCTTTCACATGCCATAAAATTTATTCAAGAATAAACATCAATAATGTTTTATAAATATTCAAGACATTGAAAACTATTTTAAAAAATATCATGAGGTGTTAGAAAAAATTTTTGCGTGATATCGGGCTTAGGTTTGATTTGAATTTATCTAAGTGTGAGTCGAATTGGAGGTGCTCAAGTACCCATGGTGAGAGAATGATATTAGATTTTGATTTTTTTTGGGAAGGAACCAACCCTAAATTTACAGCATTTTATGAGTTTTTATATTGTTTTTGGTGTTTATAAGATCAGGTGATGATTTTTGTTGGTCAGGAATTGTAAAAGAGTAATGATATAACACACTCATGGGTGAAACTGAGCATTTTTAGTGAAAATTTATCCAATGTATGTATGTATAATATTTTTCCTGATATTTGGTGTGGTGAGATGGAAAAAAATGACACATGTTGTTAAAATAATATATTTATGCTCATTTTATTGCATTAAGTATTTTAAACATATTTACTTGTTTTGAAAATAATTTATTATACGAAATCAATGTTTGGTATTGAGTTATTTAATTATTTACATTCATTAATTTATATAATTTAATTCATAGAAACTATATAACCTATATATCATTCTATGATACATAATATAATGTAGTTATCATATGTTTGGTACAACAAATTGGATCTACCCAGATTAGGAACCATTCTTTGGTCCAGATGGGGTTTCAATTCAAAACGCATTAGGTTCAACTAAAAAAGTGGGAAACCTATAAAACTATTTTTATTTTATTAGTTTGTTATATTCCAATTAGATCAGGATCCTTCCCTTGAAATATCCTAGTCTCTCTCATGCAAGGTAATGATATATGATTTAATAAACTACCTAATAACTAAGCCAATAAATTACCCAGGTTTTTATTTAGAAATTAATTAATGAAACCATAAATTTTCTACAACCTATACACAATGGATTTTTATTATCACCCTATAAGTGTGAGGTCATTGGTGTCTTACCAATTTACACTATTTTAATATCAAAAATAATATCTATAATTTGATCAGACGTATCAATAAGACAATATTCACCATTAATTGATCTTGAATTCTTCCCAATTTCACCAGGCCAAATCCAAGGACTATAAAATGTATTAAAACTATAAAAAATTAAATTATTTTCAATTTATCTACATTTATTATCTTCTATTTTAAAACATTTCCACCAAAGAAAGAAAACAATGTCATTTTTTGGAACATTATATTTTGAAAATTCTAAAAAATCATCAACCCCTTCATCATATTCATTAGTTGTTCATAATGTTGTAATCCAACTATGATTCATTATCATCTATAATAAATTTAAAGTACTAAATATATATATTTTTTGAAATATTTAATTCAAAATTACCTTTATAAATAAAAATAGAATCAATGAAATGAAAAATATTTCACAAATAAAACAAAGGCAACAAATTTCAAAAAATTGTTTCACCTTAGACTTATTCATTAAGAATCCATTCAAAAAAAATTACAAAAAAAATATGAACAATGATTTTAAAAGGATGAACACAAATAAATTCAATCATTATTATTTTAATTATATAATTTTTTAATTATTATTTTCAAAAATATGTAAATAAATATAAATTTTTAAAAAAATTTCAGAATAATATATTAGCGATGAAAAGAATATCAATAGTGATAAGGATCCAAATGGAGGCATATGATTTCATAAATCATATTGAAAATTAAAATGTGACTTCATATAATAAATATGAAGTGATATATACTATGAACATGAAAAAATAGGGAGATGATTTTATTTTTCTCTAATTATATTCAAAATAAATTTCAATATTCTCCATCTTATCATATCATTTTAGAATGATCAATATTAGTGTACTATAAGACTAGAGATAATGTATAAGGTAACATTAGGGATGTGACAATGTTTTTTGATGAAATAGTCGTAGTCCCTAAGGAGGATTAAGATGAAAAATTCCGAGAGGAATTGTATATAAATATCAAACTATAGAATGGAAAATAAATGGGGGATAACTCTAAAAATAGTTATATTTTCCTTGTGTTATTCAAACTGAATTATAAACTAACTTACCCTCTATTGAAATTACACAGTCAATACAATGAAAACATTACTAGGATGACCATTTAAATATATATTATGAATACTCCATGTTTAAACTCCATAATCCAATATACCTTGAAAATAACCATTCACAATGCAAGAAAAAAACATTCATTAATCATCCTACACACTAATTTGGTAAATTGAACATACTTTAAATGATGTAAAAAAGATTAATAAGTAACAAAAACAAAATTTAAATATCATGAAAAATAATTAGATTTAACATACATCCATTAATCAAAAAATCATTCAAAAAATATAACACTGGTTAAATAACCATTCATGAAAATTAAACATACCTTAGTTATCTCAAAACTCATTAAATAACCATTCAGTCAATGATAAAAACCTACTAAATATTCCTTAGAAACCTATTTATAAATAAATAAAAATTATTTATGACATCCATTCATCAAATAATCAGATAAGAAAAACACAATCCCAAAACAAAAAATTATCATATAAAATAGGCCAAGGATGTGTGAAAAAAATAGGGGCTATAAATAAAAACCACGAAGAACTATCAAAGAGAAGCAGTGGTAGAGGATGAAGAAAAATGGGAAGTTGATAATGAAGTTGGTGATGGTGACAATGATCGCACTATCAATGGAAAGAGCCATGAGTGTAAATGGTGATACGAATGGAAACAATGAGGAAGAATGAGTGAGGCCAATCACGACTAAAGTAATTGGAGAAGAGAAGAATGGTTTATCATGGCTAAGAAAACCACAGAAATGAAAACTGAAAAACCCAAAAAAGAAATAAATGAGTGTGGAGGGGGAGAAAATAACATACCTTTGCTTCAATCCTTGTCCCATCTGGGAGAACATATAGGAGGAGCATTAACAGCAGGTGAGTTCTGAAAAAGCCTGAGAATCGTGACTGAATCAGTCAATGTTAGGGTTCTTTTAAATATATCAAGGAGGCTATTATCATTTCTTCTAAAAAAGAATTGATAAAGATAACTTTTAATAGCACTAAATTAATAAGTGATGTTAAAAGGAATCTTTATGAGCACTAAAGGTTTAGCGTTGATAAATCAAGCTTTTGTCCATGCTAAAAAATAATGATAAAGTGCTATATTTATCAATGCTAAAAAATCACTAATAAAAACCATCTTTATCAGCACTAAAACATTAGTGTTGATTAAAGATTTTAATTGTAATTATAAATAAAAAAATTGTAAAAATATTTATATAAATATATATTTATTTTTAATATAATTTTATAATTATTTAAACATATAATTACTTTTTTTATAATTATATAAATATTTCATTAATAACAATTTTTTATTTTTTATTTATAATTATAAATATATAATTTCATAAATATAGTAAATATAAATTTATAAATATATTTATAAATAAATAAATTTGAAAATATATTTATAATTTGTTATTTATAATTATAAATATATATATGTTGTTTTATATATTTATATAATTATATATATGTTCAAAAAATATCTATAAATATAAATATACTAAATATATTTATCATAATTTTATAATTATAAATATTGGTATACCATTATATATATTTATATAATTATATATATAAATATATTTAGTAAATATATATGAATATAATTATTTTGTAAATAAATATAAATATAAATATAAATATAGTAAATATATTCACTATTTAAATTTATTTATTATAATTCTGTAATTATAAATATATTTATATCATTATATATATTTATATTATTATATATAAATATAAATATAAATATAAATATAAATATAAATATAGTAAAAATATTCATTATTTAAATATTTTTATAATAATTTTATAATTAATTAAATATATAATTATTTATTTATAAATATATTAATATATTTTTGAAAAAAAATATTTTTATATTTTTATCATTATATGTATTTATATAATTATATAAATATATATATTTACATTTAATACAAAAATATAAATATAAATGTAAATATAAATTTAAATATATAAAAAATATTCACTATTTAATTAAATTAATTATAATTTTAATATTATTTAAATATATATAATCATTTTTTTTGTAATGATATAAATACAATTAAAAAAAATAATATTTATTTATTTATTATTATAATTATATAAATTTACAAGTATAGTAAATATATATTTATAAATATATTTATTTATAATTATTTATTTACAAATATATTTTTAAAATTATTAATGAATATATAATATTAAATGCATGCATGTTAACTATGAGTTAAATCGAATTATTTAAAATAAGTACACTTTAAAAATATTGAAAAAATTGATAAGTTTTATTAATTAAATATAAATTATTAAAAAAATATAGATATATAATGAAGAAAAGATGAATAAATATTAAAATTATTAAAAACATTTTAGATAAATAAATATAAATAAATAATAGAAAATTAAAAAAATAAAAAAATAAAAAATCTTAAAAAATAATTAATAATATATATATTCTATAATATTAAATATAAAAACAAAATATTTAATGACTAAAAAAATAATATATTAAATGTATCATGTTATAAAGAAGTTATAAAATGAATACTAATATTTCAATAAATCACATAAATATTAGGTGTATGTGTTTCCATATAAGATTTAATTAATTGTATAAATATTTGTGTGTGTGAATTGTATATAAAAATGCATTAATTATGTTTATATAAGTGAAATTAGTTTAACAAAATTTTGATATATGTTAAATTAAAAAATCAAATGACATTCAATTATTTCCATTACTCCATGTAATTAGTCCGTATTTTTAATTTATATTAATTTCAAATTATAAACCATTTAACTAAATATTTGAATTATTTAATGTAAACATTAATGTTTTGTAATATATAACTGATATTTTATGAAATATTATATATATTGATATGTATATATATATATGAATATATTTCTATATTAAATGTTTTACAGAATAACTCTATATAAAAACCATTAAAAATGAAGAAGACATTAATATGTATTTAATTATTACATTTTTATTCATTTTCTATATTTATATTTAATATATATAAATTATAATTTTTTAACTAATATATATATATATATATATATTAAAATTATTCATTTTATTAATAATTGTTTTATTAATAGTTTTTTAAATATTTTTGTAATTTATTCATTTTTAATTTTTTAAATACTTAAAATTTATTCATTTTTATTTTTTGTTTAATTATTATAACTTATTAAGTTTATATATCTATATTTATTGTATAATATTTATTAATATTTATAATCTATATATATTTATATTAAATTTATTCATTTTTATAAATAATTATTTAATTAATAAAATGTTTAATATTTTTCTTAATTTACTTATTTTTAATTTTTAATTGTTTAATTATATCATTTTAATCTTTTTAAATTTCTATATATTCAATATATACTATATATTAATATTTATAATATATACATGTATATTAAATTTAATCATTTTTATCTATAATTATTTAATTAATAAAAATGTAAATATTTTTTTAATTGATTCATTTTTTATTTGTTTAATTATTTAATTTTATTTGGTACTTTTATTAGCAATAAAAATGTGCTGAAAAAGGATACACTTTATCGGCACTAAAAAAATCATTGATAAAGTGTACCATTTGTCAATGCTAAAAGTAAAGCACTGATAAATAGTAACTTTTACCATTGTTATAGAAACTCACTAATAACTGTAACCCTTTATCAATGTTTTTTATTGCAGATAAAGGGAGTCCTTATCAACATTTTTTTCTAGTGCTAATAAAAGAAAGTGTTGTTAAATGCATCTTTTTATTAGGGATATTATCTTGCATAATTCATTATTTGAAAAATTGTATACAGTTGGACATATATTATTACTTGCAATTTGGGAAAGTCTTGGTTCTTTGTATAGTCTTCATGTAAGAATAAATCATTTCATGGAATTCATTACAATGAATATGAATCTCTACAATACTCTAAGGTTAAATTTTTATTCATATGTAAAAATTTCATGCACAACTAATCTTCCTCTCTAGATTAAAAAAATGTTATTTGGAAATATCGTCTACTAATGATGTAGTTAGTGAAATTTATAGACCGACTAATTGAATCACTTAACTCATTGGAATTATAAAAAATATATCCTAAAGGTCCCTCAAGCCTTTATTATTCTCACAATCATGATTCCTTCCATTCAAAAATGAATCTATAACCCTTTTCAATCGCGGCATTTTTCTTTAGAAAAAACAATTGGATTTACTCACTCCAACTCCCATGTGCATTGATCTGGCTATGAATTCACCATACTCAAACTCCCAGACAATAAAAATTTTATGTTGTTCACAACTTATATAGTATTAATGAAGTTTATAACTCTAGCTATCTTCCATGAATATTCCCCCATTTTACCCAAGCCAACTTCAATATTCCCTATCAAGAAATAACAAATTAAATTTTAGTCATCTTCCATACTACTAATCTTCTTCACTATTGAATGACTGAACTTATTATTCCTCATATCATTTGACATGTCATCCTCTAATCAACTCATTTTTAATCATGATGGACTTCGAATCATTGGGATGTCATTTGCATGAAAAGAGTAAAATTAGATCAAAATATTTGAATTCCAAATAACCTTACAGATATTATTCTCATCATAGAAAATTTTATATTCTAGAATTTATCCTTATAAGTACATTATATTAGTAAAGAAATGAAAACCTTTGATTTATAATCCATTTATGGGATAATGTGATTCATAGTTACATCTTCAGAATACGTTAGTAAGAAAACATAATATAGTGTTTCATATTGAGGATGCGTTATACATGCATTACAATCTCAAAAATCACCTCAATACTATAATATTTTATATGAATAGAATCCTTACAAATAACTTTTGATCATATTTTAGAAAAGAAAAACGTGAGTATATTCTTGTGATCAACCCATCTTTTAACATGAACTATCTACCCAAAATTCAACATCCAATAATCACAACTTTAGTCTCTTACAAACATAGTATTAGTTCCCTAGAATATGATAACTTCTTAAAATAATATAAGTTCACCAATATAAGATGTAAATAAAAACCAACTTCCTCTCAATTTCATCTTTGATTGATACTCAATAATATTTTCCCAAAATTTGTTGAAAAAAATAAAAAACCATTGATAATTAGATGGATTCTTTATTTCTCCCCTTTATATTTGTTTTCAACACTAAAAAATCATATTTTGAGTCATAAAATCATAGCATTTCTTGAAGATATATTTCTTGAAACCATGCTATTAAATAATTTAACGTTTTTTGATGATTTTATCTCTTAGTGAAAATAAATTAATGACAAATTTACTTATATTCCCACCATTAATTCACACCATCATTCAAATTTTATCACCCTTTTATATGAAGTACCTTATTATTTTTTATGATGTGATTATTAGTTTACATTTGTTGTAATAATTCTTGTATGGGTGTCCGAGGCTAATTTATGTTATCTTTATTAATAAATTTTGTGCCCAATTTAATACTTATGGAATTACACTTTAGTTTCTTCATGTGGTATATTAGTTTCTCTTATGGGAAATCTGCTAATCATTTAGCCGTTAAGATAGTCATGTGGTCAACCAGTTGGTCTTACAGTCAGTCAGATTGCAATGTAATCAATTGAAACGTGAGTGTAGTCACTTGAACTCTTAATGTGGGTAACTATACTTCATATTCAAGTAGTTGATGAGCACTATTAATCAACACATGATAATTTTATTATAATGTGGGGTCGATAGGTCTTCCATGCAGCCACTCGATTTTGATGTGTGGTTGATGTGGGAAGAACAAGTCAAGACATGTGGTTGATGCACACAATAAATTCCAATAGTATAGTATCTTCACATAATTGATATTCCATGTGGTTGGTCCCATAGTTAGAGTTTTTTTTATGTGAGTATACTGGGTGAAAATATGGGAGTCCATAATTCAATCATTGTGATGAAATAAAAATCAAAGATACTAAAGACAATTCTTATTGGTTTAAACATCAGATATAAAATATGATTCACACTATTTTATGTATGATTTGAAAAATAGTGGTTTTTCTATATTTTCTATTTTATGTTCTGAGATGGTTTATTTGAAAATCTTATGTTGTACTTGAAGCATTCCTTTTATGTAAAAAAATCTATTGTTGTTGAATCTATAATGTAATTGTGATGATGTTGTATAGTTATTCATATAAAATAATCACCAGTAATAGATTATATAGTAATTCTATATAAGGCCCTTGATAATGGATTTTAATGTTTATGAGAATGTTTCTATTATTATGAGATACAATTATTCTTTCTAAGAACTATTTGAAGAATGTAGAGTTTGACATTGATTCAGAAAGGAATGAGTCATAGATATTTGTGGAATTTAAAAATTCACATTTTGTAAACTAATCAAAATATTATGAAAGCATATAGAAGATTCTAGAATTGTTTTTCATTTATTTACTGAGAAAAAAAGAGTTTAGAAGTGGTATTTCTCTTGTAAATGGATGTTATTAAAAGTGAATAATATTGATGAGATCATGGTATGTGTTTATATTAATGGATTCATAAAAGAGTATCAAGTCGTATGATTCCGTTGGAAGAATAATCAATAATTATTAGTCGGAAAATGATTTGTTGTAATTACATTATTTTCTATAATTTTGAGTATCCCTAATATTTTGGGGTTATAATGAAATGAGTGTTCTTATTGTATATCAAATATGATGATAAAAATAGAGAGTTAAAATGGGAGAGTGAGTCTAAATATGATGATCTACCATCGTCATTCTCATCAAGTAGAGCTCGAGTATTTAGTGAAATTATATGATATTGAGAAGAAGTTATATATCATATTTTCTTTATTAACAAACTTATGTTAATTATTTACATGATTGATAACATTTTTCGTGTTTATTATTATATTTATTTTACTTATTACAATGTTATATTAAGTTACTTAATCAATTAAGTTTCGGTTGGATGTTTTGAACATATTCAGCTTTTGTATCAAAACTGGGTTTGGTAGGTTGCTTTGTTAAAATAGGTAATTATTTAAAAATATAAATAATAATATTCATGAAATTATTATCATATTTATACATCAATTATTATTTTTAAACGCATCATGAAATATGTTTATGAAAAATGAACTAACCTTATGATGATGGTGATAGTAGCCCGTATGTACGTAGGAGTAAAATATCAATTTTTCAATGTCCATTATGGAGAGAAATAAGGTAATATTTTATCTTTAAAAAACTATAATAATATCTTAAATACCTTATTATTTAACAATATATAATTATTGAGATGTTGTGATGAAAAAAATGAATCACATCACTTCTAGGAGGCGGTAGCCCACATGTCCACGAACAATGTTATCATTTTTTCAAAGAGTGAAATGGTAATAAATTAAATGATATATTATACTTCCATAATGGTAAATATTTAAATAATTTCATATATATTCAATTTATATCACATATATTTATTATATTTACCTATATTAACTTGCATGTGTTGTGTTAGTGAAAAACGAATCACATTGCTTCGCAAGGAAGTAGTCTGCTGTACACACGATCGACATTATAGTATCCCATAGGGTATGGAATGTAAAAATTTATATATGATATAATGACACTTCATGTATAATTATTTTATAAATATAACATATAAAATTTATATCTATCATCATACCCAACCCTGAGAGGTGGTAATGAATAAATGAATGACATCATTTCGCGAGGTGGTAGTCCGCCGTACACCCAAATGATGATTTCATAACCCATTTTATGGAATTGGAGATTTTTTTAGGTAATGAAATTATTATAACAAAATCCAAATATTTGTAATATACTTTTTCAATTATATAATATTTTTAAAAAAATTTAAAGAGATGGAGAAATAAGTAGAATAAAGGGTTTCATTAAAGAACACTACGTCTTCTTCAGGTATCCTCATTAAGTTTGCACTAAATCTATCATAGGTTGGATTTATTCATACAATAAGGATTATAGGATGAGGTTAGAGAAGTTATTTGTTAAATTACTGTTCGAACAAAATATATTTTAATGTGTAAATAAGTGAGTGTAGGGAGTTCCCTTTTATAACTGAGTAGGAGTGACATTCTTGTAAATACTCAAAATTAATCACTATTGGGGGGTCTCACATACATTATGTGAATCCAAAATAAATAAAAATTATTTTAAATGTATTATGTGGTCATGAAAAAATCCGCACCAAAAAATAAATATATATCATGTTATATATTAGTTTTTATGTTTACTCAATTTTACATTTTTTTTGTTTTTACCACAGTAACATGTTTATTCTTATTTTCCTAGGTAATTTATCATTTATGAATAAAATTAAAATAGGTTTAATTTTATAATTTAGGCCTACTAATTATAAATATGAAATCAAACTTATTAAATAAAAATACAATGTGTGTGTAAATTGAATTTTAATACAAATGCATATATTGAACAAAACTCTGTTTTAACCTTAATCATGGTAATTAATTATAACTTTTTTCTCTAATAATCAGGGTAAAAAATTAATTTGACCTTATTAAATAATATAAATTATTTTTATTCCAAATATGGTGTCCATTTTGGCCAAATGAAACTCACAGATGCAGTGAGACAATAGGGTTTTTAGAAGAGTATTTTTTGAGTAAAATAAGATTATATAATAACTATATGAATAATAATAATAACTATATGAAACTAAATTAATATTTAATTATATATAATATATATATTTAATTTATATAATCCCCCCATTATTTATAATTTTAATTAATGAAAATGGAAAAATATTATGCATTTTAAAATAGTTTTTAGAACAACCCGTTTTTAAACTAAAAACAAACTAATACTAAAAACCAATATAGAGTTTATTGAAAGTAATTTAGTGGTATAAATAAAACTAAATATAACTTATGTAGCTCATATAAAATATTTGAATCATATTTTGTCATTTATGTTACTTAATTTATTGAAAATAAAACACATTATACAAAAATCAGTACTTTCACTATTCACTAAAAAATAAATATTTTATAAAGGGTCCCAAAATTTCATCCAATGTACATTTTTATATTAAGGTTCCAAAAACTATCTTAATTTTATCAAATAAATTATTTAAAACTTCTAAAAATTTATTATGATTATTTTTTCATGAAAATCAATGAAAATCAATTTTGAAGGGAACATATTTTTGAAGAATAAAATAACATTACTAAATTTTTTTTTATTGTTCACTAAAAATTTATCAATAATTTATATTGAGTACAAAACACACACACACAGACATATATTTCACAAATTAGATAATACGATTAATATCCACCAATTCTTTGGCTAGGTTATAATGATAATATATATCCTGGGTCATTTATGTTCAGTGTTTCATGTTGAATACACTATCGAAAAAAAACATATTAGGGTTTTTTGAACTGCAATCTACTGAAGAGATTAAATTTATTTAAAATGAAATATATCATAAAGTCTTATGGAGTTTCATTATTTTTTAAGATCACTATTACATGTCTTTTATGTTATATACTATAAGTTTCTTCTTTTAAAATCTTGAGTAGATATATCCTACCACCTTAGTAAATTACATCCTCACAATTTGAACTTTATCTCAGTAATCAAAGGTTGGAAATTTAAAAGAATATCATTGTAAACCTACATCATAAAAAGGGTTAATAAAACATGCACATAATAAGAGGTAAAGGGAAGTAATAATGTCATATAGAATTATACATAAATAGGCTTCCAAATAGGAGATCATAGGTAGGAATTGAGGAAAAGAATAAATAATTATAGAGAGTAATTTAGGTCATTGATAACAAGAAATATAATGATAAATAGAAAGATATGTTCCTGAAAACCAAAATTATATGTTGATCTAAAAAGCCACTGGTCTAATAGAATTGGAGGTACTGGTATAACATTTTGGTTTCATGATCTTTTCATTGAGTTGAGGAATTATACTACCATCTAGAATAATAGAATATGTAAATATACTTACTTGATGATTATAATTTCATCCATTTATCAATTTACACCATAATATCATATTTTTTTCAATGATGAGTATCAATGAATAATTTTTTATTCTTGATTCAATAAAATAAACTTTCGAAGACCATATAATCCCCAAAACCTTAACAAGATATTCCTATAATATTTAGACATAACCAAAAAAAATGGTTAGGACATAGTAAGACAAAAAAATATTATAATTTAATATCCCAATTTCAATAGTAATTCCCAAAGCTCAAACCAAATCATTCCTTAAATAACTCTATATAAAATTTTATAAATATTTTATGAATAAGTTTGAAACCTAATGATTTGAAGGATTTGATCATATATTTTTCCAAGATAAATTGACTGTTATTACTCAAATATAATCCCATATGTTTCTGAAATAATTTTAATTATTACCTATAAAAATTTCATACTAACTAGGAAATCACATAGGCTAGTGGTAGGTGTGAAGACCATATTGTCTTTGGTCTTGGGTTTATGCCTCGCCGCCTTGCCCTATGTGATGAGTTTTCACCTTGCATACAGTTTGTCCTTTTTTTCATTATGAAAAATAATTCCTCTCTAAATAACACTTTAATTTGATCCCAGGTTTAGAACCCCACCCTGGATTCCACATAATGGTTCCTCGAGATTGTGTCCACAAGTCCTGAAGTGCACCTCCCCAAATGCTAGAGGCTACCAAATAGAAACAAGGGTTTAAGGTGTGTCCATGGGGTGACTATGCCGTCATTGATCATATAGGAGTGAATATATATATATATATATATATTATAATACAATAATAGACAATATAAGAATAAATAATCAGGAGACAATAGTAGAAGAAAAATATTAATGAAGGCATTCAATCTCAATAAATGATAAGCAGAAGCTAAATCAAAACAGTAATATTAAAAAAGCTGGGGATGGAATTTAATTTACTATAAAAAAAATGACTATGCAAGGGAAGGGGATACATGTAAATACCAAATTCTAGAAAAACATATAACAAAATAAAAACTAATAAGACTAGTATCTCGAGCATATGATTAGTCCTCTTCCTTGATATTTATCCTAGAATTTAAAGTCAAACATGGTAAGTTGGATACTTCCCTATATGAATACATGAAACCATAAATTCTACTACGGTGCTAAGGGAGGTCCAAGTAGGGTGTGAGATAAAATCTCAGAAGGCCACCACCCATGGTGTGTAGTCCAATTCATTTTGTTTAATATATAAAAAATAGAGTTCCATAATATTAAATGATAAAGGTAAATAAATAATTAAATTCATTAGAATGGGTTCCACTTGGACACCCATCTAATTTACTTACATCAGCCTAAGCAAGTGTGATTGAACCAAGGGAACCTACAAGGGTGAATTGATATTTATAATGTGCTAGAGGATAGATTGTCTCCAAGCATGGGATTGGGATTGGAGGGCACATCCCTATATTCCAAAACAAAAGGATCTATTATCATTTTGAAATAATTCATGTACCTTTTCTATAATTCAATTAGAAAAACACATTATAAAATTCAGCAAGACACCCTAATCCCATCCATGGAAATCCGAAGAGACATTCCAAGTATTTCTTGAGGGGATTAGTTTATGACCAATGCCAAGGAGTTTCTCCATGGTGACCCAATGATGTTGTACTATGTGTCACTATAAGAATGGTGTGAAAAATTCAAGTACAAATCTCTATGTTTGTACCCAGTATCACACATAGGGGCCTGAGTATCTCTCGTGGCATGGTACAACCATTATGCCTTTGAGATCATCCAAGGGATCTCCCTTTAGGAACCAGTGTCACTCTTCTAGAGCTATAACAGATAAATGTTTTTAGAACCCATTTGAGGCAAAACTGATGTCACCCCCAATGTGTTTACAAAGCATTAACAATTCTAATAGAATGGTACGATAGTCTATCCAAGGGGTACTTAAGTTGGAACCCATTTTCAGCCTCAGAAATTCTATAAAAGCATCCAAAAATCAAACTAAATATATAACATGTCTATCTAAGGAAAAATTTCATTTAATTTAGGAATATATATCATAATTATAATATTGGTCAAGTAACTCAATTAAGAAAACATTTATAGCACAAGGGTAAATGCCAAATCATTTTCCCAATTCACATAGTCTAGCCAAATTATTTAAGGCATGGGGGAATAAGAGATTAATTCATGGCTCGTCACCAAATTCATATCAAATGACTAATAAACTAATGTTTTATAAGGTAATATCCTTAAAGTAAAATTATGAAACTTTAAAAAAAGGGGAAAAGGTCCTATAAGATATATCTCATTCATGGGGTGGCATGAAATAATGATGTCAACCAAAGGGGTTGATTTACTGCTAGCTTGGGTAACAAAAGGCTAGGTTAGGCATTAAATTTAATTTTATTAAAAAAATTACAGGCGTTGTCAGAAGGGTCTAGATCCCGGAACAATGAAACATTTTATATAACGTAGAGAAATGAAGGTAAAAATATATAACACCTACCTTATCCTCGTATATCATCCCTTATCCAACGTCAACCATTGATTTGAGATAGGTTGGAAGAAACCAACAAAACTTCCAAATTCCCAGAAAATGGGGAAAATGATATTGCACCCAAATAACACAAAATATATGACAAATAACTAAAAATATAAGAGATATGATTCAATATCTCACCTATAGCATCCCGTTGGATCATAAGATGAATGAAACTGATATCATATGGAGGAGTTATCTTAATCTCTAGGTTGAGAGGGAGGTGAATCTTCATGCAAGGAGGTGGAGAATAAAATACTGGGAGATGAGTGAAAAGAATGAAAAGAAACATAAAACATTAACGAGGGGTTTTTTTTTGATTTTAACCTAAAAAACAAGGGAACATGGTTTGGCCAAAACATGCAGCCATCGTGCACAATTTACTACTTCAAAGTCACACTTCACACGGTTAGGTGAACAATTTGTTTAACAATGCAAAAATTGTGAAAAAAAACCAAAGTACAAAAACAAAATATGGGATGTATGGAGATTCACCTTGGGTCATATAGTTGTAGAAAAACCTTGTAGGCCCCATGTCCCCTCTTTTTGTAGTTGCACGGTTTAGGGAAACCGTGAGAGCTAGGATGCACGATTTCTCCTAACCATGCAACCTAGTCATTTCATCGCATTTCGAGGTTTCAAGCTCTAAACCATACCCATACACATTTGAGACCTCCTTGATTATTTAAGGAATCATCTTAAGGGCCATTTTAGGGAATTTAAACAAAAAATAAATGGTATATACCTTTTGGAAAAATCTAGGATGTTACAACCTCCCCTCCTTAAGACATCTGATCCCCTAGTTTCCATTCTATAGATAGTATAATGTATCCTAAGAAGATTTTTGTCTACTGCACATGTACATTGGACTCATGCCCCTAGGTATATTCTTATACGCATCTCTCCTACCATATCACTAGAACTAGATAAACTAACTTGCCTTATAGAGCCTTCGTGCTTTGATCAATGATACATATCAGATGATCCTTGAAGTTTGCATCAACTTCCAGATCAATGTCATCAGGGTCAAATGATTGAGATGAGTTAGGATGTTATAGTCAAAGATAAAATATGTGGAATATTTCATGTAGAAGATATCTTTTGTAGGATAATTCATATGAGGTAACAACAACATATAGGCTACCAGACCTACTATATCTACTATCTCGAATGGGAAGACATATTGAGGTGATATCTTTCCCTATCACTGGATCCATGTATTACCCGATCGAGGTGATACATGCAGAAAGCCTTGATGCCCCACCTCAAACTACATTGGTCTTCAACAATAGTCAGTATAAGACTTCTTCCTAGATTGAGTTGTAACCATATTCTTCTGAATCAACTGATAGTTCTCTAAAGTCTCCTAAATGAGATTTGGATCCAGTAGAGCTACCTCAACTACCTCAATCCACAATAGAGGTGAATGGAAGGATCTAACATAAAGGTCCTCATATAGAGCCATCTACATTTTTTCCTGAAATATTTTCTTGTAGGAAAACACGACCATAGGAATATGATTTTACGCTAAACCTCTTAAATCAAGAATATAAGCTCAAAGAATATCCTCTAACACCTGTATTAGCCACTCGAACTTCGTGTTGGTATAAGGATGATAAGTAGTACTCTAGATCACTTGAAAACACAGTGGCTTCAAAAACCCTTTCTTGAAATGTGATGTAAAGTGGGATTCATGGTCCAAAATGATTGAATTGGGCACAACACGACGTCTCACTAACTTTTAGATGTAAATACTTTTTATCTCATCTATAGAGAATGAATCTTGGATTGGTAGGAAGGGAATGACTTTGGTCAACCTATTGAAGACCACCCATACTACATCCCTACCTCAAGGGGATCTCAACATCTCTTTCATGAAATCCATGGTGACATCATTACATTTACACTTAGGAATAGATAGAGGCTATAGAAGTCCAGTAGGCCATTGTTTATCATCCTTCACCTGTTGATAGGTGGAGCACTGAGTGATAAAGAGTGTTATCTGCCTCTTCATACCTAGCCACCAGTATTGGTGATACATGTATCTGTACATATTGGTAAGTCCAAGATGAACACCCATACAGAGGAATATGAATCTCACATCACCTCTTCACATAGATCTAAAGGGACACACACACACCCACGAAAGAGAAATGCCTAACTCACATCCACAACCCATACAGGTGGTTGGACCCCCCTATGAAACTCTCCCTAAAAATTAGGCCCTAAGAATTTTATTACCGCCTCATTCAAACCCACTCTGGAAGGGAGGATGTAACTATCAAGGATTTTAGGAATATTTGACCATTCTATTCCTGAACATCATGATGCATCCCATATAATAGATCCATAAAGTACAACTCACTGTTGATATTTTTGATGGTTTGCATCTGAGTCATCCGGATCAAAGAATCATCTATGATATTTCACTTACCAACTATTCAATCAAGCTAAAATTTGAATCTTTGTTGGTATTCTACCCACTTTTACTGCCTTATATTCACATCTCACTGTGTGGAGATGTATTTGAGACTTTTGTGATCCATGTGATTGATGAATCTCTAACCCTACAAGTAGTGACTCCAACAACATAACACATGAACCAAGACCCTAGATCAAGTTCATGCTTAGGATAATTTCACTCACGAGTCATTACCTTGTGAGACCCGTACATTACAAACTAATCCCCTTACATCATAACTGTACTCATCCCAGTTCTTGAAGCATCACAATAAATAATATATCTTCTAAACATCATAGGAAGAATCAATATCATTAATTATTTGAGTCTTCCCTTTAACTTCTAAAAATTCATATCACAAGATTCAATCAATTTTAATATCACACCGTTCTTAGTCAACCTGTAAGAGATGGTTCCAGGAATGATAAATCCTATATGAATCACCTAAAATAGCTAGTCATCCCTAAGAAACTCTGTATGTCAAACACATTCTTGTGATGATCCCAAGAAAAATCGATGCTCGCCTTCTCTGGTTCAAATGATATACCTACCTTAGGTATGATATGACCCAACAAGTGAACCTTACTAATCCAAAAATTTGAATTTATTTAACTTTTCATAGAGATGGTCCTCTTTTAGTTTACTATGTTCGATATTAAGATGATTTTCATGGTCGTGTCTAGTGAATGAGTACACTATGATGTCATCTAGACAACTACCACAAAGGAATAAAGATACACATGGAAAACCAAATTTATGAGATCCGTGAAGGCTACCGATGGGTTATTTAGAATGAATGGAACCAAAAGATACTTTTATAAGACATAACTACTCAATAAAATTATACATAGTATTTATTATTTCCCCACACAAACTTTATAGTAGCCCAACCTCAAATAAATCTTTGATAAAATGGTTGCTTCTTAGAGTTGGTAAAGAGGTCTTCTGTACATGGAAGTGGATAACAATTATTTACCATAAGCTAGTTCAGTTAGTGGTAATCCAGCACAATATGAGGATATAATATGCCTTCTTGGATAAAATTATGGCTGAACCCCTTGGTGATGTGTTGGGTCAGATAAAACCTTTAGTCTCTAACTATTCAAGATTCTTCTTGTATTTCTGTAGCTTTGTAGGTTCCATCCTTTATGGAGGAATGAACAATGGTGTTGCACTTGGTATAAGCCCAGTGGGGAACTCAGTATCTTTCTTAGGATGTAATAGAATAAAATATCTTGGGAAGACATCCTTGAAATGATACACAACAGGAGGAAATTACATGATAATTATTCCCTGATCTCTCATAAAGATACTATCCATCTGGACTGTTAATCCGCCAAGCCAAGTATGCTGAAGTCTAGCTCGACTGGCCTGAAGATTCCATTCTCCATTATTGATATACATGTTTTCCTTAGGTGATATGAATGACACATGTTATAAATATAAATCCACCTAGTCTTGATAAGTCACAAGCTAGTATATACCAAGAATGACATTGAGCGAGCCATCTCAAGAATAAAGAAACTCCATAGAAAACGGTTCCCACCAATTTCAAGGGGGAATTCCTTGCACTGAAGTACACCCTTTTATAATAATTCTAATAGCTTGTCAGGGGTCATAACACCAATGGAGTATTCTATAACTTATCCCATACATCCTATAACTATTGTAGATAGAAAAGGGTGCGGTGCACTTGTATCAAATAAAGAAGAAACTAAATTATAGGCTACTAGAATATTACATAAAAGTTTTGATGGACTAGGAATATACACCTATGGATTATGTTGTACAACATAGATATGGAATGAGCTATGACCCTAAGATGCTGCCTGAGTAGCCTGAGAAGGTCTACTTTGCTAATGTTGAATGTCTATAGCCTATCTGCCTAGACCATGACCACCTACTCAGCCTGAATGACAAGTAGAAGACCAACATACTGCATGAAAACGAGTGTATGATCCCAAAAATAAAGGTGGTTATAGAATATAACCCTAATGACTTGGAACTAGAATAAAGTATCAACAAAAGCATTGGAGGTTACCTATCCTGCTGCAAACCTAAAACTCTATAAGGTTCCTCATACACATGGGATTTTCTGGAAAGTCCTGCTACACTGGTGACACACCACAAAGTTGTCAATGCAAGACACATGGATAGTACATCACCCATGTGTACCCTCAATGTATATATTCATACCATTGGATAAAAAAATTCTGTTCCTCTAAGATGAACTTCCCTACTTTACGTCACATGGTTTCCCGATGTTCTTCTCAGTTATGAGAAACAAGTTTTCTATCTCTAAACAACGATCATCAAATATATGTTCACCTGTTAGTGAATCGTATAAGGAATCACATCCTAATATCACCTCACTGTAGTCAGCTCATAAATAGTCAAGGTTGGCCTGAAATATTGAAATTCAATGAAACGATATGAATATTCAATCACTGAAATGCCACCTTACTGAAGGTGCATGAATTTCTGAACATGACCTGTTCTCAGAGTCTGAGGGAAGAATTAGTTCAAGAAGGATATCTAGAAGTCCTCCCAAGGACATACCTTCATATCGAATGGACTAATTTATAATTTTCCACCAATTCTTGGTCGAATCATGCAGCATATATTTCATGAGTCCGATCCTCTGCTCTAGTGGTGTTTTGATATGATTCTCGATTTACACCATATCCAATAACTAAGACTCAACATCCTTAGGCCCTCCATCCCCTAAGAAGGTGGGTGGATACTACTACTGGAACTCATGGGTTATCTCTACCATATAAGTGAAATGTTGAGGAGAACCCTGAACTAATTGAAAAAACAAAAAGAAGATATCATGGAACTAGGCACCAATCCTAGTTGGAGGATCTAGAGGAGGTGCCTAAGGTGGAACAATAAGAGGTATCATGGGTGGCTCGAGTCCTTCCAACATTAAATTGTTCACATTTCCAATTTCATGGAATAAAACATGATGTTATTGTGGTTTCATAGAACTACAAATGAAAAGTTCATGCCTCAAATAGGATTTATAATATAAAGAGAACCCCATAGAGAAAGGACATGTCTAGGGCCTGCCTATAAAAATTCCACAACCCTTAGCCAACTATAAGAGTAGGGTCAGTGTGATAAAAATGATTCAGAAAAGACAAAATTGGGGACAAAAACCACTACCCACTACTAGGTAGGGTCAGGGTCTTGTATTACATACATAAGGGGTCCAGATAAATTTAAAAGGTTAACCATTTTAATTAATTCAAGTAATTAGATTTATTTTATGTGTTTGGATTATATGAATCTCCATCTACAATTTTATAAGCATCCATACAACATATAAATTGGATGGTATTTTCCATTTAATCCTAACCAAATCACTTTCATGACCATGTTATTGAGGTTCTATGGAGCAACATTCCATATTTAGATGCTTAGGGAATCTGCTTTAACTAATTCATGGATAAAATGATAGGTTTAGGAATATGTTTTAACTTCCAATTTTTCTTTCTCAGTCCTATTACAAAATATACATTTAAATCAAATAATAGAAGGAATAACAAGAAAATTTCAAGAATAAATCACATTCAATATAGGGAATGCATGAAAAATATGAAAATATGGCATGGAAGAATGCATGGAATTTTAAATTTTAAGGTGCTATAATGATTCAGGATTCTAATATTCCATCATATCATTAGGCTCAAATAAAAACTATCCCACCAATATATTAACTATGAAAAGAATTTGACTCACCCAATGGTGAGATCTATGAAATTTCAACAATGAAATAAATAATTACATTTACCCATCATAATTTTTTTGGGTTTCCCCTTTACTTGGGGTAGCTACTCCTAGGAATAGGATCATGACCATATTATTATATCATAATCTATAGTATAAACCCAGATATTAAGAAAAAATGAAAATAATATATGATACCACTTTTCAGCATCCCCCCTAATTCCACTTAATGGTGACTCGAGACGGTGGCCACAAACCTCAAGTGCATCTCCTAGAACGCTAGAGGTTACTGACTAGTAGCAAGGGACTGGGGTGTGTCTTCTAGAAGACTATTCCCTAATCAATTGGAGAGGATAATATATATATGTATATATGTTATAATATAATAAAATATATAATAAACATATATATATCAAAAGACAACATAAGAACAATACTGATAAGGAAGATATGCAAGATCAATAAAAAATAAGAGGAAGCAAAGTAAAAACAATACCGATATAGGCGATGAGGATGGAATGTCAGGTACTATACAAGAATGTATATGTAGGGGTAGGGGATACAAGCATATAAAACATGCTAAAAACACACACCAAAGACCAAAAACTGCTAATACTATCATCTCAAGCATAGGTTTGGTCCTCTTACCAAAACTCTATCATAGAACTGAAAGACAAGCATGAGAACCTAGTTGATTCCCTTTATCAATACCTGTAAGCATAAATTAATATTGGGTGCTAACCTTAGTCCAATCAAGTTGCGATATAAATTATTAGTATGCCTCCACCCATTGTGTATAGGCCAATACATATCATTCATTATAAAATAAAGTATACCATCCTAATAAGAAAAGAGAAATAATCAATTAAATTCTTTGCACTGGGTTCCATATAGACACCATTATAATTTCCCTACATCATCCTAATCCGGTGAGTCTAAACCAAGGGAACATGATAGGGTAAATTGAGTTGTATAAAGTGCTAGTGGATGGTCTATCTACAGGCTTGTGATTGGGCTTGGAGGACACTTTTTTATATTCCAAAACGAATAGATCAGTTTTCATTTTGAAATAATTTATTTAACTCTTATTTAATTCAATTTGAAAACCACTTTAGAAAATATAGAGAGACACCCTGATCCTATCCATGGTAATCTGAAGATACTTTCCATGTATCACATGAGGTGATGGGTTTATAACTAATGCCAAGGAGTCCTTCTATGGTGACCCATGGATGAAGTACCACATGTAACTCCATGAACGGTGTGAAAAAATCATGTTGTGACCTCCAATTCCATACTTGGTATCACATAAAGGGGAGTAGGTATCTCTTAAAAAAATATTATAACCATCATGCCTTCAATCCGTTCCAAGGGGTCTCCCCTAGTGAACCAGTGTCACTCGTCTGGAGGTAAGATAGATAAAAGAACGAAAAGCCTATTTTAGGGACATTTGATGTCACCCCAAACATGTTTACAAGGAATTAAAAATTCTAACATAAATTCACGAGAGTCTATCCAAGCAGTCCTTTAGTTGGAAACCGTTGTTTCACCCTAGACACTATAATGAAATCCTCAAAAAAATAAAAAAATATATATAAAATGTCTAACAAAGTGACCATTTCATTTAATTTTGGAATTTATTTGATAGTTATCATATTGTTCAAAGAACTCAATTAATAAACCATTTATGGAACAAGGGGAAATTTCAAATCATTTTCCCAATTCACTTTATCTTGCCAACTCATTTAACGAATAATGGTGTAGGGGTTTAATTCAGGGATCATCACCTAATTCAAATCAATTGACATCTCAATGAATTTTTTTATGAGGTAATAACCCTCAAGGGGAATTAGAAAACATAGAATAAAGGATAAAGGTCCTTTAATGTATAGTACACTCATTTCGGTGTCACAAAATAAGGAAATCAACCCAAAGGGTTGATTATCTACTAGAATAGGTTGACAAAGGCTAGGTAATAAATTAAATTAAATTTAATTTTAAAAATAAGAGGTGACACTAGAAGGGTTCATCTCATAAAATAATGATACATTTTATATAACACGAAGAAAAATGGGAAATGATATATACCACCTACCGTATCTTTATATACCTTCCCTCGATTAGCTTCGACCATTGATTCGAGCTTGTTTGGATGAAATTTAAGAAACTGTCAAATAAAATGAAAATGGGGAAAAAGATATTTCACCCAAATAGGTAACAGATGGGATGAAAAACATGAAATAGAAGGTAGAGGATTCAAAATCTAACCTATAGGTTCTCATTGGATTTGATGATGAATGAAACTAATATTGTATGTAGGATTTAGCTCAATCCCTAGGTTGAAAGGGAGGCGAAGTTTCAAGCATGGGAGGAGGAGAAGAAACCACTATAGGAAGATAGAAAAGAAATAAAATAAACCTAAAACATTAAAGAGGTTAAATTGGTAATTTTGCACTAAAAAAGGTGCATAGTTTGGAAACATGACAAACCATGCTCCAACCAGGTTCTAGTTACTACATCATTGGGGAACTTCGCACGGTTAGCTACACTATTTGTTTAACCATGCTCAAAAATTGAAAAAACCACTATACATAAACTAAATATAGTTCTCATGGTAAGGAACTTTGTGTTGCACAATTTTAGACAAACTATGTATCCCCTAGGTCCCCACTGTCTCTATTAGCATGATTTTCAGAAACTGTTTGAACTGGGCTGTGCAGTTCCTCCAAACCATGCAGCCGAGTCTCTTCTTCCTATTTTGCTGATCCAGGCTATTATTGATCCCTAGACACACCAAATAACTCCTTGAATATTTTATCTATCATCATAATGTAAACTTTATAGAATTTAAATAAAACATAAATGGTCTATACCTTTATGAAAAATATGGGTGTTATATTAAGGGTTAAAAATTCCTAAATCCAATAAAAGATTTCGAAAAATATAATTAATAACCTCAAAATGATTATTAATTAAAACCCTCAATTGAGGTGTCTAGGAAATTGAACTTATGATCATCCCCATTCTTAGAGACCTATTAATGTATCTATAAATCTTAGTATAACCTCATGTGAAAACATCATAAGATCCAAAGTTATCTAAAAAATTACTTTGATACCAACTATATTGACCCAACTTTAAACATTACATAATATTGAGTTTTATTCATGAAATTACTTCCTTTAAAATTGAGGATCTTTTCAGGTTTATATTTTTTGAGAATTTGGCCATAAATAATTCATAACAAAACCATAAATTTAAAAAGTGGATACTGTTTATTAGTATCCAGTTTTCTCATTATATAAAACATTTAAAATTAAGAAATATTTCTTTTCATGTAAAATCTCAATGACTTTCAACATTAATTCTTCCCTTCCCTTAGCCATCCTTAAGCCCTATGATTTTTAAAAAAACTATGGATGAGAACAGAAGATTTGTAAGGGGTATATAAAGAAATCAAAACCATTATTCTAGTGAAATACATGTAATCCCAAGAAAAATCTTTTATTAAAAACATATAATTTTACCCTGAAAGGGAATTATCATTGTTTTTTAAAAAGATAATTCATTGCCATTAAAAAAAATTCCCAGGAAATATAATTAGAAAGAATAGAAATTTCATGTAGGTAGCTTAGGACATCATCTCATAGAAGCCTTATATAACCCTTACAGAACCCATTAAAATTGGAAAAACTATATAAACAACATTCAATATAATTCTTCAGAGAGAATAATCATTACCCAATGCATCAGAGTGATATATGGGAACACCCATATTTTATTCTATAATAGGATCTCCCGATTATATCTAGCTTCACCCATTGTATATAATGTAAAATAATTAAAACATTAATACACAATTTCATCATTTGAAAGATTTTTTTATACTCATATTCAAATCAATTTGTGATATTAAAATTTAATTTTTTTTTTCAAAATTTCATTTCCAATAAATTTTTTAATTATATTTAAAAAAAATTCAATACCAAAATACCCAAAAAATTAATGATTATTTTTCCTTTAAGAAATCATGTAATCATGGAAAATAAT
Source organism: Viscum album (assembly GCA_963277665.1). Taxonomy (NCBI): domain Eukaryota; kingdom Viridiplantae; phylum Streptophyta; class Magnoliopsida; order Santalales; family Viscaceae; genus Viscum; species Viscum album. The sequence continues at coordinate 522,000,819 of OY728141.1, forward strand.
ATAGACATCAAATAAAATCCATGGTGATCTGAATGGTCTTTGTTGTTGTACATTGAAAATAGATCATTTCATTTTTTGTCTGCAAAAATGTTTTGTTTAAAATATGTAAAAAGATTCATTTTGAAAAACAATTAAATATAGTAAAAGCGACATAAAATTAAATTTAAAAATATTTATTTCCACATAAAACATTTAAAAAATCATTTTAAAACATGTACATATAAGAGAAGGAGAGTTTGAAGGAAAACATTAATAGGGGATTTATTTTGAAGAAAAGTACCATATCACTACAGAAATATTAAATAATAATCCACATGAAATAATAAACATAAAAAAATTAAATAAAATTATAATAGATAAATTCATGATATAAAATGTCAAAGGGGATGTATATAAACCTTATAAAATAATAAGGCCATATGAAATAAAAATATGCCTCAACAAAATGAAAATTGTGTTAAGGTCCCCTATATTAAGTTTGAATTGTCACATGTGTATTAATATTAATGAATAATAAAATTATTTTAATTATTTACTTTCATGAGAAACTTTTATATGTTTATCATTAATTTTATTTCACTTATTCAATGTTATAGTCATTTACAAAATCAATTAAGTTTATGTTAGATGTTTTGACCATATACCGAATATTTTTCCAAAATAACTTTTTGTAGGATGACAATGGTCAAAGGGGTCACAATTTAAACATATAAAGAATAATAATCAAGATATTATTATCATATTTGGACATAAATTATAATTTTTAACCCATAATTAATTATGGGTATGAAAAATAAACTAACGTTACAATCCTGGAGATGGTCGGCCGTACGTACGCGTCAATAACATTTTCATTTTTCAATGATCATTATGAAAAAATCTAAGTAATATTTTATATTTAAATAATTATAATAATATCATAAATACCATATTATTTAATTACATATACTTATATATATCATTCTTGTGATGTTGTGATGAAAAAAGGAATCATAACACTTCGTGGAGGTGGTAATCTACACGTCCACGGATGACATTATGAATTGTTTAGAGAGTGAGAAGGTATAAAATAAAATGATATATTGTACTTCCAAAATGATATATATTTAGTTAATATAATAGAAATATAATTTATATTACATATATTCTTTATATTTACCCTCATTACCTTCCTTGTAATGTGTTAGTGAAAAACAAATCACATTGCTTCAAGTGGCGGTTGTCTGCCGTACTCATGAGAAATGTTATGGTATTCCATATGCTATAGAATGTGAAAAGGTATATTTTATATAATTAATATACATGTATAATTATTTTACAAATATTATATATAAATTTTATATCCATCATCATACCCAACCATGAGATGTGGTAATGGAAAAAATGATTGACATCGTTTCCCGAGGCGGTAGTCCACGATACAAACAAATGATGATTTCATAACCCATTTGACAGAAGTGATGATGTTTTTAGGTAATTACCATTTTATAAAAATATACTTGTATATTTATTAAAATGTTATTATTATATCAAAATGTTATAATAGAAATTGATGTAGGCGGAGAAAGAAGTAGAATGAAGATGCTCATTGAAAAATGTTACCTCTTCTTCGAGTATCCTCTGTAGTTTTGCAATAAATAATTCATAAAGTAGATTTATGTAAAAAATAAGGAATATAGGATGAGTGGAAAGAACTTTTAATGATATTTGGGTAGATATTGGCTGAACCAAAGTGCTTTTATGTTGTGAATAAGGGAGGTGAGTGAGTTCCCTTTTATAATTGGGGAGGAGTGAAATTATTTTAAATAATCAGAAGTATTAACGATTAGGAGGTATTCCATTCTTCATGTGCCTCCAAAATAGATTAATAATTTAGGTATGGTTTATGTGGTAGATAAAAACATACACAAAAAAAATTATTGTTATCATGTTATTCCATAGTCTCTAAGTTTACTCAATTTTACCCTTTTAGTTTTTACCACGGTAACTTGTTTTATTATTTAACTAGGTAATTTACCCTTTAAAGATAAAATTAAAATTATTTTTATTATATAATTATTATATATATTAATTCAAAGTTATTAAATAAAAATCCAATATGATTTTAAAATAATTTTAACACAAACACATGTAATGTGTAAAACAATGTTTTAACATTAACCATGGTATTTAATTTTAACTATTTTCTCTAATGATTATTGTAAATAATGACATTGAAATTTTTAGACTATATAGAGTATGATAATTAAAAATATCGAATCTATTTGGATAATTATAATCACAAATATTTAACAGTTTGATTTAAAATTAATTCCATAGACGCAACGAGAATTTTAACATGAATATAATATTATTTATTTAAATAATGTTATATATACCATCCTTGTTATGCATTGATGATAGATGAACCACATTGCTTCATGGAGGTGGTAATCCATACGTACACACAAATAACGTTATCATTTTTCAATGGATGGAAAGGTAAGAGAATAGATAATAATTTATATTTAAATAATTTCAATTATTTCATGAATATCATATATAAAATTTTAATATTTAATTTTAATCAACGGTGAGTAGCGTTGTTGAAAAAAACTACATCGGTTCACGAGGTGGTAGTGTATGATCGAAATAATGATGTAGATACTCAATATACAAGAGTGGGGGGTGAATTGTATACTTTAAAAATTCCTTTAAACAAAGGAAAGAGCTAAGTTTAACAAAGTTAAACTAAGAAAATTCACAACACCTCTAACACCAATTGAAAACTTGAAGAAGGAATGAAGTTATAAACTTCAAGTCCTATGAACTTCCTTAAGAATAGAAATAGATTCCGAAAGTAGGTTCCGGAAATATGGTTTCGGAAATTGAAACTTAACAAAATATTACAATATGAGATTCTACCATAAATCGTATAGAATCTAAATGATACAGAGTACAACTAAGGAAGTATAAGAAAGTTATACTTTCCTTATAATAAAAAATGCAGTGGAAACAAACAAGTAGTAAAACTATAAGTAACAAGATATAAGTCTTTTAACCCAAAGAGAAGGGTATCCAACAACCTTGGATAAAGGTCCCTTGATTTATACTTTCAAGAAAGTCTGTCTTACCCACACCAGGGTAAGCCCTCGATACGAAGATCAGAGTCTCTATCTTGCTATCCCCGCAAGCCCTCAACTTCAAGGTAGTTGGAAACCTCTATCTTCTTCAGCAAGGAAGCCCTCGAACTTCAAGGTAGTTGGTACCTCTGTCTTCCTATCCTCGGAAGTCCTCGAATGTAATCACCAACATTCGGAGTCGCACGAAGAAAAAACTGAACGAGCGGTTCAGTACGCACAAGGCATGAAAAGATTTCTCTCTATAGAAATTACCTTAGCAGCTTGTGGTCTCCAGATAGATCAACTTCTATGTTTCTGTTCTATGTGAGCTCTTTCAAATGAGCTCCTATTTATAGGAAAATTTCCAATGGTCAGCTCCCTTCTCCAACAGTCATATTTTCCATGAAACTCAGAGGGACCAGTACATGTGTAACTCAACCAATGGTTAATTAGAAATATAATAGATGACATCGTTTTATAACAAACTATGTATAACTGAATGTACGACATCGTTTTTAAATGAGGAATATGTAAGTAAAAGCTAATATATATTTTGGAGTGTAAGCAAGTCAAAAGATCGGAGTCTAACCAAAATGAAGTTCGGAGTCTATGTTGAGAAATGTTCGGATTCTGTTTTATAGGAATTCGGAGTCTGGTTTCACCAGAGATCAGATTCTAAACCTGTAGAGTTCGGAGTCGAACTTCTTAAGAGTTCGGAGTCGAACTTCTTAAATGTTCAGAGTCGAACTTCTTAAGAGTTCTAAGATGAACTGCATAAAAGTTCGGAGTCGAACGTCTTAAGAGTTCAGAGTCGAGCTGCTTATAAGTTCAGAGTCGAACTTCTTCAGAGTTCAGAGTCGAACTACTAAAGAGTTCATAGTCAAACTTCTTAAGAGTTCAGAGTCGAACTTCTTCAGGGTTCAGAGTCGAACTGCTTAAGAGTTCGGAGTCGAACTGCTTCAGAGTTCGGAGTCGAACTTATTTAGAGTTCGGAGTCGAACATCTTTAGAGTTTGGAGTCCAGAATTTGGATTAGAACTACATTACAGATCACATCTAGAATTCAGATCCTAAAAACATAATGCTCAAAATCTTTTCATTATATGGATCTGGAAATTTGGTTATGAATCCAGTTTTTGAATTTAAGAATAATATTTCTATGTATAATAAAATCTAGGTTAAGGTAAATTTCCTTAAAGAAGTAAATTTTCCTTATGGGGGTAAAAATAATATTTTCTTAAGTATAAGGTGTTTGTGATTTTCAAAAAAAGAAGGAATGGAAAATTCATAAGGAAAACCTTATTGACTCAACAATATCTCCCTTTTTGGAAAGCACAAACATCCTTTTGAAACAGCATATAAGGATTTTGAAAATTTTTATTAGACTTTGAAAATTAAAACTTATCTCCCTTTGTTCATAGATAGAAGTGAATACAACTAAATCCCCCTTAGGCATTGAAACTCTAAGGATTGTATTCCAGGTTTCCGGAGTAGAGTTTTCATTATTGTAAGAATGAAAAAAAACATTGTAGTGGGAAACTCCCCCTTTCATTAAGGATATTTCTCTTAGAAATTTTTCCTTTCTCCTCCTTAGGAATAGTTCTTTTTCTTTCTCCCCCTTTGTGATTTTCAAAAAGAATTGAAGGGAATGAAAAAAAATCATGCTACCTGAAACATTAGTATATAACAAGATACAAACCAACCATATAACCATTTCATTAGAGTTGGGAAAAAATACAAGGAAATACAACTACAACAAAAGATCGGAGTGGGTTCATTTGTCTTCCTTTTCCTTCGGAATGAGCTGCTTCAACAAGGCTTTGAGTTTCTTCATGTATCTTTGATATTCCTCTTGTTTCCTCTCTAAGGATTTTACCTTTTATTCTTGATCTTTTAAAGCCTCTGCCTGAGCCTCCAAGGCTTCTTTCTGCAACTTCAACAACTCATCTTGCTTTTTCATCTTCTGGTGAAACTCAATCTGTAAATCTATTTCAGTTTTCCAATTTTGAGATACTGAGTTAAGCTTCCCATTCAGATCCCTGACCTGTTAATTCCGGAAATTTTTCTCCTAATTCATCTTCTCAGAAATCTCATTATCCTTTTTATCCTCCATTTCAAAAGCATTTTGAACTTCAGCCTGAAAATTCTAAAAGTGAACTAAATCTTCATCAACTCTCTTAGACCACTTGGTTACTTTACTACAGGACTTTCTATGCATGTCATAACCGATCAGAAAACTTTTCTGTTCAGCTTCCAACTTCACAAACATATCCATTACCATGGATAGAGAATCTTATTTTTGATTCATAGATTGTTGCTGCAACACCCCAACCTTCCACGGTACGTTTCCCTTCAAATAATGCAATAGCGTGTGTTGTACGCAACCTCGAGCTCTAACACACACCACAACTAATTAAACTAGCCGTTGTGAATAGTAAAACCTACTTTTTGAAATTTTATAAATTTTATTTATCAAAATGGACTTCATTTTTGGATTTGGAATATCGAAATTAGCCTATGTTGAATTTTTGGTATTTTTCTGAGAACTTCTAATTTTTTATGAAAAGTGAAAAATACTTAAAAACAAATTTTTTAATCAAAATAATTTATAGTGATAAATTATACTATTTAGTGGGTTTAAATTATAATTAGAATATATTTTTACCATTTTATCCAATGGTGGTCATTAGAATTAATTTAACATTGAAAATGGACATAAACAATTGCCAATCTTTTGATATAAATTGTTTCTTAAAAACACGCTATTTGTTGTGACAACGGGAATTAATTAATGCAACTTATATGTTTGGAATTTTGTAAAATAGACATAATTTTTGAATTCGGAATATCAATTATATCTTAGGGTGAAATTTTGGCTTTGTTCTGAAAAACTTCAATTTTTGATGAATAGTGAAACCACTAAGTGGTAGTTAAATAACTGATTTTTCGTTTAAATGAAATATTACCACTTCTGTGATTAGATTTTCAAAAATACTACATACATGGTTGTCATTAAGAAGTAAAATGTGGTTGAATGAGATTAAAATAATTTTTGATGAATAGTAACTTTTAAGTTCTTAATCGCGATTAGAGGTAATTAGTGTAGTTTAAGGTAAAAATAATGTTTTAACAATATGAGATGAGCTTGACACATATCCTACCTTCATTTGATGTGCCATGGCCGACCAAGAAAATCTATGGGTCAACTTGGGGACCCCATGGAGCCACTTTAGTTGGAAAATGACATAAATACCTTTTATTTAATGTTAAAGTAAAAAATGACACAAACATGAAATGTTTTACTAAAACAATTTTCATATGGGGTTATACAAGTCATATTTTTGACTATAAATAGTCATTGGAAAGATAAAAAGATTTCCGACATCATAGTATTTTTTTTAGAATTTTTAGACATTAGATAAATTAAATTATTTATGACATCATGATGATGCAGCAATGACCTCATTATTTAACGATTTAAATAAAATGCGAAAATAATGCAAAATCCAAGGCTTACACTTTTCCAAAGCCTATTGGATGAGGAGATTTAGAACCCTTATCACCTTATCCACGAATTTTATAAGTGTGGGACCTTTATAATCCGAAAAGCAGTGTATAATAATGTAACATTTCAATCTTTCCAAAAGAGCCCCTCATCTCCTCTTATAAAAGGCCCCCACCTCTACCACCTTATTCACACTTTCAAGCCATTTAGTTCGGCCAACCTCTACCCAAATACTCTCCCAAATTCTCTCCCTTCATCTTCGAAGCTTTACTTTAGTCAGAAAGCCATCCTAAGGAGTCATTTTGATCAAATCAAAAGGAAGAACCCGAAGAAGAGGTATCATTTTCATCACCCTCTTTCAAGTTTCTTTCTTCTTCCACTCCCTCTTTGTTTATTATTTCAATTATAAAATTATAACTCCAGTATCTTATATATACTGTGATGTTATTAAAAATATGGAACAACCATATTCAGTATTCTACCCATCATTTGAATGACATGTCACCATACGTGCGTACGTACAGCTTACCGTCTCCACGTCGTGGTGTAATTGTTATTCAATATATTATTATTTAGATGGGTATAATAATGATATGTAATTCATGTAAATAATAAATATAACATGATAATGATTCTTTATATATGATATAATATCCAATTATATATTATTTTAATATCAAAATAATGATATTGTCGCTCGTGCGTACGTACGGACTACCGTCTCCACGAACGCGATGAGATTCATTCTCCGTCATATCCATTCAAGTATAATTATCATTTGATGATTTAAAAATAATGTTTAAGGACATGATATCATTCTGGATATTAATAAGATACAACCTATCCATGAAAAACACGACTTACGTTACAAAACATATAAAAGAAAACGAGTAAGTTAACACCCGAAACAACGATAAATCTAAGATATTGTTAACAAAGCAATGTTAAAAGATCATATATGATATCATATGAATGTATATGATTCTTGTATAATTTAATAACAATTATTTCACCATTATACAGGAGTTTAACCTACCCCAACCAAGGAAAAGTACAAGGTAAGGGTTTACTTCACAACCTCTTCATTATCCAAGGTTGTTTATACATAATTATCTACTGGGACCTCGTTATCATCCACATCCATGTTTCTTAAAAATGTCTTTCAAAAAATTTTTACTATTAAATGGAAAATGTGTTAAATTCATTTATACCCTTATACGTTTTTGAAAGGAATCTTACCGTCGTTTTCCAAACAATGTACTTTTTGACCTCTTTGACAAATTTAAGGTAAGAATGTTTTTTTTAACTTATACGGCGGGTGCGGCTATTTTCCGCCATTATAACTTCGTCGAAGCTTCCCTAACAAGCTTATAAGAATATCTTCAAAGTAAATGTATTATTTTATAATTATGGGACTTTTAAATGATTTAAAAAAGGAGAGATATTTCTCTCAAATAGCTTTGATTTCATCTATGTCAACATCCTTTGATGGGTTTTAAGTTTAATTGAAATTGATTTTTGATACAAAACTTCCATTGCAAATTTTGTGAAATATTTGACTGTGGATGTGTTATTTTTATACCATCCATAGTTTATGTAGAAATTGTTGACATTTCGTATGCTAGTTTTAATACGAATATTTATGTTATGTTTAAACCTATTCATATGAGGAATGTATTGGACTTAATATGTAACGGGTGGAGCCCGCTATAGCTCCTCGATGCATCGGTAGGTCTCATGAGACAACTAGATGTGGAATAGGCCGAGGCCCTTTCCCGATTTGATTTATGGTTTTGGCCGAGGCCTTAATCATTTTAGACGTCTTGGCCGAGGCCTTGACAAAGTGTTTCAGAATGTCTGGCATTATACATTCCCTCATTATGAAAGTGGTTATTGATATTTCATGTGATTATTCGTCTAGTAGAATATCCATGTGAGTAAGTAATGGCATTATTTTATTTTACTTTTTCCATATTATGCTGAAGTTCAAGTTCAATAAGGCTTTTGTTTTAGTTATACATTGCCTTAAATGCTTATATTTTCTTATGAAAGTTTCCGCTATATTGTTATCCTTACGGAGCATTTGAGCTCACCCCTTTCAATGTTTTATTTTTCCCAAGATGTGAAGAAGTGTATTATGACTGACTTTCAAGAATAGTCAGTGAGGATATGAGTGTGGACTAGGTAGACCATGTTATTATAGTTTTCATTTTTATGATGTAATGTAATGTTTATGAATGTATCTAGTGTTTCCAAGGCTACTAAACTAATCGGTCTTTCGAGACTTGATCTTTTGTGATCATTCCAATGTTATGAAGTAATGCACCGACTCTGGGTAGCTGGGGTCGGGGTGTTACAGTTGGTATCAGAGGCGGTTTAGTACTAACCTTGGAAGCTAGATTTAGATAAACTCTTATTAGAGCACATATACCGCAGATAGACTTTGAGGATTAGTATAGAAGAACTTCCTAGAATTTTGGTATTGTTGAGATGTTGTGAGTTTTCCGAGAAATACATCTCTGTCTGGATACGAGCAGGTAGAGGCGGCTCTGGCACAGATGTACCTAGGGGTAAAACCCGAAAACACCGCTTTGAGCTAGACTCGAACGAGAACTGGTGCATGACAACGGGCCTTGCTGCACTCTTGGTTACGACACTCCCGGGGGATATGCTTTGGATAATTCCCATTTTTTTACAAACCACTATGAAGGGTTACGAGTATATACTTCCTCATAGAAAACATTTTTATAATTATGGATTATATCCATAATTAGTTCAATTTATGTTAAGTGTTTTACAAATATGGAATTATGTATTTTGATTCATGAACTAATCTAGTTTATGCCATTATTTAGAAATGGCGCCTAGTGGAATGAATGGTAACCATATCAATGCACGCACTCCGTGTAGGGATTGCCCTCCTGCTCAAGATAATTATGGTGGAGCTAGTGATACAACTGGTGCTGATCAGCTTCTCATCGTACTGGGACAACTCACGCAGGTTATGAATAACAACCTTACTCGTATGGAGCACCCTGATCCGCAACGTGGAGGATCAATGCTAGACCGTTTCATGAGGCAACAACCACCAACCTTCAATGGGAGTACAAATCCTATAGTAGCTGAGAAATGGATAAATTCCTTAGAGAAAATATTCCATGCCTTGGGGAGTAGTGAAAGGGAGAATGTTGTCATGGCACTTTACCGCCTCACTGGAGATGTCGATCAATGGTGGTCACTAATTCAAAACACAAAGGAAGATGATGAATTAACAAACATGGAATGGAAGGAGTTAAAAGAGCTGTTCTTAGAAAAATACTTTCCTCGAGACCATCAAGCGGATATGGAAAGGCAATTTCTGAGTTTGAGGCAGAAGGAGGATGAGAATGTCGCAAAGTATGAGGCTAACTTTACAAGGTTAGCAAGGTATGCTGCAGATTACATACGTAACCCAAGAAGTAAGACTGATCGTTTCTTTGATGGGTTGAAACCATTTCTCCGTCGAGCTTTAGTATCACAAACCTTCTCTTCATACGAAGGTATTGTCTCGTGCGCTATCATGACGGAAAAGGAATTCTCTAAGTCTTATGACTTTAAATAAAAGCAAGATAAGAAGAGATCCGCTGAAAACTCTGGGAAATGAAATAAGGAAAAAGGGAAGAAGGGTAGAAATGAATTTCCACCCTGTGATAATTGCGGTAGGAAGCACCCTGGTGCCTGTCTAAAAGGAAAAGGAGTATGTTACAAGTGTGGTGAAAAAGGACACCAAGCTCATGAATGAAAGGGAAAGAAAGAGGCTGTCAACGTGGAATTCTATAATTGTAGAGAGAAGGGACATTATGCAAATGAATTTCCTAAGCATCAGGGGAAGTTACCTCAGAAGAGGCCAAGGGATCAGGGCCAGGCTTATGCTATCACTACTGCTGAGGTGGAAGCTCCGAAAGACGTGGTGGCAGGTAATTTAATGGTTTCCTCAAGTTTAGCAAATGCATTACTTGATTCTGGATCATCGCATTGTTTCATATCTTCCCAGTTTGCTAAGAAAATTAGATATTTCCAATTTGATTTAACAAGGGAGTTGTCGGTCAAAACCCCTAAGGGAAGTATTGTTGCAACAAAGTTTTGTCAATTAGTTCCCATTAGAGAACCTAAATGTTCTTTACCTGCTGATCTCATCGTCATACCCATGATTGAATTTGATATAATCCTCGGTATGGATTGGATTTCGGACCATGATGCAAACATTTATTGTAAGAGGAAAGAGGTTACGATTCTTGATGATGATGATAAGGAACACCTTATCTTTAGAGCCGAATCGTCGCCACATAATTCTTATCTAGATCCACCCCCAGTAGCTCAACTAAATTCAATTATTGGGGAGGAAGAGAAGGAAATTACTGATGGTGATGAAAGGAATATTCAAATAGAGGATGTACCTATTGTGAGAGAATATGTTGATGTGTTTCCGGAAGATTTACCTGGACATCCTCCAGAACGAGAAGTTGAGTTTTCCATTGATTTAATTCCTGGATCAAGGCCCATATCAAAGACCCCTTATAGAATTGCCACTGTGGAATTAGTTGAACTAAAGAAACAACTAGAGGAATTGAGTAATAAGGGATTTATTCGCCCTTGTGTTTCTCCTTGGGGAGCCCCTGTTCTTTTTGTTAAGAAGAAATATGGATCTATGAGGTTGTGCATTGACTATAGGGAGATCAATGCTATAACAATAAAGAACAAGTATCCTCTACCTTGCATTGATGATTTGTTTGACCAACTGCATGGAGCTCAATACTTTTCAATGATTGACCTTCGGTCTGGATACCATCAGTTGTGTGTGAAGAAGGAAGACGTTCCAAAGACAGCATTTCGAACATGGTACGGGCATTACGAGTTTACAGTAATGCCTTTTGGATTGACTAATGCACCCTCTGTTTTCATGGATCTAATGAATAGAGTTTTCAAGGAATATCTTGATGACTTTGTAGTGGTATTTATTGATGATATCTTGGTATACTCCAAAAGCCACGAAGATCATGAAAATCACTTACGCATTATCCTAAAGACTCTTAGAAGACATGAATTATATGGGAAATTTAGAAAGTGTGAATTCTGGCTTCATGAGATTTCTTTTCTTGGCCATATTGTCTCTAAGGATGAAATTTCCGTTGATCCTTCTAAAACCAAGGCAATCCAAGAATGGCCAGCACCGACAAGTATAACTGAGGTACGCAGTTTTATTGGTTTAGCAGGTTATTATCGACGTTTCGTCCAGAATTTTTCTAGATTAGCTAACCCATTGACAAAGCTCACACGTAAAGGGATTAAATTTGTCTGGAAAAAAGTGTGTGAAGAATGATTTGATGAACTAAAGAGAAGATTAGTCAATGACCCTGTATTGACTCTACCATCGGGGAATGATGGGTTTGTTATTTATAGTGATGCATCGAAGAAAGGACTTGGTTGTGTCCTTATGCAGAATGATAAGGTCATTGCCTATGCATCATGACAGCTAAAAATTCATGAGCAAAACTATCCTACTCATGATCTTGAGTTAGCAGCTGTGATCTTTGCTTTAAAGATATGGAGACATTACCTCTATGGTGAAAAATGTGAGATTTATACTGATCACAAGAGTTTGAAGTATATTTTCACACAAAAAGAACTCAACATGAGGCAAAGGCGATGGATTGAACTACTCAAGGATTATGATTGCACGATACATTACCACCCGGGGAAGGCAAACAAGGTGGAAGATGCTTTGAGTAGAAAAGACCATGGAGTTTTGAATGTGATGAGAATTGAAAGGGATCCAATTTTCTTGGATATAGTGAAGATGGACATGGGAATAACTAGGGAAGGTGAAACATCAATTCTTTTTCAAATGGTTGCCAAACCATCATTAATAGAAAGGATTAAGAGTTCTCAGACCAATGATGAAGAATTTCAGAAGAAGATTAAAGATGTGAATGATGGAAGATTGAGGGACTTTGTGTATAAGGATGGAATTTTGAAATTCAGGAAGAGACTTTGTGTTCCCGATATACCTGATCTAAAAAGGGAATTGCTGGATGATGCTCATAGTTCCAATTTCTCTATACACCCTGGGAGCACCAAAATGTATAGATATTTGAAGGAACATTTTTGTTGGGACAATATGAAGAGGGAGATTGCTGATTTTGTGTCGAGGTGTATGGTTTGTCAACAAGTGAAAGCCGGAAGGCAACATCCTGGTGGAGTATTGCAACCTCTTCCCATACCTGAGTGGAAATGGGATAATATTACGATGGACTTTGTCATGGGACTACCAAAGACTCCTAGAAGGAATGATGCAATATGGGTCATTGTTGATCGTCTTACTAAGTTAGCACATTTTCTGGCTATACGAAAGGATCTACCACTTGAACGTCTAGCAAGATTATATATTAATGAAGTTGTAAGACTTCATGGAGTACCCCTATCGATTGTTTCTGATCGTGATCCTCGTTTTACTTCAAGATTCTGGAAAAGTCTTCAAAAGGCCTTGGATACTTAACTTTGTTTGAGCACTGCCTATCACCCTCAAACAGATGGACAATCAGAACGGACTATTCAAACCTTAGAAGACATGTTGAGATCATGCTCTCTTGACTTTCAGGGTATGTGGGATCAATACTTACCACTGGTAGAATTTTCCTATAACAATAGCTTCCATTCAAGAATTCAGATGGAATCTTATGAAGCGTTATACGGAAAGAGATGTCGTACACCAACCTGTTGGGATGACGTTGGTGAAAGAAAACTTGTGGGACCAGAACTGGTGGAAGAAACAATGGAAAAGGTGAAGGTAATCCAAAACCACATCAAATCAGTTCAAAGTAGGCAGAAGAGCTATGCCGATAACAGAAGAAAGGTTTTGGAATTTCAGGTGGGAGATCATGTTTTCCTAAATGTATCTCCATGGAAGGGAGTTATACGTTTTGGTAAGAAGGGTAAGTTGAGTCCCAGGTACATCAGACCTTTCGAAATTCTAGATCGTATTGGGGTTGTAGCTTATCGTTTGGCGATGCCGCCAAATCTCTCCAAAGTTCACGATGTTTTCCACATATCGCTATTGAGAAAATACATGCCCGACCGAACACATGTACTTACCTATGAGGAATTAGAACTGAAACCCGATCTATCTTATTGCGAGGAGCCCATCAGAATTCTTGATGTGAGGGAGGAGGTGCTGAGAAACCGGACGACTCGTCTGGTAAAGGTTTTGTGGAGAAATCATAAAATGGAAGAGGCAACGTGGGAACCTGAGGAACTTATGATGAAGAACCACCCGAGTGTTTTTATGCAGTAATACCCTAGAAATTGCGAGGACACAATTATTTGAAGGAGGGGAGAATGTAACACCCCAACCTTCCACGGTACGTTTCCCTTCGAATAATGCAATATCGTGTGTTGTACGCAACCTCGAGCTCTAACACACACCACAACTAATTAAACTAGCCTTTGTGAATAGTAATACCTACTTTTTGAAATTTTATAAATTTTATTTATCAAAATGTACTTCATTTTTGGATTCGGAATATCGAAATTAGCCTATGTTGAATTTTTGGTATTTTTCTGAGAACTTCTAATTTTTTATGAAAAGTTAAAAATACTTAAAAACAAATTTTTTAATAAAAATCATTTATAGTGATAAATTATACTATTTAGTGGGTTTAAAGTATAATTAGAATATATTTTTACCATTTTATCCAATGGTGGTCATTAGAATTAATTTAACATTGAAAATGGACATAAACAATTGCCAATCTTTTGATATAAATTGTTTCTTAAAAACACGCTATTTGTTGTGACAGCGGGAATTAATTATAAAATTAATTAATTCAACTTATATGTTTGTAATTTTTTAAAATATACATCATTTTTTAATTTGGAATATCAATTATAGCTTAGGGTGAAATTTTGGCATTGTTCTGAAAAACTTCAATTTTTGATGAATAGTGAAACCACTAAGTGGTAGTTAAATAACTGATTTTTCGTTTAAATGAAATATTACCACTTCTGTGATTTGATTTTCAAAAATCTGACATACATGGTTGTCATTAAGAAGTAAAATTTGGTTGAATGAGATTAAAATATTTTTGGTGAATAGTAACTTTTAAGTTCTTAATCGCGATTAGAGGTAATTAGTGTAGTTTAAGGTAAAAATAATGTTTTAATAATATGAGATGAGCTTGACACATGTCCTACCCTCATTGGATGTGCCATGGACGACCGAGACAATCCATGGGTCAACTTGGGGACCCCATGGAGCCACTTTAGTTGGAAAATGACATAAATACCTTTTATTTAATGTTAAAGTAAAAAATGACACAAACATGAAATGTTTTACTAAAAAAATATTTATATGGGGTTATACAAGTCATTTTTTTGACTATAAATTGTCATTGGAAATCTAAAAAGATTTCCGACATCATAGTATTTTTTTTAGAATTTTTAAACAGTATATAAATTAAATTATTTATGACATCATGATGATGCTGCGATGACCTCATTATTTAACGATTTAAATAAAATGAGAAGATAATGAAAAATACAAGGCTTACACTTGTCCAAAGCCTATTTGATGAGGATATTTAGAACCCTTATCACCTTATCCACTAATTGTATAAGTGTGGGACCTTTATAATCCTAAAAGCATTGTATAATAATGTAACATTTCAATCTTTCCAAAAGATCCCCTCCTCTACTCTTATAAAAGGCCCCCACCTCTACCACCTTATTCACACTTTCAATCCTTTTGGTTCGGCCAACCTCTGCCCAAATACTCTCCCAACTTCTCTCCCTTCATCCTAGAAGCTTTACTTTAGTCAGAAATCCATCCTAAGGAGTCCTTTTGATCAAATCAAAAGGAAGAACCCGAAGAAGAGGTAACATTTTCATCACCCTCTTTCAAGTTTCTTTCTTCTTCCACTCCATCTTTGTTTATTATTTCAATTATAAAATTATAACTCCAGTATATTCTATATAATGTGATGTTATTATAAATATGGAACAACCATATTCAGTAATCTACCCATCATTTGAATGACATGTAACCATACGTGCGTACGTACGACTTACCGTCTCCACGTCGTGGTGTAATTGGTATTCAATATATTATTATTTAGATGGGTATAATAATGATATGTAATTCATCTAAATAATAAATATAACATGATAATGATTCTGTATATATGATATAATATCCAATTATATATTATTTTAATATCAAAATAATGATATTGTCGCTCGTGCGTACGTACGGACTACCGTCTCCACGAACGCGATGAGATTCATTCTCCGTCGTATCCATTCAAGTATAATTATCATTTGATGATTTAAAAATAATGTTTAAGGACATGATATCATTCTGGATATGAATAAGATACAACCTATCCATGAAAAACACGAATTACGTAACAAAACATATAAAAGAAAACGAGTAAGTTAACACACGAAACAACGATAAATCTAAGATATTGTTAACAAAGAAATGTTAAAAGATCATATATGATATCATATGAATGTATATGATTCTTGTATAATTTAATAACAATTACTTCACCATTATAAAGGAGGTTAACCTACCCCAACCAAGGAAAAGTACAAGGTAAGGGTTTACTTCACAACCTCTTCATTATCCAAGGTTGTTTATACATAATTATCTACTGGGACCTCGTTATCATCCACATCCATGTTTCTGAAAAATGTCTTTCAAAACATTTTTACTATTAAATGGAAAATGTGTTAAAGTCATTTATACCCTTATACGTTTTTGAAAGGAATCTTACCGTCGTTTTCCAAACAATGTACTTTTTGACCTCTTTGACAAATTTAAGGTATGAATGTTTTTTTAACTTATACGGCGGGTGCGGCTATTTTCTGCCATTATAACTTCGTCGAAGCTTCCCTAACAAGCTTATAAGAATATCTTCAAAGTAAATGTATTATTTTATAATTATGGGAATTTTAAATGATTTCAAAAAGGAGAGATATTTCTCTCAAATAGCTTTGATTTAATCCATGTCAACATCCTTTGATGGGTTTTAAGTTTAACTGAAATTGATTTATGATACAAAACTTCCATTGAACATTTTGTGAAATATTTGACTGTGGGTGTGTTATTTTTATACCATCCATAGTTTATGGAGAAATTGTTGACATTTCGTATGCTAGTTTTAATACGAATATTTATGTTATGTTTAAACCTATTCATATGAGGAATGTATTGGACTTAATATGTGACGAGTGGAGCCCGCTATAGCTCCTCGATGCATCGGTAGGTATCATGAGACAACTAGACGTGGAATAGGCCGATGCCCTTTCCCAATTTGATTTATGGTTTTGGCCGAGGCCTTAATCATTTTAGACGTCTTGGCCGAGGCCTTGACAAAGTGTTTCAGAATGTCTAGAATTATACATTCCCTCATTATGAAAGTGGTTATTGATATTTTACGTGATTATTCGTCTAGTAGAATATCCATGTGAGTAAGTAATGACATTATTTTATTTTACTTTTGCCATATTATGCTGAATTTAAAGTTCAATAAGCCTTTTGTTTTAGTTATACATTTCCTTAAATGCTTATGTTTTCTTATGAAAGTTTCCGCTATATTGTTATCCTTACGGAGCATTTGAGCTCACCCCTTTCAATGTTTTATTTTTCCCAGGATGTGAAGAAGTGTATTATGACTGACTTGCAAGAATAGTCAGTGAGGATATGAGTGTGGACTAGGGAGACCATGTTATTGTAGTTTTCATTTTTATGATGTAATGTAATGTTTATGAATGTATCTAGTGTTTCCAAGGCTACTAAACTAATCGGTCTTTCGAGACTTGATCTTTTGTGATCATGCCAATGTTATGAAGTAATGCACCGACTCTGGGTAGCTGGGGTCGGGGCGTTACAGTAGCAGCAACTGGCATCTAGAATCTATTGTTGGAAGAATCAGAATTTTGTCCACCAATTTTCTTAGAGATTGAACCACAAAATCATGCCCATGGGATAATGATTCCGAATCAGAAACTTCTTTTTGTGATTCTTCTTCTTCAACTAGCATCAGCTTCCTTCTAGAGGAACCACCAACCTCTTTCTTTCTGATGACATCTTTAATAGGTCTCCATGAGAGTTTGCTTCCCTTTATCAGCTCTCAGAACAGTTTCCTTATTAAGGGATACTTCCTCGGATTTAGAAACTTGAACGATATGATCTTCATCTAGTTTCTGTCTTTCTTGACCTTCCTCAAGAAAATTCCTCTCATAGGATTCTTCTTCATCATACATCACATTTTCTTCTTCTTCTGGATGTTTCTTTCTATCTTCCTCATCTCCCTTGCCTGAGGTAACTATCTTTGCGGATTCAGCCTTATCTTTGTAGTCCTGTAATTTCTTGATCAAGGTATCCAGATCTTCACTCTCTTCTTCTTATTCTTCTTCTTCTTCCTTTGCTGCTTCAGAAACTTCCTTCTCAGCTTCTACAACTATTCCTTTACCCTTGTCCTTTTTCGGAGTGACATGGTTATTCTCTGGAGTTTCTGGTAAAGAAGGTTCAACACCGAAAGTTTCCGGAACTGGAAGCCTTTTGGAAGCCAACTCTGTATCTTTTAGCAAAGATCACACTAGTTCAGCTTCAGACATCTTCTTTTTCAATTTCTTTTCCTTCGCTTGTCTCTCTAGCTCCTCAACAGATTTTTCATTGAATTACTTAGCCTCAGTAGGGTCCAGTACGAATTGAGGATCCCCTTCCTTCCTCATTTATTTATCTTTCCTCCGCTTTGCTTCTACTTCATCTGTATAGGTTTTCTGCTTCTTCGGCTTGGGTGGTGTGGATTCAGTTTCCTTAGGCTGAGGAAATTCTTCATCAGAAACTAATTCTTTATCCTTTCTCTTCTTCCTTTGATTTTTTGATGGTTTCGGAGATTGTTTTTCTTTTTTAGCTATTTCAAATTCCTCCACGGATAGGGGGTAAAATTCTCCTGATTCACTAGAAAATCCCATCTTCATTCTCTTAAGCATATCATCACTGACAAGCATGAGCTTGCAATTCCGGATCTTTGATTTGAAGGCAACTTTGAAAGATTCTAAGCATCGAACAATCAACTTAGATAGTAAGGCAGAAAACATCATAATCTGAGCTCTCAGATTTCCTTCTTTGATATTCTTGATCGTAACCAAGACATGCCTTATTAGATTTATCTTTCTTAGATTTACCAAAAAATCTAAGACATAGATATCACCCTTCTTCAGATTTTCTTTATCTCCTCTTCTCGGAACCAGAAAACCTTGCACCCATAGTTGAAGTATTCTATTATTCGGAGTGAGCCGAGAAATCTTAGTTGTTGAATCATCCTTAAGCCCAAGACACTTCCTTATCCTTATCCTTATTGAAACTTCCTTGCACATCGGGAAGTTTGTGAGAACAGAATTCAGCTTCCCCCTCATATGCTATACCAACCAGGCTTGCTGCCTTAATGTAAGAATGATTATAAGTCTTCACATAAGACTTGAAAGAAAACCTTTCTCTACCATTTTCCACCATGAAGGAAACAGTCTCATAAAACTCTATCAACATGTTGGTATAAACCGGATCCTGTTTATCTGGTTTTGCTATGCATACATCTTCCCATCCATTCAGTCTAATATTCATCGAAATAAGAGAATCATGCTTATAAATATCCGGATGAACTAACCTTTCCCTGTAAACTAACCACTTTGAAATTGGTTTGATAGTTGACATATCTTGAGAGGTTTCTTCAACAGACATTCGGAATGAAATAAACTGTAAGATTTGGATTGGCTTCACAAGGTTTGGAACCTACCTTAAGAGAAGCAGCAGTGCTTTGAGATGCAAAAGCTTGAAAAACCGATGTGGGACGAGTCTCGGGGTCCCCTTTATATAGGCAATGAATTTGACCATTGGTCTTCCAAAATCCATCTAATGGATGAAAAAGCTCTGATCTGATCTGACGGTTGAGAATAATCCCTCAAGGAAAATTTGACTCCGATCTTTTGAGGTTTTTAAGGAAAACATTCGGATTTGAGGAAAAACTAGAATCCGAACTTTTTAAAAACAAGGAAAATACCAGTAAGAAAAAATTTTATTACAAAACTATAAGTAAAAAATCACAACTTACGGATTAACAAGAAATATTATTCGTAATTGGTAATATTATTCTTAATGGAAAAAAACTTCATTACGAAAGTTGCAGTACGAAAACCTTGTTACGAAAACCCCAGTCTAAAAATATCCATTTCGAAAATTATCAGTACGGAAATTCCATTTTGGAAGTCTTCAGTACGAAGAATTTCATTCCGGAAGTTCTCATTCTGAGAATTTCAGTCCAGAAAATTTCAGTTCCGGAAATTCCCATTCCAGAAATTTTAGTTTCATAAATTTCCATTCCAGAAGTTCAGTTCCGAAAGTTTTTTTTAAAAAAAAACTCTAACAACCAAATTTACTCCCCCCTATGAAGAGGAGTTTATTACTGTTAGGAGAATTTTTCAACAAGAAGTTATTGAAGAATGACTACCTTACAGTTATCATTCCTAACTTTTTTTTAATGTATTCAAATCTATCGGAGGGTAATGATTTTGTGAAAATATCAGCAAGTTGATCTCGCGTTCCGATAAATTGAAGAATAATATCTCCTTTTTGTGTGTGATCCCTAAGAAAGTGATGCCTAATATATATGTGTTTTAAACGAGTGTGATGTGTAGGGTTCTTACTTAAGGCAATAGCACTTGTGTTATCACACAAAATTTGAGTTTTAGTAAAGCTGAAGCCATAGTCTTTGAGTGTGTGTTGCATCCACAATACTTGAGCACAACAACTTCCAACTGCTACATATTCGGCTTTAGCAGTGGAAAGTGCTATAGAATGTTGCTTCTTGCAGGACCAAGAAACTAATGAATCTCCTAAGAAATGACAAGTTCCGAATGTACTTTTTCTATCCATTCTACATCCACCAAAGTTAGCATCAGAAAAGATTTTTAGAATAAAATCATCTCTAGAAGTATAAAACAATCCTAGATCCATGGTTCCGTTAAGGTAGCGAAAAATTATTTTTACTTCATTTAAGTGAGATTCCCTAGGATTGGATTAATATCTTGCACATAAGCATACTGAGAACATTAAGTCTGGTCGACTAGCTTTCAAGTAAAGTAAACTTCCTATCATACCTCTAAAAGATGTTGGATCTACTGGTTTCCCAGCTTCATCAAGATCTAAAGTGTTTGAGGTACCAATAGGAGTACTTATACTCTTAGTATTGTTATAACCATACTTTTTGAGAAGAACTTTAATATACTTATGTTGAGATATGTAGGTTCCTTTTGGTTTTTGGAAAATTTGAAAACCAAGGAAAAATGTTAACCCACCCATCATACTCATTTCGAACTCAGATTTCATTAGACTTGCAAAGGAGTCGATTAAAGATTGCTGAGTTGAACCAAATATGATGTCATCAACATAAATTTGAACAATCAAAATATATTTATTATCTTTATTTATAAAAAGGGTTGGATATGCATTTCCCTTAACATAGTTGTTTTGAAGAAAAAATACAGTGAGTCTATCATACCAGGCTCGTGGGGATTGTTTAAGACCATACAAAGCTTTGGTAAGTCTAAAAACATGATCAAGATGTTTTGTATCTTCAAATCCAGGAGGTTGTTCAACAAAAACTTCCTCTTGGACATAACCATTAAGAAAAGCACATTTGACATCCATTTTAAAAAGTTTAAAATTAAATAATGCTGCAAGGGCAAGTAAGATACAGATAGATTCAAGTCTAGCTACATGAGCATAGGTTTCTTCATAGTCTATTCCCTCTTGCTGATTATAGCCTTTAGAAACAAGTCTATCTTTATTTCTTACTATGACTCCATTTTCATCACATTTGTTTCTGAAGACCCACTTTACTCCAATAACAGAAGTTTCCTTAGGTCTTTCAACCAAGATCCAGACTTTGTTTCTTTCAAATTCATCTAGTTCATCTTGCATAGCTTTGATCCAATCATCCTCACCTAAAGCTTCATCAGTGCTTTTTTGGTTCTAATTGGGAAATAAATTCTAGATGTTCTATTTCATTTATTAAGGAACTTCTAGTTATTACAGGTTTATTTACATTACCAATGATACTATCACTGGGATGATTCTTAAGAAACACCTGATTTGGGTTTTGTAAAACCTGTTCATCAACATAGGGTAGAAAATATTCTGGAGTAAATGTTTCAGAAGTATCTTCTTGAACATTTTCCTTATCAGGAGGTTCTTCTATCAAAGATTGATAATCAGTTTTTGAAAACACATCTTAGGATGTAGGTTGGGATGGTTTAAAAACAAAAGGATCTGACTCATCAAATTTTGCGTGCCCTGTTTCTTCAACAATACAAGAATTTTTATTGAAAACTCTATATTCCTTAGAAGTTGTGGAGTAGCCTAGGAAAATCCCTTCATCAGATTTTGGTTTGAATTTATGTATGTTATCTTTAGTATTCAGAATGAATACTTTGCAACCAAAAACCTTGAAGTAGGAAAGTCTTGGTTTTCTACCATTCCATAACTCATAAGTATTTTTATTAAGAAAGGTCTAATCAAAACTCGATTTATAGTATAGAAAGTAGTACTTATAGCTTCAGCCCAGAAATGTCTAGCTATAGAATATTCACTCAACATGGTTCTAGTTATCTCTTGAAGAATTCTATTTCTTCTTTACACTACACCATTCTTCTGAGGAGTTCTAGGTGCACAAAAAATGTGAGTAATACCTTTTTTACTACAAAGAGTTTCAAAATCAGAATTTTGAAATTCTCCTCCATGATCACTATGAATATTTTTCAATGGAAGGTTTTTATCATTAATAACTTGAGCTCTAAAACTTTTGAAATAAGAAAAAGATTCAGAATTCTTTTCTAGAAATTAGACCCAGGTAAATCTAGTGTAATCATCAACAAGAACAAACACATAGTATTTGCCTCCAATACTTCCAGTTTGTGTTGGACGAAAAAGATCCATGTGCATAAACTGTAATGCATCAGTTTTCAAGACTTCACCGATAGATTTAAAACTAGATTTATGTTTCTTTCCATATTGACAAGGAGCACAAACTTTATAAGAATCAAATCTTAGCTCTGGTAGATCCTTAACTAGTTTCTTTTTATAGAGTTTGCATAAGTTCCTAAGATTACATTGACCTAGTCTTCTATTCCATAATCAGGAATGATCTTCCATTGCACTTAGGCAAGGTAAATCTTAACTCCTGAGGTCTTCTAGGTTCAATGTGTAGACATTCTCTTGCCTATTGGCTGAGAGAATAAATTCTTCCTTGGAATTGTGAACTAAACACTTATCATTCCTGAAATTCACAAGGTATCTTTCATCACATAACTGACTTATGCTAATGAGGTTGTGCTTATAACCCTTAACAAATAGAACATTTGAAACTAAGGTTTTACCAAGAAGAACAATATTACCAATACCAACAATTTCTCCCTTAGAATTATCTCCGAAAGTTACCTTTCCTCCTTTCGTTTTGATAATCTTTTCAAAATAGCTTTTGTAACCAGTCATGTGCCGGGAACATCCACTATCCATGTACCACGTTTTGTTGTTGGTATTATCTTTGTTTTCCCGAAAACAAGAAGAAAATTAGACTTTCGGAATCCAAACCTTCTTGGATCCGAGATTTCCAGACAACAAAATTTTAGGAACCCACATCTTCTTTGAGAAATAAGCTTTATGAAAACCTAACGATTGGGTTTTGTTTAAGGAACAATTATTTTCCCAATGACCACCACATTGACACTTGGTAAAAAATGGGGCACTTCGAGGAACAAAATAATTGTTACTAAAAATTGGTTTTGCATGGGTATAACCAAATCCGGATTTATTTCTTAAAGGTCGTATTTGGGAATACATTTTATCAAAATTTTCCTTACCATAGGTAAAGTTTGATAAACACTTATTTAAGGAAAAAATTTTGAACTTGAGTTTTATAACCAAGTTTTTATCTTCAAAATCATTATATTTAGAACTATATCTAGGCTCGAAAACATTTTTCGTAGAAATTACTTTTTCGAACTGTTTAGCAAGTTTTTTCTTCTCAGAACTTACTTCCTCAAGATTTTTTGAGATACTTTCAAAATCATCATTTTTACTATCAAGATCTTTAGAAAGATCTGATATTTCTTTTGTAAGAATAGAATTCCTAGAGTTTGCTTTATTAAGTGTTTTATTGAGTTTAGAATTCTCAATCTCAAGAAGTTCAGCAAACCTAGAAACTTCTTCATAAGTAGGTAAAGTATTTTCTTCATCAGAAGAGGATTATTCATTAGAAGAGTTATAATATTTAAAATCAATAGAATTTTAAGATATATTGGTCAATGATTCAGTATTTCATACCTTAGCCATAAAACAGTGATTGTCAATAGGTAATCTGGCTATAAGACCAAGATTCTTCTGTCCTGAAGATTCATAATCAGAAGATTCATCTGAAGAGTCACCACCACTGAAACTCCAGGTATCATTAGCTTTCAAAACTTTCTTAGCATTGGCTTTATAATACTTCTTTCTGTTCCTGTCCGAATTCCTTTCTTTCCTTTCTTTCTTTTTATGCAAAGGGAAATCTGGTATAATATGTCCAGCTCTCTTGCATTCATAAAAAGTGACTTCTCCATCTTTTCTATCTTTCCTTTCCTTTTTCTTATACTTGGATTGTAAACTTTTTTGGCCAGCTATCTTGTTCATCCTTCAAGAAAGATTTGCTAACTAATTTTCAGAGATTTCACTCTCACTAGATTCAGATTGGAAAAAAACATTCTTAGACTTGGATCTGGTTACTCTCTCTGGAGTCTTAGTTTTCATCTTATTTGATGTTTTTGTAAAAGCAACAATACCATTCCCATTCTTCTTTTTGATGTTGTTAGCATCTCTCTTCATTCTTGTCTCATGTTGTAGAAGAGTTCCAAATAGCTCATCCAGAGAAATTTGAGTAACCTTCGTGTTCTCATCTATAGCAGTTCTTTTGGATTCCCACTCATTGGGCATAATATCAATTATCTTATCCACAAGTGCTTCATCATCTAAACCTTTTTCTCCCATATACTGTAAGTTGTTGACTATAGTCATAAATCTCTGTTGAACTTTACAAATTGGTTCACCATACAGAAAGTTGAAGCCATGATATTCAGCTCTAAGCATAGCTCTCCTAGTCTCAATCACTTTAGAAGTTCCAAAGTGTGTAACCTATAACTTCTTCTAGATACAATTAGCTGCTTCACAAGAACAAATTTGGCTATATATTTTTCTAGTCATTGAACATAGTAGAGTATTGCGTACCATATAATTGAGTTGATACTCTTGATTTTCCTGGTTAGTGAAAGTTCTAACTTCCTTATCAAGAATTTTATAATCACCTGTAAGCATAACAAAGTTGTCTACTCCAGTATTGACAACGAAAGAATTCATTGTATCTCTCCAGTACTCATAGTCATTACCATCAAATATTGGTGGTCTTGTAGGATTTAAATTATCAATGGAACCAACATTGATTCCTGCCATACTTAAAACAACCTTCGGTACACAAACTTGTTAGTAGAAAAAGTTTTTAATCACAAAGTTCGGAATGAAAAAGTTCGGAATGAGCAATTAAGAAAAACAAGAAAAACTTATACATGAGTATAAGTATTTCAGAGACCTCCTCTGATACCAATTGTAGGATCGAAATAATGATGTAGATGTTCAATGTACAAGAGGGGGGGGGGGTGAATTGTATACTTTAAAAATTCCTTTAAACAAAGGAAAGAGATAAGTTTAACAAATTAAACTAAGAAAATTCACAACACCTCTAACACCAATTGAAAACTTGAAAAAGGAATGAAGTTATAAACTTCAAGTCCTATGAACTTCTTTAAGACTGGAAAGAGATTCCAAAAGTAGGTTCCAGAATTATGGTTTCGGAAATTGAAAATTAACAAAATATTACAATATGAGATTCTACCTTAAAGCGTATAGAATTTAAATGAAACAGAGTACATTTAAGGAAGTATAAGAAAGTTATACTTTCCTTATAATACAAAATGTAGCGAAAACAAACAAGTAGTAAAACTACAAGTAACAAGATATAAGTCTTTTAACCCAAAGAGAAGGGTATCCAACAACCTGGGATAAAGGTCACTTGATTTATACTTTCAATCAAGTATATCTTACCCACACCAGGGTAAGCCCTCGATACGAAGATCAGAGTCTTTGTCTTGATATCCCCGCAAGCCCTCAACTTCAAGGTAGTTGGAAACCTCTGTCTTCCTCAGCAAGGAAGCCCTCGAACATCAAGGTAGTCGGCACCTCTGTCTTCCTATCCCCAGAAGTCCTCGAATGTAATCACCAACATTCGGAGTCGCACGAAGCAAAAACTGAACGAGCAGTTCAGTACACACAAGGCATGAAAAGCTTTCTCTCTCTTGAAATCACCTTAGCAGTGTGTGGTCTCTAGATCGATCAACTTATATGTTGTTGTTCCATGTGAGCTCTTTCAAATGAGCTCCTATTTATAGGCAAATTTCCAAGGGTCATCTCCCTTCTCCAATGGTCATATTTTCCATGAAACTCGGAGGGACTTGTACATGTGTAACTCAACCAACGGTTAATTAGAAACAGAATAGATGACATCGTTTTATAACAAACTATGTATAACTGAATGTACGACATCATTTTGAAATGATGCATATGTAAGTAAAAGATAATCAATATTTTGGAGTGTAAGCAAGTCAAAAGTTCGGAGTCTAACCAAAATGAAGTTCGGAGTCTATGTTAAGAAATGTTCAGATTCTATTTTATAGGAATTCAGAGTCTGGTTTCACCAGAGATCAGATTCTGAACCTGTTGAGTTCGGACTCGAACTTCTTAAGAGTTCGGAGGTGAACTTATTAAAAGTTCGGAGTCGAACTTCTTAAGAGTTCGAAGTCGAGCTGCTTAAAAGTTCAGTGTCGAACTTCTTAAGAGTTCAGAGTTAAACTTCTTAAATGTTCGGAGTCGAACTTCATCAGAGTTTGGAGTCGAACTACTAAAGAGTTCGGAGTCGAACTGCTTAAGAGTTCGGAGTCTAACTTCTTCAGAGTTCGGAGTCGAACTGCTTAAGAGTTCGGAGTCGAACTGCTTAAGTGTTCGGAGTCGAACTTCTTCAGAGTTTGGAGTCGAACTTCTTCAGAGTTCGGAGTCCAGAATTCGGATTAGAACTACATTACAGATCACATCCAGAATACGGATCCTAAAAACAGAATGCTCCAAATCTTTTCATTATATGGCTTCGGAAATTTTGTTATGAATCTGGTTTTTGAATTTAACAATAATATTTCTATGTATATGAAAATCTAGGTTAAGGTAAATTTCCATAAAGAAGTAAATTTTCCTTATGGGGGTAAAAATAATATTTCCTTAAGTATAAGGTGTTTGTGATTTTCAAAACAAAAAGGAATGGAAAAGTCATAAGGAAAACCTTATTGAATCAACAGGTAGTCCTCCGTAAAAATGAATGATGGTTTGATATCCCATTTTATAGAATAAAATATGGATTAAGGTTATTAAATAAACATAATTCAGTATAAGTATATCCCTAAGACCTTTTTTATATCATAGTGGTTATTAGAGTTTTTAATAAAGTAAAAGAATAAATAATGCTAAAAAATTTAGTTAAAAGCTACACCTCTTCTTTGGACAACATTATTAACATTATACCATAAGCCCTATAAGGTTGGTATTATGAAGAAATTAGACATATAAGATGTTAGTAAGGATTTTAGGAAAGGATTTTGATAGTTATTGGATGATCCAAATTTCTATTAAATTGTGGAGGGGAGGGGAGAGGAGATGGGTGTCCTTTTATAAGTGGAGGAGAGTACACCTTTCGTATTTTGGAAAGGAGTTAATATATTAATGTATTAACTAAGAAAAATGGGGAAAAAATTAACCATTCAAAAATATTATAAGATATAAGATCAAAATATAGTCATTCAAATGGATTTATATTTTTAGGTTATTTTAACCCTAATCAATTTACTTTAACCCTTGGTAAACTTGTTTTATCATTAATTGTGGTAACAATTTTTTACTATTTTTACAATTCACTGTGAATTAAAATTAAGTTTACAATACTAAGTAATATTCATTATTATTATTCAAAATATAAAATACCTTTTATAATATTAAAATCAAATAATTTTAGAATCGTTTTTAAAATTAAACCCATAAAACATGATGAAAAAAGGTTTTCCAAAAAATTGACTTCTAAATTATTGCAGTTTTTATACTAAACCCAAGAATAAAATTGATTTTAATATCCTTGCTAATATTATAAAATTTGTAAATAAAAAATTTTAGTTTTAATCAATTTTAAAAAAAAAATTATTTTCTAATTTCTTGAAACAAAAAAGATATTTTCCAATAAAAATCATTATTTTCCACTTGACATTCGAAAAATATAAATTTTCCGAAAATTTTTATAAATACAATATATGATAATTTTGACATGTTGATTTAAAAAATTGTCTTCATTTTTCAAATTAAAATTATAGTTTCTTGAATAAATCATTTAAGTAAAACTATACAATATGTATAAATGAATTTAATATGAAGAAAACTATTTCCATTTTGATTGGAAAATTACCGAACATTCTTATAATGAATATAATTCTATAATATGTAATAATTAATATTAATAGATATTGAAAATTATTTCCTATTAATATTATATAGGTTTTTACATGTTTGGCACTCCCTTATTCCATACACACATACCTTAACAAGGCATGTTTCTCCCACCAAAATGATTATGGTAGCACGAAAGGCATGGTATTATTATTGTTAAGGACTAGTGTGTACTATAAAATATTTTCATATGTAGATGGATTTTTGATTCTATTATCATATTTTTCTTTGTTCCTTCCTACAATTATATTATACAGTGAGGATGTCAACTTTGGGTGTTGTAGGTATTTTTTCCCCTAGGTATCATTGGTTTCATGTGTGATATGATATTTTATGGAGATGAGATAAGAATATTTGGATTCTCCCATTTCCAATGGGTTTTTTGATATTTAATAATATCAGGTTTCTTTATAATACTTTCAATTATTCTTTGGTCTTGGGTTTTGAGTTGACATGTTGCTATATCTTTATATTGTGTTTTTGGGGCGTCCTACAAGGTATACTTATATTCACCCCTGTAACACCCTAAGATTCTAGAAATTTTTTTATTTAATACATACTATGCTTATTAGATTCTATCAAATGAAACTTTGAACTAAAATTAACAATTTTATATTTTATATTACAAGATACACATTAGAAAAAATGTTAAATATCAATATGTAAATTACTAGAAGAGAGAAAACATGAGTAAATTTTTTGATAATTAAAATTTTTGTTTTTAAATACTGTTATTATTATTTTAAAGAATGGTTTAATGAGTTATAATAGTAATTAATTGAATAAATTTAATGGTAAGAAGATAAATAATTATTGGTTTGTCATTAAAACCATTTAGTGTTAAAATGAAACATTTTTCAAAGATTTATATAAATATAAATATAAATATATATATATTATTTCAATAAATAAAACTGAATAATTATAATTTATTAATATAATAAAAATTACAATGTAAAAAAATATACTCACTCTCACTTAATTTATAATTTATTTGAAATAATATTAAGAACACTTAAATCTTAGAAAATCATTTTCCTATAGAAAACAATTTTCATTATTTTTTATTTAAAAGTTGAATTATCTAATTTTAGAATTTTAATTTGAGAAAATTAACTTTATTTTTTAATTATCATGTTAATATTATTTTACGGTGATTTTTTGGATTTTGTTTATTTTTTTTATTTTCTAGTGAATAGTGAGAAATAAAGTTTTTATAAATACTATAACTATTTTTACATCATCATTATATAATTAATAAATTAAAAATTATGAAACATTTTTACGATTCAAAAATGTATTGATGGAGTAAAATAATGAATATAAAATGTTATATTGAATTTCGAAAACTTTTCTTGACATATTGTAACCTAAAATATATTTTATCCTTATAAAAACTATTTATTATTATTTACATTTAATTTAGTGCATAAATGGATCAATTTTATTTTGTATTTATCCAAATGTAAAGTAACGCTAAATTTTTTATTAGTAAATTATCAAATTTATGGCAATCGTTACGATTTATGAAAAAATGCCTAAATTGTAAAATATTTTTTTATTTTTATTCTAACCCCTATAGAAACACCCCACTTATCAAACACACTTCTTCTCACAGCAGAAGAACATTATATAGACAAAAATATACTAATAAACCTCTCCAACTATCCTTTTCACATCCTAGTGTTTTTTCTCATCAAGATACCTATCTATGAAATTATAATGTGTAGTCCAAATGAAGACAAACAAGGGAAGATGTAATTATATCAAACATGTTATTATAAGTTATTCTCTTATTATATATGTTATAAATCTACCCAATAAATAATGATATAAATAAATTCATATCAAATTAATACTAAAATATTTTTATATTAATAGAATAAAAATTATCATACACCCTTCCTTAAATTCTAAAATAAAATCATCGTCTATGTTTTGGTTAGTTCACCACCTCCATGGAAGAAGCTATATAGTTTTCATCACTACCTTGTATAGAATGATTCATAAATTTCTTTAATAAGCAAATATAAAATTTATTACAAGATTAAAATTTTTAATGATAAATTGGGAATTATATTAATGATAATAACAATAAATGAACGAAGTAATGTTAATCGGCCAAAAACACGCATAATGAGACAAATAATTTATAAATATTTTGAAAAATATATGGTAATGTATTACTATTGTATAAATATAATGATAAATTATTTATAACCCTAAAATTATTAAAATTATAAATTTATTTTATATCTCCCTTGACCTTGAGCAATGTTCCTAAGCAGTTTTGTAGAAATCGACCAAACAACCCAAAGTGGTCGATGAGAGAATAACTATATAAAAAATGAATAAAATATGATAATAAATGGACATTAAATAATAAATACACATGATTTTTTTAATCATGTATTTAATAAAATTAATCATGTTATTCTTGTGATTATACTCACTCACCAAGTGATTTGGTACTTTTGGTAAGGGTTTTCATTCCATGATTCCATTCTCTTTTAGTATAATTCTTGCACATCCTATATTATCCTCAAATTATCAATGATAATATATTAAAATGAATAATTTAATCTATTGAAATCATTTATAATGAATTTATTGAATCATTCCCACTCTTATATATTTATATTTTATGTACAATATTGTTTGAAAATGTTACTTTCCCACACTATTTCATTCTTATTGCTTTGATATATATCAATATATATCTTCCTCACTTCCTCTTTTAAATCATAATAAGATATTATTGTTATTCTATTTATTCTTACTTATCTTTCCTAATTTTAGTAATATATATATCTTTTTTTCCATTGATACAATTTATTATAGTCAAATTCTACAACAATTACCAGGGAATATTTTTTACTATCTTTCTATACCAGTTTCATTGATTACAAATCTATTTAATTTCATGGTATTTTTAATGGGAAATGTAGTGGATAAAATAATTTTATTAAAATACTTCTGTTCCATCTCAAAATGTTTTTCTAATGTGACTCATTTCCTTTTTTTCATTCAACATCATCAAAAAATGTCATGAAAAATCTTTCCAAGATTTCACTTCCATTTTATTATTTATTAATTTCCAAATAGATTACTTCTATTAGATTTTTGAAATAGTCATAATTTTTTTGAAGCATAATTTACTTATATTTATGTCCATACTTAATGGTTTTGTTCTCATTTTATTTAAAATTGCAAAAAAACTAGGAAATTATTTTATTAGAACCTATTCAACTTCATATCATTCCCTAAATTGTTATAATCTTTGTCAATATTATTTAATTCTTCAATATTTCTAATTATTTATTTCCTAGAATAGTATATTTCATATAATTATATGATATTTAAAATAATCCTTTGATTCATTATAAATTATATTATGTATGTGCAGTGTGATGGAAATGAAATCTCTATAAGAGAAATGATCTGTCATTTCCTTTCTCTTACCTAGACATGTACAACACATAATATAACCTTTCATATAATTCCTTTCCTTTTTGAATACCCTATATTTTATTCTTTTTATTTAAGGGTATTTACTTATATTCTCATAAATCAATTCATTGGTGGAATTATAGACTAAATTGTATACCCTTTATCTAAATGATTTAAATACCTTATATATAATTACCTTAATTGATAGGAATTTAACTAAAGTGTTACACAATTTCATTGATTACCAGTTTTATTTCAATGGGTTTATAATTTTATTATTATTGAATTTTTTTAAGAAGGTAGGGCCTTGGTCAAAGACCAAAGCACAAAATATTTTAATAAAACAAGGAAATATATGAGTCTAAAAGATGAGATTATTTTACTATATCTATTATAAAAGAGATGTGAATCAACCGAGTGGTCATCTAACCATGTGGTCAAATGGTTGACTCCCATATCTACAAGACCATCCTCCACCGTATTCACTTCATGAAAGGCATGTGTAATGATGTAGTTTATGTCTATGAATGAATGAATACAGTCCATCTAGTGTGTAGTCAGAGGCCACACATGGTGCATCACACCATTCCAAATATATTGAACGATGGTAGTTGAGTCACTTTTAATCCAGATGTTGTTATAACCATGCTTCTTGGTGAAGTGGATAGCCTCTATCACACTCATTATTTCAGACTCCAAAAGCTTAGGAGATGCCATAAGTTCCATAGAAACATCCAAGAATCTGCCCAGAGTGATTTCCAAAAATAGCACCACAACCCGAAGGGGATGAGTTTGCTTTTGAATCACCATAGACATTCACTTAATCCACCCTAGGAGAAAATATTTCCAAAACACTTAAAAAGTAAGTCTAGGTTGAGGATAAGCCTCATCAACCCCAAGCCAACGGAGAATCCCAAATTCATTCCCAGTGTTTTTTCAAAATCCTTTTTGAATAAAAGTAGCTTCCTGAATGGATATGAGGATGAAAACCCAATTTTTATGTAAACTAAGTGATTATTTTATATGAATAATAGCATTCCTATCATACTAGAGAACATTAATAATATCAACAATTGCAGTTAAGAAAATGCTCTTTCTTTTTCTGAGAGGCCTCAAGATCTACACAACATTGAGGTTGAGAGCTTATTGAGTTATTAAGTAACCATCTGCACTCAAAAATATCAAGAACATAATTCCACAGTGTAGTAGAAGTACCACAAGAAAGAAAAATATGGTTAATGTCTTCTCGATGTTGGTTACAAAGGAAAAATTTAGAGCAAATCTAGATCCCAAAATACTGAAGACAAGTGTCAGTGGGAATCCTATTGTGATAAATACATCAAATTAGAGTGAATACCTAAGTTTTTAACCATAATTTATTAAAAAAATTATCCAACTAAAAGTATTTTTATAATTAATAAAACCATGGTGGTAAAATGTTTTTGAGTCATGAATTCAAATATGAGCAAGTTGCCAAATTAAAAAATCATCAGTGCTGGTAAAAGGGTAGCTGTTAATGACATAATTAATGTTGTCAGGAACATTTGGGTTGTGAGAGATAACAACCTCCTTTATAGTATAATTAGTGTGATATGAAAGTTTATTAGGGGAAGTAATAGATATGATAAGAGAAACCACCCATTTTTCGATCCAAAAATTCATGGAAAAGTCTCCGCTCACCATCCATCTGAAGTTTTAAATAATGTTGGAAAAAGCATTCTTAATGGAAGTCCAAATGGAATAGATCATGTAATTCAAATCTCCCTTCTTCAAATAGTCATTAAATCTATATTTTAGGAAAGAAATGGAAGAATATTTTTTATGAAAGAGGTTCCAAGTGAGTGTGGCTTGTAGGACATCATTAGATTTTTAAATATTTTTTATACTGAGACCACCCTTATCCAAAGGTTTGCATCAAGTAGACCAAGGAACAGTCACCAGTTTCTTTTCAAGTGTGTTTCAACTCCAAACTATGTTTTTTAGGGATACATTAATTATTTTAATAATACCATCATTCCATTTACAAATTATCAAACAGTAAAATTTTTTAAAATAATCTTATATTTGACAAGACAAATCATTCCATTCAAAGCGAGGGATTTTCCATTCCAATATGAAAGTTAGTGGAGGATTTGGTCAAAAGTTTTAGAAAAGTAACATGCATTTGGTCTGCCCTAGAAAATTGGAACACCAAGATAGGTGAAGGGATGAGGTCCTTATTTAATAACTAAATCAACAATAATATTGTATTTTCTATTAGTGGGGAACCCTTTCCCAAAAAGGTAAATAATTTGTTCTAATTAATTAATTGACCAGATATATCTTCACAGCACGAGAAAGCGCTTTGGAGAATTTGGATATTCTATTTATACCTTTGTAAAAAATAAATAATATATTCCTTATATAAATGGTGCAAGGGAACATTCAAATTCCTAGAATCCTTAATCAGCTTAAGCATTTTTTTTCTTGACCAGGCGAGTAATCAATCTTTTGAAGTAATCTTCCTAAATCACAAAAATAATGGTAGAGAGAGGTTCACCATGTCCGAAACATTTGGTGCATTTGAAATAACTCTTTGGAGATCCATAAAAAAGGAAGGATATACTAGCCAAGTTAAAAAGAGTTTTAAATCGACTGATTAAGTAATCTCTAAAACCAAAGTCTGAAGGACCTTGAGAATAAAACTCCAATCCATGGTATCAAATTCATACCAGATATCAAGCTTAATGGAAATATTTTCTCCCTATTAATACTATTTAATATGTTCATACATTCAGAGGAATGAAAAATAAAATTTTGAATGGACCAAACTTTAACAAAGCCAAATTGTTTCTATGAAACTATTTTATTGATAATAGAGGGAAGTCTATTGGAAACATGTTTGGTGATAATTTTATAAAGGGTATTGAAAAAAGAAATGCGTTTGAATTGGTGAATATCTGCGACATTATCCACTTTGGGGATCAATGAGAGAAACTGAGCATTCAACCCATGAGGGAGCATACCACAAGAAAAGAAATTCATAACCAGCAGACAAAAGTCAGTTTGAATGACATCCCAAAAATGATGATAGAACCCACTATTGAAACCTTCAGGGTCGAGTTCAAACATATTAAAGTTCATATTGTTATGTGAAAGGTGGGACCAGAATTATACAACCCTCTAATTCATTGTGTAATGTTTTCATCTCATGCGATACTATCTATAGTGAATGGGTAGTAAGCCTAGAACATGTTTTTTTGTTATCATGGAATTGATCCTCGACTTTATTCTTATGATATCTTGTTTTATATTGTTTCTACAGTTTTATGATTTCAAAATATTTTGATATCTACCTATCTATTCCAAAAGCCTTATGTTATGATTCATGACTGAGGATCAATGTTTTGGGGTGTTTTATTTCCTTATGATGTGTTCATGTACCTTGATTATGTTATTATACCCGCATGTTTATCTAATATTAACTTATGATCTTGAATTGTTATCACTTCCACTAACCTCTAATAAGAGTTTTATCTCACCCTTGATATGTTTCCATTTTACAAGGTTATAGAGAAGAGTTCTAAATATAATATTTATATATGGATATCTTATGTGGGAAATTTTGTATAATATATTCAAAACATACTATATCATAATTAATCTTTAGTTATGTTGTAAAAATGTATATTTTATAGGAAATAAATGTGTTTTTATAGTATAATGTTTTTCTAACTCACTATAACCCTCAACCTAAATGGTATTTTCTATATAAGTGAAATAATATATATTAGTGATATTTAAATAATAGATGGATATGTTAGGTCACTTCAGTTCACATAAAAGTCAATTTTTAAGGAATATAGTTTAAGCAATAGATTTGGGACTGTAGGTTTGGGGAGTCTCACACCGCTGTATAAGATTTTTTGTCGCAAGAATTATGTTTGTGAAGACATCACATGATTTAGGAAATAAAAGTGGAGCTAGTGAAGTTAATGGAGCAGTTTTATAGTAGATGATGGATGTCTATGTTTTAGATAGTTACTAACATTATTTAGTCCTTGAGTTCTTGTGGCTAGGAATCATCTTTGATTCCTAGAGTTAAATACACTTAGTGGACAATTTAACTACAATATTTTTACTTTTTGGGTTATGCATTTGTTTCCTTGTACATTTCATTTGATATCCCATGCTTATAATTTAAACTTTTGAGTTGTTATATATTTTTGGTGGTGTTGTTGTCTAATATAGTGTATTGAAGATCCACTTATATTTTAGGAAATTATAGTCTAAGGACTCTCATATATTTTACTCATTCTTAGTTCTAGTCTTCATACCTTGGCCTATTTGAGTTGGGCTTGGGGTGGCACACACATCCTCTCACAGACCTATGTGGGGTCATGTTGGGATGGTTCATGTTGTGTGTTTCCACAACTAAGGAGAATTAAACCCTCCCATCTGATGAAATAAGAGAACAAACCCAACCATTATTCCACCTTTACAAGGAAATTATTTTTAATAGTTTTTATACATCATGGGATTATGTTACAAGTAACAATTTTTTTATTTACTAGAAAAATAAAAAAAATACAGTTATCATTTATCTTGAACTTAAAAAAGTTAATAAGTATAACGTAATAGTTTATTAAGTGACAAGAGTATACATGATGAAAAATTTATTAAACAAAACAATAGTTATATAACTCAAAACTATTTATTTATATCATGGAAAAAAATATTACATAGGCCATAAAAGCATATGTTTTGATATGATAGTATGGATTTAAAAATTTTTAAACCCGAATAAAATATGTATTAAATTTTTTTTAATACATTAAAATACATATAATTTTTCAATATTTATAAACCACAAATAAGAAACTTTGACATTAAAACCAAATATTATATTACAAATAATGAATTATGATAAAAAAATTATTTTGTCTTTGATAAAGTTCCATTTTTAAAAAAATAAAAAACAATAAATATAACATGTGATTAAAAATAAAAACAAACCACAAAACTTAATAAAAAAATATGGTCTATGATACTATAAATATTTATCCCATAAAATATTTACTTTACTTCTCAACCATATTTATAAAAAATAATTTATCACACATTATGAAACCTATAAAAACATATATATGTTATAATATTGTTTGTCAACTTATTTTGACTAAATAATATATCACACATTACAATTTTTATCTGAAACATGAAATCATACATTAAAAAATAAAATTCTGAAATGAAAATTTTATTAGATAAGAAATATGGTACATAAATCGACTACTTTAGTTAAACCTATAAAATAAAAGAAAAAAGCACAAAAATGGATAGACAGAAAACCCACAAATTGTATGCAATTTTTAGATTCACAAACCATATGTTATATTGAATACAAATAAAAATAAAAACCAAATAAAAATTAAAATTAAATTTTTTGTAGAAAACATGTGTTCTAAACACAAATCATCATTCTCATGCCTCATAAAGATTATATGTAACCTAATACCCATTTTAATTGACTAATAAAAAAATTTGGTTATTATTTATTAATTTAAATCACTTTTATGTGATTTAATAAATAAACATAAAAAAATATAAATTTAAAAAATATTTTTTATGTGTCATGACATATTATTTTCATTTCAATTCCCATGTCATAAACTAACCATAAAAAAGTAATTAACAAAGTGAAATAATATTAAACAAAATACAAATATCTAAAATAGAACAATATATTTCCAGTATATTATTTAAATAAATATCAAATTTTAGAGTTTTTATTAATTAAATATTACCGTTAATGTATCTTCTAAATTTATCCCTTCAAATATCATTAACTATTTCACAAATAACATGGAACTTATATTTAATTTAAAATATTTAACAATTATTTTCTAGGATTACAGAAAATAATTTATCAAATATTGAGAACTATTATGGAATAATTCATGTACCTCTATATACAAATTCAAAAAAATTAGGTATTATAACATTGGTTGATGAAGTAATAAGGTTTTCGGAAGAAAAATAAAAGTGATGAAAATTATATTATGTCTTTTTTAATATGTTCATTAAAAAATTACATGTGAATTATGTAAGAAAAATTGAACTCCAAATTATATATATTATTTATGTATATTATTTTCAAAAAATCACATTTAAATTTTATAAAATTAAAGACGCGTGATTTTTATAATGCGTGTTATGGAAAATTATGTAATATAATAAGGAAAACAAGTTATTCAGGAATCATGTTGATGATAAATGATAAGATCAAAATTTTTAAAGAATACGGTAAAAAATTAATGAATCTCAAAGAATCATCATTATTATAATCAATAATATATAAAATAATATGAAGCAGAATAATTGATTATGATGAAATTTCATGTTATTTAATATTGTATGAATTTTGACGAATTTATTTTAAAGATCTAAATTACACTTGAATTGGATCTATATAGATTCTTGTAATGATAAAAAAATTAATAAATAAGCATGAATGGATGAAAGAAATGCAACAATGAATTATAATAAAAAAATATCACAAAAAATACTTATAAGTCATTGATTAATTTGTGACACTATTAGGAAGTATATTGAAGTAGTATATCTAATTTCTATTTAATTAATAATAAGAACATAAAAAATTTATCAAAAACATAATACAAGATAACTCATAATCTAATCATTATAAAACCTTATTTATTAGATGAAACTCTATTTATTATTATGTAGAATCTAACCCTTGTTGTAAAATCAATGAAACAATGCACTTTAGAAACATTGTAAATTGACCAGGTGATAAAATCTATTTAAATTTTATAATTTTTTATTAACTTTTAATTAAATATAATATATTTTAGTTAAAAAAATTACTAAATAAGAAAAAAATATGAATTGAAATAAAATTAATGAACCAAAGAAATTTTATACTTATTGAAAATAAAAATACAAAAGAAACATATGTTCTACTATTTTTTTAGAAAAAAATAAACTCAATAAACATTATAGACATCACTAATTGAATGGGTATAAATTATTAAATTTAAGAATAAAAATAAAAATGATGAATATGAATAATACAACATAAAATTATAAATAAAACAAAACAAAATGAATAAATAAATTATATTTTTTCCCAAAAAAATACCTTTAAAAAATCACCAAATACATTTTTTATCAAACTATATTTTATTAAAAACTATTATTTAAAATAATCACAAACCATGTATTCTCTATCAACACATAAATATATTTCCTTATGAAAAATTTATATTATTTAATTAAAATAAATTCAAATACTAATTAAAAAATTTAGGAATAAAACAATGGTGTAAAAGTCCTAAAAATCACTAATGGGATGATTGATGTACATCAAATATTATTAGAAGGAGATGAAATCGAATAAAAAGTGGATAATATGGATGAATACGATGATGATGAGAAAGATAAAGAAATCTATAATTATGAATAAAAATTTTAATAACTAGATAAAAAATATGGTAATGTGGACAAAAAATATGATTTCACATTCTTAGTTGGTTTTATGAATTAAATAAACAAATTAGAATCATAAATACATCTATTATATATCATATAAACTAAGAAATAATGCTAATAGATGTAATAATATTATGATTTAAAAAGTAACCTAAATAAATATGTATAAATAGATAAGAATATAGAAAAGAAAATTAAAAACAAATTAGTCAATAAACTCAAATTCAAAGCCAAAAAGAGGTGATAGATGAAGATAAACCACAAATAAATGAAGAATTAACTGGAAAGAAGAAGAAGTTTACAATGAACTAAAATAAGTGGTAGAAATATTAATAACATTATAGGATGTTGATAAAATTGATTAAAATTATTTGGTGAATAATATAAGAATGTAAAAATCACATATTTAATGGTAAGATCAATAAATATAATTATTATTTTCAAATATATGATAATTAAATAATGATGTAATTATTTTCACATCAGATAAAAATAGACTGAAATCAGAAGTGCAATACTAAAAATAAAAATATTATAAATAATGAGTTATAAATGTTTTTCCTTACCCTGAATATATGAAGAAAATATTAGGTCTATATTTTTCTTTGAAAGCGGTTGTGAATAAGTGAATAAATGGTTAACTAAATTTTTTAATAATTTAAAATTTACTATCTTTCATCATCTATAATATTAATGAACTAAAATTAATTTTTTTAGATTTTTTAATAAAATAAAATAATGTATTGATAGGTGAAAGTAGTGGTGAACAAATAATGATTTTATAATTTTTAATACTCCTGTGGGTGGTCATAACATTTAATTAATTGTATGCCTTTTTGGTTACACTATTCTATAATTATTATTGCAATAAATAAAATTATGTTATGATATCATCTTTGAAATTATTGAGGTGTAAATCTAGTTTCTAGGCTGGAAAACTATTTAGTGTTGTGATTACATTTTTTTATAGAAATTTGGAATGAAAAATGGGAAGAACAACACTAAATAGGATAATACCATTTGGTTCTCATCATATTTTACCATTACCCATTTTATCATGTTTTACATATGAGTATGATTTTATAAGCCCAACCTATTTTTAGTATTGGTCCGTTATGTCAGTGGGAAATAATATTTTTTAAAAATAAAAAATATATAATTTGTGTTGGGTTATGTGTGTAATGAGGGATGGTTGGGGGAATGACAAGGGAAGGGTTAGGAAGAATATTTTGGGGTGAAATTGAATAAAATAACCATTAAACCCCATCAAAAAGTGACTCTAAACTAGATAGATAAAAGACCCCCATGGATCTCCTGATCCTTTAAGGTTGATGAATAAAACATGGGCATCAAACAACAATGATATGAGATTATTTTCTAGACAAAAAAATATAATTGTAATACATGTACATAAATATAATAGGAAATGAAATATTACAGGACAAAAAACCAACTATTGTTAAAATACAAAAAATTCAATAATCTGAAACCAAGGATCATGTACACAAACAATTCCAAATGCATCCCAAACTACTGAAAACTACCCTACATGATATGTGGGAACATCCCACCATATCACCACCACCAAACCACACCCATATAACATGAAACCAATCCACCTCACTATGATACCATTCCATTCCTTCCATTAGAAAAAAGTATACACACACCCCAGGGAGTGTTAAAGTTTTTATGAAAACAATCCCAATAGAATCCCTACCAAGTGTTGCATTGTATGTCACTACAAATAATCCCAATATAGTTAAAATATAAAAAACATGGAATGATAAAACAATTTTAACAATTTATATTAGAAACATGTAAAAACATTTCCCTTATTCACTGTTCTATATAAGATTCCATAAATCATAGGACCAATATGATTTTGAAATAAACAATTTATGAAAGAATACATTATTTTTAATATCAAGGCCATGAAAAAATAAAATACAAACAATAAAAATTAAAATGGAGATCACCCCTAGAATAATATAGGTCCAGTATAGCTAAGTCTCTCATACCTCAATAATCAATTATGACTTAGTTCACACTAAATAAAAACCTAGAACAGTAGGTCTTAAGGAAAATAGGAACACCCATGGATAACACCCATGTGATATTAGGGAATCATTTACCTAGATTAACAGGGCTAATGGAATATAGGAATACCTCATGGATGAACCCCCTATAGAACACCTATGAGGCCCAATTCTTCCACCTCCTCTTAGGTACCCAAGGCTCCCATGTTCTACGTATGTATAATCATTAGAAAGGTCTAATAGTATTCCAAAAAATTATTTCCAAACAACCATTTTCATTAAAATAATTAATTTAAATACAATTCTATACACCATTTCATGGTGCATTGAAAACATATTTTTTTACCAAAAATGGTAAAACCATAATTTATAAAAAACCATTCATGAATGAATATAAAAAATATTCTAATCATCATATTGAAAAATAGTTTGAAAACCAAAGAATGTGTAGATCATAATAAAGTTTAAAGACGAAACCACCTACCTCACACTATGGTTCACATGAAAAAACAATGGTATCCATGAACCAAAAGAAAAAGGAACACATAAAAAAGCTATAGGAGGCCCTATAAATTGATTCTTGAATCATAAAATTGAGTTTTCATGAACACAATATAGGCAGAGATGATGGTTTATCACAAACCTTAGAGAACATGAGATACATACCCAACCAAATAAGATCTTACCTCTCGAAAACATTCACAGGGGATATATAATAAATAAGAGTGGAATCATCACATGATTTATATGTTTGATAAACACAACATAGATATTTTAAAAATCCAAGAGATGAAAAAATATTGGATGATATCAGATCAAACATACCAATTCAATGAAAAATAATTGATTTGGTATTGAAAAGAATATTATAAATGATCAAAGGATCCAATAATGGAAAATGGAAGAATATCTATGTTTAATGACTCATAATTATATGTATTATTTTTGGAAATGTTATAGATAATTTTTTATACCATGTAATGAGAGGTCAGGTAATTCGGAGGATCATTGGGTCCAGAATAAATGTTTGAAGTATATTTAATATATTAAAAGACACCCATGCACACTTCTACTAAAAAAGTAAAATAACTCTCGAATAGGGGGGTAGATCAAAAATATGATGGCATCGTTGAGTGAAGAACATGGGTTTTACCATAGATGTTACATAATATTTTTCGGTGCATGGAATTTATGGAAAAGTTTTTGTGGATGAAGAATTAAAAAAATTAATTAATTGAATGATTTAAATTAATTTATTCAATGAAGAAACCTTCTTCTTATTTAAAAATAATGATATGGAGTTTTCCTTAGGGGTTTTCACCAAACCCTATATACTTAGAAGTTGTTGGAGGAGCTCATTCTTGGATAATAGAAAAAAATCAAGACCATATCATTGATCAATGCAACGATAGAGTTTTTGGATGTCATCCACAACGGCAGTGCAAAACCATTCATTATCATCGATTGATTCAAACTCTAGATATGATGTTGATTTGTGTTTTCCATACTATTTCTTAATCCTAAATGTATATGGATCAATTCAACGAGTAGAATTAGTACGCAAATCATTGGTATATTTAAATTGATGTAATTATTTAATTTTCACTATGTTTATTCCTATTTGATTGTATATTTCTATGAAAATGGATCAATGCCAAATGAACAAAGTGTGAGGTTTGTTCCACAAACTTGTGGAATTTTGGATTTATTCCCCCATCCATCACATGTTCATGATAGGTGTTTATTTTGTCTTATGGTTTGATGAATAACTGATATTCTATCATTGTACAAAAGTATTTCGGTGTAATAGATCAATATAGTGCATGTAGTTTCTGATTGATAGTGTGGTTGAGGTGCGAAAATGGTGGTGGATGATTATAAGTGGATCAAGAAGATTTTTTGTTCCCATTTTTTCTATTTTTGATGTGAGATGATAGAATATCTCGATAAATAGTTTTCCATATAAATATGAGCCTAGATTTTGGCTGGTGATAATGGAAATGATAGGACAACCCCCGATCTATAGGTTTTAGTGAGGATGAAGGCTCTCATGAAGCAAAATATGAGGGATAGGAAGATCTAATAGATATGGAAAATTCCAATCAACATAGTGTGTAATCTAATATTACATGTCATGTGGGATCCCCAGGATGCAACACTAGGATTTCATCTAGTGCACTACTACAAATACACCTTTTATCAGTGCTAAAAACGAACTTTAACAGTGCTATAAAAGCGCTGTTAAAGATGGAGAAGGTAGGGGTCCCCTTTATCAGTGCTCCAAAAAGCGTTGATAAAGACCCCTTTTATCAGCGCTAAAAAGAGTGCTGATAAAAGGGGTCATTTAAGAGTGCTAAAAAGAAGCGCTGATAAAAGGGTCCTTTATCAGTGGTTTCTTTTTAGCACTGATAAAAGACCCCTTTTATCAGAGTTTTTTATTAGCACTGATAAAATAAAGAAAAAATTAAAAAAAATTAAAAAAATTAAAAAAATTAAAAAAATCCGTTCGATCGGTGGCGGGGGGGGGGGGATTTTATAGCGCTTGAGGCCCCATTTTTACAGCACTTTCCAGCCCCTCCAGTGCCAGCATGCACCCCCTCCTCCCTTTATCAGTGCTAGGCCCCCAAATCCACCCCCATGCATGCGCCCATGCCTCCACCATGTTTTGAACTCGAGACCTCCCACCCTGCGCGCCTAAGCCCTTACCACTCCTCTATTTTGATTTGCTTTCCATTTCATGATATATATATATATATATAGTTATATTTATTCGAATAGTAATATATAATTATATTAA
This sequence comes from Viscum album, assembly GCA_963277665.1. Classification (NCBI taxonomy): domain Eukaryota; kingdom Viridiplantae; phylum Streptophyta; class Magnoliopsida; order Santalales; family Viscaceae; genus Viscum; species Viscum album. The sequence continues at coordinate 522,044,925 of OY728141.1, forward strand.
TATATATATAGTTATACTAATATATATATAGTTATATTAATATATATATTTATAGTGATATTAATATATATAATTATAGTTATATGAATATATATATGTAGTTATATTAATATATATATATTGTCAGATTAATATATAGGTATATAAATATTCCTATATCTGTATTTTAAATAAAATGGATATGAGTTATTATTTAGATAAATATAATATATTTAATATGTAAATACATTTTTTATTTATATTTATAATTAAAATTTTATGTTTGAATATATAAAAAATATGTATATATTGTTATATATTTCATTATAAATTGCAGTAAATTATAAAAAATGATAAAAATTTCAAATAAATAATATCAATATTAATGTAATACCTTGGAATAAATTCATTCCCCACAAAAAAAGCCAATAATACCCCCTTAAACGAGGCTGAAAATCCACAGAATGTTAAAAAATCGGGGTATCCTGACTAAAAACGCAGTTTTGGAGGCCTTCTGGGCCTTTTTAGGCCTCTAAAAAGTGATATAGGCCTTTCCTAGGTCACTAACGCATAGAGATCATTTCAGGCTTCGATTTTATATGCTGTAGAGCTCAAACAGACACCTGGATCAAAATTTATGGACGTTTGAAGTTCGAGTTGCGTTTTCATCATATTTCGGATCTTTTTTAATTTTTTTTTAATTTTTTTAGCCCACAAATTGTTATTAAATGACTATTACTCCATAATAATTAGAAAATTATTTATTAAAAATATATTTTTTTTAATTTTTCTATAATCCATTTTCACTAAATATCTTATATATAAAGTGTAATTGTATATTTATACTTCTCTAAAATATATTTAAATTTATATTTAAAAAATATATATTATATTTATATCAATATAAATATATCTATATTTTTAAATATTAATACAGTTTTTAATGATTTTATTTGGAAGTAGACCCTTTATCAATTCTTATTAAAAAAGCACTGATAAAGACACCCCTTTATCAGTGCTACTAAAAAAGAACTGATAAAGGGATACACTTTAACAATGCTAAAAAAAGCACTGTTAAAGGGGGGACCTTTATCAGCGCTAAAAAAAGCGGTTATAAAAGGGTACTTTTATCAGTGCTTTTTTAGCGCTGATAAACGTACCCCCTATATCAGCGCTTTTTCTTTAGTGCTGATAAAGGCTGGCACTGGACTTACCCAGTTTTGTGGTAGTGGTGTAAGTATCACACAACGTGTGACATGGTTATACACAATGTGACCCATCTGTGAAAGGTTAGAGTATACCTTAGAAGGTATAGGGACACGACTAGAGTTACATGGATACTGGCACATTGTATACTTGGAAAAAGACATGGGCCAGGTGTACACATACTCATACATGGGGATAAACATAGATACATGGACATAAATAAATGAAACAGGTAGGTTCTGGGTGACCTCATGCTATGTGCTTTACTCACACACTGTGTATATTGGGGTTTACATGCCCTGTGAGGCATTAATACATGGGTAGATTTGGGGATAAATAGATGGGATACATACCCCATTCAATGGTATTTGTATCCCTTTATTTATTTATTCTATACTATTCTATTCAATGTGAGTTCTCTTGGTCCTTTCACTCGAGGATTTAATGAAACATTACATCCATGTCATAGGATATGATCATCACTGGTGGATGAGTCTCAGATAGAGTTTATGGTGTCCCTTTATGAGACTAGATCATGATCCTCAAACATCTTTATACCCTAGCTGGGGGTTGTAGAATCGAAGTGACCTTCTTGATTATGGTGTTCATCCTCCATCTAGTAGGATATATTAGTAGAGTTTGTGGTATCATTGGAATATGATCATATATGTAGCGGGATGATCCAGATCAGGCCTATGGAATTCTCCATCATTTATGTGTGTTACCCACCTATTTGAGTATTAGGGTCTTGTGTGACCAACTATATTTCTTGGGAGGGTCCTAATGATGTAAACCTCTTCAATGAGAGTCTCCAGTGATATCATGTCTTGTGGAGTGGATTATCCTAGAATGATAGTTGCTTCGAACATAATAATGTGGTTGGTGATTGGTAGTGATCATCTGGGGGCTTAGTGTCCTTACTAAGTATATCTAGGTGTTTTCTATTATACATTGATTACTATATCCCTATATTGAGTTGACTATAACTTGTTCGTTGTGTTTAGTATTTTTGGGGTGTCTTACTTGGTATTTTTAAAATTACCCCTGCATGGAGTCTTCCCACATGTGTTGCGTCTTATGTAGACGTTAGACCATTTAACAATGTACTAGGATGATGTAGATGAAGAAGAGTGTAGCTTGATCTAAATAGACAGAGGTGTTAACCAAGAGTTTTTATTTGATCGTAGTACTCATCCTTGGAGCAGGTTGCACTCTTTATAGTTTTTGGTTAGGATTTTATTTGGACCCATTTTCACTTTGAGTACTTTACTATCGTACTATAGTTGTGGGGTTATAGACGTATTCATGCAATGGTTTTAGTTTTTTTACATTTTAGCACTTTTTGGGCATGGAGATGTGGATATGCGTACATGTACTTTAAGTTAATGGCTCCCATTTTTGGTTTATGCCTGCTTGGTGGTGCTCTCCAGCCCCTAGCCTATTGGAGGGGGGCTTGGGGATTCATGGGTCGAACCCCTGTGGGATGTGTCATGAAAGAGTGGTATCAAAGTAGTTTGTTATACATTAGGACTGAATTCGATGATACTGGTTTGGGGAAATAGTTTCTGTTTTTCACATTTTTCTTTCAGGCTAGGGACTCATTTGTTGGTGCATCAACCGATGTATCTATATACCAAACCTAACATTCTACTTGCAAAATGTGAAAACTGGTTGCAAGAAACAATTTGGTACATTCATCATATAATAATGGGTTCATTTTACCATGTCCTTCTTGAGTTGTCTCCCCAGTTATAATCTATTGAACACGGTATATCTTGTTTTATTTCAGGATTCCTCCACACAGACAACCAACCAGGATACCACAACATGATCACGATAATGTTCCATTGTGTGGGAAGGCATATTACATGGGCCTTTACACAATATATCACCTCTGTGTGGTTTAATAGCTATACTACCAACTGATGTGAAGAAAATAGCACTGGTAGTGTAAGTAGAAGATGAACACATCATGAGCATTCTACATGAGTTTTAGAAGAAAGGACCTCCCAGGTTTACAGGTAATCTTAAACCCTAGGTGGCTATGGACTGGATAGAGGCTGTCACTCATTTTTTCCTCCATGTGATGTTGAATTCAGATAAAATGGAGTTCCTCTCAGAATGACTTCTTCTAGAATATACTGAGCGATGTTGGAGATTAGTGACTCAATCACAAGACAAGAAAAATATCTCCTAGTACTAATTTGAGCATATCTTCATAGAGGATTTATATATAGCCATATTGAGACCGGTTTACATTCAAGATAATCTATATCTGCAATAGGTTTGTTTTACCATGGTGATGTACTCAAAAAGGATTACTGATCTATTATGATACTATTTCAATATTATTTGATATTTTTTCTTTAGAGAACAAACCAATGAGCATGGATTACTAAATTACACCAGGGATTAGGTGGTATCCATTAGCCTTCCCACCTTTTCTAGGAGTTTTATTGGGGATTGTTGGTGGATAGCTTCTTGGTTGAGGAGGCATCGACTGTTGATGCTGGTAGAGGGAACCCGGGAGGTGAGACCTCTACAGAAGGTAACCAATAGATATCATAGGGATCAAATCATGTCTTATGATTTAGGAGGTGATCACATGACTAGTTCTAGTGGTGAAGAGATCTCAAGATGGCTAAAATCCTCAGAGGGAGAGGGAATTTTTCTTCTTCGATGGTATGGTGCATATGGACTAGGATTGTCCGACCAACCCTACCGTAGGTTGAGATATGGTCAAGGGACTGCTGAGATAGAGACATAGGTAAGATAAAATTGGTCCATAGGGTTAAATATGTGGAATAGGGACTCATATAGAAGAATTAGGCGTTCAGGGGATTGACCTGTTACCACCACCACCCTTTGTTATCCACACTAGGCTCAGGGAGCTTGTGGTTAGGGATGAGGCTACCTGCCGACTATTGAGGCCTATGACCATGAGGCTTGAAGGATGATATGAGGTATGATATGTGAATTTTCTACTTTAGATATAATATTAATTGACATAGGTATGATTCATTTCATCCTTGATACTTCTCAGGTTTAAGACTCAGAGAGGATAGTTTATCATTTAGCTCTATTCTTATAGTTGGATTCTCTAAAAGTTGGTGACTGTGAAATTGAAAACATGGGTCAATAGTACGATTTGATTCATGGAGGTCAGAGTTTTGTATGAGTTCTATTTGTAGCAGTGATGAGGCCTCATGACGCCATCATAGGTATGTACTGGTTATCCATAGTTCATGTCTAGATTGACTTTTTTTGAAGCAAGATATGATGTGTCTCCATAAATGGGTCCATGTTTTCCATTGTGGGTGAAAAGAAAACCTTAGTGAAGTAGGATGAGCATAGGCATAGTAAATTCAACCAATTACCAACTGTGAGTAAATAAAGTGGATACACCAAAGACGGTATTTAGATTTTCTTATGGTCACTATAAGTACATTGTTATATTGTTCGGTGTGATGAATTTCCCATAAGTGTTCACGAGACTCATGAACCTGATCTTGAATCCTTTTTTATGTTGGTTCAGGGTGGACTTCATTGATGACATCCTACTATACTTGGTGTCTAAGGAGGTGCATGCGAGACAATTGAGAATGGTCTTAGTCATAGTCTGAGCACACCATATTTATGGAATGTTCTAAAAGTGTCAGTTTTTGATTAGAGAGGTCCACTTCATGGGAAAAATTATCTCATAGGAAATACGAGGATTGAAACTTATGAAATTTGAGTTAGTTCTTGCTTGGGAGTCACCCAAGAGTTATATCAAAGTGTGGAGTTTCCTTGGTTAGCAGGGTACTATAAGAGGTTTTTACCTGATTTTTCTATAGTGGAAGTAACCTTTATATCTTTTAGCTAAATGGGTAGAATTTCATGTGGATGGAATGGTTATAGAAGTAGTTTTAGGAAATGAGTAATATATTGATGAGTGCCCCCATATTGAAATTTATAGAGGAAGGTATAGAGTACATAGTGTTCTGTGATGAATTGGGGACCGAACATGGTTGTGTTATGATGTAGATGCATGAAGTTATTTCCTATTCTCAATGTTAGTTTTGACAACATGGAAAACTATGCTACCCAAGATCTTGTGTTATCAGCAGAAATCTTCACACTAAAGATGTGGTGAAACTCCATGATTGGTGAGTCATTTATTGTTTACTCTGACCACAAGATTCTCATGTGAACCTTATCATAGAAGGATATTAAATTGTGGTTGTGGAAATGTCTAGAGTTCTTCAATTATTAAGAATTTATTATTTTAAATACTCCTAGGAATGGGAACATGGTAGAAGATTCTCTTGGTATGAGATCTTTTTCTTAGTTTTTGGTTGTGGTGTTAGATTTGTAAGCCTAATTTCTGTTTACCTTAGTGAAAATGGATAGTGATTCATATCTACAGTAGATGGTTTTTTCCACAACTACTTTACATTGTTTTAGGGATTCTCAACATGAAGATACCGATTGTGAAACCTTACATACATATATTTACATTAGACATGCTCATTGATGGATATTCTGAATGTGGGGAGGTTTTTATCCTTTTTAGAAGATGAGCGGTGGTACCTTTGTCATTGTGGGAGGAGTTGATGTGGGTGTTTCATATATCCATTTTGATGGTACATCCATGTATGGAAATGATATACCAGGACCTCTAACATCAATTTTTATGGATATACATGAAGATGGGAGATGAAGAGTTTGTCTCTCGATGCCTTACATGCCATTAGGTGATGGAAGAACACCGTGTTCTAGTGAGTTCATCTCAACCCCTCGAGGAGCCAAAGTGTAAGTGGGATGATATATCTATAGAAATCATTATGGGGTTACAACACACGTCTATGGGACATGATACCATCTAGGTGATCATATACTGACTCACCAAGTCAGAACACTTATAAGCTATTCAAGAGAAGAGAGTTTGTTAGAGAGTTTTGGATTCCTATATGTGTAGTAGATTGTCTGACTCTACAGATTTACCTTGAAAATTATTTTAGATAATGATGAAATATTCATGTCACAATTATTGAGTGGATTGAAAGAGGCCTTTGGGAATAAATTATGCTTGAGTATAGCATTTGAACCCCAGACTGTTGGCCATATTGAGTGAACCATTTAGGTATTGGAAGAAATGTTGTGGTATTTAATGTTTGAAATTGTCCGTAGTTTTGAGGATCATCTATCCTTGTGGTAATTTTCATGAAAAATAGCTACCAATATACCGTTGGTATGGAACCATTCAAGAATTTTTATGGATGAACATGCAGGTCACCACTTTGTTGGACTGTTCTAGGAGACTTGGCACAAATTCACCCAATGTTTCTGTGAGCTACTACAGAGAAGGTGCAGAACATCCAAGAACAGATGAGGACTTCCCAAAGTCTTCATAAGTCTTATGTAGAACAACAATGGAGACCTATGATGTTTAAAGAGGGAGAATATGTGTTCAAAGGGTTTCACCTTGATGTGGAATATGGATATTTGGATAGGGTGACAAGTTATCTCCATGATTCATTGGTCCTTTTCAGATACTGCATAAAGTTGGCGTGGTGGTGTACCAATAAACTCTAAAACCATAGTTAGACCAGGTACACATTGTCTTTCATGTGTCATAGTTGAGGAAGTACATGGACAACCTATCACATGTTATTTCTTGAGGAAAGATAGACATTATGGATGGAGGTACATTTGTTTATTATTCATGTGATATTAAGGATCCATAGGAGAGTATCCTTTTTGGGAGATCTATTCCCCTAGTTTGTATCTGGTGTCAGCACAAGAATATTTAGAAGTGTACTTGATAGTGGGAGAACCAGATGCGAGCCCAGTAACATCAATTTTTTAGTAGAATTTTATCTTTTTGGCTAGAAAATTCCTAAGGTGTAGAGAATGTAATAAATTAGATTTTCTATTTTTTATTTTGGGATATTAAATGGATTGTTTTTTAGGCCAACCATTGAGACGATGTTTATTCCAAGGACCGATATGCCTAGAATAAATGTTTTATTTATATTAAATATATTAAATAACACACTTGTGTAGTTTTCTTAAAAAAGTGGAATAAATCATGAAATGGGACTTGATCAGATAATTTTGGGAATCATTTAATTTTGAATATAGGTTTTACCCTAGGAATGACATAATCCTTTTTGATGCATGGGGTTTGTGAAAAAGATGTCATCGACACAAAAATAATAAAATAAATTTTTTAAATGATTTATTTTATATTTTTTGACATAGTGACCTAGTTTATCTTATAAAAATACGACTCTGTAGTTTTCATCAGGGTTGAATTCTAAACCCTAAAAACCTAGAATTCATTGGAGGAGATATTTCTTAAAAAGGCAATGATGGATCAGAACTAGATAATTTATTTTTATGTGAATAGAGTTCATGGATGTCATAAATAATAAGAGCACAAAACAGTTATTTATCAATAATCAATAAAAACTCTATTTAAGATGTTTATTTGTGTTTCCCATCACATTTATTAATCCAAAATGAACAATAATCAAATCAATGAATATAATTGATATGAGCATCATCAGTATATTTAAAATGATGGAATTATAATTTGGCCGTTGTGTTTATTCTAATCTGTTTGTTTTTTTATACAAATACAAATATATACCGTATGAACAAAGGATAAGGTTTATTCATCACTTTTGTTGTGTTTTGGATTTACTCCCCCATTCTTCACACATTCATCACAAGTATTACTTTTGATTCGTGGTTCGATGAATACCCAATATTCAATCTTTGTGTGACCGTTATTTGGCGCAATAGATAAATATCATGGGCACAGTTCATGATCGATGGTGCGATGAAGGTGTATTAATTTTTATGGAAGATCATAAGTAGATCAAGTAGTTATAAGGTCCCTCTTTTTCCCTGTTTTAACACATAATGATATATTAGCTCTAAGGATCATTTTCTCAGTAGATCTAAGACTTGATTCCAGTTGATGGCAATGGAAAGGCTCAGTTGACGCTCTGTATATAGGTTTTGACAAGGACAATTGCTCCAATGATGTGCATGATGAAACAAAAGAAGATCCAATGGATATAGAGAATCTCAATCAACAGAATGTGTAATCTCATGTTACACGCCATGTGGGACTAACAAATGCATATCATGGGGCATGGAAAAACATTATTTAAATTATCTGGGTATAATATAGCAGTTAACTCTAGGTAAACTCATGAATAGGAGTGTAAAAAAAGAGTTGGTCACTTTTGTATTTTTTTTCTAAAAACAATTTGTTTTAATTAATTTTCCAAAATTGAGAGTGAGAAATAGTTTGATTAAATGGATTTTAGAAATAATATAGAAACATGGTAACTAGAGAATGTTTGGATAGAACTACTATCACTCTCTCATTTTTTCCAAAATATTCCCTTTCTTTTTATGCTAACAAGTAAGAGAGAGATTAATCTACCAAGTCATCTATACCCCTTGTAAAGATGGTTACGATGAGAATATCAATATAATAAACCTCAAGTTGGTCTTCCGTCCTTAATTTGTGTGAAACATTGCATCAAGATTTATTAACTAATTAAGGAGATCCCTAACCTAGGATTATTGTTCCCTAATAAAACTATATTCAAACATAAAATCTTACAGACTTACTGATGACCATTGAGAACTCACAAACCAACCATAATCTATTCCACCATATACAAAAAATAATAGGGTGGAGGGAGATATGGATCCCTGAACAAAGAAATTAAAATTATCCGAATAAAAACACAATATAATCGCATTAAAAACAAACAATTAAATTAATAATTGAAACTAAAAGTAGAAAGAAGAAAAGATATTAATAAATTGGATAACAAAAACTCAAGAAAAGAACATAGGTACAGCCTCCCCCTTTTCTGGTCAGTCAATAAAACCACCCCTCCATGTATGGGTAACTTGATTTGATGTGGGAGAGGGGAGACCTCATAGTGTAAAGAAAATAAAAGCAGAAGAAAACATGTAGATAAATATATATATAAGGTTGGAATCCATAGATTCTATCACCAATTGATCCTCTTCAATCCAACCCTATTATCTTATTTATAGTCATGTAAGAGGATTTGGGGAATCATAATGGTTCATTATGGGGTTTCAAGACCGAATGGGTCATCAATGGTTGAAAATATGGCTTTAGAATTTTCCATCAAATGTTTGGGTGTGGTATCTCCTCTTTTTGACCAAATAAGTGAAATTATAATTCCAAAAAGTTGTTCCAGAATATCATTCACATTTTACCACAAACTCTCATCTCTATAATCTTTCTTTATAAGAATTTATAACCAATTGACCCCTAAAATTTAACCTATCCCAGAAAAATAATTAAATTTAAGAAATCCAATTTCTTATGCATTTATGGCCTTAATTTCGATAGAATCAAGGGGGCCATAGTTCTGAATTTTTTTATCAATATTAGATCTTTATAATTTTCAAAATTCAACTCCATTTATAAATACATTACTGAGATACATGTTAACCATAAAAATCCCCTAATATCCGCACCGATTTGGGGGCCTAAATTGTGAACTCTTTTGGGACTTAAAATGATGATTTCAGATTTGTGTCTAAAAGAATAAAATGAATCCAAATATGAGTTTAATTATATTTTTAAAATAAATTAAATTAGTGTGAAAAAAGTTATGTCCAAAATACATAAATAAATTAAAATAATTAAAATACAAATTTAGGCCATTTTTTAATTAAGCACAAAATTGTGTCTAAAAACATAAAATGTGAAAATTGATCTTAGATGATCACTTAAGTCAGATTAATAACATTGAAATTAATATTAAAATGATTGAAAATATTTTATTTTTCAAATTATACACACTTAAATGATTCTTTACCTCAATCATAATATGTTAACATTAAAAATAAAAGGGAACCAATATTATCATTATTCAAAATATCAAAGAAATATATTTTATCAATCATCAATGACAAATAAAAATTTAAAATTTCAGATAAAATATCAATTCAATTTCCTATATTCCAAAGAAACAATTAATCTATGTATTTCTCATTCTCCCTTTTATAAATAGTGGAACTTCCCTCCTCATTCATCCATGTTTCTTAATTGATTATTATTAAACATGGAAACTCATGACTTAACTCACTTTTCAATATTTTTTCTCATAACTCATGATAAAATTAACGTTGAGTTATGATAATATCATGAATAAATGATCCCTATCAATAGTCTTGAAACATAACTACTTTCTCCACATTGCAAAGATAAAAGGCACATAAAATACTGATGACTTTTCAATAATGGTTCAAATGACTACCAAACTTGTGGTTTTTAGGAATTAAAAACTAAAGCTCAAGGATGAGGTTAATATCTAATGTAAAGTTCATGATATAAAAATTAAAAGATAAATTAAATCCTCCCAATAAAATTTTAACATCTCTAACTTCCCTAAACTCAAGGTATGGTCATGAACAAATAAAACATAATGAATGATTTTTTCACCCTCTGATTTTATTACTTTTTTTTCAAAGACATTTTTCATTATATTTTTTTTATGTTATGATTAAAATAAACCTTAAATCTACCACATAAACACATATAATAAAAATAATCAATCTAGTAATGGTGATTTTTGGTTTTCCCAAATTATTACCCAATAATTTTTTTCATTTTTGATTTTTTTTTATTTTCACTTTTTTATTCAAGATGAGAAAAATAATATAAGTTCAATAAATTAATAAATAACCTTTATCATTACCCAATAAATCACCCTGAAACTTATTCCTTAATATATATATTATCTATTCCACCATGAATACCTTCACCCCCAAAATTGAACTTTAAAATATCATGAAAATACAAAAAGGAGGGTAGGAATGGATAAAAAATGATTCAAATATGTCTCATACCTAGAAAGATAATTCATGGGATATTTGTAAAAAAAAGGAACGATGTAAATTTGGTATTTTAATGATAATGTATTTTCATAAGATGCCTAAATAATTTTAATGTTGTTTTTAAATAGTCATAGCTTTGACCTGTTCAAATGCAAGTTCTAGTAAGTGGCATGTCCCAAGATCACTCGAGAAATAAACTCAAGAATATGTAGGAATTACTTAGTTTATAAATCCTCTCAGGAACATGACATATGATTTGGGATAATCACTCAAGGAATTATTAATAATAAAAAATAAATTCACAGGAATTTCATAAATTTTAATCATGAAAAATTATTGTGAAATTTAATTTACATGAATCAATTAATTCCCTCAAATCATGAGTCCTTATTTTAATATAAATTATTAACATTAATCATCCAATTATCCACTTTACTCAATAAATATCATTATAATTGAAAACCAAAACATGGAATCATAGGATTCCTATGAAATTCATGTATCCTTGATATGTCAAATAAAGCATAAATTTATGAGTGGGCATGAAATTTTCTTTGAAAGTTCATAATATTATTTTCAATAAAATGTTGGTAATTTAAAAGATATTGAAAGTAAATTAACACTCCCTTTAATAATGATTCTTTAGTTGGGTGGTGAAATTCCTTTTCCTTCAGTTTTATTTTGTAGCACTTCCATGACATGAGGTCTGTTTAGTTTGTCCAATTTTTAGCCTTGAATCATCTTCCTTAATATACCTTAAAGATAAGAATTAAAAAAATGAATGTGTATTAATGTTCACTCAAGCTAGAATATGACAGAGTGGAATATTTGAATAAGGTAAAAACACGAGATACCACCAAGAAATTCTTTTTTTTAATGTTATTAGCACAATAAAAAAAATTGATTTTTTTGAAAAATCATAGACTAAAATATCCCAACCCACACACACTTAATTGATGTAGTTTCCTCAATGTATTTAATTTTTTTTTTCATGTGTGTATATTAAAAATATAATTACTTATTTTAATCAAGTGTAAAGGAATGATGCAACCTGCTATGTCTTAATTGGTAAATAGGGATACAAAGAGTGGTCTCCTCTACTAGTTCTTGAGATATGGTCCCATGGAACTTCTTCAATGTCCTCTATTTCTTTGGTGAATTTCAAATACTATGGCCAAAATTCAAGGCACTCTTTTTATCATTGTTACCACTTGTTTCCTTTTGGAACATCATTCCTTTCAAAATATATGGAATATCTAATTATATAATTTCCTATTACACCACAAAAACATAACCATTTGGTTTATTAGTTATTATTTGTAATGATGTGTTAAACTAGAAAGTAAATTCTATATGACCATGAAAACCATAGTTCCATAGAAATATTTAATATTATATTCTTCCATGCTGGATTTTGATTTTTCTGTACATTTTTTGTTGTCTATTTGAAAGGAGAACCTCAGGTTTATTAAGGAGTTGTGGAGTAGTTTAAAAATTATTCTTTTTTCTGAATATTAAAGATTTCAATCCCGTTTTTTAGACCCACATGAACTTAGTTTTGGTTTTGATATCTATAGTGTTAAATAAAATTGGTTTATTTGGGAATTGACTGAGTATAAAATTACCATTCTTTTTTGATCCCTTCTTCTCACCAGAATAAGAAGATATTCCACTTACCTGTAAAGATTTAATGTAATTTGGTTGGACCTTGTTCAATTCGATTATTATAGTGAAACATATATAATGAATCTCAAAAAATTCTTTTTTTCCTTTACAACAAGTTCCTTTTGGATATCTGTGATAAAATTTTCATGTTCATCCTCTATGAGATTATAATTCTCAATATCAATATATGATCTTTTGTTTTATTCTTCAAAAAAATATTTTAAACTATCCAAGAAAGAAGATGTCACATCACCTTCAAAATTAAATACAAAATTACCAGGTTTTTGGGAACATGCATGCTCTGTAGCATTTTCAATTAAAAAATTGATCTTTCAAGGATAATAATTTTACTAATCATACCCGATTATTCAAATGATTCTATAATTTTTTTTTGGAAGATTACATTTACTGAGTTACAACTTAATGAATGTTTCATGTAGTCAAGTATATTTGAATGCATTGGAATATATCTATGTTCTATTGTAAGTATACCTTCATCCACATTTATGATGATTTTTCTATTCTCGAAAATGGAACCCCCAAAATAATGGGCGAGTGAGATTAAATTTTATCCTATTCTATTTTCAGCACATATAATCCATCTAGGAAAAATTGGTCTCTGGATTTCACAAGTAAATATTCCAAAACACCTATTGGGAATACTGTGGATCAGTTTTTAAGATGGACCACTACACTAGTGTGTTATAATTTTATATTCATCAAATAATTAAATGCAGAGTGGGGAAAGATGTTTATCAAAGCTCTAAAATCACATAAAGCATCAGTTAAATATAAAGAGACAATAGCGTAGGGATTAGAGAATGTTCTAAGAACTTATCATTTTTATTATATCTATGTCGTGATCAGTGTTGATACACTATTCCATAGTATTATTCACTTGTTCCAATCCAATCACATTCTTATTTAGTATGTCTCTTTGAGAATCTTCACAATTTTGGTATTTTTTTAGATTGACTCTAGTAATGGAATGTTAATCATGACATTATGAAAGGTATATGAAATTTAATTTTGTATTAAATCTTCATCCTCTTTATTTGAATCTACTAATGATGAAGGTAGTAGTGCTCGATTATTATTTTTTCACTCTGTAGTAATTTTAAGGGTGTTATTGGCCTTTTCATTCTGAACCTCATTATTGTAATTTCACTATTCGACCTTCTTCCTTTGGAAGGATGGGTAAATCATCATAAAGATGATCTGAATGATCATTATTAAATGTTTTTAGGTATCAAAATAATTTTTCCACTTATTTTTTTTTAATTTTAGTGATATTATCCATGAGATTTTGGACTATTTCATTGGTTTCTTGCCCTGACTCTTAGTTAGAATTTCCATAAGGCTGTCAAAATTATTGTATGAAATTTTTTCTATCTTCTTTAGATATTCATTAACTACTCGGTGGTGGTTTTATATGAACTTGTTGAGTGTTGTTCATATGGTTTCTACTGATATGGATATTTATAATGTTATTGGAATGGAAGTGGGTTCTGGTATTGCTACTGTTGGAATGGAGGATGAATTTGGTATTGATTCTGAAACGGATGTCTATCTTGGTTTTGTTGGAATCCATATCTTGGTTGTGTCTAGGGTTGTAGTGTATGATTTGAATATAATTTCTATTGTTGATAGGCATCAACTGAACTTACGGTCCCTTTCACATCTGGACATTGACTGGTGTTGTAATATGTAAAAAATCATAAACCACATACCTAGGTTGACCCTTACTATTCCATTACTTGGTTCACAACATGTTTTTTAATCACACTATTCATTTCCTTAAGTGTTCATTCATGTAAGGGTGACAAATAATCTTAAGTCCTTACATAATAAATGTCTTCGGTGTATGTAACTCATGTTCCGAATTAATGTGAGTGTTGAGAAATATTTTCAATCAGACCTCTAGTATCTTCTCATGAATTGTCAATACAGGCTCCTTCATATGAAGCATGTCGAAATTTTTTATCATTATTGAGTATCCCATGATAGAGGATAATAAGGAAGTGGTTTTTCTCTATAGTCTAATGTGGGCAACTGGAGCATAACATTTTAAATCATCCAAAGTACTCATAAAGTGTTTCTCCTTCTCATTATTGAATCAAATAATTTTTTTTTATATTTTTTCTCCTTGATATTGGAAAAACAATTTCATTAGGCATCTTTTTAGATCTTTCTAGTCCAGGATCTCTCTGAGTTACTGGTTGTACAACAATTTCTTTATTTATCCCTCAATATTGAAGGGGAATTCCCTCCACTTTACATATTCTCCCACAACTCATAGGGGCATGCAACTGAAGAACATGTTTGTAAATTTATAAATATGTATGTTTAGTTATTCTCATGCAAGACCATGGAATTCAGGTAGGATTTGAATCATGAAAATATGAAATTAAATATCAATTTTTATGGATTCAATAGCTAGTTGTTTTTTGGTTAGTGAGTTTTGGTGGATGGAGTTTACACAGAGTTTGGTTGGGATTTCTATACATTATTACAGGTTCAAATTCATCACACATAGTGTCAATTAAATATGTGAGGTGTATTTCCTCAACATCTATTTTCAATTTTTTTTTCTCAATTAGCTTATTATTCATCCAATTTCAAGATCAAATTATATTAAATGGATATTTGAAATATAGGTCATTAAAATTATTTTTTGTAGTATTTTTCTATTGTTTCAAGACACTAACTCCCCAAAAATGGTTCTATATTTGATGCACACTCACTATTAAATCTAGGAAAACAATATTTAAATTACCTATGTATAGTATAGAAGTCAACACTAGGTAGTATACTAAAGATAAGTGGACAAAAAAATTAGTTTGTAACTTTTTATTGTTTTAGGAAATAAATGTGTTTTAATTAATTTTGATAAAGAGATAGAGATAAATAGTATAGTTAAATGGATTTTAAAAAAAAAGATAAATATGGTGACCGAAGCATGTTTCTACAAACCCACTATCGTGTTTTCATAGTTTTCAATAATTACCACATATTATTTTGTTGAATGGTAAGAGAGAGATTCAACTATCGAGTCCACTATCCACTTATCTAGATGGTTATGATGAGAATATTCTAGTATGAATACTCATGTTGGTCTTCCTTCTTCTTGTGTGTAGAGTGTTGCAGCAGGTTTTATTGATTAATTATGGAATTCATTAACTAAGAAGTGTTGTTACCTAATAAACCAATATTCCAATATAAAATATTACATACTTTCTAATGACCATCATGAACTCACCACCCAACCATAATATATTGCACCATATATAAAATTTAAATGGATGGAAGGAGATGTAGATCATTTACCAAAGAAATTAAAATTAACAGAATCAAAAACCTAATGCAACCATATTTTGAATTTAAAACTGAATTAAGAATTGAAACTAGATGTATAAAAAAGAAAGGATCTTATTAAATTAGATAAAAAATAAATCTAAGAACATTGGTCTAAGAACCCCCTTTTCTGGTCACTCAGTGAATGTACCCCTCCATGGATGAGGAATTTTAGTTGATGTAGGAGAGGGGAGACATCATTGAGTAATGAAAATAAAAGAAGAAGAAAGAAGAGAAATAACTCTACACCAAGGATTCATCTAGAGATTCCATCACTAACCCGTCCAAATAAATCCACCCATATCCTCTTATTTATAGGCATAGAAGAGGCATAAATGTGTCATAATGGACCATTAATGGGGTTTAAGACATAAAGGTTCATCAATGGTTGAATATTTGGCTTCATGATTTTTCTTTAATAGTATGTGGTATCCCCCTTTTTTACTGAATTAGAGAAATTTGTATTCTATAATGTTATTCCAAAATTATTTTCATGTTTTACAACATAATTCATCTCCTTACATTACCCATAGATGAAGTTATAATCAATTTAATCAAAAAATTTATCATTACAAGGTAGAGTCATTGAATTAAATAAATATGACTTCTGAGGTACTTACGACCTTGATTTTGGAAGAATATAGTGGGTCCATAGTTATGAAAGTTTTTTCTCAAGATTTTATCTTTATAATTTTTTAATTTCATCTCCTTTTTGTTATTCATTTACAAGATATAAAATCATCATCCAAAGTCTTCAGATATGTGTGTATATTTTATGACCTGAATTGTAAGATTTTTTTGGACTTCAAATGATTGATATAGATTTGGGTCAAAATAATTAATTGAATCCCCATATGTATTTAATCCTAAAAAAATTCTAAATTAAATTAGTGAATAAAAAGTTATATTCGAAATAATTAAATTTATTAAAATAGTTAAAATCGAAATTTAGACAATTTTTACAATTATGCTCAAAATGCTTACAAAAATATAAAATTTGACAATTAAACTTAAAATATAACTTTGGTGGGATTAAAAATATAACTTTGGAGGGTTTAAAAATACAGAAATAAGAATAAAAATGATTGAAAATATTTTCTCTTTCAATTACCAGGCACATAAAACATTCTCTTACTCTAGCACAAAATATATTTATTAAAAATGATAGGGCACCAAGGTTATCATTATTCAAATTTCAAGGAAATTAAATAAATCAATCAACAATGTCAATACATTTTTTTAAATTCTATATAAAATAAAAATTTAATTGACCATTTTTCAAATAAAAAATTACTCCATGAATTTTACTTTTTTATTTTGATAATGTTGGAACTTGTCATCTCATTCATTCATGTTCCTCAATTCATTATTATTAAACATGAAAAATCATGAATTACCACAATTTTAAATATTTTTTCTCATCAATCATGATACAATTCAGTTGGATTTGTGCTCATATTATGAATACTTTATCCTTATTTGTTTTCATGTAAAGTAACTCCTTTTCTAACCTTTTATAGATAAAAAAACATAAAATCTGGAGGACTTTGTAATAAAGGTTCAAATGAATCTGGGGATTAAGGTTGGTATGAATTAAAAATCAATGATAAAGGAGGAGTTTAATCTTTAAATTAAAGTGCGTTATATACAAAGTAAAATATCAAGGAAAATTTCCACTTCAAATTGTAATAAATCAAACTTCTCCAAACTCAATGCAGGGTCTTGATCAAATAAAGCATAATGATTTATTTGTTCACACCCTTGAATTCTGTTTCTATTTATTTTATCAAAGACTATTTTCAATTTTTTTTATTTTCTAATGTTATTATTAGAATAAAAGTCACATTAAACACATAACCACTTATGATAAGAATAATCACTCTAGTAAGGGTGATAATTTTCTTTCCCAAATCACTACCCATTATTTTCTCCATTTTTTTGATTATTTTTGTCATTTTCTCTTTTTTATATTAAAAAGGGGGGAAAAATAAAAATATCAATAAATGAATCAATAACCATTCCAATTACCAAAATTATAACACACAACACTCTTTATAATAATGTATATTATCCATTACACCATGACTCCCTTCACTGCAAAACATCAACTTTAAAATATCATGTGAATACTAATAGGAGGGTAGGAATGGGTAAAAAAGGATTGAAATATGGATCATGTATGACAAGGTCATTCATGGTTTCTATGGGCTAATCTAGTATTAATGAAAAGGTGGTATTTTAAGGATATTATATCTTCAAAATATGCCTCAATCATTACAAATGTTTTTCTGTATAGTCATAGATTTGAAATGTTCAAATATAGGTTCTAATAGGTGGCATGTCCCAAGATTACTAATGAAATATGATAAAGAATAAATAAGAAGTAATTGGTTTAGAAATACTCTCTAGAATGAGACATGTGATTTGGGACAAAAACTCAAGGCATGATTAATAACAACAAATTAATTGACATGAATTTTAAAAATTCAAAGCATGAACAATTGTTGGGAAATTTCAATTAAACAAATCAATTAATTCCATCAAATCATGAGTTCATATTTTAATATCCATAATTCACTTCAATCATAAAATTATCCATTGTAATAATTCAATATCAATATCATTGAAATATAGAACATGGAATCATATGTTTTACATTAAAATATTTTCTCCTAGATATGTCAAATATGGCATAAATTCAAGTGCGGGAATGAAATTTTAATTGAAGTTTATGAGGAGATTTTAAAGAAAAATATATAGAGAATTAAAAAGTTATTGAATGTAAATGAAACCACCATTTAGTAATGATTATTTAGTTGTTTGGTGAAACTCATATTCCTTATGTTTTGTTATAAAGTACTTTAAAATGTGTGTTTTGTTATGTTTATCCATTTTCACCCTTGCATCATCTTAATTACTGGACCTAAAAAATAAAAATAAAAACAAAAAATAGTGCATTCCTGTTCACTTACTCTACAATATTACCTAGGGAAATATTGGACTATGGTAAAAACATGGATTGCCTCCAGGAAGGTATTTTTTTAATTTCATTTTCTTGACTCAAAATTAAATGTTTTTAGAAATATAAGAATACAATATTACCTCCCCATCCACTCTTAATTAATTGTGCTTCCTCAATGAATTTAAATATATTTTTAATGTAAGTATATTAAAAATTGAATTATTAATTTTAATAAAGTGTAAAGGAAAAATGAAACCTCATAGTTCTTCATTGGTAATCATGGAAAAGGAGTGTGATATCATTTATGGGATCTTGAGGTTGGGTCCCACGGAACGTCTTCAACATCCTCCATTTTTTTGGAAAATTTTAATTGATGTGGCCAAATTACTAGGAACTCTTTGTGGTTAATCTTACCACTTGATTCCTTTTGTGACTTCACCCTGTTCACAACATAGGGAATATCCCATTCTAGTCTTTCTTTGAACACAACAGAGACAACCCCCTTTGGTTAATTACTTATTACTGGAAAAGACATGTTAAACCAAGAAGAATAAACTTTATGACCATGTTTACCATAACGCTAGTAAATTCCTTGAAATTTTGTTCTTCCAGGATGGTTTTTGATCTTTATAGATTTTTTTCTATTGTCTTTTTGAAAAAATATATTCAATTTTATTAATGGTTTGTGGAATTGTTTTAAAATTATTATTTAATCTTAATGTTGACGATTTCACTCTAATTTTCCAGACCCTCATGACCTTGGTTTTTGTTTTGATATATGTAATGTTTAAAAAAGTATATTTATGTATAAATTGAGTAAAAAAATAACTTTATCTTATGATCCATTCATCTCGCTAGTATGTGACGATATTCTATATACCTCTGAAGATTTAATGGACTTTTCTCGGACCTTGTTCAATTTGAGTTGTATAGTGAGACATATATAATGTATATCATCCACTTATTTTTTCTATTATAGCTAGTTCCTATTAAAGATTTTTGATAATATTATTATGTTCAGCCTCTATGAGTTTGTAATTCTCAATCCCAACATCTAATATTGATTTATATTCTTCAATAACATATAATAAACTATCAAAGAAACCATATGCTATCTCCTATTCAAAATTTAATTCAAAATTACCAGGTTTTAGGGCATATACATTCTCTACATTATTTATTATGAAAAAACTATCTTTTAAGGATAATAATTTTATAATCATACATTTTTATTTATTCGGTTCTGTAAATTGTTTTGGTAGCATTCTATTTAGAAAGTGATGTCTTGAAAGAAGCTTCGTGAAATCAATTTTGTTGAAATGCACTTGAATATCTCGAAGTTCCATTGAAAGTGTACCTTCATGGATGTTGATGATGGTTTTTCTTTTTTCATGAATTGTATCCCCAATATAATGGCTAAGTGTGAAAAACTTTTATCCCCTTCCATGTTCATCATAGAATCCATTTGAAAAAATAGGTTTTTGAAATTCACAAGTACATCTTTAAACATTACAGTTGGGAATACCGTTAACCTATTTGAAAGATTGACAAGTATACTAATGCACTCTTTTCCATTGAACCTCTCTCATTTAGTGAATATATATTTGAAAAATTTCTCATATTTTGGGATTTTGTAGATTTCATGTACAAGAGAATATTGATCTTGACATTGATGGTTGCTCTAATTTATTTTTGAATTTGATATTATTTTTATTTCTTTGAATCCACTAATAGAAAATGGAATTTTTATTAATTGTTCTTATTTTCACTCTATTGAAATTATAAGGGTGTTTATGGACTTTTTATTTTGAACTGTTATTTCACTATTCTGGCCCTATTCCTTTAGATGTATGGGTATACATTCAAAAGGCCATTCAGAATGATTATTCTTAAATTTTTCAGATTTTATAAGATCTTTTCAACTTCATGTTGTAATTTCACTAACATTATAATTGGGATTTGGGCCTTTTGTGTGAGTAGAATTCCTTGGTTCTTGGAAATAAAGTCCAGAAAGATGTCAAACTTATTTGTCGAAACTTTTTTCTATCTTTTTTAGATATTCAGTATCTGGTTCTTGGTGGTCCTATTGAGGCCTTGTGGAGGTTTGTTAATATAGTTTCTTATAGTATGGTTGTTTAGAGGGTTTTTGGAATTATAGAGCAATTTTGTATATTTGCTGATGGAATGGGGGTTTATTTTGGTATTGATTCATAAAAGGAGGTCTATCCATGTTCTATTAGAATTATATCTTGGTTGGGATTAGGGTTGATATGGGTGATTTTACTTTAAATTCCATTGATAATTGGATGCATAAAAAATTTCTTCCCTACACTTCTAGACATTGATCAGTTTAATGATATATAGAAGAGAATAAACAATATACCTGATTCAGGCCATGCTGTCCATTCAATTGGTTCAAAATAGGACTCAAATCACACTTGTCATTTTCTTATGTTTTTATTCAATTAAGGGTGAGAGAGAATCAAAAGTACATACCTCATGGATTACTATGGTTCCCATACCTATAATAATGAATTGTTGAGAGTTATTTGTAATCTTTTTAATCAGACCTCAAGAATCTGCTGGTGACTTGTCGATCAAGGATCTTCTAGATAAGGTGTCTTGAAAATTGATATAATTTTCATGAAGTTCTTTATGGATAAAAAAAGGAATTGGTTTTCTTCTACAGTCTGAGGTGGGAACCTAACACAGTGCTTCTTGAATCACTCCTGGTAATCATAATGCGTCTCTATGATTTATTTATGAATAGAATATATTTTTTAGATATACTTACTCCTAGATGTGTGAAAAAACCATTACATAAAGCATATTTGATGATATTTCTAGTCTGGGACCTCTCTTGGATCCATACTGTACATCCATTCCTTTATTATTCCCTCAATTGAGAAGGTTAAGACCCTCCACTTTACATGCTCTTTTGTAACTCCTTGGGGTATGCAATTCGAAAACATGTTTTTAAATTCCAAAATCTGTCTATTTGGGTATTATCATTTAATACCATGGAATTTATGTTTTATTTGAATCATGTTAATGCGTAATTCCAAATAATTCTTTGATATAGGGTTATCTAGTTTATTTTCATGGTTAGAAAATTGTGTCACGTAGAGATCACTTAGAGATTGGTTGGGATTCCCATCCATTATTCTAGGTTCAATGTGATCATTGAATATGTCACTTGAATCGGTGAGGTGTATTTCCTAAATATCTGTTTGATAATTTTATTTTCTCAATTGGGTTATTCTTCATTCAATTATGAGATCAAAATCAGTTAAATGGTTAATTGAACTACGAGTTATCCAAAATATATTTTTTAGTTTTTTTTTGTGTTCTGAGTCACTAAATCATTAAAAATGGTTCCAATTTTTTCTCACACATTTCATGGGGTGTGGTAACAGAATATTTAAATTACCTTAGTAGAAAGAAGTTAACTCTAGATATTCTCTTAAAGGGGAGGGCACACAGAACTACGTAGTCAATTTTTATTCGTTTTATAAAAAATGGTTTTAATTAATATTGAGAAATTGAGAGTAATATATATTTTGATAAAATTAGTTTTTTAAAACAATTTACAAGGACGAAGATCAGAGCATGTTTGGATAGACCTAATGATTTGAAATCAATGTATCAAAAATTTACCCCTTCTTCTTCTGATAACTAATAAGATAGAGATTCATCCGCAGAGTCTTATATACCCATTATCTAGATGGTTATGATTAAAATATTCTCATCTCAAACCTTAGGTTTCACTACCCTCCTTCTTGTGTGTGTATCATTGCAACATGTTGTATTGTTTAATTAGGGAAATACCTAACACTGAATTTCTTTTCCCTAATAAAAAAGTATATTTAAACATATCATCTGAAACACTTGTTGATGACCATTGAGAACTCACCAGCCAACCCGAATCTATTCCACCATATACTGAATAGATTTTGGTGTAGGGATATTTATATCATAGTCCAAAGAAAATTTTATTAAATGAATCAAAACCATATGCAATCAAATTTTGAATCTATAATTTAATTAAGAATTTAAACCATATGACTAAATAAGAAAGGATATTATTAATTTAGATAAAAATATTCAATAAAACAACATAGGTCCTTCTTCCCCCTTTCCCAATCACTCAATAAAACAACACCTCCATGGATAGGTAAGTCTAGTTGATGCGGGATAGGGGAGACATCACAGAATAATGAAAATGAAATAAGAATAAAGAAGAAAAATAAATTTAAAACAGAACATTATCCAGAGCATATCTATATGATTGATCATATTAAATGACCCCATAAAATCATATTTTTTTCATGGAAGAGGCTTTGGGGTGTCATAATTTTCCATTAATGGGTTTTAGAAACATAATAGGTCATCAATGGTTGAAATTTTAACTCCAAAAATTTCCTTTAAAAGTTTGCATGTGGTATCCACACTTTTTTGACAAATCAGTGAAAGTAGAATTTTAGAATATTTTTAAACAATATATTTCTTATTTAAAGAAAATATTTGATCTTTATAATACACTTTTATAAGATTTCATTTCCAATTTACTCAAAAAAATTATTCTGGTTAGGTAGAATCTTTGAATTTCAAAAATCATATTTCTCAGGAATTTATAGCCTTGATTTTTGTAGAATGAAGCATGACCATAGTTATAATTTTTTCCCTAAAGATGTTATATTTATCATTATCTAATATAAGCACCATTTTTTATTCCATTTATGAGATATAAGCATATATTAATAAATATCTAGATCAGTGCATAGATTTTATAGCTTGAATTGTGTGTTTTTTGGGACTTCAAATGATGGATTCAGATTTGGATCTAGACGAATTTAATTAAGATAAAGATTTAGTTATGTATAAAAAAAGAAATTTCGTAAATTACATCAGTTTATAAACATTTATAGCTAAAATACTTAAATAAATTAAAACAGTTAAAATCCAGATTTAGTTCATTTTTGAAATTAAGGTCATAAGGATTATAAAAACATAAAATGTGACAATTGAGTTTAATATATCACGTTAGTGGATTTAAAAATATTTAAATTGAAATTAAAATTAGTGATAATATTTTCTATTTCAATTCCCCCACACTTAAACCTTTATTTTTCTAAATCATAAAATCTCAACATTAAAAATTAGTGGGCACCAATGTTATCACTATTTAAATTTCAAGGAAATAAAATTAAACCATTATAAATATAAATTTAAAATTTAAAATGTCCCAAAAAATATCATTTCAATTTTCCATAATCTAAATACACAATTATACCATGTATTTTAATTTCACACTTATGAAAATGGGGGAATATCTCATCTAATTCCTTCATGTTCATCAATTCATTAGTATTAGACATGCCAAATCACGACTTTCCTGAATTTTCAATATTTTCTCTCTTAAATAATTATAAAATTCAAGTGTAATTATGCTCATATCATGAATAAATAATCCTTATCCATTTTTTTGTAATGTAAACAGTTTGTCCTCTTTGTAATGACAAAAGGAAAATAAAATCATTGAGGATTTTACAATTAAGGTTCAAATGACTCTAAGGCTTATGGTTGATAGGAATTAAAAATTAATTCTAAAGGAGGAGGTTAATATATAAAGTAAAGTGCATTATATAAAATGTATAATATCAATTAAATTATCCCCTTATGATTTTAATAACTCCCAATTCCCCAAACACAAGGGAATGTGATGATCAAATAAAAGGAAATGAATGATTTGTGTACCCTCTTGAATTTTTATACATTTTTTCAAAGGCATTTTTCATTTTATTTATTTCAAAAGATATACTTAGAATAATCCTCACATATACCACCTAACAATAAATGATAAAAACTATTAGTATAATAATGCTGATTTTTTGTTTTCCCAAATCACAACCCAATTTTTTATTTTTTTATTATTTCAGTTCCCCTCATTATTCAATAGTGGAAAATAATAAAAAGTTCAATGAATGAATCAAAAAAATTCTGATTACCCAAAGTGGCTCCCCCACACTTATTCTACAGAATTTATATCACCACTTCAATCATGACTTCCTTAACCCCCACACATAAAATTTATAACATCATGCCAATACTAAGAGAAGGGATGGAATGGATAAAAATTGCTTGATGTGAGATAGTATGTGAGTATGATATACTATATAATACCAAATGTAGGATCGAATATGTAAAAATGAGATTATCAAATAAGAGATGGGGATTAATTTTATGCTTTAAAAATTCTTTAGGAACTTTTAAATATGATTATGTTAAATTGGGTTAAACATGATAATCACAAAAACCTCTATGTTCTAATAACATGCTTGATTCCAGAAGAGTGATTCCGAAAATGAAACTTAACAAAGATTACAAAAATGAAGATTCTACCTTAAAGCGTATAGAATCTAACTAAATCAGAGTACAAGTGTATGTAATTATAAGAAAGTTATACTTTACTCAACAATACAAATGCAACGGAAAACTTGTAACAAAAAGAAGTAACAAGTAGTAAATATTTTAACCTAAAGAGAAGGATATCCAACAACCTTGGATAAAGGTCCCTTGATATATATACTTTCAAGAAAGTCCATCTTACCCACACCAGGGTAAGCCCTCTATATGAAGATCAGAGACTTTCTTGCTATCCCTGCAAGCCCTCAACTATCAGGTAGTCGGAACCTCTTTCTTCCTCAGCAAGGAATCCCTCAACATCACGATAGTTGACACCTCTGTCTTTCTATCCCTCAAAGCCCTAGATTGTACATAGAAACAATCATAATTGCATGAAGAAAAACAGAACAAGTATTTTAGTTCGCACAAAGCAATGTAAGTATCTCTCTAGAAATCACTTAAACAACATTTGGTCTCTAGATTCACAGAACAATGTTTATCTCTTTTTAACTAAACTCATATTTATAAGCACAACTACAATGGTCGGCTCCCTCCTCCAACGGTCATATTTTTAGTTGAATTTCGGAGGGACATGTACACGTGTCACTCAAACAATGGTTAGTTGATAAATGAAATCAGGACATCGTTTTATAACTAAACAAGTGAGAGCATAACCAAAATATGATATTTAGAATGTGAGAAAATATTAAAGTTCAGAGTCAACAAAAAATTGATTCGGAGTCTATAATACAAGGATATTCAGATTCCATTTTGTAGGAATTCGGAACCTGAATTCTATTGAATTCTAGAGTCTGAATTCTAAGGAAATCCAGAGTTTGGTTTCACCAAAATTCGGAACCTAAACTTAAAAATCTTGGAGTCGGAATTCATGAGAACTCGGAGCCAGAACTCATAAGAGTTCGGAGTCTGAATTCAGAGTAATCCAAAGTCAGAACATAGAGATGTTCGTATCTAGAATTAGTAATCAGAATTCAGATTCAAACTTCATGAATGATCATATCTAGAATTCAGAGTTGAACTTCATGAGAGTTTATATCCAGAATTCGGAGTTTAATTTCATGAGAATTCATAACCTGAATTCAGAGTTGAACTTCATGAGAGTTCATATCTAGAATTCGGAGTTGAAATTCATGAGAGTTTTTATCCAGAATTTAGAGTCTTAAATAGAATGATTCATATCTAAGTATTATATGATTCTGAGATTTTGGTCTCAATCTGAGTTTTACACTTAGAAAATTTATGATATAAATAATGAAATCTAGGTAAGGGTAAATTTCCTTGTGTAAGGAAATTTTCCTTAAGGGAGTAAAACAAGGGTTAAAAGAGTTTTTCCTTGAAATAAAGTGTTTGTGATTTTAAAAACAAGAGGGATGGTAAAGTCATAAGGTAAACCTTATTGAATCAACAATCTTTCCATTACAAGAAGGAATGGAAAAGTCATAAAGAAAACCTTATTGACTCAACAATCTCCCCCTTTTTGGAAATAACAAACATCATTAAAAGAAAGAATATAAGGACGTGGAATAAATTTTGTAGACTTTGAAATTAAAGCTTATCTCCCTTATTTCATGGACAATGGTGAATACGACTAACTCCCCCTTAGGCTTTGTTACTCTAAGGATCATATTCTATATTTTCGTAAAGATAATTTTCATTTGAATTTGGAAATATTCATAATGAGAAACTCCCCCTTAAATAAACTCCCCCTTACTTGGAAACCTTTTTCCTTCCCCCCTTTTTGATTTTCAAAAAGAGTTTAAGGGAATGGAAAAAAATATGGTACCTGAAATATTAGTAGACAACCAAACAAATCAACCATCCACAATTTCATTGAGATTGGAATTATGAGAACAAGGAAAAAAATTCAACAAAAGATCAGAGTGGGATTTATTTTTCTTCTTTTTCCTTGGTCATTAGCATCTTCACAATGGTCTTTAACTTTTTACACTCTTTATGATCCTCTTAAGATTTATTTTCTAATTCTTTGATCCTTTATTCCTGAGCCTTGAGGGCCTCTTTCTGGTCCTTCAGCAATTCCTCTTGCTTCACAAGCCTTTCTTCTATCTCGGTCCAGAGATCCTTCTATGTTTTCCAACGTTGGAAAAAATAACTCAGCTTCCCATTCAGATATTTTACATCCGGAATCCGAGAACTTTGTTCTAGGCTTATATTTTACAGAAAACTGTTTGTAAGATCTTTGATCTTGGAGTCTTAGGCATCAAAGGACTCTTTGATATCTTCTTGAAACTGATCAAGCTCTCCCAAATCTTCATTGATTTTCTTCGACCAAAGAGTCATTTTCCAGCAGGATTTTTTGTGGGACTCATAATTGATAAGGAAATTTTTGTGTTCTACCTCAATCTTAACACATCTATCCACCACCATTGATACCGATTCTGATTTTTGATTCATGGTGCGCTGAAGCATCTAGAATTTAGAATCAATTTTAGGAAAAATCGGAATGGTATCTAACAAATTCTTCAGATATTGAACAACAAAATCATGTCCTAATGCAGATTACTCCGAATCAGACATTTTACATGGAGATGGTTCTTCCTCTAACTCTACCAGCTTCCTCTTAGAGGTTCCTCTAGATTCTTTCTTCCATAGAATTTCTTTTGGGGTATCAGAAACCATTAGTTTTCCCTTGTCAGTTTTGGTGATGCTTCCACATCAAGATATTCATGCTCACTTCTGGATAACTGTACAATTTTATATTCATCAATTTTTTCCTTCTTATCACTAGATTCAATATCCTTAGGAAGAATAAATTCATGATTGTTACTCTCTTCCTCATATGGATTTTTGACTTCCTCTTAACCCTTCTCATCATCTATAGGTGTAACAATTTTAGAAGATCCATCTTGAGAATTTCGGATTGAAAATTTCTTGGAAGCACTTTCCCTTTCCTGAAATTCTTCTAATTTATTTAGAAAATCAACTGTCTTTTCAGAGCATTGAGATTCCTAGACATCTTTCATAGTTTCTTTCTCAACTTCCTTCTCTTTGAATTTTTCCAGAGACATAAACTTCTTTCCCAAAGTCTCAGGAAATTGTTCTACTATGAAGGTTTTTTGTACGGGGATTTTTTCGGATGCAACCTCAGTGGAATTCAAAATAAATTGGACAATATCTACCTCATACATCTTTTTCTTTATATTCTTTTCCTTGGATTGCATTTCTAGTTCATCAGCAGCTTTTTTCTTTCAAGTCCTTAGCCTCAGCAGAATCCAAAACGAACTGTGGCTCCCCTACTTTTCTATTTTGCTTATCCTCCCTCCATTTTTCTATGAGTCCATCAGGCTAGGACTTATGATTCTTTGGTTTAGGAGGTGTGTATTGAGGTTCTTTAGCTTTGGGGGTTTTTTCTTCTGCTTCCACTTCCTTTAACATCCTTTTCTTTCCGGATTTCTTTGATGGTTCATCTTTTTCAACATTTTTCAGAACAACTTCTGCCTCTTTTTAGGTAGATCGTAAAATTCACCTGGCTCCTGGGATAAACCAACCTTCAACCTTTTTAGATTATCATCACTGATAAGCATAACTTTTCTATTTCTTTCCTTGGAACTGTAGGGGATCTTGAATGATTCTAGTCACCGAACTATAATCTTGGGAAGTAAGGCCGGATACATGATAATCTGAGCACTTAAATTCCCATTTTTTACATTCTCAATCGTAATGAGGATATGTCTCATGAGATTGAACTTCCATATATTTACTAAAAAGTCCAGGATATACATGTCACTTTTATTAAGGGTGTCCTTATCACCCTTCCTTGGTACGATGAGACCCTGCACTCATAACTATAAATCATATTTTGGGTATATAGATGAGAAATATTGGCTCTCTTGACATCTTTGAGCCTAAGAAATTCCATAACCTTTTCCTTAACAAAACTTCCTTTAAACTCTGGAAGCTTTTGTGAACAGAATTTAGTTTCAACTTCATATGAGAGCCCTACCAAGCTCGCAACCTTAGTTTAAGAGAGTTTATATGTCTTCCCATAACTCAAGAATGAGAATTTTTCTCTACCCTCTTCCTTAAAGAAGAAAACTGATTCATAGAATTCAATGAGAAGATCCGGATAGACTACCTCTTGAGCTGCTGTCTTAGAAATAGCTACACTTTCCTACCAATTGAGATTTATGTTATTGGAAATAAATGAGTAATACATGTTGAAAAAGATTGGGTTTACCAACCTCTCCCTATATATTTTCCACTCCAGAATTGGCTTAACTGTTGACATATCTTAAGAAGGAGATTCTGCAGACATTCAGACTAGAGCACTTCTGAAGAATTCAGAATGGGCTTTTGTAGAGAGGCAGAGCCTCGAGACACAAAAGATTGATAACCAATGTGGGAAAACCCTTCGGGGGTCCTTTATATATGCAATGGAAGTGACCTTTCAACTTCCAATTTTAATCTAATGATTGGGAAACCTTATAATTTGATCTAACGGTTGATATGATAGCTACAAGGAAAAATTTGGCTGAATCCGATAATTTTAGGTTCTAAAAATAAAACATTTGATTTTAAGGAAACTTGAATCCATGAAATTTTAAAATCAAAAGAAACTACCTACAAGTAAAAGTGATTATGAAAAATTAGGAAAGAATCATACCTTTCGGATTGCTAGGAAGATTATTCGTACTGGGGACTATTCTTCTTGAAGAACATTGGATTCCAAAAAAAACTTGAATACAAAAAAAACATCACTACGAAAATTTCAAATTCGAAAATTTTCATTACAAAAATTTCAGGTCCGAAGATCGTCATTACGAAAATTTCATGTCTGATGATTTTCATTAAAAAAAATTCAGGTTTGAAGATTTTTCATTATGAAAATTTCAGGTTTGAAGATTTTTTATTATGAAAATTTCGTGTCCGAATATTTCCATTACAAAAAAATAAAAAAATTTATTATGATTTTTTTTGAAAATCTTCATTATGAAAATTTTTGAAAAACCAACAATGAAAAATTTTCTTTATGAAAAATTTGAAAAACCAACTACGATAATTTAAAAAAAACTTTAATAACAGATGTACTCCCCTTATAAAAAGGAGTTTATTAATGTAAGGAGACCGGTTCAACAAAATGTTAATGGAGGAATATTACTTCACGGTTATCATTCCTAACTCATTATTAATGTATTCAAATATATCGGAAGGTAATTAATTTTGTGAAAATATCAGCAAGTTGATCTTGTGTTCCAATAAATTGAAGAATGATATCTCTTTTTTGTGTGTGATATCTAAGAAAGTGAGGCCGAATATCTATGTGATTTGTAAGAGAGTGATGTGCATGGGTTTTACTAAGGGAAATGTCACTTGTGTTATCACATATAATTTGAGTCTTAGTAAAACTCAACCCATAGTCTGTGAGTGTGTGTTGCATCCACAATACTTGAGGACAACAACTTCCAGCTGCTACATATTCAACTTCAGTAGTGGAAAGTCCTACAGAGTGTTGCTTCTTGCAAGACCAAGAAACCAATGAATCTCCTAAGAAATGACAAGTTCCATATATACTATTTCTATCCATTCTACATCCACCAAAGTTAGTATCTGAAAAACTTCTTAAAACAAAATCATTTATAGAATTATAAAACACTCTTAAATATAATGTTCTCTTTAAGTAGCGAAAAATTCTCTTCACTTCCTTTAAAAGAGATTCCTTAGGATTGAATTGATATCTTGCACATAAGCATACTGAAAACATTAAGTCTAGATGACTAGCAGTCAAGTAAAATGGACTTCCTATCATACCCCTAAAATATATTTGATCTACTTGTTTCCCAACTTCATCAAGATCATGTGTGTTTAAGGTACCAATGGTAGTACTTATACTTTTAGTGTTGTCATATCCATACTTTTTAAGAAGATATTTAATATACTTATGTTGGTATATATAGATTACTTTTGGTTTTTGAGAAATTTGAAAACCAAGGATACATGTTAACTCACCCATCATACTCATTTCAAACTCATATTTCATTATATCCACAAAGGAATAGGTTAAAGATTGTAGAGTTGAACCAAATATAATGTCATCAACATAAATTTGAACAATCAAAACATTTTTCTTATCTTTCTTTATAAAAAGGGTTGGATCTGCATTTCCCTTAACATAGTTATTTTGAAGAAAAAATCTTGTAAGTCCATCATACCAAGATCGAGGGGCTTGTTTAAGTCCATACAGAGCTTTGGTAAGTCTAAAAACATTACTAGGATGTTTTGTATCTTTAAATCCAAGAGGTTGTTCAACAAAAACTTCCTCTTGAACATAACCATTAAGAAAAGCAAATCTCACATCCATTTTAAAGAGTTTGAAATTGAAGAATGATATAAAGGAAAGAAAAATACGGATAGATTCAAGTCTGGCTATTGGAGCATAGGTTTCTTCATAGTCTATTTCTTCTTGTTTATTATATCCTTTAGAAACTAATCTAGCTTTATTTATAACTATGATTCCATTTTCATCACACTTATTTCTGAAGACCCATTTTACTCTAATAACAGAATTTTCCTTTAGTCATTCAACCATGGTCCAGACATTATTCCTTTCGAATTTATTTAGTTTATCTTGAATGGTTTTAATCCAATCATCATCACCTAAAGATTCATCAGTGATTTTTGGTTATAATAGGGAAAGGAATGCTAGATGATCTAATTCATTTCTTAAGGAACTTATAGTCCTTATAGGTTGATTGAAATAACTAATAATACTATCACTGGGAAGATTCATTAGAAACATCTGATTTGGGTTTTGTAAAACCTGTTCATCAACCTAGGGTAGAAAATCTTCTAGGGTAAATGTTTTAGAAGTATCTTCTTGAACCATTTCCTTTTAAGAAGGATTTTCTATCAATGGTTTATAATAAGTTTTTGAAAACACATCCAAGGATGTAGGTTAGGGTTTTTTAAAAACAAAAGGATCAGTTTCATCAAATTTAACATGTAATATCTCTCCAATAGTACATGTGTTTTTATTGAAAACTCTATATTCTTTATATGTTGTGGAGTAGCCTAGGAAAATTCCTTCATAATAATTTAGTGTGAATTTATGTAGATCATCTTTAGTATTCAGTATGAATACCTTACAGCCAAAAACATTAATGTAGGAAAGACTAGGTTTTCTACCATTCCATAACTCATAAGGAGTATTATTAAGAAAAGGTCTTATCAAAACATGATTTATAGTGTAACAAGTAGAAGTTATAGCTTCAACCCAAAAATGTTTGGCTATAGAATACTCACTCAACATGGTTCTAGTTATTTCTTGAAGAATTCTATATCTTCTTTCAACAAAACCATTTTTTGAGGTGTTATGGGTGCTGAGAAGTTGTGAGTAATACCTTTTCTACTACAAAAAGTTTCAAAATCATAATTTTTAAATTCTCATCCTTGATCACTATGAATAGTTTTAAATGGATGGATTTTCTCATTTTTAACTTGGGCTCTAAAACTTTTGAAATAAGAGAAGGCTTGAGACTACTTTTCTAGAAAATAGACCTGCGTAAATCTAGTGTAATCATCAACCAAGGAAAATACATAATACTTACCCCCAATGCTTCTAGTTTCTATTAGATCAAAAAGATCCATATGCACTAGCTGTAATGCATCAGTAGTGGAGAATTTACCGACTAATTTAAAACTTGATTTATGTTGTTTTCTATATTAACAAGGGTCAAAAACATTTGAAGAATCAAATGTAAGCTTCGGTATATCCTTAACTAATCCTTTCATTGAGAGTTTGCATAAGTTCCTAAGGTTACAATTACCTAACCTTCTATACCATAACCAAGAATGATCTTCCATTTCACTAAGAAAAGGTACATATTAGATCCAATGGTCTTTTAATATTAGTGTGTAAACATTCTCTTTCTTATTGGTAGAATGAATAAATTCTTTCTTGGAATTGTGTACTAAGCACTTTCCATTCCTGAAATTCACAATGTTTCAATTATCACATAATTGTCTTATGCTATTGAGATTGTTCTTAATACCTTTAACAAATAAAACATTTTAAATCAAATTTTTTCCATGAAGAATGATATTACCTATACCAATAATTTATCTCTGATCATTAGCTCTAAAAGTTACTTTTCCTCCTTTCGTCTTGATAATCTTTTCAAAATAGTTTTTGTTACTAGTCATATGCCGAGAACATCCACTATCCATGTACCACGTATTTCTGTTGGTACATTTCCTATTTTCCTGAAAACAAAAGAGTTAGACTTTCAGTATCCAAAATTTCTTGCATCTGGAATTGTTAGACAATAAAATTTTTGGTATCCACATTTGTTTAGAAAAATAAGCTGTATCAAACCCAAGGGATTTTATTTTATTCAAGGAGGAATTTTTCTTCCAATGTCCACAATATTGACATTTAGTGAAAAAAGGTGCTATAGAAGGAACAAAATATTTGTTTTTGAAAACTGGGTTTTGGTGAGTATAACCTACTCCAGTAGTGTTTCCTTGAGGTTTAATTTGAGAATATATCTTGTCAAAATTTTCATTCCCAGAGGTAAATTTTGCAAGAAGCTTCTTAAGAGAAAATATTTCAGATTTCAGTCAGATGACTAAATTTCTATCCTTAGGAATCATTTCTTTAGAGTTATATTTTTCCTCAAAAGATTTTAAATCTAAAATAGCATTCTTAAGATCTTTAAAAAGTTCTTCTTTAACAGAATTTTCTTTCTCAAGGTCTTGAAAATGTTTTTCTAGAAGATCTTATTTATCTCTAAGATCTCTAGAATGATTTGAAATCTCTTTTGTAAGAATTTCTTCCCAGGTATTTTCCTTGTCTAATTTCATAGAAATTTTACAATTTCTTGCTTCAAGTAACTTAGAAAATATAGAAACATCTTCATAT
Organism: Viscum album; assembly: GCA_963277665.1. Classification (NCBI taxonomy): domain Eukaryota; kingdom Viridiplantae; phylum Streptophyta; class Magnoliopsida; order Santalales; family Viscaceae; genus Viscum; species Viscum album. The sequence goes on from OY728141.1 coordinate 522,079,283, forward strand.
GAAGGTATTTCATCATTTTCATAGGATGAAGTGTCTCTATTAGAAGTATTATTTTCGGAATAGTAATTCTTATCAAGAGATAAATTTGTTAGAGTCTCGACAGAATGTACCTTGGCTATAATACATATATTATGGAATGAAGTAGTAGAAATAAATCCCATATTATTCTATTATGATGAATCATATTCAGAAGATTCACTTTCTGAAGAGTCTCCATAGCTAGAACACCTAGTATGATTAACTTTAAGGCTTTTCTTATGCTTTGATCGATAGAATTTCTTCTTGTTCCTTTCAGAATTCCTTTCCTTAGTTTCCTTCTTTTTCATAAAGGCACAATCTGGTCTGATATTACCTGATCTTTTAAATTACTAACACATAACTTCTCCATCTTTATTATCTCTATAGTCTTTATTCTGGTACTTACTCTGATGGTTCCTTTGAGCTACAATCTTGTTCATTCTCTGAGAAAGATTTTCTAAATCATTTTTGGACTTATCTGTGTCACTAGATTTTGACTTAATAATAAATTTATCTGTCTTTGATCTAGTTACTCTTTATGGGGTCTTGGATTTCATATGTTTTGAAGTGGTCATAAAAGCGACTCCTCCATTCCCATTCTTCTTCGTAACATTTTCAGTATCTCACTTAATTCTGGTTTCATGCTGAATAAGAGTTCCAAACATATCATCTATGGAAATCTGAGTGACTTTCCTATTCTCATCAGTAGTTTTCCTCTTGGACTCCCATTCATTTGGCATGATATCTATGATCTTTTCCATAAGAGCCTCATCATCCAAAATTTTTTCTCCCATAGATTGTAAGCTATTCACAATAGTAATAAAACTTTGTTGTACATTTCTTATAGGATCTTCATAAGGAAAGTTAAAGTTGTGGTATTCAGCTCCTAACATAGCTCTTCTTGTCTCTATGACTTTAGGCGTACCAAAATGTGTAACTTAAAGTTTCTTCCAGATACTGTTTTCAGCTTCACATGATGATATTTGACTATAGATGTTCCTAGTCACGAAACATAACAAATTATTTATGACTATGAAGTTTGATTGATATTCTGATTTCTCTTGATTCGTAAAGGTTCTCCATTCCTTATCCGGAATCTTATAATCTCCAGTCATCATTAGATAGTTATAAACTCTAGTATTGATAATAAAAGTATTCATCATATCTCTCTAGTACTCATAATCATTTCCATCGAAAATAGGAGGTCTAGTAGGATATAGTTTATCAATAGAACCACCATTTAAACCTCCCATCCTTAAGATTATATTTGGAACACAAACTTGTTAGTAAAAAGTGTTTGTCAAAAATATAAAATATCCTAAGCAAGGATGATATAGAACAAAAAAAAAGAATATGAACTATGTGATTCTGAAAAACAGATTAAAAAAAAGTATGGATCCGAAAAATATATGACTCTGGAAATTCAATTCCGAAAAGTAAGAAGAAAAATAATTTTACTCTGAATCTAATTGTGGGATTAATTCAGATGTAACCAACCCTTTGATACCAATTGTGAGATGGTATGTGAGTATGATGTACTCTATAATACCAAATGTAGGATTGAATATGTAAACATTTGATTCTCAAATACAAGAGGGGGGGGGGGTGAATTGCACACTTTAAAAATTCTTTAGGAAATTTTAAGGATGATTATGTTTAACATGGTTAAACAAGATAATTCAAAATACCTCTAAGTTCAAATAACATACTTGATTCCAAAAGAGTGATTCCGAAAATGAAACTTAACAAAAGCTTACAAAAATGAAGATTCTACCTTAAAGCAAATAAAATCTAACTAAATAAGAGTACAAGTGTAATGAAGTATAAGAAAGTTATACTTCCCTCAGCTATACAAATTTAGATGAAAACTTGTAACAAAAACAAGTAACAAGTCGTAAATATTTTAACCCAAAGAGAAGGGTATCCAACAACATTGGATAAAGGTCCCTTTATTTATACTTTCAAGAAATTCTGTCTTACCCACACTAGGGTAAGCCCTTGATATGAAGATCAGAGTCGTTCTTGATATCCCCGGAAGCCCTCAACTATCAGGTAGTCGACACCTCTGTCTTCCTCAAAAAAGGAATCCCTCAACTTCAAGGTAGTCGAAACCTCGGTCTTACTATCCCCAAAGCCCTTGATTGTACACAACAACAATATGAATCACACGAAGAAAAACTATACAAGTAGTTCAGTATGCACAAAGCAATGAAATTCTCTCTCTAGAAATCACTTCAACAACATGTGGTCTCTAGAGTCATAGAACAGTGTTTAGCACTTTTTAATTGAGCTCTTTTTTTATAGGCAGAGCTCCAAAATTTGTCTCTCTCCTCCAACAGTCATATTTTTCCTTGAATTTTGGTGGGACCTGTAAACGTGTCACTCAAACAACGGTTGGTTGATAACTGAACGCACAACATCATTTTATAACTAAACAAGTGAGAGCATAAAAAAAATATGATATTCAGAATTTGAGAAAATATGAATGTTTAGAGTCAACCAAAAATGGATTCGGAGTCTATAATACAAGGGTATTCGGATTCTGTTTTGTCGGAATTCGGAAATTGAATTCTATAGAATTATAGAGTCTGAATTTCAAGGAAATTTGGAATCTGGTTTCACCAGAATTCGGATCCAAAACTTAAAATGTTCAGATTCAGAGATCATGAGAATTCAGAGCCATAACTCAGAAGAGTTCAGAGTCTAAATTTAGAGTACTCTAGAGTCAGAACTTAGAGAAGTTCGTACCCCAAATTTGTAATTAGAATTTGGAGTTGAACTTCATGAATTTTCATATCCAGAATTCAGAGTTGAACTTCATGAGAGTTCGTATCCACAATTTGGAGTTGAACTTCATGAGAATTCGTAACCAGAAATCAGAGTCGAACTTCATGAGAGTTCGTATCCAGAATTCAGAGTTGAACTTCAGGAGAGTTCGTATCTAGAATTCAGAGTTGAACTTCATGAGAGTTCGTATCCAGAAATTGGAGTCTTAAACAAAATTCTCCATATCAAAGTATTATATGATTCCCAGATTTTTGTCTCAATCCGAGTTTTACACTTAGAAAATTTATGATATAAACAATGAAATCTAGGTAAGGGTAAATTTCCTTGGGTAAAGAAATTTTCCTTAAGGGGGTAAAACAAGGAGTTAAAAGGGGTTTTCCTTGAAATAAGGTGTTTGTGATTTTCAAAATATGTGGGATGATAGTGTCATAAGGTAAACCTTATTGAATCTACAATCTACCCCTTACATGAAGGAATGTAAAATTCATAAGGAAATCCTTATTGACTCAACACTCGACACATGGATCATTCCTAATAATGTCATTCATGGTTTCTGTGGGATAAATAAGGATTTATATAAAGGTGGTATTTAAATATACACTATTTTAAAAAGACACATCAGTTATTTTAAATGTGTTTTTGTATTGTCAATTCTTTGAATATTTCAAATGAATATTCTAGCAGGTGGCATGTCCCTAGATCTATTAAGAAATATGCTCAAGCATAAATAAAAAGTACTTGGTCTAGAAATACTCTTAAGAATATGAAATATTATTTGGAGCAATAACTCAAGACCCGATCAATAATAAAAAATTAAGTCACATTAATTTTAGTAATTCGAAGCGGGAAAAATTGTTGAGAAATTTCATTTACATGAATAAACTAATTCCCTCCAATAATAAGTCCTTATTTTAATATCCATGATTCTATTTAATCATACAACTCCCTATTTTACTATTTTAATCTCATTATCATTTAAATAATAAACATGGCATCATATGATTCCTAATAAACTCTTCTCTTTATAATAAGTCAAATAAATATTAAATTCAAGTGTGGGCATGTAATTTTCATTGAATGTTCAAGAAAATATTTTGAAAACAAATATATGGAATTAAAAATATATTGAATGTTAAAGGAAAATCCCATTAGAAATGATTATTCGGTTGGGTGGTGAAAGTCCTATTCCAATAGTTCTATTCTGTAACACTTTGATTACGTGTGTTCTGTTCAGTTTCTCTATTTTTCATCCCTTTATCATCTGTATTAATGGACCTGAAAAATAATAAAAATACATAATAATGATTTATTATTCACTCATCATATAATATGATCAAGTCGATGAGTGGACTAAGGAAAAAATACGAGTTGCCTCCCAGAAGTGATTTGGTTTAATGTAATTAGATCGACTATTTTTTTTGAAAAATCATAGCCTATAGAATTCCCACCCACACACTTAATTGATTTAGTTTCTTCAGTGCATTTAAATTTCTTTTTCATGTATGTATATTAAAAATAAAAATAATGATTTTATTTTAGAGTAAATGAAATATGCAACCTAGTAGGTCTTCATTGGTAATTATGGTGAAAGAGTATGAACATGTCCTTTGGTTTATGAGGTATGGTCCCATGGAACATCATCAACAAAATCCATTTTTTTTGAAAAATTAAAATTGATATAGGTAAACTATTAGGAAATATTTTTGGTCATTCTTACCACTAGCTTTTTTTGGAACATATTCTCTTTCACAAAATAGGGAATATCATGTTCCATTCATTCATTGAACATTACACTAACCTTCCCCCTTATTTCATTCATTATTCATGGAAAAGACTTGTTAAACCAGAAAGAATATTCATTATAATGATGCTTACTATAGTTCCAGAATAATTATAGAAATTGTGTTCTTATAATTTGGTTTTGATCTGTCTTGACATTTTTTGTTTTCTTTGTTCAAGTCACACCGTAATTTTAATAAGGGGTTGTGGAATTTTTGAAAATTTATTCTTTTCTGTTAAGGATGACGATTTCAATCCATTTTTCTAGACCCACATGACCGTTGATATTGTTTTGATATCTGTAGTGTTAAAAAAATATGTCTATTTGGGAATTGACTAGGTAAAAAAATTTCATGCTCTTTTGAAACCCATCTTCTCACAAGTCTATGAATATATTATACTTATTTAAAAATATTTAATGGAATTTTCTCTAACCTTGTTCAATTTGAGTTTTATAGTGAGACATATAGAATGCATCATAGATAATTATTTTTTCTTTATAACTAGTTTATTTAGAAGATATATTATAATCTTATCACGTTCAACCTCTATGAGTTTTTACCTATCCTTATCAACATAAAATCTTTATTTTGATTCTTTAAACACTTATAATAAACTATCAAAGAAATCTAATGTTATCACATCTTCAAAATTGAATACAAAATTACCAGGTTTTAGGGAACATACCTTTACTGTGACATTTTCAATGGAAAAATGAACTTTTAATGATAAGGATTTTTAAAGCATAACAAATTATTTAATCATTTCTATACCTTAATTGTGGGAGGTTCCATTTAGTGAGTGAATTCTAAATGGATGATTCATGGAGTCAAGTATGTTGAAATGCACTAAAGTATCTCCAAGTTCCATTGAATATTTACCTTCATACACATTGATGATGGGTTTTTCTATTTAAAATAATGGTCCCCCCAAAATAATGGGTGACTGTGAGGAACTTATATCCTCTTCCAGGTTAAGCACATCGATGTCATCTGGGAAAAACAAGTCATTGAATTTTACAAGTACATAATCTAAAACACCTACTCAAAATACCATTGATGTATTTTCAAGATGGAATACTAATTTGGTGGTTTTTAATTTTCCAATCGGAAAAGACTTTTTTCGAATCACCTAAATCACATAAATTGTCAGTGAAATTTAACAATCAAATATTGCTGGGAATAGATAATTCCATTTTATAATGAATTTTTTTTGGTATCAATGGTATGATTTGTGTTGATACACTTCTTCCTAGGTTGATGATCTCATTTCCATATTGTCTACTTATTTTAGTACATATCCCTTTGATAAAGTTTCTATATTTTGGTATTTTTAGGATTTCCCCTATGAATAGAATATTTATCTTGATTTTGGAAAGGGCACTCATTTTTTTTTGAATTCAATCTTCTTCCAAATTCTTTGACACCACCAATTCAGATGGGAAAGATTCTTGGTTATTCTTCTTTTCACTCTTCTTTAATTTTAGGGGTGTTTCTAGAATTTTCTTTATAAACATTGTTTTTGTTATTTCAATGTTATAGTTTTATGCCTTTGGATGGATGGAGGAATATTCATATGGATTTTCATAATGACCAATCATACTCTTTTTATGTTTCGTAATCTCTTTTACACTTCCTGTAGTAATTTCAATGAATTTATTCATCGAATTTGGTACTCTTTTCACCAGTAACATTCCTTAATTATTTTCTAGATAATCCATAAGGATATCAAACTTATTTTAAAATTTTAATTTATTCATTATATATTAAATATATATTTCTTGGTGGTTCAAATGGATTCTACTAGTATGGATTTTTATAGGGTTGTGGGAATGGAAGAGGGTTCAAGTAATGTTGTTTCGAGAATCGAGGTCGATTTTAGTATTGATTCTGAAAAGGAGGTATATTCCGGTTCTTTTGGAGTCCATATCCTGGTTAGTTTGGGGTTTAAAAAGCCATATTTGACAAAAATTCCCCATGTTTATAGGAAGTAACAAAAAAAGTTTCCTTTATACTTCTAGAAATTTATTAGTACAATGATAAGTAGAAGTTCATAAACCAAATAACTGAGTTGAGGATTTTTGTTCATTCACATGGATCCCAAAAGGATTCCTCATCACAGTAGTCATTTTTTTTGTGTTGCTTCAATTTAGGGTAGGAAGAATAAGTATCACTTACTTAATGGTTGAATCTGGTTCATTTACCTATAGTACCAAATTGTTGTGGGTATTGTGAAATCATTTTAATTAGACCTCTAGAATTCTTTGGGGACCTGTTAATCATAGATCCTTTATACGATGAATCTAGAAAATTGTGGCTATTTTCAGGAATTACATAATACAATAAAACAATGATGTGGTGTTTCTCCATATTTTGATGTTGGAATATAGAACATAGCTTCTTGGATCACTCCTAGTAGTCATAATGTGTTTCTCCTATTGATTGGTGAATAGAATGGATATATTTTTGGATATTGGTTCTCTTGGATATAGGAACAAATATTTACATTAATAATCATAGCAGATCATCACAGTTATGGACCTCTCCTACTTATAGATTGTAATACCATTCCTTTATTTCCCCTTAAGTGGGAGGGGGAATTCCCTCCACTTTAACTATTCTTTGGCAACTCTCTGAGGTCTCCAATTTGAGTAAATATTTATAAATTTAAGAATATTTCTATTTGGATCTTCTCCCGTTATCCCATAAAATTTTGGTATAATTTGAATCATGCTAATGAATAATTAAAAATAATTATCTAGGGAATGGATAACTAGTTGATTTTGTTAGTTAGTTAATTATGGCGTGAAATATAGAACATTTTTTTGGGACTACCAGCCATTATTATAGGTTCAACGTGATCACTAAAAGCATCATTTAAATACGTGGGGTGTATTTCCTCTATTAAAACCTATTTTATTTTAAAGGTTATTTCTGAGTCCCACATTGAAATACTCCACCATGTAATCTATTTTACACATCTATAAATGAAAGTCTCCACCTCTCCTCGAGTTAATAAGAATTATCTGTCTACATGGTATCCTAGGAAAAATCTTGTTTATTTTCTTAGGCTACCTTCATTCCTCTTAGTGGAACCCTTCATCCCTCCTACTATGATTTTTTCCATGCCCTCCATGTGGTTTCTTGGTTTTTTTCATGCTTGGAATCCCTTTGACCTCTTAGATACGACTTTACCCAAATCCCTCTCATCTCCCTCCAGGAAGACTTTTCCTGAACAATGCAGTCTCCCACACCCCCTCCATCTGATGTAGTGACATCCCGAACCACCTCCTTTATGACTCCTGGCCCCACCTCTCCCAGGAAATGTCTCATCCCACCTCCAATGTAGATGAACAACACTGATATCTTGGAGGAACCCCACCTACAACACTCTCCCACTCCCACCTGCTCTCAACTCCCCAGATTCATGACCAACAACCATCTCCCGTAATTATTTCCCAGCCACACTCTCTAGTGTTTTCCTGGAATCACATAGCCCCACCTATAATGTGGCTTCCCAGGACCTGCCTCCCTTGAGATGTCCCGACTTTGTGTCTCTCAGTGCCTCCCGGTCCTTCTCTCCTTGGTGATTCCTAGCTCCACTTTCTATGCAGCCTCCTGAACCTTCCCTCCTCGACACATTATTGATACTTCCGTCATATGCGGATTTCACCACATCCAGCGGAAAAACTTCTATCATGCCTTCAATAATCATCACCTTCACCTACCGAGTTGTTTATTAGATTAACACAACCAATTTTTTGGTCTGGAGGATGATGGTACTGATTTCACTCACTAGAAAGGACCTCGAATCACACCTTGAGGTTCTGAAACCATCATCTTTTGATCCAAAATACAGACCATGGAATCTTTCTTATAGTATGATCTTTCCTTTTGTTTTTGTCAATTATATGGATTTCTCTATCAAGGAAGTCACATGGACCACCAATATAGTTAAGGAAATCTAGGATTCCTTAAACATTATGTATTTCAAGACCAGTAATGTCACAGGAGTTTCAGATGTTCTTTAGCTACTTTCAATCATTTTCTAACAATACCATCAATTTTGGACGTACTTTGTGGATTGGAAATATCTCTAGGATAAATTTCTTGAGTTGTGGCCCATTACCTCGACATTGAAGGTATACTTCTCTCAAAGAGAACAATTATTCCTTTTTATCCTTCTCCCTAGTATTGATCTTGGATATGCAATGAAAACCATGGAGAAGATCGCTAGCCCCTCCTCACTTGATATTAAAAAGTATTATTATCACATGGTAAAGGATCATCAGGAACTTCCGCCACCCAATCCTAGAATCGATATCACTTCCCTTTTGGGTCATGGATATGTAAATCTTCCAATAATCATGTAAGTGGCCAAGGGGAGAGTCATACTCGTCTCCTCAGTTAGCATTGTGGCAAGCTAGGCCACCTAATCGACTATTGCTGGGTTATTCATGACTACCCATCTCAGTAACCTTGGCAAGGTAAGTCTGTGCTCCAAGATTCCCCCAATATACGGTAACTCTTCCTCCCAGTCTAGACCTCTCCAGGGATGAACTCTTAATGATTCATGATGATAATACCACCTCTCTAATGGGTTCTTATTCTACATCTACTTCCCACACTAGTGGAACAACTATTTATGTTAGCCATCACTCCCCTACATTGATTCTTGAATTAGGTGCATTAGATCATCTAATAGCTGATATAGGTATTTTATCCACCTATCATAATTTTGATGGATTCGCATCCATCACAGTCACAGATGGATCCACTATCCAGATTGTATTATTTTTTTTCATGCTCATTGAATTCATATATTCACCTTACATCTATGGAATATGTGCCTCGAATTCCTTTAACATTATCTCCAAAAGTAAGCTTACAAAGAAATTCAACTATAGTTATTTTGTTAGATCTTCTATTTTTGTGTTTTAGGAGAGGATGAAGAACTGAGAACTTTATAGAGGCCCTCATAGGGAAACATTGTACATGTTCTATGGACCAACATTAATTGCATTCACATCTCTCTTTGCTCTTGAATTGGACCTTCATTCTCTGTTGGGACATCCACCCGCCTCCACCATTCATCGACATTTTCCCGACATTAGTCCATATGTTTCCTTTCATTGTGAGTCTTGTAAATTTGTGAAACATCACTACACCTCATATCATCCTTGAGTTGTTATATGGGCCTCCAAACCATTTTATTTGATTCATTTAGATGTATGGGGTCTCTGGGTCATCTCGAGTCACATAGGGTATAAATATTATATATCCTTAATTTATTATTTATTTCATAGGAAATCGTTGTACCGTATTTATTATTGGTTTGAGGTATTTTATAAATTTAAAAGGTTTTACCTAGATATTCATAACTTTTTATCCATATCTGTTAAATGTATCCACTTGGAGAATGGATGAGAATATTTTTTCACTTAATTTCAAAAGTTACTAAAGGATAAAAATTCCATTCATCGGAAATTCTATCATGATACACCTCAGTAGAATGGGGTTGTGGAGTGGAAACACTGCCATATTCATGAGACCACTTATTCCCTTTTATTCCCCAGGCAGGTACCTCTTCTCTATGGGGGTTGGGGATACCATGCTTACTGCTACATACCTCCTCAATCACCTTCCTTATTCTATCCGTCATGGGGTGACTACTTATTTGACTTTTTTCTCCTCTCTCCCTACTTACTTCCTTCTTCTACTGATGCTTCTCATAATAATTAAGGTAGTATATCATCTTTGATGACATATAAGTTGTTTTGAGCTCCCCATTATCTCTTACCTATTACCATATAGATACCACCATCGATGGTTATCTTCCTCTCATCACCACCCCCTCTAGTGTCTCCAATTGTTGGTCATCGGTTTGGAACTCTTTACTCACTTCTCCCATTGACTGTGTCCCCCATCCATGATGAGTATACCATCATAATTTCTTAATTCTTTGCACCGCCTCCAACAGTAGATGAAATTCACATTTCACTCTACAAAAGGTGCTCGTTCATTCCTGAAAACTCCTCTCTATACATATTCATATAGATATATTTCCACTCTGGAGACAGTATCCATACCCCGCATGGTTGGCAATGCCAACTCTCAGACAGGGTGGCTACAAGTGATGCAGGATGAATTTTATGGTATAGAGGAAAATCATACTTGGGATCTGGTCCCCCTCCTTACATGAAAACAAGAGGTTGACAATAAATGGATTTATACGGTCTGCTTTAATGCCGATGTCACTATTCATCAACTTAAATCCCGACTTGTGGTGAATAGTTTTTCTCAAACATATGGTATCAATTATTTTGATACCTTCTCTTAAATTTTAATGAGGGTATCAGTAAAACTCTCCATATCTCTATCTACTCATCAGCATGATACCCTTCGTCAATTTGATGTCAATAATACCTTTATCCATAACTTTTTTGAAGAATAGTTATATCTAACAAAACCCCCAAGATTTCATGACTTGGGAGATGAATCCCATTTTTGTCAACTTTTTCACTCTCTACATGGACTCAAGAAGTCTCTTCATGATTGGTTTGGATATTTCAGTATTGTCATTACCACATTTGGGCCTTCTTAATGTATAAAGGACCACACCTTCTTCTACCTTAAGATGTCCTCCATCAGCATCCTACTAGTGTTATATGATGATGATATCATCATCCCTAGCATAGACTCAACTAGACACACCCAAATGTTAGGGAATATTAACCACCACATTCATACCAGAGATCATAGTCCGCTAACATACTTCCCTTTCATTGAGGAATCACATTTTATGGACACCACCTTTATTTTCCAATGAAAATATGCATTGGATATCTAGAAAGATGCAGGTCTGGCTCAAGAAACTATCATTGAAACTTCTCTTGAGCAAGGGGAATGATATCTATATGAAAAAATGGAACTATATTATCACCCATATAGCTACCATCATCTTGTGGGAAAACTCAATTATTTCACCATGATGTGTCTGGACATTGCCAGTGTAGTTATAAAAGTTAGCCAATCCCTGGAGAAAACAAGAAAAACATAGTGATATGTTTTCCTCCACATTTCTAAATACATCAATAAATACCCTGCCTATGGTATTTGGTAGTAACATCATGATCATCTGAATGTTGAGTCCTTCATTAATACTGACTATACCAGTTTCCTTTCTACCCAAAAGTCTACTTTTGGGTTTGCCATTTTCTTGGTTGGAAACCTCATCTTTTGGTGAAGAAAGAAGAATATTATCGTCTCTAGATCTAGTGTAGAGTCTGAATATCATTCAATGGATATGGTCACTATGTATATCCTTTGGATTCATCATCTTCTGCATCAGATTGACTTCCCATCGCATACGTCTTCTCATATCTGGTGTGAAGATTAGGTATCTATGAAGATTTTTCTAATCCCTTATTTCATAAACTAACAATACATATCGATGTGGACTGCCACCCTCTTTTACATCATCTAATGAAGAACCATATTAGTTTTGGATGCATAACAATGAAATATCATCTTACCAAAAACAATACCAAAGGTCCCCCATGAGTTCATCTGGACTCTCTTAGTAGCAAGATGGGTATCCACAACATCAGAAAACCAGCATTATGGGGAGTTTGTATGGTCCTATTTTTTGTCATCATTCTCTTGGGGGACTCTTGGTCCATGCTGGGCATGTAAAGCATGGGGGGGTTTGTTAAGCCACATTTCATTATAAAGGTTATTTCTGAGTCCCACATCGGAACACTCCACCGTGTAATCTAATTTACCCATCTATAAGAAAATGTCTCAACCTCACCTTGAGGTAAGAGGAATTCTCCATCTACATCAAACAACTATATTTCCAAATTTTTTTTCCTCAATTAGGTTATTTTCCATTCAATTTCAAGATCAAATTCAATAAAATGATTACTTGAACTACGGGTCATTCAAAATATTTTGTTTTAGTTTTTTTGGTGTTGTGAGGAATTTTCTCTCTGTATATTGTGCTATGTTGGACATTTTCTTATAATGGGGACTGGAGAAAAATATAAATTACCAATTTATAGTATATATGTTAACTCTATGTAGTCTATTAAAGTGGAGTGAACACATAACAAGGTTGTCACTCTTTTTTGGATTTCTGAAAAAAAATTGGGTTTAATTAATTTTGATAAAGTGATATTGACAAACCATTTGATTACATGGTTGTATTAAATAATTGAGAAATATGAGGACATAATATTTTTGGGTGGACCTAGTGTCATGTTATCATGGTTTTAAAAATTTACCCATTCTTCTTATGGTGATTGGTAAGAGATATATTCACCCACTAAGTCCAAAATTCCCCTTGTTAAGATGGTTATGATGAGAATATTCAGATCTGGAACTTCAGGTTGGTATACCCTCCTTCCAATGTGTCTAACATTGTAGCATGTTGTATTGATTAATTAGGGAAATACTTGACAAAGAATGGTTGTTCCCTAATAGACCAATATTCCAACATACAATCTTACACACATACTAATGACCATTTATAACTCACCACCTAAATGTAATTTGTTCCAATGTATATCAAAAACAATTGGGAGGAGGGAGTTATGGATCATTTTCCAAAGTATTTGTAATTAATAGAATTAAAACCTAATGCAACCAGATTCTGAATTTAAAACTAAATCTAGGATTCAAAGAAATCGAAGGAAGAGGAATGGATCTTCTTAAATAGGATCACAAAAACTCATGAAACTAACATAGTTCCAACATCCCCCTTATCCACTTATTTATAAGCATGGAAGAGGCTTCAAGGTTTCATAATGATCCATTATTGGGTTTATGCACATAACAGGTCAGGAATGGTTGAAAATTATGATCCCTAATTATCCTTCAAAATAACTTTCCTTGGTATACTATATTTTTAACCTAAATAGAGAATGTATTATTCTATAAAAATGTTCCAAAATATTTTTCTAATTTGAACACAAATTTTCAAATCCATTATCCACCAGTAAGATATTTTATATCCAAATTACACTGAAATGTTATTCTTCCCAAGTAGAATAAATGAATTTTATAAATCAAATTTATCCTGCATTTATGGCCATGATTTTTTTAGAATCATGTTGTGAAATAATTACAAATGTTGTTCATTGTGATTTTATGACTATCATTTTCAATTTTTTTCTCTATTTAGTCATCCATTTATGAGATATAGGCTCATCTTCAAAAATATCTAGATATGTGCACATATTGTGTGGCTTGAATTGCAAGGTTTTTTGGGCCTTCAACTGATGGATTCAGTTTTGGGTCCAGAAGAATGAAATTAATACCCAGATGTATTTAATCCTATTTAGATTAAATTTCAATAATTAAATCATTTAACAAAACATTATTTTCTAAATACTAAAATAAATTGAACAATTAAAATCCAACTTTAGTCATTTTGTTGAAATTATGCTCAAAATTCTTATAAAAACATTATATGTGACAATTGAGCTTAAAATTTCAATTTATGGGGATAAAAAATATTGAAATTAAAATTAAAATGATTTAAAATGATTTCTCTATTAGGGAACCCTATGATGTGGTGGTATGATTTCTGCTAGATTTTAATGTCACACACCATGTGACATGGTCATACACCATGTGACCATTTTGTGATAGTTCAACATGTGCCATAGAGGGTACATATAAATGGAAAAAAGTAGATGACTAGTGTCACTGTATGTACTTATACATAGAAACAACCATGTGTACATGGGACATCACACATGCATAGCCATAGATACGTGTATATTTCCAGACAACACTGGAAGGTTCCGAGTGACCTCCACGCGCCATGTGCTTCACTAAAAAACAATTTATGTCGAGGTTTACATTCCCTGTGAGGATTTACCTCATGGGATGACCATTGGATATCTGAAAAATTCATGTACCCCTAGTACACGCCGTATACCCCATTCAAGGGTGTTTTTATCCCATCGTTTCTTTAGTATGGATATGTCTTGGTTGATTGGGTTACCTTGGTCCATTTTCTAGAGGATACTGTGTGGAATTACATCCACATATTAGGATTGTGATCCCTATTGGATTATGAGTCTCTGATTTAGTTCTTGGTGTCCCTCCATGGGATTAGGGTTTTTAGAATCAATGTGACCTCCTTAAGTAGGTAGTTGATCCTCCATCAAGCAATTCATATTAGTAGGGTTCATGGTATCGTTGGCATACGATCCCCTATGTAGTGGGGTGATCCATATTAGGTTTATGGTGTCCCCAATGGTTCTAGGTGTGACCCCCTATTTTAGTACCAAGGAAATATAAGACTAGTGGGAATTCATAGGTGGGGCCCAATGATAATAACCTCATTGATGAGAGTATATGGTGATAGCATGGATCATGAAGTGGATTCTCCCAAAACACGTGTTTCTTCCAATTGAATCCTATAGCTGGTAATTGGTTGTGACCACCAGGTGGAACGATGTCCTTTTGGATTATATCTATATGTTTTTATTATAAATTGATTATTATATCAATGTATTGAGATGGTTGTACTTGTTTCTTCATTTCTATTATTTGTTAGGGTGTCTTACTATGTATTTTTATACCCACCCATGCACTGGCTCTACATGCAGGTGTCATGTCTTATGCAGAAGATGAATCTTTGAATGGTTTCTTAGTAGGAAGTGGATCCATTGTGACATATCTTGATCTAGACTAGCCAAGATGTTTATTGATAGTTTTTATTTGATTTTATTCCCCTCCATCGAAGCAGGTTGGACTCTTTATTATTTTTGGTTGGGCATGTATTTGGACCTTTTTTCTCTTCCAATACATTACCATCATACTCTAGTTATTATGTTATAGATTTATCAATTCATTGGGTTCTTTTTTTTCATTTCATCATTGTTTGGTCTTGGATGTGTGTGTGTTTTTATAGGTACATTAGGCTAATTCGTCCCATTTATCAGATATTCATACTCTACAGAAGTCTCTAGCCCCTATCCCATTAGAGGTGGGATTAAGGAGTCATTGGATGGAACATGGTGGTTCGGGACATGAAAATATTATCAGCAATTAGATTAGGTTCAACAATATGGGATTAAGGAGTTAAAAAAGGTTTCCAGAGGCATAAAAATATCCAATACCCCATGCTTAATTAGAATAGTCGGACACTACCGATGAGCCAGTGGAGGCCCACTGGCAGGCTGATGGCCACTAGAGATGAAAAATGGATATTTCTAGGCCTACAAGTGGGTCGGTGGAGGCCGATCAGCTAACAAGTGGCCACTGTAGATGTGCTTTGGCTATTACCCCACCTACTGGCTGACTAGTGGCCTTTGCAGCCTCCATTAGGGCTATTACACTTTGAAACTCCACTGAGTAAACTCTACCACCACCATAAACTAAAATATAGTCTCTTAATCCTTAAAATAACAATTCCCATTGATTTAGATGTTATAATTCTCCCCACTAAAAGACATTATTTCTCTAGAAAATCTGTTACAAAAAGGATGCTCTAAAAATATTAGAGGCCACTACTCCCTCACCAAAGATTCATGAACCCATGTATGAGTAGAATTTAACCCATCCCACCAAATCACATTTACTAATGAAATAAAATTCCACTATATAACATTCATCTAGTATTCTATGTTCTCTACTGGTTTCTGAAAATCTATTATGTCTGGATTTAACCCAACTTCTTCATAATTCAAAACATAGAAAGGATCAGGATGATACTGATTGGGATGAGATATGTGGAAAACATCATTAATAAACATCAACTAAGATGGTAAATCCAACAAAATATCTACATATAAAATCCACTCAGTGATTGGGAATGGTTATATATATCTCATAGACAACTTACCCTACCTCTATATCTAATGATGACCCAACTGAATGGAAACTAGGACGAAGAACTGGTGACAAATAAAATACGTCAATGGACAATGTTGATGATCCACATAATGCTTTTACCAAATTATAGCTATAATTAATTGTCAGTGTATATCCTAAATCCTTGTCGTTATCTCCTAAATCATAATCGATCCTACAATAGAGGCCTCTTCCACCTGATAATAACAAATAAGTGAAATGTATGGGTGACCGTACATGACACAAAAATGGATCCATTATGATTGATGAATGGAAACTATTATTATAAAAAAAATTAACCTGTCATAGATGGATTTCCCATGGTCCTCAAAAATTCAAGATACAAGCGTAGATAATATCCTTCAAAATCTACATAACATGATTTCTTTTCATACATCTATAGATGATAGGACATATATAGCCAAAAATAATTCTACATCGCCACTTAGATAACATTATATAACTAGGAAGTAATCATGAGATCACATTCTGAGATAGTTGTAGAGGGAGCCCAATGAAAGGTCAAAATTTTCTGCACATACAACTTACCTAGATCTTCATCCTTGGTGGTGTTTGTAATTGGAAGGACATGAGACAATTTTTTGAACTGATAAATCACCAAACACATATCATTATTTCCTCATGAATTAAATGGTAATCCAACTATAAATCCCATTTATACCTTTTCCAATTTCTATACTGGCATCGAAAGAGGTTGATGTAAACTAGAAGGCTCTATGTGTTGTGTCTTAATTTGCTGGTATGTTTTACAATGAGACACATAATAAGTAATGTCATGCTTCATACCTGACCACCAGAAATGTTTTCTCATGTCATTATAAATATTCATAGTGCCTGCGTGAATGACCAATGGAGAACTGTAACAATCAGACATCAGTGAATTTTTGGGACATAAATGGATGACTGATCGATTACCAAAGATATAAATTCCATTAGATGAGAGAGACCAAACAAGAATGGTATCCCCGCAATATAAGGATTCATTGATTCCTATGAACTCATAATCATAATTTTTTTCCTATATAACTGAACCAGAATTATATTATGACAAATGAACATTTCACAGAACTATACTGGAATCATCCTCCTACTTGACCAGATGCAATTGATAAAAAATTCACAAAATATGACACTCCGACTTTACTTACAATTAATTCTTAGAATGAAATTTTCAAATAAGAGTATTAAATAATAATGTTACACTTCACAGGGGTGTAGGCTATGTTAAAGTAAAATTTCTATAGGTATTCCACCCCATCACCAATACTTGTGGTTTAGGATCTTCTGAGAGAAGACATAAATCAATATCTTTGGATTATAATAGACTATTAACCTATGCCAAAAAAGATAGTGTCACCAATACGTTATAGATTTCATAATAGAAGTGAGGTACAATTCATGAGGGGTAAATTTTGCCTCATGCATCTAACTATAATGAGATCATATTCCACCACATAATCAACCCGCATAAGAATGCATCCAATTACATCACCAAAATCATAACCATAAACCACATAACCTATACCAAATTTTTAAAAGAACTCAATAAGAGTCACTATCTAATGATATTTCAATTCATAAAAAGTTGTTGACACAGAAAATCCCATGATAATTTCACCCTATTCATGGTAAGAGAATTTAATAGTGATTCCATCATCCATAAATATTTTACGAATGACTTATGACACCAAGATAGGCCTAGGATGCTCTGAATCATAAATAAATTATGTGGTTATTCCCCGAAAAATAAAACATTCACCTTTTCAGTATCAATATAGAATACATGTTACGAAATCAAATGACAAAATTAATTCACATATCAGATCTAGAAATTTCATTTTGATAACTTCTCATAAATGTGATAACACTTTTAGATTCCAAAAACATACTTCATATAGTACTTATACACTTGTATATTTAATTAATAGATCTAGATATCATCCATGCATACTATTTTTGTTGAGATACTGGTGGAATGTACTATTCATAAAATCCATAAACACTGCATACACCTTAGTTAGGACAAATGACAACACGAGTTATTCATAGTGGACATACAAATACCTTAAAGTGGTCTTCATGATATATAATTCTGTAACTCTAAGATGAAAAAATCTCTACCAAAGATGAACTTTCATGAAACCAATTTTCCCTATTTAACTGATCATATGGGTCATCCACATTTGGAAAAGGATACTAATTCTTAATGGTTAAATTATTCAGATTTTGATAATCAATGTAGAGAAAAATATAACTATCAACCTTCCTATCCAAAATGCCAGGGGATGTCCATAATGAATCATTAGGATGGATAAATCCCTTCACTAATGGGTCAAACAACTATATCTTAAGAACATTCCACTCATATGGTTTCATACGATAAGAGGATACATAAATCTGATATGTACAACAGTCTAGATCGAGAGAGAATTCTATCTCCCATTCTATAGGAATAGTGAAGAAGTGATCTAGAAAAACTAATATAAAACCCTGAAAAATCAAGGGAAGATAAGAACGGAAAGACACATCATTAGGATGAACTGGATTAGTTGAAAAAAATTCATAAACTATGGGTGATATGGTCCTTTATGAAAAGACTTCAGATCCCACTCTCCCAGCAAATTTTGAGAGATACCACAATCATCAAATAATAAAACACTCTAATGATAAAAATCATTATTTACTTAGTGGGAAACAAGGTAATCCATTTCGAATATAACATTTAAATGATCCAGATCATGAACTAGAATTTCATAGACTAACTAAACATCATTTCTCAAAAAAGGACACGAAGGACAATATAACACTTTCTCCTTTCTCTTTCATATATATGTCTCCATCTCTATAACGTAGGACCTGAGTTCCATAAAATGTTTCAAAACATCTAAAATTAGGAATATATAAATTATTTTGAGGCACTAGTATCAAATAAAGTACATTCTATTGATGATAAATTAAAAATATTACTACTCATTATTTCTGGATCTATATCTACTTCTTCTAGAAGATCCTCCACTACATGAAACTACTTCACTCTGAAGGCATTTGGATGGATAATTGTAGTCCTAAAATCATAAAAAAATTACACAATTACTTTTGGAGATGATGTTCCAAAATTATATTGAGTCATAGATAGATCCTAGAAGAATGTCTATAGATGACTTCAAAGACCTCATTCCCTAAAGGTCTTCATATGTGGGAGGAAATATCATTTGGTGTGTATTATCTTGACACACTAGTAACAAGTCATTGGTTAAGTACTAGCCATTACTGATGGAGTTGAAATAGACTTCTACTGAGAGATTCTCCCAACACTTATGTGATTATTATTCCACTTCCCCTTCTTACAATGTGTGCCATTGAAATTCCCACTAGGTGGATTGGGAAACCCAAATAAACCTTACATTCCCGTCAAATAAATATCTAACATCATAGACCTATCAAACATTTTTTCATAGGTAAATAACATAAACATATATTCCTATGATAAGATATTAGGTCACAAGATTTGAAGGTATATATGAGCCTTTGGATTATTATTCATTAACAGCTCAAGAGAAATATTGACCGACTATGAAAAACTATTAGTTTACTCTATTACTGAATGATCTCCCGATTGAAATGAAAAGAACCACGTAGACTACTCTATCGTCAAAGATTACAGGTAAGAATTCTGAAAGAAAATGTTCGTTATCTCTTTCTAATCAAATCCCATGTACTGATTCTATTAAAATATAGACATCACCTTGATAGATTCGGGTTTCTCTAGGATGAAAATGACCTTATCAGTTTTTTCTATCAAGTCCTCCACATCATTATGTTAATTAGTACCCTTAAAATATTGGGGATTGAGGTATAAGAACTATCATTCTCAATATTTTCTTCCTACATCTATTGGTTTCATCTATTTATCTTAGTTCTGAATAAGTTTCACATTTTGAACCATGACATGAACTGATAGTATGATATCATTGGTAATATTTTGATCAATAAGAGGATTCTATTGAGGATAATTTCCCATTGAACCCGCCTAAGGAATATATGGAAGAAATCCCATAGAAAAAATTCTACATACCTAAAACATAAAGAGATTATAAAACCATGAAACAATCTCTATTTACACTGAAAGGATATAAAAAAAACTAAGATATGGATCCAAACCCAATAAAATAAACAAATAACCCAACATCATATGGTTACATAAGGCTTATTATAATGAGGTCCAGCTGGAGGATTTCACTAAATATACCTCTAAAGACTCAAAAATCCTATATCTTTACTATTAAACATATCAAGATAAGAAAAAATGAGGATAAACCATTCTCTGATACCAAATTATCTTGTCCAATCCCAGAAAATCCATCAAAATAGGCACTAAACTAGTCAAAAACAAGTCCTAAAGGGTACTTTTGATCCCAATAGGTGGATGAATAACACTCGAACATCCAACAACAACCATAGGGAATGATTTCTCAACCAGAAAAAAGATACATGGAATAAATGTAAAGAAATATAGTAATAAAAATATATACCACAATGAAAAACCAAAATTCATAGTGATACAACTAAGGTAAGAAGAAAAAACAAAGGTGCATTTGCAAGACTAAATATAATGGAAACCCAAACTACTAATATCAATTCCACATGATATGTGGAAAATATCCCATTGTCTCACCACCAGGGACCCATTTCTAGATGACATAAAATTTAACTACTTCACTATGATAATATTCCCTTTTTTTCATCATAAAAAATATCTACACACCCACAGGGGAGTGTGGAAGGTTTGAGAAAAACAAGAACAGTAGGATCCCACACAAGTGTACCATGACAGATATATTAAATAATCACAATATTTTAAATTTATAAAAAAATGTCGTGATAAAATGGTTCTCTCAATTTATATTAGAAGAACGTAAAAACAAATACGCTTTTCACTATTCTAAAGTAGATTTCATATAAAGTAGGATAAAGAACATTTTAAAATAAACCAATTAACAAAGTATTCATTTTTTTCAATATCAAGGATATAAATTTTGAAAATAAAAATAACCAAAATTTCAATGAAGATCACTGCAAGGAAACCCTAGTTTTGGGATAACTAGGTCTCTCATTCCTCAGTAATGAATTTAAGACATAGTGTAGACTAAATAAGTCCCTAGAACATTATGGCCTATAGAATAGAGGAGAACCCCATGGATGAATCGCCTACAGTTTAAGTGAATCATGTCTGTTGAACTGAAGGGCCATTGGAATTGAGGAAAACCCCATGAATGAATCCCATATAAGACAAGGAAAAGGCTCGATTCTATCATCCCTCTTATGTAACCATGGATCCCATGTGCAAAATATGTGAATGAATTATGAAGGAATTAAAAAATTTCATAAAACACTATCCAGAAAAACCCTTTTCATCAAAATATCACTTTTAAAAACGAATTCAATAATCCATATCATGGTTTTTCGAAAACATAATTCTTTTGACAGAATTGGAAGAAAACCCATATTTTATCAAAAACAATTCATTCCCACATAACAATAAGATCATGTATTATAACATTTATATTTTATAAAAAAAGTTATAATACTAGAGCATGTGAGGTTCAACAAAAAATTAATAAAGTTGGAACTACCGACCTCACAATTAGGATCACATAGAAATAAAAATGGAATCTACACACTAGAAGTAAAAGAAACACATAAAAAAGTTGTAAGGGGACCTAGAAATGGATTCTCACATTTTAGAATCGATTTTACATAAGAAAAATGTTCGAAGAGAAGATATGAGATCACATACCTTGTAGAACATGATATTTTCTGCAAACCAAACAAGAACTATACTTTGGAAACCAAACACACCATAGGAAAAAAATGAGAGTAATAGTCACATGATCAATGAATCAAATGAACACAAAATATATCCACTACCAGTCCAAGAGATGAAGAAATAATTTAGGAGATCAGATCAAACCTACCAATTTTATGACAACCAATAAATCAATGATTGAAATGTAAATCATATAAGTTTAGAGGATCCAATAATACCAATGTGAATCTACTCCAAGAGACTTGGTTAGATTAGGTTCACAAATGGGGTACTAAGAAGTTAATTTGGGGTTTTGGTGGTATAAAAAGACTAAATAACCCCTTATTAATCAAACTAAGTCAAAAAATAGAAATGATATGTGGATACTAAAAAACATTCATGATATCCGGTAGAGGCCCACCAACATGATGGTAGATACTATAGATTTTCTGTAGCCACTAACCAGCCCTTAAATAATCTAGTGGTATTTTGTATAAACCATTAAGGGGTCTACACATTGGAACTCCACTGAGTCACCTCTTCAACCATAGAACCCAAAAGATATTCTCTTAAAATATATAATATGGATGTACCATGTCCTAGATGATACATGAAATGGAATTGGGGTCGAACTAGATGATGGGGAATGTAAAAAAGTGGTTTTATGGGTGTGATAAAGAAAGAGATGAGGTATGTTCTTTAACAATAATTTTACCTAAAGAATAGGTAGAGAGTCAAGGTGAGAAGAAGGACCTAGAAAATAAAATTTTCATGAAAATAACCAATAATAGAGGAAAACAGAGTAAGAGACAATTGAGGTTAAATAAAAATTAATTCCACTTGAAGAATATACAGTGATAACATTACTAATTCGTATATAATTTTATATTATAAACAAGATTAACCAAACATTTATTCAATTCACCAAATTAGTAGTCTATTTTTCATCATAGTTAAGATAGATAAAGCTAAATAAACCCATTGTCATTGTTTATGAACAATTAAAACATTAATAAAGAAATATAGAAAACTGAACCAAGGAAGCAATCCCAATTTCCTTATAAATTATATAAATAAAAAAGTTATTATTCCAAATATGATATTTTTTTCTATTGGTGGATGTGATAAGTTTTCCCTATTGCATTACCTTGAAGAAATTGTTTCCAGAATGACTCACTCTGAATAACCCAACCACCTCTCTATCTATTCAGCCACTGCAAATCCCTCCATCCCTTTTGATGACCATCCCTATGTTTTTCTTATCCTAATCATGGGATTGGGTCCATCAATATGAGAATCATTGTCATGAGAAATAATGGTAAAAATATTTGGAGGCCCATAATAGGGGATTAAATGGAAAATATTGTGGACAAGGAGTGAGAAAAGAAGCTAGATAACATCAAATATATGTTTTTTGGGTCCAAAAAACCCAAAACATTAGTGACCAAACCTAAATACATGTTTTATGGGTGAGTAAGGGATGAAATGATGGGTGTTTATGGTGGTGGAGGTGTGTGTGGGGGTAGGGGAGGTATGTGATGAGAGGTATTGGGGGCCAGTCTAAGGGATAGGGAAGAGGGTGGGGGTGTGAGAGGGAGTGTTAGGGGAGGGTAAATTCAGAAACAAAATTATTAAACAAGATCAAATATAGGATCATGGATATATAGGCTTGCTTGTATTGATATGAGATCCTTATGAAAACCCTTATATAATATTTTTAATAATTTTTAATAAAATTTAATCCCATACCAACTCATATTCACATGATTACTAGATAGGTTTGTAAACCTAGATTTATTTTGGAATGTCTAGGTATAACATGGAGATCAATGATGATGAGTTATTGGGTGGTAGTGGATATTTTAATGGATGTAAGAATTTGAGTTGTTGAGTTTTTGTTTCCATGATATTTATTGATATATTGGTTCTAATGGAAGTAAAAATTACAAGTAAAAAACGAACATTGAATGGATTCCATCCATGATTTTTACAATGGTTGACTATATGATATGAGTTTTCCCTATAAACAGTTGGTCCCTACATTGGATATTTAGATCACTGAATTTTATTTATCACTATACTAGAAAAATAATTTATAAATTATTTGAAACTTAATACTTTTTATCTAATATATCTTAGTGTATTGTATTTTTTCTTCATAGAAGCAGGGTATATCCCAAACTGAATTAATTTCCTTGTATTCTAAATATCATGTGCATCTCATTCAATTTTTTCTCTTACTATTCATATATTGAATTGATATTAATTTTCTTGGTCTATATAAGTCATTATGAGGGTTATTTCATACATTATATGTTATTTAATTCTTTTAGATATCTAGACTTTTTCTCCGTGGGAATTTTGAAGGTTGATTCATGTGTTAGAAAAAAACTTGATATTAGAGATCTATTCATTGTCTTTGAATAGATATATTTATGATAATTGATTTTTTAAGACTCATTAATTTCTAATTAGAGGTTATAGAATTGTAAGAGGGTAATATGATGATTTATATGTTTTATGGGATAGATTATTGTTTGTGGAAGATATATATAAAGGATTATCAATATCAGAGATACTTGAACCATTAATTATTTGAAATCATGCAAGAGATAGTGGAGAATAGTTAATGGTGAAACCTTTATTGAATGGATCTTATGGTTTTTCGAGATGAAGTTGTCTTGAAATTGTTCTGTAAATACACATGAAGTTAAAAAATATTTTGAACTGATGTGTACATTCAATAACACAAAAGATAATTATATAGTTACAAATAATGTGGTTCTGATATAAGGACTATTTAGTATAAATAAGTCCATAAGAAAATTTAATGGATAATTATATGAATTATTTTAATATCATGTGGATCTAATTATATCCCATAAATGTAAAATTCAAATGAAATGCGGTGGTATATACTATGTTGTTGAGATTTCCAAAATTTTTAGGTTTTATGGTAACCGTAGTGACAAGACTAAATTTGTGATTGAGGATATCCCAGATTTGATTCTCAATTTAGAGATTATATAGAAGGATGTCTAGAATATTTTGTTTATCACTATTGCATAATAACTCGGGGGGGGGGGGGGGGGGTTCTTTAAATTTCATACCAAATAAAAACTTCCCTCTTAAAACCATTCAAATATATTCCTCATTTTTAAAAGATTAATGGAATTTAAATAAATAAATATAGATAGAAAGGCATAACAAATGTTTATCTAGTTTCAAGTCTCCAAAAACATCCCCTTGTACAATCCACCAAAAACATCTTTTATTTGAAGGTATTTAGATAATTTCCTAATCTATCCATTATAAGGAATATCCATAGTTATCAATACACACTATATACATGGAGTGAAGACATACCAAAAGTAATACTTGACGTAGAAAAATAGTATAGTTTGCACATATTTTCAAATTCCTGCAACTAATAGATGATGAAGTTATTTCAGAGACTAAATTTGAATTCGAAGAGTACAACCATGAAGACTTATTCAACATTAGCAGAGATATTATTATAATAATAGGCAATAGTTATCATTTTATTTATTTTAAAAATGAGAAAAAAAATTCAATATACATAAAGAATGATGAAATAGTTATCAAATGTTAGAGAATATTTTATTACTCAAAATTTTGTTATAAATTTGTATTCTTGTTATTTATATCCTTTATAAATTCACAGGTTATATTTTTTTCATCCTGTATACCGAAATATATATGATACTCAAATTATAATTTTAGGTAAAAGTTTCCCTTTATCTTCTCTATAAAAAAATAGTTAGTATTTTAACAATA
This sequence comes from Viscum album, assembly GCA_963277665.1. Classification (NCBI taxonomy): domain Eukaryota; kingdom Viridiplantae; phylum Streptophyta; class Magnoliopsida; order Santalales; family Viscaceae; genus Viscum; species Viscum album. The sequence goes on from OY728141.1 coordinate 522,105,359, forward strand.
GAGAAGATTGTATTTTATCCTACTGATAATAAATCATAAGCTAATTTCAATTTAAAAAAATCAATGGTTGAATATATTTGAAGATATTTGAAGCTAAAATGATTTGAAAAATTCTAATGACTTTACTAAATAGGACATATTTATTCTCATAATATATACCCACTATTTTATGATACTAGTACTGACCTTTGCATTCACACGATGCTATAAAAAATGCATATTTTCAATAAGATAATACAATTTTTCAATGTTAATATTGAATAGTAGTATTGAATATATTTAAATCATAGATAATAGGTATATAATATTTGAATACAAGTATGGAAACAAATAAAACATCATGAATATAGTAGAAAAAAATAAGGATAAATTTAAAGGAATGAAAATTTATTTTCAGAATAAAGAATTCAATTACAAGAATGAACCTACATTTCAAATAAAAATCAAAATAACATTGCTTTTTATTATGATATAAAAAGTGATATAATACCAAAATAGAATTCAATGGTTTTAATAATCAATTCGATAAAAGATAAGATGATAAATTTTAATAAACAATGACAAAAAGTCAATCAATAATTCTTGGATAAATATTGATGTTTCTATTTGTAGAAGTTTATTAGTTATTGATAGAAACTTTATGTTATATAATGAACCAGTTTTCTTTTCAACTAGTATTGAATATTATACATCAAAATATTCCAACACATTTTTCTATAGAAACTATAATGTTTAAAAATATTAATAAATATTAATGAATACTGAAAACATTTATGCAGAAGAGTTTAATGGAATCAAAAAATGAAATCTTAAATGGTGGAATGATTTACCTAACATGATGATTCATAATGAAAGATGTGCACAATGAATTTTGGAAATTATGTTTTGTAAGACCCTTTGTTCTTTGAGTTTTACATGGATACTTAGGATGCACTATGTTATATGCTTATTACTAAACATATTTCACATCACCAGATGAACCCATATGATAAAGAATGAAGTTACACCAATTAAAGGCCCCATAAGGCCACCACCAACTTGATAAAAAAACACAAACATTGAATCCACACAAAGCTACACAAATAAAAAAACCACAATGAGTAGGGTCATCTGAGAAACCAAACCATCATACCTCCATTTAGTCTCTCCCATATCACTAGAATAAAAAAACTATCAACTAACACCTCCACATATTATCCAAGAATTAATTTGTAAAAAAGAAAATATTTTGAAGGCTGATAGAACATTGAATAATTATACAAACCCAGTTGAGAAATGCCTTCATCTATAGTTTCTATGTAGCTACCTTATTATTCTAGTGATAAAAATTAATTTATCAGATACCACTTCATGGACATCCGTTTTTTACTATATTTATTCATCTATGTTACACCTCATCTAATATTTTTTTCACTTCAATACTAAAAAATAGATGCTCATTTTTAAGTATTTTCATCTTGGTTATTTAATTTTTTTTAGATCCATGCAGATGATATGCTAGATTTTCTAAATATCATATATATTAGTATAACCAGATATATAAATAATGATATTTAATTATAAAGAAAAAATTATGGTACTTATCAAAGATTTATTCAATTCATATATTATCATATTAATATCATTCAATATATTGGGATAATAATTATAAATTTTATAAGGTGTAATCATAATGATATATTTTTATATTATATTCAAATTATATGGTAGGAATCCCAACCATCAACTAATGGAGGTATCACGAGTAATATTTTATTTTTTATCCTATGTCTAGTCATCTTGTGTCATATTTTGTTTAGATTCTTTAATGTTTATGGAAAGTTATTAAAACTTAATATATGATTATTTTGTCAATGTGTATTATGAAGAATGATGATAATAATACAGATATCATATTAAAGATAAAATGAACACTAAGGAATAATAGAAAATAAAATATATTTTCATAACTCATTAAAGATATATTAAATATTAAATAAAACCATTTATCCACTGAAATACCGTCATTGAAACATGATTACACAAATAAAAAGACGATTTTAGTTCACTGAAAATCCAAAAACATGATGATAATTAATGAAATAATATGATAGAAGAATGTAAGTTAATAATAATTTGATTGGAAAATACTATGTAAGTTAAAAAATATTGAATATTAAACATATTATATAAGTTGCAATGTCAGATAGAAAATACATTATCCATGTAATAAAACACCATTATACAAATCATTAATCAATATTACATACAATATAATAGAGAGAAAAATAAATATAATGACCAGTGAACAATGTTGGATATTCATAGCTAAACTACAACTCATTCTGAAATTGTGGAACAAAGTGTGAACCTTAAAAAATGATTAAGTGATTTAATATAATCTTACAAAATGTAATAGTTTTTCAATTGATGAATTGGAAGAACATCTGAATTTTAATGAAATAAAAAAATCCTAAGAAAATAGATATACTAAAAATATAATTGAAGAGATAAAATTACTCAATCTCTAAATTTTTTTCTATGGGTATATAATGAATAATTATGATAATAATGCAGAGAGAATGTGAAATATTAAATGAGAACTACTATAATATAATAGTTTTTCATAAATCATTAAGGATATTGTAAAAATTAAATGAACTCTTTTATCCACTAAAACAACTCCATTAAAAAATTATTACACAAATAAAATGATGTTTCTTGTTCACCTAAAAGCACAAAACTAATAAAAATCAATGAACAAAGAAAATAGAATAATGGAAAGAAGTAATCATTTTTTTGTAAAAACTAATGGAGGAAAATAACTATTGAATATATAACATATAGTATAATTTGTAATGATAAATCAAAATTAAATTATGAATGTAATGAAAGAACTTTATTAAAATGATTAATCAAGATTACAAAAAATCTATAGCAAGTAAAGATAAATATATTTTCCAGTGAATAAATTAATTTAGGCATACGTAATCTGCAACTCATTTGGAATTCTTGGAACCAAGTGTGAACTGTGAAATAATGAATAGTTGAATTAACACCATCTTACAAAATATAATAGTTATTTCATTTGATTAAGTAGAATAACAAGTGTATTTTGATAACATAAGAAAAAATCTTAAGAAAATAAAAATACTAAAAATTTAATATAAGAGATAAAATAACCAAATCTCTGATAAAAATGTTTTTCTCAGTCTATATAATAAATAATGATGATAATTATATATAGATGACAATAAAGATTAAATTAAAACTACTTCACAAAAATAAAATAAATTATTTTTCCAAAAATCATTAAAGTCATAGTTAAAATTAAATGAAGACTTTTATCCTCTAAAATTCCATCATTAAACATGATTTCACAAATAAACCATTTATTTATACTCACCAAAAATCATAAAAACTGAGGAGAATCAATGAACTAAGATGATGGAATAATGGAAGGCAGTAATCATTTGACTAGAAAAACCTATGGAAGAAAACAAATCTTCTGAAAATAGAAATATTAAAAATTTAATGTAAGAGATAGATTAACAAATTCTATGATACAAATGATTTTATTATTGTATATAATGATTAATTATTATAATAATAGAAATAGAATAATAAAATAGCATATTATAAAACATTAACGATACTATAAAATTTAAATAAACCCTTTTATCCACTAAATCACCATCATTGAAACATGATTACACAAACAAACTGATGATTCCTTTCACCTAAAATCACAAAAATTAAGGAGAATAATTGAACTATGATGATATAAGGGATATTATTTCCATAATATTAAGAGAACATAAATTTTATGGAGATCTAGATCTTTAGGCTCTCTAAATAAGGTATCAGTGATGGTGAAGGGATTTGCGAAGAGGATGGCATTCTTCATCCATGACTATTTATAGTTAATAAAAATTGAAATGACTTGCGGGATGATAACCATAAGATAATGATAGGTAACTCTTGAGATGGAAGAGTATGGATTGGATAGAGAACAAGAGAGAGATTGGTCGGGAAATGAGAAGGAAAGGTGGTTGAAGATGAAATTATAATTAGAGGTGAGGATGGAGAATTCGTTTTTTACATTGAAACATGAAAGTCGTGGTAGACGGAGGAGGGGAAGGTTGTCAAAGATAAATAATAATCATAGGTGAGGGTAGATGAGTATATTTTCATTGGTAACCCAAGATCGGTGGTAGATGGAGGAGCAGACAGTGTTCAAAGGTGAAGTAACAATCATTGGTGAGGATTGATGATTTAATTTTCACTTACAACCCTAGAATAGGGAGAGGGATATTGTGAATGGGGAAGGTTTTATGTATAGGGAATGATAGCCGAAGGAGACAATATATTGATGATACTTATGGAGAGGGTGACACATGATCAATAAAAAAACCATATTTATTATATATATATATTATTTAATATTCATAAGTATAATATTTGTATAAGATTTTATAAGATATATAATCTCATAAGATACACTGATCTCATAAGATATAAAAATTTCAGAATATATTATAATCATAAAAATATAAAAGATTTCATACAATACATTTTCTATATAAGATTAATTTTATATTTCTTATGATGCATTATCTATGAGAGATATATTTTAGATTTCATAAGACACAAGAATTAGCCAAAATCCCAATACTCATTTAATATCTAATAATATAAGTCTCCAAACATATGATATTATTCTTAAAAATTTATCCAAACCAAGATATGATAGACTCCAAAAAATAACTCCAAATAAAAATTATTTAATGAAACATAAATTATGTACATGAAAAACACTTAAATAAAATTCAAGAGTAAAACATATTAAGGTTTTTGTGAGGATGAAAACATTGTTTAAATTTAGAAAAGCTAGATTTACGTCTTTATGTCCATGAATCTCCCTCTTTTAATGAAAAAACTCATAATAATTAAATAGAAAATTTAACATATTTAAAAATAATATAATTAATATACTTCCAAATAATCAAAATATTAGTTATATGAAATTTATAGCAGCCCATCCTTTTTATAGACAACTATTACATAATTTAGAATATAAACAACGTAACAGTATTACACTACAAGGATCAAATGGTTTTATGTCTCGTGCAAACTAGGACCATACAACACATTTACAACATAAAATTTAAACATTTATTTAATCAATTCTTCTCCAACGTCTTATTGTCCATTAAAAACTCCTTAGTGCACCTAATCAATAGAGGATATACATAAAAATGGATACAATAAAGGCCCATTAAGAGGATAGATATGAAAAATATAACAATGGGTGAGCATAATCATAAAACATGCAAAGGATCATGAACATGAGAGGATTTATTAATAAAAGACCTGAAATGTGACAATGCTTAAAAATAAAACATCATGTATTAGTGGTCGACTACCACACATAGTTGTGAACAATGATAGATTCATTTTCATGCATCATTTACCTTTAAATCATGAGATTAATCACATTACCCAATTAATTTGAGTATTGTATAATTACGGGTGCACCCATAAAATTTAAACTTTCATATTGGGCTATATAATTCTGAACGCACATGTCACATCATAATATTTACATTATCATGCATGCCACAATAAAATTATGTAAAAAATGAACATAACATAACCCATGGAAATAAATGGGTTTAAAATAATAAATCATACACTAATAAACATTTGTTCCCTAAAATATTCAAGTAATATCATTCTTTACATAGAACCATTAGCAATGACTAAAGAGTGAAACAATACTCAAGAAGTAAAAATGGTGGGTTTATTTGAAATAAGTGTTATTTTGAATGATGCTTGGGATTTAATAAAAATCAATTTTAGAAAAATTATATCCCAAAAATATAAGATAAAGATGAGTAAATTATTTTTAAGGAAAATCCATACCAAACATGGAGTGAAAGAGGGAGAACCCAAAGAAAGAAAGTTGGTTTCGAGAATTTCCCCTTCCATTGTATCTAAATACTTTCTTCACATTAATGTCCTATATTACCACATTATTTTAACTAATTAACAATTAAAGAAACTTTTGTACATGAATATGGTTCATTATGGTTGCATTATGCTCATTTAATGGCCATTGGAAGAGTTATAGAGTTTAAATCCATTGTTCGAGAGTGTTCATTTTTATAGTTTTCTTGAATGGTTCACTTGAATTCATGAATGAGAGTTCATATAAAACGTGGATAGACATCCAGAATTGTAATTATAAGTTATCTATGATGTTACAAAACTTTAAATGATATTATAAATAATTTTTTATATACCATGAGAACGAATCACTAAATAGAAATTTAATGATGATTTTTTGGGTTAATTTGAGCTGTTTTTCTACCATAAAAAACTTTTTTATTTTAATAATTTAGTATTATGTACATAAGATAGTTACAAAAAATAAAATGGGATATAATAAATATAATATAATCGTGTTAAACCATAAAAATGGATTCACGACGAAATCTGAAGGTGGTAATGGAAAAAAGAAAACATGTCCTTCTTGAAGGTGATAAATTAATAGTTCACAAACATCACTTCCTATTCTAAAATAAAAAGAAGAGGCGAAGGGGTTTGGATGATATATTGAACCATTAGTATCATAAAATTCTTGTTCATGTGAGATACTAGAGTTAACATACCATGTAGATGAGGATATGTGGGGATACATTACGAAAAGAACTTGAAATTGAAAGGAAATTAAAAGTAAAGAGAGGGGGGAATTACCTCTTAAATCATCCTCTTGATATCCACCTTAAGGAACTACTGTATGGTCTTATGATGATACTAGAGGCTCTTGGATAGGTGGGACAAGCTATGGAATATTTTTGAGGAGAGTTTATGCAAGGATTAAATATTTATAGGTGTGAGGAAATGTGGGTGTGAAGGGTGATATTTATATTGGAGGGGAGAGAGGTTCTCTTAATAGTTTCATCATTAGATTATTAATTTTTACCAAGATTTGAAATAGTGATGATTCTATGTCCAATAATAGTAATGTTGGATTTGGAGTTGTAGATTTTGGTGCATACATCACTTGTGATGTCAAGAATAGTGTATTTAAATTATAATGTATTTATATGGTAAATTAATGTATTTTACTATTCACAAAAATTCGTGTATTTCAAAAAAATCACAAAAATAAATCCTTACCATTCTTGATGTGTAGAATCCAAAAATGATGTCCATTTTTTAAAAAACAAATTAAATATGGATAATTTAATTGAAATCATTATTACATGAAAAATACAGTTTTTAAAATTAAAAATGATTTAATAACGCTTTCAAAAATTACATAAGGTCTTATAAAATTAACTAAAAACCTTAATACCTAGAATAAATAAATTATTAAAACATTTTTGAAAATAAATTTTATTTTATAATAAATGTTTTAGTTACAATTAATTATTTATGACTGACAAAAATTCTAATACTTTTACTATGGTCAAATTGTCACTTTTAAGATGCATAAATTTTATTTAATAATTCTTGGGTAAGGTTAATATTATTTTGGATGATTTACTATTTATAAGGGTCATATTACTATTCATTATTGTAGGTTACTATCCGTAAGGGTTGGTTACTATTCCCCAAAAAATTTGTTTGTCCCATCAGACTCCAAACATCTTACTGATTGCAACAGTGCAAGTCTGATTTTCAAAATTCAAAACATAGAAGGGGAAAATTATGTTTAATGGTCACGTAGATTTTAGCATAATTATATGTCATTTTTCTTCCTAATGTTATTACACTATAAGGAATAATTATAAGAAGTGAATTCCTATGATAAAACCTTGGGTCGTTACATTTTCCTCCCTTATAAAATTTCACTATCCAAATTTCATTTTAGACAAACATGTGAGGGTACTTCTCCTCCATCACCTCCTCTGGTTCCCAAGTTACTTTTTCAAACATATTTTTCTTCCATGACACTTTGACAAGGTGGGTTGTCTTGTTGCATAGAATCATATCTTTCTAATCGAGAAGATTCACTAGATACTCCTCATAAGTGAGATCATCTTCTTGTTGTATCACATCTGAATTCAGTACATGTGAGGGGTCTGGTATGTACTTCCTTAGGAGTGACACGTGAAACAAATCATGAACTTGATCTCTATTCATTGGAAGTGCAAGATGATAGGCCACGACTCTTATGCGGTTAAGGATATCAATGGGGGCAATGTACACTGGCCTTAACATCCCATTCATTCCAAACCGCATGAATCTATTCGATGGTGATATTCGAAGGAATAATTTATCCCCCACATCGAACTCCAAATACCTTCGATAGTTGTTAGCATAAATCTTTTTTCTACTCTGATAAGCTTTGATATGTTTTTGGATGACTTGAACCATCTATGTCATCTATTTGACAAGTTTGGATCCATGTATATTTCATTCTCCAACTTCATCCCAACAGGTTGGAGTTCTACATCGTTTTCCATACAATGATTTATATTGAGCCATATGAATACTTGAGTGAAAGCTATTGTTGTATGAGAACTCATCCAATGGGTGATTCTAATCCCATCCACCTTTAAATTCTAGGGAGTAGTCTCTTAACATATCTTCAAGTATTTGAATATTCCTTTCAGATTTTCCATCAGTTTGGGGGTGATATGCCATGCTGAAATTTAATTGAGTACTCAAAACATATTGAGGACTTATTTAGAATTTATATGTGATCCTTTGATCATGGTCAGAGAAAATAGAGACTAGAACACCTTCCAGTCTTTCGACATCCTTCACATATATATATTCAAATTGTTTAAGTGATATATCTTCCTAAATAATGATAAAATGGGAAATCTTGGTGAGTCGGTCAACCAGAACCCATATCATATTATTTCCCTTCAACATCTTTGGGAGACCTATGACAATGTCCATAGTGGAATTCTACCATTTCCACATGGGTATAGGAAATAGTTTCACCATCCATTTGGGATATTTCCGCTCTTCTTTAACTTGATTAAATAACAAGTACCTTGAGATATATTCTGAAATCTCATTCTTCATGTTATCCCACTAGACGTGTTCTCGTGTATCTAAGTACATCATGGTGCAAGCAGGATGGATAGAGAATTTTGAGCTTTGTGCATTGTCCAATAGAACCTTCTTTATCATAGGTGATGAAGGCACACAAAATCACATCCCAAAATGAATCACACCATCATCATTGATATGGAACTCATATAGATTCCCTTTATATACTGCATTCACTTTCTTTTGTAACTCCAAATCATCCCTTTTTTCCTCATAAATATTTTATTATATATATGGTTGCACAATAATTTGGAAAAGGTAGGATGTATCTCCTATCCTTATGATTTCCAAATCCATCCTTTGAATATCCAATAAGATAGGGTCTTTCCCAATCCATAACATGGATAAAGTAGCATGTTCTTTTCTACATAGAGCATTATATACCTTGTACACCTTTCCCGGATGATAGTGAATAGAGCATTCATAGTCCTTGATTATCTATAATAATATCGTTTGACGCATTTTGATCTCTTTTTTTTTGTGAATATGTACTTTGGGCTCTTGTGGTCGGTGTATTTGTAACACTTCTCACCTTAAAGGTAGTGCCGCCAGATTTTGAAGGAAAAAATCACAATTACTAGCTCTAGATCATGTGTTGGGTAGTTCTTCTCATGGATCTTCAACATCTGTGAGGCATAGGCTATCGCATTATCATTTATAATGAGTACAAAACCCAAGCCTTTCTTTGAAGAATCAATGTATATCACAAAACTTTATCCACTTTTCGGTAGTGTGAGTATATGTTTAGTGATCAAACATCTCTTTAACTTTTTGAATCATCCCTCACATTCTTCCATCCAGGCATACATTACCCCTTTCCCTGTTAACATAGATATTAGGCTTGACAATTGTGAGAAATTTCTCACAAAATCCCAGAAGTACCCATATAATTCTAGAAAACTACATATTTCAGTGACACTAGAGGGTCCAAGCCATTCCTCAAGCATTTTTAAGGGTCCACATAAATTATTTACTTGTGATCACATTTCAAAAGAACATGACTTGATTCATCCAAAAGTCACACTTTATGAACTTGGCATACAACTTGTCCTTCCTCAATGTCACCAACAAAAGTCTTATATGTTCTTTGTATTCCTCTTTTCTCTTATATCATATGAGAATATCATCGTTAAACACTACCACAAATTTTTAAATGTAATTTATAAAAACTATATTAATCAAATCCCTGAAAATTGTAGGGGAATTAGTTAGTCTGAAGGGCATCACTAGAAACTTATAGTGCCCATACCCTTTATAGAAGGAAATATTCTGAATATCTTACTTCTTTGCATTTAGTTGATGATTTCCAGAATGAAGATCCACAATTGAGATGTATTTATCTCCTCTTAACTGATCAAACATGTAGTCATTACTTTGAAAATGATTCTTGTGTTTTATGGTGATCTTGTTATGTTCCCAATAAATGATACGCAACTGCATTGTTCCATCCTTCTTATTCACAAAGAGCACTGGCACACCCCAGGATGATGCACTAGGTCGTATGAACCTTTATTCCCAATAATCTTTCATCTGCTTCTTTAACTCCTCCGGTTCGATAGAGGCCATCCTATAGGGACACATTGAGATAGGAGTAGATCCAGGTATGAGATCTATGAATAACTATACCTCATGGTCTTGGGGAAGTCCAAGTAACTCTTCGAGAAATACATAACTTTATTCCCTCATGATGGGAGTTTCTGCAAGGTTGACACTTTCCTTTGACTCAACCATTTGGGAGAGGTATGTTTCTTCATAGTGAATCAACACCCTCACCGTTGATGGTGTTTTCGAAGGGGATTAATGACCATCCTTGAATTTGTAGAGAAACATGGGATGGTTTGGAATATGAAAAGATATTTATTTTTCCTGAATTTTGATATGTGCTATATATAATGAGATCCAATCCATTTTCATTATAGCGTCAAATTCTACAAAGGGAAGTATTATGATATTGTATGGATAAATATTCCCACATACGCCAATAGAAGAATAGTCAACCACTTGGTTGGAAATTATTGTTCCACTTGGAGTTTATATAGATATCTCTACTTCAATGTTTCGAGGCTTTGATTCTATAGTTATAGAAAACTTCCAAGATATAAAGGAATGCGTCGAACCATAATCAAATAAGACTTTTTCTATTCTAGAGTGAATAGTAAATGTACCTTGTATGACTTTTATCTTTATTTTCTTCCATAGTAGTGATAGCATAAGCCTTCCCCTATTCCTTTGGATTTGGTGGATGCTGACACATACTACACTTGAGGAATTTTTGTTTAGTGAAATGGATTGCACAGTTCCCCTGCTCCCCACAATTGTAGCATTGGACCATGGGTAGGGCTCCCCTTTAATAAACTTCATTCTCCTTAATTCTCATGAATTATCTACACTCTTGAGCATGGTGTCCTTTCCCACACTTGAAGCATTTCCCCATCCCTTGGAGGTAGTTCCCATGATGTAACTTCCCACATTTTTTTCATGTGGGTCATTGATTTTTCTTCCCACCTTTATCATTAGATCCTACGTCTTGAAACTCCATATTTCATTTCTTATCACTATATCCATGGGAACATTATCCAAACTCAATATCCACTTTAAGGGCACACCGAACTAATTATTAATAAATCTCAAAGTCTCAATTTTCAGGAGACTTTCAAATGTGTGGTTTTAACCACTAATGAATATATCAATTTTTCTATCATTATTGATAACAAAACCCATAGCATTGATTTCAAGCCTTGTGAAATTCTCTTTGTAGGTCATGAAAGATTCTACATCATTTTTATTGAGATCTATTAATTACTTATCCATCTACATAAGAAGAGTTCATGGGAAGTATGTGTTAAGAAACATGATCTTAATGTCTTCCCATTCCATCTCTTCAATTTCATCTCTTGGTATGGTGTTCTTAATCAAAGACCACAATTTATCAGCCTCTCCCTCAAGACGATAAATGGCTAATGTCACCTTCTTTATCTTAGAACAATGAATCAAAGAAAAGATCTTTTCTAAGGAGTGGACCCATATTTTCACAACTAGTGGATTGAAAGGTCCACTAAACATCAGTGGTTATTGCTGCCTAAAAAACTTCATAGCTAGTTTCTCCCTCTTTGGTGAAGGAGGAAGTTCCCCATTTTTCTGGTTTTTTTTCATAACCTGAGATAGTTGGGTAAGAATCTCTTGATTTTTTTATCTCCACTTCCCAAATAATTGGGTATGTTGTTCGGGCAATCGTTGCACTGGCCCTCATACTGGTTGTCGGCCTGGTTTCTCCTGGTTCCCACCATTTTCTAAAATATAATATATTATAACAAAATAGAAGTCATAAAGTCATGAATAAATAACTTATTAATTTACAAAAATTTTATTAAAATCATAACTTATTGTATACCTATGTAATGATTCTTGTGAGAGTATTAGTACTTGGTCTAATACTAGAGGTTTTCTCTAGGGTTCACTAATCCTAATTCATAAATAAACCAATCCATGACTCTGATACCAACTATAGTGACCCAACCTTTTTCTTACACTACCGCTACATCATTTAGAATATAATAAACATAGTTTTATTACAAAATAAGTATCCAAATTATTAGTTTCTTAAGAAAATTGGGACAATACAGAGCATTTACATACAAATATATAAACATTTATTTAATCCATTCTTCTACATCTTCTTATTGTTCCTTGAAAGCTTCTTAGAAAACAAAATCAGCTGAGGATATACATCAAAAAGGAGTGGGCTAAAATCCCAATAAGAGGAAAGATATGAACAATATAAATATGGGTGAGAATAATCATAACATACACAAATAATGATGAACATTATAGTATTACTTAATAAAAGACAAGAAATGTGGAAATTCATAAAAATGAAACATCATTTCCTAGTGGTCAACTACCACACATAGCTGTGAACAATGAAAGCATCATGTTCGCACATAATTTCTCCTTAACACATTAGATTAATCACTTTAACAATTGAATTGGAGTGATATATAATTCCAAGCATACTCTTCACATTAAAACATTCATATTGTGCTATATAATTCCAGGCACACAGATCACATCATAATATTTACATAATCCTACATGCCACATTAAAATTATGTTAAACATAACATAAAATAAGACATGGAAAGAAATGGGTTTCACATAATAAGTCAAATTTTTTTAAAAAAACATTCCCCAAAATAAATATTTAATGTCCTGCTTGATGTAGAACCATTAACCATGACTGATGAGTGAAACAATACTCAATAAGTAAAAAATGGCTGGTTTATAATAAAGAAGAGTTATTTTGGTAAATGTTGGGATTTTCATAAAATAAATTATAGGAAATGTATATCCTATAAAATGTAATATATTAATGAATAAATTATTTTAAGGAGAACCCATACCAAATATAGAGTGAAAGTGGTGGAACCCATAGAATGAATGTTGGCCTCAAGAATTTCCCCTTACATTGTATTTGAATGCTTTCTTCACATTAATGTCCTGTATAACCACATTAGATTAATTAATTAACATTTACAAAACCTAGGTTAAATGAATATGTTTCATTATAGTTTCATTATGTTCTATTATATTCCTTTTGATGATTTATAGAGTTTAAACCCATTGTTCGGGAGTGTTCGTTTTTATAGTGTTCTAGAACGGTTCACTTGAATTCATGAATGTGAGATCATATAAAACATGGATAAATATAAAATAATTTTAATTATAAGTTATTTTTGATGTTACATAACGTTAAATAATCTTCTAAATAATTTTTTTACATACCATGAGAATAAATCATTATATAAGAATTTAATGATGAACGTTTAGGTAAATTAGTGCGGTTTTCAACTACAACGAACTTGTTTTGTTTAATAATTTAGTAATGTGTACATAAGTTAGTTATATAACATTAAATAGGATATAATAAATATAATATAATCTAGTTCAATAATAATATTGGTTTCATGATTATATCTAAAGATGGTAATGGAAAAAAGAAAACATGTCATTTTTGAAGGTGATAAATTAACAGCTCACGAACAACATTTTCTTTTCAAAAAAAAATTCGGAAGGGGTTGGAAGATATATTGTCCCATTAGTATCATAAAATTACATTATATTAAGATATTGGAGTTACCATACCATGTGTATGAGGATAGCTGGGGAGCGAATAAGAAAATAACTTCTAATTGAAAGGAAATTAAAGGAAAAGAGAGAGGGGGAATTACCTCTTGAATCCTACTCTTAAGATCCAATTTAAAGACCCTAGGCATGGTCTTTTTATGAGACCAAATAATCTTGGTCATATAGTAGGGGATATGGAATATTTTTGGTGTGTGTTTAAATGATGATGGAAGATTTAGAGGTGTGAGAAAATGAGGGTGTGAAGGGTGGTATTTATTGTGGAGGAGAGATGAGTTCTCTTAATATTTTGATCATTAGTTTATTAATTTCCACCAAGATAAGAAATATTGATGATTACAAGACAAATAATAGTAAATAGGTCATGCAATTTAGATATTTGGGTTCTTAAATCACTTGTGAGGTTAGAAATAGTGGATTTAAATTATAATGTATTTATACGGTAAATTAATGTATTTTACTATTCAACAAAAATTAATGTATTTCAGAAAAATCCCAATAAATCACCCTATAAATTTTCAACCTGTCAAATACAAAAATAAAGTCCATTTTTAAAATTAATTTTATAAATACGATTAATATAATTAAAATCATAATTTAATTGCAAAATATTGTTTTTAAAATTAAAACTCATTTTATAATGCTTTCAAAAATCACATAAGGTATTTAAAATTATCTAAAAGCAAAAGAAAAAGAATTGTTAATTTATGAAAACATTTTAGTAAGATACATCATATTTTAGAATAATTAGTTAATTATAATTAATTATATATTACATAAAAAACTAATACTTTTACTATGGTCAAACTGTCACTTCTGAGATGCCCAAATTTTATTTGTTCATTCTTGGGTATGGTTAATATTATTTTGGATGATTTAATATTTATAAGGGTAATATTACTATTCATTATGGTAGGTTACTACTCATAAGGGTAGGTTAATATTCATAGAAAATAGGTTTTTCATATCGGACTCCAAACATCTTACCGATCGCAACCGTGTAAGTCATATGTTTGAAATTCAAAACATAGAAGAGGAAAAATTATGTTTAATGGTCACATATATTTTGGTATCATTATATGTCATTGATACCCCTAATTCTATTATACTAGTAGTAATAATTATTAGGAGGTAATTCCATTAATAAAACATCATGTTGTTACAAAATTAGGAATAATTTTTTTTATTTTCCATTATCTTCTCCCCCTTTTGTGATATAAAAAATAATATTAATGTATTATGGATAACACATAAATATATAAAATTTAAATGTTAAAAATATAAAATATATTAATAAAATAAATAATAAGTTGGAATTAGATTTTATAGAAGTATGCTGATCAATAATACACTAAGATAAACAATAGACAACCAAAATAAAATAAAACATTATGTTTTTTGGCATATGGTTTGGATTTTATAAAGGGTCAGAGTTAATGTCAATAGGTAGATCGACCTGAGGGGTAAAAATCTTTCCTAGAGTAGGTGAGGAATCTTATGTAGCTGGAATTTACCATATAGAATTAAAAAAATCTTATGAATCTCTTTTTGGAAAAGCTATTAGAGGTGAAAAAAGTATTTTTAGACACTCCCTTATTTCAAGAAATATTTTTGGTTGAGTATAGAAAATATTTCTATTATCTATGAGATCCAAAAATTCTTTACCACGCATTACAATCCTCTATACTACCTCTTAATTATATAAATAATGAGTACTTTATAACTGTGTCTTAGATAATATCCATAAAATCTATGCTTTCTAATAATATCTTATTTATTTATATTTTCAACTAGAAAATTATTCCAAAACATTCATTTTTCATCACTATTGATATATTGATAAGAAACATGTTTTAAATGTTTTTCTTTGTATACTATAACTTATTTTACTTTACCAAAGTTTCTATGAATATAAGCCTTTCCATATTTATATTATTTTGGGGTTGATTTAGATTTTGATATAATCAAATTATCAATAATATATATGATCACTTATACTCTATCATATTGGAATTGAAAATTTCAATTGAAGGGACCAATCCATTTTAGTGAATTATTCCTAATATATTTAGATTGACTGAGATTCTAAAAAAGAATCACCTTCAATGATGCAAAGTTATCCTATAGAAAAGAGACAAGATCAATCATGTTTTTCTAAAATCCACAAAGAATATTATTTCCATCAATCATGATGTTATTTATATTTGTAAACAATTCCATATTTAAATATAGAAAAATATATATGTATAATATGTCATGTTATAGTAAATTATGTTTTTCATTAACCATATCTAAATCAGATTCATCAACCATCAAATCAAATTTAATAGATTTATTTTACTCTAGCACCAATAAAGAACCATCTGAGTGAGTAGGAAATAATTTCATAATTTTCAATGATTGATACATCATCAAATCCATAATTTCATCAAATTCATACGATCAAAAATTCAAAGATTTCATGTCTTCAAAATCAGATTTAGAAATTGAAATTTCTTTCAATTCTTTCACTTTATCACTTGAATATTTCAGATCTATCTTCAAACCCTTAACTTTTACTCCAGAATATTGAATTCATAAAACACTTATGTAACCATATTTTTGAAATTACATATAAAATATTGTGGTAACTCCATTCCTTTCAATATCCACAAGACTAACTAGTGATTTTGGATTGTCGACTAATCCTCCTAAAATTGTGTAGTACCCTTATCAGGGAGCACTCTCTGCACTCTCTGCGGAGGTTTCTCCCTCTGATCATCTCCTATGTTCGTCTAGGTTTTTAGATGTCACCCTCGGTATATCCCCTTCGCTCTCGGATCCCTCGTATCTTGGTGTTCCCTCTCCTCGGGTGCTTGCCGCAGTGTTCTTTCTCCGTGGTTATCTTGTTTCTTCCGTCAAAGGTATGTGTTTTGGACACACTCTATTGACTTAGCCTACTCTGGAGTTAAGTTCCTTCAGGAATCTCCGGGTCGGGGATGGTGTGGAGTTATCCTAAGTCTCTGGGATTGTGGTTTGGTGGATGTTGGGTTTTCCAGATGCTACCCGAGTCGTTCTTCTCCTCGGCCGGCCAAACCAGCTCTGACCTATGGTTCCACTGCTTCTCTCCAGGTTGGAGTTGGAGTGATGGGTATTCAGGGTTTTGGGCATATATCTTTCCATTTCTAAGGATCTCTAGGCTTCTTCAGGGTTAATTTTCCAGCCTTTTTTAGGGTTTTATCGGGTATCGTGTTGGTCTTCTTTCTCGATGGTGCTTTTTCTTTTTTACCGGCGGTCTCCTTTTCTGGTGCTGGTTGTTTATGGCGAGATGTCTTGTTTGTTTTTTTGTGTATTTCATCATTCTGGTGGGTTATGTGTTTGAAGCTAATGGTGTTTTGTGATATTGTGGTTGTCATTGATGAATTCAAGTCAGTGATGCCATCGAAGGTCCAGTCGACACCGGTGCAGGCGGTCGACGTAGTTGTAGAGACCGGAGGTGTTGATGCATGGAAGAATAAGTCCTCTGTAACATGTTGATGTGAAGACTATGAATTGTAATACTGTTCGGTGGGGTTTTTATGCTGGTTTGCAGAAAATGGTTGTAAACTACGGAGGTTATGGTGGTCAGAGTTCTTGGTTCATTCGGCGGGTCCTATTTCCAGAGGCAACGATGTGTGGTGGATGAGTTGTAGGCATGGGATACCGAGGGGATTGGGACGCTTGGATTGAAAGATTTTTTTTTCTTGTTTGGATCGAGTATTGCCGGCGGTGAGTGTTTCTTGGACAAAGGGCTTGGAGGTGGATGAGGTTCAGTTTGACGGCAGGTGATGGTGCTGACAATGAAGCTTGGAGTGGATGGCGGCGATGTGATGGTGATGACGGTGATGTGATGATGGTGAGGATAAAGTGGTTGATACAATGTTCTCCTCATGATATCATTGATTCAGGGTTTCTTTGGCAGCTCACGTGATTTGCGGGGTTAGTCTATGATGCGTGTTCAAGTGAAATTCTTTATGATTTGCTTTTTCTTTTGGTTTGTGATTTTTAAATATGTGTTCAATTTTCCCGCTGGTCTCTGTTGTTTGGTTTTGGATTTTTGAATCTGTATGGTTTGGCCCACTGGAAAGTAGAATTGGAATATGAGGTTTCCCACTATTCCCCTAAAAGTGGTTCAATGAAATAAAAAAATGATTTGGAAGAGGTATTGTGAACTACTCTATTTATGTGTTTTCTTACAAAAGGAACTTAATTTCATTAATCATAAAAGTATTCCATCACTACCCTAATTCTCTCAACAGATTCAATAATATATCCTTCTATTAAAGTTCTCCACTCATCAATACATATAACACCAACATTTTCTTCTTGTATATCCTCAATTTCATATATGATAGTCTCAAAATATTTAATCATAGTCTCCTGATGAGACTTGTCATTTAGTAATTCTTGAACTGTTGTTCTCCATACATCTAAAATAATAATTTTAGAATATTAACATAAAAATCTAAAAAAATATGTCTTTCGACGTCATTCATAGATATGAAAAGTAATTTATTATTATCTAAGGTGATCCCCCACAATTGGATTATAGGTATATGGATCATCTAAAACAACATATATTTCATCTTTTCCCCTAATAGTAAAATGCCCGTTTAATGAATCATTTCAAGAATATAAAATTATATTTAGTAATATAACTCTTATATTACTCATCCCAATAAAATTTAATGTCATAAATTCATTCAACTATACATCATTCTTGTTAAACATAAGAGTTCTAATTCTATAAAAAGATTAAAATCCCAACTTTTTATTACTGGTGTGGTACATAAATATTATTATATATCAAGTTATATTTACCTTATCACTATAAATAATGAATAATAGTTAAATTTCTGGAAATAGAGATTTCTAAAACATACAAAATCTCTTGGATATTCTCGTATGAATAAATTTAGATAAAACATTCAACTAAGATTTTTGGTCTTTTTTGAGTTTCTTCCCAATAATTCTAGGCCCAAACATAGATCTCGTAATCTTAGTGGTACTAAAATTATCCTTACTAAATAACTAATGATTGAATATAAATCGTCATTTATGAGGAAATTCGAATGCTTCGACCATTTTGTTAAAATAAGCATTAATTTCAATTAACTAATGAATAATGAGATTTATATGTTTTTTTGGGTTATTAACATCTTTTCCCCTAAAAAATTATTTTAAAATACATTTTAAATATGTTTTTGAAATTTTTTATTCTCAATCGATGTGATATTGTGTTTTTTCCATCAGTTTTTTAAAAAACACCAAAAAACCTGCTTAAAACTATAGAATCAGAATGATTTTCACATCTATTAAGTAAACAATAATGTGGAAAATACATTTTCAATAGTATTTGATGTTATATATACAACAATTGAGGGGAAAATTGATTTTTTTCAAAAAATAAAATTTGAATAAATTATCTCATCAGTATAAAAACCAAAAGTAAAAAACTGCAACATAAATAGTAAGAAAATAGCATCAATCTCTTGTAATACAATAATACAAAAAAATATCAACCCTTTATATATTACAATTTGGAAACAAAATCATAAAATTAAAATCACTTTAAATTTACAATTTTAAATTTAAACTTTACTATATATATTAAAAATAAATTAAAACCAAATTAGGCTTATGAAATATTCCACCCCTTCTATTTGTAAGTCATTTAGTACTTGTTTTGTATAATGGAGAGGGTTATACAAAATATTAAAATTAAAATTAAATAATTTAGCATATATTCTTAATATAATTATAGGATAAATTAAAGGAAAATTTATAGTAAAATATAAACTTGTGCTACTTTGTATCGATCTTGATTGAAATTATTTCAAACAAAAACCTTAGAAAATAATATATGTATTCTTTTTCACCTTATTGAAGATGAAAATTCTGTTTTCAAAGATTTTTTTATTCAGTATAAATTTTGAAGTACTTGAAACCAAAATATTATAATTATAAATGAAATTCACCTTTGATTTTACATATTTGATAAAATTAACATATTTAATATTGTATCTCTAAAGTAATCAAGTTCTATATTTGAAAATTATATGTATGAAATAAAATTAAAAATAAAAAAATATATAATTATTCACATAATCAAAATTACATTTTCATTATGTTGATAAAATTATATTATTATGTTCACACTATCAACACAATCAGTGAAATAAATATTGGGTCCTAATATATATTAATATATTTTATGTAATAAAGAATAAAAACACTATAATGATACATAATACAAAACAAAAATTAGTATTATGTTTCAATAAATTAAAATAACTAAATTATATATGATAATAGACTTACATAGAAAATAATTACATCACATTGATGACTAATAAGTATATTGTTAAAATATATATAATACCTCTCATTAAAATAAACATATTCAAATCATGCCCCAGAAATGTCTGTATCTGTTGGAATCTCATAAAAATCCAATGATAAAGATGAATATGTTGACAACATTTTATGTTCAAGAAAAGTAGTATTTAATGTCATTGTAGATTATACTTTTGGTCTTTGATGAAATATTTATTTACAATTGAAGTATTCCTATAAAAATATGATAAATATATAAATTATAAGTTCTAAAATTTTTTAACCCAAATAGGAAAAAGGATATAATCTATACTCAACTTAATGGTAATTTTTCAGAAATATCAAGTTGGAATAATTAAAAATTGGTCATCACTTTTTCTTACTATAGTGACATAATCCTTAGGAAATCGTATTCTTGTTGATCTATCCGTAATATCCTACAAGGATAAACTAATATGATGCATATATATCAATTTATAATGAAATGTGTCCCCAATATAATATATAATACCATACGAAAAATATGATATTGGGTATATTGAAAATATAATTCACAATAGATGGGAAGATGCGGAGGTGGAGGTGTATTATTTAGATAATAAGGATATTGAGGAGTGGGATTTGTAAGAGGATTTGGATGAGTGGGATCTACAGGCACAGGTGGAGGAGTGAGATCTGAAGATTGAAACTATTTTTTCATGCATGCAAACATCAACTATACCTAAGCTCTGATCTTATCCTCCATCCTCCCACCCATATCATGAAGTTTAGATTATAATTTTTATATTTCATTTTACATACTTTATCCATTTAAGGTGATCCTTTACAAATAGAAACACTTTTTTATCGAAACACCTGCTATGTATCCTTGTATATGACATGCGTGTTCAATATTTCCAAATGTAGTAGCTAAAATATCATTCCGAACCTCAGGTATGATGGTACCCTATGTGATATACTCCTTGAGAGATTACTATATAGAATATTTGAAAAATTAGCTTTTGAATAATAATATATAAATATTTTAAAAAACATAAATAACTCAAATAAATTAAATAACTTCTTAAAATCCTCTCAGTTGTAGCCCTCAAATCTTCTATATTATAATTTTTCTTTTTACTCATTCATGGAATATTCCATGTTTCTTGTCTATCTAGCGGTGAAAGAGGGTCAACCTCCTTGTAACTTGAATACATAACTCAATTTTTTTAAAATA
This sequence comes from Viscum album, assembly GCA_963277665.1. Lineage (NCBI taxonomy): Eukaryota > Viridiplantae > Streptophyta > Magnoliopsida > Santalales > Viscaceae > Viscum > Viscum album. The sequence goes on from OY728141.1 coordinate 522,127,125, forward strand.
TTCATCCATTATTTTTTATTCTAATAACGTATACCCTCAATGAGATATAGTATGTGTGTATATATTTTTGGAATGAGTTTCCATATGGGATCTCCTAATTTTTAGTAAAATAAGAATAATAAAATCAAAAATATGATCAACAATATAAATAATACTTCTAAAAGAAAACATTTCAGTTACCAAAAAAATGATTCATGTCATGTATATTCATAAAAAAAACTTCCATTTATCTTCATCTATAAAAGGACATATATCACATGGATTTTAATTTTATCGTTCCCTAAAACTAAAACTTTATGTGAGGGTTTATTTATAATCCCCCAATCTCTTAGAAACCAACAATAAATATATCTCCCTAACATCACTAGTAACATGTATATGATATTTCATCTGATAATAAATGAAAAAACAAATATTTGAAAAAAAATTCATGATAACTAAAATAAAAACAAATAATCTAACAAAAATAGCCTCATATAAATGATATTTGGTCTCTTTTTTGACACTTATCCAATTAAAAATCAAAATACTAGCTTTGAAAAGATATTTAATGAAATCAAAATTCATTAATTGTTTTGAATTCAGACCCATAGGAAAATTATTATAGTCAAAAACAATTTGTATCCTCTATTCCCAACTACAAAAAAATGATAATTTTGGTAAACATATTCTACCACATTTACCAACCATGGGTGTATTTTCTACCCCTATAAATTTTGATGGCACTCGTGTAGAAGGACGAGGAGATTCCTTAGTATTAGTATTAAGATAGACCTCCCCATAAGCTCAAAGTAACTTATATGTTTTATATGATATTATCCTACAAATTAAAGCCAAAAATAAAAGTAACAATCAATTAATACAAAAATATTAAAAAAAACTATTACAGATAAAATTAAATAAAAATGAAAAATAATCTGACAAAATGAAAACTAAACTAAAAATATTTATATTCATATTTGTTAAAGTAGTTAATTATAATTCAAACAAAATTACTGAGAGATAATATGACATGAATAAAGGAAAATAAATCAAACTGTTATATAAAAATTTGAATAAAAATTATAAAATTAGCCAAAAAAATTATACTGAACTAATCACTATTTAGCATATTTTCTAGAGTAGTCAAAAGTTTTATTAAAAAGAATACTTGAAATATTATTATCTTATTCATTATTATTTTACAATGTTACAAGAATATTTACATTTTTTATGAAATATAAAATTATATAGATAAAATAAAATAAATATTAAGAAAAAACTATTACAAATCCAAGAGATTCATATAAATTTGAATTATTGTAACATAATACAAACAAAACTAAAATGATTTAAAAAAACTATTTAACATAATTGTAATAATATTTCATTTAATTAAGAAAATGAAACTAATATATTTAACATTTTATGAAATTTTAAATAGAAATCAAAACGTAAATATATATTAACGGTAATATTTGGAAGTTACTAATGGAATATTTTCCCATATTCCTTCCTCATGATCATTCCGTAGGGAACAAAGCATGTTTTTGACATGGTCATTAATAATCTCTATTAATATTCCCATGTATGTATAAAACCCACATAAATCAGCGTGTTTGTCATTTTATTCATTCGAATAATATTTTCTATTTCCTATAAAATGATAGGAAACTTCATATTTTATGGATCAAGAAAATATATTTTTTCGTTTGTTTCCACGATAAAAGGATTAGTTGTGTACTATAATATATTCAAATTTACTACTCTTATAGTAAATTCATTATGTCTAAAATTGTATCTACCAAAAACAAATTTCAAGTTAAACATTGGAAGTCCAAATTTAATGTAATCAACCTCCCATATTTCTTCAATAACTTCATAGTATTCATGTAATATAGAGATTTATTTTTTTTATCTTGCACAAATAAATCATTAATTTCTTCTATAATGACTAATACACTACTATTTTGAACACCACATATATTGTCTCGATCCTTTATATGAAATATATATCCATTAATGTCATACCTAGACCATGTTATCAAATTTAAACTTGGTCCACCTAATCTCCATATCAATTTTTCTGATGCATCTGAACTATTTTGAACGATCTATTTAGAACATGAAAAAAGTGTTTTATACTAATTCAAAATCCATATATTTTTCTTTATTGGATAAAATTATTTTAAAAAATTAGTATGCAATTTTTAATATGACTGTGTATCAATTATGTTATTCAAGATGATTAAATGTACCTGTTTATCTATTCACTAGTCAATGATTTTACATTCAATCCCTGGATCCAATTCCCAGAACAATTTACTTGGTCATGGTGAGATATAATAAAACTAATGTGCTCCACTGTATATAAGTATCTTATAAAAAACCTTGCAACCTCCTCATAAATATAATTGTAAAAAAATGGATTCTTTAGGTTGATATAGATTTATAAAATATCACTTAAATACATTCATACAAAATATAAATGGATATATACAAAATAGATATATTGGCCCAAAAATTATTATTTTTTTCACCAAATGATCCACTGAATACACCATGACATTAAAAAAATTGAACGAAATACATTTATTGTTGAAAAAGTATAGAAAATACACCATTCTCCAAATTATTCAATAAATTATAATAAATAAATTTTTTATAAATTAAATTGAAAACATAACACAAATTCATGATAGATATTATGACATTGATGAGAAATATTAAAAAGAATTAAACCTGTAGGAGTTATTGCATCATTACATGAAAATCACGAGATTACATGCCTATCATCTTCAAATCAATTAGTGACAGAACATTTTTTTTTCAATTAATGAATAATCATGTGTTACTTTGACACCATTTATACAAATAATAATAATAATTTTCCCCTCTTTGATAATGTATGACAAGATAGAGGCAGGTATGTTCTTCTTCCATTAGAAGTTGGAGCTAACTAAAAATTTATTCCCATTGAGAGTAAGTCCATTATTTCATTCAACCCATTTTTAGTCATTCCTTTAATATATAATAACATTCTATATAAACTACCTGAAATATTATTATATACATGAATTCCATTAATTTTATATTTGGCCACACGATATCTCTAAAATAGAAGCTCAATCAATTTGGATAGTTTCATCCAGATATTTATTTCATTACTAGATTTGTGTGTTTTCACATCTGACATCAACATTTTTACCCCTCTCAAAATACTAATCAACGGACACACGGTTTAGAGAAATATCAAATTTATATGACTTGTTGATTTCTCTTTTAATCTTTAATAAGTGTGATCTATAGAAAAAAAATATATTATAACACATGTATACTATTTTTCTCCCATGTTATAGTGGATAATATGAAGTTTATAGTTTATAAATTAGATAATATTTATTCTCATTAACATTATATATAGAAATTTTTTCATATAATTGGAATTCATTTATAGTGAACATTATCTTTTCATGATGTTTAAAATGTTTTATTTTATAATAATCACACATTCTAATACCTTCATCCAATTTTTTTTTGAAAACTTTAATTAATAACTAAAATAAAACATTAATATAATTTCAATGTTGTTTTGGTCCATAAATGGATAAAATTGACATGATAGATTTTTGATTCATACAAAATTTTGAAGGTAAATTGTAAATTACTAATATAATAGGGAATGGACTATGTTTTCGACTATGTCTTAGATATGTATTCATTCCAACCATACGCAATTTATGTGTGATATTTATTATATAATTTATGAATGTAGGAAAAATACTAAACATTTTATGTCTACCAAGTGATGGAGTTCATAGAAAGAGCTCTCACTTGTCTCCCTTGATGTCGACGATCACCATGCCTCTCCATCCCCCCTCTATGGGGCATGGATCTTCCCCGAGACTTGATGGAGCTAGAAATTCCTTCACCCCCTTCTCCCTCCATAATTTTCCACCCCCATTACCTTAGATAGATATTTTCTTTAATGTTCCTGAGTTTTTTAGGGTCATCTGCAACACCACATATATATTCTTGAGTTTGATAGGGCCTCCTATTTTTATAGAATACTATTGAAATATCAATTTATCAATCATTATCCTTAATTTTATTTTTTTTGAAAAATTTACCTTTAGATCATGGGATATTTAGGACCACTATATGGTGGAATTTTTCTATGACTTCCATATCAGGATTTTATTTGTGATGGAGGAGGATTTGATTCAATATTGGTCCTCGGCCCCTCGAAGCTTCAATAGATTAATATTGTTCCTCTTCAGATGGAGTTTTTATCTTCACAAGAACCACGATACACCTTCAACTGCTACATGGGTTAGATTTCCAAAACATCCCCTTCCATTCGAAAATATGAATACCATTTTTATGCTCAGGAACCCTATGGGATGTTATATGTTCTTAGATAGGAGGACCCATGGAGTCTGGCATCCGGGTTATCCAAGAGATTTCTTTCAAGTTTATGTATCCAAATCATCGATTGAGTATGATTGGATTGTTTTTGGTGAGAAATTTTGATGCAAAAATATGGTTATTTTAGAGTCGTGGGTGGATTTATGATTGTCGTGAAAGAAGTTAGGTCATTCCAGTTTGGTTTTTAAACATTTAAGAAGGATAATAAAAGTTGTGGGGTAGGTTAAGGTGACTAGTGGAGGTAGGAAATCTTCAACGAGGGTGATCATAGGGGGTAAAAAGGTTTTTGCAACAGGAGGGGATATTTTTTTATGAATTAGTATTAACAATTTCACCCTATGTCTAATGGGATCATAGTTTTTTAGAAATTGTTTTTTGACCTGGGTATTGAGCATGATACAGGGGTGGTGGAAGCTGAAGAATGCAACGAGGGTTCAGATACTATTTTGAGATGTGGTGTTGATGTTGTTCCTAGTGTAAGAGTTTAGAGAGCTTCTATAAGTGATTGGGACTCATATGTGATTGTGGTAGAGTATAGAACCATCACTGATGGACTGGAAGGGCATGTCCACGTTGGCAGCTTGATGCAGCCACGAAGTGAATTCTCCTTGTGTAACTAGTTTCTGGGTTTGGAGTCTTATGAGGTGATCTTGGAGAAGCAAGACACCCAACAATGACTGATGGTAGTAGAAGGGATCATTTCATACCATGATGCGATGTAGAATATAATTTTTGATATGGGAAATGATATTGAGATGAATGAAGAGGATGATGAGTAGGAGGAAATGCACATGGATTATAATGCTTTCTTTGGGATTGCAGAATGGCTTATGGGTGCTGGACATGAAGACAGTGAGGTGAAGGGTCCTCAGACTTATTGTGCTTAATATGTTGGTGAGAAGTTGGTAGAGAATGCTAGTTCTGGGAACAAGGAAAGGAAATCAGTTCATAAGTCTTATGATGGAGATGAGGGAAGACAGCTGGGTGCGGGGAAAGAGGTTAAGAACCTAGTATAGATGCAGTCAGATTAGTTTTCTTGTCCTGGTCATGAGGTGAGGGAGGATAAAATCATGTAGCTGATTTTAGTAGTGAACACAAGGATCTATTATGTGATTCCTCATTGTCTTGTTCTATAAGATATGGTTTCTTAGTAAACCACTATACAACCACAGTTTCTAGTTGATGGGGATCTTAGGAACATACTTCAAAATATTAGTCTCTCGGAGTAATTATAGGAACTCCGCAATTATTCATGAATCACTAGTAAATTTGGGGTTGTCTATGATGATAACAAGGATGATAGTAGTAATTTTGAATTCTTGAGTGACTTTAAATGATTGGCTAGTGATTTCATCACACATTATAGGAAAAAGGTTGATGAAGGTTTCATATCTTCTCCCCAGATGAAGAGGCCAAAGAAGGATTATTCATATTTTCCAAAGCCAATGTCTACTTGGTCATCTTCTTAGACTTATAAAAGTAATGCTAATGAACCCAAGAAATGGTGGTATAACATGGTTTCTTCCAAATCCTATCATAAATATAAACAACAAAGTCTCTGGGATATGAATATTATGTGTTTCAAGCAACAAGAACATTTTGAATCTGATTGGGAGTCAGAATATGCTAGTGTTTCCTTTGATTATGGTTACAGTGGTTATATTGACCCTTTTAATATTTAGTTTTGTTTGGGAATGGGTTTCATGACCCTGCCTTGTTTTCTTATTTTTCATCACTTATATTTTCTTAAATAAATTTTGGGGGCCTAGCACGCTTGTTCCTGAGCCACATTTAGCTAATCTTTTTATACCATGGACAACTAGCCAGATGATGTAATTTTCCATTATATATCTACTCATCTACATGATATATTAACCTGTTTGAATCGTTTTAATTTTTAAATAAGTATTTAAAATAGGAAATTATTGGAATAAAAAAATTACCTTTGTACGAGTCTTTTTATCTAATAAGTTAGATAGAATTTTTTTTCAACTTATATTGTTATGTCCCACATTTAGGAAACTATGAAAGTCCTTCATATTCCATAATATATAGCACATAGTCATTCAGGAAATAATCAATCTTCTTGTACCCAAAACCCATCGTGCATTATATATTCTTCACATTATAATATAAATCTGGAAGATCGTTGTCTTTAGGAATTACGGATTTTAATCGATGTATCAACAATGTAAAACTCTTATCAATCTATCCATTTTCACCTTGATGTTAATCAATAATAACACCATTGATAAAAACATAAATTATGTACAACCAAGATATTATATTTTTTGCATAAGGTCTTTCCCAATTGACTCTAGATTAATATCATGAATCATTGCTTCAATTTGATAAGACTTATCCCATTTAAAATCAATATTATTAATAGATCTTGAATTCTTCCACGTTTCACCATGCCTTATCCAAGTGTTATAATTTTCATTAAATCCATGAAAATTAAATGATACTTGATTTCTCCTGATTTTTCCCTTTTCGTATTTTACAATTTCAAGCATGGATAAAAATATAGACCATTTTTTTGAACATTTCATTTAGAAAATTCAAAAAAATAATCAATAACTCATTTTCATCACATTTTTTAGTGCATTAATCATACATTGACTCGTTATTACCTAAAAAATATAAAGACATGAAAATAAGTTATTACATTTTTAAATTTAATTTCAAAATTAATTTTATAAAAAAATAAAAAATAAACTAAAATATTTCACAAAGAAAATAATGAAAACATATTTTATTAAAAACATTATCACATTGAACATATCAACTTATCATTATTTTGTAAAAAAATTAAACATTATTATGAAATAAATAAGATACTCTAAATATATATTATCAACACCATATATTCAAACCCCACAATCCACTATACTTTTAAAATTAGTGTTCATAATTCAGAAAAAATATATATTAGACGCACATTAATTAGTAAATTATCATTATTTATGACATGAATTTATCAAATAATAATTTGATCAAACCTACAAATAGAATTTATGGTTGATATCATTAAAAAAATACAAAAACAACATCCACCAATTAAACATACCATGGATATATAGAAAATTAGAACAATAAACCAAAACAAAAAATAAGTATAAGAAGGGTGACAAATGAGAGGGATATGACAATGTAATGAATGTATAGAGAGATTAAAAGAAATAATTGGTTATGAATGAGGGTGGAAGATGGTTGTTAATTCCAATTTAAATTGATTCAAGGCCACTGAATTGAAGAATTTTTGGTAGGTTTCACCATGTAAGAGAAAACTGTGTGTTTTCTCAAAAATAAATGAACATAAAACGACTGATACAAACATTAAATAAACATTTTTTAGATCTTTACATCATTTATTTAATAAAAAATGTGTAAATATAGTTTTCATGTCAATTATTAAATAACCAACATTGGAAAACATATTTTCAATGTAAATTATTTAATAACTAATGATTAAAAGAAACTCGATGTTTTTTTACATTAGTTATTTTATAACTAACATGAAAAATTATTTTTTACTCAATTATAAACAACTTACATGAAAAATACATCACCTAAATGTATTTTTTACTACTGTTTCCATTTACCTTTTTAAGGAACCAAATATTTTAACTAGTTATTCTTATATAATTCACATTCTACCCTTTCAAACAAAACATTTATCATTTCCTCATCAAAATTATTTATCCTCAAAATCATAACACCGTCATCTATACCATGTTCATTTCATTCATCAAATCTATATTGATAGCCTTACTTGGTAGAAATTAATGCTCAATACTTAAGGCATTAACTTAATTTAAACATCCTAAATCAGTTTCCTTATTCTTATTTGTCTTCCCTATAGTCTATATAAGGTTAAAAGGTATTAGGATTTTAGCATAAATTTTTGAAAGATAATTATCTTCAACGTTTATTATATAAAATGGGTTACAAGACAATAGTCCTAATAAAATATATTATAAGGAATTATAATCAATATTGATATGATATTGAAAGTGATATTTGAAATAAAATTAATATGAATAAAGAAATAAATAATTTTAAAACATGACGGTAAATATATAAAGTAAAAATGTAATGAAAATTAGAAAATATAGTAAAAAAAGAAAAAATTAATTTAAACTAAAATAATCCTAATTCATTCATAAAAATAAAAAATCTATTACTATAATTGTTATTAGTGAATATTTCTACCCACTAATTTTTGTTGTTGATAATCTCAATAATGATATAACGTTTTTGAGTGTGATCTCAGTATAAAAAACATCAATTTATGAATTTTTAAAATGTATCGATGTTTGATGGGTCGCTAATTTAGAAACATTTATTAACATCTATATTTATTGACATATCATTTTTTTATTTTTTTGAGAAACATTTGAAAATAAATCTCGCTAGTTTAGAGATGTTTATAAGTGTAATTATTTAGAAACACTTCATTAACATATGGTGACCCTCCATTTAGACTTTACACTTCAATACAATGTATCATCCCCAATGGTGACTCGGTGATTAGCGAATGAAAACAAATATATTAAATTACATTTTAATTGTATTAAATGTTCATTTTTGATCTTATGGGCCTATGTTAGTGGATTTTAATTTTGAACATCAATTCTCATCATTCGTGCACTTCATGCCTAATGTACACCAAATTAGGCCCAATTATTAATATGATTTTATGAAATGTAATTATCCATATTTTATTTTGATCTTTTGGTAAAGGCATCTAAACATCAATATAAACATTTTTCATTCAGGGATCAATAGAGTATTCATAAAGGATAATGGAGATATTTGGTGATGAAAGGAAATAATTCTGGAGAAGGCAGATTGGACACCAGACCACTGTTGGGAATGTGGGGCCCACAATAGAGAACCATTGATGCCCAAATTTCGTTAAATTGTACAATACATATAAAGTAACATATAATTATATAGGAGCAAGTGCTAATTCGTTCTCCATGGTGGTTATTAAGGCGGCCCAAATAGAATATCAAAATTTGGGACGAATTCTACGACCTAGAAAAATTGCCCACCATTTTGATAATATATCACAAACCATAATTCAATTTTGGATGATATTGTAAAGGATGTTAGGGGACATTCGTAGATCCATTGTCTTATTCTATGACCCATGCTAAGTTTTCCATCTAGAAGGTCATTTCGATGTATCTATTCAGTGGATGGAAGCTGGATGCCCCATCGAATCAAGAATATAGATGTCCACTTTCTCTTACTTTCCACCAACCTAGGCCTACCATAATGAAGTGGGATGCTTTTTACTATTGGATGATTGACCCATGGCTCCCAAAATGCCTATTTAAGGTAGTGGTGTTGATGTATTTTTGGATATTGGATGCTTTCTTTCATTGTAATGTTATGCTGCCACTTTTCCTTTGTAATGTTCTTCCTCAATTTTAAGTTGTTTTAATTCATCTTTTTTTAATATTTTTTTTTATTATTTTCATAAAAGTCCACATTCTGGGGAAAGTGGTAACCGCGCGAGTTCGATTACTGCATACATATTAAAAATTCTTAATGGGGCCAAATCAAAATTCAAAACAAAGGCCACCGCCACAAAAACCAAATCCCACAAATCACGCGCCATCTAATTGCACGCTAACAATGCCATAAATACAACCAGTAGTCATCATCACACCATCTTCATTTCTACCCAACATCGATCAGTCATCTCCTGAGTCACCACCTCTCCGGCGATAGAAAACCATCAGAGCACCTCCCACCACCGCACACCCACACCGTCGTCAGAAAGCATAGCATCAATGGAGGGATAACCCTCTAATGTGTCGATAAAAGGTAGTGGAAACAAGCTGTATTGGATGTTAATTATCACTCCATTAATGTCTAATTACATCTTTTAATTGAGATTTTTATTTGATGATTTCAAAACTTATATTTCCTTGTTGAATTTTAAGGCCGCATACTTCCAGTGCTAATACGAACCTTTATCGTGGAGTGCACATAAATTTGATCCTACATGTGTATATGTGGTTAGTATTATGGTTTCAGGGTATTAAAATAATCTTTGATGATGTTGTTTGATCTTTTTTAATAAACCCATCTCGAATATAAATTGTTTAAACTGTTAAAAAAGGAATTTCATCCAATCCACCCCTAAATGATAACCTAGGATCAACTCATTCTTTAAAATTGAATTCACTTATATCTGTTAGTTCAATATTAAAACCCATCAAAAATCAACCCAATTTTGGAAACTTCATAGCCAAATAATACATAGAATGTACATGTCTATCGGTTTCTTCTTAGGTCTCTAAGGATTCGACATCCCATGGTACACTATAAGCGACCTATTAACATTATGAACATGGGTTAATTTGGGAGAGACCAAATTTTGGCACCGTTTTCAGGGACCCAGGTAATTAATCTTAAACACCCATTCTATTCTCCCCCATTTCTTTTATTCCCATCCAAATTATCTTACCATTTCCCTTTCTCGTTTTTTTTCGTTTGGTGCATGCCTGCCTACACTCATGACCAATCAAACCACCTAGTTAGGGTGGATAGTCCTAGGGTTGGGGAGTCAAGTAAACCAAGGTAACACTTTCCATTAGATCCTAATCTAAATAATACTCTAGAGTAAAAAATTGATCCCATTACAATGGAAGGTCTTCAAAGAAACCATATCATAAACCCGGGTGGGAACCAAAATGGAAATCTAAATGAGGCATTTTCGAACTTGGGGAATGTAGTCGAACAAACCATGAATGACTTCCTCACACATTCCTAGACCAATTCCCCCTCATGAATTACACAAAAATCCCAAGGATATTTTAATTACATCTTTAAACCCCATGTCTTAAGACACATTACCACATTCCATGTAATGGAGTCCAAGTTGCCCTACCTTTATGTTAAGGAGTTTAATGACATTGTTGAAACCATGTGTCGCCCACATCAACTCATGTTATCTATGATGTTCTTATTTCATTTTTCTTTAAAATACCGAGATAAAAGTTGGCTAATCAATTTGATACCATCATCCATCACCTCATGGGACAAACTACAAAAAGAATTCTGCAAAAAATACTCTCCCCTCCACAAAACAATTGCACCTAAAAAGAATATCCAAGTTTTTTTGAAAAAATAGGGAGATAAATTCTACAAAAAATGGGAGAGGTTCAAAGACACTATAAACATGGTTCCAAATCATGGTTTTTTCTATACCTGAACAAGTGAGAATGTTTTATGAAGGGTTTGTCCCAGGGAACAAAAGAGTCATTGACATGATGTGTAATGGAACCTTTAAAAACAAATCCCCAAATGATGAATAAAAGTATATGGATAGCCTTGCTGAAAAAACCAAACATGGGGAACTTCAACATATTCTAAAAATCCTCAAAGAACTTCTAGAATTAATTCACTTAGAGAAGAGGAAATCCTTATGGAAAAATTCTCCGCACTCTCTAGGAAGGTTTAATAGATAGACCTTTGGATAGTATAGGAAATTAAAACTATAGATCCTATTTGTACAATTTGTGACAAACATTACCATAAGACAAACAATTTCACAACCATTCCATCCATAAAGGATGTTCTTTTAGGAGGACCCCCAGTGGAAGTAAATGATTTGAACTTTTAAAAGCCTCAATACAAAAACACCTTCAACCCAATGTATAATGACCACCCATGCTTCCACTTGAAAGATAACCAACAACCTAGCAAACCATAGGGACAAAATACTTAACCCCCTCAGAACTACCAAACCCATAACCAGTTCCAAAACAACCTATCAAATACCAACAGCCACTGGTCCATTTTCAAAAAACAATCCCACCTCTAAAATATCCACTGGGATAAACCAATCTTTACAGTCACCAAAACAAAATGTTACATAAATCCTACTAGAAAAACTCTGAAAACAAATGGAAAGGATTAACAGAGAAGTATCTTCCCTTAAACAGGTACGTAAAACCATCAAAAATGGAAAGCCAAACATGGCTAGTCAAGTAGTACCATCCTCAAATTTAATGGGAGAGTCATGTTTTACTCAAACAACTCATGAAAAAATAAAGGTTGTGACAGTTTTATGAAGTGGAAAATAAATTAAGAAACCTTAACAAATAATTCATAAAACATGTGAAGCTTCAAACTCTAATGAAAATTCAAATAAACCACATGATCAAACTAAGGAAACTCATAACAAAGTGAAAGAAACAACCCTTCATCAAACAATCCAACAACCTGCACCATTTCCTCAATGCACGAGGGGGAAAACAATGCCTGAATTTAATGAAACATTGAGGGAAATATTCTCACAAGTCAAGTGAAAATTCCAATCCTCGATGCTATTCAAAGCACTCATACATACTCAAAATACCTTAAGGTACTCTAAACCTTTCAAAAAAAATTCTCACATAAGAACCAAGTATTTCTAGTAGAAAATGTTAGCACAAAAATCCAAGGAACCCTTCCACTAACGATAAAATACCTAGGATGTCCTTACATCAATTTTGAACTTGTAGAGAAAAATGTTTTCAAATACTTGTGTGACCGAAGTATCAAAGTCAATATCATTCCCTATGTTGTGTACTTCCAGTTTGGCCTGGAAGAGCATAAACCTACATCTGTCACACTTCAACTTTTTGATCATGGCATTAGGGTCCAAAGTTGATTTTAAAGGGCATTCTACTAAAAGTGGAAAATTTTATCTACCCTGCTGACTTCATTGTCCATGACAACAATCCTAACTTAGGAAACAGGGAACAAACCCTAATCAACCTTGGTCATCCCTTCCTTGCAACAATCAACTCTATTATCTAAGTCAGAAATGGGAAGAAGACCATCACCTTTGGAAACATGAGTATGGAATTTAACATCTATAATGAAAGCTCAAAATAGGGTATGACGATGATATTCATGAAGTAAACATGATAGGAAGCATTGATAATAAATCCATAGAACATCATGGAATATTTTATGGATGTTTAATTCAGGATGATATTGATTTCCTCTGTTCACATGATCAATGATTATATCCTTGTCTTGAATCATTTTAAAATTGATCTTATGATGAAGTCTTATGACTAAAAATCATTGAAACCTTTCAGGAAACCACATTCATGGAGGATAATCGATCTTCCTTCCCTAAATCCTATCAAACCAATATTTTAATTGAAACTTCTACGCATGGGGATTAGATTCTATCTAAAACACTAGGAAATAAAATCTATATTGATCCAATGTCCCAATATTCTACTAAAATTCTAAACCAACCTAATATTGAATTGAAGGAACTTCCCACCGCACTCATGTATGCCTTTTAAGGAACAATCAAACCCATCCTATTGTCATTTCCTATTCTCTTTAATCCAATCATGAGAGGATGCTTTTAGATGTCCTTAGGAAACATAAGAAAGACATTGGTTAGACCCTGTCTGATATTCCTGGGATTAGCACACTACTCGGGACTCATGGGATTGTTCTATAATCTGATTCAAAACCATTTCATCAACCTTAATAGATACTCAATCCTAATATCATGGAGGTAGTAAGGAAGGAACTTCTGAAATTGTTAGAATCTGGTATCATTTATCCCATAGCTGCGAGTGAGTGGTTGATCCCAATCCAAGTGGTTCCCAAGAAGGAAAGAATTACAGTGATATCCAATAATTATGGATAGATTCTTCCAACTAGGGTGAGTAGTGGATGGAGAGTCTGCATCGAATATATGAATCTAAACTCATTTTAACAAGAAGGAACATTTACCCCTACCATTCATTGACCATGTCCTTGAGAGAATCACATGTCACACCTTCTTCTATTTCTTTAATGGGTAATCATGGTATAACCAAATTGAGGTCTTCTTAGAGGATCAAGGGAAGACTATATTAACATGTTTATTCAACACCTTTTCTTTCAAATTCATTCCCTTTGGGATATGCAATGCCCCTGGAACCTTCCAGTGGGGTATGATTAGAATCTTCTCAGACGTGTTAGGGTAATTTCTAGAGGTCTTAAATGATGACATCACTGTGCTTGGGGATACATTAGAGTTATTTCTGAGGAATGTGGAGAGAGTCTTGACAATATGTGATGAAAAGAATATAGTCCTAAACTAGAAAAAAAGTCATTTTATGGTTAAAGAGGGACTAGTTCTTGGCCATCTAGTCTCGAGTAGTGGGATTGAAGTTGATAAATTAAATGTTGACATTATTTTTCACCTTCCATCAACTAGAACTCATAATTATGTGAGGTCTTTCTTAGGACATGCTGGTTTCTATAGAATATTCATTAAGGACTTTAGTTCAATCTCCCGCCCCCTTTGTGATCTCATAGTAAAGGATGATCCATTTGTTTTGATAGGAAGTAGTTTGGGTTCATTATCTACCCTCAAATACTCTCTCACATATCCTCCCATTATGAAATATCCAAATTAGAACCTTCATTTCGATCTCATGTGTCATGATAGTGACTTTGTTGTAGGAAATGTGTTAGGACAATGTTGTGAAAAAACTCATTATGTCATTACTTGTGAAAGAAATTACTTAAATGATTCCCAGATCAATTACACCACAACTGAGAAGGTGTTACATGATATTGTGTTTTCCTTAGAAAAGTTTAGTTCGTACCTCTTAGGACCCCCATCACTGTGTTCACTAACCATTCTGCACTAAAATACCTCTTCCAAAAACAAGATGCTAAGGATATACTGATTAGATGGGTCCTTATATTACATGAATTTGACCTCATAATCAAGGATAAAAAGGGTGTTGAAAATTTTCTAGATGATCATCTCTCTAAGATGGAATTAAAAGACAACTCAAATCACATTTCTATGTCTCATTCATTTCCCGATGAGCACCTCTATTCAGCGAGTGACTGCCCCTGGTATGCCGACATAGCCAAATTCTTAGTTACAAGAGTCATTCCAAAATTATTAGGGACTCATGCTTGAAGGAAATTCCTATCTAATGTTAGGCACTATGTGTTTTATGATCCATACCCCTATAAGTTAGACCCTGACCAAGTCATTAAGAGGTGTGTCCTAGAATTTGAACAAGAGTCCATCCATAAATTTTGTCATAGTGAGGCATGTGGAGGTCACATTTCCTCTAAAAGTACTTATATTTTGGTTATTCAGTCTGGTCTCTTCTTAAACACCCTCTAAAGGGACTCGTAAACATTTTGACAATACTGACCTAGGTATCATCATGTAGGGTCCATCACAAAATGGAATCAGATGCCACTCACTCCAATCTTAGTGGTTAAAATCATTTATTTTTGGGGAATCAATTTCATGGGTCCCTTCCCAAACTCAAAGGGATATCTATACATACTTTTAGCTATTGATTTCGTCTCCAAATGGGTTGAGACCATTTCTACAAAATCCAATGATCATCAAACTGTGATTAGTTTTCTCAAGGAAAACATTCTCTCTAGATTTGGAATTCCAAGGGATATCATTAGTGATCGTTGAACTCATTTTTTCAGTAATCCATTATTAGCACTCATGTAAAATTATGGAATTTCCCTCAAAGTGTCCACTACATACCAACCATAGACCAATGGTTAAGCTGAGCTAGACAATCAAGAAATGAAACAAATTCTTGAGAAAACTATTAATCCATCTTGGAAAGATTGGTCTAGCACACTCTTAGATGCTCTTTGGGCTTATCGAACCGCATATGAAACCATTTTAGGAATGTCCCCATATAGGTTGGTTAATGTTAAATCATGTCATTTTCCAGAGGAGATTGAACATAAGACTTTTTTGGAAATTACGAAAATGAATTATAACCTCTCATTGGACAGAACAAAAATGAAATTATATCTCAATGAACTTAAGGAACTTAGGATATAGGATTTTGGAAATTCAATGATAAATAAATCTAGAGTTCAAGCCTACCAATCTCAAAATCTTAAAACCGAACACATTTTATCGGGTAAACCTATTCTTTTGTATAGATATAAACTTCATTTACTCCTGGGAAAGTTGAGGTCCAGATGGTCAGGTCCATACGTAGTGCATAAGGTGTACCCCTATGGGGCAGTAGAAATTTAAGATCCCAACAATGGTCAAACCTTTAAAGATAATGTTCATAGAGTCAAATAAATTATTGAACCATTATAAAAATATGAAGTAGATAAAGAATTGTCTTAATTAACCTTATATGTATAAAATACCTAAACAATTAGGGGTCTAGGTCTTGCGAGAGACGTTAAACAAAGCGCTGCATGGGAGGCAACCCATGGTTTTCATCTTTTTGAATAATTCTTTTTAAAAGGATTAATAAATAAAATTTATATTAATAAAATAAAATACATAACTCTCGATATGATAGTACAATAGGCTTTTGGAATGATCTTATATTATGAGTATGGATGATTATGAAAGGGGAGTGCCATATTCATCCGTGTCAAGTGGTGTGATCTTTGAGTAATACCTTACCAAGAAATTTAAAAAGAATACAATGTATCATCAGTTTATTTTTATGGGGTTCAGGTTAAAATAAATCTACAAAAATATTTATACAAAAATATTTTTAAATATATATATATATAAGGAAACATCGTAGGTCGGGGGAAAACCTCATCACAACCGGTGAAGCTATGGGGACTCGAACCTTGGACCGAATGGAGACATGGGAGTGCACCCACCATTATCCTATAGGTTATAGTGATTCCTTTTTCTATAATTTTTGTATATATATTTATATTTTACTTTTATTAACAATATTATTATATATATTGTTTTGTTTGTTTGTTTGTTTGTTTTTCCTTTTCCCACTAGAGAACTCTACGGTGAAATGGATATCAAAGTACTAAATTGGAGTATCACAAACAAAAATGTCAACAACTAGGTGAATTCTTTCCAAGATACTCATTTTCAATTTCCTTTTTGAACTCCCCTTCTCAGCATCTACCCCCTTCTAAATTCTCTATTCATCAAACACTGTGGACAATGTTATTTTTAGTTGTGGAGGGGGAGATGAAATAAACATTTTTGATTTTGTGTAATTTTTTTTCTCTTCTGTGAAAAAAATGTCTTGAAAACAATTGTGTGTAAATAGAAGGAAAAATTCATTTAACTTTGAACAAGATATTATGAATTTCACTCTTTTAAACTGAATATAAAATAATTTAGCATTTCCTAATTCAAATATTAATCCAAGTATAATTTCATGTGCATAGATTTTGGAAAGTGTGGCTATCTAATGTGAGATTTCGTCTTTTATATTTTCATCCAAATAGAAAAAAGATATCACAATGCACATCCTTTGATAGTGGGGTATTATTTTGATTTCATGGGGTCCCCCAAATAAATAGCATAGGTTTGGTGATCATTTTAGTTTTAATATGAGTATTCAAAAAAATATCAAAACAAAAAACATTGAACGTAGAGCAATGAAATGACCTAATGTGTGGCTTTCGGCACATGGGAATCATGAATCCATAGTTATTTGGCCCAGAGTTAGCAATTTTCTCTCTACATGTGGTAATTTGACTTTGTTTTTGACTGAGTTAACTAGATATGATACCCATGTATGTGGGCATCACTTGGTTCCCTAAGGTCTTTGAGCCTGGGAGTCATTGGAAAGGTCTCACTACATGGGTTGACTCTATTGAGTGCAATTTCAATTACCCTGGAAAATTTGAAAAAATAAATAAAAAATAAATAAAATTGAATACTCATCTTAATATTGAAATGTGATTCCACCTAGGACATCCATCATTTTCCCCTTGAATAAAAATGAACCCACATGTCTTCTGTGACACACAACACATCATCATACTTTATAGAAATTGGATGAAATGTGGTGATAAATTTGAACAAAGGAACGAGCTTGGGATTGGGATTTTCTTATGAATATATCTTGTGTTAACAAATTTTTATGCATTTCATGATTGTTTGGTATATGGGTTCTTGGTGATCAATGTGTATTAAATAGTTTTTGAAAATGGAATTCTACTTTCATATGGTTGAGTTATATTTCACTCGGGACTAGAAAATCTCAAGTTGGGGGTGTTATTAGCCAATAAAATAACATATGTTAAATTACATTTTAATGGTATTAAATGTTAATTTTTGATCTTATTGGCCTATGTTAGTGGATTTTAATATTGAACATCCATTCTCATCATTTGTGCACTTCATGCCTTATGTACACTAATTTAGGCCCAATTATTCTACTAATTTTAAGAAATTTAATAATACATATTTTAATTTGAAATTTTTTTTAAAATGATATACACTTCAATATGAACAGTTTTCATTTAGGGATCAATATAGTATTCAAAAAGGATAATGGAGATATTTCACGATGACAGGAAACAATTTTGGAGAAGGCATATTGGAACCCAGCCCACTGTTGAGAATTTGGGGCCCACAATACCGTCCCAAAGAAGCCCAAATTTCATAGGATGCTAGAATACATGTGTAAGAAAAAGTACAATTTTAGGAAGCAGTGCTAATTTTTCATCCATGGTTGTTATTAAGGTTTCCCAAATAGAATATTAAAAACTAGGCCAGATTCTTCAGCCAAAAAAATTTTCACACCAATTTGATAATATCTCACAAAATAAAATTCCATTTTGGCTGAAATTTTAGATCCTGTTAGGGGACATCCGGATATCCATTTTATTCTTCTATGGACCACTCTTCTACGGCCATATAGAAGGTTATTTGTATGAATCTATTTAGTGGATGCAAGCTGGATGCCACATCGATTCAAGGATATAGAAGTCCTCTCTCCCTTACTTTCCACCACCCTAGGACAACCATAATAATGTGGGATGCTTTGAACTATTTAATTATTGACCCAAGACTCCAAAAATTTCTATTTAATGTAGTGGTGCTGAAGGATTTAGGTATCTTGGATCCTTTCAATCATTGTAATGTTATGCTGCCACTTTTACTTTATAATGTTCTTCCTCAATTGTAAGTTTTTTAATTCATCTTAGTTTTTAATAAAAGTTATTATTTTCTTAATATTCTATTTTTATCTATCTCACTTTGGTACCATTGCCTCAAGATGTAAAATTATTCACACAAAATCTTGTGAAATTATTCACACAATGGTGGAGTGATCATTTTCTTATAATTGTTTTCTTACTTCTTCAATTCCTCCCTCATGAGTCTAGTTCCCCACATTCATTGAAACCATTACATCAATGGAGGGAAAACCCACAAATGGGTTGATCTAAGGGAGTAGCAGGGGGATGGATTGGATTTTATTTATCAACCCATTAATATCAAATCTATTCTTTTAATTGATATTTTTGTTAGATGATTTTAAAACTTCTTTTCCCTTGTTCAATTTTAAGGCCACATACCTCAAGTGCTAATACGAACCTTTACCTTGGAGTTCTCAAAAATTTGATCGTACTAGTGTATAGGTGATTAGTATTTTGGTGTGTTGGTATTTAACTAGTAAGTGATGAATTTGTTTGATCTTCTTGAATAAACCCATCTCAAATATAAGAAGTTGAAACTGTTAAAAAAGGAATTTCATCCAATCTACCCCCAAGTGATTACCTAGTATCAACTCTTTCATTCAAATTAAATTCACTTAAGTCTATAATTTTAATCTTAAAACCCTTAAAAAATAAACCCAATGTTGGAAAATTCATAGCCAAAACAATCCATAGAATGTACGTGTCTATCAGTTTCTTCTTAGGTCTATAAATATTCGACAACCCCAGCTACATTAAAAGCAATGGCTAACACTACTGGAAATTTCAGCTTTACCAATTGTTTAAAACCATTGGTAAAGGCTGGAAAACCATTGGTATAAACTATACGAAGGGTTTTCCAAACTATTGGGTCTTGATCTGTAGGGATAGACATATCCCAATGATTCTAAGAGAGCTGTTGGGATATGTCTGAAAAAATTAGTATATACCAACGGTTTCAGTAAATGTAGTGTTTTACATGTCCCAAATATTAGATAGCACGCAGAACTATCTCAACCACACTTTTTTCCACATAGGGACTCTCTTATTGTGGTTAACCAATAACTTTGTCATATGGTCTGTTAAAATTTCATCTAAGCGGAATGATTCTAATCAATATCAACAAGTCACACTAAATGAATCAGTAAGGATACGCAGATAAATAACTCAAATAAGAGATATATGAAAATGAATTTCATGAAATCATAATTAAATATTTTCAATTGAATCAGTTAAAAAAATTCCCCAATGATACTTTTTCTAAATTCCCAAGGTGACTTATAGCTTGTGAAAATGAGGGATGACCAATAAATCACTCAAAACAACCTCCCATGTTCTTGAAATCCTATATAATGCCTACCAGCACAACATAGAATGGATAACGACATCAAAGAAAGATGCATATCTACATCTATGATAATAATCTACCGTGAAGCAGTTCTTATTTCAAGGTACACTACTACACGAGTTAGCTCTATCAGAGCCTGATGGGAATTCTTGAACCCCACAGATTGGTGACCACAACAATAAATAGTACAAGAATAAAGATGAATTTTTTTCCTACAAAATAGAGAAAGATAAATAATAAAAGTCTATATGTCAAAACTCATCATGTGGAAGCTATATGAAACATATGTATAAAACAATACCCATAATAACACATCATCATGTGACACAATATCTAATAAGATTAAATCTTTGACATATCCCATGTAATAATTTTATCACATATCTAGTGGAAACCTCCATCACATTAGGTCCTATGGACAAGGAACATCAACCACCAATACGTGTTGCATTCCCATTGAAATATTTTAATGGGATAATATTTACATATTTTCTAAGAAAATTATTTCATGGTAAATAATTTATTTACATTATATCAACTTCTAATAAGACGGCCAATTTTTTAAATTCCACTCAAAAATTACAATTTCATTAAAATAGGGGGATTTCACAACATCCATTCTTTTTAAAAATAAAACATTCATAATATATAAATAATCATTTAAATAATTTAGAATATCATTTCCTATCAATAATTAAATTTAAGGTTTCATTTATTGGAAAAAATATCATGGAACCACTGATGTTTTATCAATGCTCAAATCAACACCCACAACTGGACAAACCACGAACAGAGGGTGGGGGGGGAAGGGGGTCTGTCTTGGGGGGTGGGCGGGCTATCCATTGGGGTGGGGGGGCTATCCAGGGGGTACGGGTTGTACAGGGGGTGGGGGTGTCCAGGGGTAGAGGGCTTTCTAGGGGTGGGGTGATTCAGTCACAAAAAATCATTAAGTCAAGTTTTATTATTTATAGAAAAAAATAAAGATAATGTAACCCACCTAATCAAACATATATTTAGGCACAACAAATAAATAAATATCAAAGGTTAGTAATATCAGTAAAAAATGAAACGGATCAATCTTTCCCTCATCACCATTCCTATCATCACCATCGTCATCACCCTCACCCTCGTCTACATTATCATCCCCATCATCCTCCATGCACTCCTCCTTGCCATTATACTCATCATTGACATTCTCATCACCCTCCTCCTCCACCTCGGCCTCCTCCTCGCCCTCCTCCACCACCTCGGCCTCCTCTACGTCCTCCTCCTCCTCCTCCTTAGCCTCCTCCCCAAAATCGTCTCAACGACCACTAGAACTACCACTTGGTGCACTATATATAGAACGAATCAATGACATATATTCACCACAAGTAGTGGTGGCCTTCGGTGGAAGTGTCGGACGTAAAACTTCCATCAGTTTCATAAATGAAGTGTTTTCCCTAGATGACTGTTCTACCATCTCTATGGCCCTTTTTTCATCCTATTCTTCATGTGCCATAACCTGATGCAACCCGGTGGCACTACAAATCATACTTGAGGATGACCAATACCTCGTCAGAACTATACTTTTCCCAGGTTGGCAACGTACACTACTTGGGTGCTCATCTCTCAAAACCTGATGTAAGTGAGAATTTGTCCCAAAATTGTCAGGTTTCTAGGAATCAAGGACCTCTAAAGAAGCATGTTCCAAATATAAAAAGATTATTAGGTTATAAAATCGAGATTAAAATTTTAAATCTACAATGTAAAACTTTCAATCTGCTGCCATGTCGGTTCATTAACCGCACTTCCGTCTTTCTTCTTTCCACTCGAGCAAACCAGTTTTGCTCGAGGAACATGTCCTTCTATATTCAATTTATGCATCTACAATGGAATTTAATGTAGGAAACCATAATTAAAAATAGGATACAAAAAAAACAGTAATTGCATAACTAAAATTATATAACAAATTTAGTAATCGAATAAATGACGGAGGAAGGAATAGAAAGTGCAAGTCGTAATGAAAGATTATAAACGGTCATACCTGCTAACTTTCATGATATAACATCATTTTACGTCCCAATCTGTGGAATTATTTATTAGCATCAATGTTTTTTTATTTCTTCCATATGAATCTTAAATAAAATATAATAATTTGTATTAATGAAAACTTGAAAATTTTTATGTAAATAACTCTAATTTGAATAATACCGTAAATTGGAAATTTTTCCAATTAGTAATCATCTGTCAGTACTGTTATAATGGACAATCGTCCACAACAGGGACCGCCTCATACTCTATGCCCACTCTAGCACACCAGACAATGTACAAATCATGCTTATAAGCTCTCTATAGCTCGCCTAATTCCTTTAGACTTGTTGGCCATGCACCCTCACCATCGGGGAAATTAAACAACATCTGACACCAAAATAATAATTCATATAAATGAAAAAATTAATATATTGCATTAAATACAATAGATTTTTTTACCCATATCTCTGCCATGCTTTATCATTGACTTCATTTGGCAACTGTGGCTATGAGAGTGGGTTGACAAGAATGATGCCAGAGTATTTGTCCCGCATCCACAAAAAACACCAACATTGCTGCACTAATTTTCAATTATCTTACTATCTTCATTGTAGTCCACCATCAAATACGTGCGGTGGTTGCACACTGTTCTAATGCGTGTACACCCCCACCCATGACTTCTGTCAGTATATGTATCTGTTATGAAAGATAAACCAAATATTTTATCAATAGATGTTATAATGAAAATAAATAACGGTGTACAAATTTGTTAGGGTTGTATAAGTATACCTGTGATAGTATGATCAATGGGAACCACTGGATATGCTGAAACTGAAGGAGCATCCTGTATAGATGGATTGGATCCCAATTTATGCTCTTCAGAGACAGAATTTGGTGGAGAAAGAGTCAAAGAAGATGGAATATAAAATCCCGGAGAGAAGGAAGAAGAAGTAGAATAATATGATAGGGATGGCTGGCCAAATGCTGGATGGGGAGTGGGAATCATCAGCAGATATGTAACAGATGGGTGAGAAGGCTCAAATGTAATGGGTGGTGAAAACATGGGAGGCCTAAATATCTTGTGTGCCCTTAATAGCACACTAGGATCAGAATGTTGGATGGATGGTGTGTCAGTGGGAGGGGCATGGTCCAATCGGGTACGCCAACCATATCGTCTATCTCTCGTACTTCCCCCCCCATACGAACACCCAGAGTACTGGGCCCACTACTAGGTTGCTCATCAATTAACTATCACCTAATAAATGGATCCTAAAAAATGTTTTTTAAATAATAATCACATGACATTATATATTATATAAATAAATATATTTTAAATAAAATAATCACTAAAAACACTAGTGGTGGAATTCCCAACTCAGTCATGCAACGATTGCTGTCCATAATCTATTTTCATCGCCTCTCTTCAATTGGTTTCATTTCCTACATTTGAAAACAAATATGGAAGTAAATATAAAAGGATAACTAATTTGTAACCCAAGAAAAAAAATAAATGATAGGGTATAGGGGGATTCATGGATAATTTAACTAACCATTGTTTTAGGAGAGCTTGATTAAATATATAATGAAGTCAATAAATCTTACAAGATGTAATAAAGAAATTTAATTTTTAGTAGGATGGTTTTTTACCAAGTGTCCTTAGTCTATTAAAATAATGGAATATTGATTCTACCTGATTCAAAAGGGGTAAAGCAGTTGTCGAAATTTAGGGAAAATTTAATTTCTTTAGCTCAGGTAGATGATGAAGGTTTCAATAATTGTTTTGCAGATGGATAAAAACCATCATGTTAATTACCTGGTAAAATGATAAAAAGAGGTCTTAGAGTTATTAAAATTTTATACAAATCAAATTTTAAGCATTGAAATGTTCACCAATTTAGAAATTTTGGATTCATAGGTTTAAATACAAATCAATTCCAAATTAGAAAATGCAATTCAAATAAAAATTCCAACAAATAAACATTGAACATTCACATAACGGTCAAGTCAGAGACAACATATTTCTATTTAATATTAAAACAATTTGAATAGAACCAACCTTAAATGCCCAAGTCATGGTAAACTAAAAAAATTGAGAACATGAATGTATGATTTTATATATTTCCCACCACAACTTCAGGTTCATAGTCAACTCTTACAATTGTGCTGTTGGAGTCATCAAAAGTAATAAATGGATAATTTTCAAATGTAGTAGGGATGGTGTCAATTCCATCATCACCATCATCAAAAATATTTTTTGAAATAACTTCAATAATGACACCAAATCTAGGTCGAAGATGGTCTTTGACATAAAAAATTGTTTTTCCATTGATGCCAATACATATGGTTCATCGACAACAAGTGTTTGATTCATATCAATTACTCAAAATACATAATCATTAATATATGTGCCCTGCCTCATCATCGAATCAAACCACTTACATTTCATCTGTGTGACTCGTCTATGAGAATAATAATCCAATATTATTATTATTTTTCAATAACTCCATAATAACCTACATTTTCAAATTGTAGTCTACTATCTGATGTACTAGTATAACAGTTTGTTGTTGTAGTAACCATAACACCATCATGTTGTGTTCCCATGTTCTTTTCTCGTTTAGTGATAATAAATTTGTACGCAATGATAACAATCGATTTACAGTCACAGACAATGATATTTGGACCAAAAGCCAAAGCTATTATTTCCTCAGAGATAGATTTAGTAGGAAAACTCGATACCAGAAATATAAATCAATATTAAACTTAATTAATTATTTTTTTAGTAAATTTAAATAGTAATATTATTACCTTCAATTATAACCAAGCAGAAAACTCTTTTCTATGAAAAGTCTCCGTCTTTCTCAAAGATAAAGAACGATGATCTCTATTTATCATCACTTTATGTTCCATCTAGATAAAAATACGAATAGTTGAACAGATATATATATATAAGTTATAAATATAAAATTTACTTATAAGATGTAGTCATTGAACAAATCAAAGTTGACCAAAACTATGCGATGTGCCATCTCCCTCTCATCAAGGCTTAATGTCGTCAATGTGTATGATCCATGAATTCCTCCTGTTTGAGGAAGTGATGAAGAATAGGTTTAAATTTTCTCATACTTTTCTTCTTCGTTTCATATTGGTCTGTTCATTAATGTAGTAAGATTAGACAAATACAAAGAGCATAAATCCATATATTCTTGAGCCAAGTAACTATTCTTGATAAAACATTCGGAACGATTCCTGTTACGGATATAATACATTATTGTGTACATATTTATTTCAGTTGGATACATCCAATGAAATGAAATAGGTCTTATGAGGAGTATTTCAGTTGGAATATGGATAGTCTGATGCAGCGTACATGGGGAAAATGATCGAGAAAATATTTTCTCTAACTCACCCAAAATTAATGGGGCATCTACCAAATTTTTTTTCAAGAAAGACTTGGAAGAATTCTTACCACAACGATCTATAAAAAAATGACACAACTGAATAATAGTCACCCTTAAATTATTTGAAAAAAGATGATGAATTTTTATCAGAATCAACTCATGTAGAAGGATGTAATAATCACGAGTCTTCAAAGATTTTAGCTTCAACACACTTATGTTGACCCGTTTGGATATTTTTCTTGAAAAACTCTTAGGAACTTTAATAATCTCTAGTACTTCAAGAAATTTATTTTTTTCTCTAGGTTTCATCACATAAGAATCACATGGAAGTTGCCATTTAATTTCACTGATACCCACAGGATTCAATTTCGGTCTGATGCCCCAAACCACCAAGTCA
This sequence comes from Viscum album, assembly GCA_963277665.1. Lineage (NCBI taxonomy): Eukaryota > Viridiplantae > Streptophyta > Magnoliopsida > Santalales > Viscaceae > Viscum > Viscum album. The sequence continues at coordinate 522,153,649 of OY728141.1, forward strand.
CGTCGAGACCATAAATCTTCTTTGGTGATTCCATTTAAATTTAGAAGAATTTAAAGAAACATTTCACATTTTTTTTCAATGTGAATTACATATATGCAATGACATAACAAATTGGTTGACCAATAAGGCAAATGAAAGAAGATACTTCTCTTATTCCAATTATAACAGGTTCTAGTGGAAACATTTTTTCTCCTTCTAGATTCCATTTGACCCCTCCCAAATGAAAAACTGAAATCATTCAAATCATTGAGAACATCTATTCCAGACATATGCTGAGGTGGATCATCGTTCTTCCTTGTTTTTTCAAATCTTCGACAATTATTTCTATATGGATGGTCCATTGGTAAGAATCGTCGATGTCCCATAAAACTAAAACTACAATGATGTTTCAGTCTTCTAGATCGTGTATTATTCATTCAAATAGGACATGATGGTTTTCCCTTTCGTGCTCCATCGATACATCAATGCATAAGAAATAAAATCATTGATCGTTCACATAAGCTCAACAGGCATATGAAATATGTCTTTTGAACATGTAGCATATTTGTGAAATCACACATCAAAAAGTAGTTTCAAATATTTTATTAAGGGTTTCATGTATACGTCTATATCATTTCTAGGATCAGAAGGTCCATATATGAGTATACTCATTAAAGTGAAAGGTTTTTTCATACACAACCATGGGGGATGATTATAAATGTGTATAAAAATCTGACATGTTCTATGCGACATAAGAATCTTCCCAAACAAATTGAAAACATCACATGAAAGAACCAACATCACATTATGCACATCAGATACATGATTAGGATATCGATAATCAAATATCTCCCATGAAAATCCATCTGCAGGGTGAACCAACTCATCATTAGTCATCCTTCTCTCGATATCATTCCATCACATTTTAATCGATATTTCATTAGAAATAAAATTATTTTGGAGTCTGGGGATCAATGGAAAGTTCCACATTACTTTATGTGGAACATGGGATGGTGTTCCATCGGCTTTTGGCTTCCATCGGAATGTGCCACATTTTATACAATCATTTCATTCAGAATTTTCCCCCTAAATAAATTGCAATCTCTCGGGCAAGCATGAATTTTGTTTATTGAATATCCAATTTCCTCAACTAACATCCATGAAATATAGTGGTTTTGAGGGAATATATGCATCACTTGAAAGTATGTCCTTTAAGAAGGTAAGAATGTAATCGATTGAAGTATTAGAAATCCCATATATAGTTTTCCAATGAAACTATAAGATTAAAATTTTTGGCCTTTTCATTTTACTTCATTTTCGATATACTGGAGTCGTGGCATCATCATTCAATTTTTTCACCCTGACAACATCATCATTTTCATTAGAAGCATCATGTGTGCTCATATCGAAATATTCTTCGGTCAGAATCCTTTCTTTTTCATGATGATGAATAAATGAAAACCGACCATATAACAAATTCTCCAATCCCTTCCTATCATTTGGATCATCAGTAATTTGAGATGTCATTTTCTCGCCATTGTGATACCACACAGATTAGTTTCCTTGAAAACCATATTTGGTTATGTGGTACCTGACATCTTCACAGCTCATCCAAGGTCTTCCAATACACTTGGAACTGGGGCAGTGTATGTGACCACTATCTAAAGCATTGTGAAATGAAAAATCTAAAAATATCTCCAAATAATTTTAAAAATCGCTTGAGATCTGATCGGTTTCATACATCCAACTTGTATCCATTCTGTAAAAAAATCGTTATAAGTAATTTTTTCAAAATCAATTCAATAAGATTTATGTTTCATCGAAAAGAAATTTATGTAAATGAGTATTGATCACTTTATATGAAACCATAATTGACACACTACTCTATATGAAAACCGTAATATAAATGACAAAAAATACTATATTTATAACAAAATATCTTTGAAGAACTATAAATGAGTGTACATGATCATGTACACCTATGGAGGTGAATTATTCAGGAGTTGACAAAATTTTAGATCAAAGAAATTTTTTATTTTAGTATATTATTTTAGTGATCACATACATTTCCCAAGGGGTGGGGGTGTCTAAGGGGTGCGGGGTGTCCAGGGAATGGCGGGGCTATTCAGGGGGTCGAAGGTGTCCAGGGGTGGGGGGTTGTCTAGGGGGGTCGAGTTGTCCATGTGGGCAGGCTATCCATGGGGGTGGGGGGTATCCAGGGGTACGGGCTGTACAGGGGGTGGGTGGGCTGTCGACGGGGGTGGCGAGGCTGTCCAGGGAGTCGGGGTGTCTATGGGGTGTGGGGGGGGGGGGGGCTATCCAGGGGTGTATGTGGTGTCCAGGGGGGGGGGGGTGCGCGGGGTGTCCAGGGGTGGTCGGGACTGTCCAGGGGTACGGGTGTCCGGGGGGTGGGGGTGGGTGGGCTGTCCATGGGTGTGGAAGGGCTGACTAGGGGGTAAGGGGTGTCCCGTGGGGTGGGCAGGTTGTCCACGGGGGGTTGTCGGGCTATCCACGGGGGTGGTGGGCCTGTCCCGTGGGGTCAGGGTTATAAAGGGGGTTGGGGTGGGGGTGTCTGGGGGGGATGGGGGTGTCCAGGGGGTGGCGAAGCTGTCGAAGGGGTACGGTGTGTTTAGGGGGGGGGGGGTGGATGGGCTATCCATAGGTGGGGGCTGTTCAAGTGGGGGTATGTGGTGAATAGGGGGATGGGCAGGCTATCCATGAGGCTGATGGGACTGTCTATGGGGGTATGGGGTGTCTAGGGGGTGGGAGGGCACTCCAAAGAGGTCGGTGGGCTGTCCAGGGGGGTAGGGTCTGTCCATGGGGGTTGGCAGCCAGTCCACGAGGTTGGAGGGGCTGTCCAGAAGGGTAGGGGTGTCCATGGGGTTGGGCGGGCAGTCCACAGGTTTGGGGAATGGGGGGGGGGGCTATCCACAGGTTTGGCAGGACCGTCCAGGGATGTACGGGGTGTCTAGGGGGTGGGAAAGCTGTCCACGAGGGTGGATGGGATGTCCAGGGGTTAAGGGTGTCCAGGGGGTGGGTGGGTTGTCCACGGGGAAGGGGGTGTCCATGGTGTGGGTGTAGTGTCCATGGTGGTGGTAGGGACATCCATGGGATATGGGGTGTCCAGGGGGTGGGCGCGCTTTCCACGGGGGTGGGTGGGCTGTCCAGGGGGTACGAGTTGTCTAGGGGGTGGGCGGGTTGTCCACGGGGGTGGCAGAGCTGTTTAGAGGGTACTGTGTATCCACAAGTGGGTGGGAGATATATACACGCGGGGTGGCGGGGCTTTCCAGAGGGCTAAAGGGTTTCCAAGGTGGTGGGCGAGATGTCCACGGGTGTGGAGGGTGGCTGTCCAGGGGGGTACATGGTGTCCAGGGGGGATGTGTGCTATCGACGGGGGGTGGAAGGGCTGTTCAGGGGGGTATGGGGTGTCCAGGTTGGTGGGAAAGCTTTCCACAGGGGTGGCAGGGCTGTACATGGGGTACAAGGAGTCTAGAAGTGTTGGGGGGGGGGGGTCTAGGGGGATGGGGGTGTCCATGGGATGGGTGGGCTATGAATAGGGGTGGCAGGGCTGTCCAGGGGGGTAGGGGGTGTCCAATGGGGTGGGGTGGGGTGTGGATGTCCACAGGGTTGGGGGGGCTATCCAGGGGGTTAGGGTGCCTAGGGTGAGGGCGGGCTATACTCAGGGGTCACAAGGCTATCCTGCGGGGTAGGGGTGTCCAGGGGGGTGGGTGGGCTATCTACAGGGGTGACAGGGCTGTCTAGGGGGTAGGGGGTGTCCAGGGGGTGGGCGGGCTGTCCTCAGGGGTTACAAGGTTGTTTTTGGGGTATGGCATGTCTAGGGGGGTGGGTGGGCTATCCACAGGGGTGGAGGGGAATTCCATGGAGGGTATGGTGTGTCCCAAGGGGTGGACAAGGTGTCTAGGGGGTGGGGTGTCCCAGGGGTGGGTGATCTGTCCATGGATTATTTAACATACAATTGTTTTAGGTGAGCTTGAAAAAAATATAATGAAGTCAATAAATCGTACAAGATGTAATAACAAAATTTATTTTTTAGTAGGATGGTTATTTACTAAGTGTCATCAGTCTATTAAAATCATGATACATTGATTCTGTGGATTTATTTCACTCAATAACAAAGAGAGAGTGAGAGAGAATCCTGAATTATGCCTCTAGAATATTCATCAAGGTATATATGGGCATCAATAGTGAGATCCCACTCACATTTCATAGATCCCATGATAGTTATAGGTACATTTTTAGCATGTGACCGTGTTTTTTAGTTTTTTATTATGGAAATTGGTGCATGAGTTTAATGTGTGATAATTTAATTAACAAAGTGTGGTAAATATATGGGCATCAAGAGTGATGCAGGACTTGTATGAGCATTTAGTTTGATGTTTTATTTTAATGGCATCTTGTATAGTGTGATTGTGAAATGAGAATATGATGGGATGTGGGAAATGATGGTGTGTGATGCTTCTAATATGGGTGTTATGGGATGATGGTTGTTGTGGAACCACCAGGATATTGACCCCTTCAGTCGAGAAGTGATGAGGAAGGTATTTCCAATGGGGGGAGTTCCCACCAAATGGATTGATTAATTATATTGAGTAGTTGGGGTATTCTATGCACGTGGGAATGATACATCTACATTCAATGTCATATCAAATTTTGGGATAATGAAGATCTGGCAGTTGAGATGGAGGAGAGTTTTGGTCTGTTTATAGACAAATTAGCATAAGGATGAGCTATTATATGTTTGGTATATGGCAAGGCACATGTATTTTTCAGGGATTTAAATTATTTGAGGGTGGGGAGTGTACATCCCCCAATCCCACTGCACACCCCCCAATATCCCCCACCTCCCACTGCAAACCCCCCTACAGTCCCCATCCCCCATCTCCCCCTACAACCCCCACCCCCCACATTACACACCCCTCACCCCTTGCATCCCCCACCCTGCACAGCCACCCCCTACAGCCCCCTCCCCCCCCACTCCCACTACACACCCCCTACTACCCCCTCCCACTTCATAACCCCCCCTACATCCCCTCCCATTTAACGGACCCACCATCCCACTGCACAACCACCATCCCACTACAAAGCCCCTCCCATTCCCTTGAGAAATAAAATATGAAATGGAGACCCATAGTAGTTCTCCCTACCATTTATAAACTCCCTACCATGTTGGATCAATATAATAGGACATCACTAAAATATCACAATAATAAATGAACCATGATTCTAACCAAAAGGGTCTCAATAGAACACCTAAAAGGAACTCTATGCAGTGGAATGCTGTGCAAATGAAATCTATGCAACGACATAACATTCCATAGATACAAATTTCTGAACTGGAGGAATCATCATTTGAATAGATATTATACTAGAGGAATTATGTTTTATGTTAAAGGAAAAAGGATACACCGTGTTATCATCTATTAGAGGTGGAAGAAAAAATATTTACTTGAATCAATTATTGATCACAGGTAGGGACGAAGGGTCCGCAAAGAATAGTGGAGTTGTTATTCAGGGATAATAAAAAAACTCATCTTCAAATAAATCCATATAAAAAATGGAATAAAAGATGTAGAACATAAAAATGAGTTATAAATTACATATTTGATTTGGAAGAGCAAAAATGAGTTGCTGGGAAGAAGGGTTTGCACGCTGCTGGAACAATGGGGCTCACTATTTAGGGTGCAATGTGTGTGGATCAAGATCAGAATCGCATGTTGCATTTGTGGATTTTTATCCCAATGGGTTTTAAAAACCATTGGGAAATATTGTCAAAGATACCACTATCCCAAAAGTTTAATAGAACTATTGAAAAAACTAGGCCTATCCCAACATCACTACAAACCATTGGGAAAATACCGTCTAAAACATCCTATACCAATCGTTTTCAACAAACTATTGGGATAGAGGCACTGGTATAGGATGAATTTCCAATAGTGTTAACCCTAAATACTTGTGTAAATTTGGGAGAGACTACTTGTCCACCATCTAGATTGTTCACTCGCATACCTCGCCTCATTCCCATGCTGAACCGCCCTCCAGACATTCATACACTACCATACCCCCCTTATAGTGCTCTATGGACACATACCGAGCCAATCTTAAATTCCCATCCAGATATATTTGATCCCCTAACATCTTCTTTCACACCCAAATACCCAAGAAAAAACCCTATAAATCTTTTATTTATTGAATTTTAATACAATTTATTAATATATACAAATACATTTCAATCCATAAAAATATACCATTTGATAAATGAAATAAACTCATCCTTTCATACCAATCTCTAGGTTATGGGGTAATAATATATAAGGTTTTGGTATGTTTAAAACATTATTCAGAAAAAGTGGATTTTAAAACCTGGAGGTTGTTCAGCATAATCGTCCTCTATAAGAAAAAAAATTAACAAATAAAATTTAACATCCATATCAAAAAGTTTAGAATTCACATGTTATTTATATGATAAAATTATTTTAATTTATTTTACATGGGTTATAGGGAAAAAATTTCTTCATAGTCTTTTACTTCCTCTTGAATATATCCCTTGGAACCTAATCTAGACTTATTTATAATGTTCACACCATGATCATCTTGGTTTTTTTTCAAATACCAATTTAAATCCTATGATAGAATATTCTATGGGATAATAAACTAATTCACAAACCCTATCCTTCTTGAATAATTTAGTTCTCATTTCATTTATAATAGTAATGTTTCGTCACTAAAGGATTCATATATGGTTTTGGGTATTAGTTAAGAAAAGAAGGGAAAAAATAAAACAGTCTTCAATAGATTTTTATAGTTCAAATTCCATCGTCAATGATTTATATAATAGTTTCCAAATGACGGTTCTTTAAAATCCCAGATTGTCTAGACATCACTGTTTTAGGTTCACTAGTAACCAACTTGTCATGAATTGTTAGTTCTTAATAATTTTCCAAATCATAATAATTTTTAATGTCATGAATTTTATCAAGTATCAAGTTATCCAAAAAATAACTTATATCATCAATTTTGATATTTCTTACAGAAAGATGGATCATTTTCATCAAATTTCACATGTGTTCATCCTTTAACTGTTGTTTGGAGTTGGAAACTTGGGTGGGTGGGGGGAGCGGTTAACTGAGTTTCTATAAAAACTTATGTCTTAAAAGATTTATCTAAATGTATCCCAATTTAAAATAAAATATGTCTGGTTAACCCAAGTAGAAGATTTATAAATGTTTTGATCTTTTTAAAACACTCTCAAAGTTAGATTAGTTTTTCTTCAACACAATATGGAGTATTTTATTTAGATTTTGAAATCAATATACTAATCAATTGATAATACAAACATTATCTAAGATTAAATATCATATTTAAGTAATGTTTTATGATTTAAAAAAACAAAAAAAAAACAGAACATTTAAAGGTATAGAGGATTTGAAACAAGAAGTTCAGTCTCAAGATGATAGTTAGTCTTCTACAATTGGTGATCACCTTCCACCATGAAACATATATAAATTAACATGGATTTAAACTATAGATCGCATATACAAAAACATATAGAGCTATCTAGGTCAACCAAACCTCTTCCACTATTTTTTGTGGGAGTGAAAAAAACAAACATGCCATGCATAGACATTTTCCAATGTTATCCGTGAAAGTGTAACATGTAAAAAGATAGGGTTGTTAAGATATCAATGTATCTTAATGTTATGTACATGAGACAATGTGTATTTATTATACAGACACACACACATGGTTCAAAAGTTAGAAAAATACAGAAACATAGCATAAATTAAATATAATAGAGTTATAAGGCTCTGTGTGATATGCTTTGTAGATTTTGGATTCCTAAAATATGGAAGAAGTGAAGTAGGAGTTGACTTCTAGAAATTGATAGAAAAACAGAGTATCATGTGGTCTTCTGTCTACTGTTTCCAGTGAGCTTGTTGATGTACAGGATGAGCTCTTTGTAACACCCTGAGATTTTATGAATTTTTTTTTTAATTTCATTAATGTCTTGAGTTGTACGCTACAAGGAGCATGCACAACACACATCCCTGACTTTCCTTACATTACACACAATCACGACCATCCTCGATAGTGTGTGTAGTACGCAATACCGAGTTTCACTAAACAAGATATTATTATTATTATGAAATAGCCGTTATGAATAGTAATACCCACTTTTTGAAATTTTATAAATTTTATCTTTCAAAATTGACTTCATTTTTGGATTCGGAATATCAAAATTAGCTTAGGGTGAAATTTTGCTACTTTTCGGATAACTTTCATATTCTGGTTAATAGTGAAAATTACTAAATTTTAATTAAAAACAATTTTTTTAATCGAAATAATTAATAGTGATAAATTATTAATTTGAGTGGTTTTAAAGTATATTTAGAATGTATTTTTACTATTTACTACAATGTTGGTCATTGGATGTAATTTCACATTTAAACCAGACATAAACAATTGTCAATCGTTTGATAGTTATTATCTCTTAAAAACACGCTTTTTGTTTTGACGACGAGAATTAATTTTTTAATTAGTTAATGTATCTTATAGGTGTTGAATTTGGTAAAATAGACATAATTTTTGAATTCATAATATAAATTATAGCTTAGGCCTAATTGTTTGTATTTTTCTGGAAACATTCATTTTTTGATGAATAGTGAAACCACTAAGTGGTAGTTAAAAAACTGAATTTTTCATAAAACATAATTTTATTGCTTCTTTGAGTGGAATTTTGAAAATCCGAGAGACACGGTTAATATCAAGGACTAAACTGTTGTTCAATGAGATGAAAATAATTTTTGGTGAATAGTAACTTTTTACTTTTTTACCATAGTTAAAAGTAAATAGGGTAATTAAGGGTAAAAGTGTTATTATTATTACCCTAACACATGTCCTAATTCTATTGGATAAGTGTAATTCGACCAAAAACAACCTTATGAATAAAATATGACCATTTAGGCACACTTGGATTAGATTAGGACATTTATTATTAATTTATTTAAAGAAGGTTTAAAATAGTAAAAATCAAAAGTTTAATGACTAAATCTTTTTTAATATAGGGTTATACATAAGATAAATTCGACTATAAATATTAATTATAAAGATAAAAATATTTCCTACATAATGGTATTTTATTTTTAATTATTAGACTTAAAAAAATTAATTTATTTTTAACACAATGATGATGTAGTAATTATCTTATTAATGAAATATTGACATAAGTGATGTTATAAATACCCAAATAAATGAAATTTGAGACTTTTTATGAATTCCAATAATTTTCTATGTTAATATGACTTGTTATTATTGATTTAAATAACTTTTTTGAACCAATAATTCCGTTATGATTTTCAAAAAAATCAATTACCAAATAGTGTCAAAATTGACATAAAATAGTTTTTAAAAAAATATTATATTATTAATTATTATTATATTCATAAAAATCTAAGGTTCGTCCAAGATACTTATATCATGATAGGTGAATCATTAATGGACCACTTGGGGGTCTCTTGGATGTATATGGTAAGTCTATTAACTATATAATATAAAAATACAATGTGACATGGTAAATGTCAATCTAATTAACTAAGAGTTAATACTAAAAGATAAGGTTAATATAATGACCTAAACTTATCTAAATTATATGGGATGAGATTATTTCAACCCATATCCACCATAGAATCTAAATATATCAATTTGGAGCTATTAAAAACCGAATATGACTTTATAATAAAATAATATTTTTAGTTATTCCAAAGGTGCCCCTCTCCTCCCTTATAAAAGGGAACCTCCTCCCTCTCATCCTCACACCACTTTGAGCATTCAATCTCAGCCAAACCCTGACAAATTTCTTCTCCACTTCTCTAGAAACATCCTAGAGGTCCTGGTATTCTTAAAAGACCAATTTTAGTTCCCTAAGAGGAGGACTCAAAGAGGCGCTTCAAAGAAGAGGAAATGTCCGTTACCGATTCTTTCAACTTTATTTCTTCTTCCACTTCTTCTTATTAGGTTGTTTCATTATGAAGTAAAAAATCAGTATAACTCATATACTTATATGTTATTATAAGTATGAAACAACCTTATTTCATCATCTATGAATCCTACGGAAAATGAAATCACCGCGCGTGCGTACGTACGGAATACCGTCTCCACGCCGTGGTGTAATCTATTTTCCACCACCACCTTATTTGGATGGGAATAATGGTGTAAATAATGACCATATATGATTATCGTAAAGTGATATTGATTCTATAATAGTATAGATACACTCCAAAAAAAATCCATGATCATGGGAATGATATCATCGCTCGTGCGTACGTACGGAATACCGTCTCCACGACGCGATGAGATTCATTCTCAATGATTAACCATTCATAAATGATTATAAAGTATATATAATAAGTAATCATGAAATATATGAAATAATAATGATACTGGATTTATATATATATATATATGTATGTATGTCATCCAATTAATTCCATTCAATTCAACGAGGAAACGAAAACAACGTTCATGCGTACGTACGACCTACCGTCTCCATGAACGATGTATTTCTTTCCATTTATCGATCTATTATATATATGTATATTCTGAATATATATTATATATAAATCATGTTTTAAATTCTGGAATTAATTAATCATGATCTAAGTAATCATATGAATAATTAAAAGTCAAAACACGGACGACAAATGAAACGATTTTACACAAAACCCTCTTTAACATGGAATTTACAAAAGAACGGGTAATATAAAGTCATAAGTGAACCATATATGATATCATAACAATGAATATGATTCTGTAGTAAGTCAATGACATTATTTAAATCATTATACAGGAGGTTCGGATACATACGAAGCATATCGGACCTAGGGTAAGGGATAATTTTGCAAATCTCATTTTTATCTGAGATTGCTTATTCATAAGTATTTACTGGGGTTATTTCTATCATCCATGTCCATGTTTTATAAAAGTGAATTCATGTATGTTTAAATTCCTTTTTACCCATTTTGACTTTTACCCCATGGTATGGAAATAATCTTTATTTTATTTACCCTACAAGGTACTTTTTGACTTTTTTCGACAAAAGTACGAGAAAAATGTTATTTTTAACTTATACGGCGTGAACGGATTTTTACGGTTTTATAAAGCCTTATTTTAATGAAGCTTCCTAAAAAAGTTTTCATGACTATTTTCAGCCAAATCATTTTCTTTTAAAATTTCATCACATTTTGTGAAAAGAAAATGATTTTGAATAAGAAAGGATATTTTCCTCAAAAATTCATTTCAAGTGTTTTATCAAAACCATTTTTCATCTATGCTGACATTATTTCATATGTGTATGTTTCAAGTATAACGTCTTTATGATTTAAATGTTTTCAATTTTCTTATTATGAAATGATATCCATTTCTTTTATATGGATTATGTGATTATGGGATGATGTTTATGAAACCCATTTTATTCGTTGGGTTATTATGAATGATGTATATTTATTTTGTGGGACATGTAAGAATGATTTCATTATGAGATGGGTGGAACCTTTATCTCCCTCCAATGCATTGGGTAAAGATTTATATCTCACGAGATAGACATGGCTAGAATGGTAAGTAAATTTGGTTCAGTGTTACAGGACTGAAACGAGGAGTGAACTCGATTCTGAAAGGGACTTTGTGCACTAAGATGGTCTTGGAAGAAATGCCGTGGCTACTATGGAAATCATGACATGTGCTGAATGGTTTCCACAATTCCGTGTTTTATTCCCATTATATTTTATCATGATTAATTTTCCATTATGATATATTCCTTACATACTTCCATGATTTATGTCTTTGCTCAAGGTTTTAATGTTTTGATTTCATGTTCAAGTTTTTGCTTTCAAATGATTATGGATTGTTTTGTGTTATCTATGTTTTCCCTTACTGAGCATTTGAGCTCACCCTTTTTATGTTTTATTTTCCCCAGGAAATAAAGAAATGTTTTAGGTAAGGAAACGAAAAGGGGAATATCGTTATGGGAGATGTTGAAGATCGTTCAACAAGATTAGATGTTTATATTCCGAGTTTCCAAAGACACTAAACTATTACGATCCTTGTGTGTCTGTTTTTGTTATATATTAAGTATTCTGCAAAAGTAATGTATTGTCCATGTACGTCAAGCTTCGGGTCTCTACAGTTGGCATCAGAGGAAAGGTTTAGTTAACCTTTGGAAACTAGGATTCAAAAACGTTAGAGAGATCCCAAGAGATATTTCTAAGGTATGTCTAGGGATATCCAAAAGGATTAGTATACGTATAGGATATAGTCCTAGAACTATGGTAATGATCTTAGAATTTAACATAGGATGTTAGATATTGACATTAATCCCCCTTTATTATGATTTTTTACTCTCACACTATTCTTTTTGGGTTTTAGAAAATGGCTGGAAACAAGATGATTCACGATAATGAAAGATATGATAGACAATGGAATGATATTCTTCATGAGAAACCAAATGAAATGGAATTTGGAAGTCCAAACATCATTATTATGCCGAATCAGAAATCTCATAATATGATCAATAAACTCAAATTTGGTAAGTTTCCTAACTCGACTAATAAGAGAAAGATGGAGTTTCATGATGATCATAGAGGAAAGAAAGTTAGATTTCCCCTATGTAAATCATGTGGGAAGAGGCATCAAGGAGAATGTTTCAAAGGAATTGGAAGAAGCTTTGGGTGTGTAAAGGAAGGACCCAAAGCTAGTAAGTGCAAAGGAAAAGGTTCAGTTAACACCATTGATGAGGATAATGGTATTTCTACAACATCAACAATGGTTAAATGTTTTAAATGTGGAATGTATGGGCATTATGCAAACCAATGCCCTAAGGGAATGTCTCATGAAGAGAATCAGTATGGTCGTATGGGTAGTATTTATGTTGATGATGATGAAGAGACTAAAAATGATATGTGAGATGAAAGAATTGTTGAAGTTTGTTCAATGGTTTAAGAAGGTAGTGGAATGATTACATGTTTATCAAGTGTAATGTTGTATAAGTAATCTCATGGTACTATGGAATAAATAGACCTCTAAGGATCATTACACTGTTGTATTTCCTTATGTTTTGAAAGTGTATGATGAATGGTACCAGTAACCATGAAAGGTTATTCAGATATTTTTAGAAAGTTGATGATATGAGCATAATGAAGGGATAAGGAGAAAATTAAATGTTTGATAGTATTAATGAGCTCATGACTAATATAAGGAGAAGGTTATATCATGGTTTGAGTATATAGAATTTATTTATTTTGGTATGTGGAAAGATTTAACTTTCGATAGAATTCATTTTTTCACTAAGGTTTAATGGTTATTCATTTTTCAAGAGAATACATGATTAAGGTATTCACATGATTGGAATGTGACCAGAAAGATATATGGGGGATAAATGATGGTATTCACATGCTTGGTTGATGACCTTTCAATTAATAATTTTCTTTATACTATGATATTGGACTTATGTATTTTGGATAAGACTAAAGATTGGAATGAATTATGTTGGACATAAGTTAGTATTGTTTAAGGCTAGAATTTTTTTATATAATGTAGTTTTAGAAAAAGGACAACCTGCAGGACGGGCGACAACCCATCATGTCGGACAAGGCTGTGGAAATCGAACCCACAACCGAAGTGCGACTGGCCTTTATTGCCTACCACTGGCCTACATGAAGTCCCTATTTAGTAGAAACTAGTTTTATTATATTAAGATGTATGATATATGAAGTATAAGTCCATTTTGGGAACCATATATGATTAATCTCACTATAGATGGACTTATGTATTTTTTGATAACTTTTCTAACCTTTTGTTTGAGACAGATGAAATGACCCATCATTCTATCACATGATCTACTAACAAATCACGAATGACAAATTTAACTTCATTTATTTAAGAGATGAAGTGGAAATTGTCCAATGAACGACCAACGGTGAGACTATACCAAAATCACGAAAGTATTTATTCTAATTCCAATTTCATCAACTTTAGGGAAATGATCTTGAAAACCAAAAATGTTGTCCTGGTGATCTTATATCTGATGAATCAGATGGTACATTAGATCGTCACAAATTTATGGCTTTGTGATTGTTGTCCTTTTCAAAGCCATGTTCTCTACCACTCTCTATCAGAACTTGATGGTTAGATTTTTCTTCTATATCCATATTTTCACATATGTTCTCTTACGTGGAAACCCATTGATGAGTTAATTTGGTTAACTGTTATGTTTCATACTTTAGTTTTTAAAGCCAAGTTTTGGTATTCCTTTTTACGATGTGGGTTTCTATTAAAGAAAATTTCGAGAAGTAAACCATTTATAACCTCGACGAATTTCGAGGGCGAAATTCATTTTAAGGGGGGTAGAATGTAACACCCTGAGATTTTATGAAAAATATTATTTTTAATTTCATTAATGTCTTGTGTTGTACGCTACAAGGAGTTTGCACAACACACATCCCTGACTTGCCTTTCATTACACGCAATCACGACCTTCCTCGATAGCATGTGTAGTACGCAATACCGAGTTTCACTAAACGAGATATTATTATTATTATTATGAACTAGCCGTTATGAATAGTAATACCCACTTTTTAAAATTTTATAAATTTTATCTTTCAAAATGGACTTTATTTTTGGATTTGGAATATCGATATTATCTTAGGGTGAAATTTTGGTACTTTTCAGATAACTTTCATATTCTGATGAATAGTGAAAATTACTAAATTAAATTAGAAACAACATTTTTAATCGAAATAATTAATAGTGATAAATTATTAATTTGAGTGGTTTTAATGTATATTTAGAATATATTTTTAAAATTTAATACAATGTTGGTCATTGGATGTAATTTCACATTTAAACCAGACATAAACAAGTGTCAATCTTTTGATAGTCACTATCTCTAAAAAACACGCTATTTGTTTTGACGATGAAAATTAATTTTTAAATTAGTTAATGTAATTGATATGTTTTGAATTTGGTAAAATAGACATAATTTTTGAATTCATAATATCAAATATACTTAGGCCTAATTTTTGGTATTTTTCTGGAAACATTCATTTTTTGATGAATAGTGAAACCACTAAGTGGTAGTTAAAAAACTGAATTTTTCATAAAAAATAATTTTACCGCTTCTATGAGTGGAATTTAGAAAATACGAGAGACACAATTAATATCAAGGACTAAAATGTGGTTCAATGAGATGAAAATAATTTTTGGTGAATAGTAACTTTTTACTTTTTTTTTACACGGTTAAAAGTAAATAAGGTAATTAAGGGTAAAAGTGTTATTATTATTACCCTAAAACATGTCCTAATTCTATTGGATAAGTGAAATTCGACTAAAAACAACCTTAGGGATAAAATATGACCATTTTGGCACACTTTGATTAGATTAGGACATTTATTATTAATTTATTTAAAGAAGGATTAAAATAGTTAAAATTAAGGTTTAATAACTAAATAATTTCTAATATAGGGTTATACATAAGATAAATTCCACTATAAATATTAATTAGAAAGATAAAAATATTTCCTACATAATGGTATTTATTTTTAATTTTTAAACTTAATATAATTTAATTTATTTAGGACACAATGATGATGCAGTAATTATCTTATCAATGAAATATTGACATAAATGATGTTATAAATACCCAAATAAATGTAATTTGAGACTTTTTATGAATTACAATAATTTTCTATGTTAAAATGACATGTTATTATTGCTTTAATTAACTTTGTTAGAACTAATCATTCTGTTATGAGTTTCAAAAAAATAAATTACCAAATACTGTCAAAATTGACATAAAATAGTTTTTAAAAGAAATATTATATTATTAATTGTTATTATATTCTTCAAAATCTATGGTTCGGACAAGATAGTTATATAATGATAGTTGTATCATTAATGGACCACTTGGGGGTCTCTTGGATGTATATGGTAATTTTATTAACTATATAATATAAAAATACAAAGTGACATGGTAAATGTCAATCTAATTAACTAAGAGTTAAAACTAAAAGATAAGGTTAATATAATGACCTAAACATGTGTAAATTCTATTGTATGAGAATATTTCGTCCCATCCCCACCTTATCATAGAAATATCTCAATTTTGAGATATTAAAAACCGAATATTACTTTATAATAAAATAATATTTTTAGTTATTCCATAGGTTCCCCTCTCCTCCCTTATGAAAGGGCACCTCCTCCCTCTCTTACTCACACCACTTTGAGAATTAAATCTCGTCAAAACCCTGAAAAATTATCTTATAAACTTCCCTAGAAACATCCTAGAGGTCCAGGTATTCTTAAAATACCAATTTTAGTGCCCTAAGATGTGGTCTCAAAGAGGGGCTTCAAAGAAGAGGTAATGTCCGTTACCGATTCTTTGAACTTTATTTCTTCTTCCACTTCTTCTTCTTAGGTTGTTTCATTATTAAGTAATAACATCATAATAACTCATATACTGATATGTTATTATAATTATGAAACAACCATATTTCACCATCTATGCATCCTATAGAAAACGAAATCACCGCGGGTGCGTACGTAGGGAATACCGTCTCCACGCCGGGGTGTAATCTATTTTCCACCACCACCATACATGGATGGGAATAATGGTGTAAATAATAACCATATATGATTATTGTAAAGTGATATTGATTCTTTAATAGTATACATAAACTATAATAAAATTCCACGATCATGGGAATGATATCATCGCTCATGCGTACGTACGGAATACCATCTCCACGACGCGATGAGATTCATTCTCAATGATTAACCATTCATATATGATTATAAAGTAAATATAATAAGTAATCATGAAATATATGACATAATAATGATACTGGATTTATATATATATATATATGTATGTCATCCAAATAATTCCATTCAATTCAATGAGGAAACGAAAATAACGTTCATGCGTACATACGACCTACCGTCTCCATGAACGGTGTATTTCTTTCTATTTATCGATATATTATATATATGTATATTCTGAATATATATTATATATAAATCATGTTTTATATTCCGGAATTAAGTAATCATGATCTAAAGTAATCATATGAATAATTACAAGTCAAAACACGTACGACAAATGAAACGATTTTACCCAAAATGCTCTTTAACATGGAATTTACAAAAGAACAGGTAATATAAAGTCATAAGTGAACCATATATGATATAATAAAAATGAATATGATTCTTTAATAAGTCAATGACAATATTTAAATCATTATACAGGAGTTTCGGATACATACGAAGCATATCGGACCTAAGGTAAGGGATAATTTTGCAAATCTCATTTTTATCCGAGATTGCTTATTCGTAAGTATTTACTGGGGTTATTGATATCATCCATGTCCATGTTTTATAAAAGTGTATTCATGTATGTTTAAAGTCCTTTTTACCCATTTTGACTTTTACCCCATGGTATTTAAGGAATCTTTATTTTATT
Source organism: Viscum album (assembly GCA_963277665.1). Classification (NCBI taxonomy): domain Eukaryota; kingdom Viridiplantae; phylum Streptophyta; class Magnoliopsida; order Santalales; family Viscaceae; genus Viscum; species Viscum album. The sequence goes on from OY728141.1 coordinate 522,171,155, forward strand.
TACCCTACAAGGTACTTTTTGACTTTTCCGATAAAATTACAAGAAAAATGTTATTTTTAACATGTATGGTGTGAACGGAGTTTTACGGTTTTATAAAGCCTTATTCTCATGATGCTTCCTAAATACGATTTCATGAATATTTTCAACAAAATTCTTTTATTTTAAAATTGCATGACATTTTGTGTAAAGAAAATGATTTTGAATAAGAAAGGATATTTTCCTCAAGAATTCATTTCAAGTGTTTTACCAAAACCATTTTTCATCTATGCTGACATTATTTCATATGTGTATGTTTCAAGTATAATGTCTTTATTACTTACATGGTTTCACTTTTCTTATTATGAAATGATATCCATTTCATTTATATGGATTATGTGATGATGGGATGATGTTTATGAAACCCATTTTATTCGTTGGGTTATTATGAATGATGTATGTTTATTTTGTGGCACAAGTAAGAATGATTTCATTATGAGATGGGTGGGACCTATATCTACCTCCAATGCATTGGGTAAAGATTTATATCTCATGAGATAGACATGGATAGAATGGTAATTTAATCCGGTTCAGTGTTACAGGACTGAAACGAGGAGTGAACTGGATTCAGAAAGGGACTTTGTCCACTAAGATGGTTTTGGCAGTAATGCCTTGGCTACTATGGAAATCATAACATGTTCTGATTGGTTGCCACAATTTCATGTTTTATTCCCATTATATTTTATCATGATTGATGTTCCATTATGATATATTCCTTACGTACTTCCACGATTTATGTCATTGATCAAGGTTTTAATGTTTAGATTTCATGTTCAAGTTTTTGCTTTCAAATGATTATGGATTGTTTTGTGTTATCTATGTTTTCCCTTACTGAGCATTTGAGCTCACCCTTTTTATGTTTTATTTTCCCCAAGAAATAAAGAATGGTTTTAGGTAAGGAAACAAAAAGGGTAAGATCATTATGAGAGATGTTGAAGATCTTTCAGCATGATTAGATGTTTATATTCCGAGTTTCCAAAGACACTAAACTATTACGATCCTTGTGTTTCTGTTTTTGTTATGTATTAATTATTCCGCAAAAGTAATGTATTGTCTATGTACGTCAAGCTTTAGGTCTCTACAATCTTCTTCATACAGAAAAAAGTTATTCCTTTTGGGATCTCAATACTATTGCATAGTGTGCATAGTGAGCAATTCATGAACGTTATAATATCTATGAGATGGTTGGTGTATTTTCTCTGGTCGCTATGCTACCTTTTTTAATCCAGTATTAGTTTTATATAATGAAACTGACAAGGATCATGTACTCTAGTACTGTGAACATCATACTAGTGATTGATATCCATTAAATATTGTCTACAAAATACTGAAAAGCTCATTTATACAATAAGAAGTAATAAGTTTGATAAATATGATAGTGAGAAGAAATTTTGAATTTAAATTAAAAGTAATTTTATTTCTATGTCTTGAATGTTATCTCGGATTGGTAGGTCATTCTGTCGGTGTCTTAGACTTGTATCAGTAACTCATGATCGATAGGTTGGTCAGTTGGTAGGTGATGCATCTGTAACTAAACTATCGTTAGCATATACATAGTAAAAATTTGGAGTATTGGTAAGTCCCTCTATTAGTAGGTCAATCTATTAGTGATTCATTCTTTTAGTAACTCAGAATTCATTGGTTACTCATCCATAGAAATATTTTTCAGAAGAAATTGGTATCTCGATACAATAGTGTCTCCTCTAATGGTAGGTCAAGAATTATTGAATTATCCTTATCGGTGACTTATACTTAGAAGTGACTATCTCATCTATGTGAAGGTTAAGCATCCCAGACATATACTCATTAGTGACTTATAATTATGCAAATTTCTTCAACGTATCTTATGAGGTAAATGATAATAAAAGGTAATAAAGTTATATATAAACATGATTACAGAAGATGAATCTTAATAAAACATAATTAATAATAATTTGTGAACATTAAAACTAGAGGAGGCCAACAATATCACCCATTGTGATGATGACAAATCATGGAATTATATATTACAACAGTTGGATTATGATGATTAATGTAAGCTTTTTTCATCATATTATACAGATCAAAGAGATGAAATTTTATGATATACAAAAATATTATAAATATCCATTAGTAACATTTCTGTTAATCTCATGCTCCCTCAGAGATACATTATGTAAACATTTCCCCCCTTTTTGTATTATAAAAAAGGAAACCTACAATTAATAGAATAAATAAAAAATGAGTTGAAAAGATAGAATGTATGTCATTAAACAAATATTACAGGAGATAACAAAAATGTTACAATGAATCTATGTTAAGGAGCCATCCAATAACTTCGTCTCCAAAGTAGAATCCATCATACCTTTTCCCTTATCTGGAACAGTCGTGGTAGGAATAGTAGGATCAAAAGAGGTAGTGGTTGGAGTGATATATGTGATACTGGTGGAAAGAAGCAGAACACCAGTAAACACATAACGATAAAGGCTTGGTCTAGAAGAGAGCGAAGGTCTTATAAGTTCCCTAAGAATGAAAGGTCTGTTTTGACTAATATCCTGAGCATGAGGCATGAGAAAAATGTAACATGGGAGAAAAGGAGGAGAAGAAGAGTACTTGATAGGTCTGAGAGTAAAAGCTGCTAGAGAAACAATTTTAGTACTCTCATGATGCTGGCAGGGATTCAACAGTTTGATAATGTTCATTATGATCTATCCACCATCATCCATAGACATTGTAAAATCCTCCTTATTTTCTATAAATTGCAGAATAGTAGGGGTGAATTATTTAAGCTGATTGACTTGTTCTTTAAAGGAATGAGTGACTGGAGGTATTCTGAAATTCTGAACCAAATACGTGAAATGACTATCTAGTTGATTATTAGTATAAACCCTCTTAATGTAGAAGTCTACTTTCTTGTTTATCTCTTCTTGAGCATTAGTGTAACCCTTAGTGTTGAATATTACCATATAATTCATATGATCAATATTTTTCTTAGTTTTGGATATGATTTATTTATCTGATCCACCCTTCCAAGTCTAAATCTCTTCTATTATTATAGTTCTCATCATATCATCATTAGGATTATGAATAATAAGGGAAGACGAGGTTGAGGCACCTTTTGTTACATCTTGAACTACTATTCTCAACTGATTCAAATCATGGGATGGAGGTGAATGAGTAGAATCCATATAAGACTCAGAAGTGGGGTCTGTAAGATCTTTTAGAACCATTTATAATGATTCTCTATATTCAATTATTAGACTATTAATAGAAGAAACCCCGGATATTATATTATTACACTTATTTTGATAGTATATTACAATTGTTTCAACCACTATAATCGTAGTAGGTTCAATTTGAGAAACAACCCTTCTTGTTAACATAGATGTATCACTTTCATTAAGAGTCTCCAATGGAGCTGGTTAATGAGGAAGGACAGATATAACTACTTAGAACAAATATTCTTTAATTATATTGAGGTTATCCTTAGTTACTTAATCTATATAATTTGTTACAGGCCCAGAAGCAGAATCAGGATCTACTGCATGATCAGTTTCAACATGAGCTATTCTTTCTACCATAGATCCAATAGGATTGGTTCTCTCATCCTACGAGTCATGGTACTCTAACACCAAAGTCACATAGCTAAGATCCATTTCCCATTTCGAAAAAACTATATTATCATAGAGAGTCAGAATATCAATTCTAACCTTTTGGATGTTTCTCCCTCTCAATAGGTGCCCTAATTTAAACATTATCTATTATCCTAACATTAAAATGTTCTTTCACTTGAGCTACTAGAACTTTTTCTTCAACATGTAATTCATCATGAAAATGAATATCAAGAGATATATACTCAAACAAAACTGAATCAGGAGATTTATGAGATTCCAACACTGACACCTGTTCCACTAAAGGATTATCAGCAGGATTTACAGGTTAAATGTGCTCAAGAGTAGGGTCAATATGTTCTGCAAAAGGACCTTGATCATCATTAGGATGGTTTGACCCACTAAAATATTCACCACTTCCTCCTTCTTCCTCCTCACTTCCATCATCCAAATTTTCTTTATCGTATTCTCCATGAACTTTTTAATTTTATTCCTCATCTACATCATCATCATCCTCTTCTTCTTCCTCATTGTTATTTTATTCATTTTCACTATTTGACTGCTCATCTTCTCAAATGCCAATGTTTCTGATATATTCATTTTTTTGAATCTCCAGTTTTTTCACCATCATCTTGAAGAAGGAGAGGTTTTTTAAAAGTAAATGGTCTAAGATGTCTATTAGGTCCATAGTTCATACCTTATGGACATTCTGTAATATCCGGGTCACTTGTATCATTAATAGGAGATAAATTTTCTTGGTATTCATAAAATCCATTTTCCTCAATAAACTTATAAAAAACCTCATCTTGTGAAATACCAGGGTCGACCATGATTCAAGTCCTTGCAGGATATTAAACAGGATCCAAATATTTATAAATCTTATCATCGTACTCAACCAAAATTTTTTCCAGGGATTACAATTGACCTTCATCCTCATTCAAATTATTTTTTTGATGAAATACCATTACACTATGTTACTGACTCTACACCATGATTCACCAATCTTTTAACTACCCACATTGAATAATTAAGCATGGAATAAAACAAAAAGTTTTTATTACAATATGGTTTTATCAACTCATTAATATGAACCATTAAATTCCTGCACATTTTAATCTTCTGTATCTTTTCGAAAAAATATAGAAAAAATACATCTTGGTATTTCATGGAGGCAATGTACCATTTTCATGGACATAACTAACTTTTAATGAACTTGAATAGTATCATGCATTCACCATCAAGCTCTATTTCTATTGGCCTTCTATGAGCTTCATTACCAATAAGTTTATCTAAATCTTCCCCATAACAAAAAGTATCACTATGAGGAGTTGAACTTCCCAGGTGATCTTCAAACACACCCTCATGCAGCACATTCAAATATTCTTCCCACTTCATGGATGAAAAATAAATTCCTCATCCATTTACAATAATATAATCCAAAATACATCAGATATTTAAAGATGAAATTCCACTTACAGATTGAACTGATGCAGTAGCCTCAGGAAAAATGTATTTTTTTATTTGAGAACCACTAGAACTATCCTTTTGTTTGAAACAGATTTAACAAGAGATACTTACTTGTTTGTAACTATTTATAATCCACTTCTTTTACTGGAGTGATGATTAGGCTCATGAGTTTCAGATGGATCAGTTTTGGTTTAGATTCACTATATCCACCATTATTCACCTTAAAAGGATGTGACTCATCCAAAAACTTCTCATTGACACACAAAACTCAATAAATTTGTGAGATTCAATGGTTTCTGGTTCAAAGGATGAAGGTAGGTAGAGTTCAGGAGAGAATGGTTCAAAGGACAGACTGAATGAAAAGGAGTTTGAGAGTTTGAAAAGGAGTTGGATCAACTATAATTTTTTCACTTAGGGGTTCAAAATCCTAAAATAAGAAATTCATATTAAAATAAAATGAATCAAATAATATGAAGAGTTTTTAACTTCAGGATAGAGAAATGAAAATATAGATTGGTGAGACAAATTAGTGAGTCTTTTAAGTGAGTCATCAATGGTGAGTCTTATAGGTGAGTCCTATCGGTGAGTCATCATCAGTGATACATCCATAGTGAGACATCAACGGTGAGAAATCAATAGTTGATCATTCCTAACTCAAGTTTCATGTAACTTATTATTTCAGAATTTAATGACTTAGTAAAAAATATCAGCAAGATGATGTTTAGTGCTAATGAATTCAAGAGTTATATCACATTTTTGATAATGATCTCTCAAAAAGTGACATATTACATCAATATTCTTTGTTCTTGAATGAGAAACACTATTATTATAAATATTAATAACATTTTATTGTCACATTTTATAGGTACATTCCAAAATTGATATCCTTAATCATGTTATGTTTTTTCCATCCACAACAACTACCAGCAGTTATGTATTCATATTATTTAGTGGATAATGAAAAAAAATTATGTTTCATTGATCACAATGATACTAGAGACGTTTAAATAAATTGAAATATTTTGTAGGTTCTTTTTCTATGTAACTTGAAACCACAAATGTTGGCATCAGAATAAAGAACCAAGTCAAATGGTTGTCCTCCAAGATTGAATAATTATATGTTGTAATTATACATAAGTTATTTGAAAATTCATTTAACACCAAGAAAGAGTTACTATTTAGGGTTTTATTAAAAATTACCACACATACACACACAAAATATAATAACTTGTTATCTAGTAGTTATATAAAGAAGAATACCAATCATACCTCCGTAATTGGTTGATCCACTGATATTCCATCTCTTTCAAGATCCAATTTATAGTTTGTAATCATGGGAGTATCAATAATTTTAATTCTATCCATATTGAAAAGTTTTAAAATATATTTAGTAAATTTTCATTGATTTAAAATAATTCCTTCATTATTTCAAAATATTTTAATTCCAAGAAAAAATTTTTGTTCACCCATTAAACTCATTTCAAATGCATTTTTCATCATTTTTTTAAAATCAATACAACAAGAATTTTTAGAAGATCCAAAAATAATATCATCAACATATATTTTAACAATTAAGAATTATTTAGAAATTAGTTTTCTGAAAAGAGTAGGAAAAAAATCCCTTTAGTAAAACATTTAGAAAATAGAAATGTGCTGAGCCTACCATACCAATATTCTGGGGCTTGTTTCTAACCATAAAAAGAAAATGATTTGGAAAATGATTATTGGTAAAAATATGTGGTTGTCCAAAAAATATTCTCAACTATATAACCATATTGGAATGAAATTTTGACATCCATTGCATAAATATTTTAGATAAAATGTCCTGAATGAGCCAGTATAATCCTAATGGATTCATTTTCGGAAATAGGTGCACAAGTTTCTTTATAGTCAATTCCTTCTTCTTGACTATAACCTTGTGAAAATAATATAGCCTTATTTCATGATATAGTGCCAACCTTATACACTTTGTTTCTTAACTCCCACTTAGTGCCTATGGTCAATGTGTCTTTGGGTCTATTAACAAGTTTCCAAACCATATTTCTTTCTAAATAATTCAATTTCTCTTGCACATACAATACCCAAAATTCATCATTGATTCCAATATTGATGTTCTTATATACAAGATGTGACCAAAAGGTTTTATGTTCAACCTGGTTTCTTACAGAATATGTAATATGTGTCACCTTATCTGAGTCTTTAACTATATCATATAAAGGATGAATCATAAGGGTTCTAACAGATCTATAAAAATACATGCTATTTATTTCAGGTTCAAATATAGGTTCATGTTCCCCATGGTAAGAATCAGGAAATTTTCCAAAACTGGAATATTTTTCTTCTTACGTTATAGTAGAGTCATAATTTTTAGAATTCAAGTTGACAATTAAAAGTAATCCTCAATATTATATATGGTGGTATTAGGTTCTTGTCAATCTATTTCATGAAATTTGACATCTAAGGATTCTTCCACACACTTGGTTCTTTTATCAAAGACTCTATAGGATTTTCTAGAGGTTGGGTAACCTAGGAAAATTCTTTCATCACCCTTGGATACAAATTTTTAAAGATTATCTTTAGTATTAAGGATATATATTTTAAAACCAAAAAGTTAATGTAATTAACCTTAGGCTTCCTATAATTTCCACAACTCATATGGAGTTTTCTTAAGGACAGGTCTACTTAAATCTCTATTACTTATGTAAAAATATTTTTTCACAACTTTTGAAAAAAAATAAATTGGAAATTCATATTAATTAATTATAGATTGGGATATCTTTTATAGGGTTCTATTTATCCATTCCGCAACTCCATTATTTTGGTGTGTCATAGTAGAAGAGAAGTTATGAAAATATCCATTATGTGAGAAAAAATATTCAAATTCATGATTTTCAATCTCACAACCATGGTTTCTTCTTAAGGATTTGATTGTAAGTCCACCGAGGTTTTCTACAGATCTAGAATACTTGGTAAAATAAGAGAAAGATTCATTTATTGAGCTAAAATGAATGTAAATGTATGCCAAGTAAACTCCTCAACTAAAAATATACATAGTTCACACCATTTTAACTTGAAACTCTAGAAGGTCTGAAAAATCCATGTGAACCAGAGGTTAAAAGTTGAATCTTATTTCATTGGTTCAAGAGATATTTTATTTTTCTTCCCTTTTTTACAGGGATTATAGACTTTATTAGTTAGAAACTCATGTTTAGGTATATCCTTGGCTAGTAATTTTATATTATTCTTTCTAGGAGAGTGAATATTACATTTACCTAGTCTCTAATGTTACAACCATGAATCATTATGAAACTCACATAATAAATACACATTTTGTGAAACCAAGGAATCTAAATTAACAGTATAAATAGTATCATTTCTAAAAATAGTAATTACTAAATCATTTTTAGAATTGAAAACATTGTAATAATTATTTTCAAATTTTACTGGAAAACCATCATCTCATAATTGTTAAACGATATGAAAATTGTACTTTAGACCATAAAAAATATCTTTAGAAATTAAAAATGAGCTAGAGTTACAAATTTGGATGAGGCCAATTATTTTTTCTTTATCATTTTCACCAAAGGTGAAATTTCCACAATAAATCTTGATATAGATCTTTCAACTCGAATTTTCACCTACCATTTGTGTTGAACAACCATTTTCCAAGTACCATATACTTTTATAGGAACTCTTCATAATATTTCGTCAAATGTGTTTGTCATAAAACACATGTTGGATTTATCATTCTTATAATTATGTGATGATTATGATTCTCTAAATAAATCATCAGAATCACTCCAGGTGGCCTTAATTACATTATTATATTATCTATATTTGTCCTCATACATAATTGCTTACTTTAGTATTGGAAATTCTTCTTTTAAATTTCCTCTTCTATGACACACAAAGTAGGAAATCTCATTCGTATTATCACTACTCTTATAGTCCTTTTTTCTATTTCCCTTATTGGCATACTTCCCTTTATAAGTTGGATTTATAAGTAATTTATTCTCTCTACAAGACATTTTGAATCATATGGCTAGCTAAGCCATTTCCTTATCACTTTCACTTGGTGATTATTCATTGTTGGAACTTTCTGTATGAATTTTCATTTTATCCTTTTCATTGTGTTTAGAAGTAGTGGTTTTGAAAGCCACCAACATTCTATTTGGTTCATCATCATCTTCCCTGTTAAACATAAATTATTCTTCATACATAATCATCTTACATATAATCTCCTTTACAAGTAGAGTGTTGAAGTCACAAAATTCCCTTATTGACACTGAAGTTCCACTCCATGTTTCTGGTAAACATCTAAGGATTAACATGACTTTTTCCTTGGATAAAATATCATTTCCGAGAGATATAATAATATTTAAAATCTTATAAAACCTGATATACAGTTTTGAAATAGTCTCATCAGGATTCATTTTGATGTTATATTATTTAATAGTATATTTATTAAGTCTCATTTTCTTAACATTTGTGGTTCTTTAATGTGAAACAAATATAGTATCCAAATTCTCACATGCTATTTTATATAAAAAAAATATTGAATTTATCATCACATAAATTATAGTATAAATAATTAATAGATTTTCAATTATTATTATAGGCTGCCATAGTGGAATCATCCCAAGTATTTCTAGCAGTAACATGGATTTTGTTTTCATCAACTATAGCTGTCTAGATTTTAAAACCCATACTTTCTAAGTGAAGTTTCATTTTAATTTTCTAATAGGCATAATTTGTGCCTTTAAAATAACGATTCCTATTAGTAACAACACCTTACCATCTATTGTCCATTTTAAATTTTTTAAAGATCTTAAAGAACTATAAATTCTGACCTGAAAAAAATTTAGATATCTTTAAAACACAACTGAAATCGTAGTGGAAATGATTTAAAACTATGAAATCATAAAATCACTGATTATAAATGTTGGCCAGAGTAGGATTCCCATGGGGGTTGTGAAATGATTTCCTCAAAATAATTACATTATTGAAAGAATTATTTAAATTCCCCCCAATTTAGAATCAAATACGACCAGTTAACCAATGTAGCATATTTATAAATGTTTTGATCTTTTGAAAGATTTATAAAATATTGACTGGTTCTTAGTTAAAAAAATATTATGTATTATTTTATCTTCTGAAATCAATATACTAAACCAAATTATAATATAAAAACTATTTAATATTAACTCTAAATGTGAAGTAATGTTTTCTGATTTAATTAAAATAGTGAAACAGAATATAAAATGAAACATTAGATTTAAAATAAGATATTTAGTCTCAATATGTGTCATAGTCCTCTCCACCTGGTGATCACCTTCCACAAAGAAATTTTTATAAATAAACAAGGATCCACACCCTAGATGGGGTACACAACGATATACACAGGTGTCCAAGTTAACTAGAACTGTTACATAGTTTTAATGGGAGTGAAAATTACAAACAACACTCTTAGGGATCTCTTCCAATATTACCCATGAGAGTGTACGGTGTAAAAATACAAGTTTGTTGTCACGACCCGTCCTCGGGGCTCGTGTCGTTACTAGCCCAAGCCCGCCTTCCATAGACCAGGGGCTGGCGACTAGCACCAAGGTGTAAATCCCAGTAAAAAGGGAAGGCATTGCCTTTGTAAAGTAAACAACACACCACAGAGCAAGAATGTAGTAGAAGTAAACACTACATGAAAACCGAGTACAACAGTAAGTGCGGAAAAGTAATGGGCCAGAATACAAACCCAAACTGAATGTAAAGTACAACTTGAAAGGGAAAACATCAACTGAAAATTAAAGCCGCAGCCTTGATCTGTCCACTGGAATTCCACCTGAAGGGTGAGTATAGATAGCCTCCACAAATCCTCAGGTCCAACCGTCCACTCCGAGTACATCCTTCCAGTGGTCCTCATCCAGTATCGTCCTTCTCCGCAAGCATTAACCACTATTAGCGCTGTTCTTTGTCTGCAACAAACACAATGTAGTGCGGGCATAGCCCGTGCAGGGGTGAGTATAAGCTACTCACTAGGGACCCCGAGACCCCCGATGGTCTCCCAGAATCCAAAAAGGATAATCCACAAAGAAAAGATAAAATCACGAAGTAACATCCAAAATTGCTTAGGTATATGCCCATACATATACCTATGTCATCAATTATCGTTCAGCTCCAACATCCGAGCTCAAATACAACCCAGTCCACACAGGAAAGCAAAACGTAAATCCACACAGGATATCACAACACAATTCAAAAAGGATAGCAAACAAGATTAATGTCACATAGGTATAATTCTTTGTATGAAGATAGAGATGATCAGGTATTTCCACTGATTAATCTAAGTCGTCGGACCCACAAAGGATCGATAGGTACTAACCCCCGCAATGACCCACAAAGGATCTGACCCACACAGGATCGATAGGTAACTAACCCCCGCAATGACCCACAAAGGATCTGACCCACACAGGATCGATAGGTAACTAACCCCTGCCAAGACCCACACAGGATCGAACCCACACAGATCGGTACCACTGATCCACGTATGATCACTGAGTGCTGTAGTTGTCGCCGTCGAATCCACTGAGGATCTCTGTACAGTCGTCGTCGTCGTCAAAGTCGCAATCGCATCAAGCACTATGGTTCCCGCACACAGTAAGCTCGTTTGGGAGGGTCCTCTCTACGAGCCGAGAGGCTGATACATCAACTGACACATAGTCCAGAGTTGATGTATCCAAAAGTTCTGTATCGTCAATAGGAACTCAACATCGCAGACAGTGCGTTAATCGGACACCCGGTCTGAGAGTTATTGGCATTTTTGTCCTAGGGGCCCAGTTGGTTTTTAAGGAAAAACGAACCCGACCATACTCCACCTGCGTCCAAACCACGAGCGAAGTAAGCCAAAAGATTCGTCTCACTAAGATGAATCCAACAAAGTCGACGGCACGTCAATCAGACTTCCGGAGCTTAAGATACGAGGGTTTCCGCTCCGAGGGCCCGATTGGTTTCGTGTACGAACCAACTCCTCTGAACCCAAAGTATTCTGAATCCTTGAGTGAGATATACCAAAACATCCATCTCGATCCAAGGATCGCAACGCAACTGACGGTGCATCGATCGGTGTCCCGTAGCACAAGTTATGGGCATCTGACTGGAAAAGATTCAGTATTAAGGGGTTCGGGCCCGGTCCGACCCGGCCCGATACCCCCAGGGTCGGCCCGAACCGGGTCGACCTGAACCGGGTCCGGGTCCGGCCCGCTTGGGCACGGCCCGTCCCGGCCGGCGCGGCCCGGCCCGGTGGACCAGCCAGGCGCTCAGACAAACGGCCGAGCCGTTTGGAGTGGGGGGCGCCTCCCCCCTAGTTTGTAACTGCGACCCCCATTAAGGGGGCCGTTATGCTGGACGGCCGGGGGTTTGAACCCCCGGATTCATCTTGTCCGGCCGGCCCGCCCCGGCCGGCCGGTTTCTGCCACCACGGGACCGGCGTCGGCCGGTCCCCTCCTTGCTCCGACACCGGCGGCCCGGTTTCCGGCCGCCGGTTCTCATGCTCCGCCATGGACCGGTACCGGCCATGGCCTTCTTTCATCCGGTGCGGCGCGACGACGCCACACCCCTTCGTCGTGGCCCTGCTCCGGCCGCGGTGCTTTTTCGGTTCTCGGGAGCAGCGTGACGGCACTGCGACTTGGTTCTATTTCACGGTGCGGCGCAACGGCGCCACACATTCCTTGTCGCACGATCCCGGGTGGTGCGACAGCACCATGCCATTTCTTTCCAACCACATTAGAAACAAAAAGGATAAAGGAGGTGGGTCGACCGTGTTTGTGCGGTCCGGCCCCCCTGTCGTTAATCAATAGCATTTGGTCATATTACATAAAGAACACCAAAGTAATATTTACGAACAAAAATAAAATAAACAAACCCCTACCTCGAGCGAGCTTGAACAGAGGTTCGTCAAACGATGTTTCGTCGCGGGAAGAGATGTCGAGGAAGGAGGAAGTTGCGTTGGCTTCGCGGTACTCGGCGTCACGTAATCGGTTTCCAAGAAATCGGCATTCTTCATCGGAGACCGATGTGTTCTTCGCGTTCTTTGTCGAAGACGAAAAGTTCCTCAATGCTTTAGTCTTTTATCCCAAAAACTCCACCACAAGGTTCTAACCCCAAATAAAATAAGATGACCTATTATTTTATTAACCTAACATAACCTTGGAATTTCAAGAGTTTGAAATTCAAACCTACACACACATTAAACTCACACCATTAATAACGTAAGTTATTAATACTTCAGTTATCGAAATTAAAAGGCGAGTTGAGGGGGGCTGAAGAATATGAAGGGGTGGGGTTCGTGTGGGCCCCACCACCCTCATAACCTCCCTTGGGACGTTGGGTAGTTACCCAACTTCCACCCAAAGCCTTAATCCACTAAAAGAAAACAAAAATTGTAGCTAAATAATAAATTAAACTTCCAGAATTTTTATCATCTTCTCTCATGAAAACGCAACACCGGAAATGGTGTTCCTAAGAAATTATCGGCGTTGCGGTTCCATCGGTGCCCTTGAATTCGATTCCGAGCACCGGTTCAAAAGATAGGAATTACCGCTTGTTCGTTCACTGAACGTACCCGAGCTAAAATTCAGATAGAAATTCCGGGAACACCGGGCCTCAGAATCAAGTGCCGCCAGAGACTGCGTTCTTGTAAAATCCCAAAGAAAATTATGAAAAAATTTCCTATGAATTTTACAGGTCTTTACATTAATACCACCTCAAGGCTTTACATCCCCTTAAAGTTACATCATAAACTAGGGAAACAAATGTGGGTTCTGAGCATGGATCTGAGCCTCCCGCTCCCAAGTGGTCTCCTAGAGATTCCCGTGCTGCCATCTGATGTGCACTAGAGGAATCGACCGTCCACACAGGACTCGCTCCTGTCGATCCTCGATCTCCACTAGGACCTCCGCAAAAGTCTCCCCATCATCAACGTATATCTCCCCATGGTCAATGATATACGTCAGGTCGTGCATGTATCTCCTCAGCTGAGATACGTGGAAGACGTCGTGTACCCAGTGCAACTGAGGTGGTAGAGCCAGGCGATATGCCACCTCTCCAATCCTACTGAGGACCTAGAATGGTCTGATGAAGCATGGAGACAACTTTCCGCCTCATCCAAATATCCGTAATCCACGTATATGTGAGACACGCAAGAAGACGTGGTCGCCATCCTCGAACTCTAGTGGCCTCCGCCTCTTGTCGGAATATGACTTCTGCCAGCTCTGAGCCATCCTCATCCACTCCTGGATGATCTGGACCTTCTCTTTCGTGGCCTGGACCATCTCCGGTTTCACAAGTGCTGACTCTCCAGGGTTTGTCCAGCACAAAGGAGATCTACAAGGTCGTCCGTAAAATGCCTCGTATGGTGCCATCCCGATGGTGGAGTGGTAGCTGTTGTTGTACGCGAACTCCACCAAGGGTAGGTGGTCCTCCCAGCTGCAACCAAAGTTGAGGACACATGCGCGGAGCATTTCCTCGAGAGTCTGAATGGTCCTCTCCGTATGACCATCCGTCTGAGGGTGAAAGGCTATGCTCAGACGTAGCTGTGTCCCAAACGCCTCCTGCGACCCCTTCCAAAGTCGGGAAGTAAAGCGAGCATCTCGATCGGAGACGATAGATGATGCACACCATGAAGTCACACAATCTCCTAAACATAGAGTCATCCCAAGCTCTCCACTGAGCCCTGCTCTCTGAGGGGTAAGAAGTGTGTCGACTTGGTGAGTTGGTCGACAATAACCCAAATGGAGTCATGACCTCTGGAAGTGCATGGAAGTCCAGTCACGAAGTCCATAGATATCCAGTCCCACTTCTACTCCAGGACCTCCAAGGGCTGTACCAAGCCTACTGGTACCTGGTGCTCCATCTTCACCTACTGGAAGGTGAGGCATCGAGAAATGAACTCTTCCACAACCTTCTTCATGCCCAGCCACCGGTGCTGTCATCTGAGATCCTGTTACATCTTCTCCAATCCAGGATGTACCGCCAAAGTAGAAGTGTGAATCTCTCTCAGCACCTCCTCCTGTAAAGCAAATGGTACCAAGGTACTTCCTCTGAAAAGGATGTCGTTCTCTGCTCCAAAGGAGAAACCATCAAGTTCCTGTCCTGAGGATATCTGTGCACTCCGCGTCTCATAGTCAGCGTCCCCTTGCTGTGCCTCTCTGACCTGCTGCAGTAGTGGAGGATTGACTGTGAGAGACTAAAGGAAAGCTGCCCCATCTCTATCCACGAAGGATATCTGCAAAGCGGCTAGCTTCTCTGTCGCCTCCTCAAGTAGCTGAATGCCCGTCCTCCTATTGAGAGCATCGGCTACCACGTTGTCCTTCCCAGGAGTATAGACTATCTCAAAGTCAGAGTCCTGGAGGAACTCGAGCCATCGCCGCTGTCCAGATTCAGGTCCTTCTGAGAGAAGATGTATCTGAGACAATGATGGTCAGAAAATACTATAAACCGTTCGCCCATCAGGTAGTGTCGCCATGTCTTCAGAGTGAAGACCACTGCTGCTAACTCCAGGTCATGGGTAGCATAGTTCTTCTCATGCGGCCTCAACTGACGTGATCCATAGGCGATCACGGCCCGCTCCTGCATCAGGACACATCTGAGTCTGGTCCCTCATGCATCGCAGTAGACTACATACCCTAATCTCTCCTCAGGAAACCTCAAGATAGGTGTGCTGGTCAATCTCTGTCTTAGCTCCTAGAAGCTCTGCTGACATCTGACTGACCACACAAAGGGTTGCCCCTTCCTCCTTAACGTTCTGCAAAGATGCAAATATTTCTCCTTTTCCGAAAATGGAAATCTGGTCTCATCCCCTTGATGAACCACGTTCCTTTCCTAATACAGTCAATCCCGTCATGATTAGTTAATTCATGGCATGGATGACATCGTAAGGCCTCGACGCTACTACCAAGAGATCCAACTTTTACTCTCGCCTCCAAGGGTTGAGTCACACTGTCGGCATCAGTGTGTGGTCACTAGGACTCTTCCAGTAAGAATCTCGCAATTGAGGGTCAAGTCAACAGTTTTTTTAACTGGTACCTCATAGTAAAAACAAACAAAAGACAAGAAAGAAACTGTCACCATTGAAATTGTATTTTATTACTTCAACTCAAAGTACAAGGACACAAGGAAACACAAACTACGAAGCTAGAGGCATCCTGGGAAAAGGCCCCTATGCCTAGAGCTAGTCCCGCACTAGTCCACCTGCTTCCGGAGCTCCATGATCGTAATCTTCAGCTGCCTGAAGCTGTGCTCTCCCCTGAGGTCGGGGTGGACCTCCTGGTGGTGGTGGTGGTAGATCCTCAAAACGTCATCCACCACCTACCGCTCGACCAGCTCCTTGGCCTCGTCCACTAGCTCCCTGCGGTCTACCACGGTCAAACCTCTGCCTCTGCCTAGGTGGTTCCTCAACCGTCTGCTGCTCCTCTACATGGCGGTTCGAGCAGTCATGAGCCATGTGGCCCTGCCCGCCGCATGCATAGCATTGTCTTCCACTCGTAAGTCTGGTTCTGCTGCGTGTGCCCCGCACCTCTAAGCCAGTATCCTATGGTCTTCCACCCGTTGGCCTGGCCCTCTTAGACCTCTACGACATCTGTCTACTGCCAGCTACAGAATAATTCGCCACGTGTCGCCCTTCGGTAGGTCTCGCCGCTGGTGTAGACTCAGCAAGAAAACTCTCGATCAAAAGGGCTCGCTCCAGTAGTCCTTCCTGAGTCGGAATACTTAGGGATATCAGCGATGCCCTGATCTCATGTCTCAATCCCTGCTCAAAGGTCTGGGACCGGAAGAATGGGTCCCGTACCATGTCTGTCGAGTAGCGCGAGAGATTGGTAAATCTCGCAGAGTACTGGGTGACTGTCAAGCTGCCCTGCCACAGCTGAAGAAGCTCCTGGATGCGCACCGCATGGAGGGTGGCTGGGACAAACTCTGAGAGGAAGAGGCTCTCAAAGTCCGTCCAGAGGATATATGCCTCATCGTGCACCTGGAGCATCAATATCCACCATCGGCCCATTTCCGCATGTAGTAGGCTCGCTGTGAGGATCACCATGAGGTCTGCTGGTGTCCTCACTAACCAGAAAACTCTCACCACTGCCTCCAGCCAGTCCTCTGCTGCCTGGGGGTCTATCTCCCTATGGAACCTGGGCGGTCGCTGGCGCTGGAACTCATGAAGTGAACTAAGGTGACGTGCATCGTCAGCGGCTGGGGCAGGAAGCATCGGTGGCTCGGCGGGTAGATCTACCGCTGGTGCCACTGCTAACAAAGGGCCCGACACCGAGGCCTCGTCGCTCGGTGGGCTGTCGTCACGCGAAACTCTCGGAACCCAAGATGGCTGCCATCATGGAGCCATCTTGAAAAGGAAACAGGTGCGCCACGGTCAGAACAGTATACCTAGTGAGCTGAAACAAAGTAATCACAAAGAAAACTTGAATCACACGTGCAATCAATGTTTTCGTGCATTAAGTCGGAAATCAGAAATCAGGGTCCTGGTGTACGGATACGTCGGCCGCCGCACCAACACTGGACTCCCTGTACTGATAACCACACCCAATATGCTTAACACTATTGTTTCACATAGAAAAAGATCAGAGTCCCATGTTTTGTGGTAGAACCGAACTCCTCTGATACCAATTTGTCACGACCCGTCCTCAGGGCTCGTGCTGTGACTACCCCAAGCCCGCCTTCCATAGACCAAGGGCTGGAGACTAGCACCAAGGTGTAAATCCCAGTAAAAAGGGAAGGGATTTCCTTTGTAAAGTAAACAAACTCCACAGAGCAAGCAAGCAGTAGAAGTAAACACTACGTAAAAACTGAGTACAACAGTAAGTGTGGAAAAGTAATGGGCCAGAATACAAACTCAAACTGAATGTAAAGTACAACTCGAAAGGGAAAACAACAACTGAAAAGTAAATCCGCAGCCTTGATCCATCCACTGGACATCCACCAGAAGAGTGAGTATAGATAGCCTCCACAACTACTCGGGTCCAACCGTCCACTCCGAGTACGTCCTGCCAGTGGTCCTCCTCCAGTACCGTCCTTCTTCGCAAGCCTCAACCACGATCAGCGATGTCCGTCGTCTGCAACCAACAAAACGTAGTGCGGGCATAGCCCGTGCAGGGGTGAGTATAAGCTACTCAGTAGGGACCCCGAGACCCCCGAAGGTCTCCTAGAATCCACAAAGGATATTCCACAAAGGAAAGATACAATCACGAAGTAACATCCGACATTACTTAGATATATGACCATACATATACCTATGTCATCAATTCTCGTTCGGCTCCAACATCCAAGCTCAAGTACAACCTAGCCCACACAGGAATGAAAAACGTAAATCCACACAGGATAGCACAACACAATTCACAAAGGAAAGAAAACAGGATTCAACTCACACATGTATACTTCTTTGTATGACGATAGAGATGATCAGGTATTTCCACTGATTCATCTAAGTCATCGGACCCACAAATCATCGATAGGTACTAACCCTCGCAATGAACCACAAAGGATCTGACCCACACAGGATCACTAGGTAACTAACCCCCGCAATGACCCACAAAGGATCTGACTCACACAGGATCAACAGGTAACTAACCCCCGCAAAGACCCACACAGGATCGGACCCACACAGGATCTGTAGGCGCTGGCTCACACAAAACCACTAAGCACTGACCCACATAGGATCGGACCCACAAAGGATCAGTAGCACTGATCCACGTAGGATCGCTGAGTGCTGTAGTCGTCGTCGTCAAATCCACTGAGGATCTCTGTACAGTCGTCGTCGTCGTCACAGTCGCAAACGCAGCCAGCACTGGGGTTCCTGCACACAGTAAGCTTGTTCGGGAGGGTCCGCTCCACGAGCTGAGAGGCTGATACATCAACTGAAACATAGTCTAGATTTTATGTATCCAAAAGTTCCGTATCATCAACAAGAACTCAACATCGCAGACGGCGCGTCAATCGGACGCCTGGTCTAAGAGTTATTGGCCTTTTCGTCCCAGGGGCCTGGTTGGTTTTTAAGGAAAAACCAACCCGACCGTACTCCACCTGCATCCAAACCTCGGGTGGAGTAATCCAAAAGATCTGTCTCACTAAGAGGAATCTAACAAAGTCGACGACACATCAATCGGACATCCGGAGCTTAAGAAACGAGCGTTTCCGCTCCGAGGGCCCGGTTGGTTTCGTGTACGAACCAACTCGGCCAACCCAAAGTATTCCGAAACCTTGAGTGCCATATACCGAAACGACTGCCTCGATCCAAGGATCGCATCACAACTGACGGTGGGTCGATCAGAGGCCCATAGCACACGTTATGGGCATCTGACCGGAAAAGATTCGGTATTAAGGGGTTCAGGCCTGGTCCGACCCGGCCCGATACCCCCAGGGTCGGACCGAACCGGGTCCGTGTCCGGCCCGGCCTGGGCGCGGCCCGGCTCGGTCCGGCCCGACCTGGGTGCGGCCCGGCCTGGCAGACCGGCCAGGCAGCCGGCCAGGCTTGGGCACAGCGCGCCCAGCGCGCTGGCCAGGCGCTCGGCCAAACGGCCGAGCCGTTTGGAGTGGGGGGCGCCTGCCCCCTGGTTTGTAACCGCGACCCCATTAAGGGGGCCATTATGCTGGTCGGCCGGGGGTTTGAACCCTCAGCTTCCTCTTGTCTAGCCGGCCCGCCCCGGCCGGCCGGTTTCTACCACCATGGGACCGGCGTCGGTCGGTCCCCTCTTTGCTCCGACGCCGGCGGCCCGGTTTCCGGCCGCCGGTTCTCACGCTCCGCCGTGGTCCGGTACCGGCTGTGGCCTTATTTCATCGGGTGCGGCTCGATGGCACCGCACCCCTCCACCGCGGCCCCACTCCGGCCGCGGTGCTTTTGCGGTTCTCTGGCGCGGCGTGACGGCGCCGCAACTTGGTTCTATTTCACGGCACGGCGCGACGGCGCCACACATTCCTTGCCGCACAATCCCGCATGGTGCGATGGCACCACACCATTTCTTTCCAACCACATTAGAAACAACAATGATAAAGGATGTGGGTCGGCCGTGTTTGTGCGGTCCGACCCCCCTCTCGTTAATCGATAGCATTTGGTCATATTACATGAAGAACGTCAAAGTAATATTCACAAACGAAAATAAAATAAACAAACCCCTACCTCGAGCGAGCTTGAACAGAGGTTCGTCGAATGAGGATTCTTCGCGGGAAGAGATGTCGCGGAAGGAGGAAGTCGCGTCGGCGTTGCGGTACTCGGCGTCGCGTAATCAGTTTTCGAGAACTCGGCGTTCTTCATCAGAGACCGATGTGTTCTTCGCGTTCTTCGTCGAAGACGAAGAAGTTCTTCAAAGCATTAGTCTTTTCTCCCAAAAACTCCACCACAAGGTTCCAACCCCAAATAAAATAATCTCACCTCTTATTTTATTAACATAACATAACCTTTGAATTTCGAAAGTTTGAAATTCAAACCTTCACACACATTAAACTCACACCATTAATAACGTAAGTTATTAATACATAAGTTATCGAAATTAAAAGGTAAGTTGAGGGGGGTTGAAGAATATGAAGGGGTGGGGTTCGTATGGGCCCCACCACCCTCATAACCTCCCTTGGGAAGTTGGGTAGTTACCCAACATCCACCCAAATCCTTAAACCACTAAATGAAAATAAAAATTGTAGTTAAATTATAAATTAAACTTCCACAATTTTTATCATCTTCTCTCGTGAAAACACAACTCCGGAAATGACGTTCCTAAGAAATTACCGGCGCTACAGTTCCATCGGTGGCCTTGGAATTCGATTCCGAGCACCGGTTCAAAAGGTAGGAATTCCCGCTCGTTCGTTCACTGAACGTACCCGAGCTAAACTTCAGATAGAAATTTGGGGCACACCGAGCCTCGGAATCAAGTGCCGTCAGAGACTGTGTTCTTGTAAAATCCCAAAGAAAATTAAGAAAAAATTTCCATTGAATTTTACGGGTCTTTACATTTGTGCAGATATAAATTTATATTCTAGTTATTCATAGGATACAGTGTGTGCTTATTATATAGAGACACACACGATACTAAAAAGCTAAAACAGTAGAAGAATAGAGAATAAATTAAATAGAATAGAGTTATAAGGATATGTGTGACGTTCTTTCCAGCTTCAGGACTCCTTAAATACGGTAGAACTGAAGATGGAGTCAACTTCTGGAAATTGACATCAAAATAGAGTATCATGTAATTTTCTTGTCAATTGTTTCTAGTGTGGTAATTGATGTGTAGGATGAGATATCTTATTTCATAAAAAAGTTTTTCCTTTTGGGATCCCAGTAGTATTTCATAGTGTGAACAGTGACCAATGCTTGTATGTTATAAGGTACACGATCAACTGAATAAATTTTTTGTAGTCACTATACTGCGTTTTTGATCCAGTATTAGATTTATACAGTGCATCCGACAATGAACAAGTTATCTGGTACACTATACCTTGTATTGCTCTCTAATATCCATTAATTTTTTTCTACAAAAGATAGGCAAGATTATTAATATAATAAGAAGTAATAAGTATGATAATTATTACCTTAGGAAGAAAATTTTAATGTTAATTACAGAAAATAATTTTTTTATGTCTTGAATGGAATCTTAGATTGGTTGGTCACTCTATTATTGTCTCATACATGTATCAGTAACTCAGTATTTCATTAGTAGATAAGTGATACATCAGTAACTAATATATCAGTAACTTGTAATTAGTGAAATTTTTGTGTACCGGTCAGTTTCTCTCTCAGTTGGTCAAGCTGTTGGTGACTCATTCCAATGGTCGTACTTCATTGGTGACTCGATCTTAGAAAAAATTCATAGAAGCTGTCTGTAAATCTATAAAACTATGTCTCATCTATAGGTAGGTCAAGAATTAGTGAATTATCCTTATCAGTGAATTATACTCATCAGTGAATGTCTCATCTATCACAAGGTTATGAATTAGAGACTTATACTAATAGGTGACTTATACGCATCGGTGACGTATACTCATCGGTGACTTATACTCATCAGTGACTTATACTTTTCCAAATTTTCTTAACCTCCCTTATGAGTTAGACACTAAAAGAAGAGATTATGTTTATATGTAAACATGATTAAACAAGATTTAACTTAAGAAAACATAATTAAGAATAATTTGTGAGCATTAAGACTAGAAGAGGACAACATCAACTATCCTTGACCTATTATTGATAAATCCATAATATTTAGAATAATTAGGATATCCAAGAAAGAATCCCCCACTATACTTTAGATAAAATATACCTATATTACCCTTTTATTTTCGGATATAAACCTTATATCCAAAAACTTTTATGTCTCAATTTTTTTTATTTCACAACCAATATGGAGTTTTCTTCAAGACATGAATTATTAAAACTCTAATTGTGACATAGTATGATATGTTAATAACTTCATCGCAAAATATATATGCATAATATATTCACATAACATTGTTTAATAAATTTATTTCAATGACCCATTCCTACTTTCAACAATACCATTATCTTGAAGCATTTTAGGGAATAAAATGTGTAATATTTTGGATGAAATAAAATAAATTCATTTTTTAAAAGTCCCCTCATGGTCCCATATTATGGATTTTTTTAATGTTTTATTTTGAAATCATTTTTAAAAGTTAATAAAGACAATGTAATATTTAATCTTAGGCCTTATAAAGTAAACCAATATAAATATGGATAATTCATCAATGATCTCAAAAATAAAATATTTGGCACTAAATATATATGTTTTAGACGTTCAAGAAAAATCCACATGGATAATTTATAAGGGTTTATAAGTAAAAGCTTCTATGATTTATTTGAATGAATATTTGTGTTTCTTAAAAAATTTATAGGAGTCACATGAATTTTTATTATCAGGTTTATATCAGGGAAAATAAAAAATAATTATTCGCAGATAACATTCTAAAAGAATAAAT
Source organism: Viscum album (assembly GCA_963277665.1). Classification (NCBI taxonomy): domain Eukaryota; kingdom Viridiplantae; phylum Streptophyta; class Magnoliopsida; order Santalales; family Viscaceae; genus Viscum; species Viscum album. The sequence goes on from OY728141.1 coordinate 522,194,224, forward strand.
ATTACCATGTCCTAGTATTCTATACCAAAACCACGATTCATTGATTTTAGTTTTCAAATAGATTTCATATTGTATATGCAATGAGTTAATATCTAATGGAAAATATTTTTTAGTTCTAGGTGCCTTAAATTTATGTTATTTTTCCTTTGAAATAGAGTATTCATTATTTGATAATTCAATAGAATAATCTTCATCACATTTTTTAGAGATAATGATCATGTATTTCTTTAAACATTCCATATAAGGAACATTATTTCAGAGGATTGAATCAAGATATCTAATTGATACAAACGTAATATAATTCCATATTCATTATCTCTAAAGGGAACATATGCTCAATATTTTAAGATAGTGAGTGTAAATTTGACAAGTTACATCTCATATGAATTTAATAGCCTATTTCTATCTACAATTTTTCATTTTTTCCTTATGGATTCTTACCTACAAAAAAGGTTAAACGAGAATATATTTTGGTACCCATATTATCTTCGGTTTTTCATTGTTAGAAAATAAGTATTTATGTATCCAAATTTTTCTATAATTAACAAATTTTTTTATCTATTTAATTTTCTATAGGTATGACTATAATTAATTTTTAAAAATTGAGGAATTTTAATGAAATAATAAATCGTATAATGACTATAAATTATATAATGAGAATTGGAGATAGAAACATGATTTTTTTCCTTTAAAACTAGATTGAATGAAATTTAAATATTTATTTTTCCTTCCACCATTTATTTATATGAAAATTTTTCTGTTATTTGATTTATTTTTTCCATGTATTTTATATATATAATAAACCTTAGTAAAAAAATTAAAAAATAGTTTAGTGATTAAACCTCAACTACCAGATCTATAATTTTTATTCCATGTAATGAAATATAAAAAATATTTGTCTAGTTTAAATTTTAACTATAAAACATGAATAGTTATATTTTCCATTTCTCTAATATCAAAAGCATACAATTTTTAGTAGTTTTTTCCTTGTCAACGGATTCATAATTTTAGTATATAATGGATAAATATTTATTTGGTTTATAAAATTATAGTTTTTAGATTCAAATTCATATTCATGATTGGAAAATTCAAAATATAGTAACTTTTTTTATTCTATAAAATGCATATTGGACTTTTGATCTGATAACATAGCCCCAGAGTTTGAATTTAAATCACTACTAGAGTCATCAGAATCACTCGAGGTAACCTTTAAATTATTTTTTTCCTTTATTATAATAGTTTTATTTTTTTGAAACCAACTATTAGAATTAATATTGTTTTATTTTTAGAGAAATCAATAATGACATGATCATACTTTTTACATTCATAACTTCTCACATATTTGATATTTTCTTAAATATTATTGATTTTTTAAAGGATTTATTGATTCCACTTATCTTCCAATAGATATTGTAAAACATCATATAATGTTGATAAATTTCAACACATAAATTTGAGTTACTAGAATATCCCTTATCAGATGAATCTGATAGTAATATTTCTCTTCAAATATTTTAATTTTTTGAAGTAAAAACTTTTAGTTCATAATTTTCCTTCTTAAACAGGTTGTGATAATCATATTTAGCTGGTATCATAGCCTCATACATTAAGAATGTTCCAATAGTTCCTTCATTTTCAAATATTTTATAGGGTCTGATATCCTATTAGATGAAAATATTTTATTCTATATTGAGGTATAATTATAATATATTTTAGAGATTGATCAGCCTTTGGAATTACAGTTCCTAAATAAATAACATTATACAAAATTTTAGTATGACCTCTATTCATCTATGTGATTATCTCACCTTCAAGAATCCAAAATGTGTTAAACATTAGTTTTAGTGGTATTACACTTGAGTTTTCTAAAAAAAATTATACCTTCATAAAATAGATATATTCTCCCACATGGAATGAGTATTAGTACACTAAGAAACTATATTAAATTAATCACAACTAAGATGAAAAATAATAAAATTCAGCGATTTATAATTTAAATTATAATCACCGTCCAGTTCAAAAAATAAGAACTCAGGCTCTCCAAAAATAATTTTGTATGGATTAACAACTTTTATGTATACTTTAAATACAAATTAATTTTGTAAATAATAAGTATTTATTTAAATAATCATAATTTATCTCTATTAAATAAGTGATATCTTACCATAAAATTTCTTCACTAATATTTTCCATTGTAGAAAAAATAGTAATATCTTTAGACTTCTACTTGAAAAAGTTGTGGGCTAAGAATTTAGTGAACTGATAACAATTGTTGTCTTAAAAATGTTTCATAATAACTCAATAGGGAGGGGTGGGGTAATTGAATTCCATAAATTGCATACTAAATAAACACATCCATCACAAATGTTTTAAAATATATCCCTCTAATTTTAATATAGTAATGAATTTGAAATAAATAAATAAATAGGGTATGGAAAAAAAGTGTTTTTATATTTGTATTAAGGATACAAGAACCTCCTATAGTCCACTCCACCAACACTCTATGTGAGAACTATGATTTATATTCTAATAATTTTTTAGGGATAACACAACTGAGTGTAAGTAGGTGCTACTTGTTACAAGGAAGCATGAGTTTTTTTAGGATCTCCCTTATAAGACTTATCCATAGTCTTGATGTTACAGTAAATATATATAGTCTGCAATTAGTATATGTATTAAAATATAATGAAACATAATAATTTTTAGCACTTAGTTTTATATTTCAACAAATGATAAATGATGATGTTCTTATAATGGATAAATATAACTTCAAATATTAGATTTATTAGAAAATATTCGAATATTGTAGATATATTATTGTAATAACAAGAATAAAATTAAATATTTTTCATTTTTAAAATAAAAAGTTAATATTAAATGTATAGGAAGAACTAAGAAACAATTCAGAAGTGTTAAAGAATATTTTAACACTCAACTTTTCATTTTAAATTTGGATACTTTTTATCTATTCCCTTTATTAAATTCATGGGTTGTATTCTTTTCATGATATCATGAAATAAGATATATGAAAGTTATATTATGATGTTATTCAAAATAATACACTTATCTTCTCCATATAAATAAATAAGTATTAGAACTTTAGAGGAGCTAGTCTTCCACAAAATTAACAATCGTAATAAACTAAGCAATTGATATTTAATTTCAATGATAACAAATTATGATATAATTTATCATTAGAAAAATAATGTTTGAATCTCCTTAAATATATTTGAATTTAAATGTTTCAAAATATTCCTGATTCATTACTTCATATGAATTTTTTATTCTCAAAAGATATATACACATGTATAAAATTTTATTGAATCTTCATAATACTTATATTTTCTTAGGATATCATTTGATGTGATACATTCATATATTTTTTTGTTCTATCCAGCTGTATATGATAAATAAAATTCGCATAAAATAATTTTTAGATTCAATTTTATCATAATACATTTTCACTTGTGTAAGATATCTGACCTCATTAAATATATTAACATGTAATATCGGAAACTATTTGAAGATATACCAATCATTATAAGATAAAAGTCTTCATAAAATGCCTTTAATGCATAAAATATATTGCATATTTTTATGTTATATTTTCTCTATATCATATATTCCCGATTTCACATGATACTATACTAAGTCAAAATTCCAATAATCATTCAGGTTATACTAAGAGAGGTTTCTAAACTTATAATATTACACTTATAAAAATGTTTTCATACCCGAATAATAATTTTTTTGAACAGTAACTCTAAATAAAATTGTCATAAATAAAAATAAATTAAGTACATATAAAAAAATAAAGTAAAATCATTACTAAAACAAAAAAAAAATATTTTTTTGAAAAAAATGTTAGATTATATTTTTATATGTTACAATAACATTATTATATCCAACATAATTTTCTACCCATACAGGATATAGTATAAAGGAGTTTGGAAAACCACCTCAATAGGGATGTTATAATGATATAAGATCCTTCTATTATACTCCTCAACTATTGGTTCACTGTTTCGTATTATTATTACTCCCTCTTGAAAAACTACTATATGATGGGAGTTGATTATGGATTGGGTTTTATTTTTTTAAGATTTGCGGTTTGGTTCATCGGGTCTCTTTATCCCATTATTGGAGTTTTTTCATGTTATCACACCAATAATGTAGGTCTTTCCATCCATTTAAATTTTGAAACATTCAATGCTATTATTTAACATTTTTGAATTTGTTTTTAATGTGTTATTCATGAATTTTGGTTGATAATTTTTTTTGATTTTATATGTTGGATGATTGATATAAAATGGGGGTTTTAAAGAATTTTTATGTTTATGACTATATGTATTCTAGGTGTTCTAAAAAATCTAATGTGTCATTTGAAATGAGTTTTAGAGTTTTAAAATGATTTTTTATTCATTGGAGTTTGATGAAATTGGTTGGATAAAGGAATTTCTATTTAAATGGGTTTTATAACTATTTTTTGATTTGGTTCTTATGTTATACCCTTTGTATTCTATTATTATTCTTGTTTTCATTCTCTAATTGAATCCTTAGCATTCATGTGGATTTATATATGTATTCCAATTTGATATGTGAATATCCATACACACATGAGGTGTGAATTCATATAAATAGTAAATTCAATATAATATCTATTCCTCTTAAACATTGCTTCCCCTAAATGATTTCATGGTTTATAAATGCTTTAAAATGAGGTTTTGAAGGCATGTTTTCTAATGTTTGTATTTGAGGCCTGTTTGGAGCTTCAAAAATTGGTGTTTCATAAATCTTGATTCAAAGGCCCATTTTGAGTTTTAGAGATATGTGTGGAAAATTTCCATTGTTTTGGGAATGAATTAAAAAAAAGATGTTTTTATAGAAGTTATTTTGGATTTTGAAAACTCATGATCATATGGAACTTTTAGGTGTTTATTTAGAAAGTGGTTTTAAAATCTCAAGATGCTTAGGGTTGGTTAGAAATCATTAAATGTTTCTTTTATGATTGGAACCCCCATTTTAGACCTCTTATTAGAGAGGTTCAATTCATGTATGGTGTTGAGGAGTAGAAGGGAATGCATGTTGGCATCTGTGGGTTATGTATAATGTCAATACTGTGATGGAATCCTCATTTTTTCTCTTATACTATTATAATGGGAACCTATATGTAATCTAGAGGGTCAATTGATGGTTTATTTTTAGTTCTTATTAGACAAAATAGAATCCGTTTTTAGTTGAATAGACAGAGTTTTTTGTGCCATATTGAGGCTAGTGAGAGAGACCATGTATGTGATAAACTATGGATCAAATATTTAAATTGACTAGATGGTTCCAAACTGAGTACACTTAAGGTCACCTATCAAGATAGTTAGGACATGGCAATGACCATGTACATTATATGTTTTACTTTCAATTTGTGGTACTATTGATCTATTCTATATTTAATTTAGAATATTCCAATTAGTATTTATTCCCTTCTTTGGATACAAAATTATTATATATTCCATATTCTATGCATTTAATTTTGATTTCTCTTGTTTATAAATTTACCTAAGTTGTGGTTTTCTTCTTAGAATTGTTTTCCAAAACATGTTTTTGAAATTTTTATCTTTTTAAAAGTAAATCCATGTATTTTTTCTAATGTATATTTGTGAAATCTATGTTTTGTTTTTTTTTGAATTATGAAATTAATTTCTAAATATATTTTCAAACTATTTTCATGGAATGTTTTTGGGAATGAAATATATTATTTTCTTGGTTCATAGATATTGAGTTGTTATATTACCAAACCCAACTGGTGTCACTCAGCATTGGTAGAACCAATAAGTGTTTCAAGTCCATGTTTTCATTATTGAATGGACAAGTAGTAGGATTGTTATGTGTATGAGGTGACAAAGAGGTCATGTGAAGATCATGTTGGTTACAGTTTGGTTTTATTTTTTATTTTGGTTTTCGGTTCTAAATCCTATTTATATTTATATTTAGGATTAATGATTTATATATCATCTAGGTTTTGTTTCACACTTGGTTTTGTCTTACAATGTATGTTTATTATTGGGAAAATTTTCCACAAAGATTAATCATGTGATGCCCTGTTTCTTAGTTTCAACCAGTAGGGGTTGGGGATTCTTTTTTAGCCTTTCCATAGATCGGTTCAGGTGTTCCTTTTGAGGATGATATAGGATTATTTATGAAAACAAATATTATATAATTACTTCATTATTTTGGGTAACAAGTAGATTGAAGATCGTATTTATAAGGATCGTGAGGTAGGTCATGGTCATGTTCATGATCACCACCGATCGTAACGAAACATGGGTTTCAAGGTATAGATGGATTTTTAGTTTTTATTTTCAAATTTTCGGTTCATGATGTTGGTTCATGTTTGGTTAGATGAGCTTATGAATTTTGATGGATTACAATGGAAGTGAATTTGTTTCACATAGTGAGTTTACATGGAATATCAAACCATGAGAAGCCTAGTTTCATTGTTCAATATACTTTTATGGGTTGTTGTATGCTTATCGCATTGTCTGATAAACCATGTGGACAAGTCATGTGGTAACTCTAGATCACTATTTAAGTGCATTCAATGTTCTTTTTGTTATTGGTTTGATTCTGGTTTGTGTGAGTGGGTTTGGAAGTGAACAATATGTATGGAATTTTAAAACTAATAAAAAGGTGTCTCTTTTCTAAAAAAAGTTGTTGTTTCAAAGTCTAAGTGAGGGATTGTGTATTGGGATTTTAAAGTGGTTCAGCTAAATTGATTTTAATTCAATAGGACATGAAAATATAAATTGGATTTGAAAATGAGTGAATATTAAATTTTTTTGGAGTAGGAAATATTTTTGAATTTGAAATGGAAATGGTGTCTTTTAAAAAAGGGTTTTTATTCTTGTTTGTGATATTTTGGAATATGAGACTAGTATCTTGGTTTGAGGCTTTATTTCTATTTAGTTTTTGTTTAGTTTTTTATGTTGATTTGGTATTTTGTATTATGTTTATGGAATATTCCACCTCGGACGGTCCTATAATATAATTAGAAGTATCTTATAGTTTATGGGCCTTCCCAGACTCATATTTGAGTGTTAGAGTCAAGTTATTCTCAATATTATCCATAGAGATCAAGTTGTAATAGCATTTGCGTAGTTTCTTGACTAATTTGATAGTTCCATTGGGTCCATGGGAACTCCAGAAGCCTTGATGGTGGAATTTTCCATGATATTGTTCAATGGACCTGGTTTAGATCAGGGGAATGACCGCTTCACCTTTATTATGTAAAGGTATTTATTATGAGATATTTAATAACATATTCATTATATTCTTTATTCTTGGGAATGTAGAGTTAAAGAAAGTTGTGGATCTCAAGGGTATTCAGCAAGGTCAATGGACAATGAAGGGGTATGTTGACCACCTCACAGAGATGGTTTTTTTTATTCAAAATTGGAATTAATTTATTTGTTAAAAGATCATCACTTTTTGTGAAGTCTTCACTCAATGATCCATGATGATGTTCTTCCATCTTGGAAATTATTGTTATAGATGTTAGTGGATGAATAATTTTATGCCAATCTGGTTATTATGGGGAAACACAAGGTAGTTAGAAGGCTGATCTCCCTTGGTTCTCATAAAAGTTACCCACCTAGATAAAAGTGCAAACCCAAGAAACCTATTTCAGTGGAGACTCATTTGTTAGATCCCAATTATCATCAGAAGAATCACATCCCCATTTTCATTTAGTTTGGTTAGTTCGAGAATTCAAAGTCATATGGTCATAATTATTTGAATCCCTCTCATTTGTGATCTCAGATGGGAAATTTTTAGAAATTATTTATTGATGGACCTTAGTAAAATTTTAAATTGGTCTAGGATGGTTTTGGATCCTTAAACCCCATTCTCTCTCAGATTTTGAGGAATACTTTTGATTATTTTTCCCAATTTGTCTTTCATTATCTATTTTTTGGTCTTTTATGGATGTGTATATTTGGATAAATAATAATACAGTGATGATTGAGAGATGAATATTTCTTTTGGAATGATGAATTATGGTCAGATCCAATGTTCTATAAGGTTTCCTTATGTTTTTCTTTCCATGTTGGAGGTTTTTGTCTCATAGTTGGTAATTAAATAGTGGGGAGACCCCTATTGATATTTTTTATTCTCGTTGGGGATAGTAATATTTGACCAATTTGGTTTAAATGACACACTAGTATTAGTGGTTTCATATGATTCAACATCAATTTAGAGGGCTTGTTTTGAAGGTTCATCTTTTGACGGTGAGAGCTCCAATTTTTTTTCTTCGGTTTCAACTTGGTGATTTTATAGGGGAAGTTTTTTTGGATGATTCTCACATACTGACTTTTAAACCTTTTTATTTTATTTATTTCTAGGTTTTTGATATATTTGTTGATTATTGGGTATAATACAGAATGATTTTTTTAGTTTTGTAGTTTATGGTCTATTTTATCTCTATGTATGTTTGGTGTCCATAGTTTAGAGGAAAACTATGTTCCCTATTGGTTAAAGTGTTGTTTTTAGTAAATTTCTCTCTTGTACATTTTTCTCAGATAGGTAGTAAATAGTGTGGTCAAATTTAATTGGATAAAAAGGAGTAACCATGTTGCCATCTTTTCATTTCTAAGGGCTCGTGAACAACTTAAAAACTATTAGGGGAAAACATGCAGTAAGTGTGTGCAGTTTTCTATCATTTTGATAGAACTATTTTTCACTATTAGTGCATGGTTCACCAAACCATTAGACCAAACTGTGAGAGTTCCAAGTGTACCTTCAATAGGTTTTAAATGGTTTGTTCTTTTTTTTTTGTAAATTCTATGACCTAACCATGTCGATTTCCCAAAATCTCTAAAATTTAAAATTCTATGTTTTCACTTCTAAATATAAAACCCTAATTTTACCATCTCCTCCACTATTCGGTTGTGACATTATAAGAGGCCCCAAAACCTTATCTCTTGTCTTCTATTCCACTCTCTATCATACTATTTTGATCCATAGTGTGTTTTCTTTGTATTTTGGGCTATTTCACTCATTTTATCTTCATTTACTCTTGGTTCCTTGTTATCTCTTGGTTTGGTTCTCTATTGGATGAACCCTGAAAGATGGGGGGTATTGATTAATTTTTTTATATACTAGTTCATAGTATGTTGATTGGTTAGTGGGGCCTCTTTTTCACATTCTTGTAGTTTTATTTTGTTTTCACACCATTCATGTAGGTGTTTCCTTCCATTTACTTTTTTAAACATGTCATTTGATACTTGAAATTTCTTAAATGAATTATGAATGTGTTCTTGATGCTTATAGTTTTCTAAAATGGTTTCTTCTAATTTTATATATTTTCAATTTTATGGAAAATGGGGTTTTGAAACGATTTACTATATATATTAAAAGTATATGTATTCTTGGTGTTTGATGAAATTCCAAGTTGACTTTCAAATGGGGTTTACTATTTTAAAATTACGTTTAGACTTTTTGGAGATTGATAAAATTGGATGGATAGTCTAATTGTGTTTTGAATGGTGTTTTTACTATTTATGGACTTTGTGCTTATGTGATACCTTTTGTGTCCAATTATGAATATTTTTGTATTATTTGATTGAAACCTTTTTATTCATATGGATGTCCAGATATATGTCATTGTGATATGTGTATATCCATATGTGCATGTGTTGTTCATATAAATGGTAAATTCCATAGAATGTCGATTTTTCTAAAACCATGTTTCCCTGAAATTCATTATTGTTTCCAAATACATTCTAATGAGGTTTTCAAAATGTACTTTATAATATATGTATTAGCAGCCCATTTGGAACTTTAAAATAATGAACTTTTTAAATATTTCTTCAAAATCCCATTTTGTATTTCAGAGATATGTTTTTAAAATTTTCTTAGTTTAGGAAATGTAATTTTAAAGAAATACCTTTTTCATTGAATTGGTATTGGATTTTTAACACTCAGGCATCCTTGGTACATTTAGGTGTTTCTTTGGAATGTGGTTTTAACCTATTTGGATGTTGAGGCTCAGTTGGAATTTGAAAAATGATTCTTATGTGGTGGGAACCCCCATGGTAGTCCTCCTGTTAGAGAGGGTATTTACATGGATGATGTTGGGAAGTGGGTAAAGAATTGATTTTGGCATTTATGGGTTATGGATAATGCAAAGTGTGTGAGGACCTCATCACTTTTCCCCTCACACTCTCATTATAGGATCCTAGCCATCATTTTTATGATCGAACAATTATTTCTTTTTAGTCATGATTACATGGACTATAAACCTCTCGAAGATGAGTTTCAGGAGTGGGTTGTGCCCCTGAGGAGGCTAGTTAGAGAATCCATGTAGGTTATAGAATATGGATCAAATTTTTACACCATCTATATGGTTCTGAACTCAGGACTTATAGGGTTATATCTTTAGATATTTAGTAAATTATCATGACCATATACTTTGTGTGTTCCACATTGGATATATTTTACTTTTTCACCTTGGTATGTTTACTATTTCATATTTATTTTCGTGAGGATTTCGCTACTTTCGGTACTGACTTATTATATATTAACCACTATTTTTATTTAGTTTTATTCATTTTGTTTATGAATTTACATATGTTAAGATTATCTATTTGTAATTAGTTTCCAAAAATATTTTTTTAATGGGAGTCATTTATGAATTAAATCTGTGTTTTGTTTTCTACAATGGATTTGGGAAAGATGTTTTTGGTTGTTTAAATGATGAAACACTATTGTAAAAATATAATTTGAAACATATGGTAATGGTATTTTTTAGGAAATAAAATGTTTGAATTCTATAGTTTTTGCCTACTAAGATGTTTTATGCCCACTTTCATGAGCCCCTCATTCAATAGACTAGTCCTTTTATGTCAAAAAAGTTATAAGGGGGGTTATGGCCATCCTAATCCAACTTCGATTAGGCATTGTGTTGGTGTTAAGAACCGTGAATATATCATACATACAAATTGGGAAGATTACCATTTAATAGAGATATACAAAAGAGATAAATAATATATAACCCCAATTAACCCACACACACATATATAAAAAATAATACCATGTACATAGATGTAATGTCTTACAGAATAGAAACAACTAATAAGATAAAATACTAGTACAAAAAAGATAGGGCTAGTAGCGACTACAAATCCCAAACATCTTATTCAAAACCATGAGCTAGTAATATCATTCCCAATATTCAACATTCTACATATGACCTAAAATGTTTTATATATACATAGGTTGATAAAAATAGTATAAAAATATGACCCTCCTCAGAGCCTCTCATAAAATAGATTAAGAAAACATGATAAATACAAGTGAGTAAAAACTGAAACTAACTCGTCACCTAAATAGGTATATTATGTTATTAACCTCACCATTCATATGTATATATATATATATATCACAAAGTATCTCATTAAAAAAATCATATATTATAATAACAAGACAACATGGTTACCCCTATATTTCTTCCCCACCAATTTTACACAGTAGCCCAACATTTTACGTCATGATCTATCTCTTTCAAAAAGTAAGCCAACCCAAAGACACGTAGGATAAGTATCAAAACATCCACATCATGCATCACATCATCACATAATCCCATCCACGCATAAATATATTAACATTTTAATTCATGGGATCCAACAAAACTTTCATGACTTGTATCATACATCATGTATTATACCTCAAACCGTCACAACCAATACAATAAATAAGGTTTCTCAAGCCAACACAACCTATACGCAACATACCTATAATAATCATTTGTATAATATATATTTAGATACATGTGTGTGAAATAACCACATGTAATTATATCCCATTAAACATATATATGGTAAACTAACCACCTAGCATATCAACACTTAATACAAATAAGAGATGAGATTGGACTAGAGGGGGTAGTCAGCCATCTATTGCTCACCAACCTTGATGTTTTGGAATACACCCTCCTAGATTCCACTGGGTGGAAGTCTCCCAATCGATGTGGGTGGGGTAGAATATGAAATCACAAAACATAAGGGATATAATATAGTTCAGAACCAAACTACGGGAAGTTTCATAAACCTAATCTCAACTATAACTATCATTACTCAGACACCTGGTAGCCACTTCTAGGAAAAATATATCCTATAAGCACAGATGAATTAAAAGAACTATGTGTATTAATTAATTTATACTCTTTTTTCAATTTACCTTCAATTTTTTAATTCTTTAACCAATAATTAACATCAAAATTATTTCAAGTTACATTTATATTTCTAACAACATGATTTCCATGTCCTCTAGGTATATCCAAAAAATTATGTTGTTCCTCATGATTATAATCATAGAATTTTACTCTATAAGGAACCCACCCCATGGGCTATGAATTTTTAAATATTAATAAATTTCCATAAATACAAGTACATTAAGAAAATCATAATATACCACAAAATATATGAAAAACCAAGATAATCAAGTTGTAACGAATAGTGGGGAATGAAATGTAGATTAAATTAGAAACATGGAAATACAAACATAAAATAGATTCATTAATGGAAAGAATCATAGTTTTCAATAGAATAAAGGGTAAACCTAACTTTAACCTATTCCATCATCTCCAGTACCATCCCCAACACCCTCATGCATTTCCCCATGCATCGCACAGACATAGGAGTAAAATTATGCTACATCATTTGAGCTACCTGACCCATATCATCAGTTATTCCATTCTCATATCCAGAGTAAATAATATAGGAAAAAACACAAAGAATCATAGTAAATAGTGAAAATTAGGCCAAACAATAAGGAATTCAACCTTCACATTCAAAAGGGACCTCACAACACCAAACACAAGACATCAAGACTTAATAATAAAAGATCTTTATCTTATCCCAAATAATATTTATTTATTAAAAAAACTGTTTTTATTATATTAGGAAACAACTGATTCACTATTCATAGTTTCTATGGCATCCTGCCTTTTTAATATATAACTTTTCATTACAAAATAATAATCCGAGGATCTTTAATGTTTATTGTCTTGGAAACCAGAAACTTAATACATGAAAACATAAAACATTCTTCTTATACACTTGAAAGGATTCTACTTATGTTCATCCTAGGTTCATTACTGCATCTCATAACCTAGGGACATACATCAAAAGAAAGGGTGAGCAGAAGGGCCAGTAAGGGAAACAAGGGGAAACATTTAACATGTGAACTTGAGATACGTCAATAAAGTCATGAAAAAGAACAATAAGGCATGAGAAAGAAATCATGAGTCATATCATAATAAAAACAACTCATTTCATATCTTGAAGATGTGGCTAAAACATTTTACATAGACAATCATTTCCGTTTCACCATGGCCCATCCCCAAGGTGTCATTAAAAATTACCAAGTTCATTCACCAAGGTATCGTTAAAAAACGGTCATCTCTAGGGATTAAGTATTTATCCAATGCATTAGAGTGAAATCAGGGCGCACCCTTAATTTGACATTATTATCATGTGATCCACATATATCATCATCAATAATTTAATAAATAACCCATATAGAATAAATGAAATGGGTTTCATTACATAGTCATAACATTTTAAAAATTGATTTAAAGACATGATCTTTATGTCACTTTAAACCCACGGAAAAGGAAAGCGGGTATCATGTACGTAAATAACAGAATATAAAATTGAACATTTTGATATATATGTGAATACCCCTATAAAAAAAATATCTTAGAGTATTCACTTAAAAAAATAAAATAATTTTAGAAAAAAGAGAAAGACATTTTGAGAGGAAAATTCTGCAGCATAACGGCTATGTTACAGGCTTTTAGAAAACATTGAAAAGAGAGGGGAAATGGGTCAACAACTCATAAATGATACATAAAATAGTTGAGGGGAAGAATATAAAGGATATAAGAACATGGTAATTAAAATTTAATGACATACCATATGAAATGAAAAACATGGAAGGATGTCAAAAATAAGATTTCTCTTAGGAAAATTCTACAGCCTAACGACGTCACTTAAAACTTCAAAATGAATTTATGAGATCAAATAGGGCATCTAATCATATGAAAATAAAATATCAGTATGATATATATAGATATAATACCCTAAAATAATAAAAAGGAACTTTAAATACTTTAAATGAAAATAGAACTTGAAAACGAGAAGGGTGAAAGAATCCCTTAAAAATTCGGCAGCCTAACGGTGCCACTTAAACATTCTAAAAATGAATTGGTGAGAGGAAGAAGAGGTCTCTCATCATATAGACATTAAAAGGAAATTATTATGAATATAAAATAACATCCCCAACATAATAAAATGGATCATAAAATAAATGACATAAAAGAGAGTACTTGGAAAGAAAGAGAGAGGTAGGATCCCTTACCTTAAAACGTAAATCTTAAAACTCAAATTTTGGGACTTTGAAGGCTTGGGGGAAAATTTGGAGGACTCCTTGGGAGGTAAGTAGACTAGAAATTTGTTTTTGATAATTTTGGAATCGATAGGATGACATAGTGGCTTGGTATTTATAGGGGAAATGAGGGGAGACAACATTAATGACCAAGGGACACCTCATTGGTGGTATTGGCAAAACCATAGGCTTTCCCATGGTATTTCCCAAGGTGTTAGGCCACATGGGACCCCTCATACAATTATTCATCTCTTTCAGTCGACCATCCTTTAAAATATCTCATGGAATCATCATGTTGCAGTCATGATGTCATTAAACATACCAAAACCCTAAAATTGTACATTTACTATTCACTGAGAATTCATTTTTTTCAGAAAAATCTCCAAAATTCACCTTAACATAATATCGATGCTCTGAATTCAAAAATTAAATCCATTTTATAAAAATAATTTTCTAAATATTTTTAATTTAATTTATAAATAAAAAACACTATTTACTTGGAAAAACTAATACTTAACTAATAATATCTGAAACAGTTAATTACCTATTTTGTTGAATCACATTACTGATTCAAGGGGCCTAAATTATATTAATACGTTCTTAAATTGAGATCACTAATCCATTTGGTCACATTACTAATACTAAGCATAAAATCACTATTCACAATTTACTATTCAGCAAAAATTAAGTTGATCTTATTAGACTCTAAATTTCTTACTGAACACATTTGCAGAAGACCATTTTTTTGAAAATCCTTACACAACATTAATTATTTTTGGTTTACATAAATATTTTAAAATATCCATTTTTGTTCAAAATTCATCAATATACATCTTATATTTATTCGAATATCTAAAAAACACAAACTTCACCATAGGAAGAAATCACAATCTTATTTATCTCAAAGGATTAGACATAGTAGCTACGGACTCTTTACATAGCCCCTTATAACCCCAGCATAGGACCTAAGGGTAGGCTGTGCTAAGGTGAGTGAATCTGAGGGAGGTTCGGATAACATTACCCTAGGTGTAATCTCCACTAACTTGAACTTCTCCCGCATGCGTTTCCGTTCAATCTTGACACGCTGGAGTTCAGCTTGGACTTGGTCCAAAGCGAAGCCCAAGGATGCCACCTCATTCCCAAGCTCTACTATGTGGGCTTCAAAAGGTTCAAGTCTACTGGATGAAGCCATCGACTCTTCTTTCTGCATTAACCATTAACATCTCTATTAAATCGTTAAGAGAAAATTAATATACTATTAAAAAAGTTTCAGTCGTTAAAGGTTCCAACTATGTCCAAACTAAGGTATCAAGTATGACAAGATATCAAATTAATTTAATAGGCTTGCTAGTTTAAAAATAGTTTCACTAACTTGTGAGAAGATACATTATCTATCAACATGACTTTTTACTCTTTTCATCATATGCAAGTATTTATGGTTTCAAGTTACTTAATATTTCCATTAACACATAGAATAACAACTTTAAACAAATATTTATATTTAGTAAATTTTATTAATATCCAATTATAAGAAACATCAAATTTGTTAAAAATGCCTATTATTTTCTTTTCCAACCAAATTAATTCATTATTTATGTTGTTTAGAATTTTTAAATGAATATGATAATCCAAGGATAAGAAAACATGATAATATGAAATAAGAAGGGAGAATACTACCCTGAAAATAAAGAGGAAAACTATCATCATGGTGGAATGAAACAACATGATATCTCTAAAACATAAACCATTCCTCTTCATTAATAAATTTAAATATTTATTATTATTAATTCCACTACTATTAAAAGTGAAAATCCCTGATATCCTTATTATTACATGTAATGAAGTATAAGAAATGAATATCTAACCTAGAAAAGGATGTATCCAATCAAATTTCAACAAGTTGATATCATTGACTTAGATACGAGTCGTTAATGCTATAACAGAGTGTCAAACAAACTATTAATGCACCTAGAAGACGACAATAGGGTATCTCCCAGGGGATGTAGGTTATTATTTAAGATTTAAGAACAAGGATGATTCATTCAGACTAGATATATTTGAGACAAGATTCAAGTGACAAAAAGTGAGATAAGAACATGGATCTGATGGGATTTCCAATTTGTTATTCAAAATTAATTATAAATCCATTTAAATCCATGTAGAATTTTTATTTAAAATATTTGGAATTTTAAGAAATTGATGTTATAAATAGAATAATTTGAAATGGATCTTAATTCCCTTAATTAATATTTTAAAATATTATCACATAAAAAAATATATAAAGGGAAAAACTATAAGTTTTGGAAAAACAAGAACATGTTAATTCCATTTGATACTATAAACTAATACTACCAACTACTCCCAAAACTACCACCTTCTATCTATACCCTATACCACTAGTTTGTGTGGCCTCCTACTACAATGAGTTATTATCACTAGTTTCTACTACTAGCCCCTACTGACAGCTCCTACCTCCAGGTGATACTACCACCTACTACTACCAGCTACTACCACCATATTTTTATATACTGCATAATTCTACTTCCAACTACAATTTTCTGACTAATTCTTCTGTCACCATGTTTTATACTACTAATAAAAGCTAATGATAGCTATTACCACTAGACTAATTATTTAACCGCTAGAACTCTACTACCACCAGTTGCTACCACCAGAATATTTATTCTACTTCTTTAGTATTTTCTACTTCTAGATGCTATCATAACATACTACCACTAGTCTAAATATTTTTCCGCTAGCTTTCACTACCATCTTCTGCTATCTCTAAGTGTTACCACCACCCTTACATTTCCATTTTGGCACCAACATGTCTATATAAATGAAATGAAAAAGGTCCCTATGATCCAGTTCATTACAATATATACATCTAATACAATTATCTTCCTCAAGTATTAAACCCAACCTGAATGTAAGGTAAACAAAAGGGTCATCTATGTGGACACCCTATGAGATACCAGTCATGAGTCTTCGCATCACTGGAGCTCAACCACCTAACTTAGAGAAACAATTTGAAAACCACAATATAGAAATAACATCTCCCAAATACTCTCTTAGGGGAGAAATAATTTTAATAAGTTTAATATCATAATAAACAATGAGATAGAAACCATCTCATAAACAAAAAAATGGTCAAAATTCATAATGATCTTTACAAAAGAAGATCTAAAAAATAAAAAACATGAGTTACTGAATAGATATTTTCTACTCATATTCCAATGTACATTTATATATTTCAACATGTCACCATAAAACACAAACCAAAGTAATAGTATTCCCAAACAACACCTTCTCATGGAGGTCCTAGATTTATATTGGCCACTCCTCAAAGTTTGTATCATCTCTAAAATAGATATATCTTCATTAAATGATGTGAGAGTCATCATGAAGATACAGGTGAAGCTATGAAACATGAAACATTTCAGACATCTAAATCATCTATGAGTGAAGTGATATCTGATATGCTATAGCTTCAACCCAAGACAACAACTCAAAAGGCCCGTTAAACCTTGGAGAAATATTAATCCCATGACTAAGACCCCATCCCCATGATAAGGAGTCACCTTCAAGAAAACATGATATCAAAAATAGAAATCCATAGGCCTCCTCATATGATCAATATAAGACTTATGATGATTTTCCACGACTTTCATCCTCTCATTTATCACCTGAACAATCTCTATATTTTTTTACAAAAGGTCCATCTAGAGAATTTATGACATGAAAAACCTAGTCAAGAATTACTGATAATGAAAAGGATGATTGTATAATGCTTTATGTGGTTATATAACAATGGTGGAGTAAAACAATTGTTATAAGAAAACTCAACCAAAGGTAATTACCTCATCCAAAAACCTCCAAAATCTATAATATTAGAACACAATATCTCTTCAAGAGTCTTGACGTTCTAATATGTCTGACTATGTATATAAGGATTAAAATCAATACTAAAGAATAACTAAGATCCAAAATCACGTTAGATACCTATAACACCCTTAAGGTAAAATGAGGATCATAGTAAGTGATGATTTTCCTCATGACTCTATGGAGTCTCACCACCCCTTCAAATATTTACCAAAAAAATACACTGAGCTCAACTCCTTAAAATATAAAAAGTGGAATACTTTAATCAAATGATACACGATCACTCATATAATATAAATGAATTCCTGAAGTTAAGTTAAAATAGTAATGAAAACCATCAAAATATCCCCCACATACACTGGGGAGCATCTAATGGCTATAGAAAACCATCAGTAACATAAGGATCAGTCTTCACCTTCTAGCCGACTAAACATCAAGGGGAACCTATGAAACTGAATTCTTTGACCTAGGCCACCAAAACTTACCTGTCATATCATGTTAAATAATCATCACAACTGAATGTACTACCAAGGGATAGATGTATAAATCATGGAGAATAGTATCATGAATCTCTAATGGGATGAAATTATTCTCCTAGAAAAAACAATTGGAATTTTCCATCATCAGACCAAACATCAAGAGAATTAACCAAAAAAACTTATTATCTTTATACCACCACCTATTAATCTCCAAGCTAAGACTCCACCTCTTACGCCGGATATAACTACAATGTCATCTGGAAAAGGAATCATTTTCCTCCAACCTCTATCATATCAGGATTCATTTTCGATGTCACTTCCATCACCATATATGAATTTATATATTCACACATGGAATCACTATTTGACTTACTTTTCATCACATCTACTAAATTTTTTCCCTTTCTTAGTGTATATGAAATATTAGAGTCCTAATACTAGAAAAATTTTATCTATCTTGACTGTTGTATGTTCATGTCATATAGGGAGAAGACATACCATGGAGTATTATGAGTTGTAGAAAACACAAAAAGATCACAGATGATGTAATGTTCCCACAAATTCAAGGAAAACACAATTATCACCAACTCAATATCATGGGTTGATTTTTTTTTCTCATATGGATATAAATTCAAAAACCCATTAGAAATTAATGATGTTTTCTAAATTAGAATAGAACACAACCGAACATGTGATTTTATAAAGAGAAACATAAACTAAAATACATATTCTAGCTGAAAATTAACTAGAGCACCAACTAAATTCTTCTTCAGGTGCTCAAAAATCTTCTAACAGTGGTCGATAACCAATAATTCTTGATCATTTCTAGTCAAAGATATCAGAGGAGTCCCAATATGTGATAAATAATCTATGAATATCCAATAATATCCTAAAAAGTCAAAAGAAACTACAAACCTATACTACTATATTTTCATATTCCAAAGAAACGACATCTTATATCATCAAAGGATAATAAAAACTCATTTCTAGGACAATAAATTCCCCATGAAACAAACTTCATGATTGAAAAACTCACGCGTTGAAAAATTCTCGAATTGATGTTAATGACTGAGAACTAACTGAATGACCCGTAGATGATCTACACGATCCTCCTTAGACAAGGAGTATACTAGTATGTTATCAATGAAAACCACCAAGAAATTATCTGAAAAATCCCTTAACATTGTGTTCTTTCAAACCCATGAACAAGGATGGAGAATTTTTCACAATTTATAGAATTAAAATGAACTCATAGTTCCCATAATAACACAAGAAAAAACTTTTGGAATTTAATCTTCATTCACCTTTATCTGATGATATCTTGACCACAAATCGATCATTGAGAACAAACTAGTTTCTTTCTACCAATCGAATAAATCATCGAGCTATAGAACATTGTATATGTTATTTACTTTAACCTAGTTTATGTGACAATTATATATACATAGAACCAAGCTACAAACAAATTTCTTCAAGAAAAAAACAATGCACCCCAAGGTGAAATACTCATCCTAAAAACCTCAAACAAACAGATCATCATGTTTTACTCAAAATAATCTCTGTTTATAGGGAACCATCCTATATGGTAAAAATGAGAATAGGGATGTGATGGGCTATAGCTCAATCCAAAACTCAATCTTCCATAGAGTGGGAAACACCACAACCATATCCAGAAAGTCCTTATCTGAGGGTCTCACCCACCAAAAAAATTGTAGGCTCTCCATTATTATCATATAACATAACCAATATCTCAATGAAATCCAACATATGCTCCAACGAATACTACCACTCCATATCGAGGATGGTTTCATAGGATTATATTCATAAACATATAAAATCACCCCAAGAGTTTTTCTACCCTAACACTAGCTCATAGTCTATACATACTTCATAGAGATATGCTCGACCTCTAACTAGCATAGTCAACACTAAGAACACGAGAATTCTATCTACCTATTGTACCAAATTAGGGATGAGGTAAGGTTATATGAAGAAGTTTGTAGCTACCAAAATCCAACAAACCTTTCACAAATATAGAAAAAAAATCATAGGTTACCTCATATAACATCTGGCTTGCCTAGAACTAGAAATGATAGACCCTGATTTTGTACATGGCCTACTTCACAACCTCTCTGGCCTTGATTATTAAAACCTTCATGGTCTTGCTATTCTCAATGAGAAAAATGATAATATCGTAGATTTAATATACCTTCCATATATCCTCATTGTTGATCCAAATCTGGAACACCCTACTGCTAATGCCTTGGAAAAAACTACCTCAATACAGGAACCTAAGGAAAAAAAGTATTTTATACTAACTTCTTAGAATGTCTACAAACTCATGTCACAAATGACCTCAACCTACACAGGAATAACAAACATATAATCCTTTATAATTGGCATGGGAACCACCACCCCCAAAGATACAAGCAGATGATGGATGATACCTACCCCATAATGACCAAATTCTCTTATTTATTGGAAACCATGAACCCTAACCACATGTCTACATTTAAGGGAATCTCCATGAATCTCCTCTCGTGATGATCCTTTTCAAGCTAAAACCATCTCAACAACCAATACTCTCATAGACACCATAAGTTATGTCAATAACCTGAACATGTTGACTTAGAGTTATATCATTTTATGAATGTTCTCCTAGAAATGTCTCACCCTAGTCTCATCCTCTAGAAACTGGTTTAAAGAATATCCGAGAAGGGTTTTGAAATGGATACCAAACTCACTCATACTGGAACCCCCCTATAGAAGGGTAAGAAGCTCCTGGTGACAAGGTACCTTCACAGAAAGAGTGAGAAAATTTGATCACAACTAGACTTAGAGAATATCTAATGAGATTATTGACTCCACACAATTTACAAGGAATAAGATACACCACATCCTCACTGCTCCATGAAACATCATCATAGCCAACGAAACCCAATTCCCATTTTTATCATGGATCAAGATGGAAGAGAACTCTTCATCATCAAACCAGTCTTATATAAATATGTATGAAATGTGCCCATCATACTTCTATAGACTCTAGAACTGAAACCAACAGAGTTTCCTCCTATAAATGTCATTATCTTCCACCTCTACTCTATGAAGATCTACTGGAATACCATTTTAATGATCTTTACAATAAACCTGAAGAGGACTAAAACTTGGATCCATGATTGATAAAATGGTTAGAGATCCTAAATATAGAATATGAAATATCTAACAACAATTAATTGAATATTTATTTTATTTATTTTAAGGATAACATAATTGTAAGATATACCCCTTTCATAAAACTCCGCACAGAATAATGATGCATGATCCTTTCCTATGTCTATACCCTAAAATTATTATCACCTCATTTTATAGGAAGATTATAAACAATGGTTTATTCAAAAGATCATAGGGGGGCACAATACCTATTTTAAAGCCGGTATCCATTGTTTACATTGCATAATAAACTTCTCTAACACTATTTTCGTACTAACCCATACTGACACACCTGTTCCTAACTCCAAACTACATCTTATCACTCATCCTGACCATTTGATACCACTTCTATGGACTTGATACCACCAAAATCTACCACTCCTTTGCAAAAAAATTAGAGGAGGATAGTGACCACCTGAGTTCTACCTCTTATAGGCCCTGAGTTGGCGACAAGCACCAAGGGTGTATCATACATACAAATGGAAGGGATTAACCTCTAAGATGAACATGTTTAAGAGAGTGGAAATATAGAAAATCAATAAAAACATTCTTATATATATAAATATATATAATAATCCCATGTAAAACCATGAAATGTACTAGATAATAGAAATAGTTGGATTGAAAATCTATATTTTCCAAAAAGATAAACTCAGCCCAGACCACGAAGCCCAAACAGCTTCGGAAAAAACCTTAGTTTGTAGAATAAGAACTCATATCCAAACATATCATACTAGCCTAAAACACTATTAATATATACATAGAGTGATTATAGTAGTATACTCAGTTGGATCCTCACTGAAGGGTCTCATGAAAACGATAAATAAATCATGCTAAATCTCAAATAACAACAAGTGAAAATAACTCACACCTAAACAAGTATACTGTGTTCCTAGACTCACCGTGGATATCTCTCACCATGTAATGAATTAACTAGAAAATATATTTTAATAATAAAACAACATGGGTACCCCACTACTACTTCCCCACTGGTATGATACTCTTCCCCAACGTCATACGTCCCAAGCCATCTCTCCAAAAAATTAATCCAACCCAAATATACTTAGGCTGACTACCACAACATTCCCCACATGAATCTCATCATCACATCACCACATACACATTTCCATATAGTAAATATGTAATTTATAGGATACACCATAGATCATATGACATGTATCATACATCAGGTATTATACCTCGTGCCATCACATCCTATACACTGAGTAAGGTACCTCAAGCTATCACGACCTATACACATCATACCTATAAAAATTCATTGGACACTATATTTAGATATACAAGTGTGTGATATAAACATAAGACATTACATTCCACTATAAACATATACGGGAAACTAAGTATCATTCATATCAGAACATTATACTACCAAGAGAAGAATGATGGTCCTGTGGGGGTAGTCAACCATCTTTTCCTCACCAACATTGATGTCAAGGAAAACAAACTCCTAGTGTCCATTGGGTGGGTGGCGTAGCATAAGAAATCCTAAAAAATATTAGATATAATATAGATCACAACCACCCTATAAGAAATAAACTAGTCATAAGGTCATGGTGGCTATCATCACTCAAGAACCCAACATCCATGGATATGGACTAGAAATCCTCTAAGAATACAGTAATTAAAGGATATAGATTAATTAATTAATTTTCATCTTTCATTTTGTTATCCAATAATGTGATGTCCAGAACCTCTAAGAATATTTATCCAAGTCCACACTTCCTCGAGGTTATCATCTTTACATTTTACTCTAGATACAACCCACCCCCCAGGGTTATGAATTATTATAAATTATAAATTATCAATAATTCTAGGTACTCTATGAAAACATCATAAAATAAAATAAAAGAGATTAATAACCAACCACAAATAGCTACCCCTATATGCGGGGAAAATAATGAATATTAAACAAGAAACCTATTAATCAATCCTCAATATATTATCATTAACAACAACAATCCAAGATTTAATAAAAAAATGTTTAATACTAGCTTTAACATATTTAATTTTCTATTGTTCCATCTCCCAGACCCTCATTCATATCACCATTTATCATTCTATCATAAGAATCAACTACAACCACATCATTTGGTCCTCTAAACCCATTTCATCATCTATTTTAGGCTCTTATCTAGAGTAAATCACAAAAAATTAAACAAACAAGAATATTCATATTGTAAAACTAGGCCATAAAATGAGGCATTCATCCTTCACATGAAAACCATCTCACATAACCCCAAACCCAAGGCATTTGGACATAATAAGTAACAAGAAATCTATCATCCCCAACAAAATTTATTCATCGATCAACTAATTTTATTTCCTATTGAATTAACTAATTAATTATTCATAGGTTACAACTATGGGAAACCTAAGGCATCATCTATAAAAAAATACCAAATTAATTTAATATGCTTTCTAGCATAACACTAGTTTCTTAAAACTACGAGAATGTTAATTATCAATTAACTTTTTTCTTTATTTTAATCTTTTACAAGATTTTAAAACTTATTTTTTTAAATCCCATTAACACATAGAATAAAAACAAAAATAATAACCAATTTTGAATAAATTTTATTACTATCAAATTATAAGAAACACCAACATCAATAAACATGCATATTAGTTTCATAAACAACCATACTAATTCTAGAATTACCATTATTAACAATTTCCAATAAAAATGATAAACGAAGAAAAATAAAACAAAATTATAAGAATAATTTAAATAGTACACTATCTATCAAATAATTAGGGAAACCTATATCACGGTGTAAAGAAAACTTGTTATCACTAAAACTATAAACAATAAATTTCCATTAATCTGGTAAAATATTTATTACATTAACTTACTATTCAAATAGATAAACCATGGTAAAATTTTGATTGCATTTAGAAAAAGTAGAAGAAATGAATCCTTTTCCTAGATTGGAATTTTCCAAACTCACGTCAAAAAAAAATCACAGATTTATATGAGACTTGATGCTACTCAAATATAGTGTCATCCCAAATATGAAAATCACATGAAAAAATAAACATGGATGATCTTGTGGGATATAAGATATTCTATAAAGTTCAGGAAAATGGTTGGTTCATATGTACAATAAGTAATTGATCAAGGATTAAAACAGTAGAAATGTCAATTAATATTAGAGAACTGATTGTATTTTTAGATCGTAATTCAAAAATTAATTACGAATCCGATTAAATAATTATGGAATATATGTTTAAAGTCTCTAATCTTTTAGGAAACATTGACTATAAATATTTTATTTTGAAACAACTCTAATTTCCATCAATTATATCTTTCATACCATTTGAAATAAAAAAAATTAAAAAGTGGGAAAATATAAATTATGTAAGAACTAGAAAATGTTACTAATAGATGCTACAAATGGATTCTATGACCACCTACATCAACCACCTGCTACTGCCATCTCCTATCAGCACCTGATACCTACAGATCCTACCACTAGTTTCTATCACCACCTTCTACCACTAGCTTCAACCACTAGCTACTAAAACCAGACTATTTCTATTACCACAAGCCTTTATATTACAGTCGGTTTCCACCACCAGCTATTACCACTTACTTCTAATTCTAGAATATATATAATACCACCATAATCTCTAAGGCAACTATCATTTTTTCTCTCTTGTTTCTACCTTAATCTTTTATATCCAGACTATGTCCACTAATACCATATGGTAACAAGATGCTACCAAAATCCTTAAAATTCTATTTTCGGAACCAATAATCCTTGGAAAATGAAATGAAAAAGGATTCTAGGAATTGGGGTATTGCACTCACACCATATTTTTTCCACTTAGTGTCGATATACCAATGTTGTTTTGAAGGTTCAGGTTGTCATTTTTGTCCAGTCAATGAGTCATTTAGTTTTTTGGATAGTGGTGAACATGATCTCCTATAGAAATCTGGTTGGATCTATTTTTATTTTATTTTTATTTTTTTGTATCTAGAGATTTTTTATATTATTATTTATGAAAAGTGATTTATATATCATCCTATTTGTGTAACATACTCTATTTTTTCATTATATGGTTATTATTAAGTGAAATCGTCTCTAATTAT
The DNA here is from genome assembly GCA_963277665.1 of Viscum album. NCBI lineage: Eukaryota > Viridiplantae > Streptophyta > Magnoliopsida > Santalales > Viscaceae > Viscum > Viscum album. The sequence continues at coordinate 522,220,348 of OY728141.1, forward strand.
TTATCTTTTGATGTTGTGGTGCTAGTGGTTATCCCATGGGGATTGGGGATACTTGTACTGACTTTCCACAGATTAGTTTGGGTATTTGTTTCATGGATTTCCCTAACCGGTTCATGACATATATCTTATCTAAAATTATTTTAGATTTAATAAAAAATTGTTTTGAATGTGCATTCACATGGTATTTCATTTTATGTGATACATGGTGATGTCAATGATATATTTCCAAAATAGTTTTGTAAAATATTGAAAAGGAGTTTCATATATGATTTTCCAAGGTATTCAATATGATTCCAGATATGATGAAATGGAATAAATTATATAATACATTACTGAAATTGTGAGATTAATGGATATATTCTCTAAATCCTTAAATATATGATATATATATTTGGTTTGATGGTTTTAATGAGACAATGTTTTTATTATTATTATGTAGTTTATCATTAAAGGAATTTTTAATAAGACAAAACATATGGTATATGTCTATCCATATGATAAATGAATTTGTTATTAATGACACATTTACTCATGTAATATAAATTCATGAGTAAATATAATCGCATGAGAAGCATTTCTTTGGCTTTAAATATAATTGTCATTCAATGTAAATTGTGTGCGGTGCTTCAATGATTCTTGGATGAATGTCCATCTTACGTGAATAATAACTTTATATTTCTCCTTTTCATTATAGTTTCTAGAGATCCTTGGAGGAAGGCTATATCTCATCCAAATATCAAAGGATTATTTGGAAAATAGATACACTATGAAGAGGGGATATATTTTGGATTCCGTTTTGTGACCATTATCAAACCGATGTGATAGTGTTAGAAGATATTTTAGACGATCATCAGTGTAAGGTATACTATATATAGTATTTCGTCATTTCCATTTTATATATAGTTTTAGATTTATTATATGTGTGATCCTCGGAGAATGGAAGCAATCTATTATGCTTGATCTGATAAGTGTTGTTAGAATCTTTCTAAACCTTTAACACCCAACACCCCAAATATTTAGGGATGTTTTATACAACATCTAGGATATAATGGGAAGATATGGATGACTTCTCCCTATCCACCACTCTCCCTCCCGACATGGATAAGTATGTGTATCCTATGAAATGATGGCTTTCAGTATAGGGTACATTCCTAACATAGCTATAATGGATTATAGTATGCTAAAAACATATATGTGGGATATAATAGTTTGAGGTATTTTTTAATACTATATCAGAGATTAGTGGTTTCTACTTAATGAAGGGTGTAGTTTAAGGGGCTTCAATGGATTAAGGTATAATTCATTAACCCAAGTTTTATTTGATTTCAGGAATACACGTAGTTTCTAATAGGATATGATGATAATTAGATACTTCGTTTCACAAGATGTAACAAATGGTATAATACTATTACATGTGGTGTAATATGACATACTGGGGGGGTGAAAATAAGACAAATTCATTGGGGAATGCAAGTGAAAACCATTAGAGATTTGAAAGTACGGTACCTTTTCTATATGTATTATTTTGATATATAATGGTTTATTTTTCGATGTTACATGATGAGTAGGCCATGGTGAGGATGGAAAAATAGTATTACGTATTTAGGTGATGATTTATTTTCATTTGTTTATATACTTGGATTTAGTTTTCTTCTTTCACATTTTTTCACAAGAGGTTCTTAGAAGGATCTTACTGAGTATATATGTTATTCTCACCCTATGTATATAAAAAATAATTTTTAGATCAAGAAGAGAAGTTCAGTTGCCATGATTAAAATTCCTAACATATATGAGTTATTGAGAAGCTATTAAAATTCACTAATATTTCAGTCACAACCTAATTTACCTTTTTCATAACTTAATTCAATTTATTCCACTAGATAAATAATAGTAATCTAACTTTGAGTTTGTCTTGAATCATGTCCTAAAATTGAGTCACATAATGCTTTAATCATTTTAGAAAAGTTTAATAACTTTTTGAGTTATCATATCTAGATTTGATTCTACTCTTTACAAAATGTCTTCCTTCTACAAACCATGGTGTTCCCTAATAAACATTCAAGAGAAAACCCCCTAGAAACACGCATTTCGATATCCTTCTATCCATTTTCTTATCATTGACGAAACCCAAATTTCACTTCTGATATCTATAAAAAACCACGACCATGGTTTTCTCCATGATGGTTTGTGTTCACCGTTTCTCAAAATGAAAATATAATTATAGGAACTATACACTATGATATTGTGACAAAAAAAATGAGGATTATAATGCATGACGTCAATATTATGGTGTATTCTTAATTGGATGTTCATGTAAGCCATATCAATCATTATTCCTTCAATGAAGTGAATCATCTCAACCATGATCACTAAAACACCCATGTATAGTCTTCACCATTTGTATTAGGTGCAAAGAAAGACCACTATTGGTAACATTAGGACGTCATCCTTTTCAGTTTACCCAATTTGGTCATCCTAATGGAAAAACTCCATGTAAAATGGTTTGAATTATTCTAGGATCCCACTAGAACTTCTTCGGTCCATCTCATAAACATGTAGTACTCTTTAAAAAGGACGTAAAATTTTATATAGACTCTGTATGTGAGTCCAACACAACCTTCAATATGACTTTTAGAAAAATACAACATCAAACAATCATGCTATCTATTTACAATCCACCAAAACATCACAATGTATTCTTCGGGGTCTTATTACAGTATAAAAAATTACTCTCAATAAATATAACTCAACTGTTAAGGGTTATAACAATTTACAACATTGTATTTTGTTGAAGAAAACTAATACATCTACCATATATATCTCTCCATTACTTTTTAAATCATCCCCCTTATTCATAATAAAATACAAGGGGTCCTTATCCCAATTATTGAAAATATAAAAAGGGTTCAAACATAAGAAGAAATGAATCTTGAATTATCTCCCCCTATGGGTGACTATATCTCCTCTGCCCTTATAATGGGGTTCTCTAGTCTCATGTCAAACTACTCTTTGTAATGGGGTTGAATTATTTAACATTACTTCAATTTTTATCCACATAAATTTATGGGAAGATAATTTTATAAAGAATAAACCCACTTTCACTTAATAATAAAATAGGGTTTTCCTAATGGGATACCAATACCTAATTGAGTATAGGGGGGGGCTTCTTCATCTCAATGTAATATTTCCCTTTAATAATTCCCCTTATTCGTTTTGAATTAACCACATGTTGATTATCAAAATGGTCTGATTACCATTGTTAAACAAAAATTACTAGTCAGACTTTCCAATCCCAAAATATCATATATCACATAGTTAGACCTCTTCAAAAGAATAAATGATTGAATTTGAAACTTAGAACATTATATTTCAGTAAATCCTCCAATACTACCAAACATTTTCTTGGTGTAGGAAAAAAGTTTTTGCTAAAAAACATAGGATATCCCTGTCATTCATAGATATCAATAAAAATATATTTCATCTTTGGATTCTCACTACACAACCTATGGAATGCATCATTTTCACTCCGAATAGTTAGTGGATAATATTCAAATACATTGATTTTGAGGATTATACCACTTAGTAAAATTGATAAAAATCAAGAAATACACAATGTTTACAATTTTGACTAATTCTATAGTAATTCCTCACTATGTTTCATAATGTATTGATTTTTATAAGTATTCATTTAATTCTTATAAAAAAATCCCTTTGAGTCTTCATCTATTGACACTAATTGATGTTTCTGAATTCAAGAAAATAACATTTGGGAATAAATCATTCATTACAACATATTTTTGGCATTTTTTATATCAAAACAATTGATGCCAATTGTTATAAAAAAATTATGAACATAAAATTCATCCATTACTATACTTACCTCGTATATATTCCTTCTATTGGTTTATTACCACATGGATTGTGTCTAATACCAAATTATATTTTCTATATTTCTCCTTAAACCAATTTTAAAACTCTCATAAGGATTTAAAAACATTACCTCTAATAATTTGGCCATTTTTCATGCAGTTTTAACAATATAAATTCTCCACCTGAATTAATCATCAGTCTTTCTAACAATTGTGATTTGTAGAACCACTGACTACAAAATATTTTGTTCATAAGAAGATCATCACTCAACTCCACAAATATAAAATTTTCTACCTCAATCACCCCATTGATCAGATGTCACCCTTAAGAGTACATCTTTTCAAACATGTGAGAATAATTAAATAATATGGGGAGATGGGTACCTCAAACCTCCTCAAGTAGAGGAATCAGGATGATCAGGATGGAAAAACTCTTCATCTTAGATATTTCAACTTCCCCTTTTAGTTTTTAGTAATGGTATCTCATCAACTCTTCTACTTTATCATTATTGGGACTTGTAATTGGAATCCTAAACCTCTTACCAAAGGTTATCCATCAAGTGAAATAAGTAAAACACTTCACTTCATGGATGTGTGAATTTTTACCCTTCCATGGCTTGAGAATTTCCCTAATTATGGAATAAATCTCATTGAAACCAACATGTACATATGTTTGATTTTTATTGGTTGTTCCCTATGTTTTATTCCTCTACTAAAGGATTCTTCATTCATGTTGTTCTTTCCATTAAGTGGATTTTGAGAGACTGCTTAGAAAATTATCATACTTGATGGACATAAATTCCATATTGTATTCCTTATTCTTCCTTGGTAGATTATCCTTCCCTTTTTAATATAAATTTAACATAATATGTATAACCCATATCTTATGTTTCCAGATTTTCATTCTTTTCTTTTAAGGGAGTTGTTGCAAGTGAATAAATTTTGGTTATTGATTCACACATTATTGAGGATCATTTTTGTTATCTAAAACATTGAAATTGGTTCTTTATAAAAATTATTTTTCCTTGGATAAAAAATTCCTCTATATGTCATAAGAGTAGAGTGTTATTATGAAGTAACCCTTCAAGGCCCACCTGGCCAGTGATAAGTTAAGGGTGACTAACCTGGTAATATATTTTGTTTTCTATGAGGTACATATCTTCTGTATATGGGTTTCAATGTTGTTTATGGCATAATGTGAGTACCCAACGAGATCATGGGTGTATCAGGGGTGACCAATGGTTTTTTGGAGCCCAAAAATACACTTTTTAGAGAATTAAGGTAGGCCTTATGATTAATAGAAACCATGCAGGGCATTTTATATGTCTTGAGAAAACATTAGAGGGCTGGACAAAGGGCACCAGGAGGACTCATTATTTGAGAAAACTGTGCAACCTAATCTTCATGGTCGTGTAGAAAATCTATAATTTTTAGAAGAGTTTTGCATCATATTTGTGCATGGTTAGTCAAACTATGGGCATGAAACCATATAGTAAAGGTTGCATTGATAGTGCCCAATTTGGTCATCCATGCTGCCAAATTGTGTGACCCAATATTACTTGGGGAAAATACAATTTCACCCTTAAAATGCATTAAATACTAAATATGTTCTCTTTTAGACTATGTTGGATAGACTTGGGTGCTTTGGAGATCCTTTGAAATCCTATCCATTTTCTTTGTAACTGTTTCATCATCCAGAGTCATATTGGGAAAATGTTAGCCCCATTAGATTTCCACTAGTGTGTTCATTGATCATATTATTTCTTTATTCATTTCACATAGTATACAAGAAGTTTTTTTGGTAGAAAATCATCTCTATTTCTAGGGTTTTCATCGAATCATCATTTTTCATCTGATCTAGACCGAATAAATATATTATACTTGTGGATTGATCTACTACAAGAATACCATAGTTGGTCTTTACCTATACCTTAGGGTTCTGTGTTTTATATACTTAGTTTCATTTTTCATACATGCTGAAAATTCTGTTGGTTCCCATAAAATAAATTTATTTCTTGATGTAAATTAGTTGGAACCTATTTAGTTTTAACATGATTACCATTAAAATTATTGGAGGTTGTTTTCAAACCAAGACCACCAATTGGGTGTGCCATTTCCTATTCCCTTGGTTAAACCACCCATGGGGTGCGTGTGAGTCCTCTTCTAGTGAGAGTGATCCTTTTTAATTGATTAAATAGAATTAAATTTTTAGGTATCAGTTATTTCTCCTATTACATGTGATACATGATGATTAATTTATTTACATTTATTAATGGAAATTATACAAATAAGTTGGAAGAACTCACAAAATGTGAACAATTATGAAATGGAGAATAAATTAGATGATGATTTCATTATGGTAATTGATGCCTCAATTGTTATACCTTTGATCATGATTACATAGGATTACATGGATGTTTCCCCCATGGATATGGATTGTGATAGTGGATTCCATGGACTTATTTTCTCTTTAGGTATTGATTCTATAGGATTCCTCATGAATTTCTACCCCATGGATCTGGATTGCTTGGAACTGCGTTGGACATGGTCTCTTGACATGTTCCAATGACTCCAACATGGTCGTTACTGAGTTTCCATCAAGATGCACCTAGTATTCGATGTAGATACCTTGGTCTTCAATACTTTGGATATGACCTTTCAGAGTTGGAAATTTTTTATTAAATGGGGAGACAACTGTGGATGGTTTTTATTATATTTCATGTCCATGGTGAATGTGATAAACTATGGATTATATGGTGTTTCCATGAGGATATTTAATCCTTTTTATATATTGAGGCCAATATGGATATTGATTTTATATGTTTTTATATAACCATGGTATGAGTATTTGATTCAAGTTGGTAGAGTAGACAATATCACTTGTTTGTTCATACTTTGTCATATCCCTTGTATATTGTTTCTTGATTTTGTTTAAAGGGATGTATATTTGGTTGGACATGATCACACTTTACTTATAGAACTGATATACTTGGGATATATATATTACAATCTACTTTTATTTATATTACACATGCTGAATTCTTTATACACACCATTAGTGGTGGGATAATAAGTGTTATCTCACACACTATTTAGGACATCCTTGGGTACCTGTACATCATTCTTGGATGTAGATAGGAACCATTGTAAGATCCCACTATACAATACCTTATTTTCCAATTACATAGGACTAGGAGATAACATGACTAAGTGAGTCTCATGATTATAGCTGGGATAGTACTTTTTATCCTTTTTAGTTTTTTGATACATGTATTATATTGGAAGCTTATAAACCTATTTTTACTTTGTTGTAGATACATTACATGAAGCATCATGTATTTGAGATTACTTTTTTGGAATTGTTTATATAAATTTGTCTTGGATGTTTATCATTTTTTTCTTCAATTATTTATCTTCTTTCCCTTTTGATTATTTTGATTAATACCTCTATGCTACACTCTGATATGAGGGAATAATATCCCAATATAGACATCATAGGACCGCTCTTCTAGTTGAAATCCTCTGGTATATGGGGATGCATGGTTGAGGCTATTTTCCCTCCCAGATCGGGGCACCATTTAGTAGCATCCAGGTCAAGATGTTATAAAGTAGTATTATAGAATTTTTCTTCTCTTGAATTACTACTTTGAGTAAATAGGCATGTATTATAAAGGTATTATTATTGGTGATGATATATACCTAGGTGCTTCGAACCCACATATAGGAAAGTGAAAATTATCTTGGAATTGAAATTGTAGTTTTATAGATTTATACTATTATAGATGATTTGACTCTACCATTGGGTGATGAACATGAATTGTGATGAGAATATTTCTTTAATTAAAGATTTTATTTTATCATTGTCTAATGAGATGAGGTTATAAATATTAGGCATAATTTAAGGCACCTTAAATTATTCATATTTATTGGCACTAAATTCTACTTGAAGCTGTAAATTACCATCTTAGGGTAAACTGAAGCCACCATCCAACTCAATGGATCATTTCAGGAATTCATAGGATGGGACATGAAATTTTTAGGTGTTAATGAAGGATTGAAATCCATGTTCAAGACTCGTGTTCAGCCAATATGATTTCAATTTACCCATTCTCCACAGGACACTAAACCCACTCAAGGAAGTTTCGCACAAGAAGTTTACATTTTGCGGAATACTGAAGGCCTCAAGGAACACTCTTACATGACCAATGTGACGTCAAACATACCATTTCACACTCCCAAAGGAAAAAATTAAAAATATTTCCTCTTTCAAGATGTAAATATTACATACCGTTTATAAAGGTTTCCTCTGTAGATTGGAAGATACCCCCCCCCCCCTTTTCAAGCTGATCCTCTAGAAGTCGAACCATCGCTCTATAGAACATAAGGCCGATCATCTGTGACATTGAAAAACAAATGGAAACCTCAAGTTAGAGATATTTCATGATAGGTTTCTTGTGGTACGTCCCTCAAGTGAGCCCACATTTGTGTAATTATCACCCAACAACATTCATCCCAAGTTAGGTGTGTGATGGGACCATCCCTGCACACAACCTTAACCATGCGTGCAACACTCCAATGATGGGCGCAAGCTGACATTGTTCTCAATAATACTATCTTTCAAAACCCCATTAATTAATGCTCCATGTATTACCTTTATGTCAATGAACCATGTATGATAACTACTTGCACTCAACACTCACACCTTCTGTGCACCTCTTACGCAGAACACTTTAGGAATGCACACAACAACTTTATTGTCCCTCATGAGTCTTCCCCTATTCACTAAATTTCCCTAAATTATGATTCATAGTATAGGTATGATAATCCCATTTTTTTCTAATATTAGGGATTTTAATTTAGACCTCATGATGTACCACTCCTCCACATTTTCCCAACCTAGCATTGCAGATTTCATTACCCTCTCAAGAGTGAATGAGATACAGTTATGAAATCCCAAGGGGTATGGAGTGAGTTACTCATGTCCAAGATGCATGATGTAAAACTACATAGAACCAACACCCTCAACACATGATGTAGAAATATGGTCTCAACCTATGCATAAATTGTTGAATATACTGTGTATTAGTGACTGGGAATAAGGTATTCCCTATGAAGAATGAGATCCACCTCACATGGAAAGAAATCCTCCCCTTAGTAATGAAATACTATTGGGAATTACTCATGGGGTAGTTCACTATCTTTTATTTTAGGAGGCACACTCTTTATCCTCTTCACCACTTCCCGAGACAAATCCAGATAGATTAAAAAATATGACTATCCCACTTACCAAAATTAAAAGAGCAGACGAGCACACTCAAATCCCTCTCCCCCTCACATTGGGATTAGGAACATCATCAACCATTAGGAAATGTGGATCGTGTGATATTAATGTCTTCTACTACCTCTTATTTATCTCACAGATCATGAATCATGAGGCCTTAAAGGTTAGCAGAAATCTTGAAATACACACAATCCCAAACCTCAACAGGGTCCTCCCCATAGACAGAAGTCCCCAACCTTCAACCAAATAGGAACCTACAATGTGTAATCCCCAACCACATTCTATCCCTCCAACTTGGAAGCCTCCCGGCATAAGCACGAACCACATGATACTTTTCTATGGGCCTCCTCCTCAGGTATAATCACCAATACACTTCAAGAACAATGCATGATTTAATTCACAACCAACTGAGATATATAGGAAGTCTCTATGTGGTCAAAACTAATACCCCCATCACCCCATCCACATCCATCATGATCTTTACCCTAGCTAAAAAATCCCTATCAAATTATGCCACTCACCTAGGAATCTACAATATTTATGACCCATACACCATATTTCTTCTTTTAGAGTCACCCTATGAAGCTCCCATGCATAAGCCCCACTGAATCCAACCAAAATAAATCATCTTGCAATGGGAAGATATTATGCATAATACCCACACCATACGCAAAACTAAAATGGTTTTGATCTATGTCTTCTAAATAGGGTATGTATAATTCTCTCTAAGGATTAATAAAATTCAATAATAAACCTTATTTACACCCTCATAGCGGTAAACCTCTATGATCCATCTTTATTGGTGTAAAAATCAGCCTCCACAGTGTGACATCATTCCTTTATGTGATGCGCCTTCTCAATATGGCTCCATGGTGTGTCTTGATCCTTCCATTAGTAAACCTTACAATCCTCCCATATAGGGATATATCTCCATCATCCACCTCTACTGGGCATCCTAATCATCATCCTATCTTTCTCACAATATGTTAAACCTACGACTTGACTCACAGTGGTACCCAATGCTAATTTCGGATAAATGAGTCGAAATAATTGAATGATAAGACTTTGGAAATAGATAACATGCGATCGAAAAGGGATTCCTAAGGTTTCTCACCTATTATGTCTCCAGGGGATTCCATCCTATGAGGAAGAATAAATGTGAAAAATGTTCCCAACATCCATACCTTCAAACTATGCCCAATGAGACTACTCTTATTTCTGAAGGTTACTACTCTGTCAAGACCCATTGGAATGTATAGACAGAAGCATCGTAATTAACTAGCATCTAAAAATAGATGGAACATGGAATGAGTTCCATGAACATACTTAACTACATAAGTGGGACTCGGACAAGGAGAATAATTCCATGGAGAAATCAATTTAAGGAGGAACTGATATTCCATCATCCTATTTTGATCATTGAGAGTACATCATTGATGAAATTGATGAATGTCTCCTATATTTGGAATGTGGGAATGTGGGGTAGTAGGAGAAACTAGTGCACAAAACCTTATGCGGACATGCCCAAGTGAGAGTTTTGGTAACAGAAGTGGTGAAACCAACCTGATGATTGTGTCCATTAACCATAACTATTGGCCATTATGGTAATTAGATAATGGATTGTACTCAGACACTTCTAATGTCAGGCCACCAGCTAAAATGGGGAACCCAACATCAAAATCTTCATCTCAACATGGGGACTAGTATCATTTCAGAAATCAGTAGACTCGTATATCATCAGATCCTACTATCTTGTCCCAGGGATCACTAAAACAAGTGTCTCCAGCATGGAACTCAGTAGAAATTGGTTTGGTAAAACATTGAGCACTCCGTTTTGCAACATTATCAATGTCTATCTATCTCTCCATTAATGGAAGATTGGAAAATATTGGGGAATTAGCCATTATTTTTCCTACATCCATATTTTTAGATAAATCTTTCTACTTTGTAGGATCTAAGATATCAGAAATAAATTACCGAACACCCTTAGGATAATGGGTAGGAGAAATGTCAATATGATGATCACATGTGATAATAACCTCTCCATTTCATTAGCCAAGACTAATGCTACCAGGAATCTAAACCTCATCTCAACCTCGGAGATCATTTAGAGGAGTGTCATAGAAACCCACATATGATGATACAAGTAGGAGGGAGTTATAAACATGGGGGATATTTACCTCCATGACCTATATTTTTCTTGCGCTTCCCTGAAACCACCCTCCCTAATGGATGTGCATGGAACCACTACTCCCAACTCTAATGAATAACTTATTTTAGAGACTATCCCCAGAGTGATCCTTCAATTTTCTTCTATACACGTGGATACTCAAGTATTCCTAGCTATGAATAATTCCATGAAGATACTAAGGAGGGATACCACTTGGCCTCATTAATGCCAGTAATAGAAATTCCCCCATTTCAAGGAGCGGGTTGAATATACCCCACCTTGTCATCCCTAGTATGAATGAACTGATTCCAATTTTGGGACAAATATCAAGAGGATGCTTGACATTGAGAATCAAATTCCATAGCACCAGTGGCGCTTGAAACCACAGGAGAATCCTATCAGTTACCTTATATTGCAGATTAGGTATCCCCAACATCCTGTTGGGATTAGAACCCCAGCCACCCTACATGAAGGGTGGGTTGATGCTATTAGCCGATGATATCACCAACAACCATTTTAGACAAGTCCGTGGTGATGATGTTCAGTAAATATGTCCTCTCCATACTATCACCAACTAGAGTGGATCTTTTCCCTTCTCTAAGACTCAACATGGAGGTCCTCCACATGATTCCAACCACGGTCAATGTGGAGGAACACCCGACATCATCAACATCCAACACAAAGGTCCTCCCCATTATTATTGTTCTTAATATGGAGGTCCTCCCCGTGTAATAGAAAGTAAGCATTAATGATGTCCTCATGTAATTACCATATCAACTGAAGGCCTTCCCCATATAACCACGGACCAACATGGAGCCCCCTCATGCATTAGACAACAAGCATAGAGGTGCTCCCCATGTTTCTACAATATCATGACGAAGTCCTCCCCTCTAAATCAAAAACCCATACGAAGGTCCTCGGTATAAAACCGTCATCCAACATAGAGGTCCTCCCCATGAAATAGAAAACCAGTACGGAGGCCCTCCCCATGTTTCCAATAGCCACATTAGATGTCCTTCTTCCATGTTTATCCCCCAACATAGAGGTCCACCCTGTATCATGAATGATCATTGTAAAGGTCCTCATTTCACATGAATGCAACAATGTGGAGGCCCTCCCAAGTCTTAAAATCAACATGGAGGTCCAACCCATGTTCCCACTGACCAATGTAGATATCCTACCTACTACGACAACACCCGAAGCATACATCCGACCCATTCTGAAAAATTACATTCCTTGAAGAACTGTCTCTGGGAAAAAGGATGATCCTCCACCACCAAAGGTAAAACTATGGGAAGCCCCAATTCATTTGTAATACCATTATATTATAAGATTCTAATGTAGAATTTTACCCAAAGATGGAAACTTAACCCTAGTAATCTACATTAGAGTCTAGGGTAGGATCCCATAATGTGATATTCATCATCAACGAAGGTAAGATACAAAAAATCCATTAATCCATTAATCCCTTAATAGGTACATGCAGGTAGAGGAATATTTCGCTTCTTTCCATGGTCTTGTAGGGTATCCATATCTTTCATCATTATTTTCACTCTCTAAGTATACTTGTGATTAGGGAGTGTTATTATGGGATTTGATAGAAAATGAGAATCCTTTATAACCACAGATTACCTCCACTTCCCTCACACATGAGGCGGTGGTAAACACCCAATCATACAGGGACACAATGATATAATTGGATCTATCCTTGAGAGATGACCCGACATGTAGTGATCATTCGGATCACCCAACGACTCCTCCATCTACCAGTTCACTGCCTGACTGATTCAAACCACTGGAACGACAAGTTTCTCATCCAACACTGATTGATTCTTTGTCCAAACAAGAGACAAGACCCTTCTACGAAAAAGGAATCTTTTGGGACGCTCTTGCCACCACTCATTTGATGGTGGTGTTTTGGCTAAATGTGGTTCTAAACTTTGACATCCTAGAGTCTATAAACAAAAACAAGGTCACATATTTCTTCCAGACCATTTGGGTGACATTTTTTTTCCGCCAAGATCTCAAGTATGTATACCCAAAGAGTTGGGAACCTTTTTATGTCATCGATCATAAATGTCTCATGGTCATGTTGGTATCACTTTGAGTGGCTTACCACCCTTCATCACACATCTACCACTGGATCCACCAACAAAGATGCATCTAGAGCTTCAAATCCATGGATTTATTGAAGATACATCCTTTCATGTACAGATTCATGGATTGGAATAATATGATTCTCTCCACTTCAGTCCCATCTTGCGTTAGCCAGATCAACCTAGTTATGTCATGGATATGACCCTAGGTACTATCAAGTTGAACATGGTCGTACCTAACATAAATTATATGGATGGGAGTACTAGTTCATAATATGATAATGATAACCCCCTTGGGGTAGCATAGTATCCATTGGACCATACATGTGTTTTCAATCACCTGGCATCAATGAATCCTCTGCATCATTGCCTACTGGTCGGAACCTCAATAAGGAAAAAGGACCTCTCGATCCCTCTGGTCCATATGATGATTCCATAAATACAAAGTATGATAATAAATTTCCTCCCAATGTCATAATATTTAGGATCAAAATAATATAATTAATGAAGTCATTAAAAATCAAGTGCTCAGATTACAACATCCCTTAATAGGACCACCTTCCTCCACCACTAGAGATTTAGGGGCATCCACAATTCCTTCTTGTCCAGGCCCCCCTATCGATCCCACAGATCACGATAGGGTAAAAACTCGAGTTCATTTTAAAATGAACTTGCTATGAATTTCCAAATTTTAAAAATCTACTAGATCAATGTGATAATATTCATCATGATCCAGATTAATCTTCTCCACAAGAATCTACATGAGTATCTCCTCATGACCCTCCATGAGATATTGAGCCTACCTATGGTATTGATGATCATGTTGGTGCACTGAGGGTTAGAGATCCCATCTTGTATAAGAACCCATACTATGATGATTTGATAGATGATTGTAATGCTCACCTAGAAGAAATCGATATGTGTCATGTTGAATTACCCCCTGATGGAAGGTCGTGCATGGCTTGAGTAGATGATTTTTGAGAACCCCCAGATTTTTGGGAATCTAACCCTAACCCCCTTCAATTAGATGGGAATCCCAATGTTTCATCTGAACAAATTTATTTTAAGGTACATGCCCATGTTTGGATATCTAGAAAAGAAATAAGTTATTTTGGATTAATGATTTGTATAGAAGTTGGAAGAGCATGGTTTTATCTAGCATAACCAGTTACCTATTGGGTCCATCATAGGTTGAGAGGACCTATGTGGGAAGTTTATTTACCAGTTTAGTTCCACCACTCACAAGACAAGTATTGGAGACCTCTCCAAGTGTAAGAAACAACCAGATGAGCACATCGTTGACTTTGTTCTCAATGTAAGGGCCTCATGTTTTAACTTGATATGTCACTAAACTAAGAGTATCTACTGATAACGTGTATTGGGAATGTCAAGACTGGTCTGGTCCACTCCCTCCTCACTAAAAAAATCATTGGTGTATTTTGAGACATCTCTAATAATCCACTGTGCCTAGATGAAGCATTGTGGCTGGCTAAGAAAGAACATCCATTTCATTTTTCAGATCATACAAGAAGCAATTACAAAAAAGAGAATAACACTACAGTATAGGTGGATTACCAAGATACATTAGAGTTTTTACTGACAAATCCTCCCTGGGAATAGCCTCACCATGTACAACATCCTTATCAAACTCAGCCTCACTGAGTGCAGAATCGGAAGGCGGCTCCTCACTAAGAGAAGCCACCTAGATGATATAATATGGCTCCAATACCTCATCGGGATATGGATATCCGTCAGGGTAAAGCTCTAAGAGAACAATTTTAGGAAATGAGAAACTAGGAATACTCTTTCAAGGATGTTCATGTTTCAAGTTATTTTTAGAGTTACTTAGTTAAAGGGGTTGTAAAAATACAATAATTTAGGAATCCCCATGAAGCTGAACTCTCTGATCATCCTTACTACTACCCCTACCACATGATCCTTGTAAATACCAAAAAACAATGCTATTTGTTCGTGGAATGGATTTATAACCAAGTGTAAAATAGTGTTGTTATGTTGGGTCATGTCCCCGCATAGGTGACATGTGCCTCGACCAGGCTTAATAGCGAAAACATGGGTGAATGACAGTACGTTTCCAATTGCGAAGCCCAGAAGTTTGATGAATGGTTGGCTATTAGGGAAGTTCCTCATGTACATAGTGTCATCTATTCCCACATCAGCCATAACAAGTATCCTAATGTCATAATTTCTTCTCCTTATGATTCTTTTTCATTAAATTTAGAACCTTTTATGGTTTAAGATAGGAAACACTGATGGAACAAACTAATTACAAGCCATCTTTCGGTGCAGAAGACTTCCCAAACTATTATATTTCATTTATCTAGAGATAGGAATCACTCTAAGAGTCCATAAATCACGGGAATAATCATGTGTCCATGGTTGGAATAATTCTTACATAGATACCATTGAGCTGGAAGACCCCTACATGTTCCCTGGTGATGAGGAACATCAGGCACACCCTCCGAGTGTCTCTAGTGGATATCATCACAGAATGAGTCATGGACTTGAAAACCATCAGAATTCTCAATCCAATGTTCTATTACAAGTTTTCGATGCTACTAAGACTAGACAGAAGGTTTTTCATAGATATCAGTTTCCCCAATCTTTCAAGCCCATTCGGTCCGACTCACCACCACCACTGACCGTGCTACTTGACCCAAAAAAATAGACATGGCCACATAGTGATAATCCACTTCTAGCTAAACCCAATCCTCATATAGATAAAAGTCATCTGTTAGCAGTTCTGGGTTTTTATATTTATGAAGATAACGACATTTCCATCACCATCCAGAATCTGGTGTTTCAACCAGTAGTTTCCCTCGTGTGTCCAAGAAAAGGGAAACCTCTTGTGGTTAGAAATATAAATCTGGAATGGAAGTTCGATGTGTTGAAAACCCACACCATAATTCTTATGAATCTATTTATCCTCTAGGTCCTTTTAATGTCACAATATATGAAATATGATATTGTAGAAACCCTTAAAATCCCCTTTCAGTTTGATATAAAGTTCGCGACTGTAGACACCCTATATTATGAGGAGGTTGAATGAGTAGTGTTCCAATACATAATCATATTATTTGATGAATATTAGGGCTACCAAATGTTGGGTAACATCCACCAACTTTACTTAAAAGACTTGTTCAACGGCATGGTGGTTCATCTCTATCAGTTCGACACGTGTTCTAGGGTCAATTTCATCCCGATCCACACACTCCGCAAACTAGGATTGATAGAAGAAAATATAATTCCCTCTGACTTGATGATTCTGGGACATGACATGATCGATCAAATAAATTGTGGAAAAATTTGTTTGAAGACATAGTTCAGGGGTTTGATATAAAACATAGAGTTCATGGTTGTCTCCTAGGATACCACCTAAAATGCATTAAGGGGTAAACCCTGGATCCATCTTCATGCCATTGTTCTGTCCTCATATCACCAATTCATCATGTATGGCCCCAATAGTTTAGTAGGTATTCTCCCAATAGATGTTTCTCCATTTAAATCATGTGAATCCCTCTATAAGTATGTCAACTATTAAAAGAGAAAGGACATGCAGGTTCATACTAATGAGGTTGAGCATACCATAATTGCAGCCAGCTCCGGGAGAGATTTGGATGATGTATTCATTCTACAAATTCAACAGTTAGAGGCTATGATTTCAAATGTGGGGAAATAATTTTTCATCTATAGGAGGAAATGGAATGGAATCCCTAAGTACATAGAATTTCATAAGATTACATAGTAATCATGTAGCGGCCCGAAATTTTTGAATAAATCCGGTTTCCTAATTTTGTGGGTTATTTTATTTTTATACTCAACAAAACAGTTTCATTTGATAACATTAGTATAATTAAAATGAGATCGTTGGGTTTTGACTGTTATATGACCATTCAGCAATATAGCAGCTGGAACTAAACGTTTCTATTATTGTCTCTAAATACAAGTGATCTTGGTTAATTAATATAGAATGAAGATTCGATGGCCTCATCCAGTAGTCTCAGGCCAATCGAAGCCCATTTAACGGAACTTGGGAAGGAGGTAGCAACACTGGGCTTTTATCTGGACCAAACCCAAGCCGAACTTCATCATGTGAAGCTAGAACGGAATCGCCTTCGCGAGAAGTTCAAGATAATAGAAATTACTACTCGTGCAATGTTGTTTGAGCTGCCCTCAAATTCTCTCACCTTAGCACACCTTACACTTAGGTTCTATGATGGGGTTATAAGGGGATATGTAAGGAGACCGTAACTGCCTTGTGTAATCCTTTGTTTTAAATACAATTTTTTATGTCTTCATATGATGAAGTTTATGAATTTTAAAATGTCCGGATAAATATAGTATGCATATTTTTGATGAATTTTAGAGAAAGAATATTTTAAAAAATTTTATGTAAACCTTAAATAATTAAAAATTTCTAATTATTTAAAAAAAGGGTCTTCTACAATTATGTTCAGTACGAAATTTAGAGTCTAATAAGATTAAATTAATTTTTTAGGAATAGAAAATTATGAATAGTGATTTTATGCTTAGGATTAGTAATGTGACCAAATGGATTAGTAATCTCACTTAAATAAATTATTAATATAATCTAGGCACCTTAATTATGTAATTTGATTCAATAAAATGGTTAAATTACGGTTTCATAAATTATTAGTCAAGTATTAGTTTTTTCGGGTGAATAGTGTTTTTTTAAATCAAAATCAAATTAAAAATATTTAGAAAACTATTTTTATAAAATGGACTTTATTTTTGAATTCAGAACATCGATATTATGCTATGGTAATTTTTGGGGATTTTTCTGAAAAAAATGAATTTTCAGTGAATAGTGTATTTATTTAAAAATTAAATTTAAAATATTGAGAAAATTATTTTTATAAAATGGAGTTCATTTTTGAAATTAGAGCATCGATATTTGGTTAAGGTGAAATTTTGCGATTTTTCTGAGAAAGTTAAATTTTCGATGAATGGTGAAAATACAGATTTTAAGTTACGGGTGTTTAATGACATCATTAGATGATGTATTAAGTATGTAATCAATATGGTAGAATTATGAATAGTAATATAAGGTATGAGGTGTCCCAAGTGGCCAATACCATGGGAAAATACCATGGTCAAGCCTATGGTTTTGCCAAAACCACCAATGAGGTGTCCCTTGGCCATTAATGGCTTATCCCCTCACTTTCCTTATAAATACCCACCCTTACCTCCTTTATTTTTCACTCCCAACTCTAACCCAACGAAGTTCTGGCCTCATTACCTCTCAAGGAGTCCTCCCAAGGTGCCCCAAGCCCTCAAGGTCCCAACCATTGAGTTTTAAGAGTTATGTTTAAGGTAAGTGATCCCACCTCTCTCTTTCTTTTCAAGTAATCTCTTTTATGTCATTTCTTTTATGGTCCATTCTCTTATGTTGAAGGATGATCTTATATATTCCTCTTACTTCCCTTTTCATGTTAATATGATGAGTGATCCCCTATTTCTCTCATCAATTCATTTTAAGAATGTTTAAGTGACGTCGTTAGGCTGCCGAATTTTTAAGGGAATCTTTCTCCTTTCTCATGTTTATAAAGTTCTAATTTAATGTCAAGTCATTCAAGTTCTTTTTTATTATGTTGGGGTATTATATATATATATATAATACTAATCTTTTATTTTCATATGATTAGGGATCCTATTTGATCTCTTCAATTCAGTATTTCGAAGTTTTATGTGGCGCAATTAGGCTGTCGAATTTTTAAGGGATTTTTTCACCCTTCTCGTTTTCAAGATCTATTTTCATGTCAAGTCTTTCATGTTATTATTTATTATCTTGGGTTATGATATCTATATATATCATACTGGTATTTTATATTAATATGATGAGAGACCCTATTTGACCTCATCAATTCATTTTTTTTAAGTTTTAATTGACGCCGTTAGGCTGCCGAATTTTCATAAGAGAAATCTTATTTTTGTCTTCGTCCCATGTTTTTCAATTAATATGGTATGTATTTAAAATTTCATTAACATGTTCTTATATCCATATATTCATTCCCTCTATTGTGTTATGAATCATTTATGAGTGGGTGACTCATGTCCCCTCTCTTTTCAATGTTTTCTAAAACCCTGTAAAATAGCCATTATGATGCAGATTTTTCGTCTCAAAATGTCTCTCTCTTTTTCTCGAATTCTTTTAATTTATTAAGTGAATTATAAAAGCTCTTTTTCTATAGGGGTATTAACATATATATCAAAATGTTCTATTTTAATTCTGGTATTTAAATACATGAAACCTGCTTTCCCTTTTCATGGGTTTTAAGTGACATAAAGATCATGTCTTTAAAGCAGTTTTTAGAACATTATGATTATGAAAGGAAAACCATTTATTTTATGCTATATGGGTTGTTTATGAAATTTTTGATGATGATATATGTGGATCTCGTGATAATAAATACAAATTTAAGGGTGTGCCCTGATAGCGCTCTAATGCATTGGGTAAAGACTTAATCTCTATAGAAGACCATTTTTAATGACGCCATGGTGAATAACCTTGGTAATTTTTAATGACACCTTGTCGATGGAAGTTGGTGAAACAGAAATAATTTTCAATGCTAAATGTTGTAGCCACATCTTCAAGTTATGAAATACATTATTTTTATTTTGATATGACTCATGATTTATTTCTCATGCCTTAATTTCTTTTTCATTACATTGTTGATGTATCTCAAGTTCACATGTTTAATGATTCCCTTGTTTCCCTTACTAGACCTTCTGCTCACCCTTTCTTTTGATGTATTTCCCCAGGTTATGAGATGAAGTAATGAACCTAGGATGAAAATAAAGAGAATACTTTCAATTGATTAAGAAGGATATTTTATGTTTTCATGTTTTAAGTTACTGGTTTCCAAGACACTAAACCTTAAAGATCCTCGGTTTTGTAAAATGTAATGAAAAGTTATGTTATAAAAAGGCGGGATGCCATAGTTGGTATCAAAGGATGGTTAATTATTGGTGGAAATTAGGATCTGAAAACTCTAGGAAGAACCATATAGAAAATTTTAAATATAGGAAATCTTTCAGGTATTTTGGTGACTATTGAGTAAGTGATTGCCAAGAAAATACATCCATGTCTGGATACGAGCAGGTAGAGGTGGCTCTAGCACAGATGTACATAGGGATAAAACCCGAAAACACCGCTTTGAGAAAGACTCAAATGGGAACTAGTACATGACAATGGGCCTTTCTGCACTCTTGGTTACGACACTCCCAGGGGATATGCTTTGGTAAATTCATAAGATTAGTATGAACCATTATTAAAGGAACAAAGATAAAATAAAATAAAGATTCACATAAGAATATATGATCAAGGATAACTGTTATTGAAACTTAGGGGATCACAATTTAGGGTATACTTTCCATCTACAATTTTATCCTTCTATGCTTAAAGTTTTCTTTTAATGATTATTGGCTAAGTATTTAAGCCCCCCTAATTATACGTTCTTTTCTTAGTTAATTGCTGGAAATGGAAGAGTATGTCCCAACAACCAATGTGATATGAAATGTGACAATTTACCTATTAATGTGACAGAGATGACGAATGATCAAGTTGAACATATTGTGATTATTCTAAACCAGCTATCAAAAATCACAATTAATAATTGGTACCTAGTTGAATGCCCAAATTCATCAAGGAAGAAGAAGCCAAAGTCTCAAGGATTTTCATCTGATAAAGTTTATAAGGGAAAGAAGACCCAATTTATTTTGTGAAAAAAGTGTGGGAAGAGGCACCATGGAGAATGTCACAACGGAACTGGGAGATGTTTTATGTGTGGGAAGATAGGGTATAAAGTAGCCAATTTCTTTAAAAAAATGGATAATGTGATGAATGGAGATAAGGTTCGATCTAATGTACCTTATACATTTCGATGTCGTAAATTTGGACAAGTTATACATTATCCAAGGCAATGATCTCTTGGAATGGATGGGAAGAATGATGAGCATCAATAATCTTCGAGGACAAGGGAACAATGAAAGTCCTATGCTGAGATGGATCATGATTACAAAAGTACATGTAACTTCTTCGCAATAATTGTCTATGTCATTTTGTATTTTAGTTCGTACTCTATGAGCATATCTTTTATGTTTTCTAAGATCATCGATTCACTACCTAAGATGATTTTATATCATCATGTAAAACATATATTGTTATGTACCACATGTTGATGTAGTTAAGTAGTTCTTCTTAAAAAAAAGGTGATAAGGGGATTAAAAGATGATTATTATTTTGGAAGACGTTCACTATTTTGGGAACCCTATTGGGTCGAGGTAAATAGATTACTAAGGTATTTTTTTTTGAGGAGTAAAGGATGACTTATATTTTGAAGAATTGATGAATTTAAGGCGAACTTATAGTAATTTAGGTTACATATGGAAATGATTAACCTATCTTGGGGAAAATGTGATTAGGTTAGTTACTTTTGTTATAAGAAGATAAGGGTGGTTGATGTTGTTTTGAGATGAATGATAAAGTCTATCATGGAAGAATATGTTATGAGATCATTATTATAATTGGGTTTCAATCTTAGTTTGGTTTATTTTGAGGAATTTTAAGGATAGTTATTTATGGAATTGTCTATGATGAACTTTGGGTAGTACCATGAAACTTTGAAGATTTAAAAGTAGTTTCCCTTCCTATGGGATTATTTCTTTTTAAAGAGTTGTTTTATCCTACCCTTTATATTTTTGGGATAATGTTTAAAGATAGAAGAAATTGATAGTTAATATTTTGTGGATTACGTGACTCACAAGAAGTTGATTCTTGTGTTTTGATGAGACCAAGTGTTTTTGAATGCTCATCGATTGGAGAAAATATTATTTTTGGTAGAAACTTATTAAAGGATGAAACTCTACTTGAAGGTAAATATATTTCCTTGTGTTTTATTCTATATAGTAAATGAATTACTTAAAATTATGAAAAAGAACGTAAAACAAAAACGTTGTTGGTTTACGTTTCCTACTAGGTAATAAAAGACCGTTTACACACATCATAAGTTTGTAATTTTCTTATGGTTAACTTTCTTCTAATCATGTTTTTTATCACTCTGTCTTAGAACTTGACCCTTTGTTTTCTCCTCTATTTCCATGTTTTTCTACATGGAATCCTAGTGTGGGTTAACTCGGGTGACCTTTTTTACTTCCCTTTATTTATTTTAAAGTAATATTTTTACTTAATCCTTTTCCGATGTGGTACTTTCAAAGAAATTTCAAAACCCAATTTTAAAAATTGCGAGGATGCAATTTCTTAAGGGGGGAAGATTGTAACGACCCGAAATTTTGAATAAATCTTATTTCCTACTTTTGTGTGTTATTTTATTTTTATACTCAACAAAACTGTTTCATTTGATAACATGAGTATAATTAAAATGAGACCATTGGGTTTTGACTGTTATATGACCATTGGGGAATATGACCACTGGAACTAAACATTTCAATTATTGTCTCTAAGTATAAGTGATCTTGGTTAATTAATATCGAAAGAAGATTTTATAGTCTCATCCAGTATTTTCAGGTCAATCGAAGCCCATCTAACGGAACTTGGGAAGGAGGTAGCACCACTGGGCTTAACTCTAGACCAAACCCAAGACGAACATCATCACGTGAATCTAGAATGGAATCGTCTTCACAAGAAGTTCAAACTGATAGAAATCACTACTCGTGAAATGTTGGTTGAACCACCCTCAGATTCTCTCACCTTACCACACCCTACACTTAGGTCCTATGCGAGGGTTATAAGGG
The DNA here is from genome assembly GCA_963277665.1 of Viscum album. NCBI lineage: Eukaryota > Viridiplantae > Streptophyta > Magnoliopsida > Santalales > Viscaceae > Viscum > Viscum album. The sequence continues at coordinate 522,243,556 of OY728141.1, forward strand.
GATATATAAGGAGACCGTAACTGCCTTGTGTAATCCTTTGTTTTAAATAATAATTTTGATTTCATCTTATGATGAAGTTTATGAATTTTCAAATGTCCGGATAAATATAGTATGAACATTTTTGATGAATTTTAGAGAAAGAATATTTTAAAAATGTTTTTGTAAACCTTAAATAATTAAAAATGTGTAATGATTTTCAAAAAATGGTCTTCTATAATTATGTTCAGTACAAAATTTAGTGTTTAATAAGATCAACTGAATTTTTGATGAATAGTAAACTATGAATAGTGATTTTATGCTTAGGATTAGCAATGCGACCAAAAAAATTAGTAATCTCACTTAAAGAAATTATTAATATAATCTAGGCACCTTGATTAAGTAATGTGATTCAATAAAATGGTTAAATAACAGTTTCATTTATTATTATTCATGTATTAGTTTTTCTGGGTGATTAGTGTTTTTTAATTAAAAATTAAATCAAAATTATTTAGAAAATTATTTTTATAAAATGGACTTTATTTTTGAATTCAGAACATCGAAATTATGCTATGGTAATTTTTGGGCATTTTTCTGAAAAAATTGAATTTTCGTGAATAGTGTATTTATTTAAAAATTAAATTAAAAATATTTAGAATTTTTTTTATAAAATGTATTTCATTTTTGAAATCAGAGCATCGATATTTTGTTAAGGTGAAATTTTGGGATTTTTCTGAGAAAGTTGCATTTTTGATGAATAGTGAAAATACAGTTTTTAAGTTACAGGTTTTTAATGACATCATTAAATGATATATTAAGTATGAAATTAATATGGCGACTTATGAATAGTAAGATAAGGTATGAGGTGTCCCAAGTGGCTAATACCATGGGCAAATACCATGGGCAAGCCCATGGTTTTGCCAAAACCACCAATGGGGTGTCCCTTGGCCATTAATGCCTTGTCCCCTCACTTTCCCTATAAATACCCACCCTTACCTCCTTTAGTTTTCACTCCCAAATCTCCCCCAACTAAGATCTGGTCTCATTACCTCCCAAGGAGTCATCCCCAGGTGCCCCAAGCCCTCAAGGTCCCATCCTTTGAGCTTTAAGAGTTACGTTTAAGGTAAGGGATCCTACCTCTCTCTTTCTTTTCAAGTAATCTATTTTATGTCATTTCTTTTATGATACATGATCTTATGTTGGAGGATGATATTTTATATTCATATTACTAAAATTTTCATTTTCATATGATGAGAGACCCCCTCTTTCTCTCATTAATTAGTTTTAAGAAAGTTCAAGTGACGCGGTTAGGCTACCGAATTTTTAGGGGATTCTTTCACCTTTCTCATTTTTTTTAAAGTTCTACTTTGTTTCAAGTCTTTCAAGTTCCTTTTTTTGTTGTGGTATGATATCTATATCTATCATACTGATATTTTAAGTTCATATGATGAGAGACCCTATTTTATCTCTACAATTCAGTGTTTTTAAGTTTTAAGTGGCGTAGTTAGGCTACCAAATTTTTAATGGATTCTTTCACCCTTCTCATTTTCAAGATCTATTTTCATTTCAAGTCTTTAATGTTCTTTTTTATTATGTTGGGGTATGATCTCAATATGTATCACACTGATATTTTATTTTCATATGATTATATACCCTATTTGACCTCATCAATTCATTTTCTTGAAGTTTTAAGTGACGCTATTAGGCTGCCGAATTTTCATAAGAGAAATCTTATTTTTGTCTTCCTTCCATGTTTTTCAATTCATATTGTATGTCTTTCAAATTTAATTACCTTGTTCTTATATCCATTATATTATTTCCCTCTACTGTGTTATGAATCATTTATGAGTGGGTGACTCATTTCCCCTCTCTTTTCAATGTTTTCTAAAACCCTGTAACATAGCCGTTATGCTGCAGAATTTTCATCTCAAAATGTCTATCTCTATTTCTCAAATTCTTTTAATTTTTTAAGTGAATACTCAAAGATATTTTTCTACAGTTATATTCACATATATATCAAAATGTTCTGTTTAAATTCTGGGATTTACATACACGAAACCCGCTTTCCTTTTTCGTGGGTTTAAAGTGACATAAAGATCATGTCTTTAAAGAAGTTTTTAAAACGTTATGTTTAAGAAAGGAAACCCATTTGTTTTATGATATATGGGTTGTTTATGAAATGTTTGATGATTATATATGTGTATCACATGATAATAATGACAAATTTAAGGGTGTTCCATGATAGTGCTTCCATGCATTGGGTAAAGACTAAATCTCTAGAGATGACCATTTTTAGTGACGCCTTCGTGAATAAGCTTGGTAATTTTTAATCACACCTTGGGGATGGACCTTGGTGAAACAGAAATGATTTTCAATGATAAATGTTGTAGCCACATCTTCATGTTATGAAATACATTATTTTTATTATGATATGCCTCATGATTTCTTTCTCATGCCTTAAAGTTCTTTTTCATGACATTGTTGATGTATCTCAAGTTGACATGTTAAATGTTTCCATTGTTTCCCTTACGGGGCCTTCTGCTCACCTTTTATTTTGATGTATTTACCCAGGTTATGAGATTCAATAATGAACCTAGTATGAACAAAAGGATAAGCCTTTCAAATTTTTAAGAAATATGTTTTATGTTTTCATGTTTTAAGTTCCTGGTTTCCAAGACACTACACATTAAAGATCCTCAGTTTTGTAAAATGTAATGAAAAGTTATGTTATAAAAAGGCGGGATGCCATAAATCATATATCGGTCAGAAACAGGTAATAATGGAAACCCCTACCCCTATAATTTACCATGATGTTCACCCCATGTATATAATTTTATGTCACACATTTTTTATCTTATATGGGATAAATAGACATAAGTCGACCCTCCACTATTTTTTTGACATCACGAATAGACCCCAAGATTAAAGACCTGGTGTAATTGGAATGAAATCTTATGTTTTCATGATTTTAGTAGGTAAAGGGTCCCTTAGTTATGAATCTACATCCTCCCATGTGGAAACCAATGTTACCCCCAAAATTAGTTAGTTTGGATGAACCATCTTCACCCACTGTTTCACCAACCTCTTATAATGAAGAGGATTTGGAATATGCTCATCCCACATTTGGATAGGGCGTCTCCATCACCATCGATGACTTGGATTAGAAGAACCATGGTTCTGAAGAAGAAAAAAGTAAAACACTGATCTGTGAATCCATTCCTCCATAGGAACAACAATATAATGTAGATTTACTAAAGTGGCATCAAGATTTTTTCCCTCGAGTTATGAAGAGATTCCATGACTACACCCTTAGGTTTCTATACACCGTATTGGTCCTCAAGTGAATCATCATGGTTTCAAGCATCCTCTTTGGAAATACACCCTTCTCATGGTTCTATTATTAGGGAGAATATGATAAGCTCATAAAAACTAAATTCTTCAAGGATGTTCAGTACCCAAAGTGGATAGAAAACATCCTTACGGTCAGGAAGAAAAAGAGGATAATTGGAGTTTATATCAACTTATGGGATCTGAGCCTTCATTTTCTAATCGACGATTTCCCTCTTCTAGTGACATAAATATTGGTTGATGACATATATAGGTTCCAAGATATCCCTTTTTTGGAAAACTATTCTAGGTACAAACATATTTAGATGACCCCTAAAAATAATGAGCCTACCGCCTTCATGGTGTTGCAAGTTCCATTATATTATCAAGTAATTCCATTCAGTCTAATGAATGAAGGTGTATCATATCAGTGATTCATGAGCCACATATTTAAACCGACATTTTAAAGACTAGTGTAAAGCTACATAGATGATTTGGTGTTAAAATCCCACTGATGTTATGACCATATCATAGATCTAGAGAATGTTTTGATCTTCCATCGCCCATGGAATTTGTGATGAACCACTTGAAGTGTGACTTCTAGGTTCCCTATGTGAAGGCACTTTTATATTTCGTTGATATAGAGGCTTTGATATCAACATTGTAAAGATCAAGGCTATCAGCCATATGTCTCCTCTAAGAAACCTCCAGGAGTTGAGAGGCCTTCATGGACACTTATCCTACATTCATTTATTTATTGAGAATATAGTTGGAAAGGGTAATACACTATATATGATCATCAATAAAGGCACCATCTACCAATGTGATGAAGAGTTCATGACTTCATTTGGGAAAATCAAGTAGTATATACTACAACCATCAGTTCTGATTCCACCCGTCTCATGGAAGCCTCTATTCCTCTACAACACCACCCTGGAATTATCCCAATCTTCCCTCATTGATAAAAAGAAAACTTAATGGATATATACTAGTCTATACTATCTTAGTTACATTATCCTCAACATGGAGTCTAGATACTCTCCAATCTAAAAGTGCTTCCTCAAACAGGTATTTACAGTGTAGATGTTGAGGCACTGCCTACGACATCATGAGATAAATTTGGTGCCATTTGTGGATCTGATAAAGTATTTATTGAATCACCAAATATTGGTAGGATGAATAGAATGTTTGGACCAAATTATTCAGTAGTTCAATACTTGGTTCATCTTGTAGAATGTAGTCAAGGGTCAAGCGATAGAAAAAATTCTGGCCACCTGGCCAACACCTGTGAAATCACCTATAGATGTTTATTTCCTAGAAGATTCCATCCTTTTTGTAGATAAATCAATTCCAAGTTGGAATATAAATTATTATGGTTACTCATGGAGCTAAACAGGTAGAAGTCTATAAAATCTTAAGCTAAAAAGAGTCATCATGGGGATCATCTTCATCACTCTGATATAGACTATCCCACCCTAGTTATTCCTGATATAAAAAGGTTGCACCAACAATGAGATATAGTATCAGGATCTCATTACTGGTATCATGATGGCCCTAAAGATTGATATACCCCTATTTCATGTTATGGGATAATCTGAGATAAACATCATGGAAATCAATGGTGACTATATTTTTTTGAAGCCTGAGATAGTTCCCTTTCTAGAGAACACTCTCTAGTTGATGGCCCAGTTCCCTTATCATCTAGAGGTGACCCATGTCCCTCGGTCACATAATGGTTGAGATGATTCCCTGGATGACCTAGATGCATCTCTTACAATTTATAACCAGGATTATATATTTATTCATGTAGCACATTGATGGGTTTTCGATCCATTCCCTTCAGATGATTCCGAAGACTAGTCAGTAAAACAGCTAACTACTGGTGCTTTCACATCAAGTCCTCTAGATCCCCCCCACAGTGCTGATTGGAAAACTACATTCATTGAGTATCTCCAGAATGACACTCTACATCTAGACCAATAAAAATATGATTGAATTCATCTAATCATAGTGTTGTTCATCCTGTAGAGTGGTCCCAACCTTGAAAATAACTCTACCAATATGGGTTTTATGGAATTATCCTTCATTGGATTAAAGGAGTAAAGATTTATCAGGATATCTATGAAGTCCATGTCGGGTAATGTGGTTCAAATCTAGCACAACTAAAACTCTCTCACTAAATTTGATGGCTCAGATAATAATGGCCCCCATGGTCTATGATTACATTGATTTTTTCAATAGGTTCCACACATGTCAAATTCATGCTAAATTTTTTGCATCAATCACCCAAACTCCTCCGTACAATATTGTATTCCTGGCCCATTTTAGTCTGGGGTATCAATGTTGTGGGAATGTATCTACCAATGAAATATCATTAATGTAGTTTTATTTTGATTAGGAATGATTGTTTTCCATGTGGGTAGAAGTGATTCCTATCAAATAAGTCAAGGCCCGATCAACTGGTGAATTCGTAAGCTCCATCATCTTCCATCGTTTTGGAGTCCCTCAAGCTATTCTCAACGAAAATGGAACCAACATTGAACCAACTACGGCAAATAAGTTGTATGCTATGTAAAATATCATTTCCAACAAAACATTGTACTACCATGTGTAAGAAAATGGGAAGATTGAGTCTTTCAAAAGATCAATATACAATATTCTGAAAAATATGGTGGTCCATAACATGAAAATTTCACTTGAAAAGATCCCCAAATATATCTAGTATTATTTGAAAACCAAAAAAAATTCCACCTATGTGACATAATATTTTATAGAATATGAAGTATAATAACTCATGCCCCTAGATATTTAGTTTTCATCACTCTGTGACACATTATATGATCCGAAGATGCCAGACATAATGGAATAAGTCTATTTAGTTGAGTTGAAATCTCTTAAAGATATCATGCTTTTTTCCTTGAATAATCTTGAGAGACACCTGACTAAGATAGTGAGGGTTCTCAACAAGAAGTTTTTTCTTCTCTCCTTCCAATAGGGTCTCACGATATTGGATCTCATAATGTCGATGATACCCAAAGAGAGGCCAATAATGTTGGATTCCAAGTGAGAAGGGCCTTAAAAAATTCATAAGGTCTATCCAAATGGTGAATAATCACTGATCACTATGGATATAGAGAGTATAAATCCTCCAACATATGTCATGTTCCTCATGTTATAATTCCTATAAGGAGTTGTACACTTTTCAATAAAATGATGTTAAAATATGTTGTACCGTCCTAGTTGTATGGTGATAATTTGCATAAAAATTCACATATCTGCCACATAATGTTAAAATATGTTGTATCATCCTTGTTTCATGAAGATAAACTACATAACATTTATCTTTTCTCACACATTATGATAAAATATTTTATATCATCCTCATTTCAAGATGATAAATTGTATAACATCTCTCGTCTCTAAAGAATGATGTTTAATTGTATTGTATCGTCCTAGATACATGAAGATAAACAACATAACATTTCTCATCTATAAAAAATTACATTAAAATATGTTGTATCATCTTAGTTTCATGATGCTAAAAAAATTACATTTCTTGTATCCAAAACATGAGGTTTAACTGTTTATTATCATCATAGTTTCCCGATGATAAACTATGAAACATTTCTCATCTATTCAACATGGAGTTATACTATTCTATATCGTTATAGTTTCATAGTGATAAAATATGTAACATTAATCATCTATAAAAAATGGTATTAAAATGTTCATCCGTTGTTTGAGTTATATGAATTAAAACTACATAGACCTAGACCAAGCACTATGAATTTAAAATGTATGTGGGTGTTCTTCGAAATGTTTCATATGGTGGCGTGCCGCCTAAGGCCGTGTTCACATTTTGTTTTTCGCCCCACTAAGCTACATATATACACTTGAGAAGGTCTTTTTTCTTTTCAAAAAACTCTAAATCCTTAAACTAAGAGTCCTTAGTCCATGCATCATGTCTTTACACTATATGTCGTCCTTCTTGAGAATGTGTTGTGTGGTTGTGTACATTCCTTATCCCTCATTCAAGTTTGTGTTTTTTACTCCACCTCCCTACATGAATTTCTATGAAGCAATTACCCTCTTTGGAATGAACTCTATGAATTTAAACTGATATCTCCTATAGGATATGTTTCATGAATTTAAACTGTATATAACCAGTGTCCTAGTTGCATGGTGATAAACGATGTAAAAACCATCCTCCTGGCCGTAAAATGATAAAATTCACGACAACATAGTATTATCACTTGTGATAATATTTACCCTGAAATCGGTCATCTACCATTACATATTTCTAGAACAACATACACCTTGATTCCCATCTACACAGGTCATGTTGTGATGCCTAGATTCTACATCCTCCTCCAACCAAAATAAAAAAAAAGAATAAAAAAAATACAAATGCCCTTCTTTATGTATGTTTCTGACCAATGCATGGATTATCCTTCCTAAACTACATGGGGCTTGATTTCCATTCTTTTGGGACATGTAGTGGAACCCTTAAATTTCTTCTTTGGGTCCATCTCATTGGTAACCAAACCTTCAGACCTTTGTCCTTAATTTAGTCAAATCTATATGACTTTAAACTATATGAAATCCTCCTTGAGGATGCATATGTGATAAACGAGCCTCCTTGAACTTCATTTACTTTGTGATTATTGTGACACTATGTTACATTTATCTCTTTTGGAGTGACACACCCATGGCCCAAACTCTACGACCTTAAACTAAGAGATAATGTCCTCAACACATGATGTTAAACTATAATTGTAGCTTGAACAAATTCAGGATGCCTCACGATAACCCTGGGATTCTATATTCTCCTCACCATAAGGGATTTACCCTACCAGTGGTGGTCTCTTACTATGTTGTGTTCAATAAGTATGTGTCGATTTATTCCCATCCTTATCGGATACATAGAGATGATCAATCATTTTGTCTATGGGTCCTGCCATAAGTCTATCAGCCTTTTAGCCCCTTAGCCTTAGTTATGGTTCAAACTCCAGGACCTTAAACTATGATCTTACAGTATGAGTAACATGACTCTAATCTATCTAATATGGTCCCGGTAGTATGTCTTCAAACTGTTTGCAAAGCCCAGGTTTTTAACTCCAATCTCTGATATGCTCATTCTGCATTCCAAACATCGGGCCTTTCATGGTTCAATTTCCCATCACCATTAAAATCCAAATGGACCCTCTAATGGTGATGGTCTCATGTAATTTTTTCTCACCTCCCGTGTTGGGTCAAATCCCTAATGGATATTTGGCAGTAAATAGTAAGTCATGTTTTTCAAACATGGTCAACAGTTGATCCTATGTTTTCCCGCACCATTGATGGCTAGTAGGGTTGTGGTTCCTGTGTTTCGAACAAGGTGAATAGTAGATCTCTACTCAAAAATCACCCCTTCTTCCAAACCTTAAAATTATTGAATTAAATCCTTTCTTATCTCATATTTTCTGGTATATTTATATCATTGGTATCACACTTAACATGTGCTTCCACATGTATTGTTATCCCCTGTACCATTAATTTCTTCCCATATTGAACATGGATCACATGGGATTATGAATTATAGTAGGGTGTGTATTGATGTGGAAAAGCTTCAAATGAACCCTTATGGTCCAAAATCTCTAAACATAAACTAAGAGCTTCACTTGGAAAAGGTGATGTGACACCATGCCTCCTAAGGAATTATTTACATATGTTTGGACACCCTGTTGCACCACATATACCTATTTTGGGAAGCCTCCGTCCTTTAGGACCAAAACTATTTGACCATAAAATAGAATTTTATATTCAAGAATGACTTTAAACGACATACGACCCTCCTATAGGGATTTTTTGTGTGCTATGGGACCCTCATCCCTCATTCACATCATCATCTATCTGTTTCCTAATACTTGTGTGGTATGAAATCCACATTTGGATCACTCCATGTCACACAAATATATTGGGAATAGAAATTTCTCCAGATCGTGAAACATGACTTTAAACTATTGTCTAGATTCCATCAAGTATGACCTTAAACTACGGGAGACATCATGGTCACATGACATTATACTATGGAACACATCTTGATCACATGACATTAAACTATACCATACAACGTCCCCACTATATGACATTAAATTACATGTCAATAATCAACAGTTTCCCAATGTGAAACTGAAAAATGTTCTAGCCCCTCGCCTGAGGGGTACTTTACTGATTCTGGTCATCTACCGAATTTTTTACATTTTGTGTTGTCACTCTACATCTAAGATGATGGTCCCCTAGACGATGGATTGGATATTTGTTCAGTTACATACTCTTACACAACTTTTTTCTAAGAAACAATAGCCTAATTAAACGCGTGTTGGAATCCCTTAAAACATTTTATCACTCAATTCCTACACTTCATGTGCTCCTTATTTTTATCCTCATCCGATTACTTGTCTGAATGTATCCATAATGTAATGGTATCATGCCACTTTGTCTCACCTACCACCCTTGGTCAACGTCTTAAATGATTTTTGATGACATTTTGAGACAGATTCCATGGTTAAAACATAGTTAGCAGTCAAACCACAGTTGTTTGTCCCCATTTCTAGATAATGGTAAAAATTATGTATTTAAAAAACAGTTAGAAGTTATCCTGTATCACCATTAAATTCTCCTTGTGTTCCAGGAATTGAGTATTTTGATTCACACTCCCCACTCCCCTTTTCTCGAGTTGAATCCAACACTCCATGTGTTATCCCATTCATTCATTAGCACACATTGGGTAAGCAAGTTGGCTATTCTAGGATACATGGGCTCCATCCACATCCTCTCTCACCCTAAACACTTTTTGTGGCTAGTCATCAGTAATATACCCTGATTATTTTATAATTATTTAAATATATCATAAAACATGAACAATTATGTGCTCATCCTCTATTTATCACATCGAGAAAAAGACAAATGAGTTTAGGTATTGGTCTCTATTTGTTTCATATTTATGATTAAAGTGAAATAATGAAAAAAGTAAAGAAATATGTCTACGCAAACAAAATTTTCCAAAAGAAAGTAATCATGCAAGTAAATTCATGGAATTGGTATTCTACATACTCTACTATATCACGAGTATTGAAAAAACAACCAAAATGGATTTTCTTTAGAGATTGAGAATTTAAAATCTTACAACCTTTGGCACATTGCCTCTAAGATTTGATGCCATCTCCCAAGCTCTTCTTCCTCATCGCTAGTCGCTTGATGAAGCCCATCAAATCGTGTATGTGATCGACCCCACTCAACCTGGAGATTGGAAATTTGAGTAGTCAATAACTTCATTTTGTTATCATCCTCCTCCTATTGATCCCTTTGTTTGATGATGTCCTCTTTTTGAGTTCTAAGGAAGATATCATGGTCACACACTTTCTCATCTAGATGATGAATTTATTCATTGACTTCTAGAAGACTACAAATGACATTATATTTTTCTGGTGCCAGGTGACATCCAGATGCTGGATCCCCTCTCGCATATTTTCAATAAGGTAGTTACGAACTAGTATGTAATGATCTAGAGCATCCACCCCTTCATTTCATAGGTTTCATAGCCAATGGTTAAGGTACCCTATCCATCCCACTAATTGCTTCTCTAAAATTTGATAAATTATGAATTGAATTCCCTTACATGCCCTGAACTGAGTGATTGGATTCTATTTGGACACATCATGATTAGTGTCATCATGTTACTTAGGATCGGCATCCTCACACTCTAAAAAAGTAGCAAGTAATTCTGAATCAGGGTCCTCCTAAAGAATCCAATCGGATGATCTAGGATACAGGTTTGGAGGATGGTAGTACTCAGTAGATTCTTCCTTAGAATCCTTTCCCACACTAGCTTTAGGTTTTCCCCCACTAGTGGAATCACTTGTAGCTACAACCACCAGCTCATCTGAGGTTAAGGATGGATCAACATGAATGATCAACTATTCATGAACAATATCATCCATCATAAGAGATCGCATGGATGCCCTGCCAATATCTGTTTTTTGGGCCTCGGGACTTCCGAGTACTACATGGAATGAAATCACCTTAGTCAATCTGATTCACAAATGATAGGTATGAATTTGGTAAAGTATAGAATTACATGATCTAATCATAGTCTGGTTGAGATCTTATGTCACCAAATGGACTTCCACAATAGGATACCCTTCAACAATAGGTATTTCAATGATTCAAACTAATTCAACTTGAATCATTTGTGAAGAAGTTGTGTGGAGAAGGAAAACATATTTTTGCTCAAGCTCTATGAAAGCCCAATCATGACCAGTTTATTTGAAATCTTCTCTTACATTAGGGAGGATGAAATTAAATGATAAGATATATCAGGAACACCATCTCAATAACAATATGTTCTTTGGTGGTAATTCTAGAACATTGTCCCACATGGATGGCAAGAAGGACACGAGGTTATGAGGTTTCCACCCTAGCCACCTCAGCCAGTCAACAACTCGTTTCTTCATCCCTCAGCATGGCCCCCTGAATCTATACCACCAAACTTATTGTAACATCTTCAACCCTAGAAGGGGGAGAAAATTACACAATATCGAGGTTCTTCTTCTCTGAAAAAGATTATTTTAGTGAATCATAATGGTCAAAGGTAATAGTCAAGGCCAAATTTTAGAATTTTATGATATACTATGAGGTACTCCAGAAACTGTTATTCAAATCCCATGATCTTGAAGGATTCCCAGGGACTGCCTCCATGATATTTTGTCCCCCAATTATCCCCATAACTAGACTCATCATCCTCCTCCTATTCTTCATTATGGGTTTCTTCCTCAGGTGACCTTTCCTCTTGCTTCAACTTCTGAAAGAAGTCACCTTTACCTGTGTGTGTGGGGGATGGTCTTCATACTACCCCTATAGACATGAATAAATATCCACAATTTTTAGGTACACATGTGTTTTTTTTTAATTTTACCATGTCTTCAACCTTAGAGCACCCAAATTATAGAAACTCGATCCCACCCCCTTTATCTTCTTCCACAAGTCCTCTTTCATTGGTGAGTATCGTTGTGTTCTCCAAATGGAATAAAGGAAAGGGAAGACAATTTTAATAGTTGGATGAAAAATATACCCCAAATTATATCCTAAAGATTTTTTTGGTCCTTGGGGTGTCTTTGGGGACCCTTCCTCTCCAGGAAGTTTGGGTGAAAATACACCCTATGACATCAACAACTCTGCAGTTCCCACGAGATTTACCCTAGGTTTTTGGTTTCCCTATCAAGGAGAAGCATGTTCACCTCCCCATTACTCTAGATACACAGTTTCTAGTTCAATCCACTTAATGTGCTTCAATAGGATTGCCTCTGGATATGATGCCACCTAATTTTTGGCATATTTTTTTAATAGAAAGACATCCACATTGGCTAGTGGAAACACATTGGTTTCACCAGAACCCTTGATCATCATCATAAAACATTGTTGGAAAATGATACAAGGGTGCTTCTCTTTATGGATCCCCATGTAAACTCTCTAAAAAACCTGTTGGAGGCAACCAGAATACCTAGAGAAACAAGATTTCATGTATAAATTGTAGAGCAATTTTCTACCAATCTGAACCACTAGAACACCATTTCTGAAACATTATAGGTACTCATTTTTCTCCCACAAGACATGAATGATGTCCACCATCATGCCAACCAGATTCTTGAAAGGTTTCAATTTTATTTTCTTGTGGTTATTGATCAAATATATGACTCCAGACATGTTTAATTTCATTAGATGGATCCTTCAATGTTTAGTAGTGATGGTAACAAACCAACATCTGGAGGAAAAATGGAAATTGGGAAGTTGTATCCCCCATGGTGCATAAAAATCCAACCATGTAGGAATTAAAATGGTCCATATATCCTTAGGATCATGTTTCTTATTTATAACATAACCCAATATGTTGTATATTCTAGCCAGTATAAAATCTCCTAGATTGACCCTGTTATCGGCTTCCAGGATCCTTGCAATCCCCAACATCCCTAGGAGGACTCTGATCCTCATATACCTTGCTGGAAACGACCACCCTCTCAAGAAGATTACTAGAAAGGTAGTGTATCGAAATAACATGTCCCAACCTCTAACCATGTTGTACATCCACTTATGGTATTTAACTTCATCAGGATGAACTGGTATGAAAATACTTTTCCCTTCTATAATGACACTAGACATTGTTTTCCTAAGCATGAAATCCTCACCTAAAGGTCCTTCGTGAGGAAAAGGGTGATCCAGACATGGATAATGATATCCATTTTAGGAATTATCTATGATTTTGAGCTTCTCCTCTACCACTCCCCAGATATTTTGCATTAGGATGGGAGTCTGCTACCTATCTCCTTATGTATTCTATGGTGGCCAAAATTCTTATACTAAAACCCCTCTAGTGGGATGGCTCAAATGAAATGTATATCCCATAAGATAATTATATCATCCATTCAATTAAGGTGGAATGCGTTAAAGTATGGGGAATAGAAGCTAGGGAGATATTGAACTAACTCATGTAGTGATTAGAAATAAAACTCTGACGTCCACACCGATTCTTAAATCCTGATGCTTCATAGTGATTCGTCATATTCTGGGAACATGTAACATACCTAGTTTGGCTACACCCAATCACTTGTAATGTTTCCATCAGACCTCAAGTCCCAAAATTTATACCATTCATTTTTGTTTTCCCTGATACACCTCTAGTAGGTAGTGGCTTAATGAGGAAACACTTCCTCAACTAGATTATCCCCTATGACCATCCTGGTCCTCATATTCAGTACCTAGAAGAAGATATACCTATGATATTTGAAAAAATGTCCATAAAAATTGATTTTTAATCTTCGGAGATAATCTTCACATGTTAACTATGATTGAATTGAATCCATAATTGAAGCTTGAATAAGTAATTCATATGGTATCTTGATCTTCCACAAAAATAGATAGTTTCTCAGTGGATAATCCTTCTATGATCATGCCAACATTCCTAGTAGCATCTGGTTATCTGATACAACTCTCTTGGCCTAAAGAAATTTAGGATTTCCTATTATCATTGACCATTGATCCACAAAAACGACCTCAACATGTGAAAAATTATGTGTTTTGGCCGTTTCATATGGGTATAAAAACTCTAAGTGCAGAGAACATAAGGCTTGAAGATCCTTACACAGGATATGATTTTCTGTGAATGATATGGTTGTGGAAACAAAAATAATGAAATTTTAGAAAAGGAATATGTGCGAAATAAATATGTGATGTGAGAAAGAAGCGTATGAATCTTGATTTATTTTTCATAGAAGGTCTGAACTTACGGGTACGATAGTGAGTTTCCTATCACATGAAAATTAAAGGTACCATACAAGGCCCCCTATGAATTTATTGCCATAGACCCAGTCTTCCTCACCCAAGTAAGTTTTATTATGCTCCTCCATCCATTTTTTTTTGCATTCATTCATTAAACTCATCCTAGGTGTCCATTGTTTACCTTGGAACCCGACCTTCCCATCCCATTTCAGCTCAGATTGCAAAGGGAAATTTGTTGTGTCCTAATATCTCATGAAGACGTAAATCATTATCTATAGGTTAACCAAATCCACCATCTTACTCAATGGAACATTATGGGAATTCCAAAGTAGGCACACACAATATTGGAGGCGTATGAGAAAGATTGAAATCTACATGAAAGACTCTTACATGCCCAATGTGACATCAAATTTCCCCTTCTGCATAGGCCACTCAACCTATACAAGGTAGTTTCACACTAGATGTTTACATTGCACAGAAGACGAGAGACCACAAAAAATACTTTTGTGTTCCCAATGCAATAACAGATAAACCCTTATCTGCTTCCCAAGGTTGTAGTTTCATGGAAGTAGTCTTACACAACTGGTATCTTACATGCCGCCACAAAAGGTTTCATATTTATATTTATAGTCACCCCCTTCATGGAGATCCTCGGAATGTTGAACCTTTTCTCGGCTATGAAAAATGTCTATATTCCACAACATTGAAAAAGGTTTGAAATCCTCAAGGTAGAGATCGTGCATGATTGGTCCCCTATGGGTCCTCCCTTGAGTGGGAACACATATGGGTAATACTCTCCTAACCAAATTGAACCGACGTCAGGTGTGTATAATGGATCATACCTACGTGGTACCCGGACATTGCATGAAAACATTAACGTTGTGTGCAAGCCTAGCAATGAGATCAAGCATCCTATCTTACATGAACCCCATCCTTAATTCTCCATGGATTGAATTTGTGTAAAAGAATTATTTCTGAGCCCCTATTTCATGAAACCATCATTCCTTCGATGTTCCTCTTTCATTCATCCCCTAGGCATGCACACAACAACTACTTTTTCCCTCGTGAGTCATCCCCTATAAGCCATGTGAATCTATTTCCATACCTTTTTCTTCTCAACACAGGTACACCAATCCCATTTTCTTATCAGCCTAGGGACACTAAAATAACATCATGATGGACCACTACTTGAAATAATTTCAACCCAGGAATGCTGAAGCCATTACCCTCCCAAGGTTGAATGAGCTATAGGTATGTAAGCCTAGGGGGTAAAGAGTGAGTCCCCATTTTAGAGATGCATGATGTAAAACATCTAAGAAAAAAATTACTCAACACATGAAGTTAAACCATGGTCTCACACTATATAGAATAAACATGATTTCCCATGTATGAGTGACTGGTAATGAGATCTTCCTCACATGGAATGACATCCTCCAAACATAGAATGACATCCTCCAGGGCATCCCTCATGAGGTATGCCCCTTGAATTTATTTCAAGAGGTCGCACCCTTTCTCCTATTCACATCACCCAGGGATGTAGTTGGATGGATCCGAATATGTGACTATCCCGATTAAAAAAATAAAAGAGGTTACAGGAACACTAAAATCCCTCTGCCTCTCTCTTTCGGATTTCACACCTTGTCCACCAATGGAAAAGTTTATTATGGGATATTCAGTAATACTGCTACCTCTAGTTTCTCAAACCAAGAATTACTCACATGGTATTAGAGGTGATAATTACATCTACACTATTTAAAACCTAAACTAGGCCCTCCCTATAGACATAAATCTCAGACCCTCACCCAACTAGGCCACTCCTATGTGCAAGCCCCAACCATATCCTATATCCTCAACTAGGAATCCTCCATGAATAATCCCAGACCATATGATCTATTTCCATGGGCCTACTCTTTAGGTATAACCCATAAAACCCATTATGAACTACATTGGATTTTATTCCCAACAAACTGGGATACATAAGATGTCTCCATGAGGTCTAAACCCAACACATCATCAACTCCATCCACATCCATCACGATATTTACCCCAGTCACCACATAATACTAAAATCAAGACATCCAACTAGGATGCACCTTTTTGTATGCCCCATTCAATTCATTACTACTCCTAGAAGCACCCCAGGAATCTATCATGTGTATCTCCCGCACAATCCAACCAAGAGAAATCCTCTTGTGAAGGGAATATCTTATGTGGGGCCCCACATGATCAATCATACTACATTGGTTTTGATCCCAGTATCCTAAAAAGTGTACGTAGGATGCCTCTACGATGTTAAATCCAAACCAATGCTAAACCTTGGAGCCCCCATCAAGGGGTGAACCTCCCTGATTCACCTTCAGGGCTGTCTAAATCAACAATCATGGTCTGAAATATTCCCTTTAGGAGACACACCTCCTAGATACACCTCCATTGGTGTCTTGATTCATCTATCACTAAACCTTCCATGTGATTACTCATAGAAATTTACATCTTTGATCCACATTCACCAGGAATCCTGATCCACCTCATTTCATCTCCATAATATGTTGAACCCATGAACTGACTCACACTACTGCCCCACACTAATATAGGATGCATGAGGTGAAAGATGTGAATGATATGACTTTTTCATCACATACCCCACGATTGACATGGGATTCCATTGGTTTCTCACTCGAGATACAACCATGAGATTCCCTCCTATGAGGAATAATATTGGTGATGAATTTTCCTAGTGTCCAGGCATACCAGTGATGACCAACATGACTACTCTCCTAACCGATGGTTGTAACTATATCAAGAACCCTTTGAATTTCCAGACATAAGAAACATAATTAATAGGCATCCACAAAGATATGGCACCATAAATGTGTTCAGTGAACATACTTAACTCTATGAGGGAGACCTAGAATAGGTGATGAATTCAAAGGATGAATCCATTGATGGAGGAACTGACTTGTCATCATCCTATTTCGATCAAGGAGAAGACATTATTGATGAAAGTGTTGAATGTTTTCCACCTTTGGAAAGAGGGAATGTAGGGTAACAATAAAAGCCATCACATGTGACCATATACACACGTGAGGTCTCCCCCAGATAAATCATTAGAAACAACATGCCATGCCTTATTCCATTCTATATAGGATGCATTAGTTGACTGCATGACTTTGTAAAATGTGACATGTGTGATATATTTTTTATCATGCTAGTGTTATTGTAGGGAATTAAAAAACCTATTTGTACATAGTTTTTCTATTTTTACCTAAACAATGTTTTCTTGATTAGGTTATAACAAACACCCTAAATAGTAATCTATGGAACACAGATTCATGGAACCATGATTTCATGTACTGGAATGTTTTATGGTATTGATTAGGTGGATGAAATATTTCAGTTCATGAGGTGTATGGGATATTACAGATCAAAATTTGGGATCCATTTTATTCAACTATTTCATGGTAATTTATATATGAATAAGAATTTAAATGGGAATTGAAATTTTGAAACAGGGAACTTGACCAAGACACAACATTAGAGTGGGTTGTTGGAAGTGTCTCTATTTTTTTATGACCATTTTGTTACCAAATCATGGATTTATGTGTAGGTTGAAGTGTGTTATTTCTTTATATGAAGGATTTTAAATATCCTAATCTTATTACACTGATCTTTTGCTTATGGATATTTTATTAAAAGTTTTTAGGGAATTGTAGAGACCTGCCACCACGAAGACCTCTAGTTGTACACTAGGAGGGTGGCGAAAAACATACTTTGGAAGTGGTGGGATATGTGATACTAGTATATTTTTCTAAATTTTTAGATAAGGCACCAATGAATTTACTAGACATAGGTTCCATGGGAAATTCATGCGAGGGGTTTCCATAACATATGTAGACTTCCTAGGGTACTCCGTAGGCTGAAATTTATATGAAAGAGGTAACATGTGTGTTCTAGATGCATCATCTACCCATGTATTTAAGGGATGGTGGTCCACAGGCTGCATATCTTTGGCTTGAGAATAGTTTTTTATTTTTGATCATCTGGAGACACCTCTTGAGAGGTGATTGAATCGCATGACTTATATACTTCAAGGAATAACAAAGCGCTTATGGGATGTTTTGAACGAGGATGATACACTGTGTGATATGGTTCTGTGGGATTTCCAATAGTTGATTCAAGACTATTCATTCCTGAGACTCTGAGACTAGAGAGGTCCTATTAGTTAATTTATTTAGATATGGGAATGATGAAAATTATGTAATATTCAGAATGCTTTACAAATAAGAAATATTTCACGCCTATATATCTTATTAATGAGATATCGAGGGAGTGATTATTAGAGAAAGGTATTAGTCATTCCCTTTGAACACATTAAATCATGTTCTAGTTGATGATGATTACGGAAATAGAGAATTATTATTTTATTAAATAGTGTAATATAAGGGAATCTGGGGACATAAACGAGGGTAGTGAAGCATCTCGAACCAGTGACTTGAATTCCTGTGAAGGAAGCGTCATTTGGGGGCCTCTCATTGGATGACTACTGACCAGGATACAAGTGTTGGAAGTGTTGTATTCTATAATAATGGTTATAGATGATTCAATATGAGGAATCCATGTGATCGAAACCCAATATAGTGTCATGTTTTTTAAAAGATGATCCATGTGCAGTGTTTTTGTTGGACCTTCCCTCCAACAGATAGCGTAAGGGGGATTTCTGTAATAACCTGGATCTTCTATTCAGATTTGGATCTTGGTTTTTAGTGTTTTTGAGAAAAAAGGGTAGTTTTTGGAAATTTTAGAAGTACACTCCATGTATGTGGGAGTACACGCCGTGTACCAGGTTGCCGTGGGTAGGCGTGTATGGGCTACGTAACTGCCGAGACATGACCGTGTGAGGTGACCTGGAGACTACCTAAATAGTGGTCCAGTTGAGTCATGTACACGACATGTAAAATAAATGAACAAATCATGTAACTTTTCTTTTATTTGATAAATTAGATTTGGTCATGTCTAATCCCCAGAAATGTCTTCTTCTTCCCGGGTCTGGAACAAGAGAGTGATGTAAAACCGATTTTCTTAAAGTGCCTCCCGTTCCTCCATCTTAGATCCTGTCGAGGTGTTGTCATGTACGTTGGATTCCTATCGATGAGTTATCTATTTCTCTAGAGCCTCTCTCCCTGATTTATCCTCTCTCTCGGGTTATTCATGGTTGAATTTTTTTAACCTTTTTTTAGATCTACAACGTTCTTGGCCAATTCAAAGACCTATGTTAGAAATTCTTCTTTGTACAATGTTGGGGAAGATTGTTTGTTGCCTTTTGTTATTTTTCTTTGAGTTTTTTATTCTAATGTGTCAATTACCCATGTTTCAGGTTAAGGAAATTGAACCCTATTTTATCTACCTTAAATTGATTTTTGGATTAAGAATTTGTTGATATGGTATTCTATGGAATTACATGATTAAGGAACACCCCATGGGTGAGTTCCCTTATTTGAATATTTAGGACCATTTGGTCGAGGTTGCCTATGAGGCAACCCTTGTTTCGTTTCCAAGGTTGATAGGATGGAACTAATTGTCTTTTACTACATGTTAAATTATTGTGATATGTATTGGATTTTTTAAGACATGTAGAATTTGATATTACTTTGGGATGCTTGACATCATTCATGCATGATTGAATTGAACAAGTCTATGAGAACCTGGTGTAGTTAGATCACATGGGGAATTGATGTGTAGTGATTTCTTAGAGTGTGTTTTATATTTTACACTACGATACAACCTGGGGGATTGATAGTGAGTGATCCCTCAGAGTTTCTACAGTTTACATTACGAGGTCACAATGGGAATTGATGTTGAATGCTTCCCCAGAGAGTCTTTAGTTGTTGTGGAATGACCACATGAGGAATTTACAATGAGTACTTCCTCAGAGTTTCTTTTCTTTTTTATTGGTTTACTTGGATAGAGGGGTTAGACTATGTGATCTACCCAGAGGGTTAACATAAATATTTAATGTTTGTGATGCATCTTCCAAGACAATGATCAAGCTTGAATCATGTCATGTTAGGTAGTATTATGAGATACCTGTCGTGATACTTACATGATTAAATTATTAAAATTAAATTATAATGAATGTAAATAGAAATTATGTTATTGGTTACTTTTGTGTACTCCTAGTTTCGTTGCTGCATTTCCATTATTACCTTCTATATATATACTCACAAACATATAGGCATAGATCCTGTCAGGGATTACTACTAGGATTCGTCTCAAACCCTGTTTGGGTCATTCTTTTGGACCCAAAAAAATTATATGGTTGCAAGTCTAGATAAGGGATATAACCCTTCGTCATTAGGTGCTTGATTACTGTGGAGTTGTAGAGAATGGGACTAAGTTGAGGCTTGCGATGATGAAGAAGTTTATTTGTTTTCTTTTGTACTTTTTTTAGTAATTTATTTATATAATTGTTACTTATTTGTCTATATTCCAAGAAATTTGTTAAATGAATCATTTTTATATGTTCTCCAGTTGTTTAATTACTTATAGTATTACACTATTTACTTTTGTTGTATGGTATTACTATTTTTTCTATTTACTTTTTCTATTTTTGATATAAGTTCTTACCATATATTTATATCAATGCCTATTATAGGGAACCTTGGGCTATGTATCTTTACATGTGCTGATATCATGATATCAGACACTCCATTGGGGATTAGAATGGCTAGTTTACGCTAGTGCAAGGAGTTATCTCTTGAGGTTGGTGGGTGTCACTTATTATGCGACCTTTATGTCTTAGAGATGACAGGATATGATGTAATTATCAAAATGGATAGGTTAGTACCATATCAATATGTTGTCAATTTCTATTTCAGTAGGACGAGTTTCATGTCACTAGAGGGTGGATTGTTTCTACATAAGGGCGAATGGGTTTTCTAGGCGAGCAGAGTTGGACCTGAGCATCATGGGTTGAGAGATGTTACAGCCTAGAATTCTAGTATATATTTTGAAGACCATGGGAATTCACAGATGAATTTTATTCTAGTGGTCAATCATATTATGGATGTCCTTCCAGATGACTTTTTAGGATTTCTTTTAGAGCAAGAGGTAGAATTTTGTAATGAACATGTTCCTGGGGTAGCACCGATGTCCATTCTTTCTTATAGGATGGATGCACCAGAGTGGCAGGAGATCAAGAATTAGTTAGAGGAGTTATAGGAAAAGGGTTTCATCCGACGCATTACATCTCTTTGGGGTTTTTTGTCCTGTTTAGGAAGATGGAAGACAGTACCATCGCACTTTGCGTGGATTATTGGATGCAGAACCAGTTGAATGTTAAGAAACAATATCTGCTACCGAGGATCTATGATCTCTTTGATCATATTCGAGGATCCTGAGTGTTCATGAAGATTTAATTGAGATTCAGTTACTATCATTTGCACATTATACCATTAGATATACATTTTACAACATTTCAGAGTAGGTATAGTCTGTATGAGAATGTGGACATGACATTCGGTCTTACGAATGCGCCTGCAGTTTTTATGGAACTGATGAACCGAGTTTCCATCCTTACTTGGAATATTTTGTGGTAGTATTCGTTGATTATATCATGGTGTACTCTCAAACTCAGCATGGCCATGCTACCCAACTTGAGATTGTTTTGATTACATTGAGAGAGAATCCAATATATTCTATTCTCTAAAAATTCCACTTTCAGATTGACTAAATTCACTTCATGAGTCATGTTATCTCAGAGACAAGAGTATTATTAGACCAACTGAATGTGAGAGTAGTTTTTTTCTAGGATCATTTAATGAACGTCTTTGAGTTATGGAGTTTTCTAAGGCTGGTTGGTTACTACATGCATTTTATATAGGACTTATCAGTTTTGAAGTTCCATTGATGGGCCTGACTAAGAAGGGTGTAAAGTACTTGTGGACATATTTCTATGGTTCAACCTTTAAGGTGATGAAAGGGAGGTTGAATTCAACATCAATATGTGTTTTTCCTGTTCCAGGAAAGAGTTACACCGTTTACTGTGATGCATCACATATCCGGCTAGGGGAAGTGTTGATGGATAAGTTAAGAGTCCTTGCTTACAGATCCTGGAAATTGAGGGCACATTGGAGGAATTACCTGACACACAATCTCGAGTTGGCTGAAGTGGTTCATGCCTTACACTGTTGGAGAAATTACATAACGGGAGATCATTTTTTTGTGTAAACTGACCACAAAAGTCACAATATATCATTACCCATCATGACCTGAATTTGAGATAGAGAAGGTGGGTTGAGTACCTTATGTCCTTTGACATTGAACTTGCCTATACTCCTGAAAAAATCAACGCAGTGGGTGATGCGTTGAGCAGGAGGACTTATATATAGGCAGTTCAAGAGGCCAGCAGTGAGTGGTAGCTTATGGACCTGTTCTATGATATACATTTAGAGTTACACGGCAGAGACGAGAAGATGTTTCATTCTTCTATAACTGTTACGTCTACTCTAATGGATCATGTGAGAATGAGGTAACTATCATATTCTAAAGTTCTAGTCTTATGGGACTGTTTTTCAGGAGGGAAACCTACACCTGGGTGGACCATAGGCAAGGATATGGTCTTTAATTTCCATGGGTGTGTATGGGTGTCGGCAGACATATGCGAGGAGCTGTAGAGATATTTTCATTCCTTGTGTTGGGATGTTCATCCTGGTGTCAAAAAGATGTATCGAGATCTACAATTTGATTACTAGAGGAAAAATTGAAGAAATATGTTCCCGGTTTTCTGATGAGGTGTGCCACCTGTCACCAGGTAAAGGTGAAGCATCAATGATCAACATGGATTTTAAAACAGATACCAATTTATGAGTGGAAGTTGAATGATGTCATGATGGATTTGGTGATAGGGTTAACGAGGTCCCCTCGATGGAATGATGTGGTTTGGGTTTTTATTGACAGGTTCATGAAGGCGGAAAACTTCTTATAGATCAAGGGACCTCCATTATTTATGGGCTTGGAAGGTTGTACATCTGAGAAATTTTAATTTTTCATGGGGTTCCAAGATCTATCATTTCAGAAAGAGATTCCTACTTTGCTTCACATTTCTGGCAAGGGATATAGGATGATTTGGGAACACAGTTACTTCTGATAACATCTTACCATTCCTAAATTGATGTCCAGTCAGAGCGCATGATTCATGAACTAGAGGACATGCTTCGAGCCTGTGTTCTAGATTTTATAGGTTCTTGGGAGAGACACATACCCCTCGTGTAGATTTCCTACAATAATAGTTTTCAGGATATGATTCTTGTGGCACATTATTAGGCTCTATACTGTAAACCATGCTATTCACCCCTATGTTCGCTGGTGGTAGGATATGAATCTATCTTGGGACCTTTTCTTGTCCAAGAGACCATTGAGTAGGTGGAGTTGATTTGGAAGAGGATAGATACTTCTCACTCTAGACAGAAGTCTTATGCTGATTGTCGAAGACGACCACTAGAGTTCGAGGTCAGAGATCAGGTTTCTTTACGTGTCACACTGAGGTTGGGACACCAGAGGATTATGATATAAGGGTAGCTTTCACTAATATACAGCAGGCCTTTTGAGGATTTGGAGAGAGTTAGGCTAGTTTCCTATTGATTAGAGATACCTCAGAGGTATCATGCTATCCATGAAATCTTCCAGCTTTCTCAGCTACAACATTACTTCTCAGACCCATCTCATGTTTTTCAAACCAATGATGTTGAATTAGGGGTGGACACATCATTTGAGGAGCATCGTATCTGGATAACTGATCGAATCATGAAGTTTCTCTATGGCCAGTTTGTACCTCTGGTATGGGTGTTGTGGCATCACTACCATGTGTAGGACATGACTTGGGAGAGGGGGACAAATATGAGATCGTAGTTTCCTGAGCTGTTCGAGGATTCTTCTTTTCCACCTTGTTAGGTCCATTTAGGGAAGTATTTGATTAAGGTGGGATGTTTGTAAGAACCTAAATCTTATTTTCAGGTATGGATCTTTATTTTTGTTGTTTTTTTAGAAAAGGGGAGTTTATGGAAATTTTAGAAGTACACACCATGTACTTGGGAGTACACGCCATGTACCTGGTTTCCACAGAAATCTGTGTACTAGCCGAGACATGGCTGTGGGAGGTGACATAGAGATCACTGAGAGAGGGGGCCAGTTGAGGCATGTATACCACATGTATATTAAATGAATTCACCATGCACTTTTTCATTTATTTGATAAATCGAACCGGGGTTGTGTCTTATCCCCAAAAACATCTTCTTCTTCTCATATCTTAAATAACAGAGTGATGTATGGATGGTTATCTTTGAGAATCTCACATTCCTCCATCCGAGCTCTGATCAAGGTGCCAATGGGTGCGTTATATTCCCACCGGTGAGTTATCTCTTTTCCTATATCATCAGTACCTGATTTCTCCTCTCACATGAGTTATTTAAGGTTGAACATTTTTGAGCTTTTTGTTGATCTATGATTTTCAAGGCCTATTCAAAGGCCAATTATCAATATTGTCCTCAATAAAACATAGAGGTAGGTGTTTTGTTACCTTTTGTGGTTTTCCATTGAGTTTTATATGCCAAAGTGCTGATTACCCATGTTTTTGGTATTTTGGGGTAATGAGATTGAACCCCAATTTATCTTCTTTATATTTATTAATGGATTTAGGTTTTTTTTCTGTGATATTCCATGGTATTTCATGTTTACATAACAAAACATGAGTGTGTTTCCTTGTTTGAATGTTTAGGGTCGTTTGGTCTATGTTTCCTACGAGGAAACCCTTGTTTCCTTTACTTTCTTGATAAGATGGAACTGATTGTCTTTTGCTGCTTATTAAATGATTATGATATGTATTAGATTTATTTATCCATGTAGTAGTTGAGATTACTTTGGGCTAATTGATATCATTCTTGTGTGATTTAATTGCAAAGGGATATTAGAACATGATGTAGTTAGACAATAGGGGGAATTGACATTAAGATCTTCCTCAGATTGTCTATTATATTTCATGCTAGGAGAACACATGGTGGACTGACAGTGATTGATCCCTTAGAGTTTCTATAGTTTACGTTACGAGACCACATCGAGAATTGATGTTGACTACTTCCCCATAGAGTCTGTAGTTGTTGTGGAAGACCATAGGGTGAATTGATGGTGAGTTCTTCCTTAGAGTGTCTTTGTTTTTTTAGACCATTATTTTTTTAGAGGGGTTAGAATGTGAGCTACCAAGATGTTTAACATAAATATTGAATGTTTTTGATGCATCTGCCAAGACAAAGCATAATCTTGGATTCATTCCTGTTAGGTAGTCTTCAGAGACACCTATGGGGATACTTGATTAAATTATGAACATTAAATGCAAATGAATGTAAATGGAAACTATGGGATTGGTTGCTTTTGTGTACTCTTAGTTTCTTTTTTGATTTCCATTATTACCTGATATATATACTCACTAATAGATAAAAACAACTATTGGGGTGGTTTCCTACATGGAATCACCTCACACCATGTTTGGGTCATGCTTTTGGACCGAAATAGATTATATGGTTGTAGGTCCGGATAAAGGAAATTACCCTTCATCATCTGGAGGTTGATTACTATGGAAATGGAGAGCATGGGACAATGCTGAGGCCTGCGATGCTGATGGAGTTTATTTGTTTTCTTTTGTACATTGGTTTAGTACCTTATTTCAATAATTTTTACTTTTTGGATGTTTTCCTAGATATATATGACATGAATCATTTATATGTGTGCTCAAGTTGTTTATTTACTTTTAGCCTTCGGTTGTTTACATATGTTGTATTGTATTACATTTTCCACTGTTGTTTATTATTGTTATTATACTATGCTTCTCTTCCAATGAGGTCATAGTTTCCTCACTATCACACCCAAGGCCCTCGCTATTAGTGGGGAACCTCTCCAGATTTTTGGGAAATGCGCTTGAGGACATTTGACTAACCAGATACAAGGTACCTTTGGGCGGCACCTGGATTGGGGAAGTTACATCTACTCTGACTCCAAGATCCAGAGTAGGTTTTAAATCTCTTTGTTAGGATGGGACATGGAATTTTATTTGTTATTTGGGATGAGGTGTGTTTTTTGACAAGTTATATAGGCACCATTTTCTCCTAGATAGAAGAGTGAGACTACTTCAGAAAGTGAGGCTTTTTCATAGGGCCACATTCAATCCGAATATGTCTTTTACAACCTACACCTGAGGAGAAGAGAAATTAGACTTATATAGTGATATTTATAATTATAGTAGCCTCTGCTCTTGTATTTTATCTTTTCAATATAGGTGAATCATAGAGTTTCATATCCATACATATGGTGGATAGCCGTGGGATCATTGTTTAGTTTTTAAGGGTGTTATGGAATATGAAACTCTATTTGGGATTAGAAAATATGTTGTATGCTATTGTAGAGAGATCCCCCTTGATATAAGTGGTTTTAATTTTATATGGGATATTTTTTCCCTTTAATTTATAGGGGTTTACATTATACTAAGGATATAATGGACAATTTATAATTCTACCTATGTCGATTTCTACCAGCAGAGGGTGACCTTCACATCACCAAAGGGAAGCATTATTATTCAAAAGAGTGAATGGGATGTCTAGTAAGGTATAGTTGGAAAATATTATCATGGTATGATCAGTTTGTTAGACCATATAGCTAGTATATATCTAGATGATGAAGGTTCACTTCTGTAAGATTTCCCTCTAATGGCTGATCATTTCACGAATGTTTTCCTAGATGATTTTTCTAGTATACCACCTAATATAGAGGTGTAATTCTCTATTAATCTTGTTCCATGATCTACATTGATATCCATTACTTATTATAGGATGGCTACAATGATGTTGTGGGAGCTTAAGAGGTCCCTAGAGAACTTGGAGGCAAAGGGGTTTATATGACCTGATACTTCTCTATGGGGTTCTCAAGTCCTTTTTACAAAAAAGGTGGATGGTTCCCTCAAGATATGTATAGATGACCAAAAAATTGAACAATTTTATGGTACAAATATCTGACCTATTTGATCTTCTCCATGGATATCATGTGTTCTCAAAATTTGATTTGTGATCTGTATATCATCAGGCACATTTTCCATTTGCAAACATTCTTTATACAAGTTTTTCACGCAGTTATAGTCTAAATGAGTATCTGGTTATGGAATTTTGTCTCATGAATGCACAAATATATTTCATGGTGCGGATGAACTGATATTTTCTTCCTTATATATATTTTTTGTGGTGATTTTCAAAGATGATATATTGGTCTTTTCTTCAATATTTACACGGCCATGAAAAACATATTGAGAAAATTTTGGATACACTTATAGATCGCAAATTATATGGTAATCTAAAAAAATTACACTTATGGATCGATTCAATTCACCTACTTGGTCATATTATCTCAGAGATAAGAGTATTGGTTGACATAGAAGAAGGTGAGATATAATTTTTCCTAGGAGCATACAAATAATTTCTTTGACATATGGATTTTATTTGGGATAACTAGATATTACATGCACTAAATAAAGGAATTATCATGCTTATAATAACCATGGAACGAATTGAATTAGAAGGGTTGTGATGTTTGCATGGTCAGATTCTTATGAGACATCATTTCAGCAGTTGAAAGGGAGACAGACTTCATGGTTAGTACTAATTCTCTCAGAGCTAGGTAGGAACTACACTATTCAATATGATGCATCATGTTTTAAGCTAGGAGTAGTAATAATACATGGAGATATATTTTTGACATATTTGTCTCATCAACTGAGGCCATATGAGAGGAACTACCCAACACATGATCATGAGTTAGATGCAGTTTTTCATGATTTATAATGTTGAAGTAATTACTTACTAGGAGGGATTATTATTGGTTAAATGGACCACAGAATCCTCAAGCATGTATTTAGATATAATGAATTGAATTTGATATACTGAAGGTGGGTTGAGTACCTAATTCCTAATGACATTGAGATTTACTATATACTTGTAAAGGGTAATGTTGTGGCTGATTCCATGATCAGTATAAATAAAATATTGGTACTTTAGAAGTCTAGTAGTGGGTGATAGATTATGGAATCATTTTCAAATATTCACTTGGAGGTGTAGGATTGTTGTGGAGAAACATTTCTTTATTCTTTGGTTGTAACCTCTACTCTCTTGGATTTTGATAGGATGAGACATATATCGATTTATGAGGTACTAGTCCTATTGGAGAGTGTATTAGGTGGGGAGATGACCCCTAGATAGACTATGGGTGAGGATGAAATTCAACACATCCATGGCCACATTTGGGTTCCATCATATATTCATACGGAGGTAACACAAGAATTTCATGCCTCAGTGTAGGAAGTGCATCCTGACATTACCAAGATAGATCATGATTTACATCACCAGTATTGGTGTTTAGTGATGACACCTGAGTTATATTGTTTCATTTTGAGGCGTTCCACATTTTTGAACATGAATGTTGAATATAAGTGACTAAGAAGTCTTTTATTAAAGTTACCCATTATCGATTAAAAATGTGATGATATTGTGATCGATTGCTTGGATGGTTTACTGAGGTCACCTCAAGGAAGTTATATAGTTTGAGTTGTTTTTGATAGGATCAAAAACTTTATCATGAACTAATGATTATGGAGACCTTATTAATGGTTCATATTGAGAGTTTTTATATCCCTAATAAAATACAACTTCATGGGGTTCCTCAGACCACTTTATCATTTAGGGAAACTTGATTTATATTATTTTTCTATTATATTTTGCAGATAGTGTGGTGTAAATAAGTAATTTTCTGTACACCATACAACCCTCATACTGATGGCTTGTGAGACCACATGATTCTAGTTCTTGAGAACATGTTGTGATCATTCATCCTAGATTTTTGGGGGCTCTTGGGATAGGTATATACCCCTAGTTGATCTCACCTACAACAATAGTTATGAGGATACTATACATATGGATCCTTATGAGGCTATGTCTGGTAGTCCATGCCAATCATCCCTGTACTAGTTTAAGGTAGGATTTGAAACGTTTTCAGGACCACATATCATTTAGGATAATTTAGTGTAGGTCCAGTTGATTTGAAAATGGATTGGTACTGCACAGTCAAGATGAAAATCTTAGAATAATCACCATCGATGAATACTAGAGTTTTATGTTAGGGCTCAGATCATTTTACTTATCTATTTGAGTCTAGGACATAGACAGATTATGAGACATGTTTTGGTTTCACCATGACATGTCGAGCGGTTTGAGATTCTAAAGGGAGTCAGGATGGTAGCCTATCAGTTGTAGTTACCTTAGAGGTACCAAGCCATGCATGGCATATTCCATTTATCTTATATTTACATTATCACTTAGACCCATCTCATACTTTTCATCCACATGAGGTGGAGTCATAGGCAGATGCATAATTTGAGGAGAATCCAATTTGTGTTGTTGAAAGGATCATGAAGGTTCTACAAGGCCGATCAGTTCCTCCAGTGTAAGTGTTATGGTAGCCTGGAATTTCACATGATGAAACTTTGGAGAAGAAGGCCAACATGTGTGCTCAGTGGTTGGAGTTATTCTGAAGAAATTCTTGACCAGCATGGGAAATTTAATTTGGGGACGAATTGTATGAAGGGGAGATGATTTTATATCCCATGATTTTCTATGAGGTAAAGTTATTTTTTTCCAATTTAAAATCTTTTTTATGGACTAATGTGGGTACCCAATTATATCATCAGTGTATCCAGAGTGTTTGGGGACTTTCCTGAGCCCATATTTCTTCTTTATGGATAATTAAGGCTGGCCACATTGTTTGTAGAAACCATGTGGGGCAGGACAAATGGTTTGAAAAACCATGAAAGGTATGGATAGAGGGATCCATGTAGCTTCACTATTTGAGGAAACTGTGGCTCTTAACTCAACCTCCCATGAATTTCATCTACATTTCTAAGAAGAGGCATGAATCATGGATTGTTCATGGATAGTAAAAACATGAACTGCATAAAAAGGTGACATTGGATAATTGCTATACTACGAACCTAAAATGTTTTGAAACCTAAATATTTTCTATTTTCTTTTATTTTGGATATCCATGGGTGCTTGGTATCTCCTTTGAAATTCCATCCATAAAAGAGAACTCACCAAATTTCTTGGACCATCCTGTTATATTATTCATTTTGATTCATATTGATGATGTTATTTAGGTGAAAGATAATATTCCATATTTCTATGTTTTTTAGATGTTCTTTTATTTCCTTCCAATATGGACTGAATAAAAAGGTGACATTGGATAATTGCTATACTATGAACCTACAATAGATGGTCTATATCTTTTCCTTGGGGATTAGTGTTTTATTTTAAATGTTTGATTTGTTATACACACTACGAATTCTGATGTTTCCCCTACTATGAATTTAATTATCAAATTAAATGTTTTCAAATCTATTTATGTTTCCCATGAGTATATTTGATATTTTTTGAGGTCTCTTCCCCAGCCTAGGCCACCCATGGGCTATATCGTTGCATTTTCCATTTATTATATCACCCATGGGGTGTGTGTGAGTTATATCCTAGTTAAAGGCAGCCTTTATAACTAAATAAAATGAATTGAATTTTTAGGATAAGATTTTGACATTTTTTCCATTTGATACAGGATGATTAAATTATTTAAATTGATTGAATGGAAATTGTACAAATGAGTTGGATGAATAAATTAAATGTGAATGATTGTGGAATTATTAATAAATAATTTGATTATTTGATTATTATATTGGATTCTTCCACTGGTATACCATGGATCCTAATTCCATAGGATTCCCTATATGTTCCTCCAATTTATCTTGATTGTGGTAGTGGAATACTTGGACTTGTTTCTTACTTGATGTTTGATTTCATATGATACATTGGGCCTTACAACCCCTTGGATCCGGATTGCATGGAATCACATTGGACATAGTCTGTTGACAGGATCAAAGGACTCAAACAATGTATTTATCAATTTTCCATTGAGATATTATTGGGAATACATGTTGATTTCATGGTCCTCTATACCATGGATCTGGCTATTCATGGTTTGACACTCTTAATTACAGAGTGAGTCCATTTTGGATGATGTTGGTATACAACATGGATGTGGTGAATGTGATAAAATATGGATTAAATGGAATGTTCATGAGGATATTTACACTTTTACATTTATCTAATAAATGTTAGAGGGATAAAATGAGAATAAATGCCATTTTAAACATAAATACACTAATATTTTATAAGGTAGTTTTACCGCCTTTTGATGGAAAATGTGTTTTAAATCTAGTTTTTGTAACTTTTATATGTAACATTTCACAAAAATTCATCTTATATAGAATTGGTATATCAAAATTTAATTTTTGTAAATTTTTGGTATTTTTATGATAAAGTTCATTTTTATTGAATAGTGAAAAATCCCCCATTTTTAGACAAACCTGTATTTTTATCTAATTTATTTATAAGGTTAGATTATATTTTTAGTTGGTTATAAAGTGTAATTAGATTATGGTTTTACCATTTTATCTAATTTTTGTCATTGTAAGTAATTTCATTTTTAAATTAGACAGATACACATGTTAATATTTTGATAGTTACTATTTCTTTAAAACACCCTTTTTGGTTTTGACAATGGGAATTAATTTTAAATTATTTTATGAAACTTATGTGTTTTGAATTTGTAAAAATGGATTATATATTTGGAATCTGGAGGTCCAAATTGTGTTAATATAAATCTTTTATTTTTAGACATTATGAATAGTAACTTTAGTAAATATTTTATTTACCATGGTTAAAGGTTAAATCTGGTAAATTAGTGAAAAGAATAATATTAGAACATTATAAATCACCATTAAACTTTTCCTAACATTATTGGGTGACATATTTCTGACCAACATAATCCTTGGGTCGATTTTAGGACCCCATGGATCCACATGTGTGTGAAAAGGACATTTAATTACTTTTAATTTAATGTAAAGAAAAATATGACATAAATATATATATTTTAACAAAAAAAATTATATGGGGTTATATAAGTGATATCTTAGATTATAAACATTAAATTGAAATATAAAAAGTTTTCCTACATCATGGTATTTTATTTATATTTTTTAAATTTTATATAAATAAATTTAATTATGATACAATGATGATGCAACAGTTGTATCATTAATAAAGGATTAAAATAAATGATATTATAAATGTTAAAATAAATGTAATTTGGTTATTTTGATGTCATCCAAAAATTTTACGGATGATATATAGATTTTATATTTCTATTAATGAAGTTTTTTTGAATCAATTAAGATGTTATGGATTTTTAAAAAGTCATGATATGAATAGAGTGTAAATTGAAATAATTCGTATTTCAAAATATAAAATATTTTATTAAATATTATAAAAGTCCAAAAACACTAATATTAGGATCGTGTTTTGTTAACTTTTTTTATTCTCAAAGTGTTAAATACTTGATAAAAGAGTAAGAGTAATAAAGAGTTAAATAAATATTATAAGGATTGCAAAATATGAAAAACATATCCAATTATTATTGTAATATTTTATTTCAAAGTATATACATCTTTTATTAAAATTTAATTTGTTTTGGAACTTTTTAAAAATAAAATATTATTATAAAAAAATTTCAATTCAAGATAATCCTTAAGTACCCCTCCTCCCTCTTATAAAAGTCAACCACCTCTAACCCTTACACACACCTCTCAATCCATTTTTATCCTCAAAAAACTACTTTATGAAACTCCCAACATTCCGATATTCCTCCTAGAATCATTAATTTGGAAATAAGACAATTAAATAATAAAATTTTGGCTCAAATAAAAGGGAGTTAGCCAATTTATAGGTAACACATTCTCTCATGTTATATTTTTTATTTTCTTTCTCCACTCCTAATTATATTCTTATTATTTGATTACATAAAAAATTATCCTAAATATACTAGTATGTTTTTATGATAATCATTCTCACATAACTTACACACTCCTCCATCTAATGGGTTTAGAACAAACTGTTTCTGTGGACGGTGAACTACTGCATCACAAAATGTTGATTGTCCAATTTTCTCCTTCTGCCTCTCATGGTAGCCATTATGATGAAAATATAATTATATATGGTATATATTAAATTTATATTGTCTCTAATATTCTTTATTTTTCATTTACACCATACCTTTATGCTTTCCATAACGCAAAAATATGATAATTTCATTTGATAAAGTGTGGACTACTGCCCCCTCAATGTGATATATGACTCATTCATGATATACATGGAATTTATAAATAAAACAATAAATGAACTTATGTAACATATATAACGTATATATTATAATGGAATTATAATATACCTTTTTATCATTTAGTTTCCATTCCTTTAAATATGAAAAATAAATAAATGCAGCTCTCATGCGCGCAAACAACTTACCGTCTCCATGAACGGTGTTGTTAATTTCTTATCTCCAAATGTTGTGTACTATTATAAATACATATATATACTATATATATATATGAAATTTATTATATCTATATCATGAATATAATTCTATAGATAATGTAAATTTTACCCCATGGACAATTTGTAATTAGAACAACTTATTTTTTGACTCAAGTACCAAATATCCAAAAAAACATCCTATATTAACATAAATATTTATCTAATGTTTATAATGTGATAATAAGTGATAGAAACGGAATAATAAACTTTAAAATGTTTCTGAATGAAGTATAAATTATCTACTGTTTATTATTCTAAAAGAACACGCAACTTAAATGACAAGTCAAACTCAAGGTAAAGGACTTTGTCTCAATCTCATTTCATTGAGGGAAATATTGATATATACACGACCTACTTTTAAATGGTGTATAAAACCCTTTAACATTTATTTTCATTCAGAAGGAATATTTTTATGTGTAAAATTTCACTAAATGACAATGGGAATGTTTATTTTTAATACACCTGGTGACGACGACCTTTCTGCCGCAGTGAGAATTATTTGATGTTTAGATTCCATTACAATTAATGAGGTTTTTAAATGGAAAATAAAAACCATATACCTTTTACATATTTTGTGTTAAAAATGGTTTTGGAAGTGTATTTACTATTTCAATATCATGAAATTATTTCTTGTGATTACAAATGTTATTTTTATGATTGAAATGTTGATATTTTAAATCTTTTATGTGTGATGATTATATAATGGTACATGGACATTTGACGGGTGGTTATATGATAGAACAAATGACGGTTGGTTCCATGATATACCAAGGATGGGTGGTTATGTTATAACCTCTAATGCATTGGGTATGGAAGTTGACTGTATGTCTATTCAAATTCTAATAATTATTTGTGGAAGTCAACCATATGTTTATTAAATTCAATTATGATTATGTCCCAAGTTTATCTTTAACATGCTATATATTGCTTTCAAAGGGTTTATGGTATCATTTTGGCTACAAAAGAAGGGTAAGAAATGAGATTTTTTTCAGTGAAGAGTATTTACTACTTCATAAAGGTAAAAAGTATTACTTATGATAATGTATTCATTTTTTATATGTTGTTTTAAAAAAATAATAGTGTTCCTTATTTTTGTATTTCTTAACAAGATTCTTATTATCATCCCCTGTTTTGGAAATGTTTTTCATAGAAATAAAATAGAATAGGATTAAGGATGGGATCGTTGAACTATCTTGTTGTTTAAAATATGGAACTAAACATGTTTATTTTTATATATTAGTTTTTAATTTAAAAAAAATGGATACCTGGTAGAAGTTTCTACATGTAATATTAAGGTTATTTTGTATATGTTATGACCTAATTCACAAAATATCTAATCCTGAAAATATCCTCAATGTAAATTATTAACTTAATTCAAGATTATGTAATGTTTACGACTGACGCCTTGTAGTTACATAGTTATAATGATATGGATATTTATTTTACAAGAATTTAGATAGACCAAGTGTGGATATATTACTTCAGTGCGTACAATTGACATTATCAAATTCTTATTTATATTTTTTAGTGTCCCTTATTTATATTTTCTTGATTTTTATAGGGATCCATGTTTTGATGGAAATGAACACTATTTACTTTTAGTTCTAATATACATGTGAAATATATTTCACACTTATTTTTGTAATATTAAATAGGTTGGAAATGTAATAGAAACCATTGGGGGTGGAATACTGAGTGTCATCTCATACCCTCTTTGGGCCACCATTGGGTTCCAGGACAAGATTCTTTGATATAGGTAGGGACTAGGGAAATATCCCATTGTACAATGCTTGATTTTCTTTTTTCTTAGGAGATGGACATAATGGGACTGAGCTAGAATCATGATGCTAGTTGGGATATTCCTTTTTGGACATTTCTGTATTTTGATACATGTATTGGGATAGATTATTGTATACAGATTTTCTTTCTTTATAGATACTTGACATGAAAAATCATTGTATATGAGATTACTTTTTGCATTGTTTATATAAACATGCCTTGGATATTTATCTTCTATATGTTCAGTTATTTATCTGATTCTGAATTTAGCTACTATGATTACTGCAACAATTATACACTTTTACATGAGGTCATAGTATCCGCATGGACACACCCTAGGCCCTCACTTCTAGTCGGTAGTTTTTGGCGTACTGGGAGGCACACTTGGGGACAAGTGACCCACCTGTTCAGGGAACCATTTAAAGGGATCTGGGTGTCGATGTTACTACCCCATGCTCACCACCAATAGGTTAGGTGCTCGTGACTACCACTAAGTAAGCATATCCCACATATTGGAGGAATTATTCTAATGTACTAGTAAACACACACACACATATGCAATCCTATATAATGATGAGTAGGTAAAAATAATAATACCATAAATGAATGGATAAAATATATCCCACATCACAATAAGAAAATACATATTAGAATGTGATAAGGGGCTAAATACAAGCACAACCAAAACTAAAAAGTATTCCAACCTACTCAAGAGGTGGGGACTATGCCAAATGAAACATCTATATACACCTAAATCTATATATCTGAGAACTATACCTAGCCTTCTCCCAATCCTTACCGAACCCCGTCAAAAGGTCATTCATCTACATAAGAAATGAAACATGAAAGATGATACCATGTAGGTTTGTGTATAAAAATATCCTATAGGAAACATAAAATAATAAAATAAAAATCCTCAATAGTTGTCGGATCAAAAGAATAATAAAATAAAAAAAACCTCGATATACACATAACATACAACCAGTCTCAAGTGGTGTCAACAAATAATTTTTTCCATAGGATATTTTTCAAGGATTCAATGTAAAACTTGTTTTCGATAATCCACTCCACAATCCATGCTATGAATGTTTGCATTCATCCAAGATATCATGAAAATTGGGACTTTCACAAGAATTACTCACTAGATCTATGAATACCTTGGCTTACAATTATATAATCATACCAATGGACACTGAGGGACAACACACACACTAATAGATTGGACTTCTAGGTAGGGGATTAATGCCGTGTACTTGGTGGTCATGTTGATACGATGAACCCCACCTAGGAATGATAGATGATCTTACCTTGGTAAAACAAGGGCATGCAGCAAACTCTATCTCAATCTGAACTCTTATAAGGGATCACAGTCCTATGTTGAAGATGTAATTACACATTATACGATCATGGGAAGAGACAAGGGAACTGAAGTCATATAATCCTATTCTAAACTAGAAAAAATGAATGGTTCCAACCACCCTCATAAGCAGCACAAGGTGTGTACTAGGGGTACATAGTGTGTCTTCCCATCATCTGGTCTTTCTGTGTATCACCATCTCACATGACATGTAAACATCCATATACATGGTGTGTCTCATAGGGTACTCACTGTTTAGAGGTTAAAAAACACCCTACCAATTCCTTCTATCTATTATTATGTACACATGTTCAAGACCATGTATAGTGGGAGTGTACATATACATAGTCATGTCAGAGTATCAGGTCATGCCTGTGTACTCTACCTATTCTAGTGTACCATGCCATATTCATGACCAAGTACTCTAGGAGTACATGTCAGGATGCCAACATTATATCACATGTCATCCGACACATGTAACATTGTGTGTGTTAATTAACTATCTATGGAAACCTTAGCACCAGATCCAGGGATCCCACGTAGTATGTATCACCAAACTACAAGCCATGTACCATGAAATTTTCCATATTTCACGGTTCCTTCATGTTTAAGATCATTCCATCATCACCACTATATCATCCATTGATCTCACCTGGGGATCATGGATTTTATCCCTCCATGCCTTAATATCGCTAGAGATCATATTTCATTCTTCCTACTCAACCGGGAAACCATATTTCACTTCACAGAAGAACCACACATCACACTAGGAAGAATGAGAAGAATATTTCAATTATGATCCACCTATTACCATCCTCTATTATAATAACACCTCAATCATATCATTGGTCACAATAGGCACCCATGATCTTGATCTATTTCAGCAATGAGTGGGGGAACAATGATAAAATAAATGATATTCATTGAACTATTGGATTATGGAATTTTCCATGATGAACATACAAAGAAACATGGGTGAAATCAAAAATAAACTATAGAGGAATGAACCATAGATTTGTTTAGGTTGGAATCGATCATTTTCTGTTAGAATGATGAATGAATTATCAAAAAGAGAATTAAAATAATCAAACACAAATCAATTGTGGACCCACATATCAATTCTTGTTTGTCGAATTGATAAGAAGTTGAAACTTGAAAATAGAATGAGTTGAATCCACAAAAATCAAACGTGCAGCCTCATGTATGGATCAATCACTAATGAAGGATGATCTCATATCATAGTCATTGGTGAGACCATGAACATTGTTGGCATAGTTGATCCATACGGTATCGATTTGATCACCCTTTTCATTATCACCTACCAACGATATCCTCCAATATAGTCTCTTAATTCACTGGTTTATGTGGATACGCCTTTGAATTTGACATAATAGCTTATATATTGAAGATTTGAGATTTCTAGATTTAATTAAATAGTAAAATTAATTATTTAATTATTTAATTATTTATACTCCCATGATGGTTCCCAAGCTGAACACCCAACCCACATAAGGTTTATGTCATGCCTAGGGTAAAATAAATGTTCAAAACCTAATGAAACCCTCAAATTTGTGATTCAAGCCTCCAAATTGGAGTAACTACACTTTTTTAGGAAATCATCATGCATGTGCCATTAAAATATTTTATATTTTTAAAACACCAATTCTGGACATACTAGGCCTTGGATGCAGATGTCCGCTCAGAATATGGAACTAAAAATATTTCTCAAAATATTTCGTATTTTTACACGAAAAATAAGATGTTACATTCTACCATCCTTTGGGATTTCAACTTGAAAAGAAGAAATACTACTCAAAAAGTAGTGGGTATAGAGTTTTCATTTCGGTCCAAAACTCCCATGTTCTCCCTTGAAGACCCATGTGTTACGACATGGAATGCACCAAGAGAATTTCTCTCCCACATAAAATCTTCTGACGTCGATCCTCAAACCCCACCATGTAATCATTAAAAGTAGATTCATCCTTGACATCTATGTCTCCCTAGTCGATAACATCCACATATATCTTCAAGTATGAAACCTAGAAGTGATCGTGTAACCAGTATAACTATAGTGATAGATCCAAGTGTTATGCTACATCACTAACTCTCAAAAATATCTATAATGGGAAAATCAAAATAATAGTTGAATTACCACCCTAAAAAAATATTTATAACCCACATCATGGAGAGACACTAGAGAAAACATGAACCCCTTCCTCAAACCCCAAAGGCCTCCATCATTAGTATGAAAATGAAATATAAAGGGTCTGTGTAGTCTTCATCCTCTATTGAATGATCTGTAACTTCTCTATCTTGGATACCAATTGCAATGGGAACATGAGTGTTGACTCACCTAGATCATTCCATCATAGTGGTGAACTATCGGTCTGCCTATACAAGGCCTCGAATCATGCCATATCGATGGTGTAATAGTAGGTATTTTTGTATGAAAACTCCACCAAGGGTAGGTTATCATCCAAAATCTAACTAAATTATAACATCAAAGATCATAGAATATCCTTCCTAACATAAATGGTCCGCTCTGTATGACCATCATTATAGGGGTAAACTGTTTTTTTGAAATGAAAATGAGTCCCAAAGGCCTCTTGCAATTGTCTTTGTAATCATTATGTGAAGTGAGAATAATGTTGTGAAATGACCATAAAGAGAACTTCATGGACCCAGACTACCTCCTACACATAATGGTGTCCCAATATTTCTATAGAACTATGTTCTTGGATAGATAAGAAGTGGGCCAACTGGGTTATTCGGTCCATGACCACCCAAATGAAATCATTTCCTATAAAAAAATTGGTTAACCTCATCAATAATTCCAAATACATATCATACCACTTCTACTCTAGCACCCCAAGAGTTTAATCTAAAACCACTGAAACCAAGTTCTCAAACATCACTATTTGAAAGTGAGGCATCATGATACAAACTCTACTACACATTTCTTAATATTTTTCCACCAAAAATTAAATCTGAGGTCCTGTTATATCTTTAACATGACTACATATACCTATATTTGGGATGTATAAAATTACATCGTAACATTATCCCATAACATCATTGGTACCATCATACCTCCTCTAAAATGATGATGTGCTCCCCACCTTCTCAAAATTCATAAGAGGCACATCTAGTGGATACCAGATTATGTATGGTCATAAACTCGGTATTAAAATGTTGAGCCACCCTAACATGCAACAAAATCCTTGGGGTAGCAACCATTGAATGTAGATATGAAGTGCCATAATTGTCTACTAAGGGAAACTACTACCAGACTAACTGATATGAAACCTCAATAAAAAATTGTGAACCAGACCTCTTATTAAGGGAATATACTACCATATTCCCCTTTAAAAATAGTATAGAATATTTAAAATTCATAACCCTATTGGAACTATACCCATTGTCTCTATTTTAAGTTAATATCCTTCTCATGGAAGATATAGTTGGGATTATTTTGGTCATAGTAGACAAAAAATCACCCATAATGTAGTGTTGCAACATATTATGGGAGAAGACAACCAATTGAAACTCAAGATTGTGGGTCACATAGTTTTTTTCTTGTAGAATCAACCACCGAGACCCATAGGTAGTTTTAACCACCCTCTGTATCAACACACAACCATGTATGGTCCCTGATGAATCACATAACACTACGTACTTGGAACCCACCTACGGAAATCTCAATATGGGGGGGCGGTGATCTTCAACCTCTATCATAGTTCCCAAAAATAATAATTGAACCTCTCTACCCAAATGAATAAATTCCCCTTACATTACAATGTAGTTGAAGGTGATGATATCCTGTAGAAATCAGACATGAATCTCTTATAGTATCCTACCAACCCACAGAAAATCGTCATTTTTTTATGCTCTTGGGTGGCTCCCAAGATAAAACTTCCATGAAATTTTTTGTTTCCATTACTAATAGATCATTTGATATGATATTTTCAAAAAATATAACCTCTGAAATACATAAGTAAAACTTTGATAGATTCCCATAAAACCGGTTCTCTTAGAGTATATCCAGGACCATCTTCAATTTTATAATGTGCTCCACCTCAGACACTTAGCGTACTAGGATATCATTGATAAAGAAAACTAAAAAACAGTCTATGAAAGAGTGAAATATCATGTTCTTGAGTCCTATGAACATTTTTTGGGTGTTCTTCATGATGAAAGGAATCACCATGTCCTCATAGTGACCATTGTGACATCTAAATGTCTTTTTCATTATATCATAATCTCATACTCAGAGCTGGTGATAGCCTGATCTGATATCAATATTCTAGAACCATAAAATTCCTCTCAAATGATTGAATTTGTATTCAATTGTTGGTAGTTGATACATTTTTTACATGGTATCATGGTTCAGGTGATGATAATCCACACATATCCTTAATCCCCAATTCTCATTCTATGTAAAAAACACTGGGGATGCCCTGGGGAAACACTGGGTCCTGAAAATAACTTTATCTAAATGTTCTCTAATTGTACCCTCAACTCTTGATGCTCTAAAAAAGCCATCAGATTTTCTAGTGATAATAATGGTGTAGTACCAAGGTGGAATTAAATATAATATTCTATCTATCAGTGGGGAGAAACGTTTGGAATGTTTTTAAAAGAGGCATCCTCCTAATATGCCACTATAATAGGTATCTCAAATACCATAACATCCACTACAACAAGGGTAATAATATCCCATTGTTGAGAAATTTGGTGTATCGTCCTATACATGATCACATCCTGCTTCAACTAGGTTTCCTTCCCACCTAGAAAAAAATGCAATGATCCATCTCTGCGAATGCACCACATCCTCCACCTAAAATAGAAAATACGAGTACCAATTTTGGATTACCAGTCCAGACCTAATATAAAGTTATAAGGACTCATCACTACTAAAAATAGATCCCATACAAATTTATCACCTCCATGATTCATATCACACTACCATACCATGTCCATTATTTAGATCACACTACCAGAAGATGAAGATTAACACCAATTCACCTTAGTTTGAATTCTCCAAGAGCAAGGGATAATCCAAGGGATCAACCAGAATATTTATTTCTTGAACCAGAGAAGTTGAAACAAAATAGTTCCTCACACTCATGTCTATCAGTTTTAAAATTAAAGTAGGGCATACACATTTCATACCTCTAATCATACCGGGATCATCAAAGTCATAGGGCTCCACTACATACAAATTTCATATCCCATGAACAAAAGATCACTGATCCCGGTGGGGACCACCTATGGGTGGTGGTTCTAATAGGTCAAACTAACTTCACCCTATGGATTCTCTACCCACTCCAATACCACATCTGAAGCACGTTGGAACTCTATTCCCCTACCTTTGTCTCTTCATAGATGGTCCATCAACTATCCTCCTTTCAGCATTACAACTGGTGGGACAATTCTAAGTGACATGTCCATGACCATCGCATAAGAAAGAATTTCCTCTCCCTTAGCTGAGTCAAGCCTTCCAAAGATCCCTAAACCGCTAATCCTCATTCTTTTAGTATATAATAAATCATATTTCATACCAACATCTATGTGATTTTCATTAGCTACTTATTGTCAAGGTATAAGCTCATCTGGGACCACTAATAAAACCCATTATTGGCCCCTTATATGGTATGAATCTATCCACTTATAAATCCCTATGAAGAACTCCAACAATAGTGGGGAAGCAAATAGATATTACGGGATCCATAATATATCATTTTAGGCCCTTATCAAAGGTATATTCCTTGAAAAAACTGATCTCTCACCATACCCATGGAGTATGATGAGAGAACATTAAACCTCACCGAATACTCCTCAATGGTCAAACAACATTATAATAAATTATGAAATCCCTAAATGTTCCATGATCACAATTTTTCCAAATTAAACTCCACCATAAAGAGATGCATGGATTCCAACAATGAGAGGGTTGTCTCATCGTGCGACTGAGTCATGATACTCCACCATCACCCCACAGATCCCAGAAGAATACTTGGTATTAGGACATCCATGTGATCATTCAGTGGACTTATAACCCATAAACCTAGTAGGTCACTACCATTGAAACTCATGTTGTGCACTCAGATAGTACCCATCCTTAGTTATTACTACTAGTGCTGACCGGTACTAAATGGGTGCAGGAATAGCTACAACCCAACATTGAGGTACCACCACCTGTAAAAGACCCTATTCTGAAGCCTCATTATTCATTGGATCATCTGATGGTAATTTAGTGGAATCTAGGTGGGTTTTTTTTGTGATGGAATACTGAAATAAATAAGATGCACCATGATAAATGACTATATCTTGGGATATGACTCAAAAATATCATGGAAACCACAAATAATTACTATATGTTTCATGTACCAATGTTATCACTACAATGGATTTCTACATGTATGAAATCGAAATATGGTTATCAATGATCCTATGAATAGATATGGAATCTGCTCCACCAAAACTAGCATCCCTATCCTAAATATGAACTTGAAACATATTCCCAAACCACCAACGCCCACCTAGATGGTGATAATCCAATTTTGACCACCCCAATCGTACCTTTAATATGAATAGAGTATGAAAATAACAATGGTTAGGCCGATCCCACATATGGGAGGATTTATCTGAATGTACCTACATACAAACACACATATCCAAGCTCATTTGATTCAGTAAAAGAGCCAACTGACACCATAAATTCATTCAGAACATCTATCCCAAATAAAGTATGGAAATAATTAATAAAATGAAATAAGGTTCCAAATAAAATCCCATACAAAACTTCGAAGATGTCCAACCTGATCAGATGGAGGGGAAAACTTCCACATACCACAACGGTTTACACATTAGTATTTTTAGATCATATATATGATATTTTTGATCCTTTTCCTCTAAGGACTCTATCAAATGGTTACTCATATTCATAAGACACAATACATTTAGATAGATCTCATATAAGAGTGATTATAGCAATACCTTATATAACACCCTGAAATAACCAATCATAAACAATCACGAGTAGTTAGCTCAAAAAAATAATACAATAAACAAACCAAATATACTCATAATATAAAACTAATATAAAGTGGTATCAACCAATACTACCAAAAATGAGATATTTCTTGAAGATTAAAGGTAATAATAATTAGAGGGAATCCAATCCATTATCCATGCTATCACTAGTGATGCTCATCCAAGAGGTCATGATCATTGGGTCCTTCTCAAGAAGTACTCACTAAATATATAAATATCTCATCATCAAAGTATGAGATAAAACATAGGACCACATAGGGAAACCATGAACCCTACTATATAATCATTATAGATATGAAATCAATACTATTTTCATGGTGGTCATACAAATAACATTGACCCATCCTGGGAATGATAATGGATCCTAGCCTGGCCACGTTGTGGGATGTACCAAACTATAGCCAAATGTAAACCCATAGAGGGTATCATAATATTATTACATATATGTAATTCCACACTATACCTTCATGGAAGGGGACCATGTAATTGACCACAACTTATCCTAGTCCAAACAGGGGGAACCATTGGTTCCAAAACCCTGAAATAGAGTACACAAGGTGTAGTAGGTTTACATATATTGTATTTCAAACATATAGTCTAATTTTCTATCTCAATCTCACAAAACATATAA
Source organism: Viscum album (assembly GCA_963277665.1). Taxonomy (NCBI): domain Eukaryota; kingdom Viridiplantae; phylum Streptophyta; class Magnoliopsida; order Santalales; family Viscaceae; genus Viscum; species Viscum album. The sequence goes on from OY728141.1 coordinate 522,288,554, forward strand.
AACTCCACACAAACAACATGTCCCATAAGGATAAAAACAAGTAGAGGTTAGGTAACACCCTTATCGCTCCATATGTCTATACCTTTGTACACCAGGTCTTTCCCACGTACAGTGGTAACACCTTTTAACTTGGATGTGTCCGAGTAATGGTTCGTGACCATGTATTATACCTATTCCTATGTACCTAGAAATTTATGTGAGAATTTACACCTAATGTACACATCGGGACACCAGTGTCAATTCATATGGTGTGTAACATGTTTCACATGACGTGTGATATTTAAATATTCCTTGAAACCCTGGTACCATATGTAGGGGTCCCACACGTTGTGAATTTATAGACTAAACATCATGTACCATGGAATTTTTAATATTATTATGTTAATTAACATGTATTAATAAATTTATTTTTCATGCATATTTACTATAAATCATGATCAAGGATTGAGGATCACATCTAGATGGTCCTTTCCACCCTCAGAGGTTTAATTCCAACTCTGCAATTCCATTGAAAAAAAATCTATCCCCTAAAACTATCACTAGGAATCTAACTAGGAGGGGAAAGAACCATAAATACCTTATAATATACCTTTGATAATATTTTATCATCATATCACCTTGATCAAGTCCTTCGTCATTTATGACTCCCATGATATTGATCTAGTGTTCCAAATAATAGTCATGCAATTATTAAATACCTGGTATTTGTAGAACAATAGGCCTAAAGAATTTTCTTCAAGGAACGTATGAAGAAATGAGAGATAAATATAATAAAAAACAAATTGGAACAAATATTTTACATATTTGGGTTGGCCTCCATATATTTCCATTATAAAAATGAATGAAACATACCAAAAATAATCAAAATAATCAACTGTAATACAACCATAAATGTTTGAATCAATTCTTATTAGTGGAACAGATTAATGTTTGAAAAGGTGTAATAGAATGGGATGAATCCATAGAAATAAAATGACCAACCAATAGTTTAGATCAATCAATGATGTATAAAGATCCTAAACTTTAGCCATTGGTGGGATCCACATACTCCTCTAGCATAGAAAATCCATGAAGTATTGATCCAATCCTTATATCTGTTGTCATCAACCAAAGGCATCCTCGAACACTCTCTCATAATTCAATGATCTTTATGGATAACCTTATGAATTGGAAACAATAAAATATTTTTATAGGTGTCAAGGCTTTTGGATGTAATTAAACAGGTAAATAAAATAAATAAATTATTTAATTATTAATTCACTAATAATAACTCCCATGCCGAACACTCGACACACATATGGTTTATCTCATGCCCAGTGTAAACCTTCATTATGAACTCAATGATGACCTAAGACTTATGATATAAGGATTTATTCAAGATTCATTCAACTTTATTATAGTAAAACAACATGTATGAGATATTTATATATTTAATATTTTCACAACATCATTTCTGGTCTCATAGAGACTCAGAATCGTGCATCGTTTCAACACTTGGATCCAAAAATATTACTAAATATATTTAAAAATTTACATGGATAAAATAGGGATGTTAAAATTGTATCATTATTTCATCATTACCCTTTCTATCATTATTCCATCTATAATAACCTTCCATGTGACTAATGATATAATAAATAAAACCTCAACCATGGCATAATGCCTCATTTAGTCATCACATGAATGTGTTGTCATTTCTAGTGTTATTAATTTATTTTTGATATTTTGGTCTTAAAAAACATGCTCATAATGTGACAGTGTATTCCAAAATTGAATCATTTTGCAACCTACTTCTTTTATGTATCCTCTATACACTTTTCATACATGGAAATCCAATTTTATTCCAAATTCTAGATCTGGATATCACTTTACTAGTGTGTCTTCTTTAGGATGGATTTTCATCTACTCATTTGAAGTGTTTATCCATTCATCATGTTCGTTTTTCTTATAATACATTTCATAAATTTTGTAATAATTTCTATAAAACATGTATCAAAATCCCTTCTATATTTTCCTCTCTCATTATTATATATTTTTAGAGAAATGATTCTTATAATAAAATCCTACTTTTTGGCCAGCTACATTAATATTTCAAAGTAGATCTCTCCAATAATTTCACTTTTTTCATTTATATTTGATAAAAGTTTAATTATATTTAAATTCATGGACATATATTCTGTTTTTATCCATTAATTTAAAAATGCGTAATATTCAAAAATTTCAAAACGAAATTCATTCATGGAAACAATTTTTTCCACCAATTCTTTTAGATTTAATATATCATCTTTTCCATTTAATGAGGAAAAAATTCATTAGAAACATAATATAGTCACCTTTTAATTAAATATTTTTTCACATCCACAGAAGAGTCTAAAAAAACAAATTATTTCTCAAAAATAGTATTATAATTAGATATAGAAATTTAATATTTTACCTTGGTTGGAGAACCCTTTTTTATGGAATTATTCAATTTATTTTTTTATTTTTACATGATGAAATTTTTATTTAGATTATTTTATTTCCCAAATAAATCATAAAAAATAACCTATATGTATTTAAAAAATTTTAGATGAGAAATATCATTATTCAAAACTTATCTTAGAGCTTACATTAATTTCTTTTTGATTGAAACATCAATCTAAGTATTCCTTTTATTTATCACAAAAATAATTCTATGTCATATTTGTATAATAATTAGACACATCATAAATTTTCAAGGGATTCCAAGAGTCTTAAATTTTTGTAGTGAAGTGTTTTTGATATAATTTAAATTTAATTATGTCAAATAAAGAAACATTCACTATGGATTCCATTTCACTTTAAACAAAAGTTAAAAAAAGTTAGAGTAAAAACCAATCGAATAAGAAATAAAAATTCTCCATAATACCAACTAATAGACTTGATATGGTATTAGAGTATGATATACACTAATAGGTGTTAAATTATGGTATGAAAGGTTTAACCAATTTTTAAATAATTACATTTTTTGTATCACTACCTCAATGGACCTTGACAAGTTACATAGAAGGGTCACTTTTTTCTCATCTTACGGGAATTGATATGATAATATTTTACCTTGAATGACTTTTAATATATTTTCTATAAGGTTACTTTTACCCTCTTATAGTGTGGATAAAAAAATCAAATATTTTACAATTGGTTTTTAATTTTTGTTAAACTACAGGATAGTCTACGGAGCTTGAAATTAAAAATGTACCGATGAAATAGATCACAAAAATTCCATTACTATTTGATGGGGGTTATGCTTGGGGTGATGAACCATGTTATCACTATTGATATAAAAATAAGAGAAATTAGATATTTTTCTCTAGAATAATTTTCTGGGATAATGGTAATTTTTATATTAGATTACCTTAGATAATTTTTCTAACCACATTATTAGTCCTAGAATAGTGTTTTCCCATGGACAGAAGTTTTGTTGAAATATGAGTCATTTGAATTTAATAGAATAATTAATATTTAATTAACAAAATATTAATTTTCTCATGCATTCTCATTAAGTGTTACATTTTAAAAAGATCATATTTAGATTATGTCTCCATGGTATAGTCTAGAATTGGGTTTTTTTCATAGAGGAGGCATAAACCCATCACATGCATAGGGGACGAGCTCGATCCCATTTTCTTCTTCTTCCTTTTTCCTTTTTTTATTTTTTTCATTTTCGTTATTTTATATTAATTTTTATGTACACACCTTGGGGATCCTTTGTAATGAATTCGATAGAGGTAGAGGGAGTGGAGTTGTAGATGGAGGAGGAGGCACCACCCTAGGAGATCCTAGAGAGGTAGATCAGATGTCAAAGGGTGTGTGTTGTAGATCTAGTTTGAGGATACACAGCTTTACACTCATAAGTATGCCATTTTTTTTTTCTGAAAATCCCCATTATGAAGATCTTTTAAAAATATTACATTTTTTGGGTTTTTTGGGACCCCATTGGAGTTTATTTGTGGTTATTTTAGGGTAATTGGGGGTTTTGGGGAGATCACAAGGGATTTCTGTTTGGGAAACCTGTGAACATGACATGTAGTTTATAGAGTGCACATTGTGTGTTCTTCCTTTTCATTGTGGTGATGAATAATGAACAACATGGAATATAGTTTTATTTTACATGTTTTATATGAGTGGATTAGGGGTTGGAAAAGAATTTGAACAAACACCCCACGTCGGGGGAACACATCCATGTAGGGAAGACACCCAGAGTCTCTGTGTTGTAAAAATTCTATAGTTTGCTAGACCCTATGTGGGGGTACATGGTTTGGTACATGTATAGAAACCTGATGTTGGGTACATGTTCCTTAAATGGTGAAGTAATTATGTCCTTAGGATATGTAAATTCCTATTAGGATTTGGAATATTACTAGAGAGGCCCTTTTGTGGAAAACACCGTGTATCCTATGTACATGCCATATACTTTTCATTTCTTGGTATGTTTTTATTGTTCTTCACCTTGGAGTAAAATTTTTATTTTTGAGTAGTCTATTCATGATTATTTTTCTGCATAAATCATTATAGTGGTATAATTTTGGTTTTTATATTCCATATATATTGTTTTTTAGGTGAAGGTGAGTGTTTATAGGAGGATTTCATTTATTTAGGGATTAAGAATCCTCTAATATGTGGGGTTGTTTTATGTGATTCTAGAGAGAGGTTCATGAGGTCATTTATTGGATTAGATTTTATATTTTAGGTTAGTTTCATTGAGATTATTTAATAAATATAATGAAAGTTGGTATTGAGTAATATATATGAGGAGATCTTAGATTATCCATTATTATGAGAACATGTTACTCAAGGTTAGAGCAGTTGAGATTTAGATCTTATGTTTTAGGACCATGGTTTTTAGATCTTTTAGGATGGGAAGTCTCTCTGGTATGATTTTTATGGTTGGGTACCATTTTGATATTGGGATGGATTTGGGAGATCCTTTTTGATTCCCTTTTATATGAGATAGTAACCGAGCATGCGTTATTTTTTTGGGTGGCCATTTGAGGTTTTCTTACAATGGGATTTTCCTTACAGTTTCTATTCTATTGAGAATCCTTTTTAGGATTTCTAACCTTTTAGGTTAAAATAAGTAATACTATTAATGACTTTGTATTCCTTGTTATTCTTTTAGATTCCCTTGTAGGAGTACTATTGATCTTGGATTATTTGGAGGCCGACGAGATATACTTGATGATGATACTTGTGCTCGGCCTAGCCTATGTTTTTGGATTAGATAATAGATTCCCTAATATGGTGTTATAATAATTTTTTTGACAATATTTATATTTTAGGATCATTTCATATACATTTCCCCTGATATTGGGTAATGTAAGGGGTCCCTAGTAGGATGTCACTTTATATCATGACCCCGGAGACAGTGGGATCCACGAGTTTTATTTGTCCATGAATATGGTCCATGAGATCCCATAGTGAACATATTATGGATTAGAATATATAGGGGACCGAGAGAGGCCACATTATTTATTACCTAATAATTGAATGACACTTCTACTTTATCTTTTTTGGATGTTGGGATGGAGCTTTGGATTGAACAACATTCTGTTGGACTTTTGATATGATGTTTGAGACAATTTATTCTTAGGAACTAGTTTTTGGAGGAGACACATGGGATATGTTGGACCAATCATTGAACTTGTGTTGTTATTTTGTTCTCTCCAATATTGACTAGTTATGGCTTGGATGACTTGAGGTGATAATGGTTGATTTGGATGAGTTCACCACTCCAGTTGAGAGTTACATTTTCTACAGGTTACATTATATAGATGTTGAGTTCTCTAAGTTACTTAAATGGGACCTCTAGGATAATGTATAAATCAGTACCATTTGTGTATGGTACCCTAGGGATAGTTCATTTTTCTAGCCCAGGGATGGAGGGACACTGGGGATTGTGTATCTATTGGGCCCTAATATGGATGAATATTTTTTAAAGTACTTTCATGAAATGGAATGTCCAATAGGGTAAGAGTATTTTTTTCCAATTTATATAATTCCATTAGATTTCTATATCATATTAGTTTCATTTGGAATGTAGATTCATATGGTTATTCACTAGGGTCCAATATTCATACCTTTATATTTAGATAATTATGAGCTATTGGGTAGATCATGGAAATAGTTTTGAGGTCATGTTGTGGGGTGATCCATGTGCTATAAATCCTCTGGCATGGGCCAAAGAGAGGTTATATATACCATTAGTGTAAGGATAGAACCAATAGTTGGATATTTTCTATATTTATTTGGATCTATTTATTTTTATGCCATCTATTATTTTTCTTTATCTATGATGGGAATATCACTTGTGCATGAAATTTTTTATAATATAAGATTCTATGTTCACCATTGGTGTAGCCTACTGAGATTTATTTCTTAACCAATGTATGTTTATCTTAGTGTCCATGTAGACTATATTCTATATTTCATATCGAGTATAGGTTATGAAATGGATTAGGTGGTGGCCCAATGTTTCATGATCGAGTGGGGATACTCATGTGGAGTCTTAGGATTGAGATGTTGTAGCTTGAGAGCTATTGAGACTGAGCATATGGTTTTGGTAAAAGTCAGTAGTGGAGCATGATGAATTTATTTTTAGTCTATTTATTTTGCATATATATATGACCATGTGGTATACCAAATGTGTTTTGGTATGTATAGTTTGATTCTTTATGACCGTATAACACATTTAATTTATTATAGAATGTTGTTGTTTCAATTTCATTATTTTATGTAATTGAATGATAATAATTTTTGATCTTTTGGTTATCCCGTATTTTATTTTTCTTCTTCCAAATGATATATTCCCCCACTATATAATTTAGTACATCTCTACTAGTAAGAAGCCTCTTGCGTTTGGGAGGTGTGTGTGAGGCCCTGTGGCGGGATGGGTCATGTGACATGAAAGATTGGTCCAAAAATATTATCTGTAAAATTGTATGAGTGGAGGTTTTTTATATGATCTAAGTAGTTAGTGGACATGTGATCTAAATTTTTTTCGAATTGTTTGATAGATATCATAATAGTGTGTCACAAAAACCATTATCGATAATAAGTTCAAGTTTCTATGGAATGGTATTTTTGTGTTTTGTTTAAATTTTTATGGTTTTGGGATTTCACCTACTGTAATGTTCTTGGTTTTTTGTATTAATGGTTTATTATATTTTTCCAAACATTGATCATATGCAATAGGATAGAGTTTATTCATCATTCTAGACAAATAAGATTCACATTACTTAGAATTTTCTCTGTGTTAGTTCACTAACAATAGATGTTCAATTATATAAAGTGTATGCAATGACCAATATGGGGTGTCAGATACAACATGTTTTTGGAATTATACTCAACTAAACTATATGTATATATATTTATTCTGATTATGTGTCTTGTGAATCATATGGTGAGATGTTTTCGAGGGAGAAAGATTCCATCCTTTCATTAAGTGATGCATGAAGCTTATGGGTATGTGTAATCTATGAGTTCTCTATTATTGAATTGATGATGAAAATGATTCCTAAGATATTTGAATATGATGATCAGGATTTCTTGAGCTGTTTATTCTCTTGTATTCTTAGTTTATATTTTCTTGTGAGGGAGTCATTCTTTATATCTGTTTTCTGTTGGGTCTTGTGGTGGGGATCATGTTTCTTCTATCACTAATGGTTTGGGCAGGCATTGATATTATTCATTAGTGGGGATATTGAGGTACGATATCACAAGGGTGTTTTTTGGCATGATTATTATAGGTGTTTGATAATGGGAGAGTTCTCCCTCTCTTTTGGATGGCATGAAAGGGAATGTTTGGTTGGGAACTTGGCCATTTTTAGTTTGGTTATTCTTGAGGAAGTGTGGTGAGAGAGTGGTTGGACACTTATGGATTTGGATCTATTCATTAAAGGAGGGTTGTCATGTGGATGATCTCATAATGAGGGAGATTCCTTGTTTTGAAGATGAGTTCCCATGGTGATCTTATTTGTCGGAACTGACCCATGTGAGGAGCATGGTCACTTGTTTTAGACATTTTAGCCTATAATTGTATGGACTTGGATTGTGTGACTGTGAGACATGTTTCACATTTGAGAGTGGTTTAAGGAATGAGATATGGTGTCTAATGTACTATAATCTGGTGGAGCGCATGAACTTCATTTTATGTGGTTTGTTGAGTACAAGGGTTTTTTTTATTATGATCCAATAATGTACATAGTTTTTTGAGGTTTTCATGTTTCACTCAAGTATGAGTGGTTTGTCCATGTCAATCCATTGATATTATTTTTGGACATTGCCTGGGTCATGTGGTTTTCCATTTGGCCAGTGCGTAAATTATAAGGATACTCCATGTTGGGGAGTATAAATCAGACACAAATCAATGTATCTCATATTTGGATAGAGTTTTGGTCTCTATAAATTGGTTATTAGATGGTTAAGATACTATTCGCTACACCAGTACTTTAAGTGATGAGTAGGATGTTGGTTGGAAACTAATAATTCTTGGGGGGGGGGGGGGTGAGAATGATATATTATGGGGAGTTTGTAATGACCCTCATCATCACAGGTTGTAGAAAATAAATAGAAAGTTGATGTTTTTATTATCAAATGTTTTCAGGGAAAAATAGCAAGTTAACCAATGATATGATCTCTAATTTATTTTCTAATGACTTTGTCCTAGGATAAGGTCTTTACCCTAGGCAAGTATTTTGGTGGAAATATTATTCTATAGAATTTCATGTCATATTTAATATTTAATTAGTTAAATACTAATATATTTTCACATGTTCATTCAGTGATATATTTTATATATAGAATGAGATTAATATTTCATATATGTGGTTGATTCCAGAATGGTGGTTATTTTATCAGAAATTCACGCGCCTATCATGGGAATTTGGGCCAATCTTAGGGCCATTTTATTTTATTTTTTTATTTTTTTATTTTTTTATTTTTTTCCATTGTTATTTTCCATTATTCCATTTAATTTTTCATGTATCCCCCCTTGGGTCTCCTATGTTCTGTGTCTAAGAGAGGGATATGGATTGGAGAGGGAGAGGGAGGAGGAGTCAACACCTAGTGGGATTTTTAAATGTACATCAGGAATCAGTGGATGTGTGGCATGGAATTGGTGTGGAGTTATAGTAGTTTAAATTTGTATATAAGACTATTTTTATGTACTTCCAAAAATCACATTATCATAGATGTTTTAAAATTATTAAGTCCTTATAATAATTTTTGTGGACCCATTTGGGGGTCGATATGTGGTCTTTCTGTAAAATTTGTGGTTTGGGGTAGATATAAATGGATTTCCATTCATGAATCCAATGTACCTGATGTGTAGTTCAGAAAACACATTCCATGAGTTATTCATTTTAGGGGAGGTGAGGATAAATGGAAAAAAATATATGTAGTAATTGTGGAAACCCTATTTAGTGGTGTTTCAGTGTGTGGATGACTATTCCACCAAACACCCCATGTCGGGGGAACATGGCCTTCTTTGGCACACGACCAGAGCCAGTGTGACATACATGAACAGTGGTTGTGTATTGTAGTTGGCTACACCATGTGTAGGTGTATATAGAAAGGTATATGGCTGGATACCCTATATTGGTTACGTAACATGTACAAGGTGGAAACATTGTGTACATAAGATAATCACACCCTAAGTGGGCAATGTCGCACAGACATGGATGACCTTTGGGTGTATAAGTCATGTACCCAATGTGCAGATCAGTTACTTCTCATCCCTTGGATTGTTTTGTTTTATATTCATCATTGAGACATAATTGGACTTGTTAGTAGTCCATTATTAGTTTTTTATCAAAATATATCGTGATGTTGGTATCCTTTTGGTGTTTAGAGGCCATCTTAATTGTTTTTTGGTTTAGGAAATTAATTATAGGATAATTTATTCATTTATTTGATTTAGATTCCAACAAATGGTTAGGTTATCAGATGTGAAACCCGAGTGAGGGTTGTGATATCGTTATTTGGTGTGTCATTTGGATTCCTGGTTAGTTTTTTAGTTCATTAAGAATGATCCTAAAAGGTGGGATCAAGTAGTATAGTTGAGGATTTCTTGGATAATCATGGGCTTCCAGGACCATTTGTTCAATGTTATAGTATTTCAAGCTTAGATATTTTAATTGAGAATCATATTTGTTCGATCTATTTGTATAGGTTGACTTTGTGGGATGGTTATTATGGATAGGTGTCAATGGGAAGGTGATCTGTGTCTGGAGAACCCATTTTAATTCCCTTATGGATGAGATAGTACCCTAGGATGGGTTGTTTGTAATGGAGGCCAACTAAGGTTTTCTTATAATGGATTTTCCTTGAGAATTGTCATGGTACGAGGAGACCTTATAGGATTTCGTACTTTTTAGGTGGTCATGAGGACTACATATAATTCTCATCTAGGCACTCCCTTTTATTTGTAATCCCATGTTGGTGTGTTGTTGATCACGGATAAGTTTGAGGTAGCAGATGGATTCTTGAGTGTGTTTTTATTATTCTAGTTATGGATTTATTTTGTTGAAAAGATAGAGTAACCCTTCATAGGGTCTCTTAATATTTCATTTTCCATATGGATATTTGAGGATTATTTGGTAATTGTAGACCAAGTGATTTCTTAGGGTAATGGAATCCCCTGTAAGATATCTCTTTTCATTTGGACCCTGGGGACCATGGGATCCTCGAGTTTTAATTGAACATTAGGTGTGTCTGTGAGATCCATTGGTGGTTGTTTTATGGATGAATGGATTTAGGGTATCAAGAGAGGCCCCTGATTTTTTCCAATTGTTAATCAGGACTACTAGTTCATTATTTTTGGATGTTGGGTTTAAGAGTTGGAGTGACCCAAGTTCTATTGGACTTTGGATATGATTTTTGACAAAGGTTATTCTATGTAATTAATTTGGGGATGCGAACATTTGGATATCTCGGGCTGGATATTATCCCTCAGTTTTGATATGGTTATCTCCATTTTTATAAGGTTTTGGTTAGGAAGTATTAAACATCTAATGGATGATCTGGTTGACTAAACCCCTCTAGTTGGAGTTATGCACAATCTATAGGTTACTTTATATGGAAAAAAGATCTCTAGGATAGTTATGTGGGACCCCTGAGAGAATGTATATGTCAGTCCTATAGATATAGGGTACCCATATGATAGTTCATTTTTTGGTCCCATGTATGGAGGGACCCCTGGAATATTGTATATTTCAAGGCGTCATTTATAGCCTTGTTTTTTATTCAGGTCATTTAGGGAAAGATAGGTTCTTTAGGGTTATTCATAGAGTCTTGTCTCTAGTTTTCATCATTCCATCATATTTATAGAGTTTGGTAGTTTCAGGTTTTTATATAGATGCTTTTAAGTACACTATAGGGTCTAGAATTCATACCATTGTATTTAAGTGTCTTGAAGATCCTATTTATATTTGATAAACGTTCTTGATTTTGTGTGGAGGGTTGACCCACATAAAATAAATCCTACGATGTTGGATAGTGTAATGGAATAATTATTATTGGTGTTATGTTAAAACCCATGGTTGGATATTTTCTTTATTTTGTTTAGACCACCTTTTTATGTTATTATTTTTTAGTTTTTGGATTGTCTGGGATATCACATGTGTATGACTAAAAATTAATTTTTATTATAATAAATAAACCCTTGTAAGTGCAGAGAGGGAACCCAACATGACGTCATAGACATTAATCATCATCTAGGTCTCGATGGTGCAAATGACCACGATAAGAATACCACTTCAAGGGAGAATTCCCTCCAAACATCTAAAATATAAAATCTAGCTTCCACCATCTCATCGCTATATGGAAATCTATCCCATTCATAAATTCATGGGCCTAGTACAGATGTAAAATCCATACCCTCTCATATATCCATATCTAGATGTAATGGTATGGTGATATCTCTTTCTCTGAACCTCGTCAGGAGCATACCCATGTAGATCTGGTTGAAGGATCCCATGGACTGCAGACCATGGAGGCCCATAGAAGAATAAAATCACCATATAAATCATAGCATAAAGACAAAACAAACTAAAACATCAAATATATTAACCGGTAATACCACAATACATTCCATGATCACCTATTGAAAACATCCCCGTCATAGAAGACATATCAGACTGCAGAACAAACCGATATATCATAGCCATATCACATTTTCATGTACTTGTATATAAAAATAGATTATAGGTTCACCATTGGGGGTTTCCTATAATGATTTATTTCCCGCCCCCTGTTAGAGAACATATTTTTTCATATAGAACATCGTCTCTATTTCAAATGGATCACATATTGCACAGTGGATTTGGTGGAGGCCCAATGTTTCTTAGTCAAGCAAGACCACTTGGGTGGAGTCTCAAGATCAGTCTGGTGTAGCTTGAGAGTCATAAGGACCAGGTATGTGGTTCATCATAGATTTTGAAGTATTACATAATGTATTTTTTTAGTTTTTTGTCATTTTATTATGTGTTCGGCCCAATGGGTGACCATATGTTGTTTGTTTCACTTGCGTTGAGTTTGTATGACAATATTCCCCATTTGATTTATTATATAATGTTTTGTTTTAGTTTATTTATTATATGTACTATGATGTTTATCTTTATGGTTGTTTTGGTTATTTAACTATTTACTTTATTTTGAATAGAGAGTATAGTCTCCCCTTTTATATGTTAGACCCTCATTGCTAGTTTTTTGCCTCTAACATATAGGGAGGCACACTTGAGGCCTTATGGTCACCTAGGTTGAGTGACATGTAAGGTAAACCTATTATGGTTCCCCATACTAGGTCACTCATACGTAGGGTCACTCCCTTTATAATTTGAGGGATAACTCACGGATTCCCATGGGTTATCCCATTTATCTTCCATCATGTAGTCCACAGGTCTAGTACAAATCACTATTATAAATTTATGGATATTTGTATCCATTTAATAGAATCACATGTTTTTGATTTATCGTCGAATGCATATAGATGCTCCATTTGTATTCATGGGATTCTCTTTAAAAATGTATTGTGAAAAACTCCTTTGTAGAAATAGTTTCTTCATTCTAGAATATGTCTGGAAGTAATTCATTTTCTTCCCAAAAACACACTTCTTCTTCTTAGAATTTGAATATTCAAGGATATAATAAGTTCCCTCTCATTTTATATCCCCTATCCAAGATAATTATAATAGATATTATAATTTATCAATATAAAAAAATATCTATCTATATTTTTTTATAGGTATCAATATTACATTATAAAATAATATGACTATGTCCATTCCATTTACAATATGTCAAATCCATTTTGGGCCTTCATAACATTGCATAAATCCTCTATAATTTACATCATCATTAACTAAAATAAGAAATAACTTTATGGATCTATTTTTATTTCCTTTTAGTAGGGAATAAATTCAATTAAAACCACTGGATAATGCATTTCAATTTTCCTTCAAGTTTATCCAAAATCAGTACATAAAACTGAGACATGTAATGATTAAATCATTAACGAAATATTTAGGAATCATATGATTCTACATAAATAGATTTAGTATTTCAATAAATGAAAATTACACTAAAATTCACTGTTTATACAAAACATGATTTTCCCTAATGAATCTCTTACAAAAACACCATTCAAAACTCCCACCTCCATACTATGCTGACCATTTTTCTTAGTGATGAAGAAACCCAATTGTATTTTTTGAAGTATTTCATAAAAATAAAACCACATCTATCTCCACACCCATTTTGGGTTCACCTTTTAACATATATGAAATTCTAGATAAAAAATACAAGATCTATGATATGGTAAAAAACGACTACATATTTTGAATGAAACATAACAACATTTATTGTATTTTCCTACTTAATTATACATGTTTTCAATATAAATAGCTGACTCTAGATACAACCCATGATCTCAACCATGGTCATTGAAATATCCATGATTGGGATTCTCCAATTTTCTGTGGCGAACTAGAACACCACTATAAGGAATATCACAACATGGTCCTTTTTATTTTTCCTATTTTGGTTATCCTCATGGAAAAAATCCTTGTGAAATGGAATTCCATTCTCCATGAATACTCCAACACTTCTTTGGTTTTCCTCTTGAATATATAGGATTATTGTTGAATGATTCACACATTTGGATATCTTATGGACACAAATCCAAAAAACCCTTAAGTATATATTTTCAACCAGTCCAACATAAATTAATCAAGCTCATTGTTAACAATCTTCCAAGAATAACCTTCTGTCATTTGGGGAATTATTATTTTGGAATCAACACTTATTTTCAAAAAATACAACTCAAAAATTTATGGTTAAAAGAATATATTTGATAGTATTTATAAAGGATATGAGCCATTTGGATCCCATATGAAGAAGGTGAAATATGTTTTGTCTAGGATTCCTTGACATAGAAGCATCATACATCTAGTGTATAGGAACAAAACTTTTAGAGATAAGTAAATAGAAACATAAATGAAACAAGAGGCCCAAAAAACATTTGGTGTAACTCATTAGACTTATATGATCCTTATTGATGGTTGTTATTCTATTTTATCCCTTAGTGGACTTATGATGTGTACATTGTCTACATCTAGTTATTTTAGTCTATAATATTAAAAATTTATATATTTTGATTCAATGAATTTTGGACTCGATTATGATACATGGGAATTGTTATTTTCATAAGAGACTCAAAACAGTTTTTTTATATTATTTGAAGTAATCATTAAAGGAAGAATATTTGGATTTGATGTAGATTCCATGATAGTTTATGTAATGGTAAAAAATTAAAAATTAAAATTTTATTTGTAGAATTTATGTATTTATTAAATAATGGATGTTTTTTAATGAATTTTAAATGGGAAAATATGTCATGAGACTAGAATAAATTTTGACTCTGTATAAATAATTAAAAAATATAATGTAAATATTAATGTAAATTTTAACAAACAGCTATTTAAATAAATGGAGGATATCTTAGTGAATTATGATATTTTATTCCCAAGAATCATTTTCTATTAAATTATGTTGAATTAATTATTTATATAGGGGTATAAATGTATTTATGTGTAAAGAAGAAAAATGAGTCTCACAATGGATGATGAATAAATATTTTTAGAAGGATTATTACTTACGGTGTTTATAATCAAAAATATTAATTTCTATAGAAAAATGAATTCATATTGATGTGGTGTCATTGAATATAATGTTTTATTTTTAACTATAAATTATCACTAATTTCATTGAAGATTTGTAAGGTAATATAATTATGAAAAGATGTAACATTTTAAGATATTATTCATGTTACTCGAACACATGGATTACCCTTAAACATTTATAAGTCATAAATAAGTATGGTTATCTAAATGTAATTGATAATAATGTATATAATAATGAACCCTAATTATTCTCTATAAAAAAAAATTAATTTCACGTAAATAGATGAATGGTAAGAGAATTAGCAGAGGGAAACACACTTACCCTCGAGAATAAAAAGAATTTAGATTAGTTTAGGATATACCATACATCCATGGAGCGGCACTACAATTCACTAAGATAAACGGGGGAAACACTATCAATAGACAAGTGATTCACAAGTCAAATCTAAAATAGAATAATGAATTTTATTTAATGAATTAAAAATCATATTTAGGGGAAACATATTTAATTCAACCCTTACATCATCTAGTTAAAAATTTTCCGCATGTAAAAAATATTTATAGAATATTCCATTATAACGGGTTATTTATTCTTCAAATGTCACAAAAACACCTAAGAATATTATAGAAGTTGAGACACTACCACTTAAATACATATATATGCTTATTATAACCTCTCCACCACCCCGAAACATACATTCATTGATATCCTAATGAGAAAAACAAAACCAAAAAATTCTCCACATAATAAGGATCCCACTAAGAACCCTAGATATATAGACAATATCTCATTTGAAAAATATGTCAATGAATTATTAAATTATCCACCATAAAAAATATTTTATTCTCCAAACATTTAATTTTTCAGTGTTCTGAGACACCTTACATAAACTAAATCCCACTTATGCACAGAACCACCTCAAAATTTCATAGACTATGACCTTTATCAATGTATATAATATATTTATACTCCCATATACCCTCCATAGTCTCATAACATCATATTTCAAATCATTCCAAATAAATTCATACTTCCAATAATGTTACTTCATCCATGAATGGAAAATTGATTTTTTATTAAGATAGATTGCACTTTTATTATCATAAAATAACACTCCATTTTAATGTATCTTTCTAATGACCTCTAAAAGACCCTTAAACTACATCATATCCTTCTTATACGAAGTTTTATCTATATATTCCACTTTTATGGATAACAATTCTACTAAAGGTAATATTTATTAGAAAATACCAACTATCTTTCCACTATAAGTGAACACATATCTTCTAATAACGTTTATTCTAATAGAATCTACTCTAAAATATATATCAAATTATACCTCTTCCATTTTATCTATTCCAAAACATGGGGGTATTGTTATGCTACCTTTGAGATATTAGAGTATCTACATTAGATTTTTTAGGGCTCCTTCCAACAATTAAACACAAACCTATTGAAAACTCCAACTATATAAGAAATATTAGTAATTTTATAAAAAATGGAATATATTATACATCCTATAATTGGAGTATATGTAAATCATTAAATTTATATCGACCTATCATTTATATTAGGTATCCTATCTCTGGATAGCATGAATTGTTTATTGAATATGTTATTAACACATTTTTCTCAAGATATTACATATTAATCCAAAAACATTTAAATCATGTAAAACTCAGATGTTATCAATGTTTCTATATTCCAATACATACAAATTATTATCCCAAAAATAAATTTTATTTCTCCGAAATCCTTCATTTCAAATGTTTTGGATAACACTTTCTTTAAATCTACTATATATTTCACATATGAACCATCCAATAGAGTATCATCAATATACATGAGTATAATTTAATCTCCATCAATTGTAAGCCTATAATAGAAACAAAAATTATAATTATACTTCATAAATTTATTATATTTAATTAAATAATCATACCTATTGTTCTATTTCCAAGGTTCCTGTTTTATCCCAGAAAAAATATATTTTATTGTTAAAAAATCATTATTTCATGATTCATATAATCCTTATAGTTTATCCATGTAAATTTACTTATTTAAATTCTTATAAAGGAATGTATTCTTTATATCTATTTTTTTCTGATATAGGCCTTTCAACATAGGAATTCCAAGTACAATCAAGGAAATTTTATGTCTCAATATTGGAGAGATAATTTCATTGATATATATTCCTTCATTTTGTTGACATACATTCATAACTAACCTCACCATCTATTTTATAGAATCCTAGGTTTAACATACGTGGATATTAAATTATTTTAGAATAATATTCATCACATTATAAAAATACATTCTTGAGGGCCATAACAGTTTAGTGTCTTTGTAAACTAGGAAACATAATCTTTTATTTTGGTGAAACATCTTAAATCTCTCTCTTAAAGATCTTATCCTTTAGTGCATCTAAATAAAACCTCTCTTCAAAAGCTGGGGAAAGGAAACATAAGAAAAGGGTGATCATAGATGCTCAATAATGGTAAAAAAGGAAGATAAGTAAAAATAACATAAGCAAAAAGTGTACAAGAACAAGATCAAAAAAATTTAAGTTAATACCCTATATATAAAAGATCATAATAAATTTTCATATAATAAATATTGGTTAGTTCATAAGACATGAATAAAAAGTAAATAAAGACCATAATCTATGAGATCAATACATAATCATAAGTCGATTTATTATGGAAGACACATAAACATATAAAATTATTTCCATAGTATTGAAGGCATAATGCAATGTCCATTTTAGTGGAATGGGTTCACTCCACAAACCATATTAGTATACATGGTTCAATACTAAGACCATATTAGTAAAATAAAAACATTAGTAAACTGAGTTCACTCCCCATTCCATCCCTGTATTTTTGAACTGGGTTAAACACCCCATTCCATCCCTCTATTAATGAATATATTATAGTCTGCATTCAATCCCTACATTACTGAAACGAGTTCACTCCCCTTTCCAGCCCAATATTATTGAACCGTTTCACTTCCTATTCAATACTTGTCACACTCTTGATATAGAAATATTTACCCAATTAATTAGAGGGAGATATAGGTCCCACCCATCTTATAATTAAATCATACATACATGTTCCATAAAACATTCATCTTATTAGGACCCATAATATACGATGGGTTTCAGAAACATCGTACATTAACGATGAAATGAAATGATTATATTAAACATTTGATCAAATCATAACATTCAAAAAATAGATATATTTTACAATCATTGCATCATAGAATTATCCATGAAAGGAAGTGTTTTTCATAAGCATTTATCATGGTATAACCTATTGAAGTGAAATGGGTTTTCTGAACATCAAGACATTAAAACATAAACCATTTAGAGAAATAACATGAATGGTTTCATTAGATAATATCTCTAGTAAGAAATAAATGATTACCATGGATTCCATCTTATATGGATAATGATTTTTAAAGATAACTTGGAATGTCACTTTTTAAAACAAAAATCATATTCAAAACCATATTCTTTGAAATGACTTTTAAAACCTATAAAATAATATTGAAAAAATTAATTTAAAACAGATCATGACGAAAATATTTTTCCTCATTGAAAAATTATCTTTTTAAACTAATTTAGTTTGAAAACATTTTTAATTAAAGTTTTTTTGAAACTTATAAAGGAAACATGAGAACATCATGAAAATATTTTTTTTTTGAAAACAAATAAAATAAACTTAATAATTCTTCTAAAAGCCTTTTCCATAAAAAATTTAAAAATATTTTTGAAAATATTTTTGAAAATATTATTCTATAAAAATAATTTCAACAATTTTTAAATAATTTTTTAAAACATTTACAATTTTTTTGATCATATAATAATTTTTTGGAAACATTCTTAGAAAACATGGTTGTGAAAGAACGTAGATTTTTAACCGAAGAGAGAGATTAAGTGGGATTTTTCTAAAACCACTTTGTTAACTATATTGATTGACATTGAGTGGAAAATGGATCAAATACATGAATATATAACGAATGGACATAGTATAAGTAAATTTTATAGTGTTATTAATAGATGGATCATGATATTTCATCAAAGGCTTCATAATCATTAACAATCCTGATAAAGGATGAGATTGTAGAAATAAATTGTTACCACATTGGTTAAATTAAATCCTGATACCCATGAAGAATATAATATCATGAAAAGAATTAAATTTATGATATAACATGAAATATTAATTATATTAAACTCGTATAAAACATAGGTGCATAACACGACATGTGTCTCAAAAAAGACAAATTGAGACAAAACTATTTATCAATTTTGTAAGGTTTAAAACATAAGACCCATGAAAGAGTGATCATAAAATGGATATGTCAATACAGTTAAATTTGATTATAATTATTATATAATATATTCATGGTTAGTATATACATGACAATAAATAAATGAGTGGTGAACAAGGCTTGAATCTCACATATAATAAAAAGTGAGATGAGAAAACCCTTATCTTAATTCTTGACATTATTTGTACAAGTTCAAAAATATGGTATAATAAATATAAGTTTATTATTAATATAAAACATAACTATATTCTTATAACTAATACCATATATTATTTTGTTATGACCTTATATTTCCCATTCATTAACAATTATTTGTTGATTTTCCATTTCAGGTAATATTTTCTTCGTTTTTCATATAAGTTTTGACTTATTATTCTGGATCATGTTACATAGGTCAATATTTAAATATTTATATAATTAAAAAAATGATTTAACTATCATATATATTTAGTATAAAAATATTTATAACAATCAATAATGTATATAAACATAGAATGGAATACACTATTTCTGAAGATGGTAGGCAATACATTTGAATGAACACTGCTTCTGTTTTGTTGTCATAAATAATGAAATAAACCAAATTAAATAATTGATTGTATAATATATATAATGTTATTAAATTTTAAATATTTATTCATATATGTTTATTAAAACCACAGCTAATACATTCCGTGTAAATGGTGAATGAATGACATCACTTTGAGGTGGCGGTAGTCCTCACACCCATAAACAAAGTTATCACATTTACAGAAAATAGAAATAATGAAGGAATTATTTATATAAAAATTATCTAAGATTAAATAAATAAAAAATATCTGGTATATAATATAAAATAAAATTTCCATCAAAATTACTACTCATGATAGGTGGTAGTGAAATAACGGACAACATTGCTTCGTGAGGCGGTAGTTCATCATACACCAGAATGAAAACTTATTTACCGATTAAATGGATGTTTGTGTAATTATACGTTGAATACATATATTAAGAAAATATGTATATATTTAGGATAATTATGTTATTATATAATCTAGGAATAATAAGATTTGGGGGTCTGGAGAATGAAAATAAAATAAAGGATCTTGAGGATGAATATTACTTCCTCTTTGGGTAGTTGCTATTGGTTTGCACCAAAGGGATTCATTGAGAGGATTTATTATAAAAGGTAGGATTATAGGATTAAGTTAGGGATGTTTTGAGGATATTTTAACTTATATTTTTGATCCAAAGGAATTGATAATTGTGAATAAGTAGTAGGGGTGAGTGCTATTTTATAGCAGGGGAGGAGTGGTTATCTTGAAATGTTTTTAAAGGGGAATTATAAACACCTTTTCCCATGTATAATGGATCAAATAATATTAAAAAATTCAATAAAATAGAGGATATTGTCTAAATATATCCTTCCAATTTCTTTCTTATAAGTTTGTAGATCATTTTTTCCCTTATGAGTAAGGCTTAGTCATTTATTAATCTATGTTTTCTCTTAATCACTGTAATTAATTTTGATCAGATTCACTAATATATATGATAAAAAAATTTCATCATATTTACATTATATATTAATTTTAATAAAAATATTGAATTCACATTTTGAAATTAATATCACATAAGTGGAAGAAATTAATCTAAATTTTTTTCAGTTGATGGGATGACAATGCTTGTTTTTAAAGCAAAAAGGTCCAAAGGATTGATGTGTTTTTATATCCAATTTCATTTTGTAATTCATCATAAAGACAAAAATTAGATTAATTTATTTATATGTTATCTAATTATATGTAAAATAAATTAAAAAATATTTTAACTATAAAAATAAATTTGTTGAAAAATCAGTTTTGAATTAAGTTTCATTGGTTTTTCAGTATTCATCAAAAACTGAATCTTCTTATAAAAAAATAAAAAATTAACTCAAAGTAAAATTTGACACTGATATTTTCAAAATAATTTATATTTTTTTCAAATAATAATTAAAAACGTGTCCAAGTTTATATTTAAAATGAATTTTCTTTTAAAAGATAGTGAAATTACCTTTTAGAAAAATATGTTTTTTTATTCATAAATCTGTATTTATTCTTTTCTAATAACAATATAATATATTGGATGAATATAAAAAATATTTATTCACTATATTATATATAATTTATTTAAAAAAATTAACCAATAATGGGTTGTTTAATTTATTGTGATAAAATTATGTTTGTACACAGAAACATATTTTTCTTAGAAAAGTAATTTCATTCCCTCATACTAATTGATAAGAAAATGAATAATTTCATATACATATATAATTAATTTTTTTAAAACTTGTTTAATCTTATATGTAACTTCCTATCCAATGGATAGGTGGTTGTTATAATAATATTATAATAATCACATAAGGAGTATATTGTAGTTCAGAAAAACTCATCCTTATATATAACACAAGCTTTCAAATAGGCTTGGAATAATGTTTAATAAATGGAAAATAATGTATTGTTCATAATAAAATATTATCTATGTTATTCATGTAGTTTAAGGTTAACATTGTGCTGTGTAAAAAGAACTACAAACTTAGCGATTTTATATAAAAAACTATATTCAGTGTTTCATGAAATAAATTTTTTTAATAAGATTAAATTAATATGAAAGAATATTTCTCAAAATCTTATGGTGTCACATTATACCCACATTAAAATGAATTTCTCCCTAGAAATTCTTCTAGGTTATTTTAGGTTTCATACTTTAAAGTTATATTCATAAAAATCCACATTATAAACATGAATACTAAAACATCTGTTAAAAATGGAATGCTGGTAACATGATGGTTACAAATGGTAGCTCATAACTAAGTTTCCACATGAGAGAAAATAGGTGGAATGTGAAAAGATGGACATGGAAGATAAATATAAATATTATATTCTGATGTATAGTGATAAAGAACATGGTTAGGATAATGTTAATAATGACAAATCCATACCCAAAGAGGCTTGAAAAAGGTTATTGATATCCGAAAATATAATGTTAACTTGAAATTTTTTTATTTCAAGACCCTTTTTCCAAAGGTTGATGAATTTTCCTGAACATATATACTTACATTATTTTAGTACATCTATAACCTTTGCTGTTCCTTGATAAAAATTTAATTCTTCTCCTACTAGTTGATATGAAGGAGGAATTTTAATTCTTAAAGCATTAATAGATCATGATATCCATAAATATAAAGAAAAGTCATCCCATTTATCTTCAGTTACCCTTAACACAACGTAATATGGACATGATATACAGTATTCATAAATCTGTATATCGTGAGATATTATTTTAATATAACAAATATCAACTTCAGTTTAACTTAAACGTTCCACAAATTGTTAATTTTATAACCCTTATAAAACATGAAAATCAAAAACATTATAAAATTTTTTGCAAAGTAATATTTATAGTGATCCCTCATATATCAAAAAGTATCTCTTGGTTGTCACATTTAAAATGTATGAATATCCTTATTTTATATTCTCTTAAAATATGGTAATAACATGAACTAACATAAATCCTTTTTGAATGCATTATTCCTTATTACAATGATTACTATATATATTCCATAAATCTAAGATGTTTTAAACATCATCAATGATAACATAGACAACATTATCAACAAATCCTTTATGAATTATGATGTCATAAATAATATCTCATTTACTTTACCCATATCATCATCTCTTTTTCAATAAAAAACATCATTTTATCATCCTCAAGAATATGTTAAGTTTTACCTTCCCTTAATTTTTGTCATTAAATAAAAATTATTCTAAAAAAATATACAAAAAATCCTTATATACTTCATGATTCATATACCATAGTTTGTACACTTAAATCATCCTACTATATTTTAGAACCATTATTCTATCTTTATAATCATATTCCTTAATACCTATATCCTAGAATATAAAATTAGAATTATGTATTAAGGTTCCTAAACCTCAATATCATCATTCTTTATATGTTTAATTTAAACAATACTAGAGGAACATCCCATACCTATCAAATGTTGTTTGCTGTCACCTTATATTTAGATGTATATCCAATATTCATACCAAAATCCCGATTATCATCACAATATTTGATAATTGGTAATGTATTTTCATAATGATCATACTTTACACATTTGAAGCATTCAATTTTAACCAAATTTCCCTCTACTTCCAACCATTGGCCAAAAAACAGAAATCATTGTTTGAGAATCAATAATCAAAATAGAAAACCACATAATCACGATAAATCACTTATAGGATGTCTAAATAATGACACATACTTTTTAATCAGTGACAAATTATGTTTATTTTAGGTTAATCATAGGAATAATCTATTAAAATAAATCCTAATGGTTCATAAATAGTTCTTAAATTTCAAAAGAATATCCCCAAGGAGCGTCAAAACAGGTGTGCAGTATGGATCATTGTCGCTAACCTGTTCCTGATTGAGTTTATCTCAATACATTGTCCATGGGTTACCCATATGTATATCCTTTCCCGAGCCATGTCAAATTGTTGTATCCAGATAGGGATTTAATTCTTTGAAACCACTCACTCTATACTTTTCCAAAATTCCAATAAATTAACCAATACTTAGACATATCCTTAGAATTATCCCTAGAGACATCCCAAAACAAATACTTAGAAATATCCCTAGAGATATAACTAAATTTTCCTCATCATAGTATCAAATGTTTGTCTAAACTTTTACTTTGATACCTACTATAGAGATCAAGGCTTAACATTCATAGATATTATGACATTTTAGATAAATATTCATCACACTACAGATATATTTTCCCGAGGACCATAATTGTTTTGTGTCTATAGAAAGATGAAAACATAATATTATTTATTGATGAATGATCTTAAAATTATCCCTTAAAGATATTCCCCTTTATTACTACTATATAAAACCTTTCTTCATAACCCAGGGAAATAAAACATAAGTAACAAGTGAGTTCAGATACATAGTACAGAAGAACAAGGGATATATATATAAGCATAACATGAACATATGGGTATGATAATGTCATATTAGAATTTGAATATCATACCATTCAAATCAAAGATCATAATAAATAGTGATTGAATAAATATTAATTATTTTAAAAGGCATGAATAATAAATATATGAACAGAATATTCCATGATATCATTATATAATCATAATACATCTTATTATGGGAGACATAGAAACATATAAAATGACTTAGTTGGTAGTAAAGGATTAAGGACAAGGCCATATTAGTAGAATTTATTCACTCCCCAAACTATCTTAGTAGTAAAGATTCACCCCCTGACTATATTAGTGAACAATGTCCTTTACCGAATCAGGTTCACTACCTATTCCATCCCTATATTACTGACCTTCATCCACTTCCCATTCCAGCCCTATATTACTAAATTGTGTTGACTTTATGTTCTTGCTCTATATTACTGAACCGAGTTCACTCCCCGTTTAATCCCTATATTACTGATCCTAGTCTACTCTTCTTTCCACCCATGTATTACTAAATTCAGTTCACTACCCATTCCATCCCTATAATACTCATGAGAAACAAATTCATTTTAGAGAGATATTGGTCCCAACCATCTTAAATTAAAATCATACACACATGTTCCATAAAGAATTCATCTTATCCTGACCCAAAAAAATTAGTTTGGTTTCATAAACATCATATCATAACTCATGAAATGAAATGGGTATCATAAAAATTTTATCATATAATAACCTATGTAAAATAGATAAATTTCAAAATCATTTAATCCTACAATACCCCATGAAAATAAGGAGGATTTATGAGAAGTTTTCATGGTATAACCCATTTAAGATAAATGGGTCTTGTAAACATAAATCCATCTAAACATAAACCATTTAGATAACTAATACAAATGGTATACTTGAAAAATATCTCTAGTAAAGGTTAAAATATAACAGTGGATGCCATCGTTGAGGGATAAGAATGTTTAATTATCATTTGGAACATCACTTTTAGAAACATATGACATTTTAAAAATCATTTTCCCTAAAAACACATTAAAAATATATGAAGGAATATTGATAAAAAAATAATTTTAAACATTTCAGAAGGAAAATTTATTTTCCTCTTTGAAAAAAAACATCTTAAAACACAACTCATTTTGAAAATATTTTTATTTTAAAATATATTTTAAAACATATAAATGAAGTAAGAAAACATTTTGAATAAAATTTTCATTGAAAACATATAAAAGTGGATTGGAAATATTTTTGAAAACATTTTTCCATGAGAAAATATAAAAGATGATTAAAAATAATTTTGAAAAACGTTTTCATTGAAATTTTTTTCATAATTTTTAAATAAATTTTGAAAATATTTAAAATATTTTTAAAGGTAATTTTTTGAAAACATTTTTACAATACATGGAATTGACAGAACAATGATTTTTGACCTAATGGAGAGATAATGCAGGATTTTCATAAAAACACAATTAATTATATTAAGTAACAAAGAGTGGAAAAATGTACCAATACATGATTATATAATGAATAATGAGAGGATAAGTAAATTGATGAGTGTTCTTGAGATATGGATCTTGATATTTCATCAATGGATGCATACTCATCAACAATCTCGATAAATGATGAGATTAAAGAATTAAATTGTTTCCAATTTGGAAACATTAAATAATAATCTCAATTAATCTTATAATATCATGAAAAGAAGGTAATTAATGATATAACATTTCAAAGGTAGTGTATACACCTCATAGAAAAATATAGATTTATAACACGACATGTGTCTCAAAGAAAGTGAATAGGGACAAAACTACTTTGCTAATTTTGTAACTTTTGAAACATAAACCCTATTAAGGATATATAATATACTGTATATGTAAATAAACATAAATTTAATTATAATTGACATATAATTAATTAATTAGTACTATATACACAACACATAACATATGTGGGGTGAACATGGCATGTATCTCAAAAATTATAAAAACTGAGATGATAAAATCCTTACATAATGTATTAAATTTCTCAGAACAAATTAAAATAACATTTATAATAAATAAATTTTGTTATAAATCAACCATAGAAACATATTATTATATTTAATACTATATATTAATTTATTATTATCTTATATTACACATTTATTAACAATTCATTTTTAATATTCCATTTCAGATAATATGCTCTTTGTTTTTCGTATATGTTTTGAATTTTTATTCGTGATCCTCTTACAGAGATAATTATTTAACTATTAAAATAATTAAAACATAAATAATATATCATATATATCATTTATATAAATCATTATAATAATAATAAATTTATAGAAAAATGAAATGGAAAACACCGTTCATGGAGACAGTTGGCCGTACGTATGCATGGATGATGTTTCTATTTTATTGATGCATTTAAAGAAAGAAATTAAATGAAATCTATTTATATATTTCATATAAAAATATTATCATTATTATTTCACATATTTAATATATTTTTACTAAACCCATATTTAATATATTACATGTAATATGTCAACGAAGCACATTGCATTGAGGAGGCGATAATCCACATATCCATAAGCGAAGTTATCACATTTAAACAAAAATGGAATGCATTAAGGTTTTTTTTATATAATAATTACATAATACTAAATAAATCATATATATAATATATATCAAATAAAAATGGAGTGTCTATCATAATTATGACTCATGATAGGTGGAAAAGGAAAAAAAACCCAACATTGTTTCATGAGGTGACAGTTCACCGTACACCAGAATGGTATGTTCATTACTCATTAGATGGACATGTTTGTACATGTAAGTGAAAGAATTATAATAAAATAATTATATTAATATATAATAATTAAATAATAATATTTTTGGGGTTGGTTAATTAATATAAAATAATGGAGTTTGAGGAAGGATACTACCGATCATTAGGGTACATCAATTTCGTTGGATCCAATGGGATATGTTAGTTTAATTTCTTCCAAAAGAAAGGATTCTTAGATGAAGGGATGGATTTTTGGTGATTAATGGAGATTATTTTTAATGAAAAATGGATTTATAGGTATCAATAAGATGGAGGGGTGAGTGCCTTTTTATAGTGGATGTTGAGTGGCCTTCTTGTAAATTTTTTAAAATAGAATTCATCCATTATTTTTCATGGTAAAGAGGATCCAATAATGGTAAAAATACTATAAAATGGAGGATATGGTCTACATATATCAATATAATGGAATTTGAACAATTTTATATGTCATTTTTGGCCATATGTTTAAGGCTTAGTCCATTGTTAACCTACGTTTTCTCTTAATCACAATGTATAATTTTAATAACATTAACTAATATTTTTTGGTAAAAAACTAAGATAAACTTATTATAAAATTTATATTTATCTTATTAATAATTTGGAATCCATTTTTTAAAATTAAAACCACATAATTTTTAGAAATTAATTTAAAATTAATCCCAAAAATGGGATGACAATGTAGTTTTTTATAGAGAAACAATAAAAAATTTAAACTGTTCTTATATCAAATTTTATTGTGAAATTAATTAAATTTTTTAAAAAATATTAATTTATGTATAAATGATATAATTATAACCTAAAATATAGTTAAAACAAAATTTAACTATATAAATAATTTATATGAAAAATCCATTTTAATTAAAATTTATTGTTTTCCCTATTCATAAAAACATGAAATTTCATAGAAAAAGTCAAAATATTAACCCAAATTAAATTTTTATATTACTATATCAAAAAATAACGTTTATTTTTTCAAATAAAAATTATAGATTTTTTAAAATTAATATTTTAAATGGGTTATCCATTAAATGGCGGTAAAATTTCCTTTAGGAAAAATACATCTTTTTATCCATAAAATTATATTTATTCTTATATTATACGTACAAAATATATTTTATGAGTATCATAAATATTTATTTAATATATAATATATAAATATTATAAATATTTTTTTTCAAAAAGTGGTGTGTTCAATTTATTGATATAGAATTGTGTTTGTACATAGAAAAATAGTTTACATAGAAAAGTAATTTCAGTATTTTTGAACTGTTCTTTCATTAACTTCTATAAAGTGATCATAAAAGGATTCATTTTATATAAATGTGTAAAGAATATTTTTACAATTTAGTTAATTTTATTTTTAAATTCCATTATAATGGCTAAACAGTAGTTATAAAAATATTATAATATTAATATTAATAGTATATTGTAGTATGGTAAGAACATGACCTTACGTGTAACTCAAGATATCAGTGGGACTCAGTATTATGAATAATAAATTTCAAAGATAGTGTTTGATGTAACTAAGGACAATATAATTGTTGTGTGTAGTGAATTTTTAATTTTTATTCATGAAAATCATGTAAAACATAGTTCTTTTATATAAAAAACAATATTTATTGTTGCATGAAATGAAAAATATCGAAAAATTAAATTAATTAAAAAAACATTTTCAAAAAATAAGATGGTGTTATATTTTTTTCTTAAAAGGTCACACACTGAAAAAAAAAATTTCTTTTATTTTATTCATATCATGTTACGTGATATTTTGGTTGAAGTGTAGGTCATGTTCCCAAAGGAAAATAATGAATTTTGTAGTTTTCAGTTGGCTTATTTTCCGGTGCACGGTTTAGGGGTTAACCACATGGGCTTTGATGGATAATGAAATATCTAGATGTTTTCATTATTTCATGGTTCTCCTAATATGGTTTGATCAAGGTTTGGGCCAAAACATGAAAGGAAAAAAGAGAAATCATGTGAATCCTTTTAGTATTAGGGGCTAGATGCACAGATGTTGCATGGTTAAGGGAAACTATGTGGAAAGTGTGTGGGGTGGATCTGTAATTTGATAGATCAGATTTTCAAGGTTGGTGTAAGAATTTACAAACCATGAGAATAAACCATGTATGGTGTCCCTCTTACCCAGTAGGGTGAGCAAGGTTGGAACACATTTTATTTCTAAACTTGTGGCCAAACCATGCGAGTTGCCAACATCATTAAAAAGTTTAGAATTTCAATTTTCCCCTCTGTCATTTAAACCTAATTCTAGTTGACTTTTCTTTGGTCAATTTTTTAAAATGAAGGGGGCTCTTAAAACCATCTCCCTTGGCTACTCTCCCCCCATTGAAGCTCTATTAAGCTTTCTAGGTGAATTATTCTTGGTTTTTGGGTGGATCTATATCTTCTTTCATCTCCCTGTCACACTTCATAGTTATTTAATGGTGGTTTAACTATTATAAAACCCCTTTAATATAGGTTTTATGTGTTCCTTTTGATTCATTGATGTTATGGTTTGCATATTGTTCTGTGATCCTTTGATCTTCGTTAGTTGAGTGTTATGTGTCTTGCGCATCCCATTGAAGAAGGTTTTTCTTTCTATTTCCTTTCCAGCACATTCCATTGATTCTTTATATTTATTTTAATTTTTTTAAAATTCTATAATAATTTTTGTGGTGTGATAGTGTGACTTTTTTTGGTTTTTTGTGGTTGGAAATTTGATACTAATGTGTTTAAAATTGATTATCTTAGTAATACCTATATGTATTTTCATGCAATGCGGTCAATAAAATTCCATTGAGCCATTATAAATTAAATTGGATATTTTTATATTGTGTTTGATCTAATTTGGGTGTTAGTGATTTGGATTTCCATTTTGATTTGAGTTATGTAAATGGTTGTGATGTCTTACTATAGTTTTTTCCTACATGTGAGTTGTTATGATTTTTGGGAATGATTGAGGTGGTTTTCTAATATGGTTTTCTAGAAATATCTTGGTTTATCCTTGATGTTAAATTTGATATAGGAATATCCATATGCGCATGATGTGAACATAGGTATAGGTACACAAGATTTAATGAATTTCTATTTTAGTGCTGACCTCAAACCCTTTATTTCAAAAGAACCATCCCCTCTAATTTATTCTCTTATATAGCCCCTCTTCCTTCAAATAGTTTTATTAAACCCTAAGGAATTCATAAATAGTTAAATTGTTCTTAAATGGTATAAAATTATGTTTTAAAATGTATTTACTAAGGTTTTAATTGTTTAGAATCTTATAAATGTTGGTTAGTTTGAAAATAATGTAAAGTCCCATTTGTAATTTTTTGAGAATGTTTTATGGTTTCAATAATCTTGTAAAGGGTTTGGAAAGAAGAATATGATTTTAAAATGATAATACCCAGTTGTAATTTTATAATTCTTTTGGAATTGTTTTTGGAAGCACATGTGGTGTGTAGGCATGTTTGGAACAGTTTTTGGCTCAATATTGATGGGAACCCATTTGGTGGTCCCTTCGTGGAGAGGAACATCACAGATGTGGTGTTAGTGTTGGGGCTAGGCATGTATAGCAGATGTGGGTTATTAGTTTGAGCCATGCATCGGAGGATCACCCCATTCACTATGTATTATTATGAAGGGATTAATGGGTGTCATAGAGAGGGTTAATTAATGGTTTCTTATCAACCCCAATTAGACGGGTTGGTACCCCATGATTTGAAGACAATTATGGTAAAACATGCCACTGGAATGGATAGTTATGAGTTGATAGTTGTTTATTGACATTGGATATTTTTTAGGAACCAACCTTAAATTATTATATAATCTAGAGATAAGTCAATAATTTCACATAATTTCACATTTTGATCTTGTTAGGTTTATATTTTTATATAATTAGGCCATAAATCAAACACAAGAAACTATAATATACAAAGTGGACACTTCTGATCAGTATCGATTTTCCATAATATGGATCTCTTAAAATGCTGCTTGATTTTTTTCATGGGAAAAATCCACAACATCCAACATAACTTCTTCCGTTCCATTACCCATCCTTAAACCATGTAAATAATTCAAAAAAACATTAGATGAGAACCAAATATCAGTACATGATATAAGAAGAAAGAAACTCTTATCCCAATGATAATCATTAAAACCCATGAAACAATTATAATAAAGAAATACTTTTCACCATTAATAATTAGTAAATATTTTCCTTTGAAAGTAAGATCATTTAAAACCAATTTTTGTAATAACAATATTACCATAAAACCTATATATAAATAGTAAATACATAACGATACCTTGGGAAATAATTATACTTATCACTCTTATAAATTGTATAACTATGTTTTCGACTTTCATACACATCACTCGTACAAAGTGAATTTCCATATAACTGACTTCCATACCCAATGCATTTGAGGTTATAACATAACCACTCATCCGAGTTTTATCATGGAACCACTCATACATGGTTTATAACCTAACCCCCATGAAATTTCAATGTACCATAATATATTCACAATAGATAAAAGATAAAAAATTTAATGTTTTCTGTCATAAATTTTCATTTCCAATCTCTATAAATCGTTTAAAAATATTGAAATAATCAATAAATTTCCAAAACTGATTTTCAAAAAAAATTAAGAATAGGGAAATATTGGTTTCTTTTTAGTTTTGAAATATTAAAGATTTTAGAGTAATCCACATACCAAATATTGTTCTTAACAATGGAGAAGGTGTTTTTTCTGTATATGTTAAAAAACATTCTTTTTCTGTTTGTCAAAGCATTGTGTATAAAACACGTAAAAAGATACCTTTTGAAATCCTTTATATTAAATTAAAAATAGACATCTAATTTCCTTTACTGCCCCTTTACATCCACATATATATTTAAAATAATATCATTAATTTTGACATGGATAAAAATATGTGATAATTAAATCTTTAAACAATAAAGGTGTCTCGTAGCACTATGAACATTCAAATATTAACACAAATAAAAGAATAAAACTTAAAAAAATTAAATTACATGATAATAAATTAATTAATGATAGGTTAAGTAAAATGTTCTGTATATTCACTTTATAATATAAGGTGATTTTATAACATCAAACCCTACCGCGATGAACGGTGATTGAGACGAAGTACATTACATTAAGTCTAATTCATCAAAAATTCCAATTGAATTACAGAATAATAAAATTTTGTTAATAATTTACATAATTTATAACCTTTTTAATGTTTATTAGTCCTTTTATATAACTTATTATTATGTTATAATAATTACATAATTATTAATGTTCATGTTACATGTTTGGTTGATATTCAGTGCATAAGTCCAAAATGACTTTAGTAAGATGTAGAAAGTCATAGTGCTTGATATTACATAATCTAAAGAATATTATTAACTTTAAGGTATCATATTTTATAAATAAATTATTCGATTATATCAGACCATTTATGTATGGTTATGAAAGATGAATAACTTACTAATAATAGAGACGGTAGGTCGTACATATGCATGATTAACGATTACATTTTTAGTGATCAATATGTTAAGAAGGTTATTATTTTTTACCATTAATAATTATAATAATTATATTAATATCATATTAATAATTTAAATATATTTATATATATTAGTCATGTGAGACGGTGAACAAAAATGAATCACATCGCTTCGTGGAGGAGATAGTTCACACGTACATACGAAGGACGTTAACATTTTTAGGTGCATGGAAGGTAAGAACATAATTGATATATTTTTATCTTATAATGTTAAATATGTAATTAATATAATATATAATGCTAAATTTTATCATTATAACTAATCTTGAGAGACTGTAATAGGAAACTTATTATATCAGTTCGTGGATGTGATAGTTCTCATGTATGCACAAACTATTTGTTCTATTCCCAATTGATGGATGTAGAGAAGAATTAAGTGATGATATTAAAATAATAAAATCTCAATATATTAATGGTATTTTATTTATTATTTCACAATGGTTGAATAATATTTTATGTTTGTGGAAGAAGAAATAAATTAGATGCACTTAAATAAAAATGATACCTCTTTTTTCGGGTGATTTCCTTCGATTATTACCTCAAAATCTCTAAGGAGAGTTTCATGACTATCATAAAGGCACTAGAATGTGGGGAATGATTTTATTAATTTATCTATGAATATATTTTCCAAAATTTATTGTTTTGAAGTGTGATGAAATCATAAGAAGTGGTGAGCTTTTATAACAGTAGGGAGGGGTACTCTTGGAATTAATCAAAAAATTAAATTAATATAAATTATTTTTATATTAAACATGGATTCAAATTTGTTGATGTCTAAAATAGGATTATTATGGGAAGAAATCCATTCATATAATAAAAATTACTCATTTTTGGATAATTTTTCTTATCCTTAACGTTTTTTAACCCTTATTTTAACATTTTAACTCTTATAGTGTTATCATGTAATTTACAATTTTAGGATTAATATAATTACCAAAACATGAAAAACGACCCATAAATGAGTAATTTATGACATTCTAGGACTTATATAAATTATTTGGATAAATTTTATATTTTTTTAAATTGTATAACATTTAATGAAATATTATTAATTTTAAATATTATTAATTTAAATTTTAACACAATACATTATTTGATTTTTTTCAAAATATCATAAAAACATGGTTTAAAAAAAATATTAACTCACCCCTAACATGTCCTTATAATCTATTAAATTCATTTATGGTGTCAATTATATCAATTTATATTTATTTTAATATTTTTAATATCATTAATTTGATTGTTCCATTAATGAAACGACTACTATATCCTTATTGTGTCTCAATTTCATTTAATTATTTCTATCCTAAATATTTTAAATAAATTACCATGATGTAGGTAAAAAATTCATATTTATAAATAATATTTATAGTAGAACATATCCCTTACATAACCCAATTTTAAAAATATTATACTTATTAAAAACTAGAGAATGAAAAAATTGACTATTCATTGAATAAAATAATATAATTTTTTTAAAGTCATTCAAGTGGCTACAAGAGTTCACAAAATCATCATAGGTATGGTTTTGGTTGAAATAACTCATCCAATTACATTTTTAAAAGTTTTACGATAATTTAATGATATTTTATAATATTACTTTTTACCTTAATTACCCAATTGACCCTTAACCATGGTAATAAAAATAATCACTAAAGATAGTATTCATATCATACGAAAATTAGTAGGAACCATTTACTAAATTTGAAACATATGATTCCAAATATAGAATCTATTTTTTAAAATTCAAAACACATAACTGGCTAAAATTAATTTAAATTTAATCTCATTGATAGATTGAGAAAACTAGCTTTTAATGTAAAAATTTTCAAAAGTTCACAATGTATTTAAATCTAATATTAGTGTGAAATTTATTCCTATGTACTAAGTTATATTAAATGATAGAAACTATATTTAGTTATACTTCAAAACAATTCAGATATATAATTTAACAACATAAATAAATTTGACGAAAAATAAGTATTCAATTAAAATATAGTATTCTTTCACTATACATCAAAAAATGAATCTTATGAGAAAAATATAAAAAATTTAACCAGAATATATTTTTATAATCACATTTAAAATTATAAATTAATTTTTTTAAAATATAATTTATATTATTGTCAAAAAAAAGTTTTAAAAGAGGTGTTTCATCAAAAGGCAGTAAAACTACATTTTCAAAAAAATACCTTATTTATCCGTAAAATTAATTTTGTTCTATTATTATATCTAGAAAAAAAATATAAGATGAATTTAAAAAATTAAATTGATTATCAATATTTATATTTCATTAAAAGAATTAAAGAGAGTGATTTTATTAATTTTTTATCACACTTATTTTCATTTCAATAATTTTTTTCTAAAAATTTACATTTTTTTTAAAATTGGGTTTACATTCGTTTAAAATTAGTTTTTCACAAAATAATTTATTAATATATATATATATGCATAAACCATATTTTCATAATTCCATTAATACTATTCATTCCCACCATTCTAATGGATTGGTTTTAATGGTAATTGTTAAAACATATTTAGTCGTTCTCTTAAGATAGATGTGGTGTACCATGTACGCTATCGAACATAGTGTTTCCTTCAAAAAAAAATCAGTATGTCACATTGTAACCCATTTAAAAATTTTCATCATCTTAATTTGAACACTGGATTAGAAACTAGGGGTTTTAAATTTCATAATAACTTTTTTGAAATCCCACATCTTAAAAAAGGAAAAATAAAATTTCCACTATAATATAAAGAAAAGGATGTATGAAGGTGACCTGAGATATTTCATTCTAGAGTTACATGTAGGAAAACATGGATATGAAAGAAAAGAATATTTATAATTTTCCGATATAGAGTGATGAAAATCATTTTTAGGATAATGTTGACAGTCACAAAATAATAAATTTGTGATGGGACAAATGGTCCTTGATTTCCTTGTAATAAAAGTAAACGGGTAAATTGGTTTATTCAAAATAAATTTCATAGAGTTGATAAATTCCATTATTATCTATGAATGAACATAAAAATACTTACTAGATATATTTATATTTTATAATAACTATTTTCTCTTGATAAAACTCCCAGAATAATGATTTGCATCTCTAAAAACAACCTTAATCCACATAGATTACACAAACCCTAATGGTTATCCATAACTTAAAACTCATGTCTAAAAGAAAATGTCAACTTCTCATTAAACTAATGCATTAAATAAAACTAAAACCAACAAAAAAACTCCAGAAAATGTCCATAATCACTTATTATCACATCACATAAAACCTCATATTGAGTGTCTAAAACCTTGAACATAGGGTTAACCTTCAGAAAATATCGAGCTTCCTGTTTCTTTCATAACATGACCAAATGTCTCCAAATCAACTGTATTTGTAGAAAAAAAATTACAACAAATTTTTTGTCTGATCATGACGATTTCCCCCCAATGTAAGTATCTTCGGACACACATGAGCTTAATGTCCTGACACATTAAAACTAAATAATGTTGCCATTGGATTTTCTTTACATTCTTGAACACCTCCCTTACATCCAAAATTCATAAACCTAACCTTTCAACATCAAATCACTTTCCTAAATTTGTAGTACATCACACAAGATTATTTTAATGACAATTCTCAAAAGTTGGGAATTGTTTTTTCTTACATTCAATAATTATTTATGAATCCTCTACCATTGTCTGCCAACTAGTCCTCTTATTTTTCATGTTTTTCTGAGAAACATTATCATAAGAAAACTCCATTTCAACCTTATTAGATCATAGATTAAGTTTTTCATAGATTTTTAACCCATGATAATATAATTACATTCAATATATCAGCTTCAATCCCGAGAAAAACCAATTTATCTTACCTTCGTGATCCAGGATAAAATTTGGGATGTACCATGCCGAACATGTGAGGTTTTCTTCATATACAACCACTGAATCTACCACCCTTTTTATCTATTCTGTGAATTTATTTCAGTAGTAAGGTAAACAAACATAATAAAATATTTCACAAGAAATATATTAATAAATTCATCATATTCCATGGAATCAATTACTTTATTTTCTATGATATTATTAATTATTGACCACCATTAGATGACTTCAGCGTCAAAATGATAAATTTAAATAGATAAATTTTCTTTATCTGAACAAACCATGAAATAAGATATCATTTCTAGGACTTTAATCCATCCTTCGGCTAGAAAGTGGTCATATGATCATCTAAATTATGGGGGATGTTGCCTCAAGAAATGTTACACAAGAAACAAGTTCCTCCATGGTACATCATGTTCCTCTCTTGTGTAGATACCACCACTATTTATTTCTTGGGTCAACTAATCCATCAATACAACAAACTATTCAATTCCAATTACAACCATCTTCAGATTCTAATTTGGAAGGATGTTTTCTTATCAATTCCTTCCCACCCCAGCTTCCATGTTTCCTATTTGGAAAACAATTATGAAAATACATATATTGGTTGAAGAAATAATTAAATACTAAATTTATTCCAAATTATAAAATATCTATAAAGTAAAATATTACCAAAGAATTATATTAAGAATATCCTAACCTCTAATGTTGAGTAACACTTTTCTTTGATACCAACTTTAAGGACCATTCCTTAAAAAATTACATAATCTTGAGCTTAGTCATGAATTTTACATTCATTACCATTGAGGATCATTTTAGGTTTAGAGTTTTAAAGGATTAGGCAATAACTCACACAAAAAAACATAAAATACAAATTATCAACTTATGATCAATATATATTTGTATATAATATGAAGCTTTTAAAATAAAGCATTAATTGGTATCATGGAAACACTCCACAACATCAAACATGAATTCTTATTTTCCCTTACCCATCATTAAAACATTTTATTTTTTTAAAAAACATGGGATGCAAAAAATCTTAATAAGGGATATGAAAATAAAGAATATTTAAATCCATTAATTATCATTAAAAACCTTGAAAACCTTATCATAAAGTTATAAATATCACCAACAATTATTTGTAAATACATTACATTGAAAATAAGTCCATTTTAAAACATTTTTTGTAATCACAAGATTACAATAAAACCCATTGAATGCATACAAAATACATAAATCAACCTTCATACAAATTTATACTTTTCACTCTTTTAAATGGAAAACCCATGAATTCATCTTCCATACATGTCACTCTTACAAGTGGAACAACCATGCGATTGACTTCCATACCAAATGCATTGGAGGTTACAATGTATCCACTTGTTCTTGGTTTATTATCGAACCACCCATCCACTGTTTATCACATAACCATCCGTAAAATTTCCGAGTACCATAATATAATCGTAATGTAAAAACAATTTCAATTTTCACAATTTCCCCCAATAAAATTTCAATTGCAATCACAAGAAAAAATTTCATGTTATTGAAATAATCAATCCATTTTCAAAATTAATTTTCAGTAACAAAATACCCAAAAAAGGAAAATAAGGTTTTATTTTTCTTTTTAAACTATTATTTATATATGAGGAACACACATAATAAATAATTTTCATTGAGACAGAGAGGTTTTTGTTTCCATATATTTTATAAATAACATTATTTTTATCATTTTTCAAAACATTGTGAATAAAACACATAAAAAATATTTCTTTTGTAAATAATTGACTGAAATTGAAAATAGGCATTAAATTACCTTTATAATCCTTTAATATGCATTTATATATGTAAAATAATTTCAATAATATTGACATGAAGAAAAATATGTGACAATTAAATCATTAAACATTCCAGGTGTCCCACACCGCTCTAAAGATTTTAATCTTAATCCCTATAAAAGAATAAGAAGTGAAAAAAATGAAATTACATGATAATAAATAAATTAATTTAATGATAA
Organism: Viscum album; assembly: GCA_963277665.1. Lineage (NCBI taxonomy): Eukaryota > Viridiplantae > Streptophyta > Magnoliopsida > Santalales > Viscaceae > Viscum > Viscum album. Next base: position 522,327,375 of record OY728141.1, read on the forward strand.
TTCAAAGGGTGTATATATACAACTAATAAAATTATGTGAGTGTATAACATCAATCAAAGCCTCAAAGAAAGAAGATTGATATAAAGTCCCTTACCTTGAGTTGCATTCATCACATATGCCAATAAATTTCTTGAATGATAAACTTGTGTCAATTAGGTAAACCTTTTAGAACATTTTTCATGTTTATTATTCATTTTATATCACTTAATATCATGTTACAATAATTAATTAATTATTAAAGTTCATGTCAGACATTTTTTCAATATTTAGTTTATTAGTCCCAAATGGATTTGGAAAGATATCAATATTCAAAGTGGTCCATAGTCCATCATATCAAAAATAATATTTAAAAAATAATAATAACTATTATAAAATAATTATTCCATTAAATCTAACCATTTATATATTGTTATGAAAAAATAACAACATTATAATCAAGGAGATGGTAGGACTTGTGTACGCATTAGTAACGTTTCCATTTTTCAATGATCGTTATGGAAAAAAGATATGATTTTTTTACATTACAAAATATTCATAATATAATTAATATAATACTAATAACTTAAATATACTTACATATATTATTCAGGTGACGTGGGGATTAAAAATGAATCAAATCGCTTTGTGGAGGTGATAGTTCACATGTATGCAGGAACGACGTTATCATTTTTATGTTCTAGGAAGGTAAGAATATAATTTATATATTATTCTCATATAATGATAAATATTTCATGAATATAATATATAAACATTAATTCCACAATTATAACAGGCCTTGAGAGATGGTAATGGAAATGAATTATATCAGTTTGTGGAGGTGATAGATCACACGTACGCATAAAATATTAATTAATTTCCCATTTTATTGTAATGGAGATGTATTTAAGTGAATATTTTAAAATAATAACATATACATATATTTATTATATAGTAATTATTATATTTCATCATGGTTGATGAATATTTGATGGTAGTAGAAGAATAAATAAATTAGAAACACTTAAATTAAAACAATATTGTTCTTCAGGTGATTTCCTTTTATTATCACCTCAACACTTACCAGGAAGGTGTTATACATAAAATAATGCCTATATAATGTCTTTATGTATTAAATTAAGGTATTTTCGATGATATTATAAAAATAAAATTTATTTTTTAAGTGTAAATAAATAATAAGAAGTAGTTCTTTTTATAAGAGAGGGGAGGGGAACTCTTTTAATTATTTAAATTCCTACATTAATATAAATTAAATTATATTCAAAATAGAACATAATTGAGTTATTTAGAATTTAGCATGAAGATAAATAAAAATAAAGTCATCTAATGAATATTTTAGAGGATTTAATTATTTTTTAAATTCATATCTTTTTGTTTTAAACCTTATTTTACCCTTCTAACTCTTACCGTGTAACCATGTAATTTACAATTTGAGGGTTAGTATAATTATCATAAAATTAAAAATACCATTAAATGAGTCATTTATGAAATATTATTATAAATAAAAATTATCCGGATTAATATTAGATTATTTTTAATTTTATTTCATTTAATAGTTTTTTTAAAATTTCGTTAATATCAATTTTGACACTAATTATTATTTTAGTTTTAAAAAATATCATAAGAACAAAATATCTTTGAAAAAACATTATTATGTAATCACTTAAATGTGAAAGTTTCCATAAAATTCTTCTATAACATGAATCATATCAAATTATATTTAATTTAATATTTTTAATATCATTTATTTGAATCATCCATTATTGAAGCAATTACTACATCATCATTATGTAACAATTTAATTTAATCATTTGTTTCCTAAATATTATAAATAAATTACCATGATGTAGTTAAACATTTTATATATATAAATAATATTTTTAGTTCTAAATATCATTTATATAACTACATATTAAAAATATATTACTTGTTAAAACCATGAGTGTAACAAAACTGACTTTTCTTTGAATACAATACTTTAAATGTCTTAATGTAATTGTAGTGGCTCGAAGAGCTCGAAAATTCATCTGAAGGAATATTTTAGTTCAAAATAACTCATCCAATAAAAAATTGAAAAGTTTTAGATTAATTTGAAAATATTTTATAATATTATATTTACCCTTAATTACCTTAATTACCCTTAACCATTATAATAAATATAATTTGAAAAGTTAAAATTAATATTTTACTAAAATAAATGAGAATTATATTCTATATTTTATCTATTTATTCAAAATGTGGAATCCAATTTTCAAAAATTTAAATACTGAAGTGGCTATAATTAATTTAAAATTAATCCCACTAAGGGATTGAGAAAACGTGTTTTCAAAGTAAAAACATTAAAAAGTTCACAATATATTTATATCCAATTTCAATTTGAAATTGATACCGATGACCTAAAATGGATTAAATGATAAAAAATAAATTTAATTATACTTTTAAACAATTCAAATATATAATTTATCAATATAAATATATTTGATGAAAAATTAGTTTTTAATTAAAATATAGTAGTGTATTAACTATTTATAAAAAATCAAACTTAACAAAAAAATATAAAACATTAAACAAAAGTAAATATTGAAACTATGATTTCAAGAAATAGTTTTTTTCAAATTTAATTTAAAATGTTTCAAAAACTAAATTTAATATAGGTGCACCATCAAAAGGCAAGAAACTTGTTTCTTACAAAAACACTCCCTTTATTCGTAAAATTGAACTTGTTCTTATATAATGTCTAGAAAACATATAAGATGAATTTAATCATTAAATTGTATATAATATATATATATAATTAATAGAATCTGAGAATATTCATTTTATTATTTTATAAACACATTTGTTTTCATATAAATAGTTTGTTCATAAAATCATTACCTTTCATACTAAAATGGGGTTTAGATTCATTTGTAATTAATTTTTCACCAATGATTAATTATATATATATTTATATTTGAAACATATTTTCATAATTCATTTAATATTGTACATTCATTCCATTCTAACGTCTAGGTTTTAACTGTATTATATAAATAATATTTAGTTTTTTTCACTTAGGCTCGATGTGTCATATCATGTAAATTTTTGAACATATTATTTTCTTTTAGAAAAATAAACCATGATGTAATAGATGTACCATAAACTATTAGGTGAGTCTACACTGACCACATCACTGTATTTCTTCACAACATGTTAAGTAAATTCCCATGATTTCAATTTGTAAGATCTCTTTTACTTCTCGACAATTTTTTCATTTTGATAGTATATTCCTACTTGTTATATTCCTTAATTTCTTGGAATATTGATTTGATCGCCTGTTTTGTTTCCTTATTTTGGTATTATGTTTTCAACAGGGTCTTGAAATGGAGATCTATTTTTAATAGTCCAAATAGGTGGGTGTTTTAAAAAGGTAAATATGTGTTTTCTCTTTAAAATAAAAAAACCCTATTTTTGAAATATAATTCAAACCAATATTTATGGAATGTTTTGGGAATAGAAATATATGGTGTCTATGATGATTAACTACAGAACAGTTTATACCGACACCCTACTTGTGCAATGTGGTGTTTGTAGACCCATGATGTTTTTATAGTTTAGGTTTTAAGTTCAGTTTCATTTGGATTAGGATTGTTGGTGGATTTTGGTGACTAGGAGTTCACATAGAGATCATGTTAGTCGGTGTTTATTTTAGTTTTATTTTTTTGTTTCATTATTTTCTGTTGTTTTTGTATCTAGGAATAGTATTTTATTTATTAATGTTGATTTGTTATTTGTTAATGATATGTTCTCTATTTTATTTTTCAGTTTCTAGGTTTATTAGGAAAAATTGTTCCCACTATGATATCATTGATAATTGGTGCAAGTCTCCAACCCAAGAGGATCAGGAACACCTCTCAGTCCTTGTCACATGACAGATTGTTTTTCCGGTTAAACGGAATCCTGTCATGTATTGCGAAAAATAGTATCAGAGGAGCCCTTTATTATTTAGGTCATCAGGTATATTAGATATTAGGACTATCAAAACATGAGAGGTAGGTACATGAAGGAAATTATGAACCTTTCCCATCCCGATCGTCATGTTTCTAGGAGTATTCTAGGATTTGAGTCTTTTATTTTTGTTTTGGGGGTATAGATGGTAAATTAATATATTAGTGGACTAGTAATGTGTGGTAGGATTTTGTAGAGTAGTGACCCAAGTGGAGCCTGAGTGCATGATTATATTTCCTCCCACTGGTTAATGATTTCAGGGGGTATGGTCCACTAAAACATGTGTCCATGTTTTTCACGATCAATAGTTTCCTATTTTGGGTTTTTTAGTGTGAGTTGTATGTTGTTTTTTTCTTGGTTAGGGAGGATTTATTTTAAAATAGAAATTTTCTTTTGAGAAAAGGGGGTTTCAAAAGAAAAACAATTTCAATGTTTTGTTTCAGTTCAAATGTTGGATTTAGTGTTCGAACATGATTTGAATGTGCATTGAAAATTGTGATAATTGGTGTTGGGATTCAAACAATTTGAATTGGAAGTGTAAATGGTGGTCTTTGAAAAGAGGGTTTTAGTTTTTTTTGTAATTTTTGTCTTATGAGAATGATTTTTTTGTCAGGTATGGTCATCGGGTTTTTGTTTTTATTAGCTGTTGACATTGGTTTATGTTCCTTGTATTGTTAAAAATATTCCACCCAAAAAGGTACCCAAGGTTTCATGTGAGACTCTTCCAATTTAGTCCCTTCCTAGACTCCCAGTGGAGTGGTGGAGTCAAGTTACTCTCACTCATTACTAGTTTCCAATTGCAATCTATGTCCATTAGAGGATGTTTAGTGGCTTGAGAATGTTGAGGGTGCCTTCAGATCATTGGGAACTCTCGAAGCTATGAGGGTGCAAGATTATATGTGATTGTTTGAAGGTCCATATTTATAGCAGTGGAATGTGATCTTCCAATCACAAATGCAATATGGGATGACTTGGAAAGTGTCTAAGACAAATTTTATCCAATGAATCATACTATATGAGATGAAGGAGAGAAAAGTGTCAGAGATTTTGGGTGTTTGGTAAGCTCAGTAGATAGTTAAATCCTATGTTGATCATTTAAAGGAGTTGGATTCCTTTTCTCTAGAGGTGTAGTAATTTGACCATATTGAAGATTCTCTATTTGACCATGGTCTTCCTAAAGGGATCATGGAATGAGTTATCTCTTTTGAGGAGAATTCATTTGAGAAGGTAGTCAAAGAGGCATTTCTAGACGAGTTGGTTTCGAGGGTGAATTTAGTGGTAGTTGGCGATCCAGTGTTTCTTGGTGCTTGTGATGGTTCCCCATCTCAAAATATGTGTATGCCATTGGAACATGTTCTTGATATGTTTCTTTTGTTGGTTTCAACTTCTTATTAATCAAAATTTTTTCACATGTGCTTATTTTATGGTTGGTTTGGGATGTTAATGTCATCTTGTCGTAATATTCTAAAGGATTGTCATCAATATGGTTATTTGGGCCATCTGGAGAAGTTATGCAAGCCGATTTTCCATAAAAGCAAGTCTCCATTAGAATATATCAGCTGCAAATTATGTGGAATTAGATTCTTCAAGACATAAGGACTGTAGCCATAGACCCCTGAGTGAAGCTTTTCATATAGTTGAAAATCAGTATGGGTGTGGGGAACCACAACTAGAATTGTTTCTCTTTTATTGGAGTGGAGATGGTCAAAGTTTTTATATTTCCATTTTTTTCTTCTATTGTATGTTAATTATTTGGTTGTAAAATCCTAATGCTTTTGATATATAATAATTCGAGAGGTTGTTACTTCTTGAATGTGCGTCTCAGATTAGTTGTTCTTCCTTGTGTTTACATTGAATTTTTATTAATTAGTTTTTTATTATGGTTTTGTTCACTTAAGAGATTCTTGTGATATTTTGGAATGATGAATTTTTTCTTTATTCACAATTCATATTTAATTCCTTCCATGGGTTTCATCACAAGTCATGGTTTCTTAGTTCAGGATGGTTAATTTGAGATGTTCACAGTTCTGATGATGGTCTGTTCTAGTCGAGTTCCTTTAGTGGGTAGAACAAACCTCCTTTTCTATAGATCATTTCATTTTGGTTTCTCCTTGAACTATTCGGATGTGTCTTATGGATTGAAATTTTACCTTGAGTTTTGTGTTTTCTTTTGGGATCGTTGGGTTTTGAGGTTTAGATTAGTTCCTTGTGTGGCTATGTGACTTTCCAGGGGTTTTATGTGTTTCTAGTGTGGAGACTTATCACACTATAACCACAATGTTTCATTTATATAATTCTTTTCACTATAGTTTATATTCTGGTTAATTTTTGGGTCATTTTTTCAGTGGATTTTTTTTGAGATTTTGAGTTTTCAAGGGGATTCTCGGCCTATGCTGGGTTTGCATTCCCAATTCAGGCCATAACTACGAGACCTATGAAGAATGATGGTGTTTCCAGTTTATTTTCATGTTGCATGGTTTTCATGACATGGGTTGATAGTGGCTTTGGCCAAAACAAGTGAGGCCATGATGTAACTATGAATCTCCTTTTAGTGTAAGGGACTAGGTGCACGACTTGTACATAGTGTGGGGAAACAATTCAGTAAGCTTATGGGGAGGCTCTGTAATTTGATAGAGCCAATTAACATGGTTGGTGCATGGTTTCCAAAACGATGTGGAGAAACCACGTGAGGTGTGACTCTTTACTAGTATAGTTCACATACATGGTGTACGATTTATCAATATGGGTGGCTAAACCATTCACATTAACTCGTTCATTAAAAAATTAGAAATTGAACTTTTCCCCTCCCTCATTTAAACCCATTTCATGTTTCTTCCTCCTATGTCAATTTTTTCACATGACGGGTGCTCCCATAGACCTATCCCTCAGCCTCTTTTCCTTTATTGAATATCCCTCAGGGTTTCTCAATTAATTTTCTTAGTTTTTCAAGGGATTTCGTTCTAATATCTCATCCCACTCTTGGTTCTTTATTTTTTCATGGAGGGTAATCATTTAGCTAAACACTAGAAGATATGTTTGTTGTTCAACTTATGTTTCCTTGATGTTAGGGTGTGTATCTTGTTCTTGGATCTCTATTCTTCCTTCCTTAATTGTTTTATGGAGTGTGAACATCATTGAGGTATGTGTTTTTTTCCATTTATTTTAAATCAAATTTCATTGGTGTTTGATATTTCCTTTAATTCTTTTAAAATGGTATAATATATCTTATGGTGTGTTAGTGTTACTTTTTTTGGTCTTTAAATGTTTTTAATTTGATGAAAATGGTTTTCAAATGGATTTTCTTAGTTATAACTATATTTAGGTGCATGAATAACTTTTTCATAAAATTCCACGCTACCTTTATAAAATAAATTGAGAATTTGTGTAATGTGTTTAACTTAGTTAAGGTATTAGATTTTTGGATATCAATTTTGAGTTGAGTTATGTAAATGGTTGTGATGTATTATTATGGTTCTCTGCATATATTTTATTTTTTTTATTTGGAGGAATTATAGTGGTGGTTTTATAATTTAGTTATTGGTGAATTTCATGTTTTATCCTTTAATTTCTGTTAGATGTGTTCATATCCATAAGTGCACGTAGTGAACATATGGATAGGCATCCAAGTGATAATGGAATTCTATGGAAGTGTTCACCTAAAACCATTGATTTCAAAAGAACCTTTCATTCCAATTTCTTCTCTTCATTATCAATTCTTCCATCAAATAGTCCTCCAAAACCCTTATATCATTCAATATATTTAAATGAAAAGGGTTTGGAATTTAGACTGGGATTTTAAAATGATATGGTCTGGTTGGTATTTTGAAATGCATTGGGAAATGTTTCTGGAAAATAAAGTGTTGTGAAGGCCCGGTTGACACTATTTTTTGACTAAATGGTGATTTTAACCTCTAATTAAGGTCCCTTAAAGGAGATGGACTCTATATAGGTTTTTTCAGTCTTAGGTCTAATCATGCATGGGGGGTGTTGGTTGTTGGTTTGAGCAACACTTGTCAGTACCTCCCCATTTACTACATACTATTATCATGTGATTTCTGAACATTGTAAACAGGTTCGAGTGATGGTTTTTTATCAACCCAATAAGACAGTATGGTACCCCATGGATTTTCATATTTGATAGGAGGGAAATGACACTATATTGGATATCTTAGAGTGTCCCACTAGTTATAAACTGTGGAGATCAACCATACGCCGATATGTCATTCTGAATCGAGTACTTAGAGGGATTTCTTATAAGGATTTTTCTGAAATTTCCATGATTCTTTTATATATCTTTTGGTTACTCTTCTACACCATTTCCCTCATATTTTGAGTATATTATATATTATTTAACTTCATTATTTATCAGAGTGGGTTTTATTACTTTTTTGGGTTCTTTCATTTATAATTGGTGTTTTAAAATGGACATCTATCTTGAAAATTTGAAAGTTGTATGAGTTGTTTTAAAAAGGAAAATATGTGTTTGGTTATTTAAAATTATAAAAGAATATTTTTTATGTATCACTCCAACCAATTAAAATATTTAATATTTAGAATAAATTTATTTTTTTCATAGCTTGTAATGTACGGAACAACGGGTTTAAACAAAACACTATTTAGTCATTCTTTTCACAGTCAATTAAATTATAAATGTTTTATATAATATATATAGTAAATTTATATTTAATATATCCTATAAAATATTTTCACAGTCATCTAATATATTTGATAGACATAATATAAGAACACACCTAATTTTACACAAAAAAACCTATATTTTTATAAACATATTTTTATAGCCTTTTTAATGGTGCTCATATTTTAAATATGAATTTTTATGAATTTATAAATATAATAAGACAAAAAAATAATTTTTTAAATATAAACATAAAAATGTGGTTAGAATTAATTTTTGGAATCTTTATGAGAAGTTTCATTGTTTGATCAATAATGAAAAATGATGAATTTTAATTGAAAACTGTTTTTCATATAATTTATTTATATTGTAAAAATTATATTTTAAATTGATTTTATTATAAATTAGACAATGTTTACATATATTAATACAATTTAGTTAATTTTAATCAATTTTACATTGAATTTTTATCTGAAAACATTTCAAAATTTTGGACATTTTTTATTTAAAACCCCACTTTGTCATCCCATCTGTAAGAATAAATTTAAAATAATTTATACATATAATGTTATTAGAATTTGGAAAATTTTATTCAATATTAAAAATTATAAAAATTTATCTTTTATAATGAGTTTAAAATATTTCCTGATGAAAAATATTACTGAATGCACTTAAAATTAATTATAGTGATTAAGAGAGAATATTTTTATTTAAAGGGATTAAACCATAAAAGTATGTTTCAAAATAAAATATAAATTTGTAAAAAATAAAATTTTGGGACATATTTATACCATACAAACCCTCTTACATAATTTTAGAAATTATTTTATGAACAATATGTAAGAGAGAACTCTCAATAGTCTTTACCTTTTTATATTTACCAGAATACCACTGCTATTCCTCTATAAAAATGTACTCACTCCTCCCACTTATTAAAACCTTTAAATCAATTTTTCTGATAAAAAATATTACCAAATAAGATATAAAAAACCTTAAACTCCTCCTGTCATCCTAATTTTTTTTTAAAAAATCCATCAAAATAGGTTTTTTTTGGAATAAAACAAAATGAGTTACCACAATAAGAGTTAACATTATTTAATGATCATTTTTGAATCATTTACCAGTCCAAATCATTAATTATTTTTATATGGTTATTATATAATAATCATAAAATTTTCAATATAATAATATTTTTTTATTCTAATAGATATATCTACACTCTCACACATATCTATAAAATGGGATACATAATCATCGTTTTTGTGTACGACAAACTACCGCCGTGCGAACATATTTCATTCACTTTATCATTAAAAACATTCAAAGATGTAAAAAATGATGGATTTATAGTTAATATAAGATATATATGATCCTTATAATGTATTTTTGTTTATATAATTATTATACAACACATAACTTTATGAGTTTCATTTTTTGGGAATACGACAACTTCAGTTGTGGACGTGTGGTCTACTGCCTCCATGAAACAATGTGATTCATTCACACTATACATGGAATTTATTAATGATGGGTTTAATATATATATATATATGAGAAATATATGAAATTAATATGATACTATTATTATTATTAACATATATATATAATTTACTACTCAATATTTTAATAAAAAAAATAAACGGAAGTGTTGTTAATGTGTACGTACAGCCTACCACCTCCATGAATGGTTCATTTCATTTCTTATCTTAAAATTTTATTTAATATTATAAATACATATACACATAATATATATGATAATTAGATACTTTTTAACATTATAAATATGATTAAAATATTATCTAATAAATATGAACAACAAATAATATGCCAAAACTTATTCTAGAATCTAGGAAATTAGTACCCCAATTAGAGAAAATAATGAATTATTACTAAAAAATGGGTAATCAGATATTATAAGAAGATAATATATGATATGGAAAATATTAATATTGTTATATAAAAATTTATTAACATTCTTAACACCATTATACAAGAGGTTTAATACACAAAAGGAAATGCATGGTTAGGGATTTTCATCTCACTTTTTAAATATGTGTGATAAATGTAATACTAACTGCTTAATTATTTTGTATAGTGTATATAATGAATCTTTTATATATATTATATCATTAATAATTTTATATTCATTATATTTAATTTTTTACATGGAATTATCTCTTTTAAAGGGTTTAGACTAGAAAATTACCATGTGTTAATTGTTATCATTGCAATCTCACTTTCTTTTGTAATTGTTATGTTTCTCATGAAATAATCACTTCTGTATAAACATTTTATATATTGAATCACTTTTCATATTTCAATAATATCATGTTATGGGTATAAATAACTCTCGAATAATATACCAGTTTTATAAATGGCATGTAGTTTTTAGTCATTTGATTAATTGGGGAAATATTGATAAATTCACATCTTTTACTCAATATGGATATTTGAAAAGGCACATTATTAATGAATTAAATTGATTATTCTACATATAATTAATTATTTGTATAATAATGACATTTTTGGGGTCCTATTATAGATACCCCTCGATGTGTCAATTTTATCATGAAATGAATTATTTGCCAAAATTAAATTAGTTTTACCTGATATACTAAAATATCTTATGAAATGTCTTGATGATAAATGTACCATGTTCCTAGGAAATAAAGAGTCTAATAATTAGGTATGTAATTTATTAATAAATATGTTATTGTAATGATTATCCATGAGATTTTTTCTTTTACCCAATATATGGATTCATTTCATTCTTGGTCTATTTATTTAATGGTACATGTTTAAGTAATCTACCTTCCCATATTGTTTATTCTTTATATAGGTATTTAAATGTAAATTGTTCATAGTTATTCAACATTCTATTATGATTTATTATCATTTATTTTGTATTTCTTCCGTTATAATTAACCCAAATTGAGCATTTTATCTCACAATTATTATGCTTCATTTCCCTGTTTAAGAAGAGGAATCCATTGAATGAGTTCCAAGTATGCTAATATTTTATATAAGTTATGCTTTACTTTTGTTTCCCAAGGTAATATTGGTATCATCTCTATAATTTGGTTTTGTAAAATTTCTAAAATGATTGGTCCTTATGGATTTTGTTCCTAGTAATCATGTCAATGTAATAAAGTAAGGCACCGACTCTAGGCATCTAGGGCGATGATGTTAAAGTTGGTATAAAAAAAGTATAGTAGAAACCTTGGAAACTAAATTTAGAAAACAAAGATTAATGGATATAACCCTATTATATGTTTTTAGGCTATGTGTAAATAAACACCCTATAATTTTTTAAGGTGGAGACTATGTGATTCTTCTTATAAATACTTATCTTTCTAGATACTACAAGTGTGCATGGTTCTGGAACAGATGTACCTAGGGGTAATGAATAGAAAAAAGGAGCATCATTCCAGAATCAAGAGTAACTTGGTATGTGAAAATGGTCCATACTATGAAACTGGTCTCACACTCTTATAGGATACTCTTATGATAATTCAGATTTTATTTACAAACCATTATAAAGGATTTAAAAGAAAATATGACCCTAAGGAAATAAAGTGTATGATTCTAATATTTAAGATGCATAATATTAAGTTATATGCTACATAATATATGGAATTATAAATTATGATTTTATGAGATAATCAAATAAAATCCATTATTTATAAATGGTTCATATAAAGTCAAATGATATCAATACTAATAGAAAATAATGATATTTCCCTATTGAGGAAACCAATATAGATAGTATTAGAACCAGGAAAATTATGGAAATATTAGGCCAATTTAATCAGGTTATGACAAATAATCTTTCCAAAATGGAGAAACCAATACCACAAAGATACTACCATGATGGATCACACTATGCGATAGAATATCCCATAGTTCTATGGGACCACCAATCCAGATGTATCTGAGAAATGGATTGAGTCTCTGGTGAAGATATTTACAGCCTTGGGATAAAATGAAATGGAACGTGATACAATTTAGTTCAATTATCTCAAATTTAATGCTAATAAATAGGTTTATATAATCCAAAAAGAACTCACAATGAAGAATAATGATAGCTCATTAAATAGAGAACCATTAATGAGACATTATTTAATAAACAGTTCATTCTTAATCAACAAATTGAGATGACTAGAAAAATACATATCTTAAATAAAAAGGGATAATTTTATTTATAATTACGAAGATACCTTTAAAATGTTGTCTAGGAATTCTACATATTACATATGCAACACAACGTGCAAGATTGACCACTTATTTGAAGTTATTAATCCAAATCACCCAAGTGTGATGGTTTCTAAGACCTTTTTCATCATACGAAGAGTAAATGATATGATTCAAAAACAAATTAAGTAAATACTAAGATAGAACGTAGTTAATGGAAAAAACTGACAATGAGTCCATCTGAGAATCATGAAAATGGGAATGCATGAAAGAAGAATAAGAAATTTGAGTGATTTATATCTTGTAAAAAATATTGAAAGAGTCGCCCTATAAAATTCCCGAAGGGAGTTAGAGTTTTTATAACTGTTTATAATGGGGTCACCATGCTAATTAATGTAAGGGTAAGACAGAAGAAACTATTATTCAGGGTTAAAAATGAAACGATATAGGGAACTATGTACACAAATTCACAAAGAGTCAATGGAATCTACCATAGAAGAGGCTCTGGGGAGAATACCAGGATTTTTCGATCACTATAATTGAGGAGGAAGTTCCCAATGATGTGGTAGAAGATACATTAACCATATATTCCAATTTATCCAATGCCTTTTTTGATTCTAGTACATCACACTCTTTTAAATCTATCCAGTTTCATAATAAAATTAAACATTTACTTCCTGATTTAATAAGAGTATTTTCAGTAAAAACTCTAATGGAAAGTATAATTGAATCAATGATTTTTCAGGTAGTTCAATTATGACACATAAACATGATTTCAATGCTTATGTTATTATCATACCTATGATTGAATTTAATATAATCCTCAATATGTACTATATATCAATATATGATGCCAAAAGATTCTACGAGAGGAAAGAAATTACAATTTTTTAGAAGATGTATAATCCCTTATATTTAGTACATATTTTTTCTTATCTGATTCATATTTAGATCCACCACAATTATCTCTATTGAATTATTTTTTTGCGAAGAAGAAAAAAAATATAGTGATGAAAAAATAAAACTTCAAATTGATGATGTGCCTATTGTATAGGAATACATTGATATATTTCATGAGGAAATACCTAGATATACCCTAGAACATGATATTGAATTTTCCATTTATTTAACCCATGATTAAAGGTTAATAAAAAAGACTCCCTATAGAATGATCACTTTTAAATAAGTAGAGTTGAATAATTAGTTAGGACATTTGGGTAATAAGGGATTTATTCACCCAAGTGTTTTACCATGGGGATCCCCTGGTCACTTCATTGAGAATAATGAGGGATCCCTGAGGTTGTACATTGATTTTGGAAAACTACTTTATATTATAATAAATAACAAGAATCATCTACCTAGAATTTAATACTTTTTTATCAATTTCATTGATATTAGTATTTCTCAACAATTTATCTTCATTCTTGGTATCCCAGATTGCAAGTGAAGAAAGAAGTCATTTCGAATACATCTTTTCAAATGAGGAATGAAAATTATGAGTTTACAGTAATGCAATTTATATTGAATCATGAACCCAATTTTTATGGACATAATGAGTAGAGTATTCAAGGAATATATTGATTAATTTTTTGGAAATTATTTTGGATATTATGGTATATTTTAAAATCCTTGATGACCATGAGAATCATTTGTGGTTCATTATTAAGACTCTTAGAGGAGAAGTTTTATACAAAACATTTAGTAAATTCTACTTCAATATTTTTTTTATGGTAGTATTATATTTATGGATATAATATTAGTTTATCCTACAAATAACACTATTGTCATAGAATATAATTCACTAACAAACATAACTGGGGTACATGGATTCATTGGTTTGGAATGTTACAATCAACGATTTGTTCAGAATTTTTCTTAATTTGCTAACCTCATAACCCATCGTAAACATAAAGTTGTTACATTTTTTATTAGAAAATGTAGAGTGAAAAATAAATTGATGAAATAAATATAGGATAATTCGATGAATTTATTTTTAATCTACCATATGGAGGTGATGGGGTTTTCATATATAGTGCTTAATCAAATAAGGGACATGGGTGAATCCCAATGAAAACTGAAAATGTTTTTACATGTGAATCAATGAAATTGAAGACTCAAGAACATAATGATCTAACCCATGATATTCAGTTAGCAACAATGATATTCAATTTGAAAATTTTGAGACATTATCTCTATGTTGGAAGATTTGATATATAGAAGGATCAAAAAATCATTAAATACATCTTCTCACAGAAAAAGGACAACATTAGACAAAGGTTATGGTTCGGGTTACTCAAGGATTATGATTTCTCAATACACTATCATCTAGGGAATTCAAATAAGGTAGTGGATGGATTAAGTACGAAGGATCATGGAGCTCTAACCCAAAGGATGATTGAGATAGATCTTATTTTCATGGATATAGTAAAATATGATAGAGGAATTTATATATAAGGGGTGACATCAATAATTTTTAAAATGATTTAAAACTTAAGGGGTGACATTAATATTTCATAGAGAAGACAAATAATTCTCAATAATATGATTAAACCATTTACAATAAAATTAAATGTGTGAATGAAGGAATATTACCAAACATTATAGTCTAAAATGGTATTCCAAAATTTGGAATGAGTCTATGTGTTTAATCTCCACATAAACAAAAAAATATTTTTTGGATGATCCCCATAATTCAAATTTCTCTGTACATTCTTGTAACAAAAATAAGTATATGGACTTGAAGAAACAATTTTGGTGGGATAACATGAAAAGGGAAATTTCTGATTATGTATTTAGATGTTGGTTTGTCGACACGATAAATCAATGAGGAAGCATCCTACATGAGTCATGAAACCTCTTCTTATTCATGTGTATAAAGGGGAAGAAATTAATAAGGTCTTTTTCATGGGACTACCAACTAATTGTAGAAAGAATGATGCAATATGGTTTATTTTTGGTTGCCTAACGTAATATTCACATTTCATTACGATAAGAGAAGACAAGACTCTTGAGAAAGTCACAAGACTATATGTTAATGAAGTTTTAACACTTTATGGCGCACATCTATATATTGTTTCTGATTGAGATCACCTATTTACATTGAATTATTGGAAAATTAATTAGAAGGCTCTTGAAATTGAGATTAAATAGAGTAATTCCTACCATCCTCATACTAATGGATAGTCTAAATGAAAAATAAAAACAATGCAATACATGTTGAGGTCATGGTCACTCGACATTCATGGTATGCGGGATCTGTACTTAACTATGGTAGAGTTCTCAATAATAATAGATTCCATTCGAGTATTCCAATTTTGATAAATGAACCCTTATATAGAAATATACTTCACACTATAACATGTTGGGATGAATTTTTGAAAGGATACATATAGTCACATAACTTTTTGACAAGATTATGACAAAAACTTAAGGCTATTCAAGATCATATTAATGTTGATAAAATTATGAAAATGTGTTATATAGATAATCAAAGGAAGGATTTAGAGTTCTATGTGGGTGATCATTTTTTTTGAATGTATATCCCATGAAAGGAGTTATAATGTATGGTAAGAAAAATAAAATGAGTCCCAAATATATAAGACTCTTCAAACTTCTTGAAATAGTTGTATTTTTTCTTGTCATTTGGAAATCCCACCGAATCTCTTAAACATACATGATGCGTTCCATATATCAATGGTAAAAAAGTACATTCCTAACCCAAAAAATGTGCTATCCTATAATGAAATATAGTTGGATCCTGAAATTTAATACTATAAATAACCCATACAGATTCTTGATATAAGAGATCACGTACTGAAGAATCAGATGACTCTTCTAATAATGGTACTATGTAGAAATTAAAAAATGGAAGAAGAAACAAAGAAAGCATAGAATTATATGAAGGAGAACTACCCACATATTTTTGGAATATTATACCTTTTAAATTTTGATGATGATTTTTTTTATGATTTAATAATATATCACCCTAATACATTACAATTTTTTTTTTCAGATTAATGATAAATTTGTTCATAGCCTGTAATGCACACAACATCATGTTTAAACAAAACACTATTTAGTAAGTTTTATCCAACTAAATTAAATTATAACAAATTTATATAGTAAATTTAAATGTTATACATAAAATAAAATATTTATATAGTTTTCTAATATATCTTATATAAATAAGATAAGAAAAATCCCAATTTTACACATAATAACCTATATTTTTTTTATAAAAGTAGTTTTACTACATTTTAATGGAACAAATATTTTGGATAGGAATTTTGAAACTTTTATAAATTAAATATGAAAAAATAAAATTAATTTTATATTTTGAATAATCATAATTTTTTTATGGTGAATTTTTTGTATTTTAATGAAAAGTTTCAATTTTTGATAAATAGTGAAAAATACTTATTTTTTACAGAAAACTATGTTTTCCTCAAATTTATTTATATAGATAAACTATATTTTAAATTTATTTTAATGTTAAATTAGATAATTTATGCATTAATTAATCCATATTAGGTCATTTTAATCAATTTCACATTGTTAATTTATATAAAATGCTTCTAAACTTTTGAAAATTTTAAATTTTAAAACCCGCTATGTCGTCTAATATCTGATATTAAATTTAAATTAATTTCTACTAATTTTGTGATTGGAATTGGTAAAAATTTAATCAATATTTGGAATAAGAAAAAATTATATTATCTAATAAAGTCAAATTAGTTTTTTACTAAAAATATTAGTGAATGCAGTTAAAATTAATTACAGTGATTTAAAGAAACAAATTAGCTTATCAAGGGACTGAAACTTAATATAAGGGTTAAAAATATAATAAAATATTAACAAATACATTTAATGGCCATATATAGACCATTTAATACCTTTTATTTAATTTGGGTCTTTATTTGAGGCACATTATATAAGGTAGACCACTTAATAATGTTTAACTTTATATATTTAGAAGAGTTCCACTACTCCTCCACTATAAAAATTCCACCGCCACTACCACTTATTCAAACATCTCATGAAATTTGGGTCATAAAATCTCTGAAAAATAATATTCCAAAATACCTACCATCATCACAGATGCCTCAATTTGGGAAGAAATCCATCCAAGGATGTCTTTTGGTATAAAAGAAATGAGTGGCCGAATAAGAGGTAACATTCTTCAATGATCATTTCTATTTCACTTATCTCTCCACCCATTTAATTATTTTTATATAATTATTTATAATAAAATAACTATATAAAATATACTATTATTTTATATTCTAAAATTTCGACCTACACTTTCACTCACATCAATAAAATAATTTTTACAATCATCATTCATGTCTACGACAGACTTCCACCTCATGAACTGATGTCCTTCCTTCTACCATTACCACCATTAAATGTTCGAAATTACGATGGATTTAAAGTTTATATATTTTATATATGATTTTTATAATTTCATTATTATTATTTAAATCTTATGCAACACATACCTTAATTTTTTCCATTTTTATGGAATATGAGAACTTCGTTTGTAGACATGTGGACTACCAGATCCTCAAAGTTATGTGATTCATTTACGATATACATGGAATGAATTGAAGATTTTTTCAATAAAAATATGTTACATATATGAAATAAATATTATACAATAGTTATAATATAGGAATGTATAATTTAATTTTGAACCTTTTAATATGAAAATAGAAATTTTAGCAGTGTTCTTGCGTAGGTACCACCTATCATCTCCAGGAACAGTGCATTTCATTTCCTATATCAAAATAATATGGATTATTATAAATAAATATATAATAAGTATATATGTTAATTAAATTATGTTTTACCTTCGAGATATGATTAAATCATGATATATGTAATTGGCTCAAAAAACAACATGTCAAAACGTATAAGAGAAACTAGGTAATCAAAACATAGAATAATGAAAATAATGATCAATTACTAAAAAATGGGCAGTAGGGTGTTATTATAATATAATATATGATATATTAAATATTTTTAGGGTTATTAGATAAGTTATTAAAATTCATAGAACCATTATATATGATGTTAAAGTGTGTTCACTCAAAGGGAAATTTATGGTGATTTATTTTCATCTCACTTGTAAAAGTTGTTAGATAAATGTCATATTCACCCAATACTTATTTTGTGATATTTATCTTCTACCCCTTTTTATATATTATATAATTTATTCTTTTATCTTCACTGTATTAAATTTTTACTCTGAATTGTCACATCTAAAAGGTCTTGAATTAAAAATTACAGAGTGGTAAATGTGATCTTTGCAATCTCAAATTATTTTGTGATTGTTAAGTTTCTCTTTAGAAAATCACTTCCTTATGACCATTTTACATTAGAAATAAATTTATATATATATATACTCTTATGTTATGGGTATAATTGTTTAATAATATATATACCATTTTATCAAATGGTGTGTACTTTAAAATTATTCGATTAAATGGGGGATAAATCCACATATTTTACACGATGAGAATATTTTATAAGTAAATTTTTTTGATCAATTTAATCTATTATTTGATATATAAGGAATTATTGGGAAAAGTAATAAATGGGGGGATTGTATATATCCCCTAGATGAATCTATAGTCTCATTAGACAAATCATTTGGCCAAATTAAATGGGTTTATTGTAAGACCCTGATATTTTATGAACAATATTCTTTTAATTTCACTGTTGTCTTGTGTTGTAAACTACAACAAGATTGTCTTTCTCTATACGCAACACCGTATGAGCTTGCAGTATACACAACACTATTCTTGGATCATGTTACACACAATTTTGATAGTAGTTATTCTACGAAAAATTGAGTGTATATATATATATTCAATGAATAAATGACATATGGTTGGATTTTGTTATACGAAACAATGGAGGAGTCTTGCACAACACGCAACCCTAACTTGGCTTGCATTACACGCAATCACAACCTTCCTCGATAGCGTGTGTTGTACGCAATACCAGGTTTCACTAAACAATGCTATATTGTTATAATATTATTATAGACTATCCGTTATGAATAGTATTAACTACATTTTGAAATTTATAACATTATTATTCATGTTACACATATTCTAGAATATGGTATGAGAACAAAATAAAATTTTTGTGTAAAATATGTATTTTTTCAAAAATTGCAGTTTTCCCACCTTTTGATGATGCACCCACCTTAAATCTTGTTTTTTACATATCTATAAGTTCAATTTGACAGACTAAAATTCTTCTTTGGAATCGGGATATAAAAATTTACTTTGGATAAAATTTTCATATTATTCTGAAAACTTTCATATTTTAATGAATAGTGAAAACACGCTATATTTTAATTAAAAACAATTTTTTTTCATCGCAATAATTTCTATGGTTAGATTATCTTTTTAATTGGTTTTAAAGTGTAATAATAATATATTTTTACCATTTAATCCAATGTTTTTTATTGGAATTAATTTCTCTTTGAAATTGGATATAAACAAGTATCAATCTTTTGATTGTTTTTGTTTCTTAAAAACATGCTATTTCTTTTGATAACGGGAATTAAATGTAAAACTAATTAATTCCACTTATTTTTCATTAATTTGGAAAAATATAAATCAATTTTTCATTCGGAATATCAAATAATTCTTAGGCTGAATTTTTGGTATTTTTCTGAAAAACGTCAATTTTCGATTAATAGTGAAACCACTTAGTGGTAGTTAAAAAACTGACTTTTTTTAATTTAAATTAAATTTTACCACTTCTGTGAATTTAATTTCAAAAATACGAGAGTCACGGTTAATATCAAGGACTAAAATGTGGTTCGATGAGATGAAAATAATATTTGGTGAATAGTAACTTTTTACTTTTATTTACCACGGTTAAAAGTAAATAGGATAATTAAGGGTAAAAATGATATTATTATTACCATAGAACATGTCCTAATTCTATTTGATAAGTTTAATTCGACCAAAAACAACTTTAGAAATAAAATATGACCATTTAGGCCCACTTGGATTAGATTAGGACATTTAATATTAATTTATTTACAGAAGGGTTAAAATAGTTAAAATCAAAGTTCAATAAGTAAATAATTTTTAATATATGTTTACACAGAATATAAATTCGACTATAAATATTAATTATAATTATAAAAATATTTCCTATATAATGGTATTTTATTTATAATTTTATACATTAAATAATTTAATTTATTTATGACACAAATATGATGGAGTAATTATCTTATTAATGAAATATTGACCTAATTGATGTTATAAATACCCAAATAAATTTAATTTGAGACTTTTAATGAATTTCACTAATTTTATAGGTTAATATGACATGTGATTTTCTATTTAGTTAACTTTTTTCGAACTAATCATTCTGTTATGATTTTCACAAAAATCAATTACCAAATATTGTCAAAATTGACATAAAAAGTTTTTAAAACAAATATTATATTATTAATTGTTATTTTATTTCTAAAAATCTATGTTTCGTCCAAATGACTTATATAAGGTTATATATATTAATAATAAACTACCTGGGGTTCGTTTGTCTTGTTATAGTAAGTTTATTAACCTTATAGTGTAACAAAACAAGAAGACACTGTAAAAGTAAAATTATTTAACTTAAGGTTAAATCTAAATGATAAGGTTAAAATAGAAACCTAAACTTGTCTAAATTATAATTTATTTGATTATTTATACCCATCCCCACATTAGTTTCGAAATAAATTAATTTGGAGCTATTAAAAACCGAATTTGACTTTATAATAAAATAATTTTTTTAGTTTTTCCAACGGTGCCTCTCTCCTCCCTTATAAAAGGGAACCTCCTCCCTCTCTTCCTCACACCACATTGAGCCTTAAATCTTGGAAAAACCCTGCCAAATTATATTCTCCACTTCCAAAGAAATATCCTAGATGTTCGGGTCTTCTTGAAAGACCAATTTTTGTGCCCGAAGAGGAGGTCTCAAAGAGGGGCTTCAAAGAAGAGGTAATGTCCGTTACCGATTCTTTCAACTTTATTTCTTCTTCAACTTATTATTCTTTAGTTGTTTTATTATGAAGTAATAACATCAGTATAAATAATATAAGGATATTTTATTATAATTATAAAACAACCATATTTCACTATCTATGCATCCTATGGAAAACGAAATCACCACGCGTGCGTACGTACGGAATATCGTCTCCACGCCGTGGTGAAATCTGTTTTCCCACCAACACCTTACATGGATGGGTATAATGGTGTAATTAATAACTATATATGGTTATTATAACATCATAATGATTATGATATATTACACCATCCACTCCAATTCTATTCAATAATTATGGGAACGATATCATCGCTCGTGCGTACGTACGGACTACCGTCTCCACGACGCGATGAGATTCATTATCCATGTTAATCATACATGAATGATCATAAAGTTTATATAATGAATAATAATTAAATATATGAAATAATAATCCTATTGGATTTATGTATATATATATTTATTTCATCTATTTAGTTTCATTCAATTCAATAAGGAAACGAAAACAGCGTTCATGCGTACGTACGACCTATCGTCTCCATGAACGGTGTATTTCATTCCTTTTATCTATCTATAATATATATATGTATATGATGAATATATATTATATATAAATCATGTTTTAAATTCAGGAATTAATTATATCATGATATAAGTAATAATATCAAGAACAACAAGTCCAACACGTACGATAAATAAAACGATTTAACCCAAAATGCTGCTTTAACATAGAACTTACAAAAGAACGAGTAATATAAAGTCATAAGTGAAACATATATGATATCAAAACAATAAATATGATTCTATAATAAGTCAATGGAATTATTTAAATCATTATACAGGAGGTTAGGATACGTATGAAGCATATCGGACCTAAGGTAAGGGATAATTTTCCAAATCTCATTTTTTATCCGAGATTTCTTATACATAAGTATTTTCTGGGGTTATTGTTATCATACATGTACATGTTTTCTAAAAGTGTCCTTATGTATTTTTAATGTCCTTTTTACCCATTTTTTACTTTTACAACAAGTTATGTAAGGAATATTTCTTTTTTTTTCATACGAGGTACTTTTTGACTTTTTTGACACAAGTACAAGGAGAATGTTTTTTTAACTTATATGGCATGAAAGGATTTTTACGGTTTTATAAAGCCTTATTTTCATGAAGATTCATCCAAAATATTTTATTAATATTGTCAAAAAAATAATTTTCTTTTAAAATATCATGTCATTTTGTGAAAAGAAAATGATTTTGAAGAAGAAAGGATATTTTCCTCAAAAATTCATTTCAAGTGTTTTATCAAAACCATTTTCATCTAAGATGACATTATTTCACATGTGTATGTTTAAAGTATCATGTATCTATGATTTAAATGGTTTCACTTTTCTAATGATGAATTGATATCCAATTTTTTTATGGATTACGTTATGATGGAATGATGTTTATGAAACCCATATTATTCTTGGGTTATGATGAATGATTTATGTTTATATTATGGTACACGAAAGAATGATTTCAATATGAGATGGGTGTGACCTATATCGCCCTCCAATGCATTGCGTAAAGATTTATATCTCCTGAGATAGACATGGCGGGAAAGGTAAGTTAATCTAGTTCAGTGTTACAGGACTGAAACGAGGAGTGAACTCGATTCAGAAAGGGACTTTGTCCACCAAGATAGTCTTGGCAGTAATGCCTTGGCTATTATGGAAATCATAACATGTGCTGAATGGTTTCCACAATTACATGTTTTATTCCCATTATATTTTATCACTGTTGATGTTCCATTATGATATATTCCTTACGTACGTCCACTATTTATGTCTTTGCTCAAGATTTTTATGTTTAAATTTCATGTTCAAGTTTTTGAATTCAAATGTTTATGGATTGTGTTATGTTCTCTATGCTTACCCTTACTGAGAATTTGAGCTCTCCCTTTTTATGTTTTCTTTTCCTTAGGATATAAATAAAGGTTTTAGGTAAGAAATCAAAAGGGGAAGATCTTTAGGGGAGAAGTTGAAGATCTTTCACCAAGATTAGAAGATTAAATTCTGAGTTTCCAAAGACACTAAACTATTACGGTCCTTGTGTGTCTGTGTTTGTTATGTATTAAGTATTCCGAAAAAGTAATGTAATGTCCATGTACGTTAAGCTTCGGGTCATTATAGTTGGTATCAGTGGAAAGGATTAGTCATCCTTTGGAAACTAGGATGCGAGAACTTTAGTGAGATCCCTAGAGATATTTCTACGGTATGTCTAGGGATGTCCCTATGGTTAAGTATAAGTATAGGTTATAGTCCTAGAATTACGGTAATGATCTTAGAATTAAACCTAAGATGTTATATATTGAAGTTACTCCCACTTTATTATGTTGTTTTCCCTAGCATGATTTTTTCCTCTCACACTATTCATTTTGTGTTTTAGACGATGGCTGGAACCCGAAGGAACCGTGTTGATCAGTGCAATGGACAATGCAATGATTTTCCTCCTGAACAAACAAATGTTAAGGGAGATGGAGTGACAAATCTTATAGCTATACATACACAAGCTATGAATCATTCTGGACTTCCAAATGAGCAGAGAAGGGAACAATATTCTATTGAGTCCTTCATGAGGCAACATCCACCATCTTTCAGTGGGTCTTCTGATCCACTTATTGCTGAACAATGGATCAGAACCACTAAAAATATATTTTCAGTTCTTCAATGTTCTAAACATGATAAAGTCATCTTAGAAGTGTATCGTTTGGAAGGTGAATCTGATCAATGGTGGAATCATATCAAGAATATGATGCCAAGAGATGAAATTGAGCCCATGGAATGGGACGAGTTCAAGAACTTATTTCTCAATAAGTACATCCCTTGTATTCTTAGAACAATGATGGAGAAGGAGTTTCTTGAACTAAATAAAAAGGATTATGAATATGTTTGTGTATACGAAGCGAATTTTACAAGGATTGCAAGGTATGCATATGGATTTATCATCTGACCTGAATGTATAGTTGATCGATTCTTCAGTGGCTTAAAACCAAATCTTCGAAGGGAATTAGATATAAGAGAATTCAGTAGCTATGAAGAAATTGTGCGCTGTGCTATCAAGGTAGAAATGGAAGTTGGTGTTACTTATCCATCCCATGGTTTTGACACAAAATGAAAGATGGAGTTCTAGGAGAAATCATAGAATAATGGTGAAAAGAAGATGAATGTTTCCATATGCTCAAAGTGTGGAAAGAAGCATGGTGGAGATTGTCTTAAAAGGAAGTAGAAAATGTTTAAAGTGTGGAAAAGAAGGTCATTGAGTAGCTGAGTGTCTAAGTAATGGGAAAATGGTTTCTAATGATGTGAATAATGAAAATACTGCAGAGAACACACCCCCAACACTTCAATGCTTCAAGTGCATGTAAATGAGGGATTGTGATAATAAATGACCATATCCAAGGGTTAGTGATGATAGACATGAGCAACCACTTTAGGAAAAGGACAAAGGGATGTCACATGTGATCACTATTGGAGATGTTGAATATGAAAACGATGTGGTGGAATGATTAACTGTTTATGTAATGGGATTCCAAAATAATGTTGTATATAGTATCATGAAATATTGGAATATTTATGCATTGGTCTATTGTGGTTTTCAATAATTTTATGGTACTGGTAACCATGGAATGTGATTGATATATTTTTGGAAAAAAGATGATATGCGCATAATGAAGGGATAAGGAGAAAATGAAATGTTTGATAGTATTCATGAGCTCATGACTGATAGAAGGAAATAGTTATATCATGGTTTGAGTATATAGAATTTTTGGATTTTTGTATGTGGAAAGAGTTAACTTTTAACAGCATTCATGTTTTCACTAAGGTTTAATGGGTATTTATTTTTCAAGCGAATACATGATTTAGGTATTCACATGATTGGAATGTGACCAACAAGATATATGGGGGATAAATGATGGTATTAACATGCTTGGTTGATGGAATTTCAAGTAATCATTTTCATTATACTATGAGCTTGGACCGAAGTATTTTAGATAAATATTTGAATGGATTATGTTGGACATAAGTTAGTATTGTTTAAGGATATAACTTTTTTTGATATTAGTGATGAGATGCTATAGTAATGTAGTTTTAGAAAAAGGAAAACCTGCAGGACGAGCGTCAGCCCATCGCGTCGAACAAGGCTGTGGGAATCGAACCCACCACCGAAGTGCGACTGGCCTTTATCGCCTACCACTAGCCTACATGATGTCCTTGTTTAGTAGAAACTAATTTTATTATATTAAGCAGTATGATATATAAAGTATAAGTCCATTTTGGGAACCATATATGATTAATCTCACTATAGTTGGACTTATGTATTTTTGATAACTTTTATAACCTTTTTTTGAGATAGATGGAATGACCCATCATTCTATTACATGATCTTCTAACACTTCAAGAATGACAAATTCAACTTAATTTCTTTAAGAGATGATGCGGAAATTGTCCAATGAACTACCAACGATGAGACTGTACCAAAATCACGAAAGTATTTCTTCTAATTCAAATTTCATCAACATTAGGGAAATGATCTTGAAAACCAAAAATGTTGTCCTAGTTCCCTTATATCTGATGAATCGGATGGTACCTTAGATCATCACAAATATATATCTTTGTGATTGATGGATTTTTCATAGCCATGTTCTCTACCACTCTCCATCAAAACTTGATGGTTAGATTTTTCTTCCATATCCATATTTTCACCTATGTTCTCATATATGGAAACCCAGTGATGAGTTTCTTTGGGTAATCGTTACATTTCAAACTTTAGTTTTTAATATTAAGTTTTAGTATTCCTTTTTACGATGTGGATTTCAATAAATACTAAACGATTTATAACCCCGACGAATTTGGAGGGTGAAATTTTTTTAAGGGGGGTAGAATGTAACACTCCGAGATTTTATGAAAAATATTCTTTTAATTTCATTTATTTTTTGTGTTGTAAGCTACAACAAGTTTGCCTTGCGCTATACACAACACTGTTTGAGCTTGCAGTATACACAACACTATTCTTGGATAATGTTACACACAATTTTGATAGTATTTATTCTACAAAACATTTAGTGTATAAATATATATTCAACGTATAAATGAAATATGGTTGGATTCTGTTATACGAAACAACGGAGGAGTCTTGCACAACACGCAACCCTAACTTGGCTTGCATTACATGCAATCGTAACCTTCCTCGATAGCGTGTGTTGTACGCAATACCAGGTTTCACTAAACAATGATATATTGTTATAATATTATGATGGACTAGCCGTTATGAATAGTATTAACTACATTTTTAATTTCATAACATTATTATTCATCTTACAAATTTTCTAGAATATGGTATGAGAAAAAAATAAATTTTTCGTGTAAAATATGTATATTTAAAAAATTGCAGTTTTCCTGCATTTTGATGACACACCCACCTTAATGCTTGTTTTTGACATGTATATAAGTTCAATTTGACAAAATAACATTCTTCTTTGGAATCAGGATATAAAAATTTACTTTGGATAAAATTTTCATATTATTCTTATAACCTTCATATTTTAATGAATAGTAAAAACACGCTATATTTTAATTAAAAACATCTTTTTTTCATCGCAATAATTTATATGGTTAGATTATATTTTTAATTGGTTTTAAAGTGTAATTAGAATATATTTTTACCATTTAATCCAATTTTGTTCATTGGTGTTAATTTCACTTTGAAATTGGATATAAACAAGTATCAATCTTTTGATTGTTTTTGTTTCTTAGAAACACGCTATTTGTTTTGATAACGGGAATTAAATTTAAAATTAATTAATTCAACTTATATGTTATGAATTTGAAAAAATAGATATAAATTTTTCATTCTGAATATCAAATAATTCTTAGGCTTAATTTTTTGTATTTTTCTGAAAAACATCAATTTTTGATGAATAGTGAAACCACTTAGTGGTAGTTAAAAAACTAACTTTTTTAATTTAAATTAAATTTTACCACTTATGTGAATTGAATTTCAAAAATCCGAGAGAAACGGTTAATATCAAGGACTAAAATGTGTTCCAATTAGATGAAAATAATTTTTGGTGAATAGTAACTTTTTACTTTTATTTACCACTGTTAAAAGTACATAGGATAATTAAGGGTAAAAATGATTTTATTATTACCATAACACATGTCCTAATTCTATTGGATAAGTGTAATTCGACCAAAAAAAACCTTAGGAATAAAATATGACCATTTTGGCCCACTTGGATTAGATTAGGACATTTAATATTAATTTATTAAAAGAAGGGTTAAAATAGTTAAAATCAAAGTATAATAAGTACATCATTCTTAATATAGGGTTATAAAAAAGATAAATTCAACTATAAATATTAATTAGAAATCTAAAAAGATTTCCTACATAATGTTACTTTATTTATAATTATTAGACATTAAATAATTTAATTTATTTATGACACGAAGATGATGCAGTAATTATCTTATTAATGAAATATTGACATAATTTATGTTATAAATACCCAAATAAATGTAATTTGATACTTTTTATGAATTTAACTAATTTTTTTGTTAAAATGACTTGTTAGTTTTGATTTATTTAACTCTTTTCGAACTAATCAATGTGTTATGATTTTCAAAAAAATCAATTACCAAATTCTGTCAAAATTGACATAAAATAGTTTTTAAAAAAATATTATATTATTAATTGTTATATTGTTCCTAAAAATCTATGGTTCGGCCACATGACTTAGATAATGTTATATATATTAATAATAAACAACTTGGGGTTTGGTTGTCTTGTTATTGTATGTTTATTAACCTTCAAGTGTAAGAAAACAAGAAGACATGGTAAAAGTAAAATTATTTAACTTAAGGTTAAATCTAAATTATATGGTTAAAAGGGAAACCTAAAATTGTATAAATTATATTATATGGGAGTATTTAGACCCATCCCTACATTAGCTTCGAAATAAATCAATTTGTAGCTATTAATAACCAAATATGACTTTATAATAAAATAATATTTTTAGTTTTTCCAACGGTGCCCCTCTCCTCCCTTATAAAAGGACACCTCCTCCCTCTCTTCCTCACACCACATTGAGCCTTCAAGATCGGCCAACCCCTGAAAAATTCTCTTCTCAACTTCCATAGAAACATCTTAGAGGTTATGGTATTCTTCAAAGTCCATCTTTAGTGCCCTTAGAGGAGGTCTCAAAGAGGCGTTTCAAAGAAGAGGTAATGTCCATTAATGATTCTTTCAACTTTATTTATTCTTCCACTTCTTCTTATTTAGTTGTTTCATTATGAAGTAATAAATTCAGTATAACTCATATACTGATATGTTATTATAAGTATGAAACAACCATATTTCACCATCTATCAATCCTACGGAAAACGAAATCACCACGCGTGCGTACATACGGAATACTGTCTCCACGTCGTGGTGAAATCTGTTTTTCTACCAACACCATACATGGATGGGTATAATGGTGTAATGAATAACTATATATGGTTATTATAACATCATACTGATTCTGATATATTATACCATACACTCCAATTCTATTCAATAATTATGGTAACGATATCAGCGCTCGTGCGTACGTACGGACTACCGTCTCCACGACGCGATGAGATTTGTTCTCCATGTTAACCATACATGAATGATCATAATGTTTATATAATTAATAATAATGAAATATACGAAATAATAATTCTACTGGATTTATTTATATATATATGTATTTCATCTATTTAGTTTCATTCAATTAATTAAGGAAACGAAAACCGCGCTCATGCGTACGTATGGCCTACCATCTCTATGAACAGTGTATTTCATTCCTTTTATAGATCTATAATATATATGTGTATATAAAGAATATATATTATATATAAATCATGTTTTACATTCTGGAATTATGTAAATCAGTATATAAGTAATAATATCGAGAAACAATAAGTCCAAAAACGTAAGATAAATAAAACGATTTAACCCAAAACGCTTCTTTAACAAGGAAGTTACAAAAGAACGGGTAATATAAAGTCATATGTGAAACATATATGATATCATAACAATTAATATGATTCTGTAATAAGTCAATGACATTATTTAAATCATTATATAGGAGGTTCAGATACGTACGAAGCATATCAGACCTAAGGTAAGGGATAATTTTGTAAATCTCATTTTTTATCCGAGATTGCTTATACATAAGTATTTACTGGGGTTATTGTTATCATCCATGTCCATGTTTTATAAAAGGGTCCTTATGTATGTTTAATGTCCTTTTTACCCATTTTGACTTTTACTACAAGGTATGTAAGGAATATTTCTTTTTTTCCATACGAGGTACTTTTTGACTTTTCTGACAAAAGTACAAGGAGAATGTTTTTTTAACTTATACGACATGAAATAATTTTTATGGTTTTATAAAGACTTATTTTCATGAAGCTTCCTCCAAAAGATTTTATGACTATTGTCAACAAAATACGTTTCTTTTAAAAGTTCATGGCATTTTGTGAAAAGAAAATTATTTTGAAGAAGAAAGGATATTTTACCCATGAATTCATTTCAAGTGTTTTATCAAAACCATTTTCATCTAAGATGACATTATTTCACATGTTTATGTTTCAAGAATCATGTCTCTATGATTTACATGGTTTCACTTTTCTAATGATGAAATGATATCCAATTTTTTTGTATAGATTACGTTATGATGGAATGATGTTTATGAGAACCATTTTATTCATGGGTTATGATGAATGATTTATGTTTATATTGTGGGACACGAAAGAATGATTTCAATATGAGATGGGTGGGACCTATATATCCCACCAATGAATTGGGTAAAGATTGATATCTCATGAGATATACATGGCTGGAACGGTAAGTTAATCCGGTTCAGTGTTACAGGACTGAAATGAGGAGTGAACTCGATTCAGAATGGGACTTTGTCCACCAAGATGGACTTGGCAGCAATGTCTTGGCTACTATGGAAATCATAACATGTGCTGAACGGTAGCCACAATTACATGTTTTATTCCCATTATATTTTATCATGGTTGATGTTCCATTATGATATATGCCTTACGTACTTCCACGAATTATGTCTTTGCTTAAGATTTTGATGTTTAAATTTCATGTTCAAGTTTTTACATTTAACTGTTTATGGATTGTGTTACGTTCTCTATGCTTACCCTTACTGAGCATTTGAAATCACCGTTTTTATGTTTTCTTTTCCCCAGGATATAAATAAATGTTTTAGGTAACAAAACAATAGGGGAAGATCTTTAGGGGAGAAGTTGAAGATCTTTCACCACGATTAGAAGAATAAATTCCGAGTTTCCAAATACACTAAAATATTATGGTCCTTGTGTGTCTTTGATTGTTATGTATTATGTATTCCGGAAAAGTATTGTAATGTCCATGTACGTCAAGCTTTGGGTCTCTACATTTATACCCTATATGATAAACCATCATGTGAATTCTCTTGATAGTAAATGTACCATGTACCTAGGAAACATGGAATCTAATAATTAAACATTTTATTTAATGAGAATTAGTTTATTTTTATTATTATCTATGAAATTTTCTCTTTGACCTTATCTATGGAATTATTTCATTATCATTTTATTGATTAAATGTCATGTGTGTCAATTATTTAACATTCCATTCTGATTTTTCATTATCTGCTTATTTCAGTGGAATGTGTCCATAGTTTTTCAAAATTCCATGTTGATCTATTCTAATTGATTCATTATTTCTTGCACTGTAATTACACTTACAAAGAATTCAATCTATCCCTTATTATGTTCTCTTTCCCCAGGTTATGACGATGATTAATTTGAATGGTTTTCAATGATGGTGAGATTTTACTTTAGTTATAATTTATTTTATTTAACCAGTTTAATAATGGTATCATGTATGTAGTATGGTCTTCCAAAACAGCTAAACTGGTTAGTTCTTTGGGATTTGATTACCTGTAATCATGTCAATGTAATAAAGTATGTCCCTCGCTTGAGGATTCCGGGGTTGGGGAATTACATTATAAATGTATTTCAATGAAATTTTCATGGACTATTTTGGGGATTAAAATGTGTGGACATTGTGGTGATTATATACTATGATATTTATGTTTACACACTACATATTCAACTTAACATCAGTAGAATCGAAATACTTTTCTATTTCATGTTTCTGGTTCATGTTTCCTGTAGATAGGGCTCCATTGTGGTTTTTTGTGACAAAGTGGTCATGTGGAGATCACGCTATTGGATGTTTGGTTTTATGTTCTTATTTAGTTTCCTTCTCGTTATTATCTATTGTATAAGGATCCATTTTTTTATTTATTGATGTTTAGTTGTTCTTAGGTTATGATGTGTAGTCTTTTTTATTTATCTATTTCTTGTATTGGTAGGATAAATCCTTCTTTGTATGATATATTTTATGTGTGATGATAGTCACCAGCCCAGGAGGATTGGGAACACCTCTTTAGCATTATTGTGGTATGGGTCAGGTTTCAGGTTAGATGTCATCCCAACCTAGTTCATTACATACCACCTTCTTCTTCCTTTATCTAGTAAACCTAACTATTCTGAAGAGCTCCCATCATTGACGATAGATTTTCCATCATCCATATTTTATTCACATGTTCGGAATTAATTTCTCCCTCCATTATTATCTCACATGTCATTGAGCCACTCATAAATATTTCCACTTCTAGAATTTGACGTTCTACACCATTTATTAGAATAAAGTGGTAAAAATTTTATTCAAAACTCTATATTTGTCATCTAATTGAACACATTCATAAGGAAATATAATAATATACTTATCATTCAAGGAAATTTAATTCTTATTTAAAATCCTTTGGACTTTCATCCATATTTTATCAATTTGGTAATGTCAAATTTTCATCAAAATCAGGTATATCTAGTCTTTCCAATACCTATTAACGTTTAGTACATGATAAAACTTCTTGTTAATTTATGTTGTTAAACTCTAAATAAACACATTATATTGATTGTCTATTCCAAACTAAGCACTACAAAAAGTATAGATACTTATATATTATCATTTAATTGAATATGAAATTTCATTAACCATTATACCAAATTAAAAAAATAAATTATTTATTGTCATATTCTATATAGAAACCTATCATAGACTTTACATCCATATTTTCCCTCTTAATAGAGACAACATGGATATAGGTAGTACTTTTTAAAATTATTGGTCTGATTTATCAAACATATTACTAGTCTAGAATTCCATAAGTAACCACTTATCCAATAGAATATATGGACTTATGTTTATCATATAATTAGTGAAATTCACTAACATTACCAAAAAAACTCTTTTAAAAAACCGAAGTACAATTACATGATTTATACTCTCTCATTCAATATCAGGTTTATATATTTTACCACAACATTATATTGGGGTGTTTTAAGCGTTATCATCTAAAAACAGATCACCATATTCAAATATAATTTCTCGATCTCTATTATTGTACTCACCTCCACTATTCGGCCTTAATAATTTTAGCATTAAACTTGTCTCAATTTATACCATGGATTTGAATATGATGAAATTTTTAAATACTTTTTAATTTTTCTATAAAAATTACACAAACACATTTTTATATAAACTATAATGAAGGTAAAATAGTAAAATAAATCTCTATGAAAATACACTAGAGTTATTATCTATATATCAATATGTACATCTTCAATCATCGAAAACTTAGATGTTCATCATTACAATGTATATACTCTTTTTTCCAAGGATATAATTTTCACTTGACACAAGAATTATATTTTTTATATTTAGATTAAATTTAGTAGATAATACTCTAATTTATTTCTTTATCATATGACCAATATTGTAATTTCTGAATTTTACTTCACTGGTAGAACTAATAATCATTATTTAGTCACATATATTAATATAATAGAATTGGTTGACTTTTAGTTTATTGACCACCACCAAGAATCATTTTGTTATTTTCAACCCTTTATTTGATAGTTTCATGAATAATGCAACAATATATAATTGACTTATGAAAACTATATCTTTCCCAATCATGATTTTTGTATGACCCTTATAATTTTAGTCAATTTATTGACCAAACATCTAAATCATATTTCCCTTCTATCTTAATAATTTTTTTATCATCATAGTGAAAATTTATTATATATTTAGATATGTATTTTAACAAATCATATATCTAATATTAACAGTAATTATTATCTAATTTCAATTATCTTGGGTACTATTATACTATGAACACTCAATAGTATGCAATTATCATCATTACTAGATAAAATATTTAAAGATAACCACAGATAATTTACCTCTCATTATAAGTAGTATTTTATCAAATTTTATTTTTTTATACAGTACCAGAGGGAAGGGTGATAATAGGAGGGGAAAAAGAGAAAATCCAAAGAAAAATCCCAAAGGATCAATGTTATTTGTATTGGGTGGAAGATAATACAAGAGAGATGGTTTTGGGGTCCCTTCGCACGCAATAACTGAATAAGGGAAGAGTGGGTAGAAATGGGTTTTTATTTTTATAAGGTAAACCATGGAATTTAAATTTTTAGTGAATTTGGGAGAGCCACACTGTTAGTATTCACAAATTATCAAACCATTCACTAAATGTTTTAAACCTACTAGAAATACACTAGAGACTTACACAGATTGGTCGAGTGATTTGGTATATAATGTCCTAAACGTTTAAAACACTTCTGTCAAAATGACAGAAATCCTCATATTCTACCTGCATGATTTCACCAATAGTAGGAATGTTTTGTTCCAACCATTATATATCCCAATATTTAAACAATATTACTCCTTTACCTTATATGGTTTTAGTCCAAACCATTCGAATCCCATGTAAGATAAACCATGAAAGAGGAAAAAGAACTCGAAATTCCCATTTGAATAAGATTCCACATATTTTACATTCCAACCATGCCCACTAACCATGCAAAGAGTGAAAAATAGACTTACAACATAAATAATAAACAAAATCACTGGATATTCATCCCAAATATCAATTAAAAGGTAAAAAAATAAGAAATAATAAAACTAAAAACCAATGTTTGTGTGTGACACTCTCTGAGTCAAACTCAATACCTATTTAGTCAACCACAAAGTGTGATCCCATATGTCCTTATATAATTGACAACAAATATAAGTATATGAATACATATATGTATGAATATATATGCCTATATTAAAGCATCAATACAACTCAAGTTATATATGGATCGGGAATGATCTTCATAAAATAGATTTACCTCTATACTTATGTATTATACTCTGCATCGTATTCAATTGTGTATTCTAAAGTATTTACTTTTACCCGGAAAAAATGTGACCAAGGGACCCATTTCATGTCATTCCCACATAACCAACTCATCTGTTCTTGATTGGAATAGTGTATAACAATCTGATCACGGAATTCATCACATACCATTTAATCCTTGATATTCACATCACATTACTATTATATGGATAAATATAGAATATCTAGGTGTGGTAGCACACTCCCACGGTCAATATTAATCAAGGTCCCAGATGTTATACCCATCATATGAGAATACAAATACCATATCAGCTAATCTCTGTTACATGACATGATCAACAACATACCTAACCAAACTCATATTTTCTAAATTAATATATAGATTTATGTAAGTTGGGTATCAAATTATAAAGTTTCTCATGATATTTATCTCAAAAATATCATTTAATGGGGACTCAAATATGATCCTTGTACCCATTGTATACCAATGTCATATGTGTTCCACTATATTTGGTATACTTAGTTGGTCATCTAATGCAATCAAAGACACATATTCTTCATTTAGTAACTCATTAGAAAATTTTACACCTCTATAAGAATCATACATATGAAAACCTTAAAATCTCATCATAACCTATAATAATCTATGATGAACATCCATTAGGGATAAAATGGGAGTCATACATTTAGATGATAATATTCATTACACTTCATAGAATGTATAACTATTTATATATTTATGAAAAAATATATGAAGGAATGATATAGTAGATATTTATTCTAATAGGATATATTTTAATATTCTTACAATATTTAATAATATTTTGAAAATTCAACATAATAAAGAATTTATCATATAATATATGATAGATTTCCTAATAAGTATTATGTTATTTTAACTTTGTGGGTTTTGTTAACTCATTTAATCATATGTAATTCCTCTCACTTCTCTAGGTCTCCGTCTAATAAATCCTACCCATTAAAATGTTTAGTGAGAAACATCTAGGATGTTATCTATACTGAATAATAGTTCTATTTAGGAAATATATTACAGACTATTCAACTTCTTAAACATATTACAACTCATTAACTTCACCACATAAATCATTACAATGTCAAATTATATTGCTTATTTATAACTTTTTCTATGTTCTCATCATCATCTTTGGAAACCTATTCCATTATAACATTTTAGAAAAATAATATAACTATTAACATTATTATTCAACAATACTCCTAAAATATATTAGGATAAATTGAAAACACCTTATTGGTAAAAAATAAAAAAAACACTTTTATTTCTCCTAAATTCTATAAACTAATCTCTTTTAATATATGAATTGAAATTTACATTTCAGTTGTGACGGTATAATCATTTACGAAAATTAATTTAATCTTTACATGATTAATAAATAATACTCTTTAATTTTTTATTTATCATCAAATATACTAAATTATTTAAGTATACTGAGTAAAAAATAAATTAATATTATAATTTTATGATCCATTAAGAAAAAATGGTAGTCAATTACTAAATTTTATCTAATTTTCACAAATAAAATTTTTCTTTACCATCTCATATCCTAAAAGATATAGTGTATTAACTATAATTCCCTCTAATATTATTTCAATTCTTTATTTGGTACCATTGAACTTCTCTAACTCCAAAAATACTACCACTATACTTTCAGACGCTATATTTTCTTTATAATATATTTATAATATACAGAAACGATTTTTTTAAAGTAAAATTTATTTTTGTTGTAGGATCATTTATCAAATAAATTATTGCTTCCATTTGTGATATTTTATGTGTTTAAATAATTCATTCCACTAAAAAGAAAATATTGTTAAATGATACCTTTGATGGGTGGTGGGAACACATCCCCTAATATTCTAACAAAAAAATTTGTAATCACATTTATCTTAGATAAATTTCGTTATCCATATCTTCTTCTTTGAACATGTTATAGACCCTTATTAATCATAATACCCATATATTCAATTAATAAAATCCTTTTTATCATACTTTTTTTATTATTTATTATCTTTTATTACCACATAATAAAAATGGTATAAAGATAAGAATCATTTAAATATAATCATTTGAGATTGAAATATTGTTTTACATTCAAACTATTGGGAAGAAATCCCTTAAGGTAACTTTGCAGTTATTTTGGGTTGATTTCTTTTGTTGACCAAGAAGGTTTCCAAGGTCAGTTGTGGAGTCCAAGAAATATTTTTTCATATTCATATTGGCAATGATCCAATAAAATATAATAGAATATTTTTTAGTATTATAGAAAAGTATATTTACATGGTGGTGATTTTTAATAGTTCCTACCAAATTTTTGGGGTCTAAAATTATGAGGATAAATGAAGCTGCCTGAATGTTTTATTTCTAATGATGTCTCATAAAAATATGTAAATGGAATTAAATTGTTGAGGGCCTAGTGTTTCATGAAGGGTATGTGATTATTGAATGTTTTGTATCTCATGCAGGTGTGGATGTTCATGAAGGATGTCTGAGTGCCAAGGAAAGATGGTCAGTTTGACGACCATGAGAAGCTTCACGATTAGTGAATTTCCCCTAATTTTCCATGATGGTACTAGGATTCATGAAGAAGATTATATAATAATGAAAATAGGATATGGTGAGGTTTAAAACTTTAATAATGGGAGGTAATGTATATATATTGGTTTATACCCCCCCATAGTGTTGTAGAGAAAGCCTTAACGAAAATATAAAGGCTCTAATTCATGAAGGAGGTTCAATATTTTTTTTTATTTTGTGAATGTTTTTATAATATCAATTTTTTCATAGATATATAATGTTTTACGAATGTAAAATAATATTAGAGAATGTTTTGAGCATCATTGGGAATCTTAAAAGTAGTGAAATTCAAGAAAGTACTATGATTTATGAATGTAGTGATATTTACAAAATTTTGGTGCATCTTGAAAGAATAATGTTTTATGAAGAATAATAATGTATTATGATGTTTCAAAAAAGGGTTTTCATTGATATAAAGTTTTGAATAACCATTGGTGATTTCCTAGTAAATCTGTTGTAATGTGGTATTGATCAATTGGATGAATGTATAACTTAATGATGAACCAAATGATATGTACAAAATTTGGATTGAGTGATAAATTGAAGAATAAACTTAAGGAGAAGTGATTACACAACAGTTTAAAGAGAATCATGGTTTCAAATTGTGTATGGTATTGAAATATGTGGGACAATGAATCCACATTGAAACTAGTTTTGGTATTGATATTTTGTTGATTGGTAAAATTGGCACAATACTATTTTATTCTACATATATGTAGCCAAATGAGAGTGAAAAATGTAAAAATTTATGTTTCCTTGTAGTTTATTTCTTAATTTACATTCTATTCATCAACACTAGATTAAGTTGGAAATGATAAGATCAATATAAACACTATATAGAAAATGAAGTGATCCTTACAATAAAGGGGTCATGACCAAGTGGGGATGGAGGAATTTCAAAAAGAATATCCATATACTATTTCACTATCTATAAGGGTATATAATACCATTTTTTCCTATCAATTAGTCTCATAGGGAAGGTTTATTTTATGGATTTATTTTTATTGAATGGATTATTTGACTCTTGAAATCTATTTTTTAGTTTCTTCTTCTCTCATTGTGACATGGAAAAGGAAATAACATTAATGAATAAGTAAAATTCAATTTTTATTACATTAGTGTGGATGTGTCTACGAAAATAATCTAACTGAGTTGGAGGAAACAAACAATGTAATTAAGAATACTTTAAATGAATAAGAATATTTAAATATATACTCAGACAATGATTTTGTATGAATGACTGAAGAACACAATATTCCAAGTGATTATGGAACTATTGATAATGATGAAATTATAGGAAGGCCAAATGTGGATTCATTCCATGAAAAAAGGATTCGAATCAGATGTTGGAAAAAGATAATAATTATAAATATAACTTGATACAAGTGAAGGAAAATGAATCCAACACGTTAAAATGTTTAAAAAAAGACATGTCAATGTGGCTATGAATATATGAGGGAATAAGGATTCCCAAGCCGAATATCTATAAAAACTAAAAAACAAGGAAAATTTGAAGAATCTATACATCGAAGAAATTCGTAATTTTGAATCGAAAAATGATAATATTGTTATTCACATGTTAGAACTGGTACATGAGAATCAAAGTCCTCAATAAAGAAATGGGTTTTTTAATGACTCTATTCCTTGTATTAATTTTAAAATAACGAGGAAAAGTAACATTGTGGATAAAGGATCAATGGAATTTGAAGATGAGATGATTAGTGGAAATTTTTTTAAGACAAAACATAATGATCAACATGAATCTATGGTCATGAAGATTAAAAAATTGGGAAAATAGCTAGAGTTAGTTGAGAAAGTTGATGATAAATCTAATACTGAAGGAAATACAAAATTAAAATATTATTTTTATTTAATTATTTGACTGCAATTTTAATGATACTAATGAATGAAAATATTATATTATATTATATAATAAAAATATTAAATGAATATCTTATCCCAAATGAAATTCATGTTGATAAAATTTTGTGTTGGTTATGATGAGTCGTCTCCCCTGAATGAGTGGAAGAGAGTCGTTAATAGTTCAGAAAATAGGAAAAATATTAAAGATAATGGATACTAACATCAAAAGATATATACAAAAAGTGATTACAATATATGATATTTTTACTGGATTCATGGTCATATTTTATGTGTTTGTTTTAAAGATTATAAATACATTTCTTCTTGTGAGATTAAAATATTTCTAAATCAATGAATAAGCAGGATCTTCTTGAGAAATCTGAATAAATAGTCTCTTAGAAGAATGTATCTAGGAAATGATACTATTTTGGAATATTGGGACACATCATGAGTATCATTCATGATGCTATGAGTTCAACGTCGAAATAATAACTCTAACGGTATCACCATATCAACAAAAAAAAATGATGACATGATGTATGTTTTTTAATGGGAGATGTTTTATATGTTCTAAACAAGGGAATTTATAGCAATTTTGCATCTAAAAAAATTCATTGAATAAAAGAAACCTAAAAGGAGATCCCCACCTATAGTGGTGCATAACAAAAAGAATATATTGGAATACCACATAATAATTTGAAGAATATTATTTATGTGTCAGAGAAAACACCTAAAAATTAGAAAAAATTTACCAAAAACCTCATCTCGTACACTCACAACACCTCTCTTGGAATGAATGTGAAAAAACGTATTTGATAAAAGGGAGGAGATGATCCATTTTTATGTAAAACGAATGTACATTCATTGTAATACTCAATATCAAAAGGAAAGGGGAATGTGACTTAGATAACTAACAAAATAAATATGGATAAATAATTCCTTTATAAATTCATGTGTCCTGCTACAAGGAGATAAGTCAATGAAAGAGAAATACCTATCTAGTGGGAGATGAAAAGAGATAATATGACCAATAGAAATATTTATGCTTAGAGAATGAATCCCAAAGAATGGAATTCTAGGGGATCATCAATGAAGGATGTTTATACTATTGGTTTTAAACACCAAATTGTAAAAATACCAAGCCTACAAAACCTATAAATCAGAAAAAGGTTGATAATGGTGGTAAATAATGACTTGTATTATGGAAATATTTGTTAGTGTAAGATGAGAACATAAAAAAAGAAAAAAACAAATAATGTTATTTTTAGGAAAACAGTAAAGGGTTGGCACAACATGATATACTAAAATCCTCTTCATGATGAATCCATATGTACTCATATCACCATGTATTAGCTATTTATAATATGTTTTTTATGTTGTACACGATGAAGTGGGAGATATGATCTATGGGTTATGTGTGTGATGAAAATGTAGAGGTGCATAATTAAAATGGAGATACATGTAAAAAAACTCTTGAAATTTACATATGATTATAGATTCCATATGTGGGGTAAAAAACACAATTTTTCATATATTTATCTGAATGTTGGGAGCTATAAAATAGAAATAAACCAACATTGAAATTATTTTGAATCATTGGAAGAAACATAAATGCATAGAAATGCTTCAATAAGAGGCTGGGTAATGTGGTTGAAAATGATGTTGCTATAGTAGAGAATGAATGAAATCATAAAAAACCAAATAAATTTTTCCCTAATGAAAGTGATGAAGAGGTCTGAAACACAGATGAAGTAAAAGTAGAAAATTAGGATTCAAAGAAGATATAGATGATGAAAAGGGTGATATTGAATCATATATTAATAGAATCTAATGAGTGTATTTGAAATTGACAT
Source organism: Viscum album (assembly GCA_963277665.1). NCBI lineage: Eukaryota > Viridiplantae > Streptophyta > Magnoliopsida > Santalales > Viscaceae > Viscum > Viscum album. The sequence continues at coordinate 522,368,918 of OY728141.1, forward strand.
GAAAATTATCATTGGTGATCAATAAATACTAGATATGTAGAGAAGAATGATTTATTTACAGTAGTAAACCATAATATCTCAGGTATAACCTAAATATTTTGATGATGTATATAGATATGAGAACTATGACCAGGTTATGAATATAAAGATTGACCATATTGAAAATAATCACACATGGGAGACTATTTTGAGACTAATATATATGAATGTAATCAGGACCAAATGGGTATTCTAAAATAAACACAATGAAGATGGATTAGTAATTTGAATGAAATCATAATATGTGTGAAAGGGATACATGAATTTTGAAGGAATCTGGGTTGATTATAAATTTTCACATGTTACGTGGCAGAATCTCGTTCGTCTATTTTTAGCCATATTAGTGAAATGAAGTTAAAATTTATCTAGATGGACATCAAGATAGTATTTTTGAATGAGGTTTTAGAATAAGAATTGTATATCAACTATCCATATGACTTTTTCATTCATTAAGATGAGAATAATATTTGATAGCTAAAGAAGGCTATATCAAGGTTAAATAAATCATTGAGAATGTGGTATTCATGACATGATCTATTTTTTAAGAACCTTGGTTTTTAGTGTGTCATGGTTGATAACAATATCTTTATCAACAATGATAATAATCAATGGATGATAGTTCTTTTATATGTTGATGACATAATATTTTTTCGATTAGATGACGCACATGGAAAATGATTCAAATAATTTATGAAATTGAGTTTTAAATGTAAATTAATGGTGAATAAGGCCCTCTTGGTAAAACAATTGACCCAAGGAAGTAATGGCACATTCATTTCTCAATCCATATAAGCCAAGGAGGTTTTGAGATGATTTTTAATGGATAATTCCAAGTATATTATGACATCGGTTTCGAACAGGATGAAACTATCATGAGATAATGAAGGCAAAGTGGGTAGTGTCATATAATATAGGCTGATCCATGGCAGTTTATTATACATAATAATGACAGGACCCCATATTTTTTTCACACATTACAATAATCATGGTATCAGGGAAATACCAACGAAATCCACAAACTTGATGTAAAAAATAATACTTTTTTATATCAGGGGCATGGTGGATTTCAATTTCCAGTACAATAAAAAATCTCAGTAATAGTTAATAGGCTATACAGATGCAGATTGGATAGATTTAGTAGATGATAAAAAATCAATGATAGGTGGTTAATTATAACTTGGTGGATTGTGTATTTCTTGGATAAAAAATAAACAACATTGTATACCATCGAGCACCATAGAAGATTAATATGTTGTGGCTACTCAAGATTTCACACTATTATTTTGGATGAAGAAACAACATCATGTTATGGGAGTTGAAGTGTAATCTATGATTGGAATCCATTGCGATAATTCATGTGCTATAAATATAAGAAAAAAAATACAATCCATCACCCATATATGGATCACATTTATATCAAGTGTCATTTTTTCAAGGAGAAGGTGAAGCATGGTCTTGTGAAGTTTTAGTAAGTTCCAACATAACTAAAATTTGTGGATATTGTAATGACGATCTAACAGAAAGAGGAAATTGGGTTTCATGAAATGGATCTTTAAGTGTAGTAACCTCCCCACACATGAATAAGTATATATGTGGGAGCCACTATCCATGTGGTATTGTGTGAATTTCCCTTATGTGATGACATGTGTTCATTATAATGTTGCAGCCACAAGGAGGGACCTTTGGGTTCATTGAGAAAATGGGTAAAATTACCTTGATCAAAATAGGGAGACACTTATTGGGGGTTTTAAGGAATTGTTAGTTTTAAATATTATAATTATAAAAATAATTGATCACAATTAACATATCAAGAAAGATGAGGTTTATGTTGAATGTGGTTATAGAGTTTGTGTAGATTAAATCATTGAACAATATATTTAATCACAAGAATTTTATTTTGATAGAATATGGAAGAATATTTAAATTGGTACCATAAGGGTGAAGAGTTTCCAACCAAACACAAAGGGCATATTGTTAGGAAAAATCCTTCATGTTAATGTTGTAGTATATTTAGGTAGATTGTGTTTGTTGAAAAAGAAAGTTTCCAAGGATAATTGAGGTGTACTAGATATTTCATGAACCAGCCCGAGTCGACCCTGAACTGGTCACCTGAGTCGGTTCATAACAAGTCCCAAAGAGCATTCACGATCCCCTTGGGATGGAAACAAGTGTTGGGAACCATGATAATACAAGAGGGAATGATTTGTCCCATTAATAAATAGGATCAAAATATACAAAATTGAAAACGTAGTAGAGATAACCACAACTAGATATCAATAAATGAACAATCTGGTCCAATACAAATATAACTAAATAAAACTAACACCAAAAGAACTAGAGGTCATAGAAAAATAAAACAACCAACTACTAACATGATCTCCATGTGACCTCTAGGTCACCGCCTACCACAATACCACCCTGATCCAAGAGTTAACTCAAAGCAGAAAAACCTGATCAAAACTTGAAACTGTAGAATAGCTCGGGTCTACCGACACTGAGTGGTATAGGTAGGGTGTGGGCTAACAGCTCAGTAGGCAATCACCACAGATTCCATGTGCTTCCTTTCCCAAAACTATCCATTAACACTAGTTTTAAATAAAATTATGAAAATATATTTTTAATGTTTTATTAAATGGACAAAACTTTATTATTTCAAAAGCCAACACACGCCACCATCTATTTTCATGAAAATATCATTTTATCATAAAAAACCAACCCAAACAATACTAGTGATAATTTTCAATGGAAAAACATAAAATAGAAAACAATTTAAAATAATTCCACATTAAATACCAAAAACATACATTTGAAATTACCAACCCAACCTACCGTATGCCGACATGAGGTGCAATATAATCATTGAGCACTAGTCATGGGAACACCCCAATGCACTAGCTAGCTTTGGGCACCAGGTACCTGATATCTCGTTGTAAGAGTAACCATAACAAAATCTATTCGTGTGAATGATCCAATAGTAGGGAGAATACCCATAACCTAGTGGTCCCCATAATCATCATCAATATCCTCATAGTTTATTTAGTGTTTTCAACGTCCAACATGCTACGTGAAATAGGGGCCAAACCCCATAGGATCACTAGCATACTAATAGAAGTCTGACCACCTAGATACCCAGGCTTCCCTTTTTGTGCTCAATAAAATTTCAAAAATAACATGTTACCACACACACCATATATCAACAAAACTGAGAATCTCATTTCATAGGAGACCATTTTCACATCACAAACCCATTCGTGATGAATTATGTACAAAAAAATTTACAAATCAGATCTATGACCATGAACAACACTACTTCCACAAAACTTTTCTAAACAACCCCTTCCACATTTTATGAAAAACATGCAACTCTAATAACATGCCAAATTTGACTTTATGATAACAAACCCAAATAAATTTATAAAATAATTTACAAATCAGTTTTATAACTTCTTAAAATCTGAAACACCAAACAGAATCTCAAGAAAAACATTTTCCAAAGCACAAACACAAAAATAATAACGGGCATACCCCCTTGGGATTCCATTTTAAACTACATTTAGGAAACCAATATTTCTCAGAAAACCCTATAACCATTTCCAAAAATACCTCCATTTGTTTTAAAACCCCATCCAACAATCTAAACTATATAAAGAGCATAAAACAATCCCATTGTAACCATAAAACCCTTTTTACAATATTTTTACACATTTAACAAGATAAATTATTACCAAACCATACACACCAAATCAATACAAAAAATAATAAAGAACCATACCACTATAATAATAGAAAAACATTTCATAAAACCTCCCAATTTAACTTTATAGAAAAATGATATTGTAAACAATAACACTAGGTTCAATAAACCTAGTAATTTCACAAAAATCCCTTTGAAACCCTATTTTTATTAAATTCTACCAACACAAAATTATCATTCAAATCATTCCATTGATATATTAATGGTGAAAAATAAATTTAAAAATTAATTTAAAACACACAAGTGATCGTGGACTGTTTCAGAAATGAAAAAATTGGAAACACCTACCTCAACCATGTGAAGATGCGATGAAACTTCAAGGGATGAGAGATATAAGACCAAAATACCATTCACACAACCTAGAACCAATGAAAAAGGAACTAAACATAAACCCTAGACATTAGGTTTAGGCCATGGAAGAAAACCCCCAAAGAAATCCAAATAACAAAGAGGAAAAGAGAAGGATAGAGGATTTGATGATGGATACCTAAAGAATCACGAACCTTTCTTAAGAAATAACCTATAAATCTCCCCATATCTATGTATGAAGAAAGAGAGGATCCCTCTGGTTGATTACCAACACCTGTGCCTTCATTTTAGAGGTTTAATCACCCAAATAAGAGCTCTACATCAAAAGTTATAAAGAACACAATTGGATGCATGGTTTTACTGCACGGTTTGTCAAACAGTACGCAAACTGTGCGAGGGCTACTGGAAAACCCCTAAAAATCTTTTATGGTTAAGTGGAATGGTTCGGAAAGGCCATGATCAAACCGTACGACCCCAAAAATTTGAAAAAATCCCCCAAAATACATCTCAAACAATTGGGAAGTCCACCCATTGATCCTTGAATGTTTTAAACACCATATAGAGACACTGAGGCATCAAAACTCTTAAACATGCCAATTTATTCCCACAACATTCACAACAATAATGAATATCTCTAGAAGTAAACTAATTCCACAAAAACACAAGGAATTTTGTTGTACACACAACCTGAATGTCAACCAAATGATCAAACATCGATAAATAAATAAAATAAATGAGTATCCGAGGTTGCAGTGTGACAATTCTCCACACCACGGACACATTATGTCTCCAAAAAGTCACCCAGTTGAAATTAGACCACAGCTAAAATATATTCCCAAAAAAAGAGAAACCATGAAACTTGAGATGAATATACACTACACAAGTCACAACCGACCGTTCATGAAAAAAGCATAAATCATGAATGAGGATGAAGTGAGAACACGAGAGGGTTCTCCCCACCATAAGAACTCAACTAATACAAACTAAATTTAAACACCAAAAAACACCGACACTGAAACCAGTAACAAGTGATTTCAACATTTAAAATTTATGTACAACTCACATGGTTTACCAAATCGTGCACCAATCATGTGTGAACTGCTGGAAGGAAGGGGCACCCCACACGACTTGGTCGCAAGGATTCAAAACTGTGTGCCAACCATTCCAATTCCTTTACCAAAAAAAAGTCACAGAGATTCATGGTTATGAGACCTACTGTACGGTTGTGTGCTAGCTGTGCAGTTGTTTCATTCGTCCTGGCTGGGGCTGCACGATTTTTACTAGCCGTGAAAAAACCGTGCTTCACCTGAAAAAACTCCAAAATATCCCAAAACCAAAAACCTTGTCCGGGTTCAAACATGAACATCCATATACAAGTTCCAAACTACAACCACTAGAATAGGGAACCACCCAAACATAAGAAAACTAGAATAATCCAATTATAAAAAACACAAGCATCACTAAATGAGCACTGCAGAATGTTAAAACTGAAACCAGCCTATACAAAGACAAGACACACTCAATTGAGAATGAAAATTTTTTAGGGGAAACATTCAGATAGGCTCAACTATTTGGGTTACAAGAGATCTAGTTCAACACACCATTACCACAAATGATTAGCTTAAAAATCAAGGTAACGAGAACAAGGAGATGTTAAACATTTTCATCCGAACATAGAAAATAAAACTAGGCTGGGTTTCACACACCCCAGTCACTCTTGACTGTGCATGAGATTCGCCCCAAGACCTTTGGTTGGGGCTCTTATGGCTGAAGCATCATCTATATTATAGATAGGTATCACATCCTATGATCAAGACTTATGTTTCAGATGACACCTTATACAGAACTTCTCCAAAGGACCAAAATTTCCATCGTAGTGTCATGTATTTAGGGGAATATCACAATACGACTTTGAGTGACCAAACCAGACACACTGGAAAAATACAAGAAAGTCGTCCAATAAATTAGAAGCTGGAACCGACAAAGGATGATTTTCATAAACCGGTTCCCCTGGCACACTCTACTTGTCAGATGTGAAACCTTCATGAGAATCAAAAACCACTGGTTTCACCCCAAAACCCAGTTTATATATGAATTCCACATCCACCAACCTCTCGAAATAGGTTTCACCGGATTAGAGAACTTTCCCATTAATTTCATGACAAGGACCCCATACCAAGAGAGATGGCCTTCATCTAATCCACAGATGATATTTCCAATGATAATGGAACCAGCTCTCTGAAATGTTCAACATTAGGCTTTATGGATCGTTGTCCATTCCAAATATCCTACAGCTCTGCCACCTTCCCATGCTTCACCTTCTTCGGTATGAACCGTTGGATGAAAGTGTCCTCAAACACCTTCCATGACATCTCATCAACCGTCGATGATGGGGAAACCAACCCCCACTAGTCCAAGGCTGGACCCTCAAACATCCATTGAACTGCATAGACTATAAGAGCATCAGGAGTATCCAATGACTTAATGACATTCTCTACTTCCTCAAGACACTCCACAGCCTCTAGAAAACCTTCATCACCATAGAAAATAAGAAAACAAGTAAAGAAAAAGGAACTGAGAATGACACATTAGGAACATTGGGGACCTTTTTGGGTGGAATTTTTCAAACATAAAAAATGAAGACCAAATCCAACATCAAACGGACGCACAAACAAAGATTAACACCTTTATCCAAAAACAACTGACTAAGAATCCAAGTAAAAAACAAACAACGCCATAATATACTTTTTTAAAAACCATCGTTTTCCTTTTAAAAAAATCAAAACAACCTTCTTCCAAGGCTAATTCCCATGTACTAATAACCCATTTTTCAAGAAAAAAAATTCCCAAAAATCATTTTCTCAATCAAATCCACTTTAAGAAAACCATAATAATAATTTAAATCCAAAACCCAACCCATGGTATCCTATGAACCATTACATGCGCGACTATCCATTACCATCCTCACGTGCCAACAAACACTTCTTACACATAACCACACACATGTAAACATATATAAGAAATACTAAGGACCACATTCCATTAACATTCTCAAACCCAAATATCCTCAATGTTTGAAATCCCAAATTATAAATTTAAAACCATTTAATGGAAAATACATCAATTTTTATTTCGAAATCCACTTTTTTTTTCAATATACACATCCATTTTTGTTTCACATGGGTCACAATCCCACGTAATGACACAACATAACCCGACTCACCATCATTGTCATCCCTCAATTCCAAAACAATACAAGATACAAGACTCAATCCTAGACTTCACTGGGTGACTCAAGGATCAGAACAAGCAAGGGTTCATGACTCTCGTCCTGTACCTACCTCTCGAGTCCCCATAACCCTAGTCGATATCTACTGAAAAAACCAAATATTAATAGGATCCTTTGATACCATTTTTTTATGAACCAGCCCAAGTAGACCCTGAAATGATCACCCGATATGGACCACAACATGTCTCGAGGAGCATTCCCGATCCCCTGGGATGAAAAAAAGTGTCAGGCACGAAGATAAAATAAGAGGGAACAGTTTGTCCCAATAATTGATAGTATCAAAATATAAAACTTTTAAAACACAGAAGAGCTAACCACAAATGGATCTCATCAAATGAACAATCAAGTCCAATACAAATACAAATAAATAAGACTAACACTGAAAGAAATAGAAGCTATAACAAAATAAAACAACAACCTACTAACATGATCTCTATGTGACCACTCGGTCACCTCCAACCCAAAGACCACCCAAATATAAGAGATAACTCAAACCAGATAAACCTAATCAAAACCTAAAACTGCAAAATAGTTCGGGTCTACCGACCCCAAGTGGTATATGTAGGGTGTGAGATAATAGCTAAGTAGGAAATCACCCCTAATTCCAAGTGTTTCCTTTCCAAAAATGTTCCATTAACACTAGTTAGAAATAAAATTATAAAAATATATTTTTCAGGTTTTATTAAGCAACTAACAATTTTTTGTTTTGAAAGCCAACACACGGCACCTTCCATTTTCAATAAAACTATCATTTTATAATGAAAACCCACCCCAAAGAATACTAGTGACAATTTTAAATGGAACAAATTTAAATAGAAAACCATTTAAAAGTATGAAAATTTAAATAATAAAAACTTACATTTATAATTACCAACTCAAACTACAATATGCCGACGATAGGTTCAATATAATCATTGAGATCTAGTCAGGGGAACGCCCCTAGGCACTAGCTAGCTATGGTCCCCAAGTACCTCATATCTCGTTGTAAGAGTAACCATAACAATAGATGTTCTCATGGATAATCCAATAGTATGGAGCATACCCAAAAACTAGTGGTCCCCATCATCATTATAATCATCATCATTATCATAGTTTAGTTAATGTTGTCACCGTCAATCTTGCTTTTTTAAATAGGGGACAAACCCCACAAGATCATTAACATACTTGTACAAGTCTACCCTCCTAGATACTTGGGCTTCCCTTTTTGTGCTCAATAAAATTTCTCACATCCCATGTTACCACATACACAATATATCAACCAAACTAAGCATCTCATTTCATAATACCCCATTGTCACATCACAAACCCATTCTTGGTAACTTTTTCACACCAAAATATTTACAAATCACTTCTAAAACCATGAGGAACACCACTTTCCCAAGAATTTTTAAACCAATCCTTTCCACATTTTAGGAAAACATGAAACTCTAATAAAATTACAAACGGGCCTTTATGCTTACAAAACCAAATACATTTATTAAAACACCTACAAACCATTTCTGAAACCATCTTAAAATGTGCAATGCCAAATGTCCTCTCATGCCAAACAGTTTCCAAAGCACCCACATCAAAATCCAAACAGGCATACCCCCATGGGATTCCATATTAAACCACATTTATGAAATCAATATTTCAAGGAAAACCGAAAAAAAATTTCCACAAATCACACTATTTGTTTTGAAATCTCATCCAACCATCCACATTATTTAAAAAACATAAAACAATCCCATTGTAACCATAAAACCATTTTTACAACATTTTTTCACATTTAACAAGATAAATCATTACCAAACCATACACACCAAATAAATACCACAAAAAATAAACAACCATACCATTATAATCAGGGAAAATCATTTCATAAAACCCCCCAATTTAACTTTAATGAATAATGACACTTTAAACAATAACAGTAAGTTCAATAAACCTTGGTATTTAAAAAAAATCCCATTTAAAAAATATGTTTCAAAAATTATAACAACAATAAATCATCATTCACATAAATCCATAGATATATTAGTGGTGATAAATACATTTAAAAATTAATTGAAAACACAAAAGTGCTTGTGGAGTGTTTCAGAATGGAAACAATTGGAAACACCTACCTCAACCATGTGCAGATGTGATAATACTCCAAGGAAAGCGATATCTAAAACTCACAGAATATTCTCACACCCTAGATCCAAAGAAAAACGAACAAAACAAAAACCATATACATTAGGGTTCATCCATGGAATAAACCCCCCAACGAAAATCCTAGAACAAAGAGGAAAAGAGGAGGAGAGAGGATTTGATGATGGAAACATGAAAAATCACAGACCTTTCTTATGAAATAGTCCCAAAATCTCCCCAAATAAGAGTATGAAGAATGTTATGATCTTTATGGTTGATGACCAACACCCAGTACTTTATTTTAGAGGTTGAATCACTTAAATCGAAGATCTACATCAAAAGTTATAAAGCACGCAAGGGGATGCATAGTTTTATGGAAAGATTTTTCAAACAGTGCACAAACCATCTGTGGGATTCAGGAAAACTCATACTACTTTGTATGGTTAGGTTTCGCTGTTTTTCGAGGCCGTGATCAAACTTTGAGACCCCGAAAATTGGAAAAAACCCAAAAAAATACATCTCAAACACTAGGGATGTCCACCCATTTATCCTTGGATGTTTTAAAAACATTATAGAGACATTGAGGCATCACAAACTCTTCAACATTCCACTTTCTTCCCACAAAATTCACAACAACCATGAATATGTCTAGAAGAAAACTAATACCACCAAAATATAAGGACTTGAGTTGGACACCCAACCAGAACCTCAACCAATTGATCCAACATCGATTAATAAATAAAATGAACGAGTATCCGGGGATGGGGTGTGATAGGATAGATTGCTGAAAAGGTATGTTAATAATGATACAAGATAAAGGACTGGATGCTTTTGAAGTGGTACAAATAATTACATGTATAATGTGATTCAATTTCATTGTGTTTTCCCTATTTTTGGTGTCCAAAATTTGAAGCATGAATCAAGCTTAATGGAATATGTATTTTTTAGTACTCCTCATGATAATATGGAAAATTAATGGAATTCATGGATTTTTAGTGTTTTGAGAAGGTCATGTGCTTCATGATATATAACTGTTTTGTGAAGGTACAAAGTCTTGAAAAATATGCATGCGACTGAATAAAAAATGTTATGATACACGATTAGAAAACTCTTCAGGAATGGGAAATTTCTTTAAATTTATTATAGAGGTAGTGATATTTGATAAAAATAATGAATTTATATTTCAAAAGGTGGTGGTGGGGTTGAAATCTGAATGAAAAGGAGGAAAAATCTATAAATAGGTTTATACAACCATCAGTTGAGTAGAGTAAGCATTAATGAAAATTCAATGGCTTTGAATTCAATAATGTGGGTCATGGATGACTTTTCTTTCATGAAGGATTCCAAAATATCATCTTTTTTATCGAATAAGGATGTTTTCAAAAATAAATTTTCGATTATTTAAATGAGTTTTAATCATTAATGTTGTCGGTATTTTAAATGGAGTGATATTAAAAAATTTAGTGAGCTTCATGAATGTGGAGATCTTAGTGAAAGTAGTAAGGTTTTCGGAATATGGGAGAATCTTTAAAGTGTGAATATTTCTGAATAATTGTGATGTTTTGAGAAGGTTTGAAAAATAGGTTTTTTAAAATTAAATATTACATTAACAATAATGGATTTCCCATTATATCTATGTTAATGTGGTATTCATCAATTGGATGAAAGTGGAACTTAATGAGAAAATAAATGAGGTGGAAAACATATTGATTCATGTTATCAATATAAGAACCATATGAAGGAGAAATGAGCACTATATAGTTGAGAGAGAAATGATATTTTAAAATTTGAATGGTATTGTACCTAGATGGAAAATGAGTCTATTAAAAACCTTTTATTATTAGTTAGATTTAGTGGATTTGTGACATCAGCATAATTCAATTTATACTCCCAGGATGTTGCCTTGTGATATCCAATAAAGGAAAAATATATTTCTCCTTATTCTTTATTTATTTCATTACTTTTTATAAATCATGATCATACAATATTAGAAATGATAAGTTCAACATAAAAAATAATGAGAAAACCAAGTTACCCTTATAATAAAGAGGTCATGATCCAGTAGGGAAGAATGAATTTCTAAAAGAATATCCATTCCCTGATTCACCCCGCTCTTAGGGTATCAAATCCACTTTTATTCCGAACACATATTTTTAGCAACTCATTTCAATATAAATGTAAACCACTAGAAAAAAATTATTCTATTTATTTTCAACTCCACTATATTTTAAACACTTTTCAAAATATAATGTTCTTATCAAAAACCGTTCAAAAATAAAGAATTATTCTCTTTAAAATATATACTTGGCATGAACATTCCATGGATCTTACTCAAATCCATCACATAAATTTTTTAATAATACCATGATATAACATTATTTCTCCTCCTACGTAAAAATGTTGGTCTAAAAAATCAATGGATCCTGAAAAATCATTTTTTGACTTTTCAACTAACATTTATTATTTTGGTTTTTACCCAACAGAATAATCTACAATGAAATTTAATTTGGAAATCTTATGTCTAGTTCAGTTATTCTCATCTCATTGATAATATCAATTATAATTTTTTTGAACTAATTCAAAATGTTGACTATTTTCCATAAATGAAAATTGGATAAAATCCCAGACTAGAATAATCAATTTCAGTCTATATTAGAGAATTTTACAGAATTAAAAAAATCATGAACCACGTTTATTAGAAACACTAAACTCATATTATTTAAACAATTGTTGTTTACATGATCTTAAAAAGAGATAAATTAGATAAAAAAACATATCTTGTGATAATGTTTTTCCATGATTGATGCATCCATGATATATATATAGTTTTTAATTTACTCAATTACATTAAATGAAATTTTAATATTCATTTATTTTTATCTTCTAATGTTTGATATATTTACAAAACAATTATTATATACACTTGAAATAATATATCTATCAAAATAATAGAATTTATTTCAATAACTAATTATGATTAATAGAAACCATTCGTCTCATTGAGTCATCAACATATTCAATCATATTGAATATCATTTTACATACCCAATCATATTGAGTATATGACAGTAAAAATAATTAAATAATTTTTCATCTAATGACTTTAAAACTATGAATGAATAACTATATTCTTCCTTAAGAATCTACATTAACCTATTGGATAATTTTACCTCTTTTTTACTCAATCAATAATAATTCGAACACAAATAATTTAAAGTAAGAAAATTTTATAAATCACCAATATTAGTTATTAACTTTTGTAACATTACAACTTTTAAGAGCTACTTACATTAATAATTTCATCATCAATGATCGATCGTAGAGTTTTAGCATAGTGATTATGATATTTTAAGAAAAAAAGCTTTTATGAGATTAATATAATATATTATTAAGCATTTTATAACGACTTTTATTAAATACCCCCTCCCATTAAAATTATGACACCATTTAATATTAATTATATATATTAGTGGTCCAAAATTCATATTTTACTAAATAATGATTCAAAATTTCAATTCCTCTTACGAATGAGCTATTTAGGCAGAGAATCATCCCAATCATATAATATATGACACCTTGAAATTTTAATGGAAAACTCTTTGTCCATTCAATAAAATAGATAAACTTAACTATATTGCTCTGGTAACCTAATCCAATTAGGTTCACCTAGCTATTGTATCCCAAAGAAAACTCTTAATATTTTTCTAATAAAGGAAAATATAAGGGAACATAGATTTGGTATTAACTACCTGAGGATGTTTTAATTTCACCAATCCTTGCTTTCCATCAACAAGATAAAAAGGGGGTACCCATATTTTGTATTACCTACCTATTTGGATGATTGAAAAAATGAGAAGTTCCTCTTTAGAATTAATCACAAACACAGTTTATGAAATTTATTTTAATCACACCATATTGTCTCATGTTATTCTATTTTATGCATAAATTCATCTACTAATTTAGTTTCTAATCTTATTATCACCACTAAACAAATATGTTCAAACCATATTGTTTTGTAAATATTTACACAACCCATATATTTGAGTTACCCACAAAAATAATAGAAGAAAAAAATATCCATATGAAATATATACATAAGGTGAATTAAAAAATCAAGTATATGAAAATATTAATATGATATTTAAAATCTACATATGAGTAAGACTGGAGGGATAGATATCCAACCCCTTTCACCAACCTAGATAAGGCATAAGCCTCTAAGTTTGTAGATAGTATGATCTCATGTACCTCTATCTGAGGATACATGTTTTGAGAGATAAATCAATTAATCACAACTCTAAAACCAAATATTTATAAATTATATTTAAGATATAAATTCTATTTTATAATTTCAATTACTATTTTGTGTTCCATGTAGATGAAAAACTAAAATCATTATACAGTATTTCATATCATGTAATGTAAGGGTCTATCCTAGAAGTATTTTTACAATTCATAATAAATCAGACTTCATTTATCATATAAATAGTTTATAAAAATGAATAAAATAGGTAATAACCATAAAAAAATATACTATAAATATTGAATTATGAGATACATATTAATGAACAATTTATAAATAAAATATTATTATCAATTTTTCTATTTTTTTTATGGATATTCCATAAATATGAACATAAAAATTAATATTTATTCAATAATTTTGAATATAACCAATTTATATTAAATCCAATATGATGTCTTTTTTAATTATCATTATATGGAATTTCCATTTTAAATATATTATATTTTATTAATTGTAAACAATTTTTAATTAAATTATCAGTATGTGAACATAATATAGTGTCATATAATTAAAATTAATTTAACCATGATTATATAATTCGTTAGAGCGCATTTCATGTGTATTAAATAATATCAGAATCAAGCCTCTTTAAATTGAATACATTAAATAAATTAATATCCAATAGTTCATAATTTAAATATATGTTTTTTATATTTGGGCCTTACTTCAAAATTTATTTCCCATTATATATTATTTATTATTATTAAAAAAAAGCAATTATATTTCTATATAATATGAAATGACATATAATTTTTTCATATGTATTTTAAAATTTAAAATTTAATATTTAAGGAATATTTAATAATAAATGTATTATAATCATTAATTAATAAATTATAAACCCTTTACAATAAATTAATTATTAAACCCTTTATTAATAAATAAGTATATCTAAAATTCCATCTTATATTACTTAAAAACATTTTATAATCCATTTATATTATTTTATTTGATAATTTCTTTTAAAAAAAATTTTGGTTGAAGTTTTCAAGGATCCCTATTTGGCGTAAGGGTAACCTCCTAACATTATGCAGACACTCTTCATCAGAGTTATCTGATTTCTTACTCTATCTTGGTCTTCATGAACCCTCACAATAAGGTAGAACGAGTTTTTTTAATGCAACATAAGGGTAAACCTCCAGCTGTTCCAAAGTAACTTGTTGGTTGCCTATACACAAGACTTAACAACTCAGTACTACCTATACACAATTCAACATAAATATACTGAATAAATGTAGATTGTGTGAGCCTTATGTAGAACATTTATATGTAAGTGTAACCATAATGTTTTTTATTATACATAAAGGTAAACATTAAATAACATTAAACAACACCTTTTTTACTTTTACACAATCCTTTAAAACCAGACACTACCTTTATGTGGACCCCTTCATGAAAAGATTAGTCCATGGTTACCTTTATGTTTCGTTAATAAAACATTGAATATTTTTTATATCCTTTTATTCATAAGTACCATTTTATATACCTTTATGAACCCCATTTTTATAGTGGTAACACCTCAATTGACTTTATGTAGACCTACTATGTAAGGGTAAACTACTTTTCCTTATTTTCTAAAAACATAAAAAAAGATACTATATTTTAATTTATTCTTCATTTCAATAGGGGTTTTTAGAGATCTAAATCATTTAATTCCTCTTAAATAACTAAAGGGTTTTCAATTATTATAACAACACTTTTCAGATCAAGAAGTGATTTAAACCATTATCTGTGGATAAACCATGATGGAAATATGAGAATTCATATAATAATAAAATAAATAAATAATAAAAATTCACCAAATAGAATATAATAGGTTTTTAAAGACAATCACATGGATCTGTTGAAGTTCACAATTGGGTGAAAAAACATAACCCCTCTTCATAGTGTATCCATAGGTCGAGTAAATCATCTGATATTCAGATGGGATCTATCCTTCCTATATGACTTACTAGAGTGTATAATAAAAAGGAGAAGGATAAATATATAATTAGTGTACTATGGAGTTTCTAACAACCACCTTTGAAGCAACATACACCACTAAAATTGAAAAATAATAATATTGAATTCCATGAGAAGACTTCTCAGGATACTGTATTTTCTCTTGAGTTTAGAATTCATGAGAAAATGGTTCATTGGAAACTCATGCATCTGTAATATGGATATAAATTCTCCTGAATGTTTTATATTTTGAAATAGTTCTTCATCAATAGGCTACTTGGAAATACAAAATATTAGAATCTCATGCAAGCCATTAAACTGAAGCAATATAGTCCATGGATGAAATTAACACACACACACACATAGATATATATATATATATCATATAAATAAAATAATTTATAGAAAATATCCATTAGGTTACCCTATATATGTTGGTGTGATGACATAGGAAATCATAAAATATAGAATAAAAACATGAAAAACCACAATAAGGGGAACTACATAGCTGTAGACTCATCTATCAATATCATCACATTGTACCCCCAACCACCACAACTGTGGTCTATATATCAAATAAACATACAAGAATCATGTAAATTATTAATTAAATAATTAATTAATTAATAACATTCTCATTTTCAAAGAATAATATTGCAGTTTTCTAAAACATGTACCGACGACACTATAAATTATTTACTTATAATATCAAATATGACATCATCAACTGTGAACACCATAATACAAAGTCTTTAATTTATTAGTTAAATTTTAATTTCATAATCAGTAGGGTACTCTTGGACAAAACCTAATACATGACATCAAAAATTCACATATAATGTTTTCCATTGAACTATATTGATCTGTTAAAAACTGGTTAAGTAAATAACATTGGGTTATCTAACCATCAAACAAGAATGAAGAAAACATCATGAACGATTAAAAATATTAATGAAAATAACCCACTATGAACTCATCCTAACCACCTAGTGTCCCGCACCAATATGAATATTAAAATATTTCATTCCATCATCAGCATCTACCATTACCGAAGCTTCAGATCATATCCCATCACACATCAAAGTTTCTCAATGACAATTTGTTACCAACAAAATATGTAAGGGTATAAATTCATAGAGAACACATATATCTCAAATGTGTATTCCACAAATATCCAAAGTCACAAAGGGCATACAATTGAGAAATTTAAGAACACTAAAATAATGAATGATCACATTCAGGCCCAAATATTTATTCTTGACCAAATAACCATTTTAATTCCAAATTGAATTATATGGATCATTAAATGTAGTTTATCTACATAATGAAGCCTAAATTTTGTAGTTAAATATTTCTATGAATAAAATTAATCATGATTTCAAGAAATATTCGAATATAAAATCTTCCAAGATAATTATTAATTAATATACTTGTGCCTCTTCAATTAATTTTATCATTATTTGACTTTATGTTGTTTTCAATTTCCAGAATCTATTCTTTCTAACCAAACAACAACAAAATATAATTCCAAACATTAATATAACACTACTAAATAAAAAGTAAGAGTATCCATAAATAAAATCCCATGGAATTGCTAATCACACCCCAAAAATTAATTTAATTCTTCATATGAAATATTAGTTATCTTAAACATGTTATAAATCTTATTTTAATACATTAATTTCAATTTTTTTGAACAATTCTTATGATTAGGAAAATACGGTTAACATTGTATCATGAATTTTTTATTTCCATTTCTTTGATTTACAAATTTAATAATCTTAACCGTTTAATCCATGATTTTAGACTCAAAATATACTTCTATTATTTAATTAATAACAAAAATATTTTAATGGAATGCAATAAATACCAATAAATAAATTAATCAAAATCATGAAAATATTGTTATTTTTCTTAATATTTCTATATTATTGATTTATCATTCAACATATGATTAGTTTTCAAGATTATTATATTATTAAGTTCATTCACACACATTTATTCAAGAAACTAAATTATGACTAATTCATGCTTTCATATATATATATATATATATACAGACATTTAACAGTTCCATAAATTGATTATAATCTCAATATTCTCAAATCATGATTGGAATATCGACAAAAAACCATAGATAAATGAAACACCACCAAAACAAATGGATGTTCCACTAGTGCCAAAGCATGGAAAGAACTATAAACAATAGCAAGAAACCTCAACCACAAACTAAGGAGTCTTTCCAAAATGTATTTTTAAAAGGAATGAGGAAGAGGATAAATATTAATGAGAGAAGAATAATGGTAATACCATGATCACAGACTGTACATAATGATCCAAGGTGTTTAGACTCTTTAAGATATGACTAGAGGATAATGGGAGGCATATGTGTAGTATATGTTGTGAGATAAAGATAGAAAATACAAAAAAGGGAGCTCATGCACTCAATTTAAAGAGGATTCCCAAAATCTATCACAACAGCAAGGAGAAATCCCAAAATTTCCATGGTTCCATTGATAAGGGCATTATTTAGTTTTTAGGTAACTTTAATCCCATGAACTGTGCAGGTTTAAAACTACCATTGTTCTATTTTTTCCATCACCACATCCTCTAATGTGAGATAGTTTAAAATTCGAAGCTGTTTTATCCACTCCACATGAATTATTGTGTGGTTATCTCTAAATAACCAATTTATGAATGAAAGATTCACCAAGAACCACACCCAGCTTACCAAACTCAATATGGAATATCAAGAGGTTTTTATCATCCCCATTTATCACTAGTGAACCACATGGAAAAATCAATGAATCAAAAAAATTCATTATAAGAAAAAATTATTCTTAATTCACCATTACTGTTTTACAGTGTTTTATAATATATTCACATTAAAAGGCTTTTAAATTTCATAGGAACATTATATATCATGAAATAATATTTATAATAATAGATTAGAATAGTATAAGGATATAAATAAAAATGAATAATTCAAACTCTATTGTAAAATCCAATGGCGTGAATTATCTCATGAAGATCCCTTATATCCTAAAGGTTGGAAAAAGAATAAGAAAAATAAATAATATTATATACATTATTAAGGTATGTATAAAACCATGTATATGAAGTAGTGAACAAAAAGGTATAATAATGGCGATGTTTATATAGGTTGTAAATGGTAATTTGACCATTTACATACCTTTACAATGTGACTATTATATGACCATTAAAATAGTAATCCGACTAATATAAATAATAAACTAACTAGAGAACTAGAAAATTAATATTTATTAAATAATATAATGAGTTTTTATAATAATATAATTAAATAAAAATGTTATATATGATACAATTAATGTTTGACACAATGAAATATAAGTTATTATTTTAAAGAATACAGATGATTTATGTTCATTGAATTATTATTTTCTAATATAGTTAAATTTTTTAAAAATAAAATGGTTTAATGATAAAATATATAATAGTATAAATATGATAATATAATATTATGAATCCATAAGTAATTTTTCTATTAGATAAAAATTCGATCATTTTTTAATTTATTTATTAATTGGGAATTTTATTTAAATTTTAAATTTTCCATAATTAAAAAATTATTTTGATAAAAGGGTTTTAATTTTTGGAATCATCATATCAAAACTAGATTAGGGTTAATTTTTGGATGTTTTATGAAAATCTTGAATTTTTGGTGAATTATAATATATTGAAAATATGTTATTTTAAATTATAAAATAAATACATGGTTAGTAGAATGAGGGGTGATATAAGAAACCATTAGTTTTTCCACACATTCATTAATTATTTTATTTAGTCATAAGATTCATCTTTATAGATAGTATTGATCTACAATAACAAAAAAATTAATATTATATTCCATAACTCCCCATCCTGATCAGCTATTATAAATACAATCTCTCACTACCACTTATACTCACCCCTTATAAGCCATAAAGAAAGAAAAAACTATAAAACTTTCTCTCCCAATCCATCCTCGCCATGTCATAAGAGGTTTTTTACTATAAGAACATCCTAATGATCCTTAAGGGTTATCCAAGAGGTGACTCACCAAGGAAGTGGTAAAATTATCTATAAAGCCTCTTTTGATTCTATTTTTCTTCTATCACCAAAATATGAATCCCATCCACATTAACATAATTACATAGGTTGTTGAAATAGACTAATATTATATTATTAATATAGAATATACATTTTTCTCCCCCTCATTCACTTATCGAATATACAAATTATTCAAAATATGGTTGGTTCACTGCCCCCTATAATGTGAATTTGATTTTCGACCACTACCTTCATGGATGTATCAAATTCAATTATTAGGGTTATAAATAAGATCAATAAGGTTATTATTATTATTATCAAATTGTTATATAAACTCAATGATAAATAAAACCATGTAAATTCATCATGGTTGAACCCCCCCTTAATTAACTGACCATATAATAATAAAATATATAATATCTCAATCATGCTTAGATATTAATACACATATATATATATATATTAAAAATATTATTAACATAAAAAAATAATTAAATTATTTCTCTTTAAGAACTATAATTATGTAACCAAACAATTTGAACTCTCATAATTACATAAAACTAATACGATCATGGAAACATAACATGAACAACCTGGGTCAGTGAACAAAGACTTAGTATCCCAATTACATAACTCAAAAATCGTATAAAATATTATAAATAAATAAAAAATAGTTTATTTACATATCATTAAATTGTTTAATAAATGTAATTTTATCTTTAAGTATGTTTATTTAATTTTCATAATGAATCTATAAATGAGGTAATGGAACTATCCAAACTAATATTCCTTATTCAGGTTGTACAATTTTTATATCGAACACAAATTATATCTCTATTTAATGTTATATAATAATTATAAATTCTATATATATGTATATCAAGTATATTTATATATCCTTTCTCCCTTATTTTCTTGGGTTATATTTACCTTATTTTCATTTCTCAATTTGTTCATTAAAATCAATCATGATGAAGGGGAAATTTTCTATCACTTAATCATTTCCCATAAAAACATTTAAATGTATTTTAATAATTTATGATTACATAATTTAGAATTATTTTATGTTTAACCATTAATTTACCTTTTTTCAGTGAACATTAAATATTATTTTCTTTTATAAATGTCTTTTACCAATTTCATAAAATTTATTTTAATAGTTTGTTTATATACACAATTTTCTACCCTTTATCACGATACTTCCAAATGAACTCCATATTTTGGATATATTATTATTATTAAAATTTTAAAATCCAAAATATTTAATTCTTTCCCTTACTATAATATTTATGAAATAGAATCTGATTATTCTTTGATGAAAGAATATATAACCCATTACATTCTGTGGGTGTCTCGTATACTTATAACTTTTGTTTTATTCCATTCTGTTAAACAAAAATGAATGTAAATATTATGAAGGGTTCAAACCAATTGAAATATAATAAATTGGATAATGTTTATATGTATTTAGATGATACAAATGAGATTTAGGATTAAACTGAATCAATTATAAGACTAGGTCCACCATGTTTATGCATCAATAACGAGCCATGACTTATGCTTTTGATGTGATGTATTATGATGTCTCCAATTTATTACGACTCAATGGTCTTATGATTACATATTATATATTCCATTTTTTCATATGATTATTCATGAGAATTTTATATGATATTATGTTTTTCCATTTGACTCATATTCTATGTATCATTATCCTAGTTATTCCCTTACAGGGCATTATTTATCACACATTTTGTTAATTTATTCCCTTGCTTAACTTATAAAATTTTATAATATCAATGTTATTTGGTAGTACAATATAGAGTTTAGAGTTAATATGATCTAATTCAGAGTCATTTTGATGTTTTATGAACCTATTTTCTCAAATCCACTAGGAAACTGAATCCTTGGGGTGTGTTTATGTAAAAAAATTGTGTAAAAAAATGTGAAATATTATTGGGTAATTATATTTGGTATCATAAAAATATTTAGTTATTTCTGGAGATTATGAAAACAAAACATTATTAAACCTATAGGTATAATTCAAATTATATGAATAAATATTTATATTTTTAAAAAATTCAGTGAGTCATTTACAAGTAATGAAATACATGTATGGATACTATAAGTGGATGTGGATTTGGAACATATGGGTCATGTGGTAATAACCCAAAAATTAACATTATTATTTACTCACCCTGTATCTAGATCAAGAAAACCTCGCCTTTCTAAACATCTAGTTTGGCACTCTTGTGAGATATGATTTGTTAAATTCACGAGCTCTTTATGAACTATTATATAATAATTGAACAAACTGTCTCATTAGAAAACCTAATAAGAAATTTTTCTTAGATAACAAAAATTGAAACATAGAGACTCATAAGTTTGGATATGAAAGTCATTTATATGTTATTACTTCTATGTCCATAATTTACCTTTAATTATACTGATTATTTTATGTTTCACTATCCCTAATTTTCTATTATTTTAGTTAATATAGTTAAATAGGATTCCTGATAAACACTAATGTTATGGAAACATAATGATTTCCTATGGCAACCCTGCTTTTATTACAAACTTAAACATGATTTATTACCTAAAACTTCACTTGATACAACAAAGAAGATTGAGAGGTTTAGTGTCATTGTGGCTTAGTATCATTACATAAAAACATAAAACATGAAATACAATATCTTCATTGAAAACTTCTTTTACATGACCACTACATTCCCTCGTACTTAGCATTGCATGGAATAACCTGAGGACATGCATAAGAAAAGGGTGAGCTATAAAGCCCAGTAAGGGAATACACATGAAATAACATGAGGAGTACAATAAATGTTAGACAAAAGGCATATCAATAGATCATAAGAGGAACATGAACATAAATTCATGATAAAGCATGATAATCATAACATGGAAATGTGGCAACAACACTTAACATGGAATTAGTATGAGCCAAGGCTCATTGCACATGGAGCATGAGTAAATACTCATTTCACATTATGAACGAGTAAACCCTCATTTCACTTGAATTAGCATGAGTCAACACTCATTGCACATGACTTATCATGATACTATACTTTACCCAATGCATTGGAGCGCTATAAGGACGCTCCCTTCTTAAACATTTCATTTCATGCATAAGTGTGCCACATGGATCCTAAAACATGGATTCACAAAACATAATCATTTATTCCACAATAAATGAATTTGGAATTCATACATGAAACTTTATAATAAATAAGTAAATGTCCATAAAGTTGAATGCCCTTGATGGAGAATTTGGCATGGTATTCACCACACAATGACATTAGCTTAGAAAATCGGTGCGATTTCGGCAGCGTAACAGCGTGACATAAGAATTCATAAAAATGGTTTATGGGAGAGAAAGTGGTTCCTAATCATATTTAAATGTAATGTACAGTAAGTAGGTCACATAGATACATGTCCCAACAATTGTAATGGAATTTAGATTCATGATACAAAATTATTGCTTGAATGTAAAAGAAGAGAGAGAACATTCTTTCATAATTTCATCATAGTAACGGGTGTACATGGGAGACATTTAATGAGAGAGAAAGGGGTCTCTCATCATTCAATAAATAAGAGGAATGTATGGGGGAGGTGTGAAACCATACCCCAACATTCATAATTTAAATCAAAAGGGCAATATAACTTAATGAAAATTGACAAAAATGAGAATGGAAGAAAAACCCTTACTTGGATGTGTGCTTCCAATGGCTAGAGAGAGGCTTGTGAGAGGATCCTTGGGATCTTCGGGCACATTGGGAGGATTCTAGACAGAGTATTGCAGTGTTTGGACGAACTCCAAAGGCCTTGAGTGAGGAGGAAGTGGGAGCTTTGGTGGGTTTATATAGGAAAGGTGAGGGAATTCTTTATTATTTAGGTTTGGGACCCCTTATATTAAATTAATCCAAACCACAAACCATCCCATGGTTTTTGCCCAAGGTTTTTGGAAAAGGGAATAGGAAAACAATATTTTATATGGCCAAAGTCCTAACTTCTTAAAATAATAAGGTTGATTATGTGGAGGTCAATCACACTCCCATGAAAATTAATTTAAAAAGACAAGGTGTTCAATAAGTCTTGAGGGGTCCATTAATGCTTTGAAAAGTAAGTCAAAAAAAACCCAAAATTACATTATTTTGATGGTAAAACATATATTGGCCGAACATTAAGATTATAGCATTTTATTACATCACTATTGGGTCATTATGATGTCATAAAACACATTCTATATTTAAACGGTATTTAATTTTTACCCAAAAATTTGACTGTCTCATAAAATTATGAAAAAAAACCGTTGGACAATTTCGACATCCTGATTTCAGACATAACAGTTATTTAATCTAAATAATTTTCTAATGATGTTAATTTTCACTTTCAAAACAAAATCCGACATTTATCAAAAATTCACAAGTTTTGACAGAAATGGATTTCAAAACATAATAAAAATTATAATTGCATTCATAAAATTATAAGATCATTATATTTAGTAAAAATTAATTTAATAATAATATTTTATTAAAATATTATTTAATTCAAAAAAATCTCTTAATTTAATAAAATAAAATTCTTAATTAAATAATAACTAAAAACACTATTTTTACCTTAAAAACTATTTACAATGTATCAATGATGACAAGAACGTATATACATAATTATATAAAAAAATAATGTACATGAACATAGTACTATCGATTAGTAACATAACCCCTTAAAACAGCCACATAAGACCTAAGGGTAAGGTGTGCGATGATGAAAGACTCTTGGGGTGGCTCAGCTAACATTGCTCGAGTGGTAATCTTTATCAACTTCCACTTTTCCCGTAGACGGTCCCATTCGAGCTTGAAATGGTGAAGCTCAGCTTGGGCTGGGTCAAGAGCGAAGCCCAAGGACACCACCTCTTTTCCGAGATCCGACAAATGGGCATCATATGGGGCAATTATACTGGATGATGCCATCACATCCTTTGTCTGAGTAAATTTGGATTTGTTAAAGCTCAATATTTATACTAATCATGTGATCACTGTTCAAGGACTATATTAGAAACGGTCAAAATTGTTAACATAAAACCAATGATGTTGACACTTTATATAAACATAAAGAGGCATTTAATTAGATCAAGAGGGATTTCCATTAATGAAACTTTGAGTCGTTATAATATTCCCCCCTTAAGAAATTTCACACTCGAAATTTTCCTTTTCCCACATTAAAACAGATGTGGGTAACTCATCTTCATCATTTCCTCTGATTCCCAAGTCTCTTATTCAAACTTGTGGTTTCTCCACAACACCATGATGAGGGGAATTGTCTTATTTCATAGAACTTTTTCTCTACATTCTACGATCATCACTGGTTGCTCCTCATAAGAAAGATAATCTTCCAATTGTACCACCTTGGAAGAGAGTAAATGTGAAGGACCTGGTATGTACTTCATTAAGAGGGATACATGAAAGACATCATGTACTTTGGCCATAGTAGGTGGAAGTGCTAGTTGATAGGATACAGCCCCAACACGATCAAAAATCTCGAAGGGGCCGATTTACCTTGTACTTAACTTCCATTTCTTTCCAAATCTCATGACCTTCTTCCACAGAGATATGCGTAGAAAAACCATGTCTCCAACTTCAAACTCAAGGTCTCGTCGATGATTATCTGTATAACTCTTCTATAGACTCTGGGCTGCCTTGATATGCTGATGAATGGTTTTCACCTTCTCCACCATTTCCTCGACCATTTCTGGTCCAAGCATCTTACGTTCACTGACCTCATCCCAACATGTCGGTGTTCTCCACCTTTTACCATACAAGGCTTTATATGGTGCCATTTTGATGCTCGATTGGAAACTATTATTATAAGAGAACTCAACCAAAGGAAGCTATTGATCCTATCCTCCTTTAATTTCCATTGAGCATGCTCTCAACATGTACTCAAGTGTTTGGATAGTCCGCTCAGATTGGCCATCAGTTTGAGGATGATAGGCTTTACTGAAGTTCAGTTCAGTATTCAGAGCATGTTGAAGACTCTTCCAAAACATAGAGGTGAATCTTGGATCTCGGTCAGACACAATAGATATTGGTACTCAATGAAACCTTACCACTTCCCTTATATATATCTCTGCCAATTGATCCAATGAGAAATCCTCCCGAATAGCAATGAAGTGTGAAGTCTTTGTAAGACAATCTACTACAACAGATATTGAATTGTTGCCTTTGGATGTCCTTGGAAGTCCGGTGACAAAGTCCATGGTGATGTTCTCCCAATTCCATTCTGGTATGGGAAATGGTTGCATCAACCCCTTATACTTCTGCCTCTCTGCCTTTACTTGCTGACACACTAGGCACTTTGATGTATATTCAGTGATCTCCTTCTTCATATTATCCCACCAAAAGTTTTCTTGAATATCTCGATGCATCTTTGTGCTGCCTGGGTGAATAGAGAAATTTTAACTACGTGCATCATCCAAAAGTTCCTTATTCAGCTCCGGACTTAATGGAACACCTAGTATTTTCCCAAACCGCAAAATTCCTTCTTCATTAACAATAAACACCGAGGATTTCCCTTTTTCTATAGCTACCACTTTTTCCTGAATTCCCACATCATCTTTTTGAGCATCCTTTAACCTTTCCAAAAGGGACGGTTGAGCAATAATTTGTGAAAGGATTGATAATGTTCCCTTCTCTGTGATTCCCATGTCCATCTTCATCTTGTCTAAGACGATTGGATCCTTCTCAATTCTCATCATTGATAGAATCGCTGGATCCTTTCTACTTAGGGCATCTTCCACCTTGTTCGCTTTCCCAGGGTGGTAATGTATTGAACAGTCATAATCCTTGATGAGCTCTATCCATTTTATCTGGCGCATATTAAGATCTTTCTGTGTGAATATATATTTAAGACTCTTGTGGTCAGTATATATCTCACATTTCTCTCCATAGAGATAATTTCGCCATATTTTCAAGTCAAAGATCACCGCCTCCTACACCAGATCATGCGTTGGATAGTTTCGATCATGGATTTTCAACTTCCTTGAGGCATCAGATATAACATTATCATTCTGTATCAGCACACAGCCTAAGCCCTTCTTTGAAGAATCACTGAAAAGAACAAAAATTTCCCCACTTGTGGGTAAAGTGAGTACAGGCGTATTGATAAGACTCCTTTTCAACTCCTTGAAGGGTTCTTTGCATTAATCACTCCAAGAAAAATGTACTCCCTTTTGAGTTAGCTTGGTAAGAGGGTTGGAAAATCGTGAGAAATTTCTCACAAATCGTCGATAATATCCAGATAACCCCAAGAATCTACGGATATTCGTTACCGACGTTGTCCTCGGCCGTCCCTCAACTGCATCTCTTTTGGAGGTATCCACAGATATTCCATTTATTGTGATGATATGGCCCATGAATGGGACCTCCTTCAACCAGAACTCACACTTGCTGTACTATGCAAATATATTCTCCTTGCACAAAGTCTCTAGTACAGTTCTTAAATGCTCCTCATGATCCTCCTTGGTTTTGAAGTATATTAGAATGTCATCTGTAAAGACTACCACATATTTTCCGAGGTAATATCTAAAGACTGTATTCATCAAGTCCATGAAGATTGCTGGATCATTAGTGAGTCTGAAAGGCATTACTATGAATTCATAGTTCACGTATCTTGTGCGAAAAGCAGTCTTGGGGATATCTTCCTTCTTCACCCTTACTTGATAATATCCCGACCGCAAGTCCACCTTTGAAAAGTATTGTGCTCCAGGCAGCTGATCGAACAAGTCATCAATTATTGGGAGAGGATACATGTTCTTTATAATGATTTTTTTAAGTTCATGATAATCGATGCAAAGCCACATTGGCCCAACCTTCTTCTTGACGAAGAGAACTGGTGCACCCCATGGTGAAGCACTTGGGCATATAAACCCTTTATCCAGATTCTCCTATAGTTTTTTCTTCAGCTCCTCAAGATCTACAACAGCCATTCTATATGGAGTCTTGGATATTGGTAAAGCCCGAGTATAAGTTCAATTGAGAATTCAACATCTCTTCTAGGAGGAAGACCCGGTAGTTCCTCGGGAAACACTTCCGCGAATTCCCTCACAATAGGCATTTCTTCAAGGATGGTTTCTTCCTTGGACTCAATCATCTTAGCTAGATACGAGTGTTCATAAGGCATTAACATCCACGCTTGATATGATGGAGCTAAAGGAGATTCATCTTCCTCCTTACACTTGTAAATAATTGGGGGTCGATTCTCCATATGGAGTGTGATTTCCATCTCCCGACAATTTATTGTGGCTCTATATAAGGAAAGCCAATCCAAGCCAAGAATTGCATCAAATTCCACCAGAGGGAGTATGAAGAGGTTCGCTGGGAAATTCAATCCACAGATTATAACATGGGAGGAATTATATTCATGGGATGCAATGATTGCCCCATTTTCCATACTCACTGACATATTCACTTCCATGATTTTGGGTTGTGCTAAGATTGTTCTACTAATCTTTCGAGATATAAAATAATGTGTAGAACCTGAATCAAAAATCACATTCTCTATTCTTGGATGAATAACTAGTGTACGTGTCACCACATTGTTGTCGGGGTTCACTTCAGCAGAAGTGATGGAAAAGCCTCTTCCTTGCTGCCTTGGAGGTTGTTGGTTTCCTCCAAAAACCCTTCGATTAGGGAACTGATTTTCAAAATGACTCGGTTATTTGCATTTGTAGCATTGAACAACACGTTGAGGTTCGAACAGAGAATTCCCCTCCTCTGTCGTAGTTGCGGGTCTTTCTTGCCGATAGTTAACAGCTAGGTTCCCTTTTCTTCCACACCTGAAGCATTTCCTCCTCCCGTTAAGGAAATTTCATGAGTTCTTCTTTCCAAACATTTGGCAAGTGGGGTGCTGGATCTTCTTAGCACCATTGGATTTATCCATCGGGCTGCAATCATTGAAGTCCACCTTACGCTTCATTTCCCCATGATACCCCTGTGATTCCCCAATCTCCATTTCGACCTTGAGGGCACATCATACAATTTCCTCATAGCTATTGATGTCACGGATC
Source organism: Viscum album (assembly GCA_963277665.1). Taxonomy (NCBI): domain Eukaryota; kingdom Viridiplantae; phylum Streptophyta; class Magnoliopsida; order Santalales; family Viscaceae; genus Viscum; species Viscum album. Next base: position 522,397,821 of record OY728141.1, read on the forward strand.
GCCAATTCTTTCCGCAGGCTAGGATTTAGCCCATCAAAGAAGCGCTCAACTTTGCATTCAAGGGTAACGACAAAGCCGGAAGCATATCATGGAAGCCTTGTGAAGTTTTCCTCATACGCTCCAACATATTCTTCACCATTTTTCTTGAGGAAAAGGAAGTCCATTTCCATCTTACGCCGGAGGGTGCATGGAAAATATTTATCGAAAAACATCATTCGAAAATCCTTCCATTCCAATTCCTCGATCTCCTCCTCAGGCTTTATATTTTTGATCAATGTCCACCATTGACCAGCTTAATCCTCCATACGATAGGCCTCCAGGAGAACCTTCTCTAGTTCAGAATATTGAAGGATGGAGAAGATCTTTTCAATGGAGTTGATCCATTGTTCAGCGATCGTGGGATCGAATGATCCACTAAAAGTAGGAGGCCGTTGTCTCATGAAGCTCTCGATAGAGACTAGTTTTTTCCTATGGGGGTTGAACGTTCCTCTTGACCCGTGTTTCTATTCAAAACTTGAGTTAGACGAGAGAGAAGCGTGAAAAAGTTCACAATTCCCACTCCCATTGGATTGGACATCTCATCAGTAGAATCATCACACTGATCTTCACATCTGTTGTTAACCCGAGTCCTCCTATTACCCGCCATTTTCTGGAATACAAGGAATGTTAGGGGTAACACATAAAGGGTAATCCAACAACATAAGTTGATGACTTATAAATAAACTTTTATTTCCTTAACTCATGTGTCTATAGGCTTCAGTCTAGGTTTTTCATGATCTACTTTCTAACATATATTCTTAGAGGCATTTTTTTAATTCCATTAAGAATGGTTCATACTAATCATGTGAATTTATCAAAACATATCCCCTGGGAGTTTCATAACCAAGAGTGCATTATGGCCCATTTTCATGCACCGATTCCCGTTCGATTCCAGCTCAAAGCAGTGTTATCAGGTTTTACCCCTAGGATACATTTGTTCCAGAGCCGCCTCTACCTGCTCGTATCCAGACAAGGATGTATTTTTTTGATAAACAACGTACTCAGTACTTACCAAAACATAGGAATGTTTTTATTATACTTAGTTTTGTCTCTAAGGCTTTACTAGTGTTTTCTAATCCTAATCCCAAAAAATTACTAAACCTATCCTCTGATACCAACTATGACAACCCTGATTTTATTACAAACTTAAACATGATTTATTACATAAAACTTCACTTGATAAAACAAAGAATATTGAGAGGTTTAGTGTCTTTGGGGCTTAGGATCATTACATAAAAACTTAAAACATGAAATACAACATCTTTATTGAAAACTTCCTTTACATGACCACTACATTCCCTCGTACTGAGCATTTCATGAGATAACCTGAGGACATGCATAAGAAAAGGGTGAGCTACAAAGCCTAGTAAGGGAATACACATGGAATAACATGAGGAGTACAATACATGTTAGAAAATAGTAATATCAATAGATGATAAGAGAAACATGAACATAAAGGCATGATAAATCATGATAATCATAACAAAGAAATGTAGCAACAACACTTAACATAAAATTAGCATGAGCCAAGGCTCATTGCACAAGGAGCATGTGTAAATCCTTATTACACATGAATCATGAGTAAAACCTCGTTGCACTTGAATTAGCATGAGTAAACACTCATTGAACATGACGTATCATGATACAATACTTTACCCAATGCATTGGAGCGCTATAAGGGCACACCCTTGTTAAACATTTCATTTCATGCATAAGTGTGCCACATTGATCATAAAACATGGATTCATCAAACATAATCATTTATTCCATGATAAAGGAATGTGGAATTCATACATGAATATTTATAATCAACATTTATATGTGCATAATGTTTAATTCCCTTGATGGAGAATTGGGCATGGTATTCACTACACAATGACATTGGCTTAGAAAATTGGTGCGATTTCGGCAGCGTAACGACGTGACATAAGAATTCATAAAAAAGGTTTATGAGAGAAAAAGTTGTTCCTAATCATATTTACATGTAATCGAAAGTAAGGTGGTCATATAGATACATGTCCCAACAATTTCAATTGAAGTTGCATTCATGATACAAAATTATTGCTTGAATGTAAAAGAAAATAGAGAACTTTCTTTCGGAATTTCGTCATAGTAACGGGTGTACATGGGAGGAATTTAATGAGAGATAAAGGGGTATACAATCATTAAAACAATAAGAGGGATGTATGGGGGAGGTGAGAAACCATACCTCAACATTCATGATTGAAATTAAAAGAGCAATACAACTTAAAGAAAATTGACAAAAATGAGAAAGGAAGAAAAACCCTTACTTGGAAGTGTGCGTCCAAAGGATAGAGAGAGGATTTTGAGAGGCTTCTTGGGAGCATGGGGAACCTTGGGATGATTATAAAGAGAGTAGGGCAGAGGTTATACGAACTAAATAGGCTTTAAGTGAGGAGGAAGTGGGATCTTGGGTGGGTTTATATAGGAAAGGTGAGGGAATTCTTTATTATTTAGGTTTGGGACCCCTTATATTAAATTAATCCAAACCACAAACCATACCATGTATTTTTCACATTGTTTTTGGAAAAGGGTAGAGGAAAACAACATTTTATAAGGCCAATGTCTGAGCTTCTTAAAATAATAAGGTTGCTTAGGTGGAGGTGAGTCACACTCCCATGAAATTAATTTAAAAAGACACGGTGTTTAATAAGTCTTAAGGGGTCCATTAATGTTTTGAAAAGTAAATCAAACAAACCCAAAATCAAATTATTTTAATGGTAAAACATATATTGGCAGAACATAAATATTATAGTATTTTATTACATCACTATTGGGTCATTATGATGTCATAAACACATTATATATTTAAACGATATTTAATTTTTACCCAAAAATTTGACTATTTCAGAAAATTATGAAAAATTCACTGTTGGATAATTTTGACATCCTGATTCCAGAAATTACAGTTATTTTATCTAAATAATTTTCTAAATATTTTAATTTTAACTTTTAAAATAAAAACCGACATTTATTTAAAATTCTCGGGTTTTGACAGAAATGGATTTCAAAACATAATAAACATTATAATTTAAATCATAAAATTATAAGATCATTTATATTTAATAAAAAATAATTTAATAATAATTTAATATTAAAATATTATTTAATTAAAAAAAATCCATTAATTTAATAAAATATAATTCTTAATTAAATAATAACTAAAAACACTATTTGTACTTTAAAAACTATTTACAATGTATCAAGGATGACAAGAACGTATATACATTATTATATACAAAAAATAATGTACATGAACATAGTACTATAGATTTGTCACATAACCCCTTAAAACAGCCGCATAAGACCTAAGGGTAAGGTGTGCGATGGTGACAGACTCTTGGGGTGGCTCTGTTAACATTGCTCGAGTGAAAATCTCTATCAACTTCCACTTTTCCCATAGACGGTCCCGTTCGAGCTTGACATGGTGAAGATCAGCTTTGGATTGGTCAAGAGCGAAGCCCAAGGACTCCACCTCTTTTCGGAGCTCAGACAAATGGGCTTTGTATGGGGCAATTCTACTGGATGAGGCCATCGCTTCCTTTGTCTGAGTATATTCAGATTTGTTAAAGCCCTGTATTTATACTAATCATGTGATCACTGTTCAATGGCTATATTAGTAATGGTAAAAATTCGTAACATAAAACCAATGAAGATGACACTTTATATAAATATAAAGATAAATTTAATTAGATCAAGAGGTATTTCCATTAATGAAACTTTGGGTCGTTACATTTCCAAAATGAGATTCCTAACCTGATGAGAGAAGAATCCAATAATGTCATGGATGTATTGTTTCAACTGACTAAATTTACTAATACTGACATAAATCACATGAAACTACCTCATTAACCTAAGAAATAAAAATTTATGGTTGAGTCCTTTTTAAAAAACTCCTAATTTTACATGATATTATAATCCAATCATCACGAATTTATTTATTAATTCCATTGAGATGATATTACTTATCCTCTAATTCTTATATAACGATAAATTCATACCAACTACCTACCACCTAATGGGAGAAGGTGATTAGTTCTGGACAATAATCTTGAACATGAATCATAAAAAGGAAATCTAATATATTTAATTAGTAAAATTCAAGAAAATATTTTCCAATAAATATTTATATTGGACTGTCTGTCGTAAAATTATGAGGGAGTTTATTAGACTGAATAAAAAAGAATATGTGTCTCATGGGAATTATGAGGCCAACCACAAAAGGCATTAACGATGCATCTTTAACTTTTTGATTGGCCTCAAAATTAAGGCATAAAACTTCTTTAGTAGATTACAGATAATTTTACGATTTTTTTTAATTTGAGACATTGAAAGATATAATGATATAATCTATTGCAACATTAAGGTCAAGCTGGATATTAGTGATTCTCAATGATCTCAAGAAGTTAGAGAAAAAACATGAATGAGTTTAATTTTATAGGATCAATGGGTAAATACCATAGAGTAAGGAAAACCCAAATAAACATACATAAAAACTGTGAAAGAAAAAATCACTGCAAACATTTCAAGGGAACAAGTCAATGATTCATGTGTGGAAAAGTGGGGTATCAATATATTCAATGCCAGAGGTTGATGAATAAGTCTTGTAATATTATGGAAAAAGTGATGGTTTTAATCCACCCTTATAATTTATTATAGTGTTTTATCTACAAGGAACATAGATATTATGAATGCAAATTTCCCACGGAAAGGGTTGTTGGAGATAGTCAACAACAACATACTCCATGACCAAGATAGCATGGAAGGGCTTACATGATCAATACTATAGATGTGAACCCTAATAATGAAGCAGTTTTATGTACACTGTTTACAAATTCAATAATAGATAATATAATATTTTATTATAGTTCCAAAAATTGTTTCACATCATGAATGTTTAATTGTACTATTGAAACAACACCTCAATACATGGAGGTTGAGTTATCTATCAAAAAAATGGATACATTGTTGAATCCTATGTATATAACTCCTACTCAAAAAATGTTTATGGAATTAACCTCATAGAAAATATTTTCATGATTCCATTAGTTGTATCTTATGGTATACTAATAATATTCTGGAGGTATTTATATATATCCACCAACAACTACAGAGAGAGCTAAATCGCTATTTATATCTCAAATCATCCTCATATTATGTAGAAGTGTGTGGAGGAAGATGAATGTAATTTGGAATATTCTTATCAACCATGGATATTATTTCCTTATGAGAAAGTGTGTCTAACTAATATGACTGAGATAAATGAGAGGATCATGCCTGAATAAGTGACCATTATGAGGGACATTGATGAAGTATTCCCTAAATAGTCTCCCCGTGTTCCTCCCAACCGAGAGGTTGAGTTCTCAATTGAACTTAAACCTATATCACATCATATATACAAGACTCTCTATATAAGGTCCAACATCATAATAGAACAAATAAAGAAGAAGTAATAATAGAATCCAGATAAAGGATTTATAATTTCTAGTGATTTACCATGGGGTACACTACCCCCTTAATCAAGAAGATGGATGTGTAAATTATCCTCCTCATTTATTATCCAAAACTCAAAAAAATTCCAATAAAAAAATTGTATCCCCTTTAAATTGTAGATGACCTATTCGTCCTATTGCATGGGGCCCAATAATTCTCTAAAGTGGACCTATATCCAGAATATTACCAATTAATGGTGAATAAGGAAGATATTACAAAGGATTCATTTCAAACATGTTATTAAAATTATTAGTTCATAGTGATTCCATTGAAAATCAGTAATTATCCATATATATTCATGGAATTAATGAATATAGTGTTTATATGTTATTTAATTTTTTTATGATAATACATATAGTTGATTATATTATATAATAAAAAAACAAGTAGACTCATGAGAAGAAATTTTTTACTATGATAATTAATATTTTAAATGAGAGTGTATATGAAATGTATATTATATGTGTGTTTTTATGGAGAAGGAACCATTAATAGGGTCTATTATCAACAATAAAGAGATATTTATAGATCCTTTAATGATAAAGATGATTGAGGAGTGAACAAGAACATAATCTCTAATAGATATCCCTAGTTTCCATGAAATTAATGGGACATATAAACTATTTTTGAGGATATTATAATATTTATAAATCCCTCCAGGTTGGAAACATGGAATGGATAGATTTTTTATAGAGTAATCAATGCAGAAAAGGATTCAATGATTTGGAAAATAGACTTACCACAACTAAATTACTCCCACTAACTACAAATTGGGAACATTTAATGGTATATAGTGGTTCTTTAATGATGTTATTGGACAATGTACTGATGAAAAATGATTAAGTTGTAGCCTATGTATCAGAGAATTTGAAATTACGTGCATAAAAACACTCTTTATATTAATTTGTTTATCATGAATTAGATAGTTATACTCTTGTAATTTCAACATCATTGAGCCATAGGATATAAATTAATCATTCTTCATCAGTACATAGTCCAAGAAAATAACTAAAACATCACTATATACCATGAAATTTTCTCCACATAATTTAATCTCTATTCACATTTATTAGTCATGAAAAACTTCACTCCTTTCTAAGTTATCTTTCCTAAAAGAATCAAAAAAATTATAAGTTTATAAAAAATAGATTATATTTAACATTTATTCCATGAAAACTACTAATATTTTTTATATATGATGTTTAGGGCCACATATCAATCAGTTTTATATTTAAAGTGTCTAAATATATCCATTTATTGATGATAACATACCCTATGAATGATACTTTCTCCCTCAAAAACACAAATTAACAATAATTTTAATATATATTCCCATTTTCAATTTCTTTTTCATAGTACTCAAACTCTACTCATGCTCTTAATAATTTTTATATTATATCATATTATCATCTACAAAATTTTCCAAAAACATTTTCAATATAATATCTAAAGACTATATGAATTAATTCCAAGAATATATTTTGATAATTATTGATTTTTAATGGTATTACTATGAACAAAAAAAATTCATACCTTGTTTGAAAGAAATACTTGGGAATAATTATAGTCTTTATTAACCCCTTGTTTGTATGATTTCAATATTCCCATCATTGTTCATCACTCATTACAGTTAGGAACATTGACTATTTTTTTTATTCTATAGAATGTGAAATTACGCTGATATAGTTTTTTAGACCACATAGAACTAAAAAATCCCTTATATACATAATACCTTGAGGCTAATTATAGTTTTCCACACACAGAATCATGGTATAGAAAACTTAGTCATAATTAGTAATTTTACCATTATTGATAGGTTTTATTTTCCATACACACACCTGTTGAAAAAGTTTTTTTTGAAAAATCGGGTGAGATAATAAAAATTTACTGTACTTAAATTTATAATACTTATAGAATAATTTTTTAATTTACTTCTTAGAAGTTTTAATTTTTCACAGTGAACAAATTACATTTGATTATGTTAAAAAATCCAATCAAAACATGTCTAAATTTTGATTCATCTAGATTCAATCCTTTTACACTCGAATTTTACTTCTATGTCAAAGTTTATCAGTATTATATGATATTTTTTATCTCCTAGATCACTATGTAATGAAAGTTTTATGTAGAACTACCCCCATACACATTATATACACAGTCATTACACGCCCTGCAAATGGGTCTTACATTATAAAAAATATGTATAGAATATGGAAACACAATGAATAATGTTTAATGAAATCTAAAATGAAATGATTTGAATAGGATAATACAATAATATGAACTCATTTTTAACACATGATTTCTATCCATTTCTTTATTGTTTTCTTCCTTCAACTTTCATCATACAAAATCAACCAATACCCAAAATATTGAAATGTGATTTATTACAATTGAAATGAAAAATAATATAAATAAATAAACACTTCATAATATTTTATTGGTTTCCTTATAACCAATTAATGGGTTTAGATACCATCATCTAATAAATATGTGGGTTACCATCCCCAATCAGTTTTGGTATGTGTATTCCTTAATTAGAACCAATACATATAAGTTACTCATTGGCTATATGGAATGAACTTTTGAATTCTGAGATCCCAAATATATATAGAATAAACCCTAAGCTTCAAAATTAAATAAAAGATCCTTATTTATAGTGAAATATTGGAAAAACCCCACCCCCTAAATTTTTCAATTCAGTTTAATCGATTCCATAGTGGGTTAATCAATTATTGTGGTGCCCCAATCAGTTTTACTTGTTCTACACAGTATATTGCGACTTCTAGTGTGGATTCCTTCTTCCATTCCTCACCTTATACATTCTTTTCAACTATAAGACATAGGTATGATGCATAAAATTTTAAATTTAATTTCCATCGTTCAAATATATAATAACATATTCCATTTCACATCATTCCACCAGAGAAATAAAAAAATAAAATTTAATTTCTGTGAAATAAAATGAAAGATTATAAACAAGTAATACTATATGAAAGTTATTATTAATTAATTTTGCTAAAAATAGTGTAATATTATCTATTCACGTGATATTTTTATTTTTTTGTAGTTTTATGATTTTAAGATTTTTTTTATTAATTTTCCCTAAACAAATTTGTGATTCATATCCCTTTCCCTAAAAATTATTACAAAAAGTACTTGAAAAAAATAATAAATATATGAATAATCCCATGAAAGTGAGCATGGTTTGTGAAAAACTAAAACTAGTGATTCTTGTGTTATATCAAGAAGTACATGATGGAAATAACAAGTTTTATCATACATTCATTTTTGAAAAAAAATATTGATATATTAACATCAAAATAGTCAAAATGAAGTATAAAAAAGAATAATCTGAAATATTGTTCAACTTATCATTTTATTTCTAAAGGGTTGTTATGAAATATTGTGGTCTTATTTTTAATAGGATGAAAATCTTACTAACTGACCCTATACAATATACTATTCATTCATGGAATATGAGAAACCATAACTGATATATCTAAGAATATCTCTTAAGTCATTCTATAAGACTACATGAACAAATATAGGTTCTCAAAGGATATACTATAAACTTAAATCATGGAAATTGATCATTTATACATATTTAATGTTCATGATTCCACCCTCCCTTATGTTTTATGATTTTCTAGGGTTTTGAATCCAAGTATGCGTGGTGGTAAATCCCCCAATGTATAGGTTGGATGACTCATATACTGACCTTTATCTTTTTTAAGTTTCCCAATATTATATCTCGGGATGTGCTTAAACTCTTTATACTTCACTCAAACCCCATTTTTTCATATACACACTATGTGGACAGAAGAATCATTAAATTCCATGACAAGAATCACAACAAAACACCGGAATAAAGAAAAAATATAGAAATTAAAAAAATATAAATCTTTGTATTATTGAGAAATTATTCAAAAACTATGACATCTAATAATACAATATTAAATATAGAGTGGTTAAAAGAATAAGTCGGTGAATATATGATCTCTAGAAAACTTGTTTAGATCTCATTTATAGTACTCTAACAAAAAATTCTTTTAGAATATCCCATTCCTTAGACATATATTGACATTACTCTTTTATTATCTATTTCTTATCTCCCATGTTTAATCCTTTTAAATTTATTCTTCCCATCTTATACAATTCATTATTTTACAAATTGTTATAATCATTCCACATGTAAATGAAATCTTAGATCACTAATAAGTATAAAGAATAATTCATTCATCATTAGGCCTTGATTTAAATGGGGTATCCCATATTATTAAAACATCCCAATCTCTCCAAGATCATTCTTCACATAGAAGGCTCTTTAAGTTGTCAAATATTTTTTAGGTATTTTGGGAAATTGTATATTTGTGACCATATTGGGATATTCATGTATACATCAAGGATAGAAATTTATTAAAATGGATTTACCTCTATATTATTTGACTACCAATGATTTCTCATACAATGTGATTTGGATTCTATAATGTAATTGTGCATTCTACGTTCCCAATGTGTAAATTATGTTAACTATCAACATAATATAAATTTATTGGAAACATAATCCCAGGAATGGACATGAGATGGCATTGAGGAATGTGGGGTTCTATTATGATATACCATTTTAAGGATGATAAATATTTTTATGTGTCACAAGGTTCCATTTGTGATGGTATAATGTGTGGAATGTACATAAATAAATATTTATTAACCCTTGGAATATGTCACAGAGGTGTTCTGAGTTCTCATAAATAGTGTATCACAGTGGAAGGAGCCATTGGGGGACATTGTATTTTGTGTTGGTAGTCTAAATTATTTTGGCTGTTCAATATACTATTAAGATTCTACATGGTTCAAAATTATTAGATCATCACTATGTCATGTTTTAATGTGTGGATTCATTGTCACACAGTGACTTTTCATGGTCTTTGTGACAACCCGAGACTTTAGACCATCTAAATTAATAATGTATTTAATATATAGTGTCACACAAAATGCTGAACTAACTCAAAAAACAACTAGAAAAAATTGTGAAATATTAAATTTAAATGAATAATTTAATCATTATTATATTAGAAAGAAAAAAAAAATTTCAATAATTATATATTATTATTTTTATATATTATAATTTTAAAAAGGACACCGTTCAATGAACTATTTAAAGGTGGTGGAGATTTTATTTTACTTATAATTAACTAAATCATAAATAAATAAAAGATAATTATAACATGTAATATCAATATTTATAAACAAATATAACAAGATTCAAGTGAGATATAAAACACTTAAAGTTTAGAAATGTCATTTTTAATAAAAGAAACATCCTTTATAAATTTTATTTCCATTAATAATATAATTTAAATATTTTGTATCTTTTATTTGAAAAAATAACTCCATTTTGGATTAAACATGTAAATATTTTTTTATTATGATTTTTGAAACTTTCATAAAAAAATTGATTTGTTGGTGTATAGTGAAATATAATCTCTTTAAAAATATAATGCCATTTATGAATTTATTTGTCTATAATAATGATTTGTAAATTTGTGAAACAATTCTACAGAAAAAATACGAATTTTATAATTTATATTTGAAATTATAAAATATTTATTATTGTTTACCAACATATAATTTTTGATTTAGAAATCATTTAATATTTTTCAAAGGAAATTGTTTTTAATAAATGATTTACTAACTATTTCAAATTTAATTTTAAATACTTTAAAAAATTGAATAAAATTAAATGGATTTAAAAGTTTGAAGCAATAGGTCCCAATTATATAATAATTAACTTTTTATTTTTATTTTTAAAGGACAATTTACCTAGGGAAAAACTATTTATTATGGTAAATGATAAAATTGTAAAGGTAAAAAATCCATGAGCAAGTGAATTAAAACATGTTTAAAAAATATTTGGGTATTTTTTTTGAGTTCTTTATTGAACTTAACACCTATACATTCTATTATGTCCCAATTTTTTATAAAATACCCTTGAGAGTGACTTCCTATTATTGAAATGTTTTTGGTACTTAAAAAACTTTTATACCTTTACACTTTTAAATGGGACACCCCTATCCTCACTTACTATAACACAGAAACAAACTTTCTAGGGATTATTACACATAAAATTATCCACAACACCTCTATAGCATTAAATGGGTTATGTTCTTCTCAAATTTCCATCCCTCAAAGTCATAACCCCCTTTGTAGAAGAGATAATCCATGTAGTAAGGTAATATTTTTTAAACCCCTATATCATTTTTATGTTTACGTGAATTCATTATTTGACAAATTAAATTAAAAAATATTAAAATAATAACATTAGTATTAAAATTATAACCTTAGTTTTATAATTATCTTGTAATATTATTATAATTATGGTAAAATCATTAAGAACATTAACTTTTCCTTTCAAAAAAAATGTGAATCATGAGTATGTAGGGACTACCACCTCTATGAAAAAACATTTCAATTTTATTACACCAAATATTGTGGATGGTAAAAATAGTTAATTTATTATATAATTATTATTTTTATAAATTTTTTAAAATTATTAAATGATAAAACATTTTACACTTCTATCCCATTCTATGAAATAAAAATTAGCATCCATGCATAAGTGCGGACTACCACCTCCATGAATAAATGTATTCCACTTTTCAGAACTATCTTGTATGGATTATCTGAAAAAAATAATTAAAGGATATGTATTATTTATATGATGTCATTAAGTTTTTGTTATTAAAAATTGGATACACTGTTAATGCTATGATCAATAAATAATCATCATTATTTCTGTCGTTTAAAACAAGATTAATAAGAGGGAAATATTTTTATTCATATTATAATATATATATATATATACAAATTAATTCTTATATATCCATAAAATAATGATATTTCATGATAATAAAGTGAAAATATAATAATTATGCTTCTGGTGTAATGTTATTATATCTAAACCACCACATAATCATCCATTAATCATGACATGTTCATCATTGGGGCGGTTTAACAACCTAGATGAATAATGCTATGAATTTATATCATGGTTGAATATGGGAAATTAATTACTGGTATAATATGATATAAATATATAAATAATATTTTTTTGGAAGCGTAACATTAATATAAAACTAATTAATTATGAAAACACCAAACATTCCGCAAGAACCACCTAAACATGCTTTTTGTCAATTTTATCTTCATGGATAAAAAGTAAAACAATAATTAAAGGAATTAAATAAATCATATATTATTATAAATCAAACATAAATATAAATTTAATGTCATTTTATTGATTGAATTCATATGTAGAATATAAAAATACAATACAATTATAAAATTCGTACAATCAATCAGAACTAAAAACCCTAACATGAGAAAATAATTAAAAATAGTACATTATTAGGAGTATAAATAAAAATGGATATTAGTATGGTTTTTAATTAATTTATGATGATATTTATGTTTTGAAAAGAAATTAATGTATATTTGTGAAATTACATAAAATAATAAGGGACTCTTTATCCCATTTTCAAATTCACGAGACATGTTTGATATTTCCCACCATCATTTATTGTATGATATGTGATTACTACCTGATACATATGACTTTAAATATCCCTTAAACTCATTTTGGTTTTATTGATATATCATTTTTCTTCTTAATATTGCCATATATTTAATAGATACCACTTTTTTATGGGTTTTCCAGGGTTCAATTCCAATTCCATGAGACATAATACATTTGTGCCCCATGTTTTCCTTATATGGTGTATTTAATCACCAAAAAATTATTTTTACAATAATTTTTCTTAATTTCATGTAATACATTAATAGAAATTATATTAAAACAATAAAATAGATATTGATTTAATTTTTACCCTAGTAGTAAGTATTTTTGGAAATAGAACTTTTTTTCATTGAGTTATGATCATTATCTTGAAATTATTTCACACAAGTGGGTTATATTATACAATTGAATGTATTATTTGGTATTTCATCATTTTTCTCACAATAATTAAATTCCAAACATATAAATTCGTGCCACATTTTTCTTAATTTATCGATTATGATTCCCATAAGATACATTGATAGATAAAATATGATTTAAATGGGTTATAAAGTGTCATCTTAAACATTGATCTTCCGTTATTGGGTTCTCCAAATATAATATTTTATTAGATCGATTTTATAGTCCTCATTTTGAAAATTATGTGTTAATAAAATGATGTTTTTCTTTCTTGATCTATAGTGTTGGTTTTCAACAATTTCATTTTCAATGTATTATAAGTATTCGATTCCTTTTATTGTAAAATGTATTATATTTAGATCTGAAATTCCAATATAATAAATTATTTCATTTTCATGTATCCATTGTTGATGATTCTTATAAAATTTAATTTTTTTCAAAATATTTCACTTCACCTTTCAAATTTTCATTTTTAATGTGACATATATGTTTTTATTTTACATTAATGTTAAAAATGTTTTTGTTTGTGTTGAATTCTGCATAGAACTCTAGATGACCATCATTTGGTAAACTAAAGATACCCTTTGACTCAACATTCCATTTTAAGAAGGCAAAGGGTGTCGCACATAAGTGGTGATACCTACCCACAATATTTAAATCTACACACAAAGGCCTTACTCTTCCAATGCGATGTGAATAGGCCCTCTTTCACCATGGAAATCTGAAAATTCTTATGTAAGGCACTTGAAGGTGGATATGTCCCTCCATAAAATGATGGCTCATGCCTTTGTTTATTACACTCACAATGAAATGTCAAATGACCTCTTCCATTCTGAAATTATTACGCTCCACCACCAAATAATTTTCCAATATATAAAAGGGATCCACCTTTCTTCAGGGTAATGATCTATAAGTCAAACTATTGATCCCAATCATTCAATAATAACTCTTCCACGATGGAGGACATGCCATGATCCCCTCAACGTATATGATATTGCGCAACAGGTCCCCTATGGGTCTCATTTCATGTTATCCCACAAGGGATTGACCCTATTCCATTTCCTTCCATCCTAAGTCAAGTGATTAAAAAATACCCTTCTTGCGCACACCACCTCCCCTTATGCACACCCATATTCGGGTTGTTCCCCTCTCCTTTTCTTACAATACTTCAATATTTCATGCACACCCTCTTGTAAGATCCACATGATTTCTTTACCTTAAATCACCTTGTTTGGTCCCCTTTTTCGGTCAACCATCAAATCTTTCACCGACCTCCCCTATCCATCCCTCAATGCATGGAAATAGTGATTTATTGGTCTCTTGTGCGGTGTCCCCTATTCTATTACCCTACCTTTTTATTTTGGGAATATGTACACTAATAATCATCGCATTTTTGGAATTTTTACACTAACGTGGACCACACTATCAATCACCCCTACTTATCACTCTTATTTTCAATTGATTGTGCATCCCTTTACCATGTGTGGGTTGGTATTAGTTATGTATGTCCAAGGGGTGAGGAGTGAGTCATCCCTATTCGAGCTGCAAGAGGTTAAATTACCATGCCCCATAATCATCATCACATGACATTAAATTGTAGTCTCACCTCTTGTAATATAGATAGGTTTCCATGACTCATCAATTATCAACTCCCACTCAGATCCCTGGGATTTATGGAATTAGATCATCCTCACATGGAATGAGACCCGCTTCGAGCAGCTTCCATGCATATGACGCACACCATCTCTCGTAAACACAACATTGATGATGCATTCGTATAGTTTATTTCTTCCACTTTTTCTCACAATGATCATGAATCGCATGATGTTAGAGGTTAATAGTTACCATAAAACCCTTATTCTAGGCATCTAGACATGTTTAGTCCCCAGCCCCATTTCACCATACCGAAATACCTGAGTTTTTATCTCAATCTTCTAAATATGGTACATAGGAAGCCTTTATTAGGTTATAATCCAAAAAAATTATAAAAATTCGTTCTCCCTCGTAGGGATGTACGCTCATGTTGTGAAAGATTTCATTTATGGAACACATCGCTCATATCCAGCACCATGTCGTGTCTCAATCTATCTTCTATCACTTCATACATCTCCTCACCCAATGAGATCACTTCATCCACCTCTATCCATTTATGCCATCATAACACGTAATCCAAAAACACATGCCAAATTTTCATATGGGATGCCTCCTTAGGAAACCCATCCCCAATCTACAACCATCTAAGTTGATATCCCTAATTAATCCCCAACATGTCTTTGGGATGCTAGCCTTGGGTTTTCCTCGATTCCATGTCCCATCTATAACTATATGGAAATTAATCCCTATCTTCTACACAGGGTATGTAGGAATCAAGCATGAGGTTAAATCCCATAATCCATTCCCATACTAGTCTTTCCCTCAAGTCACCATGTCTCGTGAGGATCAGGCCGCATCCCAGAGGTTTCACTTTTTTCAGGCCCCCATCAACACACTGCATTCTCATGAGCCTCCAACATAGGTGTCTCATCACCCAATATGAACTTTGTTGACTTTAATATGGGTATCATACAAAAGGAATATAAAAAATCCTTCATGAGGTTCATGAATATATCCCCTAACACTCCATCCATTCCATCCATAACATCTATTTGAATTCATCAATATCCATCCATATTCTTACTCGAGCCACCACATATCAAGTGTGATCCTAAAATACATTTGGGTATCCTTAGTGTGTAATCTCCATTCACCTCATTTCTGATATCAGTATCAAAATTTAATATAACCATGCAAAATATTGGCATAATCAACATTCATCCAACCAAGGGTGATCTTCTTTATACGGGCAGTTATCCATGTGTAATCCCGATGTCCTATCACCCCTTCATACTACGTGGGTTTTAACCCCTATCTTCTACAAAGAGTATATAGGATGCCTACCTGAGTTTCAATCGTAGCCATAGGTAAACCTTGGATTCCCCCTCTTGGGGTTGGACTTCCCTACTCTTCCATCAGTGGTGTCCAGCTACACTTTAATGGTGAGAATCATTATCTTTATGAAATTCACCACCATGGGTCTTCTCTCATTGGGTGTATTGATCCATACAACTGGTAAACCTTCCAGGTTTCTCCTCCTAGAGATCAACCTCTTTGATCCATCCCCCTAGGACATTCTGATCGATATCACCATGTCTCTTCAAGATGTTAAAATTTCATCATACCCTGTGTTAAACATGGGATGCATAGAGAAAATATCATAATAAATGTGTATAACATATGATACATTGTGATTAATAAAATATTACTTGGGTTCTGTTCCCTTGAGAATTCTTATTACGAGGAATAAAATAGATTTAATAATATTCCAGTTAATAGACATGTCAATGATTCTCAATGTGACTACTGTTGTGACCTAAGGTTTCTACCCTAACTAGTACCGTTGGAATGTCTGGAAAGCAGCAGTGTAATTTACTGATGTTCAAAAAGCTATGGCAACAATAATGAGTATCACGAACTAAGAATGAAATCTATGAGGGACACCCAGACTATGTAACACCCCGAGCTTCCACGATACGCTTCTCAATAGCTTGAATTGTACGCAACATCGAGTTCTAAAACACCGCGACTAATCAAAGTAGCCATTATGAATAGTAATAACCACTTTTTAAAATTATAGAAATTTTATATTTCAAAATGGACATCATTTTTGTATTCGTAATATCGAAATTATCTAAAGTTGAATTTTTTGTAATTTTCTGAGAACTTCCAATTTTTTATGAATAGTGAAAATTACTTAAAAACAACTTATAGTGAAAAATTATACTATTTATTGGTTTTAAAGTATAATTAGAATATATTTTTACCATTTTATCCAATGGTGGTCATTATAATTAATTTAACATTGAAATTGGACATAAACAATTGCCAATCGTTTGATATAAATTGTTTCTTAAAAACACGCTATTTGTTGTGAAAATGGGAATTAATTATAAAATTAATTATTGCAACTTATATGATTGGAATTTTTTAAAATATATATCATTTTTGAATTCGGAATATCAATTATAGATTAGGGTGAAATTTTGGCATTGTTCTGAAAAACTTCAATTTTTGATGAATAGTGAAACCACTAAGTCGTAGTTAAATAACTGATTTTTCGTTTAAATGAAATATTACCACTTCTGTGATTTGATTTTTAAAAATCCGACATACATGGTTGTCTTTAAGAAGTAAAATGTGGTTCAATGAGATTAAAATAATTTTTTGGTGAATAGTAACTTTTAAGTTCTTAATCGTGATTAGAGGTAATTAGTGTAGTTTAAGGTAAAAATAATGTTTTAATAATATGAGATGAGCTTGACACTTGTCCTACTCCTATTTGATAAGTCATGGCCGACCAATACAACCCATGGGTCAACTTGGGGACCCCATGGATCCACTTTGGTTGGAAAATGACATTAATATATATTTATTTAATGTTAAAATTAAATTGACACAAACATGAGTTGTTTTACTAAAACAGTTTTTAAGTGGGGTTACAGAAGTCCTAATTTTGACTATAAATATTCACCAGAAAGCTAAAAATATTTCCTACATCATAGTATTTTTTTATAATTTTTAGACATTAAATAAATTAAATTATTTATGACATCATGACGATGCAGTGATGACCTCATTATTTAACGATTTTAATAAAATGAAAATATAATGTAAAATACAAGGCTTAGACGTGTCCAAAGACTATTGTATGGGTATATTTAGAACCCTTATCACCTTATCCTCGAATTATATAAGTGTGGGACCTTTAGAATCCGAAAAGCATTGTATAATAATGAAAAATTTACTTACTTTCCAAGAGTGCCCCTCCTCTCCTCTTATAAAAGGCCCCCACCTCTACTACCTCATTGACACTTTCAAGCCATTTGGCTCGGCCAACCTCTGCCCAAATACTCTCCCAACTTCCCCCCTTACTCCTAGAAGCCTCACTTTGGTCAGAATGCTTCCCAAAGAAGCCTTTGGCTCAAATAAAAAAGAGTTACCCGATTTTGAGGTAATGTCTTCTCTAATGTTGTTTTGGTTTATTTTTCTTCTCCAACCCCCTAAACTATTTTTATTAATTTATTTTGTAACAACACCAGTATCCTAAATATACTATGATGTTGTTATAAGAAGTATTCTAGCTACACTTACACACACCTACATCTAATGGTTAAAGAACATACGGTTTCTGTGGATGGCGAATTTCTGCCTCACGAAACGATGATTGTTCAACACTCATATAACACATTCAAAGGTGGCCATTAAGATGTCACTATATTTATATATGATATATAATATGTTTATGTTTTACTTATGCTTCTGTATTTCTCATTTATGGCATACTTTATGATTTCCATTATGGGTAAACGCGATAATTTAATTTTAGGAAGTGCGGACTACCGCCCCCTCAAAGTGATGTGAATCGTTAATGCCATATGTGGGATGTATAAAGGATGGATTAAATTATATTATATATGATATTATACCGGAACTATATTATACCTTTGTATAATTATTATTTCATTCCATTAAATATGAAATAGAAATGAAAGTAGCGTTCATGCGTACGTACGGCTTACCGTCTCCATGAACGGTGCATTTCATTTCTTACATCTAAATGTTACGTAATATTATTAATGAATGTATATACTGGATATATATGATATATATGATATCTACATAATAAATATAATTCTGGATATAATGGATATTTCACCACAGGAACAACTAGTAATTATAAGAAGTTTATTGTTGACTCAAGTACCAATGATCGACAAAACGACCGTTATTAACTTAAATAATTACATAATGTTCATAACATTGTAATAAGTGATATAAAAAGGATAATGAAATTGAAAATGTTTCTTAATAAGGTAGATATTAACTCTAGTTTATTATTCAGGAGGTTAAAGAACGGTTGAGTCAAGTCGGACACGAGGTAAGGGAACTTCTTAACCCAATTTCTATTCTTTGGGTTAATCTCCTACTTTCACAATATGTCATGATATTATTATGTCCTATCTTGTATTTTTAGATTATTTATGTGTACTTATAGTGAATACACATAATAGACCTAATTTATAAAAAAATGATCTTTTTATGGACTTCGTCTCAATCCCCTTTCATTGAGGCATATTTGGTTTTATACACAACTTTCTTTTATACGGTGTATAAACCCCTTTGACTTTTACATTTATTCAAAACGAATCGTTTTATACGAAGCGTTTTGCTAAACGACAAAAGGGAATGTTTTTCTTTCTGTACTTATGCGGCGACAACGACTTCTCTGCCGCCGTGACCATTATTTGAGTTTCGGCTTCCTCTACAAGCCATCTTTTTTTAATGAAAAATAAATACAAAGTTTTAACTTTCTTTTATTTTGGTATTGAAAATGGTTTTGAAAGCATTTTTATTATATCAATGTGTTGTATTGATATCTTGTGATTGAAATGTGGAAATGTTATGTTTCCTTTATGCATGTTTTATGTGATACGATTATGTTATGGTTTATGATATGTTTAAACCTATTCATATGAGGAATGTATTGGACTTAATAAGTGACGGGTGGAGCCCGCTATAGCTCCTCGATGCCTCGGTAGGTCTGATGGGACAACTAGACGTGGAATTGGCCGAGGCCCTTTCCCAATTTGATTTATGGTTTTGGCTGAGGCCTTAATCATTTTAGACGTCTTGGCCGAGGCCTTGAAAAAATGTTTCTGAATGTCTAGCATTATACATTCCCTCATTATGAAAGTGGTTATTGATATTTCATGTGATTATTCAACTAGTAGAATATCCATGTGAGTAAGTAAATGGCATTATTTAATTTTATTTTTTCCATATTATGCTGAAGTTCAAGTTTAAAAAAGCTTTTGTTTTAGTTATACATTTCCTTAAATGTTAATGTTTATTTATGAAAGCTTCCGCAATATTGTCATCCTTACTGAGCATCTGAGCTCACCCCTTTCAATGTTTTAATATTTTCCAGGATGTGAAGAAGTATTTTATGAATGACCTTCAGGGATAGTCAGAAGAGGATATGAGTGTGGACTATGATGACTTTGTTATTAGTTTTTCACTTTATGATGTAATGTAATATTTATGAATGTATCTAGTGTTTCCAAGGCTACTAAACAAATCGGTCTTTCGAGACATGATCTTTTGTGATCATGCCAATGTTACGAAGTAATGCACCAGCTCTGGGTAGCTGGGGTCGGGGCGTTACAGACTAGGTAATGATTTCCATGGAGAAATGCATGGAAGGACAAACCAACAGCCCATCATCTCATTTAAATCGAGGAGGATACATCATCGAGAATGTGATTAATGTCACCCTCCTTTGGAAATTAGGAATAAGAGGTAGAAAGCATCCATTATTGAATAATAAAAGTCAAAAACCCAACACGTTAGTGAAGGATCACACAGATATGGAAGACATGCCCTGAAATAATGCATTGGAAATAGAAATAGAGAACCCAATGTGAAACTCTTAACCTTAATAGGGGACTAGTATAATTATTGTATTTAATTAAAAAAATTATTGTGTCACCAGATCTATATTTGTAACACCAGGTCCAACTAAAACAATGTGGGCCCATCATATAACTCACCAGTAGTTGGGGCATTCAATCTTTGGGAATCCCATTTGTGAAATTATTAACATGGACCATTGTCTACATCCATGGAATAATGGATGATGTTTGGGAATTGGGCATTGGTTTCCTTGTATCCATACTAACAAGATGAATCTCCCTTTATCTCAGGACCCAAGATTCACGATACCACTCACCAATGCCCTA
Source organism: Viscum album (assembly GCA_963277665.1). NCBI lineage: Eukaryota > Viridiplantae > Streptophyta > Magnoliopsida > Santalales > Viscaceae > Viscum > Viscum album. The sequence goes on from OY728141.1 coordinate 522,419,187, forward strand.
CAATAATGGAGAGAGAAAATGTTAATGTGAAAATAAAATGTGACACTTCCCCCACCACGATGTCCATAACCTCATCAATTATCAAGCGTCCACTCCCCATCACACCCTCTCAGATCATTAAGGGGTGGTTGATGGACACACTCATAAGATGGTTTGAGAAGGAGGGTGTTATTACCACAGGGTACCTGTATATCTAGGACATGGAGGCACTTATCCATCACACTCATTACTGTCCCCAAGGGTCGTGTTGGGAGCCACTACTCCCCACTCACACAATTAACCGCTTCGAGAGCTTATCCACAAACAGTTCCTTTGACTCACTCCCCTATTATCAAAAGGTAGGAAATTCTGGAGTCACCATGGAACAACCACCACCCGGGTGCCGATAAGGAGGGATCCCAGTAGGAAACATCAGTGTGACTACCAAAAAGTTATCCATGCTGAGGAATAGGTGGACCATCCCCCTACCCTTCTATTCTCAGTTCGAGTCACCCTATTAAAACATTGGGACTATGCTCAGGAGGATTTTTTTAGAGGGAATCATCTTAAATAGCACCTATTCCCCTTAACACCCTCGATTCTCACCTCCAAGTACCTTCTACTATAGAGAAATGAATCCTTGATGCCCTATTGAGATCGTGACCTCAATTTCCTCATGGGATGGTTTGGTTGACTCTCTCAGCAGCCATCGTACCCAACATCCATTTTGGGATTCTTGGTGATGACGTGACTCAGCATGAAGTCCCTCCCCAAGTAGTTTTCATATTTATTTAAGGTCCTACTCACTCTCATACCCATCATAGAGGTCCTCCCCATGTTCCAAGCATCAACAAAAGTAGAGGGATTCCTGATTTATTGACATTTTGAATAGAATTCCTCCCCATGCTTATTGTTTCAGATATGGTGGTCCTCTCTATCTCTTCGACCAGTGATGCGAAGGAACTCTTCACATCATCCCCAAATATAGTGGAGGGCCTCCTTACTCAAGAAAAAACTATGATTGATGTACTAGCTACTCCATCCATGATTAGTATGGAGGCCCTCAGCATGCTATCACCTGTCAACACAAATCTCCTCCTTGTGTTCAGCTCGATCAGTGTGATGGTCATCCTTGCAGTTTGACCCACCAAAGAAGATGTCCTACATGATCTTGCATCAACCAATAAGGAGGTCATCCCTATTTCTCCAACAACATTAGAAGATATCCTCCCTACCATGTCAATAGAGAGTTGTGCAAAGGTGCTCCTCATGCCACCTACATTCTGCTAAGATGTCCTCCACCCTCTAGTGACAACCGATACAAAGGCCCTCTATGTACCCCATTAGACATATTCCTAGGTCCCTCCCCAACTCCTAAGCTCACCAAAGTGGATGTCCTCCCTACTTTAGAATCATCCAACATCATGATGGTTCTACCCAATCCAAAAAAGATCCCTTCACTGATGAACCATATTGAAGTAGAAGGGAGAACCTTCACCGGTGAAGGAAAAACTACGGGAAGCACCATGTTGCAGTGGATCCAATAAAATTCATAGATTATGATGTTAAAATGGGTGAAATGTGGGATATTTCCCCTAGTATTCTACACCAAAGTCTGGATTAGGATCCCAGAAGGTGAATCTCATCATCGAGGAAGGTGAGATACACCAGATCCCAGAATCCCTTCACAAATATATTCAGGTGGAGGAAGGTTCGGATACATTATATGGTCTCATAGTGAAAATGTATCTTTAATCACCATCTTCTTACTCTACCTCTACATCAGATCACATTGAGTGAATCTAGGATATTATTGACCATGATTACCTATTAGACTATAAGATGATTATCGCTGCCCTCACACATGGGATAGTGGTCAGCACCCCATGTGTAACGACCCAAAATTCTATAAATGGAAATTACATTTTTATAATTATTTCGGAGAAAATCACATTTGAAATACAATGCCACATCATGCTTAAATGAACCAAAAAAATACTATTTGATCTTCATATCTTATTCGTTAAACATTATTATTCTACTTAGGTATTTTTAATTTTGAAAATATGAAACACATGGTTGCGACTAGTAATGTATTTAGTGTCTGATAGGACACTCATAATTTCTGGTGAATATTAATGAGACCCTTATGAACAGAAATATGAACCTAATGAATAATATATTTCAAAAATGAATAGAAACCTCACACATGAATGTATAAATAAAAGTTAGGCACCATATAAATCATATGAACTGTTTTAAAAATTAATAATTAAGTGTTGGTATTTTATGAGTAATAAATATTAAATCAAAATTTCAAATCAATAAATTTATTTAAAATAAAATAAATTTTCCTAAAATTTATTCCTAAATAAATATATTGTTTTCCCATTATTTTAGGAAAATATTATGAAACCTTAATTTATTTTTATAATATTTTATAAGATTAGTTATAATTTTAAAAATTTTATTTTCCACGTAAATGATGGTTTTATGTAAAAATAAAATTCTAGATATTTAGAAACGTATTTTGATAAAATTGAGTCCATTTTTGAATTAAAAACCTCAAAAAATGTTAGTGGATATTTTTTGTTATTTTTTGAAATACTTTAATTTTTGGTGAATAGTGAAAATTCATAATTTACGAAGTATGCAAAATAAATGAATGTATTCATCTTGAATGTGTCATAGATAATGTAAATGGATATTTTTTCAAAAATGCATGAATTAATCATAGTATTGTAGTTACAATAATCCTCACTATTTCTTGTCTTGAGACAAATAATAAACAAATGATTAAAATAATAAGAAAACACTATTATCCTCCACTATAAATACCACTCCTCACACCATGTAATCCTCACACCTCTATGGCTTTGTGTCTCTACTATTTTATTCAAACTAATCTTCCATAGTCTCCCCCACACAACCATGGGTTCTGGTATCATAAAAAAATCAATCCTAGGTTCCTTGAGGAGGATCTCAAGAGGAGAAATCAAGAGGTAAATCCTGTCTCTTTTCATTTAATTTTCTTTTCAAATTTCATCTTATTTTCTTGTTATTATCTCACCTAACATAATCCTAATGGAATGATAACTCAATTAAATTACATATAATATAATTATATCATTCTAATGTAAGACCCAACATTAAAATCTTCCTTCTCTCTAGGTATTTCATCTTAAAAATGAAATTATCTCCCATGATGTGTAATTTATCGACATCGTGGGCGATGAACATTAATTTTACATAAAAATCATTAATGTTAAAATAATACCATTATATGGTTCAAAATATATTTTAATATTTATTTCATAACCCTTTCTATGTTCTGGAAATAACATATACTCATAATAATAAATGATAAAACAAAATGAGTTTGTATCGTTTGAAAAACCGCAAAATTAACCTAAAACATTCATCATTAACTTCTATCCACTGAATATTAATTCTAGAATACACCCAAATCCCACAGAATATCATTTAAACATATATATTATCATTTAAAACATATAATGAAAATTTTGGGTCCTTATCCTCGTATTACATGAACTTCCATTCATGTATACATGTTAACCGATCATGAAAACTAACAAAGCCAACACTTCCAAACAGTGAATTTAAAATCAATAACTAATAAAAAGGCTTATACAAGAACAATTTAAAACCATAATGAATTATATTAATGTATAAAAGTTTCTATAATTTTTAATTAATGAATCTATTGTTGGTATATAGGATATTAACATGAAATAATCTTATAGATTAAACGTATGAGGATTTCTCGAACCCAACACTCTTTCATTGGGATTTCCATATTTCACTCCATTCTCTAGATGGTTATTACATAAAAATCATTTATTAATAACTCTATTACCTTTTATGAAATAAACATTTTTTCTACTTGAGTTTATGAAAATGAAATTTATTTCCAAAAATAAATCTTCTTAAAAAAACATCGTTTACTTCTCAAGATTGTTTCCTTAAATGGCGGGTGATGAGTCTTATATCATATATGTTCTTCCCTATATCATTTAGTAACCCAATTTTTATAAAAATACGATTATTAATAAAACCCTATTCCTTTACATGGGTTATTATGTGTTCAACATTTATATATGTTCTATGTGGCATGCAAGATAATGTAAATGTTGTGATGTTACAGGTGAAACCAGAATTATATAGCTCTATGTAAATGTTATGATGTGACAGGTGCTCCTAGAATTATATAGTGATAAAATTAATTGGGAAATTTCAATAACCTCATGATTAATATTAAATATTCATGAACATTATGCTACATATTTTCACAACTATGTGTGGTAGTTGACCACTAAGACATGATGTTTCATTTTTATGAATTGCCACATTTCAAGTCTTTTCTTAATTCTACATCTCATGGTTATGATCTTATTCCAATGCTATGATGATAATTATTATTATCACTGCATGGTATATTGTTTAATGTTCTTTTCTATACTATCATTAGGCTTTTAGATCACACCTTTTTGATTTATATCCTAATGTAACTACTTGTACTAAGGAGAAATCAAGGGCCATTGAGAAGCTAGAAAATGAGGAATTAAATAAATGTTTATATTTATGTTGAAAATGTTATGTACTGTCCTATTTTTTCCCATACACTAATCCATTGGATCCTCTACACGTAATTATTTTAAGTTGTTTATTTTAAAAATTATGTAATAGTAATGTATGAAAAATAATGGTCCCAATAGTTGGTATTAGAGGATGGTTTAGTTAATTATGGAATTAGGATGACATAAAATTAGTAAAAAACATTATTATGAGACTAATTATATGTAACCACCGAAGATGCATTGATAAACATAGGTATCCCACCATATATGACTATAAACATTACTGCACAAAGTAATAAATTATATATTCATGACTTGTTGACTTATGTTTTCTTCTAGACTTTTATATTTTTGTAAATCGTGGGAACCAGAAGAAACCAGGAAAACAACCCAAGTGAGGGACAGTGCAATGTTTTCCCAAACGAAATCAAAAATGATTTGGGAGGTGGAGTTCAGAATTCCATGGTGATTCTTACCCAACTATCTCAGGTTATGGTCAATAACATGAATAATATGGAATGCACACCTTCCCATAACAGGGAGAAAATTGTTATCGAGTATTATGTGGAAATGAACACCAGTGTTTATCTTATCTTCTGATCCACTGGTTTCATAATTGTGGGTCAACTCGATGGAGTAGATATTTTCTATTCTTCAGTGTTCTGAGATGGAGAAGGTTACTCTTGCCGTTTATTGTCTAGATGGAGAGGTCTAATAATATTGGGAATTGATTAAGAACACCATGTAGATGGATGAAGTTGAAGAGATGGAGTGGGAATAATTTAATAATATGATTCTTAATAGGAATTTTCTTCAGAATCCTTGAACAATGATGGATAGGGAATTCAAAGAGCTGATTCAAAAGGAAGGATATTTGTTTTCCATCATACGAAGTTAATTTCACAAGGATTTCGAAGTACGATTCAGGTGTTGTTATGAACAATGATCGAAAAAATGATAGATTTTTTATTGGTTTATAACCACACATTCAAAATGATCTTGTAATTTGAGACATCAAGAGTTTTGAAGAATTTTTTCAATATTCTATCAACGTGGAGATTTAGTTTGGAGAATGGTCTCATGGCTATGGTGATATGAAATGAAAGATAGAGTTTGAATCCAGGGGATCTAATGAGAATGGTGGAAAGAAAAATAAACCAACCACATGCCCAAATTATTGGTAAAAGAATCATGGGAACTACCTAAAATGTATGGGTAAATGATTCTAGTGTTGTAAAGAAGGACACCAAGATAATGAATGTATAAAAGACATGAAAAGTTAGGAAAATTTGGTGTATGAAATGAGAGAACCACCAATGGTCTGATGCTAAATTTATAGAGTGAAAGGGAATTTTTCCATCTAGTGTACTAAACCTCATGTTCTTGAGGGTAATTAGAATCATCATCCACCGAAACCAAAGGGGAAATGAAGTCTTATTCCACATCTACTACGAATGTGTATCAAGAGAAGAATTTCATACAAGGTACACTTCCTATTTACTAAATAATGGAAAAATTATTATTTTATTCACATTCTATGAATTCCATTACATAACATAAGTTTTATAGAACTATTGAATCGAATTCCTAAAACTTTGAAGTATAAATATTTGTAAAAACACCTAGCGATGTAGTCATTGAAACCTAAATGTTAACACTTCACCTGTTGGTGTATCTGGGAATATTCTTCTATCAAATCTAACGATGTCTACATTAAAGGAATTTAATGCTTTATTGGTGATGGATTCATTAAATTTATACAGATAACATGTAAAATTTCTTTAAACATAATCATTTTTTCATATTCCAAACCATCCCATGATTCTATACAAATGAATGAAAGATCAGGAATCCCCTTTTAAAAATACTTTAAGGGTGCGGGTGTTGATTCCCTGTGAGGAGGCATACCTCGCTCAAATGGTTAGGTTAAAGGAGGTTATCCACCTAGGGTAAACTCCTATCATGAAATAACACAATGATGTATTTCCTAAGGAGTTACCCGGACTACACCCAGATCGTTTGTTTGAGTTCAAAATAGAACTTATACCCAAATAAAACCTAATCTCAAAGTGTCCAGATAGAATGTCTCCTGTGATACTGGAGGAGTTAGATTAGGATTTTCAAGAGAATTTTGGAAAATGGATCGTACTCCCTAGTGCATCACCCTGTGGTGCGCCAATGGACTTTTTTAAGAAGAAGGATGGATCAATGAGGTCATGTATTTGATTATTGAGAACTCAACAACATCATTATAATGAACAAGTATTCTCTTCCACGTATTGATAACTTGTTTGATTATTTTATAGGAGAATATTAATTATCAATGGTGGATCTCCATTCTGGATATCATCCGCTAATGGTGAAGAAGAGAGATAATCAGAATACAACAATTCATCAAAGGTAGGGGCACGATGAGTTTTTGGTTATTCCCATTGAACTTACTAATTCCCCTAAAATATTTATGTATATGATGAATATAATCTTAAGATATTACCGTGACAAATTTATTTCAGGGTTTACTGAGTATATTCTCATATTCTACAAGAGGAAGGAGGAAGATGAAGAACATATATATTTTTTAGGTGACATTGGGGAAGGAGAAGTTGTATTCCATGTTCTGAAAGTGTGACTTTTGGATTCAAAAAGTCATGTTCTTGGGACATGTGATTACAAGTGAGGTAATTTCTGTGGACCCTTCTAAAACAAAGGGATGGTAGCAATGGGCCTGACCCTATAGTTTCATATAAATCCATACTTTTCACGGATTATATGGATACTATCGACGTAGTATGAGAAATGTCTCATAATTTTCAAACCCTATAAATATGTTATCAATGAAAGGGGAAATGTATGTATGGATGGAAGAATGTGAGTAAAGCTTCAATGATCTAAAGATAAGGTTTATCACAGCACATGTACTCACATTACCAATGTGTGGGAAAACTTTTATGATATACAGGGATGCTTCTAAAAATGTCCTGGGTTGTGTACTCATGAAAAATGATAATGTGATTTCCAACACATCATGAAAGTTGAATATACATGAACAGAACTACTCTATGTACAATCTAGAGCAAGTAACTATAATTTTAAATTGAAAATCTGGCGGCATTACCACTATGGTGATAAGTGTGGTATATATACCGATAAAAAGATCCTAAAGTATATATTACCAAAAAATTGCTAAATATGCATCAAAGGAGACGGTTATAGCTAATCAAATACTATGATTTCTCTATTCACTATCATACTGGCTAGGAAAATATGGTAGATTATGATTTTATTAGGGAAGAACATATTGTTTTATCTTTGTTGCTTGTTGAGAAACATCCTATTTTCGTGGAAATGAAATGTAAGTATTTAGAGATCCTAATGGTAAGGAATAAATCATACCTTTACTATATGAATTCCAAAACAACTATCCAATAGATTATTAAGTAGGCACAAAGGTATGATTAAGAGTTTGAAAAAAAGGTGAATGCAATAATGGAATGGAAACTGAAAGAGTTCCATATCAATGATGATATAATAATTTGGTTTGGAACAAGTCTATGCGTGCCTTCATCACTCGGGATAAATAAGAAGCTATAGGAAAATGCACATAGCACAAATTTCTCAATCCATACTAGTAGAAAAAATATGTACTATGATCTCCATGAACACTTCTAGTGGGATGACATGAATAAAGAGATTTCAAAACATATCTCATGGTGATTGATATTTCATCAAGTTAATGTTGAGTGATAAAAGTCTAAAGGGGTGATGCAACAATTTCATATACCTATATGGAAAAGGAAAAATTCCACCATTGAATTTGTCATAGGTCTCCCTAATAAATCCAAAAGAAATAATGCGATATGAGTTGTGGAGGACCGACTCACCAAGAAAACTCCCTTTATTGCTATTCGAGAAGATCCCTTTCTTGAATAACTTGCTAAGATATATGTGAAGGATGTGGTGAGACTAATTGTGGTTCCACTCTCAATTTTCTTTGATCATGATACCAATTTCACATCTAAATTTCAGATGAGTCTTCAACATTCCTTGAGTACTAAATTGAATTTTACCTTGGCATATCACCCCCAAACTAATGGCCAATATGAAAAGACTATTAAAATGCATGAAGATATGATAATATCTTTCACATTAGAATTAAAAGTTGGATGGGACCAACATATCCAATTGGTTGAGTTTTTATAATTTAATTCAATGCACTTGAGTGTTTAGATGGCTCTATATGAATCGCTATATAGAAAGCTAATTAGAACTCCAACATGTTGGGTTGAATTTGGAGAAAGAAAGCTACATGGACCTGATCTTGTATCAGAGATGAAATAAAAGGATCAAGACATCCAACAACTTATCAAATATTCTTATTGTCAAAAACATTTCTATGTAAACAGCCTTTTAAGGGACATGTAGTGCAATGTGGGAGATAAGTTTTTCCTTTAAATATCACTATGGAAGATAGTCATGTTGATTAGAAGGAAAGGGAAGCTAATCCCAAGGTACATTGGCCCATTTACGGTCCTTGATACCTTATGAGACATGGCCTATGGACTTTCACTTCCACCAAATATTGATCATGATCATGATACCATCCACATATCACTCTAGAGAAATACATACCAGATCCCTTACATGTACTGAACACAGAGGTGGTACAACTGGAAGATGATCGCTCTTATGAGATGGAGAGAGTTAAGATTCTGGACCAGAGATATAAGGTTCTACACAACAAGGAATCACACAATTTCAACGTGTTGTGGAGGATCCATATGTACGAAGAATCATCTTGGGAACTCAATGAGGTAATGAAGGAGATGTACCCTCACCTGTTTTTGAAATTTGAAATTTTAGGGCATAAATTTCAAAAGGGGAGAAGAATCTAACGACCCAATGTTTTATCAATGGAAATTAACTTCTTATAATTAAATCACATAAATTCACATTCGGAAACACAATTACACATCATGATTAAATGAACTACTAACTACTATGTGAACTTTATATATATCCTAGCTATTAAAAATAATTTTGCCACTTTTGTCTTTTGAATTTTGAAAATATGACATATATAGTAGCGATTGGTAAGGTATTTAGTGTCTAGTAAGAAAACATAATTTTTGGAAAATAGTAATGTTACCCTTATGAATAGTAATATGACCATTATAGATATAAAAATTACCAAATTAATAGTTACCTCACCCAAGAAAGTATAAATAAAAAATATCCACCTAATAAATAAGAAGGAATTTTTTAAAAATAAATAATTACATGTTGGTATATTTGTGAGTAATAAATATTAAATTTAAATTTTAAATTCATAAATTTATATAGAATAAAATTAATTTTCATAAAATAAATTCCTAATTAAATATATTTTTTCCCATAATTTTATGACAACTTTATGGGAACTTATGTTAATTTTTAAAATATTATAAAATCATTTATAATTTTGAATTTTGTATTTTCCATGTAAAAGATGATTTTATGAAAAAAAAACTAAATTTCACATAATTGGAAAATTTCATAGATAATATGGAGTCCGTTTTGGAATTATATACCTCATAAAATTTTTAGAGTGATTTGTGGGATTTTTATGAAATACATTAAATTTTAGTTAATAATGAAATACAATAATTTATGAAATAAGCAAAATAAATGAATTTCTGTATCATGCTTGAGTAATGGATGATGAAAATCGCCATTGCTTTGAACTCACATGCACTAATAACATTATTTTTTCATAGGAATCACCTCTATTTCTTATCTTCAAGAAAGTAATAATCTAATTATTAAAATAATAAGAAAACACCCCTCTTCTCTATTATAAATACAAGCCCTCACACCATATTCTCCTCACACTGCTCATGATTTGACCCTTGCCTATATTATTCCCTATAATATTCCCTAGTCCCTCCCCCACAAATCTGAGCTCTTGGTATCATTATAAGAAAAATCCTAGGTTCCATGAGGAAGATCTCAAGAGGAGAATTGATGAGGTAAATCCACAATCATTTCTTTTAATTTCATTCCAAATTTTAATTTAATTTCTTATTATTTCCTCACTTACCTTCCCTCAAATGGAATGATAAATCCAATACCTTACATATAATATAATTATATTAGTTTAATGGGGTGGTCCATATATCAGCCTAATGTCTCGCAGATGTCAAGGGTTCAACCTACAATTTCTACACTACGATGGAAGATTGAGAATCAGAACCATATCATCAATGGGATTCATTGCAGGAGACACCCAGATTACAGTGATCCCTGACAGGATTTTGCAACTCCTCCACTAGTTTAGTCGGGACCATCACATATCATTCTTGGCCTGTTACACCCACTTGAGCCTAGTGATCCCTTGAATTCGAACATGGTAGAATCTAGAGACTATAGAATGAGATCATGGTATTCAATGCCGAGTCCACATGATCAGAATGAAAATTCCCCTCATGATCCATATAAAGTTGTCATATAGGCCGCTTCACATGATGTTCTTTAGATTCTTATGCGAGCTAAAAATCCGATTTATCATTTTTAAAAAACCATCCATTACCTAGTTTCAAATAATTTTATTCTAGATAAGAAACCCCAATAGGATAATTTTAGTGCTACTCTTGCTGCATGGCATGATTCCCTCAAGAAACGAAAGGTGGGAATCTCAACTGATGGAAATCCCTATCTAGCGTGGTTGGGCAACATGCAAGCACCCTCGGATTTTTGGAACCCAACCTTATCCACATTTAGTTGGATGGGATAACCACTCGAATATCTAGACCACTTCATTTATAGGTGAAAATACATGTCCGGAATTCTATAGAAGTTAGAGGCCTCAATGCTTTGATGTTTCCTCCAAATGTTCGAAAAGCCTATGTTTGTCTGAAACAACCAATTTCCCATTGGTTCCATCACAGGCTGAGATGATTTTAATAGGATGTTTCTATATCAGTTCAGATCTACCACCCACATGAATAATATTTTTGACCACTACAAGTGAATGAAATAACCAGATAAGAGTACCACACACTTCATTTTAATGTGTGAAGGCCTCACGTACTCGCTCGACATGCCATTAACTTACGTGTATCTATTGATGAGTTCATTGGGTATTTCAAGACTGATTTGGCCTCCAATATCATTGAATCAAACATCATTGGTGTATTCTATTATTTCTCTATCAAAGATCAATTCCTATTGTAAGCCTTTCATCAGGCCAAAAAGATACATCATTTTCTACCTCCAACCACTACAAGAAGAGCTACCAATACGAAGACTACTACTGTAGTGAACGTAGGGCCTCCAAATTTTCTAGATTTGTTTTAGAAGATCCTTGATATGAACCACCATGTTAAGTAAATCAACCTCAATGTACTCGGCCTCATCACCCTTAGAATCTGAAAACAACTCTTTGGTAGGCACCACCACCCAGACAAGAGACTGTGGTTCTAGATCCTCTTCTTCCATCCCCTACTCATCATGATCCATCTCCCAGGGCTCCCCCTCAATACAAGAGTAACAAAGCATATTCCATTCCATAGGCCATGGTTCCCAGTTATTTTCATAGTTCTTTAGATTAAGGATTCTTAAATTCCCATAAATGTAGAAACCCATTGGAGGTCGACCTCATTAATCGCACTAACTACTACCCTTACCATAGATTCCAAGGTTATATCATCATGTAGTGTTATGTGTACATGGATTGGCTCTATGACCATACAGATAATTGTGTTATCAGGTTAGTTGAACTCTTGGAAAATGTAGCACATATCTTTTCTGAGCCCGAAAGTGATAGTGATGGCTCTAACAAATCACAGAAAGTCCCAAGCCATGGGGCTAAAAATTATGATGGTGGGTTGGATCGTAGGGTAGTTTCTCTCGCCCATAGCTTTATTAGTGCCTACCAAGTCTAGTATAAACTTCAAGAAGTAATTATGACTTCTCCAATATCTTCTTCTACATCAACATATCAAACCTTGACATGTCTGAAGAGTAGGGTTCAATGACACAAGGTAATGAAATGTCCCCCACCGATGCAGAATTTGTCACATTATTTTGGTGACATTATGCCTCTAAAAAAGGAAATCACACCTAGGGGTTTCCCAGTACTAGAAGAATCCTTCTATGATGATCTAGATCATTTTTCTATAAATAACATTAAACTGGTAGATCCATACATGGTCCCTGATGATGTGGAGTTTCAGGAAAAACCTTCAAATGTCCCTCGAAGATTCCATTGAGGAAGAATATGAGGATTGTAAATACACCAGAATGATGTGTTCAATGCTCCATCCCAGGATGCACATGCTACAAATATTAGATAGATGGTGTTACAGAGAGCTCAGCAGACACAGTCCTTCCAGTCCTCTTCTCCAAATCCACCACCATTATTGATTGTGCTCATTTACTAGTCAGAACCACTGTGGTCATATACCGATCATATATATTCAGTAGGGTCCCAGTTATCTAGCATTCAACTAGTGTTAATTTTTTGTAGCTCATATGATTAGTACAATATTGGAGGCACTAGCTATAAAATATGTGGTTCCTCCCGAATTTCACGTGGTGCCTCCCACCACAGAATGACCCCCCTACAGGTAAAAATTTGTACATATCGTGTAAGTATGATGTGTTGAAGAATCTCCCCATCATTCCTTCCAAAATATTTATCCTTGAAGTCCTCCTTCTATCAGATGATATGAGATTATCCCTTGTATAATCCTTTTAATGTTCCATCAAATTTAAAATAGATGTTGTCGTTGAAATGAAATTCCACATTGAGTGTGTTGAACAGTCTGAATGCTGGGTTTTCAACTATTTTTCTGAAGAATTTGAGAGTTGTCTTTTGAATTGACATATCTGACCATTGAACATCACTATCCAATTCATTGGTGCGGAGGAAATTCACTATCGTGCATACAAAGTTTCTTGGATCAATCACATCCCAACCTTAACACTACACAAGAAGGGACACTTAGAAGAATATTTGTTCCCATCTAATATAAAGTGTCAAGGTTATGATAAGTGATGAAAAATACTATGTGGATGGATAAATTTGATGATATAGTTTGGCAGTCTGATAGTAGACATGATTTAATGGTTTTCACTCATGAGATCACTTAATAAAGCCTTGATGGGTAGTCCTTGTCTCCATTTTCATGCAGCATTCCCCTCATACTATCACTAGTTCCTCAAATACCACCTAAATGGTCAAGTAGTAATTCTCTAAGGTGATGCTTCTCCTTTTTTATTTTGTAAAGGACTCTATATGGACGCTGCTTACTACCATAGAAAACAAAATCATTCTCAGAACAAATGAGGTTTACAGAGCCTCTATCACATCCATTATATATACTGACATAGTTACCATATTGTTTATCTAGTTTCACTAGTTTGAAGCCATGATACCATACATGGGGAATTATAATGTCATTTATGAGAGAAAAGGGATCCATGTACCCTGGTTTAAGAAACTCTAGAATATTTACTAATATTTCAATATGTTTCATGGTTAGGTCATACCAGAACCCCTACTTCTATTAGGTATCGAGATGTTTGCCTCATGGATACTTCTATCCATTAGATTTTCATGATCCACAGAGTCGAGTTGATCCATTCCAAACCGACCCATCACCACTTATTTAACATGAGGCATGGACCCAGTTGTTGTTGGCCTAGTAGAATACGGTCAACAATATTGGTGTCAATGGTTTCCATAGTGCCAGAGTCTCCCAGTGAAGATTCTAGTGCCGCTTAAGCTATAACTAGTGTTCCCCTAGATCTAGTCATCCTAGGTGAACCATCTCCTCCCATTGGAACCTCTACCTCAGTTGATTAAGTTTATTTGAAAGATTCTCATCCCGTATTAGATGAAGGTGTATCCACCTCCATCAATGTGTTGGTATACCAGAACTTGATACTAAGGCCAATGTTGATCAATAAATCAATTCCTACAAATAAACAACATTAGTGAAATGATTTCATGAAGCAGATTCATGAAGTATATTTTTAGAGATAAGATGTGATGTTAGGGATATACCCTCCAGAATTTTATACACCCATCATGGACTCTGAATAAATCATCACGGGTTCAAGGTGCCTCCCAAGAAGATGCTCCACTATCATAGTACAATAGTCGAAGAAAATGTTGACAATATCATCAAATCCAACTTCATCAAGGAACTTTAGTACCCAACATGTCTATCCAAAATAATTCCTATCATGAAGATGAATAGATATATTAGAGTTTTTATTGTCTTCTATGATATCAATCACAACTTTTTGATAGATTATTTTTCCTTTTCGGTGCCTTCAAGTAACCAAAAGGTACCTTATTCTCTCAATTAATTACTTTCAATCTGAAAAATTCTAGATCCACCTATCAACATTCTATGCACCACATCATCAATCCAATACTTGGTATACAAGTGGAATTATACATTGATGATTTGGTGGTCAAATCCTCCCAGCATCAAGACCATATCAGAGGTCTTGAGAATGTATCATCTTCCTTCCCTCCTGAAAATTGATGATGAGCCCTTTAAAATGTACTTTTTGGGTGACATATAGAATGTTCCAACATTTCATTTCCAGATAAAGAGTCATCAAGATTTCCCAAAGGAAGATCAACGAAACAATCCAAATTCATCCTCTATGAAACCTCAACAAGATCAAAGGCCTTCAATTCCATTTAGCATGTATACGCCTATTCATTACTAATTTATCATAAAAGGGTAAGACCTTTTCCATGATAATGAAGAAATGTTCTTTCTATCTGTGGGATGAAGTGTGATAGACCACATTAGAGGAGATTAAGTAGTACCTTATATAGTATTCATTTTTGATGCCTCCCATCTCTAAGAAGTCTTGGGTCCTCTATGTGACCACCCTGGAATGATCCTATAGCACCCTTCTCACCCAAAAGAGCAACAACGGTAAAGAGAATAGCTTATACTATCTCAGTTGAAAGATCCTCAATATAGTATATTGATGTTCTCCCATCGATAAAAGATGCCTCACACTGGTTTTTGTAGTGTATTAGTTGTGGAACTATCTATAGATTCATGAGATATAGATTTATTCCCATGTGGATCCTCTAATGTATATCTTAAAATTTCTCTATGTTGACAAGACTACTAGTATGATGGGCAGTGAATCTTTATTAGTTAGAAATAAGATTCATATTGTAGAAGGCCATCAATTGTTAGGAACAGGTAGACATTCTGGTTTCTCATCCATCCCTTGAAGAAAGTCATGTGGATGTTGATTTCCTAGATGAGGCTATCCTCTAAGTGGACTATGCCGAGACGTGTTGGTAGATGCATTTTGTTGTTTCCTCCCAGAGCCCAATGGGTAGAAGGTTCAATGACTAGAGGTTTAATAGTGTTGGACTAGTAATTGTTTTCATCATTCCTACAATTAATTTTCATCTCTATTTTCATCTTTCTATCAAAGGGCTTCACCAACAATGAAAAAGAGTATCAGGATATCATTTCTAGTCTCAATCTGGATCTTGAGAATGATGTTCCCCACCTACATGTGAAGGGGGACTCTGAGCTAGTCATTAAGAAGGTCAATGATGACTACATCTTCCAAAATCAAGATCTCATGTCCTTACTCTAGCATGACCACCATATGATGGCCTCATTCCATTCTCAGTCATAGGTGACTCGTGTACCCCAATCAAAAAATAGATGAGTTAATACACTGTCCAATTTATGTGCTTCTCTTGATGATCTTGACTAGGATGATCTATTTATTCAAGTGGTGCATCCTAGTGTCATCTCCCATGTTGTCTCTATGATTATAAAATCCATTATGTAAGACATCCTATCATTTTTTTCTTCCATATCGGGACATCCAGACCCCCATGTTGCTGAAGAAGCTTTTGATTAGATAAATACATTCATCAATAATCTTCAGTACGCAACCTCCCATCAATCAAATATGAATGGGAGAAAATGCATTGTGATGTGGCTCAGTTCACCCTCCCGAGTGGGAAAAATATCAAGAAAACTCTCTATAAATGTGTGCTTGATGGAATTATCCTCCACACCATTCAAAGCAATGGGATTACATGAGATATGTACGAAGTTCATGATGGGCCAGACAGTGCTCATCGATTTGGGTTTATGCTCTCTTACCAGATTTAAAGGCCGGTCTACTTCTAGACCTCCATTTTCCATGACTACATCTAGTTCAATAAGAAGATCCATGCATGTCAGATCGATGATAATCTTTTTTTGTCATCTTTAAGAACCAATCTATACTACAAAGAACTCTTGGCCCTTTATGGTCTAGGAACTTGATGTCATGGGACAATTTCCACTTGCGATAGATCTCCAGTTTAAGATCATTATGCCAACAAAAAATTTCTTTTCCATGTGGAAAGAAGTGGTCCCCCTCAAGGATGTCAAGTCCCGTTCTATTCTGGAGTTTGTAAAATCAAACATCACCCATCAAATATGAATCACTCATGCTTTTCTTGCTGATAATGGTTCCAAATTCTAGAATGTTGAGATGAATTTTAATGCCATGTACGAAATCCAATCCAACCATGCATGTAACTACCATTAATATTAAAATGGAATGATCATGGCAATTAATAAAAGCCTCTAAAACATTATGCATGAAGATGGTGGACACGATGGCCAGAAAAGAACCCCAATTATATTTGGGTTAATCAATCAATACCTCTAAATTACAATCAGGTGAATTTTTTTTCTTGGGTTATAAAATATAGAGGGTCTTTTCCCATTGAGAATAAATTTTTATCACTTCTCAAAGCTCTCTATGATAGGTAGACATCTGAAAATATAGAAGAAGATTTTATAGTTGAACTGGAATCAATAAATGAGAATAGGTTTTAGGCCAACAATAATCTAGAGAGGCACAATAATAAGATAGTTTGATATTTAAATAATAATGTTCATCTCTATTAATTCATTCGATGTGACAAAATATTGGATTTAAGTACACCCATGATATTTATTAAGGAACCATCATTGTTGGAGCCCAAATGAGATGGGTCTTATATCATTCACAAGGTTAATCCCAACGATGCATACTCTTTGGTCATGATGGATGTTGAGTGGTATATCCCCCACACACAAATTCCAACCTCCTCAATCATTATACCACATGAATAGTCATCCAATGGTCTGATCTCTTAAACCTTAAACAATGATTCCCAATGTCCTAGTTTCTTTCCAATAAACTATGTATCATCTCTATCATTTCCCATGACATTAAAATTCATTGATACATACCGTGAACATGACATTAATGTAGGAACCAATGGTATGATCTCTAAGACCATAATATAAGAATTCCAATGTATTGGATTCATGACAATAAATTGTGAATCATCTCCATCCATACCATATGACGTTAAAAGTCCCCAATATATATGAGGAACATGAAGATAAACTAGAAACCTATAGTCTATGATCAATTAATATAAACTAATATTCCCATTGACTAAGTATCATGATAGTAAACTTCTTAACATCATCATCCTTACATTATGATATTAAACAGTGTGGATACACCCTAGACACATGAAGTTAAACCAGGTGCCTATGGTCCAAACTCGATGAACATATACTAGAATCCATTGGTCATGGAAACCTGACCATAAACATTATTTTGTACCATCCATAAAACATGAATTTGAACTGCATGAACTCTTACTTGAAAAATGAGATTGAACTATGATACATCTTTTTAGTTTCATGACATTAAATTGTTTATCATTTCACTTCCTAGTAACATGATGTTAAATTGTGTGTGAGATCTTCTCAGGAATGTGTCGTGATGTGTTTTCCCTCCTAGGCCTTCATTAACATACGCATTCTTCATGTACCAGGACTATATATTTCCTCTGTGGAAGCCTCATCCTATTGTCCAAACTCTGTGACCTTAAAATAAGACTTATATTTTCTGAGTTGCGTGACATTAAACTGAGTTGCAATCTTCATCATAGTCACATGATGATAAACATCATAATAACCATGATATTATAGTTTGAGAGGATTTATCCCTTAGAATTGCATATCTACAAGGACATCATCAAGAACTAAATGTGGCATGATTCTTATCCTAATGGGATATGTAGTGATGCCCAAACATTTTTTGTTTCGGCTCAGCTGCAAGATCACAATCCTTTTGGTCCTTTAGTATGATTTTCCCTTTGGGAATTCATGGTTTGATGTGGAGTTCATGGTTCATCATTCAAGTTGGGTTATTTTATGAATCACACACTTCTCTTATGGGATAACATTCTTTACCCAATGTCCGAGTTTCCAGATAATAATCTATCTAACCTTCCACATCCAAGCTACATGATGCTAAACTACACAACATTGATTGTAATTATAAATGACCCTAAAAGGAATGTTACCAACATACCAGCAACATGATGTTAAAAAGTCTTCAATTTCCTAGTTATATGAAAACAAACCACATAATGTCTTCTTCCTCACTTCTTGACATTAAACTACATAGATAAGTCCCAGGAACATGATGCAAATCCGGGTGTCTATGGTCTAAGCTCTATAACCTTAAACTACGACCCTATGGTGTGAGAAAAATGACCATAAAATATTTGCAATACCATGGAATTATATCCTGAGTTTAATTTGGTTCTACCACTGGCATGCTCTATTTTGCTGGCTCATGATTCTTAATGTTTCTAAATACATGAAGCCATTTCCCCCAACATGTCTCCAAACTTCTACTTTTTATAGGGTTAGATTCCTACCATCTTTCATATCCAGATAGACCCATAATGTTGATGTATAGACTTCTTCAGCTCACCTCCTGTCCTAGGAAAATTACCAAATGGATCTTTGTTAGAATATAGCGTATTATGTGACTTGAATTTGGAAAAAAAATTGATTTTTCATTTTCACACCATACCATTGACTGGTAATGTTGTGTACCCTATGTTGTGATTATGGTCAACAATGGTCCAATCCATCAGTCTCCCATTCCGTTATTTGGACCCAATAAGTTTCTATTTACATTCTTCCATGATCCTTTTCTTCTAGTTGAACTCCTAACACCTTCGGTGTTTCTCCTCCACGCATTTGTGCATGTTGAGTGGGAATGTCAATTCTATTAGAAGATTCCCAACTAGACATTTCCTCACCCATGTTATATGATTATACATGTGATAGGTAATTCCTAATAAAAATCCTTGTTTCCCACACTGATCATGGAACATGTATGATTATGAGTCTTAGTAGGGATTTTAACCACATAGAGGAGTTGCATTGGCTCGCTGGTCCAAACCCTATAACCATAAACTATGAGCTTCTCCCTGATTCTATTTGGAACATGTTGTGTGAAATTGGGCCTCTCAGATCCTCATTCATGTCAGGTTATTTTTACACACCATTAACCTCCCCTATAGGGATACCTATCCTTCAACTATCATCCTTAGCGTTTGATGTTAAACTACCCAAATAGATCCCCACAAACGACATTAAACTGATGTATTGTCATCCTGGATTCATGGAAAAAAAGAGACTCATTGTGGTGTTATAACCTGAGAGGAATCACCATTAGTAATGTTTATCTATTATTACACCTATCATGAAATACATACGGTTTGACTCTTATCTATACATGATATATAGTGACACCCAGACCACCCATATTTTTCTAGCCGCTCAAAAAAGAACTGTAATTCCCTATCTTTTTGTGAATGGATTAGACCAATATAGGGGTGTTTCCATTACAAGAACTATATGACATGAAGTTCATATCTTAATGGGATACATGATACATAGTGACACCCATATCATTAATTTTGTGTCCAGCCACAACATGACATTTACTTATCACATCGGTTCATCTTAGTCCTCGCCACATGACTTCAAATTGCATGGATTTCAAGAACTACATTTGGCCTAATACCCATCTTTATGGGACACATAGTGACTCCCAGAAACCTTTCCTTTCAGTATCAACCCCAATATTTCCCTCTTTTTATGTTTTTTAATTCATGTATGAACTCATAAAACCTTAAACTACATGGTTAGTTCTTGTAACACAACATTAAAATGTATACGAGCTTCCTCGGGAATGCATATGTAGTGGGTGTGAGACACTTTTTCTACATTCACATTGGATGTTTTATGCCACCACATTGAAAATATTCCTCTTGGAGTAGTTAGCCTATGTTATGATATATATGACCTTAAACATGACACTCAAGTCCAACCAACAAGACTATAAAATTTATACAGTTCTCTCCTTGGATGTGTTTTGTGTGGGCCTCCCTAGAACTCATTCACATCAGGTTTATCATAACACCACGCCATGAATATCCATTTCAGATACAATTCATCTTTTCCATGAACTATGTCATTAAACTAGTAGTTAATACTTGTACACATGAATCTAAATTGTGAACATACACAAATTAAGTTCTGGATTCCCCATAATTATTATGATATTATTGAGCATTCTCGTGAGAGAGGATTTCCCCCACCACTATTGTCCTTACACCATGCTATCTTCCAGAACTATGTGTGGATTTATTCCCATCCTTTTTTAATAAAGAGCGATGCCCGAGCATTTATTCTTTCAGACTAGCCATAGGTTCATTAACCTTTTCATCCCTCTAGCCTTAGTTACAGTCCAAGCAATAGGACCTTAAACATTATGTCATTTTAAGGTGTATATACAATATGGGAGCCTCATTGGCCTCATTCACATTAGATTTTTACCTTCTGCGTGCTATGCACATACCCTAGGACTGAAAATTTTATTTTAGTATAAGAAAAATGACATTAAACTGCGTGTCATAGTCCAAACATTATGTAATTAAACTAAGAGATTCACTGTGATGTCACCCCTTTCCATATCACGTGTGGTTTATTCCCATCTTTTCCCTAATAATTGTTTTGTATGAAATACCTTTTGGGATTATCCATGTTGGTTTTCCTTCCCCCATTCTATTAAATTATTTTGTGAATAGCCAAAATATGTTCTATACCACATGAATGTAAACTATTTTTTAGGTTACAAGAATTATGAGATTAAACTATGTGAAACATCCCATTCATATGAGGTTTAACTATGAGATATGTGGTCGGTCGTTTTACCGAAGGTATGTTATCAGTTCCCCAAATTGGTATTACCCACTCTAAAACTTAGTATAGAGCATGTTCGGGGTCTATCCTCAGGGAACTTGGTAAGTGCGTGAACTCAATTGAGTTTAGAATTAATTCCATGAGTTATGCTGAATTTAGAGTGGATTTTCTTGTTTGGGATTATTGAAGCTGTTTTGTTTACATGAAAAAATATTTAACAATTTAATGGAAAACAGAAGGTAAATTTTAATGTATTTAGTAGGAAAAAGCATGTGTTGGGGATATTGTTTCCACTGGTACTGGTTCTGATGTGGTGGCTGACTATAGCCGGGCGGTCGCTGGGGCGGAGGATTCTGCTATTGTTGACCCCAGCCTGTGTTCTGATTATCTCACCATGTCGAGTTCTGGTATTGTTGATACTGGTTTGACCCTCTGTTTTGAGCGACATCACTCACCTTGCTTTTATAAGGTTCGACTGAAGGTCTCGGGCATTCTCCCAGGATGTGGTTGTTACCACAATCACCGCATGCCGGATGGTTCGTTTTATGGACTTTAGATGCGCCCTTGAGATTCAGTTCATTGATCTTTTTGGATACTGCATCCAACTGGGCCATAATCATGGTAGTAGCATCAATACTATGCATACCTCATTTTTGGGTCCCCTGCTTGGAATTCCATTTGAAGTTGTTGGAAGACATATCTTCTAGCAGTTCGAAAAGTTTTTCGGGAGATTTTCGCATTATAGTACCTCCAACAGCTACATCCAAAATAGACATTGCATTTTTTGTCATTTCTCCATAGAAGGTTTTGAATTTCATCCAGATTGGAAGTCCGTGGTGTGGGAATTTATGTATCATTTCTTTGAAATGTTCCCAGGATTCGTACAACGACTCTGAGTCGTGCTATTGAATGTTGTGGATCTCATTCTGTAGGGTTACCGTCTTTGAAGGTGGAAAATATTTGGACAGAAATGACTGGGCTAGCTCCTCCCAAGTGAGGATGGATCTTTGTGGCAGCCCTATGATCCAGTCTTTCACCTTGTCCCATAGAGAGAAAGGGAACATGCGAAGATGAATGGTGTCCTCAGAAACGCCATGGTACCTGAATGTATCGCAGATCTCCAAAAAATTGGAGAGATGGGCGTTCGGGTCTTCACTAGACAGGCCATCGAATTGTACAATGTTCTAGATTAGCTACATGATAGAAGGCTTGATCTCGAAGTGTTGGGCCTGTACCGGAGGAAAAAAGATGCTTGTATTAGCTCTCTGGATCGATGACAGGCCGTACACCATCAGAGTACGACGTAGAGGTGGTTGTTGAGAAGGGAGAATCGACTGGTACTTTTGGGCCTACTGGGCATAGAATGGCCCCTGACATTGGTTGAAATATGGCATCCACTCTAGTTGGAATTTTTGGAGCGGCGGCATGCCATATGATGGAGCGAGAGGGGCTTGCTGGTTTTGGTTGTCATCCGGAACCAACAGCTGTCCACCTCCTTGGACAGCAGCCGAATTTCCTTTCTTGTTCTGAGTCGTGGTGTTGTTTTGATTTTTTTCAGCCATGACTGCTCGTTGGAGCCTCAAAAACGTCTGTTCGATCTCCGGGTCAGTTGGGAAAAACCCTGATGACAAAGTGCTCTTGGAACGTGTCAGGTGGCCGCTCATACACCTACAGATGTGCACAAAACAAAACAAACTATGAAGCGTAAATGCGGATAATAAAAGATAAATAGAAATGTGATTAGGAATGAAATTTTTGGGGGATTTTTAATTTTTATTTTCACTTAATTAATTACTAACACAACAAAAGTTTAGCACATAAACTGCCAGTTCCCCGGCAACGGTGCCAAAAAACGGTCAGTCGTTTTACTAAAGGTATGTTATCGGTGCCCCAAATTGATATTACCCTCTCTTAATCTTAGTATATTACAAATTCAGGGTCAATCCACATGGAAATTGGTTAGTGCGTGAATTCAATTGAGTTTAGAATTAATTCCATGAGTTATGATGAATTTACAGTGGATTTTCTTATTTGGGATTATTGAATCTATTTTTCTTACCTGAAATAATATTTAAAAATTTAAGAGAAAACAACAAGTGAGTTTTAGATGTATTTAGCGGGAAAAAGAGCATGTTGGGGATGTGGTCATTATGGAATTTTAATGCAGATTCCTTATATTTTTGTGTTGTTCATGATAATTCAACATTCAGGATCTCGATTATGACAAGATTCCCTTGGTCCAATTAATTTTGTCTTGGAATTAAGGAAATTTGACTCCTTGGTCTAGTAGTCAGTGTTTCCCAATTCATACATTTAGTTTAGTCCATTTTTGAATTGATGAACACCTTCAATGGTTATGAAGATGTTTCATCGTTATTCTTCTTTTAGATCCCTGATAATTCTATCCCAGAACCAATTCCAAATTCCCAGTAGTAGTTAACAAAGGTTTAAGAAGAATAAGAAGAATTTAAAAATAACAAACACAACCTTACTAACCAAACCAACATACAATCTTCCTTCATGATCCACAACCCTAACAGAAGGTATTTTTAGTTACACATATATGACATAATGAAAATAAAACCTTCGATACCTGAAGTGGTCATAGGGTAAGCTTTAAAGAGAGGTGTTGGATGGTAGAATGGCGGAGTAGTGGCACAATGCTGGCTTGGGAGGAATGAAAGAGGAAGTTCCCCCCTCCTCAAGTGTTCTGGCTCTCTTTGGTACAAAGGGCAAGGACTATATTTATCGAAAAATAAAGAACACAACGTGTATAAAAGTACACGTTGTGTAGTCTTTTCAAATCGCTTTTGCCGCAAATTTTCTTCGGTAGGTGGAAAGTCATGCTATCTTTGACTCACACGGCGTTGGTGGCCAGTTTTTGGCTATTAAACGGTGTGTAGTGCCCCTACACACAACATGTAATCCCTAGAATGTGCAACCAACCGCATCTAGAAGTTGGTACATGACGTGTATTGGCAATCCACACGGCGTGTAGTCTCTGGCTAGTGACTTGGGCATGTACTCCCCCTTTTGATCTGTGTCTCCATCTGAATGTACACGGCGTGTATAAAAGTGTAGGCCGTGTAGTTGCAAAATTTCCACAGACTTCCCTTGATTTGTGTATCATTGTCAGAAACTAACTGAGAATAAACAGAATCACCAAAATCAAAGAATATGTTCATGAAACATCAGATATTTGCTGAAAACATGTTTTTATTTTCAATAATATATATGAAAATGTATACATAAATCGGGTGCATCAAACTCCCCCACACTTAGTCATTTTCTTTCCCTCAAGAAAAATCTCAACATCTAATTAAAAGAGTATAAAATTTTAAAAGGAAGGCATTCAATTAATCAAAAAGTATAATGATACAGTTATTGAGGAAAATTCTAAAAGGAAAAAACAAATTTAATTCATAAGATAGTTCAATCATGCATCATATATAATTCAATTAACTACTTACATCATCTTTTAACACAAGTTTCAACCTTACAAATATAAGCAAGCCACTTGATGATTTACCTTACCAACAATACACTCAACACTCAAGATGTTTTTAAACATGGTTATGCTCAATCAAAGTCATATACACTCTATCCATAGGTTTCAAGAATTCTATTTCTCCACATTATAATTTTTTTTTACAAAAATCATGAGGACTTTTCAAATAGGATCAGATGGTTCTGTGGCTAACGATTGGTATGTAAAGATGTGAAAAATAACTATGAGGATTGAAAAAGGAGGATAAATTCTTAAATAACAATGCATGATATTCAAAGTTAAACTCAATGTAAGAAATTCCTCAACATGATTTATCAAAAGATCTCATCACCACCATCTCCTTTAGCTAAGTAAGAGTCACAAACCAACAAATGTGTATAAGGCCCCTTTGTTTGTACCATTTTTATAAAAAAACACAGATATATATATATAATTATTATAGAAAACATTATAATAATTATTATTAACAACTAAAATAAAAATAGATATATGTTGATATATACATATTTTATTACAAATAAAACTATACACGACGTGTATCGGGAAATACACGTCGTGTGTTTTAAAATTGGAAAATGATAAGTACAACCTTTGGTCCGGTGCATGGGGTGAGGTTCGAACCGGCGATCAGCCATTTCAAACAGAAAACCTCATCCACGAGAGTGAAGGTTGTACTAATATAGATATTTATTTATTTATATACAATTTAATATTTACATCCTATACACACGAAAAGAATAAAAAGCATGGCATGTGGTTTTTAATTATAAAAGAAGGGGATAAATCATGGAGTTTCGCCGAGTTCAAACCCGGGTCTTTTGGATCCAGGGCTGAGACTTTACCAATCCTCCAACTTCATCTGCATGAGTTTATATTATACGAAAATGTTTTTAAATTAGTAAAGAAAATAATGGCACACACGAAGTATACCTAAAGACACGCCATGTGGTTTTATTAAAAGGGTAAATGATAGAAATGGTGCGGTTTCCAGGAATCGAACACGGGCTTTTTGGAATCGGCTTATGATCATGGCCAACCAATCCATCCCCACCATGTGTTTTCTTATAAGAAAATATATATATCAATATAAATCACTACACATGCTGTGTAAGAAAAGGAGGAACCCCTTGCTGAAGGTAGGTCGGGAGGATTCGAACCGAGGATGGCTCAGATAAACTCTAGTGACTTTACCATCTGCACCGACATCATCCCTGGTTATTGATTAGTTACTCTATAGATTTACACTGTTATGATTTATAAATTAAAAATATAATTACACGCCGTTTATATAAGTGGGACACAGTGTGTAACCTCTGGGTTGCCTCCCAGGAAGCGCCTTTGTTTGAGGTCCTTGGCTAGACCTTCTTACCTTGACTTACCTGATATTTATGGTGGATAATGGTCCCAATAGTAGCCGCCCAGGCCTTATAGGAACTGCATGTTTTCTGGCTATTCTCCAATAGGATTTTCTAGAATGATAAAGTGATTAGAAATAAAGGTACATACCAGATCATCCATCAAGAGATCATCCATAGTTGCTATCACAAAACAGTCCTCATGACTGGGCAACGATGCTTGTTTGATGGCCTTTATAACATTGTAGGAGACTCTTTCATCCCCTACTCGGAAAATGAACTCTCCCTAGTGCACATCAATCAATACCTTCCCTATGGCCAAGAAAGGTCTCCCCAATATAATAGGTGCCTCCTGAGCATCCTCCTTGTATAGGATAATTAAATATGTTGGGTGGATTAATCGTCCCACCTTCATTAGAACATCCTCCAGTAGCCCTTTTGGATATTTATTGGATCTCTCAGCATGTTGAAGGGTGACTGGGGTAGGCTTCAGATTGTGGAGTCCATGCTTTTGGAAAACTCTGAATGGCATGAGGTTGACACTGGCTCTTAAGTCGCATAGAGATTTTCCAAATTCACAGGGTCTAATTGTACAAGGGATAGTAAAACTACCTAGATCGTGGAGTTTCATAGGAATAGAATGTTTTATGACCATCGAGCACTCCTTTTTCAATGCTATGGTTTCCAAATACTCCATCTTTTTCTTATTCGAGAGGATTTCCTTCATGAAATTTTCATATGTGGGAATTTGAGTTAGTGCCTCTGCAAATGGGATGTTGATGTGTAGCTTTCTGAATACCTCCATGAATTTTCTAAACTGGTGATCCATCTTCCTTTGCTTTATTCTCTCTATAAAAGGTAATGCGGGCACAAATGGTTTGACTACCTCTTTTCCTTCGCTTGGTAGATCCACTGGTGATGGATTTTTGGATGAAGAGGGGTCTGAAACCATACCTTTGTTGTCAACAGGGAGTATAGGCGTAGTTGAGTATGTTGGTTCTTTCTGGTGAAGACTCTTTCCACTTCATAATGTGATGGCATGGGTCTCCTCTCTTGGGATCTTCTCGGTGTCGCTTGGAAGTGTACTGGGATGTCCCCCAGAGATCTGGTTTACAAACTAACGGATTTGGTTCTCGAGGCCTCTAATAGAAGACTCCCGGTTCTGAAATCTGGTCTCAATAGTTGATAAGAATTTCGTTAGAAGATACTCTAACATTGATGTATTCTTTTACTGAGGCGGTTTTTGAGCTGGTGGCTGCCGCGACGACTGTGGGTGAGGGTTTGGATACCCTTGGTACTAGTAAGGGCCCTGTTGGGGTTGTTGCTGCTACCGGTACTGGTTTTGATATGGTGGCTGACTATAGCCAGGAGGTCGCTGGGGCGGAGGATTCTGCTGTTGTTGGCCCCAGCCTGTGTTCTAATTATCTCACCATGCAGGTTTCTGGTATTGTTGATACTGGTTTGACCCTCTGTTTTGAGCAACATCGCTCACCTCGCTTGTCGAAGGGTTGACTAAAGGTCCCATGAAATCTCCTAGTATGTGGTTGTTACCATATTCACCGCATGCTAGATGGTTCGCCGCATGGACTTGAGATGCACCCTTAAGATTATGTGCGTCAATATTTTTGGATACTACATCCAACTAGGAAATAAGCATGGTAGTATCATCAATACTATGCATACCTCATTTTTGGGTCCCCAGCTCAGAATTCCACTGGAAGCTGTTGGAAGAAATATCTTCCAGCAGTTCGAAAAGTTCTTCGGGGGATTTTCGCATTATCGTACCTCCAGCAGCTGCATCCACCACAAAATTTTAATTTGTTGTTAGTCCTCTATAGAAGGTCTTGAATTTCATCCATAGTGGAAGTCCGTGGTGTGGGAATTTATGTAGCATTTACTTGAAACGTTCCCAGGATTCGTACAATGACTCTGAGTCGTGCTATTTAAAGTTGTTGATCTCATTCTGTAGGGTTACCGTCTTTGAAGGTAGAAAATATTTGGATAGAAATGACTGGCCTAGCTCCTCCCAGGTGAGGATGGATCATTGTGGTAGCCCTATGATTCATAATTTCACCTTGTCCCATAGAGAGAAAGGGAACATGCGATGACGAATGACATCCTCAGAAACTCCATGGTACCTGAATGTATCACCGATCTCTAAAAAATTGGAGAGATGGGTGTTAGGGTCTTCACTGGGAAGGCCACTGAATTGTACATTGTTCTGGATCCACTACATGATAGCAGGCTTGATCTCGAAGCTCTGGGATTGTACCAGAGGACAAACGATGCCCATATCAGCTCCGTGGATCAATGGTAGGCCGTAATCCATGAGAGTAAGATGTGGAGGTGGCTACTGGGAAGGGAGAATCAGCAGGTACTTTTGGTCATTCGGGGTGTAGTATGGACCCTCACATTGGTTGAAATATGGAATCTAATCTGGTTGGAATTGTTGGAGCTGCAGTAGGCCATATGGTGGACAAAGAGGGTCTTACTGGTTCCAGTTGTCATCCAGACCTAACTGCTGTCCAGCTCCTCGGACAGCAGCCGGATATCCTTTCCTGTTCTGAGCTGTGGTGTTATTTTGATTTTTTTTAGCCATGAGTGTTTTTTGGCACCTCAAAAACGTTAGTTTGATCTCCAGGTTAGTTGGGAAAGACCTTGATGACAAAGTGCTCTTGGAATGTGTTAGGTGGCCGCTCATACACCTATGGACGTACACAATACAAAACAAACTATCAAGCGTAAATGTGGAAAATAAAAGATAAATATAAATGGGATTAGGAATGAAATTTTTGGGGAATTTTTAATTTTTATTTTCACTTAATTTATTACCAACGAAACTAAATTTTATCACTTAAACTGTCAGTTCCCCAAAAACGGTGCCAAAATTTGGTCGGTCATTTTTCCAAAGGTATTTTATCGATGCCCCAAATTGATATTACCCACTATTAAACTTATTATATTACAATTTCAGGGTAGATATACAGGGAAGTTGGTATGTTCATGAATTCAATTGTGTTTAGAATTAATTCCGTGAGTTATGCTGAATTTAGAGTGGTTTTTCTTGTTTAGGATTATTGAAGTTGTTTTGTTTACATGAAATAATATTTAAAAATTTAAGAGAAAACAAAACGTGAATTTTTGATGTATTTAGTAGGAAAAAGGGCGTGTTGGGGTTGTGGTGATTATGGAATTTTAATGCAGATTCTTTATATGGTTGTGTTGTTCATGATAATTCAACATTCAGGATCTCGATTATGACAATATTCCCTTGGTCCGGTTAATTTTATCTTGGAATTAAGGAAATTTGACTCCTTGGTCCGGTAGTCAGTGTTTCCCAATTATTACTTTCTGTTTAGTCCATTTTTGAATTGATGAACACCTTCAATGGTTATGAAGCTGTTTCATCGTAATTCTTCTTTTAGATTCCTGAGATTTCTCTGCTTGGTCCTGTTCAGAATTCCCAATAGTAGTTAACAAAGGTTTAAGAAGAATAAGAAGAATTTAAAAAGAACAAACACAACCATACAAATCAAACCAACATCCATGAATCCTTCATCATCCACAACCCCAACAGAAGGGATGTTTAGTTAAATATATATGACATAATAAAAATTACTCCTTCGATACCCAAAGTGGTCATCGGGTAAGCTTCGAGGAGAGGTGTCAGATGGTGGAATGGCGGAGTAGTGGTACAACTGTGGCTCAGGAGGAATGGCAGCAGAAGTTACCCCCTCTTCATGTGTTCTGGCTCTCTTTGGTCTGGAGGCCAAGGGATCTAATTATAGAAAAATAAATTAAACGACATGTATAAAAGTACATGCCGTGTAGTCTTGTCAACTCTCTTTTGCCGCAGTTTTTCTTCGGTATGTGGACAACCACGCCGTCTATGACTCACACAGATTCGGTGGCTAGTACACAAAATGTAGCACCACAGAACATGGCATGTAATCCCTAGGAAGAGCCACCAACCGCATCTAGAATCTGGTACATGGAGTGTCTTGGCAATCCACACAATGTGTAGTCTCCAGCTGGTGACTTGGGCGTGTACTCCCCCTTTTTATTCATGTCCCCGTATGAATGTACATGGTGTGTATAAAAGTACACACCCAGTAGTAGAAAAATTTCCACAGACATCCCTTTATATGTGTATCTTTTTCAGAAACTTCCTGATAATAAACAGAATCACCAAAATCAATAAATATGTTCATGCAACATCATATATTTGCTGAAAACATATTTTCATTTTCAATTATATATATGAAAATGTATACACAAATTAGGTGTGTCAATATGTTTCTATCATATGATTCTAAACTGAACCATACATCCTCATTACCATATGATGTCCAACTACATGATCATCATCCTTGTTTTCATGACTTGAAACTGAAATGCATCCATGTTCCTCAACAGAGAGGTCCCTTCTGGAAGATGGGTTTGATATTTATTTAGACCAATGCACATACACTAATGTGCCTTATGTCATAGTGAAGTATCTTCAAGAGTTCTAGAATCTTTTAGAACAATCCATCACTCCAAATCACACTTTTTCATACCCCTCATTTGGATCCTCATTTGAATTCATGTATGAAGGCATTCCCTATTGACCTGTCTATGCCACTTTGTCTCACCTACCATCTTGGGCCTATATTCTAGAAGGCATTAGGGGACATTATGAAATATGAATCGTTTTTTGAATACGTTAAGTGGTCGAACCTCATTTATTAATCCCCATTTTAGGCTAGCAGTAAAGATAATATGTTTTAAACACCATCAACAATTATCCTATGGCAACATGAAATCCCCCCTTTGTTCCAAATTCATGACATTTCAATTCATAAATTTCATTTCACTTTGTTTATCTTGACTCCAACCCCATAACGTTATCCCATTCGTGCACTAGAGTATGTTGGGAGAGGCAAATTGGTTGTTTTGAGATCCATATTTACTAGTCACAACCCCTCTCACCTGGAACACACTAGGTGGTCAGTCAAAAATAAAAGACCCTAAATATTATAAGTATATTCAGCACTCTCATGGGAATTGAATAAATATGTGATTGTACCTTGTTTCTATCACCGGGTGTGACCCACATGACCTTAGGTATTTTTCATTGGTGTATTTATATATATGGATAATGTTCGATAATTAAAATAAGAAAGAATGTGTCTTGGTACAAAATTAAAATAATAAGTATTCTTCATAAGTTTGAAAAAACAATCCCCCTATGGATATACACCTTTGATGGAACACTTCAACTCCTCCACCTTCTAGAATGTGGCCTATATGTAATGTTGTTTCCGGCCAAGATATCCCTCTATATCAATAGATTCAAATCATAGCTCATAAACCCTAACCATCATTCAGTCGCACTCAGATCAAAGATCATCCACTTGAAGGATTTATTGTTTTTGTTGATCTTGGCCCTCCACCAGTTGGGCCTTCAATCATATAATATGTATTTATTGATTGTTGAAAAATGTGGAATCAATATTTTACTATTCATCTATGTAATGGATCTCTTTTTTAGACACTTGAAGCTTTTAGATATTTACATATTAATCATGGAACTAGGTGGAATCTAAATGTTGACTACTTTCCCACGTCATCTTAGAATGTTAGTCACAGATATACACATGAAGATTATGAGAATATACCCTCAAGAACACAAGTAGCATAACCAAAAGTGACGTGACCCCATTCAGCCCACCCATTGTGCTTCCGGGGCCTCAATAAAACACATGATGAATTTCCATTCCCTTCACCAAGTCACATGACTTTTCTCGGTTTCATCAGGATCAATGTTATCTATCTCTTCATGGCCCATAGGTTCATATTCTAGAAACAATTCTATAAGTCTAGTGGTAGGGTCCTCCATCAGTATTCTCTATAAAAGACTAGGATCTATGACACGGGGATGAGAATTTCCAATTTTGTTTCTTCAACAGCCTCACCATTTCCATATTTGACTTCTTCCCCACCGGTGGATTTATCAGCAGAAAAGGAGTCCCACTCATCTATTCCAATGCCAAATTATCTTTAGTGAACATCTCCTGATAGGGTGATGTAGTCATAAAAAGAGGTCCCACATATGTACTAAATACATCTGCTTTCCGAGTATATAGTATCACAATAACTGCGTGGAATAGAAAACTAAGTCATCCTGATCATCAGATAATAGATATAGGTTTGTAATGTTAGAAACTTTTGATAGATCAGTGCTACTTGATCAAGTTCTTGAGTCGCCACATGAACATCCACCACTGGGGATCCGTTGATGCATTTTAAATCGATTATTGACACTATATCAGCATGGAAAATTGTAGAATCTTAGGATTCCAAGTCTGTTGATTTTTACTACTGGTTTGGCCAACCACTGGCCTCCTCGGCCACTTCCAACTCATTTCTGGGATTAGCATCAGATGTAGGCTCAATGGAATGTCCCTCAAAATCCATTAACATGTTCTCACCCCCTACATTAGGAGCCCCTTGATAAAAAATGATGTCCTCCTATAAAAAATATTACAGTTAGTGGATTTGTGTTCTGAAAAGGGAATGGACCAAGGGAGATATTAGGTAAAACATACTAAGAGATGTTAGGAAAGACCTTCGTCAGAGCCCTCAATCTCACCGCTCTCCTAGGGGATTCCCATAAATACTAGAGTTCCTTTGGGTTCCCCACTATCAAGATCATCATCTTCCTTCAATTCATGTTATTCATTCTCTTCTTCCATAGCATCTCATCATTATTATTCTTCATATTAATCTTAATCTTCTCCATCCCCATGGTTGTACTCAGGTGAAATATAATTTAAATCATTCCCCTAATCGATCATCACATTCACTAAGAGATGTAGTTCATTGTATTTCCCCCACTAGCATGCATAGGAATCCATGGACATCATGTACACATGACTCCCATAAAATTAATCCATATCCTCTACCTGGATATGTCTAATTTATGGCATTCTGAGACCAGGGCACGTTAGTCTCTTCCACATATCTTAAGTTGATAATTACTGATCGTACCAAGATTCACAGTTGTATTTCACCATAATACCAATGTATTAAACTAGTTTTGTATTGAAAGTTAAAAGTATAATAACAATTTTAACTCCATATTTTATTCAATTATTTTGTTTTTAACACTTTTAAAATGGTAAATGTTACTTATTTTGATAATTATATTGTAGGTGGAGGTGATTTGAAGGACCCATGATGAAGTCCAAGAAAGAAGTGCCAATATACACATGATCCAAGAATACCACTGGACTAAAATGCATGTTTATACTTAACCGTGCATTCAAATGGGCTAAAACATTCTAGGACTGTATGAAATATCATTATCATGATTTCATATGAAGAACCAGATGCCCAATTCATTCATTAAGAGGCCCATAGAAACATATCTATCCAATAAATTGGATCTTCATGGGGTCAAAAAATTGCCTCTGTATTTCGACAATATATCTTTTTATATTTCATAACCAGAGTCCAAATTTGACATGGAGGTAGAAAATGTTTTGGTAAATAGAATTATAGTTTTGTGTAATGCGTGTTATGACTTTCTAGCCATCCAAAACCATGGACCAATCAGATTATCGAAATCAGGGTGCCCAAAACCACCTCTTACTTTTCCTATAAATTGGCACCCTGGGGACCCCATTTGTGAGTTTGAACTAGAGGCAAGGTTCTACAATTTTGGAGTCCCAAAGTGGTGTTTTAAAAATCTCAAGAAGTCCCGGAGGCTATTGGATGTTCTACTACAACATCTTCTTCTTCCTCGCCTCCTAGGGATTTCGAAACACCTTGTGATAACCCGAGGAGGAATGTGATATAAATCCCAAGCTTCATGTTTGTAATATTTGAATGATATTTTTAATTCCAGTTTGTTTTGTTGTTTTTCATTATCATATATTCTTATTTTATTGAGTTATGTACAAGTATTCATGCTCAACTCATATGATCATGTTTGGGGGTACCAATTCTTGTGATCTTTCACGCACTGTTCACCACATTTTTCCCCCTTCGAATTGTGGTGTTTGTGTTGTTCATATTGGTAAATTGAACTCACATAAGAACTATCAAGGTCATGTAAATTTATGTCATGGTTTCACAAATAAATAACATACAAAACCAGAAAACTCATCGTGTTCTTCGTGTGTTTCCTTGGTGAGTTTCAGTTATGATGTCGAAGACAAATCAACCAATAATCGGCAGTGTTTGGTGAATCATTGTTTGTTTTCGACTGAACCCTACTAGGTATCAAAGTATAAACTCAGTAATATTCAGGTTCTTGGTGTTAAAAACTAGGTATTTAACGATCATAACCCTATATCATGAAGTGATCAAGGATGAACATCCTGAGCGTACCCCGGGTTGATTACACTTAATTAATTTTGTTCATTTCTACTTTGTTTTATCGCTTTCATTTTCTATTTTAATATTTAATCATCAAACCCACATGTTTTAAAAATCATCTTTACACTTCTAATTTAATAATAAAAAACCTCTTTTTAAATTAATGATCTAAGGCTCCGTCGAGAGATGACATAGGGTTGGTGCTATACTACCGAAATTCTAGTCAAAATTAGACAACAAATTTGACGTGCTCGACAACGTAATCAAATTTTGGCTCTGTTTCCAGGTAGTCAAGATCATTTAATTTCATTATTTAATTTTATTTGTTTAATTATTTTAATTCATAATTAATACTTCTTTCAATACCCCACCCCCATTTGATTGTTTTTGTTTTGAGTTTTTGTCTTTAATTTTGGTTTTTTGGTGTTCTCTTTCTCTCTCTCTCTCTATTTCTTCTTCTTCTTCTTCTCCATATGTCTCTCTATAATTCTGTATTTTAACATTATATTCTATTTTCACCATTATTATGTGATTTTATCCATATTAAAAAAATCAAACTTAACAACATATTTTCATGATCCAATATGGTAAAGAAACACTACTTGAATTTGACCCGGAAATTGAAAAGTCACTTCACACAGAAATAAAGGAATCTAGAGATGGTCAATCAAGTAACAATGAGGAACCAATTTTGGAACCTCAAGTGGTCCTAACCCAATCAATAATTGAAACCAATCTATTCCAGGAAAACATGTCTGCAAATAATCGAACATTAAAATAACTAACCACCCCTAAGGTGGAGTATCAACCTGCGTACATCCAATATCCCGAAGAAGCATCCAAATTTGAGTGGAGATCAGGTCGCATCCACCTTATTCCTAAATTCCATGGTATTCTCAGGGAGGAACCTCATAATCACCTTAAGGATTTTCACATAGTGTGCTCCACCATGAAACCCCAAAATGTGTTTGAAGACTTAATAATGTTTAGGGCTTTCCCTTTCACCCTTGATGGTGTAGCCAAAGACAGACTATAGTATCTGCCTACCACAATTGGGGGATGGAATGAACTTAAACAAATCATTCAAGATAAGTTCTTCCCTGCCTTCTGAAATGCTTCAATAAGAAATGAAATATGTGGAATTAAGAAATCACAAGTAGAGACCCTTCATGAATACTGGGAGAGATTCAAGAGACTTTTCTCAAGTTTCCCCCACCACAAAATGAGTGAACAAATATTAATCCAATACTTCTATGAGGGGCTTGACCCCATGTATAATGGAATGATAGATAATGCAGTTGTTGGTGCACTAGTTGATAAAACTCCTTTTTCCTCTCATGACTTAATATCCATCATGGCTCAAAATGGACAACAATTTGGTACACAAGCAATTGCACCAACCCGAGGAGTCCATGACGTAAGTCTTTCATCCCTATAACAAAAGGTAGATAACAAACTTGATGAGATGCATACCC
The DNA here is from genome assembly GCA_963277665.1 of Viscum album. Taxonomy (NCBI): domain Eukaryota; kingdom Viridiplantae; phylum Streptophyta; class Magnoliopsida; order Santalales; family Viscaceae; genus Viscum; species Viscum album. The sequence continues at coordinate 522,455,574 of OY728141.1, forward strand.
TTTTAAGGCAATTATCTCAAGCACATTGTAACTCACAATCTCCTCCTGTTCCATTACATTGTGGTATTTGTCCTGTAAATACTCATTTTTTTGACCAGTACCCACAACATCAAGATTCACCTGAGTCTTGTGCAGCCATGTTCCCAGGGCGTCCATTCCAACAAGCACCTCCCTTAATGTAGGAACAATTCAGGCCAAATCCGAACCATGGGTGGAAAACACAACCCTAGTACCAACAAGGAAGAAACTCAAGATACCCCATGTATAATTGGTATCCACAAGGACAAGGTATGCAACCATCTTATCCTTCAAATTCACAAAACAATCATCCTCCTCCTCCCAAATATGATACAAGCCTCGAGGATATGATTAAGAAAATGGAAACCCAAAACCAAAAATTCCAACAAACCACACAATAATAAATTCAAGACCTATGAACTCAATTGGGACAATTGGTGATCACCATCGGTGAACTTAAGATGCATGGTTCTGGAAAACTACCATCCCAACATATTTCCAATCCTAATGACAAAGGTAATGTATGTGCAGTTACACTTAGTAGTGGTAAAGAAGTCTCTCCTTCTACTGATTCAATATAATTGTTATATCCCCCTCTATAAAAATCTCATTCCTAGCCCTCAAAATTTTCAAGTAATGAAATACAAGATAAAAAAGGTAATCGAGTTATCATTGATGATTCAAATGGTCAATCTGTTCCTCTTCCTTTTCCCCAATGACTCCTTAAATATAATCAAAATTACGATAATGACATTGATAAAGAAATAATGGATACATTTAAAAAGATACAAGTTAACATTCCTTTATTGGATGTAGTTAAACAAATCCCTCAATATGCCAAATTTCTTAAAGAGCATTGCACCCATATAAGGAGACTGAAGGAGAATGAGAGAGTCAACTTGGGGAGGAATGTCCCAGTCTTGATTCTACCATCAATGTGAACCAAATGAATTGATACAGGTACATTCACGATACCTTCTACCATAGGGGAGACCTTCTTTTCTGATGCTATGCTAGATTTAGGTGCTTCCATTAATGTAACGCCTTACTCCCTGTGTACTTATCTGTAGGTTGGACAGCTTCAACCAACCGGAATTGTTGTGAAACTTTCCAACCGGAGTAAAACACATCCAAAAGGAGTGATTGAGGATGTCCTTGTCAGGGTAAAGAATCTCATCTTCGCCAATAATTTCTACGTTATTGAGATGGAAGATACACAAACCCATGAATACGCTCCTCTCTTACATGGGAGGCCATTCCTCAAAACAGAAAAGACAATCATCAACGTTAATAATGGTACGCTATCCATGGAGTTTGTTGGATAAAAGGTAAGTTTTAACATCCTTAAGGCTATGAAACACCTCGTTGAAGTACACTCCACTCTTCCTATCTATTCGATGGAAGTGATCTCAAATGATGCACACACACACAAATCTCTCATCAACCAATACTTTGATTCATTTTCCTATTCTTCGTCGATGGATGATTTGGGTTTTGATTCATATTTTGAGTGTTTTTTGGGTTCTAAAAAATGTAAATTATATGCTTTAATTGATGAGTGTGTTCATTCTGAAGTATCCATGACCGTCGATGATTCTGCAAATATCATTTCAATGGATTCTCTATCCTTAGAGAATAAACATGAGAAAATAGACAGTTTCATAGACCTCACTCTCCTTAATTACCCTTTCTCGGTCCAATAACCCTCGAAATTAGAATTAAAACCACTTCCATATAATTAAAAATATTCCTATCTTGAGGGTATTGAGCAATTTCCCATCATTAATGCTAATAACCTCTATCAACAATAAGAATCGAAACTGCTCAACATTATAGGAGAGTGTAAAAAGGAAATAGGATGGACATTGGCTGATATTCCCCGGATTATCCCTTCTATTATTATACACCATATACTTTTGGACGATGAGTCTAATCCCATAAGTCAAAATCAATGCTGTTTGAATCCCACTCTCCTTGAAGTGGTAAAATTAGATGTCAGTAAATTACATACTACTGGGATCATTTATCCTATATCTGATTGTAAATGGGTTAGCCTAGTGAATATTGGTCTTAAAAAAGGATTATAAGTTATGTCAATTGAAAGGAATGAATTGGTTCCAACACGAGTTCAAAACAATTGGCAAGTCTGTATTGACTACCATCGACTAAATCAATCCATGCAGAAGGACCAGTTTCATCTACCTTTCATTGAACAAATGATAGAAATATTGGCTGGTAAGTCCCATTATTGTTTCCTTGATGGCCATTTAGGTTATTTTCATATCCATATAGCCTTATAGGATCAAGAAAAGACAACATTTACCTATCCATTTTGTAAATATTCATATTGAAGGATGCTATTTGGTCTTTGTAATTCTCCAGGTACTTTTCGGCGTTGTATGTTGAGTATATTTTTTGAGTTCTCAGAGAACTGCATGGAAGTTTTTATGGATAATTTCATGTTTTATGGAACATCCATTGATGATTGTTTTGCTCACCTAGCTTCTATCCTCCGTCATTGCATAGAAAAAGATCTTGTATAAAATTATGAGAAATTTCATTTCAGGCTTGAACGAGGGACAATTCTTGAGAATGTTATATAAAAAGAGGGAATTCAAGTGGATAAATCAAAAAATGAATTAATTTAAACCCTTCCCTATCCAAATTGTGTTCGTGAGGTGCGATCTTTCTTAGGTCATTTCGGTTTTTTCCGCCGATTCATTAAAGGCTTCAGTAAGATCACACTTCCCATGTCCTAGTTATTACAAAAGGATTCTAAGTTTGTGAGTGATAAAAATTGTGATGATTCTCTCAATTCACTAAAAAAGATTCTCACATCACCTCCCATCATCGACCCACCATGGTGGGATCTCCCCTTTGAACATATGTGTGATGCCTCTAAATTTACAGTTGGGGCTGTTTTATCAAAAATGGTTGAGAAGGATCCTCATGTCATTGTGTATGCCTCACGTACCCTTGACCCTACCCAGGAAAACTATACAACCACTGAAAAAGAGGTTCTTTCTATTGTGTTTTCCGAAAATTCCGTTCATATCTTATTGGGTAAAAAATAATTATTTTCTCTGATCATGTTGCCCTTCATTTTCTCCTAAAGAAATCTAAAGCTAAACCCTGCCTCATTCATTGGATGCTCCTCCTCCAAGAGTTTGAACTTGATATTAGAGATAAGAGAGGAGTGGAAAATGTGGTAGCTTACCACATTAGTAGGATTTACCCACCATTGGACAATCATGTTGACTCACCCCTCCCCATTGGAGATTTCTTCCCTCATGAGAACCATTGTAATTTTGTGGACCTTAACCCCTAGTATGTAGACATTGAGAATTTTATAAAAACATCTAGCATCCCCACTGATTTCAGCACTTCACAATCCCAGAGACTTATGCAGGATTCTAGGTCGTACATTTGGGATGACCGAAATTTTTGGAGAATTTGTGGTGACCAAGTAGTTCATTGTTGTATCCCTAACCATGTGTTCACCTCTGTTTTGACATTCTACCATACTTTGGCCTCTGGGGGCCACTTTGGATTTCAACATACATCTAGAAAGATGATTGACTTAGGACTTTATTGGCCAACATTTAATAGAGATTCTCATCAGTTTTTACGTCATGTAGTCATTGTTATTTCATAGGGAATATCTCCAAGAAGAATGAAATGCCCCAACAGCCCATGTTATTCTGTGAAATTTTTAATGCATGGGGAAATGAATGAATGGGGAATTTTCCAAATTCATTTTCCCTTTTCTACATATTATTTCCTATTGACTATGTATCTAAGTGGGTGGAAGAGAAAGCCACTAGGACTGATGACTCTCAAGTGGTAGCTGATTTTGTGAGGTGCCAAATTTTCAGTAGGTTTGGTTTACCTAGATTCATCATTAGTGATCAGGGTTCAAATTTTTTCAATCACAAAATGAAAAATTTTCCTCGTAATTATGGGGTTTTCCATAAATACTCTACATAAAATCACCCCCAAACTAACCGACAAGAAGAAATCTCAAATTGGGAATTTAAGATAATCTTGGAAAATACGGTACAACCCAATAGAAAAGATTAGAGTTTGCGCTGGGATGATTCACTTTGGGCATACCGTACAACTTTTAAAACCACAATCAGAATGTAACCATATAGAATTGTGTTTGTAAAGGCTTGTCACCTCCCTATGGAGGAAGAACACCGGGTATATTGCGTTGTTAAATAATGTAATTTAAATATTTCATATTCAAGTGAGCATAGAAAGCTGTATATTCAAGAGTTAGATGAAATTCGACGTGATTCATATGAGAACTCCAAAATTTATAAAGAGAAGAAAAAAATCTATCGATGATAGCATGATTCATCAGTGGATGTTCCATATTGGTGATAAGGTTATTATGTATAATTCTAGGAAAATGCTCCATCCAGGTAAGCTTTGTTCTCGATGGCTTGGTCTTTATACCATTATTGATGTTTACAAATTTTGGTGCTACACAAGTTTTGCATGCGAAAAGTGGAAAAAAGATTAATATCAATGGTAAGAGGCTTAAACAAATATACGAAGATTTTCCAAAGCATGTTATGGAGGAAATCCAACTCATAGCTGTCACATATGACACCACTTAGTAGGCTGTCTGTTCTCCCTACCTTTTATTTACTTGTCTATTTATTTAAAATAAATTTCATTGAATACAATGTAACATTAAGGTGTGGGAGAGGGTCATAGGGTGACATGTCATAGTTAGGATTAAAAAATAAGAAAAGAGTATAAATTTTTGATTTATGATTCCATATTTATAATTTTTTATATAAAAAATGATCTTAAAAGGAATATCCAAAATAATTTTTCATGCTTGAGTCGATTGTGTTGAAAAATCAACAGTTTTTTGAAAAATGTATTTTAAATGAATATTGATATAAAATCTTTTTCTATAATTTTTATTTTTAAGTCACTCTTATGTGTTTTATGGATTTTTGAAAACCATGCCTCATTAGAACTGACCAATATTTTAATCCCATTCATGAGAGACATTCTATTCCCTTTATTGCATATTCATTTTTAATCACTTTTTTTGAAAATATCAGGTCATGTAGTGAAACTAGAACATTCCTTGATTCTATATTAATCCATAAGATTCATGTATGCTACATTCATGATAGAGGAAATCATTCATTAAAAATCTCTCTGTACAGATATCCTCTATTTTTGGCCACCTTTATAGTTTATCATTCTTAAGCCTTAGAGACCAAGATATGCCTATTAGGTAGCCACATTAGAAGATAATTTATTCCTACCTAACCATTTATTTTATACATTCTTGTTTATTTTTAGCAAGTGTGTGTGAGAGGGTGTTTCCATGGTAATTCTAGGGAGATAATCATTATTATGGGTTGATATAAAGGGTGCCTACATTGTCCTTTGGAAATGGGTTCACAAGCCATATTACATAATTTATTTATACACGTTTCCCTCTTTATCTCCACAAAAACTAAAAAAATATAGTTCTTTACATTGAAAAAAAAACAGAACAAACGAAAAAAATGGAGAAAGAGGATGTTTACTCATTATTATTCATTGTTTGGTTGGGACCCACAAAAATGAACAATGGGGAGAGAGAGTTGGAGGTGATACACTTTGTGAGGTGTTGAGTGAGAAAATTCACTGATAACACTTGCCGAATTTTGACATGTTATGTACACAAGATATTAAACACTCCTCTTCAGCCTCATAATTTTATACATTAAATTCTACCAACCCTTGAACCTCAGAACAACCTATTGAAAGTCATCCTGAGTAGAGCACTAGTTTCTACCGTTAGAGAACATAGAATCATTACATGAATATGGTAATATCGCATGAACTATGAGAAAAGATCATAACTCCACTTTCATATGTTCCTTGAGAGAAGAGTGGAATTTTTTGGTGAGGTAGGTTGTGACATGTTGCATGGGTTAACAAATCAAGTTGAACAAATTTGAATGTGAGAAAAGAAAAATGATAGAAAATTTGATTCCATAAAAGAGACATGATGAAGTTCATTTCAAAAGAATATTGGATGTTTTCACACCATTCATTTATGAATGGGAAATGATTAAGATATTATACATTGCCCAGGAGTGCAAATTTTTAGGTGTGGGGGTGTGATCGTACCACAATTCACTGTTTAATTTCACCCTTATACCAATGTATTAAACTGGTTTTGTATTGAAACATAAAAGTATAATAATAAATTTTACTCCATGTTTGAATCAATTATTTTGTGTTTGACACTATTAAATAGGGAAATGATACTTATTTTGATAATTATATTGTAGGTGAAGGTGATTTGAAGGACCCATGATGTCGTCCAAGAAAGACGGGCCAATATGCACATGATCCATGAACACCAATGGACTAAAATGCATGTTTATACTTAACTGTGGTTTAGAATGGGATTAAAAGTTGTGATCCAGTCTAAAATTTCACTTTCTTCATTTCATATGAAGGAATAGTATCCCAATTCTTTCATTAAGAGGGCAATAAAAACTAATCTGTCCAATAAAGTGGATCTTCACTGGGTCAAAACATTGCCTATGTATTTCAAAAATATCACTTATTATATTCCATATACGGACTCCAAAGGTTCCATGGAGGTAGACACGTTGTCGGAAAACAACATTATAGTTTTTTACAAAATTATTTATGACTGTCTAACCAGCCAAAACCATGGATCAAGTGGATTATTAAAATCAGAGTACCTAAAACCATCGCCTACGTTGCCTATAAATTGGCACCTAGGGAACTGAAGGACCCCGGGGCACCCTGAGAGAGGAGGGGTGAATCCGGGTGACAACTTTTTATTTTAATGTGATGTATCTTGTTCTCACGTTGGTATGAACTTGTTGAACCTATATGATGAATATGATCAGAAAGCAAACATTCACATGCACAGAGAAGACACAACACTTTTTTACTTGGTTCACCACTAAGGGCTACGTCCAAGGATCATACGCCGACAATTTGTCGGTCATACCAAATTACACTAATATTCACTAGTTGTGGATTACAATTGTTCAGGCATAATCACTCTATCCCAGGCTCACTGCCTTTACAATGGTTCAGGGATAGCTCAATTCTTCCCTCGGGTCACTCCCATTGACTCCCCCTGCCTCACTGCCCTTAGTGATGCCACACTCAGTTTATAGACGTGAAGGTCTCTTCATCATTGCATTAGAATTTATCCTCTGTTTTATGTAGATGATCTGTTGAATTCTGACTCTCACATGAAGATGAATCTCACTTTACGCTGAGGGTACCATATTATCTTCCAACATTCGTGAAGCTTCAAAAGGATGGATGTACTTTAACAACCCTGGTGTGATTCTCCAAGATTCGGCACGCAAGTTTCAGGAAAGGCGCACAAGTCACTTGCATAGTACAAACTCGGCGCGCAGGTGACTCCAATAAACTTGCGCAACACTGCCTTTTTGAACTCCAAACTTGCGCGACTCAGCGCCTCTAAATCCCAAACCACTTTGGACGCGCAACCAACAGCCGACGCGCAACTTCTACTTGCGCGACCCATTAACCACTTGCGCGACTCAACCAATTGCGCGACGAGAGCTTGAAAAAACTATAAGTCTCGAACTTCATTACAAATGAGGATGGGTGGTCCTCTATTTATAAGATAACTGAACCCCCTGCGTGGTGGTGCGCAAGTCTTCCCTCGGCGCGTAGGTTCGGGCGCGCAGCTCATCCTCCCTAGCCTCTATCATTGTAACACCCTGAGATTTTATGAAAAGTATTATTTTTAATTTCATTAATGTTATGTGTTGTACGCTACACCAAAAGTATCTTGGACAACATTCATCCTTGACTTGCCTTTTATTACACGCAATCGCGACCTTCCTCGATAGCATGTGTAGTACGCAATAACGAGTTTCACTAAACAACAATATGCTATTAAAATATTATTAAAACTAGCCATTATGAATAGTAATAACCACTTTTTGAAATTTTGTAAATTTTATTTTTCAAAATGGACCTCATTTTTGGATTCGGAATATCGAAATTAGCTTAGGGTGAAATTTTGGTAATTTTCGGATAACATTCATATTTTGATGAATAGTAAAAATTACTAAATTTTAATTAAAAACAACTTTTTCAATCAAAATAATTAATAGTGCTAAATTATTAATTTGAGTGGTTTTAATGTATATTTAGAATATATTTTTACAATTTAATACAATGTTGGTCATTGGATGTAATTTACATTTAAACCATACATAAACAAGTGTCAATCTTTTGATAGTTATTATCTCTTAAGAACACGCTATTTATTTTGACGACGGGAATTAATTTTTAAATTAATTAATGCAAATGATATGTTTTTAATTTGGTAAAATAGACATCATTTTTTAGTTCATAATATCAAATATAGCTTAGGCCTAATTTTTGGTATTTTTCTGGAAACTTTCATTTTTTTGATGAATAGTGTAACCACTAAGTGGTAGTTAAAAAAATGAATTTCTCATAAAACATAATTTTACCGCTTCTGTGAGTGGAATTTCAAAAATCCGAGAGACACAGTTGATGTCAGTAAGTAAAATGTGGTTCAATGAGATGAAAATAATTTTTGGTGAATAGTAACTTTTTACTTTTTTTTTACCACGGTTAAAAGTAAATAGGATAATTAAGGGTAAAAATGATATTATTATTATCCTAACACATGTCCTAATTCTATTGGATAATATTAATTCGACCAAAAACAACATTAGGAATAAAATATGACCATTTAGGCCCACATATATTAGATTAGGACATTTAGTATTAATTTATTTAAAGAAGGGTTAAAATAGTTAAAATAAAAATTTAATAAGTATATAATTTTTAATATAGGGTTATACATAAGATAAATTCGACTATAAATATTATTTAGAAATCTAAAAAGATTTCCTACATAATGATATTTTATTTGTAATTTTTATACTTTAAATAATTTAATTTATTTCTGACACAAAGATGATGCAGTAATTATCTTATTAATGAAATATTGACATAATTGATGTTACAAATACCCAAATAAATATAAATTGAGAATTTTTAATAATTACACTAATTTTTTAGGTTAATATGACATGTTATTAGTGATTTAAATTACTTTTTTTGAACTAATCATTCTTATTTTTACAAAAATCAATTACTAAATAGTGTCAAAAATTACATAAAATAGTTTTTAAATCAAATATTATATTAGTAATTGTTATTTTATTCCAAAAAATCTATTGTTCGGCCAACTAACTTATATAAGGTTATATATATTAATAATAAACAACTTGGGATTAGTTTGGCCGCATATAGTAGGTTTATTAACCTTATAGTATAAGAACACAAGAAGACACGGTAAAAGTAAAATTATTTTACTTAATGTTAAATCTAAATGATAAGGTTAAAATAGGAACCTAAACTTGCCAAAATTATATTGGATGAGAGTATTTCGACCCATCCCCACCTTATCTTCGAAATAACTCAATTTGGAGCTATTAAAAAACCGAATATGACTTTATAATAAAATAATATTTTTAGTTATTCCAAAGGTTCCCCTCTCCTCCCTTATAAAAGGGCACCTCCTCCCACTCTTCCTCACACCGCTTTGTTCCTTAAAGCTCAGTCAACCCCTACAAAATTAACTTCTCCAATTCCCTAGAAACATCCTAGAGGTTATGGTCTTCCTCAAAGTCCAATTTTAGATCCCTAAAAGGAGATCTCAAAGAGGCACTTCAAAGAAGAGGTAATGTTCGTTACCGATTCTTTCAACTTTATTTCTTCTTCCACTTCTTCTTATTAGGTTGTTTCATTATGAAATAATAAAATCAGTATCACTCATATAATTATATGTTATTATAATTATGAAACAAGCCTATTTCACCATCTATCCATCCTACGGAAAACGAAATCATCGCGCGTGTGTACGTACGGAATACCGTCTCCACGCCGTGGTGTAATCTATTTTCCACCACCACCTTACTTGGATGGGTATAATGGTATAAATAATAACTATATATGATTATTGTAAACTGATATCGATTCGGAAATAGTTTACATACACTCCAATATAGTCACACGATCATGAGAACGATATCATCGCTCGTGCGTACGTACGGAGTACCGTCTCCACGACGCGATGAGATTAATTCTCCACGTTAACCATTCATGAATGATTATAACGTATATATAATAAGTAATCATTAAATATATGACATAATAATGATACTAGATTTATGTGTATATATATGTATGTCATCTACTTCCATTCAACTCAATAAGGAAACGAAAACAGCGTTCATGCGTACGTACGACCTACCGTCTCCATGAACTGTGTATTTCTTTCCATTTATTGATTTATTATATATATGTATATTCTGAATATATATTATATATAAATCATGTCTTATATTCTGGAATTAAGTAATCATGATCTAAGTAATCATATGAATAATTACAAGTCAAAACACGGATGACAAATGAAACAATTTTACCCAAAATGCTCTTTAACATGGAATTTACAAAAGAACGGGTAATATAAAGTCATAAGTGAACCATATATGATATCATAAAAATAATTATGATTCTGGAATAAGTCAATAAAATTATTTAAATCATTATACAGGAGGTTCGGACACTTACAAAGCAAATCAGACCTAAGGTAAGGGAAATATCACAATCTCATTCTTATCCGAGATTGTTTATTCTTTGGTATTTACAGGGGTGTATTTTATAATCCACATCCATGTTTACTCAATATATAATATTTATATCCTTCTAAAATAGTTTATATCAAATTTTACCCTTCAGTGATTTTTAGTAAAAGATATGAAAGGAATGTTTTGTTGCTTTTCGTACGAGGTACTTTTTGACTTTTCTGACATAAGTACGAGAAGAATGTTTTCTTTTAACTTATACGGCATGGATGGATTTTTAAAAAATTATTTCCAAGAAGATTCCCTTACAAGTTTTCATGTTTACTTTTAATCAACTTCTTTTAGTTTAAAATTCTATGACATGTTAAGAAAGGAAAAATGTTTTTTAAGTAGAAAGTATATTTTCCTCAAGAATGGAGTTCAAGTGTTTTATCAAAATTATTTTCCATCTAAGATAATAAAGGGTTATGTTTCTATCCCTATTATTACATTGATTTGATTATGTTGTGATGGAATTATTTTTATTAATTCCTTTATCTTATATGAATTGTTTTATGATGTCATGATGTTTAAGATTCCCATTTTTATTACATGGGTTATGCAATGATGTATGGTTTATGATTTTGTGGCACACATAAGAATGGTATCATTATGAGATGGGTGGGACCTATATCTCCCTCCAATGCATTGGGTAAAGATTTTATTTCTCCTGAGATAGACATGGCTGGAACAACAGGTTATACCGGTTCAGTGAAACAGGACTGAAACGAGGAGTGAACTCGGTTCAGAAATGGACTTTGTCCACTAAGATAGTCTTGGTAATGAGTTTTGACTAATAAAAAATGATTATATATGATTATGTGTGTATTCCACAAAGTTTCATGTTATATGTTATGAGTATTGGGATTACATTTCACTACTATGATTTATCCCAGGTTATGAAATTATGATCTCTTTTGCATGTTAAGATTTCCAAAAGTATGTTGTTATGAATATGATGTGATTGATATTTCTTTTATTTACCCTTACTGAGCATTTGAGCTCACCCTTTTATGTTTTCTTTTCCCCATGATATAAAGGAATGTTTTAGGTAAAAAAATGAAGATCTTTATGGGAGATGTTGAAGATCTTTCACCACGATTAGAAGATTATATTCCAAGTTTCCAAAGACACTAAACTATTACGGTCCTTGTGTGTGTGTTTTTGTAATGTACTAGGTATTCTGCAAAAGTAATGTAATGTCCATGTACGTTAAACTTCAGGTCTCTACAGTTGGTATCAGAGGAAAGGTTTAGTCAACCTTTGGAAACTAGGATGTGAAAACATTAGTGAGATCCCTAGAGATATTTCTAAGGTATGCCTAGGGATGTCCCTAAGGATAAGTATACGTATAGGATATAGTCCTAGAACTATGGTAATGATCATAGAATTTAACCTATGATGTTAGATATTGAGGGTACTCCCCGTTTACTAGTTTGTTTTCCCTAGCATGATTTGGGCCTCTCACTCTATTCTTTTTGGGTTTTAGAAAATGGCTGGAAACAGGAAGATTCATGATAATGGAGGATATAACGGGTAGTGGAATGATATTCTTCATGAGAAACCAAATGAAACCAGATTTGGAAGTCCAAACATCATTATTATGTCGAATCATCAATCTCATAATATGATCAATAAACTCAAATTTGGTAAGTTTCCTAACTCAGCTAATAAGAGAACGATGGAGTTTCATGACGATCATAGAGGAAAGAAAGTTCAATTTCCCCTATGTAAATTATGTGGGAAGAGGAATCAAGGGGAATGTTTCAAAGGAACTGCAAGATGCTTTGGGAGTTGAAAAGAGGGACATAAAGCTAGTAAGTGCAAACGAAAAGGTTCAGTTAACACCACGGATGAGGATAATGGTATTGCTACGACATCAACAGTGGTTAAATGTTTTAAATGTGGAATGTACGGGAATTATGCAAACCAATTCCCTAAGGTAAAGTCTCATGAAAAGAATCAGTATGGTCATATGGGTAATATTTATGTTGATGATGATGAAGAGACTACAAATGATATGTGAGATTAAAGAATTGTTGAAGCTCGGTCAGTGGTTTAAGAAGGTAGTGGAATGATTACATGTTTATCAAGTGTAATGTTGTATCAGTCATCTCATGGTACTATGGAATAAAGAGACATCTAAGGATTGTTACACTGTTTTCTTTCCTTATGTTTTGAAAGTGTGTGATGAATGGTACAAGTATTTTTGGAAAGTAGATGATATGCACATAATGAAGGGATAAAGAGAAAATTAAATGTCTGATAGTATTCATGAGCTCATGACTGATATAAGGAGAAGGTTATATCATGGTTTGAGTATATAGAATTTTTGGTTTTTGGTATGTGGAAAGAGTTAACTTTTGACAGCATTCATGTTTTCACTAAGGTTTAATGGGTATTCATTTTTCAAGAGAATACATGATTAAGGTATTCACATGATTGGAATGTGACCAACAAGATAATGGGGGATAAATGATGGTTGGTTGATGACATTTCAAGTAATAGTTTTCTTTATACTATGAACTTGGACCGAAGTATTTTAGATAAATATTGGAATAGATTATGTTGGACATAAGATAGTATTGTTTAATGATAGAACTTTTTTCGATATTATCAATGGGATGTTATAGTAATGTAGTTTTAGAAAAAGGACAACCTGCAGGATGGGAGACAGCCCATCGCGTCAGACAAGGCTGTGGGAATCGAACCCACAACAGAAGTGAGACTGGAATTTATCGCCTACCACTGGCCTACAGGAAGTCCCTTTTTAGTATATACTAGTTTTATTATATTAAGAAGTATAATATGAGAAGTATAAGTCCATTTTAGGAACCAATTATGATTAATCTCACTATAGATGGACTTACGTATTTTTTGATAAATTTTCTAACCTTTTGTTTGAGACAGATGGAATGACCCCTCATTCTATCACATGATCAGCTAACACATCAGGAATGACAATTTCAACATTATTTCTTTAAGAGATGAAGTGGAAATTGTCCAAATAACGACTAACGGTGAGACTACACCAAAATCACAAAAGTATTTATTCTAATTCCAATTTCATCAACTTTAGGGGAAATGATCTAGAAAACCAATACTATTGTCCTAGTGCTCTTATATCTGATGAATCAGATGGTACCTTAGATCATCACAAATTTATGGCTTTGTGATTGATGTATTTTCCATAGCCATGTTCTCTACCACTCTCCATCAGAACATGATGGTTAGGTTTCTCTTCCACATCCATATTTTCACCTATGTGGAAACCCAGTGATTAGTTTATTTGGGTAACTGTTACGTTTCATACTTTTGTTTTTAAAGATTGGTTTTGGTATTCCTTTTTACGATGTGGGTTTCCATTAAAAAAAATTTCTAATAATAAACCATTTATAACCCTGACGAATTTCGAGGGTGAAATTCATTTTAAGGGGGGTAGAATGTAACACCCCGAGATTTCATGAAAAGTATTCTTTTTAATTTCATTAATTTCTTGTGTTGTACGCTACACCAAAAGGATCTTGCACAACACGCATCCTTGACTTGCCTTGTATTACACGCAATCACGACCATCCTCGATAGCGTGTGTAGTACACAATAACGAGTTTCACTAAACAACAATATGTTATTAAAATATTATTAAAACTAGCCGTTATGAATAGTAATAACCACTTTTTAAAATTTTTTAAATTTTATTTTTCAAAATGGACTTCATTTTTGGATTCGGAATATCGAAATTAGCTTAGGGTGAAATTTTGGTAATTTTCGGATAACTTTCATATTTTGATGAATAGTGAAAATTAATAAATTTTAATTAAAAACAACTTTTTCAATCGAAATAATTAATAGTGATAAATTATTAATTTGAGTGGTTTTAAAGTATATTTAGAATATATTTTTACAATTTTATACAATGTTGGTCATTGGATGTAATTTCACATTTAAACCAGACATAAACAAGTGTCAATCTGTTGATAGTTATTATCTCTTAAGAACACGCTATTTGTTTTGACGACGGGAATTAATTTTTAAATTATTTAATTCAACTGATATGTTTTGAATTTGGAAAAATAGACATCATTTTTGAGTTCATAATATCAAATTTAGCTTAGGCCTGATTTCTAGTAATTTTCTGGAAACTTTCATTTTTTTGATGAATAGTGAAACCACTAAGTGGTAGTTAAAAAATGAATTTTTCATAAAACTTAATTTTACTGCTTCTATGAGTGGAATTTCAAAAATACAAGAGACATGGTTGATGTCAGTAAGTAAAATGTGGTTCAATGAGATGAATATAATTTTTGATGAATAATAACTTTTTACTTTTTTTTACCACGGTTAAAAGTAAATAGGGTAATTAAGGGTAAAAATGACATTATTATTACCCTAACACATGTCCTAATTCTATTGGATAATATTAATTCGACCAAAACAACCTTAGGAATAAAATATGACCATTTAGCCCCTCATGGATTAGATTAGGATATTTATTATTAATTTATTTAAAGAAGGGTTAAAGTAGTTAAAATCAAAGATTAATAAGTATAGCATTTTTAATATAGGGTTATACATAAGATAAATTCGACTATAAATATTCATTAGAAATCTAAAAAGATTTCCTACATAATTATATTTTATTTGTAATTTTTAGACTTTAAATAATTTAATTTATTTTTGACACAAAGATGATGCAGTAATTATCTTATTAATGAAATATTGACAAAATTGATGTTACAAATACCCAAATAAATATAATTTGGGAATTTTTATGAATTCCACTAATTTTATAGGTTAATATGACATGTTATTATTGATTTAATTAACTTTTTTAGAACTATTCATTCTGAATTTTATAAAAATCAATTACTAAATAGTGTCAAAATTGACATAAAATAGTTTTTAAAACAAATATTATATTAGTAATTGTTATTTTATTCCTAAAAATCTAAGTTTCGGAAAAATGACTTAGATAAGGTTATATATATTAATAATAAACAACTTGGGGTTAGTTTGGCTGCTTATAGTAAGTTTATTAACCATATAATATAAGAACACAAGAAGACACGATAAAAGTAAAATTATTTTACTTAATGTTAAATCTAAATGATAAGGTTAAAATAGGAACCTAAACTTGTCTAAATTCTATTGTATGAGAGGATTTAGACCCATCCCCACCTTAGCTTCTAAATAACTCAATTTGGAGCTATTAAAAACCGAATATGACTTTATAATAAAATAATATTTTTAGTTATTCCAAAGGTGCCCCTCTCCTCCCTTATAAAAGGGCACCTCCTCTCTATCTTCCTCACACCACTTTGAGCCTTCAAGCTCGTCCAACCCCTGGAAAATTCTCTTCTCCACATTCCTAGAAACATCCTAGATGTTCTGGTCTTCCTCAAAGGCCAAGTTTAGTGCCCTAAAAGGAGATACCAAAGAGGCGCTTCAAAGAAGTGGTAATGTCCGTTACCGATTCTTTCAAGTTTATTTCTTCTTCCACTTCTTCTTGTTAGGTTGTTTCATTATGATGTAATAACATCAGTATCAATCATATAATGATATGTTATTATAATTATGAAACAACCCTATTTCACCATCTATCCATCCTACGGAAAACGAAATCATCGCGCGTATGTACGTACGGAATACCGTCTCCACGCCGTGGTGTAATCTATTTTCCACCACCACCTTACGTGGATGGGTATAATGGTATAAATAATAACTATATATGATTATTGTAAACTGATATCGATTCTGAAATAGTTTACATACACTCCAATATAGTCCCACGATCATGAGAATGATATCATCATTCGTGCGTACGTACGGACTACCGTCTCCACGACGTGATGAGATTAATTCTCCACGTTAACCATTCATGAATGATTATAAAGTATACATAATAAGTAATCTTGAAATATATGACATAATAATGATACTGGATTTATTTTTATATATATTTATGTCATCTACTTAATTTTATTCAACTCAATAATGAAACGAAAACAGCGTTCATGTGTACGTACGACCTACCGTCTCCATGAACGGTGTATTTCTTTCCATTTACTGATTTAATATATATATGTATATTATGAATATATATAATATATAAATCATGTATTATATTTTGGAATTAAGTAATCATGATCTATGTAATCATATGAATAATTACAAGTCAAAACACGGACGAAAAATGAAACAATTTTACCCAAAACGTTCTTTAACATGGAATTTACAAAAGAACTGGTAATATAATGTCATAAGTGAACCATATATGATATCATAAAAATAAGTATGATTCTTGAATAAGTCAATAACATTATTTAAATCATTATACAGGAGGTTCGAACACTTACGAAGAAAATCAGACCTAAGGTAATGGAAATATCACAATCTCATTTTTATCCGAGATTGTTTATTCTTTGGTATTTACTGCGGTGTATTTTATCATCCACATCCATGTTTCCTCAATATGTAATATTTATATCCTTCTACAATAGTTTATATCAAATTTTACCCTTTGGTGATTTTTAGTAAAATATATTGAAGGAATCTTTTGTCGTTTTTCGTACGAGGTACTTTTTGACTTTTCCGAAATAAGTACGAGAAGAATGTTTTCTTTTAACTTATAAGGAATGAATGGATTTTTAAAAAATTATTTCCAAGAATCTTCCCTTACAAATTTTCAAGTTTATTTTTAATCAACTTCTTTTAGTTTAATATTCCATGACATGTTAAGAAAGGAAAAATGTTTTTTAAGTAGAAAGGATATTTTAATCAAGAATGGAGTTCAAGTGTTTTATCAAAATTATTTTCCATCTAAGATAATAAAGGGTTATGTTTCCATCCCTATTATTACATTGATTTGATTATGTTGTGATGGAATTATTTTTATGAATTCCTTTATCTTATATGAATTGTTTTATGATGTCATGATGTTTAAGATTCCCATTTTTATTACATGGGTTATGCTATGATGTATGGTTTATGATTTTTTGGCACACATAAGAATGGTATCATTATGAGATGGGTGGGACCTATATCTCCCTCCAATGCACTAGGTAAAGATTTTATATCTCATGAGATAGACATGGCTGGAATGGTATGATATACCGGTTCAGTGAAATAAGACTGAAACGAGGAGTGAACTCGGTTCAGAAATGGACTTGGTCCACTAAGATATTCTTGGCAATGAGTCTTGACTAATAAGAAATGATTCTCTATGATTATGTGTGTATGACACAAAGTTACATGTTATATGTTATGAGTATTGGGATTACATTTCACTACTATGATTTATCCCAGGTTATGAAATTATGATCTCTTTTGCAGGTTAAGATTTCCAAAAGTTATGTTCTTATGAATATGATGTGATTGATATTTCTTTTGTTTACCCTTACTGAGCATTTGAGCTCACCCTTTTATGTTCTCTTTTCCCAAGGATATAAAGGAAGGTTTTAGTTAAAAAATGTATGATATTTATGGGAGATGTTGAAGATATTTCACCACGATTAGAAGATTATATTCCTAGTTTCCAAAGGCACTAAACTATTACGGTCCTTGTGTGTGTGTTTTTATAATGTACTAAGTATTCCGCAAAAGTAATGTAATGTCCATGTACGTTAAGCTTCGGGTCTCTACAGTCATGCTCCTCACTTGCGTGACCAATCAAATACTTGCGCAAACTTCTTTCCTTTTCCATATATTGATGTTATAATCTTGAAAAACAATAGATGCGCAAGATTCCAATCCTCATAGGCATAGGCGCGCAAGTCTCTTCATGGTGCGCATGTCACTTGTGCGACCAGCCCAAAAGTTGGGCGACCCTTATCCCTTCGCCATTTTCTCATGTTCTGATCTTCAAAAACATATGGAGCACAAGTTTCATCTCCTTCAGGTACACGGTGCACAATTCTCTTTTCCAGAAACACTTTTCTCCATCGTTCAATTTTCAGGCCCAAAAATTTGGCAAACACTGGGAAACGGCGCCACATTCAATACTGTTGTCTGCTTGAACTGTATGATCTCTTTACTAGTACACATTCTGAACATCCACTGAGGATTGACAACAAACACAAACCATACTAAAAATCATGCATATATGAACATTGTTCCAACAATCTTCCCCTTTGGGTTTGATGGAAATCAGAAAATAAATTTAATATATCTCCATCCATGTGCAAACCGAAAAACTCAAGAATCAACTCAGCCAACACTCTATGTCTACGTGAGAAATGATCGGTGTAAAAAACAAGAGAGGAATCTTGAATTGGGTTACAGAGTTTTCGAATTCTCAATGATGCCCAAGAATCATTACATGACTGATGAATTCCTTCTTCTCCTTCTCTTCCTATCACTGACACTAAATTCGCATTGTGTCATAGAAGTATTAAAAGTCTGAACATGCCTGAATTTATTCCATTATCCCCCATTGAAAATAAACCCAAAGCCTGGTAATTTGTTCAATGTTTATCTCAAACCATACTCCCCCTGGATAGTATCTCCCCCACAAACCTGCATCACATCGATAAATAGATAAAGACAGTTATCATAATCAGGTAGAGGGGTATTGTGTAACCTCTCTATGCACTGGTAGGTGGCTGAACATCGAGGTTCAACTGATGCTTCTCAAACATAGCCGCTGACAGTGGCTTGGTAAGGATATCAACCACTTGCTCATCAGTTCCCACATGATCCATTCTAATAACCCCTTGTTCAACTTTTTCTTTGATAAAGTGATACCTGATTTAAATATGTTCGTACGGGAATGCTGAACAAGATTCTTCATAAGATCAATTGCGCTCTTGTTGTCACAGTAAATTACCATTAGTTTCTTTACCTCATCAACAATATCTGTTAATTGTTACTTAATCCATAGTAGTTGAGTGCATGCCTTTGTGGAAGAGATATTCTCAGCTTCAACAGTACTAAGAGAAGTACTTTGTTGTTTCTTTCTCAACCAGCCAACACATATCTGCCCAATATAGAAGGCTCCACCACTAGTGGAATTTCTGTCTACTACATCACCAGCCCAGTCAGCATCAGAAAATGTTGATAATTCACTGTCCCTGCCTGCAGTAAAAAAATAACCTGATGTTATGGGTACCTTGAATGTATCTCATGATTCTTTTTACTACCGCCATATGTTCCTCATTTGGATTACTCTGAAAGTGGGCCGCAAGTCATGTGGCAATGACAATATCTGGTCGTGTCGCTGTCAGTTATAGTAGGCTCCCAATGATCCTCCTGTACATGGTGGGATCAACAGAGGCCCCATCCTCATGCTTTCCAAGTTTAGTTCCAATTGCAATTAGAGTTGACATTGGTTTGGAGTCTTGCATATTAAACTTCTTCAGCAGCTCTCTTGCATAATTTTCCTTTGAAATGAAAGTGTATTCCTTCTTTTGAATCACCTGCATCCCCAAAAAATATGTGAGCTCCCCAATCATAGACATTTCAAATTATGATTTCATGTGGTTGGAAAATTCCTCCACTGATTTCTGCCTTCTGCCACCAAATATGATATCATCAACGTAGACTAGAACCAAGAATTAATCTTTTAGAGAATTCTTCACATAGAGATTGTGATATACTCCTCCTATTTTGAATTCCATCTTCTTGAGATATGAATCCAGCCACGAGTACCACACTTGTGGTGCCTGCTTCAAACCATATTGAGCATTCTTCAGTTTGCAGACCTTTGTTTCATCAGTACCCAAAACAAAGCCCAATGGTTGTTCAATGTAGACTTATTCTTCGAGTACACCATTCAAGAATGCTATCATGACATCCATTTGAAATACTTTATATCCTCTTTGGAGTTCCATGGAAAGGAAAATCCTGATGGACTCCAGTCTAGCCACTGGAGAAAAGGTTTCTTCAACATCAATGCCTTCAATCTGGGAGTATCCTTTACCTACTAGTTGTACCATGTTTCTGATGACACTGCCATGATCATCAAAATTATAATTGAAGATCCATTTGGTACCAATCACATTGTGACCTTTGGGTCTCTAGACAATATCCCATGTATGGTTCTTGTCAATATGATCCAATTCATCATTCATGGATTTCACCCAAGATTCATCATTTGCAGCTTCTTCAAATGAGGATGGCTCTACAACTGATAGAAATGAAGATTGCATGTTTTTCCTTAACCTTCTTGTATGAGTGGGTGCAATGTTGTCCCCAATTACGTCTGATGGATCAATATCATCTCTTTGATTTCTCCTGCAGGGTTCAGTTACATTCTCTTCAGCCACAGTTTCTTCTTTAGATTCTTCTTCTAAGTCAACCTCATGATGTGACTGCTGAGTGTTTTGTACAGCTTCTTCTATTTCTACATTTGTATTTCCTTCACGTTCACTTTCTTCCTGGACTTCTATCACATCAGCATATGACATCCTTGAAGCATTTTTGGGTTTCTCTTCAATTATCTTAACATCACTGCTTTCCACAATCCTTCCTAAATGCAAGTTGAAACACTTGTAGGCTTTTTTATTCATTGAGTAACTGCGGAAAATTCTTTCATCTGCATTGTCGCCATACTTCCCTTATTTCCTTCTTTGTTCCTGATGAAGCATTTACTTCAAAATTATCGAAAGTATTTTAAAGAGGGATTCCTTCCCTACCACATTTCACATGGTGTATTCATCTAACCCATATAAATTCTTGTTGGATTCTGAATGTACACTGCAGCTTGAACAACCTCTTTCTAGTAATGTCGTGGAATACGGCTCTCAATCAGCATATTTCGTGCCATGTTGTTCACCTATCGATTCCTACGTTCAACAACTCCCTTTTTTTGTGGAGTTCTCACAGAAGCTACCTCATGTTGTATCCCATGCTTCTCCAGATAATTTTCAAATTCAGCGGATGTGTATTCTCCTCCATTGTCAGATCTCAACACTTTGATTGTTCGTCCAATATCATTTTCGGCGATTTGCCGATATGTTTTCATACAGTCAAGGACTTTTCATTTCATGCGAATGACCATCACATATGCTATTATACTGTAATCACCTATGAAAAGGACCAAGTACCTTTCTCCATGAGTTCCAGCAACATTTATCGACCCACATACATCTGTATGAATCTTATCAAGAAGATGAGATGCCCTTTTCTTCTTTGGCCGATATGAACTGCAGACCAGCTTCCCATGAATGCAAGCATCACAAGATTTTTTATGTTCAAGCTTCAGGTTGGGAATGTCCATGAATATTCTCATTTTTTATATTTTCTCCATGTCTTGTTGATTGATGTGTTCCAGTCTCTGATGCCACAAATTGTTTCTTCTTCAACAATCATGTAACTGACTTTTTCTTCACTATCAACCTGATACAAGTTTCTATCTGTTCTGCATCCATTCATAAGTGAATCACTTATCTTTCCCTTGATAGTGAAGCCTTTCGGATTAAAAGTAACTATAAGTCTCGATTCAGAGAGTTGACTCACGCTGAGGAGATTATGATGTAGGCCATCTATGTAAAGGACTTCAGTCTTCTTTAGTTCTCTATTAGCTAATTTTGTACTTCCACTCCATTTGATTTTCAGAGCTCCATCATTACCAAATCGTATTATACCATCAAAATTCTTTTTGATATCTATTAGCAGGTCAACATTACCTGTCATATGAGATGAACAACCTCTATCCAAAATCCACGTAATATTGTTCTTTGTATCATTGAGGGCCACCTCTATAAGGTTGTATTTCTCAATATTCTTCCTTTCCATCCATGAGACATTGGATTAAGTATATAGTACATATGGACTTTCAATTATCTCTTTTGCATACCTAGGTTATTCATAGTCAAAATCTTCTTTGAGAGGAGAAAACCTATTTGAAAGAGAAACACTGTCTTGCTGATGAGACTTGACATGTCTTGAACATCGGTATGAGGTGTCCATGTCCCTTCCCTACATGCAATTAGAATCCTTATTACCAAAGTTAGAACAACGATAACAATATCCATAGAAATTGTTTCTTATATAAGAATTAGGTTATGAATTTGTTCTCCTTTTTTGAACATCTATGTCTTGTCCATTCAGATAGCTTCTTGCCTCTTCGCAATAAGACATGGTACGGACCAGATAGCCACAGAACTGACACTTCATGAGAGGAATTGTCTTCTCACTTGAATTTATCCTCATACCTTCTCCCTTGGGAGAATAGTTAGAATTTTTATCATTTCTAAAAGTTTGAGGATAATTTTCAATTCTCCCATTAGTTTGGATTCCGGGTTCATTTTTCAGCACTTTAGGCAATGTTTCAACAAGTTCAACTTTCATATTATCTTTATTTTGGATCTTTTCACTTCCAGCAGTTGATGTCTCAGCCTCACAACCAATTCCACTCTTTCCCATGAAAGCGGGTCTTTGATCACCCAAAATTTTTCCAACCCCATCTGAACCACACTTGGCTCATGCCAGTAATTCTACATATGAGAATCTTCCAAACTGTATTTTCTTCCTCGATTATTTTAGAATTCATTCAGTCTCAATTTTACTCCTTAGAGTAAAAAATTCCTCCTCAAGTCCCTCAATAGTCTTGTATTTTTCATCTAGTCTAACGGCGAGGTCATTGATGACCTTTGCCTTATCTTAAATTATCAGCTTCATATCCACTACATAATCATTGCTTTCAATTTTTTTATACTGTACCTTCACAAATTCTTCCAGTTGTTCAATTTCAGCTTCATGTTTATCAACGTATTCAGTTGATTCTTCTACAATTGATTTCCACTTATTGAAACTCTTACATTTAATCTTAAGCTTACTAACAGCATCCTTAAGTTGCATCTCAGGATCTACACAAGTTATCAGTTGTTTTTCTCCACTAGTATATTCTGACATTTCAACAGTGGCCATCATGGAAGCATGGTTCCCAGTTTTGATTTTTGGTTCTTCATCTTCACAGAATTCATTATCATCTTCTTCCTCTTTAAAGAAAAAACTCTCCCTTTGCATTTTCTTTACAGATTTTAAGTCTAACTTTTTGAAGAACCTTCTCTGAGGCTTCTCAAAGCTTTCAACTTCACTATCTTCATCATTGATATTTTTTAAGAACTGAGAGGCAATGTTCCCTACTTTTCCACAACAAAAACATGTGAGAGGTAACTTCCTTTTGAATTTCCATTTTCCCTTCTGGAACTTCATTGCAACGAGAGAAATAATTTCTCTTTCTTCTTCATCTTCACTACTACTATATTTTGATATTTTCAGTTTATCCATGTCCTTGAATGCCATTTCCTTGATCACACGAGTCGTAGCATCTTCTGGTTTGACTCTCATTTCATATGCTACCAAGCTGCTTTGTAGATCATCCAGAGAAAGTTTGGAAATATCTTTTTCCTCAAGGGCTGACACCTTTGCATTGTACAGAGGTGGAAGCCTTCTTAATATTTTCTTTACAATATCAATGTCTTTTATTTATTCCCCAAGAAACCAAATTACCTTAACCACTTCAGTAATTCGATTGAAGAATGAGTCTGCATTCCCATCTGGATGCATATTCAGATCATCAAACCGATTGTGCAGCACTTTCAGTTTCACCTCCTTCACTTTGATATCTCCTTCATAAATATTTTTAAGATTATCCCACATGGATTTATCTGAGATAAAATTCATCACCATTAGGTAGATCTGATCAGAAAGGGCTTTAGTGAGTGCATATTGTGCTTTAGCATCTGCATCAACAATTTTCCTATGTGTTTCAGTCATAGCCAGGAATGTTGGATCAATGACTTGTATTCCTTCCACAGTATAAAAGAAAAATTACATTCCAAGAGATCTTAGATGAGATCTCATTCTGTTCTTCCAGATCTGGAAATTACTTCCATCATATTGAGGGACTCCCCTAACATTGATTGCATTTTCCATGATGATAAAGAACCGATTCAACACTAGTATACTTCCTCTGATACCACTTGAAGGACCCCAGGACACCCTGAGAGGGGAGGGGTGAATCAGGGTGACAACTTTTTCTTTTAATGTGATGGATCTTGTTCTCATGTTGGTAGGAACACGTTGAACCTGTATGATGAGTATGATCAGAAAGAAAACATTCACATGCACAGAGAAGACACAACACTTTTTTTACTTGGTTCACCACTAAGGGCTACGTCCAAGGAGCATACGCCGAAAAGTTTTTGGTCTTACCAAATTCCACTAATATTCACTGGCTGTGGATTATGAAGGATCTGGCACAATCACTCTGTCCCAGGCACACTGCCTTTACAAAGGTTCAGGGGTAGCTCACTGCTTCCCTCGGGTCACTCCCGTTGACTCCCCTGGCTCACTGCCCTTGGTGAAGCCACACTCAGTTTATAGACGTGAAGGTCTCTTCATCATTGAATTAGAATGCATCCTCTATTGTATGTAGATGCTCTATTGATTTCCAACTCTAACCTGAAGATGAATCTCACTTTGGGCTGAGGGTACCAGATGATCCTACAGCTTTAGTGCAGCTTCAAAAGGATGAATGTACTTTAACATCCCTGGCTGGACTCTCCAAGCTCCGGCACACAAGTTTTAAGAAAAGAGAGAAAGTCACTTGCGCGGTACAAACTCGGTACGTAGGTGACTCCAAACAACTTGCACAACACTGCCTCTTTGAACTCCAAACTTGCACGACTCAACGCCTCTAAATCCCAAACCACTTTGGGCATGCAACCAACCACCGGCGCGTAGCCTCTACTTGCGCGACCCAACAACCACTTCCACGAATCAACCACTTGCACGACAAGAGCTTGA
Source organism: Viscum album (assembly GCA_963277665.1). NCBI lineage: Eukaryota > Viridiplantae > Streptophyta > Magnoliopsida > Santalales > Viscaceae > Viscum > Viscum album. The sequence goes on from OY728141.1 coordinate 522,481,061, forward strand.
AAAATATCTAAGTCTCAAACTTCGTTACAAATGAGGAGGGGTGGTCCTCTATTTATAGGCAAACTGGACCCCCTGCACGGTGGCGCGCAAGTCTTCCCTCGGCGCACAGGTTCTGGCGCGCAGCTCATCCTCCCTTGCCTCTGTCGCGCTACTCACTTGCACGACCACTCAAATACATGCTCAACCTTGTTTACTTTTCCATATTTTGAAGTTATAAAATTGAAAAACAATAGATGCACAAGATTCCAATCCTCCTAAGCATCGGTGGGCAAGTCTCTTCACGGCGCGCAGGTTACTTGCGTGACCAGCCCGAAACCTGCGTGACCCTTATCCCTTCGCCATTTTCCCATGTTCTGATCTTGAAAATCACATAGAGCGCAAGTTTCCTCTCCTTCAGGTACACTGCGCGCAAGTATCTTTACAAGAAACACTTTTCTCCATTTGGAAATTTTCAGGCCCAAAAATTTGGCAAACACCGGGAAACAACGCCACGTTAAATACTATTGTCTTCTTGAACTGTATGATCTCTTTGCTGGTACAAATTCTTAAATTCAACTGAGGATTGGAAAAAAACACAAACCATACTCCAAATCATGTATAGAAGACCATGGTTCCAACAATCTTTCCCTTTGGGTTTGTTGGAAATCAGAAAATAAATTCAATAGATCTCCATTCATGCGCAAACCAAAAAATGCAAGAATCAACTCAGCCAACACTCTAAGTCTACGCGAGCAATGCTCGGAGTAGAAAACAAGAGAGGAAGCTTGAATTGGGTTCCAGAGTTTTGGAATTCTCAGTGATTCCCAAGAATCATTTCATGACTGATGAATTTATTCTTATCCCTCTCATCCTATCACTGACACTGATTTCGCATTGTGTCACAGGAGTATTAAATGTCTGAACATGCTTGAATTTATTCCATTCTCCCCCATTGACAATAAACCAAAATCATAGTAATTTTTTTCGACGTTTAGCTCAAACCACACTCTCCCTAGATAGTATCTCCCCCACAAACCTGCATCACATCCATAAATAGATAAAAAATTATCATAATTGAGGAGAGGGGTATTGCGTAACCTCCTTATGCACTGGGAGGTGGCTGAACACCAAGGTTCAACTGATGCTTCTCAAACACAGCCGCTGATAGTGGCTTGGTAAGGATATCAACCACTTTCTCATCAGTTGCCACATTATCCATTCTAATCACCCCTTGTTCAACGTCTTCTTTGATAAAGTAATACCTGATTTCAATATGTTTCATATTGGAATGCTGAATAGGATTCTCGTATGATCAATTGCGCTCTTGTAATCACATTAAATTACCATTGGTTGCTTTAACTCATCACCAATATCTGTTAATTGTTACTTCATCCATATTAGTTGAGTGCATTCCTTTTCGGAAGAGATATACTCAGCATTAGTAGTACTAAGATAAGTACTTTCTTGTTTCTTTCTCAACCAGCCAACACATTTCTGCCTAATATAGAAGGATCCACCGCTAGTGGAATTTCTGTCTACTACATCACCAGCCCAATTAGCATTAGAAAATGCTGATAATTCACTATCCCTGCCTGTAGCAAAACATAACCCAAAGTTATGGGTACCTTGAATGTACCGCATGATTCTTTTTATTGTCGCCATATGTTTCTCCATTGGATTACTCTTAAAGTGGGCCGCAAGGCATGTAGAAAAGACAATATCTGGTAAGGTCGCTTTCAGGTATAGTAGGCTCCCAATGATCCTCCTGTACATGGTGGGATAAACAGAGGCCCCATCCTCATGCTTTCCAAGTTTAGTTCCAACTGCAATCGGAGTTGACATTGGTTTGGAGTCTTGCATATTAAACTTCTTCAGCAGCTCTCTTGCCTACTTTTGCTGAGAAATGAAAGTGTATTCCTTCTTTTGAATCACCTTCAGCCCCAAAAAATATGTGAGCTCCCCAATCATAGACATTTTAAATTAGGATTTCATGTGGTTGGAAAATTCCTCCACTGATTTCTGCCTGCTGCCACCAAATATGATATCATCAACGTAGACTAGAACCATGAATTGATCTTTTGGAGAATTCTTCACATAGAGATTGTGATATACTCCTCTTCTTTTGAATTCCAGCTTCTTGAGATATGAATCCAGCCGTGAGTACCATGCCTGTGGTTCCTGCTTCAAACCATATAGAGCTTTCTTTAGTTTACAGACCGTCATTTCATCAGTACCCAAAACAATGCCCAATGGTTGTTCAATTTAGACTTCTTCTTCGAGTAAACCATTCAAGAATGTTGTATTGACATCCATTTGAAATACTTTATATCTTTTTTGGAGTTCCATGGAAAGGAAAATTCTAATGGACTCCAGTCTAGCCACTGGAGCAATGGTTTCTTCAACATCAATGCCTTCAATCTGGGATTATCCTTTACATACCTGTCGTGCCTTGTTTCTGATGACACTTCCATGCTCATCAAACTTATTTTTTAAGATCCATTTGGTACCAATCACATTGTGACCTTTGGGTCTCTGGACAAGATCTCATGTATGATTCTTGTCAATCTGATCTAATTCATCATTCATGGATTTCACCCAAGATTGATCATTTGAAGCTTCTTCGAATGAGGATGGCTCTACAACTGATAGAAATGCAGATTGCCTATTTTTCCCCATCCTTCTTGTCTGAGTGGGTGCACTCTTGTCCCCAATTATGTTGGATGGATCAATCTCTGCTCTTTTATTTCTCTTATGAGGTTCTGTTTCATTCTCGTCAGCCACAGTTTCTTCTTCAGATTCTTCTTCTGAGTCAACATCATGATGTGACTGTTGAGTGTTTTTTACAGCTTCCTCTATTTCTACATTTGTATTTCCTTCACGTTCACTTTCTTCCTGGCTTTCTATCACATCAGCGTGTGACATCCTTGAAGCATTTTTGGTTTTCTCTTCAATTATCTTAATAGCACTACATTCCACAATACTTCCTAAACACTTGTTGAAACACTTGTAGGTTTTTCTATTCATTGAGTAACTAAGGAAAATTCCTTCATCTGCATTGTTGCCATACTTCCCTTGATTGTCTTCTTTGTTCCTGATGAAGTATTTACATCCAAATAATCTGAAGTATTTTAAAGAGGGATTCCTTCCATGCCAAAATTCATATGGTGTCTTCATCTCACCCATATAAAGTATTGTTGGATATTGAATGTACACTACTGCTTGAACAACCTATTTCAAGTAATGTCGTGGAATACGACTCTCAATCAGCATAGTTCTTTCCATGTTGTTCACCTGTCGATTCCTATGTTCTACAACACCATTTTTTTGGAGTTCTCACGGTAGCTACCTCATGCTGTATCCCATGCTTCTACAGATAATTTTAAAATTCAATCGACGTGTATTCTCCTCCATTGTTAGATCTCAACACTTTGATTTTTTGTCCAGGATCATTTTCGGCAATTCGCTGATATGTTTTCATGCAGTCAAGGATTTGTCGTATCCTTTGAATGACCATCACATATTCCATTCTAATGTAATCATCTATGAAAAGGAAAAATTACCTTTCTCCATGAGTTCCAGAAACATTTATCGGCCCACATACATCTGTATGAATCAGATCAAGAAGGTATGATTCCCTTTTCTTCTTTGGCCGATATGAACGGTAGACCAGCTTCCCACGAATGAAAGCATCACAACATTTTTTACGTTCACGCTTTAGGTTGGGAATTTCATTGAAAATTCTCAATTTTTTTTATTTTCTCCATGTCTTGTTGATTGATGTGTCCCAGTCTCCGATGCCACAAATAATTTCTTCTTCAACAGTCATGTAACCGACATTTTCTTCACTATTAACCTGATAAAAGTTGCCTTCTGTTCTGCATCCTTTCATAAGTGAATTTCCTGTCTTTCCCTTGATAGTTCAACCGTTCTGATTAAAAGTAACTATAAGTCTCGGGTCACAGAGTTGACTCACGCTGAGGATATTATGACGTAGGCCATCTACGTAAAGGACTTCAGTCTTCTTTAGTTCTCCATTAGCTAATTCGATACTTCTACTGCCATTGATTTTCAGAGCTCCATCATAACCAAATTGTACTATACCATCAACCTTCCTTTTGGTATATGTTAGCAGGTTGGTATTACCTGTCATATGAGATGAAAAACCGCTATCCAGAATCCAGGTACTGTTGTTCTTTGTATCTTTGAGGGCCACCTTTGAAAGGTTGTATTTCTTAATCTTCTTCCTTTCCTTCCATGAGACATTGGATTGAGTATATAGTACTGATGTCCTTTCAATTATCTCTTCTGCATACCTAGGTAATTCATAGTCAAAATCTTCTTTGAGAGGAGAAAACCTGTTTGAAAGAGCAACGCTGTCTTGCTGACGAGACTTGACTTGTCTTGAACATCGATATGATGTGTCCATGTCCCTTCCCTACCTGTAATTAGCAGCCTTATGACCAAAGTTAGAACAACGATAACAATATCCATAGAAATTGTTTCTTCTATAAGAATTAGGATATGAATTTGTTCTCCTTTGTTGAACTTTTATATCTTCTCCATTCAGATAGCTTCTTGCCTTTTCGCAATAAGACATGGTATGGCCCAGATAGACATAGAACAGACACTTCGTGGGAGGAAATGTCTTCTCACTTGAATTTCTCCTCATACCTTCTTCCTTGGGAGAATAGTTAGACTGTCTACCGTTTTTGAATGTTTGAAGATAATTTTCAGTTCCCTTTTAGTTTGGATTTAGGGTTCCTTTTTCAGAACTTTAGGAAACGTTTCATCATGTTAAAATTTCATCTTATCTTTGTTTTGGATATTTTCACTTCCAGCAGTTGATGTCTTAGCCTCAGAACCAATTACACTTTTTCCCATGCAAGTGGGTCTTTGATCACTCAAAATTTTTCGAACCCCATCTGAACCACACTTGGCTCATGCCAGTAATTCTGTATCTGAGAATCTTCCAAACTGTATTTTCTTCCTTGATTCTTTTGGAATTGATCCAGTCTCATTTTTACTCCTTAGAGTAACAAATTCCTCCTTAATACCATCAGCAGTCTTGGGTTTTTCATATAGTCTAAAGGTGAGGTCATTGATTACCTTTTCCCGCTCTTCAATTCTCAGCTTCATATCCACTACATCATCATTTCGTTCAATTATTTTAGACTGTACCTTCACAAATTCTTCCAGTCGTTCAATTTCAGCTCCATGATGATCAACGTATTGAGTTGATTCTTATACAATTGATTTCCACTAATTTCAACTCTTACATTTAATGTTATGCTTACTAACCACATCCTTAAGTTTCATATCAGGATCTACAAAAGTTCTCAGTTGTTATTCTCCACTAGTATCTCTTGACATTTTAGTAGTGGCCATCATGGAAGCATGGTTCCTAGTTTTGTAAAATTGTTCTTCTTCTTCACATAATTCATTATCATCTTCTTCCTTTTCAAATACAAAACTCTTCCTTTTCATTTTCTTTCTCGATTTGAAGTCTCCCTTTTTGAAGAACCTTCTCCGAGGCATCTCAAAGCTTTCAACTTCACTATTTCATCATTGGTCTTTCTTAAGCCCTAAGAGGCAATGTTACCTATTTTTTCACAATGAAAACATGTGAGAGGTAACATCCCTTTGAATTTCCCTTTTCCCTTCTGGAACTTCTTTGCAATGAGAGAAAGAATTTCTTTTTCTTCGTCATCATCACTGCTACTATCTTTTGATATTTTCAGTTTATCCATGTCCTTGAATGCCATTTCCTTTCTCACACGAGTCGTAGCATCCTTTGGTTTGAATCTCATTTCATATGCTACCAAGCTGTTCAGTTGATCCTCTAGAGAAAGATTGGAATGATCATTTTTCTCAAGGGATGACACCTTTGCATTTTACATAGGTGGAAGTCTTATTAGTATTTTCTTTACAATATCAATGTCTTTTATTTCTTCTCCTAGACCCCAAATTTCTCCAACCACTTCAGCAATTCGATTGATGAATGAGTCTGCATTCTCGTCTGGATGCATCTTCAGATCATCAAACTGATTGTGCAGCACTTTCAGTTTCGCCTCCTTCACTTTGCTATATCCTTCATAAATATTCTCGAGTTTATCCCAAATGGATTTTGCTGAGCTTAAATTCATCACCTTTAGTTAGATCTGATCATAAAGGGCTGTAGTGAGTTCATTTTGTGCTTTAGCATCTGCATCATGAATTTTCCTGTGTGTTTCAGTCATAGCCAGGCCTGTTGGATCGATGACTTGTATTCATTGCACAGAAGAAAAGAAATCCTCCATTCCAAGAGATCATAGATGAGATCTCATTCTGTTCTTCCAAATCTGGAAATTACTTCCATCAAAGTGAGGGACTCCCCTGACATTGATTGCATTCTCCATGACGATAATGAACAGATTCAACACAAGCGACCTCCCTCTGATACCACTTTAAGGACCCCGGGACACCCTGAGAGGGGAGGGGTGAATCAGGGTGACATCTTTTTCTTTTAATGTGGTGGATCTTATTCCCACGTTGGTAGGAACTTGTTGAACCTGTATGATGAATATGATCCGAATGCAAACATTCACATGCATAGAGAAGACACATCACTTTTTTACTTGGTTCACCACTAAGGGCTACATCCAAGAAGCATACACCGACAAGGTGTCGGTCTTACCAAATTCCACTAATCTTCACTGGCTGTGGTTCAAAATGGTTCGGACACAATCACTCTGTACCAGGATCACTTCCTTTACAAAGGTTCAGGGATAGCTCAATACTTCCCTCAGGCCACTCCCGTTGACTCCCCCTGGCTCACTACCCTTGGTGAAGCCACACTCAATTTATAGACGTGATGGTGTCTTCATCATTGAATTAGAATTCATACTCTGTTATATGTAGATACTCCGTTGAAGTCCAAATCTCACCTGAAGATGAATCTCACTTTGTGCTGAGGGTACCGGATGATCCTCCAGCTTTCGTGCAGCTTCAAAAGGACGAATGTACTTTAACAACCCTGGAGCGCTTTTCCAAGCTCCGGCACACAATTTGCAGGAAAGGCAGGCAAGTCTCTTGAACGGTACAAACACGTCGCGTAGGTGACTCCAAAAAACTTGTGTGACACTGCCTCTTTGAACTCCAAACTTGCGCGACTCAGCACCTCTAAATCCCAAACCACTTTGGGCATGCAACCAACAGCCGGCGTACAACCTCTACTTACGCGACCCAACAACCACATGCATGACTCAACCACTTGCACGATGAGATCTTGAAAAATCTATCAGTCTCGAACTTCATTACAAATGAGGAGGGGTGGTCCTCTATTTATAGGCAAACTGGACCCCCTGCACGGTGGCGCGCAAGTCTTCCCTCAGCGCACAGGTTCTGGCATGCAGCTCATCCTCCCTAGCCTCTATCGTGCTACTCAGTTGCGTGACCACTCAAATACTTGCACAACCTTATTTAATTTTCAATATTTTGAAGTTATAATCTTGAAAAATAATAGACGCGCAGGTTTCCAATCCTCCTAGGAATCAACGCGCAAGTCTCTTCACGGTGCGCAGGTTACTTGCGTGACCAGCCCGAAAGCTGCGCGGCCCTTATCCCTTCGCCATTTTCCCATGTTCTGTTCTTGAAAAAAATATGGAGAACAAGTTTCATCTCATTTAGGTACACGACGCCACCTTCAATAATGTTTCCTTCTTGAACTGTATGATCTCATTGATAGTACACATTCTGAACTTCCACTAAGGATTTACAACAAACAGAAACCGTACTCCAAATTATGCATAGAAGACCATGGTTCCAACATGAACCCCATTTGTGAGTTTGAACCAGAGGAAGGGTTCTACCATTTTGGATTCCCGAAGAGGTCTTTTCATCATCCCAACAAGTTCTGGTGGATATTGTAATTTCTACTTCAATATATTCTTCTTCCTCCCCTCCCATAGATTTCGAACCCCCTTCTGATCATTGGGGGAGGAATGTGATGTAAATCCCAAGCTTCGTGTTTGTAATATTTGAATGATCATTTTAATTTCTGGTTTTTGTGTTGTTTTTAATCATCCTATATTCTTCTTTTATTGAGTTATGCACTGGTATGTCATGATGAACTCATATTATCATGATTGGGGGTACCCATTCATGTAATGTTTCACATATCGTTCACTACTTTCTTTTCCCCCTTCCAATTGTGGTGTTTGTGTGGTTCATATTGGTCAATTGAACTCACATAAGCACTGTCAAGTTCATGTAAATTTTGGTCATGGTAACAGAAGGAAATAACATACCAACCTGGATAGCACATCTAGTTCTCCGTGTGTTTCCTTGGTGAGTTTCAGTTATAATGTCGAACACAAACCACCCAATCATCGACGGTGTTCAGTGAATCATTGTGTGTTTTCTACTGAACCCTAGGAGGTATCCTAGTATAAACTCAGCAACATTATGGTTCTATGTGTTAAAAACCAGGGATTAAAATATCATAACCCTATATCATGAAGTGATGAAGGATGAACATCATGAGAGTACCCCAAGTTGATCACACTTTATTAATCTTGTTCATTTCTACTTTGTTATATCACTTTTATTTTCTATTTTCATCTTTAATCATCAAACCCCAAAGTTGTAAAAAACATATTTCCACTTCTAATTTAATAATAAAAACCCTCTTTTTAAATTAATGATTTAAGGCTCCATTGAGAGATGACCTAGGGTTTCTGCTATACTGCAGAAAATCTAGTCAAAATTAAACTACTAATTTGACGCGCTCGACAACACTATCAATGAATTTCACAAAATTATTCAATTATACTAGAGGTTTGGGAAAATAAAATTGGAAACTAGTTGTAAGAGATATCTTATCTGATTCCAAAGGTATTCTTTGGCTATCCCGAGAGGCCAATTTTATGACTACCCCACCTCAGAAGGAGGGGGTGCAACCACACCCTATAATGTCCCCACCTCTAAAGATCCAAATCAGGCCACCCCAATTTTCAGCATGCCTATTATCTTGAATCCTTAGTGGCAACCCTTCTTCCTTCTCACTACTCTAACCCTACACTTGTTACCTCGATCATCCAAATGCTTCTCAAAAAAATTCTATCCATGTATGACACCACCTAGTTCTTAGAATATCCTATTGATATTAGAACATCGACATATGTAGGTGGAATGATGGTGGTTTTACCAAACCCAATAATTGTTATCATGAACCAATACTGATGGAGAATCCAAGGGTGATGATCTTCACAAACCTTGGTATAATTCTTCATCTACAATTGATGAAGGCACATAAACATTCTGGAAAAGTAGGATGGAATGTATGGTTCACAAAGTATCATTAAATCAATTCGGTCCACTAGTACACCACCTTTGAAGCTCTAAAAATTATCTATTTTCTCTACTGAACCTAACATGTCATCCACCATCTAGAAAATCATAATGTGGAATTCGTGGAATTTGAAATTTTCATGATTATCGATCTGTATCTTTACACATTCATTATTGATCATTAGTAGCTAGAACCCAGATATTTTTAGAAGAGACTGACATTTACCATTTCCTAGAGGAAAAGTGGTGTCTGAGAAATCATAAACTCTGATATGAGTGGAAATACATCCAGGAAGGACATGGAATGTTCCACGTATCCTCCTAGAAGTGCCTCCTATTGAGATGAAACCCATAATGTTTTAGAGTCTTGAAATAATAGGTAACCCTTGGTTAATCTTGTTATGGGATTTAATGATCATTTCAATGGAAAAGGTTCCAAAGAAGACCCCGATTCTTGTGTCCCTCATCGGCAATAGCTTTTTAATTTAGAAGGAAAAACAATAGAAATGTAGTGTATCGTTGGGTCCCATCATTCATCCATTTTGTACCCCCACAATTGATATTCCGTAAATTTCATGATCACCTAGTCAAAAAACACCAAAAATTGTATTTTATTAAATATGTAGTCGATCTGTACCATCTCCTTCACCGCATACAACAACTACCATGTCAGGATGGGGGTTCATGCTCTATCAACCAATATATTCTCTCTTAGTAGGAATTTGTTTGTACTAAATAACCTCCATGGGAATGTTCTACCTTCGATAGAGTTAATGTCCTACTGACTAAGGGTGACATCCCCATAGTAGATGTGGAAGTATTTTTGTTTCAGGGGACCACCAGATGAACAATTCCATCACCAATTATTGTGGATGATAAGTGTGAAATTCAGATGTCCGTAAAGCTTCAAATATCTAGATATTGTTTATCTCTTCTATAAAATCCTCGCATGTGTTGCGCACCCAGTATTCCCATTCCCATTCATGTGTAATGTAACCTCGAGACCTCAGGTCTAAGTCCTTCCAGCATCCCACACATTCATCTATCATAACACATTGGAAGGTGCTTCCATTGTGGGACAAACATGCCTAGGGAACCAACTCATCTCCCATGATTTTCTTGGTCATTAGATTCATAACATAAATGGATATCTCTTAACACTCCCTGGATGTATATTCATTACTAGTGATGTTGTACCACTGTATTCTATCTTCATGCATGACCCCTGACCACAACAAATTAGTTTATAATTTTGGGATGGATACTTTATTTGGGATCCCTAAATTCTGTAGCAAGAGACCATCTCTTAAAATGTCATCCTTATATAGCTACATCAACATTCCCAAGAGCCTCTTATTATCTGAAATAACCATCATGGAATGATGTATTTGGGGATCCTTGGTTATCTTCTATCTCCAAGCAAAAATGGAAGCTTCCCTCTCAGTATCAGTTTTTTGACCGACCAAGATAATCATGTTTTAAAACACTTTGGAATTAGCACGAAATATTGTGGTTTGTTGGACAAATTTATGTTTTTTTGTAAAAGTTTCGGGAAATAATGAAAATGATTTTAATTTCAGCCTAATTCCAAAGCGTGAAAGAATTCAGCGGCTGCGTGTAAGATAGCGAACAATATTCAATTTTCCACGTAGGATTCACAATCATATTCTCATGAGAGAAAAATAATTTTTCATACATAAAGTAAATGTAACACCCCAAGATTTCATAGTGTGTTATTTCTTCAAAATAATTCAATAACTTGCACTACACGCAACACCGAGTTCAATCACACCATGACTTACAAAAAAATGGCCATTAAAAGAGGTCATGAATAGCATTAACTACATTTTAAACTTTATATAATCCTTATAATTTTAGAATCCATATTATGAGTTTCTTAGTCATAATGCAAGAACAGATTCATTTTCAGTATTGCACTTTTATCAACTTTTAATAGTGAAACCTTTTTAAATACAATATTTTAAACTTTTTGACTAAATGGGGACATCAAAAAAATTAAAATGAAACAACCCAAGCTTACACGGTACGCTTTCCTTTGAATAAAACAGTAGCGTGTGTTGTACGCAACTTCGAGTTTTAACACACACCACAACCAATCAAACTAGCCGTTATGAATAGTAATACCTAAATTTTGAAATTATATATATTTTATATTTTAAAATGGACTTCATTTTTGGATTCGGAATATCGAATTTGGCCTAAGATGAAATTTTGGTACTTTTCGGATAACTTTCATATTTTGATGAATAGTGAAAATTACTAAATTTTAATTAAAAACAACTTTTTTAATCAAAATAATTAATAGTGATAAATTAAGAATTTTAGTAGTTTTAAATTATATTTAGAATATATTTTTACCATTTAATATAATGTTGGTCATTGTACATAATTTTACAATTAAACCAAACATAAACAAGTGTCAATCTTTTGATAGTTATTACCTCTTAAAAACACGCTTTTTGTTTTGACAGCGGGAATTAATTTTAAAATAATTTCTGCCACTTATGTGTTTTGAATTTAGAAAAATGGATTCCATATTTGGAATCAGGATGTCCAAATTGTGTAAATAGGTAACTTTTATTTTTAGACATTTTGAATAATTACTGTGGTAAATATTTTATTTACCATGGTTAAGGGTAAATCCGGTAAATAAGGGTTAAAAAATAATATTATAATAATTAAAAATTAACCTAAAACGTGTCCTAACCTTATTGGTGGACACATACCCGACCATGAGAATCCTTGGGTCAATTTGGGGACCCCTTGGATCCACTTGTATGTGGTAGGGACACTTTATATTAATAATGTTAAAATAAAAATAAAAATGGCATAAGCTTACATCTTTTAGAAGAACAATTTTTACATAGGGTTATACATGTTAGATTTTCGATTATAAATATTCATTAGAAAGATAAAATGATTTCCTACATAATGATATTTTATTTATAATTTTTAGACATCAAATAATTTAAATTATTAATGACACAATAATGATTCAATGTTTACCTCATTAATAAATCATTTAAATAAATAAGATTATAATGATTAAAATATTATCTAAAACCTGTCCAATTTTTATTGGTTGATGTTATTTAAAATATTAGTCATCTTATCTTCGACCTCAATGATTTTTGGACCATTATAAACCGAATATAATTATATTATAAAGTAATACTTTCACTATTTCCTAAAGAGCCCATCTTCTCCCTTATAAAAGGAGACCACTTCTACTCATTCCTCACACCTCTCAAGCCACTTGGCTCGTCCAAAATCTGCCCAACTAAGCTCCCCACATCCCTATCCTCCTCCTTGAAGCTTCCCCTTAGGCAGAAAGCATTTCAAGAAGTCCTTTGGTTCCAACCAAAGTGAGTTACCTAAATTAAAGGTAACGATTTCTCTTAAATTATTTTCATTTATTTTGCTTCTCCAACCCCCAAAATCTTTTTATTTCCTTTATTTTGTAACAACACCAGTATCCTCAATATACTAGGATGTTGTTATAAGAAGGATTCAAACTACACATACACACAACTCCATCTAATGGATGATGAACATAATGTTTCTGTGGATGGCAAACAAACGCCTCACGAAACGATGATTGTTCAAATACATCTTACCGCCTCTCATGGTGGCCATTATGATGGCACTATAATTAAATATGATATTAATGATATATATTTTATATATAATCTTCTGTAATTCCATTTTATTTCATACCATTATTCGTTTCATGTTGTATATACATACGATAATTTCATTTGAGAAAGTGCGGACTACCGCCCCCTTAAAATGATATGACTCGTTCATACCACACATGGAACGTATAAAGGATGGTGTTAATGAACTTAAGTAACATATATAAAATATTATATTATAATGTAATAGTAATATACCTATGTATCATTTGGATTCAGTTCTTTTAAAATAAAAATTAAATGGAAGTAGCGTTCGTGCGTACGTACGGACTACCGTCTCCACGAACGCGGTAAGATCCATCCTCCATCGTATCCATTCAAGTCTTATTCTCATTTTAGGGTTAAAAATAATGATAATATCATTCTGATTATGAATAAGATATAATCTATCCATTACAAACATGTCTTACGTAACCAAACATTTAAGAAGAACGAATCGATTATCACCCGAAACGACGATAATACTAAGATATTATTAATAAAGCAATGTTAAAAGAACAAATATGATATCATATTAATGTATATGATTCTTGTATAATTTAATAACAATTATTTCACCATTATACAGGAGGTTAACCTACCCCAACCAAGGAAAAGTACAAGGTAATGGATTTTCTTATCTCACATTCAATTCCGTGAGATTTCCATTATTCGCCACTAAATTATTGAATGTGGTGTATTGTGTACTGGCATTTGATATATATTATCATATTCATGTTATTCTGTAAATAATTTGGTGGTTATTAACTTTTGGCCGTACGACTCAGTTGATTAACGTGGTAAGGGGTTTTCATCTCACTCCTTATTCCCGTGAGATTCATGCCATATTGCCACCATTACCTTTTGTGTGGTGTATGTACGGCCCATAAATATATTCTTTGTGTAATACACTCTAATTTATGTGTACTTACATATTAATTGTATGATACCTCTTTCATGGGTTGTAGGTTTCATAAGTTACCAAACTGGTAAGGGTTATTTCACAATCTCTTCATTATCCGAGGTTGTTTATACGTAATAATCTACTGGGATCTCGTTATCATCCACATCCATGTTTCTTCAAAATGTATTTCAAAACATTTTTAATATTTAAAAGAATATGGGTTAAAGTCATTTATACCCTTGTTTGATTTTTTATAAGAGGTTTATAAGGGAATCTTTCCGTCGTTTTCAAAACAAGGTGCTTTTTAACCTTTTCGACAGAAATAAGATAAGAATGTTTTTTTAACTTATACGGCGGGTGCGGTTATTTTCCGCCGTTATAAAATCGTCAAAGCTTCCCTTAAAAGCTTATAAGATTATTTTCAAAGAAATTTTTTGATTTTATATGGATATTAAATGATTTCAAAATAAAAGGAGATATTTCTTTAAAAAGAATTTTGATTTCATCTATGTCAACATCCTTTGATGGGTTTTAAGATTATTTGAAGTTGATTTATTATGATACAAAACTTCTATATTGTTTTGAAGGTTTTGTGATATGTTTGACTGTGGATGTGCTATTTTTATAACATTCATAGTTTATGGTGAAAGTATTGACATTTCGTATGCTAGTTCCAATAAGAATGTTTATGTTATATTTCAATCTTTACTTCATATGAATGTGTTGGACAAGTATGTTCCAGGTTGGGGACTGGTTAAAGTAAGCCCTCCAGGTTGGGGACTGGTAAAAGTAAGCCCTCCAGGTTAGGGACTGGTAAAAGTAAGCCCTCCGGGTTGGTGTCCGGTTATTAGAGGCACTCCAGGTTGGTTTCCGGTTATTAGAGGCACTCCGGGTTGGTGTCCGGTTATTAGAGGCACTCCGGGTTGGTGTCCGGTTATTAGAGGCACTCCGGGTTGGGTTCCGGTTACAGTTAGCCCCAATGTCTTGGGACGAGGCCTTGAAAAGTAATTAAAGTTTAGCATTATGCATTCCAACATTATGAAAGTGGTTATTGATTTTGCATGTGATTATTCGATTAGTAGAATATCAATGTGAACAAGTAAATGGCATTATTTCATTTTACTTTTTCCATACTATGTTGAAGTTCAAGTTTAAAAGGCTTTTATTTTAGTAATTCATTGCCTTAAATGTTTATGATTATTTTTGAATGTTCCGCTATATTGTTATCCTTACTGGGCATTTGAGCCCACCCCTTTTCTATGTTTTATTTTTCCCAGGATGTGAAGATATAAGTTATGAATGACCAACAGGGATATTATGAGGGGATTATAGTGTGGACTGTGGAAACATTATGTTGTTGTAGTAGTTTTTCATTTTATGATGTAATGTAAAACTTATGAATATATCTAGTGTTTCCAAGGCTACTAAACCAATCGGTCTTTCGAGATTTGATCTTTCTTGTGATCATGCCAATGTTATGTAATAATGCACCGACTCTGGGTAACTGGGGTCGGGGCGTTACAGTTGGTATCAGAGGAAGTTTAGTACAAACCTTGGAAGCTAGATTTAGATAAACTCTGATTAGAGCACATAGACCTAAGATGAACTTTGAGGATTAGTATAGAAGAACTTCCTAGAATTTTGGTATTGTAGAGATTTTGTGAGTTTTCTGAGCAATACATCCCTGTCTGGATACGAGCAGGTAGAGGCGGCTCTGGCACAGATGTACCTAAGGGTAAAACCCGAAAACACCGCTTTGAGCTAGACTCGAACGGGAACTGGTGCACGACAACGGGCCTTGCTGCACTCTTGGTTACGACACTCCCGGGGGATATGCTTAGGATAACTCTCATTTTCTTTACAAATCATTGTGAAGGGTTTATGAGTATATACTTCCTCAAATAAAACATTTTTATGATTATGGATTATATCCATAAATAGTTCAATTTATGTTAAGTGTTTTATAAGTATGGGATTATGTATTTCGATTCATAAACTGATCTAGTTTATGCCATTGTATAGAAATGGCGCACAGTAGAAGGAATGAGAACTCCAGAAATACACATGATTCAAAGAGAAGGAAGGATCATATCTTTCATGGTTTTAAGCTAGAATTTATAAGAGAAATAGTCTCCCATGTATTATCATCATATGAAGAAATAATATCATGTGTTGATAAGATAAGTAAAGAGTTTACTGAGTCCTATGGCTTTGAAGGGAATCAAGAGAAGAAAAGGATGGAAGAGAGAAAGATGGATAAAGGGAAAAGGGAAAAGAAGAATTTTCCCATATGTGGTAACTGTGGAAAGAAACACCCTGGAACTTTCCTGAAAGGAATGGGAGTTTGTTATAAGTGTGGAGGAAAAGGGCACAAAGTACGTGACTGCAAGGGTAAGAAAATGGTTTTAAATGTACAATGCTTCATTTGCAAGGAGTTTGGACACTACGCGAACCTATGTCCCAGTCATCAGACTATGCCGAAAATGATGTTATTGGATAATAATCAAGTTATGATACTACCAAAGATGAAGAGGAATGATTAGAGTTCTTATGTTGATTATGTCAATTGAGTGTTGTATCAACAATGTACTTGTTATAATAATTATGGAGTATATAAGGATTGTACTGCAGTACTATTTCATTAAGGACTTTAGATTGTGTGGAACAAAGAAAAGTGACTCAATAGCAGGATAAATTTTTGGAAAATATATGGTTGAGAGAAAGATAAATCATAATATAGTTCTGATACTGAGGTAGTGATTTTGGAATAATACATGATTATTTTGGATAAATTAAATTGGATATTGTTGACTACCGTGGAACTGATTAATGATTTGTATATTCCATCATTGATGGGGTTTAAAACATTTTTGGATTAATATCCAGCATTCTATATGGAATAAGGGAGCATGAATGTAATCAATAAGGAATATGGTAATTCAGGATGTTTCAGAATATTAAAAGAATACATGATGAAGGTATTCATATTCTATTACGGGGTAAAAAGGATCTACATTATGTTTACCTTCCTTATAAATGTTGGACTGTGAGTTTGGACAGAAGTATTTTGGATAGTTCTAGTTTGGATTATTTTGTATTGCCATAAAAGGACAACCCGGAGGTCGGGCGGCAACCCGTCGCGTTCGGCAAGGCTACGAGACTTGAACTCGCTACCGAAGGGCGAAAAGGGTGTATCACCTACCACTGGCCCATGAGATGTCCTGGATTAAATAATGTAGTTTTTTTTAAAAGATTTGTTAGATGAATTATAAATTCATTTATTTTGGAACCCTATACAAATAGTATAAATAGAATTTTTTTTATGTTCTATTATATTTTAGAGTGAAAGATGAGTTTGTGGTAGAAATTTATTAATGGATAAAACTCTAATTATAATGTAAGTATATCTCCTTATAATCTTAGCCAATCTCATAAATAAATTCCTCAACATTAATAAACGGAACTTAGAACAAAAATTTTGTCCTAGATGGTACCTTAAATCACCACTAATTTATGGCTTTGGGATTGTTGGCCTTTTCATAGCCATGTTCTCTACCACTCTCCATCAGATAATTGATGGTTAGATTTCTCCTCCATATCCATATTTTCCTACATGGAACCCTAGTATGCGTTATTTTCGGTAATCTTCATACTTTCCACTCTTTATTTTAAATAGAGGCCTCATTAATTCATTTTTCGATGTGGGATTTCAACTAAGATATTTTGAAACGTCAAAAATGTGTTATCCCAATACCCTATGTTTTGTTGAACCGATGGTATTTCAAATCATCATATATTGATGAGTTTAAGGACCTCAATTTTATACTTGTTTGTGATTGATGACCTCAATCACTACCTATAAATATTTACGTTTTTCCTCCAATTATATGTCTCTAATTGCCACCAATGTTCTCCTAATCGAGATCATAATTTGGTGGTGACCCTTTCATTTCTATTTTCATCATATTAAGACTAAATTTTAGTAACCCAATTTCCAATGTGGGTTTTCCCACAAATATATTTTCTATTTTCAACCTTTTATTTTCGAAGAAAAATTTCAAATTGCGAGGACGCAATTTATTGAAGGAGGGGAGAATGTAACACCCCAAGATTTCATAGTGTGTTATTTCTTCAAAATAATTCAATAACTTGCACTACACGCAACACCGAGTTCAATCACACCATGACTTACAAAAAAAGTGGCCATTAAAAGAGGTCATGAATAGCATTAACTACATTTTAAACTTTATATAATCCTTATAATTTTAGAATCCATATTATGAGTTTCTTAGTCATAATGCAAGAACAGATTCATTTTCAGTATTGCACTTTTATCAACTTTTAATAGTGAAACCTTTTTAAATACAATATTTTAAACTTTTTGACTAAATGGGGACATCAAAAAAATTAAAATGAAACATCCCAAGCTTACACGGTACGCTTTCCTTTGAATAAAACAGTAGCGTGTGTTGTACTCAACTTCGAGTTTTAACACACACCACAACCAATCAAACTAGCCGTTATGAATAGTAATACCTAAATTTTGAAATTATATATATTTTATATTTTAAAATGGACTTCATTTTTGGATTCGGAATATCGAATTTAGCCTAAGATGAAATTTTGGTACTTTTCGGATAACTTTCATATTTTGATGAACAGTGAAAATTACTAAATTTTAATTAAAAACAACTTTTTTAATCAAAATAATTAATAGTGATAAATTATGAATTTTAGTAGTTTTAAAGTATATTTAGAATATATTTTTACCATTTAATATAATGTTGGTCATTGTACATAATTTTACAATTAAACAAAACATAAACAAGTGTCAATCTTTTGATAGTTATTACCTCTTAAAAACACGCTTTTTGTTTTGACAGCGGGAATTAATTTTAAATTAATTTCTGCCACTTCTGCGTTTTGAATTTAGAAAAATGGATTCCATATTTGGAATCAGGATGTCTAAATTGTGTAAATAGGTAACTTTTATTTTTAGACATTTTGAATAATTACTGTGGTAAATATTTTATTTACCATGGTTAAGGGTAAATCCGGTAAATAAGGGTTAAAAAATAATATTATAATAATACAAAATTAACCTAAAACGTGTCCTAACCTTATTGGTGGACACATACCCGACCATGAGCATCCTTGGGTCAATTTGGGGACCCCTTGGATCCACTTGTATGTGGTAGGGACACTTTATATTAATAAAGTTAAAATAAAAATAAAAATGGCATAAGCTTACATCTTTTAGAAGAACAATTTTTACATAGGGTTATACATGTTGTATTTTCGATTATAAATATTCATTAGAAATTTAAAAAGATTTCCTACATAATGATATTTTATTTATAATTTTTAGACATCAAATAATTTAAATTATTAATGACACAATAATGATGCAATGTTTACCTCATTAATAAATCACTTAAATAAATAAGATTATAATGATTAACATATTATCTAAAACCTGTCCAATTCTTATTGGTTGATGTTATTTAGAATATGAGTCCTCTTATATTCGACCTAAATGATTTTTGGACCATTATAAACCGAATATAATTATATTATAAAGTAATACTTTCACTCTTTCCTAAAGAGCCCCTCTTCTCCCTTATAAAAGGAGACCACTTCTACTCATTACTCACACCTCTCAAGCCACTTGGCTCGTCCAGACTCTGCCCAACTAAGCTCCCCACATCCCTCTCCTCCTCCTTGAAGCTTCCCCTTAGGCAGAAAGCATTTCAAGAAGTCCTTTGGTTCCAACCAAAGTGAGTTACCTAAATTAAAGGTAACGATTTCTCTCAAATTATTTTCATTTATTTTGTTTCTCCAACCCCCAAACTCTTTTTATTTCCTTTCTTTTGTAACAACACCAGTATCCTCAATATACTAGGATGTTGTTATAAGAAGTATTCAAACTAGACATACACACAACTCCATCTAATGGATGATGAACATAATGTTTCTGTGGATGGCAAACTAACGCCTCACGAAACGATGATTGTTCAAATACATCTTACCGCCTCTCATGGTGGACATTATGATGGCACTATAATTAAATATGATATTAATGATATATATTTTATATATAAGCTTCTGTAATTCCATTTTATTTCATACCATTATTCATTTCATGTTGTATATACATACGATAATTTCATTTGAGGAAGTGCGGACTACCGCCCCCTTAAAATGATATGACTCGTTCATACCACACATGGAACGTATAAAGGATGGTGTTAATGAACTTAAGTAACATATATAAAATATTATATTATACTGGAATATTAATATACCTATGTATCATTTGGATTCAATTCTTTTAAAATAAAAATTAAATGGAAGTAGCGTTCGTGCGTACGTACGGACTACCGTATCCACGAACGCGGTAAGATCCATCCTCCATCGTATCCATTCAAGTCTTATTCTCATTTTAGGGTTAAAAATAATGTTAATATCATTCTGATTATGAATAAGATATAATATATCCATTACAAACATGTCTTACGTAACCAAACATTTAAGAAGAACGAATCGATTATCACCTGAAACGACGATAATACTAAGATATTATTAATAAAGCAATGTTAAAAGAACATATATGATATCATATTAATGTATATGATTCTTGTATAATTTAATAACAATTATTTCACCATTATATAGGAGGTTAACCTACCCCAACCAAGGAAAAGTACAAGGTAAGGGATTTTCTTATCTCACATTCAATTCCGTGAGATTTCCATTATTCACCACTAAATTATTGAAAGTGGTGTATTGTGTACTGGCATTTGATATATATTATCATATTCATGTTATTCTGTAAATAATTTTATGGTTATTAACTTTTGGCCATACGACTCAGTTGATTAACGTGGTAAGGGGTTTTCATCTCACTCCTTATTCCCGTGAGATTCATGCCATATTGCCACCATTACCTTTTGTGTGGTGTATGTACTGCCCATAATTATATTCTTTGTGTAATACACTCTAATTTATGTGTACATACATATTCATTGTATGATACCTCTTTCATGGGTTGTATGTTTCATAAGTTACCAAACTGGTAAGGGTTATTTCACAATCTCTTCATTATCCGAGGTTGTTTATACGTAATAATCTACTAGGATCTCGTTATCATCCACATCCATGTTTCTTCAAAATGTATTTCAAAACATTTTTAATATTTAAAAGAATATGGGTTAAAGTCATTTATACCCTTGTTTGATTTTTTATAAGAGGTTTATAAGGGAATCTTTCCGTCATTTTCCAAACAAGGTGCTTTTTAACCTTTTCGACAGAATTAAGATAAGAATGTTTTTTTAACTTATACGGAGGGTGCGGTTATTTTCCGCCATTATAAAATCGTCAAAGCTTCCCTTAAAAGCATATAAGATTATTTTCAAAGAAAATGTTTGATTTTATATGGATCTTAAATGATTTCAAAATAAAAGGAGATATTTCTTTAAAAAGAATTTTGATTTCATCTATGTCAACATCCTTTGATGGGTTTTAAGATTATTTGAAGTTGATTTATTATGATACAAAACTTCTATATTGTTTTGAAGGTTTTGTGATATGTTTGACTGTGGATGTGCTATTTTTATACCATTCATAGTTTATGGTGAAAGTATTGACATTTCGTATCCTAGTTCCAATAAGAATGTTTATGTTATATTTCAATCTTTACTTCATATGAATGTGTTGGACAAGTATGTTCCAGGTTGGGGACTGGTTAAAGTAAGCCCTCCAGGTTGGGGACTGGTAAAAGTAAGCCCTCCAGGTTAGGGACTGGTAAAAGTAAGCCCTCCGGGTTGGTGTCCGGTTATTAGAGGCACTCCGGGTTGGTGTCCGGTTATTAGAGGCACTCCGGGTTGGTGTCCGGTTATTAGAGGCACTCCGGGTTGGGTTCCGGTTACTGTTAGCCCCAAGGTCTTGGGACGAGGCCTTGAAAAGTAATTAAAGTTTAGCATTATGCATTCCAACATTATGAAAGTGGTTATTGATTTTTCATGTGATTATTCGATTAGTAGAATATCCATGTGAACAAGTAAATGTCATTATTTCATTTTACTTTTTCCATAATATGTTGAAGTTCAAGTTTAAAAGGATTTTGTTTTAGTAATTCATTGCCTTAAATGTTTATGCTTATTTTTGAATGTTCCGCTATATTGTTATCCTTACTGGCCATTTGAGCTCACCCCTTTTCTATGTTTTATTATTCCCAGGATGTGAAGATATAAGTTATGAATGACCTGCAGGGATATTATGAGGAGATTATAGTGTGGACTTTGGAAACATTATGTTGTAGTAGTAGTTTTTCATTTTATGGTGTAATGTAAAACATTTGAATATATCTAGTGTTTCCAAGGCTACTAAACCAATCGGTCTTTCGAGATTTGATCTTTCTTGTGATAATGCCAATGTTATGTAATAATGCACCGACTCTGGGTAACTGGGGTCGGGGCGTTACAGTAAATGTACTATGCATAATGGAACCCCTGTATTTTATAGGTGGTGATAGGGAAATTTTCATGTGCTCAAGGTGACTTATAGTTCAATCTTCGGATTTATCATGAACATCCCCTTGTGCGTCATTCTTTTTGGTGTTTCCCATAGAACCTGTAACTGTAATCCCCTTTTAGATCAGATTAAAAGAATTGGGGGAGGATTTTTTTAGTTATTAATTCCATAAAGAACAATAAAAAACCATCTTTTGATATATCTACGATTCCCTTTTACTCAACAGGCCATTCTGTGAAGGCCAAGGGTGTTGCACGTATGTTTTGAGATCGGCACACAAGATTAAAATCTACATGAAAGGGACCTACATGCCCAATGAGATTTCAAAAGGCCATATTCAACTATGGAAATATTAAAATGGGTAAGGAATGTGTGGGAAAGTGGAGAGGTTGGAACATAAAGTGATGGTCCACATATAATTTTCAAATGCACCGAATGTGTTGTCAAACACCCTCTTCTACGCCAAAAATCTTTCACAACACCAAAAAGGATTTTTCCTATATATAGAATGGTTCCCTTTTAATTAGGGTTGTGATCCAAAAGTAAAACTAATGCTTCTATATGTTCATGACCCCATCTTCTATGAAAAAATGCAAGCCATCATCCCCTCGAGGTATTGAATCATTTGTGAATGGTCCCCTATGGGACCACTTTGTGTGGGCCCAACATGGCTTCACACTCACCCACTTCCTTCTAGCTTACTTCATGTCTCTAAAAAATGACCTTTATTGTGTGCACCACCGACCCTTATACACACCCATATTCCCCTAGAGCCCTCCCTTTTTGTTAGAATCCTTTAATCATGCACGCACCTGTCCCTTAATCTCCATGGGTAGCCTTTACCTTAAACAACCAAGTGTGAGCCCATTATTCATGCACACTTCCCATTGTGCATGAGCCTCTCCTGACCATACCTTCATGATTGAACATAGTGTTTTCATTGTCCCTCATGGGGCGTCTCTTACTACATTACCCTACCTTTTCATTTTTTGAATAAGAATGATAATGGATCTTCATTTTTGGAATATCAATGCTATTGTGTACCCTAATATCGACCACTCCTCTGCACTACTCCCATCGGGTATTGCTAATGACTTCCCTTCGTTATGCGTGGGTGGGTTTCAGTTATGTAAGTATAAGGATTGAGCTGTGAATCCTCCCTATTCATGTTTCTTGAATTTAGTCATCTAAGACCCATTGTCCCTATCACATGATTATAAAATTTACATTCACCCAGTGCAATGTACACGGGGTGTCACACCTCGGGAATTCTCTTTGCCCACTTTTCTCCCTGAGAGTGATGAAATTATATCCTCCTCACTTGTAATGAGATCCACTTTAGGCATCTTTCATGTGTTAGCCCCACACCATCACTCTTTGATGAATCATTCATGACGCGGCGATCTGGTCTATTGAATCCATTTATTTGTCACACTAATCATGACTGAAATGGACATAGAGTTTAGTAGGGACCATGAAACTCATATAATGGGATTTTATGCATGTGTAATCCCTAGTCCCCTGGAACCATATAAAACTATGTGTGTTTTGATACCTATCTACTAAACATGGTATACACGATGCCTCGAAGAGGTAAAATCCCAACCAATGGTAAATATGGTGCTCCCTAATTGGGATGTACCATCATGATGTGAAACATTAATATTATGGGAGACATCCCTCATATCCACCTCCATGGGTTGTCTTGATCCATATTCCTTCACGTCATCATCACCTTACCATTATCCTGATGAGATCACTTCATCAACCTAAATCCATTTGTGCTATCTCACCATATAATCCCTAACGACATCCCTTATTTCCATATAGGATTCCTCATTAGTGGACCCTACTCTAATATTCATCCATATGGTCAACTAACCATTCATAATACCAACATGTATCTGGGATGCCACCCTTGTGAAATGCCCAATTCTATTCCCCATTTGTAACTATGTTGTATTTGTTCCCTATCTTCTAAATGGGGTACATATGAAGCTTACTTGAGGTTCATGACCATCATCCATTCCCATCCTGATCATTCCCACCAGTCTCTGTCTCTCAGGATGATCAAACCCAACCTAGAGGCATCAATTTCTTCGGGTCCCCCATATATATGATCAATTATCATAGGTCCCCTTCTTAGGTGTCTCATCAATCCATCATAACTATGTGAACTTTGATACCAGTTTCTTATATAGGGTATGTGGGAATACTCACTGAGGTTCAATCCCATAACCCCCACACTCCATGAATTCCATCCATTCCATCTCTTACACTTCATCTATATCCGTCTCTATTCTTACTGGTTCCACCACTTCTCGATGAGATAATTACATCCATCTAGGTCATCTCAATGCACAATCTCTATTCACCTCATCTCTGCTCTTAGTATCACTCAGGAGGATAACCATCCATAATACCCACACATTCCATATTCATCCAACCAAGAGTGTTCCTATTGAGAAGGGAAGCTAGCCATGTGTACGCCCCATTACACATCACCCCTTTTAACTACAAGGGTATTGATCCCCATATTCTTCAAAGGGTACGTATGAATCATCCTTGAGGTTCAATCTCATGCAATGGTAAACTTAAATGTCCCCCTATTTGGGGTACACTTCCCTGGTGCACCCTCAACGGTGTCCAGATTAGCCTTCACGATGTGAAACCATCTCTTTATGAGATACTCCACCCTAGATTTGTTCTCATTGAGTGTTATGAAACATCCATTTAATAAAACATCCATGTGTTCCTCCTAGGTATCATCCTCTCCGATCCATCTCCTTAGGACGTTCCGATCGATATCATCCTTTCTCCGCATGATGTTAAAACCACAGCCTACCCTGTGTTTAAAATGGGATGCAAGGGGAAAATCATGGAAGAAATACCTCTTATATAATATACCTTATGATTGCCACAGGATGTATCTGGTTATTCACTCTTGAGAATCACTATTATATAGAAGAATATAGATGTTCCAATGATCCAGGGCCCATAAAAGTTAATAATTGTCAACGTGACTACTATCCAAACCCAAGGTTGCTACCCTAAATTCACCCTTGGAATGTCCTGATAGAAGTATCACAATTAATTGGGGTCCACAGAGATATGGAACAGGGAATTAGTTTCACAAACTATGAATCAAATCTATAAGGGAGACATATACTAAGTGATAAATTTCATGTAGGAATCCATGGATTGAGGAACCGAAATCCCATCATCCCCTTTCGAAAAAGGAGAAGACATAAATAAGAAAGTGATGAATATATCCAAAAATTGGAATATCAGAAATCGGGGTATATACCATCCATTAGTGAAAGTAAACTCACATGTTCCCATTTTTCTAGTGCTGAAGTGTGCAAATGAGGTAGATGTTCCCCGAAAAAAAGCGTTAGAAACTTTTTACCAAAATAGTTTCAATATTTTTACATTTGTTTTAATTTATATATTAAAAGAAATTTATACTCGTGTGATTTATGTTTCATGATTTATTCTATAATATATATATATATATAATTCATGGGATTGAAATCATGACATTAAAAAATCTATTCTTGATCCCTTTTTAGGTGATACTATTCAATGAAATAATTTTAATGAATGTTTTTATCAATATAAATATCTTTTTGAGTATCATCTATTATAGTGGTGCTATGTTATTTCATAATTATACATCTTCTCTCTAGGGATTATTATGTAACATTATTCACTATAAAATATGTGATCCATCCCAATATTTGACTTTCTTAATCATCTTCGATGTATATTCATAGTATTTAATCAAATTCCATTCTAATATAAATGACCGAATTTTTATCCCTTTTATCTAGGTGTATTTACATAGATTACATAAAATTATTTTTTGGGGGATATTATTGAATTAACAATATACCATTTATCTATATTGTGTAAATAAAATATGATAATTTTCTTGGTCAATGGGTATTTACCTAGAATTTTCGAAAAAATGTATGGATACCTATTTATTTTCCATAGGTATATAATTTTATTATTATTTATATATTTTTTAATGTTTTAATTATATGATTTTACATATTAAGGATATAAAACCCATTTCGCTTCCATGGATTTCTTATATTGCAATGAATAAAACCCATTTTCTTTTAATGGGTTATTTATGATATACAGAATGATTTATTTCTATCGGAATACATAAGTACAGTTGAATAATGGATTAGTTCCTATATATCCCTCCAATGCATTAGTTAAAACTTTATATCTAAAGAGATAAAGTATTATCAAGTATGGTTTAGTTGTTTTTATGTGTTTATACTAATGGTGTGGCTCATGTAAGTAATGTTCTTGATACTAAAGTATGTACCATATGTGAAATGTGATCTATATTCTTTTCTTATTATAATTATAGGTGTTCGGAAAGTAATGTTCCATGTTTTGATGTTATGCAACAATTTTATGTTTATTCTCATGAATTTTTCATTCTCTCATGACTCATATTTATTGGCTAAATTTTCCAGAATCTTTTGATTCATAACATTGGACGTATTCCAGGATTGATGATCTATTATTTTTTGGGAATGAATTTTATATATATCCTGATTATATCCATATACTCACCTAATACTCCCTAATGATCATAGATTATTATTTTTTATATTTACCATTACTATGTGTTCAAGCTCAACATTTATTGTGTTTCCATTTTCCCTGTTTATAAAGAAAATTATTACATAATATGTGTCTATAAGAGTATCATGCATGGAGGATTTTTCGTATATGTTGAAGAATTTTATAGATTAGGCAGTTTCTTATATAGTGGAAGAAATTTCCATTAGATTAAAAATACATGGGTTTTATTAATTAATGTTTTTTCCAAAATCTCAAAAACTATAAAAATATAAGATATTGAGAATTTATTTAAATGATATATTTTATTTATGTCATGTAATTTAGATGGTATCATTCGGGGGATGTAATAATTGGTATTAGAGTAGGATTTAGTTAACTTAATATATTATGATGTTATTGGATAATTCCATGAATTTCATTAAGGAGTGATAATTTATCGTTTATCTTAATTTCAAAGGTGTATATAAAGCTTTAGGTTAGTTGATGTAATATTGAAAAGATAATTATGTTTTGAGATTATGATAATAGAACATCATTGAAAACCATTAGGACATGTCTATGGGATAACTACAGGTATGGGATAACATCATAATGTTTGGTTGAAGTAAATATTATGTGGTTCACCTAGAGACACATAGTATATATATATACTAAATTTGGATGAAGGCTATGGCATAGATGTACCTTGGGGAAATATCTATGAAAATGGAGGATTATTAATAAGCTCAATCATGACTTGGTTCATGGAAAAGATCTTGGACTACACCTATGGTCTGACAGTCCTAGGGGTATGCTTTGGTTAATAACATTCCATTTAAAATCAACTATCAATGATTTATTATGTTGCGGGATTATGGTAAGATGTATAGAAGAATATGAATTTATGAAAATTAGATTGAACTAAAAGAATCGAAGGATAAAAATAATGTTTTATTATATAAGACATATCAGAATTTATTTTCATATTCAAATGATCATTTACTATGATTATATTGATATCAATATTGGGTTTTGGTATTCAGTTGAAGTTGGAAAGCATCTATACACATACTAAAGAAGGATTTTTTCTACTGACGTGTCTCCTAACCAGGCTTCCACCTCACCACTTTTCCTTTATCCGACCCTCCTAACATGCATATATGTACCGTGATCCCGACCCCAATTAGGATGTTCCATTTCAATTCTCTCCCCTCCCTGATTCACCTTCTTCACTCACTTCTCCCTGCTCTATGGTTTCCGCACCCCACACCGATTCCCCCCTCCCCGAATCCGCTCTCCCACTCCATTCCACTCCCCACAGAATGATCTCTATCACCACGACTTCACCTACAAGTGATCTGCCTTCAGCACCTACGAGTTCAGCTCCTCTGATGTCGGCTCCTCCGAATACGGATCCTATGACTTCCGCTCCTTCGACATCATCTCCTCCAACATCTCATTGCTTTCTCCTTACTCTCAAGCTATAGATCTACGGTTCATGCTATAACTAATCATCATCTACCTTTGTTTCAATCAACTAATTTACTTTCTTCTCTCTTCCGTAGACGGTTTTACCTTGAGTGTCATCCTACTTGCACTTCATCTCTAGTCGACCTATTATTCCAGCACAATGAATTCCTCGACTACCAGCTTCAAACTCCAGTAATCATCTTGGGTTCCCATGCCTCCGATTTATACTTCATCTTCTACCAGGTACTCCTCATCCATCCACCACCACTCAATTTAGATCCAATCCCTACCATCCCATTCTCAACTTCCATTTCCTTCTCATACGAATCGGTGTTACTTTAGTATCGTCTGTGCTCTACCTCTTGAAACATTGCGATTGTTACATCACAATTGATATCAGTGGATGTCTCCCAGCAACCTCTTCATGATGAACTTCATTCATTTTTCGACACCTACTATTTCCTTTGAATATATATCTTCCTCTTTATTTTCATATTGAGAAGTTGGGTGGACATTTATACGTATGGCAGATTGACCCTACTCTGAACACATCCATAATGATGTGAGTTTTCCTTCAAAACCTTCTCTATTGATTTCATTCAATTTTAAGTATTCCATTTAACTCACTTCATAAAAAATATCGACACTGAATCTTGATACTTTTTCCTTCAGGAATCAGTTATTAGGGATCCACTAGCTTCAATTGGGAACCAAATTTGTACTCATTAAAAGGTGTGTTCTTCCCTTAAGAACATAAATAAATATTTCCATTTACACATGCAATTTTCCAGCATTAATATTATACATTTCCAGTTCTAATACTCCAATTAAACCCTAAAATTATTCTATTATGTCAATGTTACTTTATTTATTATTTTTACCATGGATATGTATTTCCACCACCGCATTAAGGAACCAAAATTTCTCGTTATGTCTACTTGATTTCACTCAAAAAAAATCATTCTTATAGTTTTATTCCTGATGATTAACTATAATTTTCATAAATTTTTTTTATTGTATTTAGAGACATGAATAGCTGACTAACAGATTTACTTTACCAGTAATATTTCATGTATCATGCTTACAGTTGTGCATATCATGAATTATTTTCATAGTTTCATTCTGTTGTGTAATTGCAGTTGTTTTTTAAAACCATTGTAGGTTATCACATATCAATCTATTAGTTTATATGAGTCCAAATTAATTAAATAAGAACTGTAATGTTAATTATTGGATTTTTCCATTCATATATCATTAACTAGGGAGTTCAACCACTATACCACGTGTCTATATGTTATTGGATATTGTGCTTCAAGGTGGAGTCAGACCATTGATATTTTTCAAGGGATAACATCATGTCTCACATTATCTAGCCTACAATAGCCATTATAGTCTAATGTTTTTTTAGCATCACCTACACATCTCTGATATCTATTCAAATATTCAAGAATTCTAAAATTCAAAAAAATATATTTTTTTCCTGATAACTCTCAATATATAATTCATAATAACAGGTCGTTTGTCACACCAAAAATATAATACTACTATGTATATTTCATTACACTACATGAAAGGATAAAATTTCTATATAGATACCTTAAAAATTGATGGTGTTCTTAAACATTCCAGTTATATTCTTCTACGATTTTATTATATATATTTCACTATTTTTTATGATATATAATGATATAGAATACATACTAATGTTTTATTTATTCTATTGGAAATGTCTTGATATATATATATATATATTCTATATCTATATATATATATATATATATATATACTAAGGAAATATTTTTTTTTCTGACTACGTGTCACCCAAATGATCTCCCACGTCAACAAATTAACAATTCCTTCCTCCATAACCGCGCATCCATCGAACACGATCTCATTACCCCACCTGCAATGTCACCGATCTTACCTCCCTATTAGGGTTTCGATGCCTCATTCTCTACCCAAGGAATAACTCACCACTTCATCACCTCCAGATTCTGATGTATCCTCCTCCTCACTGAATCCACCAGAAATCCTCACCCGCATACAATCGGGCAATCTTCCTCTCCTATGACTACCATTTCTTACTTCCGCTACCGCATCAAGTCGTGTGAAATCTGTCGCCTCTTGATCCTACTGTCTCATTATCATAAAGCAAGTCTTCCTTCAATATTTTTTCACCTCCACAACCCGACGTAATTTTAGCACCCACAAACAATCCCTATATTCGAAATTATATATTTGTGTTCTTCTAAATAACCTTTAAATTTTAATTGGATTTTTATTTTCTGAATAACTTGTAGATTTGAAGTTTATATCTGGGATTTCATTTTCACTCTCAGATCGATTAAAGATTTCAATTATTCTTAACTATTTTATTTATTCATTTCATGTTTAAAAGGTATGGTCAATTGAAGATTCTAAACGCCAAGGATTCCCCAGTTTTAATGAGTTCGTTATAGTGATATAGGTTTCAATTCATGGTCCCTTCAATGCATTTTTCTTCATTCATTTTATTTAATGGTTTAATACATATATAGGTTTTATATTATACGTTTCAACCAGCTGATTTATTTGGCATAAAGAGAATATGAATTGATTCCAAATCTCCTCAGGTTTGCAGGAAAGAAAAATATTTTTTCACAAATTTTTTCTTCAATCAGAATTGTTTTCTTATCATTGATTAATTAATATTATAGCCTTTCACTCTAAAAAATTAAGTAATTCACTTAAAGATTATTCTTAATTTTATGAAGTCATTTTTTTGGATTATAAGTAATAACGATCATTATTTGTTTTGCATAGTAACATACATTTTTGTTTATACTATGCAACTTTGCAACCTCACTAACCCTATAGATCGAGATATTGAAAAAAGATGTGTTCTCCCCAATCCCATTATTACTGTTATAGTATTTATGATTTATATAAAAAATGCGATTACTATTGGAATATTTCCGTATGTTTTTTATTTTATATGACTCTAGAATAACAACTATAACAGTTTATACTATTATAGTTTTTCCCCAAACAAAGATTACAAACCTATGCTCTGGACTGATTCCTTGAGTGGAAGGTAGATTAATTATCTTGAATGTTCTTGAGATAAGGAAATATTCAAATAAATTGTATTATTTAGATTTTTCATCACATCTCACCCAATTATCTCATCCCATATCTTCCTTTTGTTGAAATGTACACAAAATTTTGAGGGGTTATGACTTTCTATCCTGCAGAAGACTTGTCAGCCTGGAATATATCAAATAAACAAATTAAGGAGATGACAAAAAGTATAAAGAGATCTCAACCCGAGACTGAAGCGATGCAAATGTGAGATTCTAAGGTGTTCCACTCATGTAATTATTGATTTTTAACAATGAAAAATCATTAACTAATGATTTAAATATATTTCAATGTATGTGGCAGTTAACAGAATTATTTTTTCTAAAACTGATGAACCATTTTTTTGGATTAGAAGGAATAGTGATTATTTTTGGTCATGCATAGTAACTTTTTTTTTCTAGTTTACCCAAATTTTATTTCAATGGTTTTTTTCACATATTTTGAGTTTTGAATGTGTGTTTAATATCCACTCTACACAGTCCAATTTACCAAAATTTTATTTTAATAGTTACTATGTACATGAAAACAACAAATATTATGCAGTGTATATGTTCAGATACATGAATCACTTTTTAGATCATGTATTTACTAGTTCACTACTTGCAAACCAGCCACCCATATGAATTGGTTTTACAAATTTCTTAAAATGGATCCACATTAATGTATTATACATCACAATTTATTTCATGAAAATTCATAAACTGATTCAATAATATAATTACACTTTGCATCAACCATTCTTCACATTGATCCTCCATTTATCTTAACATGTACTTGCTTCCAAGATTTTATTCATTATTCATTTAAATATAGTTTCATTGATATCATAATTTACGGTGGTAGATATAAAAATCAATGATCATTTTATAGTTATATTTTTACCAGGATTTATAGGAACGAAAATACATTTTTGGTTTTTAAACAAATTCTTCTTCCGTAAACAAGTTTATTTGTTTTCAATTTCATAGGGCATCTCCATATTCCATGAGATCCTACATCAGCATGAATTGAGAATATTTCAGCATATAGGTATATTTAGAATGCCTATTTGACATTATATTTTTCAAAAAATCATACATCTTCTTTTTTGAAAACATGTAAAATATATTTCACCTCCACTGTACTTCATATAATAACTAATATTATATTTTCATTCTATTTTA
Source organism: Viscum album (assembly GCA_963277665.1). Classification (NCBI taxonomy): domain Eukaryota; kingdom Viridiplantae; phylum Streptophyta; class Magnoliopsida; order Santalales; family Viscaceae; genus Viscum; species Viscum album. The sequence continues at coordinate 522,513,841 of OY728141.1, forward strand.
TGTCTCCTTTGTTTCACTGATAAGGTATACAAGTAATTAATATTTTATTAATTTTCATTCTATAAATTTATTCTGTACAAAAACTCGCTTAATTTTTAGAATAGTATCTGTATTGATATAACACTTTGCTGATTGATAGGAGGAGCATGTTCAATAAAGATATATCAATTTTTATTTCCATTTTATATCATCATTTATTTAATGACCCTTTACTTGGATATACGTTGAAATGAATCATTGATCTGCTCAACTAATGATGGTTTGTTGTCTATGGCTCAATTTTAGATAATTCTCATTTCTATTAAAATGATCATGAAGCCATTGAACCCTGCATCTCACTTCGGAATCCTTTGAAATCCACCTGTATGAGGCCTTTAGGATCCATGTGGAAAAACATCCACCAGCAGACCAAGCCTTCCACCTTGGGTGCAATGACCTTCCAAAAATTAAACATTGTCAATCATTGTGGTCCTCGAAGAAAATAAACCACTAATGATGTATTGTGAGGAGTTCATGCCACGTCACTAGAGACCAATAGAGTGCCGATATTGGAGCCCTTGGGTTGGGATCAAGCCATTACATGCAATGTTTTAAACTGATGGTCAAGGTGATGTAATGTCCTTCACCACTATTTACTTCAGCCTCACCCAACCTACTTATATAACCCTTTGACTAGTTTATTTTCAATTACAAGACATTCATTTAATCATTAAATATTTTAATGATCATAATTTGAATTGACAAATGGAATCATTATTTCATTCATATAGTTAAATTATCTATCATGAATTCCCAATATAAATTTTAATTCCTTATTAATTCGACTAAATTATTTCAACTATGTTTATGATTTGTCAAAAATTTCTCTAATTTCTATTCAATTATTATGTACATATCATTTGTGTTTTAATTATATTAAATATTAATATGAACTGTTAAGTTTGAAAAAATGGCATTCTGTTATTGAAAATAAGAATTATTTTTCGTATTTGTTAAATTTGATGATTATAAGATTCTTTTATGAAATTATACATTTTTATTCAATTTCGTGCCTTATTAAATGAATTATTCTATTATTTTTTTGGTATAACAGTCTTATTTATCATGAATGCACATGTTTTCTGATTTTTTTTCCACTTATGGTCTTTCATGCTTATTAATTATGTTAATCCTTACTCAAAATTTTATCTCACCATCTTCTTATCATTACATTTTCCCATATTATGAACAGAAATGTTTTGTAATATGTTTCTAGATGATTTTCTTATGTGAATAATTTTATTGATACGTTGATGAATTGATTAGATTCAATAGTTTCTCATATGGATGAAAAAAATTCAAATATTGAGATAGAAAATGGCTTTTCAGTTAAATTTTTATCCAAATTATCTAAAATAGTATACTAACAATGTCTCTGGCATAAACCTAATGAATTATTTTGCAATATCATATAATTTTAATTTTCACACCCTTGGGTAAATTTTGTTTCAATGATTTTTTTTTAGTTTTTTTTGTTTCTGATTTCAACCCCGTATAAAAAACTGATTTCATAGTTTATTTATCATCATACTAACTGTAACAGGTTTCGACAATGCTACAAAAAAACATCCCGAAAGGGGGATACACTATAGCAATGACTCACACCTATATTCTTAGGGTTTTACTTAGAACGATTTCCCAACAAATTACTAAGCATGATGTGGATGGCAATGTCTCACATGAGAACACACCAAAAAATTGTTAAGAAATAGAACTCCATATGTTCATTAACATAGATTTTTTTAAAAGGTAATTATTTTTACATTGATTCAAACTAACTTTTTTTGATTTCATTTAAAATTGAATGTCCATATTTTCATATTAAAGAATAATTTTCCCTTCCCATAAATTTAGGTAACTTTATGTTTTTTCTTTCTCTACCTCTCCCATTACATCAAGTTCCATAGCCATCATCATTAATTTTTATTCTATTTCATTATGTGAGGAGTATTTCAATCACTTTATTATCATTTTTTAATTTAAAAATTACATTTGACTACAATGAAATTTCATTTTTTTGAATGATGTTGAACCATACCATTTGAAATAATATTTATTAGTCCCATTCATTTGCACGTGCGGAGTACTAGTTATTGATATCGAGAAAGATATTAATCTAGAAAAAAACTATGCCTCATTTCTAATTAAGGGAGAATACAAAATGGTTTAGAATCATTTAATATTCCTTTTATTATTAAAATTCTTATTTTTAACTAATATATAAATATTCAAATAAGATTAAAAACGCATGATATTTAAAAAGTTTAGTTTTTAAATAAAATATATTTTTTATATTTTTTATTTTCATTTCAAACTAAATTTATAAATTATTAAACATTAATTTTTTTAAAAAAACCATTTTTCAATTAACAATGTCAATATTATCCTAGGTTGAATTTTTTGGCATTTTCTAAAAAAATTATTTTTCTGTTGAGTAGTGAAATATTCTATTTTTACAAAAAAACATCCCTTTTATGACATTGTTAATTTTTGAGAAATTTTTTTAAATTTCTGAAACCATTTCCTAGAAAAAATATTAATTTTATAATTTCTGTAATAATTTAAAGAATATTTATTTTTGTTTATTATCCAATATTTGAGAGATATAATATTTACATCATTTTTCAGGTCCATTTCAATTATTGAAACCCCACCAATATAATAGTTTGATCTGATTACATTTTTTTAAAAAATTTACGGATGTTTTGAGCATGTAATTTAAAATTTCATAATTCTGTAATTTGATATATTTTAAATAACTTCTGTATTTCAGGAATATGTTTTTACATACTGACCCAAATAGAGTTACTATTTTTAGGATTCCTATTATCGCGTGATACATATTTGTTAACTAGAAAGACAGTTGAATAGTTCTTCCAGGGGCTTAAATAAATATTTCATTGTAAAAAACATTTCTGGATGATAATATGTTTCGCACCACATTCAATGGGACATAACTCGTCCAAGAAGACTCCAAATGAGGTGATTCCGTGTGGAGATGAAATAAGATTCAACTGATCATGTTTTTGATGAGTTTCAAAGAAATATTCACTCATTAAGTTAAAATTTTTGTAATTCAAATAGAGGAATACTAAAGGTATATTGAAGCAGAAAGAGTTATATTCAGTAAGTAAATCATATATTTTCTAACCCTCCTCATTTTATCTTCATCTTGTCATCATTTCATGTGGGGTTGGATTGAAAGCCCAAGGGAATGATTGAGATATATATCTTTAAAAAAGATTGAATTCATTCATGTAGGAATATGAATATGGGATATACTCAAGTGATGTGATGCAAAGCACCAACTTGTTGTGGACGACGACAATATATAGACACTCTCTTCCAAGATGCAACCGTCTTCTGTAATCTTTCTTTGAATTTATCTTGAACATTTATTTTTGAATGAATCTGTTGGTTTTATTTGATGAACATATTTTCAAAAAACAAATTTGGGTAATTTTTCAATATATAAAGTAAAATTTCTGAATTCACTATTTAAATTTCTTTACTGAGGTCTTATCATTGATCATAGTGATTTCAATTAGGTATGTTTTCATAGAGGTCTTCATGTAATTGAATCACTTCAATATGAGGGAAAAAATATTTTGGTCTTTATGTGATATAGATGAATATGTTTCTATTCACATTGGAGTCCTTGGGTGGGAATTGAGAAAATCAATTGGGAAATATTTTAAAACAAGTAAGAGGGGAGTATATGAAATGTATATGATTTTCTATAACTACTATTTCGATTTTGATTTCAAACCCCTTTTCTTTTTGGTAAATTTTATTTTATATTTTTAAATTTCCCTGAAATTTAGTTTTTATATATATATATTTATATTATGATTTATAAATTTTAATCAAATCCCCAAATTTCTCTTCTTACAAAAACAATAAAAACAAAACTGACACGTTTATAACACAAATTTCAACATCCTCGATAGAGAATACATGGACTTCAATATTGGATTTTTCTCAGGGACAATTTCTTTATTGTAATTTTCATAAAAAAATCTCTCACATCAACTAGAACTATTTATGAGGTGGTTTCCAGATTTTATTTTTTTAAAATAGTTTTTTCATGACTATAATTCATGTCCCAATATTTTTACCATTGGATTCTGAAATTGATAGAACATTTCACTCTATGGTTAGAGATACAATAAATACCCATGTCCCAATTTTTGTATCTTAAACTAACACACTTAGAAGAAAATTGGTATAAATTTAAATTCCAATGGTTGAAAAAAGAACCTTGAAATAATTTCCTTCATCCTATGATTAAAATCAAGAAAATACCCTGCCATATCCCAATAATCCTCATAGGATTGAAATTAAATCAAGTTTCATTTACCAGGATCCTAACTTTAATGGGTTTGCTGGTGATTATCCACATAAACACCTTTATGATTTCATCAATATTTTGGTCAAAATGAATCCTCATGGAGTAGATTCACATCCAATGAAATTGTGGTTATTTTATTTTGATTTAAAAGGAGTTGGAAAATAATTTTTATTATATTCTCATTAAAATTCGATGAGATACATTAAATAATTTAAGAAACCTTCCATTGAAATTTTTTCCCAACCTCTATATCTGCTTCCATTCAAAATAAGTTTAGTGGAATTAGAAAAACCCAAGGCGAAACATTGCATTAGCACATGGAATGATTCAAAAGACTCCATTTTAGTTTTCCCCACCATCAAATCAGTTGCCAACTCTTGATTCAATATTGTCATAAAGGTTTGTATTTTACTGATAGAATCATGATTAATATAGCAGTGGGAGGGGGTCTGGATGGGAAAACACCATATGGTAATGGGACATTAGTTAAAATCATGACCCAATAATACTTAATAATTTTGAAAAAGAGTCTTTCATGTGAAAACTTCCTCTGATTTCCCCACTTATAGGTCTAGAAAAAAAATTATTGTGAGTCAACATTATGATTTTACCATAATGGTGTGGTCGATGGTGTTGTATAACAACCCACCAACACGACGCTAACCTAAAGAAACATTTCTAATGAAATCCATTATTGATTTTTCCTTCCAATGAATAGTTTAGTGGTGAATTACCATAAATGAAAGAGCCTTTTAAAAACTAAGATATACTTTTTCCTAGAATACACATTCAATCAAACTAATAAAGGCCATTTTAAACCAACCAAAATTATAATCATCGATGAAAGAACCACTATAATGAAAGATTTCAACACACTGAATGAACTAGAAACATCTTCCAAGGACAATAAATTAATTATCAACCATGTTATTTCAATAAAAAATCAAATTATAAATCTAGAAAAAACATTTAATCTACTGCTCGCACTTAGAATTTATAGAGAAACATTGAAGAACAAATGAAGAAATAACAAGAGTCGATGAGAGAAACACAATAACATCAAAAAATATGCTGAATACCTTGATTAATCAAATGGTCCAATTTTCCTATTATTTTAGTTGAATAAAAAATAAAATTACTGTATGTTTACCCTCACATCCTCAAGTGTATTTGAGAGATAATGGAATGGGAAATTTTAGTGAAATTGAAATTAGGACTGGAACATGATTGAATAACCCTAAAATTGAGAAACCCATGTCTGATGTTGTGTCTATTAATGATAATTCTACCGGTAATGGGAATTTGAGAAATTTTTAATTTTATTTGAATGGAAATATGAATTAATGAGAATAGATTTTTTTAATGTAAAATTATGGATTATAAGAGGATTTATAGTCAATTTGTTTTGCAATATAGTGCTCTGAATAGTCGAGAACCATTAAAACCACCACTGCCTTATCCTAGGAGTGAGCCATCAGTGAACTAATGTGTTGTAAAAGAGTTAGGTAAGGATATTTTGGAAAATTTTAAGAAGAATGAAGTCAACATTCCCTCTCTCGATGATGTGAAACAAATTACAAGGTGAGCAATGTTTATAAAAGATATGTTTACCCATAAGAGGTAATTCAATAGAGGTGTAAAGTAAACTTAGGTTGGAATGCTTTATCCAGAATTCTACATGATTTTCCTATAAAATTAAAATAAACAAGAACATATACCATTAACTAAACCACTATGAAATGTCAATTCAAAGATGACATGCTTGATTTAAGTGCCTCTATCAGCATTATTCCACATTCTGTTTAATCATCTCTTTAAGTTGTAGAATTGAAACCCTATCGAATTATCGTTCAACTTGCTAAATGATGTATTACCAATCCTACAAGAGTTATAGAGGATGTTCTTGTTAATGTCAGAGACATGATTTTTCATATCGATTTATAGGTCATTGAAATGGAAGATGATCGGTTTAGTACCCATGCACTTCTCATTCTAGGGAGACCATTTTTCAAAACTATAATAAATATCAACAGTGTTCACAAAGGAACTCTTTCAAAATAAATTATAGGAGATTTTTTCCATTTCAATATTTTTCATTATAGGAAATACCTAGTTGATGATCATTCATCTCTATAAGTAAAAATTATTGATTGGTTTTAAGCTGATATTTTTACTGATTATCCCATTTATGAAGGGACAACTTCTATTTTAGAAGATGGAAATTTGTTTATTGCGAAATCATATCAATAAGAGATTGAAATAGAAGATGCTGATGATTCTTGGAATGATGAAACAAATTTACAAGAGTCTGTTGATCATATAATTGATGGATATGTCTTTCTACAAACCCTTAAACATGTTAGTTTTCTACATATAGATGAATCTAATTTTTCACATGAAATAAATCCTATAAATAGGGAAAATAAAAGACATGATGAATTCTCATAAAATATAAAGCTTCCCCGAACAATAAAACCTATGAGTAGTGTTACTTGATCAATGAAAATATCCATCCTTTGTTAGATTTGAAACCTCATGCTAAAAACCTCAAATATGCTTTTTAGGTGATAAACTAATAGCTCTTTATCATCATTTCAAAGTATCTATTAATTTCCCAAGATAAACAATTATTTGGAGTCCTCAAAACCCAAAATAAATCTATAGTATAGAAACTATTTTATTTAATCATAATCAGTCCCTACTGTGAATGAATACAATATTTTTTTGGATGAAAAAACTAAACTATTGTGACAATTTAAAACAAGATTGATCCTAACTATTTTAGAGGATTTCGAGAAGGAATTAACCACCATGTGGGAAAATGGAATTATTTTTCCATTTTCTGATAGTCCTGGGATCATTTAGTCAAATTTTTCCCCAAAATGTGATTTTAAAATATCAAACAATGAATTTAGTGGGACTTTAGATATTAGTAATGAAAATAAATAGAGAATGTTAATTGATTACATGAATCTCAATTTTTTTACAAGGGAATAAAATATTCAATTTCAATTTGTCGATTATCTCCAAGAAAAACTAGTTGTTAAAACTCACTATTATTTTCATGATGGATTATTTGGAAATTTCCAAATTAATATTTTACTGAATGATCAAGATAACACCACTTTCATGTGCCCCTTTAGAATATTTTTTAAAGAAGGATTCCATTCAGTTTGTGTAACGATCCTGGGACATTTCAAAGGTGTGTGAAGATCATTTTATCTAAATTTATAGAAACATTCATGAATGTTTTAATGGATGTATTCAATGTTTATGGATCATCATTTTAATTTCATTTGACATATTTGGATGGTTTTCTAGAAACATTCGTTGAAAATAATCATTTTCTAAATTATGAAAAATTCTACTTCAAGGTGGGTAAGGGGATCGTTATTGGTTATGTGGTGTCTGTAGATTAACATTAAGTTGATCAATACAAATTTAAATTTATTTATTCATTTCAATAGCCAATAATAATAAGATATGTGAGATCAATCCTTGTTTACTCTTTTTTATTAGATATTTAGAAAGGATTTTAGTAAAGTTTCACTTCTATTATGTATATTTAACCAAAATGAAACACCATTTGTATTTTATGATAATTATAAATAATAATTATGGGAGTTGAATAAAATTATATCTCATCTCATTGTTTAACAACCCAAATTGGACAATCCATTAGAAATCATGACTCATATATCTGATTTTTCTCATGGGGAAGTATTGAGTCAAAGGTTGGAAATGAAATATCATGTGATTTTTTATGTCCCCAATAAATTTAGATCTAGTTATATCAATATACATAACAACAGAGTAGGAACTATTATTTTTTGTCTTATATTTATACATGTTTAAATGTTACTTATAGGGATCCAAGGTTAGTGTTTCCGTAGACCATTCTACAATCATATTTTTGTTGAAAAAACTTGATGAAAAACAAAAACTTTTGATACAGATACTGTTGTTATAGTAGTGTGATGTTAAAATAAAGGATAATAAAAGAAGTGAAAACATTTGTATCATCATTTATGTAGGATAACATTTGTTATGAATGTGAATCTTCATATCTTTCCAGTAATTAAATAATAATTTACATGTAACATACCATTACCATTTCGTCATGTACTCCCTTTACCTCATCATGGTATTACACTCCCTAAAGACTAGAAGGATACCAATAATGGAGAAGTAAATTATTTGTTGGACTTTCACTAATAACCATTTGTTTCTATAGGCTCCATAGTAGTTACATGACATGTAACTATGTTACACATAGGGTAATGAGTGATGGATGTATGTCATAAAAGGAAAGAACATACTCTGAACTGGTACATGTCATGAGTTGTTATTACATGTTATGTTTGGTTTAAATGATGGATTTATAATAAAAGGTGATGAGTATTTTAAAATATTCCGGATGTAGTAGTTACACACCATAAACCTAGGTTACATGTCTTGTAACATCCCACATCTGGTTTATAAAATACATGTGTGGATATTTGGCTTCTTTCCATTCACCAGTTCTTTACGAATCATAACCTAAGGCAGTTCTTCCATGTTTTTAGAGAATCATTTTCTTCTAGATAGATCTATTTGTTGTCTAATATTTATTTTGATCATAGTTCATCTTTCTTTGTAGGTTTTCTTTCCATTACTTTAGTTATTTTGATTTTGGCAGTTCCTTAAGGCTATGTTATTAGATACTTTTGTTTAAAGTTAATCATTCTACATGGTTTCGTCTATATCCATTCTGTGATCTCATTACGGAGGCCTTTTATTCTGTTGGTTGTGGTGCAATGGGTGTTCTTTTTGGAGGTATGTAGGTTTCCTCTCTTCCTCCAACCCCTTGTCTTTTAAATTGAATCAATCATTACATGGATTTGATTTTAGGGCCTTCATTCATACTGTTGGGTTTTGTTTTTAGTGGTTTTCTATATTGGTGTGTGTGACTTGAGCTTTAAGGAAGGTTGTTCTATCTCTTTCCTATTAAAATGAACCAGATATTTTTTCCTTATAAACTATTTTTCATATTGAAATTGGAAGGATTGTTTTTTTTGGGTTGAAAATTGAATTTTTATGAAAAATTGGTTTTCACTAGTTATTGATTAATAAATAGAAATTGGAAATTTCCAAATCATTTAATGAAAATTTTAAAATTTATTGGAAATGAAATTTCAAATAACTGGATTTTTTTTGAAAAAAAGAGCACATGGGTTACCTTGAGTACTTTGGTGGAAGTCTTATCTTAGGTCCATCATCCATTATTTTGTGATAATCAAAGAGGTTTGTCATGGGATTTTCCCTATTTTATTTGAATGTTGTTCTTGGGGGAAAATATTGACATTTTGGGGGTTGACTCATGGGATATTTCTCTAATTTCTAGACCACTTTTCGAGGATCAAATTTTTGAAATTGATTTATTTTTGTATGAGTAGTCTGGGCCTAGAACTATAGTATTCCATGGTGTTGTGATACATATGCTTATATTTTGTGTTTCATGGATTTCTTAGTAATCCTTTTTATGAATTTTATCATAGTGAAAAATGATAATGAAAATGTGATTTGAAATTGATATACTTGCTTTTCTTTAGAACCATGGAAAAAGGGAGTTTTATTCCATGTATTATATAAAACTATCATACTTATTATCATGCCATGTTCTTAGTAAAATTATCATATATGAATTATTATATAGTGACAGGTTATTGGAAACTTGGGAGGGATCCTACTACGTTAGTTAGCTCGCACCCTACGCACCACTTCAGGGGTGCGTAGACCTTTTTATGTCTTGTAGTGCTGGGAAAGGCATGGTGTTGTAGTGAGGAAGTGTGTTTTATATCAGCTAGTTGGGTAGTTGGTGGTGAGATGGTGGGAGTCAGTACCTACCATCATTAAGAGTTGCATTTTTGTTTTTGGACCATTGATGTTGGACAACCCTTGGAGTTTTATCTACTTTTGATGTTGTTTGTTTCTATTGTTTCCAGACAGTTATGGAAAATATATTAATTATTCTTTAATTGTTACTTTCCTGATTTATATTTTTGTTCCATGTTTTTTTCAGGTTGGTCAAAATCGTTCCCTTATCATGGTTGTTTGATCCCCGTGTGCTTGTCTCTATCCCGTGGGGATCGAGAATGCCCTTCGGGTATGTGACAGATCGGGTCAGGTTCTAGTTGGGGGTAATCGGGGTCAGTTCATTACAAGTTGGAATCAAAGGGTGGTCTTTATTTTTCAAGAGTCCTAATCTTGGAACACCTGTTAGACTGGAGAAAGGATTTTTGGGACTTGAGAGGTATGTTCCCATATGTTCTCTCCCGGATCTTGTCGTAACAACACTCAAGTTTCCATGAGTTGTTGGGATACGTGTCAGTAGTTTTTGTTTTTGTTTTAGAAATATTATTTTTTTAATTTTCATTTTTCTAGTTTGAGATGAGGTTTGTTTTATTTTATGATCTCTCTTATGGTTTAGTGTGCATCACTATGCCTTAGATAAATCTTCCACGAGATCCTCAATAAGGTGCACCTGATACTCCTCAAGGGAAATTAACTATAGATCTGAATCTCATTTAGATGATCTTATGGTTAGATCATTCTGTCAATTAGGATATGCCATGAGTTCAGAATGTAGTGGGTGAGGTACAAACAAGAGATATGAGAGATAGAGAGAGAGATCACGAGAGTTATTGTATGAGAATCAAATGCCCTTTAATGGAATGAATTAACATCAAGAAGAGGAGGACTGACATGACATGATTTATCAAATCTTCAAATTTCTATAGAATCATGATTAAATTAAAGTAATGTGTGCAACATTAAGACTAGAGGATTCCAACAAGAGATGGTGGGATTCTATAGTCCAAGAAGATAGTTGTGTGGTATTAGATTGTCAGGGTTTGAAAGCCATGTTCTTTCAGATGTTTTGTCTAGAGTAACTGATGTTGGTGATCTATTTGGAGTTCATGTATTTACAACATGGATAGCATTCAATGTAAACATGCACCAATTATTTTAAAGAGAATTGTTTTCTCCAGACGTGGAGAAGAATGACTAGTTGAAGGCTCAGAAGTACCTCTATGGTTTGATATTGAATATCAGATCATGGGTTTTTATCACGAGTCATTCTATCTATGCAGATATTGTAGAATATGATACGATGGAAAAAATGAATATTGTAGAAATTTTTTCTACCTTTTATTTTCCTTTGGGTAGACTCTTTAGTGGCATGCATGGAAATTAGAGGAAGTGGTAAGATCAATGTAAATGTTTTTGTGCTGGGTATCATCAGAAAGCCTCATCATCTGTGTCCTTCAGAGTTGGCAGTGTTCCTCTGACAGGCTACCAATTCAGGAAGGGAGGACACACTAGACATTTTTATCCATTGACCGCGAAGACGTGAAACATCTATGGATGGGTTGGTTACTTACAATGCTTCTATTAGGAAATGACTGCTCCTCATTACGATCAGGGTTCATTAGCTTCAAAGTATACTGTTGTGCAGTCATAAGTCTCAAATACAATAGCGATCTAGCCTCATGACATATGAGTGATGAATTTTCACATAGTATATGAGTGTCCAATAGAAGTTAATGAAGGTTCGACAATAGTGATATGTACTATCCTTAGTACATATTTAGTGTTAATTTAATTATTTGATACAGGTTCCCCTACTCAATTATATATTCACATTTTTTATGTTCATAAAAAACCAATTGAACTTATGTCCTTTATAATGGAGTTAGTGACACCTCTGGGAAAAAGGAAAGGGTCGGGGTTTTTGTGTTCTTTTTCGATGACGATAGCTGATACAGAGCCGGTCAATGATTTTCCCATTTTTGAACTGGATATTTTTGATGTCATCATTGCTATGGACTGGCTTAGCACTCATTGATTTTACATTAATTTTTATCATAGGAATGTTATTATTCTAATTGTAGATGGGAGCCCTCATGTGTTTCAGAGGGAATGGGACCCGAGGTCAGGTCGTGTAGGACCTTGACTCCCATAGTTCATGTGTTTCCTGTATTCTATTGTGTTTGATCCCAATAATGTTTCTCCTATTGATGATATTCCCATTGTTTTTTGAGACTTTCCTGACATTTCCCAAATGATTTCTCCAGTCTTCCTCCATAGTGTGAGGTTTAGTTTATGATTGATCTGGAGCCAGGTACGTAGCTGATACTAATACCTTCTTATCATATAGATCACGTGGAGTTGAAAAAGCTCAAGATTTAGTTGGATGACCTGTTATCAAAATGTTTTGTTCCCCCTAGAATTTCACATTAGGAATCCCCTACTCACTTTTCAAAGAGAGTAGATGATTCAATTATTTTCTTCTGTGGACTATCGAATATTTAATCGAGTGACAATTAATAACAAATATAATTTTCCCCTTTTGGTTTATATGTTTGAATAGTAAAATAGGGAAATGTTCTTTTCAAAGTCCAATCTTTGATCATGTTATAATCAGATTAATTTTAATGAGTCTAATATAATGAAGATAGCATTCATGAGAAGGTATTTACAATATTAATATGTTGTGTTTCCTTTGGGTCTAACTATCACTCATGTAGTATCTAGTTCTTTGATAAATCCAATATTCCATAAATATCTTGAAACTTTTTTGGCAGTGTTTGTTGATGAGATTATGGTTTATTCAAAATCCAAATATAATCACGGGAACCATCTGAGTATGGTTCTAGAAATTTTGAGAAGTCACAATTTTTATGTAAATCCTGGAAACTATTGTTTATATATTAATAAAGTGAGGTTCTTGAGGTAGAAAATTTTGAGCATAACTTTTTATTTGATCTGTTTAATCTAAGGATTGTTTTTTCATGAAAGGAACCCTGTAATTTCATTGAGATATGAAGCTCCCTTTTGGATAATGAATACTACCAATGGTCATCAAGGAATTCTCTAAGCTGACATCACCATTTTCAACTCATTCTAAGAAAGCTATGAAATTGACATGGGATTGAAAGTGCCAGTCTTATTTCGATGAACTGAAATGACTTCTGACGTCGTCTCTTATTATGATCTTACCTAATCCCATTAAGGGGTACATACTATTTTTGATGCCTCTAGTGATAGTTTGGGATACATGATTATGTAATATGACCTTGTAGTAACTAACAGCTCTCATCAACATCGACCACACGGAAATAATTACCCCACTCATGATTTAGAGCTTGTTGCAGTCATGCACAAACATCAGCATTGGCCGCATTATCATTATTGTGAATGGTTCATGGTCTTCTATAATCATAAGAGTCTGAGTTATATATTTTTTCAGAAAGATTTGAATATCATACAGACATGATGGGTATAATACCTTCATAAATTTGACTTTGATATCTCCTACACCTTAGGAAAGGGGAATGTTGTTGATGATGAATGTATAATGAATGTACCATCATAAGATATTCTGGAATCGAAGGAGTGGATCCTAATAGGTATTTTCTCTCTTTTGTACCTTGACACTCAAGAATATGTTCCCGAAATGGTTCTAACTTGTGTTCAGTTTTCATCATCTAAATTGAAGTCTATATTAAATATTCAACAACAAGATGATGATTTTTAGAAGACTCGAGGAAGCCTTTATGGCGGAGAGATCATTTGGGATTGGTCTCTTTCTTCAAATGATATGCTTCACTACAGGAAAAATATTTTCATACTAGTATCTGTGGGGATTTTACTCTTCTTTGATTGTCACTGCTCTTTATAGGTTGTACATGTAGGCACTACAAAGATGTATTATGACATGAGGTGAAATTCTGGTGGATGTGTATAAAGAGGTACATCATAGAGTTTGGGTTTCACTGTTACACCTACCAATGGATTAGGGAAGAGAACATGAAACATTTTGGGTTTTCTAAGCCTCTTCGAGTAATTTTTTAAAAATGGGAACAGTTATCCAGGGATTTTGTTTTTGTACTACCATGGAATCCATAAGGGATGAATTCTAAATGGGTTTTTGTTGATCAGCAAACGAATCCTTCTCATTTAATTTTGATAAACGACACCACTAATGTTGATTATCTAGGTAAACCACATGTACACGAGATTTTGAGGTTAAATGGGTGTAATAATTCCATTAATTCTGAGAGGGATAATTGGATTATGTCTAGGATCTTGAGGAGTCTTCATGATGAGTTTTGAATTTTTTTCTTATTGAGCACAACTTACCATCCACAAACCAACGGTCAGACGAAGCATGTAATTCAGATCATGGAAGATATCTTCCATGCATATGTATCATATTTTAAAGGATCATGAGATAGTCATATGTGACTGGTTGAGTTTTTATAACAACAGTTATCACTTCTCAATTAAAATGGATCCCTCTGATGTGTTTTATGGTTTCCCAAAAAGATCACCTCTTTGTTTGGATGAGGTGGGTGAAGTATCTTTAGTTTACTTAATTTGGATCAGAAAATTTCTATAAAGATTCAAGATGTATTTATATGTATGGTTATATCCCAAAGATGAAAAAAATCATATGAGGGTTGACACCATCGACCATTGGAGTTTTCCGTTGGTGACTGCATTTTCTATAATGTTTCTCCTTGCTTGGATCACCGTCAACTTGGGAAATAGGGAAATTTGGCTATGAGATATGTTGGAACCTATGAGATCACTGAATAGATCAAAAATTCTTCTTATCTATTAGATTTTACAATTTAGTTTATTGTCATTCATGATGTTTTCCATATATCTCAGCTCAAAAAATATAACCCTGATACTATTCATGATCTAGTTTGGAAAGAAATTGAGTTATACCCAGATGCATATGTTCTGGAGAAATCGGTTGAGATAGTTTACTCATAAGTGAAATTATTGTGTGGGGATTTCATTGTATTGGTCATAGTTCTATATCTTCATGGATCAGATTATCATGAGTGTTGGTAACATGAATCATTAATGTGGGAGTAGTGGAGCCATCTTGTTTTTGAGAATTACATCCTGCAAATGAATTCTCAGGGACAGAATATATTTATGAAAATGAGTTTTTAACATCTCGTTACTATTTCATCATGTATTGCCTTCAAAACATCATTTTTTTCACCTCCCTACAAATTGAGAGGATACACATAATGGTGAAGTCAAATATTAGTTATACATTCACTAATAATGGTTCGTTTCAACAATGTAGAGAGCATTTACACACCATGTAACTGTGTTGCACGATGTTTGAAGAGTGATGGATGTAAGTTGTGAAAAGAAAGAACTTATTGGGAACTATTACACATCGTGAATGGTGATTACAGATGATCGATTATTTAAATGGTGAATTTTTAATCCAATGCGATGGGGTTTTCAATGTTTATGGGAGGTGGTAGTTACATGTCTTGAACCTAGGTTACACGTCATGTAGCAATCCGCTTCTAGTTTTTAAAATACGTGTGTAGCTATATTATTTTAGTCCTTTCCATAGTTTTTCATGGATCTCAACCTAAGGTAGTTTTTTCATTTTTTTGAGAGACTCAACCCATTCAAGATTGACTCGTTTAACATACGATCTCCATTGCCATCATGATGCATGTATAAAGGTAAGTTTTCTTTTCATTTCTTCATTGAGTTTGATTTTTGTAGAGCCATGGGGTCGTGTTATTGGATCCCTTATTTTAATGTTGTTTATTATTATAGGATTCTTCTATATATGTTGTGTGATCTCAATTTAAAGGCAAGTTATCCCACTGGATGTGGTATTGCGGCCGTTCTTTTTTGAGGTTTGAGGTTGCATCTCTTCTGATGAACCCTTTGTCTTCTAAACTAAATCAATACTAATGTGAAATTTATTATAGGTCCTTCATTGAAATTGTTGGGTTTCTTTTTGGGTGGATTGTGTTATGGTTATGTGTGCCACTAGCTTTTATCTAGGTGGTTCAATATGTAACCTATGTTGATAAAACTGAATTTTTTCCTATATAAATTGTCATTCAAATTTAAATTGGATTTATTGTATTGTGTATGTTAGAAAAAAAATTAAATAAAAAATGTTGTTTCCATGATTATTGATAAATGTATAGAAAGGGGGTGTTTTCAATGCATTGAAACAGAATTTGTGAAATGGTATTTCAAAAAATTGAAATGATTTGTAAAAAAACATCACATGGGTTACCTTGGGTACATAGGTTGAAGGTTTATCTTGGGGCCACCGCCCAATGTTTTGTGACTATAAAAGAGGGTTTTATTCTGGATTTCTTTGGATTCCTAGGATTGTTTTTCTAGGGGACCAATATTGAAATTTCCGGGGGTTTACTCATGTGGTACGCCTCTATATCCTAGCCCTATGTTCTAGAATCATATTTTTGCACATGATTAATTACAGTTCGAGTAGTCTGTGGCCTAAACCTGTAATATTTCATAGTTTTGTGATAGTTATACTTATGTTTAGTATTTATTGGAATTATGAGTTAACCTTGATATGAATATTTATTATCGTGGAAAATGGTATATAAAATGTGATTTGAAATTGATTTACCTTGTTTTTTTATAACTGTGGGAAAGGGGAAATGTTTACTAGGTTTTTAAAAAAACTTCTTTACTACTTATCATGACATGTTTCTATATAAAATGATCATAAAATATTATTATACATAGATTGGTAATGGAAAACATGGGTGGGATCTTATTAAGACTGTTAGCTCATACCATACACACCTCTTCAGTGGTGCGCAGAGCTTTGCTTATCATCCAATGAAGGGAAAAGCAAGCTGCCACAATAAGGCAACGAGATCTGTGTCACCTTGTTGGGTACCTAGTGGTGATATACTGGGATTATATTCTTACCATCATTTACAATAGCTATTTTATTTTTGGTCATTTGTTTTCTTACATTCCTTTTACTTTTTATATACATTATCTATTTTGTATTTCTGATGTTCCCATACAGTTGTGGCATATATATTCACTAGTCTTCCATTATTCATTTATTTATTTATATATGTACGCCATGTGATTTTTTCATGTTGGGTAAATCATTCATTTTTCATGGTCATTTGATGCCCGAATTCTTGTCACCATCCCGTGGGGATCGATAATGCCCTTCACATATGTGATAAATCAGGTCTGGTTCCAGTTGACTCTAATCTTGGTCAGTTAGTTCCATTCTAGATAAGGATTTGTATGATTATCAAACAGAAATACCATGGTATTCTGGTCATGTAAATTATTTAGAATAGAATGAAGTGACCCTCTAGTTTTCTCTGAGACAAAATGATAATCTTATGATTGATTCAAATAATTACATTTGGGATTTTTTTTTTTTATGTTATTAGTGATCAAATTATTTAGAGATACATCCCGAATTATGAATATCAATATGTTTTAATTTTTTTTACAATTTGAAATTTTGAGGTCACATTGGGACACAAATAACTACAATAAATGTACATTTTTCTCATTTTCATTGGCCCACCATTTTTTGAGATGCTTTCTAATTTTGTATAAAATTTCAAAATAGTCAATTTTGAGGAATCATTTCCAAATTGGATGAAATTCCCCATCAAACACCTTTGTTTTGTGATGTATTTGATGTATGTGGTATATATTTCATGGGAAATTTTACCAATTATTTTGGATATCATTACATAATTCATGTTGTTGATTTTTTCTCCAAGTTGATAGAGGCTATTTCCATGGGAGCATATGATTCCAAAACTGCATCTATTTCTATGAATGGAAATTAGTTTTCATGATTTGGATTTAAAATGTTTCTAATCATGGATCAAGATAATTAAATTTTTAATAGGAAATTTTAATCCCTTATCCTAAAGTATAGAGTTCACAATTAGTTCTCCAAACTGTTTCATCCTCAAACAAATGGATTGGCTATGTCATCAAATATATAAATCAAAAAATATCTTAAATAATACATGAACCCAAATATAATGAAAATATGTTTCAGACTAGATGATAATCTTTTGGCCTATAGGTATGCATTAAAAACCCCAATTGGAATGTAACCATTTATATTAGTCTATAGAGAGGATTTTCACCAACTAGTTGATTTTGGGAAGTAATTTTTTTGGGCTGTCAAAACATGTAACATGAATATGTATTTAGCTGGGAAAGAAGGATTTTTTTTAAGGAGTTGGAGGAGATAAAAAATAGCAAATTTGGAAGATCCTTTTTGTATAAGGAATTATCCAAATATTATTCATGATGGGATGATTAAATACAAAAACGTCATGGAAGGAGACTATGTGCTTCTATTTGAGTTTAGATTAACATTATTCCCATGAAAATTTTATTCGACATGCTATGTACCTTTCATTTTTAATCATATTTTTTTGGTACAATACATATAAAATAAATAGACAATGATACACCATTAAAAGCTAATGGTAATATTTTGAAGCTATTTATAGTGAATTTTCATGATCCTAATGGGGAGTATATCCATTTTTATGAGCTGAATTCAATTGAATCCATTGGGTTTCATCCCTTCTTACTTATTTTTCAATATTTCATTATTTTTGTGAATTTATTTCTCAGATAATTTTTTTTTAAAAAGGAAGAAATTTCACAATGTACGTGTGGGGGGGGGAACAATATGAGTATATTTGGATTTTATGTGCTTTCATTTAAAATTATTTATTTTTAGTTTTTCATTCAATTATTAGTGCATTTCTTTTATATTTGAATATTTCAATTCTTATCTTTTTATTTGAAATTTGAGAGTTTATATGATGATAATTTTAAATTTTTCAACCCATATACATTAGTAAAAATATATCCGCTGCAATAAAACATAAATGAATTCCAAAAAGTAATTTGTATCAACTTCAAGATTTTGTAAATTTCACAAAATGACCTCTGATTTTGTAATCTCATGCCACATGTCACTATAGTTATATATTTAATTCCATTCTCGTGAGTCTTATGAACCCCTTTTAACATATTCTTCAAATTCACCACATTTATTGAGAAAAACAATCCATTTTTGTTTGAAGAAGTACTAGATTTATTTTTTTCAAAACTTGAGGGTTGAGGTACTTGTGAATGTAATGATTGAGGTAATCATTTTGATTTTTAAGCCCCCATTTAATTGTTATCCATTTTATTTTTAATTCCCTGGACATTGGATATTTTGGAGACCTCTGTATCCATGTACATCATGCTAGCAATGCCACATTACATTCCAATTATTTCATTCCAACCCAATCTAGAATAGAAATTAAAGATGTAGTTGTTCATATGTGTGGGGGTGGGAGATGACTTGTGGTGTGATCAATAATTTGGTGATTCTTTTGGAAGATAATAATACATTTAATTTTTTTTATACTGAAAAAAAGAGGTTTTTATGTTGAATTTTTTTCCCTTCTATATCTTTCTTGGAAAAAGGATTTGTGCCTATCTATAGCTCTCAATGAAAGAATGAATTTTCCATATTAATATTTTAAGATTAAAAAAAGAGATGCCAAATTTCAATTTTTTCAATAATAATATTGATGGAATGAGATGTAAAAGATGTTTTAAATTATTATTAGATCATATTTTCTTCTTAGTGGAGTTTGGAGGAGATAATAATTGAGTGAAAATTAGAATCTGTCATATTTTCATAAAAATGTGCCAAACCCTACATATTCAACCTCATAATGTTTCACATTAAAAACCAAACAAGATAATTCCAAATACAAAATATAAAAAATTTTCAGGATAATAACATGTTCTTGTATCAGATTGGGTGGAAATTAGGAAATTTATCATGCCTATGGTCATTCATGCAAATGCTTTGATAAGAAAATCCACTGTATAAAATCAATATTTCTGTGTTGAATTAAAATTTTGGTGAGGTCTGTTTATTATGTAACTTAGAGGTGAAAATATTTTTAAATAGATTGAATGAGTTAAATTGATAAATTGGAATATTTTTTTGACATGAAATGATATCTTTTGTTTCATGGTGATAAATTGGATAACCTCATTGGTATGTGTTTTGACATTTACTTGAATTAATTTTTATTCTCACTTATCTTGGATTTCAAGAGACAAGTGAGTTAGAATTGATACATATAATATTTACACTTTTTTATGACTATATCTATCATTTAAATCCCAAAAGTTCAACAATTTGATCTAAATAGCATTGTTTTTTTATTTTAGGGATGTTTTGAGCTAGAAATTTTAAATTGTACAATTCTATAATTTTAACTATTTAAAATCACTTCATTATTTATGGAATAAAATTTTCAATATTTATCCAAATTGATTTATTTATTCCTAGTCATACTATTTTCATGGTATACATCATTGTTAACTTTTCCAAGTGTTTATTCAACCTTCTTAAGGCTGGAAGAATATCTTCCTAGCGAAAAACATTTCGGGATGATTGGATGGGACCAACCTAATTCACTAGGACATAATTTGGTCTACATGAATCCAAATGAGATGATTAAACTAGGAATTCAAAGGCGACTCAAACTCTCGAATTACTATTGAGTTTCAAGGAAATATTATCATACGAATTAAGTATTTGTGTGAGTCAAAATAGATTAATATGAAAGGTCACATTGGGTAAAATAGTTTTCGTTAGTAAATAAATCATACCATTTTTACCTTGATTAAAAATAATATGATTTTTTAATGTAAGATAGATGATTTATTTTTTAAAAACTCTATATAAGAGACCATAGATATATTTGGTAGGGAATTCAGACAAAATGAGGAAACATTGGATTGACCAAGACTGAACATCATATTTTCCATCCCTCCACCTTGTATTTCTGTCACCTCAACATTCGAAGGGGGGACAGCTGGAGAGAGAAAGCTAAAGGTTGAGATAGATATATTTATTAAGATTCTACTGATTTATGATGGAATTTATAATGTGGGATCATCTCATGTGATCTGAGTCTAAGAACCAAGTGTTTGTGGACAATGATAACCGTTGAACACTTATTTCTGAGTTCTGACCATCTAGTGTAATGTATCATTGAATTTGTCTTGAACATATATTTTTGAATGGATTTTATTTTTTTATTTCATGAATATATTTTAATCAAATTTTCTTTGGATAATTTTTTAGTAAATGAAATAAAACAAATGGCTTCACGATATAAATTTATTTGGTGAGGTCTTGTCATTATGCATAGTGGTTTCAATAATGTTCTATTTCATTGAAGAATTTATGTAAATTAATTACTTAAATATGAGGTAAAAAAATCATATTTAGTTCTTGATATTATATCAATGTAGATTTGGGTGTTCAAAATGGGTTACATGGGTAAGAATTCAGAAATTAAAATGGGAAATATTTTTCAAATAAGGAAGAGGGGAGTGTCTAAGATGTTGTTTCTTGTCCACAAAAACTATTTTTTTTCTAATTTCAACTCATTTTTATTTCCTCTCAATATTATTCATCAATGTTAAATTTTAATGATATTTAGTTAATATTTATATTCTTTATTATAACTTTTAATCAAATGTCAAAAGTTCTATTCTTATGAAAACAAATTAAACAATGTGAAAGTTTTACAAATCAAATTGCAACCCCTTCAAGGGACAATATAGTGTCCTCTATATTTCATTTCTCTTAGGGATAAATTTCATTATTGATATTTTCATGAAAAAACCTATCACATCATTATTTTATTTTTTTAAACGGATGTGAAAATTTAATTAGACATTTTTTTCAATAAATTATAAATTTATTATTTAAAAATTAATTTTTTTCACTTTTAAGAAATTAATTAAATTAAATATATTTAATATTTGGAATCATTGGTTCCAAAATATATAACATGTAATATTTATTAACTATAAATAATAATGTATAATATAAAGAACTAGTTTCCTTTGTGTCAAAAGAAATGGATAATGAGAAAAAATAAGAGTAAGTGACCTAAAACATTTTAAAATATTTGAGGGAATGTGTAGTTCCAGACCTTCTAAACCATATAAACACTCATATTATTTATATCCAAATTTAGGAGATAATTTGATTAATAGTGACTTCCCATTGTTAATTTTTTTGGTTATATACCAAAGTCCCATCCCTTTACACATATAAAAATGGTTACTCCTCTCCTCACATCCCCTTACACCGAAGTATAATTTTTTCAGTAATTAAATTTCCCAAAAATATTCTCTATACTCCTATAATACCTAAATATCTACTTTTATTATCAAAATTGCACCCCGAAATGGCTTGACCCCCCTATGAGTGGAGAAAATCAATGTAGTGAGGTATAATTTTCTAAGCACTCCTTTTTCATTTCTATTTATTTATGGGAAATTAATATATAATAAATTAAATTTAAACATGTTAAAATTATAACATTAATATAATTATTTTTATTGAATGTAATTATAATTATGTTACAATTATTAAAAACCTCCCCCATTCACTTTTACAAATATTAAAATGTGAATTGTGCGTCTGTGCATACGTGTAGACTAACCCTACAAAATATAACATGTTTGTTTTCTTCCAACACATATCATGGATGGTCAAAAGATAGAACTTAATATATAATTATTATATTTATAACTTTTTAATATTCTTAAACTATAAACCATATTTTTTCACTATACCATTCTATTAAAACAAAATCATCATCCATGAATATGTGTGGACTCCCACCACCATGGATCAATGAATTTTACATTACATCACCACCTTTTATGGATGGTCGTCAGAATGGGTTAAATTGATAAATATTATTTGTATGTCTTCATTAGTGTTCTAGTAGGGAAAAAATATATAACAGATTAATGATATTATCAATAAATGATCATCATTAATTTAATCGTTTAAAACAAGCATACTTAGAGGAAAATATTCTTATTCAAATAAAATTAAATTTTAATATCCATTATTTATAATCATAATTACATCCAATTATGATATACCACAATTATAAATAGTAAATCTGAGCATTATTATTTTGGTATAATAATATTACAGCAGAACACCCATATATTCATCTATTAATCATTTCATTTTTTGTTTGGGTTAGTAGAACCACCTACTTAAAAAATGCTATGAATTTAAATCATGGATGACTATAATAGCATAATTAATTGTATAATATGATATAAATATGTAATTAAATATTTTTTGTTTTTTCTTTATTTTTAACAGTATTATTAAAGTCAATAATTAAGGAAATACCTTTCATTCATCAAGAATCACCAAAACATGCTTGTTATTGATTTAATATTAAAGGATAAAGAATAGGAAAATACATGAATGGAATTGAAAACTTCATAAATTATTATTAATAGTCCTAAATAATAAATTTAATGTAATTTTAAATGATATTTTATTTCAAGTAATTACTATTAACACAACAATTATGAAATTAATAAAAACGATCAAAACTATAAACACATGATGTTGAAATATATGTGTAATAGAATTTAACTAGAATTCATATAGAGAAAGAATAAATTAGCAAAGTATAAACAAAATTTTAGGTAATTATGGTTTTCATTTATGTGATTAATATTTTTTTTGATACCATAGGTTTAAATATTTTGATAGATTTTAGGATGAATGGTAAGAGTTTCCTTGTCTAATTTTGAAATTAATGAGACATGTTTGATATTGTGAACCATGATTTCTTATATTTGAAATGATTCCTGACTATAGGTATTATTTTTATATATTAATTAATGATATGGAATTTGAAGAGAAATACCATGATAATTATCTATACACACTTCAATTAAAATGATACCAATGTTGTAATGGTTTACTTGGTCTCAGTTATGATTCTTTGATACCCAAGGCATTTTCACACCATGTTTTTCATATATGTTGTATTTACCACCCATGGATGTATTTTAATAATAATTTTTTATATGTCAAGAAATATAATAATCTAAATCAAATTCCATTAATCAAATGGATATTGATTCAATTGTTACCCCAAAAATAGGTTTTTTTGTAACTCAATATTAGTTCTTTGAGTTATGATAATTATATTAAAATTATGTCAAATTATTTGTGCACATTCTACCCCTGATTTTATTATTTAGAATCCATTCATTTTTGTCTATATATTTTCATTCCGAAACAAAAAACAATCATCGTATTTTTCTTTCCTTATTGAGTATGTTTCTTGTAAGTTATATTTAGATATCTAATCTTTTTTTAGTTATGACATTTTATCTTGAAAATTATTCTTCCATGATTGGGGTTTTCAAAAAATATAATTTATTATATGGTATTTTATAATCCTATATGGAAGAGAGATGTTTTATCCCAAATATGTATTTATTACTATTTTTATTGTATGACATTTCTATAAATGTATTTTGAAAGTATTAACAAATCCCTTCATTCATTATCATATGTTTTATCTTTTTTATACAAATTTAATAGAGAATATATTGCTTCATTTTCAAGGATAAATTATTGTATATTATTTTTTAAAAATATATTTTTTCAAAATCATCCTAGTTGAAATTTAACAATATATTCTTGAATGAAAAATATAATTCTCTATTTTATGTCAATGTGAATTTCATTTCAAAATCTCTATTATATTTCTACCAAAAATTTCCTTTTTATATTCAAAAGGATTTATATTAATGGGATTTATGTTTAATGATTTTATAATAATATATATATTTTTATAATTTGGGGAATTAAAATCTCAGTGTCAGATAATTTGATTCTTGATCCCTTTTTGAGTGATACCATTGGACTCATTCTTTGGAAAAAAGATGTTTTACTCTATATAAACCAAAAAATGAATTTCCATTATTATATTATAAGGATTTTATTTTTCATAATTCCACATTATTTCGCTAGATTACTGAAGTTAAATTATTCTCAATCATATATATGATCCATACCTGCTATTTTTTCCAAATCCTCCCAGATGTATAACAACAACTATTTATCCAATTTCTTTCTTATATGAATTCCTAATTTCTGATTCCTTTGATTAAAGGGTGTTCAAATAGATTACATCAATTGATTAAGTGGGAAATTATTAACTTCACCATATACCCTACATCTATATGGGGTAAATAACTTATTATTTATTATCCCGATTAGAGGGTTTGTACCTAGAAATTTGTTTAATATCTTTGGATACCCAATCAATTTCACTGGGTATATCATGTTAGGATTATTGATGGATTTTTTATTTTTTTACATATATGATTCCATTTGTAATGAAAATGAAACCAATTTTATTTATATCATTTATTTATAATGATATGAATTGAAACAATGATGTTTTCATGGGATTATTTTTATATTATGAATTACAGTTTTCCATGTGGCACATGTTAGTATGAATGAATTACGAGTGGATTTATATATCTCCCTCGAATGTGTTGGTTAAAATATTATATTTTATGTGAAAAAATATCCATGGTTATGTTATTTTCTCATATTTGTGGGTAATAATAGTGTAGCACATACATGTAATATTCCCTATAATGATTTATGTTCTATATTTGACAGATGTTCTTAATTCTTATCATACACATTAATGATGTGGATAAATAATGTAATATTACATGTACAATTATCTTTCCAATTTGTAATACTCATTACTATGAAAAAGTTAAGATCTAATGGATCGTGTTTATTAGACAGTTTTTCCATAAGATTTTGACTCATATATTTTTCATTTTTATTGGATTTATGAACTATTTTTTTGGGTATAACTTTTATTTTATATATAGACTATATCCATATTATCAAATTATGATAACTTATGTTCATTGATTCTTATCACTTCTGTTTTTCCATATTGGGTTTTCGAGCCCACCCTTTTTTATGTTTCCATTTCCAAATGTTATGAAGATAAAAAAATTTAAGATACATTTAAAATACCATATTGTATTTAAGACTAGTGGGAGATGTTGAAGACTTGTTATGGATTAAAAAGTTGCTTATATAGTTGGAAAAAAGAACCATTGGTCAATAAATAGCTGGGTTTGGTTAGTTAATGTTTTTTATACTACTATAGAAATATAAATCTAAAAGGTATTAGGAATGTATTATATTGAAATATTTTCATTAATTCATGTAATTTATATGGTCATGTTTGTGTGTAGTTATAGTCTTCTATAAGGATATATTTTTGAGGTAGTGTATTCGAAATTCATTTTGTAGTAGTTGTTGAAAATATAATGCCTAATTAAGCTTTATTCCTGAAACTATGTTGGGGTGTTGGTGAGCCTCATCCTCTAATTCCAGTGTACAATGGCCTACTAGTATTGTGGTAGGGATGACATTGAATTATAGAAGAAAAATTTATTATCTCATTTTATCTTACCAAGATAATTCTCTTGGATAAATTAACCAATTTTCTACGTTAAATACATGGTCATAATCACTGGTTCAACACATATAATATTTTTAATGTATTTTATATTTTCCATAAGAATTGGATGATTACGATCAAGATTTACCAAAAAAAATATAATATTTATACAAAAAAAATAAATTACTTTAATATATTAAAAAATACCACTAAAAACAAGATAAACAATAAAAAAAATATATAAAAATCAAGTAATCCCCAAAAACCCATTATGGGATTTCAAGAGGGATCTTAGTGTGAATCATTACATGTGGACCCTCTATTTTATTATCTAGGTTTAGTATTCCGTATACATCAGCTGGAGAGCTTGACCTTTTTTTTCCTTATTCATCATAAAGATTGGGTTCATGAGTTTAAATTTTATCTTCCTCCAATCTTCCATGGGGGAAAAAGTCCCAATAAGTGGGGGAGTGGATATATAATATTGAAAAAATATTTAATCTTCTAGATCTTATTTATCATCTTAAGATTTTGTTTTCCACATTTATGATTAAATTTCGAAGAAAATAGTTGTGAATATATATAATTTATACTAGGAAACAAAATACCACTTATGATAAGTCTTCATGGAGTTTTTTATGTAACAATATTATAAAGAGATATTTAAAGTTGTGAGGGAAATGCAATTAAATATTTTTGAGAATAGTGACCAATCAATGATAGAGTATGTGTATCGGTTCACTGAGATAGTACTATATTTACCTGATATAGTTTCATAAGATTAAATTAAAGATCTATAATATCTATAGTAACATTATTTAGGTATTCAATTAATGTATTAAATGGTTTTTATATCATATTAACTAGAGTTAGTGAAGCAGGATGTATGGGATGAGGTAATTGTAGCTAGAGTGTCTGAGGTAATTGATACTTCATATATAGGTGGAGTTGGAATGGGAATTCAAATAGAAAAAGGAAAAAAAATTATGAGTTTTTAGATGGTTGATAGTATTAAAAATTCATCCTATCTCTTATCCTCATATTTATCCATTACAAATGATGGAGATTATAACAATACATATCTTTTATAAACCTCAATTCATGATTAATTGTATAATGGTAAAAGTAATACAATACCAAAAAATATAGAAGACCTAGTATATTTGGGTAATTAAAAACATAACATCATAACACGGAATAAGGATACAAAAACATTATTTGGAACTCCATAATATTTCCTAAAAATAATTTTATCTTCTAAAATTGTATACGATAACCTAGAGATGTAAGTAAGAAAGTGGTGAGGTCTACAACCCAATAAAGGAATAATAAAATAATAAAATTATGAAAGTAATACATTTTATTTAGTGGGAATATCAAGGTGACATAAAATTGGTGAGAATAATAAAAATGAACATAAAAGCATTATATCAGATGACACCATCAAGGAAACATAGTAATGTGGTAACAATATAAAATTTGACATCATGAGAATAAGTCAAGGCTAATAAATAAAACATCATAACAGACCGTTATTCGGATAAACTCCCATGCACCATAAATAGAATCTAATAAGATAATAATATTATAAAATCCATTGGATGTATATATTATTTCTATACTTTTCAACACATTCATATCACATACATGGATTTGTGTGGCACATGGATCATTAAACATAAGGAAAATATTTATCACTTTTATTCCCATAAGTAAGGAGTGTAAGTTACTAATATTTATGTAACCCAACAATTAAGGATATGAAAATATAGTTTAATACCCTTGAGTGGGAATGATAAGGGTATTCACAAAAAAATGTTTTACATCTAAAATAATAAGATAAATTTTAATAGAAAAATGGTTTTATATAATGATTTAGGAAATAGTTTAATGAGAGTTATATGTGTTCTATAATTCCATATACATCATAAGTAATGTAAAATTTATTTGTAAAAATAAATTATAACATGAAAACCGAAAAAAAATAACATAATACAATAAAATATCTCGAATAAAAGAGAGAAGGGAATCCCTTACCTTGATATGACACTTATGGAATCATTGGAGGAGTTTCTGAAGATCTTGAGAAAAAAATTGATGGATTTAGAGTGTAATATATAAAATAGATTCATTGTTAACGTGTTTTGAGTGAATATGATAGGGAGTTTGGATTTATATTTATAGAAAAACATATGGGATTTTATTATTAATATCTAAAAAAAGATTTTTGGCACTATATAATTATATAATCTAAACCAAAAACCTTCACATGGTCCTTTCAAAAAGATTTTTTAAAAGAGGAGTGGTTCTAAATATTTTATATGTTTAAGAATATGACAAGTTAAAATAATTACATTGGTGATGTGGCAGCAATTCATGAACACAATGAATTGATTTTGAAACCATAAAATATAATATAGCTTCTGGAGGACTCATTTCTGGTTTATAAAATAAAAACAAATAACTAAAAAAATAATTAATTTAAATGGTAAATATATATTTGTCTATAGATTCCATTTATGTAATGTATTACATCACATCTATGCCATTATGATGTTATAATACAGACCATATATTTATGTCATTATAATTTTTTTACCCAAATATTCAACAATATCCCTAAATTATGAAAAATTATCCATTGGATAATTTATATATAGTGATTTCAATGTTATTATTTATTTTATTAAAATATTTATCTAAATATAAAAATTTATAATTTTAATAATTATTATAATTTACTAGAAAATACTTGTTTGTACAATACTAATATCATTCTGAACCTTATAATACTTATATTCGATTTCATTAAATTATATTTTCATTTGTATTAAAAAAATATTATACAGTAATAATGTTAAATTTAAATAACATTTATTAAAAAAATTATTGTATTTTTCAAAATCGAGATTTAATTAAGAACATATATTTTCAAAAAATTAAATTTTATGTTTATTCATATAAAAATATAATTTTCATAAACTCATATATAATTGAATATATAAATTAATAATTAAAATGGAAAAGAAATATTTTAGTATAATAAGAAAACATAAGAATTCATTCTACTTGGTTCAAGATACATAACACCATTTGATAGTAGCATACACGCTCAGGTTAAGGTGTGAAACTGTGGAACTTTATTGGGGTGTTTCAACAAATATGGTTTGGGGTGTGATCTCATTAAGAATTAAATTCTTTAATAAATGTATCATCTGTTCTTCAGTTATTGAATCGTTACATAGCATTAGTCAAGGGAAAATACCATGGATTCCATCTCCCTTCGAATATATAATAAATGAGATTTATATGGTAAGATCGCACTAGTTGAGGATATTTCTTCTTTCATCTGTGTCAATTAAAAATTATCATAAACCTTAATATATTAATATTAATGGTCATTTTACAATGGAAATATTATCAATGATTAAGATGCTTAATGTTATTTTAAATTTGACCATCAATATATTATAATAGTAAAATATAACCAATGTAATGAAGGTGTTTTTTAATACTATATTACTTAGTAACAATTTTATTAATTGAAGAATGAAATTTTATAAATAAATTTTTTAGTCATTACATTCATCACTCCTTTAGAATTTTCACCCTCAAAATTTCATTTCTTCCATTAATACAGTTTAGGATACTTCTATTTCAATTTATCCTTTTATTCCCATATTCCTTACTCAAACTCATTGTTCCTCGAAAATAATTATAAAAGGTGAAATATCCAACTTCATATAATTCTATCTATATGATCTAAGAACATCACTTGGTTCTCCATGTATGAAATATAATTATCTATGGGTACCTCCTCTCGGTTCAATACATCTAAGGTGTCATGTACGTACTTCCTCAAGGGGGATTCATGGTACAAATTATATACTGGGGATAGGTTATGTGGAACTTGAACTGAATATCCTACTTCCCCAACATGATAAAGTATCATAATGGGTATCATATATCTTGGATTGATAGTTTACATCTTCTCAAATCCCAAAACATTCTTCCATGATGAAATATAATGGAACACCTTATCTAAAACTTAGAACTCATATTCTTGGATTTTTTTATCATAGTTTTTCAATTGTATTTAATTTGATTTCATATAATATTAATTGGATTTAACCTTCACTATAATATTTCAGAGAATTTAAGGTACCATAAGCTTTATCTTTAACATTATCCCAACATGTTGGATTCTTAACCCCTCTTCACATAAAATGACTCTTTAGGTGAAATTTTAATGGTAACATGGAAACTGTTGTTTATGAAAACACCAATAAGAGATGATTCTAATCCAAATATCCTTGTAAATATATTTAATATGAACTCATTATGTCATGTTGATTTCCTATGGTTCTCTCTGGTTGACCATCTATTCGATGAGGATAATAAATACTGGAACTAAATTATATATCGAATTATTGTCAAAGGATTCTATAAAACCATGAGGTAAACCTCAGATATCAATAAGATATAATGGAGAGTGGAACTCCATGATGTATTAAAACATCCATTATGTACATCTTAGTGTGTATTTTTAGAGACAAATATTCCTTGATATCAATGAAATACCCAGACTTGATAAAGATTTTGACTACCAACAAATGAATTTATTTCCTTTATATGTCTTGTGTATTTATATGATGAAATATATGGTTATGTTTTCAAATTTCCATATTACATTGGGAAATGTATACATCATATCCGTATACATATATCATCTGAGCTTTAATATTTTTCATACCATTTATTGTGATAGAAATACTACAATCAACGTCTTCTTGTTATCCCTACATATTGTTTACTTCAGATCATTATACAAATTAGTAATTATAAGATAAATAGAGAAGGATGATCTATGAACATCATCCATAGGTTCCATCTTCTGCCCTAATTTTTATAGGAGATGTATCAATTTTCCAAACCTTGTTACTATCTCTTTAGTTTAGTTGAACTCTGAAATATTTACTACCTTTTTCTATAGCTCATAATCATCATTTTTGGGTTACATGTGAAGAATGGATGGTTGAGTTATTATTTGAGAAATATATGAAATATTTTCTTTTAATTATTTCCATGTCCATCCTTTTCCTATAAAATTATTTGGGATCTGTTTGAATCCTCATCATAGATAGGGTTACATGATTCTTTCTACTAAGAGAATCAACCAAATTATTCACCTTATCAGGATAGTAATGGATTACTAAATCAAAATCCATGATCATCTAAAACAACCTTCCATGGAACATATTGAGCTTTGATTAGTGAAAATATTGTTGAGGATTTTATGATCCTTATTTATGCCAAACTTCTCCCTATAGATATTGTTCCGCAAAATATTCAATGAGAAGATAACTACCGCAAATTATAGATCATGTTTCAGGTTGTTTTCTAATGGATATTTAATTATTTGGATTCATATGCTATTGGTTTGAAATATTTAATGAGAAAAAAACCCACTACTTTTTTTAATGTAACACAGTAGGTCACAAATCCTTCCCCACTAGTGGGTAATATATGCACATGTGCGGTTATTATCCTTTTTTTCCAAATAGTAATTTCTCTCCCCAAATTCAACATTAAAAAAAATCATACCTCCCTTACTGGTTATCTTGTTTAGTAGGTTTTACAATCAGGATAAGTTTCTCATAGATAAAAAGTAATACCTCACAATTCCTCTAAAAAAACGAATCTCTATCAAAGATGTT
This sequence comes from Viscum album, assembly GCA_963277665.1. NCBI lineage: Eukaryota > Viridiplantae > Streptophyta > Magnoliopsida > Santalales > Viscaceae > Viscum > Viscum album. Next base: position 522,546,186 of record OY728141.1, read on the forward strand.
GGTCTGGGCCATTATATAATTTCACTATTTTTTATGTATCCACATATATCCCTTTGGTGGTGATAAAAATAATTAATAATGTTACTTTATCAATGAAAAACTCATATTTACATTAATTAACATATAAATTTTTCTTCCAAAATGACTTCAATATATTGTTTAAATTCTCATCATATTCCTCCTTACTTTTGGATTTGATAAGAATATTTTCCATAAATAATAAAATAAATTCATTTATGAAATACCTAATTAATATTTTCATTATGTCCATGAAAATTTATTGAGAATTTTTGAGTCCAAATTGAATCACTATAATGATGGAGATCCAATACATTCAATAAAAAATTAGTCTTTGCGATATCCTCATTCTTCACTTTTAAAAGATAATATATTGAACGAAGATCAAACATAGAGAAATATTAGTATCTATGTAGTTCATATAAAAGTTATTAATGAATGGAAGAAGATACTTCTTCATTATCATGGATTTAGTAAAATCAGATTAATCAATACACAGGTGCATTGACACATCTTTAACCTTGATGAAGAGGAATAGAGCACCCCACGATGAAGCACATGGGAATATAAATCCTTTTTAAATATTCTGTTGAAGTTCCTTATTTAGTTCTTAATGTTCAAAAATTTGATTTATATAGAGTTTATTGGATATTGGTAAATATCTAGTTGTAAAATCGATTGAGAACTCAACCTCAAATCATGGATCAAGAAAATGAAATTTTTTAGGAAACATATTATCATAATCTATTACTATGGTAATTTCATCATGGATGATATTTTCATAGTATCAATAATTTACGATTTATAATCTTACTCATAATTATATTTTATCCATTATTTATATGATGATACCAAAGGAGGTTAATCCTTCTCATTGAATTTGTATAGAATCATTGGGCAATTCATAATAATTATGGTAATTTATTTCTATAAAAAGGTTTTCATTTCCCTATATAAGGAATGCCAATCCATTCTCAAAATTGAATCAAGTTTCACTGAGGTTAATAACATAGGGTGTATTGGGAAATTATTCCTAAAAAATATGGATAGGGGATAGTTTTTATATACAAGATGCAATAATTTCCCTATTTTTCATTTTAATCGATAACACAACATCTATGTATGGATGTGGTGTTTGAATAGTAATACTAAACTTGTGGGGTATAAAATATTGAATATAAGTATAATCATGTAAGAAATTTAATTCTCATGAATGGATGATAAGCCTACCATTCAATTTTCTTTTGTTTTCACCATTTACATCATCCAAAATAATCTTTGGGATGAGAATTTTCAAAATATTAAACACATAAAAGGGAAACTATAGACATTGAAGGGATATATCATGAATGACATAAATTCTATAACATATGAATTAAACGTTTTCAATATATGTTATCCATGGTCTACATCATGGTTTAATATATTATTTGTATTTTTTTATATTTTTAATGGTTCATATGGAGCTTGGGAATTTACCAAATCATATCCCCCAAGACTGTCAAATAAGGTTTGTAGTAAAACATGTTTCGTACACAAGGTGATGATAGAGTCAATTACCAATACATACATTTTATGGTTATTAACCCCAGTTACAATTTTTCAAGATCTCTATCCACATTTAGTATTTAAAAATAGATTTTATTTCTTTAGAATCACTTACTCTTTAATTTTCAAAAATTATTCATTTTTTCCATATGTTTGGTATTATTCAAAAGGATTTCACTAATGTTTTCAAAACTTAATCCCAAAAAATTAGATGAAAATTATCTATTTCCAACTAGGACAACCTATATATTTTATAAAAATTAATTCAGGACATATTACACCTTTTTACACTTAATAGAATCCACAAATGATCAAAACTGATAATTACCTTGAGTAATTAGATACATAACTCTATAACATAGAAAATGGATACAAATACATTATTTAAAACTAATTAACATGCCCTTAAATTGTATTGAACATAAAAAATAGAACATGAAAACCTCTGGATGTTCATAAGAAATATGTGATATATAAACCCTAGTAAGGGAATAATCAATGCATAACATGATGCAACCAATACATGTTAATCTAGAGGGATATCAAGGTGACAGAAAAGGGGTGAGAATAATATAAATTAACATCAATTAAGGATACATGATGATAACATCATGGAAGTATAGGATTTTGTAAACAACATGAAAAATGTCATTATAAGGATATGTTTTCAAGACCCAACTCTTAATGTACCTCCATTTGACACCCATGCATGCCTGCAATAATTCCCGAAGGTAATCCATGACCTCTTTAGGCTATCACATGTTTCTGGGAATCATGGAAAAACCAAATGGGAATGATTTCATCCAAATAATAATTAATAATGTTTGTATAAAAAATTAAATTAAAATATGATGTGATCCATCCATACATCAGATGTCCATGATAGAAACAAAATAAATGATTTTAAAACAAATATCAATGCAAGAAATGCACTTAATAGTTGTAGGAACAAGAAATCTCATTCACCCTTGATAACTGTATTTCATGTATCTATTTTAGGGTTATTTAATATACTAATTTATGTAATTTAATTGATATATTTTTAAAATATTTTTACTTTTGGACTTGTTTTGTGTTTTATTTCAAGATATAAAGAATATTCGAAAAAGGGAAAAGAAAACAAAATTAATTTCCAATGAATACATCATGTCCTGTCACATCACATGGAAGCATGAAAACATAATTCTAATGTTGGATGTTGAATGTTTATGAAGGAGAAAAAGGATGTATAAATTGGAGAAGCCCATTTAAATGTCATGTAATCCTTAGAGGATGTTATTTCATCGAGAAAAAATAGTTTCTTCTAATTACGATTCATGAATTTAACTTATGTTGTGAGAATAAATTACACGATGTGTATATAATAAATTTCATGAAAATGTCCGAGATAGAATATATTTCTCTGAATTCATTTATTCTACACATTATACATCATGTAAAAACCTAAATGTATAATTTTTTTCTAATAATATCATATTTTTAATGCACTAGATGTAAGGGCTTGACATGAGGTCTCTATTTACAACACCTCTGGTTTCCGCTCTAATAGATAGAGGGAGACCAGTTTCATAAATGACTATTGTGATTTGAGTGATACCATTTAACCCTTCGTTGTCTCCATTCTTCACCACTATTCTTCAATAAGTATCCATACTATTTGTTCTCATCATGTTTATAATGAGAGAGTTGTTTTCTTTTGGATCAGTGTTGTGATTATAGGGTGAAGTGTTTGAAGGTGTTATTTCATTACCATATTGATGTTTTGGATTTGTATAACTTTATTTATGATTTATAATGATCATTATTCTGAAATTTCATGACCACCGTATTGATAACTAGAGATTTTTATTGTATTGCCTCAATTAATCACCCCAGTTTGTTTATGAAAATTATGAAATCTATGTTAGTTATGTTTCAAAAGGGTTTTGGGATACCTAGTTTTATGAGTGATCCTACTAGATTCATATTCCAAAGGTGAGATTATAGGATTAGTGTAGCGTACCTAGACCAAGGATCCATAAAACCCCAATTCTAACAGTAAACATGAATGAAAGAAAAATAAATTGAATCCCTAGTGCACAATACTAATAACCAGTCTAATTTGAATGCCCCATATCATGATTTAAAGCATTTACTTTTCCTCATTTTTTCTCTATCTATAATTATCCTATAAATTTCAATTTCAATTCATATAATTAATTCAAGGATTACAAATCATCCATGTGGTATTTACAGTTAGGCTTTCTGATTGCTAAATTTTTTGTTATATTTTATGAGTTTTATAAATTTTTAAAATATTTTCCTTGTACGATATTATCAACACCCTAAAGGATGTGAAATTTTTGTCACCATTTTCATGGATGTTTTATAATATGTTTCAATTAATTAATAATCTTGAAGATTATTTATAGTTTAATTATTTTTTTTGAACATGGTCATGTTATTATAGTCTCATGTAAAAATAATTTAAATGAATACTTCACTCATGGGATAGAAAAGGTGGATGACCTTGCATTCAACCCAGAGTCTGAGAAGACTTTTTGTAAGTATAATAAATATAAGGAATATGAAATCTTTGATGGAAGAGTCCAATATCAGGGAGTTGGACTGGAACAATGATATAGAGATCACTAAGATCAAAAAAGAAGGATCCAAGGGGCATAAAAACCATTTGACTATGGAATAACCTCTAATAATTATCAGACCCATAGTATCTTATCAATGCTTTAAAATCAAAATTTCTTTCATCCAATGGAACACACATTCTATTCAATTAATCTAGCTAACACAAGAACACAAAAATTCACATATTGGGAGTTTCTTGGTACTGTGCAACACATTCCACATTGGCAATGTTTCAACCAATATTTTGTGTTCATGTCCATTAAAATTAACCCAAAATGAAAAGACCAAATAGTAAATCCAAATTATTCTTCCACATAGAATCATGACCTAGGATGTTCTGGTAAAAAGATTTTAACATGAATTCCCACCCCCAAGATCATTGGATCTATGGGAAATTATACTTATCTTTGAATAATTAAATAATGATTCTTTTTAATGTGATTGGGAATGATTTAAAATCTTAATTAAATTATTACATCTTCATGAAATCAAAATGTGTTTGGTTATTTAAAATTTCAATGAAGGATTATCTTAGGGAAATCATTCAATCATCGATTCTCCTACAATAGGATCAGTTATGAGAATGTCATGTAAAGGGAGATTTGAGTTACTAGATAAAATGACCAGATAAATATTTCAATGGAAGCTAGTAAAATAAATTGTAATAAGATCCTATATGGTATACAATTACTCGATGGATGCACAAAGGAATTCAATGACAAGAATGTTAGAAGTCATGTTGTCCAATAAAAATCCCCATGGATGGATATTTAAGTATGTAAATTATTTAGAATATAATCATAAAAATTATATTCATATATGGATGCCACAACAATAAAAATAGTAAAATCTGAATATGGCCAAGGATTTAAGCCATGACAATAATGTTTTCAATCTCAACACTAAGGTCCAACACCGACCAGTCAAGTCCATACATTAGAGGAGACCCATGAAACCCTTGTGACCACTGAATGAAATATTCAAAAATAGTTGATTGAATTCTATAAGGATCCCGGAACTATGATCAAGAAATTGAGATATGAATCAGAAAACTTGTGAAAAACAATGAGGATCTAGGAAACTCAAGTTAGTCAAATTTACAGGGAACTTAGAGAAATGCCTAGAAGAGTAATTCTAGGATTCCAAGACCAAAATTCCCATATAGATAAAAAATATGTATTTATTATATGTTTTATAAAGTTACAAGGAGGTGTTATATAATTTACAAGACATAATGAAAAACAACAAGAGGGAGAAAGTAATGAAAAGGAAATAGAAGGTAAGGAATATAATGAAGAGGATGCACCACCCCGATACCAACAACCATTACCATATCCAAATTAGCTTAAGAAAGGAATTATTGACTAAAAGAAACATATGTTTTTAGAGTTGATAAAAAATATACAAGTGAATATCCAATTTTCTAAGGAAATCATAGAAATTCCCTTCTACAAAATGTTTATAGAGGATTTAGCAATGATGAATAAAATTATTCAAGAATCAGACACCATTCCATCTATAAAGGATTACTAACAGTATTATCAGGAATCATACCAAAGAAAAAAAGTGATCCAAGTAGTTTTTCCTTTATAATAAATATTGTATATAATGAGTTTGGTAGTGATTTATGTGATTTAGCTGATTTTGAAAATATAATGTCACATAAATAATTCATGATCATAGTATTTAGAGAGGAATGAGAAACCCAAATTATGATATAGCTAGATGATACAATAGGGATATTCCCTTGAGTTCAACTTGAATATGTCATTGTAATGGTTGATACATTCAATTTTATAGTGTATTTTTGAGGGTCCACATGGTTGAAGAGAAGATCCCAAAAATATTGCGAAGACCATTCATAGATACAGGAAAAGATATGGTTGATGTTCAAAATGGGGGAAATTAGTTTAAGGGATTGAGGATTAAAATTGAATATAATAATTCCACATGTGAGGAAGAAAATAGAAGAATCTATTGATTAATTCTAAAATTTCATTTTTCTGGAAGTTGAGGATGTTCTTGTCTATGGAATAACAGTTGAAGTAACTATGGTAGAATGTAATATATTTTTGGAAAAAATAGAAGTGAGTGGATAAACATTCATCCAAGAAGAATTCAAATAGGGTGAATAATATTGGATAGTAAATGAATTAATATTTGATTATTTTAATGGGAGAAGAACCACTCAATTGGGACAATGAAAAGTGAGAACGAACTAACCAATGAAAGTGAAAAATAGTTTTAGAAAAATGTAGAGGACCCATATATACAAAGCAGTCATGAATTATATAATTTGTAGATTAGAATCAGGTGAACTATTTCCCACCATCTACCACATGAGAATAAGGAGGTATGGTCGGTCTTCTGATGTATAAAAAAACACATCCAAGTGGAAAATTTTTTTTTAAAAAAATTCTTTATTCATTTTCTACTTTTTTGACCATGAATTATCCCCTAAATATATTTTATTTGAGTGAAATATCCTATAATTTCACTTTTTATTTTCATTATTCAGGACCATCATGTACTTTATAGGAATCATGTAGCATTTTTCTTAAAAATAGTATTTTTTAAAAGGGGAGTAAGTGGTAAAATTCTGAAATTTTATAATATATTTCACAAATTGAAATTTTTTAAGATTTTAATTACCAATTACATTTCAACAATTGATGATCATTTTACTCAATTGAACATGAATTCATAAACTACCAAGTAAAATTTCCTTGTAATGAATTTGTTTTTCTTTTGAAATTAATTTTAATGAAAACAATGAGAAAATAATTAATTGAAATGAGAATGTGGATAAATATTCGGAAAATCCCAATTTAGTACAGGATGTTAATCTTAGTAAATGATTTTTTCAAACCATGAATGTATTTATTTAATAATATTTATGTTTATTTATTTAATTTTATTATGAATTTATATTAGTAGTTTTCCCAACCATTATTCATATTCTTATGACATCCATGAAACGTAATATTTACCATTAATTCATTCATATATTTCTAGAGATACTTGGGCATGTTATCTTATAAAATGTGCTTGGCATATTGTTGAATTTATAACTGAATAGAATCACTTTAAAATGATTGAGTAATTCATTTCTATTAGACAAATTTATTTTGATTCACATTGTATTAATCATTTTTAATCCCATATAAGCTATTAAAAACCTTGTTAGAAATGATTCATGTTACAAGCTTTTTATATCCATTCCTACCCAAATCAAAATATATTGCATGATATTTTAAATAATAATGGTGGGGGATGAATTCCCCCATGTGTACTAGGATAAACCTCATTTTGAATATTTTAATGGATGATTATCCCTCCTGTTTTACGGATTATCCAATTTATTTTTAAATATACATTATCATTTCTAACCTCTAATGTTAAAAAATTTGTGTACTATGAGGGAAAAATAACAATTTCTAGACCAATTATCTTTTGATCATATGTGGTTAGGTGGTGTATGTGAGATATTTATGCATATATTTATCTTAAAATAAAATAATTAATAAAAAATAAAGAGATTATTTTATTGTGATTACTTGTATAATTTTCCCACTTTAAAGAGGGGGAGAGAGTGATGACACCTATAGAGTTAGATTTATATGGATCTCATCCATTTAATAACATGAATTAATGATTTAATTCTAAAATCCTTTTTTATAATTAATTTTTACATCATTTACATAAATTCCCTAAGCCATACAATTATTTTATTTTTAATGGTTAATCCCTTATGATTAAGAGGGATTTTTTTTGTTATGAGGTAGAGATATTAAATGTGATGAATTCCTAGGGTAAGTGACTTGTTCTTGAGGTATGTTCCAAAATCTACTCACATTTATACTTTAATAATGAGTAAATAAATTAATGTAGGGGTAAATTGACATTGTAATTCATATTAATAATGGAATGAAAAACTAAAATTGATGAATGAAACAGTTTGGTTATTTCCATGGAGAAAAAACAAAATACAGGGCAGATTTTTTTATTTGAAAATTGAGGAATTGATGAATTTTCTTGTGTGATGCTTAAATGTTTTATTTCACATATTATAAATATATTTTATTAAAATTTAATTTAACTAATTTGAATGTGATAGTCAATTGTAGTATGTTGAGATTCCATCCCTGAGGAAAATTCTAAATTCATCTATGGGAGTATTTGGAAAGTGTATTTCATGCACATGTTTTATGGTGTATGAATATATTAATTTATGTTATTTAATGTTTATTATTCCCCATATTTTAATTATTTTACAAGATTTTCTTTTAATGGAAGGATACACTGAATATTGAAAAAAGGAAAAAAAGAGTTGAAATTAGGTTCTAAAGGACACATTATGTCATGATGATTCTCGTCATGACACAGAAATGAAATTCTGAAGTCAGACGATGTTATCGCACGGAGGTGGAGTAGGTTACAGATCATGGTGTAATCCATTTACATTCCTTGTAATCATTATGCAAAGTGAGTTCTTTAAGACAGAATCTACCACTAGTCATCTCAAATCATGAAGTGAATTCACATTGTAAGAATCCATTACATGACATATACAAAATACACATCATGATATGTATAATACAAAATAGATTTGGAGTACGTCATTGATGTTGTACATTACACACCATGTAAAATATACATTTCATGAATTTTTTGGTTGATAAAATATTTTAAATGAAATAGAGATGGGGGATTTACTTGAGGCCTATATTTACAGTACATAGGGATATGGATTTGAGACGTATAAGGATCCAAGATGCAAAGAAAAACTAACTGATTATAGAGATACCATGAAGCATTTCTTCACTGACTTTATTCGTATGCATTCTTCTAAGGGCATCCATAATACTCTTTCTCATCATGTTTATCCTAAACAAGTAGTTTACTTTTTGCTGGGTGATGTGATTTTAGAGAGATGTGCCATTATGAATTATTTATTTCTTATATTTTTTCTTGTTATTGGTAAAACAATATTTTTGAATTTCAATTATCTTTTTTTTAAATTTCATCACCATTTTATTTTGAATCAAGTAGTTTTATTTTATTTCATTGATTAATTACCCCAACTTTTATGACCATTATGAAATACATGTTAGTTAGGTTTAAATAGGGTTTTTGGGTAACCTATTTTTGCGACTCAGCCTAGTATATGACCATTTCAATGGGGGGATTACAGGATCAATGTGGGGTACCCAATCCAATATTACCTAAATACCCAATTATGAAACCAAACATGTAAGAAAAAAATCAATTGGATCACTAGTGAATGAATCTTAAAATGACATAACCTTGCATGCCTCATATATTGATTTAAAAACTATTCTTTCATACTATCTATATATATATCTCTCTCCCTCTTAAGAAAAAATTAATTTTCATTTAAATTAATTTAATTAATTTATTGCATAGGTATTTTCTATGTTGTTTTGGAACTTGGTCTTCATGAATACAATTATTTTAGATAGATTGGATGAGTTTTACAAATTATTAAAAAAAATTCACTATAGGATATTAACAATTACTTATGTAATTTAAACCCACCAAAAACCATCTCCTTCATGTAAAATATAACCCTCCAATGGACTCTCTTCACCCACTAGTATTTATCACTACACTTCATCTGTAGAAAGTAGAGAAGTACCTATGTGGACCATGTTATAAAAAAAAGCAATATAGAGTAAAACTATAAACATACATTTTTCCATGAAACAAATAAAGTGACTATGCCCAAAAAAGAAATATGACATGCCATTTGTGAAAATAAATGATAATCCAAAACGTGTAACTGAAAAATTTTAGAGATATATGAGGGAGTAGAAAAATTCCTAGTAGAGATGAAAAAAAGAAAAAAGATGCACGTTGACTTTATTTTAAATGGGAACTTGTTTCATTCTCATTTGAAAATATAAATATATAAATATATGGGTTTACATTAATATTATTATAGGTTACATGATCATGGTTCTCATATCCCATTTCCTCTTTTTCATTTCCAAAATAATTTTATAGAATGATAACCCTTCCAAAACCCAATTTAAGGAAGAGCATGTGAAGAATGAATATTTTATCATTTCAGAAACAATAAAGGGAATATTTAAAATAGAATTTTCATATAATACTATAAATTCAAGAGTAAATTATAGTAAGAAGCATGTGAAATAAATAATTATATAGGGAATGTAGGGAAATAGGATTATCACACTCTTAGGGATCGACCATGGACATAATGGTTCGTTCTCCAACTCAAGTGAACCATTAAACGTCAATATTGTTTTGTTAATGTTATAACATAATACATTTAGGTAGGGAAGGTCATTACTTTTATACATGTCATAGTCTAACCTATTATATAAAAACCCATTATTTCCATATATATATGTATATTACATATCATTAGAAAAATATTAATTAAACTACATAAACATAATCATTATGATTATAAAGTTTTAATACCTTTTGAAACATGAAAAAGATGAAACCAGTTTATAAAATAACTACATTATATCCAACTTATTTATTCATAATTAGAACCATTTTAAATATATCAAACATAACACCATTATTCATATCATTGGGAAGTGAAACATAAGTAAATGGTGATATCAGATTCACAGTAAGGGTAAATTTGGAAAATATCAATTGATTATCACATAAAAACAAAATAAAAGAATAAGGAAATGAGATCATGAAAATAACATAAAAATTTCACCCCCAATATTTCAATGGTCATAATAATGGGTTATATCATCAAACAGTATCATTTCAAAACACATGAATCATAAAAATTGAAATCAATTATAATTAAGTCAAGTATGATACGTTAATGTCATGAATGTGCATGGAATCATCATAATCATAAAAACAATATCATATGTCATGGTCAGCTAAGATGACCATTAGATTATGCATAAACGCCTATTTTCCATGATGGCTAAACCACATTGACATGATTCCTATAACAGATCAAGCACATAGACTTATTTCTCATAACAGATCAAGAACATTAACTTGTTTCCCATACCTAGCGCATAAGACAAAATTTATTACAAAAGGAATTAGAGGGATATATAGGTTCCACCAATAACATAATGTAGACAAAAAATATGTGTTCTATAAGAAAATAAATCATTAATCATATTAAAATTAGTCAAAATAAATTGGATTTATAATAATTTATTCATAAAAAACTCATGGAAGAAATATAATTCATAAAAATAATTACATCATAAACATAAAACATTCAAGGAAATGATACTAATGGAATACTTCGATGATATCCATAGTAAAACATAAGTAATATTAAATAATGTTTTATTAGTTGGAATGTGATTTGAATGATCATTTAAAATAAATCACTACGAAAATATCATTTCCATTTTGAAAACATTTTTTATAGAATTGTAATTTTAAAGGAGAAAATATTAATTGAAAATAACCATGTAATATTATGAAGTAATAATCAATACATTTTGATTTCTAAAATGTGGGAAACATTTATCATTCTGAATAAGTTAAAAAAAATAATTCATTTCATATTATTTTCGGAAAATCACAAATTTTTTTTATTGAAAATGATAAAAATATTCCACTAATACCATTTTGAAAAATAGTAATACTAATGTAAAAATTAAGATTAATATTCCCTGAAAAATAGATAAAACTATATAAAAAATAATTTTTGGATTCATGGAAATTTAAAATAAATAATGCTGAATGGATACAAAAACATGATCAATATTGAGTAAGAAATAGATTGTGAAATAAACCCTTACAGCTTTGGTAACTTGTAATTTGTAATAACAGAAAGGGAAATATATTTAAATGTATATGTAAATACATATAAAATTTATAACATATATCATAAATTTGAATTCAAGGGAAATAAATACACCTCTCAAAAAACCATATATGGACAATATGGAATGTCTAAGTCCCTAGAGTTTTGGGGCTATCTTCAAAGACCACCTTGGGCATTGCCTTAGTTGTTTCTATGGAAGTTGTGGAATCAATTAATCCCTTGAAGTTGAAATGATTAGTGTGGTCCATGCTGTATCATTTTTAAAGCAACATGGTTGGATCTATATCTATATTGAATGTGATCTGAGAACTATTTTGCAGGATATTTGTAATGGAATGGTGACTCTTTATTGGTCTCCAACAACCCTATAGATGAAATGTATTAATTTTCTCCAAGATATCAGTTACACTGTCCCTCATTATTTATGTAAAGCTAATGAAGTGGAAGAAAGTTTTTCTAATAAGGGAGTTAACCAGGACATAACCTGGTTGGTTGAACTTCATGATGATATTAATAAAATATATGATATTTATTGTTAAAATAATACTTCATTAATACTTATTTTAATCCCCTGATATTTTTTATAATAATTTATGTCTTGGTCATTGACTAAGGCATCACTTATTAAAAAAACCTACCATAAGTATCCAATTTACTTATTCCTATAAAACACACCTATGTAATAAGTATTAATTTATTATAAATATATTAAAATACATTTATCTATATTATCATTTATAATTTATTTTTACCACCTGTTTATTAATTATTATTTATTAAAATCCCCGTTCTGGGAGATAACTGCTTTGTTTTCCAAGCATGTTTCAGTCGGGCAGTCTAATTTATTATAACTTGATCATGGACCCATAATTTCTATAATATTAATCATGGTATAAATATAATATATATTAACTATATAAATATGTATAATCATTTATTAAAATTAGAAGTTTAAAATTTATTACACCGTTCTTGGAGATAGTTGGTCATACGTACGCATGAACATTGTTTTTATGTTTCGATTGATGGAATAAAATAAAGGTAAATAATTATTATAAATTATAGATTATTTATAATATCATATATATAATATATATTTATTAATCATATCATAATACCTATCCATAAAATATGGTGATGAAAAATGAATTGTATCGCTTCATATAGACATTAAACAGTACGTAAAGACGAGAGATACTATTGTATATTATTTGATGGGAGAGAGTGTTTATAATGGAATTTTGATAATAATAATAGAATTTAAGAATATTTAGGATAATAAAACTATTATTTTATGATATTGTTTCATATATTTAGATTAGTTAATGAAGAGTTCAAAAACAAAGTGAACAGTTAGAGTGATTACTTCTTCTTCGAAATGTCTCATTTGGATCTCCTCTAATGGGTGATGAAGTTTGTATTTTGGGAATAAAAACACCTCTATAATGATTATAATATATTATAGAAGTGAAATTAGAATGGTATTATGAATATATAATTCCCAATGTAGTAAAATTAATTGTCGGAGGAGGGGTCCTTTTTATATTCGAGGTGATGTGAACTTTTTTAATTTTCATAATCTTATATTATAGTAAATTAAATTCAAATAAAAATACAACCAAATATAAATGAATTATAATATAATACGATATAAGTTTTTAATATAATCAATCAATATATTTTAGACAGGTTTTTGTGTTATTTTTGATATTATCATTTTGATTAACCCTTAGTTAATTTTTTTTAATTTTAACTATAGTAACAAATTTTTCACTATTAAAAGGTTTTAGTTTCTACATATACAGTTTCAATTGGACCATTTATGGAATCTTTATTACGTTTTAGAACATATATATTTTTTTGATTTATAAATATCCTAATAAAAAATAATCCCATAATATATTCTTATTGTCAATTTTGATTCTATTCAATAATTTTCCTTTTAAAACTACCAGACTGCATGTAAAATTAGAAAACACTATTTTATTATATCCTTAAAATGTCAAGGTAATATATAGAAATATTTTATCACCATAAATATCTCAAATTATTTTTCTATTTATATTTCTAAAACCACTTATTTTATTTTTTTGTCAGTTGAATAATTACTACATCGACATAATGTAAGATTTAGGGGAATTATTTAATTTATAAATATTAAAAATAAAATACCATGATAATGATATGTTTTTTATATTTGAAAAGAATAATTATAGGTAAACATATCATTATGTGAATAGATTATTAAAAATATTATACATATTAAAAATATGAGAGAAACATTTTATACCTTTCATTGATTTTACTAATATCCATGTCATTTTCACGGAATTGCCTACATTAAATAAATAAATTCATAACCTCAATCATTAAGGGTAGAATTTATTTTACACAATACTATAGAAGATGAAAATATATGGCCATAAGCCCTACTGTTAATCGAAAGTAACATGTTTCACACTTTACCTATGTAATCAATTTTACCACAGTTACTATAATGAATGAAAAAAATAAAAGGTACTTATTTAAAAAATTTAAAACATCTAAATCATAATATGGAATATATTTTTAAAAATTAAAAACACATAATTTTCTGATTTTTTTAAATAAACTCTAAAATCAAAATGAAAAAATGCATTTTTTTGAAAAAACAACTTTTAAGTATAAATATTTTAAATACTAAATTAATGTATAAAATTAATTTTAAAGACCAATATTATATTTAATGGAAATAATTTTTTTAAAATATAATCCAGTATAAATTTTTAATTTTAAAATGATTTAAAATAAAATATTGTTTTTAATGACAATAAGTATTTTCACTATTAATTAAATACTCGAACATTTTAGAAAATTCTAAAAAATTCAATCAAAAATAATTTTGACATGATGAATACAAAAAATAATATGATCTTTTAATCTATAATTTCAAAAAATAAAATCAAATTTAATTTTCTTATAGAAATCAATAAAATTGTATTTTGAAGAAAATATATTTTTAATGAATAAAATGAATTTATTCAAATATTATTTATTTGTTTCCATGGAATTAATAAATAATTTTTTATATATTATAAACATAAAATATATTTCAAAATATTGTTTTTATTTTTTATTCCTAACAATTAAACGGATAGATTATATTTATCATGTAATTTTAATAACATGTTAATAGTTTCTCTCTATTCATTTAAACACGGTGTTGTGTGTTACACATGCTATCGAATAAATCAAATTATTTAAAGATAAATATTTCATAAAAATATGTTGGTGTTATATTATATCCCATTAAAATTAATTTCCATCTGACAATTATTCACTCAGATACAAATAGATGAAGATACCTCTGCCTCATTAAATCCTCAAGTACCAATGTAGCTTCCTTAAATTGGAGGTTTTGGTGAAACAAATTTAACCAGTTCAGTGGTCCTGTTTCATATAACTATTATTTTGAGATCTAGAATCTCTATCAATTTTTATTACTAATAATGATCTCACTCTAAGGGTATGATCTTTGAGTTTAGTAAATGTAAATTATCAGTTATTTAATTTCTCAGAAGAGATAAATGGAAGACATCATGAACTTACGAGAGGTTAAGTTGATGTGATAATCTATAAGATACCATAATGATATGATTATAAATTTAAATAGAATAAATATTCATAGTGAATAATATTAACTTAATTCCAAATATCATCACTCACTTTTATAGATATATTCATTGAAATAAATTTTCACCCACTTTAAACTCTCTGTCATTCCATTGATTAGCAGCATAACGTTTTTGTCTACTCCAAGCCTCTATTATGTGTTGATGAATGGACCTGAAGTTATTTTCCATTTACTTTACTAGTTCAAGTCCCAATATTTTTCATTCCCTAAATTCATTAATATGTGATGATGTTCTACACTTCATAATTTATAGGGATTCATAATGAGCCATCTGAATACTAGAGTGGAATCTATAGTTATGTGAAAATCCCACCAAAGATAGGTGTTGATCCCAAAGACCTTTGAAAGCCATTGAGAAATTTCTAAACATGTATTATAGAGTGTAAATGGACCTCCTAAAATATATATCTATCTGAGGATAATAATTAATGTTGAAACAAAACATTATATCAAGAGCCTGCTGAAGACTTCACCAGAAAATCGAGGTTAACCTATGATCTCAAAAAAAATACAATAGAAATTGGCACTCCATTACATCCCACCACATTATTAATATAAATTCTAGAAATCTAAATAGGAGAGTGATATTATATACTAGAAATGAAGTGTTCCAACATCATAAGGTGATAAAATATAACCCATATTACATTATGGCATTTAGATGATTTGGGAAGCTTGATATTAAATTCCATAGTAATATTTTCCCATTTTAATTTTGGTATGGTTAACGAGTGTAACATTCCATTGTACTTATTTATGTTATCCTTAATGTTCTAATATACCAAACATATATAAACATATTCTGAAAAATACCTATTTATTCTAACCAATAAGAAATATTCATTCATGTCACTATACATATTTGTGATTCTAATATGAATAGAGAATGATGAACTATGAGCTTCATCCAATAGCTCCTTTTATAAATATACTATGGGTTGACCCTAAACACGATTCTTAAACCTTTTTATTCAATCACAATCATGATTGAAATCATTAAAATTTCTAAACATCAATTAAAAATCTACATCTTCCTTCGGTTACTTTTTAATTTTCACATGGATAGATTGTGAAACTTCATTTTCTCTAGATAAGATTTCTCCCATTTAAAATTTCTCGGCCCATCCTTTGTAAATCCATAAATATTGAATCTTTTGTGGTCCTAATTATAGATAAACTATCATGATATTTTTTACTCAAATCATTCTCCACCATGTTCACTTTCCCATTGTGGTAATGTATTTATCTATCATAATCATTAATATACTACAACCATCTTCATTGTCACATATTCAACTCCTTCTATGTGAATCGATACATAAATTTTTTTCAATCGGTATATATATAATAGTTTTCTCTATAAATATAATTCTACCGTTACATTAATTAAAAAATTACCGTAACAAACTCTTAATCATGTGATTGATAAATTTTTTCTACCATCTCATTTTTCGTGAGAAAATATCCCAATCCCTTTATAAATGACTTACTATAGACTATATACCTTTCTTCACTATAGGGTAAGGTAAGAATATGGGAACTAACTTAACATGCATTTATTTCCATAATATTTTCTTCACATTCATCCATCCAAAGGAACTCAGAACCCTTCTGAGTTAACATGGTGAGTGGAATGGAAAATTGACAGAAATTATCCCCCTAGAACCATTAAAATCCATCCAAACCATAAAAAAATCATATCCCATTTATAGTTAATGGACTATTCCAAAGTTAAATTACTTTCGTCATCGATGGATATATAAATATACCCTCTCATAAGATTATATAACCAAAAAATGAAACTTTCTAATAAAAAAATTCACACTCGGTAAATTTATCATAAATCGTCTAATTTCTCAAGGTTATTAAGGTAATTTTTTTCACCCCAAGATTCTATGGTACGCTTCTCTTTGAATAATGCAATAACGTCTGTTGTATGCAACATCGAGTTCTAACACACACCACAACCAATCAAACTAGAAATTATGAATAGTAATTCCTACTTTTTAAAATTTTAGAAATTTTATCTCTCAAAATAGACTTCATTTTTGGATTCGGTGTATCGAATTTAGCCTAAGGTGAATTTTTGGTACTTTTCAGATAACTTTAATATTTTGATGAATAGTGAAAATTACTAAATTTTAATTAAAAGAAACTTTTTAAATCAAAATAATTAATAGTGATAAATTATGAATTCTAGTAGTTTAATAGTATATTTAGAATATATATTATTACTATTTAATACAATGTTTTTCATTGGACATAATTTCACAATTAAACCGGACATAAACAAGTATCAATCTTTTGATAGTTATTATATCTTAAAAACACGCTTTTTGTTTTGTCAGCGGGAATTAATTTTAAATTAATTTCTGCCACTTCTGTGTTTCAAATTTAGAAAAATATATTCCATATTTGGAATCAGGATGTCCAAATTGTGTAAATAGTTAACTTTTATTTTTAGACATTTTGAATAATTATTTCGGTAACTATTTTATTTACCATGGTTAAAGGGTAAATCCGGTAAATAAGGGTTAAACAATAATATTATAATAATACTAAATTACCCTAAAACGAGTCCTAACCTTATTGGTGGATACATGTATGACCATGGGAATCTTTGGGTAGATTTTGGGACCCCATGGAGCCACTTGTAGGAGATTGGGACACTTTATTTTAATTATGTTTAAATAAATACAAAAATGACATAAGAATATATCTTTTAGAAACAAATTTTTACATAAGGTTATATATGTTGGATTTTAGACTATAAATATTCATTAGAAATATAAAATGATTTTCTACATAATGGTAGTTTATTTATAATTTTTATAAATTATATAATATAATTTATTTACGACACAATGGTGATGGAGTAATTACCTAATTATTGAAAAATTAGAATAATTGATATTATAAATACCCAAATAAATGTAATTTGAGACTTTTTATAAATAAAAATTATTTTATAGGATAATATGACATGTTAGGAATGATTTAATTAACTTTTTTAGAAGTAATAATTCAGATATGATTTCTACAAAAATCAATTATTGAATAGTGTCAAAAATGACATAAAAGTGTTTTTAAAACAAATATTATATTATTAATTAATATTAAATTCCTAAAAATCTATTTTTCGGCTAAAAAACTTATATCATGACATGTGTATCATTAATGGACAACTTGGGGGTCGCTTTGATACATATATTAAGTTTATTAACCATATAATATAAAGATACAATGAGACATTGTAAAAGTGAAACTAATTAACTAAGAGTTAATACTTAAAGATAAGGTTAATATAGTAACCTAAACCTTTCTAAATACTATTGGTTAAGTGAATTTAGACCTATCCCCACCTTAAAATTTAAATAATACACTTTGGAGCCATTAGAAACCGAATATTAATTTATTATAAAATAATATTTCTAGCTTTTCCTAAGGTGCCCCTCACCCCTCCTATAAAAGGGAAATCCCATTTCTCATTAATTCAAACCATCAAAGCCTTTTTTATTACCTAACCCCTGACCAAATACTCTCTCAAAATCCCTAAATTTATCCTAGAGGCCATCCTTTAGTCAGAAAGCCAACCTAAGGATCCCTTTTGATCAAATCAAAAGGAAGAACTCGAAGAAGAGGTAATGATTTCACCACCCTTTTTCAGGTACCTTTATTCTTCCACTTCCTCTATCCTTGTTATTACCATTATAAAATAATAAATCCAGTATATTATATATTCTTTGATGTTATTATAAACTTGTTACAACCATATTTCAGTATTCTATCCATCTTTTGAATGACATGTCACCATATGTGCGTACGTACGGCTTACCGTCTCCACGTCGTGGTGTCATTATTATTCAAAACATTAATATTTGGATGAGTATAATAATGATGTGTAATTCATGTAAATAATAAATATAACATGATAATGATTCTGTATATATGATATAACATCCAATTAAATATTATTTTAATATCAAAAGAATGATATTATTGCTCGTGCGTATGCACGGACTACCGTTTCCACGAATGCTATGAGATTCATTATCCATCGTATCCATTCATGTATAATTCTCATTTGAATATTAATAATAATTTTTAATGACTTAATATAATTCTGGATATGAATAAGATTACGATTATCCATAAAAAACATGTCCTACATTACAAAACATATAAAATAAAATGAGTAAGTTAACACCCGAAACGACAATAATATTAAGATATTATTAAAAAAGCAATCTTAAAAGATCATATATGATATCATATTAATGTATATGATTCATGTATAATTTAATAACAATTATTTCACTATTATGAAGGAGTTTAACCTACCCCCAACCAAGGAAAAGTACAAGGTAAGGGTTTATTTCTCAATCTCTTCATTATACGAGGTTGTTTACACGTAATAATCTACTAGGACCTCTTTATCATCCACATCCATGTTTCTTAAAAATGTTTTTCAAAACATTCTTAATATTTTACAGAATATGAGTTAAAGTCATTTATACCCTTGTTTGAATTTTTATAAGAAGTTTATAAATGAGTCTTTCTGTGGTTTTCCAAACAATGTACTTTTTAACCTTTTCGACAGAATTATGGTAAGAATGTTTTTTTATCTTATATGGTGGGTGCAGCTATTTTCCGCCATTATAAAATCTTAGAAACATCCCTTAAAATCTTATATAAAAATTTTCAAAGTAAATTTTTTATTTTATAATTAAGTGAATTTTAAATGATTTCAAAAAAGGGATATTTCTCTCAAATAGTTTTGATTTCATCTATGTCAACATCCTTTGATGGATTTTAAGCTTATTTGAAGTTGATTTGTTATGATAAAAAACTTCCATATTGTATTGAATGTTTTGTGTATTGTTTGACTGTGGATGTGTTATTTGTATAGCATTCATGGTTTGTGGAGAAAGTATTGACATTTTGTATGCTAGTTTTAATACAAATGTTTATGTTATGTTTAAACCTATTCATATGAGGAATGAATTGGACTTAATATGTGACGGGTGGAGCCTGCTATAGCTCCACGATGCATTGGTAGGTCTCATGAGACAAACTACTGTCTTTTCACAAGGCATTGAAAAAATCTTATTTGTAGTCTCGGCATGAGGCCTTGCCTATGTGGTTATGATAGTCTGGCATTATGAAATCCATCATTATGAATGGTGTTATTGATGTTGCATGTGATTATTCGATTAGTAGAATATCCATATGAATATGTAAATGGAATTATTTAATTTTATTTCTGCTATATTTTGTTGAAGTTCAAGTTTAAAAGGATTTTGTTTTAGTTATACATTGCCTTAAATGTTTATTCTTATTTATGAAAGTTTCCGCAATATTGTTATCCTTACTGGGCATTTGAGATCACCCCTTTCAATGTTTTATTTTTTCCAAGATGTGAAAAAGTATTTTATGAATGACTTGTAGGGATAGTATGAGGGGGTAAGAGTTTGGACTATGGAGACTAAATTTTTATAGTTTTCATTTTATGATGTAATGTAAACTGTATGAATGTATCTAGTTATTCAAAGACTACAAAATGAATCGGTATTTCGAGACTTGATCTTTCTTGTGATCAAGCCAATGTTATGTACTAATTCGCCGACTCTGGGTAACTGGGGTCGAGGAGTTACAGTTTGTATCAGAGGAAGTTTAGTAAAAACCTTCAAATCTAAGTTTAGATAAACTCTGATTAAAGCACATAGATTTAAGATGGACTTTGAGGATTAGTATAGAAGAACTTCCTTGAATTTTGGTATTGTAGAGATTTTGTGAGTTTTCCGAGAAATACATCCCTGTCTAGATACGAGCAGGTAGAGGCGGCTCTGGCATAGATGTACCTAGTGGTAAAACCCAAAAACAACACTTTGAGATTGATTTGAACGAGAACTGGTGCACGACAATGGTCCTTACTTCACTCTTTATTACGACACTACCATGTGATATGCTTAGGATAACTCTCATTTTCTTTAAAAATCATTATGAAGGGTTTATGAGTATATACTTCTTCAAGGAAAACATTTTTATTATTATGGATTATATCCATAAATAGTTCAATTTATGTTAAGTGTTTTATAAGTATGAGATTATGTATTTTGATTCATAAAATGATCTAGTTTATGCCATTTTTTATAAATGGTGCCTAATGGAAGAAATAGAAACAATATCAATGCACGCACTCCATGTAGGGATTTCCCTCCTACTCAAGATAATTATAGTGGAGATGGTGATTCAACTGGTGCCGATCAGCTAATCACCATACTGGGAAAAATCACTCAGGTTATGAATAATAACCTTACCCTGATAGAGCACCCTGATCTGTACCGTGGAGGATCAATGTTAGATCACTTCATGAGGAAAAAACCACCAACATTCAATGGGAGAAAAAAAATCCCATAGTAGCTGAGCAATGGATAAATTCCCTAGAGCAAATATTTCAGGCTTTAGAGAGTAGTGAAAGGGAAAAAGTTATCATGACAGTTTACCGCCTCACTGGAGATGCTGATAAATGGTGGCCATTGATTCAAAACACGATGTAACATGATGAAGGATCAAATATGGAATGGATGGAGTTCAAATATCTGTTTTTAGAAAAATACTTTCCTCGTGACCATTGAGCAGATATGGAAAGACAATTTTTGAGTATGAGACAAAAGGAGGATGAGAATGTCGCAATGTATGAGGCTAACTTTAAAAGGCTAGAAAGGTATTATGGAGATTATATACGTAACCCATGAAGTAAGATTGATCGTTTATTTGATGGGTTAAAACCATTTCTCCGCCGAGCATTAGTCTCACATTCCTTCTCGTCGTACAAAGACATTATCTCATGTGCTATCAAGACAGAGAAAGAATTCTCTAAGTAATATGGCATTAAAGCAAAGCAAGAGAATAATAGATCTTCTGATCAGTCTAGGAATGGAAATAAAGCGAATAAGGGAAATGTTGAATATCCATCCTGCAGTAAATGTGGGAAGAAACACCCTGGTACTTGGTTAAAAGGAATGAGAGTCTGTTACAAGTGTGGTGAAAAAGGCCACCAAGCTCGTGATTGCAAGGGGAAGAAGGAAGATACTGATTTCCAATGCTACAATTGCAGGGAGATGGGACATTATGCAATTGAATGTCCTAAGCGTCAGGGGAACTTTCCTCAGAAAAGGGCAAGGGATCAAGGCCATGCTTATGCTATCACAACTGCTGAGGTAGAATCTCCAAAAGGCATGGTGGCAGGTAATTTAATGGTTTCCTCAAGTTTATAAAATGCATTATTTGATTCTGTATCATCGCATTGTTTCATATCTTCCTAGATTTCTATGAAAATTAGATATTTCCAATTTTATTTAACAAGGGAGTTGTCAGTTAAAACTCCTAAGGGAAGTATCATTGCAAAAACGTTTTGTGAATCAGTCCCCATTAAGGCACATAAATGTTCTTTATCTGCTAATATCATCATCATGACTAAGATTGAATTTGATATAATACTCAGTATGGATTGGCTTTCGGACCATGATGTGAAGATTTATTGTAAAAAGAAAGAGGTTACAATTCTTGATGACGATGATAAAGAACACCTTATCATTAGAGCCGAATCGTCGCCACATAATTCTTATATAGATCCACCCCCGGTAGCTGAACTAAATTCAATTATTGTGGAGGAAGAGAATGAAATTTCTATGGGTGAGGAAATGAATGTTCAAAAAGAGGATTTACCTATTGTGAAAGAATATGTAGATGTGTTTCCGGAAGATTTACCTGGACATCCTCCAGAACGAGAAGTTGTGTTTTCCATTGATTTAATTCCTGGATCAAGGCCTATATCGAAGACCCCTTATAGAATGACCACTGTAGAATTAGTTGAACTAAAGAAAAAACTAGATGAATTGAGTAATAAGGAATTTATTATCCCTAGTGTTTTTCCATGGGGAGCCCCTGTTCTTTTTGTTAAAAAGAAAGATAGATCTATGAGGTTATGTATCGAATACAGGGAGATCAATGCTATAAAAATAAAGAACAAGTATCCCCTACCTCGCATTGAAGATTTATTTGACCAACTGCATAGAGTTCAATACTTTTCAAAGATTGAACTTCGATCTGGATACCATCATTTGTGTGTGAATAAGGAAGAAATTCAGAATATAGCATTTCAAACAAGGTACATGCATTACGAGTTTACAGTAATGCCTTTTGGATTGACTAATGCACCCTCTGTTTTTATGGATATAATAAACATAGTTTTCAAGGAATATCTTGATGACTTTGTAGTGGTATTTATTGATGATATCTTGGTATATTCCAAAAGCTAAAAAGATCATGAAAATAACTTGCACAATATATTGAAGACTCTGAGAAGACATGAATTATATGGGAAGTTTAGCAAGTGCGAATTCTGGCATCAAGAGATTTCTTTTCTTGGCCATATTGTCTCTATGGATGGAATTTCTGTTGATCCTTCTAAGACTAAGGCAATCCAAGAATGGCCTGCACCGACGAGTATAACTGAGGTACATAGTTTTATTGTTTTAGCAGGTTATTATCGACGTTTCGTCCAGAATTTTGCCCGGTTGGCTAACCGATTAACAAAGCTCACACGTAAAGGGGTTAAATTTGTTTGGAAAAAAGAGTGTGAATAATGTTTTTAATAACTGAAGAGAAGATTAGTCAATTCTCCTATATTTACTATACCATCGGGGAATGATGGGTTTGTTATTTATAGTGATGCATCGAAGAAAGGACTTGGTTGTGTCCTTATGCAGAATGATAGGGTTATTTCCTATGCATCACGACAGTTGAAAATTCATGAACAAAACTATCCTACTCATGATATCGAGTTAGCAGCTGTGATATTTTCTTTGAAGATATGGAGGCACTACCTCTATGGTGAAAAATGTGAGATTTATACTGATCACAAGAGTTTGAAGAATATTTTCTCACAAAAAGAACGCAACATGAGGCAAAAGAGATTGCTTGAATTACTCATGGATTATGATTGTACAATAAAATACCACCCGGGGAAAGAAAACAAGGTGGAAGATGCTTTGATCAGAAAAGATCATGGAGTTTTGAACAATATGAGAATTTAAAGGGATCCAATTTTTAGGGGTATAGTGAAGATGGGCATGGGAATAACCAGGGAAGGTGAAACATCAATGCTTTTTCAAATGGTTTCCAAACCATATTTACTAAAAAGGATTAAGTGTTCTCAGACCGATGATGAAGAATTTCGAAAGAATATTAAAGATGTGAATGATGGGAGATTGAGGTACTTTGTGTATGAAGAAGGAATTTTGAAATTCGGGAAGAGACTTTTTGTTCCCGATATACCTGATCTAAAAAGGGAATTACTGGATGATTCTCATAGTTCCAATTTATCTATACACCGTGGGAGCACCAAAATGTATAGATATTTGAAGGAACCTTTTTGGTGGGACATCATGAAGAGGGAGATTGTTGATTTTGTGTCAATATGTATGGTTTGTCAACATGTGAAAGATGGAAGGCAACAACCTGGTGGAGTATTGCAACCTCTTCTCGTACATGAGTGGAAATGGGATAATATCACGATGGAATTTTTCATGGGACTACCAAAGACTCCTAGAATGAACGATTCAAAATGGGTTATTGTTGATCATCTTACCAAGTCAACACATTTTCTTGCTATAAGAGAAGATCTACCACTAGAACGTTTAGCAAGACTATATATTGATGAAGTTGTGAGACGTCAGGGAGTACCTCTATCGATTGTTTATGATTGTGATCCCAGTTTTACTTCAAGATTATGGAAATGTCTTCAGAAAGCCTTGGATACTGAACTTCATTTGAGCACTTCCTACCACCCTCAAATAGATGAAAAATCAGAACGAACTATTCAAACCTTATAAGACATGTTGAGATCCTCCTCACTTGACATTTAGGGTATGTGGGATCAATATTTACCTCTGGTAGAATTTTCCTATAACAGTAGCTTCCATTCGAGTATTCAGATGGCACCATATGAAGCATTATACAGAAAGAGATGTCTCACACCAACCTGTTGGGATGAGGTTGGTGAAAGAAAAATTGTAGACCTTGAACTGGTGGAGGAAAAGATGGAAAAGGTGAAGGTAATCCAAAACCACATCAAAGCAGCTCAATGTAGGTAGAAGAGCTATGCCGATAATCGACGGAAGGATTTGGAATTTCAAGTCTGTGATCATGTTTTCCTGAATGTATCTCCATGGAAGGGAGTTATACATTTTGGTAAGAAAGGTAAATTGAGTCCCATGTACATCAGACCTTTTGAAATTCTAGAATGAATTGGGGGTGTAGTTTACCGATTGGCAATGCCGCCAAGTCTCTCCAAAGTTCACAATGTGTTCCACGTATCTCTGTTGAGGAAATACATGCTTGACCCAATGCATGTAATCACCAATGAAGAATTGGAACAGGAACCAGATCTGTCTTTTTTCGAAGAGACCATCAGGATTCTTGATACGAGAGAACAAGTTCTGAGAAACCGGACTCCTCGTCTGGTAAAAGTTCTATGGAAAAACCGTAAGATGGAAGAGGCAACGTGGGAACCCGAGGAACTTATGATGAAGAAACACCCGAGTCTCTTCATGCTGTAATATTATAGAAATTTCAAGGAAGAAATTATTTGAAGGAGGGGAGAATGTATCACCCCAAGCTTCTACGGTATGCTTCTCTTTGAATAATGCAATAGCGTGTGTTATACGCAAAATCGAGTTCTAACACACACCACAACTAATCAAACTAGCCGTTATGAATAGTAATACCTACTTTTTAAAATTTTAGAAATTTTATCTCTCAAAATGGACTACATTTTTGGATTCGGAGTATCGAAATTATCCTAAGGTGAAATTTTGGTACATTTCGGATAAATTTAATATTTTGATGAATAGTAAATATTACTAAATTTAAATTTAAAACAACTTTTTAATAAAAATAATTAATAGGGTTAAAATTTGAATTTCAGTGGTTTTAAAGTATATTTAGAATATATTTTTACCATTTAATATAATTTTGGTCATTGGACATAATTTCACAATTAAACCGAACATAAACAAGTATAAATCTTTTGAGAGTTATTATATCTTAAAAACACGCTTTTTGTTTTGACAGCGGGAATTAATTTTAAATTAATTTCTGAAACTTTTGTGTTTTGAATTTGGAAAAATGGATTCCATATTTGGAATCAAAATGTCCAAATTGTGTAAATAGGTTTCTTTTATTTTTAGACATATTGAAAATTTACTTCGGTAAATTTTTTATTTTCCATGGTTAAAGGGTAAATCCGGTAAATAAGGGTTAAAAAATAATATTATAATAATACTAAATTATGCTAAAAATTGTCCTAACCTTATTAGTGGATACATGTCCGACCATGGGCATCTTTGGGTCGATTTTGGGATCCCATGGAGCCACTTGTAGGTGATAGGGACACTTTATATTAATTAAGTTAAAATAAATACAAAATTGACATAATCATATATCTTTTAGTAAAACAATTTTTACATAGAGTTATGTATGTTGGATATTCGACTATAAATATTCATTAGAAAGATAATATGATTTCCTACATAATTGTATTTTATTTATAATTTTTAGACATTATAAGTTAATTTATTTAGGACACAATGTTGATGTAGTAATTACTTAATTAATGAACTATTAGAATAATTGATATTATAAATACCAAAATAAATGTAATTTCAGACTTTATATAAATAAAGATAATTTTCAAGGATAATATGACATGTTAGGATTGATTTAAATAACCTTCTTCGAAGTAATCGTTCTGATAATATTTTTTTAAAAATCAATTATTGAATAATGTCAAAATTGACATAAAAGAGTTTTTAAAAAAATATTATATTCTTAATTGATATTAAATTACTAAAAATATAAGGTTCGTCCAAGAGACTTATATAATTATAGTTGTATCATTAATTAACCACTTTGGGGACTCTTGGATGTATATAGTACGTTTAATAACCATATAATATAAAAATACAAGGAGACATTGTAAAAGTGAAACTAATTAACTAAGAGTTAATCTTTAGAGATAAGGTTAATATAGTAACCCAAACCAATCTAAATATTATTGGTTGAGTGATTTTAGGCCTATAACCACCTTAAACTTTAAATAATCCACTTTTTATCCATTAGAAACTGAATATGAATTTATTATAAAATAATATTTCTAGCTTTTTCAAAGGTGCCCCTCACCCCTCTTATAAAAGGGCACTCCCCCTTCTCATTAATTCACACCTTCAAAGCATTTTGGTTATGCCAAACCCTGCCCAAATACTCTCTCAAATTTCCATCTTTGAGGCCTTACTTTATTCATAAATCCAACCTAAGGATCCCTTTTGATCAAATCAAAAAGAAGAACCCGAAAAAGAGGTAATGATTTGACCACCCTTTTTCAAGTTCCTTTCTTCTTCCATTTCTTCTATCTTTGTTATTACCATTATAAAATAAAAACTCCAATATATTATATATAATTTTATGTTATTATAAACATGGTACAACCATATTTCAGTATTCTATCCATCCTTTGTGTGACATGTCACCATACGTACGTATGTACGGCATACCGTCTCCACGTCGTTGTGTAATTGTTATTCAAAACATTATTATTTAGATTGGTATAATAATCATGTGTAATTCATGTAAATAAAAAATATAACATCATAATGATTCTTTATATATGATATAACATCCAATTAAATATTATTTTAATATCAAAAGAATGATATTGTGGCTCGTGCGTACGTACGGAATACCGTATCCACGAACACGATGAGATTCATTCTCCATCGTATCCATTCAAGTCTAATTATCATTTTAAGATTAATAATAATTTTTAAGGACTTAATATCATTATTGATATGAATAAGATACAACCTATCCATAAAAAACATGTCTTACATAATAAAAAATATAAAAGAAAATAAGTAAGTTAACTCCTGAAACGACAATAATATTAAGATATTATTAACAAATCAATGTTAAAAGAACATATATGATATCATATTAATGTATATGAATCTTTTATAATATAATACCAATTATTTCACCAATATACCGGAGGTTAAACTACCCCCAACCAAGTAATAGTACAAGGTAATGGTTTATTTCGCAATCTCTTCATTATCTGAGGTTATTTATACATAATAATATACTGGGACCTCTTTATCATCCACATCCATGTTTCTTAAAAATGTATTTTAAAACATTCATAATATTTTACAGGATATGGGTTAAAGTAATTTATATCCTTGTTTGATTTTTTATAAGAAGTTTATAAAGGAATCTTTCTGTCATTTTCTAAATAATGTTATTTTTAACCATTTCGATAGAATTAAGGTAAGAATGTTTTCTAACTTATACAGCGGGTGCAGCTATTTTCTTCAATTATAAAATCTTCGAAACATCCCTTTCAAGCTTATAGGAAAATTTTCAAAGTAAAGTTTTTATTTTATAATTTTGCGGCTTTTAAATGATTTCAAAAAAGGGATATTTCTCTCAAATATTTTTGATTTCATCTATATCAAAATCCTTTGATGGATTTTAATTTTATTTGAAGTTGATTTATTATGATACAAAACTTACATATTTTATTGAATGTTTTGTGGTTTGTTTGATTGTGGATTTGTTATTTTTATACCATTCATGGTTTATGGAGAAAGTATTGACATTTTGTATGCTAGTTTTAATACGAATGTTTATGTTATGTTTAAACCTTTTCATATGAGGAATGCATAGGACTTAATATGTGACGGGTGGAGCCCGCTATAGCTCCTCGATGCATGGGTAGGTCTCATAAGACAAACTAGTGTCTTAGAACAAGGCCTTGACAAAATCTTATTTGTAGTCTTGGAAAGAGGCCTTGGCTATGTGGTTATGATAGTCTGGCATTATTCATTCCATCATTATGAAATTGGTTATTGACATTGCATATGATTATTAGATTAGTAGAATATCCATATGATTAAGTAAATGTAATTATTTCATTTTATATCTTCTATATTATGTTGAAGTTCAAGTTTAAAAGGATTTTGTTTTAGTTATACATTGCCTTAAATGTTTATTCTTATTTATGAATGTTTCTGCTATATTTTTATCCTTACTGGGAATTTGAGCTCACTCCTTTCTATATTTTATTTTTCCCAGGATGTGAAGAAGTATTTTATGAATGACCTGCAAGGATAGTGTGAGGGGATAAGAGTGTGGACTATGGATACTATATTTTTTTAGCTTTCATTTTATGATGTAATGTATACTTTATTAATGTATATAGTAATTCCAAGGCTACAAAACGAATCGGTTTTTCGAGACTTGATCATTCTTGTGATCATGCCAATGTTATGTAATAATGCACCGACTATGGGTAACTGGGGTCAAGGTATTACATAATTCAAAAGTGATCAAAATTCCCCTCCATTATCTTTTAATGTACAATAATATATTCTATAAATTCTTCCAAAACATTATCAAGGTAGTCTCTAAAGTCTCCATTAATTAAATCTATGAAGATAAATGGGGTGTTCTAAATACCAGAATGCATCACTATAAATTCATAGTATGCATATCTTGTATGGAATGCATTATTTGGTATATAATTCTTCTCGAATCTAAATTGATTATATATATAATGAAGTTAAATATAGTAAAAGTATTGATCTCTATGTAGATGATCAAATAAGTCAAAATATGGGGGAGATTATCCTTGTTCTTGATAGTGATCTTTTTATATTCTCAGTAATCAAATTAGAGTCCCATTGATCAATCTTTCCTCTTAAAAATAGATCTAGTTAACCCCTAGATGGAACACTATGGCTTATGAATCCCATATAAATATTTTCCGGGATTTTATATTCAATTCTTACAACTCAATAGTGGATATTATATAAGAATCATTGAAATCAGAGTATCACTGTGTATGAGTTATGTAAAAAAATCTACTTCAAAATTCAGTGGGATACCTAGAAAATCTTCATGAAATACATCAGAAAAATCCCATAAAATATGTGTGTGTTTATTTTTGAGTTTTTCCCAAACTATATAACATATATAAAATTCATCTATACGAATTAAGACCCACAATATAGAATTAATTTCCATTGGATGTTCATATTCACCATTGCATTAATAGATGATCATAGACTCATTAAGAATATCAAATGATAGATACTTTCCGTAAAAATTAATATGAGATTCAGATATAGAAAAAAATTCTAATAATCACATAAAATTCAACTAATTTAATAATAATAGGTTTTTTAGGAAGCACTCCCACAAAAAATCATTTGGGGATAAATTGTATAATTGAGATTTGACCATTGTTCCATTAGATGATTTCCCAACTAACTCAAAATATAATTGTTCACATGATATGGTCATAACCTTTCAAAATTTATTAGAAATAATATAGTTGGTTGATCCAAAATCAAATAAGACATTATCTATTTTATAGTTTATGGTAAGTGTACCATTCCCCACATTTTTGACATACTGAACATTACAAATTGTGATCACGTGTGATTTCACTTTTTCTTTAGACATAGGAGTTTACTAAGGTCGATCATCGTTTTTAAGAATTGGATTTGGGAAATAATTGGGGTAATTACCATACTACAATCATTTGATGAATTGGGTTGTGGGTGTTACAATAGATGGTGTCTTATTTTACTCCACTGAATTTGAAGCATTGGGGTGTGGGTGGTTCATTAGTTAGTGTTTTCTTTTCCTCCGTTAAATTAATAAGAATATTAATTTCCTTTGGAAGTTCATTAGATTTATGATAAACCTTTGAAAATTTAAATAACCTCCTAGTTCCATTCAAACACACCGCTTTATGTTTCTTCCAATATTCATGGCATGTGTATAGTCGAAAGTTCTTTCAACCACATGCTTTATTTGAGTCTTCATGCGACTATTTCTTTCTGTTCTTATCAAAACCATGGGAATGGTGAGTATATATAATGTCCATATCTACATTGAGTGAACATGGAAAAAATTATTCATATATACTAAATTTTATTTTGGATAACACCCATTAGAGACTTTGTTTTAAGATAATGAAGAATAATTCAACCTTACATTCGGGTTGGATGATAATACTAGAACCATACCTTTTAATTCTTCTAAAATATTCATCATAGGTACCAATGGATTCATCATCCTTTCCATTAGATCAAGGATCTATTTCCATATTTTCCTAGGATAAATATTAAGAACTCACTTATAAAAAAAATAGTCCTTGAACATTACCCATTCTACCGATTAAATTTCATCTTATTAAATTTTATCCTTCATAAGATTCCAAAATTGATCTGATTCACATTACAAATGATAAATATCTAAGATAAAATGTTTTGGTCCATAGCGTTAAATAAAAAAAATTATTTTCTCAACGCTATTATTTAATCACTCCTCCACTATTATATTTGATTACCCTTTAAAGAATGTGGAAACTACCTCATAATGGACTAAATATAATGTTATTACCTTCTTTTCAAATCTGGTAGTCTATTATGGTTTATATCATGAGAGGGTTGTGTGAGTACAGAAAAAAATAAATTCTATATCACATAAAATTCTATTTCATAGGAGAATAATTGTTTCATTTCCCTTCAAATTCATCTTTAACACGGTTCCTTTTGGTTTATTCCAGTGAATTAAAAAAAAGGAATAGTGTGAAAAATAGTAGTCATAGTTCAAAAACCACATAATTAAGGGAAACCTTTAATAAAATATATGTCACCTTAGATTTAATAAAGATTATCCCTGATCCTTACCAAAACAATACAATTATAAATTGTAAATAGGCTTATCCATAGGGTTGTTACTATGGTCATCTAATCATAGTTTCTAAGGTCAAAACAAACCGAGCTTTCATGCCATCTATTTTATCGCATTCTTTTCTTCTATAGATAATAATTTTTTTTAATGAATATTAATTACATTACCCAAAACAAAACTAAGGATCACAATGTTTTTATTCTTTTTGAAACTTGGAAATATAAACAAATAGTTCATAAAATATGTAAATCATCACCCAATTAGTCCATCATAATTATATCTCTTTTAAAAACTAACTTAACACCATTATTTATATCTTATGGAAAAAAATATGATAATCTTGATAATAGATGTTCAGTAAGGCTAAACGGGGAATATATCAATTAATGATTACATAAAAACATAATAAAATTATAAGAAATTAAGATTTTCACCAATATATTTGATGTTTATTACAAATATGACAAACAAAATATTCATGGTATATGACATAATACATTTACATTTCATAAGACATGAATCATAAGAAGGATATTTCATCATAACTCAGTCTTGAACCGGAATTTCATGTCATAGATTTTTGTCACATAATCATACCTATATAATCCATTTCATTGCCAAGGTTAACTACCCAGACCATTTTATCCGGAATCAACCCCTATTTCCTATAACTGATCAAGAACATCGACTAGTATCCCATAATAGATAAAGCATATAGAATTGATTCCCAAAATGGGTCAAGCACATCGACTTGTTTCCGATAACCATATTGTGATATATAATTCATTACATAATTAATTGGATGAGGATATAGGTTCCACCCATGACATAATGAAGACCATATATATGTATTCAACAAGAAAAGAAATCATTTATCATATCATAACTCATGAAAATAAATTGGTTTCATAATCATTCCATCATATAAAATGTCATAAAAAAGTAAGGTAATTCCAAAAAATCATACCATTGTAAACATAAAACATTATTAGAAAGAATATGAATGGAAAAATATGATCACATACTCATTAAAACATAATTATTATATAATAATGTTTTCTTAGATGGAAATTTATTTTCAATGATAACTTGAAATAAATCTTGAGGAAAATATCCATTCAATTTTGAAAACAAATTTTTAATGCCACACTATTATGTTATAAAACATTTTCGCTGAAAATAACCATTTTATAATATAATGGAATAATAATAAAAATTAAGTCATCATGATATTTTAAAAATCTTCTATGCCCTTGTAAGTAAAAAAAATCATTTAATATTTTTCCATAAAAGTCACAATGTAAATTTTTGGAAAATTATGAAATACATCTTTTCAAATTTTGTTATGAAAAAGTAAAATATGGATAAAAATGAATTAAAAAATTCATAGGATACTATAAAAAAATTTGAAAACATTTTTTTTGAAACATATACATTTAAAAAAAATTATTCCCTTTTCGATACTTAAACATGAATAATCACAAGTAATAATGAGATAGTGAAATAAACCCATTATACATTGTTAAATTTTAATTCATAATACAATGAAGGGAAATAGAAATAAATGAATATTTAAATCAACATAATAATCATTATATATATCATAAAATGTATTTCAAGGGAAATATATACACCACACAAAGGAAAAAGTGGTCAATATGGCATGTGGCCCACATAAAAAATGTGAGACCAAAATCCCTTACTTGAATTATACTTCTTCATTGTTCAAAAAAATACCACATATATAATAAATATGGATTTAATATATATTTAATACATAAAAATATATCTATTATACAATTTATGAAATATTTTTATCACCCGGTTATTAATAATAATTTAATAAAATAATAGTTCTTGGTAATAATGGATTTCTTTTCAATGCTTGTTTTAGTATGGTAATCTCGGTTCATTTAATTTGATCATGGTCCTATGATTTCCATAATATAAATAATGTTATAAAAATAATATATATTTATTATATTCATACTTAAAATCATTCATAAATACTATACATATAAAATGAATTAAACCGTTCATGGCGATGGTAGGTCGTACATACACAATAAC
The DNA here is from genome assembly GCA_963277665.1 of Viscum album. NCBI lineage: Eukaryota > Viridiplantae > Streptophyta > Magnoliopsida > Santalales > Viscaceae > Viscum > Viscum album. Next base: position 522,580,763 of record OY728141.1, read on the forward strand.
ACTGTTTTAATATTTCAGCTGATGGAATTAAAGAATGATAAATAATAATTCATATCTATAGAATTATTATAATTTCATATATATCATATATATTTATAAAACCCTGAATAACTCCCATACATAAAATATGGTAGTGAAAAAATAATTGTATCACTATGTGGGGATAGTAAGTCGTACGTACACCCGAGTGATACATTCACTTTCTATTTGATGGGAGAGAAGGTCTATTATGTTTTTTTCATAATAAATATATAACATAATCATATTTAGGATAACTAGGTATTTAATTTCGAATAAAAATAAAATATTTAGTGGAGTTAAATAAGATTAGAAAAGGAATGTGATCTGTTTGAGAGATTACATATTCTTCGAAAATTATCCATTAGAAATCCTTTATAGGGGTCTACTATTGGAATTTTGAGAAGAAAAAACCCCATAAAATGTGTATATGTATGTTTAAAAGATACATTGGTAGGGTATAGTCTAGATATAACTCTCAATGTGGTTAAATAATGTGTGGGATGAGGTGACTTTTTTATAAGGGCGGTGATGAGAACTTTTGGAATTTCTCAAAATATTAAATTATAATAAAATAATTTTTCATGAAAATGACATAAAATAGACATGAATTAACAGATAAGATATTATAATGTTTTAATATCATCAGCCCATATCTTTAATACATGATTTGGTGTTATTTTAAACCCTATCATTTTGATTAACCCTTAGTTAACCTATTTTAATTTAACTATGGTAACAAAATTTTCATTGTTAAAATGCGATAATTTTTACATATATTGAATAAATTAGAACCTAAAAGGTCAAATTATGAACTTTGATACCACAAAATAATAAATGTACATTTTTAATTTTTTTCTATGATTTATGAAAAAAGTAATAAAATATTAATCCCATAAATTAACTTTATTTCATATTTGATACGATTCACTATTTTGAATTTTAAAAACAACAAGAAAAAATGTAAAATTTAAAAAAATTGTTATATTACTAAAATTTAAATATAATATATATAATTATTGGATAAAATTAATCAATTCAAAATATTTTTCATTTTAATTTTTAAATATCATGTATTTTATTTTTCTATTAATTGAATTATTAAGACATCAGTGTTGTGTAATCATTTAGGGAAATTATTTAATTTATAAAAAATAAAAAAAGTTACAATAAAGAAGTTACATATTTTTATATCAAAATAATAATTACTATTAATCATTTATTTTTTCAAACCACTTATTAAAAATAAGAGTGTTACGTTTTTTTCACTTTCTTTGATTTGGATAATATCATAGTCCTTTCCATGTGACAATATCCATAAAATAACTCAATTTGGATCCTTATGTGTTAAGCGTACACTTTAATTCATAAAATAAGAAATATGTTGAGAAGGTATGACATTATCATTTATTTTAATCTAGATTATCTGGTTTTACCTTTTACTAAGTTAATATATTTTACCATATATATTCTTCACATTCCCAAAAAATAAGTGGAAAATTTTTAATAATTTTGGAAATTTTAATTCGAAATGTGAATTAAATTTTTAAAAATTCGTAAAATTTAATTTTCGGAATTTAATTTAAAATAATGGGAAAGCCTCAATGATTTTTTTTTCAAAATAAGCATTTTTTGAATAAAATGTTTTTATAATATATTCAAGTAAAAAAAGTCATTTTAGAGACCAAAATTATATTACAATTAATTTATTAAAACATAAAAAATACAATGTAATATTTTACTTTATAAATTCATTAAAATAAAATATATTTAATAATTTAAATTAAAATTTTTCACTATTCAATAAAAATTCAAGCATTTCGAAAAATATTGAAAAATTCATCCAATTATAATTTCAACATTATGAATCCTAAAATAATGTTTATATTTTCAAATAAATATTATTATTGTTTAAAAATTAATTATTTAATTTAAACCAAAAATAATATTGTTTTTACTATTTTTTTAATGAATAAAATGACTTTACAAAAAAATTAGTGTTTGTTTCTGAGTAATCAATAAATAAATTTTCATTGAATATAACCTTTATATATATATGTATTTAATAATATTTTTAGTTCTATTCATACCAACCAATTAAATTGCTTATTTATGTCAGTCATGTTATAATATAAATGTTTTAACAGTTTATCACTTTTCGTTTAAACTAAATGATTCGTACAATGCAAGATATAGAAGAAATAAAATTATATAAAGAAAAATATTTCATAAAAAGATCTTTGTGCTTCATATTAGATACCAATAATTCCCATATATAATCCCTATAATAATATTTGATAAAGGATGTATAGTAAAAAAATAAAACTAGATCAAAAATTTAAAAAGTAAGCATATGATACACCTCCTCTTGCAGAACTACCAATGTGAAACCAGCTTTTTAAAAAAAATACGAACATGCAAATCATATCCAATATTATTTACATAAACATTATAAAAATATAGGATTCTATTGTAGTGCATTTCCCTTTTTGAAAATCATTAGAAAGGAACAAATAGGACAATTACCTTTAGAAATTGACATTGTTCGTTTAGAAAACCACTTTTTATACCTCAAATTTCACATTCCAATCCTTTATTCACACTTTGACACATATAAAACATGACGTATATAAATACCCCTTTTACCACATCACACATACCAAATTCAATTTCTATATAAGTGAAAATAGTGTACTCATATATATATATATATATTTATGTCACTTTTAACTCATCAATGGAATAGAAATTTAATGAAATATGTTTATGAAACCAAAAAAAGGACATCTAACATTTATAAAAACTATTCAAATACCAAAATATCCTTAATAATTTACCATTTAAATGGTTATAATCATTTGTAAAACCAAATTATCACTTAATATTCATAATATTTTGGAAAAGCCTGAAAACCTAATTTTATGGAATGAACCCATGATTATAATATGTGGAAATTATAGTTATCAAGATAAAAATTCCATTCATAAAAACACCATTTCACAATATATTTACTTAATAATATAAATAAAAAACATGCTAAAACAATCAATATTTCATGTAATTTAATTCAATGTTTTGGGTATACTGTACCCTACTATAAAAAATGTTACCTTTGACAATGATGGCTCAAGTCCACCTCATGGAGTTCCAAGGAACCCTATATGACAAGTAGAACACTAAAAGTCAAAAAATACCCAACTAATTTTTTTCTAAATTATAAGAATGGAATAAAACCTACAAAAAACTAATGGAAAACTCACTTATCATGACCTTACCTACTGATCCCCACCTGGGTGATGATAGGATGAGTGAAACCACCCAAGACAGCCTCTAATAGATAGGGGTGTTGACATGTTCCAAGAAGGCATAAAATTAAATGGGAATTTATATCCTAATCTACCTAAACACATGCCTACTACAATCACCATGAAAAGTTGAAGAAGAACAATAAATGACTGCAACATCTAGAGTATAACCATTTATGTCATAACCTCTATGAAATACACAATTCATAGAATGGTAGTATAGTAAAAATGATGAAAAAGGGGTGATATATATGAACAACTAGTATTATAGTGGGAATCCAAAACTGAAATCAACTATAAAGAGTGGAGACTGGAAGAGACAGCCTTCGAATCACACAGTCTGAACATCGAACATGGTTAGAAAAACCACATACTATTAACCTCCACTGATATTATATATACTATAATACATAAGTAATTAATAAAGAGTATTCATCTATTCCAATTGAGGGTGATCCAATCAGTCTATAAGAAAAAAATCACACAACCAAAATATAATTAAGCTATATAATCTCAACACGATACCGAAATGAGAGAACAAGAGGATATTTATCTTCATATCCTATCTATGAAATATTTGTCAACCTATAGTTCCAAATAACCATATCTAATGCCCATTAGTATGTAAAACCTTACAAGAATCTATGTGTAGGGCCCCACATATCTCCAATATGCTCCGTATATGATGGAGATCTAACTCCATCCATGTGTCCCACACAACCTCATTATATTCACTATGGAGAGACAAAATCTCAGTACTTCACTCCACAACTAAGGGAGAACTTACTATAGTGGAGGATCTTATCTCTACCATAGCATAAAGTTGGGGGATTACCACTCTACAGATAGAGGAAATTCACTGTACCATAATAAAGATGTGTACGAACTCTACCTATGTAAAGAGTATGGGTGACCCATTCTCTAATGTGATAAAGGAGTACCAACCCCCATAATCCTACAATGATCACACTCAATAATGAATACCTAGGTAAAGAGATGAGGGACCCAATCCCTAGTGCGACATTGAGAGGGGGGATGCCAACCCTGATTTATCTATATAGATCAAACCTAAACAATATCTTTAGTAAATAATCATTTAAGTATGTTTGATTCTCATGTCACCTTGTGTCATACCTTTGATTCCACAATAAAGGCTGCCATAAAATTATACGTTGAAAAATTCATTATATATATTTCACGATGACCCAAATCGAAGTCATAAAGAAGGTCTGTAAGGTGGAAGTCCCTAAAGAGAGTACATGACATTTTTATAGGAACACCTAGTGTGTGACCTCACTTAGAAAACTAGTCATGCCCTTATCTATACATAGTTTTCCTGACCATGTTGGACACCATTATGGGTACATGTGCTACATTAATTGTAATAACCTATTGAGGCCTACATGTATCCATCTAGGCCATTACCATGTAATTCATATGATGAATTTGTACAATTTTAATGTTTGGGTAACCTGGGCATGTTTATGTACATGAATATTCCCATAAAATATAGGTTTTCCAATGCACTAGATAGTGTTCATTCCCCTGTACTTTCATCATACATATTGAGCTACCAATAAAATGTGACATAGCTTATATGATTCATACACTATGTGTGATATTTATCACCCCTGGAAACCCTAACATCCTTAACTAGGGGATTACATGGTATTTTTTCTTAAGAATACAATCACTTTAGTTTATATTTTCAATGAAATGTTTAATCTTCATTCACCATCCAATCAAGTTGTTGTTGCCAAAAAAACAACTTAAAATCATTCTAGGGAGTATGGATCTATGAGAGGCCATGCCTGATCCATCACAGGTGGATTAATTCTGGCCACTAGAACCCCATGTGGGTTTCCACCACTGCATTGTGTTACCAAGACACTTTTCTCATGGACGTAATCCATTTATTTGGCATTAAATCCATTATTTTATCACCTAGGTCCATCACCAAACCTCAATCATGTCGATGATTGGAATCCTAATCCCATGGTGCTGATCAACTACACAAAATAATTAATTGAAAATATTTTATTATTATGTGTTTTTTTAACCACAAGAAATTAGAATGACGATGATAATTTCATGATGAAGGGTGGGAGGAAAAATAATAATTCACAAATGGAATGATCCAAATACAATTTTCCGATTTTCCTTGATTTATTTCAATTAGTATGAAGAATAATGAATTGATAAACATATACAATTTATCATCAATTTTATGCCAACGAAGATAAATCGAACCCAAAATTCAACCATCGATTACCTAATCAATCTAGTTTTAATGATTTACTCATGTTCATCAAAAGGTAGAAAAGTGATAAAATATATAAAAAATAGTCTACATTTTTTTGGGATAATCAATGGTGAAGAACACATCCACAACCAATGAGGATAATGATCAAGTAGTAGTCACTATCTGTCTCATCATCATCCTCAATTTGTTACTCCTCATTCCTCGATATTCCCATGATGAAAAATATCACCCTCTCCTCCTTTAATTCTCTCATAGTTATGTTAATTTCCTTATAAATATACCATAATATATATATATATATATGAGGATTTGGTTTGGGTAAAATAAGTGACTTTATTTAAAAAATTAATTAATTAACTTACCACACCTATTAAAAGATGCCTATAACAAAACACCTGACACAGACCAACCTTTTATCGCTTCTTGGGTAAAATCCACATTACATATTTAATGGAATTATCAGTTTTCCAATCTAAGGCTCCATTTGATAGTTATTCCATTATATCTAAAAAAACTTATCACAAATGATATTTTATATTTATAATTTTAATTCCATAAATACCAAGCCTCCTTAGGGTCTATAATTCCTCAATGAATAATCATGTAGCTTTGAAAATATTCTAATTCCTTAAAATGATAAAATTATTTCATTTAATTATTTCGTCATACAAGAATATTCATAGTAATAATAGAAGAAATTATGTAGACATGTGATGATAGAGAGCTTGTAATAGGGTATCACACTCTCATTAGTTTTCATGAGCATTCACATAATATAAAAAATCATGAACCCAAAGGAAACACTTGAACATAAATGTTCATATCCTTCAAATTATAAAACACTACTATACACTATGAAAAGGTAACTCCACCATTTATTTCTAGCTCACTCTGTTTGATATCATGTAATGATTCATGAAAAAATTTCTAAATATGTGTCATGTGGAATACATAGAAAACCCAGTTTAACTATATTAGTAGGAATATGTTGTATTCCACCTCACTAACCCAAAAATGTAAATAGAAAAACTGCATACGAACATCAAGGGTATCCTCACAACAAGGAAAATTCTCTATAAAACATGATGATATGAGATATTTTAGAATAGATGATTTCATTGTAAAACATGAAAGGCCTCCTTATTTGGTCCAAAACTGATTCATGATGACCCTATATAGTCCTCATCCTATCCGTTATCAACAAAACCTTTTATAAGAATAGCTAGCTCCAACTATAGGCCAACAATTACTATCTCTCACTAACAATAACCAGTATAATAGTGACCTATAGGGTTCCTTGTACATGCTGTCAAATAGTACTACACGTATGGTAGATTGGTAACTATTGGGATGCAAAAACTATACTCATTGTAGATGATCCACCCAGATATATCCCAAAATAATCCTGAAAATACAAATAATGTTCTTTAGGATATAAGAGGGTCGCTATAACTTTCCATCTATCTTCTGTAGAAGCACTATTCTCAACTAACATTGAGTCCCAAAGTCATAATATATCTTCTCCATAATCAGGTAATTAAGTGAGCATCATAGTCTGAAATGATTCTCAAGTGAAATTTTTGAATCCTTACTACCTCTTGATCACACTAGAATCCCAAAATTTCAACTAATACATTCTCTTGAATGGTTAGGAAGGTGGTAAAAATGGATATTCAGTCTACGATAACGTAGATAGCATCACGACATCTCAATATAAATGGATTCTCTATCATGAATTCCACATTCACCCCCCAATTTCATATTTGATCCATGAACATAGAACACCACCTACTAATTGGCGAGGCATTGAGAGATAAAGTCAACAACATGATACAAAATCCTTGGGTACCCAACCAAATGGAAAAGGATCTAGGTACATCATCACATATTGTAGATTTACTCCAAATGGAAAACTTAATTAGAACATTCTCTTAAATCCTTACTAGTGTCATATTCCATTATTTAACAAGGATTACATTCACCCCACCATAAAAAATTCCATCTGGATCATTTTATATGGATATCAGGTCATTCAACATTTTTTAGTCAATATTTACAAGATGATCCTCCTTAACATGTAGTAGAAGTGGTGGGAAATAACTATCAATTGAAGGCATAATAGAACTTCCATATACATATGGGTCAAATATAATAAGGTGAATTATTCCACAACCTCACTATTAAATAGTGAAAAATCATCATATGAGCGTCTTCTCCAATATCCATGCCTTTGGGAATCCCCCAAGAAAGAAAAACATAAACTATTTTTGGGTTCACTACATTAACCATGCCTGAGAATACATATTCCATGGTAGTGGACCTGATGAATCTATAACTAAATCTATGAGATATTCCCATAGAGATGGTACTCTATGAGAATGTCTATAACCATCCTCATGTATCTTGGGTTATCCACCACTAAGGCTGAGTACCTGAGGATTCCATCAAAGAATACTACCATGAATTGATCTTATAAGAGTTTTAAGGACCTGGTTCATATGTATCACAAGAATATATAAGGAATCCAATATGCCAAAAAGTATCATAATGAAATATGGGAAATCATAACATCATTAGGAAGACTCTAAACGTACATCCTCTAATCGAATTAGGACATGGTGATAACATATCTTGATGTAAAAATATAAGAACCACTTTTACCCTAACCAATTATCAAAGAAGTCATCAGTTCTCAGGGGTTGGATAGACCCTCTTTATATTCACCAGATTCAGGTGATGTTAGTCTACTAATAACCTAATGATCTTATCCACCACTTAGGAGAACAATATGGGGAATCCTAGATGGGAACACTGGGTCCAACAATCCATTTCTCTGCAGACTCCCCAACTTCACCTTCATATCTCACAATTAGTTGGAGTCATCTGATATGCTAGTGAAGATATCATTCAATCTCTAGTTCATTTCAATTATGAAAAATATTTCAATGGAATGGTAATATCAGAACATCGTAAGGGAAACTGTCCTCGTACCTACCAAAATCACAGGGAATGAAATATCATCGCTTCCGCTCATCCATGATCATACAAGAAAATTTAAAATGAACCAGATATATCCTACTATAAAATATCATACAAATATATGATGGGTTCAATCATGCCAAATAATGGTAAATTCTATCCCACTTAGTTTAGAAAAATGAAACCATCTCTGGTAGTAGTTAATTGGGTATCGAGTGTATGAAACTATTCCATGATGAGGAAACAACATAGTGCCTCACGATCAATAGTGGAAAGATTCCGTGTGAGGATCATTCTTCTCCCATACTATTGTCACTCTATCTGTAAACGTATGATATCGTTGATCATATTTACGAGAACTATGAAAATAAGGGTTAAGATAAATGCATCCACTGGTATCACTAGGACCTGTATGGGGGATATGTCCATGCGAATTTGTCCTGCCACCAAGTAAAAAAACTACAACTGAAGAAGAAAAGAAATAGATTAAACCTCAATCACACCCAATTCCTGGGGGTCATAGGCCTCTATGATTTAATCTATATTTCCACTTTAACGTATATCCTCCTTATTCTAAGCCTTCTCTGACACCATAACACATCAAAACGAACTAAAACATATAATTCAATGAAACTCATAAACCACAACTTGACACTATAATATTTAGGAAGCAACGAATCACTTGCTCAATTTTATATCATGTCATAAGAACATATATTTGGCGATAAAGTGTCCCTCTTCCTAGTATTTCTAAAGCCACATCAATAATAGCCAATATATGTCTCTAAAGACACCAACTGTTATCCTGGATAAGTCTATTGTTTTGGACTACCACCTTGATGGGTCATATACAAGTTTTACTTTCACATCACAGACTTGTGAAAGTCCCCTAACACTTAATAAGGGGGTTTAGAACACCATGAATCCTAGTTAGTCTCAATCTACAAAACCCATGATGCACAATAAATATGTGTATCATTTTTCAAAACCACCATAACCCAAATGATTCTCTATTATGAATACGGGTCATGGTCATGACAATATAGTTGGACATGTTCCGTATAAATTGGAAAACCAATTATATTTTCTTTAGAAAATACTCCACGTTCAAAGGGCCTGACTCATCAAAAAAATGATCTGTCTCTATGGATAAAACTTGTGTAATGTTCTATGCCCACACACACCATTTCCTTATCCATATTGAGCCACCCATTGGTCAATATACAGACAATCACTAGACTATACTCCTAGAGGAGGGTCCATGCACTGCTCAACAAGTGGTAGTACATAATTTTTCCCTCCTATAGGAATCACCATCGGAGTGGGTCCCTAAACGGAGGCCTCATAGATCATATTTTCATCATTATGACTCTATATCAATAACCTATAGGATCTTAATCATAGTGGAATATTGAAAATTTTCAGGGAATACCATGATCAAAGACAAAACAAGGTGTGAAGACTCAAGAAGGGAATGAAAGAATCCACCCTTTCCTATATGAATCTTGTACCAATATTTTCCCTATAAATATTGTATACATGTGTTGAGTCAACATTCTAGATATCAGGGTTTTGTTGAATGGATACGTTAGATGCGACACCATCATTAGTTTCCTATAACTAAGAGGAAACTCTGATAATCATCAACATACTTGACATGGATCCCAAACCAGATCCCATATCATGAATTTCTCTATCCTCTGTTGCAAAGATGAAGTAATCTTATACCACTCTATCCAGTCCATACCCACCGCGACATTAGTGGATGATGAAAAGATGACTGTGACACCACAATCCCACCTACAGTAGGCTATGAGTTGGAGACAAGCAACAACAAGGTATAAATTGGAATGTGTGGATTTAGACTAATGTATATGTTTTCATGCACACACAATATATGTGACAAAAGTATAAATGAATAATAAATTAAAAAAATATACAGAGTATAATCATTCATGTAATAACATCAATGGTGTATTTATATTAGAGTAAAATAATACAATATAAATAATAATAAATAAACAAATACACTCCCAGTCAAAAATAAAAATGTATCCCAAATTGACATAAACATTAAATAGTAAAGAGGGTGAGATCCTAGCTCCAAATCCAAGAGCTCGACCACCAAACATGGTCATAAAAAACATGTACAACTAATATCCAATGATAAATGGTTCACTATTGTCACAACTAATTTTCATATTTCTATATAATACAAGACATGTTTGGTAAAATCACATGAAACAGTGAGTATAAAAACACCATATAGGAAACATTGAAATCAATAATAATAGAGCATCAAGAGAGAGTAGTCATCTCATCACCATGACTGCATGTCAATTACTATATGAGGCAATAGCCATAATAACCAAAATAGCCTTAAACTAGATATGTTCAAAAAAATACCAAGAGAGAGAGAGCGGGGATCTACATCTCTATAGCCATGTTAACAATGAGTCAGTTTTCAACTCTAAATATCCATCTATGATGCCCAACCTCATGCATAAACACACAAGATTCTATTGGTGGTGGTGGGAAACAGCAGCACTATTCTCTATAAACAAGGGAACTAAAACTCCAGCCATGTATCCTATACAATCTCAGCAGAATTAATGAAAAGTGAATGTAACTCACTACAACCCTCCACATTCCAGGGATCAATAACTCTCCTAGAGAACCCATTCCACAGCACATATTGAAGGTGGTGGGATATTACTCTGTATATAGAGAACCTTCACACATTTTTAGTATATAGTATTACTAACTTTACCTATGTAAAGAGTATAGGTGACTAGTTACCTCATGAAATAGTAGATTACCAACCCCAATAATATTTTAATGATGAATCCTGATTATTGATACTTATGTAAATTGTATAGGGGACCCAGGATTTGGTGTGATGGGGGGGGGGGTCTTACCACATTTTTATTTTTAGATCAAACCAGATAACTTTCATCAAGGAAAATTCACTAAAACAAGCATCAAATTATTATCAAATAATTTTTTACCTATGATACCATATATATTTACACAATCAAATTCTATGGGGGAAACGTCATTGGATCAGCTACTCACAAGCGTAAAATGGAGTCCTAAAGAAGGAGGTATGTGGGGGATGGACCCAGTGAGGGTATATGGAATGTATATAGGGAAACACAGTGTGTGACCTCACCAAGAAACCTAAACCCTCCATATGATACACACAAATTTGATGTCCATGTCGGATTAAATGATATGTATAGGTGGTACAAGATGTTTCTTGGTCACCAGAGGCCTACATGTGTCTGCCTATCCCATTGTTGTTTAATTATCCCTATTCCCATATAAACTTTTTATATTTCTGTACCCTGCCCATTCTTGAGAACATGAACATTCCCTTGTACTCTAGTCGTGCATGTGTATCTGGCCATGTTCGTGCCCATGTTCTTCTAGATTACATGATAAGACACCTACAAGATGTCACATGAATTGTATGAGTCATAAAAATTGTGTGATATTTAACTCGAGCTAAAACCATTGTCACCAAGGCCTGAGGAGTACAAGATATCTGTTATTAGTAATATTCACCATGTATATTAGATTTTCCAAGAAATCATGAAACATCATGCATCCTCCACTCTTGACATACCACTATTGAAATCACCTCAAATTTCATAGGGGGAGTTTATATCTAGGGCTAATTTTACCCAATAGTTCACTTGTAGTAAGATTCTGGACACTTGAAGCCATTGTAGGTAGCCCTCCTCAGACCATGCCACTGACCCACTTTTACCATTGACAAAAACCCTTCATTCGACCTCTAATCCACACCTTGAACACCCATCATAATCATCAATCATTAATCATTCCATTGATCGAATACCTAAACCAATAGTATCAATCTATTAATTCAAACAATGATTTCCTAATGGTTGGTTATGTATTTTTTGTTGAAATTATGTCCAAATGGAATTCGAACAATGATCACATGTTAAAAAGGTGGGATGAAATCCAAAATCACACAAGAGGATAAAACATCAACCTTTTGGGGGGTTAATTTTATTCCATTTACATTGGTATAATGAATGAAAAACGGATAAACATCATTAATTTATTATCAATTCAAAACCGTAGAAGATAAATGAAACAAGAAAATCAAACATCAATCCAGAAATCAATATTGGATATATGATTGACTCTCATTCGACATGGGACAAGAAAATGGTAACATATTACTCAAAAAATACATATATACCTAGGATCAGATTAATATTTCATAAAAAAAATCACATACAAGTGATCAAGATGATGGTCCCATGACATTCACTATCAATCTCAAGATCCACCTCGATCCATTGGGCACCGATCCTCAATTCACAAATGATGAAAAACATATCCTACTGAAACTATAATCCTCTCAAAATTGTGAATATAACCGTAAAAGACAATATAATGATATATTTATAGATATTTTTAGGTTTTGAGACATTAAATAAATTAATTTAATATGTTTTTTAATCTAATCAACACACTAATCAACAACTACCCCTTACCAAAAAATCAACATCAACCAAACTTATATAACGTCTATAGTAAAACCCATGTTCTGGATAAAATGGAATCGTCAAATTTAAAATATGAGACACCATTCATGATTTATTCCTTTATGTTCAAAAAACAACTCTTTAGTGATATATATTTTTTGTTCAAAATTCAAATTATTATTATTAAGGAAAATGGAAAATAACATAATAAAGTTACAACAAAATGAAATAAACTAAGGGGGACTGATTATGGTATAACCGAAGGTAATCCCCTCAAATAATACTAACCCATTTCGTTTCAAAAAGTTCATGTTATAAATTCATGTGATTAACAATCATTCATCCATAGGAGAAGAAAGATGATCTAGCACTTTCCAATATGAAATGTATGCCTTGAAAAGGTTCTGTTGGAAAGAATACATTGACATGTTCTGATGGTGTATATAATTGACCACAGGGTTGAAATAGTTTCATGCAATGAGTTGACATGTATTAGAGAAGCAGTTTTGGCTTTAGAGGTATCGAGATCCCTGGTAGAAGAAAGTGAGACTATATAGCAAGTTAATGGGCTCCACTTGTAATGAATAACCACAACTAAAGTGCACAGTTAATGCCAAAACAACCAATCCATTGGGGTCACATACTACTCCTCTTCCTCTAATGGTCTCAGAGATGTGGGGCCCATCTATATTAATATTCAAACCTGTGGGAGGTGGTTTCCAATGGTCCCATTAGTTTCTTATAGTTCTACCATGAACAGTGAAATGAGCAGTAGTTTCGAGAAGATGAATTGATGAAACTTCTTTCCATATAACAATGAGCATGAACTGGTCTAGTAAGAGACTTTTGGTGAGATGTATTATAGCCCTCCTGGTAGAGTAGATCCCATCTTACCTTTATTTTATAAAATCCTTCTAGAGACACCAACAACCAGAATGAATGATCGTAGACCTAGCCATCCTTTCCACACCCTAATCTCTAAGACAATTAAACCATCAAGAAAAAAAATATGCAGCAATCGGGGGTTGAGAAGAAAGTTTAGTAAACTCTCCAAATAATGACCATACATTATGTTCCCATTCTTCCTCAAATAATAGGTGGCTTACTATCACATCTTTAAAAAAAATTCTACAGGATCATCAGAACACTAACTATAAACCACATTCTATTTTATTCTCATATGTGGGCACTCTATTGTTTCTAAGCCTCCATGTAACGAATATGTACTTCATTAGAATTTTCTTGAACCATAAAGACTCATTCCAAAAATCACCCCATTGATGGGATAGAGGTTTCGATGAGAGTTCTTATAAAATAAGGCTCCCGAGCTGGAGGGAGTAAACATAAACCTGTCTAGATCGTCATTAGTTTCAATAATATGGAAATATATTTTTTGTTATTTTTCTAAAAAATACCTAAATGAAGGATGGGAACTATATTTCCTCTCTGAACATGATATTACACGATTTCCATCATGGAAAACCAATCCCCATTCCCTCACAGTTGACATTATAGAAAAAAAACATCTCCTTCCCCAATAATCTTGGGGATATGGGTATGAAGAGTAGAAAATAGGGGGATCAACATCATCATGATGGAATAAATACATCCAATATTAATCTTCAATATTCCCAAAAAATATCCTACCATGTTATTTCTCCAATGGTAATGGAATTTTTGAACTTCCCATTCCAATATTTCATGCATGAAGTGGACGGTGTCAAGGAGGTTTTGGACATTGATCCCAGTACCCTGGATAAGTTTCTCCATCTTCCCATTGGGGATGCAATTTAATTTCACATCATCCCAAGAGTACCATATAAAATGTTCAAGGATTTGGCCCATATTTGAGAAAAATATTTTCAAAACCTTAATTTAGAGTGGGAAGGGACTAGGTTGGAATGAAGAATGGTATTCATTAGAGAAATTTTATCCCCCAAATAAGAGAATCTACTCTTCTAGTTTGAGGCTACATTTGTGATATTACTAACAATGTGATCAAAGTCATGTATTTGAATAATTTGTGGGGAAATAGGCATGTTAGGGTAGTTCATAGGCCATCATCCAATTTTCATATTAAGGAGGTTACATAGGTATGCATATTGTATTGAAGCACATCTTCAAGAAATGAATAGATCGATTTTGGACTTGTTGATAATGTACCTGATTCAATTGCAGTTATCTTCTAGAACCTTGAGAATTTCATGGATTTATCAACCGTTGGAATTCATGATGATGGAGGTATATTCTACAAACATGAGATGGGAAGGGAATATAGTTGGGAAACTATTCACCGACCATGGGATCATCTCTATAAAACATAAAAAAATTATTTATTGATTTTTAGTTAAGAACCAAAATACAACAACCCTAGAATCAATAATTTTTTTAGGAAGTTATGAATATATGATTTCATTCACAGATTACCCTTTTAGAAGAACATATAAATATATTGTAATATATTGACTTTGATAGAGTATCATGAGTTTCTGGTCCACATATTACAAATACATTCAGTTTCTATATTCAATTTCTCTTCGTCTCTTTTTTTATGAAAAGTGTGATTCTACATAAATTGAATAATTATAGATTTATTTAGGATATTTAAAACAAATGGAGTCACCATGGATGGATGGGTGGGACTTAAATAATAACCTTGTTCCATTTAAGAAGAACGATGGTGGTCTCTACCCCCCGAAGGATTGGAAATTCTTATCCTCATTCCCAACCTTTAATGGGCTTCTAGACATGGGTTTTTCGGATGACATATTTTTGTGGTGTAATAACAAAAGAGGAATTCAGTTTACATGGAGAAGGATGTAACACTACCTTGATAACTTTGAAACCTTATCCCTATTTCCTAATTCAATAATTCATCATATTTTTTATATCCATATCATGGCACTCTCCCATTCGTATTTGACATGACTCTAGAAGAGTTAACAACAATCTCTTTTTATTATCCACTAAATAGAAATATGTTCCAAAATTCCATATTGAGGTTCATATGTCTTGGAACAATCACATTAAGAAGAATCATTGGGTTAGTTTTAAAAATAAATATAGGAGGTTAATATATTACTTAATTATCTGGAACAACACCCATCCTTCTCTCCAATTTTTAATTTAGAATTAGTGAAGGTCGAAATCTAATGTTCGGAAAAAATATTTTATGGTCAATGACATGGAGACTACATCAATGATCTTTTCCAAAAATTAAAATCTATGATATGATTATAGAAGAAGAAAGGTTGGATCAATAGTAGTATGAATCTAGGTGTTTTAAAGAAGGGGAAAAATTCTTCATATCTTCATTCCTACATTACAGAGATGTCTCAGATCTGTATTCCATATATTTACATTGAGGATGGATCTTCCCCAAATAACATTGAGTTAGTGGGTGTTATGGCTATTAATTTCAAAAAATATATACTACATAATGTTAATCCTTCCATACAGGCTGGGTATCTAAGGGTTAATTTTGTATCTTTTTACTCATTACTGTATTATGTTTCATATTATTCCAACTCAAATGTAAATAGTTTTTTGTATGAGGAAGAGGTTCACATTGTCGTTCACTACAATAACCGTAATATTTATCCTAGAAATTATGGCTTTAAAGACTCATTATATGTGTATTTATGTGATATTATTTCGAATAATCTGGTGGACAACAGTCTATATTTTTTCAAAGGTGGAAAACTTCTTAGTGTGGTGTGTGGAAAACTGGGGTTCTCTTTACAAAGGTCAAATATCATTTATCAATTGATAAATTTATACCCATAAGCATGAATCAAATTCGATATAAGTTCATAGAAAGTATTATCAATTGAATACATACAACCCACTTGAAAAACTATATTTTGAATGAAAAACATGATTTTGTTAGAGGAAGATCAACCCAATTAGCAATTTGTTTGTTTAACAAAATGAAATGAGATATCCACATTAAAACCCCTCATTTATAAAATTTTAATAAATTCTAAAATTGATAAGTTAAATTATATATCGTAGTGGAAATTCATTATAAAGATTATTCATTTTATGGGGTTTTATACCTGGGCGATGGATTTGATTTCTTGTTTGTTTCAACATGATTTTGATTGGAATGTGGGATGGGATCTCCATGATGGTCTTATTGAGGGATTTTTTAGGGTCTCACTCAATAGTACTCATCAGGTTTTCCATATGTTCTATGTTCCCCACAAACTCTAAACTGTTCCCTCACCCATAGCTGGGTACAAACCTCATTTCCAAAGATTAGTGATCATCTGTGTTTTTAAGCTAATCGACTCTTGGTTAATAAAATTGGTTGTGAGGATGGGAGTTCAGACACATTGAACCCTTTTTGAGGAATTTTTTACTACATTGGGACTCTAATATAGATTTAAAATATGTTCATGAATCTCTTACTAATCAAAATTTGTGAGAAGATACCATAATAAAGACTATTTGTAAACTATCATTCAGGTGACCAAGACTGGGGTATATTTATTAAATTCATATATCTATATATATATATATATTCAAGGTTCCCCATAATTTTATTGTAATGGGTGGATGCTTATATACTCATTCCATATAACCAAGTGATTCATAATGTACTTCCATGTAAGGAGGTGGTCAATATTCCAAGGAGGGGACTAAGACATTAAGAGTTCTCTTACATATCCTGGTTATTGTAGGAAACAAAACACATATAGTTAGTTAATCCCATACAGTTTATTATCATGTGAAGAGTACATATGATTGGTTACTAAGACACCAAATATTTGAGATCAAACCTCAGGGTGGGGTATACCATGGTTCCAAATTATAGAGAGAATCAGATTTGTCGTAATTCATTATTTTAGGGTATATATATTTGTGGTTTCCCCTATCATTATAGAGACTCATGGTGTAGATGATAAGATTATCTAAAATACCTATGATCACGCGATACTTAGTCAATGTGAGTAACAAGGGATGGTAAATGATAATTTCATTACACATGATGCAGGACCTATGTACTAGGACTGCTCTGAGGTGACTGATTATGGGAATTGGGTCATGGAGGAATGAAATACATATCCTGACTATAGTAGGAATTAGATTCATTGTAGTTTAGTTGATGTTGGAGCATAAAAACTAAGGTTGTTCTATAACATTGTGGAGGTTTATGATGTAGATTTCATGATCATTGAAACTCACTAAGCCTGCATGATCCATGTTCATTATATGAAACATGTGATATCAACAGATCAATTCTATTGTTGTGAATAAGGTACTTAGATGCTGAGATTTCCGTTATTGATTAATATAGAAATCATACCATGGGGAAGGTGGCCTATATAACTTAATATGGAAGGAATCAGAGTCATCATAGTTCCCTTGATGTTGGATCTTACATAGAGAGGCTTTCCCTATACCATTGTGGAGGTTTATGATGCGTTGTTCTTGATCATTGAAACTCCCTAAGACCATGTGACCCATGATTTTTGTGAGAAAAAAAGGGATAGAAATAGATAAATTCCATTACTGTGAATAAGTCACCTAGATATAGGGATTTCCCTTCTTTATTGATATGGAAATAAAACCTCAGAAGAAGTGTCCAACGTATCCTAAATATGTTAGGAGTCAAAGTATTAATCGTTTCCCTCATGTTGGGGATTACACGCTAAGGATTCCCTATTGTTCAGTGCTTGCACACCGAGGATATATGATGTAATCAATCCTAGGATGCCCTGTTGATATTGAACTCTTATCTGGAGGGTTCTGAATGAACTAACTAACATATCTAGAAGACATTGAAATATCCAGATGGTTTTTCAATAGTCCTTCTCATGTCCTGGATGACATGTTTTAAGGGTGTCACATTATCTAGCTAAAGTACCCTTGTTTCATTTGTGAGAGTTGGTACGACACAGATGGAGGGTGTCACAAGAGCTAGTATGAAATGGATCGATGTATGTTGCATACCCAATAGGACATCCATATATGACATTACAAGACCTTTCCATCACATTTGGTGGGTGTTACAGCTCTCATCTGTCTTGCTTCTAGAGGGTATCACGAAACATAGGCAACATGTGTGGAGGGTGTTGTGGGTCTTAGAATTCCTGGCTAGAGTGCATCGCAGTAGCTCAGTTGTCATGCCTAGATGTGACTATGATACTTATGTGATATAAGTGAGAACTATTATATATGTCAAGAGATGTATCTGATGGATTTCAAGAGTCTCAAAGGGATTTTTGATATCAAAGTGGTGTGCACAGTGAGACCGTTTGACTTTATCTAACATGTTTGGAGTTTTTCATGAGTTCCAAATGGCTTTTCAATGGATATTGATGAGATCCAAATGAAAGTTCCTAATTAATTCATGGGTATGCGAAGCGAATGAAGGCCAAAAAGCATGTACATTTCTTATGTCCTCCACTTTTAATATTGTTTCCGCCCCTTTTTTTGTGTGGGCCTTAAATGTTTTCAGAATGAGTGTCTTCGAATCTTGTGTAATTTGGAAGACGTGGGGTCTGTTCTTTACATGCCTTTCAAGAAGTCCTTTGCATGATCTATGAATGATCACATTAAAAGAATTATACTTGGTGCATCACTACCCCATAAACTTTATGATGTATTTCCTGATAGCGGGATGGCCGGTCACATGATTTGATTATCCAAGATGTCCCCTTTTATGAATTGGACATTGTTGTTCCAGTGTTTTTTCATGTAGTAGGTGGTTCATTTATTGTTCTACGGTGGGGGATTTTCAGTCCTCACCAACCCAGATTCTTGTCGATTTTTACAATGTGTCTGGCATGAACCTAGGATAAAGTTGTCAAAGCGGTCGACACCATGTGGTTTCACAAGTATCTGACATGGAACATTTCGGTTGCATAGTCTGATTTTTAGGGATCCCACGTCTCTTTCATCAACACCACTTTTATTAGATTTCTTCTGATTGATGAAGACTTGCATGATCAACTAGACACATCAAAAGACTTATGTTTTTATATTTTGACATACAAAAGGGGTTTTACAAGATCTAAATTCCTGTTGAAAGGCATCCGTAAGATGCTCGATGAATTGTATAGGGTTGCACGAGACCAGGATAGTTAGTCTTGGGATTTAGCAGACAACCACTGTACGTCACAAATACTTTAGTGAATACAAGTTCCCTCTATATCCTCAATCTTTTACTTCCATTATTTTATGTTACAAAGGAAGGGAGTCTCGTGGGATTGCAGGAGTGATGTAAAGAAAAATTACTCTATTTTTTGGTGATGCCCCGCTTGAGCAATATAGGTCATATTGATATTTAGGTGCATTTAATTGGAATACCCATTTTTTATTCACAGAGGCACCAAAGGTGTAGTCTACTGATTCTAGCACATACTTGAAGACCTCCGCGTGGTGATGCTGGCTAGCCAAAATAATTTTGTGAGATGAGACGATCAAGTCATAGTGTGATCATGGTGTCTCATGTGTCACCAGGGGCACATCTTATACCTCTCAGAGACCGCATGTACCTTTAACCTATTTCCTTTTACCCCCTTAGTACGTAGTTTCAATGTTTTAGGATTCACTATGGAAAACTCTTCATTTGTAATGAGTTATTTGCGATGTGAAATGGTCTTTTCGAAAAAATTTAGTTTGGAGGGGTTATTTGAGAAGAGACCCTCTTCCCACCGCATATAGTTTTTTATTTGTGAGGAGAATTGGTTCGGCATCGCAAATGATTTTGCGTTCACTGTGTGCCAAAGCACAGAAAGGTTATTTGAGACGGGTGGTTTTTACCCATCTCTAATAACCTTCAGATGGTTTTAGTATTTGCGACTGGCCCCGTCCCAAATATCCTTCACTGGTTTCAACATTTGTGACGGGAACCATCGTAATTACCCGTTTCAACTACTGCTACGTAATTAATAGGTGTTTTTCATTTGTGGATGGATTTATCTCTTGTCGCAAATGTTATGTCCATAGGTAGGTATTTGTGATGGGACCCGTCGAAAATAATTTTTTATCCACCACCCCCTTATTAATTGGGGTAGTATTTGTAATGAGATTCATAGAAAATTCTCTTATCACAATTTATATAACAAATACATATCACCATCCGTTTTCTCATATTTATCTTTCCCAAATCCTCTCTATCAATAATCTATAATATTTCTCTCAATTTTCATTCAATAGATCAATATTTTATATCGGATCGATTTTCAAGCCTTACAGAGTACAAACAATTCTGTTTTAAGGTTTTTCTCTATTTCTTTTATTTTTTAGTTAATTCATTTAATTCTATGTTAGTTATAATTATTGTTCATTAGAGACAGTTAAATTAAATTAGAATTAGATAGATATATTTATCATTATTCATTTTTACAAATATGTTGTTTCATTAGGAATAATTACTAATAACTAAGAATAATTTTTAATAAATTGGTATAATTATTAAAACATCATAATAAATAGGTATAATTAGTAAAAATTAGTAATTAATAGGTATAATTATTGATAATTTGTAATAAATCGGTATATTTAGGTATATTTAGTAATAAATAGTAACAATTACTAATAATTAGGTATAATTTGTAATAATTTGTAATAATTAGTAATAAATAATAATTTTTAATAAATAGGTATAATTAGTTATAAATAGTAGTAATTATAATAAATAAAAATAAATAGTAAAAATTATTAATAAATATTACTAATTTTTATATATTATTACAATTAGTAATAATTACTAAAAAATAGTAATAAATAGTAATGAATAGAAATAAAAAGAAATAATTAGTATTAATTAGTAATAAATTGTATAAAATCGTAATAAGTCATAATAAATAATAATAAATTTCAACAAAACATAATAAATAGTAATAAATAGTAATAAATCAATATAAATTGTAATAGTATTCATTATCAATAAATAGTAATAAATCAAAATATATCTCAAAAAAATAGTAATTTTTTTAATACATAGTAACAAATAGTAATTGTCACAAACAAAGCCGGGTCGCCATCCGATCCAGCGCCTAACCCTGTCCGTGACATGGCCTGAAGGGCATTCCTAATCCCCACAGGCGGGCATAACTGCCCCGGTATTAACGGTGACATGTTGGAAAGGATTAACCAAAATCGAAAACACAAAACAACCGACAAGGTAAATAAACTAAAACATAATATAGACAAACAAATAGGACCTTAAACTAAAATCACCTTTAAAATTTTACAACATGAACCCACATCCAAATATTAATGACCACCAAAGAACCAAAACTATAACTCAAGCCTCCAAGAGAAAGGAGAGGAGTGACGCCCATAAGCTACAAACAACAACCTGCATGAGAACACCATCAACAACCCGAACCACCATCGCTGAGCATGACACACAACCTGAAATACACAAGAACAAGGCCTACATACACCCAAAGGTGTATGTAGGGTGTGAACTAAGTGCCCAGTAGGACGTCACCGAATATAAGGTTCCACACATAATTATTAAATTACAAATAAATTTACAATATTAACTAGAGAAAGGAAATAAATTCATGAACAATTTGAATGAAAACGGAATTAAAGAAAATAGTTTTAAATGGAACAACTTAAATTAAAACACGCACACTCAATTTTTAAAATAACCAATGTTTCACACTTACGAGAGTAAAGTAACCAATTAGAACTAATATGGGAGAGGCCTCATGGGTGTTAGCTTTCTTGGGTCCCTAGATCATCATGCCTTGGTGAAACATGGCTTTGAGGCCACGACCCTCAGAAAACGTGGCTTAGAAGGCCATGACCCTCAGATTAGAATATGTTTAGTTATTGTTGCAATCGTCTGTCCTGCCAGTGAAACTGGGTCAAGTCACCCCCGGAACACTAGACCACTAGGCTAGTCCACCCTCCTAGCTAACCAGGCATCCCAGTTTGTGCTCAAGAAATTTTCAAGTTCATGTCACACTTATGCTTAAAATCCCAAAAGGGAACTTACACACACAAAATCAAAATTTTCACACCCAATCCTCTTTTAAAACCACACGCACACAAAAAACATTTTCAAAACATAATCTTCATAGGTTACATACTCAATTAAACAATCTGTACAATTTAAAAAGATGCATATCATCATGAAAACCTCTCATATAATCCCATAAACACCATTTCAAAATAATACACACACCAAAACATTTTTCGAACACTTTTCACACCATTTCCATAATTTTATAAACCATAAAAAAAATTATAATGCAGTAGTAAAAGAGTGTTACATGGATTTTCACATGTTAAAGTAACCACTTATAAATTCCAACGTAGTCCAACATCACATGCACTCAAATAAAATTTTAATGTGTGGCATGCACCACAAAAATAGTTTTATGGAAAACTTTACATCACATGTAAAACACATTTTTCACAAAACAAGTCATTTAATAATCCAAAAGTAAAATCTTATAAATCAATTTAAATAAAATCAGTCGACATTACCCACTCAACCTATATAAAACATTAATTTATAACCAAACACACACTAAGTCATGTCAAAAATATAGTTTTCACCACACGTACTAAATTAATAATGTAGCCGCACAATTTAAAAATTATTACCAACTAACTGGATATATGTTCTCAACAGAAAACACACATATAAAATAAATATGATACTAAATAATTTAAATACAAATCAAACATCAATGCAAACCAACTTCGCAACTACACAAATTAATTAAATAATATGCTAAACAAAATAATCGTGAAAATTAATTCATAAAATAATGATTAGATGTGGAACCACCTACCTTGA
This sequence comes from Viscum album, assembly GCA_963277665.1. NCBI lineage: Eukaryota > Viridiplantae > Streptophyta > Magnoliopsida > Santalales > Viscaceae > Viscum > Viscum album. The sequence continues at coordinate 522,604,628 of OY728141.1, forward strand.
ACCAAGAATAATCTGACGAATGGTGTGAAATCACCATTCCACATCAACCGTGCCTCAAGAAATCTAGCGTGAATCCAAAACAAGGCAAATTTACCCAAGACTACGAAATTAAACCCCAAATTCAGACCTCATACTCACTGAAAATAAAACCAAATCTCAAATAAAAAAAGAAAGACTTATCCTAATGTGTGAAACACATGTGGAAGGAGAAAATAACACCAGTGGGGACCCGGAGTGGTGTCACCTAGCGAGGGGGAGGTGTGCTGGAAAATTCTTCGGCCAGTAGGAGAGGCACGCTGGGTAGTTGTGCTGGAACCGGGCCACGCCGGTAGGGGAAATCGTGTCGTCCTAGGTCTCGCCGGTAGGGGGGTCAAATAGAAGACTGTGGCCAGAAGGGGGCGAAAACACTAAGGGAATGCCAGCAGGGGGGTGTTGGATGGTGAGGCGTGGGTCGACGCTGGGCTGGGTGAGGCGAGGCCGTAACAAGGATGCCTGGGGAGTAGGGCTGGGGTCCGGTGAGATTGTCGCTGCCGGAGCAGGATGGACACAGGAGGAGGATGAGGGAGGCAGGGTGCGGGGTGCGGGGTCCTGGGCGAGAGTGCATCGTGGGTGGAAGGAGGCAGATAGGCTGATGGCTGGGCGAGGAGGAGGAGGCAGGAGGCCTGGGGTGCGGCTCAATGGGTTCCATCAGGGTAGAGGGAGTCACGACCTAGGGGGAAATGGGGGTGGGGGTCCAAACACTACCCTAAAAGAGAATAAAAAATGTAAAACAAAAAAAACTAATACTATTTATCAATATCAATAATATTATTATTCTTAAACTAAAACCACAAAAATATAAAGAAGTATTAAAATATGAATAACAACTTAATAAATTTTATATTATTAACTAATAATACTAATATTCTCAAAGATTATTATTATTATTATCATTAAAACAACTTCTTAGATTTCTATTAAACTTCTTATTTTCATTTATTTAAATTTCATTACTCAACATCATTTTGTTATTCTTTTATGTTTTAACACATTTCTGAAAGCCGGGCAAACCGCGCGGTCTCAGAACAATGCCCTACCCATACATCCGGTGATGAAAAACCCAAGAAACCCATAATAATAATAATAATAATAATAAGATAATAACATACCTAATAATATAAATAATAATATATACAATGATCAACCTAATAAAATTCTATTAATAAAAATAATACTCTAAATTAAATTGATATCCAAGAAAATAATAATATTCGCAAGTGACATTAATATTATCATTGTTACTAAAACTCTTCTTAATTCAACTAATTTCACTAGTTGATCATTGGGAATAATGTGCAACGATCTTGGAGAGGTCACGTGATGACCCAGACGAAGCCGCATGACTTCGACCGCAGTGCGCTGGACTCAACAAAGGGAAAAACATTCATTTCTAAAGAAGAGCTCATAAATTTTATGTTGAGCCTCAATCCGAACTATCTGATTCACAATAAAAATAAAAATAAAATAAATAATATAAAAAGGACGAGTGTGACAATTCTCTCCACCATAAAGCATTCTGTCCCCGAAAATCCACAACTAAGGTTGAGACTCATATAAGGAATGGATGTCCCACTAAGGATCAAATAGGATCCGCACAATCAACAAGCCCAAATAGGAAAAAGCATCATGATCATAGAAAGTGACTCAAATACAACTTAAAAAAATGCGTAAGAGGACATTCTAATATGTGTTGCCCTCCATAATGAGCTAGAACACCTCCAGTTGACTGATCAGATAAAGGAACTCTCACACCCACAGAAACTAACTTCACTTGCCAAAACACCTCAAGCATTATGGCATGAAAAGCACATCATTTGACTGGAAGAAACAAACAAGACCAACCTTGTCCAAAGAATACTCTTATCACCTACAACCAAGTCATCTCTGGAAATAGAAATAAAATCCAGCATGGGAAAGCCCGAAGGGGCTCCACACCATTAGAAACTTACCGACACCCGAGATGAGACTAGAAAACCAAACCGGGGAGGCTTGAGTGGACTCTCCACCATTATGGAAAAGGCCAACATCGAATCATTCCAGAGACATTTGAGCAAGACCCGTCATGGGTCTCCCCACCATTTGAACTGACTGAAGGTACAAAACTTTGAATATTTTCCGACGGTGACAAGAAACCCCACCATAAAGGGTGGGGAGGGAGGGTCCTGAACACCAGGCATCAGAATCCTGACCTAAGACCAACCATCATCACTATGTCCCTGGATGTTAACTATTCAAATCTGAGGCCAATTTACCTAACAAATTTTATAATGACCACTAAAAGTGATTACATCTACTGGGATACCACCCCCGGGACTTTAAGGTAACGATACAAACACACATCCTCATATCCACAAAAAACCCCGTGCATCGAAACATGTCATCAGAAAAGAACAACCGCAAAGGACAATTTATACTTCTTTTACATTCAACACCAGTGGAAGAAATAAAGTCAAGGCCCCATACAGTCTCGGGGTTTCTAACCACGCGTCAACTTCACTCTGAGGCATATGGTTGGAGCCCTAATGTTTGAATCATCTCCTACTTTACAGTCAGAAATGGAAGACTCCCAAACTGAGTTTCTCCTTTTGGTGTCACAGGAAACCACACTATAACTGAGACAACACCAACAAACACAACACACCATGACATACAACTACTCCCCCATGACACATCCACCAAAACATAGGTTTAGATGATGCACATGCATCATCTCTTCACCTTAATCATGAATCATAAGAAGGAAAGACTTACGAAAAACACTCCCCATTTGAACAAGAAAATTAGAACTCCCCGAGAGGACATGCACCTATGGAAACAGGGATTCCCAAAGGATCCAATGAAATCCATCCTTGATCTTCAAAGAGAACTCCAACCGCAAGACGTCACAATAACAACCCTTGCACCCAAAGAAAGTACTACAAGGCCCTTCAAGACACTGGTCAACACTGATAATTCTGAACCACCTTCACCCTTCCCCACCAGAATTCATTTCACCATTTCTTGGGTGGACACCTTAAAACACAACGATGTAAAACATCATACCCGATGACTAAGACAACTCAAAGAGGCCAAAAATCCTATTAACACCCCTAGCATCAGTCATCCCACTGTGAGTGGGTCAGTTTTGTTGTAAAAATAAGTGGTGGGTTCAATTCTAGAATTCAATAAGAGAGTCCTGTGATCAACTGGAGGGCCGGCCAATGGAGAATTTCCCATGAACACATTTCAATCTCATGTTAACATTTTATGGGGGGCATAATCTAGTCCAAAAATAAAACCGTGGACCGAAATCAAACTGGTGCAATTGTCAACACATACCACAAGAAAACACTAAATGTTCAGCGGTAACCACTGAAAGGGATTCCAGAATCACTTTTCAATAGAATTATGTAACTACACCCTTACATACCAACTTAAAAATAAGAATTCAAAATCAAAGAAAAAATCATTCATAAAGGATCCTTGGCTCAAAACGCCTCACATCTGACATTTATAAATCACAAGGACACACCACACAATCAATGGTTATTAACCCACTAAATTTTCATTTAACAAAACATATTGAGAATAAAAAAATCTGGTGGGTTGCACAAACACTAATGGCGTCCCATGGTCCTCGCACATGTATGTTCTTGTGCCACACCAGCACCCACCTAATATCCATCCAAGAATTCATCCGCTCATGACATTGACCATTTCTCCTTCCATATACACTCATGCATTTGGTTTCCCACAAGAACACTAAGGATCAAAACCAAACTCTTCCTTTTTTTTCAAAACCAAAACATTCAACCCACACCTTTAAAATATAATACATTATTTCCTTTTTAAAGTGATACATTTCAAAAAAAAATCATGACCAAATCAAATTTCCAAAATTCCAAAAAAATGAAACGAGAAACGGTGCAAGAGAAAACCAGTGTTAGTGGGTGACTGGAACTTCTGGTTGGTGGCCATACACCAATAACGCCACCACCACAAAGGGTATTCTTGGAAAATGTCCCGAAACCACATGTCTTGCGAGAGCATGCAAGCTCACTAGGACCACTAACCCTAATCCCTTTTCATTTACCCTAAAAAACTAACCACAAAGACCAAAGATATAGACAATACTCAACATACTTTTGTAACTCGAGTCCCGCCACAAGGTGTGCTGGCTAGGCACCTTACTCTTAGCAAAGACGTCGAGTCCCGACAACCTTAACTATAGTCTACCATGACTTTATCACAAAATAAAATGGCCTAAGAGAGAAAATTTGTCTCTGATATCATTTTTCCACGAACCAAGCCGAGTCTCCATCTGATCCAGTTTCCGACCCGGTCCACGACATGGCCCGAAGGGCGTTCCTGATTCCCACGGGCTTGCACAAGTTCCTGATTATCAAGAGTGACATGTCAGAATGGTTTTCCCAAAATCATAAACACAAAATAACTGACAAGGTAAATAAACTAAAACTGAAAATAGAAAACCAAAGAGGACATTAAACTAAAATCAGCTTTAATGGTTTACAACTTGAACCAACATCCAAAAAGTAATGACCACCAATGAACTAAAACACTAACTCAAACCTCCAAGTCACAAGAGAGGTGTGATTCCCACAAGCTACAAACACCAAATGGCATGATAACACCATCAACAACCCGAACCACTATTGCTGAGAATGACGCACAACCTGGAATACACAAGAAGAAGGCCTACAAACACCCAAAGGCATATGTAGGGTGTGAGCCAAGAGCCTAGTAGGACGTCACCTAATAAAATGTTCCACACATAATTAATAAATGAAAAATACATTTAAAATATTTACTAAATAATAGAAAGAAATTTATGCACATTTTAAAAGAAAAAATAATTAAAGAAAAAAATTTTAAATTGATGAACTTAAATTAAAACACAAACACACTGACTTTTTAAAATAAACTATTTTTCACACTTACGAGTGTAAAGTAACCAATGAGCACTAATATTGGAGAGTCCTTGTGGGTGTTAGCTAGAATGGGTCCCTAGATCTTCATGCCTCAGTTAAACGTCGCATAGAAGTCCATGACCCTAAAAAAATGTGGCCTGGAAGGCCACGACCCTCAGAAAACGTGTCTTAGAAGGCCACAACCCTCAGATAAGCATATGTTTAGTTAGTGTTGCAATCGTCAGTCCTGCCAGTGAAACCTGCTCAAGTCTCCTCTGGAACACAAGCCCACTAGTCTAGTCCACCCTCCTAGCTACCCAGGCTTCCCAGTTTGTGATCAATAAAATTTTATGTTCATTTCACACGTCACACATATGCTTAAAATCCCAATAGGGTACTCACACACCCAAAATCACCATTTTAACACCCATCCCTCTTTGAAAACCACACAGACACACAAAATAATTTCAAAACATAATCTTCAAAAGTTATATACTCAATTAAACCATCTGCACAATTTAAAATGATGCTTATCATCAAGATAACCCCCACATATGTACATAAACACCATTTCGAAATAAAACACACACCAAAACATTTTTCAAACACATTTCACACCATTGTCATAATTTAATAAACCGTAAAAAATTAGAATGCAGTACTAAAAGAGTGTTACATGGATTTTCACGCACTAATGTAACCATTTATAAATATAAATGCACTCCAACATCACATGTACTCAAATAAAATATTAAAGTGTGGAATGAAACACACAAATAATCTCATGGAAAAACTTACAACCCTGGTAAAACACATTTTGTCACAAAACACATAATTTAATAATCCAAAATTAAAATCTTATAATGAAATTTAAAAGAAATCACTTGACATTACCCACTAAACCAATATGAATCCTTCTTTTACGACCAAACACACACTAAGTCATGTAAAAAATATAGTTTCCACCATGTTCACAAATTAATAAGCTAACCACAAAATTTAAAAATTATTACCAACTAACTAGATATAAGTTCTCAATAGAAAACACACATGTAACATAAACATGCTACTAACTAATTGAAATACAAATAAATCACCAATACAAACCAACTTTTCAACTACACAAATTAATTAAATAATATGAAAATCAAAATAATCTTGCAAATTAATTCCTCAAATAATGATTAGATGTGGAACCACCTACCTTGAACCCAGAATCCTCTGACGAAAGGTGTGCAATTACAATGGAACATAAACCGTGCCTCAAGAAACCTAACAAGAATCCAAAACAAGGAAAATTTACCCAAGACTACCAAATTAAATCCCAAAATCAGACCTCATACTCACTGAAAATAGAACCAAAACTCAAATAAAAAATAAAGACTTATCTGAATGTGTGCAATGCATGTGAAAGGGGAGGAAAATGCTAGTGGGGGAGCCAGAGTGGTGACACATAGTGAGGTAGAGGTACGTCGAACCAATATGCGGCCAGTAGGAGAGGCGTGACGGGTAGTCATGCCGGAACCGGGACACACCGGTAGGGGAAATCGGGCCGGCCTGGGTCTTGCCGGAAGGGGGGTCATAGAGAAGACTGTGGCTGGGAGGGGGTGACGACATAAAGGGTAGGATGGAATGGGGCATCATAGGGTTAGGTGTGGGTCGACTCTGGGCTGGGTGAGGCGAGGCCATAGCGAGGAGGCTGGGTGAGCAGGGCTGGGGTCCGGTGAGGTTGTCACCGCCAGAGCAGGCTGGACACAGCAGGAGGCCGAGTGAGGCGGGGTGCGGGGTCTCAGGAGATAGTGCATCATGGGTGGTAGGAGGCGGCAAGGCTGAGGGCAAGGCGAGGAGGAGGAGGCCGGAGGTCTTGGGTGCAGCGTGAGTGGTTCCAGTGGGGTAGAGGGAGTCACGATATAGGGGCAAATGGGGGGGGGGGGGGGGGTCCAAACCCTACACTAAAAGATAATACAAAAAGTAAAACAAAAAAACAAATAAATAACATAAAACTAATAGTAATTATCAGCACTAGTAATAATATTATTCTTAAACTAAAACCATAAAAATAATAATAAGTATTACATGATTAATAACAAATAAATAAATTTTATATTCTTAATTAATAATACTAATATTTTCAAACATTACTATTATTATTATTGTTAACACAACAAAGTATATTTCTATTAAACTTATTATTTTCATTTATTTCAATTTCATTGCTCGACATCATTTTATTATTCCACTATGTTTTAACTCATTTCTAAAAGTCGGGCAGACCGCACGGTCTCAAAACCATGCCTTGCCTGTAAGTCCGGTGATGCAAAACCCAAAATACTCATAATAATAATAATAATAATAATAATAATAATAATATAATAAAATACCTAATAACATAAACAAAAAACTATACAATGATCAACCTAATACAATTCTATTAATAAAATTAGTACTCTTAATCAAATTTTTATCCATGAAAATAATAATATTCTCAAGTAAAATTAATATTATCATTATTATTAAAACTCTTCTTAATTCATCCTATTTAATCAGTTGATCATCGGGCATGACGTGCGGCAAGCTAAGCAAGGTTGCACGGTGACCTAGGCGAGGTTGGGCGACTTCGACTGCGGTGCCCTGGGCGCAACCAAGGGTGAAACATTCATTTCTAAATAAGAGCTCAGATATTTTATGTCGGGCCTCGACCAGAACTATCCGATGCCCAATAAAAATAAAAATAAAATAAATAATATAAAAAGGATGGGTGTGGCAGTAATAAATAGTAATAATAAGTAATAATTAGTAATAATTAGAAATAAATCGTAATAAAGAGTTATAAATAGAAATAAATAGTAATAAATAGTAATAATTAGTAATAATAAGTACTAATTTATTATAATTAATAATAATTTTTGATAATTAGTAAAAATAAACAAAAATTAGTAATATATAGTACCAATTAGTAATAATTAGTAATAATTAGCAATATTCCAAACTCTATTTGCGACAGGCGGCCCAATTTCCAATGGATTGGTGGAAGCTCTTTTGCCGGGCAACTAATCCCTTTTCCACATTCTCCAACCAAAATCACTGTGAAATATATGCTCTGACTTACTGATATCCATTTTTGTATTCACAAGAATGGAGAGAAGGGTGACGAGGCATCCGTGCTCTCCATTATCATGCATTTGAAACTGGATATATGTACTTCCGAGAATATTTTTCATAGTGATTTTTATTGGTAAATGTTAGAATGGGATGTGTGTTTGGGTAAAATAGTTGCCACCAATCTGCTGGAAATTATGCCACCCGTCAAAAATAAAAGGTGCAGTAGGATTGGTGCATTTCTATTTATTTCCATTCATTGAAATAATTTGTAAAAATTACAGATAAATATTAATAAATTGAAATACATAGTTATAATTAGGAATAAATTGGAAAAAACAATGATAATTAGGAATAATTGCTCATAATTAGAAATAATTATTGATAATTAGAAACAATTAGCGATAATTACTAATAATCAGGGATAATTAGGTTTAAATAGACATAATTAGTGATAATTAGTGAAAAATATTGAAAATTACAAATATTTTGTGATAACTAATCATAATTACTGATAATTATGAATAATTAGTCATAAATAGAAATAATTATTCATTAATAGAAATAAATAGTCATAAATAGTAATAAATAGTAATAAATATAAATAAATAGAAATAAATATTAATAACTAGTAATAATTAGTTTTAATTTGGAATAATTACTAATAATTGGTAATAAATGAAAATAAACTGTAATAGTTTTTAATAAATGGTAATAATTAATAATAAATTGTAATAACTACTAATAAAGGGTAATAATTTGTCATAAATGGAAATAGTTACTAATAAATGGCCATAATTATCTATAATTCATAATAATTGTAAGTAATATGTCATATATGGTAATAATAAGTAAAAATATGAAAAAATGGTAATAATTAATAATAAATAAAAACTACTAATAAATGGTAATAATATGTTATAAATCGTAACAATTTGTAATAATTCTTCAGAAATGGTAATAATTAGTAATAAATTTGAAAATATAGTAATAATTAATAAATAATAGTGTTAATTATTAATAAATAGAAATAAATGGTAATAATTAGTAATAAATAGTAATAATGGGTAATAACTAGTAATAAATAGTGAAAATGATAATTACAAGTAATAAATAGTGATAAATGGAAAAAGTTATCAACAATTAGTGATAAACAAAAATAATTAGCAATAATTAGTGATAAATAGAAAACATTTCTTACAATTTGTGATAAATAAAAATAATTCGTAATTAATGGCAATAAATGGTAATTAATAGTAATAAACGGTAATAATTTGTTATAATATTATTTATAAATGGTAATAAAGTTTGTAATAAATTGAAATAATTAGTAATAAATGGTAATAATTTGTAATAAAAAGTAATAAAAAGTAATAATTATTAATTAACAGTGTTAAACAAAAATACTTAGCAATAAATAGTGATAAACAGAAGTAATTTGTAATAATTAGTGATAAATGGAGATAATTACTAATAATGAGAAATAAATAGTACTAAATGGTAATAATTATTAATAAATAGTGATAAAGAGAAGTAATTAGTTATAATGAGTAATAAATGGAATTAATTATTAATAAATAGTGACAATTAGTAATAATTATTATTATTAATTGTAATTTGTAGTAAATAGAAATAAATACAAATAATTGAAAATAATTACTAATATTTTTTAATAATTAGTAATAATTAGAAAATTAATGTTAATTATCTTTAATTAGTAGTAATTATTAATAATAAAAAATTAGCATCAATTCAAAAATTTGTCGTAATTTAGAATACCTAACAATTTTTTTCTTTTTTGAGTCATGTTTTTGTTATATCACATTATTCCTAAAAGAACAATGTATTTTATTTTTTTAGAGAAATATGGAATTGGGAAGTCGACAACATTCATTATTAGATGATCACAGTTGGATAAATTAGTACTAGAAACCAAACAGTTTTGGTATAAATCCTACATATATTGAGGGTGCTGAAATTTTTTCTTGTTAGTTGCATCATAAAAACATAAATTTTTTTAGAAAGGGAAATCAAGTTTACATGTATAAAATGTGGTCTGAGGACGTTTGACACATTTGGAAATATTTAAGGTAATTTAGTGAATTTGGGTTTTCAAACTGATTATGTTTTTTTGGTATCAACATGGTGAACACAGTACCAGAGAAGAAACTAATAAGTTGGTTCTTGATATATTACGGTATCAAATTTTTTTAATGATGTGGAAGGTTCATATTTTCAACAAAGTGAAACTTAGGATTATATTTATGTAACTCCTGAATTAGAACCATCTCAATTTTATAAGTTGATGATCAACATTGAGGATTCATTATATATTGGTTTCATGTTAAGAAAAAATGAGTTGGTTACTAAATTTATTGTTATTAAATAAGATGATGGAATGTCAAATAGCTGTTTTGATCCGATATTATAGTTGGTTAAAACACTGTTACCAGAAGAAAGTATGTTGCCTAAAATTTTATATGATAGAATGAGTCTGGTTTGTAATATGGGTTTGGTTATGATAAGATTCCGGAAAGTTCCAATAACTACATCTAATATTATGGTGAAAATGAGTTATTGGATATTTGTCCCACATGTGTACAATATAGGTATAAAAGGGCTCAATTAGGAAATTCTAGATTGATTTATATAAAACAGTTGAGGTATTTCCCTCTTATAATGAGATTGAAAAATTTATTTATCCAAGAATGTAGCAACCTAGATGTCATGTAACAAAAAAAATATTTCAACTGGTAAAAGCATAAATAATTTATTTGATGGAGATTTATGGAAACATTTTGACCATGCACGTCCTTCTATTACTTCAAAAGCTCAAATCATTTTATTTGGTCTTTCAACTGATGGTTTATATCCATTTGGTTCTTAAGTAGTTAGTATTCATGTTATAATTTCTTTATAAATCTATAAAATAATATCCTTTGATGTTGATTAAGGATCTATATATATTTTTGACCTTATTAATTCAAAGAAATATGAGAAAAAATATCAATGATTATTTGAAACCATTGATTGAGGAGTTAAATTCATTGCGGAGTAATGGTGTTAGTACATATGATATTGCTGTGAAACAAGATATCATACTAAAAGATGAAATGATGATGAAAATTAGTGACATAGCAGTAGATGAAATTCTATCTTGATAGAGTACACATTTTCCAAAATCTTGTCCATAATGTATGAGATATCTCAAAGAGTTTATTCTCATTAGTGAAAAAAACAGTGATTTTTCAACTATCATAGCTGATACTTTGCAACCGATCATCATTTTTATAAGAAAATATATTTTTTCAAAAAATGCACAATTGGAATAGATGGACCTCGAAAATTTATATCAGGTATGGAGTTTAAATCTGTTGTCTCATCATTAACTCATATTAATTTTGTGAAAACTATAAACAAATAGAAAATTGAAGGCTTTAGGAAAGTGCACAATTTGATAAAATGAATCATTTTTTATATCTTCTATATTGGTCTGATTTGAGGGTCCATCACAAGTTGGATGACATTCATATTGAGAAGAAACATTTTGATAATTTATTTCTTATTGTTTTGGATACACTATGAAATAGAAAATTTAATATAATGGAATGATTAGATCTTTCCCAAATTTACAGGTGACTAAAACATGAAATGTTTGAAAATGTCAGATCATAGAAGTTAATGATGCAAAAATAATCTTATACACTATCCAAAAAAAATAAATTATCATTTTTCAAGAAAATATCCAATTTGATACTTGCATATGGTTATGTTTCATATTTTTTAAGACATATCAGAAATGATCATATTACTGGATTAAAAAGTCATGATTTTCATTTTATAATTTAATGACATTTTCAAAGTGTATTTTTTTATCAAATTATATGATTAGGGATGTGATAACAAACATTTCATTTCATTCATAGTCGTTTTGATGTTACAATAGACTACAATATAGTAAGAGGATTGCATGAACATGTTGTTAAAATTTTATGTAAACTGGGAAAAAATTCCAGCCAGCTTTCTATGACTCAATGGAACATTTGATATTACATATTCCACATAAAAAAAATTTGGTGGAAAAGTACTTTTATGATTGATATAACCATTTTAGAGATTCATGAACAAATTGAAGAACAAAGTATGTAACAAAGCATCAGTTGAAGTCTCAATTGCAGAGTTATATTTTCCTGAGGAAATTTATATTTTATGGTATCTGTTTTTTCAATATAAAAATAATTCAAAACACAACTAAATTGAATTTAATTTGGGAATGTTTGAAGATGAAATGTGAAATCATTTATCTTTATTTAATCAGCATGAACTTGGCATCTGAGGACTTCATGAATGATGGATTTCAGATGATGGACATGACAGAGGTTACACATAAGTTCTTGTCAATAGTGAAGAGCTGAAACCATTTATACTATGAGTTCACCTATCATGTATTATATAATTTTTTGGTATAGTAAATTATTATTATGTAATTTTTAGGTTATATGATAATCATATCATGAAACATTTTCCTTAAATTACACTAACTTCTCTTGAAGAACATCAGAAAATTAATATTTCGTACCAGTATCAAAAATTGGTAACATAAATTATTTATGATTTAATATATGAAATCAATTTTTTTCTAGTTATAGTGATAATTGTTTTACAATTCTTCAGGTATCTCCACATGCTGAAAAAATTGACCATCGAATGTGTGTATTGGGTAACCCACCATCCAAAATGGTTAAATTTTTTAATGCATATGCAGTGAATGATTTTAGATTTCATACATGTGAATATGGGGAATCGAAAGACAATAAAAAGTGGTTTTTCCATGAGAGGATATCATCATAGAGAAATTTATGTTGTCTTTTATGGCATACTAGAAAAAATTATTGAATTATGTTATATGGGACATAAATATATAATGATGTTTAAATGCTAGTAGTTAGATATTGTGTGAGGATTATGTGTTTATCTAAGCCATGAAATCAATGATATTAAATATAATATCATTTTTTCAGTAATTTAATAATTTTTCATAGCTAATCAAGCACATAAAATTTATTATAAAAATTATTGTGATGCTATAAGAGTGTTAGGTGAATGGTGGAGCATAATAAAAATGAAATCATGGAAAATCATTTTACTCAAATTAAACGTGGTTCTCTTGAAGTGAAAGAAATTGAAATTTTTCAAGAGACTACACCAAATCCATATTTTTATGAAGAGACATGAATATCGACGATGAAACCCCATAGTTAGGGGTTGATGATGATGATGATGTTAATGATGTAAAATAGAATTTCAAATTTCAAGAGATGATGAAACTGAATATCACATGGTAATTGATTATAATGAGGAGGAAAATAATGATATTGAAACCGTCATAAATAAACATGAGGATGACGATGAAGATTTACATAGTTAAATGCCATGTATAATCATATAAAATATATATCTATATAAAATAGTAGTTTTAAACTGTTTTCCTACAACATATATTCCATATATCACATGGAAGCAGATCTGTTTCATTAGTTTAAGAGGCTAATCTACATGATGATGAGTAGGATGTTAGGTCATCTCACCCTCAAACTACAATAAATTTAGAGAGAACTTAGAGGGGATATGGTCTTGCATGATTGATGATTTATGACCCTATAACTGAGCAACGTTCACTTATTGGATTTTATCCACACATATAGATATATGTTTACCTATGTATTTTCATTAGTTGTCATTAATTATCTTTAATTTATTTATATAATAATAATTTTATATTTTTTATGTTTTATAACTACATTATGAATATAGTTATTTGAATGGGGAGTGTTGTAATAATAAATTATTTCTTTCAGGAATGAGTTAGATGGGATTAGATTACCATAGTTTTTCTTCTTTGCATGTTTGATCATTTGATATTATATAAATAAATAATATTTATTTTGAATGTTATTTATTTAATAACATGATATTATTAATTTTTTGTATGCTTTATGTTTTCCCATCAATAAGAGCATGCAAGAAGCTATTTGGAAGGCACGAGAGGGTTGAATGAATAATCATTGCAGGCATTTTTTGAACAATTTTAGGATGAAAACAATGAGGAATGCAGCAGTCAAGGAGTTTTATTAGTATTGTTGCGCCCACCGAGCAGATTACATTTCATCGCCAGCTAGGGATCAATTATGTTCACAATCGATGGGTGTTCAATTTAAGAGGAGATCATTAGAAGGTCTATTGAACTATGGGAGAGATGAGGTGACACATAGAGCTAGTAGTCATACATTCAGTACGCATAAGGAACATTTGGTAATAACATTTTTTAAATTAATTTATAATAAATAAATTGTAAAATATATATTTTACCTTCATATAAGCTGTCGAACTACCCAATAATATTATGTTCGATATTTATATGAGGATGTATAGTGATCCTATCACTGGAGAGATTAGGGGTGATCACCGGTGTTAGATTATAGTCATTGTAATTTTTTATGAGTTTTAAAATTAACCGAAAATAATATTTTCACTATTTTAAATTTAAATATCAACTGAAGGAGTCATATGAGGCCACGAACCCTCACACATAGACAGAGAGACGAGATTAGACAAATGATCATACTAGTGTAGTAAAATTTATTGAGGCGATATGGATGCATGCGACCGAGTATGCCTTTTTGAAATTCTGAGTAGTCAGTATTGACTCTCGATTAAAGCCTTGGAGTTATTATGGTACCAATGTGATGTCAGCAAATAGCTCGAGTGAAGCTTGTGTAGATTCATCATCATCTTCTTTATAGTATCAGATGTATCTTAATCTCAATACAACATTATTGATAGTATGCATAGGGAGTAGGAATATCTTTATCAATAGAAATAGTAGCAGCATTAGGAGATGTGTCGGTGGATATAGTCACAGCATGAGCAGACACTAGAGTACATGAAAAATCTCACTTATGTTTTAGGGATGGAGTTCCCTCCACCATCTCCTCCACATGCTCCACCTCTTCCCCCACCTCCATACGACCCTCCCCCTCAGCATTGTATTGGCTTTATAATCATATAATTGTAATTTTTTAGTAATACTATATTTTTACATTTCTATATACTGCATTTTTATATAGAAGTGAATATTTATTTTTATATATTTTTTATTTAATTTTTATTTAATTAATTTATTATTTATTAAATTTTATTAATTAAATTTATTATTAATTTATTATTGTATTATAATTATTATTTTGTTATTGTTAATGTTTTGTATGTTTTTATAAATATAAGGGTTTTTATTATTTTAGATTAATACTATTATTATTATAAATTTTATTAATATTACTGTTGTTATTATTATTGTCATTATAATATTTTATTAGTAATTGTTTATTATTAATATTAAATATATTAAATATATTTTTATTTTTTAATGTTACTTTTTTGATATTATTATATTATTATTAATAATATTTGTTTGAAATTAAGTAATATTATTTTTTATGTTATTTTTGATGGGATCGTCGTAAAAGGTTTCTTATAAAAACATACAAAAACAATTTACGATTGTTCGTCTCAAAAAAAGGTTTTTATGAGGCCATTTTCTTTAATGAGTTATTTGCGATGGGATCATTTCAAAAATAACACATCACAACTATGTTTATTTCTAGAAGTGGTTCATGGAATATGAATTAGACCAAATCAAGGAATTTTATTCCTACCAATTATGAAATGGAGAATGAGATTCATGAACAATGGGGGTCTCCGACTTTTAATATTATCGCTCTTTATTTTTGATGAATTTCTTGTGGTTTTTTGCACATTCCAATAAAAAAATGCACCCTGGAGGTTCTCATTCAGCTATCACCATGTGGACATTGGTTATCGGAAGGGTCTTCACCTGATGAGGAAGGATTGCTTATGGATTCTCCATGGGACTTGACATAGATCATGTACAATGAGTGGAGTCTTTACGTGACCTTGAAATGGTCACATGATCATGAATCCTTTAATGGGTCATGTGATTTTTATGTCTCGGCCACCTTATTCATTCTTTTCTTTTATGAGGAAGTTAATACCTACATTCAAGTATTTCTTCCTTTTTGATTTTTTTATTTTTATTTGGAGGGCGTCTAAAAATCCCACCCCCCCCCCCCTCCGGAGCCTTGCCTGAGGGGACGAGGACACTGTTGTGATGGAAACAAACAAATTCGAGAGTACTTGATGGTTCCATGAGTCAGTGCTTCATGTTAATTATGATTTACATTCCAATGTATTTTATTCATTGAAATTTAAAATATATAGTGGGAGGGGTGGATATAAATTCATTCCACCAGCCACCCCTATACAAAGCGCTCTTTCTTTTGCCTCTATCGCAAGACAATGCCACAAACCCTGATCATGGGCCTTCTTTGAGAGACTAAGAGATGATTCTATCCTACAAAAACACATTCATGAAGAGTTTTCTTTCCCAAGAGTTCATCCTACCCAGTTGTGAGTTGTACTTATGTAATATTTTGGACTTTTTTCATTAGATCCATGGTTTTATTGAGAACGTCATGAGATCTGGTGGCTCGATCACTCAGTCATTTTCTACTTCTGTGACCTTATTTATGTGACACAATCACGAGTCTCCAAGGATGGGGCCATGCGGTTCACATGATTCCCTTCTAGGGTTATGCGACTATCAATCCTTTTGGAGGTTTGGTGATCTGTGAACTTCTTACGTTGTTCAAAAATCTCCTTCCAAGTAATGTGATACTTATGATGTTAGTTTAACTTTACTTCCATTTTATTATTTTTAATTTATCCTATGTTATCTTTTTTTTTTGAAATGGGACACATTTTTATTTTTAAATGTCTTCATATTTTTCATTATGGTAACTCAATTGTGGCCAACCAAATATCCATGATCACTAGGAACCACAATGCCAATCCCCTATACCACGTACTAACAGAAAACAAGACCCTAATGAGCTTCCTTTAATCCAACATTCAGGATTCCCCTTTATCTCATATAATTTCTTTTGTACAGGTTCAGATTTTTAGATGAGAACACCATACCTCTCCTAGATTGTTATATGCCTTCTCACTGGGTGTCTGGTTCCCCAGATTGCATTTGTTAAACAATTACTGAGGAAGGTCATCCAGTTATAGCTCCATACAAGGGTTTTTCTTATCTGTTGTTTAACTCTCTTCTGAGTCTATATGGTCATGACATTAGACAAAAACCTATTTCCAAAGCAATTAGAGTAAACTCACCTCTTCTAGGGGAATTCTCAGTGTCATATGGTATTTTTAATTGGATCTTCATCCTGATTGAAATTTTTCTAAATAATGGGCATGACATTTTGGGTGAGGGAGATAAGTTTGTACTTTGTTGATAATCTATACCTGATTCATCATTATGAAGCCATGTAGATCTCGCAATTCATCATTTAATACCTTCTTAACATTATCTAGGAAATAATTATCCAATGGTGTCCTGGGACCAACATATTACATATTCCTAACGGTGAGGTGGGTATCAGCTTATGGGACATCCATCAACTGGGTGTTATTCCTACTCATGGAGAGATGTATAAAGAATTAATACCCACTGTATATTTATAGGATAATACCCTACAGACCACAATTTTGGAAAGGGAGATACACGTTATTGTGAAGAATAAATTGGAACTTATAAGTTGGTGAATTTTATTATTTCCTTTATAGACTAGATCATCATTTTTGTTTCATCTGAGCTTGACCAACTCTTATTCATCCCAATCGATACCCTTCTCAAGAGTTTGAATATAGTGGTAGCTCAAATTGGTCCATTCTAGAAGTTTGGGTCTACACACCATAGGGATATAATTTGAACCCAAAATATTCCTTATACTTTAGGTTGGTAAGATTTCCAGTCATGTTCCAGAATGGGTTCCTTTTCCCATCCAGGGACACATGTTCAAGAATATATGTAAGCACGCCCGTGATGGCATCCCGACTTGAAGAAGGGAGGAAGATTAACATTCTAATACCATTGCTTACATTCAATTATAATATTCTAGGCCACATTCAACATGGTAATATACAATACAAGATTAATGGTCCAATCCACTTTCTATATGGAAAGATTGGGGAGCACTACCATTGTTATGAGTTGTAAAATGTTTCTAGTATTGTAGCCACATATCCCATCATAGATTAATGAAATTATCTATAGTTTGGGATATTTATATAAGCCCTATTATGGTTCAAAGTGCACTATATGAATCTCATATATTTGACATTACAACTTTCAATGTGCAGGTTGGTCCAATTATTAATGATGGATGATGTTCCCTTGATGAAAGATCATATATGATTTTGGTAAGGGATGGGTTTATCCTTGACAGGGTGGATGATCTATTAATCAATGAGTTTTATAAACTAAATCAATTTTCACTACATTTTGGTAGTGTTTAGAGACTTTATCCCAATTCATTGACTAGTTTATGAGTGAAATTTCACCCTAGAGTCATTCATAAATTCTAGAAGCTACTAGAGTAGAGATCATACTTCCAACCACTGAGGATTATAATATTTTGTATATAATTATTTCTAGGATTGGGAGATAGCTTATCATAATGGTGTTTTAGACATAAAATCCATCATGTGGGGAGGAATCTTGCGTCACCAACTACTTTATCTATTGAATTGATGTTTCTATTGAAGACCATGGTGAGGTGTCAAGAATTTTACCTCGCTCTGATGATGGTAGTTTGGATACTGGGTTGGATTTTGTTGAGGAGGTTAATCCTCCATCATAGTTTAATGGATATATTATTATTGAGAAAGTGAGAAAGAGAGAGAGGCATAATTGGCTTCTTATCCTATTAAAATATTAATTAGACTTTTTAGTCGTCCATCCACTACACCTACCTCATTAGTTGTTGAGGATCAATCACAACATAAACCGATATTGGAACCTAGTAATTCTATTGTTATTAAGACCCCCTTAATTATATTATACAACCAGGGGAGCCCCTTCATAGGTTATTTCATGACTTTGGATAAAATTTCTTCAATCGAAATCCTTTTTACGAAATTATGAGGCACACCATCTTGAATTAAAGAGACATTTCCACGAATTATATGGACCTACATGATTTGTGAATGAGGATTCCATTGTTATGAAAATGATGTAGAATGTCGAGGCCCTAGAGAATGGTCATGGTTTTTTTTCAATTGAAAAAATTAATAGATACTTGGACGATGCAGATATTGAGATATGATGCAGTGATTTCTCATTTTCTATCCATCCATTCGACATAATCAATCACATGGGACACAAATTAGAGTAGTATTGAAGAGTCAACTACTCTAGTTGATGTTGTTTATCCTAGGATATAGTATGGAGATATGGCAGGAGTGGCACTTCATCATTCTATTAATGTCTCTCATCAAACATGTTTTCATGTTTCCATAACTGAAGAACATATTTTTATTGTGACTTTACTTTTGAACTATAACCCATTTTATTTTTATGAGGATTCAGAGAGACTCCAAAATGTGGATACTCCTCCATCCTTATCATTTTGTTATTGCATGATTTTTTTGATCTTTCTATGATATTATTATGTTTTCTTCCCTTCATTATGTTTATGATATAATGTTTCTCAATAATTTTTGTAATTACCATCCATAAATATCCCTTGGTTTATATTGAGTGGGATTGAATTCTATGAATTGAATTCGATAATACGAATAGATTATAGATTCCCATTTAGAGATTCTCATAAATTACCACCCACACATGATTCAGCATTGTAAATCTATTCCATCTATATTATGATCATGTTATCTACAGTTAGATCAATTGGTAGAATATTTAGCCTAAATGGAGAGTGATTCATTTTTTCCAAATGATGAATGGATTAGTGATCATATTTTGATGTTTCTATGTCCATATAAAGAGCCTTACAACCTCTAGTAGACTAAATTTGTTGCACACTGAAATTTAGGGTCATTTAGTGGGGACCTTATGCTGATTTTGATTAGGGTCCTTTATCTATGAACTTCTATTGATTTAGTTTAGGGTCTTTTATCACATAGTATCTATTACTCCAGTTTCGGTTATTTTAGCTCAGACATTCTATATGATCGTGGGATAAGGTACATACATGATAGGAATGACATAAAAAGCTTTGGGGTGTTGGTTTCTATTTGGTTGTTTGTGTGGATCATGAGGATTAGAATTTTCTTTTTTAGAGTTGTTAAAATTGTTAATGGACATAGACCCATATGCAGGATCCATGGGCATGGATTTATAGTCAAGAAAAGGTCCCTTGAAGTCAGTTGTCATTTCTAGGTGCTATATAATATTCATGGAGGTAATATTTGTAACAGTGAGATACTAGAGATACTATGTCAACCTGGTTGGTTGGTGTATGTATGATGTAAATCATAACCTTAAAGTATGAGTCTATGAATATGGGACAGTGTAAACATCTCATGTATGTACCCTGACATTCTAAGATGCTTGGTTCTTTCTTAGTGTTGCTGAGGATCCCAAGGGATGAATCTCATTTAAAGAAAGGATAAGGTGACTTTATATGGGGGGTTAAGGCCCTTATGCATTGATTTCTTGCCCCGAAAAATAAAATATCAATATTATTTCCAAGGGTTATGAATGATTTTCAAGGACACAAACATTGAGATGATGAAGATGAGTATGGGAATAAAGATATCCAGGAAGGGTTCTGACACACTAGGTAAATATATCTATTGATGTGATGCATGAGATCAACACCCCATGGTTTTGAAACTCAAGGTGTAGGCCATCAATGAGTTGAGAATGGAATTTCACATTCCAGCCTTGATGATGTGTATGAAATATTGTGATTTTACTTTGAGAATATTGAATATTCATGGTTATTTTAGTATTGGGATTGTAAATAATAGTCTAGAGCACTCTAGTTCGGAGAATTATATGTGGACATCATATAGATATTAGTTCAGACATGATTAAGTGTTGAGTGTTGTAGCCAAGATGTCAGAGATCATGAAGATTGGGATTTTCTTTTTCAGAGTGGCACATATGGTTGGAAGCCATAGATGAATATGAAGGATCCATGGGAATCAATGCATAATCAAGAAAAAGTGGAATTGAAGATATATATATTTTCCAAGGACCATGGAAGGTTGGGGAGATTCGAGAAACCCCAAATCATGAAGTGTGATATGTTGAATGTGTAAAATACAAGGTGTGTTCACCTACCCTAAAAGTTGTTCAACTGCATATCGACCATATTCTCATGGAAAAGATATGTTCCAATAATTTCTCTAAATTTTTTATGGACTAATGGATCAATCGATCGTAGCATTCTTTTTATTATGGATACAAGATAGACCCCATGATATTTAATACTTACATGTTTGTGTCTTACTTTTTTCATATGTTCTGAGGATGAAGCGTTTAGCAGGCAGAGAATCATATTTATCTCTGGATGGACTTTGTAGTTTTTCAACTTGACATGTTTTTTGTATCTTTATTTATCAGTTTAGAGTCTTGCGATTTAGACCATTATGGGTAAGAGTTTATCATTGAACAACTTTGAAAAATGCTTATATTTTTTATGGTCAGGAATCACATTGATATAATATGGAATATGAAACAAGATATAATATTTAGGATGCCTATGATTAATAGTATTCCAACAAAATTCAAGTTAGGGGATGGAAAAGTTGTAAAGCCTTGATAAAATTCTATAGATCGTGAGAAGTGACATGGAACAGTCATAATTTTAATAATTCAGACACATTGAGGTGTTGAATGCTTCTAAAGTGGCATGAGGGCTCAGAAGAATTGAAATGTACTTTTTTATAGGGACACACTTACTTGACGACCATAGATGAATATTCAAGAGACATAGGCATGTATTCATAGTCAAACAACGGTCCCTTAAAGCTATAAATCATTTCCATGGTCCATGAAAGGTTATTGCGACTTGAAATGATAAAGAAATGAAGTGTGGTATATGGATTTGAGGTTCTCTTGAAAGCCCATGGAGGAACCCTGTACTTTGGATGACCGAGGTAAGTCTCTCATGATAACTGTAACGACCTGGACCCGAACAGCCATATGAACAGTTCTAAACGGGTCGGGTGTTACTACATTAGGCCCACCTCCCCGAATGCCAAAAGCTCACAACCAGCAGCGAAGGTCTGATGGGTATAGTGGGGAGGCTATACCCTCTCGAAGGATAATAATAACTATACTGGTATGAGTATAACAGTAAAGATGCAACTGAATGAATGACTCACCAGACTTGAACCAGACCTGTAGAGCAGATGCAAAATAAATATAGATAAATATTGGAAGCAGTAAATATGAACCATAGAAGCATAAATATACACAATAGCATGCTGATAACATGTAACTACTACTGACAAAAAAGCATGCATCAAAATAGGTCAATACAAAAGGGGCGCCGATGGATAACAAACTGTAGATACAACAAACAAATATACTGATACAGAATGGAAACAAAAAAATGTAACTCCATCTTGGTAAGACATCATGGTACATACCATCTCCTTGCAAAAACTAATGAATCCAAGATCCTGAAGCAAGCCTCTTTCCAGCACGTAAATCCATAAAGTCTGCATGCGTCCCGAAGGTCGCGTGCAGGGTGTGAGAAAAATCTCAGTAGGATACCACCAAATGGTGCGTACCTAATATAATTGTTTAAGAATGAATGCATTTATAAGGAAAGAAGTAAACAGAACAATGCAAAATAAACACTAATACCACTAGTGCTCAATAGCCACCATGGAGTGTCACCTGCTTCGGCCAATGTCGTAATCTCTAATTTTTAACCCGGAACCATGTGACACCTGATACCTCATGTCTCAAGTACATATGTCTTGAAGGAATTCCCAAGAAGTAACAACCCGGCACCATGTGCCTCTGGACACCTCATGTCTCATGTACGGACATCAAGAAGGCATGCCCAAGAAGTATCCAAGAAGAACAACGATGTTTTCCCTCATAACGTAATCAGAGGGACATCGATATCTGCCCTAAAATAAGGGCGAGCCTCAGCCCCCAACCCGATAGCCTCAACACTATCCCCTGAAGGCTCCTCACCAACCAAATGGATTCCTATGGAAAGAACCCCCAAACAGATAGTACTTAAACCACAACAAATAGGGGCCTCTACCCACACAAGTGGTCAAAACCACCTCATCACGAAGTATCTCTATTCTCACACTACTCAAGGTTTCGGGTGAGCGGTAATCACAAAAATAGTACCTAATCCACCAACGCATCTGACACCTCATGTTTTTATGACCATGCCGCTCATGTCTGATGGCATCTCTATCCATGTTACCCAGGCCATGCCCATTCTGACAGTCGTACTGCCTCAAGATGACATCCAGGATGCCCAATCCTATGGTCAAAAACACCCAAAGTAACTCGTGCCAAGCCCAACCCAAGATCAACATCACACTGAAATATCTAGGCCATGCCCAACACCACCCAAAGGGTCCAGTAGATGCAATTCAGTAATTACATTTGTAACATATTTAAACAGAATACATAAACATGAAAAAAAACTAAATAGTTGAATTGCACTATGCAAGGTGCCTTCCCACAACACTGTGGTCTTAAATGCTTCTAACAATTTATATGAGGCATTAATAAATTAAATTTAACAGTTTAGAACAATAAAAATCAAATTAAACCATCTTGGGATCCACAACCAAAATACCATGATGAGCTACGACCCCTCACCCGACCCCACTCAAGAAAAACTAGTGACATTGAATACCCAAAGGAATCTCATAGGTCCAATAAACAATTAAATAAGAAACATCAGATAAAACAGGTCCTGCTAAAAATGCCTGAAAACAGGCCGAAGGACACGTTACCCAAATGATCAAGAAAGCACTAAAAGAGGTATGCACTACCAAAATGAGACTCATACGATGCTACTCCTCCGACAACAGCCTCCAATTCGATCTACAGTTCGGTAGATCTACAAATGAATACAAACTTCTAAAACCCCTATAACTTGTTCTAGAAGAGAAATCAAACAAAACGGCTCAAGAGGAATCGAGGCCTTACTGAGGGGGTTCCCATGGAACAATCTATGATCGAAACAGAGTTTGGTCGATGATCCGAGTGGGATTTGAAGTCCCAACCGGCTTGGTTTGCGAAAACCGGTGGAAGAAATGAGTTCCACCTCAAAACGAGGCTACTGCCCGTTTTAACACAAAATAAAAAAGAAATTACACACCATGTACTTCATGAATACATGCCTTGTATGTCATTTAACTTTTCATAAGATGGCTGAATTTCACCGCAATACTTTCCAGACCTGCCGACATGTGTACACGGTGTGTACCTATGGGTACACGACATGTACTTTTTTTCTCTTCTCTTCCTTGCTGACTTACCCACATTCCATATATATCCTTCATACATGGATAGACTACACAGCATGTCCAAGAGGAACACGACATATTCTTGGTTCTACCCAGCCAAAAGGCTTACACACCATGTATGGCCACCACACAATCTCAGGTACATGGCATGTTGAGAACTACATGCCGTGTAGTAACAAATTTCTACATGGTCATTACACGACATGTATATGGCGAGCACCCGGCCAGTCACTCTCCTACACATACACGGGAAGTACTTAAAGTACATGCTGTGTAGTCTGGAAATTTCCAAAAACATCCCATTTTTTCCAGTTTCCTTAGAAACAAGTCAAAAATTCAAACATGGTCGGGATTTTGACCCGTTCTAAAAACCTAGGATCTTACAATCTCCCCCACTTTAACATAGCTCGTACCTGAGCTATTTGTCGAAACCCGGGGATGAAACTGAACATAACACTCCAATCAAAGTAACCCATACATCCCCGGTCTCAACGGTCTAGACTAAATTTTTCATAGGGGCTCCCCACCTTAGGAATCGCCTAACCCGGTCTCAACCCAACAAAACTTAAAGCAAACAAGGTTTACTAACTTGTTTTTCTGAACGCATAGTCCCCACGTGATGCATCATCACGCCTGCACCCCATTGGCACTCGTGTGTCGTCCCCGAAACCCAACATATCCCGCATAGCATCGGTGTCCGCCTCTACGAGGTCCTAGTGCCTACCACCTAAAGTAACCCACATCCTCGATGCCCTGATTCCCTCGACACCTCATGTAACCCACATCCTCGATGCCCCGATGCCCATGGAACCTCACGTAACCTGATTCTTGGATGCCCTAATGATATGTATATCATATATATATATATATATATAGAATATATCATGCACCTGATATGGTGCCAATCCTACTGACTAGAATATAGTCAGTCCACATAGATCATGTGCACCACGTGCACTCAAAACAAAAATGCCTCCACAGGTCATGCCAAAAATGAAACATGGAGATCATGGACACAGCATGGTGTACCCCTAACCATTATCGGCTCACCAGCCTACTTAGCCTCTAGTAGCTCCACGACTTACACCTGGCCTGAAGTACGGCTGCCTGATGCCTGACCTCCCTGCGGTGCTACTACAGTCACCGACCACTGACCCCTCATCTGGGCCCCACCATCTTTGTCACAACCTCCATGTACAGAAGAACCTCAACTACCCTCTCCAGGTACTGAACCTGAACCAACTCCAGATGCTACAGTCAGTCCTGGTCCCTACCTGCTTGATATCTGAGAAGGCTGCCTGCAAAACATCTCCAGATGCCCGTCCTGTCCAAATTCATGGAACTCCTTCAGAGGCCTATCGCACTGAGCCTGAACATGTCCCGGTTGTCCACATATAAAGTAAATCATCTAAAAACTACCACGAGGTTGTCTAGATAAATTCCTATCCAGACTTCCCTGCTAGAAGACATCCCATCCTCGATTCCTGTTGTCCAAAACATCACCTAAAGTTGTCGACCTGCCCAAGCGGGAATTCCCTATCTCATTTCACTCAACTATGAGAACCTGATTAACCGCGTCAGAGATGGAACCCAGCCTAAAGATGTTCTCCTGGACCCGAATTTCATGTCGTAATCTATCTTCGAAGCGCCTCACCCTAGTCGTGTCATCGCTCACCATACCAGGTGAAAAGCGAGAGAACATCATAAATGTAGCTACTTAGTCCATGACAGACATGTCTCCCTGTTGAATACTCAAGAACTCCCGAGCTCTCTCTGCCCTCAGTGTCTCTGGGTACAAGATCTCAATGAACCTGTCCTCGAAGTCCTGCCATGCCAGTCCCACATGCCTATGAGCCTGAACCTGTACGTCCCATCAACGCTTCACTGGTCCTACCAGCATGTACGTCGCCAGCTTGACCCTTCACCCAGGAAGTGTCTCAAGCTACTCAAAGATCATATGCATACTCTCTATCTAGTTCGTAGCCACCTTTGGTCCACCCTCACCATAAATAATCGGCGGGTGATGCGACTGGAACTCCAACATCAGATATGCCATAGGTGGCTTCATACCCTGCACGCCTCTGTCGATCCCCTGCAATACACGTACCGGGCTCGTTCAGAGCTGCTCGTTGAGCCACGACCAGAATGATGCCAAACCCGGCTGCTGCCCTGCCTGTGTTGGATCCTATACATGAGACTGTACCTATATCTCGTGCTCTTCCTGTACATAATTCTGAAATTGATCCTACACCAGTGAAACTATATCCTCACGTGTCTGACGCTCCATCGAGAGGTGAAGGAGTAACCCAATGAATACAATAAATGGTCATATGGCCCATATATATCTATAAAAATATATTATACATAGACAAAGAAAGCAGTAAAAGGTAGTGCATAACAAATACCCTTACTCCCCCTCACCTCAACCCATTCCCCATGGCATCTCGGCCTCATGGACTCCTTACCTGCCCATAACAGAGCCAAATATCAAAAGTACCTTAGGCCATGCCCATCCCGACAACCAACGTTGCCTCAAACCGAAGACCGAGTCGCCCAATCCTAGTGATAAAAATCACCTCAACCCATAATACCTGCATGCTCTCAAAGGATTCAGACCCAAAAACCATGTCACATGTAATTATACAATATAAATCATGGAATACACATTACAACAATAAGCAATTCTATCAGGAGTTTCACCTATTCACATTTCAAAGCATACAAACCAT
Source organism: Viscum album (assembly GCA_963277665.1). Taxonomy (NCBI): domain Eukaryota; kingdom Viridiplantae; phylum Streptophyta; class Magnoliopsida; order Santalales; family Viscaceae; genus Viscum; species Viscum album. The sequence goes on from OY728141.1 coordinate 522,631,809, forward strand.
GGAAATTGAATATATTCACCTAGTATTATCAATTCACAATGCATACATGTAGTTTTGAAATTGAAATACCCTAAAAATGTTCCTATCAAAATCCACAAATAATAACATTTCCATTCCGAGCCAAGGTTTAATTATCCCTTACAGCACCAGGCCAAGGGTCACATATCACAATCAATAACCTCCCACATCAAGTGATCCACTGAGGTGGAAATCATATAAATTGTAATCTGAGCAAAAATCAAATAGAAATTCCCACCCAAGGAAAGTTGGTCCATCGCTCGTACCTGGGGCTGCAGGCACCGAAGCACAAGATAGAAACCCCGTTTCAGTAACAACCTATCTCCAGTCTACCATACCCCAAATAGTAAAACCAGCAGAAATAAAAAGATAAGTCTCAATCTAATTAGTACCCATAAAAACACTGTTACTAAATCCTTGTCATGAACTCCGCTAATTCCACATTGTAACGACCCGAACCTGAACAGCTACCCGAACAGTGCTAAACGGGCCGGGTGTTAGTACCATAGGAGAACCTCCCCGAACGCAAAAGGATTCCGACTACTAGCGAGGGTCTGATAGGTATAGTGGGGAGTCTATACCCTCTCAGAGGATAATAATAACAGTAATGGTCTGAGTATAACAGTAAAGATGCAGCGGAATGAAAGACTCTGCATACTCGAACTAGACCCACAGAGAAAAAGAATAATCAATATATATAAACAGTGGAAGCAGTAAATATAAACCGTAGTAGCGGAAATAAACACAAAAACATGTTGATAACATGTAACTATTACTGACAAGAAAATCATGCATCCAAATAGGTCAATACAAAAGGGGAGCCAATGGATAACCAACTATAGCTACAACAACAAACATGATGATACATAAAGTAAACAAAAAAAGTAACTCTAGATAGGTACGACCTCAAGGTCCATACCATCTCCATGCAACAACTAACGCAGCCTAGCTCTTGAAGATGGACTCTTTCATGCATGAAAATCCATAAAGTCTGCACGTGTCCTGAAGGGCCCGTGTAGGGTGTGAGACAAATCCCAGTAGGATACCACCCAACGATGTGTACCTAATATATGTGTTTAAGTAGGCATGAATTTATTTGGAATTCTGTAAATAAAACAATTCCCAATAAACACAAACACCACTGGTGCTCAACAGCAACCATGGTGTGTCACCTACTTCAGCAAACGCCAGAATCTCTGTCGTGTGACCCTGCACAATGTTCCACCTGACACCTCGTGTCTCAAGTACCGATGTCCCGAAGGCATGCCCAAAAAGTAACAACCTGGCACTATGTGCATCCTAAAACCTCGTGTCTCAAGTACCGACGTCCCGAAGGCACACCCAAGAAGTATCCTGGAGGAACATTGATGTCTGCCCTCAAAACATAACCGGAGCGAAAGTGATATCTTCCCTCAAATAACGGCAAGCCTCACCCCCCAACCCGATATCCTCAATGCTATCCAATGAATGATCCTCACCTCCCACGTGGTTTCCTACAGAAAGAACCCCCAAACTGATAGTACCTAAACTGCAACTAATAGGGGCCTCTACCCACACGAGTGGTCAATACCACATCATCATGAAGTATCTCGGTGTGCACACTACTCAAAGTTCCAGATGAGTGGTAATCATCAAAATAGTACCTAAGCCTCCGGCACATATGACACCTCGTGTCCCTGCGACTATGCCACTCAAGTCTGATGGCCTCTCCATCCATGTAACCTAGTCCATGCCCAACCTGACAGTCGTACTGCATCCATCCGACGTCCATGATGCCCAATCCCTTGGTCAAAATCAGCCAAAGTAAATCGTGCCAAGCCCAACCCATGATCAATATCACTCAGCAATATCCTGTCCATTCCAAACACTACACAAAGAGTCCAGTCGATGCAATTCAGTAATTTTATTTATGAAATATTAAAATAGAATACATAAACAGAAAAAACAAACTAAACCGTTGAATTGCACTATTCATGGTGTTGTCCCATACCAACACTGAGGTCTTAAATGACTTTAACAATTTATATCTGGATTTAATAAATTAAACTCAACAGTTTATAACTATATAATTAAAATTAATCCATCGTGGCATCCATCGACCAAAATGCCCAGATGAGCTACAACCCCTCACCCGGCCCCGCTCAAGAAAAACTGGTAATAGGGCATACCCAAATTCATCCCAAAGGTCCAATAAATAATTCAATATGAAATCAACAATAAAATGGGTCCCGCCCAAATTACCCAAAAACGCGCCGAAGGCCGCATTACCCAAATGCCCATGAAAACACGAAAAGAGGTATGCACCAACTACCTGAGACTCATATGATTCTATTCATCTGGTAACAGCCTCCAATTCAGTCTAAAACGCGGTAGATCTAAAAAAGAATCCAAATCGATCAAACACCTATAACTCGTTCTAGAACAGAAATACAACAAAACGGCTCAAGAGGAATTGAGGCCTTACCGAGGGGGATCCAATGAAACAACCCGTGATCGAAATGGAGTTCAGACGATGATCCGAGAGGGATTTAAAGTCACGACCATCATGGTTTGTGAAACCCTGTGGACAAAATGAGTTCCGCCTCAAAACGAGGGTACTTCCCATTTTAACGCAAAAAAACAAGAAAGGACAAGACATGAAATTCATGACTACATGCCCTGTTGGTCATTTAACTGTTCATAAGATTGATGAATTTCAACTCCTTACTTTCCAAACCTACCGACGTGAGTACACGGTGTGTACCTATGGGTACACGGTGTGTACCTGGTTTCTCTTCACTTCCTCACTGACTTACCCACACACCATGTATATCCATCATACATGGCTAGAATACATGGTGTTTCCAAGAAGAACATGACATGTACATGGTTCTACCCATCCAACATGCCTACACGCCATGTATGTCTACCACACAGTCTCGATTACACGGCGTGTTTAAAACTACACATCGTGTAGTAATAAATTTCTACACGGTCATCTCACAGAATGTACTCAGTGAGCACATGTCTGGTCACTCGCCTAAACATACACGACGTTTACCTAATGTACATGGTGTGTAGTCTAGAAATTTCCATAAACATCCCATTTTTTCCAGTTTGCTCAGAAACCAGTCAAAAAATCAAACAGGGTCGGGATTTTGACCCGTTCTAAAAACTGGAGTTCTTAGAATAACATGATAGGGAAAGGAAAAACGGATGATGATATGAACAATTTGTCATCATGTAGAGGGGAAATTCTTTCCTCCATGTAGTTTAAAATCCTGTTGTAATGACATATTTTTATCCAGTTTAGTGTCATGAGGTAAGGACGTAGATCCATGTAGTTTAATTCCATGCATTGAGGACCAGGAACCGATGTGAATGTGTAGTGAAATTACAGATGGGCCTATACTTGGGTGTCATAATGTGTCTCATGGAGATGAGAATCAACCCACATGTTTTTTCTCTAAAGACATGCAGTTTAATCTTTTTCAGTAATGTATAATTTGGATCGATGTGAAAAGTGGTAACACTGAGGCAATACCCAAAGTTAGGGTCTTGTGAATCACCACGTATCTCTTGATGATGATAATCAAGCCTCACATTTTTATTAAACAATAAATAATCTATGAAGGTATGACCCATTTGTAGAGGTGGTCATTACTTCCATCACTAGTTGTAGCTGGTCCTAGTATTGGTATCCAGGTATCACTATGTATCCTGTGATTATAGGAAAAAAGATACACATAATTCTTAATATTACATGTATTTTAACTTCATGCAGTGATGAAGGAGGTAGAACAACATGAATAAATGGAGGTTTTGTGGTGGAGACCTTGGGTAGAAGTTTGGGTTTCACTATGTATCTCATGAAAATGATAATCAAACCAAACACAGCTCTTGATCTCCATGTAGTTTATCATATTTTAGTGAGGACTGGATCCTATCAAGTATGATACACCTTGTTCGTGTGGGGGAATTCATTTAGATAACTCATAATCTAATGTGACCTATGATCAGTGTGAGAAACAAAGAATTATAGGGGAACTTTGTAGGATATGAGTATTTTTCTTCATGAAGTAACTAGAACAATCAAAACATCCAACATATCTCATTGAAAATGTGAATCAATCCCAACGTAGTTCTATAAGAATAATATAGTTTAATATATTTTGTATGGAATAATTTCATATAGTTTATCGTAATTCTATTAGGATGAAATATTCCACAAATTTTAAAGTCTTGATACTCGGATGAGATATTCCATGCTGTTTTACATCATTCGATGATGTTGAATTCGGTACAATTGAACATCATGTTGTTAGGATTAAAGATAAAACATAGTTTAACATCCTTCTACTAGTAATAAATGTTTCATTTAGTTTATCTTCACATTTTAAGGATGATTGATGGTACTTGAACCAATGTGGACACCCAACTAGGTGATTATGCAGAGAATTTCTTCAATAATCTCCCATTGTATGGTGGTGTGACAAGTTTCACATCCATGGTAGCCAGCAAATTGGCTCCATTATGATAGAACATATGTATGGTGTATGGTTATTCTCATTTTGGTAATAATTTCAAGTGATTTTTCTTGGTATCAGTGGGGTTTTCAGATCCATCACTATTTCTCCTAGAAAGATTTAATGGAGGTGAACATTTTATTGAATTATCGTCTTATCCGATTATGAAAAATCTTTACATTGTGTATTGTGCACAACATCATCTCGTCTAGCCTTTCCAACTCATCCATCATCTATTTCAATTGTTCATCATCTTAGAATTTTCCACAAATCGCTATTCAGAGTGAGGAAATATGGACTTCTATGGGTTACACTACCCCTATCATGTACACCAATATATATTGCATTGCTTGTGTAGCAGTAACCATTGTGGTATGGTAGGAACATAAATCATAGCATTGATTGTCTAGCCAAGAATTCATATCCTTGTTCGATATAATATAAAGTATATTAAATAGATTCATATTCAAGGATTCTATCTAACCATTTTCCATTTCATGAAAGTGGGATGAGTGATTGGACTCGATGTTGTACTCCTTGTACCACTTCATGAACTCCATGAAATAGAAGTCAGGATTGTTTTTCGTAAACATTGTTTGAGGGACTCCAAACCTCGTAATTATATGGGACTTTAAAAAGAGAATGTTATTTTTTGTCGAGAATTCCTTGATGGGTATTTCCTCATTCTATTTGGATAAGTGGTCAGTGGTAATATGAATGTACATAAACTACATAGCTATGCCCGGGGGATATGCCCCACAAAATCCATCTCCTAAATAGAAAATAGCCAGGAATATTTATCTATATGTAGAAAGTATGATCGTTGATGGATAAAGATTCCATGAATATGGAACACTTGACAGTTCTTGGAAAATTCCACACAGTCAAATATCATGGTTTTCTAATAATATCATGTCCTCCTCATTTTGTGGGAAAGTCTCATTCCATATTGTTGGGAATCACAATAGCCTACCTAGAATTATTTCATAAAGGTGAGGACTTGTCTTTTTTCTATTCACCAAAGGATATTTTTGTCAAAGCCTTTCTCCCCCAAATTACCTTTTTTATTTTCTAACACTTTTAAGGGGGATGTAAGAACCCTACATAAAATCAGGTCAATAATTTAAGGTTACAATTGAGCAATTAAACGCATGTCTGAAGAGATTGGTGTCTTCTTACCTAAATAGTTTCTAGGGGAGGGAATTTACTTGGATGCTTGGATGTACCCCTATGTTCTCTTCATAGTTCCTTCATAGATACTCCCAAGCCTAAATGTATTATTCTTTGAAAATATTCTCCATATTGAAACCTCTAATTATTATACGATCTTTCTTGTCAATCCATTCAGCTTGCTCTTTATTAACTACCAATTGGATCAATCATTCCATCATTTGATCAATGTCTCCCCTCGCCACCTTGATCACCAAAACATCTTACTTCATTTTATCGCCAAGGTGCATGTGTAGTTCTAGTTAAGAATCCAAATCCACCTCCTCTTGGATTTCCAGTCCAACTGAAGACCCTACTACAAATTGATGTCCGGTGGAATGGAGATCCACCCATTCCAACGTCATCTTCTATGGATTTAGTTTCCCCTAGAAATGGTCATCTTCCATTAAGAACCCATCTGCTGGAACAGCGGAAACTATGACACTGTCCCACCTATCCTCCTCTCCTGTATCTTGCATAATATTTACCTCCTTAAGTGCACCCTATTTTTTGTCCAACTATGTCTCTATTGGTTTAGGAAGATAAGGGTAGTATTTTTGCCCTTAGATTTCAGCTTCGTGGAAAACATAATACTCCCTGAATCTCTGTTTTCCTTAATTTCTTTCATCCTTATTTGGTTGTGCAGATCATTACCCACCCATCCCTAACCAATATCATATGAGGAATAACCCCCAAAAGTATCGTCCTCAGAGGGGTAGTTGGAGATGCCTATAAGATCTCCCTCATTACACTGACTTTCAAATCTATTGATTATGTTGAGGTTGGAAAAAATTCCACGTAAATTTTCTCCCTGACTAGTAACCAAATGCCTACCTACCAAAATTGCAGGATCCTCCCACTCTTGTACGTCCTTGTAATTCCCCTTTCCAGATAAATGTATCCCCCTATCATGGATTTCTCTTTCACTAGTATGCACTTCCACGCATCCAATCATGGTTTTAAGATAGCTTCCCTTTGGAAGCAGGTTCAAAAGCTCTCATAGAGGCCCCCAAATCCATATAATGAGACTTTATCAGTTTCGAAGGATCCTCAACCACCACATAGAGCTGAGAAGCCCATCAAATTACTCGATTCTAGGAGGGCTCTCCAAATCTCTCCACAATCTTTTAGTTATCTGTTCTACACTAGTTTTTGGTGGATTACTATTTACTGGTATTTGAAACATGGCTTCCACCAATCGCACTTGCACCTCTGCCTTGTTGGTCCCCGACCCAGAACCATCTAAATCATCTCTTGAACCTGAACCATCCCTAACATAGAGTAAACCGTTATCGACAGGGGGATCACCCTATACCATGTCTGTCTGGACCATGAGAGTGCCTCCCTGTTGCCTCTCCCTATTCCTGCATATCTCCAGACTATGCCCAAGAAACATGCATAGTGAATAATAATTGAACCTTCATTCAAAGATGGAATTAATCTTATTTATAAATTCCTCTACCACTAAAATCTAGAAGGCTTAAAAAGTGATTTAGATACATCAACCTTGACACACACCCTCAGAGTGATCGGGTTACAAAACACACTGGTCTGATTATCAGTACACAGGAACCACCCAACCAGATTTCGGAGTAAATGAAGAATCAAGGGATTTTGAAATGGAAGAAGAAGTTCAAGAAAATATACCCAAATCGTCAGATTTGTAGGGTCTATTTTAATATGGACATAAAATGACCATCCTAAGATAAGAAATCATGAAAGCTCCCATGATCGAGGCACGCTCGACCAAGCGATAATAAGGATATCTTGCGTGGTGAACTGAATCATAAAACTCCAGGAGTCGGGGAGGCTGACAATAGAAAAATCTGGGAAAAACCATTTTTCAAAAATTATGTGATCAAAATTATCCACCAACGGTAGAAGTTTCATGAAACTTGAAATTAGGTCCAGCTCGAGTAGGTAAAAAGCCTCCATGAATTCCAGATTCGAGATCGGAAGAAGTGCGATACAATCGACGCATTTAGGGAATTTCAGACTAATGAAAATCTTTGAGAAGGAATGAATACAATTAGGGTTTGAAAAGGGAGTGGAAGGAGTAGCTAGAGCATCAAGGAGATGCAGCATGGGACCCTCCTCCGTCGACAGGGGAGGGGCCAGAGTAAGGCTCATCGCCGCCTATGGCATAGAATAGCCTCTTGAGGAATCAAATAGGCATAAAAATACCCTCATTGTCCACCACATATTAGGATGTGTCATCTTATATGTCCATATTTTTAGTCAAATACTTTCTTATAAAGTACTTTCTTCTCATTTTGACCATCCTACAGAGTGATGTTTTCTGCCTAGTTCCAAATCTTTTCCTTTCCAACACTATCTGTCTATAGAGTACCATCTCAAAGATAACTGATTGCATGCTCCATCCATCCATGGGTAGTCATTTGTTCATCAATCTATGGAGAAGTGATGACCAGATTTATCCCCCATATTACATAAGATGAATGTTGCGTCCATTATTCAATATGTAATATGGAATTTTTCTTCATCCTGATGAAGTTCTTTGAGGATAGTGGGTGCATTAGCTAGTGTGCCAGCATGAGCATTCTATGATTGGGGGAACATAATGAAATGTGGTATCAAAAGGGAATTCTTCCATAATTTCCCTTATGTAACTAGTATGGGGGACGATTCTTCCTTTTAGATGGAATATTCTCCATTGACTTGATATTCCACTAATTGTGAGTATTCATTGATATTCTGGTTGGGTATGTATAGTTTTCGGAATACTTACAATCCATTGATTAGGGCTTGGTACTTGGACCCATTATTTTTGTAGTCTTCAGACAATAAGAATGATTAGGGAAAAACAACTTTTTCTTGAGAGAAAAATAAAATCCCTTTTCCAACAAATTTGATCTTCAGGTTTTCCATTATTGTGCCAAAATGACTCTAAAAGGTGACATCAAAGTACATTTAACTTGTCATATGAGTTTCATGGGTAAAAAAACCACTTCAAATTGGAGGAAATATTCTTTTGGTGTATTTTTCGGAGCATGATGTGTTTCAAGGAAATCAGCTATGGTATGCCCTTTCTCTTAATTATATGATATGGAATAAATGTTATATTTCTGCAAGACGACAACCCATAAAGCCAAGAATCCATTCAACATCGGGAGTCCAAGGATGTACTTGAGTGGGTGAATATGAGAGTCCATGTGGAATTCATGGTACTGCGAGTAATTCCACATCATTTTCACTACAATGATGAGTGAAAAAAAATTATTTTCAAAATCATAATATCTAGTATCTATACCAAGAATGGTATAGATGTGGTAGTAGAAACAAATATCACTTTCTGAATCATTTTTTTATGTGAGGAGGGTGCCTAATTAAAATTCCACGATGCCCGAATAATAGATGTATAGCCTCCTTTCCACTTGAGGAATCCAAACTAGTGGGTGAACCAGGTTCTGAATGAGACTTCAGAAGGATTTTTAAGATTCATCAACACATGTTTATGTGATTCCCTTCTTCATTAGACAAGTTAATGGGAGATATTTTTCGACTAGGATGGATATGAATCGCCGAATATAGATGTGTTGAACTTGGATTCCCCTTAGTTATTTGAGATTTCTAGGGGTGAAATTTCTAAAATCACAGAAGTATTCTCTAATAAAACCTCAATATTGTGGTGGAATACCACAAATCCATGGAACATTCTTGATGTTACCCCAAAAGAACACTTCAACAGATTTTTCAGTAGACTATGTTTTCACATATTTTAAAAAAAATAATTTTAGATCTGTGATGTGATCACACTACTGTTTGGATTTTACAACATGGTCATCAATATAACATTCAGATATCCTTCCCAATAAAGTCTTTACGATGGGACACATGGTGTGATGGTTTATGGTTTTAGAATAATTCAATCCAAAGTAATTGAAATTATAGTAGAAGATCCATTTATGTTCCCTAAATTTAGTGGATTCTTTTTTCCTTTATGGTAATTTTGACCTGATGGTGCCCTAAGAACCCATTCATGAAGGAGAGGTCCTGGAAGCCAATAGTGGCATCGATCAAGAGTTTTGTGTTTGGAAATGGGAAATCATCCTTTGATGAATTCAGAATAAGTTTCCTGAAATTAATGCATACCCTCATCTTCCCATTCTACTTCTAGATAGGGATGATATTGGCAAGACAAAATGGGTATTTCAATTATCTTAAAATGATAACATTGATCAATTTGTAGGCATCGACCTCTTCATTTGTATCATGAGAGAGGTTAATTCTCCTGCCTCTCTATTTAATGCCTTGATTCCCATCAGGCAGTTCATGGTGGTGCGTAGAAATATCTGGGTTCAGTTTGGGAATTTTTTTGTAGTTCCCAATGAACACATATAAATGTTTCCTTATAAATTCGTTCTATATATCATTCTCTTAGAAAGACATAATGGAACTAATCAGATTAAGTTGTGATTCTTATTATATTCCCATATTTATATTCCCGAGATCATCAATGGTGGTGGAGACAACTTTATCAACTGCTGGAGGGAATTTTTTGAGATCATCTTCATCCCATTATATTTTTGAGTTTGTGGAGACATTTTTATGTGAATATAGAAATACGAGGCCTCTCTATTAGTATCAAGGTGATGGGGACAATTAGTAGAGACATCAACATCCCATTATATCTTATTAATTGTAGAGGTGATCCTAGATCTGATCATTGTCACTGATGAAAGAAGAGGAATGAAACTCTAGTATTAGATCTACATCATCGACCATGTTTAATGGGAGAACCTAATCATCATAGAACATGATTTAGGGATACACAGGTGTGGACCATAATCCAATGGGAGCTGCAACCTATATATCATCATCCACCATTGGTTTCTTACCTCCCTTATTATTGAAATCGTCTTCATCATATGTGGCTCTACATGTCTCGAAGGGGGAACCATCACTATTTAGTATATTGAATTATCCATTTATGTGGTACTTCATACATTGAATGAATGTTGATGTTACCGCTAGGTGACTATGGAGTTAGGGCCTTACTTCAATGACATTATACACATTGTCTTGCTGGATTACCATAAACTAACCATCTAACATGAAATACCTAAACTGGGCTTCGATAATCATCTTCCCAAACGTTATTTTCTCACTCTTATCATATCCTTGTATGGTTATCATAGTAGTATCCAATTACACTTCACCATATCCCAAATTTCTTCGGATCCGGACTGGGATATGATTGATCCTAGAACCATTGTCAATTAGAGACCTCTAGATGTGGACATTATTGAGTCTTCCCAATAGAAATAGAGATATTTTGTGCCCTCGAATGGACAATTCTTTATCTTGATCAGTGAATGAGATGGCGATGTTACACAATAATTTTGTTGTATTGAATTGATAGACCATGACTATAGTGGCTTCATTCCCAAACTCTTGTATTCTCCAGATGGCATCAAAAAGTGACTCTCTATGTTATTTTTAATGATAGAGCATATTAAGGATTTATATCTTGGATGGGACTACCACCATCTATTTTAGAATGTCATATTTTTGTGCTAGAGGCCATCACTCCATAAATGGGGTTTATCAGGGATGTGCAGATGAGGAGCTGAGTCATTTGGGATTGATGAACCTATTTATTATATTAAGGTTGAGGGAGTATATATTGTTAGAGGTGTAGGTGGCATTGACCTTCCCCATTTCATGGGTTGATCGGATTGGCCCCCCTCAAAGCATCCATCCAAGAAAAATCTAATGCATGTGACAACAGGAGGGATCCAAGGCACCTCATTATTTTCATTGAGGCTACTAGAGTTCTTTTCTACCAGAATCAGTTTCATATTTTTCTTTTTTATAGCAGATATAACTAGAATATTCAGTCTGACACCATTTGCATTGTCCCTAATATCCTTGGCTCCAACGCATGCGGCCTATTGTTCCCTAGTTGTATGTGAGAAAACTATCCCCCAAGGAAACTCATCGTCAGATAAGGGTTCTGACAAGTGGATCATGTTGAAACAAAAAAATATTAGTTCTTTATTTAATAAGGGGTCACTTTGGTGGGGGAACTACCCTTATTTCGAATGTTGTAGGGACGAAGTCGGGGAGAGTTAATGCTTGTTTTTTAGAAGAATATGAATCATACTATTCATTTGATTCACGAATCTAGTGGTCACACCCACCATCATGTGGAACATTTGGTGTCTCCTTATTGGGAGGTAGAGCTATTACATTTTTATAAAAATTTTCATTTAGAGTGGAATTTGCTCAATGAAATGTATTTTGGGTCATCCCTTTGAAAATTTTTCATTCATGTTTTGCTATGAAGTTTTTCCAATCACTATCTTCCTTTGGATGGAACACAGTAATGTAATCCACCCTCTCTAGGTAGTTATTTGACACCACTTTTTTGGAATCAATCATTCCATGATGAACATATATCTAAACAAACTAGTTCTGGAAATTATGACACAACCGTCAATGGAAATGGAAATAATTAGGATTTTTGGTGGGGTTATCCCCATGGAGCGTCCGGGGTTGTGGAATCATGAGAATGTTACTGCCCATAGATGATAAGAAATAACTAGGGGAATGATCATTTTAATAGGATTACATCTTATTCATCAATTCATCAAATCGTGGATTACCCTAATCTATCTGTTCTTCTGGACGAGGGAGATTCTAGGGTTGTATCCAGTCGATAGGATGTGCTAGGTGGTTTAGGTCCTAGATAGGTATTTGGATAGGCACATCTATCGTCTTAAGATTGATTGCTACAGATTCTGCTCTACCTGTCCTTTTTCCCTGCACTGCCAGCATGAGTCGAGACTTGTATTGGGATCGTTGAATACCCTCTTCATGACATAGTTCCATTTCAATGGACACACTGCACCCGCATGGATATTTCATGGGGTTTAGTGGTGTTAGCAACTCATCCCTGATATTTTTAGAATAGAGTTATAGTAGATCCTCTTATGAGTGTAGGATTATATTAGAATTAGTAAAACCCATCCACATTTTTATGAAATTAGTCACACAATCAATTTTTTTTGTAGTTCATCAGGTTGAAAATTATAAATTTCCACTGTTCTGAACTGAATTGATAAAGGAATTGATGAATAATGACATCCAAATGAGTAATAGATCCCCCTGGAAAACATTTCTACCAAATAAATTATGTCCCTATCATATTTATTTTGAAACAACTCAGTTTTGTTGCCTCATGTTCATCTCAAGGGACCGTCATCATCCCACATTAGTACAATAAGTGTGTGAGATATTGTCTAGGATCAACCTCACCTTAAATGATAGAAAAGATAAGGTTTATGAAGATGTAAGGGAGAGGAGTATTATCCACTCATTTGGAGTATGAATTCATTTTAGGCTACATAGGTTCACATCACCCTTCCATGGATTCTATTTGAGTTGACGGGGATTCAATGAAGGTAAGAATATTTGAGGGAACTGGTTCCTATGTTGCCTCCCATCCATTGGGAGTGGATGGGGGCTGATTAAGTGGTTCCTCTTTTTATCTCTCACTGATCTACAATTCATCACATCACTTATTGATTACCCTAGTGAGGGAGAGGCTGCCACCACATCAAAGGTATGCCCTGATCATTTCCGGCATCTTCATTTATGTAGAATGGCTGCCTAGATCCATATATAGACAAATACTCTATTATTTATCTTATTGTTTGTTTTAATATGGGAGGGAGAACATTCACCTTTAGCTAGGGACGATTTCCAGTAGTAATATTTCTCTTGGGTAGGTCCTTGTTGAGTTGCCATAGATTTGTATTTCACTCTCATATTGTGAAAACTATTATTCCATGTATGGAAACTGATATGTAGTTGCATATTTTCCCTTATCTTTGATATTATTCTTCTGAGGAAGTGGGAACTCATTATTCATTGGTTCCAAATTCTAATTCCTTCATTGTTTCATGTTGCACACAACCTCATATGGGGTGTCTAGATCACCCTCTTCAATGGGTATATTTTCCATGTTGTGGACATCTACATCCACATCATGATTGATATATTCCATGATGAAAATGTTGAAATTCATAGAGGTATATTGGGTAATGGTGGTCATTACATTCCTTCCCACAAAACTAGATCATCCTATATAGCTTTCATCAAGGTCATTATTCGAACGCTGGGACATATTGGGACATTTTTTCTTGCAACGCCGATAGGGTCTGATATCATTTTCAATATGGTCCTCCCATATTGGCCTATGAACAGTGAATTTGAGGGAGTTTTCCATAATGAATTTTGAGCGAGCCCCATCCAACAGAGGTTTGTCCTGGAGTGGGAGGAATATGAGAGATGTCGACCAGTGATTTCTTCCTCCAAACCCAGAGAAGAATTATTTTCTATGTGGTGATGATGATGATGAAAATATCCCCATACCTACTAGGGGGGGGGGGTTATTTGGGGCCACCAATGGTATTGACTGGTCCTATTACTAAGGATCCAATGGCTCTAGTGATGGAATTGATGATTCCATGGATGTAAATGATGATATAGTCACCGAAAAGAAAGTGAGTGGGGATAATTTGGAATCACTACTGATGTCTACAAGGACCTATTAGGGGAAAATTAACCTGTTCATGTTGATTTAGAAATACATTCCCCTACCAAGTGGGCTGGGGTTCACCTACGGCTACCGAGGGTATGTCCTTAATCCTCTCAAGAACAGAAGATCCATGGGGGGAGGGTGGTGGTAGAAATTAATCTATCCCAGGGGGATAATTCCACCCCTCGATGGCTTCTATGAATGATAATATTGATGTTTCTGTGATGTGGCACAACTGTTTTCATGTCGGGGTTGGGTGTGATGATAACCCATGGTGAGAACCATTCCTCATGGGAAGTTGATTGGGTGATCTAATATTCAATTATTTAGTGTGGAATATACTCTTATTTACATGAGGGGTTTGGTTTTAAATCATATTGGCTATCCTCTCTCCCTGTATGTGGTGTTTCGACACTGTTGGTGTGGGGGTCATTCTGTTTAAATGACCAACTAGACCAAGCATTACCTAGTCCCCTAATTTATCTGAAGGCTATAACATTGTTGGATGCTGTATCTGAGGGATTATGATATTCCAGGGGGTGTCATTTTGTAACACTTCATACATTCCCCATCACAGAATATGGATGCATTTCATGGCTTCAATGATCTATTTTGGAAGCGTCACAATGCAATGTAGGCAACCGTGTTGTAAATTTGTGATGTTCTTTTCAATTTTTTAATCCTAGTCATTGGGGATAACAGCTAGGTCAAGTTGATAATAGAGTGTCTTGATTGTTTAATGGTGATAATTGTATCCCATATAAGTGAGGTTTTGATCCGTCACTCACTTTCATTTAGTCCACATATTTTGGCGTAGGTAAGGAATACACTCATTTTCTAGATCACATGGTTTCTCACAGATAGAAATAGAGAGGGAACAAAACATGATGGGGAGGTTTTTTCCAGCTAACATCCCTGATAAATATATGTCATCATCATACTACACAGACATACATGCCTCCATCTGGTCAGACCACATAATATGGACATGATGGCCGCCTGCTTACGGGAATGGGTTGTTTTGGGAAGTTGAGGGGAAACCATATACAGTTGACCCCAGTGTTTCGATCACCTCTATATACGAAGGTGTCAGTTTTTTGTTATCTTCATTATACATATGGGTTTGGTCAAAGTGAGGATTGATTTTCCCATTGGGATATATATCCATAGGGAGGTTGACTATGGCAGTTTTTTGGAGTAGAGTCCCTACGATCCATCTCCAAACTACCACAATGAGCAATATCGTGAAAATTAATTCCTTCTACTTCGGCTTTTATTGGATTGTCAATGGATGATTGTGGTTTGATTATGTGTGTCGAAAAACTTCAAAGAAATGAAATTAATAAGATTAGAAATATGTGACATGTTATGTGTTGTGGTTGGAGTATGATGACCTAGACATTAGAATTGTGCATGAATAGTATGTTACCTTGTGAGAGTTTCTAGAACATGTATATTACTATCTAGTGTTTTGGGTGTATGATCCCACTAATGAGAAGTTGTTGGAACATGTCAATAAGTTATCACATTATTGAAATAGATATGATCTAGTCCTCAGGAATTTTTCATTATAACATTGTGAGACTCAGTCAGGACCAGGTTATGAACCTAATCTTGGGCCTTTGGGAGACGCAATTGGTCTTTCATTTCTAGAGTTTGAGCCTATCCTGAGTAATGTTCCTCTCTCTCTTGGCGAGGTTTGGTTGGAATAAGAACGTGCCCTTTATTTTAATATGAATTCCTCATCATATTACAAAACTGACCACCAGAATATGAGAAGAAATATGAGCCTCGTCATATATATCCCTAGAATGATGGTGATGCAGTCGTTTGTTGGCGGAAGTAGGAATATGAGTCGTTCATTCATGCCTTATTGGTGTATGCCAGGATGATCCATAGGCATGAATATGATCTTTTCCCAAGGCAAGTTTCATTATCACATGGGTAGCTGTTTCCGATGCTTTCGTCGGGGCGCACCCATCCGTCCGTCCACAGAGGAGGACACGCTGCGCTTGTTGCCCCGCGTTCCCACTTTCCAAAGGTAGGCGACATTCGCTCCTTCTTTAGGGACGTTTTCTCCATGATCGAAACAGGATGATGGGATATCGGTTCTTCCTTCCATGGATACTTCCTCAGAACTCATCACCTAGTCCGGGTCTCCCTCATAGATTTAATACGTTGTTCGTGAATCTCATTCTCGGTGCCATATCTTCATAGATGCCAGTTAATTACAGTACTTCCATCAAGACTTTCCATAGGGTCTTGACATGGTATCGACCTTCGGTCGGAGTAGACGACAACATCAGGCATGTCCGGGCATCTCTGGGTGCGTAGACATTAGGGAACCTGTATTCTTCCTCATGAGAGGGTATCTCAAGTGCGCATAACCCAGGGCATGTATCTGAGGTTTTCCTCATCTTCCTGTGTTTAACACAGGGTATGTTTCAAGATTAACGTCTAGCAGAGACGGTTACACCAAAGGCGTGTCTTCCGAGGTTTTCCTCAGGCATCTCATGTTTATCACGAGGTAGGCTGTGAGTTTAATGTCTTGTGGAGATGAAATAAGGGTGATCAGAACGTCCCATAGAGACTGATCTATGGTGGTGTTCCCCGTAGAGGGGAGATGTCACACCGTAATGGCTGATCGGAACACCACTGAGGGCGGATCATGGGAAGTGCACCCCAGGATGGGGTACATTACCATTGGTTGGGATTGAACCTCTTGGAGGTTTCTTATGTACCCTGTGTAGAGGACAGGGATCAAAAGCCACGTAGCTCAAAAGGGTGATGAATCGGGGTGTACACAGAGGACAACAAACCAGAGATATGATGGGACTTACATGTGGAAAGTGGACCATGCGCCACTAGGAGCAGTGAGGAGGTGGACGGCATGATCCCACCGGGATGTGGAGGCCCGGGTGAGAATCAGGATGGGTGATGGATGGATGAATGAAGTCGAGGTGGAATGAAATGGGACCATCACAGGGGCGACAGTGAAGTTGGTCTTGAGCCCTGAAGAGGCTTCCTACGAATCCCCGTGGCAGGGAATCAAAGTCCACGTAGTTCGGGATGGTGCCGGTGAACCGACATGAAGGTGGACCTTGGCCTGATGGATGTCGTCAGCGAACCAACGTGAAGGTGGACCTTGGTCCGATGCGTCAGCGAACCGACGTGAAGGTGGACCTTAGTCCGATGGGCATAGTCAGTGAATCGACGTGAAGGTGGACCTTGGTCTGATGGGCATTGTCAGCTTACCGACTTGAAGGTGGACCTTGCTCCGATGAGAGATGGGCTTGACCCTTGGGGAGGCTTCCTACGTACCATGCCTTGACATGGATCAAATACCTCATAGTTCAAAGGGTTTAATCAGTGAACCGACGTGAAAGTAGACCCGGGGGTCCACTAGTGCTGGGATTTAACCTTGGGAAGGTTTCCTACGTACCATGCCTCGACATGGATCAAAGTCCTCGTAGTTCAAATAATTGATGGAATACAGTTTAACATCATGCGGGATGGTAGTGAACCCTGACGTGAATAAACGATGGGCGGTGGGCTTGAACCTCGTGGAGGCTTCCTACGTACCATGCCTTGACATGGATCAAAGTCCCCGTAGTTCGGATTGGAGGGTGTCGGCGAACCGATGTGAAGAAGGAGGGACCTTGGTCCAAAGGGGGATGGGCTTTAACCACATAGAGGCTTCCTACGTACCATGCCTTGGCATGATTCAAAGTCCTCGCAGTTCGGGTGGTGACAACGGCTTTCCGTCGGACTGGAATGCAGTTTAACGTCATGCTGATCGAAGGTATAACTCGACGTGAATTGGATGACAGGTGGGATTGAACCTCGTGGAGGCTTCCTACTTACCATTCCTTGACACGGATCAAAGAACTCGTAGTTCAAATGGGTGTACAGTTTAATGTCATGTGGGACAAGGATGCATACAGTTTTAACGTCAAGCTGGATGAGGGCATGTAGTTTAACGTCATGCTGGATGAGGGTATACAGTTTAATGTCATGCTGGACGAAGGAATTGTCATGGCCAATGCCAAAACTAAGCCCACGTGAGTCATGCTCGGTGTGAGAAACAAGAGGCAGCAAGGACCTGACGATCACGCCGCGAAGGGTGCGTCCTTGTGAAGCGAAGAGGGGATTACGCATTAGGCGGCCCACGCAGTTGGGACTTACTCCCGGATGGAGGCCTGAAGAAAAGGTTGACGATGATTTCAGGCTTGATCCTTGAAGAGGCTTCCTACGTATCCCCGTGGAAGGGAATCAAATTACATGTAGTTCTTCTGATGATGGCTTACCGCCGATTGGGGGTTTCAACGGCTTACCGCTGGATTGGGTGTGAACGGATTACCGCTAAATGGGGTTGCAACGACTTACCTCTGGAAGAGGATATCAATGGCTTACCGCTGAATAAGGATGTCAACGGCTTACCGCTGCATAGGGTCACAATGGCTTACCACTGATTGGGATCACAACAGTGGATGGGGCTTACGCGAGGAAGCTACCCGGATGCTGCTAAGGAGCGGAAATCGTGGATGGGGCTTATGCAAGGAGCTGCCCGGGTGACACAATGGACCAGCAAAGGCGAATGGGGATTATTCTAGGAAGCTGCCCGGGAGCCGCTATGGAGTGGCAACGGTGAATGGGGCTTATGCAAGGAGCTGCCCGCGTGCTGCTAAGGAGCGGCAACAGTGAATGGGGCTTATGTAAAGAGCTTCCCGGGTGCTGCTAAGGAGCGACAACGGTGAATGGGGATTATTCGAGGAAGTTGATCGGGTGTCTTCCTCATGTCTGGGCATGAGGGCATCCTAACTCACTGGTGAATTGATGCCCTCACCTATGCACTGGTGCATAAGAGGGGTAATGCCAAGGGAAGTTGGAATCATTCCACTTTGTCATGGCATTGAGCATCTTATTCTTGGAGCATAAGGCATCTCCTGTTTGGAACAAGAGGCATCCTACTTTAGGAACATAGGGCATACTACGGTTTAGAGTCTTGTAGGTAGGACTGTTGGCATCTCATGCTAGGAGAATGAGGCATCTCCCATATAGGGGAAGATCCATCAAATCATTTGTTAGATAGGGAGTACTATAGTTTGTAGTCATGTAGATATGACTGTTGGAATCTTATTCTTAGAGCACAAGGCATCTCCTATTTAGAACAAGAGGCATCATACGTTAGGAACATATGGATTGCTACAGTTTAGAGTCATGTAGATAAGACTATTGGAATCTCATGCTAGAAGCATGAGGCATCCCTTATTTGGAGAAAAAGACATCCTATCATTTGTTAGATAGGGAGTACTACAGTCTAAAGTCATATAGATAGCACTATTGGGCAGAAGATGCCTAGAAATGGTTGGTGTTGGGGCTTACGCAAGGGGCGGCCCCATCTGGTTCGACCTGGAATAGGAGCCAAGTGATTGGGTTTGGAGGAGTTACCTGAGGAATGGTTCGTCTCAAGGTACTCGGGGAATTGGTAATGAGAATCTCAACTCACGACATGAGAATGAAACCAAGTGGAATATATCGCCTCAAGGCATTTCATGGTGTGTGGAAGAGTATCTCAAATCATGATGTTCCATAGGTGGATGGTGGGAGTGCATAAGGGCGCAATGGAAAATCTCAGCATCCCGGCCCGAATAGTTTGTGGTGCGACTCTCCATTTTTCATGGGATTCTGTGAGGGTTGCGAAGGGACCAGGCCGGAGGGCCGTGACCGAATGCCGGCACTGACCCTGAGTGGGGGTGCGGGGGCGCAGGCCCCGTGGTATGGACTGGTGGGCATGAAGGTAGGATCCTCGCAAAGGATAGGTCTTCGTGAAGTAGCTTCGCGGAGCATGGCCTCGCGGAGCAATGGTCTCTCGCAGAGTAAAGGGCT
Organism: Viscum album; assembly: GCA_963277665.1. Taxonomy (NCBI): domain Eukaryota; kingdom Viridiplantae; phylum Streptophyta; class Magnoliopsida; order Santalales; family Viscaceae; genus Viscum; species Viscum album. The sequence continues at coordinate 522,651,996 of OY728141.1, forward strand.
CTCGCGGAGCAAAGGGCTCTCGCGGAGAAACGGACTCTCGCGGAGCAAAGGCCTCTCGTGGAGAAAAGGACTATTGCTGAGAAAAGGGCTCTCGCGAAGCTTGGTCTCGCGGAGCAGCATCGCGGAGCATAGGCTCGCGGAGCATGGACTCACGGAGCCTCGGCTCACGAAGCAACAACGCGGAGGAAGCTGCTCACGGAGCATGGCTTCGCAGAGCCGCAATGCGGAGCTCCGCTTGGCCGCCCAAGGGGCTAAGTGGCTGTGGCCGTCCGTCCGGAGAAGGGGGGTGAGCTGGGTATTTATAGGCAAGGGGCGCCGTGAAGCAGAACTCCCGCGCCTCCTCAGGTGATTCGCGGCGCGCTCGCGAACGTCAAATTCGTTCGCGGAGAGGTACCGCCTCCGGAGCTTCGCGCCGGGCTTGCGAACGTCAAATGCGTTCTCGGAGAGTTACCACCTCTAGAGATTCATGGTGGGTCTTCGCAGCGCATCGTGAATGTCCAACAGGTTCGCAGAGCTTCCTGCCTCATTGCTTCGCGGCGACGGTCAGCGATCACGGAGGGGGCTTCGCGAATGGGCTTTGCGAACCAGATTTCCAGCCAAACATCAAACGTCCATAACTCCTAATCCGTAACTCCGTTCGGGCCCTACGACCTACCAAATCGAATCATGCGAAATGGACTACGATATTGGATCATGTATGGAGGCATTTTGAACATTTTGGGGACGCATTTTCCCGGTTCTATAGTAGCCTTGGTCAGAATAGGGATATATGTATGATCCTTTACCTTTGGAGTATGATTATGGAATGCTTTGATAGGAATATGATCTAGAAGAGACACATGTACCCATATCACATGGTGATCACTGACTGGAAAAATAATATGAACATAATCCTGGGCCTTTGGAATATTCTGCTAGACTTTTTAAATATGTTTGTTCCTCTATTCTATGGAATATGTTTCTCTCACCTAGTAAATCCCAGTTGGAATGGGAGTATAATATCGGTTGGATGCATCACCCTTTATTGGAATATGATAAAAACATTCTTCAGAAAGAGAATTAATTTGTGTGTTATCCAGTATAACCACTTGTTTTTATTGACAGAATTGTTTTTTTCTTAACTTTTGGGATAGACGTATACACCTATCCATTTATCTGCAACATCACCATAATATTTTTTAGGAGCTATTTAGTTATTGCTAAAATATATTGGAAATTTAAAAAAATTGTGTTCATGCATGAAAGCCAACTCATTTTAATTCTCAATTACTTTTTTGTAGCTATGTTTAATGTAAGTAGGACTATGCGCCCACTTATTTCCTCCATGGGCCATCAGAGTATACCGACAGACATCATTCATGGGGGTAGGGATACAAACCTCACCCATGCTTTCATTGGGAATACTACCAAAAACATATTCCGAGTTTGTAGGGATATGAGCCTACATAATGGTTCCTTCTAGAATATTCGAGTAGACATCATCAGTAAGGGAGAGGATATGATCCCCCTCTTAGGTATCCAATGGCTGCCTCCTTAGGTGTGTCTTTCACATTGCCCATAAATGTTTATCAGAGGTAACTGTGTGTCAGATGGTACCCTCAATAGATGACTGATGGGTACTGGTGGTATACAATTGTTGATGATGATTGGTAGGTTACCTCCTTGGTGTTAGTTGAACCGAAAGGGATACATATTGTGATTCCTATTACATCATCATTAGATATAAAAGGTGGAAGTTGTTGCACTATTTGGATAAACACCTGAATTAGTTGGTTGTAGTGATGAGGGATACTGGATTCGAAACCACTTTTACTGGAAAATGTTGGTTTTCCGACTTTCTTTCTTAGATAATATCAAAAATTCATCCATGGATGGTATTATATAATAACATTAGTACTTGTAGACCATTATACTCACCTCCTACCATTGGAGTTATCGACAAGGAAAGATAATTTTATGACCTGTAGGGGTCGTATAAGTTGACGTGTTACGAGAGAGAATTTTTGATAATGAATGTATTCCATAGTGTTGGGATTTTATTAATGAAATTAGTATTTTCAATCATGTATACAATATTAATCACAGTTACTAATATGTGATTTATCATAAGAATGTAAATTCTCAATCAGATATTCATTGTTATCACAATTCTCTTATATTACCTTTTTGGTTATTCTGTTAATGTGGACTTGTCTATGTGAGGATAAACTAAAAAGAATATCAATTTCTATTAGTCTCGATTATTATATTGAATATATGGTTTTCAATAGAATATGGACTAAGAGATTCACATTGATCCAGTCAGTTTTGTTTTCCTATAGGAAGTAAGAAACATAGATCGACGAATTATAACCCATAAATTTGTTATTTCATAGTTTCACATTTGGCTCACCATTTTTGTTTCATTGGGTTCTAAAAAGGATCATGTGATGGGTTCCCCTAGATGGTTTTATTGATAGATGTTGTAAGGCCTCACTCAATTGCACGCATCAAGTTTTCCCTCTTTTTTTTCTTCCCTCAAAACTCCTTATGGTTCCCTGATCCATAGCTAGGTAGAGAAATGATTTCCAAAGACCGTTTATCATCTAGATTATCAAGCCCAGTGACTCTTGGGGCTTGCATTGGTTGAGAGGATGGGAGTTCGGACTCATCAAACCCTTTTTGGGGGAATTATTTCCCACTTTGGGGGTCTCTAATTGATATAAGATATGTTCATAAATCACTTATTGTCCCAATAATGGACCAGTTACCCTAAAAAATTACTATAGGGTAAATTTCATTCATTTTCCAATGATTGAAATATCTCTAGTGAATTAATCTATATATATTTTTGGTTCTTCATCATTTTCTAGTAATGTTAATATTCTTATATACTGAAGTCATATAACAATGTTTTGTGCAATTTGATACCATGTGAGGAGGCAGTTAATATTCCATGGAGGTGATCGATCCATTATGTGGAATCCTACGTATCATGGTAATTATAGGTATCAAAACCCATTCACTTCATCAATACCATGCATTTAGTGTTATGTGGAGTGGATGTTTTTCGGGTACATAGTCAACACAAATTGGAGATCAAACCCCGAGGGGAGGGGTCTATAAATCATGAGTTTGGAAAGAATTATAGTTTCCATTGTTCATTATTTCTGGGTTTTAATATCGATGTTACCACTGTCATTGAAGATTCTCATGGTGAAAATGAATTGATTATCACAACTCCCTAAGATCATGTGATCCATGCTCAGTGTGAGAAATAAAGGATTGTTAATGATCATTTCATTTATCATGATGTGGGACCTATGCAATAGGACTCCCAGGAGGTGATTTATTATGGTACTCAGGTCTTGGAGGAACATCATAAATATCATGATTATTGTAGGAATCAAGGTCATCGTATTTTAGTTGATGTTGGATCTTACACACTAAGGCTTCCCTATACAATTTTGGAGGTGTATGATATATATTTAATGATCATTGAAACTACCCAAGCCAACATGATTCATGATTATTTAAAATTATCATTTTTATTGGTTTGAAAAACAAAATTAACATATGATCATCATGGTGGTATAAAGTTATACAATCCCAAAACATGATTGACAACAAACTTCATTCCCTCACGAGGAAAAGACCCCATATTAAATAAAGAAATCATTATGCAATCTGAATTTTCCACAGATTCCAAAATCACAGCCTCCATATTTCCCACCCACCATGTGTGAGATCTCTCCGTGTGAATCCCCAAGAGCAGTTTTCATCTCCTAAAAGTATATGTAATATTCTAGGGAACCCAACCTTTTCCCAGCTATTCTTTTCACAATATCATGGTGTCTGTATCCACCCTCATCAATGGAATCTACATATGAGTACACATTTCTAGACTTATAGCCTAGGCCTAGGCCTCCTCACAGAGAGTGTCGCCTCTCCCCAACGCACCTGTGAACGCTGTAAGCATAGACCCCATATGTTCTATCCTCACACCTCCCCCACACATCTCCTCCCTGATCAGTGGCCTGCCCGTGTTGAGTTTGAGCCTCTAGATATGAGGGCTCTACCTAACCCATCGTCCCTGCCTTGAGATGCTGGCCTGATGATCAGTGGATAGATTTGAGATGATGGATCTCACAGATGACGCATAATGACAATTGGGGCATAGTCTGATAAAATCCAAAAAATAGTTTTTCATTTTGAAAATAATTCCGACCTTAGATCCGTAAATATTGTTGTGGAGACTGTCATTTCTTTCCATCCAAATTTTCCATCACGCTGTATGTAGAATTATTGTCCTAGCTTTTCTCTCATCCCCATGATTCACAATGCCTCTATACCATGAACTATGGATGTTACCCTGTTCCGCATCATACCCGTGTTCTATATCAATTACATTGTTGTGAATAAAGGACTTAGAAGATGAAATTTCCCTTACCGATTAATATGAAACCCAATATTCAAGAGTAGTGGCTTACATATCTAGAATATAGATGGAATTATATTTTTCACAGTTCCCTTGATGTTGGGGCTTACACACCATAGTTTCCCTATACCATATTGGATGTTTATGATGATGATTTCATGATCATTACAATTCTATATACCCATTTGGTCCACACACATTGTGAGAATAAAGGGATAACAAGAGATCAATGCCATTACTTCGAATAAGGGATATAGATTCCAGGATTTCCCTTTTGATTAATTTGGAATGGAAACATCAAAAGAGGTGGCCAACATATCTTAAATATGATAGGAATCAAATTCTTTGTAGTTCCCTGTATTTCATGGCATACACACTTAGGTGTCCTTACTGGGTGAGTCATACACAATGATGAAAAATAATGTTATCATTTCCTATAATTCCTTGTTGATCTATAAAACCTGTTTGGAGGGTGTCACATAACCTTGAAAAAGTTTATGGGGGACATTTCAAGATCAAGATATTTTCATCCAAAGGCCATCACATGTTCTGGATGATATGGTTGTAGGGTGTCTGTTGTTCATGTTAACATGCCCTAATGTCATTTTATAGAGTTAAAACGACACATTAGGATGGTGGCACAAGAGTTAGTATGAAAATTCTATGAGGATGTCTTGTATCCTGGATAAAATCTATTGAAGGCATAATTAGACCTGGTTGTCACATTTTGAGGATGTCTCACGTCTCATATGACTTGATTCAGTGGGTATCAAGAAACCTATTTGAGATGAATGTAGGGTGTTAGAAGTCTTAACTGTCCTGCCTAGAGGGCCTCACGAGAGCCTGGTTTTCATTCCTAGAGGTGACTATGAGAATCAACTAATATAAGAGAGAACAATTATATGAGTCTATAGATTTTTTTAAAGGATTTACCATTTCTAAGTGGTTTTCGTGATATCAATGTGATTTCCACAGGAAAACTGTGTGAATTTATGTTACATATATTAAGTATTTCCCTTTTCTGAGATGGCCTGTCAAAGGGGAGTCATGAGATCTGTATGACATGTCATGATGGTTTCGGTTGTCTATGGAATGAATGAAGGCCACTAAGCATGTCTTGTTCATAAGTATTCTAATTTTAATCTTGACTCTAACCATTGTCCTACGGGGCCTTATATTTATTCATTATCCATGTATTTGAGTCTTGAGTGATCTAAAAGACATGTAGCGGGTTCTTCAAATGCCTTTACAACAATCCTTCACGTGGTCTATGAATGATCATGATAAGGGATATATACATATAGCATGACTACCTCATCTACTTTTCATTTTTTACCTGATAGAGGGAAGGAAATTCACATGATTAGTTACATTGAGAATTATTTATTGATTCTTGGGACTTTGATTCTCCAGAGATTCATTTCTGTAGTATCCAATTCATTTTTCGGGTTGGGGTTGGGATTTATTAGCTCGTCCGACCCGAATAATTTCCCTATTTGGGTGTCATATTTGACACAAGTTGATTCTGGAGTCATTGAAGCGTTATTTCACAACAATGTTTCCTGAGTCTCTACGATGGATCATTCTGGGTGCACTGCCAAATTTTCCATGATCACGAGTCTCTTCTATCAATGCTTCTTTTATCATATTTTCATCAATTGGTAAATACATTCTTGTTTTTGAGAAAAGGGTTGAATTGGTTAATACATTATTGATCATGAAGTGATGTAAAAAACCTTCTATTTTGTCATGTTGACATGCTAAAGGGATTTATGAAGATCCAAATTCATCTTAAAAGGCATATGTGAGAGGCTCGATGACTTGTATGTGGAATTTCTGAAATAAGGATAGTATTTTAGGGTGTGTGGAAAAATTTTATAGGGTATCACAAGTCTTTATGTGACCATGAGGGCCCTACAAATCCTACCTCATTTACATTTGTTTTATGTATAAAAGTCTAGGAGACATTTGGGATTGAATGATTGATGTCATGAAAAATTACACTATTTTTTGGTGATGCGCCACATGATGAATATTTGTCATATAGATATGTGCGAGAATTTCGGTGGCCACACCCATCTTTTTGTCCTTGGGGAACTAAAAGGGATGTTCAGTGTTTCCTCTACATACCCGAAGACTTCCGCATGGAGAGTCTAGAAAACCAAAAGGATGTCATGAGACAAGGTGGACATGTTTTGAGGGCTCATGTTGTCCCTATGGGTCTCTAGAGGAATTTTGTATGTCTCTTAGAGACCAAAATTAACTCCCACATTTTTAAATTCTACCCCCTTTTTTTCTATCATTCAATGGTTTTGGGAACATCCAATTTTTCTTGGATATCATCAAGGTATTTAATTATTTCCACTGATGATATGCAGTATGAGCTTCATGAACACATATGGTCTATCTCATTTAATATCATCGCTCTTTATTTTCAACGTATTTAAAGTGGGTTTTCAGGAACATTCTAATGACAAACCATGAAGCCAAGGGGAACTCATTCTATTGTCAGCACTCATCAATCAGTTGTCTGGAGTGCCTTCACATGATAAGTAAGGTTTTATAAAGGATGTTCCATGAGGCATTATGAAGCTCATGGGAAATTCATGGAGTCTTTGAATGACTATGAAATAGTCTGTCAATCATGAATCCTTTAACGTTTCATGTGATCCAAAAGTCATGGACACATACTTCTTCCTTTTCTTTTACAGGGATGGTAATAACTATATTCATGTATTTTTTCCATTTTGATTTTTTCAATGCTTATATGGAGGCCATCAACATGGTTCCTTATCTATAATTGTCCTTCTATTACTCTTATGGGAAGGAAATGTGTGTCATTAAATTTGGTTTTGGGGCTAATACATTGTGATCCATTATTGCCCAATATTTTTATTCTTCTACAAGAATCCTTTAGGAGACTTATTTATTAACGCATCGAAAATGGATCCATTCTATCTTTTTGGGTAAATCCTAACCTTACCTGTATTTTTCATCTTATTTTTACTGATGACATATTTATATTTTTGAATGAGAATTGTATGACTATTGAAAATCTTAATCATTATTTGTAGGAATACATTAAATGAAGTATCCATATTATCTATTAGGAAAAAAATAATGTTTATATTTCAATTACATTTCTCAGTAGGAGGGATAATAAGATCCATAAGACACTTTGAATTTTCATAAATCATTTTACAATGGTGTATTTTGGTTCTTCAGTATCCCTGGGTAGAGTATGTATTCACCACATTGAAGGGTTAGTAGATAAAATCTCTATAAAAATTAAAAATTTAAAAAATTGGTTTCTATTATTCAGTGTTTGGATTATCCTTGTTAGCTTAATTATTTCATTTATTCCCATGAATGTTATAGGTTCTTAAGGGTTATGAATGGTATTTGGAGGAACATTGAAAATCTAATGCATTCATTTATCGTGGATGTGAAAAATGAATGGTGTTGTTGTTGGGTCTCACGGAAGAGGCTGACAAATTTGATGGAAGAGGGAGGTATCAACTTGAGGGGAATCAAAGGTTCCATTTATTTCATGAAATCCATGATTTTTTGGGACTACCTTGACGGTTACCCATTGTGGGATAAATTTAATCCATGTAAATATGCCCTAAATCTGTATATTATGGAAGGTCACAAATCAAGGCTGTAGAAAAAGATACTGAAGAATGTTCCTCATATATAGCTTCACTCTTGATGGATTATTGGACACATAGTCCTTTAATTTTGATATCATAATTGGATAGGGGAGTGACGATGTTTTCTAGGGTGTTCGACTCCTAACATTTCATTTGATCATGCACACTTATATCCAAATTTCATTCAGTCTTTTTTGAACCATTAATAACTCATCATATTTTAGAATATCACATTTATTAATGATCAAGCCAGACAAATTTTTATGAGTACACCATTGAATCTCTTGTTGAAAAAGGCCTACATCTCTTTGAAAAATACAGATCTTGATTGGGATGAGTGGGGGGATGGGAGGTGGCAGGGGTCCTCTTGTGTGAATATATTATAGAAAAAATTTCATCCTTGCTTGGTGCCTCATAGGCCATTCCATTCCCAAAAAACATGGAGGGAATATGAAATATCATTTCACTAACTTCTAATAATACATGTTGAAATATCTATAAAGAGGAATTATAACATCAATTTTTTTCTTAAATACAATGGGTGCATAATGGTTGGGGAATATCAGTTGATATTTTTTGTTTCTATTTCCTGAATATATCTACAGATATATTTTTAGATAGCCGGTTTCATGGAATTAGAAAAATTAAGTAAAATAGAAATCATGATAAATATTTTTGGTTATGGTATATTGGTTAATTTAGAGTGACAAAACTATTTTTAGCATGAGGGACTACTAGCTGTCAGTTGGATTTGGGTACTTGATCATGAATCATGGTGGTGCATCTAGTCCTACTTCTGGAACAATCAAATGAGAATCAATACATTCATATGTGCATATCTAGTAGATCATCCCTTCTATAATCACATGGTTTTCATGCTCAAGTAAAATGGGTGAAATGAATTTCTCCAAGAAGTGGTTTTAAACATAACATTATTTCTATTTTTGAAAATACTATCATCTAGGGATGATGCACTATCCAAAATTTAAGGGGATTGGTGGTTGGGTCTTTCTCTAGTTATTATGGTCATGAGGATTCTATTCATATAGATGTGTGCAAATAACTCAATATGATCCACATATTCCATGATATGGTAGGAAATATAGAGTCATTTAAAACTAATTCTACAATTAATTTCAACCTCTTGGATGGAATGTCTTCTACTCCCTGGAACATCATTTATCATATGTAGAAAAACACGATTTTTCAGAACAGATGGGTGGAGGTTAGTCATACATGGAATAAATGAAAAAAATTCACTGATTTCATTACTTCTCAATACACTCTTGAGTCACCCTTTTCTATTTATTCTAGCATTTGATCCCTTCCCCCATAATATAGTAATCTGTTGAGGGAAGATTCAATTAGGCTACACTATTTTTTTTTCCACTAAACACTTTTATATTTTTTTATTCTTTTTCCACTATATGAAAATTATAAACTGGATGAAGTATTAATAAATCAAAAGAGGGGTGTGAAAAATCTCACCGCCAAGACAATTTCTTCCCCTAGAATTTAAATAGTGATTTTATTCACTGAGACACAAAGAAATCATAAACTAGAACCCAGGAAAAAACTGTACCATTCAAGAATAGAATCCCAAAATTCAAATAACCATAACAAAAACACATTTTATTTTAAAAAACCTAAATAATTAAATCTGAAAAGAGACTATGAGATCATCCAAATAATTGAACCATAATCTAAATAAACAACTTTGAAAAACCAAGAAATCATACCATCCATCGAATGAATAAATAAAAGAGACTCATACATCTAATATTGACCACATTAATGGAACACCCCAACCCCTAAAATATAAATTACCTAATACAATCATCATGGTCTATTAAGGACCACGATGATCATCCTTTAAATTACCCTAGGTCCTAATCAACCAAACTGCTATGATCAGGTTAAAGTGGGAGATGAATAAGGAATTACCCAATCAAATATGTTTTATTAAAAAATTTACCAAGAGACAATTCTATGGCGGAATCATCACCATATTAGTGCTGTTGAAAACCATGATAATCCAAGGAACAAAAACTCATGAGTCTTAACAAGAGATAAATGGTGAAATAAATGATTTATGGACTGTCTAATACCTCCCCTTCACAAAAAAATGATTTAGAAGTTTTGAAAAAAATACATCTCATAAATCTGAAATTTCCAAGAAAAGAAGAAATAATGGATGTACACCACATTAGAATATTATTTTACGATGAGATAATATTTATATATGGAGCCTATGGAAAATAAAAATGACAATAAATAGAATAAATATCAAAAGGTTCCAATTATTAACCACCAAAACTTATCTATCCAGAAAAACATTTCCAATACTCAAGACATCTCAAATAGTAAACCACAAAAAACCCATAAGAAAAATTAAAACCATGAAATCAAAGTAAACCAATCCATAAAATACAATTGGGACAAACAAAAAACAATTGGAAGTGAAGATACAACAAATAATTCTCAGAAAATCAAGTATCAACAAAATCAACATGGGTTCGATTCTCAAATCAGGTAAGGATGATAAGGGAAAAACTCTTTAAACACATACTTCCAGTGAACCTAACTGATGAAATACTCAGATTAAAAATTTATAGCCATCCCAAACACATACACAATACATCCCATTCAATTAAGTAATTATGAAACTGAATAATTTACCTTATCAATATATATTTCCACTAAAATAAACAACACTCCATAAGAAGTTTTCGAGGGGGAATACTCAGAGAATCCCTTATTCAGAATTCAATAAATTACTCAGTTAACACATACTCACCATGTCCAATCATCGAATCAAAAGCCATAAAAAATTTTCATAAATGATATTTACCAATACAAGTAGGAATACATCATAGATATTGACCATCCACTCTTTATCAAGATCATTATGTGGAACAACTAAATAAAATGAAACATGAATCATTTGATTCATGATTTCCAATCATATTAATATAATCCCAACATGAACTATAAATTGGAAAAATAAAAAAACTCACCAAAACGAAAAAACATTTAAAAAATCATATCTTTTCCATTTTAAAAATACTTAATATGAATTTTAATGACCAAAAACTTATTTTGATAAACTTACATTGAGAATATTTCACCCCCTTCAAAAAAATATATTATTTTTTTGTTTCATTTTTAAAAAATGTCTTTGATAAATTCAAACAATTTAACAATTATAAATCCTACTTGTGGAAAAGAAGAAAATAATACATTACATAATATTTTTTATGTTTTCATATGGAACGAGTTTTTCAAAAATAAAACATTTTACTAATTAAGACATTTTAAATCCCACATTTTCATTACTAAATAAATTTTAAAAATTTATAAAACCCCATTTTATCAAATAAAAATTTTAAAAACCCAATTGTGAATTTTTTGATCAATAATCCCATTATCTAAAAATAATAATTTTCATATAAACATCATAAATATTATTTTTTAGAATATTTACCCAGAAATAAATTCTCCATTTTAAATGAGAAATATTTTTTTAACATCTTGAAGAGATTTTGAAACAAATGTTTCCATTATTAAAATCATAAAAAATTACATTGAAAAAACTATAAAATAAAGAACCCTTCTGTTAAAAGTCATTTTAAACTCAATTAACCAATATCAAACATCATAAAACCAAATAATAAAGGGATAGTGACTATGAATGGATTGACCACGTTGCTTGGTGGACCATGTGTCAACCAAAAAACTATAACCAAGATAAATATACAACCATGTTTTCAAGATCAATATGGGTTACCAATACATGTTTTCTCAATGTGTACCACGTTCTAACCTCTTATTTCATTCAAAAAATAAAAGATAAAAAATCCAAAAATAACCTAGTGAATCTGGTTTCATCATTGGAGTGGGGATTAGGCACTATCCTATGACACACATCATGTACTTTTATGATCCTATCTCCATCTACATGACATTCCATATAATAATGGGTACCTATGATGTAACTATGGTTTCTATGAAAAAAAACATGACTATATTCGAAGCTATATTTTCATAAAGAAACACAAAACATCAATATTTTGGATGTTAAAGATGGATCATGATAAATCCTAATGGTTATTCAAGACACACTCATGACAGAATATCTTTCAAGGTTTTAAATAAAACACCACTTTAGAACTATTTTTTATAATAAATAATTATGAAAATAAAATGAAGAAAATAAATAAAATTCTTTCATGACCTGTTTATACATCGGACAACCACTCTAGAGAAAAAATTATAAACAACACCCTAATATCAAATATAGAAAATGAAATAAACAATAGAAACCCCAAAATACTTCCCTCACCTCAGAAAACACTATAATTTAAACAAAATATTCCCCTCTAATGTATATTATTTTTTTAAAAAATAGTTATAACTACCCTCAATCTGTAGAATGTATAAAAAGTCATAAGGGACTATTGGATAAAAATGCAGTAAAATGAAACTAAACAAAAAAGATACATACCATAAGGTGGATATAAAGTCACATAAAAAAACATAGATCCATGAATCCCCAATTGAAATAATAATTGATAATAATAAAAATATAATGTAAAATTATGTAGATATAGGCATGAATATATAACATTTTTAGCAGGGATGCCAAATGAAGATTCACATCCTAGGCACTACCTTTAAATTAAAAACTATATTATAATAGTTTGAAAAGAAATTATATAATTAAAGGGGTTTCAAATTATTTTACAACCAGAAACATGAATATGATTCTATAAAATAATTCCAAAAAACAATTTTGAGAATAATAAACCTTTAAAAAAGATATTTTATGAAGGAATGGGCGATAAAAAAACTTTTTTTTATTTTCCACATGAAAAGGGAACTGAGGAAAAAATTAATGTTTTATTGTATTATATAAAATGATAAAAAATGATAGAAATAACAATGGAAAATTCAAATGTTATTAGGGTTAGTGGAGACATAGGATCCTCAAACTCTTAGTAATTGACCATGGACATGAAGGTCCATTCTACAGCTTGAGCCAACCAGTATACATCATTATTTTTTAGTGTTGTAATGTAATCCTTCTACGTATCATGTGTCTTTCCTAGAATAAATTTTCAAGTCTACCCAACTAGATACCCATGATTCTAATTTTCCATGCCGATAATCATTTTACACAGTATAGGTGTTTTAACAAAACCAAAAATAAATCAAACAACTTCGAAAATCGATATTAAAATACACATGACCTCCCTGAGCTACAAATGAAGATACCCTTTTTATAAAATCATGGCAACATGAAAATCATTTAAAATATGATTTAGATAAACAACATAAAAATCTATTCATACCTTGGAGTGAACTTCTATTTTGAAAAATGTTGAAAAGTGACATCCTGACCTTATCCTTTTAGAGGCAAACATTGCTCATTTGGAAAACTACATTTTATAAAACAAATGTCACATTCCAAAACCATTTTTCACACATTGACACATATAAAAATTGATATATATCTAATAACCCTTCTCCTAATTCTCATATTCCCAACACCTTTTGTGAATATTTACGAATTGGGAAGTCATATATATATATATATGAATATTTATATTTATAAGTCACTTTAAATGTTATAAATGATTAGAATTCTCTTAAAATATTTTTCGAAATTGAAAAAATGACATAGATATTTTTTAGACATCAATCACATAATAAAACTACAATACACATTGTGAGTTTATATTGTATGAATAATTTATAAAAAAATATGATAACTTAGGATGTTTAATATTTTGAAACAAAGTTGGAAATAATATTTTATAAAAGGTGACCAAGCATAAGATATGAGGAATGTGTGGAAATCAAGAAGAAAACACATTTCATTCATAAAAAATCATTATATCATTTATTTAATTATTAATATTAAAAATGATAAAAAAAAATATGGAAATTTTGAATTTCAATTTGATGGATTGTACATAATGTATCCTACCACTAAAATTTCCACAATTCCCAACAGTGGACCAAATCCACTTTGTGTAGGTCCAAGGCACCCTAGATAGAAAGGATAAAACTAAAAAACACAAAATAACTAATTAAAAATAGAAAAAATGGAATAATGGATGAAACCGTACCTAAAATTGATGGAGAACTCACTGCCTTCAATAACCACAGTTAAAAATGACCTTAATCAAATCCCAAAAATCATAGAAACTAAAAAAATTCCCAAAATAAAACATACAAACATTTTGGTTTTAGACATAGTACATGAGTAACAATAAACAAAAAAAAGATAAGCCGAAAAATAAATAGAAGATTGTGTTGGTGGAGAATCTATTAACAGAGAAGATCACAACAGGAACCAGATGAGAAAACATTATCGAGACGAGGCTATAAAAATGGGGTGGTACACATGAGGGGTATCCCCTTAGGGTCCAGGTCGAAAATGGGAGAGGGTGATGGGGATAACAATATTACAATTATTTTAATATTTTTATCATTAATTTTATTTGTTTATTTATTTTTATGGTTAATACAACCTGAATGGATTGGCCACATGGTTTTCTAAACAATATTCCAAACGTGCACCCCTACTGGAACTCATGGACACCTCATATGGTCTAGGTGAAAAGTTCGTGAAACTATGTGTTTTCCCTGTGATTATATTTTTAAAACATATTGACATGATCATACGATTTTCACATAGTATCTACTATCTATGTGGGAATTTTTTAATATTCTGAAAATCTAATATTTTAAAAACCATCTCAGCTAAAAATTAATAAAAGAGAGTAATTATTATTAAACTATTAAAAATAATTAATAAATTATGTACAGCGTGTGAAATAATTTAATGACAACCACTGAGATTTCATAGAATATTTTCATTAGGGTATCCTCCCATGAACCATACATGGTATCTCATGTAAGAAAAATATTACCCAATGTAATGGCGTGGTATATAATTCTGAGCACACACATCAAATTCATATCATGTAAATGCATTAGGGTTCGAAATAGATCATACAACTTAATGATGACTTTGATAAATGTTAATCGAAAATGAAGGAGTGTATTTTACTTATATGTAAGTACCCAATCAATGAATTAATGGTTCATTTAGGTGAATACCCAAGAGTGGAAATATGGATGGCTATTATAATAAAAATATTTATAATGGAAAGGTGAAAGATAATTTCCATAAAATAATAGGTCTATATAAAGATTCAAGGAAGATATTAATGTGTGTGAATTGTGATGTCACATTACATGGAAATCATAAGTATAGTAAAATGGATGGTTAAAAATAATGTCTAACATGAATATATGGAAATACAATGGCATAATAAAAATAATGTTCCAAAATAAAGATGAGTATAGATTCGCTTTTCGGTATACCACGATTTTAAAATAATGGTACGATCTTATTATGTTATTTTAAAAACCATATGATATATTTACAGAGGTATTAGTAGATTAAAGTCATGATAAATTGATTTTTAGTAAATAGAAGTGGTAGGTTGGGTGGATATTTGTTTCAAAAGAGGGGGGATATCTTTATTACTTTCAAAACATAGTTTTGGACCCTATAAGATAATATAATAAAAAATAATAACCTTTCCAGGGTTTTAACCAATATTTATTCCAAATGGGAGTGGTTTTAAATATTTTATATGTATAAGAACTATAAGTATTAAAATAAAAAAAATCATTATATCGATGTGAGTCATGTTTATACTGAATATATTTTGATATATTAAAATATAATATATTTTTTTCTAGTATTCATTAATGGTATGTAAAATTATTCACGAAACTTTTGAAACAAATTATTCTAATGGGTAAATATATGTTTGGTTATTTATTCCTTTTATAACATTTATTAAATCACTTATTAGGCTATACTGATGTCATAATATAGACTGTATTTATACCATATTTAATCTATTACCAGAAAATTCGACTGTCTATGAAAATTAAGATAAATATCCGATTGGTTAATTTAAATGTTTTTATTTTAAAAATATATATTTTATAAAAACTATTTTCTACATATGATAAATCAAACGTTTATTTAAAAATCCTTATTTAACTAAAATGGGTAAATTTAATCATTATTTTATTTTATAAATATTAATAAAATCCATAATAACAAATTATAGATACATATCACTTATTTACCCCAGATTACACACCATGGGAATGGTATGTGACAGTGTCACATTCTTGGGTTGTTTAAAAATCATTGTTTGGGCCATGAACATGATAATATTTAACTTATCCTATAAATTGGTTTGTATGTTCTTCATTTTTTTAATATCATCTTGTGCTCTATCAATGGTAAATCCTAGAGACTCCATTACCCATAGATGCTAGAAAAAATGGGCTTTATAGGGCTTGATCCAGTTAGTTCAGGCCATCAAATCTTTAATCGGTGTCAAATGGGAATTATCACCACCCTTAATATACTAATCATAATAGTAAATGTAAAATGGCCCTATTATCAATTTTAATTCCCTTTAAATTATTTTGAATTTTTCAAGATATATGATATAATATTCTAAAATAATCAATGTTGTTCATGTGTTTTGTATAACTACATTTCATATTATGGAAATTATTCATTAAAAGGAAATGTTTTATAAAAGTAGAGGTCGTCATAGATATTCAGTTAATCGAGTAATCCAGGTTATAAAAAAACTTCCTTCCATGAAGCCCATAAAACCTATAATATTTTTGGAAGTCTAGGTAATATATGAATTTTTTATAGAGGCATGTCATGCTATTAAAGAATAATGTAGTTTTTGTTACATACACATTATTTAATGTATTTTTTTACATAATAGAAATTTTTTGGACAAGGTCCTATGTTGTTTCCATAATCCCATTCATTCATTGTTTTTGGTCATTAAATTGTAAAATCACTGATGATAGATTTTGAAGATCATCTTTTTCTACTTAGTGTAATTTATGTTTTCTTAATGTAGTTTACAACTCTGATGTTGAATAAATTGGCGATTCCCCTTCCACTATTGTAACATCGCCATATTTAACAATTTTTCTTCAAATAAATTTAAATTTTTTGATATCATACTATATAAGAAATACCATGTTTTAACGAAACCAAGATATATTATTATTATTATTATTATTATTATTATTATTATCTAATCATGACCATTAAAACATACCTACTAAACAAGGTGTTATGAATCAGGACAACTATATTTTAAAAATTAAGTAAAATAGTTTTATATAAAAAACATATTGATAAAATGTACTTAATATTAAGTGACTTTTTTATATACTTAGAAAATAAATTTTTTTCAAAAAAATGTATTATTTATTTGGGAAAAAATAGTAAAGGTAATTTTATTCTAGTTTTTTAAAATGAATATTAAAAAATAAAAGTAATTATTGATATCTACATGTCAAAATTATATTTGAGTAAATTTATGATAATTTTATGAAATGATTTATTTTTTAATGAATAGTAAATTATACAAATTTTTATCAAACAATGTCTTTCTATTTAAAGAATTTATATGTCCCATTTTAATGTAATATGGATTCAATATTTCCATTATGTCAATTATATATTTATTATTCCAATTTAATTCAATAAATTAAATAAATTTTTTATTTTTTATATCAAATATTGATACAGTTATGGGAGAATTTTATTTGGAAATCCACTTTTTTCATCACATAAATAGGGTTAATATTAAATTAAAATATTTAAATTATAAAGATTAAATATCTGAAAATATATTCAATATTTTGAATTATAATAATTAATATTACATTTTTTGGAATAATACCCCAAGGTAACATTGAAGGGTGACGCCATTTTCCTCGGATTGCAATGTTTTTAGGGTCTAAAATTTGGAGTTTGGATAACATTAATAAATATGGATTTCCTTTAATATCTCATAGAAATATGGAAAAGGAAAGAGTTCTTCTAAATATTGGCATCATGGAGAGTATTTCGTGAAGGATCAATGAAAGTTGACAGTGATCTTTACGATTACAACAAGCATTGTGAACAGTTGAGGTAAAGGGCACTGTCAACGTGCAATGTTTTGGATGGAAGCTATAAAATTATGATAGAAGGAGCATCGTTCCAGTTAAAAGGGAATGAATGAACACTATGCAGTTATGAAATGAATTTTGAACTAAATTTTTCAGTGGAGGTTCACGAAAAAGGAAGACTTGCGATGGAAAAGTGTGAGATTGGAAAAATTGTTCAGATGTGGTGAAAACATGGATAAAATGTTCTTGTGTATATGGGAAACACCAATAAATAGGAATTTATCCATTTATAAATCTACAGATAGACAAAATAAATCTTAAGTTTCTAAAATCATGAAAGAAGTTTGTGAAGGCAGTGAGCTTCACGAATGTACATGAATTAGAAAAGACTAATTGATCATTGCGAATAGAAGGAACTCCATGAAGGCTTGTTGATGTTTCTTAAAGAGGTATTCTTTGTAAAGTCTCTGTGAGCTTCATGAAAAATAAAGAACATCATAAAGTATTATTTTAACTCTATTAAATATAGGTCTTTGTGAAAGTAGGTGTACTTCATGAAGACTGGTTTGAGCTTCGCGAAGTAGGGAGCTTTTGCGAAGGTTGTTCAAAATGAGTTTCCCAGTGTTATATGGTAAATGATATTGATTAGTAGATGAATGTGGGACATCAATATGGAATATTTATATTGTGTATGATACATTCATTAGAGATAATGAAGGGACATATGTGTCTATACACTGTGAGTAGATCTTCTCAAGAAGCAGAGGGAACACATCTATTGGGAGATGAGGGAGCTTCCAAATTTAGATTGGTTGCACACTAGAAGGGACAGTGAGTCCACGAAAAAAAAATTTAAATAGTAATTTTATTTTTGAAGATGTGGTACATAATCTAATTAATGTTTTATTCTCCATAGATGTATCCCAGTGAGGGTGAACCAAGTAAAATTTATTGTGTCTCATGCAAGCATTAATTTCGGTTCATACTTTTCTATGGGAAAGAGAGAGGATATTGTTTTTCTATAACAAAAAACGATCAAAAGGGGAAGTTCTTCTAAATTTTCACACCCTAATTCTCCCCCTCTAAGGGAATTTGACCAAATGGACCTAACATATATAATATGATGTGTTTATTTTTTCATCTACTATGGTTAATGTTAAATTGGGTCTACCGAGAGGTAAAACTAAGCATTATTTTTTTAAGGAACTAAAGAATTATAAAATTCCAATTGGACGGTCATATTTCAACTGTATATAATCTAGGGTTGATAATGATCAATTTTAAAATATTTTATCATGTGTAAAAATTGGGTATTCCATTTTGTTGTAAAAATTCTAATCGTGTCCTCTCCCCCACATATAAATGGCATCCCTTATCCCCTCCAATTCATAATTAATAATCATTTGTGTTCATAAAATACTTAAAAAAATATTCTTTAAATCAATTACCATCTCATAGAGGATTAATTTTTATTATTAATAACTAAAAATAAGTCTGTTGGTGAAAATTTAAGGAGTTTTTGTGAAGAAGAGGTATCATTATTAATCGAACATTTTTTGTTTATTTCGTCTTCCATCCAATTATAATATTCTAATAATATATTGATATAATAACATCATTTTCTTCTATTTAATTAGATGTTATTATTTTATTATAACACCCCATATCCATACTGTAAAAAACTGAGATTTTATGAGATATATATATATATATATTTTATGTATTATGTTATAATCAACACCAAATGAATCTTTCACTACACACAACACTGGATTGTCATGCATTACATGGAAGTGAAACCTTCCTCGATAGCTTGCATTGTACGCAATACCGAGTTTCACAAAATAATGATATATTATTATAAATTTTTGACCTAGCTGTTATGAATAGTATTAACTAAATTTTGAATTTTATAACATTATTATTCATCTTACACATTATCTAGATTGAGTTCTAAAAACAAAATCAATATTTCGGATAAAGGAAGTATTCTTCAAAAAATGAAGTTTTAATGCCTTTTGATTGTGCACCGATTTAAAATCTAATTTATGACAAGTTTATAAGTTTAATATTACTAAAAAAACTTCTTCTTTTGAATAAATATTTAATAATATACATGGAATAAAATTTTGATACTTTTCTGATAACATTCATATTTCAATGAATGGTAAAAATATGCAAAATTTTTCTTAAAACAACTTTCTTCATCAAGATAATTAATATGGTTAAATTATAAAATTTAATGGTTTTAAAGTAAAAATAGAATATATTTGTACCTTTTAATATAATTTATATCATTACCATTAATTTAACATTGAATTCATAAGTAAAAACATGTTAATATTTGCCAATGTTTTAACTTTTAAAACACGTTTTCTTATCAATATGATTAATTTTAAATTAATTACTACAACATATGTTCTTTTAATTTTGAAAAAATAGATTCCATATTATGATTATGTGGGTCCAAATTATGTTAATAGGTTACTTTATGTTTTTACATTATGAATAGTAACTACGGTAATTTTTTTACTAAAGTTAATGGTAAATTGGGTAATGAAGGCTAAAAAAAAGATTATAAAAGTACCCTACCACATGAAAAAATTCTATTTTACGAATAAAAGTAGACCCATATCACATAAGGGTCGGAATAGATTCGTTTCTTGGACCTTTGACAATGAAAATGATATAATTATTATTAAAACAAATGAAAGTGACAACATGTCACACTCTTATATCTTATAAGTGTAATAATTTTAATGTAGTGATATTCTTCATAAAACATCGTATATAAGTAGTATCCATAATGATAATAAAATTATATACATCATAAAAAATTATTTAAAATTTTTAGGTATTAAATAATTATCATTAATGAAGACATAATAGTGGTTTAGAAATTATTTTATTGATTGAAATATCAAATAAATGTTTTTATAAATATTAAAATAAATATGATATGAACTAATTAATGTTCTCCAAAACTTTTCTAGATTAATATTACATATTAAGATTCTATTAAATATTTTGGTTCGAATATATTTTCTGTGTTAATTTTATTTAAATGCAAATAAATGAATAGTGTCAAAATTGACACTATTTAAGTTTATAAAAATAACATATTATAAAATATTTTAAAAATCACAAATATAATTAAAATTTATAAATTTAAATTTATATGGTCTAAAATTTCATAAATTATCCAATTCAGGAAAATTCAAAACCCATAAGTAATAATTTATAAAAATTTATAATTTAGAATATTATTACCACAAATAAAATTAAATAGATTAAATAAGGATAAATGAAGATGATAAGGTTTAAAATAAATTCCAAAAATGTCTAAATTTTATTTTTTGACTATATTACAACCCTATCTCATCTCATCTTTGAATTGAGTCATTTTTGGTGGTTTTTATGTTGGTTTTGAATTTATTATAAATTAACATTTTTTAGGTTTCCAAAGGTACACCTCTCCTCTCTTGTAAAAGGGATCCTCCTCCCTCTCATCTTTACAACAATTTGAGTCTTTAAGATAGACCAAACACTATGTATTTCTCTTATAAACTTCTCTAAAAACATACTAGAGGTCTTGGTCTTCTTCAAATACCAACTTTAGTGCCCTAAGAGGAGGTTTAGAAGACACGCATTGAAGAAGAGGTAATATCTTTTACTGATTCATTCCAATTTATTTCTTCTTCTACTTCCTCTTAATTATTTGTTTCATTATAATTTAATAAAATAAGTATCAATAATAAAATTATATGATATTTTAAATATTAAACAAACCTATTTCACCTTATATCCATCCTACATAAAACGAAATCATTGTGTGTGCGTATGTACGAAATACTGTCTCCACACCGTGGTGTATTCTGTTTTCTACCACCACCTTACTTAGATTGGTATAATGGTGTAAAAAATTACTATAAATGATTATAATAACATGATACTAATTCTTAGATATTCTATCATCCACTCCAATACCATTCAATAGTTATGGGAATGATATCATCGCTCGTGCGTACGTACGGCTTACCGTCTCCATGGCGCGATGTGATTCGTTCTACATGATCTTCATTAAACCATGATTATATAAATGAATTGAATAAATAAATCTGATATATATTATACTAATAACATTATGTAATAGATGTATATATATCCTAAAAATAGTAATATGAATTTATTCAGCAAAACATGCATTAGAACATAATGCAATGACCACCCAAATAACAAGTAGCAATGAAATATTACTAATTGGAAGATAATAATATGACCATATATGATATCATAACAATGTATATGAATCGGGACTAAGTCAATTACATTATTTAAATCATTATATAGGATGTTTGGATATGTACAGAGCATATCAGACCTAAGGTAAGGGATAATTATTCCCATCCTATTCTTATCTGAGATTGTTTATTCGTACGTATTTACTGGGGTTATGTTTATCATCCATGTCCATGATTTGTCAAAATGTATTCATAAAATTTTAACAATTCTTCCATGTATGTTCAAAGTCATTTTACCCTTTTTTGACTTTTACCACAGGGTATGGAAGGAATAATTCATTTTCTTACCATACAAGGTATTTTTTGACTTTTCTGGAAAAAGTATGAGGAGAATGTTTTTTATCTTATAGGGTGTGAATAGATTTTTACCATTTCATAACGCCTTCCTTCCAAGAATCTTCCTATACCATATTTCATGTTTATTATAAAGAAAATTATTTTCTTTTAAAATTTAATGAAATTTTTTGAATAGATAATGATTTTGAAAAAGAAAGGATATTTTCCTCAAGAATTCATTTCAAGTGTTTTATAAAAACTATTTTCCATATATGATGACATTCTTTAATATATTTATGTTTCAATTATAATTTACCTCTTATTTTCATGTTTTGATTTTTTATGATGAAATGATATCCATTTATTTTATATGGATTATTTTATGGTGGGACGATGTTCATGAATCCCATTTTATTCATTGTGTTATGATGAATGATTTATGCTAATTTGATGACACACATAAGAATGGTTTCATTATGAGATTAATGGGACCTATATATCCCTCCAATGCATTGGGTGAATATTTATATCTTCTGAGATATACATGGCTGGAACGACAAGTTAATCCGTTTCAGCGATACATGACTGGAACGAGGAGTGAACTCGGTTCAGTAATGTACTTTATTCGCTTTGATGGGTCTGTAAATGCGTTTTGGCTAATATGAAATGATTTACTATGATTATGTGTGTATTCCAAAAATATTCATGTTTTAATTTATGATTATTTTTATTACATTTCAATACTATGATTTATCCCATGTCATGATATTACGATCTCTTTTGCAGGTTATGATTTTCAAAATGTTATGTTCTTATGAATATGATATGATTTAAATTTACTTTGTTTACCCTTACATAGCATTTAATGTAACCCTTTTGTATGTTTTCTTTTCTCCAAGCCATGAATAAGGGTATTCAATAGGATATTCCAAAAGTGACTCTAGATATGATGAAATAATTGGGAGACAATGTATATGATTTATGAACCAGTTGTTTATGTTTCCCATTTTTTAAAGACACTATACCTGTACGGTCCTATCATGGTTTTGATATATGTTGTAATAAGTATTATTTAATTTTTATGTAATGAAAATGTATGTAAAGTATGGGTTGTTGTACATACCCTCTTCCATGAAATGTTATATGATATCGTTAATCATGCGTACAATGAACAACCTCCTTGGGAACCAATGTCATTTGTATTCTTTCATCCTCTCTCAAAGATAGATATAATTATGAATTTAAAATATTAAATGTATATTTAGAATGTAATTATAATTATTTAAATATAATATTATATCTACCATCTTACCTTCTCATTATTTTTGAAATGACAACATCACTGGTGCATATGTGTGGACTGCCACCTATACAATGGGATGTGATACATTTTTCATTTTATTATGAGATTATTTAATAAGGATATAATTAATTAATATATATGATATAATTGATATAATAATGAATCTATAATGGTTAATTAATATTTACCTTTCTTTAGTTCCATCCTTTAATATAATGGATAAAACATTTATACATACGTATGATCTACCATCTACATTAACTCTGTAATTATTTATATATATCTAACATTTATGGTTTAAAATAAATAAATAACTAATGAATATTTATGATATTTATATCATGGTTAATATTATAGATATGGAAAATCCCTGATCAAAGTAACAGGAAAAAAATCTCAAACCAAAACACACATGAAAAATGAAGCAGTAATTAACCAAAATGTGATTTTAAAAAAGAATAGTTAATAAAATGGTAATAAAAGGTCAGAAGTAAATTTTATATGGTATGATTAATATGATTAATATTCTATAATATATGTTTAATAAACATATATTTATTATACAGGTGGTTCTAATTTTTATGAATAATGTTGAGACATGTGGTAATAGATTTCAAGTCTCTTTTTCTTTCTAGGATACATATTCCATAATCACCAATCATTCATTATTTGATGTGTATATACTACCCTATTAACATGTTATAAAACTAATATTATTATTAAATAATGTGATATTTTTTATTTTATGTTATTCTTTAATGGGGATGCTGATTCAAAATGTTCCAAAGTGCTAATAAATTTTCATTTCACATTTATTTTTTGAGACAAATGACATATTAACCATTTTTTTATTTTATTTGGTGTATATAATACCCATGATTATATTTTATGATTGATATTATGAAAATTATTTCGATTTACATTTACATATAACATTATTAATATCATGGGTCATAAAAATAAAATTTCTCCAATGTGGAAAACGTTTAATTCTTAAATCTCAGTATTTATTAGGATTGTTTATAATTGTGTTTTTGATGATGAAATATTATGGTCAATTCAAAGAACATGACAGGATACCCAGGTTTCTTGATACTCATGCTGGAAAGGACAGAGCCTGAAGGCCATTCCCGATCCCCATGGGTTGGTGACAAGCACATGGAATCATACAAGAATAAAGAGGGGCCAATTTTTCGAGTTAAAAATAGAAGAGAAATAAGATATAGATTTATACATCAACACATCTCAAGTAGATGAACTGTAAGTCAATTAGGTAAAATAGTACATGATAAGGCAGATAAAAAGTCAATAAATCATCAACCAAAACATCCAACAACAAGAAAACAAAATTCTCAAAAACCTATGTAATAGGTTCACCTAATCTCTATAGATCACCATGATCACTCCATGGTCCCAAGGATCATTAAAACACACGACCTCAATGTAAAAATTTTCCTTTTCTCAGACCTTGAAGAATATGATCTAAAAATTATTGCGGGAAAAGATATTGTGTGAGCTATAAATGCCATTTGGGTCTCGCCAAGTGTTCCATTATTGATTAAATAACAATAAACCAATCATGATTTATATTTTTATCAAATAGGTCACTGAGTAATTTATCAATTTCATATTTAAAACAAAACATATTTTCTTTTCAATGGATGGTAAAATTTTAAAACATAGACTATATAATTTCCTTATAATTTTTTTTATATAAATTATTTGTCATGATTAAAATAGTTAAATAATTTATGTAATATATATAATCAAATCATACACATGAAGCACTATGGTTTTCATTCCTATAGTATGTTAATTTATAGATATATGTTCATAAAAATTCTCATATGAATGATCATGGATAAAAATGCGTGCACACGTAGAATAAGCTCATGCAGAATATATCCCATTAAAATCCAATTAGGGATAATCATGCTTAACAAGGTTTTTGTAAGAGTTTTCATCGTTAATCCATTGATTAAGGATCAAGATCCTACATTTCATATCCCAATTAAACTGCTAAATACCCAAGATCTCATGTTCACAATAAATCAATAAATAATTTGGAAATATTGTCATTTTAGATTAATAATAATTTTGAATTAAATTTCCCAATTTTCAGTTTCAATATTCCTATTCAATTTCAAAACAAAAACATGGGGTTTTGACTTATCAATTTCTTTTCTATCCAAAAAATAATGGCTTTTCATCATTTAAATTTAATCCATTTGATCAAAAAATTAAAATCATGTCATCAATTCAATAATCAAATCAATTTCTCCAAAATAAATCAATCCATATCAAAATTTCTCCAACAATTCCAACTTTATTGTCATTGGTTGTTTTTATAAAAAAAGTTCCCCATTATAGTTTCATAATAATATTATTCCAATTAATGGATTCATAATAAATTGAAATATATTTTAAAAAAACATATAAAATAATGGTTTCAATAATATGGAATATCTCTAAATAGACCACCTTCCATTAATCAAGGAATCAAACAATAAACACACAAAATGGGAATAATAATGACGATCGAAGGTGATGAATATCATTAAATAAAATCTTGAATAAATATGTATCAAGAAAATAAATAGATATAACCTAAAAATTATGGATCTATCATGAGTAGGATGATCTAATAGTATCAATGTAAGAGATAAATGAAAATTAGATTGCAAGTCAAAAGTGGAGATCTACTAGTCAATGAGGTATTAGATCTTCAACAGGCACTTTGATTCATATATATAAAAGTTAAGTGGAGACAAAATATCTTGTTTATCGCCTAAAAGGATGAAAAAATAATGGAATATCAGAATAGGGGTGATTAACCTTATAAACCATGGGTTTAATAAATTATAAATAAAATTTAGAGGAAATAAAAAATGTATGCACTATTTCTCGTGGGGGGATGCATGGCTAGAATAGCTATGTTCGCTAACCGTGAACCGCTAATTGAAAAATAGATGGGGTGAATAGTTTTTTATTATAGTTAAACTAAATGTGAATCAATATTTCATTAAAAAATATCCAACATATTCACTATTTGTATGGGAGGCCGCATAGTTTGAAAAAATAGGGCACACAATTTATTGGGCCAAACTGCATGGTTTTCTATAACTATGCACCAACTATAAAAATCCTCAAATGCCTAAAAAATTCTAAAATTTTATATCTTAATCCTCATGAATCACATCCTACAAAAAAAGAGAAAAAAATGGGTAAATGAATACATGAAATAAGGTAACATGATGTTACAACCTCCCCACTATAAAAACATTCTATCCCCAAAAAGACTGCCAGGAAATCTCTATATAAAAGAGAAGAGGACAGTACACTCACTTTAGTGCCTCATGATACCATGTCTCGTGAAAACTAGAATCACGCTTCCATATAATACACAACAAAGTTAATAACCTCCCAAAAATAACCATTTTATTAGAATCAATGATATTGAGAGGATTCTTAGTCATGGATAATGTAGGCTCAATATTAAGATCTTATCAACTCAGGGCATGTTAAGGGTCAAAGATATACCGTTGAAGACAAGATACATTGAACACATTATGTATTGCTCTAAACTATTGTGGAAATTTGAAAAGGTATTCCACTTTACCCACCCCGTCAGTAACCTCAAAAAATACCACTCATCTTGGCTTAAAATTCCCTATTTCTTAAGATATCAGTTCTCGGACCAAGGTGAAACAATCAATAATACTCGATCACCAAAAAAACTCCAATTATCACAGATGACAATCAATAGAATATTTATATCGTCTATGTTCCATCACCATTATCTGATGAGTCAACTGAATCATAGCCACTTTCTCTTGAACCAAACTTGGTCGATCCAAGTAAGATTATCAAATCTCCTACCAAGAAAAGTGATATTTATAAGGATAGCCATAAAATTACTCAAAGGGATCTATACACATGGATGACCATTAACTTTTTTTAGAGGAAAAAATAAAAATTCCAAAGTGGCTACCCAAACCTCTACCAAAAATTTATTACCCAATCACATAGTAGTTATTCCAAAATATTAATTGCCCAATTTTCCTAGCAATATATCTGTGGAATATAATACATGATCAAGATCATTTAAGATCATTTTTCTTCCCATAGGCCACTCCAGAAATGATATGTGAATTAGGGACCCATTAAATAACTATAATTGATAGAATTCCAGGTATCCTAACAATCATTGATACATACAGGTTTCCCAAGTCTGAAACATTCATTATTACATGGATTTGTATAAAGTGAGAAGATTGGGTTATCTGATTGATCATAACCCATATAAAATTCATCATCTAAGGGGTACAAGGAAAACCCACAATGATGTTCATAGAAAAACCACCCACATAAAATTATGAACTTTATGGGGATAGAGAAAACCTAAAGATTTCTAGTTCTTAAGCTTGACCAATAAGAATGTGTTAGAACAACAAAAATTCAGTGATGTACCAAATCATACCTAGACACCATAATTATTGCTACATATAAGAGAACATCTTCACAATATCTCGATGAAATCACCACTGATAACTATGATAGTATCCAATAATTTCCATCCTTTTTGAATAATTTACCACATACATGATTCAAAAATAGAGAATACACTTTGTAGAGAATTACTACCTAGATGGTCCCCCACCATAATGAGATACTGTAATGGAATAGTACCTATCATTATAGAGTTTATCCAGATGAATTTTCTTGTGAAAAGTGGGGATCAACTAGACACTAGTCAAAACAACCTTAAAAACATTTTATTACACTCCCAAGTTCAACTGAGAAAATTGATCCATCATATTGAACTCATATATTAATTCATTCATGGCCTAGGTTTTAGGTTTCTTTCTCAAAGCATCAACATGAAAATTCTCCTTTAATAGTGTATAATGAATGTCAAAATAAAATTACTGTAGGTACTCCACCAAACACCAAAAAATGAGATTCAAATGTTTTTTATAGAAGTAATAATTTAAAATATTGTGATTAGAATAAAAAGTAATGCTTTCTAGGAAAAGGTATTTCTACTAGCCTTTAAGAGCATACATCATGGATCTAGACTTGAGATCATGGGTTAGTTAATTATTCTCATGTGGACTAGGATGTTTATATCAATAGACAATGAATTGATCAACTTGTTTAAAGAAACAACCCAAAACAAAACCTAATGCATCACAAAAGACCACATAACCCTGATTGACTTATGGTGGATTAAACGCTAGTAGAAAACTAAAAATATATTTCAGATAAATAAAATAACTATAAAAAATATCATCCCAAACAAACGTACATATATTTTGAAAGAGGGTGGTCATTAAAGAATTGAAATGTGATAAATTCCTGAAACAACCAGTGGTAATACCATACTAAACCCAATAATTTCAAAATATCAAAAATATTCCTTGCCTATTCCCATATCATTAATTATTCAACCATCTCAAGATAAAATAAAATAAAATTTTTCTGAGATAAAAAATCCTAGGAAATTCACTTTAAAAAATAAATAATAAAACTTTTATGATATGGGAATAGTGTCAGCGATATCTCAAAATTTAAAGGGCTACCATCAGAGGACACACATAATCCTCCTTGGTTTTAGAGTGAAGCAGGATGTCATCCAAAATGACTAAAGTGAATGTGTCACGGTACTTATGGAATATTTTTTCATCAACCACATGAAGTCTACAAGGTAGTTGGTTCGATCAAAAGGGATAAAAAGATACATGTAGTTGATATACCTACTCCAAAATATAGTTTTTGGGTTGTAACTTTCTTTAATATACATTTTAGGGTAGTAATAAAGAAGATAAATAATCAAAAACCACAATGACCATTTCAACCAGTAATGAAATTTTTTTGTGGTAGCATATAATTTATCTTTACCCCAACTCGACAAAGCATATGTAATCAACAACCAGGATAATAAAAACAACATCATTATTTGAAATGAGTGTAAGTTCCCACCAAGGTGAAACTCTCAAGAATATACATACTTTCTCAATAAAATATTCTCACTAAGTATTAAATTATTTCAACTCTTTTATTTCTATATGGTAGGAAGGAATATACACTGTTTGAGTACCAAGAACTGAATTTGTAGAAAACTACATCTCTCTTACCATTGTAAAACTATAGAAATAATAAGAAAAAAAATCAAGGAAACATAAAACAACATATACATATATCCTCACTAAAATGTTATTGTTCTATGTACAAAAATTTTATTAACATTCCAAACTCTAGAAATTAATGTCCAGATCTACTTGATAGTGAGTACCATTCTCCCTGAAAGACATGTGTAACACCCTGACCCCAGTTAGGTAGAGTCAGTGCATTATTAAATAACATTGGCATGATCACAAAAGATCAATACCTGAATGAATGATTAGTTTAATAGACTTGGAAATACTAGAAACATTCCTCAGTTTTACATTACATCATCAAATGAAATTCCACCCGAACATTGTCTTCATTAACCGCATTCATATACCATAGACTATCCCTATAGTTTAGTTATAATATACTTCTTTTCATCCTAGGAAAAAATACAACATAGAAAGGGGTGAGCTCAAATGCTCCTTAAGGATAACAATATATCAGAAACATTTATAAATAAGTATAAGCATTTAAGGAAATGTAAGACTAAAAAAAGCCTTTTAAACATGAACTTCATCATAATATGTAAATGATAAAATCAAATAATTCCATTTAATTATTCACAAGGGTATTTTTCTAGTCGAATAATCACATGAAATATCAATAGCCACTTTCATAATGATGGAATGCAACATGCCAGACTTCATAACAAAATAGTCAAGGACTTGGGCTAAGACTACAAATAATATTTTGTCAAGGCCTTGTAACAAGACACTAGTTTCCCTAATGAGAAATACCGATGCATTAATAAGCTATAGAAGGCTCCACCCGTAACTTATTATGTCCAATTTATTCTTCACTTAAAAAGGTACAAACATAACATAAACATTTGTATTAAAACTGGTATACAAAATGTCAATAATTTATCCACAAACCATGAATTGTGTAAAAATAACACATCCATATTCAAACATATCACAAAACCTTCAACACAATTCTGATGTTTTATTTCATAATAAATCAAATTCAAATAAGCTTAAAATCCATCAACGGATGTTGACATAGATAAATGAAAACTTTTTTTTGAGAAATATCTCCCTATATTTTGATATCATTTAAAATTAATATAATTATAAAAGAAAACATTTATTTTAAAAATATTCTTATATTCTTATAATGAAATATTTTATGATGTTATAACGGAAGAAAATAATCGCACCTGCCATATAATTCTAAAAAATATTCGTACCTTAATTTTGTTGAAAAGGTTATAAAGTAGCTTGTTTGGAAAACGACGGAAATATTTCTTTCAAAAAATATATGATAAAATAAAGGTATAAATGAATTTATCCCATAGTATAGTAAATATTAAAAATGTTTAGAATTACATTTTTAAGAAAACACGGATGTGGATGATAAAGAGGTCCCAGTAGATACTTATTTAAAAAAACCACGGATAATAAAGAGATTGTGAAATTAATATTTAACATGTAATTTTCCATGTTCAAGGGTACATTAACCCCCTGTATAATAGTTAAATCATTTTTATTAAATTACACAAGAACTATATACATAAATATTATATCATATATGATCTTATAACATTTCTTTGTTAATGATATTTTAGTGGTATCGTCGTTTCGGGTGTTAACATATCCATTTTCCTTTATATGATTTGTTACGTAAGTAATGTTTTTTATGGATAAGAAGTATCTTTTTAAAATTAAGAATGATATGATGTTTTTAAACTTCTATTAATCCTCAAATGAAAATTAGTCCTGAATCGATATGATGGGGAATGGATCTTATCGCGTTCCTAGAGACGTTAATCCATACGTACGCAGAAGCAACAATATCATTTTTTGATATTAAAATCATATATAATTGGATATAATATCATATATACAGATTAATTATAATATTATATTTATTATTTACATCATTTATACTCATTATTATACCCATCCATATGATGAAGTGTTTGAATAGCAAACTACACCAAGACGTGGAGACAGTAATCCATTCGCACACATGTATGTTGACTTTGTCATTTACAGGATGGGTAGCATAATGAATATGAGTGTAACATTTTTATAATAACATAAAATTATATAGAATATAATTTAGTTATTATTTTAGAATGGAAACAATAATGAAAGAGGAAGTGGAAGAAGAAGAAACTTGAATGAGGTGATGAAATATTTACCTCTTCTTCGGGTTTATCATTTTGATTTGATCAAAAAGGCTCATTAGGTTGGCTTTATGACTAATGGAATTCCTCTAGGATGAAGGGGGAACAGTTGGGAGGATATTTGGGTTGGTTTTGTCGAAGCCAAATGGCTTTGAAGGTGTTAATTTGAGATAATGGGTGGTACCCTTTTATAAGAAGGTGAGGGTCACTTTAGGAAAAGATTTGAAATATTATATTATAATAAAATAATTTTCTGTTTCTAATGGATCCAAAATTATTTATTTCTAGGATAAAGTGGGTATGAGTTTAAAATCACTCATACAATAGGTTTTACACTGGTTTTGGTCATTATATAAACTTTATCTTTTAGATTTAACTCTTAGTTGAATTGTTTGACATTTACCATGCATCTCTGTATTTATATATTATATTGTTAATAAACATACTATAAATATCCATGAGAACCAGAAGTGGTTATTTAATGATACATATAATATTATTTAAGTCCTATGGACAAACCATATATTTTTAGGAATAGAATATCAATTAATAATAGAATATTTGTTTTTAAAAACTGTTTTATGTCAATTTTGACACAATATGCTATTTTGTTTTTGATAAAATTATAACAGAATTATTACTTCAAAAAAAATTCATTTAATATGCCCTAAAATGTCATATTAAGCTATAAAATATGTGGAATTTATAAAAATTCTCAAATTACATTTATTTGGGTATTTATAAAATCAATTATTTTAATATTTAATGAATAAGGTAATTATTGCATCATCATTATGTCATTAATAAATTAAATTATTCAATTTCTAAAAGTTATAAATAAAATACCATTACGTATGATTTTTTTAGATTTCTATTGAATATTTATAGTCGAATTTATCTTATGTATAACCCTATATTAAAATGTTTTAGTTACGAAACCTTGAATTTGAAACTTTTAACTCTTCTTTGAATTAAATAATAATAAATGTCTTAATCTAATACAAGTGGACCTAAAGGATCATATATTATTCCTAATTTTGTTTTTGGTAGAGTAACACATATCCAACAGAATTAGGACAAGTGTTACGTTAATAATATTATCGGTTTTACCTTTAATTAACCTATTTACTTTTAACAGTGGGAAATTAAAGTTAAACATTACTATTCACCAAAAATTATTTTCATCATATTGAACCAAATTTTACATAAAGATATAAACCGTGTGTGTCAAATTTTTTAAATTCAACTCACTAAAGTGGTAAAATTATTTTATATGTAAATTTGAAAATGCTCATAAGAGGTTGGTGAAAGATGGTAAAATGTTCAATAAAATTTTGATATACCTATACTCATTATAAAATTACTCCAATGAATTACATTGATCTTATAATGGTATTATTTATCTAATTTTAACTAAAATATATTTAAATAAAATAAATAATTATTTAAATAAAAAGTATGTTTTTAAAAATTACTAAGTGTTTTTCACTAGTCATCAAAAATTAAATTTTTTCAGAAAAATTCCAAAAATTCAGCCTAAGCTAATTTAGATATTCCAAATCCAAAAATGAAGTACATTTTGAAATAAATAATAAATAATATTTCAAAAAGTGGGTATTACTATTTATAATGGCTAGTTTGTTTGGTCGTAGTGTGTTAGAATCTCGGAGTTGTGGACAATAGAAGTTATTGTATTATTCAAAGGGAAGCATACCATTGGAGTTTGAATTTTTACATTCTTCCCTCCTTAAAAAAATTTTGTCCTAGAAATTTCTAGAATAATACTACATAAAAATATTTGGGTGGTTCTTTATTATAAGTTCCTCAGGTTCCCATGTTGCCTCTTCCAACTTATTGTTTCTCCATAGAACTATTACCAGATGAGTCGTCCTGTTTCTCCAAACATGTTATCTTGTATCAAGAATATGGACATGATCTTCACAATAAGACCAATCGGGTTCTAGTTTTAATACCTCAAAGGTTAGTACATGAATTGGGTCAGGCATGTACTTTCTCAATAGTGATAGATGGAACACATCATGAACTTTGGAGAGACTTGGTGGCATTCCCAAACGGTAATCTAAAACCCCAATTTGTTCTAGAATTTTGAAAGGTCCGATGTACCTGACACTCAATTTACCCTTCATACCCAAACGTATAACACCCTTCCATGGAAATACCTTCAAGAAAACATGATCTCATACCTGAAATTCCAAATCCCTCATTTGGTTATCGACATATCTTTTCTGCATACTTTGAACTTCTTTGATGTGGGTTTGGATTACCGTCACCTTTTGCATCATCTCCTCAACAATATATGGGCCTATAAGTTTTCTTTCACCAACATCATCGGAAGAAGTTGGTGTGCAACATCTCTTTCCATATAATACTTCATATGGTGCCATTTGAATACTTTAATAGAGGCTATTGTTATAGGAAAATTCTACCGATGATAAATATTGACCCCAAATACCTTGAAAGTCACGTGAGAAATATCTCAACATGTCTTCTATGGTTTGAATAGTCCGTTCTGATGGTCCATCAGTTTGAGGGTGGTAGGTAGTGCTCAAACCATGTTAAGTATCCTCGGTTCTCTAAAGACTTTTCATGAATCTTGATGTAAAATTGGGATCACGGTCAGAAACAATCGATAAGGGTACTCCATGAAGTCATACAACTTCATTAAAATATATTCATACTAGACATTCAAGTTGTAAATCCTATATTATAGCCAGAAAATGTGTTGTCTTTGTAAGATGATCAACAATGACCCATATTGTGTCGTTCCTTCAAGGAGTCTTTGGAAGTCCGATGACAAAGTCAATCAAAATATTATACCATTTCCACTCAGGTATGGGAAGAGGTTGCATGACTCCTCCAGGCTGTTTCCATCCATCTTTTACTTGTTGTCAAACCATACATCTTGACACAAAATCAGCAATCTCCCTATTCATATTGTCCCACCAAAAATGTTCCTTCAAATCTATGTACATCATGGTGCTCCCAGGGTTTATAGAGCAATTGGAGCTATGAACATCATCCAAAAATTCTCTTTCTAGATTAGGTATATCCAGAACACAAATTATGTACCCAAATTTTAAAATTACATCTTCATATACGAAGTCACTCAACCTCAAATCATTCAAAGCATTAATATTCTTTAGAAACTCCTCATTATCAGTCTGAGAACTTTTCATCCTTTCTAGTAAAGATAGTTTTCAACCTTTTGAAAAAGTATTTATGTTTCAACTTCCATGATTATTACCATATCCATTTTCACTAGATCCATGAAGATATGATCTCTTTCAACTCTCATCTTGTTCAAAACTCCATGATCCTTTCTGCTCAAAGCATCTACAACCTTATTTACCTTCCCTGGTAGGTAGTTTATAGTGAAATCATAATCCCAGAGTAGTTCAAGTCATCACATTTTCCTCATGTTTAATTATTTTCATGAGAAAATATACTTAAAACTCTTGTGATCGATATATATATATATCACAATTATCACCATATAGATAACGTATCCATATATTCAAATAAAAGATTATAGCTACTTAATTAAGATCATGAGTAATATAGTTTTGCTCATGATTTTTTAGCTATCGGGATGCATATGCAATAACCCTACCATTCTGCATAAGGACTCAACAAAGTCCTTTTTTATGCATTACTACAAATAACAAACACATCATTCCCCAATGGTAGAGTCAATATAAGAGCATTGAATAATATTATCTTTATTTCAAAAAAATATTCTTCAATATCTTTTGTATAAACAAATATAACCCCTTTACGTGTGGGATTGGTTAATGGGTTTTCCAATCATGAAACATTCTTGATGAAGCATCGATAATAACCTGCTAAACCAACAAAACTACGTACCTCGGTTATACTCGTTGGCGCTGGCCATTATGGGATTGCGTTAGTCTATGAAGTATCAACAAATATTCCATCCTTAGAGACAATATGTCCAAGAAAAGAAATCTCTTGAAGCTGGAATTCACACTTTCTAAACATTCCATATAATTATTTTCTTCTAAGATTCATAAATATAATGCGCAAGTGATATTCATGATCTTCATAGATTTTGGAGTATACGAAGATATAATCAATAAATACCACTACAAAGTCATCAAGATATTTTTTGAAAAGTCTATTCATTGGATCAATGAAGACAAAGGGTGCATTAGTAAATCTAAAAGACATTACTGTAAACTCGTAATTCCCATACCTGGTTCGAAATACTGTCTTCTGAATGTCTTCCATCTTCACACACAACAGATCGTATCCAGATCGAAGGTCAGTATTTGAAAAATATTGATCTCCATGAATTTGGTCAAATAAATCAAAAATGTGAGGTAGGGGATACTTTTTCTTTATTGTTAGATATCCCTATAGTCGATGCACAACCACATAGATCCATTTTTATTCTTGACAAAAAGGACCTGGAATCCCCATGGAGAAACACTATAGAGAATAAATCCCTTGTTACTCAATTCCTCTAGTTGTTTCTTTAGTTCCACTAATTCCAAAGTGTCCATTCTATAAGGGGACTTCGATATGGGCATTGAACTAGGAATTATATCAATTGAAAACTAAATTTCTCATTCTGGAGGATGTCCAGTTAAATCATCTAGAAACACATCAACATATTCTTGAAAAAAAGTTACATCCTCTATTTGAACATTCATTTCCTCACACAAAATTATTTCATTCACTTCTTCCTTAATAATTTAATTTATTTGAGTTACTGGTGGTGGTTTTGGATAAGAAATAGGTGGTGACGTTTCTGCTCTAAAGATAAGGTACTCCATATCAACATCGAGAATTGTAACCTCTTTATTCTTACAATATTTTTTCGCATCATGGTCCGAATGCCAATCCATACCAAGGATTATATGAAATTAAATCACGGGAATGACGATGAGATCAGCATATAAAGAACATTTATATCCCCTAAGAGGAACTGATTCACAAAACACTGTTTCAATGATACTTCCCTTTAGAGTTTTGACTGAAAAATCCATTGTTATTTCAAATTGAAAAAATTTAATTTTCTTAGAAAACTGGGAAGATATGAATCAATGAGATGATCACGAATCAAATAAAGCATTTTCTAAACCTGAGGAAACCATTATATTAACTGCCACCGCGTCTTTCAGAGCTTCAAACTTAGTAGTAGTGATAGCAAAATCATGGCCTAGATCCCATGGAATTTTTTGAGATATGTTTCATTGGGGCTAAGGAAATTCATTTACATAATTCCCCTTTTTCTCTAAAATTGTAGCATTAAACATTGACAACCTCTTTCTTCCCCTTGCAATCCCGATCTTGGTGGCCTTTTTTACCACACATGTAACAGACTCAAATTCCCTTTAGGAATGTACTAGGGTGTTTCTTCCCACATATACTCTAGGATGGATATTCAAAATTTCTCTTCATTCACTTATTTACATTACCTGAGTGTTCAGAAGATCTCTTCTTCTCTTTCCTTGCATTGAAGTCGTAGGACATAAAGAATTCATTTTCTATCTTGATTTCACATTAGACAATATCTTCATACGATGTGAAAGATTGTGAGACTAATGCTCGATGGAAAAATAGTTTTAACCAATCAATGAAACGATCAATCTTACTTCATGGGTTACATATATAATCTGCAGTATGCCTCGCTAACCTTGTAAAGTTAGCTTCATACATTGCGACATTCTAATCCTCCTTTTCCCTCAGACTCAGAAATTGTATTTCCATATCCGCTTGATGGTCATGAGGAATGTATTTTTCTAGGAAAATATCATTAAACTCCCTCCATTCCATATTTTATACTTCATCATATTCCTTTTTGTTTTGAATTAGGGACCACCATTGATCAGCATCTCTAGTGAGGCGGTAAAATGCCATGATAAATTTCTCCTTTTCACTACTCCCTAAGGCATGGAATATTTTCTCGAAGGAATTTATCTATTGCTCATCTACTAATGGATTTGTAATCCCATTGAAATTTTGTGGTTGTTTCCTCATGAAGCGATCTAACATTGATCTTCCATGATGTGGATCAAGGTGCTCAATATGGGTAAGGATATTATTCATAACCGAATTGAGTTGCCCCAGTATGGTGATAAGATGATCAGCATTAGTTGCTTCACAAGCTCCACCATATGTTTCTTGTGTAGGAGGGAAATACCTACATGGATTACGTGCATTTATATATTTTCCATTCCTTCAACTATGCTCCATTTATAATCAATTTCATGAACTAGATTAGTTTATGCATCGAAATAAATAATTCCAAACTTGTAAAACACATAACATAAAATGAACAGTTAATAGATATAATCCATATTCATAAAAATGTTTTCATTGAGAATGTATATAGTCATAAACCATTCATAATTGTCTGTAATGAAAATTATAATTATCCTAAGTATATCCCCAGGGAGTGTCGTAACCAAGTGTGTAGCAAGGCCCGTTGTTGTGCACTGGTTCCCATTCAAGTATAGCTCCAAGTGGTGTTTTTGGGTTTTACCCCTAGATACTTCTGTTCCAAAGCCACCCTTACCTACTTGTATCTACATAGGGATGTATTTTTTGAAACTCCCAAAATCTCTAGAATACCAAAATTCCTGGAAATTCTTCTATACAAATCCTCAAAGTCTATCTTAGGGTAATGTGATCTAATCAGAGTTTATCTAAATCTAGATTCCATGGTTTTCACTAAAATTTCTCTAAAACCAACCGTAACACCTCTACCCCTATTAGTTAGATTTGGTTCATTATTACATAACATAGGAATGATCACAAAAGATCAAGCCTTAAAATACTGATTAGTTTTGTAGCCTTGGAAATACTAGATACATTCATCAGTTTTACATTACATCATGAAATGAAAAACCACAACAAAATTGTCTTCATTGACCACATTCATATACCATAGATTATCCGTTTAGGTTATTCATAATATAATTCTTTGTATCCTGGGAAAAATAAAACATAGAAAGGGGTGAGCTCAGATGCTCTATATGGATAACAATATAGTTGAAACTTTCATAAATAAGCATAAACCTTTAAGGCAATATAAGAATAAAACAAAAGCCTTTTAAACATGAACATCAACATAATATAAAAAAGATAAAATCAAATAATTCAATTTACTTATTCACATGGATATTCTAGTAGTCAAACAATCACAAGAAATATCAAATGCCACTTTTATAATGATGGAATGCAAAATGCCAGACTTCATAACCACATAGTCAAGGCATTGTTCCAAGACTATAGATAAGATTTTTCCAATACCTTATTCCAAGAAACTAGTTTGTATCATGTGACCTACTGATGCATCAAGGAGCTATAGTGGGCTCCACTTGTAATATACTATGTCCAATTCATTCCACATATGAAAAGGTTTAAACAAAACATCGGTTTTCATATTAAAACAAGCATAAAAAATTTCAATAATTTATCCAGAAACCATGAATGGTGTAAAAATATCACATCCATAGTCAAACATATCAGAAATCCTTCAATACAATATGAAATTTTTGTGTCAAAATAAATCGAATTCAAATAAACATAAAATCCATCAATGGATGTTGACATAGATGAAATCAACACTTTTCATAAAGAAATATCTCTTTCTATTTTGAAATCATTTAAAATTAATATAATTATAAAAGAAAACATATATTTTGAAAATATTATTATAAGATTATAAGGGAAGCTTCGATGATGTTATAACAACGGTAAATAGCCAAACCCTCTATATAATTTAAAAAAACATTCTTACCTTAATTTTGTCGAAAAGGTCATAATGTACTTTGTTTGGAAAATGGTAGAATGATTCCTTTCAAAACATATAAGGTCAAATAAGGATATAAATGACTTTAACCCATAGTATAGTAAATAGTAAAAAAATTAGTTACATTTTTAGATAACACGGATGTGTGTCATAAATAGGTCCTAGTAGATACTTACTTAAAAACAACCACAGATAATCATGAGATTGTGAAATTAACCCTTAACTTGTAATTTTCCTTAGTCTATGATATGTTAAACTCTTTTATAATAGTTAAATATTTTTTATTAAATTATATAAAAACTATAAACATAAATATGATATTATATATGATCTTCTAATATTGATTTGTTAATGATATTTAAGTAGTATTATCGCTTCAGTTGTTAACTGGTTCATTTTCCTTCATATGATTTGTTACATTAGTAATTTTTGTTATGTATAGGATGTATCATCTTCATATTCCAAATTATATTAAGTCTTTGAAAATTATTTGTAATCACCTAATTAAAATTTGTCTTGAATGGATACGATGGGCTATGAATCTTATCGCGTTTGTGGAGACGGTAATCCGTATGTACGCACGAGTGACAATATCATTATTCTGATATTAAATACATTTATAATTAGATGGTATATCATATATAAAAAGTCACAATAATATGATATTTATTATTTACATCATTTATACTCATTATTATACACATCCAAATGATGAGGTGTTTGAATAATAAACTACTACACGACGTGGAGACGATAATCCGTACGTACGCACATATGGTGAAATTTTCATTTATAGGATAAATAGAATAATGAATATGTTTGTACCATTATTATAATGACCTAAATGTACATAAAAGATACTATATCTATTATTTTATAATGGAAACAACAAATAAATAGGAAGGGAAGAAGAAAAGAACTTGAAAGAGGTGATGAAATATTCACCTCTTCTTCTGGTTATTCCTTTTGATTTGATCAAAAGGGCTCTATAAGTTGGCTTTATGACCAAAGGTAGGCCTCTAAGTTGAAGGTAGGATAGTTGGGAGGATATTTGGGTAGGGTTTGGCGTTCCAAATGGCTTTTAATGTTTGAATTTGAGAGGTGGGAATGTGCCTTTTTATAAGAGAGGTGAGGGTCACTTTAAGAAATGATTTGAAATAATATTTGATAATAAAATAATTATCTATTTTTAATGGATCCAAAATGATTTGGTTAGATTATATGGTGGGTATGGGTCGAAAATAACTCAACCAATTGTTTTTAGACAGTTTTGAGACACTATATTAACTTTATCGTTTATATTCAATTATTAGTTAAATAGTTTGACATTTACCACGTCATTTGTATTTTTATATTATATGGTGAATAAACATACAATAAACATCTAAGAGAACCTCAAGAGGTTCATTAATGATACATATAATATTATTTAAGTCTTTTGGCTGAACCATATATTTTTAGGAATATAATACCAATTAATAATATAATATTTGTTTTAAAAACTCATTTATTTCAATTTTTACACTATTTGATATTTTGTTTTTGATACATTCATAAAAGCATTGTTACTTTGAAAAACATTCATTTACTCAACTCTAACATGTAATATTAAACTATAATTTTATTGTAATTCATAAAATGTCTCAAATTAGACTTATTTGGGTATTTATAATATCAATTATTTTAATATTTCATTTATAAGGTAATTACTGCATCATCATTGTGTCATAAATAAATTAACTTATTTAATTTCTAAAAATTATAAATAAAATAACATTAATTCGGAAATATTTTTATATTTCTAATTAATATTTATAGACTAATTTATCTAATTTATAACCCTATATTAAAATGTTTTAGTTATGAAACCTTGAATTTAACACTTTTAACTCTTCATTGAATTAAATAATAATAAATGTCCTAATATAATACCAGTGGACCTAAAGTTTCATATTTTAATCGTAAGGTTTTTTTTGGTTGAGTAACACTTATCAAATATAATTAGGATATGTGTTAGGGTAAAAATAATATCATTTTTACTTTTAATTACCCCAATTAATTTTAACTGTGCTAAATAAAAGTTAAAAGATACTATTAACCAATGATTATTTTCATCTTATTGAACCAACTTTGACATAATAATATCTACCATGTCTCTTGGATTTTTGAAATTCAACTCCTCAATCTATAAAATTATGTTTTATATAAATTTGAAAATGCTCCTCGGAAGTTTGTAAAAGATGGTAAAAAGTTTAAAAAGATTTTGATATATCTAAACTCATTAAAAAATGAATACAATGAATTACATTTAACTTATATAGGTATTATGTATCTATTTTGAAAAAAAATTAAATAAAATAAATAATAATTTAAATAAAAGGTTGGTTTTAAACAATAACTCAGTGTTTTTCACTATTCATAAAAAATTTAATGTATTCAGAAAGATACAAAAAATTCATCCTATGATTATATTGATATTCTAAATCCAAAAATTAAGTCCATTTTGAATGTTAAAATTCATAAAATTTTAAAAAGGGGGTATTACTATTAATAACGACTAGTTTGATTGGATGTGATGTGTTAGAATCTTGAAGTTGTGTATAACACAAGATACTGTATTATTCAAAGGGAAACGTACCGTGGAAGTTTGGGGTGTTACAACATGACTCACCCCATAAATAATCATAATAGAGACCACCCAAAGATATTAATCTATACATGGAAGATATGAAATCATACAATATATACTATAAATGAATTTAATATATTTAAAATCATGGACACTAAAATTTTATGTAATATTAATCCATGATAAAAAGAAAAAAATAGAAGAACACAAATTCCCTGATCTCTCTTTATTTTGAAAGATGTAGTAATATCAATCACATAAGATAAAATATCCATAGGAAGGGTCAATAATCAAAAAACATATTTGAGATTGATGAGTAAGATACCATATTATCAATTAATGTAGCCACTAAGGATGGATCTATAGTGATAGTACATATCATAGTCACTAAACCCATTTAAAATTACTTTGGAGAAACATCCACAACATGAAAAAGATTCATATTTTATGATTGTGGCTGGAAACCCTTCATTACGGAATATTATTATTTCACTAGAGTAATTTTTTGTGATGATGATCCCATGATACTTTGTGGATCAGAAAACTAAAAATAAAGTTTCCTCAAGTCACCCGAGTTTCAATTGGAACTATAAATCAAGTGTTCCTCATTGAAAACCCATTTTTAATTCCAAACCATACCATATTGGATAAAATTAAAAGGGAATCTATTACAAATTGAGATTGGTTTAGAATGAACCTACTATAAAGACTAACAATGATTCTCAATATTCTTTATATTTCCCTTAAATGGTTTAACAGAACTGCCAATATAAGAAAAAAGAACTCCCTTCAAACATGACATACCATTCAAGTCAAGATCAATTATAAATCTACCATCTACCACAT
The DNA here is from genome assembly GCA_963277665.1 of Viscum album. Taxonomy (NCBI): domain Eukaryota; kingdom Viridiplantae; phylum Streptophyta; class Magnoliopsida; order Santalales; family Viscaceae; genus Viscum; species Viscum album. The sequence continues at coordinate 522,695,556 of OY728141.1, forward strand.
AATTCTAATAATTCAAATTAAGAATTAAAAAATGTAATTGATTATTACAACAAATTACCATATCAAATATTCATTCATCCAGTTTATCAATAGTCACAATATAATGAGAAAAATATACTAGATCAATAATATGGCTGTCTTATTAAGTTAGGATCAATTCACTTTCTTCGATATTAATCAAATACATTGATCTTTATAAAAAAACCGAATCTAAAAAGAATTGATCTCTAAAATGAATCATAAATCTTTTATAATCCATGATCTCATTCTTCTTCACTGTCACCATCAAATCCAAGAACCCTTTTCTAGGACACTCAAGCCTAAAGGTTGCATATATCACTCTAATTGAATTGGTAAATTCCAATAGCTCAAAAAGCTTCACAATGTTTTCAAATAAATACCCATCCTTTAGAGGATAATTAGAGCCTTTTAGGACAAATGGATTATATTGAATATACACATGTGAACAATCTTTATAGTTTTCCCTTTGAGGTTCCCCAATTGGATCCAAAATGATAATTGGTTTGGCAGAATGTCCAATTGATTAGATGAACCATGCCACTACCTCAATGAGATTCTATTGAACTGAAGGGTTTTCAGTCCATAACTCATCAAAAACTCCCTACTCATGCCGGTTAAAATGTCTTATAATATATTGGATGCTTCAAAAATCCACAGAAAATAATAAAAATGTTAATAAGGACACTCAGACCAATAACTCAAATGGGGGAATTTTTTTAAATTACATCACATATGATTAAAAAAGTACAGTATTTCTTTGAAACTAAAATATAATAGGTAAAATAAATGGAAAAAATAAAAATAATCATCAAATACACTCTTCTCCACTACCCATGGTAACTTAAGGATCATTATGATGATAGTTGGCCATAAAATATCTCTAAAATACCTCCCAAATAAAACAAATCTTACCTCTTATCTTTCAGGAAAACCAAGAACCAATAGAAATATCATGAAATGATTCTTAACCTACAACTATAATACCACTTTTTCATGAACAAGTATGGATTCCCTAGTACCCTAACACCCGGGGCAAAACTAACATAGCCTGAAGGGAATTCTCGAACCCCACATGTTAGAAACTAGGATTCGGCATCATAAAAGAATGAATAATGAAAAAATAGTACATGTAATAATGAAAGGTAAAATGATATAATTCATAATATCAATACTCATCAAGGAGAATTTTTCAGATGTATAATATGTAAAATTGTACCTTAGCATATAGAAAAATCACTCAATGAAACCTCATCCCAAACTAACATGAAAAAAAAATCAAAATTATCCAAAATCTATTTAACAAGTGGACAAAAGACTTACCAGTCGCCTTCAAAACTCCATAGTCCCAAGGATCATGAAAATACACTATCTCTAGGTGCTTATGTTCTATTACTCACACCCGAAATAAGAATATCTACAAATTATGGAGGGAAATGGTAGGGTGTGAGGTATAAATCTTAGTAGGGTCTAACTATGTGTTTCATAATAGATTGCATAAATAAAAACCAATCGTTCTTTAAATTAAAATTAAATAGGGCATGTAATAATTTATCATATCTTATTAAAAAGAATAATGATTTCTTTTTAATGGAAGGAAAATATTTCAAACATGGATTAAATGAACATTTTATACTACATCATTTATATATATCATTTGGGTTGAGTAAAATAGTTCTATAATATGTGGGATATATATAATCAATTAACACACAACAAGAACCATGGTAATCTTCCCTAATGTACATTATTATCTGAATATAGGATCCCCACTCTGGAAAAACTAAATTTTAACGACTAAACATGTGTGTAAACATCATTGTGGATCATCTCAAATTTGAATCATCAACATCCCATCAAGGATAATCATGCTGAAATAGGTATTTGTGAGAGTTATCATCGTAAATACATTACTAAGGGATCAATATCCAAGAATGCATGATCCAAATAACCCACTAACCAAATAATCTCACATGTTCTCAATGAATCAATAAAAAAAGAAAATTATTTTATTTAAATTCAATCATCTTTTAAAATAAAATTTCCCAATTTTATGTTTCAATATTCATATTCAATTTCAAAACAAAAACATTGGTTTTTCATCATTTTATTCCTTCTTATTTCAAAACCAATTATGGGAATTATAAATTTCAATGTAAAAGTTTTTATCAAAACATATAACAAATTATGTCATCAATTTTATCATAAAATCACTTTCTCAAAATAATAAATCAATTAGTCTCCAAATCCCTCCCACAATTACAAATCCATTGGAAATGTGGGGGTTTATCAAAATACAAACCCATTAAAGTTTCATAACCAAATAGTTTATAATATTGATTTTAAAAATCAATTAAATGTTATTTTAATCAAATCAATCAAATTAAGGTTTCAATTCAACAGAAATTATCAAATGGAACCACTTACCAATAACCAATGAATCGAATAATCAACTCCCACAATAGTAATGCCAACAACGGTAGAAGGTGACAAAAATATAGGAATAGAATATAGAATCAAGATATATAAATACATGTATTTCACCCAATAATACAAAATTAGATCCATTATGAACATGATGATCATTCACTCCTTATAGAGGATAGAAAGGATGATCATAATAAATCTCAGAAATTGGAGACTCACATATTGGAGTGGGATTGGATCTTCCACAGAAATATTTATTCACCAATGGAGGAGTTTAGGGGAACCAAAAATTACTTCTAAATAACCTATAGGGAATAAAAAGACCTATTAGGTATTAATATGGGTGATTAGACTCATAAATTATGGGTTTTATAATTATTAAATAAAATTATAATAAATAAAAAAACAGCAGAAACAACTTCTTTGGAGGTCACATGGTTATAAAAACTATACATCAAAACCGTGAACCCTAATGAACTTCTAGATGGGTTGAATTGTTTGGAAACAATTGTAAACTAATTGTATTTATACAATTCATTCCCCACTATCCAATGGGTGTATAGTGTTAAGGGGTGGACAAATTGTATATGTTTAAGGATATGTGTATATATATGAAAATATACTGAATGTTTGGTGAATTTTAGAGGTACTTGTTTCCAAGTAATTATGTCCATGTCAGAATTCTACAAGTGGATGTTATTCGGGCATAGTTTTACATTAAAGTAATAAATATGAAATGTGTGGATTGGGATTTTTATCTATTTAAAATTACTGAATAGTATTGCGCCTTTCGGTACACATGGTTTGACACTTCTGATGGATATTTTTGGGAAATTCACAAACCCTGTAAGAACCATGTTGAAGGATTTTATAGATAATTTCCAAGAATGAGAAACCATAAACCTAATGTGTAATAGGAATAAAATATTGTTTCGTTATTTAGAAATTATATAAATAATTCTTCATTATTAAACACTATAATAAAATACTCTTAATGGTTACATAAAAGATTTTGTTTTTAGTAAGGTGTTGTAGATAGAATTTTGATGTTGTAGTGGTAATATTTATTCTCAAATATTGATGTACCATATTTTAGACTAGTTATCAGTATCCCTATATATTATGAAGGGTGTCGAGGAATGATAATACTTATCCTCAATTATTATATATTTAATTAGAAGTGAATTACCATAATGTTATGATGATCACATCTCAATTGTATGATTCTTATTCAATTGAAATTTTTGGGAAGGTGCTTCTTGGGAATATAGTTATTCTACATTAGGTAGAATTTTATTTTATGATAGGAATGAATTATCTTCCTCTACATAAATTAAAAATAAATTTTCAAGGATGGTCAGTCACATTTGATATAATGAACTATCTTCTGATCATCTACAACTGAGATTATAAATATTAACTTCATATGAAAATCACATCCATTTCATTGGTCTTGATTCCCATTAAAAATGATGTTTATCTCAAATGGATGGGATAAATCTAATCATAGATGGTCTTCCATTTGTGTGGGTTTTTTTATTTCTTTCTAGAATAGATTCCTTGTATTTTATTGAATCATGATGTTGTGTTTTCAATATATCTCAAACATAGAGATATGAATTATTTAAAGAGTCCTAAGAGAATGGATCTAATTGAGTTTCACGAATTAAAGAATAATATATAGGGGAATCGTGAAATGAAATTTATTTGTCCATTTTTGTATCCTTGGGGTGCATCTGTTATAATTTTAGAATAAAAGATGGATCTATGTGACTATGCATTAATTATCATTAATAGAACAAGATCAGAATCAAGAAAAAGTATCCTCTAACCTATATTGTTTACATGTTTGATAAACTATACATATCCCATCAATTCTCCAAGAATTATCATCATTTTTTATATCCTTAATTTAGGTCAATGAAAGAGGATACACCAAATAAAATAATTCATACATGGTATAAACAAAATGAATATATAGTGGAGTAATTTGGTCTAACTAATTCCACTTATATCTTCATGTATTTAATGAATATAGTATTTATAAATTACCATGACAAATTTGTGGTAGTATTTATAGAAGATAATCTTATATATTCAAAGAGAAAGGAAGAGGATGAATATTGCGTGAGAATTAGACTGAAGACCCCCAAAAGTATAAATTTTATATAAAATTTACAATGTGTGAATTTTTCTAAAAAAGTTATATTTTTTGGTCTTATAATCAAATGTGAGGTTTTATTTTTGGATACATCCAATAAGGAGGCTATTGATCATTGGCCCCAACGAACTATGGTGACTGAGATTATGTGTATTCTTGGTTTAGACGAGCATTATAGAATCATTGTGGAACATTTCTGTTGGATTTCAAATCCAATTACTATGTTAACATATAAGGAGGTCAGGCTAGTTTGGAAATATGATTGTGAAGAACATTTAATGGTTTTATGGATAATTTTAGTCAGTGTACATGTTCCTACATTACACTCTCATAAATAAGTGTTTTTAATCTGCAGTGAAACGTCAAAAATGTTTTTGGATGCGTTCTCATGAAACATTTCATTGTGACAACTTATTCATCATGAAAACTAAAGGTCCATGAGATAAATTAACCAAATCATCATTTGAATTAAGTTATGGAGATTTTTTCATTAAAAACATGAATGAATTATCTTTTTAGATAGAGGTGTGAAATATATACTGATCATAAAAAGATTATTCTATAAATTCACACAAAAGAAGTTAAATATGTTCAATAGAATATTTTTGGAGGTTACTATAGATTATGAATACTCAATACATTACCACCCCAAGAAGGGGAAAAAGGTGTCATGTTCATTCAATTTTAGGGGTGATACTGGCCTATCTATTATAGGATCACAAAAGATCTAATATTTAATGATTTTAAAAGGATGGATCTGAAAATCATGAAGGAGGGAGAGAAATATCAACTTTCTAAAACTAGTGTTTGACCATATATCCAAGTAATTATAAATGAGGTGTAATAGTAAGGTTTGGGGTTAAATAATATGGTTATTATTGTTAGTTAATTTTACCATGATTATGATTAAATTTTATAGGTTTGGAATAATATATGTGTTCTATCTATACCTAATTTGAAGGGGTCATTAGAATAAACTCATAGTTCATCATTCACTATTCATCATTGACGTACAAATATGTATAGTGATTTGGAAAAATATTTTTAGTGGGATGAGATGAAGGGATATATTTAAGAATTAGTATCCCAATATTTGGTATGTTACTAAGCTAATATACTGTGAAAAACATCTATGGGAATTTTATAACCATTAACCATAAAAATAAGGAAATTTGAGAATTGTACTATAGAGTATTTCGTCACACTCCTCAAAAAATATAAATGGAAAAATTATAGATGTGTTTAATTCAAAAACCTTATAATGTTTTCACACATCATTACTATTGGATAATATTTCTATTTGGATTATAATTCCACGATATACATTAAGGAATGTTTAATTTTTCATGGAGTACCACATTCCATTGTTTCAAATTGGGATTCCAAGTTCACCTTGATGTTATGGTGAAGTCTTCAACAAGAACATGATATTGATTTTATTATTATCCTGACATGTAATCCTCACAATTTTTTAAAATAATATTGAAAAATAAATACCAAATAAGATATAATATGATCATATTCTATGGGTTTCAAAGGTAGTTAGGATCAACACGTTACTCTAATCATTATTTCATAAAAAATATACTTCACTCAAGAATTTGTATGGATCCTTATTAAACATTATATGGTAAGAAATTTAGAACTCAAACATGTTGAGATATATTCATATAATTAAATGTATTGAGACTAAGCTGATTGAGGAAATGGTGGAGAATGACATAGATATTCAATAACACACAATGGATGAAAAAAATTGATATAAAAATTATTTGGATAATCGTCGACATTATCTAGAATTATATGATTGTTAGAAGGTGTTTCTGTGAATATCTCTATGTAAAAGCCTGTGAGATTAAAAAATAATAGAAAAAAGATACTTATGTGAACTGTAACTTTCTAGATTTTTGATCAAGTTGGGATAATTTCTTATCTATTTCCAATCCATCAAACAAATCTAATGTCCTTGATATATTCAATTTAATTATCCTATGAATGCATACATATAAAACTTTATATGTAACAAACTATGAGGTCATACACCGAATCATGAAATTTTCAATGCAGGGAAACAATTGGATATTTTGAATCATCTAGTGAAATTTCTATAAAACAAGACCACTCACCAAGTCAACATTTTTTTAGTAAAGCACTATTTTAAGGATGTTGTATAGGAACAGAAGTGTATGACGAGGCATAAGTAATCTTATTTTTTTGTATCATGGTGAAATGTTTTATGGGTTAAATTATTCATAGGGTGTATAATTCAACACCTATAGATTTTATAAAATTATTTTTTTAAAAAAATTAATTTATTTGATAACTTATGATACTTGCAACATCGAGTTTTAATGAACCATGATTTGTTGTTAATATTATTATATAAAAATGACTATTATAGATTATTAATTAAATATTGAGTTATAAATAATAATAACAAAAATTTTACAAATATGTATCATATTTCTAAATAAAAAATTATTATTGATAAAAATGTACTTAATTTTTAGAAAATTCATCATATCCAAAACAAATACATATTTTCTAATAAAATGTCTTTATTTATTATTTTGATAAAAATTTGAAATTAATTTATAAAATTTAGATAATTTTAGTAGTTAAAATTTAACATCATTTATCTCATATAAATTTCAAAATTATCATTGAGTTAGTTTTTTTTTAATTTTTTTTCAAAAGATTAATTTTGCAATAAATTGTAAAAAATACTGATTTTGATTATAAATTTACATTACATTTAAATAATTTATAATATTATCTTTTAAATATATTTTGGAAAGAAAAATTAATTCAATAATATATTGATTAATCCATTTTAGTTCATAAAAATAAATTTCATTTTGAATTATGTTATTAAGACTTTCAATACATATGAACACTTTTTCATTGAAAAACGTTTTTTTATCACATCCACATGATTAATTTTAAATTAAATCATTAAAATTATGTGAATTTACGTTTATAAATTGGAGTAAATAATATTAACTTTAATGATTAATGTAATATAATAATTTATACTTTGGTTTTTTTCTTAACGAATAGTGAAAAAAACTCATTACTGTATTTATGGTTGATATGGGTATATCAAGAAGTTAAACAAAAAAGATAAGGGATATATGACCAAACAAAAATCCAAATTCCTAAATTATTTACATAATTCGAGCATATATCATATTAAGTATTGTAATGAGACATTTTATATCTATTTTTCATTTTTAAAACATGGGTTTACCTTTTCTTTTAAAAAATTCTAGTGTGTCCTCTCTATAATAAAAAAATAGAACCCATATCCTATCATCATGTCACATAAAAACAATTAGAGATTATAAAATCAAAAAAAAAATTATCTTAATTTATTATATCTGCATGTTGATTGGCCTTATTTTTTACGAATCCCTCTTAAAAAGGACTTTGGTCCAAGCCTAATGTGGTAGTTTAATGAAGAGGTATTGTTCTTAGCCAAGTATTTTTGTATTATTCCTTCATGAACCGCCTTCATATAATCTCAAAATATAAATATATGATAAAATATGTACCAAAAATATAATTTTATTTTATTATAATGATATTATAAATCATATCTATCTCCACTTCTGTCAAATCCGAAACAAAACCGTCAATCACGTGTACAGTGGACTTCCACCTCACGGACGGATGTTACTAGTTATCCATCACACCACATAGTGAATGGAGATAATATTTTATTTAAAAAATTTATTGGATATTTATTAATGAACTATAATTTTTTAATTATTATATCACACCTATCTTCTTACCATCCTATCTATTGGAAAACTATTACATCGCACATCCGTACCTGTGGACTATTGACTCCAAGAAGAGATGTGATACATCATTTCATTTTATTTCAGTATGGATGGTAATAAGGATATATTTAATTAATATATATTATATATATGATATAAAAATTGTTCTTTAAGGTTTAATTAATATTTACCTTCTTTCGTTTCATCTGTTGAGAAAATGGAAACAACGTTCAGGTGTACGTACAACATACCATCTCTATGAACGGTATACATCATTATCTATCTATAAACTATCTGGATTACACTAAAAAATGTAGAATAAATATATAAAATATTTATATCTAGGTTTATATTCTATATATGATGAGACTATTATCAAATATAAAGGGCTTAAAATTAAAAATGAAAACATACATGAAAAATGAAAGAGTTGTTACCAGAAATATTATTTTAATAAATAATTAAAACAAATATTTAATAAGAGTTAATATTTAAGTCATATATGTGATGATATATATGATTATGGTACTGTACAATTTTTATAATAAACTAATACTTAATAAACAATATATCATAATGAGTATGAACATGGACGATAATAGTGCTCAAGATTTCTAGTCTCTCTATTATTTAAGGGAGATATATGGAATATTTAACATTCATATATTTTTTGATGTGTATATAAGGAACCATTTCTATGTTATATCATGAATATAATTATTTAAATGTATTTACTGTTCCATTTTATGTTAGTATTTAATAGGGATTATTATTAAAAAGTTTCTTTTGTTGTATGTGATTTTCGTCTCAGTTTTAATTTTATAAGACACATTCCATATTAAAAAATTATTTCATTTAAGAGGTATATGTACTGTGAAATAATATATATTATAAATATTCTAATTAAAATTATTTGGATTTAATTATCAATGTAATTTTCATTATTTCATGAATCATATTAAATAAAATATATAAAAGTCCTAAAATTTTTATGTCACAATCTCATTGCCCATATGAATTGTTTATAATTATGTTTTTGATGATTAAATATCACAGTATAACTCTAATTAAACTCATGTATTTATTAACATTTATTTATTTATAGAGAATATTTTCATTAATTTCATTATCCTTTCCCTAATAACTAAATATACAAAAATATTTTTTAGGAAAAATGACATTACATCACTCTTCTGTCGAAAATACTTTTCTTCGATGTCCTTGTTTTATAAAAATGTTTTAAAGGGGTTTTTTCTATTAGAAAATTATTTTTAAATTAATATATACCCATTTTTAACTTTTCTTATTTTTTGGAAGGAAAATTCTTGTGGTTTTCCAAATTAAGTAGTTTTTACTTCTTACCAAAAATGTGAAAGGAATTGTTGTTTTAACGAGTACAACATGATTAGAATTTTACACAATCAAGAGTGATTGATTTTTGAAAATTACATTATAAATATTCAATTTACATTTCATGAAAATGTTTTATATAATACTTGGAAAATTTAAAATTTTAAAGAATTTATTTAAAAATAGGAAGAATATTTTCGTCAAAAACATTTTAATTATATATGTTTTGGAATTTATAGTTATCATCAACAAAAAACTTTTCAATTAATTATTATTTAATATGATTTCAATCCAGTGTACCCATAATTATTCTCTCTCAAAATATTTTTTTTTATTTTGATTATTTTATTACAAATCTTTTTTATTTTCCATGAGTTATGCTATGATAAAATGATTATTAAACTAGCCTTATTTCCAAAATTTATGATATGATGAATGTTTTATGATATCATTACACAAAAATTTATAGATTATTTGATAGCTGTGACTTATATCTACATATAATAAATTGGTTAATGATTTATATCTCATGAGGTAATTATTCAATATAATAATATGTTCTAGATCCACTATGGTAAACATGCTGATGAGAATGATCTGCTAAAGGAAAAAAGTCTATGTTGTTGATATACAATGGGAAATAGGTGATGATTCTTGATCATTATTGTTATGTGAAATATGTTGGGACTCATGATTCGCTATGATTTGATGGTCACAGTAGTTATCCTTGTCAATTGAAATGGTTTCTATACTTCTAATGGTTCCACACCTATATCGACAGATCATATGGATCATCAAGGATTCTTGATGATTTCAAACTATTATAATTAATGTATTTGAAAAGATAATATTTTATTCTATGAATCATGTTTATGATATTTTATAGTATTAGTATAAACCATATATGTTATGTTCAAGATACCATACCCTAATTCCTATCTTATTCCATCCTTAGTTAATTGATTGATATTTCATAGGTTTACCCTCATTGAGCATCAGTTTTAACCCTTTATTATGTTTCTATTCCTAATAATAGGAAGATAGATTTATGTATGGTATGTATATGATGTGTTTTAAATGGAAATATCCTTATGGAAGAAGTAAAATTTATTTCACAAAATAATAATATTTTTTATTTAGTCCCCAAAGAACCTAAACCATTACGGTCCTTAAGAATATATTAATGAAATGTATTAAAAATTAATTGTAAAAAATATAATATTTATATATGATAAGTTTTGGTGTTTACATTTATTCAAGTTATCTAAGAATTTTTTTAATTGTTTTAAATTTAATATGTTGGAATGAACACCACATAACAAACTCTTCTTAATGTAAGGAAATAAAATGATTGTCTACGACAGTGAAATAAATAGTGTATATTATGGGTTTTATTCCCTTACCCAAACCTACCAAGTGATAGATGAAACAATTAATTGTATTTTATTTGTCTTGACAAATATAGTATGGAGTTTTCAAATTCATCCCTTATATAGATAATTTGTTTTGTTTAATTGGTTCTACAACCTACATATCTATGAAAATTTTCATAATTACTAAATTAGTTTATAAAAGATAATATGACTTTTGAAATAAAGTGATTATGATGTGTCAATCATCTCCAATGATCAACCAACAAGAGTATTTTTTCAATGTACCATTAGTTTATTATATAAGTCATGTTTTGAGTTATTTTAATTAAGGATATCATGTTTTGATAGTGAAAATTTAATCTCTTCTTGTTCCCATTCAATAATTTATTATAATGATTTTATGGTAGAAATATGCATGTATGGGAGAATTGTTACATCCCTAAATACAAATTTTTTTAAATAAATTGATATGTACATATTCTATGTTTTGTTTTTTTATTATTTTATTGATTTTGTGATTGTTTTGGAATGATTAAAATATTCCTGATTAGGGAATGGTTTACCTAACCACACCGACTTTAGAAGAGAAACATTCATGTTAAAATTTGGGTGTACAATAGATTTCACATGATTGGTGGATGTTTATACTAATCATGTGTAAAAACCACGTAGATCATATTCTCTAATCCATTAAAATATGCATATTTGGTTCATAATTATGAAACCCATATAATATAATTAAAAATAATTTTTTATTTTCATATAATTAATTATTTTTAAACAGAAATTCATTGTCCCATTCTCATAAATTTATTTAGGTCTAGGAACTGACATGTCCCTTTCCTTTATTTTTTTATAATCTCTATACGAATTTATTCTTCTAGTAGAATGGTTCTAAAATTTCACGGTATGTCCATCAAGAACATCTGTAACATCCCAACTAAGTAATGAGTAATAGATATTTTTATCTATGTCTATTAATGAATTAGATAGTGTTTTAGAGGCTTCAAATGAAAATAAATCCAATCTTAAGCATGGAATACACTAATATTTTTTAAAGGATTGTTTTACTGACTTTTGATGGAAAACCATTTTTAAATATATCTTTTGACAATTTTATAAGATATTTTTGTCAAAATAAACTTATTCTTTATGATTGGGACATCAAAATTTACTTTGTGTCAATTTTTGGTATTTTTCTGACAAAGTTCATTTTTTAATGAATATTGTAAAATGTTGTATTTTAATTCAAAAACTCTTTTTAATATAATTTGTTAATATGATTATATTATCTTTTAAATTGGTTTTAAATTGAAATTAAAATATATTTTTACCATTTAATCCAATGGTGGTCATTAGAATTAATTTCACTTTGAAATCGGACTTAAACTAGTGTCAATCTTTTCATTCTTATTGTTTCATAAAAACACGCTATTTTCTCTGACAGTGGGAATTAATTATTAAATTAATTAATATGACTTATATGTTTTGAATTTTGTAAAATGGACTTCATTTTTGAATTCGTAATATCAAATATATCTTAGGGTGAAGTTTTGGTATTTTTCTGAAAAACTTAAATTTTTGATGAATAGTGAAACCACTAAGTGGTACTTATAAAAACTGATTTTTCCGTTCAAATGAAAATTTTCCATCATTGTGTTTTGAAATTCAAAAATCCGACATAAATTGTTGTCATTAAGAAGAAAAATGTGGTTCAATGAGATTAAAATAATTTTTTTGGTGAATAGTAACTTATTATGTTTTTAATCGCGATTAGAGGTAATTAGTGTAGTTTAAGGTAAAAATAATGTATTAATAATATGAGATGAGAATGAAACATGTCCTACCCTAATTGGATGTGTCATGGCCGAACAATACAATACATGGGTCAACTTGGTGACCCCATGGAGCCACTTTGGTTGGGAAATGACATAAATAACTTTTTATTTAATGTTAAAGTAAAAATGACACAAACATGAGTTATGATACTAAAAAAATTTTATATGGAGTTCTACAAGTCATATTTTTGACTATAAATATTAATTAGAAAGATATATATATTTCCTACATCATAGTATTTTTTTATAATTTTTAGACATTAAATAAATTAAATGATTTATGACATCATGATGATGCAGCGATGACCTCATTATTTAACGATTTAAATAAAATGCAAAGATAATGTAATATCTAAGCCCTACACATGTCCAAAACCTATTGGATGAGTGGATTTAGAACCCTTATCACCTTATCCTTTAATTATATCAATTTGGGACATTTTGAATCCGAAACTCATTTTAAAATAAAGTAACTTATCTTTACTTTCCAAGAGTGCCCCTTCGCTCCTCTTATAAAAGGCCCCCACCTCTACCTCTTTTCCCACACTCCCAAAGCCTTTGGATCAGCCAAACCCTACCCATTTTCTCTCTAAACTTCCCTCTATTACTCCTTGAATCCTCAATTTAGGTAGAAGTCGTCCCAATGAAGCCTTTGAGCTCAAATCTAAGAGAGTTACCCGATTTTAAGGTAATGTCTTCTTTTGAGTCCTTTTGTTTTATATTTCTTCTCCAACCCCCTAAACCCTTTTTATTCATTTCTTTTGTAACAAATCAAATATCCTCAGTATTCTAGGATGTTTTTATAATAAGGATTTGAGCTACACTTACACACACCTACATATAATGGTTAACAAACATACTGTTTCCGTGGATGGTGAATTTATGCCTCCCGAAACGATGATTGTTCAACATTCCTTTAACACCTTAAAAGGTGGCCATTAAGATGTAACTATATTTATATATGATATATAATATGTTTATGTTTTCCTTAAGCTTATGTATTTTTCATTTTGGGCATTCCTTTATGTTTTCCATTATGGGTAAACGCGATATCTTCATTTAAGGAAGTGCGGACTACCGCCCCCTTAAAGTGAGTTGATTCGTTAAATACCATATGTGGGACATATAAAGGATGGAACTATGATATTATATATGATATTATACTGGAATTATAATATACCTTTATATCATTATTATTCCATTCTATAAAATACGAAATAGAAATGAAAGTAGCGTTCATGCGTACGTACGGCTTACTGTCTCCATGAACGGTGCATTTCATTTCAAACCTATAAATGATTATGTAACATTATAAATACATGAATGTACTGGATATATATGAAATATATGATATCTACATCATGAATACCATTCTGGATATAATTGATACATGAACAACTTGTAATTATAAAGGGCTTATTTTTTACTCAAGTACCAATGATCGTTAAAACGAACGTTATTAACATAAATAATTACATAGTGTTCATGACATGGTAATAAGTGATATAATAGAAATAATGAAATTGAAAAAGGTTCTTAAGAAAGTAGAAATTAACTCATGTTTATTATTCAGGACATTAAAGAACGATCGAGTCATGTCGGACCCGAGGTATGGGACTTCGTCTCAATCTCCTTTCATTGAGGCATATTTTGTTTTATACACAACCTTCTTTTATACGGTGTATAACCCCATTTGAATTTTACATTTATCCAAAAGGAATCTTTTTTATACGAAGAGTTTTACTAAACGCCAAAAGGGAATGTTTTTTTCGTACGTATGCGGCGACAACGACTTCTCCGCCGCCGTGACCGTTATTTGTGTTTCGACTTCCTCTACAAGCCATACCTTCTTTTTAAAAGAAAAATAAATACCATGTTTTACTTTTCTTTTATTTTGGTATTGAAAATGGTTTTCATAATGTTTTTATATCAATGTATTGTATTGATATCTTGTGATTGAAAGGTGGAAATGATATGTTTCCTCTATGCATGTTTTATGTGATACGATTATGTTGAGGTTCCTGGGAATTATTATGAAGACAGGTGGTTCCGTGATAAACTAAGGGCGGGTGAGCCTGATATAGCTCTCCAATGCATTGGGTAACGTGAAGGAGTGAAACGTTAAGGTTTCTCCGAAGAGATTAAGGGAATATACTGTGATGTGTATTCCAAATGTAACCAAGAGGGTTACTCTCTACGTAAGAATGTTATGAATGCCTCAAGTTACCTTTATGTCTTATGATCTCTATGATTTATTCATGATTTGATGAGGTATGTTAAAGTGCTTATGTTTTATGGGTAAAGTTTGATCTCATTCTTATGTATATATGTATCCATGTTTCCTTTCCATATTTTTATATCCCTTACTGAGCTTTTTATGCTCATCCCAAGTTTTTTGAAATGTTTTTCACAGGTCAAGGGAAAGGTACATGATATGATGATAGTGTAAAGGAAGTGTTAACAAAAGAATCCATGTTTTATTTTAAATATGTTTCCATTGATTGGAATGAAGAATACTATCTTTATGTAACCACTTTGTTTATATGTGGAATGTAATGCATGTTTTATGATCTAATTCTATAAAACTCTAAACCCGAAAAGATCCTCAATGTGTAATCTTGTAATAACTCAAGATTATGTAAGGTTTAAGGCTGGGGCCATATAGTTGGTATCAATGGTTGGTTTAGATAACTTTAGGAGTTATAATTATATTAAATGATTATCCAAAAATATTTTTTATGGTCAAATTGAAGTTATATAGCATTTCAAGATTACAATGTTGCTTCATCTAAGACATGTTTGTTCAGAATGGTTTTCCACAGAGGAAATAGGGAAGCAGTGCTTTGAAGGCATATAGAAGGAAATAACCTTCTGAATCAGCATCCCGAGATGCTCGGAATTGGAACTAAACAGTTTGTTGCAGTGATGGCACAGTTGACTCAGGATATAAATGGTGGTGGTATCCATGCACGAGATCTGCCAGATCAACCGCAGAGGAACATATCAGTGGTAGAACATTTCACGAGGCAACATCCCCCATCATTCAGAGGATCATCTGACCCTGTGTTAGCTGAAGGGTGGATTAAATCACTGGAGAATATTTTTGATGTCATGGGGTGTTCATACAATCAAATGGTTAGTCTTGCTATTTACCGTTTGGAGGGTGAGGCTGATCAGTGGTGGTCGATGGTTAAAAATATCAGGGACGCTGATGAGATTGATGCTCTCGACTGGGATGAATTAAAAGGTATGTTTCTTGAGAAGTATTTTCCTAAGGCTGTTAGACTTAGGATGGAAATGAAATTCGTGGAATTGAGGCAAGAGGAAGACTCAGTGGATGCCTATGAAGAAAGGTTCACTCGATTGGCAAGGTATGCTCCAAATTTTATCCGAGACCTTGATAGTAAAATAAATCATTTTTACTGAGGGTTAAAGCCAAAATATCGAAGGGCATTAGCTTCTCGTGAGTTTAAAAGTTATGAAAACCTTGTTCAGTGTGATGAGAAGGTGGAAATTGAGTTTTCTGATGATCAAGTGTTCTATAAAAACCAAAAGAAGAAGAGACCGAGGTGGCAGGAGAAAGGTAAGAATTCTTCAAAAAAGTCTGATGGTAAGAAAACTAAGTTTCCAGTTTGTGATAAATGTGGAAAAAGGCATGCTGGGGAATGTCTTCTGAATTCTGGAAAGTGCTATCGATGTGGTAAGATGGGACATAAGGCTCGTTATTGCACTGAAAAGGATCAAGGTGAAGGTAAGACCAAATTTGATATACAGTTAGTGAAATGCTATAAGTGCAATGAGATGGGTCACTATGTAAACGAGTGTCCGACAAAGAGCTTGAGTGATGAGAAGCAGTTAGACTACAAGCAGAAAGGGGTGGTGAAATTCATTGCAACTACTTCAGCAGATGTCGGGCCATCAAATGAAGTTGTATCATGTACTTTTTTTTTTGTTTTTTCAGATTATGCCAGTGTGTTGTTTGATTCGGTGTCTACACATTCTTTCATCTCTTAAAACTTTTCTAGTAAAATGTGAATACCATATCAAGAAGTGGCTCTTGAACTTGTGGTAAAAACACCTGGGGGAAATGTTGAGGCAAAAATAATTTATAAGAATCTTCCTATCCTTATCTGTGGAAAGAACCTACTTGAAAACCTTATTGTTCTACCCCTAGTAGAGTTTGATGTTATCCTGGGTATGGATTGGCTCTCTATTTACCATGCTAAGATTGACTGTAGAGCTAATGACGTTTCTTTTCAGAAATACATTCAGTTTGTGTACAAGAATGAACCCTTACTGTTGATAACTTATCAAGAGGCCAAGAATCTTTTGAAAGATGGGAATGAATGTTACCTTGCACACATCGTTGAAAATAAAAGAACTGTTCAAATTAATGATGTACCAGTGGTAAATGAGTATCCTGATGTTTTTTCTTGATGAGTTGCCTGGAATAATACCAGATCGGGAAGTTGAGTTTAATGTTGACTTAGTTCCTGATGCTAAGCCAATTTCAAAACCCCCTTATCTAATGGCTCAAATTGAACTTTTGGAGTTGAAGGAGCAATTGCAAGATTTATTAGAGAAAGGTTTCATTCGACCTAGCACATCACCATAGGGTGCTCTTGTTTTATTTGTTAAAAAGAAAGATGGTTCAATGAGACTTTGCATTGATTATAGAGCCTTGAATAACATCACTGTTAAGAACAAATATCCTTTGCCTCATATCGATGATTTGTTTGATCAGCTCTAGAGAGCTCAGTTTTTTCAAAGATTGACCTGAGATCAGGGTACCATCAGATGAAGGTAAAGGAGGAAGATATTCTGGAGACCGCGTTCCGTACGAGATATGGCCATTATGAATTTGTAGTAATGCCTTTTGGGCTATCCAATGCACCTGCTCTATTCATGGACTTAATGAATAGAATTTTCCATGAGTTCCTGGATAAGTTTGTGGTGGTTTTCATTGATGATATTTTGGTGTTTTCTAAAATTAAATAGGAACATGAAAGACATTTAATGCTTATCTTTCAAACCTTAAAAGAAATGAGACTGTATTGAAATTTCAGCAAGTGTGAGTTTTGGTTGCAACAAATTTCTTTCCTTGGTCACATTGTTTCTAAAGATGGAATAACTGTTGATCCCGCAAAAACAAAATTTGTGGAAGACTGGCCAAGACCCACAAATGTAACCGAGATTCATAGCTTCCTTGGTTTGGCAGGCTATTACCGAATGTTTGTTAGAAATTTTTCATGGTTATCTAGTCCAATGACTAAGCTAACTCGGAAGGGTGTTAAGTTTATCTGGACAAAAGAATGTGATGATTGATTTCAGGAATTGAAAAGATGATTGGTGAATGCTCCAGTTTTGGCACTACCTTCCAGCAATGGTGAGTTTGTTATATACAGCGATGCTTCATTGAAAGGACTTGGTTGTGTCCTAATACAGAATAATCAGGTAATTGCTTATGTTTCACAACAGTTGAAAACTCATGAGTTAAATTACCCTACACATGATTTGGAATTAGCTGTTGTTGTTTTCGCTTTAAAAATTTGGAGGAATCATTTGTATGGAGTATAGTGTGAAATATATACTGATCACAAAAGTTTAAAGTATATATTCAATCAGAAAGAGTTAAACATGAGACAGAGGAGATGGCTGGAATTAATAAAGGACTATGATTGTACAATTCATTACCATCCGGGAAAAGCAAATAAAGTGGCTGATGCTTTGAGTCGAAAAAGTAATGCTTCATTAGCAATGTTGCATTTGGAACGTGATCCTTTGGTTAAGGATTTGATGAAATTTGGCATAGAAGTTATTGGTGCAGGATGTTCTTCTGTTTTTTTTCAGGTATCAGTGAGATCATCTCTATCAGATAGAATCAAGCAAGCACAGAAGCAAGACAGTGAGTTGCAGAAAAAGGTAGAGCTGGTTCAGAAAGGTAAGTTGCCTGAATTCAACATTGATAATGATTGCGTTTTGTGATTTCAGAAGAGATTGTGTGTGCCTTATGATTCACAGTTGAAGAGAGAGTTGTTATGTGAAGCTCATAGTTCTCCGTTTTCAGTTCATCGAGGCAGTACTAAGATGTATAGAGATCTGTGGGAGTATTTTTGGTGGGATGGAATGAAAAGAGATATTTTCTGATTTTACTATGAAGTGTTTGACTTGTCAGCAGGTTAAAGCAGAGTGGCAGTTACCAAAAGGGATTCTTCAGCCTTTACCAGTGCCAGAGTGGAAATGGGAGAATATATCCATGGACTTTGTTGTGGGATTACCGAAGACATCTCGAGGTAATAATGCAACCTGAGTTATTGTTGATCGCTTGAATAAATCTGCTCATTTCCTTGCAATACGAGATACTTTTTCCCTAGATCAACTTTACCATTAGTATCTTAAAGTGATAGTCAGGTTACATGGAGTTCTTCTCTCCATTGTATCTGATCGTGATCCCAGGTTCACTTCTAACTTTTGGAAAGGCCTTCAGAAGTCGTAGGTTATTGAATTAAATTTTAGTACAGCTTTTCATCCTCAATCAGATGGGCAGTCAGAACGAACAATTCAGACCATGGAGGATATGCTACGTTCTTTCTCTATGGATTATTAGGGATGTTGGGGCCAACATCTTTCTTTGGTTGAATTTTCATATAATAACAGTTTTCATTCCAGTATACAGATGGCACCATTTGAGGCGTTATATGGGAAGCGGTGTCAAACTCCAGCTTTCTGGGATGAAGTGGGTGAAAGGAAGTTGATGGGACCAGAATTGGTAGAAGAGTTGGCAGAAAAAGTTCAGCTGATTCAGAAGCACATGAGAACAGCTCAGAGCAGGCAGAAGAGTTATGCGGATAACCGGAGGAAGGATCTATCTTTCGAGGTAGGTGATCATGTTTTTCTCAAGGTTTATCTTTGGAAAAGTGTGATGAGATTTGGTAAGAAAGGAAATACGAGTCCAAGGTTTATTGGACCATATTTAATTCTGGAGAGAGTTGGATTAGTTGCATACAGAGTGGCTTTACCTCCGAGTTTATCTCAGGTACACAATGTTTTTCATGTTTCGATGCTGATAAAGTATATTCCAGATCCATCTCATGTTTTGAGTCCAATGGTAGTTCAGCTGGAAGAGAACCTATCTTATGAGGAACAACCGTTCCAGATTCTTGACCACAGGGAGCAAGTGTTACAAAATAAGGTGATTAATTAGGTAAATGTTTTGTGGAAAAAATACATGATGGAATAGGCAACATGGGAATCTGAAAATGCAATGAGGGATAAGTACCCCCATTTATTTGATAAGTAAATAAATTGCGGGGATGCAATTTTCTAAAGGGGGGAAGGATGTAACATCCCAGGTAAGTAATGAGTAATAGATATTTTTATCTATGTCTATTAATGAATTAGATAGTGTTTTAGAGGCTTAAAATGAAAATAAATCCAATCTTAAGCATGGAATACACTAATATTTTTTAAAGGATTGTCTTACTGCCTTTTGATGGAAAACCATTTTTAAATATATCTTTGGAAAATTTTATAAGCTATGTTTGTCAAAATAAACTTATTCTTTATGATTGCGATATCAAAATTTACTTTGTGTGAACTTTTGGTATTTTTCTGACAATGTTCATTTTTTAATGAATATTGTAAAATGTTGTATTTTAATTCAAAAACTCTTTTTAATCTAATTTATTAATATGATTATATTATCTTTTGAATTGGTTTTAAAGTGAAATTACAATATATTTTTACCATTTAATCCAATGGTGGTCATTAGAATTAATTTCACTTTGAAATCGGGCTTAAACTAGTGTCAATCTTTTGATACTTATTGTTTCATAAAAACATGCTATTTGCTCTGACAGCGGGAATTAATTATTAAATTAATTAATGTGACTTATATGTTTTGAATTTTGTAAAATGGACTTCATTTTTTAATTCCTAATATCAAATATAGCTTAGGGTGATGTTTTGGTATTTTTCTAAAAAACTTCAATTTTTGATGAATAGTGAAACCACTAAGTGGTACTTATAAAAACTGATTTTTCCATTTAAATGAAAATTTTCCATCATTGTTTTTTGAATTTAAAAAATCCTACATACATGGTTGTCATTAAGAAGTAAAATGTGGTTCAATGAGATTAAAATAATTTTTGGTAAATAGTAACTTATTAAGTTTTTAATCGCGATTAGAGGTAATTAGTGTAGTTTAAGGTTAAAATAATGTTTTAATAATATGAGATGAGCTTGACACATGTCCTACCCTCATTGGATGTGTCATGGCCGAACAAGACAATACATGGGTCAACTTGGGGACCCCATGGAGCCACTTTGGTTGGGAAATTACATAAATAACTTTTTATTTAATGTTAATTTAAAAATGACACAAACATGAGTTATGTTACTAAAACAATTTTTATATGGGGTTATACAAGTAATATTTTTGACTATAAATATTCATTAGAAAGATAAAAGTATTTCCTACATCATAGTATTTTTTTATAATTTTTATACATTATATAATTTATATTATTTATGACATCATGATGATGCAGCGATGACCTCATTATTTAACGATTTAAATTAAATGGAATGATAATGTAATATCTAAGACCCACACATGTCCAAAAACTATTGGATGAGTTTATTTCTAACCCTTATCACCTTAACCTAGAATTATATCAACGTGGAACTTTTTTAATCCGAAAATCATTTTAAAATAAAGTAACTTATCTTTACATTCCAAGAGTGCCCCTCCGCTCCTCTTATAAAAGGCCCCCACCTCTACCTCTTTTCCCATACTCCCAAAGCCTTTGGCTCGGCCAACCCCTGCCCATTTTGTCTCTCTACTTCCCTATATTACTCCTTTAATCCTCACTTTGGGCAGACGTTTTCCCAAAGAAGCATTTGAGCTCAAATCTAAGAGAGTTACAGGATTTTAAGGTAATGTCTTCTTTTGAGTCCTTTTGTTTTATTTTTCTTCTCCAACCTCCTAAACCCTTTTTATTCATTTATTTTGTAACAAATACAGTATCCTAAATATACTAGGATGTTGTTATAAAAAGGATTCGAGCTACACTTACACACACCTACATCTAATGGTTAACGAACATACTGTTTCCGTGGATGGTGAATTTATGCCTCCCGAAACGATGATTGTTCAACATTCCATTAACTCCTCCAAAGGTGTCCATTATGATGTCACTAAATTTATATATGATATATAATATGTTTATGTTTTCCTTAAGCTTCTGAATTTTTCATTTTGGACGTACCTTTATGGTTTCCATTATGGGTAAACGCGATATCTTCATTTAAGGAAGTGCGGACTACAACCCCCTTAAAATGAGTTGATTCGTTAAATACCATATGTGGCACGTATAAAGGATGGAACTATGATATTATATATGATATTATACTGTAATTATAATATACCTTTATATCATTATGATTCTATTCTATAAAATACGAAATAGAAATGAAAGTAGCGTTCATGCGTACGTACGGCTTACCGTCTCCATGAACAGTGCATTTCATTTCTTACCTCTAAATGATTATGTAATATTATAAATACATGAATTTACTAGATATAAATGAAATATATGATATTTACATCATTAATAACATTCTGGATATAATGGATACATGAACAACATGTAATTATAAAGGGCTTATTTTTGACTCAAGTACCAATGATCATTAAAACGACCGTTATTTACTAAAATAATTACATAGTGTTCATGACATGGTAATAAGTGATATAAAAGTAATAATGAACTTGAAAAAGGTTCTTAAGCAAGTAGAAAATAACTCAATTTTATTATTCAGGACATTAAAGAACGATCGAGTCAAGTCGGACCCGAGATATGGGACTTCGTCTCAATCTCCTTTCATTGAGGCATATTTTGTTTTATACACAACCTTCTTTTATATGGTGTATAAACCCCTTTGAATTTTACGTTTATCCAAAATGAATCTTTTTTATACGAATCATTTTACAAAATGACAAAAGGGAATGTTTTTGTCATATGTATGCGGCAACAATGACTTCTCCGCCGCCGTGACCGTTATTTGAGTTACGACTTCCTCTACAAGCCATACCTTCTTTTTAAATAAATAATAAATACCATGTTTTACTTTTCTTTTATTTTGGTATTGAAAATGGTTTTCATAATGTTTTTATATCAATGTGTTGTATTGATATCTTGTGATTGAAAGGGGGAATTGTTATGTTTCCTCTATGCATGTGTTATGTGATACGATTATGTTGAGGTTCTTGGGAATTATTATGAAGACGAGTGGTTCTGTGATAAACTAAGGGCGGGTGAGCCCGATATAGCTCTCTAATGCATTGGTTAGCGTGAAGGAGTGAAACCTTAAGGTTTCTCCGAAGAGATTTAGGGAATATACTATAATGGGTATTCCAAACGTAACCAAGAGGGTTACTCCCTACGTAAGAATGTTATGAATTCCACAAGTTACCTTTATGTCGTATGATTTCTATGATTTATTCATGATTTGATGAGTTATGTTAAAGTGCTTATGTTTTATGGGTAATGTATGATCTCATTCTTATGTATATATGTACCCATGTTTCCTTTCCATATTTTTATATCCCTTACTGAGATTTTTATGCTCTTCCCATGTTTTTTGAAATGTTTTTCACGGGTCAAGGGAAGGGTACATGATATGATGATAGTGTCAAGGAAGTGTCAAGAAAGAATCCATGTTTTATTTTAAATATGTTTCCATTGATGGGAATGAATAATACTATCTATATGTAACCAATTTGTTTATATGTGGAATGTAATGCATGTTTTATGATCTAATTCTCTAAAACTCTAAACGCGAAAAGATCCTCAATGTGTAATCTTGTAATAACTCAAGATTAAGTAAGGTTTAAGGCTGGGGCCTTATATCTTCACCCCTTATTCTCTTTTTTCCTTCTCCTATCCATTTATATCCCTAATATGGTCATAATGACCTAGGGTTTCATGTTTCAGTATTTTTTACATTGGAATTACCTATATTATGGATTTTTTTTATCTTCTTCTGTTCCCACTGAATATTTAAATGTGGAATAAATTTAATTTCATTAGAATCAATAAAATTTTGTTCTGGAACCATAAATTACCTTTAATTATAGAAAACTATGAACATTAATTTTGAATTTATTATTTAATGAATATATTTTTTGTTTAATGTTCATGAGATTATTTGAAATGGAACCATTTTTCATAGTTAACATTCTTCCATGAAAATAAATTGTTTTCCATTACTAAAATGTGCATGAGTGTTCTTAGAAATGTATTCCCACTATGTTATTGAATAAATGTAATGGTGAGATCTTATTGATTAAATTGAATTGAATTTCATAGCTACATTTCCAATAAACAATAATAAAACATCCACTTCAATTTTTCAATGTTTCCAATGTTATGACCCATATATGGATACTTTTAAAGACGCATTATGGTAGCAATGTATACCATAATTGTCTTAGTTTTTCATTGATTAATAGGATATTATTGATTTAAAATTATGATATTTTATAAATTTCATTGTGTTTCAAATGATTATATCTACTAAAACGTGTTTTAATAAATTATTTTATTTTTTCTAACCCTTGATGTGATCCACCATATATTATTGATGTTAAAGAAGAAGTGTTAAATAAAAATTTAAATTTATAGATGTGGTTCATTATAAAATAATTGGTATTAATATATTATTGATGTTATCATGTGAGGAGATAATTATATGATGGCTTATTAGAGGTATGTTTTTGTTTATGGTTTCCACTTATATCTGTATATTTCCTGATGTACATATCATAGGAATCCTTGGGTAGCTAGTTAAGAAATATAGGTGATGATTCAATTATGGATTGTGACCCCATTGTTGGATTATAATATTATTATGGGACTATACCACTTAATAAGGTCATTTTCTATAAAAATTAGTGTTTAGGTAGTTGAATTTCATTAGTCCCAACAATTAGATGCATTTCTATTTTTTGTTATCCTTACTGGTCTCCACAGGTCCTAGGTGTTTGCAAGATGTTTTTTATTTGATTATCTCATGATAATTAGATTTGATTATTCTATGATAAAATTATTATGAATTTTTCATAGTATATTCTTGAAACCTTTTCAGGATTATTATTTCAGTGTTTATTATTATTTTTTCATTAACTCTTTTTGTTTATTTTAATGTTTTTATATAATTTCATTATAAATTACATTGAAATTCTATTTTATTTTTATAAAATGAATCCATAAAAATAGAAATGGTATCATTAGAAAAAATCCCATTATTTTCTTGACCAACTCAAAACCTCATTAGGTATTTTTATTATAAAATAACAAATTCATCTTAGGGGTTTTTTAACTATTAAATTTGAAAGTTTTAAATAAAAATGTTCCATTTTTTATGTTGAACAGGTATCATATGAATCTTTTTGAAGATATATAAATCATTATAAAATATAAGTATTCGTAATATATATTTAATTCATAAGATATATCCCAAATTAATAAGGATACATTTTATACATAAGATATAATATATATTATATAATATACTATACATAAATAGTATTAAAATATTCATTAAACTGTTACTATGAGATTTCTACATGAATGTGATATTATTCATTGAAATATTTATTGCAACAATAATATGACACACTTTTTTCAATAACTAAAAAATACACTCTTAATGAAAAATAAATTATGATCATGAAAAAAATTAAACAATTCAGTAATATACATAAGAATTTTTTATAATAAAAACATAGTTTAGATTTGGATATGTTGGATTAACATTAGCATGTAAAATATATAATTATATAGATATAACATTTATTGAATAGTGTATAAATAATCCATCTTAATAGTGAATTTATAAATACATAGGTTGACAAAGATAGTGGAACCATGTTAAAAAGGGATGACTGATTCATGTATGCTAGTAGTGTAGGATGAAGAAAATTTTTAAAAAATACTACCAATAATGAGATGTAAATTCTATAAAGAAATCCATAAAAATAATTTGTTGGATTGATGATAATATTTTACTATTGACTTTGAATGGTCTAATGGAATCATGGATCATTTATTCAAAGAATAATTTAATTCTAAATCAAAGAGAGGATGCATGATAATAATATAAAGGTTTTAGTGATGTTTATATAGACAATAATGAATTTGACGATTCTATAAGGAAATATGTGGTTCGTATTCTGGAAAAAATGGACGAAAACTGAAAAGGATTGTACACATATCATAATTGGGGAAGAATATAATTTACATTGGTTATTTGGATATTTTTGGATTTTTTAAGTCATTTTTAAATAATGTGATAGAATTCAGAAAAAGGTGACTTTGGGGTGGTCAATGGAGTGAAATAAAAAAATATTAAGGGATGAAAATTTATGAGAGTTCCTTCATGTTAATATATGTAAGAAATGAATAAAAATAGTAATATTTAAATGAAATATTAAAATAAATAATATAAAGGTCTATTATTGGAAAAAATAGATCCTTGAAAAACATAAAAAATATTTTACTATGTATGGGAGGAAACCCAAGTCATTGAAGCCCAATCATGTACATACTAATATATAGTAACTAAATCCTTTACATTATCAGAGTTTATTGTTTCACTATGTTAACTTCATTGAGTTTTCTATATAAAATAAGAGGGTGTAATTTCGATATCACAAGTGAAGATTGTATAAAAATTTAATCTGATAGAGAGGCATGGTTAAAATTTATACAGGTTTAAATATAAAATTTTTGGGGCTAGATAATGTAAGTGAGTAATATTGAAGTGTTTATGAAATTTTATTAGAATAATTCTATTAGTTTTGTGAAGATAACACATACAATACAAAAACAAAATGTTGTGGTAGAATGGAAGAAGTAGATACATAATGAGAGAGACTGGATGATGAGATTACACTTATGGTTTCCAAATTAGTTTTCTAAAAAAGTTACTATATTCCAAGCTTATCAGATAATCATGAGTTAATATATACTATTACATAAGAGGTTACATAAGGAAGTATTTAGTAGTATGTTTTTTTATATCTCACACTCGATATATTTTAGAATTATCACATATATCCATATTGATGCCAATGAGAAGGAAAATGTGGTATCATTGCCTATGAAATATTTATTTATGAAATATAAAAATGAAGGATTTTTATTTTTATTTTCAGTTAATGATCAATATTAATATTCAATGAAATGATTTTATATATTTATCTCAATATGCTGTATAGATTGAATTAGAATAAAGAACCTATAGTTTATTTTACATTAATGTTAAACATCCGATATTTAATAGAAATTTCAGGGAGTAATAAAATTATACAGGTAATAGGATGTAGAGATATAACTCAATTTAGAGAAAATTCAATAGTACAGAATGATCAAATATAAAATATTATCTAAAGGATATTTAATTGTTTTTTAAATTACAAAATGGAGAAGTTGTTGATCATGTCTAATTGGGAATGTTTACAATTAGATAACCATTATATACGAATTAATAAAATATAAAATACGTTCTTATAATGGATGTAGGGGAACATTTAATCATGGAATATATTTTATTTTATGTAAATCAATGTTCTGGGAGTTAATAATGGAGGGAAAAATTAATTCCATACATGTGAATAAAGCATAAAGTCTATAAAATCATCTATTAAAGTAGAGGTATATTTTTAACAATTGTGTTTACTACATATAGGACGAATTAGGTTGTATGAAAAGATAAAAGGTGAGTTTAGTTTTTAAATAAACTCCATAAAAGAATGAATATATATTAATGAAAATGTTTCTCCAATATTAATACATAAAAATACCTTGATTTTAGATGGTACAGTTACATTGGAAGGTCTATATCTAAAAATATTAGATAAAAAAATGAAATTCTTTTAAGTGGACTTAGAGATGTAAACTCACATAGATATACTAAAAGGATTATTTTAATTTTGAAATAAGGATTTTTCAACATTAAATATATTTTTAATAGTTTAAAAACTACTTTTGAACTATAATAATAGGTAAGAATATTTAATGAAATAAATACAACTATTATGGTGTACTCATTATCATTTTTAATATTATAGGGTGTTTAGAGATGGAGGTTTCATCATTCTATTATATACAAATTATACACCCCTGGAAAGTTAAAAGATGAACTAAATAGAATTGTTAAAAAAACAATTGGACAAAACATTTTACATGAATGATCTTTTAGAAATAATGTATATTTTTGGGACAATTATATATATATATAATAATAATAAAATATAGAAGTATTGACGAAATCTCATTTTACATAATTTAAATGTTTTTTGAGACATGTGTAATTTTAGGGGAAAACCTATATATGCCTAATTTAAAAATCACATCAATTTATTCCAATCTAATATAAAAAATAGGAATTATTAGGATATGTTCATTAAAATAGTTCTATTTTAATCAGTAATAATTATTGTAATATATTATATGATTTATTATTGGAATAAAAATTACCATGTAGTGGGATTTCTCAGTAGGTTAATGTCTAATCTATTGGTAGGAGTACTATATAACTATGATGTAGATATGATGATATCATAAAAGTAGCATAAGATAATATATTTGTTTTATAATAGAAATTTTTTTACGAGGATATGTAGATGTATATTTAAGAAGATATCTGACATTATAAAAATCATTTCATGTTTTGTGTTCAATTATGGAGGAATGATAGTTAGTTTTTCACCATGACTATAATAAGTAGTTGCATTTTCATCCATAAAAGTGGAATATGCATAAACAACCTAGGAAAGGAAAGAGATAATGTGAATGAAGGGTCTAATGGAGGAACTAAAAAATACAAGATAAATGATTTTTTTTATAATAATATTCTAATACATATTTGTAAATTTTTGGGATTTCCATTTTTAATGAATTACATTTCGTTGAAGTATAAATTCATTTGGAACATTTCACTAGATAAATTTCTGAAATGATGGAATTTTATATAGAGTTAAAATATATTATATATAATGATAAAGGCCATAATATGATAAATTATGAGGTGGTTCTATGTATAAGTGTGAAATGGATGATGGAAGAAGTCTAAGATCATAGAAAAATGGATGGTTTGGAGAGGGGGATGTTATGTATGGTGTATAAATGAAAATTTATTAAATAAAGTTTAAATGAGATTTTCATGAGAAGTGTAACTAGGTTTTAAATGGGATTAATATAGAGTGGATCATTTTTTGCAGAATAAGTTTTTTAAATCCTTAAATACTAATTATAGTTATAGTATGGTAGTGATTTATAAATCACTTGTATCTTGATGGTTTCACCCCTATCTCTCTTTTTGGATTTAAGTGAATCTAAATGAATAAAATAATTATCCTAAACCAAAATAAAATATTTTTGTTTTAGAGGATGTGTGTGTTTCATTATATTGTTTATCCAATCATTAATTTTTTACATAAAATTAATTACTATTTTGGTATATGGATCATAAAAAGGGTCCTAGTTTAAATACTCTATTATCGAGTACTTTTAGATATCCATAATTATTTCTATATTAAAATATATTATGGGTAATCCATGTGTTGGAACAACATGAAACTTATTTACAAAAAGTTATTTCCTAGCAAATATAGGTTCTCAATAATGTATTAATTGAAATATGTAACATAAGACAATGAAAAAATAAAACATGATAAAATGTAAAATCAAAATAATATTCATTCCATTTTATATTGAAATAAATATTTTTTATTATTTAATATTATTCAAGATAAAACTATTTCCAAAAAATATATTCATCATTAACAGTGACACACATTTTACTTGTTTACATAAAAATTAATATTTAACATTATTTAATTAAATATTTCGAAATAAATTAATAGATATTGATTTCTCAAAAATTGAATTTATATTTATTTTTAATTCCCTCTATATATTTAGTTTTTTATGATATTTCAATTTATTATTATCTTTATTAATTTTATTATTCTTTTATAGTCTTTACACTTTTCCAACTCTTATAATATCATTTATAAAATAAAATTAACTAAATAAACAAGTATATTTTTTTAAATTCATAATTTCTATATATAATGTTTTGAATTTTAATTTAATCAATTAATTTAACTCCATTTTCATTCACATAAAATCCCAATGTTTTATCTGCAAAAACAACATTAAATAAGATAAAATTTGGGTTTTTAGTGTCTTGTTATAACACCCATAGAGAAGTAGGGAATAAAATTATAAATGTTTCTAACCAATTAAACAATATTCACCATTAATTTTGATATCCTAACTTATTATAAATCCATATATAATAGAGGATAACTTATATTTGTGTCTGAATGAGTGATCTCATAGTAAGTTTCATGGGGTGTGTGTGGGAGGGGAAAATTCCCTCTAAAAGAGAATGTATTTTCTTGTGGGAATAGTGATTAGTCTGAAAAGTTACCTTGATGGATTATGTATTGTAGTGTGTGAGGAAGGAATAAAAGGTATTATTGTATACCCATGGGGTAAAATTACTAGGTTCATGGATCGAGGAGTTTGGGTAGTGACAATTGGTATCTGATCTGATACCTAGTTATAAGTACAAATGGACTACTTGGGGATGATGTTTGTGGTCTATAATGAGGGTGTTGTTATTTAAAGGAGAGTAGAGTGTAACACCACTAGAAAAATGACTCTTAAAATACAAAATGTCACTAATCATTTCAACCAGATGTACAATTATTTTCAGAATCCTACTTGATAAGAAGAATACATATATGTGAGCTTGTCCTGGAGTAGAGTGAGGATGGTGACCTCGTAGGAAGTATCCCGGGCTGTGTGTGTGGGAATAGTAATTAATATAATATTTAATCATAGTGGGTTATATCATATGGTGTGTTGTGAAGGAAACCAAGGTATTATAAGGGACCCATGGGGTCAATGTCCAGGTTCATTATTTGAGGTGGTCGAGTTATGATACATGTGTCAATGTAAATAAGTCCCATTTATTATAGTTGATTAAACATATAAATTTATAAAAATATATGAAATTTTTTAATCTTCTAGAGTAATTTTCCTAGATGATGACTTGGTACAAATCACAAGTCCACTAAATGAAAAAATACTACAACTACCGACTACTAAAAATACTAGTTGTTTAGTGATTTTCACAAACAGTTTTATTAGACTCTTGAGGCTTTTATGTTTCTATTAATTTTCCACTAAATGTTTGTTTCATGTATTTATGATGTAAAAAATACTTATTATCAATAAATCCTACTCAAATCTTCATTCAATTTCTTCATAAGTGATCCAAATGGCTCGTGAAATTCAAAAAATCAATAAAAACCTCAACTGTGATATGATATTAATCTATAATGTCTTTCATAACTCATTAAAAACCAAATTTTATTTCAAAATCACAAAAAATGTTCATATTCTTTGTCCTCTTACTCTACTATAACCCCTATTAGTCTAGAAATGAATGAAGATTTATAATGACACACGACTGTCTTCTCTAGTCAGACCCTAATTTGAGACTAGCACTATGGGTATAAACATATCACAAATGGGAGGAGTTACCATGTATAATAAAAATGAGATTATTATATATTACAAATAAATGAAAAGAAACACCATTAAATAATATAAAATTGAAACCAAAACCATCAAAAAATGCATGTACAAATTGGAAAAATATAAAGATAAAAGTCTCAGAGTATATACAAAAAGAAAAATATAAGGCATCAATATAGTAAAAAGTCCAAATCCTATGTTATAAATGACCAAAATGGTCCAAAAAGATCTCATATAAACTTTAAATGGACTATATATACATAGGGTGATAATACAAGTATACTCAATAGGGAAACCAATTTATTTTGTGAACATGTGAAAAATAGAATACAAATTTTCACGTCATTTAACAAATGGGAAAACAACCCAAATAAGTCAACTAAATATTCCCATCCTCACCATGGCATGATCGGCTAATAATTCTATGAAATTATAAAAAATTAATATGATGCATATCAGTAAAGGGTGTCTTGTACTACTCCCCGCAAGGATTCCGCTCTCACACCCCAAGTTTGTAAATCATGGAGATCCCATATCTTTTGAATATCACATCATTCCAACCATCTAGCATGCAACTATATGTCACATCACATCATTCAAAAAGACACCTCTGAAATTACATCACATCTCTCCCAATTAAAACAAGGCCATCATATCTTGATCATAAGTAGAATAGTAAAGAATCATGAACATGAATTACAACAACATCATTCCCTCCTCTTACCATTCAGGAACAAAACTATAAGTCATTTCATCCCATCTCAACTCACCATAGTACGCCTAAAGATAGTTGATCCATCATATCCCATCACATAACATCTAGATAGTCAACTTTTCACCACTATCCATTGCATCTCATGAATACCAACATCACCTATAAGAGATTCAGTGAAAGAGTGGGTATCCATCTATCCACCCTCACCAGAGGGAAATTGGGAAAACACCCCCAAAATTATATGATTTATGAGACAAACTGATCGACATGGGTTGGGAGCATATATAAATCACACATAAATTGAATGTTAATACATAAAACCACAAAAAGACCAACCTATGTGTTCATAAATCAGACCATTTAATTTCACATTAAACATTAGCAAAATTTTACAGCACTTACACTTTTTTATTTATCCATTATCCATTTATATTCAATTCACCAAACCATCCCATGTAATTTCAATTTAATCATTATCATTTCAATTCCCATACTACCCAAGAAACTAAACCAACACATCAAAACTAAAATACATAACCCATCATCATTGTTATGTAAACCATCCCCACATCACAACCATATCGTAAACACATAATCTTCCTTATCCAAAAACCACATATCATCCATTTAACATCTCAAGAACCCCAAATAACCACTACACAACTCATAACATAAAACAAAAAATCAAAAATAAACATCACCACTCCAAAACACTACCACACCACAACACATCAAGCCTACACACTACAACCACAAAGCACAAAACATTTCACATTACATTCAGATTTCACATTAGAATTTAGTATGATGTGTTTTTTTATCACATTACACATATTTATTTAAGGATATCACCAGAAAGGAATAAATATATTATAGAAATCTATTTTATAACAAAATATAAATGGTTGGATATTTTTTATTTTTAGTGATAAAAACAACACAAAATAATGTTTCCATACAAAAAAATGAATGAAAATCCTCCAACGACAAAATTTTCCAAGAAGCTGTTAGCATATATAATCACAATGTCATCCATAATATCAAACATATAAAAAATATGAATTAACACCTTCCCCATTATATTTTAATTTACAATACTAACTTATATTCATTACACTGGATTAAGAACATTTTCACAATGGATAAAATATATTAACCATCCTAGATGTATAATTAGCATCAAATTAAATAACCCCTAACTCAAATTGATATTCACAATTAATTAGAAAATTATTGATTGAGCTGTATTCTACCATCAAGAACCTAGAACCATGGTAATACTGGAATTAACCTAGAATAAAATATTACAAGACCATTTTACAAAAACATAACCAAAAGAAGATATTTCCCTTTAAAAATCATTCCTCAGATTATAATTGGAAAAAAAATATGTAGATGGAATGATGGGGACTCATCTTAAACTGCCACAGATTGATCTCTAAGAGAAAAGGTCGAAATCCACTGAAAGGGGGATAAAATACCACCTTATGACACACTTGTGTTACTCAAGAAATTATAGAATAGTTGGAAATATTATTAGGTCTGAGAGATCTAGTAATTTATACCATGTCTATAAAATACAAGAAAATGGTGAAACCCCTAAAAGTACGTTGTAGGACTGATTAGAATCAGAGGATCTATGGTGTTTCTAAGAGCATGACATTTAATCATATCTGGTCAGGTCTTCTTCAGAGAACCACGACTAAATCCATGGTGTATATCCAATAGAAAATGATATAAGGGCCACAAAAAAACAATAAAATTTACACTGTAGCATTCTTCCTCCGTGAAGGGACTACAATATATACATCCCAAATATGTCACAACCACCAGTTTGGGCTACACATATCGACACTATAGCCAGCCTCTATGCTGTAATCATGCCGTATTTGGAATTGGCTGTAATTTCAACATAGAGTATACTACATCATATAATTACCCTCGGTCCCAAAGAAATACAACACCCCTACACTACAAATGAATCCGTATGAAAAATCATTTCCCCTTAATCTGCAAACATAGGTTCCATGCCTCAGAAATTCCTCAAACTCATATTGCTACTCCATTTCATCCTATTCACTCTCTAACTCCCTCCAGACCTCCTATAAGAACCTATACCACTATAATTTTCATAATTAAATAGTTTATAAGGTCCCGAAGATTACATCAGATGCCAATAAAACAATTATCAACCTTGAGAATAACACTAACATATTATGTAATGAAGTAAATGTTCCGAAAAAATACCCTAAAATACCACACAATGATCATATTATAATAGAACACTTGATCACACAACAATTCACTATTCATTTCCACCATTTCACCATTATTTTAAACTAGTTTTTTATTGAAAATTAAAATAATAATAATAAATTCACACAATTAATGATTAAATTATTTGGGTTTTTCACTGTTAAAAAGGGAAATTTCAGTTGTTTTGATGATTTAATTGATGATGGAGGTGATTTGGAGATCCCATGATGATATAGAAGGAAAATGGGACAAATTGCATAGAATCAAATGAACACATTTCCATAGTTTTTCCAATTCCATGAACGTAATACATCTAAATGTGCTGAAATATTTTAGGAAAATCCATAACTCCGGGGGATACCACATTAATTAAGGAATAAAATCCCAATTTGAACATTAAAATGACCCAACAAACCAATCAGTCTAATATAATGAATCTGCATATAGTTAGAAAATTTACTCTTTATTTTAGATATATATCTTTTTATGTATATTCATTGGACACAAATTTGACGTGGAAATATAAAATATTTCTTCCAAAAACATTTTAGTTTTTTATAATGTGATTTTTGATTGTATGACTTCCCGATACTATAGACCAGGTGGATTCTAGAAATCAGGGTGCCCAAACAACCTCCCACATTTCCTATAAATTGTCACCATGAGAAACCCCATATGAGAGTTCAGCCAGGAGGAAAGGTTCTTTGATTTTGGAGTCCCAATGGAGTCCTCTAATCATCCCTATATGTTTTGGAGACTATGTTAGTTGCTAATTCAATGTCTATTTCTCCCTCCCTTTCAACGGAGTTCTAAACTCATTGTGATCACCTGGGGAGGAACATGGTGTAATCCCAAGGGACATGATTGTATAATTTGGAATGATCAATTTAATTCCAGGATTTATGTTGTTTTTATTCATCATATACTATTATATAATTTTGTTATATATTGGTATGTCATACAAAAACTCAATTGATAATGTTTGGGGTACCCATTCATGTGATGTTTTATGATCCTTTCACCACTTCTTCTTACCCCATTTAATTTCGGTGATTATGTGGTTCATATTTTTCAATTGAACTCGAATAAACACCATAAAGGCCATGATAATTTATGTCATGGTAACAAAAATAAATAACATATAATCCTAGAAAGTACATCAAGTTCATCATGTGTTTCCTTGGTGAGTTTTAATTATGATGTCTAACACAGGGCATCCTATCATCAGGGGTATAATGTGAATCATTGTGCGCTTCCAAAAGAACCATAGGAGGTATCCTAGTATAACTTCAGTAAAATTATGGTGTTTTTTCTTAAAAACTATGGATTAGAAGATCATGACCATATATATTAAAGTGATGAAGGATGATCATCATGATATTTCCCCAGGTTGATTACACTAAATTAATTTTGTTAATTTCTACATTGTTTTATTGATTTTCATTTTGTTTGTGCTTATTAAATAACAAAACCCATTGTTTTCCAAAACACAATTCCCTATTTATTAATCATGAATTTAATTTTAAATTAATTATTTAAGCCTCCATCAAGAGATGACCAATGGAACCTACTATATTGTAGAAATTTTAGTAAAATATAAACATCAAATTTGACGCTCTTGACAACAAAATCAAATTTCAGATCTGTTTATGGGGATAAAAGACCATTTTATCCATTACTTATTTTTATATATTTTTTTACTTCTTAATTAGTACTACTTCTAATATCCCCATCCATTTTGATTGTTTTTGTTTCTATTTTTTCTATCTCTCTCAAATTATATAGTATAACGTTGTATTTTATTTTCCCATTTCACTATTAATAAGTGATTATATTTTCCCCTTATTCAATCACAAAATTAAAATAAAATTGAAAAAAATAATCATCACAACTTATTTTAATGACCTGATTAGAAAAAGGAAAAATACTTGAATTTGTTCGACAAATTAAAAAGATAATTCACTGAAAAATTAGGTTTTATAGTGTATGAAAATCATGTGACATACTATAACCCCCTATATACCCAAAATTCGTCTCAAACCAACCAAAAATAAAACCAAATAAAACCCTAGAAATCATGGATGAAAAAAATGAATCCTTAAAAGAACTAACCACCCCAGATGTGGAGTATCATCCCACGTACATCTAGTATCGTGATGAAGAAGCCAACATTGAGCTAAGACCAGGCACGATATACCAACTTCCTAAATTCCATGGGCTTCTTATAGAGGACCCTCATATGTATATTAAGGAGTTTCACATAGTGTTATCTACCATGAAACCCTAAAATGTGTTTGGGGACCTAAAAATGGATAAGGCCTTACTTTTAACCCTTTATGGTGAAGCAAAAGACTCTAAATACTATCTTTCTAAAAACATTGGGGTCTATAATGACCATACATGAGTCTTTCTAGATATTGGTTTCCTAGAATCTTGGAATGCATCAATTATAAAAGAAATATGTGTAATTATTCATTCAAAATGAGAGACCCTTCATGAATATTGGGAGAGAATAAAACAACATTTTTGAAGATTCCTCATAACCAAATTAGTGAAAAATGTATAATTAATACTTAAATGAGAAACATGTCCCCATGGATCAGGGAATGATATATATTTTTAGATGTTGGTTAGGTAGTTGATAAAAATCATTATTACACTCCCTTTTTAATATCCAACATGGCTCAAAATGCACAAAAATTTGGTACACATGAAAATTCACAAACTTATGGAGTTAATGAGGTAATTAATTCATCCCTTGAAGAAAAGTAAGATATTAAACATTATATGATTCATTACCTCTTAAGTCAATTATCCCAAACATAAGGTTACTCACACTCCTCTTATATTCCATTAAATTTTGTATATGTTCTTATAACTCTCATTAATTTGACCAGTGCCTGTATCTTCAAGATTCATCTATGTACTATGTAGTATTATTCCCAGGGAATCCTAATTTTCATGAACTACCCTTCAAGAAAGATCCATTTAGGACAAATAAAAACCCTAGTAGAATTACACATCATATTACCAATAAAGAGGAAACTCGTTCTACTTAAAGTAGAATTGGTATCAATAGGGTCAAGGTACAAAACCTTATTATCCCTAATCTTCCCCAAAAAAATTTCCTCCTCCACCAATATCTTAACCAAGGCTCAAAGAAATAGTGATGAAAATGAAAACCTAGAACCTCCAGTTCCAATAGACTACACAATCAGCTATTTAAGACCTACAAACTGATCTTTAAAAATTAGAAAACAACAT
Organism: Viscum album; assembly: GCA_963277665.1. NCBI lineage: Eukaryota > Viridiplantae > Streptophyta > Magnoliopsida > Santalales > Viscaceae > Viscum > Viscum album. The sequence goes on from OY728141.1 coordinate 522,733,363, forward strand.
CCATGAGATAAATATGCAAGGTTATGGACAACTACCATCACAAGCTATTGATAATAAAAAATACAAAGGTGTTGTTTGTGAAATCTAACATCTTAGTGGTAAATACGTTTCTTCGTACAATGATTATACCCAAATGTTATGAACCCATCTTGAAAAAACTCTTCCCTACCCTCAAAATATTCTAATTATTTAATAGTAAAAAATACTAAAAAAATTGTTATTGAGGATTCCGCTGAACAAACCATTCCAATTACATCCTATAATGACACTATACATCAATGAAAATTATTGATAATGAGATTGATAAAGATATAATCGATAAATTTATAAAGGTATAAGTTCACATTCCTTTACTCTATGTAGTTGCGTAAATCCTACGATATGCCAAATTTCATAATGAACTATTCACCCATAGATGATGGATGAAGGAAAATGAAAGAGTAAACATGGGAAGGAATGTCCTAGTCTTGATTCAACTAGAAATTCCAACCAAATGAATGAATCTTGTAAATTTCATGATACCATGTACTATATGGGAGAAATTATATTTAGATTCTATAATATATTTACATGATTCAATTAATGCAATATCTTTCTCTCATTACACTTCTTTTAGTTTGGAGAGATTCAACTGACCAAAATCAGAGTGAAAATTTCCTACCAGATCACAACACACCCATCAGTTGTGGTTAGTGATGTCCTTGTAAAATAGTAGAATATCATATTCCCCAATGAATTCAACATTCTTAATATGGTGGATACCCATAACCAAGGACACACCCCTCTAACACATGGAAGGATATTCTTGAAAATAAAATGGAATATCATCAATGTCCACAATGTTACACATTCCCTGGTGTTTGATGGAGAAAAGGTAAGTTATAACATTATTGATTCCATAAAACACACCCATCGAAAGTAACTCCACTCTTACTATCTATTTAATGGATATTCACTATAAGGACACAAAAACACACAAAAACACACACACCATTCTCTCCTTGAACTATACTCTAATTCAATTTCATCTTCATTACCCATAGAAGATTTTAATTTTGAATCACGTTTTGAGTGTTATGTGGGACTATAAAAAGTGTAAATTTTTTGTTTTAATTAATTAGTGTATTAATTCTTAGGTATCCATGATATTTTATGATTATAAAAATCTAATTTTCTTTGATTCTCTGTCCATAGAAAATAAACATGCGAAGATAGACAATTTCTTGTACCTAACTACCCCTAAATTCAACCCTTTAATCAAATAACCATGGATGTTTTTAATTTAATCCACTTCTTTATAATTTAAAATATGCCTAAAATGAGAGTATTGGATAATTTCCCATCATTATTTCCAATATCCTCTCTCCATAGAATGAATCAAAACTTCATGATCTTTTGAGAGAGTGTAAAAAAAATTTGATGGACATTGGAGGATATTCCTATGATTATCCAAACTATTTGTATTCTCCATATACATTTTGATGGTCATTCCAATCTCGTAAAGAAAGATAAATAATGGTTTAATCACACTCTCCATGAAGTGGTATAATTGAAAGTTTGTAAATTACCTTCTCCTAGGATCATTAAACCTATATCTGATAGTAAATGGGTTAGACAAGTGAAAATTGTACCTAAAATGTGGAATAATGGTTGTGTCAAATTAATGGAACGAATTGGTTAAAACATGTGAGCAAGATAGTTTGTGAGTCGTTATTGACTAACTTTGATTGAATCAATCCATGAAAAAGGACACATTCCACTACCTTTCATTGACCAAATGTTAGAAATATTGGTTGGAATGACCTATTACTATTTCCTTTATGGATATCTTGGTTATTTTCAAATGCATATAGCCCCTAAGAATCACGAAAGGAAAAAATTTATCTATCCATTTGGCACATTTTCATACCGAAGGATTCCTTTTGGTTTAGATAGTTCTCCTGGAAGATTTCAGTGATTTATATTGAGTCTTTTTTTGAGTATCTTGAGAGTCGTATAGAAGTATTTAAGGATACTGTCATGGTTTTTGGAATATCCTTTAGTGACAATTTGGAAATCCTCGGTTATATCCTACACTACTGAATTGATGACTATATCGTAATAATTATGTGAAATTACATTTTAGGGTTCAGTGGGGGTAGTTCATGGGAATGATATTTCAAAATTGGGAATTTAAGAGTTTAAATAAAAAAGGAAATTATTTCATCACTTAGATATGAAAAATGTGTCTGTGTGGTGCGATCATTCATGATTTTGGATGGTTTTTACCACCGATTTATTAAATATATCAGTAATATAACATTTCTCGGATCTCGATTGTTGCAAATGGATTCTAAATATTTATTTGGTAAAAATTGTGAGGATTCTTTCAATTCAATAAAAAGAGTCTCACAAAACCTCCCATAATCTATACTCTATGGTGGGATATTTACTTCTAAATTATGTGTGATGCCTCAAACATTGTAGTTGCGTATGTTTTATCCCATTTAGTTTAGAAGTCTAATCATGTCACTACATATTCCTCGCATAATAATGAACATGCCCAAGAAAACTACACCACTATTTAAATACAACTATATTCAATTGTGTTTTCCTTGGAAAACATTTTGTTCATTGTAACACCCGATAATTTTATGAGAAATATTTTGTTTTTATGTTATATAAATAATCAATGGATTCTTTCGCTACACGCAATCACGACCGTCCTCGATAGCATGTGTAGTACGCAATACCGAGTTCCACTAAACAATGATATATTATTATAATATTATAAAATAGCCGTTATGAATATTATTAACTGAATTTTAAATTTTACAACATTATTATTCATCTTACACATTTTCTAGAACATGGTAAGAGAACAAAATAATTTTTTTGGGTAAAATAAGTATTTATAAAAAAATGTAGTTTTTCCGCCTTTTGATGGCGTACCCACATTAAATCTAGTTTTTGACAAATCTATAAGTTCAATTTGAAAAAATAAAATTCTTCTTTTGAATCAGGATATAAAAATTTACTTTGGATAAATTTTTGATATTTTTCTGATAACTTTCATATTTTGATGAATAGTAAAAATATGCTAATTTTTAATTAAAAACAAAATTTTCATTGAGATAATTTATATGGTTAAATTATAATATTTAATGGTTTTAAAGTATATATAGTATATATTTTTACCATTTAATATAATGTATGTCATTAGCATTAATTTCACATTGAATTCATAGGTAAAAACATTTCAATCTTTGGCAATGTTTTAACTTCTAAAACCCGTTTTCTTAACAACGATATTTATTTTAAATTAATTACTGCATCTTATATGTTTTGAATTTTGAAAAAATGAAATCCATATTCAGAATAAGTGGGTCCAAATTATGTTAATAGGCTACTTTTTATTTTTGGGCATTATGAATAGTAACTACGGTAAATTTTATTTACCATAGTTAAAGGTAAATCAGGTAATTAAGGGTAAATATAAGATTATAAAATTACCCTAACACCTGCCAAAATCCTATTGGATGACTAAAAGTCGACCCATATCACCTAAGAGTCGGATTATATTCATTTAATAGACTTTTTTCCATAAAAATAAATTTATTATTATTAAAACCAAAGAATGTGACAACATGTCACTTTCTTAAATCTTATAAGTATAATAATTTTAATTTGGTGATAAACATAATGAAAATTAGAACATGAATAGTCTCCAGAATGCTAATACAATTATCTACATCATAGGAATTTATTTAAAATTTTTAGGGGTTAAATAAGTATCATTAATTATGACATAATAGTGATGTGGAAATTATTTTATTAATTCAAACATCAAATAAATGGTTTTAAAAATATTAAAATAATTATTATATGCACTATTTAATGAGCTCCACTAATTTTTTAGATACATATGAAATTTTATTAATCTATTAAAGATTTTAGTTTGAACATATCCTCTGTATATATTTTATTTAAATTCAAATAAATGAATAGTGTCAAAATTTACACTATTGTTATTTTATAAAAATAACATAAAATAAAACTGTTTAAAAATAACAAAAATATTTAAAAATTATAAATTTAAAATAATATGTTAGATAATGTTATAAGGTAACCAATTATGGAAAAGTCTCAACAAATAAGTAATTATTTGTTATAATTTAAAATTTAGAATTTTATTACCACAAATAAACATAAATAGATTAAATAAGGATAAATCAAAATGATAAGGTTTCAAATAAGATCCAAACATGTCTAAATTTGATTGGTTGATGACATTAAAACCCTTTCCCATCTAGTATTAGAATATGAGTCATTTTTGTAGGTTTTTAAGAGGGGGTAGATTTATTATAAATTAATATTTTTAAGAATTCCAAAGGTGCCCCTCTCCTCCCATATAAATGGGAACCTCCTCCCTCTCCACCTCACACCAATTTCAGCCTTCATTCTCGGACAAACCCTGACCATTTAACTTCCCCACTTCCCTATAATCATCCTATAGGTTATGTTCTTCTTCAAAGACCAACCCTAGTGCCCTAAGAGGAGGTTAAGAAGAGGCGCGTCAAAAGAGGTAATATCCATTACCGATCCTTTCCAAATTCATTCTTATTCTTTAGTTGTTTCATTATGAAGTAATAACAACAGTATCACTAATATACTGATATGTTATTATAAGTATGAAACAACCCTATTTCAACATCTATCCATCCTACGGAAAATGAAATCACCATGCGTGCGTACGTACGGAATACCGTCTCCACGCCGTGGTGTAATCTATTTTCCCCCACCACCTTACATGGATGGGTATAATGGTGTAAATAATTACTATATATGATTATTTTAAAGTGATATTGATTCTGAAATAGTATAAATACACTCTAATACAATTCCATGATTATGGGAACGATATCATCGCTCGTCCGTACGTACGGAATACCGTCTTCACGATGTGATGCGATTGGTTCTACATGATCTTCATTGAATAATGATTATATAAATGAATTGAATGAATAAATATGATATATATTACATTAATACCATTTTGGAAATAATGTATCTATAACCTAAAGAGAAGAATAGGAATTTATTCGACAAAACACGCATAAGAACAAAAAGCTATAAACACCCAAATAACAAGTAGCAATGAAATATTACTATTAAGATGCTAAGAATATGACCATATATGATATCAGAACAATAATTATGATTCTGTAAGATGTAAATAACAATATTTAAATCATTATAAAAGTGGTTCAGACACGTATGAGGCAAATCAGACCTAAGGTAAGGGAAAATATCACAATCTCATTTTTATCTGAGATTGTTTATACTTTGGTATTTACTGGGGTGTATTTTATCATCCACATCCATGATTCCTCAATATGCAATCTTATTTCCATCCACCTAGAATTGTTTAAATCCATTTTTACCCTTTGGTGAGTTTTAGTAAAAGATATGAAAGGAATCTATTGTCGTTTTTCGTACGAGGTTCATTTTGACTTTTCCGACAAACGTACGAGAAGAATGTTTTTTAACATATACGGCATGAATGGATTTTTAGTTTTTTTTCCAAGAATATTCCTTTAAAAATTTTAAATTTTATTTTTAATCAACTTATTTTAGTTTCTAATTGTAAGCCATGTTAAGAAAGGAAAAGTGTTTTGATGTAGAAAAGATATTTTCCTCAAGAATGGAGTTCAAGTGTTTTATAAAAATTATTTTCCATCTAAGATAATATAGGGTTCTGTTTATATCCCTATTTTTACATTTATTTGATTATGTTATGATGGAATTATTTTTACGATATCCTTTTATGGATTATGTTATGATGTTGTGATGATTAAGAATCCCATTTTTTACATGGGTTATGATATGATTTATGGTTTATGATTTTGTGGAACACATAAGAATGATATCATTATGAGATGGGTGGGACCTATATCTCCCTCCAATGCATTGGGTAAATATTTTATATCTCATGAGATAGACATGGCTGGAATGGCAGGTTATACCGGTTCAGTGAAACAGGACGGAAACGAGGAGTGAACTCGGTTCAGAAATAGACTTTGTCCACCAAGATAGTCTTGGCAATGAGTCTTGACTAATAAGAAATGATTCTCTATGATTATGTGTGTATTCAACAATGTTTCATGTTTTATGTTATGATTATTGTGATTACATTTCACTACCATGATTTATCCCATGTTATGAAATTATGATCTCTTTTGCTGGGTAAGATTTCCAAAATGATATGTTCTTATGAATATGATGTGATTTATATTTCTTTTGTTTACCCTTACTGGGCATTTGAGCTCACCCTTTTGTATGTTTTCTTTCCCCAGGTCAGGGAGAAGGTTATTAAGTAAGATATGCCAAAAGGGACTATAGATATGATGAAATACATGGTAGATAGTGTAGACGCTTTATGAACCAGTTTTTTATGTTTCCCAGTTTCTAAAGACACTATACCTTTACGGTCATTTCGTGGTTTTGTTATATGTTGTAATAAGTATGCTTCAATTTTGAAGTATTAACAATGTATGTAAAGTATGGGTCGTTATATTAATATCTTATTGTGTCCAAAATCACTGTCTTATCTAATCAGGATGCCCATCATTTTCTCATAATTAAACCTGAAGCTAATAACCTCATCATTTGGTGGATTCTTTTCTTCATGGAGTTTGACCGCGAGATTAGAGATAAGAGAGGAGTGGAAAGTGTTGTACCTGACCACATTAGTAGAATTTCACCACCATAGCAACACCATGTTGACTGATCCCTCCCCACTAGATAATTATTCCATCATGAGAACATTTGTGTTGTTTATTACCATACCCCTTAGTATGTAGAAATTGTGAATTTTCTATCGAGATCTAGGGTCCCCATAGATTTCATCACTTCACAGTCCTAGATACTTAAGCATGATTGGTAATGGTACATTTGAGATGAAACATATATTTAGAGAATTTTAGTTACCCAGTTTTTCATAGTCGTGTCTCTAACCATGAGTTCACCTTTGTATTGACCTTCTTCCCCACATTAGTTTTTGGGGGGAAACATTGTCTATCAATGCAAAGCTCAAAATGTCCTTGAATCTGAACTTTTTTGACCAATATTTTATAGATATTACCATAAGTATTGTATGTCTTGTACTTGATGTCAATTCCCAGTGAATATCTCTAAGAGGAATCAAATTCCACAAAAACACATGTAAATTTTTGATATCTTCGATGAATAGTGTACTTAATTCATATGGACTATTCCAAATTCATTTGGATTTGGGTATATCTTTTTGGATATTGAATATGTGTCTAAAAGGGTGGAATAAAAGGCTAGTAGTACTGATGACTCTTGAGTTGTTGTTGATTTTCTGAGGTCCTAGATTTTTAGTAGGACTGGTTTGACTAAATTCATCATTAGTGATTAGGGTACACATTTTTTTAATCATAATATAAAAACATTTCTTCGTAAATATGGGGTTTTTCATAAAGAGTCCATTTCATATAACCACAAAACTAACATAAAATATGAAATGTAAACTCATGAAGTTTAAAGAATCTTGAAAAAAATGGTACAACCCAATAGTAATGATTGGAGTTTGTGCATTGATAAAGAACTTTGTGAATTCCTTATAGCTTTTAAAAGCCTGATCGGTATGTCCCCATTCAAGATTGTGTTTGTAAAATATTTTCACCTACCGATTGAGGTAGATCACCATGCATATTTTTATGTTATACAATTTAATGTAAATCTATTATATAATTGTGAGCATAGGTAGTTGCAGATTTAGGATTTATAATAAGTTCAGTGTGATGCATATGAGAACTCACAAATTTATAAAGAGAAGACAAAGGCAATCCATGATTGGATGATTCAACAGTGGATATTTCATATTGTATTACCATCAATGGGAAGAGACTTAAAAACATTTATGTGTTTTTTTCCAAATAATATGGTAGAGGAAATCCACCTTTATTAAGACAAATAACAGTAAAGAAACATTGGTTTTATCCTTCCTCCACACATTCCTTTTATTACATTTAGGACACTGCAAACTCTAGGTTTGGGGATGAGAATATTCCATGGTTACCTATGAATTTTTATCATCTTTATTCGTTTTCTCATTTATGGTTTACTAGATTGTATTGTCACTTTCCCCCTATTGTATCCCTAACTTTGGTCCATAATTTTAAATTTTATTCCCACTTTATCATTTAAAATAATTTCCTCTTAATTATTGATCTTATCGAAAATTTAAAAACAAGTTTATCTTTTTTATATTGTCATAATTTTTTAAATGATTAAATGCCTATTTTACCATAAATTTATCATTGTCCTATGTTTTTTTAGTAAATTAGTTCTCTTTCTATGATATAAATGGTTGTATCTCTTTCAATCATTGAAGAATAGTGGTTCACTTGGTGGTAGTAGTTCATGGGAAGTTGTTTCACTTAATATCTCCACACATTTCCCCACAAAAAATAAAGTGTGAATATATATTACTTTATATAAGGTAAAAATAGGTTAGCTTAATATTTTTCATCTTTCTAAAAATATTTTTTCATACATTCATTTTTGTTCTGATCTGTTTCATTTCTAAACGAGATTGGCCTATACATGTGTACCTATTATCTGAATGTTCTACACCCTAAAAAATAATAAATAAAATAGAAAATACTAATTAAAAAAACATCACAAAAAATGGTTTTTGTTTGGAAAATGATAAAAATACTTCTTCCTCAAACGTTGATCTTGTTATAACTAGTACAATTAGTGTCATGAGGAGATCAAAAAATGGTTGAGTGATGGGTGTGACATTTGTATTGAGATCATCTATTATAAAAATTAGTAATAAATCAGGGGAGTTATGGAATGTACCACATAATGATATATCTGGGTCAGGTGCATGTGGTATGACTTTTGGGATTTCTTATATGACTTTGTTCTGAAATTTGACTGCAAAAGATGCAGGGTGGGTTTAGTAGACAAAATAATTTATGTATAATAATGTAAAAATAATGAATATTTATTAGATAGAATGTGGAAGGTATATAATGGATTGGTTCACACACAAACATTTTGATAGTTAGTTGAATGGTTGAATTTTGAATTCCTTTATCATATTGGTATCAGGCATCTCTTTGAATTTCAATTTGATACAATTTATGAGACACATTTTTCTATGATCACTAAGAGAATCTCCATGGTTTAAATTTTTTACATTAATGAAATTTCATTCAGGAATATAATTTTCATTTAATGTTAAATATTCATTATGTTTGAAATATATACTGGAATCATTTTTAAAAATTTACTTTTCCCACGAGTGAAATTGTTTAGGTGTAGGGGTGTGATGGCACTGCGATTCACTTTTCATTTTCACCCTTACACCACTATTTTAAATTTGGCTTGTATTGAAAATTCGAAGAATAATAAAGAATATAAAATAATTATTGATCAAATAATTTTGTTATTATAACTATTAAAAATGAAAATTTCACTTGATTAGATGATCTCATTGATGGTGGAGGTGATTTGTAGATCCCAAGAGGATGTAGAAGGAAAATGGGTCAAACTGCATAGATGTGCATGAACAAATGTATACATTTTTTCTTAATCCAAAATATCTATAAATTAAAATGGGAAGAATTTTTTTATAGGATATAAAACTCCGTGTTATACAACTCTAAAGAAGGAAATAAGTCAAAAATCATTCTTTATGAGGCCAAAATGGTCACTTTTATATAATATAATGAATATTCCCAAATTCGAAAGTTTGCCTCTGTATTTTGGTAATTTCTAATATTATATAAAATATGCGGACATAAAATTTTTTCATTAAGATAAAAAATATCCCTTTCAACAACTTTTTAGTTCTTTCCATATTGATTTAAGATTGTCTTGCTACCCTAAATCATTGACCAAATAGATTCTCAAAATTAGAGTGCCCAAAACCACCACCCACACATCCTATAAATTGTCTCCTTGGGCACCAAATTAGGATTTTTGAATAGGAGACAATGTACTGCCATTTTGAAGTCCCAATGGTATACTCTAACAGTCCCTAGAAATTTTGGAGGGTATGGGATGTTCTACTTCAACATAAATGGCTTCCTCCCATTAAATGGAGTTCTAAACTCCATGTGGTCACCCAGGGAGGAATGTGATGTAACCATGAGCTTAGTGTTTTGACTATTTTGAATGATATTTTTAATTTTTGGTTGTCTATGTTTTTCATGATCATATATTTTTATTTAATTGAGTAATATACTTTTACATGATACTGAATCTCAAATGATCTTGTTTGGGGTACCCAATAATGTGATATTTGATACATTATTCACCACTTCTTCTTCCTGCATTCAATTACAGAGATTTTATGGTTTATATAGTGCAGTATAACACTCATAAACACATTGAAGGACATTTTCAAATATTTTATTATATAATAAATAAATTACAAAAAAAAACAGATAGAAAATTGAATTTATTTTCTGTTTTCATAGTGTGTTTCAGTTATGAAGTCAAGCAGAAATCACCCAATCATCGGTGGTATCCGGTGAGTCATTGTGTGTTTATGAAAAAAAAACAAGGATTTATCAATGAATAAATTCAGTAACATTATATTACTAGGTGTTAGAAACTAAATATTAAAAGATCGTAACCCTATGCCTTTAAGAGAATAAGGATGAGCATCCTGTGATATCCCCGGGTTGATAAATCTTAATTAATTATTTAAAATTTTTCATTTTTTTATCAATTTATAATTTATTTTGGAATATTAAATAACTAAATCCAGAGTTTACCAAACCCACATTACATTTATCATAATCAATACATTAATTTAAAATAAATTATATAAGGCTCCTTTAAGAGTCGACTTTGGGTTCCGACTATACTATATAAATTATAGAAAAAAATAAAAACTAATATTATATGCCTTAGATGGATATAAAAATAATAACAAAACAAACACAACATTCCCAAATTTGAAACAATCCACAATACATATCAAATATCTATACACCACACCAAATTACCATCAGTATATAACCACCCACTTTTATATCCATCATCACAACAACCTCATCCTATGAACCATACATACAGACAATCACAACAACCACCACATAAATAGATCATCTGGAACAAAATTCAGAAAATTCCATCTTCCATGTGAAAATAATTTTTTTATTTTGGGAATAACTAATTCAACAACACATTTTTAATCACATAAATGTATAATATTACTTGATTAATAATTATTTATCCCTTTATTTTTATTTTTTAATCATAACTCTAACATCACAAAATGGAAAACCATATATAATAAAAATTAATTTTTAAAAAACTACCTTATAAAGTATAAAATATGAAGATAAATTAACAATAATATAAAAAACTATTGATAATGGGAAAAATATGTGTCTCTCTTTCCAAAATACTCTCCATTAGGCCACCATGACTATATAACACACAAAAAAATGGATGGTTTGTCCATATAGCTCTGTCCCTCAAGGATCCTAGATCCCTATTAGGTGGTCTACGAATTTCACATCATCCTCGATATCAAACTACTAATTATCAATGACATGGGATTAATCATAAATATATTGACAATGATGAAATATGTGGAAGATATTGTGAATTTTATCTATTCATAGTTGATGTTCGATATAATAAGCTACCTCTCGAAATCATGGATACACCAAGAAAGGCATTAAAAAATTCGTGTGAATGCTTACTCCCCTGCCAAACCTCAACTCCCACATCGAGTGGAGACCATTAATAAAAATTAGTCTCCAACCATGAACTCTATGTGACTCCTCTTATAATTGGAATTAACGTTTTGTTGGTCTTATGCTACTTTCAATCTCTCATGAATAACTTGGACTTGTTTCCTATTCCTGTTTCAAAATAGGAAATAAGAATGGATGACTCTCCTACCAATGTGTCGCTAATCAGATAATGCCACGAATGGTCCTAGAAATCCTCAAATTGGTCCAACCCAATGGATGATAAATACCTATTATTATAAGAAAACTAAACCAAAAGAATGATTTTTCCAAATAATATTCAATATCTATGATAAATTCGTAGATCATATATTCTATCATTTGGACACACCACACTATTTACCAGTCCATTTGGGTGGTGAATGTTTTGTTGAGGTGTATCTAAGTTGAAAATGCATGGTACAATCGCTTCCAAAATTATGATGTAAAATATAAATTTTGATTCGTGATATTTGGCCACGTAAATATATACAACAACACCACCTCATCTCAATACCACCTCACAAATAAAAATCCATGATGTATGACATATTGATCACTATGAAGTGGTCTTATTTCATCAACATATCCATGATTATAGAGATATCATCAAAACCTCCCTTATATTAAGGTAACCCTGTGATGAAATACCTTGAGATTTCATCCCATTTTACTTTAGGAACATCCAACGGATTCCCAAATCCTCTATGAGTATAGTGATAAACCCTACCTACTAGAAAACCATACACTGAGCAAAAAACATTACCCCCACCTATTTTATTTTTGTCCACCAAATCTACATCATAATGTGAAATTATATCATGGAAACAACTAAATATACAAACAATTTTGAGTTGTGAATCTCATTATGGAATTCCTCATGCATCAGTACGAGAACAAATAGACTCCCTTAAAACAACTGATAGTTATGATCATCCTCTGACCGTCCCTATAAAGAATCATTGTGGATAACATGATTTCACATCAAATATAAATATGATACTCCCAAATTTGACTCTTCCACTTGATACATCATTGAATAATGCACTATTTTCTGAAATAATAATCCAACACCATCAACCACACTTGAATATAAATGATATAATTCCAACTTGTCCATCCCACTGTAGGAATATATTTCCTCCAAAAAAATATACTTCCATGACATCCAATAAAAATCATCAGAAGAAAGATTCCAATTTCCTATGGTGTAGGGGATATTGAAGTCATATTCATGAAAAAATCCATCCACCTCCACCACCACAGATTTATATTATATTGATAAAAAATATAACACAAACTCAAATGCTCTGAGAAGAGAAAATAATGATCCACAATGAAGTAATAATGCCAAAAAATTATTGCACTCACAACTAAAAATAGATATAGATCATTGGTGGAAAAATTACACTATTGGGGATGAAACTTCCTATACCCATAAAATATCATAAATTTTTAATGCATCTAGATGCATCCCATTTCCAAGAATGAAGTGGAACAAAATATCTTAAACATCATTTTGAAAATTGAAGCACTAGAGTACTATTCAATTTTCACTTCAGGTTCCTGAACACTTCCTAACAATAATTAGTCTACATAAATGTTTGTTCATTTATTTTTAAAGTAATACATGGGTTTCCAATCCTTGATAGATTATATATGAACCTTAGGTAATAAATTTTTGAACTATGGAAGCTTAAATCCTCTACCGAATTTTTGGATTTTTCTCGAGAAACAACGTCCTTGAACTTTAATGGTTCTATAGGAAAACCCTACAAAGACACCAAATGCTCAAAAAATGATCTCTCATGTCTAGAAAATAGACATGGAATTTTTTTATAAATTTAGTGGCATCGAATAATGTACAAGATAAATTTGAGATGATAAAAATACTCCACCTATGAATATATCATGATGTTATCAGTGAAACAACAATGTGGTGGTATAGAATATAAATGGATAGAAAGTTAATGATCCCCATAAATACATGTAGTGAATTAATGACACTGAACTACGTGAAAAGAATCCCTATGTTCTCAAAACTTCATATGAAGGTAGTATTCATGGTATATCTCTTCATCACACTCAACTAGTGATTTCTAGAAAACTGAACAATATATGAAAACCAAGTAGACCATCTATGATGGTTGGAAACATCATATTCCTTAGATGAGGGCAATAATTATTGATATTCACTTTATTAATTCTACAGATATCTATAAAAAGCCATTGAATTCCACCTATCTTTATAGATAATAACACAATGGAACTCTACAATGACATAATTGGCTAGATGAGACCCTTATGAATCAGATCATTTACTTAACTCATCCACTCTCAAATATTAGAATGTTACATTGGATTATGAACCATAGAAATAAGAGAATCACTTAGATGCATGTATATCCCAAACTCAACATCATGTCAATGGGTAGCATCACAACCTAATTGGGAAATAAATATTGAAACTCCTCGAAAACCCTAGGATCATCTGTTATCCAAACAGGAAAATGTTCCACAAAAAATCTTCCACCAACGAAATAGGGGCCTCCTATGTCTATTATCCACCTACCAACCCCCTTCATAAAGAAAATATATGATTTCCATCCACATATTAGAAAAAAAATTACATCAATAAGAAACAAAAAATATAATGAATAAAATACAACCAATAAATGGAAAGGATAAAATTTTATGGCTTCGTCTGAAGATAGAACAGACAACCGTAAAATTGATGTGTCCCAATTTTCATTCCATACCAATGAAACACATCAATCAAGGTATTTTGGCCTCTAAATGGCATAGTCAAAAACAAGGGAATGGGAGGAATAATTTTTTATAGTCATAGATATTGAATTATATTGGATTCCACATAGATGTGTTAAGATCCAAATTTTAACAATGTTTAGAAAATTGTAGTTGATAGGTTGAGAGTACCTTTATGGATCTATATCCCCTCTAATAGTACCTCATGTACTATATGAATATAACCAGACCCCTATCTGTTTCCTCACTACTGATTACCCAATCCATTACCATGCTCAGGACATTATCCCTAGATGGGAGGAACATACTAAGGCGCACCATTACATTCTCTATCTCCCCTTGGCTGGGCAGACATATTCTTCTAAAATAGTCTCACTGGTAGCAACTAGTATGGATGATTCTAAACAGGTCCAACTCCACCAAACTGATCATTAAGAACCAATGGGAAATGACTTCTGTGAGGTTCATGAAACACAAAGATAAAAGACACTAGATCAAATACCTCAATAAAAGAACAACAACCATTATCCCCAGAAGGCTTTAATGGAATAAGCTATAGTTGAATCCCCACTGTTCAAAACCTTGAAGGAGATGGAACCTACATTATTATGCAAGAAAATATTTTCCAAGAGGATCCATATTGGATCCACTAACATGGTAAACCTCCTCATGAGTGCATATTCCTGATCACATCGGCCTTCTTTTTAAGCTCTAGATACATTGGAAATGTACACATAATAGTTTTTTTCCACATAAAAGGAATAATCTCCTCTTAATGATTCAACAAATGAGACTCCCCATTTGAAAATGGATAAGTGGTGAAACACAAAAGGTTCATGAACCTGATACCAAGCTCCCATAATAATATACTCCACAACTAATGACATAGAAACTCTTAGATCATTACTGTAGTCATAGTTGATGAGAGAAACTCTACTGAGAAGTCCTATTGAAAGTGGACCCATGAAAGATATACCTCTTTATACTCAGTAAGGTACAATTTTCTCTACTAATGAATAGATCCCCGATATGACTACCTATCAATTGGACCAAATACTCCACCGAGGCATAAATCACACTAAAAGTGATGTCAATATCCACTAACGATCTCTATATATCTTGATTTGAAACACTTCCCTCATTATTTTCAAACTATTTTTTTAACAGATCATACAATGTCATCTGCCATTGATCATCCTAATAAATTGGTAAGATTCTATATCAATAAAAAAAATATTCCGGAGGAACGTACATTGAATGAACCACATGACACCATTGTCTATAATCCATATATGAATGGGAAAAATGTTTTCCTAATCCCTTTAGTCTGTCAATTTAGTAATACATTATCTATTAATTAATTTTACTTTCCCAATATCACCTAATACAGAAAAGAACTGATGTTAATGATGATGCATTTACCTCTTATAGGTCCCTAAAATACATGTTATGCCACATTACAGTATTGTTAAGTAGGCTAATATTACATTCAAAAGATTCTCAAGGGCCTCATAATACTATTTCCTAGCTAGTATTTCGTGTCCTATGCCACCCAATAAGATCAACTAACACCATTTTCATTCAAAACCATGCAATTATCACAATTCCTAACTCTAAAATCCATCATATCCCTCAACCATAAACCATGACACCACTATATCCCATCCCATTCATCTAACAGTACATATCTTGTTCCATAAATAAAGTAATATACATAATGACCCCATGTCCTACCTCCACTAGGCCCCAAGTTATAAACTATTAACGATGGTATAAAAATCCCCCAAATGGTGTCAATATTTATTATAATAATGAAGGATTGCATTATAGGATAAATAAACAATAAGAAACTACATAAAAAAATATAAAAAGGATTCAAAAAACATACTCAAAGTATGTATAATGTAACAATATACAGATAATATTCTCCAAATAATCACCCAAAAGGAATGTTATGGTAGCGACATATAAACAACTCCAAACCCAAATTTATAAGTTTTCAATAGGCCCCAAAGCCCTCCTAAAAACCAAAAAATTATTTTTATTTATGTAGGTTGAGCATAAGAGTATACTATATTGGGTAACTAAATTATCTTATGAACATGTGTAAAAGGGAATTCTAATGCTCCCATGAGAAAATAACAGGACCAACAACATATAAGTTGGTCATCTGGCCAATACAATCCTCACAAAGAAATTCACACAAAATAATGAAATCCATGTTTAATAACATTAAAATAAGTATATCAATAATCGATACCTCATACCTCCTATACCTAAGGAGATATCCTCATGACCAATACACATACATTCTAGACAGACAATGTCTTTAGTATATCACATAATTCTAAGAACCTCATGTGAAACTATCCATCACACCACATCTTAACAGAAGACACATACGTTAAAAAATCACCACTCATCCAAAGTCACATGAGTTATCACATAAAAAACAGAACATGAATAGTTTGGTATGGTTGATAAACATGACATCAACCACATTATCATTTCTTATAATTAATGAACCCCACCATAATCATCTCATAAATTCTCACCTCATCCCAACTCATCCAAAGACACTAGGGAATTCATATTACATTACAACTCGACAATGAATTTTCTCATTATAGAAATAAAAATCCATGTACATAAGTTTCTTCTAGAAGAGAGAGTGGGAACGAGATGTTAGTTATCCATCCATCCTCATCGACAGGATATTGGGAAATTATTCCTAAAAATATCTGATTTTCTTCAAAAATAATCTCAACATGGGTGGGGAGTGTATAGAAATCCCAAGGAAATAAAATGTACATATATAGATTCCCACACAATAAAAAACTATAGGTTTATAAAAAATACAACGAAACTCACAATATCTCCACCCACCCCCACAACACGACCACATTCACTACCACCTCTAAATACAAATCTCAAAAAAATAGACCAGAAGACACATTTCATATTTCATATTCCTTATCAACTTATTTTATTTTCTATATTTCACATTACCAAACAATTTAATTATATATCCCACTCATTAAATTATTAATCCCATTTAATTAAACAAAAACATCAACCACATCAAACAACATATCAAATATGTAATTAATTTTATTTTACATTTCCATTCCATTAACCGAAAAAATCCCATGAAATTTGAATTTCAACATTATTATTTTAATTCCAACACTACCTAGGAAACTCAGACAACAAATAAAAATAATAACAGGAGCCCTATTGTCCTTATCAATATAACTATCCACACATCCCTATAATTTAATAAAAACATCCATTTTCTCATCACTGTAACCATATCTTAACAATTTCCCATTTGAACAGCCCCATATCACAACCACCAAACTCATTATATAACCACCCCACATCACAAAAACACGTCACCACCCAATAGAATGGAAACAAAAAAACAAATAATCCATATACATATAACAAAAAATACAACACAATTCACATTACGTTAAAATATCACATTTATATTTAGAAACAAGTATTTTTATCACATTCTACTTCTATATTTAATGTAATTTCAATAAAAGCTAAAATATCATGGGGAAACAATTTTATTAAATACATATATGTTCTTTGAAAATTTCCATTTTTTTAGAACATAAAACAAACAAATAGACTTCTATAAAAAATCACAGTGAAAAAACACCCAAATGAAAGCAAATATTAATTTTGAATTTAGCTAGTATAATTACAATATCAACAATAATATCTATGAAGTAAAAACTTGAAAATCATTCACCTAACAATTAAATGTAAAATTAAATAGGTCAATTATATATTTAAATAAAGACACAAACCATTTTAGGAAATGGTAAAAAAAAATCATACCATCCTTCGTGATACACTATGTGAGAAATAAACGAGTCCCTTCCTCAAAAGATGGTTTTTTATCCACTGCTGAAAGATATATCGAGAGGGATAAACTGACGAAGAACCTCGTTGAAGGGTAACACCTGAATAAACCTTGAAATAAAAATCCAAAAACACCTTATTCGAAAAAACTGAATGAAAATGATTTTTTGAAACCATCCTTTCCTATATGAGAAACAATAATAAAATATAAATAAGGAAGAGAATGACCATAAACTATCACTGATCGACACACAAAGGTCGAAGTTGAAAGTAATAAAATTAGATTAGAATAACTCCTTTAGATTAACTTGGATTGACAAGAAATTATATAATATATGGAATTATGATCGTGATCCAAGGGATATGATTATATATGCCATATTTTTAAAATACAATACTACTACACACCCCCTACACCACACTGTAAAATTATGAATAAGAATGGGGACTACAACTTAGCCCAGAGATCTATCATGAAACCCATCTGTTCAAGAAATACTTTTAAGAGATTGGCTAAATTCAACATATAGTTACAATAAGTAAAGGATAAGTACCATGGAGCATTCAAAAGACCTACACCACAATTTGGGTCTTCTATGAAGGGAATATTCTATAGATATCACCCTTACACCTCAAAAACTAGGATATTCCACTCATCTCCATGATAAATCTATCCTTAAAACTATAACAATTCAATATTTGGTAGAGACTCTAATATCCTTCCCAATACTCTTATGAAATAGCTATCACCTATAAAATAATACAACAAAATTACACTATATTGAAACTCACACTATATACATACAAACAAATCTAGGCCCCCAATATACTTTGATTCCCCAACCGATAACTATGAGTTCAAAGGGAACCACCTCTCATGCATTTTGAGAAATATGAAGTTGAGTTATGGGTGGATTAGAGGATATAAGAAAGATTAATGGGTTACTTTTAACTACATCAACATTTCGTGGAGGGATAATTCCACATTGTATGGTTAGGATAAAATGTTTGGAAAAACATGCACAAACCATGTGGTGATTCTGTATTAAAGAAATACTTCACATGATTGGATTTCATGGTTAGAAAAACAATACACAAATCATGAATATCCTTCAATTTTAAAAAGAGTGGCCGATTCCATGCATCCACGTGGTTTGGAAAAACCATCCTTGTACTATGAACCTTCCCAATTCTCACTATCTTCTATTGCACAGTTTCATGGAGATGATGAATAGTTTCTTCAAATAGGGAACCAACCATTCCAAAATAAAATATCCTAAAAAATAATTCAGAACCCCTCATTACATCATGAAACAAAAATCTAACATTATATAGACTCAAAATAAATCAATAAAGGGTCTTTAACCTAAAATAATTGTTGTTAAAGTCTCTAAATTTTTTTTCCTATTACTATAAAGTATAAAATAATTGTTATCCATAATGATTTTGGATCATTAATCCACTATTTCTTTCTTACGTTCTAACATTTCTTATTGAATCTATTTTTTTATAAAATACCCAATTGAATGATGTATTTTCTATAAATTATCTTCTATTTTTATCCAAAATCTATACTGGTACATGAATAAATATATCATATGGATCTAGCTCAATATGATATCGTTAAATGACATGGTTATGATTAGGTTGATACTTCTTCACCTACAGTACATGAAATATTTTTTCACATAATTAATAAATGGTAGAAAATAAAATCCAAATTCCACATCACTAACTCATTAATGTATATAAAATGGATATATTTATTTAGGATATTACTTTACGTACTTATTAATATATCAATTCCAAAGTATTGGAGGGATTCTCAAGAATACATGATCATGAACCTCAAATGAAAGAGATAATCGATGATGGTACAGAAAAGATTTATAATAAATATGTGTCATCAACAATCTATTTATAATTAATTAGATATTTTTTATTATCTAGTTCACAATGTTTGGTTCAATTTGATAGGTCTCACATGTTTACACCCCTGAAGGTGAATAATGATTAGGACACTTGTAAAATGATCCGAAATTATTGACATGTATTAGGGATAGATAACTCTTATTATATAAGAACTAAAAAAAGGTAAAATTATCCTATCATGATCCCCAAAAATATATTACATAAGACATAAGAATATACTCCAACGTTTCAATTTTCCATTCAAACTGCACATCTGTTTAGCGATGAAAATCCAAACACATAGTCAACTCTTTTCTATGGTCTTTGTGAAATTATTTAAAAAAATGTAAAACGGGGGTGTTTCTACTATACTATCGCAGCTAGAACCCTATGAGTCATTAAAATCTCACTAATGTATATTTTCTACATGTCTTATAACAATTTAGATTCATATATAGTGATAAAGTGACTCAACATTATCAGTTCATCCACAATAAACTATATGGAATTTTTTTCCTTACCATCCTCGGAATAATTTTTAAAAAATACATGACTATGTTCTCATATTTCCACATAAGAATAGGTAAATAATACAAAATACCTATTGATAATTAATGATATTCCTTTATTTTATCACAGGTGAGGTGTCACAAAATTCACTCCACTAATTCTATTTTCATGAAAACATAAAAAAACTATTATTAAAATTCATTATTCTTCTTCTTTATTCCATTGTTAGTAGAGAATCCTAATTGGTGTTAGGTGATGAGAAGTTATCCTCAAAAGCTGAAGGTATGAAAATAATATCTCTAAATTATAACACTAAATTTCCATCTAGTTTCCATCCCACAGTTCCCTCCCAATCATTGAGTTCTAACCTCATTAAAACACACTAAAGATCGTTTGTTTGAAATTTTATATGTTTCTCACCAAAATAAAGTATAGAAGAAAACGGGAAGTAAAACTACAATAATACCATGGTTTTGAGATTCTTAGATACATATCCTCCTTAACTAACATGTGTTTCCATTTGTCTGAATCCTCTTTATCAAACAATGTTTTTGAATTCTTTCTCAATGCATATACCACAACATTCCCTTTACCCGATGTGTACATTATTTAGAAGTCAAATATCAATAGATTATCCACCTATATGAACTTCCATAAATTCAAATATCGTTCTGAGAAATTTTTTTCCAATATATTATAAATTGGAAAACAATGAGAATATCTTTGAAATGCGGCAATGAAACTATGTTTTCCAATCGTGGACCATTACAGCTAATTATAAATCATGTGTTCGGTATTTAGTTTCACGATACCATATGTTTTGTGAACCATAAAAAGTAATATGATTTCCTTACATGAGAACATATCACAACCCAAATTATAATGCATCAAAATTGAATATAAAATCATGTATAGAAACTAACAATTTGTGGATATGTTCTAATGTATGTCTAAAATTTTATTCTGGAAAAAAATTCTCACATGAATAATTATACTGGAATGGATGTTAATTAATTTTCAAATATTTCATCATGAATTCCAGAAATGAAAATTAATTTACAAAACATATATATTATCATGATAAGACATAGAAACTATGTATCTCGATAAAATTATTTCGAGTCTTCAATGATGTAAAAAAAATATCTTTTCTGGATCTACCAAAACACCATTATTAGAAATGAGATATATGAGGAAACATATCACTTTTATCATAAAATAACACATTGATAACTTGGGATATAGATGGTTTCCCCACAAGATACCCAAAACTGTCTCTATGGGTTGATCATGATCCTTTATTCCAAGAATACACTAGTATATCATCATAAAAAACAATTATAAATTAATGTAGATATACATGTAATATTAAATTAATCATTACATTTTATTTGTTGTATTTGTTAGACCAATATTAATAAAGACATATTTGTAATAGGAATATCTTCTTCTAAAATATCTCTTCTGAATATATGTCATCCTAACTCACAATTATTGATATCCTAATCATATTCCAATTTTTGAGAAGAATTGGGATCACATAAAATTATTAAAGAAATCATTAATTTGTGGAAGAGGATACTAATTGTGTATTTTATATTTTTAAAGGTAATGATAATCCCCACAATGTATAATAATTACATAAACCATATTAATAAACACAACGATATCTTCCGATGGACACATACTTGTTTGAATAGACCTTTTAATTTCCATTTATTCCAATTGAAAATTCAATTTCCTCAATTTTATTGTTTCCATTTGATATGACATGAGTGGGATAGGACTAGTCCATGGTAGAATATCAATTGTAAACTCATGTTCTCTTTTGGATGAAAACCCTGATAATGATTCAAGGAAATGTTAGGAAACTATTCAACAATAGTGTAAAAATCTCAATTTCCAATATCATCAAAATATTACAAGGTAATAACTACTAATTGATTAGATAATGTTCCCACCAATGGTTCCAAAAGTATTTCTTTAATAGCCCTTACCCCCCAATGTTATATAATTAGATGATCTTAGCCTTCCATATATGTCACACTATCCTATTGGTAATACAAGTTGATTTGAGCCTCTAACATTTTCAACCAATCCATACTAAAAATATTGTAATAGAAATCTATCTCAATCATATATATATCTTAATAAATCATATCCATATCGATTGTTATGAAAAAATTCATTACACATAATTTCCCAATAGTCCCCTTTCTTATGTGGTGTTTGATGTTTTAAAATTGAATAAATAGTCTTAATGGAAAAATCAATATTATCAAATACATAATAATAATAAAAATATTGTTATGTGATCATACCAAACAATGATTTTATATGGGTGGAATTAAAAATAAGTGTACCTAAAAAAATCAAATAACCATATTGATCATCCATGATCACTTTATCATCTCCATATAATTGATTAATCACTGTAGATTTGAAATTATTACCGTTTTGAGATTTTACTAGGTGACGAGTCATATTATTCTTATAATCGACATGGATCACTCTACACTGATGATCACAATTCTTTTACTACACTCACCCCATTGAAGCATGTGATCCCAAAGATGTTTGACATAAGTCTGTAGAACACATCTGTGGATCATTGTGAAAATATTTCCTAATATTCACCATATTGTTTTAGATGTGACATTATATATATGGTTACATGAAATATTGTTTGAAGTGATCCCTTAAACTATGTTCAAAACATCCCAATTCAATCTTCAATCGATGAAAAAGATTTAATTTTTTTTCGAATTCTAAAGTGTTTCACCACTCTTGTAATAGGTCACCCTCTTATTTTTATTCTAAACATTATCGTTCACACATATTCACATAGGAATAAATTACTCCCTCCTATAGTATTCCCCTATATACCATTCCTTATATAGTAACTTTATTGAATATCTCTATATAATCTATTATACAAAGAACAATAAACATTGAAAAAATATCATTTTTTACTATCGAATAAAAAACCTGACTTCACAAACAATCATGTAGAAATTTAAATGGAAAAGAAAACTAAATTTATTAATTTATGTGCTTAGTCAACCATCGAGCAATTTTTCATTCTTAAAATGGAAGAACTCTGTTGTTTGAGAAATATAAATTATGTGAAGATTGAATTTCATCTTAAACTCTTCTTTAAAATACTCCCATTACATTCCATAATCTAATTAAGAATGAACTACTAATTCCAACTATTTTTAGGAAAAATCCCTTTTTATATAAGTTTCCGAATTCAATTTCATGTCTTCTGTTTCCTACAAATTTATAAAATTTTCTACATCATATTCAACAATAGTTATTCTTTTTCGGGTTTAGAATCTACCAAATAATGGGTGAATTTTTTTTGGAACTAAACCAAATAGTTCACCTACCATAGTTCATCATTAATATTACCATTATCCATGGACATGAAAGCATGTCAAATTATTTTAAATAGATATTAGTTAACATGTGGCCTAAGGAAAACAACATTTTTAGAAAACTCTTCTGATTGGTTTATACCGAACAAACCCAATGCCATTAACAATAATCTGGGAAAATTTTTGTTTAATCTCAGTCATTTTGTAATGTCCTATCCTGGGATCCACTCAACATGTTATTCGAGCTAGTAATATACAATACCTCAACTTTTCCTCCCCATACTCTAGAGGATATCAGCTAGCAAGAAAGGCCTTGGTGGTGATATTATGGAGACTATGCCCTTATATCATAGTAATAAAACATTAGAAATATCTATGTATCATACACAACTATAAGTAAACAGAGGGATTATTCAATAATAAAATATAAATATAAAATTATGAAATTTTAAAAAGTTTTAAAATTCCAAATAGCTATGTAAAACAATACAACACTGGTCACCCACTGGTCTGACCATACAGATACAAGTACAAAAGAAACTAAAAGTAAATGTGCATGGATCTACTACTAACTCCAAGACAACCCATGCACCTTGTAGAGACCCAATTCTTGACGTACATGGTCATTAAATTACTTTTGCGGAATACATAATACATAACAAAAACAGACACATAAGGGCCGTAATAGTTTAGTGTCTTTGGAAACTCAGAATATAAACTTCTAATCAAGGTGAAAAATCTTCAACAACTCCCATAACGATCTTCCCCGTTGTTTTTCCTTACCTAAAACATTTCTTTATTTATTGGGGAAAATGAAACATAAAAAGGGTGAGCTCAAATTCTCAGTAAGGGAAAACATAGATAACATAAATCAATCCATAATCATTTGGAAGCAAAAACTTGAACATGAAATTTAAACATCAAAATCTTGAGCAAAGACATAAATCGTGGAAGTACCTAAGGCATATATCATAAAGGAACATAAATCATGATAAAATAGCATGGTAATAAAACATTTAATTGTGTAAACCATTCAACACTTGTTATTATTTCTATAGAAGCCAAGACATTGCTACCAAGACCATCATAGTGGACAAAGTCCCTTTCTGAATTGAGTTCACTCCTCGTTCCAGTCCTGTAACACTGAACCGGATTAACTTACCATTCCAGCCATGTCTATCTCATGAGATATAAATCATTACCCAATGCATTGGAGGGAGATATAGGTCCCACCCATCTCATAATTAATTCATTCTTACTTATGCCACAATATAAACATTCCTCATTCATCATAACCCAAAGAATAAAATGGGTTTCATAAACATCATTCCATCATCAAATAATCCATATAAAAGAAATGGTTATCATTTCATAATAAGAAAAGTGAAACCATGTAAATCATAGATACATGATACTTGAAACATACACATATGAAATAATGTCATCTTAGATGAAAAATGTTTTTGATAAAACACTTGAAATGAATTCTTGAGGAAAATATCCTTTTTTCATCAAAATCATTTTCTTTTCACAAAATGTCATGCAATTTTAAAAAAAAGGATTTTGTTGAAAATAGTAATGAAATATTTTGGAGGAAGCTTCATGAAAATAAGGCTTTATAAAACCGCAAATATCCTTTCATGCCGAATATGTTAAAAAAACATTCTTCTCGTACTTTTGTCAGAAATGTCAAAAAGTACCTTGTAGGGTAAATAAAATAAAGAATAATTCCATACCATGGGGTAAAAGTCAAAATAAGTAAAAATGACTTTAAACATACATGAATACACTTTTATAAAACATGTACATGGATGATAGCAATAACCCCAGTAAATACTTACAAATAAGCAATCTCGGATAAAAATGTGATTTGCACAATTATCCTTTACCGTAGGTCTGATATGCTTTGTACGCATCCTAACCTCCTATATAATGATTTAAATAATTTCATTAACTTATTACAAAATCATATTCATTGTTATGATATAATATATGTTTCACTTATGACTTTATATTTCTCGTTCTTTTGTAAATTCCTTGTTAAGGGAGCGTTTTGGGTAAAATCATTTCATTTATCATATGTGTTTCGACATGTCGTTCTTGATATTATTACTTATATTCTTATTTAAATAATTCCAGTATGTAAAACATGATTTATATGTAATATGTATTCATCATATACATATATATATTATAGATCGATAAAAGGAATGAAATACACCATTCATGGAGACAGTAGATTGTACGTACGAATGAACGCTGTTTTCGTTTCCTTATTGAATTGAATGAAACTAAATATATGAAATAAATATAAATATACATAAATTCAGTAGCATTATTATTTAATAAATATCATTATTATTCATTATATAATCTTTATGATCATTCATGTATGGTTAACATGGAGAATGAATCTCATCGCGTCGTGGAGACGGTAGTCCGTACGTACGCACGAGCGATGATATCGTTCCCATAATTATTGAATAGAATTGGAGTGGATGGTATAATATATCAGATTCTGTATGATTTTATAATAACAATATATAGTTATTATTTACACCATTATACCCATCCATGTAAGGTGTTGGTGGAAAAACTGATTTCCTCACGGCGTGGAGACGGTATTCCGAACGTACACACGCGTGGTGATTTCGTTTTCCGTAGGATGGATAGATAGTAAAATACGGTTGTTTCATAAATATAATAAAATATCAGTATATGATTTATACTGATGTTATTACTTCATAATGAAACAACTAAGGAAGAAGAAGTGGAAGAAGAAATAAAGTTGAAAGAATCAGTAACGGACATTACCTTTTCTTTGAAGCGCCTCTTTGAGACCTTCTCTTAGGGCACTAAAATTGGACTTTGAAGAAGACCTGAACCTCCAGGATATTTCCATGTATTTGGAGAAGAGAATTTGGCAGGGGTTTTCTGAGAATGAAGGCTCAAATTGGTGTGAGGAAGAGAGGGAAGAGGTTCCCTTTTATAAGGGAGTAGAGGGGCACCTTTGAAAAAACTAAAAATATTATTTTATTATATAGTCATATTCGGTTTTTAATAGTTCCAAATTGATATATTTAGAAGATAAGGTGGTTATGGGTCTAAATCATCTCATAAAATAGAATTTAGACAAGTTTAGGTCATTATATTAACCTTGTCTTTTATTTTTAACTCTTAGTTAATTAGATTGACATTTACCATGTCACTTTGTATTTTTATATTATATAGTTAATAAACATACCATATACATCCAAGAGACCCCCATGTAGTCCATTAATGATACACCTATCATTATATAAGTATATTTTCTGAGCCTCATATTTTTAGGAATATAATAACAATTAATAATATAATATTTTTTTAAAAAACTATTTTATGTCAATTTTGACACTATTTGGTAATTGATTTTTGTGAAAATCATAACAGATTATTAGTTCAAAAAAAGTTAATTAAATAAATACAAACATGTAATATTAACATATAAAATTATTGGAATTCATAAAAAGTCTCAAATTACATTTATTTGGGTATTTATAACATCAATTATGTAAATATTTCATTAATAATATAATTACGGCATCATCATTGTGTCATAAATAAATTAAATTATTTTAAGTCTAAAAATTACAAATAAAATACAATTATGTACGAATAATTTTTATATTTCTAATGAATATTTATAGTTTAATTTATCTTATTTATAACCCTATATTAAAAATGATTTAGTTATTAAACATTGATTTGAACTATTTTAACCTTTCTTTAAATAAACTAATAATAAATGTCCTAGTATAATCCATGTGGACATAAATGGTCATATTTTATTCCTAAGGTTGTTTTTGTCCGAAATAAACTTATCCAATAGAATTATGACTTGTGTTAGGGAAATAATAATATCATTTTTACCCTTAATTACCCTATTTTCTTTTAACCGTGGTAAAAAAAGAAAAAAGTTAATATTCACCAAAAATTATTTTCATCTCATTGAACCACATTTTCATCCTTGATATTAACCATGTCTCTCATATTTTCTAAATTTCACTCATAGAAGCGGTAAAATTTAGTTTTATGAAAAATTCAGTTTTTTAACTACCACTTAGTGGTTTCACTATTCATCAAAAAATGAAAGTTTCTAGAAAAATACCAAAAATTAGGCCTAAGATATATTTGAAATTATGAATTAAAAAATTATGTCTATTTTACCAAATTCAAAACATATCAGTTGCATTAATTAATTTAAAAATTAATTCCCGTCGTCAAAACAAATAGCGTGTTCTTAAGAGATAATAACTATCAAAAGATTGACAATTGTTTATGTATGTTTTAAATGTGAAATTACATCCAATGACCAAAATTGTATTAAATGGAAAAAATATATTCTAAATATAATTTAAAACCACTGAAATTAATAATTTATCACTATTAATTATTTCGATTAAAAAGGTTTTTTTAAATTAAAATTTAGTAATTTTCACTATTCATCAGAATATGAAAGCTATCCGAAAAGTACCAAAATTTCACCCTAAGCTAATTTCGATATTCCGAATCCAAAAATGAATTCCATTTTGAAAAATAAAATTTACAAAATTTCAAAAAGTGGGTATTACTATTCATAACGGCTAGTTTTAATAATATTTTAATAGCATATCGTTATTTAGTAAAACCTGGTATTGCGTACAACACACTCTATCGAGGAAGGTAGTGATTGAGTGTAATGAAAGACATGTCAAGGTTGCGTGTAGTGCATGAATCCTTTGTCTTTGCGTATAACAAAATACACTGAATATATATATATACTCAATGTTTCGTAGAATAACTACTATCAAACAAACATGAAATTGTGTGTAACGCGGTCCAAGATTAGTGTTGCTTATACTGCAAGATAATACGGTGTTCCTTATAGCGCAAGATAATCTTTGTGTAGCATAAAATAGAAGATATGAAAGAAATTAAAACGAATATATCTTATAAAATCTCGGTTTGTTACATTCTACCCCCCTTAAAAGGAATTTCGCCTTCGAAATTCGCTGGGGTTATAAATCGTTTACTATTCATAGAAACCCACATCGTAAAAGGGAATATTAAAACTTAATTTTAAAAACTAAAGTATGAAATGTAACGATTACACAAATAAACTCATCACTGGGTTTCCATATAGGAGAACATAGGTGAAAATGTGGATATGGAAGAAAAATCTAACCATTTTGTTTTGATGGAGAGTGGTAGAGAACATGGGTATGAAAAAGCCATAAATCACAAAGCCATAGATTTGTGATGATCTAATGTACCATCTGATTCATCAGATATAAGGGAAATAGGACATCATTTTTGGTTTTCAATATCATTTCCCTAAAATTGTTGAAATTTGAATTAGACGAAATACTTTCGTGATTTTGGCACAGTCTCACCGTTGGTCGTTCTTTGGACAATTTCCACTTCATCTCTTGAAGAAATGAAGTTGAATTTCTCATTCGTGAAGTGTTAGAAGATGATGGGTCATTCCATCTGTCTCATACAAAAGGATAGAAAATTTATCATAAGTCCATCTATAGTGAGATTAATCATATATGGTTCTTAAAATGGACTTATACTTTATATATCATACTGATTAATATAATAAAACTAGTTTCTACTAAATAAGGACTTCTTGTAGGCCAGTGTTAGGAAATAAAGGCATGTCGCAATTCAGTTCTAGGACTGATTCCCACAGCCTTGTCTGACGCGATGGGCTATCGCCCATCCTACAGGTGTCGTTTTTCTAAAACTACATTACTATAACATCCCATAAATAATATCGAAAAAACTTCTATCCTTAAATGATACCAACGTATTTCTAACATAATCCATTCCAATATTTAGGCTTATCCATAATACTACAGTCCACCATCATATTATAGTGAAAACGATTACCAGATATTTCATATAAAAAGCATGTTAATACCATCGTTGATCCCCGAATATTATAAGATATGTCTTATAGGTCACATTCCAAGCATTAGAAGGCCTTAATCATGTATTCTCTTGAAAAAAAATTAAAAACCCATTTATCCTCAGTGAAAACATGAATGCTGTAAAAAGTTAATGCTTTCCACATACCAATATCCCGAAAATTCTATATACTCAAACCATGATATCAATTAGTCCTTATATCAATCATGAGCTCATGAATATTGTCATACATTTCATTTTCTCCATATCCCTTCATTATGCGCATATCATCTTCTTTCCAAAAATATCTCAGTCAATTTAAATGGTTACCGGTACCATAAAATTATTGAAAACCACAATAGACCAATACATAAATCTTCCAATATTCCATGATACTATATACAACATTATTTTGGAATCCCATTACATTAACAATTAATAATTCCACCACATCATTTTCATATTAAACATCTCCAATAGTGATCGCATGTGACTTCCCTTTGTCCATTTCCTTAAGTGGTTTCTCATGTCGATCATCACTAACCCATAGACTAGGGCATTTATTAGAATAATTCCCCATTTCCATGCACTTGAAGCATTGAAGTATTGGTGGTGCGTTCTCTGTAGTGTTTTTTATTCAAATCATTAGCAACTCTCTTTTCATTACTTCGACACTCACCTACTCGATGACCTTATTTTCCACATTTAAAACATTTTCTAGTTCCTTTAAGACAATATCCACCATGCTTCATTCCACATTTTGAGCATAAGAAAACATTCATCTTCTTTTCACCATTATTCTGAGATTTCTCCTTGAACTCCATCTATCGTTTCTTGTCAAAACCATGAGATGGATAAGTAACACCAACTGATATTTCTACCTTGATAGCACAATGCACAATTTCTTCATATCTTTTGAAGTCTCTTATAGAAAATTCCCTTCGAAGATTTGGTGTTCAGCCACTAATGAATCGATCAACTTTAATTTCAGGTTAGATGATAAAGCCAGATGCATACATTGCAAGCCTTGTAAAATTCTCTTTGTATACACCAACAGATTCGTCAACCTTTTTCTTTATTTAAAGAAACTCCTTCTCCATCTTTGTTAGAAGAATGTGAGGGAAGTAATTATTGAAAAATAAGTTCTTGAACTTGTCCCATTCCATAGACTCAATTTCATCTATTGGCCTCGTATTCTTGATAAGATTCCACCATTGATCAGATTCACATTCCAAACGACATACTGCTAAGATGACTTTATCATGTTCAGAACATTGAAGAACTGAAAATATCTTTTCAGTGGTACTAATCCATTGTTCAGTAACATGTGGATCAGAAGACCCACTGAAAGAAGGTGGACGTTGCCTCGTGAAGGACTCAATGGAATATTGTTCCCATCTCTGATCATTTGGAAGTCCAGAATGATTCATAGCTTGTGTAAGTACAGCAATAACATTTTTCACTCCATCTCCCATAAAAGTAGTTTGTTCAGGAGGAAAATCATTGCATTGTCTATTTAATTGATCAACACAGTTCCTTCGGGTTCCAGCCATCGTCTAAAACCCAAAAGGAATAGTGTGAGAGGAAAAAATCATGCTAGGGAAAACGACATAATAAAGGGGGAGTAACTTAAATATCTAACATCTTAGGTTTAATTTTAAGATTGTTATCATAATTCTAGTACTGTAACCTATACTTATACTTAACATTAAAGACATCCCTAGACATACCTTAGAAATATCTTTAGGGATCTCACTAAAGTTCTCACATCCTAGTTTCCAATGGTTGACTAAACCTTTCCTCTGATACCAAATGTAGAGACCCAAATCATGACGTACATGGACATTACATTACTTTTGCGAAATACTTAATACACAAAAAAATAGACACATAAGGACCGTAATAGTTTAGTGTCTTTGGAAACTCGGAATATAAACTTCTAATCATGTTGAAAAATCTTCAACAACTCCCATAATGATCTTCCCCTTTTTTTTACTTACCTAAAACCGTTCATTATTTCTTGGGGAAAATAAAACATAAAAAGGGTGAGCTCAAATGCTCAGTAAGGGAAAACATAGATAACATAAAACAATCCATTAAAATTTGGAAACAAAAACATTAACATGAAATTTAAACATCAAAATCTTGAGAAAAGACATAAATCATGGAAGTACGTAAGGCATATATCAAAAAGTATCATCAATAATGATAAAATAGCATGGGAATAAAACATGTAATTGTGGCAACCATTCATCACTTGTTATGATTTCCATAGTAGCCAAGGCATTGCTGCCTAGACCATCTTAGTGGAAAAAGTCCCTTTCTGAATCAAGTTCACTCCTCGTTCCAGTCCTGTAACACTGAACCGGATTAAGTTACCATTCCATACATGTCTATCTCATGAGATATAAATCATTACCCAATGCATTTTAGGGAGATATAGGTCCCAACCATATCATAATGAAATCATTCTTACTTGTGCCATAACATAAACATTCATCATTCATCATAACCCAAAGAATAAAATGGGTTTGATAAACATCATTCCATCATCACATAATCCATATAAAATAAATGGATATCATTCCATAATAAGAAAAGTGAAACCATGTAAATCATAGAGACATTATACTTGAAACATACACATATTAAATAATGTCATCTTAGTTGAAAAATGGTTTTGATAAAACACTTGAAATTAATTCTTGAGGAAAATATCCTTTTTTCATCAAAATCATTTACTTTTCACAAAATGTCGTGCAATTTTTTTAGAAAAGGATTTTATTGAAAATATTCATGAAATATTTTTGAGTAAGCTTCTTGAAAATAAGGCTTTATAAAACTGCAAAAATCCTTTCATGCCGAATATGTTAAAAAAACATTCTTCTCATACTTTTGTAGGAAAAGTAAAAAAGTACCTTGTAGGGTAAATAAAAGAAAGATTCCTGCCATACCATGGGGTAAAAGTCAAAATGGGTAAAAAGGACTTTAAACATACATGAATACACTTTTGTAAAACATGGTCATGGATGATAGCACTAACCCCAATAAATACTCACGAATAAGCAATCTCGGATAAAAATGAGATTTGCACAATTATCGCTTACCTTAGGATTTATATACTTCATATGTATCCGAACCTCATGTATAATGATTTAAATAATGTCATTGACTTATTAAAAATTCA
The DNA here is from genome assembly GCA_963277665.1 of Viscum album. Taxonomy (NCBI): domain Eukaryota; kingdom Viridiplantae; phylum Streptophyta; class Magnoliopsida; order Santalales; family Viscaceae; genus Viscum; species Viscum album. The sequence goes on from OY728141.1 coordinate 522,766,695, forward strand.
TATTCATTGTTATGATATCATATATGTTTCACATATGACTTTATATTACTCGTTCTTTTGTAAATTCCTTTTTAAGGCATGGTTTTGGGTAAAATCATTTCATTTATCGTATGTGTTTCGACTTGTCATTATTCATATTATTACTTATATCCTGATTTAAATAATTATAGAATTTAAAAAATGATTTATATATAATATATATTCATCATATACATATATATATTATAGATCGATAAAAGGAATGAAATACGCCGTTAATGGAGAGGGTAGGCCGTATGTACGCATGAACGCTGTTTTCGTTTCCTTATTGAATTTAATGAAACTAAATAGGTGAAATAAATATATATATATACATAAATCCATTATAATTATTATTTCATAAATTTCATTAGTATTCATTATATAAACTTTATGATCATTCATGTATGGTTAACATGGAGAATGAATCTCATCTCGTCGTGGAGACGGTAGTCTGTATGTACGCACGAGCGATGATATCATTCCCATATTTGTTGAATAGAATTGGAGTGGATGGTATAATATATCAGAATCATTATGAGTTTATAATAACTATATATAGTTATTCTTTACACCATTATACCCATCCATGTAAGGTGTTGGTGGAAAAACAGATTTCACCACGGCGTGGAGACGATATTCCGTACGTACGAACGCATGGTGATTTCATTTTCCGTAGGATGGATAGATGGTGAAATCTGGTTGTTTAATACTTATAATAAAATATCAGTATATTAGTTATACTAATGTTATTACTTCATAACAAAACAACTAAAGAAGAATACTTGGAAGAAGAAATAAAGTTGAAAGAATCGGTAACAGACATTATCTCTTCTTTGAAGCGCCTCTTTGAGACCTCCTATTAGGGAACTAAAATAGATCTTTGAAGAAGACCATAACCTCTAGGATGTTTTTATATAAGTGTCGAAGAGAATTTGGCAGGTTTGTTCCGAGCTTGAAGGCTCAATGTTGTGTGAGGAAAAGAGGGAGGAGGTGCCCTTTTATAAGTGAGGAGAGGGGCACCTTTGGAAAAACTAAAAATATTATTTTATTATAAAGTCATATTCTGTTTTTAATAGATCAAAATTAATATATTTAAAATATAAGGTGTTTATGGGTATAAATAGTCTCATAAAATAAAATTTAGAAAAGTTTAGGGCATTATATTAACCTTATCTTTTAGTTTTAACTCTTAGTTAATTAGATTGACATTTACCATTTCACTTTGTATTTTTATATTATATAGTTAATAACCTTACCATCTACGTCCAAGAGACCCCAAAATCGTCCATTAATGATACACCTATCATGATATAAGTATCTTGGCCGATCCATATATTTTTAGGAATATAATAACAATTAATAATATAATATTTGTTTTAAAAACTATTTTATGTCAATTTTGACACTATTTGGTAATTGATTTTTGTAAAAATCATAAAAAAATGATTAGTTCAAATAAAAGTTAATTAAATCAATAATAACATGTCATATTAACATATAAAATTATTGGAATTCATAAAAAGACTCAAATTACATTTATTTGGGTATTTATAACATAAATTATGTCAATATTTCATTAATAAGATAATTACTGCATCATCATTGCGTCATAAATAAATTAAATTATTTTAAGTCTAAAAATTACAAATAAAATAAAATTAAGTAGGAAATCATTTTATATTTCTAATTAATAGTTATAGTCTAATTTATCTTATGTATAACTCTATATTAAAAATGATTTATTTATTAAACTTTGATTTTAACTATTTTAACCTTTTTTAAATAAATTAATAATAAATGTCCTAATCTAATCCAAGTGGGCCTAAATGGTCATATTTTATTTATAAGGTTGTTTTTGGCCGCATTAAACATATCCACTATAATTAAGACATGTTTTAGGGTAATAATAATATCATTTTTACCGTTAATTACCCTATTTACTTTTAACCGTGGTTAAAAAAAGTAAAAAGTTACTATTCACCAAAAATTATTTTCATCTCATTAAACCACATTTTAGTCTTTGATATTAACCGTGTCTCTCAGATTTTCGAAATTCCACCTACAGAAACGGTAAAATTAAGTTTTATGAAAAATTCAGTTTTTTAACTACCACATAGTGGTTTCACTATTTATCAAAAAATGAAAGTTTCCAGAAAAATACCAAAAGTTAGGCCTAAGCTATATTTGATATTATGAATTTAAAAATGATGTATATTTTACCAAATTCAAAACATATTAGTTGCATTAATTAATTTAAAAATTTAATCTCGTCATCAAAACAAATAGCGTGTTCTTAAGAGATAATAACTATCAAAAGACTGACACTTGTTTATGTCTGGTTTAAATGTGAAATTACATCGAATGACCAACATTGTATTAAATGGTAAAACAATATTCTAAATATTATTTAATACCACTCAAATTAATAATTTATCACTATAAATTATTTTGATTAAAAAAGATTTTTTTATTTAAAATTTAGTAATTTTCACTATTCATCATAATATGAAAGTTTTCCGAAAAGTACCAAAATTACACCCTAAGCTAATTTCGATATTCCAAATCCAAATATTATGTCCATTTTGAAAAATAAAATTTACAAAATTTCAAAAAGAGGGTATTACTATTCATAACGGCTAGTTTTAATAATATTTTAATATCATACCATTATTTAGTAAAACCCGGTATTGCGTACAACACACGCTATCGAGGAAGGTCGCGATTACGTGTAATGCAAGCCAAGTCAGGGTTGCGTGTAATGAACGACTACTTTGTCTTTGCGTATAAGAAAATACATTGAATATATATATATATACTCAATTTTTCGTAGAATAACTACTATCAAACTAACATGAAATTGTGTGTAACACGATCCAAGATTCGTGTTGCGTATACTGCAAGATAATACGTTGTTGCGTATAGCGCAAGATAATCTTGGTGTAGCGAACAACAGAAGATTTGAATGAAATTAAAACGAATATATCTTATAAAATCATGGTTTGTTACACACCTAATCTCCAGACACTGTCAAACTTGCCAAGCCAGATTAGTAGAACAACTCGAGTTTCTCTACTCGATCATGTGATACTGGTATATTTCCCTATGGACTATGCAAGTTGTGGTCAACCTAAAAAGTAGACATAAGGTCTACAAATACACCGATATGAACGTATATGGGTGAGAAATATTCTCAATAGTCCACCCAACAAGGAACTTATAACTATGCTAATGAAGGTGTATTAAATACGAAGTTCTCAGCCTAGAAAGAACACACAACAAGGTTAAATAAACTAACCGTTCAACCACAGTCAATAATAGTGATTGTAATCCCTATCAACTGGTCTAGTTCCACAATGGATGTCTATATCTATATACGTATACATTAATAGTCTGATACATATACATATATACATAAATATGAATATACATGAGTATGAAAATCAAATAATAAGAAACTACATCAGTATTTGATCCTTGGGTTCGTAATCCCGATCTCTTGGACATCCTGTGCAAGGCATTAAGATGGACGTCATGCCACTCATGTCGTGTATCATTAAGCTGATATCTAGGTACATTATCCCATCGACATCTACCTACTTTTTCTAATACTAGAATTATATCTCTGATCAAGCTAAAACACCACATGGGAATGGTCATCCTACACCTAGGTTCACTCGTACTCATCTCCAATCACAGAACAAGGATACCAAATACCATTGGTCAATACAACAAAGAAGGATAACATGTACTGATGTTCAATCATGTATGGTAGGATACTGTATAACGATGGACAATCATATAAAGAAATATTCCTGGAAAATCATCCGAACACTGGTGAGAAACCATGATACACCACTGGAGTCCGATAACTGATTAGGAATAATAAAATAATTCTGTTCATGTAACATCCATTCTATGAGACAATACAAGGAATTCATACATGTGAATCCAAATATCACTCAAGGAATAAGAGTCATTATCCTTTATAGCCCGTCCAAGTCATCCCTCAACTAGGTCCAAGAATCAGTCAAGGTACATAGGTCTATCACCCATTGAGTCCATCAAAGGAATCCCACAACTGGATACATGTATCACTCAGGGTATAATCATATCCAATCAATGAGACCATCCATATAATCCCCCTATTGGATCTATGATTTTCTCATGTTTTAATTACATTCTGTAGCCCACTGAGCTTGTACAAGGAATTCCTACAACGAGAATCCATGTATCACTTATGGTTTGTAAATATAAATCCCAATGATATTATGAATGGACTTCCAAAAATAGGAATCCATGTATCAGTCATGGAATAAAATTCAAAATATGTAGCTCAATTGCTAAGTCCTAGGTTGTACCTCTGGGTATAGAATTCAAATATAAGAAATAAAATGGCACAAAAGTCGTATACGAGAAACGAATTTCTATAATCCCAAAAGGAAATACAGATCCCAAGAAGAACATCCAAACATCCGAAATTAATGGAATACACCTCGTATCAGGCTCGACCACCACCAACCAGGAAGCAACTCTAGTGAACATTACTGCATCATAAATAAATAAGTGAAACATAAAAAAGATTATAGGTCAACCGAATGTCCAAACCAACACTATAATCATATCCCCATGGAATTTCTAGTTTGGAACGGGTTCTAGGGGTCACTCAAACACCATATCCACCCAATCCCGATATACAAAAAAGGGTCGGTGAAACCACGGGCACCTGCTGGGTCACTCAAGTCAAACACATGGGCTTCCTACTCATGATCCTCCATGTATACATGACCCTATGCATATTACATGGGATCCTTATAGAAAAAATGAAGAGGAATCACATATGGGATCCTCTAACGAAGAACAAAAAAGGCATAAAAAAACAGGTACCCTTTTAAAGGAAAACATGAGACATATCCTAAAAGATACTCCCTTGTCCATCACATAAGAAAAGGAATCCCTATGTGGATTCTTGTAAGAATCTAGCCTCATAGAATCATAGGTCAGGAGGGAACATATCACAAGGGGAACTTCCTCAAAATCATTGATCATGAGAGATATCTTACCACTCATTTCAGATCAATGGTCTCAACTAGGTTTGTCCGAACACTGGACACATTTTCCACACCTAGTATCACTCCCATGTGACAACTAAACTAGATAAATGGAAGAAGAACATATCCATTTAAAGATTATAACCCAAAACACCATTTATATGAACTCTAAAATTTATTTGGATTTCACCATTGCGATCTACCAGAAAAAACTCTCATAATGGACTACTCAGCGCCCAATTTTGTCTTCCAAGGTACAAAATACCTCAAACCACTAACCTGAGAAAATTACATGACATGTACTTTAGTGTACAAGGTGTGTACTATTATCACTCCCCCAGGATATATATTTATACTTTTATAGAACAAAATAAGGGTTGCCTATGTAAACGTACATGACATTTACTTCAAATTACAAGACATGTACTTTTCAACAACAAAAAACTTGTTTTATTTTTCACAAAACCATGTACCAGCACATAGTGTGTACTCAGAGTACAAAGAATGCACTTAATTAAACATATTCTTCTACAAACCAAAAGAACACATGGTGTGTTTCCCTATAACAGATGCAGTGTAACCCGAGTTTCCTGATAAGAAAACCCTCATATCACAAGAAACACCTGTTTGTTCCCACGAGACAATTGACATGGATTTATGTGGAAAGAGAATGCATAAAATGGATTTATGAAATAAAATAACATATTTTAAGGGGATATATAGAAAAAACATAAACTTGACTACATTCGGGTGGAAACCATCAAAGCATTGATTGATTTCAATGTATATAGATGTCCAACAGAGACTATGTAAGTTGAGGGCTTTACAATGTTACAACGCTTATCTAACTTCACTTCCATTTTCTAAATATCCATTTCTCCCTTAGGTAATAATGAAGGTGGATCAACATATTTACTTTCATAATGAGGAAGAGGAAGGAAGAGAAAATAAGGAAAAAAAGGAATGAAAAGAAAAAGGTGTTGGGGCTGACCCCCTCACCTGACTCAAGTTTAGGCCTTGCCTACATAAACTCCCCATTATGAACTCAATGATAGATAAAAAATAATAATATGACACCTCATTTAAATTTTATCACAGGATGGCCCTGCGTAAATAAATTAATATTTAATTTAATAATATTATATTTTAATTATTGTGCTAAAATTCAAACAACTCATATTTTCACCAAACTCATGTCTTAGGGTAAAACCCTTATTACCAGACTAAAAGAGTTGTCAAAAAAAGTATCTATGATCATATTATAGTGAAAAACACCGTTTTACCCCATTACAAGCTTCTGTCAAAAAACTTCAATTTCCAACTCGAACAACATTCCAAAAAAACACAGGTCCTTACACTTTAGTTACTGAAGGCTTATCAATTTCAATTTTCCACATTAACTCATATTAAAGTAGGGAATTAATAAATTCATCCAATTTCAATAATTTAACTACATTGGAAAATATATTCAACCATACTGTTCGAAATCATTCTTTTTCACCATTTCTAAAAATCAATTCTTTTTTCCATTTTCTGAACAGTTTTACGCAGAATGGTAAGTGTAGTTCTATTGGGAAGTCTTAATATCAATTCATATAATTTAACTCTCATAGGATAAACCCATGATGATAAGGTGAAAGCACACCAAGAAGTGTCTATAAACTATCATATAACCAAAATCCAATGTAACATGATGTTCAACATAATGAATTTAGAAAATCATTATTATATTATACATCCCATGTTCCGAAAATCCTACTATTTAATACTACCACAAGACATAGACAGATACTGTTTCTAAATATATAAAATAAAATAACCCATTTTTTATATCTATGAATAAAAAAACTAATTCCATTTACCCTAAAAAGATATTTTTACCAACCAAGTATGATACCATTTTTTCACAAAAATATAATTGGACTAACCATGACTTATACAACTTGTCACAAAAAGATATTTGAACTGGCCCACATAGATACCATTTTTCCCAAAATGATATTTTGACCGACCTAGGAAGATAAAATTTGTAACAACTCGCCCATCCTCATTGGATTAAGGAGTGATAGGGGAGTTATTAGGACTTAGGATACATCCCCAAGACAACATAGTATGGAAATAAATTCCAAGGGCCTTAATAATGTTTTGGTGATGATTTTTCATAACAATTATTAGATAATGAAACCATAAAACATGATCCAAAAAATTCTACATATGATGTATGAGTACAATATACAACTCTATAAATAAAAATACCAATAAACCATATCAGATGATAAGAGTAAACCAAAAGACATACTCAAAAGGAAAAAATTCGTATGAAAATCAAAAGTATAGACTGATAAAACCTAGAAACACCCTACTTGACCAAAGATCTAACTATATATGATAAAAAATGGTATCAGAAATCATCACTAATGAAATGAGATACATATCCTTTACATTTTCCCGATAGATGACATCCATAAATGACCAATTGTTCCAATGTATTTTTTGATTCTAACCTCAGTATGACTTTCCCAATAACTTCGTAACTCATTCCACTAAAATGAAATTTTACCAAATTAAAAAAATAATCTTAAAGTAGTTTACACGATTTATATAAAATCTATAAAAACATTTTTTCCATGAAAATAATAAAAAATTCCATGAAACCATTTCTCATTTGAATTTGTATAATATTTTTCATTTCCCCACAAACAAACAAAAACAAACACACTGAATACTGGTGTCACCATTGAGGATGGAACATCACATCAATATTTAATCACAATTTTGGTTGAATTTAATAACAATTAATCATCCCCTTCAACTCACTCCCAACTATTTTTTCTAGGATCATTGATGTAATTTTCCAAAAAAACATCTTACACACCATCCCTTTCAAATAAAACTATTTAATTGTTTCAAATAAATCATAAAACCACTATAAATGCCTAAAATCGAAAGCACATGTTTAAAGCATCATTTAAAAATTATAAAAAAGTGGTTTTCCATTAACCAATCAGTTTTCCACAATTTCATTATGATATACATGATAATTTCACAATAAATTTCAGTAAATAATTTAATTAAAACTAATATTTTATTTTCTAAATCATGTGCTGTAATTATATAATCCACATGACTCACAATCATTGGTGAAAATGAAGAATAATAAAACTAAATACAAATATCTGATCACAAAACACATTTCCTTCGCAAGATTAAAATTATTTCACAATTAAATACTTCATAAAAAATAGATATATCTAGTACAGACATGATTAATGGATAAAAGAAAGAGAGGGAGAAAAAAAATTATATCTAATAATTGTGAATAATATTGAGAAATTACTGATGATTTTTGGTCTCCAATGCACGTTTAACCACCTATAGGTCACTCTTAGATCGAAGGGGGTCATCTATCAAGCCTTGAGAGAAAAAGGTTTTAGAGTAATCTTAGGATTGGGGGAAAATGATATCTTAATGTGTAATTTTATAAAATATACACATTTTATGTAAGTTCAAAAGTACAATAATTGGTTATTATATACATAATATAAAACTATTATCCAATAGGGTAGTTCTACCATCTTATGTCCATACCACACATGGTTTCCTACCATTTTTGTACAAACTGTCTGACAACCGTGCATTTCCAATCATGTTAAGAACCAAGATTACGTTAGAAAATATATTTAGTTTAGAAAAAATGTGTGCCAACCTTGTGCTACACGAGTGCCAACTTTTTTCCCAACCTGGGATTCCATGAGTTTCTTCACATATAATATTAACCAAAAAAACTTATGAACACTCAGAAATAACCAAAAACATGGGAAATGTAACAGCCCGAGATTTTATGAAAAATATTCTTTTTAATTTTATTAATGTCTTGTGTTGTATGCTACACCAAAAGGAGCATTCACAACACACATCCTTGACTTGCCGTGCACGCAATCGCGACCTTCCTCGATAGCGTGTGTAGTACACAATACCTAGTTTTACTAAACAACGATATGCTATTAAAATATTATTATAACTAGCCATTATGAATAGTAATAACCACATTTTAAAATGTTAGAAATTTTAGCTCTCAAAATGGACTTCATTTTTGGATTCAGAATATCGAATTTAGCCTAAGGTGAAATTTTGGTACTTTTCGGATAACTTTCATATTCTGATGAATAGTGAAAATTACTAAATTTTAATTAAAAACAACTTATTTAATCAAAATAATTAATAGTGATAAATTATTAATTTGAGTGGTTTTAAAGTATATTTAGGATATATTTTTACAATTTAATACAATGTTGGTCATTGGATGTAATTTCACATTTAAACCAGTTATAAACAAATGTCAATCTTTTGATAGTTATTATCTTTTAAAAACACGCTATTTGTTGTGACAGCGGAAATTAATTATAAAATTAATCAATGCAACTTATATGTTGGGAATTTTTTAAAATAGAAATCATTTTTGAATTCGGAATATCAATTATAGCTTAGGGTGAAATTTTGGCATTTTTCTGAAAAACTTCAATTTTTGATGAATAGTGAAACCACTAAGTGGTAGGTTAAAAACTGAATTTTGCATAAAACTTAATTTTACCACTTCTGTGAATGGAATTTCGAAAATTCGACAGACACGGTTGATATCAGTAAGTAAAATGTTGTTCAATGAGATAAAAATAATTTTTTGGTGAATAGTAACTTTTTACTTTTTTTACCGCGGTTAATAGTAAATAGGGTAACTAAGGGTAAATATGATATTACTGTTACCCTAACACATGTCCTAATTCTATTGGACAAGTTTATCTCGACCAAAAACAACCTTATGTGTAAAATATTATCATTTAGGCCCACTTGGATTAGATTAGGACATTTATTATTATTTAATTCAAAGAAGAGTTAAAAGAGTTAAAATGAAAGTATATTTACTAAAACATTTTTAATATAGGGTTTTACATAAGATAAATTCGATTGTAAATATTCATTAGAAATCTAAAAAGATTTAATACATGATGGTATTTTATTTGTAATTTTTAGACATAAAATAATTTAATTTATTTATGACACAAAGATGATGCAGTAATTATCTTATTAATAAAATGTTGACATAATTTATATTATAAATACCAAAATAAATGTTATTTTAGAATTTTTATGAATTACACTAATTTTATAGGTTACTATGCTATATTAGTGTTGATTTAATCAACATGGTTTGAACATATAATTCTGTTATGACTTTCACAAAAATCATATATCAAATAGTGTCAAAATTGACACAAAATAGTTTTTAAATCAAATATTATATTATTAATTGTTATTTTATTCCTAAAAATCTAAGGTTCGGCTAAATGACTTAGATAAGGATATATATATTAATAATAAACAATTTGGGGTTCGTTTGGCATGTTATAGTAAGTGTATTAACCATGTAGTGAAAGAAAACAAAAAGACACGGTAACAGTTACATTATTTAACTTAGAGTTAAATCTAATTGATAAGGTTAAAATAATACCCTAAACTTTTATAAATCCTATTGGTTGATAGGATTTCGACCCATACCCACTTTATCTTCGAAATAAGACCCTTTGGAACCATTATAAACCGATTTTGACTTTAATATAAAATAATATTTTGAGATATTCCTAAGGTGCCCCTCTCCTCCCTTATAAAAGGGCACCTCCTCCCCCTCCTCCTCACACCAATTTGAGAACTAAAGCTCGGCCAACCCCTGACATTTTCTCCTCTCCACTTCACTAGAATAATCCTAGAGGTTCTGGTCTTCTTCAAAGACCAATATTAGTTCCCTAAGTGGAGGATTCAAAGAGGCGTTCCAAAGAAGAGGTAATATCCATTACCGATCTTTTCAATTTCTTTCTTCTTCAACTTCTTCTTTTTTAGTTGTTTCATGATAAAGTAATAACATCAGTATTACTTACATACTGATATGTTATTATAAATATGAAACAACCCTAATTCACCTTCTATCCATCAAACGGAAAAATGAAATCACCACACGTGCGTACGTACGGAATACCGTCTCCACGCCGTGGTGTAATCTATTTTCCACCACCACCTTACAAGGATGGTTATAATGGTGTAATGAGTAACTATTTATGATTATTATAAATTAATATTGATACTGAAATAATATATATATACTCCAATACAATTCCACGATCATAGGAAAAATATCATCACTCGTGCATACGTACGGAATACCATCTCCACGATGTGATGCGACTCGTTCTACATGATCATCATAACATAGTAATTATATAAATGAATTTAATGAATAAATATGATATATTTTAAACTAATAACATTCTATATATAAGGTATCTATAACCTTAAAATATGAATAAGAATTTATTCGGCAAAACACACATAAGAACAAAAGGCAATAAAGACCCGAGTAACAAGTAACAATGAAATATTATTAACAAGAAGCTAAGAATATGACCATATATGATATTATATCAATATGTATGATTCTGGAATAAGTCAATAACATTATTTAAACCATTATACAGGAGCTTCGGACACGTACAATGCAAATCATACCTAAGGTAAGGGAAATATCACAATCTCATTTTTATCCGAGATTGTTTATACTTTAGTATTTACTGAGGTGTATTTTATCATCCAAATCCATATTTCCTCAATATGTAATATTATTTCCATCCACCTACAATTGTTTACATCCAATTTTACCCTTCGGTGAGTTTTTAGTAAAAGATATGAAAGAAATATTTTGTCGTTTTTCGTACGAGGTACTTTTTTGACTTTTCCAACAAAAGTACGAGAAGAATGTTTTTTTAACTTATACGGCATGAATGGATTTTTAAAACATTATTTCAAAAAGGTTTACTTTACAAGTTTTCAAGTTTATTTTTAATCAACTTCTTTTAGTTTAAAGTTGTATGACATGTTAAGAAAGGAAAAATGTTTTTGAAGAAGAAAGGATATTTTCCTCAAGAATGGAGTTCAAGTATTTTATCAAAATTATTTTCCATCTAAGATAAAAAAAGGGTTCTTTTTTTCTCCCTATTATTACACTGATTGAATTATGTTGTGATGGAATTATTTTTATGAATTCCTTTATCTTATATGAATTGTTTTATGATGTCATGTTGTTTAAGAATCCCATTTTTATTACATGGGTTGTGCTTTCATGTATGGTTTATGATTATGTGGCACACATAAGAAAGGATTCATTATAAGATGGGAGGGACCTATATCTCCCTCCAATGCATTGAGTAAAGATTTTATATCTCATGAGATAGACATGGCTCAAATGGTAGGTATACCGGTTCAGTGAAACAGGACTGAAACGAGGGTTACTCGATTCAGAAAGGGAATTTGTCCACTAAGATAGTCATGGCAATGAGTCTTGACTAACAAGAAATGATTATCTATGATTATGTGTGTATGCCACAAAGTTTCATGTTTTAAGTTACAATTATTGGGATTTCATTTCACTACTATGATTTATCCCATGTTATGAAATTATGCTCTCTTTTGCAGGTTAAGATTTCCAAAAGTTATGTTCTTATGAATATGATGTGATTGATTTTTCTTTTGATTACCCTTACTGAGCATTTGAGCTCACCCTTTTATGTTTTCTTTTCCCCAGTATATAAAGAAAGGTTTTAGGTAAAAAAGGGGAAGATATTTATGGGAGATATTGAAGATCTTTCACCATGATTAGAAGATTACGTTCTAAGTTTCCAAAGACACTAAACTATTACGATCCTTGTGTGTGTGTTTTTGTTATGTAATAAGTATTCTGCAAATATAATGTAATGTCCATGTACGTCAAGCTTCGGGTCTCTACAGTTGGTATCAGAGGAAAGGTTTAGTCAACCTTTGGAAACTAGGACGCGCAAACGTTAGTGAGATCCCTAGAGATATTTCTAAGGTATGTCTAGGGATTCCACTAAGGATAAGTATACGTATAGGATATAGTCCTAGAACTATGGTAACGATATTATATTAAACCAAAGATGTTAGATATTGAAGTTACTCCCCCTTTATTATGATTTTTGCCTCTCACACTATTCTTTTTGGGTTTTAGAAAATGGCTGGAAACAAGATGATTCACGATAATGGAGGATATGATGGACAATGGAATGATATTCTTCATGAGCAACCAAATGAAATGGGATTTGGAAGTCCAAACATCATTATTATGCCGAATCAGCAATCTCATAATATGATCAATAAAGTAAAATTTGGTAAGTTTCCTGACTCAGCTAATAAGAGAAATATGGAGTTTCATGATGATCATAGAGGAAAGAAAGTTCAATTTCCCCTATGTAAATCATGTGGGAAGAGGCATCGAGGAGAATGTTTCAAAGGAACTTGAAGATGCTTTGGGTGTGGAAAAGAAGGACACAAAGCAAGTAAGTGCAAAGGAAAAGGTTCAGTTAACACCATGGATGAGGATAATGGTATTGCTACGACATCAACAATGGTTAAATGTTTTAAATATGGAATGTACGAGCATTATGCAAACCAATTCCCTAAGGGAAAGTCTCATGAAGAGAATCAGTATGGTCGTATGGGAAGTATTTATGTTGATGATGATTAAGATACTACAAATGATATGTGAGATGAATGAATTGTTGAAGCTCGGTTAATGGTTTGAGAATGTAGTGGAATTCGTACATGTTTATCATGTGTAATATTGTATAAGAAATCTCATGGTACTATGGAATAAAGAGACATCTAAGGATTGTTACACTGTTGCCTCTCCTTGAGTTTTGAAAGTGTATGATTAATGTTACCAGTATCCATGAAAGGTTATTCAGATATTTTTGGAATTTAGATGATATGTTCATAATGAAGGGATAAGGAGAAAATTAAATTTTTAACAGTATTCATGAGCTCATGATTGATATAAGGACTAAGTGATATCATGGTTTGAGTATATAGAATTTTGAGGATTTTGGTATGTGGAAAGTGTTAACGTATAACTGCATTCATGTTTTCAATAAGGTTCAATGGGTATTCAAGAGAATACATGATTAAGGCCTTTGAATGTTTATAATGTGACCAACAAGACATATCTTATGATATATGGGGATCAACGATGGTATTAAATCTCTGGTAATTGTTTTCACTATATTATGAGAGTGGACTGAAGTATTATGGATATGCTTAAGTATTGTTTAACATAAGTTAGTATTGTTTAAGTATAGAGGTTTTTTCGATATTATTGATGGGATGTTATAGTAATATAGTTTTAGAAAAAGGACAACCTACTGGACGAGCGACAGCCCATCACGTCGGACAAGGATGTGGGAATCGATCCCACAACCGAAGTGCGACTGGCCTTTATCGCCTACCACTGGCCTACAGGAAGTCCCTGTTTAGTAGAAACTAGTATTTATTATATTAAGCAGTATGATATATGAAGTATAAGTTCATTTTAGGAACCATATATCATTAATCTCACTATAGATGGACTTATGTATTTTTTTTGATAACTTTTCTAACCTTTTGAGACAGATGGAATGACCCATCATTCTATCACATGATATGCTAACACATCAAGAATGACAAATTCAAATTCCTTTCTTTAAGAGATGAAGTAGAAATTTTCCAAAGAACGACAAACAGTGATACTATACCAAAATCACGAATGTATTTCTTCTAATTCCAATTTCATCAACTTTAGGGAAATGATCTTGAAAATCAAAAATGTTGTCCTAGTGCTCTTATATCTGATTAATCAGATGGTACCTTAGATCGTCACAAATTTATGGATTTGTGATTGTTGGATTTTCCATAGCCATGTTCTCTACCACTCTCCATCAGAACATGATGGTTAGATTTCTATTCCATATCCATATTTTCACCTATGTGGAAACCCAGTGATTAGTTTATTTAGGTAATCATTACATTTCATAATTTAGTTTTTAAAGCCATGTTGTGGTATTCCTTTTTACAATGTGGATTTCTATTAAATAAACTTTCGAATAGTAAACCATTTATAACCCCGACGAATTTCGAGGGCGAAATTCATTTTAAGGGGGGTAGAATGTAACAGCCTGAGATTTTATGAAAAATATTCTTTTTAATTTTATTAATGTCTTGTGTTGTACGCTACACCAAAAGGAGATTTCACAACACACATCCTTGAATTTCCTTGCATGCAATCATGACCTTCCTCGATAGCGTGTGTAGTACACAATATCGAGTTTCACTAAACAACGATATGCTATTAAAATATTATTATAACTAGCCGTTATGAATAGTAATAAACACATTTTAAAATGTTAGAAATTTTTTCTCTCAAAATGGACTTCATTTTTGGATTTGGAGTATCGAATTTATCCTATGGTGAAATTTTGCTACTTTTCGGATAACTTTCATATTCTGATGAATAGTGAAAATTACTAAATTTTAATTAAAAACAACTTTTTTAATAGAAATAATTAATAGTGATAAATTATTAATTTGAGTGGTTTTAAACTATATTTATAATATATTTTTACAATTTAATACAATGTTGGTCATTGGATGTAATTTCACATTTAAACTAGTTATAAACAAGTGTCAATCTTTTGATAATTATTATCTCTTAAAAACACGCTATTTGTTGTGACAGCGTAAATTAATTATAAAATTAATTAATGCAACTTATATGTTGGTAATTTTGTAAAATAGAAATCATTTTTGAATTCGGAATATCAATTATAGCTTAGGGTGAAATTTTGGCATTTTTCCGAAAAACTTCAATTTTTTATGAAAAGTGAAACCACTAAGTGGTAGGTTAAAAACTGAATTTTGCATAAAACATAATTTTACCGCTTTTGTGAATGGAATTTCGAAAATTCGACAGACACGGTTGATATCAGTAAGTAAAATGCGGTTCAATGAGATAAAAATAATTTTTTGGTGAATATTAACTTTTTACTTTTTTTACCGCGGTTAATAGTAAATAGGGTAACTAAGGGTAAATATGATATTACTATTACCCTAACACATGTCCTAATTCTATTGGACAAGTGTATCTCGACCAAAAGAAACCTTAAGTGTAAAATATTATCATTTAGGCCCCCTTGGATTAGATTAGGACATTTATTATTATTTAATTCAAAGAAGAGTTAAAAGAGTTAAAATCAAAGTATATTTACTAAAAAAAATTAATATAGGGTTGTACATAAGATAAATTAGATTGTAAATATTAATTAGAAATATGAAAAGATTTAATACATTATGGTATTTTATTTGTAATTTTTAGACATCAAATAATTTAATTTATTTATGACACAAAGATGATGCAGTAATTATCTTATTAATGAAATATTGACATAATTGATATTATAAATACCAAAATAAATGTAATTTAAGGCTTTTTATGAATTACACTAATTTTCTAGGTTACTATGATATATTAGTGTTGATTTAATCAACATGGTTCGAACATATAATTCTGTTATGACTTTCACAAAAATCATATATCAAATAGTGTAAAAATTGACACAAAATAGTTTTTAAATCAAATATTATATTATTAATTGTTATTTTATTCCTAAAAATCTAAGGTTCGGCCAAATGACTTAGATAAGGATATATATATTAATAATAAACAATTTGGGGTTCGTTTGGCATGTTATAGTATGTGTATTAACCATATAGTGAAAGAAAACAAAAAGACACGGTAAAAGTTAAATTATTTAACTTAGAGTTAAATCTAATTGATAAGGTTAGAATAATACCCTAAACTTGTCTAAATCCTATTGGTTGATAGGATTTCGACCCCTCCCCACTTTATATTCGAAATAAGACCCTTTGGAACCATTATAAACTGATTTTGACTTTAATATAAAATAATATTTTGAGATATTCCTATGGTGCCCCTCTCCTCCCTTATAAAAGGGCACCCCCTCCGCCTCCTCCTCACACCAATTTGAGCACTCAAGCTCGGCCAAACCCTGCCATTTTCTCCTCTCCGCTTCCCTCGAATAATCCTAGATGTCCTGTTTATCTTCAAAGACCAATCATATTTCCCTAAGTGGAGGATTCAAAGAGGCGTTCCAAAGAAGAGGTAATATCCATTACCGATCTTTTCAATTTTGTTCTTCTTCAACTTCTTCTTATTTAGTTTTTTCATGATAAAGTAATAAAATCAGTATTACTTACATACTGATATGTTATTATAAATATGAAACAACCCTAATTCACCTTCTATCCATCCTACGAAAAAATGAAATCACCACGCGTGCGTACGTACGGAATACCGTCTCCACGCTGTGGTGTAATCTATTTTCCACCACCACCTTAAAAGGATGGGTATAATGGTGTAATGAGTAACTATTTATGATAATTATAAAGTAATATTGATACTGAAATAATATATATATACTCCAATACAATTCCACGATCATAGGAATGATATCATCACTCGTGCGTACGTACGGAATACCGTCTCCACGATGTGATGCGACTCGTTCTACATGATCATCATTACATAGTAATTATATAAATGAATTGAATAAATAAATATTATATATGTTACACTAATAACATTCTTTATATAAGGTATCTATAACCTTAAAAGAAGAATACGAATTTATTCGGCAAAACACGCATAAGAACAAAAGGCAATAAAGACCCGAGTAACAAGTAACAATGAAATATTACTAACAAGAAGCTAAGAATATGACCATATATGATATCATATAAATATGTATGATTCTGGAATAAGTCAATAACATTATTTAAACCATTATACAGGAGCTTCATACACGTACAAAGCAAATCGGACCTAAGGTAAGCGAAATATCACAATCTCATTTTTATCCGAGATTGTTTATACATTATTATTTAGTGGGGTGTATTTTATCATCCACATCCATATTTCCTAAATATGTAATATTATTTCCATCCACCTACAATTGTTTAAATCCAATTTTACCCTTCGGTGAGTATTTAGTAAAAGATATGAAAGGAATCTTTTGTCGTTTTTCGTGTGAGGTACTTTTTTGACTTTTCCGACAAAAGTACGAGAAGAATGTTTTTTTCAACTTATACGGCATGAATGGATTTTTAAAACATTATTTCCAAAAGGCTTACATTAAAAGTTTTCATGTTTATTTTTAATCAACTTATTTTAGTTTAAAGTTGTATGACATTTTAAGAAAGGAAAAATGTTTTTGAAGAAGAAAGGATATTTTCCTCAAGAATGGAGTTCAAGTATTTTATCAAAATTATTTTCCATCTAAGATAAAAAAGGGTTCTGTTTTTCTCCCTATTATTACATTGATTGAATTATGTTATGATGGAATTATTTTTATGAATTCCTTTGTCTTATATGAATTGTTTTATGATGTCATGTTGATTAAGAATCTCATTTTTATTACATGGGTTACGCTTTGATGTATGGTTTATGATTATGTGGCACACATAAGAAAGGATTCATTATAAGATGGGTGGGACCTATATCTCTCTCCAATGCATTGGGTAAAGATTTTATATCTCATGAGATAGATATGTCTCAAATGGTAGGTTATACCGGTTCAGTGAAACAGGACTGAAACGAGGGTTACTCGATTCAGAAAGGGACTTTGTCCACTAAGATAGTCTTGGCAATGAGTCTTGACTAACAAGAAATGATTCTATATGATTATGTGTGTATGACACAAAGTTTCATGTTTTAAGTTATGATTATTGGGATTTCATTTCACTACTATGATTTATCCCATGTTATGAAATTATGCTCTCTTTTGCGGGTTAAGATTTCCAAAAGTTATGTTATTATGAATATGATGTGATTGATTTTTTTTTGTTTACCCTTACTGAGCATTTGAGCTCACCCTTTTATGTTTTCTTTTCCCCAGGATATAAAGAAAGGTTTTAGGTAAAAAAAGGGAAGATCTTCATGGGAGATATTGAAGATCATTCACCACGATTAGAAGATTACGTTCTGAGTTTCCAAAGACACTAAAATATTACGATCCTTGTGTGTGTGTTTTTGTTATGTACTAAGTATTCCGCAAATGTAATGTAATGTCCCTGTATGTCAAGCTTCGGGTCTTTATAGGAAACCACATCCAAATATTTATAAACATATATAAAAAATTATATAGACTCAAAATACAATAATAAAGGGAAATTTTACAAAACATAGGGGTTTTATATTCTCTATTAGTGCACTATTAACTAAACCAAGTAGCTTATTTAGGAAAACAAGGAATGTTAATTTTAGCATATCTAGTATCTTCTTCAAAATCATAAAAACTATGAATCTAAACCATATATATTAAACATTATAACTCAATGAACAAATTCATGATTAGAACACCCCTAAAATTTTGTTTAAAATAATTATAATCTTGATAGGTTTCGTAACACATAATAATTAGATTTATGTGAATTGAAATATATTATAAAAATATTATTATTTAAATGGGGCCATTATAAGTATGCCGCTGAAATGAAGAGTATGAATATGAGTAAATGAAAAAAATATATATATAATTTTTGTAGACTGTAAAATTTTATGTATGAATTCTTAGTAAATAAGTAATCATTTATTAAAATTAATTTTATGATTCAAATATGTATTTTCATAAAAAATGATTATATTAATTATTATGCATGGCAATTATAATTAAAAAATTAAACCTTTTGAAGTCTTATTTTAAAAAATCATTTTTTTGAAATCCTAAAATTATGATTAAATTGTGGGAAAACTTTGAGATTTTTCTAAACGGAATAATTTTTCATTGAATAGTGAAAAAATAAAAAAATTCAATATTCTCTCATTTACTATCATTAAATATGGTTATTAAAAAGGCATATGATCTTTTTTATTTGGTCATAAAGAGAAATATAATATATTTAGTTTATAATAATCTGAATAATTCAATTATTATAAGAATTATTCATGATTTTTATATAAGTTAATTTTAATTCATGAAAAAGTATATTTTTTAAAATCCATGTTATATTGTGTTTTATGAATTTATATAAAAGATATTTTACAAAAACTATTTTAATTATATTTAATAAAATGGATTTCATATTTGGAACTAGTGTAATTAATATTAGCTAATATGGTAATTTTTTTGTCAAACTGAATAGTAAAAAATGGTAGAAATTGTTTAGCATGGTAAAGGTTAAAATTCATTTACTCAGGGGACAATATAAAAGCATAAGGGTTAAAATGTCATAAAGGCTTTCTTAAACCCATTAATCTTGTTGGATTTATTCCTTTACATTATAAATATTGATTATGGGTCATTTTGGATCCTTTTATTATGGAGTGTGACATAATAAAATATTAAAACATTAAAAATCATAGGTGTGTCACTGAAAACAATTATTAAAGGGATCCACATATAGTCAATTCTTCGAAACACTTGATGCATTATGTTAAATCCCATTATTTTATGAAATATATTGTAAAAAAATAATTTTAAATAATTATCAGTTATAGTTACATGAAAAACAATGTATTGAATCCATCACACACAACAATAGGTTTATCATTCATTGAACAGAACATCTAGTTCCTTTGATGACTTATGTTACACACAAGCATGAGTCTCACAAGAAAATAATATACATTTATATAATTAATTTAACATAATAGTTTTCCCATTAACATTGGAATGAAAATAATAAATAATATTATATAAATTATGAAATAATAGTTTAAACATTTTTATAAAATGAATTCATTTGTTAGAAATTAATTATAAATGAAAATAATGGTTAATTTAAAATAATGGATGATTTTTAGAAAAAAAATATTTTTATGAACATAATAACGTTTTATGATAATAAATGTTTCTAATAACCATTAATGAAATATATTAATGATAATTTAATGTTATATATTTAATAATTTTTTTATATTCATCCACTATGAATGATAGGATTATGATAAGAATAAATCCAATTTTAAGCATACAAATCTGTATAATTTTTATGGACAATTTTATCAACTTTTAACAGTGAAACTATTTCCAATATAATTTTTGAAAATTGTATAATTATGAAATTTCAAAAAAAAAATTAATTATTTGTTAAATCATAAAATCAAAACATACATGGGGTTTATTTTTAATATTATCATCAATACTTTTATATTTTGACAATAGTAAATAAATCTTATTTTTAGTACAAAATTTGATTTTATTAAAATTTATTAACATAATTAAATATATTTTGTAATATGTTCTCAAGTACAATTAGATAAATTTTAAATAAGATAATAAAATTTTTTTATTGGAAAAAATTTAACATTGAATTTAAATATAAAAACATAGAAATATTTTGATCATTTTTACTTTTAAAACAGACTTTGTCATCCTTTCAACGTGATTAACTTTAAATTAATTTCAACAACATATGCAATTGGTATTTTGAAAAATGGATGCCATATTTTGAATAATAATAATTTATAATTATTAATAAGGACAAGATATTGTTTGACAAAAAAAATTTAGTGTATATTATTTAAATTAATTACATTGATTAAGGTAAAATGTATGGTTAATTAGTGGTTAATCATTAATCATTAGAGTGTAAACGTCATAAAAACATGTAAAAACACAATTTTATTGAAATTATTATTCCATATCACCTCATTCATAGAATCTTCATCAATATTTGGGAAACATAATGTAATGGATACCACTCAATAGTATTTATCCTTTTATATTTACAAGAATGAAACTCCCCCTACACTATAAAGAGGCATTGACACTCCATACTTATTTACACCTATCAAGACCCATTGAAACATCCCTTACCTACGTAAATAATCTGCCAAAATCCCTCCCTTCATACTAGACTCATTAATCTTAAAATAAAGTCATCTAATTTTTCTCATTGCGGAAAACCAAAAGGAGCTACCTTAAAAGAGGTCATATTTTACAATGTGAATTTATGTTTTATTTCCTCCTACATTGTGTAATTTGTTATTAATACATGATAATATAAAAATATATGTATCCTAAAGATATTGAGATGTTGTTCTGTCAAATAATCTGACTACACCTTTGCACTCTTCAAAAAAATGTGTAATCAAATTATTGTTTGTGTTTGGAGAACTACCGCATTACGAAATAATGTCATTATTTGTTCCTTTACCACACATCATGGTAGGGATTTATGATAAAAAATTGTTATTATATTATATATATATATTTTAGAATTATATTTTATTATTACTTATTTAATTTTTATATAACACATACCTTCATGCTTTCAATTTTTTATAAATATTATTATATCATTTATGGAAGTGTGGAATATCACCTCTTCCAAGAGAAGTGATACATTAACACACTACATATAATTAATAAGGAATGGATTAAATTAAAATGTGTGAAATATATAACATATATGTGATATTAATTACAAAATTATTTTTTTGGAATTATAATATATCATTTTCTTCACTAGTCTTTAATGTACAGAAAAAGTGATAACATCGTTCGTGGACATGTGGGCTACTCCCTCCTAAAATTGATTTGATTCCATTCACTATAAAAGAAATAATCATATAAATTTATATTATTTAATAATATGGTATTTATTATATAATTATAATTATGGAATGATAGGTTTTAATTACCTATATTCCATAATTATCTTTTTAAAAATGGGAACACTACTAATGTGTACATATAACCTACCATCTCTGGGATTTTAACATTGATTATTTTTTCTTATCCCTCATTCATGATTTGTTTTAAAAAAATAATTTATTAATAAATATTATAAATATATCATCATTATTATTTTTCTAATATTATATAATGAACCCTTTGATCGTAGTGGACCTTCCAATGGTTTTTTGACACATAAACCAAATTTGGTCGAAATACCAAACATAAACATAATTTTATATGTAGTTTTTTTAAAAAGTGTAGTAATAGAAATTAATGTAATGATTAAAAAAGAGAAGGTTCTTATTTATGTAATAATTAACATAAGGAAAGTATTCAGCACGATAAATACTCACGTGACAAGTTAGACTCAAGGTTATGGGTTTTGTCTCAATTTACATTCCATTGAGGCTTAATTATTATTATGCATCTAGTAAGATTTATATGGTGGATCTACTACCATATGAATTTTTATATCATGTTTTTTATATATCTCATTATATTAAATGTTTCAATTGATGTTATTATTTTATGAACCTCATGATTCAAATGTAACTCAAGTAAGGAGTGATTTCATCTCAATCTTTTTTCATCGAGGCGTATCTTGATGTTACACAACTTTGTTAATTTATAAGGTGTATTTTCATTTACATTAAATTTTATATCAGGAATATTATTACATTTCATGACATTATATGTTTTATTTAATAAATATTGTTTCATGAGGTTTTCAATTTAATGTTACCAAATTTGTAATGGAGTTTTGCCACCATTTTTCATTCTTTTTTATGTTTGTTATGTTATTCACCTATATTTTTTATGAGGCGTATATACTGCCTATTTGAAATTTTATATCTTTAATATACTTATTATAATGATATTATAAGTTTCATTTAATGTTATTCTTTTCACTAGGTCAATTATTAGAATTTCTCAAAGTGTCATGAGATTCTTTGAAATGTTTAATGTTTATTTTCATCAAGATTGTTTTTAAGGATATTTTTATAAAATTTTCATTCATCAAATTCAATAACACATATTTTCACTCATCATCCACTAGGAATATTTTTTAATAATACCATCATCATTAATTGTTTTGATGGGTTATGTTTCTTTCAAAGATATTGTTATTTAACCCATTTCTTTTCATTGGGATACATTTGATTCGAATATATTTTTATTGAACCCATTTCATTTCCATGAATTACTCATGTTTCAAAGATATTATTAATGAAACAATTTATTTTTCTAAGGCTTAATCATGTTCTAAATGGATATTCTTTTCCAGGGATTAAATATCTTTTAATGAAATTTTATTGAATCCAATCGCTTTACCTGAGTTAATCATGATCAAAAGATATTGTTACTGAATCCATTTATCTTGAATGGGTAAATTAGAATATAAAGATATATTTATATAAAAATTTCCATTCCATGGGTTAATCATATTTAAAATATATTTTTGTGGAACCCATTTCATATCCTTGGCTTATTCATATTTTAATGATATTATTATGGAGCTCATTACTTTTTCTTTGGTTAATCAAGTGTCAAAAAGGATAATAAAGAACCCTTTTATTTAACATGTTTTAATATTGTGTCAAAGATATTTTTATTTAACCCATTAATTGTTCATGGGTTAATAATGTTTCAAATATATTGTTATGGAACACGTTTTTTCATGGGTTAAAATTATTTCAAACGGAATTTTATAGAACCAATTTCTTTTTTCCAGGTTAATAAATGTATGAAATTGGATAATGGTTTCTCTAATGAATTCATCAATGAATTTATCTGTAACACCCAAAGCTTCCACGATATGCTTCTCTTTGAATAATACAATAGCGTGTATTGTACGCAACTTCAAGTTCTAACACACCACAACTAATAAAAATAACCGTTATGAGTATTACTATCCACTTTTTGAAATTTTATAAATTTTATCATTGAAAATGGACTTCATTTTTTGATTCGTAATATCAAAATTAGTTTAGGGTGAATTTTTTGTCTTTTTCTAAAAACATTCAATTTTTGATAAATAGTGAAAAAATCTGAGTTATAGTTTAAAATCTAATTTTTTTTTAAATAATTATTTATTTTATTTAAATTTAATTTAGCTAAAAATAGATACGTAATACCTGTATATGTTCAATGTAATTAATTGGATTCATTTTGTAAAAATATTAGATATATAAAATTTTATTGAACTTTTCACCGCCTTTTACCCACCATTTAGGAGCATTTTCAAATTTACATAAAACTTAATTTTACCACGTCTGTGAGTTGAATTTAAAAAATTTGAGAGACACAGTTGATATAAGTAAGTAAAATGTGATTCAATATGATGAAAATAATTTTTTCCCAATTGTTACATTTTAATTTTTTTCCACAGTTAAAAGTATATAGGTTAAATGAACGAAACAATTATATTATTATTACCCTAACACATGTACTTATTCGATTGGATAAGTGTAATTAGACCAAAAAACAACCATAGGAAAAAAAATATGATCCTTTAGGTCCAATTGGATTAGATTAGTATATTTCTTATTATTTAATTCATAGAGGAGTTAAAAGTGTTAAATTTAAGGTTTAATAACTTAACCATTTTTAATATAGGGTTGCACATAAGATAAGTTTGACTATAAATATTAATTAGAAATATAATAATATTTCCAAATAATGGTATTTTATTTAGAATTTTTAGATATTAAATAATTTAATTTATTTATGACACAATGATGATGTAATAATTACCTAATTAATTAAATATTAAAATAATTGATATTATAAATATCCAAATAAATGTAATTTGAGACTTTTTATGAATTAAACTAATTTTATAGGTTAATATGACATATTAGGGTTGGTTAGACGAATTGTTTTCAATGTAATAATTCTATTATGAATTTAGAAAAAACAAAATACCAAATTGTGTCAAAATTGACATAAAAAATATTTTAAAACAGATATTATATTATTAATTGATATTATATTCCTAGAAATATAAGGTTCTCCAAAAGGACTTATATAATTAAATATTTATCATTAATTAGCCACTTGGAATTTTATTGGATGTATATATAATAAGTTTATTATCCATATAATATAAAACTACTAAGAGACATATTAAATGTCAAACTATTTAACTAAGAGTTAAATATAAAAAATAAAGTTAATATAGTGACTCAAACCTTCCTAAAACCTATTAGTTGAGTGTTTTTAGACCCATATCCACCAAATCTTTTAAATAATTCATTTTTTCCATTAGAAACTATAGATTATTTAACTATAAAATAATATTTCTAGCATTTCTTAAGGTTCCCCTCACCCATCTTATAAAAAAGAACCCCCCTTCTCTCTAATTCACACCTACAAATCCATTTGGGTCATCCAACCCCTGCCCAAATACCCCCTCAACTATTATACCTTCATCATAAAGTCTGTCCTTTAGTCAGAATGTCAACCTATGGATCCCTTTTGATCAAATAAAAAGGAAGGACCTGAAGAAGAGGTAAATATTTCGTCACCTCTTTCATGTTACTTTCTTCTTCCACTTCCTCTTTCTTTATTTTCCATTATAAAATAATGACTCCAGTATATTATAAATACTATTATGTTATTATAAATATTGTAAAACCATATTAATTATTTTATCTATCCTTTGAATGACATGTCACCACACGAGCGTACATATGGCTTACCGTCTTCATGTTGTGGTGCAATTTTTTTTAAAGGTTGGGGCTGAAGCCTCATTTTTATTATTAAATCAAAGTAAATACCTCTTTTAACTATTTAGAGGGAAACCCATTACATAGCCCGAAGGTCCATTGGGTTTGTAGCCCATTACATAGCTCGTAGGTCCAAATTTTTAGCCCAATTCACATTCTGTGAATAATAACCTGCCTGCTACAGTACCACCGCCGCTACAGTGCCATGTCGCCGCTATAGTACCCAATGATGAACAGTGTCACCACTGATATAGTACGGCTACAGTGCCTGCTCCCAATTGGTTTTGAACCACCATTTTTCATGTAGTATTACGGGGTGCTTACCACTAATCCAAACCCCAACTACATCATGTCGTGATGTAAATGTTATTCAATAAATTATTATTTTTATGGGTATAATAATGATGTGTAATTGATGAAAATAATAAATAAAACACAATAATGATTCTTTATATATATTATACGATCCAATTATATATTATTTTAATATCAAAAGAATGCTATTGTCGCTCGTGCGTACGTACAGATTACCGTCTCCAGGAATGAGAAGAGATTAATTCCCCATCATATCCATTCAAGAATAAATTTCATAAGATGATTGAAAATAATATTTAAAGACTTAATATCATTTTCAATATGAATAAGATTCATCCTATCCATAATAAAAATTACTTATGTATCAAAGCATTAAAAGGAAAATGAATCAGTTTGCACCCGAAACGACGACAATACTATGATATTATTATCCAAGCAATTTTAAAATATCCAATATCATATCATAAAAATGTATATGATTCTTGTGTAATTTAATAACAATAATTTCACCTTTATATAGGAGGTTAACCTTCCCTTGACCAAGGAAAATCAGAAGGTAAGGGTTAATTTCACAATCTCATTATTATCCGAAGTTGTTTTTATACAAGTATCTACTAAGACCTCTTTATTATCGACATCCATATTTCTTAAAAATGTATTCTGAAACATTATTAAAAGTTTCTAGACTATGGGTTAAAGTAATTTAAACCCTTTTTTTAATTTTTATAAAATGTTTTGAAGGGAATCTTTCTGTCATTTTTCAAACAAGGTACCTTATGTCCTTTTCGACAAAATTAAGGTAATAATGTTTTTTTCACATATAAAACGGGTGAGGCTATATTACGCCTTTATAACAATGTCGAAGCTTCCCTTACAATCTTATAAGAATATTTTCAAATAGAAATGTTTTATTTTATAATTACATGACATTTAAATGATTTCAAAATAGAAAGAGATACTTCTCTAAAAAAGTTCTGATTTCATCTATGTCAACATTCTTTGATGGATTTTATTTTTGTTTGAAATTGATTTATTATGATAAAAATCATCCATATTGTATTGAAGGTTTTGTGATATGTTTGACTATGGATGTGTTATCACATACCATTCATGGTGTATGTATAAAGTATTGAAATTTTGTATGCCAATTTAAATATGAATGATTATGTTATGTTTAAACATTTTTATATGAGTAATTCATTGGACATAGTATGTGATTGGTGGAGCCTGCTATAGCACCTCTATGCATCAATAGGTCTCATAAGACAAACTATTGTCTTGGTACAAGGCCTTGAAAAAATTGTATTGGTAGTCTTGGCATAAATCCATGACTATGTGGTTATGAAATTCTGGCATTATGCATTACATTATTATGAAAGTGGATGTTGATATTTCTTGTGATTATTTAACTAGTAGAATATCCATGTGAGTATGTAAATGGAATTATTTTTATTTTATCATTGCCATATTATGATGATGTTCAAGTTTAAATGGATTTTGTTTCAGTCATATACATTTCCTTAAATGTTTATGATTATTTATAAAAGTATCCACTATATTGTTATCCTTACTGAGCATCTGAGCTCAACACATTCAATGTTTTATTTTTCCAAGGATGAAAAAAAGTATAGTATGGCTGACCTACATGGATAGTCTATGGGATCTCAGTTTTGTCTATGGAAACAATGTTTTTGCATTTTTCCATTTTATGATGTAATTTAAACCTTATTAATGTATCTAGTACTTCCAAGGCTATTAAAGTAATCGGTCTTCTGAGAATTGAACTTTTTTGATCATGACAATGTTACGTAATAATGTACTGACTCTGGGCTTCTGGTGTCGGGGTGTTATAGTTGGTATCAGATGATGTTTAGTACAATCCATGGAAATTAGATTTACATAAACTATGATTAGAGCACATTTCACTAAGATAGACTTTGAGGACTAGTGTAGAGGAACATCATAGAATTTTTGTGTTGTAGTGATTTTGTGAGTTTTTTAAGAAATACATCTCTGTCTAAATACGAACAGGTAGAGGCGGCTCTGGAACAGATGTACCTAGGGTTAAAACCTAAAAACACTTCATTGAGATAGACTAAAACGGGAACTACTACACGACAATGGGCCTTGTTGTACTATTGGTTACGACACTCCCATGGATAATCTTAAGATAATTCTCATTTACATTACAGACCATTATAAAGGGTTTATGAGTATATACTTCCTCAAAGTAAATATTTTTATGATTATGGATTATATCAATAAACTGTTCAATTTATGTTATGTGTTTTACAAGTATGGATTTATGTATTGTGATTCATAAACTAATATTGTCTATGCCATTATTTAGAAATGGCGCCTATTTGAAGAAATAGAAACCATATCAATGAACACACTTCATGTAGGGATTTCCCTCATACTCAAGATAATTATAGTGGAGCTGGTGATGCGACTGGTGCTGATCAGCTAATCACCATATAGGGACAACTCACCCAGGTTAGGAATAATAACCATACCCATAAGAAGAACCTTGATCCGTAGTGTGGAGGGTAAATGTTATATTTCTTCATGATGAAACAACTAGAAACAATAAATGGGGGTACAAATCCATTATAAGCTGAGAAATGGATAAATTCCATTGAGAAAATTTTCCACGCATTTGGGAGTAGTGAAAGTGAAAATGTTGTCTTGGCAGTTTACCGCCTCACTAGAGATGCTGATTAACAGTGTTTGATTCAAAACACAAAGGTAGATGATGAAGTGTCAAATATTTAATGGAATGAGTTTAAAGAAATTTTCTAAGAAAAATAATTTCCCCATGACTATCGAGCGGATATGGAAAGACAATTTCTAAGTTGCAGAAAATGGAGGATGAGAATGTTGAAAAGTATGAATCTAACATTACAAGGTTAACAAGGAATGCTGCAGATTATATACGTAACCCAATAATTAAGATTGATTGTTTCTTTTATGGGTTAAAATAATTTCTCCATCGAGGATTAGTCTCACAAGCCTTCTCATCGTACAATGGTATTGTCTCATGTGCTATCAAGATAGAAAAAGAATTCTCTAAGTCTTACCACATTAAAGTAATGAAAGAGACGAATAGATCTGCTAAACACTCTCGAAATGGAAATATGGGGAAGAAAGGAAAAGCTATATGTCCTTCCTGAAGTAAATATGGGAAGAAACACCCTAGTACTTGTCTGAAGGGAATGAGAGTCGGTTACAAGTGTGGTGAAAGAGGCCACCAAACTCGGGATAGAAATGGGATGAAAGAGGCTGTTAATGCTGAATGATAAAATTTTAGAGAAAGGGGACATTATGTAAATGAATGTCCTAAGCGTAAGAGGAAGTTACCTCAGAAAAGGCCAAGGGATCATGGACAAGCTTATACTATCTATGCTACTAAGGTTGAAGATCCAAAAGATATTGTGGTAGGTAATTTAATGGTTTCCTCACGTTTATACAATGCAATATTTGATTTTGGATCATCACATTGTTTCATATCTTCCCAGTTTGTGAAGAAAATTAGATATTTACAATATTATTTAGCAAGGGTGTTTTTAGTCAAAACTCCTAAGGAAAGTATCATCGCAAAAATGTTTTGTGAATCATTTTCCATTAAGGCAAATAAACGATATTTATCTACTGATATAGTCTTCATACCCATGATTGAATTTGATATAATCCTTGGTATTGATTGGATTTCGGACCATGATGCTAAAATTTATTGTAAGTAGAACGAGGATACAATTTTTGATGATGATAAGTAGTACCTTATCTTTAGAGCAGAAATGTCACCTTCTAATTCTTATGTAGATCCACCCCCAATAGCTCAACAAAATTCAATTATTTTGGAGGAAGAGAATGAAATAATCATGGTTGAGGAAAGGTATGTTCAAATAGAGTATGTTCCTATTGTGAAAGAATATTTTGATGTGTTTTTAGAAGATTTACCTTGACATCCTCCAGAACGAGAAATGTAGTTTTCCATTTATTTAATTCTTGGATCAAGGCCCATATCATAGACCCCTTATAGAATTTCCAATGTGGAATTAGTGGAAATAAAGAAACAACTAAGGAAATTGAGTAATAAGGGATTTATTCTCACTAGTGTTTCTCCATGGGGAGCCCATGTCCTTTTTGTTAAGAAGAAAGATGGATCTACAAGGATGTGCATTGACTACAGCGAGATAAATGCTATAACAATAATGAACAAGTATCCCCAACCCTCGCATTGATGATTTATTTGACCAAATTCATGGAGATCAATACTTTTCAAAGATAAAACTTCGATCTGGATATCATCAGTTGTGTGTGATGAAGGAAGACATTCCAAAAATAGCATTTTCAACCGGGTATGGGAATTACGAGTTTACAGTAATGCCTTTTAGATTAACTAATGAACCCTCTTTCATTATGGATCAAATGAATAGAGTTTTCAAGGAATATCTTGATGACCTTATAGTGGTATTTATTTATGATATCTTGGTATAATTAAAATGCTACTAAGATCATGAAGATCACTTGTGCATTATCTTGAAGACGCTTAGAATACGTGAATTATATGTGGACTTTAGAAAGTGTGAATTCTGACATAAGGAGATATCTTTTATTGATGATATTGTCTCTATGGATGGAATGTCTATTGATCCTTCTATGACCATGGTAATCCAAGAATAACCAGCACCAACAAGTATAACTGAGGTATGCAGTTTTATAGGTTTAGCAGGATATTATTGGAATTTCTTCTAGAATTTTTCTTTATTTTCTAACCCATTAACCAATCTCACACATAAAGGGGTTAAACTTGTTTGGAAAAAATAATGTGAATAATGTTTTGAATAATTGAAGAGAATATTAGTCAATTCTCTTATCTTGACTCTACCATCTGGGAATGATGTGTTTGCTATTTATAGTGATGCATCAAAGAAAGGACCTGGTTGTGTCCTTATGCAGAATGATAAGGTTATTTCTTATGCATCACGATAGCTAAAAATTCTTAAGAAAAACCATCCTACTCATGATATTTAGTTATCAGCTATAATCTTTTACTTGATGATATGGAGACATTATCTCTATGGTGAAAAATGTGAGATTTATACTGATCACAAGTGTTTGATGTTTATTTTCTCACAGAAAGAACTCAACATGAGGCAAAATAAATTTTTTGAACTACTCAAGGATTACTATTGCACGATACAATACCACCGGGGAAGGAAAATAAACTGGCAGATGCTTTATGAAAAAAATATCATGGAGTTTTGAACAAGATGGGAGTTGAATGTGATCATATTTTAATGGATCTAGTAATGATGGAAGTGGGAATAACGATGGAAGGTGAAACATCGATGATTTTTCAAATGGTTTCCAAACCATATTTACTAGAAAGGATAAAAATTTCTCAGGATGATGATGAGGAGTTTCAAAAGAATAATAATGCTGTGAATGACGGGAGATTGAGTGACTACTTATGTGAAGATGAAAATTTGAAATTTGGGAAGAGACATTGTGTTCCCGATATAACTGATCTAAAAATAGAATTGTGTGATGATGCTCATTGCTGCAATTTTGTTATACAACATCGGTACACCAAAATGTATAGAGATTTGAAGGAATATTTTTTGTGGGACAACATGAAGAGGGATATTTCTAATTTTGTGTCAAGATGCATGGTTTGTCAACAAGTGAAAGCTGTAAAGAAAGAGTCTGGAGGATTCATGAAACCTCTTCCCATACCTGAGTGGAAATGGGATGATATCACGATCGACATTGTTGTGGGGATACCAAAGACTCCTAGAAGGAATGATGAAATATGGGTCATTATTGATCGTCTTACCATGTTATCAAATATTCTTTCTATAAGGGAAGATTTACCACATGAATGCTTATCATGAATATATATTAATTAAGTTGTAAGACTTCCTAGAGTACCAGTATCGATTGTTTCCGATCTTGATCCCGTTTATACATCATGATTCTGGAAAAGTCTTCAGAAAGACCTAGATACTGATCTTCGTTTGAGCACTGCCTACCACCCTCAATCTGATGGACTATCAGAACGGACTATTCAAACCTGAGAATGCATGTTGAGATCTTGCTCACTTGACATTCAAGGTATGTGGGATCAATTTTTACCTTAGGTAGAATATTACTATAATAATAGCTTCCATTAAAGTGTATAGATTGAAAAATATGAAGCGTTATATGGAAGGGGATGTCACACACCAACCTTTTGGGATGATGTTTGTGAAAGAAAACTTATAGGCCCATAACTTGTGGAGGAAATGATGGAAAAGGTAAAGGTAATCCAAACCCACATCAAAGTAGGTCAAAGTAGTCATAAGAGCTATGCCTATAACCGAAGGACAGATTTGGAATTTTAGGTAGGAGATCATGTTTTCATGAAGGTATCTCCATGGAAGGGTGTTATACGTTTCGTTAAGAAGGGTAAATTGAGCCCTCTATACAACGGACCTTTCGAAATTCTAGAATGAATTGGGTTTGTAGCTTACCATTTGGAAACACCACCAATTCTCTCCAAAGATCACGATGTATTTCGTGTATCACTGTTTATAAAATATATTCTTAACCCAACACATGTACTCATCTCTGAAGAATTAGAACTGGAACCTGATCTGTCTTATTGCAAAGAGCCTATCATGATTTTTCATAAAAAAGAAAAAAGTGTTGAGACACCAGACAACTTGTCTGTTAGAATATTTATGGAGAAACCATAAGATGGAAGGGGAAATTTCTCTAAAAAGTTATATGAAGAAACCATAATATGGAAGAGGAAATGTCGGAATAGAGGAAATTATGATGAAGAACCACCCAAGTCTTTTTATTCAGTAATATTCTAGAAATTTCGAGGATAAAAATATTTGAAGGAGGGTAGAATGTAACACCCCAATCTTCCATATCATGCTTCTCTTTGAATAATTCAATAACATGTGTTGTATGAAACTTTGAGTTCTAACACATCACAGCCAATCAAACTAGCCATTATGAATAGTAACACAAAATTTTTAAAATTTAAAAAAAATTCTTTCAAAATGGACATCATTTTTGGATTCGTAATATCAAAATTAGCTTAGGGTGAATTTTTTGTACTTTTCTTAAAACATTCAATTTTTGATGAATGGTGAAAAACACCGAGTTATAGTATAAAACCAAATTTTTATTTAAACAATTATTTATTATATTTAAATTTATTTTAGGTCAAATTAGATACATAATACCTATATATGATCAATGTAATTCACTGTTGTTATTTTGTAATAATATTAGATATATAAAATTTTATTAAACCTTTCACCGTCTTTTACCAACCTCCTTGGAGCATTTAAGAATTTACATAAAACATAATTTTACCACTTCTATGAGTTTAATTTCAAAAATACGAGAGGCACAGTTGATATCAGTAAGTCAAATGTGGTTTAATAAGTTGAAAATATTTTTTGGTGAATAGTTACTTTATTACATTTATATACCAAGGTTAAAAGTAAATAGGGTAATTAAGGGTAAAAATTATATTATTATTACCCTAACACATGTCCTAACTCTATTGGCTAAGTGTAATTCGACAAAAAAAAACTTATGAATAAAATATGATCCTTTAGGTCCAATTGTACTAAATTAGGACATTTATTATTTTTTAATTCAATGAAGAGTTAAAAGTGTTAATTTTAATGTTTAGTAACTAAACCATTTTTAATACAGTGTTACACATAAGATACATTCTACTATTATTAATTAGAAATATAGAACTATTTCCCACATAATGGTATTTTATTTATAAACTTTAGACATTAAAAAATTAAATTTATTTATGACATAATGATGATGCAGTAATTAACTTATTAATGAAATATTTAAATAGTTGATATTATAAATATCCAAATATATGTGATTTGATACTTTTTAGGAGTTACACTAATTTTATAGGGTAATATTACAGGTTAGGTTTGGTAGGATGAATTTTTTTCGAAGTAATAATTATGTTATGAATTTATCAAAAACAAAGTACCAAATAGTGTCAAAATTGACATAAATGATTTTTTAAAACAAATATTATCTTATTAATAGATATTATACTCCTAAAAATCTAATGGTTGGACAAATGAGTTATATAATGATAGGTGTATCATTAATGAACCACTTGTGGTTATCTTCGATGTTTATAGTATGTTTATTTACCATATAATATATAAATACAAAGGGACATGGTAAATGTGAAACTATTTAACAAAGAGTTAATTATAAAAGATAAAGTTAATATAGTGACCCAAACTTGTCTATAACCTATTGGTTGAGTGATTATAGACCCATCCTCACCTTCTCCATTAAATAATTTAGTTTGGAGATATTAGAAACTGAAAATTATTTTATTATAAAATAATATTTCTAGATTTTCCAAAGGTGCCCCTCACCCCTATAATAAAAGGGCACTCACCCTTATCTCAAATTCACACCTTCAAAGCCATTTAGGTCGAACAAACCCTACCCAAATACCCTCTCACATGTCCTCAATTCATCTTAGAGGGCCTTCTTTAGTCATAAATCCTACATAAGGATACATTTTTATCAAATCAAAAGGAAGCACCTGAAGAAGAGGTAAATATTTCATAACCTCTTTCAAGTTCCTTTATTCTTCCACTTCTTCTTTATTTGTTGTCTCCATTCTAAAATAACAACTCCAGTATCTTATATATACTGTGATGTTATTCTAAATATTGAATAACTGTATTCATTATTCTATACATCCTTTGAATGATATGTCACCATACATGCGTACGTACGACTTACCGTCTCCACATCGTAGTGTAATTGTTATCCAGTACATTATTATTTGGATGGTAATAATAATGATATGTAATAGAATTAAATAATAAAAATAACATGATAATGATTCTGTATATATGTTATACCATCCAATTATATATTATTTTAATATCAAAATAATGATTTTGTCGCTCGAGCGTACGTACGGATTACCGTCTCCACGAACGCGATGAGATTTATTCCCCATCGCAACCATTGAAGACTAATTTTCATTAGATGATTCCAAAAAATTATTAAATACGTAATATAATTATTTATATGAAAATGATACAAAATATCCATAAAAAATGTTACTTAAGTAAAAAATCATACAATGTAAAATGAACCAGTTAACAACCGAAACGACGATAAAACTAAGATATTGTTAACAAAGAAATGTTAAAAGATCATATATGATATCATATTAATGTATATGATTGTTTTAAAGCTTATTAACAATTAATTTACCATTATATCGGAGGATAACCTACCCTAGACCAAGTAAAAGTACAAGGTAAGGGTTAATTTCAGAATCTTTTTATTATCTGAGGTTGTTTTTACGTAAGTATCTACTGTGACCTCTTTATCATCCACTTCCAAGTTTCTTAAAAATGTATTCCAAACCATTTTTACTATTTATTAGACTATGGGTCAAATTTATTTATACCATTGTTTCAATTTTTATAAAATTATTTTAATAGAATCTTTCCATTGTTTTCCAAACAAGGTACCTTATGACCTTTTTGAAAAAATTAAGGTAAGAATGTTTTTTAACTTATATGAAGGGTGTTGCTATATTACGCCATAATAACATCGCTAAATCTTCCCTTACAAGCTTATAAAAATATTTTCAATTATAAATAGTATCTTTTATAATTATGTTACTTTTAAATGATTTCAAAATAGATAGAGATATTTCTCTAAAAAGGTTTTGATTTCATCTATGTCAACATCCTTTGATGTATTTTAAGTTTGTTTGAAGTCGAATTATTACGATACAAAACTTCCATATTGTATTAAATGTTTTGTAATATTTTTTACTATGTATGTGTTATTTCATACCATTAATGGTGTATGGATAATGTATTGAAATTCAGTATGCCAATTTTAATACGAATGTTTATCTTAGGTTTAAATATTTTCATATGAGGAATGCATTGAACTTAGTAAGGGACAGGTGAAGCCCGCTATAGTTCCTCAATGCATCGATAGGAATAATGAGACAAACTAGTGTCTTGGAATGAGTCCTTGACAAAATATTATTTGTATTCATGGCACAAGGCCTTGACTATGTGGTTATAAAAGTCTGGCATTATGCATTCCATCATTATAAAAGTGGTTATTTCTATTGCATATGATTATTCGACTTGTAGAATATCAATGTGGATAATTAAATGGAATAATTTTTATTTTATATTTCCCATATTATGCTGAAGTTCATGGTTAAAAGGATTTTGATTCAGTCTTATACATTACCTTAAATATTTATGCTTATTTATGAATGTTTCCGCTATATTGTTATCCTTAGTGAGAATCTGAGTTCACCCATTTTTATGTTTTATTTTTCCCACGATACAAAGAAGTATATTATGAGTAACCTGCAGGGATAGTCTATGGGTTCTATGGGCTGTCTATGGAAACAATGTTACGTTATTTTTCCACTTTATGATGTAATGTAAACTTTATGAATGTATCTAGTAACTCCAAGACTACTAA
This sequence comes from Viscum album, assembly GCA_963277665.1. Lineage (NCBI taxonomy): Eukaryota > Viridiplantae > Streptophyta > Magnoliopsida > Santalales > Viscaceae > Viscum > Viscum album. Next base: position 522,803,976 of record OY728141.1, read on the forward strand.
ACTAATCGGTCATTCGAGACTTGATTTTTGTGATCATGTCAATGTTAAGTAATAATGCACTGACTTTGGGCTTCTAGGGTCTGGGTGTTACATTTTATATAATTATTTATCAATGGTAACTATAAATTTTATGGGTGATTATGTGATAAAATAATGAAGGGTGGATCTATGATAGATCAAGTACAGGTGGGTCTGTGATAGAACTCCAATGTATTTGGTATGGAAGTCAAACGTATGGATTTTCCATTGGAAAGATTGTCATGTATGGAATTCGACCACATGGTTATTCTATTTATAAGAGTAAAAAGTATAATTATATCCCATGTTACCTTTTTCTATTAAACATTTCAATGGGATTATAATGTTTGTAGTAACCATGATTTATATCACTTGGATCATGATTATTGATTCTAAATACACATTACATTTTCATGTAATCCTATTTTATAGTCCACGTATTGATGTGTATCAGTAGATTTATGATATGATCAAGAACCTTTATTATTTCATTATACACTTAAAATACTTATTCTTATTTATGGAAATTAATTGTTAATTCTTTTTCATATTGTTATTGATAATTAGGGTTGACCAATTTTATATTTCTATTTTACCCAGGTTTTAATGAATGATTTAGAGTGATTTATGTACAAAAAGGATTTCATAGTGATGATTTTTATGACTTATTTTCAAATATCAAAAATAGGTTTAAATGGGAGAAATTATCTTTTTTGACTTATGAGTCCATGTTGATATGAGTTGTTTATGCAAGAGTTTTTAAAAATTCTATAATACCATAAACCTAAATGGTCATTCATGTTGTAAATGATCCATGTTTCCCTATGGATGTTGTAAGGTTTAGAAGAAAAAATTTGGGCCAAAATTATTGTCCACAAATCTTGAAATGTAATGTTATAGATTTTATCACAGGATAGAAGAGTGTCTGTTCTAGGATATTATAGTTGATTCAATGCGTTGTAAAGATAAATTTGGATACTACAATTTATTCATATGAGGTTATATTAAGATTTATTGATACCATCATAGGTCTATAAGCGTGATGTTGATCATAAGTATAAAGTGTTAGTCACCCCACTTTGGTTATAAGTGAAGATATCATAAATTGATTTTAATGATATGATTTTTGGATGACGTATTTCTATTCCCTCAGATCAAGAGGTAGTGTTTTTTGGGTGAAATTATTTTACTTTTTTAAAGATAAAAATGATAACCTATATGCTTAGTAAAACACTCTCGCATCTGCCTAGGTGGAGGGAATTGAACCCATGACTGAAGGATGATAAGGGGTTTTCATACAACCAATGGTCTACATGAATTCATTTTTAACATGAATTATTATAGGTAAATATTAATTTTATTTATGGAATAAATGGAATTTACCTGAGGAATAGTGGTTTATTTATCATGTAATAATATATGATAAAATACCTCTGATAGTTGGGTATGTAACTTAGTTTAAAAATTGTTCTAGAATTTTATGTGTAGTTATTTTAGAAATAGTTTAGTTTCAACTATGTGTATTACTTTTTAATTTAATGATGAGAATATTATATAATTTCTTACTCATTTTGGTAATTATATTAAAAATTGATAACCATTTTCAGTTTTTGGTAATTGTAAAATACATTCCTTAATGCTTGAATATCCCTTATATGATTATGTGGTATATAAAAGTTGATTTTTATGATTTAGTAATTAAAACAACTCATTTCTTAGAGAAAAAGATAATATTTTTTTAGAAATTGATTAAAAGATGAAATAATACACATCAAGTGAGTATATTTCCATTTTATTTTTCTATTGTTATATATGGTAAGAGAATTATTTTACTCTTGGAAAATGATATTGAAATGAATTCATTAGAATAGTACGTTCAATTTTGTTGAACCTATGAAATTTGTATCATAAAAATTTATTTTGTTGAGGTCTTGAACATTCCATTGATAGTTAACTTGTTTGTCATCATTGACCTAAATCACTCTATATAATTATTTTCTTTTTTCCTTCATTCCCACATATGTTATCCATAGTAGGAATCATAGTAATGCATAACTTTCAGTTTACTTTATATCTCGCACATTATATTTTTTGGAGGATTTTTTATTAAAAGTTTTTATTATTTTAGTTTCAATAACTAATAATAAAAATGTCAATTCATTGATAATCACAATGATTTTTTATTTAAATTTAATTTAAGGGGTGTATGATGTAATATCCTTATTTTATTAAATAAATTATTTCAAATAAATTTATATTAATTAATAGAATTAATTAAATGAAATTAATTGTATATATTTCATCACATAAAAAACAATGTTTCTCCAGAATTGAATGAATCATTTAATTCAATTGATTTATTATGTTACACACAAGCCTGAGCCCTCCCATATAATAATATAAAATTATTATTATTTATTAAATGTAATAGTTATCATGAATCCATTAGAATATCTAAAATGAATATGACTAACTAAATTATGAAATCATATTTTACACATTTTTATATAATTAATTTATTGGTATCGAATTAAATAGGAATGGAAATAAAGACTTATTTAATATAAATGATGTGTTTTTATAGAAGCCTATAATAATGAAAAACAATTATTATGTCTAAAATGGTGTTTATATTAATATAATATATTTATCATTATTAGTGATAAATAAAAATAAAATTTATATGTGATATATTTAATCAAATTGTTTTAAATTCATCCAATAAGTTTGATTGGATTATGATAAGAATAAATAAAATTTAATGATGAAAATATATATATTTTTAAAGGTCACTTTTTCAACCTTTTAATGGAGAACCTATTTTCAATATAAAAGTTTTCACATTTATAGTTTTTATATGGAAAAAATAAACATCATTTTTAAAATATGGATATCAAAATTTACTATGGGGTTTTTGGTATTTTTCTGAGTACATTTCTATTTTGATGAATAAGAAATAGTAATGAATTTTTGATCAAAATTGCATTTAAATCCAATTTATTTATATTTTTGAATAATTTTTTCTATTTTTTTACGTTATAATTAGATATATTTTATATCATCTAATAAAATTTAGGATTTTGGAATAAAATTTAACCTTGAATTTATATATAAAAACATTGCAATCTTTTGAATAAATTTACATAAAAAAATCGCATTATTGACCAGTCTCCAAGCTAAATTTAAATTAATTTATCCCACTTATGTGACTTTAATATGAAAAAAATGATTCCATATTTTGAGTAATCCTAATTTATAATATCTAATGATGTAATTTTTTTTGAAACAATGCATTAGTGAAAATAATTAATATTAATTACATAAAAAAAATCTAACAATGTCGTTACACAGTGTTTGGACATTATTATTACAGTTCTAAATGACCTATACAATATTCAAAACCCCATGGGATAGAAATTATTATAACACATCACCCTTATTATATAATTTGTATCATTCATGGATAAAAAGGATTTATGGGATAACTCTCAATATTGTCTACCTTTTTATAAATACAAAAATGCCACCCCATCCACTATAAAAAGAAAATCACCCTCCCTACTTATTTAAACCTCTCAAGCCCATTTTTATCTTTCAAATCCTAAGAATAATAATACCCCAAAATCACCCAAATTACCCTATATCGATTAATTTGGGTATAAATTCAACAATGTAACCACTTTGGTTAAAATGAAAAGGAGTTACCCAAAACGTAGGTTACATTATTTATTAGTTTTTATGTTTTATTGCTTTATCCACTCCATTACTTCATATTATTCCATTATAATTTAAAAAAATAAGTATACTAAATATAAGTAAGAATGTTTAAAATATTTATTTTATATACAACTACTCATACTTCTAGCAGATGGATAATGAAATTAAAGTTTGTGAATGATGAATTACCACCTCATGAAACAATGCCATATTTTTCATTTACCAACTCTCATGGTTGGGAATTATGTTTGAAAAATTATATATATATATATATATATATTATTCATATTTATTTAATTTTCAAATAAGAAATACCATCATTAATATTATTTTTGGTAAATACGGAAACATCATTTGTGCGTGTGTGGACTACCACCTCCTCAAAGCAATGTGATACATACAAAAATTACATAGAAAGTATTATGGACGGTTTTAATTAAAAATATGGGACATACAATATATATATATATATATGATATTAATTGAATAAATACATTTCTATAAATACAACATATAATTTTCTTTATTTCCCTTTCACGCACTAAGAAGGTGATAACGTCGTTTATTGACCTGTAGACTTCAACCTTCTAGACACAATGTGAATCCATTTAAATCATAAGAATTATATACATAAGTTTATATAATTTTGTATAATTTTATTTATGATATAATGATAATTCTTTTATTGATAAATGTTACTTAATTTCTTTATATATTGATCATTGCAAAATTGTAACGTTAATCATGCCTACGTATGGCTTGATATTTCCATGACTGTAACATTGCTTCATTTTTCATAACCATATTTCTTGACTAGTTTTAAAAATATAATTTATGTATAAATTTTATAATTATTTCAGGATTATTATTTTTTTGATAGTTATATAATGAACCCTTTGACCATATTTGACCTAAAAATTTAGATATTTACACATAAACCGAATATGGTGAAAATACTCGATGTAAACATAATTGTATAAATAGTTGTTTAAAAGTAGTAAATAGAAATGTAAAAGTAATGATAAAATGGTAAAAGGTTATGAATCATTTAAATAATTATGGCATGTTTATTATTCAATTAAATTAATACACGTGTTTCAATTCGAACTCAAGTTATGGGGTTTCATCTCAGTTTACATTTTATCGAGACTATGTTGTTATTATAAACCTATTAACATTTATATGGTGTATATGCTTTCCAATGACTTTTTATATCATGTTTTTTTATTTATTTAGTTATATTAAATGTTAAAATTGATGTTATTAATTCTCGGATTTCATCATTCAATGGTTACTGAAGCATCAATGTACTTCGTCACAATATCATTTAATTGCGAAATACCATGATGTTGTTCATAGTTATTTTTTATAAGGTGAATTACTAACCCCTTGAAATTTTATATAATGAATAAATTTATCTATCATGATATTATAAGTTTCAATGATTTTTTATTCATTCATGAAGATTATGGTTTTTTATTACCAAGTTGGCAATGGATTTTGGTCACAATTTTTCATTCACTGTGAATTTTTTTATGTTCTACACCTATCTTCTTTTATATTGTGTATATACTACATCTATTACATGTTATATAGCGAATATCATTATTATCATTATATTTTAGGTTTCATTAAATTTTATTCCCATCATATGGTTAATTATTAAAATTTTTTAAATTAATATGAGATTCTTTAGAATGTTAAAAAATCATTTCCGCTAACAATGTTTTTAATGATATTTTAAGGACAATTTAATTAATCAACATAAAAACAATTTTTGATAAATTTCCTCTAATAAGGATTTATTTTATTGATACTATCCTCATTTATTATTTGGATGGATTTAATACATTTCAAATATATTTTTATTCAACCCATTTATTTTAATGGGTTAAATATATTTGAAATAGATTTTTTTGAACACATATATTTTCCAATACTTTCTCATGTTTAACGCAGATTGTTATTGATCCCATTTTATTTTTCCATGGGTTAATCATATTCTATAGTGATTATTGTCGAACCTATTTATTTTCCCATTGTTAATCAAGTTTCAATTAGAATTTATTAAACCTATTTCGTTTAATGCTCTAATAAATATTTTATAAGATTTTCATTGAAACCAATTAATTTACATGGGTAAATAATGTTATAATGAGAATATTATATATCCCAAATCCTTTCCATGGATTATTAATATTTCAATGATAATGGTATGGAATCCATTTCATTTCCATGGGATACTAGTGTTTCACATATATTGTTATGGCACCCATTTCATTTTTTTGATGGGTTAATAATATTTCAAAGAGATTGTTATAGAACCCATTTTGATTCCATGGGTTAATATTTTTTCAAATTGATTGTCCTTGAAAAAATTTCATTTCAATCATTTAATAAATATTCAATGTTATTTTTATGGGACGCATTTCTCTTCCATTGTATAACCATTTTTAAAATATATTTTTTAATAACCCATTTATTTTCCATGGGTTAATCATGTTTGAAAGAGGTTATTTATTGCTTCAATGAGTATATGAAACCAATAATGTTTAATGATAAGTAACATCCAAGTTAATAATAAAAGATGAAATATTTTTTTTAATAATTTTTATGAACTAGACATGAATTTTACATAAAAGGGTACTCTATGTCTGATTGTGAACCTAACACAGAACAATAGGTTTCAACAAAATTTTATCTCGCACACAATGTTGTGACATACCAAAACATAATACATTATAATAATTATTATTTTATATTCTAGTTTTCACCTAGCAGTTGTATTGGAAGGAATGAAAAAAACTGACAATATTTTTTAACACATGTTTATTAAATGTTTTTACATTAACATAATAAATTTTAGTGCATTAAAATGAGAATAAATCCAATTTTAAACATAAAGTAATCAAATATTTTTAAAACATCGTTTTACCATCTTTTGATGGTGAATTTTTTTTAAATATTGTCTTTTTATATTTAAGATGTTCTATTTTCAAAATAAATTTTTTCTATAGATGTGGGAAATTGAAATTAACTTTGGTAGAGTTTTGGTATTTTTTGGTGAAATTCATTTTTTAATGAATTGGGAAAAATACTGTATTTTAATTAAAATTTTCCTTTTTGTATAATATATTTGTATTGTTATCTTATACATTAAATTTTTTTAAAGTTTAAATGGACTATTTAATTATCCTTATATCCAATGTTGGTCCTCAGATGTAATTTCATATTTAAATTTTATATAAACACATGTTAATCTATTAATGTGTAATGCATTTAAAAAACCAATTTTCTAATTCAGACAATGATAAATATCTTATTATTAATTAATAAAACCTATGTGTTTCAAAATTTTAAAAATAGATTCAATATTTTTAATAAAAGGGTCTACATTCTTAAAATATATCCCTATCATTTTTGGAAATAATGAATTTTTACTACACTAATTATTATTATTTACCAAAGTTAAAAGAAAAATCAAGTAAAAAAGGGAAATAATGTAATTATAGTAATATAAAAGTATCCTAAAACATGTCATAATCCTATTGGAAGAGATATGGATGATTGAGCCAACCCTTGGGACGAAAATTTGGCCTTTGGAAGCCAATTGGTTGTTATTATGCCACCTATAACTTTTAATTTATTGTATAGAATAATTTTTATAAACATATATCATCTTACTAAAAGAATTTTAACATGGGGTTATGTAATTGATATCATTGAATATAAATAGTCATTAGAAATATAAAAATATTCCCTACATTATGGTATATTTTTTATTATGTTTATAAAATAAATAATTAAATTTATTAATGACACAATGATAATGTAGTGATTTCATTATTAATGAAGGGGTCAAATAAATGATATTTTAAATATTAAAATTATATTTATTTGAAAAAATTTATGTCATAGATGATTTTTATAGGTTAATATGAAATTTTATAATACGATTAAATTTTTTGGTTCAAATTAATCTCTCAGTATATATTTTCATTAAATTCAATAAACTAAATAGTGTAAAAATAGACATAATTGATTTTTTATAATAAATGTAATTTTTTTAATATTTAAAAATCGTAAAAATCATTTAAAATCAAAAAGTGTCTATGATAAGGTTGGAACATTGATTATTTTTTCAATTATGGGAAAATTATCTCACATAAGTAAAATGAATAGCCTCTTAATAATTATAATGTCGTTACCACATTTAAAATTAAAAGTGAATATATAAGTGTAAACTGAAAAGGTATGGTAATACAAGTCTAAATTTTTTTATATGTGAGTATTTTGAACTATCCTAATCATATCCTTTACATATTTAAATTTTGAATCATTTAGAGCAAAAAACCAAATTTATATTAATTTAATATTCTATGAATTTTAAATGGTGCCTCTCCCCTATCCTATAAAAGGTACCAAGTATTCTCTAATACTCACACTTCCAAAGAATTTTTGTCTGGCCAATATCAGAAAAAAATCATTAAAGAATTCCTCCCCACATTCTTGAGGCCTTATTTTAGGAAAAACATCTTTGTCAACGGTGTTATAGAGTTCTTCAATGGTGATCAACCAAATAAGAGGTATTGTTTTTTAAGAGTTTCTATTTTATTTTTTCATCTACTTCCTTTAAATATTCTTCTTCCAATATGAAAAAATAACTATAGAACCCTCAATATATTGAGATGTTATTATGTTTACATCAACCTTGAAAACCAAAAATAATTTAATAAAATGGGGAATGAATTAATCATTCATGCGTAAATGTTAATTATCACAACCATGATACGATTTAGTTAATTTTACATTAATTTTTATCAACATTGGTTATAATGAAGGAATTAGTATTAATATGTGATATTAATGAAATATTTACCATTATAAAGGATGAATATTTCAATTATGTTCTTATATTCAATTCATCTTAAAAACAACAACGTCGTTCGTGTGTACATTTGAACTATCACCTCCTCAAAGCGATGTTAATCGTGTTTAATCACCACATCATTTTATGGTATATATAAGTATATTGAAATTATTAATATAATAATAATAATAATATAGTTATCTGTATTGAATTATTAAATAATAATAACCTTATTTGAATAATGATTAATGAAAAATGAAAATGTTACTCATGTATATGTACGGAATACTGTCTCCATGATTATAACATTGTTTATTTTTCATAACCATAATTAATTTTATCATTTAAAAAGTATAATTTATGTATATAAGTGATTATTATGTCATGAATACTATTATAGATATGATTTACTTATGACCTCATGGATTACGAACATCAAAACCAAGTTCATTTTTAACTATTGTACCAAATATCAACAAAACATACTATATTAACATAAATAATAATATTATTTTTAAAAAAATTTAATAAGTGATATACATGAAATGATAAACATTAAATTTTTTCTCAATAATGTATACATTAATCTTTGTTTATTATCCATGAATATAATAACTGAATGTGATGAATCCAAATCATGGTTATATACTTCATCTCAATCTCATTTCATCAAGAAATATATTGATTTATATAGGACCATATTTTAAATGGTGTATAACAAACCCCTTTGACTATTTAATTCACAAAAAAAAATTCTAAATGAATTTTCAATATGAAGCATTTTATTAAATGAAAAATGAACGATATTTATCATTTGAGATGATAATGATCTTTCCCCCACCATGACCATTATTTTGAATTTGTCATCCACTACTAGCCGTAATGTTTTTAAAATAATATTAAATACCATATTAAATTTTTAGGTTTTTAGGAATTGAAAATGATGGTGATAAAAGATTTATTATATCTATTTCTTGAAATCATATCTTATGATTGCGATGTGGAAATGTTATTTTTTCTTTTTTTATGTTTTATATGTTATGATTTTTTAATGGTTCATATAAAATTTTTATGTATACGGGTGGTTTTATTATATATTGAGGGTGGGTGATCCCCTAATAACTCTCCAATTCATTGGATAACAAGATGAATTTAAACAATAAGGTTTCTTCTAAGTGATTTAGGAAATACAGTATTGTGGGAATTCTAAATTTAACTATGAAGGATACTTACTATAAATCTATGAATGATATAATGTATGTATGATATAGATTCCATAAGTTACCATTATTATTTATAATTAATATAAATTTTTTCATGATTCTTATGATTTCATGGGTTTATAAATATTCATAGACTAACATTTTCATTTTTATATTAAATATCTTACTCAGATTTTTTTCCACATCCAATGTTTTTATAATGTTTTATGATGGTATAAGGATGTATAAGAGAAATGATGAAGTGTAGAATATTTTTATCATGAAAAATAAATCTTGTTTACATTGAAAAAATTTATATTGTTGGAGAAATGGATACTATTTTAGCGGTATCATCATTGTACTAATTTTTAGTTTTTAGGTCTTAGTTATTTCTTAATTCCCTAAAACTCTATAAATTAATTAATCATCAATTTAATTATTGACTAAACTAAACATTATTATATGTTTAATATTGGGTCCTTATTGATGGTATCAATTATTAGTTTAGATGAATTTATGTGTTAGGATACTATTAATAGATTACAAGTAAAGATTATTAATTTATGGTAATATTAAATTTACTTATAATTTCATGATCTGCATGTTCCTACTAATAATATATGTTTTATAATAATGGGTTTCCATAGAGGAAACATGACAGATCTGCTGGGAAGACATCAAGAGGAAAACAAACATCCAAATCAACCACCTAAGATGGTCAAGATCAGAACTGAATAGTTTTTTGTAGTGATGGAATAGTTGAATCTGACTACAAATTGTAGTGGTATCCATGCACGATATCATCCAGATCAACTATATAAGAACATGTCAGTAGTAGATAATTTTGGGAGGTAACATCCACCATAATTAAAATGATCATCATACCCTATGATAGCTTATGGGTGGATTAAATAACTGAAAAATATTTTATATGTTAAGGGTTATTCAAAAAATAAAAATGTTAGTCTTTATATTTACCATTTTATGTTGAATCCAATCAATGATGGTTTATAGTTAATAATATCATGTACATTATGGAGATTTATTCTCTTGATATAGATGAATTAAACGACATTTTGGTTGATAAATATTTTCTTAAGGAGGTTAGATTTAAAAACAAAAAAATTCATGAAATTGAGTATAGTGGATGACTTAGAGGATTTTTATGAAGTATAATTCAGTAAAATGGAATGGTTTGCTAAAAAGTTCATCTAATATCTTGATAGTTATATCAATAATTTTGACTCAGGATTAATTCCAAAGAATATTAGGGAGTTGGATTCTCATCAATTCAAACGTTATGAAAAGCCTATTCGATGTGCGAAGAGGGTGGAAATGGAGTTTGTCGAAGATCAGGTGTTCATTGAAAAGTATAAATATAATAGGTCAGGGTTATAGGAGAAAGGGAAGAATTATTTGAAATTTTCATATGGTAAGAAAATTAAGTTCATAATTTGTGATTTTTTTGTAAAAATTACACTAGGGAATGTCATTTGAATTCTGGTAAGTTATTCTAATGTTGTATAATGGGACATAAGGCTTGTAATTGCACTGAAAAGGATTAAAGGAGTGGCAATGAAAGATCATATTTACTTTTAGTAAATTATTTTAAATTCAAGGATTTGGGTCATTATAAAAACAAGTGTCTATTGAAGAACAAAAATAATGGGAACCAGCCAAAATATAAGTAGAAAGGTGAGGGAGAATATTGTTACACAACATCAACATATTATTGGCCATAAAATGATGTAGTATCATATATATTGTTTGTTTATTCAGATTATTCAAATATTTGGTATGATTCCACATCCATAAATTCTCTCATTTCTGATAATTTTTTTGGTAAATTGGGATTTTAACCTCTCAAAATGAATCCAGAACATATAGTAAAAAAACATGGAAGAAATATTGAGTAAAAAAATTATAATAATACTCTTATACTTATTTTTCGAATGAATCTACCTATAATCCATATTTTTCCTCTATTAGAGTTCGATTTTATTCTGTGTATGGGTTCGTTTTTTTGTTTACCATGCAATGTTTATTGTAGATCTAAAGAAGTTTCTTCCAAAAAATAAATTCAGTTTGTCTTATTGGAATGAACCCTTATATGTGATTACATATTAAGAATATGATAAACTACAAAAATATAGAAATTAATACTACCTTTCACATATTGTTGAAATATAGGAATTGTTTAAATTAATGATTTTCTAGTGGTAAATTGGTATCATGATGTTTTTTCTTATGAGATTCCAGTTATTTTACATAATAATGAAGATGAATTTAATAATGAAATAGTTCCAGGTCCTAAGAATATTTCAAAACCCCCTTATCAAATGGATAAAATTTAACTTTTATTGTTAAAGAAAAAATTGCATGAGTAGTTAGATAATGGCTTCATTCGACCTAGAAAATCATTGTGGGTTGATCCTATCTAGTATGTTAAAACTAAATATTGTTCAATGAAACTATGAATTGATTAATGGGACATAAATAAAATCAATGTTATGAAAATGTATCCTTTTCCTCATATCAATGGTTTTTTATCATCTCTAAGGATCATAGTATATTTCAAAGATTGAATAGAGGTCGGGGTACCATCACGTGAATGTAAAAGAAAAATACATTTCGAAGACTGAATTTTGTTCTAGATATGATGATTATGAATTTTTAGTTATGATGTTTTTGTAAACTAATGCATGTGCTATATTCATGGATATTATGAAGAGAATAGTCTATGCGTTCTTGCATATGTTTGTGGTTGTGTTTAATGATTAAATTTTGATATATTCTTAAATTAAAGCGGAGTATGCACATCTATTTTAGGTTTGGGATGAAATCCATAAAATAAAAGAAATTTTATGGAAAATTCATCAAATGTGAGTTTTGGTTACAACAAATTCTGTTCCGTGGTCACATTGTTTCTCAAGATGGCATAAATGTTGATCCTACAAAAAATGTTGTTGATGAATAGCCAATCCCCACAAATATAACTGAGATTCAATGTTTTATTTGATTACTATGATATTATTGGAGGGTTTTTAAATCTTTTTCATGGTTATCTTTCCCACTGACTATGTTAACTATAAAAGGATTTATGTTCATCTAGACAGAGGAATGTAATTATTGTTTTCATGAATTGAAAAGAAGAATGGTTAATGCTCCATTTATTTGTGTATCTTATTTTAATTGTGAAATTTTTATATAAAGTGATGCTTCGTAGAAAGAACATGGTTTTGTGTTAATTTAAAATGATTAGGAAATTTCTTATGATTCACAAAAGTTGAAAATTAATGAATTAAATTACTATCCACATTATTTGGAATTAGCTGTAGTATTTATTAGTTTAAAAATTTTTAGGCATCATTTGTATAGAGTAAAATTTGGAATATATATTGATACAAAATTTTTGATGTATATATTCTCTTAGAAATTAATAAAACATGAGATAGAGAATATGTTTAGAAAAAAATAAGGAATATGATAGCATGAATCATTACCATCCTTAAAAATAAACAAATATGTTAATGATTATGTCAAACTGTAATGATACACTAAACATGTTATGTTTGAAACATGTCCCTTTGATTAATTATTTTACGAACATTGTCGTAGATATTAATTGTGAAGGAAATTAATCTATTTCTTATGGATTTTAGTGAAATCATCTATATCATATAGAATTAAGAAAGAATTGAAGAAAGTTAGTGAATTGAAGAAAAAGGTAGAATTGGTTCAAAAGGGTATGTTGCATGAATTTAACATTGATAAAGATTGTGTTTTGAGGATTGGAAAGAGATTATGTGTTCTGAGTGATTCACAATTGAAGATAGTCTTATTATGTGAAGCTCATAGTTCTTAGTTTTTAGTTCATCCTATCAGTACTGTGAGGTACATAGATCATTAGGAGTATTATTGGTTTGATAAAATGAAAAGAGATATTGCTAATTTTACTATAAAGTGTTTGACTTGTGAGCAGATGAAAACAGAATGGAGGTTTCCAAAAGGGATCCTTCAGCCTTTTCCAGTACCAAACTGGAAATGTGAAAATATATCCATGGATTTTGTAGTGGGATTACAAATAACTTCTAGAGGTTACAATTTTATTTGGTTAATGTAGATAAATTTAAAAAATATTCTCATTTTCATTCTATTCTATATACACTATCTATATATCATATTTCATGGATTTATATTAAGTATATTGTTATATTTAATGGAGTTACTTTCTCTATTTCATTTTATCTTCATATTATGGTAACTTTTATCATTTTTAAGGGCCTTCATATGTCATTGGGTAATAAATTAAATTTTAGTACAGCTTTTCCTCCTCAATCGAATGGGCAGAAAAAATGTAAATTTTATACATAGAAGGATATGCTATGATCTTTTTCAATGGACTACCAAGGAATTTGGGTCAAACTTATTTTTCATTTTATTTTTCATATAATAATAGTTTCAATTCAAGTATACTTATGAAACCATTTGAGGAATTATATGTATGATGGGGTTGAACTGCAACATTTTGCTGATTCAAAAACACATGAGGACAACTCATAGATGGCCGAAAAGTTATGTGATTAGCTGGATGAAGGATCTTTCTTTTAAAGTAGGTGATCATTTCATTTTCAATGTTTCACCATGGAATAGTGTTAGGAATTTTGAAAAGAAGGGTAAGCAATGTCTTAGGAATATTAGACCTTATGAAATCTTGGATAATGTTGGATGAGTTTCCTATATAGTGGATTTACCGATGAGTCTAATCTAGGTACACAATGTTTTTCATGTGTCAAGTTTTTGAATGTATTTGTATGATCCATCTCATTTTTTGAGTACATAGTTAGTTCAGCTGGAAGAAAATCTCTCTTTTCAGTAATATCTAGTCCAAATTCTTGACTGTAGAGAGAATTTTTTTCATAATAAGGTAATTAATCAGGTTAAGGTTTTGTAAAAAACAATATTTTGGAAGAAGAAAAATGGGAATTTGAAAATACATTGAGTGTGAAATATGAGAAACTTATTGGATATGTTAATAAAAATTCTAAGAAGCAATTTTTAAAAGGGGGAAGTATGTAATATCCCAGGTAATTATAAATAAATAAATTTAAATATCTATTATTATTTATAAATTAGATATGAATTTTACATAAAATTGGAGATTATGTCCGATATCATACCCTACACACAACAACAGTTTTTCTGAAATTTTATGTTGCACACAATATTGAGAAATACTAAAAAATAATACCCTATTAGTATAATTAGTTTCAATGGTAGTTATCTACTAGCTGTTGTATTGGCGAGAATGAATAGAACTAACTATATTATGTTTAAATAGGTGTATTAAATATTTTAGCTGTCATCTATAAAAATTTAGAGGCTTAAATTGAGAATAAATCCCGTGTTATGCATAGAATACTATAATTTTTTTAATTAGTAGTTTTACAAACTTTTTATGGCATAATGTTTTTTAAATATAGTTTTTTTCACTTTGATATGTTCTATTTTTAAAAATTAACTTCTTCTGTCGATGTGAGAAATTATAAATTTACTTCGGTTGAGTTTTTTTATTTTCATTATAAAATATATTTTTAACGAACAGTGAAAAATATTGCATTTTAAATCAAAACTAAATTCTTTTCAAATTTATTTATATATTTTGGATAACCAATAATTTTTATTAAAGTTAAATTTAACTAATTTTTTATCATTTAATCCAATTTTGATCATTTGAAAAAATTTGACATTGAAATTTGATATAAACACATGTCAATCTTTAGATGGTTTTTATTTTTTAAAAACATGTTCTCTCATTCTGAAAATAGAAATTAATTTTAAAATAACTAGTAAAACATATGTGTTGTTAATTTTGAAAAATATATTCAATATTTGGAATCATAAAGTGAAAATTATGTAAATAATTCCCTTTTATTTTTTGGCATTATGAATAGTAACTTTTTTAATTTCTTAATTTTCCATGGTTAAAGTGTAAATCAGGTAAATTAGAGTATTAAAATATTATAATAATATAAAACCATCCTAAAACATTTAGTAAAACTATTTTATGAGATATTTATGCCCATGAAAACCCTTGGGACAAATTTTTTTTCCTTTGGACGCCACCTGGGTGTGATTATGACACTTATAACTTTTAATTTTTACTAAAGGAAAATATATTATAAACATATATCATATTGTTAAAAAAATTTAATAAAGAATTATATAAATGATATCATAGTCTATAAATATTATTTATAAATCTAGAAATATTAAATAACTAATGGCATTTTATTTATAATTTTTAGACATTAAATAATTAAATTTAGTAATAACACATTGATGATGCAGTGACTCCTTTATTAATGAAGGAATCCAATAAATGATAATATAAATATTAAAATATATATTATTTCATATAATTTATGTCACAAAATATTTTCATAGGATAATATGACATGTTATAATACTATTCAATTTTTTTTTGTTATCTCTATTTTTAAATTTTATTTAAATTCAATGAAATTAATAGTGTAAAATTGAGATAATTTTTGTTTTATACAAAAATTAATTTATTAAATTACTTAAAAAAGTAAAAATATTTTAAAATAAAAAACTTACTATGATAAGGTCTAAGATTTCATTATCTGTACATTTATGGAAATTTTTTTCACATTTATGTAAAATTGATAGCCTTCTAATTATTAAATTCTTGTTACCACTTATAAAATAAATAATAATAAATTATGGTAAATTGAAATGATAAGGTTTAAAATAAAATAAATACATGCATAAAAATTATTTTATGAGAGGATAAATATCTATACCCATCCTATCATTCAGATAATTAAATTTTGAAGGTTTCAGATTAAAGAACAAATTTATATTAATTTAATATCATACGAATTTCCAAGGGTTCCCCTGCCCTATCCTATAAAAAGGTACCCTCCCTTCTATAATACCCCAAAATTAAAATCCTTTTGGTTCAACCAATATCTGCTCAAAATTCATCCAAGAATACCTACCCAAATTCTTTAGGCATCATTTTAAGAGGAACACCCTTCTTAGAGGTGTTAATGTGTTATTAAATGGTGATCATCTGAAGAAGAGGTTTCATTTTTTAAGAGTTTCTATTTAATATTTTCTTCCACATCATTTAAATATTATTATTAAAAGATGAAATTTTATCTCTAGATTCCTAAATATATTGATATATTATTATGATAATATCATCTCCTAAATTAATATATACTTGTATCAAATGGAAATTGAAGGAATCATTCGTGCGTACATGTGAATTATCACCTCCACGAACAAGTTTAGTTCTTTTTCTATTAAAATCTATCAAGATCAGTTATAATGATTGAAATTAAAATAAATATGTGATATCCATGAAATATATATCATTTTAAAAGAATAATATTTAAAATATGTTTTTATTGGACAGAAAAACAATAACATTGTTCGGGCGTACCTATGAACTGTCGCCTCTATGAAGCGATGTGAATCATTTTTATTCACACCATGAACTCTATGATATATATAAGTATAATTAAATGATATTTATAATGATAATAATATTATTATAATCATATAAACAAAACCTAATGATTATATTATTACTATAATGATCAATAAAAAATTAAATTGTTTCTCATGCGTACGTGCGACCTATAGTTTCCATGAGTATAACGTTGTTAATTATTCATAAACATAATTAATGGTTCAGTTTAAAAAGTATTATTATTGTATAAAAGTGATTATTAAATCATGAATAATATCCTGGAGATGATGTAATTACAACCACATGGATTAATGACAACAAACCCATGGTCATTTTGTACTCAAGTAACGAATATCGCCAAAACATCTTAAATGATCATAAATAATTATATAATTATTATAACATGATAATAATTGATATAAAAGAAATAATATAGTTGAAAAATATTTTTTATCTAGTATAAATATATATATATATAATTATTATTCAATAGTAAAATTATTTTATGGGTTCATTCGGACTCACGGTAAGGGACATTGTCCCAATCACCTTTTATAAATTCATATTGTGATTTTTATTGGTCCTTATTTTTGGAAATTTATATTCAAACCCTTTGAATTTTAATTTCACTCAACAATTCTCAGAAGTAATATTCATTATATGATATGTATTAATAAATTACAAAAGAAATGTTTTTTAACATATGCGGTGACAATAACATTTCTGCCGCCATGACCATTATTTGGTATTTTTCTTCCTCCACAAGTCGTAATCTTTTTAAAAGAAAATTAAATACCATTTTTTATTTTTAGGTACTTTTCTTCTTTAAATGGTGTTTGTAATGGATTTATTATATCAATTTATTAAAATAATATATTATTATTACAACATGGAAATGTAATTTTCCCTTTTTATTGTTTTATTTGTTATGATTATGTGATGGTTCCTAAGAATTGATTATGTTTACAAGTGGTTACATGATAAAATGAATGTGTATAAACCTATGATTGATCTCTAATGAATTGGGTAATGAGATATTGTTAAACAATAATGAATCTCTAAAGATATTTAGGCAAAATACGGTGATGGTTATTCCAAATATTGTCATGAAGGTTACTCCCTATGTACCTATGTAACTAAAAAATAAGAATGGTATGGATTAAACAAGTTGAATTTATCATTTTTTATTGATATTTTGTTTTTAGGATTATTATGATTTCATGGGTTTATAAATATCCATGTACTAATGTTTCAGTTCCTTATTTTATAACCCTAACTAAGATTTTTTTTATCATCCCATATTTTTAAAAAGTTTTTCCATAGTATAAGGATTGGTACCATAAAGTACGAAGTAAATAAAATTGTTATCAAGAAAAATAAATCCTGTTTACTTTTAAATGTTTTATATTGTGGAAGAGATGGATACAATAGTAGTGGTATCCACATAGTTTAAATTTTTAGTTATTATGTATTAGTTATTTCCCAATTCTCTAAAATTATTAACTAAAAAAGATACTCAATGAATGTTATTGACTTAACTCAAGATTATTAATTTTTAAGACTGGGGCCTTATATTATTTTTCATCTTATTAGGTAATTTTATGAGTGGTTACATAATATATCATTGATAGGTGTTTATGTGATAAACCGAGGAATTTTGGGTCTTTGATAGCCCCCCCCCCCAATGAATTGGGTTTGATAATCTTCTGCGACTATTCCACTTTTAAGAGAGACTTTTCTAGAAGTTGACCCCACAGGAATTCCATTTATCATAATGTAGAGTATAATGATGTACTAGGATACATTTATATGTTTCATGATTCCATATAAAAGTTTATAATGCGTCTAATGATAGATATTGATATCACATGGCACATGATCATTGATTCTATTGAATATTTCCATTTCCATGTTATTATATATGATAGTACGGTATTGATTTGATGAGTTCTTTGGTGATTCACCCGTGCACATTGATTATGTAATCATAGTGTTATGAAATATTTTCCTCATTGATGACATTTTATTGTGTATGAAATTTCTTACACTTACTGAGAATTTGTTCCCACCCATATTATGATTCCCTTTTACAAGGTTTTAATGAATAATGTAGAATAATCTATGATCATAAAAGATTTCACAAGGATGAGGCTTCTGACCTATTGTGAAATATGAAAAGTTTTGTTAAATGGGATAAATGTTTTTTGGTGACAAAAGAGTTTAAGTTGATATTTGTTTCTTATTTATGATTTTGTAACTATTATATAAAATTGTAAACAAAAAAGTTCAATGAGGTGGTACACGATCCATTTTTTCCACTTGATATTGTAATATTTAGATAACAAAATTGGGTCAAAATTATTGGCATCAAATCCAGAAATTTCATGTTATCAAATTTAGTACAGGAATGGGGAATGTGGGTTGGGGGATATTAATCATTTATCTGAAAAACCCTGTGAAAATATCTCCAAAAAATATACACGTTCTATATTTCTTCTGTTAAAAAACTCCCAACCCTACAATCCTAAAAAATTGATTTAAAAGAGGTTTTTGTAAGAGCAGGTAATTATCATTACCATGTTCTAACAATTTTTTACTTATTGTTTCATGACCATAAATTATTTCAAATAAATTTAAATATAATATCAAAATCTATATGATATACTTATATTTTATTATCTTTATTCAGTATTATTTATCAATGAAATTATCCACTAAATGGGAAAAAACTATTTGTCATGTGTATTTCGGAATAACTCCTCATGAATTAATGAATTTATTTCCATCACCGACTCTCATGGATTGTAATAATGAATAAATTAATTAACCTATATGATACATATGAAATAAAATAGATTTTTTAAATTTAATATATCATATACTTACATACCCTTTCTCCCATTAAAAATGACAACATAAATCATGGATACATAAAACATTCTATCTCCATGAATATATTCCTCTAATGAATAAGAATAATATTTACTAATTTAATATATTTTTTGATATTATGAAACTAAAACGTATAAAAAAGATCCAAAACATCCATGATAAAACAAAAAATATAAAACAAAACAGTTAACACCAAAAACATTGAAAATAAACAAATATTGTTACAAAAATGGAGGTGAAATGTTATATATGTACCATATATGATATTATAAATAATGTAATTGTTTTCTTATAAACATATTACATGTTAAAAAACATTATAAAAGAGGGTAATTTGGGTTTTTGGTAGTTCAATCCACCGTTAAGGGGTTCCTTAACTCAATTTTCATTCTTTGGGTTATACATCTACTTCATCGAGTATGTTATTCAATGATAATGGTTAAAAAGAAATATAATAGTAAAATATTCTATTTTATCATTTTTTTATGTATATTTGTTTCACAAAATAACATTATTGATTAATTAACACTTCAATGATATGATCCTTGTGAAGGATTTCATCTCAATTTCTATTACATTGAAACATATTTGGTTTTGTGAACTTACTTAATTTTATGAGGTGCATATAATATCACACTGAAGTATTTATAATGATTATATATTTCTTCCTAATGATTAAATTTTTAATTCATTGTGTCAATTTTAGTGGGATTTAATTTAAATTTTTCAAAATGGGTAATAATTTTTTTACAATACCGTTCTTCAATGATTTCAAATATTTTTAAATGATGGAATATTATAATATATATTTAATAAATTAATAAATTTTTTTATTTGATGCACATTTTATAAGATTCCTTTTTTATTTATAAATTTCATATCTTTGGATTGAAAATCCAGGGTTGAAATGATTAAAACTTTATCTGATTATATTTCTCTTTTTGATGAGTTATATTTTTCTACAATGTCCGAATTTTTTAAAACTGTTTCAAAAAATTACATTTTATTCACAAGGAACATTTATTAATGAAATTTTTAGAAATAAATTACTATTTAAATAGTATTAATTGATAATTTATTACATTTTAAAAATATTAATCTGTCATATTTTTTACAAAAAATCAATAAAAATATACCTTATTAAGGTATAAAACAGTAAAATAAATTACCACCACTGTAACCATTTTACTATATATATATAACATCATCCAAATGTTTTAAATGTTTTTAAAAATAATTATTTTTGAAAACATAGTTTAATGTTTTTATTCGGTGATATTTTATACTCCAAAAGAAATGAATTTATTACTGTACCAAAAATTCTAATCAATTAATTTTAATATTTTACCACTTATTAATAATTTTTATTAAATTTATCCAGAAATGATCAATTTATTTTATGTATAATTCATTTGATCATAAATTTCATCAAAATATATATTTTATTTATATCATGGATATTTTTATTTCAATAATTAAATAGAATTTCTATATAGATTTTTTTTAAATGGAATTTATTTTATTGACTGTAAAATTTTTAATATTTAACCTCATTCACTCAATACATATATTTTTAACAACAATTATTATTTATGAGTTAAATTTATTATTAAATATATGATGATTGATATGGAAATTAAATGTTAGATGGGACCGAGAATTAAATAATACAATGATGCTTCAAAATGTCTCATGAG
This sequence comes from Viscum album, assembly GCA_963277665.1. Lineage (NCBI taxonomy): Eukaryota > Viridiplantae > Streptophyta > Magnoliopsida > Santalales > Viscaceae > Viscum > Viscum album. Next base: position 522,825,876 of record OY728141.1, read on the forward strand.
ACAAACTAGTTGCCTCAACTTATTAAATTGGGGTTTTTGTATATCTACCCATAGTTTAAATTATATTGGTGCAAGGAATTTGAAGAAAAGATAACATGACATCTAAGATCATGACATATAAAATTATAAATTTAATTTAATGATAATAAAATTAGTATAATTATTATTCAATTGATTATTATATTTATGTTATCCATTTATTCATTTCATGTCCATGTTATTGATTGAATGACATACATTTCCAACTATTTACCTTACCATATGAATTAGTACTTATTAATTCATGATATATTCAACTTCATGTGACCCTTACTAATCATTGGATATCATCTTTATTTTATTTATTTTTTTGAAGACATGATGTTTAAATCATTAAATGACTTCATTGATCCATAAAATTTAATGTCAATATGTTTTTATATTTATTTCCAATGTATAATAGGAATCATGTTTGTATCTAGTTCTTCAAAAATAAGAAACTGGTCGGTCAATAGTGATGTGATCCATTGTATCTTATTTCAATATAATATAGTTTACCAAAAATCATGGCTACTAAACTAAGAATTATTATAGTTGGTATTAGAGAATGTTATATTGAGACTATATGAAATATTTCTAGGAAAACATTGATTTGGGAACATAATCCAATGAAAAACTTCAGAGATATATCTTATTGTAGGATAATATCATATTAGGTAAGGTAATATAGAGATTATTTGGGTTATCAACCAAAAAATCTTAATCAAGATACTACTAGTGGACATAGTTTTCAAACATATTCATTTATGGATAATACCCCTAAAAATAGATGGTTTAATATATCTTATCATCATTCTGGTGTATAGTGAGTGTGCATTTACTATACACTTAGTTTTAAAATCATATGATATATGACTACAATAACTCATATTTTTATTATAAACCACTATGAAGGATTTAAATAGATGATGACCATGAATGGACTAGGTTAAACTCTAAATACATGGAATTTACATGTAATTATTTTTAAATATATACGAATTTTATGAGTTCCCAAAATCTATCAGCATGCGATTTTGAGGCTCGGAGTGCCCGAAATGATATGTCGTTGTTTTGTTAAGCTTATGTTAACGCGTGTAAGAAGTTTTTTGAAAAAGATAAATAAATCTGAAATGGTTACGCAGATTAGAAATGTGAGGGCACCGTTGCACATAGGATGGTGGTTTTACCCTATTTGTGACATAAGATTTGTCAGCGCGGGCCACATGTGAGAAAACCAAAAAAATGAAAGAATCATAAATAAACTAAATAAATAAATTATTTTATTTCCCAAATGCTTATAACACAGAAAGGGTAACTCGGATTAAAAATCTGATACCAACGCATAACTCATGAGGGTATGCTTTCCTTAATAAGATACTAACATTGGCCGGCGCGAGCCACCAAAGAATGTTAGTTTTTGGCCGCAAATAAAATAATTAAGTGAAAAATATTTTATTATAAAATTTATAACTTTTAAACACTAACTCGGATTGAAAATCTGAGAGTACCTTTGGGTTTGTTGGGGCGTGTTTCACCAAGGAAGATCATAACCTCGGCCGGCGTGGGTCGAGGGTGAATGATAATAGTTTTCCAAACTTTTTTGGGTATGTTCAGTAAATGCCTGAGCGGTGTTTTGTAACTTTTGAACTGGTGTTCAGAATTGAAATCTGAGGGAACAGTTGAAGTCACAACACTGGTATTCGCTTAAGGAGACTTTCTCCTCAACGACAGATGGTCGAGGGGGAAAGTTAGTTTTTGGGTTTTTCCTGAACGAATAAAAAAAATAAAAGTGTGTGACACTTTATTTTTATTTTCAACACCCATGTGTGTGTTGGGAGGTGGGGTCAATAGGAACAAAACCTCCTTGTGGATGTTGGAAGTGGGGAACATTAGACCTTAACTTCCCATGAGAGGTTATGGTTGTGGGGACCACCATACCCTAACCTTCCATGAGTGGTTATGGTTATGGGGACCACCGGAGGCCCAAACCTCCCAACTCCGCACTTAATGAGGAAGAAACCTCTAAACTCCCTCATTAATGTGGAGGAGCATCTTGAGCATCCCCCACAATAATTATGCGGACACACCACCATTATTTGCACCAAAATAAATTAATTGGCTTGACCCCATTTTTAAATTAAGTAACAACATAATTAGAATTTAAGGATGATTCAAATAAACGAAATGTCAAAAATTCCATGATAATTACATACCCCACCCCATCTCCTATATATATGGTGCCTGGGAGGTGGTTTTGGGGTGGCTTCACCAAGTGACAGAGCACTGGTAATGTGACGTGAAGCCCAACACATCAGGGATTACACTCTCCAATGAAGAATGCTTCACTAACAAAGAACATCAATGAGGAAAGCCTTCTACTACGAAGAATGACCTCGACTTCAACTTTATTCCTTGGAACTTCCTCCGACATAGGACGTGTTCATCTACAATGAATCGACGTCTGCCTTCTCACGCTAACGTCCACCAACAACGAACAAGGTATGGGGTTTTTTTGATTGATTTTATATTCCCATTATTCTTTCTTGTAAAACAAAGAACACACATCAACTTCTAACTAGTTGATCCACATATGTATTTCTTTTGCAGGTTTTGGGATTAATCTTTATATGAGGGTTTGTTGTGCTACGTTCTTTGTGCTAAATGCTTCCACCCTAAACGTGGACACTGCATCTAAAAAAACATGGCTCGACCCCTCTGTCATTCTTGTTTGTAATATTCTTCATAATGGCGACGAGGTGAAGAGACGAAGAAGGTGACTAAGGCAATAGTTTCACTACCCACAACCTCTACGACCCCCCCCCCCCCCCGCGGCGCTCTGACACCTCGGTCGAACGGGCTCTGCCACCCTGTACTGAATCGTGCCTTCCGCTGGCTTCTAATCCACCAACGCCACGCTACCCACTGGCTGTGCCCTCCACCGGCCGAACTGGGTATATCGTGCCATGACCCGACTGAACTGGCACACAGCCTCCATGCACCCCATGGCTCTGCCTTCAGCATTCTCTGTGCGCCCAGCGCGCCCCACGCTACTACTGGCCGAACTGGTCCCAACCTTATCGGTCATGCCACCCAAGCCATGCCTCTCGCGGCGCCTTGGGTGAGCGGCCTGAGCCGCGCCCCTTATGGAGCCCTGGACGAGCCAGCCTCCCGTGCCCCTCGTGGCACGCCACCCGAACCGGCCCACATCCTCGCGATGCCCTGACCGAGAAAGCCCCTCGTGGAACCCTCCAGACTGATCTGTGCCCTAGTGGTGCCCTCCGGGGAGAGATGTGCCCTCGTGGTGCCCTCCTGGACAAACCACCCTCACGCTGACCCACGACTGGTCTACGCCGTCACGACCGGTCTGTGCTCTCACGGCCCTTCGCGACCCCTCATGGCCTTCTAGGTCGGGCCTAGCAGGCCGGGTCGAACCCAATAGGCTGTCCCACCCAACGGGCCAAGCCAGACCCTACGGTTCAGGCTTGGTTGACCAGAACATGGTCAGCCCATGCTGGGTCGGGCTAGGTGGGGCAGGACTCAGGCCCACTATGACCCCTTTACCTTCCTTGGCCATATCATTGGCACTGGACGTCCGTTTGATGAACCGTCAGTGGCCCTAGTAATATTGGAGCATGAAAGTACCTTTGAGTATACCCCACTAGAGTTTGGGGTATAATTGAAATGCGGTCAGCTTGTATCATGCATAAATCCAACTAGGCCCCTGGGACTAAAAGGCTAATAACTCACAGACCGGCCATCCGATTGACGCGCCGTATATTGCGTTGAAACCCCATTGATGTGGCAGACCTTTGAGATACTTTTTCATGGGAAATCCTGAAAATTGGAGTATTTACTAGTAGCTCATGGATCGGATCCTTCTACGGACAAGCGAGCAGAGTGTGGAGACCTAGTAGCTGGGTGAGACCTGATGATTTCTGACCGTTTGATTCATAGTGACTCTACTATCCCATTGGGAAGAGCCTTGGTGTTGCGACAGACCCACGGTGGATAACCACGCTTGGTGACGCACCAGACCCATGGTAATCGACAGGAGGAGTACCTCAGCATGCTAAGAGAGGGAACATGGTTGGTGACGTGACATAACCATGGTGGGGAACGCCTTGGTGATGCAGCAGAACCACAATACTTGACACGCGGAGTACATCAGTAATAAAAGGTTAGGGGAATCATGCTTGGTGTCACGACAGACCCACTGTACTCGATTGATTAAGAGTTCTCCAACAACCGAGGTTTCGATAATGTGACTGGGGAAGATACTTGATACTAACCCTATAATAAAATCATGGTTGAGCTGAGTTAGTACTTTTATGTTTTGCTTAGGTTTGAGATGGAATACTTGATAACATAGGTATATTTACGGCAATATAACTAAGTAGGGTTATTTATTCAATTGATACTTTTTAGTTTATCCTTGATGGATTTTTTTGATACCTTGAGGGTCTCGGGTTCACTACTATGTATCATTATACTGAGCCCTGCATGGGATATGCCTGCACCTTGTTTTGTTGGATGTAGACGACAGACAACAATGACCGAGGCTAAGAGTACCAGGGCAGGACGGTACAGGGTGGTGGACCATACAGAGAGTCAGTACATGGAGGAGACAGATGTATGCGGAGTGCCGAGGAGGCTATATGTACCTACCCTTTAGGTAGGAACCCCAAAGGATGATCCTATAGCTGTATTCCATTTTCTTCAGTTGTATTGTATTCTGGTTGTACTTGTACATTCCAGTTGGGCTTGTATTCAAGCCCCTTTTTACTTACAGTACTTACTTGTTTACTATACAGTTGAATTGATTTAGTATCTTGTTGTGTGTTTGGTTTCATTTGATTACAGGTTATAAAGGCAATTACATCCCAGTTTTAGGGAATAAGCATTTGGTTCTAGTCTCCAGCCCCTAGCCTATGGAAGGTGGGCTTAGGGTAGTCATGACACGAGCCTCGGGGGACGGGTCGTAAAAAATTGGTATCAGAGGAGTGGGTTCTACCACATAACTTATGACTCTGATCTTTCATTTCTATGAAGTAATATTTTTATGAGTATTGAGTGTGGTTCTCAGTTTAGGGAGTCCAGTGTTGGTGCGGCGACTGACGTATCCATACACCAGGACCCTGACTTCTGATTTCCGACTCACTGCTCGAATACACTAATTACATGTGTGTTTTCAAAAGTTTTCATTATGTCAGCTCAACTAGGGAAACTCACCAGGTATAATCTTTTGACAGGGTTACATCTGTTTCATTCAGAATGACTTCACGCAGACAGCCGGCTTGATTTCCTTGAGTTATACGCACTGATATCCCATCGAACGACGATACGCCATGCAGTGACCTATTACTATATTGGCACATTCGGATGGTGTACCAACAGCACCACCGCCTGTTGGGAATAAGATACCAACTGCCACACTGGATGATGCTGCATGCCGACTGAGCGTGTTGCATGAGTTCCAGAAGTAGAGGCCACTGAGGATTCGAGGCAAGACAGATGCCCACACAGCTAAGGGATAGCTGGCGGCGATTGCTAGAGTTTCCCATCCAATTGAGACACCAGTAGAGAAGACTGAGATATTAGCTTCTAGTCTTATTCAATGAGTGACCATGAGGATGTTATTCTTAGTGATGAGGCTTCAGTATATCGACCGTTGCCCGAGATAGTACCTTCGGGTAGTGTTCCATCTATATCATTACCCGTTGGTTAGAAATTACAACCGACAGTACCTGTAGGGGACACATGTAGGCATAGTGACTTACATGTGTTTAAGCATCAGATACCACTTAGGATCTGAGGTGAGACCGAATCACAGGCGGCTAAGGAAAGGCTCGAGGAGGTGGCTGAGAGTTGTCTAGAACATCTACATCTTCGGTAGGATGACATGTCAGTAGTTGAGTATTCATCGAGGTGTGCCAATATTTCCTTTTACTCAATGAATACAATACGATCAGTGGTTCAGGGATAGAACTTCTAAGAGAGGTGTGTTTTAAGTACATTTGTGCCAACTCTATTCCCCTATGCATTCCTACTTATGTTATGGTGCTAGAGAGAACCTTTGTGGTTGAATGTTCTTTAGCTGAGCGGATATAGTCACTGAATGTTAGCAGTGTGAAAGTAGGAAACTGACATCAGTCCTAGAGACTTGGGCATGTAAAATGTTTCGGTTAGATAATGTGTTAGGGATAGATGAGTCTACAGGGCATCAAACATGGACACGGAGCTAGGGGAGTAGCATGATGTGGTTTTCTTTTCGACATGTTACAACCACCCCCCTTTTTTGTGGTCCCTGCCTGGTTGAGGGAGTTAGAGGACATGGGAAGAGAGTAGTTCCATGTGGTCAAGGAATGTGACCCAAGTTCTCTTGGAATGATTCAAGGTATAATATATGTCTAATTCTAGCTACTGTATCAATAGACATAGGTACCAATCATTCTTTCATTCCATGAATCTGGTCCAGGACCTGGAGTTTCTGGTTAAACCGTTGACTTGAACCTCACGTCTGGAGATACCTTTTGGAGGAGTCTCGATAATCACACATACTAGGATGATGTGATCTGACCCTTGAGGTGAGAGTTTCAGTTGGAACCTCTTGGTTTCAACGTCGAGGCCTTATGAAGTTAGTTTGGGATTGGAAATGACATCCATAGTTCACACTTAGATTGACTGTATTAGGACAAGAGGGTGTGGTTCATCTACAACGTTGGAATGGGGTTTTCCTTGGTCGGCGTAAAAGGTAGACCAGGAAGCACATGATAAACTCATGCATATGAGGGTGTAGTCAATCATTTGTGAGTCGGCCAAACTCACCCTCGTGGCAACAGAAGTTGACTTTGAGATAATCTATACTCCTGGTAAAATGAACATTGTAGCAGATGCACTCAGCATGAGATCTGGCCTGCATCTGCTGTGTGAGGCGACAGAGCAGCTAGCTGGTTTGTAGATATCCATTGTGGTCCGAGAAGGAGTATCTTTTCTTCGATCTCTTACAATCACTCCCCCACTTCTTCAACAATTCAAGGAGACCTAGCCTCAGGATGCGGACTGCATGAAACGACGTGCTCAGATATCCAGAGGACCAACACCTGATTGATTTTCTGATGGTGGGGAGCATTTCATCCTTTTCATAGAACATACCATGGTATAAGTGACACTTCATGATGAAGTGTTGACGGAGTTCCACACATCCTCTCTAGCAGTACATCTAGTAGTGGTAATAATGTACCAGGACCTCCGATGACAACACTAGTGGCCGGGAATAAAGAAATCAGTTTTAGAGTTTTTCTCTGGAAGTCTCACATATCAGTAAGTGAAGGCGGATCATCAGGTACCAACAGGATTGGTTCAGTTTTAGAGGTCGTAGAGTGGAAGTGGGATGAGATATCCATGGACATCGTGACAGGAATTCCACGTACATCCAGGGGCCATGAATCGATTTGGGTGATCGTCGACTGACTCACCATTTCAGCCCACTTCCTAACGATCTAAGAGTATGGTTCAGTAGAGAGCCTGTGACTCCACTAAGTGTAATAAATTGTGCAACGAAATGGAGTAATTTATATGATTGTCTCTGATCATGACACACATTTTACTTCTCGGATATGGAAGGAGTTGCAAGAGTCTTTTAGAACACAACTTCATTTGAGAACCGCCTTCTATCTTTAGAAGGATGGACAGACTGAGCGTACCATGAAGACCCTTGAGGAAATGCTCAATGCTTGTGTATTCGACATCAGTCATATATTGGAGGATCACATTACTTTGGTGTAGTTCACATAAAACAATAGCTATAACCCCACCATTTGAACAAAACCTTTGAGGCATTGTACGAGCGACCTTGCAGGTAACCTTTGTGATGGACTGACCCTGGGGAGTCAGCACTAGTGGGAGAAAAGATGGTACGAGTAACCATAGAGAAGGTTCAGATCATATAAGAGCGGATGATGTCTTATCAACGTAGCCAGAACACATATGCCAACAAGAGATAGAGACATCTGGAGCTCAAGGATGGAGACCACATCTTTCTACGGGTCCAACATCGATGAGGTTTGTAGAGATTGGGTTGAGGAGGCAATTTATCACTAAGGTTCATTGGACCTTTCCAGGTCCTCAGCAGAGTTGGCGAGGTGGACTACCGCTTAGCTATTCTAACTTAGTTGCATTGGGTGCACGACCTCTTCTATGTATCACATCTGAGGAGATACGTGCATGACCCTTCTCACGTCATCGACCACAGAGAACCGGACATCGACGATGTAGAGAATTTTACAGAGGTTCTAGAAGATATTGAGGATAGAAAAGAGCAAGTCCTTCGTGGATGGTCGATATCTCTTGTGCATGTTTTTTGGAAGCACGAGAAGCTCTAGGAAAGAACATGGGTGTGGGAGGCTCAGATTCGTGAACATTACCCCCACTTGTTTCCATAGATTGATTTGTGGAATATGGGGACGTAGAGCCTTGAGGTGGGGAGAATATAAAGAACCATAATTTCCATGTAATTTTTTTAAATATATAAAAATTTTACGAGGCTGCAAAATCTGACGGCGCGTGATCCCGAGGCACGGTGTGCACAGAATGATCTGTCGAAGTTTTGTTAAGATTACGTTAATGTGCATAAGTAGTTTTACTAAAAAGGTGGAATAACACTTAAACAGTTACTCGGATCAGAAATATGAGGGCACTGTTTCACTCGAGATGGTGGGTTTACCCTAGGCGAGACTTATGAATAGTCAGTACGGGCCTCCTGTGTGAAAACCCAAAAATGGAATAATCTTAAATAAAATTATTAAATAAATTATTATTTTTTCAAATGCATATAACTCATAAAATGTAACTCGAATTAAAAATCCGAGACCACCATTGAACTCGTGAGGGCATGCTTTCATTAAGAAGATACTAACATTGGCCGACACGGGCCACTAGAGAATGTTAGTTTTTGGCCGCAATTAAAATAATTAAGTGAAAGTTAATATATTGTAAAACTCATAAATTCTAAAAGGTAACTTAGATTGAAAATCTTAGAGTACTGTTGGGTTCGTTGGGGCATGTTTCACCTAGTCAGAGCCCAACCTCGACTAGCATGGGTCGAGGGTGACTGATAATAATTTCTCGAACATTTTTTCATGTACGTTGAGTAAATGTGTTAGCGGAATTTTGTAACTTTTTAACCGGTGGTCGGAATTGAAATACGAGGGCGCCATTGAACTCGCAGTTCCAATATTCGATTAAGGAGAGTTTCACCTTGATGGCAGATGGTCGAGGGTGAAAGTTAGTTTTTGCGTTTTTCGTGAAAGAATAAAAATAAAAATAAAAGCGTGTGATGATTTATTTTTATTTGCAACACCCATGTGGGTGTTGGGAGGTGCGTTCCACCGAAACTAAACCTCCTTGTGGATGGATGAAGTGGGGACCACCAGACCTTAACCTCTCATATGAGAGGTTATGGTGGTGGTGACCACCAGTCCCTAACCTTCCATGAGAGGTTACAGTGTTGGGGACCACCCGTGGCCAAAACCTACCAACTCCCCTCATAAAATGGGAGAAACTTCTCAAAACCCTCATTAATGTGGAGGAGCCTCTTGAGCTTCCTCCACATTAATTATTCCAACGCACCACCAATATTTATGCCAAAGTAAATTAATTGTCTTGACCCAATTTTTCAATTAAGTAACGACATCGTTGGAATTTTGGACAGTTCTTGATAAATGAACCGTCATAAATTCCATGATTGTTACATACCTCCCCCCTCCCTTATATATATATAATGGGTTGAGGTTTTGGAACGACTTCACCATGCAATGAAGCTTTGGTAAAGTGACGCGATGCCCAACACTTGGAGGATTACGCTCTCCAATGAACAATGCTCCAGTAATGAAAAACGCCGATGAGGAACGCCTTCGACAATGAAGAACAACCTCGACCTCGACATTCTTCCTCATAACTTCCGCTCACATATGACGTCTTCGTCTACAACGAATCGAAGTATGCCTTATCGCGCTCATGTCAACCAACAACGAACAAGGTAGGGGAGTTCTGTGATTGATTTTATATGCCCGTGATTCTTTCCTTCTAAAACAAAGAACACTGATCAACTTATAATTAGTTGATCTGCAAATATTTCTGTTTTCTGGGTCTGGGATTACTATTTGCTGGATGGTTTGTTGCGCTTCGTTTTTGTGAGTCAAATGCTATAACCCTAAACGCAGATGGTGCGGGCCAAACAAACATGGCCCGAACCCTCTATCATTCATATATGTTATGTTCTTTGGAATGGTGATGAGGTGACGAGAAATTGAAGGAAATGAAGGCAAAAGTTGCGCTACCTATGGCTTCGGCATCTGCACCTCCCCCGAAGTGCTCTAGTGCCCCCGCCGAACCGGCTCCACCACCCTGGGATGAACCGTGCCACCCGCTTTCTTACGAGCCTCCCCGGCCAGACCACGGGCCGGCCGTGCCGCTCGCCGGATGAATGGGAATAGCCGTGACATGCCCCGGATGAACCAACCCCAAACCTCCTCACAAACCGCGTGCCACGCAGCTCCACTGTCCCTGCGCCACGCGCACCCTGCAGGTCCTCTGTCTTTATGCCCCACACGCCCCGTGCCTCCGCTGGCCGAACATGCCTTGGCATCTGTGGGGCTGATCCGCCCCATCTGCGGGCCTTGCGGTGCCCTAGATGTGCCGCCCGAGCCACGCCCCTCACGGTGCCCCAACCGAGTTGGCCACTCGCGACACCCTCTGAGCCAAGCCGTGCCCTCATGGTTCCCTCTAGATTGAGTCGTGCCCTCATGGGGACCACTGAGATGAACCACCCTCACACCGAACCAGGACATGTCCGGGCCTTCAAGACCGTTTCGTGCTCTCACGGCCCTTCGTGACCCCTTGCGGCCCGCTGGGCCAGGCCCAATGGGCCGTGTTAAACCCATTGGGATGGCCCACCCAACAGGCCAGGCCAGACGCTATGGGTCCGGTAGGGTCGACCCGGACTGTGTCGACCCATGCTGGGTCGGGTAGGGTAAGACCAGTCCTAGGCCCACTATGTCCCCTTTACCTTCTTTGGCCATATCATTGGCACTGGGCCTCCGTTTGACGAACCCTCAGCAGCCCTAGTAATCTTGGTGCATGACGGCCCCTTTGCCTATATCCCACTAGTGTTTGGGGTATAGTTTAGATACGGTAAGGTTAGATCATGCACAAATCCAATTGGGCCCGAGGTACTAAAAGGATAATAACCCAAAGACCAAGCGTCTGATTGATGTGTCATCTATTGCATTGAGACACAAATGACTTGGCGGACCATTGAGATACTTCCTTGTGGGATTTCATTACAGTTGGAGTATCGACCAACATCTCATGCAGCAGATCCTTTTAGAGACGAGCGAGAAGATTTAGGAGACCTAGTAGCTTGCTGAGAGCTGATGACATGTGACCGTTTGACTCGGAGTGACTATTCTAGCCCAGTGGGGAGTGCCTTGGTGTCATGGAAGACCCACGGTAGAGGAGTGCACTCGGTGACGTGGCAAACCTACAGTACCCGGTAAGAGGAGTATCTCTGCAGGCTATGAGGGGGAGCCTGCTTTGTGGTGTGGCAGTCCCACGGTGGGGGGAAACATGGTGACATAGAAGACCCATGGTATTTAATAGGAGGAGTATCTCAGCAGTGCCAGTTTAGTGGGAAGTGTTCTTGGTGTCACGGCAGGCCCACTGTACTCGATTGAGTATGAGTTCTCCTGCAGCCAAGGTTTCAGTAATGTGATTGGGGAAGTTACTTAATACTACCCCTATAATAAAATCCTGGTTGAGATGTGTCCGTACTTATGTGTTTTCTTCATTTTTGAGATGGATTAACTGATAACTTAGGTATATGTATGGTCATATACTTAAGTAGGGTTATCTGTTGATTTCATACTTTGTGGTTTATCCTTGGTGTATTTTTGTGAGACCTTGAGGGTCTCGGGGTCCCTACTGAGTATCGTTATCTCACCCCTACACAGGCTATGCCTGCACCTTTTTGTGTTGGGTGCAGACGACAGACAATGCTGACTGAGGTTGAGAGTAATAGGACTAGACAGAAACATGTGGTGGACCATACGACGAGTCAGTATAAGGAGGAGACGGACGGACGTGGATTGCTGAGGATGCGATATGTACCTACCTTTCATGTAGGAACCTCGAAGGAGTATCTAATAGCTTTCTACCTTTTTCATCAGTTACATTGTATTCTAGCTGTACTCGTACATTCAAGTGGGGCTTGTATTTTGGCCCCATTTTAATTACATTACTCACTTGTTCACAATACAGTTTACTTGATTCCGTATCTTTCTATGTGTTTGGATGCATGAGATTACAGGTTATAAATGAAATTCCATCCTAGTTTTAGGGAATATGAATTTGGTTCAAGTCGCCAACCCCCAGCCTATGTAGGGTGGGCTTGGGGTAGTCACGACACGTGCCCCAGGGTACGGGTCGTGATAGAAACCATGATGTCTTATATTGAAAAGTATGTGTTATGATTTGTACAACCAAACCATAATTTTTCTGATTCTGTGTTATCCCACTAGGATTATTGTCAACAATACTATAATTTTAGGTCTTTTCAAGGATAAAATAAGAAGGAATCATGTCATCAAGAATGAAATGGATAATGGAATGATTACCGTCATATGAAACCGAATGAAATGGGATTTATTTGGAGGAAGTATGTGATTATGACTTATAATTTATCTAATTATTGGATTTAGATTCTAAAGATGGGTATGGTTATAAATCCGTCCAACAAGATAATAATAGAGGTTCATGAGGACCATGTAGGGAAGAATATTTGGTATCCAACATGACAAGTATCTGGGAAGAAGCACTCAAAACAATGATCATAAGAACAAGAATAATTCCCATTTGATGAAAATAAATCCATGAAGATTGTAATTTCAAAGGAAAATTATGATTTTTATGGAGGAATAAGAATATAAATCTAATGTAATATTAATTCTTTTATGTTATTAAGTGTCGAGAACATGATAATTATCATATTAAATTCACTAATCCAATGGTTAACTCCTAGAACGTGGATGGACCTATCAAATTACAATCATTGCATTGAAAGCATTAAAGTGTTTAAATATTTACAAAATAATGTTTTATGAGAATTATATAAATGTTATTAATGTTATAAGAATCCCAAAACATCTACATATAATTCCATAGTAGTATTTACTTATGTATCTGAAAACAAATGTTGAATGATATGAATAACCATGAAAAGTTACATAGTGGTATGGTTATATTTTTGAAAAAATATTTTTAAAGGAATGATAACCCATAATATGTATAAGATGTGGAGATAAAAATGATTACATGGTATAAATAGTTAATTAAATTGATGAAGTAAACACAATAGCATTGGTTAATGTGAAATTGATTATTGATCTGATGAAAAAGTAATCTATCCCATTTGTGATGTTTTTTATTTTATTTTTAGATTGATTTAGGATAATTTTATATGAATTTATTTGTGTATTATTTATTGGTTTATATTTTACTAATATATTATTTCTTCTTTATGGTGATTTAGGTTATTATTGGGTTTTATGAGAATATAGATCATGGTATTCACATGTTGGATATGTGACAGAATCACATAATTTTTTAGTTTGATGATTAATTTTTGGTCAAATTGTTTGTATTTTTTTGGTTTTTATTTTCTTCATTAATATTTTGGAGGAGTACTAATAAAATATATTTATATATTGTACTAATTTGAACTTTGAGTGTTATTATTGTGGTTTTAGATATTAATTTCATAAATTTATCATTATTAGGAAACTTCTGGAAACCATTTTGGGTTTTAAATTTTTTACAAAAATAATAAATGAATTATCATTATTTTAGAGATCATATGATTCATAAAAATGCAATTTTAGTGCTCCAGAAATGATAATTTCTTGTTTCATATTCATTTATTTAAATAAAAGAGAAACATAAATGTTATTAAAGCACAACCAAAGGATGCAAGTTTTTACTCTAAAATGGAATGAGATCACGTATATAAATTTTATAATGTTATCTATCTTGAAATTGAAATAATAAATCAACATTAGGTAAATTTGTCTTGAAATAAAAAATATGTCATTTTTTCATCATTTAAATTAATTAATGATCTTTTCACCCCTCAACGGTATATATTTTTTTAATCATTATCTTTATCATGACTTTGTTACATGTCACTCTCCATTAGTCATTGGATGTATGTATTTTCCTTTATATATATGTTTTAACATCCCATCAACAATATCCTTATCTATGAAACATATAATTTTTTCTTTCAGGTATCATTTATCCTTCCCACTACTTTCTTTTTAAATAGACTTTACTAACAATCTATACAATGTTTGATTTTAATAAATGTATTTTTAAATGTCAAAAAATTGATGATCGAGATAAAACTATGAGGGAAAATTTTATTTGGTGGGGGTTGGCAATTTACTAACTGAAAATTTAGTTTAAATGAATAATAATATTGAGATCCAAATTAACACACATCAATGAGATTTAATAGAATTCTGATATATTATTAAAAATATTACTATTTAAATTTGAATGTTATAACCAATTCATTGAATGGGAGGTATAAATATGAGTAAAAAATATGAAATATATTTATAATTCCTTTCTATATAAATGTATTAATTCAATCATAGGAAAAAATAAATCAAATTCTAATGAAGAAATTTTATGCCTCAAGAATTCATTTTCTACAAAAATAATTTTATTACATTTTCTGATTAGAAATTATAATTAATTTCATGAAATATTATAATGTTTATATTAAATAATAACTTAATTTATATTCATTATATCAAAATTAACTTAGCGTCAAATTTTTTGTTTTTTGAATCAATTTATTTTTCAATAAATAATGAAAAATATCTATTTTTCCAATAGTCTCATTTATTTTCCATAAATCATGTGAATAAAAAGTCCTATTATATTTTTTATTGGTTCCTTAAGATAAATATGATTTATTTAGTTTATAATAATTTAATTAAGAATATTTAAATTATAAGTATTCTTTATTTTCATATAAGTTAATTTTTATGCTTTAAAATACATTTGTCTAAAAACGTTGTCTGTTTTATATTATGAATTTATATTAAAATTGATTTATTTCTAATTTGTGAATTTAAGTTGTTAAAATTAATTAAAAATCTGTAAGTAGAATGATAAATAGTAGGTAATAATTTGAAACTTATTTTTGGTCACAATGAATCATAAAAACAATAACAATTGGTTAGAACATTTATGGTTAAAATAGGTTTACTAGGGGTTATTCCTAAAATATAATTAATAAAATATTCTAAAAAATTTCTTAAGAACCATTAATTTATGTTATATATACACTATCTCGGAAAAAATATAATATGAGTCATTTTTGATCTTTTTTCCCATGAATGTGACATTGTAATTTTTAGAAACATTAAAAAAGCACAAGTGTGCCACTCACATCAATTATTAAATGTAAACCCCTCCCATAACATCATAAAACATTGTTAACATTTTATCTCATACATTACCAACCAAATTATATAACCAATATAACGTTAAAATTTATTTTGTTAATGGTATTCCCTAATGAGATACCATTGGTTCCTTAATATGAGATCAAAAGGAGGCTTCTCGATGAGAAGGTAATCATCCTAACCATGCTATTTTATAGTTCTTTTTATCACCTTGAATTACATAATAAAAATTAAAATATTGTAAGACCAATATATAATATAAAATAATATTTTATAATGTTTATGGTATAAAATTATCCCTCTTTTTCTCTATCAAAAGTAAAACAAAACCATCACCCCTTTAAATAGTGAACTCTGCCTTGCGAATCGATGTAAGTTATTTTCAGTAACTACAAAAAATGGCTAGACATAATGATAAGAATAATGAATATATATGATAATAATTAAATAATATTTATTTTTAAAATTTAATATATCATCCACTACCTTATGATTTCCTCCATTAAAAAATAATAGCAGTTATCATTCGTATAAATGACATATCGTCTCTACGATGTGAATAGATTCATTTTTCATATACACCATTGAAGAATGATTAAAAAATGTATCTAACGGATAAATATATAATATATAACATTAATATTTTTTAATTAAGTGAACTATTATCTATACATATGAAATAAAGCATCCTTGATAACACATAAATTGTATGACTAAACAATTAACACCCGAAACAAAGGCAATAATGAAATATTTTTCAAAAACTAGTGATAAGAAGTTATAAGTGTGTTATAAGATTATGAATATGAATATAACAATGTTATAAATTAATTAAATGTTTAAAATAATTATAATTTAGTGTAAATCAGGTACAATTTGGTGGAATCATGAGGTAAGAGGGTTCTTAACTCAATATCCATTAATTTGGTTATACATCTACTTCATTGATTTGTTATGATATAATTATGAGTGAAATTATCCCTAATTATATTATTTATTATTTACACATATTTTATAATTATTTTAATTTGGTAAACATAATAACACATTTATTAAATATCTTATCAATGATATGATATACGTAAGAGATTTCATCCTAATTTACACTCCATTATGAATGATTTTGTATTATTCACCTAATTACTTATTTGTGGAATATATTTTACAACTTTTAGAAATTTAATATGAAAAACTAAAAATACATGATGATAAATGTTTCAACTAAATTTTATAATTTCTAGGGGTTATAATTTAAATGTAACCAACGAGGTAAGAATTTATTATACAATCTAATTATTCATCGATTGAATATATTTTTCATTATAGGGATATAATAATCTATCGATTATAAACATCATCTATTTTCATATCCAATGAATATTTATAGTGATTTATTTTTTCCATACAACTTTTAATCTCTTTCCTCTAAAATAAAGAATGAAAATTTTAAAAATATTAATATGTATTATTTCAATTTTTGAGAGGGTATATCATTCTTCAATGTACATATTTTTTAAAATCAAATTAAAAAATTTATTTTTATTTAATAAAAACGTGTATTATGAAAATTGTATGTTATATTTGAATTTTTACAAGTTTTTAAGGAATATTAATAAGCTTTTCGAAAGGGTTCATTTTTATGATTCATTAAAATAAAATAGAATGGAATGTTTCTTTTTATCATATACAACATTACTGATCTTTCTCACCGCCATACCATTTTATGTAATTTAGTTTCCTCTACATGTTTTGAATGATTTTACAGATTTTTTTTTATAAAAACTAATTTTAATGTATCACATACATTTTATTTTATGCTTAGAAATATATGAATTTATTATTAATCCAATATTCGTAATGAATTAATGGTTATCATTTATCTCTAATTAAATTTATGGTCATTAACATCTTCAGGAAATATTAACTTTATTGTGATCATTATTAATTGAAAATATCTATTCTATCAAATATCAATATTCATTGACTCATTGATATTATTATTTACAAAAATGTATGCTATTTCTATATATGGTGATTTGAAATGAATATTATGAATGTGGAAATCATAATATTCCATATTTTTTAATAAATATAAAGATTTTTTTATAAGTAATATTATTTATAAATTAAATTTATTAATAAATATATTAAAATGAATTATAAAAGTATTGATTTTTTGGGATCCAAATTATATTTCCACTTGATTCATCAATAGGTCTCATGAGACAAAATAGTTATATGGCCTCGTTTAATTTGTTTTTGTTGTATACCTACCTATAGTTTAAACTAATGATTTTTAAGGCATTGGACGTAATGATATCATGATGTATGAGATAATGATGTCCAATATTAGTAATTTACTTCCTTGAAAATTTATTTATTATGATTATCCATGATATCATTTCATTCATATTATCCATTTATGTATATTTTAATTATGTTATTGATAAAATAGATTTTTTCAGCTATTTACCGTTTCATATTGATTATACATTAGTTTCTATTGATATATGCCACTATATGTAAACCTTTTTCATCATTTTATGCCTCCCTTATTTTTTTCCATTACCATGATATTAAGAATTAATATTTGAATTATTTCATGGATTCAAAATATTTATATTCACTATATTATTTTTATTTTCAAGGTAAATTGTTTTGAATATTTGTATTATGTTCATAAAAACTAATAATGTATTCCATCTTCGTTGATGTGATACATTGTATATAATTACAATGTAATAATTTAGAAACTGACACTAGATTACAAGAGTTGAGTTTTTTATATGATTCTGTCATGGTTAGAAATCCCTCCCTACAAGACCCTGTGACTTATTTGAAAATATATTTATTTATTTATCAAAAAATCCTCTAAACATGTGAATCAGTTTCCCACTATTCTAATTTCATCTAGTTTAAGGAATCATAATATATCATTTGTTATTTCAATTATATTCAACATGGTAATTTTTTTGTTGAGGATATTTCTTTAAGGTAAGTATTTTAAGATCCTATCACCCCATATTACTCTTCATTATCCTGGTCATTTCTATCACAATGATGGTCATGCTGACCATGCATTTAGTGCCTCTCTATTTGGACATTTATTTTATCCATTTTATGATTCTCCTGGTATGCTATGGTTATCTAACCCACTTGAATGATGTATTAACACAATTTCTAGTTGAATCAAAAACATAATTTTTGTGGCTCCACACAAGATCTTTAATTATAGAATAATGAGTTCTTACATATCCAATGTATATTCTAAATAATAAATATGTGGTATAAAATTTCATAGTTTATTAGGATGGATTCCATTATTAATATAAAATATTTTCCTTCAACAAATATTTTATTTACAATAATAATGTGTTCAAGAGTTGTTTTTAAGTAATGTATCTCCACAAAATGTTTTAATAATGTCTAACAAAGGATTTTATTGATTGAATTAAAATAAATTTCATAGAGTAATTTATTAAGAATAATAATAAATGAAAATCATGACATTATCAATAATTCTAATGAATTGACCCATGTTTGTAGATTTTTAATTATGTTTCCCTTTATAAGGTTGTACTTGAATTGTCATAGTTTTTATTGATTAAAAGCCATTATTTTATTTATACATGTGGTATTGGAGAAGAGTTAATATGTTTAAAATATAAATTCCATATTAATTATTATTTGATAAATTATTTAGTCTTTTTGAACCATTTATGTGACACCGTTAAATTATTTATTTTTCAGAAGATCTTTTTATTTATAAAGTATCATGTATGAAAGTTAACTGGTAAAGGATGAAATTTTTATATTATTGGTTTTATTATATAAGGTCTTGTTTCTATAAAGTGTGATTATTTGTGAATATATATTAATGATTGTCTCATATGATATTATATTGTTATGTTTTTTTTATTTTTTGATCACTTCTATTTAAATACCATTGGAATCCATATGCAGGTAGAAGGGAAATATAAGGATGAGTACTACACTAATTGATGATTCTTCCATATTTATCAGCCCTATGTCAGGAATATTCTGGGATTAAACATATTTCTTGTTAATTAGGATAGTTGTGGTAAAAAGAAGTATTTAAGTATTTAAATTTAACTACGATTGACAATTATATTGATTATGATATGGTTTTTTCCAAGATTATATTCCTATTTCCATGGAGTTACCATGATGGTTGTGATTTGTTTACACCATTATAGCCATATTATGATTATTCTATTGTAAATGATTTACATTTATTTAATCATCATTATTAGAGTTCTTATTGTTATAAATTGTTAATTATTTTTTTTATAATTTATTGTTTTTTTCATTATGATCTTAATTGGGAGTTTTTTCTCCTTTTTAAAAATGGTCACTTCAAAAATAGAAATTATTTATTTTGATACAAAACATATCAATTATTATTCTACTCATAACCTATATATAAACATTATTTTTTAAATCATATTTATATGTCATAATTGATTTCCTTATTAAATATAAAAGGATTAATAATGATAGATAAATTTTAAAAATTTATTTATTCATGGAAATTTTAATAGAGTGGTATTGAAATAGTATTGGTCTTCTATTCATAAAAGGAATATTTTTCTACGATATTGAAAAAATCTTTAAATATGTTAAAAACACATTTAAGGGAGGATATTTATCATGTTGGATCTCATTTCTTAATTTACTTGAAACATAATTCTTAATTTTACCACTGTATTTAAAACTAGATTAAAATATATTTACATTAAAAGTATTATCAGGGGGAGTTGATAGGATACCTACTGTGAATTATTTTACATTGTCAAACATTACAGGATTAGTTCAGACACTGCATATATGTCATGGGTGTGCTTAACATGGTTCAAGTGGTTTATAGGTAATTGGTAAAGATTTTTACGCGTAATATGGTGGTGATGTTTAAGGGTATATTGGGTATTTTTTTTAATTTTAGTATTTTTTTCTTTTTTTGTGGTCATTAAAATCAACCATTAATTATTTCAGTTCTCTTTTTCTCTAATTGATCCTATATTTTCTCTTGTATAAAATTATAACTATAGTGATGTTAGGATATTTTTGGTAATGTTTATTGTTTTTTATAATTAACTGTAATAAATGTATACATTGGTGTTATTTTATTAGCACTATATTTTTAGTAAACCATCTGAAATCATTAACACCTGAATATTTTTCAACATTTTAGTGGAATTTTATGTTTTATCATCACATATTAATTATGAATAGTAGTTTTTTAAAAAAACCTCTAATATAGTACACACAATAGATCGACACCCCTTATTTATTCCTAATATCATTTGAAATTCCCTAACCCTATCAAAATGTCTACTCACATTCAGTGGATTTTCCCTTTAGAGAATTCCCCATTATGGACATTCTTGCATAAAATACATCCTCACTAAGATACTGTAGATACTCTTACACCCCATGGAATAATCCTCTTGTGACCCTCTAGTTATTGATCCTTGAATGACATTGTCAAAGAGTGACTCCAATGACATCTACATTTTTAACATCATCCACTAATGACAAACATCTAAAGAAGAAATCCATTATCATAAAAAGAATTATTTATGCAAAAACAACGATATTTAATTATATATACATATAAGAGAAAGATTTATGCATAATCATTATTTTATTTAGTGTACATAGATTAAAATAGTTATACTACCTATTATTTTTATTTTTCTAAATAATTCAAATTATTTATGATAGCTATTTTATAATATAAACTCTATTTTTGATAATCAAATAATTTAATTTTTAATTAGTTTCTAAAGATATAATGTCATAAAATTGTTATGAAATAAAGGAATAACCAATATTATGCCCAAAATTAGTGTTTTTATTTATATAATAGGGCATTAATTTTAGTGTTACGTTAGATAAAATTGGAGTTCAACATTTTGTTTTGTAACAACCAACATCATAGAATGAAAATGAACATGATTAAAAATAAATAGTGAATTTTATTTTTTATGATATATTAATAGAATTTATACCCTAATAATTAACTACATTAACATTTTTTTATAATATATTTGGGGAAATAATTATTTTTCCATTGTAACTAGTTGGAATATTTATGTATATTTTAAAAAAAATTACATATGTGGATAAGTATTTTAAATATATTTCAAATTTTAAATATATATTTTAACTAAATTTTAGAGATAACATAATCAATAAATCTAAAATTTTAAATTTCATATTAAAAAAACCACATATGGTTGAATAACATATTCATAGGCACACCAATCAAGACATGTAAATGAAACATTCATATTTACCCAATGGAGAGAAAATTAAATTTTTTTTATTCTTAATAAGGTTTTGTGTGTATATGCATGTATATGTTTTTTATCTTCACTCATATAATGGGGACTTCTTAAATAAACGTATTTTAAAAGTCGTAATTTTGTATTAACATTTAAAATTTATAGTGGAATGATCTTTAACGATTTATGTTATTTTGGTATAAAAATATCTTGCCACATTATCTTTATTATCTCTATCCTAGATAAAAAAAATAAACAAACATAAAATAAATATTGTATTTGAGGGACTAAAATATAATTTATTCTTAATCACATTATCCTGATGATAAATATATATTAATACATAATGAAACTTTATGTGCTTTTCCTGGCTTAGAATTTATAGATTATTTCAGATTCGATGACATTAGAGATCTAGATTTATATTTTCCCTTCATGTTAATTTTAAAAAAATCATTTTAGTAGTTATTTTATATAAAAATCAATTTTTATGTTCAATGTTCCTTAAATTAAAATATACATATTTTATATCATAATTAGATCTTTTTATTCTTTAGTCAAATATTACAATTCCATTTTTTCATTTTAATATTTTTTTGTTCTATAAATTTTTTATATAATTCATTACATGACATTAATTAATTAACTAGAATTATATTTTATTCCAATATTTATAAATATCACAATAAATGATGAAAATTTTATTAATATAGCCTAAAGTATATCATAATATATTAATGGTTTAGAGGAGTTATAGAAGTTTAAATTATAAATTGATCCATATTTGGAAGAATAAAACTTCTAATGTCTTAATTATATTTTCAGACAATGGTTGAAAATGACCAATGTTTATGGGAACAATATATTGAGTCAATTTACAACTGGATTTTTGAGAATGATTTAGAATTGAAAACTAGACATAGAAAAAATTCCAATATATAACCATCATCAAATTAAACAACATCTTTCCTTGTTATTGTAGAATGATATTCAAAATATTATTAAAAATGTTTTACACATTGGAAAGAAATATGTTCATTGTATCTTATCAATGGAAACACCTTCCATTATTTTAGACATTAATATTTTTTAGAATGTAACAGAGAAATCAAATTAATTTTTTAAATTACTAGAAATGGAAATAGGGAGTTTTAACAATAATATATCGAATATACAAAATTTTCCTTTAGAATAAATTTTAACCATATCATGCTCACATGTGGGATTACATATAAATTAATTTTCATCATATTGGATTTTCAATAGTCTTAGTTTTTTCAGGATAATATCAGAAAATAATTTTATGAGATAAGGGAATTTTTTACAAATCATAGAATCAATTATTACAATATTTAAGCATGTAAGAAGGTCACCATGTTATTTTCTAGAGATTATGAAGCATGAAAAACTTTGGACTAGTTACATATAAATTTACAATTAGATCACATCAATATGAATATGATATTGGATACTAATGGATTAAATCATTTTTGGTCTCTGATTACTACTTAGGGTATATGGATGGTTAATTCAATTCCTAATATTCTACTATCAAGGATATGTAAGGATCAAATTTCATCCATTATTATGACGATTATTATAGGAATTAAAATTATTATAAATAACATTGATAAATACATTGATCCTATTTTAAAATAATTTAAAGAGTTATATAATAATAGAGAATATTAACTAGATGAATAAATAATGAAAATTGTTAAAATGTGGGATACTAAAATGTGGATGATTATTGATTTTCCTTGATTGGGAAATAGAAATAGTTAATGAATATACACCTTTCAAGAAATTCATGTTTTTGAAATTGAATTAAATTAATGAAAATTACTATATAGCATAATGCGGTGTTTCATGTTCCATCATAGTTTCATGGATGTATCTAATAAATATTAACTCAAAATGAGATGATATATCTCCCAAAATTGTTCCATCATATTTTCGAAAAATTAGAGGTGATCTGTCCCAAAATTGCCTTTTGGTTTTAAAAGATTGTAACAATTATCAAATATTGATGCAAAATATTGGAAAAGAGTATTAGTTAAATTTTTTTGGGAAAAGAGTTTATCAAATATTAGTGAAAAAATATTTGAAAAGAGTATAAAATTTTGGTGAAAAATATTAGAAAATATTGTAACAATTATCATAATTTCATTTTCCATCATAGTAAACAATAATCATAGTTTCATGTTCCATTATATTCACAAAATGAGATGAGATCAGTCCCAAAATAATCTTCATGTTTTAAAACATTGTAACACTTATCAAATATTGGTGAAAAATATTGGAAAAGTGTATTAGTTAATAATTTTTGGGAAAAGAGTTTAAAACTTATCATATAAGGGTGTTAACAACAATGATAGAATTATAGTATTTTTTCAAGATGATATATTGGGGATTTCAAATATTACCTCACAAACATGATGTTATGAACATCGAAAAGAATGTTTATAATAATTTGGTTTTTACAATATCAAAAGAGCATATAGAATCAAAATATAATCATAGATGTCATATGGCCATAGATGAATTTAATATAAAGAGTGATCTAATGGAAAATGATAATGGAAACTATCCTGTAGTGTATTTTTTGTTAAAAAGTTATGAAAATGATGTTTTCCATCGAATAGTATAAAATCTGAATGTACCTGAATGATATTTAAGTAACATACAAGATGTGTTAACTTGAAACAATATATGTTATATGGACGTACACTCCACTATTTAATTATTATTATGGATCAATTAATACCATTAGCATTGCATACATTGTTACCCAATAAAA
Organism: Viscum album; assembly: GCA_963277665.1. Lineage (NCBI taxonomy): Eukaryota > Viridiplantae > Streptophyta > Magnoliopsida > Santalales > Viscaceae > Viscum > Viscum album. Next base: position 522,850,535 of record OY728141.1, read on the forward strand.
TAATAGTTGTTTTCGTTGAGTTTGGTGTATTCATCAAATAAATTTTTTAGAAACATTTAAACCCAATTGATCTTTATAAAAAAAGAAATATTTTTAATGAATCTTTTCTATTTAGTGGATATATTTCTCGTATAATTTTTTACTGTAACAAGTCATCTTATTTTTCATTTTATTAGGTAAGTTAATGTAGCAGGGCCAATACATTATCAGTGGACGTAACCTAGAAATAATTATTATTATCATAGTTTTTTATAAATATTTTTAAAAAAATTTCAAACTCGTTATATATTTTACTTATTCTTCAATGTAATTTTTTTAATTAATTGTCTTGGTCATTTTAGCTCTTTTATGAGAGACATATTTCAACTAGAAGGCTCTATTTTGGTAGGATATAGAATCAGGTCTCAAATTTTTTCATGGTATTTAGATTATATTGAGACATTATTTAGTCATGTTAGACATATTGATTGAAATTATTGTGAAATTTTATACTAAAGTAAATCAACAAGACTTCTAATGTTTCATTGTTAATATAGAAAAATAACATAAGTTTTGTTTATACAAAAAGAGTATATACAAGTACATAGATATGTGATACTAAATATTCATATTGTGAATAATTTTATAGATTAATTAAAGGCAAAAAAAGTATATGATTTCCATGATTAGAATTAAATGTTAAATAAATAAGGAAATCCATTAACCCAAAATTATATAATGGTTTTCACATTAGGTAATAGCATAATAATTTTCATAATCATAAAATATTGATATAATTATATTTTATAACAAATATGTTTTATATTTATACATTTAGTTGATGAATATTGATAATTGAGAAAGAGTTTTATATGATTTGATATATATGTCTCTTGGAAATTTGATGAAGTGTAGGAGATTCGAAGCTTATAATATTAATGGCTTTATGTTTTGTACACATATTCATGATGATGTTCTGAAAATGCATAATAGTGGAATATTAAAAAAAATCTGAAAAATGGGATATTATTTGAAGTGAATTGAAATTATTTAATAATGCTATCTTTTTATTTTTTTGTTATTGAAAATCGTGTGGGTCATTATTTATAGGGGCATGAGGAATGATTTATTACAATTTAATTCTGTTAACATATAATGGTGGACTGATAGTTATGACCAGGAAGATAATTATTCAAATATTAATCTACACAGGATAAATTGGTATATTTTGCATAGGACGATGTCAATGAAGGATGAATTGTTATATTTTATTTTAATATAAGATAATTTTAGGATTTGGGTGATGATTTGAAACATTGTTCTAGGAAATTGAACCTCATCAACAACAAGAGATTGATTTATCTATCAATGATAATATTTAATGAATTAATCATTTAATAGATATTGAAGATCAAGTGATAATGTTAATAGTAGATGATAAAAATTATATTTCTAATGATGAATTAATTTATTATATGTTATTTATCATAACATTATTTATTATTTGATTTAGAATAAATATGTTTAATTAAACTTTGTGCAATCTATTATAGTCATGTTCTTATTTTATATTAAATTTATTATTTTAACCTATTTTTTATTCTTTTTATACATTGGAATGCTGACAATGAAATTATATAAACATTATATATATCCATACACAAATCCTATGAAGTGAGATAAACCTTCTTATATGATATATCCTACATAATTTATACTCCTATTTTTTGTTTTCTAAAAAATCAAACATTTTTACCATATGATATGCTCCCATACACATTATATATTCTCCTAACTTCATGTTCAGTAACATATAGAATGGGAATACTAGAGGGATTAGATAGAGAAACAAAGGAGAGATTATTTATAGAGTCTAGGGTGTCAAAATTACCAACGCATGAGTATTGGAGAGTAAATATTATAGGTATATAATTGATAATGTGTAAAAAAATTAATTACATCTATATAATAATTTTATAACATATTTATTTAATGCATTCATATAATAAAATGATTGCAATGAACTTGAATACATCATATTTTTGGTGTTAATAAATTTTATTTTTGTTTTTTGGGCATGATTGGAGTGCCTATTGATGGTGCCAATGGAATAAATGGTTAGATTATGGTCAATGTAACATACAAGATAATATACTTTACTATCACTCCACTTTACTGGATGTATATTTCTAAAAATTTGAAGAATGATATTTTTTGATAAATAATTGAATGTGTTTCAAAATTAAAATTCTTAGTTTTTATCTAATATTCATATAAAATTCTAGTCGATTAGTTTTTCATATTTAATATGTAAATTATTTTAAATTAGTTTGTACATGACATGGTTTTGTGAAAATAGGCACTTAAATTTTTGGGTACAACTAGAGATATATTATGTATAGGTTAATGTGTGAGTTTAATAAATTCTCATTGAGTGTCATTCAAATATATGTTAAGGTAATTAAATATATACAATATGATCAATGGAATTTCTTTCTGGATATGTTTTTTGTAATGAAAATATGTTCTTTAATAGTTTTTTTTATCAAATTGATCTTAATTTATTAGAAATAATATTTTTTATTAATATTATCATTTTTTCTTATAAATATTTTTGAAAATAATCATTAAATATTAAGAAAAAAGAAATCCAACACATGATTGGTTCTAAATTATTTTCATGAAGATCAATAAATAACATAATCTTATTGATATTTATTAAATATACTTTCCCTTCCTTTTAAGTTTTAAAATTTATGTAGTTTCAAAAAATTTCTTCAATGATATAGGGTAGAGAATATGGTCATGATGTCGGTAAAAATGAGTGGTTGTCCTATGTGAAATACAAATATGATGCCAATTATGTAAATAATCATGCTGAAGATATTGGTGTAAAAAATAAACAATATAAATTCTTTTATTAATAAATATGTTTTATTAAAAAATGTTTTATTTTTTCTAAAATGATTAAGGAGGTGTAGGATGAAAATCCCTTGGTGTCACTATTATATTACCATATTGATTCTTTTACAGAATTTTTTGGAAATGTGCATGTGATTTGGGTACCAAATTGACTTGGGATTCTCTACAAAAACATCTAAATGAACCTATTTACTACTATACCAAGAGAATTTCCTAATCCCCAAAAGATAGAGACTATAATATAGGCCTAAAAACCCCATAGGCAATGATTTCTCCATCCTAAAGTAATACACATTTCATATATTTATATATAAAGAATGAAATATTGGATGATGACTAAATAAATACATGCCATAACAAAAGTGGTGACAAAAGTAATGATAAAAATCAAAATCATTAAAATAAAACTATATGGTATAAGACTGACATCCTACGGTCAACTAAAATGAGAAAATATATACTCCATGTGATATGTGGGTCACATCCCATAATCTCACAAACAACTACTCTTACAAAGATGGAACAAAACACCCTACCTCACTATATAACCTTGAAATTTCTTATATCAAAATACAATACAAGGTTTACATGTCATCTAAGTGGCATGGTGGGGGTGAGATAAAAATATCAGTAGGATCCCATCCAGGTGTTTAATATCAAGTCTCTAAAAGGGAATACTAATGTTATAATTTTTTTGGAAATCAATTAATAATAAGTAGTTTAATAGTTTAATATAAATATCATGGAAAATGGTACACATTTTTGTTGAGTTAAAAAATCAATCCATGTAAAATTGATTCAATGAATAATTTCCCTAAACTAGTTACATGTTTCAACATTAGAAATATCCAATCCAAATTGAATAAATATAATTAACAATGGTAAAAAACACCATGTAAAACTCATGGTTAGGATATCTAAGCCACTCGTATAAAAATTATGTCTAGTAAACACTGAAATACCCTTGAAACCATGAATTAGGGACTATGGAATAGAATAATACCTTAGAAAGAGAACCCTTATACCATGTCAATCAAGTAAATGATTCGAATGTAACTCATTCTCCAAATAGAAGAACACCACTAAAAGTGAACCACCTTATAATAGAAAATTATGACCCTAACACCACACCTTCCCCCTAAGTACCCAATGCTACCATTCGATGAATTCTTCAAATAATTTCAAATGGATAAAAAATCTTATAATAAAATTTCAATAACCTTTTTCCCAAGAAATCCTTAATTGAAAATCAATTTCAAAATCCATTTTACACATATATTAAAATCACAATTCATTTACCAAAATGATTGAAAAAACATCATTTCTCAAAAAAAAATGCAGATAAAAAAATAAATTCTAAATAATTTATTATATAATTTATAAACCTATAATTTTTTCGTCAAAATAAGAGAGAGATAAAACCACCTACCTCAATCTCAGGTCACACAACAATTGTGAAATGATCCAAACACTATTTGAATTGAAAAAAAATTCCCATTACAACACCACATGCCACACAATATCAAAATAAAGGACCTCCCTATAGAAGATAATCAAACAAAATAAATTTAAGTGACTAAAAAAGAGTCATGAATTGATCAACAATACAATAAATTAAATCAAATTCCATTTCCCAAGACAATGAAATACAATGAATAACAAATGGGAATAAAACACTCACCATAGGAAGAGTAATGATACATAAAAAAGATATAATAAATATATAGAGCAACCCATAATGAAATAAACTACCCAAAATTACATGGGAGAAACCAAGGTATGGGGTGTAGAGGAGGAAATTAAATGAATTAGGATTCAAGATTGTATCACATAAAAACCTATAGGTCACAAATGATTCACATTCTGTATCCCCAATTCATGGTGAAAATCCCATAAATTTCATGTAGGATGAAAAAGGAATCACCTTGAGTTTAAAAAATCAAGACCAACAAAATTCAACGAACGAACAAGATTCAGTGATTGAACCATTTTCATTCTCCAAATATAGTTTTTTGGAATTTTCTTATATACATATACACTTTACTAATAATATTCATGGTTTGAATGTGACATGAAGGCATCACCAAATCTAGGTTGTACCAAAATCTAAAAAATGACCCCATGAACTCCGAACCTCTGGAAAATATCATTTTACATTAAAATATAGTTTATTTTTTTATTAAGAAGTTACAATATCTCAAAAATATGATATTTCATCCCATAGAATTTGTGTGGATGAATTATTCGTTAGAAATAGGTTCGTGAAATATTCCCTCATTAATGATAAATTATAAAAGGGATCATTAGAATATGATCTATAAAACTAAAAAATATTTTCCAGTAGAATAGACTCTGCCTGAAATTCTTCAATATGAGAATCAATGATTTAAACTGGCTTATCCACAATATTAACAGCAGGCTCCAACTCAATCTCTTCACAACTCATAACATGAGAAAGATTATTATGGAACATCATGAGATGATGTATGCGAAAAAAGTCTTCTATATCAGTCAACTAACCCATAAGTTCGAACTAATAAAAAACAATACCAAGCCCCTCAATGACCTAAAATGAGTGAACATATCTTGAAGATAAATCCCCTATTCCTGATGTTAGTGGTGACCTAACCATGGAGATCACTCAAGAAAACAATTAAACCATGGGAAAACACCATATAACAGAATTGATGATCCACATACTATTTATTCGAACAATGATTTATACCCCAACATCTACAAATATTTTCAATACATTATAAAATATAATATATGAGACTAGGTCCAACAGGATATGATTCACCCACATTTTCCAACAAATAGTTGGCCTTCATGGGTGACCATACAAATCCTTGAAAGGTTCCATTCTAATTGAATAGTTGTAACTATTGTTACAAGAATGTTTGACTTATTCTTGTTGGATGTACAAAAATCCACTATTATTCAGGAAACATACATAGAGAATATCATAAAAAATATAAATATAACTCCCTATCCAACTATCTGTACATGGATGATAAGCTATTATGGACCATATATAAGTGCCCATCACCTCTTGAATACTAATGATGAAACTGAAAATAAATGAGGTAATCCAATTCAAAACAATTTATTAGGTAACCCCATGGCACATCAAAATCTTCTTAACATATAGATTACATTTGTATTCAACTTTCATGATGTCCCTAATTATGTTGAAGTGATCTATATTTATCAACCAATTAACCACCTGATAAATAAAATTACTTCCTTGGGGTATCAATGGTAATCTATAATATATGTCCATAGACACCTCATTACACTTATGAACTTTCACTATAAGATGTAAGAGAATAACAAAAGGCTTCAGGTTCTTTATATTTATCTTCAAGTTGGTTTAATATTGGTACACATAATCAAGGATATCAAAAATACCACCCAGCCAAAGAAAATAACATATTATATTCTAATAAATATTCTTTTTTTATGGTTAGTAAATGATAAATAAATATTAAAATCATACAACAAATGAACTTCTCATGGATTATGGAACAAATCAATGTTCCCTGAAGTAGAGAAAACCATCAGGAGGGAGGGAAAAACTAGAAATTGTCTCCCCACAATAAATGGTTTCCTTGATTTCTCTTGACTCATAATATTTCTCTCAATCCTATATAATAGACTATAGGAGATATGATGATATTTAAACATCAGTCAAAACCATATAAGAACCATCCTTTTAATCATCCAAATGCAACCATGAAAAATTCCGATTATGTTCCACTTCTCATTGGATTCCAAAATAATATGTTGTGGGAATTTCTAAATGATAAAATATTCAAAGACTATCACCTTCCCTAGGATTTGGGAAATGTAAATTTCAATCATTATTAGGTAATACAACAACCATCTATTTCTGATAATCATGAACTTTCATGATTATATATAGCACACACATTTATTATTAAGAAATACAATGAAACAATCCCAACAAATAGTTCCACCAACATTTGAGTGCATGTATAACTATTTGAGGTTCTAAATCATGAGTTGGATAGCTATTTTCATGTAGCTGATATATATTAAAACCACACTTCACAATTTGACCATCTATTCATAAGAACACAACCCAAACATGCACTAGAAGCATCATAGTATATTGTACACAACATACATGGAATAGGTAAGATTAAAATGGTAGTTTATGTTAGAGTCCATTTGAAATCATAAAAATAGGTTTAACATTGTGCATCCCAAGTAAACATCAAAAAATTCATGATAAGTGTGGTAATAGGTGATACTAACTCTGAGAAATAATTGACATACTATTCATAGTATATTTCAAAGCATTAGAAGCTCTATATCATGATGAATTTTTGTGGATCATACCATGAAAATATAGCCTACTCCATATAAGTATCGACTAAAAGGAACACTCATAAATCATATACCCAAATAACATTAATATATGTATATAGAAACTATATTTCAAAAGACGTCAATAAATCCATTTACCCCACTGGATTTTTAAAATTACATTTATATAGTGCTCAAGATATTGTCAAAACACGATTAAACAAATATATCATTAGAAAATATTATGATGATAGTGTTTGATACATATGGAATATAATGTCAATCAAATAAATTTAATCTACATGAGTATTATTCAATTCAAAAGGTATCATGTGAAATTCACATTGGCTATTCCTACTATTGAATGAGATCTATAGAATACTAGAATCCAAAAATAGAAGCCAATGATTAGATAATAAATTATAGATAGTTTGAAAAACTCTTCACCCATTTTAACTGATCAATAAAATCATCCATATAGGGAAACATGTACTTATTATAAATATTTTCATCTTTAAGCACTTGATAGTTAACACACAATTGAACTGACCTTTCATTATTTTTAACAATGATAATTGCGGTATCCCACATTTAAATGATTGGATGTAAAAAACATTCTCTATAAGGCCCCGGCCTTAATCGTTACTTAATATTGAATTAAATGAATTATTCACATTGAGGATCTTTTCATGTTTAGTTTTTTAGAGAATTAGGATATAACTATTACATCTCAAATGATTACAAAGTAGACACTTCTACTATGTTTCCATTAAATAAAAACTCTTAAAAAGAAACAGGTCTAGTTACATGTTTTAGATAGCATGACTATTCTGAGATCCCATCCTTGACCCTATTCCACATTAACTCTTGTGAAAAACATTTCAAAAACATGGTGTGAGCATAAAAATCTTAGTAAGGGATACACAAAGAATGAAAACTATTAGTTTTTCAAAACAACATGTAAACCATGTATTCTTTATCAAAGTAATACTTTTCACCTTCATGAAGTAGTAAAAACTCTTCACTGACAAAAATATTATTACTTACCCTTTTTGTAAAAAAAATATTACTATAAATCCCATATAAAGAACATATAACATATAAAGTGAACATGGAAAATATACATACTTAAGTGGAATAACCATCTGGTCGACTTCAACTTATATCACATAATGAAATAGCCATATAGATGACTTCCATACCCAACACATTGGAGGTTATAATGTAACCACCCATCCTGGTATTCAAGGCACCACCTGTCATATGGTTTATCACGTAACCACCCTTCAAAAGTCCAAGTACCATTATAAAATCATAATACATAAAACAAATATAATGGAAATAAAACATTCCCACACTTTGATCACAATATATCACATAAATATATTTACATAACAAATCCATTATAAAAACCATTTTCAATACCAAAATACATAAAAGAGTATATGGTATTTATTTCATTTTAAAAAAAATTACATCTTATTGGGGAAGCCAGTGACCAAATAATACCCGCGGCGGCGGAAAAGATCGTTGTCACCGCGTACATTAAAAGGAACATTCCTTTTGGTCCTTTAGTAAAACGCTTTGTATAAAAAGACTCCTTTTGAATAAAATTAAAATTCAAAGGGTTTTATACACCATATAGAAGAAATTTTTGTATAAAACAAAATATGCCTCAATGAAAGGAGATTGAGACAAAGTCCATTACCTTATGTCCGACGTGACTCGACTGCTCTTTAATCTCATGAATAATAAACTAACGTTAATTTATATTTGATTAAGAACCTTTTTCAAGCTTATTATTCTTTTTATATTACTTATTACCTCGTTATAAACATTATGTAATCATTTAAGTTAAAAAAATGTTTTCTTGTCGATATTTTGTTCTTAAGTCAAAAGTGGAATTCTTACAATTACATGTTGTTCATGTGGTAAAAGGATAATTATATGAAAAATGATATTCATGATTTGGATATCATATATATTTAATATATATCCAGAATATACATGTATTTACAATATTATATAACATTTAGTGGTAAGAAATGAAATGCACCGTTCATGGAGACGGTAAGCCGTACGTACGCATGAACACTACTTTCATTTATATTTCATATTTAATGGAGTAAAATCATAATGATATAAAGGTATATTATAATTACAGTATAATATAATATATTATATTATTAACTCCATCCTTTATATGTCCCATGTATGGCACTAACGAATCAAATCACTTTGAGGGGGCGGTACTCCGCATTTCCTAAAATGAAATTATCGTGTTTACCCACAATTGAAATAATAAATTTATGCCACAAAATAAAAATGAAGAAGCATAAGGAAATCATAAACATAATATATATCATAGATAAACATAGTGACCTATTAATGGCCACCATGAAAGGTGTTAAAAGAAGATTGAACAATCATCGTTTCGTGAGGCAGAAAATCGCCAACCACAGAAACAGTATGTTCTTTAACCACTAGACGAAGGTGTGTGTAAGTGTAGCTCGAATAATTATCATAAAAACATATTATTATATTTAAGATACTGTTTTTGTTAAAAAATTAAGGAATAAAAAGATTTTATGGGGTTGGAGAAGCAAAATAAAACATAAGAACACAAGAGAAAACACTACCATTAAATCAGGTAACTCTTTTTGATTTGAGCTCAAAGGCTTCCTTGGAAAGACTTCTGCCAAAAGTGAGGATTCAAGGATGAGTAGAGAGATGTGGAGAGATAAAATGGGTAGGGGTTGGCCGAGCCAATGGATTGAGAGGTGTGGGTAAGGTGGTAGAGGTGGGGGCCTTTTATAAGAGAAGAGGAGGGGTACTCTTGGAATGTTATAAAAGATTACTTTATTATAATTTTTTTCGGATTTTAAAGGTCCCAAAATTATATATTTCGAGGATATGGTGATAAGAGTTAGAAATACACCCATCCAATAGGTTTTTGACACATGTAGGTCTTATATTTTACATTATCTTTTCATTTAATTTAAATCGTTAAATAATGAGGTAATCGCTGCATCATCATGGTGTCATAAATAATTTAATTTATTTAATGTATAAAAATTACAAAAAAACTAATGATGTAGGAAATATTTTTAGATTTATAATGACCATTTATAGTCAAATATCTTACTTGTGTAACACCATGTAAAAATTGTTTTAGTAAACAATACATGTTTGTGTCTTTTTTTACTTTTACATTAAATAAAAGGCATTAATGTCATTATCTTACCTATGTGGCTCAATGGGGTCCCATAAAACTACCCATGGGTTGTATTGGTCGGACATGACTCATTCAATATGTTTAGGACATGTTTCAAGATATTTTCATTTTATTATAATACCATTTTTACCTTAAATCACACTAATTAACTATAATCGCGATTAACAAAACATAAAAGTTACTTTTCATCAAAAATTATTTTCATCCCATTGAACCACATTTTACTTAATAATGAAAATCATTTATATTTTATTTTTGAAATTCAAATCACAGAAGTGGTAAAGTTCCATATAAATGAAAAATCAGTTTTTGTAACTACCACTTTGTGGTTTCACTATTCATAAAAAATTAAGGTTTTTTAGAAAAATACCAAAACGTCACCCTAATCTATATTTGATATTTCTAATTCAAAAATTATTTCTATATTACAAAATTCAAAAAATATAAGTTGCATTAATTTATTTAATAATTAATTCCCACTATCAAAACAAATAGCGTGTTTTTATGGAACAATATGTATCAAAATATTGAAACTAGTTTAAGTCCAATTTCAAAGTGAAATAAATTCCAACGACCACTATTGGAAGAAATGGTAAAAATATATTCTAATTTCACTATAAAACCAAATAAAAAGATAATATAATCATATAAATAAATTATATTAAAAATAGGTTTTGAATTAAAATACATCATTTTCACTATTCATTAAAAAATGAACTTTATCGGAAAAATACCAAAAATTTACAGAAAATAAATTTTGATGTCCCGATTTTAAAGAAGAGTTTTATTTGGTCCAATAGAATTCATAAGAGTGACCAAAACTATATTTATAAAAGGTTCTCCATGAAAAGGAGATATGTCGACCTTCAATGAATATTAGAGTATCTATACCTAAAATTTAATTCATTTCTTATTTTAAGGCTTTATCTTTTACTAGATAAATGTTAAAACATTTAAAAAACATATATAATCATATTTTAGTTATTTCTATTCATTCCCGCCAATACAATGGCTATGTGTTATCTACCATTTAAAATAATATTATTTTATTACTAGTGTGTAATATAAGATTTCAAATAAACTCTTTGTTGCGTATCAGGTATGCTATCGAACATAGCAACAAATTTAAAGTAAAATTAATATTTAATTCACAAATATTAATAAATATTAAAATGATTTACTTTTTATTTACCTTGGATGTTACATCCTTCCCCCCTTTTGGGAATAGCGTCCTCGCAATTTTATTCACTTATCAAATTAAGTTGGGGTATTTATCTCTCATAGCATTTTCAGATTCCCACCCTGCATCTTCAACCATATGGTTTTTCCATAAAACCATTACCTAGTGAATTACCTAATTTCGCAACAATTTCTCTCTTTGTTCAAGAATATGGACTGGTTGTTCTTCATAAGAGAGATTCTCTTCCAATTGAACTACCTCTGGGCTCAAAACATGAGATGGATCTGGCATATACATTCTCAACATCAAAACATGAAAAAAATTGTGTACCTAAGATAAACTCGGAGGTAAAGCCACTCGATAAGAAACTGATCCAACCTTCTCTAGAATTTCATATGGTTTAATGAACCTTGGACCCAGCTTTCCTTTCTTACCAAATCGCATCACATTTTTCCATGATGAGACTTTGAGAGAAACATGATCACCTACCTTGGAAGATAGATCCTTCCTCCGGTTATCCGCATAACTTTTCTGTCTTCTCTGAGCTGTTCTCATGTGTTTTTGAATCAACTGGACTTTTTCTGCCATCTCTTCTACCAATTCTGGTCCCATCATCTTCCTTTAACCTACTTCATCCCAAAAAGCTGGAGTTTGACACCACTTACCATATAATGCTTCAAACGGAGCCATCTGTATACTAGAATGAAGACTGTTATTATATAAAAACTCAACCAAAGAAATATGTTGGTCCCAACTTCCCTGATAATCAATCAAACAATCACATATCATATCCTCCAAAGTCTAAATTGTTCATTCTCACTTTCCATCTTATTGAGGATGAAAAGCTGTACGAAAATTTAATTCAATACCCAATTACTTTTGAAGGGCTTTCCAAAAGTTAGAAGTAAACCTCGATATGTCTTCGGTAATCCCACAACAAAGTCCATGGATATATTTTCCCATTTCCACTCTGGCACTGGTAAATGATGAAAAATACCTTTTGGTAACTGCCACTCTAATTTAACCTGATGACAAGTCAAACACTTTACAGTAAAATCAACAATATATCTTTTCATTCCATCCCACCAATAATACTCCCACAAATCTATGTACATCTTAGTATTACCAGGATGAACTGAAAACAGGGAACTATGAGGATCACAGAACAACTCATTATTCAACTGTGAATCACCAGGAACACATATTCTCTTCCCAAACCTCAAAACACAATCATTATCAATATTAAATTCAGGAAACTAACCCTACTGAACCAGTTCTACCTTTTTCTACAACCCACTATTTATCTTCTACACTTGCTTAATTCTGTCTGATAGAGATGATCTCACTGATACCTGAAAAAAAACAGAAGAACTTCCTTCACAAAAAAATTCTATCCCAAAGTTCATCAAATCAAAAACCAAAGTATCTCATTTCAAACGTAGCATGGTTAATGAAGCATTAGTTTTTTTACTCAAAGCATCAGCCACTTTATTTGATTTTCCTGGATGGTAATGAATTGTACAATCATAATCCATGATTAATTCTATCCATCTCCTCTGTCTCATGTTCAATTCATTCTGATTGAATATATACATTAAAATTTTGTGATTAGTATATATTTCACACTTTACTCCATACAAATGATGCCAACAAATTTTTTGAGCAAAAACAACAGCAGCTAATTCCAAGTCATGTGTAGGGTAATTTACCTCATGAGTTTTAAACTGACGTGATGCATATGCAATTACCTGATCATAATGCATAAGGACACTACCAAGTCACTTCAATGAAGAATCAATGTATATAATAAACTCACCATTCCTGGAAGGAAGTACCAAAACTGGAGGATTCACCCATATTCTTTTCAACTCCTAAAAGCTATCATCACATTTTTTTTCCAAATAAACATAACACCCTTCCGAGTTAGCTTAGTCATTGGACTAGATAACCGTGAAAATTTTTCAACAAACCATTGGTAGTAACCTGCCAAAATAAGAAAACTACGGATCTCGGTTACATTTGTGGGTCATGGCCATTCTTCAACAACTTTTTTCTTAGCAGGATCAACAGTTATTCCTTTTTTGAAACAATGTGACCAAGGAAAGAAATTTGTTGTAACCAGAACTCACACTTGCTTAATTTTCTATACATTTTATTTTCATTTAATGTTTTTATGAAAACCCTTATATAACTTTCATTCTCCTCTTTACTTTTAGAAAACACCAAAATATAATCAATAAAAACAACCAATAATTTTCACCTGAGTCAACTGAGCCATCACCGCAACAAACTGTTTAGTTCTGATTCTAACCATCACAGGATACTGATTTGAAAGGTAATTTCCCTCTATATGCCTTCCTAAAAGAAACTTCCCTGTTTCCTCTATGAAAAACCATTCTTAACACTGAAATACCTTATGTGAAGCACCATGGTAATCTGTAAATTCTATATCATTTAAATTTTACCAGATATATATATATATATATATTGGATAATCATTTAAAATAAGTCTAACTTCTAACGTTATCTAAACCAAACACTGATACCAACTATAAGGCCCTGGCCTTAAACCTTACTTAATATTGAATTAAATGAATAATTCACATTGAGGATCTTTTCAGGTTTAGAGTTTTAGAGAATTAGGACATAACTATTACATCTCAAAAGATATCAAAGTAGACACTTCTACTAAGTTTCCATAAAATAAAAACACATAAAAAGAATCATGTCTAGTTCCATGTTTTAGATAGCATGACTATTCCGTGATCCGATCCTTGACCCTATTCCACATTAATTCCAGTGAAAAAAATTTCAATAACTTGGGGTGAGCATAAAAAGGTCAGTAAGGGATACACAAAGAATGAAAACTTTTAGTTTTTCAAAACAATAATTAAACCATGTATACTTTATCAAAGTAATACTTTTAACCTTTATGAAGTAGTAAAAAATCTTAACTGAATAAAAGATCAATACATTCCCTTTTTTTAACCAAAATATTACCATGAAACCTATATAAAGTACACAAAACATATAAAGGTAACTTGGGACATAAACATACTTAAGTGGAATAACCATCAAGCCGACTTCCACACATATCACTTATTGGAATAGCCATACGGCTGACTTCCATACCCAATGCATTGGAGGTTATAACAAAACCAGTCTTCCTAGTATTCAAGCCACCACACGTTATATGGTTTTTCATGTAACCACCCATCAAATGTCCAAGTACCATTATAAAATCATAAGACATAAAACAAATATAATGGAATGAAAACATTTCCATCCTTTTATCACAATATATCACTTAAATATATTGACATAAAAAATAAATTATAAAAATCATTTTCAATACCAAAATACATAAATGAGTATATGGTATTTATTTCATTTTAAAAAACATTACGTCTTGTTGAGGAAGCCAAAGACCAAATAATACTCGTGTCGGCAGAAAAGATCGCAGTCACCACGTACGTTAAAAGAAACATTCCTTTTTTCGTTTAGTAAAATGCTTCATATAAATAGATTTATTTTGAATAAAAGTAAAATTAATAGGGTTTTATACACCGTATAAAAGAAAGTTGTGTATAAAACAAAATATGCCTCAATGAAAGGAGATTGAGATGAAGTCCCTTACCTCATTTCCGACGTAACTCGATTGCTCTTTAATATCCTGAATAATAAACTATAGTTAATTTATACTTTATTAAGAACCTTTTTCAAGCTTATTATTCCCTTTATATCACTTATTACCATGTTATAAACATTATGTAATCATTTAAGTTAACAAAAATGTTTGTTTTTTCGATATTTGGTTCTTAAGTCGAAAGTGGAACTCTTACAATCACATGTTGGTCATGTGGTCAAAGGATCATTATATCCAGAATGATATTCATGAATTGGATATCATATATATCATATATATCCAGCATATACATGTATTTACAATAGTATATAACATTTAGTGGTAAGAAATTAAATGCACCGTTAATGGAGACGGTAAGCCGTACGTACGCATGAACGCTACTTTCATTTCTATTTCATATTTAATGTAGTGAAATCATAATGATATAATGGTATATTATAATTCTAGTATAATATCATATATTATATCATTAACTCCATCCTTTATACTTCCCACATATGGCACTAACGAATCCTATCACTTTGAGGGGGCGGTAGTCCGCACTTCCTAAAATGAAATTATCATGTTTACCGACAATGGAAACCATAAAGTTATTCCACAAATGAAAAATAATGTATCATAATAAAAACATAAAAATAATATATATCATATATAAATCGAGTGAAATCTTAATGGAAAGCATGAAATGTGTTAAAAGAATATTGAACAATCATCATTTCGTGAGGCAGAAAATCGCCAACCACAGAAATAGAATGTTCTCTAACCATTAGACAGAGGTGTGTGTAAGTGTAGCTCTAATACTTCTCATAACAACATCCTAGTATACTGAAGATACGGGTGTTGTTTCAAAAGTAAGGAATAAAAAGAGTTTAAAGGGTTGGAGAATCAAAATAATACATAAGAACACAAGAGAAAACACTACCTTCAAATCAGGTAACTCCTTTTGATTTGAGCTCAAAGGCTTCCTTGGAAAGACTTCTGCCCAAAGTGAGGCTTCATGGATGTGTAGAGGGGTGTGTAGAGACAAAATGGGCAGGGTTTTGCCGACCCAAAGGCTTGAGAGCTGTGGGTAAGGTGGTATAGGTGGGAGCCTTTTATAAGAGGAGAGGAGGGGAACTCTTGTAATGTTATAAAAGGTTACTTTATTATAAAAATATTTTTCGGATTTTAGAGGTCCCAAAATTATATATTTCGAGTATAAGGTGATAATAGTTCTAAATCCACCCATCCAATAGGTTTTTGACAAGTTTAGGTATTTGATTTTACATTATCTTTTCATTTTATTCAAATCGTTAAATAATGAGGTAATCGGTGTATCATCATGGTGTCATAAATAATTTAATTCATTTAATTTCTAAAAATTATAAAAAATATCTCAAAAAATAGGAAATTATTTTATCTTTTTAAGTAATATTTATAGTCAAATATTTTACTTATGTAACCCCATGTAAAAACTGTTTTAGTAAAACAATACATGTTTGTGTCTTTTTTAATTTTAGTTTAAATAAAAGGTATTAATGTCATTATCTAACCTAAGTGGTTCAATGGGGTCCCAAAAATAGACCCAAGGGTTGTCTTGGTCGGCCATGACTCATCCAATACATTTAGGACATGTGTCAAGATATTTTCATTTTATTATAATATCATTTTTACCTTAAATCTCACTAATTACCTTTAATCGCGATTAATAAAACATAAAAGTTACTTTTCATAAAAAAATTATTTTCATCCCATTGAAGAAAATTTTACATAATAATGAAAATAGTTTATATTGGATTTTTTAAATTCAAATCACAGAAGTGGTAATGTTTCTTTTAAACAAAAAATCAGTTTTTGTAACTACCACATTGTGGATTCACTATTCATAAAAAATTATGGGTTTTCAGAAAAATACCAAAACGCCACCCTAAGCTATATTTGATATTCCGAATTAAAAAATGACGTCTATTTTAAAAAATTAAAAACATATAAGTTGAATTAATTAATTTAAAAATTAATTCCCGCTGTCGAAACAAATAGCATGTTTTTATGAAACAAGTTTTATCAAAAGATTGACACTAGTTTAAGTCCAATTTCAAAGTGAAATCAATTCCAACGAACACTATTGGATTAAATGGTAAAAATATATTCTAATTTCAATATAAAACCAAATAAGAAGAAAATATAATAATATAAATAAATTAGATTAAAAAGGGATTTTGAATTAAAATACAACATTTTTCACTATTCATTAAAAAAATGATCTTTATCGGAAAATACAAAAAATTTACAGAAAGTAAATTTTGATGTCCCGATTCTAAATATGAGTTTTATTTGGTCCAATAGAATGT
This sequence comes from Viscum album, assembly GCA_963277665.1. NCBI lineage: Eukaryota > Viridiplantae > Streptophyta > Magnoliopsida > Santalales > Viscaceae > Viscum > Viscum album. Next base: position 522,868,159 of record OY728141.1, read on the forward strand.
ATAAGAGTAACCAAAAAATATTTAAAGAAGGTTCACCATGAAAAGGTGATAAGTCGATTTTTAGTGAATATTAGAGTATCTATGCCTAAAATTGAATTCTTTTCCTATTTTAAGCCTTTATCTTTTATTGGATAAATGTAAAAACTTTAAAAAAAATATAATCATATTTTAGTTATTTATATTCATTCCCTCCAATACAATGGCTACGTGTTAACTACCATTTAAAATAATATTATTTTATTACTAGTGTGAAACGTAAGATTTCAAAGAAACTCTTTGTTGCGTATCGGGTACGCTATCGAACATAGAAACCCCTTTAAAGTAAAATTAATATTTAATTCTCAAATATTAATAAATATGAAAATGATTTATTCTTTATTTACCTAAGATGTTACATTCTCTATCATATCATCCAACATGATCTTGATCTCCTTTAGTTCTATAGGTTCTATATAATTGGATGGTATAGAGATCAGATGTGTACCCATCACTACATCAATTTTAAAATTTACCTCTCTCTAAAGGGTATTATCGAATATATCATTAGGGAATCATTAGGGAATCCCATGAAATAATAGGAAGATAACTAGAAAAAAATAATTAGTTATTATTACTAAAATAGAAGACAACAATCCTCTGAATTATAGAGGGATGGTCACGTGAAACCATACCTCAGATCCCACTCTCATTATAAAATCCAATAGCTCCCATCAATAAGAAAGAATAAAACATGATAATGAAAACAATAAATTTCATCATAGTGAGAAACTATTCAATCTATAATGATGATGAAATCAATTAGATCTAGATCAAGAACCCCAAAATCATTGACCATCATGGAATAAACTATCGATAGAGTAAAACATGGACATTGAAACTAGTTATCTTTCCTCTTAATAATAGTTGTATCCATATACATAAAAATTGACATGAGTTCCATTGAATGACTAAGAATATAATGTAAATGGTAATATATAAATTACTGTGAGGGATATATATAAAACTGAGTAGTTTCTATGGATGATGGAACAAAAATGGTATCTCTCACTATGAGTGGGTCCATGTTTTCTTTATCCCGAAACTCATACTTTTTGTTAATGTGATTAACTCGAAAGGAATGTGGCTGGGTTATTGCAGAGTTTTGTGCCTCCAACTACACCAACAAGACCATTTGATCTGAAGATCCCTGACCATAATGGTGAATAATCATAGCCTATAAGAACCACTTTGAATATTCATAGGGGCCTCAATTATTTAATATATTTTTTTGTGTTGGAGAATAATTTATAGGGTTACAAAACTTTCTAAAATTATAGAAATTCATGGGAAAACTATTAGAAAATATTAATGGTGTAAAAGAGTCCCACAACTAGGAACCATCTATATAATATCCCATGTTATTGGATTAGATAATATTTAAGTGGAATTTGTTTTTTGGTCATTTGGGGGATGGTCATTTAAGTAAAATGCTCTTTGGAAATGAATTCTATGAGTTATTACACTTAAATGTGTTCCTTTTTACTTGTGGTTCAAGGAACTAGGGGTCACTCAGTATTTCTATCAGTTTTAGAGAGTTTTAGACCCTAAAAATATAAAAATAGGAGTAATACATTATTAGAGAATAGTTATTGTGAAACCATGCATTCCCCTATTGGAAGCCCTGAAACCTCGTCCAATTGATTAGGTGGTGTCACATGGTTTTGTCTAATCATGTAAATAGATTCATATGACCATATGATGAACTAATGGGTTTTGAAATTGGGTTTTTTCATGTAATACAAAGCATTAGAGAAACTGTGCCACCCAACCATACAGGTTTCCTCCGTGGTACGTGCCTTAGTGCATGGATTGGAAAACTGTGTGGACAAATTGTGCACTGTGTTCTATCTAGGTAAAATGAATATTCTACCTTTAATGATATACAATTTCATCCCTAATATTCCAACATTCATTATAGCGGATGAGATCCCCTCCCCTCTAGTGAGAGTCTTCTACAAAGAATAACCTAAGACTTTACCTATATCTCAGATCCAATGTATGAATCTCATGACATTGGTTTATATGGATTCATCTAAGTATGTTCTACAATCCACTTACTTTTTTTCTACCTTTATCACCCCTCTTGCTATTATAATTTTTTTTCTATATCATTTTCCTTATTTTGAGGGAGGATATCTGTTTCATCGATTTATATTGAACCATACCAAATAAAACCTGAATATAAGATATGTGGTTCAGCCTTCAAATAAGGTAGGGGTTATTATGTCTTTCAAAAAAGATTCATTTCATTATTGTTCATGCACCATTATGCCACACAACATAATTTTTGGAGATTCCTCTCCATTCAATAATAAATAAAACTTAGTACGTCACCGGGTGCGGTATGAACCTTGTGTATAATGAATAAATACATTGGGGGATTTCCCGGGATGTTTCTAGTTTGATGGGTGTGTCTCCTAATTTGGGATCCAATTACCTTTAGCTTTCACTTTTTTAATCACCCTTGAGGGTGGGTTTCATCGTCAAGTAATTTCTTATATTAATGAATTGAATTAAGGGATTGTTACACATGAGTTAAGACAATAATAATAAATGTCAATGACCACTTACATAGTTTAACCCCATTAAATAAAACAATATTTATATAATAGGTTGAATTATAGTACTGTATTTCATTATTTCTAATGCTTACCGCCAATATAATTGAAAATATAGCTCATGCGAATTATTAATTTCTTATCCAATTTTCTTATGTATTTTCTTACAATTTTTTCTTTTGTCACAATGAATATTACTTATTCCTTCATTTCTATCAATTTTTAATTACATGGATTGCCTTCATATTTAATCATTCTAATGAATGTCTATTCTTGTTCCACATGTGCATGGTGAGTAGCATCATGTTTATGTTATTCTTAGTGAATTATGCATGTTTCTTTGTGTAATATAATGTTTTGAATAAATTAAATGTTCTATATCCTTCTTATCTAGTTTAAAACGTGTTCTTACTTGGGTATTTTGGATTTTAGTTATTTTTTCATGATAGTATGTTGTCTAAGAGAGAATATGGGTCTTGACATAGTGATTCCATAGATGCACTCGCTATGCTAGCCTTGATGTGATTTGACGTGCTAGGGAGATCCTTTTTCTTTAAATCTGATGTGATTTTAGAGCTTTTTCACATAAAAGTGAATAAAACTGTTTCCCTAGAAGAGAAAATATAAGACCCAAAACATCCATGATATGATTTTTTAAATAATTTAATTAGATTGCAATATACGAAACCTCGAGTTCATGTACACCATGACCTATTAAAGTTTCCATTTTAAAAGAAGTTATGTGTAGTACTGACCACATATTGAAACATTTTATATATTGTTTTTCAAAATTGACTTCATTTATGATTTTAGAGTATGAAAACTATTATAAGGGTATATTTTGGTAAATTTTTTAAATGTTTCAAATTTTGATTAATAATGAAAAATAATGCATTTTAATTGAAAATTTCCTTTTTATATTTTTTATTTATAGAATTATATAGTATTTTAAATTGGTTTTATGGTATAATTGTCTTAAAATTTAATAATTTCATCCAATTATTTCCATTGGATGTAATTTAACATTGAAATTATACATAAACACATGTAAAATTTTTGACAGTTTTTTTCCTCTTTAAAACTTTCTTTCTAGTTTTGACAATGTGAATTTTTTTTAATTTAATTACTCAAAATTATGTGTTTTGAAATTAAGAAAAAATGTATTCCATATTTGGAATAAGGAGGTCCATATTGTGTAAATTGTTTCATATTATTTTTGGAAATTATGAATAGTAACTTCAGTAGTTTTTTTATTTACCATGGTTAAATGGTAAATCTGTTAAATAATGGTAAAAAAATAATATTATTATAATATTAAACAACCCTATCACATTTCCTAATCCTATAAGACAATTTGTTTCCGACCATGTGCATCATTGGGTTGATTTTGGGACCCCGTGGGGCCACATGGGTGAGATAATGACATTTTATAACAATTAATTTAAAGTAATGAAAAATATGACATAAACATGTAAAATTTACTAAAAAAATTTCATATAGGGTTATATGACAGATATCATTGACTATAAATATTCATTTTAAAGAAAAAATTATTTCCTACATCATGGTATTTTATTTATAATTTTGAGTCATTAAATAAATAAATTCATTTTTAACACAATGATGGTACAATGACTACCTTATTAATGAATGATTCAAAAAAATTACATTATAAATATTAACATAAAAGTAAATTGGATATCTTGATTCCATAAAATAATTTTCTAGATGATATTTTCATATTATATTTTAATTAATTCCTTTTTAAGCCATTAATTTTTAATCACTTTTACAAAAATCAACTACTAAATAGTGTTAAAATTGACAAAAATGAAATTTTAAAAGAAATACAAATTTTTAAATGATATAAAAAACATAAAAATCTAAGATTCGTCCAACTGACTTAAAAAATGGTAACCTTTTCATTAATTATCCTATTTATGTTCTCTTATAATTTCATTGTAACTAAATTAACCATATGATGTAAAAATAATGAAGACATAGTAAGAGTTAAGTTATTTAACTAAGGGTTACAGCTTAAAGATATTGTTAATTTTAAGACCTAAAATTGAATAAAACCCATTTTTTGAGATTATTTATACCCATAATCCTCATATATTCTAAATAAATAAAATTGGAGCTATTATAAACCTAAACTAAATTTATTATTAATTAATAATTCGAACATTTCAAAAAGTGCCCCTCACCACTATTATAAAAGGGAACTTATCCTTCTCGTTTAATTCACACCTCCAAAGACCATTGGATAAGAAAAAACCTACCCAAATATCCTCCGAACATCCATCAATTCATCCAAGAGGAAATTTTTTTTCATAAAACTTTTTATGGAGTCGTTTTGTGAAAATTAAAAAGACACACCTGAATAAGAGGTTATCGTTTTTTCCTTTCTATCAATGTTCATTTATTATTCTACTTCCTCTTACTAATATTTTTCTATAATAAAATAATAAATCCATCATATAATATATGATGATATTTTTTATGATTATGGGAAAACCATATTATTATTTTTACCCATCCTATTAAAAATAGTACCACCTTATGAGTGTACGTTCAACTTAATATCTCCACACCGTGGTGTAAACTATTTTTCAGCAGTAATTTATTTCTATGGGAATAATGATGTATAAAAATGACTTCAATAATAAATATAACTTGATATTATTTTTTTAAATTAATATTCCATCCAAATATGTACTTTTAAACCATTATGGTAAGGATACTATCTCTCCTATATACTTAGAGATTACTATCTTCACAACACGATTAGACTCATCATCCACATTCACCATCCAAGAATTATTATAAATATATTTATTATGAATAATTATGAGATATGTGAGATAATAAATCTGGAATAATAAATATATATATATACATATATTTCATTCACTTACTTCCATTCAATATGATAATAAATCAAAATAGTGTTCATGCATGTGTATGGCCTACCGTCTCTATGAACGATGTATTCTACTTAATATATCTATATTATATATATATTTATATTTATTTATATTATAAATATATATGATATATAAATACTATTATACAGTTTTTATGTATGTAATTCATGATCTGTGTAATATGATCAAGGGTAACAAGTGAAAACATATAAGATAAATGAAGCGATTATTTCCCGAAATGTTGCATTAAGCTGGAATTGTTAATAAACATGTAATATAAATTCATAAAAAATCATATATGATATAATAAATTATTATGATTCTAATATAAGTGAATAATACTTTTAAAACCATCATATTTGATTATCAATCAAATAGAGAGAGTATCTGACTTAATTTAAAGGATTTCACCTCAATTTCATTTTATTGAGGAATATTGTAATGTTACGCACCCAGTTCCTTTTATATGGGTTATATTATGACTTTTTAACTTTTTATAATGAATATAATTATTTTCATAATATTATATTATTTATTTCATTGGAATTGTGGATAGATCTATATTATTTATTCAATATGGTTTTTTGATATGGCATATTATTAATTTTTGTAATTCAATATTAGAAATAAATTGGACTGGCAATCACAGGTAGATCCCAGAATATATATAGACCCCAGATTCATTGATAGGTTTTCATGAGATGAATAAGTTGGAAAAATGGGTTTCTACCCTTAATTTTAAACCATCTTATGAAAGGTCTTGAGGGTAACATGTTTTCAAGTTCCTTAGACATGACATCCTTAATGAAAGTATTTACCTATTTTAATTTAAGATATTATTTATCCACGATATATTCCATTGAAATATCTATGGAAGTAGTTCAATCTATATTTATTGATTAATGTCATATGTTATAGTTTCTTACTTACCATATTATTTTTTCCTTATCTAGTATTATAAATGGAATGGATTGTCAGATATTTACCTTTCTATATCGATTGATTATTTATTCTATTATACATACCCTAACTGAGCATTTGATCTCCCCTATATTATGTTTTTCTCCCCAGGTAATGAAAAAGGGAACATTGATTAAACATTCAAAGACGCGGTTCATTTAAATTATTTATGTTTCATGTTTTATTTTCATTTCCAAATGTATTATGTGTATCTTGTATGTAATCTAGATTTCCAAGAATTCTAAACTATACGGTCCTTAGAGATTTTTTTACATGTAATAATTCCATTTAAATGTAATAATGCATCATCTTTACATTATCTGAGGTCGGGGTGTTAATGTTGGTATCAAATGAATTTTAGCAATAACCTTGGAAATTATATTTAGAGAACAAAGATTAGGTAACATACCCAATATAAATCATTGGGGAAACACTTATGATAATTTACCCAAAGTAACAAAATAATATGATTTATGATGCATAAATTTTTAATTTATGTTGTGTGCATTACAATATTTGAAAATCCTAATTATATGTGCTAATTTAATATATTTAATAATATTGAAATGGAACATATAAAGATGAACTGTATCAATACTCGAGAAAATGGTAGGGGTTTCCTAGAAGGGAAAACAAATTAATCTAGTATTGGAATAGTGAAAATTAATGCGATATTAGAGAAATTTAATCAATTTATGACAAATAACCTTGCCTGAATTGAACAACCCATTCCGTAGCAGGAATCTCTTATGCTAGATCAATTTATGTGACAAAATCCATCATCATTAAGTGGGACTAAAAATCCTAGTATATTTGAGGAGTGGATTAAGTATCTAGAAAAGATATTTTAGTACCAGACATATAGTGAAATAGAAAAGGATACTCTTTTGGTTTATTTTATCAATGGTGATTCTGATTAATGGTTGAAATTGATCTAAATTACTATAAATGATGAATAAACTGAACATATGAAATGGATAACTTTCAATGATACATTCTTTGACAAATACCTTAGTCGTTCTCAACAAATTGAAATGAAGATGAAGTTTATACGATTAATTTATAAGTAATAAGATAGTATTGCAGATTATGAATCTACCTCTACAGGTTTATCAAGGATATCTACAGATTATATTCACAACCCAGAGTGCAAGATCAATCAATTATTTTATGGTATTAATCCAAATCTCTGAAGTGAACTTGTTTCATAAAATATTTCATCATATGATTAAATAATGTTATGTTCCATCAAAAAATATATATAATTTTCATGGATCAATATATTCAAAGGAAAAAAATAGAAGAGTAGGCCATCTGAGAACCATGAAAATGGGATTGCATAAATGAGTAAGAAGAAGATTTAACGATTTTCATCTTGTGAAAACTATAGAAAAAGAACCCTGTTAAATGTATGATGGAATAAAGAGTTTGTTATAAGTCAAAAGATAAGGGACACTAGTATCATGAACCAAAAGTTATGAAAAAAATTAATTATGGCCAGTGCTAAAATTGTAAAGAAGTAGGACGCTATTCAAATGAATTTCCCAAACTTCAAGTGAATCTACCACAGAAGAGGTTGTGGGGATATGGCCACTAATTTTCGATCACAACTGCTGAGGTTGATGTTCCTAATGATGTAGTGGGAGGTACTTTATTTATTTACTGAAATTTAGCTAAATCAATATTTTATTTTGGATCATCACATTCATTTATATCTTCCAACTTATCTTTAAAAAATATATATTCCCTATTCACAATTCCAAGATAATTTTGAGTCATTACTCCTAGTGGGAACCATATCGAAACAAGTATGGTTTGGGAAGTTCATGTTGTGGTATATAAATGTGATCTAATTTCAAATTTTCTTATCATACCTATAGCTCATTTTGATATATTCCTCAGTATGGATTTGATTTCAAAATATAATGTGAAAATCTATTATAAGAAGCGGGGGGTTGAGATTTTTGAGGATGATGTAGAATCTGTTATATTTAGATAAGATAGTTCATCAATTTATTATCATCACAATACACCCCTAATATCCTTACCGAGTGAGGTTTCTGAGGAGGAATAGAATACAAAATCAAGGGACGAGGGAGTTAATCATCAAATTGATGATGTAACTATTGTAAAGTAATACATTGAACTTTTTCCTGAAGATATACATGGGCACCCTCTAGAGCACGAAGTTTAGTTTTGTATCAGTTTAATCCCTAATGAAAACTTTATACAAAAATATCCCTATATAATGACCAATATGGAATTATTACAGATAAAAAACAACATGAAGAGTTGGGTAAAACTGGAATTATCTGCCCTACTGTTTTACTATGGGGATCCCCAACTATCTTTTTCAAAAAGAAAGATGAATCCATGAGTTTGTGCAAGGATTATAGGGAAATAAATGATATTACAATAATTAACAAGTATAGTCTACCTCATATTGATGATTTATTTTATCAACCTCAAGTAGCTCAATTCTTTTAGATTATTGATCTTAATTTCGGATATAATTAATTATGAGTGTAAAAGGAGAATATTTTGAAGAATGTTTTTTGGAAAAGGTGTGATCATTACGAATTTATAGCAATGCCTTTTGGAAGGACTAATGAACCCTACGTTTTTAGGGATCTAATAAATTGAGTATCCAATGAATATCTTGGTGGTTTTTTTGTGGTATTCATTGATAGTATTAGGATATATTCTATATACATTTAAGACATTGAGTATCAATTAATAATCATTATTGAGACAATTAGGAGTGAATAATTATATGGTGAATTTAGAAAGTGTGAATTCTAGATTCAAGATATTTATTTTCTTGTCCACATAGTCTCCAATAATGGAATGAATTTTTGTACATCAATGACAATAGAAATTCATGAATGTACATCACAAACTATTATAACTGAGGTATGTAGTTTTATTGGTTTAGAATGTTACTATCGGCATTTCGTCTTTTATATCACCCGATTGTCTATCCCGTTAACCAGTATCACAGATAAATGGGTTGAATTTATTTGGAAGAAATAGTGTGAATATTTTTTGATAATGTGAAGGGAATATTAGTCAATTATCCTATTTTGACTTTACTATATTGGAATGATGGGTTGTTTATTTATATTGATGCATCAATTAAAGGACTTATTTTTTTCATTATGTATATTGATTGTGTTATTTCATATGCATCAAGGAAATTAGAAATGCATGAACAAAACTATCCAAAATGTTATCATGAGTTAGAGGAAGTATTATTTCATTTGAAGATATAGGTATAGTATCTCTATGATGAAAAATGTGAGATATATACTGATCATAAGAAATTGAAATATATTTCGTAGAAGAATCAACTAAACATAAGAGAATGTGTATGTCTTGATCTACTCAAGGGTTGTGATTTCACAATAAAATACCTCTCAGGGAAGGAAAATACGGTAGAAAATGCCCTTTGAATGAATGGACCATGTAATTATAAACAATATTAGAGTTTAAAGGGATCATATTTTCATGGATCTAGTAAATATGCATATGAGAATTATCATTGAGGGCGATACCACACTACATTCTTTCAAATGGTTTCAAACCCATCTTTACTAAAAGGGTAAACAGTTCTCAGATTAATGATGAGGAGTTTAACCAGAAAATTGAAGCTGTGAAAGATGTGAGATTGATTGATTTCATATTTTAATATGGTATTTTGATATTTGGGAAGAAGCTTTGTGTCCCTCATATACAAGAGCTAAAAGGAGAATTATATGATGATGCTTATATAAAAAATTTCTATATACGCACTAGTGGAACTAATATGTATATTGATTCGAAGGACCTTAATTGTGGGAAAACAAGATGAGGTAAATTCAAGATTACCTATAAATATGTTTGGTTTGTCAACATGGGAGGGCTGGAAGACAACATCATATAGGAGTCATCCATCCTCTTACTATACATGTGTGGAAATGGGATGATATTATGATGTAATTTTTCATTGGGCTACCAAATACTGTAATAATGAATGATATGATATGGGTTATTGATGATAATCTTACAAAGTCTGCGAAGTTTCTCGCTATAAGAGATTATTTACCACATTAATGCTTTGCAAAAGTATTTATTAATGATGTTCTATTACTTCATGGTGTACCCCTATTGATTTCTTTCAGATCGTGATCCTTGTTTCACATTAAGATTATAGAAAAGTCTTTAGAAGGCCCTACATACGGAACTACTTTTGAGCACTGCATACCACCCTCAAACTGATGAAAAATCAGAATAGACCATTCAAACATTAGAAGTGATGTTGAGATCCCTCTCAATTGACAATAACTGTATGTGGGTTCAGTATTTTCCTCAATTATAATTTTCATATAACTATATCTTCCATTCAAATATTAATGTCACACCATATGAAACATTATATGGAAAACAATTTTGTGAAAAAACATGTTGGTTTGATGGTGGGGAATGAAAACATACATATCCATAACTTTATGAAAAAAAATGGAGAAGGTGAATATTTTCCAAACTCATATCAAAACATCTAAATATAGCCAAAAGAGAAATGCCGATAACTGAAGAATTGATTTGGAATTTTAAATAGGAGATTATGTTTTCATGGAGGTATCTCCATAGAAGTGTGTTATACAATTCAGTATAAAGGGTAAAATAACTCCCATCAACATTAGAACTTTTTAAATTCTAGAATGAACATGAGTTGTATCCTACCGTATAGAAATGCATCCATTTCTCTCTTAAGATCAAGATGTGCTCCACATATGACATATAAAAAAATACATGCCATATCCAATGCATGTACTCACCTATAATGAAATAGAACGAGAACATGATCGGACTTATTGTGAAGATCCTATAAAATTTTTTGATATTAGAGAATAAGTGTTGAGAAATCAGACAACACTAATGGTAAATGGTCATTGGAGAAACCATAAAATGGAAGAGAGTATGTGGGAACTTGAAGAAAGTATGAAGAAGAGCTTCCATGATATTTTTATGTTGTAATGTTTTTGAAAATTTGAGGATGAAATTATTTGAAGGAGGGAATAATGTAACACACTATGATTCCACAATATACGTCTTTTTAAATACTTTGGTTGCTTGTGATGTACGCAACACTGATTTGAAGAACACCACGACCTAATAAATATTCTATTTAGAAAGTAGTTATGAATATTATTAACCATATTCTGAAATTTTATTATTTTATTTATCAAATTAGCATTTATTTTTGAATTTCGAAAATGATAATTATATTAGGGATAATTTTTGGTAATTTATTTAAATGATTCAATTTTTTATGAATAGTAAAAACTGAACATTTTTATTCATAAATTTCTTTTCATATAATTTATTTATATAGTTAGATTGTATTATTAATTTGTTTAAAAGTGTATTGGTATTAAAATTTTATCATTAAATACAATTATGTAATTATAAGTAATTTAATATTAAAATTGTGGATAAACACATGTCAATCTTTTAATAGTTATAACTTTTAAAAAAACTCTTTTCTAGTTTTGACAACAGGATTTGATTTTAAATTAATTTCTAGAAATTATGTGGTTCAAATTTGGAAAAATGGATTCCATATTTGGAATCATATGGTCTAAATTGTGTATATAGGTAACTTTTATTTTTGGGACTTTTTCAATTTTAACTTCGGTAATTATTTTTATTTACCATGGTTAAAGATTAAATATGGTAAATAAGGAAAAAAATATTATAATAATATTAAAAGGCCATAACACACCTCCAAATCCTTTTTCATGAGAATTTTCCAACCATGGTAATCCTTGGATTGATTTTGGGACCCAATGGAGCTACTTGGGTGGGAAAATGAAATGTTATAAGAATTAATTAAATGTAAAGAAAAATAAAACATAAACATGTCATTTTACAAAAGAAATTAAATATAGTTTTATATAACACATATAATATATTATAAATATTTATTATAAATATAAAAATATTTCCTAAAAAATGGTTTTTTATTTATAAATTTTAGTCATTAAATAAATGATTATATTTATGACACAATGATGATGCAGTGATTACCTTTTTAATGAAAGATTCAATTAAATGGCATTATAAATATTAAAAAAAATGTAATTTGAATATCATGATAATATAGAATAATTTTATGAATGATATTTAGATATTATATTTGTGTTAATTAATTTTTAAGGAATCTATTTGTTATGAGATTTAAAAAATTAATTACTAAATAGTGTTAAAATTGAAATAAATGTGGTTTTAAAACAACTACTACTTTATTAAATGATATAAAAATTCAAAAAATATATGATTACGAAAACTAACATATATAATATTACAGTTTCATTAATTATCCACTTGAGGTTCTCTTTTCATTTTTACTATAACGATATTAACTATAAGGTGTAATCATACCAGAGCACATGATAATGTTATGTTATTTAAGTAAGGGTTAAAGATAAATGAAAATTTTAAAATTTTGTGACCTAAAAAATTCTTAAACCTATTGGTTGAGAGGATTTTATCACATAATCATCATATAATAGAAATAAAATCACTTTATTCCTATTAGAAACTTAAAATAAATTTATAATAAATTAATATTTCAAGTTGTTCCTAAAGTTCCCCTCACCTCTCTAATAAAATAGATCTTCTCATTCTATTTAATACACACATGAATATCCCTTTTTCTCAGCCATACCCAGCCCATATCTCCTCCAAACATCTCTAAATTAATTCTAGAGTCAAAACATTGGGAATTCAACCACTTTATGTATTTTTTTTGGCAAATCGAATGAAGACACCCGAAGAATATGAAATCATTTTACCCATTCCATAAATGATCATTTCTCATTCAAATTCCTCTTATTAAGTTGTTACAATACTAAAATAATAACTATTAAATCTAGTATATGATTATATTTTTTATGACTATGGTAAAAACATATTACTCTTTTAACCCGTCATATAAAAACAATACTACCATGCGTGTGTGCGTACGACGTATAGTCTCGACGCTGTGGTGTAAACAATTTTTCATCTATACATTATTTCGATGGGTATAATGAAAAATAAAAATGAACTAAATAATAAATATAACCCGATTATATTTATTTAAAATTCATATTCGAAACAAATCTATACCATTAATACATTAAGGAAATGATACAGTCATTCGTGGGTACGTACGACGTACCATCTCCATGATGCAATGAGACTCATCTTACAAATTTACCTTCCAATAATTACTACAAAATATATATAATGAATCAATATTAAATATATGACATAATAATTCTAATAGATATATATATATATACACATATATTTTATTTATTTACTTCCATTTAATATGATAAGAAAGGGGAAACATCATTCATGCGTACGTACGACCATCCGTCTCCCTGAATGCGGTATTCCATTTAATATATCTATCTATTATATATATTTATATTATCAATATATATTATACATAAATCATATTACACATTTTTTATGTCATGAAATTATGATCTGTGTAATATGATTAAGATTATCAATTCAAAATATGTATGATAAACGAAGATATTATTAACAAAAATGTAGCATTAACATGGGATAGTTAGTAAATGGGTAATACGAAGATATAAAAGAATTATATATGATATAATAAATATAATTATTATTCTAATATAAGTTAATAATACATTTAAAACACCATAAAATAGTTTCTGACAAATACATAGAGTACTATAGTGAAGGTAATGTATTTCAACTCAATTTCATTTCATTAAGGCATATTGTAATGTTATGCAACTATTTACTTTTATATGACGTATACATTACCTTTTCACATTTTATCAGAAGTATAATTATTTTCATGATATTATATTATTTCCTTCATGGATGTTATTGATAGATCCATATTATTCATTTAAAATGGTTATTTGATAAGTAATATTACCAATTTTGGTTATTAAATATGGGAAATACAATGAAATGGAAATTAAAGGTGGATCCCAGGCATTATATAGTTCCTTAATGGATCACAAGGTTCTCATGAGATAAATAATTTGGCCAAATCAGTTTCTACCATTATTTTTAATTAATTTTATGAATGGTCATTATGGTAATAGGTTATAAGGTGCCTGAGACATGGAGTCCTTAAACAAATAATTTCCTTCATTAAAATTCCGTTATTATTTATCCATGTGATTTTGTGTATACATATCTATGGATGTAATTAATTATAATTTTATTGATTTATGGACTATGTTTTGGTTTCTTACTTGACATATTATTTGATCCTTATCTAGTTTTGTTAATGGAAAATGTTATTATATGCTTACCTTTCCATATAGAATGATAATTTCTTCCATTGTATATATTGTTACTGATAATTTGAGATCACGCTTACTATGTTTCTCTACCCAAGTTATGAAGAAGTGAACATAGATTCATATTTCAACTATGATGTTCCTTTATATTATTTGTGTTACTTTGTGTATTTTTTTCCCAGTGTATTATGGGTATCATTTATATAATCTAGATTTTCATGATGTATAAACTATAAGGACATTCAGGATTTTTTCCCTCGTAATAATGATAATGAAATGTAATAATGAACCGAATTTCGGTTATCGGAAGTCGGGGTGTTACAAAAACCATGGATAGACTCAACTGGATGGATGTCTATGCCATGCCCCGGGTGATACCTGGTCTCTTATGTGAGATACTAGGTACAAACATAGATTTTATCATTCCATTAGGGATACATGGGATGACGTCACAAGTCCCCTCGTATAGACTCGATTGTAGTGTTTATTATGAGGATCCTATAGTGACCCATATGAATCTATTATAGATTTTCATGGATGGAATTTGGATTCATTTATTTTAATTTATGGATACCTTTTATGGATTATATGTGGTTCATTATTTTCATCATTATTATTATTAATTTATGTTTATAATGTGGTATCAATGCTTGAATAATGTCCTAGGGGTGTTACCCCCAATCATAAGCACATTCTTTTGGTTGTCCCACTACTATTTTATTATAAATAATTCATTGTAAATACAATATTACTTATAAAGGTTCCCATACTTTTTGAAACCATGTTAGGATAAATTAGGTAGAATTGGTTAAATATCCATATATGGACCCATTATATATTGTTAATTATTTTTTTATTTTTTTATCCCCGTGTATTCATCAATTTTGTCACACTATTCATATTTTAGAGAATAAAATGGGTTGATATAGAAATCTTTGGTGCTGGAATACTGAACTTATATCTCAGATGTTGAATGAAAATATGGGGCGGGACTCTCTCTCTCTAGCAACAAATTAGGGTTTGATGTCTTCTTCAACTGATTTTCCTCGGGGGAGATTCGATATCTATCGATATGGTTCTAATTATAGAACTATGGGGGAGTGGGATGCTTCAAACATGCTGGGAGCAGTTTCAGGTGGTGCGAGCGGCGCAACAGGTGGTTTGAGCACATCAGCGGATGTTTTGGCCGGTGTGAGCACATCGGCGATGACCCGATCGACGACTATGGCTGGTGGGACTAATACGGTGAACGGATTGGTGAGAATAGCAGTGGGTGCAAGCGCTTTGGAGAATAGATTTGTGGTTTGCAGCGTGGTGGTGGTTGGAGAACACAAATCCACAGATCCATTACCGGTTGTGGGTGGTGTAGCATCTACGGCGGTGATGACCGGTCCGGGTGGCGATGTGGATAAGGTGGAAGTGCTGACCGGTCTGGGAGGTGTAGGCGACGCAAATTAGGTGGAGGTGATGAATTTTATGGGTATTTTAGGTGAGAAACATAAGGTTGTATTTGCGGGTTGAGGGACTACAACAACGTTGAATGTTTTGGGTGCCGTAGGAATTTCGAGCACAAATGTAAATGGGGTGGGGGTGGGGGTGGTATTGGGTTGTGAATAAGACGCACAACATGGATGGAAAGGATACATAAAATGAGATGCCTCTTCTATGTGAGGTTATTGTAGATTTGAATGTCGATAGTACTAATTTCAACAGAGGGTATTTTACGGAGGTCAAAGATGTTATTCCGGAGTGAATAGTCAAGAAAAGAGACACTGATCGTGTTATTTCTAACAAAGAGGCAATTCATAGTAGGTTTAAAATTTGTGAGTATTCCATAATAGCTAGGATTTTTCTTCTATATGGAGGGAAGCCTTGGAAAGTTGAAGAATTTGTTTGGAAGATGACTTCTGTATGGGGTTTTTCTTGGAGGACATGTATTCCCCTAAGTTGAGGTTTCATTCATATTGTCTTTCCATCAGAGACTCTTAAGAGAAGGGTTTGGGAAATCAGTTCAATCTCCTTGATTCCAGGTATGATTTTCATTAAAGAGTGGGATTTCCAGTTTAATCCCTTTTCCATAAAAAAATCATGACCACAAGTCTTGATTAAAATTATTGGCCGCAATTGCATTCTTTGGCATCCTAAAATATTATTTGATATCGCATCTGATGTTGGAATTATTATTAAAATGTATAGGTATACTGAGGTTTCCAAATTTGGTCACATTGCATGGGTACTTTTGGCGGTTTATTTGTGCTTTTTCTTGATTCACAAGGTTTTTTGTCAGCATTGGATGATGATATTCCTATGAAAATAGAATATGAAAGACTTCCTGACTTCTGATCAGAGTGCCAAGTTATTGGTCATTGTAAGATGAAATGTCAACGAAATTTGGTCGGTTGTTTTTGTTTTTCAAGGGGGAATTATGAGTCCTATTGTAGGAAGGAAATGAGGAAACAAACTTGAGATAATAATGTGTGAAAACTCACTCCTGACAAAGGCAATGTGAAGGTCAGAGATGGTTCATCATAGTCAGTTAGGGAGACACCGAAGACTCATTATCCAAGGAATATGGAACTGATGATAGTGCATGAACTTAGTGATAGTGCTCAAGAAGAAGATGGAGGCTTCATGGAGGGGCAGAAAAACCCGAGTAATGAAGATAATATTTTCAAGATACATGAGGAAATTAATAAATTAATGGAAACTCAGGGATCCACTGGGAGGTGGGATGATATTGAGGATGAATCCCGGAAAAAACCATCATATAGTCAGGTTTTTTCAAATGGAAAAAATGTCATTGTGGATGATGATGAGTTTCAATCTATTCTTCCCAGGAAAGCCAGAAGTAAAAAAGATTATTCCTGTTTGAAGCTAACTATGGTCACCTGGTCTCACAGCCCCACAGAATTTCAATCTTACTAGTATGGTGATTATGATGATTCATATGATTTTGAATATGATGTTTGATCTATTTCAGTATTTCTTGGCATGAGGGCATGATGCTTGTATGACCCCATCTTTCTTTCCATTATGTACTGTCTTTTTCTTTTTTTAATAATAAGGCTCTGCCCAATCTTTGTTCTATATCTCACACCCTACCGATGCCCTTATTTTATTTGGGTACCTGAGAAAATTTTCATGTTTTCATGTCCTAGGATCTATTACATGTGTTGTACTGTGTACTTGGGAGCTAGAGAGCATAGGGTCGAGCTATTACTCACGATGCTACATGAGTTAATATTTGGGATTTTTATTTTTTTAATTTTTTATAATATCTATATTTTATATTTATTGGATTTTGTAAAACCATCTTTAAATTAATGCATTATGATTTGTATAGGTATTTTCAATTTATTTTTAATCACTCACTGGATTAATCTTCAACAGTTTTCTATTTCATTTACTACTAATTCTATTATTGTCAATTACTGACAAAATATTATACCACTATGATACTCTAATCATTGTGTTAATGTCTCCTAACCATTCCACTAGTATACCCTCTCTGATAGTCAGAAGCCTCTGGCATATAGAGAGACACATTTGAGGCCATATTGTGACTAGTCTGACTATCTGTTTATTGACTAGTCAGGTTGAGACGTCAAAAAGTGGTATTAGAGTTTTTTTTGACTTTTCTAACTTTTTTGAGATGGTATATAATACATTTTTAATGTTTTGTTTCATGGTAAATTGTCGTTTCTATAATTGATCAAGACATTCATGGGAATTGTTTCCAATTTCATGGGATGGGATTGATGGACATGTTATTTTCAAAAGAAATTTCTTAGGATTTAACGATGAATGAATGATCTAAATTCCAAAAATTTATGATTTATGAGATTTATAATAAATTTACATGTCCTAGAATTGAAATAATGAAGTCTTACATTCATCATGATAGGCACATAGGAATTCACATTCCATACATATTCCATTCCATGTGTGTTTCATTATTAGGGAATTTGATATTTTGGATGTTCCATGTGTGTTATTTTTCTTCTAAATTTTATACCATACTATGTGATTTAGTGGATTTATAATATTTTAACTATATAGCTATATCATAGAATTTTTTTTAAACATGTTTAATTGTCTGGTCAATAGTTTTACCTTGAGTTTTATTCCATGCTTCCATGTTTTAAGTGTTATGATTTGAATATTGTTTACAATTTCATAGATGTGTAGTAGCCTTCCATGGTTAATTTTCATACTTCCCTTATTTCCTTACCATCTCAAACCATATGAAAATTTAATGTTAATGATGCTAGTTTAAATTTTAAAATGGAAATATGTTATTGATGGTGTCCCCTCACTTATCAATTGTGACATGTTTTATCCATAAACTATTTGTTCCATGGGAAAAAACATATATATTGTGGTTTAATTGAAGATAGTTTCCAATTCTAAATGTGTATGAATACTTAATCGATTGGAATAGGGTGTCCAATATAATCAAACCATTTTAGATTCACTATATATGTATATGTATATAATAAGTTTCATAAATGTCAAGACTATAGAAGTTTCTTTGTATCCTCGATAAAATCATTGTTGTTAAATGAGACTCATCCATATAATGTGAATTATAAGGATTCCTTGTAATTTTTGGTGTGGTAACCGATAAAATAAAACCAGTTATTTTGAGAACTATGACTATTTTTTTTAAACATAACATTTTTTAGTTTGACAATAAATGAAATAGTTTCCATTATAATGGATTCCACCACTATTACATGTGATCAATGAATTGTATGAATAAATTTATAAATGCACAACTATACCTAAGTAGGTCAGTTGGGGAATTTAGATTATATAATGAACATGATAAGGGTGGTTATAAAATCAAAATTCCATATTTTATAGGGATGATTATTATTGAACCCAAAATGGATAATTGGAACCCTATTAGGTATCCCTTATTTATTATGATTTAACTATTATCCCTATATGGGTGTTTAATGATATATAAAGATTGTCATTTTAAGTGTCCTTTTTTAGGTGGAATTATTTTGACTACTATGATATTAATTAAATAATAAAAGACCTTTTAATCACCTAAGAGATTTAATTTGTTTGAGGCCTTATGCATAAATATATGGTTATTAAAATCGGATTATTTTATTTAATGGACTAATTATAATGCGATTCAAATAAATGATAATGATTTAATGGAAGTTAATTTTAATTTATTTATTTTTCCTTATGGTTATATCGAGATGAATTTACTTTATCACTGGTATAAAAATTTCATTGAAACTAAAACATGGTCTATGTTAAAGGGTTAAATGATTTTTGGTTTAATGCATAAAATGAAACCTTATGCGGTGTTCTTTGTTTGGAACACCAGTAAGTTATTTTAAATCCCTTTTGAGTGTTTCCCGAATTATTTTTCATGTAATGGAAACATTATATTTACATATAAGCAATTTTCAATATCTATTGATCATAATTTATAGGGTCATTAGTGTAGTGAAATTTCATAGAAATCACATTGTTTTTGGTTTGTTCATTGATTTTAATTAAGGGTATGTCCCATTGTCGGTAGCTCCCTCAGATCACCAATTATCTTTCTAAATTCGTGTGAATATTTTCAGGTGTGGGGTACTGCTTGGGAGCTTTTGTCCATATAGGACTCATAGATTCCAAAATGAAACCATAATTTGAGGGGTGGTTGTGTGATGTTTTATATTTTTCTATGAGTGTGAATGTAAATAAATTAATAGTTCATGTGTACATGACCTTCGAATGAAATAGGAATCCAAATTTTAGGTCATGTGACACTACATGTTCATCTTGTATTGTGATGGATGACTCGGCATTACATCAATTTGTATTAAATTATTAAAGTGTAATGTGACTACGAGTTAGTTTTTTCATAGGAAATCAAATATTTGATTGAATAAGGATAATAAGCATATGTGTAGTACCTAGGATGTGATGTATACTCATGTAAACTTCGGTTAGTATGTATTTTTATATAATTTTCCAATCATATTTTTACATATTGAAATTATCCTTTTATGATCAATGGTTCTCATAAAAACATCCAGTTGATACACTTTGAACTTTGGTCAGCTTTAGAGTATTGTGGCCTTGGAATTAGCAAGGACCTAGAGTCATTATAATGTTTGGGATGATTTTTTTGAATATGATCATGTTTTTAACATATTGGTCAGTTGTTTTTGATTTATGCCTAATGTTTTGGGGGCATGTGGAATTAGATCTTGATGAGAGTAATTTATATGTATAGATTTGAATCTAATATAGAGATCTTAAGGGGATAGTCTATTTTTTTCTTTGGTTTAACACTTCAATGTAATGATGGCCACCTCTAGGACTCATTGTTAGTGGTCAATGATGTGGATTCTATGGGATGAGTCACTTTCATTAGTGGACTCAATGACTATGTACACTCTTAATATGGGGATCATGACCTAAATAATAGTTGAACATTTCGTTACAAGAATAAGGAACAAAACCTAGAAGGGACTTCTATAAATGTTCAGATCTATTTTAAATTCCCTTGGGATTGGTGAGTATTGTAATGTTTTAGTTCTTGAAATCATGCATGACAGTGAATGGTTGGATCAACATGAAACCATTGGAAACAATGTTTTCTATGAGGGGAATTTATTAGTTGTGTTTAAGTGTGAAAAGATAAATTTTCTAATAAGGAATTTGCGATCATTTGAGTGAAATCCATCGGTAGGGGAATAAAATAATCTTCTTAAAAGAATTCATTGGGTGATAGTTAAAATATTTTTCATGTTTGTGGTTTAGAAGGACTGTTTGAAATAATATTGATCACTTGTATTTTTAGGGCGAGTGTTTCCTGGATCCTTTTTTGAGACCATTTAAAAGTTATTAGTGTACACTTGGATGGAAGAAAACCATGTCACCTATCTTGGTATCATCTAGATTCACTGATAGAGCATTATTTTTAAAACATTATATTGTTTTAAAAGGTTGTTGGGATTCTTTGGTTGGATTTGATCTAAGTGATCTCTATAATCATGGTTGTCATTGGATGCTTGGTTAGTCATGAGTGATACCTGGGTTCCTTAGTAATAATTCCTTGGATAGGACTAAAGAAATCGACATTTTCGTAGGACCTGGTTTCTGAGGAGGATTCTAATTTGGGGTATATATGTGTCCTCAAAATGTAGTGCTTTACCTTATAATAATTTCTCACATGTAAGTGAATGGGTATGATATCCCTTTAATGAGATCCATGGACCCCCTAGTTTGACTCCAAGGTTTCCCCCATGCTTCACTCATGATAAGAAGTGGATATTAAGTCATAATGTCCCATGTGTGATAGATTAGTTTGGAATATATGTTTATGTTAGTGCATGATATCATAAATTTTGGCCTTTTTAGAGATATAACTGGAAGTCAGTTACAAGATTCACCGAGTGAGATATGACAAATCATGAGTTAGATTAATTTATATTCTTTAGGATTATTTTATAGAGTTGTTCAACTGTCTAAGACTAGATTTATGAATTTTTTTCACGTATTGTATTTATCTATCATCCTATTATTTTGTTAAATAAGGTCAGTTTGGTATTGACCGTCTGATAAAATCATCCCTCATTTCCTATGTTTTTTTGGAATGCTACTACTATGTTTTGAAATAAAATTCAGATGTTAGAGATATAATTTTTTGGAATTGGCCATTAAATTCCAACACCAATAGTGGAAGCACCAAAGGCAGGTTGGTTGAAGAGATTACATGAAGACTGTTTCTCCAGATTAATGGGATCTTGTATTCTTTGTCTCAATACTATAGTTTAGAAAAACAACAACTGTATTGAGTTGAATGGTCCATGAACTATATATTAACATGACACAATGCTGTGCATTGGGATTTAAAAATTCAATACGGCCCTTTGTACAAGAATTCATGACCCGTGTATGTTGAATTGCATTCTATTCATTCTCCCAGGGCTTATTGGTGATGATATGTTCTAAGTTTTGGATTTTCTTGTGTCCAATATGTTTGGAACTCATGAAATTCCAATGTAAATTGAATTATTTCAATTGGTGGATGGTTTGTTTTGTAAAATATTATTAAAAATAGAATTATAAAAGTTATTACAATTTAATGTCACTTTTTAGATATGTACAATGACTTGAGGGGTCCCTCAGATGTTTTACCATGTTTCAGGAGTGCCAAACCCCTAAAACCGCATAATAGGAGGAATCTGTCATGGGAACATGGTTTTTCGGAAACAGTGATGCCCCTTAAAGAATGGTGTGGCCTGGTGAAGAAGAGAAAGAGGTGGCGAAATGCTTTCTCTAAACATGTGAATGGAGACTCATGACTGTGAAAAAAGCTTTATATTTTTAAAGACTATGCTTTCATAGATTGTGCATGGTTAGGGAAAGTGTGCACCTCAACTATGAGGGGTTACTCTTTGGGATGCACATTAGTAAAGGGTTAGAAAATTATTTGTCCAACCATTTGGACAAACCATGTACCCTGTTTTGTATTGGTGAAATGAATATTACACCATGAATGATCTTCAATGTCAACCATCTCTTCACACTCTTCATTCAAATGTATGAGATCCCCCTCTTGTATCACATGATTCTTCTCCTGAGCCTAATCTGTAATTTTTTCTATCACTGTCACATGAAAATGGAACGATGTTATATTTGGGTCTATGGATTCATTTATATAATCTCCAAATTCATATTTATTTCATTCATTGTGTATCATCCCTCTTGTTGTGCTATTTTTGTGTGATCTAATTTTCTATATTTTTAGGGAGGATGTCCATTTAATAGATTTATATCAAAACTGATCAAACAAAAGCTTGAAATCAGAATTTTTTATTTTTCATTGGTATAAGGTAGGTTGTATTTATTCATTCATTAAGATTTATTATTGTCCATCTTATTATTTTTTGTGCCACATGATGGAATCATCTAGAAGCACCTCACATTGGTATAATAAATCACATCGAGTATGTAACTATTTGAGGTATGACCCTAGTGTATGGTGAATATCCAATTTGGGTGATGACCTTGGATATTTCCACTTTTAGGGGAATATAACCTCATTTTGTTCTCAATTCCCTTGATCCTTGACTTGATTAAACAAACATGAGGGGATGATTCACCTTTAATAAATTCCTTATATTAATGAATAGAATTAAGAGGGTTGTTATCCATAGGTTAAACACATAAGATAAAATGCATGTTATACTTTCTATAGGAAAAACCCCTTGAATGAAATTAGTTTGCTTAAATTTGTTAAATAATTTGATTTTGTTTCCCTATACCTAATGATTATGATCAATAACATGGACCATAGAACTCACAAAACTTGTTAAATACTTATGTAGTATTCATATGATATGCCATGCAATTTTTCGTTGTATCACTGTGCTTATATGTTTTTCATAATGTTCTATAACTTATGAATTATATTATGTGACATTTTCAATAATCATGTAACGTAATGTATATTTTTCATAATGTTCTATAACTTATGCATTATATTATTTTACATTTTCAATAATCATGTTACGTAATGTCTATTCGTGTTCCACATGTGCGTGTTGGGTAGCCAAGTGTTTATGTTATTCTTAGTGCAATATGTCTATTTAATTATAGTATAGTTTTTGAATTGGATTTATTGTTTGTATAGACTACTTATCTTATTATAAAAATGTTGTTTCTTGTTGATGTGTGATTTATTCTACAGTTCATTGACATCTTGGGGTCTAGGAGAGAACAAGTGTCCCAACATAAGGACACTGTGAATGGAATATCCTTACCGGACACGGTGCGATTTAACATGTTGGGAGAGATCCATTAGATTTTAATTGGTTGGGTTGTATGGGTAGTTATCTATTATAATGAGTGATGCTGATTTCATGCAGAAGAAACAATAGAAAAACTCATTTTCCATAATGGATATGCTATTTCTTGGGTGATTCACATTCCCCTATGTGAGATACATGGTTCTAACATAGACTTTACCATGCCTTGAGTGATATTAGGGACGTTGTTATGGGTTACCTCAGATAGACTTAGTGTTGTTGGTTATTATGATCATGCTGTAGTGACCCATGTGATTCCATTATATATCGCCTTGTATGAGATCAAGATTCCATGATTGGTTTTGATGGACACATTATATAGATTATAGATAATGTGTTATTTTTATTATTATTAATGTTTTTGTACATTTATAATGTTGTATGAATACTTAACGGGTGTCTTAGTGGTGTGGCTACCAAGGCTTAGCATATGTTTGGGGTTGGACCACTTCTATTGATTTATATATGCTATCAAGTAAGTAGAATATTAATTATAAAAGATACATTCATTATAACAACTATCTTAGGCCGAAGATGGTATAATCGGTCGAGTATCTATTCAAGAACCCATGCCTATGGGTTATTTAATTTTTAATTTATTTATCAAATTCTTCATGTTATAGAGAACAATGTTAATAGATCTAGACATCGCTTGTGGTGTCTAATTAGAATAATATCTCACAACATGCTCAGGAAACCATTGCACTGGGGTACCCATGAATATTTTCAAGTTTCCATGTCATTGGATCTATTGTTTGTGATGTTCTATGTACTTGGGAGATAGGGATAACTAGACTAATCATATAATCTGGATTCTTATGGAGTTATTCCTTGTGATATTAATTTTTTATTTTTGTTGTAATGTCAATTTTACCTCCCTCTTTTAACTTATTGCTTTATATGGTTATTCATAAACTACTATACGTATTTGGAGTCATCCGTTTACTTTAATTTAGTAATTTGATTCATCTAGGATTATTTTCCCTCATTTACTACTATTTCTAATAATCTTTGTTATTTATATTATAATATAAAATTGTGATACTCTGATCATTATGATATAGACTTTCCGATATACATTTATTATTCCTAGTAGCTACTTGGTAGCCTATGGAGTACGAGGAGGCATGCTGGAGGGAATGTATAGATTGATACTAGTTTTTTGGTTAGATGGTTCAGGAAAATAAAATCAACATCATACCTATTATTATCAATCTACTTCAAATTCTTCCCCAAAAAAATTTGAAAATTTCCACAGGGGTACTGAGAAGAAAAAGAAGAACCAATCATTACTACTATATTAATCTCTCACATCATTTCTTTGTCTACCATGTTAGCATAGGTGGTATACTTCATCGTATATACCTAAAAATAGAAAGTTGGTTGTAAAAACCCTAAGAATTTTTAAACACTCAACTAATCATTCATCACTACCTATAGAAAAAAACCAATCATCTCTATGAAAACATTGTTGTATAATAACACCAAATTATCTCCTAGCAGCAAGGAGTGGAATTCCATATTCCTCATGATGTTTATTCGTACCCTTAATTGAGTGTGGCTTCTCTCATAGGAACTCTTGATCATAATATCTATCTTCTACACCTATTATATGTCCCTCATAAACTGGGTTCTGCCATTGGGGTACATTTTGGTCCACAACACTAACATCCCACATGATGGCCTCTATAATATTCAAAATTAAATAAAGGATACCATGAGAAGAATTTATTGATTCATTATCCTATATAAAATGAGGAATTATTCATGGAGTAATGACGATACACATTAAACTATAGTAAAATGGTAAACAAAAATTAAATCTTTGTTCAAACTATAAATCAAAATAAAAAACTTCAATCTAGATAGAAAATCCCCACAATGGGACAAACATACCAATATTCCATGGTAACATAAGGAACATCAATAAATATCTGGATGAATCTCACCAAAACCAACATATTAGGTATCAATATTAATATCTCTCATCCACGAGACACTCTATGATAAAGAATCACGAGGATAGACCCACTCAGATACTAGTTTGTGAATAACTATAATGGGATGATCTCTTGAAACTGATTCCCAATCTAATTCACTACTAATATGAAATCCATTCCCAATCATAATTATTTGGAGAGAAACATCCATGAATAAAAATAAAATAATAGGTATTGATTTCACTCATGAAGAAACTTGTTTTATGGGATATATATACATTTGGTGGAAAGAAAGAACAAAAAATGACTAAGGAAGCATATTCCATAATCAAATAAAAATAAATAGAATGATATTACTCAAAAGAGTCATAATAAATCTCCATGGAAAAATAATAACATATATAGGAAATATAAAATTAGATAAAAACAACTCATTGTGAAAAGTGGTAAACATCACCCCATCTCACCACCATGTACATATAATGAACTCATGTAATCCTCACCACCATTATTTTAAATACAAAAATATATATTTCTTGGTATAAACACAATTTAATGGGTGTAAATTGTGTGACGAAAATAGTCTCAATAAGATCACAACTATGTATCCCATATCATGTATCTACAAATGAATCCCAATATGATCAATTTTAAGAACACATTGCATGATAAAAATTTAAACATTTTTATATCCAATGCATAGTAAAAATTACCCCTCTTCCACGACTCCAAATAAATCCATATAATATATCGTCAATGAATAATTCCCAAAAACCAGATACATTTTAAAAAAAATCACGTTAATGAATAAAAAACTAAATTCAATGAATAATGGTAAAAAACTGATATCATAACTCACATTTAGGATAGCTAGGTAACTCATATATAAATTATGACTAGTTCACATTATATTTCTCTAAAACCCATGCATCAATATCTAGGGAATAGAGGAACACAACTAAAAGTAAACCATCTTCTCATATAAATCAAGTCAAAGAGACAACTACATCTAGGAATTGAAGAACACCTCATAATGTGAACCCTCTAACAATAACAAAATATGATAACTAATAATACATAATTTACCTAAGTACCAATATCTACCATGTTTTATATTTTTTGAATCATTAAAAAGGCCATAATATTTTCAAAATACAATTTCAAACAAATAATTTACACAAAAACCTACATTTAATACCTATTTCATAATCAAATTTAAAATTTTGTGATAATAATAAGTCATTATCCAACTGTGGGGAAAACAAAATTTTCACAAGAATCAATTTATACACACAAATAAAACATAATCAAATGATGATAAACAATTTATGAATTAATTAAAATACTAAGTGAAACTATTGATCAATTATCTTCGGATAGATATGAAACCACCAACATCAATCTCATATTACACAACAGTTATGAAAAGACCCAAACACCAGATGGAATGTAGAATAACCAATAGGGGCCCTAAAGAAACCCATGTACTACACTAAAACCAATAAAAGGAATGATCATTGGAAGATTATTTAAATAAATAACTTAAAATGGGATCAAACAATAATCATCACATGATCACCAATCACATAGACCCACCCCAACATCGTTTCTAATCCATAATATAAATGAAGAATCATAACGGAGAATTGGACACTCACAATAGGACGAGAATCCAAATAAAACAGAGATGAAAGCAAAAAACATAGTGATTTTAAGCTAGGGAACCACCCAAATCACCGAACAGAGACCTAGGATACATGAGAAGAAAGAGAGAACTAAATGTAGTCATATTTAAGAATCAATAAATTAAAAATCTAGAATCCTTTAATGACTCACATTTAAAATCCCCAATTCATGGTCTGAATCCCATGTATTCGTTGAT
The DNA here is from genome assembly GCA_963277665.1 of Viscum album. Taxonomy (NCBI): domain Eukaryota; kingdom Viridiplantae; phylum Streptophyta; class Magnoliopsida; order Santalales; family Viscaceae; genus Viscum; species Viscum album. Next base: position 522,896,625 of record OY728141.1, read on the forward strand.
TTATAAAATCAAAATCAGTTATGAATAAATAAATCCCAATCGACTACTTCATGGATTGAATGAGATTCATAACCTAAACAATTATCATTATCTGAATAGAATTAATGGAATAACCCTACTAACATATTCACTTTCTGAATCATATTCAAGACATGAATGTTCCCAATAGCTAGTTTCCATTCATTCTTTTTCAAAAAAAAATGAAACTGACCCCAAATAAATCCAAAAATAAGAAAAATAACATTAAATAATAAAATATTGAATATCTTTTTGACAATATGTTATAAGTCAAGATTTATGGTTGGGGTTTGGAAAATCCACCTCATGTGTCTTTTAAAGGATATCTTCAACATTAACTACGACACCTGATCATAATGTTTTAGAAAATATTAATTATCTTGATAAATAAAACCACAAAAGAAAATTGTTATGATATCAGAAAAATAAAGCAATAGGGGAAATGATTTAAATCCTGAGATGAGCAGTTTACAGATTTTGGGAGTCAATTAGGTACATTTTTATGGGGCGGGACTATAGTCTTTCCTTTGGAAATTGTTTTCCAAGTACAATATACTATAATGGTACTAAATATATTAAATTTATTTTTATATATTTATATTATTTTAAAAAATTTTTAAAATATTTATGTCCGTACTATCTACAAAAAAATATTTTTTAATCAAAATTTAATTTAATTTTTATACTAGATATAGTTGAACCTTTTAGACAATTTAAAAAGTAGGAGCATGTATTATTTAGCAGTATGAACATGACATAAGAAAAAATAAATAATGTGGGATCTATATATGTAGTTTTTTATTTTTGACTAAAACTTATATATGTTTCTTGTGATAAAATTGTCCAATATGTTGTATGATATGATGATATTTTTAGGAATATTACTTTTATATTTCATATGATTCATTTGAGCATTGAAATTATTAAATTTCTTAAATTTTATATGTATCTATATATTTATACTAGAGGTGGTGGGATATATCAAGGTGAATATATATTTATTTTTACAATTACAGTTGGTTTAAACCATAACTAATTTAAAATAACATTAATAATTTTTCATCAGTTGTTATAACTACCATGAGTTAGTAAAAATCTTAAACAAAATGATGCAAAATCATTGATTATTTATTTATGGTGGTTATAAAAACCACTAGATATATTAAATAGTTAATGAAAAAACAATTTTATATATTATATTCAGTTTTTATAATGGCCTCTGGTTATTTTTTTAAAAAAGTAATCCACATCATTGGATCTTTTTTTAAAAAAATGTATCACGCTTTCATTTTTGTAGTGGGTTTTAATCCTAAGAAAAATATGGATTGGAAAAGTTTTCATAAAACAACCAAAAATAATATCAAAACCAAAACTACTTAATTACTTATAGAAGAAAACATTATGAATCTAATAATCACCACATTTTAATAGACAACGTTTTAAAAATTATTAGTAAAAAACTAATAAAAAATATTTATTTTCCTACAATGATGATTGATGATAATGTTTTCATTCCTATAATGTTTTTTTATTTTCTTTATTTACAGACTACATACTTTATGGATGTGATGCTCAAACATTTGGAGCGGTCATGTGTGTCTTTTTAATGGTGGTCATATTTGGTAATTATTTTATTAAGATAAAACAAACCCATCTAGGTATGTATTTACTCCTAGGGAATAGTTTCAAGACCCCCGTAACCAAATGATGCACCATGGGCCATATTATAGGTCACATTAGGTAATGTGATGGGATATCATCGTCTCTTTTGTGAAAAAATGATCTTATTTCCATATTATGATTTTTATCATTTAGGATATTATGGTTTCCTGGATATATGCCGTCATATATTATCGGGTTTGTACGAGTTAGTGTTTGGAAATAACTTTTCATATTGATCCTTAAGTAACCAATTCTAGTTAGGATTTATTTTCCTCATATTTGTGCCTAGTTTTTTATTATGTTTCAATGGATTCAAATATAGTTATTTTTTATATTATATATTAATGATCTCTAAATAATTTTGAGAAACTCCAGGACATAGATTGGAAATATCATAATAAGCCAGGTCTGTATGGTTAAATGTTTCAAATATCAAAAATATTTCCCCTATTTTTTATAAATATGATAAATAAGAACATAATATTACTTTATACTATTGTTTTTATGATTTTATCAATTTAAATTCCTAATAAATAACTTTTTGTTCTATTTCTGTGTAAATAGACTTTTTATAGTATTTTGACACTAATATATATATTAATGTTGGTTTTATTTAGTTCAAATAATAAAGAATATATTCATTTAGTTTCTAGATTTATATTATTTTAAAGTTAGAATTAAAAAATTAATTTGAATATAGAGTCCCATATAAGTAAACATGGTCCCTAGAACATTTAAATTTGAAAGTGTAAGGTCATATCTAGAAGGAAAATAGGGAAATCCCAAGTTCTCAAATATGTTTATTATATAAAAAAGTAGTAAAATAATACATTTTTAACAGTTAAAGTGAAGTAAAAAATGGGATGAAAGTGATATATAGGACACCTTATGATTCAAATACAAAATTGATGGTTTCAACTAGATTTATCTTCTATTTTTGTGTTGTAGAATCCAATTAAATCACTCAAAAATAATTTTTTTTATGAATGAAATATGAACAACCATCACTGGATTCATAAAGAATATCTCTCATGCCATTACATACTACTCCCTATCAAAAACATCAGTTCTATTTGGAAGGAAAATCAAATTAAACATGGGTAATTTTGTTCTCCCTCATCTATTAAGTGTGTGTTTCCACTCTTCTTCCTAGTTGGTGTTATATGATGGTTCTCAATCCAAGTAGGGGTGGTACTAAATCACCCAAATTATAGACTATGACACTCCTAGACCCCGGTGTATTTTAGTTATGTATCCTAAACATTAATCTAGGGGTGATATTATACTCTAAAAACCTCACGCAAACCCCCCTTACGTTCATCTACCAACCATTTGTGTTGTAGAATCATTAACATCCAATGTAAATCTCACAAGCACAAACATTGGAAGTATTCATGAATTGAAATATAATAAAAATAACTCCTCCATTCTAATTTAAATATAAAAAAATTTATATATACAAAAATAAAATTTAAAATATATATTAGGTGAGAGAATATCGTTTTGAATAGATGATCATTGGAAATATCTTCTATATAATATATATACATGAGTATCTTCAAATAACTATTGAATAAATTCTCCCTTTATGAAATATATATCTCTTCCTCCCATAGTATTTGTTACCTGGTCCCTAGGTTTAAACCCATTACATTTTTTCTCCTCCTTATTATATATTTAATTATTTCACTAAATTGTGTAATCATTCCATGTGGTAATGAAATATTCAACAATTTCCACATTGGAATATTAATTCATTCGTGATGATTCCTAATTCATAACATGATGATCATCAATATTCCCATATCTCTGGGATCCTCCCCACCATGGAAGTCTATTTTAATAATTATTTAATTTGTCTAGGAAATAGGTAGAAGGGGATATTTGTTCCCCACATTCTTTTCACATGTATCATATGGAGAGGAGAAAAATTCAATAGATATCCCTCTATATATTACGTTGGTTCTAAATCTTACATCCCTGAAATTATTGTTTTGATATTAAATGGTGAAAAATTGGTTCCTAATGTGTTATGTTTATTAACATGACAATATATGATACAATGATAGAAATTATAATATTAGGGTTGGATGTTGTACAATGTTGAGGAATGTATAATTACTGTTGCAGATAGTCTTCATGATAATGAAGTATTTATTTAGCGGAAAAGATACATTTATTCTAGAGTATTGTGGGAAGTGAATTTTGGGGTAGATTGAATCTCAGTCAGAATAAATCAATGATGAACTATGAGTTCCCCAAATTAGAGTATCAAAATAATGATAACACTAGAGGGATATCATATCATGTATATTTTTTCACATGACATTGGTCGTGGGACATACTATTGGGATTTTCCATGAATTTGTGTGAGTAGATCGATGCAATGTAATGATGTAATGTATTGTTGTGTTGGACCAAAAGTCCGTATCAGGGTCTTTATCGAATATAGATTAGTGTGGTAGTAAAATCATGCGTTCTAGAATAGCTGTTGTTGGATCATAAATGATATTTTTAGATTAATACTTGTCATAGCCGTAAGTAAATGGTTCAATATCATCCTCTAAAACTAATTTATGAGGAAATCCCAAAGTATTATTAGAGATAATAATAAATATTAGCATCGTGCATTGATTTCATCTTTTAATTTTTTGAAGATAATTCCCTCGGGTACGGTAACAATAAATCCAAGTAAAATTCATTATTGTAAGAATAGATTTATTGAATATAATATTTTCAAAGGATTTCATAATTTTATAATAAGATGTAATATCATTCTCAATATTTACTAAAAACTATAAAACATTTGACAAACTATTCAAATTTACATTAATGTAGATCAAATACAAAAGAAAAACTACCGAAAAACAATGCAAAAATAGGGAAACCACACTCCCATACTTACATGACTAAATTTTATCCACTAATTTATTTGAAAAAAAATTATAACACCTCTTTTAGTTGAATTTCATGTTATATTTAAGACAATAATGGTTAAATTGGAAGAGAATAGTGGATTAAAAATTCCAAATTCCCCAATTTATTAAATCCACATGACATATGTTCCTTATCCACTTATCTATTTCATAATTCCGTGACACAAATTATAAAACAATACTATAATTAAAATTCCCATTTTTTAAATTATTTCAATTATTTGATGTCAATAAACATTAATAGACATGAATATTCATTGTTTTGGTTTTTTTAATCAATGGAATGTGTAATTTCACTTACATATTATTTAGTCCCACCTATATGTATACATAACATATATAGGAAACCCCGTAATAATAATTGTAATGTAAAATTCATGGAGGTATGTTAAGGATTACATAATCTCAAGTATTCATTCTACACCTATTGATGACTTTTATTTTTCACAGACACACTCACCTAGTGAAAAAATTTAATAGGAAACATATAGTAAAATTAAAACTATTCATAACTCTTCCCTTTATATTACATATATAATTTTTATTTCTATTGGCTCCCATAAGTGATAGTGTTTCAGAGAACAAAAATTAAATATGATTATGTTTAAAAATCTAGTGATAAAATGTATCAATTTTTTTAACTAAATAATATCATTTTAAAATCCAATTTTTTATTTTACTAACGAGTTAAAATATTATATTAAATGTTTTTTCATGTATATTCTAAAGGAAAGATCCTCCCATGTAATACTACTAACATATAACACATATATAATGTCACACCCCACCAACACCTGGTACAAAATGTTTATAAAATATACATAGAAGAAGGGAATATAATAAGTGATATACAATTAAATTAAAAATTAAATGAAGGTAATAAAGGAACAATCTCCTCATAGTAAATCTTTTTCAGTCCATATGCTTTCTAACAATTATTGTCTTGTTTTCCACTTTTTAAATTAATTTAAAAAAATAATCTGGCACTCCGAGTTTTAATATTTGTATTCTTTTTATTTTAATGAAACATAATTTAAAAAATTCAAAAACTGACTAATTCATAATTGGTTTCCCCCCAATATGTTCTTGAATTAATTTACCATCATCCAGAAACTCTGTGGAGGAACTATCCCAAATACTCTAGTAGGAGGGTAGTGGAATACATTACCTGAACCATAACATATTGGATACTACAAGGCACCTTATTATGAAATATTCAACAATAAAATCCCAATGATATATGTAAATAACATAAGCATAAACTATAACTCAATGATCACTATTTTAGTGAAATGTAGTAAAATATCCACCCCTAGAATACAATTGTCTTTTATTATGTCTAGAATGGTTGGAGAAAAGGTGTGGGTGCTCTCCCTGGGTTTCACTTATTCTCTCTAATTGATTTATACTTCCAATCTAGATTACATATACACATATTTTCCTCGTACATCATTTTTAATAGTAATCCATGGTTTAATTCCAAAACATTTCCCAAATATTTGTTCAATATTTTGTGGCATACTACATTTTTTTTCCAACAAATCCTTCAACATACGAAATAAACCTATAATCTAAAATATGGGTGAAATAAAATAAAATAAAATAAATAATTAACACATTATAAAATATATAATTAACTTATTCCATTAAAAAGTGTTTTATATTAAAGCTTATTAAGATATTGGTTTATAATTGATATGGTTTTTAGTTTTATGTTATTTAATATTTTTTTTAATTTGACCTCTATAAAACGAGTAATTACTACCAATATCCAAGACAATGGTGCTAAAAACTGCTTGATTTTTTTAATAAACATTTCCTTACAATTCCATAAGGTTAGTGATTACCATAATCTTGTGAGTGCCATGTTATATCCATTGGGACTAGAGAGAAATGAATTGTTTTCTCAGTTATGGGTCCATAAAGAAAGTAGTGAAAGATTGTTTTCACTATAGTGAATGTAAATGACAAATTTGAATAATGTGAAATATTGGTCACATTACTATTTGAATACTAAATAGTTAGTATATAGTATATTGGTCATCCTATACCAAGGAGGTTAATCATAATGACTTAATCTGAACATTATAATTTTTATTTAAGTAATAATATAAACCAAAACTACTATATCAAGGAATTACTATCATGGGTTTTCCATAATACCCCTAATAATATTACTGGTTCCCATAAGAGAACTTATCTTATTAAATAAGGATAATTCGTTTATATAACCTCTTGTATGTGTGTAATGGAACCATACCCAAGGTTGATGTTTTTAATGGATATAAATTACTATAGTTGTGGTAGTATATCACCAAGACTATAGGTTGGCACACTCAAACACTCCCATTCTCTTGTTAAAAATCTAAATCATAGATATAGGGGATAAATTCAAATCATTCTACCTCACTAAAACCCCCATATGTTCATCTACATCGAGTGTGTTTTTTAGAATCAATATGAGACAAGGGGATAATAATTAAAATAAACATTAGAATAATATATAAAAATATTATAACAAAAAATACTCAATCTATTCTTTGGTAAATTTTTAAAACAAGAGCTATATAATAATGAAATTTTCAATAAATAGAAGGGAAGGGAATTCATCAATTAGTAGATGATATCTTGAAAACCCATGAATATCCAATTTTCACTCATTCCCCACCATATTACAGTAAACTATATCCCCCTTATAAATATACAAATCCCTTCCATAGGTTTTATCTAATACAGATTCCCATTGTTTTATCATATACTATTTCATTCCCCCTTTTTATAAATTTCATTATTTTAACATTTTTTTTGATCATTACATGTGTAATGGAAGTCATGGATCACAACCACATATAAAATATAATTCTATCATTTTTAATCATTCATCTCAAGGTTTTATCACATTATCATAAATATTCACAATATCTCAAAAATTTCTATACGTTGAATTATCATTATGTCAATACAATATTTCGATACATATAAGTACAATGTTATATTTCTAACCCCCATTGGAATTGAATTCATGACACAAGCAGTTGAGATGATCTAAATAGACCCATATACTTTCTAGAGCCACACATGATATCCCAATAATTTGATAATGATTATATAATGAAATGTTAAATAATGTGTTCCAAAAGTGTTTGTAATATTAATAAATTAGTGTATAATTTGTTTATGGGAAGCATAATATTATGGATGAAAAATAGATTTCATTGATGGATGTTGAGTTCTTATATGATATTAATTATTTACAAAATAAAATAATACGTTGAGAAAAAGGTTATATTTGTGATGCCATAATTTGGTTATTTGATATAATGATACATTAATTTTCCTTTAGAATATGCCAATGAGATAAATCATATTACATAAAATATAGTATCAATGTTCATGGATCATTGGAGGATCATTGTATTTGGTGTTGGGATTCCAAATTATATGTCATATATGACCGAAAATCAATATTATCCATTTTTTTATGTTGTCAGATTAATTAAATGTTAATATAAAATGTGTTGATGCATGGGCACAAAATCTATTCATTGGTTGTTCAATGATGATATGTTTTTAGGTTGTGTATTCTTGAGGGATTTAACACCATCCATTAAAACTTGTCATACATGTAAAGTTTCATCCTCAAAAATATGTTAATAGGGATGGTTTGTGTTAGACTCAAATTCCAAAATATGTTAGAAATATAATATACTAACAGATATGAATTTTAATTTTTGAAACAACCATTGATTTGTTTGTTGGATATTCACATGATAAATACCATTGACTATTTTACAAGAAAATAATATATAATTATTTTATATAAACAATGATTCAACACATACAATATTTCAATGTATTATAAAATATTAAACCATGTTTCATTATTATTCATAATATAACCTTAAAACATGGAAAAAATATACAAACTACTAAAATTTCGATTAAATTTTGAAAAAAACAAAAAAACTATTAAAAATAGTGAAAAATATACTAACCTATTATTCAACCAAATAAGTATTTATATTTCATCAATAGGAATATATGTGTGATTATTCATAAGTGAACCTTATGTTAGATCAATGTTTTTTGTTTTAGTTATTCAATCAACTTTATTTATGGATTATAGTTTTTATATTCCTCTAGTTCATTATAAATATTGGTTTCGATATATTTAGAATTTGGTTGATCAAATATTATATGTGTGGAATACTTACCCTAATTTGGGGAGGTGTCTATTGAATATTAGCGAAACAATTCCACCTTTTTTATCATCTAGAGTCACTTAAGATTATAGTTTTCACATTTATGCTTTATGGTCCAATATAAATGTGGTGGAAGTCTGTTGTTGACAGTAGTCTAAAACATTTCCATTCATTGGAGGGTTTCAACTTGTTTTTAATTAAATAATATTATACTGAGAGTGTAAATTTTAATATGTAAATGTAATTTCTTTACATCAAGAAGTGTTAATATTATGTATTAGAGAATTTTTATGACTACAAAAAGATATAATCAACTTTGTTAAAGCTACTATTAATGGATTCGCAGAAAAATAAAAATATTCAATGTGTCATTCATCTAGGACTTTAGTTATTGGTTTCCTTGTATCCCTTAACATCTTATACATAGGTAGTAAGGTTGGATAACAATGTTATCGTTGTTATTAATGGAGTGACAATTATAATCAAAATATCATCTATGACATGAGGTTTTGAATGTAATTATAATAGTTAAAATATTAAGCTGGTCCAGTCTGGTCTAATGGGTGGTGGTATTACGATTCAATCCCATCTCTTATCATTATATATATATGAGTATAAATCCTGGGTGTGGCATTAATACTATAATAAATTTAATTAAAACAAATAATTCCATGATTCTACTAAAGCCGTCCAATTTAGTGTCCCTCTAGGTTATCTATTAATTTTTTTGTGGAGGGGAGTCATGTAGGAAAGGTAAATATAGTTATAATCTATCAATGGATGCTAGAGAAAAATATAATATAGTGAACATATTATAGAATACGAATATGTATTATTAATCTAAGACTAATGGTTTTATAATATAATATATCATTATAATTTATAATATTATGTTTCTTATTTAGTTACGTATTGTTGGAATAATTTAGTCATGGTTTATTCATAAGTGTGAAATGTATTTTTCATTTAACAATAATTATTGGAATTATAACCTAGGTAGTTATATAAATCACATGCATGATTATTTCATTTTCATAGGATTGATAAATCACTAAAGAGTGAATTTTAGAATCAAACATAGATACTTAGAGTCATTTAATGTTTCCTCAAGTAGTTTCCATCTCATTTAGATAATATATATCTGAATCCCTTTAACTTGTTTTGAGTCAACAAGAATTCATTGTATTGGTTGAAATTTATTATTTTGGGGAGACCACCATAGATTATCAATTTATTTGCATGATTAAATTAAATGTTTTTCTATGATAATGATATCCCTAGTGTTCATTAGGGAATTTAGTCCCCGATCAAACCCTACCCTATGATAGATGAAATGATGTGTTGGATTTTATTCATCTTAAAAGTTCTGTTCTAGAGTATTCTAATGTTATATATAGGTGATGACGAAGGATTCCAAATTGGGTTCCAAATATACATATCATTGAAAAAGGTGGTAAATTTCTAACATTAATTATGAAATATATTTCGAGAGTATCATTAAATTTATTATTCTATGTCACTTAAAACTAATGATCATTCAAGGAAACAGTTTCTCTAAGGAACAATTAGTATCTCTTATAATTAATCTTTCGAGTAATTAAAATATTGAATATCATGTATTAAATGTGTCAATTGAACATAATCAAGTTCTAGAGTAATTTTTTAAGGGAAAAGTGACATGGAATTTAGAATTATTAAATTCACAAATAGCACTATTGGTAAATTAATAAATATTTTTTTATTTTTTAGTCTATTTTAGAACACAAAAATTTTAAGGATCTATTATAAGGTACATGGTTAAAATAGGATATACCATCCATGTGGATTTTATATGGTAACTATACTTATTAATTTTTGGGTTTCCAAAATCTTTCACATGATTTGAGGAAAGTTAAAAAAATCTTCTTCTCAAATAGTATAGATTAAATTTCCAAATCTAGTCAGGGATACATTGTGGAATCATGGTTAGGAAAGGCATATGATTTATTTAAACTGAGTTATGATTTATTTTATAAATTTTTTTATTGTGTGGATTCCTTTTTTCCATCCCCTTGATTTCATTGTGGTATATACATAGACATCTCCCTTTCATCACATTCATTATTCTTGTGAAAAATAAATCATCCCTTTTTTAAGATGGTTCATCATATTCAAGGTATATCCCTCCATATCTTCAACCATAATCTTGTTAATAATTATTCCTTCAATTTCAATCCCTATGATGGTCATTGTTTTCTCATTTATGGTGTTTCATGATTTTGACTTGGGGTTTCTATCAGTTTATTCATTTTATGTTATTTTTTTGTATATATTCCACCATTTAAGGTGGACTAACATAATGAATATAAGAATCAATTACATAATTTAAGTCACTCTTTGAACTCCCAAATTGTTTTTAATTTTGATTGATTTCATTTTGAATCTATATTTTCAAAGATATAAATTTGGAATACAAATCCTTAGTTGACTTTGAATGAATCACATGCTTGAATCTATAATTACCCCATTAAAAAAATAATTTCAAATTATATGACTTTGAATATTTTTTTCTTAATTATTCATACTGAGAGTCTGATTAGATGAGTATTTATTCATAATTGAAAAAACTAGAAAAAATTTCACTGAGATATTTCCAATGAATTACAAGAAAATAACATCTCAACACTTTTAATGTTTCTAAATTAATTAACCATGTTTTAGTAATTTTTATGTCGTCTTACATTTAAAAAGTATACATGTATTTTCATAGATTTTAATAAATTATAGTATTTTTATTGGTTTCCATGTATGATATTTTATAATTTTAATTGTTTTTTAGATATTCAAATGTTCTTGAACATGTTTTATTAAACAATTTGATTTTTGTGAAACCTTGATGAGACCACCTTATATTATTGATGTGAAATAAGAAGTGTTATATTTAAAGAAACACTAAGGGATGAGGTTCATAAGTAATGATGTTATGATAATATATTGTTAGTAATACTGTATAATTGGATACATCTATGAATAGTGATCAAAGGATGAGGAATGTTTTTTATTTTCACTTATACTCCTATATTTCAATATTAACATATCATGGGAGGACTTGGATAAAATGGTGGGAAATATAAGTTGTTAATTTCTTTGGGTAGTGGTCCCAAGTTAGGACTTTTCTATGATCCTAATAGTATACCAATATGTTTGGATAGGTAAGATTGAATCTGGATTTTATGTAGTTGAATCACATTAAACAAGGAATGTAGATGGATTTATCTTTGGTGTTTTACCATGTTGTCTCATGGGATCCTATGAATTCCAAAGATAGTTAGGATTTGTTCCCCATGATAGTCAGATTATGATTCTTCTATGATTAATGGGTTATTATTATTTCATAATTTGTTTTTAATACTTTTTTTGGTTATTACGTTAGTTATAATAATAATAATTATAATATTAAATTGTTACATCCTTATTTAGTTTCATATTAATATGGGTTTTTTTGATAACATAAGTGGAAAATATCTTTCAATTATAGAAAATGGAAAATCATAAAATGGATAAGGTTTTTTTCGAATAGAATCATTAATTAATTATTTGATCCTAATCCTTTATAAGCGTTTTATTCATAAATGAAATAATGCATCTCAGACATGTTTTATTTAATAAATATGAATTTTTTTCAAAATATTGGGAAATATTCCATATTATCATTAAACATAGATATTTTAATATAGTGATTTTGAAAAAATATTGGTTTTCCATTAATAAAGGTATAAAGTTCTTAGAAGGATTCAATGTGAGTTTTAGTTTATATATGTTACCAAAATATCTTTAAGGATTGATATTTCTCAAATTATACCTTGTTACATATTTTGGTTAAAATCAAAAATTATTCATTTATTACATATTTCAATCCAATATAAAATATAATTAATTTGAATGCTTTTTAATTGGGTGTGGGGAGGATACGTACTGTGAATTATTTTTCACATCCTACATATATTACCGGTTCAATTAAAGTACATATTTTATGTTTTAGTTGATATTAACATTGTTTTGGTGTTATTATTGTGGAATGCAGTGCTATTTTCTCATCACATGGTGGTGAAATCTTACGGTAGCATGTGAATTTATTTATATTTATATTTTCATTATTCTTCTTGTGTTTCATGCCACTTTACCCTTATGTTATTTTGTCTCCAATGTGTTATCTCTGATGATAAATTTGTTTTTATATAAGAGTTTAACTATAGTGATTATAGTTTTTCTGTTATGTTTACATGTTTTATATAGGATTTATGAGTTATTTTTTCATTTATTTTTCATTTTTGTATTTTCCATATTTAAAAACTACCCATTTAATTGTTGTATTTTTACGACTTATGGAATTTTCATACTAGTCGTATTGGTGGTTGTCCTACTTTTTAGATATTTATAATGATAAATAATTCACATTGAGGTTTATTTTGATTCCCATGAACAAGTAAATTGTTCATAGTGATTTTGAATTCACATCAGGACCTATTATATGCTAGGATGAATAAAATGATATTCTAAACTTGCTTACTTTGTGATACCCCATCTACTAAAACTGCTTTATTATATCATGATCAATTAATTAGTCTCATAATTGTCTCATTAATCACCACTTTTTATTTTAATAAACAATCATACATCTATTATATTTATCAGTAAATACATATTTTATTTCATATGTTTTAATTACGAATCGTTCATTAATTCCAATGAAGAAACACATGAAAAATAATTGAGAATATTTTGGAAACAAACGATTATTATCACATTATATGTTCTTCAAAACTATATTAATGAAAAACTAATAAAAGAAATATATCAACCAGATCGGATCATATTTATTCTTAAAAAACACATTTTCAAAATCCTTCATATTTTCATCAAAACATTATTTTTTTAATGTATAACATCATTGTTTTTTGGTGAAAACCCATTAGATTTATGATCTTTTTCATCTATGAAAACACAATAACAAAAATTGTGAAAATATAATGAGAATAAAATAAGTTAAGTCTTGAAATGATAAGGTTGAAACATCTTTTTTGAAAAATTATTTATATATTATATCCCTAACATTTATATTTTTATATTATTAAATAATTTAATCTTTATTGAATCAATTTTTAATACCGTTTAGTAAATATTTTCTATACTCTAGAGTGAATCATTAGAATTTGTTAATATAATATGATTAAATAATATTGTATGAGGTATTTTACTCCAATAAATATTATTTTAATTTTTTTTTTAAAAATAATGATATTTTGAAATTTACCATGCCAATTTATCCAAGAATAATCATTTTCAGTTTTTCCGATACATTATTTAGAACAACTATAATCAGAATCACCACTACATGGGATAATTTGATAAATAATTTTTAAATGTTTTATGTTATTGTCAATAAATGTGAAAATATAATGTATATTCATCAAACTTTCTCAGCCTTGGATAAGAAAAATTGGGAATTTTCAAAATTTACAATTTAAATTTTTTTTAAATCTAATTATTCTTTATTATATTTTACCAATTCATCATGATTTTCAATAAAACCTTCTTAAAATATTCTATTTTTTACAATATTTTATTTATGTAATCCTACTAATATTCATCCAAGTTAAATATAATTTTTTGTATAATTAATTTTAATGGATGATTTAGGAATAACACAACCAACATAAATAAAATTCAACCAGCTGAAAAAAGTTTAACCAAAATACCGAAAATAAAAAATTCAAAATGTGAGCGTACATGGGTTGGTTGATCCAAGTTACACTACTATGAACCAATAATAAAACAATAAGTAACTAAATCCTTCCAAAATGGATATCAGTTATCCACCCAAATTTCCTCATCAATATAACCCCTTAGATAGATAGTTAATGTGTCAATCTTTTCCAGAATATCTATCCCAAAATCCACATCATTGTTATCATTGAATAATTCTAAAATCATTTCTATTGATAAACATATAAAATAAAATCAAATAATCCCACAAATTCAAAACATGAAAACCATAATAACATTCATCATTATCCTCACATAATAAACATGCCATAGAGGGGGGAACATATCACCAAATTCAAGAACACATCAGAGGTTGAATCTATCAAATTAGAATCGATAATCAATATAAGATGTACCAACACCCCATGATAACTATACAAAAATAAAAAATGGAAAATAATATGAACCAAACAGTTATAACTACTCTACTAATCACTATAATAATTTCTAAAAATAAATAGTAAACTCTATGATATGAAACAAATACAAACCACAAAGGGATATAAGAACCACTACCAATACATGAATATAAATACATGGATGACCCATGAGATAATATAATACTATATCTACCACCTACGGTATCCCATCGAACCACGAAGAGTGAATAGAATGAAAAATGGATGATATATGACTATTTAACAAAGTAGAGAGGATGGTTTAGCCCCATTTTTTGTTCGAGACAAAGAGGAAAGGGGATAATAGAACCACCTATATGAAACCAAATAATTAACATAATGGAAAAAATATATGATAAGATTATTTTTTATTGATGAAATCAAGGGGATAATATGAGAGATTAGATGTGAAACACCATTGAAAATTGAAAAAACACTAGTGATGGGTTGAAAATTATTGAAAGGGAAAGCTTGGTGAAAATTGGTTCAAACCTTCGTTTTATAGTCATTATTTTTTACCATTAATTATCTTAATATCATGTTTCAACAATTATGGATTCTACAATTTATAGAATTTCTCTAAACTATATTATAATTATATTCTTTATAAAAAATTTCTCTATTCATCTTAATATTATATTCAATCATATCAATTGAATATTTACATCATTATACATGTACTATATATTTAAAAAAAACCTCCTTACTTCTTATTATACCAAAAATATTTTAATGAACTATTTACAATTGATTAAAGGATATAATTTTATCCCTTTGCGAGAATCATTATACAATTACTAATATCCAATTTTTATTATTTTTAAAATAAATTATGTCATTTTTATAAATAAAATAATACAAAAATAATTATTCATTACTCTATAAATAAATTTCATAAACTTCCATCAAATATTTAAAACTTCTCTTTATGATCAAATTCTACTATTTTGATTTTAACATAATATTAATTTTCATTTAGGGTTATTATTTAATAATGTTTTCATTATGGATATTTATTATTCATTAAATAATATTTTTTCGAATGAAAGTCTCATTTTCATGCCTCTAAATCCACCCAAATACAAGAAATAACAATAATAATTCAATTTACTCATAGAATATAAATTATATCATTCTACTGTACCTCATTATTTTAAATAATGATGAAATATTCATTGACATTATTTTTTTAATTTTTTAGAATACTGTAATCCCACTCTTATTAATTTTTTTTAACATTTTTTTTGAAATAAGACATAATTAAATTTATTTTTTTCTATTAAATTTATTTTTTTACTTTTCTTCCAAAAGAATTTTCACATATTATTATCATGATCTCATTTGTTAAAATAAACATATAAAAAAATGTATTTAAGTTAGATTTTAGTATTTATGGAAAAATATATTTATGAAATCAATATAATGATTCATTATCTTTCATTAATATCGTCGAACATTAAAATAAATCATTACTGATTTTTAAAAATTCATATTACTTTATTCACGTATTTTTCATATTATAGAATATTTTAAAGGAAATTATACTTCATTTTCCATGATAAAAAATTTACATCATATGGATTTACTTATTTTACTTTTATCATGAATAATGTAATTCAAATTTTAGTTTTTCATTACGAACTCACCTTATTTCATTGAAAACGTTAACTCATAATAAATATTTTTAGGGGTTCTCCTAAATATTCGATTTATAATTTTATGATAGAATATTTTTATTTCAGAACTCATTAAATTATTTCTTTAACATATACCCAATATGATATTCACTAACATAACTTCAATTCTCATCCTAATAACATGAAGACTGATGTTCTTTTACACCATTTTATATAATTTTTTTAATCCTAATGACATGAAATATATGTACCAAAAAATTTATCTTCAATATCTTTAATTCTGGTTTAATTTTGAAAAAGAAAATTATTTCAAAATTTAATGTATTTAAGATATTTTTTAAAACATACTCAATATCTTAATATTTTCTAACATTTAAATAACTTTCTTTAAATATTCAACTAAAAATTTTTCTTCATTACTATCATCATCATTTCTCATTGAGAACCTCTCCAAAAAATTACAACACCATAAAATATTCACAAATAAAAGATATATTAAATTTTTATTTACATTAATAATTCCATATATATCTTGAAATAAATGACATGAACTTCCAATCTTTGGAATCAAAACCTTCTACATAAAAATTTTATGAAATTTATCTAATATTTTCATTAATCTCATTGTTGTTTATATAATTAAATAAAATAATTTTCCACCCCTATATATTATCTTGAGGGTGAAAATTTTACTATCTCATAATAAATGATAATTCCAGAGAAATTATGTAATGAGATATGATCTAAATAGCAATATTTAGGTACTAAAAATTTAATCCTAATGATATTAAGAAAATTTAAGAAAAATGTTTTATAATAGTTTAATCCGTTAATAAATTATCATAAAAACAGTTAATATATTTTACTATGTCATTGAGTATATTCAGCAATTACTAATTCATAATCATTAATTAAAATAGTCATGAATTTTTTTTCACCAATTTTTATTGTTTTACATACATTAATTTTATTTAACATTAATAAATTTTTTTCCTAATTAATATTTACATTATCATATTCCTACCACTAACATTAAAAAATTATTTTCTTTTTAAATTGAGTATAGTATTATATTTCTTCCATTACCATCTTCTTTATTGTATCATTTATCATCAATCTTCATCAACACTATTTATCCCAAAAATGTCTAACCAATTATGAATATTTTTATCACATTCATGTTGATAGAAAAAATATATATCAACACCCATTATTTATACATCTTTATATATTTTTTGTTAATCATTGAAATCCATTATTGTTTCTCAATTTGAACAATATATAATTATAATTAGTAAAAACAAGAATACGTGTGAAAAAATTAGAACACAAATAATATGATAAATCAATTTTATTGACTATATTATGAAATCTGTTCTATATTTAAAATTGATAATCATAAAATATAATTGAATTTATAATGAAATATAAGATATATGTCTCATCCAGTTTCAAATATATTTAAAAAAATTATGTAATTCTGCAACACAAATAACAGCATTGGTATCTAATTTTGAGTCCCCACATGTTCTTAAACATTATACCTAATTTCAAGAGGCTTCCAAAAATTATTGAGGGATAAAAATTAAATATTGTGGAAACTTTATTATCTAATATAAAGGAAACAAAATATAACATGTTGTGAAACCATGGGTATTGTTTGTGATACACTTTTGAATTGTCATGAATTATTTATTTAAAATTTGAGTTTTAGTATGCTAGTGATGAAAGACGATTTTTTGGAATTATCATGACGACACTGAAAAATATCAATGGATTATAGGTTTTATAGGAATGGTCATTCGTACTACCTCATAAAAAGTCCCAACGATCATTAATTCAGGATTAGGTAACATAATATGGCATTTTATAATCATGATTTTTCTCACATAATCTCCAAAAACACAATATTACATACATGGAAGACTTTATGGATATTTGCGAAATATTTTAGTGTTTACCCATTGATAAAAAAAATAATTTTTTATGGGATTGATCAAATTTATCTCAGATAAAAGGTCAGATCAGGATTCTTTTCTGAGTTCATGGACATATCACTTTTTCCCCTTAAATTTATCCCTCCTGGTAGATATATCAATTTGTTTATGTTTAGAATGATTAAATGATGGATTTCAAATCACAAATTAAATAATAATTATTTAATTTTAATGTTTTTGGGGTTGATGGTTTATATCATGATGGTTGAGATATGATATAGAGTTTTGTTGATATCTAGAAACAAGTAATTTTGTATCTGGAATTGAATAAATTCAAGACAACAATTTTCAAATATTTTTTTGGAAATTAATTTTATTAAATATGCTTTTGTAAATTAAGTGAATTAGATAAGAAAATTGATAAAAAAGTGTCATGGATGGTTGAACGGGCAATGAAATTATATTATACATGAATTATGATTTTGTGTGTGGCGTGGACAAGGATGGTTTTTAATTAATGAAACATTGGGGGAGGGAGATGATCCAAAATGAGCATATGATTTGATTATATTTATGTATTTATTTCAATTTTTCATGTTTTTCATTTATTTTTGATGATTATAATTTACTTATGGACTTGGTATTTTCATGGAAAACAATTGAATGTTATATTTTTATATATTAATATATCATGTTCTTAATTATGTATTAAATGGTTTTTTTAATGGTGATATTTTTATCAAATGAAATTGATTGCATGACTATAAATTTATATATTATGGAATTCATATGAGATAATATTTTTTGGAAATCATATACTCACCCATAGCCACAAATCGCAGTATGTGTGTAAATTTATCATTATATGAATTTGTTGTGGGAAATGATATTATATTCATTTGATATGTATCATAGGATACGTGGGAAGAATTTTCATGGGGGTGTTCAACTGTATGTTGTTAGAGGAGTTAAGCTATCAAAGTTGTACGGGATTTGATCTATATTATTTCATCATACCCATTGAGGAAAAGTGACTAGTTTTTTTCCTTGATTATTATTTGGTATCCTATTTACATTAAATAGTTTCTTATTGTCCATGTTTATATTTAAAATTAAAATAAATAAATAATTACATATGTAAATGGTTTTTATTTGAGGAAGAAATCATTTCCAAAAAAATAATTTATCACAGGGTACTAGTTTATAGTGGATGATGATTGGGGAATAAAAATGAGTTAATGTAAATATTTTAGTTGAGGCCATGATTTTTGTGTTTTAAGGACATGTTTATTACAAAACATTATCATTTATAGGTTTTAGAATATCAATATTAGTTTTTTTTGTATAAAAATAGGTTATAATGGTCAGAAAATGTGATATACCAATAAAATTCATAACTACCCTATTTATGTTAAAACATTGGTTTACAAGGATTTAAGGTAAACATGTTATTAATGGATCCCCTATAAGATATTGGTCAGTTTTTCCCAATTAGTGTCTATATGTTAGGTTGTGTTGGACTAATAGTGTGTTCATGAATCAAGAGAGAAATATTTAGAGATAACATGAATATTAGTTGATTTTTTTTAATTTTTTTGTTTAAAATATGGTTATTTTATATATATCATTGAATGATTTCATAATATTAAAACTATACATGAATAAATCAATATATGGTAAATAAAGACACATAATAATATAATCGAAATCATATGTTTTATTGTATCATTTGATTTCGGAGGAGTGCATTCATTAATAAACAATTTTATCAATTTAACTTCGTTTAGTATTATTGTAGAGACACATTTATTTATTAATATATTATTTTTATGTAGGGATCTAGGAATATAGAGAGTGTTTCATTAATATTTAATTCATTTTTCTAAGATATTTGTGTCATTTTATATAAAATGAATTAAGATATACCAAATGAAAAAAATAACACATTATAGTTCCAAAACTAGAGCCCTCACATCTTTATTATAAAAACATAATATATTTTGAATTATTTTTTCTCTAATTAATTTAATCATTGTGATATTTACAATTTCACAAAAAAAAGAATATAGATTTTTTATATGAATGAACTATGTTGGTATTGAATTTTATGAAACACCATGTTGAGAATGTTCTAAATAAAACACATAGATTAGCTTGTGGTAAATTAAACACTATGTTTCAGTTTTTTGTGTTCTATGAAATTCCACAGCACTTCATCCCAATTAAGTTATAGAGGAGCTGATATATTCAAACGGTTCCCAATCTGTCACATATCTAGGTGGGATTCCATATATAAATATGCTTAATGTATTGATATCCTTGGATATTCTAATGATTAGTCAATAGGCCAGATGGATGCTACTACGATGAAACATTCTTCTATAGATGTTGTGTTATGGGATTCTAGAACGACTCATATTTTATCTCGATGTGATGACTCATGTAGATATTCTGCTGATGTGATGAATAATCTTTCAACAAATGGTCCAATTCATTGTGGATCATGGTCATTAGATTTATAAAATTATTTATGTCCAGGTATAATTCATTTTAATGGATCATTCACCGATGTTCAAGATAACCATGAAACTTTTTTTGAGATAATGAAAATTGGATACAATTATCTGATTTCATAGATTTACTTTCTTGAAGGTGAATAAAAATGTATGAATGAATATTTGGACAGTAGAAAATAAATTTTTTGGGGTTTATGTAATTGGAAATGTGTCTCTATTATTGGAATATTTTTCCAATTCATTTTTCCTTTCGATGACTTGATACTTCAAGCATGGGGCATTGGTTCCCTATTATTGAAACATAGATGGCTTTATTTAAATGAATGGTATTTATACATTAATGTACTGGGTTCTCAGAATGCATTGTTTAGGTCTGGGTTCATATTCATGGACTCAATTTCATCCAATAGAATATGATGATTTTGCATGACACCAGCATGAAAATTGGGATTTTTGTATTCCCTGATAGGGAGATAGATGATTTTTAGTTTGGTCACATTTCCAGTATTCTGGTTGTGATTGATCTCATCTCCACATTGACTGACAAGGTAACCCATTTGACTCTTTCTGATAACATCGAAATTGCTGTTGTAGATGAAAAAAGCCTCTTTAATACAATGAATTTTTGGAAATTGGGAACTATTTAAGGATTTTCATGAAAAAGGTTTTATGTGAGGTATGTGGGATGAGTGGACACCCAACTATTCTTTTTAAAAATAATACATTGCTAGAAAACTGGTACCTGTCAGAACAAATTGATCATGATGATGATTCCCTTCACAAGGTAGATTCTAATAAGGAAGATGTGATGATTCCAGACATTTTATCACCTAATATGGGTCATCTTATGAGGTATCTGATGAAAAAATATTCTAGGATGCAATATTCACTAAATAATATAATGTTAATGATGCTGATACATCTATGAATGTGAAATGTGTTGACTTACAGAAAACTCAAATTCATGCTACTTCATAAATTACAGTTGGTGATGGTGACTTGATGGTTGAACAATTCAATGATGAATAAATTCAAAAAGTGGAAGACCACCATCTTTCACTGGAAGGGATGGCTTCCTCAGGCAACCGAAAGGGAAATCAAGTCATAGAATATTATTCTTCAATCACATCTAAATTGTTATATAATTCATCAAAATCTATATTCAATAATGAGGGGTTTTAACGTGTTTCATATAAGAAGACACGGTCTCCGATTGATCCTAATGTAGTGGTTGAGAACCCAATTAAAGGTAAATATTTTTCTCCTGAAGAATAAAATTATTTAGAAATTGAGATACATGATACATTAGAGATAATGAACATATGATGCTTCCTCATGGAAGATCAATGGATGCAGAGGGGATGATGCCTTCAAGGTCAAGGGACACGTCTACTGAAAAAATAAAATAGAAGCAGGTTGATATCTGCCACTATGAATGCACTTATGTAGAGACCCTATATGAAAGGATTAAATATATTCCTTCATGTATATGGAGACTTAGAGGCCAGGGGTGCGGAAACGTAACAGTTTACTGAAACACAATTCGAATGGAAGAAACAAAGGTAAGTGAATGTCTGAGGAAAAATGTCAGTAGCTAGAATTAATTATTTTGCCAGATTACTTTTTTCCCATAACCTCTTTAGATTCTTTTATTTATTACTTATTTTAAATTAATTAGGCATTTCCTATATCCATATAAATAAATTAGTATATGTGAATGTAAAAACCACTTGAAAATAAATAAATTACTTTTATATTAAAAAATAATTCTACGTAAAAACTCAAATTTATTTCAATAAAATAAAAAATCCAATTTTGGTAACATTTATTAACATTATTTTAATTATTTATTTTTGGTCAATGTTTATTATACCCATCCAATATATTTTTTAGTTATATTATAAGAAAAAATACATCATTATGAATAGAAAGATGTATTTTTCTAAAAGGTATGATTACTTTCTTGTAATGGTAAACTGAATTTAAATTACTGTTATGACTCATTAATAATATTAATTTTACATTATAAAATTTATTTTTAAAATTGGATTTTTAGACATTACATTCTGTGAATTTCTGGTATTTTTTTGAGACGTATCATTTTTTATGAGTTGTTAAAAACAACAAATTTTAATTCTAAACATCTTTTTCAGCTAATTTATTTATGTATTTAAATTTTAGTTTAATATTATTTAATTGTATAATTAGATAAATTAAAAATAAATTAATTCATTTTAGTTCACTATAACCAATTTCAACACGAAATTTGATATAAAAACATTTCAAACATTTAGACATTTTCTCTTTAAAAACACGCATTGTAGTCCCGTATACATGATTAATTTTAGATTAATTTATGCCACTTATATGATTAGAATTTTAAATAAAATATTTGAAATCATCATAATAAATAATCTATCATAATGTAAACATAGTTTTTGAACAAAAATATTATTTAATGTTATTAAAATTATTTACATTGATTAATAAATTTATTAGCTTCACAAAGGATTAAGACATAAACATAATGTCCAAAATGACCTAAGAAACATTTCCAAAATGAATATTATTGAAATAATTTTACCCTAACCATCATTTAATAAAATTTTGACCATTATTTTATCCAATTTACATGAGATAAACAAGGGTGGAATTGTCTATTGAAAAATTAACAATAATCCCACTACTCTGCTATAAAAAGAAACTCACCCCTTACACTAATTAACATTCCTCAAGACCATTTTCTCTCCCAAAATATGATAAAATAATATCCAAACACTACTTTATTCATCCTCGATGCATCCCACTATGAAAAAAACCAACCAAGGAATCCCTTTTGAACAAAATAGAAGGATCTACCCAAAAAAGAGGTAACATCCTTCATCAAACTATTTTTTTTTATTTTCATTATACATCCAAAAAATATTGTTACTAAATTATTATATAATTAAATAAGTATCAAAAATATTAAAATATTTTATATATCCTTTTATGATACCAATATATACAAACACATCTGTCCAATGGTTAATGAAGTTATCGTTATTGTATACGACGAACTACCGCCTCACGAAACAGTGTTGTTCACTTCTCTATTACCTCTTATAGTGGGTTGGAATGATGATGGAAAAAATATTTAAATTTTATTATATGATATTTATGATCGATTTATTCTTTTATATTTATTATCTAAAACATATTTTCATGATTTAATTTTTATGTAAATGTGATAACTTCATTTCTGGATTGTGGACTACAACCACCTCCACGTGATGTGATTCATTCACACCTTACATTGAATGTATTATGGGTGGGTTTATAAAACATATATTATATATGTGACATAATAATTATAATTTAATTATATATATACTTATATTTCATTTAATTTCATTCTATCCACAAAATAATAAAACTAAAACAATGTCATCCATAAGTACGACCTATAATCTCCTTGAATGGTGTACTATTTCATGTTTCTATAACTTATTAATTATTATAAAGATATAGATAATTAATATATATGATATTTAAATCATTTTAAACATTCTGGAAAACATTAAATGATTATATATGTATTAGGACCTGGAATATAATGTCAAAACATGTATGAAAAAGTGTATATTAGCCCAAATATAACATCAACAAATAATTGTTATTAAACGGGTTATACATGGTCAATATCAAATCAGATATGTTATTATATATAATAAAATGGTTCTTTGTTATATTTATAGTAAACTTTTATTTATTATATAGAATGTTGGATGATGTATAAATAATTTCATGACATTAGTTAAAGGGTGTCACATCTAATTCTTTATTGTCAGTGAGATACATTCCATGTTACACAGTTATTTATTTTGTGTGTTTTATATAATTCAAATGAATTCTTCAATGATACTTATAATTAAAATTATGTTTATTTAGTTTTGAATTTTATTGTTTCACTTTCATTAGGTTTATGCTTCAAAATTAATAAAATTTGTAATGTAGTTTGTTATCAATTTTTATTATATGAGACACATGGCATGTTATGAACCTACATTTTTATATAAGGTGTATATACATAAATTTCAATTTTATATAATTAGTTTACAAAATTTAATGTTATGAAAATGTTCGTGGGGACATTATTTAATATTTCCAATGTCGTTACAATTTATTCCAAAAATATCATCGTTTTTCGGGATAATTAATGAATGTGATTCTATTCTAGAAATATCATGATCCATATCTCAAAAAAACAACTGAATTTACTTATCATATATTTATTCATGATTTATTGATTAATTGGTACAATTTTTACACTATTAGGTACCTAATATAATTAAGAATGTGTTTTTAGTAAAATCTGATATCTCTCTCTCTTTGGTTGAAAATCTGTGTTTTTTCAAAACCATGTATTCTAAAAAGGTTTTTAAAAAATTATGTTTAAAGAGTTTTAAATTAGTTCAAGAATTATTTATACATTTTCAAATATAAATTAATTAAAAATGATTTTAAAATTCGTTTATAATATTTTAAGAAAAATTAATTACAAATGTTCTTTCCATATTCAATTATATGTTTTCAAGAAAATGTTTTTTAGTATGTTTTTAATCATGAATTATAATTTTTAAAAAATAAACTCAAAAAAAATAGTTTTAAAAAATATATATGTTTTAAAGAAAAATTTTCAAAGAGGAAATGATATTTTCTCAAGAAATATTTTAAATTATTTATTTCCATGATTCTTTAACATGTTTTTAATGTGGTTTCAATGAAATGAATTTTGAAAATTATAAATATTTTAAAAAGTAATGTTCCATGGGATCTTTCAAAATACATCCCAATATAATATTACATCCATGTCTATAGTTTATGATGTACAAGGGATATTATTCGAGGAAACCCTTCATATTATTTCTATGAATGTTTTGTGTTTTTAGGTCATGATGTCTACGAAACCAATTTCACTTCAATGGGTTTTACCATGATAAATGCTTATATAATACACAACATTTCATGGGTTATTCTAGGATTAAATTATTAGGAACCATATATATGTTCCATACGTTATGATATCATTTAATTTTATGACACACATTTAATTTCTAGGCTTCTGATATGATGTTTATGAAGTTCTTCTCTTTTTATAGGTCATGATAATGTGAATTCTTTATGGAACATGTAATTATGATTTCAATATTTGATGTGGGGTACCTATATATCCCTATAATTTATTGTTTAAATATTTATATATCATTATTATGGAAAGGATGGAATGGGAAGTGAACCTAGTTTAGTAATATAGAGATGGAACATAGAGTGAACTTTAATTATTAATACATGGATGGAATGAGGAGCATCCCCAGTTCAGTAATAGAGGGTTGTAATTGGAAGTGAACCTGGTTTATTAATATAGTTCTTGAATGATAAGATGACCCTTTTTGTAATAAATAGATGTAATTAGAAGTGAAATCGGTTCAGTAAAAGAATTTTTCCATCAAGATGGTCCTAGAGTGAACCTTGACTACTAATATGGTTTTGGGAGTGAACCCATTACACTTAAAAGGCATTCACATTAAAACATTTGTATCAAGGAAATCTATTCATATGTTTTTTTGTCTACCACAATAACATGACATATTCTTATGTAATGATATCATGGATTATGATCTTTATTTTCTTATGGTTCCTGTCAAATGAATAACCAATATTTATTCCATGGCCCTTGATTATGACATTTGATAAACAGTGCATGATCTTCTAATGTAAATATCATGTTCTCATACACTTAGTATTTTGTTATTCATATAAATCTCCTTTTTTACCCTTATTGATCATATAATCTCACCCATTTCTTATGTTTCCTTTTCCTTGGTTATAAAGAAATGTTTTAAATAAATGTACTAAAGGGGGTGATCTTTAAGTGATATTTTGAATATCTTTCAACTTGTTAGAAGTTTATATTCCCATGTTTTCAAATACACTAAACAATTATGGTCTGAAAACATCAAGTTTTCTAATGTGCAGATTATTCATTTAAATTTGGTAATATCCATCATTGTGAAGCCTCAGTCACTGTAGTTATAGGATGTGATATATTACCGGAAGAAAAATATTGTCAAGAAATAATAAGTTTATAAAATAAATTTCTTCAAAATCCTAATACATCAATGGTATAAATCACAACATAAAATATCAAGGTGAAAAAAATATAGATTAAATTTTTCCAAATATTTGATCGAGGGTTAATTTATTTATTTATCCACCTATACACTAGTTTTGAACATGAAAACTATATTTGTGGAAGATATGATGGATGTGAATGATCTGTATTATTTTCATCTCATCATGATGAAGTAAATAATTTTTATTCTAGACATATGTGGATATTAGGAGACTCTGAGTAGTGACATATTTAGAAGAAATCTATGAGATCATGTTCATGTTAGTGGAGGAGACATCTTATGTTTTACCAATGTGGTGGAATTACACACCTAAAGCGGGACTTCATTAATAATCCAACAATTTGTAATAAAAGTTGTAAACATACACATATAAAAATATTCTATATTTACTTCTCTTAGGTTTTTAGAATTAGAGGTTCTCACTAAACACAGTGAATATGGATCTTAATGATGAAATTGATGAAACTCAGATCTGATTTACATGATAAATCCTGGGGTAATAATAGAGAATTCAAATCCCAGAAGAACAATGGGTAACATTTTGTTAAGGAGACCATATTAGTGGAGCTATAGGTAGGTCTTAGGTTTAAATTAATAATTTTCATATTTATTATACCATGGAATTTTTTAGTTTGGGCATGTGTGCTTCTAACTCATTCAAATTCACATGAGTTGTTGAAATTCTGAATTGGAATGTGGAGATAATTTATTATTACATGAATATTAGTATACCTCTTGTAAAAAGGGTGTAATGGGGGATTAGATGTCAATATTTTTTCATTGTTTTCCATGATGTAAAAATATAATGGTTCTTTCATATTTGTTATGGTAAAATTGAACAAGTTCATAATTTAAATTGATTAGAATGTTATGTTAAAGCTTATATTGACTACTATAAACATAATGTATACATTAAATCAACATAAATAAGTTTTTACACTTATTTAAGAGACTGTAATATTCATGAAAGTCAGGAAATGACAATTTTTAATTAATATAGAACTTTAATGTGTTAGATATAAATATTATTAATGTAATCTCCTCTAGTTTTCCGCAGTGTTGAATGATTTATAGGATGTGTTTTTGGATACTTATCCTATAACACCATGTATAATAGTCAACCCATAATTTAGTGATTTATAATAAGGAGTGAACATTATTATATTTCAAGGATCATTTAGGTTTAGAGATTTATTGAATTTTGAATTCCATTACATAAAAAAGATGACATCTCTATAAAATTTACATTTTATCGACAAAAATAGGTTCCTACGATTACTCTCTAGTTTCATTAATGACAGTTTTTTCATTCAAAACATGTCTATATTGACCACTTAAAAATCGATTTACATCTATAGGACATATATTTTTAAAAAAATAGAATGATAAAATGATCTCAGTAAGAGTTATAAAAATAAAAGAAAACCACATAGTCTATTTTAAAAATATAAATATCCATAAGGAATATTTCCTTTTTACAAAACAAATTTGAGTACTAATAATCATTTAATTAATTATGAAAAATCTTTATTTCATAAATTATATATATATCACAAGGTAGAAAGTATAATGGAAAAATTATAATAACGATTACTTCTTCAGAAAAGAAAACAAATCCAGAAAATCATTTCCTTGAAATTTTTTTTCACATTTATAAGGTTATATCCTTTAATAAACACATTAACAGAAAACATTAAGTAAAAAACATCCAATAAAAACTCATATAATGTGTACAAAATCATGAAAAAATCAAGGTAATTTATCCTTATAAATACCCTAATAAGAACCTTTTTTTGAACCCCTATGATTAATAAAGATCACAGTTAATTCCATATGTATCTTTTCGAGAATATATAATTACTCAATGAATATGGGGGATATATATGTCTCACCAATAATAATATAAGTGGTGAAATTACTATAAAATTAATATAAAGCAGAAAATATTACATTTCCATAATAATACTCATAAATTCTAGTATTAATATTAAATGAAAATGCACCTTTAGTTATATAATAAAATGAGATGATATATCTGTTTCTATTGACAAAATATTGAAACTAAAAATTCATAGAATAATGTGTATATGTTTTTCATGGAAAAAAATTGAATTATATTGAAAGGATCATGATAAATAATAATTTTTGTGATGAAAGGAAAATATAGTTATGTGGTATATATTAATATAATATTCTATTTTCATAATTGTAAAGAATATAAAATATCCCCCTACAGAAAACTTTGAAATGATTCCTATTTAAATATTTTCAATGAAAGTTAAAAGTATTTGAAAATTTTCTTTTATAATATTTTATGTATAAAATGAAAATTCCTGAATGATTTTAAAGAATACTAGAAATAAGATAAAAATTATAAAGGATAACAATAAAACACGGTTTTTGAGAATATACCATACCTCTTGTGTGGCCCCATCACATACGTATTTTCTGTTGCTTATCATTTAATATACTACACTAAATGTAACCTTATTCAATTTTGTATTGGACATTTGGTGAGACAATGACCCCTATTATATGGAAAAAGGAGGAGGGTATGGATTTAGGTTGATCTTGGTTGAGCTGTCTTACTCAACATGTCTTGGGAATTGAAGAGAAGTGGGTTCCTTTTACTATTGATAGGGGTGGAACACTTGTAAATATTAATATCATTAAAATATAATGAATTTAAATCTCATTGAAAGTGAATCCAAGGAAAATAAATTTTAATGTTGATATATTTTACTAATGAAATAAACTCATCCAATCAAATTTTTTAATTTTTTAATTATATTTGAATACCTAATGATTTTTGATCCAATGATAATCCTTCCTACTTTTACAGAGGTATCGAACAATTACTATGATTAATATTGTTTTTATAGGAAAATAAAATTAACCTCATTAGAAAATGTTAACATGATAATTGTAATTATGGAATCCATTATGTATTATTTAAAATATAGAAGATGTAAAAATTACTTTAAATACAGTTTTGAAAATCACAATGAAAACCCATTATTTGAAAAATTCATATTTAATGCATAAAAATGTGTTCATACAAAAATAATGTATAATGTATATTATAAGGGAATTAATTATATTGAGTCAAATAAAATGAGATCAGATATAATTTATGTATATAAGAAAACTAAAATTATGCTTTGGAATAGTTGATTAACAAATGAAAACCATAAAAAAAATTATTAGAAATAAAACATTACTTTGATTGAAAAATATTCTATCAGATATTTATTAGATCAAAATTATAGAATTAAATTATTTATATTACTTAAAAAAATATATTAGTTCTTGAAACATTTTTCATAAAATTTTAATTGATTATTATGTCATGATAATTTCATAAATCGCATAGTATAAGTAAAATAAATATTTGAGAATTCATTAATTTTAACTATTCACCAAAACAATCAACTGTTTATGAGAAATTAAATAAAATCACCACAATATAATTTTAACATGTGATTGAAATATTTAATCCAATAGAATAAATTTATAAATATGAAAATTTATAATTTAAACTTTTATATGAAACGAAATAATTCATTGAAATGATTTTGGATATAATAAAAGAATTTTTTATTTTAATAAGAAGTTACTTAAATTTTTATACATTATATGAATACATAGATTCTAAACATGGATATTAAAAAAGTAGAATTTATTTATTTTTAAATTTACATGGGTTGTCACATTCTCCCCATATTAATGAAATTATATCCCTATAATTTTATTCACTGGTAAATAAGCGGGGATACCTTTCTCTCTTAATTTTTTCAGATTCCCAGGTTTCATCTTCAATATTAATAATATTCCATAAAACTATGTCTTGGGGAATCACCACTTTATAAATCCACTCCATTATGTTATTTAGAATAAAATATTATTATACTCTATGAAATATTCTATTCTAAATTAAATAATTTAGGTATCAAATAATGAGATTCAATATTTACGTATTTTCATAACAATGAATCAAAAAACACATCATTTACATGAAATACACTAGGAGGTGTGGCTACTCTGTCAATAATTAATCTAAATTTCTTCTAAAATTTAATATGATCCATGAATCCCGGGATATATCATTACTTTTTTACTGAACAAAATGACACATTTCCATGTATATATTAAATTAAAAGCATGGTCACCTACATGAAATGAAAAATAATTCCATCAGTTATATGAATAACACATTAAAATACACTAAGATTCCATCATAATATGATGTAGAATATTTTCCCCATTAACTATCTCCAATATAATCTATGTTAAAAAAATTCATCATTTTCCATTACCCCAAAATTCTAGAGACTAACATAACATTCTATATAATACCTTAAATAACTCAATCTGTATACTAGAATAAAATTAATTATAATAGAATTACACTAATGAAAAATTCTTATCCCAACATACATAATAATTCAAAGAGAAATCCCAAACCATATAATCCAATGTCAAAATTGTTTACTTTTACAGTCTATCATATTGAGGATGAATATTTATTTTGGAATTTAATTTAGTAAAAATAGAATTATAAAGTACTTTTAATTTGATTTTTTATATTTTGGACAATGTTCATATAAAAAAGGGAGGGAAATTCCACGTAACCTAAATATATAATCAAAATTGATTCTATAAGGATAATATATCTTGAGTAGAGGGAAAATGTTATGTTTTTTTAAAATGAAAAATAATAAGAAATAAAAATTATTTCCATGATATTTATTTCACAATAATACCAATGAATATATGGATATATTATACCACTGACACCTAAGTAGCGGTAATTTTTGAAGATAAATTTTTGGTAATTGTTATTAAAAATTTTCATATTAATTATTCAAATATTTCCAGGTAAAATATAAAATACATTTCTTCATCCCATTCCAATAATAATATTCATAAATATATATATAAATATTAGTATTATCAGTATGAATTAAAAAATGGGAGTTATAATCGTCAATTAACAACTCTATCATCAAAAGGAATCACTCAAAACACAAAACCTCTTACATAAACAAATAATAACTTATATTTTTAAATTAAATGTAGGTAAATTACCTTAATCATATAATTATTAAATTCTTATAAAAGTAAAATATACCTTCTAATGCTACTTATTATTTTATAAAATGGATTACTATATTGATTCATGTACGAAAAGCGAAGGTGATTCTATATACACAACATATTGTACAAAATTCATTATATCATTAACCAATGGATGATGTTATAAATATATCATAGTTAATGAATTATTATATATTCAACTCATGGAATCGACTACCTTATTGGATTTACTAGGATGATATCATGTTGTTCAATCCTAATCTTTTATCAGTTCCATATTTCTTCTCCTCCTCATATTAAACTCTTATTTTGTGATTATATGCCTAAAATGTATATGATCCACATATATTTAACACTTCAACCCACATATAATATTCTTATATATTTTTAAATAAGAACCATCTAATAAATCTCAGAATAATGAATTGTTTAATTCTACACTCAGTGTTCTAATTATTGTGATTCCTATTCAGTTTCCTGACTATCTGGCATGAAGGTACACACTAATCCATGAAACAATCAGTTCTTAGAAAATATTATTGTATTGACCACTATTCAACCACATTAGTTTTAGTAGGACACATAGTTATTCCATATATAGAAATAATATTCTCATGGAATGAAATATTTCGTAACCATAATTAACATTTTCAAAATTTACCATAAATATTTTCTTCTTTTAATGCCTGCAAAACAATCCAAAAATATTTTTCAAATTCATAATAATTTATAGAATAAAAAAATATATCATTAATGGATAAAAAAAATATAATTATAAAAACAATAAATGTATAACACTATTTATAACACAAATATAGTGGGTGTATTTTATAAATTTAAATAAATTATTATAATCTCAAAATTACTATACGTAATATTAAATCACATCCGAAAGAAACTATCTTAATTTATTTTCATATAATGATACTTGAACCTGAGGTCAATCTTTTAAAAAAACCAAGCACCCTGGATCTAGTCAAATGAATCATTTTTATGAGGAAAAAAATAAATGTTTTTAATAATAATGTTTTTGAGTGATCTATAATCAATGAAAAGCCTCATAGAACTTCCATTATTTTTAACATAAAAATATATTCTCTCTTTGGTGAATTTATAATGAGGATTAAACCCTTGCCATGTAATTACTACAACTATTGTATTTGATTATAATAGCTTAATTTGAGTTATTTGATATTAAGTTTGTGAAATTGTCTTTGCATCAGTAACTATGTCAAAGATGAATTCAACCTCTTTCGTAGGAATACCACTAGTTAGATCATGATGAGATACATATTAAAATTAATTTAAAATATGTGATTTAAAAATATGAATAATTACTTATTTTAAAGGAAAATTTTAACATAACATCCATCCCCATATTTAATCTACTTCATTACAACATAATTTTTTTTATCACATGTATAAACTCATTATTTTTAATGAATTGAAACCCACTATGATAATTAAATGTTACTTATTTATCATTATTATAAACTCATCATTATAAATGTAAATTTCCAATAAAACTGTTTTCCTTATAATTTATGAATTAATTCAAAATCCAAATTTAAATATTTCATAATTTCAAAATTATAAAAATAAATTTAATTCTTTATATAATCATAATAATATTTACTTACTATTATGTTATTAGATTTTTTTGAGAAGGATGGTTGTCACTCAAAAAATTGGCTTTTCTAAAACCTATAAATTTTTAAATTTATAATTATATAATAATGACCTATTAGAAATAAAAAAATGTTATCGTGATAAAATTACAATATTCAAAATAACATTATTCATTTTAAGGTATTATTTGAACCTATGAATCTTATGTCTAAAATATTTAGAACTAATTACAATGGTACATTAATAAAAAGATATTTTTTTTTACTTTTATTATAATAATTTATTTTCATGTGACTATATATTTTATCTTTCATTGGTGGCAGAAAATAATTTATTTATTCTATAGTAAACTAATTTCATTAATCAAAAGTAGTATCAAAAATTATTTTATCATATATATATATATATAATAAAAACATTATTTCAATTAAAAATATTTATCAATGTTAATTTAAGAAGAAGTTATGGAGGTCAGTTTCAAACCAAAATTATTTTCCTATCTGCTCTTCTCCATTTTTTGACCTTTGACACTATAATTGTAACCTTACATTACTAAAAATAAAAGGCCTATTCACAAAAATAATTATTTATTAAATTATAAACTAGAAATATGTTTACTACATCATGAATCACCTCTAATTTGAATTAATAATTTAATTTATTATATTTTCCTTTCAATGGAACCAACTCTAATTAATATAATCCCCTAGTCACTAAATTTTAGCATAATCACTTAAAATTCATGGAATCTTCTAAGGAGAATTCATGTCCCAATGTGAGTCTTATCAACTACTTATATTTATTCTTAATCATATTATTGAAAAATTATCCTATATCCACTAATATAATTATATTACTGTTATATATATACTATAATGTAACTATAGTATGGTTATTATCATTACTTATTCATATAACAAATATAATAAGAACAAAACCATTTTTCCTGAGTTTTGTGGATTACTTCCACCACAACATAACAAAAATCATTTTTCATTAGTTGAATTACATTTTCATATATAAGTATTGTATTGAATAATAAATATTATTTTTATTACATTATTATATCTATGTAATGAAAAATTGGGGATCATTTTAGTGAAATGACTAATGAAAATCCTTAGTAGGTTCAATCATTTTAAATTCGTGCGCTACGAAGATATTTTTTTCAAATTATGAAACAAATTGATATACATTAATAATTCATATATATACATAAAATTATATTTGATAAGTCCAATAACCAGAACAATATAAATTTATTATTCTTAAAATATTATATTACAACATAAAAAATCACATAAACATTCATTAAATTAGGGTATGTTTGTGTTTCAGTCGAATTAACCACCTAATTGAAAAATAATATGAATCTATTTCATGGATGCCTATGAGAAAATAATTATATAAAATATGATATAAATATTTAAATAAATATTTTTTTCATTATGAAGATTCTATATAATTATTTAATTCATTAATAAAGAAAACACACAATGATCATCAAGAGTAATCGAAACATGTTTGTTATCAATTTGATATTCATAGATAATGACTAAAAAACACCTGAAATGATTTTGAATCAAATTAAAATAATATAAAACATACCTAGTAGTGACTATAATTACCAATTAATAATGAAACAAAGGACAATAAAGTATATAGAAACCATAATTATGAAACATGTTCAAAAGATCAAAATTTCAAACACTATATGGGGAAAAGAGAAGAATTCCTACAAAGAATGACAATGTAAGAAAATTATTAATGAATGTGAATATGATTAATTTTATAAAATAAATGATTAAATTTTTTTATTGAGGATATTATATGATGTCTATGGAAGGCATAAGTAAGAGGAAAGGGGATTTCATCTCAATTTCCATTCATTGAGACCTAAATTTTATTTATGCACCTTCTTTATTTCCAGTGTGTGTAGAATTAAAATTTGATATATTTTTTCATTAATATATTTTATTTCATTGTATATAAATATAAATATAATGTTTTATCTCTCAATAGTTTCTGATCCAAAATTTACCAAAGTAGAAAATGTTTTCGTTAAAAATATGTCTATTTGAGACATATTTGGTATTAGACCCATTATTTAATTTTTTCTGTCTATTTAACACCAATTTGAAATTTCATTTCATGAATTTTATTTTGATAATTTTATTTTATGATTAATTTCAATCCCTCTCATTGAAGATATTTTCATTAATGTGTCACTCAAGCTGCAAAGCTAGAATGTTCTGAAATCTGATTCTTTGAGGCATGTTACATGTTATGCACAATATTTTCATTTTGTAATGTAGTCAATATCTGGGGATATAATTTTATCATAATATTTTTATTTAATTCTATTTATAAGTCCATTATTTTCCACCTATTCATTTAACTACTGATTTGGTTGTTTCGCCAATATTGAGGTTTTTTAACAATTTTATTCCTTCATTTTTTACCATTCATTGATCTTATTTTGTATAATATGGGTAATTAATAATAAATTATTGTATTATATGGTATTATATATTTATTTTATTGGGGTATTCATTACTACCACATGAACCATTTGATAGATATTTCTCATTTCCTTGGATTTTTCTTTTAAATTCATCCACCTTATTTTTCTGGATGACGTATGATTGAGTTATTACAATATTGATTAGCCATATACCATTTTTTCTTTATAGTGAGATCACATAAAATTAAATAATTTTCTTTTGACTATTTTCACATAAAATGTATATTAGTCTATTGAATGGGGAATACTATTTTCATTTTATTGTTGTTAATCCAATATAAAAAGTAATTTGAATGTTGAGTATGGATTATTTGACCAAACATTTTATTTCTCCAGAAGGGTTATTATTAGTTAAACACATTTTTTAGCATGGTAAATTTATTTAAATTTTTAATTATTTTTGTACCTTGATATAGGTTAATCAGGTATTTATATTTCATATTCTTCATTACAAGGATAACCAATTTACTATTCAATAAAGGGTTACTTAGGGAATGGTATGAATGGTCTTATTGACCTGTATGGTGAATACATTGGACATAATTAGGTGAAGGGTGGTCATAAAATTATTTATCTCCTCTATGCATAAATATGTTTCATGAATCAAAACTTATTGTGTTTCAGTTTATTCATCTTCT
The DNA here is from genome assembly GCA_963277665.1 of Viscum album. Classification (NCBI taxonomy): domain Eukaryota; kingdom Viridiplantae; phylum Streptophyta; class Magnoliopsida; order Santalales; family Viscaceae; genus Viscum; species Viscum album. Next base: position 522,933,800 of record OY728141.1, read on the forward strand.
CATAACAAGATAATGTCTTGGCATAGGGCCTTGAAAAAATGACGCCTAGGCGGTTGTTTTGATGACAAGAAATATATCATAGAATAAGGTCAACAAAATACGTTTTCATAATAAACATTATGACTTCCACAAGTATGAGTTAATAAATATTTTTATACATGTTTTATTAATTTTCATAGATATATCTTGCTCTCTATTTAATGTTGAATATGGATCCATGTTGTTTACATATTCCTACCAAAATATTTATTCCATGTCCATCCCATGATTACATCTGGTATATTTTTCCCTTACCATGAATTTAAACTCATCCCATATTATGTTTATATTTATCCTTGTCATAGAGGAAACTAGTATATGTTATATGTGTAGAATAATAACATGTGTGAAATTATATTTAGTAAATTCAATTAAAACTGGATATGCTATTTTATTTTTTATCCTAATTCTATAAATATCAATGCAAGAAATGATCCATTATATGCAAATGATAAATTAGTTATTTCTTTTAATTATAAAATACTTTATCTTGTCATTTACACCAAGTTCCAAAGAATATATGTAAGGTATGTGTTTTTCGGCATCAGATAATGGTGTGAGGATATGCAGAATGATATATCCTATCCTAATAAAGGGTTATATAAAGTTTTTTATTAGGAATTTTTAATGATACTTTATGGGATGAAATTTTATGGTTTCTCACAATTAGGAAATTAATGACTACCTTTTGGATAATATATTATTTAATGTTTTGGTAATAATAAACATTTTATTTGGGGACCATGATAATAAAACATTATCAAAACACAATAAGAATATGTATATGTATTGGATAACATACTTATGTTTTGATAAATATAGGGCTGTGTTTTTTTATTAGCAACACATCACTGTATGGATACAATAATGTTGATCTGGATTTTTAACAATTGATCCTAGGGGTGATGGCATAAAAAATGGATGGTAGACCATTATGTCAATTATCATTCTGATGACCAATGTGTGGGCCTAACATTACACATTTGGAGAGTTCCTCAGCTAGAAAATGGTTTGACTAATAAATTTCAATTTGTGAACCATTATCAATGATTTAATAATTATACCAACTAATTTTTTTAGAGAACATAATAGAAAAATTTTCAAGGAAAACCAATGATATAACACATAGAGGAGTATAATGATTTGAAAGAATCATATATTTTTTATAAATATGTGATAAAAGAAGAAAAATTAAGATTTATGTTTTTATAAAAATATAATAGATATTATAAATACCATATTAGTTTTAGTAATTCGTTGAACAATGATCGCAAAATTAATAATGATAAAATTATGTACCTAGAAACCACTTTTTATTATAATATAGATATGGATAATACATAAATGTATGAGATTAATTTTAAATTCTTATAATGAGGGAATATATGAGTTTTATAGTCTTAGCTTAAGTAGTTATATTTATATTATCTTGATACTATAATATATTTTAGTTAGTGACATATTTTTTTCAATTACATTATGGTATATTCTAAATGTTATGAATATTTTATAAAGTTTTCAAGGATTATTCTTTAGTAGTTTTAAATTTTTATGAAATATATTAAATGGTATTAATAACCTTGAATGACATGGTTATATTTTTAGGTTACTATTTGAGAGAAAATGATTGTGTTATTTATAACTTTATATTTTATCACACACATGATAATGAGTTTATAATTTAATTATTGATTTATAATAATTATGTTATATAGTATTGGTATGACTATATTGATAAATGATTTAGATATTTTTTAGAGAAGTTAATCTAAATTTATGGATTATGTTATTGTTTGAATAGTGTATTAACTGGTGGTTAATACTATTTGATTGCTAATGATAGATTCAATTTTTAAAAGAATATGTAATCTCATTTTCGGTTAATGTTTTGTAGATTAAAATAAATTTGGGGAAATTTATGTTTTTTAGAGTATATGATTTGGTTATTTACACACATGGGAATATGAATGTTTAAATGATTATTTTTTCTAAGGAATGAACCTTTCGATTAAGAGTGTATATATTTCAATGATTATTGGGATTATAATAATTCATGAATGGTCAATATAATTTGAGATATCTATTTTTATTATTAGGTTAATACGTATTTCTGAACCCAACTGAAGGTAACCTAGGTTGATACAAGAATGATATATGTTAATCTTTTAATTAAATTGGTTGAATAAAGACTAATGCAAGTTGAGTTATAAAAACTATAGGCTAATATTATAGTGATATAATGTGATGCATCTTCAGGATAAATTTCCTTAGGTTATTTATGATAAATCACTTTTAATGATAATCACTGAAGTTAAATATTATGGATTTATGAATGTCTAGACCATGAAGGAACTGTGGGAGTGAGGGACAATATGGATATTATGTCAATAAACATACCATCAAATTTGGATATGTGGTTAGAAATCATATGATTAATTCAAACCTTCTATCATGAAATTTTATTAACAATGTGAAGAATATCAAAGTCACAAACCCCCCTCCATAGAGAACGATGGAGTCTCATGAATGATCAATTGATAAAGATGAATTAAGAAAAAAAATATTGAATTTATTATAGGTGAAAATTGATGAATGAAATATGGGACAAATTTACATGAAGGTATATTTATATAATATAAATGATCAATTTAAGGTCATGAGAATGACATGTGTAAGGAAAAAAGGGATGCTACAAAAATTCATTGATTAAATTTAAAGACATTTTGACATAATATGAATTAATATCCCAATATAATGGCCAATGATGTAGGTAGTCACCAATAACCACGAGAATAAGTAAAATCATATGAAACTACTACTAATGAATCTTATAATATGTTTTCACTCTAGAGTTTCTAGTTCTATTATCATTTTACATTTAAACCAACTAATATATATTAAGTTATTAACAAACCCCATATTTGTAATAGTATTATTAATATCATTTTTATGGTTTATTGGAGTCTATTCCTTATGGATCTAGATCGTATTATAATTAAACATAAAATTATCTATAATTTAGATATATTTTTAATGAGTTTATAATGATTTTTCATGTAGATTAATGACATTCCAAATCACAAATAATCTTGAAATCATATAATGTTTTATGGTTATTCATGAGTTCCCAATATAAGTCACTCTAATACAATGATTAAAATTATGAGGATGAAATTTATTTAACACCTTGAAAATGTAGTATATGATTACCTTTACATAATTCAATTTGTTCAACATCTTACTCTATATGTAACACTGAAGAAAATTAATCCTTGATTGATTATGTTAAAATATAAGTATATATGTTTAACCACTAAAAACACAGCTATTGAATTAAAATTAATGAATAACATTTTTCAATTTATGAATTATATATATATAAAAACCCAAAAAATATGAATGAAATTAAAAAGGATTAAATAAACTGACTAAAAAAAGTTATTATTTAGAATTTTTTTAAAATTAAACTATTTTCTAAACATGTATATTCAATGAAAGTTTGAAAATGAATTTTTTTTGATATTAATAATTGTATAACACCAGTTTAGTTTGAAGATGTTACGAAATAAGAATAAAAATAATTAATGTTTGAAAATGCCATTTTCCAATTAATAAAATAGTTATTTTATTTTATTATTTAATTAATTTTCGTAGGAATCTAGGAATTTAAAATTGATAAAAAATAACTTTATTATTGAATTCCTCATATCAAAATTGACTCAGTATGAATATTTTATCTTTTTTTAAGGATTGTTTTTATATGATAAATATGGTTTTATTGAAACATGTAATTTTTATGAATTTATCATTATATAATAATGATATTAAATATTTTAAAAAACATTAGTGATAATATATGTATATATGAAGTAGAATTATGCATTTTGAAAGAATATTTGAAAAAATAACTCTTATGTGTAATGTTTTTAGAACTTATTAAATTGTTACTGTAATGAAAAAACTGATTTTAATCATTACATTTCATCAATTAATTTGATGGGAGAATAAATATTTTCATATACTTGTATGATTGATATCCTTATTTTAATGATAAATCAATTTATATCTTTTAAATCATTTTTAGAATAATTTTTTTATCTATAAATATTATTCATATATATTTCTTATTTTCCAGAATCTATTTTTACATGATTATTCTTATTTATTTTAAAATTAACATTTAAAACAATGATAAGTTTTTATAGATAAAAATAATCTAAAACTTTGATTTAGATAAATAAAATTTTGTGAAATGTTTAGTTTTAATATTTTAAATTAAAATCAATTTCTAACTATATAAATTAATTAGAAAAGTAAAAAAAATTTGTAAAAAGACAAAAGTAAAAAAAATCAATAAGTTACTCAATTTTTTACCAAGATGTAGTTTTTGATGTTACTTTTGAAACCAAAATAAATTTAATCATCTTCTATATCTATTTGTTGGTTTTTATACCAAAATAATAACCTTATATTATTGTAAATGTATGAGTTACTCCCTAAACAACTACTTCCATCGCTTATATGAGGGTAAAATATTCACCAAATCAAGTGTCACCACCCATTATAATTTCAAATTTATACTCTGTAATTTTACTCTATGTGTATACCTATATCATTAACATAAGCATATGTTCACTCACCATTTTTCCAAGACCATCAAATTCAAGGGAACTCTTAAGAAAATCCAATTGTCCGACATTTGTATTATCGACTACAAAGTTTTTTTCTTAATTAAAAACATACAACTTTATCTAATAAGAATTAATATAATGATATTAGTTTTATTTATATAAATTACTGTCATGATATAAATACAATTATCATTATTTATTCATATAACACATTAATTAAGAATTTCAAAACCATTGATGGGGTGTGGTTCAAACTACAACCTCCATTATTTAACCAGTTTTTTTTAAATCACCATATGACATGGATGGATCTATGTATGTCATTAAAGTAAACATATATTTACATGATATAATAAATGTTATTTTATGATAAATTTAATAACCAATTATCGATATGATCTCATCAATCATCTTCTTTACAATAGCTAAAAGTAAACATGTCAAAAAGATATTCATTTATTAAAATCAAGAAAGGCATTTAAATCCATTAATTAATCCTATAAGTACTTATATATATGATTTATGATACTAAAAAACACTAAATAATATTCTTACTCTCCAATAATAATGATATTACTACATAACCACCACACAATCATTCATTATGTCTCGACATGTTCATGTTAAGGTCAGTTTAACCTCGTAGTTAAAAAATACTATAAATTTATGGAATGAATGAACACATGAACATAATATATTGTAAATTTTGATATATATATGAAATTAGTAATATTTTTTTTGTATTTGTAGATCTAATATTAATATTTTATTTTTATACTAAAAATACATGTTTTGATTTTAATTAATTAATGAATCATGATTGTTACTGGCCTCGTCTTCTAGGATAAAGAACAAAAGTCTCCAAAACATTATTTTGTAACATAATAAATGATCATAAAAGATATCTAAAAATAAAATTAATGGCATAGTATTAATTAAATATTAATTAATAATGATTACCAATTCTACTATTATGAAACTGGTGAAAACTATTACAAATACAAACACCCGATGTATAAAATTGAATGAAATTATATAGAGAAAGACTACTTCTTAAAATTATGAATGAAAATTTAAATTATAAAGGTTACCTATTAAGTAATATATATATATATAAGTTTCTGATAAAATATATTAAATTATGTAAGTGGAAATCTAGAATAAGAGGTGACAAGTTTTCATCCTAATTTCCCATTCATTTATACAAATATTATATTTATATAAAAATTTTCACCTTAAAGATTTATATATTTACAATTTGAGTTATTATATAAACAATTAATATTATTTCAAGTATATTGAATATAAATTTATTTATATAACTGATAAGTTTTTTGGATTCTAATGTTACTAAATAAGTAATAATTTTCATCCCAAATTTCTCTCTTGGAGAGAAATTTTCTATTATGAACTTAATTTAATATTGTAGTGTATAAAATACCTTTATTAAATATAATATGATGAATTGTATTTTAATAATTATATTTTATGTAAATTTGAAATACTTATCTTTTAATAGTTTTTATTAATGTGTTACTCATGCCGCAGGACTTGGTAGGTCATAAATTTGGTACATTGAGACATTTTGCATATTATACACCATGATTTAAATTTATATTGTATTAACTAACCAAATATATATTTTATCCATAATATTTTTATTTTATTTGAAATATAAGAAATTAAATTTTTCATTATTCATATTGCTATTTATTTAGTTGTTTCTCTAGTAGTGATGATTTTTTGTAACACAAATTTTTTTCACTGAGTTGTGATCATTTTGTGATATTATTTCATGTAATTTGGTTATAGTTTTTCCTTTGATTTTCTAATTTGTTGTTATCACATTGTTCCTAGGGGATATACATTCCATCTACATGTACACTTTGACAAATATTTCTTAATTCTTGGCTTATTTTCTTTTACATACATCCACCCACTTTTCGGGATAGTTTATTAGAATGTTATTGTTGTATTGACATAGATGTATTGAAATTTAACAATAAATTGTGAATATATCATTTTAAATAATTCATATTTTATTTTTTCACATATAAATAATATTATTATATTAATAAGGGGAATGTACTCGCATTTAATATATTGTTTTTTCAATATACATTATTATTATATAGCATGCAGTATATTGTTTGACCATCTAAATTATTTATCTAGATGGATTATGATATTTTTATTCCATTTCATTACAATTATTTAATTAAAATTATTATTAATCATGTATTGATATTTTTATTACTTTATTATATCAATAATCATTTGTTTATTAATCTAAAGATTCATTAGGGAGTGGTATGAAAGGTCTTATTGAATATTTTATTCACTACATTGGACAAAATCATGTGATATGTGGGGCATGAAATTATATATCCTGTAATTTTAGTGAAATGTTTCATGAGAAAAAATGGTTTTGATTTGGTGTATTAATATTCCATGAATAGTATAGTTCTATGGCATAGGGACAAGGTGGTAGGATGTCTTCATTGCGATGTTGGCGACTTGTAAAATGTATTATTAAAAGGGCATGAAATAAGGTTTTGACATTCCCCATTATTCATTCCATTAGTATGACATTTTTTTTATTTATATCCATATTTCAATTATTGTTAAGGTAATATCATTCTATTAGTTTAATGTTGATTAAGGATTCATGTGTTTTACCTATTATTACTATAATATTTATACGATGATAATTCCATGATTTATTCAGTAATTTGATTCCATTTATAAGAAGTTTAGCTTATCCATGATTATATGAAAATTTCCCTATGTTATGGAGAAAACTATTATATATGAAATGATTAGAAGGATAAAATAGAAAGGTCCAGTTCGAGATGTACATAAAAATGAGTGGGGTGATCAGTGTTGTGGAATTTTTGATCGAATTCCAAAATTTTATCAGTCTACTTATTAGAAATGTAAGGTTATAGATTCTATTATTCTATTTTATCTAATTCAGGAATGTGTATGAAATAAATAATGATAACACATAATATTTTTCAATGGTTCACTTCTAAAAATATAGTATCTAGACCTTGTCATGGTCTAGAAATAATCCTGACCACGCAATCAGTAGAAAAAACCCATTTGAATGGGGATAAAAAAAGAATGAAAACCCATTTCATATTAAACATATTATAGATTTTTTATAGTAGATTATTTAATGAAATTTTGTAGATATTTATACCGCCATTAATGATATTATTCACCTTGTTGATAATGTTTTGTATCAACAAGAATATCCTCTACATATTGAGTCCTGTTAGATGTAACCGTTCATATTTATTTTTATACAACCTTATTATTCACATTGTTACTTGAAGATCAGAATTCAAGTAATGCCTCATATATCTTACTGGATGAAAACATTATATTCACAATCATATTCTTCAATAATTAATAATAATTTGAATGTTATTGGGAAATGAACTGAATTATCCATATCTAAATAATGATCAACTAATTTCAGTTTTCTAGTCACTTCTTCTTCTCCATTTGATATGTGACACAAAAATATATGAAATAGATAATTGAAATATCAATATATTTATTTATAATTTACTTCAATATCAACTACAATGAATCACCTTCCCCTAGTAATGATATATTCTGTAGGATCTTTTATTATTATTAAAACAATAATGATCTGCTAAACTTAGAATCATAACAATTATTCTATCCTAACAATAATCAATATTCAAGTGGTGACATTATATTATTATTAAAAACACAATAAATTATTATTTAGAAGTATTTTATTATTCTCTTACATCAATACTCAATACCAACACATGATTGTATCAATTTACTTCAGTTCTTCCTTTTGAAAATATGATCTTAAGTGCATACCTGGTTCTTCTTCACAAAAAACAACATTGCGTGTTATCTCTTATCTATCCATTTTATATCAACTTGGAACACACATAGTTCTAATTTTTGATATATAGTAAGGTATTATACCCAAGAATTGGTTCATATAACCATTCTTCTAGAATTACTAAAATCGTGTGGGTTTAACCCATGTCGAGTGTCTAAAAATCATCTTCGTCACAATGCATGAGGATGGTGTAAATACCTATCATGAACATGTTGTATTATCCTTAGTTAACTATCCTATATCCTATACAAAAAACCTTGCAACACGTCGAATTTTTATTTTAGGAAATTCTTCCCTTTCATGGATAACCATTACATCCACAGAAAAAATTTCCTTCCATGAAAAACCATTCTATATATGGCTCACCTATGCTTAATGGGTGGATGATGCCTCAAAAAAATTGATGCATCACGAAAACATTTTCATTATGATCAATCAAACCCCAAAAACCCCTTCCTCCAACTTCTATCAATGGGATTGTCTTCTAAAAATAAGTGATCCCCGTGAACTTCTTATTTCTTTGTGGAATCTTCCCTTAGGAAATCTTATCCTTCGTGGAATTCTCCCTCCTGAACCAGTTTAGATATAATCTAATTCTACCAGTAGTAATGAAATTATGTAATGAAATTATCTCCTCCAAATGATCTGATTATGGTTCATTATATTGGGAAATCACATCCATAAAACCTAGTAATATTATTTACATGAAACTTGATTATAGTAAAGACATCATGGCATACTAATGTTCTTTTCTCATAGCATCTTCTTTAATTTCATAGGATGTTATAATATATAAACCAGAAACATATATGGGTGCCTAAATCACTACCCCATTCTAAAAAGGACACATATCAGTGAATTAAAACCTCAAGATAAATGTGATACTCCCATGAACAATATTTCGCTACACGGACAACACACTATGCTTCGTGGTTCGTGTATTTATAATAAGAGAAAATATTTCTTTTTCAATTTTATTGCACCGTTCTGCATACCCCATTTTCTTTCTACAATATATTATTTAAAATCCATGATCATCATTCCATGAACTATATTATGTGAAAATTTTGGCACAACCCCTTCCTATTCAATAAAACAAACTCCCTATTCTGGGGCCTAAAAAATTGTAAAATAATGGGAAATGAAACCATCTTAAATATATGATTCAGCATCCCTAAAAATATTTATTCATGGTTATATTTATTTTTAAACATAAAAAATAAATACATAATTAAATATTCATTCATCTTATACCAAAATATAGTTCTTACGATTCAGATTTAGATTGATAATTTACTCAACACATACTCTAATACTACATGAGCCATATTATGTTTGAGAAACAGGTGTAACATGAAAACTTCTTCAAATGAAACACTTCATTTAAAAATAAATCAACTTATTTTACCATATAACCTAAATTTAATGATTTATTATCTTTGATTGATCATCTTTATCATCGTTAGATTTGAATGGGACAATTATTCAACCATGATGACCAATGTCATCTAATGAATCCATAACTATTTTCAAGGCATCAAATTTGACCTCATCGTACTTGATATATATTTCATGAATTATCATAACATGAGTAAATTATCCAAGATCAATAAAAATTTTAATTACATCCTATTATTTACCGTATCGAAAAATTAATTTATCATTGATTATCATTGACAACCAATTACAATCAATTCACAACAAATACAATCCATATAAAAAGTTGGATCCTCGAAAATGTGGTAATTTATTTGTTGGAGATATTGACTATATTTTATACATATTATAGTTTCATATAAAATTTAATAACTTTCCATTTGATAAAAATAACATTGTATTTATCATGTTCTGTTTTTTTATAATTATATAAATAAATAAAAATGAAATGATCCAATGAATGTAAGAGAATAAATAATTTTTGTCAATTTAGAAATAATGGATGGTTATATATGGGAATTTACAACTTATATTAATGAAATTATGTAAACTATGTGTTTCAAAGAATGAATCATAGGAGTGTGGGTTAAAGAAATCACAGAAGGTATCAATGGAAATGTTTAGATAACATTGGTGATTACAAAGTTTGCTGAGGAAAATTTAAGGGTTGAAAAGATAAGGTTGATCAATATTTAAAAATTATAGGTTACCATTTGGGATATTATATGATTTAATATTAACACAATAATACATATTTTATTTGGCTATTATGATAAGAAATCCTCATTCAAAACCCTATAAATTAGTAAGTGTATTAGATAACAGCTTTATTTTTTTGTTATGCAGAGATTATGAGATTTTTCCATGAAATAAAAATGTATCTTAATATGGGAATGGTGATGCATATATGAATGAGATACATATAGGGTTAATCATCCTAAAAATGGTTTGATGAGAATTAAATCAATCATCTCCTTGATTCATGATGATTGGACCTATGTATATTCACCTAGAGAGACACTCTCAGAGATTCTATTTGGTTGATCACATTCACATTGTGGAAAAATATGAAGTATTTAATAATATTGTAATCAAATTTTGATAGAAAATTTAATAGAAAAGAGAACATATTATCCCAATGATTTAATATATTGAGACATATATTGATCAAAAAGTGTCATATTTCAAAAAGGATTCACAGGGTATGAAATATTCATATTGTTTTTTTCATGTACATATTTTGAACATCATCATAACCATATTGCTTTTAGTATTTTTATGAAATAGGATCATGAAAATGAATTAAATTAATTCATATAATTCAAAATAACTATGTTTTATAAATTAATATGGGGGAATACTTAAATAGATGATAATGTTCTTATATGGCTTTTATGAAGGAAAATGTGTATTTACTAGCCTCACTATAGGAAGTGAGATTTATAATTTCTTGAAACATATATATTTACATCGGTTTGTGATTTTTATCCAGTATATTATAGTATTATTTAAATTTTATGAGGGTTATATCAAACATATAAGGATTATTATTTAGTAGTTTTAGTTTACTGGTGTGGTGACTTATATTAAATTGTATTAATATCCATGAATGATAATGATATTTTTTAATAACTATTAGAAAAAATATTTTAATGGTAATGATAACTCATACATTTAATATACATATGATAATGAGATTATAAATGGAATTTTTTTTATTTTGAAGATGTAATATAGATAGTGCCGGTAACCTTGGGATTGATAATTTTTAGGCACAAAAGTGCATAAATACCTTGAGAATGGGGTGGGGTGGTGAATTAGTTTATGGATGTTATTTTTGAAATTCTTTTTACCCATTGGATCATGTCTTCTTTCTTATAATGGTCACTTTGTTTTCTATTTACCATTTATATTAATCTTTTCCATTCAAAATATATCTTATGATGATTCATATAAAATAAAGAATGAAGTAATGTATAAGGATCCATATATTTTTACTTGTTTCACCTTCATAGGGATACATCCAAGGAGCATACATAAAAAATGTTCCAATTAACCAAATCGACTACATCTCAGTCCTAGTATAAATTTTGGAATGGACACACTATCCAAACTAGTTCACTACGATTTACAATGTGAAATCACAAAGATCTCCTAGATAAATTTATCTCAATACTCGTTCAGAAGAATAATATTTTTATAACTCGAATGAATATGTTTAACATCAAAATTAGTGCATCATTATGTTCCAAATTCAACCACTTTATTAAAAAACCATACCATATATTTCATGGACGATCCATTCTGGTCAAATTATGATTTAATTTTATGAAAAAAAATTCAAACCTGATATAGATATAAAAAATTCATAGATATAAAAAATTATTTTGATGAACCCCTAATCATTCATGATGCTCACTACTCTCTTGATTCTCACCAACATCACACATCTCACTGCATTAGTGAATCTTCATTAGTCATCGAATATTCCACTATGTTCATAAATTTTACTCCTTTAAAAATGATGAAAAATATTTCAAAGCATAAATACCCATCATGAAACAACATTTCACCAATAAAAAGATGAAATTAGGAAAACCATTTCACCTGAAAAATCCGTCCAGAACCGCCTTTGCGATTTAAGAGCCATCAGATTTTTATTAAGGCATTCCCTCTAAAATGTGGGGGTAAATACTGATTTATAGATGTTTCCTACCATTCATGATGATTTCAATTTCCCCACTACCTTTTCACAGGGATCTATATTCTTTTTCGTGATTTTACCTACCTTCAAAAACAATTAGGGAAATTTTCCATTTTATTTATGTTTCTTTTACTCGTTAAACTTACCACCATTCTATAGAACCCAACCATCTTTCGCAAAATTTGACACTTTCATGAAACAAAAAATATTCACATGAAACCTTACCATCAATGTAACTCCCAGACCCTGGTTACCCCGAGTCGTTGCATTGTTACAGAACATTGTCATGATCACAATAGATCAAGTCTCAAAATACCGGTTTGTTTAATATCCTTGGAAGTTAAACATACATACATATGATTTAAATTACATTATGAAATAAAAAACATTGGATCTCCTTTGAACACCATCATATCCAATAGTTTATCCCATTATGTCAATCTTAATATACTTCATCACATAACAAGAAAAAATAAAATATAAGAAAGTGGTTAGTTAAGATGCTCATAAAGGATAACAATATATCAAACAAATTCATAAATAATCATAAACATTGAAGGCAATGTATAAGACTGAAACACATGCCATTTAAAATTAACCTTAACCATAATAAGGAAAAATAAAATCAAATAATTATATTTTCATATTCTCTTGGATATTCTACTAGTAGAATAATCACATGTAATATCAATATCTAATTCTATAATGATGGAATGCATAATGTCAGACATCATAACCACATAGTCATGGCCTCGTTCCAAGACTACAAATAATATTTTTTTAGGTACTTTTTCCAAGACAGTAGTTTGTCCAATTTTACTTATCAATGCATTGAGGAGCTATAGTGGGATACACCCATCACTTAATAAGTCCAATACATTCCTCATATTAAAAGGGAGAAACATAACACAAACATTCATATTAAAACTGGTATATGAAATGTTAATAATTTAATTATAACCCATTAATGGTATAATAATAACACATCCACATACAAACATATTACAAAACCTTCAATATAAATAGGATGATTGTATCATGATAAATCAACTTCAAAAAAGTGTAAAATTAATCTAAGGATGTTGAAAAAGTTGAAATCAAATCTAATTGAGAAAAATATCTCTTTCTATTTTTCAATAATATAAAAGACACATTATTATAAAGGAAAATATTATTATGAAAATATTCTTATAATCTTGTATGATAATTTTCGAATTTTCTATAACAGCATAAAATATTTGCACCAGCCATATAAGTTAAAAAACATTCTTACCATAATTAATCGAAAAGGTCATAAAGTACTGTGTTTGGAAAACCATAAAAAGATTCATTTAAATTTTTTTTATTAAAATTAAAAAAATGGTATAAATGAATTCAAAACATATTATAAGAAATTGGAAAAATGTTTTGAAATTTATTTATGAAACACAGATGTGGATGAGAATGAATTCCCAGTATATAATTTTGTCAAAACATCCTTCGTTAATAAAGAGATTGTAAAATTAACTATTACCTTGTAATTTTCCATGGATGAGGGTTGTTTATCTAATGTCTAATAGTTTAATCAATGTTATTATGTTATACAGGAACCATATAACTTAATATGATATCATATATGATCTTATAATATTTCTTTGTTAATAATATTTCAGTAGTATCATTGTTTCGACTGTTAACTGATTCATCTTCCATAATATTTTTTTTAATATATTCTAGTTTTTTATGAATAATACGTATTTGATTCATATATATAAATATATTATGTTCTTAAATTTTTTTATCATAAAATGAAAACTATTTTTTAATGGTTACGATGGGGAATGAATCTCATCGCATTCGTGGAGACGGTAATCCGTATGTAGGAACGAGCGATAATACAATTATATTAATTGTGAAATAAAATTTAATTGGATGGTATATCATATATACATAATCATTAAAATATTATATTTTTTATTTACATCAATTTTACTCATTATTATACCCATCTAAATAATGAAGTGTTGAATAACAAACTATACCACGACTTGGAGACGATAAGCCATACATACACACGTATGATGAATTTTTAATTCATAAGATGGATAGAATAATTAATATGGTTGTAACATATTTATTATAACATAATTATATGTATATGGTACTGGAGAGAATTTTTTTTTGTTAAAAATAAAGAAAGAGGATGTGGAAGAATAAAATAACATTGAAAGAGGTGATAAAATAATTACATCTTCTTCAGGTGCTTCATTTTGATAAAATGGGCTCCATAGGTTGAATTTCTGATCAATGTAATACCTCTATGATAAATTGAGGTTAGTTGGTATGATATTGGATCAGTTTTAGGCTTATAGGAATGGCCTTGGAGGTTTGATTTTGAGATAAGGGGAAGTACCCTTTTATTGAAGAGATGATGGTCACTTTAGAAAACACTTGAAATATAATTTTATTGTACAATCATATTAGGTATATAATTTATAAAAAAAGATTTATTTCAAGGATAAGGTGAGAATGGGTCAATGAAATCTCAACGAATAGATTTTAGATAGTTTTATGTCATAATACTGATGTTATCTTTTAGAGTTAACACTGAGATAAATAGTTTAACTTGTACAATGTCTTATTATATTTTTATAATTCATGGTTAAGATACAAACTATAAAATGATGCGATAACACCTAGTGGTCAATTAATGATATATGTATCATTATATAATTCATTTGGTTGAACCTTACATTTTTAGGAATACTATGTCAACTAATAATATAGTATTAGTTTTATAAACTCATTTTTGTCAATTTTGACACTCATTAGTAATTGGTTTATCCGAAAGTTAACAAAACCTGATAACATAAAAAAATAAATGAAATCAACCAAATAATGTCATATTACCTATAAAATTAGTGTAATGGATCGATAGTCTCAATTAACAATTATTAGGATATTTATAATATCAATTTTTTAATCGTTCACTAAAAATGTAATTACTACATCATCATTGTTTAATAAAGAAATTTAACTATTTAAGGTATAAAAATTATAAATAAAACCCATTATGTAAGAAATTTGTTTACATTTGTAATGAATATGTATATTTTAATTGATCATATTTATAACCCTATATTACAAATGTTTTACAAATGAATATTATAATTTTACACTTTTAAATCTTCTTTAAATAAAATAATAATAAGTGTCCAAATCTAATCCAAGGGGATCAAAGAAGATAATATATTATTCCAAAAGATTATTTTGGTTGATAATTACTTATATAATAGAATTAGTACAAGTGTTAGGGTAATTATAATATCTTTTTTACCCTTAATTACCCTATTTACTTTTAACCGTGGTAAATAAAATTCCTAAGTTAATACTCACCAAAAATTATTTTAATCCTATAGAACCCCTTTTTAATTTCTGATATGAACAGTGTATCTTAGATTATTGAAATTCAAATCATAGAAGTGGTAAAATTACATTTTATACAAATTTGAAAATTTTCCTAGAAGGTGGGTAAAAGACATTAAAAAGATCAATAAAATATTATACATATAATTTTATAATAAAATGACTCAAATTAATTAAATTGAAATTATAAAGTTATTATGTATCTATTTTGACATAAAATAAATTTAAATAAAAAATATAATTATTTAAATAAACATTTGGTTTATATAATAATGCAGTGTTTTTCATTATTCATAATAAATTGGCGGTTCTCAAAAAAGTACCAAAAATTCACACTAAGTTAATTTTGATATAAAAAATTCAATAATTATTTCTATTTTAACAATCTAATTACATAGAAGTTTCATTAATTAATTTAAAAATAATTCTCATTGTCAAAACCAGAAAGCATGTTTTTATGAAATAAAAACTATCAAAAGATTGATATGTGTTTCTTTCCAATTTAAATTTAAAATTACATTCAATGGCCATAAATAGATTAAATGATAAATATATTATCTAATTATACTTTAAAACAATTCAAATTTATAATTTAACACTATAATTTATTTTGATTAATATAGTTTTTTTCGATTAAAATTTAGTATTTTTAACTATTCTTAAAAATATGAATGATATTTATAAATACACCAAAAAATTATAAAAAATTAATTTTTATATCCATATTCTAATGAAAAATGTTATTTTGTCAAATTTAATATACTAAAGTGTCAAATTTTGTATTTATAAAGGGTTCTCCAATAAAATGCGGTAAAATTGTATTTTTTGAAAAATATTTCTTTCATCTGAAAAATTGATTTTTTGGGATATTATGTCTGAAAAAAACATAATATGGATATTAAAATTATATGAAGTATATAAAATTCAAAAATTCTTTAAATACAATTCATACTAGCTCTTTGAATGGTTAGTTTGGTAATTTCTAGTGTGTTTGATCTCGATATTGCTTGTAGCCATGATATAGATTTAATTTAAAAAGATAATGTGCTATGAAATCCTTGGGTGTTATATTCACCCACGCTTCAATAATTTTCAACATCGCAATTAGAAATTGTTCATCGAAATAAAAGGTTAAAAATATAAGAACCGTTATGGAAAACCCACATCAGAAATAGGGTAAATAAAATGTAGTCATAATAAGAGGGAAATGAAAATGAAAAATTCGCCACCAAATTATGATCTCTAATAGGTGAACATTGTTGGCAATTAGAGACACATAATTGTAGGAAAATTTAATCATTTATATGGAGTGATTTCAGTCATCAATCACAAACAAGTGAACAATAAATGGGATATTGAGGGCCTCAAAGACATAAATAAATGATCATTTAAATGTTCATCGGTTCAAAAAAACATAAGGTATCCTGATACCACATTTTTCCTTTTAATATCCCTTCCCTAATGATTATGAATTAATTTCTTCATAGAACAATACAAAAAAATACATGACAAGATGAGATATATCCTTCGACTAACTTCTACCACATACTCATCTTTTACACCAATGATAATATTATTCAAAAATATTATATTTATCCTAATTTTATTGGTTTACAAATATAATAAATATACAATTCATCATCTATAACATAAAAAAATAATATTACATTATAAAAAACGGGACATCACATAAGACTATGGGTTGTGATGCACCTTTGTCACCCTTTGGTTGTGGGTTAAGTCTCAAGGCATTATCAGATGTTATAGGTTACCGCCCTACCTCTGGTTTTTCCTTTTTATAAAAATCAAAAAATAATATTTTGAAATTTTTTAACGTTAAACAATAAAATCCAATGTCAAACTTCATGCATTCAAACCTACAGGCTAATCCAAAATAATTCAATCCAAACTCACAGTCTAAAATTTATATGGAAGGTAAACATAAGGAGGATCTCCTTTTACACAAAATAACATGTAAATATCTTCATTAAGTATTATATTAAAACATGCTAACACCCTGATTTACCAAACAAACAAAATGATTACATTCATTCAACCATATTCCTTATATAATACTAGATATACTCCTTATATCCAAAAATATTGTAAACTCCCAAAATGATCGAATAAACAAACAACCAATTAGTTTCATGGTAGTCAAGAATATCGAATATAATTTATCCATATTAATCACATATTTTTCTGAAATCATTATATCAGTTCCAGAAAACAATTAAGTGTTATATTTTTCACCGCCAAATATTTTCCAAAATGTTTATCTTGAAACATTGACACATTAATATGTACCATACAATATCAAATCCTTAATTAAATCGCATTTCACAACAAACCATATAAACTGTATAATTATTGTAAATTTTACATCATTAATACAATACTCAAATGAAACAATTCTATAATAACGACATAAAATCACTAATAATTCAACTTCATCTACGGAAGTATCAAAACAAGATTATTATTGAATATCATCATTTGGGGTATACTCTGATGATTAGTACATTGATTCGTATAGTTTCCCAACACATGGAAAGTTAAGAATTGTATATGTGAAACATTTTTCTTACCCATTCAATCACGAGCATGGTGGCCTTTTTCTCCATACGTATAACAAACTCCAATTAGTTTCAATCAAATCCCAGAGTGATTCATTTCATAGTTATAACACATGGAAAAATATATCCTTCCCTTCTTCCCATTATCCATATTTCTTTACACCATATTATACTTTTTTGGATTCCATTAAAAGCCATGTGACTTTGAGAATTCATTATTTATATTATAAACACATGATTCTATTTCTTCATATGGTGAGAATACATTTGAGAAACATTTCATTCTAAATTTTTGCTTAAGACCATGAAAGATATAATCATTCTTACTATTTGGATCATGCATATTACTAGAGTTCACATTACCTCTACTTGGTGCCATTTTTAAATGACGACATACATGAGGTTAGAACATATCATAATGAAAAATCCAATAAACATTAAAATTGTCAACATCAATTGAATATTTTCCCACATCTAGTCTCATAATTATAAAATTCGTTTGTTTATTGACATATTTACTCATTAATCCTTCACAGTGGTTTGTAATGAAAATGTGAATTATCCTAAGAATATCCCATAGGATTTTCATAACTAAGAGTGTGGTAAGACCCGTTGTCGTTTATCTGGATACCCCATGTCATGCATGAAACTCGTTGTCAGAGTTTTGACTCTTATGTACATCTGTGCCAGATCTACCTCAACCTGCTCGTATCTAGACTGGGATTTATTTCTTAAATGTCTTATAAAATATCTACCTTACCAAAATTCATGAAAATTCTTCTATACTAATCCTCAATATTTATATTAGGTTAATGTTCAATAATCTGTGATTTTATAAATTTGGTTCCATGGTTTTTACAAAACTTCTTATAATACAACATGTAATGCCCTGACACTAATTACCCAGATTCAATTTATTATAACATAACATTGGAATGATCGAAACATATCATGTATCAAAAGTCCTATTTTTTTATTATCCTTGGATGGTTTAGATACATAGAAAAGTTTTACATAAAATTTTGAAATAAAAAACAACATTGGGTCTCCTTTGAACACAGTCATATCCCATAGCTTATCCCATTAGGTCAACCATAATATACTACTTCACATCATGGGAAAAATAAAACATAAGAAAGGGGTGTGCTCAGATCAATAGTAATGATAACAATATTACAGAAACTTTCATAAATATGCATAAACACTTAAGGAAATGTATAAGACTAAAACACAATCATTTTAAAATTAAACATCAGAAAAATATCGCAAATATAAATATAATAAATAGGTTTACTTATTCACATGGATATTAAACAACAAGAATAATCACATGTAATATCAACATCCAATTTTATAATGATGGAATGCATAATTCCAGACATCAAAACCACATAGTCAAGGCCTTGTTCAATGTCTAAAAATAATATTTTGTCAAGGCCTTGTGTCGAGATACTGGATTTTCTCATGAGACCTAACATTGCATCAAGGAGCTATAGCGGGCTCCACCCATCACATTCGAAGCCCAATGAATTCCTCATATGAAAATGTGAAAATATAACATAAAAATTCCTATTAAAACAAGAATACGGAATGTTAATACATTAACCATAAACCATGAATGGTATAAAAATAAAAAATCCACATTGAAACATATCAAAAAAACATGAATACAATATGGAAGATAGTATCATAAGAAATAAACTTGAAACAACTATAAAATACATCAAAGGATGTAAAAATAAATGAAATCAAAACCATTGGAGAATAATATCTCTTTCTTTTTTGAAATAACTAAAAAGTCACATAATAATAAATTGAAACATTTATTTGGAAAATATTCTTATAAGATTGTAGGGGACTCTTAGAATGTGTTATAATGGAGGAAAATAGCCACACCCTCCGTAAAAGATAAAAAAACATTCCTACATTAATTTATCGTAAAGGTCATAATGTACATTTTTTGTAAAACGATAGATAAATTCCTTTAAAAAATAATTAAAAAGTAAAAAATTTGTATAAATGAGTTTATACCATATTCATGGAGATATCAAAAATTATTTGAAATAAATTTTTAAGAATAATATATGTGGATGATAAAGAACCGTCGGTAGATACTTTCATAAAAACGTCGTCAGATAATAAAGAAATTGTAAAATTAACCCTTACCTTGTAATTTTACATGGTTGAGGGTACATTTAACCCTTATATAATTTTTTAATCATGGATATTAAATTATATGGGAACCATATACATAAATATGATATCATATATGATTTTCTAATATGTATTTGTAAATAATATTGCAGTATTATGATTATTTCTGGTGTTAACTGATTCGTTTTCCTTTATATGTTTTGTTTTTATGTCATATTTTTTATAGATACGATGTATCTGATTCACATATAGAATTATATTATGTCATTAAAAATTATTTGTAACCATAAAATGAATATTATTATTGAATGGTTATGATGGGGAACTAATCTCATCATGTTCATGGAGACGGTAATCAGTATGTACGCATGAGCGACAATACCATTTTATTGATGGTAAATTAGTATGTAATTAGATTATATATCATATATAAATAATTATTAACATATTATATTTATTATTTAAAACAATTGTACTCATTTTTATACCCATCCAGATAAATATGTGTTGAATAATAAACTACACCACAACGGGGAGACGATAAGCTGTACGTATGCACGTGGGGTGATATTGTAATCCATATGATAGATAGAATAATGAATATGGTTGTAAAATATTTATAATAACATCAGAGTATGTATATGGTACTGAATTTATTATTTTGGTATACAAACAAAAATGACAGAGGATGTGGAATAAGAAATGAACTTTGAAAGAGATGATGAAATAATTACCTCTTCTTTGGGTGCTTGCTTTTGAACAAAGGGGTTGAATATGTTGTCTTTCTGATCATAGTAAGAGCTATAGAATTAAGCAAGTGTATTTGGGTGGATATTTGAGATGGTTTTTTCTGATAAAAATGTATTTGGAGATGTGATTTTGAGGGAAGGTGATGTAACATTTTATCAGAGAGGTCAGGGTCACTTAAAGAAAATCTTGAAATATTATTTTATTATACAATCATATTAATTTTATAATGGCTTAGAAAGTTTTTTTTCAATGATAAAAGGGGGTAAGTATAAATCCTATCAACCAATAAGTTTTAGACTGGTTTAGGTCACCATATTATTCTTATCTTTTATATATAACTATGAGATAAATAGTTTATCTTTTACAATGATTTATTTTATCATTATATTAACTTGTTAATCAACATGAGATAAAATTCCAAGAGAAACCCAAGTGGTTTATTAATGACATATATACCATTATATATGTCCTTTGGATGGACCTTATATTTTTAGGAATAATATATCATCTAATTATATAGTATTTTATTTATAAACACATTTATGTCAATTTTGAAACTATTTAGTATTTGGTTTTTCTGAAAGTCAACAAAATTTGATTACATCAGAAAAATAAATCAATCATAACTTGTTATGTTAAATATACTATATTATTGGTATACAACAATGGTCTACATTTACATTTATTTGGATATTTATAATATCAATTATTTTAATCATTCATTAATAATGAAATTAGAGAACCATCATTATGTCATAAGTAAATTAAATTATTTAATGTCTAAAAATTATAATTAAAATACTTTTATATAGGAAATATTTTTATATAACTAAATAATATTAATAGTATAATTTAACTTATGTATAACCTAATATTAAAAATTTTTTATTTATGAATATTTGAATTTAATACTTTTAACTAATCTTTAAACAAAATAACAATAAATTTCCTAATCTAATCCAAGGGGATCCAATATGATAATATTTTATTCCTAAGGTTGTTTTTGGTGAAAAAAACTTATCCAATAGAATTAGGACATTTCTTTGGGTAATTATAATATCATTGTTTACCTTTACATGCCCTATTTACATTTTACCGTGGAAAATAAAATTTAAAAGTTACTATTCACCAAAAAAATATTGTAACACCCCAACCCCAGTTACCCAGAGTCGATGCATTATTACATAAAATTGGAACGATCACAAAAGATCAAGTCTTTAATGGCCAATTAGTTTAGTAGAAATGGAAACACTAGATATAGTCATAAGACTTACATTACATGATAAAGTGAAAAACTACAACAACAAAGTCACCATATTCCAGACTCATATTCTCTAATACTATCCCGAAAGGTAAGTCATAAAACACTTATTCACATCTAGGACAAAATAAAACATATAAAGGGGTGAGATGAGATGCTCAGTAAGGATAACAATATAACAGAAGATTTCATAAATAAGCATAAAAATTTAAGGCAATGTATTACTAAAACAATAGCTTTTTTAATGTGAACATCATCATACTATGGAAAAAATAAAATGAAATAATTCCATTTAAATATTCACAAGTATATTATAATAGTCCAATAATCACATGAAATATCAATAACCACTTTCATAATTATGGAATGCATAATGACAGACTTTCAGAAACACATAGCCAGGGCCATGTGCCTGGACTGCAAATAAGATTTTTTCAAGGCCTTCTTCCAAGACACTGGTTTGTCTAATGAGACCTACTGAAGCATAGAGGATCTATAAAGAGATCCACCCATCATATACTATGTCCAATGTATTCCTCATATTAACAGGTTTAAACATAACATAAACATTCGTATTACAACATGCATACGAAATGACAATACGTTATCTATAAACCATGAATGGTATAAGAATAACACATTCATAATAAATCATATCACAAAACCTTCAATACAATATGGAAGTTTTGTATCATAATAAATCAACTTCAAATTATCTTAAAATACATCAAAGGATGCTGACATGGATGAAATCAAAACTATTTGAGAGAAATATCTCTTTTTTTGAAATCATTTAAAAGTCACATAACTATAAAATAAAAAATTTACATTGAAAATTATTATACACTTGTAAAGTATTATTTGAAGATTTTATAAGGGTTCCAAATTGCCACACCCATCATATAAGTTAAAAAAGGACATTCTTGCCATAATTTTTCAAAAAGGTTAAAAAGACCATGTTTGGAAAAGACAGAAAGATTCCATTATAAACATATTATAAAAAGACAAACAAGGGTATAAATGACATTAAACTATATTCTATTAAATTGTAATAATGTTTTGAAATACATTTTTAGGAAACATGGATGTGGAGGATAAAGAGGTCCCAGTGGATAATTACGTATAAACAACCTCAGATAATGAAAATATTGTGAAATAAACCCTTACCTTGTACTTTTCCATGGTAGAGGGTTGGTTAACCTCTTATATAATGGTGATATAATTTTTATTAAATTATACAATAATCATATAAATTAATATGTAATCATATATGATCTTTTAACATTGCTTTTTTGATAATATCTTATTATTATCGTTGTTTCGAGTGTTAACAGATTAGTTTTCAATTATATTCATTGTTATGATAGTCATATATGTTATGGATGGGATGTATCTTATTCATATCCAGAATAATATCAAGCCATTAAACCTTATTTTTAATCAACTAATGAATATTTAGTCTTCAATGGATGTGATGGGCAATTAATCTCATCGTGTTCATGGAGATGGTAATCCGTACGTACGCATGAGCGGCAACATCATTCTCTTGTTATTAATATAATATATAATTTGATGGTATATCATATATAAAGAATCATTATCATGTTATATTTATTATTTACATCAACTACACATCATTAATATATCCATAAAAAAATAATAATGTATTGAATAATAATTACACCACGACGTGGAGATGGTAAGCCGTACGTACGCACGTATAGTGACATGTCATTCAAAAGATGGATAGAAAAATGAATTTGGTTGTACCATATTTATCATAACTTCACAGTATATAGAAGATACTAGAGTAATTATTTTATAATTTAAACAACAAAAATAATGGAAGTGGAAGAAAAAATGAACTTGAATGAGGTGGTGAGATCTTTACCTCTTCTTCGAGTTCTTCCTTATGATTTGATCAAAAGGGATCCTTAGGATGACATTATGACTAAAACAAGGCTTCTAAGAAGAATGGAGTCTAGTTGAGAGAGTATTTGGGATGTTTTTGGCCGCTCCAAAAGGCTATGAAGGTGTGAATTAGATAGAAGGGGGAGTGCCCTTTTATAAGAGGGGTGAGGGGCACCTTAGGGAAATCTAGAAATATTATTTTATAATAAAATCATTTTCGGTTTATAATGGCTCCAAAAGAGAATATTTAGAGGATAAGGTGGGGATGGGTAGAAAACCACTAATCTAATAGGTTTTAGAGTGGTTTGGTTCACTTTATTAACTTTATCTATTATATTTAACAATTAGTTAAATAGTTTCACATTTACCAGGTGTCTTTGTATTTTTATATTATATGTTTAATAAAATTACAATATACTTCCAAGATAACCCCAAATGGTTCATTAATGATACAAATATTATTATATATGTCTTTTTTCTGAACCGAAAATTTTTAGGAATAGAATATCAATTAATAATATAATATTTTTTTTAAAACACTTTGAAGTCAATTTTGTCACTATTTGGTATTTTGGTTTTGATAACTCTATAACAACATTATTACTTCGAAAAAAATTCAACTAACCCACTCTAATATGTCATATTAACTTATAAAATTAGTGTAATTCATAAAAAGTGTCAAATTTCATTTATTTGGATATTTATAATATAAATTATTTTAAATTTTCATTAATTAGATAATAACTGCATCATCATTTTGTCATAATTAAATTGAATTATTTAATGTTTAAAAAATAAAAATATAATTCCATTATGTAGGAAAGAGTTTTATATTTATAATTAATATTTATAGTCAACATTATCTTATGTATGGCCCTATATTAAAAAAACTTTTGTTATTAAATATTGATTTTAACTCTTTTAACTATTCATTAAATAAAATAATAATAAGTGTCCTAATTTAAATCAAGTGGACCAAAGTGGTTCATATTTTATTCCTAAAGTTTTTTTTGGTCGAATTCTACTTATCCAATTGAATTGGGACATGTTTTTGGGTAATAATAATTTCATTTTTATCCATAATTACCCTACTTACTATTAACCGTGGTAAATATAAGTAAAAAGTTACTATTCACCGAAAATTATTTTTATCTTATCGAACCAAATTTTATCCCTTGATATTAACCGTGTATCTCAGATTTTTGAAATTCCAGTCACTAAAGCGGTAAAATTATGTTTGATGTAAATTTTCAAATTCTTTTAGGAGATGGATAAAAGACGGTGAAATGTTCAAAAAAATTCATATATCTATATTTATTATAAACTGAATCCATTGAATTATATTGAACTTATATAGGTATTATGTATCTATTTTGACCTAAAATAAATTGAAATAAAATAAATAATTATTTAAATAAAAACTCTATTTTAATATATAAGTCACTGTTTTTCATTATTCATCAAAAAATTGAATGTTTTCCAAAAAATACCAAAAAAATCACTCTAAAGTAATTTCAATATTCCGAATCCAAAAATGTAGTCCATTTTGAATGAGAAAATTTATAAAATTTCAAAAAGTGTTTATTACTATTCATAACGGCCAGTTTGATTGGTTGTGGAGTGTTAGAACTCGAAGTTGCAGACAACACATGCTACTGTATTATTCAAAGAGAAGCATAACGTGGAAGCTTGAGGTGTTAAATTCTCCCCTCCTTCAAGTAATTTCATCCTAGAAATTTCTACAATATTACTGCATGAAAATACATGGGTGGTTCTTCATCATAAGTTCCATGGGTTCCCACATTGCCTCTTCCATCTTATGGATTCTCCATAGAACATTTACCAGACGAGTCATCTGGTTTCTCAGCACTTGTTCTCTTGTATCAAGAATCTTGACATGATCTTCACAATATGACTGATCAGGTTCCAGTTCTAATTCCTCATAGGTTAGTACATGCATTGGGTCAGCCATGTATTTTCTCAACAGTGACACATTGAACACAACATGAACTTTGGAGAGACTTGGCGGCAATGCCAAATGGTAAGCTACAGCCCCAATTCATTCTAAAATTTCAAAAGGTCCAATATACATGGGACTCAATTTACACTTATTACTAAAACATATAACTCCCTTCCATGGAGATACCTTCAAGAAAACATTATCTCCTACCAAAAATTCCAAATCTTTCCTTCGAATATCGACATCGCTCTTCTATCTACTTTGATCTTCTTTGATGTGGTTTCAGATTACTTTCACATTTTCCATTGTTTCATCCACATGTTATGGGCCTACGAGTTTTCATTCACTAACATCATCCCATAAGGTTGGTGTGCGACATCTCTATCCGTATAACGCTTCATATGGTGCCATCCGAATACTTGAATGGAAGCTATTGCTATAAGAAAATTCGATGAGAGGTAAATATTGATCGCACATACCCTGAAAGTCAAGTGGGATTGATCTCAACGTGTCTTCTAAAATTTTTATAGTTTGTTCTGATTGTCCATCAGTTTAGGGGTGGTAGGCGGTGCTCAAATTAAGTTCAGTATGCAGAGATTTCTGAATACTTTTCCAGAATCATGATGTAAAACGTGGTTCATGATCAAAAAATTCGATAGGGGTACTCCATGAAGTCTTACAACTTCATTAATATACATTCCTGCTAGACATTCAAGTGGTAAATCTTGTCTTATAGCAAGATAATGTGCTGACTTGGTAAGATGAACAATAATGACCATATAGCATCATTCCTTCTAGGAGTCTTTGGTAGTCCCACGACAAATTCCATCGTAATATCATCCCATTTCCACTCCAGCATAAGAAGAGGTTGCATGAATTCTCCAGGATATTGCCTATAATGACCCATACATGACATACATTGTTATTACTTCATAATTAAAGCACAATTATTACAACATATAACAAAACCAGGAAAGGATCGTATAGGTATAAAGTCTTTAGAAACTGGGAAACATAAACAACTGGTTCATAAAGCATCTACTTTGCCTCCCATTTATTTCATCATATCTAGAGTCCCTTTTGAAATAACTTACTTAATAACCTTCTTCCTAACCTGGGGAAAGAAAACATATAAAAGGGTGAGCTCAAATGCTCATTAAGGGTAAACAAAATAAATATCAATCAGATCATATACATAAGAACAAAAATTTTGGAAATCATAACCTGCAAAAGAGATCATAATTTCATAACATGGGATAAATCATAGTAGTGAAATGTAATCCAAATAATCATATCGTAAAAAATGAAACTTTGTGTCCTACACACATAATCATAGAGAATCATTTCTTATTAGTCAAAACTCATTTCCAAAACTATCATAGTAGACAAAGTCCATTTCTGAACCGAGTTTACTTCTCATTTCAGTCCTGTTTCACTGAACCGGTTTAACCTACCGTTCTAGACAAGTCTATCTCATGAGATATAAAATCTTTACCCAATTCATTGGAGTAAGATATAGGTCCCACCCATCTCATAATGATACCATTCTTATGTGTGCCACAGAATCATAAATCATACAGAATTGCATAACCCATGTAATAAAAATGGGATTCTTAATCATCGTGACATCATAAAACAATTCATATTAGATAAATGAATTCATAAAAATAATTCCATCACAACATAATAAAATCAGTTTAATAATAGGGATAGAAATAGAAACCTATATTATCATAGATGGAAAATAATTTTGATAAAACACTTGAAATCCATTCTTAAGGAAAATATCCTTTCTACTTCAAATTTTTTTTCCATTTCTTAACATGTCATACAATTTTAAACTAAAAGAAGATGATTAAAAATAAACATGAAAACTTTTAAATGAATCTTCTTGTAAATACTGTTTTAAAAATCCATTCATGTCATATAAGTTAAAAAAACATTCTTCTCGTACTTTTGTTGAAGAGTCAAAAAGTACATTGTACGAAAAATGACAAAATATTCCTTTCATATCCTTTACTAAAAACTCACCGAATGGTAAAATTGGATTTAAACAATTGTAGGTTGATAGAAACAATATTACATATTGAGGTAACACGGATGTGGATGATAAAATACACCCCAGTAGATACCAAAATATAAACAATCTCAGATAAAAATGCGATTGTGATATTTTCCCTTACCTTAGGTCTGATATGTTTTGTACGTGTTCGAACCTCCTTTATAATGATTTAAATAATGTCATTGACTTATTACAGAATCATATTCATTTTTATGATTTCATATATGGTCATATTTATAGCTTCTTATTAGTAATATTTCATTACTACTTGTTATTCGGGTGTTTATTTCGTTTTGTTCTTATGCGTGTTTTGTCGAATAAATTCTTATTCCTCATTATAGGATATAGATAAATCATTTAAAGAATTGTATTATTGTAATATATATCATATTAATTCATTCAACTCATTTATATAATCATTATTCAATGAAGATCATATAGAACAAGTCGCATCACATCGTGGAGACGGTAGGCCGTACGTACGCACGAGCGATGATATCATTCCAATGATCGTGGAATTGTATTGAAGGGTATGTATACTATTTCAGAATCAATATCAATTTACAATAATCATATATAGTTATTATTTATACCGTTATACCCATCCAAGTAATGTGGTGGTGGAAAATAGATTACACCACGGCGTGGAGACGGTATTTCGTACGTACGCACGCGCAGTGATTTCATTTTCCGTAGGATGGATAGATGGTGAAATAAGGTTCTTTCATACTTATAATAACATATCGGTATATTAGTTATACTGATGTTATTACTTCATATTGAAACAACTAAAGAAGAATAAGTAGAGGAAGAAATAGAGTTGAAGGAATCGGTAACGGACATTGCCTCTTCTTTGAAGTGCCTCTTTGAGACCTCCTTTTAGGGCACTAAAATTGGTCTTTGAAGAAGGCCATGACCTCTATGATGTTTCTAGGGATGTGGATATGAGAATGTGGCAGGGGTTGGCCGAGCATGAATGATCATATTGGTGTGTGGAAGATAGGCAGGAGGTGCCCTTTTATAATGGAGGGGAGGGGCACCTTTGGAATAACTCAAAATGTTATTTTATTATAAAGTAAAATTCGGTTTTTAATAGCTCTAAATTGATATATTTCGAAGATAAGGTGGGTATGGGTATAAATCCTCTAATAAAATATAATTTTGACAGGTTTTGGTCATTATATTAACCTTATATTTTCATATTAACTCTTAGTTAATTAGATTCACATTTACCATGTCACTTTTTATTTTTATATTATATAGTTAGTAAACCTACCATATAAATATAAGAGACCCCCATTGGGTCCATTAATGATACACCTATCATGATATAAGTAGATTGTCTGAAACTTAGATTTTTGGGAATATAATAACAATTAATAATATAATATTTGTTTTAAAAACTATTTTATGTCAATGTTGACACTATTTGGTAATTGATTTTTGTGAAAATTATAACAGAATTATTAGTTCGAACAAAATTAATTAAATCAATACTAACATTTCATATTAAAATATAAAATTATTGGAATTCATCAAAATCCTCAAATGACATTTATTTGGGTATTTATAACATCAATTATGTCAATATTTCATTAATAAGATAATTATTGCATCATCATTGCATCATAAATAAAATAAATTATACTAAGTCTAAAAATTACAAATAAAATACCATTATTTTGTAAATCTTCTTAGCTTTATAATGAATATTTATAGTAGAATTTATCTTATGTATAACCCTGTATTAAAAATGATTTAGTTATTAAACTTTGATTTTAATTATTTTAACCCTTCTTTAAATAAATTGATAATAAATGCCCCAATCTAATCCATGTGGGGATAAATGGGCATATTTAATTCCTAAGTTTTTTTTGGTCGAATTACAATTATCCAATAGAATTAGGACATGTGTTAGGGTAATAATAATAACACGCTTACCCTTAATTACCCTATTTCCTTTTAACCGTGGTAAAAAAAGTAAAAAGTTCCTATTCACCAAAAAATATTTTCAACTCATTGAACCACATTTTAGTTCATGATATTAACTGTGTCCCTCAGATTTTCAAAATTCTACTCACAGAAGTGGTAAAATTATGTTTTATGAAAAATTCAATTTTTTTAACTACCATTAGTTGCTTCACTATTCATTAAAAAATAAAAGTTTCCAGAAAAATGCCAAAAATTAGGCCTAAGCTATTATTGATATTATGAATTCAAAAATGATATCTATTTTACCAAATTAAAAACATATCATTAACTAATTTAAAAATTAATTCTTGTCGTCAAAACAAATAGCGTGTTTTTAAGAAAAAATAACTATCCAAAGATTGACACTTGTTTATGTCTGGTTTAAATGTGAAATTACATCCATTGAAAAACATTGTATTAAATTGTAAAAATATATTCTAAATATACTTTAAAACCACTAAAATTAATAATTTATCACTATTAATTATTTCGATTAAAAAAAGTTGTTTTTTATTAAAATTTAGTAATTTTCACTATTCATCAGAATATGAAAGTTATCTGAAAAGTACCGAAATTTCACCCTAAGATAATTTAGATATTCCGAATCGAAAAATGAAGTCCATTTTGAAAAATAATATTTACAAAATTTCAAAAAGTGGTTATTACTATTCATAACGGCTAGTTTTAATAATATTTTAATAGCATATCGTTGTTTGGTGAAACTCGGTATTGTGTACGACACAAGTTATCGAGGAAGGTCGCGGTTGCGTGTAATGAAAGCCAAGCTAGTTTTGTGTGTAGTGAAAGATTCATTTGATGATTTATATAACATAAAATCAAAATATTTCTCATAAAAGTCTCGGATGTTACATTTACCCCCCTTAAAATGAATGTCGCCCTCGAAATTTTCCATTTGTAACAAACAGATGAGGATACCTCTCCCTCATCATATCATCAAGCTCCCATGTAGCTTCTTCTAATTGTTGGTTCCTCCATATAACTTTCACCATGATAGTGGTCTTGTTTCGTTGGACTTTTTCGCTACGATCTAGAATCTCTATCGGCTATTCTTCATAAGAAAGATTTTGCTTCAGCGGTACAACTTCTGAGCTGAGTACATGTGAAGGATCATGTATGTACTTTCTCAGGAGAGATACATGGAACACATTGTGAACTTGAGAGAGATTCGGTGGAAGCACCATTCAGTAAGCTACCTTTCCAACATGATCCAGTCTTTCGAAAGGACCGATATATATAGGGCTCAACTTCCCCTTCTTTCCAAATCTCATGACCCTCTTCCAGGGAGATATTCGTAAGAACAATTTATCACCCACTTAAAACTCTAGGTCTTTTCTTCGGTTGTCCGCATAACTTTTTTTTTCGAATCTGAGCTGATCTTATGTGTTGTTGAATAGATCTGACCTTTTCTTCCATCTCATCAACAAGATCAGGTCCTAATAGCTTTCTTTCCCCAACTTCATCCTAGAAAGTTGGAGTCCTGCATTTCATTCCATAGAGAGCTTCATAAAGATCCATCTGAATACTAGAGTGAAAGCTATTATTATAAGAAACTTCCACCAAAGGTAGGTGTTGATCCCAACCACCTTTGAAATCCATAGAGCATGATCTCAACTTATCTTTTAGAGTTTGAATTGTTCTATCAGACTGACCGTATGTCTGAGGATGATAAGCAGTGCAGAATCTCAACTCTTTATCCAGAGTATGCTGAAGACTTCGCCAGAACTTCAAGGTAAATCTCGGATCCTGATCAGATATAATAGAATGTGGTACTCCATGAAATCTTACCACTTCCTTTACATATATCCTGGCAAGTTGATCTAGAGTGAAATCCTCTCTAATAGCAAAGAAGTGTGCAGACTATGTAAGACGATCAACTATAAACCAGATAGCATTATTGAATATGGATGTTTTAGGAAGTCCTGTGACAAAGTCCACGGTGATTTTTTCCCATTTCCATTCGGGTATGGGTAATGATTGTAATGTCCCCTTATACATTTGTCTCTCAGCTTTACCTTGCTGAGAAACCAAGCATCGAGAGACATATTCAGCAACATCTCCTTTCATGCCATCCCATCAGAAGTACTCTTTCAGGTCCCTATACATCTTTGTGCTTCCAGGATGAATAGAGAATGAAGAACTATGAGCCTCATCCAGCAGATCCTTCTTTAATTCAGGGATTGGAGGAACACAAACCTGATCCTGAACTTTATTATCCCATCACGATCAAAGTTGAATTCAGGAACATTTCTCACCTTCTTTTGTAACATGACATCTTCTTTCTACGCCTCTTTAATATTTTACATGTACAGATGGTTGAACATTCATTTGAGAAAGATAAGATTTTTCCACTTCCATTATAATTCCAAGATCCATCCTTTGTAAATCCATAAATATTAGATTTTTTGTGATCCTAATCATGGATAAACTGGCATGGTCTTGTCGACTTAATGCATCTGCCACCTTGTTTTCTTTCCCATGGTGGTAATGAATTGAGCAGTCGTAATCCTTAATAACCTATAACCATCTTATTTGGCGCATATTAAACTCCTTTTGTGTGAAAATATACTTTAAACTTTTTTGATTAGTATAAATGTCACACCTTTCTTCATAAAGATAATGCCTCCAAATAATTAATGCAAAGATTACTGCAGCTAACTCCAAATCATGAGTTGGGTAATTTTTCTCATGGATTTTCAACTGTCGTGAGGCATAAGCTATCACCATATCATTTTGCATAATAACACACCCCAATCCCTTCTTGGATGCATCACTGTAGATCACAAACCTTTCTCCACTACAAGTGTGAGTACAGGTGCACTGGATTACCTTCTTTTCAACTCGTTGAATTTCTCTTCACATTCCTCCGTCCAAACAAACTTAACTCCTTTCCGAGTCATCCTGGTGAGTGGATTCGATAATCGTGAAAAATCTTTCACAAAACGTCGATAATATCTAGCCAAACCAATATAACTTCGGATCTCGGGTTGTTGGCCTCAACCATCTTTCGATAACCTCTGTTTTTGCTGGATCCACAGATATCCCCTCTTTTAACATTATGTGACCCAAAAATGCAACTTTTTGAAGGAAAAATTTACACATGGTAAATTTGTCAAAAAGCTTCTCCTTTATCAGGGTCTTCAATACAATTCTCAAGTGATCTACATGTTATTCCTTGCTCATTGAATAGACAATAATATCATCTATAAAGACTACCACAAACTGATCAAGATATTTTCTAAAGACTCTATTCATCATATCCATGAAGATAGCAGGGGAATTTGTTGTACCTCTCGTAACCCTCGTGGTTTAATTTTCATGATCACAATCACTCTCTTATTTATCTAATATTGTTTTAAGTGTTTTTGGATGATAGGCATGATTTCAGGTGGCCAAGGAATTGGGCCAAGAAAGCAAGAAGCCAAAGTGGACTGTTTTCATGTCCACCGGCCAACCGGTGGCTTCACCACCAGCCAGCCGATGGAACCCAGACAGAAGGCTGAGCCACTGCCTTAGCACCGGCCAACCGGTGGCCTCAGCACCGGCCAGCCGGTGGCACCCAGCCAGAACAGTGTTTGCTACTGCCTCAGCACCGGCCAACCGGTGGCCTCCTCAGCGGCCAGCCGGTGGAGCCTGAGCCCGAAGGCCTCTCCATTTTGCATGCACCGGCCAACTGGTGGCTATGCACCGGTCAGCCGGTAGAGCCAGTCAAACTAGCCGTTGGGCCTTTGACCAGACTTGTCCACTTGCCTCCCAACGGCTCCGAAGGCCTTTCCAACGGCTCCGAAGACCTCTAAAGGCCATATGAGGGTTCCCCCTCTATAAATAATGGACTAGGAAGCCCCGGAATGATACCAGAACCATATACAAGCAAAAGGAAGCCCACAGACACATTTTGATCATTTGGCGAACCTCCGGCGGATTCCTCCAAGGAACCTCAATTGCTCCAACCCATTTCCACATCCAAGGAGCACCATCAAAGAAGCTTGGGAGCACCCTTCATCAACTACAATCAATCCTTTGGCGCCCAAGGCTTCTCTCATTACGGTTTTTCATTATTTATTTATTTTGAGCATCAAATTGGGTTTGTGCCTACAAACCACCAACTCTTTCTCTCATCCTCTCTTTTGGGTTTTCATACCACCTTAAAGGTGTGAAGAGGTTAGACAAGCCTTCCCTTTAAAAGGCTTGTGTCATAGGTGAGCTAGCCTTCACCTGTAAGAAGGCTAGTGGGTTCTTGCTCAACCATTGAAAGCAAGTGGGTACTTGCATTACCATTAAAAGCAAGCTGTAATAGGTTCCAGACTAACCTTAAAGTCTAGTGGGTTTCTTTCTAAAACCATTGAAAAGCAAGTGGTAGTAAATCTCTCAACGGTTGAGTTGGGAGCGGAGACGTAGGCTTGGGTTTAAGCAGAACTCTGTTATCAAGCTTTGTGTAACACCCCAAGATTTCATAGTGTGTTATTTCTTCAAAATAATTCAATAACTTGCACTACACGCAACACTGAGTTCAATCACACCATGACTTACAAAAAAAAAGCCATTCAAAAGAGGTTACGAATAGTATTATCTAAATTTTAAACTTTATATAATCCTTATAATTTTAGAATCCATATTATGAGTTTCTTAGATATAATGCAAGAACAAATTCATTTTCAGTATTGCACTTTTATCAACTTTTAATAGTGAACCCTTTTTAAATACAATATTTTAAACTTTTTGACTAAATGGGGACATCAAATATTTAAAATGAAACATCCCAAGCTTCCACGGTACACTTTCTTTGAATAATACAGTAGCGTGTGTTGTACGCAACCTTGAGTTTTAACACACACCACAACCAATCAAACTAGCCGTTATGAATAGTAATACCTACGTTTTAAAATTATATATATTTTATATTTTAAAATGGACTTCATATTTGGATTCTGAATATCAAATTTAGCCTAAGGTGAAATTTTGGTACATTTCGGATAACTTTCATATTTTGATGAATAGTGAAAATTACTAAATTTTAATTAAAAACAACTTTTTTAATCAAAATAATTAATAGTGATAAATTATGAATTTTAGTGGTTTTAAATTATATTTAGAATATATTTTTACCATTTAATATAATTTTGGTCATTGGACATAATTTTACAATTAAACCGAACATAAACAAGTGTCAATCTTTTGATAGTTATTATCTCTTAAAAACACGCTTTTTGTTTTGACAGCGGGAATTAATTTTAAATTAATTTCTGCCACTTCTGTGTTTATAATTTAGGAAAATGGATTCCATATTTGGAATCAGGATGTTAAAATTGTGTAAATAGGTAACTTTTATTTTTAGACATTTTGAATAATTACTGCGGTAAATATTTTATTTACCATGGTTAAGGGTAAATCCGGTAAATAAGGGTTACAAAAATAATATTATAATAATACTAAATTACCCTAAAACGTGTCTTAACCCTATTGTTTGTTACATGGTCGACCATGGGCATCTTTGGGTCGATTTTGGGACCCCATGGATCCACATGTAAGTGATAATGACACTTTATTTTAATTAAGTCAAAATGAATACAAAAATGACACAAGCATATATCTTTTAGAAAAACAATTGTTACATAGGGTTATATAAGTTGGATTTTAGATTATAAATATTCATTAGAAATCTAAAAAGATTTCCTACATAATTATATTTTATATATAATTTTTAGACATTAAATAAGTTATTTTATTTATGACACAATGATGATGCAGTAATTACTATAATAGTGAAAAATTAAAATAATTGATATTATAAATACCCAAATAAATATAATATGAAACTTTTAATGAATTAAACTAATTTTATACGATAATAGGATATATTAGGATTGATTTAATTGACGTTTTTCGAAGTAATCAATCTGTTATGAGTTTCACAAAAATCAACTATTGAATAGTGTCAAAATTGACATAAAAGAGTTCTTAAAACAAATATTATATTATTAATTGATATTAAATTCCTAAAAATCTAAGGTTCGGCCAAGAGACTTATATCATGATAGTTTCATCATTAATGTACCACTTGGGGGTCTCTTGGATGTATATAGTAAGTTTATTAACCATATTATATAAAAATACAAAGAGACATTGTAAAAGTGAAACTAATTAACTTAGAGTTAATACTTAAATATAAGGTTAATATAAGTACCCAAACCTGTATAAATTCTATTGGTTGAGTGTTTTTAGACCTATCCCCACCTTAACCTTTGAATAATCAACTTTGGAGCCATTAGAAACCGAATATGAATTTATTATAAATTAATATTTCTAGCTTTTCCAAAGGTCCCCCTCACCCCTCTTAAAAAAGGGCACTCCTCCTTCTCATTTCTTCACACCTTAAAAGCCTTTTGGTTCGGCCAAACTCTGCCCAAATACTCTCCCAACATCCCTAAATACAACCTAGAGGCCTTAGTTTGATCGGAAAGCCAACCTAAGGAGCCCTTTTGATCAAATCAAAAGGAAGAACCCGAAGAAGAGGTAATGATTTCACCACCCTTCTCCAAGTTCATTTCTTCTTCCACTTCTTCTTCCTTTGTTCTTACCATTCTAAAATAATAACTCCAGAATCTCACATATACTGTGATGTTATTATAAATATGGTACAATCATATTCAGTATTCTATCCACCCTTTGAACAACATGTCACCATACGTGCGTACGTACGGCTTACCGTCTCCACGTCGTGGTGTAATTGTTATTCAATATAATATTATTTGGATGGGTATAATAATGATGTGTAACTCATGTAAATAATAAATATAACATGTTAATGATTCTGTATATATGATATAACATCCATTTATATATTATTTTAATATCAAAAGAATGATATTGTCGCTCGTGCGTACGTACGGACTACTGTCTCCACGAACGCGATGAGATTCATTCTCCATCGTATCCATTCAAGTATAATTATCATTTGATGATTTAAAAATGATGTTTAAGGACTGGATATCATTCTAGATATTAATAACATACAACAGCCATGGCTTATGTAACAAAACATATAAAAGAAAATGAGTAAGTTAACTCCCGAAACAACGATAATTCTAAGATATTATTAACAAATCAATGTTAAAAGATCATATATGATATCATATTAATATATATGATTCTTGTATAATTTAATAACAACTATTTCACCATTATACAGGAGGTTAACCTACCCCAACCAAGGAAAAGTACAAGGTAAGGGTTTACTTTACAACCTATTCATTATCCAAGGTTGTTTATACGTAATAATCTACTGGGATCTCTTTATCATCCACATCCATGTTTCTTAAAAATGAATTTCAAAACATTTTTACTATTTACTAAGATATGAGTTAAATTCATTTATACCCTTGTTTGACTTTTTATAAGAGGTTTATAAAGGAATCTTTCCATCATTTTCCAAACAAGGTGATTTTTAACCTTTTCGACAAAATTAAGGTAAGAATGTTCTTTTAACTTATACGGCGGCTGCGGCTATTTACTGCCGTTATAAAGTTTTCAAAGCTTCCCTTACAATCTTACAAGGATATTTTCAAAGTAAATGTTTTATTTTATAATTATGTGACTTTTAAATTATTTCAAAATGAATATTTTAAGAATTTTGGAAGGGTACTCTTTATCAAAATCAGAATTTTAAATGTTTTAAAGATTTATCTTTCTAAATATTTTTAATTAATGTCCATGTCTTCAAAATGGTTTTTAAGGATTTATTTATATGGACATGAATGTTTTTAAAATGTTAATTCCTTTCAAAAGATTCAAAGTGGTATGGGACACTTTGATTTAATATTCTCTTTTTAATTACTTCCTTTATAAATGTGTGACTTTTAAATGATTTCAAAAAAAGAGATATTTCTCTCAAATAGTTTTGATTTCATCTATGTCAGCATCCTTTTATGGATTTTACGCTTATTTGAAGTTGGTTTATTATGATACAAAACTTCTATATTGTATTGAAGGTTTTGTGATATGTTTGACTGTGGATGTGCTATTTTTATACCATTCATAGTTTATGGTGAATGTATTGACATTTCGTGTGCTAGTTTTAATACGAATGTTTATGTTATGTTTAAACCCTTTCATATGGGAATGCATTGGACTTAATATGTGACGGGTGGAGCCCACTATAGCTCCTCGATGCATCGGTAGGTCTCATGAGACAAACTAGTGTCTTGGCACAAGGCCTTGACAAAATCTTATTTGTAGTCTTGGCACGAGGCCTTGGCTATGTGGTTATGATAGTCTGGCATTATGCATTCCAACATTATGAAAGTGGTTATTGATTTTTGAATGTGATTATTCGATTAGTAGAATATCCATGTGAATAAGTAAATGGCATTATTTCATTTTACTTTTGCCATACTATGTTGAAGTTCAAGTTTAAAAGGCTTTTGTTTTAGTAATGCATTGCCTTAAATGTTTATTCTTATTTATGAAAGTTTCCGCTATATTGTTATCCTTACTGGGCATTTGAGCTCACCCCTTTTCTATGTTTTATTTTTCCCAGGAAGTGAAGAAGTAAATTATGAATGACCTGCAGGGATATTATGTGGGGATATGAGTGTGGATTATGGAGACATTATGTTATTGTAGTAGTTTTTCATTTTATGATGTAATGTAAAACTTATGAATATATCTAGTGTTTCCAAGGCTACTAAACCAATCGGTCTTTCGAGATTTGATATTTCTTGTGATCATGCCAATGTTACGAAGTAATGCACCGACTCTGGGTAACTGGGGTCGGGGCGTTACAGTTGGTATCAGAGGATGTTTAGTACAAACCTTGGAAGCTAGATTTAGATAAACTCTGATTAGAGCACGTAGACCTAAGATGAACTTTGAGGATTAGTATAGAAGAACTTCCTAGAATTTTGGTATTGTAGAGATTTTGTGAGTTTTCCAAGCAATAAATCCCTGTCTGGATACGAGCAGGTAGAGGCGGCTCTGGCACAGATGTACCTAGGGGTAAAACCTGAAAACACCGCTTTGAGCTAGACTCGAACGGGAACTGGTGCACGACAACGGGCCTTGCTGCACTCTTGGTTACGACACTCCCGGGGGATATGCTTAGGATAACTCTCATTTTCATTACAAATCATTATGAAGGGTTTATGAGTATATTCTTCCTCAAAGAAAACATTTTTATGATTATGGATTATATCCATAAATAGTTCAATTTATGTTAAGTGTTTTATAAGTATGGGATTATGTGTTTTGATTCATAAACTGGTCTAGTTTATGCCATGGTATAGAAATGGTGCCTAGTAGAAGGAATGAGAACTCCAGAAATACACATGATTCAAAGAGAAGGAAGGATCATATCTTTCATGGTCTTAAGCTAGAATTTATAAGAGAAATAGTCTCCCATGTATTATCATCATATGAAGAAATAATATCATGTGTTGATAAGATATGTAAAGAGTTTACTGAATCCTATGGCTTTGAAGTGAAGCAAGAGAAGAAAAGGATGGAAGAGAGAAAGATGGATAAAGGGAAGAGGGAAAAGAAGAATTTTCCCATATGTGGTAACTGTGGAAAGAAACACCCTGGAACTTGCCTGAAAGGAATGGGAGTTTGTTATAAGTGTGGAGGAAAAGGGCACAAAGTACGTGACTGCAAGGGTAAGAAAATGGTTTTAAATGTACAATGCTTCATTTTCAAGGAGTTTGGACACTACGCGAACCTATGTCCCAGTCATCAGACTATGCCGCAAATGATGTTATTGGATAATAACCAAGTTATGATACTACCACAGATGAAGAGGAATGATTAGAGTTCTTATGTTGATTATGTCAATTGAGTGTTGTATCAACAATGTACTTGTTATAATAATTATGGAGTATATAAGGATTGTACTGCAGTACTATTTCATTAAGGACTTGAGATTATGTGGAACAAAGAAAAGTGACTCAATAGCAGGATAAAGTTTTGGAAAATATATGGTTGAGAGAATGATAAATCATAATATAGTTCTGATACTGAGGTAGTGATTTTGGAATAATATGTGATTGTTTTGGATAAATTATATTGGATATTCTTGACTAACTTGGAACTAATTAATGATTTGTATATTCCATAATTGTTGGGGTTTAAAACATTTTTGGATTAATGAAGTATATCCAGCATTCTATATGGAATAGGGGAGCATGAATGTAATCAATAAATAATATGGTAATTCAAGATGTTTCAGTTTATTAAAAGAATACAAGATGAAGGTATTCATATGCTATTGTGGGGTAAAAAGGATCTATATTATGTTTACCTTACTTATAAATGTTGGACTGTGAGTTTGGACAGAAGTATTTTGGATAGTTCTAGTTTGGATTATTTTGGATTACCATAAAAGGAAAACCCGGAGGTTGGGCGGCAACACGTCGTGTCCGGCAAGGCTGTGCGACTTGAACCCGCAACTGAACGGCGACAAGGGTGTATCACCTACCACTGGCCCATGAGATGTCCTGGATTAAATAATGTTGTTTTTTTAAAAGAGCTGGTAGATGAATTATAAATTCATTTATTTTGGAACCCTGTACGAATAGTATAAATAAATAAAAAATTACATTCTATTATCTTTTAGAGTGAAAGATGAGTTTGTGGTAGAAACTTATTAATGGATAAACTCTGATTATAAAGTAAGTATATCTCCTTATGATCTTAGCCAATCTCATAAATAAATTCCTCAACATTAATAAAATGAACTTAGAACAAAAATGTTTCCCTAGATGGTACCTTAAATCATCACTAATTTATGGCTTTGGGATTGTTGGCCTTTTCATAGCCATGTTCTCTACCACCCTCCATCAGATGATTGATGGTTAGATTTCTCCTCCATATCCATATTTTCCTACATGGAACCCTAGTATGTGTTATTTTCGGTAATCTTCATACTTTCCACTCTTTATTTTAAATAGAGGCCTCATTAATTCATTTTTCGATGTGGGATTTCAACTAAGATATTATGAAACGTCAAAAATGTGTTATCCCAATACCCTATATTTTGTTGAACCGATGGTACTTCAAATCATCATAGATTGATGAGTTTAAGGACCTCAATTTTATACTTTTTGTGATTGATGAACTCAATCACTACCAATAAATATTTAAGTTTTTCCTCCAATTATATGTCTCTAATTGCCACCAATGTTCTCCTTATCAAGATCATAATTTGGTGGTGACCCTTTCATTTCTCTTTTCCTTATATTAAGACTAAATTTTAGTAACCCAATTTCCGATGTGGGTTTTCCCACAAATATATTTTCTATTTTTAACCTTTTATTTTCGAAGAACAATTTCAAATTGCGAGGACGCAATTTATTGAAGGAGGGGAGAATGTAACACCCCAAGATTTCATATTGTGTTATTTCTTCAAAATAATTCAATAACTTTCACTACACGCAACACTGAGTTCAATCACACCATGACTTACAAAAAAAAAAGCCATTCAAAAGAGGTTATGAATAGTATTATCTAAATTTTAAACTTTATATAATCCTTATAATTTTAGAATCCATATTATGAGTTTCTTAGATATAATGCAAGAACAAATTCATTTTCAGTATTGCACTTTTATCAACTTTTAATAGTGAACCCTTTTTAAATACAATATTTTAAACTCTTTCACTAAATGGGGACATCATAAATTTAAAATGAAACATCCCAAGCTTCCACGGTACACTTTCTTTGAATAATACAGTAGAGTGTGTTGTACGCAATCTTGAGTTTTAACACACACCACAACCAATCAAACTAGCCGTTATGAATAGTAATACCTACTTTTTAAAATTATATATATTTTATATTTTAAAATGTACTTCATATTTGGATTCGGAATATCGAATTTAGCCTAAGGTGAAATTTTGGTACATTTCGGATAACTTTCATATTTTGATGAATAGTGAAAATTACTAAATTTTAATTAAAAACAACTTTTTTAATGAAAATAATTAATAGTGATAAATTATGAATTTTAGTGGTTTTAAAGTATATTTAGAATATATTTTTACCATTTAATATAATGTTGGTAATTGGACATAATTTTACAATTAAATCGAACATAAACAAGTGTCAATCTTTTGATAGTTATTATCTCTTAAAAACACGCTTTTTGTTTTGACAGCGGGAATTAATTTTAAATTAATTTCTGCCACTTATGTGTTTAGAATTTAGGAAAATGGATTCCATATTTCGAATCAGGATGTTCAAATTGTGTAAATAGGTAACTTTTATTTTTAGAAATTTTGAATAATTACTGCGGTAAATATTTTATTTACCATGGTTAAGGGTAAATCCGGTAAATAAGGGTTAAAAAAATAATATTATAATAATACTAAATTACCCTAAAACGTGTCTTTATCATATTGGTTGTTACATGGTCGACCATGGGCATCTTTGGGTCGATTTTGGGACCCCATGGATCCACTTGTAAGTGATAATGACACTTTATTTTAATTAAGTCAAAATGAATACAAAAATGACACAAGCATATATCTTTTAGAACAACAATTGTTACATAGGGTTATATAAGTTGGATTTTAGATTATAAATATTCATTAGAAAGCTACAAAGATTTCCTACATAATGATATTTTATTTATAATTTTTAGACATTAAATAATTTATTTAATTTATGACACAATGATGATGCAGTAATTACTATAATAGTGAAAAATTAAAATAATTGATATTATAAATACCCAAATAAATATAATATGAAACTTTTAATGAATTAAACTAATTTTCTAGGATAATATGATATACTAGGATTGATTTAATTTACTTTTTTCGAAGTAATAAATCTGTTATGAGTTTCACAAAAATCAACTATTGAATAGTGTCAAAATTGACATAAAAGAGTTCTTAAAACAAATATTATATTAATAATTGATATTAAATTCCTAAAAATTTAAGGATCGGCCAAGAGACTTATATCATGATAGTTTCATCATTAATGTACCACTTGGGGGTCTCTGGGATGTATATAGTAAGTTTATTTACCATATTATATAAAAATACAAAGAGACATTGTAAAAGTGAAACTAATTAACTTAGAGTTAATACTTAAAGATAAGGTTAATATAAGTACCCAAACCTGTCTAAATTCTATTGGTTGAGTGGTTTTAGACCTATCCCCACCTTAAACTTTGAATAATCAACTTTGGAGCCATTAGAAACCGAATATGAATTTATTATAAATTAATATTTCTAGCTTTTCCAAAGGTGCCCCTCACCCCTCTTATAAAAGGGCACTCCTCCTTCTCATTTCTTCACACCTTAAAAGCCTTTTGGTTCGGCCGAACTCTACCCAAATACTCTCCCAACATCCCTCACTACAACCTAGAGGCCTTAGTTTGATC
The DNA here is from genome assembly GCA_963277665.1 of Viscum album. Classification (NCBI taxonomy): domain Eukaryota; kingdom Viridiplantae; phylum Streptophyta; class Magnoliopsida; order Santalales; family Viscaceae; genus Viscum; species Viscum album. The sequence continues at coordinate 522,977,955 of OY728141.1, forward strand.
AGAAAGCCAACCTAAGGAGCCCTTTTGATCAAATCAAAAGGAAGAACCCGAAGAAGAGGTAATGATTTCACCACCCTTCTCCAAGTTCATTTCTTCTTCCACTTCTTCTTCCTTTGTTCTTACCATTCTAAAATAATAACTCCAGTATCTCACATATACTGTGATGTTATTATAAATATGGTACAATCATATTCAGTATTCTATCCACCCTTTGAATAACATGTCACCATACGTGCGTACGTACGGCTTACCGTCTCCACGTCGTGGTGTAATTGTTATTCAATATAATATTATTTGGATGGGTATAATAATGATGTGTAACTCATTTAAATAATAAATATAACATGTTAATGATTCTGTATATATGATATAACATCCATTTATATATTATTTTAATATCAAAAGAATGATATTGTCGCTCGTGCGTACGTACGGACTACCGTCTCCACGAACGCGATGAGATTCATTCTCCATCGTATCCATTCAAAAATAATTATCATTTGATGATTTAAAAATGATGTTTAAGGACTGGATATCATTCTGGATATGAATAAGATACAACAACCATGGCTTATGTAACAAAACATATAAAAGAAAATGAGTAAGTTAACTCCCGAAACAACGATAATTCTAAGATATTATTAACAAATCAATGTTAAAAGATCATATATGATATCATATTAATATATATGATTCTTGTATAATTTAATAACAACTATTTCACCATTATACAGGAGGTTAACCTACCCCAACCAAGGAAAAGTACAAGTTAAGGGTTTACTTTACAACCTCTTCATTATCCAAGGTTGTTTATACGTAATAATCTACTGGGATCTCTTTATCATCCCCATCCATGTTTCTTAAAAATGAATTTAAAAACATTTTTACTATTTACTAAGATATGAGTTAAATTCATTTATACCCTTGTTTGACTTTTTATAAGAGTTTTATAAAGGAATCTTTCCATCGTTTTCCAAACAAGGTGATTTTTAACCTTTTCGACAAAATTAAGGTAAGAATGTTCTTTTAACTTATACGGCGGCTGCAGTTATTTACCGCCGTTATAAAATTTTAAAAGCTTCCCTTACAATCTTACAAGGATATTTTCAAAGTAAATGTTTTATTTTATAATTATGTGACTTTTAAATTATTTCAAAATGAATATTTTAAGAATTTTGGAAGGTTACTCTTTATCAAAATCAAAATTTTAAATGTTTTAAAGATTTATCTTTCTAAATATTTTTAATTAATGTCCATGTCTTCAAAATGGTTTTTAAGGATTTATTTATATGGACATGAATGTTTTTAAAATGTTAATTCCTTTCAAAAGTTTCAAAGTGGTATGGGACACTTTGATTTAAAATTCTCTTTTTAATTACTTCCTTTATAAATGTGTGACTTTTAAATAATTTCAAAAAAAGATATATTTCTCTCAAATAGTTTTGATTTCATCTATGTCAGCGTCCTTTTATGGATTTTACGCTTATTTGAAGTTGGTTTATTATGATACAAAACTTATATATTGTATTGAAGGTTTTGTGATATGTTTGACTGTGGATGTGCTATTTTTATACCATTCATTGTTTATGGTGAATGTATTGACATTTCGTGTGCCAGTTTTAATACGAATGTTTATGTTATGTTTAAACCCTTTCATATGGGAATGCATTGGACTTAATATGTGACGGGTGGAGCCCGCTATAGCTCCTCGATGCATCGGTAGGTCTCATGAGACAAACTAGTGTCTTGGCACAAGGCCTTGACAAAATCTTATTTGTAGTCTTGGCATGAGGCCTTGGCTATGTGGTTATGATAGTCTGGAATTATGCATTCCAACATTATGAAAGTGGTTATTGATTTTTTCATGTTATTATTCGATTAGTAGAATATCCATGTGAATAAGTAAATGGCATTATTTCATTTTACTTTTTCCATACTATGTTGAAGTTCAAGTTTAAAATGCTTTTGTTTTAGTAATGCATTGCCTTAAATGTTTATTCTTATTTATGAAAGTTTCCGCTATATTGTTATCCTTACTGGGCATTTGAGCTCACCCCTTTTCTATGTTTTATTTTTCCCAGGAAGGGAAGAAGTAAATTATGAATGACCTGCAGGAATATTATGTGGGGATATGAGTGTGGATTATGGAGACATTATGTTATTGTAGTAGTTTTTCATTTTATGATGTAATGTAAAACTTATGAATATATCTAGTGTTTCCAAGGCTACTAAACCAATCGGTCTTTCGAGATTTGATCTTTCTTGTGATCATGCCAATGTTACGAAGTAATGCACCGACTCTGGGTAACTGGGGTCGGGGCGTTACACTTTGTGTCTTGCCTCTTTTATTTCCGCTGCATTCTTTACTTTGATTTTAAATTGTTAATTAATTTTTAAAAGGCAATTCACCCCCCTCTTGCCATCACTCATTTCTTTCTCCGCCCAACAATTGGTATCAGATGAACATTTGAGAAATACCTTCACCGGTTTCAAATTTAAGTTCCATTGTGATGGCATCAACCACTTTCTCCCCCGAAGGCTATTCTTTGGGTCGTGCTCCAATTTTTTATGGAACCGACTATACTTATTGGAAAACCCGCATGACTGCTTTGCTTAGAAGTATTGGCTATCCGATTTATAAAATTTTCGTGCATGGTTATTTTTTATCTTCTCCCGATGAATCCAAATGGACTCAAGCCGATATTAAAAATTTCGAGCTTGATGGCAAAGCCATGAACGCTCTTCATTGCGGCCTTGATCGTAATGAATTCAATCGAGTTTCCACATTCACCTCATCACATGAAATCTGGAAACTATTGGAGGTTACCCATGAGGGGACCAACAAAGTCAAGGATACTCGATTGGATATGTTTCCCCAAGATTTTGAGTCTTTCACCATGCACCCACATGAATCTATTTCTGAAATGTTTACTCGTTTTACTGACGTTTGCAATGGTAGAAAATCTCTTGGAGATAATATTTCTGCAGAAACGATGGTCAAGAAGATCCTATGGATCCTACCAAGCACATGGGCTCCAAAGGTAACGGAAATTCAAGAAGCAAAAGACATCAAGAACATGCCGGTCGAAGAGCTCATCAGATCTCTCATGACCTATGAGATCACCATGAGGAGGCAAGCTGAAAAGGAAGGCAAACTGGTCAATGTTCCAAAGAACATCGCCTTCAAGGTTCAAAAAGAAGAAAGCTCCTCCTCATCATCATCTTCCACTTCAAGCGGCGATTCCGAAATGGAGAACCTTGCCCGCAAGATGCACAAATTCATGAAGAAGCACAAGAAGAAGAAATCCCGCAAGGCTCGAAAGGAAAAACACAACGAAAAATCCGAGCCCGAGGTAACATGCTACGGGTGTTGCAAGAAAGGCCATTACAAGCCCAATTGTCCACTCAACAAGAAAAAGGCCAAGAAAAAGGAGAAGAAAAAAGCATTCAAGGCCACATGGAGTGATAGCTCCACATCCACCTCCTCCTCCTCAAGCGACAACGGTAAAAAATGCCTAATGGCATTTCATGAGGTATCCTCTTCCGACTCCTCTTCCTCTAGTTCTTAAAATTCTTTAAATCATTTATCTTATGAGGATCTCCAACATGCTAGAGATCAATTGGAGGAAGGTTTTCACGAACTTTCTTCCAAATTTGTTGCTTTAAAAAATAATTTCAAAAAACTCTCTTCCGAAAAGGAACAACTTCTCAAAGAAAAGGAGGAGTTGTCCCTCAAAGTCCAAAACCTTCCCGATGTTGATTCCATGGAATTAACAATCAAATATTTAAGGGAATCTCTTGCTAAGTTCACCCAAGGGGAACTAAATCTGACCAAACTACTAGGTTCCCAACGTGTATCTAGAACCACCGAAGGGCTTGGCTATTCCAAGCAAGCTTCCTCTTCCCATGCTCCAACTGTTTTTGTAAGGGGGAGCTCTCAATTTAAATTTTGAAATTATTGTAAAAAACCTGGGCACTTAATTTATGAGTGCGATTGCAAAAATTCCCGGTATGGTAGGCCCAAAACCATTTTCCTTAATGATGAATTTCAAAGGAGAAGACCCGCCATAAGACAAGTGTGGATTGAAAAATCCCTTTTAGCGAGTCTCACCGGGCCAAAATTTGTCTCGATTTCAAAATCCTCTCCCCGGTGATTTGTTGTTTTTATTTAGGGGGAGTTAGGATCGTTTAAGCCTTTTTGATTTCAATTCAAAACTTTCAATTCAAAATTCTTTCATTCCAAACTTTCAATTAAAAATTATTTCATTCCAAACTTTCAATTCAAAATTTCAAAATTTTCAATTCAAAACTTTCAATTCAAAATTTCAAAAATTTCAATTAGTTTAAAATCTCTATATTGTTTTTCAACATTCCCTCAATCAAGTTATATGCCCCGTGCTATTTTGATAATCACAAAGGTGGAGAAATTCTTGGTTGATTGGGGGATAAATCTTTCTCTCATGCTTTGCCTTACTTTCCCATTTATCCTTTAAAGCATGCCTTTCATTTCATTTTTACATTGTTTGTTTTGGTGATTGTGATCATCAAAATAGGGGGAGATTGTTGTACCTCTCGTACCCCTCGTGGTTTAATTTTCATGATCACAATCACTCTCTTATTTATCTAATATTGTTTTAAGTGTTTTTGGATGATAGGCATGATTTCAGCTGGCCAAGGAATTGGGCCAAGAAAGAAAGAAGCCAAAATGGACTGTTTTCATGTCCACCGGCCAACCGGTGGCTTCACCACTAGCCTTCCGATGGAACCCAGACAGAAGGCTGAGCCACTGCCTCAGCACCGGCCAACCGGTGGCCTTAGCACCGGCCAGCCGGTGGCACCCAGCCAGAACAGTGTTTGCTACTGCCTCAGCACCGGCCAATCGGTGGCCTCCTCACCGTCCAGCCGGTGGAGCCTGAGCCCGAAGGCCTCTCCATTTTGCAAGCACCGTCCAACCGGTGGCTATGCACCGGTCAGCCGGTAGAGCCAGTCAAACTAGCTGTTGGGCCTTTGACTAGACTTGTCCACTTGCCTCCCAACGGCTCCGAATGCCTTTCCAATGGCTTCGAAGACCTCCAAAGGCCATATGAGGTTTCCCCCTCTATAAATAAAGGACTAGGAAGCCCCGGAACGATACCGGAACCATAGGAAGCCCACGGACACATTTTGATCATTTGGCGAACCTCCGGCGGATTCCTCTAAGGAACCTCAATTGCTCCAACCCATTTCCACATCCATGGAGCACCATCAAAGATGCTTGGGAGCGCCCTTCATCAACTCCAATCAATCCTTTGGCACCCAAGGCTTCTCTCATTACGGTTTTTCATTATTTATTTATTTTGAGCATTAAATTGGGTTTGTGCCTACAAACCCCCAACTCTTTCTCTCATCCTCTCTTTTGGGTTTTCACACCACCTTCAAGATGTGAAGAGGTTAGACAAGCCTTCCCTTTAAAAGGCTTGTGTCATAGGTGAGCTAGCCTTCACCTGTAAGAAGTCTAGTGGGTTCTTGCTCAACCATTGAAAGCAAGTGGGTTCTTGCATTACCATTAAAAGAAAGTTGTAATAGGTTCTAGACTAACCTTAAAGTCTAGTGGGTTTCTTGCTAAAACCATTGAAAAGCAAGCGGTAGTAAATCTCTCAACGGTTGAGTTGGGAGCGGAGACGTAGGCTTGGGTTTAAGCTGAACTCCGTTATCAAGCTTTGTGTCTTGCCTCTTTTATTTCCGCTGCATTATTTACTTTGATTTTAAATTGTTAATTAATTTTTAAAAGGCGATTCACCCCCCCTCTTGCCATCACTTCTTTCTTTCTCCGCCCAACAGCATTAGTATGACCAAATGGAATCACTATAAATTCATAGTGTCCATTCCTTATATGGAAAGCCGTCATTGGTATATCATGCCATTTGAACCTTATTAGATGATACCCCGAATGAAGATCAATCTTGGAAAAGTATTAAGCTCGACGTAGTTGGTCAAATAAGTTATCAATGCGCGGGAGAGGATATTTGTTCTTGATAGTGATCTGGTTAAGTTCTCAATAATCAATACAGAGTCTCATTGATCCATCTTTCGTCTTAACAAACTGAACATGTGCTCCTCATGGTGATGCACTAGGGCGTATGAATCCCTTATCAAGATTCTCTTGGATTTTCTTCTTCAATTCTTGCAACTCAATTGGGGCCATTCTATAAGGTGTCTTTGAAATAGGTAAAGCACATAGTACGAGTTCTATTGAAAACTCAACTTCACGATTTGGTGGAAGACCCAAAAATTCCTCTAGAAATACATCATAAAACTCCCGTACAACGGGCATATTCATAATCGTGAGTCTCTCACCAACCATTTGAGATAAATAAAGTTCATTTAGTGGAATCAAGACCCATAAGATGGAAGAAATTTCCACTGGAAGGTTATGTTCATCCTTTCATCGATAGACGGTCATAGATTGATCTGGAATATGAAATGTGACTTCCCTTTTTGGCAATTGATATGAGCTCTATATAAAAAAGTCAATCCCTGCCAAGAATCACATCAAATTCCACTATAGTAAGGATCACAAGATTTGCAGGAAGCACATCCCCACAAACTTCAATCGGGGAATAATTGTAAAATTTTGATGCGACTGTTGTGCCATTAGGGGTTGTCACAGCTAACTCAACATCTAATTGTTGAGGTAATACGGTGATACTCTTAGAAAATTCATCAGAAATAAAAGAGTGGGTGGATCCAGAATCAAGTAACACATTTGCTACTTTAGAGTGGATGGTACATGTACCTTTCACCACATTGTTATCGTACTCCACATTGCTGATAGAAATTGCATGTGACATTACGTTGTCTTTAGCCTTAAGAGTTTGTTGATGTCGACCATCATCATCAACCCTAGGATTTGGGAATTGATTGGCATAATGCCCCATCTCCTTGCACTTGAAACATTGAAGTGTAGTAGGTTCATTCTATGTATCCCTTCCTTTGTTTGCATCATTAGAAATCTTCTTCCCATCATTGTGGCATTCAAATGCCCGATGACCTTACTTTCCACATTTGAAACATTTACTTGTCCCTTTAAGACAACTCCCTCCATGTTTCGTTCCACACTTTGAGCATAAGGGAAAGCTCATCTTCTTTTCAGTGTCCTCTTTAGATTTTCCTTTGAATTCCATTTTCCTCTTCTTATCAAACCCATATGACTGATGGGTTACCCCAATCTCCATATCAACTTTGAGAGCACATAGAACGATTTCCTCATAGATATTTAAGTCCCTTATGGCTAAGTCCCTTCGAAGACTTGGTTTTAAGCCACTAAAGAATCGATCGATCTTACTCTCAGGTTGGATAATAATACCAGAAGCGTACCTTGAATGTCTTGTAAAATTTGCTTCATAGGTACCAACAGATTCATCATCCTTTTGCTTTAGTTCAAGAAACTCTTTCTCCATATTTGTTCAGAGAATATGAGAGAAGTAATTATTGAAAAATAAGTTCTTGAACTCGTCCCATTCCATGGACTCAATTTCAACCCTTTTCCTCGTATTCTTAAAAATATTCCACCATTGATCAGCATCTCCTTCCAAACGATACGCTGCTAGGATGACTTTATCATGTATAGAACACTGAAGAACTGAAAATATCTTTTCAGTAGTACTAATCCATTGTTCAGCAACTAATGGATCAGTAGACCCGCTGAATGAAGGCGGACGCTGCCTCATAAAGGATTCAACAGAATGTTGCTCCTTCCTTTGCTCATTTGGAAGTCCTGCATGATTCATATCTTGAGAAAGATGTGTGAGCATGGATACAAGATTTTTCATTCCAGCTCCCATAACGTTTGGTTGCTCAGGGGGACAATCATTGCATTGCCCATCGCATTCCGCATTAACACGGTTCCTTCGGGTTCTAGCCATTGACTAAAACCAAGAAGAATAGTGTGAGAAACAATAATTATAATAGGAAAACCACACAACAAAGAATAAAATTTCACACTTAAGGTCTTATCCTAGGATATTAATGGACATTTATAAAACACTAAGATTGTGTTATATGCTTATACTTATCCATAGGGATCTTACTAAGGATTTCACATCTTAGTTTCCAAAGGTTGACTATACATTTCCTCTGATAACAACTATAACGACCCATACTTGACATACATTGTTATTACTTCATAATTAAAGAACACTTATTACAACATATAACAAAACCAGGAAAGGACCGTATAGGTATAAAGTCTTTAGAAACTGGGAAACATAAACAACTGGTTCATAAAGCATCTACTTTACCTCCCATTTATTTCATCATATATATAGTCCCTTTTGGAATAACTTACTTAATAACCTTCTTCCTGACCTGGGGAATTAAAACATACAGAAGGGGGAGGTCAAATTCTCAATAAGGGTAAACAAAAGAAATATCAATCACATCATATACATAAGAACATAACTTCTGGAAATCTTAACCTGCAAAAGAGATCATAATTTCATAACATGGGATAAATCATAGTAGTGAAATATAATCCCAATAATCATAACATAAAAAATGAAACTTTGTGGCATACACACATAATCATAGAGAATCATTTCTTATTAGTCTAGATACATTTCCAAGACTATGTTAGTGGACAAAGACCATTTTTGAACCATGTTTACTCCTCGTTTCAGTCCTGTTTCACTGAACCGATTTAACCTACCATTCCAGCCATGTATATATCATGTGATATAAAATCATTACCCAATTCATTGGAGGGAGATATGGGTCCCACCCATCTCATAATGATACCATTCTTATGTGTTCCACAAAATCATAAATCATACATCATTGCCTAACCCATGTAATAAAAATGGGATTCTTAATCATCGTGACATCATAAAACAATTCATATAAGATAAATGAATTCATAAAAATAATTCAATCACAACACAATAAAATAATTGTAATAATAGGGATAGAAACATAACCCTATATTATCTTAGATGGAAAATAATTTTGATAAAACACTTGAACTTCATTCTTAAGGAAAATATCAGTTCTTCTTCAAAAACATTTTTCCTTTCTTAACATGTCATACAATTTTAAACTAAAAGAAGTTGATTAAAAATAAAAATTAAAACATGTAAATTAAGCTTCTTGGAAATAATGTTTTAAAAATCCATTAATGTCGTATAAGTTAAAAAAACATTATTCTCGTACTTTTTTCGGAAAAGTCAAAAAGTACCTCGTACAAAAAATGACAACAGATTCCTTTCATATCCTTTAATAAACACTCACCGAAGGGTAAAATTGGATATAAACAATTGTAGGTGGATGGAAAAAAATTAAATATTGAGGGAACATGGATGTGGATGATAAAATACACCCCAGTAAATACCAAAGTATAAACAATCTCAGAGAAAAATGAGATTGTGATATTTTCACTTACCTTAGGTCCGATATGCTTTGTATGTGTCCGAACCTCCTGTATAATGATTTAAATAATTTCATTGACTTATTAAATAATAATATTCATTTTTATGATATCATATATGGTCATATTATTATTTTCTTATATGTAATATTTCATTACAACTTGTTATTCGGGTGTTTATTACTTTTTGTTGTTATGGGTGTTTTGTCGAATAAATTCTTATTCCACTTTATAGGATATAGATAAATCATTTACATAATGGTATTATTTTAATATATATCATATTGATTCATTAAATTCATTTATATAATCATTATTCAATGAAGATCATATTGAACGAGTCGCATCAAATCGTGGAGACGGTAGGCCCTACGTACGCACGAGCGATGATATCGTTCCCATGATCGTGGAATTGTATTGAAGTGTATGTATACTATTTCAGAATCAATATCAATTTAAAATAATCATATATAGTTATTATTTACACGGTTATAAGCATCCAAGTAATGTGGTGGTGGAAAATAGATTACACCACAGCGTAGAGACGGTATTCCCTACGTACGCATGCGCGGTGATTTCATTTTCCGTAGGATGGATTGATGGTGAAATAGGTTTGTTTCATACTTATAATAACATATAAGTGTATGGGTGATACTTATGTTATTACTTCATAATTAAACAACTAAAGAAGAAGAAGTATAAGAAGAAATAGAGTTGAAAGAATCGGTAACGGACATTACCTCTTCTTTGAAGCGCCTCTTTGATACCTCCTTTTAGGGCACTAAAATTAGTCTTTGAAGAATACCAGGACCTCTAGAATTTCTCTAGGGAAGCGGATAAGAGAATTTGGCAGGGGTTGGCCGAGCATGAAAGCTCAAATTGGTGTGAGGAAGAGAGGGAGGAGGTGACCTTTTATAAGGGTGGAGAGGGGCACCTTTAGAATTACTAAAAATATTATTTTATTATAAAGTCAAATTCTTTTTTTAATAGCTCCAAATTGAAATATTTCAAAGATAAGGTGGGTATGGGTCGAAATCCTCTCATACAATATAATTTAGACAACATTAGGTCATTAAAGTAACCTTATCTTTTAGTTTTAACTCTTAGTTAATTAGATTGACATTTACCATGTAACTTTTTATTTTTATATTATATAGTTATAAAACTTACCATATACATCCAAGAGACCCCCCAAGTGGTCCATTAATGATACAAATATCATGATATAATTATCTTTGTAGATAATTATATTTTTAGGAATATAATAACAATTAAGAATATAATATTTGTTTTAAAAACTATTTTATATCAATTTTGACACTATTTGGTAATTGATTTTTTTGAAAATCATAACAGAATGATTAGTTCTAATTAAATTAATTAAATCAATACTAACATGTCATATTAACATAGAAAAGTATTGTAATTCATTAAAGGTCTCAAATTACATTTATTTGGGTATTTATAACATCAATTATGTCAAAATTTCATTAATAAGATAATTACTGCATCATCATTGTATCATTAATAAATTAAATTATTTTAAGTCTAAAAATTACAAATAAAAAACCATTATGTGGGAAATATTATTAGTTTTCTAATGAATATTTATAGTCGAACGTATCTTATGTATTACCCTATATTAAAAATGATTTTGTTATTAAACATTGATTTTAACAATTTTAACCCTTCTTTAAATAAATTTATAATAAATGTTCTAATCTAATCCAAGAGGGCCTAAATGGTCATATTTTATTCCAAATGTTTTTTTTCGTCGAATTACCCTTATCCAATAGAATTAGGACATGTGTTAGGGTAATAATAATAACACATTACCCTTAATTACCCTATTTACTTTTAACCGTGGTAAAAAAAGTAAAAAGTTACTATTCACCAAAAATTATTTTTATCTCATTGAACCACATGTTAGTCCTTGATAATAACCGTGTCTCTCGGATTTTCTAAATTATACTCATATAAGCGGTAAAATTAAGTTCTATGAAAAATTCAATTTTTTTTACTACCACTTAGTGGTTTCACTATTCATCATAAAATGAAAGTTTCCAGAAAAATACCAAAAATTAGGCCTAAGCTATATTTGATATTATGAATTCAAATATGATGTCTATTTTACCAAATTAAAAACATATCATTAACTAATTTAAAAATTAATTCTCATCGTCAAAACATATAGCGTGTTTTTAAGAGATAACAACTTTCAAAAGATTGACACTTGTTTATGACTGGTTTAAATGTGAAATTACATCCAGTGAACAACGTTGTATTAAATTGTAAAAATCTATTCTAAATATACTTTAAAACCACTCAAATTAAAAATTTGTCACTATTAATTATTTCGATTAAAAAAGTTGTTTTTAATTAAAATTTAATAATTTTCACTATTCATCAGAATATAAAAGTTATCCGAAAAGTACCAAAATTTCACTTTAAGCTAATTTCGTTATTCCGAATCAAAAAATGAAGTCCATTTTGAAAAATAAAATTTACCAAATTTCAAAAGGTGGTCATTACTATTCATAACAGCTAGTTTTAATAATATTTTAATAGTATATCGTTGTTTAGTGAAACTCGGTATTGCGTACAACACAAGCTATCGAAGAAGGTCGCGGTTGCTTGTAAAGCAATCCAAGATAGTGTTGTGTGTAGTGAAAGATTCTTTTAATGATTTATATAACATAAATAAAAATATTTCTCATAAAAGTCTCGGGTGTTACATTGCCTTCCAGCTTTCACTTGTTGACTAACTATTCATCTTGACACAAAATTAGAAATCTCCCTCTTCATGTTTTCCCACAAAAAAATGTTCCTTCAAATCTCTATACATTTTTCTGATCCCCTGATGTATAGAGAAATTGGAACATTGAGCATCGTCCAACAATTCCCTTTTTAGATCAGGTATACTGGGAACACAATGTCTTTTCCCAAATTTCAAAATTTCATCTTCATACAGAATTTCACTCAATGTCCCATCATTAATAGCTTTAATATTCTTTTTAAATTATTCATCATTGGTCTGAGAACTCTTTATCTTTTCTAGTAATGATGGTTTTGACACCATTTGAAAAATTATTAATGTTTCACCTTCCATGGTTATTCTCATATCCATCTTTACTAGATCCATGAAAATACGATCTTTTTCAACTCTCATCTTGTTCAAAACTCCCTGATCCTTTCTACTCAAAGCATTGGCAACATTATTTTCCTTCCCTAGGTGGTAGTGTATCATGCAATCATAATCCTTGAGTAGTTCAACCCGTCTTCTTTTCCTCCTGAAGAGTTATTTCTAATCAAAAATATACTTCAAACTCTTGTGATCAGAATAAATATCACATTTTTCACCATATAGATAGTGTCTCCATATCTTCAAAGTAATTATTACAACTACTAACTCAAGATCATGAGTAGGATAGTTTTTCTCATGAATTTTTTGCTATCGTGATGCCACAGAAATAACCCTATCATTCTGTATAAGGACACAACAAAGTCCTTCCCTTAAAGCATCACTATAAAAAACAAACCCATCATTTCCTGATTGTAGATTCAATATAGAAGCATTGAGTAATCTTCTCTTCAGTTCATAGAATCAATAATCATAATATTTTCTCCAAAAAAATTTAACCCCTTTACGTGTGAGCTTCTATAATGGGTTAGCCAATCAAGAAACATTTTGGATGAAATGTTGATAATATCCTGCTAAACCTATAAAACTACATACCTCAGTTATACTCGTTGGTGCTGGCCATTCCTGGATTGCTCTTGTCTTAGAAGGATTAATTTCTATTCCATCCTTAGATATAATATGGCCATGAAAATAAATCTCTTGAAGCTAGAATTCACAATTGAAAAACATCCCATATATTTATTTTCCTCTAAGAGTCTTCAAGATAATGCGAAAGTGTTTTTCATGATCTTTGTAGATTTTAGAGTATACCAAGATTTCATCAATAAATACCAATATGAAATCATCGAGATATTCCATGAAAACGTTGTTTATTAGATCCATGAAGAAAGAGGGAGCATTAATCAATCCAAAAATGCATTACTGTAAACTCGTAATGCCCGTACCTGGTTTGAAAAGCTGTCTCCATTATGTCTTCCTTCTTCACACACAACTGATGGTATCCAGATCGAAGGTCAATCTTTGAAAATTATTGAGATCCATGTAGTTGGTCAAATAAATAATCAATGCAAAGTTATAGAAATTATCTCTTTTTAGTTGATACATAACCTCATATATCCATCTTTTTTCTTAACAAAAATGATAGCGGCTCCCCATGGAGAAACACTATGGTGAATAAATCCCTTATTACTCAATTTCTCTAGTTGTTTCTTTAGTTCCACTAATTCTCCAGTGGAAATTCTATAAGGGGACTTCAATGTGGGCCTTGAACCAGGAATTAGGTCAGTGGAAAACTCAATTTATCATTCTAGAGGATGTTGAGGTAAATCATCTAGAAAAACATCAACATATTCTTTCACAATAGTTACATCCTATATTCAAACATTCCATTCCTCACCCACAGTTATTTCATTATCTTCCCCCCTAATAATTGAATATAGTTGATCTACATGGGTGGATCTAGATAAGAATTAGGTGGTGACGTTTCTGCTCTTATGACATGGTACTGTTTATCATCATCAAAAATTATAACCTCCTTCTTATTACGATAAATTTTTGAATAATGGTCCGAAATCCATTCCATACCGATTATTATATCAAATTTTGTCCTGGGAATGATAATGAGATCAACAGATAAATAATGTTTATATTCCTTAATGGAAATTGATTCACAAAACTTTATTGAAATGATACTTCCCTTAAAAGTTTTGACTGACAACTCCCTTGTTGAATCAAATTGGAAATATCTATTTTTCATAGCAAACTGGCAAGTTATGAAACAATGCAATGATCTAGAATAAAATAAATCATTTTCTAAACTTTATGGAACCATTAAATTACCTTCCACCACATCTTTTGGGGCTTCTACCTCAATAGCAGTGATAACATATGTTTGGCCTTGATCCCTTGGACATTTGTAAGGTATGTTCCCTTGACGCTTAGGTCATTAATTTGCATAATGTCCCATCTCCCAGCAATTGTAGCATTGAACATCGGTAGCCTCTTTCTTCCCCTTGTAATCACAAGCTTGGTGGACCATTTCACCACACTTGTAACAGACTCCCATTCCCTTCAAGAAATTTCCGGGGTGTTTCTTCCCACATCTACTGCAGGATGGATATTTAACTTTTCCATTATTCCCCTTATTTCCATTTCTAGAGTGATCATCATATCTCTTCTTCTCTTGATTTCCAATAAATTCATAAGTCTTAGAGAATTAATTTTCTATATTGATAGCATATGAGAAAATATTCTCGTACAACGAGAAGGATTGTGAGACTAATGCTCGATGGAGAAATGGTTTTAACCCTTCAAAGAAATGATCAATCTTATTTATTGGGTTACATATATAATTTGCAGCATGCCTCACTAACCTTGTAATGTTAGACTCATAATTTGTGACATTCTCATCCTCATTTTACCTCAGACTATGAAATTGACTTTCCATATCTGCTCGATGATAATGATGAAGAATTTTTCTAAGAAAAGCACTCTAAATTATGTACATTCCATATTTGATACTTCATCATCTTCCTTTCTGTTTTGAAGTAATGACAACCATTGATCAGCATCCCTAGTGAGGTGGTAAACTACCATGATAACTTTTTCCATTTCACTACTCCCCAAGGCATGTCATATTTTCTCTAAGGAACATATCCACTGCTCAGAAACCAATAGATTTATGCTCCCATTAAATGTTTGTGGTTGTTGCCTCATGAAGAAATCTTGCATTGATCCACCACGCTATTGATCAGGGTGCTCCATAGGTGTAAGGTTGTTATTCATAACCGGAGTTAGTTGTCCCAACATGGTGATAAGCTTATCAGAACTAGTTGTATCACCATATCCACTATAATTATCTTGAGTAGGAGGGAAATCCCTACGTGGATTACATTTATTGATACAGTTTTCATTCCTTCTCCTATGTGCCATTTCTAAACAATGGAATAAACTAGATTAGTTTATGAATTTCAATACATAATTTCAAACATGAAAAAAAACATAACAAAATTTGAACAATTTATGGATATAATCCATAATCATAAAAATGTTTTATTTGAATATGTATATACTCATAATCCATTTATAATGGTTTTTAAGGAAAATGAGAATTACCCTAATCATATCGCTTAAGAGTATTGTAACCAAGAGTGCGAGAAGTCTCGTTATCATGCACCAGTTCCTGTTCGATTCTAGATCATAGCGGTGTTTTCGGGTTTTACCTGTAGGTACATATGTGCCAGAGCCGCCTCTACCTATTCTTATCCAGACAAGGATGTATATCTTACAAAACTAAAAAAATCTCTACAATACCAAAATTCTAGGAATTTCTTCCATATTAATCCTCAAAGTACATCTTAGTTCTATGTTCTCTCATCAGTGTTTATCTAAATCTAGATCTCATGGTCTGACTAAACATCATATGATACTAACTATAATGCCCCGACCCCAGTTACCTAGTGTTTGTGCATTATTACATAACATTAGCATGATTACAAAAGATCATGTCTCGAAAGACCGATTAGGTTAGTGGCCTTGGAAACACTGGATACATTCATAAGTATTACATTACATGATAATGTAAAAAACTACAAAAACATAGTCTCCAATGTCCACACTCATATCCCCACAAAATATCCCTGTAGGTCAGTCATAAAACACTTCTTCACATCCTGGTAAAAATAAAATATAGAAAAGTTTGAGCTCAGATGCTCAGTAAGGATAACAATAAAGCAGAAACTTTTATAAATAAGTATAAACATTTAAGGCATTATATAAATAAAACAAAAGACTTATAAAGTTGAACATCAGAATAATATGGAAAAAATAAAATAAAATAATTCAATTTACTAATTCACATGGATGTTATACTAGTTAAATAATAACATGCATTATCAATAACCAGTTTCATAATGATGGACTGCATAATGCCACACTTTCATAACCACATTGTCAAGGTCTTGTGCAATGACTACAAATAAGATTTTTTCAAGGACTTATTCCAAGACACTGGTTTGTCTCAAGAGACCGACCGATGTATCTAAGAGCTATAGTGGGCTCCACCCATCACATACTAATTCAAATGCATTCCTCATATGAACAGTTTTAAATATAACATAAACATTCTTATTAAAACTAGAATATGAAATGTCAATACATTATACATAAACCATGAATGGTATAAAAATAACACATCCATAGTCAAACTTATTACAAAACCTTAAATACAATAGGGATGTTTTTTATTTTAGAAAATCAACTTCAAATAAGCATAATATCCAACAAAGGATGTTGACATTTATGGAATCAAAAATATTTGAGAGAAATATCTCTTGTTTTAAAATCATTTAAAAGTCAAAAAATAATAAAATAAAACATTTACTTTGAAAATATTCTTATAATATTGTAAGGAAAGCTTTGACGATTTTATAATGGCAAAAAATAGCCGCATCTTCCATATAAGTTAAAAATATACATTCTTATCTTAATTTTGTCGAAAAGGGTAAAAGGACCTTGTTTGAAAAATGATGGAATGATTCCTTTATAAACATTTTATAAAAATAAAAACAAGGGTATAAATTTATTTAACCCATATTCTATATAATATTAAGTATGTTCTGAAATACATTTTTAAGAAACATGGATGGGGATAATAAAGAGGTCCTAGTAGATAATTACCTATAAACAAACTCGAATAATGAAGAGATTGTGAAATAAACCCTTACCTTGTACTTTTCCTCGGTCGAGGGTAGGCTTACCTATTTTATAATGGTGATATATTTGTTATTAAATTATACAAGAATCATATACAATAATATTATATCATATATGATATTTTAATGTTGCATTGATAATAATATCTTAGTATTATCGTTGTTTCGGGTGTTAATCTATTCATTTTCTTTCGTATTATTTGTTATGTGAGTCAGATTTGTTATGTATGGGATGTATATTATTCACATAAAGAATAATATCAAGTCATTAAACATTATTTTTAGTCATCTAATGAAAATTTAGTCTTAAATGGATACAATGGGGAATGAATCCCATCGCGGTCGTGGAGACTATAATCCGTACGTACGCACGAGCGACAATATCATTCTTTTTTTGTTAAAATAATATATAATTGGATGGTATATCATATATAAAGAATAATTATCATGTTATATATATTATTTACATAAATTACACAACATTATTATTATACCCATCCAAATAATAATGAATTGAATAGCAATTACACCACAGTGTGGAGACAGTACGTCGTACGTATGCACGTATGGTGACATGTCATTCAAAGGATGGATTGAATAATGAATATGGTCATACCATATTTATAATAGAATCATAGTATATAGAATATACTTTAGATATTATTTTATATTGGAAATAACTTTGAGAAAAGAAGTGGAAGAAGAAAGGAACTTGAAAGAGGTGGTGAGATATTTACCTATTCTTTGGGTTCTTTTTTTTATTTGATAAAAAGGCCTCTTTAGAAAGGCTTTCTGACTAAAGGTAGGAATCTAAAGTGATGGGAGGACAGTTGATAGGGTATTTGGGTAGATTTTGGCCGAGCCAAATTGCATTGAAGGTGTGAATTAGAGAGAAGGGGTGAGTGCACTTTTATAAGAGCGGTGAGGGGAACCTTAGGAAAACATGAAATATTATTTTATAATAAAATCATTATCGGTGTATAATAGCTCAAAAAGATATTATTTAAATAATAATGTAGGGATGGGTCTAAAAACACTCCAAAAATAGGTTTTAGACAGGTTTGGGTCACTATATTAAATTTATCTTTTAAATATAACTCGTAGTTAAAGAGTTTGACATTTACCATCTGTCTTTGTATTTTTATATTATATGGTTAATAAACTTACTATATACATCTAAGAGAACCCAAAATGGTTAATTAATGATACAACTATCATTATATAATTCTTTTAGCTTAATCTATGATTTTTAGGAATAGAATATCAATATATAATATAATATTTTTTTTATAAACTCTTTTTTGTCAATTTCGACACTATTTGGTATGTTATTTTTTATTAATTAATAACAGCATTATTAATTCGAGAAAAATTCATATAACTAACCCTAATATGTCATATTAACCTATAAAATTAGTTTAATTCATATAAAGTCTAATATAATATTTATTTTGATATTAATAAAATATATTATTTTAATATTTCATTAATTAGGTAATTACTGCACCACTATTGTGTCATAAACAAATTAAATTATTTAATGTCTAAAAATATAAATAAAATAAAATAAGTAGGATATATATTTATATATCTAATAAATATTTATAGTCGATTTTATCTTATTTATAACCCTATATTAAAAATATTTTAGTTATTAAACATTGATTTTAACTCTTTTATTTCTTCTTTAAATAAAATAAAAATAAATGTCCTAATATAATCCATGTTGACCAAAGAGGTTCATATTTTATTCATAAGGTTGTTTATGGTCTAATTATACTTTTCAAATAGAATTAGGACACGTGTTAGGGTAATAATAATAACATTTTTACCCTTAATTGCCATATTTCCTTTTAACCGTGGTAAATAAAAGAAAAAAGTTACTATTCACCAAAATTTATTTTTATCTTATTGAACATCATTTTACTCACTGATATTAACCGTGTCTCTCATATTTTTGATTTTACACTCACAGAAGCGGTAAAATTTTGTTTTATTAATGTTTTCAAATTTGCCTAGGAGATTGTTAAAAACGGTAAAAAGTTCAATAAAATTTATATATATATAAAATTATTATAAATTGACTTCAATTAATTACGTTAAACATATATAGGTATTATTCATATATTTTGATCTAAAATAAATTTAAATAACAAAAATAATTATTTATGTAAAAATTCGGTTTTAAACTATATCTGAGTGTTTTTCACTATTCATCAAAAATTGAAAGTTTTCTAAAAATTTACCAAAAAATCACTGTAAGAAAATATCGATATTTAGAATCAAAAATTGAAGTCCATATTGAATGATAAAATTTATAATATTTCAAAAAGTGGGTATTAATATTCATAATGGCTAGTTTGATTGGTTGTGATGTGTTAGAACTCGAAGTTGCGTACAACACACACTAATGTATTATTAAAAGAAAAGCGTACCGTTGAAGCTTGGGGCGATAGAAATATTTTCATCCTAATGATCAACATATTATTTATGTCTACTGTGTCTTTAAAATTTTTGAAACTCAACTCACATAAGCGGTAAAAATATGTTTTATGCAAATTTTTAAATGTGCCTAAGTGGTGGGTAAAAGACATAAAAAAAATCAAAAAATTTAATACATCTCATTTTATTATAAATGAACCACAATGAATTAAATTGAAAGTATATAGGTATAATGTATCTTTTTTTAAATTATATAAATCTAAATAAAATGAATAAATATTTAAAAAAATTTGTTTTTAAACAACAACACAATGTATTTCAATATTCATAAAAAATTAAAAGTTTTAAAAAAATTCCAAAAAATCACCCTATGAATATTTTGAAATTTAAAATTCAAAAATAATTCCTATATTACCAAATTCAAAACATATATGTTCAATTAATTTATTTAAAATTAATTCCTATTGTAAAAACCAGAAAGCAGGTTTTTGAGAAATAAAAAATATGAAATGATTATTATGTTTTTATATCCAATTTAAATGAAAATTTAAATTAAAAGACCATCATCGGATAAAATTTTAAAAATTTAATCAAATTATACTTAAAAAATTAAAAAATTTTAATTTAACTCTATATATTATTTTTATTAAAAAATTTGTTTTCAATTAAAATTTAATATTTTCACTATTCATCATAATATAAATGTTATCTGAAAAACACAAAAAATTTGTTGAAAATAAATTTTTATATCCAGGTTCTAATGAAGATGTTAATTTTGTCAAATTGAAAATAAAAAAGTGTCAAATATTTTATTTAAAAAGGGTTCTCCATTAAAAGGTGACAAAATTGATTTTTCGTTGAAAAAAACATCCATTATCTAAAAAATTGAATTTTTTCTTATATTGTGTCTAAGAAACACAAAATATGGATGCTAAAATTATATATATTATATAAAATTAAAATTGTTTATTAATAATATTCATACCTTCTTTTTGAATGGCTACTTTGGTAGGTCGTGGTGAGCTTGAACTCAGTGTTGCATGTAGCCCAAGCTATTGAATTACTTGAAAGAGATAATTTTTGTTGAAATAATAGGGTGTTACAATCAAGATTAACCAATCCATAGATAATTTCATGCCTTAACCATATATTTATGAGTTATCCCGAGAAATCCATCTTTCTTGTATCTTTAGTTCTCCTCAAAAATTGAGACTCAAAAAAACATGGAAAACTCTATGAAATGGATCCACTTTGTATACATAGTTTTATATAATGCTTATTTGGAATGTATTCCATCGTCATGGATGACTTTATATAAAACTATTCAACAATATCTTTTTAACTCCACAAACAACCTTGTCAACCAGCTATGCTAGTATACATAATCATCCCAAAACACTACAACATTACCTTGAAGAATTCCACCCAACTATATCCCCATTTATGTTTTATTTAAAATTATTCAACATTGTGATACCATATTATATCATATTCTATATTATACCAAAAAAATAATATTTTCATTCCAGATAGTGATAAATTTTTTCTCCATAATCTTTATGCCCCCATGATTTATGGTCTGCCTGAGAAATAGGAGTAGCATGAATGGTTCATAAATGAATCAAAACATTCTTGAAATAGTCATCTTCTTTCAAAATGAACCCAATCATGCATTATATTTAACCTTTTGTCGATTAATAATAGAATTTTCATATTTAAAACTCAGAATACTTCGTAACCACCCCTAGTTTCTCTCCCTTGTCTTGATGACGTAATTTGTCACCCTATTTCACTGAACCGAAAGGTCTCTCCTTTTGGATACAACATTATAAAGGACACTGATCAAAATATTAGAAAATACACAGACTATTACGTTAGGAGAGGGGGTTCTACATCAACACATTTTCATGTGTGGGGAGTCAACTAAACTCGAATACCTAATCAATGACAAAAAATACCTATTTTTGTAATTCGGTTGTATGATTGTCTACAACATGTAGTTTTATAGTTATATACTTCAATTTAGAGGACCTTTCTTCACCTTCTCCATGAAAAAATGATACTTGACTTCAATGTGATTTTTTCTATGAATGTTTATATATATTGTTCCTATGAATCACAACAATTGAGTAATAATATTGTGTCACGAACCATCCCCTGGGGCCCATGTCATGACTACCCAAACATACCTTTCATAGGTTAGGGGATGATTACTAGCACCGAAAGGCATACTCCCTAAAATGGGAAGGCATTTCCTTTAATATTGTACAAACACACGGTCCAAGAACACTTCAAGAAGCAACGGTGATGTAAACTGTTGTAGTAAAAGAGTGTTGAAAGTAAAAGGGGTCAGAATACAATCCCAACTATATTGGTACAAGTACAACATAAAATACCATACAACTGAATGAAAAATGAAAACATCCATTGGGTCGTCCTCTGAGGATCATACCTAAAGGGTAGGTAGAAATCATTTCCTCAACACTCCACATCCGATTATCTCCTCTGCATACTGTCTAGTCCTGGTTCCATCAAACATTATCCCTACTGCTCATTGTCTGTAGAAGACACACCAAGGTGTGGGCGTAGCCAATGCAGGGGTGAGTATGATAATACTCAGTAGGTACACTGACACCCCGATGGTCTCCTTGAGTTCCAAAATGAAAAACCACAGGGTAACACCACGAAGGTAGACTACCACAGAGGTAAATGACCACATATCATAACCTAAATCACAAGCACAATGTAAAGATAGCTCACACCAGGATTTATTCTAGGGGTATTAACATGTAACATCCCCCGTCACAATGTCGTACGCCTCAACTGCTGGATAACTCCCCCTCTATCGAGTAATGTGGGCCTACTGTGCCACAAAGAGTCGCTTCCCAATAACCTTGGAATGTTGAGGTACTCCTCCTGTCATGTATCGTGGGTCTGCCACATCACATAGAGGCACTCCCCACAATGGGTCTGCCGCGTCACACAGAGATTCTCCCCCACGTCACCTGCTAAGGTACTCCTCCTATTGAGTACCGCAGGTCTATAGTGTCCCATAGAAGTGCTCCCCATCATGGGTTTGTTGTGTCACATAGAGGCGCTTCCCACAGGGCCTGTTGGGCCACTCCGAGTCGTAATGGTCAGCAGTCGTCAAGTCTCAGCCAGTCGCAAGGTTCCGTGCATAGCGTGCTTGGGAGAACCACTCCCCAAGCCATTGGTCAAACCTCAAACATCCCGAATTCCAATGAAGATATATTTCAAAGGTATGCCATGTCATAATGGACCCAATGCAATAGGCCACACGTCAATCAGACACCCGGTCTGTTTGTTATAAGAATTTCTCCTCTGATGGACCGATTGGATTCGAGGATCGATCCATCCCTGCCATAATCCAACATTACCCAAAACTCTTGTGGAGTAAACCAAAATTACCATCTCAGTCCCTGGATTACGGTGCCACAGACGGTTTTTCAAACTGACAATCGATTATCAAAATATGGCCATTTAGGCGAAAATGTGTCTGAATGGGCCTGACCCCGGGCCGACCTGACCCGACCTAGCCTAGGCCGAACCGACCTCGTTCGCGTCAACCCGGTCTGACATAGGTGAAAACCTAATGGTCTGGGCCATGGCAGGTCAAGCCCGCTGGGTCTTGGTATGGCCCGATACTCGAAGGGGTGAGGGGGGCTCGGCCCAACCTGCTAGGGTGGCCCATTTCGGTGCGTCCCACTTGGCAGGTGGTCCACCGGGACAATGTCCACCGTAACTGACACCTAGTGGTAGGGGCCACCAGGTCTTCCCAAATGGTCCGTGGACCGTTTGGCTACTGGAAAGCAGGACCCGCTAGAGGGGTCTCTCCTAGTGTGGCGTGGCCGGCCAGACATCTTCCCAGGGGCACGATCGTGCGCCACTGGTCCATCTCGGCTGACTCGATGCTGGCCGCACTCTGTCATCCTCCATGGCCATGCATCCGTGACCTCCTATTACACCGGTGGTGAGGATACGCGTCGCCGCTCCGATATGCAGTAGACCAGCATTCCAGCTACCACCCCTTCTTTCGCGACAACCGACCTACCACAACCTCCTGCTCATTTGGGGGCTCGGATGTGCACCTCCCTTCCTTCATGTGGCCGGTCGGGGGTCGGTCGCCACCTTCTTCTGCGAGAAATTGGTGTTTTGTTCCAAGCCCAAAAAAATTAAACGATCACTTATTCGCAATGCTCAGGTCGAGGGATCTGCGTCCATATGTCGCACTCAAAAAAATATTGTGTTTCCAGCTTCAATAATTATTTGGCTTTGAAGAACGTACAAAGAACACATAGTGAAACAAAAGGGAAGAGGCATGGATTAAATGTGAGACGATGGCCATGTACATTTGGACATCATTGTCATGAATTTAGAAAATTAAGGATCAATAAATTAAATTAAATCATATTAAAAACCCCTACCGTGTTTCTTACGATGGAGACGAGATGAGGAAGAAGATGATGTCGATGGAGGGGATGGCAGTGTTCGTCACTTCAAAAAGACTCTTTCGATCTTGGATTGAGCATCATCCTTGTTATTCATTGGAGAATGATGTTTCCAACTCTACAAACCTCTCCTCTTTTACCAATTATTCTCCTGTGAGGGGTGTGGTGCCATTTTAATTAGTTAAGGACTAATGTTGGCACATTAAATTAGCACAATAAATTGGCACAATAAATTGGCACAATAACATGGAATGGTTCCATGGGTTTTCCCCGCATTAAAGAAGGGTTCATGTGGTCCACACCACTAGAATTCAAAAAGGAGGTTTCAAACAAAATAAAATAAAAGTTGTATTATTTTATTTTATTTTAATTCTCCTTCAAAAAGCTGAAAACCCAACATCTACTCTCGACCTACTGTGGTCGAGGTGATGGACTCCTTATGAAAATATCGTCGCTACGAGTTCAATGGTGTCGTCAGATTTCAATTCCCAGCCCCAGTTCAAATGTTACAAAATGCAGCTCGTGTGTTTACTGAACGTACCTAAAAAAAGATTTTAAATTTTTTAACAGTCACCCTCAACCCTTGAAAGCCGAGTTTAGGCTCTGGATAAGTGAAACACGCACCATCGACCCCAAACGCACTCTTGGATTTCCAATCCGAGTCATCTTTTAAATGTTGGATATTTTAAAATATCATAATTTTAACTTAATTATTTTATTTACGGCCAAAAAAACTTTCACTGGTGTCCCACACTGGCCAATATTAGTATCTGAATAATAAAATCATACCCTCATGAGTTTAGCTATGTTTTTAGATTTTTAATATGACATACTGTTTGTTAGTTATGAGCATTTAAAAGAAGTATAAAAGTATATAATTATTTTATTTACAGTTATGCAATTTTAAGGTTTTCTCATAGGAGGCTCACGCCGAATAAAATTAATTCACATCGAGGGTAAACATGTCATCCTGAGTGCAACGGTGCCCTCAAATTTATGATTTGAGTAACTGTTTAAGATTTATTCCACTTTTTCAAGAAACTGCTTACACGTGCTAATTAAAGCATAACAAAACCTCGACCGATCATTCTATGCACTACAGACCTCAGAATCGTTCTCCATTACATTTTAAGGACTCAAAATAATTCCGTATATAATAAAATATTATGTGGAATTTCCATAACATTACATTATTTCCACCATAGGGCATTACATCCAAGAAATCCACTACATATACTAGGAAAACAAGTGGGGGTACTGAACACGAATCTGAGCCCCCCGCTCCCATTTTCTTTGCTGGTGGTTTTCATGCTTCAAATTAATGTGCACTAGAGGTAGCATCCTCCCATGAAGGACAAGGTCATATCGATCCTCAAACTCCATTAGATCCTCAAAAAATGTCTCCCCATCATTGATGTCTAGTTCTCCCCAGTCAATGATGTGTGAATGATCATGTACTTATCTCCTTAGCTAGAATACTTGGAAAATGTCATGCACCCGGGGCAACTAAGGTCAAAAAGCTAAGTGGTAAACTACCTCAGCAAATCTTCATAAGACATGAAAGGGTCTGATGAATCGCGGAGATTACATCACGCCCCGAACAAATCTCTACAAACCTCATTGTGGTGAGACCCGTAAGAAGACATGGTATCCATCTTCAAACTCAAGCGGTCTTCGACTCCTATCCGCATAGGATTTCTGCCTGCTCTAGGTAGTCTTCGTCCACTCTTGGATTATCTACACATTCTCTATGGTAGCCCGTACCATCTCTGGTCCCATGAGTGCTGACTCCCCCGGGTCAGTCCACTACATTGGTGATATGCAGGGTCTCCCATACAACACCTCGAATGGTACCATACCAATTGTGGAGACATATATGTTGTTGTACGCGAAATCCACAAAAGGAATGTGTTCCTCCCAGATGCAGCCAAAATCAAGGATGCAATCACATAGCATGTTCTCGAGAGTTTGAATGGTCCGCTCTGTCTGACCATCTGTCCGAGGATGGAAGGCGGTGATCAACCGAAGCTATGTCCCGAATGCCTCATACAACCACTTCCATTACCGGGAAGTAAAACATGCATCACGATTAGAGATAATTGTGGATGAAACACCATGAATACTTACAATCTCCTATATGTAGAGGTGTACCATTCTACCTACTGATACATTCTCTTCGATAGTTAAGAAGTGGGTCGACTAGATGAGTCGATCAATGATCACCCAGATAGAATCATGACCCCTGGACGTGCATGGAAGTCCTATCATAAAGTCAATGGGAACTCCATCCACTTCTACACTGGTACCTCTAATGGCTGAACTAACCCTACAGGAACCTGATGCTCTGACTTCACTTGATTACAAGCGCGAGACCGAGATGAAAATCCTACGAAAGCCATCTTCATTCTGAGCAACAAGTGCCGATGCTAGAGGTCCTGCTACATCTTTTTCACTCATGGATGTACCGTTAGTGGTGAGATATGAAACTCCTGAAGACTTCCTCCTATAGTGCCATTGGTTCCATAGTACTCTCTCTGAAGAGGATGACGTACACTCCACCTTCAAAAAATCTATCAGGTGTCTGTAATTTCGATATCTAATCATGTCGAGCCTCGCAGTCAATGTCCCCAAGCTGTGCTTCCATGAATATATGAATGAGTGGGGTAGTGATTCTGAGATACTAAAGATAAGAAGATCCATATATATCCACGTATGATATCCGCAAAGCGGCTAGATGATTTGTCGCCTCAATCAATAAATGTATACCAAGTCTATTTTCGAGTGCATCTGGTACTACATTCCCACTTCCCATTAGTATAGACTGTCTCCAAGTCATAGTATTAGAGGAACTCAATCCAACACTATTGTTTTAGGTTCAGGTCCATCGGAGAGATGAAAAAAAATGAGACTCTTGTGATCAGAGTAGACTGCAAAACAATCACCCATCAAGTAATGTCACCAAATCTTCAAAGCAAAGACCACTGCTGATAACTCTTGGTCATGGGTAGCCTAGTTCTACTAATGTTGTCTTAGTTGTTGAGAACCATATGTTATCACTTTTAACTCCTTAATCAGGACACATCTGAGCCCAGACATTGATGATTCCTAGTAGACTATGTACCGAACACCCTAATATAGTATCCTTAATATGGTGGTACTCGTCAGTATATGATTCAGATCCTAGAAACTCGTCTAGCATATATCTAACCAGATGAAGGGTTTCCCATTCTTTATCAAACCAGACAAGTGTTCTGCTACCCTGATGATGTCGGGCACAAATCTCTTATAGTACCTATCCAAAGAAGACGTCCCTCTCCCTTCGAGGAGTTAATCTAGGTAAAATATTTTTAAAATATTTCCACATGCTCTTTCACTCCTGTTTGGGAATTAAAACTCCAAACTCCTACTGGCATGAGGGAAGGTTTGGCCAACTCAAGAGTGATCGGCTACACCCTCTTATGGATGAGTTTATCCTGTGCTGCCTAGGATTCCTCTTTCACCGACCAGGGAAAATCCCAATCTAACATTGTAGGTAAACCACAATATTTTTGCATAATACAGTAAATATTATTATGAATTATTGATTTCTAGTCCATATCCAAACTAACGTCGTATGGCCTCGACGCTGCCACCAAGAGGTTCCCTCCGAAACTCTCGCCTAAAGGGTCTGATCACACTGTCAATGTATGTGTGATTATAGAGTCTCTTCTAAAAGGTATCTATAGACATGAGGGTCAAGTCAATGGTTTAAGTGGAAACTCTAGGTCATGGACAAGATTCATGGAAGGATGAAAATATTGGTACCTATGTCTGTTAATACATCAACTAGTAGTAGACACAGACCATACCTCTAATAATTCTTAGATTCCATTGGTCACACACCTTGATGACATGCTGCTACTCCCTTGGCCTTTCCGCTAGCTCCATGAGCTTGGTGGGGACCAAATTGAGGTGGGGGTTGTAACATGTAGAAATGTACACCACCTCATGTTGCTCTCCTAGATATTCTTCCATGTCTCAAGCCCTGCAGATTCATCTACCTCCAACACTTATTCTTCCAGATTTTTTTTACTTTCTCAAGTCTCTATGATTGGTGCTAGTTTCCAACATTCCCACTGTAAACATTCACGGGCTGTAACTACTCATCCAAATAACATTCATCAACAAAGGTTCTCTCTAACACCATAACATAAGTAGGAATGCATAGAGGAATAGTGTGTTCCTGAATGTCCTTAAACACACCGCGCTCGAATGTTTGAGCCCCAATGCACTGATAGTATCATATTCACCGAGTACCAAGAATGGTCGGTACACCTCGATGAATACTCAGCTACTGACATGTCGTCCTTCCGAAGCTGTAGAAGATCTAGGGAACTCTCTGCCACCTCCTCAAGCCACTCCTCTCCGGCTTGTGAGTTGGGCTCGCCTCAGAACCTGAGGGGTATCTGATGCTAAAACATTCATAAAGCACTAAACCTAAACATGTATTCTACCAGTACCACTAGTTGTAATTGCTGCCCAATGGGTGGTGGTGATACTGGCACACCACCCGAAGGTGCCAACGTATTAAGAGGGCCCTGCACTGGAGCCTCATCACTCGGTGGGCCGTCATCTTGTACTCTCTCAGGATATCTGGTTGGTTGCCTGTGTGGTGACATCCTGATAATGAATAGTTTTGTCATGGTCATTATGTTATACCTGGTGAGATAACTCTAAAGTAATGAAAATAAATAATTTTCAAAAAAATACGCAATCAGTGTTTTCTTGCACTGAGTCGGAAATCAGAATTCAAGATCCTGGTGTATCGATACATCGTCCGCCACACAAAAACTGGACTCCCTGAACTAAAAACCACACTCATAAAAGTTAACACTATTTCTTCATTGAAAAAATCAGAGTCCCAGTTCATTGGTAAAACCAAAAACATCAGATAATATTTTTTCACGACCCATCCACCAAGGCCCATAATGTGACTACACCAAGCTCATCTTCCATATGCCAGGGGCTGGAGACTGGAATCAAAATGCATTATCTCTAAAACGGGAAGGAATTTACTTTAATCCTAACCAACACATGGTTAAAGAACTTGATAGGAAGAAACTGTGATGTAAACTACTGTAGTGAATTAGTGGTGAATGTAAATGGGGCTAGAATACAAGCCCAACTGAAAAGGTTCAAGTAAAATAGAAAAATAAAATACAAATGAAAAAAAAGGAAAATAGCCATCAGGCGCGACCCTGGTCCGTTTAATGAAAAGAAGTACACAACATGTTCTTTTAGAGTACACGGCGTGTACTAGGTTTTTCTGTACTCTGCCAAATCAGCCTCCACGCCACCCCTACACACCGTGTGTGTGGCCCGGACACGACCAACACATGGCTTCGAGCGGGAAAGGAGTACATGGAGTGTAATCAAAAATTACACGGTGTGTACTTTGAAATTTCCCAGAAACTCCAATTTTCTTAAAAACTCTAGAAAAAAGGAATGGCATACCTAGAATGATGATCCGGGTTCTTACAAACATCCCCCCTTTAATAAATTCATCTTTGAATTTCCCTAGCGAGGCGTAGAAGAAGAAACCCCGAATAGCTCCAGCCACTGCGAGTGTACATTGGGATCCCTCTCCGATGTCTTGTCTTCTACTCGCCCATGCTTCCATAGTACCCGTACAAGAGGGAAAGACCAGCCACAGAGAACTTTCGTACTGCGATCGACAATCTGGATGGGATTCTCCTCAAATGATGCATCTGCTTCAATCTCAACATCCTCAGGCTGAAAGACATGAGATGGGTCTGAAATGTAAAGTTGGAGTTGAGAGACGTAGAAGACGTCGTGCATGGCCTGGCACCTATGGGGTAGCTGAAACTGATAATCGACCAGCCCAAATCTCTCCAAAACCTCAAACATCCCAATGTACCACCATGAAAGCTTACCCTACCACCGAATCCTCTTGTGTCCCAGCCTCAGTGCGACACACAGGAAAACCTGATCCCCGACCTCGAACTCTAGAATTCGTCTCCGCTGATCAGCATAAGGCTGCTGCTGAGACTGTGATGTATCCATCCTCTTCCAAATCAACTCTATCTGATCTGTGGTCTCCTGAACAAGACGAGGTCCCAGCAAATATGACTCTCCTACCTCCAGCCAGCATAAGGGTGATCGACATGGCATATCGTACAGAGCCTCGTATGGTGCCATATGAATGGTTTCCTAGAAACTGTTGTATTAAGAGAACTCCACCAGAGGTATATGCTTCTCCAAAGAACCACTAAAGTATATAATGCAAGCTCGGAGCATGTCCTCAAGCACCCGGATCATGCGCTCGACTGACCATCAGTCTTGGGCTGGTATGCTATACTCAGAAGTACCTGGGTACCCAAAGTCATCTGAAGTCCCTGACAGAACTGAGAAGTAAAGAGGGCATCCCTGTCTGAAACAATAGAGTGTGGAAGTCTATGCAGATGAATGATCTCTCTAATGTACAGTCATCTCAGATCATCAACACTGATGGTCTCCTTGATCGGCAAGAATTGAGCAACCTTAATGAGCATGTCGACAACAACCCAAACAACATCATTCCTTCAAAGGAAACCTCGACAACCCTGTCAAAAATTCCATCGCGACATCATTCTACTTCCACACTGGAATGCGTAACTGCATCAAAAGACATGCTGGTCGCTGATGCTCTTCTTTCACCTGCTGACAAGTAGAACATCTCATGACAAAACTAGCAACATATTTCTTCATACCTAGACACCAGTACTAGTGATGAAGATCCCGATACATCTTGGGGACGCTAGGATGAACTGCCCAAATCGAGTAATGAAAATCACACATCATCTCCTCAAGTATGTCTTCTGGCACCCATACGCATCCCTAGAAATGCAAGATCTTGTCCTCACCCACTGTCCATCCAGGAAAAGTGCCTTATTTTTACACACTCTCCTGAATTACTAAGCCTTTTGAGTCTGATATCTTCCTCATCCATACCCGATCAAGTAGTGTAGAGGTTACAACTACAGAAGATAGGAAGGTCTCTCCCTGTCTGTAGTGAACCTCCAGATGTATCTTAGAGAACAGATCCATAAGCTGCCACTCACTGCTATCCTCTTGAACTTCCTGAATCTGAGTTCTCCTACTCAACACATCTTCCACTGCATTGCCTTTTCCCGGCGTATAGGCAAGCCCAATGTCAAAAGATTAAAGATACCCGAACCACCTGTGGTGCCTTAGATTTATATCACATTGAGTGGAGATATAATTGAGACTCTTGTGGTCAGTGAAGACTACAAAGTGATCTCCCAGAATATAGTGTCTCCAACAGTGTAAGGCATGAACAAAAACTACCAACTCCAGATCGTGTGTCGGGTAGTTCTTCTCATGTGGCCTCAACTGCCGAGACCCGTACGCAACGACTCCATCTCCCTTCATAAGTACAGCTCCTAGTTCGATACCTGAAGCATCACAATACACTGTATAGATCTAGCCTGGCTCCGACAAGACTAGTATCAGTGCCTATGTCAATCTTCCCTTCAGCTCCTAAAAGGCTGAATCACAAGAATTTGACCATAAGAACATCTCCCCCTTCTTGGTTAGACCTATCAAAGGTTCTAAAAGGCGTGAAAAGTCCTAGATGAAGCATCTGTAGTATCCAGGAAGCCCTACGAAACTCCATACCTCAAAAATGTTCTTCGGCTGCTTCCAGGAGACTACAACTCTCCCTTTCTCTAGGTCCAAATATACTCTTTCCTCTGAGATGATGTGCCCCAAAAAGTGAATCTGTCCCATCCAAAAGTGGCACTTCGAAAGTATAACATAAAGCCTATTCACTCTCACTGTACACAGAACTATCTAAATATGTGTTGCATGGTCATGTCGAGTGTCATAGTACACCAAGATATCATCCACAAATACCACGACTAAGGAGTCCGAGTATGGTTGAAACACTCAGTTCATCAGTGCCATGAAAACATTGTGCGGATTCTTGAGACCGAACGGCATGACTCTATACCCGTATAGAACATACCTTCTCCTGAGAGCTATCAGAGGTATATCTGACTATCTAATGCGCAACTGATGATAAAATGACCTTAAGTCAATCTTCAAGAACACCCGGGCTCCTCGATGCTGATCAAATAGGTCATCAATCCTCAACAATGGAAATTGGTTCTTGACCGTCAACTGGTTCAGCTTCTGACAATCCACACAAAGTTGAAGGGTACCATCTTCCTTTTTCACAAATAGGACAGAAAAACCCCAAGGAGAAGTACTGGGTTGGATGAAGCCCTTTTCCTGCAACTCCTCCAACTGCTTCTTGAGCTCCCTCAACTCTAGTGTAGCCATCCTATAAGGAGGAATGGACACTGGTGCTACTCCTGGAAAGAGCTCAATTGAAAAGTCCACATCACACTCCAAAGGAAAACCTGAAAAGTCCTCTGGAAAGACGTCCTCGAATCTATATACCACTGGAGGAAAGTCTAGCTTCAAAGTTCCCTGATCATCAAGATAAAGACTAGAAATCTGGGCTATCACCCTTCCAAGATCGTGATGCTCGAGTCCTGCTCGACTCTCCTATACATCCCATTCACCTCTATGAAGAAAATATTCACCCTCTGGTGAAATGAAACTCACTCTGTGGTGATAACAGTCGACGACTGCCTTGAAGGGAACTAACTAGTCCATCCCGAGAATGACATCATAAGCTGTAATCTCTAAGATGTAGAGATCCCATAGGAAATGATACCCTAAAACATTGATAGGGCACCCTCTACACTAGCTTACACTATATATCCTTGTCCCAAAATTTGTGTCTAGTGTCAATGAGTCAATAAAAGAAAAGATACAGATCCCATGACTCTCCACGACAACAACAGAGATAAAGCTATTCGTAACACCAGTATCAAAAAGAGATGAAGATAAAACTGAGGATACTAAAATCGTACCTCGAACTGTAGAAGTTCCAAGATCTTACTCTTGATAGTACTTCTCCACCGCAATGGTCTGGCCTGTCCCACGACCCTATGACCCAGCATGACAACCTTGAGCAGAACCTCCATGTTGGCACTGAAGAACTGGTGACTGACTTCCATGGCCTCAACCTCCGCCTCGGCCCAAACTGCTGGAAGAACTCTAGTTCCCGGATAGGTGAGAAACTTTTTGCGTGGCTCCTAAATGAGGAGTCATGGAAGAACCCTCGTTACCAGTAACTGGTGAGAAAACCTGGAAAAAACGCTGAAGGTGACACATCTTGTTGCAGTATCGGCAGTCCCCTAGGTCCCTCTAGCACTGCGACCTCATATGCCCAACCCTCCCACACTGGTAGCATACTACTTGGCTACCTGAAAATGTATCTCGCCTCCACGGATCACCAAATGTAGGGTCCCTACGACGCTTCCTTCTATCAACTGGAGGAACACTAGCTCTGGAAGCAGAACCTCCCTGGCTCGCAGCTCCAGATTCTCTCAGATTGCGCTCCGAAATCAGTGCCAGGTTGACGATTGAAGTGATTGAAGTCAACTGGAAGATATTCACCTGCAGGAGGATCTCCCGCCTGAGACCATCCTAAAACATCCTTTCCATGAACAACCCACTTCCATACCATAGGGGAGTGAAACTCTACAGCTCGGTGGAAAGATAGGAATACTCCTTGACAGAAAGAGTACCTTGCTCTAGACTCATAAACTGCTGGACTCGATCGGGCCTCAGGGTCTCTGGGTAGAAGTTGTCCTAAAAGACACACTGAAAATCCTCCCAAGCCATAACCTATTGGTGACCCGCCTGTGAGATCACTTCCCACCACCACTTGGAAGATTATCGTAGCATATAGGTAGAGAGAATGAACCACTTCTCTGGAGGCATCTCCAGATGCTCAATGATAGTCAACATGGCTTCCAGCCATGACTCTGTAGCCTGAGGTCCTCCTTCCCCCAAGAAAGTAGGAGGATGCTGCTGCTGGAAAAAACGTGTCAAGTATTCTATAGTCGTGGTAGGAGGCATTACTCCCTGTAGGTTCTGGATCATCCTTATAAAACCTTTCCTAAACTATGCATCAGTGCCTTCAACTTGTATGACAGCTGGTGCCTGGGCTGGCCCGACTGGAGGATCGGCATGGAGTCCCTGATCAGCCATATCTGGCATCTGATCACTGCCTAACGACAGACATACATCCAGAGGATGTATCGGAGGCATATCTCAAAAAGATAAAAAGCACACCATAGATCAGAAGAACAAGGATAGAGAACATAAGAGTAAAAAACTTGAACAGGGGAAAAACACACATGTTTACAAAACGAGACTACACAGTGTGTATATAAACTACACGGCGTGTCTTCTAAATCCACTGACATGGGCGTGTACCCCTACCCTACAGGTTGTGTGGAACCTCAAACTACACGGCGTGTTGACCTAACACACGACCTGTAATTTAAAACTATTCCCCTGCCCGAGTCTCCTTACATGGCTAACCCACACGGTCAGACTTTACCCAAGACTACACGGTGTGTTCTGGACAAACACGACGTGTACTAGACATTGCTTCGGTGGCCCTTGTTTCTTATGTAAATTGCCATATACATGGATGGACCTTACACGGTGTGTTACGAACAAACACGGCGTGTATAGGTGATTGTTACACCATCCCGTGTTGTTCATGACATGGCCGTGTACCTGAACAAGACTACACGGCATGTTCCCAAAACAACACGTCTTGTCTAAGAGAAGGTGTTGCCGACACGTGTTGTTCGTGACACGGCTGGGTACCTGGACGTGACTATACGGCGTGTTCTTTTGCTGCACGACGTGTTCTACTTGAGCTACCCGGACCTCTACTGTTAGTGACACGACCATGAACATGGATCTGAACTACTCGTCATGTTCCAACCGTACACGGCATGTTCTTGAAGTTACATCCACAACAGTGTCTGTCTGCTCACATAGTCAGTGAAACGGTCTTAAAACTGCACGACGTGTAGTCAAATGTACACGCCGTGTATTCTGGGTTTTTCTGGGCAGTAGAATAGAAACTGCATAGAGGCCCAGAAAACATAGAAAAAATGTCAAAGAAGTGCAAAATTCCGATTCGTTAGGGTCAATACAATCTGTGAAAAAAAAAACTTGGTGCGCATTTAATCAAGGTAGAAAACAAACAATCCTCTACCAAGACAGCATAGATTCTATCATGAATATATCACAATAGCATGCATAATCTACAAAAAGTCTATCACAATAGTATGAAATTTCTAAAGCATCCTAGATGGCATGGTAAGAATACATGTCATGTGATTTCTACAAGTTCTTATTTGTTGCATGAGGTGGCATACCCTCATCTCATCGGGTTGCGACAGAAATAGAACCAAAATCGTCATGAAAATAACAACACCATTCATGTGAATCACTATAGGTGAAATAATATCAACCTTAAAATATCAAAACCATCAAACTGCAATTAACGAGGTAGTATGGCAATTCCCAGTACAGGGGTTAGCTACTCCCGAGCATAGCTTAATATCAAGTACTGAATTCTTCCTATCCTTGGATAATGTCTCCAAATAGTAAAGCAAGAGAAAAGAACTCCTTTGATACCACTATGTAATGACCCGAATCCGGAGCCCCTCTACTGGTGCCCCGTAACTGGTTCGCCATATGACCTCAAGCACATTTCCCCAAACACCAAAGGCTGGCGACTAGAAGCGAGGGCCTTGGTATGTTATTGGGGAAACTATGCCCTCATTTGGTAAAGTATACAAGGTATGGAAGACAACAGTAAATAGAGGAATCAATAATAACATACATACTATAACCAAACAACGGAAGAATAATTATATATAACAATGATGATAATGATGTAGTAGGTAGAAGTATCTAAGGAAAACAGCAAACACAACAACATGATGAAATACAACTGAACAGAAGTACTAAATAAACCGCAAAAGAAAAACAGATGAGTAAATCCTCAGCATCGCAAGCCTCGACTCAGTCCCATGCTTTCAAGCTCCAGTGCAATCAATAACCTGAATTAGAAGGGCCCTTGCCCTTGTCTATACCTACAACAACATAGTCTACTTGGGCCCAAAAGAAGGTACCAAATAGGTTCTGAGACAAATTCCCAATAGGGAATCACCCAATGATCTATGCGTAAGAGTCAATGAATACATGGAATGTAATGTAGAGGAACAGTAAACATGAAGAAAACACAACAGCTACAATTTACAGTCTAGCTTGTAAACTACAAAAGTATGAATCAATAAACAAGTAAAACAAGGTAACCCCCTAGGTAGTTCTCATAGCCTAACACTTATGGTTCAACCTATAAGAACTAGAAACCCCCTGGTAGGCACACATAGTCTCACCCCTCTGGTTCAGCTAAGAATAGAATATTAGGGGAAGCACTCACCGTCAATTCCTACTATAGTCTCGTATCGTACTAAAGGATCTCTGGGAAAAAACTCAATGTCAATTCCCCCTATGGCCTGTGTTGAGGATCTACAGACTCTCTGGGGAAGAATTCTACGTCAATTACTCATGTGGTCTTCCATCGTATCTAAAGACACTCTAGAGAAGCCCTTCCATCCGTTCACGCTATGGTCAACTACACTAGAGTCTCGCAGCCCTGTGTATAAATAAACATTCATACCACGCATGTGTCATCCAAGTAAACCTCAAGAACCTCATGGCTATCATTCTAAGGATCAACAGAAAAATAACACAACAATTCCACTATCCTAAAACTAGGCATGGAAACTGGGAAAAGACCAAACAAGAAAAGAAAGCATGAAAAAACATCCAGAGTACAATAAAAACTACTATATTCACAAAGGTAAACCTATACTATAGAAATAATGAAAAGAAAGAAAAACAATAGGGAAAACAGGAAACACGCAATACCCCATTCATGGGTATTAGTGGAAAATGCACTTAATATTCAACAACCTCATACAGAAAGGCACAAACCAACTACCTCGATCCTAGGATATCGATATACTTGAACCAAGAAGACTGATTCTCCCCCGGACGTCGTAGATATAAGAAAACACACAAAATGTTCAAACCACGATATCTTGAGAAGGAGGAGGAATTGAAAAACAAGGCTCAAGAAGAAATAAGAACTCATCGTTGCGATTCCAATGCAATAGATCGTGGTCGAATTGGAGGATGGACGAAGAGTTGGGAGCTCGTCGAAGATTCGCGGATCATCGGCGCTCTCGGATGAACGGAACCTAGAAGAATACATTTTTGTGCATCAGGCGCAACCACGATCTGTTGAATGAAAAAATGAAAAGTACATGATATTTAATTTTAGAGTACACGGCGTGTACTTGGTTTTTCTGTACTACACCAAAATCGGCCTCCACGTCACCCCTACAGACTGTGTGTGTGGCCAAGACACAACCAACACACGGATTTGAGCGGGAAAAGAGTACATGGTGTGTACTCAGAAATTACACAGTGTGTACTTCGAAATTTCTCAGAAACTCGAATTTTCATAAAAAAATCTAAAAAAAGGAAAGGCGTACCTAGGACACAGTTCTGGGTTCTTACACTATTCTTAATCACTTTTGGATGGCTAGTTTGGTATGTCGTGGTGCACTTGGACTCGGTGTTTCGTGTAACACAAGATATTGAATTTTAAGAAAATAACTTAATATGAAATCTTGGGGTGTTACATTCTTCCCTCATTCAATAAATTGTGTCATCGCATTCTAAAATTTTTCATCGAAATAAAAAGGTTAAAAATAGAAAAATACTTTTTTGGACAACCCACATTGGAAATTATGAAAATAAAATTTAGTCTTAATAAGGGGGAATGGGAGATGAAACGTTCTCCTACAAATTATGATCCCGATTAAGAGAACATTGGTGGAAATTAGAGACACATAATTGGAGGAAAATACTAAATATTTATATGGAGTGATTGAAGTCATCAATCAAAAATAAGTGTAAAATTTAGGGCCTCAATGCCAACAATCTATGACGATTTAAAATATTATCTCTTCAAAAAAACATAAATCATTAGGATAACACATTTTTGGATTTAATATGCCTCCCCTAATGTTTAATAATTAATTTATTTATAGAATAAGAAAACAAAAATATACTTGACAAGTATAGTTTCATCCTTCATCTACTTCTTACCAAAAACTCACCATTCACTCCAAATGATGAGTATTAAAGATGATTTGTTCACCCCTGAATCAATAGAATCAACTTATAGAGAATCGCATAATCATTAATGGATGAACTATGTATTTCCCTTTTCTTTAGAGATTAACCAAAACCAAAATGGTTAGTAAAAGATCCGATGATCCCAAAAGGATAATAATTTAGAGAATGAAATCCTAATCTTAATATCATCAATTAAACCAACAATACCCAAAGGTCAATAAATACAATTAAATAAACAAATATCCATAAAATCTTTCAATATAATCCAAACTAATATTGAAACCCAAAACTCAGATGAATATTCTTACATAGTATTCCACATTAAATTGTATCTCCAAATAATATCTACTACTCATAAAGTCACGTACTTAAAAGTAATTAAACTAATCACATATTCTCTATGATAGGCTAATAATTTCCATAAATAACCCAAATTTCTATAAATCCACAAAAAAACATAGGTAAAAAACACCACTACTCTTCAAATTAAATTCCATATTATTATATTATATTTAGGCATATATTATTCCAAATATAGTGAACTTCTTCCAAAATAACATTTATCACTTAATCCCAAAATTATTTTCCTATACTAAGGATATCCATTTGATAATACATAAGATCCAAAATCAACATATTATTGATCAATGAAATAATTTAACTAAAAATAATTAGTCACACTAACCAGGGACTTTACGTAGTCCAGTGGTAGGCGATAAATCTCAATCGCACTATGGTCTTGGGTTTGATTCCCAAATCTTTTTCTGATGTGACGGGTTGTCACATGGTCTGTGTGTTTTCCTTTTTAAAAAACTATATAATTTTATAATATTCAAAAAAAATGAGATAAATTCCTAAAAGTAACTATAACATAATTTCATCACAAATGTTATCTCATACCTCGCATTTTCATCCCGGAATTTAATTACTTGCAATTGCCAGAAACTCAATGCTCATATAAAACCATATGGTTATTTATAACTATATCCACAAGAGAAATGACAATTCTTCCTCAAATATCATTTTCACAAGACAAACTAAAGGGTTACAAATATAAGAGAAATGTATTACAATGTAATCCCATAATGAAAGAGCCCTAGTACTTCTTAATCATTTTTTATCCATTTATTTCCACATAGATTCGTCCATGACCAAGAAGATATCCAATAGAATAGAGCATTCACTTGGGTAATGGCCAGGTCCCCTACATTTACAGAAAATAAATCTAAATGGATTCTTGGAACCATTTTAATTTTCTTCCATAGAACTCTTCATTTTTCATAGGCAATTATTTACTTTATGTATTTCATTCCCACACATAAACCATTTCTTAGTTCCATTAATAAACCATCCTAGGTGTCCCCTTACACATTTCATGAATGTTGGAAAATGTGATTTCTTTTCTCCATGGTCTTCAATGCTGGAGCTCTTATCACTCACCACTTTTCTCTTCTTTGTTGATTCTAGGAGTTAGTTAATATATATTTTTTGACCATATTTTTGGAAAACTGATTTGTCATGAACATGATATCATTTACAGCTATCAATATTCAATTTCGTTGCTCATTTCCACCACTATGCCCACCTTGTACATCATCTTCAATATTACTGTGACTGCCTTGGAATCCAGCCATTGACTAACACAAGAAATCCAAGTGTGAGTCATAAAATCATTAGAGAATATCATAACACCGTAATTTTAATCAAAAAAACCTTGGGATTAACCAAGGATATTTTTTCTCATATTATATTAAAATCATTCAAATCAGTTTGTAAAGAAAATGTGAATAATCCTAAGCATTTACCCAGGGAGTGTCGTAACCAAGAGTACAGCAAAGCCCATTGTCGTGTACCGGGATACACCAGGTCAAGATCAAAACTCCTTGTTGATGTTTTCACTCCTAGGTACATCTGTTCTAGAGCCACCTCTACCTACTCGTATCCAAACTAGTATGCATTTCTTGGAAAATACACAAAATATCTATTTTACCAAAATTATAAGAAGTTCTTCTATACTAATCCTCAATGTCTATCGGAGGGTAATTTGATCTAATCATACTTTTTCTAAATATTGTTTCCATCGTTTATACTAAACGTCCATTGAAACCAACAGTAACGCCCCGACCCCAGAATCCAGCTGTCGATGAATTATTTTCATAAATTTTCATGATTACAAGGAATCAATTCCAGAACGACTAATTAGTTCAGCAGTGTTGGAAACAAGATACATACTTAAGTTCAACATTACAACATGAAAAGAAAAACAACACTAATTTATTCCATTAGAAACATCCATGATTCAAAGATTATTACTACAAGTCACTCATAACTAGAATCCTCATATCTTGGGAAAATGAAACATGAGAAAGGGGTGATATCATATGCTCAGTAAGAGTATTAAATACAGTGGAATATAACATAAACATTTGGCATGGTAAATAATTAAAGACACATTCTTTATCAAATAATAAACATGAGAACTTTATGAAAGGTATATGGGATGAGTAAATAATTCCATAATAAAACAAAGTCATGGGTATTATAAAATTTGAATAACCACATGAAATATCAATAACTAATATCCTAATGATGGAATGCCTAATGATAAAAATTCTAAAACATTCTATCAAGGCCTCATCCAAGATGTCTTAAAATTATTAAGGCCTCAGCCAAACCATATATTAATAATTGGGAAAGGCCTCGGAAAATTCCACATCTAACTGTCTCATGAGAACAACTGATGCATCTAGGAGCTATAGCAGGATCCACCTGTCACTTCCTAAGTCCAATGCATTCCTCATATGAAATTTTTGAAACATAACATAAACATTTTTATTAAAACTAGCATAGTAAATGTCAATACATTATCCACAACCATGAACGGTATAAATGTAGCACATCCACAGTCAAACATAACTCATTCAATACAATATGGAAGATTGTATTGTTATATATTATGATCAATCGATAATAATGATGGATATTGAAATAGATGAAAATATTCATCAAATATATTTGAGAGAAATATTCCTCTTTTTCTTGAAAACAATTAAAAGTCAAACTATTTGTCAAATAGACGTTTTAAAATAAATTTTTTAAACAAAGAGTCCGATAACACATTGAATCTTTTTAAATGAATTTTAATTTTAAAACATTAATGTCCATATTAATAAATCATTTAATCCATTTTTAAAACATGGACATTTATGAGAAAGATTTATAAGAATAAATTTTTAAAAGATTTAAAATTTTATTTTAGTTATAGTTCCTAACAAAATGATAGATGCATGAATTCGAATAATTTTGGTAATAAAAACATTATAATATCATTAGAATAAATATATTCATGATATACTATGTCAAAGGATAGTATATTCACCATATAATAGTGAATTGGCATATAACAACAAACAAGGCTCAATTGAATTTAAATTTAGATGATATCTCTTATAAAAGGCATATCATTAAGTAAAGGATAAATCAATGACATAATTATATGTGAATAATATAAAACACTCAATAAGATTGGATATTCAGTGTAAATCAATCATAAGACATTATCACATATTCATATAAAATAAAACCAATGAATTGGATGTTTTACTCAATGAAATGAGATTGAGTTAGAATTACTCTTATCAGGATCATATCGATGACTTGATAATTTATCAATGGAGTGATTATGTGTATCTAAATTATATCCATGTAAAGGGTAGTGGAAATTACTACTCAAATAATAAATTGTTTTTCCTCAAATAATCAAGGAGTAAAATAATCAATGAATTGTGCTTAAATCCCCCGAAGTGGAAATTGAAATTTGAAATTCCCTTACCGATTTGGTATCTTATGAAAGATAAAAACCATGATAGAAGGATACACAATGAAGATGTAAATAACTATAGATTAAATTATATTACAATTATAATACAATAATGGACAGTACATACTTCACACAAATGGAAATAATGGCCAATATAGCATGAATCTCATTGGAATAAAAATTGATATGAAAAACACTTCTTTCATTGTAATCAACAGAGTCGTATGACCAAAAGTTAATATCCAAAAAATTAATAACAGAAAACCATTAATATAGAAAAAATAGTTTAAAAAATATATCATATGGCAGTACACAATACACCACATCAAATAAATAAGTGGCGAACAATTGAAATCTCACAGAATTAAAAGTGAGATAAGAAACCCTTACCTCAAGTCTGACTTGTCTTGTATGTTCCTTGTTCATCCAGAATAATAAAATTAAGAAAATTTCTACTTTATTAAATATATTTTAATTTATATTATTACTTTTATATCACTTAATACAATTATAAAACAATTAGTTAATTATTTGAGTTCATATTGGATATTTTATCGATGTTTGGAAATTGAGTCAAAAATGAACTTCTTATAATTACAATTTTTCCATGTGGTCAAAAGCCCATTATCTCTAAAATGATATACATGATTTAAATATAATATATATATTATATATCCAGTATATATTTTTATTTATAATATTACATAACATTTGGAGATGAGATATGAAATACACTGTTCATGGAGACGGTATGTCGTATGTATGCATGAACACAACATTCATTTCTATTTTGTATTTTAGTGGAATTAAAACATAATGATAAATAGGTATATTATAATTCGTGTATAATATCACATAAAATATCATTATCTTAAAAAATTATACATCCCACACAAGTCGTTAACGAGTCATATCACTTTGAGGGGGCGGTAGTCCGCACGCCCTCAAATGAAATTATCGCGTTTTACCCATAATGAAAACCATAATGGTATGATATAAAATGAGAATACAGAATAAAAAAGAAAAAATAAACATAATATATATCATATATGAATATATTTCCATCTTAATCTCCACCATGATAGGTTGTATGAGATAATCGAACAATCATCGTTTCGTGAGATGTTAGATTTCCAACCGCAGAAACAGTATGTACTTCACCCATTAGACGGAGGTTTGTGAAAGTGTAGTTCGAATATTTCTCAAAAAAAATTTGGTATATTGATTATACTGGTTTTATTATATAAGAATTAATAAAAATAGTTTGGGGGGGGAGTGGAGAGATAAAATAAAAAAAATAAAACAATATAATTGATGGGAAACAGTTGCCTTTAATTTGGGTAACTTCCTTTGCATTGAACCAAAAGGACTTATTGAAGTGACTTCTTCCTAGGGTAAGGCTTCATAGTGTAAT
This sequence comes from Viscum album, assembly GCA_963277665.1. NCBI lineage: Eukaryota > Viridiplantae > Streptophyta > Magnoliopsida > Santalales > Viscaceae > Viscum > Viscum album. The sequence goes on from OY728141.1 coordinate 523,021,514, forward strand.
ATAGGGATCATGGGAGCTTATATGGGCAGGTGTTTCACGTTCCAATGGGCTTTATAGGTGTATGGAATGGGTTATAAGTGGTGTCCTTTTATAAGGGGGAGGAGGGGCTCTTTAAGAATGTGTGAAAATATTAATTTATTATATAGTGATATTTTGTTTCTAAAGGTAAAAAAATTATTTAATAATAGGATAAGATGATTCATGGTCGAAATAAAATCTTCCAATAATAATTGGATAGGTTTTAGATATTAATTTAATATTAATAATCTTATTTATTTAAATAATTTATTAATGTGGTAAATACTGCATCGTTATTGTGTCATAAATAATGAATTTATTTGATGTATAAAAATAATAAATATATAAAATATTATTTGAAATATTATTTTCTTTACAATGAATATTAATAGTAAAAGTATGACTTATATAACCCCATATAAAAATACATTTACTGAATGATATTTGTTTATATAATTTTTTCCTTTACTTTAAATTAATTAAAAGAAAGTTTCATTATCAATTATAAGTGGTTCCATGGTGTCCCAAAATCGACTCAAAGAATCCCATGGTCGTCAATAACTCATCCAATATTGAAATAACAAGTGTTAAGTTCGTGTTTTATTATTATAATATTCTTTTTTCCTTGAATTACCATATTTACCTTTTACCGTGGTAAATAAAAGCCAAAAGTTACTATTCACCAAAAATTATTTTAATCTTATTGAACCAAATTTAACTTATTAATAACAACCATGTATCTAGGATCTTCTAAATTCAATTCTCAAAAGTGGTAAATTTTCATTTAAATGAAAAATTCATATTTTTAACTACTTCTTAGTGGTTTCACTATTCATAAAAAATAATGTTTTTTAGAAAAATATAAAAAATTCAGCCTAAGCTGTATTTGATACTCCAAATATAAAAATGATGTCTATTTTAACAAATTAAAAACATAGAAGTTGTATTAATTAATTAAAATTTAATTCCTGTTTGCAAAACAAATAGCGTGTTTTAAAGAAACAATAACTATCAATAGATTGACACTCCTTTATGTATAATTTCAAAATGAAATTAATTCTAATTAACAAAATTGGATTAAAGGGTAAAAATATAATCAAATTACACTTCAATACTAATTTAAAGTATAATCTATCCTTATAAATAAATCAGATTAAATGGAAGATTTGAATTAAAATACAGTATTTATTACAATTCATAAAAAATGAATATTCTTAGAAAAATAAAAAAATTTCATCCAAAGAATATTTTGAATTCCCGATTATTAAAAAGAATTTTATTTTGTCAAATTGAATATGTAAAAGGGTCATATATTGGATTTAAAATGGGTTCTCCATTATAATGTGGTGATATTTAATTTTTTGGGAAAATAAATTTTTTATCTAAAAAATTAAATTTGTACATATAATATGTCTAAAAAGCACATAATATATAAGTTAAAATAATATGGACTATATAAAATTCAAAATCAAGTCAATACAATTCATTACCGCTTTTGAATGGTTAGTTTGGTATGTCGTGGTGCACTCGAACTCGATGATACGTGTAGCGCAAGCTATTGAATTTAATGAAAATAACTTACTTTGAAATCTTGGGGTGTTACATTCCTTCATTTACATGATAGAATTTGAAATCCCTAATAGGATATCTCTACTTATTCCCCTTTACATGGATCCCATGTAGGATACATTAGCCAACTTATACTATTATTGGGGTTCCCATGTAGGATGCCTCTTCCTATGAATCATTCCAAGGACCCCATGTAGTATTCCTCCACATACATTTTATTAAGGGTACCATATATTATTTCTCCTTTCACATTCACTGCTAAGCATCCTGAGTAGGATTCCATTTGTAATATGTATACCACAAGGATCCGAATTAGGAATCCTCTCCATTGCTTTTAGATGAGGGACCAAGTGTGGTCCATAATGCTTGATCATCAATGAGCTAGTACATTGGGTTTTGTGGGGAGTATCTCATTTGAAATTCCATGGATGGCTCATATATTTTATTTATCTTATGATAATGATATTTAAATTATCAAAAGTAGTATTTAAATTATATTCCCTTATTTATAAATTTAAATCATAAAAAATTATTTCTCCATGAATTGTTTCTATGGGAATATGTGTATTTATATTAAAATTAACATTTCCAACATTTAGAAATTTTATTAGATAATATTATTTTTAAATTTGGAAATAGAATAATCTAATTAGGTAAAAATTTAAATCTTATTCATTGAAAACCCTGTATATTGTATACTCATTAATTTATGACTTTTTATAAAAATATAGACATAATACAATCAAAATGATCAAAAGTCCTAGTTTCCTGGTGTAATTAAATAAATTAATATCTATTAATGATATAATATAATTACATCAAGATAATATAAGAATGTCAAAACAATATAAAACTTTTTTTGATAAGTATATGATAATGTCAACCATCCAAACATCATAAAAAAGTTTTTAAGATAACTCATCATGTACCATAAAAGGTATATCATTAGATAAAAAACATTAACCAATAAATTTTATTGATAAATAATAATAATACCACCCGTCACATTCTTATCATATACACAACTAGAGTTTTTACTTTTGGAGGCGGGAGACCTGTATCAGCAGCCATTTGGTGGCCGCTAATGCTATCAATAGCGACCGCCAAATGGAGTCCAGTGCATAAAAGAACTTGTTTTACGCCTTTTCCCCTCCTGACCCCCCCAATTACCCTCCCCCAACCCCGCAACCCTGACCCCAGAAACCCCGCCCCGGTGACCCCTCCCTGACCACGCGACCCCAACCCCGACGACCATCCCCGACCCCGCGACCCCGACCCAGGTGACCCCGCCCCCGACGACCCCGCCCCCAGAGACCCCACCCCCGGAGACCCCTGAGACCCCAACCCATGGCGATCCCCTGCAAGCCCCGGCGACACCTGGATAACCCTAACGACCTGACCCCCAGTGACCCAAACCCCCAGCAACCCCCAACGACCCCGACCCCTCGCTGCACCACCAACAACCGCAGCGACCCCCTGCGCCACCTGCAACCACAGACTGCGCCACCCACGACCCCAATAGCCTGCGCTGCACCTTCGGACAGTCCTACCCACTTCATCACTTCCTGGCCCCGCTGCATCCCTCCGACGAGTCCTCATGTCCTTCCTGCATCGAAACCTTCCGGTTGATTGGCCACCGCCTTGTAGAACCCTCCCACGCTTCGTCCTTCAGTTCCAACACATTCGATTTCGGCTGTCGAACATCTATCGTCAAGTCGTTGCGCCGTCATGAATCTGCAATCGAGTCTCACCCCATTCCCGTGGTTGAGTCCTCTTCAGGTAATGTTTTTTATCCTTCAAATTTGGATTTGAAGTCATTTGTTTTTAAATTTAATGATATGTGTTTATTTAGAATTTAAATAAGATATTTCACTTTTGATTTCTATTAAATACAAATAAGGATACAAGCTGGATTGATTTGCAAGATAGGTTTTCAGCTATATATTTTGAGGGGATTAAGCAATTTATGGATTTCACCAACATATTTACAAGCGATATGATTAGTTTTCCATGCCGATAATGTGAAAATATATATCTCTTCAAACGAGATAGTGATAGAGAAAAAAAAATTTTGAATGGGTTTTTGAAAAACTATAAGACATGGACACGTCATGGAGAAGATTCTGTTTCATTTCATCACTCGGAAAGTATTCATATGAATGTTGATACGAGAAAAGTTGATCTGTTGAACATAATTACCAATGATATGATCCGCCAGTTTCAACCTGAATATATTAAAGTCATAAATGATGACGTTGGATCGAGTAATACGCATTCTTCTGTAGATGGAGAATAATTTAAATTCTTTGAAATTATTGATGATGCGCTTACTGAATTATATCCTAGATACACTAAAATTAGTAAACTATCATTCATCATTGAATTGTTACACCTAATGTCTTTGAACCAGTGGTTAGACACCTCATTCGACATGTTGTTGGTATTGTTGAAGAAAGTACTCCCTGCTAGAGTGAAGATTCCGGAGTCATTCTATCAAGCTCGGATGTTGACTGGTGATCTTGGATTTACATATGATAAAATTGATTCATGTCGCAATAATTGTATGTTTTTCAGAAAAGAGAATTCACAATTAAATATTTTTATTGTTTTCTATACATCCAGGTGGAAGACAAATGAGATTAATCAAGGTAGTCAGATTCTTCCTGGGGGAGTCTTGAATCAAGGGAAACAAGTTTCCACCAAATAGATGTTTTACTTCCCACTAAAACCAAGACTAAAGAGATTATTAATGTCAACTAAAATTGCTAAATTGATGACTTGGAATTTAGGGAGAAATAAAAAGGTTGATAAATTAACTCACCCAGTAGATTCTTTGGCATGGAAAGAGTTTGATCAAAGACACCCCGACTTTTCCCGAGATGATCTTAATATTCAACCGGGTTTGGAAGAGGATGGTTATGACTCATTTAGGACCATGGCCAGTGCGACACATATTATGTGGCTAGTGGTGTTGGTTCCATAAAAAATTCCCCAATTGGTATGTATAAAGAAACCTTTTTTGTTTCTGGCAATTCTAATTGATGGACCGAGAGGACATGGAGATAAAATCGTTGTTTACATGAAACGTTTGATTGATGAGCTGCAAGAATTTTGTGACAATGGAGTAATAAAATTTGACTCTGAAGCTAATGATATTTTTAGACTTTTTGCCACTTTGTTATGGACAATTAAGGATTTCCCAGCCTATTCTGACTTATCAGGTTGGAGTACAAAAGGGGAATTTTCTTTCTATATTTGTAATAAGAGTATGAAATCTATATGGCTTAAGAACTGTAGAAAGTGGGCATATCTTGGTCACAAGATCATTCTTCCTCCATTGCATAGGTTCAGAAAAGATCGTGTATCATATTATGGGAATATAGAGTATGAACCATCACCACAAATATTGTTTGGGTTAAAATTAGTGCACAACTTGATCAAGAAAACATCCATAAAATGTATGATTTTCAAGATTTGTTGGCTCTTGAATTTCCTTGTATTCCTGCTGCAAATAGACAGCATAGTCATAATTGGAAAAAACATAGTATTTTTTTAATTACCTTATTGGAAATATAATATTTTAAGACAAAATTTGGATGTGATTCATATTGAAAAAAAATTATGTGATAATATACTATGCACCATTTTAGTCGTCATGGGGAAATCAAAGGATAATTCTAATGCTCGACATGATTTACAAGAAATGGGATTGATAAAACCATTACATTTACAAACGAGTGAATAAAATCATGCATACATTCCTGATGCACAGTACACAATGAGTAAAAAAGAGAAACAAACATTTCTATCAATTTTGATGACTGTTAAGGTGCCAGATGGTTATTGCTCTAATTTTTCCAAGCGTGTGAATATGTAGAGCATGACATTAAAGCGGTTAAAAATTCACGATAATCATATTATGCTTCAATAGTTAATTCCTATAGAAATTTGTGATTTCTTACCTACCCAGGATATTGAGTTGTTGATTAATGTTTCTAATTTTTTCAGACATCTCTGTTCAAGGAATCATCGCATGAGTGATTTGAAAAATCTGCATGATAAGATTATACTTACACTATGTAACCTTGAAAAACTATATCCAAATTCTTTTTTTTGATTTCATGGTTCACTTGACCATTCATTTAACTGGTGAATTCAATACTGGCGGTCCCGTACAATTCAGGTGGATGTATCCAACAGAGCGATACTTAAATAAATTGAAACGATATGTGTGCAACAAAGCTCGTCCGGAAGCCTCAATTTCCAATGGATATTTAATTGATTAGTGTAATAATTTTTGTGCTTCATATATTTATGAGGATGAAACAAATATAGATAAACCCTCCCAGAATGATGAGGGTCCAATTGGAGAAGGAATAACGTTTGTTATGCGGAACGATGAGTGGGTTCAAGGTCATCGATATGTGTTGGGCGCGCTTCCGAAATGTGCGTGGGGTGGTCCAAACTAGCCGAACGATGTTGGATGAAAAAAAACAGGTGAGTTAATTGTGTAGTGTATGGGCAACGACATGCCAGTCGGAGGTGTCGTGTGACCGCGCTGACCGAGAACGCACTTCTGGTGCCATAAAAGGCCAAAACGGGACTCTAACGGTAAAATTAAGATCATACGACATCTTATTGACCAGAAATCAAAGGGGAAACAATGTATTTATTATTCTTGACGTGTACGAGGAGATAGCAGGTCAATCGGACTTGCGGTTTGCGCACAACGGCTAAATATGCGATTTTTAAGTGTCGGGCATGCTTCTGAAACTCGCGTGGGGTGGTCCAAACCGGAAGAAAGACATCGGATTGGCATGAAATTGGAAGAAAAACAATGGGTGAGTGAATTGTGAAGTGGTCGGGCAGGCGACACACTAATCGGAGGTGTCGTGTGCCTGGAAAGACTGAGAACGCACTTCTGGTGCCATAAAAGGCCAAAACCGGCCTCTAACCGTCAAATTCAGAGTGTACGACATCGTATTGACATGAAATAATGGGGGAAATAATTTAATTATTATTCGTGACGAGTATGACGAGACAACACATCAATCGTACGTGCGGTTTGTGCGCAATGGCCGAATATGCGCTTTTTAAGTGTTGGGCGCGCTTCTGAAACGCACGTGGGGTGGTCCAAACCATCTGAAAAATGTCGGATTGGCCTAAAATCGAACAAAAAAAACAGGAGAGTGAATTGTGATGTGGTTGGGTAGACGGTATGACAATCGGAGGTGTCGTGTGCCAGCGCTGACCAAGAACGGATTTCAGGTGCCATAAAAGGCCAAAACATCCCTCCAACGGTCAAATTCATAGCGCATGACATCATATTGACCTGAAATCATAGGGGAACAATGTAATTATTATTCTTGACATGTACGAGGAGACAGAATGTCAATTGGACATGTGGTTTGCACGCAACATCTCAATATGCACTTTTTAAGTGTTGTGCGCGCTTCCGAAATGCATGTGGGGTGGTCCAAACTGGTCCAACGACATTGGATTGGCCTGAAATTGGTCGAAAAGAACGTGTCAGTGAATTTTGAGTTGGTCGGGTAGACGTCATGCCAATCGGAGGTGTGATGTGCCCGCGGTGACCGAGAACACACTTCTGGTGTCACAAACGGCCAAAATGGGCCTCTAACGGTCAAGGTCAGAGCTTAAGACATCGTATTGACCTGAAATCACAGGGTGACAATGTAATTATTATTATTGATATGTACGATGAGACAAAACGTCATTCAGACATGTGGGTTGCGTCCAATGGCTCAATATAAAAATTTTAAGTGTTGGGTGCGCTTCCGAAACGCGCGTGGGGTGGTCCAAATCGGCCGAACGATTTCGGATTGTCCTAAAGTCGGAAAACAAAGACGAGTGAGTGAATTGGGAAGTGGTCGAGTAGATAACATGCCAATCAGAGGTTCTATGTGCACGCGCTGACTGAGAACGCTCTTCAGGTGCCATAAAAGGCCAAAATGGGCATCTAACTGTCAAATTCAGAACGTACGACATCAGATTGACCTGAAATCATAGGGAAAACAATTTAATTATTATTATTGACATGTAAGATGAGACAGAACATCAATCGGATGTGCAACTTGCGCGCAACAGCTCAATATGCGCTTTTTAAGAGTTGGGCGCGCTTCCGAAACGTGCGTGGGGTGGTCCAAACCAGCCGAACGACGTCGGATTGTCCTGAAATAGGACGACAACAAAGGTTGAGTGAATTTCAAAGTGGTCGGGTAGACAACATGCCAATCGGAGGTGTTGTGTGCCTGCGTTGACCGAGAACGCACTTCAGGTGCCATAAAAGGCCAAAACGGGCCTCCAACGGTCAAATTCACAGCATACGACATCAGATTGACTAGAAATCATAGGGGAACAATGTAATTATTATTATTGATGTGTACGAGGAGACAAAACATAAATCATACATGCGGTTTGCACGCAACGGCTCAATATGCGCTTTTTAAGTGTTGGGCGTGCTTCCGAAACGCACGTGGGGTGGTCCAAACGGGCTGAATGACGTTGTATTGTACTGAAATCGGATGAAAACCACAAGTGAGTGAATTATTAAGTGGCCGGGCAGACGGAATGCCAATCAGAGGTGTTGTGTGCCCGCGGTGACTGAGAATGCATTTCTGGTCCCAAAACGACCAAAACGAGAATCTAATGATAAAGGTCAGAGCGTACGACATCAAATTGACCTTAAATCACATGGGAATAAGATAATAATTATTCTGGAAATGTAAGAGGAGACGTAACGTCAATTGGAAGTTTGGTTTGCGTGCGACAGCTCCATATGCGCTTTTTATGTGTCAGGTGTGCTTTAGAAACGCGCGTGGGGTGGTCCAAACCGGCGGAACATTGTTAGATTGGCCTGAAATCAGAAGACAACAATGGGTGAGTGAATTTTGAAGTGGTCGGGCAGACTGAATGCCAATCAGATGTGCCGTGTGCAAGTGCTGACCGAGAATGCACTTCAGCTGCCATAAAAGGCCAAAATGGGCCTCTAACGGTCAAATTTAAGGTGTACGACATCGGATAGACCTGAAATCAAAGGGACAACAATGTAATTTTTATTCTTGACCTGTACGAGGAGACGATACCTCAATCAGACATTAAGTTTTCATGCACCGACTCAATATGGGATTTTTATGTGTTGGGTGTGCTTCCGAAACGCGCGTGGGGTGGTCCAAACCGGCCGAACGACATCATATTGGCATGAAATCTGATGACAACAATGAGTGAGTGAATTGTGAAGTGGTCGGGCAGACGACATGCCAATCGGAGGTGTCGTGTGCCCGCGGTGACCGAGAACGCACTTCTTGTGCCATAAACGGTCAAAATGGGCCTCTAACGGTCAATGGTAGGGCATAGACATCGTATTGACCTAAAATCACACGGGAACAATGTAATTTGATCCGTAGAATTAACGATATAAAAATTTTAAAACAATAATCGAAATTATGAATATATTTTAAAAATCCTATACTTTCGATTTGTTATAGTAATTTTCAATTGAAATATGTTAATTTGTTTCAATTATTTGTTTATAGGTTTTATTTGGTACTAATTTTATAATTAAATTTTGATATGTAGTTATATTTTATGAGGGTAGTAGAGAATGGATGATGATGATGAGTTTTATGTGGTATTCATAGAATTTTAGATATTTTTTTTAAAAAAAAATTAAAAGCTAAGGTAGCCGCCATTTGGCGGCCACGGTAGCATGTGATCGGGTCACATATAGAGTCCTCCCAATGATGGCTGCTATTGGTCAGCCCTACAGCGGCCCCCAAATGGAGGCCGATGTTCGTGATACCTTCTGGCCTTCAGCGTCCGCCAAATGGCGGTCGCTGATAGCACCAGTGATAGACCAAAAGCGTCAACTATTTGGGGGATGCTAGGAAGCTGCTATAGACCTTTAGTGACAGATTTTGGTGGCCATTAAAAGTCATGTTTGTACTAGTGATACATTAATTTTAGTGCCACATAGATCATACAGCACAATATTATATATCCCCACATTTAACCCCATTATTATTGAGTTTGGATTTAATACCTGGATGCCCCAAATCAATTAATTATAGATGAATATAGGGGGACATCATGAATTTATATTCGGATGGATATACCCAACATAATATTTTATCTTCATAAAAATCACATATTTTTTTCAGATGCATAACGTGTGAACAATAATGTTCGAGGAAGGCTTTATGACATTGGGTGGTGGTATTTCATTACATTGTAATCATAATGATATTAAAGGTATATGTAAAAAACACATTAAAACATTAATAGTTTAAAAGAAAAAGGCTATTTAAATGAAAAATACATGAAATAAGAAGATATAGGAGAAGATCCCTTACCCAGAGAAGTTGCTTCTAAAAGCATGGGAGGATATTCTTATGAAATTGGTAACACAGTCATAGATTTATACAGAAGTAATGGGAGATTAATTTCATGATAAATTGGTTTTGAGTAAAGAGGATTCAGAGGTTGGGTGGGTATTAATAAGAAAATATAGCGAAATTCTTTATTAATATATATATATAGGTATTGGACTCTATATAATAAACTAATTGGAAAAACACATTACCATGGTCTATTAACATGTTTTCTATCAAATAAAAGTGGTATTAAATATTTTATAATTCTAAATACTATAATATTAAAATAACACCATCCATGATGTGGATCTGGGTCATGTTTACAAAGAACTAATTTAGAAACCATAATAATTATTTTGGCTCTGGAAGATTTAGTAATGATATATAAAATTAGTCAAATAACTCAAAAACCAATTTAATATAAAGAATACATATTTATTTGTTCATGTATTCCTCTTATTGAATTTAATAAAACAATTTTATTCATTAATGATAGATGTCATAATACCATTCTACGGTTATATGATATTTAATTTTCACAAAATAATTTTATTATCTCAAAAAAGTAAGAATTTATTCCCATTATATAATTTAAATATGATGTTTAAAAAAATATTTTATGAAAATAATTCTCCAAATATTAAAATTTAAACATTAAAAATAATTATTTATTGGGAAATAATACTTTTAATAACATTAACAAAATTCTGATCCATATAAAATTTATATTGAAATTCATTTTATTATTTGATCATTTAAATTTAAGTAAATATTATTTAATAATAATGATTGTAGTAAAATGAAATTTATTTTAAAATTTTATGATTTTATTAAAATAGATATTCAATTGAAACTATATATTACTTAAAAAAATAATTTTAATTCTTCTTATCAATATCATATTTTCATCACTCTTTCTGTAACCATTTATAATATATTAATAAATTGAGATAATTATAATCCTTATTTTCCTTAAAAGAAAATATAAAAAATTATGCCTATATTCTCTAGATAAATAACCCGTTATTACACCCGCGTATGACCTATTGGTTAGGTGTATGATTGTTTTTCTTTCATAGGGTGGTTTATAAAACATAGTTTCGGCCATGATCTTGATAAGATTGAAATTATCCTATATATGGTTTCACACATGTTTCAATTTCTATATCTTAGCTTGGATATGGTTGTGCTCGATGCCTTATAATTCCACCTCCCATAAAGGGTCTGATAAATTCTATTCAATTGGAATAATCTTATTGGTCTATGCCATCACTTCGTCCATCTATTCCAATTTGACTTCTTAAAACATATAATATATACTAATTTGAATGGTCATTTTATAATGGATATATTATCAATGATTATGATTAATAATGGTCATTTAAATCCCACATGCTATATTTTATAATACACTCAAATAACCAATGTTTTTTATAATTACATTTCATAATATGTAATTTATTTTTACAAGAACAAATAGATTCATTTATGAATGTTTGGTCTGTTACATTCCCCCTCCCCCACTAATAAATTTCACACTTTAAATTTAATATCATAAACTAAAAATGACAAGGGTTCATAAATTTCTTTGCCTCTTATAGTTCCACTATTACCACATCAAACTTGTTGTTTCATGGTATTACATCAACCAGTTGAGTTATATTTTTATATATTACTTTTTTTCTTCGAATTAAGATTATCACCAACTGCTCTTCACACGAATAATCATAATCTAAAGGTAAAAACTACGTATTTTGTACTATTGTTGTGTTTGGTATGTACTTCATAATGAGGGATACATGGAACACAACCTATACATGATATTGGTTAGGTGTGATTGCTAGTATATAGGTATAACACTCATGTGATCAGTTCCCATAACATTCACCTCCCTATATTCATCCCATCATGTTGGAGTTCAGGACCTGATCACTATCATTTCCAGATCCAATAAAACGCCCCATTTAGAAATCACATGGAAAAGAAAACATACTTCATGTATCAAAAGTCACACTGACAATTTGGCATACAACTGATGATCCCTCAAGAACCCCAGCACTTTCACCAAGTGCTACTCATGATCCACCATTTTTTGAATACAACAGAATATTATCTACAAACAACACCAAAAATGAATAAATATTATCTCTAAAATATCTGATTCATCAATTTCGTGAACATCGCAAGCGCATTAATTACACCAAATGGCATAACCACATATTCAAAATTGTTATATATAAATGAATTGATTCTGTGGAAAACAAAAATTCCAAATGATGTTTGAATTTGTATAATAATTTGAAACTAGTAGAGTTGATGAAAGTGTTATAGAAATATTTTGAGAAATATGGATTAAATTAAAATGATTCAAATATATGATTGGGTTTTTATGGAAATTTAATGAAATGTTTAAAAACTCATGTTATTTTTTTCAAATTTATTTATCATATTTATACAAAAAAACTATGAAATTGATTTCTAAAAAAATTATTCATTTGAAATTATATTAATTTCCCATTACTGATTGATTAATTGAGCATATTCAGGACTGGGTAGTGAGTGCCTTATTTGTGAAAATCATTCTAGCATACTTACTACCTTGTAATGTATTAATGATGAAATTTTTAAAAACCCCATATATCCACATATAATATAAATGAATGGTTGTATATGATTCATTTTAATCATGATGTAGATGGATGTGTGTGAACATACATTCCATGATCATTGATAATAGAATTGTGAGATACCATAAATATAAAATAGAGTACTGCATTGAATATGATTGTGGTTCTTGTTTTGATTGTATTTATTATATATTCCATTTATTTTAGCACATCATTCATCATTCCAGTTAATTTCTAAAAACTATTTAATATAAAATCATTATTTAATCCATGTTTGGAATAATATTCATCATTCGAAAAGAATAATTTTTTATTTTAAACATGAAATTATATTTCATGCCAATACTTATTTTATTTAAGATGAACTCATAACTTGATTTATCATTTCGGAATCTATTATGGAAGAATTTATGAGTCCTTTATAGGATTTATAGCTCACACCATACCTTTTTATTTTGTCATTTAGAGAATTTTTTAATCTAGGTCCTTACAAAAGAAAAGGTCCTCTTATAAGTGGTCGATGTTATTGATCTATTAGACTTGGGTAATTTTTTCATTTGGAATATTTCAGTTTTATATTTTTAGTGGTTGAGTACTTTCATGTTGTTCTACATTGTGCTCTATTATTACTATTCAATTTTTGATACTTCCTTCTTCTGGTATGTTGAGAATTCTCTCTTATATATTTTATCTTCTGAATTTTTTTTTGGTAATTCTTTACCTCTATTATATTTTATTATCCCATGATATAGTCTCCAACCCATTAAGATATATAACACCATTTGGGATAATTCAGAGTTAGCTCAGTTATCAAGATTCGAGGGTTTCCAGATAGGATCTTGTCGATCCATCATAATCTTAATTTTTTCACAGTTGTTCATTTTAGTATTCCATTATTTTCCTAACATAAAATACTTTTGTGTTATTATGAGACAATTTCCTAGGTGTGTCTTCACTAATTTATTTCATGAAGAAAATCAAGACGTCCTTCCTCAATGTTCTCCACCGCTCGATCTCTTTAAAACTACACATTTTCTCATCATTCATTAGTTTGAGGGTCAATTATTGTAAATGTTATTGATCATCTTTTATGAAAAATTAATATGAATGACAATAAAAACATTAAATTCAAAAATCATCACATTTCATGGCCCATATTCACCTCATAATCATTCATATACAATTCCAACATGATTCCCATAGGTTCCATCCACTAAATAAACCTAAATATAATAGTTTAATCCATAATAATTTTATTTGGTAAATAATATAATCATTTATATGTTTTCTATATCATGATTCATTCATTACAATTCAATAAACATTTAGTTTACCCTATGTCATTCATTTTCATCATCAATTAAAATTATTTATAATGGTTGGTAAATAATTATTTGATTATCCAATACATATCCATATGGAGTTTCAAACTAGGTGTTCATTTATGCCAATTTTTGTATTCCTGGTAATGATCAAGTCACTCTTGAATCCCATTTTTCAAATTTATTACCACTATTTCCATCTATTCTAGAACCAAGTCCACTTAATTACCATTTCAAATACATATTTCATGAGAAACCACATAATCTTGGCCTCAACAAAACACTAGGAGGGTTTTCATTATTTATCTTCAACTTCAATCATTGTATTAGGTTCCCATATCTATGTTTTTAAAAATATACTAACCAAGGGTTCTACTAAAATTATTCTGATACAAACTGTAGTTAAACCAACTCATGTAACCTGAAGCCTACATTTATTTTATTCCATTGACACCATATATATGTTATCACATCCTAAAAGAAAAATAATTTTTTTAGTAGTGGGAAACATGATAAATACATAATTATAATGTTGTATTTCAAAACTGAAATTAAAAAAATACACTTTTTAGAATATAATTATTCCATTATTAATTATCTTTCTTATCATTGTTGGTTCCCTTAATAGATTCTTCATAATATGAAAAATTATTACGGTGATCAAAAATGTCTAGAAAATGTTATGTACAATGGATGCAGCCACGAATTGATAATCATAATCATCATGTAATGATAAATAACTGAACACACATTCCTTTTAATCAATAACAGGACTATAATAAATTGATAATGCATAAAATACATGGAATGATAAATAATTGCATGAACATACCATTTAATTAATTACAAGATTATTATTATCAGATAAGGAATAATTAATACGATAAGGTAACTAACAAATTACACTTACCATTTAATCAATCAACTAGGAATTAAAATTCATTAAATGATAATATTATTATAACGAAATCGTTGATAATAATAAAAGATTTATTAATGTTATAAATGATTGATAAATAGATGTTATGATATCAGGAATAATCATTAATATACTATAAAGACCATAAAAAAGACGTTTTAAAATTTATGGGTAGTTACCTACTGAAAACCATTAAACTAATGCTTACTAACTACTTCATCTCATGATACTACTAATGCAATGTGGGGATATCTATAACTGCGACATGGAAATAAGATTATATCCATTGTATTTATTACTTATCAAATAATGTACTTATTTTATGATTTAAATTTTTTAATCAATGATTATTTGTAAATTGTAATGAATACAGTCTTATTAATATTTACCCAATCAATCAAATAATATTTAATGTAAAAATTATATGATGAACTAATTTTTATATTTAGAATTTAGAGTATCCATGATAAATAATATAGATATTTTTGGGAAATGTAATGTATAATTATCAATGGAATGTGATTGTTTTAAGGAAATTTTAATCACTACAAAATTGAATATATAAATTTATTTTCAATAATATTCATGGTCAAAATAATCACAGACCAATTAGGGGAAGAATAAGGATGAATCAATTCTACATATCCTGAGTGGATAATATTTTATATAATTTATTATTTATTTATGAATATAAATACAATAAAAGTATTTTAAAAAACATTATAATGGATTTTATCCTTTTAACATTGAATATAAACATTTTTAAAAACAATAAATTTAAAAAAAATAGGAAATTTTTTTTCACTAGAAAATTAAAAATTTTAAAATGAAAAAGATGATTAAATGAAATTATAGTTCATGATTATAGTAAATTCTATCCACACTATATATGTTTGAAGATTATTTATTTCACATTATTGTAAAAAGAATAAAAATCACTTCATTCAATAATAAATAAGTATATTCCAATGATATTTTTTTAAAAAATAAAACATGTGTAAAATTTTATTCAATAAAAATATTGATAATGTTAAATGATTTTTGAAAAAAAATTTAAAAAATACATATGGAGGAAATTTTATTTTTGAATGAATATATAAATGATGTTGGATTTTATGAAAAAAAAAATCTAAATTATTTTTTGTTCCAAATGATGAATTTTTTAAAATGTTATGATAAAAAATGATTAATATCTAGGGAAAAAAATTTAAATTGTTAAATTATGCAAATATAAATTAATATCATTCAATGGATATGAAATTGTAAACACCGATCACTAAAATAATAATTTAAAATAAACCATTTCAATGATAATAACATTAAAATAATAATTAACCCTTTAATTGGTTTTGTTTATCAAAAGTAAATACACATATAAAAGGGGAAATAAAATATTATATAGTCAAAAGTCATTAAAAAATATGATTATAATATTAATGATAAATACGATGGAATATAACATAATAAAAAAAATTGTGTTATAAAATTCCATAACACGTATAAAATATTATCCAAAAATATCATTGAATGAAATAATTCAAAATGTAACATAAAGTACCATTAATTATTATTTAATCATGATATTAAATGTCAAAGGTTCAGTATAAACACCATATAAAATAAATTGGGGACATAACAATATAATATACCCCAATAATGGGAAATATAGACCATATCGATTTCATCATGATTCCACTTTGTCAAATATATTTTAATTTACTAAATAATGGTTATAATAATGTTATTAATTTATTCAAGAACCATATTAATATTTTTAAAATTATATAAAATCCACTAATAATATGTTACCACCCATTTCCTAAATATATTTCAATTTTTTTATTTTTATCAACTATTAATAGATATGTTTTCTCATTCTTGTTTTGTCATTAAATGAATGATTACTTGGGTGTGAATATATATATACGTCATTTAAATAGTAAAATTAATGTTATAAATATTATTTTGTATTATTATATTCAATTTTAATACCAATCATTATGTTTAGACATGGAAAATTAATCACATCGCTTCCAAGATATGGTAGGTCAAAATTACCCATGAGAATCCATGTCACTCCATTTAACGAGTGAATGGGTAAGGATATGGGTGATATGTTATTTTTTTAATTATAAATATCCAGTAATATTTATCAAATATATTCATTAAATTTATTCCAATTACATTACATGAAAATTATAAATGAGAAAAAAATCACTACACTTCGTGTGGTTGTAGTACGTAATCCGCCCGAGCGATTTTATCCTATATCAAATTGAATCAATGATAAGAAGGAATAAGTGAAAATATAATAAAAAAAATTTATAATTATGAAATATATTAGATATATATACAATAAATCCATAATTGTTTAATATTGTGAATTGTTATTGTTGAAAACGAGTTACGTACGATTGTGAGGTGGTGGTCAATCATACATTTGATATGCGCTTTTGATTCCCATTTGGAGGTGGAGGATATGGATAAATATTAATACCTATACATGATACCATATAATTATATGGTATAAACTGGTGTTATTGTATTTTATGTCTTTGGAAAATAATTTATATCGGAAAATGAAGAATCAAAACAAAATAAGTTTGTTGATAAAATTACCTTCTGTTGGGGAAAAATCCTTCGCATATCCTCATGAGAACCTTAGGGATGATATTGTAGAAATAAATAATTTTTTTGAAAGTTTATAAGTGTGTTTTGGGGATGTTATAGTATTTATGGGAATATCTTAAAAGGTTATATGTCTGAATATGTGAATTAAGGGAGTGGCCTTTTATAATGGGGGGGGATAAGACACATATAGAATTGTTGAAACAAGTCAATTAATTCAACAGGTTTATCTTGAACGAATTAAAAAAATCAGTTATCATAGACCATTATAGGTTATAAGGATGAAATATGTCCATCTAATCAGTATTAGTCATGATTGGTGTTTTTCAACCATTATTTTTTAATCTTAATCAGCAGTAAGAACTTCATCACATTATCATTGGTAATTAATTTTCTCTTTTTCACATTTCCTTATGGTAAAAAATTAATTTTTAAATAATATATAATATAAATTATTCTTCATCTAAATTTTGATTCCATTTTATATTTCAATTATAAAATGTGGCATTATCCAATTTAAAATTATACCGATAATTGGGATGAGAACATGAGTTTCCAAGAAGAATGTTGTCATTAGTATAGATGGATTTGAAAGAAAAATTAAATATTTTATTGATTCAAATAATATAATTTGGATTCATAAATATATAATTGAACGTATTTTATTCTTAAAATGATTTAAAATCGAAGGGGTATTTTTAATGCATTAATAAAAAATATATATTTTAATAAAAAATCAGTATCCTTTTAATAATCATCGAAAACAAATTTCATTAAATTCAAAAAATTCACCAGCAAATTATTTTAATATTATAAATTCAAAAAAATATTTTAATTTATAAAAATAAATTTTGTAACATTAGAAAAAATTTATCTTAATTTCAATGTTCATAGTATAACTTACCATTATTTAGAAAAATACATTTTTTCAGAATCATTTATTTTTATTATAAAGGAGCCTTTGTTTATTCAAAATAAATAGATAACCAAAATATTCATAATTTAGTTATAATTAATCATAAACACTAGTTTAATAGTTATGTTTTAACGATATTCTATGTTACAGTTCATTTAATCTAGGTTTTTCATATTCTTAAAGCTATCAAATGGTTTATATTTATTAGAAATGAAGTATATCATAGAGTCTTATGGTGTTACATTATTGTCATTGATCAGTGTTTTGATTCATATACACTATCAAAACCCATATTTTTTATTTTAAAATATCGTGTTGATACACTCCGACCCCAAATGAATTCTTTTACCATTACTATGATGTTAATGTTTTACAAATCTAACTATTCCTTATGACCAATAATTAAAAAAACACATTTTAAAATGTGATAATATTAATTGAAAATAAAAAATACGAGTTTGTTTTTCAAATTTATACAAGTCTATGAAATTAATTTCATTTTAAAAAAATAAACGGCACTGATGTTTTTTAAAAAAGAATCCCCTTTTATGAATAAAAATGATTTTCTATGGAAATAAATTATAATGATGATTAATATGTAAATAATAGGATTATGTATATTTAAATGGTTCTAATTTTTCCTTAAAAAACAACAACAATGATTGAAAATAAAATATAATTGAAATTAAATTATTGTTTTCAAATGTATATGTATATTTATTATTCACTCAAAATATAAATATATTTTTGGAAAACTAAAAAATTCACGCAAATATATATTCAAATTTTTGATATCAATGATTAATTCCATTTTAAAAAAATTATTTTCTAAAATCAGGAATTTTCAATTTTAGATAAATGAATGTGATACAAGGAGAAGCAATTTAGTTAAAAAAATATTCCATCATTAGTTGAAAATTCATATCAAATTATTTATAATAATATGATGACTATGAATCCATAAATTAAACTGCTATATAAATATAATTTATTAATTATTAACATTTCCTAGGTTCTTATATTCATTACAACATTAAGAAATTACATCATCTCAATTTTAATTATTACTTAAATAAGGGGGTGGTGTTTTCCACTCATAACCACTTTTGATTCTAATGATTCTCCCTCAATAGTGTTAATATACCATTAAAACATATCATAGTGAATAATCATATTAGGTACTACCTATTCACATTAATCTAAAATATGAAATTAATTTTCTTCATATGATGGATTATCCTACAACTATAACACCTCAAGGATAAATACATGAGATTTATCAGGAACACAATTCTTTTGAAAAGAAATGTGAATCAAATAATTTACCTAAGAGAAACATGAATTTAAGGACACATTATAAAAAAATAACCCCACTTTAAATCTGTTATATATTGTATAATGAACTATGAGATAAAAATTACATTTTAGAAAAAATAATTAATCTTTTTTAGTGTTGATATTTTTTAAAAAATATGACATGATACCTCAAAAAAGAGATATTTCCTCGTATTATATACATTCATATTGTTCCAATTATGAGATACTTCATGTGTTATTGAGTAATAATAACCATCACAACTCTCTATTCTACCAAATCTAGTCCCAATAACTACCTTAAACTAATATTTCACAAATATGATTGATTTTAATACTATTTAATATATAATGACTACAATATTCATTATGTATAGTTGAATGAAAATTATAATTATAAATAAACTACAAAATTAAATGATATAGTTCTAAATTCTATGATAATCCCAATAAATATACTAGAAGAATATCATCAAAATCATTAATTTTTCTGTTTGAAAAATGAACATATTGATGATAAAATATTGTAATGAAATTTAATTTATTTTTAATTGAATTGAGATATCCTTTCTGAACAATTGAATTAAATCTCAGATTACGATTAGATATAATAGAGAGAGATACACTAGGTAATCCATTAATCTTAATGAGACAAAGTCCAAAAATTGATCAAAATACATAGTATATTGAATATGAATAAAATTCATAGACGTAGTTAGATGATCAATCATAACCCTAATCAAATTATTAACTTGATTTTTATTTGGATATCATAACATAATATCTATATATGAATTATCTAATATCTCTTTAGCCATTAGGTATTATTTAGGAATCTCCTTCAATAGTATTCTATCAGCTTTAATCTCTTTATATGTACAAATTTAATTGTATACTAAAAATATCATCCCTCATTCCCACCACCACTATAATTCTCGAAGTTAAATGTAGATCACATTTTTTACATGATGAAAAAATAGTTAGTGGTTACATTAACAAAAAAATTGTTTCACCAACTGGGTATCACAAGGAAAACATATCATCATTCCAAACCACATAACATATTATTTTTCTACATAATTATCATTAAATTTACCCTCAATAACAATGTATTTATTTATTTTAAATCCATTAAATTCTATATGATCACTCTTAATTCATTCTACTATGAACTATGGTATTGATACTTGAGAAAAGAAATTAGGTGATCCTTTATATATATTTTCTAGGATAATATTTAATAAATCATTACCCAAATGAAAATTTCCAATATGTATCATGTTTAATGATGAGATTCAATTTTGAATCATGAAATCATCTCCCTGGATAAAATTTTATAGATGATATTGAATTAAGAAATCGTATTACTTTAGTAGTCTAAAAATATTCTCACTACCTTGTTTAACTATTTTTGAATAAATAGTAAATCTATTCTTTTACTGATAGTATATATTTCATATTTTACAACATGTAAAATATTCCCAAAAAATATTTAAATAAAAAATCGATAATAAATGATATATGTCCTGTGTATAAAAATTCAACCCACAAAGATTGATATAAATATTTTGTGATTAACTAATCATATTATATCAAGACAAAATCATGTTACTTTAAAGAATCATTTTTTTAATTAAAGAAACTCTAATTATTATTTCCAATGATGACATGTGATCATTAACCAATAATTATTTAAATGACATATAACATTTATAAAATTAAATTTTCCATAAGAATTTTATAGCTTTTCTAGTTTACATAGTTAGATATATAGATAATTGAGAAATGTTTTCAATAATCTGTTGTTAGTATCATACTAATCCATGAAAGCATTTAATCTTAGTTACATTTATAGGAATTCTATACTCTTCCAACACATTAGTTTTTTTAGATCAATAATTATACAATATTTAGAAACAATATTCCCATAGATATAAATACACTATTTAAATAATTAATATACATTGACTATTAAAAAAAATTATTTTAACGTATATAACACAATACTACGATAGTTCACATGTTCCACATTCCATTCAGAGTAAACCAGGTTATAGTCAATGAAAACTTCCAAAATTTATCCCGATAAAAGTGGAAAACACTATTTATAAATTCCATTCATATAGTGGGTTCATTAATTAACCCAAAATACATAACCACATACTCCTAATTATAATACCAGATATATAAAATAATTTCATAATTCATTCCACACTCACATTTATATGGTGATTATGAAATAATAGATACATTTTTAAAAAATATTGACAATCCTACATGTATTAAATAATGACATTGATAAAATAAAAGGGACATGTTTTCAAGATAATGAGGTTATTGAGTGATATATTATTATTTAAATGTCTCTTGGAAAAAATATTTTTTTAAGGAAAAATACATTTTCTCCCAATGTAAAGCATAATGAAACCCTTATAAATAAAATCTAGTATCCCTTTTTTTAATTCCAAACAAAAATTTAGATAAATTAAATAATGGGGTTATGTAATAGTATTAGAACCAAAAACCAAGTCAAAAGTATTTCATATTCCAAATTTATGAATGAATCTTGAAAAATAATTTTGAAATACAACCCCATATTTAGTAACTATTGAAAAATATATAACATTAATTATTCATCTATTTTGAAAAATATATCTTAGAAATATCCCAAACAATCTTATATTATTTTCCTACCATCTTGATATATTATAATAATTTTTAATCTATTTATATAAAAAAATTGATTCTCATTATAAATAATAACTTTCTTAGCATTGAATATTTTCATAATTTGGTTAACTAAAATGAAATTGATACATAAAATCATATAAAATCCAAAGTGGTAAATAAAATAATATTTATAGAACAATAATTAAACTAATTATAATTGTATTTCTTCTATAAATCACTTCATACCTTACTCTTCCCCTTGGTGTTGATACTAAAAATAATGAATTATTGTCCACATATAGTAATTACATATAACGAGTTTATTATTCATGATATAAATTAATACATAAATAATTAATCCAAACATATATTTGAGTGATATGAATAAATATATAATATCACTATATTAACATTAATTTTGGAAAATGAATATGTTATTGTTGTTCAAAATGACTTCATTTCACATTTCGGATTATGTTATTTATGATTCTTACTTTTAGTAACCAACATTCCTCATGTGTTAGAATTATTGAACAACTAAATTTAAATTAATATATCATTATACAGGTTGGCTATCCATTTTCCCCTTATTTTTTGATAAAAAATCATTTACTTAAAGTCACAAATCTAGTAAGTGAGACTACCACATTGCTAGAAATTTTGTATTATTATTAATGATTATTTAACGTAACTCATAAAAATTTAAAAAATTGGGGTATTAAATCAATATTTAATTGTATTTTTTTCATTTAATTACTCCCTTACTACATAATTCCTTTATTTTCACAATGAACATAACTGTAAAGAATCATCATCCAAACATTATCATTAAAATGAACCACCTCCTCCTTAAATTATAATTAATGAGATATAAAAAATTCATATAAACATGGTACAAACCTATATAAAATAAATTAAGTTAACTCTCAATATATAATATAATTTTTTACATAACTATCCAATAAATCAAAATTTACAATGTATGGCTCTTCATAGTATTATTATTTTTTATTCAAATCATGAAACCCATTTAGTGTTCTACATCAATGACCATCAAGAAAATTGTTGTAAATAAAATATCATTAATGAATATCAACTCATTGGAATTAGTCTCATTATATCCAAAATTATTCCTTATTAGATACTTTTATGTATTGGAATCACATTCATAATAGTAAATATAAATAATTTGTTTAATTCTTCATAATTACAAAAAATTGAATATATTATCAAATAAAATTTTCTATCCTTTCAAAACCTATAGTTTAGAGGATCCAACTAAATATAATGATTTTTTATTCATATAATTGTATAGTATAAAATTATTCCTCTATAGTGAATATGTTAACTCTTTGTTATGTGTGTGTTGGTAAATATCATGTGTCATCTAAGTTAACACTTTCACAAACAGATAACTTTTAATCACTCGAGATTTATAATTTTGATGGTTATTATCTTATTAATTACTTCATACATTAGATACATTTATTCTTATCTTAAATATAATTAATAATTGATATATATGAAAATGAAATATAAATAATTTATTACTATCTCATTAAAATATTACAACAATTTAGAATCTCAATAAATTAACTTTTATCATTTTCTTAATCAATAATTTAATATAATCAAATAAATCATACCAACTATAATTAATTATTTCAAAAACTGCCCAAAGATATGAATTTAATCATGGATTTAAATATTTTTCCATATAAGGTATCTATTTGGTCTATTGTTTAAAAAAGGTAACAAACTACATAACAATGATTAAATTTTAAAAAAATTTATAACTTATCTAAAAAATAAGGATTAAATTTTACAGCCCTCTTTCAATAATGAATTATTTCTCTATTATGAGCACATAGAATAAGATATTTTATCATTAATTTGTTCATACGAATCATTATATCTACCGAAAATCAGTTTTAAAATGCTGGATAAGCCCAAAATTCACTTTTAGGTAAATACAAATTAATGAATCCCATTAGTACAACAAAAAATGGATGCCACATAAAATGTTATATTTTTAACAAAAAACATCAGTAGTAAAAAAAATTTTCCACATATGAAAATTAATATTCAATCAAATAAAACATTTATGATTAGTAAATATGTAGAGAAAAACCATCATTTCATCTTAGGTCATGTGACAACTCATTAAATATTTTAAAAGACATTCATATTTTTATTTTCACAAATATTCCTCACCTCATGAAACTAAATAATTTAAATACAACGTATCAAGAATTATATATATTCACATATTAAAATAATCACCATGCTTTTTTCCTTTTTAGTGCGTATCTCAGAATAAATGATTCCAAATTAATTATTTTGGAGTAACCTGCAATTTTATCAACCATATTTTTCAACATTAGGGATAAATCATTAAACAATTAATTATAGAGACATATTAATCTAATCGAGGACTATTAACCATATCAATCTCACTCATCATCATATATAATAATCAAAAACCATATCATGGATAAATTAATTAAATATTCAACTTTTCCATCATAAAAACATTTAATAACTCATTTGAACCCATAAGAATAAAATATTTGATATTAACATATTCATTAGGTTAAATATAATAACTCAATAAAATATCAGAAAATATAAAAATAATAGATGTATTATAATGGGATTCGCTCTAAATAACTAGTCTTATAGTTATTGTCTTCTTGGTATTTAATAATTTATATTTTGGAGGAAAAAAAATTCCAATACCTATATATCAAAAACATGTATTCACATTTTAGGGAATTTTAAAATGACCAATATAGAGAACATTTAAATGATTATTTTTATAACCTTTAAAAAAAGTACAATATATTTGAACAAAATTTTAAAACATTAAATGATGTATTTGATAATTCATGAAACATTTAAAAGAACATAGACATTGATGAAAAATAATTGGGTGAAAATAATATTATATTATTTTTAAAATAAATTATATTTCATTGAGTCCCAAACAATATTGGTTGTATATATAATCTAATAAATAATAAAATTATATTAGTTTTCTAATTGATTACATATAGTTTTATATTTTATTTAATTTTCATTATTCACATAATTTTATTTCTTACCATGTTTTATTTATATACTAAAAAGGATTAGTTCACATATGAGTACATTTTGATCATTCGATTATGAACTCAAAAAAACATTTTCATATTGAAAATCATCCAAGGAGTTATTGTTCCATTACCTAAAAAATATTATAAATGTTACAATTATAATATTCTAAATTAAATAATATTTAAAAACCTACATTGTATTGAATTTATAGAAAAAGAATTATGTCATTCGATGGTCACTATATTCTACACTAACAAATAAATTATGTTTTCATTAGTTTACTTATGATTAAATGGAATAATGTAGATAATATTTAAAATTTATAGAATATTGAGGATGTTATAAATGCCATATTTAATAATTAGTTTTATCATTAGGAACATCCTATTAATGTGTAAATGAAAAGCAGACTAGATCACTTTGTGGAGAAGGTATCCCACATTTACGTAAAAGAAATATTATCATTTTCTAATAGAAAACTGGGAAAATTAATATTTAATATATTATAGTTATAAAATATTAATTATGTAATACATAACATATATATTAATTTATCAAAAATTTCCACCATTTTATGATATTTTGATGAATAATTAAATAGATCCCTTTTATCGAGTTGTTAGTCCACATGCATACAAAGTAATGTTTCATTTCCCATGGGATGGGAAAGAAGTTGAAAAATCATTTTATTATAAAAATAATATCATTTAATTATATTTATTATATTGATATTATTAACTTAGAATTGTTAAGAAAATATTTTTAAGTGGCATAAGAAGAAATAATTATTAAAAGCATGCTTTGGAATTATAGTAATTCTTTTAAAACCTTGTTAGGGCTAAAACACTATCCCTTCCTAGATTGGTATTTTTTGGAGACTCTTTCCTCTATGATATAGGGATTATAAAATGGAAATGAATTATGTAGTTATTTTCAAAAATATATTTTCTAACGTTATCTAATATGTTAGGGGAGGTGGATCCCTTTTGCAAGTGAGGGGAGTGTCACTCTTGTAAATTCATAAATATTTTAAATATAATATATTTCCTTCTAAAGGTTAAGTGTCTCCAAATGTCTTATAGAAAAAAATTAAATTAAACCCACTACAAAATTTGAACAACTAAAACACAGAAAATTAAATTAAATATTCCTTTTTAACTTTGTATATGGATTAAAATTACTTTTATTATAAAAATCTGCAACCAAAACCAAATTTATTTTTAGAAAAATAAAATTTTAACAATAAAAATTATTTTATACCAAAATTAAATATAATAATGATAAATATAGATTTAATTGTATTATTTTAATATAATTTAAACTAATTGATCATTTCAAAACCAGTTCAAAACTAATCCAAGAAATTTTATATCCCTAAAATTAAAAGAATTATTAAATGAAATTTGATATTTTCACTATTCAACTAAAAATCAATCATTTCAATAAAATCATAAAATTATCCATAAAATATTTTTTCCATGATTTTAGAAATTGGAAAGTAAATTTTACAAATTTAATATTTTAAATAAGAAATATATCATTTAAATAAAACCATGAAATTAATGGAAAAAGAATTTAGTTAAACCAAAATAAACCTTTTTAAATTAAAAAATAATAAAATATTACTTACAAAATGATGAATATGAATATATAAAATTAATACATTTAAATCATAATATGGATTTCTTATTAAAATTTCAAGGTTTATCACCCTTTGTAATCAATCTTATTGTGAAGAATAATCAAAATGGATCAAGTAATAAATACTAGATTAAGTAAATAATATTTTTCCATTAGCCGTCAACCACTAATCAATAAATAATAACTCTCTCAATCTGAATTACCCAATCTGAAATTATCATCACTAAATTGTGTTCCAAAATATAATTAATAATATTACAAAATTCCCTTCAATCATTGGGATTTAACTTCACTATAGTTTAGGGTCCCGACCCGTCTCCCAATATATCATTTCTCGGAAAAAAAATCCTTCATAATCTTGTCCATTACCCTTCATATATAACCAGCCATAATAAATTATCAATAAATAAAGAACATGAATCAACATATCATAATATTTCTCAATATTGTTATTTGTACGCAAAATATGAAACAATTACTTAGTATTGATGTATTTAAGAAAAAAATATCCTGAAATGTTCTCATTCAACTATAAAACATGATAATATAATAAAGTATAATTTCCTTTCGATATCGAGTTAACCGGTTAATAAAAAATAATATATAAAGATAATGAAACCCAAAGAAAATATCAAATAATAAATTTGAATAATTGTAAACAAGATTTCATTAATTATTTATAAATTTATTCAATCCATGATATGATATAATTTCCCAACACATGAAAATTCCATTTATTTTATCATTATTAAGATTTAAATAGTTTACATTTTTAGGTATCTAATCGCAATTAAAAAAATATAATGGTATGTCAAAATATAAAGATCACATTTACATATTATCAAAAGGTGGAATTATTAATAAAATCACAATAAACACATGATCAATCCACAATAATTCATTTAATTATCTACTTAAAATATAAAATATATTTAAAATATGATAATTCCCAAAACAATAATTTAATATCTATTTTTATAAAACAATTTTTATCGAAATGATAATATAATATAAACTAATGTTTCTGATTAATTTACATTTCTCAAATTTTTTCATAGTTAACATAATTAAATACATTATGCTACAACATAATGTTAAATCTATAAATAAAATCCATAATTAATAAAAAACGTTATATTAATTTCATTTGATTATTTACAATAATTAATATATACAACAACATTAAAGAATTAACATTGTCTTTATTATTTATATATTATAGAATCATCATTTAACAAGGGATTATTTTGCTATATTATTCTATAATTAATGCAACTCAACCACATTTATATAAGGAGACAATGAATTATTAATTAAAATATATAAATATTTAAAATAAAAAACAAAAATTCCCATACTATCCTTAAATTCCCAATGATCATGGAAAATGATGGATAATAATTAAAATATGTAACAATATAAATACAAGGAAATTATAATTGAAAATTTAATAGGAACATTGATAACATGATCCATAGTTTTAAGACTCTTCATGAAATGGATATAGAATGATTAAAGTCACATGGGTTAGATAGGGTTAATAATAAAAAAGAAAACATTTAATCAATGGTTCTCACACCCACTGTTTATAGAGTAATCAATGAACTCATTCAATACAGTATGGTGAATCACCAAAATATTGTATTGTCGTTTTACTATGTACAATCACTTTTTTCTTGGTTTTTGAAACCCATATATCCCACACATTTGAATGAAACATCAAATAATTTAAATGGACAAAATGTACTCCTACATCGCATGGTGTAGAATAGTATTTGGTATTATCCCCACAACACTTGTAATTAGTGTGTGGTGAAATCCAGACTACCCATTTCTGACTAAGGAACTCACAATGATCCACACCAAGAATTCATTCCTCAAAAGAACATCCTAATCCATTTTCATCATCCTTATTTATCAGAGGAGGAACCTCATGGTAAAATTACATGAAAAATATCCAAAACAATTTCTACACTCCTCAAGGCCATTCACTTCTCCCATTTAAAAATGCCCAATCCAAACACAAAAAACTCAAGTCTAAAACAATCTTTATATGCTCAGGATCCATGGAGGAAACCGAACTATTTTCATCATTACAAAATATATGGTGTGGTAAACCCCAAAAAGGGAAACCATACCTCTTATACATTATAGATCCTCGAACATATATTATGGTACTTCGATGTCCTAGGAATATTTTAAGGGAAGGTAATTAGAAATTCAGGACCAGACATTAAATTTTTATGAAAAACATATGCACCTAGATAATTAAAAAAAATTTGATATAAAAGTATGATTGGAAAAAATTGAAACCATTATAGGTACATCTTATATATATTTCTCACGTAAAATCAAACCCACACAACATATGAACATAGTACATAACTACGAGACATTAATTACAATAATCTAAACACTTTTTGATGGATATACCTCTAATACATGAGTAAAAACATAAAATAATTTCCATTGAATAAAATTTATAAGGCCTCGTCCATAAACATTACTTAATCTTGAATTAAATTGAATAATTCCCATTGAGGATCATTTCAGGCTAAGAGTTTTAGAAACATAGGACATAACTATTACATCTCAAAAGATAACAAAGTAGACACTGCTACTAAGTTTCCATAAATAAAAAAACTCTTAAAAGAAACATGTCTACTTCCATGTTTTAGATAGCATGTCTTTCCTTGATCCCATACTTGACCCTATTCATCTTTAAGTCCTATGTAAAACATTTTAAAAACATGGAATGAGCATATAAAGCTCAGTACGGGATATAAAAATAAGGAAAGGAAACATGAGTACATGTATACATAAGAATCAATGAAATCATACTTTTCTCATAAAACATAACCAATTTAACATACCTCATGAAATCATAAGATTTATGCATAACTCAATAGAAATCATAAAGCATAAAGGTAACTTGAGGAATTCATAACATTCTTACATAGGGAGTAACCCTCATGGTTACGTTTGGAATACCCATCATAGTATATTCCCTAAATCTATTTGAAAAAACCTTAACGTTTAACTCCTTCGCATTACCCAATTCATTGGAGAGCTATATCGGGCTCACCCGCCCTTATTTTATCACGGAACCACCCGTCTTCAAAAAAACACCAAAGAACCATAACATATTTATATGACTGAAAACATGCATAAAAGAAAACATAACATTCCCATATTGCCGTAAAAATAGAACATTTTATGATATTGAAATAGTGAATCCATTCTAAAATCCATTTTCAAAACCATTTAAAACATTTAATAAAGGAATTTTTGAATTAAAGTGTCCCATACCACATTGGAGATTTTAACATTTTAAACCATTAATATCCATATAAATAAATCCTAAAAACCATTTTGAAAACATGGATATTAATGATAAATATTTATAATAATAAATCATAAAAAATTTAAAATGATATTTTAGTTAAAGGGTTTTTAATAAAATGAGAGACACTTGAAAACAATAATTGAGGAATAACATTTAATCAGAACTTTATAATATCATGAGAATAAAGGGATTAATGATATAATATTCCAAATTATAGTATATAAACCATATAAGAGTGAACTAGTGTGTAACAACAATGAAGTCTAAATATAAATTTAAAATGAGATGAAATCCATTATAAAGAAGGTATCCTTAAATTAAGGATAAATAAATCTCATAATTATGTGTGAAAGATATAAATAAACCCAATATAATTGGATATTAATTTTAAAACAATAAATGGTCATTCACACATTTTCAAAGGATGCCATATTCAATAACTACATTTTGAATCAAAAGAAATCGAAATTGGGTTAAGAAGTTCCCTTGGTAAAATTCAACAGCCTAACGACATCACATCAAATTTTAGAAAAAGAGTTGATGAGAGGGATAATAGGTATCTCATCACATGGACATAAAATTTACGAAAATAAGGATATATAAGAACATATCCCCACATAATAATATGAAAATTAAAAGACATAACAAACGAAGTCTTTTAAAAAGAGGAGGGTGAAAGGTTCCCTTACCGATTTGGGTATCTTTCGAAACGTACATCCCATGAAAGAAAGACTATAAAAAATTTGATGTGAATTCTTATAAACGAAATAATATTACACAAAGAGTAGAATAATGGATATTACATACACCAATCAAATGGAAATATTGGCAAATGTAGCATGAATCTCACGAAAACACAAAGTGAGATAAAAAGTCCCTTACGATATTTTGGCATCCTAACAATGCCAATTAAAACTTACAAAAATAGATTTATGAGATCAAATAGGGTCTCTAATAATATGAACATAAAAATTAAATAATGAGGAATATATAATAACATCCCCTAACATATGAAAGATTAGCTTAAATGAAATGACATAAAAGAGAGTACTTAAAAAAGAAAGAGAGAGGTAGGATCCCTTACCTCATGTCCGACATGACTCGATCGTTCTTTAATATCCTGAATAATAAAACTTGGTCAATTTATAATTGCATAAGTACATACATTAAATATTATTATTCAGTTCATATCACATATTATAATGTTATAATAATTGGTTAATAAAGTGAGTTTATATCAGATGTTTTTGTCGATGTTCCGTAGATGAGTAAAAATTGAACTTGTTGGAAGATAATTTTCCATGTAGATATAGGTACATCATATCCATTATAGTATTTATGTTTTAAATATCACATATATCCAGTATATATTCATTTTATACTATTCCATAACAATTGGAGATAAAAAATTAAAAGCACCATTCATGGAGACGGTAGGTCGTACGTACGCATGAACGCTACTATCATTTTTTGTCATATTAAAAGAATTAAAAAATGAGAGATATATATATTATAATTCCAGAATGATATCAATAATTTAGATGTAATATATTACAAAAAAACCATTATATATATGTACTTATAATAGTACATAACATCTGGAGATAAGAAATGAAATGTACCGTTCATGGAGACGGTAAGCCGTACGTACGCAAGAATGCTAAATTCATCTTTTTTGTATTCAATGGAGTGAAATAATAATGATATATAGGTATAATATAATTCTAGTAGGATATAATATGTAATACCATTAATTCCATCCTTTATACATCCCATATATGGCATTAACAAATCAAATCACTTTGAGGGGGCAGTAGTCCGCATTTCCTAAAATGAAGATATCGTGTTTACCCATAATGGAAACCATAACAGTATGCCATAAATAAAATATACAGAACCTTAAGGAAAACATAAACATATTATATATCATATATAAATATAGTGACATCTTAATGTCCACCTTTGATGGTGTTTGAAATAATATTGAACAATCATCATTTCGTGAGGCAGTAATTCGCCATCCACAGAAACAGTATGTTATTTAACCATTAGACAGAGGTGTGTGAAAGTTTATCTTTAATAATTCTTATAACAACATACTAGTATATTTAGTATACTGTTTTTGTTACAAAAAAATTAATAAAAATAGTTTAGGGGTTTGGAGAAGAAAAATAATACAAAAGAACACAAGGGAAGACATTACCTTTAAATTGGGTAACTCTCTTTGATTTGAGCTCAAAGGCTTCTTTGGAAAGGCTTCTTCCTTAAGTGAGGTTTCAATGATGAAGAAAATGATGTGTAGAGATGCAATAGGCAGGGGTTGGTAGAGCCAATGGCTTGAGAGGTGTGTGTACGGTGGTAGAGGTGGGGGCCTTTTATAAGAGGAGAGGAGGGGCACTCTTGGAACGATATAAAATATTACAGTATTATAGAATGGTTCTCGGATTTTAAAGGTCCCAAAAGGATATATTTAGAATATAAGGTGAAAATGTTTCTAAATACACCCATCCAATATGTTTGTGACAAGTGTAGGTCTTATATTTTTCATTATCTTTTCATTTTATTTAAATCGTTAAATAATGAGGTAATCGGTGCATCATCATGGTGTCATAAATAATTTAATTTATTTACTGTCTAAAAATTATAAAAAAATATCATTATGTATGAAATATTTTTAGCATTCTAATAAATATTTATAGTCAAAAATATGACTTGTATAACCCCATGTATAAATTGTTTTAGTAAAACAACACACGTTTGTGACATTTTAATTTTAACTTTAAATAAAAAGGTATTAATGTCATTTTCCAACCAAAGTGGGTCCATGGGGTCCCCATGTAGACCCATGGATTCTCTTGGTCGGACATGACTAATAAAATAAGTGTAAGAAACGTTTCATGGTCATTTCATATTATTAAAACATTATTTTTACCTTAAACTACACTAATTACCTCTAATCGCGATTAAAACATAAAAGTTACTATTCACCAATAATTATTTTAATCTCATTGAACCATATTTTACATTCTAATCAAAACCATGTATGTTATATTTTTGAAAATAAAATCACCGAAGTGTTAATGTTTCATTTAAATGAATAATCTGTTTTTTAAATACCACTTAGTGGTTTCACTATTGATCAAAAATTGATGTTTTTCAGAAAAATACCAAAAATTCACCCTAAGCTGTATTTGATATTCCGAATTCAAAAATAATGTCTATTTTACAAAATTATAAAGATATAAGTTTCATTATTTAATTTAATAATTAATTCTGGTAGTCAAAACAAATAGCTTGTTTTTAAGAAACAATATCTATTAAAAGATTGACACTAGTTTTATCCAATATCAAAGTGAAATTAATTCCAATTACCACTATTAGATTAAATGATAAAAATATATTCTAATTTTACTTTAAAACCAATTCAAAAGATAATCTAATCATATAATTAAGTTAGATTAAAAAGTTGTTTTGAATTAAAATACAACACCTTTCACTATTCATTAAAAAATGAACTTTACCAGTAAAATACCAAAAATTTACACAAAGTAAATTTTAATGTACCGATTCTAAAGAAGAAACTTATTTTGTAATATATAACACATAAAATTTTCAAAAAATGAATTTAAAAGTGGTCTTCTATCAAAAGGTGGTTAATCGACTTTTTAAGAAATATTAGAATGTTTACGCTTAAAATTGGATTCATTCGCATTTTTAATCCTCTGACATTTATTGTAAAAAATAAAAATATTTGACAAACATATATAATCATTTTGTAGTTAGTTCTATTAATTACCTCAATTACAACGATTAAGTGATAACTACCATTTAAAATAAAATTATTTTATTAATAGAGTGCAACGCAAGATTTCAAAGAAACACATTATTGTGTATTGGGTACGCCATCGAGCATAGTGTTCCCTTTAAAGTAATATTAATATATTATTCAAAAATATGGATAAATATAATAATTTCATATTATTTATTTTCCCGGGGTGTTATATCCTTCCCCCCTTTTGGGAATTGCGTCTTCGCAGTTTAAAAATTTGGTTCGGAAACATCATTGAATGTCCCACATCGGAACAAGATTCGGTAAAACAATCACATTAAAAGAAAGAAAGGGAAGTATAGAGGTCACTCTAATTAACCCATACTAGTATTCCATGTAGGAAAAAATGGACATGGTGTAAAAATAATAGGGTCATGTTCTGAGGGAGAGTGATATAAAACATGTTTTCGAGAAAGTTAACTACAAGAAAATCCCAAACTTGAGGTGGGTTAAACAGTATTCAATTCCCCAGTAGGAAAAGTTAATAGACAACATTTTTGTTTTAAGTTAATTTTCATTGAGGAATTTATTTTTGATCTTAAGGAAACATACTTACTTGTCATGTTGACTTTCAACTTTTACTAGATTTCTTACACAAAATCATACTTTCCCCAAATGATGAGTATTTATGAAGACTTGTTTACATAAAGAGAGCTATAATCATCTTCTAGATAATCACCTAATCCACAAAAGATAACTATATACTTCCCATGTCTTTATCCTTTAACCAAAACAGTTAGTCCAAGATCAGATAATCCAGAAAAGGATAACCCTTTATAAAAAGAAAATCTATTCATAATCTCCAAAATTTGTCCAACAAAACCCAATGTTCAACTAAGATCATTAGATAAAAATAATTTCCATAAAATTATTCAAAGTGAACAAAACTATGTTTGAAACCCAAATATTTGAAGGATTTAATCGCATAGTCTTCCAAGGTAACACATATCTCCAAATATCATTAGTTTCTCTTAAAGTCTCATATTGAAACGTAATTAACCTAATCACATATCCTCCATGATAGGTTAATAATTTCTAAAGATAACCCAAAATCAACTTACTCTTAATTCATAAAATCATCTAACTGAAAAGAATAAGTCATACTAACCAGGGAATTCATGTAGTCTAGTGGTAGGCGATAAATACCAGTCGCACTTTGGTTGTGGGTTCGATTCCTGCAGCTTTGTCCGACGCGACGGGTTGTCACACGGTCTGCGTGTTGTCCTTTTTCCAAAACTATATAATTATTAATCAATTCCCCAAAATGTGATACAATATTCAAAAATAATCATAACATATTTTAACCTCATGTGTATCTCATGACTTTAATTTTCCATCATAACATATAATAACCCATAATTACCTCAAAAGTTAGGATCATATAAACACTAATGGTTACCTTTATAATTATTACCTGAACATCCACATCGATTGGTCATCTCGTACATGATGCATTACAGAACATACCAAGGTTCAAGTGGTAGATCATGACTCTTTGATAGTTGGTTAAGAACAACAACGAGTTTCCTCATTGAATCCCCCATTTCATTCAGCCTCTTAATCAGAGAACCACCACAGTTTCTTTCAAACCCATTGTCACTTTTGTGCCTGCTAGATCCATCCATTTACTAAAACCAAAAATGTCAGTGTGAGTATATCAACAAAATTATCATGTACTAATGATGAAGATAAACAATAAGATATACTTACTCATTCAATTTATCTAAAAACTATGACTCTTTCTGAAATCCTAGCCATTATGGTAATGTCACTTATGCTTAAACAATACCCTAACCTCTGAAGTTATCTAAAACGACCTCTGATACCAACTATAAGGCCCCGACCTTAAACATTACTTAATCTTGAATTAAATTGAATAATTCACATTGAGGATATTTTTAGGTTTAGAGTTTTAGAGAATTTGGACATAACTATTACATCTCAAAAGATTACAAAGTAGACACTTCTACTAAGTTTCCATAAATAAAAAAATCTTAAAAGAAACATGTCTACTTCCATGTTTTAGATAACATGTCTTTCTTTGATCCCATCCTTGACCCTATTCATATTTAAGTCATTTGTAAAACATTTCAAAAACATGGGATGAGCATAAAAAGATCAGCAAGGGATATAAAAATATAGAAAGGAAACATGAGTACATGTATAAATATGAATCAATGAAATCATAATTTACTCATAAAACATAATAAATTTAACATACCTCAAGAAATCATAAGATTTATGCATAACTCAATATAAATCATAAGGAATAAAGGTAACTTGAGGCATTCTAAACCTTCTTACATAGGGAGTAACCCTCATGGTTACATTTGGAATACCCATCATAGTATTCTCTCTAAATCTCTTTGAAAAAACCTTAACGTTTAACTCCTTCACATTACACAATGCAATGGAGAGATATATCGATCTCACCCGCCCTTAGTTTATCACATAACCACCCATCTTCATAAACAATTCCCAAGAACCATAACATAATCATATGACACAAAACATGCATAAATGAAAACATAACATTCCCATATTGCATTAACAATATAACATTTTATGATATCGAAACAATGAATCCATTCTAAAAACCATTTTCAAAACCATTTAAAACATTTAATAAAGAGAATTTGAATCAAAGTGTCCCATACCACATTGATGATTTTAACATTTTAAACCATTAATATACATATAAATAAGTCCTTAAAACCTTTTTAAAACATGGATATTAATGATAAATATTTATAAGAATAAATCATTAAAACATTTAAAACAATATTTTAGTTAAAGGGATTTTAATAAAATGAGACATACTTGAATACAATAATTGAAGAATAACATTTATTAAGAACTTTAAAATATCATGAGAATAAATGGATTCATGATATAATATTTCAAAGGACATTATATACCCCATATAATACTGAACTGGTGCATAACAACTATGAAGTATAAATATAAATGTAAAATGAGATGAAATCCATTATAAAGAAGGAATCCTTAAATTAAGGATAAATCAATCTCATAATTATGTGTGACAAATATAAATACACCCAATATAAGTGGATATTATGTGTAAAAAAATCAAAGTTAATTCACACATATTCAAAGGATGACATATTCAATAACTACATTTTGAACCCAGAGAAATCGAAATTGGGTTAAGAAGTTCCCTTATTAAAATTCGACAGCATAACAGCGCCACATAAAATTTTAGAAAAAGAGTTGATGACAGAGATAAAGGGTATCTCATCACATGGACATAAAATTTATGGAAATAAGGATATATAAGAACATGTCCCCACATAATAATATGAAAATTAAAATACATAACAAAAGAAGTCTTTTAAAAAGAGGAGGGTGAAAGGTTCCCTTACCGATTTGGGTATCTTTCAAAACGTACACCCCATGAAAGAAGGACTATACAAAATTGATTTGAATGCTGATAAACGAAAGTATATTACAAAAATATTAGAATAATGGATAGTACATACAACACTAAAAAAGGAAATATTGGAAAATGTAGCATGAATCTCACAAAACCCCAATGTTAGATAAAAATTCCCTTACGAAATTTCGACAGCCAAACGGCGCCAATTAAAACATCGACAAATGGATTTATGAGATAAAATAGGGTCTCTCATAGTATGAACATAAAAACTACAGAATGAGGAATATAAAATATCATCCCCAAACATAATAAATATGAGCTTAAAAGAAATGACATAAAAGAGAGTACTTAACAAAGAAAGAGAGGGGTAGGATCCCTTACCTCGTGTCCGACATGACTCGATCATTCTTTAATCCCCTGAATAATTAAATTTTTCCCATTTATAATTTCATAAGGACATACTTTGAAAATTATTATTCAGGTCATAACACATATTATAATGTTATAATAATTGGTTAATAAAGTGAGTTCATATCAAATGTTTTTGTCGATGTTCGGGAGATGAGTAAAAATTGAACTTGCTGAAAAATAATTTTCCATGTAGTTATAGGTACATCATATCCATAATAGAATTGATATTTTAAATATAATATATATAAATTATAAATTCATTTTATACTATTCCATAACATTTGAAGATAAAAAATTAAATGCACCATTCAAGGAGACGGTAGGCCGTACGTACGCATGAACAATACTTTCATTTTTTTGTCATATTAATGGAATTAAAACAAAATGAGAGATATATATATTATAATTCCTGAATGATATAAATCATTTATATGTAATATATTAGATATATATCCATTATATATATGTACTTATAATAGTACATAACATTTGGAATAAGAAATGAAATGTATCATTCATGGAGACGGTAAGTCTTACGTATGCATGAACGCTACTTTAATTTCTTTTTTTTTTGTATTAAATGAAATGAAATAATAATTATATAAAGGTATATTATAATTCCAGTAGGATATCATATGTAATTCCATTAATTACATCCTTTATACATCCCACATATTTCATTAACGAATCAAATCACTTTGAGGGGGCGGTAGTCCGCACTTCGTAAAATGATGATATCGCGTTTACCCATAATGGAAACCATAAAGGTATGCCATAAATGAAAA
The DNA here is from genome assembly GCA_963277665.1 of Viscum album. Taxonomy (NCBI): domain Eukaryota; kingdom Viridiplantae; phylum Streptophyta; class Magnoliopsida; order Santalales; family Viscaceae; genus Viscum; species Viscum album. The sequence continues at coordinate 523,060,395 of OY728141.1, forward strand.
ATACAGAAGCTTAAGGAAAAAATAAACATATTATATATCATATATAAATATAGTGATATCTTAATGTCCACCTTAGAATGAGTCAAAATAATATTGAACAATCATCGTTTCATGAGGTAATAATTCGCCATCCATAGAAACATTATGTTTTTTAAAAATTAGAAAGAGGTGTGTGAAATTGTAGCTCTAATACTTCTTATAAAAACATCCAAGTATATTTAAGATACTGGTGTTGATACCAAAAAAGGTAATAAAAAGAGTTTAGGGGTTTGGAGAAGCAAAATAAAATAAAAGAACACAAGTGAAGACATTACCTTTAAATCGGGTAACTCTCTTAGATTTGAGATCAAAGGATTCCTTGGAAAGGATTATGCCCAAAGTGAGGCTTCAATGATGAAGAGAGGGATGTGGAGAGATGAAATAGGCAGGTTTTTGCCATGCCAAAGTCTTGAGAGGTGTGTGTAAGGTGGTAGAGGTGGGGGCCTATTATAAGAGGAGAGGAGGGGCACTGTTGGAAAGTTATAAAATATTACATTATTATATAATGGTTTTCGGATTTTAATGATCCAAAAGGATATATTTATAGGATAAGGTGATAAGGTTTCTAAATCCACTAATGAAATAAGTTTCTGACAATTTTAGGTCTTATATTTTAAATTAAATTTTATTTTATTTTAATCGTTAAATAATGAGGTAATTGTTGCATCATCATGGTGTCGTAAATAATTTAATTTATTTAGTGTCTAAAAATTATAAAAAAATATAATGATGTAGGAAATAGTATTATCTTACTAATAAAAATTTTTAGTAAAAAATATGACTTGTATAACCCCATGTAAAAATTGTTTTAGTAAAACAACACATGTTTGTGACATTTTAATTTTAACATTAAATAAAAAGGAATTAATGTCATTTTCATTACAAAGTGGATCCATGGGGTCCCCAAGTTGACCCATGGATTATCTTGGTCTTCCATGACTCATAAAATAAGGTAATTATATGTTTCATGGTCATTTCATATTATTAAAACATTATTTTTACTTTAAACTACACTAATTACCTCTAATCGCGATTAAAACTTATAAGTTACTATTCATCAAAACATTATTTAAATCTCATTAAACTATAATTTACTTCCCAATGACAACCATTTATGTTTTATTTTTGAAAATTAAATCATAGATGTGGTAAGGGTTCATTTAAATGATAAATCTGTTTTTTAACTACCACTTAGTGGTTTCAGTATTCATCAAAAATTGATGTTTTTCAGAAAAACAAAAAAAAATTCACCCTAAGCTATATTTGATATTCCGAATTCATAAATGATGTCTATATTACAAAATTCAATACATATAAGTTACATTAATTAATTTAATAATTAATTCCCGCTGTCAAAACAAATAGCGTGTTTTTAAGAAACACAATCTATTAAAAGATTGACAATAGTTTAAGTCCAATATCAAAGTGAAATTAATTCCAAGGACCACTATTGTATTAAATGGTAAAAATATATTATAATTTTTTTTAAAACAAATTAAAAAGATAATCTAATCATATAATTAAATTATATTAAAATTTTGTTTTGAATTAAAATACTACATCTGTTACTATTCATTAAAAAATGAACTTTATCGGTAAAAAACAAAAAAATTACACAAATTAAATTTTGATGTCCCAGTTCTAAAGAAGAATTTTATTTTGTCAAATATAACATATAAAATTGTCAAAACATGGATTTAAAAGAGGTTCACCATCAAAAGGCAGTTAATCGACTTTTTAAGAAATATTAGAATGTTTACGCTTAAAATTGGATTCATTTGAATTTTTAATACTCTAACATTTATTGTAAAAATTAATAATATTTGAAAAAAATATATAATCATTTTTGAGTTAGTTCTTTTCATTCCCGCCATTACAACGGCTAGGTGTTAACTACCATTTAAAATAAAATTATTTTATTATTTGAGTGCAACGTAAGATTTCAAAGGAACTCATTGTTGTGTATTGGGTACGCCATCGAGCATAGAATTCCCTTTAAAGTAATATTAATATATTATTCACAAATATGGATAAATATAAAAATTTCATATTCTTTATTTACCTATGGTGTTACAGAATGGGTCACATAAAATAGTATAATTTCAAAATAATATCATAGAAAATTTTATAATTAAATAGAGAAATTAGGATATTGGGTTTACATCTAGGATTATTTCTCCCATGGTCCCTCTTCAAAGTTACCATTCATCTAAAATACATGTAGTATGGGAATATCCTATCTAGGAATCACCTTCTTTTGATGGTAGTAAATATCAATGGTCTATTCCTCATTTTTAATAAACATCTCACCAAATTTGAAAACATGATAATCCTCTTTAATATATCATCAAATATCTGAAACTGGGAAGATGTCATTGATCTAAATCATTTATTGGTGTAGTTCTAAATGATTCACCTGATATATAACATAGGGAAACACATAAAAATCCATAAAGAAATGTATATAAATATTAATATAATTACTACAACATCACCTCTCATTACTGGGAGAAACATTTGAGGAAATTTAATATCTGATTTTGAATTATAAAGACCTACTCACCAAAATGGAATATGATTTTTTATGACCATATTCCCCATTCAATCACTCAATAATCCCCCTCTCCTTCTCTTTCACTCTCTACACCAATTACCATTTGCGAATAACTGACTATTTATCAATATTCCATAACAAAAAAAAATTTGGTAAACCATCAATAGAATTATATTGATTGATAACATTTTTTTTGTGATAACTATATTTTCTGAAAACTCTACCATGTTTATGTGATATACACATACAACTCTAAAATTCATTAAACAAGCATGTAATATATCATCTAAACAATAGATAGAATCATTTTTATAATCATCAATTTTCATATGAAATGTTATGTTAAGGAATAATTGATATCCATAATCATGATGGAGACCCATCAACATGATCTGGGAAAAAATGTAATACTAATAAAATATGATCATTTTTAGAACCCCATGAATCCTCAGATATACTCTTGATTTTATGTCAACAAAACCTACCCTCTTATTTTTTCCTCAATGAATAATAAGTGAACGAAAAATTTTGAGATGTTCATTACTATCAATATAGTTACATAATAATCCTAGGCATTTAGTAAAGTTGAGATGATGTCAATAAAAATTACATCCCACTTTCACAAGGGAACATCTTATGGATGATGAAGGAAAATGGGAACATGATTCATAACATTCACTTTTTATGGCACAAAAGACAGAGATATAAACATTTTGTAGTCTTACTCATACCAAACAACTGAAATTGGTCTCTTAGATATTTATAGGTAGATGTACCACAATGGGGGAAAAGTGAGGATCATATAAAACCACTTCAATCATTACTATAGAAAAAAATCTGTACAATATCACATGATTTGTTCCGTCATCATACCATCACTCAAGAGATTCACCACAACCAACTGGACCACATAGAACCTCTTCCATAGGATTAACAATAATATATTCTTCCACCTTATACAATAAGGATGAATACTAGGTTATCATATAATTTAAAAAATAATCCATCAACAACTCCTATATCATGTTATATTGCTACCAATCCTTTTATCACTCTCTAGGAGTCTCATTACTCACATAGCACCACCATATGACTTCTTAATCAGACAATGGAAAAGAAACCCCTTAGTAGGTGTAAAGGTAATATAAAAGTCATAGAATTATATTTATTCCAACACCTTTCACTTATAAAATTTTAATCCACGCTAGAATAACACCATATTAATTTTTTTGATTAGTTAAGATTACAAAATTCTCACTAATAATATAGTTACATCATAACAACAAAGCTAGCATGACTATGGTGAAGTCATGTTTAAATTTATAACATTTACTTTCATAAGGCGATAAATGTTGACGAAAAAAAGAGAAAACATCAGTTTTCTACATCAACATACTATCCAAACTATGAAAATAAATTTCATAGTGAAACATATATGAAATTCCCTCATATAGTATATGAAGAATTAGAAATCATACTATATCATAATAAAAATACATAAATGAATCCTATCACATTTCAATCCACATGAATGCTTCATTTTACATAGTCAATGTTATCAAAATAATCATTATGTGTTGGATATAGGCTAAAAATCACTTATAATAATCATAATGACCCAGGTAATACAGAACCTATCCAATATTCATGGGTGATACACAATGATCCACTATTTCAATTTTATAACGATACCTTTCAACTAAAAACTGATATGTGACATACTACATGCAGTGAACACCAATAGTAGATCAATTATAATTCTATTGATTCATGAATAAATGATGAAAATAATGAATCCCGAAAATTAATCATAGATTCATGTGGCTCTATTCTATTGTGGTTGGGAATGAAAATATTCCATTCATAAATACTACCCTAAATTAGGAATGGTAATCATGGAACAATAAAATTTTTATCACAATGAAGACAACTAGAAAATTCAAAACAGTAATTTTTTCATCAAAATAATAATATCGATACTAACAGAAGAAATATTCCTTCATGATATCTGCAACCTTCACTCACATATGATGATATCCACAGTATAATTCAATCATTGAGAATCACCTTTCACACATATACTAATATAATATGTTATTAATCTACATGGGGGAATAGTGTTTTATCACAATCACATGATTCAAATAATGGTAATTAACCTATAACTATATATATCCTTCTATAATATAATAATAAAAAGAAAATTCACACTACAAATATGAAAAGTATGTCAAATATGTCATACATACTAATGATCGTCAATCTAGATGTGTTATTCCTTCATCTATGATGGTTTCCCCTATTTTGGAGAAATTAATATCTAGGGAACACCTGCTTATAGATCTACTCAAAATCTGGTCTATCATCAAGGGGATATGGTTACTATCTCATTGGTAATGTCATCACAGTAATAAGAAATGGCCTCTAGAAAAAACACCTGATGATCACCCATATAACTCTATCTTATCCCAGATAAATAGGATGATAGATACTCAATGCACATGAGATATATTGGAGGGTCTCACTAAATAATGAACAACTCCTCGTCTCCATCATCATTATAAAATATGATGCAATTTCTAAAGAAATCAATGATATCATGAACATAATATATCCAATCCATGTTTTTTATGATATTGTATGGTTGTATACATAAACTATGGAAATATCCATAGGAGATTTTTCTTCCTCGTAAAAAGTCTCAACATTGTCACTTACTAATCATACTTACTTGAAATCCAACCAGGATAATCAATTCCAAGGTAATAATTAGTCTCTCAAAATAATTTATAAACTAATTTATCAGATATTTTGAAACCAAAATGATAAATATTCATGTATAAAAAGTTTTTTCAATGAGAGTAAAAAATATGTAGATAGTTTCTTATGTTACATTTAGATCACTGATAAAAAGTAATGCTATAGCATGCATCTAAGTATATTTAGATCCTTGACCTATCTGGGATAAATTGAAACCCTATCCAAATCCTCACTCTCTATATTATCCATGTGGAAGAGAGATATCATGTATGTGACCTCTACCTTCCCTCTCCCCTCACCATTAATCATATGTTGGGATTCATAGATACTACTAATACCTAATCTAATATTGTTTAAACTACTAGGTGCAGATTAGAGTAGCAATAAAATATTGATCACTAATAAATGTTTAACACTATTTCTTCAGATAGGAATAAACACTATATGGAAAAAAAATCATTACTGGGCCACTAATTGGTTCGTCGTAACTACTATACATAATATAATGAGTTTAAAAAGGATGAAACCTGGATCATACGTACTGAAACAACTTCTACTTCCATAAAATTGAGATCCCGTAATCATATATTATGTTTGAAAAATTTATTTTTCACTCCCATAACACTGTAACCATGTTGATTTGGTTCTTGGACTGTGGAAAAAATCATCCATCAAATTAATTTTCTATTATCATAATTTGGTATATGTTCTGAAGCATGACATAAAATGATGATATATTTGATAATAAACAATAAGATAGTGGAAATCCCCTATAAATGTTTAACAATCTTCTGCCAATATGATGCCTTATTGGTCGAAGATAGAAACATAGATTGAAATTTATCCCTAGACTTATCCCATTAAAATACTAATTTCTCATGTTTCTTATAAAATAAAATCCATCACTATAGAGATAAACAATGAAATATAATCATTGATAATGAAACCCAATTCTCTTTCAATTCATGGATTAATACAAAATTTTTTCCAACACCTTTATAAATCCACCTATACATCGATCATAAATGGAACCATCATATTTCTTTATACCATGGTGATGATTCTTTTTATGTTCCTACCTTATAATATCTTAACTATTAACCTTACACATTATAAATCTATTATAACACACTATTGAACATCATCTAAATGAATCTAATGGGGATTTAAACCACATTCCACTTATATAAAAGATTATATGGGGGTAATTTTAAAACAAGGATAAAAACATCTTAATTAAATGTAAAGAATTAAATCATTAATTTTAATATATCTCAAATTATCTACTGAATTCAGTTAGAATAATAGACAATAATTATCCATGATCTTGTTCGTGGTCTCTACAATATTAGTGTCATCACATCTCTTAACAAGTGTCTTTATGTTTTCTTTCTATGTTCACGATAACACGTGTCCATATAATATTATTTTTTTTCTATTCACCCTTGTTTAAAAAATTAACTAATGTCAAAAAATTCTATTTATAATCCGACCCATGTATCATTACTATATCCTTACTATAAAACATATCAACACGCATAACCATGATATTTTATAATTATCTTTAATGACCTCATGTATCCTGAAGAATATATCCTTTTCTGTTAATAAATAAGAATATATAATGAAAATTAATTACTACCTCTACTTGGCCATGGGGTTTGATGAGCATGGAATGTACATGAATCAATGACATTGGTGGAATTAAAATACTGATTTTTGCCTTTCATAAATTGATAATACATATTAATAGATTAATATTAAATATGTTTTAATAATTTATGTGTGAGGGATATAAATCATTAGTGTATTTGTAGATTATATAAACAAAATTATTATTTCTTGATGTATCTCTAAAATACCCAATTTTATTCAAATATAGAAAAATTCTTATATCAATCCTAATTTGAACCAAGCTTTATAATGATGGTAATTGAAACAAAAAAATGGAGAGATCAAATTCTCATTAATCAGAATAATAAGATATGTAAATGATTAGTTAAGCATAAAATGAGTTTAAGGGTAAGAAATTTTTTTCTTACCATCTAAAACCCATTCCTAAATATAATAGATAATAATATTGAATAATTGTGTAAATTTGTGTAGGCCATAACACTTGAATCATAACAGAATCAAAGAACATTATCCATGAGAGAATAACATTGACATAATTTTGTAGAATACAAATTATCCTCAAAAATATTTAATTGGGATCACTCCATATTACATCCTACCCGTAATCATAGTTCACTCTCCTCTATTTCAATGTGGAAAACGACCCTTAAATAAATAGTTTCACTCCCATTTCAGACCTTATTACATCATGAGATATCAATATTTTCCTAATGAATTAAATGGATATAAAATATTTGGATAACCAATAAAATTTTTATAAAACTTCTATACGTTTTCTACAACAACAAAAATCAATCAAAATCGATCATATCCACGGAGAAAATGGGTTTCATAAACATTTCATAATTTCATTATCATATAACCCATGGAAAAAAATAAGTCTCACCAATATCTAATCTCTATCATCAAAAAATATCTAATAAAATAATAAGGATGGTATCATTGGATAAAATTCAAATTAAAGCATAAGAAACAATAATTAGTATTAGAATACATTAAAATTTTCATTAAAATACCACTGAAACATTTTATGGGATAATACCCTTTTAATCTAGAAAAAAAATATTTTTAATCTAAAAAAATCCACAAAATACTGCATAAAAATTTCATTTCCAAATCCATTGAATCTATTATTGGAATCATCTAATAATTAATAGTTTTTGAATTGGAATATTTTTTATAAGTGGTCTATGTTAAAATAATGATTCATTTAACATTTTAGGAAACATGATAAATGAAAATCATTTGTATAATTATAAGAATCTTACATTATATGAATTTTATATCATATTTTAAGATATGGAAAAAATTTCATTATGATTTATTATGATAATCATAAAAACAATATTGATCATATTAAAATGAAACATTCATGGAATAAAATTATTCAAAACCATTGAGGGTATAATTTTTGTTTTTCTTAAATAAATATAATAAATATTAAGTTACAAGCAGTCCATAATGATATTATTACCTCAATATTCCATTAATAAAAATAGGATAAGATAATTAAATATATTTCTGAGAGGGTATTCAAGGGATTTCATCAACATAATCATAATAAAAAATAATCCCAATAAATAATGAGATTGTAACATTAAACCATAATCTCATGTTTGACTAGAAAAAAAGTTATATAATATACTATATAGTAAATTCAAATTCTAACATATTCTAAACTAGAATCATATACAAGCATATAAAATCATATATGATCCATCTACATCTCAATAACATTAATTTATTTATATTGTAACACCCCAGGTAAATAAATAATATGACATCTTTATATTTATCCATACTTGTGAATCAAATATTAATATTACTTTAAAGGGGATGCAATGCTAGATGGCGTACCCAATACGCAACAACGAGTTTCATGGGAATCTTACGTTGCACTCTAATAATAAAATAATATTATTTTAAATGCCAGTTAACATGTAGTTGTTGTATTTGCGGGAATGGAAATAAATAACTAAAATATGATTATATATGTTTTTTAATGTTTTTACATTTATCCAAAGGCTTAAAATACGGAAAGAATTCAATTTTAGGCATTTATACCCTAATTTTCACTAAAGGTTCACTTATCGCCTTATGATGGCGAACTATCATTAAATATAGTTTTGATCACTCTTATACATTATTTTGGACCAAATAAAACTCTTCTTTAGAATCGGGACATCAAATTTTACTTTGTGTAAATTTTTGGTATTTTTCCAATAAAGTTCATTTTTTTAATGAATAGTGTAAAATGATGTATTTTAATTCAAAACCTCTTTATAATCTAATTTATTTATATGATTAGATTTTCATTTGAACTGTTTTTATAAGTGAAATTAGAAAATATTTTTACCATTAAATCCAATAGTGTTCGTTGGAATTAATTTCACTTTGAAATCAGACATAAACTAGTGTCAATCTTTTGATACTTATTGTTTCATAAAAACACGCTATTTGCTCTGACAGCGTGAATTAATTATTAAATTAATTAATGTGACTTATATGTTTTGAATTTTGTAAAATAGACTTCATTTTTTAATTTGTAATATCAAATGTAGCTTAGGGTGAATTTTTGGTAATTTTCTGAAAAACATCAATTTTTGATGAATAGTGAAACCACTAAGTGGTACTTATAAAAACTGATTTTCCGTTTAAATGAAATTTTTCCATTATTGTGTTTTTATTTTCAAAAATCCGACATACATGGTTTTAATTAAGAAGTAAAATGTGGTTCAATGGGATAAAAATAATTTTATGTTGAATAGTAACTTATTATGTTTTTAATCGTGATTAGTGGTAATTAGTGTAGTTTAAGGTAAACATAATGCTTTAATAAAATTATATGAGCTTTAAACATGTCTTAAACCTATTGGTTGTGTCATGGCCAACCAAGACAACCCATGGGTCGATTTAGGGGACCCCATGGAGCCACTTGGGTGAGATAATGACTTTAATGCCTTTTCTTTTAAATAAAGATGAAAATGACACTAACATAAATTGTTTTACTAAAACAATTTTTAGAAGGGGTTATACTAGTCATATTTTTGATTATAAATATTCATTATAAATATAAAAATATTATCTACATCATAGAATTTTTTTTATAATTTTTAGACTTTAAATAAATTAAATTATTTATGACATCATGATGATGCAGCGATAACTTCATTATTTAAAGATTTAAATAAAATGGAAAGATAATGTAATATCTAAAACCTACAAATGTACAAAACCTATTGGATGGGAATATTTCGATGCCTTGTCATCTTAGATTCGAAATATATCAATGTGGGACCTTATAAATTCGAAACACTTTTGAAAATAAAATAATAGTTTCATGATTTCCAAAAGTGCCCCTCCTCTCCTCTTATAAAAGGCCCCCACCTCTACCTCATTTCACACACTACTCAAGCCTTTGGCTCGGCCATCCCCTGCCCATTTACTCTCTACACATCCCTCTCCTCATCCTAGAGGATTCCCTGTGGGCAGAATTCTTTTAAAGGAAGCCATTAGGCTCAAATCAAATGGAGTTACACTTTTAAAGGCAATTCATTCTCTCTTGTTCATTTGTTTTATTTTGCTTCTCCAACCCCCTAAACTCTTTTTATTCATTTATTTTGTGACAACTCCAGTATCTTCAATATAATAGGATTTTTTTATAATATGTATTCTATCTACACTTACACACAACTACATCTAATGGTTAAAGAACACACGGTTTCCGTGGATGGCGAATTTCTGCCTCACGAAACGATGATTGTTCAACACTCATATAACACCATCAAAGGTGGCCATTAAGATGTAACTATATTTATATATGATATATGATATTTTTCTGTTTTACTTAGGCTTCTGTATTTTTCATTTGTGGCTTACCTTTATGGCTTCCATTATGGGTATACGCGATATCTTCATTTAAGGAAGTGCGGACTACCGCCCCCTCAAAGTGACGTGATTCGTTAATGCCATATGTGGGTCGTATAAAGGATGGATTTAAAGTTATTATATATGATGTTATACTAGAATTATAATAGACCTCTACATCATTATTATTTATTTCCATTAAAGTATGAGATAGAAATGAAAGTAGTGTTCATGTGTACATACGGCTTACCGTCTCCATGAACGGTGCATTTCATTTCTTATCCCCAAATGTAATGTACTATTAAAAGTATATGTATATAATGGATATATATAATGAATGATATATCTAAATTATTAATATAATTCTGGAATTAAAATATACATACCTCTCATTTAATTTTAATTCCATTAATATGAGAAAGAAATTAAAGTAGCGTTCATGCGTATGTACGGCTTACCATCTCCATGAACGGTGCATTTCATTTCTTACCTATAAATGATTATGTAATATTATAAATACATGTATATGCTGGATATGGATGATATATATGCTATCTAAATCAGGAATGTCATTCTGGATATACAGAACCTTTGACCACACGAACAACATGTAATTGTAAGAAGTCCATTTTCGACTTAAGAACCAAATATCGACAAAACAAACATTATTAACTTAAATGGTTACATAATGTTTATAACATGGAAATAAGTGATATATAAGGAATATTGAACTTTAAAAATGTTCTTAGTCAAGTAGAAATTAACTCAAGTTTATTATTCAGGACGTTAAAGAACAATCGAGTAAAGTCGGACCCGAGGTAAGGGATCCTACTCCTCTTTTTCTTTTTAAGTACACTCTATTATTTCATTCCTTTTAAAGCTCATATTTATTGTTATTGGGATGTTATTTTATATTAATCTTACTGTAATTTTTATGTTCATGTTTTGAGAGACCCTATTCTCTCTCATCAATCTATTTTGGAAGTTTTGAGTGGCGCCGTTAGGCTGCCGAATTTTCATAAGAGATCTAACCCCTCTCTTTCTTTTAAAGTACTATCCATTATGTCACTTATTTTAAGCTCCTCTTTGTTATGTTGGGGGATGTTCTTTTATATTCCTCTTTCTGTAAACTTTATGTCGATGTGATGAGAGACCCTATTTCCTCTCATCAATCCATTTTGGAAGTTTTTAGTGGCGTCGTTAGGCTGCCGAGTTTTTGTAAGAGATTTTTCAGCTCACTTTTATTCCCGTGATATTTATGCTACATTTTCCACAATTTACTTTGAGTAGTTTATGTACTGCCCACTATTACACTCCTTTTGTAATATAATTCCATTTATGGGTATTTACATATTCATTGTATGACACTTCTTCAATGGGGTGTACCTTTGGAAAGTTACCCAAGTCGGTAAGGGAACCTTTCACCCTCCTCTTTTTAAAAGACTTTGTTTGTTATGTCTTTTAATTAACATACTATTATGTTGGGATATGTTATTCTATATCCTGATTGATGTAAATTTTATGTCCAAGTGATGAGATTCCATTTTTAGCTCTCATCAACTCATTTTTTGAATTTTTGAAGTGACGTCGTTAGGCTATCAAATTTTTGCAAGGGAACTTCTTAGCCCAAATTTGATTCTTTGGGATAAACTTGTACTCCATGAATATGTCGTTCTATGAATATGTGTTAATAACCTCTGATTGTTTTACACTTAATATCCACTTATATTTGGTGTATTCATTTTTCACACATAATTATGTAATTGATTTGTCCCTAAACCGAGGATATCGTCTTTGTAAGGGACTTCGTCTCAATCTCCTTTCATTGAGGAATATTTCGTTTTATACACAACATCCTTTTATACAGTGTATAAACCCCTTTGACTTTGACTTTTATACAAAAGGAATCTTTTTCTACAAAGCATTTTACAAAACGACAAAAAACAATGTTTCTTTTAACATACGCGGTGACAACGACCTTTTCCGCCGCCGCGAGTATTATTTGGTCTTTGGCTTCCTCAACAAGCCGTAATGTTTTTAAAATAAAATAAATACCATATACTGTTTTATGTATTTTGGTATTTAAAAGGTATTTGATAAAGGATTCTATTATATCAATATATTTATGATATATTGTGATTGAAATGCGGAAATGTTATCATTCTTTTATATTGGTTTTCTGTTTTATGATTTTATATTGGTACTTGTACATTTTAACGGTTGGTTACGTTATAAACCATATGACGGGTGGTGCCGTGAATACCAGGACGTGTGGTTACGTTATAACCTCCAATGCATTGGGTATCGAAGTTGGGCATATGGCTATTCCATTATGTATGTATGGAAATTGGCCGTATGGCTATTCCATTAAGTGATATGTGTGGGAGTCGACCGTATGGTTATTCCACTTAAGTATGTTTATGTCCCAAGTTACCTTTATATATGTTATGTGTTCTTTATATGGGTTTTATGGTAATCCTTTGGTTACAAAAAGGTAAGTAATGATATTATATTCAGTGAAGAGTTTTTACTACTTCATAAAGGTGAAAAGTATTACTTTGATAAAGTATACATTGTTTACTTTTTGTTTTGATAAACTAACAGTTTTTATTCTTTGTGTATCCCTTATTGAGTTTTTATGCTCATCCAAAGTTTTTGTAATGTTTTTCACAGGACATAGCATGGAATAGGGTCAAGGATGGGATCAAGGGAAAGTCATGCTACCTAAAACATGAAACTAGAAATGTTTCTTTTTAAGAGTTTTTATTTTATGGAAATTTAGTATAAGAGACTACTTTGTAATATTTTGAGATGTAATAGTTTTGTTCTAATTCTCTAAAACTCTAAACCTGAAAAGATCCTCAATGTGAATTATTCATTTAATTCAATTTTAATTAATGTTTAAGGCTGGGTCCTTATAGTTGGTATCAAAGGTCGGTTAGATAACTTTAGAGGTTAGGGTATTCTTTAAGCAAAAGTGACATTACCATAATGGTTAGGATTTCAGACAGAGTCCTGGTTTTAGATAAAGTGAATGAGTAAGAATATCTTACTGTTTATCTTCCTCATTAATACATGATGGTTTTGTTGTTATACTCACACTGACCCTTTTTGGTTTTAGTAAATGGCTGGATCTAGCGGGCACCAAGGTAACGGTGGATGTGAAGGAAACTGTGACAGTTTTCTGAGCAAGAAACTGAATGATATGGGAGCTGTAATGAGAACTCTTGTGTTTATCCTCAACCAACTATCTGGAGTTATGATTGACCACCTAAACCTTGGTGATTTCTATAAGGAATCATATATGCGAGAAACAAATCCCTATGGAACTACAGGTAATAATCATAAAGGTAAGTGTGTTCAAAAACCCATGTGTCAAAGATGTGGAAAGAAACACCGAGGAAAATGTTTCAAAGGGACGGAAATATGCTATAGATGTGGAAATGAAGGTCATAAAGCAAGAACCTGCCGTGGAAAAAGGAAGCATCCAGTTGACTCGAGGAAAGGGAAAGAAGTTCTTTCTGAGGGATCAATTGAATGTTTTAAATGTGGTGTGCATGGTCATTATGCAAACACATGTCCCATGAAGATGTTTTGTGAATGGGATCACCAAGATCATACAAATACTTGTTTACCAATACCTAATTCCATTCCGATTGAGGATGAAGAAACCAACAATGACCAATCAAAGGTATGGATTATTTATTAACTTTTGTTTTCTATTTTGGGATCTTAGGATATGATTCATGATTTTGTTTGTAGGAAAGAGGTATTTCAGAATAAGTTGTAAAGGAATGGTTAATGGATCATGAAGAATGTTGAATGAGTAAGATGTCAACATATAAGGGCTTCAAGAGTTATGGTGAAATTCATAAGAGTATTAAGTGTCTTTTGATGATGGGGTACATTAGAAAACTTTTTATAGTATGTGTAACACTGATGTTTAGTATATGAAAATTTAATTCAAGGAATAGTTATCTTTTCTATTGTGGACATAGTTATAAAGAACCATTTGGGTTTATATGATCCTTACTTTTGAGGTAATTATGGGTTACTATATGTTATGATTGAAGTGAAAGGCATGAGATAAAATTGAGGTTAAATTATGTTATGGTTATTTTTGATTATTTTATCCCTTTTTGGGGAATGATTTAAGAATTATATAGTTTTGGAAAAAGGACAACACGCAGACCGTGTGACAACCCATCGCGTCGGACAATTCCGTGGGAATCGAACCCACAACCAAAGTGCGATTGGTATTTATCGCCTACCACTGGACTACGTGAAGTCCCTGGTTAGTTTGACTGATTCTTTTTAGTTATATGATTTTATGAATTAAGAGTAAGTTGATTTTGGGTTATTTATTAAAATTATTGACCTATCATGGAGGATATGTGATTAGGTTAATTACTTTTCAATACGAGACTTTAGGAGCAACTGAAGTTGTTTGGAGATAAATGTTACGATTTAACTTGGAAGACTATGTGACTAAATCGTTCAAATGTTTGGGTTTCAATCTTAGATTGGTTTACTTTGAGGAATTTTATGGACAAATTGTTTATCGAATGTTCCTCGTTGAACTTTGGGTTTTGTTGGAAAAATTTTGGAGATTAAGAATAGATTTTCTTTCTAATGGGTTATCCATTTCAGGGT
Organism: Viscum album; assembly: GCA_963277665.1. Lineage (NCBI taxonomy): Eukaryota > Viridiplantae > Streptophyta > Magnoliopsida > Santalales > Viscaceae > Viscum > Viscum album. Next base: position 523,075,903 of record OY728141.1, read on the forward strand.
TATCTGATCTTGTACTAATCTTTTGGGTTTTGGTTTTGGTTAAAGTCTAAAGACATGGGAAGTATATAGTTCTCTTTTTTGGGTTAGGTAATTATAGTACTCTTAATGTGAACAAGTCTCCCTAAATACCCGTCTTTTGGAAAAAAAATATGACTTTGTGTAAGGAATCTAATAAAACTTGAAAGTCAACATGATATGTGATTATGTTTCCTTATGAATAAATTCCTCAATAAAAATTAACTTAAAACAAAAATGTTGTCTATTAACTTTTCCTACTGGGGAATCGAATACCTTTTAACCCATCACAAGTTTGTGATTTTCTCATGGTTAACTATCTCCTAAACATGTTTTCTATCACTCTCCATCAGAACATGACCCTATGTTTTCTCCTCCATGTCTATGTTTTCATACTTGGAATCCTATTATGGGTTATCTCAGGTGCCCTTTGTACTTATCTTTCTTTATTTTAAAGTGATTTTTTTACTGACTCTTCTTCCGATGTGGGACTTTCAAGGATGTTTCCAAGCCCAATTTTAAAATTGCGGGGACGCAATTCCCAAAAGGGGGAAGGATGTAACACCCCAGGTAAATAAAGAATATGACATCTATATATTTATCCACACTTGTGAATCAAATATTAATATTACTTTAAAGGGGATGCAATGCTCGATGGCGTACCCAATACGCAACAACGAGTTTCTTGGGAATCTTACGTTGCACTCTAATAATAAAATAATTTTATTTTAAATGGCAGTTAACATGTATCCATTGTATTTGCGGGAATTGATAGAAATAACTAAAATATGATTATATATGTTTTTTAAATGTTTTTACATTTATCCAAAGGCTTAAAATACGGAAAGAATTCAATTTTAGGCTTTTATACCCTAATTTTCACTAAAGGTTCACTTATCGCCTTATGATGGCGAACTCTCATTAAATATAGTTTTGATCACTCTTATACATTCCTTTGGACAAAATAAAACTCTTCTTTAGAATCAGGACATCAAATTTTACTTTTTCTAAATTTTTGGTATTTTTCCGATAAAGTTCATTTTTAATGAATAGTGGAAAATGTTGTATTTTAATTCAAAAAATCTTTTTAATCTAATTTATTTATATGAGTAAATTATCATTTGAATTGTTTTTAAAGTGAAATTAGAAAATATTTTTACCATTAAATCCAATAGTGGTCGTTGGAATTAATTTTACTTTGAAATCGGACATAAACTAGTGTCAATCTTTTGATACTTATTGTTTCATAAAAACACGTTATTTGCTCTGACAGAGGGAATTAATTATTAAATTAATTAATGTGACTTATATGTTTTGAATTTTTTAAAATAGACTTCATTTTTGAATTTGTAATATCAAATATTGCTTAGGGTGAATTTTTGGTAATTTTCTGAAAAACTTCAATTTTTGATGAATAGTGAAACCACTAAGTGGTACTTATAAAAACTGATTTTCCATTTAAATGAAATTTAGCCATCATTGTGTTTTGATTTTCGAAAATCCTACAAACATGGTTGTCATTAAGAAATAAAATGTGGTTCAATGGGATAAAAATAATTTTTTGGTGAATAGTAACTTATTAAGTTTTTAATCGCGATTAGTGGTAATTAGTGTAGTTTAAGGTAAACATAATGATTTAATAAAATGATATGAGCTTGAAACATGTCCTAACCCTATTGTTTGTGTCATGGCCGACCAAGAAAACCCATGGGTCGATTTAGGGGACCCCATGGAGCCACCTAGGTGAGATAATGTCTTTAATGCCTTTTCTTTTAAATAAAGGTGAAAATGACACTAACATAAATTGTTTTACTAAAACAGTTTTTAGAAGGGGTTATACTAGTCATATTTTTGATTATAAATATTCATTAGAAAGATAAAAAGATTTTCTACATCATAGAATTTTTTTATAATTTTTAGACTTTAAATAAATTAAATTATTTATGACGTCATGATGATACAACGATGACTTCATTATTTAACGATTTAAATAAAATGGAAAGATAATGTAATATCTAAAACCTACACATGTAAAAAACCTATTGTATGAGAATATTTCGAAGACTTATCATCTTATATTCGAAATATATCAATTTGGGACCTTATAAATTCGAAACACTTTTGAAAATAAAATAATAGTTTCATGATTTCCAAAAGTGCCCCTCCTCTCCTCTTATAAAAGGCCCCACCTCTGCCTCATTTCACACACTACTCAAGCCTTTGTCTCGGCCATAACAGGCCCATTTACTCTCTCCACATCCCTCTACTCATCCTAGAGGATTCCCTTTGGGCAGAATCATTTCATAGGAAGCCTTTAGGTTCAAATCAAAAGGAGTTACACTTTGAAAGGTAATTCATTCTCTCTTGTTCATTTGTTTTATTTTGCTTCTCCAACCCTCTAAACTATTTTTATTCATTTTTATGTAACAAATACAGTATCTTAAATATAATAGTATGTTTTTATAATAAGTATTCGAGCTACAATTACACACACCTACATCTAATGGTTAATGAACATTCGGTTTCCGTGGATGACGAATTTCTGCCTCACGAAACGATGATTGTTCAACACTCATATAACATCTTCAAAGGTGGCCATTAAGATGTCACTATATTTATATATGATATATAATATGTTTATGTTTTACTTAAGCTTCTTTATTTTTCATTTGTGGCTTACCTTTATGGCTTCCATTATGGGTATACGCGATATCTTCATTAAAGGAAATGCGGACTACCGCCCCCTCAAAGTGATGTGATTCATTAATGCCATATGTGGGACGTATAAAGGATGGATTTAAAGTTATTATATATGATTTTATACTAAAATTATAATATAACTCTATATAATTATTATTTATTTCCATTAAAGTATGAGATAGAAATGAATGTAGCGTTCATGCGTACGTACGGCTTACCGTCTCAATGAACGATGCATTTCATTTCTTATCCCCAAATGTAATGTACTATTAAAAGTATATGTATATAATGGATATATATAATGAATGATATATCTAAATTATGAATATAATTCTGGAATTAAAATATACATACCTCTCATTTAATTTTAATTCCATTAATATGAGAACGAAATGAAAGTAGCGTTCACGCGTACGTAAGGCTTACCGTCTCCATGAACGGTGCATTTCATTATTTACCTCTAAATGATTATGTAATATTATAAATACATGTATATGCTGGATATATATGATATATATTCTATACAAATCAGGAATGTCATTCTGGATATATGGAACCTTTGACCACACGAACAACATGTAATTGTAAGAAGTCCATTTTCGACTTAAGAACCAAATATCGACAAAACAAACATTATTAACTTAAATGGTTACATAATGTTTATAACATGGAAATAAGTGATATAGAAGGAATAATTAACTTTAAAAAGGTTCTTAATCAAGTATAAATTAACTCATGTTTATTATTCAGGACGTTAAAGAACGATCGAGTCAAGTCGGACCCGAGGTAAGGGATCCTACTCCTCTCTTTCTTTTTAAGTACACTCTTTTATGTAATTAGTTTTAAAGCTCATATTTATTGTTATTGGGAAGTTATTTTATATTAATCTTACTGTAAGTTTTATGTTCATTTGATGAGAGACCCTATTCTCTCTCATCAATCCATTTTGGAAGTTTTGAGTGGCGCCGTTAGGCTGCCGAATTTTCATAAGAGATCTAACCCCTCTCTTTCATTTAAAGTACTCTCCATTATGTCACTTCTTTTAAGCTCCTCTTTGTTATGTTGGGGGATGTTCTTTTACATTCTTCTTTATGTAAACTTTATGTTGATGTGATGAGAGACCCTATTTCCTCTCATCAATCAATTTTGTATGTTTTAAGTGGCGCCGTTAGGCTGCCGAGTTTTTGTAAGATATTTTTCATCTCACTATTATTCCCATGAGATTTATGCTACATTTTCCACAATTTACTTTGAGTGGTTTATGTACTGCCCACTATTACACTCCTTTTGTAAAATAATTCCATTTATGGGTATTTACATATTCATTGTATGACACTTTTTCAATGGGGTGTACCTTTCGAAAGTTACTCAAGTCGGTAAGGGAACCTTTCACCCTCCACTTTTTAAAAGACTTCGTTTGTTATTTATTTTAATTCACATACTATTATGTTGGGATATGTTCTTTTATATCCTGATTGATGTAAATTTTATGTCCAAGTGATGATATTCCCTTTTTATCTCTCATCAACTCATTTTCTGAATTTTTGAAGTGACGCCGTTAGGCTGTCAAATTTCTGCAAGGGAACTTCTTAGCCCAAATTTGATTCTTTGGGATAAACTTGTACTCCTTGAATATGTCGTTCTATGAATATGTGTGAATAACCTCTGATTTTTTTACACTTAATATCCACTTATGTTTGGTGTATTCGTTTGTCACACATAATTATGTAATTGATTTATCCCTAAACCAAGGATACCGTCTTTGTAAGGGACTTCGTCTCAATCTCCTTTCATTGAGGCATATTTCGTTTTATACACAACTTTCATTTATACGGTGTATAAACCCCTTTTACTTTTACTTTTATACAAAAGGAATCATTTTCTACGAAGTGTTTTACAAAATGACAAAAAAGAATGTTTCTTTTAACATACGCGGTGACAACGACCTTTTCTGCCGCCGCGAGTATTATTTGGTCTTTGGCTTCCTCAACAAGCCGTAATGTTTTTAAAATAAAATAAATACCATATACTCTTTTATGTATTTTGGTATTGAAAATGGTTTTGATAAAGGATTATATTATGTCAATATATTTATGATATATTGTGATTGAAATGTGGAAATGTTATCATTCTTTTATATTGGTTTTCTGTTTTATGATTTTATATTGGTACTTGGACATTTTAACAGGTGGTTACGTTATAAACCATATGACGGGTGGTGCCGCGAATACCAGGACGGGTGGTTACGTTATAACCTCCAATGCATTTGGTATGGAAGTTGTCCATATGGCTATTCTATTAAGTATGTATGGAAATTGGCCGTATGGCTATTCCATTAAGTGATATGTGTGGGAGTCGACGGTATGGTTATTCCACTAAAGTATGTTTATGTCCCAAGTTACCATTATATATGTTATGTGTTCTTTATATTGGTTTTAGGGTAATCCTTTGGTTACAAAAAGGTAAGTAATGATATTTTATTTAGTGAAGAGTTTTTAATACTTCATAAAGGTGAAAAGTATTACTTTGATAAAGTATACATGGTTTACTTTTTGTTTTGATAAACTAACATTTTTTATTCTTTGTGTATCCCTTACTGAGTTTTTATGCTCATCCCAAGTTTTTGTAATGTTTTTCACAGGACTTAGCATGGAATAGGGTCAAGGATGGGATCAAGGGAAAGTCATGCTACCTAAAACATGAAACTAGACATGTTTCTTTTTAAGAGTTTTTATTTTATGGAAATTTAGTAGAAGAGACTACTTTGTAATCTTTTGAGATGTAATAGTTGTGTCCTAATTCTATAAAACTCTAATCCTGAAAAGATCCACAATGTGAATTATTCATTTAATTCGATTTTATGTAAGGTTTAAGGCTGGGGCCTTATATATATTACCTAATAATATTTTAATTTTTTGGTGTTAATTTTTTCATTTTTGTGAGTGTCTCTTTTAATAATTTTTTGTAATTTTACTTTGATCATGGTTATAGGATCTCCACAATGTTAATAAGAATATAAGTATCAAATATAATCATTATATATATATATATATATTTATATTTATCCATGTAACATATATATATATATATATTCGTAACATTATTCAAAAAGATGGTAGGACATACATATAGATGAATGTTATTTTAAAAATAAAATTAAAATAAGGATTCAAATATAAATATTAGTTATAATTGAAAATAATTAAAAAAACATAAAAATCTTATATAAAAATAAATTCCATATTTATAAGCATCCATGTAACAGGGTCATGAAAAATGAATTGCATTTCCACTTGGAGACAATTTGTTTTACGTATACAAGTGTGTTGTTTTTTTTCAATATGAAGGAAAGAAGGTGGATAATGGTTTTTAAATCATCATCTAATAATTCTGTATATTTATGAAATATAATTCTATTTCTAATAATGGATATCATAGATTTATAGGATTTATAAAATTAAATAAGATATAATGTTCTTTTTAAATAATTATTTCTCTTTGTTGAGAATATTATTTTTACATACTCGTTATGACTTGAAAGAATGGTATATTCGAAAGACTAAAGAATATACCAGATAGATAAGGAATATAGTAGTATTTATGAAATGTATTTTTTTTATTAATGGAACATTATGTCTGTATAATATATGATAGGTGGAGTCCTTTTATATAGGAGGTAAAGGGAACACATTTAATTACATAAATGAATAATTATTGTTTATATCATAATCATTTAAAAAAATAAATCACTCTAAATATGAATATAATACGTGATAAGGTCTAACTAAACACAATAAATCACATTTGGATACATTTTGGATATATTTTAATCTCTCTCAATGTTAATACTTATTAATCTAATTTTAACCTTAACTGAGACAACAAAACATTTTATATTTTAAAAATAATTATATAAACAAAAATAAAAGTCATATTTGAAGAAAAAATTTAAATTTGATTCCAAATTAAGAACCCATTTTAATATATTAAATTCTTAAATGTGTTGTAAATTAATTATAATAAAACAACAAAAAATTCATTTACATAATATTTTGGGAAAAAACAGGATTTAAGAGTTAAAATATCATTAACATGAAATAATCTAATTAATACTATTACAAGTATTTTTTTGATAAATAATAATATAGGGATTTTTTTATAAATTCATATAAATCTAAAAACTTGTGGAATTATATATCTAGTCCATAAAATTCAAAAACACAAAAAAATTATTTAATTTAAATAAAATATATGTTATCTTCCCAAAAGCTAATCTAAGGTTACCAATTTTAAAATAATTATTATCAATAAAATATGATACAAAATTTTTATAAAATTAGTTAAAAATATCATATAGTTTATATCAATAATGTTTTAAAAAGATTTTAATCTTTTTTCCTGTGGTTTTAAATAAGTTGTTTCTTTTTTAATGATGTGACAAATATTTACTATGGTTACTTTTCATTATATAAAAAATTAATTTTAATAAAATAAAATATATATATTGTATATTTTATTAAAATATTATATTCATTTTATAAAAATTATATTCACATGATTGGTAGTAATTAACAAAAAATTAAACTAGAAAATTTCGATGAAAAACATATTTCAATTTATAAACCGTTTTTTATAAAATATTACAATATAAAACTTATTCTAATTACCATAATTTTATTATTGATAATTAAAGTGATTTATTAATAATTTTAATCTACTTTTAAAAAATTACACTTTTTATATGCATGAAATGAAAATTATAATTTTGAATAAAAATAAGAATTTTTCACCATTCGTTGTGATCTATATATTTTTAGGTAAAATACAAAATGTAAGCATAATTTAATTTTGATATGAAGATTTCCTAAATTATATTCTTCTTATTAAATACATTTTATATCTTTTTAAAAATAAATTACAATATTCTATCCAAAAATAAATATAACACATTTTTGAACAATTTTATTTTTGATAAACATAATGAATTTACTAAACATTTGGAAAAATTATCAATATAACATATTTAACTAAAAATATTATACATAATTTTTTAAAAAATAATTCATATTCAATCAACCAATTTTATAGATATGTTATAATCTTATACTATACTATGTTTTATTTAGATTCATGGTTTGCTGTATAACATACTATAGATAAAAAAATTAAGGGAAATATATCATAAAATAGAATTACATTAAATTATACAACCTTAAAAACTATTTCACACACATTAATTCCATAATATGATAACAAAATGTATAAATTTACACCTCACCACTGACTTAGGTTCTCACATAGCTTCCAAAAACTTGTGGTTTCACCATACAGATTTTACTTGGTGAGTGGTCTTGTTTTATTGTTCTTCATCTCTATAATAATTAATCCCTACTAGTGTATCCAAGTTATGGTGATCATTCCCAAGTGGAATGACCAATAATTTAAATTTTTTGATTGATTAGTTATGTACCTTTTTGGGTGAGAAACATGGAACACATAACGAACATTAGGTAGATTCAGTGGAAGTTCAAAATGTAAATACACTAAACAAATGTGATAAAAAAATATAATGGATTCATATATTAGGGGATTTACATTCCATTACATTTAAATATCATAACAATATTCTATGGATATATTTAATTTAATAACTGATCTGAAAAAATCAAAATCTATATTTTATTGAATATTCCGATAATTATTATTCTGTAGACTATAAAATAACATGACATGATCATGATTCTCTCCTGAATACATTATCATATAATATGATACATCTTCTCCCAATATAATTATTTCTCCACATTCACCTAATAAAATTGAAGTTCTACTATTGATACAATAGTCTTCCTCGTATGGAGACATGTGAATTATTTAGTAAATTATATTATTGTATGAAATCCATACAAGATGATGGTTTTAATCTCATCCACAGTTATTATCCATTGAACAGAACTCAGTCTATCCTCTGAGGTTTTAATTGTACTATTAGATAAACATGTTATCTGAGGATGATTAGAAAAACTAAAGAAAAACTCTAAATCCATATCTTGCAGAATATTTTTCCTGAACGTTGATGTAATATATAGATCTATATTATATAAAACAGAATTTACTACTCCATGCTACCATTACACATACATAATACTAATTATGTAAATTTCAATAACTTATAAACTTTTTATGGGTGTAATAATGTGTTTTGAATTCATATGGAAATTGAATATTGTCTAAATAGAATTACATATTTTTTATTTTTTGTATTTTCTAGAGGTAAAATCAATGGTTATGTTTTACAATTTTTATTATGTTATGAATTATATTAGTAACATCCTGATAGAAGTTTCTATCATAAAATTAACATTAATAAATTGAATGAACAATGATTTTTAGTTTTCAATATATATCTCCATATTTTCTCAAAATTAATTATCATTCATATCCCTATGAATCCTCATACATTCAGGATGAATTGAGAATTATGAACAATGAGCTTTATCTAATAGCTCATTCTTTAACTATGATATAAATTGGAAATAAACACTATTCATAAACATTATCATTCCATTAAAAACATGGTGGAACTCAGGAATATTTCTATCCTTAAAATCCATTTCTAATTTTTTCTTAACCTCATTAATATCAACATTAAAATATTGTTGAACAATCATATTAGATAAATAATACTTCCTATCATATTCTCATATTTCTTGATCCATATTTCAAAATATACAAATACCTCATCTTATTTATCCTCATCATAAAAAATATAAAACAATTATTTATACAAAAATAAACATCCCCCTTGTTTGATTTCATAAGGATTTAATGTAATGAGTAGTCATAATCATTAATCAAATTCATCCATCTTCTATAACATAAATTTAATTCTTTATAAGTGAATATAAAATTTATATTTAAATTATATTTATATATGTCAAACCATTATTCCTAAATAGAATTCTTGCAGATCATTAATGGAAAAATTACAATAGGTAACTCCAAATCATTAGTTTGGTGATTATTCCCATGAAAATTTAATTATACACATACATAAGCTATCATAACTTAATTTTTCATATGTACACATCCTAGTCCCATATATTATGCACCACCAAGGATCAAAACACCTTATATAATATATGTTTGTCTATGAATATTTGTATATATAAACCTTATTATCATTTACTTGAATTTATCTTCAAAGTAATCTTTGGATTAAAACATTAATCTATTCCATGTTTAGATGGGGAGTGTTTTGGATAATCATGATAAATTCTACACAATAAATAAATAATATTGATACCAAGCAAACAATAAATGGATGTTTGTAATATTTCATCATTTCATATAACATACAGAAAATTATGTATTTCCTTCATCCCCTGAAATACCTTCTCATGAAATAATATATCAGCAAAATTAATGTTTTGTGGATAAAATCCATAATTAGTAAATTTTGAATATATCAATTTTTTATTTGTAATTAAATTATCAGTTGATATATATGATCTTATTTTATAATGAAATATATATGAATATCATCTATAATGAATACCAAAAACTAATCAAGGATATATTTAATTTATATATTCGAAAAATACAAGAAAATATATGATGATTTTGTAAAACCAAACAATTCCACTAAAAATTCATTGTGTATATATGTTTCATAAATGGATAACATGAGTATGACATCAAATTTGATCCACAACAAATAGAAACCAGATCAATGATCTGTATTTAAAAATTAATTACCTACTTGTTGTTGAATGAAATAATCATTAATATGATGAACAATATAGGTACACTTGATTATGATATTGTTCAGTTCCTAATAATAAATGGATAGTGACAATGATCCATAATTAATCTAAACAAAATTTAGGCACACTACATGATGATACAACTAACATATTGATTCTATTATCAATATTCTATTATAGATTCTTTTTTAATAATTTCCACTCAATTAAGCCCATTATTGTGAATAACAAGCATTAAATTATCCAAAAATGTATTATTTATCATTGAATTTATATTCTTGAATTATTTTTCAATTTTTTGTTTATTTTTTAGTTGATTTTGATAGAATCATTTCATAAAAAATCACAACATCCCATTGTGGAATCCATCAATCAATTTCCATTTTTACACAATATAAAACTTTTATGATAATAAGTTTTATTATCATGATATTTCATCCTGATTTTGAACTTGACATCATATTTGTCCCCACTCAACCATAAAACTTAATATTATTTTAAACAATGGATGATAAAAAAATTTAATGAGGTGTATGTTAAAACTAATAAATAACCAAAATATTCCAGGAGTACTAATATAAAATTTTCTTCTATTTTTTTAAATAATCATTTTATTACCCAATAAATAATATTTTCATGGAAAGTGATCATCTAAAAAAATTTCATATGAATTAATAAATGAATAATAATATTCATAATGGTATATTTCTAATAAAAAAACATCAAAATATTTTCCCAAAATTTCACATTTCACACATATGAAGTAGAATAAAATTACATTAAACATAATATCATTATAATACCATATGAAAACATAGGATTTACATAGAATCACATAGAAATAGTAGATAATTTATGTAGGTGTATTGGGAAACAATATTTATTTTACATCTATGAATTATAATTAAAAAAGGAAAAACCAATTATATAAAATCCAATAATTTGTTATGATAATCATAATATATTATGTTGTTCCTTTTCCAATGCGTTAGAGAGCTATATCTGCCTCACCCATCATCAAGAGAAATATCAGGATAAAACATCATTATGATCTACGTTATGCCCACAAAAATTCTTATACATTGAATGATAACCCTAACATAATCATAACGTATCTACCCATGTTTTTAAAATTAAATACAATGCTCAATAGTGTTTAGATACACTACATCGAGGTTAAAACGAACAATTAAATATTATGTTCTTAATGTGGACATTATAAACTAAATATTAAATTAGATTGTATCAATAGTATTCTATGATAAATAAAATAAATATAAAGGTGAATGTTAATATTATTGTATTAATAATCTCTTATTTAATTATAAAAAAATTATTAGTAAAGTAATTTTATTCTTAAAAAAATTGTATTCTTCATTATTGTGTATTATTTCTTTTATTAGTGAATATTATAATTTCTTGATGTTATAAAAAAATGATTTTAACAAATTTCTTTAATATTTAGATTCATCATGTAAAAATTACCTTTAATTGGAATTTTTTTTGAATTTTAGAAAAATTTTATTTTTTCATAGAGTATTGATAATTATGGGTTTTTGTTGATATCAATATTTTATTTTAATGTATTTATAAAGTGAAACTTATTTTTTTATTAGTTTACTATTATATTTATTTCTATTGGAATAAAAATAATCCAAATATGGGATTATAAATGGATTTTCTATCTTAATTTAGTAATAAAATATATTTTAATTTCAATAGAGGACATTTTGAAAAAAAATTATTTCTTTTCATTTTAGGGATTTATTTTAAATTTTTTTTAGTAACTACTCTATTTATAATTCTAAAAAATGGAATCCAAATTTAGAATAAGTGGATAATTGTTTTATGTCACTCTTTTTTTTCAATATGATTTGTATCCTTGTAAATATTTTTACCAGGGTAAATGGTAAATTAGGTAACTAATAGTTAAAATTATATAATTTGGACAATAAAATGACTTATAACATTTACCAAATTTTATTATATAAGTATTTTTCATCCGTCATAATTGAAGAATTTTATAAATGTCATTATTTCCATTTTTCTGATTATAAAACTTTTTATTTTTTATTTAATGAAAAGTCATTGATATTAGACTCATATATTTTATAAATATTAAAATTTAAATTTATTGTTATCTAGATGATATGATCAACTATAAATTTAATTGTGAAATAATAATTATTTATCCTCATAATGGTAAATTATTTTCTATAGTACTGTAGTTACTATAGTAATGATTGGTACTGTAGTGGAGGTAGGACACTATATGAGCGTCGTGTACTGTTGCAGGGGATACTGTAACAGGACTATTCACAGAATGGGCCTAGGCCCAAAATATTTGGCCCTACGGGCCATGTAATAGGCATTATACCCAATGAGCCTTCGTTATATTATATGTGTATCTCTCTAACTAGTTAAAATAGTTCCTTTAATTTCTTTAATAATAAAAAGATTTTTTAGACCCAACAACTAAAAAATATTGATATTAATATTGTCAATGTAATGAATAGTTCTCAAAAAAATTATTGATATATTATAATTAGTAATATTATATTAACATATATAAAATTCTTAGATATCATAAATTACTAAACAAATTAATGATAATGTTTAAAATTTCAACCTTTTTCAAATTATTGGTTGTTTTTCATTTTATAGTAACTATATTGACCATTAGATGGTTAAAATCAAAGCTGTCATTGTATAGTTAAAGGGGTTAAGTATGGGTTAATTATATAATAGAAGTGTGTAAATAGGTTCAAAACATACCATATTTTAATTTTATGATAATATTTATACCCATTCTAATCATATAATTTAAGATTAATATTTTGGATACACTTTTTTATAAAACAATATTTTATAGTATGTATTTATTTAGAGAAGTTCAAAGAGTGATCATCCCCGCTCATATAAATGTTCAACGATTATTGAAAATTATTCAAACTTCAAACCAATTTTCTTTTGGCCTATAAATCTGTAATTCCTTTTACAATACAAACCGTAATTGAAGTTGTATTATATTGGGAATAAAACCACACTTAGTAGTCTTAATGTGTTATTAATAGATGATTGTTTGAAAATCGATATATTTTTTAATCAAGGGATTCTATTTTGGTTATTCTTCCTCAATCCTCAATACATTATAAAATTAGATATAGTAATTATTTTTTAAACCCCATATAATTATATATTATATTTTTAATTTCATAAAAAATATAAATCTACACTTAAATCAAATATAAAATAATTCACCGTCCAACTGTATGGAGGACTACTACCAAATGAACTGATGTAATTTTTTTGCCATAACTATCTCTCAACAGTAGTTTTAATTGTGAAATTAATTTTTATATTTTAAATTAAATATATTTTTATTATTATTTGAATATAACTTATCATTTACAATTTTACATTTCCATTCATATAAAAAATGATGATGTCATTTGTGTATACGTGGGTAAAGCCACCTCTATAGTGCAATTAAGAATCTTTTTTCATCACAAAATATAAAGAAGATTTATATAATTATATTTAATGAATTATTATTATATATATAATTTTATTATCATTCCTTATGATTAAATAATACATTTTTTCACTTAAAATCATTCAGAAATTGCAACGTTACTCATGTGTGTGTGCGACCAATCGTCTACAAGATTGTAACATGGTTCAAATTTTACAAACAAATTTAATGGATGTATTTAAAATTATAATCTATATATTAAAATGATAAATATTTCATGAAAAGTATTCTGTATATGATGTATTGTTGACCACATTAACCATATTCAACAGACCAATGTCATTTTAGACATAAGTACCAAATATTATCAAAAAAAACGGGACATTAATTAAAATGATTAAGTGATTATCTTGGTAATAAGTGATATAAACGGAACACATAACATAAAAATTGTTCTTATCGTAGAAAAAAATAAAATATTTTTAATATTAAGGATATAAAATAATGTATTTGATCAGTTAGACTTAAGTCAATAGAATTTCATTTGAAAATCATCCTCTTAATTATTCCATAGAAACTATTTTCCATTCTATAAAAAATTGATTATTTTATGAAAACATGTTAAAAATATTTCATTTATTTATTAGAAAATTTACATTTACATATAATCATATTTTATTTATTTTTTTTAAATTAAATGACAATTTCTTTTAATTTTCAAATGTTGTACTTAATGGCTATTTTAGAAAAATATATATATAGAAGAATGGTTTTTTAACATATATATAATGAGAATATTATCCTGACATCATGAATCATATCTGAAATTAATAATAATATATAATTATAAATGGTAATATAAAAATAAAATAATTTTATTTTTATGTGTGAAATATTTATAAAAATATATTCAGTCAAAATGGAAACATTATATTCTATATAATGTTTTTATGATGGAAGATTCCGTGATTTATAAATATTTTATGATCATTTGGAATTCATATTATGATTGGTGTTTTTTTATAAAAATGTAATGGATTGTTATTTTATATCCTCTGATGAATTATATTCTATGGTGACTGACATCGAACATACTTATATTCTATATATGAGACAAAGTTAACTAATTATGATTCTCCTAATTGATAATATTAATATACTACAATGGTTATTACCAAAATAATTGTGATGGTTAATCATGAGTTTTCTATTATGGTTACTCAATGTTAATTATCAAATGGTACCCTTGAATAACATCCATGAGTATCTATGGTGGTTACTCCAATGATTCCAAAGGTTACCAACATGTTTTACATATGTTTTCATTAGAAAAAATCTATAGGTTTATACCCACAACTATCCTAGGTCAGATTAATGATCAAAAAATGGCCTATAATGTATGGTTAGTGATTTAATAAATTTATTTATTAATTATTTGGTGAAAAATGGTTCTATTAGTGATAATATAAGACTATATATGGTTTCCTTTTATAATAGGGGATGAAGGAATAATTAACATTTTTAAAATGATTAAAACATATGAATGTCTTATGCAAACCAATTTGATCCAAAATTGACATTTTATGAAAATGATTTGATATAGGGTTAATGTTTTTCAATACAATAGTATATTGAGATATTTTTAGGTCAACATAAAACTTAAACCATTAGATGAACAACATGGTAAAGCTGGTAAAACCTTAACCATGGAATCATATTTTTAATATTTTTATAATTAACTTTGTAAAAAATTATTTTAATGTACATCCTAATTATTATTAATTTCATTAAAATTAGTTAATTTAATATTTTCAAATAGAATTTCTAATATGGAAGGTTTTAAATTAAAATTAATAAAATATAATATAATGAAAAACAGTTTTCAAAATTGGCCTTTTAGGTATTAAAATGTTTTCATGAAATATTCTTGTATAATGTTGATTGAAATAAAATATGGGGTATTATATTTTATCAAAATGGTATATTTATAATATAAAACTAATATAAATTATAATGTATAATTTTTAAATTTTTAAATAAATAAACTATATTTAATAAAATTATGAATATTTTACATTTGAGAAAAAAATTCCAAAAATTTCAAAAAATTCATTCTCTGATAATTTTTAAAAAATGTATCAAAAATGGGTTTAAATTTATAAAATTAATATTCTAAATTTTTTGAAATAAATATTTGACATTAAATCATATAATATAAGAAATTATAATATGGTTATAAATAAGGATTCACTCATATTGATTGAAAAATCACAGAAACAAATTATACAGAATATAAAAATGTAAATATAATTAAATAACATTCATAAGACATTAATTTTTTTCTTTTTTCCTTTATGTATGTATTTGTATTCATCACCCCATTTAGAAATTTTGTCCAATCAATTTCATTCACTATATAAACAAGTAGGGATATTTTTCATTTATATCAGTTTCTCATTACGAAGATTCTTCCTCAGTCATATGGATTTTTCATAAAACATTAATTTGTTAAATCAATTTATTATGAATAAAATATTTGTACATTAAATAATTTATACTAGTTGTTCTTCATAAAAATTATTCTCTTCTAACTGAACAACTATCAAGATGATAACATGATATACATCTAGAATATATATCCTTATTTATTTATCATGTGATATGAAATGTACCCAAGATATAGGTAGAGGAAAGGACACATTTTATGAAACCAATCCAATATTCCCTTTGATTTTATATGTTTTGAAAAACTATATAGTTAATGAATCACTTTTATGAAAATGAATAAAACTTTTCTATTGTTAAATGTTATTAAATTCGTAATCAAATACATTAAATAGATGATATTGCATTGGTTTATCTTTATATAATTTATTCCTTATATGATCCATCATCATGTGCTACTGAATCATCATCATCTTGTCAACCATTTAAACTAAGAATTGAGGTCCCAACAATGTTCATTTTAAAAATACATCCAATCATGTTTTAGTCCAAAACCTATTTCTATATAAATCCATAAAAGGTCTCATCAGTATACTTGAATGAAAATATTTATTATGAGAAATATAAATAAAATTTTATGTTGATACCATATTGTTTGATATCCATTGATAAAAGAAAATTAATAAATTCTTGATCATAAATCGTTCACTATTGAATTAAAATATATTAATGATGAAAATTTGTAATACAATTGAATTTAGTAATGAATTTGTTTTGATGAATTTTCCAACGGTTAATGGTAAACCAATGAACATGTCCAGATACAATGGATATATAGAATATATTAAATCTAATTATACCTTTAAGAAAAATTTTAGATCTTATATCCAATTCAAGAATTTCTATAATAGAGTGAAAATGGGAACGATTTTTTAATCAGTCCATAAATCACAAAATCAAATTATTAATTCGAGATGACATTAGTTATCCCACCATTAAATTCAAATATATCACCCCATTTCCATTTTGTCACAAAAAATTATTGAACTATCCCATTTGGTACAGTATTCAGAGACTGAACCTTCTGAAAATCCATATATTCTATATTTATATCAATAATATCGTTATTCTTTTCATCCTACAAGAAATGTTCATGAAGAAATCCTTATCTTTTTGTACTACTATTATAAATAAAATGTGTAAATATTTAAGACTCACAAAATAGTTATTAATTTAACTATGGGTAACTTAGAATATGACACTATTTATATAATTTAAAAAAACCATCTTTTAAAATGTTTCAGTCAATATACCTTTCAAGACCAATAATCCATTTCTATATAATTCGTGGCCGTTTTAGAAGAATTTTTATTTTCTTCTGACAATGATTAATTAAATGACAACAGAAACAAAATTAAAGGGGTTTATATATATATTATTTCTTATCCAACATTATTCACATATTAAACAAAGGGATATTCTTTAGTACAAAGTATAGTTAATGAATCTTTATCTTTTCGACTCAAATAAATGGATACTCTATTTTAATTATAGAAATGGTAAGTAATTTGTAGTTTATATAAATAATTATTTCCTTCCTTCTACTATATGCCATGTTCAACTCATGTTCTGTGAATATATACATCAAATTATTTTGGATTGTATATATTTATCATGTAACTATTTTTAATATATGTAGGAAAACATCAAAAGAAATCATTATAAATTCTAGTTCAAGGTCAAGTCTAGAATATTTTTACTCGTGTGGTTTTAATAAATGTGAAGTATAATCGATTAACTGATAATTCTGAATTAAATTAAAACACACTCTCTTTAATGAATCATCATCATTGATATAAAATGATTCAATTTTTTAATGGCGGATCCAAAACATGAGTATTCGATAATAATTTTTTCTATTCGTGGAAATAATCGTCCAATTAATTTATCTTGATGGACCAAACTATTTTTTATGATTACTCGATAATTGGTCTAGAGAGTTGTTCTATGTTTTTAAGAATCCATTTTTTTCATCCAGTAAATAAAAAAAATTAACTATCATTATAAAATTTATATTCATATTCCTTTCATCAACATATTTAGTTTTAGACATATCCATAATTATAGAATTTAAATCTATGATATATCCCAAGGAATAAAGTTTTATGTAATCAAAACCCACATTTAGTAAATTTTCAAACTAACCTCATTTATTTTAGGTTTTATAGGATAATAATTAGATTTTTTTCAATATCTTCATAAAATTGACTATAACAAATATCACCAGAATAAAAAACTAAAAATTTTACCAAATATGTATTGAGAAATATATTTAATATCTACAAAAATAAAGCTATAGAATCTTTCAACCTGATGAGAATAACCAAAAATTAATAATTAACCTACCTTGTATGAAATTTTATCTTTGGAATGTCATATTCCTTCAACATAACATTATGTTACATAAACCAATGATTTTCCTTCAAAAAACAATTATATCTCTAGAGATGATCAAACCTGGCATCCATATGAGGAATCAAATACATATTTATACCATTTATGTTATTAAATGATGTATAATAAATGTAAATCCTCGTTGATTAGTATTTATATCATAAATATAAGACATAATAGACCTATGATGAAGGTATTGGATGAATGAAACCTTTATAAATACTCATTTATAATATACTTCTTAATTCCATCGGTTCTACATGATCCTTTTGATATTGCGGTCTCAAAATTTTCATTGCATCTGAAACAAATTAAATAGTCAATTAATCTTATTGAACACATATAATACAATGAAACTCTTCAGAAAAATCATACAATTAATATGTTACTACTTTGGAATCATAAAAATAAATAGTTTACTTATTTGTAAATTTAGAACATAGATAAATTTTTAATCTTTTAACTGTTCCGTAGATTCTTTGTTATGTTATCAATGGGATGAAATCATTATTTTATAATAACTAAAACTCATTTAAGAAAATATTTTCATTGACTTTGTAATCATTAATATCTTGAAAAACTGAATTCTAATCCATATCCAAGACAACAAAAAATTCTATAATGGGAAATACATTAGGGTTTCCAAAGAAAACACTTATATAGATGACAACAGAAGTATTTATATAAAATTTTGTTTCCTAAAAACTACAACCATGTGGTTTATCAAGAAGAAATGACTTCATTTATGGAGTTGTAATTTTTTTCCATGTATATTTATATAATATGAAAAAATGGACACATAATCAAAAAAATAAATTATAATGATATAAATAAATAAGAAATGAATAGGTTACCACATCATTTTATAGCCCAACATTAACCGAAGAAGTTTTAATGGATTTGACCACCCCATTATATTTGTATAAACATTTCATCCCATCATTCATTATATTCTTCATACCTGAAATTTCATAATGACCCATCTAATTACATTTTAATAACATTAATACTTGTTTATAAAATATGGTCATACCACTACCATGATAAATTTATTTTCAATCATGAGCTATATATCCAAATATACAAAAAAAATTACAAATTTGCAGTAGATTTATATTTTTTGGTATATTTAATTTTTTATTTTGAATATTTTTTTAAAATGAAATATTTCCATTTCATTATATTTAATTTAAAAAATTATCATAAAATGTAATAATGATAGATAAAATTAATATGATGTAATTATAATAATAATAATAGTTAATATATTTATTTTTCAAATTTTTTACCAATAGATTCAAACAACATGCTTATCTATGTATTATGTTATTTCCATTTCTTAAAAAAAATCCTAAAATTAATATATATTTTGAAAATATCAATCATATAAAATTTTATGTATTGATATTTAAATATTTGTTTCTAAAATTTAATATTATATATATATATTGAAATATATGTAATATATTTATTATTATGGTTATAAAATAATTATAAATGTATATTATATGAAACCTTAAAAATCAAATGCTTTAGTAGAATAAAAAGGATTGTAAAAATTTAAACATCAATAAAATACATGAATCTCTAGGAAAATGTTACAAATATATTTAAAATTATCCAACACCCATGGAATTGAAATGAATCACTACCAAAAATTTCAAACAATATCTCTCTCATAGATCAAATGTCATGAGGTTCACACAGGCGGTGGTGTCGACCAATGATGTTCACTCACCAAGTCACACAATGGACACAAGGGCAACCATCACCAATAATATTTTCACATTAGTAGCATGAAGTGGGTCACTAAAAATTTCAATCATAGGTGGCTAAAAGAATCTGATTTTCATAAATAAGGTCCCATTTAAATCACTTTTAGAGGGAATCAATTCGTTCACAATCTCATAAATGCATCATAAATAATATTTGAATTAAATAATATTAAAATTAGTGATATATAATTATATCCACATAGAGATGGTAGTAGACTAGTCATAATTCAATCTTTATATGTGTTATTACTACTGTTAAATAAATATTCATCTATATAATTTATAAACTGTCATCAATAAATCTATGTGTGACTCAGTCTAGGAGTAGCTAACTTAATGCATTCTTCATTGAATGGCACATCAAGAAGATTTTCACAAACCCGCCACGAAACCTGTACAATCAAAAAAATTGCAATATATATATATAAGTTATAATTTAAATATGAATAAAACATTTCCCCATAAATTTATATGTGATATTTAATTATAAATATTTACTTGAGATCCAACTCATTCTGTGTTTTCAAAATTAATGAATATAACTCATAAACTTCTAATTCATCACTTGATGGACTAATAATATATGTAGTAACGGTTATAAATTTGAATAAATTACCAAATGAGCTAAAAACATATGATTTAAATGACCTAAAAAATTATCTAAAACCATTTCACTCTACACAGTAGCAGGTATGTGAATAATACTTTCCAAGATATTCAAAAGTACCAACATTCGTAATAATTCAATTGAAAAAATTGAATTCATTTAATTTCATTAGTTATTAAAATTCCTTCATTTTGTTATTTTTCTATAAATAATATATATACTAATGGGGACGTCACTAAGATTCAAATGTGTAAAAATTAACCACTTGAACAAGTGTTTTTTCCATAGAACATTCTCTAATTTGAGAAAAATTATATTCTTCCAGTATGAAAAGCTAAAAAATCAATAAAAAGATGAATCACAATGTCCTGTCCAAGGAAAATATTAACAACCATTGTATGTTCATTTTAACAATTACAAAATATTTTTCACGTTTTCTATTTTAACTTTATAAAAACATGAAATATGTTCTTCAGTTTTTGTTTTTGATAATTAATTTTAATGACCTATTATTGAATAATAACCCAAATCATCAGTAATATGTACATAATGAAAAACACACATCTCATTATGAAAGGATTTTGGGAAAATAAAAATAATTCAATGTATTTCCTATAAAATGTTAATAACTTTAAATTATTAATGTAATGATAGAAAAAATATATTATAATTCATAATAATTGAATAAAAGCTGGTTGTGTCAGGCCTTGGTATGGTATTCTAATTCTACCTCCATTCCAGATTTCTTTTTAAAATCCCTATAAAAATTATATTACTTTAACCCTCTAATTTCGGGATGTCCAAACTAATAAAAACATATCCAGTTCGAAAAGGATGAATGAAATAGATTTTAAACCAGAGAATTCAGGAAAAACGAGTGATGAATATCATTATGTATTTACCTTCATTAATTTGATCATTCCATTCCTATACATTATGAAAAATAAATATAGAATAATTAAAATCCAATGTGATTACCATGTATTTCATTCAGTGATGTGTATTATATAGTATTAATGATATCACTAAACAATTTTCAAAGATATATATTCCAAATGGATACTATAGATGATATTTTGAGATTTCGGTAGGGACCATTCAATGGATTATTAATTTCAAGAATTATATATTTTCCATTATTGTGAAATTTCTTTTTTCATTCAAAATTTTATAGAAATACATTCTTATTTTCATTAAATATAGGCAGTAACTTAACAATATGTTAATAAAGGTTAAATTATAGAATTATATATATATATAATATTGACATGAAATTATTTTGAAATCAATATCTTTTCAACAGTTCCAATTATAACATATTCTGCTAGACCGTGTGCCTAATAGCATCAATAATTCACCTTCTAGTAATTATCTACAATATAATGGTTTCAAGGTTGTTCACATTATATATTGTAATAAAATTACCCACCCATTCTTTCTAAAAATAAATATCCATACTTTTCAATCAATGTTATAGAAACATGGGTCATATCCTGAGTAATAACAACAATGGAATGACTAAAATCATAGTGTTCTAGTTTGAATTTTCCACCCATTAAAATGTCCAATGAATTGAAATAATTTT
This sequence comes from Viscum album, assembly GCA_963277665.1. Classification (NCBI taxonomy): domain Eukaryota; kingdom Viridiplantae; phylum Streptophyta; class Magnoliopsida; order Santalales; family Viscaceae; genus Viscum; species Viscum album. Next base: position 523,098,725 of record OY728141.1, read on the forward strand.
ATATTACATGTAAGTATATATTTTTTGTAAAATTGAACTCTATTTACTTTGTAAAATGAGTGAGTGGTGAATTATAAACTGATATTAAACACATGTCTATTATACGCCATAATGTTCAGGCATTCACGGAGCAGTATACTAATGAATAGATCTTTGTAGGAAATTTGTTCATGCCATTCATTCTTGATCCCATGTCATGTATAATAATAATCACATGTCCATGGGTAAAAATCCATGATGTATATCCATGTAAAAGACATGTTACAGGAAATGATGTACCTTGCCTATGTGAGAATACATGTTTCAAAAGTAATATTCCTTAGTGTACTGGAATATACATTCCATGTGTAATGTTTCTTATGAATTAAATAAATGGGTTCTAAATCGGTGGAGATAATTTTTTATGAATAAACCTTATTTAATTTATAGTTAACACTATAATAAAATATCACATTATAAAACTTCATATAACAAAAAAATAAATTAAAAATTAAAAAACATGTAATATTAATATGAATTGAAAAAAATATATAAAACATTAATATGATCATCAACACCATTGATAAATGACATGTTTTTATAAAATATTACCCATTTGATAAGTAAGAGAAACTAAATCTATTTATATAAACCAGAATCATAAATCCATAATGGACAAAATAATATAAACCAAATCATTTTTCATGAGTCACATAAACAATTTCCATGAAATTATATGATTATATTTTAAATACTACCCTATGATAAACCTATGGAACTACAATATAACCATTAAACTAATAGAATAAATACCACATAAAAATGTGTTCAAAAATATATTGAACATTATATTTTTTAAATTCCCATATTTACGATACACATGAAAAATATTAATGATATCATACAACCAATTTGAGAAAAATTAATCTAATATATTTTGAACATTAATTAAGAAAATCCTGAGTACCAACTAATTTTCTTAATTTTAATATAATCATACAAAGGGAATCCATCAAAATTCATAAAATTACAATTACATGAAGTGGGAATATTCTACCACAAAATTCATAAAATTACAATTACATTAATAAATGTGAATATAAAGAGATGTTGTAAAAATGGTAAGTTGATGTTGTTGGAAGATTTGAATTTAATTGAATGGTTTTATGATTTATAAATTTATGTCGAACATCGTAACAACCACTGAACAAATAAAAACATTATAAGCACAAATAACATATTAATATTTGCCTATGGCAGTTCACTAATGTTGGCCGATTTTTTCTACAATACATGACTTTTTTTTCTACCATAAATGATCATATATGAGTGAAGTAGTATGTGAGTTATTAGTGATTTGAAATATACATAAATTAGGGTGTGCATCGATTATTTAGTAGGAAGTTAAAAATGTATTTATAATATTTTCTATAAATGGAAATTAGAGTAAATTATATAACAAGCTATAACATTCCATGTTGAATTTGAATATGGACATAATATTATTCCATGGAAGAAGATTGATATAAATTCACGTATTGAGGAAAAAATTAAAAAAATTATTTTTGTAATTATGGTAATTCAAAATAATTAATGAATTATTTTTTATGAATGTAATTATTATAATACTAATTATGAAGATAACATCTCATGTAAACTAGTGATGTCAATAACTAAAACAATATATCAACACATATATCTAGCGGTGTATTATAATCAACGAGTATTATAAAAAATTATGTATCATTATATATTACTTTAGTAAATAGTATTCAACTTCCCAATAAAATATTATAGAGGTATGTTTACCTATGTTTCACAATATAAAAAAAATATGGCGCCATTATTACACCATGAATGTCTATTTTGTGAATGAAATAACACTGAACAATTTCAAACAAGTGAAAGTAGAAATATGTTTTTATATTCTTTATATCAACATATATCTTGTTTTATATGGTTGAAATGTATTTACAATGGATTTATGAATATTTTTCATCTTTTTTGGGAAAAAGTTTAATCATATATGTTGAAATTCATTTATTATAACAATTTCCATATTTATAGAGGATCTAATTTTAAATAAAAAGACTATTTTTTCTATCAAAATATTGTTCATGAAGCATATTCTATGAGTCAATATATTAATGGTGGGTTTTATTTTATGAATGGGTACTGAAAAATATTATAATTGAGGGCTGTTTTATTTTTTTGATTCTTACTATAAAATATTCCACCCTCTATCATGTTAAATAATTTTCTGTTTCAATGAAAATATAAAGAATACGTTTTATATGATGTTTAGTTTCTCTCTCTATAAAATTCCCTTATCATATGTTATTTTATGTTGAGAAAATATAGTACTATTCCTGGATGGATTCTACGTGGAAAATATTCTTATATGTAAGAAATGACATTACATCGTAATAATGATTATCCAAGACATGCCTGAAAAAGATGCATATAAGATTTGTCAACTTTTATGTTATTTAATACATATTTGGTTGTAAAAAAATTACATGGGTCCTATACATGGAGATCCATATCATATTCAGGACATTCATGACTTTTTATAAATTTATCCTTCGTTTAAATTATATTTTAATTGTTTTCCTAATACATTCTCAAAACCTCTTTTCAAATCCTCATTAAATGAAATCAAATCATCCTTCACTTCAGGATGTAAAAAATATTATTCGAATTTAATAATAAAATACTTCTTTTATATCACATTAATAAATTTTTTAATCATGAATTTATGTTTAATTATTTTAATTGAAATGTAACCCCTCATATATTCAAAACACCTTTCAATTTTAAATAATAACAAACTCATCTTTCAATAAGAACAAAAATAAAAAACCAATATATAAATATTATTTAATATTAAAATTAATAATTATTTTATATATTTACTATTATTTTTCACATTAAATATTAGTTTTTTTCAAAATATTTTTCATCCCAATTATTGATGGTGGTATTATTTTTTCCCACAAGAATGTCATGATTTTAATTATTATATGTTATATTTCGTTATGTATTTTATACAACTAAATCATTTTTATAAAATATAAAAATATTATTGTAAACATGATAGTAATGGATGAAGTGTAGGGAAAACATTGAACATGAGAAAAACATTGGTTAAAGAACTCATACATTAAGAAATCCCAACATGTCCAATTCCATCATTACAAAAACCTTCCATGAAATTTATTAATTATTCAAAAATAGATTTTTTAGGTTATATTAATGATTTGATAGGATATATCTGGGTTCACATTTCATGAGACCTAGAATACTGTTATGGATTTAGAAAAAATGTTTTAATGATTTTTATTTTTAGAATTATGATTAAATAGATAAATTTAATATTGGTTTTAAGGTTATAGAAATGATGAATGAATGATCCCACTAGATAATCCACAATATATAATTATTTTCTACCATGACATAAATTGATATCCTGAGTATTATTACTTATTAATTTTTTACCTTTAATACTAAATATTCCACTTATGATGGAATGTAAATCCATACTAATGTTGAAATAATCTGGATTCCACATCACTATGTGTATGGAAAAATACTAGACTTGTTCACCAAGGAAATAATGAAAAATAAAATTCCATTTATAGTAAGGAAAAAACATAAACAATGAGATCTGTTGAATTAAACTATAAAATATTTCCTATGGTACTCTCTGGTATATAATTTTAACCAATTCATTGAATCATGACTCTAAATTTAATAAAAAAAAGTATAAAATTTATTAATTTTCAATGAAAAATTGAATATATGAAAATTCATTCAAGAAAAATTATTAAAGGATAACTCATTATTAGGTAGTTTTAATTGTTAGGGGTGTCACAGATTCTCCCAAGGTGCAAATGTGGTCATAAAAAAAATCCATTTGATAATCATAAATATATTTTTAGGTTAGAATAAAATAGCACCCATGTTGTTAAAGTTAGATCAAAGAAACATTTATAACTACATGAAATGAATCATTGTCCTAAATTTTAATTTATGGTAGGAGAATATAAAACTATTATTTATTCATTCCATTCAATATACACAATCAAGGAGTAATATATGCATATGAATATCTATAATAATTTTTATCATTAAAAAATGGATATTTAGAATCTAATATTTTAGAAAATATTCAACACTACATATAATTTAGGGATAAAAAATAAAAAAATGTATATATTATAATTTATTAAATTATATGAAATTATCCAAAATATAACCAAAATAAACATACATCCATATCATGAACCATGACAGAATTAATAGGTGAATAAATTTAGATAGAAAACCCATGCGATAGTGGTCATGTAATTCAATTCGACAGGAATGGTTAAGGACTCATCATTTCCCACGTATATATACTATGTATATCACTAAGAAGCTACAATATTTAATCATTGATACATGAATTTGTGTCATCATGTGTTTGAAATGGAGTCCCAAGGTTAAATACAATCTAGACATGTGGTGGTGATAAAACAACTAAAATAATTATTGGACTTCATCAAGATAAGTATGTAATTATAATAACAAAATTATTAAAAAATAATTATTTAAAATGAAAATGTGAAAAAAATTAGATTTTTGAAAAACCCTTATATTAATTAAATTCGATCATTTTATACAAATTATTTCAATATATTAATTTTTAAAAAGAATAAATATATAATTTTTTTCTCCATCATTAACTAATTGAATGAGTTTAGCATCCCAAAAATTCTAAATGATAATTTTCTTCATATTAATTATTTGATACAAATTATATAATTTAAAAATCTAAAAAATGATGTTAAACAATCAATTTTTATGAAGACCATTAGATTAATCATGTCACACCCGATTTTTCTCGTTATAGATTATGCTCTGGTTTGATGGGATTCATGTTCTTTTTGTTTTAATTTTTTGAGTGTGAAGGGTGTTGGGTTTTGATGTTTCTAATTATCTAAGTATTTCACCCAATGTTTATCCTTGTTTTGGTCGGATGATTTTAGGGAAACATAGAAGATATGCCTTGGATATCCCTGGCTCATACTTACCATATATTTTGTGAGAACTATTCATCCAGTCTAGAGAGTATGAAGAAGGTTAAAAAACATACCGTAAGTCAACAACATAGATTTTAATACTATTTTAGGTACCCAATTATCTTTATATACATGGAAAATGGTTGTCGCAGGGTTACTGAACATTTTGTCAAACTGTGTGGTATAACTATGTGACTTGCCCATTTTTTGGCATTTTCCAATTATACCCCTTCCATGATTTATGCTCAAATCCATATATTCTTTACCCAATTGGCATTTTAGACCCTATAAAGTCCATACCTTTTTCCCAAAACTTCTCTTCTATCCATGGGGTTGATATAAATGTTTTCATCATGATTTGTGGCCTGATACCTTAAGGAAATATTATCTCTTCTCCTCCCTCTACACTGTTCTCATGTTTTCCATTTTTTATTCTACGTCTTTAATAAAAACATAGGGTTTGGTTTTCCATTGACTAATTTTGTATTTTTATTCTCTTAGGGTTATTCTTGGTTGATCTAGGTTTTGTCAACCCTCATGTAGCATTTTCGGTGGTGCGTCATCGTTGCGCTATAAATCCAAAATATATTTTCCCATGAACATGACATTTTTATTATAAGAACTATTAGTTTCATGCTTTTCACACAATTCATATTTGATAAATTCTATTAAATGGGCTTTGAATGAATTATTTTGTGTCAAATGTGGTGTTTTATTCGCTGTTATGTGCTAAATATAATTTTTTTTGTTAAAAATGCACACCAGTTGTTCTATTAAATTCCCAGTTGGTTTTTATGACTTATTTTTTATATAACAAGATTTTTTTTGGGTTTTAAAATATATTGTAAAAATTAAAAATGATTTGTGGAGTATATTAAATTGATATCCCTAGATGTTTTTGATTTTATAAAAAAATATATATTTTCTTTTATGTTGTTATGGAACATATTGTAGTTTAATGGTCGTTTGGAACATTCATAAGAAATGGGTTTCCTTGAAAGTGTGTTTTGAATGTATTAAAGATAATTGTTTCATTATTTTAAATTTTAAATGGTGTTTTTACATCCTTTTTTAAATTTTGCTTATTATCATTGAGTAATGTTGGTTTTCACATAAAATTCATAAAGACCAATTTGGAATCATTATAAAAATGTGGAAAAGTGTTAATTATAAAAACCTCCACTGGACATTTCTCTTGAATTTTCTACAAAAAATCGATGGGATTACCTCACTGTGGAATCCTCAAGATCCATTATTAGGGTTCCTCAGTTTTATCCAATTTTGATATATTTATTTTAATATGTGAGATTAAGCCTTGGGGGTACTCGGGGTGATGCATGATATTAATTATTGATATATATATATATATATATATATTCATTGAATGATCATCTAGAATTGGAGGGCTCTCATCCACTAATTACATGAATCATTTTATCAGGGTTCCTCAGGTCATATTGAATGTTTTTACATCCCAATTTGTTTCACGATTTTTGGTATGGGGTATCATGTATGTTATCATCAACATTATTCTTAATCTCTTTGGTTAAACTATGTCAATTAGCATTTAACAATATGAAATTATTATTGATATACTTGTATGTTTTTTTACATTTATGTTGATATGTGTCTACTCTAGTACAATTGTGTTGTGTTTTTCTGGGAAATATATTTATAGGTTCCCAAAATTTTTATGAAATTTTTTTCCAAAATAAGAAGTTACTTCAATCTCTCCTATGTCGATTGAAAAGGAAAACATCACCTTCTAGAATAAAATTATATGTTAACACGAATGGATCAAATTTTGTTTTGAAATCGAAAGAGGTAAATGAGTTGATGTTTTTTTAGTAAAACAATTTGAAAATTATAATTTATTATACTTTCTTTGAATCTTTTAATTAATGTTTCTTTTATTTTAAATGAAGTTCATTGGAAAATATATTATTAGCCTAGCATACTTTTTTTAATACTCACACATATAGTTCAATTCTATTTTTATATTGTGTGCATGTTTCAGCCTATGTTTTCTCACCTCTTGCGATGTTTGTTTATGTGTTGGAGTGTGAACCATGGGGTCACATGGAGATCGTGTGTCCATTTGGTTCGGTTGGTATTCTTGTGTAGTTTGGTTGTATTTTTAGATTTTGTATAATGTGTGTCTTGTTTTGATTTATCTTTATTGAATTATTTTATTATTCCATCAACTATGTAGATATATTATAAATTTTTAGCCTAAATTGGCCAGTCTGTATACTTATTCGATGCCCAACACTAGTTTCAAGGCCATGGGTATCGAGAATTCCCTTCGTCAAAGCCTCAAATCCACTCGGTATACCAGTTCAGGATTAACCTGGGTTAGTTCGTGATAAAATGGTATCATAGGAGGTTGAATATTTGGTGGACTATTCTTTTCATAGTGCCCGTGTTTTATGTATTCCATGGTATATGTAGTGGGTTGGAAGAGACTTGAGAAGTTGGTTCAAGAAGAGCATTACAAACTCTTTCTCATTCTAATCGTAGGGTTTCCATGTGAAGTCCAGTATCATTAGTTATTGGGTCATTTGTGATTTTTTCAGTTATTGGTATAGGAAAATGGGGTCAAGAAAATGATTTAGTGAGCTTGTAGGTCCAAGACATAAATGCAGAGCTGGTGAATGGTTCTTGAAGTCTCTTCGCGTTGGTATCATGTTTGGCATACATCCTACAGCCATACGGTAAAGTCACCCTCCAATAATTTCTCTATTTTTCTGTCCTTGTTTTAGTAATTTTCGAGTTATGAAAGTTATTTCCAGAACCCTTGTGTTGGAATGGATAAAAAAGGGGATTATCGTAAGTGTTGGAATTTTATAATCAAAATAAGGTGTTTTGGGAAAATATTTAGTTGGAAGCGCATCCCTGACTTGAAATTTTTCTAGGATAAAAAAATATGAATGAGTGTTTTTTTGTGAAAAATATGAATATGTTTTAAACCAAATGAATAGTAATGAAATGGGTTTTTTGAATTTCTAAAAATGATATGTATGGAACAAAGATGTATTTTGATGGAAATATAATGATTTTTATTTTCAAGCATGGTATGGTGTTTTGTTGTGTCAACCTAAAAATAATTTTTGACTTGGTGGTTGGTGTGCCATTATAAGGACCTTGATTTTGAAATGGGGTGAGTGGTTTGTTTTTTTTAAATTATGTTTCATTGTATTATAATATGTTCTGTTCATTGGTTCTAACATTCATAGTGTTATGTGGATGTGTGGATGAATGCCTGATATACCATAAGAGACATATTCCCATGTGGCAGAGAAATAGGAATGTTAGTGAAGCTCAATAAAACTCTAATGGCTACTGAAGAAATCCAAAATTATTGTTCTTGAAATCAAATTTCCTTTCAAAATAGGATATTTTTAATGTTAATAATGGTTTTAATTCTTATATTTAATGTTGGTCTCTATGTAGTGTTCATTTAGGAGTTTATCTTTGTGATTTTTCAGTAATGTGGTTGTTATCTTTTTTTTGTCTAGGAACATTCCCCATGGGGCTTTGAGGGGTGATCATAGTGTAGTTCTGGGTAATTCCCCATTAAATGATATACTAGTTGATCAAACAATGATTTTTGTATTTGAGTTCTGAAAACAATATCCACCTCTCTATTATGTTCAAGACGATCCATTCATAGTGGAATTGTGAATGTGATAGATTGAAAGGATTATTATCCTCATTATGTTACCTGGGTCATTGAAGGTCATGATTTAAACATACATGCGTGAAATTTCACCCTAGATTTGGTGGAAGTCAGTAAATCATAACAAGCCTTGTTAAGATCTTACAAGGGAGTTCACCAACGATTCATTAATTCCTCAATATATTTCTGAGAAAGAATGACTGAGAAAAGAAAATAGATATTGGTTACACACAATAGGGTGATGGAAGGGTATAAAAGTATTTATATCCGTTTATAGATCTATTTCTGTACCTTATAGAGTATGTTATGAGTGATTATATTAAGTCTCTATCATTAGAGAATGGGAATCATTCCAATCTACAGTCGAAGGAGTTTGATTTTAACCTATCTTAAGTTGATGATGTGGAGAGGTAAGCCATTCTTGATAAAATCGTTTTGGAGGGAGTGATTGAGTTAGTCCTCCTCCCTTCAATCACTATGAGTCGTAGGGAATGATCTACAAAATAGATGAGGAGGAAGTATGAAGTTTATTGAGAGATCTATGAAAGAAAAATTCTCTAGGATCTTCCATCCACCTCATCTAGAACAGAGGTCATTATATGTTATCTGTGTGGAAAGATTGTTTACAATAGGTCGTCATGTAAAAGTTTCCCTGAGACCTTATATGCTTGTAGAATCTTGAGTCACTTACAGAAATTCATTCAAGTCATATCTAGAAAGATATAGGGATTCAATCCCTAGAAGTGTTGTGTTGTTGGGAGGCTAGTTTTATGTCCCTTTTTGTATTTTTACTTATGGTTTATGGATTATTTTTAATGGTAGTTGTACCAGTGTTGTCGTGGTTTATGAAATTTAAGTGTTGTTGTTGTTCTTTGGGGACTTCTTATTCTAAACAAATGTGTGGTTTGTATTATTGGAATCATTATTTTTCTTCATTATAGGCAAATTATTAATGCATCTTGTTGTGATTATCAAATCTTGAATAAAATGAAAGATTTCTCATCAAACATCTGACCTCCATCTATAAGTCTTCGAGTGAATATGGCACTTGACAAGGAATCCTAAGTGTGTGGGATGTTTAAATTCCCCATGTTGTGTTCTTCTTAGAATTGGTCAGTAGGTTGTTATGGAAGATTCTCTGTTGGACCGTGTGAGAATGGAACAGTTCTAGTTCATGTCAAACATTTGGTTATTCTTTCTCAATTGGACTTTAAAGGCATGGAGTCCATTCGGCCTCCCCTTAATGGGTGATCTATTACTAGTTTGGTTATTTTTTAGTCTAACTGGTGTGTATTCTTTATGAGTCGTTGATTTCATAGTTTTTATTATTAGTTGTGATTGGTGTTGGGTTTCTTTAGATAATTCCCAAAAATTTTGTTTTTGATTGGTTGTGGATATAGTGGTTTAATTATTCTATTGATTCTCAAAAAGTGGATGTGCATTTCAGTTTCATTTTAAGAAATAAGTATGGAGTTCCCCTTGTGGGGGGATGTTTCATTCACTTATCAGTAGGTGAAATGATTTTTAATTGAAGAGGAATGTTCTTGTTCATATTTTATCATTAGGTATTGATCATGTGGCAGGGGAGTGTCTGGATTTTGGGGGGAAGAAACAGTTACTGGTGGGGAGAATTGTAACACCATAATTTTCTTGTTATGGATTATGATTTAGTTTGGTGTAATTTATGGTCATTTGTTCATGTTCTGGGTGTGATGACTATTTGGTACTTATGTTTCAATATGAATAAATATTCCCCCAAGGTTATTTCCTTATCATGGAAGGTAGATTTTGGAGAAAACATAGATGATTGTCCTTAGAAGACCATGGAGCATGGTTACTACACTATTAGTGCTAACAATGTGATATGTCTAGAGAGTGTGCAGAGTATTACAGAACATACCTCACAGCTCCCATGTGACATTACCAATGGTTAATATTTGGAGTTTTCCAAACATTCCCCTCTCATAATTTTATTCCAAAACCCTCTTTTCTTTACCCACATGGTTTGTGAAACCCTAAAGCGACCCCTCCATTCTCCACCATGATCCTCCTCATTCATTATGTGTGGATCTATGGGGTTTTTTCTAGATATTTGGATACTTATCTTAATGTGGCCTCATCTTCTCCTCTCCCTCTCCTTGTTTCTATTGTTTCTATTTGGTTTCTCTTCTCCATGGGTCTTTCTGACCTAGAGTTTTGTTTTTATTTGATTTACATTCGGGGTTTTGTTCTTTTACGGTTATTATTGGAATATCAAAGGTTGTGGAACCCCCATAGAGTGTTTTTGGTGGTGTGTTGTCATTACACCGTGGATCCACTATAGGTTTTCCCATGAACATTATTTTTAAATTAAACAATTATTAGATTCATGATTTTTTCACCTTCCATATATTATAAATGTTATTGTGTTCTGTTGGATAGTTTTGTTGTGTGGGAAGTGGTGTTTTATGGCTCATTATGTGTTAAATATAATTTCATTGTTTAATAATGGACACTTATTGTTCAAAAACATTCAGATTTAGATTTGAAAGGGGATTTGTGGTATAAAATTAATTTTTTGGGTTTTTAAATATATTGGAAACATGAAAATTTTATTTTTGGGGTTCCATTCATAGTTTTCCGTAGTATTTTTTGATTTTATAGAAATGTATGTATTGGATATTTTGGTTCTTGGCTGTGTAATTTCGGTTAGTGGAATGTTTAGTTAATTCAAAAGAAATTGTTTCCCTTGAATATGTATTTTTAAATTTTTATTGGAATTTTTAAATTATTATAAATGGTAAATTGGGTGATTATACTCCTTTTGAAAAGTGGATTTGTATCTTTTATGAATGTTGGTTTTGTGAGAAAACTCATAACAGCCCATTTGGAAACATTGTGAAAATGATTAAAAGTGGTTTTTTAATAACCACCAATAGATATTTTTAATGCCTAGTCTACATACAATCAATGGTATTTTCTCATTGTGGAATCCATAGTATCCATTATCACAGTTCCCTAATTTCAACCCTTTGTGATATATTTATATTAAGTCATGAAATTAGTCGTTGGGGAGACTCACGGTGAGGCCTGTTGTGAATTATATATATATATATATATTGTTTTTGGAGGCCTGGATTCCATTGGTTGGATCACCCATAATATTACCATGAGGGATAGAATCCTCGAATATTGGGAGAATTTTTTGGGAATGATTTTCACACTGGAAAGTCATGTACCAACCAGTGTCCCATAATAGGTGGTTATACTGGATTTATTGTTATGGGTTTTCCCTCAGTCTATCAAGAGAAAGGGTGGTCGATCATGTTATGAATTTTTATTTGGTCATTTGTCGCATGCTATCATAGATGTGGTTTTGTGTATAGTGACTTCTTTATTATTCACGATGTCCTGGGTTCACCTATTTCTATTAGCTTTTCATTTCTTGTAGTGTTGTTTGAGATACTTTTATATCTATTTACATTTCTGTAGATATTTTTCTATCATGGTAATATTTTGTGATTTTTTCATTTAAATTAATATCATGGTTCTCAAATCTATTAGAAATAATGTTTTTAAATTAAAAATTTATTTCAACTCTCTTATGACGATTGAAAATGAAAACCACATATTCCCCTTGAAAATGAAATTGTTAAAAAAATGAATCGAATTTGGTTTTGAAAACGAATGAATGAATTTATTTGCATATTTATTTTATGTAAAACTTATTGAAAATAATAATTTTATATATTTTAGTTGAAACATGAAATTGTCATTTCTATTATTTAATGGAAGTTAGTTGGGAAATAGATTTCCAAAGTAGCCAATTGAGTTTTATTACTCAAGTATATAGTTATTTTCTATTTTTATCCTTTGTTATGATTTCATCCTGTGTTTGGTCACCTTGGGAAATGGTTGGTTATGTGTTGGATAGTGACCCACTAGGACATCTAGAGATCTTGTGGTTTTTCATTTTGGATGGTCATGTTGTTTAGTTTGATTTTATTTTATGTGTTTATATAAATCATGTGAATTTCAGTTTAATTTATATTGAATTGTTTTATTCATCTTTCCAATGTGTTGTTCCTTTTTTTATTGGAAAAAAATAGTCTTCTATATATACATTGTTGAATCATGTCACTAATTTCCAGCCCATGGGGATCAGGAATCTCCTTTCTTCCATACAATAAATTGGCATGTGTGACATATTCGAGGTTGAACTTGGTTGGTTTGTGAAAAGTCATCTATGAAACCAACTAAAATTACAATCATTAAAATTTATAAAAAAATATAAAATTAAATAGAAATAATTGGAAATATAGATTTCCAATATATAATAGATTCATCCACCCACCTCCTGCTGGAAAGCAATATATAAATAAAAAAATATAATATTTATCCAATAAAGATTATACGAAAATGAAATTATAAACATAATATCATATTTAGATCATTTTGATAGAAAAAATGATGTGATATTTATAGGGTACTAATGGAAATGTAATAATTGGGATTCAAAAATTATATTACCATTGGTCGATGTGACCGTTCTCTAATTTGACGGTTGGAAAATATACCCATATTTAATAATTATACCATTATAATTACTCCTTATATGTATTAATGAAAATGGATAACAGACCTAGAAATGATAACTTATGGCCCCAACTAGCAATGTTGTACCATTTGAATCCCATTTATCAAAATTAGGAAGAAAGGTGTCATTACTAGGGTTATCACCTAAAAAATACCATGTTGAGATTCAAAAAGCGAATCATGAATGAAATCACCTCTAAACGAAGTACATGTCAGTGGATATTACAAGTCTATCCATTTCAACTGAAGAACCCAAAAAATATTCCTCCAACTGACACCTTATCTAAAGATAATATGTTTGTGTAATAAGCCGTTACATGTCAATAACATTGTTACACAAAGCTTACTTTTCATTGTATAAATAAAATTAGTATTCATTCAATTCAGTTTAAGAAAATGTTTTATTAATAAAATCTAGTTTTAATTATCGTGAATTTGATAATATTATTTTTAGATGAAAAAGAAACATCATTGTATTTTTCTAGAGAATATAATTAATATTAAAAATAATCCAAGGTTTTTTTAATAGTATTTTTTATTCAATTTGTATTTAAGAAAATTAATTAATTAACAAAAATTAAATAATTTTATAACCTCATATGAAAATTTATATAACTGTTAGACATTTGACTTGGAATTTATATTGATATATTAAAATAAATAAGTATTTTCATATTTAATCATTAATATCCACATATATTCAGAATTATCCTGATAAAATATATTCAACTTTTTATATCACAACATTAAAATTATGTTTGGGTGAAATTAATTTATTTTTCTAAAACACTATATTTTTTCCTAGATAGTAAAAACAATTATTAGGGTTTTAGTATATTTAATGACATCGTATTTATGTCATAGTGGTGTACTAAATAATTATAAAACTACTCAAACAAAAATGTTTTATTTTATTAGTATTATTTATTTTTATATATATTAATCAATTTCCAAAAACAATAATTTACATTCCAAGGTCTAATAACATGTTTTTTTTCATAAACATTTCTTAGTGGAATATTTAATTTTTAAGGAAAAAAGAAGTAATAAATTTGATATTCAGTACTGGTGGATTTAAATGAAATAATATATGACCCAAATGTACAAAACCATGGTTTACCCAATGGGTTTTCATTGTATACAACCTTGTTTTCCAAGACCAATATTTAGAAATAATTAATCAAATACTACACTTCTCCTATGATTACCCACCAATTTCTCTATTTACATTAACTATCGATATATTCCTCACGACAATTTGGTTACTATTTCTCCCAAGGAATTGCTAAATGTTTACTAAACCCCCAAGAATCTATCATCATGTTTTAGGAACAAATATGTCAGGTAAGGTAAATATTCATTTCAATTTTCAATTCATGTTCCATGTTCCTATGGACTGTATTATAATTTGAAAACCATGATTATTTGTTTACATTATTTTATCTCATTTATTTAGTATGTTTATTTTATTGATTTTATACCCCCTAATTTAATAATTTTCTAAAATTAGGATCTATACCCATTGTGCTGCCAAATTTACTTCTCCACCTTTCATCATTAACATGAAAAATTATCTTTTCAATTTTTATTTGAATACTCAAAACACTGTTAATTTGAATAGTAATTAAACATGATTAGGAAAGTGATCTTTAAATTAATAGATAAAAAAATACCAGACATTATTTTTTTTTTTGGTGTTTTAAATGACATATAGATAATGTATTTATGCTATTTTCTAGGCCATAATTTTGATAATAAATTCATTATTAATTCTAAATGTATTCATAATAAATTTATTTTTTATGATATATGTGGATCACCTGAATTTAATACATGTGAAGTGGTTTCCCTAATATCTCTCTAATGAATAGGGTAAATAATTTAATCTCTAGATATTTTGTTTTTATGATACCATACCGAATAACCCTGGTAATTTTAATTCATGACCCTTGGTAATAAACGATGGGGATATTATTTTGAATATCTCATATAAATTTTACTGTAACATTTACATGTTATGATTGAGGTTGTGATTATTATAAGATTATTTCTCATCCCTTAAATTTTTGTGTGATGTTCTTTTTGACAAGTCCCAAGATGACATTCTCTTTGTACCTCTTTCTATTTTCCATACTAGGCTTCATTCCCACCGCCTTTATATTTATATAAGTCCCTAGTATATGAGATGCAGTAATATTATATTTGAACGAACCCATGATTGTGTATCCCAATAGACCTAGAATAATGTTTTCTGTTGATTTACTATTTATATTTATAAAATGAAACTAAATATGAAAATATTCCTTATTTGTACCATAAAATGAAATATTATATAATAAAAATTTGGGACTATATTGTATTTGTCAAATTATTGTTAAAACAATTTTGGAAATTAAGACTTCAAATAAATCAATAACCCTATGTAATTGTCTAAATATTAGAAAACATAATGGTACTATATTGAAGTATTAGAAATTTGGTTTCTAGAAATTAAAAAACTAATTAGATACAAAAAAAATGTTTTGTGTTCTGACACATAAGTATCCTCGGGAAACACTTAAAATCACCTCTTTAAGCTAGACCTGAACATGAACTTGTGCACAAAAAAGGGTCTTTTTTAACTCCTAATTCGACACTCACGAGGGACATGATTGGTTAATGAAATGATTTTTTTACATTATGAAGGATATTTAGACAATTTAATTATAATTATATGATATAAAATGATATATTAAAGGTTGACATTTTATGAATTAAAATATCCTCATAATTAAATGACTCTGAAAATAAATATTTCATTAAATAAATTTTTTATATTTTCAAAAAATAGTTTAAAATTTGTGGAAACAATGTAATTGATGAGTGAAAGAGATGATGCACTGAGGGAATTCTGATTGAATCTATAAAGGAGAACTGTTGGGAAAAATACCTCAAGGTATCTTTAAAGAATATTGGAGGTGATTGTGATTTTCAACAAAGAGGGCTGCTGTGTTTTGTTAATTGATAAAAAAGACCACGATGTACAAATATTATACAAATATGGTTTAAATAATGAGTTGTTGAGTTTATAAATAGGGTTTAAACCATATTTTTTTCACATTCATAATATCAATATAATTAAATGGATATAGGGTCACCAACATTTAATTTTTGTTTTGCAAGGAGAGTAGGGCGAGAGAGACTAGGGGGCTAGACTAGTGCATTGAGAGGAGAATTTCGTGATGGTGCTCAGGGTACCAAAAATGCCTATATATATAGGGATACCCCCTCCTCATTTTTGAGAGAGTTCAACACATATAGAATATAAGACCTCCATTCACGAAATTTTCTAGTCACACATGTGGTGGTTTGGTTGAGCAAGTATAAAGATACTCACAAGTTCTGTACATGTTGACTGTTGCACGCCAATATTAGTTTGGGTGTAAATTTGTGTAATTCTACCATGTTCGGAGTTTAAGAAGGGGGTGTTTCACAAGTAGTTTTGTGACACATGAGCTCTAGTATTGGAGAAGTGTGTCAGGCATTGCAGAAGCTCGCCAGGCATTAGAAAAGCATACCAAGAATAGATACGAGAACTAGTAATTCCAGGGCTACACGAATGTTCAAATATTTCCATCTTTGAAACACCCCATGATTTCATAGTATGTTATTTTCATTAAATTCAATAGCTTTCGCTTCACGCAACACCATGTTTGAGCGCACCACAACATGCCAAAAAAGTTTTTCAAAAGCGGTTATGAATAGTTTTAACTGGATTTTAGATTTTATATAATCCATATAAGTTTAACTTATGTATTATGTGTTTCTTAGACATATTATAAGTACAAATTCAATTTTTCAAATAAAAAATGTTTATTAATGAAATTTAAATTTCACCACATTTTAATAGTGAACCATTTTTAAATCCAATATTTGACCATTTTACATATTTAATTTGGAAAAATAAAATTCTTAATTAGAATTGGGACATCAATATTTAATTTGGATAAATTTTTAGTATTTTTTTAATAAAATTTATTTCTTTTGTGTAGTAAGAAAATATTGTATTTTAATTAAAAACTGCCTTTTAATATAATTTATTTATAAGGCTAGATTAAATTTTATATTTGTTTTTAAGTTTATTTAGATTATATTTTTACCCTTTAATCAAAATGTTGTCATTGGAATTAATTTCAGTTTGAAATTATACAAAAACAAGTGTCAAACGTTTGATAGTTATTATTTCTTAAAAACACACTATTTGTTTTGACAATAAAAATTAATTTTAAATTAATTAATAAAACATATATGTATTTATTTTTTTAAAATAAACATCATTTTTGAGTTTGGATTATCAAATATCGCTTCGGCAGAATTTTGGGTATTTCTTTGAAAAAGATCAATTTTTTTATGAATAGTGAAACCGCTAAGTAGTAGTTAAAAATCTGACGTTTTCATTTAAAGGAAATTTAACACATATTTGAATTGAATTTTAAAAATATAAGATACGTGGTTTTTATTAGTAAGTAAAATGTAGTTCAATATGATGAAAATAATTTTGCTGAATAGTAACTTTTGATTTTTATTTAGCGCGGTAAAAGGTAAATAAGGTAATTTAAGATAAAATGAATATTATAATAACACAAAATTAATTTAACACATATCCTAACATTATTTGATGAGTCATAAAAGATGATGGGAATCTTTGGGTCAATTTTGGGATCACATGGAACCACATTTGAATGATAATGACACTTTATTTTAATTAACTTAATGTAAAGGAAAAAATGACATAAAAAATATATTTTAGTAAATCAAATTTTAAATGGGGTTATATAAGTCATATTTTCGACTATAAATTTTCATTGTAATGAAAAAAAAAATTACTACTTTATTGTGTTTTTTTAAAATATTTAGACATCAAATAATATTAATTATTTATGACAAAATATTGATGAAATATTTACCTCATTAATAAATGATTTAAATAAATATGATTATTAGTATTAAAAAATATCCAAAACCTTTTAAATTCTGATTTGATGATTTTATCTAGACAATGATTCATTTTATCTTCTACTTTAATTAGTTTTTGGCCTTTAGAAACCGAATATCAATATATAATAAAATAATATTTTCATAGTTTCCTAAAGAGCCATCCTCCCCCGTATAAATTGTACACCACTTCTAACCCATTCCACACACCTATAAAGCTCATTGTATTGTCCAAAACCTGCACAAATAATCTCCCAAAACTCTTCTATTACACCTAGAAGCCTTACCTTAGGCAGAAGTCACTTGATGATGTCATTTTGGTTCAAACCAAATGAGGTTACCCAAATTTCAGGTATCAGTTTCCCTTAAATTCTTTTGTTTTATTTTGTTTTATATTATTTCTACAACCCCCTAAAATCATTTTATTCAATTATTTTATAATAACACTATAATCCTCAATATAGCAGTATGTTAATATGAGAAAAATTCGAACCACACTTACACACACCTCCAACTAATGGGTGAAGAACATACTGTTTTTGTGGTTGGAAAACTAACACCTCATGAAATGATGATAGTTCTATTACCTCCTACCACCTCTCTTGGAGGCCATTAATATGGAATTGTAATTATATATGATATATATTATGTTTATTTTTTCATTTTTCTTCTGAATTTTCCATTTATATCATAACAATATGGTTTCCATTATGTGTAAAATGCGATAATTTCATTTGAGGAATTGTGGACTACCGCCCCATCAATGTGATATGACTCGTTAATGACTTGTGTGGGATGTATAAAGTATGGAGTTAATGAAATTTTTTATTATATTATACTATAATTATAAATAAATATGTACCATTATTTTTTAATTCCATTAAAATACAAAATTGAAATGAATGTATCATTCATGCGTACATATGGATTACTGTCTTCATGAACGGTGCATTTCATTTCATATCTCCAAATGTTATTTACAATTACAAAAACGTTTATATACTAGATATATAATATAAATATTATATATAAATCATTTATATAATTCTAGGGATAATTTACTTTTAACCACAAGGAAAAATTTTAATTATACCATGTTCATTTTTGACTCAAGATCCGAACATCAATAAAATTATCAAATATGAACTCAAATAATTAACTAATTGTTATAGAAGGATAATAAGTGATATAATAGGAATAATAAACATTAAAATGATCTTAATCAAGTATAAATTAACTAATTTTTATTATTTAGGAAGAACAAGGAACATACAAGACAAGTCGGACATGAGGTAATGAGTTTCTTATCTGACTTTTAATTCTGTAAGATTTCCATTGTTCTCCACATATTTATTTCATGTGGTGTATTGTGTATGGAAATTTGATATATTTTATCATGATTTTTTTTATATTCATGTTATTCTATGATTCATTTGTTGTTTATTAACTTTTTTTCATATGACTCGATTGATTTCAACGAAGTAAGCATATTTCATCTCACTTTTTATTCCAGTGAAATTCCTATTATATTTGCCACTATTTCCTTTTGTGCGGTTTATGTACTATCCATGATTTTATTCATGGTGTAATATAATTTAATTTATGGGTATTTACATCTTTATTTGATGATCGTAATTTCATGGTTTATATGTTTCATAAGTTAACAAATAAGTAATAGAATTTCAAATTTAAATTTCCACTCAGTGGGATTTATGCATAATTCATCAATTATTTTACTTCAATATTATGTATCAATTCACTATTTATTATTTATTTAGTAATTTCTCATCCCTTATGTGTAGATATACTTTTGATACACATAATAACTCCATTGAAAATTTCACATTTCATTGATATAAACTTGATCATAACTCAATTTCCATTCATTGTGTTAAGCATCAAAGTCATTGGTACTGTTTTTACGTGAATATGTTTGAATGTCCTATGGCTGATTTACACTGAATATCCAATAATATTGAGTGTATTTATATTTTTCACACATAATTATGTCATTGATTTATCCTTTACCTAAGGGTACATACTTTATATGGGATTTCATTTCAATTTAAATTCCATTGAGAATTCTTTGTTGTTATATGCCATTTCACTTTTATATGGTGTATATACTATCCATTGAAATAGTGTATCATGATTCCTTTTATTTTCATGATATTATAATGTTTTTATTACCTAAATTATTATTATTCAAGCGTCTCACATTTACTTAGGGACTCTTACTAACATATCATTTTAAATGATTTAAAAATTTAATCTTCTAAATCTTTCTCATTAATTTACATGTTTTTAAAATGGTTTAAAGGATTTATTTATTTGTACATTAATTTTTTAAAATTAAAAAACATTCTAAATTCATTAATGTGTTATGAGACACTTCAATTCAAAAATCTATTTTTAAATGGATTTTTGACAAATAGTGTGACTTTTAAATGTTTTCAATAAATTGGGGGATATTTATATTAAATATATTTGATGATTATTTTCATATATGTCAATATCCTTCATCATTCTTGATTGAGGATAATCTGTTACAATAAAATCTTCCATATTGTATTGAATCAGTTATGTTTGACTATGGATGTGCTATTTTTATACCATTCATGGTTTTTGGATAATGTATTGACATTTCTTGTGATATTTTTAATACGAATGTTTATGTGATATTTCAAAAATTTTATATGAGGAATAAATTGGACTTAGTGAGTGATGGGTGGAGCCTGATATAGTTCCATGATGCATCAGTAGGTCTTATGAGACAATTAGACATAAAATTGGTCGAGGCCTTTCTTAATTTTTGATATATGGTTTTGGCCGAGGCTAAATCATTTTTAGACGTCTTGGCCAAGGCCTTGAAAAAATGTTTCAGAATGTCCGGCATTATGCATTCTATAAATATGAGATTAGATACGGATATTTCATGTGTTTATTTGACTAGTAGAATACCCAGGACTATGTTTTATTATGGAATTATTTAATCTGCTCATATTCCTTCCATAAAGTGCTCGTGTTTATTATTTGTTAAGGAATGTGTTTTCTATTATTCACCATGCCTAATGTTTATGATATCTTCCACTGTATTTCATACTCTTACTGAGCATCTGAGCTCACCCCTTTCTCATGTTTCATTTTCCCACGATATGAATCAGTTAGTTATTTGTGACATTCATAAATAATCTTGGAATCATGGATGTTTCTAATGGAATAAATTAGTGTTGTTTTCTTATTATAGTTGTAATATTGAACATAAGTATGCTTCTAGTTCCCAAGACTACTAAACTAATCCATCCTTTGGGAATTGATTCCTTGTAATCATGAATATGTATTGAAATAATGCACTTGCTGATGGATTCTAGGGTCAGGGTGTTATAGTTGGTATTAGAGGATGTTTAGTACAAACCATGAAAACTAGACGTAGAGAAAGTATTATTAGAGAACATTACACTAGAATAGACTTTGAGGATTAGTATAGAAGAACTTTTTAGAATTTTGGTAATTTAGAGATTATGTGTATTTTCAAAACTATATATCTTTTTCTGGATACGATCAGGTAGAGGCGGATCTGGTAGAGACATACCTTTGAGTGAAAACTCGGATAAGGGTTTTCGGGCATGACCTAGGGTATCTAGCTACACGACAATATGCCTTGCTACATTGTTGGTTACGAAACTCCCAGAGGTATATGCTTACTATAATTCACATTTTCATTAAAAACCAATTTAAATGATTTTAATATAAGATGAGAATATATAAACTTGGTTAATCGTAAGGTGTTTTAGTTTAAAAATTTAGTTTTATGATATTCTCTAAATGATTTTATGACTCACATTATGATTTCTTGTGTTTTTCAATGGCTGCATTCCAAGGAAGTCATAGTAACATTAAAGATAATGTACAAGGTTGTAACAGTGCTAGAAATGAGAAACAAAATGTAATATTGATATGTGTAAAATATATTGTGTTCATGCCAAATAGGTTTTTCAAAATATGATAAAAACAAATATGTTATCTAACTCCCAGAATCAAAAAAGTAGACAAATATGGTGAATGATAAGAGCTCCAGCAGTGAAGGCCATGGAGAAAATAAATCTCATTTTCCATCATGCTAGAAATGTGGAAGGAGACACCTACGATGTTGTCTTAATGTAACAATGAAATTATTTATGTGTGGGAAAGAAGTACATAAAGTAAATAATTTCTGAGGAAAAATGTAGTGTACTATGAAAGAAAATAAAAATGGTCCCAAGAATCCATTTACAGTCATTTTTCATAAATGTAGGGACCTCTCAATTACATGAGTGAATGACCTGTTCTATAGGATATCCTTTTGGTTAAGAAAGAAGCTATGTGGAAATAAATGGATGTAGAAATGTATAAAACGTTTTAGTGCTCTTTCTTAATGGGATTACATTGGAATAATTTTCACTTCTATTTATAACCTTGAAGTTTGTCTTGTGAAAATAATATTTGATGAAGAATTATCTTTTCCCTTGTGGATATAGTTTCAAATAACCATTTGGTTTTATGATCATTGAGTTTTAGGCAATTACAAGATACTAAATTCTGGGATGAAAATGCGAGGTATGAGATAACATTTGTGATAAATTATGTTATAGTCACATTGAGTAATCTATATCATTTTTGGAAATATTATAAAATTATATAGTTTTTGAAAATGGACAACACACATACCCTTTGACAACCAGTCATGTCGTAAAAAACCGCGGGAATCGAACCAACAACCATAGTGCAATTGGGATTTATCGCCTACCACTGGACTGCGTGATGTTTCATGTTAATGTTACTAATTCTATTTGGTTAAATGATTTTATAGATCAATAAAAAATATATTTGGGATCTTATGTATTATCAAATTTATATCGTTAGTATAAGAAAATTATATGGTGATTAAGTGACAAATGTTATTTTGGAAGACGTTCAATCTATTAGGAATACAATATACCAACGAAAAATATAATAAAATGGGATTTCAATTGAAGAGTAATGTTGTTTTTATCTAATGTTTTTTTTGTTGATTTATAGAAATTTGGGTTATTTATGGAAATGATTATCTTATCATAGAGAATATTTGATTAGGTTAATAACTTTTAAGTATGTGACTTTAAGGGTTGTCGATATTATTTGGGGATACAATTTAATGTTGAATACTATGTAAGAAAATTCTTTTGGTTTTTGGGATTCAATATGGGTTTTCATTATATTGAATGATTTTATGTACAATTGTATGTTGAATGGTATTTATTGAATTTTGGGTATTGTTGGTTTAATTTTTCAAATTAATATTAGAATTCCATTCTCAAAAGTATTATCCTTTTGGGATCATCTGATCTTTTACTAACCATTTGGGTTTTTATTAATCTCTAAGGAAAAGAGAAATATATAGTTCACCCATTGTAGATTATGTGATTCTCTATATGTTGATTCTAGTTCTGCAGGTGTGACAATGTCATTTTAAATACTCATCATTTGGAGTGAAAGATGATTTTGTGGTATGAATTAGATGAATGATGAAACCTTACTTGTAATGTATATTTTTGTTTTCTTATTCTATAAATAAATTAATTATTAAAATTTAGGGAAGAGATATTAAAAAAAAATATTATCCATATGATTTAAGGTTTGTTGAACCGATGATATTTGAAATTGCAATAGATTGATGGCTTTGAGGCCCTCAATTTTACACTTATTTGTGATAGATGACCACAATCACTCCATATAAATATTTATGCTTTTCCTCCAATTATGTGTCTCTAATTTGCAACAATGTTCTCCTAATGGAGATCATTATTTGGTGGTGACATTTTATCTCCATTTCCCTCTTATTATGACTAAATTTTATTATCCAAATTTCTGATGTGAGTTTTCCACAAAGGTATTTTTCTGTTTTTGAACTTTTATTTTCGAAGAACAATTTCAAATTGAGAGGACGCAATTTTTTGAAGGAGGAGAGAATGTAAGACCACAATATTTCATAGTACGTTATTTTCTTTAAATTCAGTAGCTTGCGCTAAATGCAACACCGAGTTCGAGCGCATCACGACTTACCAAAATAGTCGTTCAAAAGCGGTTATGATTAATATTAACTGGATTTTGAATTTTATATACATCATATAATATTAACATAAGTATTGTGTGTTTATTAGGAATATTATAAGTACAAATTCAATTTTTCAGATAAAAAATATATTTTTCAAAAAAATTCAATTTCACAACTTTTTAATGGTAAACCATTTTTAAATCCAATATTCGACCCTTTTATATATTCAATATGAAAAAATAAAATTATTCTATTGAATCGGGATATAAAAATTTACTTTGGATGAAATTATGGTATTTTTCTTATAATATTCATTTTTTAATGAATAGTAATAAATACTATATTTTTATTCAAAACTACATTTCAATATAATTTATTTATAATATTACATTATATCATAAATTGGTTTTGAAGTGTAATTAGATTTTATTTTTAACCTTTAATCCAATTCTGGTAATTTAAATTAATTTCACTTTGATATTATACCTAAACAAGTGTCAATGTTTTGATAGTTATTGTTTCTTAAAAACACTATAGGTTTTGACAACGAGAATTAATTTTAAATTAATATATACAACTAATATGTTTTGAATTTGGTAAAATAGAAATTATTTTTTAATTCAGAATATCAAATATAGCACAGGTGGATATTTTGGTATTTTTCTAAAAAAGCATCAATTTTTTGATGAATAGTGAAACCACTAAGTAGTAGTTAAAATCCAAATTTTTCATTTAAAAGAAATTTTACCACTTTAGTGAATTGAATTTTTAAAATCTGAGATACATGGTTTTTATTAGTATGTAAAATGCGGTTCAATATAATGAAAATAATTTTTGTTGAATAGTAACTTTTGACTTTTATTTACCATGGTAAAAGATAAATATGGTAATCAAGGTAAGAAGAATATTATAATAATAAAGAATTACCTTAACACTTATCCTAACCATATTGTAAGAGTCATGGCCGACCATGGGAATATTTGGGTTGATTTTGGGACTCCATGGAACCACTTATGAATGATAATGACACTTTTTTTAATTAACATATATTAAATGCAAGAATCACATAAAAAATATCTTTTAGATAATTAATTTTTAAATTAGGTTATATAAGTCATATTTTTTACTATAAATTTCATTGGAAAGCTAAAAATATTTCCAACATTATCGTATTTTTTTATAATTTTTAGACATAAAATAAATTATATTATTTATGACACAATAATGATGTATTATTTAACTCATTAATAAATGATTTAATTAAATAATATTATTAATTTTAAAAAAATATCCAGAACCTTTACAATTCTTATTGGATGATTTTATTTCGACCATGAGCCATCTTATCACCTAATTTAATTATTTTTGGGCATTTAGAAACTGAATATCCCTATATAATAAAATAATATTTTTACACTTTCCTAAAGAGCCCCTCCTCTCCCTTATAAAAGGAAACCACTTCTAACCCATTACACAAACCTATAAATCCCATTGGATCATCCAACCCATGACCAGATAAGATCCTAATATCCCTATATTATACATAGGAGCCTTACATTCTACAGAAGTCACTTCAAGATGTCCTTTGGGTTCAAACCAAAATAAGTTACCCAAATTAATGGTAACAGTATCTCTAAAATTCTGTTATTTTATTTTATTTTATTTTACTTCTCCAACACCCATAAAAACATATTATTCCTTTATATAATAAAAAACCAGTATCCTTAATATACCAAGATGTTGTTATTATAATGATTCGAACAAAACATATACACACCTCCAACTAATGGATGAAGAACATACTGTTTCTGTGGTTGGAAAACTAACACCTCACGAATTGATGATTGTTCATTTATCTCCATCCACCTCTCATGATGGCCATTAAGATGTAACTGTATTTATATATGATATATGTTATGTTTATATATTCTATGTGCTTCTTTTATTTTCCATTTATAACAAACCATTATGGTTTCTATTATGGGAAAAACACGATAAATGCATTTGAGGAAGTGCGGACTATCGCCCCGTCAAAGTGAAATGACTCATTAATGACTTATCTAGGACATATAAATTCCGTAGATAATTATATTTTATATGATATTATTCTATAATTATAATATAACTTTGTATCATTATGTTTTAATTCCATTAAAATACAAAGTAGAAATGAAAGTATCGTTCATGTGTACGTACGACTTACCGTATACATGAACGGTGTATTTCATCTCTTATCTCTAAATGTTATGTACTATTATAAATAAATATATAAACTACATATATAATATATATATATGATATCTAAGTCATTTATATCATTCTGGAGATAATGTAATTTTGACCACATGGAATAATTGTAATTATAAAAATGTCATTTTTTACTCAAGTTCCGAACATTGATAAAATATCCAATATGAACTCAAATAATTAACTAATTGTTATATAAAAATAATAAGTAATAAAAAATGAATAATAAAATTTAAAAATATTATTCATAAAGTATAAATTAACATATGTTTCTTATTCAGGAAGAACAAGGAACATACAAGACAAGTCGGACTTGAGGTAAGGGCTTTCTTATCTCACTTTTAATTCTGTGAGTTTTCCATTGTTCACCACATATTTTTTGAATGTGGTGTATTATGTATTTACATTTGATATATATTATAATGATTCTATTAATATTAATTGTATTCTGTGATTCATTTTGTGGTTATTAACTTTTGGTCATATGACATGATTGATTACAACGATGTAAGCGTTTTTCATCTCACTTTTTATTCCCATGATATTCCTGCTATATTTTCCACTATTTCTTTTTGTGTGGCATATGTACTATCTATGATTGTATTATTGTGGTAATATAATTTAATTTATGGGTATTTACATATTCATTGTTCGATATTTTTTTCATGGGTTTTATGTTTCATAAGTTACCAAATCGGTAAGGAAATTTCAAATTTCAATTTCCACTCAGTGGGCTTTACACATAATACAATGATTATTTTACTCCATGATTATGTGTGGAATACCAATTTATTTTTTATGTATTAATTTATAGTCCCCTTTTCATGGATATATCTTTTATACACATTATCACTATGTTGAAAATTTCGCAATTCATTGATATATTATTGATCTTAACTCAAATTCCATTCCTTGAGTTAAACATCCAAGTCGTTGGTGTTGTTTTTACAAGAATATGTGTCAATGTCCTCAGAAATATTTAAACTGAATATCCAATGATATTTACTGTATTTATATTTTTCACACATAATTAGGTCATTGATTTTTTCTTTACCAAAAGATACCGTCTTTATAAGGGATTTCATCTCAATTTACATTCCATTGAGAATTATTTGTAGTTATATGCCAATTCACTATTATATAGTGTATATACTGTCCTTTGAAATAGAATATCACGAATATTTTTATTCTCATGATAGTATATTGTTTTTATTACCTAAATTATTTGTATTCAAGTGTCTCTCATTTGGTTAGGAACACTTACAAAAATATCAATTTAAATGTTTTAAAAATTTATTCTTCTAATGATTTCTCATTAATGTCCCTGTTTTAAAAATAGTTTAAAGAATTTATATATATGGAAATTAATGTTTCAAAATTATAATTTTATACAATATTTTCAATGTGGTATGGGTCACTTTGATTCAAAAATATATTTTTCAACAGCTTCTTGACAAATAGTGTAAATTTAAAAAAAATTCAAGAAAAAGGGGGATATTTTTCTCAAATAGTTTTGATGACTATTTTAATCTATGTCAATATCCTTAATTATTATCGATTGGGGTTAATTTGTTACAATAAAATCTCAATATTGTATTTAATGAGTTATGTTGAACTGTGGATGTGCTATTTTTATACCATTCATGGTTTGTGGATAAAGTATTGATATTTTGTATGCTAGTTTTAAGATGAATTTGTATGTTAGGTTTCAATCATTTCATATGAGTAATGCATTGGACTTATTATGTGATGGGTGGAGTCCTTTATAGCTCCTCGATGCATCAGTAGGACTCACGAGACAATTTGACGTGGAATTTCCCGAGGCCTTTCCCAAATTTTGATATATAGTTTTTTCCGAGCCCATAATCATTTTAGACGTCTTGGTCGAGGCCTTGGAATTTTTTTCAGAATTTCTGGAATTATGCATTACATCATTATGAGATTAGATATTGATATTTAACGTGGTTATTTGACTAGTAGAATACCCATGACATTGTATTATTATGGAATTTTTTACTCAGCTCATATTCCTTTTATAAAGTGATCATGTTTTTTATTCATTAAAGCATGTGTTTTGAATTATTCACCATGAATAATGTTTATGTTATCTTCTGCTATATTTATTACTGTTACAGAGCATCTGAGCTCACCCCTTTTTCATGTTTTATTTTACCAGGATTTGAATTAGTTAGTAATGAGTGACTTGTAGGAATAATCTTGGATGACTTGATGTTTCTAATGGAATAAATTTGTGTTTTTTTTATTCAAGTTGTAATGTCGAATTAAAGTATGTGTCTTTTTTTCAATACTACTTAACTAATCAGTATTTCGGGAATTGATTCCAACTCATCATGCCAATGTATCAAAATAATGCACCAACTTTTAGATTCTTGGGTCGGGGCATTACACTGTACATCTGTGGTAAAGATGTATTCATTAGTGGATGAAAGTGGAACTTTAACAAAGCATCTTCATATAGAGGAAGATTCATTCATTTATCAAAATTAAGAGTCCTACATGTTTATAAATTGTGAGTGGATCTTTAGAAAAATTATTGAGCTCACTTCGGTTGAGAGAGAACTGAGTTCTCAAACTTTAAGAGGATGTGAACTAGAATGGATAGTGTGTCTACTTCGAATGTTGTAAAAAATAGTGTTCTTTTAGTGAATTTGGTACATCGGCACATTGTCAATGTATGATCCTTGGATGTAGCATAGTGAGGGAGAACCATGTAAAAATTGATCTGTCTCATTCATGTTTTAATTTTTGTTTATACATTGATACGGGAGAGAGAAAAAAAATATTTTTTTTAACAACGAAACAAGATCAATAGTGTATGTTTTTTTAATCTATGATACCCTGATTCACCCCCTTCTCAGGGTATCTATCCTTGTCTACCTAACAAAAATACTATGGGTATGATGAATCAACTAATTGAAATTATTATAAATGACATGAATCAAGTCAAAATATTAGATTCACCTCAAAGTGAACAACATTACATTTAGTCCTTCATAAATCAATAGTGACCTTCTCTTAGGGGATCTATGGACGAATTGATTTCTAAACAATACATATGATATGTATAAGTTTTTTTCTGTACTAGCTTTTTTGGAGAATGATTATGTCACAATGTATGTATACTTTTTGAAAAGAGATGTTGATCGGTGGTGAACACTGAATAAAAACATTAAACTAAGAAGGGGGGATTGTTTCTATGGAATGGGAAGCATTTGGGGGAATTAGTTATTATAAATATTTACTCAATTCAATGTGAAAAAATTGATAAGGAATTTCTTAGCCTAAATCAGAAGATAAAAATTTCACTGGAAGATATAAGATATACCTTACAAGACATTTTCTATAGACCTCTATTATTATTGTTGAATCTAAGGGATTGGTTGATGGATTCATTGTTGGAAAGTGACCCTATCTATAAAGGTATATATATAATCAAGAAAATGAAATATATTAGTAGATATTATGTAGTTCTATTATGGTTGAATTGGGGTTCGTAGATATGTGGTGATCGCATAAATATATAGAAAATAATAGAGAAAAAGATCAAAAACCAGTGAGATGGTTTGATCATAGAAGAGGATGAATGAATGAAAAATATCCTAAATAAAAATATTAAGGATGGACTAATTCTAGAAACATATTAAATGGTAGTAAAAAAAATCATTTTCATTAGAGATTTCTATATTTCTAGAAACTATTAGGGTGAAGTGAAGCCTCAATTTATAAATCATAATGATTATGGGATGATGGTGAACGACTAGATATAATTTCAAAGCATCATATGTGGATATCTATGGAAAATTTCAAATAAATTTCCAAATCAGAATATAACTGAAAGGAATCACCATTAGACTTTGTAGAAGGAAAAGGAAAATGTTTTTTCATTTTCTATTATAAATGATGAAGTGTATGCTCTAAATTATGTGTATGTTGGTACAATAATAGTGCTATCAAAGATAGAAATTACATTGTCTGTCTCTAGATATATGGATTCCATGATTTTATTCATGTTTGTGGAAAATATTTTATCGATACCTAAGCTTCTCAAAGTAGGGTTATTTATCAAGACTCCTAGAGAAATTATCCCAGTATCTATCATGTATAGAGGCATTGTTACTAACATTGGCATATACAGTCTTAGCACAAATTTAGTTTTCATTCTCAAGGTGGAATTCGACATTATACTAGTGAAAGATTGGTTCTCAAATTATATTTCTATTATCAATAATATATATAATAAAATTTTAGTAGTCTTTAATCCAGAACCTAAAATCCTTTTCCAAAAAGATATACTCCATCTTAATGATTTCTGAGAAGAACCATAAAAATACTTCTTTATAGCGATGATCAGTGAATATGGAGAACACACATTACATATAATGATAGAACATGTCTCAATAATTCAAGAATATGTAGATGTATTACCTATATAGTTTTCTAGAACTCCCCCAGATAAATATTTAGTGTTATACCTTGAAAAATGCCTATATTCAAGCCGATATTAAATACCCCACAAGGAATTGAAAATATTGAGTTAGTGGAATTAAAAAAAAAATCATGATCTTTTAGATTTGCGATTAATCTGGAAATGGGTGTATCTATGGGGATAACATGTTATATTTATGAATAATTATGGATCAATGAGGCTATGAATATATTATAGGGAATATAATCGGAACCCTATTATTAACAAATACACTCTCCCTAGAATTGATGATTTATTTTATGAGAATTATGGGGCTCAATTATTATCTATGATTGACCTCTGATCTTGCATTAATCAATTTAGTGTAAAGAAAGCATATGTTCCAGGTACAACCATATGAACAAGATAAGGGAATTATGGTTTTTTATGCCCTTTCAATTTATTTAATTATCCTACTATATTTTTGGATTATATTAACATTTCATGTATGGTCTACACAAAAAAATAGGTAGTTTTTATTGTTGATATTTTAATATATTCCAAAGTTCTAAATAAGAATCAGGATCATTTAAGGGTTATTTTGGGAACTCTGAGGAAGGAAAATATTCTTGTAAAATTCCAAAAATTATAATTATGGTCACAACATGTTTCATTATTAGTGAATATTTTAACCAATGAAGGAATAACAATTGACATTATAAAGACAATGTATGTTGAGGAATGGACACATACTTTAAAAGTAACAGATATTTATAGTTTAATTGCTTTAGTAGGTTATTAAATGAGGTTTTTTATATAATATCACACATTTATAATACACTATCCATGTTAATTTAAATAGGGGGCAAATTAATCTGGAAAAGGTAGTGTGTAGTAAGTTTCGATGAACCAAAGATGAAAATACGTTCTAAACCGATGTTAATTCTACCCTCGAACGAAGAAGTATTTGTTATTTATAGTGATTCATCTTTAAAATGTATTTGTGTGAATCATTTATAAAAATGACAATGTGATTCCTTATGAATTTCAATAGTTACATCCTCATTAGAAGAAGTATCAAATGCATGACCTGGAGTTTCGTGTAGTTATTTCTTTCTGAAAATATCTATGTACTATATTAATGAGGAGAAGTATTATATATACACATACCAACATCGATTGATATATATTTTCACGAAAACTAAATTGGACATTTGACAAGGGATGTGGTTAGATAGTCTTTAAGATTATAATTGTTTAATTGATTATCAATCCAAAAGGAAAAACAATGTCAATGCTATATTATGTAGTAAATAAACATTTGTGTAAGAAATGATGTGGATTCAAGGAGATCTGTTTGGTATGGTTGTACTAAAATTGGACATAGGAATCCTAAGTGAAGGACATCATGAACCCTATACCATGTGATTTCTCAACATTATTTACTAGATAAGATCAAAAGTTATCCATGAGAATATAATTTCCTACAATATAAGATTGAGGTTGTGAATACTAGGATGATTCATGAGTTGAATGTTTGTCATAAAGGTGTAATGAAATTTCATGAATTGAAATATGCTCTATCTATCCTAGAGATAATGAATTAGATGGTTGATTAATCTCATATCTCTACATTCAATATACATCTAATATCCAATAAAATGTATAGGGAAATTCATGATCATTATTGGTGGGATATTATGAAATGGGATATTGCCAACAATACTACATGTTTCTTGTTGTGTCATTAAATGAATGTAGGGTTATAACTTTATAATGGTGTATTTCAACCACTACCCTTAACAATGTCAAATTTGGAAAATATCATTGTGGACATCATCACAAGTAACCCCTGAATATCCAGTGAACATAATGTTATATGGGCTGTAGTTGATCTTCTCACCAAGACTGCACATTTAATCACTATTTGAGATGATGTCCCTCTTGGTCAACATTTAATGACATATGTAAACTATGTATTAAGGTTTTAGGGGTTTAACATTCTATCATTCATGATAATGGTTCAGGTTTCAAATCTAAATTCTACATAATAATTAAACCTGCTCAAAAAAATGAATTTAATTTTAGTATGAGCTATAACATCCAAATTGATTTCCAATATGAAGGGATTATTTAGAGACTAGTCAGAAAAATGAGAACATGATCAATGGGATTTAAATGTGTATGGGATCTATTCCTCCGATTAGTTGAGTTCTCATAATGCAAAAGCCTCCAATTGAGTATTCAAATTGCACCATATAAAGAACTATATAGAAATCAATTTAGAACTCCTACTTGTTGGGATGGAGTTTGTGAGAGGAAATTGCTTGGGAAAATTCATGTAAAAGACATGATAGAAAAAGTTCATGTCATCCAATTACACATTAAGGATGCTCAAAGTATGCATAAGTGTTGTCCTGATAATCATAAAATGTTATTGTAGTTTTCTGTTTGGAAAAACTTTTCCTTAAAATGTAAAGACCTGTAAATTTCAAGGGGATTTTTTATTCTCTTAATTTTATTTGGAATTTTACAAGAATGAAGTTTCTTGATGGCACGTGATTCCGAGGCCCGGTGTGCCCGGAATCATTTTCCGAAGTTTGGCCCGAGTACGTTCAGTGAACGAACGAGCAGGTTTTTCTATCTTTTGAACCGGTGCTCAGAATCTAATTCCAAGGCCATCGATGGAATCGCAGCGCCAGTGTTTGCTTATAAACGCCTTTTCTAAAGTTGTGTTTGCTCGAGTGTGGTTTTTAATTTTTGGGGTTATGTTAAGAAAATAAAATAAAGTGATGCGACAACTTTATTTTATTTCTCTTAAAGACACTTAAAAGACACTTAAGCTAAGTTGAAGCGGATAGGGTGGAAGCCAAAATATCCTACCCACATAGTAGGATATTTTTCAGGTGGGGACCGCACGAGCCCCACCGTTTCTTTACCCATACGAAATGTACCCACGAAAACTCTTCTTTATGAAAGTCAACTGACGCGTTTTCTAAATTCTTAACGCCCCTATTAATTGGGAAGTTAGTTCGTTGCAATTAATTCTACGAATTAATTTGTTCGTTACTTATCCTTGAAATCATTTATTGGCATGAGATTAAAAATAAGACCAACACTTGTCTTTTGAGGGGTGACTTGATTAGAGGATTTGGAGAAATCTCTGAAGCTAGAAGATCTTCATCTTTCTTCGCGAAGAACGCGAAGAACGCCGGCCTTCGACGAAAGGCAACAAAGAATGCCGAACCCTCAGAGATCGACGACGCGACGCCGTGTACCGCGACGCCGACGATTCTCCTCCCCCAACGTTCTTCTGCGACGATTCTCCTCTGGCAAAAAATCTTTGGTCAACTGATTCAGGTAGGAGATTGCGGATCTTTTAAATTTCCTTTTTGGATTTTAACTTCAACATGGATTTAATTCGTGAAATTAAATCTGTTTGTTTTCTTTAACCCTCGGAGATCGTCGACGCGACGCCATGTACCGCAACGACGTGACGCCTCTTCCGCGACGTGACGATCCCCTTCTTCCGCGACGGTCAATCCCACGAAGAACTCACGTCCAAATACTACTATGAGGTAGGGGTTGTTTCATTTTAAATCTTTGTGATTTATATCCCCGGTTGTTAAATATGATTGTTGTGAGACTTTAAAAACCACTAACGCGGTGGGTGCGGACCAACGAACCAGTCCGAACCCACCACCCTTTTGTTGTTATGCGTGGATTGGCGGGCAACGACAAACAGGCCGCAAGTTAATTTTGAAGGCATTACAATGAAGAACGAGTCCCAGGACGAGCACTGGCGAAGAACGTGCGCAAATCGGACTACCGGAGCGCGTCCTGTGGTCCGCGGAACCCCCCCCCCCCCCCCCCCACTAGCGTGCCACGCCGGCACGGCGGTGCTCGGCGCACTGCCGGGAAGACCTGTCGCGGCTACAGCCGCGATGGCGCTAGCCGGTCCCGCGGCCGCGCGGGACCGTGGAGAAGGGACACGGCTTAAGCCGTGTCCGGCTGTCACGGAGCGGCCCCCGCGCGGGGGGCCGCGACTGCCTTGTGTGGCGCCTGGCCAGCACTAGCTCGCCGGATCAGCCGCCTGGCCGGACCGCTGGGCCAGGCTACACCTATCCAGGCTTGGCCGTGCCAAGCTGGGTCGGGCCGCACCGGCTGGGTCGGACCCGGTTCAGGTCGGACCCGGTTCGGGCCGACCCAGGGGGGTTTGGTCGGGTCGGTCCGGGCCCAGACCCCCCCGGTTTCAGACCTTTTCGGTCTTTTGCTCATAACATGAGCTACGAGCCTCCGATCGACGCGCCGTCAGTGGCGATGCGATCTTTGGATCATGAAGGTCATTTTGGTATATCACACTCATGGTTTCGGAGTACTTTGGGTTCAGCCGGGTTGGTTCGTACACGAAACCAACCGGGACCTCAGAGCGGAAACGCTTATAACTTGATCTACGGGCGTCCGATTGATGTTCTATCGACTTTGATGGATTCCTCTTAGTCAGACTGATCTTTTGGCATACTCCTCCTGAGGATTGGATGTAGGTGGTGTACAGTCGGGTTAGTTTTTCATTAAAAACCAACTGGGAAAAGCCAATAACTCTCAGACCGGGTGTCCGATTGACGCGCCATCTGCGACGTTGAGTTCCTATTGATGATACGGAACTTTTGGATACAGCAAATCTGGACTATGTGTCAGTTGATGTATCAGCCTCTCGGCTCGTGGAGCGGACCCTCCAAAACGAGCTTTCTTTGTGCGGGAACCCTAGAGCTGGGTGCGACTGCTACTGTGACGGCGACGACTCTACAGAGATCCTCAGTGGATTTGACGGCGATGAATACAGCACTCAGTGATCCTTTGTGGGTCAGTGCTACCGATCATGTGTGGGTATGATCCTGTGTGGGCCAGCGCCTACAGATCATGTGGGGGTCCGATCCTGTGTGGGTCTTTGTGGGGCTTAGTTATCTATCGATCCTGTGTGGGTCAGATCCTATGTGGGTCATTGCGGGGCTTAGTTACCTATCGATCCTTTGTGAGTCAGATCCTTTGTGGGTCATTGCGGGGGTTAGTACCTATCGATCCATTGTGGGTCCGAAGGCATAGATGAATTAGTGGAAATATCTGGTCATCTTTATCGTCATCTGAAGAAGTATTCTTGTGTGAACTGAATCCCGTTTTGCTTTCCTATGTGGATTGTCTTGTGTAATACTGTATGGATTTATATTTTTCTTTCCTGTGTGGACTGGGTTTTACTTGAGTTCGGATGATGGAGCAGAATGAGAATTGATGAGTTAGGTACATGTATGAGAAAATACCTAAGCAGTGTCGGATGTTAATTTTGATTTTATCATTCCTTTATGGTTATCCTTTGTGGATTCTGGGAGACCTTCGGGGGTCTTGGGGTCCCTACTGAGTAGCTTATACTCACCCCTGCACGGTCTATGCCCGCACTACGTTGTGTTGGTTGCACACGCCGGACAACGTTGATCGTGGTTGAGGCTTGTGGATCAGGAGGGTACCTGGAGGTCGACCACTGGGCGGGACGTACTCGGAGAGGTCTGCTGGACCCGAGGAGCTGTGGAGGCTATCTGTACCCACCCTTCAGGTGGGATTTCCAGTGGACAGCTCGACGCTGCGTCTTTACTTTTCAGTTGCTGTTTTCCCTTTCCAGTTGTACTTTACTTTTAGTTTGGGTTTGTATACTGGCCCACTTACTTTTCCGCATTTACTATTGTACCAGTTTTGACGTAGTTTTTACTTCTGCATGCTTACTCTGTGGTGTTTGTGGTTTACATTACAAAGGCAATGCCTTCCATTTTTACCGGGATTTACACCTTGGTTCCAGTCGCTATCCCCTGGCCTATGGACGGCGGGCTTGGGGTAGTCACAGCTTGGGCCCCGAGGACGGGTCGTGACAAATTGGTATCAGAGGAGTTCGGTTCTACCGCAGAACTTGGACTCTGATATTTTTCTATGTGAAGTAATAATGTTAAGCTTATTGGGTGTGGTTATCAGTTTAGGGAGTCCAGTGTTGGTGCGGTGTCCAACGAATCCGTACACCAGGACCCTGACTTCTGATTTCCGACTTCATGCACAAAAACATTGATTGCATGTTTGTCTCATGTTTTCTTTGTGATTAATTTTTGTCATCTCACCAGGTATACTGTTTTGACCGTGGCACACCTGTTTCTTTTCAGGATGGCCCCACGATGTCAGCCATCTAGGCTTCCGAGTGTTGAGCGTGACGACAGCCCGCAGAGTGACGAGGCCTCGGTATAGGGCCCTTTGACAGTAGAGGCACCGGTGATACCTCAACCTGCCGAGCCACCGATGCTTCCAGCCCCAGCCGCTGACGATGCACGTCGCCTTAGTGCACTACACGAGTTCCAGCGCTAGATACCACCCAGGTTCTACGGGGAGATGGGCCCCCAGGAAGCCGAGGACTGGATGGAGGCAGTGGTGCGAGTATTCCGGTTAGTGAGGACACCAGCAGACCTCATGGTGATCCTCGCAGCGAGCCTACTACACGCGTTAGCGGGCCGATGATGGAGCTTGATGCTCCGGGTGCAAGATGAAG
The DNA here is from genome assembly GCA_963277665.1 of Viscum album. Lineage (NCBI taxonomy): Eukaryota > Viridiplantae > Streptophyta > Magnoliopsida > Santalales > Viscaceae > Viscum > Viscum album. Next base: position 523,136,318 of record OY728141.1, read on the forward strand.
CATATCTTCTCTGGATGGACTTTGAGAGCCTCTTCTACTCAGAGTTCATCCCAGCCACCCTCCGTGTGGTGCGCATCCAGGAGCTTCTTCAGCTGCGGTAGGGAAACTTTATGGTCACCCAGTACTCGGTGAGATTTACCGATCTCTTACGCTACTCGACAGACATGGTACAAGACCCATTCTTCCGGGCCCATACCTTTGAGTAGGGATTGAGACACGATATCAGGGTATCACTGATCTCCCTCAGCATTCTGACTCAGGTAGGAGTACTAGAGTGAGCCCTTTTGATCGAGAGCTTTCTTGCTGAGTCTTCTTCAGCAGCGAGACCTACCGCGGGGCGGCACGTAGCAGAGTCTTCTGCGGCAGGCAGTCGACGGATGACTAAGGGGTCCAGGAAAACCAAACCCTCACGCAGATGACCTGATGAAACTGGCTCAGTAGTGCGGGGAACAAAGCGTGGAGCAAGTCTTTAGAGAGACAGGCAGTGCTACACATGTGGCGGACAGAGCCACATGGCTCGTGACTGCCTGACCCACCATGCCGAGTAGCAGGAGACGGTTGAGGGGCCACCCAGGCAAAGGCAAAGGGTCGACCGTGGCGGTCCACAGGGAGGAGGCGGACGAGGAAGAGGAGCTGGTCGAGTAGCAGGTGGTGGGCGATGCTTTGAGGCTCTACCACCACCACCACCAGGGGGTCCACCCCAACCACAGGGAGCTGGCGGGCAGAGACAGGCACAGCTCCAGGCAGTGGAGGCCGACGACCACGGCGCACCTGAGATGATTTGAGGTACTATCTGTGTCTATTCCACCCTTGCTTCACTTCTTATAGACACAGGAGCGAGTCATTCTTTCATAGATGCTACCCTCATTCGGAGCTCGGAGATTCCGACAGACCCGTTGGCTCGATCCTTATGGCTAGAGACTCCTACGGGAAAATACTCGACGATTACGCATTGGTGTCGGCAGTGTGAGCATACTCTAGGAGGTGAGAGCTTCGGCTGGGATATTATTTCAGCGACGTCGAGGCCTTACGATGTCATCTTGTACATGGATTGGTTAACTACAGTCCATGCACAAATTGACTGTATTAGGCACAAGGTGCGATGTGTACGCACCGACGGGAGAATGTTCACCTTCACCAGCGAGAAGGGAGCCTTTGCAGCACAGGATGGACTCTCGCAGAGGAGAGGACAGCCCATCACTCATCAGTTGGCTAGCCTCATCCTAGGAGAAGTTGACGTGCGGAGTCCTAGTTTTCCTGCAGGGGTGGATCAGTACGCGGACGTCTTTCCTGACGACGTTCCAGGGCTACCGCCTCGCAGAGAGGTAGACTTTTATATTGACCCATACCCCGGGATAGCCCTGATATTGACTCCAGCATATCGGATGGCCCCCGCTGAGCTTCGAGAGACACGGGTATAGTTGGAGGACTTACAGGGAAAGGGATTCATCCGACCTAGTGTTTCACCCTGGGCTTCCCCGATTTTGTTCGCCATTAAGGTGGACGGGAGATGGCGACTTTGTGTCGACTATCATCTCCTGAACCAGGTGATGGTGAGGAACAAGTATCCGCTACCGAGGATTGATGACCTCTTCGATCAGCTCAAGTGAGCATGGTGGTTATCGAAGATAGACCTCAAGTCCGGCTATCATCAGCTCAGTGTTCAGGACGAGGACGTGCAGAAGACGACCTTCAGATGTCGGTATGGCCACTATGAGTTCTTGGTTATGCCATTCGGCGTAACAAGTGCTCCAGCAGTGTTCATGGGTCTCATGAAAAAGATCTTTTAGCAATACCACGATCGATTTGTCGTGGTCTTCATTGACGACATTTTGATTTACTCGACGACTGAGGAGGAGCACGCCTACCACTTATGAGTTGTACTGGACACACTTCGAGAGCACCAGCTTTATGACAAGCTCTCGAAGTTTCAGTTCTAGATACGTGAGGTCCACTTTTTGGGGCACATCATCTCTGAGGCGGGAGTTGCAGTGGATCCTTCGAAGATCATGGCAGTGCTAGCTTGGGAGCCACACAGGAGCGTGACGGAGGTGAGGAGTTTCTTAGGACTAGCTGGATACTGTCGGAGAATTGTGCCAGACTTCTCCAGGGTTGTGGCACCACTCTCAGCTTCGACGAAGATGGGGAAACGCTTTTTGTGGTCAGACAGATGTCAGCAGAGCTTCCAGGAGCTGAGACAGAGATTGACCAGCGTACCTATCTTGAGGTTGCCGAAGGAGGGGATAGGTTACGTAGTCTACTGCGATGCATCAGGGACCAGACTCGGTTGTGTCATGATGCAGGAGTGGGCAGTGATCGCCTATGGATCACATTAGTTGAGCCCGATTGAGCAGAACTACGCTACCCATGACCTGGAGTTAGCAACAGTGGTCTTCGCTCTGAATACATGGCGACACTACCTGATGGGCGAGCACTTTACAGTCTTTTCTGACCATCAGAGTCTCAGGTAAATCTTCTCTCAGAAGGACCTGAACCTGATACAGCGGTAGTGGCTCAAGTTCTTCCAGGACTATGACTTTGAGATAGTCTATACTCCTGGGAAGGGGAAAGTAGTAGCCGATGCTCTCAGTAGGAGAACGTGCATTCTACTTCTTGAGGAGGCGACGGAGCAGCTAGCCGCTTTGCAGATATCCTTCATTGATAGAGATGGAGAAACCTTCCTTCAGTCACTCACAGTCACTCCTCCACTACTTCAGTGGGTCAGAGAGGCACAGCGTGGGGACGCTGACTGTGAGACGCAGCGTGCACAAATATCCTCAGGTCAGGAACCTGATGGTTTCTCCTTTGGAGAAGAGCATGACGTCCTTTTCAGAGGGTGTACCATGGTACCAGTTGCTTTACGGGATGAGGTGCTGAGAGAGTTTCACACGTCACCTTTGGCGGTACATCCTTAAGTGGAAAAGATGTATCAGGACATCAGACGACAACACTGGTGGCCAGGCATGAAAAAGGTTGTGGCAGAGTTCGTTTCTCGATGCCTCACCTTCAAGCAAGTGAAGGCAGAGCATCAGGTACCAGCAGGTTTGGTACAACCCTTGGAGGTCCAGGAGTTGATGAGGGACGGGATATCTATAGACTTCGTGACTCGACTTCCACGCACTTCCAGAGGTCATGACTCCATTTGGGTGATTGTCGACCGACTCACCATATCGGCTCACTTCTTACCCATCAGAGAGCAGGGCTCAGTGGAGATATTGGGACGTCTCTACGTTCAAGAGATTGTACGGCTTCATGGTTTGCTATCATCTATCGTCTCTGATTGAGATGCTCGCTTTACATCCCGGCATTGGAAGGGGTTGCAGGAGGCGTTCGGGACGCGGCTACGTCCGAGCAAAGCCTTTCACCCTCAGACGGATGGTCAGACGGAGAAGACCATTCAGACTCTCGAGGACATGCTCCGCACATGTTTCCTCGACTTTGGTCGCAGCTGGGAGGACCACCTACATTTGGTGGAGTTTGCGTACAACAACAGCTACCACTCCACCATCGGGATGGCACTGTACGAGGCGTTGTACGACCGACCTTGCAGATCTCCTTTGTGCTGGATAGACCCTGGGGAGTCAGCACTTGTGGGACCAGAGATGGTCCGGGCCATGATAGAAAAGGTCCAGGTCATCCAGGAGCGGATGAGGATAGCTAAGATCCGGCAGAAGTCTTATGCTGACAGGAGGTGGAGTCCACTAGAGTTCGAGGATGGCGACCACGTCTTTTTACGTGTCTCACCTCGACATGGTATAAAGAGATTTGGCCGAGGTGGAATGTTGTCTCCATGCTTCATTGGACCATTCCAGGTCCTTAGTAGGATTGGCGAGGTGGCTTATCGTCTGGCTCTACCACCTCAGTTGCACCGGGATCACGACGTCTTCCACGTATCTTAGGTGAGGAGATACCTGCATGACCCGACGCACATCATTGACCATGAGGAGGTGGATGTTGATGATGGGGAGAATTTTGTGGAGGTCCCAGTGGAGATCAAGGATCGACAGGAGAAGGTCCTACGTGGACGGTCAATTCCTCTAGTCCGCATCAGATGGCAGCACGGGAACCCCCAGGAGAGAACTTGGGAGAGGGAAGCTCAGATGCGTGCTCAGTACCCGCATTTGTTTTCCTAGTTTGTGATGTATCTTTAGAGGGACGCAAAGTCCTGAGGTGGGAGTGACGAAAAGACCTATAAATTTCAAGGGAATTTGTTTTCTCTTAATTTTCCCTGGAATTTTACAAGAACGCAGTTTCTGACGGCACGTGATTCCGAGGCCTGGTGTGCCCAGAATCATTTTCCGAAGTTTGGCTCGGGTACGTTCAGTGAACGAATGAGCGGGTTTTTTCTAACTTTTGAACCGGTGCTCGGAATCGAATTCCGAGAGCACCAATGGAATCACAGCGCCGTTGTTTTCTTAGAAACGCCTTTTCCGGAGTTGCGTTTGCTCGGGTGTGGTTTTTAATTTTTGGGGTTAAGTTAAGAAAATAAAATAAAGTGATGCCCCAACTTTATTTTATTTCTCTTAAATCCACTTAAAAGCCACTTAAGCTAAGTTGAAGTGGATAGGGTGGAACCCAAAATATCCTACCCACCTAGTAATATATTTGTGAGATGGGGCTTGCACGAGCCCCACCGTTTCTTTACCCCTAAGAAACACACCCGCGAAAACTTCTCTTTATTAATGTCAACTGACGCGTTTTCAAAATTCTTAACACCCCTATTAATTGGGAGGTTAATTCATTCCAATTAATTCTATGAATTAATTTGTTCGTTACTTATCTTTGAAATCAATTGTTGGCATGAGATTAAAAATATGACCAACACTTGTCTTTTGAGGGGTGACTTGTTTAGAGGTTTTGGATAAATCTTTGAATCTAGAAGATCTTCATCTTTCTTCACGAAGAACGTGAAGAACGCGAATAACGCCGGCCTTCGACGAAAGGCGACGAAGAACTCCGAACCCTCAGAGATCGATGGCGCAACGCCATGTACCGCAACGATGACAAATCCTCTCCCCTAATGTTCTTCTGCGATGATTGTCCTCCCGCAACAAATCATCGATCAACTGCTTGAGGTAGGAGATTGTGGATCTTTTAAATTTCCATTGAGTATTTTATACTCAACATGGATTTAATTCGTGAAATTAAATTTGTGTGTTTTCTTTAACCCTCGGAGATCATAGACGTGACGCCGTGTACCGCGACGACGCGACACCTCTTCTGCGACGCGACGATCCTCTTCTTCCGCGACGGTCAATCCTGCGAAGAACTCACGTCCGACGAATACTACGAGGTAGGGGTTGTTTCATTTTAAATCTTTGTGATTTATATCCCCAATTTTTAAATATGATTGTTGTGAGACATTAAAAACCGCTAACGCGGTGGGTGCCGACCAACGAACAAGTCCGAACCCACCGCCCTTTTAGTTGTTATGCGCAGATTGGCGGGCAATGACAAACGGGCCACATGTTAATTTTGAAGGCTTTGTAGTGAAGAACGAGTCCCAGGATGAGCACTGGCGAAGACGGCGTGCAAATCGGACCACAGGAGCGCGTCCGGTGGTACGCTGACCCCACCCCCCCCCCCCCCCCCCCCCCCCGCCGGCGCGCCGCCGGGAAGACCCTCCGCAACAATAGTCGCGGCGGCACTGGATGGTCCCGCGGCCGCGCGGGACCGCTGAGAAGGGACGCGGCTTAAGCCGCGTCCAGGTGTCACGGAGCGGCCCCCGCGAGGGGGGCTGTGGCTGCCTTACTCGGCGCCTGGCCAGCGCCAGCGCGCCAGCCGCGCCGGCCGGGCCTGACGCGGACCCGGGTCAGGTCGACCCCATTCGGGCCGACCCAGGGGGGGTTTGGCCGGGTCGGTCCGGGCCCAGACCCCCCGTTTTTGGACCTTTTCGGTCTTTTGCTCATAACATGAGATGCGTTTCTTTGATATACACGCCGTCAGAGGCGATGTGATCCTTGGATCGAGACGGTCGTTTCGGTATATCGCACGCAATGTTTCAAAGTATGTGTGGATCGGCTGGGTTGGTTCGTACACGAAACCAACCGGGCCGTCGGAGCGGAAACACTTATAACATGATCTCCGGATGTCGGAATGACGTACCGTTGACTTTGATGGATTCATAATAGTAAGACGGATATTTTGACTTACTCCGCCCGAGGTTTGGACGCAGGTGTAGTACGGTCGGGTTGGTTTTTCCTTAAAAACCAACCGGGCCCCTGGGACGAAAAGCCAATAACTCTCAGACCGTGCGTCCGATTGACGCGCCGTCTGCGACGTTGAGTTCCTGTTGACGATTTGGAACTTTTGGATACATCAACTCTGGACTATGTTTCAGTTTATGTATCAGCCTCTCGGCTCATGGAGCGGACCCTCCAAAACGAGCTTGCTGTGTGCGGGAACCCTAGAGCTGGCAGCGACATGCTACTGTGACGACGACGACTGTACAGAGATCCTATGTGGATTCGACGGAAACAACTACATAAATCAGCGATCCTTTGTGGGTCATTGCTCCCGATCCTATGTGGGTCAGCGCTCAGCGGTTCTATGTGGGCCAGTGCCTACAGATCCTGTGTGGGTCAGATCCTGTGTGGGTCTTTGCGGGGGTTAGTTACCCATCGATCCTGTGTGGGTCATATCCATTGTGGGTCATTGTGTGGGTTAGTTACCTATCGATCCTTTGTGGGTCAGATCCTTTGTGGGTCATTGCGGGGGTTAGTACCTATCCATCCTTTGTGGGTCCGACGGCTTAGATAAATCAGTGGAAATATCTGGTCATCTTTATCTTCATATGAAGAAGTATTCCTCTGTGAGCTGAATCCTGATTTTCTTTCCAATGTGGATTGTTTTGTGCTATCCTGTGTGGATTTACATTTCGCATTCCTGTGTGGACTGGGTTATACTTGAGTTCGGATGTTGGAGCCGAACGAGAATTGATAACTTAGGTATATGTATGCGCATATACCTAAGCAGTGTCGGATGTTACTTTATGATTGTATCTTTCCTTTGTGGTTATCCTTTGTGGATTCTGGGAGACCTCCGGGGGTCTCGGGGTCCCTACTGAGTATCTTATACTCACCCCTGCACGGGCTATGCCCGCACTACATTGTGTTGGTTGCAGAAGACGGACAACGCTGATCGTGGTTGAGGCTTGTGGAGCAGGATGGTACTTGGAGGTGGACCACTGGGCAGGAGGTACTCGGAGCGGTCGGCTGGACCCGAGGAGCTGTGGAGGCTATCTGTACCCACCCTTCTGGTGGGATTTCCAGTGGACAGATCGACGTTGCGGATTTACTTTTCAGTTGCTGTTTTCCCTTTCCAGTTGTACTTTACTTTCAGTTTGGGTTTGTATACTGGCCCACATACATTTCTACATTTACTATTGTAAAAGTTTTTACTTAGTGTTTACTTCTATCTGCTTACTCTGTGGTGTTTGTGGTTTACTTTAAAAAGGCAATGCCTTCCCTTTTTAACGGGATTTACGCCTTGGTGCTAGTCGCCAGCCCCTGGCCTATAGAAGGCGTGCTTGGGGTAGTCACGACATGGTCCCCAAGGATGGGTCGTGACATCAAATATCACCTTTTAAGAGATTCGTGAGGTTTGGAATAAAGGGTAATCTTAACTCATTGTACATTATCCCCTATTATATTTTTAATAACATAAAATAATTTTATTATCTACCAAAAATTTGAAAATATAAACCTTAGTTTGATGATTCATTCAGCATTTGTATCTTGTGAGTGTGCATGGGTGATTCCTCACTTGAAAAGAAATTGAAGGTGGTACAACTGGATCATCGACTCTTATATAAGGTGAAACCAGCGTAGATCATTGACTATAAATACAAGAATCTACACAACAAAAATACCCATCTCATAAATGCCTCTTGTAAGACCATAAATATGTAGAATTGATTTGGGAACTATTTTATATAATTAGATAAAAATACACACACCTCTTCTCAACTATGAAAATGAGTAGAAATTTCAAGGATGAAATTTTGTAAGTGGAGAAAAATGTAACAGTATTTATATATAAATGAATTATTTTCCCAAAATAAATTTTTATTAGATATTATAAAGTAGTATAGATGTAAAAAATAAATATAAATAAATAATTTATAAAAATACCACTAGATTAGTCATTCTTGAATTAATTTAATATTCCAAACAGTACAAATCATAAATAAATATCAAATAGAACATCTAAAATTGTGAAGTATGGATCACCCTAATGTACTAAAATCATCTCCCCCTTTTCCATTTATAATGAAATATGAGAAATACTCTTAAAAAATCATCATATAAGGAAAATAAAAATATACCCTTAAGAGAATTTGAGATGATTTTTTGAGTGATAAAATGATGTTATATATATAAGGTATAAAGGGAAACATGGCCATTGTGATTAAGACATTATATAAATATGGGAAAATATAATATTTAATGACAATTTTACAATTATAGCTATTTTTTATAATTTTAATTGAAAAGGTATAAATTTTACAAAAGGGAACATTAATGACTTTAATCAGTTGATTCGATCCTTTTGAAGTGCATTTTTATGAACATGGCTGGGATGTGTCATCACTAGGGTTAATCCATGGCCATGATAAAGTCATTCATTAGGAAGAGAATCTTTAAAAAACATATATGGAAGAAGATAAAGTTAGTTGATATTACAAATCAATTAATTTTAGATAAGGAACCACATTTAACTATCACCATCACATATATTACCCTTATGGAATATATGGATGTTACAAGGGGTTATGAGTCTGGACTATAGATACATAATGTGAAATTCTATTTTTAGAAATCAAATTCTTATTTCCATAATTACTTTTACAAAAATTATTTCTTTGTAATATACATAGGTATTTAATATGAATATGATAATTTTATTTCTGGACTCGAATAAAACATAATTTTTTATAGAAAAGATATATATTTTTTATAATAAACCAAATTATTGTGCATAATTAATGTTTTATTTAATATATTTTATTAAATTAATTAAATAATAATTTATAATATAATTTTATAATGGCCTAATAATATATTTATAAAAGTCAGAAGTTTGATTGTTCTGTAAAAATCATTATTTTTAGGTAATTATATTTATTATATTTAAAAGTTTAAATAATATATATATATATATATAATTATTTTGATAAGGTAAAAATTATTTTTTGAAGTAACACATTGAAATTAGTCTAGGATGAATTTATGGTAATATTCTAAAATATCTTCTTTTCAATGAATAGAAAAAAGTGTAATTCCCCGACCCCAGTTACACATATTAGGTGAGTTATTTCATAACATTGAAATGATTCAAGGAATCATGTCCTGAATAATCGATCAATTTAGTAGCCTTGGATGTAATAGATACATACATAATTTTTACATTAAAATATGAATTGAAAATGAAACATTATGTCTCTTTAAAACACACTCATATCCCTTATCATGTCTCTACAGGTATGTCATAATATACTTCTTCACATCCTAGAAAAAATAAATCATATGAAAGCGGTGAGTTCAAATGCTGAGTAAGGATAAACAATGTAGAAGAAGCTGTCATAAATAATCATAAACTTTTCTAGATGGTATATAGTTGTAGTAAATACCGGTTAAACATAAAATCTACCAGAATATCAAAAATATAAATAAAATAATTCCATTTAGTTATTCATATGTATATTCTAATAGATGAATGATAACATGTAATATAAACAATTAATCTCATATAGATTGAGTGCCTAATGCAAGACATCTTAACTAAAAATTCATGGCCTTGTGCCAACACACTATTTTGTCCCATGACACCTACCATTTCATAGAGGGGCTATAGAAGGCCCCTACCATCACAATCTATGTCTAATTTAGTCTTGATATTAAAATGTTGAAACATAACCTAAACATTATTATTAATAGTAGCATACAAAATTTCAATACTATAACCAAAAAACATGACTGGTAGAAAAATATCACATCCACTATCAAACATATCATATATAATTCAGTAAAATATGGAAGAATTTGTTTTAATAAATCATCCTCAATAGAGAATAATATCAAGTAAAGGATGTCGATATAGTTGAAAATTGTCAGTAAACCACTTTGATAGAAATATCCATTTTATGAAATCTTTTTCAAGTCACACATTTATAATAGAAGTCATTTAAACGAGATTTTTGAATCAAAGTGTCCCATACCACATTGAAATTATTTAAAAGGAATTATCATTTTGAAACAATCATGTCCATATAAAAAAATCATTAGAATCATTTGGAATATATGGACATTAATTATATAAATTAATAAAAAATAAATCATTAAAACATTTAAAATGATGACCTAGATAAATATATCCTTCCATAAAACCGTAAAATATATAATTTTAAAACATTCTTATGAAACATGGAAATGTATGACCAATATTTCCCAATAAATACATACACATAAACAATCTTGGATTGTAATGATATTGAAGAATTAACCCTTACCATGTATTGTCCTTGAGTTATGGTTATGTTGAACCTCATGAATAATGAACATAGTATGTTATTAAATTATACATTAACCATATTAATATTTATTATATCATATAAGATACATTTATTACTATAAATAAACCATTTAATAATAATTTCCATGTTTAAATAACAATTCAGGTAGTAATGGTTTTATTTATCGTACGTGTTCTAACTTGTTATTTTTGATAATATCCCATAGATCATGATTTAAATACTTATATAATATAAAAAATTATTTATATATCATATATATTCAGAATAAAAATATGTATAAAAAATATATATATGAAATGCAAACACCATTCACAAAGACAGCTGTCCATACGTACGCATGAACGCTTTTCCATTTTTCTAATCGGATAGTTTATAATAAAGTAATATACATATATTTATCTACATAAATATATATTATTTCAGTAGAGATATTATATTATATACCTCAAAATTAATCAATATATATCATTATAAAAATAGTTGAAGGGTGATCATTGAAGATTAATCTCATCACGTCGTGGATATGGGGGGCAGTACGTACGCATTATCGACAATATAATTCTATTGATGAAGAAAAAGTGTTTAATTGGATGTTATATTATATATAATGAATGGTTAACATGTTACTATTTTTATTTAAATCAATTATACTCATTATTATACCCATACAATGAATGATGATTTGAATAACAATCTACACCACAACATAGAGCCGGTAAGCCATATGTATGAACATATGGTGACATTGTCATTAATTGAATTGAAAAAATAATTAATATGGTTGTAACATATTTATTGTAATTTTTTTTTATCTATAAGTTGCTTTATTTATTATTTTTTATGGAAATAACAAATAACAAGGAAGTAGAAGATGAAATAAACACTGAAATATATGATAAAATAATTACATCTTCTTTAGGTGCTTCCTTTTTATTTAGTAAAAAGGGATCCATAGTTTGGAATTATGATAACATTATGGACCTAGAATGGATTTAGGGTAGTTTTTATTGTATTTTAGTAGGGTTTTTCATAGAAAAATGACTTTGGAGGTTTGAATTTGAGTGGAGGAAAAGTTCCCTTTTATAAGAAGAGTGAAGAGTACATTAAAAAGGGATTGAAATATTATTTTATTATAAATTAATTTTCTGTTCATAATGTCTAAAAATAGATATATATAGTGTTTAAGGATGGGATGGGTCAAAATAATTTTAACCAATAATGTTTTAGACAAATTTAGGTCACCATATTAACTTTATCTTTTAGATTTAACCCTTTATTAAATAGTTGAACTATTACCATGTATTCTTGTTTACTTACACTATATGTTTTTTAAAATTACTATAATATTATAAGATAACCTCAATTGGTTATTTAATGATATATAAAACATTATTTATTTATTTTGGTAAAATCTTAGATTTTTACAAATACTAAATCATTTAATAAAATAATATATTTTTAAAAAAACTAACTTTTGTCAATTTTTATAGTATTTAGTATTTGGTTTTTGTGAACGTCATCAAAAAATTATTATATATAAAAAATATTTTTAATTCATCCTAACATGTCATATTCACCTATAAAAACGTGTATGGCATACGAACAATGAAATCATGTTTTATTAATATTTATAATATTCATTATTTGATTAGATCATTAATAAGAAAATACATGACATCTTTATTGTGTCATATATAAATATATCTATTTTATATCTAAAAATTATAAATAAAATACAATGGTGTATGAAATCCTATTATATTTCTAATGTATATTTATAGTACAAAATATCCCATTCATAACTCCAAATAAAAATTATTTTACTAAAAGAAATATAATTATGTCTCATTTTCCTTAACATTAATATAATTATTATAAAGTGACATTTTCTATTACAAATGACACCATGGGGTCCAATAAATAGTCCCAGTGATGCCCATAGTTGGAAATTGTCATGACTCGTCCCCCAGGGCCCATATCGTGACTACCCCAAGCCTACCATCCATAGGCCAGGGGATGGTGACTAGCACCAAAGGAATAATTCCCTAAAACTGATAAGGCATTGCCTTTATAAATCGTAGACACAAACAAATAGAGTTCATGGGTAAGAAAAACTAAGTAAAATTGATATAACAAGTGTACAAAATGTAATGGGGGGCCAGAATACAAGCCCAACTGTAAAGTACAAATACAACTGAAAGCAAGTACAACGGAGTGGGGACAACAAATGAAAGGTGAACGGAGATCTTGGATCATCCTACAGGTTTCCTAACTAAAGGGTAGGTATATTTGGCCTCAACAGCACTCCACGTCCATTAGACTCCACCATGTAACGATATGTTGTATGATCCTCCTCTGAGTACCGTCCAGTCCTAGTGCTCTCGGTCTTTGTCAGCACTGGCAGTCGTCTACATCCAACACAATGAGGTGTGGGCATAGACTGTGCATGGTGAGTGTAACGATAATCTATAGGGACCCTGAGACCCTCAAGGTCTCACAAAATCCAAAAAGGATAAACCACAATGTATGGAATCAACGGATATCAAGTACTTAGGTATATGACCATACATATTTGTACGTTATCAAGTAACTGATCTCAATCATGAGGAAAAAACAAAGGTCATTGACTCAGCTCAGACTAGGATTTTCATTATCGAAACCACGGCTTCTAGAGAACTCCTCCTCCATCGAGTATAGTGGTCCGATCAAGACACTATGGTGCTTCTCACTAACCTTGGACTGCTGAGTTACTCTTCATGTCGTGTATTTTTGGTCTGCTACCAACTACCAGGCACTCCGTCCGGTGTGGGTGTAACGCCAAATATTGGCCACTCCACCTAATAGCCCATAGAGGTACTTATACTTTCGAGTACCGCGAGTATGCCACGAAATACCGGGCTCTCCCCACTGGGCTAGTCGAATCACTCCAAGTCGAATTGGTCAAGAAATCATCAGGTCTGTCTGCTACTAGGTCTCCACACTCAGTCTTCTCGTCTCTGATAGGATCCGCTCCATGAACTACTATATAATACTCCTAGTGTCACGAAGTCTCACGTGGAAGTATCTCATGTGACCAAAACATTATATTGGTCTCAACACAACTGACGACGGGTCAATCAGACACCCAGTCTGTGAGTTATAAGACTTTTAGTCCTAGGGGCCCGGTTGGTTTCGTGTATAAACCAACCTGACCAAATCTCAACTATACCTTGAACTCCCGTGGGGTATTCTCAATGGGAAGACATCGTTCCAAGAATATCAGCGCTGCTGATGGTTTGTCAAACGGACACCCATAGGCCATGAAATGGGAGAAAAGGTGTAAACGTGTTTGACGGGTTCGAATCTGGTCTGACCTAGTTGGAACGACCTGACACGGTCCATGAATCTGACTTGACCCAAGGGGGAGGCCCATCCCAAAGGTATGGATTGAACCGAATGAGGCATTTCCTGAAGGGTAGTTCGGCCAAAAAGAGGCCTGACCAAAAGTGTGGCATGGCACGAAGGGGTGGCCCAGCCCGGCGACCCACGTGGCCTAGTGGCAGCCTGCGTGTCCAGGTGGCGGCCTACATGACCGGGCCGGCTGGAAGCCCGCATCGCCTGACTGGCCAGTGCTCGTGGGAGGGTGTTGTCATTCCACCCCTTTGTCTGAAACGGCTGGTGCGAGGCGCTGACCCCTGGTAATCGTGGGACCCAAAGGGTCCCACCTATTGTGCCCACCGTGGGATGGCTCAACCGGCCCCCTTATCCTACCTTCCACGGCCTATGGCCGTAGTCTGTCACCATCATCGCGACAAGATGGCACCACGACCCTCCTCCACGACCCGCCCTGGTTGCGGCTCCCTGCTGATTCGTGCGGCGTGATGGGGTCGTGCCACAGTCAGACCGCCCCGGCCCTCCTGGCCGCCGCCCATTATATCGGCGCGGTGCGATGGCACTACGCCCCTCTGGCCCCGCCGCATCCCACCTGGTCGTGGATCAGTTCACTATGTGGAACTGCGGTGTCATGCCCTTGTGGCGACCCAGTGGCCTTGCACCGCTGGCTTTCTTCACGGCCGACTCGTTGTCGGTTTCTGCGTGTACCGCCTCCGTCATTGTCAAACCATATCCAACAAAAGGGGAGGGGATGTCCATGTTCATGTGGTATGAACCGTCATCATTATAGTGATACCATTCGATTCTCAAAGCACACAACATACAATTGGGTGCGGAGGATGGTATTAAATTGTAGAAAAAATACCTACCTTTCTTGACGATTGTTCTTTGAAGAAGTCATAGGAAAAGGCGTTGTCATTTCATTGATGTTGGGAAAGAGGAAGACGAGGATAGTGTCATTGGAATTCTTCATGGACAGTTCTAACTCCTTTGTTCTAGTTGAAGAATAATGAATAATTATGTTGACGTTCTTCATGTTCTTCTTGTTCTTCGTTTGAAGAACGATACTCCGTTGAGATATTTTTCCAACAATCTCACCATAAGAGAAATTTCAACCCCAAAAATAATAGTCTGCCTATTATTCTATGTTTTTGAACTTAATTCAAAATGGTGAATTAATAACCCAACTCTAAACAATTAAATCATGTGTGTTGGAAAAACAAATTAGTGGGGGAAGGTGGAGAGTTACAAGGGGTTAGGGCATGTGTGGTTTCCACGTTAATTAACCTCACAAAGGGAGGTTATGTGCGGGTGGGACCCCCCACCCTAACCTCTCATTGTTGTTTATGGTGTGGTGTCACCCACCCCTAACCCCACATAGTGGTTTAAAACACCATGATATAAATAAAGTTAACTCTTTATTTTAATTCAATATTAATTAAAAACCACGAAATATAACTTCCATTCTCGTTAGAACGCAACTGCGTTGAAGGTCTCACTGAGCAATCACCAATGCTTTGAGTTCAACGGTACCCTCAGAATTTGATTTCGTGCACCTGTTCAAATTTTATAAGATCCCACTCTCACATTTACTAAACATACCTGAGAAAAACATCCGAAATTGATTCTGGGCACACCGGGCCTCAGAATCAAGTACCGTCAGAAATTGCGGACTCGTAAAATTCACGGATATTTAAGAAAAAAATTTCCATGGAAATTATGGGACTTTAAGCTCTCCCCACATTAGGGCTTTACATCCCCATAATCCAAAACTCTAACTAAGGGAACAAAAGGGGGTACCGAGAAGGCTTGTGAGCCTCTCGCTCCCTTGTGCACTCCTAGAGGTTCCTGTGCTACCAACGAACGTGCACCAGAGGTATCGACCATCCACATAGGACCCACTCTTGTCGATCATCAATATCCACTGGAACCTCCATATAAGTCACATAGTCATCAATGTTTAGCTCCCCACGGTCGATGATGATGGATGTATGGTTCACGTATCTTCTCAGCTGTGATAAGTGGAAGACGTCATGCACTCGGTGCTACTGAGGTGGAAGAGATAAGATGTAAGCCACCTCGCTTAAACTTCTAAGGACCTGGAAAGGTCTAATGAACCTCAGAGATATTTTTCCACCTCAGCCAAATCTCCGTAGACCTCATCGATGTGAGACCCATAGAAAGACGTGGTCCCCATCCTCAAACTCAAGAGGTCTTCGCCTCCTATCAGCATACGACTTTTGTCTACTCTATGCAGTCTTCATCTGCTCCTGGATGATCTAAACCTTCTTTTTGGAAACTCGTACCATCTCTGGTCCCACTAGTGCTAACTCCCATGGGTCATTCCAGCATAGTGGTGATATAAAAGGCCCATCATACAGTGCCTCAAATGTTTCCATACCAATGGTGGAGTGATAACTATTTTTTAGGCAATCTCCACCAAAGGAAAGTGATCCTCCCAACTGTGACCAAAGTCGAGGACACATTCCTGGAACAAGTCCTTGAGGGTCTGAATGGTTCTCTCAGTCTAACCATCTATCTGAGGATGGAAGGAGGTGCTCAGATGTATATGTGTCCTGAAATCATCCTGAAACCTCTTCCATAGCATTAAAGTAAAGCGTGTGTCATGGTCGGGGACAATAGAAGAAGGCACTCCATGTAAATGCACAATATCTTGCACGTAGAGGCGTCTCATGATCTCTACTGAGCCCTGCTCTCTGATCAGTAGGTAGTGGTCCGTATTTGTGATTCGGTCAATGATCACCCATATGGAATCATGACTATTGGATGTACATGGAAGACAGGACAAAAAGTCCATGGATATTACATCTCACATCCACTCCGGGACCTCTAAGGGCTGAACCAAGCCTGCTGGTACCTGGTGCTCTGCCCTCACTTAATGACAAGTGAGGCATCTTGAGACAAACTATGATACTTCCTTCTTCATACCTGGGCACCAATGATGTCATCAAAGGTCCTGATACATCTTCTCCACTCCTAGTTTTACCGCTAGAGGGGTTGTGTGGAAATCCCTCAACAACACCTCCTGAAGTGCTAAAGGTACCATGGTACTTGTTCTGTAGATAATTACGTTCTCCCCACAGTCAAAAAAATCCATCAGGTGGATGCCCTATGGATATCTATGCAGGTCTCCTCACACAGTCAGTGTCCCCATGCTGCACCACCCTAACTCACTAATGAAGTGGGGGACTGACTATAAGGGAATGTCGATAAGCGGATCCATCCCTATCCACAATGGATATCTACAAGTCATCCAGCTTATCTATCACCTCTCCTAGATTCTTAATTCCGGTGTAATGACCCAGAAATTTCAAGGAAATATTTTTCTTGAATTCTTTGGAATTTTACAAATCTGTAGTTTCTCACGGCACCTGATTCCGAGGCCCGGTGTGCCCAGAACAAATTTCTGATGTTTTGTTCGAGTATGTTCTGTAAACGTACGTGTGAGTTTATATATCTTTTGAACCATTGCTTGGAATTGAAATCTGAGGACACTGATGAACTCTTAGTGCCGGTATTCACTTAAGAGGACCTTTACAGCAATTGCGTTTGGTTGGGAGTAGAAGTTATATTTTGGGGATTCATAAAAATTAAATAAATTGTTATGTTACACAATTTATTTAGTTGGTGGTTTTTATCTCCAAATGGGAGGTTCATTGTGGGGCCCAACACCCACATATCCTCCCATGCGAATATAATGTGTGTGGGGCCCACATGAACATCAACTCTCTAACTCCCCTTGAAACCCCCATTTTAACTCCTACACTCTCCACCTCTTCTCCTTAATTTTAAAACTCTTCACATTCCACCCTCCCTCATAATGTTACCAACACTCTCAATTAATGAGAAATTAATTAATTTTCTCCTCTGAAATGTTGAATTATTTTAAAATTTAAGTCGAAAATAAAAGTAATATCCATGCTATTATTTTTCAGGATAGGAACTTGTTTTGTTGGTGGTGTTTTGGGATGTTAGAGAGGAACATATTCCAATGAAGAACAATTTCGTCTCTCGATGAAGAACAGTGATGCCCACAAAGAATGGAGACACCTATGAAGAACACCCATCTTATTTTTTCTTCCGCCGTGCCAAGGGAGAAGACTTCGCCTGCAAATAACATCACCAAAACCTCTTCCTCCGACATTGACGGAACAAAAACGTCTTCCACGACGCCGTTTTATGCGACTACGACGAACAAAACTTGAATCGAGTTAGGGGTTTGTCTTGTATAATTAAATCATCATTCCTCATTTTTTATGGTTCGACATTGGTCTTTTGTTACCACCTTACGCAGATGGCGCAGGCCGAACAAACATGGCCTGTTGATCCTCTGTTGTTTCTCTTGAGTTGATGATAGTGGCAGAACTGGTAGGGCGTGGTGTCTTCGCACCGCGCCATAGGAAGGAAGGGTCCACTACCATATGGGCCGCCGTTTACGGAAGAAGAGGCGATCGTGCGCTGGCCGCATGGAGAAGAACCCTGGCCCACAACCGCATGCTGATTGGACAAAGAAGAACTGGGTAGTCTAATGACCGGCTGGGCAGGAGGACCGCGTCACCTCGTTAGGGCTACACTGTGGGAATACACCGGCCCGCGCACCGTGGGCCGCTTCGGCGGGCGAACCGGTTGGCCGCCTACCGGCCGAGTTGAAGGAAGCCATGTCACACGCAGGTTCTGCATGGGAGGAAATCAGCCTGCTCTGCGGGCCGCTCACGCCGATGATGACCGACCAACTTCGATCAGTCGGGTAGGAGGGGTAGCCCCGCTCGGCACTGCCGTTTCAGAAAACTGGGGGCCAGTTCCCCACTCTGCTCTACCAGCTGCCCATACCGTGGCCAGCAGCAAGCTGTGTTAGGCCCCTACCACCGGTCCAGGTCGCACCCCGCTGGGCCGGGCCACGCCCCATTGGGCCGGGCTGACCCCCCAGCTCGGTCGGACCCACCGAACCGGGTCCGGCTGACCCGCCAGCCCACTGGGCATGACTGGCCGGGCCCGTTTCGCTTAAACGCGAATATCTTCTAGATCGCGCATTCGATCGACACGCCGTCTGCGGAACTAGGATCCTTTTGATGAGACATTTCTTTTGGGATACTCTTAGTGAGTTTTGAAAAATATTGTAAAACGGTCAGGTTTGGAATGAGCATAATTCCAACCAGGCCCTGGAACATAAAAGCCAATAACTCTCAGACCAGGCATCTGACTGACGTGTCATATTTCACGTTAAGTTTTATTTGATGAGACGGAACATCGGGATACATCAAATCTAGACTTCATGATATTATATGTATCTAAATCCCTTTTCCCGAGGAGCGGACCCTCCCATAATTAAGTGTGCAGTGTGCGGGAACACTAGAGCTTCTTGCGACTATGACAACTATTGTATCGGGATCCTCCGTGGGTTAAAAAACGATGAATACCGTACTAGGATCCTCCATGGGTTCGATGGAGATGAATATTGTTCTTTTATCCTGTGTAGGTCTAAAAGTATTGAACTCTGTACTTGTATCATGTGTGGGTCCGCTAGTGTAGCTGGTCTTATATCCTGTGTCTGTTCGACAGCATAGCAAGTCTTGTAACCTATGTGAGTCCGACAACATAGATGAATCAGTGACAATATCTGATCAACTCTATCACTATATGAAAGATGTGTACCTATGTGAGATGATTCTTGAATTTCAATCATTATCAATGATGTGATTTACTTTACTTCTTTAGTGGACTGGGTTGTTCTTGGGCTCAAGAGTTGGATCCAAACTGATATTGATAACATTGGAATATGTATGGTTATATAAATAAGTAGGGTTGGTTGATACTTCGTGGTTGTATCTTTGTTATATGGTATATCCTTTTTGAATTCTGGCAGACCTTCGGGGGTCTCAGGATCCCTACTATGTATCGTTATACTCAACCATGAATGGGTTATGCCCGTACTTCGTTGTGTTGGATGCAGATGACTGAAAACGTTGACAGTGGTCGAGAGTGATCCAGGATCGGATGATACCGGGAGGTGGGCCACACGCCGAGACGGTACACGAAGCAGACCTATAGACGTGCAGTGATGAGGTTAACATATGTACCTACCCTTCATGTAGGATACTCGGCGGATGTTCCAGGAGCTTCGGGATCATTTTCAGTTGTACTTGCTCTCTGTTGTACCTGTACTTTACTATTGGGCTTGTATTTCTTGCTCCTTTACTTTTATCACTATATTCTGTACATATTATTCACTTAGTTTTTACTTACTGTTGCATACTCTATTGTGTTTGTATACCTTAATAAAGAAATTCCATCCCAGCTTAGGGATTTACGCCATTGGTGCTAGTCGCCATCCCCTGGCCTATGGAAGGCAGGCTTGGGGTAGTCCCGTCATGGGCCCTGAGGGCAGGACGTGAAAAATTGGTATCAAAGGAGCCGGTTCTAGTGCAGAAATTTGGACTCTGAACATTATTTCTGTGAAGCAATACTGATAAGAGTATAGAGTGTGGTTTTCAGTCCAGGGAGTCGAGTGTTGGTGCGGAGGCCGACGTATCCATACACCAGGAACCTGACCACTAATTTCTGACTCAGTGCATGAAAAAAATGATTTCCTGTGTGTTTCATATGAAGAGTTTTCATTGTGGTTTCTTTGAGTGAGCTCACCAGGTATAACTTATTGACCGTGTCGTTTCAGTTCATTATCAGGGTTCCACTGCAAAGACAGCCAGATAGGGTTCCTGAGAATGAGTACACGCTGACGGCCCACTGAGCGATGATTCTCCAGTGTAGGGCCCTCTTACTATGTTGGAACATTCAGGTGGTGTAGCCATAGCTCCGCCTCCCATTGGGCAGCAGATGCCAGCAGCCGCACTGGCCGACGGTGCACGCTGACTGAGCTCGTTTCACGAGTTCCAGTGGCAGCGGCCTCCGAGGATTCTAGATGAAACATATTCCACGGCTGTAGAGGACTAGATGGAGGCGATTACTGAAGTTTTCCACCGAGTTGAGACAGTAGTAGAGCATATGTTGATCTTAAATACTAATCTTTTTCAGAGAGTGACCATGAAGATGGCCCGCATAATGATGACGTTTCGGTACATGGATTGTTTTCAGAGATGGTACCTTTGGGTAGGGTGCCATCTATATCAATGTCTGTTGGTCAGGAGACACTACCGGCGGTACTGATTGATGAAACTTTTAGGCTCAGTGCCTTACATTTGTTTCTGCACCAGATATCCCTCGATTTCTAAGGCGAGCCCGACCCACATGCGACTGAGGACTAGCATGAGGTGGTGGTTGAGGGTTTTCTAGAGCTTATACAACTTTGGAAGGATGACATGTCAGTAGCTGAGTATTTATTGAGGCCTACCGATATTTCCTAGTACTCTATGAATATGATTTGATCAGTGATTTAGATCTTGGACCATTGAGTGAGGTGTGTTTAAGAATATACGATCCATCACTTTTTTCCTCTATGCATTCCTACTTATATTATGTTTCTAGAGAGAACCTTTGTGGTTGAATGTTCATTGGCTGAGTGGGTATAGCTAGTGAATGTTAACATTTTGAATGCATGAAACTGGAATCAGACTCATAGACTTGGGAATGTGAGATGTTTCAGGAAGTGGAATTGTTAAGGACAAATGAATCTGTAGGGTAGTAGACATGGAAGCAGAGCAAACATGGAATCATGAGGTGGTGAACATTTCGACATGTTAAAACCACCCACCTTTGTACTCCCCACTGGGCTCATGGAGCTAGAGGGAAGGGGAAGAGAGTAGCTGCATGCGGTCAAAGAGTCTGACCCAAGATCAATTGGAATGATTTGAGGTACGATGTGTGTCTACTACTAGCTGTCATATCAATATACATAGGTACCAATCATTCCTTCCATCCATGAATCTTGTCCCAGACCTAGAGTTTCTTTTTAAGACGTTGAATTGATCCTCATGTATGGAGATACCATTTAGAGGAGACTCGATAATCACACATACGCTGATAGTGTGATCTGACCCACGAGGTGAGAGTTTCAGTTGGAACGACATGGTGGCAGTATTGAGGCCTTACGACGTTAGTTTGGGTATGGAATGGGAAACCACAGTTCATACACAGATTGATTGTATTAGGAAAAAAGGTTTTGGTTAATCTACAATTTTGGGATTATGTTATCCTTGGTAAGAGAAAAGGAGAACAAAAGAAGCACAGGATAGAATCATGCATAAGAGGGTTCAGTCGATCACTCAGGAGTCTGCCAGACTTACCATTGTGCCAAACTTCTCCATAGTTGTAGCACCACTTTCATCATTTATGAAGAAGGATAAACCCTTCATGCGGTTATAAAGATGCAAGAAGAGCTTTTAGGAGCTAAGGCAGAGGTTGAGCAGGGTACTCATATTGAGGCTACCGGAGGAGGGCGTAGGGTACATAGTTTATTGAGACACATCAGGGACTGGAATCGGGTGTCTCCTGATGCAGGAGAAGGAAGTGATAGCATATGGTTCACAGAAATTGAGAAAGGGAGCATAACTATGCTATACATGATCTGGAGTTAGCAGCAGTGGTATACTTCTTTACGATGTGGCGACACTATCTGATTTGTGAGCGTTTTATAGTCTACTCTAACAACCAGTGTCCCAGGTACATCTTCTCAGAGAAGGCACTGAACCTGAGAAACCAACGATGGAATTATTTCTCTAGGATTATGACATTGAGATAGTCTATACTTGTGCCAAATGTAATGTTGTATAAGATGCTTTCAGCATGAGATCAGAAGTTCAGCTACTAGGAGAGACGACAAAGCAGATGCCCGCATTGCAGATATCCATTGTAGATAGAGATGGAGCAGCCTTTCTACAGTATCTAAAAGTCACTCCTCCACTCCTTCACTGAGTTAGAAAGGCACAACATGTGGACATTTACTATGAGAAACGACATACTCAGAAATCCTCAGTGCAGGCACCAGATTAGTTTTCTAATGGTGGGGAGCACATCATCTTCTTCAGAGAGGAACCATGGTACCAGTTGCATTACAGGAGGAACTGCTGAGATATTTTCACACTTCCCCTATAGTGGTACATCTAGGAGTGGATAATATGTATCATGACCTCAGACGACATCACTAGTGACCAGGTATGAATAAAGTTGTAGCAGATTTTTTATCAGGGTTCCTCACTTGTCAGCAAGTGAAGGCATAGCTCCAGGTACCAGTAGGCTTGGTACATCCCTTGGAGGTTCTGGAGTGGAAGTGGGATAGAATATCCATGGATTTGGTGATGGGTCTACCACCTAAATAATTATGAAAGGACTCTATCTAGGTGATTGTCGACCTACTCACCATGTCAGCCAACTTCTTACCGATTAGATAGCAGGGCTCAATAGAGAGCACGGAACGCCTCTAAATTCAGTAGATCGTATGAATTAATTGTGTTCCATCAACTATCGTCTCCAATTAAGATGACTGTTTCACTTCCCGGCTATGGAAGGGGTTACATGAGGCTTTTGGAACGAAGCTTCATTTGAGCACTGCCTTCCATTCTCAGACGGATTTTCAGACTGAGAGGACCATTCAGACTCTTGAGGACATGTTCCGTGCATTTGTCCTTGGCCTTGGTCGTAGCTTGGAGGATCAAATACCATTGTTGGATTTTTCATACAACAAATCTACCACTCCACCATCAGGATGGCACCATTCGAGGCACTGTACGACTGACCTTGATGATCACCTCTGTGCTGGACAGACCAAGGGGAGTCAGCACTTGTAGGACCAGAGATGGTTCAAGCTAAGACAATGAAGGTGAAGAACATCCAGGATTGGATAAAGACTGCATATAGTGGACAGAAGTCCTATGCGGATATGATACAGAGACCACTGGAGTTCGAGGATGGTGACCACGCCTTCCTATGGGTATCACCTCGATAGGGTCTATAAAGATTTGGCTGAGGCAGCAAGTTATATCTGCATTTTATCAGGACGTTCCAGGTCCTCAGCAGAGTAGGAGAGGTGGATTACCATCTGGCCCTTCCACCTCAGTTGCATCGGGTGGATGATGTCTTCTACGTATCTCAGCTGAGGAGATACGTACACGACCCATCCCACATCATCAACCACGAGGAGATAGACCTTAATGATAGGGAGAAATTCATGAAGTTCCTAGTAGAGATTGAGGATCGACAGGATTGGGTCTTGTATGGATGGTCGATTCCTCTGGTGTTCATTTTCTAGTACCACGGGATCCTTCAGGAGAGAAAATGGGAGTGGGAGGCTCATATGCAAGCTCAGTACCCCCATTTCATTCCCTAGAGTGTGTTGTAGATTTATGGGGACCTAAATCCCTTAGGTGGGGTTAATGTAAATACCTGGAAATTTAAAAGAAATATTTTTTCTTAAATTATTTGGACTTTTACAAATTAGCAATTTCTGACGGTGCCTGATTCAGAGGCCCGGTGTGCCTGAAATTAATTTTGGAATTTTTGTTTGGGTACGTTCAGTAAACAGACGTGCAAGTGTTTCTATCATTTGAACCATTGCTCGGAATTGAAATATGAGGACACCGATAAAATCACCGCACATGTATTCTCTTAAGGGGACCTTTACCGCAGTTGTGCTTGGATGGGAGTAGATGTTATATTTTGGGGATTCATAATAATTTAATAAATTGTTTTTTACACAATTTATTTAGTTTGTGGTTATTATCTCCAAATGAGTGTTTGATGGTCGGGCCCAACCCCCACATAACCTCCCATGGGAGGATAATGTCTATGGGTCCACATGAACATCAACTCTTCAACTCCTCTTAAAACCCCCCTTTTAACTCCTAAACACCCCACCTCTTATCATTAATTTTAAAACCCGTCACATTCCACCCTCCCTCATAATGTTTCCAACACTCTCAAATAATGATCAATTACTTAATTTCCTCCTCTAAATTATTGAATTATGTTAATATTTATTTCAAGAATAAAAAAAATAGTGAAGCTGTTATTTTTGGGGTTTGGCACTTGTTGTGTTGGTGGAGTATTGGGAGATTAGAGAGGAACTTCTTCCATTCAAGAACAAATTTCTCTCTCGACAAAGAATGGTGACGCCCACGAAGAACAGAGATGCCTACAAAGAATTCCAATCTTCTTTCTTCTTCTTCCACTCCAAGGTAGAAGACATCACCCACAAAGAACATCGCCAACGTCTCTTCCTACGACGTGGACATAACAACAGCGTCTTCCGCGCCGCCATTTTCCGTGACTACGACGAACGAACCCTGAATCGAGGTAGGGGTTTGTCTTGTTTAAATTAAATTATCGTTCCTCGTTTGAAATGGATTGACATTGTAATTTTGTTACCACCTTACGCGGAGGTTGCGGTTCGAAAAAACAAGTCTTGATGACCCTCTGTTGTTTCTCTTGAGTTGATGACGGAGGCAGAACCGGTAGGGCACGGTGTCGTCGCACAGTGCTGGAGAAAGTGGCCATGACCATACAGGCCACAACGTACGAATGAAGCGGTGGCCATGCGCCGGCCTCATTGAGAAGAACAATGGCCCGCAACCGTGGGCTGCTCAGCCGAAGAAGAACTGGCCCGTCTCACGACCTTCCAGGTTGGAGGACTGCAGCGCCTACTTGGTGCCGCGCTGTGGGAACACCACGGACCACGCACTGCGGGCCGCATCGGCGGTCGAACTAGCCAAGAAGGAGGGGAGGCACCGCTCGGGCCACTGTTTCAGAAAACCGGGGGCCGCGCCACCCGCTCCGCGCGGCCAGCTAGCTGTGCCGCGGCCAGCCGCGGGCCGGGCCTCCCTTGCGCGGTCCTGGCTGCGTGCTAATGGGTTGGGCCGCACCCCACTAGTTCAGTCAACGTCCCATTGGGATAGGCCGCACCCCACCGAGCTGGGCCAACCCCCCAGCTGGGTCGGACCCACCGAACCGGGTATGGCCGACCCGCTAGCCCACTGGGCATGACGGGCCGAGCCCGATTCTCTTAAACGCGACTATCTTCTAGACCATGATTCCGATCGACGCATCGTCTATGGAAATGAAATAATCATGAAGAGACGGTCCTTTTAAGATACCCTAGGCGAGTTTTGGACAACTTCATAAAATGTTCGGGTTTGGAACGTGCATAATTCTAATAGGGCCTCTTGAATGGAAAAACCAATAACTCTCAGACCAGGAGTCTGATTAACGCGCCGTCTATCACGTTAGGTTCCATTGATGAGGAGAAACATCGGGATACATCAACTTCAAACTTCATGATAGTTTATGTATCAACCCCCTTTTCTCGAGGAGCAGACCCTCCCAGAATAGAGCATGTTGTGTGCGGAAACCCTAGAGTTGCTTGCGACTGAGACGAGTACTATACACCGATCCTCTATGGGTTCGATTGCGATGACTACCATACTGGGATATTTTGTGGGCTCGACGCTGATGACTACTATTCTTGTATCATTTGTGGGTTCGATAGTATTGACCTCTGTACTTGTATCCGGTGTGGATCCAATAGAGTAGTTGTTCTTGTATCCTATGTGGGGCTGACAGTTTAGTTGGTCTTGTATCATGTGTGGGTCCGACAACTTAGATGAATCAATGGATCCATATTATCATCTCTATCTCTATACGAATGATGTATACCTTTGTGAGATGAGTCTTGACTTTCAATAATTATCATCAATGTGATTTCCTTTACTTCCTGTGTGGACTGGGTTGTGATTGGGCTCAAGAGTTGGAGCCAAACTGAGATTGATAACATAGGTATATGTATGGGAATATACCTAAGTAGGGTTGGTTGATACTTCGTCGTTGTATCTTTTTTTTTGTTTTATCCTTTTTTGATTCTAGAAGACCATCGGGGGTCTCGGGGTCCCTACTGAGTATCATCATACTCACCCCTACACGGGCTATGACTTCACTTCATTATGTTGGATGCAGACAACAGACAACATTAATGGAGGCTGAGAGCGATCCAGGACTATATGATACCGAGAGGTGGACCACATGGTGAGACGGTACATGGAGCTAACTGATAGATGTGGAGTGTTGAGATGGACATTTGTACCTAACCTTCTTGTAGGATACTCGACGGACATTCCATGAGCTTCTATTTTTTAGCATTTGTCCTGATTTCAGTGGGATATGATTTCCATTGTACCTGTACATTACTGTTGGGCTTTTATTTTCAGCCCCTTTAATTTTAGCACTACTTTTTGTATACAATATTCAGTTTGTTTTGACTTCCTGTTATGTACTCTGTTGTGTTTATTTACATTCATAAAGGAAATACCTTCCCAGATTATGGATTTATGCCTTTCGTGCTAGTCTCTAGCCCCTGGCCTATGGAAGGCGGGCTTGGGGTAGTCATGGCACATGCCCCGAGGGCGGTTCGTGATAGCCATTCCTCCTGCTGAGCTTATCTGCAACAACGTTTTTCCCTTCCCAAGAGTATAGACTATCTCGAAGTCATAGTTCTAGTGTATCTTTAGACAACGCCACTCTCTCAGGTTCATGTCCATCTGAGAGAAGATATACCTAAGACTCTTTTGATCATAGTATACGGTAAAATTATCTTCCATCGGATAGTGCCACCACATCATCAAGGCGAAGACCACTACTGCTAACTCCAGGTCATGGGTAACGTAATTCGGCTCATGTTGTCTCAACTGACGAGAACCATACGCGATCACTGGTCGCTCCTATATCATGAAACTCCCATGTCTGGTCCCTGATGCATCGATGTAGTCTACATACCATATGCCTTCCTCTGGAAGCCTCAAGATGGGGGCACTAGTCAGCCCATGCCTCAGCTCCTGAAATCTCTACTTGCATCTCTCTTACCACACGAAGGGTTTCCCCTTCTTTGTCAAGGATAATAGTGGTGCTAAAACTCTAGAGAAGTCTTTAATGATTCTTCAATAGTATTCATCCATGCTCCGGATACTCCGTACATCCGTCACTCTCTTGGGTGGCTCCCAAGAAAGTAACGCTTCGATCCTCACTGGATCCACTGCAACTCCAGCTTCCAAGATGACGTGTCACAAAAAGTGAACCTCTTGAATCTAGAACTGGCACTTCAAGATCTTACCATATAGAGGGTGCTCTCGGAGTGTGTCTAGTACTACCAAAAAATGGTAGGCATGCTCCTCCTTAGTAGTCAAGTAGATTTGAATGTCGTAGATGAAGAATATGATGACAAATCGATGTAAGGTTGTATGATCTTGTTAATGACACTCATGAACACTACTATAGCATTGGTTATTCCGAAGGGCATAACCATGAACTCATATTGCCCGTAATGACACCTGATGGATGTCTTCCACACATCCTCGTCTCGAACTTTGAGCTGGTGATAGCCTAATCTGAGGTTTATATTCAAGATCCATCGTGCACCTTTGAGATGATCAAAGATGTCTTCAATCTTTAGAAGTTGGTACTTGTTCTTCATGGTCACCTAGTTTAGGAAATTGTAGTCGACACATTGTCACAAGCTCCCATCCACCTTCTTGGAGAATAGAATCAGGACAGTCCAAGGAGAAACACTAGGCCAGATGAATCCCTTCCCTTGCAAGTCCTCAAGCTGTACCAGCAGCTCGATAAAATCAGCAGGAGCCATCTGATATGTTGTAGTAGATATCATTGTCGTCCTGGTGTACAGGACAATGTAGAAGTACACCTCTCTGTGGGTATGTAGTCCTAGAACATCTTCAGGGAATATATCCGCATACTGGTCCACCACTATAGGATAAGTTGGACTCTCCCCATCAACCGCTCTGAGTGTAAGGAAAGCCAACTAGTGAGTGATCAGCTACACCATCCTCTGAGTAAGACTATACTATTCTAAAACGGTTCCCTTTTCACCGGTGAAGGTGAACCTGGTACAATACATGTGGACAGACAACACATTATGCCTATTATAGTCGATCTGAGCATGGACTATAGATAACCATTCCATACCAATGATTACGCCGTAAGGCCTTGACGCCACTACGTGGAGATCCCAGCCGACGCTCTCGCCTCCTAGAGTAAGCTCACACTGTCGGAACCAGTGCATAAGTGTCGAGTCTACTCCCGTTGGAGTCTGTAGCCATAAGAATCAAGCCAACGACCTTGTCGGAATATCCGAGCTCTGAACAAGGGCAGTGGTTATGAAAGAGTGACTGGAACTTGTGTCTATATGAACTGAAGCTATGGTGGAGTAGACACATATCATACCTCTTGACTTCTCTAGAGCTCCATGGTTGTATGCTTCAGCTAACAGAAGTTGTGCTCTACCATCTCTACCCACTCCATGGGGTCGGGGTGGACCTCCCAGTGGTGGTGGCAGTAGCACCTCGTATCTTCGACTGCCTCCAGCTCCTCTGCCTCATCTGTCTGCTCCCTGCGGACCACCTCGATCGAACCTCTTCCTTTTCCTGGGAGGTCCCTCAAATATATTCAAATTTTTATTACGGTGAGTCGGAAATTCACTATCCATGTGGCCAAGATCACCGTAGGAGTAACACTGCCCTCTTGTGGCAGGTATGGCTCTATCTCCACTTTGGGTGCCCCGCACAACCGATCCTAAGTCGTGCAGTCAACCACCTATGGGTTTGGTTATCTTGGAATTCTGCGTCATCTGTCTACTTCGAACTGCTGAAGACTCCGCTGCAAGGTGACTAATGGTGGGTCTCGCTGCTGGAGACTTCTCAGCAAGGAAACAATCCACTAGGAGGGCTCTTTCCAAAACCTCCGTCTGCATCAGGATGCTGTGGGAGTTAACTGAATCTCTGATCTCTCAACTGAGTTGCTTCTCAATGGTCTGGGCCCAGAATAACGGGTCTCGTACCATACTAGTGGTGTATCGTGAGAGGTCGGTGAAACTCATTGAGTACTTATATGCACTCATGCTATCCTCTGAAGATGTAGTACCTCCTGTATCTGCACCGTTCGAAGGGTGGATGGTACAATCCTTGCCAAGAACATTCCCTCGATGTCTGCCCATAGAGTTGTCACCTCGTCATGTATCTAGAGCATCAGGCTCTAACATCGGTATGTTTCTTCATGAAGGAGGTTGGTAGTAAGGATCACCATGAAGTCTACCGTTTTCCCTACCAGCCTAAAAACTCCCACCCTAGACTCCAACCAATCTCGAACCGTTTGTGGGTCTGTCTCTCCCCATGAAGTTGGTGGCATTGGCGATGGATCTCATGCAACGCGCTCAAGAGGCGTGCATCATCTGATAATAGGGCTGGTGGAATCTGTGTCCCAACGGGTGGTGGTAACGCTGGTGCCTCAACTGGAAAGGGGCCATGAACTTATGCCTCATCGCTCTGTGGTTTGTGAGTGCGTACAACTCTTGTGGCTCTAACTGGTTATCCATGGGGAGGCATCCTAAAATAAACAGATGCGACATGATCAAAATATTATATCTGGTGAGCTGACATGGTTTGAGATGACTTAAGGAAAACTTTTTTAAAACACACACGCAATCATTGCTTTCATGTAATAAGTCATAAATTAGTTGCCAGGGTCCTCTTGTATGGATACGTCAGCTACGGAATCAACACTACACTCCCTGAACTGAATACCTCACTCAGTACCCTTAAAACCATTGCATCACAGAAAAGAAATATCAGAGTCCTATGTTCTATGGTAGAACTGACTCCTCTGATACCAATTTCTCATGAACCGTCCCCCGGGGCCTGTATCGTGACTACCCCAAGCTTTCCTTCCATAGGCCAGAGGCTAGCGACTAGCAGCAAAGGCGTATTTCCAAAAAACTGGGAAGGCATTACCTTTATAAATTGTAGACACACACAACTAGAATATAAGATGAAGAAAACACTACGTAAAAGATGTATTACAAGTGTACTGATTGTAA
Organism: Viscum album; assembly: GCA_963277665.1. NCBI lineage: Eukaryota > Viridiplantae > Streptophyta > Magnoliopsida > Santalales > Viscaceae > Viscum > Viscum album. Next base: position 523,167,064 of record OY728141.1, read on the forward strand.
TGGGGGCCCAGAATACAAGCCCAACTATAAAGTACAAATACAACTGAAAGAAAGTACAATGAAAAAGGGACAACATCTACAAAGTGAAAGCTGCTCCTGGATCGTCCTCCCAGGTTCCTACCTGAAGGGTAGGTATAAATGCCCTGCATAGCACTCCACGTACGTTAGACTCCAACGTTTACTGAGACGTCGTAAGGTACACTTTCGGGTACCGTCCAGTCCTGGTGCTCGCGGTCTTCGTCAGCGCTATCTGTCATCTGCATCCAACACAATGAGGTGTTTGCATAGCCCGTGTAGGGTTGAGAATAATGACACTCAGTAGTGACCTCGAGACCCTCAAGGTCTCACAAAATCCAAAAAGGATAAACCACAATGTATGAAATCAATATATAACCATTACATATGTATATGACCATACATATACCTAAGTTATCATGTAACCCATCTCAATCATGAGGAAAACACAAAGGTCATTGACTCAGCTCAAACCATGATTTTCATTATTGAAACCACGAATGCTGGAGAACTCCTCCTCTATCATGTACAATGGGCATGTTCCGACACCGAGGCGCTTCTCACTGACCTCGGACTGTTGAGGTACACCTCATTTCAAGTACTGCGAGTCTGCTGCCTTCTACCACACACTCCGTCCACTATAGGTCTGCCGCTAAATATTGGGTGCTCCCCCAAATAGCCTAAAGAGGTACTCCTCCTATCGAGTACCACAGGTCTACCGCCAAATACCGGGTGCTCCTCTGCCATGGGTCTATCGAAAAATATCGGGCGCTCCCCACTATGATAGTCGAATAACTCCGAGTCGAATAGGTCAAGCAGTCATCAGGTCTGTCAACTACTAGGTCTCTGCCCTCTATCTGCTCGTCTCTAAGAGGATCTGCTCCACGAGCTACTAGTCGATAATCCATGTGTCACTAAATCTCACTTAGTAGTATCTCAAATGACCACCATATCCTAGGGTTCTCAACTCAACTTACGACGCGTCAATCAGACACCAGGTCTGTGAGTTATTATCCATTTAGTCTCAGGGGCTCGGTTGGATTCATGTACGAACCCACCTAACCATATCTCAAATATACCCCAAACTCATGTGGGGTATTCTAAAAGGGAAGGCTTCGTTTCAAGAATATTGGAACCGCTGACGGTGTGTTAAACAGATGCCCATAGCCCATGATATGGGAGAAAATTTGTAAACAGGTCTGATGGGATCGAGTTTGGTCTGACCAAGTAGGACCGACCCGACCCGGTATGTGAATCTGACCCGACCTGAAGGGGCGGACCGGCCCGAAAGCTGCCCGGCCCAAAGGGGGGACTGGCCCAAAAGCATCCCGACCTGAAGTGTGGCCCAACCCAAAGGGGCGGCCCACATGGCCTGGTGGCAGCCCCCGGGGCATGGTGGCGACCAACGTGGCCTGGCCGGCTGGCGGCCCGCATGGGAGGGGGTGCCGCACCCCCCCCCCTTTGTCTGAAACGGCAGGCATGAGGTGCCTGCCTCTGCTAACTGCGGGACCCAAAGAGTCCTTCCATTAGCGCACACTGGCGGCTGCCACAACCAGCAGCCCTATCATGTTCTTATTTACCTATGACCGCGGTCTGGCACCACCGGCGTGGTGAAATGGTGCCGTGCCCCTCTGATGCCACCCGCCCTGGTAGCGGCTCCCTGATGCTCCGCACGGAGTGCCGACCGCACGCCACCGTCTGACCAACAAGGCCCTCCTAGCCGCATGCATTTGTCCCAGCGTGGTGTGATGGAACCACACCCCTTATGCACTGCCACAGCCCACCTAGACACGGCTCGGTTAACTATGTGGCACTGCGGTGCAGCGCCCTTGGGGCGACCCAGTGGCCCTGTGCCACCGGCTTTCTTCACGGCCTGCTCGTTGTCAGTCGCCGTGTCTACCGCCTCCATTTTCATCAAACAAGAACCAAAAAAAGGGGAGGGTTGGGCCGTGTTCGTGCGGTCCGAACCCTCCTTGTTACAGTGATATCATTTGGTTTTCAAACCACAGAACATACGACGAGGTACAGAGTGTACTATTCAATCATAAAAAAAACCACTACCTTGCATGACGATTGTTCGTTGACGAAGTCACGTGAAAAGGTGGTGTGGTTTCGTTAACAACGGTAAATTGGAAGCCGAGCATGGTGTCGTCGGAATTCTTTTAGGACAGCGCTCCCGATTTTGTTCCGGTTGAAGAAGAAAGAATAATTTCATTGATGTTCTTTGCGTTCTTTGTTGGAAGAACTGTTCTCCATTGAGAGATTTTTCCAACTATCTCACCAGAAGAAAAATACCAACTCCAAAAATAATAGTCTACCTATTATTTTAAGTGTTGGGACGTAATTCAAAAGGGTGAATTAATAACCCGACTCCCCCCAATTAAATCACGTGGGATGGAAAAATAAATTAGTGGGGGAAGGTGGAGAGTTACAAGGGGTTAGATCCCATGTAGTCGCAAAGTTAATTATCCTACTAAGGGAGGTTATGTGTGGGTAGACCCCACCACCAAAACCACTCATGGGAGGTTATGGTGTTGTGGCACCCATCCCTAACCTCAACATAGTGTTTTAACCCACCGTGATAAAAATAATGTTAACTCTATATTTTTATTCAATTTAATAAAAAACCCTGAAATATAACTTCTATTCTCGTTAGAAATCAGCTGTGGTGAAGGTCTCACTATGAAATAAAAAACTATAAGATTTCAGCAGTACCCTCAGAATTTGATTCTATGCACCAGTTCAAAAGTTATAAAATCTCGCTTACCCATTTACTAAACTTACCTGAGCAAAACATCGGAATTTGATTCTGGGAACACCAAACCTCGGAATCATGCCCCGTCAGAAACTGCAGAATCAATAAATTCCATTGTATTTTTGAAATAAATTTCCATTGAAATTCCAGGTTATTACTGAAATTTATCAGAAAATTGGGTTAGGAGATATTTTATGGTTATTTAAAATTATGATAATATAATTTGTTTACCCTTATTTACAATATTTATCCTTTAACCAAGGTAAATAAGATATTTACTAAAGTAATTATTTATAATCTCTAAAAATAAATGTTACCAATTTAAAAATTTTGACCTCATAATTCCAAATAAGGAATCCATTTTTCTAAACATAAAATATATATAAGTTTCATAAATTAATTTAATTATAATTCTCATTTTTAATACAGAAATTCAGGTTTTTTAAGATGAATAAACTATAAAATGATTGGCATTTTATTATGTACAATTTAAATGTGAAATTACATCCAATGACATGGATTATATTAACAGGAAAAATATAATCTAATTATTATTTAAAACCAATCAAATGTATATTTCAACACTATAAATTGTATAGAATAAAAAAGTTGTTTTTAATTAAAATTTAGCATTATTCATTATTCATCAAAATATGAATGTTATCAGAAAGTTCCAAAATTTTACCCTTTGCTAATTTTTATATTATAAAATAAAACATCAAGTTTATTTTATCAAAATTAATTTTTAGTATTTTATAAAATAAATTTTATTATTTTTTCTCAAAAGGACATAAATGGAATTTCCTTTACGAAAATATTTTTTTTAATATATATCTATTTTAACAAAACATAGTCATTTAACTATAAACATGTTTTCCTTAAGAGTAAAATTTATAAATACCATTTAAAATTTATTTTTAACTATTAATATAATATTATTTAATTGATAAATAAATATATCATTTAAATTATTATTATACTAATGTGTTGTTTTTCAGAAACTCAATCTTGCCTATAACACAATCCAAGTTGATGACATGTGCAATATATGATATAATATTAATCTTAATATATAATGTACTATAAAATATTCTCCTGTAAAATTCTCCATTATTTCCATATATTACATCCTTCAAATTTGAAAATAATTATTGAAAATAAAAGGATATAGATAGAAAATATCATTGTGGGAAACCTACATCGAAAATAGGGTTAATAATATCTTGTATTAATAAGAGAGAAATGGAAATGAAAATTTCACCATAAAAGTATGATTTTGAATCGGAGAACATTGGTGGAAATTAGATACACATAAAAGGAGGGTAAATGTAAATATTTATAGGGAGTGATTGAGGTCATCATCCACCAAAAAGTGAACAATGAATAGAAAATTAAGGGCCTCAAATACATAAATATAGGATGATATAAAATATCATCGGTTCAATAGAACATATCAAATTAAGATAACAAATTTTTGGTTTTATGATCCTTTTCCTAAAGTATAAAAATAAATGTCCTCATAGAATAATAAAATAATAATAATTGACAAGAAGAGTTTCATCCTTTAACTATTTTCTACCACAAAATCATCTTTCACTCCAGATGACAATAGAACTCAACAATATTATCTTTATCCAAACTGTATATGGTTCTAAAAAATGAATTTATAATATATTTGTCAGCCCATTTTAAAAAACTAAATTATAAAAACTAGGACATCACATAGGATAGTGGTTGGTTATGCACCCTTGCTTCCCTTCAGTTACGGGATCAAGTCTCACAGCCTTTCCGGATGTGACAGGTTGTCGTCGGACCTCTACGTTTTCCTTTTTATAGAAATCCTAAAATAATATTTAGAAATATTTTATCCAGAAATAATAGTATCCAAATTTTTATCTTAATTCATTAAATCCTTTAGACTTATCTAAAATACATTTGTCTAAACTCACAGTTCCAAATTTAATAGGATGAAAACATATAGAAGATCTTTTTTCCACATAATAACATTTGAACACATTAATCACGTATTCTATTAAAACATTTTAACACCCTAAATTACCATAAAACTTATTGATAATATTCATGCACTCTAATTCCTTATAAAATTTTGGATATACTTCCTATATCCAAAAATATTATAAACTCCAACAATGATGGAATAAACCAACAATTAATTAGTTTCAATGTAGTCAAGAATATCCAATATAGTTTTTTCAAATCAGTCGTATCTTATTCTGAAATCATTATCTCATTTTTAGAAATATAATAAGGGTAATATTTCCCCAAACCATATATTTTCCAAAATGTTTAACTTGAAAATGTGTCACATTACATGGTATCATAAAATCTCAAATCCTTAATGAATACATACTTTAGTACATTCCTTATATACGTTATAATTCTTATAATTTTTACATCATTAGTAGAATAACAAAATGAAACAATTCATTATTAACAACATAAGAACACTAATTCGTCCATTTCATCTTTGTTAGTATCATTACATGATTATTATCTAATATCATCATTTGGGGTATACTATGATGATTGGTACAATGATTTGAATTGTGTACCAACTACTTTCTGATAAAGCATTGTACAATTAAAACCATTTTCTTACCCTTATAATAACGAACATGGTGACCTTTTTCTGCACATTTATAATAAACCCATATTCCATTCAAGCACTTACCAAGGTGATTATTTCCCCAATTATCACATATGGGAAATCCTTATTTCCCATTTTCCCATTATCTATCTTTCTCTCTACCATCCTCTTATTCTCTATCTTCTCTCTAAATACATATCACACAAATATTTCGTTACTTATATTATTAACACATGATAATATTTCTTTTTATGATCAGAATATGCGGGAGACTGTTTACCATCTAAATGATGGCATAAAACATGAATGATATAGTTTTTATTACTCTTTGTATCATGTATATTGTTGTTGTTCTCATTCCTTCAACTGGGTTCCATTTTTAAATGACTAAATACACTATGTTTAATCATATAATTATTTATAATCCAAACACTTGAAAAATTATCAAAATTTATTGAATATTTTCATACATCTTGTCTCATAATGATAAAATGGTTTCTTTGTTGACATATTTTCTCATAAATCCTTCATAATAGGTTGGAAAGAAAATGTGAATAATCTTATGTATACCCCCTGGCCTGTCAAACTAGGTGCGAAGCAAGGAACATTGTCGTGTACCAGGATACCCCGGGTCATGACCAAAACTCCTTGTAAGAGTTTTCAATACTATGTACATCTTTTGCAAATCCACATCTAATATTAGTATTAAAAGAATGATGTATTTCAGGGAAATATCAAAAAATCAATGTATTACCAAAATTTTAGAATGTTCTTATATACCAATCCTCAAAGTCTATCTTGGGGTAATGATATTTTATTAGATTGTTTCTAAATTTAGTTTCCCAGGATTGTACTAAAAATCCTCTAATACCAGCTATGAGGTTATAACTCCAATTTCATAGAGTTTGTTCATTATTACATAAAATTGGCATGATACAATGAATCATGTCCCGAAAGACCAATTATTTTAGTATCCTTGGAAGTACTGTATATATACCTAATATTTACATTACATTATTTAATAAAAAAGAAACATTATGTGTCCATAGAACACACTCAAATCTGTTTAGCCTATCCATGCAATTCAGTCATAATATACTTTATTAAATCCTGGTAAAATTAAAACATAAGAATGGGGTGATCTCAAATGCTCAGTAATGATTAAACATATAGATTAATCTATCATAAATAATCATATACTTGTATAGCAAGGTATAAAATTGAAATACAAGCCCTTTAAACATACAATATGCATAATATGGATATGATAAATCAAATAATTCCACTTACATGTTAACTTGGATATTCAACTAGTGGAGTAATCACATATTTCATTAACAACCAATCTCACAATGATGTAATTCACAATGGTGGACATCTTTTCCACAATGTTTAGGCCACATTCAAAGACCCTGAATATATATTTGGTCAAGGCCTTGTGCCAAGACATCAGTTTTTATCCTGAGACCTATTATTTCATAAAGCGGATACAAAGGGAGCCACCCATCACTTAGTATGTCCAAAGTGTTCCTTAAATGAAAATGATGAAACAACCAATAAAAATTCGTATAAAAACTAAAATACAAAATGACAATACATTACCCATAAAAATTGAATGGTAAAAGAATATCACAACGACTGTCAAACATATCATTACAAATTCATTACAATATTGTCGATTATATTATAATAAATCATCCTCAATCAGGAATAATATCCGGTAAAGGATGTCTAAATAGTAGAAAATGATCAGAAAAAGTTTTTGAGTGAAATTTCCCTTTTAATAAAATAATTTATACGCCAAAAATTTAAAAAGGAAATCATTTAAAATATATCATTGAATCAAATTTTCTCATACCTATATGATCGTTTTTAATGTAACTAACATTTTGAAAAATTCATGTCCATATAAATAAATCCATAAAATTATTTTCAAAGTGTGAACAGTAATAAAAAAAGATTTAGAAATATTAATATTTATTACATTTAATATAATGATCTAGTTAAATATACCCTTCCATAAAAACTTATAATATTCATTTTTAAAACATTTTTAGGAAACATTGACATGGGTTATAAATATTTCCCAACAAATATACACACATAAATAATATCATATTGCGATGAGATTGAGAAATTAACCTTACCTTGTATTTCTTTCAGTTGAGGGTATATTTATCCTCATGTATAATCACAATAGTATTTTATTAAATTATACCAAAACCATATTAAAATTTATGATATAATATTTGATTCATTTATAACATTATACTAAAAATATAATAATAATTTCCATGGTAAAATAACTTTTTGGGTAATAATCTCTTTTGTTATCATACGTTATTTAACGTGTTATTCATGATCATATCTTGTGGATAATGAATTAAATACATCAAGAATATAAAAAATTATTTATATATAATATATATTTGGAATATAAATATATATAATAGATAGATATGTAAAATGGAAACATCGATCCTATAGACTCGAGTCCATGTGTACGCATGAACTTTGATTCGGTTTTCTTATCGTATAGTATGGAAGTAAGTAATAAACATATATTTATATACATAAAAATCTATTATTCCTGTATATATATTATTTCATATAACTCATAATTAATCAATATTTTATATATATATCTCTTTGTAAAAATCTTCTATGTATTATCGTAGAAGATTAATGTGATCGCGTCATGGAGACGGTAAGTCGTACGTATGCATGAGAAATAATATTATTCTATTGATGGTGATGCGGTGTTTAAATGGATGTTATATTATATATACAGAATAAATATCATTTTATATTAATTATTTATATCAATTATATTTATTATTATACCAATCCTTATAATGATTGGTTTAATAACAAAATACCACTCAACATAGAGAAAGTAAGCCTTATGTACACATGTATGGGGACATTCTCATTAAATGGATGTATAGACTAATGAATATGGTTGTATCGTATTTATAATAAGATCAAATTTGTATAAGGTTATGTGGATATTATTTTAGTATGAAAATAACAAGGAAAAAGGATATATATGAAGAAATAAACATTGAAAGAGGTGATTAAAATTAACTCTTCTTCGGGCTCTCCCTTTTGATTTTAACAATCTGGCTCAATAGGTTGGTTTTTAGATCAATGTAATGACACTAGGTTGAAGTAAGGGTATTTGGTAGGATATTGGAGTAGGTTTTGGCCAACTCAAATGGATATGGGGTTCTAATTTGAGATAAGGGGATGTACCCTTTTAAAAGAGAGATGAGAGGCATTTTAGGAAGGGCCTAAAATATTATTTTATTATTACATAAATGTCTGTTTATAATGGCACCAGGATGATTTATTTATAGGATGAGGTGGGTTTGGGTCTATATACTCACAAAAAATAGGTTTTATACAATTTTTGGTCACCATATTAACCTTATCATTTATATTTAACCCTTAGTTAAATAGTTTCACTCCTACTATGTCTTCTTACATTCTTACACTATATGGTTAATAATAATACTATAAAATGCCATGAAAACCTGAGTGGTTCATTAATGATATAGAAACATTATTACTTCTAATAAAATACATTGAATTAATCCTAACATGTCCTATTCAACATTATTATTCATGGATGGAATCAAAACATTTATATTTTATATATTTTATATATTTTATTATTTATAATATCTTTTATTTGATTCCTTCATTAATTCCAAAAATACTGCATCATTGTTGTGTCATAAATAAATATATTTATATTATTTCTAAAAAATATAAATAAAATATAATGATGTTGGAAAAGTTTTTATATTTCAAATGACTATTTATAGTGAAAAATATCACTTATATAACTCCATATAAAAATTGTTTTAGTAAAATATATATGTTTTTTAATATTTTCTTTAACTATAAATTAATTTTTATAAAGTGTCATTTTCACTTAGTAGTGGGTCCATGGGGTCCGAAAAACGACCCAAGGATGCCAATGTTCGGACATGTATCATCCAATATAGTTATGAGACGCGTTTTGGTAATTTAATATTATTTTAATATTATTACTCTTATTAACTATTTTACATTTTAAACATGTTAAATAAAAAATTTACTAAATATAATATTCAAAATGTATAAAAATTAAAGCTACTTATTAACAAAATCTGGACCTCATGAATCCAAAAATGAAATCAATTTTTTAAAATTGAAAACAAAAATGTATCCTAAATTAATTTCAAATTGATTTCTATTGTCAAAACCAAAAAATGTTTTTTTTATTTAGTAAAAACAATCAAAATATTGACTAGTGTTTATGTACAATTAAAATGTGAAATTACATAAAATGACCTAAAATATATTGAATGATAAAAATATAATCTAATGATAATTTAAAACCACTAAAATGTGTCATTTAACACAATAAATTATTTTGATTAAAAAAGTGGTTTTTAATTATAATTTATTATTTCTCACTATTCATCAAAATATGAATGTTATCATAAAAGTACTAAAAGTTCACCCTATGTTAATTTTTATATAATGAAATCCAAAATGATTTCTATTTTACAAAATTTAATTTTTATGTGTTTCTCAAATTAATTCTATTATTGGTCAAAAAATGACATAAAAAGTAATTATTTTAAGAAAATTTTTTTTCTTAATATATAACTATGTTAAAAAACATATACATTTCATTAAAAATATGTTTTATTTATAGGAAAACATTATAAATAACAATTAATTTTTTTACTATAAATATTATAAAATTTAGTTAATAAATGAACATATCATTTAAATAATTATAATACTAATATGTTGTTTCTCAGAAACTCAATATTTCTTATAACGCAACCATTGTCAGTGATGCGTACAATGTAAGCTATTATATTAAATAAAATAGATAATGTTCTATGAAATAATGCGGTGTTATAAAATATAATGAAATAGTTTCAGAATATTTTATGACATCATATTTATGTCATAATTGATGAATAAAAAAATAAACACATTCCTTGACCTATAATATTTTATTTAAATTATAAATGTACTTTAATATATTTTAATAAATATCCAAAAACATTATGTGACATTCCAAATTCTAACAAGATAATTTATTTGTTTAAAACATTACTTTTGGGAATCATTATTTTTACATGGGACAATAAGTAATAGAAAATATTTTTTTTTGTTTTGGTGGATTTAAGTAACCTAAAATATGACCCGAAAATCAAAAACCCCAAGAAGAAAACATGGTTATTATAATGGTTTTTCATTTACCATAAACTATTTTCCATGAAGAATATTTTTCAATTATTAAAAAAATCATCCAATTATACTATAAATACACACCCATATCTCCATTTCTATTTACACATAACATATCCTCCATGAATTTGTACTTAATATTAATTATAAGTATTCTCAAAATGTTTTACTCAATCAACAAGGTATCATCATCAATTTCTAGGAACATCTCTTCATGATGGTTGAAATATTCTTTTTCCTTAACCATCCAAGTTCCATATTCATGTTGTTGGGCTTCTAATATAAAAACTAATATTTTCCAACATTAATTTATCCCAATACTATAACAAGATTATTTTATGAATAATGTTCCCATGTCCCCATTAATTTTACTTTATTCTAAAACCATGTTTCATAACATTTATAATGTGTAGTTTAATTCTCAAATTTCTGCCTTTTACATGTGAAATAATTGTATACTATTTTAGTTAAAATCCCAAACATATTTTATTTTCAATTGGTATTAAACTATATTAATAAATTATATTATGATTAGGGGATTTATAAATATGAAATCTTATATTCTATTAATTATTTTAAAATGATGTAATGATCATTCATTATGTTCAATTGTATTCTATGATTTTGATAAGAATCTTATTTGTTATTCTTTATAGGTTATTAATGAAATTATTTATTACAATATATGTGGCTCACATAAATTTTATTTATATAAAGGTGAAACCCTAATAGATCTCCAATGAATATGGTAATGAATTTAATATCTAGAGACGACATGTATTATGATACATTGGAGGATAACCATTATAATTTTTATTTATGACACCATGGTGATAAAAAGCGGTGATATGATATTTAATGTATCATTTAAATGTTATAGACACATTTCTAGGTTATGGTTCTTACTCTTATTATTTTTATCCCTCAGGGAATTTCATTATTGTTATCCATTGTGTTATTTTTGATATATCCTATGATCACATGCTATATGTTTATCTTTCTTATTCCCTTACTGGGTTGAATACTCAACCCTTTTATTTGAGGTATTATCGTAGAATATGATATATAGTAAAATAAACATAGGGTGAACCCATTATGTTTATTAATTTTTAATTAAAATATTTTATTATATTTTATTTTATTTTGTACTTTTTTCTAATAAATGAAATTTGAAAAGGTCCTCTGTTTTAGTCATGTAATAAAATGTTTTTTAATAAAATGGTAGGATTATATAATGAGAAATGAGTTTTTATTGATGATATTCCCAACATATAATCTATACAGTATAGAAAAGGAATGAGGACATTGAAAATTACATGAACGAGAGGTATATTTGGTTCTAGAGAATCAATGGTGTGGGTGTACCTTCGGGCATCAATGAGAAACTGGAATTTGAGTGATGAATGTGCTTCTCGAGGTGGCCGATGTAGAGATGTTTTAGAAAAATAAGAACTGACTGGGGAGTTGAAGCTATGTGTTTAAAATTTAAATTGGTAGGGAATGTGTATTTTTGAAATATCTATATTTATTAGTTTTATTATAAATATTTTGGTTATTTTTTAAAACTCACAATGGTATTATATATCATCAAAAAATATATTTTTATGTTCTAGTTTTGATAATATTTCTACCAAAATATATTTTACATGAAAAAATTATTCTATTAATAAATATTTATAATGATCGTTCTTTTAATATATACATATTTTTTAGTTATTAATTAAAAAAATTAAAAAAATTTATTTTTCTAATATCAATAATAATATTTTATTAATCTTATAATAGGATGTGTCATTTTTTAATTATCTTATATGTAGATTATAAATATTATCGAAATGTTTATATTTTTTATAAAATGGTTTGTAATAATAATAATTATTATTTTAATTATTTTCTATAAAAAAATTTACTAATATAATTATAAAATGTAATAGATTTAATTGTTAATCAACTATTAATCAGTATTAAATAATTAATAAAACAAATATTTATTTTTTGTGAATATAAAAATTTGTCATTAAATTTAAAATCAAAAAATATATATCTATTTGAATTTGTTTTATAATACATGTAATATCAGTTACTGTATTTATATTTGAATAAGTCATTTCATTAGTTTAATTACATTATAAACACATCTATGATTTTATATCACTTTCCAAATGGTTCTTTTTATCACACCTATGAAAAACAAAAAAAATTGGTTTCTCTAATTTTAGATTTATTCGATCGATTCTACCCATTTTTTTACCACCTAGAACTGTTTATCTATTTATTATTGTAAAAAAGTAATTATGATAAAACTCTATCTCCACCTTCTCGTCACATCAAAAAAATTGTCATAGCATTTAAAATTTTACGAGAAAAAACCTTTTGGAACTTGGCCTAAAATACGATGTGAAAAAATTGATTTTAATATTAATTACCCAAATAAACATATCTATATATTTTTCCAATCATGTTAAATTTTCAGAATAATGGATGACTGAATATCCCTCCTTATACCCATTTCCAAAGCAGTACACTACCATCATAAGTTAACCATCCTTTGGAAAATAAAACTCAATATAATTATTCATAACTAAATCTCATATTGTGGTTTCAATATCTACTAAATATATAGTTTAATTAACCATTTACAATCATTGATCAATATCACTATAAAATTTATAATTAAAATGTTTTTGATTTTGTTAATATGAATAACCCATAAGATAGAATATAATTTCTAAATAAATAATACATCCTTTATATGTAACCATGTCTAAATATCCCTTGAATATTGGATGCTTTTTTCTAATAAAATGTTATAGTCTCAACATGATCGACTATTTTTTATATGGTTACAATCATGAATTTACAACTTATCTATTTATCACCCACATATAATGATCCATCAAAAAAAATTCTACATTTAGATTCTAACTATTCTAGATTATTGTTTTTGAATGATATTTTACACTTGGTGCCTTACTACATTAGCTTCCACGATTCTTCTATTTATGACCATTTTTTTACAGACATATAATAGTTGAGGTCACATGGTATTATTAAAATATATATTATTAAATAAAAATTAATATCTTTACGGAATTTAGTTACATATTACAACCTATATTATTATCTAAATTGTTTCTCACATACCAATTATAAGTACACACACTTAAAAGTATCCCAAAAGATGATTCATTAGACAATAATTTTATTTCCATAACTTATGTTTATCTTTTAGGATCATATATTTACATAATTAGGACATCAACCTTATTCAAATAAATATTTCATCCTAATGTCCATACTTCCTCCCATTATCAGTTTTTATCATATAACAAATCATTTAAGATATATAATTTTTTTTTCACTGAATGTTTACATAATTTTCTAATTCACATCATACTTTCCCTTAATATTCATTCAGACCATGCGAACATCAATTTAAATCGTGGTATGTGATAAAAAAAGCTCAGTATGATTCATATAAAATAAAATATACAAATTTCATTATTCAACACGATCAGTAAAAAAAATCAAATAAAATATAATGCTCAGAAAAAATTTCTTATCAATGAAATTATGTTCTGTACTCAAATATCATCATAAAACATGACTTCTAAAATAATAAATTAAAAAATTTTCATAATGGTTTCTATTAAATAATTTAAAACTCAATGATTATTATTCTAAAAAATTAATATTTCACCAAAATGAAGTTTAATAAACATTTATTTAAAATTTAGGACATGACCCTACAATTTTATAAAATAATATTCCAATAATATTCCACATAAAACATAGATAAATCATGTATTTACCTATGTAAATCATTTTCATTTACTCTAACATGTTGAATTACCTATATAGTAAATTCTAAAAATATATTAGAAGAAACACAACCAGTTAACTCCACCCCTTCTACCAATACACTATAGAGACATATCAAACTCACTGACCATCATGAGATATATTATTTCCACACATCATTGTGGCATATATCAGGCTCACCCATAATTAGGAATTGAAATAAAAGACCAATAAAAAATAATAATTCAAAAAATATTTTATTTCCATCATCATAATCATAAAAATATTTCATATATATATATATATATTATATAAACAATTTTTGATATCAAAATAGCTATTCCATTTACCACCCTTTTTGAAAATACTAAAAAAATTAAAAGGAGGGTTTATCAATGGGGAAAAAATTAAAACTTTTAATTATATATATGAATAATATAATGGTTATGGAAGTATGAAATCTATTTATGTCTTATATGTAAATATAGAACTCCTTTAAACTTTTTACAGAATGTTTTTATATAATATTTATAATGATTAATTTTACAACCCATAGAATAAAACTAAAAAATGTGACTCATATTTTCCTTTTATAATTTTATTATTTTTATATATATGAATATATATAATTATTTTATAACTCTTTACATGTATGAAAATTATTTATAAAGAAAATATTGAAAAAATATGAATTGATTTTTTATGTGAAGTGCCCCTTACCTCGAGCCTAACATTCCACATAAATTCATTATATTTATGGGGAGTAAACTTCTGATATTTATGTTCATTCTTGATAAAATAATTCAATTTTATTATTCCTTTTTGTTTTAGTTGTTAAAATTTCATATACATGTACATAAACAATTATGTACGTATTAGATGATTTTATTATATTGTTCACATATGTAAAATATTAATTTAGACAAATTACTATGGAATATTTGGCCATTATTGAATATTATAAATAATATTAATTGTTAAAAAAATTATTATATATTAATTATACTCTTAAAATGCACAATGAAATATTTTAATAAAAAAATTATGTTATAGTCATGGAGGTTGTAGGTCATATATAATAAGAGGAACGTTTACATAATTCAATGAAAATTATTGAATGAATGTATGTATTATATTCACATTAACATAATATTATCAAATAATAAATATCATATTAATAATTTAAAAATTATTGTAAATATAATATATGTGATTTTTTATTGGATAACATGTCATGGAACACAGTAGAGGTAGTAATCCACAAATACACATGAATGCATGTCTTTTTTTCGATGGATAAAAATGCATGAAAACAAATGATATCATAACATAATATAATGATAAATATTTCATCAATATTATATAAATTAATATACATTAAATTCATAAGTAGGAACATCAATGAGTGGTAGTGATGGAAACAAATTACATGGATTTGCAAATCGAATCTTTTATATACACACAAACGATGGTTTCATATCAAATATGATGGAAGATGAAGATATAAGCTGGCTTTTAAAATAAAATAAATATATGTACATATGTGGAATATAGTAGTTTTACTATTAAAATCCACCACACAATATCTAATCATGTATTGAAACATCTAGATCATCCTCAGATATTATCTACATGTGTTAGGATGATATTTTGTTATCATGGTTTATATGGTATAATTTCTTCCTTTGTGGATTTCCAAAACCGAGATGCCAACATATGGTCTTAATTTAGAATAATTGAAATAGAAAACCCTTGAATCATTACATATTCTTGATAGTACGTTTTGGAATATTCCTTAACCAAATTTCATTCAAGAGTTGGTATGGAGTGAGCCATCTATTTTACATAATATACTACTACCCAATTCGTATCATGTTTGTAAAAAATTCAAGAAATACCTATAAAGAAATCCTTTATGATCTACTACTCTTTAAAATTGGGAATCATTAAAAAGATAAATATAAAAGTTTTTCCTTGATACCCTTACTTGAACTCATGATAAGAGAGGATCTTAGAAAATTACCCTTACACTTCACTTTTCATGCCATCCTAAAAAAACTACTCCGTCATATCATTATAACTATGTTGTATTCAAAGATGACAAATCCATCTTATGTGGTGGTAGGATGAAAATTTATTTTTCAAATTTGTTGATTGAACTAAAATCCAATATCTGAACCACAACCTATATCTCTAATATAGAATTCATCCCTCAATGTCCACCCCAACCTTTTGTTTTGAACTAAAAGTCAAAAATTATGGATTAATGTTTTTGAGGTACCCTAATATTCACTAATAATTATGTACACTAGTAAATAGAATGAAATTTAAAATCAATTTTTATGAAAAAATACAATTACATATTCGTTATGACTGAAATTATCTCCGAATAATGTAATTCTTTGTTATCTAGATGATTATATGACATTAATATTATTTCCTCGACAACATAGTTTCCTTTACCCACTATATACATTTATCCAAATTTTAGCATTTGAAGAAATTATATCCATCTTCATTTCAATATATTAAAATATATTTATTACAAAATATTATTTACAATCTTTTGATTTGTCATCACTGTCAGTTTCCCAACATATATATAATGATTCCAAGATATTATGTAATGATCCAAAACAAATAATTCCAAATCATGTATTAGGAAGTTTTTCTCATGAACCCAAAAAAATTTTGATCCATAATAAATGAAATGAACTATCATCAAGAAAGCTCAACCTTACCCAGATCTGGATACTTCCAATGATACCACATACCCATGTCATGACCCTTGAAACAAAGTAAAATTTATTGATGTAGTCAGAATTTTTAATTTATATAATATTATATGGAACCCATAAGTCTATTGGAATGAAACACAATTCCTTTTAAATTATTTTAATGGTGAATAAACATATGAAAAGACATGAGAAAATAAGTATTATTCTATTATACTAAGGAAATTGCATATATCATAAACAATTATTTGTTGTTTTTAATAGATAATAGTTTTTTCCATATATTATAACATAAAAAACATTTTTCATATATATCATGACCATGGAAACATAACTCAAATATCTACAAATCTCACTATGATAGATTTTGAAAATTGTGATCCTCCAACAATGTACCCAACATCATGTCCAATTGTCTCTCATAATCTATATCTGTCCTTGAATATATTGGAATGTCATAAAAAAACACCACCACAAAGGATTACAAATACCTTCGAATGATGTAATTCTTAAATTCCATAAACACATATAGTTAAATTGTGTGGTAAAATAGAATGACCATTTATTTGTAATTTCATAATAGATCATTTAATATTCTTTAGGAATATCCACCTTATAAACAAGTAGATGGTGATTTCATAATTATATGCCAATATTGGAGAAGAACTAGGATCACATAAATTTTAAAAAAGTTCAACAATTTATGTAAGTGGATGTTAGTTATTTATTTTTACTTATTTATGATTCTGATAATCCTCTTATATTTTGAGAGTTCTATTTATCATCTTTACAAAATGATATTCTGCTTCCTATTTGGATTTTCTTGTTCGAATGGACCCTTTACATTCCAATTATTCTAGCTATAAAAATTTTTTTCCCAATTTTATTTGTGAAAAAATATAATATAAAAATTAATTAAAAATTTTCCCCTATTCTATATGATTTTAAATTAATCATTTATTTTGGGTGAAAAAACTATGAAACTATTAGGAAAGACATATAGAAATTGGCCCACTATAGTATGAGAGACTGTACTTCTAATCTCATCCACAGATTCCAAAGTAACCTCTAAAAATTGGAATGGGATTATTCCAATGACTAATATTAATGCCCCTTATATTTTTACATTTTTTTCTAGTATCCATTACATACATGTCTAGTCACATAAAAAGATTAGAAACTCTCCATTAATGAAAAAAATGGATATTTTTCTCAATGTTCAATAACCGATCCATCCAAAATATCAAGGCATTTATAAAAATATTAATTATATTTAAATATTGCATCATTTAATCACCATGAATAGTTATAACACATACTGCTCACTAAATTTCTCAATACATCTATTATTTTAGAGTAGTTTTGAATTTCAAAATTTATGGCATCATATTACCAAGTAACCAATTTAGATTAACCTTTTGGCATGAATTAAAATAGATTTATACATCCAAATAACCAAAATCATTCATAATGTAAGGATTCAAGTAAACCGTACCTCCCACCATCGATGAAATTGATTGATCATCCCTGATCACATTCATGGAAACAAATAATTTCTCACTCAATACCTCTTTCTCTAAATTTATGAGGTTATATTTCATAGAGGAAAGAGTCATAGTGTTTATAGAATAACATTTTCTCTCTTAGTTAGGAGGATGCGACACATTCTATAGATTTATCATAGTGAATGAAAAAGATATCTAATAGATATAATATATATTCTACACTCTTGGATTTGGATATATAAGAAAATAACTAATTATCTGTTCCATGTCATTTTAGTTTTGGTATGCTCAAGGTGGTGTCATACATTCTCATTTAATAAGATAATTGAAAGCAAAATGGGAACATCATGGGTTACTTTTTAGTGAAGGAGGGTAGTTGATTGATTCCCTGTCAGGATTCTGAGATATACCACCGCTTTGGATATATGTGTCCTAATTTCTCTTATTCCATATATTAGATTTTATACATATTTATTTTGTGAAAAACATTCTGCAACTAATTGTGTTTCCAAATATATAAATTTCGACCACTATAAATCTATTTTTAATCTACGTATGTATATAAATAAAAATTAGAAAAATAATTCAGAGAATATTCAATCATACCCCAGAATAAAAAATTTATTCTTTCAAGGAAACAATTTTAGCTTCTTTTGGTACAAATGGAACATTTTTTTGATAACATCGCCACATACTCTATCTCTGATAGACTGATGTTCTTTAAGATTAATAAATAAATTTCCATATTTATATGAATGTTGTGAAGATAAAATTTATTGTTGAAAAATTCATCAATATACTGCCAAATGATTCCAAATTTAATTTTTTATTGAAAAATTAAATCCCAGAATTAAAATTCTACAATCGCGAGTGTGCACATTTCAAACATTAAATTCACTATCTCCGATATTCTAAATAAATAAAAAGTCAAATTCGTTATATTAAACTAGAGAACCTATTTTTTAGAATCTAAATCCCTTTGAATAATATATGAAGATTTTTATGAAACTTGTTGTAGTGATCCACTTATAATGGATCAACATTCTGTTTTCACCTATCAGCGTCTTGAAACTCTTGATTGATTATTTGAACCAACAATTTTATTACATGTTTTTTATGTGAAACCACATTTATTATTCCTATTCTAGATGATGTCAAATAATTCTACATGGTTCCATTTTCCCTAAGTAGAACATGTTTCATTTATTCATTATTCACTATAAATTCAAGGCTTATACATGCTTCCCAAATTACCATATCCAAATTATCACAACCATTATTTTTAAAATCCATCAATATTTTCAATTCTAATCACATTTTAGAAATCATAAAACTGAAAATAAATAATGTAGTTCTAATGGTAATTTGTATTACCAATTCATTATTTTTAATATTCATTTGATAAAGGAATGTTTATGAGATGAAGCCTCACACGATAGTGTTGGGAAATATTTTTTATACCAAAAATACCCTGGTCCCTTGAATTTTATAATAATATTTTTAGCTATATATTTTTATGTTATAAATTACATCTTCTTTTCATCTGATCCCCATGTTACCTTCCCAGAAAGATATATTGACCTAATTAAACTGATACCATTTGTAATATCCCAACCCTCCTCATTCTCTGGGGAAGTGAAAGAGGTGTTACTAGCCTCTAGTGGAGTTCCCCAAGTCACTAAAGGTTGATAATAAACTCCAAGGGAATAAGAAAACATTGGGGGTGATTTTACATAAAAATATAAAAACAACACAACACTAGATTATCTAAAATCCCTAAATATTGAAGGTGTAAACAACAAAACCAAATGTTTATCAAAAAGTAATGGAAATAAAATTAAAATATTAATGTATCAATGATACCGTCTGATATTAAAAGATAAATTACAAAATACTGAAAAAGTAATTGTTAGTAAAGAGATATCATCACAAGTAAATGTTTTACCACCTCTATTATCCAACTCCACTACCTAATCCACTCAGTTTAACAATGTATCACAATGAAACTACTATTAAATAACTTTACCTATATTTTGAAATATATCATATACAAACACATCAATATTTCCAAGATGTGTCCAACTATAAACTCAGTATGAAATCCATAAATAATTCCCAACTCACACCACAAAGGCAAGAACTGGTTGACACATTTATATAATAATGATTATTGAGTAATTTTAATGTAAATTATATCAAAAAAAATTAGTTCTATGAAACATAATAAATAATTTATAAATCTATTTCACATAATGTGGTGTAACAATTCCCTTATTTCCACAAACATAGATATAGATGCATGATTGGTGACAATTCCATACTCATGAGTGGTCTCTCATCAAACAAACATTTTTTACAAGTGTCCAATATATTGGTTCCCAAATGGCAGATGAACCATAATTTTTTTATCCCATTTTTTACCCCAATCATATATGCCTTATCATTTGTGCCAGGTCAAATAAAAATAACTCAAATCAAACCTATATTCCAAATTTAATTATAAATTAATTTTCAAATGAAATCCATATCCTTCATGATTTTATTTCATAAATAAACTATCTTAATTAAAAACAGTAACACATTTTTAAAATTATAATTTTATAATTAATAGAAAAATATACATTCCAAAAAAACTATGTAATTTCTAAAATTTAGAATCCAAATTCAATATAGTTTCCTTCAAAAACCAAAAAAAATTTCAAAAAATAAATGGAAAAAATATATCCATAACTAATTAACTATATTAATAATGAATTTGATGTAGTCGATAATCCCAATACGATTAAATGAATGATTAAATTGAATAAATACATTATGAACTTCTTGAATATAGTTCAAAACACTTTAAATTAAATATATTCAATTATATCTCATCAAAATTCAAATAATAAAACATTGTTTCATATAAAATGGACTAAATCTATGGTTCCATGAAATAATAGAAATTTATATAAATGTATAATGAGGAATAAAATATAAATTCTTATAAATTTGGAATAACTACACACATTTATTTTCCATAAGATGACACTGGAACAAAGGGAAACAACTAAGGATCATTAGGAGGGAGAGGAATTTGAGACACCAAGGAAAAAGTGGACTATTGAATATTTTACGACATAATTTTGATTAAATCTAGATATTTTGGGGAATTAACTAAACACCACCAGTTGAGGTCACATGGTTTATCCAAACAGGTCCCAAAAATGAGTATTCATCATTAGATTACAAGTATCAACATGGTTTGTCAAATCCATGCACCAATTGTGCAATGCTTATATCATATGTTGACACTCTCACATGGTTGGCTCGATCAGATAAAAAAACATTAAACTATTGATGATTTTTCATATATTTTACTTTTAATAGTTAGCCATGGAAACTGAAATGGGTTTTCCAAACCATTTTCAAATATTTTTCCTTCATAGTTTCAACAAAATCATGTTTTATGGTTTAATGGAGGTTTTTCAACGATTCGAATATTCATGAATGAACGTTCTCCTCTAGAAAAACCTCATAAACATTCCAAAACCTCAATGAACCTCTTGAAAACAACATCAAGAATTATATATGTTCAAATTACATAAAAAGGTAAAATAACCAAAACCCGAGGGAGAGAAAACATTGATATATTTTTATCTAAAAAAAATCACACAAAAAGAATGAGAAAAATAACCCATGAAATTGGAATGGGTTATAATATCTTATCTCCACACATAACAAAAGTATACATCATAACTACAACAAATAGTATAAGGAAATTAATATTTTTTGGATACTCATATTTCTATTTAGGGGAATATGTTTTTAATAATATATTTAAATAAATTAAATCCATAAGAATGTAAATTGAGATTTTGGTATTAAATTGAACTAATTAACATTTTTTTGGAATGAATTCATAAACTATAAAAATGTGGGCATGTTTATTTTTCATGAAAAAAATTAACAAATAAAACTTTTTTTCTATAATATATTTAATATTCATGTAAATTATTTTTATTAAAAACATTAAAAAACTGAAACAGAGAAGGAATAATAAATAAGAAATTTTTCATTAACTACATTCATTTTATTGAAATATTTACAATGGAAGTTTATCAAAAATTTTAAACCCACCAAATAATTGGAAAATAAACTAGTTATATACGTATTACACAATCATATATGTGTATATGATATTAAATAATTACATGAGTTTATTTGAGATATAAAATAAATCTATATTCAGAATATATAACATAATGTAAAATGTGATGGCTTATAAGTTCCCTTACATCTGTTAAAGAATATCTTATTAGATACTTATAATCCCTATAATAATTATTTTTTATAAATAATTTATTAAAATGTAATTTTCATTTATATTTAATTTTTAAGGTCATTTTATTTTCAAATGTTATTTATTTAATATATAGTTTTTCATAATATATCCGCATGGGGTTTTTCTATGAATTTATTAAAAAAAAATTCAATGATTAACATAGTATACGGTGTTATCAAATAGTTCCATAATGTTTTAGAAAATAATTATTATTTATTAATATATCAGTATATAATTTGTACAACACAATAAATTTTACAAAATAGATTTAAATTTTGAAAAATGTCTCGGTATACTCATTTTTGAAGCTAAAATCCCCAAGATCATTTATTCTTAATATCAATAATATATTATTAATTTCCTTTTTATAGAACCATAATCATGTCAAAAATGTTATATTTATTAAATAAATAAATTTTTATAACATCCTATGTAAATCAATGAAGAAAAATAAAATATTATTTCTATGGTTGCGCTAAATTAACTATAATATAAGAAATATTTTCATATTATAAATAGACTGGTTGATGGTATATATTAGTTATTACATCAGAAGAATATATTTTTTTATATTAATGATTAAAATTTAATTGTATTTCTATTTTTATAAATTTTTAGATTAGTTTTTATGAAAATATTTACACAAAAATAAATGATAATGTGATTATGAGTTCATACATTACTCTTTAAGACAACTCCTCTGTAAAAAATATAAATACATTTATAGGAGTTATTTGATGAGGCCAATAACTCTATGAAATGAATTTGTGTTTTGAGACATAGTTTATCTAAATTATCTTCAATGTTAGAATCATTATCTGTTTGGATATGTGGGGTGGTGAAGGCATCATTTTTTTAGTTATAGGATGGTAATTTTTGAAAATACCTATTATTTTATATAGAAATAAAATTTATATTAAATGAAAGTGGACCTTAATTTAATAAAATATAGGTATTAAATGAATGAAGGTATACCTATACAATATAAAATCATTCCGAGATCACAAATTCTTTTTATTTTAGTTACATTCCCCTCAATTTAACACTTTCATCACCTTTTAGTATTTACAGTAGTGACTGACCTTTATCATAGAAATATATATATAGTCCCAAAAAATAAATTGTACATATTAACGAATATATATATATATATTATGAATCAAAATTTTAAATCAGCTTTATTGAAATCAATATTTCAAGTAGATAAAATTAACTTCAGTATTTGAATCTACGGTTCAATAAAAAATTATAAAAACATATTTCTTATCATAAAATGAATTTATACATAGATATAATTTATTCACCTAATATGTATTAGATAATCAACAAAAATACGAGGTTTAAATGGATATTAATGTAATCTAAAACCGATTGATTATTGTGAATACGTAATTAAAAGAAAAGGGAATAATGTTTTCCATTAATAATAGAATATAACATAGGCTAAAAAATTTCCAAAAAAAGATTCTAAATTCAAAATATTATCTCTCAATTAATTATTTAAGTAATTAAATACATATATAGTCAATAAATCGGTTATGTAAATTTTTAATTCATTCCTATATAATTTTTATCTCCTAAAACATATACTATTTATAAAAAATTGTATTTTTCTATTCAATTAAAAATTATATTTTTTCAAAACAATATGATATATTTCATGAGTCGATTAAAATTAAAATAATTTTATCACAATAGATTTTCTAAATATGTATATATTGATTTATATGCAAAATGATTTTAATTGAAAAATATAATTTTTGAAAATATGAACAAATATATAAACAGTAAAAAAATAATTTTAAATTGATTACAATTATATTATAATTTTGAAATGAAAAAATAATATTATATATATCAATTTTATGAAAATATTTTTTTCTTATATTATTTATGTAATCATCAATTGTTATTAATGAAAATTATACATGAATATTTTTTCATAAATAAAAGCACTCTTTCTATTTTCCAAAAATATTTTTTATCTTAATTAGAAGATATATTTATTTACATAGTGATTTATATAATGTGATGCATTAATTTTATATTATTATACATTATTATATATGATTCATGTTTAAATACATAGATTATTCATTATTTATATAGGTTTTTAATTCCATCTAATTATTGATATGTGCATATCATCACAACTAAAAACATTGATCACTCATATATGAGTTTCCACAGGACATCTATATTAAATCAGTGAACATGTTTCTTCTTATGAATGCGTTGTGATATTAGACTATCTATTCATTACTCTATTCATCTATGTTCCCCTTTCTCTAGGAATGTTGGTACATTAACTAGATGACATGTTGTTCCAACACTCAATTTATTTGTGGGAAACACTCTAGCAGCACAAACATAATCCAAACAACCTATATATTTTTCTTTTGTGGTAATTTGGATATATTAATTTCATTTATTAGTTAAATCAATAATATTTATAGTTCTTCATTGGGGATATTTTCACGGATATATCTATGTCGACTTTTGATCAATTTGATTATTTTTAGACATTTTTTATCAATAACAACATGATTAATTTTCATTAAACACTACACAACCATAAAAATTACATTATTAACAATATGATAATTTATAGTTTGAGATACTATTTTCCAATAATAGGTTTAATTTCTTCTAGGATGTTATTTCATGCTTTATTCACTTCCATAATCCCTTCTTAGGGATATATCTTTTATAACCTTTTTCATGAAACATCATGGTCTAAAATTGTTTGGGATGATCCAGCTTGTATAGTATATAAATAAATAATATTATCCTCAAACACAACACACATAATATTTATCGAGCAATTATAATTCTCATTTAATAACATGATGTCTTCCAATCATTATTAATCTTCATTATATTTTCTTTATTATTTTTTAATGATTTAATAATAAATTTACAAATATCATTCATCATTATTTTTACTCTTAAATTGATGTTTTTTAACCATGGTCAATGTTATATAAAACATTATCAATACATGGATTACTTCATTAGAAAAATTTATGCTAATAAATTCTGACAACCATTTTTAGTAATTGATTCTTCCTAAATTGGATTATTTACAATACTATATAAATACTAATTGTTATTTTTAATCCAAAATGACTATAAGATCATTTATCTTATGAAACATCTCAATCGGTATATTACCAATTTATTCATCATTGTCTACCATTACTATATTATCATGTTTCTCCTTAATAAAAACATTTATATAATTTTCTAATTCAATAGATTCATTATTTTAATACCTTTTACTTTGATAGTATATTTACATAAATTGTTTTAAGCTCATCATCCTCATTCTCTCCACAATGATGGAAAATATATTAAAAAGTATCACTAATAGTAAATTCATAAATTTTAAATATTTCAACTATTTTATGATTCATTTAGTGATCATATTTACTATATTTTAAATCCTTCTCCAAATTTGACTTTTTTTCCTTATGTTATTTAGTATTTTATATTATTAGTTCAAACTATCACGAACAGTAGGACATTACAATTTCTTTATACAAGGAAACAAAAAATTACTAAAATATTTAGTTCATTAAATATATTATTACAACTATGGTAAAAAATATATAAAACTAGTTCTAGACAAGAATATACTTGAGAAAACATGAAATTCGTATTGGAATGTGTAGGGATACTAAGTTTATTTAAATCAATACACACAATTTGTATGAATATTTGCGTACATTTTTAATTAGCCCCTTTTGATAAAACAATCATTTTCACAATAAGTAGCCTATGATATTTCAATGTTCACTCTCCATTAACAAATCAAGTGATGTTGAATGAATTTGAATAAAAGCACAAAAATATTTTTCAATATTTTGATTTGACACCCATTGTTACACGGATTATCATTGTTATATGTAATTGATTACAAGTTTTTAAGAAATCAGCACACAATTTTTGGGTCGGTATCATCCATATTTCCTATGGTATGAATCATCTAATTCCCAAAAATTTATCGCAATAAATTATTTAAAAATAATTCCTTGTTATTTTGGAATCCTACTATAATTATGGTCTTTTATAAAATTGATCAAATATTATTGAATGCCTCATCCATTGAACATAGTGATGATTTTCAAAAGATTATTTCTCCTTAATTTAGATCGATTTTCATCTACCATAAAGGTGGTTAATAATATTTGAAGCACATTAAATTTTTCTCCAAAATCGATCTCACTATGGTTTTTCAATCATATTTGGCCTTTTATATTTTTGAGTCTCAAGGTAATGATTTCCAGCATGAATAGATTCATCTAATAGTTTTTTCAGTGTCATTTTATGTAACATATTTATTATATGAATTATTATTATTATTAATATTAATTGATATTTAAATTATCATAATTTTTAGTTTTATTTATTTACACTTAATTTATTGAATATTTATCATCCTAATAATGAAATTTTCAAAGGTACTATGGACTCCCTTCTCTATTTAAATAAATAATTATATTAAAAAAATTCATTAATATTATTTCGTAATTATGATTAAAAAACTCAATGATATATTTTAAGAACTTATTATCTTTTTACCGCATTAAACCTTAGTCAATGTAATTATTTAAATCATCTTAAATAATGTGGATTATTTTAATCCCATGTAATATTTTAATATAATTTTCTTCTCTAAAAAAATACATTTTCCCCACATTAAAATTTATTCCATATATTTATTTAATCATCTAAATTTATGAAATGAAACTCCCGATTATGGGGTGAAACACATCTCAATACATCCTACAAAATAACATTTATATGGATGATAAAATCAGTACTTCATTTGATATAAATTAAAATCTCATTGTGATATTTATTTCATTTATGATCAAGTCATAAGAATCATATAATTTAAATTTAAATCATTATTTATAATATTCAATTTAAAATATATCAAGACTATTTTCTGTGAATACATTTTAATGAATTTAAAATGTCATATTACCTCACTCGGATAGTTTTATTTTTTAAGGAAAGAATACCTACAATTATAATCAATGCCTTAAAATCGTTGAAATACAGAAGTAAAATTGATTACATGGTAGAAATAAATTATTATACAATATCGTGTTAAAATTTATTTTTAAAAAATTCATTTAGAATACCACATAGTCACAATATATTTTTTAATGTATTATGATTATTATGAGAATTATTGTGTGATGCATGTAGTTGTAGATAATTAGCATAAAATTAATTGCAAAAATGGGGGAGGATTAAAAAAAATAAATAAATTTATATTGAAAAAAATAATTTTATTATTTTTCTACCTTGGATCAAAGAGTCTTATGAAATATACATATTTTCATTTTCCAGTCCATTAATTCAACAATTTACACATGTAAACTCATACTCTTATACAATCAAATTTTTGCAATACATTTTTATTGAAATGAACCAAGAGTCTCCCCCAATGGTTCATTTTCATATTTTCTCAACATAAATAGTTTCCTACATTTTTCAAATTGTTTATTAAAATTTTCGAAAATAAAAAACATGTTTTTATTCCTTGATTAATTACTCTTGAAACTCATCACTTGTTTTTTTCTTAAAAATTTATATATGTATATTACAGATGTATTAGTATTCTGTTCTCAATACTTGTGTTGATTTATAAAATAAACTATTTCTTAATCATCACATTTATTTCTTAATACATTAACCTATCTAATTATGCTCTTTATGTAGTTACATATAATATATCTTTTCTATCAATGATGACAGAACCATCATCATACCTTCGCAAATTATTAATAGAAATTCAAATATATTTCTAATAAAAAATAAAAACATATGGAAAATATATAACCATTGACATGGAATCTACACACAATATCTAACAAATAATACATATTTAATCTTCATAATATTTTTCCAAATATCAGTTTTTTAATCTTATATATTATCATACTAATTTATTTATTAATATTCATTTCTAAATCATATATCACATGGTGTGTGATCAAATTGATATTAAAATTCAAATCCCTTGGATCATCAATATTTTAATATAATTAAAACTATTCATTTTTACATTAACATAAGAGAATAAAAGATATAATATACTAATATTAATGAACCTATTCTTTTTCTTGTAATATTATTCGTATTAAAATCCAAAATTTATTTAGATTCTATTCTTAATTCAATTTTATACTTGAAAATTTAATAATACATAAAATTTTAGCTCATATTGAAATAATCCCATTCCAATATCAGTAGTATAAACAGCACATGCATTAATTTAATAACATAATATTGTGACATTTTAATAAATAACCACATCATTGAATAATATTATACATGACCATAATAAGGATATTATTTATCAAATAAACATATAGGTACAACTTTCTTGTGAATTCATTTACTCTTACGTATTATAATAATTTTTCTCACATTAATTGATCAAAAACCTAGTTAGTCTCACATATATATTGTTCAACTATTATATTTTTAACCATTATGGATAAAATTAAAATCCAGTATTACGTAGCCCATTAAAATTAAATTTTAATCATAATGGTTGAATTTTTTTCTAAAAACATCAATCTTTTTATCAGAAAATGCTGAAACTTCATCAACTCACCTTCAAAAAATTTAACTACCACAAATAAAATCAAATTACTTATAAAAAATATTTTAATTATCCATATACTTATCAAAATGGATACCATATATTTCTAAAAATATATATTACTATTTTGAATACATTATTTCTATCAACTACCTAAATTTCTACTTTTAAATTTTATCATATTATTCCTAATTTTTTTATAATTAATAAATTAATGTAGAGGTTTTTTCAACAACTAAATTCAATTTATTAATAAATATATGTCTAATAAATTTATATCATTAATATTCCAACAGAATTGGGATAGATGTTCAATTGAAATACATATATAACATCTTTCTTTTACATGTACAAATATAGAATAATTCAAATCTTTGTAGATCCAGATATTTACCATATTACTATGGACATATTGGTCAATATGATCTTGAGCCTCTATGAGACTTTCTAAAACATACCAAAATTCATGAACTATATATCCATTTAACCTATATAACTCATTAATATTTTTAACTCATATGTTTTATTCTATATATAGAACATTCATGTAGAATGAACTCAATCACTTTTAAAAAAACCAGTATAGAATAACATAATATCATCTCTCAATATCAGTTTTGAGCATATGAATAATTGATATTATCATATTAATTGGCATAAAAAATCCATAGAAACACCTTGATGTAAATCAATCTAATCTATACAATGTTGTTCAATCTCACACAACACTATTTGAAATCCATATTTCTGAAAAAAAATTAAAATATCATCATACAATAGTCTATAAAATAGATCAATATCCCCAAATAAACTATATCAGCAATATCATTTCATAATGCACTTCTACTGCCACATTATTTGTTGCTACAGACAAAAATTGTTGTATGTTATTTCTTATCATTTTCTACATAATACTAATATACATAATATAATTATAACATTATAAAAAAAATTAAATCTTCCTAATTTAATATATTAATTAAGATATTTAATTGTTTCAACCTTCTATTTATCTGGGAAACTAGCACAGGTTATCCAATCAATCCTCACATCAAAAACACACCATTAATCCATATAAATATTCATCCACTACAATGTCATGTTTAATAAAAAACTACCATATATAATCAACCACATAACACTACAAAAAATATGAAGAGGATCATTTTCATTTACACATATCTTCCTTATCTTTATATAATTATCATAAGTAAACTATTCTATATCAAAAATTTAATTTATTATAACAATTAATTATGATAAACATATATAATTCTTTGGTAACAATAATTTCATAATCGTAAAAAATGATTTATATGTTTTTTAATTAGATCAATACAGTTTCCAAATACAAAGAGAAAAAACGAAATGCATAAATAAACAACAAGAGTATAAAATATGAATATATAATCTAAATAACACACAATAAATAATCACAAAATTTGATAATACCAAGAATAGATTTATCTCAGTTATAAAACTCCCTATATATACTATATATTTTATAATAATCATATAATCCATAATCCATATGGTATTCTATACACTATATACATTCATATAAACTTGATATTAATGAAATAAGGGAATATAAGATGTATAAAGATGATAAGAACATTAAATAAAGAATAAATGTTCTCACAATTCCAAGGAATCATATATGAACTAATGGTAAATATAACAAAAAAATGATATTCTCAGTCACATAGGGTTTCCAAGAATATGAATGGATTGAATAAAATAGGATAATTTTTTGAAATTAATTTAAAATTTATTGTGGGAAAACCAAATTGTTGTAACCTACAATTCATTATTTTTATCATTGTCAACATCAATCCAATAATCTTGGATCCATAATACATTGAACATTAAAATCACTACTATTTATTTTCATTAATAATATAAGGTTTTGAAAAATATAAAAATTATATCAATAAACTATGTACATTTTTCTAATACTCGTGAGATAAATACATTATATAATACTCCTTGAACCATGTTTTTAACCTGTATGCTATCATAAATGACTGATTCATGTCTTCTATAGTAACCCTAAGGTATCATAAAATATAAATTTAAAAACTGTGATGAAAATATATCCACCACCTAAAAAATTTGTGGTTTACAACACAAAAAATAATCCCTCATAAACGATCAAACTAAACATCATCCCTCCACATTCGAAACTATATGACCATAATCACGAATAGGACCACAAACATGATGAATCCATCAGAACAAATCATGGTGAGTTCATAACAATGATGTGGTTTCATCTAAATCCTAACACTCATCTCTTCACCCATAAATAACATCTCAAACTGATTTCCCAATAATAATAAATGGGATTAAAACATAGTAATGATCCTTGGTAATGTGGTCCACTATAACTATATTATAACCTCTAATGAATAGTGATTGAATTTAAATACTCTTGGAGACCCTATATCAAATATCGAGATAGTTATATAGGATAAAGTAATTAAAATTGGATACATATCATGGTTTTATGTACAATATTTGAAAATTTATGGAAGGTATAGAATTTATATCATAGGGGATAGAGAGATACCAATAAAAAGGTTTATCATTTATCCATATTATTAAAATTTAATTTTCATGGAAGTCAAGTATGAAAGATGATTGGAGAGTCTCTGGTAAGATTTCATGAAATGCTAGAACATGAGCCTTTGACCAGTTGGTGATGCCTCTTTAAGTGCCTCCAGGAGATCCAGGTTCAAAAACAAGTGGAGGAATAATTCTGGGGTACTGTTGCAACACTGTAGAAGACTCTGTAGTAGTATTATGGTAGTACAGTAGCTATATAGTGCGGGAACTATAGCAGGTATTGTAGAAATTATTGTATCAGTTAGTGTTTTTTACTATAGAAAGCCAGAAATATTCACCTTGGGGAACCTGTTTAGGATTGGTGACCCTAAGGCCTTTAGAACACTCAGGCCTTCGGGTCAGTATAGCTTTTGAGCCACCTCAAGTCCTCTTGTCGTCCTCAAGGCCTTTAAGGCCACATGATATATAGATCCACATATAGATTCTTCACGGAACCAACTCTAGAGAATGATTCAAGAGCAGGGTTCATTCACAAGAGCAGGGAAATGGATTTGGATGAATGGGAGGGTATGGTGTCTCCATCAGTACTGGGCATGTGTATATCTACATATGACCATTATCCATACAACCTTGAAATGGTGGAGAGTTGATCGTGATGAAAATTCTGGGAAATTTTTATTTTAAGTAGTTACTGTCTATATGATTTCAATATGACCTACAGGTCCATTAATGTATCCTCGAGTTTGGGAAATGTAATATCTAAGCATACGAGCCTTATAAGGTTTCTCGGTCATCCCATGAATGGTTGGTTATCAAAAATCAAGAAATACAAGGCCTTCGGGCCATTAATGCATTTAATTCAATATAAATTTTTACAACCATAAAGGGTAAAGATAAATAGTGTTTCATTGAATTAATACAAAATATCTATATTCAATATATATGTGTTTGGTTTTTTGAAATAATTTTTTAACAATGTATTCAATATGGGAATTCATTCAATTGCCTTTGCATTTTGATTTTTTAAAATATGAAAATACAATTACGTTGTGATAATAATGATAATAGATATTAGAAATCTAGAAATAAATAAAAATATGAAGAGAAAATTAATAGATCCTCCTATATATATAATTATATGGTAAATTTTTTTGAGATTCGATTAGAGTTTTTATATAACATATATTTTTTGTGCTAGTAAACATCATTAATTATGTATGTTTTATGATATTTTTTACGAAGTCGATTGTTAAAATTATATAAATTATATTAAAAAAACATATTCATTCTCTAGAAGTGGAGGAAATTTTGGATTTATTTTGTCTTTTTTAATTCAATGGTTTCTTCCAACGATATAAATAGTAATGGGTACACTAATACAGTACATGGGCTAAGGATTATGGATCAATGATCTATAGTTATAATCATACAGTGTCTATAGGGGATGGTGGGTTTTATAATTTATATATTAGTTAAATAGAATAAAATAAATCGTCTTATTGCATAATAATATTGAGTCCTTGATTAAATGTTTTTCTGAAATATTGGAGGGATATACACATTAGTTTTGGTAGATAGTGACGAAAACAAAATTCCATGAGATATATATCAGAATATATTTATTTTGTAGTCGTACAAGGTAATAATTATGATTTAAAAGGATTTAGAATTCATTGATTTAGATTCAGGATATATTCTGTTTCATGAATATAAAACTCAATTTGATGTGTTATTTTATTTAATAGAATAAATAACTATAAAAATGTGAAGGCATGGAGAATTGAGAGTCATAGTTGGAAAATGATTAGATTGTATCCCATTATATTCTATTTACTTACCTTTTTGTGGTATTGAATATAGTTTGTATTATAGTAATATGTGTGATAAAGGATTAGAGTGTTTCTGCATTTATTACCAGGAAAGATGGGGGTATGTATTATTCTACATGGAAAAATAGAAATTGAATCTCCTTTTATTAGAAACCAAAAAAAGTGGTAATTGAATTGTTTTTATATTTGTTATAGAACCATTAGTGGTTTTGATAGTGTGAATGGGATTTAGTAAGTGTTATTTTCCTATTGAACCTCTCTCATGTTATTTTCATTGGGATATTGACATATATTAAGCAGTTTTATACATAATTTAACCAAGGATTTATAAATTGAATATAGAATAAATTCTAAATATCTGTTATAAATATAAAAAAATTAATATCAGTCATATGTTTATTTATGTTGATTACTAGTATTATCCATCTACACAGACATATGAAAATATTTTAGAGGATCATTAATATAATAGATCATAATCTAGATGGTTAATCATGAAATGTTATACGGTACCCTTCTGATTGTACATACTTATATTCAATATAATTATTCACCCAGTTGAATATATATCATTAATATTTTTAAGATTAGTATATATTTATATATATATAACATTTATGTTTTATTTTATAATTATTAGTTATACACTAAAATATTTGGTGTTGAATAAATTTAAATACTCATCTTGTTTGATTGTGGTTTGTAATAAAAAACCATAATGAAACATTTTGTTCCATAAAATGGAAATACATTACCTCGATACAATGTTGGAATTGATGGTCATATTTGTAACTCATATTTAATGATACTGTGATGGATATTATTTTTTCTTGGTTGTGGTAAGTGTTTACACTTCTATGGAAGAGTGGGATATTAATGAAAAAAATACGAGGTCCTATTTTTTACCTTATATTATGTTTATAATAGTTGTTGGTTTTTGAATTTTTTTGAAAATGATTTACAATTATTTAGGATAAAAATATACCCATTTGAGTTATAAATTGTGCTTGGGGTTTTGAGATGCTATAAATTTTACAGGTTTTTTATAAAAAAGTGTATAAATATGCAAGAAAAATTACAACTAAAATTCTATTTTAGTTCAAATAATTTCTCCAAGGTGTCATATACTATGAAGTAGTTATTTTCTTTCTATTTGAGTTCTTATAGAGTGCCATTGGATTTATTTCTGTAGTTACATTTGATGTTTTGAGGTTGGAAAAAGTGTTATGGTGTAGTTTTCTAACCAAAAATATGTGGTTGTTATTTGGTAATTTTTTTGTATGAATTTTAAAACTCCAATAGGCGATTGATCCAAGAAGTAACATAGATGCGACAACGATATCTCATTCACTGTAAAATCTATTTACTCTTTATATCTTCCATAAGGATTTCATAATGATTAATTTTATTTTCATTTAAGGTAATTTGTTTTTAAAGTGTTGGGAAGGTACAAATTTTTTTTTTGTATTTCATCCTAATAAATGTTTTCGTAATGTTACAAAAGTTTTATATGGGGTTTTATAATAGGTTTTCCTAATTAAAAATACTAATATAGATTCAACTGATGATTCTCTATATGAAAAACATAATTGATTTATAAAGTATGAAAGATTCATCATTTATCTTATATTTCATTAATTTATATATATCTATATGGGTGCTTCTTCAGAATCCTATTCTGAGATCTGAAATGGTTATTTATAGTGTTTCAATGTAATAAACAATATATTAAATATTTATAGAGATATGATATCTATTAATCTAAAATATGGATATGGGATGGTTTGGTAATGAAATTTCCTAGTGATACATAGGTTATAGAATTATTGAATCCAATGGGATGATCAGTACTGAGGGTATATTAATAGGAAAACAATAAGTATTAATTCTCTACGAGTTTCATATTTAAATTGTAATTGACATGGGCTAGATGTGTCATATTATCAACATTATTAAAACAAGGGTACGATTGTTCAATAATTGTAGAACAATTTCTTGAATCAAATTAAAGGTGTAAAATAGATAAAGGTAACTCTAGGTAGATTTATTTTCTATGGGGTTTCATGAAAATGTTATATTTTTTTAGGATTCCATGCTCATTTTTATGCTTTTAAATATATATAATTTATTGATTTTTTTATTATAGGTTTGACGAGGTATCTAGAAATGACGACTGATCATTGTATTAAATTATGCCAATAAGTATCAATTTAATGATTTCAATACTAAATTAATGATATGTTCACTTTGGGATGCACATATGTGAACTGGGGGCTATGTTACAGTCTGAATTTGGGGGCCATGTTAAGATGTAACTATGTCATAATGTGTTTCTAGGGGATTTTTTAATATGTCATCTGGTGGATATATTTTTATGTGGGATATGGGGATTTTTTTAATATATTTTATCTGTTGGATGTGCACTAAAATGGAAGGTGTCATGTTGTGGTGGTTATTATAGAAGTCTTAGTCGATAACATACACCACCATTTTCATGATTATTGGGAAGGGATCTACTATTCCCCTTATAGATAGTATATAATAATTTTAATTCATTGTGAATGGAAGAAAATATTTTCCTACATTAATTGAATAAGTGTATTGGATTACCCAATGGTATGTAATTTATTTTACATGATACTATACTGACATAATCTCAACAAAATAAATATTATAAATCATTGCATATAACAAAGAAATGAATTCCAATTCTGGGATAGTGTGAGACAAAGGGAACTGACATATGATATTTCGTTAATGATTTTTTCATCATTATCATGAAATGAAATATATAATCTAATTCATTTTCATATCTATACTATCACTCTCATTCATGATTCTATCATCACATAAGAAATATGAGAGTATTTATGCTTCGGTTTAGGATCCACTATTTGGTTCTCACCCCTTATAAGTAGGATGATATTATATTCTACATAATGATCATTATCATTTTTACTCCCTCGAGATGGTTTCTATTGCATAATCATTCCATGAATTCTATATGTTTCATGTTACTTATAAAAAATTTCATATTTGATTCTTTTATGAATTATTATGCTTGTGTGGTAGGGTTTTTTCACTACCAAAGGTAATTTTAATATTCTTTAAAACACATCAGTTACAATATATTCTTGTTTATTGAGGATTAATTTTTTGAAACATTTTCTTGGATGAATGATACCCATCACCATGGAATTTAAATTTCAATAGTGTCACCATATCCAATTTAAAATGGACTCATGCTCGTCACTATTTCATAGCACATGTCATGTTTGTTCTTCATTAAAAATTATTTATCCATCAAGGAATTCCTGAGATTTTGAACCGTCAAAGGTGATGAGAAAGCTACACCATTATGATAATGTTCTTTAAACCTAAATATTCAAAAAACAATTCAGATATTGATGTTTTTTATAATCATTTTAGGATGCATGAATGATGAATCTATTACAAATTATTACATACCAAAATTCCATAAACATGATAATCATGCGGTGGGGTATATTTTGGGGGTCCATAAATGAACTAAAAAATTTTATTTGCGTAAATTTACTCATGATATATTAATTGGTTATAAATAATATATTTTATAAAAATTTAATTATATTTCATATGGAAAATTTAATATAAAAAATTCATATTGTATATCATGTTTTATAAAATAAATCAAATTTTTATTTCATAAAAAATTCATTTTATATTCATGTTTACTAATTTTTTTTGGAATAATATTATTGTTTTTATATATGTTTTTTAAAAAATTTCTTATGGGATATAGAACAAAAGAATTTATGAAACATATAAATCCATATAATTTAATTTTCAACTACCTTATCATTTATTTCATTTTACAATTCTTCTATTTAGAATAGTTATTGAATAATGATTTTTTTTATTTGGTGATAAAGATATCTTGAATTTAATTCTACCTATATTTAATTCTCCAAATGCAGATAGACATGGGCCTAGTCTATACACTAGACAATAATGTTATAGCTTATTATAACAAGTGTAGGGGTGGGATATCAATCGCTCTGGGCATGAACATATACATTTCTCTATATCACAATAAACTATGCCTCTATATGAAATTTTTAGTTATCGTGTGAATGAGATGAATTAAAATATATATAAATTTTTATAGATTAATTTTTTGGGTAAAAAACAACTAGGTTGTGAAATGGTCACACATTAAGGTTGTTTTGAAACATTAATTTAGTTGTTAGAATAATTATTGTAAAAATTTATCATTATAAGAATGCACACAAATGGAATAAAACATGGGTTGATAATGATTAAAAATGACTACATATTTATTATTTTAATATGCATACAATGTACATTAAATTGTTGAGATTTTAAATTTAATATTCCCTCAAAATCAATGTGTGATAATAATTCTAATGTTTCACAAGTAAAGAACTCAATCATCTTACATGGTAGTTTTTTTCCAACAACTAGGTTCCAATGGATTATATATTGAACGTAATTCATGTAATTTGTGACTAAATATTTTAATTCTAGGTAAAACTTACAATATTTATATTACACTTGATTACCCGTTATTATCGTTTTATTATCCCTTGTTTCAGGTTCGACAAATTGGAAGACCGTAATAGGATTTTGTTAACACCTGTGTAAATTTATTCATATTATTATAATCTATTTGGATAAATGATTATCTAAAATTATATCCTAGAATCATAATTTTTATGATTATAATGTGAGACTAAATTGAAATATAATAGATTTGATAATTACTAATGTGATCTGAAGCTTAATGAAGTATGTATATTCTCTCACTAAATATATAAAAAGTCTGTGGTCATATTTGTTAGTAGGGGAAGCTAAATTAAAAAACTATTATGAAATGATATTATACATAATACT
Source organism: Viscum album (assembly GCA_963277665.1). Taxonomy (NCBI): domain Eukaryota; kingdom Viridiplantae; phylum Streptophyta; class Magnoliopsida; order Santalales; family Viscaceae; genus Viscum; species Viscum album. The sequence continues at coordinate 523,205,981 of OY728141.1, forward strand.
CAAACCCTGATATATCCTTTTTCAATTATGGAAAAACTTATCATATTTACACAAAGATAAAATATATGTATGGTTGAAAAATAATAAGATATTAGTATCAAGTGTTGAAAAATATTCTCATGGAAAATCACTCTGCAAAAAATGTGAATGTAATATAAATCAATACCTCTACCATTGAATTATTCTTGTTAGATATAGAGAGTGTACCATGGATTACTGTCGAAATAAATGAAATCATTGATAACAAGAAATTAATATAGGTTGAAGTAGATCTCGATTTGGCTAATTAATTATGGTTTATTACATTGTATGAAAATAATTATGATCACCCATTACAAATTTGATTTATCATAGAAATAGAAAATGATAACATTGGTCCCACTATAAACAGTAATTTGATTTATTTATCACATTTTAAATTAATGGATTTTCATTTTCTAATATGTATAAGAGTTTTTATATATAAAACAATGACTTGTTTTATTTAATTCTTATTATAGAAAGTGTTTTATAAATTATATATATTGAATATTCTATTTATAACATTCCTAAAAATATGTTCTGATTTTATTCTAATACCACAAAAAATTGGAATTGAATCCCTAGATACATAAACAATAAATATATTCAATGAAACCATATATATGTATTATTATAATAAATCAATTATGAATAATTTGAAGCATTATTATCTTATTTAATATAAAAATGATGAAGTAATATTTTGGGAGAAAAGATGAACTGGTGAGTGGACTATTGGATCTTCTATATAGGAATGTATAAATATAAATGATCACACATGAGGGCGGTGGTTACGAGTTCTACATTACCTTTTCTAATGAACTTTTAGTTCATGGATATGTGATTACTATTAAAAAAAGAATAATTTTTTTGAAATTTTAAAATAGTTCACCAATAGAATTAAAGTCAATAGTTTAAAAGTTTTATGATTCATCAATCATATTATGGATGTGATTAATTATTTGATGATTTCCTTAATCGGATTTCATATTATAGAATTGGATTGAATATAATTCCATATAGAATTATAAAATGTAATAATTCATTTGAATGATGTAATTTTATCCTTTTATATGTGGTGAATATAATGGAGTGTCAATGTGACCTTTATATTATATTTTTTTCATGCATTATACAATACAATTTTGTAAAAAATTGAATTACATATAAATAATTAATATAGAAAACCTATGATATATTTTTTGGGATGCATCAAAAAATATATTTTATAAATATTTAGGGTAATTATTCTCTTTTATGATGATTTAAATATAATAAACATGGAACAAATACGATAATTTATTAATTCTTATTGATACAATATAAATCATGGGATATTATTTCTATAAACACATTGAAAAACAATTGTGGCCTAAATTAGTCTATTCTACGAGAATTAATATGTAATTTAATTATATATTGTAATGAATGTTGATGTTGGTGTAGTTCATGTCCATAAAATAAATTTTTCAATTTTGGTTTAATTTGAGGCGGTCCTTTAATGAGATACTTAAGAAGAACTATCTCATGATATATAAGGACATTGATTTTCATATAATATTCATCAAGAACATGAGTGTTATAAATTTATCATGGATATCAATGATAATGTCAAATTTATAACAAAAAAAGTACAACATATGATTAATCTTTTAATAATTTGTATCTTATATGTGATTAAAAGATATGGAATCATAGATGGACTCCATTGACTCTAATCAAGTTTAAAAAATGGTTTATATACCACAAGGGGTGAGACCCACAAGGAGTAATTTGTTTTTATTCATATGAAAAATATCATAGATGGTATACTATTTACATATATATCCTTCTTTGATGAAAATGGATACAAAAACTTTCATGTTATTTACAATGAATTACCATTTTAAAATTTTATGTTGATAATTCCCATTTGGATTTTCTTTGCCATAGCAGCTCATTACGATTTTGTGATATATAAAATTGATGTTCAAAAATCATTACATAATAATAATTTATTATAGGACATTTTTAAAATTAGAAATGGTTTTATATAGATTATGGATCATATTTCAAGTATATTAATGTTAAAAATGCCTCATCACGGATTGATAAAATCTACTCATATTTATAATTTCATCTTTGAGGATCCAATAAAACATTTTGGTTTCATAAATACTGTTGATGATTATTAAATATATATTTTGAATAGTCGTATTATTATATTATCCATGATATATAATGTAGATAACATATTAACTTTTTGAAATGATATCTTAACAAGTCACTCTATGATGATATGGATGGTAAAATATGACATGATGAAATACAAAGGTAAATTTTTCCATATACTAGGGTTGTGGTTTTATAAATATGGAACTTTGAGTAGTCTTGGGTTTAGTTTAAACACAGACATTGGAAAATTATAACATATGTTTATCATGGAGAACATAATAAAATGTTCTTTTCTAATGTTTTATGGGATGATTCTGAAAACAAATTTGTATCCTTTGGAAGAGTCGTAAAGGATGGATAAAAGTCCTTATGAATATTCCCTTGGATATATAATGTATTCAAAATTTTTACAAGATCTATTATCACATATCCTCTTATATGAAATAATATATACTTACCCAATACAAGGGAGATTTACTAGATTACTGTGAAGAATGTTATTATAGATATTAAAATGACTAACGATATGGTCATGATATTTGGATTGGAGGATGAGATCCGTGTAAAATTTTAACTAAACTCAAATATATATTATTATATATATGATATGAAATATAAATATTGTTATATTTTTATTACTAAATCATGGAGATATATCATTGAATAGTTCCAAATTAGAAACCGTAGTGGAATAAATAATAGAGGTAGAGTACATTGTTTTATTAAATTATATGATTGAAGGTGTTATTATGAAAATGTTTATAATTCTTCTTGAAGATGTTCTGATAATTGATGGACTGATCTGGATTTACTATGATAGAAATAGAGTCATCACATAGTCATAGAAACCATGATCTCACCAGAGGTCCTAAAACATTCTTTTGAAATACAATCTCATATACTAAATCACTGTGAGGTCTGATGTAAGGAAATGTAGGGTGTCTATATAGGATAATGTAGTGGTTCCATTTATGAGTCTATTATCATAACCAAAATATTATGTTTTTTAGATCTATATGTATTCGATAAAATATATGTTTATATAATATTTATATTACATTTTGTGATTTAATTATAATGAAAATCCATATTTATCATAAATTAATTTGATGTTAAATATTTCACATTTATAATGAATTTATTTTATCCATTAAAAGTTTAGCCATTGAGTTTACCATTTTCAACTATCATCATTGAGTAGTAGAGTTTGGATGATATGTAAAAATTTTCATGAATATAATGTTTTACCAATTTTAAAGGGTTACATATGGGATATGAAGAGTATATTTCTCAGGTAAAATTAGAGGATTATATATTTCTTGAAATCTCATATAGCCATTGATATAAGTTGTAGTGTATGATATTTACATATATACATTATATATTGATAGAGTGAATCATATCATTAGAACCATTATATTTTTATTACTTTCATTCCTCTTCCAAATGGGACATATCTAATTAGGGGCTAGTTGTTTACGTTTTAAATAATTTCATTATTTGGATTGAAAATAATATGGGATTTCCACACGTTTATAAAATGCAATGACATATGATCCTTAATTGAATGAGATTGATTAATTAATATACATTATAATCTAAGTCACATATAATGATATTTACTACTTATAAACGGGAAAATTAGTGTATCCATTATCCTGGTCATTCTATTTCAAATAATCAAGAAAATTATGAGAGAAACTATTATATATTTATGTCTTCCAGGTGTATTGTTAAATGTTTGTCATGGAAAAAGGGATTTTATATGTTTTCATATGACTTATTTGATATATATATATTTTAAAATGATTATATAGAGAGATTAGTATGTTTACCATATATCACATCAAACCCCATAGAATCTTGATAATCACATATGCTTTTCTAAAGACCTCTCATTTTATACATCAATGATATGGGGTTTTAAAAATTATTAACAATTATATTATGTCATATATAGTCATATTGTTATTCTTTTGTATAAAGATAATGTTTTTCATATTGTTTTTGATATAAAATTTATACATTTTAATGATATTTTATTTTGAATGTGTTTTGGATTGATTCAGAAGGAGTTATAACATTAAAAGTCCTTTTTGGGTTTTAGTAATAGTGGGAGATTGGTGGATGTGTGATAAATTTGAATAAAGATATAATGGTAGTTCTTGTGGATATTGTAATAAAAAGTTTCATGCATAATACATATATATTTATCAAATACCAATTACAATTCATTCATTTATCAAAATATTATTCAAGTGGATTAAAATATTATGATATGATCAATGATTGATCTCAAAATATACTTAAATTTTATATAATTTTTTGTAAAACTATATATATCAATACGGATTATCAATATAAATGTATTCCCTATAAAATGGAAATTATTATTTCATTGGAGGGATTTTTTTTTGAGAAATAGTATCCATATATGATCATTTATTAGTGATTTGGATCATCAATTTCATGGAAGTATTAATCCAATGTGATAAATTATCTAATCTCATTCACCAGCATCGATAATGTAACAATCACCCTTTATTCCATTTGAGATTATTTTGGTTGTGTACTATGATACACTAGTTAGTGCCCCCCTCATTGGTAAGAGTATTTCATTTTCGACATAATAATAATCAAAAAATGTAGTCCATAAAGAATTATTTTTTTCACATTAACTCTATGAAATATATTTTATTAATGTTCATTGTTAAAATTTAATCATTTTATTACATGAAAATGGTTTGGTCTAATTCCATGGTTTTTAACAACCAAATATCACTAGATAATCCCTTAAAACGCATCATCAATGGGGTATATCATGATAACTGGATGTTTAATTCAATATCATATGATCTAGTGGGTATATTATTCTGTTAATAATGTTGAATGTTATAATTTGATTTGGAGGACATTTTATGATGTGAAAATGGTAGATATGATATATGGTAAACCCTGGGATTTGTTATGTTTTGAGAAATTGGGTTTATGCTGTTATAGAATCCAAAGGAGAAAATTTCATATGAGGAAAACATATGAATGTGGGTTAATTAAAGTAATCTGAATATGGTACAAGTGATAAAAGACTAATTATTTATTGGAGGGAAAAATATATTATGTTTTTTCAGGAGGATAGTCAAATTACCTAATTATATTTAAATAATAAGGTTTTAGATATATAATTATGGTTAAAGAATTTATTGTCAATGACCATGGTGGTTTAGTGCGCACACAATAAACTGAAATTTATTATTTATTATATTTTATTTCATTATATGATAGAAATTTTATGCTTCATAATACATGCATAATTAATAATGTTACATTATAGGATAATTATAAAATGTATCTATGAATGAATGATAATAGTGGAAACTATTTAAAATATATTTTTTGTTCTTATTTTATCATAAAAATTACACAATGCATGTTAAACATGATTTACACGGAGTAATATTTTATTATCACATATATCATAAAAATTTTCTATATGGTATCTTTGAGGTATGAGGTTTCATGTGACTATTAAAATATTTGGGATCAGATATCATAGGGGATGTTAGGGGGTCACTCGTGACCTCCTTTGTTAATATTGGTTATATTATAGTTGAATTGTGGGTGGTCCTTCTTATTTATCTCACATATATAACAATACTTATTTATCTTGTTTTTGATATTTTTATTGAATTATGGGTTGATGAAATTTTTATGGAAGTGTACAATAACTCAATATAAAAATTTCATAATTTGGGTTGGTTTGTTTATTTATTCATTAAATGTGTAGTCTTTTCAAAATTAACTCTCACCCCTCACTATTATTTTTATTCCTCTAGTGTACATTGTGTGATGTATAGGGGGTTGAAAGTAATTTTATTGGATACTATGTTTGTTATTTACATAGTTTCATAACAATGTTTTTAGATATGTAGAATCCAGAAATGATCTTGAATTAAAATTATTTTAGATAATAATCCAAACATTATTTTTGAAAAAACGAGACATATATGAAAATGGGATAAAGAATATTATATTGACAAAATAAATAGAATAAATCTAATATCATTTTATAATAAATATTTTTATCCTATAAATTTTAAATATTTTTAGGTCTATTTATATGATTTAAATGAAAATGGAATTTTCTAAAGGTTTATTTCACCATAGGATGCTGTGGTTTTTTTCTATAAAATAGAATTCTAGTTTTGTATTTTATTATTAACCATGTCAATTATAATCATGCAACAATAAATAGTAAACATCTTGTATAATGCATATGTGATTTTATTTTATCAACTAAATGGATTAGTGTTTTTTTCTAATGATTTGCTTGATATTGGGGTATCAGCAGCAATTAGTGATTTAATAGAACATTCAAAATATACATTTATATTGTTTATATCTATATCATGATTTTTAATAATTCGTTTTATGTATATTAATTATACTATAAGATTCATGGATGTGATGAAAGGAATGATATTCCAATATCATGATATATTTTTGGTAGTCTTTATGTATGTCATAATAATTTATTAATGAATATAAGAAAACAATGAAATACACTTCACATTTTTTTAACACATATAGCAATAAAATTATTATATAATGAAATTTAATTGTTTTTTTAAATGGATGCGATTTAAATTGGTCATGTTCTCTAGGAAGAAGAAATAAGTATTGATCCTGATATTGTTTTAGTAATTAGGTTTTGTGAATAAACCCATGAATATTTTTTGGTATTCAATTAATTTTCATGTTGGATTCCAATGGTTTCTGTAGGAATTATTGGATTTGGTATCAATGATAAAAATTATAACCAATGAATTACTATACTAGAGTTTTATGTGAATTAATTTGAGTATTTGGATAAAATATTATGATATTAGTATATGAAAAATAAGGATGTGGATTTATGGATTGAATATTTTATTCAAGTGAAGAATTGGAATGTGTACCAATTTAAGGGTTAATTTTTATGGTATAAAAAACATGATATTTATAAAAAAACGAGAATAATGGAATTCATTGTGGTTTATTATGATTTGATGATTTATAAGAACTACCCATATAGTGAGAATTTCACAATTAATTCCAATTAAAAATAATATAATTATATTCTCCAATAGTGGGATCTAAAAATTTGATAAAAATTTTGTTTAAATATGATAAAACATTTAAATTTTATTTTTCATTATTTATTCAAGGATAAATTAGAATTTTCTTATGAAATTTTTTAATGAACTATTCAGATTGATACCTTTAGTGAGAAATAACATATAGAAGTAGTGAAGGAATGCAATATCCAATGAAAAGTAATAATTTTTTTTAGTTTAGTTTCTTCAAATGATTTATTAAGAGATATTAAATTTGGTATTTTATACACTTGATGACACATATACTCTTATATATCATCTAAATGGGGGATATGTATATAATTTTAATATATTAAGATATGTGATATCGCAAAATGAAAGAGAGTGTCAAGACCCAACCGATGCTAGGTCCTGAGTTGCAAGTACCTCAATCTCACCTCCATAGGAAAATTAGAGGATAATAACACTAATTCCCTAACTAAATTTTCGAGGAAATTTCATAAAAACATGTACAAAGGGAAAATTCGTACTCAATGGAAATTTGTATAAGGAAATTATAAAGGATGTAGTAAATTTATAATTTAGACCAATCATGCATTATCATATAGACATTATAAAAGAAAAAAGTGTGAATACTAGTATATAGAGGGGAAAATTACATTCCCAACCAAAATTAAGACATAATCTGAATAAAAAATAAATAGAGTAAATAGTTGATAGAACCTATATCATGTTTCCCAATAAAAGTCCACAATACTCCTTCCATGTACATTGTATCTCTATACTCCTTTGAAGTTACGATCAGCCTTTTTGTTTCCTATAAAATACATGTCACGTGTGGGAGAAGAAAATGAATGGGTTAGTATATATGAACCTACTGAAAATTCCCAAAATGCTGAAGGGGTTTTAAAAGAGATATAATTGAAGAATAAAAAAATATACAAAAAGGTATAGTTGAATAGTATAGCTCGACCCAACAAGAGAGTGGGAGAAACCTCATCCATGCACAAGAGGTTAAACAGAACTAGTATTTGAACTACATATCGATCCATCACCACCAATATCTGGAGAGTAGACTCATCCAACCATAGGAATCGAAAAAGGGGAAGAATGTGGTATACCTAGTGCATCATCACCACTAATAAATGCAGAGTATCCAAATCCAATGTATGATTCTAAAATTTAGAATAAATATAAATATAAATATATATATATATTCTTAGATAATGAATCCCACATGGAATTGTAAGAGGATATGCTTCTCAAAGCTCATCCCAAGAAAATGATATGCCAACAGTTCCAAAATTCCATCAACAAACCCCAAAATCTTATTTGTATTACCTAACACACACGTCTATGTAACTCAGTCACCACACATATACATTATTCACTTTGGGGGGAACATACTCTCATTAATGGTTATACGTCATGTCACAAGTTTGAATATTGGTGGAGAAATCATTCCTCCTTCTCAAGAGGTCATGTCTATGTCAAACCATCTATATTTACTATGTCATGTAGTTGAGGGGACACAATCACTAGGTAAGAATATCAAGGCCTAGTACCATAGCATAATCCAACATTTCTAGTCACTAAAGAACTCCGTTGTGCAGTCCCGTTAAAGGGTAACCCTTGGGAATGGTCATCGGGGAACTCTGGTTCCTATCCCTGTTGAAGGGTGACACTGAGAAGAATTATTTTGGAAAATCAACTACCCATCCCTGATAAGTGTTATTACTCAGAATAAGTCATCAGGGGAACAACACTACCCATATCTATAGAAGGGTGATTCCTCGAAGAAGAAATAGAGGAACTCTGATTACCATCCCAGTTCGATTATCACACCTGAAACTTCGAAGAACTAAACTTCCTAGCCTTACTAGAAGAAAAAATAGAAGGTCCATTGGGTTACTCCACTCCTAATCCATATACGAGGGTAACAACTGGAACGATATATAATCACCCCACATAATCACTACAATTATCGATAATCTCCTAAAAATGTGTTGATCATGAATATTTCTACTCGTATATCAAAATCCACATCCAAATGTACAATCATGTTCAACATGGAAAAACACTACTGTCATGCTACCCCATGCCATAAGCTGAGTTCAAATGAATGATATACAAAACATAGATTTTTTATAAAATGATATCAAGGGGTACACTACACCGATTGGGTCCCATGAAAAATATGGTACTAAAACATAGTCAACGCGTGTCCCTGTCTAGTACATGATACCATACCATGTAGTAAAACACCCCATGTGGGATGAAAACATGTCATGTACTAACTAACTAGGGACAGGATATGCCTCATATTCATGTTTGTGAATTGGACCACATGTCTTTGTACATCTAAATGGGTTACCATCCATGTGACCGATGGAATTGGTTGTCAAACCAAGGAGGGGTTACATGCAATGTTAGTGAGGTATAGAAGTCGTGTAATCCTCATAATTTCTAGAAACATAGTGTCACCACATATGGAGGAAACATGTTGTGTGTTTATCTTGGAAATTGACATTTAGTTGGGTTTTCTGTAGAATATCATATTCTACAAATATGTTCTTTATAAATCTAACAAAATAGTCTACATTAGATCTCACCTAAATTCCTTACGAAATTGTTAGATATGGTTGTGGATCGCACTCTCCATCCAGTTCACTCTGCTAATCATCTATGATCATCAAAAAGTGTTTTTTCATTTGTTTCTCCTACTCTCGCAAAATCAAGGTAATTTTTCATTATCATAATCTACCCGATATAAAATTATATTTCCACAAGCCTTCCATATCATTTCTCGGATAAAAAAAAATCTACTCATGTTTCATAGATTAATCGTGGATTCAGAGCCCTAGTCGAGCTCAGTGATAGGTTGAAATTGTTGAAATGGGTCCAAGGTGTCCAATCATGGGGAATATGAAGAATATGGGAGAGAAAATCAAAATAAAATTGTTAGTTGATAAATGTAATGATTTATTGGGCATTCGATCAAAAATAAGAATTTCATGTTATAAATCACCTAAGAAAATTATAATTCTTGAACATAGACACACAAAAATTATATGGGAGATCAAATAACTATTATAAATATTCTAAAACATTTATTCAAAATGTTTAGAAACACCGTAAGACAAGTCCTTCAATTTTTTGGATCGACCACTGATGAATAACGCGATTGAAAAATGAATGGAAGAATTTTGTATCATTCATTTCTTCTTGATTGGATCTGTTCTAACATTTTTTCCGTTCTTTCAGATTATCCAATAGGGGGATGAATGATAGCTTGCCGATGAATCAGGAAAACATTATTCCAACCATTTCCAAAATAAAATAATGATGAAATTTTAGGAATTTCTCTTTAGGTTAAATGAAATTAATTTATTAATTAATTATTTAATTAATCCAATTAAATTTACCTATAATGATAAATGTGTCCAAACGTCCCTCACCAAATTATTTTATGTCGTACCATTATTGTGAACTGGATTTCAAACACAAATGTGGTATCACATTTTAGTTCAAATCAACCATTTATGAGTTATACCTTTTTATTTAATTAACCCCCTACACACAGTGTATAAAATATATATCATTTTTATAAAATTAATTCCATATAAACTTGGCCTCTGAATCATATATTTTCTTAGAACCTATCCATGTAAATATATATATAGAAATATTTCAAAGTATTATGATGAAAAAAACCCGGTCTCCAAATCATTCCCTCCTTCATTATTTTCATCCCTAAAAAGAAAAACTAGGAAAAAAACATTGGATTCTCAAATCTCATTTCTCTCTCCCACAAATAGGTACTCTCCAACACATTTATGTGTGAAAAAACATGACAAAAAAAGGGACGGTCCATCCATAGAGGTATAAATTTTATTCATCCTTGATTAGCACTAGGAGCTCTATAATGGTTTCAAAATCCTTGATCTGCATCTCACCCCAGTCAGTGAAATATGTAGGATCATGCACGTATATACTTTATCATAACTCATATATGATTTTTTGGACCCTCTTAGGTTTTAGGGGTAGGGTGAGGTTTTATGAAACCTCACCAACTAGTTGTAAAACCTCAAATGGTCTAATAAACATTAGAGAGATAATGGATCATCTACTATACCACTATAATCCACATCATGTGTAGAAACTCAAGAAGATCTATTCTCCAATATATATCTCCAAAGACCTATGATAGAGGCCTTTGGAGGATTTATGTGTGCTATGGTCCATCCTTATCCACTCAATAATGACCTCTACATTCTCAGTTTTTTTTATACCAACTTTGGGCGCACCATATATGAAATGATGATTTCTATCAATCATAAGGGTGAAATGTACGGTATCATGTATAACGGACAAAAAGAAGAAAAATTGATGATTTATTTGTGTTTTTTGTTGTACAAAATCTCTATCAAGGGATGGTGATGATTCTTACTTCGGATTAAGTTCAACACGCAATCCATATGTGTGTCCTCTAACACATTGATGGTGCGCTCAGTCTACACATCATTCATGGAGTGAATGGATGTTATAACCTATAATTGGGTACCCCAATCCCCATATAGGCCTCTCCAAAATCATGATGTAACACTCTCATTCCAATCAATGTCAATCATCAAGGGTACTCTATCAAGGAAAACGGTTACCAATATGTACCATGTCCTCAAATATTACGTTGAGCTCTTATACCTAATAGAAATGAATTGTTAAATTTTCGTGAGTCTGAATAATATCACCCATGTGTTTTAATGGACCATTGTTGTGAAAGAAAACCCTATGTTGATGTTCATTGACATTTCATCCCACATCCACTCTGGGATCTCGAGAGGTTTCCACTGACCTATCAAAACATGGTGATCTTCCTTCACCTACTGATAGGTGAAGCACCGAGATACAAACTCCAATATGATACATCTCATTCTAGACCACCATAACTACTATTTATGGTCTATATAGATATTCTACACACTGATATATACGACCAAGAGAAAAGTGTGTAACTCTTGCAACATATTGTCCCCCAATATGACTGGAACCACTGTTCAGCCTTGGAACAAGATGAGATGATTAAACACTTTGGAATATCCATTTAGCGAGTCTCTGTTGGAATACAAATAACATAATACATCAAATTCAATATATTCCCCCATGTAATCTCTCACATGCTCTAGTAGTGAAGGATTCAACTCCATTGACAGAATAATAGTTGTATCCCCCCACTTCACCATGTTTAGCTACTCGGAAGCTCACTAATCCAAAGGATCATGCACTAAGAGAGATTTAGACTTTATAATTATGGAATTTGAAACAATGTTTACCTAATTGTATTGTAGAATATCTTAAGTTCATATTCATGTTCAAACTATAACAAGCACCACAATATTTTTGTTCATGTCTATCGGAGTGAAGATGTATCTAAGACTATAATGGTATAAGTAAACCATTATGTTCTCTCTCTAATGATAATTTATCCACTTCTCTAGGGTGAGGACCAAAACATCTTTCTCTAGGACATTATTCATCTAGTTATTCTTGTGGGGTCTCAACTACCTAGACTCGTTTGTGATGACTAGTTGACGTTGCATCAACATGAAATCGATCCCAGATCCTGAGGTAGTGAAATGCACTATGAAATCAATTTCATTCTATGGAAGTATCAACATAAGAAAAGTAATTATCCCCTACATCAAATCATCAAATACCCTATAGGAACACTCATACAAGTTAAAAATATTTCCATTTCCAGAATGGGGAATTCAAATGGGCCAGGATATTGGACATGTATACCACAACCCCCTTGTACAACCCTAACAAACCAAAAATTCCCTAAAAAATTAAAAAATAACTTGGTGGCTTCAAATAAATCACTTCTTCTAACATCACTAGATCCAAATAAATTCTTTTTAAAATAATGAAATTCCCTATAAAGTTATCCTCAAATATCTAAAACAGTAACTTCAATAGATTTCCATAAATCTAGTTCTCTCAGAAAAAATATAATCCCATCCACAAATACTCCACATGATCCTCCTCTAATGCAATGTTAACAGGTAAATTTTCAATGATGAAATCCAAAAACACGTCCATGTATAGACACGAAACCCGTATCATCAAATACATGGAAACATCAATTATATTCATCACACCAAATGTCATCACTAGAAACTCATAATGTCTGTAGAGACACCATAATTACAACATCGGGGGTGTTTATCACACCCAATAGAATAACTAGAAAATCATAATGTCTTTAGTGACATCATAATTCCATCTTCAGAATATCAGCTTTTTGAACCTTCAATAGGTTGTATAGGGACCTGATATTTCTCTTATATAACCATATTGATGATGAACACTTGTCAAATAAGTCAACAATCCTTGAGACGAGGCACATTTTCATTACAGTGGTCTATTTTTGGCAACAACAATCCATAAAAATATTTAATATCTTGTCCAATTATTTCACAAACAAGACCCAAAAAACATAGGGAAAAAATTGGATCTAATTTTACCATTATCTTGATGGTACTCCAACTACAATTGTAGATCCTAGAGCTCAGTAGGTTCCATATAATATACCGTATAAGATATTGGGGATATCCTAGGATTCATGTAAATGATAAACACAATATCACACATTATAGGTAGTTCTGAAACATCATATGGGATTAATTCTATATAATACCCCATAATTTAAGGGAACAATATGAATGAAGATCCTCCCACACTAAGTGTTACATTTTCAAACTGATGATTGATATCCCCCAACATCCTACTTGTAGAAATCCACATATCCCTCTATGAGATATCATTCTCCAAAAATTGGATAATATATTTAATATATTTTGTATTCATATGACATGATGATGGCGATAATTGATCTGGGTTGGGGCCTTGGATAACTAATTCATACCAAATGTGATATCATAAGCTTCAATCGTGGTGACCAAAATGTCATAGTTGAACCTCTCTCCCCCAAGTGATAGATCACAGTACTGGTTGATGAATGACACAAATGACGTATTCCATATAGAATTCTTAAGATGAATCTATTGTTCTTTAACATCAATTAAAATAACAAACTCTCACACCATGAAAATCGAGATAAAATTTTGGATGGAACATATACCTAATATTACATGGAAATGTGTTGAATAAACATTGATTGTAACTCAAATAATCTTGTTCACTATGAGGTAATATACATCTAAAGCATGCAGATGTCTACAGCCCTAGTATCCAGCTCCCTAAGCCTGAAGTGGCACACCCTGTGGTGGTGGTGGTGGTGGTGGTGGAAGGATATCATATCAGTGTCCACCGCTTAAATCTCCTCCTCCTCCTCTTCGAGATCCTCCTAACTAAGAAAAACCCTATCCAATGCCTGGAAGATTCATAATCGTGTCACTATATCATTTGTGGTTGTCTGTCATCTCTCATCCTAGGATTCTCAATAAGTATGTAATGGAAGTAATATTCAATATAACCTTAACAAATACAATAAAATTAATCATCATCTACGTGTTTCTTTGGTATTATGCACTACCTCAACCCCATGAAACCACATTCATCAGCCTTCCCACAAATGGGTCTCCCACTCTGAGATCTTGGTGCTATGTGCCTACTAGATACCATAGAGGACTAATCTCTTGGATGCCCATTGGGGGTCCAAAATCCATGAATCCATCAAAAAAAATACCACAACCACCAGTGCCTCCTCCAACTCTCTGGCAGAGTTAGGAATGCACAACGGCACAATGCTAGCTTGAATCTCTCTATAGATCCCCTACTCAATCTAATGTTATTTTTATATAGGTATCATAGATCATGTAAATAGAGAAATGTCTATGTTTTTTGAACCATTACAGGTACACAACCACCATCATCCATCCATTCTAATTCCCAATAAGCTCATGGATCTAGATGAAGCATAAGTTGGATGGGTGTTACACCTCACAGAATAGTCAATGGAAGATATCCAAAGAGTGTGTCGACTCATCTTCAATCAACATAATAAGGCTCCACCGATGACCATCTACTCCATGTAAAGCTTTTTCCCCATGTTCCACCACCTAGTGCAACGAGGTCCGAACAATGCTGAAGATTCTGACCAATGAATCGAGAAATTCTTCTATTTATTGAGGATATACCTCACTCAAAAATATCATAGGTCTCTGACTCTATATCTCTTGTAGCACCATAAGCCAACACAAAAACATAGCCTAATCAGATGGGATGATCACACGATTTAATGTTGGTGGTGCTTCTACAACCCAAACTGGAGGAATGTGGTCGTAGGATGGACCCTGAACTAAGGCCTTGTCCTTAATAGGGTCGTCATCATGTATCAAATCTAGTATCCTATCTAGTTGTCATCAGGAATGAATATATAATGTTATCATGATGTACAGTAGTCAGATGAGTACACACACACATTCACACACACACACACATATTTCAAATTGAAAAAATATGTTTCCCTAATATAAATATGTCTAATTTTAAAAACACTGGAAAAAATTAGTTAGTTGAGATATCCCCGCTCTTAAATCCAATGCTATGACCCCCGTATACGGTCCAGGAACCCCATATATATAATATTTTCTAATGTTATGGTTAACTATTCTGTTGATTATAAAAGACAGAACACATGTAGGAGATTCCATTACAGGGGTTAGTATATAAATACTCAATATAACGCCTCGAAAGGGTGATCGGGGAGGAATAAAGGATAAAACTGAAGATAAAATTGTATACACAACATGATAAAATGAAGTAGTAGTTACAGACCCAAGAAGAGATTAAATGAATTCTCATCCAAGAATAGATGATAATCACAGTGATTATATGAACTACACATAGAGAATTATCCACTAATAATAGGAGAGAAGACTCATCCAACCATTATAAAATAAACATAGAAAACATGTGGAGTATATCACATTTCTTCCCCTCTCCTAGATACAGAGCATGAAAATACGAGGTGTTAATACAGAATAAGTGTTATAAATTCTCAGTCCAAGAATCCCAAAACAGAGAGTAAGGGGATATCCATATCATAACTCATCCATGAATAAGAGTCTCAGATAGTTTTGAAGGTTCATTTGAAAATTACAACATCCCATGAGTCTACCCTAAATATATATGTCTAAGGAACACAACCACCATACCTTGATATTATCCTCTCAGTTTGGAACAGATTCATTTACATGGTTTTAGGTCGCATCACAGGAACACATCAGGGTGTGGAAAGCGTTCCTCTTCCTCATGAGTACATTCCTTAGTCAATTCATGTCTATTCATTATGTCACATAGTAAATGGGCCACAATATCGGTGTAACGATACAAAAAATTGGCACGATAGGGTGGTTCTAATCTACTAGTCTCAAAGGAACTACACTTCCCAACTCCTCTATTGGATAACACATGGAAGCGGTCATTGATGATCTCAATTTTGATCCCTAATAGAGGGTAACACCTAGAATAAATCATCGGTGTACTCCATGGACAATCACTAATAAAGGATAAGACCAATATTAAGTTGTTGGGAAACTCCACTTCCCAGCCCTACTTGAGAGTAATGCCTAGAAGAAGTTGTCATGGATCTTCTTTGGGACTAAAGTCTGTATGATCGAGATTTTTTAATTATTTATATCTATAAATATTATTTTATTTTATATATATACTATAGTACATAGAATATTAAAATATATGTAATTGGAATTCTGATATTTAGTTTATATTAGAGACCATTTATAAATATTTGGAGTGATAGAGGGGTGGTTATAAAGGATATCTAGTGGGTGTTGAATACCTTTGATGAATTATAAGGTATTAATGGATTATGAAAAATTATATAGTGTGAAAAATAAAAATCAAGTGGATAGTAGGATTCCTTGAAAGGGTTGATATAATGTTGTGGTAACATTGAAGAAATAGTGAGAATGTATAAGGATGTATGGCTAACCATCAGGAATCTAGTAGAAATAGAACATCCCAAGGATATACATTTTATTATAGTGGAATATAGAATGTTTTTAAAATTAAATAATTTAAAATTTAAATTTATTATACTAAATCAATAAGCCACTTTTATAGTTTCAAATAGACAGGTCACCGATTAGATTTAATCCCTTTTCTTTACACGATCTTCTTCAATTTTTAACTCCTCTATAACTTGTTCAATTAATAAATCAATACATTACTTTCAGTATATTATTTTGTTTACAATCCCTTATATCTCTCTTGATTTTCATTTCATTCCTTGGTACACTTTTTACAAAAAAATCATAATTTACTAATTTTTTATCGACTTCTGGGTTTACAAGTTAATAAAAGAGATACTACCTACGAAATTATTAGTTTTACCCCTAAAAATATTATTTTTATTGAAAATTTAATTTACACCCAAATTATATGAATTTTCAACATTATTTAGTTTGAAATCATTATTAATATGGTCTTTAACCATCAATTTATCTATAAGAAATTGCGGGTGTTCATGTGATGTTTAAAAAGGTAACCTGGGACACCAATAGAAAAACCACTTGTGGTCATTATTTATTTTAGTGATATTCCATGATTATATCAACATTAAATGGTTTCTTATAGTTATATTTAGAACTCATGAAGGGTATCGTACCATTAGTTATTTCATTTGAAGTCTCAAGAGATCTGATGGAAATATGTTTAACATATTATCATGTGTTGCTTGTTTTCTTCAAGTAATGGGTCGGACAAGGTTGAGTTTTTTTATTAATGTGAGTTTTTTGGTGATGAAAATAAATCCTATGCATATTATTCTAAGTGAGAGATGTCATATTTATATTTCATTACATGAGTTTTCCTCTACCTAGGCTATGAATGTGTTTTACTCTTTTGGTAATGTATTTCAAATAGGCGTTACTTTTGGAATGTTTTGAAAATATGTCCATATAACTTGTAAAAAATTAAATTATTATTTTTAAATTATAATTAAGTATTATAACTACCAAGGGTGTTCTTTGAGTATATGATAGGTGGCAACAGGATGTAGGATGTTTCCCTATCTCTTGTACACTCACTAATTCTTATGTTCATTTTGTCTTCAGATATTGTGCCATGTTGATGGAAAATGGATACACGATTAGACATATTAACTAAAACTATTTTCCAAATAAATCAATTAATGTTATTTACTTTTTTATTTTATTATTTATTTTAAAATTTATTCATTATTAATTTATTTTCATGATTTTATTTCTTATGTCAAATATTGGTTATAGTTATTCATGTTTCATATATGTATGTTGTGATAATATAATGTGGAGGAAGAAATTAATGGAATATTTTTTTATATATTCATTATGTTGGATATATTTATTATTTCAATCAAGTGATAATTTTTTTTAAAATAGATATTATTATAATAGAACATTCATGATGATGCCTTCATAGTACAATACAAGGGTGATGATAACATATAATTGGGGTTTCCCTTATCTAAATTGTTGTTCATAGTCAAACATGATATGTTTATCCATATTAACCTTTTTTGTAAATATTTTTCACTTGAAATTTCCTTATCTAATAAGATTTTTTCATATTTCCCAATATGGTTATTCTCGAATACATGTTTATTGTTTCCTTATTCCCATCTGTGTAGAATTAGATCATTTATTAAATCATGTATTATTTGTTTCAATGGTGGATTGTTTAGCATTGAGAATCCAACACAAAAGATAATAAAATTATTATGAAAATAAATGTCTAAATAGATATTTTATTATTTTTTAACAAATACTTATAAATAAGTTAATTTCATTATGTAACTACACAAAAATCTAGTGATAATACTACATTTTACAACATGGAAACACTCATATATATGTTGAATTATTTAGGGCATCATTTGTGGTGACCTACTATGTTTTTTACTCACACACTAAACATTCTCCCCAATTGGGAATAATGACTCTACATTTTTCTAACAGGTTAGAGAATAATTAATAGTATAGGGGAAGTGTAAGAGTAACTTAGTGTGGATCATATGATAGTACAAAGGTGATCAATGTCTATACATAGTTTTATATTGATCTTGTTTTATAAATTTATTTTTGTTTTCCATATGAATAACTACTTTATGTAGTCATGTAATTTCATGTATGATGTTTTAAATTTTTGGTCTAATATATAATTTCATGGATATTATTATATATGTAAACGATTATAATTCCATTTCATACATAGATTTTGTTATTTGTATTATATCTTTTTTATTTATTTAAAGTTGTATTTTATGTCATATGTTTTATAATATCCTCACTATTTACTCAAAAATATCTCACATATATGAAGATACTTGGGTTCATTTAGAAACCATGATAGGGTCATAAATATGTTTAGTTGGTCAAGAACCTAGGATGGGAATCATTAATGTGTTTAATATTTTTACTAAAATATCAAGTGAATCAATATTTTCATTATGTATTGTAGTTATGAAGTTATCATATATTTTTTTATTTTAGGTCAATTTATTTATAATTGATCACTATTTTTATAAAAACCATTTTTGGTTATTTATTAGAATTCCAATATTTTTATCATATTTAGTATCGTGTTTTCCATGTGGTGTAGTAGTGCACTAGAGTGAATGAAGATACATAAGATTAATAGAGAACCACATATGATCACAACAATCAATGATGTTTGTGTAAAATCTATCCAAAATGAATTATATGGGAGAAATCTACTGTATTAGGGAGATTCATGAAACCCTAAATCACTTATGTTACTATTTTTAAGTTTTATTTAATAAAAGGTTATAATAAAATATTCGATAAGTTTTTTATTAAATAATAAGTTTTTGAACTATTAAATAATTTCCCATTTAAATAGTAAATTTCAAGGATTTTATTATAGTGTTGAATTGAATTTTAAGGAATGACCATTTACTCATTCATGATATATATTTATTTTATAAAAATTATGGTTGTATGGAATTTATGGTTCATTCAAGGTAAAATAATAATTCATTGAAATAATACATTCAATAAAATAGAATAGAATTTGTTTCAAAATAATAATAATTTTTCAATGATATCATATATTAATATCTTAAATATATATTGAATGGGTATATAAATTTCCTCTAGAAAGGATTTACAATAAAAAAATATTTTAATTATCAATTGTATTATGAATATTAATACATAATCAATGTTAACATATATTTGTTCCTTCATGTTCTTGGTACTAAATATTTCTATATCTTCTCTTTATGTCTCATGGAGACTATTATAAGTAATATCAGTCAATTAGTTATGAAAACAAATTTCGTGGATCAAGAATGGAAGTATCATTCTATAAATTTATTACTGATTGTTATTTAATTTTCAAATCACGAATGACATTCCCATATTTGGTTTTTTAGAAATTAAATATTTAAAATATATTCCAAGAGGCTTATGTCAATTAAATTTATTTTTATGATCCATTTATGTTTTTTATTTGTGTGTTTAATTTATATAGTTTCTCAACCAAATAATATTGGTTTTTTATCAAATAATAATTTTTAAAAAGTTGATTTAATAAATCTCAGATGTTTTTTTATGTGAAAAATGGTTTTGTTTTAAAATTAAAAAGGGTTTAAATATGAACAATAATAATAAATAATTTTTTTTGTAATTTAATTGTTTTTATAAAAAAAATATTATGTTAAAAAAATTAATTTTGAAAAATAATATATTTCTACATGTATTTTACTCATTGAAAAAAATTTAAAGATTTAAATTGTTTTCATTTTCAAATTCTATTGGAATGAAAATATTTTTCAATTAAAAATATTTTTGAGGAAAATTATTTAAATTTGATACATGATCTATGGATGGAATACTAATAAAAAAATATAATATGAATTATAGAAAAACTGGATTTGGAACGAATATATATTATGTTACATAAATTAGAAGGACTGTGATGTATATTAGAAGAATTATGATTGTTAAAACTACGGAGAATGATGATTCACTGTATATAACTCTATAATCAATGGTATATACATTTAATAATTTTCTATTTCTCATATTAAACTATTTATTTGAATATAATGTGACTTGATTTTGAAATTTATATTATGAAGATATAATTTTGTTGATGATTTTTTAACATGGATAATGGTGAATCGAGTAGCGTTAGTCATGTTTGGAAAACTCTCAAGTGTGTTTTTGTGAGAATAATTATTTCTTAATTTGGAAATGGTTCTAAATAAAGATACTTTAAAAAAAATAAAAAAAAAGGCCTACCCAGTCAGTGATAATATGATATTTACACCACTAGCGCACCTCCAATAGGCTATCGTTTTAGAACCTAGAGTCGAATATGCATATCACACACATAGGACGAGTACACATATGTTACCTGTACACATTCACATATCTCTATACACATGTGTAATATAATAATCTGAATAACTAATGATTTAAATGTATTCATAAAATATAATACCATGTCCATGTTCAATGGTAAATAACCATGAAAGTAATGGCAATGAATAAACATCCACCAAACAGAAGTTGATTCTAAATTTCTAACAAGAAAATGATTCTCTCCAAAAGAAACTCTATATAGTATGAATCACTACCATTATTCTTTAATATTCCCACCAAAAATGAATCCTGAATATAATTACTTTTAAATGACTATAATCTGTAAAATACATGACACATGTAGATTCATCCCATATAGGCATGGATATAAACATTCCCAACAATACACCATGAAATCACCAACCATAACATCACATAGACTCCATATAATATCACTATAATGTGGGACAACAATATTGAAATAAAAAAAATACATTCTGGTATATATAATCAAGTCTTAGAGTATGTTATGGACCTCAAAAATATCCTCAGGATTATACTTGAGGCTCTTCTGTAACATGCAGATGATGAAATTCACTCCAATGGGTCTCACTAATAGTCATAGAACTAATCTAAGATGTCTCACTTATTAGGGTCTTCTATATTTAATCATGAAAAATAATATATAAGAAACAAAAACACATATAGGGACCCACACTCAGGTCTTATAATGGATACCTAACCATATATGGAACAACCCACTATGAATTGAATTGCATGCTCTAGATGTTAGATGTATGATAAATGACCTTGCGTAGAAATATAGAGAGAGAGGAACACACATCAATAAAAAATTGAAAGAATGAGTTTTTTATTAGATATTAACCCCAGAATAATAAATACATAATTAATATATCATGCCAATTATATAAATATTGTAATTCAAAAAATATTACCAACCATTAAAAGATGTAATGGAAGAACAGATGGCATTAGTTTGTGGGGCGGTACTCCACCATACACATGAATGTTGATTGTGTAACTGATTTTATGGATGCGTGAGAAATTATAAGTATAAAACATTACATTAAAAAATATCAGTATAATTAGTGATACTGAGGATATTTTATAATCATGGAATAATAATAATTTATTTTTGGTTATATAAATAAAACAAAAGTTCCTCTTGAAGGATGGAACCACTTCGTCGGGTAAGTCTTTTTGGATTGCACCAAAGGGCTTCCTTAGATTATGTTATTGAAAAAATAATGACTCTTAGATCACGGGATAGAATATTTGATATTATTTGGGTATGGATATTTTGATCCAAAGGACATGAGATTTTTTAATATGTAAGGGGAGTAAATTTCCATTACAGTGGAAGAGGTGTTGGATTTTTGTAAACAAAAAAGGTAAACACTATAATGAGGTCTCTGCTACCTCATTTGCCAAAAATGGTTAATCTTAGATAAAAGGGATTATATGGATACAATTTGACCAAAGAGTGTGTTTTTTTGTGTTTATATGTTGTTTGGAACCTTAAGATAATGTCTGACAAATAAGTAAAATTATTTTTATGTTAATCGATTTAAATAATTTTATTTACACTAACTAATATTTGTTGACAAAAAATAATTTGACATTTATATAAATTAAAAATTATTATTATTAAAATTATATAATCCATTTTCATAATTTGAAACTTATAACTGGTGGGAAATAATTTAAATTTAATCCTATAGATGGAAGGAAGTTATAGGGTTATAATGTGAAAATGTTCAAATGATTATAATGTAATAAATACACATTCAATTGGAAAATTAATTAAAATGAACTAAATTTTAATAATATATTTATAACTGGTATATATATACATCAAAGAAACTATAATATAATACATCTATATAATTAAAAAGAATAAAATGAAATTTTCTATAAAAATTCAATATATTTCACTATTCATCTAAAAAAATTAAACATCTCAGAAAAATACATGATATTGATCCGAAGAAAATTTTTAAGATTTACTTTCAAAAATGAAGCTTATTTTATCAAATTTAATCCCAAAACACGTCACAAATAATTTTTAAAATAGGACCACCCTTAAAATATTGCAAAATTACCTTTTAGAAAAACAAAATTGTGATGTATAAAATTGGTTTTACAATTATATATTGTCTAGAAAACACCAAATAGGACCTTTTAATAGTTTACTGAATATGATATATATATATATATATCATTAAAATCATTTGTGTAAATTTGATTAATTAATTTTTTTGATGTAGGAATGGTTTTATTTCGTAAATATTTTTTTCCTATAAAATACTTTTTATATTTTTGAATGGTTTTTATTTTCATTAGTAGTTAATTGGTCACTAAATATTTTTTTTAACATACATGTGTAATTTTTTTTAAAAATTTAAATACTATTATTCATAACATCCATTGTAATGGCTATGTGAAAAATAAAATAATATTTAGATATTATATTAAATATCAAATTGCAGTTCGGTAAAACATGGTCATCCATGTCTAACAAATTTATATGTAACTTGATGTTATGTATTACACAAGATAAAAGAATGTGTAGTGTGTATCATAATCTAATATAATTGTTTCATGTAGAACATGATTGACTTGGTTTTCTGTGAAAATCATGAATAACTTGTTGCTTTTATATAATGAATATTGTATTCAATGTCACATGAAATCTAGAATATAAAAGTGATTATGTTAATTGAAAATTTATATTTGACAAACTATTTGGGTGTTACACAATAAAAGATTCATCCTCTTCCTATGAGACCCATCAATAGTCTCCATGTTTGTTATATGGTGGGCCTAGATATCCCATGTAATATGGAATTGTCCACAATAAAATATGCTTTTACTCATCCCTAACAGACTAAAACCTCTCTATGACCATAAATAAGGTGCCTATAAATCTTTAGAAAATCTATAATTTCACATCACATAGTTGTATCACTTATTTTATTGTCTAATAAAAACAATTTATTCCTTATATCGTGGGTTTCCATTCTCAAATCCAATAGTCTGTGACTTATCTACTAAGAATCTATTGACATGAAATGTAATCTACATAACCCCAATAAAAATAAAGGATGAAAATATATGTTAATCCTAATTGTATGTCTTAGTGAAGCCCATTCTCAGTGTTCTCTGATTGAATGTACCTATTATTAACCATATACATGTAATATCATTAGAGGTTGGGGGAAATTGATGTGTAATCTATCACATTCAAGATGTACTATTGGAGATCCAATATATTTTGGTTATGTATTTCCAAAAAATTAATTAGGTAATACTCGTCTATAAATATATTTTCATGAAATTAAAAAATGATGTTCAATTTGTTATT
Organism: Viscum album; assembly: GCA_963277665.1. Lineage (NCBI taxonomy): Eukaryota > Viridiplantae > Streptophyta > Magnoliopsida > Santalales > Viscaceae > Viscum > Viscum album. Next base: position 523,230,991 of record OY728141.1, read on the forward strand.
CATATTCAACATCATGGTTCCCAAACTCACAATTTGTCTATTGACGAGTCTCACATCTAGGACCCCCATTTTTTAGGATAGGTTGTAACATGATAGGAAACAATCTCTAACATCTTGGTCAAGTGATCTTATTCCTATGGGGGTTTACATAATGTATAGACCAATACCGTATCTCCATCTAAAACTCATATGAGGGGTCACCATGTTTATGTCATCAACCTGTACTAGCAGAACAATTGGATGCCTGATGGGTGTCGGTACTTCCAGTAACCCACCTAGAGAAACCACCTCCTATAGAAGACCTTATACTAAGGACTATCGACTATTAATGTCATCACATTGATCATATTGATTGATCATACATTGATATCATCATGGAGGGATCGGGAAATAGAAAACATACTGTATGGGTAGAAGATAATTTCGGGATAGATGACTTAAGAAGGGAATGCAAACCAACACCCAATTATATATTATGTACGTACTATTTATTTTTCTATAATATGTTCCTACACCTATCGAGTTGGTACGAATTTTATCAGATTCTTATTGAATATATGTATCTATCACCACACCATCACCTGGTTCCCCTTCTTAATTCATGATGCTAATGTCATTTTCCAAGATCCCAAACATCACCATAGCTAAAAAATCTCCAAAAAAAAAGTATTATGATACCCTATGATCTGATACACCTTTTTAATGACCAAACCCAACAGTTCTTGACATGCTAGTGATGTGTCGAGATTGACACTCAACACCTTAATCCAATAGGTAAATTTCATGTGATTAAAATTGTGATAGAATGTCCAACATTTGCGAGTTATAGACCTAATGTAACAATACAAACATAGACCCATATACATCACCAGGGTTATTTAGTAATGTAATTATCTTATAATTTAAATATGTGAATAAAATATAATCACACATCACAGTGAATAAAAATAACCACAAAATTAAAAGGTAATGGTATATTCCAACCAAAATAAAGTGGATTCTGATATAACAAAAATGAAAGTGATTTCTATCAATTAATATCCATATACTATAAATATTCTCCACCGTTCTTCATAATTCCCAAACAACTAATATTCTACCTAGGACTCCATAAAAAGGATTTTTTTTCCTTCAAAAAACATCACGGTATGGCTAAATTATAGGTTGATGTGAGTATATACATACTTAGTTTGAGACCCTGAAATCCCCAAACATAGCATCAAAGAGGATTATCTACATAGAATAATAACATGATTCCTTAAGAAGGAATGAAAACAATGATAAACTGATAGATAACCTCCAAGTTTTGGTGCAATATCAGGAACTCAGTATTTTTCAATGAATTATTTTGATGGCTCATAAGTATCAATCCATCTTTGAAACCACTCCTTAGGTTTTTTTAACACCGAAGGAAATCATCTGATAAATCTTATACATTGGCCTGTTATATATTGAGGAATAAAATGGAACACAAAATATACTAAAACCAAAGTATGGGATTTCACTAATGGCATGTTTGGGATACCTAGACCTATCTAGAAAAAATGGGAAGGGTATTGAATTCCCTCGATGAAAGATATGAGATACTAGACCCAAAATAAAGATGAAATATATTTTGAATCACAAACATAACCATGTAAAAGAATACCTAGTTCTAACTAGAACTACCCCACATATTGGATCACTCATCCTATGCTAATTATGGGATACCACATTTTATCCCTGGAGGATAGGTCAAATTTAACGTACCCAAAATGAATCAATTTAATTGAATACACTCATTCTAACCCTAATTGCCTTATAATTAATACAAGGTCTCTATCCTACCATGTACGAGGGAATATTTTGTGCTCTTGGTGTGCAGTAAATTATTCAGTATTTCAGGTACTACTCATGTCATTCCATCTCACATGATGTGTCCTTATTTGCATATAGTGGGTTATTATAGAACACATCATGTATATAATGGGATTGATATTTGGTAATGTGACTTCTACATACATCTATGTACTATGTAAATTTTATGGGGGGTTCCCCGACACACACATCATGTAGGGTATTTTGGAATCGTAGGAATGTACTCTATATGAATCTCGACATGAACAACAATGGATAATAATGATTCTAGGTATACTATATGACCTATGAAATATAACATTCTTATAAACCCTAAAAAATATATATAATGCTAAAAAAACATATGTTCATTAAAATAACACACACATTAGCTATAAACACATATAAATCTTAAATCATCAATACTTTTATATCAAAATCCAGTCCTAACATAAATAGTCATTATAAAATTTCTGCAAGAAACATAATACATTTCAAAAAATGAGACCAAATTATCGAATTAGTATGGTGCCTTTGGAAACATAGAAACATAAACACTAGTATAGAAGTGATATACATTATCTCCCTCAATGTTCTTCATAAGTAACACCCTTATTAGACACAAAATACTTTATAAATTTCATTATATCATGGAAAAGGAGATATAAAAGGGGGAGATCACAGATTATTTGTGATGGAAAATAAGGGACATAAGTAATCAGAATCATGAGAATAAGGTTATGATAACATGATCATAATATTATAAGCACATATCCTACATATCATAGATCATAAAATCATATCATCTAATAATTAATTTCAGGTAATAAGGCATGTAACATGAGGTAATCAATAACATTACCCATGAAATCATAACATAGGAATAATGCATCAAATTTTTAATTGCATATAAACAAGTAATATCATTCATCATATGTCAAGACTCATTTCTATAACATAATATGAAACATCAAGTAGACTACACCTACTAGGTGGGACACACCATAATACCTAATCATAGACCATTCATTATAATGGGTATGAATTCCCCATCATATCATATTGGGTTAGGTTTCCCCATCATTCCACATGAAATCAGGTTTCCCATCTTCCATCTTTCGGGTGGCTACAACTAATTGGTGGGACATACCACCATCCCCAGTCCGAACACATTCCTTATAATGGATTTAGTATCACCACTTTCCCATTGTGAATCAATGCCTTCAATTAGATTCAAATCGTTATCTCATGATATATTAATATTTACCAAATTCATTGGAAGGAGATATAGGTCCCACCGTTCTCATAATAATATCCTACATACATGTGGCAGAAGATAATAAAACATTCATCAAATCATATGTAACGACACAAACAATAATTAAAGGAAATTAGACTTGATCTAATTAATTGTCTCTTATGGTTATATAAAATGTGAAATTCCTTGGTTTTATGTTTCTAGATTTAAAAATACCATTATGAAATGTGACCGTTGCTAATATAGTCATTGAACAATGATCACATGATTAGTATAAATATAGAGCTTTAACAAAACCAATTTACTCAGACAAAGGAAGTGATGGCCTCATCTAATAGACATGCCTCATATTGAGGCAATTTCTTAGAGCTTGGAATAGAGGTGGAATCATTGGGTTTCTCTCTAGACCAATCCCAAGCCAAGCTTAAACACATTAAGCTTTAGAAAAAATGACTACGAGTGATGTGGATACTAAAAGGGATTACCACCCAACCAATGTTATCCGAGCCAATTCAAGAGTATGTCACCATCGCACACCTTACCCTTCAGTCTTATGTAGGGGTTATAAGGTTTTATGTAATAATACCCTAGCTCTATGACTATGTACATTATATTTTTATAAAGAATGTGCATTCATTTTATTATTGTTACTTTGTAAATAGTTTCTAAAGCACAACCAATATTTGTAGTTAATATTAAACTATGATATCTATTTCGATCAATTCATATATTTTTAAATTTAATAATATTTTAATAAATTATAATTCTAATTGAATTTCTTTTTATTAAATTAAAATCATCATATAAATTTATTAATGCAATTGTACTTTTTATTAAGGTTTGGTAGATTTCTTTGTCAAAACGCATGAATTTATGGTAAATGTCAGTATTTATTTTAAAAGAAGAAATTCACATATTTATAAAATTATTTATATAAAATGAATATTATTTTTGGAATCATAACGTTGATATTATCGAACAGTGAATTTTTCATAATTTTCTGAGGTAGTGGAATTTTTTGGTAAAAATCAAATACCGTTTAAATATATAATGTGTTTTATGAAATCATATTGACCAAATAGTGAATTTATAATATAATATAACCATTATTTTCGTCCAATTTACGTTTTTACAATAAAATATTATTGGTTGGGGTTTGTTTTATTTATTTTACAAAGCTTTAGAAGACCCTTGAAGGCTTATAAAACATTTTTTCTTTTTAAATTGTTTTCCTTGAGTGTGTGAGTCACCTCTACATATGAATCCAAGTTATTTTAAGCTGTTAGGACAATGGCATTAAAAAATATTGTTTTAAAATCCCCATTGTCAAGAACCGTGGGGAAAAACATGGTCTGGTTTGTGGTTTTGATTAGTTTAATGTGAGGTGTTCCAAACCTAAATAATAATGAATTTTCTCTCCTTTCTTATATAAAAACACCCAAGCTCTCACATTCTCTTCAATAAAATGACTTTTCAGTTCGACCAAATCTGGCCCTTCACTCTCTATAATCCTCCTTAGGTGCCCCATGCTCTTAATAATAATCTCTCAACCCTCTCCCAAGACATTGGGATCACACTTCCAAGTAAGGTATTTCATCCATTCTCATGTTTTTGTCTAATTTTATTTAAGTTGTCATTCCCCTTTGATTTTATTTAAAAATGTAAGTGTATTATTTAGAAACTCCCCCATATTGTCCTATTTATGTTTGGATGATGGGATACCCCTTTCTATCTAATTAAATCCCCCCATGTACACTCGCTACCATGAAAAAATTATGTGAGGGATTTCTCTCTCCTCTTTTACATCCAAGGAATTGTTTTGTATTATGCATCTAAATTCCATTTAGTTTGTTAGGACATGTATGAATATGACCCCATTACATTAAATTTCATGTACATATTATTATACATCCTTTCCTATCTCATCAACTATTTTCATGAATCCTTATGTCACTTCGTTAGGCTGCCGAAATTGCACTGCAATTTTTTCAAGCCATGATCATTGTGTAGTGAATACCATACCCATATCACTATCATGGAAATTTAATTTTATACACATATACCTTTTTAATTTAACTTTGATATATTTATTCCACATTACATAATCATGGGATATGTTATTATGTTGATTGATTACATGTTATATGATCTATGTGTCACACTTATGCATGAAATGAAATGTTCAAGAAGGGTATGCCCAGATAGTGCCCCATTGCATTGGGTATAGTATAGTGTCATGATACATCATGTGAAATGGGTGTTGACTCATGATAATTCAATTGAAACTATGGTTTACTATTTCATCATGGGAAATTATGGTTAACTCATACTCCATGTGCAACGAGCCTTGGCTAATGCTAATTCCATGTTAAGTGTTGTTTCCAGATTTCCATATTTTGAGTAGCATGATTTATCATGCCTTTATGTTCATTTTTCTTTTGTTCTCCATTTATATACCTATTTTCTATCACGTATTTTAATCCATATTCTTTTCCATGTTTATTCCATTACTAGGCTTTATATCACACCGTTTTTTCCCCGTGTTCCCATGTTATCCCATGCAACACTAAGTACGAGAAAATGTAGTGGTCATGTAATGAATGTTTTCAATAATGATGTTATGTGTTTTATGTTATATTCTATTATGTCATGTTCATAATCCCAAAAGACACTAGGCCTCTCTATATTCTATGTTGTATCATGTAGATATTTTATGAAATAAATCATCTTTAAGTGTGTAAGAAAAAGCAGGGTTTTCATAGTTGGTATTAGAGGATAGGTTTAGTTAATTTTTGGATTAGGATTAGAAACCCCTAATGAATACATAGAGAAAAGAAAATGTATAATGAAAACATCACTATGTATTGATGAGTATTGAGTGAGTGGTTTATCAATAAAACACATCCCTGACTAGATACGAGGAGGTAGAGGCAGCTCTGACACAGATGTATCGTAGGGGAAAAACATGAAAACACTGCTTTGAGCTAGACTCGAATGGGAAATGGTGCACTAAAACTATCCTTGCATTACTCTTGGTTATGATACTACTGGGGTATATTCTTTGGTAAATTCATAAGCTTAGATTGTACCCTTATTAAGTGAATATAAAGAATTTCCCCTATGAAAATATGTTAGAATGTAGATCATGGATGGAATAGATTGAAGTCTATGGATTCATAATTTTAGGAAATAAAAGTTATTTATAAGTCATAAGTTTTGTCCTTGGATTATCCTTTATTTTTTACCCCTAAATTTTCTTTTATTACAGCCAATTTATGATAATAGGAGGACTCATTATAACAACTAATGTTAAGATCAATTTGATGAGTATGAAAATGAGATGCCCAATCCGATGAGAGTGGGAACCGTGGACATCGTCACACTTCTCTCCTAATTAACTCAAGCTTTGAATAGAAACATGGGTCAAGAGGAATGTTGAACTCCCCCTGAGAAAGAATAAATCTCTATCGAGAGCATCCTGAGACAATGACATCCTACTTTTAATGGATCATTTGATCCCTCAATCATCGAACAATGGATTAACTCCATTGAAATGATCTTCTACATAGTTCAATGTTCCGAACAACAGAAGGTTCTTCTGGGTGCTTAACATATGGAAGGTGAAACCGATCAATGGTGGATGTTAATAAATAATACAAAGCCTAAGGAAGAGATTTAGACGTTGGAATAAATGGATTTCTAGAATATGTTTTTTGATTAATATTTTTCTCGCAGCCTCCAACTTACGATGGAAAGGGTCTTCCTTGCCCTCAAGTAAAAAATAAAGAATCTCTTGGTGTGTATAAGGAAAACATAACAAATCTTGTACGATATACCACCAGCATTGTTTTTACCCCTAAATGAAAGTTTGATCACTTCATTGGTGGGCTTAAACCTAGACAACGAAATTCACATGAGATCCGTGTCTTTGACAGCTATGAGGAAATTGTATGGTGTGCCCTCAAGGTTGAAATGGTGTTTAGTGAATCTAAGTGGTATCATGGGGATAAGAAGTGTATGGTGGACTTCAATACTGGCTGTCTGATGGATAAATACAACGGTGCTAAGAAGATCTATCACCCCACATTGCAATGGGGATGAAAGAAGAACCTCGAAAGATTCCTGAAAAGGACGAGGAAATTCTTTAGGTGTGGAAGAGATGGGCGCCTAGCTGTTAACTGTCGACAAGAAAATCCCACAGCTGCAACAGGGGAGAGGAATGCTCAGTTTGAACCTCAAATTGTTTTTCAATGCTAAAAATGCAAAGATCTAGGCATCTTGGAAATCAGTTCCCTAACCTATGTAATTTTGGAGGCAACCAACAACCTCCAAGGCACCAAGGGATATTTTTTTCCATCACAACTACCGAAGTGAAATCTGACAATGATGTGGTGACATGTATGCTAGTTATTAATTCAAGAATAATGAACTTAATATTTGATTTGGGTTCTAAGAATTCTATTATATCCGAAAAGATTAGTAGAACAATCCCATCACCACAAAAAATCTTAGAAGTAATGATATCAGTGAGTAAGGAAAATGAGGAAATCATTGCATCCCATGAATATAATTCCTCCCCTCTCATAATCTATGAAATGAATTTCCTATAAAACCTCTTCATACTCTCTCTGGTGGAAATTTATGCAATTCTTGGCATGAATTGGATTTCCATATATATAGCCAACATAAATTGTTGTGAGTGAAAGTCACTCTCCATGTGGAGAATCGACCCCCAATTCTATACATGTGCAAGGAGGGAGATGAATCTTCATTAGATCCATCATCTCAAGTATGGATGTTAATGCCCTATGAGCACACATATCTTTCTCAAATGATTGAGTCTAAAGGGGAAACTATCCAGGAATACATACCTATTGTGAGGGAATTTGCTGAAGTGTTTCCCGAGGAATTGACTCGTCTTCCTCTTGTAAGGGATGTAGAATTCTCAACTGATCTTATACTTGGGTTGTTTCCAATATCCATGATTCTATATTGAATAGAATTTATGGATCTTGAGGAGGTGAAGAAACAACTACAGAAGAATCTGGATAAAGGGTTTATATACCCAAGTGCTTCACCATGGGGTGCAGCAGTCCTCTTCATAAAGATGAAGGATGGGACAATGTGACTTTCAATGATTATTGTAAGCATAAAAAAATCATGATAAAGAATATGTATCCTCTACCACGAATTGATGACTTGTTCGAATAACCGCGTGAAGCACAATACTTATCCAAGGTGGATTTGCGGTCGGGATATTATCAATTAAGGGTGAAGAAGGATGATATCCCCAAGACTTATTTTTTGTACAAGATATAATCACTATTATTTAATAGTAATACCTTTTGGACTCACAAATTCTCTATAAATATTGATTGAATGATGAATAGAGTCTATATGGAATACCATAAAAATTTTGTGGTTGTATTTATAGATGATATTCTGATATACTCCAAAACCATGGAGGTTCTTGAGTATCGTCTAAGAACTGTACTAGAATCCATGCAGAATGACAACATCTATGAAAAGTAAAACAAGTGTGAGTTCTGTTTGAAGGAGGTCTAATTATTTGGCCATATCAAAACAAGAAATGGGATATTAGTGGATCCATCCAAAATAGATGCAATTGATGGATGTACAAAGCCAACATCGGAAATAGATATCTGTATAATCTTCGGGTTTGCTGGATCATATTGACAATTTGTGATAAATTATCATGATTGTCTAACCCTCTTTCTAGGCTAACTCGAAAGTGAGTATTCTTTTCGTGGAGTGATGAATGTGGAGGAATCTTAAAGGATTGAAAATGGAGGCTTATCACTGCGTTCGTGCTCACTTTACCAACAAGTGGAGAAATTATTGTTGAATTCAGTGATGCTTCGAAGAATGGAATGGGCAGTGTGTTGATATAAAATGAAAATTTCATTGCCTATACTTCAAGGAAATTGAAAGTTAATGAGAAGAATCATCGAACACATGATATGGAGTTGGATGTGGTGATATTCACATTAAAAATATGATGGTATTATCACTTTGGGGAGAAGTGTGAAATATATACAGACCACAAAATCCTCAAGTATATATTCACGCATAGAGAGTTTAACAAGTTCCAACAAATATGGTTAGAACTGATCAGAGAATATGGTTTCTCAATCCATTACCACCCTAGGAAAGAGAACAAGGTGGAATATGCTCTTAGTAGAAAGGACCCAGCAATTCTATCATTCATGAGAATTGAGAAGGACCCATTCTTCATATATTTGATGTAGATGGACATGGAAATCATAAAGAATGGAACATCATCAATCATTTCACAAAATATTACTAAACCGTCTCTTTTCGAACAGTTAATGGATTCTAAAAAGGATCATGTGGGAATTCATAAGATAGTAGAAGATATCAGAAATGGGAAATACACAATGTTTAGTGTTAATGAAGAAGGAATGGTGATTTTTGGGAAAAGAATATGTCTTCCATATTGTCTGGAGCTAAAGAATGAACTTTTGGATGATGTGCATAGTTAAAATTTCTCTATTCACAAAGGAAACACAAAAATTTATTGAGATCTGTGAGAGAATTATTGGTAGGATAATATGAAGAAGGAAATCGTTGAGTATACATCAAAATGCCTAATGTGTCAGCAAGTGAAGGTTGAGAGGCAGGAGTCGAAGGGGATGATGAACCCATTGGCCATACCAGCATGGGAATGGAAAAACATCACCATGGAATTTTTCAACGGACATCTGAAGACATCCAATGGCAATTATGCAATCTGGGTTGTTGTGGACCGTCTTACAATGTCTGCCAACTTCAATTCAATTTGGGAGGAATTCTCATTGGATCAACTAGAATGGATATACATAAAAGATGTTTTATGGTTTCATGGATTCCCACTATCTATTGTATCTGATAAAGATCCAAGATTCACCTCTATTTTTGAGAAGAATCATCATCATGCTCTGGTTACTAAACTAATATTTAGTATGACCTATCATTCTCAAACGGATGGCCAATCTGAGAGAACTATTCAAATACTGGAATATATGATAAGATCATGTTCAATATAATTTAAACGTGGTTGGGATCAAAATCATCCTCTTGTTGAATTTTACTATAATAACAGTTTCCACTCAAGCATCTGAATGGAACCTTATGATGCCCTTTATGATAAGAGGTGTAGAGAATGGAAATTATGTGATGATGTTGGTGAGCATAAGATGCTAGGACAAGAAATGGTCGATCAAATGGTGGAGAAGGTGAAAACGATTCAGCAACATATCAAGTCAGCCTAGATTCGACATCAGAGTTATGTAGATAATTGTTATGATACCATGATTTAAAATTTGGATAAATGGTTTTTCTACACATATCTCCATGGATGAAGTTCATGAGGTTTGGAATGAAAGGGATGTTATGTCCTAGGTACATCAGACCTATTAGAGATTGTTGATCATGTTGATGTTGTGACCTATCGACTATCAGATCCACGTACCATGGCCAAAGTACATGATTTCATTCATGTATACCTCTTATGGAAGTATATTCCAAACCCTTCACATGTACTATCATCAGAGGTAGTATAGATAGAGGATGATTTTTTTACAAGGAGAAAGCAGTGAAGATTTTAGATCGTAGAAAAAAAATTTCTACAAATATAACACAATGCCCCTCATCAAGGAGTTGTGAAAAAATCACATGTTTTAATAAGTGAAGTGGGAATCATAAGAAGTGATGAAGTAGAGTTATCCACATTTGGTTTAGACTGGGAACAGGAAATTTCAATGGAGAAATTTCTTAAGGGGGGAAGATAGTAATGACCCAAACATTCATTAATTGAAATAACTCTTGATATAATTAAATGTTTATCATAGTCATATAAAATGTGAACATTATTGGTTTTAATATTTAGGATTTTTGAATACCATAATGAATTGTGGCCGTAGATAATGTAGTCATTGAATAGTGATCACATGATTAGTATAAATAAAGGGCTTTAACAAATCCTATTTACTCAGACAAAGGAAGTGGTGGCCTCAACCAGTAGACCTGCCTCTCATGAAGCCCATTTTTTAGATCTCTTAAATGATGTGGAATAATTGGCATTCATTTTTTACCTAGCCCTTGTTGAGCATGAACACGTTAAGCTTGAGCGGAACCGACTACGAATGAAGTAGAAGTTAATAGATATTACCACCAAAGAAATGTTATCTAAGACACCTTAGGAGTCTATCACTATCAAACACCTTAAACTTCGGTCTTATGTGGGTCTTATAAGGGGTTATGTAAAAACATCCTTGCAATATGACTATGTACATTATTTTTTCATAAAGAATGTGCATTCAATTTATTATTATTACTTTTTAAATGGTTTTTAAAGCACAAATAGTTTTTTGGTTAATATTAAATAAAGAAATCTTTTATTAGGAATTAATAGATTTTTTAATTAAATAATATTTTTAAAAATATTATTATAATTAAATATCTTTTTATTAAATATTAATGAACCTACAATTTTATGAATGCAACAGAAAATTATATTATGGTTTGAAAGCTGTTTTTGTCAAAAACCCATGAATTTAAGGTAAATGTCAGTTTTTATTTTAAAATTAAGAATTCACATATTTATAAAATTATTTATATAAAATGAATATTATTTTTGGAATAATGACATATAAGTTATCCAATGGTGAATATTTCAAAATTTTCAGAGACAGTTGAATTTTTTGGTAAAAAGTTGGTACGGTATAAATATATAATTTGTTATATGACATCATAATGACCCAATAGTGATTTAATAAAATAATATAAACATTCTTGTTAGGATGATATAACTTTTAGTGTTAAAATAATGCGATTTTTGGTATGTTGGATTTATTTTTAAATGCGTTAGTGGACCCTTCAATCCTTATAAAACATTTTGCCTTTTAAAATTGTTTTCCTTCAGAGTGTGACTCACCTAAACAAAAGAAAAACTATTATTTTAAAAATTTCATCCATTGTCCATATAAAATATTGTTCTCCACTCCCCTTTGGAAATAACCATGGGAATAAAAGAATGGATCATTTGTGTTTTTGATCAGCTAAATGTGAGGTGTTCCAAACATAAATAATAAATAATTCCATTTCATTTCCTATATAAACCAAACGAAACTCCCACTTCCTCTCCACTCAATGCATTTATAGTTAAACCAAAACATTCCCTCATGTCTTTATAATCCTCTCAAGGTGCCCCAAGCTCCAAATAATCCTCTATAATTCCTCTCCCAATCCTTTGGGATCACACTGTCAGGTAAGGGATTTCTTCCTTTCTCATCTTTTTGCCTAATTTTTTAAAGTTGTTATGCCCTTTTGTTTTAAATTAATAATGTTGGGGTATGATTTTTCAACTCCAAAATACTGACTTATTTATGTTTGTATAATTGGAGAGCACATTAAATCCCATTAAATCCTCTCATGTACACCTATTACCATGCATAAATTCTATGAGAGATTTATCTCTCATATTTTACATCCAAGTAATTATTTTGTATTTTTCATCTAAATTCCATTACGTTCATTAGGACATGTGTCCATATGACCCCCATACTTTCCATTTAATATATATATTATGAGACACCCTTTAATATCTCATCAGCTATTTTCACGAGTCCTTATGTCACGTTCTTATGCCGTCGAAATTGCACTGCGTTTTTTCCATGCCAATATCATTGTGTACTGAAAACCATACCCATTTCTCTATAAAGTGTATTCACTTTTATGCACATAGAACTATTTAATGGTACTTTCGTGTATTTATTCCAAATTAATTAATCGTGGAATAACTTATGATGATGATTGATTCCATGTTATATGATCCATGTCGAACACTTATACATGAAATAAAATGTTTATGAAGGGTGCACACTGATTGCACTTTAATGCATTGGGTAAAGTATAGTATGATGATATGTCATGTGTAATGGGTGTTGAGTCATTCTAATTCAATTGAAAATAGGGTTTACTTGTACTTCATGTGCAATGAGGGTTAACTCATGCTTCATGTGTAATGAACCTTGGCTCATGAAAATTCAATGTTAAGTGTTGTTGCCACATTTCAATGTTATTATTATCATGCTTTATCATTCCTTTATGTTCATGTTTCTTTTGTTCTCCATTGATATGCCTATTTTTTATCATGTATTTTATTATTCTTGTTATTTCATGTTTATTCCTTTAAAAGGCTTTATATCTCGCACTTTTCATATGCATGTCCCCAGGTTAGCCCATGCAATGCTAAGTTTGAGGGAATGTAGTGGTCACGTAATGGATGTTTTCAATAAAGATGATTCATGGTTTGTGTTTTAAGCCATTATGTAATGTTACTTAGCCCCAAATACACTATACCACTAGATATTATATGTTTTATCAAGTAATGATTTTATCTAATAAATCAGGTTTGTGTGTGTAATAAAAATCTAGCTTCTCATATCATAAATCATAAAAAGACTTGTATTTCATCGACATTATATCATGACCCAGGAAAATAAATGGGAGTCTTAAACATGAAATAATATATCAAACTTTAGAAAATGTAATGTATAAAAATAGTTACATCAATTAATGTCATGTGAATAGAAGTGGGTTTTATAAGCTTGTATCCCATTAGAGAGAAACTAGATTTATATAAAAAGAGAAAAGCAACAGGTTTTAGAAAACAATTTCTCTTAAAACATATATAATTCATGGAAATAATATGAATGTAAACATAAGATAATTTACAAGAATGGAATTAATAACATCATCAAAGTACATCTAAAATGATAAATAATATTTAAAGGTATTTTAGAAAAAAATTCTTGAGTTAAAATTAAATCATATTTAAAAATGAAATTTTAAATCAAAAATCCCTTCGAAAACCATTTTCATTGAAAATAATTTGAAAACATTTCTATAATCCTTTAATATATTTCCAAAACCATTTTCCATGAAATATTATGAAATAATTTATTATTATTTTAAATATTCATTCCTCTATAACATATATATTAACATTGAAAAAAAATTAAAAAAACATTTCGTTGATAACATATATATCTGAATCTTGAAAAACATTTCAAAACTTTTTTTATTGGAAAACATATAAAATATGTTAATGATAATATTTCAAAAAAAATTCTTCAAAAAATATTTAAAACATATAAATATATAATGATAACATTTTCAAAATCATTTTATTGAAAATGTTATGAAAACATGTAATGAAATGTTGTAATTTTTTTGAAATCAATTACATTGAAATTGCATTGAAATAATATAAAGTTGTGAAGAATATTTAGAAGAAGATACATCGAATATAATTTAAAAAATTGTATATAAATCGTCCAATTATATAGAAAACCTATTTATATAACATGGTATTAAAATAATAGAAATTTCTATCCAAAGATAGCGGTAATGTTGAATTTTAAAAAAAATGATTTATTGATCATATTAAATACCCAATAGTAGAAAAATGGAACCAGTACATGAATATAAAATTAATATATATAGGCTATTAATATTATTGAGTTCACTTGAATAATGGATAATAATATTTCATCAATTAAAAAAATTGTTAAATATTAATCATAAATGATGATATTATTGTTAGAAACAATTACCATTTTGGAAAGTATGAATCCTAAAAAAATTGAATGAATAAAATAATGGGAATATTAAAAAATAATTAATGAAGGATATTAATTTTATAACATGCAATATAAGTATAAACACCTTCTGAGAAAATATTGGTACATAACCAGTCCTTTTTTCCAAAGAAGGAAAATTGAGGAAAAATTACTTTACAAATTTGGTAACATTGGAAACATAAACGATATTAAATAAATTTCATAAAATGAATTTTTAAATAAAATAAAACAAATTTATAAATCATATAATAATTATATGATATGTATATACAACACATATAAGTAATATTAGGTGAACATTCCTTTTGTCTCCTAGAAAATAAATGTTAGACGAGAAAACCCTTATTACTTGTGTAACTTTTCAAATCATGATTACCATGAAAAAATATCACCATTTTAATTATTTTAATATTATTAAATAAATAAAATAAATTATATTACATTTCATTGGAAAATTTATAAATTGAACAAAATAAACTTGTAGTGAATATTGAATGTATGTCATGGAAATTAAAATTGAGATTAAATTCCCTTTCCTCGTGTTTGGAATCACGTCATACTCATTAAAAAATCTTGTAAAGTATTTATAATTTTATTATAAATACAATTGAGGTATCATATTATTTTATATAATTCCATATATTATTTTTATTTTATTTTATAATACCTATTGTTAACAATTCAAATAAAAAGTCTTTCTTTGTGTAATAACTGCTCTGTTTTTTTTCATGGGTATTAATTTGTTGTGTTTTTTAATTATGATACTTATTTAATGATTTTAATACTGTAAAAATGATATAAATTTAAGTTATATTCTATATATACACAATTATACTAACATATTAATGATTGAAACATGAAATGAAAGACACCATTAAGGGAGATGGTATACTGTACTTATGCATGAATGACGATTCTTTTAATTATAGTATTCAAAGAAAGATAATAAATGAAATATATGAATATATATACATATTAAATTATATTTTTTTCGAATATTTAATATAATATTACTGAATAAAATATTTATAAATTTCCAGAAGACATTGAACGAATCACATCACATTGTAGAGGCTATAGTCTACACTTCCATAAAAAATTATCAATGTTACCCAAAATTTAAAGAATAAATTAATGATATAAATCAAAATTAAATATTCATAATGAAATTATAAATACCATATATATCAATTATAAATATATTTTATATCATAATCCATAACCATTAATGATGTCAATGGAAAAAATTAACAACATTGTTTCATGATGTGGTAGTCTCGATGAACAAGAACAATATGGTCATTAACCAATGTGTATAATTGTGTGTAACTGTTGGAAAAATACTTGTAACAACATCATCTCAATATATTGAGGATATGGTGTATATTATTTATGTATTAAATAAGTATAATTTACAAACTTTTGAAATAAAATAAAATAATAGGACTTGAGTAAGGGTGTTACCACTTCTTTGGGTAACTCCTTTTGGTTTGAACCAAAAGGATTGCTTTGTTGGATTTATGTGTAAAGGGATACATAAAGGAATATGTGAGGAATGTTTGTTAGTGAATTTTTTAGATATTTTCTTAACTTATTAGTATGGATATGTGTGAACATGGGTGAGGTGGTTCCTTTTTATAGGGGAGGGGGATGTCAAAGTTGGCATTTAAAAAAAATATAGGTGTACCCACGTTTGTAGCTAACAAAGTGATAAAAAAAACTGAATAATAGAATTAATATGAATTAAATAATGATACATAATGGTACTTGAAATTTATCTAGGTGATTTTCTCCCTTATGTTTATGGTTTAATCTCTTATTAGGCTAAATTTTACCTCAATAATTATAAATAATTTTAATCACATATACTAATCTGTTTAGAAAAAAATTAAGTTGATATTATTAGAATAAAAATATTATTTTGATAACTAACATGTATTTATATTTTTATAAATTCATTTTATATAACTGAATATATTAATTTCAAATCATAATCATTAATATGTAGCGAGAATGTGGGATTATAAATTGAGAATATTCAAAAGATCACAATGATTTGAAATCTAAACTCTACATGATAATGATTTTAATTTACAAAATTTGATTAATATATGTATAATTTATCTATTTTTTAAAATTAATGTAAAATATATTTTATATATATACATATATTAGATGAAAAATTAGTTTTAAATAATAATTCATTAATTTTAACTATTCTCCCAAATTAGATGTTTCTCAGAAAAATCTGAAACATTCACCAAAATATATTTTTGAAATTTTCAATTCATAAATTATTTTTAATTTATCAAATTTAATTTCATAATGTTCATAATTTTAATTTTATTATTTTACATAGATGGACCTAAAATGTAGTTTTTTTAGAAAATACTAAACAAACTCAGATAAATAAGTTTACTAAATTTATATATTTAATCATAATTATGAATTATTTATATTTATCCATTAAAAATAATATTTAAAATTTATATTACTATTAATTATGTTATGTCTAACATATATTTTTAAACTATCTTGTGTAAATAATTATAATAAAAATGATGATTCATAGAAACACAATGTTTCGTTTAATGAAATATATGTCAGTGTAGTGTATAACAGAAGACAAGTTAGTGTTCAATGTAGCGCAAACTTATCATGGGTAATTTATATCCAAATTTTAAAATTTTTTATCATTAAAATAGTCAATAACAAGATGCATTTATATAATAGATGATATATTTACTGTTTCATGAAATATTATGTATCAAAAAGATTAAATTAATTAAAAAAGTATTTTAAACAAAAACATGAGGTGTTACATTATACCCCCCTTAAAATAAATTTCTTCCTCAAAATTCACCTGGGATATCAATTGTCTAATAATTTTATGTTACTTTAAAGGAAACCATCATCATGAAATGAAAACAAAAACATCATTTACAGAAATGTGAGAACCCTAATGATTTCCTAAAGTAACAAATATCTGTGTTTTTTTATAGAATAACATTGATGGTACGTGAAAACATGGACATTTTAGTGAAATATTATTATAAACATATAGATAAATGTGATAGTGAACATTGTTAGGAAAATTTATATAATATCAAATCCATAAACATGAGATGGTAAATTGTAAATTTGATTATTGGAAATGAATTTATTAGGATGAACTTTTTAGTTTTAGGATTCTTACCCTATATTTTTATATTTTTTAGGAAAAGTTAATCTTACGTGATTTCATTACCATTCATATGTAAAATCTCACCCTTTTGTTATGTCTTATAAAATTTACCATTCACTTCTTTCTCAAATAAGTGAGGTGGATTTTTCAATATTTGATAAGTAGTAGATCAGTAGAACCATTATAAGTCATCACATACCTCTTCAGTTACCGTCAAGAAACAGTTTTTATAGTAGGTTACCAAATATGAATAAATCCTCATGTGGTCATATAATACATTAATCTCACAATTTTTATCTGATGTTTAACAAAAAAAATTTCATATATGTATAACCTTATAAACCATATAAAAGATGATAATTTGAAACATTTGATAAAGATCAGTAAATCCTCAAATCATAATGTGGCTCTTGGTTGTCACATTCCAAACATGAGAATACCATCGTTGTATATTCTCTTTAAACATTGTGGTAACCTTAATTACAATAAATCAACATTAAAATCATGATTTCATTATTTTTACCAAGAGATATATATATATATTCATTAATTCTAATGAGTTTTAAAATTCATCCCTGAAAACATAGACATGATTATTATTAAATCTTTTATTTGTTCATTGGTAATTAGTACCACACAAATTAGATACTCATATCCAACATATCATATTCCAAGCATCATTATCTTAATATTAAGAATAAATTATGGATTACCTTACCCTAATCTAAATGTTTACTTTCCATGAAACTATTATTCTACCTAAAAAACACCCTTAAAATATCTATTAAATTAATAAATGAAAAAATATCATGAAAATACTTATATATTTCATGATTCACAAAATATAATCATTGAATTCCATAACATATACTCATTAATCATACAATTTAA
The DNA here is from genome assembly GCA_963277665.1 of Viscum album. NCBI lineage: Eukaryota > Viridiplantae > Streptophyta > Magnoliopsida > Santalales > Viscaceae > Viscum > Viscum album. The sequence continues at coordinate 523,249,826 of OY728141.1, forward strand.
TTATAAAAACATTAGTAATGATTCATTAAAATTATAATTAATAATTATTTTCCAGAATATGAAATATAAATCATGTGTTAACATTTATAATATTTAATTCTTTCATGATTATCAACAATAAAATTATAACAACACATACCGTTCATATGTAATTTTTGGTTTCTTCATCATTAGTATATAAGTAGCTACTTATACCACATTACTGATTCACTTCATGGGGCTTACACGTAGAAAATAAATTTATATAATTCCCATTAATTCTATATTTATATAATTCATCAAATGATAATTCCTTTGGAATACAAAAACGTCATCCATTGCATTAACTGAACCATTCATTTACCTGTTGCATTTACATGTTTTGTGACCATCCTTTCCACACCAACTCATCTTCATGTTCCTTTGATTCTTTCACTATGGTGTTTCCTCACACATTATTTAATTGTATTAAACTGAATATTAATTTCATGATTGTATTTATTAACATAATTATAAGTGATATAATTCCTTATCATCTTTGTAGATTCTTAGAGATGTTTATGTTATTCATTTTTAATAATATTCCATGAAAAATGAAATTGCCAGAATACTATTTCATTCACTCATGAAATCACCCAATACAAGTATTCATCCCCATGTTTTATATCACATTCATTTTTAACCAAGTTACTTTTGGATTCCATCAATTGACATAAACTGAAAAAGAATAGAGTATAAAATATTTCTTAAAGTAAGAACCAACATAATCATGAAAACACACTTATAGAAGTCTAAAATATGAAACAATCTATTATATATGACACCATAAGTTTATTTATTCAATTTATAGAATGATTATAAATAAATAATTAATGTTGGTACATGAATATTTTGTGAACTCCCAAAGAATATACACAGAGAGTGTAAAACCAAATGTGCAGTAATGAATATTTTTGTATTACAGGAAAAGCTTGAGTAATGACTTATTCAACTTCTTAGTGTTGTTAATACTAGGTACATATGTTATAGAAGTAGATACATTTTAGAATCTATATATTTATTTATTTCTATGCTTCCACACAAACTATCCATTATCGAAATTCCAATATATTTTACTATAATTTTTCTTATCCATCGAATTATCCTTAGAAATATCCTTAAATTTCACACTATGATTCTATCAACCATTTATTTAAATGTCAACTAAAAATTTCCAATGATAGAAAAATTAAAAACTAATCCTTGAATACATATAAATTATATCATATTTTTTTAAAACATAATACATTACAAAAATAGATTCCAAAACACTAAATTAGTCAGGTGCCTTTGGAATCATGGAAACATAAATAGTGGTACAGAAGTTAGATACATTATATCCCATTAGATTTTTAATTACTATATCTTATCTAAGACTTATCATACATAATACACATCTTGATATCCTAGGAAGGAATCATTAAAATTTATGATCTCAAATGCTCGGTAAGGGTAAACAAGTGAGATATGTAAGAATAAACATGGGTAGAAGGTTTTGAAAACGTGATAATAATATTATAAAGATATACCCTTCATATAAATGATCGTAAATTTAAATCATGGAATAAGTATTCAGAAGTTATAAAATGTGAATCATAAGGGAATCAAGATAATGATCCGTACAAACATGACATTGGAAAATGGTCTGATATTGTGGAATATAAATAAACATGTATTATATTTCACTACAAGTCAAGATGAATTTATATAAATTATCAAGTCACTTAATGGGGACCATAATTATTTTATGAGACACACCACCATCCCCTGTTACATTCTATTCCATGTAAGCCTTTGGGTTTCACACTCTTCCCATAGTGTATCTGTTCATCCCATCTTCCCATAGTGAATATGATTTCCCTATCTTCTATCATTATGGTAACTAGACCTAGTGGGAGGGACACCCCACCATCCATATATGAAATCCTTTACTTGTATGGTATTGGTTTTCCCCATCTCCCAATGTTTAATCAATCCTATTAAATTCATTCCCATTGTTATCTCATAGGATATAAATAATTAACCAATGCATTTTAGGTATATATATGACCCACCCAACTCATTATAAAATCATTCATTCATATTAGATAATATGGTGAATGATTCACCATATCATAACCCATAAAAAGATATGGGTTTCATAAACATACATTCAAAACACATAAAATGATGCGGGTTTCATTAACATGTAATTGTATCATAAAAATTTGAAAATGTAGGTATAATATTCATTTTATAAAAGAGTAAAAAGTGAAAAGATTTGGGTATCATAAAAATGTTTCATGTTGGATAAATATAGGTTTCATATAACTCCAGAAATGAAACAGGTTTCACAAACATTGTTCCATTATAAGATAAACCGTTCAGAGAATTAATATGAATGGAAAATTGAGATAATTTCTTATAAACACATGACAAACATCAATGTAAGTCATCGTACATAATAGATATTTTTCCGATATCTATTAAAACTCATTTTTTGATGAAAAAAACAATTCATCATTGAAAATATATGTTTATTAAATAAATTCATTCGAAAATTATTTTTTAAGATACACTGAATAAATTGAAACAATTAATGAAATAATTATGAAACCATTTTTCTTCAAAATATTATAAAATAATAATGAAAATTATTTTAAAAAAATTTTCCTTGTAAACATATAATACAATATTGGAATCATTTTGAAAAATTTTTCCCCATGAACATATATAAGAATCCAAAAATTATTTTGAAAACTGTATTCCATGAATAGATATAAATGAATCTTGAAATTTTTTTTGTAATTTAATTTCCTTGAAAATTTATAAAATAAGCTTCAAAAAATTTCAAAATCCATTTTCTATGAAAAAAATGATACATTATAAAGAAGTATTGAAAACATTTTGAAGTCCATTTTCCGTGTATACATATAATATAAGCATAAAAAAATCAAAAACTTTTTCTATGAAATCAAATAGAAAATTTATATTGAAATCATGATAATTATTTTAAACCTGTTTCATTTAAAATACTTTGAATCATTAAATGAAATTATTTTAAATGTTTTGAAATAAATATCGTTGAAAATACATTGAAAACATATATTGAAAGATTAAAAAAATTCAAAACCATTTCATTGAATATACCTTGAAAAAATATAATTAACTCTTTAAAGATTTTTTATTTTTTTTATAAAACATGGATATCATGAAAAAAAACATTCCCACAAAAGATATTGAGGTCAATTACAAGATTCATAAAATTGATTTACATACCATATTATGTACCAATTATTGGAAAAATGTAACCAATACTTTAATATTTAATTAATATAAATAGGATAATAATATTAATTTGTTGTTATGAGATATGGATTATAATATTTCTCAAATCAAAGCCTAATTATTAACAATATCTATATACTGTTATATTATAGCTATAAATCATTACCAATTTGGTAACAGTGAATCATAAATCAATGATAAAAATAAATTTAGAATAATTTTAATATATAATTATATTAATTATATTAATTATATATCAATTAAATTTTATTATATATACCTCATGTACAAATATAGCTTTATAACATGGCATGAGTCTCAAAGAGGAAAATTGATAAAAAATTATATTTTATTTTTGTTAACTTTTGAAACATAAACCAACCATGAATGAAATTTAATAAAATAGACTTGAAAATACACATAAATTATGGTATAATAATCATAGAATAAAAATAAGGGAATTATACATACATCATATAATAAATGCACTGTGAACATGGCTTCTGTCTCTCAGGAAATTAATGTAACGTGAGAAATGCATTGTTACAAGATTAATATATAGATTCATGATTACCATGAAAGAATTGAATCAATATAATTATTTTAATATCATTAAAAAATTAAAATAATGATAAATAATTTCATAAGTTAATATTTACACCACACAAATGAAGATAGTTGTGAATATGGCATGTTTCTTACAGAAATAAGTGGTGAGCTGAAATTCCCATACCTTAATTCTAGAATTTTTTCGTACTCATACAAACCAATTTTATAATAAAAATAAGCTTATTAATAATATATTAAAGAACCATATTCATAAATATAATACAATATATTGTATCATTATAATACAATATTACCTATTTATTTATAATTCCATGTTAAAGTTTCACTTTAGCTAATATCACCTTTGTTTTCCACATGTCTTAATTTTTTATATTTTTGTCCTAATACTTATATAATAACTTATATACTATAAAGAATTATATAAATTTCATGTACATTCATTATATATGTATTTATAATAATATATAAATGATTGAAATATGATATGTAATACACTGTTCATGGAGAAGGTAGGTCATACATATATTGAATGTTATTTCCAGTTAATTATCATATTGAATATAATGATGTAAATGAAATATATGTATGTCTATAATAATTAAATTATAGTTACTGTTTCATATATATCTTATAATTTTACTAAACCCTTTTATAGTACATTCAATGTAGATTGTGAATGAATGACATCTCTTTGAGGAGGCTATAATAGACACTTCTTGAAAATAAATTGTCATAGTTACAGAAAATAGAATTAATAATGGTATATTCTATATAAAATTTACAAAATAATAATGTAATTATTAATTTTACATATATCATATATTAATATTTTTCCGATCAGAATTCGATGCAATGAATGGTGGGGATGAAAAAAGAAACATCATTTTGTGAAGGGTGGTTCCTCATTCACAAGAATGATAAGTTAGATAACAATTTGATGAATGCATGTTTATGTTAAGGATGAAAAAATAAAATAATAAATATCAGTATATTTAAGATATTTAGTCGATTATTTATACATTAAATAAAAATAATTGAGTAATTAGATAGAAAATAATAGAAAGGATCTTGTGGAAGGGTGTTACCTCATATCTAAGTAACTCATTTTAATTTTCACAAAATGGATTCCTTGGTTATAAGTCATCCCAAATGGAGGCATCGTGGATTATGGGAGTTTTTTGTAATGTTAATTGGGATGATATTGGCCAAAAAAATTTATTGATATATAAAAATATAGTTAAGAGGAGGTGTCCTTTTATAAGGGAGGGGGACACACATGTAATTTTTAAAAAAGTGGTAGTTGGAACAAGGTTTTAACCAATCAAAAGACATAAAAAAACAAAAATAATAATAATTTAAGTATTTTGGATGAAATGTGTTGATAAAATGTGTTTGGGACAAATTTACAAGTCATTTAGTCCCTAAAATTTATACCCTTGTTAAAATTAATTTTACATTATTCAATATAACTAATTTAAATTACCATTACTAATAATTATTGTAAGAAATAATGTTGATATTTTTATAATATTAATATTATACTTTTCAAAACCATGTATGTACATTATTTGAAATTAAATTCATACAATTAGAAAAACTATGACTAATGATAATCTCATAGATGTGATGAGAAAGTATGTCTTAAATGTGAGAATGTTCAAATAGATCATAAATAATTTATATCTAAATTCAACATAAAATTATTCCAATGAAATAAATTGTATTAATAGATATATAATTTTTCAAATTTAAAATTAAATATAACTTAAAATATTATTTATCTAAATAAATTAATTAGACTCAAAAGTAGTTTTTATTTGAAATTCAGTATTTTTCAAGATTCATCAAAAAATGTGGGTTCACTAAAAAATCCCATGAAATTAACCCTAAGATAATATCGACATTCAGAATTAAAAATAGAATATTATTATATGATATTAATTTTATAAAATTTTATAAAATTAATTTTAATGTAGATCATAGATGGACTTGAAAAACAACTCTTTTGAGAAAAAATAATTTATGTACATATAAATATATTAATGAAAATTATAAGATTTGTCATCATTGTTTTTTATACATATAAAACCATTAAAAATAATTTTCAATTTTTTATTAATATTAAGTTTTTTTATTAATGTATATGTTATAACTATATCGTTTAATTAATTATAATAAAAAAATCTTGTTTTGTAGATTCTGAGAGTTGTGTGTAATAGAAACCAAGTCGGTATTGCATATAATTCAAGAGAAATCGGTGTTTAAGGTTGTGAAAACATATATTTGGGTATCTAATAATGAAATATTAAAATGGTGCAGTGTGAAAATAATTAATAACATGGTTCTTTCATAATATACAATCTATATTAAGTGCTTCATGAAATGATAAATATCAACAAGATTGAATTAACTAAAAAAATATTTCTCATAAACATGAGGTGTTACAGTTTTTCTCTATTCCACCATACCATTAATGTATTGATGGAAAATTATTTAATATACACATATCACAATTTACCGATCATGTTTAAAAATTTCTTATTGGATTTTGACAACCATTTTCTAGGAATTTACATATCATCACTCATATAATGAAACCTCCGGATTCTGTTTACCAAACCATCGTAATATGCCCCACCAACGGATCTCGATAAACTCAATCATGTATCTATTTTCACTCCAATATATTCCCAAAACCAATAGAAATTATATAATTTCCTAATGATTAATTTCAAAAGAATCATTTTCCCAGTAATTGTAAAATCATCATCTAATTGAAATACTTATGATTTATATTTGATGATATGAGAAAGAAATATAAAAAAATGTGATAATTCAATTAATGACATGTTCTTTTCAGAATCCCTAACATAAGATGAATAATTGAAACGATATTTACTTCCTGAAATTGAAAAATAAATATCTAATATATAATTTAAGTGAAATAAAATATCAATGGTATAATCCATAAATAATTATCGACAAATTTAATATAACTAAATTACTAAGTGTACATAACAATAAATAAGAATTAGAAAATTTAATTAACATAATTAAAATATCGACTTTTAATAATATATTGACTGTTGAAAAAGAATGAAACTCTTATGTTGATGTTGATGAGGTTCGAATTTTCTATCACCGATTAATTATCAATAGTGTTTCATTCATCACCAACAATGTCTTCTACCACGATCTCTCTCTATCATGGTTGTAGGGTTATGATGAAAACTCTGGTATTTCACTATGTCAATGTTTTTTAGAATTCTAATGTTTCATATGATACAACAGGAATAAATTTTTAATTTATTTTATTTTCCAACTATTCCACCTATGAATTCACTTTAACCAAACATATGTTGTGTGGAACATTTATGTCGTGCTCAGGGAAAGTCCAATATTCTGCTTTTTGTTGTGGTTACTATTTTCTAATCAATGACACATTTTTTGGATATATTAATTTATTACAAAATTTATACATGTTAATTTTATATTATGTATATTTTTTTTTAAATTTGAGTAATAGTGCTTTATGTGGGCTGTAATGTATCGTTAACTCTATATACAACCCGATAAGAATAATATGAAATATTTCAATTTATCAAACACAATAAATATAGATATGAAATATATTTTCTATTTGTTATTATAAAATGGGACAAATTAAAAATTTATAGGATGATAATATAATGAAATGGATGTGAGTGACTTCGAAATATCACATTAGGTAATTTTTTAATAACCCATGCAAGAATACATTACTATGCCTAGAGATAGTATAAGAAATTATACATAAAAACTAAAGACTCTACTTCTAAATAGTGATATAAAAGGGTTTATTCTTCGTATGGTGTATGCTCTGGTGTTTATTCACCCTTTATAAGGATGATTTAGGCTATCCATGGAGGATGGATCTCTTTTTGTTCCATTTTCCTTATCTTTTCAACACACATTAGTAGTATTAATTCTAATTTATTTTTATCTTATATAAAATTGATTAAAGGGTTAATTTTTAACTTTTTATTGACTCTTTCATATCATATATGTGATTAACATATCCTATGAAACCACCACCGAAGTAATTAATAATGATAACCCATTGTTCTCAATTATGTTACATTTTATTTAGAAGATGAAATATAGAGTGATGTGATAAACTTAATATTCCAAAAATTATTTTATGTCAAACATGTACTAAATAAATGAGATATAAGTGAATAATTTTATTTTAAATATATACCGAGACAATAACATAACCATTTAAAAATATTGAAAAAATTTAATTTAGTGAAAAAAGTAGACACAAATCCAGTTATAGAACGATGAAATAAATATGTTGATTCATATTTAACATAGATAGTCTACCCCATTCAGTTAGGGATTGGTAAAATTGATTTTTCCATTTTAAACATAGATTCTAGGATCTATCAATAATAATAATAATATAATGTATCATACATGAATCATGATATAGTGCATCAATATGCAATCAGGTGTGTGGGTATTGGTGATTTAGTGAATACCCTATAGGGTTTCCAAATATAACTTTCATGAAATACCACGAAATACTTTTCCCACTCATGTAATAAAATACATTGGAAATATTTCTTCACCATTTTGATATAATAACATAATAATAATATTATAATTGATTAACATATCAAAATAAGTAACATTATTGTTCTTGGAAAATTATATAATCAAAATTTTGTCACTAAAATCAACAAGCCCTTATAAATATAAAAAATTTCATATAAAGTTCATTCAAATTCATATAGGTATGTCATTTCCCTTTTTTTGAAATGATTTCGTTGGAACATGTTTTGGGGTTTTTTGGTTGTTTTTATAGAAATAAATTTGGATGAAAATGGGGCTATTAATAATTGGACAATGGTTAGGGGAACTATGTAGTTTGGAACATAAAACAGTCCAGCCAATAATGGTTTACTCGAATAAGATGCATGTTATTTCCAAAAAAATATATCCACCCCTCCAGACCATGAACTCATGAATATAGGTTTAATATATGGTGGGTACATAGTTAGTGTAGTGGTTTATAAAATCCATTCACCCCTCCAGACCATGAACTCTTGATATGTCCTAACCCTGTGTCCTCACTTGAAAATAGTGTACCATGTTTTTTTATTATCATGTTTCTTTATTAAAAAATACTTAATAACCTGAGATAAAATATAATAAACCCCTAATATCATAATTGGTGGACCTAGTCCTTCCACTATAGTCTCAAGTATTCTCTCATGAGATTATATTAAGATCTAATTCTGTATTGATGGGTCATCATATGCTATGTTGTATTTTTAACTAGTTTTCATTTCCTTCTACGATAAATTTTGGATATCATATCATCATGTATTGTATAATAGAAATGGGATTTTTGTTATGGATCTATGTTGTTTTACAGAGGATTTATGTTTTTATTGGGGATTTATGTTCATGAGTACCTGATGTATTCTTCTATAGTCATCGTTTCTTATGGAGAATGGTTATACCTCCATTATTGCGTAATGTGTTTCAAGAAAATTTGTTAATTATATGAATTTATTATTTTACCTTTTAATTTACATATTTTAATTTATTTATTTTATGTCATTAATGGTTTCAACTGATTTTTTGGGGTGTTAGGTGAATTTAAATAAGTTTTCTATTAATAATGTTTTAAGAACACCATTTGTTTGATTAAATTCATGAATGGTGGTTCCAATTTGAAAATGGGGTTTCAAACAGATAAAAAGATTTTAAAATGATTTAAAATTGTTTTATAAATGTTGTTTAAGGTTTTTATAATAATTGTTAAAACCTATGAACATTGGTAACATTGGGTGCATCAGAAATAGACATGTCAAATCGTACTAGGCATAAATCCACTTGATTTTTGTGATATCGATGGATTGTGTCAGGAAATTATATTGGATGGTATCAAAATGTTCCTATTTATGAATTCTTTTATGTCTATCATAGATTACTAAAGTATAGGTATTAATAGTATGCTCTTCTTCAATTAAATTTTTTACCTCATGATGGATTTTATTAAGGATTGTTACTTACATGATTTCTCAAAAGGTTATGTCACATGGCCTCACATGAAATATTATTTCATGGATATGTGTTGCCTTTATTACCTTATTCTTTTTAGATATTAATTCATATTTTATCACTTTTACATTTCATATTCAATGATTACTGAATATGAAATTAATTTTCTAAAACTAAAGTAAATGATTTAAAAATAGGCTTGGATTTATGAAAATGATTTGGAAACTAATTTTTTTAATATATAGAACTACCAAAATATTTTTACTACAAATTGCATAGAATCAGTTGTGGTATCATATTATTAATTTTTCCCACAACATACACATTCCAATGGCTAGTTTTAAATGTAATTTTTCTGGACCAATGCAATTGGAAGGGCATAAAATAGTATTTCAGCTTCGGTGTTTGTTATTGCCTTCATGACGGGATGATATACAGGTGATGGTTATTCACATGGATACTTATTGGTATTTTCTTTTCATACATTTTTGGTTTATCATTTTTTTTGTTAGGATGTATATTTAATGATATATATCTTTCATAATCATTGTACAATGGTTGTATGTCTTGTTTTTTTATGTTCAGGACTCAATTAAACAATATTTTTATTGTTATATGTATTGTTTTTTTCATGTAGTAAGACATTGATTTTGTTGTAATTTAAAAAAAATGAATCGGGATATTATTAAAATGTAATTGTTCATTTTATAGTGTAAAACATAATTTTTATAATCTATGATTAATTTAAATTTTTATTCTTTTATTGTTTTCATGTTAATTTATGATTTTGGCCCAATGATATATGAATATTCTCTATTTTCTTTGTAATTTTAAAATTCATAACATTCAATGACTTTGAGTATTGTGCTCTCAAATATGATACCGGATTTAATGAGGAATGAGCTATAAGATAATCCATCATTGGACCTTTGTATTATACGACGCTACATTCCATATAATTCAAAATTTAGGTCATGTTATTGATGGAAACCAATGATGAGTAGTGTGTCATGTGTTGGGATTTACTAAGTTGCATCCAACCACATTCAATAGTGATAAGTGTAAGGACCCGACCTTAAAATATTATATAATCATGAAATAAATTAATAATTCACATAGAGGATCTTTTTAGGTTTATAGTTTTAGAGAATTAGGTCATAACTGTTACATCTCAAAAGATTACAATGTAGACACTTCTACTAAGTTTCCATAAAATAAAAAAACTTAAAAAGAAACATGTCTACTTCCATGTTTTAGATAGCATGTCTTTCCTTGATCCCATCCTTGACCCTATTCATCTTTACGTAATGTGGAAAACATTTCAAAAACATGGGATGAGCATAAAAATCCCAGTAAAGGATACAAAAAAAAAGGAAAACTGTTAGTTTTTCAAAACAACAAGTAAACCATGAATACTTTATCAAAGTAATAATTTTTACCTTTCTGAAGTAGTAAATACTCTTCACTGAATAAAAGATCACTAATTATCCTTTGTAACTAAAATATTACCATAAACCTATATAAATAACACATAACATATAAAGGTAACTTGGGACATAAACATACTTAAATGGAATAACCATACGGCCGACTTCAACACATATCACTTCATGGAATAACCATATGGCCAACTTACATACCCAATGAATTAGAGGTTATAATGTAACCACCCATCTTGGTATTCATAGCACCACCCGTCATATGGTTTATCACATAACCACCCGTCAAATGTCTATGTACCATTATAAAATCATAACACATAAAACAATTATAAAGGAAAGACAAAATTTCCACATTTCAATCACAATATATCACTTAAATATATTGACATAACAAATCCATTATCAAAACCATTATCAATATCAAAATACATAAATGAGTAAATAGTATTTATTTACATTCAAATACATTTCTGATTGTTGAAGAAGGTAAAGATCATGTTATACTCGCGGCGGCGAAAAGGTCAGTGTCACCGCGTATGTTAAAAAGAATCATACTTTTTGTCATTTAGTAAAACACATCATATAGAAAAGATTAAATTTGAATAAAATTAAATGTCAAAGGGGTGTATACACCGTATAAAATAATGTTGTGTATAAAACAAAATATACTTCAATGAAAGGAGGTTGAGACGAAGTCCCGTTCAAATACGGTATCCTTAGATTAAGGATAAATCAATTATGTAATTATGTGTGACAAGTATAAATACACGCAATATAAGTGAATATTATGTGTAAAACAATCATAGGTCATTCACAGATATTCATATCATGACATGATCAAGAATTAGGGTTCTAACAAAATGAATTGAAATTGGGTTAAGAAGTTCCCTTACAAAAATTCGACAGCCTAACGACATCACATTAAAATTCAGAAAAAGAGTTGAGGAGAGAGAAAATGGTGTCTCATTACTTTTTTAAAAAATTTACATCAATAAGGATATATATGAACATATCCCAACATAATAATATGTAAATTAAAAGATATAATGAAAATGAGTCTTTTAAAAAGAGGAGGGTGAATGTTTCCCATACCAATTTGGTAACTTACAAAACATAAGCCACATGAAAGAAGTATCATAAAATGAAGATATAAATACTAATAAATTGAATTATATTATATAATCAATACACTAATGTGAAGTATATACACCACACATAAGGAAACAGTGGAAAATGTAGCATTATTTTCACGGGAATAAATGTGAAATGAAAAGTCCCTTACAAAAACTCGGCAGCCTAACGGCGCCACTTAAAACTTCAAAAAATGGATTGATGAGATAAAATTGGTTCTATCTTAATATGAAAATAAAATGTACATTAATATTAATATAAAATAACATCCCACAACATAATAAATATGAGATTAAAAGGAATGACATAAAAGAGAGTACTTAAAAAGAAAGAGAGAGGTAGGATCCCTTACCTCAAGTCCGACATGTCTTATTCGTTTCTTTATATTACTTAATAATAAACATTGGCCAATTTATAATTGGTAAGGACATACTTTAATGATTATTATTCATTTCATATCACATATTATAATGTTATAATTATTGGTTAATAATGTGAGTTCATATCAGATGATTTCTGTCGATGTTCGGTACATGAGCCAAAATTGAGCTTGGTGGAAAAATAATTCCATGTAGTTATAGGTACATCATCTCCATAATAGTACTAATGGTTTAAATAACATAAATATCCAGTATATATTTATTTTATTCTATTCCATAACATTTGGAAATAAAAAATGAAAATCACATTTCAAGAAGACGGTAGGCCGTACGTACACATGAACACTACTTTCATTTCATTGTCATATTAATGAAATTAAAACTAAAAGAGATAGATATAAATATATTATAATTAATTAATTATATCCATCATTTATATGTAATATATGACATATATATCCATTATATATATGTACTTTTAATAGTACATAACATTTGGAGATGATAAATGAAATGTACTGTTCCTAGAGACGGTAAGCCGTACGTACTCATGAACACTACTTTATTTTCAAATTCATACATTAATGGAATGAAAAAAATATAATGATACATAGGTATAGTACAATATAACATATAAAATCATTAAATCCATTCTTTATACATCCCACATATGATATTAACGATTCAAATCACTTTGAGGGGGCGGTAGTCCGCACTTCCTAAAATGAAATTATCACGTTTACACATTATGGAAACCATTATGATATGAAATAAATGTAAAATACAGAATCTTATATAGGAATTAAATATAATATATATCATAAATAAATATAGTTCCATTGTATTGGCCACCATGATAGGTGGTAGGAGAAGATAGAACAATCATCGTTTCGTGAGGCAGTAATTCTCCATCCACAGAAATAGTATGTTCTTTAACCATTAAATGGAGGTGTGTGTAAGTTTAGCTCGAATAATTATCATAATAACATTATATTATACTGAATAAACTGGTTTTGGTCACAAATTAATGGAATAAAAATATTTTAGGGGGTTGGGGAGGCAAAATAAAACAAATGAACATAAGAGAAGACATTACCTTTTAATCGGGTAATTCCTCTTAGGTTGACCAAAAGGGTTTCTTGAAGAACTTTCGTCCTAATGTAAGGCTTCTAGGATTACGAGAGTGATGTGGAGAGAAAAAATTATAATATTTTGGTTGAGAAAAAGGCTTGAGAGGTGTGGGTAAGGGGGTAGAGGTGGGGGGCTTTTAAAAGAGGGAGGAGGGGTATTCCTGGAAAGTCATGAAAAAAAAAACATTATTGTAAAATGATTTTCAGATATTAAAGGTCCCAAAATTATATATTTATAGGATAAGGTGATAAGGGTTCTAAATCACCCCATAGAATAGGTTGTGGAGATATGTATGTCTTAGATTTTACCTTATCTTCTCATTTTATTTAAATCGTTCATTAATGAGATAATCTCTACACCAACATGGTGTCACGAATAAATTTATTTATTTAATGTCAAAAAATTATAAAAAAATACTATGATGTAGGAAATCTTATTGTATTTGTAATTAATATTTATAGTCAAAAATATGACTTCAATAACCCCAAGTAAAAATTGTTTTAGTAAAACAATACATGTTTGTGAATTTTTTATTTTAACTTTAAATAAAAAGATATTAATGTCATTTTCTTACCCAAGTGGCTCCATGGGGTCCCCAAGTTGACCCATGTATTGTATTGGTCTTAAATGACACATTCAATAAGGGTAGGATGTGTTTCAAGGTAATTTCATGTTATTATAACATCATTTTAACCTAAAATTACACTAATTACCTTTAATCGTGATTAATAAAACATAAATGTTTCTATTCACCAAAAAATTATTTTAATCCCATTAAACCATATTTTACATAATAATGACAAAAATGTATGTCGTATTTTTTAAAATCAAATCACATTAGTGGTAAAGTTTCATTTAAATGAAAAATCAGTTTTTTAACTACCACTTAGTGGTTTCACTATTCATCAAAATATGATGTTTTTTAGAAAAATAAAAAATTATCCATAAGATATATTTGATATTCTGAATTCAAAAATGATTCCTATTTTAAAAAATTCAAAACATATAAGTTTCATTAATTAATTTAACAATTAATTCCAATTTTCAAAACAAATAGCTTGTTTTTAAGAAACAATATCTATTAAAAGATTGATAATTGTCTGTGTCCAATTTCAAAGTGAAATTAATTCAAATGACCACCATTGGATTAAATGGTAAAGTATATTTTAATTAAAATTTAACCAAATTAAAAATAAAACTTATCCATATAAATAAATTAGATTAAAAAGAGGTTTTGAATTAAAATACAACATTTTCACTAAAAATGAACTTTATATGAAAAAATAACAAAAATTTACACAATGTAAATTTTGATTTCCAAATTCTAAAAAAGGAATTTATTTTGTCAAATATAACATATAAAATTGTCAAAAGAATATATAAAAAGTGTTCTCCATCAAAAGGCGGTTAATCATCCTTTTAAAGAATATTAGAAGATTTATGATTAAAATTGGATTCATTTGTGTTTTAAGCCTCTAAAATTTATTGGATAAAGGTAAAAATATTTGACAAACATATATAATCATTTTCTATTTAGTTCTATTCATTCCTTCCATTACAATGGCTATGCATTGACTACCATTTAAAATAATATTATTTTATTATTGGTCTGCAATATAATATTTCAATGAAACTCGTTGTTGCGTGTTGGGTACGCCATCGAACATAGCATCCCCTTTAAAGTAATATTGATATTTTATTCAAAAATATTAATAAATATGAAACTTTCATATCCTTTATTTACCTGGGATGTTACATCCTTCCCCCTTTTTGGGAATTGTGTCCTTGCAATTTTAAAATGGGGCTCGGAAACATCATTTAAAATCCCACATCGAACAAGAGTCAGTAAAAATATCAATTTAAAATAAAGAAAGATAAGTACAATGGTCACCCGAGTTAACCCATACTAGGATTCCATGTAAGAAAACATGGACATGGAAGAGAAAACAATGGGTCAGGTTCTGATGGAGAGTGATGGAAAAAATTATTAGGAGAAAGTTAACCACATGAAATTCACAAACTTGTGATGGGTTAAACGGTATTTGATTCCTCAGTAGGAAAAGATAAAAGAGAAGATTTTATTTTTAAGTTACTATTCATTGAGTAATTTATTTATGAGATTAACTAAATGAAAAAGAAACATAATTACTTGTCATGTTGACTTTCAACTTTTACTATATTTCTTACAAAAACTCATATTTTCTCTAAAAGACGAGTATTTAGGAAGACGTGTTCACATTAAGAGTACCATAATCATCTTCTTGAAAATCAGCTAATCCAAAAAAGAGAACTATATATTTCCCATGTATTTAGGCCTTAATCAAAACCAAAACCAAAAATAGTTAGTATAAGATCAGATAATTCCCAAAAAGGATAATCAATTATAAAAAGAAATACTACTCTTAATCTCTAAAATTTGTTAAACAATACCCAATGCTCATAAAAGACCATTCAATAAACATCTATCCATACATTTATTCAATGTAATCAAAACTAATATTGAAACACAATTCTCTGAAGAATTTAATCACATAGTATTCCATGATATACCTTAACATTTATCTCCAATCATCAGTTACTCTTAATGTCTCATAATGAAAAGTAATTAACCTAATCACATATCCTCCATGATAGGTTAATAATTCCCATAGATAACCCAAAATAAACCTATTCTTGATTCATAAGATCATTGAACTAAAAAGAATTAGTCAAACTAACTAGGTACTTCACGTAGTCCAGTGGTAGGCGATAAATACTTGTCGCACTTTGGTTGTGGATTCGATTCCCGCAACATCGTCCAACGCGATAGGTTGTCACACGGTATATGTGTTGTCGATTTTCCAAAACTATATAATTCTTATAAAAATACCCAAAAAGAAATAAAATATTCAAAAATAACCATAACATAATTTCACCTCAAGTTTATCTCATGTCATTCATATTCAATCATAACATATAGTAACCCATAATTACCTCAAAAGTAAGGATCATATAAACCATAATTATTACCTTTATAATTATTACATGAACTACCACATCAATTTGGTACTCTCGTACATGATGCATTAGAGAAATAACCAAGGTTCAAGTGGTTGATCATGAATTCTGATAGTTGTTTTAGAATAACATCGAGGTTTCTCATTGAATCCCCCATTTCATCCAGTCTCTTAATCAGAGAACCACTACAGTTTCATTCAAACCCATTGTCACTTTGGTTCCTGCTAGATCCATCCATTTACTAAAACCAAAAAGGTCAGTGTGAGTATATCAACAAAATCATCACATACTAAAGAGGAAGATAAACACTAATATATCATTATCCAAGTTATCTCAAACTCATTCCAACTTTCATAAATAACAATAACTCCATCTAATATACTACCCAAAACTTGTCACGTATGTTAAAACAACACTCTAACCTCTAAAAGTATCTAAACCAACCTATGATACCAACTGTAAGGAACTGGCATTAAAACATTACATAATCCTGAATTAAATGAATAATTTACATAGATTATCTTTTCAGGTTTAGAGTTTTCGATAATTAGGTCATAACTATTACATCTCAAAATATTACAATTTAGACTCTTCTAGTAAGTTTCCATAAAATAAAAACAGTTAAAAAGAAACATGTCTAGTTCCATGTTTTAGAGAGAATGTCTTTCCATGATCCCATCATTGACCCTATTAATCATTATGTCTGGTGGAAAACATTTCAACAACATGGGATGATCATAAAAAGCCAAGTAAAGGATACACAAAAAAGGAAAATTTTTAGTTTTTCAAAACAACAAGTAAACCATGAATACATTATCAATGTAATAATTTTTACCTCTATGAAGTAGTAAATACTATTCACTGAATAAAAGATCACTACTTATCCTTTATAACCAAAAGATTACCATAATCCCATATAAATAACACATAACATATAAAGGTAACATGGGACATAAACATGCTTAAATAGAATAACCATACGGTTGACTTCCACACATATCACTACATGGAATAGCCATACGGCCGACTTCCATACCCAATTCATTGGATTTTATAACGTAACCACCCATACTAGTATTCATAGCATCACCCATCATATGGTTTATCATGTAACCACCCATAAAATGTCCAATTACCATTATAAAATCATAACACATAAAACAATTATAAAGGAAAGAAAAAATTTCCACATTTCAATCACTATATATCACTTAAATATATTGACATAAAAAATCCATTATGAAAACCATTTTCATTACCAAAATACATAAAAGAGTACATGGTATTTATTTACTTTTAAAAACATTACGTCTTGTTGAAGAATGGAAAGATCATGTAATACTCACCGTGTGGGAAAGGTCGTTGACACCACGTATATTAAAAAAGAAACATACCTTTTGTCATTTAGTAAAACACTTCGTATAGAAAATATTCCTTTTGAATAAATGTAATAGTCAACGGGGATTATACACCATATAAAAGAATGTTGTGTATAAAACAAAATATAACTCAATGAAAGGAGGTTGAGACGATGTCCTGTTCAAAGACAGTAACCTTAGATTACGGATAAATCAATTATGTAATTATGTGTAAAAAATATAAGTACACCCAACATAAGTGGATATTAAGTGTAAAAAAATAAGATGCCATTTAGAAATATTAATATCATGACATGATCAAGAATTATAGTTTTAACCCAATGAATTGAAATTGGGTTAAGAAATTCCCATACAAAAATTCGATAGCCTAACTGCATCACATTAAAATTCAGAAAAATAGTTGATGAGAGTGAAAATGGTATGTCATCACTTGTAAAAATAATTTACATCAATAAGGATATATAAGAACATATCCCAACATAATAATATATAAATTAAAAGATATAACAAAAAAGGAGTCTTTAAAAAAGAGGAGGGTGAAAGGTTCCCTTACCGATTTGGTAACTTACAAAACATAAGACACATTAAAGAAGGAACATAAAATTAATATGTAAACACCCATAAATTGAATTATATTACATAATTAATACCCTCATGGGCAGTATATACACCACACAAAATTAAATAGTGGAAAATTTAGGATGATTTTCATGGGAATAAACGTGAGATGAAAATCAATTACGAAAACTCGGCATCCTAACAGCGCCACATAAAACATCTAAAAATGGCTTGATGAGATCAAATAGAGTATATAATCATATGAAAATAAAATTTAATGTAATAGGAATATAAATTAACATCCCCCAACATAATAATGATGAGTTTAAAAGTAATTACATAAAAGAGAGTACTTAAAAAGAATGAGAGAGGTAGGATCCCTTACCTCATGTCTGACTTTTCTTGTACGTTTCTTTATATTAATGAATAATAAACTTTGGCCAATTTATAATTGTTAAGGAAATAATTTAAATATTTTTATTCAGTTCATATAACATATTATAATTTTATAATTATTGGTTAATACTGTGAGTTCATATCTGATGTTTTTTGTCGATGTTCTGTACATGAGTCAAAATTGAACTTGTTGGAAAAGAATTTTCCATGTAGTTATATGTAAATCATCTCCAAAATAGTATTAATGATTTAAATATCATATATATACATTATATATTTATTCTATACTATTCCATAACATTTGGAGATAAAAAATGAAAAGCATCGTTCATGGAGACGGTAGGACGTATGTACGCATGAACACTACTTTCATTTCTTTGTCTTATTAATGAAATTAAAAATAAATGAGAGATATATATATTATTATTATTCCATAATAATATCCATCCTTTAGATGTAATATATGCCATACATATCCACTATATATATATTTACATTTAATAGTACATAACATTTGGAGAGAAGAAATGAAATGTACCGTTCATGGAGACGGTAAGTCGTACGTACGAATGAACGGTACTTTCATTTCAAATTCATAAATTAATGGAATTAAAAACAATGATACATAGATATAGTATAATATAACATATAACATCATTAAATACATACTTTATATATCCCACATATGGTATTAACGATTCTGATCACTTTGAGGGGGCAGTAGTCCGCACTTCCTAAAATGAAATTTACGCTTTTATCCATTATGGAAACCATAATGGTTTGGAATAAATGTAAAATACCTAATATTGGAGAGAAATTAAATATAATATATATCATTAATAAATATAGTGTCATCATAAGGGATACTATGATAGTTGTTTGGAGAAGATAGAACATTCATCGTTTCGTGAGGTAGTAATTCACCATCCAAGGAAACAGTGTGTTATTTAACCATTATACGGAGGTGTGTATATGTGTATCTCTAATACTTATCATAAAAACATCCTATTGTATTGAATATATTGGCTTTGTTACAAAATAATGGAATAAAAATAGTTTAGGGGGTTGGAGAGGCAAAATAAAACAAATGAACATAAGAGAAGACATTACCGTTAAATCGGGTAACTCCTCTTGGTTTGAACCAAAAGGGTTTCTTGAAGATATTTCTACCTAAGTTATGGCTTATAGGATTAATAGTGGTATTTTGAGAGAGAAAATGATCATTGTTTGGTCGATCCAAAGGCTTGAGAGGTGTGGGTAAGGGGGTAGAGGTGGGGGCCTTTTAAAAGAGGGAGGAGGGGTATTCTTGGAAATTCATGAAAATATACATTATTATAAAATTATTTTCAGATATTAAAGTTCCCACAATAATATGTTTCGAGGATATGGTGATAATGGTTCTATATCAACCAATCAAATAGGTTGTGGATAAGTTTAAGTCTTATATGTTACCTTATCTTTTCATTTTATTTAAACCGTTCATTAATGAGATAATCGCTGCATCATCATGGTGTCACAAATAATTTATTTATTTAATGTCCAAAAATTATAAAAAATATACTATGATGTTGGAAATATTCTTATAGTTCTAATTAATATCTATAGTCAAAAATATGACTTGTATAACCACATGTAATAATTGTTTCAGTAAAATAATACATGTTTGTGACATTTTTATTTTAACTTTAAATAAAAAGTTATTAATGTCATTTCCTACCCAAGTGGCTCCATGGGGTCCCCAAGATGACCCATGGATTTTTGTGGTCTTCCATGACACATCCAATAATGGTAGTACACGTGTCAATGTAATTTCATATTATTATAACATTATTTTAACTTAAATTACACTAATTACCTTTAATCACGATTAATAAAACTTAAAAGTTACTATTCACCAAAAAATTATTTTAATCCCATTGAACCAAATTTTACTTCCTAATGATAACCATGTATGTCGAATTTTTGATAATCAAATAACAGAAGTCTTAATGTTCCATTTAAAAAAAATCAGTTTTTTAACTACCACTTAATGGTTTCACTATTCATCAAAAATTGAAGTTTTTCAGAAAAATACCAAAAATTCACCCTAAGAAATAATTGATATTTCGAATTCAAAAATTATTTCTATTTTAAAAAATTCCAAACTTTTAAGTTTCATTAATTAATTTAATAATTAATTCCCGTTTTCAAAACAAATAGCGTGTTTTTAAGAAAAAATATCTATTAAAATATTGTTACTTGTTTATGTCCAATTTCAAAGTGGAATTAATTGAAATGACCAGCATTGGATGAAATGGTAAAAATATATTTTAATTACAAATTAAAAAAATTAAAAAATATAATATATCCATATAAATAAATTAGATTAAAAGGAGGTTTTGAATTAAAATACACCATTTTCATTAAAAATAAACTTTATAGGAAATAATAAAAAAAATTACACAAAGTAAATTTTGAAATCCAGATTCTAAAGAAGGATTTTAGTTTGTCAAATATAACATATAAAACTGTCAAATGTATATTTAAAATGGGTTCTCTATCAAAATGTTGTTAATCGACCTTTTAAAGAATATTAGAATATATATGATTAAAATTGCATTCTTTTTCGTTTTAAACCTCTAACATTTTTTGGATAAAAGTAAAAATATTTGACAAACATATATAATAATTTTTTATTTAGTTCTGTTAATTCTTACCGTTACATTAGCTAGACATTAACTACCATTTAAGATAATATTATTATATTATTAGTGTGGAACATAAGATTTCAAAGAGACTCATTGTTGCATGTTGGGTACGCCATCGAACATAGAATCTCCTTTAAAGTAATATTGATATTTTATTCACAAATATTACTAAATATGAAACTTTCATATCCTTTATTTACCTGGGATGTTACAATAAACGACCAAAAAAAATTGGGTAGGGGCTTGATTCGATTGAGAGGATATTCAACACCATGAAGTCTCCTTGGGACACTAATGAGAAGTTTTCTATATTTATGATATAATGGATAAAAAAGAGATTTTGGGACTCCATTGTGAAATACAAGTTGCACGAATACATTTTAATTAATTCACTAATGATAATCATCAACCTGAAGGTTTTCCCTATGATGTTCTGTTCTGCAAATACCTATGATATTTTTCCATTGTATCAATGAATCATGACATTTTAGAGTATTCCACACATTTCTCTAAGTTGGAACATCTGGAACTGTAGCTTGTAAATTAAGATTACATAAAGGATTGAATATTTGAATAAGGATTGATGTAGTAAATTCACTATTTATTTATTCTACTATTTCTTATGATAGTTGTCGAGGTGGAAAAAAATTAAAATTTGGATAAGGAAGACATTACTATAAAGACTTGTTTAGATGGGGATTTAGTTGGTGTGGTTGTAAGCCACGTCTTCATTAAGTCCCCAACAATAAACATTAGATAATATTGAGATAATTAAATTATTTACATTCATTGACATCAAGGATAATTTATGTTTTGGTGTTTTATAAAATTATTCTATTAACATTACATTACATCTCAAATATTACAATGTTGACACTTCTACTCTATCCAATTTTTATCATAATTATAAATCTCCTTAAATAAAAAATTATTATTATTTTCTTGTTAAAAATATTCTTAAATTATTCCCTTTTCATACTCATCCTTATTTATTATGAAAAAATTTAAAAAAACATGGGATGACCATAAAATGATCAGTAATGGATATGAAAGAAAGAAAGAATATATTAGTCCATGAATACATACAAATCCCTGAATTCATAATTTTCACTCAAAAAATATAATCTATTTAAAATAAATAAATAAATAGAAAGATTTGTGAATAAATCATAGAAACATTAAAACATAATGTCATGTTGTGGAATCCATAACATACTTACATTGTAGATTTCACAGTTACATAGGGAGTAACATTCTTTGTTACTTTTGGAATGCCCATCCCAGTATATTACCTTAAACTCATTGGAGAAACATTAATGTTTACCTCAGTCACATTACCCAATTCATTGGAGAGCTATCTCGGGCTCACTCACCATTGTATTATCAAGGAACCACTAATATACTTAAAGAATACGAATAACCATTACATAATAATCGCACATAAAACAAGTCAAAAGGAAATATAACATTTACACATTGAAATCACAATATATAATTTTAAGATATTGAATTAATAAATTATTTTTAAATACCATATTGAATTAAAAACATTTAAATAATTAATATTATATTTATTTCACTTTTAAATACATTACGGCTTGTTAAGGAAGAAAAATATCAAATAATGCTAGCAGCGACCTAAAGGTCATTGTCGCTACATACGTTAAAAATAAACATTATTTATGTTGTTTATAAAATGATTTATATAAAAATATTACATATTAATATAATTGAATTAAATTGTTATAAAATTATTTTAATTATACACCATATAAAATCTTCTCATGTATAAACAAAAATATTCCTCAATGAAAGGATATTGAGACAAAATCCCTTACCATCAGTCTGACGTGTGTAGTTAGTTATTTATATTCTTGAATAATAAACATAGGTCAATTTAGACTTTATAAAAACATTTTAAACTTTATTATTCCTTTTATATCACTTTTTTACCACATTATAAATATTACATAATTCTTTAATTTCATATATGTTGTTTTATCGATATCCGTTACTTGCGTCAAAAAATGAACATATTTTGATGTAAATTGTTAATGTAGTCAAAATAAAATCATCACCAAGAATATTATTCAAGATTTAAATACCATATATATCTACTATATATTTATTTATAATAGTTTATAACATTTTTAGTTAATTAATGAAATACACCATTCATGAAGAATGTAGGTTATACATATGCATGAACAGTACATTAATTAATTTTTCATATTAAATAAATGAAAAAAATGATACATAGATATATTATAATTACTGTATCATATAAAATTTTATATATGTTACAAATTTTAATTAACTTCATCTTCTATATGTCCCATCTATGGCCTGAATGAGTCGAATCTTTTTGTGGGGGTGACAGTCCGCAATTCTGCAAGTTAAATTATCGTATGTACACATTATGAAAACAATATAGGTATGCTCTAAAAAAATAATGAATCTTAGAGACAATATATATATATAATTTATATCATATATAAATACATTTCCTTTATAAAGGAAATCCTGGGAGGTGATAGGATAAAATTGACCAATCATCGTTTTTGAGGAAGAATTTTTCTATAAATAGATACATTAAGTTTGAATCCATTTGATGGATGTGTTTTTAAGTTTGGTTCATGTTATTCTTATAAAAAAATACAATTATATTTAGGATAGTTTTTATTGTAATCAATGAATAATAAGAGCATATGGTGTTAAGAGGGAAAATAAAGGAATGGAACTTGATAGAAGACGTTACCTCTAAATCGAGTAACATATATTGATTTGAGCCAAAATGATTTATTGAATTGAATTCTACCCAAGGTAATTATTCTATTAGTAAAGGAAAGATTTTGGGAGAATATGTAATCTTATTTTGGATGATCCAAGGGAATATAGATATTCGACTAAGTGGGTAGAGGTGGTGGCATTTTATTAGAGAGAGGAGGGGCAATTTGGGTATGTCTTGAAATATTGATTTATTATAAATTCATTATATATTTAAATAAGTGTAAAACTCATTAATTATAAATATAATATGATTTTGGGTCTACATATTTTCAACCAATTGGTTTTAGAATAGTTTTTTTACTAAATGATACATATCTTCAAGCTTTAACCCTTTGTTAATAACATTATCTCTTACCTAGTGTTCAAGATTTTTCATAATATATCATTTAAATAGTTATTATAAAATTCAAAGAGACCCAAAAGTGGATAATAAATTAAATTTTTGACAATATATAATTACTTTTTAAAAATATTATATTTTTAGAAATATTATTTTATTTAATAAAATAGTGGTGTTTTTAAATTATCAATTATGTTAATTTTGACACCATTAAGTAATTGATTTTTGATAAAGTCATAAAAACATTATTCATTCCAAAAAATGTTCTAAAGTTAATATAATATGTCAATATCATCTAAAAAATGTTTACACAATAAAAATATTAAACTGATGATTATTTTAATATTTATAATATCAATAATTTGAATCCTTTATAGATGTAGAAATACCCTTATCATCATTGTGTCATATATATTGAATGTCAATAAATTATAAATAAAATATCATGATGTAGGAAAATATATTCTTTCTAATGACATTTTATAGTCAATTATATTAGTTATATAACCCCATATAAATATTTTTTAATTAATATATATATGATTATGTTATATTTAACTTTTCATTAATTTAGAAATCATAAAATGCCAATTTCACACCCAATTGTCTCCCAAATGAAAAAAGTCCATCATAAGGATTTTAATGATAGGAAATATGCTATAAAATATGACTATGAGTCATTTTAGTTTATTTTTAGAATATTATAATTTTATTTTGTACTCTTATATAAATGATTTATCATTTAAACATGGTAAATAAAAATATTTACAGAAGTTACTATTCATAATGTCCAAAAATAAAAGGTACCTATTTTCAAAATTTGAAACTTATAAATAAAAATATAGAATCCTTTTTTCCAAATTCAAATGATAGAAATTTATTAATATATTTAAAATTAATTTCCATTGTCAAAACTAGAAATTGTGCTTTATGCAATAAAAACTACCAAAACATTAACATGTGTTTTTGTACCATTTCAATGTAAATATTTTTCACAATACCGAATATTAATTAATTCATAAAAATAATAATACAATTACTATTTAAAATAAATTATAATGACAATATTAGTACAAAAATAAATAATATGAAAAGGTAGTTTCGAATTAAAATGCAGTATTTTTTTACTATTCATTAAAATATGAATATTCTAAGAAAAATACAAAAATTTCATTTGAGAGAAATTTTGATGTCCCAAATTTAAAGAAGATTTTTATTTTATAAAATAAGAAATATAAAATAGAAAAAATTATTTAAATATTTTTCTCCATCAAAATGGTCTAAAACAACCATTTAAAAATAATAGTGTATTTATTGTATAAAATTTGATTCATTCTAATATTAAGCCGAAAAAATTTGTTGGATAAATGTAAATTTTTTTAATAAATATCTAAAATCATAATATAATTAATTCTGTTCATTCTTGCCAATACAATGACTAGGCGTTAAATACCATTTAAAATAATAATAATAATATATTATATTTCTTTTTGACTCAATGTTTTATGGAGTGTATGATTTCATAAAACCTGTTGTTTTGTGTTGAGTACGCTATTGAAAAAAGTGGCCGTTTATGGTAAAATAAATATTCTCTTCCTGAATATTTATTGATATAAAAAAGTATTATTTTTTAAATACCTTGGATCCTACATCATTACCCCCTTTTGGAAATTCGGTCCCCACAATTTAATTTACGTATCAATTAATTGTGGGTATTTATCCCACATTGAATTTTCATTATCCCACGTTGCCTCTTCAACCATATAGTTTTTCCAAAAAACCTTCACTTGATTAATTTTCTTATTCTGCAACACTAGCTCCTAATAAGAAGTAATCTGGACAGGTTGTTCCTCATAAGAATGATTCCATTCAAACTGAACTACCTCTGTAATCAAATCATTAGGTGGATCTAGAATATAATTCCTAAAAATTGAAATAATAAAAACATTATGTACTAGGGATAAACATAGATGTATTTTCATAGTGTATATAGTAAACTGATCCAATGTTCTCTAGGTTTTCATAGGGTCCAATGATCCTTAGAATCAACATTCTCTTATTACCTAAAAAATTATCACATTTCCATGGTGAAAAAATGAGAAATATGTGATAGTATACCTCTAAAAGAGAACCTTACATTGGTTATCTGCATTTAATTTTTTACCTATTCTGAGTAGTCTTCATGTTCTTTTGAGTCAACTAAACTTTTTCTTACAACTCTTATACCTATTCTAGTCCCATCAAAATCCTTTCAGCAAATTCATCTCAAAAATCTAGTGTTCAACACTTCTTTCCATTTAATGCTTCAAATAAGAGCATATGTATACTAGAATGAATATTTTTACTATAAAAAAACTCAACCAAATAAATATGTTGGTCCCAACATCCCTTGTAATCCATTGATCAAGCACATATCATATATTCCAATCTATAAATTGTTCATTCTGACTTCCCATATGATTATGGATGAAAATATATTGTAAAATTTATTTCATTAACCGAAGACATCTGAAGGCTCTTCGAAGTGTTAGAAGTGAACCTGAGATCATGATCAGATACAATGGAGGGGGGAACTCCCTGTAACCTGACAATATCATTAATACACAATAATGAATGTAAAACTAGAAATAGGTTATCTTGAATATAAATAAAATGATAATATTTAGTCAAAAAACCAATAGTAACCCAAATTTCATTCTTACCGTGAGAGGTATTTGGTAACCCAACTATGAAATCCAAAGAAACAATTTCTCATTTTCAATATGGTACTAAAAAAGGATGAAGCATCCCATTCAGTAAATGCATTTTTAGTTTAACCTATTGATAAATCAAAAATATCATAGAAATGTTAGCAATATCTCATTTCATTCCATAAAACCATTAATACTCTCGATGATCACTATACATCTTAGTATTTCAAGGTTGAACTGAAAAAAAATGAAATATGCGAATCACATAACAACTCTTTATTGAGATGTGAATCACAAGGCACATATAATCTATTTTTGAAACTTAGAAACATTTTCTTTATCAATGTTAAATTTAGGTAACATACCATTATGAACCAGTGATACATTTTTATGTACCTCACTATATTCTTTATTCTCTTACTTCATTCTGTCGGAGAGATGTTATTTCACAATCACAGGAAGAAATAGAGGAATTGCTTACACAAACAACTTCCAATCCAAAATTCATCAAATCAAAATCCAAAGGATCTCATTCCCAATATTACTTGGTTATATAGCATTATCCATTTGACTAAAAGGATTAGCCACATTATTTTTCATACCTAGATGGTATTGAATTATGAAATAATATTCCTTGATTTATTTCACCAATCTTATCTGTATCATATATAATCTTTTAGGAGTGAATATACACATAATATTATTTTATTAGTATATATTTCCGGCATTACACCATAAAAATGATGCCTCCATATTTTTAAATCATATAAAGAAACAACTACTTCCAAATCACGTATAGGATAATTTAACTATTCAGTTTTCAACTACCATTAAGCATAAGAAATTACCTTATCATTTTGCATTTGGACACATCCATGTCTATTATTCTACGAAACACTATTGATAAAAATTCACTATTTCTAGAAGGTGGTCCCAAAATTAGTGCATTCACAATTCTACTATTTAATTCCAGAAAACATTCATCACATCCTTATATTTAGATGAAATTAACACCTTTTTAGGTTATCATAGTCAGTGGTCTAGATAAAAATGAAAAAGTTTCAACAAACCTCTAGTAATAACATCAAATTCCATGAAAAATAGGAATCTAAATTATATTTATGGGTCTTGGATTTTATAGAAAATCAATATATTAATCATGATAAATAATTATTCCATCTTTAGAAACAATTATTCCAATCATTTTTTGAATTAATCATACAGTTTCATTTCAAGTACAGTTTGCATGAAAACCCTTAAATGATTTTTATGATCATATTTACATTTAGAATATTCAAAAATATCATCAATAATCACAAAAACAATAATATCCAAGAACTCATGGAAAATTATATTTATAAGATCCATAAATACATCAAGTACATTGGTTACCCCAAAATCTATAACTATAAACTCATAATGTTCATATCTTGTATGAATTGTATTGTTTAGAATGTATACTTCTGTTACATTCAACTTATGGTACCCCATACTCGTGACAATCATCAAAAAATACTTAACTCTCTATAGATGATCAAACAAATCATCGACACTGGGAAAAAGATACATTTTAATAATAGTGATTTTGTTCAAGATTCTATAATCCATGAAATGAATCATTGAACCAGATTTTTATTTTTTACCAAGAGAAGATAACCTCATTGTTTTGTTCTAGGTCGAATGAAAACATTATATAAGAACTCCTTCAAATGTTTCTTTGACTCTGGAATTTTAATTTGAGCCATTCCATAAGGGGTTATGAAATTTCCATGGCATCAGAATCTAAGTCAAGAGTATATTCATCTTCCTGATAAGGTATTATACTAGGATGCTCATCAAAAAAACATCATGATAATAATTGATCATTGGAACATCGTTATTATAAAATTTCCATTATTATCAAAACTATAGGAAATGTAACATTTATTAACAAATTTTACAAGATTATCAATTTCCTATATATGATATAAAAAGTTATGGATCATTCTTGCACACAAACTGATTTTTTTTCTAAAAAGACACCTCTTTAGCTCTATAGTAAATCATCTCATGGTCATTGGAAATCATATCCATACCCAAAATATCATCAAAGTCTACTGGAAGAAAAATAATAATGTTTGCAGCCAGATACTATTGACACATAATGATAGGAATGTTTATATAATTTCATTTTGACTCAAAATTCTTCGAGGTGTTTCAACCAGATGTTCCAGATTTATAAGATGATATGGAATTCCCAATTCACTATAAAATATCATAGAAATTAATGTATGGTTAGAAAATGAATAAAATAACACACTGGTATATTCTGTATAAACAAAAAATTTACTTGATACGACATCATTTGATGGCCCAAAATCTTCTGAAGTAGTTGCAAAGGACATAAACATCTATTTATTATTGTACTCGGGATGCCTTCAATCATTTGAGTTCTTCATCAAAAAATAATTTTTATAATAACACATTTTATTTCACATAAAACATTTAATTGACTATAAGTCAAATTTTGTCTTACTACTACCCTAATATTTTTCAGTCCAATTACGAGCCTTATGTCTAATTTTACCACATCATAATCACTTACAAGAATTAATAATATATTCCCAAGTGTACCTTTTACCAGAATTTTCAGAGGATGTAAACATAATTTTATTACAATCAGACTGTTTTAAATAACTCTACCCTTTATTATTCCTCTTCGACCTCTTATTCTGTTGTTTTTCAAAGAACACATGATAATGATCAATCTCTATTTTCACCTTCTCAGTACATCGAATTTTTTTTCCATAACATTTAAACTAACGAGATTCTAATTCCTTTAGATTATTTTGATTTAATCCTAAGAAAATATTATTTATTTTAATATATTGATCTTGAATGAAAATTTGATTATTCATTTCAAGTAGAGTGAATTTTGATTTTTTAGCATCCATTGACTCATCCTCTTGCATCATGTCCATGAATTTTTTTTCATCGTACGTATAACTACCTTAGGAAAATATTTATCAAGGAACATATCTTCTAATTGATCCTAATCAAAAGAATAAATCTCCTCATACTCCCTGATAATATTTTCCATCGACCACCATCGATCGACTTCAGATTCAAAATATTAAACAACAATATTAACCTTTTGATGATCAGAACAAGCCATGATTTTGAAGATATTTTCTAGTGCTTGAATCCATACAACATCGAGAACAGGTTCAAAAGAACATCTGAATTATAGGGGATGTTGCCTCAAAAAATACTCTACTAAAGACATGATCATTTGTGTTTGATCTGGCATATCTGGTGTATGGTTACCATATCCACTTATAGCTGGAGTCAACTGTGTCTTCACTATAAAAAACTGTTCATTCCTAATTATGACCATCTCAGGTTACTGATTTGTATGGATGTTCTCTTACTTATGTTTTCCTATCATAACTGCCAACTTTCTTTTTTAGAGAACCATTATGAACACTGAAATATCTTAGATGAAGCAACATGGTAATAATCAAATTCTATATCATTTGAATCATAATGTAAATTAATAATACATTATGGATATTCATTTTACAATATCGTAACTTTTAATGTTTTATAAACCAACATTTGATAACATGTATATGGCCCCATCCATAAACAATTCACAATCCTTAGATTAGTCAACAATTGATATAAATTCCCTATGAAGATCTTTGCAGGTTTAGATTTTTAGATAATTAGTCCACAACTATTTCATTACATCTCAAATATTACATTGTATAAAATTCTATTCCATCCATATATTTCTCAATAATATAACTCCATAAATAATACAAGATTAATTTTCAAGATAAAAATATTCTTGGGTTCATTCTTTCTCTTACCGATTGTTTTACCTTGTGAAAAACATTTAAAAACATTGGATGAGAATTTAATTCTCAGTAAGGGGAAAAAAATAAGGATCAAAAAAATTATTCTATGAATACATAAAAATTCCATGAAATCATACATTTTATTCATAAATAATATGCTCTTTAACATAGCACATTAAATCATAAGATTCATGACTTACTCATAGAAATCATAAATTATAAAGGAAACTTGTGGTATCTATAAAATACATACATTGTTGCTTTCAAAAACTACATTGGGAGTAACCTTCACTTTTACGTTTGGAATCAAAATCATAGTACATTACCTCAATATCATATGAGAATAATTATTGGTGACCTCCATCATATAACCCTATTCATGGGAGTGCTATATTTGGTTCACCAACCATCGATTTATCACGAAACCACCCATACACGTAAAAAATTCCCCAGAACCAAAACATAATCATTACACATAAAACAAGAAAATATAAAAGATAACAATTCGACATTAGAATCAAAATATATAATTTCAAGATATCAACATAATAAATTCTTTGTATAAAACCCTTCAATAAATAAATATTTAAAATGAATATATGGTATTTAGTTTCCATTATAAATCATTATGTATTGTTAATGAAGAAAAATTACAAATAATTATTGCAGTAGAGGAATGGTTAATGTCAATGTGTACGATAAAAAGTAATATCCCTTCTGTAATTTAGTAAAATGCTTCATAGAAAAAAAAAATCATTTTGAAAATAATTTAATTAAATTAAGAGAAAAATGATATAATAATACACTATATAAAATAATTTCATTTATAAACAAAAATATTCCCTAATGAAAGGAGATTGAGACAAAGTCTCTTACATTGAGTATGAATTTTTTCATTCATTATTTATGTCCCAAAATAAAAAACAAAGGTTAATTTAAACATTATTCATAACCTCATTCCATTTGGTTATTCCTTTTTTATTACTTATCTCTATGATATAAAAATTACATAATTATTTATGTTCATATTGTTCGTTTATTCCATATTTGGTACAGGAGTTGAAAATGAACTTTTTTGAGGAAAATTGTCAATGTAGTCAAAATTAAATCATTAATAAAATATTATAAAACATTTAAATATCATATATATAAATTATTTTTCTATTTATAAATGTCCATGACATTTGTAGATAATAAATGAAATGCACCATTCATAGAGACGGTAGGCTGTACGTACGCATTAACGCTACTTTCATTGGTATTTCATTTTAATGGAATGAAATATAAATGATATATAGGAATATTATAATTACATTATCCTCTTTTATTTTAGATAAATTACATACATTCATTATCTCTATCCATTATATGTTCCTTGTCTGGCATGAATGAGTCATATCAAATTAAGGGGGAGGTAGTCTCCACTTCCTCAAATGAAATTATCTTATTTATTCATTATAAAAAGAATAAAGATATGTTGTAAATAAAAATAAAAAATAATAGAGACAATATAAATATAATATATATCATATATATAAATAGTTCAATCATGAATTTCACCATGATAGGTGGTAAATTAAAATTGAACAATCGTGGTTTTCAGAGGATGCAGTTCACTGTACACAAAACACTATGAGGGGGATGATGAGCTCGTAACGGGGACAAATATCGGCTAGGGTTTCTCTCACGCCACCTCCCTCATCTCGGATCTGTGCTACTTCTTCCCTGGCTTAGCAGTTTGAGGTAGTGTTTTCTATACCATCACGGCCTTATATCGGCTCGTCTTGCACACATCGGGTTCTTCGCAACTTGTTGTTGATTCTATGCCTGATTCCTTGGTCCGACGGTTCGAGATCAGAACTTTGGAAATCGTTTTGGGTGTTTGGTGGTCATGCATTGCTTCTCTGGTTTTCTCGGTTGGCGGCGTTGGGAGCTTGGTATGTTTCGAGATAATGAAGATGACGTCTGGAGGGTTTGTTGGAAAAAATCTTATTCTTGGAGTTCAGTGTGTGTTCGTTTGAATCTGGTATTTTCTTGAATCTGGTGATGTTATGTGCTGTTTGTTTGTTTTGATTTTCTTTTTTGGGTGATTTCTGGGTTTCTAGTGACGTTCTTCCTCTCAAAATCTTCAATGCGGCTGATTTTTGGATTTCACAGATGGAAAGGGATGGGTTTTTGGGTCATGAATGTGGATGTTTTCTGGCCATGACGATGGTTTGTAAAGATGGTGGCGGGGTTGGAACTCTCTCGGGAATCCTTGCTCGCTAGATATGTTGGTTTAGCAGTGTTTCCGGAGGATTTCTCACCGGTGTCGAATGATGGTGGCGACATTGATGGGTTCGATGCTCGAGGGCATGTGCGGCTCGAGGATGCATGGAATGGTGTGTGGATTGATGGCGTGCGGATAGAGGACATCTGTCTAGTTTACATGAGTGTGAAATTTGAAATGTGAATTTGATTAGATGTTGCGACGTGGTATTCGGAACCGGTGATGTTTTGTATTGGGTACTGGAAACCCTCAAACCGACCATGAGAAAATGAAAAAAATGTAATTTGCAGGCACAAAAACACTATGTTTGTATCCATTTAGCTGGAGCTGTGAGTGTGTTAATTCAAATAAATATCATAAAAAATCATAGTGTATTGAGGATACTAATTTTTTTGATGTAATAATATAATAATAATTTCATAGGGAGTGATGAAGTAAAATATGGGGAATGAACATGAGATATGAGGTTACCTCTAAATCGGGTAACTTCTTCTGATTTGAGCCAAATGGAATTCTTAATTTAATTTCTGCCCAATGTAAGGAATATCAGATAACGTTAGGGGTTTTTTAAGTTTATTATATTATATTTTTTATGATCCATGTGGCTTGATAGGTGTGACTTAATAGGTTTAGTGGGTGGGATTTTTTAAGAGGGTGGAGGGAATCTTTTGAAATGTTTTGAAATATTATTTAATTATAAATTGATTTTCTATTTGAAATGGTTAAATATTCATTTAATTAAAAGATAAGATTATTTTGGTTTGAGAAACTATAAAAAAATTGTAATTATACATGTTTATGTTAAAAAATTAACCGTATCATTTTTCCTGACCCCGTAGTAAAAAATAGTAACTCTTACAATGTCATCTTTTATTTTAATTATTCATAGTTACCATAGTTATGAAAAACTAAAAGAGACCCTAAAGTGAATAAATAAGGACATTTTTGACATTATTTTATTAATTTGGTGTAATTTTATGTTTTTAGGACAATAATATTTTTTAATATAATATTATATTTTAAAAAACTCATTTTTGTCAATTTTGACACAATTTAGTAATTAATTTTTCTTAAATTTATAACAACTTTATTCCTTATAAAAAATAATTATATTAAATAGAATATGTTAATATCAACAATAATATTATTTTATGGAATATAAAAAACCAAAAAACATTTTTTTATTATTTAGAATAACAATTATTTGAAACTTTTATTAATGAAGTAGTCATTGAATCATCAATGTGTCATAAATAAATTTATTTATTTATCGTCTAAAAATTATATATAAAATTTCATGATTTATGATAACTTTTAATATTTCTAATAAATATTAATAGTGAAATAGATCAGTAATATTACTTCATATAAATGTTCTTTTATTTAAATATACTTGTTTATGTAATATTTCCCTTTTCATTAAATTAAAAATCATAAAATGTCATTTTAACAACCATGTGTCTCCTAAATGCCAATAGTTAAAACTCAAGATTCTCGTGTTCATAATTATATCATATTATATGATTAAAACATGTTTTAGGGTTTATATATATTATTATAATATTATTTTTACCCTTATTTACATGTTTTACCATTTAACCATAGTAAATAAAAATAAATTCCGATGTTACAATTCATAATGTCCATAAATAAATGCTAACTAGTTAAAAAATTTGATCCCTATGATTTCAAATATGGAATAAATTTTACCAAAATCAATGCATTTGAGTTATAGTAATTAATTTTAATTCAATTCCCAATTGTCAAAACCATAAATTGTGTTATTAAGAATTAAAAACAACCAATAGATTGACATGCATTTTGTAGAATTTCAGTCTGAAATTACTTATAATGACTAAAAATGGATTAAATAGTAAACAAATAATCCAAATAAACTTTAAAACCAATTAAAAGGGCAATATATCTATATATATTAATTATATGAAAATGCAGTTTCGAATTAAAATGAAGTAATTTTCATTATTCATACAAATATGAAACTTATCAGAAAAATAATGAAATTTCATCCAAAGTAAATTTTCATGTCAAAAATATATATTATAAGATAATTCATTCAATTAGATCATATAAATATGGAAAAAAATAATTTCAAAATGGTTCCCCCTCAACATGCGGTAAAATGACCTTTTAAAAATATTAGAGTAATTTATGATTAAAATTGGATTCATTCTCATTTTAAGAATCTAATATGTTTTTGGAAAAATGTAAAAACATGTTTCAAATATGTAAAGTAATAATATATTTAATTATATTTATAACCTCCAATGAAACAGCTAGTGGTTAACATTCATTTAAAATATATATATTATTATATTATTTTTCGATATAACTCTATGGTTTGGGTGACGTAATATTTCAGAAAAACCGATCGTTGCATGTCTAATGACCTATCGAAAATAGTGTCCCATTAAAGGTAAATTGATATCTTATTCATAAATATTAATATATAAATAAGTATTATTTTAAAAATACCTAGGATTATATAGTTTATTTTATCAGAGAAAATATTAGCTATCTTCCTTCAGGATGAATTTCATAGGATTCATCAAGGTATAATATACTCATCTACAAAAAGTATTGTTTAAGTTCTCATGCCATGTTTAATTGAATGAATACACTTACTAATTGAAAAAATATTTTGAATTTCATAAAAAAATTAACTTTTTCTTATAGTATATCCTAGTGATGTAATGAAATATCCACTATCACCAAAGACTCGTATGTTTATACCGATGAATCCAAGATTGGTCAGTCAAATCCTCAATCCCTAGGGAATGATCATGTGTTATTGAACAGATGGTTTTTTGGATAATTGTGTGCCATGTATTAATATAATGGATGTCCATAATCTTCTAGAGGAATATTATTTATTTCAACTTCTATGATTCCATATTTGATTGAAAAGGGTTCTACTCCTTCCTTTATATCATCAATGTTAGATGACATGTTGGAATAATATTTCGATATTATTCTAATCATTTTGAATGGTTTTATGCCTTTGGGAAAGAGTTCCATACAAATATTTAGGTTTAACTCAATCCATTCCTTGTAAATGGGGCTACAAGCACCCGAGATCTAGTTCGAAATCTAGTTCCGACAGCAACCTATCTTCAATAGACCTCAATCCAAAATAGTAATATAGAGAAAAGAGGAAAAAAACTCATTTGATAGGATTTTTAATTTCCTAATCCTAAAAGCCACATGATCCCTACTAACACGCTGGGTGATACTGACCTTGGGAACACCTACCAAAATTTCGAAGGCATCCAACTAGTAGTGAGGGTGTTAAAAGGTATTTTTGGGAGTCTATACCCTCTACAAATAAGATATAGAACTAGTCCAAGTATAATACTAACACATTCAACAGAAGTAAATTACATAGAAGACACAAACTAGACACGCAGATTGGAATCATATAAAATATCAATAAACAATTGAAGATATATAGAATCGATTAAAACAGAAAATAAATAGATCAACATGATAACACCACTTTTAAGCACTACTAAAACAAACAACGAATTAATCTGTAAGAGGTCATATATGTCAATAAAAAAATGGATCAGATGGATAACTGATGTAGCTACATATAACAATAATCATATTGATATAGGAATAAATTATAAAAAAAGTAAAACTCAAACTATGCATAAACTCATGGTTCATTCCAATATCCATGGAAAATATCATTATGATCCGACTCTTTAGGTTGATAATTTCCCTGTAAGTAATTCCCTAAATTTTACATGCCTCGCAAAGGGAAAATGTAGGTTGTGAGGAAACTCATAGTAGGATACCACCTAATGGTATGTACTGAGAATTAATGTTTAAGAAAACTACCATTATTAAAGTATAGAATATAATATGATTCATTAAATAAACAAAACATCCACTTGTGCTCAGTATCCACAAGAGAGTATCACCTACTTCGATCTACACTGTAATCTCATATGCAATAGTAGTCCTTGACCAATGGACTGAGGTACTCTTTTAGGCACAATGTCTTGGTGAACCACCATCAGCCATCACAATCACATACCTTGGAACAACATGCCTCCTGGAACCTCATGTCCCATGGAATCGATATCCCACAGGCATAGCCAAACAATAGTGTCCCCGTCGCACGGACCCCTACCTGAAATATCACGTCTACACATGGCAAAAAAACTGTGGAACAAAAATTACTATACCTAATAAACTATATAACCTCTCCCATTGTGTTACCCATGGAGAGGTTCAAGCCAAAACCCAATATCCTCATCACTATCATAAAAGGCACATCACCTTCCATGTCTCTTTCTGCAGAAAGGACCCAAAACCACAATAACTAAATTGAAACTATCTAGAACCTCTTCCAACATGAGTGGTCAAAAACACTTTATCATGGATTCAACTTGTGTGACCATGACTCAATAGGAACTTTGGTCATCCCGATTTTCCGTCAATCACTCATAAATATCCTAAGACACAACATCTCGAGCACCTCCTCCCCCTGCGACCATGTCACTCTAATCTAATGGACATGCTATCTTGGAATCTCAGGCCACTCCTAAACTAATAGTAACATTGCCTCAAATTGATGTCAATGATTCCTAGTCTCGTGGTTAAAACCACCAAAAAATCTAGTCCTCTCCAAACCTATTATCAACATAACTCAATCCCAATGGCCACGACATCCCAACCTCGGGCCAAGGCCGTCAGAATCCCATGAATTTTATTACATATAATCTAATTTTTGAATAAATATGATCACATTAAAACTCGTTGAAAATGTAATTCAATTTAATAATATTTAATTTATGTTTCTATCATCTATTACATGGTAACACCGGGGTATTAAAATCCTCTAACAAGACTATTAATGTGTAAAATATTATAAAAATCTAGTTTAAGACAATACAAAAGTATTATAACCATTTTGGCACCCCATAAAAAATAACCCAATCATAAATAACCTCTCACCCGACCTCACTCAAGAAATTTAGTTATGGGGATTTCCCAATCGCATCACACTTGTCTAATAATCAATTGAATAGGAAATATCAATAATAAAATGGTCATTCTCCGAATACAGGAGAAATTCCATAGTCCTCACAACCCATAATAAAAAAAATACCAAACTATGTATGCACAGCCTACTTCACACACATACGACTCTTATCAGTCAGCGTCAACCTCTAGTTAATCCTAGAAATTAGGAAATCTGCACATGAAGAATAAATACAGATGATTAAATAACTATGTATAGAAAATATATGATGAAGAATGGATCATGATGAACTATGAACTCAAAGAGATGATTACAACACACACAATGGTGATTGAATTAGATCTCCAATGATGAAACTGGTGATAAAACGATCGGTGGCTGCTCCTATTTGTGAACATGGAAGGAGGGTTCTGTGCATCTAACAAAAATGATGCTTTAACCCATTTTAACAAAAAAAAAATAAAGAAAATTAAACGGCATGTACATAATCATACACAAATGTATATTCCAAATCATCCCACTTCCACCAACATCTCTTCCACATCATTAAAAAGGCATGATGACATCCGTACATGATGTGTACATGTATGTACACAAGGTGTACATGTATTTACACAACATGTACATGGATTGTCCTTTATTCCTTTCTAACACCCCTACACGCCATTTACTACCATTTCATGGATACAACATTACACGATGATTAATAGGGGTACAAATTCTGTAATAACACATTATTCCATGTTCTAGTCCTAAAGCAAGTATTATCTCTATTTACCCATTTTCCTAAAAAACAACCCAAAAAAATATACATGTACCTCAAATGAAAAACCTAGTTCCTAAAAAAACCAACAAACATATGATGATAAAAATTTCCAAAAATTATTATTTTTCTTTCAAACTAACAGCATGTTTTTGTAAAAAATTATGAATTTATTTCTTGAGGATGAATTTTCATTTTAACAGTATATTTCATTAAAATTAATGGATTTATAGACCCCAAATGAATAAATATATTATCATAATATGAACAATGAAGTAAATTAATTTTTACCACTTCATTTTATGTCCCAATAACTTCTAATATAGATTCAATGGATTTATCCACACCCTTATTCTAATAGACACAGTTTTTATGAAGACTCATCATCTTCTTCATACATGAATCAACACAATAACTAATCTAAAGACATATAATTAAATATAATTTATTTTTATCAAAATAATAGTAACCACTAAAAATATAATTTTTTATTCAACAATGAATCAAATGACCAAACAAATAACATTAGAGGAACTTCCAATATTTAATAAGACATTTTATTTGGTTTTTTCAAAAAAAAAACAATCAAAAAATGAACATATAATCTTCGTACCCTCAAATTTTTTCAATGGATTCAACCCCATTTTCTTCGACATTAACAAATTATTTTTGAAAATTACATTGTCATCTTAAAACACTATTTTAAACTTCCCAGAATGATAAAAAACATTCTCTTAGATTATGAATTCATGATATGCCTAATCTTTTTTATATAATTCCATTAATCTTATGTAATACTTAATAATTTTACAATTATGATCTTAGATACAATTTGGTGTGTAACATTCAATTAACCTGAAGTTTTCTTCATGTATATCCACTGAATTGTCTAACATCTACCTCAATTTTATGTATATAATATTTATCCTATTTTAAACAAACATAAAAAAAGACTTATAATGATATATATTCTTAAATTTATCATAATCCATCACATTAATTACATCTCATTATAATGTATTCATAACAATCTATTGGCTTCACCTTAAAAATGTTTAATATAAATAGTTACATTTTGATTATATATATAACCCATGACATTGAATTTGTATTCAATTTCTCAAATCCCACCTTCATTAATCACTATGTCATAAGATCCACTGAATATTATAGGGTTTTGTCTCATTAAATTTTCAACTATTGACATGTTCATTAATGGTTGATACAGTTTCTCCATAGAATATATACTCCCACTATTTATCAGCTACATAAACCAATCAATCATAGAAACATATTACTAAATTCCAATTACATCTATTTTATATTGCTACTTTGGAAGAATATTTTCCATTAGGTACCTTCATAATTCCGTTTTATTGTTTCCTCTATAGAAAAATATTCTAAAAACGCATACGTTTAATGAATAAAAAGTTTAATTTTCAAATAATATATCAAGATAACCAAAAATTTCAATATATTATTGTATTTTACATATATAATCCTAACAAATAAAAGTATAAAAACATTTTCTTGATACAAGTTATTGGAGAACATCATTAAATAATCCAAAAAAAATTGATTATTTGGACAACATGTAATTTTATTGCAGTCTATAGG
This sequence comes from Viscum album, assembly GCA_963277665.1. Classification (NCBI taxonomy): domain Eukaryota; kingdom Viridiplantae; phylum Streptophyta; class Magnoliopsida; order Santalales; family Viscaceae; genus Viscum; species Viscum album. The sequence continues at coordinate 523,291,158 of OY728141.1, forward strand.
ATCTTTAATGTTAATATATTTAATGAATTAGATTATCAACATTAATAAATTTATATTACATCAAAACATTTTCATTTTACTATTTATTAATTTTTTAATGATGACATTATTTTACAGCATAACAAGTTTTCTTTTCCGAAAATATCTTTGAAAATTTCCTCTTGACCTCATCCATGTCCCTACACAACCTTAAAACCATACAATATCCATTTTATATTATGGTATTTGAAAAAACTATAAATAAGGTAGATGTAAAATAAAATAAACACCTTTTTTATTCCATGAATACAATTGAAAATTTATTCTTTTCAAAATATACATTGATATCAAAACAATCCATTTCTTACCCAATAAATCAATCTCATTCTAAAAGATATATATTTGAAAATTGATAATAAATGATAAAGGAAAAAACAAAACTCATAATGGTTTCCTTTTAATCATGAAAAAACTTATCAAAACATTTTTTCAACGTTATATATGTCAACATTATGGAATAGAATAAAATTAACATAAAACCTTATCTCATTGTCTTACCTTCTAAAATCATAATATTTCAAAAAAATTATATAAAACATAGATAAATAATATACTGACATAGGTTAGGATTTTCATATAACTAATAAAATCATTATTAAAAATTGAATAACCATCATGGAAAATTCAATTATCTCTAAGGAGAAACCTAACCAGGTATATTCTTCCCTTTATCAAGTTAATTGGAGATCTATATCGGATTCACCAGTGGTCATGTGACATATCAGGCTCACCAATAATTATGAAGTATATATTTCTTACCCATCATCATAAAATATTTCCATGAAATTTTATGTAATCATAATAAATTATATCCTTTATTTTTACCATCATAATCAAATTGATAATCCTTACCTGAATGGCTAGAAGGTCTTCATTTTTTATTTCTTTTTGATAATACACCTTTTATGGGTAGAAGGGGAACCCTTAAATGTCATGTAGGATTCGTGAAATTATTACTCCCGATGGTCATAATGGAATTTATTATAATCTATGACTACATGAAACTCCTCACAACATCTGCATCGTGGTCATCTCTCAACCTTGAATGGATTTTTGTCTAGATGTCCTCTGTATTGGTGAGCATGCCTATACTGATGGAAAATGGAATTCCCTATCATTCATAAAAAACCATTAGCTCTGCTCCAGTTATTGTGCCTTTCTCTAAATCCTCTTTTAGAGCATTTTAATTGTAAAATTTTCTCGTTTTCATTTTCACATTAGGTGGCCCGAAGGCCATTAGGTGGCTAGAACGCTGTAAGGTTTCTCGAAAGCCTTAATGAACTAAATGACTAGGTGGACCAATGTTGGGGTTTTCATTATGGAAAATACATAAAATTATATAATTTAAGAAAACCATAAAATAGTTATAGTGGTGGGGAAATCCATTGTAATTTTATATGGTAAAACCAAATATTCCCATTAACAATTTTAAATCATTAAATATAAAATATATTAACATTTTTATTTAAAAAATCATCGAAACAAAGAAAAAAGTGAAAAAATATTATTATATTTATATCTTATTTCTATATAACTAAAAAATTATCTATATTTAAATAATATATATATTTGATGAATAATTTTTTGAAAACAAATTATCAAAACAGTTAAATAATTGTTTTTAATGGGATGTTTCCCTTACATGAAGTCTCAATTGTCACATATGTTATTTAAATTTTAAAAAAATAAACACATATATATTATTTATTTTCATGAGAACCTTTTAAATGTTTATTATTACTTTTTATTTTATTTATTACCGTTTTATATTAAATTATATAATTAATTAAGTTTGTGTCGAAGGTTTTCATGATATTGTACTCATGATTAAAAAATATTGCAAATTTATTGTGGTCAATGTTTAGATTATTCCATCTTATAAATATTTATAATATTAATGTAATTATCATTATTTAACATCACATATACTTTTTAACCAATAATGAATGATTTTATGAAAAATGAGCTATGTTATAATCATGGAGATTCTATGTCTTACATATGCATGAGTGATTTTTCTATTAATTAAGGAATATGATGGAAAGGAGATGAGAATTATTATTTCTGTATGTAATTATGGTATCTTATAAATATCATATTATTTCTTCAAATATAATTATCATATCGTATCCATGTGATGTGTGAATCTCATTTCTTCTTTAATGTAGTAATCCACATGTACGCACGAACGATGTTATAATTTGTTAATATATGGAAGGGAAATAAAATGGACAAAATATTATATTTATATAATGGAAAATAATTAATTTTTATGACATATATATATATATATATTATCATTAAATACGACATTACATCCTTCTATGAGGGGCGGTGATTGAAAATGAATTTCATCGAATCGAGTGCCAGATGTCTGAATTACACATGAACGATTGTTTCATTTATTATTTGGCTGAAGACTGAGACAGATATAGGTTATTCATTTAACATAACAACATATTTATATATGGAATATACCTCATTATTATTTGATTATATTTTTTAAATATTTTTATGTATATGAAAAAAATGAAAATTCTTGGTAAAGATATATACCTCTTCATTAGACAACATCATTGGGTTTATTCATAATGCCTTATTTTGAAGGTTTTCATAAAAAACCATTGAATTTAGGACATGGGGAGGTATGTTTGGAAATACATTGAGTGGGTTTTTGATAAAAAAATTTCCACGATGTGTGTATAGAATATGACATTATATGTTCTTTTATATGTGGGGCAGAGGACACACATCAAATTTCAAAAATTATCAAACTATATTATTATATTACACCAACCTAATGGATCCAAAATGTACCAATAAAAAATATTAGATTATAACTTTATTATATATGGCCATAGAAAAATTAACCAATATTATAGGTTATTTTAACATTTATCTCTTTAGTTTGACCCTTGATAAATTTTATTATCCTTAACTATCTTACCATATTATTATAATTTTTACAATTTATTATGAAAAATAATTATATATAAATATTTAAATAATAATTATTATGTTTTAAAATACGGGATAAATTATATCTCATTAAATTCATATAATTTGTAAAATTTTATTTAAAACAAAACCCGCAAAATGATCTGAAACGTTGTTTCTCAGACAAATAATTTTTTTTCAAATTACAATATTTCTATATCAATTTCATGTATGATGTCTATTTCATTAACATATATTAAATTATTTTTAATAAAATTAATCTTATGAAATTTTAAAACTAATTAAAAATATAAATTATATTTTTAAATTAATGAAATGAAAAGAAAATTATTAAATGATCAGTATAAATAAATTTATTTTATATAGTGTTACCTATGATATTTCAATAACATATGGAATAATTGAAATTGGTGTAGCATAATGTATGATTTATTTTAAAAAATCGACATCATGATTGAGAGGATGAATATGAAACTCTTCTTGAATATAAATTAACATATTCCAAGAAAATGGGTGTGTAATTGTTGCTTTTTTTCTCCCCTACCATCAATAATAAAGACCCTTTGTAAAAATAATCACAACGCATACAATGGATATAATTTCCAATGGATGTTTATATTACTTTTAACATTGATAAATGACAATTGGATGGTCTGGAATAACAAATATTACTTCCCTTCATGGGAAAATATTATGTTATTTATATTATAAAATTCAATAAATTCCCCTAATGAAATTAAATTACATTTAAGTTGGAATAAAATGATTTTTAGGAAGTAAATTAAAAAAACATTATTTAATGTTAAATGATAGAATTGTGATGTGATCATCATACATATAACATCCCGCCCCACAACTAATAGCTTAGGAAGAAGAAATGGAAGTATTACTAGAATGAAGTGACATCCACAAGACTTCAATGGTTGGAAATAAATTCTAGGGTCCAAATAAACAATTTTGGGGATGATTCTTTCATTAAATTAAAATCCACCATGTCATGATAACAATAAAAAACAAAACTATATATGATGAATGAGTGTAGAAATAACTTTCAATACAAAACCAATCCAAAGTAAATATCAATTTACAAAATGAATCCAGTGACAAAACCAAAAGAACCAACAGTTGAAAAAACTCAATGACACCTAATACACCTTCTCGAATCTAGAGATATGATCCATGCTCTAAATCCAAATGCCCAAGTGAAGTTATCACAGAGAATCACTAAAGAACATGGATAACATTACATTAGATGTATCTAGATATATAACATATTTAAATTCCCCATAATTCCCATGCATGGGATGTGTATAAAATGTAGTATTATTTCCTCAGTGACATCCCAAACCACACCACAAGGAAAAAATGTCATATAATTTATATAAAATATTTAAAAACAATATAACTATGATTATATATTATTGAAAATAAATTTCTAATCCAATACATTTTCTATCAGAAAAAATAAAGACATTCCTTTTTAAACATTGGTAAAATACAATTTAGAATAACCATTCTACACTTATACACACCCACACATTCATGCCTTGGTGACATATCCATACTCATGAGAAACCACTCATACATCTCCCATTTCATCACAATGTATCCACTAGTTGGGTTTTGAATGGAACACGCCCCTACAATGGGATAATGTCTAATACAATTGAGTTCACACTAACATTATCTTACAAATAATATTCAAAACCATCAATTACAAGCCACTTCAAAAAAAATTTCTATTTTTGACATCATTTTTGTATAAATACATGTATCAAAATAAATTAAAAATTTTAAAACCATCATTTTAAAATCATGAAAAAAATCACATTAAAAAAACTACAAAATTTCCACATTATCTATAAAAAATAACGAAAGATATTTTCAAGAAATTAAACAATGGTTTCTAAAAAATCACAAAAATAAATCAATTTGAAAGAAATATTTCAGTTTTTAATCATGAGTGGATTAATATGAAATTCCCTACATCTCTAACATTAGAGAAAATAATGATTAACACAAAAATTTCATCAAACCGTTATATACTTTGAAAATTAAAATATAGATGTTTCTCCATAAAAATAATTCAACAAAATATCTTAAATAAATACAATAAAAATGAAGGATCTATCTCTAGTGGATTATATATTTGTGTCTATATGAGATATAGAGTGTGTGTAAAGGATGGGAAACTAATCTAAATAATGAACAACAAAAACGTACCAGGGGAATTTTTAATTTCACATGGATTCACCATGAAAATAATCCCAAATAGAAATGAAATATCTCTCTATAATTAGGGGAGATTAATTTTTTCCATGGTCATATTATGTTAAAAATGGGAAATTAAATATATAATGATAATTTGATCATCAATTTTATGATATTTAAATTCCATGGTCGTGGTTAGAGTGATATGTTAGGAAAACTATATGATGTTCATGCATAAGATACTATCACAAAAAATACCTCAAATAGATGGATCACGTAGTTATAAAAAACCAACTACAATTGTATGATTCCCCAATAAATCAATATTTATGGGTTGTCTTGGGAATTCAGAACGTTTATCCAAACCATGCGCCTTCCTAGTTCAAACTTTCTTTCCTTTCACTATTTCCTAGAGGGTTATAAGGGTTTCTAAAAAATGGGATCATTCTATTCTTCTATATAAATGCCAAAAAATTAAACCAAAATCTCCTCCAAGTCCCTGAAAACATATCTTAAATACTATATACACTTAAATTAAATAAATAATGGGCCATGTGTCAAAAACATAGTGTAGAAAAATATCCCCACCAATGAACATTCTGTAATTTTAATGTATAAAACTAATATTTTTATAATATTGTTTTCACAAATTATTTATCATTTCCACTTCTAGATCTCATTTTTCTTCCCGATTCTAAACATGAGTCCATACATCCCACACTAGACTGATGATTTTTTCATTAATTTATTTATATTTCCTACATAAAATCTATACTGAGACATGAACCAATATTGAATCTATCTCTAGGTGACAATGATACATCGAATCACATGGTCAGGTTCTAGTTGTTACTTCTTCAATTGTGATTCATGAAACTCATTTTGTACTGAACTGAACCTTGGTTGTATACCCAACAAATATTCCACCCAACCAACCCATTCAATATCTCAAAAGGGCCTAGGTATCGAGGGGATATATTTCCTATGTTAAAATGACGAGGACCAATTTGTTGGGAGAATTACAAGAACACATTTTTTCACACCTTAAATGATAGTGGTTTTAGATGATTATATTCATATGATTTTTTATATATATGATTCATCTACATTCTCCTTCAAAGTAAAAAAAATCTTTTTATTTTCTCTTGGACAATGATTGGTCCAACCAGTGCAGTCTCATCTATTTTAGCCTAATAATGTATAGAATAACATGGTACTTAAAACAATGCTAATAAAAGATCCCAAATGTATGGAGGCCTATAACCGTTGTTGTATAAGAACAAGATTAATGGTTTTTTATCCTCCCATGATCCACTAAAATCAATTAAACAATAACTAAAAAGTTCCACCACCATATGGAATGTCCCCTCATTTTTTCTATCTAATTCTATGTGATTTGTAGTGCCAATAAATAACTGAGTAGAAATGGGTTGGTTTAATGATTTTGAAAAATGAGACATAATCCTTTGGTATCTATCTGATTCATTAGACACTAGACCACCATGAATCATTACTATATATCTTATATATGTTTGTATGGAAAGACAACCACCATATGTGATTAATTAATTATGATAAAATGATCCAAATTCCGATGATAGTCTACATGTACCCAAATGGAATCATGTATTTATAATATTCATAGTAATCATTAAAGGAATATTTTTATATCATCCCACTACAAAACATGAATTGTTAAAGACTACAACGTTCATGTTGATCCCTAATGATCCACCTTAACCGAGTTAAATGTGGGTAATCTCAAAACACACACTTTCACCAATATTTTCATGATAAATCACCAAAACATTTCATTATAGGATTTATTCATATTTTCAATTTTGGGATGACTAACCTATTTTTCATGCTAGTATATTTTAAATATTTGATCCTAAAAATCTAATGATACCACTTTCTAATATCTAATCAAAAAGTTTGAACTTCCATCCATCTTCCATTCATTAATTGTCTACCCTGCATTGATTTTTAACCCCATATAAACACATTCAAAATTTTTAATCTGATCCTCTTTCAACTAATTGGCCAAATCATGAAAAAATATATAAACTAGGACAAAAACTAAGAAAAAACCCAAGTTTGTTAAATCCATTTACATGTGTACTACAACTGGAATCAGTTTTAGGTGATTCTAATATTATTTATCCCTATAATTATAAGAATTCATATTTAATAAATTTTCAACAAAATTTCATTTACCTAGTTCATTCAATAAGACAATCTCAATCTTTTATATGTATTACATCCATCATTTTGGCTGAGAATTAAAATGTATTTTTTAGAAAATGTTTTTCATGATCTTATGGTTCAGAATCACCATAATTTTCTTAGTAAAATAGAAAATAAGGCCTTGTCCTTACAGCATGGTCCATAATAGTTAATTAAAATCAGTGTGTTGGATAGCTCATTTTATACAACAATAAATTAAGTAAACCATATTAAAAAATGATACCCAATAATGAGAACACATCCAAACACTGATCCCAGTGTATCATAATAGAATACATAGACCTATCCAAAATCTAGTAATATTATAATATGTTATGATGTAAGTATAACGTTATTCTCTTGAAAGGATATCTCATATTCCACATTCCACTATAAAGGAACAACATTCCTCATCAAATCCATCATCTATGTTTGAAAACATGAAAAGTCAAGTAAAAACATTTTTTGTACCCATTTATGCTAAGAAAACTAGGTATCTAAAATACATTCTTTGGTGGTTTCAAATAGATCACGTTATTTATCTTTTCATGATCCCCATGAAAGAATTTTCCAGAAATGGCATGGCCAGGGATGTGTGCCTCTTACATCTATACATCACACACTAAAATCATGGCATACCAAAACTACTTTAAAAATATACCCAAAACTATTGTCAAGGTAATCTAATGATCCACATTTTTCTATGAATACACTAGTAAATCATCCAAAAACCCTATAAAAATTGAATCCATATACCAATGAAATATCTATTACATCAATTCCATAATAATGGAAGGTTAATTATTTAGACGAAAAGATAAAAAATGAACTTATAATGGCCATATATACTTCTGAAATCTATTTTTGTGAATATCCTCATTTTCAACCCATAGATGGTGATACCCGAACATAAGTATACACTAGAGAATCAATAGGAAGCCCTCAATTGATCGATCAAATAATAAATTTATGGAATAAGATACCGATTATTTAATTTATCTTTCTTATTCATATGATTATATACACATATACAAAAAATTTCATTCATATTCTTCACAAAAATAGCAGGTTCTACCCATAGAGATGTAGTGGGTTTGATGAACCTTTAACCTTTAATGTCATAAAATGATCCTTCAGTTCCTTCAAACAAAATGTTTCTATCTGATATGATATAAGGTAAATAGGACTGGACATTAGAAGAAGTTCAATAATAAAACACAATTATATTTTCTCTGGAAACATATAGATTTTTTTGGGAAAACATCAAGAAACTGTTTCAATATGATTGAAAAGTTTATACTCTGGATGACATACATTGATTCCAAAAAATTGATGAAAAATGGAATGAGATATTGCAAACCAATAGTACCAAGGGTCCTTCCCTACATGCATAAAATTGAAAATATTCTTTAATGATATTATTAACAAAAGAAAATGATTTGAGACTGAACATCTATGCATAACAATCAATATGGGACTAGAAATTTTTCATCTAATACATTCTTGAATCAATTTATAGAAATCCATATTTATCATAGAAAATAACCAAAAAAATTAATTCCTATAGATTTTTATTGAACATGATGCACATTTCGATGCATGGAACTCTCATTTTCCCAAATTTAATTGGAGTTTCCAAATTGAAGGCATCATCTCAACATGTTAACCCATTAGATCAATTATTAATAAATAAATAAATTAATTGGGTACAGAAATATAAATAAAAGTTATTATAAGGTTATAATACAATGGAATCATACAAATCATCATAGAAGTTACTCATTGATCATCCATGATCCCTTTCTCATCTCCATATATATCCTATCTCAGTACACATTTCTCTTTATTTCCATTTTATGATTTCCCTGGTTTAGGATTATAGTTAATCCTATATTTTCCAAGGCATTCTCAGTTCTTATAATGAGATCTGTTATGTCGTACTCATCGCATAAAATCATTTTATTCTGATGAATCCATATTTGTATCTATAATTCCCAGTGATGGAGAAATGTGATAATTATACTGAAGAAGTCCCATTATATTGAAATTTTGACATGGTAATGGTGTTATGGTACAATATTTCTTCATATGTTGTTATACAATCTTGATTCTTATGTCTAAAACAATCACATTGAATACATAATGTCACACTCTCTGGTCAATTAGGTATGTTAACTAATCACATAGTTTGATTATGAGATATAAAACCCCACATCGAATAGGTCTCCCACATTTTCTTGTGCCCATAGTTGAAGATACCACCAGTTTCTAAAGAAGTATGTATACTTCCTATCACCATATTACCATTGAATTATATTTCTCCAACTATAGCTCAAATCGACTATCAATGTATACTCTTTTTTTCAAATAATAGTAATCATTAAGAAATTTTTTGTTTTAATCACCGTCTCAAATATGTTTACATTCGAGGATTCATGTGCAGCAACGTCTAGTGAAAATAGAACTATATAATAAATTTAATCGTGAGATTACACAATTTTTTATTGAATAAATTTATTGTTATATAAATTTTGAATGTGTGAGAATAAAATTGTTTTTCGAACAATTTTTTAAAATCCTCCCATGTAATGCATTGGATTAATATAACCTAAATATCTAAAGACCACCATTAAAATTATTGATCCTCTGAATTATTCATTTTCAACTTCTCCATCATCTTAAATAGATTTATAATGAAATCAAATATTGGATTTATCTTATTTAACCACATTTCTTCTTATTCATTCTTTGAGTTACACCAAAAAATTTGTGGATTCTTCTTTCATAACTAAACCAAATGATCAACATTCTATTGTTAATCTCATTAGTTTACTCTATTAATGACCCCAAAAAACTATAAAATACTATGAATAAATTATTGGTTCACCTATGGATCATGTGAAACAACATTCTTAGCACGCTCTTCTGGTTGGTTTCTTCAACGCCTACCCAATTCAATTATATATAACTAGAAGAAACCCCACTAATTATCACTGTCTATAATAATAGGGAGAGAATATTAAAAATTTATCACATCATAGCCATCATAATGAGGTATTCCATAATTTAACATCTCTAACTTTAAATCCTTTTTTTATATTCTACCATTCATTCTGAATAACAAACCATTTTTAATATTTTTATTCAAATATAAAAAACTTTCACCAAATAATAAATTCATTAATAAATATGAATTATACGCTCCTAGTGGGACTTCATTACTTTCAATTTATGTTATTCTCTTCTCAATAGATAAACCAATGATGATGAGGTTATAAATCATATATGTTTTCCAAGACACTCATTTACCCAATCTCCTGGGTAACATGTTATTCCATAAAAAAAATTAGAGACGAATTTTTATTCTCGAAATTTTGTGTTTTGAATATCCTAATCCTAGATACCATCACAATATACAAAATAATATATCAATAAAATTTCCAATTCAAACACTATGACTGAGCACAACTGTTACATAAAAGATCAAAGAAAAATATAACATTTTTAACAATCAGCTCTCACCCATTGGCCTGTAAAGAAGAATTGGGAGTGTTATTAATGTATGGTGACATCCCCAACACACTAAAATATGGAAGTAAAATTCATGGGATTCATAAAAATTTTATGGGATGATTTCCCGTTTCAATATAAATTTATCAATCTGAGATAACAACAAATAACCAAACCTCTATATGATGCATATATATATATATATATATGTACAATTAAAAGATAATTGATAAAAAAAATACTATATTAGAGTATAAAATGAATAAATTATCATAAAGAAAAAAACCAAAAGACAAATAAAACATTAAGACAAAAAACTCCAATTAGAAACTACTAATACGCTCTATGATCCAAATCAACATTTTCATCCCAGTGTATCATAAAGAATCATAAATATACATTGATACCATGACATTTCTAGTGTATCTATATGTAAAATATGAAGAAACATCATTAAGTCCTCATTGGGGTGATTATAAAACATAGTTGGAATTCCACCAAGGGCATCCCATCTCATTCCACAAGATAAAGACATTTTATCACATTTATATAAAAATGTTTAAAGAATTATGATAGTGTTTATATTAAATACAAAATAGTTTTCATGGAAAAAACAACATTATATGTTTTACGAATGTATAATATACTATTTGGCATAATATTCTACACATCCACACATCCACGAATGAATTCCTCAGTGACAGTTCTATTTTCATGATAGATCTCTCATCGATATGTCATATTTTTAAAAGGTAACCAATATAATGTTCCCCAATTGAACACTACCCTTATACATGATCATGTAAATTTCAAATAATGTCACACAAACGACGTTTTCAAAATATCATGCCTAAGAAAAAAACTATAATATATTCTAATAAAACATTTATTTTGTTGAAAATATTTTTATAAATATTTTCCATGTATCAAAACAAAACCATAATTTAAAAATCATGAACCAACAAGACATTCCACAAAACCAATCAATTTCCACAATTTCTAATAAACCACACTAAATTGGTTTCCATTAAATCATATAGGGGTTTTCAATAATATTATTAAATTCAATGAATTTGAAATGAATGCTTCAACAATTAATCAAGATGAGTCACGATAGAACCCTCTTATATTCCAATCATTAGTGAAAATTTAGAACATCATAATAACATTATAAATAAAAATTAAAACTTATATATTTGAACTTATATCATTCTACATTTCGATAATTCAATAATATATAATCATTAAATAAAAAAATAAATATATGTATTCTTCCATTTGATTAAATCAATGTTTCTAATATATATATATATATATACATATACATATATATATATCAATAAGAAGAAAAAACATGGGAAAATGATTTAGAACATGAATAAACTAGTGAATCTATATCTCCATAATAAATTTATTCTCATGGGATTAAATCTTGAATTGAATGGATTTTCTATCTAGCAATAGATGAATTTAAATTTTTTTATTGCTAAATTAAGGAAAATGAGAGTGATTAAAAATTTCACCTAATCTAGATTGAAAATTTTGGGGTCCTAATTTTCACGCTGCATGGTTAGGAATCCCATTTAAAAAAACCATGGGCTGAATATTCATGAGCTAATATCTCAAAACACACCTCGAACATTTGGCCCACACAAATTGAAAAATAACGAGACACAAATATTTTTTCCCATTTTATCAATGTGAAGAGTTTCAAAAAGAAATATACATAGTTTATCTAAACTGTTCACAATCAGGTGTCCAAATAGACCTCATTTTTTCCCTTCCACAATTTCTAATAGGTCCTTCAGGGTTTCTAATAAACATTCTCAATCTGTCAACCTATTGAAAATTCCCATAATCCGGCCATAGCTACTCCGAACATCAAAAAACGCATCCTAATCAATATTTATACTTCAAATACATAAATAGAGAATCAAATTATTCTAATAAGGGGTGCTATACTGCCATTATAATTTTTCAAAAAATAATTTAAAATATAATTTTGGGGATGGTATTGTGATTGAAATAGAAAAATAATTAGATATAAAATTGGATATATCATAATTAAAATGTCTCATTATTAGTTCTAAAATGGATGGAAATAGTTATTTTACCCAATTCAATATCACAAAATAAATCAAAAATAAATACCATTGGAGGATTAAAACTATGTTTGTGATTAAGAGGTTTTTTAAATTAATCATCATCATTAAATATCTTATTTGAGCACTAGTTTGTATAATTTACAAAATACATTAAATTGAAAAAATAAAGTATTGTAGGTGAATTCAATGTAGTTTTCGTCCATTATATTATGTCATTTAACTCCCATTACATAAATATTAATTTTAATGATAATCATTATTTCCAAAATAATAACATTTAATGGTCACATTAATCCATATATCCTATATGTTTCCTTCTACACTCTGGGCATGAAGAATGTATATTCTTCATCTCTCTGGGATTATTATTATTAGAATTTCCTTAAAATTCCATATTTATTTTAGTATATAATCCATGATTTTATGGTGTATTACTAGTCACTGTTTACAACATGATGAAACAAATAATAATTTGTTAATAGATACTAATGTATCTAATGGATAACACCCTTGAAATACTCGTACGTAAGACATAAAATAATCAAGAAATCGTACATTCATGTTACATGATAATACTAGATATTTATCTCTCAATTCATTCTAATTAAGGCTCATATTAATTAATGGATTCAACATCCTTCTTAATTGTCTCAATGTATTAATTCTCTTATTTAATATTATTAAATTGGGGAATTTAAGAATTGAAAATTAAGAATCAATCCTCATCCCACTCCATGAATTCAATTTATTAAATTTTACATGTGATCATGATACGAATCCACCAGTAGTATACATTTCCATTAAAAATATACTCATCAAAAATGAATTTTTGTTGTTCTATTCACTAGAAAATGGAATATATTTTATTATTTTAAATTATACATTACATTGAAATTACTATATTACTTGACCCGGTAAAATGAGGTGGATGTTTATTCATGAATAACTCAATATAAAAATGTTTCCTTTATTTATAGTTATGAATATCAAAATGATTCATAGGCTCGTAATGTTGTGTAATACTATCCATATGGTTTTTACATCCTTATCCAATAACAGTTTTTATATTAAGAGATTTTTTTTTATTTTTTATTCACATTAATATTAAACATGGTTCTATCAGGTTCCGTCAATTTGATATAAACTAAAATTATAGTGTGATAGAAAATAATCATTATGGGAAACCATATATTCAGGAACAATAATTTATAGGATATAAAATTAATGAAACTTTTTATTAACAATATGAAACCTTATATTGACCATAGGAAATTTATTGTTATTATATATTATAATTTATTACAATAGTTTCTACACAAAATGTGAATTTACTCAATCACATACAATAAGAATTTCCAACTTGGTGTGTTGTAAATAGAGAGTTATAGTGCACCATAATTATTGAATAAAACCATGTCCACTTATAGTATCCATAAAATCTTATATTAGTAGGAAACCCACATAATATCAACCTTACTGAAAAATTATTTTATTGTCATAAAATTAGATTTTTCTTTAGTGTTTTCACCAATATTCACTAATACTGATCACAAATTATTGGATAATCCAACCAATGTTACCAACTATAGTGAAGCTCTATTTTTATAAATATATATTATACCATAATAGAATAATATTAATTATATTTTACAAATACAATCCTTATGAGTATAATGGTTTAGTTTATTTTGAGAATAAATAGGTAATCTTATGATTCCATGAGTGATCTTCCACATAGATCAAATAAAATCCCTTATAGTACTCTTCATAGAAATATAGTATATAAAAATATTCTTCATATCATAGGGAATATAAATATAATAATGGGCGATACTATATTATTATTAACGGTAAATATATTACATATCAATGATGACTTAATTATAACAATAGAATTAGTGTATGAGAACTTGATCTGGATAATTGAAAATCCATACCAATATTATAATAGATCCTAATATGGTATCATTTTATAAATGTTGGGATTCGATATGACATGAATTATAAATCAATGAAAGAACACTATGAATGACTATAAAATATTGAAATACATTTTTGGAATGCACATAATCAAATAAATTAATTTCATTAATCATGTTTCATAACAATGATTATCATAGTATATTGGGAATAATCCAGATTCATGCATTTAATTAGGGAAGGTTAACTCTCAGACGTATCATAGTTGAAAATTTCTCTTAGTATACAAGGTTCACACTCTATTAAAATGATTATTATCTCATCATATATCTATATTATTAAAAGTTTTTGGATGGATATATAAATATAATACCACCATCAACATAATCATATTATATTAATATATATGTCATATAACATAAATAATTCATCATATTTCATTATGCATTCATAGAAAGATGGTTTCAAAAACATTCCAAAATTTCATCAAAACATAACCTATTGATGAAAATGAGTTTCATAATATTATCATAACCATAATCGCAAAATATCTGGTGAATGAAAAAGTATTATATCCTAGGTTAAAATAAAAATAAATAATATGTAACATCAAATGTTGTCTTCATAGAAGAAAAATCATATTAAAAGTTAATTATAACATTTCATGAGAAAATTATTTCTTATTAATAAAGTCACACATTTATAATATAAAAATTCTAAAATTAAATGGGATAAAATTATTTTAATGTATCCTTTTAAACTTCTATACTTAGCTTCAAATATTTCAGCTATCATGAGAATGGAAAATTTACCTCATGTGGTGTATGTTAAAAGAAATATTTCTTTGTCAATTTTAGTAAAAATTCAATTTAAATATTTAGATAAATGAGAAGAATATAATTTTAAATAAATTATTGAAAATTATATCATGGGAAAAATAACTAAAAAATAATAGGTGAACATTAAATACATTATTCAAAGTATTAAAATGAAACATTGAAATGAACAAAAATTATTCTTGACATATGAAAGATTATTTTCTATTTTAATTAAAAAATTTCTAAATATTTATAACTACTTAAGAGAAGAAAGTTGTATCATTACATTAAAATTAAATAATGAAACACAGTACAAAATAGTTTAATGTATTTATGATAATTATGTCATTATATTTCGTCAACGAATACATAATCATATACATTCCCAATAAACAATGAGAATGTAAAATTAAACAATTACCTCAAAATTTAATTTCATTGGAAACTATCTATCCACTTGAATAAAAAATTATAATATATTATAATTATATAATAAAGTCATTTACATTCTTATACAATCATATATGATTTAATAATGGCATTTTAGTACCCATTATAAATTATTCCTTATTGAAATTGTAATATCTAAGTGTTAATAGTATAGTTTTTCTATGGATTTTAATTCGACAGTTCTGTTCTGTGAACTTTGGTCATGGTTATATAATATATAAAATTTTAATAATGATATATATATCATGTATACTCGATATATATACAGTCCTCAATATATGGTATAGATAGAAAATTTATTTAAATAATTTATGGAGATGGTATGTTGTACGTACACAAGAATAATGTATTCATTTTAGAATTAAAAGAAGGGACGCATGATAAATAATATTTAACCATTATATAACCATAATTATCTAATAAATTTTATATATAATAATTTATTTCATTGTAATAACCAACCAATTAAAATATGATGAATAATGAATTACACGACTATGTGGAGATGGTAATATGTACTTACACATGAGCTATGATTTCATTTTCCAAATGGTAGAATGGAGGTGTGTTTTTTTGTTATATCATCATAATAAAAATTTATAATTTTTTAGATATTTAATGATTTTTTATAATGGTTACCATATATAATATATATATATATATATGAATTAATATAATTGAATGTTCCCGGTTAAGAGTTACAACTCTTTGTTGAGTGCCCCATTTTATACGACACCTAGATCCATGAAATGATATTCATTTGAAAATAAATAATATTCAAGGACATGAATAACGATGTTATGATTTTATGATTTTAGTTATTTTATATGTCATAATTTTAATTAGTTGTGATTAGGATGATAGAGTTTTATCCATTTTTAATGGAGTGGAAAGACACACTATGTTTTACATAAAATATTGAATAACACACACATATATCATAATCATGTCATGTTAAAAAAGAAACTCTATATTTAAATATAATTTGTAGAATGTTAAATATTATCCCATCCAATTGAAATTGGACATGTTATGGATACATGTTAATCATTATCCCTTATGAAAAACCACATGAATCCCATTTATACATTAAACAAGATAGCTCACCTTTGCACCCCAACATAATAATTATATAGAAATAAAAAATGGGGTCATATAAATAATATGAATTTTTGATTGAATTTTTTTTATGATTATATTTCATTTCTATAGCTTTTAAATATTACTTTTTTTATAAACAAAAAAACATGAGAAATATAGATTTTAATAAAATAAGTTATTAACGTTTAAAAATCAATTTTCCATGAAATAAATTTAAAAATTCTTTACCATGAATATTTTTGATTACATAATAACTTAAGGATGCCTTTTAGAATTTTGATCTATAGAAAAGATTATTTAGTCTTACAAAGATGAAATTAAATTCAAATACAAAAAAATAATTATTAATTTAAATAATACATAACTTCTCTTCAAGAAATCATTGATAGGGTTAAAAAATTGAAAATAAATATTTAAAAGAAAATATTTAACTACCTTTAAATAAATTTGGTAAAAATATCAAAAAATATAAGTATAAAAGCATGTTTTAGACTTATTTTATTGTATGACACCCTGTTTTAAACCCAATTTTACCTCTTTTACCGCGATGATAACAATATTCTATTGTTTATATTAAAAATGGAAAAAAATTAAAGATGAACCTATTAATTTATTCTAATTATTATGACTCTAAATCGGAAATCCATTTTAAAATTTCAAACTAATAGAAGTTTCATAATTTAATTGTAAATTAATATAGAAAACGATGAGGTAATTATGTTGTTATAAAAATTAAAATTCTTAAGTGTATTAATTTTTATATCAAAATAAAAAATTAAATTTATCTAAATTATATTTATTGGTTTATTAATAATTAATATTTAAAACTATTTAATAAAAATTTTAATTCTCTGAAACGAACAAAAACATTTCACTGAAAAATCATTATTTTAGATAATTGAATATAAAATAAATATTTATGTAATATGCCAACCATTTAATCTGAAGATAATTTGGATATATTGATTTCAGATGTCATTTAATTTTTATTTAATAATATTTTTAGAATTATAATTAATTAGATATAATATTTTCCCACAAAAAAACAAATAAAAAATAGTTGAGAAAATTCATTATTGATTCATATAAGGACTATAAGAAATAATATGAAAATATTTATCACTGAATTTTATTTATGTAAAACCATAATAATTACTTTCAATATATTACATATTAATATTCAATCTAATAATTTATGTAATTGCTATAATGGTATACAATATTATGCTTCATTTATGATTTTTGGTTGTGTATATCTCCATATGTCAATGAAAATAAATTTATTTAAAAAATAGATAAATCATATAATATTTGGGTGTTATGATTTCCCGATATATATTTTTAAGGAGTTATAGATAATATGATATTAATATTCAAAAAAACTGTGAAAAAATAAAATAATAAATTTGATTACATGTAATGTCATACATAAACTGAAAGAATATTTTAAGTAAAAAATATAGACTAGGATGTGTCCACTAACCTATAAAATCTTAAAAACGTCCATACAAATCCTCTAGGATATTAACATATGAATTTTTCCCCAATGTACTCGTTTTTTCTTTTATAATATTTTTTATATACATGTGTGAGCCTAACAATATCACTTGGTAGGTTCCTCCATAATTAAATTTGTAATTTTTTAAAGTATCACAACTAGTCCCAATAAAATTATAAATAAAATGGACTCATCCAAAAAAAGTAATAATACAATCCCATTCTCATCATGTATCATATAAAATAACACATAATGGTAAAATTTTACTAATCGATTGTACATATATATATATATATGAAGGTAGCCCTCTTCCACTTCTCTAATTTTTTTATTATCCTGACCCAATTGATGTGTCTTGATCTTATTCCCTCTATAAGTCATATTTCACATATTTAATTAATATTTCATTAATTATTTTATATTTTGAAACCACTCATATCATCAGCTCCATGTCCTATTTGTAACCATGTGTGTTCTTAGAATCCAATATATCCTGTGTAAATGAATTATACATGAAGACATCACAACCAAAGTATGTACACTCATGTGTTGCTTAATCTTCATTCATTGAATGAAAATATGTTTTTGACCTCGTGTTTTTATTTCCTTCTCATAATATAATAGTAATGTTTTAGCAAAAAAAATATCATGATTGAATGAACCATGCACTGTGAGTCATTATATCTCGGTATTCTTCTATTTGTCTATATATACAATGAGAGGGGTGAGAAGTGGTGTAATCATGCAATAATCACCCAAGATATTATATATGATACCTAGTAAATTAATTCGGTGTTCATTTCCCTATAAGAAATTGTAGTTAATCGGAAGAAATAAGAAAATAGAGAAAAATTGCTTTCAAAAACTACACCTAGGGAAGCTACAAAACCATAGATTCATAAACCACTACCATCAAAACAGAACATTGACTTCTAATTCTAGGGTTTAGTAATAATAAAAGTATGTATTCATCGATTTCATTATAAATTCTTTAATAATTCATCAATTAATTGTTACCATTCTATTTTCTATGGATAATATTTTAATCATGATACCCATTTTTTTATTACAGTATGAATTAATTTATTATAATATCAAATTCAACATCCTGATATTTTAGCACCATGAACCAAACCTAAAAATTTAATCATTCAATTGTATTTTTTAACCATCTAGGCACTATATTAGTCTACCAATGCTACCACATAAAAAACTCATATCTCATTACCACTGACTATATAAAGTAGTTAGAAAATGATCAAATATTAAAATAAATTCATATCACCAAAAATGTGTCTTTATTAAAGCCTAATGAATGATTAAACATATAATTAGTATGACCCACTATAAAATCATCATTAACATATGGTGTACCATGACATTTTGCATTGTAAAAAAATCATTTTAGCAACGACATCACCCTTCACGACAACTAGGTCCCAAATCCCATCATCATCAATTCCATCATTAAAAACATACTCTATCCTCGATCAAATAGTTCATCACAATTTCTCATCCAAATAACTGTTATAAACAATATAGTTCTTTAAATTCCTAAATCACACCAACATCAAAAAGTAATTATACATAACTAGAAAAATTGACTAAGTCCATGTAATAGTTGCCTTTAACCCTTCTAATACAAAGAACAATCTCTTTCTTCCATGAAATTTTATTATTAAAAAACAAATATTTTTATTACATATTGAATTATATTGTTCATTAATCATATATTTACCACATAAGGGAACCTACTATAAAAATATTATTATATAAATGAACAAAAATTTAAAATATTTTATAAAACATTCCCATGATTAATAAATCCATGAATATGACTAATTTATATGCTCCTTTCATTTATATTAATATTCTTGTCATTAATATTTATGTTTTTCACTATTTTTCCCATCTAATCATGTTATAAATATAACCTAAAAGAATTCGTCAAAACATAAATATCACACAACCATATAAAAAACCATGGGTAGTATAAATAAAATAATAAGGAATAGAGATCACACCTAAAAGAACATATAAATTTTGACATGAAATAACAATTATATTAAACATGTCATAATACCATTTTCAATAATTTAATATTTATAATTTCAGATAAATTGTTATCGTAAGATATAAATAATATTACATTATATTATGTTATTAATAAACATAATTATTTTTTATTCCCTATTAAATAAGAACACCCCTTAAATAGATGAAATGTTATTCCTGCTACGCAACAATCATTAAATATAAAATAACATGAATTCAATAGAATTTGATAAAATAAAATGGTTAAATTAAACATATTCAATCAAGGGTTATTTATATCCTTACAATTTAGATATTATTGAATAATAATTCTATATGTGATTCCATTTCTAGATTAATAACTTATTATAATCAATTATCAACTTTTAGAAAAGTATCATAAGGGTATTTATTATAAACTTGTACATAAATGAAAATAGATGAAATATACCCCATTCTACTATTATAAGCTTTAATTTCTCTATGTATGAGTGGGAAATTGACAAACACCAACTACCAAATGAAACACCACCAAAATTGAAGGAAATGTGACAGGAACCTAGATCCAATACATCGATTCGAGGTGTTTAGTATGCTAAAGGTATGACTGCAGACTGATGAATTGTTTTTTAGTAGAAAAGGGTTATAGAGGCAGTGATAAATATGAAATAAGGTAAATGGGGGCCTCTATATTTTGAGGAATCCAGAAATCCATCATAATAGAAAGATGAACACCAATAATTCATGTTGTTCGTTCAGTAAATGTGTGAAATGGTTTTAATAGAGTTATAATCTAATATATAACACACCATAATACCATTATCAAGTATTTTCAATAGCCACCCCTTCTTCCACCATGGTGTGGTGTTGAAACGAAATCCATTTTACCACCTTTATTCGCATATTTATAGCATTGAAAGTACCAAAATTCAAATTTCCAATATTTGGACTCACTGAGTTACATGCCCTCTATTCCTTCCTCAAAATAGAATCCAGTCCAATTTTCCTAATCCTCATTTCTATTATGTGGAATATTAATGTAAAACCCCTTGTAAAATAAGAAAATAGACTTTTTCATATTTGTAATGGCCCGGACCTCTCCGGTCCATTTCTTTGTAAAAAATTTGATGTGGTCAAACACGACACGTGTTGTAATAATAATTTTTTATAATAATAATTGATAATGGTGGCGTGAAAATATTTGGTGTTAATTAGATAAAATGGTTCTAATTTAATCATTGTAAAATATGAGAAATTAAATCGAATATATTTAATAAAATGATGGGAGGCTCATGGAATAAGTTATAAAGGAATAAATTACAAAGGAATGAAATGCATGGGGTGCATGGGTGTGACCTTGTACAGGAGGCATTGTGCGGTTCTACAGAATTAAAGTTGGAATTGTTTTAATAACATTAAAAGGGTATTATTATATAATAATTTGTTATAATAATAATAACATGAAGAGGCACGTGAATGGGGTTCCCAACCATGCGTGAATATAATGTTATGGGATATATGGAGTAATTATATGAAAATAATGGGCGTCGATAATAATAATAATTATTAATGTTAATGATGGGGACCCATTGATGAAGTTGAAGGAGGATTTATTACTATTGAATTAAATAATAATGATAAAGGTGAAAAAATATGTGTGTGATTGGTAAATTAAATTAAATGGGTTTAATTTTTGGTTAGTAAATTAAATTATTTGAATTTAATTAAATGGAATGGTTTTAACTTAATAACCATGATAAACTAATTTAATGGTATTAAATTAGTACATTAATTATGGGAGTTATTATTATTAATTTTATTAAATAATAAAGTTGAAGTGAGAATGGAGTTTGGGGCATTCCACATGGAGTAAAAGAAATGGGAGGTGCCACTTTTGGTGGTGGGAGAGAATCATGAAAGAAAAAAAAATAGATTGGAGAGAGAAACAAAAAATAATAATAAGGGAAATAAAATTAAAAGACAAATAAATGAAAAAGGAGGAATTGGTGCTTAATTATAGCGCCCATGAAGACTCCAAAACGTGATTGCTTTTGGAGTTATGAAAAATAAATAAATAATTGATTAATAATAATAATAAAATATTGTTATTATTAATTTTGTTGATAAAACACTTTTTTGTCCGTAACTTTTCGTGCGACCTCGGTTTCACGAACTGTCAGTGGCAGGGCAACCCTGACTACGAGACGAAAATTATGAGTCCAATATTGGATGTCTTTTTCGGGTTTTCGGATTGGGTACCTGAAACGCTCATGAATTAATAGATTTAATATTGTTATTATTACGGGATCTTGTATCCAACGTATCTCCCTCATACGGTATCGGATTGACGATCCGTCAGCGATAGCGTAACCCTAAAGTTATGACGGTCATTTTAAGACCATTAATGAGCTACTTTTATAACTCATGCCTCGGGTCAACGAAACACCACATATTGATAGAATTATCATTATTATTAAAACGCGTGGAAACCGCGTGACGTGTTGTGTGTTAACCAATCAAAACATGTAACATATGTATGGTCACATCGTGAATTCATTAATGCACGCTGAATACAGATTTACCTATTGGGTGCCTATATAAGAACGAGGTCTTGTTTTATCTTCCATATCGATCGCTTCTTTGTCGCACGATGACGCTCTGGGACGATCGAGAAGTATTCCTCCTCTAACTTCTTTGTCCGAGCTCCGAATTACGATCCATCAGCGGCCACAGGATCGTAGAGACGAGACGAAGATTCTAAGCCTGGACTTGTCACCTTTCCTTATGGCCTTCCTTCTCCAGCTTCCATCCTAGGAGGCGTTTGTCGGGTTTGGCGAAGGCGGAGGACACCGAAGGACGTCGTCGGATGCGACGTGATCGGGACCTTTTGAGGTAGGGGTTTACCTTCGTCTCTCTTTTTGGTGCAACATGCGGGGTGGGATATTTTTCTTTTCTTCCATGGGATGCATTTGAACGTTAAATAAAGATAATAATCGGATAAAGAAGGGTTTGGGGTTTTGTGCTGTTTCTATTGCCTTCCAGTTTCTTTATCTTCTGATTGTGATTTTGGATTGAAAGGCCTTTGCCTACTGAAAATCAAGGTCATTGGTGGCCTTTGCGTTCCCAATTGATATCTGAATTGTTTGTGGTAGGTTTTGTTAAAACATGGAAAATGGATAAGCACGTAAATACTGGATGATTAAATGAGAATGAAAACCTTGTGTGATCACCTGGGTTGAACAAAGTTGGAATAATGAACATGTTGGTGGTTTGGTTGTTTTGTGGAAAATGCCTTTATTTATGAAAAGCGTTTTGATTATGAAATGTGTTTTGATGTAAAAGGTGTTTTCAAATGCGGAATTGTTTTGTGTGTGGAAAAGGGTTTTATGTGTGGAACTTTGAAATAAATGAATGATGGAATGTTGTATGGTTGTGATAATCTTTTGTAAATGAAATGGCATGTGGTCGCTTGCGTTTTACCTAACCTTGGTTGTGGATGGCAGGGATATGTTTGTGAAAGGTTTTGTCTGGATGATTGTTGCCCAGTAGTAAAAATTTGCTAAACCATTGCATGAAACATGAAAACCTAAATGGGGTTGGGGGATGATTGTTTGGTTGTTGATGCATGCTTCGTGGTAGCAGTGCCGAGGCACATGCTCAGTTCCTCTTTTTAAGAAGCCATAGGTTGGGTTGTGTGTTTGGTATATGTATATATATAATTGTATCTTTGTGTTTTGTCGCACCACACCCATGTCAAGAACCTAGTGCCGAACACTCCCATTTTATGGGAGAGGGTGTTCCCCCTTAGTTACTAGCTCCTTCCCGGTCCTTCTTCCATAGGCTATGATGGCTTGAGGTGACCTTACACCCAAGACTCTTCGAGTAGGTCTCGGAGGCTGTGATGGCTTGAGGCGACCTTTATCCCAAGACTCTTCGGGCAGGCTTACCGTTCCCAAGAACCTTCAGGATGAGGCCCAGGTGTCTGCAGGCGGGTTAGTGGTTGTGGCCCAGGTGTGTGCGGGTGAGATGCGTGGTTGTGAGGCCCAGGTGTGTGCGGGCGGGATGCGTGGTTTGGCCCAGGTGTGTGCGGGCGGGAAGAGTGTGGTAGCATCAGGACATTTTCCGTTAGGAAGAGCAGCATCTAATTAAGTGGGAAATGGTGCGGGGTACCCAATAATTTTGTTCTATATATATACTAAACTTGTTTGTGTTACTTGGTGAGTGTGACCAGTGAGGCTGGGTGGATAGTTTTTTCTTGTTAGTTTCTGGTTCTTCTGTTTTCTCACGGGACCTTAGGGTGTCTCCCCACTTGTGCACGAGAGCTTTAGGTTCTCTACTGAGTATACTTGTATGCTCACCCTACATTGTTTCAGGTTTTCAGGAGGACTACCAGTGCCGTCCGTGACCCTACTAGTCAGGCAGTGGGAGTTGTGCAGTTGCCGTTTTCTTGTTTTCCTTTGGTACTGTACTCACTTGTACTTTTGAGCTTCCTTGTACTTGTACCTTGTTATAAAAATTGTTTAAACATGCATGTGGGCTTGTTTTGGGTTTATTTATGTACACTTGTTCTTTTCCCTTTTTGGTGGTTGACTTGTCCTATTTCCCGATCCAAAATAATAAAAAGGGTAATGCCTCCCATATTTGTGAAAACTCATACCCTTGGTGCTAGTCGCCATCCCGGGGCCTACTGGAGGCGGGACTCGGGGGTCATTATCTTCCTTTCACCATTGCCAGCTCAGGAGGGTCATCTTTGGTGGGAGGGGGTCGTGACAGAATGGTATCAGAGGTGATGGTTAAGAGATAGGATGGAGTCTGGAGTTAGGCACAGTGAAGATTGCATGGGATGGTAGGGAAACAGTGTTCGTTAATCTTGGTGCGTGACATAGGCTAGGTAAGACCGGCTAGGACACTGGATTTTAGGGCCCCCCGTGATCTGATGCAAGGACTCTGAGCCTACCGAACGACCAAGTGAGACTATATTGATTGCCGGGTAGAGACCCTAGGGAAGGTACATGCATCATCATGTTTGTGTTTTACTTGATTTGGGTGTTCTGGGAAAGAAATTGAAATTAAATGATAATTAAAACTTTGAGTTTTTCATTACTACTTGGGCTTAGGCGTTCCCTGTTTACTGAACAACTATGGCACCTGGACGTCAACAGAACGGCAAAGGAGTGGGACACAGACAGTTTCATGCAATAGAAGTGGCAACCCTTGCACTGCCAGAGATCAAGAGAGATGTTTCCGGTTTTACTTAAATTGTCTCATTTATGTTTTTTTTAAATTCAAGATCATCACACTCCTTTGTTGAAACTCATTCTCGCCCATGCTTTGGGCCTGTAACTTTTTTTTCTCATGAATTTATAATGCTAAGTTGTTTCCCTATTTCCTTTAAATGTGTGTGAAGAGTCATAACATGTGGGGGGAGGAGGACCTAATACCTAATCAAGAAGAATTAATGTGGATTCGATTAAACCCGTGCAGGAGAGTCAGTGCCGTCTAAAGCGGATAACATCTCGACATGGGAGAAGGAATTCCTCAAGCCATGTGTTCGGGAAATTTATTGATGTTTTGTATGGTGTTGGGCGGCAGTGTATGTTGGAAAATCCTAATATATGGAAGTGGGAAGGATCAGTCCTTAATCGAGAGGCATTAATGCGGATGCGATTAAACCCGTGCAGGCGAATCAGTGCCGCCTAAAGCGGATAATATCTCGACATAGGAGAGGGAATTCCTAACTCACATAATTAGGGTTGTCGGTTGTTTCTTGTTATTACAAGAGGCCTGAGAGGTATCTTGATGGGTGGTTGTTCGGACCTTTCCCCCTTTTATGGGTTGGTTTTAATTCTCGAGGACGAGAATGTTTTGAGAGGTATCTGGTGTAATGGCCCGGACCTCTCTGGTCCATTTCTTTGTCAAAAATTTGATGTGGTCAAACATGACACGTGTCGTAATAATAATTTTTTATAATAATAATTGATAATGGTGGCGTGAAAATATTTGGTGTTAATTAGATAAAATGGTTTTAATTTAATCATTGTAAAATATTAGAAATAAAATCGAATATATTTAATAAAATGATGGGAGGTGCATGGAATAAGTTATAAAGGAATAAATTACAAAGGAATGAAATGCATGTGGTGCATGGGTGTGACCTTGTACAGGAGGCGTTGTGCAGTTCACCACAATTAAAGATGGAATTGTGTTAATAACATTAAAAGGGTATTATTATATAATAATTTGTTATAATAATAATAACATGAAGAGGCACGTGAATGGGGTTCCCAACCATGCGTGAATATAATGTTATGGGATATATGGAGTAATTATATGAAAATAATGGGCGTCAATAATAATAATAATTATTAATGTTAATGATGGGGACCCGTTGATGAAATTGGAAGAGGATTTATTACTATTGAATTAAATAATAATGATAAAGGTGACAGAAATATGTTTGTGATTGGTAAATTAAATTAAATGGATTTAATTTTTGGTTAGTAAATTAAATTATTTGAATTTAATTAAATGGAATGTTTTTAACTTAATAACCATGGTAAACTAATTTAATGGGATTAAATTAGTACATTAATTATGGGTGTTATTACTATTAATTTTATTAAATAATAAAGTTGAGCTGAGAATGGAGTGTGGGGCGTTCCACATGGAGTAAAAGAAATGGGAGGCACCACTTTTGGTGGTGGGAGAGAATCATGAAAGAAAAATAAATAGATTGGAGAGAGAAACAAAAAATAATAATAAGAGAAATAAAATTAAAAGACAAATAAATGAAAAAGGAGGAATTGGTGCTTAATTATAGCACCCATGAAGACTCCAAAACGTGATTGCTTTTGGAGTTATGAAAAACAAAAAAAAATTATTAATAATAATAATAAAATATTGTTATTATTAATTTTGTTGATAAAACACTTTTTTGTCCGTAACTTCTTCGTGCGACCTCGGTTTCACGAACCGTCAGTGGCAGTGTGACCCTGACTACGAGACAAAAATTATGAGTCCAATATTGGATTTCTTTTTCGGGTTTTCGGATTGGGTACCCGAAACACTCATGAATTAATATATTTAATATTATTATTATTACGGGATCTTGTATCTAACGTATCACCCTCATACGGTATCGGATTGACGATCTGTCAGCGATAGCGTAACCCTGAAATTATGATGGTCATTTTAGAACATTAATGAGCTACTTTTATGACTCATGCCTTGGGTAAATGAAACACCACATATTGATAGAATTATCATTATTATTAAAACGCGTGGAAATCACGTGACGTGTTGTGTGGTAACCAATCAAAACATGTAACGTATGTACGGTCACATCGTGTATTCATTAATACATGCCGAATACGGATTTACCTATTCGTTTCCTATATAAGAAGGAGGTCATGTTTTATCTTCCATATCGATCGCTTCTTTGTCGCAGGACGACGCTCTGGGACGATCGAGAAGTATTCCTCCTCTAACTTCTTTGTCCGAGCTACGAATTATGATCCGTCAGTGGCCACAGGATCGTAGCGATGAGAAGAAGCTTCTAGGCCTGGACTTGTCACCTTTCCTTCTGGCCTTCCTTCTCCAGCTTCCATCCTAGGAGGCGTTTGTCGGGCTTGGCGAAGGTGGAGGACACCGAAGGACGTCGTCAGATGCGACGTGATCGGGACCTTTTGAGGTAGGGGTTTACCTTCGTCTCTCTTTTTGGTGCAACATGCGGGGGGGGGGATATTTTTCTTTTGTTCCATGGGATGCAGTTGAACTTTAAATAAAGATAATAACTGGATAAAGAAGGGTTTGGGGTTTTTTGCTGTTTCTATTGCCTTCCATTTTCTTTATCTTCTGATTGTGATTTTGGATTGAAAGGCCTTTGCCTACTGAAAATAAAGGCCGTTGGTGGCCTTTGCGTGCACAATTGATATCTGAATTGTTTGTGGTTGGTTTTGTTAAAACATGGAAAATGGATAAGCACATAAAGACTGGCTGATTAAATGAGAATGAAAACCTTGTGTGATCACCCGGGTTGAACAATGTTGGAATAATGAACATGTTGGTGGTTTGGTTGTTTTGTGGAAAATGCCATTATTTATGAAAAGTGTTTTGATTATGAAATGTGTTTTGAAGTAAAAGGTGTTTTCAAATGCGGAAATATTTTGTGTGTGGAAAGGGTTTTATGTGTGGAACGTTGAAATAAATGAATGATGGAATGTTGTATGGTTGTGATAATCTTTTGTAAATGAAATGGCATGTGGTCGCTTGTGTTTTACCTAACCTTGGTTGTGGATGGCAGGGATATGTTTGTGAAAGGTTTTGTCTGGATGATAGTTGTGCAGTAGTAATAATTTGTTAAACCATTGCATGAAACATGAAAACGTAAATGGGGTTGGGGGATGATTGTTTGGTTGTTGATGCATGCTTCGTTGTAGCAGTACCGAGGCACATGCTCAGTTCCTCTTTTTAAGAAGCCATAGGTTGGGATGTGTGTTTGGTATATGTATATATATAATTGTATCTTTGTGTTTTGTCGCACCACACCCATGTCAAGCACCTAGTGCCGAACACTCCCATTTTATGGGAGAGGGTGTTCCCCCTTAGTTACTAGCCCCTTCCTGCTCCTTCTTCCATAGGCTATGATGGATTGAGGTGACCTTACACCCAAGACTCTTCGGGTAGGTCTCGGAGGCTGTGATGGCTTGAGGCGACCTTTAGCCCAAGACTCTTCGGGCAGGCTTACCATTCCCAAGATCCTTCGGGATGAGGCCCAGGTGTCTGTGGGCGGGTTAGTGATTGTGGCCCAGGTGTCTACGGGCGAGATGCGTGGTTGTGAGGCCCAGGTGTGTGCGGGCGGGATGCGTGGTTTGGCCCAGGTGTGTGCAGGCGGGAAGAGTGTGGTAGCGTCAGGAAGTTTGCCGTTAGGAATAGCAGCAT
Organism: Viscum album; assembly: GCA_963277665.1. NCBI lineage: Eukaryota > Viridiplantae > Streptophyta > Magnoliopsida > Santalales > Viscaceae > Viscum > Viscum album. The sequence continues at coordinate 523,320,968 of OY728141.1, forward strand.
CTAATTTAGTGGGAAATGGTGCGGGGTACCCAATACTTTTGTTCTATATATATACTAAACTTGTTTGTGTTACTTGGTGAGTGTGACCAGTGAGGCTAGGTGGATAGTTTTTCCTTGTTAGTTTCTGGTTCTTCTGTTTTCTCACGGGTCCTTAGGGTGTCTCCCCACTTGTGCACGATAGCTTTAGGTTCTCTACTGAGTATACTTGTATGCTCACCCTACGTTGTATCAGGTTTTTAGGAGGACTACCAGGGCCGTGCGGGACCCTACTAGTCAGGCAGTGGGAGTTGTGCAGTTGCTGTTTTCTTGTTTTCCTTTTGGTACTGTGCTCACTTGTACTTTTGAGCTTCCTTGTACTTGTACATTGTTATAAAAATTGTTTAAACATGCATGTGGGCTTGTTCTGGGTTTATTTATGTACACTTGTTCTTTTCCCTTTTTGGTGGTTGACTTGTCCTATTTCTCGATACAAAATAATAAAAAGGGTAATGCCTCCCATATTTGTGAAAACTCATACCCTTGGTGCTAGTCGCCAACCCGGGGCCTACTGGAGGCGGGACTCGGGGGTCATTATCTTCCTTTCACCATGGCAGCTCAGGAGGGGCATCTTTGGTGGGAGGGGGTCGTGGCAATATTCTATAATATACACAACCTCAAATTACCCAAAATAATAACCAAAATATAAACACCGATGGAGAAAATGGAATTCCCAAACACAATCATCTAGGAAATATTAAAAACATCAAGAACTACACCAACCTCCATGTTATGGAGACCCCTAAAAAGTCATAATTTTTTTATCTTATTTAATCCTCGATAATATCTTGTGACACATATGATATCTATGAAAATGAATATATATTGGATTTTGAAATAAAGTGACTTTTAGTAAATATTAAAATATATTCATGGTGTACTATATTAACCAAATAAAATAAATCACTATGAATAACATGTATCATGTCTCATGAAGTTGATATTTTGAAAAATAAACCCTAAAAATTAACTTTCTCTTTTCTGAAACACTATAGTTATACATCATAATACAGTAATATCTATTTTACATCTATAAAATAACCATATTTTAATTTTTTCAACAATATACCATTAATTAATAATTTTTTTATTTCCTATTTATAATAAATAATAATTTGAATTATTTTTTTAACTATTATCTTTTCCATCCATGTTTTGGTTCAACAGTTATTTTCCATGCACAATGGTAATAATCTAATTTTCAAAAAGACATTAATGAAGGATTATTGTTTTTTTATATATTTATATTCTCACGTGGTCACATAATAGAAATTTCCAAGATGATTCGTTATGAAATATTTCAAATATCACTCTTGAGAAATTGTGATTCCATAAAAATTGATTATATTAATGAATTAAAATATTTATATAACCAATATAAAATTAATAAAATATTTTAAACTCAATAATTTAACATAATATTACTAGTTTTTGACAATCTTTAATCCCACCGGACATATTCATTATAACCTCGTTTTTTGTAGTAAAACCAACCAAAATGAGAGTGTGTCATAATTAATGAATGATTAAGAATATATTGTTTAGTAAAATAAATATAACTTTTACATTTGATTAATAATTTAAAAAAAATATGATTTGTTGGAGTTATACATAATATTATATAGAGTAATATTATAAAAATATAAATATTAAGAAGTTATTACTTACAAAGTGTCTGAGTATGCTTGTTTTAGGTGCTTAAATATTATAATGAACCTTTAATATTAATATTAAACAAATAATGATAAAAATACCTTTAAATAACCTTAATATTTTAATAAATAAATTATTTATTGACTAGATACATTATTATAACTATCCATCTAAATCGATGATGAATAATGTAATAAACCATTCATGAAGGTGGTACACATCCTCTAACAAGGGAAATAATTTCATATTATAATAGATATAAGGGATTTATATATTGTTAGTCACATCACACTAACAACATTTTAGTTAATTAATTAAAATTATTTTTATTTTTTAATATGTTTATTCAATATTTTGATGATGTTTTAGTGGAACGAAACATGAAATAAATCTATGGAAATAAGTACATATTCATAATATATCATTCTCCATTTCTTTTAATAATAATTCATAGATTTGTATTTTGAGAATAAAAGAACTTCTATGATTTGTAAGGAATATTTACTGAGATATACTTATATTTATTTGTTGATATTATATTTTAATGTTGTGTGTATAAGGGATTTCAAAATGGGATCCTTTTATAAATGAGCTGTGTGGCACAATTTTAAACACTAATAACTATATAATGAATAAATATCAATTTTCATGGAATGTGGAACAAAATTATACCAATTCATGTTATAGGATGATGTATTTTGATAATCCAATCAATTATAAATTTTTTTTATTGATGTAATTATCCATTTTTTATTCTCTTTTTAAACACTTTCACCATTGACCTGGGTGACTAACATTTACCATGATAACATATAATTATGTCCGAAGATGTAACTACAATTTTTACAAAATGAAAATTATGATTCCAAAAATGAAAAAATCATGAAATATCAACTTAAATTTGTTTTGAAATTTAATAAAAGTAATCTCAATGTCGAAAAGATTGTTTTTTAATGAAATAATATATTTGTACATAAAATAAATTTACACCAAAATTATGTATAATATTAATCTTCATGATTTTTTTCCTTATGGATTAAAAAGCAATGATATTTGACATTAAATTAAATCAACAATATGATGCATTGTTGTTAATTTTAAATTAACATAAAATTATGAAAATAGTTTATCTATGAATAACATAAAACATGGGTTCCAAAAAATTTGATATAAATATATAAATTAATCATATTAATATGAAAAAATTATTTTACTATTTCAATTATTTTATTAACAAAATTCGATATGTTCGAAATTAAAAAAAAATTGTTATATAAATATTGGTATATAAAAAAATACAATCACGATTTATATAATGATTAACTATTTTAGAAAAATCAAAAAATGAAACCCAAATGTAATTTTGATATGATGAATAACAAATTATGTTATTTTTATCAAACTAAAATAATAAAATTTTGACATTTATATTTCAAATGAATCATATATCATATTTGACAATTTTTTTATTAAAATATATATTTTATTTTTCTTTAATAAAAAAAACATTTCTTATATTGGATAAATTATATCATCACTGCTTTTAATTTAATTAAATAATACTAACTTGATTTTATAAAATAATAACAACAATATAATATCCTTAAATGAATTGAATTTACCAATAATATGTAATTAATAAAAATTTATCCACGTGAATTTATGTTATTACTCTAATTAAAATAATACACTTTTATTACTAATAAATTATTTATTTTTTAAAATATTGGTTATTTAACTTTTATAGAAATAAGAGTCATTATTTATTTTAAAATAGTGATATTCACTTGAGTTCCCTATTTTCTGTATCATAACCTATCATACATACTCTTTTTATTTAAGAAATATCACATAATAAAATAATGAGTAAATATATATACTTCATTCATTTAAATGATAATGTTGTACATTAATATTAGTTACCTCATATTCTTGTAATAATATTGAAACTACTAAGGTAAAATTGTTTTCTATCTTATTATTAGTGGATATAATCCTTATATCTTCACCATCTAGGTCAAATATTCTATCTCAATGATTATGGTTTATAGATTATGATATTTTTCCTCTTTTCACTTGAGATATAACTTCATAAATTTATTCATATATTTCTAACTTATATTATTTGGAGTATTATTATAGATAATATTTTAATCTATAATATTAAAAAAAATTCTAAACATGAGCATCATGTAGATTTATAAATGAGAAACTTAAAAATTGAAACATAAAGTAAAATTGAATCTAATCAGATATAAAACCTTTATTTCTAATTCCCACTATTTTTCCCATCAGGATCGTAGAAACCACACTAAGATGGAGTATAAATCAGTTTTAATCAGAACATACCAATTTGAATCTTTTCATCCAATGTGTACTAATTAGGGTGACAAGATCATGATTACACTATTCAATCATTGTTATTATCGATATAAAATTGTAAAAAATTTAAAAATAAAGAAAAAATAGTAATTATGATACCCCCACCGAATTTTGTTGATGGCATACTTGATGTGTGGTGGTTCTTATTCCAAATGGGCACGACTAATTATTCATTATTAGGATAAACTACTGTAAATATAATATGCTTTATCAAAAATCATACACCCACAATTTATATATGTACTATATTTTAATATTAGAAGCACTAAATTTTTACAATGATAATAAAAAAATAAATATTCCATTGGAGAGTGGTCATTAGGAAAAATCAAAAAAAATCATCTTCTTTAACAGTTGTAGTAATCTCCATATGATTTCCTCTATTTTAATTATTCCTTAAGAATCATTATGTATATAATGTTTAATCGTAGAATCAGATATGCCTCTCCCAAAATAACTTTTTCCAATCCTATTTATATTCAGTAAGAGTTTTATTGATATATTATATATTTTTATTTAATTTTTATATCATTTTAACACATAATACACACATCGACAATGTTCTATAATTAAAAAATATAATAAACTATAAAAATTAACAATATGATCCTCAAACCTTAGAATTGTTCAAATAATCATATTTCTAGTTGAATGTGTATGGTCACTATGATGGGTGGTGAATCTTAGTGACAATCATTTAATGATTCAAAAAAAATTCATAGTTAACCCCTATGGATACTAAAAAAAATTCTCAGTGAATAGATATTGATATTTTTATGTTCAAGTAACCATTTATTATTTATTAAATATTGATTGAATAATAAAAGCATCACACTATGATCTTATATGGTTTGATTCCAATTAGGAAACCTACTTCATTCAATGTTTGAAACTCATTGATATAAGGATATAAATTATTATATTTTACTAATTACAAGGTCCTAGTAAAGTGACAAATAAATTTCGGGATGTATCATCCCCAATCCTTATGTTAAGAATCATCGACTTCCCCAAACTATAACTCGATAGGTTCCTTATACTATATCCCATAGTCGTCCACCTCCCACATGAATGGTGTCATTATATAGATAATAACAACAAATATTAATTAAATCTTCCATGAATTGTAATGCATGAATTAAATAGTTTCTATCTCTTTGGTGTAGAAGCATGTATCCCTTTACATACCATAAAATATACATTGTTAGATTTCTCAGTGAATAGTTATTTCAGTATAATGAATATGGTTAGATATTTTTCAGGAATTCCTTTGTTTGTGTCTACAATATGTCACTCTGTATTTTCAATAATAGTGGGTATACTATATCCGTTGTTCAGAATAAAAATAAATAAAGCCGTAAATTTTTTATATCCTTCTTTACATAATATTCTTTTATTGTGTATTTATTTGTAGGAATATTTCTTGTCCTGGTTTATTTTTACCTAAATGATATTATGTTGTAGATATATGAGATTCCTTCTATATTAATAAAATATATTTATTTATAATAATATAATGTTTGATTTTATCCCAAAATTCATTCATAATTTCATAAAATATTTTCAATAATTGATATTTGTAATATTATTTTCTTATTTTGAATAAGGAAATTCATTATATTCAGTAAGGCCTTCTTGTATTATAACCTCAACCAAATAGATATAAAGGATTTATTTAAATCATCATTACATCTCAATATTATTTTCTTTCAATGTGGTGGTTTATTATCACTTTCATCTCTACTATATCTATATGATTTTACTCAAATTGAATTTCCTTCATTCATATTCATGTAATCATGTATCATGGTGACATGGAACTAGGGATTATGATGTGGAAAAGATATCAATAATTTTAGAAGAATCACAATTTTTTCCTCTTCTTTAATGAAAATAAACAAAAATATATTATTTATAATAAATATTATTATATATTTCTACTGATAATTATTTAAATTAAATTTCATTCCTTATTTGGAATACTCAATTATAGAAATATCAAATGAGCAGGGAAAATGTTCATTTACATAAGAAATTTTATAGTATTATTAACTAACAATTAATGCATTATGGAATAAAAATATTATTATAGATTGTATCAATATCTTATGAGATTTGAGACCCTAACTTGGGGAATGTATAATGTCTTTTGAAATCACTGATGTCTTATGTGTTTCTATAATATTCTAACTAATTTACTAACATTATTTTATTTTATCTTACTCTTATGTTTTTTATTAGAATCCTTATATGATATATGAATTATTTTATGACTCGCATATTATTTTTAGATTAATTTATAATGTATTATGATATATATTATAATTTATATTGATAAAATTCAAATTCAATTTCTCTAAATCACTCAAAATGTCTTAATAGATGAAATTTTAGAATTCTGGAATCCATAAATTCCCGAAATCACTCCATAAATATCATAAAATTATCAAATCAACACAACGAGTTTTACAACCAAAAATTAATCCTAAAACTATTATCCAAAAGTTATTTATAATATACTCTAATCATCTTGTATTTGTAATATCATTTTTGTTATTTCATCACATCTTCTCTCTACATCTGCTCATTTTTATCCTTGAATAATTACTATTAAATCTCCCCACATGATGGAATCTTTAAGAAAATATTACCCAATTTTTATAAACAATACAAATTCTCATCTATCATTAATTTTATTTGTTTATGTTAGGTATAACTTTATAATAATAACATTTAGAGTCTTATACTTGTGTTTCATCAGTTGTGTTCTTCATGAAGCATCCACACATACTCATTTTGAAATTATGATGGTATAACCATCATAATGTCCTCATACAATTTCAACGAACACTTTCATCCTATTACTAAACTATATTAATCATTTAGTGACAAAAAGGAAATATTTGACATGGGATCTTCAATAACATCCTTTTTTCACACTATCAACTATCCCCTATGTTAATAGGTGTGTTTCAATTAATTTCTTCCCATCTTTTGATGATTAATACAATGTAATATAAGGGATATATTTCACTAGTCATTAACTATTGTATATGTATCTAAAAAATCAGCTTCTACCTAATTTATTTTGAATTGTAACATGATAAAATTCAACGAATTGTATTACACAATACACATTCATAGAAATTACCCATTAAGAAATAAATTACATTTCTATGTCGTATAAACTCATATAGAAAATTGTACTGATTTAAAAATGGCATCAAGGTTGTCCATAAATTAACCCAGCATATCATTTCATTTCCACTTTCTCTTCTATGCGGTAATTCCACTCCAATTTTCAATTATTGTAACCTTCAGACATCCTCAGTGAATCCATAAAAAAAATTGATGTGTAAATCATAAAACTACCCCAAAATCCTATCTACCTCTTCAACCTCTACCACCATCCTCAAATCATTTAATCATAATTATTTTAAAAAACCTATGGAAAATGAGATTCATATTTAATAATATCGATTCTTACATTAATTATAAAATAATAGATGTTTTTTAAACAAGTCATATTAGATAACCACCAATGGGATAGTAGATCCCCAAAAACATAAGTACACATCACTTCACTGCAATTTATTTCCATCAGTAGGACACAATGATATACTCTTATTCCATTTTATAGAGTGATTATAAAACTCATTAAATTATTATTTAAATAGTAACCTTTAGTTACCTACATAAAAATAGATTAAATATAATAAAAGGAATTAATAATGATATCCCTAGTAAAGGAATCATGGTTAAGACATGGATATTGACCTGTAACGTTCATTTTGAGATACTTCAGATTGAAGAAAACTCATCATACTTTGTTCACTATTATTTTTTCAATTCAATATTACCTTTGAAAGCATGGAATTATTATTCTTTATATCATTCCTCGTGAGTGGAAGATTCTTTTTTTACTTATGTAAGTAAAGTAAATTCATACAATTATTAAATTCCTTTGTCTAAAATATTTTTAATAATTTATTTTGTTCTTGGAAATATATTAAAATATTTATTTTCATTTTACCATATTTCTTTCACCAATAAAAAGCATCATAAGGAACAATTTGATCATAGTTTTTATACAACATCTCTTGAAATTTTATTTTCACTTCATTTGAAGAAACATGTTTTTTCCAAATTAATATTATATGTATTTTTTTCATCTGTCTATACCACTCCAATTTTCATACTGAACTATTAGTAATTTTTTACACTGATCACAATTCATATATTTTTCACAGGGTTTTACCACATCAAATTGATTATCTTTCCATGGAAACACTCCGTCTATTCATCTAGGATGTATTCAATAAAATAAACATCTTTTTTCCCTCTAGAATTATTCCCTCAATAAATTAATCTACCACTATTTGAAATAATATCAATGGGATACTTATAGTATTCCATGTTATGACCCTTTCTACAGAATTAAAATTTTATCCATCCTATTGATATTTCATGTGTAGATTTTTCATTGACTTCTTGGGGCTGATTTGTTCAAGATTTTTCTTATATTGAGAATATGTAATCACATTATTACCATGGAATATTGATTTACCAACATTTCATTACCCATTTACCATTATATTTTGTTATCTACATTTATGTTTTATATATTTATGGCATGAATCCCCCAAACACACAATTCCAAATCTTGTGAATCACATACTTAATTTAGATACATTGATAAAAATAATATATTTCCATAATCACTCTAATAATATTTAGTTTAGTGTATTGTGAAATAATACATATTCTATATCATTAGAATATATAAAAAATCAATGTCTTTAAATCCTTCGTAATGTCTAGTAAATAACATGTGAAAAATTAAAATTATCCCCTAAGAGTATCACAGTAAGTTTATAATTAAGAAAAATTATAGTGCGTTGAATGAAGATAACTTCAATAATCAATGAAATTTTATTTCGGGTTATTATCTATAGGTGAATTTTGGAAAGATCCTACAAAAACTAATATATTTTGAAGAGGGATTCCATTAATAAAAAATATTCAATGTTTACTTCACAAAAATTATTCGGTGTTATCATGTATTTAGATTTTTTATTATTGTTTACACTACCTCATTCAAGTCAAAATTTATAATAATATGTATACCTCTTTTTATACTAATTATAGAAATATTAGTTTCATACATAAAATATTGCCATATTTTTAACAAAAAACCCCTAAAATTGAATATATCTGTATATAGTTATAAACTTTTTGGGAGATAAGATACTCAAAATAGTTAAACATAATATACATCATAATTATTGTAATATTTATAATGTAATTTAGTGTCACATCGATCATATATTAATACATTGGACACCCTAACGAAACAAATAAGTAAAAAAATTAGCCATATAGCTCAATAAGATAATATGAATGATTATTTATTTTGATATAGGGCTCAAAAGGCATAAAATAATATCATAATGGTGGAAAATCATAGAATGTCATTGAATAAAACAATATATATCAAAAAATTATTCAGTAATAATAAAATAATAGAAAAATAAAGAATGATATGATATGTAAAATTCTTCTCTCAATGCCAAGAGAAAATAATATAGTGTGGTATGATTACCTATCACACACCATACATGGTATCTCATGGGATAAAATACATCCTAATGGACTAAGTGGATTTATAATTTGGGTCAACCCATAATTTTATAATGCATAAATGAATTTGTGTACCCTAAAATGAATTAATTCATAAGTAATAATCAAAATTAAAACCACTGACCTTGGATTGGGCGACAAGATAAAATCTCTACATATAACCAAAACTTATTTCATAATGTTTCCAAAGGTAATGAGTAATTAATAATTTTTGTATTTACATATTTAATCATATAAAAAATCAATTAAATTATAATTTAAATTTATAAATGTTCATAATAAATTAATGGTATATTTATCATAAAATTGAACATATAAATATATGTATTATTAAATGAATAAATATCGACCTAAAAAGTGAGTGCACTGTTTTTTCCCATTAAACCATTAATACAACAATTTCATTCCATAGATGGGATTAAAATTAAATTTATTGACTTTTTGAAGTGAATCATTAATATTAATTTTCATTTTAAAAATGTTTTTTAATGATTAATTTAGATCGGTACATGAAAAAAACGAATTAATCTATGAAAATAAATTGAAGCTTTACTAATTATATATTAAAATAGAATATATTTATAGAATATAATATACGAAATAATAATAATATATATATAATGTGGGGTAGAGATATAATTAATAACCTAAACTAGAATAGAGATTTTAGAGGTTCCATTACCTTAGGTTATGACCCTCTTTTTATATGGTTCAATTATCCTAAATAAAAAAATTTCATTTAATAAATAATTTTATAAGGGTGATTTTTCATTTACAGGTAATTTCATAATATTCATATATTTCCATAGTCCAATAGATAATAAAACCAAATGAAACATATAATATCATAAAATTTATTATATTTCTGATATTAAATTTCATTTGTTCAGTATATAGACTATAAAAAATATTTTAGTGGTGAATTTTTATGTCTCTTATAAATAAAATAGGGAATATAAATCTTATACATTTATTCTCAAATTCTGTTGTTCTTTTTATAATCACCTAAATAATAAATATATATTTATTATACATATGATATAAATCCGTAATTATATATATTATTCAATATATTATTTTATTATTACTATTTATTACTACTTTATTAACAACTCCACGTTAAAAATACATTTCGAGTAACAACCACATTGTTTTTTGTATATGTTTTAATTTTTATAATTTCAGTTCACTTAATTCGATCATGGAAAAACCATAAAAATACTAATAATGAAATAATTATTATATTTTTTCATGAGTTATAAGTTTAATTCCTATAACAAAATACATTTTTGGATATGATGTATATTGTGATCATTAAGAGGGTAGCTTGTACATACGCCTGTATAATATTATAATTTTAGAATGATCATTATGGAAATGTGGTATGTAATATTTTATCAATAAGTAATATTTATAATATCCTAAATACCATTAATTTCATTAAATATAATTTTACATGAATTACTTGTCATTTTGTGAAAAAATAGTGTGAAATCGCTACGTGAAGGTTGTAATTGACACATACGCGAATGCTATTATAATAAATCAATGAGTTAATAGGTAAGAAATAAAATTAATTTTTTTCTTTAAAAATGAAAAATATATCCTTAGTATCATAATAAATTCATTTATATATCACATACTCAGTAAAATTATCCTTCTTTTCTTCCATGTAAATCCATAATTAAAATTGAATTACATCCTTTCGTGAGTCGGTAGGCTTCTATTCACAAGAGCGACATTATCATGACCAATACTTTATGGAATGTAAAAATATATATGTATTATATAATTTGTAAAAATTTATTATTTAGTTAAAAATATAATATATATATATATATGTATATATAATATAGTTTCCTTATCATAACCAATTGTGAGAAATGGTAATGTAAAATTAATGACATTGGTTCAAGAAGAGATAGTCTGTCATACACATGTTCAATGATTTTTCAATCCATTTAATGGAAGTGGAAATTTTTTTAGAAAAGTAATAAAAATAGTAAACATATAATTATTTGGAATTTAATGAGTCCATTATAATTTCACGTATTAATAATAATTTATCGATGTAGAGGAATATATAAAATAGAAGCACATATTGAAAAATGATATCCCCTGATGTTTTAACTAAACGATTTCCAATGATATATTTCTACCCAAACTAAGTATTATATTATTATATGAAAATTTTGGGAATATATTTTATAATGGAGTAGATGAAAAAATTACTTTAATTTTTAAATAAGAGAGGTGAGGGATGTCCTTGTATAGGAATGGTGGGTGGCACACTATTAATTTTTGAAAAAAGTAAAAGGTGTGTCCATGATTTTATCATACTAAATGGATCCAATATGTATTATTATACATCCATAAACATTAAATAGTTTATATATTATGATAATATATATTTTATACAATTATTTAGGTCATTTTAACACTTATTTGTTTAGTTCCACCCCCTCCCAAATAAACCAATTTTACCTTAACCATCATATTCAATTTTTACGTTTTCAAAATTTATTTTAGTAAAAAAATAATTTGACCAAATTTGATTATACATATTATTCTAATTCATTATATCAATTCCATTTTTACAAACTCAATTATAAAGAGACAAATCTCAGTTTCCTGAAGCTTGTTCCATATACTATAACATTGGCATGATTAAATGAATTTTGTATCCCAAATGATTATATAATTTAGTAGTTTTGGAAAACAATATACAAACATAAGTTCATAGTTACAACATGAAATTAAATTAATAATAGAAAATCCATATAACACATATATTATCCATGTAAGTAATTCATAATATTCATCTTCTTAACATAGGGATAATAAAACATAAGAAAGGGGTGAGCTCAAATTCTCAGTAAGGGTAAGTAATACAATGGCTATTGTCATAAATAATAAACACTAGGAATATTGAAAAACTAAATACATATTTCCTTAAAAATATTTGTTAGCATAATATGGAAGGAATGAATAATGAATTATTTGTCCATATAAATGAGAATAATAAAATGAATCATGACCAATGATTTTTTACTAGTCAAATAATAACATTAATAATAAATTACTAGTACCGTAATGGGGTAATGAATAATATAGTATATTTTATTCATATTTTGAAGGCCTCAGCCATGATGTCTCGAAATACAAGGGTAAAGCCTTAGCCAAAATAAAATTCTGTATTGTCTCATGAGACATAGAAATACATCAAGGGATTATATTGGGCCCCAAAAATCAATTGTTAAGTCCAATCATTTACTTATATGGAAGAGGATAAACATAAACAACATGAAAACCTGAAATAACATTCCTCAATCTATTCACATATACACTAACCATTATGAGTATTCATGTGAATGGTATCAATATGAAAAAACCATAGTCAAACAAATGATAAAACATTTCATTAAAGAATTTAGATCATAAAAACATAATATTAACCTCATTAAGAGATAAAATTCAATATATTTGTTGAAATATATAAAAATACTATAATAAAAGTATGGATGAATTTTTGAGAGAAATACACATTAACATTGATGTTATCGATTATTTTGTAAAAAAATCATAAATGTGTATATTAACTATTTTAGTTTATCAATTATAGAATTATGGGTTTTAGAAAAGTAAATTTGGATTAAAACATATTATAGATTTACGATGAAAATATGTATGAATATGAAAAGTTCACTTGGATCGGGCTGGTTTATTGGGAAGAATTGAGAGAGATCTTTATAAATCATTAAACTCCCCCTAGAAAACGAAGGGCTCTGACAGGTAAACATTTATAGATTATTCAAAAATAATATATTATTAATATGTAGGTATAGTTAATTATTAAACTGGGATTTGGAGAGATAATGAGAAACCAGAAATAAAATTGTGGTTTAGGTAGAAAACCCTTACCTTATAACCAAACATGTTATGCACTTGTCCTTAACATCCTGGATAATAGAATAAAATCCATTAATTAATAAATTCAAAAAATAATATATATTTATTTAATTTTTTATTAATTTATTAAGATCATTTATTTCAATTTTTCACGATTTATTATAGTCCAATTTTTTTATTGGGGGTGTTCATTTCTGTGATTTTCACGATCAGTGTACTCATATGTGAGTATGGATGTTCATGTTGAATTGGTATAATTATCCACAATTAAATTTTTAGGATAAATAATATCATAAAAAATATTAAATGGTGATATAATTCATTTGTTTTATTGTTATGAGGATTTTTTATTAGATAGTCGATTACTGATAATCATTTGTATTATTTTGGAAATATTTCAATTATTACGAACTAGTTATGTCGTAAAAATTTACATTATGTATATATATGGGTTCGAGAAGATTGAATAGGTCATTATATATATATTATAGTCTATTTGAACCATAATAATGAGTTCATGACCATCCATGAATGAAAAATTGAAGAATGAAGGTTCGTTTTCCATGATGGTTATAAATTAGTACCTCTTGGATGGTGATTTCTTTCTTAAAACAAAAGAGAGAGAGAGAGCGAGAGAGAAGGATGGTGAAATATAATCCATTAAAATGATATCATTCAATGATATTGATTATACTAGAGTTAGAAGCATCATTTTTATAGAGGAGGTTATTATAAAATATGAAAATAAAATAAATTGAAAATGAAATTAAAAGAAAAAGGAAGAGGGTTTACCTATTGAGATATCCCCCTTGAGATCCTCATTAAAGGAAGAGTTTTTGGTCTTATGGAAATATGAAGAGAACCTAGACATGGGGAGAGAATATGGGATAGTATTTGGGTAGTAAATTGAGAAGCTTCAAAGATTATTTAAGTAACGATAAGAGGGAATGAGGGTTGGGATTTATAGTGGATGATAGGGGTGATTTTTTATAATATTATTCATTATTTTATTATTTTTCTCAATACAACCCATCATGTTCATTATATTGAACAAAATTAGTAAAAGTGTATTTTAGTAGGAATAAATTGTGATTACATCATAGATGACTCAAATAATTATGAATTTAGCTCTTAATTTATTCATTATTTCAATTGTAATATTTTAATATTCCCTAAAAAATTCATATATTTCAAAAAAATTACAAAGAGTCAGCTGAACTATTTTTACAACCTGTATAATTAAAAAACAGAATGTATTTGACGAAAATAATTTTCAAAATTTTTGAAATTCAATTTTTAAATAAAATAATTATTTACATGAAAGTTATAGTTTTAGAAATTAAAACTTAATTTATAATACTTTCATATATTAATTAAGATCTCAGAAAACTATTATAACTTCATAAGACAAAAAATATTTATTTATGAATAAAATTTATGAAACTAAATGTTATTTTAAATCAATTTATTAATTTATAATTAAATTTTAATAATTATTACTAACAAAAATACCAACACATAATTATTTATTTTTAAAATATTAACTCTAATTTATAAGGTGGATACATTTTATTTATACATACATGGGTGATGTTACTATAAATAATGGTATATTGATAATTATAAGTTTTAGTTTATTATTCACTAAAAAAGTATGTTGATTCTATTAGACTCTAAATGTCAAACTTGTCGCAACTATGTGTGTCATTTTTTCGAAATTCAAAACACAAAGGTGGAATGATTATGTTTAACATATAGGTTATTGTAACACCCAAATGTTTTTATGAAATGATTATTTTAAATTATTTTTATTCTATAGTATCTTTATTTTTCGCAATTGTGAGTTTTAATGTTCCATGAGACACCATTAATCTAAAATAACTTTTATAGACTAGTTGTTAGGTTAGCAACAATAATTATAACAAACTTATGAAATTGCTTTGTGAATTCATTGGATATCAATTATTTATGAATAATATAAATCAATTAGATATTTTTTTTAGTGAATTAATTTTAATAATTCAATTAATAAAAAATATATGTGTTATATACTTGATAAAATATTATTTATATTCATCCAATGGATTTTGTAGTCATTGGGTATGAACAAAACCCTATATGATATATAGAACCCATTATTTAAAATGATTAAATTTTCACCATTGAATGGAGAACCCCTTTTAAATTAATATTATTACACATTAATAATTTATACATGAAAACATAAATATTTTATTTTCAAGAAGGATATAAAAATTTAGTTTGGATGAATTTCTGATATTTTTCTTATAACTTTTATCATTGATGAATATTAAAAAATGATCAATTTTTTTTGAGAATAAATATTATCATTGAAAAGATTTATATAGTTAAATTATATTATAGAGTGGGTTTAAAGTATAAATACAATATATTTTTTCCATTTAAATTAAAATATGACATTATAATTAATTTTGCCTTAAATTTATATGTAAACCCACTTCAATCTTATGCAATATTTTAACTTTTAAAACTAATTTTCTCATTTCAAAAACGAGATTAAGTTAAAATTAATTACTAATACATTTTTTTATTGATTATGGAAAATATATTCCATATTAGTAATTATTAGGTAAAAATTATGTTAAAAGGACACTTTTATATTTTAGCATTATGAATCGTATCATTGGTTATTATTTTATTACCATGGTTAATGGTAAATCGGGAAATGAATGATACAAATAATATTATAAAATTGCCTTAAAAACTGTAAAAATTTTATTGGATGACTAAACTTGACCCTTTTTATCTATGTTTTAAAATGTAATAACTTTATGTCCACATATCTATGAATATGACATAAATATAATAAAAACTAATGAATGTGGGAAAATGTCACAATCTGTTTTTATATAAGTATATTAATTTACATATATCTATAACTATGAGATAAAATATAATAAAAATAGTATTTGGAATTATAAAGTAATTAAATACATCATAGTAATTTATTTTTAATTTTTTGAGATTAAATAATTACCATTAATGATGACACAATAGTGGTGTAGAAATTATTTTATTAATAGAAATAACAAAAAAATGATTTTAAACATGATTAAGATGTATAATATAAACTAATTAATTATATACACGAATTTTATAGGTTTATAATACATTTTAGGACTCTATTATATATTTTTGTTCGAATTTATCTTCTATTTGGATTTTATATAAACTAAAATTAATAAATGAAGTCAAAATTTAAAACTATTGATATTTTATAAAATTATCATTTTATAAAATTATTTAAAAATCAAAATTTTTTAAAAAAAATTACAAATTTATTATTATAAGGACTAAAATTTCATAAAATATCAATTTATGTTCAATTTACATGATATAAGTTAATATTCATAACAATTAAATATTTAAAATTTTATTACGAAAGTTAAAAATAAATAAAATAACTAAGTGTAAATTAAATAGATATGGTTTAAATTGAAAAAATAACATGTAAAAGAATATTAGTTGATAATATTACAACCCTATATCATATCATATTGAAAATTGGGAAATGTTTTAGGTTTTTTCGTAGGTTTTGATGTTATTATAATTTTTTATTTCTGAAGATTCCAAAAGTTCCCCTCACCTCAATTATAAAAGTTCACCTTCTCCAAAAACTCTAAACATCAATTTTTCACATAATGATCGGAAATCACCATCCAATTCTCATTATATAATTACTTATTTTCATTCTATATGTTATTTTCATCCTAAAAACCAACCCTAGTTATCTAGGATGAGATTTAGAGGAAGTACATCGAGGAAAAGATAATCTCTTCTACCGATTCTTTCAATATTCATTTTTCTTCTACTTCATATACATTATTTTTATCATTATAATGTAATAACCTAAGTATAAATTATATAATTATATGTTATTATAAATATGAAACAACCATATTTTCACATTCTATCCATCCTATGAAAAATGAAATCATTGCACGTGCCGACGTACGACATACCGTCTCTATGCCTTAGTGTAATTGGTTTTCAACAAAAACATACATGGATGGGAATAATTATTTAAATAATAAATATATATGATTATTATAACATGACACAAATACTGAAATACCATACACTATACACTTCAAAACCTTTCAATAATTTTTGGAATGATATCATCACTCGTGCGTACATATGACCTACCATCTTCACAATGTTATATGATTCATTCTATAATATAATCAGTAAACCATGTTTATATAAGTGAATTTAAAGAATTAATATTATAGGTATTATGATAATATCATTTTCTAAATTATTTAACTATATACTATTATGTGGAAGATGATATTATCCGAAAAAATCTTGAATAAGAACACAAAGAAGTCAATATACAAATAATGATTGGAAATGAAATGTTACTTACAATAGGATGAAAATATAATCATATATTATATAATAAGAATTATTATTATTTTGGAGTAATTCAATTACATTATTTAAAATAATATACAATTTTTTCGTATACATACAAAGGATATCTGATCTACGGTAAGGGATAACATTAAAAATATCTATTTTATCTGAGATTATTATCTCAGATGTATTTACTAAGGTATATTTATCACCCACATACAAGTTTATTAAATATATATTTCAAAATTATTTTTTATCCTTGTATAATTTTGTAATGTAAATTATACCCAATGGTTAATTTTACTTATCAGTATGAATGAAATCTAATGTTGTTTTTGGTATGAGGTACTTTTTTAACTTTTCTCAAAAAGCAAAAAATGATTGTTTTTTAACTTGTCCAGTAGGAATGGATATTCGTGCTTTCATAATGCCTTATTTTCATGAATACTTCCCAACAAACATACAATATTATTTTAACATAAAATTTTTTCTTCAAAATTGAGTGGAATGTTGATGAAGGAAGAAATATTTGATGAAAAGAGTATATTTTCTTTAGAAATTATTTTCATGTGTTTTCTCAAAATTATTTTCCTTATAATATGGGACTCTTTAAATGGGGCTATATTTCTAACCCAATTAGTACTATGATTTGATTTTTTAGGAAATCTATTTATATTGTATCTATTATGATGGAATGATGTTTAAGAATACCATTTTATTTTATAGGTTATTAAATGGTGAATGTTTTTATGTTTTTGTGAAACACATAAGAATGGTTTCATTATGAAACAGGTGTTATCTATATCTCCCTCCAATGCATTGTTTAATGATTTTTATCTCATTTGATAGACCAGAGTGCATTGGATAGTAAATTCAGTTCCGTAATCCAGGTCTAGAACAAGAAGTGAACTCAATTGAATAATAGGCTTTGTCCTCTATGATGGACTCATTAATGATCCATGACTAATATGAAATTTTTTTCTATAAATATGTGTGTATGGAATGAAATTTCTTATCTTATTTTATGACCATTGAGATTAAATTTCACTTTTATGATTTATCTCATGACATGATATTATGATATTTTATATGATGGATACAATTTTAAAATGTAATGTTCTGATGATTATAATATGATTGATATTTTCATTATTTACCCTTAATGGGAATTTGAATTGAACATTTCATATGGTTATTTTCTGTAGGACATGAAGAATTTTTCTATGTATGAAAATTCAAAAAAGAAGTATATTTTTCAATAAATATGAAGGATACAATATAAAAGTTTAATGAAACCGTTTTTTATACATCCAATTCCAAAGACAATGGACCTATTCGATCATGGGGTGGTTCTTGTTATGTTATTTAGTAAATATTCTTCAATGTATAAGTAATATATACTTGTAAATTATGGGTCATTATAGTTGGTATAAGAGAAATATAATTATTTACCCTTTATAAACTAGGAAGATAGATCATTAATAAGAACCCAATGGATATGTCCATTTATAGGTTACAATATTATCCTAGTGATTTAGATATGTTCATGAATAACCAATAATAAAACATAATGTTCCCTAAAATGAAATTTTATTCTTAAATTATGTGGTTTTCCCATTATGATTACTATTTCTTAGACTATGCTTCTTAGATTTTGTTAATGGTTATAACCTGAAGGAACCATGTTAATGCTGAATGTGACTGGCAATGAAATCATTGTCCCCTAGAGAAACCAAATGTTATGGGAACTAGAATAAAATATCTTATATCCATGATCAAAAAACATTATAAGCCTATGAATCATGTAGGTATTTCAAAGGAGCAATGTAGGGAGAAACAATATGTTTAATCCTTCATGAGTCAGTGACCACCATCATTCAGTAGGACCGCTAATCCTTTATTGGGTGAACAATTGATTAGTACCAATGAAAAGACATTTCTTGTTCAACAATATTCTAAACATGATAAAGTTATCATATTATTATATCATTTGAACAGTGAATATGATCAATGGAGAAATCTTATCATGAATATGAGGCAAACATATGAAATTGAGTCCATGGATAAGGATGAGTACACAAACTTATTTTTGAACCAGTACATTTCTCATATTCCAAGAAAATTGATGGAAAGTATTTTATTGAGCTTGAGAAAATCGATTATGAATCTATTGGTACATACAGATAATATTTTATAAGGATTACAGAGTACAATTTAGGAATTATTATCCAAGATGAGAGTAAAATTAATCAATTCTATAGTGGATTAAAACCAAGTCTCTGAATAGAATTATCCATAAGGGACTTCAATAGAAATGAATAAATTATTTGAAGTGATCTCATGATTTAGATGGATATTGGAGTGACCGATATGTCTTATATGTTTGTTACGAAGAGAAAAATGAATTAAATGGAAAATTTAAATACCACACTAGAAAAAACGACATTTACCTTATGCTCTGAGTGTGGAATGACAAATGGATGGAATATTCTTAAATGGACTAGAAAATTTTTTATGTGTGGAAAATGAGGTCATCAGGAACCTTAATTCCGATGAGATGGGATTAATATGTCTAATGATACAAACAAAAAAAAGGATGCACATAATTCAACTCCTACACTTCAATGTTACATGTTCAAGGAAATAATTTATTATGCCAGTCAATTTCCTAATCCAAAGGTTATTGATGATGATCAATGTCAAAAAACTTATAAGGGAATTTATTCTAAAAAATAATGTTTATTTATCTCACATGGTTGGGGATAAACTCATGATTATGAATACACCCGTTGTACGAGTGTTTGATAACATCATTCTTGAGAAATTGATTGGTCTTCCTCTAAATCCTTACGAGGATTTTTCAATAGAAAGCATACCAAGTGCTATGCCTATGTGAAAGACACTGTATTGAATGGTCCCAATTATGACGTAGGAATTGATGAAGAATGTACATGTTATTCCAGATAAGGGTTTAATATGCACTAATGTGTCAACATGGGGACAACCAGTTCTGATTGATAAAAATTAACATGTATCAGTTAGACTCTGTAGAGATTATCGTGAACATAACAATATTTTTCTTAAATATCATCTTCCTATAATTGATGACTTATTTGACCAAATATGTGTAGCGTAATATTTTACCAACATTGACCATCATTTGGGATATCATCAGTTAAGGGTCAAAAAGAAGGATATACCAAATATGGAATTCTATATAAGGTATGGAGAATATGAATTTATTATGATTCCTTTTTGTCTTACTAATTCCCATGTTATCTACATGGATCTAATTAATTGAATCATTAGAGAGTATCTTGATCAGTTTTTTATAGTATTTATATGCAATATCTGTATCTATTAAATATACAGGGAGAAAATAAAGATCATTTTAGAATTGAACTGAATACCCTGAGAACGGTTAATCATTATCTCATGTTTGCCATGTGTAAAATTTGTATTCAGAAAGACTCATTTTGGGTAACATAATCTCAAGAGAAGGGATATTAGTGGAACCTTCCAACATAGGTGTTATTGAAATACCGTTGAGATCATTAACGGTAAATGAGATCCAATGTTTTCATGGTTTTTCTGGATGTTATCGTCATTTTGTGAAAGCGTTTTCAAAAATATATAATCCTACTTCCATGTTTAATCGTTATTGAGTTATGTTCGTTTGGACGGAGGAATGTGAATATATTTTCAATGAACTAAAAATATTGGTATCCAGTGCACCTATGATCACCCTACCATGTAGTGGAGAATGGTTTGTGATCTATAGTAAGGAAAAAATTAAAGGGAATGTTTGTGTTCTCATTCAAAATGTTATGGTTAAATCTTATTCCTAATGGTAGTTGAGTATTCATGAGAAAAATTACCCATTTAATTATTTGGAATTTGATATGGTAATTATTTCATTACAGGTATGAAGGCATTATATTTACGCTAAAAGGTGTGATATATATATTGGTCATAAAAGATTAAAATTTATTTCCTAAAAAAGGAGCTAAATATGTAAAAAAGAATATGGTTTGAGTTTATTAATGATTCTGAATTCTAGATATATTTCTACCCTGGTAAAGAGAACAAGGTGGCGTATGACTTGAGACGAAAAGACCATGTTATCTTCTCTAAAACGAGGATCATGAAGGAATCGATATTTTATGATTTTTAAAGGATATATCTGGATATTTTAATAAAAGGGGATAAATAATATCTTTATCAAATGAATATTCAACCATCAATACAAGTGACGATTAAGGAGGCAGAGAAATAAGATGTAGATTTATAAATGTAGGTGAGAAATTTTATTGAATTCGACCTTGATTGTGGCAAAATAATAAGGCTCATGATCAGGTATGTATTCCTTCCATACTTGAATTAAATAAGGAACTATTGTATGAGACACATATTCCATCATTATTAATTAAACAATGAAAAAATGGCGTATATTGACCTTTAATAGTACTTTTGGTTGGATTAATTGATAGATAAGTCATCGAATATGTCTCTTGAATCTTGGTTTTTCTGCATGTTAAGGATGAGAGAATGAAGTCTATGGGGATGTTACAACCATTACCCATAACAGAATGGAAATGTGAAACATCACTACGGACTTTGTAATTGGACTTCCCAAAACATCAAAAGGCAATAATGCTATTTAGGTTACAGTTGATCACCTTTCGAATTCCAGCGTCTTCATTTATATTATAGATGATTTATCATTTCATATGAATTCCATGATTTATGTAAAGGAAGTTATAAGAATTTATGAAGTACCAATTTACCTTATATCATATTGGTATATGAGGTTTTCCTAAGTGTTATGGAGAAGTATTCATCATTCTCTGGGTACAAAAATATGATTCTACACTTTTTATCATCCGCAAAATGATTGTCAGTTTGAGAGGAAAATTCAAACAATGGAATACATGTTTAAATATTGCTCTATATATTTCAAAGGTGATTGAGATACAAATTTACCATTGGTGGAATTTTTATAAACAAATTTCCTTCCATCTAGTATCTGCATGGATCCTTATGAACCCCTCAATGTGAAGAAGTTCAGAACACCAAATTGTGGGGACGATGTCATGGAATGAAAGCTATTAAATCCTGATCATGTTGATGAAATGGCAGAAAATGTTATATATTTTCAAAAACACATAAAAGCAGCTCCATGTCATCAAAAACGTTATGCTGACAAATGAAGAAAATTAATACAGTTTGAGGTTGGTGATAAAGTGCTTCTATGAATATTTCACTAGAAGAGAGTAATGAGATTTAAAAATAAGGGAAAGATGATCCCAATGTATATTGGTAATTTTGAAATTCAAGATTGTGTTGGGAAGGAAGATTATTGATTGGTAATTTCACCCTATCTATCTCAAGTTCATGACGTGTTCTATAAATCTCTCCAGAGAAATTTATACACAATCCTTCACATTTTTCAAGCTTAGAATTCGTTTCATGGGAGAAAGATCATTCTTAGGAAGAACAACTGATTGAGATTCTAGATCATATCAAAAAAGTTATATAAATCAAGACCACTCACTTGATTAATGTTATATGGAAGAACCATAAATTTGAAGACGATAAATGGGACCGTGAGGATATGATGATGGAGATTTATCCTCATTTATTAACCTCTATGTGATGAATTTCATGTTATAAATTTAGCTTTGGGGTGTAGAATGTAACCCCCATATGTTTATCTTAAAAATGTTTATTAAATAATATTTATTCAATAGTTTCATTCATTTCCATAGACATTGAGTTTAAATGAACCACATGATTCGATTATTATAAAATTAACAATATATCATAGTCGTTAGGTTAGTGGTAATAATTATAACTAACTTATGAAAATGCTTTGTGATTTTATTTTTTATCAATTATTTATGGAAAATATAAATCAATTAGATATTTTAATTTTTGATTGAATTACTTTTAGTAATAATCTTAATATTATATATTTGTTTTATATACATAATAAAATATATTTGGTGTTCTTCTGATGGATATTTTTTATAGGGTATTCATTAAACCATATTTGATGTATATGAACCATGTTTAAATAAATAATAATTTTGTTCTATTGAATGGATACACCATTTTCAGTGTTCATAATTTATTTATGATAACATAACCATTTTATATAGATGAAATATATAAAAATTCACTTTTTATTAATTTATGATATTTTTTTGAAAACATTCATGTTTTGATAAATAGTAAAAATACGCTAAATTTTAATTAAATATATCATTTTTCGTTGAAATAATTTATATGATTATGTTATATTATATAACGTATTCGAAGTATAAATTGAATATATTTTAACCA
The DNA here is from genome assembly GCA_963277665.1 of Viscum album. Classification (NCBI taxonomy): domain Eukaryota; kingdom Viridiplantae; phylum Streptophyta; class Magnoliopsida; order Santalales; family Viscaceae; genus Viscum; species Viscum album. The sequence goes on from OY728141.1 coordinate 523,345,337, forward strand.
TTTAATATAATTTAGGTCATTGGAATATATTTTACATTAAATTCACAAGTTATAACATTTCAATATTTTGTAATATTATATCTTTTAGAACTCGTATTTTATTTCAACAACAGCATTAATTTGAAATTAATTACTACAAATTCATTGTTTTGAATTTTAAAAAATGGATTCCATATTTCCTATCCATTGAACACAATTATGTTAATAGGCTACCTTTATTTTTGGGCATTGTGAATAGTATCTTTGGTTTTTTTATTACTATGGTTAAATGTCAACCAGGTAATTAAATATACAAATAGTATTATAAAATTACCATAACACCATAAAAAATCATATTAGATGATGGAATTTAATGGGTAACACTTATTTTTTTAAATGGAATATCCTGATGGCCACTACCTATGAATATGACATGAATATAAAAAAACTAAGGAATGTGACAAAATGTCATAATATCATTTTATAAAAGTATATTAATTTTAAAATATGGACAACTATGGGATAAAATATACAATATATAGTATTTATAATGATAATTGAATTACATACATAATTGGATTTTATTTATATTTTCAAATGATTAAATTATTTCCCTTAATATTGACACAATAGTGATGTTGATATTATTTTATTTAGCGAAATATCAAACAAATGGTTTTAAAAAGATTTAACAAAATATCATATGAACTATTTAATTTTATATACAAATTTTTTCGTTTAATATGAAATTTTGGTAATGTATTAACTTTATTGGATATAATTTATCTTCTGGTTGATTTTATTTAATGTTAAATCCACTAATACTGTCAAAATTGACACTATTTATATATCATAAAAATAATATTTGATTAAAAAATTTAAAAATAAAAAATTTCAAATTATCAAAGTGATGATAATAAATTTTAAAATTTTATAAAATATCCCTTTTTCAATTAATTTCATATATTTAAATTTTAATAATTTTTATATTTTAATAATTTTTCTTCTACTATTAAAATTAAATTTAAAAAATAAATGTCAATTAATATGAGATGGTTTAAATTAACAAATTAACATGTCCAAAATTTATTGGATACTGTTAATACAACTGTATCTCATGTAATCTTTAAAATTGGGTAATTTTGGAGGATTTTAGGTATTTTATAATTTTATTATAAATTATTATTTATGGAGTTTCCCAAAGTTCCCCTCACCAAAATTATAAAAGGGCACCTCATCCCTCATCTCTTCAATGCATTTTTATAATTTATGCTCGTACATCCCCTAACCAGTTTCCTTCTCAATATTGATATTCTAATTGATGTGTTTTGATTGATCTTCAATGACCAACTCTAGTGCTATAAGTATAGATCTTGATGATGTACATCAAATAAAATGTAATATCTTCTACTGATTCATTAAATTATTTTTATTGGTCAACTTATTATTAATTAGTTGATTCGTTTTAAAGTTATATCATCAAAATAATTCATTTACATAAATGTTATTTTAATTATTAATGAAAAATATTTAACCTTCTATCCATCCAATGAAAAATTAAATCACCGCTCGTGCGTACATACGACTTACCGTCTCCATTCTGCGGTGTTATCTGTTTTCACCTCCTCCTTACATGGATGGGTATAATGATGGAAATATTAACTATATATATTTATTATAACATAATAATAATTTTGAAATATCATAACCCTTCCACATCAATATAATTCAATAATTTGGGAAATGATATCACCGCTCATGCATACGTATGACCTATCATCTGCAAGATGTGATGAGATTCATTGTACATGATATTAATTACATCATGATTATATTCATGAATTTAATGAATAAATATGATATATATTATACTAATATAATTATGTAAATGATTTAAATATATATTAATAAGTGAAACATGAAATTATTGGACAGATCATTCTTATGAACATAAAGTAGTCAATATCTCAATAACAAGGGACAATGAAATATTACTAAAAATATACAATATTATAATCATATATTATATCAAAAAAATAATAAATTTTTAGTATTCAGTTAATAAAATTTTTTAAATCATCATACAGGAGGTTCTGATACCTACGATTTATATTAGAGCTATTGTAAGGTATAACTTTGAAAATATAGTTTTTATCTGAGATTGTTTACTCGTATGTATGTAATAGTGTATATATATCATCCACGTCCATGATTTCTAAATATGTATTTCAGAATATTATTTATATCCTTATATAAATTTCTATTGCCAATTTTACCCAGTTATTAATTTCTCTCTGTGTTATGAATAGAATCTTTTGTCATTTTCTGTAAGTAGTAATTTTTTCCATTTTAAGAAAAAGTACGAGAAAAATGTATTTTTAACTTGTACGACATGAATGGATTTCTATGCATTCATTATTACTTATTTCCTTGAATATTACCCAATAACATTTCAAGATTATTTTAACATAAAATTACTTCATAAAAAATTTTGTGTCATTTTTTGGAGGGAAAACATTTTTAAGAAGAAATGATTTTTTCCTCAGGAATAAAGATCAAATGTTTTCTAAAATTAGTTTTCCTTATAAGATGACACTCTTTTATATGTGGTTATATTAATTACCCTACTATTAAAAGTATTTTATTTTTTGTAATTTAGGAAATAAATTTGTTTTATATCAATTGTGATGGAATGATTATTAAGAAACCCATTTTATTTCAATTAATATGTATGGTGATTGTTTTAATGTTTTTGTGGAACATGTTAGAATGGTTTCATTATGAGATATGTGGGACCTATATCTTAGTCAAATTAATTGGGTATTGATTTATATCTCCTAATATAGACAAGGATGGAATGGGAAGTAAATCATGTTCAGTAATATAGGGCCAGATGTAGAACTGAACATGGATTAGTAATGGACTTTCTCCACTATTATGGACTCAAAAAAGAGAATTTACTAATATGAAATGTGTTTCTATGCTAATGTTTATATGACATTAAATTTAATTTATTATGTTATGACCATTGGGATACCATTTAACTTTTATGATTTATCTCATGACGTGATCTTTTGATCAATTATATACATGATAAGAATATCAATTCTTATGTTCTTATAACAATGATATTATTAATTTTATCCTTTTTACCCTTACAATGAATTTTATCTAACCCCTTCATTTTTTTCTTTTCACTGTTCATGAATAAGGGTTCTAAGTAATATATATCAAAAAAGTAGTATAGTTTTGAAAAAATAACATGGAGATGATGTAGATGTTTTATGAACTTGTTGATCATGTTTCCCAGTTTCTAGAGACACTAAACCTATATGGTCATGGAATGGTTTCTGTTATGTTATGTAATAAATATTATTAAATGTGTTAGTAATATCTACATGTAATGTGTGGGATGTTATATTTACAACAAAAAAGAGTTTTCTCATAAAGGCTTAGTGTTTCATGGATTAAATTATATATTAAATTTATGTGTAAATGCTTGGGTTGTCACATTGTTCCCCCTTACAAAAATTTCTTCCTCAGTATTTCCAAAATTGTACCCACAAAAAAGGTATGGGTGGGTCTTCGTCATAAATTCCTAAAGATTAAACATGTCCCCTTTAATTTTATGAATTTACCAAAGTAGTTTTACCAGATGAGTCATCCTCAATGTGTGTTCTTTAGTGTCCATAATCCGGATATGCTTATCAGAGTAAGAGAGGTTATCTTCCAATTATATACCTACATATGTAGTTATAGGTTTTGGTTCTGGGATTCATATTCTCAACAATGATACATATAACACATTATGTACCATAGAATGGTTAGGTACTATTTTTAAACGATAATTTATAGTTGTAATTCAATCCATAATTTCAAAAGTGCCAATGTCACTAGGTCTCATTGTCTCATTCGTCGAAAAACTTATAATGCACATGCATGGTGTTACATTTATGAAAACATCATCTACCACATAAAATTACAAATCATTTCTTATATTATGAATACATATATTTTTATAATTTTTATCTGATTTGATATAGGATTGAATAGGCTTTATTATCACTATTTATTCCTCTATAGGATTATCACCTACAATTTTCTTATCACCAACATCATCCCAACAAGTTGATATATGACATATCATTCCATACAATTATTCATATGTCTATATTTGAAATCATTAAGGGAAACTATTGTTGTAGTAGAACTACACCAAAGGTAAATAATGATCCCATATACCTTGAATGTCAAGTGAACATGATGTTAACTTGCCTTATATTATTTTGATCATCCTTTAGGATTGCTTATCAATCTGATGGTGATTACTATCACTCAATCAAATCTCATTATCCAATGATTTTTAATACTTTTCTAGAAATTCAATAAGAATTGCGGATCACGATCAGAAAAAATTGAGATATGTTATACATTATGTCATACAACATCACTGATATAGAGTAGTGAATGGTAATCTAGTATAAAATCCTCCCTTTCAGCAAGGAAATATGATGATTTCTTATTTTGATCAACTATTACCCCTATTTCATTATTATTTCATGGATTTTTTGGTAATATAGGGACAAAATATATGGTGATGTAATCAAAATTTAATGTAGGAATATGAATTGGTATCATGAATCATCTAGGATATTTTCATTTGGTCGTCACTTATTAAAAAGATAAACATCTGGATACATAATCAACAATATCCTTCTTCATGACCTCCCACCATAAATGTTTCTTCAAATATCAATACATTTTAATGATTCCAGGGTGTATAAAGGAATTAGAACGTTCGAAATCATCCAATAATACATGTTTTAGATCGGGTGTCGTGGTGTCATAGAGCCTTCTCCTAAATTTACAAATTCAATCCTCACACACAAAATCTCAGAACTTCCCATCATTCATAGATATAATTTCATTTTGAATATTCTCATCATCATATTGAGAACTGTTAATTCCATAAAATAAATATGGCTTGTAAATCGACTAAAAATGAAATGAAAATTCACCTTTCTTGATAATTCCTATATCCAACATCACAAGATCCATGTACATTAGATCCTTTTCAATCCTTATTTTTTAGATAAATCCATCATCTTTCTTTCTCAATGCATCTTCTACATTATTTTCTCTTCTAGGATGATATTTTATAGAACAATATTACTCCTTGAGTAGTTTGAGATAACTCATTTTCCTCATGATAAGTTATTTATATGAGAATATATATTTCATTCTCTTGTGAATAGCACATATATCACATCATTCACTATATATATAATGTATTCATATCTTTAATGTAACGATTACATATGCAATCTCATGATCATGGGTTGGATAGATTTTTTCATGAATTTTTAACTTTCAGGATGTATAAGAAATAACAATATCATTCATCATATAGACACAACCATGTCCATTCATGGATAAATAACTATAAGTCTAAAAATCAATCAATTCCTAAGGGTAGAATCAATATTTTATAATTATGTACCCTATTATTCAATTATTCGAAACATTATTCACATTCTTTTTTCCATGAAAAATATCTCATTTACGAGTATTCATGGTTAACAAGTAATCTAATCAGGTGAATTTCTTAATGAAACATAAATATTAACCATCTAAACCAATAAATATACTTACCTCTGTTATTTTCATTGTAGTAGGTCATTCAGGAATAGACTATTCATTGCATGATGAACTAAAATTCCATCCATAGAGACAATATGGACAAGAAAAGAAACAATTTGAAACTAGAATTCACACATGAAAAACAAACCATATAACTCTTCTCTTTTAACAGTCTTCAGAATAATGAGCATGTCATTATCATGATATTTTTAGAATTTTAATTTACTATGATATCTTTAATAAATACCACAATGATGTCAGCATGATATTATATGAAACATATATTAATTTGACCCATAACAATAGTAGGTTAATTAGTTAGTCCAAAATTCATTATAGTAAAATATTATGTCCCATACCTTCTTCAAAATGTTGTATTTCCAATATATTCATTCCCCACATGAACCTAACGATATCCAAATCGAAGTTAAATCGTTGAAACATATTGGGCTCTGTGAAGTTGATCAAATATATAATCAATGTGATTTATGTGTTATTTTCTAATTATCGTAATAGAATTGATTCTGTTTAGTCAATGCACAACCACATGGATCCATAAATATTCTTGTAAAACATAATAATTGATCCTCATTGAGAAACAGTTGGCAGGAAAATTCCTTTATCACTTAATTCGTCTATCTTTTTATTTAGTTCTACAAATTCTTTCATGACCATTCTATAATGATTTTCTGATATAGATCTATAACCATTAATTAAATGAATAGAGAACTCATCATCTTTCTTTGGAGGATGTCCACATAAATCCTCAGAGAATAAATCAACATATATGTCACAATAGGTATATCCTCAATTTTGCAAATTCTTCCCTCACCCATAGATATTGCATTCCATTTCTCCCTAATAATGGAATTTAGTATAGCTAATTGGTATCGATCTAGATAAAATCATATGGGGATGTTTCTTCTCTAAAGATGATGGATTATACACCTTCCTCAAAAATCATAACATCTTTCATCTTATAAAATATTTTCACATCATATTTTCATATCTAGTCCATGTAAAGATTATATCAACGTTTACCATAGCTAAGATAATAAAATTAGTATATAAATAACATTTATATTCCATAATGGGTTATTTATAACTCATATTTGATGTAATGAGAATTACCATAGTGGTTTTGAATTATAACCCACATGTGATGGAAAATTTAGAATATTTATTATTTAAAGAAATCTATAATGATTTAGAGGAATATGATGATCTAATGTCAAATAATGCATTTTTCAATTATTGAAGAAAAAATTAATTAACCAGTCACCACATCATTGTGAACATCTATTTCGACACTTTATATCACATAAGTTTGGGTTTCTCTATTGGACTTCTCTATGTAATGATACCCTGATGTTTTGGACAATCATTGACCTAATTTCCAGTTTCATTACTATTTTACCATTAAAGATCAATAGATTCCTTCTTTTTTCTTGTAATATCAAAATTGGGGGCCTATTTTCGCACAGTTTTAAGAGACTTCATTTCCATTTATATAGGCTATGAGGTGTTTCATTCCACAGGTATAACATTATTTAAAAATCCTCTTTTTATTCTTACTTTTATAAATTCTTTAATATTCTACCACTATCTTTAATATCATTCATTTAAAGTCATAATGCATAGATAATTTTTTCCCTATATCAATTTCCCGTGAGATTATATCATCATAGAATATGGATTTTTAGTAAATAGGTTCCCTTTTAGGGGAAAATTTAAACCATCAAATTATTGATCAATCATTTTCGGTGGATTGTGTATGTAGTCCATGACATGTCTTGTTAGCCTTGTAAAATTTCATTCATACTTTGCAACATTTTCATCTTATTTTTGTTTCACATTCATGAATTTCCTCTCCATATATTCACATTTTTCTCAATGAAAGAATGTTTTCTACACATATTTCTTTATATTCCTCCCCCGTAACATTTCTCATATTTCATCCTCCTCTTTAATTATTTTTATTAATGAGTACCACTGATCTGCATCTCCCGATAGATGATAAAATTCCATTAAAATCTTCTCCCTTTTTAACATCCCAAAGAGATAAATATATCTCTATGTATCATATCTGCAAATCCCTTTTTAATGGGTTTGTAGTCCCATTTAATTATGGTGGATGTTTTTAAATAAAGATTTTTAACATATATCCTCCATTTTGCGGATCAGGATGCTCTATAAGAGTAAGGTTATTGTTCATAGCATGAGTCATCTGTCCTAGTATTGTTATTAGTTACTCCATAAAATTAATATCTATATAACCAACATCATTAATTTTCATTGGTGGTAAATACCTACATTCGATTCTTTCATTCATGTTGATTCAATTCCATCCACTCTTTTTTAAATATTGGAATACACTAAATTAGGTTATGAATCATAACATATAATATTGACCTATAAAATCACAAAACATAAATTGAAATTTTATTCTTGTCTATTCTAATAATAATAAGCATGGTTATATTGAGGACATATTTATGTTTAAATATTCATAATGGGTTGTAAAGAAAATGTAAATTATCTATGCATATCCCATCAAAGTGTTAAAATGGGCGTGTAGTAATCCATATTGTTGTGTACCAGGTTACCTTGAGTCAAGACTAAAATAGTTGTAAGAGTTGTTACTCTTATGTACATCTTTGATAGAACCACTTCCACCTGTAGTATCCAGAGATGGATGTATTTTCAAGAATGATCCACCTAATATATTTATTACAAAATTTCTATTATGTGGTTTTATACCTAACCTTAATGTATATCTCAGGGTTTTCTTCACAATCTACATTTTCTAAATCAAGTTTCCATGTTTTGTACTAATCATACTCTAATAACAACAGTAAATACTTTTTCTCGTGTTTCCGAGAGCTAGTTCCTTATTCAAATACATTAGTATTAATAGAAGAAACTTGTATCCCAATTAATAAAATAGTTTAGTCCTTTTGGAAAAATATTTACAAACATAAGATCAAAAAATATAACTTGAAATAAAATACATAATAACAAATCAATATGACTTCTAAAATTCCCTAAAATTAACTCATAATATTTATTTTTATCATCTAGTGAAAATAATACAAAAGAAGTGGTGACCTCATACTATTATTAAGAGAAATTAATATATTTGATGGTATCATAAAAATACACTCTACGAATGGAAAACAACACATAATACATGACTTTAATATATAAATGAGAATTATATAGAAAGAATGAATGTTGATTAATTTTGTCAATATAAATGATCACAATAGAATGAACAATATCCATTGATCTTCTAAAAGTGTAATAATTACATGGTTTGTCAATTACAATTTTTATAACGAGGTCATTCATAATTCTAGACATCTGAAACAAATTGTCAAGGCCTCGGTCAAGATGCCTAGAAATACTAGCATATGGCCTCAACCAAAAGCCAATTGTGTATAGTATCGTGATACCAATAGATTAATCAAGTATCTATATTGGACCCTAATAATCACCTACATAGTTTAATTTCTTCCTTATATGAACGGAAAAAATCATAAAAAATATGAACACATGAAATAACATTCAATAATATGTACTCATAGACACTAATCATTCTAAGTAGTATGGTAAATATTATCAAGAAATCACATTCACAGTAAAACTAATCACAAAAAAATAATACAACATGGTAAATGAAAAAAAAACTAACACAAATAAGAAAAAAAATCAATAGATGTGCTTAAATATAAAAAATTACTCTAATGAAATCATTGAAGAATTTTTAAATGAAATACTACTTTACATTAAAGGGATGAGTTATTTTCGAAACATATTATCATAAAACCAAAAATAAAAATTGTATTTTTTTTCTATCCATAAATGTGTTGTTTTAGACAAATTATTTTGGATTAAAATATAATATTGACTGGCCTTGAAAATAGGTATGAGTTTGAGAAGTTCCCCTGAATCGGGCTTGTTTATCGAGAAAAATAGAGTAGGATATTTATTATAAATTTATTTCCCCATATAATAATGATGAAATATGATTATTACACATATAAAGAACATTAAAAAAGAATTTATATTGATATCAAAAGAAAAGTTAATAATTCAATTTGGAATAATAGATACAAGGAGAAACCTAAATGAAAATGGACGTTTTGGTAGAAAACCATTACCTTAATTTCCAACATGTTCGTCACTTTTCCTTAACATAATCTATAATAAAATAAATTCAATTAATTATTTAATTAAAAACCTCTTACATATGTTTTTTATTTATTATAATTATATTAATATCATTTATGTCCATTTGGAAAATTTAAAATATAGAAATTTATTGGTTGGGAGCATTCTTTGGCTTGGTTTTCAATATTTTTACACTTATATATAAGTTCGTGTGTAATTTGTATAATTCTCATCAATTTCTAATATATGATACTAATGAAGATATATAGTAATAAATGGTGATATACTTTTTTTCTGACTGTATGAGGATTATTTATTAGATAGAACAATATTGATAATCATTTAGATTATTTTTGGCGATATTTCGATTATTACAAAACTAGTTTTTTCATATGAATTTGTATTGTTTTTATATACAGGTAATAAAAAATCTAATAGGTAATAATATATATAATATAGTATGTTTCATCCATAAAAATTGTTTCATGACAATCCTTGAAAAATAAATTGATTAATGAAGGTTCAACGTCCATAAAGGTAGTAGATCAGAACCTCCCGGATGGTGATTTCATTTTTAAAACAAAAGAGATATATAGTAGTTTAATGAATTATATTCCAATAACATTATATAATTTTATTATATAGTTTATATTTGATTTATAATTATTATTTCTGTGGATTTTTTATGAGAAAACATGAAAAACAACTGAAAATGAACATAAAATACAGAGGAAGAGGGTTACCTCTTTAAATATCTTCCTTGAGAAACTCATTAAGGGAATGAGATTGGTAATTTGGTATGATCAAGAGCACCTAGATGTGGGTAGATTCTGAGGAAGATAATTTGTGATGTTCTTTTATTATTTTCAAGGCCTAGAGGAAAGTAGAGAAGAGGGAGTGAGGGGTGGTTTTTTGCGGAGGAATTGGGGTGATTTTTTAATATCATATCCATTAATTTATTATTTTGCAGATGGAAAATAATTGTGTGGATTATTTTTACCAAAAATATAAATATGTGAATATTAGTTCGTTACTGGTGTTCTTACATTAAATGTGACTCATGGAATAATGTATTTGCCTTCTAATGTATGTATTCTATAAATTACATTAAATTACTTTTCACTAAAAATTAATGTATTTCATAAAATTCCTGAAAATTAACCACCACCATTTTATGATATCTAAAATTAAAAAATATACTCTACTTTATTACAATAACTTTCGAGATATTTGAATTTTAATTTTTAAATAAAATAATTTTCAATAGAAAATTTCAGATTTTAAATTTGAAACTCATTTTATAATATTTTCAAAATTTAACAAGATTCTCATAAAATTATCCTAAATTTTTAGTACAAAAAAAAATTTATTTAAGAATAATTTTAATGAAAAATAATTTTATTTGAAATAAATTTGTTAACTTAGATATATAATTAAAAACTTATTACTTCTAATAATACAAACACTTAATTATAGATTTTTTAATTATTCAATCTCATTTATACTTTGCCAAAATTTTATTTATACATAAAAGGTTGTTATTAAAATAGAAAATTGTAGATTAATATTAATATGGTTTATTTCACTATTCACAAAAAAAATATTTATCCTATAAGACCTTAAATATCATTCTGATCACAAACGGGAATGTCTGTATTTTGAAATTCATAACACAGTGGTAGAAATATTATGTTCAACTATAAGGTTTTATTAATGATGTGTTGTTTCTAAGAGGAACATGGATCCATTAATTACATTATATATTAAATTTATTTTTAAAACCTTTTGTTTATTTATTGATTCACAGGATTGGAAATATTTTATTTTAAATTTATCATACAAATGTGACGATAAAGTCATTTTACAATGATAATATGGTCAAATGATTAAAAAAAATTTATATTCCATTTTAATGTGATATTGATAAAAGGTACCTATTTTTTATAGAAGTATTTTTTAAATTATTTTAATTAAATATCATTTTAATGTATAAATTTTTTTTATAAATTATTTAAACAAAAATAATGTTTAGAATTAAAATTAAGTATTTTTAACTATTGGACAAAAAATATTAATTCTATGAATATTTTAAAATATTTACCACTATATAATTATGAAATTATTATTTTAAAAATGAAAATTATTTTTTAAAATTATTTTTTTAAATGATTAATGAAGTAGTTATAAAATAACATCGGAAAAGGTGGCAAAACATTATTAAAGAAACATATATTTTCCATACCTAAAATTAAATTTATTATTGTGTGTATTCTATAAAATAAATGAATTGAATTTTATACATTTTACTGAATATATAATATATAAATTTATTAAAATCATTCCCCAAAATTTTCAGGTTTGTTTAATTAATGTAAAATGTGTTATTTTAAATAAAAATATTTTTTATGAAAAAAATTCCATTATTTATAAATTGAATTTATTATCATTATTAATGAATTGGTCCCAAAATAATTATTTTTATATAAATTTTTATCCCAAGAAAAAATATTTTTTCCATGTAACTTAATTTATACTCACTATTTTTGGTAACACAATATAATCTTAGTGTTTTTTGTAATGAAAAATATCGAAAATATTACATTGATTTGAAATTAATATATTTCATATAATCTATGAGTGTTATATTTTGTCTCATCAATATTTAATTGTCACGAGGTATGCAATATAACATAATAAAATTCATGAGAGAAAAAAATACTGCATTATTTGATACATCACTATATATCATAAATAAATCCACACACGTGGGTAGTGTGAGTATAGTTTTAGTGATTATAATATTGTTCATTTATTTCATGTTTGATTCACATTTATAATTCTAAAAAAATTACCCCATTCTGAGTTATCATGGATCTTAGAGTTTAAAACTAAAAAAATTCGTCAGAAATCACCAATATTACCTAGTGTATTTGAATAAACTACATACCTCAATTTTATATACTTTTTTGTTTCATATAACTTTCAAATTTTCCATTATAAAATCCATAGATATCTCTTTGCTTGTGGTAATGTAACATCCCTGGTAAATAAAGAATAATGCATTTTCATTTTTATTAATATTTATTAATTAAATATTAATTTTACTTTAAAGGGGTTTCTATGTTCGATAGCGTACCCAATACTCAACAAAGAGTTTCTTTGAAATCATACGTTGCACACTAGTAATAAAATAATATTATTTTAAATGGTAGTTAACACGTAGCTGTTGTATTGGTGGGAATTAATTTAAATAACTAAAATATGATTATATATGTTTGTTAAATGTTTTTACATTTATCCAATAAAAGATAAAGGCTTAAAATATGAAAAGAATTCAATTTTAGGCATATATGCTCTAATTTTCACTAAAGGCCGACTTATCGGCTATTGATGGAGAACCGTCTATAAAAATAGTTTTGGTCACTCTTATACATTCTATTTGACCAAATAAAATTATTCTTTATAATAGGGACATCAAAATTTACATTGTGTGTATTTTTTGTATTTTTCCGATAAAGTTCATTTTTTAATGAATAGTGAAAAATGTTGTATTTTAATTCAAAACCCCTTTTTAATATAATTTATTTATATTATTATATTATATTTTTAATTGGTTTTAAAGTTAAATTGGAATATACTTTTACCATTTAATCCAATAGTGGTCGTTGTAATTAATTTCACATTGAAATTGGACTTAAACTACTGTCAATCTTTTGATACTTATTGTTTCATAAAAACACGCTATTTGCTCTGATAGCAGGAATTAGTTATTAAATTAATTAATGTAACATATATGTTTTGAATTATGTAAAATAGAAATCAATTTTTAATTCAGAATATCAAATATAGATTAGGGTGAAGTTTTGGTAATTTCTGAAAAACATCAATTTTGATAAATAATGAAACTACTATGTGGTACTAACAAAAACTGATTTTTCATTTTAAATGAAATTTTACCACCTCTGTGTTCTTAATTTTAAATATTTGACATACATGGTTGTCATTAAGAAGTAAAATTTGGTTCAATAAGATTAAAATGATTTTTTGGTGAATAGTAACTTTTATGTTTTTAATCACGATTAGAGGTAATTAGTGTAGTTTAAGGTAAAAATAATGTTTTAATAATATGAAATGACCTAGACACATTTCCTACCATTATTAGATGTGTCATGGCAGACCAAGATAATCCATGGGTCAACATGAGGACCCCATGGAGCGACTTTGGAAGCAAAATGACATTAATACCTTTTTATTTAAAGTTAAAATAAAAATGTCACAAACATGAGTTGTTTTACTAAAACAATTTTTAATTGGGGTTATAAAAGCCATATTCATGACTATAAATATTCATTATAAAGCTAAAAATATTTCCTTCATCATGATATTTTTTTTATAATTTTTAGACATTATGTATATTAAATTATTTATGACACCATGGTGATGCAGTGATTACCTCATTATTTAACGATTTAAAAAATGAAATGATAATGTAAAATATAAGTCCTAAAAATGTCAAAAAGCTATTTTATGGGTGTATTTTGAAATCTTATCACATTATACTAGAAATATATAATTTTGGGTCCTTTTAAATCTGAAAATAATTTTATAATAAAGTAACCTTTTATAACTTTCCAAGAGTACCCTCCTCTCCTCTTATAAAAGGCCACCACTTCGATCATCATACCCACACCTCTCAAGCCTTTGGCTCGGCCAACCCCTGAAGATTTTGTCTCTCTACATCCCTCTACTCATCCTAGAAGCCTCACTTTGGGCAGAAGTCTTCCAAATGAAGCCTTTGATCTCAAATCAATATAAGTTACTCATTTTAATGGTAGTGTTTTCTCATGTGTTCTTATGTTTTATTTTGCTTCTCCAACCACCAAAAATCTTTTTATTCATATCTTTTGTAACTAAAATAGTATCCTCAATATTCTAGGATATTTTTATCCAATGGAATCGAGCTACACTGACACACACCGTCATCTAATGGTTATAGAGGATACTGTTTTCGTGGATGGTGAATTTCTGCCTCACGAAACAATGATTGTTAAATATACTTCTAACACCTTCAAAGGTGGTCATTAATATGTCACTCTATTTATATATGATATATATTATGTTTATGTTTTCCTTATACTTCTGTATTTTTCATTTTTGGAATACCTTTATGGTTTCCATTATGGATAAACACGATAATTTCATTTTTGAAAGTGCGGACTACCACCCCCTCAAAGTGATTTGATTCGTTAATGACATATGTGGGACGTATAAAGGATGGAGTTAAAGTTATTATATATGATTTTATACTGGAATTATAATATACATTTATATAATTATTATTTCTTTTTATTAAAGTATTATATATAAATGAATATAGCGTTCATGCATACGTATGGCTTACCGTCTTCGTGAACGGTGCATTTCATTTCTTATCCCCAAATGTAATGTACTATTATAAGTACATATATATAATGGATATATATTATGTATGCTACATCTAAATGATGAATATAATTATTGAATTAAAATATACATATCTATCATTTAGTTTTCATTCCATTAATATGACATAGAAATGAAAGTAGATTTCATGCGTACGTACGGCTTACCGTCTCCATGAACGATGCATTTAATTTCTTACCTCTAAATGATTATGTAAAATTATAAAGGCACGTATATACTGGATATATATGATATATATGATATCTACATCATGAATATAATTCCTGATATAATGGATATTTTACCGCATGAACAACTTGTAATTATAAAGAGTTTAGTTTTGACTCAAATACCAATGATCGACAAAACGACCATTATTAACTTAAATAATTACACAGTGTTCATAACATGGTAATATGTGATATAAAAGGAATAATGAACTTGAAAATAGTTTTTTAATCAAGTATAAGTTAAATCAATTTTATTATTCAGTAGATTAAAGAGAGATCGAGTCAAGTCTGACCTGAGGTAAGGGAACTTCTTAACCCAATTTCCGTGCTTTGGGTTAATCTCCTACTTTAAAATTATGTCATGATATTATTATGTCCTATCTTGTATTTATACTTTATTTATGTGTACTTATGGTGAATACACATAATAGATCAATTTTATTTAAAAAATGATCTTTGTATGGGACTTAGTCTTAATCTCCTTTCATTGAGGCATATTAAGTTTTATACACAACTTACTTTTATACGGTGTATAAACCCCTTAGACTTTTACATTTATCAGAAAGGAATCTTTTTTATACAAAGCATTTTACTAAACGACAAAAGGGAATGTTTTTGTCGTACGTATGCAGAGACAACGACTTCTCCACCGTCGTGACCATTATTTGAGTTTCATCTTCCTCTTCAAGACATACATTTATAAATGAAAAATAAATACAATGTTTTACATTTCTTTTATTTTGGTATTGAAAACGGTTTTTATATTGTTTTTATATCAATGTGTTTTATTGATATATTGTGATCGAAAAGTGGAAATGTTATGTTTCCTTTATGCATATTTTATGTGATACGATTATGTTATGGTTCTTGGGAATTATTATGAAGATGGGTGGTTCCATGATAATCTAAGGGTGGGTGAGCCCAATATAGCTCTCCAATGCAGTGGGTAACGTGAAGGGGTTAAACGTTGATGTTTCTCCCAAGTGATTTATGGAATATAATGTGATGGATATTCCAAATGTAACCAAGAGGGTTACTCCCTACGTAAGAATGTTATGAATGCCTCAGATTCCTTTATGTCTGGTGATTTTTATGTTTTATTCATGATGTGATGATAGTGGCAAGGAAGTGTCAAGAAAGAATCCATGATTTTTTTAAAATATGTTTCCGTTGATGGAAACAATGAGTACTATATTTTATGTAACCACATTGTTTAAATGTGGAATGTAATGCATGTTTTATGATCTAATTCTCTAAAAATCTAAACCTGAAAAGATCCTCAACGTGTATTCATTAAATAACTCAAGATTAAGTAATGTTTATAGCTGGGGCCTTATAGTTGGTATCAGAGGACAGTTTAGATAACTTTAGGAGTTAAAATTTTTTTAAATGATTATCTAAAAATATTTTTTATGGTCAAATTGAAATGATATAGCATTTGAAGATTACCATGTTGCTTAATCTAAGACATGTTTTCTAAGAATGGTTCATTATAGAGGAAACAAAGCCGATTTTCTGGGAAGGTATACTGAGGAAAATGACCTTCCAAATTAGAAACACCAGATGGTCAGAGTCAAGATTCAATAGTTTGTTGCATTGATGACTTAGTTGATTCAGGTGATAAATTTTGGTTGTGTTTACTAATGATATTTTGGGGTTTTCTAAAAGTAAAGAGGAGCATGAATTTCATTTAAGGTTTATCATGAAAACCTTAAAAGAAAAGAAAATGTATAGGAAATTCAGAAAGTGTGAGTTTTGGTTGCAACAAATTTCATTACTTGGTGACATTGTTTCTAAAGACGGGATAACTATTGATCCTTCAAAAACAATGGTTGTTGATGAATGGACAGGACCCAAAAATTTAACCGAGACCCATAGTTTTCTTGGTTTGGTAGGTTACTACCAAAGGTTTGTTGAAATTTTTTCACGGTTATCTAGTCCAATGACAAAACTAACTCTGAAGGGTGTTATGTTTATCTGGACAAAAGAATGTGATTATTGTTTTCAGGAACTGAAAAGAAGATTGGTGAATGCTCCAGTTTTGGCACTACATTCTCGGAATGGGGAGTTTTTTTATCTATAGTGATGCTTCATTGAAAGGAATTGGTTGCGTCCTAATGCAGAATGATCAGGTAATTGCTTATGATTCACATCAGTTGAAAAATCCTGAAGTAAATTACCCTACACATGATTTGGAATTAGCTGCTGTTGTTTTTACTTTAAAAATTTGAAGGAATCATTTGAATGGGGTAAAGTGTGAAATATATACTAATCACAAATGTTTAAAATATATATTCACTCAGAAATAATTGAACATGAGACAGAGGATATGGCAAGAATTAATTAAGGATTATGATTGTACAATTCATTACCACCTGGGAAAAGCAAATAAAGTGGCTGATGCTTTGAGTCGAAAAAGTAATGCTTCATTAACAATGTTGTGTTTGGAACATGATACTATGTTTAAGGATTTGATGAAATTTGGAATAGATGTTATTGATGTAGGATATCCTTATGTTTTGTTTCAGTTATCAGTGAAATCTTCTCTATCAGACAGAATTAAGAAAGCACAGAAGCAAAACAGCGAGTTGCCGAAAAAGGCAGAGCTAGTTCAGAAGGGTAAGTTTCCTCAATTAAACATTGATAATGATTTTGTTTTGAGATTTGGGAAGAGATTTTGTGTGTCGTGTGATTCACAGTTGAAGAGAGAGTTGTTATGTGAAGCTCATAGTTTTCAATTTTTTGTTCATCCAGGAAGTACTAAGATGTATATAGATCTTAGGGAGTATTACTGGTGGGACGGAATGAAAAGTGATATTGCTGATTTTACTGTGATGTGTTTGACTTTTCAATAGGTTAAAGTAGAGAGGCAGTTAATGAAAGGTATGCTTCATCCTTTACCAGTGCCAAAGTGGAAATGGGAGAATATATCCATTGACTCTGTTGTGGTTTTGTCGAAGACACCTCGAGGTAATAATGCAATCTGGGTTATTGTTGATCGTTGGACTAAATCTGCTCATTTCTTTGCCATATGAGATACTTTTTCCCTATATCAACTTTCTTGTTTGTATCTTAAAGAGATAGTAAAGTTACATGGAGTTCATCTCTCTATTGTATCTGACCGTGATCTGAGGTTCACTTCTATCTTTTGGAAAGGCCTTCAGAAGACGTTGGGTACTGAATTAAATTTTAGTACAACATTTCATCCTCAATCAGATGGTCAGTCAGAATGAAAAATTCAGACTTTGGAGGATATGCTACGGGCTTATTCGATGGATTATCAGGGAATTTGGGACCATCATCTTTCTTTGGTTGAGACTTCTTATAATAACAGTTTTCATTCTAGTATACAGATGGCACCATTTGAGGCATTATATGGGAAGAAGTGTCGAACTCCATCTTTCTCGGATGAATTGGGTGAAAGGAAGTTGATGGGACAAGAATTTGTAGAAGATATGGTAGAAAAAGTTTAGTTGATTCAGAAACACATGAGAACAACTCAGAGCAGGCAGAAGAGTTATGCGGACAACCGGAGGAAGGATCTATCTTTCGAGGTAGGTGATCATGTCTTTATCAATGTTTCATCATGGAAAAGTGTGATGTGATTTGGTAATAAAGGAAAGGTGTGTCCAATGATCATTGGACCATATAAAATTCTGGAGAAATTTGGATTAGTTGCATACCGAGTGGCTTTACCTCCAATTTTATCTCAGGTACACAATTTTTTTCATGTTTCAATGTTAAGGAAGTACATGCTAGATCCATCTCATGTTTTGAGTCCAGAGGTGGTTCAGTTGGAATAAAATCTCTCTTTTGAAGAACAACCAGTATAGATACTTGACCGTAGAGAGAAAGTGTTACGGAATAAGGTAATTCACCCGGTAAAGGTTTATGAAAAAACCATATGGTTGAAAAGGCAACATGGGAATCTAAAAATGCAATGAGGGATAAATACCCCACTTATTTTGATATGTGATTAAAATTACGACGACGCAATTCCCAAAAGGGGGGGAGGATGTAACATCCTAGGTAAATAAATAATAAATCATTTTCATTTTTATTAATATTTATTAATTAAATATTAATTTTACTTTAAAGGGGTATCTATGTTCGATAGCGTACCCGATATGCAACAAAGAGTTTCATTGAAATCTTACGTTGCACACTAGTAATAAAATAATATTATTATAAATTGTAGTTAACACATATCCATTGTATTGGCGGTTGTAACACCCCGAGCTTCCACGATACGCTTCTCTTTCAATAATGCAATAGCTTGCATTGTACGCATGTTCGAGATTCTAACACACCGCGACTAATCAAAATAGACATTATGAATAGTAATACCCACTTTTTAAAATTATATATATTTTATATTTCAAAATGGACTTCATTTTTGGATTTGGAATGTCTAAATTAGCCTTTGTTGAATTTTTTGTAATTTTCTAAGAACTTCCATATTTTTATAAATACTGAAAAATACTTAAATACAATATTTTTAATCAAATTATTTTATAGTGATAAATTATACTATTGAGTGGTGTTAAAGTATAATTAGAATATATTTTTACTATTTTATCCAATGGTGGCCATTAGAATTTATTTCACTTTGAAATTGGACATAAACAATTGTCAATATTTTGATATATATTGTTTCTTAAAAACACGTTATTTGTTGTGACAGCGGGAATTAATTATAAAATTAATTAATGAAACTTATATGATTGTAATTTTGTAAAATATAACTCATTTTTGGATTCGTAATATCAATTATAGCTTAGAGTGAAATTTTGGCATTGTTCTGAAAAACATCAATTTTTGATGAATAGTGAAACCAATAAGTGGTAGTTAAAAAACTGATTTTTTGTTTAAATGAAACATTACCACTTCTATGATTTTATTTTCAAAAATACGACATAATGGTTTTCATTAGGAAGTAAAATGTGGTTCAATGGGATTAAAATAATTTTTTGGTGAATAGTAACTTTTAAGTTTATTTAATCGCGATTAAAGGTAATTAGTGAAATTTAAGGTAAAAATAGTATTATAAAAATATGGAATGACCTTTACACTTGTCCAACCACTATTTTATGTGTCATGGCCGACCAAGAAAATCAATGGGTCAACTTGGGGATCCCATGGAGCCACTTTTTTAGGAAAATGACATAAATAACTTTTTATTTAATGTTAAAATAAAAATGTCACAAACAAGAGTTATTTTACTAAAACAATTTTTAAATGGGGTTATACAAGTCATATTTTTGACTATAAATATTCATTTGAAAGCTATAAATATTTCCTACCTTATTATAGTTTTTTTATAATTTTTAGAAATTAAATAAATTAACATATTTATGACACCCTGATGATGCAGCGATTACCTCATTAATTAACGATTTAAATAAAATGAAAAGATAATGTAAAATCTAAGACATAAACTTGTAAAAAACCTATTGGATGAGAATATTTCTAACCCTTATCTCCTTATCCATGAAATATATATGTTTGGGACCTTTAGAATCCTAAAAATCATTTCATAATAATGTAACATTTCAATCTTTCCCAGAGTGCCCCTCCTCTCCTCTTATCAAAGGCCCCACCACTACCACCTTATTCACACCGTAAAGACATTTGGCTCGGCCAACCTCTGCCTAAATACTCTCCCAACTTCCCTCTATTACTCCTAGAAGCCTCACATTGGGAAGAATTTTTCCCAAGGAAGCCTTTGGCTCAAATCAAAAGAGTTACTCGATTTTAAGGAAATGTCTTCTCTTATGTTATTTTGTTTTATTTTTCATCTCCAACCCCCTAAAGTCTTTTTATTAATTCAATTTGTAACAAAACCAGTATCCTAAATATACTAGTATGTTTTTATAAGAAGGATTCGAGCTACACATACACACACCTACATCTAATGGTTAATGAACATACTGTTTCTGTGGATGGTGAATTTCTGCCTCACGAAACGATGATTGTTCATCACTCATATAACACCTTCAAAGGTGGACATTAAGATGTCACTATATTTATATATATGATATATAAAATTTTTATGTTTTACTTAAGGTTCGTATTTTTTATTTATGGCATACTTTATTGTTTATATTATGGGTAAACGCGATATTTTCAGTTTAGGAAGTGCGGACTACCGCCCCCTCAAAGTGATTTGAATTGTTAATGCCATATGTGGGATGTATAAAGATGGATTAAATGATATTATATATGATATTATACTTTAATTATAATATACCTTTATATCATTATGATTTCATTCCATTAAATATGAAATAGAAATGAATGTAGCGTTCATGCGTACGTACGGCTTACCGTCTCCATGAACAGTGCATTTCATTTCTTACCTCTAAAAGTTATGTAATATTATGAATGAATATATATACTGGATATATATGAGATATATGATATCTATATCATGAATATAATTCTGGATATAATAGATATTTCACCACATGAACAACTTGTAATTATAAGAAGTCTATTTTTGACTCAAGTACCAAAGATCGACAAAACGACCGTTATTAATTTAAATAATTAAATAATGTTCATAACATGGTAATAAGTGATATAAAAGGAATAAAAAAACTTGAAAAAAAGTTATTAAGCAATTATAAATTAACTCTAGTTTATTATTCAGGAGGTTAATGAACGGTCGAGTCAAGACAGGACGCAAGGTAAGGGAATTTCTTAACCCAATTTCCATTCTTTGGGTTAATATCCTACTTTCAAATTATGTTATGATATTATTATGTAATATCTTGTATTTTTACTTTATCTATGTGTACGTATAGTGAATACACATAATAAATCTATTTTATAAAAAAAGTGATCTTTTTAAGGGACTTCTTCTCAATCACCATTCATTGAGGCATATTTTGTTTTATACACAAATTTACTTTATACGGTGTATAAACCCCGTTGACTATTACGTTTGTTGAAAAGGAAACTTTTTATATGAATCATTTTACTAAATGACAAAAAGGAATGTTTTTCTTGTTGTACTTATGCGGCGACAACACTTCTCCGCCGCCGTGACCATTATTTTAGTTTCGGCTTCCTCTACAAGCCACAACCTTTTTTAAATGAAAAATAAATACAATGTTTTACTTTTCTTTTATTTTGTTATTGAAAATGGTTTTGAAAGTGTTTTTATTATATCAATGTGTTGTATTGATATCTTCTGATTGAAATGTCGACATTTTATGTTTCCTTTATGCATGTTTTATGTGATATGATTATGTTATGGTTTATTATATGTTTAAACCTGTTCATATGAGGAATGCATTGGACTTAATAAGTGACGGGTGGATCCCGCTATAGCTCCTCGATGCATCGGTAGGTCTCATGAGACAAACTAGTGTCTTGGCATGAGGCCTTGACAAAATATTATTGTATACATGGCACAAGGCCTTGGCTACGTGGTTATGATAGTCTAGTATTATGAATTCCATCATTATGAAAGTGGTTATTGATATTTCATGTGATTATTCGACTAGTAGAATATCAATGTGTGTAAGTAAATGGCATTATTTCATTTTACTTTTTCCATATTATGATAAAGTTCAAGTTTAAAAGGCTTTGGTTTTAGTTATACATTGCCTTAAAGGTTAATGTTTATTTATAAAAGCTTCCTCTATATTGTTATCCTTAATTAGCATCTGAGCTCACCCCTTTCAATGATTTAATTTTTCCAGGATGTGAAGAAGTAAATTAGGAATGACCTGGATGGATAATATAAGGGGATATGAAGTTAAGATGTTGTAGTTTTGTTTTACTTTATGATATACTGTATGACTTATGAATGTGTCTAGTGTTTCCAAGGTAACTAAAATAATCGGTCTTTCGAGACTTGATCTTTTGTGATCATGCCAATGTTACGAAGTAACGCACCGACTCTGGGTAGCTGGGGTCGGGGCGTTACAGTTGGTATCAGAGGCTATTTAGTACTATCCTTGGAAGATAGATTTAGATAAACTCCGATTAGAACACATATCCCAAAGATAGACTTTTAGGATTAGTATAGAAGATCTTCCTAGAATTTTGGTATTATAGAGATTTTGTGAGTTTTCCGAGAAATACATCCCTGTCTGGATACAAGCAGGTAGAGGTGGCTATGGAACAGATGTACCTAGAGGTAAAACACGAAAACACCGCTTTGAGCTAGACTCGAATGGGAACTGGTGCACGACAACGGGCCTTGCTGCACTCTTGTTTACGACACTCCTGGGGGATATGCTTAGGATAATTATCATTTTCTTTACAAACCATTATGAAGGGCTTATGAATATATACATACTCAAAGAAAACATTTTTGTGATTATGGATTATATCCATAAATATTTCAATTTATGTTAAGTGTTTTGAAAGTTTTTTATTATGTATTTTGATTCATAAACTAACCCAGTTTATGCCATTTTATAGAAATGGAGCCCAGTAGAAGGAATGTGAACTCCATCAATACGTATGATCCAAAGCGTAAGAAGGATCATATCTTTCACGGTATTAAGCCAACATTTAGAAGGGAAATAATCTCCCATGTGTTCTCAACATATGAAGAAATAGTATCATGTGTTAATAAGATAAGTAAAGAATTCTCTAAGTCTTATGGATTTGAAGGGAAGAAAGAGAAGAAAAGGATGGAAGAGAGGATGATGGAAAAAGGGACGTGGGAATAGAAGAATTTTCCAATATGTGATAACTGTGGGAAGAAACACCTAGGAACTTGCCTGAAGGGAATGTGAGTTTGTTATAAGTGTGGAGAAAATGGACACCAACTGCGTGACTGCAAGGGTAAGAAAAAGGATTCAAATTTACAATGCTTCATCTGTAAGGAGTGGAGACACTACGCAAACCAATGTCCAAATCATCAGAGTGTGCCGCAAATGATGTTATTGGATAATAATCAAGTTATGATACTACCACAGATGAGGAGGAATGATTATAGTTCTTATGTTTTTACTAAAGTATTTTTTAATTTGAGTGTTGTATCAATGATGTACTGGTTATAATAGTTATGGAGTATATTAGGATTGTACTACAGTACTATTTCATCAAGGACTTGATATTGTGTGGAACCAAGAAAATTGAATCCATAGTAGGTTAAATTTTTGGAAAATATATGGTTTAGAGAAAGATAAACCATAATATGGTTCTGATACTGAGATAGCGATTTTGGAATAAGACATGATTGATTTGGATAAATTATATTGGATATTCATAACTTCCTTGAAACTGATTAATTATTTGTATACATTTTTGGATAGAAAGAGTATATCTAATATTCTATAAGGAATAAGTGATCATGGTAATTCAGGATGTTGCAGTGTTTTAAAATAATACATGATGATGGGGTTCACATGTTGTTACACGAAAAAAGGGGATCTTCTTTATGTTTACCTTCCTCATAAAATTTGGATTGTGAGTTGGACAGAAGTATTCTGGATAACTATAAAGGATGGAATGGATTCAGTTTAACCATGGATAGTAATGTTTAAGGTTAAAACTTTTTTGAATATTATTTTTGTAATATTATAATAGTTTTAGAAACAGGACAACCTTCAGGTTGGGAGATAACCCGTCGCTTTGGACAAAGCTGCAGGAATCGAACCCATAACCATATTACGACAGGCCTTTATGACATACCACTAGCCTACAGGATTTCCCTGGTTATTACAAAATATTTTTCGTAATCTAAATGGTATGTGTTAATATTTTGTACCTTGTACCGTTAAGATAAATATATTAATTTTGAGTTCTGTTATCTTTTTGAGTGAAAGATAAGTTTGTGGTAGAAATTAGTTGAAGGTTGAAACTCTACTTGTCATGCATAAATATATATATATATACCTATATCTTATTCTATGAATAAATTAATTCTTAAACTTTATTAAATTGATATTAAAATCAAGAAATGTGTTATCCTAATACCTTATGTCTTGTTGAACTGATGATATTTTAAATCAACATAGATTGAAGGCTTTGAGGCCCTCAATTTGACACTTGTTTTTGATTGATAACATCATTCACTACCTACAAATATTTACGTTTTTCCTCCAATTATATGTCTCTAATTTTCACCAATGTTCTCCTAATCGAGATCATAATTGGGTGGTGACTTTTTCATTTCCCTTTCCCACTTATTAAGGATTGATTTTATTTACCTTATTTCCGATGTGGGTTTTCCACAAAGGTATTTTCTATTTTCAACCTATTATTTTCAAAGAAAAATTTCAAATTGTGAGGATGCAATTTATTGATGGAGGGGAGAATGTAACACCCTGAGCTTCCACGATACGCTTCTCTTTCAATAATGCAATAGCTTGCATTGTACGCAAGTTCGAGATTATGACACACCACGACTAATCAAAATAGCCATTATGAATATTAATAACCTCTTTTGTAAATTATATATATTTTATATTTCAAAATGGACTTCAATTTTGGATTCGGAATGTCGAAATTAGCTTATGTTGAATTTTGTGTAATTTTCTAAGAACTTCCCAATTTTTATGAATAGTGATAAATACATAAAAACAACTTTTTTAATCAAAGTATTTTATAGTGATAAATTATACTATTTAGTGGTTTTAAAGTATAATTGGATTATATTTTTACTATTTTATCCAGTGGTGGTCATTAGAATTAATGTCACTTTGAAATTGGACATAAACAATTGTAAATCTTTTGATATATATTATTTCTTAAAAACACGCTATTTGTTGTGAAAGCGGGAATTAATTATAAAATTAATTAATGAAACTTATATGTTTGTAATTTTTTAAAATAGTCATCATTTTTGGATTCGGAATATCAATTATATCTTAGGGTGAAATTTTGGCATTGTTTTGAAAAACATCAATTATTGATGAATAGTAAAACCAGTAAGTGGTAGTTAAAAAACTGATTTTTCGTTTAAATGAAACATTACCACTTTTGTTATTTGATTTTCAAAAATACGACTTAATAGTTGTAATTAGGAAGTAAAATATGGTTCAATGGTTATAAAATAATTTTTTGGTGAATAGTAACTTTTAAGATTAATTAATCGCGATTAAAGGTAATTAGTAAAATTTAAGGTAAAAATTGTATTATAAAAATATGGAAGGACCATTACACTTGTCCAACCACTATTGGATGTTTCATGGCCGACCAAGAAATCCATGGGTCTCTTGGGGACCCAATGGAGCCACTTTGGTATGAAAAGGACATAAATAACTATTTATTTAATGTTAAAATAAAAATGTCACAAACAAGAGTTATTTTAATAAAACAATTTTTAAATGGGGTTATACAAGTCATATTTTTGACTATAAATATTCATTATAAAGCTAAAAATATTTCCTACCTGATGATATTTTTTTATAATTTTCAGACATTAAATAAATTAACATATTTATGACACCCTGATGATGTAGTGATTACCTCATTAATTAACGATTTAAATAAAATGAAAAGATAATGTAAAATCTAAGACATACACTTGTCAAACACCAATTGGATGATAATATTTCCAACCCTTATCACCTTATCATAGAAATATATAAGTTTGGGACCTTTAGAATCTGAAAAATCATTTCATAATAATGTAACATTTCAATCATTCCAAGAGTGCCCATCCTCAGCCCTTATAAAAGGCCCCCACCACTACCACCTTATTCACACCGTCAAGCCATTTGGCTTGGACAAACACTGCCCAAATTCTCTCCCAACATCCCTTTCTTACTCCTAAAAGCCTCACTTTGGCCATAATTCTTCCCAAGGAAGCCTTTGGCTCAAATCAAAAGAGTTACCCGATTTTAAGGTAATGTCTTCTCTTATGTTATTTTGTATTATTTTTCTTCTCCAACCCCCTAAACTCTTTTTATTAATTCCATTTGTAACAACACCAGTATCCTCAATATAAAATGATGTTGTTATAAGAAATATTCGAGATACACTTACACACACCTACATCTAATGGTTAAATAACATACTCTTTCTGTGGATGGTGAATTTCTGCCTCACGAAATGATGATTGTTCAACACTCATATAACACCTTCAAAGGTGGCCATTAAGATTTCACTATATTTATATATATGATATATAATATTTTTATGTTTTACTTAAGGTTCTGTATTTTTAATTTATGGAATACCCTTATTGTTTCCATTATGGGTAAATGTGATATTTTCATTTTAGGAAGTGTGGACTACCGCCCCCTCAAAGTGATTTGAATCTTTAATGCCATATGTGGGATGTATAAAGGATGGATTAAATGATAATATATATGATATTATACTGGATTTATAATATACCTTTATATCATTATGATTTCATTCCATTAAATATGAAATAGAAATGAATGTAGCGTTCATGCGTACGTACGGCTTACCGTCTCTATGAACGGTGCATTTCATTTCTTACCTCTAAATGTTATGTAATATTATGAATGAATGTATATACTGGATATATATTAGATATATGATATCTATGCCATGAATATAATTCTTGGATATAATGGATATTTCACCACATGATCAACATGTGATTATAAGAAGCTTATTTTTGACTCAAGTACCAATGATCGACAAAATGACCGTTATTAACTTAAATAAATACATAATGTTCATAACATTGTAATAAGTGATATAAAAGGAATAAAAAAACTCGAAAAAAAATTCTTAAGCAATTATAAATTAACTCAAGTTTATTATTCAGGAGGTTAAAGAACGGTCGAGTCAAGACAGGACGCAAGGTAAGGGAATTTCTTAACCCAATTTCCATTCTTTGGGTTAATCTCCTACTTTCAAATTATGTTATGATATTATTATGTCATATCCTGTATTTTTTACTTTATCTATGTGTACTTATAGTGAATACACATAATAGATCTATTTTATAAAAAAAGTGATCTTTTTAAGGTACTTCGTCTCAATCACCATTCATTGAGGCATATTTTGTTTTATACACAAATTTACTTTATACGGTGTATAAACCCCTTTGACTTTTACGTTTATTCAAAAGGAAACTTTTTATACGAATCATTTAACTAGATGAAAAAAAGGAATGTTTTTCTTGTTGTACGTATGCGGCGACAATGACTTCTCCGCCGCCGTGACCATTATTTGAGTTTCGGCTTCCTCTACAAGCCATAACCTTTTTTAAATGAAAAATAAATACAAAGCTTTACTTTTCTTTTATTTTGGTATTGAAAATGGTTTTGAAAGTGTTTTTATAATATCAATGTGTTGTATTGATATCTTGTGATCGAAATGTGGAAATTTTATGTTTCCTTTATGCATGATTTATGTGATATGATTATGTTATGGTTTATGATATGTTTAAACATGTTCATATGAGGGATGCATTGGACATAATATGTGATGGGTGGAGCCCGCTATAGCTCCTCAATGCATCGGTAGGTCTCATGAGACAAACTAGTGTCTTGGCACGATGCCTTGACATAATATTATTTTAGACTTGGCATGAGGCCTTGGCTACATGGTTGTGATAGTCTGGCATTATGCATTCCATCATTATGAAAGTTGTTATTGCTATTTCATGTGATTTTTCGACTATTAGAATATCCATGTGAGTAAGTAAATGGAATTATTTCATTTTACTTTTTCCATATTATGCTAAAGTTCAAGTTTAAAAGGCTTTTGTTTTAGTTATACATTGCCTTAAATGTTAATGTTTATTTATGAAAGCTTCCTCTATATTGTTATACTTACTGAGCATCTGAGCTCACCCCTTTCAATGTTTTCATTTTTCCAGGATGTGAAGAAGTATATTATGAATGACCTACAGGGATAATATAAGGGGATATGAAGAGAAGATGTTGTAGTTTTGTTTTATTTTATGATGTAATCTATGATTTATGAATGTGTCTAGTGTTTCCAAGGATTCTACACCAATTGGTCATTCTAGACTTGATCTTTTGTGATCATGCCAATGTTACGAAGTAACGCACCGACTCTGGGTAACTGGGGTCGGGGCGTTATAGCGGGAATGAATGGAAATAACTAAAATATGATTATATATGTTAGATAAATGTTTTTACCTTTATCCAATAAAAGATAAAGGCTTAAAATATGAAAATAATTCAATTTTAGGCATATATACTCTAATTTTCACTAAAGGGCTACTTATCCCCTGTTGATGGAGAACCGTCTATAAAAATAGTTTTGGTCAATATTATACATTCTTTTGGACCGAATAAAATTCTTCTTTAGAATAGGGACATCAAAATTTACATTGTGTGAATTTTTGGTATTTTTCCAATAAAGTTCATTTTTTTAATGAATAGTGAAAAATGTTGTATTTTAATTCAAAACCTCTTTTTATCTAATTTATTTATATGATTAGATTATATTTCTATTTGGTTTTATAGTTCAATAAGAATATATTTTTACCATTTAATCCAATAGTGGTCATTGAATTAATTTCACTTTGAAATTGGACTTAAACTAGTGTCAATTTTTTGATACTTTTTGTTTCATTAAAACACGCTATTTGCTCTAACAACGGGAATTAATTATTAAATTAATTAATGTAACTTATATGTTATTAATTTTTTAAAATAGACATCATTTTTGAATTCGGAATATAAAATATAGCTTCGGGTGAAGTTTTGGTATTTTTCTGAAAAACATCAATTTTTGATGAATAGTGAAACCACTAAGTGCTACTTATAAAAACTGATTTATCGTTTTAAATGAAATTTTACCACCTCTGTGTTTTTAATTTCAAAAATCTGACATACATGGTTGTCATTAAGAAGTAAGATGTGGTACAATGTGATTAAAATAGTATTTTGGTAAATAGTAACTTTTAAGTTTTTAATTGCGATTAGAGGTAATTACTGTAGTTTAAGGTATAAATAATGTTTTAGTAATATAAAATGACCTAGACACATGTCCTACCCTTATTAGATGTGTCATGTCCGACCAATACAATCCATGGGTCAACTTGGGGACCCCATGGAGCCACTTTGGTAGGAAATTGACATTAATACCTTTTTATTTAAAGCTAAAATAAAAATGTCACTAACATGAGTTGTTTTAATAAAACAATTTCTAAATGGGGTTATACAAGTCATATTATTGACAAAAAAATTAATTAGAAATATAAAACGATTTCCTACATCATGATATATGTTTTTAATTTTTAGACACTATATAAATTAAATTATTTATGACACCATGATGATGTAGCGATTATCTCTTTATTTAACTATTTAAATAAAATGAAAAGATAATGTAATATCTAAAACCTACACATGTCAAAAACCTATTGGTTTGGTGGGTTTCGAACTCTTATCACCTTAACTTTGAAATATATAATTTTGGGACATTTTAAATCTGAAATTCATTTTATAATAAAGTATCCTTTTATAACTTTCCAAGAGTGACCCTCCTCCCCTCTTATAAAAGGCCCCACCTTTACCACCTTACTCACACCTCTCAAGAATTTGGCTCGGAAAAACCCTTCCAATTTTGTCTCTCCACATCCCTCTACTCATCCTAGAATCCTCACATTGGGCATAAGTCTTCCCAAGGAAGCCTTTGATCTCAAATCAAAAAGAGTTACCCGTTTTAAATGTAGTGTTTTCTCTTGTGTTCTTATGTTTTATTTTGCTTCTCCAATCCCGTAAAATATTTTTATTCATTTCTTTTGTAACAACACCAGTATCCTCAATATACTAGGATGTTGTTATACTACGGATTCAAGGTACACTTACACACACCTTCATCTAATGGTTAAAGAGCACATTGTTTCTGTGGATGGTGATTTTCTGCCTCAAGAAATGAGGATTGTTCAATATACTTCTAACACTTTCAAAGGTGGAAATTAATATGTCACCCTATTTATATATGATATATATTATGTTTATGTTTTCCTTAGGCTTCTGTATTTTTCTTTTGTATCATACCTCTATGGTTTCCATTATGGGTAATCACGATAATTTCATTTTAGGAAGTGTGGACTACCGCCCCCTAAAAGTGATTTGATTCATTAATGCCATATGTGGGACGTATAAAGGATCGAGTTAAAGTTATTATATATGATGTTATACTGGAATTATAATATACCTTTATATCATTATTATTTATTTTCATTAAAGTATGATATAGAAATGAAACTAGCGTTCATGCGTACGTACGACTTACCGTCTCCATGAACGGTGCATTTCATTCTTATCCCCAAATGTAATGTACTATTATAAGTACATATATATAATTTATTTATATGATTTATGTTACATATAAATGATGAATATAATATTGGAATTAAAATATACATATCTATCATTTAGTTTTAATTCCATAATATGACATTGAAATGAAAGTAGCGTTCATGCGTACGTACGGCTTACCGTCTCCATGAATGGTGCATTTCATTTCATACCTCTAAATGATTATATATTATTATATCTGCATGTATATAATGGATATATATGATATATATGATATCTAAATAATGAATATAATTCTTCATATAATGGATATTTTACCACATGAACAACTTGTAATTATAAAGAGTTTATTTTTTACCCATGTACCAATGATCGAAAAAACGACCATTATTAACTTAAATAATTACATAGTGTTCATAACATGGTAATAAGTGATATAAAAGGAATAATGAACTTGAAAAATGTTCTTAATCAAGTAGAAATTAAATCAAGTTTATTATTTACGAGATTAAAGAGCGATCAAGTCAAGTCGGACCCGAGGTAAGGGAACTTCTTAACCCAATTTCCATTCTTTGGGTTAATCTCCTACTTTCAAATTATGTCATGATATTATTATGTCCTATCTTGTATTTTTTACTTTCATTATTTTTACTTATTGTTAATACACATAATACATCTATTTCATTTAAAAAATGATCTTTGTATGGTACTTCGTCTCAATCTCCTTTCATTGAGGCATATTAGGTTTTATACACAACTTTATTTTATATGGTTTATAAACCACTTTGACTTTTACGTTTATCCAAAAGGAATATTTTTTATACAATGAAATTTACTAAATGAAAAAAGGGAATGTTTTTTTCGTACGTATGCGACAACAACGAATTCTCCGCCGCCATGACCATTATTTGAGTTTCAGCTTCCTCTACAAGCCAAACATTTTTAAAGGAAAAATAAATATGATGTTTTACTTTTCTTTTATTTTGGTATTGAAAACAATTTTCATAATTTTTTTATATCAATGTGTTGTATTGATATCTTGCGATTGAAAAGTGGAAATGTTATGTTTTCATTATGCATGTTTTATGTGATACGATTATGTTATGGTTCATGGAAATTATTATGATGACGGGTGGTTCCGTGATAAACTAAGGGAGGGTGAGCCCAATATAGCTCTCCAATGCATTGGGTTACGTGAATGGGTTAAACTTTGAGGTTTCTCCGAAGAGATTTAGGGAACATATTGTGATGGGTATTCCAAATGTAACCAAGAGGGTTACTCCCTACGTAAGGATGTTATGAAAGCCACAAGTTACCTTTATGTATTGTGATTTTTATGTTTTATTCATGATGTGATGATAGTGTCAAGGAAGTGTCAACAAAGAATCCATGATTTTTTTAAAATATGTTTCATTGATGGGAAAAAATGAGTACTATATTTTATGTAACCACTTTGTTTAAATGTGGAATGTAATGCATGCTTTATGATCTAATTATCTAAAACTCTAAACCTGAAAAGTTCCTCAACGTGTATTCATGAAATAACTCATGATTATGTAATCTTTAAGGAAGGGGCCTTATAGATAACATGCCCTAATAATTTTAATTTCTCTATATAAAACTCATGTTTATCATTAATTCTATATAAAATATCATTAAATAAATTTATTTAAACACTACACAAGTTTTAATAATTTTTATATTTTATTTTATAGAATATGAGTACATCACCTTTAATGACAACAATTTGTTTAGTTAATATTTAAACATTATATTCATCATTTCCATGAAACATTTTAAGGAAATCCTGAGACTGAATTGAATCTCTACGATATCATAGTGTCCATACCATGTATGGATGATAACATTCATAATATCCTATATCATCACCATTAAATGATGATATCCCAGTCAGAGATACACCTTAGATATGTACTATTTCCAAAATTGGTTTATTGAAATAGTCGCCAATATGCAACCATGGATGATTTTTCATTGTCATTATCTTGTTTAGTTTATGATAATAAATATAGAGAATCTTTTATGCAACACTATCCTTAACAAGGTGAAAAGGTTTTTTAAATTTTGTTGTATTTTTACATATGAAAACCTTTTATATATATATTAAATTGTAGTTTCTTTTTTTGTTCATTAATCTCAATGGGGGACATATATAATGATATGTGGATATATGGAGAGATCAACATATAATCTCAACTAAAAACACAACATTTTGATAGAGGTGGTTACTAGTAAAATCTTACTAAACATAACATGAATGTCTTCACCAGTGGTTCTCAATTTTTTATATGTAATTTTTCCTACATATTATTGATTATAATGGAATAATATTCATGCTCAATTATGCTTTTAAAGAGAAGAATTATCATCTCTTATAACATGTATTGAATAAAAATATGATTGGTGATATGTAAAGTGATTTCCATCACAAAACTGTTGATATTGTATATATATATATATGGTATATCAATTCCATTTATAAAAATGAATTCTAAAAAAATGTGTACAAAATGTTTTTTTGATTATTTATCCCAGAAATGATAACATGGGAATACTAACAAAATTTATTCATAACAATTTCACCATTTTTTATTTTTATAGATAACTCAACCATGATACCCTAAGGTGTTCCTTGAATATTTCAACCAATCATTCATTATATGAAATAATTCATAGAACTGTAATGAAATATTATATTTTATATTAATGAATGAATTAAAAATACACCGATCAACACACCATTTCTATGATCAAAATCAATGGTATTGATAGAAAAAATCTATCATTTCTCTCTTTAACCTAGAGGTGATTTTCATGAATCCTTTTCAAAAACATTTTTATTAGTATAATTACATTCATAGTTCCAGGTTCCATTAAGGATAACCATTTATTCTTAGGCGGAGGATTGATTGGATAATTCTTTTCTTCTATAATAATATATGGCTTCATCAGCTAAAATTTACATTTATTACATTTATACCCCTCTTTTCATCACATGAAACATCTCAATGTTACCTTAATGTGATTTCAAAGATAATTATTCCCAAAATTACAACATGTTGGATGTTTATTTATCATATCAAAATGATATTTATCCTTAGAAACACTATAATTAAACTATATGTTATACATCTCTAGGACCATGAGACTGTTTACCATAAAATCTATCATTTAAATATTCAATATCCCATCATATTATTTCAACATATTTACAAAAATATCAAATTTAAATATATTTTCTAAGGCCTGACTGTAGCATAAAAAAATAGGAAAGCGTTAAATTTATTGTCAATTAAAAAGTGAAAGTAATAAATTTCCAAAAATATCAAGTATTGAACCTATACCAAATTGATACATCCTCATATTTATTTACTATAGAAAACTCTATATCCATTTTTAAATAGATATTGTGAGTATAGTTTTTATTTTTAGCCTTTTTCTTATATCCTCCACACTCCATTTATTCGACGACTTCCTTAGGTTTTTTCTCCTTCCATGATCCTACCAAAGATCATTTTTTACCTTTACATGAAAAAAAGTAAGTATAAATTTTTATCACATTGTGAATTTTAGTATAGAGAATATCTTCTTAGTGTGAGAAATACATTTTTCCCTAGTAAAGTGATTATAAGGTCCATAAAATGTGGATGTACTTTTTCACATAGATGAATCAAAAACTACATTATTAATTTATATTATATGTAGTTAAATCCATATGATTCATTATATCATAAATAATGTTATTTAGTTTTACATGTTCCTTCATGATGTTATCAAGACCCACTCATGTTATATTAGGAATCATGTTTAGACAATTATTATGTTGTCAACCATATATGTTAGCCGCACGATTATTCATATTAACATCAATTTTCTAAAATAATGATTTTTATGGATGAGAATAATATAATAATTCTTCCTATAAATGTAAAAATTTAAAATTTAAAAAAAATTAAAATAACACATATGTTACATTTTTGTCACAGCCTAAGAGTATATTTTTTTCATTCTAGTTTTTTCATGGTATATTTCATATTTGGAACATCTAAATTGTCTACAGAAGTAATTATATATTTCATTTATACATAACATGGTACACCCAAAAAAAACAATTTTAGATCACATGAAACAAATACATACTTTAGACAAATAAATAAAAACATTATCACCACAATCACTCAATGAATGTTCAGTTTAATGTATTTTTAAAATACTTACATATTTCTCTATCAATAAAAATAATAATATTTAAATGTATCATTTAATTTATAGGGGTTACTAATTATGATGTGAATTGTGTAAAGATTGTACCATCAGTGTATCAAACATGGTTCATAAATATGAAATCTTTTCATGTACCTAGGGAAGATTATGCTAATAACTAATAAACCATTTTTAGTGTTACAAAGTCTATGGTTATTAATGATAGATTATAATGGAAAATAAGTTTCACACATAGATATTACATATCGATTTAATAATATTAATTACATAACATAAAAAAACCATGCCATAACAATATCGGTTTACTATCCTTAGAGATTGAAAAATGTAATCAACATATTCATAAAACATCCATATCATCTCTTTCTTATTCCTTCATAACTAGAACTCTCTTCGACAAGTAATGATGTATGTATTTCATTATATCCTAGGAAATAAAATAAAAAAAGGGTGGGCTTCGATGCTCCATAATGGTATAGAATGTAGATATCAATCATATCATAATCATAATACATAAGGACAAATAAAATTTGAAATATGATATCATTCATATCAATGGTCTTGATATTCTGTCATATGATAAGTCATAGAATCTCATAATTAAAAAAAATACATTAGTTAAAAAAATAAGACATGTAATTGTGACATACAGTTAAACATATAAAATAATATCCATATTTGTTATGAATTATTTCCAAAACTATCATAGTGGACAAATTATTTTAATAAATAGGCCTCACTCACTATTTTTGTCTTGTATTTTGTAACCACATTCACTCCATGTTCCAGTCGTATCTATCTCATGAAATATAAATCATTATCCAAATCATTGGGGGGATATATAGGTCACACACATCAAATAATTTACAACAAAATTATGTGATTCATAATAACATAATTAAATTATCATATAAAAGCTCATAAAAATAAATTGGTTTTATAAACATCAGTCCATCAAAATATAACCCATAAAAAAGAAATAGTTTTCTTAAATCTCATTCTATAATAATTATAAGCCAAAAATATAATGAATATAGATAGTATACATGAAAAAATATCCCCAATAAATAATAATTAATATAAAATAATGTTATTATAAATGAAAAATAATTTTTATAGATCACATGAAATTAATTGTAGAATAAAATATCCTTCTGGCTTTGAATTTTTTTTATAAAATGTCGTACAATTTTGAAACAAATAATATTATTTTAAAATATGCATTTAATTTTTCAAGGAATTATTTAAGTAATATACCCTTCATTAAAGAGAAAAAATACATTTAGATTATATAATACATAAAAACATGTCTTTTATACTATTTTCTGACATGTTATAATGTACCTATCCTGTAAATTGACAAAAATATTCCATTGAATCCATCTAGAAAAAATTTACACATGCGTAAATATGAAATTAAATAATACTCTAAAAATAGTGAAAATAATTTGGAATAAAATTTTATTGAACAATGAAATGGATTTTAAATATTACCCATCAGATACTTATTTAGAAACTATCTTGAATAATAATTTGATTTTTAAGTTAACTCTTAACATAGGTTTTATTTTATTAATACATTTCTGAACGTACTATATAATAGTTTAAATAACATTATTAATTTATAATATAATTTTATATATTTTTCTGTTATTATATATGACTTTATTGTATCCTCTTATTAGTAATTTTTTAAATTCATTTAATTATTACACTTCATTCAAGTTATAACTGATTCATCTTCCTATACATGATTTGTTATAAAAGTCATAATTCATGCTTATAGGATATAGTTACATCATCTCCTAAATTATATTAAAGTAATATATATCATATTTATTCATTATTTACATTTATATAGCCATTCAATAATGTAAAACAGGGAAAATTAATTGCATCGCTTCTTGGTGATTGTAGGCCATGCATAATCACAATTGATGGTATCACTCCCCTAATGATAAAGTGTTAAAGAAGTGGGTGGTATGTATTTTTCTATAGAATAAATACTATTTTATAATTAATATATATATATATATAATATTCCATAATTATATGCATCCAAGTAATGTGGGGATGAAAAACATATTACACCATGATTTTAAGATGGTAAGTCATGCATACAAACATGTGGTGAGGGTTCATCCACATTTCTAATTGGAGCATATCCATGCCAAGAGAGGCGTTTCAGTTTCAATAAGTCTCAAATTACCTCATTGTTGGAGGTCCCTCTGCATGGGTTGGGCCTTCTAGTCATGGTGATGATGGATTGAACTCACGATGTTTAGATTGTCTTCTAGGATTCTGTGGAAGCATTAGCAGGGTGGAGGATCACAGGGTTGGTCCAGAAAGATCGATTGTTGGATGTTATTTGGTTCCATCTTCTCAGAATGTTGAAAGGTTTTTTGATCTCTATTGGTATGATGATGAACTCGGACTTGGCCGTGCATATTTTCCTCAGAGGAGTTTTTGGAGCGATCTATTCATCATTGCAGAGCTTTATAGATTTTCATGTTCGATAGGGTATGGTGTTTGCCATCAGATCCAGAATGTTCTTTGTCATAGGAAAATTTCCTTCCATTTAGCTTCGCACTAGTGGAGGGTTTTTATTCACAATTAATTTCTGGGAAGGGGTTGCTCCTTGTTGTCAAATTGGTTTGTCACACTTGACCATCATCTCATGTTATATTTTTTATGTCGATGATGATTGTTAGGGTTTTCCCCATTCATCCCTTAAAAGGGGGGTCTCATTAAATAATAATATATATTTCAAGGCCTTCGGGCCATTGAATGGAAGATAAAAGGTGAAAAATGGTTGTTACATAATCATAATAAAATATAAAAATATAGTTAATAATATATTTATTAATTTAGAATGTTAAAAAGCACAATAAGATGATGTAAAAGAAGAAATAACATAGAATGAGTCAGTAATTATGATTACCTCTTCTTCATAGATCTTCCTTTAGATATCCTCCTAGAGACCCTAGGGTTGGTCTTTTGAGAATATCATAACCTCTATATTGTGTAAAGGAATGCTTAGAATATAATTTTTTTATATATTTGAAATTTAAGGTTAAATGTGATGCGATGAAGTTAGGGAGGAGGTTCCCTTTTATAATTGAGGTAAGAGGCGCTATAGAACTTTTTATAAAAAAATTAATTTATGAAAAATTTATTCTCAATAAAAATACATTATAGGATATTAATTATAATTTAATATGATATGAGGTTTTAATTCCATCAAACAATATATTTTCGGAATGTTTTGTTATTATTTTAAACATTATCATTTCCATTAACCCCTAGTTATCATATATTGATTTAAACTAATTTAAAAAATTATTCAATATTGAAAAAGTTATTAGTTTTAATTTTTTTTAAATTAAATTATAAATGAAAAATATATTAAATTTTAGACCATATAATAGTTTTTATTATCTGTAAATATTTTTTATTATATTTCAATAATTTAAACAAATATGAAAAAATGTCATTATTTGCAATTTTCAAACAATTCATTACATGGATATTTAAAAATATCCAAAAAAAATTTTATCCTCAAATTATTTTTATTGTAAAACTTCTAGTTCAAGATAATATATAAAATTAGACTATCCCATTAGTTATTAAAATTAATATTTATTAAAATTATTTAGAAACATTTCATTGATGTTTCCATTAACAAAATAATTATTGCATCAGCATTGTGTAATAATTAAGTATAGAAATTATTCAGTAAATATTAAAAATAGTATACCTTGATTTAGACAAATTTTCCATATTTCATTAAAATAGTTTTAGTCTACCAGATCTTATGGGATACCCTATATTAAAAATGATATATTATTTAAAACATAAATGTGATATCTTTAAATTTTTATTAAATATAATATTATAAATATCAAAACATTATCTATGTGGCCCATTAATTATAATTTATTTTATCATTATAATGTTTTTATTTCGATAGAAATTTATAAATATATTCTTCCATCACATTAATTTTTTCCCATGTGGATACATAAGTTATTTTTAAAACAATGAAAGTGACATTTTGTGACATCCATTGATTAAAATATTATATAATAAATTTTCACTAACAACTTCCCATAAATAACATAATTGGAATAAATATATAAGGAGGGTATATATAAAATTGTCCAATAAAATGTTTTCATATGATAGATTCATATTTACAATCATTATCATTTTATTTTTAACCTAAATTACAAAATTTATCGTTTACTGTGCTAACAAAATTTAACATGGTTACTACTCATTCTGGAAAACATTGAGATGTATATTTTTACTAAACATATAATATACGAATCTAAATTTGGAATGTAATTTTCATAATTAATAACACATAAATTTCATAAATTTATATAATATAAAAATAAGAAAATTCAATGAATTTTTCATAAAAAAATAATTCCCTTATAAACATAAAATTTTTAGGATAAATATGCGCCTAAAATAGTTATTAATGAACAAAATTGGATTATTATAATTGAAATTTAACTAATTAAAATTTATAAATATTCAAAAACATAATTTAAACTTGTAAATAATATTAAATAAATATCAATTTTCTATAAAAATATTAGTTTTCACTATTCCTTAAAAATAAATATTCATTGATAAATTATATATTAAGGTAAATTAAAAATGATGAATTCTAAAATAAAATTACTTTTTTTAAATTACAATTTCTATAACATTTAAAAATTAATATTCACTCCGTATATGATAATAAACTCATTTGTGAAGAAAAAATTATTTTTCAATAATAATGTGATTTTACTAAAAATTGTGTTATCATTTTCTATAAACATAAAAATAAATTCATTTTGACATGGAAAATTATTTTCATTTCATATATTTGTTATTCATATTTATTACAGTAAATTTAATGGATAGATTAAAATGGTCATTTTATACTAATAGTCCTTTTTGTTTCGCTTAAACTCATAATTTTGTGAAATGAAAGCTATTAAAGAATAAATTTTTTTAAAGTGAAATATTTCTTAAATAACATGTTAGTGTTAAATATGATCCCCCTTAAAATGAATTTTTTTCCTTGAAATTCATCAGCAGAACCCAAATAGATGAGGATACTTCTACCTTATCCCATCTCTAGGTTCTGACCTAGCTTCATTAAATTGCTGGTTCAACCCTAAACTTTTAATCAGGTGAATGGTATTTTTTAGTATAACTTTTTATAAATGATGAAGAATATATATTGGTCGTTCTCCATAATAAAGTTATATCTCTAGCGGTATGAATTCATAGATTAGTACATCTGAATGATCATGAATATACTTTCTCAAGAGAGATACATGGAACACATGAGGAACATGAGAGAGATTTGGTTGAAGAACCATTATATAACCTACCTTCTAAACATGATAAATAATTTTAAATTGAGAGATATCAATTGGAATTAGATTACCATTAATTACAAATATCATCACTCATTTCTGTTGTTTTATTCATTTAAATACATTTTCATAGACTTCAAACACTATGTCTTTTGGCTGATTTTATGAAAAAAAAATTCATCATTAAGATTCTATTATGTGTTATGGATAGATAAGACATTATCTAATATTTCAACAAAATAATAAAGACATAATATATTTATTTCCCCAACTTCATTCCATCATGTTTGATTTTTCATATTCTTACCATAGGGGGATTCAAAATATCAATCTGAATATTGGAGTGAAGGATATTTTTGTAATAACATTCAACTAAAGGTTCATGTTTTTCTCAAACACCATTGAATTACATAGAGAAATATCTCAAAAGGTGTTATAGAGTCTTAACTTTCCTCTCAAAGTGAACATATTTGTGAGGAAGATAAGTAGTATTGAAACGTAAATCTGTATCCACTTCGTGATGAAGAATGAACCAGAACATCAAGGCAAATCACAGATCCCAATCAAATATAATTGAAATTGGTACTCTCTAAAATCTCATAATTTTCAATATATATATATTTTTCAAACTATTCAATAGGTTATTATTAACATATAGAAATTAATAGTTTATACTTTGTAAGGCGATCAACTGTAAAACATATGCAATTAGGTTTCACAATGTTATGGGATAAATGATGAAAAAATCCATGGAGATTGTTTTCGCATTTTCATTCTTTTATGGAAATTTTTATAACCTCTCATTATATATCAAACCCTTAGACACAACTTTCTGAAAAACCATGTATTTAGAAACATAATCTAAAATATATATCTTCATTACATCTAACATAAAATACTCGGACTAGTCCAATTACATCTTCATGCTTCCAAGATGAATAAATAATGATTAAGAATGAGCATAATCCAACAAATCCTTCAATAGATATGGTATGGGGGGACATAAACATGATTTCAGGTACCTTATTATTCAAACACAATCAATTCTGAACATATAAAAATTTCTCACATTCTTTTACATCTATATATCTTTTTTAGGACCTCATTTATCTTCACCTGTATATAAGGTTGAACATTATTTTTGTAATGATAACATTTATCTTCTTAATGATTTCCATATTCAAAACATCCAAATACAAAAATAATGAATATTTTTTATCCTAATTATATATATTCTTACATGGTCCTTTCGGCTTAATGAATCTTCCACCAAATACAGATTCCAAGGGTGGTAATGTTTTAAGCAGTCAAAATATATAATAAACTCTATCCATCATCTTTGGAACATTTTCAGCTCATTTTCAATGAATATATAAATTTAACTTTTATGATCATTATTCATGTCACACATTTCACAATAATGATAATTCCTCTACATCGTTAATGAAAACTTTTCATCAAGTAACTCCAAATCATAAGTGGGGTTATTTTTCTCATGGATTTTCAAGTCTCATGAGGCAAAAGATATCACCATATAAAATTCCAGGACAAATAATCCCATGACCTTATTGTTAGAATCAATATATATCTTAATCCTTTATCCACTATAATGTACTTTGAGAATAGGTTCAAATACTATCATTCTTTTCAACACCATGAAATTCAAATCACATTTTTTCTTCCATATGAACTTAACTCCATTACCAGTCAACATGGTGAGTGGATTACACAATCATGAGAAGTATTTCACAAAATGTTATCAAAATTCAACCAATCCACGAAAAATATGAATCTCAATTACTATTTTTGGTCTATGAAAATGTTTAATAACATCCATATTCTTGGATCAACATATATCCCCACTATTGAGATTATGTGGCCCAAAAATGATACATTATGAATCCAAAATTCACACATGGAAAACTATTCATAGATCTTATCTTTTTAGAAGGTATTTAGTAAAATCACCTAGTGATATTTGTGTTCTTACTCAATATTTGAATATATAAATATATTATTTATAAATAATACCAAAAAATTATCATGATAGTCTCTAAGGACATTTTTTATTAAATTTTTTAACAGATAAGTGGTATTATAAATACCCAAAGAAATCACTATAAATTCATAGTGCCCATACCATGTATAGAATGTTGTCCTGGGTATGTCCACCTCCTTTAAACTCAATTTATGATTTCCAAAATGAAGATCAATATTGAAATATTATTACGCTCTATGTATTTGATCAATTAATGCATCAATAATGGGACATAATTATTTTTATTAATAGATATTTTGTTATGTTCTCGATAATCAGTGTAGAGACTTATTGATCCATCATTCTTGTTAACTAACTAAATAGGTCCACCCCAAGGTGAAAAACTAGGGCATATAAATACAGTTTCAAGATTCTCTTGTAATTTATTTCTTAATTCCTACAACTCAATATGTTTTATTCTATAATGATTCCTTCACATAATAATAGCACCAAGTATGATATCTATTTAAAACTCAACTTCATGATTTGGTGGAGAACGTTGAAGTTATTCTGGAAAAACAACTACAAACTCTAGTAGAATAGGTGAATCCATAATTGTGAGTTTATCCCCAACCATTTAAGATAAGTAAACATATATTATTTGAATTATGACCCAAAATATGGAATTGATTTCTTCTAAGTGATCATATTCATCCTTGAATTTATTTATTATTCTATATTCATTATAAATATGATACGTGACTTCCCATCCTTGGTAATTAAAATTATATCCATATAGTTAAAGGAAAACAATGCCAAGAATTACATATATTTCCACTAGATGATAAATATAAATATTTATGGGATGAAATTTCATAGAAATATCAACTAGAGAATAATTATAAATTTGTGATGTGACTATTGTTCCTTTTAGAGATTCAAAGCTAAATCAATATCAAATTGTTGAGGTAATAATGTGACATAATTATAAGAATATTATAATATAAAATATTGGGTAGATCCAGGATCAAATAAACAATTATCATATATAGATTGGATTTTAAATGTACCTTTTACCACATAACTGTTGTGCTCCATATCTCTAATAGTAATCTTATGTGATTTTACAATTTCCATGGCCTTAATAGGTTTCTTATATTTATCGTCATCGGTAACCCTCTAATTTGGTTAGTAGTCAGCATAATTCACATTTTCCATGAACATGATGTTTATATGAAAAGGTTGTTCATTCTATTTTGCATCTTCCATTTTCAAAACATTATCTATCATTTTCACATCACTTGGGAAGTCCATTTACTAATGAACATATTTCCCACAAAAAAACAATTAATTTTCCACCTAAAATAGTTTCATATGTGTTCCATTACAAACCTAGAGAATAAATGACGATTCTTCTTAATTTCATTATGGGGTTTAAAATATTACCTTGAACACCATTATTCATTAATTGTAAAACCCATATTATTTATTGGTAACTAAAATCCCTATATCAAACATGAGAAAAAACATAATGTTATCCTCATAGTTGTTGAATTCTATTATGCCTAATTCACTTCATATAATTGGTTTCAAGACATTGAATAATATATCATCCCTAGTTTAATGATGTATTATTATTCTTGATGAATACCTCTCATTTATATTAAATTATTTTTCATATCATCTAATGAATTAATTATCCTTTTTT
This sequence comes from Viscum album, assembly GCA_963277665.1. Classification (NCBI taxonomy): domain Eukaryota; kingdom Viridiplantae; phylum Streptophyta; class Magnoliopsida; order Santalales; family Viscaceae; genus Viscum; species Viscum album. The sequence goes on from OY728141.1 coordinate 523,390,306, forward strand.
ATAATCTCAAGAAACACATTATTCCCATTCATTCAATAACAAAAGGAAAATACATATTGAAAAATATTTTCATGAACTCATCCAATTCCATGTATTAAAGTAAAAATAATTTAATTATATTCTTGATGAGATGAAACCATTTAACTTTAACCCCATCCAAATTTCATACAGTCAAAATGGATTTCTTATGTTCTAAATATTAGAGACCTGAAGATAACTTTTATGTGGTAGAGAGTAATTATCTAGACAATAAGGGATCAGTAGACCTACTAAAGGATGGTGGATAAAACCTCATGATGAACTCCATAGAATTCATTCCCTCTATTAATAATTAGGATTTCATTTATAATTCATAGCATGCTCATTTTATGTGATCACAACAACAATATTTTTCATTCCTTCTCCCATAACATTTTGATTCTCACTATTAAAGGTATTTAATTTCGTTTCTTATTTTTAATTAATGTGGTTATTCAGGGTTCCATCCACCGACTAAAAAAATTTATCATCTATAAAACTATCCATAATTGGAAAACCACATAATCATGGGAAATTAGTTACAAAATATCAATTCATGACACTATAGGTTTTTTATTTGGTTATTTATGATCATCAGCAAACGGCTAGGATTGTATAATATACTTAGCTTATCCATTAATATCATACTAATTTTCTCATCCAAATTTCTTGAAGGTTAAATAAAAAATGTTCTTTTACCCACTATAACATCACTTACTTTTGATTCTTAGATATTTCATATAAATTGATGAATATCTATAACATAACATAAAAACCATGCCAGAACTGTATAGGTTTTTTGTCTCTGGAAACTAGGAAACATAAATAAATTATTCACAAGACAACTATATCATATTTTTTTATTCCTCAATAACTAGATTTATTTTAGACACATCATACATAATATCCTTCTTCAAATTATAGTGAAAAATAAACATAGTAAAGGGTGAGATCGAATGATCTATAAGGGTGAATAAATGATATCGGAGTCATCACATAATCATAAAACATAATTAAAAATACATAAAATTTAAAAATTATATCTTGAACATCAAATATCTTAATATCATGTCATGGAATAAATCAATGATGTTCATAAATACTCAATGAACACAATATTGTAAGATAATTACATAATAAATAGAATTGTGGTATCTACATATTTATTGAAAATAATTTCTATATTATCTAACGAATATATCCAAGACCATCATTGTGGAAAAATAATTTTACTGAATCATGGTCTCTCTTCATTCCAACCCTATCTTACTAACCTGATTTCACTCCTCCTTCCAGCCGTATCTATCTCATGGGATATAAATAATTACCCAATGCATTAGAGGATGATATATATCCCAACGATCACCTAATAAAATCCCTACCTATGTGTTCCACGAGAACCTAATTCATTTATCATATCAAAACCATAAAAATAAATGGTTATCATAATTATCATTCCATCATAACATAACCCAATAAAATTAATTATGTTTCAAAAATATCATTTCATCGTAAGAATAATAAATCAATAGAAATTGTAATGTCTAGGTTCCGGAAGCCACCAAGAGGCACCTCGTACTCTGTTGGTCAGATGGCCTCAAGCACATTTCCCATAATGCAAGAGGCCACCGACTAGAAGCAAGGGACATTGGTGTGATATTGGGGAAACTATGCCCTCATCGGTAGATTACACAGTGGAAGAAAAATAAACATGCAATCGCGGAAGCAGTAGTAACCAACAATAGAAACAACGGAAGACTAAATCAACAAACAAGAGAACATATATATGTATATGAAACGATGCATGATACATAACTATGAAATTAGAAAAACATGTCACAATTCTGAAAAAACACTAAAGTAACAAAACAAGTTCAAAATATAAGTAAACATCCCCTCAGCATCGCATGCCAAATCTTGGTCCCATGCTCCCCTGCACCAGGAAATCGTGTTCCAGAAGTCGAAGGGTGTTTTCCCTTGCCTATACCTGGAACAACGTAGTCTTCATGGGCCCAAACAGTGTGTGATATAAAATCCCAGAAGGCAACCACCCGAAGATCTGTGCCTAACAGTCAGTGAGTATATGTCATGTAAAAGTACAATAAGAATTAAACAAAAATAGCAAGGAGTAGGCAGGATTATACATAGCAGCAGACAATCCACAACCAATCAACAACAGTGAAACAAACCGCTAACAAGATGGAAACCCTCTTGGATGTACTTGCAGCCATGCCCTCTAGTCCTATCCAAGTAGTACTACAACCCTCTGGGTAGTGCACTCAGCCTAACCCCTCTCGCATGGTCATACAAAATTTATGAGACTCTCTGGGGGATGCTCACTCGGTCAATTTCCCTTATAGTCTAGGTTACTCAGGGACTATATTGAGGAATATCACGCTATCTAACCCTCCTAGCCCCATGTCATATAGTCTCTATGAGGAAGCTATCTCGATCAATTCCTCCTATAGCCTCGAGTATACCACACTCTCTGAGGAATTTCCCTCGGCCAATTCCACATCTTGACTGGGAAGGTTCTTAAAGAGATTCAAAAATGGTAAGACTCTTTGAGGAAGGTCACTCAGTCTACCCTCCTATAGTCTATAATATCCATGAATCTCTTAGAGCTTACTTGGTCCATCCTTTCTATAGTCTGTAATATATAAGACTCTCTGGTAAGCTCACTCGGTCTATCCCTTGTAGTCTATAGCACCAGGTTCTCTCATCCCCATGCCAGTCAGTGCATAATAATTCTATATGGCCAAAGTTCACCTATAAAGCTACATGGATAAAGAAAGTAAACATATTGAGCTACTTGGATAAATTGTATACAAGGAAACAAGCATGTCATGAGTTCAATTCAACTTATAATCGAAAGGCATGAAAATAGGTGTATCAACCAAAGGCAAACGAGACCCAAATATCATAAACAGAACAAAGCAAGGGCATGTACATCCATGTACAACTAATTAAACTCTAAAATGTTCAAAATACCTCTACACAAGCATATATGCAACGTAGGAAAACAACAGGGGGAAAAAAGGTAAAAACACAATACCCCGTTTGCGGGTATCGGTGGAAATTCTCACATAAAACTCAAAGACATTGAATGGTAAGGCACAAACCAGCTACCTAGATCCTAGGAGATCGATATAATTTAACCATGATGGTTGATTCTTCCCCGAACATTGTAGATCTGATAAAACATCCAAAATTATCAACCTAAAGTAACATTATAAAGAGGAAGAATGGGAAAAAAATGCTCAAGAAGAAGGAAGAACACACCATTGCACTTCCTACGCAATAAATCGTGCTCAAATCAGAGAACAGACGGAGAGGCGGGAGCTCGGTGAAGATTCGGACGTACGGGTCACTCTCGGACAAACCAAACATAGAAGAAAATTTTTATAATGATGAGGCGTGACCCCGGTCCATTTAGTAGAAAAAAGGAATAGTACACAGCGTGTATTTTTTAAGTACACGTCATGTAATGGGTTTTTCCGAACTCTACCAGAATCGGCATCCACGTCACCCCTACACACCGTTTGTGTGGTCTAGACACGACCAACACACGATTTCAAGCGGGAAAAGAGTTCACTGCGTGTACTCAGAATGTACACGCCGTGTACTTCAAAAATTTTCATAAACTCCAAAAATTCTGAAAAACTCTAGAAAACTAATGACATACCTGACTCGAAGATCTAGATTCATAAAAACGTCCCCCCTTAATAAAATTTGTCCCTGAATTTCCTTAGATGTGCGTAGAATAAGAATCCGTGAACAGATCTGGCCACTGTCATCAAACCTCGGCCTCCCTCTCCCAAGTCTCGTCCTATACTCACTCGTTCTATCATAGCACTCATACCAGAGGAACATAAAGGCCATGAAGAATGTTTTTGCTGCGATTGAGAATCCAGATAGGATGCTCTTCAAACGACACATCCACTTCAAGCTCAACCTCCTCAGGCTAAAAGACTTGAGACGACTCTGAAAAGTAACGTCGGACCTGTGAGACGTGGAAGACGCCGTGCATCGCCCGATACCTCTGAGGTATTTGCAACTGATAGGAAACCATACCAACTCTCTCCAACACCTCAAATGGCCCGACGTACTGTAGTGAAAGCTTACCGTGTCTCTGAATCCTCTTGTGTCCCAACCTCAGTGCGACATGCTAGAAAACATAATCTCCGACCTCGAACTGCAGAGGTCGTCTCTGCTGATCAGCATAAGACTTCTGTCGAGACTGTGCTGTAGCCATCCTCTTCAAAATAAACTCTATATGCACTGAGGTCTCCTGAACAAGACGAGGTCCTAGAAAACCTGCCTCTCCTGACTCCAGCCTGCATAACAGTGATTAGAATGGCCTACCGTACAAAGCCTCCTATGGTGACATCCGAATGGTCTCCTGAAAACTGTTGTTGTAGGCGAACTCAACATAAGTTATATGCTTCTCCCATGAACTGCCGAATTATAGAATGAAATCTCGGCGCATATCTTCAAGCACCTTGATCGTGCACTCGGACTGGCCAACAGTCTGGGGATGGTATGATGTACTCAAAAGTACCTGTGTACCCAAGGCCTTCTGAAGTCTATGCCAGAACTGAGAGGTAAAGCACACATCATGGTCGGAAATAATGGAGTGTGTAACTCCATGTATACTTAAAATATATCGGATGTACAGTCGTCCTAGATCATCAAAACTTAATGTCTTCTGGATTGGAAAGAAGTGTGAAACCTTCGTAAGCCTGTCGACGACAACCCAAAAAACATCACTTCCTCGAGGTAACCTCGGTTACCAGATCACGAAGTTCATAGAAACATAGTTCCACTTCTACTTCAGAATTGGTAACTGCTGTAAAAGCCCTACTGGTCACTGATTCTATGCATTCACCTGCTGACAATTATATCATCTCATGACAAAACCAGCAACATCTCTCTTCATACTGGGCCACTAGTACTAGCTATGAAGATCCCAATACATCTTGGTGACGCCAGGATGAACTGCCCAAATTGAGGAATAAAAATCATGTATCAGCTCCTCACGTATCTGCTGGCACCCATACGCGTCCTTGGAAACGCAAGATCTCATCCTCTCCCACTGTTCTTCCAGGAAGAGGGTCCCCTCCTGACACACGCTCCAACAAGACCGAGGCATCTGAGTTTGATAGATGCCTCATTCATACCCGATCATGAAGTATAGAGGTAACCGCCAGAGATGAAAGAAAGGCATGTCCCTGCCTGGCGTGCACCTCCAGATGCATCTCAGAGCATAGATCCATAAGCTTCCACTCACTACTGGAATCTTTAACTGTCTGAATCTGAGTTCTTCTGCTCAATGCATCTGCCACTACATTGCCCTTTCCCGGTGTATAGGCGAGATCGATGTCAAAGAACTAAAGATACTCTACCCAAATGTGTTGTCTCAGATTCAGATCACGCTGATTGAAGATATAGTTGAGACTCTTCTGGTCGGTAAAAACAACAAATTGATCTCCCAGAAGAGAGTGTCTCCAACTGCGAAAGGCATGAACAACTGCTGCCAACTCCAAGTCGTGCGTTGGGAAGTTCCTCTCGTGTGGTATCAACTACTGAGACCCATATGCATCAACTCCATCTCCCTGAATGAGCACAGCTCCAAGCCCGATACCTAAAGCATCACAGTAAACAGTGTATCCCTTTCCCGGCTCCAAAAATACTAGTATCGGTGCTGACGACAACCTTCCTTTCTACTCTTGAAAGGATGACTCACAAAAATCCTACCATAAAAACATCCCCCCTTCTTATTCAGACCTACCAAAGGTTATGATATGCGCGATAAGTCCTAAATGAACCGTCTGTAGTATCCGGCCAGCCCTAGGAAACTATGCACCTCAAAGAGGTTCTTTGAATTCTCCTAGGAAATTACAGCTCTCACTTTCTCTGGGTCCACAAATACTCCAGTCTCTGAGATAACCTGACCCAGGAAGTGAATCGTATCCATCCAAAAGTGGAACTTCGAGAGTTTATCATACAAATGATGCACTCTCAGTGTACTGAGAGACGATCTCATGATGTGTGGCATGGTTGTGTCGAGTGTGAGAGTACACCAAGATATTGTACATGAAGACTGGCCTGCACCGTGGCCATGTGCCCTTGGATGACCGCTATGAGCCGATCCACTCTGCTGTCGCTGATTACCTGGTGACTGACAACCGTGGCCGCGACCTCCACCTTAGACTGAACAACCAGAATAACTCCAATTTCCTGATTGGTGGGAAACTGGTGAAGCATCTCCAGAACGCGGGGTCATAGAGGAACCCCTTCCACCAGCTGAAAGTGAGAATATATGACAAAAACTATGAAGATGGCCTATCTTTCCGAAAGACCAACACTGTATCGGATCCCTATGGAACTGAGTCCTAGTATTCCCACTTCTACTACATAGTTAGCATACAACCTAGCATCCAGAAGACGCATCATGCGATCCTTGATCTCCTCGAGAAGGCTCTCAGTGACGTGTCCTACTGTCCGTAGGAGGAACACCATATCTAGATATCGAACCACCCTAGATCACTGCTCTAGAATCCCTCCGATTACGCTCAGTGATCAGCGCCTGGTTGACAATGGAGGATATCGAATTCAGCTGGAAGATATTTACCTGGGAACAGTTCTACTTCCTGCGACCATCCCTGAACTTCCTAGGAAGGAACAACTCATCACATGCTAGGATCAGCTTGAAATGATGCGGCTCAGTGAAACGAGATGATTACTCCATAACAAAGATATTACACTGTTGCAGACTCATAAACTCTCGGGCTCGATTGGGCCTCAGGGTATATGGGTAGAAGTAGTCATAGAAGGTGCGTCGAAACTCGTCCCACGACATATCCTGCTGATGCCCTGATCGTTGGATCACCTCCCACCACCTATTGGCGTTGTCTCGGAGCATATAAGTAGCCTTCTTTACCATCTTCTCTAGAGGGATCTCTAGGTTCTCAATGATGGTTACTGTGGAATCTATCCACGACTCTACGGCCTGAGGTCCACCATCCCCTGAAAAATTAGGAGGAGGATGCTGCAAGAAAACACACGTCAAATCAGCCATCGACAGGGCAGGAGGCGTCGCTCCCTTGATGGTCTGCATCATCCTCAGGAATTCCTCCCTGAACTACCCATCGGCGCCTACGAAGGGTATAACTGCTGGTGCCAAGGCAGCACAACCGAAGGATCTGCAGGAGGTCCATGGTCGGCCATATCTGGCGTCTGATCACTACTTGGCAGCAGTCATACAACCAGAGGACGTCTCAGGGGCATAGCTCTGAATGATTCAAAATTACACCTTAGATTAGAAAAAACAAGGACATGGAACACAAGAGTACAATGCAGGGAGAGGGGAAGGAAAACATACAAGTTTAAAAAACACGACTACATGGTGTGTATAAAAACAACACGACATGCCTTCTTAATCCACTCAAATGGGTGTGTACCCCTTCCATATAGGTCGTGTAACACCCCAAACTACACGGAGTGTTGTTCCCATACACGGTGTTTACTTGAACTCTAAACCCCTTCCCGAGTCTCCTTACACGGCTAACCCACACGGCTCAAACTAACAACAGACTACACAGCGTGTTCCCTGGAGACACAGCGTGTACTAGACACCGACTTGGCGGCCAGTGTTGTTAGTTACACAACCGTCTACATGGATGGACCTTACACGGCGTGTTATGAAAAAACGACGTGTATTGTATGAGGTGACACCGTCCCATGTTGTTCGTAACATGGTCGGGTATCTGGGAAAGACTACACAACGTGTTCCGAAAGCAACACGGCGTGTCATAGAGAAGGTCACGCTGACCCGTGTTGTTCGTGACATGGTCGGATACCTGGACAGAACTACATGGTGTGTTCCTTTACAACCTGACATGTTCTACTCGAGCTTCCCCGACCTGTGTTGTTAGTGAAACGACTTGGTACAAGGCTCTACACTACATGGTGTGTACATACCATACACGGCATGTTCTGGAAGTTACTTTCATAACACCGTGTTACTACACACACAATCAGTAACATGTCCTAAGAACCACACGTCATGTAACCATAAAGTACACGATTTGTATTCTGGGTTTTTCTAGGAAGTAGCATAGAAACTGCACAGAAGCCTGGAAACACGGAAAACAAGGCAAAGAGGTTCTATATTCCGATCCATGAGGGCCCATACTCCTCACGAATCAAAGAATGGAATCCCCTACAGTCATGTACATGAGAAAACAGTATCATGATCCACAAATTTTCAATTCGATAGGGCCCATAACACCTAAAGAATCATAATTTGGCGTTCATTTAAACAAGTTACAATACAAAAAAACATCTAATAAGCAGCAGAGATTCTATCAAACATCTATCACAACACCATGCATAATCTACATAACATCTATCACAACAACATGCAATCGCTAATGCACCCTAAATGGAATGGAAAAAATGAATGGAATGTGATTTCTACAAGTGCCTATATGATGCATGGGAATTCATACCCTCATCTCATCGGGTTGTGATAGAAATAGAACCGAAATATCAAAACAATAACAATAAAAATCATGTGCATCACTATAGGTGAAATCTTATCAACTGTAAAATCTCAAAACCAGAAAAATACAACAAAAGAGGTAGTATAGTGTTTCCCTGAACACGGGTTAACTACTCCTGGGCACATATTTATTCCAAGTACCGAATCCTTTCTATCCCTGGATAAAGTCTTCAAATAGTAAAGCAATAGAAAAGAATTCATTTGATACCACTTGGTAACGTCCCGGTTCCGGAAGCCACCCAATGGCGCCCCGTACCTAGTTGGTCACATGGCCTCAAGGGAATTTCCCCAAACGCCAGAGGATGACGACTAGCAGCGAGGGCCTTGGGTGTGATAGTGGGGAAACAATGCCCTCATCAGCAAAGTACACAGCAGATGAAAAATAAACATGAAATCACAGAAGCAGTAATAATCAACAATATAAACAGCGGAAGACTAAATCAACAAACTTGAGAACATATGTACATTTTTGAAATGATGCATGATGAAAAACTAGGAAAGGAGCCAAGAAAGTCACAATGCTGGAAAAACACTACAGTGCCAAAACATGTACAAAAAAAATTAAACAGCTCCACAGCATTGCATGCCAATGCTTAGTCGCATGCTCCCCTGCTCAAAGCAATCATGTTCCAGAAGTCAAAGGGCTCTTTCCCTTGTCTATATCTGTAATAACATAGTCTGCTTGGGACCAAAAGCATGGCCCAAATAGGGTGTGTGATAAAATCCCACTAGGAAACCACCCGAAAATCTATACCTAACAGTCAGCGAGCATATGGCAGGTAATAATACAATAAGAGGTAATCAGCAACAACAAGTAGTAGACAGGACGATACATAGCAGCAAACAATACAAAACCAATCAATAGGAATGAAATAAATAGATAACAAGCTGAAAACCCTCTGGGAAGTACTCGCAACCATCCCCTCTAGTCCTATCCAAGAAGTACCACAACCCTCTGGGCAGGGGACTCATCCTATCCCCTCTGGCTTGGTCATACGAATTTTATGAGACTCTCTGAGGAAGCTTACTCGGTCAATTCCCCTTATAGTCTAGGGTAGTCAGTGAATCTCTTGAAGAAGATCACATGGTCTAAACCTCTTATACCCAAGGTCTAAACCTCTTATACCCTAGGTATTTTGTGATTTTGTCAGAAAAAACAATAAAATAAATGTTTTTTTAGCTTCTGTGACATGAATCGATTATTACACTATAATTTCACCATTATTCCGTTATAAATACCTTATAATATAATGTTGTTATTTTCAATGAATAAATTTTCATTTAAAATATCATATTATTTTAAGAGATAATGCTTTTTCAAAGTAGAAACAATATTTTCGTCAATAACTATTTTCATGTGATATCTCAATTTTTTGGCATATAAGATAAAATTATTTAATGTTACATATGATTTAATGTGAATTCCTTCCATTTATATTTTACCTAATAATTTTAGAAATGGTTTTCTATGATGTAACATTTAATATGAAACTCATACCTTTCCCATTTGGTATATTATGATAGAATGATGTTTGTGAAACCCATTTCATATCTTGGGTTCTATTATGATGAATGATTTATGATCTTATGGAACAGATATTTTTTGTTTTCATTATGTTAATATAGGTACCTATATCTCCCTTAAATGGAAAGTAATCATTGTTTAGTAATATGTTACAAGAGCCATAGTAAACTCATTTCAGTAATTCATTGCTGGGGTATGGAGAGAACCCTGTTAAGTGAGGGACTTTTTCTACTATGACAGTCTTAGAAATGAGACTTTTATAATATAAAAATGAATTTACATGATTATTTTTATTCCAAAACATCATTTATTATAATATGATCATAGGTAATATTATATTTAACTATATATTAATTTCTATGATTTTATCCGTGAAATGATATCATGATCATTGATATATAGGATATATTTCGAAAATGTTATTTTCATTTTCTTGTTCCCTTAGGATAATGTCATCTCTACTTATTTAACCTTATATAACATCTATTATACTTTCTTTATAATGTTTCTTTTTTAAAAATATTAATGAAATGATTTATTTAGGTGTAGTAACATGGATGATCTTTATGAGATATGTAGAATATATCTAACCTAATTAAAATTATAAGATACATTTTTCAGAAGGTGGTAAACAATTATGGTCCTCATGCATGTTTTTTTGTGTAATTTAATGTATAATTACTTAAAAATATGTATCATCCTTGGATATTTTTATTTAGGAGTTATATTTAGAATCAAAGAAAATGATTATTAGTTTTTGGATAGCAGGATGATAAACCGTTAGTGAGATCCATGGAGATATTTCTATGTATATGCGTAGGGATATATCTAAGGATAAGTCGGTGTATGTTAAAATACTAGAGTTTGATGATTAATCATAAATAACCTAGTATTTAAAAAATCGTATCATAGATTGAAATATTATATGTAAATTCCATTTGTTATGCGGTTTTCTATTATGATATGTCTGGATCCCGTAATGTTTTTTAGTCTTAGTCAATAAATTTAACCATAACGAACTAGGATAAAGATGAATGTGATGATAAATTTTATGAAGATATTTTAAAAGGATGGATAACTGGAGTGAAGGATTTTTTTTATCATTCCTAATCATTTTTCATGGAATATGATTAATTAAATATCTATTAACAAACTCTCAATATAACCCATGGAGATACATAAAGAGATTAATAATAATTATGGTAATTAATACAACGAAGAATATATACTTTAATTTCAATTTTGTTAATAATGTGTATATAAGAACCCAAATAGACATCTTAGAGTAACATGAAGATGTTATGAATATGGATATAAAGGACATAAAGAAAGTAACTAAAAAGGTAAAATTAATAGTCATGTTACCAAAATGGATGGTAATAATATCCTCCCAAAGGCACTATAAATTAATGAATTTATTAATAGTCTAAATAATAGTAATTGTTAAAATAGTTTCCCTATGAGGAAATATTATCAATATTATCAGAAGGGTGGTTCAATTAGTAGTTTTATTTCTTATGATGATGAGACTACATGTGAAATGTGAAAGGAAAGATGTATTATATAATAGGATGGGGTAGCCCTGTCATTGTTTTAAGGGTGAAGTGAAATAATTGACATATTGTGTAATTTGACTCAAGAATTCTATTATAAGAATTTTTAAATATATAAGTATTGTTTAGTTTATCTTTTTAAAAAAATATTTCATGAATATGTAGAATGGTTTCGATAGACTAGATAAGTGTTCTAATGAAAAGGATAAATTTATGATAAACACGTGATTAAGGGATGGACATACGTTAATATGTTTATAATGTTTGGGTAAAGAAATAAAGATATTATTGGTTGTGATAATATAAATGGGATAATATTAAAGAACTTGGTACTAATATGATGAAAAATAGATTTAAGATATCACCAGTTGAGCTTGAAGACTTTTTGGAATTTTGATATGAATAATGAGTTATATTTTAATGAATTTATGTTCTGATTATGGTTTTATGGTAATTTATATAATTTCCATGTTTAAATAGAATTTTCATAAAAATATTCACATGTTTTGTGTGTGGAAATTATGATCTACATCAATTAGTTTTGATCATTAATAATATGTTGAGATTGGAAATTTAGTGACCAACAAAAAATTTGGATTTTAATATTTCAGATGATCCATAAAGGTAACTATTTGGGAAAATATTTATTTTTAATATTGGATGAGGTCTTACATATTAATTTTATATCTATCCATATGAGGATTTTATGTATATTGGATGAAATGTGATACCATTTTTGTTGTCATGTTAAGGAAGATTGAATAACCTATCATTTTATTGATCTCATTATCTTCAAATGCTTCAGGAATGAAAAAATCACCTATATTTCATAGAATACTAGATGATGGGGAAATATACCAAGACACTACGAAATGATGATATTTTTCTTATGAAATGAAATTAAATAAAGTAAGTATTTATTCTCTTGTTAATTATTCAACTCTGGGGAATAGATATTGAAACCAAAAAATTTATCCTAGTAACATATTTTATGATGAATCAAATGGTCCCTTAAATCATCAATGATTTACAGCTTTTCGATTGTTATGTTTCTCCCAAACATGTTCTATATCAATCTCAAAAAAAACATCATATTTAGTTTTCTTTTAAATTTACATGTTTTCAGTTTCCACATATGATATACTATATGGAATCAAAATTAAGAGTTAATTTTGGTAAATGTTATGCTTCTACTATTCAATTTGTTAGACAATGTTTTATGATTAAATATTACAATGTGTGTTTCTATGAAATAAACATTGAAGTGTTAATACTTTGATGACGTAGAAAATTTTTGAGAGATAAATTCATTTTATAGTGGATAAAATGTGACACCGCAAGATTTATTAAGAAATTTATTTTAAAATAATCTAATTTTTTAATAACTTTCAATACCTGCTAAACCATTTTAAGCATCTGATACACACATCACCAGTTCAGTATTCATTACACAAGACACGATGTTTCTATGAAACACCATTGTGTTATTTTCATTACATTAATAAGTCATTTATAACCAATCCATTAAAATGGTAGGTTTAAAATGTATTTATAGAAATATTAATTTAGGTTTTATATATATATAACCATTTTAAAATTAAATGTTAATTTTATTCTAAAAAACAAGTTAAATTAATATAATTATAAATTATACCAATAAAATAAACAAATATAACATTTTCTATTATTTTAATAATATATATATATATCCAATCAAATTTTTCACATTCATTCTATGTATTTTCAAGATATTATCCACTTTTACACTTCTAAACTATATTTTTTTTATAAAAGTGGTTTTGTCTCCATTTAATGGAACACTTGTTTTAAAACGAAATTTTGAAATTTATATAAATTATATTTAACTAATTTTACTTTGGTTTCTTTTTTGTTGTATTTTACTGATATGTTTTAATTTTTTATGAATTGTGAAAAAACTGTTATTTTATTAAAAACCTTATTTATTTTAAAATATATTCATGGTAAATATTATGTTTTGTATTTGTTTTAAATTTTAATTATATAACTAAATATAATGTTAATAATTTTTTTACAAAATATTGACTATAATAATTTATTATAATTTTTTTTAACAAAAATTTATTTTTCGAAAAAATCCTTTTATTGCGTTTTGCAGTTTTTTTTAAATAAAATTCAACAACTTCTTGGTTTTGAATTTTAAAAATTATATTCCCAATTTTTCTGAAAGATAAATATAAAACTAATATATCTAATTTGTTATATGAAAATATGAATAGTAACCATGGTAATTTTTTTACAGTGTTAATAGTTCAATTGTGTAATTTATGCTAAAAAATGATAAAGACTATAAAATGAGTCAAAGAGAAGAAAAAATTTATTGGATTAAAATAATTATATTCATAACATATAAGGAAAGATATTTAATATTTTAATGGATACATTTCTGGGAAAATGACTTAATTTATATTTAAATCAATGAAAGACACACAATATAATTTTCTTTGTCTTAAATATCTATTAGGTTTCCACAGAGAGACCAAAAAAGGTTATGAATTAAGAAAATGTACTATATTTATATTAATTTATTTATGTTTATAATGGTAATTTATCTTTATTTTGTTATATCTAAAATAATTACCCTTATTATTTATGCCACACTATTGTAGTTCATGTTAAAGTTGATGAAATATTAATAAAATGATTTTAATTAAAATGATAAATACTGTTAATATTCAATAACACTTAAATAAATCATAGTGGATTGGTATATATATAATATAATTAAGAAGGGTCTAATTGATGAAAATTTATATCCACAAGGTTAATATTATTTCATTGATAATATGTTATTTAAATTAAAGTCTATGTTTTGACATTTTTCATTTAATAACTTTAACATTTTTAATATTGTGTTTTCTAGAATCCATTTTCAATTATCAGTATTCAATGTAAATATAAATAATTTATAAACATCATAGAAATTTTTTATAATACATAGTGAATAAATACTGAAATTAAATAATTACCTAATTGTGATACGATAATTATTCTACTAAGGAAAAATTCAAGTATATGATTTAGAAAAAAAATTAAATATAATTTAATTCGAATTATATAATGTGGTACACTAATTTTAAATGTTATTGTTATATATTATTGTGTATTTTATAATTCTTTGTGAGTTTATATTTCAGTTTATATTATCTTAATGTTAATCTAATGAATATTTTCAATCTCACTCTAAAGAACTTTTATAAAGACAATAGTTTATTAAATTTTTTAAAAATAATAAAAATATTTAAAAATTACAATTACTTTCTATGTTTTCTAAAACATAAAATATTTAATATTTCTGAAAATTTTACACCACATAATTATTAATTAATATATTTTATTACTAAAGAACTTTTTGGAGTACATAAAAGAAAAATGGGTTAACTAAGTGTTAATTAAAATTATAAGATTTAAAATGAGACCAAAACATTTCAAAAATATATTTTTTATATAATAACAACCCTATACAATATTACAATTCAATACATATCAGTTTTGATATATTTGTATGGATATTCAATTTATATTGAAATAATATTTTTTGAAATTCCAAAAGTACCCCTCACCTCAATTATAAATGGGCACATAGTCCCTCAATTAATCACATAACATTGAGCCTTATATATATAACTTGCTATTAAAAATTACCATTTATACTTCCATATCCACATTCTAGAGCTTATTTTACTCTCCAAAAAAATCTCTAGATTCCATTAGAGATGATCTAAATGAGTTTTTTCAACGAAGAGATAATCAATATAACTTTTCACACATTTTTTACACTTATATACCTATACTAAAACTATGGTATATGTCATAAATTAATAAAATCAGTGTAAAAAATCATAAATTTTTATATGATTATTAACACACAAATGTAATAAAATTACTCGCTCCACATAGTGATAAATTTCATTATGCATGATCATATTTTATTAATGGGAATAATTATTGTTATAATATTGATATATGATATTTATGACATAGTTAGACTTATGTAATAAAAATATTATATTTTCCTTATTACCTCCCAATCTTTTGGTAAATGATATCATTGCTCGTGCCAATATACGACATACTATCACCATGGCGCATTGTGATTTGTTTCTCATATATATTTTACATGGATGGTAATAAGGATTAATTTTATGAATATATATGATATACAGAATATATGCATTATTCTATAATGATAATATATCATATAAATGTCATTTTTTAAATGACTAGAAAATGAAAACAGTATTGATGTGTACGTACAACCTACCATCTCTTTGAATGATGTATTTCATTTCTAGCATTCATTGTTTAATATAAATTCTTATGTAATGAATATATATCATATTTAAATCATTATTATAATTCACGATGTGATTAAATCATTATATATTCAAGATAGACTGAAATATAAAAATAAAATCATATAAGAGAAATAATTCATTTAGTAACATAAACGTAACGTTAAAATGAATATTGTTTATAAATGTGTAATATGAGGCCATAAGTAAAGAATATATAGTATTATATAATTTAATAGCTCTATTTAAAATAATAATAATGAAATAATATTTTTCATAAAGAATTTTATCATGCATATGACAATAGTCAACACATAAGGTACTGGATTTATGTCTCACTATTATTTTTTATAGGGAACATGCATTTTACACTACTTGTTTCATCTACATGGTCTATATATTTCCCATGAGTATATTTTATAATATGATTCATAATATTTTGGTAGTATTATATCGATATAATTTTCATTCCTCCATGGGACATGAGGATCTACAGTTTATAAAGTGATGGGTATTTATTTCACAATATCACAAATATTTTTTTTAAGTATCGGTAGGGGAATATTTTTCTTCAACCTCAATTTTTGCTATAAATGTTTTCAGAAATGTCTTTAATATTATAATATTTATTTTAAAGGTCATTATTACCCATTCTTTACTTTTAAATACATGATTTTAATGAAATCCATTGTTGTTTGCTCTAACAAGGTACTTTGTAACTTTTCCGAAAAAAGTATTAAAGGAATGTTTTTTAACATATACTACATGAATTTATTTTTCTACTTTTATGATTCCATAATTCCTTGAATATTACCTTTCCATCATATAAGGATATTTTAAAAGATAATTTTTTATTTTAAAATTTTACGGTATTTTATGAAATAAAGATGTTTTCATAGAGGAAAAGATATTTTATTGAGTAATTATTTTCATGTGATATCCCAACATTATATTCTATTTAAGATAAAATTAATTGTTGTTACTTATGTTTTAACGGGTATATTTTTCATGAATATTATTCAGATAAATCATATGGTTGGTTTGTATGTATGAACAGATTTTAACTATGAAACCCATTTCACTCCCATTGGATATGTTATGATTGAATGATCTTTATGAAACCCATTACATTTCATGGGTTATGATATGAAAATTTATTTATGTTATTATGGAACACATATGCATGGCTCTCATTATGTAGAGGGTGAGACATATATCACCATCCAATTAATTGGGTAATGATTTATATCACACTGGGTTGATAGGACTAGAACTGGATGTGATCATAGTTTTGTAATACATGATTGTAATGGGTGTAAACTCAGTTCAGTAATTAATGAATGGAATTGAGAGTTAACTGGCATTAGTAAGGCAGTTTGACAAATATGATGATATTGGTAATAATAATTTACTAATATGGAAAAATATTATATTATTATGTTTATTCCAAAATTTTATGTATTATTTTATACTCTCATGAAATATTTTCTTTGATTCATAATGAACATCTATTATTTTTTCTATGAAATGATATCACGATCGTCGGATTGAAGGATATAATTTATAAAAGATATTTTCATTTTATTTTTCCAGTATTCTTCTTTTATCTCCCTTGATTTACCCTTACTCAGTATTTGAGATCAACCTTTTTATATGTTTACATTCCCCATTTTATAAGGAATGGTTTTATGTAGGAATACCAAAGGGAATAATATTTTTGGGAAAAGTTTAATATTTTTCAACAAATAGAATATTTGTTCCACTTTTTAAAAGACACTAAACTATTAAATTACTCGCTCATAAGTTTCTATAATGTAATGAATATTCATCTAAAATGATGTAATATCCATGTACTTAATAACTATTTCATAAATACTTGAGTTTTAAATCCCAGAAAATGTGTTTTCAAATACCTAATCACCTGGGTTTTATCACAAAACACCCTTATTAAGACTAAATAAACTTCCAAAAAATTTGGAGGTCCTAGATATGTTTCAAATGCTCCACGAACCTCTTTATTGATGATTCTAATATCTAATTTATGTATCAACCCCCTGTTAATTTTGTTCATAGATCTTTAGAGTTTTTGTGATTTATATCGTTCAACTTTAGTATGTATAATTTTGGTTTAGTTAATGTACATCAACAACCCTAAGGTAGATGGTATAAATGTCCATTCCCATATTCTTGATTTTAATTTTATGTATTTAATTGCAAAATTATGATTTCCAGGTTCAGAAATTACATCCTAAAATAAATTTATCAATTGATTTAACAAATGATTATGAAATTGGTAAATTATGTGGCAATGAAATTGGTGGTAATGGTGACTATAAGATTCATGACTACTTGGATTATTACATATCGTTGAGTAGTGGAATTTAGAAACTTGTATTAACAATTTGGGTGTTATAATAACATGAAAAGACGTTTTTTAATTTGTTCTGTCTTGATAGAAGAAATTTTGAAATGGGTGAATACTTAATTTTGATAAAAGATTATGAATTTTTTAAAATATGGGAACATGTGATGTGATATATATGAATGTGTTGTGGGATAGGAAATGATTCTCAAAATACCCATGGGTTGTAATAGTTCCTCTCTAGGCCCCCAATATATTTAGGTATACATGTGATCACTATGTTGTGAGACATGTATTGCAACTCCAAATACCAAGAGGGTTCTAGAATACTGCTCGAACACCCCTTTTGAATAAATCATAGTACCTACCTACAATAATGGATTTATCACTGAAAAATAACAGGCCCATTACATTAAAATTTATGACATTCGAATCATATCTCACACATTCATTATCGATCCCCTTCCATCATAACCATCTAATTCCTCTTCCTTAATCAGTCTCCAATGATGCTCTAGGGTTATGTGTATATCTAAAGGATTTGGATATAAATATAATTGTATAGTGGATGAAATTTTTTCTAGGATTAAATATTCAATAAATAAATAAATTAACCTAATTTTACATTATTTTTTCATAACATCTCTAAAATAAAACGCGCAACATGTATAATATTTATGTCGTATATGGGGAAAACACACATTCTATATTTAGTTGACCTCCCTATTTTCCCATCTGAGATGCCATTCAGGGTATATTATGTTATTTCTAAACTAATATAAGGGAATTATATGTTATATAACATATTATGTATATATAAATACTAATTATCTATGGTTCATGTAATTTTTTTAACTCTATGTTCCACTATGAATGTATTATTTAAAATATTTAAAATTATAAAACACTACAAAAGATTTCATTTGTAATTTTTCAATGTGATAATTTTTTCAAAAATTAAATTGATTTACTAATTCTTGATATTTTTTTTAATGTAATGGATTGAAGTGATTTGGGTAAATCCAAATAAGTAGTTTTTTAGTCACCCATAAATGTGTACATTAGTGCGAATATAAATGGTCCATGTCATGATATAGAAAAATGAAATACTTATATTTAAAATAGTTTTCTTTCTTGGGATATTCTATGGAGGATGGATTAGATGGTGTTTGTCAACACATTCTTTAGAGTAGTTTGGGTATCCATGGAGTATTATTGTCTTTTTTTGTTTAATTTAACACATCTTGTCCAAACACATAAGTTGTTTTGATTCCATTGAATATTGTTTTATTTACATTTTATATTAAAGGATTTTTTTTATTCTATATTTCATTTTTTAAACGTGACTATCCAAACCTAGGATCCCATAACCTATGTAATTTTTTAGGATCATCCATGTATTCAAGTGTGTTTCAAATTTTTCATAGGATTGGAACAATAGTCATGTAATAAATATAATATTTTTGGAAATATTTTCCTTAAAAAAATAGACTACATAAGACATAAATGAATATAATTATTTTAAATCTATTCCTTATGCATAAAACCATATATTTAAATTGATTAGATAGAAAAAGTGAGTGGAATGAAAAGGATAAAAATATCAATAATACATAATGAAATAAATATGGTGATCTCCATTTAATGTAGATAGTAAAACTCCACATGTAATGCCTAGAAAACACCGATTTGTCTATCATGATCATAGCCTATAAGATATATCAAAATAAATATCAAATACATTATTCTACCTTCATTATGATATAATACATCTCCAAACACAATAATGTGTGGTTAGTGGTGTGTATATGAATACCCAATATGATTTTCTTATAAAAATCCAATGCAATAAGAGAAATTACCTATTAACAACTCTATAGACATTTCCATTTTAAATTTTATTTCAAAATTTATGAAAAAAAAATTTAATACAAAATTTACAATATTCCAGATTCATATGTTGAAATAAATCAGGACAACAAATCCAGAGGTCAACCCTAACAATAAAGAACAAATTTGAAAAATAATACATTTAACAAAAATGAATTTCATATAAACATAATGTACACCCATTGTGGATCATTACACACCCAATTATTTTAGAAATTCATGGCCTTCCCATTATGAATTAGACATATAATGTAACTTATTGACCAATATAATTACCCAACAATTTATTACATAGCTTAATTTTTCTAACCATTTTACAACTAAAAAAATCATTTTTCGAATCTATTTTACACCATTAATAATTATAAAAATTATATTAAAATAAAATATATTGGAATCATTCAATTTAGGATACCAAAATCTTAATTTATCATAAATTTCTAATTAAAAACAAAATACCTTGATTTGAATCAAAAGGATAAAAACCCAATTTTTTAATTGCATAGAATTTAAATTTATCACCACAACTATAGAAACTTATTTGATAAATAATCATCAAATACATATCCTAAAATAAATTCATTCACACAATAAATAATAAATATTCATTAAGTAATTAATATGATCCATTAATCATTGAAATAATGCACTCAAAATCTGGGAAACCATAAAACATTTTTTAATGATCATAATTAGATCTTTTCATCCCTATTTATAAGAAAATAATATAATAATTATTCTATTCATGATTTAAAATCAAAAATTATATTTCAATTTATTTAATATGATAGATAGATCATCTTAATGGGATAGAATGAAATAAATATTATAAATAACTATCTCATTAAGAACTATCCTTTGATTCGATGGTGAATCAATCGATCCTAAATAGAAAAATATTTTAATTTGATGGAGGAGTCCCAAAATCTCTATCAAAATTCTCTATTGTAATACATGATTTAAATAGGTCCTTAATAGTTTTACAAAAGTCTAATGATTGTTTTATAAAGTAATAACATATTATATAAACCATATTACATGGCTGAGATGTATTATCCTTGGGATCATTCACAAAACCTTACATGCATCTCTATCATATTAACATATAATTCATTGTATAAATTAATAATCCCTAAGATTCTACAGATGATTAATAATTCCAGTCTATCCTAATATTATGAAATAATTGATTTTTTAGCACATTCCCAGGACCATTAAATAGGTAGTTCATTTTCCACTCGGCTTCCAAAAACACACATTTGAACCAAACAATCACTAAAATCCAATGGGGGGATTACCTAAAAGGTCTAGAATGTCAAATTACACCACAAAAAAAATATTTTTCATCCATAAAAATTAATTATATTTCATTAACAATGAGTAACTCCATCCATTTCTATCTCATCAAATTATATCTCTCTCCAAATAAATTTTTTAATTAATTAATATATCTACAACACATTCCACAAATAAATAATCAATTTTATAGATATATTTCAATAACTATCCAATATAGTAACATTTATTTACATTAAAGTAGAATCTAGTTCAAAATTTACTGGAAAACATAGAATAACATGAGATGGATTTGATTGGTACTTTCTTAGTAGAGAATCAAGAAACACAACATGAACTATTCTATAATTTAATGGGTATTAGAAATAAAAAATAAAATAATTAATTTGTTAAATAATATAAAATAGAACCATGTACTAGGATTTTAGATTATTTTATTATTGAGTTTTGATGTCTTAGGTATAACATCATTCTCAAGAAGACTAAATCTCCACCATAAAAATTCAATGGTTATCGATGATGGTAAACATAAAAAATCAATTGTGTTTGGTATTTATTTAATCTCATTCATATTTAATGAAATCATTTCATCATAATTTTTAACCAAAATATACCCCAAAATAAATCACTCACTATTTTTATAACAATAAAATGAATATTTTTAGGGGATTCTATACAATTAATGGAAAATATCAATGTAAATAAATTGTTCATAACTATTATTATAAAAAATTACATTATAAATCCTCCACCTCCGATGATATCTAATATTCAGGTACACAATTAAATAGATTTTTTTAAAAATTCTTCATAGTCTGCTTTGTCTCCCTCTCTATCTGAGGGTGACATGACATGCTCATATCAACCAACATACTCATCAATTTCAATAACCCTATAAAATTTTCCATTTAAAACATGGTCTATATCAAACATGATTGATTATATAACCTGATAGATCTTCACAATTTCATTCACATATATCTTATGTAATTCATCAACTAAGAACATCTATTGATGGGGCATGGTGTGGAATGAATTCCTGAGGT
Organism: Viscum album; assembly: GCA_963277665.1. Taxonomy (NCBI): domain Eukaryota; kingdom Viridiplantae; phylum Streptophyta; class Magnoliopsida; order Santalales; family Viscaceae; genus Viscum; species Viscum album. The sequence goes on from OY728141.1 coordinate 523,412,896, forward strand.
AATCCAAATAAGTTCAACATCGAATCCTGATTTCAGGGTGATCTAGTTAATATAATTCTTAAATCCATTATATTTCTATCTCTTTTAATATATATCATAGTAAAAGGATACATAATCCTTATAATTAAATAATGAAATTTATTTATCTATTGATAAGTTAAAACTGAGTAATATAATCAGTTACATCTCTCTTCATCCCTTTGTAATGAATCCACTATATGTCATAATGACACATGATCATTGATTTATAATAATCAACACAATAATATGTAACACCCTGAACCCTGAGGCCCAATGTCGATGCATTATTTCATTATAATTGAATGATTATAAGAAATAAATCATAAAGGTCAAATTATTTAAGTAGTTCTGGAAGACCAACTTACACACATGATACCAAAAGTACATTTGGAATGGTATAAAATACAACACTATACATAATAATAGGAAATAAACTACCTCCATGAAATCTTATTCAAGGTTCTATTATTCATAAATTAGGGAAATGAAACATGATAATAGTGAGATAAATTCTATGGAATGGATTCATAGAGTGGATTCATGAATTTATAATATGTGAATCATAATTAATTAGTCATGATGAATAAATGGAAATAATTTATGTCAATAAGCTACTAATAAAAATGCAACAATCAATTTTGTCATTGTAAAATCTCATCAATAGTAATAACAGAATAACTGATAAGGATAATTATTAATATTTTAAAATCGTGTAATTGGAACATTAATCATTATATCGTTAAGATGATTTATGTCTGTTGGTAGAAACCCATCTTATTTTTGGAAACAAACTTGATGGGAATGCCGCCAAGAGATTTTTCTCATGATTCTTTCCAATGCATCGCGGGTCTATAACACCCCCCTAACTAACACTCCAAATAATTATTTATATATATATAATAAAAAACAATTTTCCTTTTCTATATCCATATTGAATTGAAAACACATGTTCATAAATATTTCTCATATTGAAATAGAATCCAAAATAAACATCATATGTGATATATTATACGACTTAAAGAACTAATATTATCTATGATACAAGAAAAGTGATATTTTAGAGAATTATAATTTCATATAAAAATTATCCGAAATGGGATGTACATACACCACAAAAGAAAGATTCGGTGCACAATACCCAAAAGGTCTCAATGACATGGAAATTGAGACAATTTCCATTTCCACGTTGTAATCAAGCGATTCATGTGACCAAAAATTACAAATCACCAAATGAATAAAATAATACCATGAAAATAAAGGCAATCAAGATATTATATATCAAATGGTAGTAAAAATACACCAAATGCATCATATAAGTTGGGGATAATGGAAATCTCATTGAATTAATAGTCTCATGAAAGAACACTTACATTATGCTTGAATGTTTTCTTCGATTAATATAAATAACCTGAATAAACAAATTTATCATTATAACGACCCATACTTTACATACATTGTTAATACTTCAAAATTGAAGCACACTTATTACAACATAAGTCAAAACCACAAAGGACCGTATAGGTATAGTGTCTATAGAAACTCGGAAACATAAACAATTGGTTCATAAATCTTCTACAGTGTCTCCCATTTATTTCATCATATCTAGGGTCCCTTTTAGCATATTCTTCATAATATCCATCTTCCTGACCTGGGGAAAAGAAAACATAAAAGGGTGAGCTCAAATGCTCAGCAAGGGCAAATAAAGGAAATAAAAATCATATCATATCTTTTTGAAAATCATAACCTGCAAAAGAAATCATAATATCTTAACATGGAACAAATCATAGAAGTGAAAATGAGATCCCCATAATCATAACATGAAACTTGAAACTTTGTTTCATGCACACATAATCGTGGAAAATCATTTCCTGTTAGTCATGACTCATTGCCAAGACTATCTTAGTGGACAAAGTCCCTTTCTGAACCGAGTCACCCTCGTTCCATTCCGGTTTCACTAAACCGGTATAACCTACCGTTCCAGTCATTTCTATCTCATGAGATATAAAATCATTACCCAATGCATTATAGGGAGATATAGGTCCCACCCATCTTATAATGAATCCTTTCTTATGTGTTCCACATAATCATAAACCATAATCATAGCGTAACCCATGTAATAAAAATGGGATTCTTAAACAACATGACATAATAAAACAATTCATATAAGATAAAGGAATTCATAAAAATATTTCCATCAAAACATAATCAAACCAATGTAATAATAGAGATAAAAATAGAACCCTTTTATTATCTTAGATGGAAAATAATTTTGATAAAATACTTGAACTCCATTCTTGAGGAAAATATCCTTTCTACTTCAAAAACATTTTTCCTTTCATAACATGTCATACAACTTTAAAATAAAAGAAGTTGATTAAAAATAAACTTGAAAACTTGTAAAGTATGTTTCTTGGAAATAATGTTTTAAAAATCCATTCATGCCGTATATGTTAAAAAAACATTCTTCGTACTTTTGTCGGAAAAGTCAAAAAGTACCTCGTACAAAAAACGACAAAAGATTCCTTTCATACGTATTATAAAAACTCACCGAAGGGTAAAAATGTATTTAAAAAATTTTATGTGGATGGAAATAATATTACATATTGATGAAACATGGATGTGGATGATAAAATACACCCCAGTAAATACTTACGAATAAACAATCTCAGATAAAAATGAGATTGTGATATTTCCCTTACCTTAGGTCCGATTTGCTTTGTACGTGTCCGAAGCTCCTGTATAATGGTTTAAATAATGTTATTGACTTATTACAGAATCATACATGTTTATATGATATCATATATGGTCATATTCCTAGCTTCTTGTTAGTAATATTTCATTGTTACTTGTTACTCGGGTCTTTATTGCCTTTTGTTCTTATGCGTGTTTTGCCGAATAAATTCTTATTATTCTTTTAAGGTTACAGATACCTTATATCCAGAATGGTATTAGTGTAAAAAATATCATATTTATTCATTCAATTCATTTATATAATTACTATGTAATGATGATCATGTAGAACGAGTCGCATCACATCGTGGAGACGGTATTCCGTACGTACGCACGAGTGATGATATCGTTCCTATGATCGTGGAATTGTATTTGAGTATATATATATTATTTCAGTATAAATATTATATTATAATAATCATAAATAGTTACTCATTACACCATTATACCCATACTTGTAAGGTGATGGTGGAAAATACATTACACCACGGCGTGGAGACGGTATTTCGTACATACGCACGCGCGGTGATTTCATTTTTCCGTAGGATGGATGGAAGGTGAATTAGGGTTGTTTCATATTTATAATAACATATCAGTATGTATGTAATACTTATGTTATTACTTTATAATGAAAAAAACTAAAGAAGAAGAAGTTGAAGAAGAAAGAAACTGAAAAGATCGGTAATGGATATTACCTCTTCTTTGGAACGCCTCTTTGAATCCTCCACTTAGGGAACAAAGATTGGTCTTTGAAGAAGACCAGGACCTCTAGGATTATTATAGGGAAGTGTAGAGGAGAAAATGGCAGGGTTTGTCCGAGATTGAGTTCTCAAATTGGTGTGAGGAGGAGGGGGAGGAGGTGCCCTTTTATAAGGGAGGAGAGGGGCACCTTAGGAATATCTTAAATTATTATTTTATATTAAAGTAAAAATCGGTTTATAATGGTTTCAAAGGGTCTTATTTTGAAGAAAAAGTGGGGATGGGTCGAAATCCTATCAACCAATAGGATTTAGACAAGTTTAAGTTATTATTTTAACCTTATCAATTAGATTTAACTCTAAGTTAAATAACTTAACTTTTACCATGTCTTTTTGTTTTCTTTCACTATATGGTTAATTCACTTACTATAACATGCCAAAAGAACCCAAATTGTTTATTATTAATATATATATCCTTATCAAAGTCATTTGGCCGATCCTTAGATTTTAAGGAATAAAATAAAAATTAATAATATAATATTTGATTTAAAAACTATTTTGTGTCAATTTTGACACTATTTGATATATGATTTTTGTGAAAATCTTAACAGAATGACATGTTCAAAACAAGTTGATTAAATCAACACTAATATATCATAGTAACCTATAAAATTAGTGTAATTCATAAAAAGTCTCAATTTACATTTATTTTTGTGTTTATAACATCAATTATGTCAATATTTCATAAATAAGATAATTACTGCATCATCGTTGTGTCATAATTAAATTAAATTATTTAATGTCTAAAAATTATAAATAAAATACCATTATGTAGGAAATATTTTTGGATTTCTAATGAATATTTATTGTGGAATTGATCTTATGTACAACCCCATATTAAAAACGATTTACTTATTAAACATTGATTTTAACTATTTTAACCCTTCTTTAAATAAATTAATAATAAATGTCTTAATCTTACTCATGTGGGCCTAAATGGTCATATTTTATTCATAAGGTTGTTTTTGGTCAAATTACACTTATCCAATAGAATTAGGACATGTGTTAGGGTAATAGTAATATCATATTTACCCTTAGTTACCCTATTTACTATTAACCGCAGTAAAGAAAAGTAAAAAGTTACTATTCACCAAAAAATTATTTTTATCTCATTGAACCACATTTTACTTACTGATATCAACCGTGTCTGTCGGATTTTCGAAATTCCATTCAAAGAAGCGGTAAAATTATGTTTTATGCAAAATTCGGTTTTTAACCTACCACTTAGTGGTTTCACTATTCATCAAAAATTGAAAGTTTTCAAAAAAATACCAAAATTTCACCCTAGGCTAATTTCAGTATTCCGAATCCAAAAATGAAGTCCATTTTGAAAAATAAAATTTATAAATTTTTAGAAAGTGGTTATTACTATTCATAACGGCTAGTTTTAATAATATTTTAATAGCATGTCGTTGTTTAGTGAAACTCGGTATTGCGTACGACGCAAGCTATCGAGGAAGGTCGCGATTGCGTGTAAAGTAAGCCAAGAAAGTGTGTAGTGAAAGATTCTTTTGAACAAAATATTACTCATAAACATCTCGGGTGTTAAATTCTACCCCCCTTAAAAAGAATTTCGCCCTCAAAATTCGTCACTTTGTAACAAATAGATGAGGATACTTCTCCCTCATCATATCCTCAAGCTCCCATGTAGCTTCTTCTAATTGGTGGTTCCTCCATAAAACATTCACCAATCGAGTGGTCTTGTTTCGTAGGACTTTTTCTCTACGATCCAGAATCTCTATCGGCTGTTCTTCATAAGAAAGATCTTGCTCTAGTGGTACAACTTCTGAGTTGAGTAAATGTGAAGGATCAGGTATGTACTTTCTCAGTAAGGATACATGGAACACATCGTGAACTTGTGAGAGATTTGGTGGAAGCGCCAATCGGTAAGCTACCATTCCAACACGATCCAGTTTTTCGAAAGGACCGATATATCTAGGGCTCAACTTCCCCTTCTTTCCAAATCTCATAACCCTCTTCCAGGGAGATATTCGTAAGAACACTTTATCACCCACTTCAAACTCTAGGTCTTTTCTTCGGTTGTCGGCATAACTTTTCTGTCGACTCTGAGCTGCTCTTATGTGTTGTTGAATAGATCTGACCTTTTCTTCCATTTCATCAACGAGATCAGGTCCTAATAGCCTTCTTTCCCTAACTTCATCCAAGCAAGTTGGAGTCCTGCATTTCTTTCCATAGAGAGCTTCATAAGGAGCCATCTGAATACTGGAGTGAAAGCTATTATTATAAGAAAATTCCACCAAAGGTAGGTGTTGATCCCAACCTCCTTTAAAATCCATAGAGAAAGCACTCAACATATCTTCTAGGGTTTTAATTGTTCTCTCAGACTGACCGTCTGTCTGGGGATGATAAGCAGTGCTGAAACTCAACTCTGTATCCAGAGTATGCTGAAGACTTCACCAGAACTTCGAGGTAAATCTCAGATCCCGATCAGATATAATAGAAAGTGGTACTCCATGCAATCTTACTACTTCCTTTACATATATCCTGGCAAGCTGGTCTAGAGAGAAATCCTCTCTAATAGCAATGAAGTGTGCAGACTTTGTAAGACGATCAACTATGACCCAAATAGAATTATTGCCTTTGAATGTTTTAGGAAGTCCTGTGACAAAGTCCATATTGATGTTTTCCCATTTCCATTCGGGTATGGGTAATGGTTGTAACATCCCCTTAGACTTCTGTCTCTCAGCTTTAACTTGTTGACAAACCAAGCATCGAGAGACATATTCAGCAACATCTCTTTTCATGCCATCCCACCATAAGTACTCTTTCAGGTCCCTATACATCTTCGTGCTTCCAGGATGAATAGAGAATGATGAACTATGAGCCTCATCCAGCAGCTCCTTCTTTAATTCGGGGATGGGAGGAACACAAACCCGATTCCTGAGCTTTATTATCCCATCACAATCAAGGTTGAATTCAGAAACATTCCTCACCTTTTTTTGTAACTCGACATCTTCTTTTTGTGCCTCTTTAATCTTCACATGTATAGATGGTTGAACATTCATTTGATAAAGATAAGATTTTTCCCCTTCCATTATAATTCCAAGATCCATCCTTTGTAAATCCATAAATATTGGATCTTTTGTGATCCTCATCGTGGATAAACTAGCATGGTCTTGTCGACTTAATGCATTTTCCACCTTGTTTGCTTTTCCAGGGTGGTGATGGATTGAGCAGTCATAATCCTTAATCAGCTGAAACCATCTTCTTTGATGCATATTCAGCTCCTTTTGTGTAAAAATATACTTTAAACTTTTATGATCAGTACAAATATCACACCTTTCACCATAAAGGTAATGCCTCCAAATCTTTAATGCAAAGATTACCGTAGCTAACTCCAAATCATGTGTTGGGTAATTTTGCTCGTGTATTTTCAACTGTCGTGAGGCATAAGCTATCACCATATAATTTTGTATAAGAACACACCCCAATCCCTTCTTGGATGCATCACTGTATATAACAAACCTTTCTCCATTACAAGGCAGTGTGAGCACAGGTGCACTGGATAACCTTCTTTTCAACTCTTTAAAATTCTCTTCACATTCCTCTGTCCAAACAAAATTAACTCCTTTCCGAGTCAACTTGGTGAGTGGATTAGATAATCGTGAAAAATCATTCACAAAACGTCGATAATATCCAGCCAAACCAAGAAAACATCAGATCTCAGTTACTGTTGTTGGTCTCGACAATCTTTCGATAACCTCTGTTTTTGTTGGATCCACAGATATCCCCTCTTTTGAGATTATGTGACCCAAAAATGAAAATTTTGGAAGCCAAAATTCACAATTGGTAAATTTGGCATAAAGCTTCTCCTTTCTCAGGGTCTTCAATATAATTCTCAAGTGATCTTCATGCTCTTCCTTGCTCTTTGAATAGACAAGAATATCGTCTATAAAGACTACCACAAATTGATCAAGATAGTCTCTAAAGACTCTATTCATTAGATCCATGAAGATAGCAGGGGCATTAGTAAGACCAAATGGCATCACTATAAATTCATAGTGTCCATACCTTGTACGGAAATCCATCTTTGGTATATCCTCCCTTTTGTCCCTTAATTGATGATACCCTGAACGAAGATCAATCTTGGAAAAGTATTGAGCTCCGCGTTGTTGGTCAAATAAGCCATAAATTCGTGGGAGAGGATATTTGTTGTTGATAGTGATCTTGTTAAGTTCTCGATAATCAATGCAGAGTCTCATTGATACATCTTTCTTCTTAACAAATAGAACAGGTTCTCCCCAAGGTGACGCACTAGGGCGTATGAATCCTTTATCAAGATTCTCATGGAGTTGCTTCTTCAATTCCTGCAACTCAATTGGGGCCATTCTATAAGGTGTCTTTGAAATAGGCAAAGCACCCGGTACGAGTTCTATTGAAAACTCAACTTCACGATTTGGTGGAAGACCCGGTAATTCCTCCGGAAAGACATAATCAAACTCCCGTACGATGGGAATATTCTTAATCGTAAGTTTCTCACCAACCATTTGATATAAATAACCTTAATTTAGTGGAATCAAGACCCATAAGATGGAAGGAATTTCCACTGGAAGGTTATATTCATCCTTGCATCGATAGACGATCGTAGATTGATATGGAATATGAAATGTGACTTCCCTTATTTGGAAATTGATATGAGCTCCATGTAGAGAAAGACAATCCATGCCAAGAATCACATCCAATTCCACTAAAGGAAGGATCACAAGATTTGCAGGAAGCACTTTCCCACAAACGTCAATTGGAGAAGAATTATAAACTTTTGATGCGATTGATGTGCCATTAGGTGTTGTCACAGCTAACTCAACATCTAATTGTTGAGGTAATACGGTGATACCCTTAGAAAATTCTTCAGAAATAAAAGAGTGGGTGGATCCAGAATCAAATAAAACATTTTCTACTTTAGAGTGGATAGTAAGTGTACCATTCACCCCTTCGTTATCATACTCCACATCGCTGATAGAAATAGCATGTGACTTTCCTTTGTCTTTAGCCTTAAGAGTTTGTTGATGTCGACCATCATCATCAACCCTTGGATTTGGGCATTGATTGGCATAATTCCCCATCTCCTTGCACTTGAAACATTTAAGTGTAGTAGGTTCATTATGTGTATCCCTTCCTTTATTTTCATCATTAGAAATCTTCTTCCCATTATCGCGGCATTCAAATGCCTGATGACCTTCCTTTCCACATTTCAAACATTTACTTGTCCCTTTAAGACAACTCCCTCCATGTTTCTTTCCACATTTTGAGCATAAGGGAAAGCTCATCTTCTTTTAAGTGTGATCTTTAGATTTTCCTTTGAATTCCATTTTCCTCTTATTATCAAACCCATATGACTGATGGGTTACTCCAATCTCCATCTCGACTTTGAGAGCACATCGAACGATTTCCTCATAGCTATTAAAGTCCCTTATGGATAACGCCCTTAGAAGACTTGGTTTTAAGCCACTGATGAATCGATCGATCTTACTCTCAGGTTGGATAATAATACCAGAAGCGTACCTTGCAAGTCTTGTAAAATCTGCTTCATAGGTACCAACAGATTCATCATCCCTTTGCTTCAGTTCAAGAAACTCTTTCTCCATCTTTGTTCGGAGAATACGAGGGTAGTAATTATAAAAAAATAAGTTCTTGAACTCATCCCATTCCATAGACTCAATTTCATCCCTTTGCCTCGTATTCTTAATAATATTCCACCATTGATCAGCATCTCCTTCCAAACGATACACTGCTAGGATGACTTTATAATGTTCAGAACATTGAAGAACTGAAAATATCTTTTCAGTAGTACTAATCCATTTTTCAGAAACTAATGGATCAGTAGACCCACTGAAAGAAGTTGGACGCTGCCTCATGAAGGATTCAACAGAATGTTGCTCCTTCCTTTTCTCGTTTGGATGTCCTGCATAATTCATAGCTTGATAAAGTTGTGTGAGCATGGCTACAAGATTTTTCATTCCATCTCCCATATCGTTTGGTTTCTTAGGGGGACAATCATTGCATTGCCCATCACATTCCACATTAACACGCTTCCTTCGGGTTCCAGCCATTGACTAAAACCAAGAAGAATAGTGTGAGCAACACTAATTATAATAGTAAAACCACATAATCAAGGATAAAATTTCACACTTAAGGTCTTATCCTAGGGTATTCATGGCCATTTCTAAAACACTAAGATTGTGTTCTATGCTTAGACTTATCCTTAGGGTTCTTACTAAGGCTTTCACATCCTAGTTTCCAAAGGTTGACTATAACTTTCCTCTGATACCAACTATAATGACCCATACTTTACATACATTGTTAATACTTCAAAATTGAAGCACGCTTATTACAACATATGATAAATCCATAAAGGACCGTATAGGTATAGTGTCTTTAGAAACTGGGAAACATAAACATTTGGTTCATAAATCTTCTACAGTGTCTCCCATTTATTTCATCATATCTAGGGTCCCTTTTAGCATATTCTACTTAATATCCATCTTCCTGACCTGGGGAAAAGAAAACATAAAAGGGTGAGCTCAAATTCTCAGCAAAGGAAAATAAAGTAAATGAAAATCATATCATATCTTTTTAAAAATCATAACCTGCAAAAGAGATCATAATATCTTAACATGGAAAAAATCATAGAAGTTAAAATAAGATCCCCATAATCATAACATGAAACTTGAAACTTTGTGGCATGCACACATAATCATGGAAAATCATTTCTTGTTAGTCATGACTCATTGCCAAGACTATCTTAGTGGACAAAGTCCCTTTCTGAACCGAGTCACCCTCGTTCCAGTCCTGTTTCACTGAACCGGTATAACCTACCGTTCCAGCCATGTCTATCTCATGAGATATAAAATCTTTACCCAATGCATTGGAGGGAGATATAGGTCCCACCCACCTTATAATGAATCCTTTCTTATGTGTGCCACATAATCATAATCCATAAATCATAGCGTAACCCATGTAATAAAAATGAGATTCTTAAACAACATGACATCATAAAACAATTCAAATAAGATAAAGGAATTCATAAAAATATTTCCATCACAACATAATCAAACCAATGTAATAATAGGGATAAAAACAAAACCCTTTTATTATCTTAGATGGAAAATAATTTTGATAAAATACTTGAACTCCATTCTTGAGGAAAATATCCTTTCTACTTCAAATTTTTTTTTCCTTTCATAACATGTCATACAACTTTAAAATAAAAGAAGTTGATTAAAAATAAACTTGAAAACTTGTAAAGGAAGTTTCTTGGAAATAATGTTTTAAAAATCCATTCATGCCGTATAAGTTAAAAAAGCATTCTTTGTACTTTTGTCGGAAAAGTCAAAAAGTACCTCGTACGAAAAACGACAAAAGATTCCTTTCATACGTATTACTAAAAACTCATCGAAGGGTAAAAATGGATTTAAACAATTGTAGGTGGATGGAAATAATATTACATATTGATGAAACATGGATGTGGATGATAAAATACACCCCAGTAAATACTTACGAATAAACAATCTCGGATAAAAATGAGATTGTGATATTTCCCTTACCTTAGGTCCGATTTGCTTTGTACATGTCCGAAGCTCCTGTATAATGGTTTAGATAATGTTATTGACTTATTCCAGAATCATACATATTGATATGATATCATATATGGTCATATTCTTAACTTCTTGTTAGTAATATTTCATTGTTACTTGTTACTCGGGTCTTTATTGCCTTTTGTTCTTATGCGTGTTTTGACGAATAAATTTTTATTCTTATTTTAAGGTTATTGATACCTTATATCCAGAATGGTATTAGTGTAACATATATCATATTTATTCATTCACTTCATTTATTTAATTACTATGTAATGATGATCATGTAGAATGAGTCGCATCACATCGTGGAGACGGTATTCCGTACGTACGCACGAGTGATGATATCGTTCCTATGATCGTGGAATTGTATTTGAGTATATATATATATTATTTCAGTATCAATATTACATTATAATAATCATAAATAGTTACTCATTACACCATTATACCCATCCTTGTAAGGTGATGGTGGAAAATACATTACACCACGGCGTGGAGACGGTATTCTGTACGTACGCACGCGCGGTGATTTCATTTTTCCGTAGGATGGATAGAAGGTAAATTAGGGTTGTTTCATATTTATAATAACATATCAGTATGTAAGTAATACTGATGTTATTACTTTATAATTAAACAACTAAAGAAGAAGAAGTTGAAGAAGAAAGAAATTGAAAAGATCGGTAATGGATATTACCTCTTCTTTGGAACGCCTCTTTGAATCCTCCACTTAGGGAACTAAGATTGGTCTTTGAAGAAGACCAGGACATCTAGGATTATTATAGGGAAGTGGAGAGGAGAAAATGGTAGGGGTTGGCCGAGCTTGAGTGCTCAAATTGCTGTGAGGAGGAGGGGGAGGAGGTGCCCTTTTATAAGGGAGGAGAGGGGCACCTTAGGAATATCTCAAAATATTATTTTATATTAAAGTCAAAATCGGTTTATAATGGTTCCAAAGGGTCTTATTTCTAAGATAAAGTGGGGATGGGTCTAAATACTATCAACCAATAAGATTTAGACAAGTTTAGTGTATTATTTTAACCTTATCAATTAGATTTAACTCTAAGTTAAATAACTTAACTTTTACCATGTCTTTTTGTTTTCTTTCACTATATGGTTAATACACTTACTATAACATGTTAAACGAACCCCAAATTGTTTATAATTAATATATATATCCTTATCTAAGTCATTTGACCGAACCTTAGATTTTTAGGAATAAAATAAAAATTAATAATATAATATTTGATTTAAAAACTATTTTGTGTCAATTTTGACACTATTTGATATAGGATTTTTTTGAAAATCATAAAAGAGTTATATGTTCGAACCAACTAGATTAAAACAACACTAATATATCATAGTAAACTAGAAAATTAGTGTAATTCATAAAAAGTCTAAAATTACATTTATTTTGGTGTTTATAACATCAGTTATGTCAATATTCCACAAATAAGATAATTACTGCATCATCGTTGTGTCATAATTAAATTAAATTATTTAATGTCTAAAAATTATAAATAAAATACCATTATATAGGAAATCATTTTAGATTTCTAATTAATATTTATTGTCGAATTTATCTTATTTATAACCCCATATTAAAAATTATTTACTTATTAAACTTTGATTTTAACTATTTTAACCCTTCTTTAAATAAATTAATAATAAATGTCCTAATCTAACTCAAGTGGGCCTAAATGGTCATATTTTATTCATAAGGTTGTTTTTGGTAGAATTTCACTTATCCAATAATATTAGGACATGTTTTAGGGTAATAGTAATATCATATTTACCCTTAGTTATCCTATTTACTATTAACCGCAGTAAAAAAAAGAAAAAAGTTACTATTCACCAAAAAATTATTTTTATCTCATTGAACCACATTTTACTTACTGATATCAACCGTGTCTGTCGGATTTTCGAAATTCCATTCACAGAAGCGGTAAAATTATGTTTTATGCAAAATTCAGTTTTTAACCTACCACTTAGTGGTTTCACTATTCATCAAAAATTGAAAGTTTTCAGAAAAATACCAAAATGTCACCCTAGGCTAATTTCGGTATTCCGAATCCAAAAATGAAGTCCATTTTGAAAAATAAAAATTATAAAATTTCAAAAAGTTGTTATTACTATTCATAACAGCTAGTTTTAATAATATTTTAATAGCATATCGTTGTTTAGTGAATCTCGGTATTGCGTACGACGCAAGCTATCGAGGAAGGTCACGATTGCGTGTAAAGTAAGCCAAGCAAGTGTTTAGTGAAAGATTCCTTTGAACAAAATATTACTCATAAAAATCTCGGGTGTTACAATCATCATAAATTAATAGTTAATTATCATTATCTACATTTATTTTATTTATTTTTACCTTATTTTGTTCATTAATGTAATTTTTTATGGGTTTATGATGTTCAATTTTATTGTTTTGGAATCATTTTCTTCCTTGATATTCTTGATAGGTTTACTTGTATTCATGACTGGAAGTTCATTTGAGATGTGGTTAGACATCAAAAATTTCTAAAATATATTAGTAGTTACATTAAAAAATATATAAATAATCTTGTAATGTTTTTGGTTATATTCCACAGGGATGACTCATTAGATAAAGTTTAATGATAAACACTTGGATTATTTTGGGTGTTCTGTGTACAATGAATTTGTTTTGTATTATTGATTTATATTATGATTGTGTAAGGATATACATAACATTATAAAAATTAAAATACATATATTATGTTATGGTTCAACCATTAAAAAGGTCTCATGACCAGTATGGATTATTGTAATGTAAATTGAAAAACCATCTTTCTTGAACATGATAAATTGACATATCTCGGACGGTGCTTTCATTTATAGTATAAATAGAGGGAAAATAAGAGATGATGATGGAATATTCCATTATCATAAAAAACATTAAAGTAAATATATTTTATTGTATTTTTCATAACATTTGTATTAGAAGAGTTTGAAATTTAATATATAACAATGGAACTTGGAAAAAAAAGAATTATAAATTGGAATTTACCTCTTAAATCTATCTTCCTTTTAGAGCTTCTTTCGGGGGTATGAATTTGTCTTCTGTGTAGGCCATGGGATTTTGGATGTGGGGGAGGAGAGTAGAGATTTATATGAGTATAATTTATGCATGGATTTATGCTTTAGAGGAGTGAAGAAATGGGGGTGTGAGTGGTGGTATTTGTTGTTGTGGGGAGGAGGGTTTTCTTAATATTATATTCAATAATTTATTATTTCTCCACAATATCATAAATAGTCAGTATTAAATGACTTATAATAGTAATAAGTGCATATGATTTCTCTATTTGGGTTCTTATATCACTCATTATGCAAGGAATAAAGATTTTAATTTATAATAAATATATACAGTAAATTTATGTATTATTCTATTCACCTAAAATTCATGTATTTGGGGAAAATATAAAAAATTAACCCTAAACTTTTTTAAACATGTAAAATCTCAAAATTATGAACATTTTTCCAAAATAATTTTCCAAATGTGAGAAATTTAATATTTTTTTAATAAAATCATTATTTAATTGAAAAAAATGACACTTAAAATATTCATCTATATTTTTGTGGTGCCTAAATTTTATTTACACATTCATGGGTAAGTTTAACATTCATGTATAAATCCCATTAAAATGATGTGGGTGGTTATTCATCATTACATCTTCATTTTACCATGTTTATTAATCCATTTTATGGATTCTCTAGAGAACCCTAACTACCCAAGTTTTATTTTATCTCAATATCTACTCCCTTGTGTCATGAATCTCGATAGGCTCTTCACAGTATGAAAAATCATGTTTCAACTCTATTTCATTATAAGTGAGTACATGCATTGGGTCTGACATGTATTTTATTTAAAAAGACACATGGAACAAAATATGTACATTGGATAAACATGGTGGTACATCTAAACAGTAAGCTACAACTCAAATTCATTCTAGAATTCTTAACAGTCCGATGTTCCTGGAGCTCTGTTTCCCTTTATGACAATACATTACGAAAACCACCCACATGGATACTTTTAGAAAGACAGGAATTCAAAATCCTTTCATCATTGTAAGCATAACACATTTTAATTTTTGGGTACTTTAATACTGTCATGAATTTTATGTACCTTTGAATTATTATTGTTTGATAAATTTTGCGCCAATAAGTTTACTCTCGCCAACATTATCCCAACAAGTTGAAGTTTGACACCTTTTACCATATAATCTTTCATATGGCATCATTTTAATTATAGAATTTCAACTATTATTGTAGGAATATTTCACCATACTCATGTATTTATCCCACATTACTTTTAATTTAAGTGAGCATGATCTCGGCAAGACTTCTAGTGTTCCATTATTAATTTTAATGTATCCATCAGTTCGGGGGTGATAAGAAGCACTTATATGAATCTCAGTATCCAAAGCCTTCTGGTGACTTTTCCAAAATATTTATGTAAATCAAGGATCCCGATCAGTAACAATTAATAATGTTTCACCATGATGTTTTAAAATGTCATTAATATAACGTCTTTCCATGTGCTCAATTTGTAAATCCAGACTTATAGCTAGGAAATGGGATGATTTTTTAAGACAATAAACAGTTTCCATTATTAAATAATTCCTTCTAGGTGTCGCTGGTAGTACTATAATAAAATAAATTTCAATTTAATCCTACTTTCACAAAGGAATAGTTAGAGGTTTCATGACCCCTATAGGATGTTGTCTCATACTTCACTCATTGTCATACTAGACACCTTGATATACAGTCATCCATTAATGGATTCATGTTATCCACCAAAAAATGTTTCTTTAGATATTTTTACATATTAGTGATACTTGGGTGTATAGTTAAATTTGAGATACGAGAAAAGTCTAATAGTTACCTTTTTATCACAGGTAATTATGTATTGCATAAACTCTTCCCAAATTTAATAACTCCATCCACATACACAAGTCTTCCAATCTTCCATCACTAGCAGCATTAATTTTCTTTGGTAGATTCTCAGCTTATGATTTAGTTATTTTTATCTTATCACGTAATGATGGTTTAGATATAATTTGAATGAAGAAATATGTTTCCCCTTCTTTAACAATTCCCATATCCACCTTTAGTATATCCATGAATATAGGATCTTTCTCAATCAAAATTTTGGGTTTGATGGCCATGATATTTCTGGATTAATGTATATTCCACCTTATTTTCATTTCATGGATTGTAGATCCATCTCCATATCCTCATGTTGTGTTTTTTCTATTAAAAATGTATTTCAAACTTCTTTGATCCATATATATATCACATCATTTAATGTATAGATAATGTCTACATATTTTTAGGGAAAATATTATGACTACTAACTCAATATAATGAGTTGGATAATTTATCTCATGAGTCGTCAAATGTCTTAATGCATAATCAATAAATTTATAATTTTTCATAAGGAAAAAACCTATTCCATTATTTGATGCATCGCTATATATAGAAAATATAACATTTCTAGATATATGAATCAAAATTAATAAATTGAATAATATTATTTTAAATTATTCAAAGAATTCATTAAATTCATTCATTAAAACAAACATAAACCCTTTAGATGTGAGCTTGGTTAGTTGGTTATCCAGTCTGGTAAAATTCTAAATGAAACGCTATAGGAAACATTCTAAGGCAACAAAATTATGTACCTCAGTTATGTTTTTTGGCATTGGACATTCTTGGATTTTATTTGTCTATAAAGGATAAATAATTATTCCATCTTTAGAGATAATATGGTCATGAAATCAAACTTATTGATATGGAAATTCACACATTCCAAACTTCCTATAAAATTCATTTATTCAAATTGTTTTTAGAATATTTCATATGTGATTCTCATGGTGTTAATAGCTATTGGAGTATACTAGGATATAATCAATAAATACCACAAAAAATTAATCAAGATATTACTTGAAAACACTTTTAATTAGACTATGAAAATAGAGGGTACATTAGTCAGTCAAAAAATCAAAATAGTAAACTTGTAATGCACAAACCTAGTTCTAAATAATGTCTTTGTAATATCTTCATTCCTCATACACATCTGGTGATATCCAATTCTAAGCGTCCTCTTTAAAAAATATTGAGCTTTGTTAATATCATCAAATAAATCACCAATTCATTTTGGTGTATACCTCTTCACTTTTTTTAATATAATTGATTTCCCAGTAATCATTGCATATCCTCATGGATCCATCTTTCATACTGACAAAGAGGATAAGGGCTCCCTGTAGCGAAACAGTAGGTCAAATAAATCCTTTGCAACTCAATTATTTTAGTTGATTATTTTTATCCACTAATTATATAGTGTGTATTTTATATTGAATCTTGATATAGGTCTTGCCCTAAGAATTAAACCCATAGATAACTCAATTTCTTACTCCGGTAGATGTTAGGGAAAAACCTCTTGAAATACATAAATGTATTCTTGAATATAGTTACATTTTATATTTGAAAAATTATTTCCTCACCCATAGATATTATGTTCTCTTACTCTCCAATAATTTCATTTAGTATAGATAATGGTGGTCGATCTAGAAAACAATCATATAACTAGGTTTCTTCTTTAAAGATAATGGATTCTACACATTTTTCAAAAATTATAACTTCATTATTCTTTCTATATATATTCGCATCATAATATGATAGAAAATTTATACCACTAATTAAATCAATTTTATTCATTTTTATGATGATAAATATAGAAACTAAATCACTTTTATGTTTCATGATAGGGACTAGTAAACACATCTTTGTTACCATGATACATCCCCTAATAGTTTTGACTGACAACTCCTTTATTAAATAAAATTGGACATGTCTAATTTTCATGGAAAACTGTGAAGATATACATGAATTCGATGATCTAGAATGAAATATATAATTGGTAATATTTGAGTAAACATATAAATTCCCTTCCACCAAATCATTTAGAACATCAATATCCACAATTGTAATCACATTAACTTTACCTTTCAGTCGTAGCCTTTTCTGATGTAATATTACTTGGGGATTAGGAAAATAATTTTCTTAGTTTCCCATCTCTATACAATTATAATATTAAACCTCATGGAATTTTCTCTTCGCCTTTCATTCACTAGATCACTGACCATTTTCTTCACACATATATAAAACTCCCATGCATTTCAATAATTTCACAGGATGATTCATCCCACCATTCTAACAAAATGGAAACTCCTTGACTACCTTATTCTTCATTGGATCGTTATCTTTTCTATGGTTATTATAATTTCACTTCTTATCATTATTTCACAATAAATATTTTGTTCTAGTAAATTCCATCTTTATTTTGATGGAACATAATAAAATTTTATTGTATGAAGAAAATGATTGAGAAGTCGGTGCCCTTTGAATACATGGGTTACATCCTTCAAAGAAATGATCAATATTTTCTTATGAATCATGTACGCAGTCAATATAATAACTTCTTAATCATTTGAAGGTATCCCCATTCTCCAAAAAAACTCTCTAATTCCCTTTGTATTAGTATATATAGTATCCTTTTCATTTCAGTTCGTTGTTTATGAGAGATTTTTTTTTCGAATAAATTTTCCTTAAATGTTTTTCATTATATATATTCTAACTTTTTCCTCTTTGGTATTTAGTATTATTGAACACCATTTATTCACATCACCCTTGAGGCAATATAATTCTAGTTCTACCATTTCATCTTCATTGGACCTTAATACAAAAAATATATTTTCAAGGGAATTCATCCATTGCAAAGATACCACTAGATTAGTAGTCCCAATAAAATATTGGGGCTTTTTACTCATGAAACAATATTGTAGTGGTGTAACATGGTTATTATTTATATCCTCAGTGAGATCTCCCAATATTTTTGTGATTTGATCAGCACCAAAATTTTCTATGTTGAGTTTCTCAGTGAGGGAAATCACTACATTTTCCACAGGTATTGATTCCCCATCTTCCATTATGTGACATCACTAAAAATGGAAAACAAAATATTAGGAAATAATTCAAAAAATTTAACTTTCAAACAATTAAAATAATATGAAATTTTACAGAAAAATAATCACATGATCAAAAATATTATTTCCCTTTAATTTTAAATTATTCCTAATAGTTTGTGAAGAATATGTGAATTATCATAAGAATATTACATGTGAGTGTCAAACCAGGTGCATTAAAAGTATTATTGTCATGTACCAAGATAACTTGGGTCAATCCCAAAATGCCATGTCAGAGTTGTTACTCCAAGGAACACCTGTGCAAGAACCCCATCCCTTTTAGTATCCTGATAGGTATGTATTTTCTATGAAGAACCACATAATCTCTAATTTACCTAATTTACATGATGTTTTTATATGATTATCTTCGAATTATAACATCTAGTTATGTACTCTAAAATATGTTTCTTAAATCTAGTTTCTATGGTTGTTTCTAAACTTACTCACATGCCATCTGTAACACCCCGAACCCTGAAGATCAGAGTCAATTCATTATTTAATTATATTTCAATTATTATAAGAAAAAAATCTTCAAGGACCAATTAGATTAGTAGTTTTGGGATAACATATTATAGAAATGATACCCAAAGTTCATTTGGAATGACAGAAAATACACCATAATACATAATAAACTGAAATAAACTACCTCCTTGAGTGCTTACTCAATCTATTATACATCATAACCTTGGGAACAGAAAAATAATAAAGGTGAGATAAAATTATCAGTAAGGTTTACATATTGTTGATATATGAATCAGTAATATGTCAATCACAATTATTTATCCATTAATAATATGGAATTAGGAATAAATGGAAACACTTACCATCAATAAGCTGAGAATAAAAATGCGTCCATTGATTTGGTCATAGTGAAAATATAATGGATAGTACTAACTGAATAATGAATAAATAGAATTATTATTTTTTCGAATTAATGTATCACGAACAAGAACCATTATAATTTTGATATTGTTTATGCATATGCATAGAACCCCGTCTGATTTTTTTTTTAAAAACTCGATGGGATTATCACCAGCTGAGTTGTCTCTTCAGATATGTCAATTCATATTGGGGTTGTATCAGACCCCACCCATCACTACCTATCCTAATAATTATTTATACATAAGTTTAATTCATTAAAAATATGCATTTTCAGTATCTTTATTGAATATAAAATACAAATTCATCAATATTTCCCCAATTGAAATAACATCAATAATTAGCACCGTATGTGAGACAGAATACTTCATTAGGCAATAATCATATCCATGATACCAAAAAAAAATATTTAATAGAATTATAATTTCAAAGGAAAAATGATTTCGAATGGGTAGTAGATACACCACATAGGAAAGATTAGGTTCCAAATACCCAATATGTCTCGATTAATTGGAAAATAAGACAATGTCCCTTACCATGTTGTCACCAATCAAGTCGTGTGACTAAAAATTACCAATCACTAAATGAATAATAGAATATCATGAAAATAAATAAAATCATGATATTATATATCAAATTAAATTTCATATGCACCACATGCAATAAATAAGTGTTGAATAATGTAAATCTCACAAAATTACAAGTCACAAGTGAAAACCCTTACATTATTCCCAAATGTGTTCTTCAATTGATCTTATTAACATGAATAACAAAATTATGATTCATTAATTAATAATTCAATAACATCCCTTAAATGTTATTGAGTTATTTTAACCGTATTATGTATATTCCTGTCTTTTTTTATTGGATTATGAGGTTCATTTTTATTTTCGTGGAATCATTTTATTCCATAATATTTTTGATCGGTTTACTTGTATTCATGAATGGAAGTTAATTTGAAATGTGGTTAAACATATAGAATAGTTATTATATATTACTAGTGAAATAAAATATATATATATGATATTATAATTATTTTGGTTATATACTATGAGGATGAATAATTTGATATAATTTAATGATAAACTCTGGGATTAACTTGGAAGTTTTGTGCACAATGAATATTTTGTATTATTATTTGATTTGATGAGTGTGTAAGGATTTACATAACCATAAATGTGTTAATATAACTATTTAATTATATAGTTAAACCATTTAAAAGGTATCATGACCTGTATTGAAGATAGTAATGGAAATTAAAACCCATCTTCCATGAATGTGATAAATTAACACATCTCGGACGATGCATTCGGTTATAGTATAAAAGGAAGGAAATGAAGAGATGATAATGGAATGTAACGATATAATAATAAACTTCCAATAAATATAATTTAATATGTTTTTCATTAAATTTGGAAGAGATAATGTCATAATTGAAAATATAACAAATGAAATTTTAAGGAAAACAAAAGAATTGAAAAGAAGAATTTACCTCTTTAGTCTATCTTCATTTGAGAGCCTATATAGGGGAGAGTATTTGTTATTTTGAGGATACCAAGGGATGTTGGATGTGGCGGTAAAATCATAGGGATATATTTGAGTATAGTTTATTCATGGATTGATGTTTGAGAGGTTTGAAGAAATGAGGGTGTGAGGGGTGGTATTTATAGTGTAAGGGAGGATGTTTTTCTTAATATTATATTCATTCATTTATTATTTATCCATAAAAAAAGAAATAGTGAGGATTCTGTATCCAATAATAGTAATATGTGTATGTTAGTTAAGGATTGGGATTATTACATCACTCATGATTCTAGTAATATGGGATTTAGATTATAATGTATTTATACAAAAAATTAATGTATTTTAGTATTCACAAAACATTCCAGTATGATAGAAAAATTTCAAAAATTCACCAAATTTTTCTCCAATGTGTAGAATCAAAAAAATGAACTCCACTTTTTAGAATTAGTAATTCAAATATAAGAAATTTTTATTTTTAATTAAATCAATTTTTAATCGAAAAATAACAATACATAAAATATTCATCTTCATTTTTAAGGTGGCTAATTTTTATTTACACTTTCATGTTTAAGGGAACTGTTAATAAGTGTCATATTACACTTCATAAAGGTATGTTACTATTCATATGGGTATGTTACCATTAATGGAAAATTATGTGGATTCTGTCAGACTCCAAATATCACCCTGATCGTAACTGTGTATATCTGTTTTATTATTTCAAAACAAAGATGTGGAACATTTTTGTTTAATGGATAGGTTATGACTATCTCATATATATAACCAAGTGTTTTTTTCAAATACACAATTAATCCTTAAATATAGGATACCTACTATATTGGATTTATTTGAGAGAAACATACCATAATATGTTTGGGTTGTTATACTAGATTTTTTAAATTCACTCATAATATTCTTATATAGACTTAAATGGGACTGAATTATATCATTGATGTAGAGAAATAAGTCAGGTAATAGTGACCATGATATAATGGTATCCCCATCATTTAGGGATTCATTAATCTTTTGAAATTTTTCATGGATTTTTAGTCCCTTCCATTATTTTTTTACAATAGTACAAGAGAACTAAATTTGATGCAACACCATATCACTCAGCTCCTCATAAGGTCTTAGATACAAATTTTCCATCAACCCTATTAGATAACACATATCTTATGATCCATCCAATGGATAATAATTTCTATTAAATACTTATATAATAAAATAAATCACAGTACAATTATTTTAAAACTTGAAATATAATGATTGAAGGTATTATACCAATAAATATTTACTCAATTTTTTTTGAAATTAGAAGAAAAAAATGACAACTTTTGTGATCTAAAAACACAATGAAATTATAATTAAGAAATTACTGTATCAAAAACATCCATGCTTTAAAACCTATTATATAAAATAGATCATGAATAGGATTGATTTTATCATCTGTATGTACCGACCTCAATCCATATTCAACCATTATATCTTCCATCATATGGAAACATCCGAGTATAGCTAAATACATCACAATACATGGAAATTCCATCACATGTCATCTTCAGGATCATCAATGACATATAATTGAGCAATATATTCTACTCATTATAACCCTATGACATATCTGAATACACTCAAACAACACTACAATTTATTCATCTTATTTATCAATTATTCTACAATCAAAACTTCATAAATAATACATGAATAATAAAATTTTACTCTTTAGTAACCCTATAAAAATAAATGAATTCATAGCCTACTCCTACAAAATCGTGGATTAAATATTTTATAGATCTAGTAAGAAATTAAGATAAAATTTCATGGCCCTCACAACTTTACCTCTCACATATAAAATCAGCACTTGGATAACATCATATATAACTTAATCTAAAGAAAAGTTTCCAATACATTCCTTATAGCCTTTTAATCATCCTCCTCCAGTCCATAATAAATAATAATATCATCTAGAATAATTATAAAAAATGATTCAACGTCTTTGTGGAACACACAATTAATTATGGAAAAAATATTTAGTTGATATTAACCATAAAAATAATCACCAATAACTCATAATTAACATAAAATATTCTCAAGGTTTTCATTTAATTTTCTACAGATTGACTAAAATTAATAAAAAATTATATATATATATTACCTATTATTCTTGTATTTAATATCATAAAACATTATATAATATTTAGTAGTGAATTTTTATGGATTTAAATATTTTGTTTTAGGAACATGGACTTTGATTCCAATTTTTATTCATTTTTAGAACATTTTAAATGTTTATTTTGAAACCGCATTATTAAAACTCAAATAAATCTATTTGGTGAATTTTTTTTTATAATATTTATATTATGATAATTTATTATTTTATTGAATTTAAATTTATTTTTATATTCATTAATCACTACATTTTTATTTTTAATTTTATATAAAATTTTTATGGCTAATGGAAACAACATCATCATGAGAGCATAGTCAGCATAAAAAGATAAAAATAGGTAGTGAATGAAATTTCATTTACATATATGGATAAGAATGTGACATGTAAAAAACATTATTTATGTTACTATCTCATACAAAAAGGAATATAATATTATTTTGTTGGGACTCTATAGTCAACCAATACACCCATAGTTCCCATTTTATTGACCAAATTATTATTCATCATGGGATTTAATCTATTTTAGTACTCATGAAAGTAACATCATCCAAATTTAATCCTGGATCCAATGAACGTAGTAGGCTCAATTTAGCATAAGTTGAAATATGATGTTATTTTTCAGAAAAATATATATCATCCTTTAATCACTACATGAAAACAACGAATAGTGTTTATGAATACATCAAATATATAATTTCACTCATAATACACACATTAATTAAAATTTTTCTGGAGGTAAATATGAAAAATTATTATATCTAAAGAGAGATAACATCATTAAACAAATATATCATCCACCCATACCTAAAAAATTATCATCCAGAGAATATATTTATATAAACAGATAGTGAAAATTAAACTTGGCTATCAACAATTATAAAGAAATCTTATATAACACACATTATGTGAATGGTAAAATTCAAGAAGGTTATGAAATTAAATTAATAACCCTGAAGATATTATCAAATACATGTGACTATGATGAACGAATCATAGTGACCATAATCATTTTCATACAAAATGTTCTATCCCAATAGAGAAACATTTTGATGAAATAAACATCGATTGTTTTCCCTATAGAAAATATAAATAGTATGTTTATTTATCTATTAAATAAATTTTATGATTAATAGAAATGGATGAACCCTATCCACCCTGAGTGATCCCAGTAATATTTCATGCCAAGTGGAACTAATATAATAACTCCTTTAATAATTATCTGAGAGATTATTATATAGAGGATGATGAATAAATAAGGGAATGGATAAAAATTTCGCTGACACCCTCATCTATATATAATGAAGAATACATGTCAGTGAAATTATTTAGTTAAACTATAGAATATTTATAGGGTGTTGATACTAAGATATAGTAGTTCATCAGAATCTATTTAGATTATCTAGATTATTTATGATATCACTATGATCATTTCATGCATCCTCTTACTATTATATTTTACGGTGATGTTTCCTATGATTGTTTAGTGGTGATTAACCCAGTTCATTAATAAATAGAATAGAGTAATGGGAAATTATTAGGGTTAGGAAATGATATTATTTACGGTGCGATCATTTATGAGGTGTTTATATTTCTATTCATTTGTGGTTTTATTACTGATAAAATTTGGAGAGATGTTACGGAGCATAGTGATCTAAATAACTGATGAGAATATGATTTGTTCTATAAATGGTAAGGAGTGATGTCCCTGAGTAATTATAATGAATTTAAAAGATTTAGGGTTATCTATGAGGGGGAATTTGAGATATGTTTTTGATAATGTAATTGGTTGGTATATGCTTCGTATGTTATGATGATAAGGATTAAGAATGGGGTATTGGTAGAGATAGAAGACTATGATCTAAAGAACTTTTTTGTTAATTATTTTGTTTAATGGAATAATTTTGTTTTTATAGTATTGTTATGATCATGGGTTATGAAAATCTATATGGGGGTGATGTTGGAGACTATTGGGAGTTTTTTCAAGAATTTGTTTAATTAACTAAATATGGTGGGGAGAACACTAGATGTTATAGTATGGTGTTATCCTCATTATAGGTTTATTTTGGTAAACATTTAGATGATTTTACCAATATGTTAAGGATGGATAACGATTTTTCTTTTTCATTTGTTCTTGTGTGTGAGTAGTCGGTCACATCTAGTCATTTTGTTTTGAGATGGATGAATTGTGGGACGGAAATATATGTTATGTTAGTCATGTGGTATGATTATAAAGATACACCTATGTTCATGAATTTATAATTATTTCATAGTAATTGATTCTCATATCAAAGGGTCCATGCGCATTGTGAGATTAGAGAGTGGGTGATCGACATGGAACCATGATATCATTGTGTCTATAGATCCATTATTGTCTAGTCCATGGTTAATTCCATCATTCAGACATGGATTCATTGTTTGGAAAAGTTCATTAATTGAAATTATAATCGTGGTATAATTTGGTATAATAGGAGAGTGATTCATCTTATAGAAATATCATATAACATCCATATTTTCCCTGAAATTATTTGTAATATACTCAGGGTAATTTTTTAGAGCAATGCAGTAAGATGGTACATGTTTCCAATTCCCGATGGGACTAAGTGTTGATATAATTAAAATATTAAATCTGTTGTATAATTACTTCATATATTTGACAAATTAAAGAAATAATTCAATAATAGACTCTATGATAAAAAATATGAGACTGATGTTCAATCTATAATGTGGGTTTTAACATAGGAACAACACATCCTTTATCGTCATCTAGTGTGTTTTTATGTTTTGTCATGGAAAAATAATAAAATAAATTCATTTAATTATTTTACTATTATATTTAAATATAGTGACCTAAATATCTTCTATAAATATAATATAAATCAAAATCCATGGGTTTAGCCACAAAACCATTGTAGTGTTGGAGGAGTCATTGGATAAAATCACGGTTAAGGATAGAGATTTATGGATCCTAGTCGATTACCATAAGTAAATATTTTACCAATAAACTCATTGATCTTACATATGTTGAAACATTAGACTCATTATTCATTAGTTATATATCTAAACTCTTGGTATGTCCCTTTATTTTCATTGTTCACTCCATGTTTAATTTTCATGATATGAACACGAATCATATAAACTAATTGATCGATTCCCATGTTAATCATTTTTTATAGGCTAGGTTTATTTTCATGGGATATTAGGGAATTTATCTTATTATATTTTTTTAAAGATATATATTTATTATTCTTTTGGAAATGAATCAAGAAAACCATGAATAATTTTTTCAGCTCAATAGTCATTAGTGATTTTTGATTTTCTTCTATGTTTCATCACATGATATCTATAATAAACTACAATGGCTAGTTATTCAGTAAATACCCCATATTAAATCACTGTGGGATTATTACTCAATGATTCAGATCAATACAATGAGTTCAGGATTGTGATAAATGGAGAGATGAATATATAATGATGACAGTGGGTGATCAGAGGTAGATAAGGTGCACATTTGAAGATACCTGATTACTATTTGTTGTGGCATGTATCATGGTATGATGAGGAACGATTCCTCATCAAATTTGTGGAACAAATCCATCCACTAATGATGAATCAGGAAAGATCATTCATTGATCTAGGATCAACATCTAGATTGATGATGGATTCAGTGGTGTTCGCGTGGTTATCGGTTGACGTGAGAATAATATAACATTTTTAAAAAGCTCATAATTATATGGTATTAGTCCCATAAACACATGTCGTGTAGTCCCTATTACTCAACGATATGGTTGGAATGAATAGAAAAATATCCTACATTTTGTTAAATATGTCACAAACCATGTGACCTGATGATGACTGATCTGTGTGTACCCTAAGAGTACATAAGTACTAAAACAACTAGGAAAACTAGCATGACCCAAAACTCAGATTTAAATAGGTACATTTTCATGACCCATATTATAGGGGCACATACAAATTTAAAAATGCACGTGCTCGCAACACAGTGAGTTTCAAAGAGACCTCTATGCACCGTTTATCCCAGGATAACACTCTATACATATGGAGGAATACATTCTTATGAGACGGAGAAACATTAGAAGACCCAGGTAAGGTAGAACACAATATTTTCCCTCAATACATTCCATTTACTCATTCTATGAATGGTTGAGTACATATTTCACTTTTTTGTGGACTATAATGTGTTGAATGATTTCCCATGGTATATTACAACTAGGGTACAGTTTGATGTTATGTCCATAATATAGGATCTTGGTTCCTATTTAGATATATTCATAGATAGAGATGATGTTATCTCTTTGTGAAACCAAGGTGAGATCATGTATCATACATTTAATTTTTCAATGTAGGGGTTTTTTCATCATTGTTACCAATATACTTAGGAATCTATCACCTAATTCGAAGGTTACTAATGATTGGTTTTGTTCCACCCCTAGCATCGTTGACTATAATACCCAATCAATATATTGATATACATTTAAATCTAGTGTGTAATCACTTGGTGAGTCTGGATGTGAATGAACTATAATATGGTAGTTGTAACATTACACCCCTACTAATTTTATTATGTAATGGTGTAATTTCTACTTAGACTAAAATAATATCTCTCATATGCCGATGGTTGGAAATAAATTACTATGGATTCTGAATAATTAATGGATTATTTTTCCATTTAAAATTAAAACAACCACAACCCAATAATTAATAATCCACAACTAAAATATTACTCATGATAAAAATTCGGTATAACAAAATTTATAATAATTTACTATATACCATATTAGGGTAAAAGGTGGAATAATATACAAATATCATAGTATAAAGAAAACACCAATACCAAAATGACAAAAATATTACATTGACACTAATACATTGACACTCCACATGATCCAGGATCGAACTACACTATATATTCCCAAGTATCTTGAAGCACCCGAAAAGTAATGTGATACTTATTTATTACCTATGTTTTGATAAATTATATATACAAATGAATCAATTTCCCCGTGAAGGGGGTTAGTAATGACACTAATTACATTTTCCACAAACAACATCCCTACTAATTCTAGTAGTATAGATAATATTATAAAATTTATATAAATAATTTATATGAAACACATTAAACCATTTTAAAAGTTTATATTTATGCTAAGATTTTTAACACCAAAAAAATTATCAAGGAATGAAACCAAAAAACTCTCTAAAACTCATTTCTCAGTGTTCTATTTTGGAAGAACTCTTTTCATTCCATATATAAAAACATCCAAAATTTCTTGATTCCATATACATCTATATAATCTTGAGTGTTAATTCATCATTTCCCTAAGCCATCACTTCGTGAACTATTTTTACGGGGTAATTTTCATACCATTATCAATACCTATCACTATGAAAAAAACCTTTTACCCTTATCCATCATTAATTCACATGAACACAGACCAACGATTATTCCAAAAACTAATTCCAAATCAACCATTTCAAACCATTTTATTAGAATATTACTTTTAATAAGAAAAAATCAATAAAATCATATCCACGAATCCAAAAAAATCACATTGTAAAATCATCATTTTAAACATCATAAAAAATGAACTTCACATGATAACCTATTTTCAGAATTCATAAAACCATCACTAAACTGTGATTCTACCATTATTTTTCCATAAAGTTCACAATAAAATTCAAGAAATTCTGAAAATTTGAAATCAATCATCCATGTTTAAATATGTGATGTCGAGAGTGAATCTACCTACCTTAATAACTGTGGATGACAAAATTAATAACATGAATTCTTCAACAATAATAGGTTGAAACTCCAAATAACCACCTAAAATCTCTTTCTCGATCATCATTACAACAAAATATAATCATTATTTTCCAAAATATCAAAGATCTATAACCAATGGACTTGATCTATGACTCCATATGTAGAAGAAAGAATATATCTAAGATACACCACCATGAACGGAGACATACAATGTAATACAGGATTCAACACACTATTATTTTCCAACCAACCAATATAAGATGAATGGGGAAAGACTCTTTAACCATTCGAAAGAGAGAAAGTCATGTTATATTTGTCTGAGGGTAAAACGAGGGGTTATGGGGCTAAACTGAGTGAGGTACAAAAGGTTTTGATCTCACATTTTTTCATGCAAGGTTAGATCACATTGTAAGGAAAATTGTGTGTTAACCCTTCATATTAACCAAAATTAATATGAATCATTCTTTGTTGGTTTGTACATTCTGACAAGCTATGTTTCAACTGTGAAAAATCCCTCTACCCCACCTCACTTTGTTACTGATAGATTGCCACATGGCTAGGCCAAACCATCTACGAAATCATGATACTTCACAATAGACTGTATTTAACTTATCACAGTTTTATGTAGAAGTTTCTGGGTTTTTCCTAAGAATTATCACACTATTAACCTCTATAAATTCCCCAAAATCATTCCAATATTCTTCCAAACCCTCCAAAAAATAACCTACACACAATGCATACATAAAAAATATAAATATTGTGGTACTTACATTGAACTGGGTGTGCTATATTCTACCAACCATTATCCTTCCCATTCATAAAATGAAGAACACCACCAGTATCTTAAAAATATTTTTGCCTATTTCAAGACCATTTCCTTCTCATGCTCCCACACTTCTTCATGAAATTGACCATATAGCCACAAAAACCTCACGAGACTATATATCTTCCCACACAATAATTTTCATGTCCTATACACCATCATCATAGTCACATAATCCAATGTTGTATCTAGCTCATGGTCATCCTGATCCCATAATATCACGTAATCATGATCAGGTAGATAATTTATCAACTGAGATACATTAAACACATTATTCACTGAACATAACTATGGTGGAAATACACATTGATATTCCTCATCACCAGTGCATTCAATTATTTAAAAAGGGACTTTGTATCGAGGATATAAAATTTCCTACTTCCCAAAAAGAAATTCACAAGCATTAGAGTGATTCTCAATAACATGTGATTAGCCTCCTCAAATTAAAATGAAATTTGACGATGATCCACATAACATTTCTGATGAATATGTGCAATCTATATTCACTTAATAGTTCTTAGAATCTTTCACATTGTCTCCTAGACCTGGATCCTCCTAAAAAATAAATTTTCACATTTTCCACCCAACAAGGTGGAGAACAGTACGGATGCTCATAAAATGATTCAAAAGTGTCGATGTGTATCAAGGATAGAAAATAGTTTATTTCTGTGAACTTCCCTAATGGTAAGTGAACCTCACCTATGCAACCACAATCAATTAAATAAGCCTCAATCATGTCTTCTAATTTATATATAATCTGTTTTATTTATCCATCACTCCTAGGATGATACATTATACTAATGGGAAAATGGATTCCAAGGGATTTCAAAACGTATCTCTAGAAATGAGATGTAAATTTCGAATCTAGGTCTAACAATATCAGTAATTAGTAATCTATTATTCGTTATCACTTAATGGATGTAGAGTTTTGACATGTCCTCCGCGTTGTGACATTCATCGATAGGGGTGAAATGAGTTGAAATTTAGTGTAGGTCTACAATTAGAAATATCATATCATGTTTCTGAATCATTTTAGGGAGATATATTGAAAAATCCATGGATAACTTCTACCATTTCCAAATAGTCATAGGTAAATATTGCATCATAAATGATGGTCACTAATTCTTGGCCTAAACATAATTATGGGTTAGGCTTCTCGAACAAAATCATCAATCTTCTATTTCATGAGGACACACCAAAACTATGCTATAAATTCCTTATAAATCTTATGTATTATAAGATGAACATCCCATTTTTAATGGTGGTTAGCATGACTGAGTTACTCATGAAAAACCAATGGAATGATGATATTATTTCATAACAATAAACTCGATTGAAACCCACAAAATTTCCTCTAACATCAAAAACCAATTGAATGTCAGATGTCAACAACAAAAACATCCACTGATCTAAATACATTTCCCCAACATACTATATGAATTTTTTTTAATGCACATTCTACCAAATTCTCCTTACGCATTGTATACATAAATTCAATGTCAAGAATTTGTAGATACTTCATCAATATTCATTGTTTAATATTCAAAAAAATATAGGAAAATATGTTTAAATATCATTTGATCCATAATAACTATAAATTTCTCACCAAAGAGGTAATTACGCCATGTCTTCAAATAATGGACAATGATAGATAGATCAAAATATTGTGTTGTGTAGTTATACTAATGAAACTATAACATTTCAAGCCATAAATAACAACATTATCTCCGTAGATGAGAACTCAACCCAACCCATATCATAATAAATCAAAATACACCATGCACTTTTATCTTGGTTCTCAAAAAATCATGATCAGTGTTGATGTATAGAAAAAATTTTACTATTGAAATGACATATAATAATCCACATTCTATTTAAATGGAACATATTTCCTTTCCAATGTTGTCATAGGTAAGGTTATTCCGGAAAAATCATGAACAAATCATCTATAAAAACCATGAAAATAATGAAAAATAAATATCACAAAGACATGAATTAGTTTTTTCTAGGATATGACAACATCTATCATTTGTGGACGAAATATTTTGACTCATAATGTTCAAATTAAATAAATAGGTTCCTTTTTTGGATAATATGAATAATAACCATAGTTAATTATGTTAATATAATAAAGCCTAAATTTAGTAATTTAGGTCAATATTAAACTCTTATAGACTATAAAATGACCCTAACACTTGAAAAAATTTTGTATGATTTTTTAAATTAGACCCTTACCCCTATGGATATAAATTCTGTCATATAATTGACACGTGCTCATGAATATGAATTATATAATATTTAAACAAATGAAACATAGAAAATTCCACTTTCTATGTCTTTAATATCTCTTTCGTGTCAACATGGGGAACAACTAATGATATGAAAAATTATTACAAAATAAAATAAATTAATAAAAATATTCTCAATATATTAATTTATTTTAGACTTTTTTTGTCACCTAGATGAGATTATAAAATTTATGAAATATTATTTATTAAAAATTTACAAATGAAACATTAATGTTTTAATAAAAATAATAGTTTTAATATAAGTTTACCTATAAGAAATATTCAACATTATATATTATTAAGAAATTTCAATACATTATATTCATCATGGTATTTTATTTTTAATTTTTAGTAAAGACATATTTATATTAAATAACTACACGGCACCGATTTATTAATTTTTTTTAGTTGAAATCTCCTAAAAATGTTATTAAGAATATTTAAATATAAATAATTTAAGATAATTAATACGATCAATATATTTTTATAGATGATCATTATCACGTAGTGAAATAATAAAATATTTTTCTCTATGATACCTTGTTCTGTTTATATTTTTAAATGGAAAAATAATGAATTGTGTCAAACATTCAAATA
Source organism: Viscum album (assembly GCA_963277665.1). Lineage (NCBI taxonomy): Eukaryota > Viridiplantae > Streptophyta > Magnoliopsida > Santalales > Viscaceae > Viscum > Viscum album. The sequence continues at coordinate 523,446,102 of OY728141.1, forward strand.
ATGAAATTTTACCAAAATAATATATTATTAAATTACTTAAAAAATTCAAAACAATATTTTGAAATTCAAAAAATTTATTATAAGTTGGAAAAAATTAAAATTCTCATTTATGATTGAATTTTCATTCAATAAGTAATCATTAAAGCCATTGTTTTTGAAAATTTTGTTACCTTGTTTAAAATTTAAATATTTTAATTAAGGTATAATAAATAAGATATCTATTAACAAAATACAAAAAAATAAAAAATATATTAATAGATTATATTAACCCATTATCTCTTAATTCATTTGAATAAATTTCCTTTTAAGCATATTTTTATTATGATTTAATTTTTGATAAATTATTTTTTTAGAAAATTCATAAAGTGCCCCTCACATAGATTATAAAAGGGATACTCCCCCATATTTTTTCACATCAAATTGTTCTTTAAATCTTGACCATACCAAGAAAATACCTCTTATAAATTTCCCGATACACATTATAGATTTTCTGGTATTCACAAGATACCATCCATAGTGTCCCTAAAAAGAGATCTAACAGAATATCTCCAAGGAAGAGGTAATTGTCTTCATTGACTCTTCAATAATTGTTCATTCATCTAATTTAACTTACAATTTTTTTTAAAATAATATAAAATAATTTTATTTTGAAATATATTCTGATATTAAATTTTATTAGTTAATAACTAATTTTTTTCTTTTATCCATCCTTCAAAATATGAAAGTATCATGCATGCGTACGTATGACATACCGTCTCCACGTCATATTGTAACCTATTTTTTCACAAATTTTCATTTATTGGTATATGGTTTGAAATAATTTATGTTTAAAATAATCATAATGTCATATTGATTCATTAATGAATTTTATTTCATCCACTTCCTTACCCATTTACCATTAAGGGAATGATACAATCGCTCATGTGTACAGATGGCCTACCGTATCTACGATGAGATGCAATTAATTGTCCATAATAACCATTAATGAAAGATTAATTTTGATATATATTACCTTAATTTCTTTCAAGAAATGATGAAATTGTTTTTATGCACATGCATTAGGAATTATATGACGAATGATGCATAAGAAAATGATGCAGTTAAAACCCGAAAAAGGAATACTAACAAAATATTTTTAAAAATGGTTGATTATATGATCATATATTATATCATAACTATTATAATGGATATGTCATAATTTAATGATATTATTTAATATAATATATATATTTTTTAAATAAGTACAGATGAAATCATAACCAATGTAAGGGATTTATTTCACACTTTTATTTCTATGGGACACATGCCTTATACCCAAATTATTTTTTAATGGGGTGAATATGATACCAATGAATTTCTATGATGTGTATAATATATAAATCTATCATATTTTAATATTCATATAAGTTTTTTTTATTCATGCTGAATCCAATTCTACTTATTATAATATGGTAAGTGTTATATTCACAATATCATTTTTATTCGTGATTGTTTATATGTATGTATCTAATGGGGAATATTTTTTATTCATGTACATGTTTTATTAAGGGTTTTCCAAAAAAATTATTATTCTTATACTATTTTAAAAATCCCTTTTTATATATGTGAGAATTGTTTCTAAATTTGTTGAAAGAAATCTTTATGTTTTTTTCTAAACAAGGTGCATTGTGATTTTTTGCGCAAATGTATGAAAGGAATTCCTCCTTAACTAATATATCAAGAACTAAATTTTATACTATCGTAATGGATTAATGCCAAGAATCATACCTTACAAGATTATAATGTTATTTTCATAGAAAAGTTTCTCTTTTAGAACTATGTGAAATTTTATGGAAATAAAATTCTATCAATGAAGAAAGGATAATCTCCTCATGAAGTATTTTCATGTGATCCCACAAAATTATTTTCCACATATGATAACATTTTTTGTTGTTACTAATGTTTAATTGGAGATATTTTTGAAGGATAATATCCCTTGTATTCCAATGGAATAATTGTATTTATTATGTAAATAAATTTATGAAACCAATTTCATATACATGGATTAAAATATGATTAAATGATATTTATGAAACACAATTCATTTGATGGGTACCAATATTATGAATGAATAATATTTATATGAAATAGATAATTATAGTTTTCATTATTTTTATTTGTTATAACTATATATCCCACAAATTGATTCACTAATGATATATATATCATGAGATTTTATGAACATGATGGGGAAATGATCTTGGTTTATTAATTCAAGGATAGGATGAGATGTAAAATATGTTTTGTGAAACATTGAAAAAACTGGGAGTGGACCCTATTTAGTAAAAGACTCCATCCCCTATGATAGTCTCAAAAATGATCCTAAACAAAAATTGAAATGATTTTATATTATTATATGTATGAAACAATTTCATTTCAGGTGTTATTGTCTAATGAGATGTGTTATTTGGTTTCTTTTAAAGACTTAATTGATTATATTCTATGTCAAGATATTATGACCATTGATATATTATATATGATTTTAAAATTTTTGTTTATATACTCATACATTATGATAAATAAAATCCTTACTAAGAATTTGATCTCACCAATTTAATGTGTGTCTTTTCCCCAAGTAATTAAGAAATGTTTATGTAAGAAAACTAAGAAGGTTGATCTTTAAGGTAAACATTCTATATCATTCACCATTTTAGATTATTTTTACCCATGTTTCTTATTTCACTAAACTATTACTGTCCAGGGGGTTGTTTTATTTGAATGAATGGAATATTATATGAAATATAATCAAATTTCTATTAATGAAAAACCTAGGTCATTGTAGTTGGTATCTGAGAAATGGTTTAGTCAACCATTAAAATTTATGATTAGAAAACTTCAATGAGACCCATAGAGATATTTCTTAGGATATGACTAGTGATGTCTCCAGGTATATGATTATTTACGGGTTTCAATCCTATATTTTTTTAATTATTATGAATAAACATGGATTAACCATAAGGTGAAATAGATTAAGATATTATACATAATTTTCCTTCATTATGTTTTTCTAACATAATGATTATTTATTGCCTCAATATGATTTCGAGTTTTAGTAAATTTTTGGAACCAAATAAACAATGTTGATGATGAATGAAATGATAAATTCAATGATTTAACTCCTCAACAAATGAATGTAATGGGAGATGTAATGAAAAATATTATTTCATTATTTTTAAAAGCTATTAATTATTATAGACTATAGAATGAGTATAAAAGGGAACCAAATTATGTTGAGTCCTTCATGTGGACGCATCCACCCTCTAATAGTGGGTCTTCTGAGCCACCTTTTCGCGAACAATGAAATATTGCAACTGAAATTAATTTTTCAATCATTTACTGTTCAGAACATGAAGAAGTTATTTTGGATGTCTATATCTTGGAAGGTGATGCATACCATTGATGGAATCTAATCAATAATATGATGCATAATTATGAAATTTAACCAATGGAATCAGAGGAGTTCAATAATATATTTTTAGGTAATTAAATTCCTCGTATTCTCTAACAAAATGTTGGAAAAACATACTTGAGATTAAACAAAATTATGAAAAATTATTGGTACCTATGAAGAAAATTTTACAAGCCATTCAGGTTATGGTTATGGTGTTATAATCTAACCTGAAACTAAGATTTATTGATTTTTCATAGTACTAAAACCTATTAATTGATGGTAGTTATCCATAATAGATGTTAGTAGTTATTTATAGATTTTGAGATGTGATATCAAGGTAGAAATGGAGGTTGTAGTTATTTATCAATCCCATGGTTTTAACAAGAAACTGAAGATGGATATTAAAGGAAAATATAAAGACCATGTATAAAATAATGTGATCTTTCATATATAGTAAATGTGTGGAATGAAACATGTATGAAATAACATAAAGGGGCTGGTAAATTATTTAGGTTTTTGGGAGAATATCATCGTGCAATTGAATTCCAATTTGATGAAAAAAAAGATAAATAAATATACAAATAGAGAAAAGGATACAAAAAATGCACCTCCAACACATGAATGTTTCATGTGAAATTAAATTGAGAATTAATCTAACGAGTACCCTATTCCAAGGTTAATCAATGATGATCAATAACTGAATTTTCTTAAGGCCAGAGGTAATGGAATGTCAAATGTGATCACTGTTGTATATGTTGTATATGACAAGAAATTGTTGGAATTATTTAGTGTTAATGTGATTCAATTCCATAATAATGATAGAGAATACATTTATGATATTATGGAAAAATGATATATCTATTTATTAGTAATATGATGTTTTTTCATAAGGTTTTATGAGAATAGGTTCAAATGAATTGGTAAATATGAAAAGTGATTGACTAAGTCATGTGATTTTTTAGAAAACATAAGATCAATGGATGTATACCTCACAATATTTTCAGGATATTGGGATAATGATATAAGGCCCCAGCCTTAAACCTTAATTAAATCTTGAGTTATTACAAGATTACACATTGAGAATATTTTCAGGTTTAGAGTTTTAGAGAATTAGATAATGAAACTTGCATTACATTCCACATTTAAACAAAGTGGTTACATAAAAGACAGTATTCATTCTTCCCATCAACGGGAACATATTTAAAATTAAACACAGATTCTTTCATGACACATCCTTGACACTATCATCACATCATGTACCTTTCCCTTGACCTGTGAAAAACATTTCAAAAACTTGGGATGAGCATAAAAAGCTCAGTAAGGGTTATAAAAATATGGAACGGAAACATGAGTTCATATATAAGAATGAAATCATACTTTACCCATAAAACAAAGCCACTTTCATACCTCATCAAACCATGAATAAATCATAGAAATCATAAGACAAAAAGGTAACTTGAGGCATTCATAACATTCTTACGTAGGGAGTAACCCTCTTGGTTACGTTTGGAATACCCATCACAGTATATTCGCTAAATCTCTTCAGAGAAACCTTAATTTTTCACTCCTTCACGTTACCCAATGCATTGGAGAGCTATATCGGGCTCACCCGCCCTTAGTTTATCACGGAACAACCCATTCTTCATAACAATGCCCAATAACCATAACATAATCGTATCACATAAACATGAATAAAGGAAACATAACATTTCCACATTTCAATCACAATATAACATTTTAGGATATTGAAATAATGAATCCATTCAAAAAGAAACCATTTCCAAAACCATTTAAAACATTTAATAAAGTGATTTTTGAATAAAAGTGTCCCATACAACCTTGAAGCTTAGAATTTTAAACCATTAATATCCATATAAATAAATCCTTAAAACCATTTTGAAAACATGGATATTAATAAGAACAAATAATTAAAACATTTAAAATGATATTTTGGTTAAAGGGGTTTTACCAAAATCAGAGACACTTGAATATGATAATTGAGGAATAAAATTTACTCAGAACTTTATAATATCATGAGAATAAATGGATTCATGATATAATACTCCAAAGGACAGTATATACACCATATAAGAGTGAATTGGTGCATAATAACAATGAACCCTCAATAGAAATGTCAAATGTGATGAAATCCCTTATAAAGAAGGTATCCTTAAATTAAGGACAAATAAATCTCAAAATATGTGTGACAAATATAAATACACCCAATATAAGTGGATATCAAGTGTAAAACAATAAAAGGTCATTCACACATATTCAATGGATGACATATTCAATGACTACATGTTGAACCCAAAGAAATCGAAATTGGGTTAAAAAGTTCCCTTGACAGCATAACGGCATCACATCAAAAATAGTTGATGAGAGATAAAAAGAGTATCTCATCACTTGTACATAAAATTTACATCAACAAGGATATATGAGAACATATCCCAAAATAACAATATGTAAATTAAAAGACCCAACAAAAGAAGTCTTTTAAAAAAGAGGAGGGTGAAAGGTTCCCTTACCGACTTGGGTATCTTTCAAAACATACACCCCATGAAAGAAGGGAAATAAATCATTAATGTAAATACTCATAAACGAAAGTATTTTACACAAAGAGTAGAATAATGGGCAGAACATACACCACTCAAAGGAAATTGTGGCAAATGTAGCATAAATCTCAGGAGAATAAAAGTGAGATGGAAAATCCCTTACGAAAACTCGGCAGCCTAACGGCGCCACATAAAACTTCCAAAATGGATTTATGGGATAAAATAGGGTATCTAATCACATTAAAATAAAATGTACAGAAATATGAATATAAAATAACATCCCCCAACATTAAAAAGAAGAGCTTAAAAGAAGTGACATAAAGGAGAGTACTTAAAAAGAAAGAGAGAGGTTAGATCTCTTACGAAAGTTCGGCAGCCTAACGACACCACTCAAAACTTCCAAAATGAATTGATGAGAGAGAATAGGGTCTCTCATCACATGAACATAAAAATTACAGTAAGCGTAAAATAAAAGGTCATCCTAATAACAAGAAATAAGAGCTTTAAAAGGAATGACATAAAAGTGTGCTCTTAAAAAGAAAGAGAGGAGTAGGATCCCTTACCTCGGGTCCGACTTGACTCGAACGTTCTTTAATCTCCTGAATAATAAACTTGAGTTAATTTCTACTTCCTTAAGAACCTTTTTAAAGTTCATTATTACTTTTATACCACTTATTACCATGTCATAAACATTATGTAATCATTTAAGTTAATAATATTTGTTTTGCCGATATTTGGTTCTTAAGTCGAAAGTGGACTTCTTACAATTACATGTTGTTCGTGTGGCCAAATGTTTATTATATCCATAATTGTATTCATGATGTAGATATCATATATGTCATATATATCCAGTACATGCATTCATTTATAACATTACATAATCATTTAGAGGTAAGAAATGAAATGCACCGTTCATGGAGACGGTAAGCCGTACGTACGCATGAACGCTACTTTCATTTCTATTTCGTATTTTATAGAATGGAATAATAATTATATAAAGGTATATTATAATTCCAGTATAATATCATATATAATATCATATTTCCATCCTCTATACATCCCACATATGGTATTTAACGAATAATATCACTTTGAGGGGGCGGTAGTCCGCACTTCCTTAAATGAAGATATCGCGTATACCCATAATGGAAGCCATAAAGGTAAGACAAAAATGAAAAATACAGAAGCATAAAGAAAACATAAACATATTATATATCATATATAAAAATAGTGACATCATAATGGCCACCTTTTAAGGTGTTAAATGAGTATTTAACAATCATCATTTCGGGAGGCAGAATTTCACCATCCACGGAAACCGTATGTTCTTTAACCATTTGATGTAGTTTTGTGAGAGTGTAGCTCGAATAAATCTTATAAAAACATCCTAGTATATTGAAGATACTGGTGTTATTACAAAAAAAAATAAATAAAAAGAGTTTAGGGGGTTGGAGAAGAAAAATAAAACAAATGAACATGAGAGAAAAAATTACCTTTAAAAGTGTAACTCCTTTGATTTGAGCCTAAAGGCTTCCTTTGTAAGTATTCTGCCCAAAGGGAAACCTCTAGGATGAGGGGAGGGATGTGGAGAGAGTAAATGGGCAGGGGTTGGCCGAGCCAAAGGCTTGAGGAGTGTGGGAAAAGAGGTAGAGGTGGGGGCCTTTTATAAGAGGAGAGGAGGGGTACATTTGGAAAGTAAGAAATATTACTTTATTTGAATATGTGTTTCGGTTTTAAAAGGTCCCACATTGATAGAATTCGTGTATAAGGTGATACGGCTTCGAAATCCACTCATCCAATTGGTTTTGGACATGTGTAGTTTGTAGATGTTTCATTATCTTTCCATTTTAATTAAATCGTCAAATAATGATGTCATCGCTGCATCATTATTATGTAATAAATAATTTAATTTCTTTAATGTCTAAAAATTATAAAACAAATACTATGATATAGAAAATCTTTTTAGCTTACCAATTACTATTTATAATCAAAATTCGGACTTGTATAACCCCACTTACAAATTGTTTTCGTAAAACATATTATGTTTGTGTCATTTTCACTTCAACATTAAATAAAAAGTAATTTATGTCATTTCCCAACAAAAGTGGATCCCTGGGGTCCCCAAGTTGACCCATGCCTTTTCATGGTCTTCCATGACACAACCAATGAGGTTGGGACACGTGTCATGTTCATTTCATTTTATTAAATCATTATTTTTACCTTAAACTACACTAATTACCACTAAACGCGATTAAAAACATAATAAGTTACTATTCATCAAAAAATTATTTTTATCCCATTGAACCACATTTTACTTCTTAATTACAACCATGTATGTCGGATTTTTGAAATTCAAAACACATATGTGGTAAAATTTCATTTAAACGAAAAATCAACTTTTATAATTACCACTTAGTGGTTTCACTATTCATCAAAAATTGAAGTTTTTCAGAAAATTACCAAAAATTTACCCTAAGCTATATTTGATATTCCGAATTCAAAAATGAAGTCTATTTTACAAAATTTAAAACATGTTAGTCACATTAATTAATTTAATAATTAATTCCCGCTGTCAGAGCAAATAGCGTGTTTTTATAAAACAATAAGTATCAAAAGATTGACAGTAGTTTAAGTCTGATTTCAAAGTGAAATTAATTCCAATGACCACTATTGGATTTAATGGTAAAAATATTTTCTAATTTAAGTTTAAAACCAATTCAAAATATTATCTAATCATATAAATAAATTAGATTAAAAAGAGGTTTTGAATTAAAACACAACATTCTACCCTATTCATTAAAAAAATGAACTTTATCAGAAAGATACCAAAAATTTACACAAAGTAAATTTTGATGTCCCGATTCTTAATAAGAGTTTTATTTGGTCCAAAAGAATGTTTAATAGTGAACAAAACTATATTTAATGACGTTTCTCCATTAAAAGGTGATAAGTGAACCTTTTGTGAAAACTAGGGCATATACGCCAAAAATTGAATTCTTTCCGTATTTTAAGCCTTTATCTTTTATTGTATAAATGTAAAAATATTTAAGTACATATATAATCATATTTTAGTTATTTCTATCCATTCCCACCAATACAACAGCTACATGTTAACTACCATTTAAAATAATATTATTTTATTATTAGAGTGCAACGTAAGATTCCCAAGAAACTCGTTGTTGCGTGTTGGGTACGCCATCGAGCATAGCTTCCCCCTTTAAAGTCATTTCAATATTTTATTCACAAATATAGGTAAATATGAAATGTCATATTCTTTATTTTCCTGGGGTGTTACATCCTTCCCCCCTTTTGGGAATTTCATCCTCGCAATTTTAAAATTGCGCTTGGAAACATCCTTGAATGTCCCACATCGGAACAAGAGTTGGTAAAACAAACACTTTAAAATAAAGAGAGATAAGTATAAAGGTCACCAGAGTTACCCATACTAGGATTCCAAGAATGAAAATATGGACATGGAGGAAAAAACAAAGGGTCATGTTCTGATGGAGAGTGATAGAAAACATGTTTAGGAGAAAGTTAACCACGAGAAAATCACAAACTTGTGATGGGTTAAACGGTCTTCGATTCCCCAGTAGGAAAAGTTAATAGACAACATTTTTGTTTTAAGTTACTTTTATTGAGGAATTTATTCATAAGGAAACATAATCACTTATCATATTGACTTTCAACCTTTATTAGATTCCTTACAGAAACTCATATTTTCTCCAAAAGATGAGTATTTAGGAAGACTTGTTCACATTAAGATTACTATAATCAACTTCTAGAGAATCACCTAATCCACAAAAGAGAACTATATACTTCCCATGTCTTTAGACTTTAACCAAATCCAAAACCAAAAAGTCAAGTACAAGATCAAATAATCCAGAAAAGGATAACCCTTTATAAAAAGATAATCTATTCTTAATCTCCAAAATTTGTCCAACAAAACCCAAAGTTCAACGAGGACCATTCTATAATCAATTTGTCCATAAAATTCTTCAAAGTAAACAAATATAAGATTGAAACCCAAATATTTGAAGGATTTAGTCGCATAGTCTTCCAAGATAAGTTGTAACATTTATCTCCAAACAATATCAGTTGCTCCTAAAGTCTCGTTTTGAAAAGTAATTAACCTAATCACATATCCTCCATTATAGGTTAATCATTTTCAAAAATAACCCAAAATCAACTTACTCTTAATTCATAAAATCATATAACTAGAATGAATCAGTCAAACTAACCAGGGACTTCACGTAGTCCAGTGGTAGGCGATAAATACCAGTCGCACATTGGTTGTGGGTTCGATTCCCGCAGCTTTGTCCGACGCGACGGGATGTCACACGGTCTGCGTGTTGTCCTTTTTCCAAAACTATATAATTCTTAAAACATTCCCCAAAATGAGATAAAATCTTCAAGAATAATCATAACATATTTTAACCTCAAGTTTATCTCATTCCTTTCATTTTCCATCATATCATAGAGTAACCCAAAATTACCTAAAAATTAAGTATCATATAAACCCTAATGGTTACCTTAATAATTATTACCTGAATTTCCACATCAAATTGGCCATCTCGTACATGATGCATTAGAGAACTCACAAAGGTTGAAGTTTTTGATCATGACTCCTTGATAGTTGGTTTAGAACAACCATGAGATTCCTCATTGAATCCCCCATCTCATCCAGTCTCTTAATCAGAGAACCACCACAGTTTCCTTCAAACCCATTGTCACATTGGTGCCTGCTAGATCCAGCCATTTACTAAAACCAAAAAGGTCAGTGTGAGTATATCAACAAAACCATCATGTACTAATGAGTAAGATATACAATAAGATATACTTACTCATTCAGTTTATCTAAAACTAAGACTCTTTCTGAAATCCTAACCATTATGGTAATTGTCAATTATGCTTAAAGAATACCCTAACCTCTAAAGTTATCTAAACCTCCATTTGATACCAACTATAAGGCCCCAGCCTTAATCCTTACTTAAATCTTGAGTTATTACAAGATTACACATTGAGGATCTTTTCAGGTTTAGAGTTTTAGAGAATTAGATCATGAAACTTGCATTACATTCCACATTTAAACAAAGTGGTTACATAAAAGACAATATTCATTCTTCCCATCAACGGGAACATATTTAAAATTAAACACAGATTCTTTCTTGACACATCCTTGACACTATCATCACATCATGTACCTTTCCCTTGACCTGTGAAAAACATTTCAAAAACTTGGGATGAGCATAAAAAGCTCAGTAAGGGTTATAAAAATATGGAAAGGAAACATGAGTTCATATATAAGAATGAAATCATACTTTACCTATAAAACAAATCCACTTTCATACCTCATCAAACCATGAATAAATCATATAAATCATAAGACAAAAAGGTAACTTGAGGCATTCATAAAATTCTTACGTAGGGAGTAACCCTCTTGGTTACGTTTGGAATACCCATCACAGTATATTCCCTAAATCTCTTCGGAGAAACCTTAATGTTTCACTCCTTCGCGTTACCCAATGCATTAGAGAGCTATATCGGGCTCACCCGCCCTTAGTTTATCACGGAACCAACCGTTCTTCATAACAATGACCAAGAACCATAACATAATCGTATCACATAAACATGAATAAAGGAAACATAACATTTCCACATTTCAATCACAATATAACATTTTAGGATATTGAAATAATGAATCCATTCAAAAAGAAACCATTTCCAAAACCATTTAAAACATTTAATAAAGAGATTTTTCAATCAAAGTGTCCCATACCACCTTGAAGCTTAAAATTTTAAACCATTAATATCCATATAAATAAATCATTAAAAGATTTTTGAAAACATGGATATTAATAAGAACAAATAATTAAAACAATTAAAACGATATTTTGGTTAAAGGGGTTTTACCAAAATCAGAGACACTTGAATACGATAATTGAGGAATAACATTTACTCAGAACTTTATAATATCATGAGAATAAATGGATTCATGATATAATACTCCAAAGGACAGTATATACACCATATAAGAGTGAATTGGTACATAACAACAATGAACCCTCAATAGAAATGTCAAATGTGATGAAATCCCTTATAAAGAAGGTATCCTTAAATTAAGGACAAATCAATCTCAAAATATGTGTGACAAATATAAATACACCCAATATAAGTGGATATTAAGTGTAAAACAATAAAAGGTCATTCACACATATTCAATGGATGACATATTCAATGACTACATGTTGAACCCAAAGAAATCGAAATTGGGTTAAAAAGTTCCCTTGACAGCATAACGGCATCACATCAAAAAGATTTGATGAGAGACAAAAAGAGTATCTCATCACTTGGACATAAAATTTACACCAACAAGGATATATGAGAACATATCCCAAAATAACAATATGTAAATTAAAAGACCCAACAAAAGAAGTCTTTTAAAAAAGAGGAGGGTGAAAGGTTCCCTTACCGACTTGGGTATCTTTCAAAACATACACCCCATGAAAGAAGGGCAATAAATCATTGATGTAAATACTCATAAACGAAAGTATTTTACACAAAGAGTAGAATAATGGGAATCACATACACCACTCAAAGGAAATTGTGGAAAATGTAGCATAAATCTCACGAGAATAAAAGTGAGATGGAAAATCCCTTACGAAAACTCGGCAGCCTAACGACGCCACATAAAACTTCCAAAATGGATTGATGAGATAAAATAGGGTATCTCATCACATTAAAATAAAATGTACAGAAATAGGAATATAAAAGAACATTCCCCAACATTACAAAGAGGAGCATAAAAGAAGTGACATAAAGGAGAGTACTTAAAAAGAAAGAGAGAGGTTAGATCTCTTACGAAAGTTCGGCAGTCAAACGGCGCCACTCAAAACTTCCAAAATGGATTGATGAGATAGAATAGGGTCTCTCATCACATGAACATAAAAATTACAGTAAGCATAAAATAAAAGGTCATCCTAATAACAAGAAATATGAGCTTTAAAAGGAATGACATAAAAGTGTGCTCTTAAAAAGAAAGAGAGGAGTAGGATCCCTTACCTCGGGTACGACTTGACTTGATCGTTCTTTAATCTCCTGAATAATAAACTTGAGTTAATTTCTACTTCCTTAAGAACCTTTTTCAAGTTCATTATTACTTTTATACCACTTATTACCATGTCATAAACATTATGTAATCATTTAAGTTAATAATATTTGTTTTGCCGATATTTGGTTCTTAAGTCGAAAGTGGACTTCTTACAATTACATGTTGTTCGTGTGGCCAAATGTTTATTATATCCAGAATTGTATTCATGATTTAGATATCATATATGTCATATATATCCAGTACATGCATGCATTTATAACATTACATAATCATTTAGAGGTAAGAAATGAAATGCACCGTTCATGGAGACGGTAAGCCGTACGTACGCATGAACGCTAATTTCATTTCTATTTCGTATTTTATAGAATGGAATAATAATGATATAAAGTTATATTATAATTCCAGTATAATATCATATATAATATTATATTTCCATCCTTTATACATTCCACATATGGTATTTAACGAATCAAATCACTTTGAGGGGGCGGTAGTCCGCACTTCCTTAAATGAAGATATCACGTATACCCATAATGGAAGCCATAAAGGTAAGACAAAAATGAAAAATACAGAAGCATAAAGAAAACATAAACATATTATATATCATATATAAAAATAGTGACATCATAATGGCCACCTTTGAAGGTGTTAAATGGGTATTGAACAATCATCGTTTCGGGAGGCAGAATTTCACCATCCACGGAAACCGTATGTTCTTTAACCATTTGATGTAGTTTTGTGAGAGTGTAGCTCGAATAAATCTTATAACAACATCCTAGTATATTTAAGATACTGGTGTTGTTACAAAAAAAAAATAAAAAGAGTTTAGGGGGTTGGAGAAGAAAAATAAAACAAATGAACATGAGAACATGAGAGAAAGAATTACCTTTAAAAGTGTAACTCCTTTGATTTGATCCTAAAGGATTCCTTTGTAAGTATTCTGCCAAAAGGGAAACCTCTAGGATGAGGGGAGGGATGTGGAGAGAGTAAATAGGCAGGGGTTGGACGAGACAAAGGCTTGAGGTGTTTGGGAAAAGAGGTAGAGGTGGGGGCCTTTTATAAGAGGAGAGGAGGGGTACTTTTGGAAAGTAATAAATATTACTTTATTTGAAAATGTTTTTCGGTTTTAAAAGGTCCCACATTGATAGAATTCGTGGATAAGGTGATAAGGCGTCTAAATCCACTCATCCAATTGGTTTTGGACATGTTTAGTTTGTATATGTTTGATTATCTTTCCATTTTAATTAAATCGTCAAATAATGATGTCATCGCTGCATCATTATTATGTCATAAATAATTTAATTTCTTTAATGTCTAAAAATTTTAAACAAAATCCTATGATATAGGAAATCGTTTTAGCTTTCCAATTCATATTTATAATCAAAATTTGGACTTGTAGAACCCCACTTAAAAATTGTTTTCGTAAAACATATTATGTTTGTGTCATTTTCACTTCAACATTAAATAAAAAGTAATTTATGTCATTTCCCAACAAAAGTGGATCCATGGGGTCCCCAAGTTGACCCATGGCTTTTCATGGTCGGCCATGACACAACCAATGAGTTTGGGACATGTGTCATGTTCATTTCATTTTATTAAATCATTATTTTTACCTTAAACTACACTAATTACCACCAAATGCGATTAAAAACATAATAAGTTACTATTCACCAAAAAATTATTTTTATCCCATTGAACCACATTTTACTTCTTAATGACAACCATGTATGTCTGATTTTTGAAATTCAAAACACATAAGTGGTAAAATTTCATTTAAACGAAAAATCAACTTTTATAATTACCACTTAGTGGTTTTACTATTCATCAAAAATTGAAGTTTTTCAGAAAATTACCAAAAATTCACCCTAAGATATATCTGATATTCCGAATTCAAAAATGATGTCTATTTTACAAAATTAATAACATATTAGTCACATTAATTAATTTAATAATTAATTCCCACTGTCAGAGCAAATAGCGTGTTTTTATAAAACAATAAGTATCAAAAGATTGACACTAGTTTAAGTCTGATTTCAAAGTGAAATTAATTCCAATGACCACTATTGGATTTAATGGTAAAAATATTTTCTAATTTAAATTTAAAACCAATTAAAAATATTATCTAATCATATAAATAAATTAGATTAAAAAGAGGTTTTGAATTAAAACACAACATTCTACACTATTCATTAAAAAAATGAACTTTATCAGAAAGATACCAAAAATTTACACAAAGTAAATTTTGATGTCCCTATTCTTAATAAGAGTTTTATTTGGTCCAAAAGAATGTTTAAGAGTGAACAAAACTATATTTAATGACGGTTCTCCATTAAAAGGTGATAGGTGGACCTTTTGTGAAAACTAGGGCATATACGCCAAAAATTGAATTCTTTCCGTATTTTAAGCCTTTATCTTTTATTGTATAAATGTAAAAATATTTAAGTACATATAAAATCATATTTTAGTTATTTCTATCCATTCCTGCCAATACAACGGCTACATGTTAACTACCATTTAAAATAATATTATTTTATTATTAGAGTGCAACGTAAGATTCCCAAGAAACTCATTGTTGCGTGTTGGGTACGCCATCGAGCATAGCTTCCCCCTTTAAAGTCATTTCAATATTTTATTAACAAATATAGATAAATATGAAATGTCATATTCTTTATTTACCTGGGGTGTTACAAATGAAATACAAATATGTTAATTTTTTATATAATAAATGGGATAATTTTGATGAAATTGTGGATGATATGATGATATGGTGGATTATGATATCAGGGATTAAGTTTATTAAATGTTTGGATTTATTTTATAAATAAATAGTTATTTTCTAAATGTAATCATTTTTCACCTTTTAATAGATGTTGTAACCATATTTCAACAAAAATATGTTTTAATGTTCATTACATGTTTTTTTTGAGATAATTGAGAGATACATCATGTTGTTTTGGGGATAAGTGATAATTTTATTTTTGAATGTTATTTTCCTTCTTTCGAATGTTTTGGATTTCCATTTGTTTAATCGAATATAAAGGAAACCATTTTTGTAATTACTTATGTTTAAATTATGATTGTGTTTTTATATTATATCATTGAAACTCTATATGATGATTTATGCATATTGTATATCATATGTTGTCCTTTTTGTTGTGATGTCAATACAAGGCATATAGAATGACCTATCACAATATTTATGGATCTCAATGATATTTTAATTAATTAAGAATTAAAAATTCACCATCAAATCATGAAATAAAATATTATGTAGAAATTGATCAAGGAACATCGAAACGATGTGTTTTTATATGTGAAATAAAATGTAATCAGGTAAATATTTATTCTTATAAAAATTATTCAACTCCAGGGAAAGGATCTTGACACCAACAAATTTTATCCCAGTCCCTTCATTTCTGATGAATCAAATGGTCCCATTACTCATCGCATAATTATGGATTTAGATTGTTTACTTCCTCTGAACATTGTTCTATATCACTCTGCATCTGAACAAGATATTTATATTTTCCATCCACATCCATGTTTCGACTTTCCACTATTGGTCAAATATGTGTATTCTTTGTTATGATTTTCTTTGGGTAGCCATTAAGTTTCCAACATCCCATTTTTAAAAGTAATTTTTAGTATTGGTTTTTATGATGTGGATTTCTATGAAACGATATTTCAAGATTTATCATATTGATAAGTCAACTGAATTATGTTTCCAACCTCTCATTTTTAATAGTATGTTTTAGTATTGTTTTTTATGATGTGGATTTCAATGAAATGGTCTTTCCAGATTTATAATATTGATAACTCAAATGAATTTCAATAGGGAAATTAATTTTAAGGGGGTGGGGGGAATGTAACATGCTGATATTTTAATGAAATATATTTATTTAATAGATTTAATTTCACAATACAACTTGTTAATCATTCATTAGATGCAATAATAGATTTTATTAAGTTGCACGCAACACTGAGTTTATATGAAAAAAAATCTTCTAATTATCTAATCAAGAATATTATATCCAAGTCCATAAATTTGAAGGAATGAATAAAATTAACCACCCCATTATATATATATATATATTCATTCAATATTTTTAACATTCATCTAATAGATTTGATTAAATAACTATATGAAAAAAATCCAATTTCATGCATAAAACTCAATATTTTTCCAGAGGATGTTTCTTCACCTTTTGATTGTGAACCTATACTAAAACTAAATTTTTTAAATTTTATGTATTATTTTTAAAAATAATAATTTTTTAATTCATAATTACAAAATTAGTTCATGTTGATTTTTTTTGTATTTTTTCAAAAACGTTCATCTTTTAATAAATATTGAAAATATTGATTTTATTGAAAATGGTGTCTTTTTTTACTATCTTCATAATATCAGGCTACGAAATATATTGGATTAAAATTTTAAACATTTGGTTTAAATTTTAAATAAGAAATTTTTTAAAAGAATTTTATTCCCAATTTTGCATAAAAATTTCTTATATTTTAAAAGGGAATTATTCAGTAAAATTGTATTTTATGGTGTTACAATAATTTTAATTTAAATTAAATTATACAACTTTGGTGGTAGAGATTTTTAAAAAAGGATAAAAAAATTTTATTAAGAATTTAAAAATTTAGTAAATATTTCTTTTTATTTTTTGCTAATTTGAATAGAATCCTAGTAAGTTTTGTTACCACGGTAAAGGGTAAATTTAGTAATTTTGGTTATAGTTATAATTATTAAGAATATAAAATAATGCTAAAATATTTAAAAATATTATTTAATGATTAAAATTGTACTCTTAGATCATATGGATAAAAATTAGGTCTTTTAATGGACACTTTCCAATGAAAATGACTCATATTATATTTAAACCAATGAATGTTACAAAATGCCAATTGCATTGTCTTTAATAACCCTATCGTGTGCTCATAGGGAAAAATTTATGTTGTGGTTGAATATAACTATATATTTTTTAATTCATATAAAAATTTTCTTTATATAAATTTATTGTTGACATTTTGGGTAATTTAGATGAGATTATGGTATATATGAAATCTTATTTAATAAAAATTTAAAGATGGTAAATTAATGTTTTAAAAAATATGACATTTTTAATATACGGTTACCCAAAATATATATTTGACTATAAAAAATCGTATGAAATATTTAATATTTATCTTAATCATGGTATTTTATTTTTATTTTTTAGTAATGTATTAAGTATATTGAATAACTAAAAAATTCGTATGTTGTAATTATTTTATTAGTGGAAAATTAAAATAAATTTTAATAAAAATATTAAAATAAATATAATTATATGTATTTAATATTATTAATGAATTTAATATATTTTCTTGACATATTAAGGATATAAATAAATATTTTTTTTCTAATTTATCTTGTTATCCATATTTTCTAAAAATTCTAAATAATGAATAGTTTCAAAATAGCCAATAATGTCATTTCATCAAAATAATATTTTATTAATTTATTTACAAACCATATAAAATATTTATAAATAAAAAAATAGTTTATGGTTGAAAAAATTATTATTTTTTCATTTATGATTTATTTTTTATTACATAATAAAAAATAACAACTTCTTAATGTTTAAACATTTGTCACCTGAGTTAAAATTAAAATGGGTTAGTTACTGGTAAATCAAAATAATAGAGAATAAAATAATTACAAAATATATATAAAATATATTTTTTGATGTGACTAAAAAATTATCTCAATTAAACATTAAATACATTAATTTTTGATGCTATTTGTATTGAGATTGAATATTTTATAAATAAATATTTTATTAAATTCCAAAGAAGTATTTCATCAAAATTTAAAAAGAGAACCTCCTCCCTAACTTATTATCATCACATTGAGATTTCATGTTCTACTGTTACCATCCTATTTTTCATAAAAACATCACTTTACACATCATTTAGGTTTTATTCTCCATAAAATAACAACGCTATTGTCCCTAAGAAGAGATCTATGTGATGTTTTCCAAGGAACATGTTATCTCCTTTAACAACTCCTCCCTGGTAATTTCATTCTCTAAATTCCATTCATATTTTATTTTAATTATAAAGAAATATCATTAGTATGACCACTATTATGAGACACTATTAGGATTATGGAACCGCTGTATTCTACCTTTAATCCATCGTTGCCAATAAAAAGGTATCAAGCCTACGTACGTACGACATACCATCTCCAAATCATGGTATAATTTTATTTTCTTCGCTGATTTACCTAGATGGTTATAAAGATGGAAATAAAAGATATCTATAAAACATATTCTAGGATATTGATTATAGAACAAAATATATACCATAAACTTCCTTACCCTTTTACCATAATAGGAATGATACAATTGCTCATGCGTAGGTATGACCTATTATCTCCACGATGAGATGTGATTCATATTCCATATTAACCATTAAATAGTGAATATAAAAATTTATATAATAAATAAATATGATATAAATTTTTCCAATATCATTTTTATATTATTTAAAAATATCATATTCACAATAATTGATACTTATACAACAAAACATGCATCAGAAAATGATTTTATGGACATCCTGGAAAAAAATAAAGAAATATTATTAATAAATGAGTAGTAATATTATCATATAAGATATCATAAATTTTAATATGGATTTATAATAATTTAATAATATTATTTTCTCTATTATATTGGAGCTTCAAGTACGTACATTGGAAATCAAACCTAAGGAAATGGATTTATGTATCACATCTATTTATTCCGAACACATCCTTATACAGAATATTTATCTTCAACATGGTTTATATGATTCCTATAAATATTTTTATGAGTATTTTCACAAATATTATGTTATTTTAATATCCAAATATTTTTATTCAATTCATTTTGAATATTATTCTAAATATTATAAGGTGGTAAGTTTAACATCAAAATATAATTATTATTCAGGATTATATATAAAAAAGTATTTATTGGGGAATATTTTTCTTCTGTGTCTATGTTTTTTTATAAAAAAAATAAAAATAGTTTTATTAATATTAATTTTTTTTTTAAATTTATCTTTTAACATGTGTGAATATTTAATAAATGACTTGAATGGAATATTTTTTTCCAAACATGGAACATTGTGACTTTTCTGGTATATTTATAAACAAAATGATCCGTTGACATATATGAAAAGAATTTATTTTTCAATATTTATGATTCCTTTATGACTTGATGTTTACCTTAATGTTTTATAAATTATAATTTTGTGAAATTTTTTTCTTTTAAAATAAAACATCATTTAAATAAATTAAACTTTTTTTAAGAATAAAGGATAATTTCGTCCTGATTTATCTTCAAATGATCTCTCAAAATTATTTTCCACCTTAAATAACATTCTTTGTTGTTACATATGTATTAATATGTCTATTTTTTGGGGATACAATCCAAATTATTCTTATGGTTTCTTTATTTATATGATGTAATTATATTCTTGAAACACTTATCATTACCTTGGGTTATTTTTTGATTGAATGTTATTTTTGAAACCCATTTCATTCCATGGTTTCTAATATGATGAAGGATTTGTTTTACTGTGTAACACATAACAATGGTTTCAATTATTTAATTTTAGGGAACCCTATCCCCCTCCAATGAATATGGTATATATTTATATCTCATTAGATAGATAATAATTGAATGATAAAAAAATATTGGTTCAGTAATACATAGTGGAAATGAGAAAAAAATCCTATTTAGAAACACATATATGGAAAAGGAAGTGAACTCAGTTCAGAAATGGAATTTTTCCACTAAGATGGTGTTGAAAATTAGCCTTTATTAATATATAAATTATTCCCTGGGATTATTTTTATACCCCTATTTCATGTCTTATGTTATGTTATCATGGAATATGTTATTTTTATCATTTAATAAGTTATATGATTTATTATGTGACTTGATAAAATGATTTTTTATATACAGGATATGATTTTCAAATGTTTTGTTCATGTACCTCTGATTTAGTATTATGTTTACCCTCTCTGAGCATTTGAGCTCACCCATTTTATATGGTTCTTTTACCTAGGGTATAAATAAATTTTTTAGGTAATAATAATATAGGGGAATATCTTAGGAGGAAACATTAAATATGTCTCATCATACTAGATGTTTTTTTGATCCATGTTTCTAAAAGCACAAAAATATTTTAATCCTCAGGCTTGGGTTTTTGAAATGTAAAATATTCCAAAATAATAATGAAATTTATATGTTTGAAATTTCTAGGTTTTTATACCAACTAAATAAACATTAAATTAACTTATTTATCTTCATTCCATCCGACAATACAAAATTGGAAATATGGTTGGTCCTTGTATAGAGATCAATTTTAAACATAACTTCTATTATAGGTTGAATCCCTATTATGTATTTTGGAAAAAATATAACAACCCTTATTCCTATTACACACATGAACTTATTAAAACCCAAAATATTTATAGTTCTTGTGTCTTTGGGGATTAGAAATATTACATAACAACTTATATCATTGAACAAAACATATTTATTGAAATCTTCTTTTACATGACTATAACAACTCCTTCGTACTTGTCATTTCATGGGAGAACCTAAGGACATGCATAAGAAAAGGGTGAGATATAAAGCCTATTAAGGTAATAATCAAGGTATAACATGAAAATAAAGTACATGTTATCAAATATAAATATCAATTGATCATAACAGAAACAAAAACATAATGGAATGATATAGTATGATTATCATAACATAGAAATGTATTGTCAACATTAAAAATAATATTATCACGAGACAAGGATAATTGAACATGGGGTTTGAGTATACCCTCATTTCACTTGAATTGGAATGATTAGTTCCTCATTGTATTAGATGTATCCTGATACTAATATTTAACCAATGAACTGGAGCTCTATCAGGGCACACCCATCTTAATTATTTCATTTCCTACTTAAGTGTGCCACATGGATCCTAAAACATGGAATCATTAAAAAGAATCATGTATTCAAAGATAATGGAATTTGTAATGCATAAATGAAACTCTTTAATCAATAAGTAAATGTTTATAATGGTGAATACCCTTGATAGAGAAATGGGCATTGTATTCACTACACATTGACTTTTTCTTGAAAATCGTAATTCAATGTCAGCAGCATAACAGCTTGACATATGAATTCATAAAAATGGATTAAGAGAGATAAATTTTTATATAATCATAATAGCTATAAAAGGACTGTAAAAAGGTTCATTTGGATATATTTCTCAATATATTTAATGGTATTTAGATGCATAATATAAATGAATTTCTTGAATGAAAATGAGAAGAGAGAGATTCCTTGAAAATTTCAGCATGGTAATGGGTGTACATGGGAGGAATTATTGAGATATATAAAGATATATCATCATTAAAAAATATGGAGGGAAGTATGATGAGGTTTGGAATCATATCCCATCTATTTTCATTGAAAATAATAGGTTATAACAAAATAATTATATTTGGACAAAAATGAGAATGGAAGAAACCCCTTGCATGGAAGTATGATCCCAAAGGAATGGGAGGGGCTTGAGAGATTCTTATTTGGAGATTTTGGCTTCATGGGAGGATTTTAGAGGGTGGAAAAAAGGGTAGGGACGTGATCAAAGGGTTTTGAGTGAAGATATGTTGGATCTTGGTGGGTTAATATAGGAAAAGAGAGTAAATTATTTATTATTTAGGATTTGGACAATACATATTATACTATTCAAAACTAGAACCCAACCCATGGATATTAAAAAAGGAAAGTGGATAACATTATTTTATAAGGATAGTGGCCAAAATTATTTAAATATTAGGATTTATTATGTTTAAGTGAGTCACACTCTCAAGGAAATCCTTTTGAAATGATACAATGTTTTATAAGTCCTGGAGGGTCCACTTAAGATTTGTAAAATAAATAAAGCAAACCTATAATAACATTATTTTAAAGGTAAAACCTATATGGGTTAAACATACTATTTATAGTATTTTCATTAAATAAATATTGGGTCATTATGTTGTCATAAAACACATTATATAGTAAAATGGTATTTAATTTTTACCCAAAAATTAGATTCTCACAGAAAATTAAGAAAAAATTCACCATTAGATAATTTTGACATCATAATTCCAAAAATAATATTCATTTTATCTAAATAACTTTCTAATTATGTGAATTTTTTACTTCTAAAATAATAAATCATCTTTTTTCAAAAATTCATGGGTTTCACTAAAAAACAGCATTCAAACCGTAATAAAAATAACATTTGTATTCATAATAATAATACAACAATTTATTTTTTAAATAAAAAATTAATTTTGTAATAATATTTTATTAAAACACTATTTAATTCAAAAAATTATCACTTCATTGAAATAGTTTTCATAATTGAATATTAACTGAAAATATAATATTTGTCTTGAGTAACTATTTTCAATGTTTCAATAATAAAATGAATGTATATTATTTATTCTATACTAGAATAATTCACATAATCATATTGTTTGGGTCTTCTTACATAACCGCTTGTATCACCAACATATTACCTATAGGTAAGGAGTGTGATGGTGATAGACTCTTGCGGTGGCTTGGATAACATTGATCATGTGGTAATCTCTATCTACTTCCACTTCTCCTATAGGTGATTATGTTTGAAGCCTAATGTGTTGAAGCTCATCATGGGATTAGTCATGATCGAAAGACCAATGATGCCACCTCCTTTATGAGATCTAAAAAATGGGCTTCTTACGGAGTAATTCTACTGCATACGGTCATCAATTCATTTTTCTTGGTAAATTGGATCTGTAAAAGCCCTATATTTATATTAATCAATTGATCATTGTTCATCGACTATATTAGCTATGGTAACAATTTTTAAGGGTATTTTGATATCCTAAAACATAAAACCATATAAATGCATATTTTATATAACCATTTTACATAATGAGATATTTAATTAGATCAATAAGATTTTTCCTTAATAAATGATTGGTTCATTATAAAAATAATCTAAAACAGGATAAATAATTGCTGGAAAACACTATTCTCAATATCTTCCATCGATGAAATGGTTATAGATTTCAACTGATACAAGATCATCACATCTACTCTTTCCAAAAATCCCACTGGACCTACCATTACATTCATGTATCTAATATAGAGATTCTCAACACCAAAATCTATCATAAAAGTAGCATTTAGAATATAACAGTTGATGTGATCTTTGAACACTGTCAACCAATCCATACCTAGGATTATGACATAGGTATCCATCTAAGCCATAGAAAAAAATCATATCAACTAAACTCTATCAACATTAATAGAACATGGTTGACACATATATATTCAACAATCTCTTTGATCAAGATAAATTTCTATGTTTCAAAAAAAACGACATTTTATAAACCTGATGCCCAACCAAATTAAGAGAATGAGAAGAAATAAATGAATGGGATTCACTTATATCAAACATACATTTCATAATGGTATAATTTCAATTAATTTTACCTCTCACTATAGATTCATTATATTGATCATCAAGAATTATCTCTTTAGCTCTATATAACTTTTTAGATGTTGCACATTGTTCATTATTTCCTTGTAGAGATTTCAATTACAGAAGAATTATGGTATTCCTATAATCAACAGGGATAGATGAATTCAACTGATTATAGGTATTAAATTTTAATTATTTTGTCTATGTATATAATTACATTGAAACATGATATGTCTCCAAAACATCTGAAATTTGATCATATTGACAAGTGTGATACATGATCCCCATCTAATTGAAGATGTTGCATTCT
Organism: Viscum album; assembly: GCA_963277665.1. NCBI lineage: Eukaryota > Viridiplantae > Streptophyta > Magnoliopsida > Santalales > Viscaceae > Viscum > Viscum album. Next base: position 523,471,066 of record OY728141.1, read on the forward strand.
CTAGGTGGGGTTTTACATTCTTATTTCATGTGTTCTAATGAATATCATTGAAAACATCCTAGATATCTAATTGGTTTTTTGTGGTGATTCATTGATCCATAAATTTGGTTTATAGTCATTCAGTGGCATGGAAATAGGTTTCACTTGTATGCTTGTTCCAAACATTAGAGTTTTCAATATTGATTTTATGTGTCATTATGATTCTCCCAAAAGTACCACCTGATATGTCTCTTTATCATGCCATCTCTATATTGAGCATCTCTATATAATCTACAATAAAAATAATGAAAATATTCAACTGAATTTATTACTACAGTCACAATTCAAAATTGAGTTACTTCAAGGATGCACTCGTAGAAACATCAGTTGAAGAGTGAACTAAATTCATAAATTTAGTTGCATACTATGTCACTAAGAGTTTTTCAATATTGATGATTAAAATTATACCATTCCTATAGTCCTTAGTGTAATAGGATATAATTGTTTTTAAAAAAATTACTTCATGTCCGCCCATGTAATTCCTTTTAATTATTTATCATAAATTTTTAAATCCCACCATTGAAATGAATGATCCTTTAGAATAGATTTTTTTACATTCATTTTTGTTGGTGTGATGATGAAATCGAAGACTTAATTAATACTTTTTATCCACACAACATCCTTATCTATTTTTGATTCACCAAAAAATATTGATGGACTCTATTTTTGTAATTAATCAAAAAGATCCAATTTCCTAGCTTTACCCCATCATTTCACACTATCTAGGCCCTAAAAACCTGGATAATTCATTAAACTAGTTGTTGGTTCACTGATGTCTCAACTACAACCGCATTATGTGCATCCACTTCTAGTTGATGTAAATAACATCTTCTAGGTTCAATATTCTATTACCATTACAAAACACCCTATGTATTACACTCTTGTAGCTTAATTCATAACAATTTAAAATTTACCACATCACAACTATCAAATTAATTCATTCCAAAAACATCACTTTCCATTTCCATCCCAATTTTTAAAATTCCACCATACTTTTAAAAATAATACCATTTTCAAAATACCAATACCATGACATTTCAAATTCTTATATTTTTAATAATTTTCAATACATTTCGAAAATCAATACTATTTCACCAAATTTTAAAACGTTACTCTAAATAAATAATTCACACGTAGTGGGAAGTTGTTTTTATCAATTCAATTCCTACTCTTAACAATGGATAAACTCATGAAATTGAGATTAGAAATCATATAAGTGTCTTTAAAACACTTGTGTACCCAACTCCCTAGTAACATAAAGTTCACCTTAAATTGGTTTTCTAAGAATTTTTATGTTCGACATTTCATGTCTCAGAAATCCTACTACATTCTATCATCCCAAATCATATAGTAATCTAGAATGATATTTTCTACTCCAAATCTGCCACAATAGAAACCAAAGTGGACCAAATACTACCTCTCTAAAAATATTTATACCGAAAAAGATGGATACAACATGTAACATCCAGCCCCCCCCCCACCTCATTGGCTTGAGTCGAGGAATAATTTCTCCATGATCATAGGTTACATTCCCAATACACTAAATGCTAGAATAAATACCAAGTAATTGAATACAATTTGGGGATGAATTTACCTTTTTAATATAAAAAAACCACCACAAACCATTACACAACCCACAAATATCATATGATTATTGATAACAATGTATTAGAACTAAATGTATAACAAACCAAACCAAAAAATATCTGAGTACCAAGAAGAAAACAACAACAATACCACAATACAAAGAGGAATACCTAACAAACAAAACTCAATGACTCCATAGACATAGACACAACATATCCTTATATTTTCCATGCTCAAAACCCAAAATCCCTTAAAATATATCTTGAAGCTTCCATGATGAAATTTGAGGCCTTACCATTACATGGTTCCTGGTACATGATATCTCCAAATTCACCAAAGATCCCCAGAAAGAGGTGAGTACTGAAACACCGTATATTTTACCCAAATGTCTTCCCTACTAACTCAAGTATAGAATATGTTGGGAAATTTATATAACCAATTTTTATGAAACACATTTAATCAATTTAATTTTTTGTAACCAATCCAATCAGTTTCACACCAAAAACGTTTTCAAGGAATTCCACCAAACAGCTCATTAAAAAACTATTTGAATTTACTATATAATAATAACTCATTATATTCCACATATCTACACAGGAAACCATTAATGGAACTATGTACCTCCCTATACTCATGAGTGGTGATCCATCCATTCAATGATCTATCACTTCGCAATCCATTTTGACTGGAAAATGATCATAACCATTTGATACCACTCTTGATTGGAGAAACATCACACCCTTATCCTTCTTGAAAGAACATGGACACACCTGAACATTATTCCAAAATCCAATTCAGAATAATCCATTTCATCCCATTTAAATAAATAATATATTTTTTTCAAACATCACTTTAAAATTATTTCTATGAAATAAAATAAATTAATATTTTAAAATCACTATTTGAAATCCATAATCAAAGCATATTGAACAACAATGATTTTTTATAAATCCACAAACCATTATTTAATATGAATTATACCATCATATTCACATAAATTTCATAATAAAATTCACGACATTCATCTATTATGAAATAAATAATTCATGTTTTATTAATATTAGTCTAGAGTGAAGCTACCAACCTCAGAAATAATGGAGGTAAAAAATAACATTGCAATTTATTCAACAAAACAAGATGGGAACACTAAAAATCCACCATAGATCGAGTTCCCTATCATCAAAATATCCATATATCATATTTATTTGTATAAAATATCATATATCTACCCTAATGGACTATACCTATGAATCCTAGAGATATAAAAACAACATATCATTGGAAACCCACCAGGAAAATAGACTTGAAAATTAATATTTCCTTTATCATGACATGATTTTTCATCTAATCCCTCCAAGATCAAAGGGAAGAGTCTATACTCCTTATTGGAGAACAGAAAACTGGGTTAGAGTTGATATATAGAGAAAATAAGGGGTTAAAAAACTAAACTAGGTGAGATCCTCAAATATTAGATCCCATTTTTTTCATCCCTGCCTAACTCACATGGTGTGCCGAATCGTATACTGGACATGCATAAGACTCTACCTCAAAAAAAGCTCACACGATAGGTCCACAATATCAAATAAAACTACTCACGAACCATTAACAATCCATATGCCTCACAAAACATGGTTACTGGATGGTGGCCCTAGATGTTGGACAATCCATGCACCAAAAATTACACATAACTAATATCCTCTACATTCCATTGTAGGGTTATCTTTAGGAGGTTTGTGGTTTGTACAAATAATTTTCAAACTGTGAACCTCTATAATATCCCCCAAAACACTACTAATATCCTCAAAACACTCCAATATTCTATATACCTAAAAATATAAAGAAAGTGGTACATACATGAAACAGAGGGAGGTATATGAGACATTTGGTATCACATGGATCTAGGAGTGGAGTCATCTAGAATATCATTATTTTAAAACATCAAGTAGAAACTTATGGGTGGTGGTATGGTTGAGAACTCTTGAATAATGGATTATTTTATGAATCTATTTTTGTTTTTTATCACTATTATTTCCTTATATCATATCATGTTGAAATATATTATTATATGATGCAAAAATCTTTTCATGATTAAATTTTATGATTTCAAGGTGTCCTACTGGGTTTTTTGTATATTACTAAACATGGGTCTACCCAAATATGGTGTGTCTTGTAAGGATGATGTGTCTTTTATGGTGTCCATGTATGACCAGGTTTAGGTGGAGCATAGTGATCTAGAACGAGAATCAGTGTACCTAGAGATTCACATGATAGTAATCTCCTCTTTCTGAGTATGGTGGACTGTTTACAATTTTACTGGTATTTTTTCCTTTTTGATTCAACAATTCTTCCATACAATTATTTTGGGATTTAGATATATCCATGAAATATCATATCATAATTTTTTTAGCATTCATCATTTTATGATATTTTGATTATGTGTGTGTGAATACATGTAGCTTCGGATAAGGCCTCCCATGTCTATTTCATTCCTTCTCAGAACTAGATTCTATCCTCTATCATATTTTATGTTCTATTTGTGCGTCACACATAGAGATTCATCTGCTAGGTGAGACCATGTGGGTCAGTTCATGATTGAGTTTTATCAATGTGGTTCAATTTTTGGGCAAGGGTTTGGGGTTTTTATAGTTTTGAGTTTTTATGGTTTTTTTAAAGCAATTATAATGTTTTTTGAGATTATCTTTTAGGTAATGGAATCAATTTTTTCTATGGCCAATAATGTAGTAATTCAAAAAGAAATTCATATAATCTTATTTACTCAGTACATGTAGGCATTGGTTGAAGGGATGAAATTATTATATACACCATATATGAATATATAGTGGGTTCGATGTCCTTCATTGGTCAGTTCCATAAATATACTCTTTGACTATGGTAGGTCTTAATTGTTTTTGTATTCTTCCACAAATGTTGATAGCCTAGATTCCATAGTAGAATCATATAGATGGTTCCCCTATTAACGATTCCTTAGTGCAAGTAACATCATAATTTGGAGACCCACCATGTTGTTTTCCAGTTCCCAAAACACCCATGGAGATGAAATATATGTTGGCAGTAAAATATTATGATTAATTCATAGTGAGCTTACCTCATGAGTTTTAGATGGTGAAACCTCCCATGATTTAGAGTTATATGAAACCATTGTATGATAATTAATGTCTAGTGGTAGTTACTCATGTTTTCCTCTTTATATGGAATCTTGTAGATATTAAAGTGGTCAATGTCTTGATTCTTCTTTTGAGATCTAAAGGATGATGGTAGATTCTAGTGACTAAAAATAATATTTGGATGGATCCCTCTTTGTCATATTTAATGTGTCTCGTTATGGTGTGTTTTTATCCCAGAACCATACAAGTTCTTCAAATTTCTGAGATTATTCAGATTTAGTCAGGCAGTATGGTAGTGGATGAGTATTCATCATGGTTCAAAAACCACTCAAGATACTCCCTGAATATTCGTTGAGAATAATTATTCTTGGTACAGACCTTTGAGTGGGTCCTACATAGAGATATCCATGATACATTGATATCTCTATACAATCCCTCCTGTGTTGGAGTGCATGGGAGAACATTAGTGGTAGATTGATTGGTGGTTGAGAAGACACTAATAGCTAGTAATGGTATTGGAAAATCGGGATAAAAGGCCACAACATTATAAATCCTACTACAAACATATGTATTTCGGTGTCTGATACTCTTCAGGAGATGATCCTTGGATAAATGATATCTTATTTTGGGCTTATTGTATGGTTCAGGTCTACGTAGAGGGAGTTAGTGTTTTTATTATGATGGTCTGGGAAAACTCACTCAGAATTGCTTCAACTATATTGTTGTTAATAAAGATATGCTTTATGGAGTTCCTAGGTAGAGAAATTGGTATTTTAATATATGTTCGAATGGGATATGATATCATAAAGGAGTACGAAGAGTTGGTGAATGTGGAAAACATTTAAACATATTTCCACCACCACCCATAGGTGGTCCATACCAGGCTCGAGGAGCTGCCGGTCAGGGTTGAGGAATATTTTGGGTAGTGGAGCCCTTTAATCCAGATTATCTATGGATTATTATTACTATGAAATTTTTATTCATTACATTAGTTTTTTTTACAAATATACACGGCTGTGAGAAACTCATTTCACGACACATCTCTTTTTCCTGAGACATATATTCTAGTTGAGCGATTGGATAAATGCTTTTGTTAGGAGACTCTTAAAAGACTACATTTGATGCTTACACTCTTCTGCGAATAGTGTAACCTTTATCAAAGAAGGTGGTTATTCATATGGGTACTCATTTTAGAATCGAAGAATCCACACATAATTATCGTAGGTATGACTGGAAATCAATAACTAATGCTCAAATTGACTCTTTTTGGAATAGTATGGGGTGTGTCTACAATGATAGAATGGGGAGATCTTTCATGGGTGGGAAGGAAAACCATGTAGTGTAGGGTTGTATTTTGTTTTAGAGGATACATCTGATTAATCATTGGTTTTCTATTATTACCCATGTTGGTGTGGATTCTATTGACTTTCAACTTTGTACTATGGTGGTGGAGTACAAGGAAGACTTTCCCGAAGACATTACATGATTACATTGCCACTCGTGGATAGACATATTTATATAATTTCACTAAGTTACTTCCCTAATATATGTCACAACATATCGGATAGCTCTCGCATATCTTTAGGATTTTAATGTGAAGTTAGAAGAGGTGTAGAGGAAGGGTTTTATCATACCACGTATATCACCCAAGGTATCCATAGTTTTAATCACAAATAATGTCGATATGACCACTACGATTATGTGAGTGGGTGATATTGTTCTCGAAGATAGTCCTCAAATCATGTTACCAGCAACTCCTAGTATGTGAAGTGGTTATACTAAATATGGAATTCAGATGCCTCTATGATCCTTATTAGTACATGGTGATGATATTTAGTGTGATAAAACCCTTAGTTCTGTTCATGTGACTCCTGAAAAATAAATTATAGCCTTTCATATAAATTGTTTTGGTGGTTTTCATTGATGATATAGTAGTGTTCTTGGCATCTGATGATTAGTGTTCAAGACTCATGTGGACAATCAGGAGCACTCTATGAGAGAAAAAAATTAAATTAAGACTCCAAAAGTTCTAGTTATGGATTCATGAATTCCACTTTTTAGGATATTTCATCTCAATAGAGGGTGTGAATAGAGATCCTATTAATGTTGAGGTGGTGTTAGTATGAGATCCACCCAATATTGTGACTGAGGGGCGCAACATCCTTAGGTTGGCATGACATTATATGATATTTTAAACACAATTCATCAGGATATTAGAACCATTTTCTATATTGATCTGTGAGGGGATTTCGTTCATGTTCAAGGAAATGTTTGGGTTTTATTTTCTATATATTTTGAAATGGTTGATGAATCCCCTCAATCATGAGAGTTCAATATAAGGTTATCAAGTGTGTAGTGTTCTATAATGTCTACAGGACCAGACATAGAGGTGTTATAATTCATAGGCATGTAAGGATTCTTTATGATACACGGTAGATGATACGACATAATAAAAACTTCATGACCCCTGATTTGGAGTTGGCAGTGGTATTATTCAACCAAAATATGTTGTGACCGTACCTTATGGGTGTGTGATTTATATTCAATTCTAGAAATAATACCCCGAAATATATATTCTCATAGAAGGATCATAACATCAGAAAGAGATGAAGGAAATATTAAATCATATGTTATGGAAAATATATATTATATACTCTATGGATGGGGATCGTGGTGGTAAATTCCCTCAGCATGATGAACTATTCATAGTTGCTGGCTGAATCATCATAGAAGTTAGCCTCACATTAATTCTACCTTGTGGATGATGATGGTTATACATATTTACAATCAATGGTTGTTACCCTACTTTTTAAATAGTATATTAGGTAATTTCATCTTAAATATACTGACAATGAGATATTACACTCTTAGATATTCAATATACATGTTCATAAATGAATTTGTAAAGGTAAGGTGAATATCTTCCTTTTCAGAGGATAAGAGATTGTTCAAATGTTATTCTGTTAGGTTGTTTGCAGGGTGTTTCATGTATCACCCATAGTATTACATCCAGGTGATTAAAATATATTCCATGACATGTGGTATCAGTTTTGTGGGATAGGGATGAATAAGCTAATAGGATAACTTTTCCTTTGATGCATTAATTCATAGTAATTGAGTCTATGCACCATGTTAATGTTGACATTTCTCAACCCTTTGAGGTGTTGGAGTGGAATTGGAATTTTATATCTATATAATTTTTTCCATGTAATCCACAAATGTCTATAGGAAATGATTACATGATATTGATCATAGTCTGACTCACCAATTCATCCCACTTATAAGTGATTTGAGTCAAGATCATATAGAAGAGAATATGACGCCATTACATATAGAAGATTGTACATATTCATGATTACCCATTGAATTTCATTTTATACTCTTATTTTTTCTTCAAATATTTATTGTAGTGAGTATTATAGGAAGCCTCTAGGGCTCAGTTAAATTTGATATATCTATATCAGCCATAGACTAATGACTAGATATAAAATACCATTCATGATTTGGGGGAATTGTTATTGGATTGAATGATTTAATTTTTCCATAGTTTGGAGGATCACCTACACTTTGGAGAGTTCACATACAATAACGAGTAGCATTTCACAATTTCCATTGAACTATTTGAGGCCTCATATGGGAGACCATGTTGGTTACTCTTATGTTGGACTGATCTAGGTGTGTTGGAACTCATTGGACAAGAGTTGGTGTTGCTGATGACAGAGATGGTGAAGGTAATATAGTAGTTGAAACAGACTACCAGAACTATCATAGGTAATATCAAGACTAATTATGGAGGCCATTGGAGTTTAAAAATGGAGATAATGTATTTTTAAACATTTCACATTGATGTAGATTAAGGATAATTATCCAAGGAGGTATGATATATCAGTGATTAAATGTAAATTTATATATACTTCATACGGTCGGTGAGGTGGAATACCACCTGGCCTTACCGCCACATTTATACGAGCAATAAGATGTATTCCACTTATCACAACTGAGGAGGTATGTTCATAACCTATGAAAAGTTATTCTATGGGGATAGAATGATATACAGTATAGATCCACCATTCATCATATTTTCTATATATTTATAATAACTATGATAAGATTTTATATATTTGATCGATTACCTTGGTTCATGTCTAGGGATATCATGGGAATCTATAGGATATCACTTGAGAGTGAGAAACACATATCTGGTCCCTATAACCTTATCTTTTGGTGTAGGACTTTTTAAGGGTGAAAATCCCTAAGGCTGGTTGTATGTAACATCCTTCGGTATTCATTATAACACATTGGAATATATTATATAATATAAATAGATCTAGGAACTGAGATTACATGATATTTTTATTCCCAGTGAGAGTAGGTGTTAATATAATTAAAATATTAAATATATTATATCAAAAAAATTAATTTTTTATGAAATAATGATATAACCCCTCAAAAGATTCTAGGATCATAAATATGATGCCATCATTTATTCTAAAATGTGGGTTTACCCTACTCATGATATAACTTTTCTGTATTGGGTGTTCTGTTTGTATGTTGTAAGATTAGAGAATAATAATATTTATTAATTGATTGATTTATATATTTAATTTAAGTGAAGAAATCTAAATCTCCAATATAGATATAATATTATTATAAATCCATAGGTTTAGCTACATAACCCTAGGGTTGAGAGAAGATCTATTATATGAGAGCTTGATAAACATCGATTGATTGATGATTCTGATCAATCTCATGAGAACCATTTTCACTAATGGATTTTATAGATCCACAAAAATTATGAAAATATAGGTTCATTCTTCATTATATATCAATATGAAACTTAGGTAAGACTTTTTTCATGGCCGAATCCCTAAATAATAATATCATGATAACAAATAATGTAATCAACTATTATATTGATTCACTTATTGATCATTCCTTGTGAATTCATGTCATTTTCCTATGATTTTGGGGAATTGATTTTATTGAAATATTGATGGTTCTTGTTTCATAGTTATAAGGAAAATGTATTAAAACCAACTACAAAAATAACTAAGGTTCGTACCCCATTTATTATTTGAGTTTTTCTTCCATGTTTGTTCACATGTTCAATTCCTATAATTCCATTGGCTGGTATCTTGAAAAAGAACAGGTACGTGATCATTGTGTGACCATTTTTCAAAAAAGACTAGAAAACATTTCAGATTCATGAATGATGTATGAGGAATATATAGGATGATTGGATGTAGATGTAGTTCATATTTGGAGACCAGAAATTTTGATTTGGGGAAATGTTATGAGTAGTGCGATGAGGACCGATTCCTGGTTAGACTCATGGATGAAATAAATCTACCAAAAATAACCCATGCATGGTTTTCCATAGATTCATGATATATGGTGTGTTTCAGAATTGATTAGGTGGTATAAATTGTTCTAGTGGGAGATATGTGAACAAACTATAATCTCATTTAAATGCTCGAATATACAACATGTATCCCCATGAAAACATTCCATATATCCCCCCTTCTCTGGTGATAGGTATAATGTGTGGATTAAAATATCACACAATAGGTGAACCATGTCACACATTGAGTATCCTCAAAATGGTGGCTTGGCATGTACCCTATGAGTAAACAGACATAAAAATAGCTAGCCACACATGCATTTCTATTGTAAGTGGGAGTTTCCCCAAACTCAGACACGACCATGTACATGACCATGCACAGAAGCACATAGGAATTACCAGATCTACCCAAGAACATGAGGGTGGTACACCATGTGTCTTCCTAACTTCTACACATAATGTACCCCAATTAGGATATTCCTTTTATATGGAAGAATATGTGCCTTGTGATGCGCGGGGACACAAGAAGAACCAAAGGGATGAATTCATTCCATGTACTGCCAGTATATAAATTATACATTATCTAGGGAAATTTAAGGACATCCAACCAATTAATTTGGAGCATAAGTAAATTATTAAGTTCTATTGGTTCATTCTTATGTGGGTAAATGGTGAAATTATGTCCTCAGCATAGGATTATGATTCCCTCTTTGGAATCAGTCTTGAATAGAGTTTATGGTAGCCCTTCATGATATTAGGATGGTATCCTCAATCATTCCTTATGTTACCCTATGCAAGGTTTCTGGAAATAGTGTGACCTTAAAATTTGAGAGTCTATCACCTACATATTAGTATATTCTAGATTGGGTATGTAGTATCCCTTAGTTATTCAGGGTGTGATCCTCTAATTATGTATTGAGATCATGGTGATCAAATAAGTAGATCCATAGTGAGGCCCAATTAGCATGCCCCCTTATATGAGATCCATCAATGATATTATGGATCATTGAGTGGAATCTCCTAGATTATAATTTAATTGAACCCTCTAGTAGAATCCATTGGAATTTATTATAATTGATACATCTTGAGATGTGGTGTCTGTTATGTGTGTGTATAGTTGTTTATCATTTTTATTTTCATATCTCCTTATATATTGTCATATATTGTGATGAAATTTCTACACTCTATATTCTTATGGTTGGTGATTTTGGGGTGTTCTATTTTGTGTTGTTATACTAACCCCTTCATGGGGTTTTCCCACAAATTTCATTTTTTATGCAGATAACATGACTTTTTATGATATCTTAGGAAGACCAAGAGGAGGCTGAGGATATTGAGCTAGATTGATCAGGGTTGTAGTAGGAGTTTCTATTTATAAAATTCATGTGCATCAATATAGGTAGTATAATTCATTCATTTGGTATGTTTTTTGGAACTTATACTTCATCAGAATTATTGTACTCTAATTGTGGTATTTGTATATATGCATTAATTATGGTATCGGTTGTATTTTTTTACCTTTTATAATTGAATGGGAATTTGATGATGTATGTCTAGGTACATTAGGATAATGTATACCAAGTGTCTTATATTCCTACTGGTCATAAATCAACGTCCTTTGGCCAATTGGATTTGGGCTTGGGTAGTCACAAATGGATTTTCACTAACTATGTGGGCCACTGCAGGTCATTTCTCGACATGATGGATCATGGGGGTGGGTTATGGTGAAATATTTGATTTTTTTCTGAGGAATCATCCATTTAATTAAACTATTTTTAGTTCCATAATTCAGTTTTGATGTTTTGATAGTTCAATAATTAATTTCCAGGATTAAGTCATATTGATCATGTGGTGTGATGGGAAATAGTTGATGAAATATAGGTTTTTTCAAGAAGAAGTCTCTAAAGGATATTTGATAGGTGATATTTACTGTAATTTTATGTGCTGAAGAATAACCCACATTTATTTTTTTCAATAAATAGATTTTAATTTTTAGGAGAGGACATAGAATTTTTAGATGGAGATCATTTTATCTGGGCATACTGATTTCTCAATGAAAATTAAATTGATTTAGGTTACAATAAATATTGGGGTAGTATTAGATTATTATAAATTGATTATATGTCATGAGATACTATTGGACACATTAATGTTGAAAGAAACATTATGGAGATGAATTTCTAACAACCGACATCATTATGGGTTGTAGATTCTAGGGAACTAGAAATTTTATATTCCTGGGAAGGGGGTGATCATATAATTTAGATTCTAATAAAAATACTGATATTTTGGTAATCACATTGAGATTTTTATAAGTGTTTTATTTTGATAGTAAAGTGACTTGGGGTGATAGAGGAGCGTAATGGTAGTTTTGGGTTGTCCCTATATGAAATGTTATGTCGGTTTCATGTTCTAATTCACTACATCCCAAAATAGAAACTATAGAATTTTTTTTGGACAATGAATAAACATGGAAGTAGTCTTATACTAGAGGAAGTGCTATGGATGTTCATTTAGAAGAACAAAAGGTTTCCTTAGTCCTGGTGTAGATGTTTTCATACCAATGTTTTGATATATATAAGGGTTTTCTACTCATGATCCATAAAATATTATTGGTTTTCCTATGGAAAATGGTATTTGTAGGAGTTAATTAGAATAATATTTAAGACTAATTTTTAAATTCAACCAATTTTGGAATTAAATTCATGGAATGACACATGAAAATTGGTGTAATTTTCTTAAATGTTGTGTCCAACGCTTTGTAAGAATTTGGTTTAATCGGTTCACCAACCGTACTCAAAATAAATGTTTGGTGGAAAAATCTTTATTTGTGTGGAATGACTAATGATATATTTGGAAGATTTTAATAATGTCATTGTAGTAATATAACTTCATTATATGTAAATGATAATGGTTTTCTCATGTGGATCTAGGAATAACATACAAATTAAATATATCATTATTTTTTGTTTATTATCATTAGAAACATATAAATATTTTCTGAGTTTCCATGTTTTCTTATTTTATTATCCTGCCATAAATGATTATAATTTTACCATCAAATATTTTTGAAATATATTTTTGTTGAATTATTATATATGTAATATATATTACATGTGCGGGAAATGGGTCATTGATACCCCCTTGAACTGTGTTATTTAAATGGAGTGGAGACAATTAATAACCAAAGTAGTTATATATAAAATTCCCCTTTTGATTTAACTAAATGTCTAATTAAATATTATGTTTACTGAAAACACATGCACTTCTTTTGTTTTATAAATAACATGTTGATTTAAATAACCACTAAGAATCATTACCATTGATAATATAGTCGTTGATCATTGATCACATGATTATTATATATATAGGGTTTTTAAAAATCTATTTGACATATACAATTGAAGTGATAGCCTCAACCTATGGTATTGTACCCTATAAAGCCCATTTATCAGAACATTTGAGGGAGACAACATCTCTAGGATTTTCCCATGGCCAAAACCATGTTATAATCCAATAAATTAAGTATGAGAGAAACTGTTTATTGGAGAAGTCAAAGATCATTGAGATCACATCAAAATCCTTGTAAACCAATCCATAACCATTAATGTCTCAATGTCACACAACATACTCATAGGGGGATTGTTGCGGTATTAAATTTATATATATCATGAAACTAGTTATTTGATTATGAAATTTATGTTTTATATAATAATCAATGTTTTTCCATCCTATTATTATTACATTATAAATTTATATTATACAGTAAACCTAAAATAGTATTTTTCAGAAATATTCAAATTCTATTCAGGAATTTATTTCGATGAAATAATTTAATTTCTAAATATGTAATAATTTTTAACATTATTATTTTTAAATAAATTTTATTAAATGAAAATTAAAATATATGTTTTATGAAGTAAAAAGTAATTTTTATATTGCTTAAAAAAACTATTATTTTAAAAACAACATAGTATTTAACGATAAATAAAGATTATTATGTTAAAAGTAAAATTCCAATAGTTAGGAAGATATTATGAAAAAATGGATATTATTTTTGAAATCATAAGATCATAATTAAAAAATGGTTAATTTTTCATAATTTTTTAATACAGCCAACGTTTCAAGAGAAATTATTTTCCGTATAAATATATAATCTGTATTTTAACATCAAAATGACCCGAAAGTGAGTTAATAAATACAATAAAAGTTATAAAAGAACAAACATATATTTTTTCATTCAAATAACGTGACTTAATTCTATATTTATAAATCCATTATGAGTATTCCAAAATATATAATATATTTTATCATTTTAAAATCCTTTCATTAAGAGTATGGCCACCTTCACATAAGAAATGGAATTACTTTTTTATGATCATAAATTGTTGCCATAAAATAATGAAAATTACTACAACATTATAAAAACATAGGGGAAATCTCTTTTATGGTTTTTTGGTTTACGTTATTCTATTATATAGAGTCCAAAGCCTATGTTTTAGAAATAATTAATCAATCCCCACTCTTTTCCTAAATAAACCCACCCACAATCTCATATATCTTAAATAAAAACCCAAGGAGCATTGCATTACACTTGCCTTCCCAATTTAGTGTTCTACCATGTCTTACCCAATCTATAATGAAACTCATCCATTGGATTTTGACTCACACTGAATTAATGGATCTTTTCATATTCCTCTTAATTCAGGTATATTATTTAGAGTATGTCTTATATCAACATTTCCATAGGTTTGGATATATTTTTCCATATCCCCCTTAATCTAATATTTTATTCATATTATTAGAGACCCCATCCACTCTCACTAACCCATTTTTTTGAATTTTAATGGTACACTATTATGATGGTGATATTTCACTACGATTTTCCGTGCCTAAACAATTGTGTAGTGAATACCATACCCATTTCCTCTCATGGATATCCACCGTTATATACTTATATAGATATAAAATTGGAAATAAATGAATTTATTACACAATACTTGATCGTGAAATAAAACATAATAATACTCAATCTATGTTGTACAATATGTGAGGCATGCATAAGAATGAGAATGAAATTAATGTGATGAGTGCACTCGGAATTATGTAGTGCTCTAATGAATTGGATAATGTTTAACCTCATGGGAAATCATGTTGGGATACAGAGTGGACCTGATTATTCTATGATACATTGTACATCATTATTTCATTGAATTTATAAATAACCTATTTTTAGGATTCATTTTTTGATATGTTTCCACATTTATCATGTTATGATTATCATCATATATCAAGCCTTATTATATCCCTTCCTTTTATTCCCCATTGATATGACTATTCTATAGAATGTATTACCTTATTCCATATTTATTCCATTACGTGGATTTATATATTACCCCATTCTTATGTATGTCCCCAGGTTATCCTTTGTAATTTTATGTGATACCATGTTATGGATATTTCAAAATAAAGATGATTCTTTTCCTATTTTGAAATTTTTGTAATGTACATAATTCCAAATGACAATATATTTCTCTATCTATTTAGATTTATAATGTGTAATATTATTTAATAAATCTTGAATTAATGTGTAATAAATGGACTGGTAGGTATAGATGGTATAAAAGGAAAATATTGGTTATTTCCCGATAAGGATTAGAAAACTATAGAGAAATCCAAAACAATAATACTAATTATAAGAAAACATCCATAAATATTTGTATTAATAGATTAAATGGTTTATAAATAAAATAAATCCCTTAATAGATACAACATGTTGACATGGTTTTGTTATAGATGTGCCCAGGGGTAACAACTTTTAAAAGATGTGTTGGGAGTAACTCAGCATAACCTATTACACAACAATAAGCCTTAATAAAAACATAGTTTGACACTCAAAGGGGGTATGGTTTGGTAAAATCACAAGATCATTATGAACCATTATTTAGGGCAAAAAATAATTCCCAAAATATTATATTTTAAGAAATTGATATTGGATAATATATATTGATTCCTAGAAATTCACAAGTTAAAGAAAAAAATATAAATTATAAGTAATACCTTTAATTTCATTTAATTCATATATATGTGTTTAATAATTTAAAAATAATCATAAAAAATATTCCATTTATTATATTTGATGGCCAGAAATAGGAGGAATAATGCATACATTAAATGTGTCATGCAATTTGATGACTGCCCCAACTAGATTCCCCACTTGATGAGAGTTTTAATAACAAACATTGTAATGATACCGTCTCAGATAGGTTAGGTTATATATAGAATCATAGATAAGTATAAACATAAAAATACCACTATGAATTTGAGATTAATATTTGAATCCATTATGTAAAAAGTACCTCAATTTTTAATGGATCTCTAGATCCAATAATCATTTAGAAGTTTATAAAATCTATTGAGAATATATTCTCGATCCTTTATTTTTCTGAACCTAAGAAGTCTCATCATTCTATTTATTCTTTGGCGGGAGAAGCTGATATGTGGTGGATATTGATAAAATATATAAATCATGAGGAATTCATTGAAGCAGGTCTTTGTAAGGAAATTCAAAAAAAAATATTTGATAAATTTTTTCCATACACTCTCCAAAATAAAATTGTAGTTGATTTTATCTGCCTCAATAAGAAAGGAGACAAATCTATCGAGGAATATGAGTTAAACATCACAATACATTAATGATATGCCTCCAAAATTTTTGTCACACTATAATGCATAGTTGACCACTTATTTTATTTGATAAAACATAGTTTACAAAATTCCCAATTGATCCATGTCTATAATAGCTATGAATCATTTTCATTTGTACCCTCAAAGTCGTAATGGAGATCATTGAATCTCAAGGTTACCCAAATGACAAGAAGCAGAATGTGAAGTTCAAATATGGAGGTAGTATGGAGTAATAAAATTCTCCCAATAAATTTAAATATCCAATATTTCAATTTTGTGGAAACAAGAACCCTAGAAATTTCTTACGTGGGATGAGAAAATGATTTAGTTTTGGGAAGCAAGGACACAACGATAGAGTTTTTCGATAGGGAAAACCAACCAATCCGATGAAGAAAAAGAATTATTTGGTAAAACATTAGGGATTTTCTCATTTATTCAACTACAAAGAACTATGGTACAATGAAAACCAATGCACTAAGGTAATTAATTTTAGTGACAAATAACATCCTCCATGGAAACATGGGTGATCGATTTTGATAAAAAATGATGAGGTGGATCCCAACCACTATGTGGTCATATGTTCTCTAGTTTTTTATTCATGGATAGAGTGTTTACATTTTGGTATTAGTTCTACACATTCCTTTATATCATGAATGTTTTGTAGAACTTTGGAAACACCACCACAAATCATGGAAGCTGAGTAGTTGGTAAAAATGATAAATGGGGAAATTATTTAATCACATGTTTGTAAAGACTAAACGATCACAATATTTGAGAGTAACTTCCCAAAAATCATTTTCATACACCCTTAGGTGGAATTTAATTTAATTCTAGGAATAGAATGGCCTTCCCAAAATAGATCAAACATAAATTTCTGCGAATTAACTCCCAATTATGGATAATTACAAGGAGAAGGATAAATATTTTTTAGCACCAAAATCACAATAATGGATAATATTTCACTATGAGAATGTGTATATATATCATATGATTGAGTCTAATTATAGAATCATCCTTGAAGGCACGCACATTTTGATGGAATACATTGATGTGTTTCCCAAGGACATTTCTGGTCTTCCTTTTAGCTGAGAGGTTGAATTTTAAATCAATCATATACCTTGTGTATTACCATTATCCGATAATCCATACAAAATAGTTGTTGTAAAACATTATTGTAACACCCCCAGATTTCATAGTATGTTAGTTCTTCATGGTAATTCAATAACTTACACTATATTTCACATCGAGTTGATGCACACCACGACTTAACAAACTAGCCATTCAAAAGCGATTGTGAATAGTATTAACAGAATTTTGAACTTTATATAACCCGTATAATTTCAGAATCCATATTATGAGTTTATTAGACATAATTTGAGGACAAATACAATTTTTTCAAATAAAAGAAGTATTTTTCAAAAAAATGAAATTTTACCTCCTTTTAATGGAGAACACATTTTAAATCCAATATTTGAAACTTTTATATATTCAAATAAACTTCTTCATTGGGATCGGGACATAAGAATTTATTTTTAATAAATTTTAGGTGTTTTTCTAATAACTTTCATATTTTGGTGAATAGTAAGATATAATATTATTTAACTGAAAAAAACCATTTAATCAAAATAATTTATAGTGTTATACTATACATATGAATGTTCTGAATGTATAATTAGATTATATTTTTATCATTTAATCCAATGTTGGTTATTGGATGTAATTTTACTTTGAAATTTGACAAAAACAAATGTCAATCTTTTGATAGTTATTATTTAATAAAAATATTCCTTTTGTTTTTTTACAATGGAAACTAATTTTAAACAAATAAATGAAATTTATATGTCATGATTTTGATAAAATACACTTCATTTTTTAATTCAGAATATCAAAATTATATTACGGTGAATTTTTGGCATGTTCCTGAAAACTGTTAATTTTTTGTGAATAGTGAAAAACAATGAGTTATAGTTTAATGCTGAATTTTTAATAGAATAATTATTTATTTTACATAAATTTATTTTATGTCAAAATAAATATTTAATACCTATATATGTTCAATGTAATTCACTGGATTCAGTTTATAATAATTTTATATAAATAAACATTTTGTTGAACTTTTCACTGTCTTTTACCAACCTCTTAGGAGCATTTACACATTTACGTAAAACATAATTTTACCACTTCTATGAGTTGAATTTCGAAAATCTGAGAGACACAATTAATATCAAGGAGTAACATGTGGTTCAATAAGATAAAAATAATTTTTGGTCAATAGTAAATTTTAACTTTTATTTTCCACAGTTAAAAGTGAATAAGGTAATTATTATTAAAAATGATAATAGTATTAACATAAAAAATGTCCAAATTCTATTCGATAATTTTAATTAGACCAAAAAAAACCTTAGGAATAAAAGATGAACCTATTTGGTCCACTTGGATTAGATTGGAACATTTATTATTATTTAATTCAATGAAGAGTTAAAAGAGTTAAAATCAAAGTTTAATAAATAAAACCATTTTAATATAGGGTTAAACATAACATAAATTCAACTATAAATATTCATTAGAAAGATACAGAAATTTACTAATTAATGGAATTTTATTTATATTTTTTAGACATTATATATTTTAATTTATTAATGACACAATGATGATGAAGTAATTACCTAATTAATGAAATATTAGACTAATTAATAGTATAAATATCCAAAAAATGTAATTTTATACATTTATTGAATTCCAATAATTTTATACGTTTATATAAAAATATTAGGGTTGTTTAGATGAATTTTTTTTGAAGTAATAAGGCTGTTATATGTTTAGAAAAAACAAAATACCAAAAAGTGTCAAAATTGACATAAAAAGTTTTTAATTTAAATATTATATTATTAATTGATTTTATATCCCAAAAAATATAAGTATCATCATAATGTCTTATATAAAGATATGTGTAACATTAATTAGTCACTTGGAGTTCGATTGGAATTATATAGTAAGTTTATTGACTATATAATATAAAAATATAAAAGACATGAGAAACGTCAAAATATTTAACTAAGAGTCAAATATAAAAGATAAAGTTAATATATGTACAGAAACCTGTCTAAAAGCTATTGGTTTGGTGGTTTTTGATTCATCACCACCTTATAATTTAAATTATATATTTAAGAGTCATTATAAACCGAAATTGGTTTTATTATAAAATAATATTTCTTGTTTTTTCTAAGGTTCCCCTCACCCCTCTTATAAAAGGGCACTCCCCTTTCCCTCAAATTCACACCATCAAAGCCTTTTGGATCGGCAAAAATCTACCCAAATATCCTCTAAACTGTTCTCCCTTAATCTTAGAGGCCCTATTTTTGTCAGAAAGACAACCTAAGGATCTATTTTGATCATATCAAAAGGAAGAACCTGAAGAAGTGGTAAATATCTCGTCACCTCTTTCAAGTTCCTTTCTTCTTCCACATCATCTTTCGTTGTTTTTTCCATTCTAAAATAATATCTCCATAATATTATATATACATTGATGTTATTATGAATATCGTACACAAGTATCCATTATTCTATTGATCTATTGATCTATTGAGTTACATGTCACCATACTTGCGTCCGTACAACTCACAGTCTCCACGTCGTGGTGTAATTGTTATTCAATACATTATTACGTGGATAGGTAAAATAATTATAAGGACCTAGCCTTAAACATTACATAATATTAAATTAAATGAATAATTCACATTGATGATCTTTTTAGGTTTAGAGTATTAGATAATTAGGCCATAAATATTACATTACAACTTCAATATTACATGTAGACACTACTACTCAGTATCAATTTTTTTCATAAAATAAAAACACTTAAAAACAAACATGTCTAGTTACATGTTTTATATATCATGACTTTTCATTGGTACCATCCTTGACCATATTCATCTTTATGTCCGGTGTAAAACATTTGAAAAACATGGGTTGAGCATAAAATGCTCAGTAAGGGTTATGAAATAACCATGGAAAATATTATCCCATCAATAAATACAAATCAATGTAAGCATACTTTTCAATAATAACATACCTTATGAAATCATAAGATTTATGAATAACACACACAAATCAAAAATTATAAATTTTACTTATGGCATCCACATATAACATACATTGTAGCTATCACAGCTACATAGGGAGTTACACTTGGAATACTCATCACGGTATATTCCCTAAATCTTGTAGGAGAAACATTAACGTTTACCTCCGTCTAGTTACCCAATGCATTGGAGAGCTATCTCGGGATCACCCACCCTAGGTTTATCACGAAACCACCCATATATGTAAACAATTACTAATAACCATAAAATTATCATAACATATAACACATTTATAATGTAAATATAACATTTCCACATTCCAATATATCAAATCAAGATATTGAAATAAACAATGTTTTATCAAATCATTTTCAAACCCTTTTAAAAATAGATTTTTGAATCAAAGTTTCCCATACCACTTTGAAGCGTTTAAATAAATTATCGTTTGAAAAAATTAATTTCAATATAAATAAATCCTAAAACCCATTTTTAAAACATGGACATTAAGAAGGAATATTTAGAATAATAAATCATTAAAACATTTAAAACTATATTTTAGTTAATGAGTTTTTAAAAAAAAGAGAGATTCTTGAAAACAAATAATAGAAGAATAAATTTTAATCATAACGTTATAATATCATGAGAATAAATGGATTCATGATTTAATATTTCAAAGGACAGTATATAAACCATATAAGAGTGAATTGGTGAAAAACAACAATGAAGTCTCAATGGAAATGTAAATTGAGATAAAATCACTTATAAAGATGGTATCCTTAAATTAACGATAAATTAATCACATAATTATATGTGAAAAATATAAATACAACCAAAGTAAGTGGATATTAAGTGGAAAACAATCACGGGTCATTCACACATATTCATAAGATGAGTTGATGAGATAAAAAAGGGAATCTCATCACCTAGTTATAAATTTTACATCAATAAGGATATAGTATAACATATCCCAACATAATAAGATTTCAATTAAAAGACATAACAAAAAGAAGTCTTTTATAAAGAGGAGGGTGAATGGTTCCCTTACAGATTTGGTAATTTACAAAACACATGCCACATGAAAGAAGGATCATACAATGAAGATATAAATACTCATAAATGAATGTATATTAAACCAATAGTACAATAATGGACATTACATATTCCACACAAAATGAAATATTGGACAGTATAGCATGAATCTCACGGGAATAAAAAGTGAGATGAAAAACCCTTACTTCATTGTATTCAAATTGAATCATATGACCAAAAGTTAATAACCAAAAATTAAATCACATAATACCATGAATATAAAGATAATCATGGTATTATATATTAATTTCAGTATACATTACACAAAATGAAATAAATAAGTGGCGAACAATGGAAATCTCACGGAATTAAAAGTGAGATATGAAAATCCCTTATAAAAATTCAGCAGGCTAACGACGCCACTTAAATATTCATAAAATAAATTGATGATAGTCAGAGGGGTTCTCTAATAATTTGAAAATAAAAATTACAGTATGTTTAATATAAAATAACATCCTCCAACATAAGAACATGGAGCATAAAAGAAATGACACAAAGGAGAGTACTTGAAAAGAAAGAGGGAGGTCGAATCCCTTAACTCGTGTCCGACTTGACTCGGCCGTTCTTTAATCTCCTGAATAATAAACTAACGTTAATTTATGATTTCTTAAAAACCATTTTAATGTTTATTATTCCTTTTATATAAGTTATTACAATTTTATAAACATTGTGTAATCATTTAAATTAACAATGTTCGTTTTGTCGATATTTGGTACTTGAGTCAATAATGGACTTCTTATAATTAGATGTTGTTCATGTTTTCAAAGAATAATTATATCCATAATGATATTAATGATTTAGATCTCATATATATCATATATATCTAGTATATAAATGTATTTATAATAGTACATAACATTTAGAGTTAAGAAATGAAATGCACCGTTCATGGAGAAGGTAAGTCGTACGAACGCATGAACGCTACTTTCATTTCTATTTCATATTTTATTGGAATTAAAAAATAATGATGCATAGGTATAATATAATTCTAGAATAATATCAGATATAATATCATTAACTATATCATTTATACATCCCACATAAGGCATTAACGAGTCGCATCACTTTGAGGGGGCGGTAGTCTGCACTTCTCTAATGAGATTATCGCATTTAACCATAATGTAAACCATAAAGACAAGATATATATGGAAATTACTGATGAATAAATAAAACATAAATTATATATATATATATATATTCATATATAAATAAAGTTCTATCATAATGGCCACCATGAGAGGTGGTAAGATGTAATTTAACAATCATCGTTACATGA
The DNA here is from genome assembly GCA_963277665.1 of Viscum album. NCBI lineage: Eukaryota > Viridiplantae > Streptophyta > Magnoliopsida > Santalales > Viscaceae > Viscum > Viscum album. Next base: position 523,494,292 of record OY728141.1, read on the forward strand.
GGTGTTGGTTTTCCATCCACAGAAACATTATGTTATTCATCCATTAAGTGGAGTTTTGTGTAAGTGTAGTTCTAATACTTCTCATAAAAACATCCTAGTATATTGAGTATACTGGTGTTGTATCAAAAGAAATGAATAAAAAGAGTTTAGGGGCTGGAGAAGTAAAATTAAAGAAAACAATTTAAGGGAAACCATTACCATTAATTGGGGTAACTCCCATTGGTTTGAACCAAAGGACTTCTTGAAGTGCCTTATGCCTAAGGTAAGGCTTCTAGGAGGAGTAGAGGGATGTATGGAGCTTAATTAGGCCGAGTTTGGATGAGAAAAATGGCTTGAGAGGTGTGAGGAATTTGATAGAAATGGTCTCCTTTGATAAGGGAGAGGAGGGACTCTTTAGGAAAGTGTGAGAACATTATTTTATTTTATAATTATAATCGGTTTTTAATGGTCCAAAAATCATTAAGGTGTAAGATAAGATGACTCATATTCTAAATAAAAGCATCCAATCAGAATTGGACATGTTTTGTATAATATTATAATAATTATAATGTTATTTATTTAAATCATTTATTAATGAGGTATATACTTCATCATTATTGTGTCATAAATAATTTAATCTATTCAATGTCTAATTTTTTTTAAAAAATATACTATCATGTAGTAAATCTTTTAATATTTTCAAATTATATTTATAGTCGAAAATAGGACTTATATAAAACCATATAAAAATTAATTACTAAACTAATTTTGTTAATGACAATTTTGTCTTCACATTAAATTAATTAATCTAAATTGCCATTATCACTCCCATGTTACCCAATGGGGTCCCAAAATCAACCTAAATAATCTCATGTCGTTAATGACTCAACCAATAACTTTTTGACAAATGTTAAAGGTAATTTTGAATTATTATAATATTCGTTTAACATTGCATTACCCTATTTACCTATAACCGCAGTAAATAAAAGTCAAAAGTTACTATTTACCAAAAATTATTTTCATCTTAATGAATAAAATTTTACTTCTTGATAACAATCATGTATGTCAGATTTTCACAATTCAATTAAAAGAAGTGGTAAAATTTCATTTAAATGTAAAAGTCAGTTTTTTTAACTTCAACTAAGTGGTTTCACTGTTCATTAAAAAAATCATTATCAGAATAATTCCAAAAATTAACACAAAGTAAATTTTAATGGTCCCATTCTAAAGAAGGATTTTATTTAGTCATATAAAATTTATTAAAGTGACCAAAACTATATTTAAAGAGGTTTCTCCATTAAAAGGCGGTAAATCGACCTTTTAATGTAAATTATACTTAAAATTAGATTCATTCCCATTTTATGCCTCTAACATTTATTGGATAAATGTAATTACAGTAAAAAAACATGTATAATAATATTTTCATTAGTTTTTTTCATTCCCACCAATACAATGGCTAGGATTTAACGACCATTTAAAATAATTATATTATATTATAAGTGTGCAAAGTAAGATTTCAGTAAAACCCGTTGTTGCGTATCAGGTACGCTATCAAACATAGAAACCACTTTAAAAAAAATTAATATTTAATTCACAAATATTAATAAATATGAAATATGTATTATTCTTCATTTATCTTGGATGTTACATCCTTCCCCCCTTTTGGGAATTGCATCCTCAAAATTTTAAAATTGGGCATGGAAACATCATTAAAAGCCCCACATCGGAAAAAGAGTCAATAAAACTATCACATTAAAATAAAGGATGAGAAGTAAAAAGTTAGCTAAGACAACAGATACTAGGATTCCATGAAAAAATGAATATTGAGGAGAAATCATACCATCAAGTTATGATGGAGAGTGATAGAAAACATGTTGAGGAGAAAGTTAACCACCAGAAAATCACATACATGTGATGGGTTAAACAGTCTTTAATTTCCCAGTAGGAAAAGTTAAAAGACAAGTTTTTTGTTTTAAGATAATTATCATTGAGGAATTTATTTTTGAGCATAACTAAAAACATATGGAAACACAATTACTCTTCATTTAGACTTTTATCCTTCACTAGATTTCTAACACAAACTCATATTTCCTCCATACGATGAGTATTCAAGATTACTTGTTTACATTAAATGTTCTATAATCAACTTCAAGAGAATCAAATAATCCAAAAAAGGATGAACTATATATTTCCCTTTCCTTTAGATATTAACTAAAACCACATAGTTTATTACATGATCAGATAATCCCGCCAAAAGGATAAACGATTACATAAATAGAAACTACTCTAACTCTCCAAAATTTGTCTTAACGAAACCCAAAGATCAATAAAGACCATTCAATAAACCATTTTCCCTAAAATTATTCAAAATTAATCCAAACATTGATTGTTACCCAAATCTCATAAGGATTTAATTACATAGACTTCTAAGATACATCATAACATTTATCTCCAAGTAACACCAGTTTCTCATTAAGTCTCATATTGAAAAGTAATTAACCTAATCCCATATTCACCACAATATTTTAATCATTTTCATAAATTAATCGAATAATTATGTGTCCATAATAAAAACATATATTATTCGAAGCTAAAATTTCAACCATTATTCCACAATTGAAATCCCCTAGTATTGTATCTTCCTTAGGCATATAGTGTTTCCTCAAAAGAGAGAACGTCTTCCACAACAACCATTTATAACTTAATCACTAAATCATTTCTCAATACTATGTTTATCCATTTGATAAAACATAATTTCCAAAAATCAACATACTCTTATTCAATAAAAACATTTTACTAAAATTATAAGTCATACTAACCAGGGACTTCAAGTAGGCTACAAGTAAGTGATGTTCCCTTGTCGCCCATCGGTTGTGGGTTCGATTCTTGCAGGCTTTCCGGATGCAACAGGTTGTCACCCATCCTACGGGTTGTCCTTGTTATAAAACTCTAAAATAACCATAACATGTTTTAACCTCAAAGGTTTCCTTATACCTCTCATATTCATCCAAATTCATTATGATCTCAAAATCTTAATTCTTGAAGTCTTATTTCAGCTCTATATGATAAAATAAAAAAATCCCCAATATGAAGAACATCACACCTTGATCATGGTGTCCATTTGGTTTCATCGTCATCTTGTTCACGTAGGTATAAGGTCCATGCATTGAAATAATTATTTAGAGATCCTTCAAAATCCTTTGCTTCCTCTATCCAAATACACCTTGTACAACATGGGTCATATGGGTGTTCAAAGAAAAAAAAGTTTTGGAAAATAATCATGTATGACATATAATTTCAAAACATCTAATAAAACATGATTTATATAAAACATTCATACCAAATTTGAGTTTAAACATTCTATTAACGGTCCTTTTAAAATACCATAAGTATGTGTGGAGTGACTATATTTTAAAATCAAATATAAATAGGTTGCGCAAGGGTATCCTTCTTTAGGTACATTTTTTAAAATCATAATATGCATTAAAATCTTGTGATAAGGTAAAATATTTTAAAATGCCTTGATAATATTTACCTTTCATGAAAATATAAGAATATTGTGAAAATATGATTTTTCCAAAAAAAACCATGACCCATGATGATGACGAGGTATAGTGGAGGTGTTTGATATCTCAATCAACTGCTTGCAAGTGAGTTGTATGCTAGAAAAAGTATCACAATCATCCAAACATGACTTTGAAACAATTATTGAAAGCATGCCATCAAGAAGAGATAGTAATGTCTTATAAGATCCCCCTCCATCCATTTCTAACTGACATTCCTTGATCAGAAATGTTATAAATCAACGATTTAACTGAAATAATATGTACAAACTAACCATATGTCTAACGAAAATTCCTAATCCATAAGGTTGTCTAAAACGACCTCTGATACCAACTATAAGGACCCAGCCTTAAACATTACAGAATATTGAATTAAATGAATAATTCACATTGAGGATCTGTTTAAGGTTATTTTTTTTGATAATTGGGCCATACCTATTAAAATACAGCTTGAATATTATAAGGTGACAATACTACTCAGTATCCATATTTTTCATAAAATAAAAACTCTTAAAAAGAATCATATCTAGTTCCATGTTTTAGATATCATGACTTTTCATTGATCCCATCCATGACCATATTCATCATTATCTCATATGTAAAACATTTTAAAAACATGGTATGGGCATAAAAAAGTTCAATAAGGGTTATAAAATAAGTAAGGAAACATTTTCCCATTAATAAATACAAGTCAATGTAACCATACTTTTCTATCATAACATACCATATAAAATCATAAGATTTATGAATAACACACACAAATCATAAATCATTAAGGTTAATTATGGCATCAATATCAAACATACATTGTATCTATCATAGCTACATATGGAGATACACTTGGAATACCATTCACGGTATATTCCCTAAATCTCTTCAGAGAAACATTAACGTTTACCACCGTCTCCTTACCCAATGCATTGGAGAGCTATCTCGGGCTCACTCGCCCTAGGTTTATCACAGAACCACCTGTATATGTAAACAATTCTCAAAATCCATAACATAATCATAACGTATAACACATTTATAAATGAAAGAGAACATTTACACATTTAAATATATTAAATCAAGATATTGAAATAAACAATGTTTTATCAAATCATTTTCAAATCCTTTTTAAAATAGATTGTTGAATCAAAGTGTCCCAAACCACTTTGAAGCTTTTAAATGAATTATAATTTGAAAACATTAATTTCCATATAAATAAATCCTAAAACCCATTTTGAAAACATGGATATTATGGAGTAATACTTAGAAGATTAACTCTTTAAAACATTTAAAACGATATTTTAGTTAAAGTGTTTTTAACAAAAAGAGAGATGCTTGAAAAAAAATATGGAAGAATAAATTTTAATCAGAAAAATATATTATCATGAAAATAAAGGTATTAATGATATAATATTTCAAAATATAGTATATACACCATATAAGAGTGAATTAGTGCATAACAACAATGATGTCTCAAAGGAAATGTAAATTGAGATAAAATACCTTATAAAGATGGTATCCTTAAATTAAGGATAAATCACAAACATAATTATGTGTGACAAATATAAATACTCCCAATATAAGTTGATATTATGTGTAAAAAATCAGGGGTCATTCAATCATATTCATAGGATGACATATTTAAGAAGTCCAGGTTGAACCAGAAGAATTGATATTGGGTTAAGTGGTTCCCTTGTAAAAAATCGACAGCCTAACGACATCACATTAAAATTAAAAAAAATGAGTTTATTAGATAAAAAATGGAATATCATCACCTATATATAAATTTTACATCAATAAGGATATAGTTGAACATATCCCAACATAATAAGATGTAAATCAAATGACATAACAAAAAGAAGTATTTTATAAAGAGGAGGGTGAATGGTTCCCTTACCGATTTGGTAATTTACAAAACATACACCACTTGAAAGAAGGATCATTCAATGAAGTTTTAAATAATCATAAATGAAATTATATTAAATAAATAGTAAAATCATAGAAAGTACATATGAAACAAAAAATTAAATAGTGGCCCATATAGCATGAATCTCACTGGAATAAAATGTGAGATGAAAACCCTTACTCTATTGTATTCAAATTGAATCATATGACCAAAAGTTAATAACCACAACATGAATAAAAGAATACCATGAATACAAATCATATCAAGGTAGTATATATCAATGTAAGTACACATTACACCACAAGTGATAAATTAGTGGCGAACAATGGAAATTTCATGGAATTAAAAGTGAGATAAGAAAATCCCTTACAAAAATTCGGCATCCTAACGACGCCGCATAAAAATTCATAAAATGAATTGATGAGAGTTAGAGGGGTTGTATAAAAATATATAAAATAAAAATTATAGTCTTGTGAATATAAAAATAACATCCTCCAACATAAGAACATGGAGCATAAAAGATATGACATAAAAAAGAGTACATGAAAGGAAAGAGAGAGGTCGAATCCTTTACCTCGTGTCTGACTAGACTCGATCATTCTGTAATATATGGAATAATAAACTAAAGTTAATTTCTAGTTTCTTAATAACCATTTTAATGATTATTAATCCTTTTATATCACTTATTGAAATTTTATAATCATTATGTAATCATTATGTAATCATTTATGTAAATAATGTTCGTTTTGTCGATATTTGGTACTTGAGTCAAAAATGGACTTCCTATAATTACATGTTGTTCATGTTGTAAAAGTTTCATTATATCCAGAATTATATTCATGATTTAGATATCATATATATCATGTATATACAGTATATATATATATTTATAATAGTACATAACATTTAGATGTAAGAAATGAAATGCACAGTACATGAGATGGTAAGCCGTATGTACGCATGAACGCTACTTCGATTTCTATTTCTTGTTTTATTGGAATTAAAACATAATGATACATAGGTATAATATAATTCCAGTATAATATCATATATAATATCATTAACGCTTTCCATTGTGAATCCCACATAAGGAATTAACGAGTCACAACACTTTGAGGGGGCGATAGCCCGCACTTCCTCTAATGAGATTTTCGGGTTTACCCATAATGGAAACCATAAAGGCATGATATGAATGGAAATTACTGAAGCATAAAGAAAAAATAAATATAATATATATATCATATATAAATATGGTTTCATCATAATGACCACCATGAGAGGAGGTAATATGTAATTGAACAATCATCATTTCATGTGGCGTTAGTTTTCCATCCACAGAAACATTATGCTCTTTATCCATTAGATGGAGGTGTGTGTAAGTGTAGTTCGAATACTTCTCATAAAAACATACTATAATATTTAGGATACTGGTGTTGTTACAAAATAAAGGAATAAAAAGAGATTAGTGGTTGGAGAAGTAAAATAATAAAAAACAATTTAAGAGAAATTGTTACCTTTAATTTGGGTAACTCCATTTGGTTTGAACAAAAGGACTTCATTAAGTGCCACATGCCTATGGTAAGGCTTTTAAAAGGAGGAGAGGGATGTAGGGAGATTAATTGGGCATATTTTTGACGATCCAAATGGCTTTATAGGTGTGAGGAATTTCATATAAATGGTCTCCTTTTATAAGGGAGAGGAGGGGCTCTTTAGGAAAGTGTGAAAACATTATTTTATTATATAATGATATTTGGTTTATAATGGTCCAAAAATCATTAAGGATGATGATAAGATGACTAATATTCGAAATAAAATCATCCAATCAGAATTGGACCTATTTTGGATAATATTTTAATCATTATAATGTTATTTGTTTAAAACATTTATTAACGAGGTAAATACTTTATCATTATTGTGTCATAAATAATTTAGTTTATTCGATGTCTAAAAATTATAAAAAACATACTATCATGTAGGAAATCTTTTTAGATATCCAAATAATATTTATATTCTAAAATATTACTTATATAACACCATATAAAAATTAATTACTAAATAATTTTTTAATGTCAATTTTGTCTTCACATTAAATTAATTAATCTAAATTTTCATTATCACTCCCATGTGGCTCAATGGGGTCCCATAATAAACTCAATGATTATCATGGTCGTTAAAGACTCATCCAATAATGTTTGGGAAAGTGTTAAGGAAATTTTTAATTATTATAATATTATTTTAACCTTGAATTACACTATTTACCATTATCCTCGGTAAATAAAAGTCAAATGTTACTATCCACCAAAAATTATTTTCATCTTAATGAACCAAATTTAACTTCATGATAATAATCATGTATATCAGATTTTCGAAATTCAATTCATAGATGTAGTAAAATTTCATTTCAATGAAAAAGTCAGTTTTTTTAACTACCACTAAGTGGTTTCACTATTCATTAAAAAAAACTTTATCGGAAAAAATCCAAAAATTTACACAAACTAAATTTTAATGTTACCATTCTAAAGCAGGATTTTATTTAGTCAACAGAATGTATTAAAGTGACCAAAACTATATTTAAATAGGGCTCTCCATTAAAAGGTGGTAAATCTTCCTTTTAATGTAAATTATGCTTAAAAATAGATTCATTCCCATTTTAAGCCTCTAACATTTATTGGATAAATGTAATTACATTTAATAAACATGTATAATCATATTGTCTTTTGTTTTGTTCATTCTCACCAATAAAAATTCTAGGAGATAACGTCCATTTAAAATAATAATATTATATTACTAAACTGAAAAGTATGATATCAATGAAACTCATTGTTGTGTATTGGGTACACTATCAAACATAGCAACCCCTTTAATGTAAAATTAATATTTAATTCACAAATATTAATAAATATGAAATATGTCTCATTCTTAATTTATCTGGGATGTTACAATAATGATGTGTAAATGATTTAAATAATAAATATAAAATGATAATGATTCTGAATATATGATATACCATCCTATTATATATTATTTTAATATCAAAATAATTATATTATCGCTCGGGCGTATGTACGGATTAACGTCTCTACGAATGTGATGTGATTCGTTTTCCATCGTATACATTCAAGACTATATTTCATTTGATGATTAAAAATAATATTTAGAGATATGATATAATGTTTATATGAATTAGATTCATCCCATCCAAAAAATTATGACTCACAAAACAAAGAATATAAAGGAAAACGAATCTGTTAACCCCAGATACGATGCTAATAATATGATATTACTAAAAAAGCTATGTTAAAAGATCATATATGTTATTATATTAATGTATATTATTCTTATATAATTTAATAACAATTATTTCACCATTATACAGGAGGTTAATCTTCCCTAGACCAAGGAAAATGTACAATGTAAGGGGTTTCTTATCTCACTTTTAATTCAGTGAGAATTCCATTATTCACCACTTATTTATTGCATGTGGCGTGTGTACTGCCCATGATTATATTCATTGTGTAATATAAATTAATTTATGGATATTTACATCATCATAGTATGATCCCTCTTTCATGGGTGTATTTCGTAAGTTACCAAATCGATAAGGGAATTTGAAATTTCAATTTCCACTCTTTCGGCTTTACGGATAATTCGTTGATTATTTTTCTCCAAGATTATGGGTTGAATCACTATTCGTTTTCTTATGTCTTAATTTTTACTCTCATTTCTGTGCATATAATTTTGATACACATAATCAATGTATTTATAAATTCTCAAGTCATCGATATGAACTTGACAAGAGTAATTTTAAATCAATTTTCATTCATTGAGTTAATCATCATAGTCATTGGTGTTGTTTTTACAAGAATATGTTTGAATGTACTCTTATTTGTAACGCCCCGACCCCAGTTACCCAGAGTCGGTGCATTATTACATAACATTGGCATGATCACAAGAAATATCAAGTCTCAAAAGACCGATTCGATTAGTATCCTTGTAATAAGTAGATACATTCATAAATATTACATTACATCATAAAATGAAAACTACAGAAATATAGTCTCCATATTCCACACTCTTATCCCCTCATACTATCTCTGCAGGCCAATCATAAAATACTTATTCACATCCTGGGAAAAATAAAACATAGAAACGTGTGAGTTCAAATGCCATGTAAGGATAACAATATAGAGGAAACCGAAATTGATTTTATTATAAAATAATATTTCTAGTTTTTTCTAAGGTGCCCCTCACCCCTCTTATAAAAGGGCACTCCCCTTTCCCTCAAGTTCACACCTTCAATGGCTTTAGGCTCGGCCAAAATCTGACCAAATATCATCTCAACACTCCTATTTTCATCATAGAGGCCATAAATTAGTCCTAAATCTAACTGAAGGAGCCCTTTTAATCAAATCAAAAGGAAGAACCCGAAGAAGAGGTAAATATCTCATCACCTCTTTCAAGTTCATTTCTTATTCTACATACTCATTCTTTCTTGTTTCCATTATAAAATAATAACTCTGGTATCTTCTATATACATTTATTTTATTATAAATTTGTTACATCTATATTCATTATTTTATCCATCCTTTTAATGACATGTTTCCATACGTGCGTACGTACGGCTTACCATCTCCACGTCGGTGTGTAATTGTTTTTCAATACAATATTATTTGGATGGGTATAATAATGATTTGTAATTGATGTAAATAATAAATATAAAATTATTATGATTCTGAATATATGATATACCATCCAATTATATATTATTTTAATATCAAAATAATGATATTTTCGCTCGTGCATACATTCGGATTACCGTCTCCACGAACGCGATGTTATTTGTTCCCCATCGTATCAATTCAAGAGTAAATTTCATTTGATGATTAAAAATTATTTCTAGAGACATTATATCACTCTGTATATTAATAAGATACACCCCATAAATAACAAATATGACTCAAATAACAAAGAATATAAAGGAAAACAAATCCATTAACACCCGAACTGGCGATAATACTATGATATTATTAATAAAGAAATGCTAAAAGATCATATATGATATCATATTAATGTATATGATTCTTGTACAATTTAATAAAAATTATTTCACCATTATACATGAGGATAAACCACTATCGATGAAATAAAATTTACAAACTAAGGGGATTCCAATCTCAGTTTATTGCCATGAGATTTCCATTGTTCACCACTTATTTATTGCATGTGGTGTGTGTACTGAACATGATTGTATTCATTTTGTAATATAAATTAATTTATGTATATTTACATCATCATTTTATTATCCTTATTTCATGGTTGTATGTATTGTACGTTACCAAATCGATAAGGCTATTTAAAATTTCAATTTCCACTTATTTGGATTTACGCATACTTCATTGATTATTTTACTCCAAGATTATGTGTGGAATCAATATTCGTTTTCTTATGACATAATTTTTACTCTCCTTTCATGGAATATAATTTAGTTACACATAATCACTCCGTTTATAAATTCTCAAGTCATCGATATAAACTTCATAAGAGTAATTTTAACTCCATTTACATTCATTGAGTTAAACATCCATGTTATTGGTGTTGTTTTTACAAGAATATGTATGATTGTAATATGATTGATTTACACTAAATATACAATCATATTAGGTGTATTTATATATTTCACACATAATTATTTCATTGAATTATTACTTACTTAAGGATACTGTCTTTATAAGTTATTTCATCTCAAAATACATTCCTTTGAGACTTCTTTGTTATTATGCACCAATTCACTTTTATATGGTGTATATATTGTCCTTTGACATAGTATATCATGAAATACATTATTCTCGTGATATTATAAAATATTTATCACCTCAATTATTTGTATTAATGTGTGTCTCATTTCGTTATAATCTCTAACTAAAATATCATTTTTAAATGTTTTAAAGATGTATTCTTCAAAATATTTCTCATTAATGTCCATGTTTTAAAATTGGTTTTCATGGATTGATTTATAAGGAAATTAATGTCTTAAAATTATAATCCTTTTAAAAGTTTCAATGTGTTATGGGAAACTTTGATTCTAAAGTCTATTTTAAATGGCTTCTTGATAAATAGTGAGACTTTTAAACATTTTCATGAAAACGTGATATTTCTCTCAAATAGTTTTGATGATTATTTTCATCTTTGTCAATATCCTTCATTAATATCAATCAATGAAAATATATTACAATATAATATTAAAAATTATATTTAATGAGTTATGATTGACCGTGGATGTGGTATTTTTATACCATTTATGGTTTGTGGATAATGTATTCACATTTCGTATTCTAGTTTTAATATGAATGTTTAGGTTATGTTTCAAACATTTCATATGAGAAATTAATTGGACTTAGTATGTTACGGGTGGAGCCTACAATATCTCCTAGATGCATCGGTATGTCTAATGAGACAAACTAGTGTCTTCGCACAAGGCCTTGACAAAATCATATTTTTATTCATGGCACAAGTCCTTGACAATGTGCTTATGAAAGTCTGGCATTATGCATTCCATAATTATGAAAGTGGCTATTGATATTGCATGTGATTATACGACTAGTAGAATATCCATGTGAATAAGTAAATGGAATTATTTGATTTTATCTTTGACATATCATGCAAAAGTTCATGTTTAAAAGGCTTTTGTTTTATTATATACACTACATTTAATGTTTGTACTTGTTTATGAATGATTCCTCTACAATGTTATCCTTACTGAGCATCTGAGCTCACCCCTTTCTATGATTTATTTATACAAAAATGAAAAGAATTATTTTATGACTCACCTGCAGGGATAGACTATAGGATCTCAGTGTTGTCTATGGAAACGATGTTGTTGTAGTTTTCCATTTCATGGTGTAATGTAAACCCTATGAATGTATCTAGTACATCAAAGGATACCAAACTAATCTTTCTTTCGAGAATTGATCTTTTTTTATTATTCCAATGATAAGTAATAATGCACCGACTCTGGGCTTTTGGGGTCAGGGCGTTACATTTATAGGATAAAGAAACAAATTCATGGAAATTTTGATAAATGGTTCATATGCCCATGTACTTTACTATGGGGTGCACCTATCCTCTTCACCATGAATAATGATGGGTAAATGAACCTTTTAATTGATTATTTTGAGCTCAAAAAGACCACAATAAAAACAATTATCCTCTTCCATGTACTGATGGATTTTTTAATCAGCTTCTCATAGAACAATTCTTCTCCAAAATGGATATACTGATAGGATATTTCCATTCTAGGTTGAATAACATGGATATTCCCAAGACTATTTTTGTATGAGTTATGGGAACAATGAGTTCATAGAGATGCCTTTTGGGCCCACTGATACTACAAAAATAAATATAGAAATTATGATTATAGAATCCAGAGATTACCTTGAAAAATTGGTTATATTTATTTTTAGATTATATTATATTACGCTCCAAAACCATGTAGAAAAATGAGAAGAACATGAGTACTATGCTAATTTCCTTATAAAAGGAGTTGCTTTAAGAGAAGTTCATAAAATTTAATTTTTGGTCGAAGGAATTTCATTCATGGGACATATCATGAAAACAAATATGATATATATTGACCCATAAAAATAGACGTAATTATAGGGTTGTCGAAGACAAAATCTATTATATATATCCATAGATTCCATGAATTATCTAATTACTATCATTTATTTGTAAGAAATTTCTAATGATTACCAAACCTAATTACTAAATAACATAGAAAGGAGTCAGGATTTCTTTGAATGATGAATAAGAAGAGAGCATCAAAGAGATGAAACAGAGGCTTGTCACAACCCATGTGCTCACACTACCATAAAGAGTAGAACATTTTATGGTATTCAATGACGATTTAATGAAAGGTAATGATATTTGTGTTAATACTTAATGACTATGTCATATCCTATTATACAAGGTAGATGAAATTTCATAAACTAACCTACCCACTCCATGATCTTTAGTTGTATTCAGTGATATTATCTTTGAAAATATGGTAGCATTATCTATTAGGGGATTTGATTGAAATATATATGGATTGGAAAAGTCTCCATTTTATATTCTCATATAAAGATCTAAATATGATCCAATGAAGATGGTTAGTTTTGATCAAGGACTATGACTACTCCATCCACTACCATCTGTGTAAATCAAATAATGTGATGGATTCTTTATGTAGAAAGGATCTAAAAAATAAATCATTGTTGAGAATTCAGAGGGATCATAAACTCATTGATTTGAAAAGTTTCGACATAAGAATTATAAATAAAGGAACATCAATAATATTTTCAAAAATAATTTCTCATTTTTCTCTTTTGGAGAAGTTCAAAGATTCTTCAATGAGATAAAATGAGAATTCAAAAGAATTTTGAAGCTATAAAGAATGGGTAAACCTTAGAGTTCTAGATAACGAAGAAGTAATCGTGAGATTTGGGTCAATAATATGAGTTCCATTAAATCATGAGGTAAAGAACTATCTTTTTAATTCACATAGATCAACCTCCTCCATCCACCATGGAAGCACAATGATGTATTGTGTTATCTAAGAGCACTGTTGGTGGGAAAATACAAAAGATTCCATAGATTATACATCAAGATGTTGTGTATGTTAGTAAGTGATGTAGGAATGTAATAACTATAAGGGGTTGATGAAAACATTTCCCATACCAACAATGATATGGGAATACATCACCATGGAATTTTACAATACAATTCAATAGACATCAAGTCGAAATAATGCTATATGGGTTTTGGTGGATCATCATAAAAAAATTCACATGTTATGGGGACCAAAGTGGATTTCTCAAGGGGTAAGTATTTATAAAGAACCAATATCAATTATATCTAGTCGAGATCCACTATTCTCATTAATGTTTTGTAAAAATATTCAAAATGATCTAAAAACTGGGATGAATATAATCATGGCTTATCACCTCGATTCCGGTGACCAATCAGAGTGGAATATCTAGGCACTAGATTACATGTTGATAGCATACTAAATTGACTTCAAATGAAGATAATACCAACACCTTCCCATGGCCATGATATTTTACAACTACAGTTTACTCTATAATATCATAATATATTTTTATGAGTCACTTTTTGGGAGGAGGTTCAAAACACCTTAATGTTGGGATTATGATGGGGAATGAAAATTACATGGTCATGATATTGTTGAGTAAATGGTGGAAAACAATAAGACCGTTCAGCAGTAAACTAAGGGACCTTATAGTTGATATATGATCGATTTTGAAAAAATTTAATGGGACCTAGATTTTGATATTAGAGATATGGTATTGCTCCATATTTTTCCATTGAATAATGTGATGAAATTTGGGAAGAAGTAGATTCTTTGTAAAAGATACAACTATCCCTTTTAGATGATTTATCGCATCAGTGTATTGACCTAAAAACTTCTAATTGCACATTACCTATCTCAAGTACATGATGTATTCCATGTATCCCTGTTGAGAATTAAAAAACTAGACCCCACACATGTACTCAATCCATAGGTGGTACCATTTGTGAATGATATTTCTTATGAAGGGTATATGATGAAGATCATATATCTTAGACACAATGTTCTATGTAATAAGACAATGAACCTAGTCAAAGTATTGGGGAGAAAGAACATGTTGGATGAGGAAATTTTGGAAGCATAGAAGGTGAAGAAATAGAGTTACCATCATTGGTCTTAGTGTGTGAAACAAAAATTTCAAGGTTGAAATTTCTTAATATGATAAGATCGCAATGACCCGAACAATTATAAATAAAGTCCGCAAATTTTATTTACTAAAATGTAATATTATGTAATATGGTTATATAAATAACATGAACATATTTGGTTTTATTGTATTCTATAATGCATAAATCATCACTAAGAATCATTAACATTGATAATATATTCTTTGGATAGTAATCACATGAATAGTATAAATATAGGTTTTCAATAAATCCAGTTCACATAAATAAAGGAAGTGATGGCTTGAACCAGTAGGATTATTCCCTATAAAGCCCATTTATATCATATTTTAAGGGAGATTGAATCTCTAGAATTTTACCTTGTCCAAATCCATGATAAGATATAAATATGTGAGCATGAGAGAATCCATTTAAGGGATAATTTCTAACTAATCAAGATCACTTCCCAAACCATGTTTGCTGAACTTCCCCATGAATTTATTTCCATCATACACCTTACTCTTAAGGAATTTTATGGCCTATTAATGGGATATGTATCAATTCTATATAGATATGAGTATATACGTTACTTTTTATAGAATAAGGAATATATTTTTATACAATTATTTTAACAATATAAATGATTCATTAAAATAAATTGAAAAATGTATTTTTGGGTAAAATTTAAAAATAAATAAAGAACATTATTTTGGTGAATTATTATATTTTGAAAATAAATAATTTTTAATAGTTTTTATTATTAAATTATTTATACTAAATATAAATGATCATAAAATATTTTTTAAGTCAAATGTAATTTTTATAAAGGTTGAAAACCTATTATTGTCCCAAAAAAATATCCAACATTTATGATTGAATAACGACTATTATTTTAATAGTTAAAATGAACATTTTTAGAAAATTGTTTTCATAAAAATATTTATTATATTTGGAATCAGAACATTAATATTATTCAATGGTGAAGATTTCATAATTTTATAATTGATTTGTATTTTCAAGTAAAAATTCAATACTATATATAAATACATAATGTTTTAGGAAATCTTATTAACCAAAAAGATATATAATAAATACTATATAATGTATCTGTGACATAATATATGTTATTTTAAATAATGAGTTCACATTTTTATATGACTTATTATATAAATCCATTATAATCCTCCAAAACATATAATACATTTTGTAGTTTTAAAATCAATTCGTTAATAGTATGACTCACCCCCACATATGAATAGGAATTATTTTATTATTCGTTTTCCTTATGTTTATGAAATAATTAAAACCACTCCAATGATTTATGATCCAAGGGAATCCCATGGGATGTTTTGTGTTTTTGGTTATTTTATTTTATACAGTCCAAAACCTATGTTTAAGAAATAATAAGACTTTTCATATATAAACCCACCCAATATCCCATTTATCTTCACTATAAACCCCTTTAGTATGTAACTAATCATCCCTCACCATTCTTGTGTCCTCTTCATGTTCCCCAAGAACTCAAGAATCTCCCCCCAACCATTTGGTGTCACACACCCTTGAAAGGGATATTTTCCTTTGTCCTCTTAATTCAAATATCATTCATACATGATATAGTTTTTCATCAATTCCTTTTGATGTTTTATATTATTCCACGTCCCCATTAATATAAAATTTATTTCCAAATCAGGAGAAACATATTCTCCCCCATCATCCGATTTTTATAAATTTTTAAGCAACATCGTTAAGTTGTCAAAGTTTTACCATGATTTTCAAATCCAAAACATTTGTGTAGTGAATACCATAAAAATTTCCAATAAAGGGAATCAAAATTTAAACAATTATAAATATTTTAATTTGGTCTTAGATATAATTATACTAAACTCCATTGTGATTTAACAAAAAATTATGATCAATGAATTCATGTTGTATGATCTATGTGGAAAACATAAAAATAAAAATGAAATGAAAAATATAGGTGAACCCAGAATTAGATAACACTCAAATGCATTTGATAATTTTTAGCCTCACAATAATTCATGTTGGGATAGGAGTGAACCTAATTCCGTTATTTTACTTTTTTCCATCCTGATTTATTTGATGTTATTTTTGAAATATATTGATGATAAATTGTTTTTCATTGATTAATTATTTCTCATTTCATCATTGTCATTCAATATAATGGATTATTATTCTTTTTAATATTATTAAATATTAAAATACCAATTTTATAACATGTATTACTATATTTAATGCTTATTACCTTACTATTATTTATAGATCACCCCTTGGTTATGTATGCCTGAAAGTTATCCCATTCATTTTCATGTGTGGGCATGTGAAGGATGTATTCAATTAAAAGTGATTTTTTTTCTTCTTTTAAATTGTTTTTAATTTTATCTAATTTAAAATGTCACAACAATTTTCGATCATATTTGTTTTATTATTTGTAACCTAATGTAATGAATGAGGAATTAATTTTTAATATATATAAGGTTTTTTATTTGTCATGATATTTTTGAGTCGCCTGTTAACATGAAATAAATATCATACTATATTGTAATTATCCAAAAAAAATATAGATATATTAAATGGATGAGATAAATATAATTTCATTATATAGACCAAAAATTGGAATGATTTATTCTTATTAAATGAAACAATTTCAAAAATAAAATTAATATTTTAATTAATGTAGGAATTGCTCAGAGTAATTTTGTATTGAATCAAAATCAGATTTAATTATTCAATTATTGTTTTATCAGTGTGTATAAATGATTATATGTATTTAAACTATGAAAATATATTAATAAGCGTAAAACATGACATATAAGTGGTCATTAGATTTATTATGAACATGTTATTACACACATGCTCAAGGGACATATATTGATTATTATGTCGTACTTCCAAACATTGTAAACTCAAGATTGAATAAATTTGTTTCATAAATATTATTGAAAAATAAATAAATAATGTGTTTAGTGTTTTTGTGCCAAATCATATGAGGCAATGGAGGGTGATTGAGTTTTATTTTCCAAATAGAGAAATGGAATTTTGTTATATCTGGTCAACATTTAGTTATGAACATTTACAGTACACAGAGATTAATTAACATAATTGTATATGTTTATGGAACGGTGTATTCAAATAATGTTTTCATTTATATCATAATAATATGAGAAAACTATATTTATTTACGACAAAAATAAGAGTTATTCTTAATCTTCTCAATGATTTATATATATTATGATAATATTTTAGTCGATTCTTGAGGACAAACACTTATTACGTGTGGTGGTTTAGGATTAGCCAAATATTATCACAATTTTATCAATCATATATGTATTTATTTTCTTGTATCTATTACCATAAACTGTTGTAATATATAAATATTTATTATTTTTTGGGGGTTTTCAAACTCATTTTGGGAAACATGCTCTGAAATTCCATTTTTGATTTATTTTATAAACACATTTTAAATATAATTTTGGTAAAATATTTTTTAATTATTAATTATATTCATTTAAACAAGAGTCCCCCATATAATATTTATAATATGTTAAATAATTCATTTACTAAATTTTTATATAATTATAATATCATTTTATTAACTAATTTGTATCTTTTTTATAGAATGATAATAAGGGAAACTTAAATAGCATCATTAGGAGAATATTGTCACCATCACACACTATAAAAGTATTGGACTGGTAAATATGATATTAATCAATGGTTAATCATTAAAAATGTAAACACATTCTCACCACCATCCCATTTGGTGGAACCCCCAATAGATCCTACATCAAAACTGTAAAGGGAATCAGTATTCCCACACTTCCACATGTTCGGACACTATGCACCATCAATTATTCAAACCATCAACATCAGTAATGATTTTTATAATTGAAATCCAATAAGGATTTATATGAAAATACATGAATAAAACTCACAGAAATATAACCATTGTCATGAAACAATGTTTTGAAAGAAGATTGATCATTAATGTGATATTATCTATAATCAACCAATGGAGATAGTAAATCAAATCCATATAATATTCCACTCACAATACTCTATATGATGCCAACATTTCCTGAGATAATCATCAACATTTTATATTATCTAAATGAATATAGACTCATCAAACCAACATAGTGTGAATCCCCAACCATGAATAAATTAGCTATTGAAATCCATTTATTTAACAGAAAATGAAAATTCTCATTATTCTTTAAAAATGAGCACCATATCATTACATAATCATCATCATATGTATTGGAAAATTAATAAAATGACATAAATAATAAATAAAAAGGAATGAGATCATATAAAATCCTTGTGGGAAAAATACATTAATTTTTATAACCACAATCATATTCTTAACAACATACATAAACCCAATTTGTGAAAGGTTTCAATGAGCCAACATCATATAGACTAGTATTGTTGATGGGTGGAATTAGAATACAATGGATCTAAATGTTTATATAGATATATAACTATTAATAAATGATATTATCTTGGTTATGTGATTCATTTCACATTTCATGACATCTATAAGTGAACTAATAAATCTATAAATAAATAGTTAAGAGATGACTATTTAAATCATAATAAATAATATAAATGATATGAATTGGGGATAATCACTAAATAAAGGTTTAGGAATATGATATGCTAGAGGATTTATTGAGATGAATGGGAGAATACTTGTAGGCGAGTGATCATAAGCTCGATGATCACATCAATAGTCGATTAATGTTCTCAAAGTCATCATGAAATCAATATGATTTCTTCTCCCTTACAGTTATTATTGGATTTGGGTGTGATATTTTCCTTGGGATTTTCATTATTTAAATCTGGGATATGAGTTTTAATTTTATTATTCATTTATTAAAATATTATGATTGTATTATATGTGATTATATGAACCTTTCTTATTTCATATTTGTAGGGTAATTAATATATTATCAATGTGTGCGGGAGATGTACTTAACTATGATGCTCATAAAAATAAGTAGTATCTATAAATTATATATATGTAGTTGTATATACAGGTGAGATGAATATTTAATTTTAACCTGTATTAATCCCATGACATAGCTCATTGTTTCTCTTAGAAATGGTAGTGTATTTTAGTGACACCCTACACATTTTTGGTTTTCAACCACAAAAATTGGTTATTCGAAACCCTAAACCATGCCCCAAAATTGGGAGATATAATTGAATGAAATGAACATGTAATTGAGGAAACATTTTAAATTTTGAAAAAAATAGTAAACAATAGGAGGACGTGCATATTTATTAGAATTTGGTAAAGGTAACATTAAAGAGTGTCTCAAGGGGATATATGGTGGTTTCTCATTTAATTTGTGTAAATAATATTTATATAAATATATTTTCAATTTAGTTGATTATCAACTCTCTTATAAAAAAATGACACTCCAAGTGAAGGTGAACCTCAATGTTTCCAACTTTAGTCTTGGATCCATTCCATTCTATATGTCCACCTATCTCATTCAAATTTATCTTTTTCTAAATATTTTTATGGAATTCCAAATAAAAACTAGACAATTTCATTTGCATCCAAACAATGTTTCCATATAGAGAACTCGTTACTCACATGTATAATGTAAAAATTCCACTATACACTGGAAAGTTATTTTATAGGTATCACTATATATTTTCATCAATTAACTTACTCCTTCACCCTCATCTACTGATATCCTGATCACCTATTGATCCATAAAAACACCTAAATCCACTTCAATAATCACAATATATAATTGATGTGAGATAGGGGTATATATTAATCATTATTACTATATTTACCAATAGGTTATATATTTACAAACATAACAAATTTTCAAAATTCATCTCTCACTTCTCTCCAAGAAATCTATAATGTGATGGAAATAATATCAGACTCGTCTAAGTAACATGTCAATGGAGAACACTACATCTCTCTCTAGGGTATGTATAGAGATAGTAAAACCATGGTGATGTTAATAAAAAATGAATTTCATGTATTATTGATATTAATAAATTGATTTTATGCATTTATGTGAACTATAAATGTTAATAATAAGTCCTTAAGTTTTATGTCTCGATTTCAATATTATCATATAGTTATTTTTAAGGTTTTATTAAAAAACTTTTTATTTCTAGGTGATTGATGAAAAATATATATTTTATAAAAAGTATGAGTTTTATAATGTTATAATATTGTAAAAATGACTAGATATATTTTAAATAATTTTAAAGTATAAATATATATATTTAATATGTAATATAATTCATTTAAAGGTGTAAATTTTAACTTATAAATCTATGTTTGGAAATTTTTAATATGTGTTATGTTTTTATTCTAATATATCTTATTACTGGATTTTATCTTTTAATCATGTATTAAAATGATTCCATTTTGCATTGGATGGAAAATAAATCTCTTTTAATTCAACCTAATTAAATTTATTTGATGTTAATCAACATTAAGTTGAATCCCCTGACATACGATCTCTGATTTAGAGGTCATAAATGCATTTGTTATATAATAACATTGATATCAACTGTAAATGCCGAAAAATAGCCATCCATAGTTATCTAATCAATTAAGATTATTGAATCTATTACATTCAATTAATAATTTTTATAACCATATATAAATATAAAAAATAATAACCTGATAAATAACATTTCCATTAAATCAAATTGACATTATTCCAACTATTTATAGAAAGAATTAATTTATTTAATGTATTTATCATTTCTCAAAATCCAAACACACATGTTTTGCTTCTAAAAATTTAAAATGTAATAATGTTTTTCATAACATTGGAAAATTTATAAATAATAATATGGGAGCTAAAATTATATGGAAGGTAAACATATAAAGAATTAATATTGAAAAAATATATCATTTCCTGAATAGGAGAAGAACATAATGCAATATTCCACATGAAATTGAGAAAATAATATATCCATATAAATAAATGAAGATTTAGATATAATAATACTAAAATTATACTAATGGAATATATAATGGTGTACATCAAATCCTATAGAGAATTCTTTTTTCCCTAACACTTTTCTTGTTGTTGACTCCACAGTCAAGACATTATGTTGTCAATACCTTTGTCTACGACATAATTATATTATCTTAAGGGGAATACACAAAAACCTACAAAAATTTTCATCATAATATATTTAGAAGAATTGAGTCCATATATAATATTGGGCCCCGCTAATAATATGATTAATTAGAAATCATTATTTATAAGACTAAAGAATACCATTCATACCATTCCTTAAGGAACCACTGGCTGAATAAAGGCATTGTTATCAGTATATTGAAGAATATGAAATATTAATGCATCATAAACCTAAATAGGCATTCAATAATAATTAATAATTGAAATACTTAACATGTCCATATAAAAAAGAAAAACATGATCAAACTACATTAGGGTAAATAATTTGGATGGTTAATCCATACATAGTCTACATGCTACTAATAGTCTATATTATAATAATAGCATACATAATGAAAATATGTATCCCCATGCTAATATAGTAACATACATTTTGAGTTAATATAATATAATATAAATTATACATTATGATATTTCCACACCATAGAGATAAATTAATAATGGAATAAGTCAATTCTAGAATAACATGATTATAATCCATATATTGAAAGAAGGAAGTTGGCTTCCAAAGAATAAAAACAAAGTAGTGAGAAATATTTTCCAGAGGGATTATTTGGTATAAATATATATCCATATAAAATTATTATTGTATCCGAAATAGTATAAACATTTTGAAAAATTTACCCATCTACGATATAATGATATCAAATAATGATCAACTCTTAATGAATTAAAATTGTGTTACCAAGAATCCAGACATTTGTGAAAAAAATGAATCAACTACCACATGAATAATGGAATAAGATTGGGATAATAGAAACCATACAGTATGTATAGTTTTTTTAAAATAATATACATGGTTATTGAAAACCCATAAAAAAGGAAACATGGTGCACAACATGTAACCTATCTCAAATAATCATATGTAAGGCCACAAAAACTATTATGGATTTAGAAACACATTTATAAAAACATTTTCAATGAAATTGATTATTATTAAAATTTAAAATCCAGGATTTCAATTTTATTCATGATATTATATTTCAAATATATATTATATACACAGTAATAATAAAACTTGGTTCAAAATACTAAATATGACTAAATGAAATTTTTTTGAGAAAAACAAACCCGAAAGATACGGTAAATTTTGGATCAGAAACCTATGATTGTTACAACCAGAAATCTATATTTGTTTAGAATAAAATAAATTTATTATTGACAAAATATTTCAATTTTTATATATAAACTATGTGAAAATGTAAATAGGTTTATAAATATAATACAGGTCTCAATTAAGTGATCTTGAGATGAAAAAACCTTACCTCATATTCATGAAGTTCAAAAATGTACTTTAATCTCATATATGCCAAACATTTTTATCATAATAACTAAATTCATAACTATATATGTATCTATTTTAATTCACTCATTTCATAATTATTCATTCTCTACGGTAAATATTTACGTTTTCCACATAGGTTGTTTATAGTTTTCCCCATTTCCACAAGCTATATAATAACAACATCTCTTCATCTATATTTCATAATTACTATATAGTTATATTTATTTATAAGGAATTTTTTAATATTTTTAGATGTTAAAAAATCATTTCATAATTGTTTTACTCTTTATCCTTGATGATGAAATTGATTACAATCAGGTTTTGAGGATTCGTGACGATCGAAGCGTGTTTTCATAATTAATGAATTAAATATTTATATAATATATCCCAAAAAGAAACAAATATTTAAAAATTTATATAATATTATATTATTGATTATGTTCCCATATTAATTAATGACATAAATTCATAGTATTGTTCAATTAAGTAGTTAAAGATGAACAAACATTAACATACATAGATTAAATGAATGATTTAGAGGTTGTTGTATGGTAATATTAATGTTACATGAGGATACTGATACTATTTTCTATTTATTAGTGTAATGAATAATTTTTTTGTGGATTTTTATTATTATGTTACAAAAGTAAATCATACATGATTTGAATAAAAGATTATCTTCTTAGTAGGTTTATTTTAAATGATTAAACAATTCATGATTGTTTGTTAATCGTCTCACTTCTAGGTTTTTAATTTTTCATTCCATAATATTAAAGATAAGATATATTTTCTATTCATACATTAATATAATCTTTAGATATTGCCGTGTAAGGTGGTGATGTGAAAAGGAAATGTGTTATGTGTTAGAGGTTGTAGTCCACAAAATGCACAAACAACGTTAGTTGTTTTCTTAATTGACAGTTTATATGAATATATAATTATAATACCATTAATATAGTAACATTAAAGATCATAATTTATAATGATATGATTATATTAATATTTATAGGATAAATTTGGGAGAAGATAATTAAGAATAAAAATATGTAATTTAATATACTCAGATCAGGTAATCATATTTTCCTTGGAATTAGTCATCATTTTAATTGGTTTAGAGAAATTATGAGTTACCAGTGTATTATATTCATTGAATAGGTTTATAGAGAGAGAAATATTGAATATTTTAAAAGTTAATTTTTAATTGGTTATGACTCTTTATGTGGTGATGATATTACCCTTTTATAATCTTTAAAAATTGTAATCTTGGTTGTATCCTTTCATTTTCAATGATGTTAGATTACTATTCATGTTTCAAATGATAAAATTCTTAAAAAATAGAGTACATGGAGTGTGGAATGAAACTATCATTAGCCTTTAATTCTTGAGACATCTTTTATTGATTAATTGATATTTAATATTTTTCCTTTTACCCAAACATATTATTATATTAGTAAACAATTTCTTCCTTACTAATTTATTTTAAGGACAATGATTACTTAAATACTGCTACATTCATAAATAAAACTCATTTTTAATAAATTAGTTCATTATTGGGTAATATAGTTACATGAAATAAATTAACTACCATGGTTGTTTTGGATTAATATACATCTTGTCTTATCAAATTTAAAACAACATTATGATTCATAACTGTTGGTAGTATAGTGGTTTTATACTGAAATTTAATGTTATTATTTATTAATTTTTATGATAATGACTAATTGACGTACACAGATGAAGTGATGGTCTCAACCAATAGGAATGTACCATATGAATCCCAGTTATTGGAGATTCCAAGGAAGAGGGAATCATTGGGAGTTTCACTTATCTATGCCTAAGGCATGATTCTATAAAAGTGATAGAGAAACCCAATTACGAGAGAAGAAAAAGGTTATTGAAATCCCAAACAAAAAAATGTTCATTGAACCACCACAATAAATCTCCATCATCACACACCTTACTCATAGGGTATATGATGGTGTATTAGGGTATTATGTCTCCAGATTATAGTTGTATGAATTTTTATATATTTTTAAAATTTAAATAATTATTATGATTATCCATTTTAGTTATTAATATATAAAGTATTATATAAATGGTTCTAATATTTATATTTTGATATGAATAAACAAAAATTGAATTTTTGGGAAATAAATTGTTTTAGATAAAATATATTCTTATAAATTTTACAAAAGTTAGTACAATTGTTTTTAATAATAATAAATATTATTAAATATATAAATTTATTAATAATTAAGAATATAATTCAATGAAGACCAATGAAATTTTTATGAGGTCTAAAATGTTTTTATAGTTGTCAAAAAATATATTATCTAGTAAATAAGTATTTTAATATAAAAATTAGATTATAATATTTTGGAGTATATTTTTGATAGAATAACTAATATTTATTACATATACTTGTTCACATTATGAAATGGAAAACTATTAATATTTTTTTATGATAATCTATTTTTTTGGTAATGATTAAATATGATTTTAGTATAAAATATATATTATAACATCATAACAACAAAGTGTGATGTATTAAATACTATAAAATAAATCAAAACAAAAATATTTTTTCCCATTAAATTAATTTTATTTTTATGTTATCTGTTTAATTTTATAATCCTTTATTGAATCCTCAAAAACCAATATTATATTTAAAAAAATTTAAATTAGTTTTTTATGATCATAAATCACCACAACATCATCAATGGTATTAATTTAATATCATTACATCATGTACTTATAAAATATTTAAATCCAATCATGCATGAATGAAATTTTGGGAAACAATCTGATGTTTTTTGGTTTTGGTTATTTTATTATATATTTTTTTAATCCTAAATTTATAAATTTATAAATAATTCTGCTCTCGATTTCTATAAATATCCACCGAGACATCTATTCCACTTCAATAAAACCCCATTAACCATGATATTCTTCTCCCACTCCCTATATAATTCCCTCTCAAGAGTTTTCCAAGAGCTTATGATACTCCCCAAAAAATTGATGAGGTTCCCGCTTAAGGTATCCAATCCAATTCATTTTTATTTCATGTAATTCATGTGCACTAACCCTTTTGGTTTCCAGTTTATCTCATTTTAATGTGTTTTTTACATATACATTTACTATCATTATTATTCCTAATTACTAATAAGGTCCCATTAACTATCATTAAATAGTTTCTTTAATCTTTATGTGAACCGAATATATTGTTGAATGTACTCTATGAATTTTTAAACCAGTATTTTGTGTTTGGAATATCCATCCCAATTTCCACATAAGCGTGTTTTTCTGTATGTAATTTTCCTTTTTTTATTTGGGACATCAATATATGTAATCCACAATCAATAATCAGGGGGCTAATATTGATGAATAAACTATTATGTTGTCTGATCTATGTTTCACAAAAATGAATGTACATGATATGAATGTTACTGGTGGGACCATAATGATATCACTCATGAATATATATGGTAATGTTTTATCTCCTTGGATACCATGTCTATTTCATGGGATGTTGTCATAATCAAACTATGTGATGATGACTTAGTGATTAACCATGTCTTATACGTATGATTTTTTGTTTTATACTTATTATGAATTCTTCTAATGGATTTATGTTACCGTATCGTATCATGCTTCAATGTTCAGGTTTAGGATTTTCAAAACACTATTTCACCATGGTGTTCTTCTTGAATCATATTTATTATTATTTTTGTGTTATTAATTTTTTATTCCCTTACTAGGTTTTACTGGCCTCTTAATCATTATGTACATTCTATGTTTAGCCCATGAAATATTAGATGATCAAGGAAATTTCATAGAATTCTATCTTTTTTATACTAATTTAATTATACACTTTTTAAATTTTAATATAATTTGTATCTAATTTCCCCAATATACTAAAATGTTAAATATTATTGTATTATATTATATGATCCTTTATGTAACAAATTTTAGAATTTTCTATATTAGATAATTGGGTTTCCATAGTTAGCGTGAGAGAAAGTTATAATTATTTTTTGTGATGATGTTAAAAAAACATTGAGAAATACATAACAATGAAACTAAAAAACGGAAACCATCCCTAAAATTTTGTAATGTATTGAGAATGTTTATTATGAGAAATTAAATCACTATCTAGATACTATATGTGTAATTCTCTCCTTCATATATGTGCCCAAGGGTAATAAACATGAAAACGGTGCTTGGGTATTAATAATATCATAACATGGTGAAAAAATGAGTCCTCACTACACACCTACTTTGACACTCCAAGGGGATAATATTTTGTTTATTCAAAATATCATTGTAAAACATCTTGCTGCAATCAATAAAATCCCATGAAATTTTATATTATGAAATAGAACATGGATAACATAGATAAGAAATTATAAATTCATAGTACAGGGAATATAAATCACTTATAAATTATCAAATCAATGTTAATAGTTCAAATTTAATGTTTTTAATTGTTTAATGACTCTCAAGACTTAATTTCTATATATTTAATTCAATGGATTGAAATATAAGGAACTGATTCAACTATTATTGTGATGGGAAATGTGATAAATTCCCGAATGAGATGCCCCAACCAATGTGTTAAAGATTAGAGAACATATATTAAATAATTACTCATTTAACTCAAATTTAATTGAGAAACATAAATAAATGGAAGACCACGTATTCCCGTAAAAATGTAAAAGTTTCAATTTAATCCTTTATGGAAAAATGGAATATAAATTTTATTGGATCTTTTAATCCCTTAATCACAAAACAATAGATCTAATCCATCAAAATTTTATTCTTTATCCTATAATTCTTTACGATGGATATGGTCATGTTTTTAATTTATCTTATGGAGGGATTGATCTATTGACTATTTTTTCATCAAAAATATGAATATCAAGGTGGAGATTAAAGTTATTAACTAAAAATAATACATTAATTTTTTTGATAAATAATTTCTTCACACTCTATAATTAAAAATATAAAGGGAGTTCTTTTCCTTTATGATAACATATGATTAATATACTAGGGAGTATGAGGAAAACATTAAAAATACTCACATTACACACCTATGACTTTTTCATGGATCCTGAATGTAATGTTGAACTATTTTTCAATGGGAGAAATCTGAATCATTGAAAGGATTTGGAAATTTGTGAAATTGATATCTAGATGGAAATTTTCTTATGTGTCCTAAATGTTGAACAACTTCTATGTAAATATCATGGTCTATCATCCAATTAGATGATAATTGATTTCATTTTGGAAGTTAAATTGAGAAATAACATGGTGGAAGGAATGTATACTATCCCACTTTTCAGGAGTGTCGAAATAGTCATCTTATTAATTTTTTTAAGAAAATAAAAAAATGCATCAAGTGTATGAAGGAAGGATACCAAGCTAGTGAAATTTTATGGTAGAAACCCACTAATGAGATGAAATAATGATTTTCTCCCTCCAACCATTATTTTTTTGTTAATGTTTTCAAAAATAATGAAAAATGATGCTATGAAATCCAATACATTGTGTGAAGGGTGGTTAATGATAACTAATAATTAAAAAACACCAATTTATAGAGAAATGGGTAGCATATTCTATCAAAATTGATGAGGTGAATACCAATAATGATGTGTAAATAGTTTCATATGTTATTCATTAATATAGTGATGTAATAATTTTATTCTTATTTTATGCATTCCTTTAAATCATGAATGATTATATGAACTATTCAAATGCCTCATCAAAACATAGAAGTTGTTATATCGATGAAAAAATGTGTAAATTATTACATACCTTGTATTTTACATTTCCCTTTTTCATGTTTTCTATCTATATTTCATAGTTAAACTGTTGAGTGTCCCTTTAGAATAATTGAATATTATTTTTCTCATGTATTTCATTTCAATGTATATAGAAAACATAAATGTTTCAGAGAAACAAATATACTCCATATAAAAAATCACACATTGATTCTATTCCAGTGCATGTAGAAGGATGAATCTCATTTTCAATAATAATCACAATAAAGGAAATTAAATCTTTATGATAATCCATATTAGTTTTATATGATTAAAACAAATAAAAATATCTCTCATGATGACATTAACAGTGTGAGGTATTATATTCATGTGTACCTAAATAATTTCTTGTTTTTTCCTCTTAGATCAGGGGTTTAGTTCTCAATAAATCTTCTACAAAGTGCTTTTATAATACATAATATTCCATATATAATAAACAAAATTAATTCTTAATAGGTAAAGAAGGAACTACATGAAATATAGAAAAATAGATTTTATTTTTTAGTGCTTCTCTTGGGGTTCACTAGTCTTTTTCATCAATAAGACCAATAGGGCAATTCCCCAGTACCTTACATATCGTGGTATCATAAATATCATAGTGAACAACATGTATCCCCATCCATGGGTTGATAACCTATTGAAACAAATAAATATATCATAGTGTCTCTCTATTGTGGATCTTTGGTGAATATATTCTTATATAATTGTGAAAATTTTGATATTCCTAGAGATACTATTTATACATGGTATGGACACTACGACCTCATTTTGATATCATTTTCACCAAATAATGATCTAGATTTAACCATTGAATTATTTAATAGTTTAATTAGGGATTACCTTGATAATTTTGAGGTAGTATATATATATGGTATTACTTTATACTCCAAATCTATGGTGGGGAATGATAAGAATTTAAAAGTTATACTATATACCTTTTGAAACTAATTTTTTTTGGAAAATTCAAAATTAGGTGAGTTTTGGTTGGAGGAAGTAACATTTATGTGGCATGTTATCACTAGTAATGTGGTATATGAGTTCCAAATAAACACACAATTGAAGGATATTATAGAAACAAATTTGATAAACACATGTGAATTCCTTGTATTAGTGAGGTATTATAATCAATTTTGGAGAAACATATCAGGATTAGTAAATGTACTATCATTTATAACATAGAAAAGAGTGATGTTTTTATGGACTGTTGAATATGAGGATACAATTAAAGGGTTAAATAAGAGTCCAAGCACTACATATTTGGTCACATTACTAATCAGTGGGTAAGGATATGTCTTGTAAAATTAGTCATCCAAAAAAATCCTGGGTTGTGTACTCATACAATATGAAAAAGTGATAAATTATTCCTTTAACCAATTAATGATCCAATAGAAGAACTATCCAACACATGATCTATAATTGGCCAGAGTAATCGATTCATTATTTATTTTACCAAATTATCTCTATGAGGAGAAGTGTTACATTTATACATATTACTAAATCCTCAACTATAAATTCAGACCAAAATGATATCATTATGAACTAATAATTATGGATAAAACTGATCAAGTATTTTAATTTTTCAATACATTAGCATCATAGGAACGAGGAAAAAAAGGTAGAATCTCTAAGTAGAAAGGATTTTGAAAACCTATCCTTGATGAGGAGGAAATGGATCCAATATTCTGGGAAATGAAAAATAAAGATATTGTAATATTAAAGGGATGGCCATCATATATTTCTCAAAAAACAATTCCACTATCAATTTTGAAGAAAATAAAAGTGGCCCAATACAAAAATAAGGGGCTACAGAAACATAATGAAAATATTTCGATGTTAAACATTTTTAAGGATGGAGCTATATGCTTTAGAACCCAGATATGTGTCTCCCAAAAATTAGACATCAATAGGTCTCATCAGGATGATTTTCTCATCTAATCCTTCTAAATTCAGCTAGGAATCCCTAAGCTGTATAGAGATCGTAATAAAATCATCTTGTGGGATAACATAAGTAGGTGGATTGTAAAATTTGTATATCTATGCCATGTATTCCAACAAGTCAGCTCTAAAAAATGTATATGGATTTGATTCCAAATATTTCCCAATGAGTACAATAATATTAATACATAGAAATGGATTTAATCATAAGACTCCCCATAAGATTTAATGGAAATAACATCATCTAGTTAGTAGTTGCTCTTCTTACAATGTTATCATATTTCATTTCTATCAAGGATGATTTCTCACCTAAATAACTCACCATTATATACATATGGGTTATGGTAATAATTAAAAGACTTTCACTCTGCATTATATCTAATTGAAATCATCATTTTAGATCACAGTTCTAGATGATCCTTCTAATATAATTGGATATATTGTTGAGTTTCAATACTACTTATCGGTCTCAAATTGATGGCTAGTTTTATAGAACCATGAAACTATAAAGGATATTATAAGATCATGATCGATGGATTATCAAGGATGTTGGGATTGAAATGTTAACATAGTGTAGATCTCATATATCAACAGTTTCTATTATATAAATCAAATAACATTATGTGATGTTATCTCAAGGAAACTCAAAAGAATGTGTTTGAGGTATGGAGTTTCCTCTGTCTAGCTGGGTATTTTTGGTGTTTTGATCACGAGTTTTCATGATTGGCTTCACTGATGACAAATTTGATAGGAAAAAATGCTCCATTTTAGTGGAATGAACAATGTCAGTAGTGGTTCGAAGAGATAATGGGTCGCCTTACATCATCACCAATCATTTTTTTAGAACTAGTAAAATGGTACGTGGTGTATTGTGATGCATTGGGATTAGGGTTGGGGTGCATTATCATGAAAGGGAATCATGTGGTTGTGTATATCTCACGAAAGTTGAGGGTTCATGAGAAGAAACTACCCAAATCTTGATTTGGAATTGGCAGCAGTGGTCCTTGCATTGAATGTGTGGCATCATTTTCTATTCGGTGAGAAATTCACAGTATATACAGATCATAAAATCATGAAGCACATTTTCACAGAAAGGGATTTGAACTTGAGGAAAAGGAGATAGATGGAATATCTTGAGATGTTAGAGTTTGACTTGATGTACACACCGGGTAAGGGAAATTTGGTGGCAGATGTATTAAGTAAAAAATCATATGCTCAGGTGGTGAAACATGCATCAGACTAGTGGAAGTTGATGTCGGTTATAGATGACATGAGGTTGGAATGTGAGGACCAGGGTGATAGATCAGTCTTCTTTCTGGGGTTTTTGATTCTTAACTTGGTTTTCCTGGTTAAAGAGGCACATATATCTGATTCTGAGTGTGTGAACACGAGGTCGAAACTCAATGTTGGGAGATCATTGATGGTTGGAAACTAAATGGAGATTTAGTTTTCTATTTTTGGAATCCGATGGTTGTACCAGTGGCGTGTCAGGTAGATAATCATAGGGAATATCATCAATCTAGGTGGTAAATTCATCACAGAATACAGAAAATGTATAAAGCATTGAATTCGCAGTTCTGGTGGGCTCGTATGAATAGAAGAGTGGCTGAGTTTGATTCGAGATGCTTGACATTCTAGTATGTCAAGGAAGAGCATCAGAGGCCAGCATGAATGTTGCAGTCTTAAAATTTTCCTATATGGATGTGGGAGAAAATAATGGTGTATTTTGTCACAGGTCTCCCATGAACGGTAAGAAAGCACGATGCCAATTGGGTGATAGTGGATTGGCTAACGATGTTGGCCCATTTCATTCCAATTCGTGAATCTCTTATGGTAGAGGATATTCGCAAAATCTATATCTGGGATGTGGTAAAGAGGCATGGTGTTCCAGTTTAAATCGTATCTGATAGATATCTGAGGTTAAAATCTTGTTCCTAGAAATCCTAACAGCAAACCCTTGGAACTAATTTGACCATGAGTACGGTGTATCAACCTCAGTCGGATGGTCAATCTGAGAGGAAGATAAAATCTTTTAAAAATATGTTGTGGGATTTTTTAATGGATTTTGGTGGCTCATGGGAGGAGCACCTGTTGTTGGGTGAGTTCTAGTACAATAACAGTAATCTGGCATACATACATATGGATCTATTTGAATAGTTTTCGGGGTGGTCGTGTCATTCTCCACTATGCTAGTTTGAAATGGGTGGGTCCTCGATGGTTGGACTGAGCATTTTCCAGGAGACTATAGAGAAGATCAAGTTAATCAGGAAGAGAATAGAGATAGCTAAGACCCATCAGAATTCGTATTCAAGTTATCTTCGACAGCCATTGTCATTCGAGGTGAGTTATCATGTTTTCTTGAGGATCTCTCCTATGATGAGAAATCATTGGTTTGGGAGGCAGGGAATGTTATCTTAGAGGTATATTAGACCTTCTGAGATTATTCAACGGGTTGGTGGGGTGGATTATCATATGGGTTTCCCACCTAGGATTAGTGCGGTGGACATTGTGTTTCATGTGTCACAGTTGAAAAAGAATCATCCAGATCTGGGATATGTTATTTGATGGGATCATATTGAGCTAAAGACGGATGCTTCGTTAGTGCACGTTCCCGTACGGGTTGTGGATGGGAAATAGAAAGTCTTGTGTTGTAAAACCATCAGTCTGGTTCATTTTTGGTGTAATTATGGCCAGATCCAAGAGGTGCATGGGAGTGGGAGAAAGAGTTTATCGAGGAATTTATTCAGCTCTTTCGGCAAATGGTTGGTTCACAACTCTTTGAGGAAGTAATGTCCAATGATGGGGAGAATGTATCATCTTATCATTGAGGTATGTAAACTTTGTTTATGTTTTTTATTTGTTCAATGTTCCTGGGATGATTTGAGAAGAGGGTGGGAGAGTTTGGATTGGTTTAGAATAAGTTTGGAGTCATTTCTAAGGGAGCACGGTTTGAGCACGGTAAGGGGAAACCGTGCGGGATTTCTAGGAAATCATGTAGGGGCAGGGAGTAGGCTTCGCATGGCCTACAAACTATTTTCCAAACCATGAAATGCAACAGTGTGGACCTCTCCTCTTGAGATAGTGGGATGCGAATATTTAGTTCATGGTTTGTCAAACCAAGCAGACTAATTGTGCGAACACATAAAGGAAGTGTTTTTAAATTCAGGCTCCTTTAAACTTGACCTATTTCACTACCAATCCTCTATCACTCAAGCCTAACTCAGGATTTTAGATTCTCAATGGTTTAATGAGCCCTCCTACTCATTATGGAAGTGATTCAAATGTGTTTCTTGGTGGTTTGACGGTGGTTTCTCCTGGGGTAAGTTTCTCCTTTTGGTTTCATAGTGTTTTCCTCTAGATCTACATATCTCTCTTTCTCTCTCTCCTTTTTCTAGATGTACACCCTTTGTGTGTTGATATAAAGTTCTGGTTTCATTGGGGGTGGATTTTAATACTTTTGGATGTTATGGAAGGGGATATAGAGTGATTTTAGTTGTGCATTCTCTGGATTTGAGGAGGTGTGGTAGCTTGTGGGTCAATTTCGTCGGAACCCTAAATGTAGGATGCTTCTTTTTCGATTCCACTTACTTAAACCAATTGGGATGCATTGAAATTGAATGTGTGGTGTTGAATTGATTGTGATTTGGTTTTTGAACACTTTTTTGAATCCTTTTTGTGTGATGGTTGTGAAATTTGGAAAATTGGAGATTTTGAATGAGTGCTTTGGTTCTTAATTTTTAAATAGAGATTTTAGAATAAGGATTTCCTAGAGTTGGGACACATGATTTGGATTAGATGTTTTCAATAAAAGGTATTTATTTATTTATGTTATATTCACATATAAAATTGTTTTAATATTTTGTTTTCAATAAAAGTACAGTTTTATTGAAATGGTTTTAATTGGTTGAACACGCTTGGTTTTTGACATGATGGTCGTGTGTGTTCATGGGCATGTGGGAGAGATAATGGTTAGGTGTCTCCCCCATCATTAACAACATGTATAATGGTTATCTCTCTCCCTGAAACACCCCAAGAATCCACATTAAGTTTCCTTTTGAATAATGTAATAGCTTTCATTGTACACAACTTCAAGAATCTAAAACATCGCGACCAATCAAACAAGCCGTTATGAATAGTAATAACCACATTTTAAAATATTATAAATTTTATCTTTAAAAATGGACTTCATTTTTTGATTCGTAATATCGAAATTAGATTAGGGTTAATTTTTGGTATTTTTGTGAAAACTTTCAATTTTTTATGAATAGTGAAAAACACTGAGTTATAGTTTAAAACAGAATTTTTATTTAAATAGTTAATTATTTTATTTAAATTTATTTTAGGTCCAATAGATTCATAATACCTATATATGTTTAATGTAATTCATTGGAGTCATTTTGTAATAATATAATATATATATAATTTTTATTGAACTTTTCACCGTCTTTTACCCACCTCCTAAGAGAATCCTCAAATTTACATAAAACATATTTTTACCGTTTCTATGATTTGAATTTCAGAAAACTGAGAGACACATTAAATATCAAGGTGTAAAATTTTCTTCAATAAGATAAAAATAAATTTTGGTGAATAGTAACTTTTTACTTTTATTTACCACGATTAAAAGTAAATAGGGTAATTAAATATAAAAATGATATTATTATTACCGTAACAGGTGTCCTAATTCTCTTGGATATGTATTATTCGACCAAAAACAACCTTAGGAATAAAATATGAACCTCTTCGTTCCACTTGCATTAGATTATTACATTCATTATTATTTAATTCAAAGAATAGTAAAAAGAGTTAAAAATCAATGTTTAATAACTAATTTTTTTTATATTGGATTAAACATAAGAAAAATTCAACAATAAATATTCATTATAAAGAAGAAAATATTTCCTACATAATGGTATTTTATTTATATTTTTTGGACAATATATAATTCAATTTATTTATGACACAATGATGATGCAGTAATTACGTAATTAATGAAATATTATATTAATTGATATTATAAATATCCAAATAAATTTAATTTGATAATTTTTATGAATTACACTAATTTTCTAAGTTAATATGACATATTAGAGTTGGTTAGATGAATTTGTTTCAATGTAATAATGCTTTTCTAAATTTCTCATAAACAAAATACCAAATAGTGGTAAAATTGAAATAATAAAGTTTTTTATAAAAATATTATATTGTAAATTGATATTATATCCCTAAAAATCTGAGGATCTGCCAAAAGACATATATAATGATATTTTTATCATTAATAAACCACTTGGGTTTCTATTGGATGTATATTGTATGTTTATTAACCATATAATATCAAAATATAAAGAGACAAGGTAAATGTCAAAATATTTAACTAAAAGTTAAATATAAATGAAAAAGTTAATATAGTGATCCAAACGTATATAAAATATATTGGTTGAGTGGTTTTCAACCCATCCCCACCATATCCATTATATAATCCATTTTGGAGCCATTAGAATCCAACATTTATTTTATAATAAAATAATATTTCTAGTTTTTCCGAAGGTGCCCCACATCCCTCTTATAAAAGGGCACCCACACAATCCTCAAATTCACACATTCAAAGCCTTTTGACTCTGAAAAACTCTTCTGAAACACCTTATCAACTATACTAACTTCATCATAGAGGACCTAAATTAGTAGAAAATTCATCATATGGTCCCCTTTTGATCAAATCAAAAGGAAGAACCCGAAGAAGATGTAAATATCTCCTCACCTCTTTCAAGTTCCTTTCTTGTTCCACTTCCTCTTTTTTTGTTGTTTCCATTTTAAAATAATAAATCCAGTAGTTATATATAATGTTATGATATTATTATTATGGTAAATCCATATTCATTATTCTATACATCCTTTGAATGACATGTCCCCATACATTTGTTTGTATGGATTACTGTCTCCACATCGTGGTTTAATTGTTATTCAATAAATTATTATTTGGATGGGAATAATAATGATTTTTAATTGATGTAAATAATAAATATAACATGATAATTATTCTACATATATGCTATACCATCCATTTATATATTATTTTTATATCAAAAGAATGATAGTGTCGCTTGTGTGTATATACGGAATACCGTCTCCACGAACGTGATTAGATTCATTCTCCATCATATCCATTCAAGACTAAATTACATTTTATGACTAAAAATAATTTTTATATACATGATATTTTTCTGGATATGATTAATATACATTCCTTCTAAAACAAATACGACTCACATAAGAAAGAATATAAAAGAAAAAGAATCTGTTAACACCTGAAACGACAATAATACTAACATATTATTAACAAAGAAATGTTAAAAGATCATATATGATATCATATTAGTTTATAATATTCTCGTACAACTTAATAAAAATTATTTGACCATTATATAGGATGTTAAATTACCTTTGATCATGGAAGAAGCACAATGTAAGGGGTTTTTTATCTCACTTTTAATTCTGTGAGATTTCATTTGTTCGCAACTTATTTTTTTCATATGGTGTATTGAGTACTGCCATTTGGTATATATTATCACGAATCTCTTTATATTCATTTTATTCTTTGATTCATTTGGTGATTATTAACTTTTTATCATAATATTCGATTGATTACAATGAATTAAGGGGTTATTTAATAATCTATTCATTATCTGAGGTTGTTTATACATAATTATCTTATTTGACCTTGCTATCATCTACATCCATGTTTCATAAAAATTTATTTCTAAACACACTTACAATATTATATAATATGGGTTAAAGTCATTTATACTCTTGTTTGACTTTTAATAAGATGTTTATAAAGTAATCATTCCGTCGTTTTCTAAACGAGGTCCTTTTAACCTTTTCGACAAAATTAAGGTATGAATGTCGTTTTTTAACTCATAGGGTAGGTGTAGCTATATTTTGTCCTTATAGAATCATCGAATATTTTCTTACAAGCGTATAAAAATATTTTCAAAGTAAATTTTTTATTTTATAATTATTTGAATTTTGAATGATTTCAAAATAAGAGTTATTTCTCTCAAATAGTTTTTATTTCATCTATGTCAACATCATTTTATGAATTTTAAACTTATTTGAAGTTGATTTATTATGATGCAAAACCTCTATATTGTATTGATGGATATGAGATATTTTTGACTGTGGATGTGTTATTTTTATACCATTCATGGTTTATGGATAATGTTTTGACATTTTGTATGCAAGATTTAATATGAATGTTTATGTTATTTTTAAACTTGTTCATATGAGGAATTAATTAGACTTAGTATGTGAGAGGTGGAGCCCGCTATAGCCACTCGATGCATCGGTAGGTCTCATGAGACAAACTATTGTCTTGGCACATGGCTTTTACAAAATATTATTTGTATTCCTGGAACAAGTCCATGACTATGTGTTTATGAATGTATGACATAATGCATTTCATCATAGTGAATGTGGATATTGATATTGATTGGGATTATTTGACAAGTAAAATAACCATGCGAAAAAGTAAATGGAATTATTTTATTTAATCTTTTCCATATCATGCAGAAATTAAAGTTTAAAAGGCTTTTGTTTTAATCTTATAAACTGTCTTAAATTCTTATGCTTATTTATGAATGTATCCACTACAATGTTATCCTAACTGAGCATCTGAGCTCACCCCTTTCAATGTTTTATTTTTTCTAGGATGCAATGAAGTATATAATGACTAACCTGCAGTGATAGTCTATGTGATCTCGGTGTTTTATATCGAAACAATGTTGTTTTAGATTTCTATTTTATGATGTAACGTAAACCTTATGAATGTCTCTAGTACTTCCAAGGCTACTGAACTAATCAGTCTTTCGAGACTTGATCTTTTGTGATCATTCAAATGATACATAATAATGCACCGACTCGGGGTAACTAGGGTCGGTACATTACAGTTGGTATTAGAGGATGTTTAGTACAAACCTTGGAAACTATATTAAGATAATATTTTATTAGATGACATATTCATAAGATAGACATTGAGGATTAATATAGAAGAACTTCCTAAAATTTTGTTAATATAGAGATTATGTGGGTCATCCAAGAAATACATCCATGTCTGGATATGAGTAGGTAGAGGCAGCTCTGGAACAGATGTACCTATGGGTAAAACCCTAAAACATCACTTTGAGCTAGACTCAAATGGGAACGGGTGCACGACAATGGGCCTTGCTGCAATCTTGGTTTCGACACTCCAGGGGGATATGCTTAGGATAATTTACATTTTCATTAAAAACCAATTTAATGGATTATAATATAATATGATAATAAATGATCTTGGTTAATCCTAAGGTGTTTAAAATTGAAAATAGTGTGTCATGATATTCTTTAAATGATTTTATGACTACTGTTACTCACACATTATTTCTGGTTTCAGTAAATGGATGGATTCCACGAAAGTCATAGGAACTTTGAGCATGATGTACAAGGTTGGAACAGTGGTGGAAATGAGTATCATAATGGAATGTTGATAGGCATAAAAAATATCATGTTCATACAAAATCAGTTTTCCAAATTTATTATCAAAAACATATATATTAACCAACTCCCAGACTCAACAAAGAGGAGAAAGGTGATGAATGTCAAGATCTCCAGTAGTGGAGATCATGGAGAAAATAATCCTCAATTTCCATCATATAGGAAATGTGGAAAGAGACACTCAAAAAAGTCTGTCAATGGAACTAAGAAATGCATTACCTGTGCGAAATAAGGACATAAAGTAAAGAATTGCCGAGGTAAAATGAAGAGTATTATGCAAAAAAATAAAAATGGACCTAAGAATCCATTTACAGTCATTTGGCGTAACTGTAGGAGACTAGGCCATTACCCGAGTGAATGCCCTATTCTCTAAGATATTTTCTTGGTCAAAGCAGAAGCTATGTGTAAATAAAAGGTTGGAGAAATGTTTTAAAGTATTAGTGATCCTTGTTGATAGGATTACTTTGAAATAACTTTACATTGTATTTTGAACCCTGCGGTTTGTCATGTGAAAATGATCTTTGAGGATGAATTATATTTTCTCTTGGGGATATAGTTATAAATAAACATTTGGTTATATATGATCATTGGGTTTACGGAAATTATAGGTTATTATAATTTGGAATAAAAATGCTAGGTATGAGATAAAATTTGAGGTTAAATTATGTTATGGTTCTTTTAAGAAATTTATCTCATTTTGGTAATGTTATAAAATATAGTTTTTTGAAAAGGACAACACGTAGACCATGTGACAAACTGTTGTGTCATACAAATCTGTTGGATTTGACCCCAAAACCATAGTGCAACTGGGATTTATCACCTAGCAATGGACTTCGTGAAGTCCATGGTTAGTGTGACTAATTATTTTTAGTTAAATGATATTATTGATCAATAATATGTTGAATTGGGATATTATGTCTTATCAAATGAATACCCTTAGTATTGGAAAATGATTTGGTGATTAAGTGATAAATGTTATTTTGGAAGACGTTCTCTTTGTTTAGAACACTATATGCACAAGGAAAACAGAATACTATGGGATTTCATTTGAGGAGTAAAGGTGGATTTTTATATATATTTTTATTGTGGATTTATAGTGATTTGTGTTATTTATATAAATGATTAACCTATAATAGAGAATATATGAATAGGTTATTTACATTTAAGTATGTGAATTTAAGAGAACATGATTCTATTTGGAGATTCAATTTAACATGGAAGAATACATAACCAAATTCGTCTATGTTTTGGGATTCAATATTAGTTTGGATTATATTGAAGGATTTTAAGGACAATTGTTTACTGAATGGTTTTTATTTAGCATTGGGGTATTGTTGGTTTAATTTTAGAAATTAAGATGAATGTTTCTTTCTCTAAAGGAATATCCTTTTGGGGGATCATCAAATCTTTTACTAACCATTTTGGATTGATTAATCTCCAACAACAAGGTAAATATATAGTTTATCTTTTGTGGATCATGTGATTCTCTATATGTCTATTCTAGCTCTTCTGGTATGACCATGTCTTCATGAATACTCATTGTTTAAAAAAATGAGTTAGTGGTAGATATTTATTAAAGATTGAAACTCTACTTAAAATTTAAGTATATCTCTTTATGCTCGTAGTCAATCTTAAAAATGAATTCCTTATCTTCATGAAATGTAACATAAAACATTAAAGAATGTTATATGTTTACTTTTCCTACTGGGAAACTAATGTTTGTTTTTCCCATCATATGTTCGTGTTTTTATTGTTGTTATCTTCCTCCTGATCATCTTTTCTATCCCTCTCCATCAGAAGTTGACACTTATATTGTCTTCCATAACCCAGTTTTCCTACATGGAATCCTAGTTTGGGTTATCTTGTGTGACCTTTGTACTTCTCTTTCTTTCTTTTAAAGAGATAGATTTATTGACTCTATTTCTGATGTGGGACATTCCATTATATTCCCAACACCAATTTTAAAAATTGAGGGGACACAATTTCCAAAAGGGGTAAAATGTAACACCCCAAGCTTCCTTGGTATGTTTACCTTTGAATAATGTAATAGCTTGCATTGTATGCATCTTCGAGATTCTAACACACTACGACCAATCAAACTCGCCATTATGAATAGTAATACCAACTTGTTGAAATTTTATAAAATTTATCTTTAAAAATGTACTTCATTTTTGAATTCGGAATATCGAAATTATCTTAGGGTGAATTTTTTGTATATTTATAAAACTTTCAATTTTTTATGAATAGTGAAAAATACTAAGTTATAGTTACAAACCGAATTTTTATTTAAATAATTAATTATTTTAATTAAATATATTTCAGTTCAAAATAGATACATAATACCTATATATGTTCAATTTAACACATTGGAAACATTTTGTAATAATATAATATATATTATTTTTATTGAACTTTTTATAGTCTTTTACCCACCTCCTAGGAGCATTTGCAAATTAACATAAAACATAATTTTACCGCTTCTATGAGTTGAATTTTGAAAATCTAAGATACAAAGTTAATATCAAGGAGTAAAATGTGGTTCAATAAGACAAAAGTAACATTTGGTTAATAGTAACTCCTTCCTTTTATTTACCACGTTTAAAATTAAATAAGCCAATTATAGGAAAAAATGATATTATTATTACCTTAAAACATGTCCTAGATCTGTTGGATAATTATAACTTGAAAAGAAACAACCTTAAGAATAAAATGTGAACCTCTTTGGTCCAATTGGATTAGATTAGGACATTTATTATTATTTAATTCAAATAAGAGTTAAAAGAGTTAAATATCATAGTTTAATAACTAAATCATTTTTAATATAGGGATAAAGAGAATATAAATTAGACTATAAATATTAATTATAAATATAAAAATATTTCCTAAATAATGGTATTTTTTTTATTTTTTAGACATTAGATTATTTAATTTATTTATGACACAATGATGATGCCGTAATTACCTAATTAATGAAATATTAAAATAATTTTTTTTATAAATATCCAAATAAATTTAATTCGGGAATTTTTATTAATTATAATAATTTTATAGGTTAATATGACATATTAGGTATGGTTAGATAAATTTTGTTTGAAGTAATACTGCTGTTATAAATTTATCAAAAACAAAATACCAAATAGTGTCAAAATTGACATAAAAGTGTTTTTAATACAAATATTAAATTTTTAATTGACATTATATCCCTAAAAATATAAGGTTTGGAGAAAAAACTTATATAATGATAGGTGTATCATTAATTAACAACTTATTGTTTGAATGGAAGTATATAGTATATTTACTAACCATATAATATAAAAATATAAAGAGACATGGTAAATGTCAAAATATTTAACTAAAAGTTAAATCTAAAAGACAAAGTAAATATAGTGACCCAAACCTGTCTAAAACATATTGGTTGAGTGGGTTCTGACCCATA
This sequence comes from Viscum album, assembly GCA_963277665.1. NCBI lineage: Eukaryota > Viridiplantae > Streptophyta > Magnoliopsida > Santalales > Viscaceae > Viscum > Viscum album. Next base: position 523,537,675 of record OY728141.1, read on the forward strand.
ACCACCATATACTTTAAATAATCCATTTTGAAGCCATTCGAACCCGAAATTGATTTAATTATAAAATAATATTTCTAGTTTTTTATAAGGTTCCCCTCACCCATCATATAAAAGGGAACTCCCCCTTCCCTCATATTCAAACCTTCAACACCTTTTGGATCATACAACCTCTACCCAAATACCCTATAAAATTTCTTACCTTTATCTTAGAGGCACTACTTTAGTCAAAAATCCATCCTAAGGAGCCCTTTGATCAAATCAAAAGGATGAACCCGAATAAGAGTTAAATATCTCATCACCTCTTTCAAGTTCATTTCTTCTTCCACTTCTTCTTTCATTATTTTCCATTCTAAAATAATAACTCCAGTATATTCTATATACTGTGGTGTTATTATGAATATGTTTCATCCATATTCATTATTATATTCATCCTTTGAATGACTTGTCACCATAAATGTTTACGTACGACTTATCGTCTCCACGTCGTGGGGTAATTGTTATTTAATACATTATTATTTTTATGGGAATAATAATGATGTCTAATTAATGTAAATAAAAAATATAAATGATAATAATTCATAATATATGATATACCATTCAATTATATATTATTTTAATATCAAAAGAATGATATTTTCGATCGTGTGTATGCACGGATTACCGTCTGCACGAACGTGATGAGATTCATTCTCCATCATATCCATTCAAGACATCATTTCATTTGATGATAAAATATAATGTTTAGAGACATGATATAATTCTGGATAATAGTATGATACATCCCATCCATAAAAAATATGACTCACATAACAAATAATATAAAGTAAAACGAATCCATTAACATCTGAAACGACGATAATACAAAGATATTATTAAAAATGAAATGTTAAAAGATCATATATGATATCATATTAATGTATGTGATTCATTTATAATTTAATAAAAATTATTTCACCATTATACAAGATTTTAACACACCCTATATCAAGGAAGAAGTACAATGTAAAGGGTTTCTTATCTCACTTTTAATTTCGTGATATTTTCATTGTTTGCCACTTAATTATTGTATGTGGTGTATTGAGTATTGACATTTCATATATATTATCATGAATTTGTTTATATTCATGGTATTCTATGATTCATTTGGTGAGTATTAAATTTTTTTCAAACTACTCGATTGATTAAAATGATGTATGGGTTTATTTCACAATCTCTTCATTATCCGAGGTTGTTTATACGTAATTATCTACTGGGACCTCTTTATCATCCACAACCATGATTCTTAAAAATGTATTTCAAAACAGTCTTACTATTTTATAGAATATGGGTTAAAGTCATTTATACCCTTTTATGACTTTTTATAATATTTTTATAAAGGAATATTTCCATCGTTTCCATACAAGGTCCTTTTATACTTTTTGACAAAATTAAGGTAAGAATGTCATTTTTAACTTATACGGTGGGTGCAACTATTTTATGCTATTATAAAATCATTGAAGCTTCCATTACAATATTATAAGAATATTTTCAGAGTAAATTTTTATTTTATAATTATGTTACTTTTTAATGATTTCAAATAAATAGATATTTCTCTCAAATAGTTTTGATTTTATCAATGTCAACATCCTTTGATCGATTTTAAGCTTATATGAAGTTGATTTATTATGATACAAAACTTCCCTATTGTATTGAAGGTTTTGTGATATGTTTGAATGTGGATGTGTAATTTTTATAACATTCATGGTTTATGGATAAATATTGACATTTCATATTCAAGTATTAATATGAATGTTTATATTATGTTTAAACATGTTAATATGAGAAATGCATTGGACTTAGTATGTGACTAGTGGAGCCCGTTATCGATCCTTCATAGATTGGTAGGTCTAATGAGAAAAACTAGTTTCTTGGAACATGGCCTTGACAAATTTGTTTTCTCTTGGCATTATTCCTTGACTATGTTGTTATGAAAGTCTGGAATTATGCATTTCATCATTATAAAAGAGGCTATTGATATTTCATTTAATTATTAGACTAGTAGAATATCCATTTGAATAAGTAAATGACATTAATTAGTTTTAAATTTGCATATAATGATGATGTATATGTTTAAAAGGCTTTTTTATTATTCTTATACACTACCTTAAATGGTTATGATTATTTGTGAATGTTTCTGCTATAATGTTATCCTTACTGAGCATCTGAAATCACCTCTTTCGATGTTTTATTTTTTACCGGATGGAAAGAAGTTTACTATGACTGAATTGCAAGGATAGTCTCTAGGATATTAGTGTTTTATATGGAAAAATTTTTGTTTTAGTTTTCTATTTTATGATTTAATGTAATCTGTATGAATGTATCTAGTACTTCCAATGCTACTAAACTAATCGGTCTTTCGAGATTTGATCTTTTTTATCATGACAATGATACGTAATAATACACCCACTCTGGGTAAGTAGGTCTGGGATTTTACAGTTGGTATTCGAGGATGTTTATTACAAACCTTGGTAACTAGATTTAGATAATCTCTGATTAGAGTACATAGCCGTAATAAAGACATTGATAATTAGTATAGAATAAATTCATAAAATTTTGGTATTGTAGAGATTTTGTGAGTTTTCCAAGCAATACATCCCTGTCTGGATATGAGCAGGTAGAGGTGGATTTGGCATAGATGTATCTAGAGTTAAAACCGGAAAACAACACATTGAGCTAGACACGAATGAGAACTGGTGCACGTCAATGGGTCTAGATGCACTCTTGGTTACGACACTCCTGGGGGATATGCATAGGATAATTTACTTTTTTACAAACCAATTTGAAGGATTTTAATATAAGATGAGAATAAATTTCCTTGGTTAATCATATGGGGTTTCAAATTGAAAATATAGTGTCATTATATTCCTTTATTGATTTTATGACTACGGATAATCACACAATGCTTTCAGGTTTTAGTCAATGGCTGGATTTCAAGGAAGTCATAGTAACTTTGAGCATGATGTACAAGGAAAGAATGGTAGTGGAAATGAGAAACAAAATGGAGTGTTGATTTTCATAAAATATCTTGTGTTCATGCCAAATTAGTTTTCCATAAATATGATCAACAACATATATATTAGCCAACTCCCGAACGCAACAAAGTAGGGAAAGGTGATGAATGAAAAGAGCTCCAGCAGTATAGACCATGTATAAATGAATCCTAAATTTCCATCATATAGGAAATCAAGAAGGAGACACTAAGGAAAGTGTATCAATAGAACAAAGAAATGATTTATGTGTGAGAAATAAGGACATAAAGTAATGAATTGCTGAGGAAAAATTAAGAGTAGTATGAAAGAAAATAAAAATGGTCCCAAGAATTTATTTAAAGTCATTTGTTGTAAATGTAGGCGACCTGGCCATTGCCTGAGTGAATTCCCTATTCTATAGGACATTTTCACAGTAAAAGAAAAATCTATGTGGAAATAAATGGTTGAATAAATGTTTAAAAGTATTAGTTCTCCTTATTGATTTGATTATATTGGAATAATTTTCTCTTGTATTTGTAACCCTACTTTTTGTCATGTGAAATTGATATTTGAGAACGAATTATATTTTATATTTTTGATATAGTTATAAATAGTTATTTGGTTTTATATGATAATTTGGATTGAGGAGATTACAAGTTAGTATATTTTGGGATGAAAATGAAATGTATGAGATAACATTATTGGTTTAATTATTTTATGGTTATTTTGAGAAATTTAAATAATTTTGGAAATGTTATAAAATATAGTTTTTGAAAAAGGACAACATGCAGACCGTGTGACAACCCGTCGCATCAGACAAAGCTATTGGAATCTAACCCACAACCAGAGTGCGATTTTGATTTATCTCCTACCAGTGGACAACATGAAGTCCTGGTTAGTGTGGCTAATTTTTTTTAGTTAAATAATTTGATTGTTCAATAATAGGTTGAATTGGGATATTATGTCATATCAAATAAATAACCTTAGTATAGGAAAATGATTTGGTGATTAAGTGATAAATGTTATTTTGGAAGACGTTATCTTTGCTGGGAACACTATATGCCCATGGAAAGTAGAATACTGTGGGATTTCATTTGAGGAGTAATGGGGTATTTTTATCTATGTTTTTATTGTGGATTTATATTGATTTGGGTTATTTATGGAAATGATTAACCTATAATAGAGAATATGTGATTAGGTTAAATACATTTAAGTATGAGACTTTAAGAGTAGTTGATCTTATTTATAGATACAATTTTACGTGGAAGACCACATAACCAAATTCTTCTATGTTTTGGGCTTCAATATTAGTTTGGATTATATTGAAGTATTTTAAATACAATTGTTTTTTGAAAGGTATTTATTTAACTTTGGGGTATTCTTGGTTTACTTTTAGAAATTAAGATTAGTTTTTCTTTCGCTAAAGGAATATCCTTTTGGGGGATTATCAGATCTTGTAATAACCGTTTTGGTTTTGATTAATCTCTAAGGACATGGTAAATAGATAGTTTTTCCTTTGTGGATCATGTGATTCTCTAGAATTTTATTTTAGCTCATCTGGTGTGACCAAGTTTTCATGAATACTCATCATTTAAAAAAATGAGTTAGTGGTAGAAATTTATTAATGATTGAAACTCAACTAAATAAGTAAGTATATATCTTTATGTTCTTAGTCAATGTCAAAAATAAATTCCTCATCTTTATGAAATGTAACATAAAACAAAAAAAATTGCCTGTTTAGTTTTCCTATTAGGAAACTAATGACCGTTTGTCCCGTCACAAGTTTTTTGTTTTATTTTTGTTAACATTACCCTAATCATGTTTTCTATCACTCTCCATCATAACTTGACACTTAGTTTAACTTCCATATCCATGTTTTCCTATATGGAATCCTAGTATGGGTTTTACTAGGTGACATTTGTACTTCACTTTCTTTCATTTAAAGTGATAGTTTTATTGACTCTTTTTTCGATGTGGGAGATTCCATTATATTCCCACGTCCAATATTAAAAATTGTGAGGATTCAATTTATAAAATGTGTGATGAATGTAACACCCAAAGCTTCCAAAGTGATATCCCTTTGAATAATGAAATAGATTGCATTATACGCAACATCAAGATTCTAACACACCGCGACCAATCAAACTAGCCGTTATGAATAGTAATAATCACTTTCAAAAATTATATAAATTTTATCTTTACGAATGTACTTCATATTTGGATTGAAAATATCAAAAATAGATTAGGGTGTTTATTTTTATTTTTATGAAAACATTCGATTTTTAATTAATAGTGAAAAACACTGAGTTATAGTTTAAAGCCGAATTTTTATTTAAATAATTAATTATTTTATTAAAATTAATTTTAGGTCAAAATAGATACATAATACCTATATATGTTCTATGTAATTTATTGGAGTCATTTTTGAATAATATAATATATATAAATCTTTATTGAACTTTTTTCCGTCTTTTACCCACCTTCTAGGAGCATTTGAAAATTTACATAAAACATAATTTCACCACTTCTATGAGTTTAATTTCATAAATCTGAGAGATACAGTTAATATCAAGGAGTAAAATGTGTTTAAATAAGATAAAACTAATTTTTGGTGAGTTATAACTTTTTACATTTATTTTCCACAGTTAAAAGAAAATAGGGTAATTTAAGGTAAAAATGATATTATTATTACACTAAAATATTTTATAATTATATTAGATAAGTATAATTTGACCAAAAAAACCTTATTATTATAATATGAACCTCTTTGGTCAACTTTTATTAGATTAGGACATTTATTATTATTTATTACAAAGAAGAGTTAAAAGAGTTAAAAATCAAAGTTTAAAATCAAAAACAGTTTTAATATATGGTTAAACATAAGATAAATTCGACTATAAATATTCATTATAAATATAAAAATATTTCCTATGTAATGGAATTTTATTTATATTTTGAAGACATTAAATAATTTAATTTATTTATGACACAATGATGATGCAGTAATTATCTAAAAAATGAAATATTAAAATAATTGATATTATAAATATCCAAATAAAATTGGTTTCATGATTTTTATGATTTAAACTAATTTTTATGGTTAATATAAAATATTAGGGTTAGTTAAATGAATTTTTTTTGATGTTATAACGTTGTTATAAATTTTGAAAAAACAAAATACCAAATAGTGTCAAAATTGACATAAAAGAGTTTTTAATGAAAATACTATATTATTAATTGACATTCTGTAGCTAAAAATAAATGGTTCGGCCAAAAGAATTATTAATTATAGGAGTATCATTAATGAACCACTTGGTGTTCGATTAGAATTATAAAGTATATTTATTAACCATATGATATTAAATATAAAGAGTCATGGTAAATGTAAAAATATTTAACTAAGAGTTAAATCTAAAAGATAAAGTAATTATAGTGACCCAAACATGTCTAAAACCTATTGGATGAGTGGTTTTCAACCCATACCCACCATATACTTTTCATATTCTATTTTGAGGATATTAGAAACCAAAATTTCTTTTATCATAAAATAATATTTCTTGTAATTCCTATGGTTCCCCTCACCCCTCTTATAAAAGGGCACTTCCCTTCCCTAAAATACACATCTTAGAAGCCTTTTGGCTCAGCCAAACTCTGCCAAAATACCCTCTAAATTATCCTACCTTCATCCTAGAGGCCCTCCTTTAGTCATAAAGCCAACCCAATTTTCCCTTTTGATCAAATCAAAAGGAAGAACCCGAAGAAGAGGTAAATATATCATCACCTCTTTCATGTTCCTTTCTTCTTACACTTCATCATTCCTTGTTCTTTCCATTATAAAATAATAATTCAATTATATTCTATATAATATTATTTTATTATGATTATGGTACATCCATATTAATTATTTTGTCCATCCTTTGAATGACATGTCACCATACAAGCGTACGTACGGCTTGCCGTCTCCACTTTGTGGTGTAATTGTTATTCAATACATTTTTATTCGGATGGGTATAATAATTATGTGTAATTGATTTAAATAATAAATATAACATGATATTGATTCTTCATATATTATATACCATCCAATTATATATTATTTTAATATCAACAGAATGATATTGTTGCTCGTGCGTACGTACGGATTACCATCTCCACGAACGCCATGAGATTCATTGTCCATTGTATCAATTCAAGAAAAAATTTCATTTGATGATTAAAAATAATATATAGAGACATGATATAATTCTGTATATGAGTAAGATACATCCCATCCATAAAAAATATGACTCACAAAAAAAAGAATATAATGGAAAACGAATCCGTTAACACCAGAAAGGATGATAATACATAAATATTATTAAAAAAGCAATGTTAACAGGTCATATATGATATCATTTCATGTATATGATTCTTTTTTAATATAATAAAAATTGTTTCACTATTATAAATTTGGTTATACTACCATTTATCATGGAAAAAGTACAAAGTAATGTGTTTCTTATCTCATATTTAATTCCGTGAGATTTCTATTATTCGCCACTAATTTACTGCATGTGGTGTATTGAGTACTACCATTTGATATATATTATCAAGAATCTAATTATATTCATAGTATTCTATGATTAATTTTGTGATTATTAACTTTTTTTCATATGAATTGATTGATTACAATGATGAATGGGTTTATTTCACAATCTCATCGTTATCTGAGATTGTATATACGAAATTATCTATTGGGACATCCTTATCATCCACATCCATGATTCTTAAAAATGTATTTCAAAACATTCATACTATTTTATAGAATATGTATTAATGTCATTTATACCATTTTTTTACTATTTATAATAAGTTTATAGTGGAATAATTTCATCATTTTCCAAACAAGTTCCTTTTAACAATTTTGAAAAAATTAAGGTAAGAATGTCTTTTTTTATCCTACACTGCGGGTGCAGATATTTTCCACCATTATAAAATCTTCTAATATTCCCATACAAGCATATAAGAATATTTTAAATTTAAATGTTTTATTTTATTATTATCTGACTTTTGATTGATTTAAAAAATAGAGAAATTTCTCTCAAATAGTTTTCATTTCATCTATGTCAACGTCGTTTGTGGTATTTAAAGCTTATTTGAAGATGATTTATTATGATACAAAACATCAATATTGTATTGATGGTTTTGTCATATGTTTGACTATGGATGTGTTATTTTTATACCATTCATGGTTTATGTATAATGTATTGACCTTTCGTATTCTAGTTTTAATACGAATGATTATGTTATGTTTAAAACTGTTCACATGAGTAATGCATTGGACTTACTATGTGGTGGGTGGAGCCTGCTATAGCCCCACGATGAATCAGTAGGTCTCATCATAAAAACTAGTGTCTTGTCACACGGCCTTGAAAAAATCTTATTTAAAGACTTGGCACATGGCCTTGACTATGTGGTTATGAATTTCTGGCATTATTCATTCTATCATTATGAATTTGGCTATTGATATTGCATGTGATTATTTTACTACTAGAATATCAATGTGAATAATTAAATGGAATTATTTGTTTTTGTATTATCCATATCATGCTAATGTACCAGTTTAAAAGGATTTTGTTTTACTCTTATACCCTGCCTTAAATGATTATGCTTATTTATGAATGTTTCCACTATAATTCTATCTTTACTGAGCATCTGAGCTCCCCACTTTCTGTGTTTTATTTTTCGCAGGATGGAAAGAACTATATTACGACTGACCTACAGGGATAGTCTATGGGATCTCAGTGATTTCTATGGAAAAATGATGTTGTAGTTTTACATTTTATGATGTAATGTAAACCTTATGAATGTATCTAGTACTTCCAAGGATACTAAATTAATAGGTCATTAGAGACTTGATCGTCGGTGATCGTTCAAATGATACGTAATAATGCACCGACTCTATGTAACTTGGGCTGGGGAGTTACACTCCCCTGTCAAAGGTTTCATGTGGTATGGATAAGGGTTAGTGGTATCCCCCATCATTAACGGGATGGATAAGGGTTAGGGATCTCCCTCATCAAATTTTTCACAAATGAAGTCCTAGATAAAGGATGACCCACCACTCGCGAGTATAGGGTGATCCAGATTAAATGTAGGGTTGGTTGTATGGATGTATGAAATGAATTGGGTATGTTAGTGGAATATTGATAAATGGTTTTAAATCTTGTTTAGTTATTTTTGTAGAAAAATAACTTGTTCAATTTTTTTCAATTACTCTTGTATTATTTTGGTTATAAATGGTTATGGAAACATGTATATTTATGGTTATAAATTTTTTTGGTAAAATTTTCTATATAAACTGTCTTATATAAATGTGATGAAATTTTCTATCCTAGTGGTGTGAGTATAGAAGTCATTGGGGAAAACCTACTGAGTTTTATACTCACCCCTGCTTTGGCACTTTGGTGCTTTTTCAGATGCTTTATTTTCTGACATGGGAAAAGGTAATGTTTCACATGTATTTAGCACTATGTTGTGACATTTGGGTTGTTCTATGATCGTGGATCTTGGAGATTTTGGTGCATGGTGTCTTTTTGTGTTTGGATAGTCTTGTATAGTTTATCTGCCGTGTACATTGATATTTGTTTTTTTCTTCCGCAGTTTCATACTTTGATATGGTATTAAGTTTCCTAAAGATGTTGGGTTGTATTTCATTGGTTCATACATCATATGGTGAATTTTTTGTTATGGTTGGTTGGTTTATTAGTTTATTTCATAAAGGGTAAATCATCCCCCACTTTTATTTGAAACCCTTCGATATTTATTTACATCCTTTGGCATCTTGGGGATGTTTCTTATGTCCTAGAAAAGACTCGTTGTACTCCCAAGCCAATGAGAATTGGCGGGTCATTAGATTATTGATTCATGATATCTTCTACAGTACGTAATCCTCACGGAGAATTTTTTGTCACGGATACATTTTTTCCTTTCTGATGAATATATGATGTGAACTAAGATTGATATTAAAGGTTATTGAAGAGGGAAAATGATATTCAAGAAAACAATTATTTGGTAATTAGTGCTGCCAAATGTTATTTAGGAATCATGTATGTATGTATTTTTATAAGACTAATAAATGTATTTAGACATTTTAAATGAGATCATTTACATATTCTTCCAATGTAAAAATGTATACTCCAACTCAGGGTAACTAGAGTGGGGATCATTATAGGGTTGTTAAAGAAAGATACAAGGCATCAAATATTTATAAGACTAGTATAAATATTACTTGTATTGTGGATATATTCATTCCATTTATTGTATTCAGAATTGAACCATATGGTTCCACTTGAATTTTAGAATGATGTAATTTTTCATAAAAACACTGAAATTTATACAATAATTAAACTCCCTTTTGTTTTTAAAATGTAACCTAACATCCACGAGTTTCACACACTTTTATAACTATTTCTTATCCAACACCAATGATAATAAATTCAAAATTCTCTACCATTTTTCTTAGAGGTTGTAGTATCTTCAAATACTAACATATTAATGCTTAAAGTGTATGCCTAGTGAGTTTTTATAATGAATTGTTTTAATACATAACATTGTGTTTATATTTATTTCATATTCAACCACCTAAAATATTCATTGACCATCGTTAAATAATACTCTAGATATATTACATGTAAAAAATATTATTATTATGGTAAAAACCTTTTCTCTTCTAGTTTTTTCTTCCATGTTTTATGAAACTGTTTCTCATGTGTACATGTGGACTACCACCTCCATGAAGCAATGTGATTCATTTTTTAATCCATGGATCATTGAAATATTTATCATAATAGATAAAATGAATATATGTGGTATTTTTGAAATTATTAAAAAAATTAATTTATTTGTTACATAAATTCATTCCCAATAATACATTGGAAAATATTAATTTTGGTTGTGCATGAGTGTGGACTAACACCCCAATAGAAGGATGTGAACCATTTAAAATTTAAGAATTAGACATATTCAGATAAAGATTGAAGTAAATAAATTAAAACCTATATATCTTAATTTTTGTTTTGTAATATTACAATAGTATATATATTGTTTATTCTCCACCTATTTGAAATATTAAAACACCAATCATCTTTATGTATAGACTACCATCTCTTGAAATGTACGTGATTTATTTTTCCTAAAATCCTTACATGGATGGAATTAAAATCTTATTTAATGTATGAATAATATAAAAATAAAATTTATATGAATATTTATTTATTTTATCCATAAAAACTTTTAAAATTTCCAATATAATGATATTGTTTTGATGATATAAACTAACTGTCCTCAAATATTCCAACCTAATCAAAACCATTGTAATAACTAAATAAAATAATATTAAAAATGAAATAAATGGAATATTGATATTGTAATTAACATATATAAAGATATTAATCAAATATTAAACTAATATAATTTTATAACTCTGGATGGTAGACATATGACTGAATAGAGTATGAACTCAATATATGTGAATATCTTTTGAAAATATTATATTAATATTTTCCTTCCTATTATTTTACATGCATTTTTTTATATTTTAAAATGTTTATAAAATGGTATTTTTTAAAATTAAATGGGTGAAAATATTCATGTTGACTCTATATTTATTTATTTAAAATGAATTATAGAAAAATCATTCCATGTATTCTACATGGGTTATTTTCATCTTTTAAAACAAGTGTAAATATAATGTTTTTTAGTGAATAAATTTTGACATCATTTTCTTACAATAATGGAGATTATATGTTATCATGGTTCATGTATAAGTAAACATGTTTTTTTAAAATTTGATCAAATCCTAATATTATAAGATGTTTTTATTTTAAATATCTCTTATGAAAAATAAATTTTTCAATTATGATTATATATAAATGAGATGTGTAATTATAATGAGAACAAATGAGTTTCTAAAGGTTTTTATGATGAAAATGAAAATGAATAAATATTCTTATAAGGATATAGTGATTTATAATTATAGAAGACAATGCGTGCTCCCTATAGTGATAATGATGAAAGATGATCCTGTTATACCTCTATAATGCATTCTATAACAATTTACTCATTGAAGGATAAAATGAATATAACAAACTAAAATATTACCCCAAACAAATTAAGTTGGAATTATTTATCTAGAATCAATCGAGAAATTACAAAATATTTGTAATGATTATGATTTTCCAGGACTCTATATTATTAATTCAAAAATGGGATTTACACAAAATTTATTGTTTAATGTGGTAAGGAATGCTTATTAACATTTTAAGTGATTGTTTTGAAAGGGTTTCATGTGTTCCCACACGCATCTAGATTCCTACATGGTTTTATAATTCATAATATTGTATTACAATTTCTTGAGTAATGGTTGGTTTTATTATATCTAAATGTATCATTAATGTGTTTTGGGTTTTAGTCAGAAAAATGTAATCATTTTCATGGGATACAATATTTTCAATGGATTAATGAGATTCAATAATTTTTTATTAATTATTGATATTTTCGTTCACATCAAATGATTTAATTTTCATTACATTTGTTTAATTTGTATATATGATCTACATATATTAGAAAAATACGCATTGGGGTCATTATGAATAAATGAAAATTATTGATAATTAAATAGGGGTCTAAGCGTAATGATTATTTGGTAGAAAATATGTACTCTTTGTTGAAGTTTCCATAGTGTAATGTAATTCAATAAATAATTATATGCAACTCAAAACCTAAAAAATCAGTTATATACTAAAATTTTAAATCATTACAATTAATCTCATATTATTGGTATGTTAATGTAAAATGTTATTATAAATATAAGGGGGATGAGAACAAGATTTAGTTGTTGGGGTGTGAGAGACCAAAAAAGGGGAGAAGTAGAAGCATTGATCATATATATATATATATATATATATTATGATTATTAAGGGATTATAAACAAAAATTATTTTTTTATTGATCAGTTGTGATTATAGACACATGATATATTTTATTTTTTTAATCGTCAGTTCCACATTTATATTTTATTGTGAAAAGGTATGTTTATTTATCATATTGAATTATATGTTTCCGGGAGGATACTACTGTTCATATGTTTTTTTGCACCCAAAATATATGAGAACTTTTTTTCTTTTCCAACAGGATCTTCTAACTAATTAGGCTACACAAAACTACCTAAATTGAGTTATTGAGTAACAATTGGGAGTTGTTGGTGTTGATATATTGTAACACACTATGTTTTTATAAAAATATATAGAAAAGCATGGAACTTTGTTTTAAGTAGATATTTATAACAATCCATTAAAACATAACATTTCCACTTCTTTGTTTTGAATTTCAAGAAACTATCATGTGCAATTGTGTTCAGTTTGTTATTTGGAGTCTGTTGGAACCAACTTGTTTTTTTGGTGAATAGTAACATACCCTTATGAATAGTAATATGACACTAATGAATAGTAAATTTTATTATTATTTAATTTTATTTAGGATTTAAGATAATAGCATCTAGGTTAATTTTTCATTGTGATATAGACGTAGTTAGAGAATTAGAATTGTTAATTTTCAAATTATGTATGCTTTCATTTAAACGTCAAATAAATAATATTTAGAAAATTATTTTTCAAAAATGGACTTCATTTTTGAATTCTACATGTTGAGAAATGGTTAGGGTAAATTATTGGGATTTTTGAAAAATTCAAGAATTTTTTATGAATAGTAAAATACGATAAAATAAGATAAATGCTAAATACATGATATAATACATCATAGGGGATGGAAGGATGATGTAAGCCCACTTTGATCGAACTCACATTACATTATTACTATTTAGGGTCACATGAATTGAGATTATTCATAGTCTTGAGTAAAATTGTAACACCCCGAGATTTTATGAGATATATTATTTTTAATTTCTTTGATTTCTTCTATTATACACTACACCAAGATTATCTTGTACTATATGAAACACCGTATTAGCTTGAAGTATACACAACATTATTCTTGGATCGGGTTACACACAATTTCATGTTTGTTTTGTGGAAATTATTCTATGCATCATTATGTATAGAATATGTTTAATGTATAAATGAAATAAGTTTTGATTATGTTATTCGCAACACCAAACAGAGTTTTCACTACACGCAGCCCTGACTTGGCTTGCATTACATGCAATCAAGACCTTCCTCGATAGCGTGTATAGTACACAATACAGAGTTTCACTAAACGAGATATTATTATAATATTATTATGAAGTAGCCGTTATGAATAGTAATACCCACATTTTGAAATATTATAAATTTTACCTTTCAAAATGGACTTCATTTTTGGATTTGGAATATCAAAATATTCATACGATGAATTTTTGTTATTTTTCTGAAAACATTCGATTTTTGATGAATACTTAAAACACTGGTAAATATTTAAAAACCTAATTTTTTTTAAATAATTATTTATTTTATTTTAATTTATTTGAGGTCAAAATTGATACATAATACCTATAAATGTTTAATGTAATTCATTGGAGTCATTTTATTATAATTTTAGATATATAAATATTTTATTGAACTCTTTAACCGTCTTTTACCCACCTCTTAGGAGAAATTGAAAATTTACATAAAACATAATTTTACCACTTCTGTGACTGGAATTTTGAAAATCCGAGAAACACGGTTGATATAAAGGACTAAAATGTGGTTCAATAAGATAAAATTATTTGTTGGTGAATAGTAAGTTTTTACTTTTATTTACCACGGTTAAAAGAAAATAGGGTAATTAAAGGTAAAAATGAGATTATTATTACCCTAAAACATGTCCTAATTCTATTGAATAATATTAATTTGACCAAAAACATCCTTAAGAATAAAATATTACCCATTATGTCCACATGGATTAGATTAGGACACTTATTTTTATTTTATTTAAAGATGAGTTAAAATAGTATAAATCGATGTTTAATAAATAAAAAAAATTAATATAAGGGTATCCATAAGATAATTTCGACTATAAATATTAATTAGAAAGATAAAAATATTTACTACATAATGTTATTTTATTTATAGATTTTAGACATTAATTAATTTAATTTATTTATGACAAAATGATGAAGCAGTAAGTAACTTAAAAATGAAATATTAACATAATTGATGTTCAAAATACCCAAATAAATGTAATTTGAGACTTTTTATAAATTCAAATAATTTTTTAGGTTAATATGACATGTTAGTATTGATATAAATAACTTTTTTCGAACCAATGATGCTGTTATGATTTTCAAAAAAATCTTTTACCAAATAGTTTCAAAATTGACATAAAATTGTTTTTAAAACAAATATTATATTATTAATTGTTATTATATTAAAAAAAATCTATGGTTTGGCCACATGAATTAGATAAATATATATATATTAATAATGAAACAAATAGGGTTATTTTTCTTGTTATAGTAGGTTTGTTAACCCTATAGTGTTAGAAAACAAGAAGACAGAGTAAAAGTTAAATTACTTAACTTAGAGTTAAATCTAAATGATAAGGTAAAAATAGTAACCTAAACTTGTCTAAACTATATTGGTTGAGAGGATTTCTAACCATATCCACTTTATATTCTAAATAAATTAATTTGGAGATATTATCAAAAGAATATGACTTTATTATAAAATAATATTTTACATTTTTCCTAAGGTTCCCTCTCCTCCCTTATAAAAGGACACCTCCTCCCTCTTCTCTTTACAATATTTTGAGCATTCAAGCTTTTCCGACACCTGCCCATTTGCTTTATCAACCTCCTTAGAGACATACTAGAGGTCTTTGTCTTCTTAAATGTCAAATTTCCATGCCCTAATAGGAGGTTTCAAAGAGGAGGGTGGAAGAAGAGGTAATATCTGTTACTGATTCTTTCAAATTTATTTCTTATTCTACCTACTCTTCTTTAGTTTTTTCATTATGAAGTAATAAAATTAGTATCAATAATATACTAATATGTTATTATAAATATGAAACAACCCTGTTTGACCTTCTATCCATCCTACGGAAAACAAAACCACCGCTCGTGCGTACGTACGGAATACCATCTGCTTGTCGTGGTGTAGTATGTCTTTCCACCACCACCATACATGGATGGGTATAATGGTGTAAATAATAAATATATATAGTTATTAAAACATCATACTGATTCTGAGATATTATATCATCTACTACAATTCAATTGAATAATTATGGAAACAATATCATCGCTCGTGCGTACGTATGGAATACTGTCTCCACAATGCGATGAGATTCATTCCACATGTTAACCACTCAAGAATGATTATAAAGTATATATAATTAATTATAATGAAATATAAGACAGTATAATGCTACTGGATTTTTGTATATATATATATATGTCATCTAATTACTTCCATTCAAATCAATAAGGAAAAGAAAACAACATTCTTGCGTACGTACAGCCTACCATCTCCATGAACGGTGTATTTAATTTCATTTATATATATATTATATCTATATATATATACTGAATATATATGATATATAAATCATGATTTACATTTTGGAAGTAATTAAATCATGATATAAGTAATAATAATATCAATAACAACATGTCCAAACACGTACGATAAATAGAACGATTCTACCCAAAACGCTTCTTTAACATGGAATTTACAAAAGAACAGGTAATATAAAGTCATTAGTGAACCATATATGATATCATAACAATGATTATGATTTTCTAATAATCCAATGACTTTATTTAAATCATTATACAAGAGTTTTGGATACATACGAAGCATATCGGACCTAAGGTAAAGGATAATTATTCCAATATCGCTCTTATCCGATATTGTTTATTCATATGTATTTACTGGGGTAATTGTTATCATCCATTTCCAAGATTTCTGAAAGTGTTTTTATGTATTTTTAATGTCCATTTTACATATTTTTTACTTTTACCACATGTTATGAAAGGAATATTTCTTTTCATTACCATACAAGGAACTTTTTGACTTATCCGACAAAAGTACGAGGAGAATGTTTTTTTAACTTATATGGAATGAACGGATTTTTAAGGTTTCATAACACATTATTTTCATGAATCTTACTCTACAATATTTCATGACTATTTTCAACAAAAATACATTCTTTAAAAATTTCATGGAATATTTTGAAAAGAAAATGATTTTGAATAAGAAAAGATATTTTCCTCAAGAATTTATTTCAAGTGTTTTATCAAGACCAATTTCCATATAAGATGTAATTTTTTCATATGTGTATTTTTCAAGTATAATGTCTCCATGATTTATATGGTTTCACTTCTATTTTGATGAAATGATATCCATTTGTTTTATATAGAATATGTTATGATGGGATGATGTTTATGAAACCCATTTTATTCTTTGGGTTATGATGAATGATTTATGTTTATGTTATGGCACAAGTAAGAATGATTTAATTTTGAGATGGGTGGGACCTATATCTCCCTCCAATGCATTGGGTAAAGATTTATATCTCATGATATAGACATGGGTGGTACGGTATATTAATCTGGATCAGTGTTACATGACTGGAACGAGGAGTGAACTCGATTTTGAAAGGGACTTTTTTCCACTAAGATGGTCTTTACAGCAATGCCTTGGCCACTATGTAAATAATATCATGTGCTTAATGGTTTTTCACAATTACATGTTTATTACCTTTCTATTTTATCATGATTGATGATCCATTATGATCTATGCCTTATGTACTACCATGTTTTATGTCATTGATCAAGATTTTGATGTTTAAATATTATGTTCATGTTTTGAAGTCCAAATGTATATGGTTTGTTTTATTTTCTCCATGCTTACCCTTACTGATAATTTGAGCTTTCCCTTTATATGTTTTTTTTCCACAGGATATAAAGAATGGTTTTAGGTAAGAAAAAAAAGGAAGATCTTTATGGGAGAATTTTATGATCTTTCACCATGATTAGAAGATTATATTCTGAGTTTCCAAAGACACTAAACTATTACAATCATTTGGTTTTTGTTTTTTTATGTATTAGATATTCCGAAAAAGTAATTTAATGTCAATGTATGTCAGTCTTTGGGTCTCTAATGTTGCTATCAGAGGGAAGGTTTAGTTTACCTTTGGAAACTAGGATCCGAAAACTTTAGTGAGATCCCTAGAGATATTTTTATGGTATTACTAGGGATGTCACAAAGGTTTAGTATAACTATAGGTTACAGTCCTAAAATTATGTTGACATCATGAATAACCTAGGGTAAACCTAGGGTGTCATGGATTAAAGAATGAGTGATAAGTTATACATCCCATTCGTGAATTTTTTATGATAATGTGGTTCCTTGTTATTTTAACTATTTCTTACACCATATTTTTTTGTCAATGGAGGGAACCATAAGGAATTGGGTCAACATTGAATCCAATTGACAAATTGGTGACTATGAGCAACGAAATTGAATTATTCCTAGAAAGAAATATTTTGGGATTATTCTGAATAAGTCATTGCGATATATGACTAACAAGGTAAACTTTAGTGGTATTCCTAATTCATCAAATAAGTGGAAGATGGCCTTTTATGCATATTCACATGGTGAGGAGCATAGAGAAAAGAAGATTGATATTCTTAATGAAGGGAAGAAGAACCTTGATGAATACATCAAATGGAGGGGAAGATGTTATCTGTGTGGAGAGAAGGTTCATAGAGTGACAGACTATTATAGAGTTCAATGTCTTACCTATGTAGAACATGGGAATTGCCCAACTCAATGCCCTGACCTAAGAGGTTACTTCTAAATCGAGGAAGGACTTATTCCATGACAATAATTGAAGATAATGTATTAAAGTGTTTATGTATTGGTATTAAAGAATAATGTTGTTGAGGTATTTTAATGGTATATTGGAATATCTATGTATTGGTCAATTGTGTTTCTAAATATTTATATGGTACCAGTAACCATAAAAAGTGATTGAAATATTTTTGGAAAGAAGATGATATGGACATAATGAAGGGACAATGAAAAAATGAAATGAGCTCATGACTGATATAAGGCAAAACTTATATCATGGTTTGAGTATATATAAATTTTGGGATTTTGGTATGTAGAAAGTGTTAAATTTTGACATCATTCATGTTTTCACTAAGGTTCAATTGATATTATTTTTTTAAGAGAATGCATGATTAAGGTATTCACATGTTATATTGGGGATAAATGATGGTATTAACATGCTCGAGAGATGGAATTTCTAGTAATTGTTTTGTTATACTATGAGATTGGATATAATTATTTTGTATACGTCTAAAGATTGAAATGGATTATGTTGGAAATCATATAGTATTGTTTATGGATAGAATTTTTTTTGATATTATTTCTATAATGTTAGAATAGTGTAGTTTTAGAAAAAGGAAAATCCATAGGATGAGCGACAACCCGTCACGTCGGACAAGTATGTGGGAATCGAACCCTCAACTAAAGTGCAATATGCCTTTATCGAATACCACTAGCCTACAGGAAGTCACTGGTTAGTGTAAATTAGTTTTAATTTATTAAGTGGCATGATATATTAAGGATAAGACCATTTTAGGAACCATATACGAATAATTTCAATATAGATGGACTTATGTACATTTAATAAATTTTGCTAACATTATGATTGAGATAGATGGAATGACCAATAATTCTGTCACATTATCTGCTAACACTTCATGGAAGATAAATTCAACTTCATTTCATTAAGAGATGAAGTGGAAATTGTTCAGGGAACAAACAACAGTGATATTGTACCAAAATCAAGAAAGTATTTCTTCTAATTCAAAATTTTCCACTTTAGGGAAATGATATTGAAAACCAAAAATACTGTCCCATTGCTCTTATATCTGATGAATCAGATGGTACCATAGATCATCACAAATTTATGTCTTTTTGATTGTTGGATTTTTCATAGCCATGTTCTCTACCACTCTCCATCAGAACATGATGGTCAGATTTCTCTTCTAAATAAATATTTTCACCTATGTTATCCTATGTGGAAACCGAGTGATTTGATAATTTGGTTAACCATTACATTTCATAATTTAGTTATTTTTAAGTTATGTTACGGTGTTCCTTTTTACGATGTGGGTTTCTATAAAAGAATATTTCAAGTAGTAAACCATTCATAACCACGACGAATTTCGAGGGCAAAATTCATTTTAAGGGGGGTAGAATGTAACACCCCGAGATTTTATGAGATATATTATTTTTAATTTTGTTTATGTATTCTATTATACACTACACCAAGATTATCTTGTTCTATATGCAACACCTTTTTCGCTTGCACTATATGCAACACTATTATTGGCTCGTGTTACACACAATTTCAAGTTCATTTTGTGGAAATTATTCTACGTAACATTATGTATAGATTTTGTGTAATTTATAAATGAAATAATTTTTAATTATGTTATATGAAACACCAAATAGAGATTTCATTACATGAAGCCCTGACTTGGATTGCATTACATGCAATAAAGACCTTCCTCGATAGCGTGTGTTGTAGGAAATACCGAGTTTTACAAAATGAGATATTATTATAATATTATTATAAACAAGCCGTTATGAATAGTAATACCCACTTTTTGAAATTTTATAAATTTTATCTTTCATAATGTACTTCATTTTTGGATTCAGAATATCAAAATTATCCTAAGTTGAATTTTGGGTATTTTTTTCGAAAACTTTCAATTTTTGATGAATAGTGAAAACACTACATAACTATTTAAAAACGGAATATTTATTTAAATAATTATTTATTTTATTTAAACTTATTTTAGGTCTTACATGATACATAATACCTATATAAGTTCAATTTAATTCATTGGAGTCGTTTTATAATAATTTAAGATATATAAAAAATTTATTTAACTTTTCACACTCTTTTACCCACCTTCTAGGAGAACTTGAAAATTTACATAAAACATAATTTAACCGCTTCTGTGAGTGGAATTTTGAGAATATGAGAGGAACGGTTAATATCAAGGAGTAAAATTTTGTTCAATAAGATAATACTAATTTAATTTGAATAGTAACTTTTTACTTGTATTTACAACGGTTAAAAGTAAATAGGGTAACTGAAGGTAAAAATGATATTATTATTACCCTAACACATGTCCTATTTGTATTGAATAAGTTTAATTCGACCATAAAAAACATTAGGAATAAAATATAACCCTTTTGGTCCATATGGATTATATTAGGACACTTTTTATTATTTTATATAAAGAAGATTTAAAATAGTTAAAATCAGAGGTTAATAACTAAAATTTTTTAATATAGGGTTATCCACAAGATAAATTCGACAATAAATACTAATTAGAAAGCTAAAAATATTTCCTACATAATTTAATATTATTTATTATTTTTAGACATTTATTAATTTAATTTATTTATGACACAATGGTGATCCAGTAATTACCTTATAAATGAAATATTAACATAAATGATGTTATAAATACCCATATAAATGTAATTTGAACCTTTTTATAAATTAAAATAATTTTTTTGGTTAATATGACATGTTATTAATGATTTAATCAAATATATTTGAAATAATTATACTTTTATGATTTTCACAAAAATCAATTACCAAATAGTGGAAAAATTGACATAAAATAGATTTTAAAACAAATATTATATTATTAATTGTTATTCTATTACTAAAAATATAAGGTTCAGAAAAATGACATAGATAAGGATATATATAATAATAATGAACCACTTTTGGTTCGTTTTTCTTGTTATATTATGTTTATTAACCATATAGTGTAAGAAAACAAGTAGACACAGTGAAAGATAAATTATTTAACTTAGAGTTAAATCTAAATGATAAGGTTAAAATATTAACTTAAACTATTATAAATTCAATTGGTTGAGAGTGTTTCAACCCATCCCAACTTTATCTTCTAAATAAATTAATTTGGATCCATTATAAACCAAATATGGTTTTGTTATAAAATAATATTTTATGTTTTTCCTAAGGTGCCCCACCCCTCCATTATAAAAGGGAACCTCCTCCCTCTTCTATTTACACAATTTTGAGCCTTCAATATTGGAAAAACCCTGATAATTTCCCTTCCCAAATTCCATAGAAACATTCTATAGGTCTTGTTATTCTTCAATGTCCAATTTTAGTCCCCTAATAAGAGGCATCAAAGAGCCGTGTCGAAGAATAGGTAATATCTGTTACCGATTATTTCAAATTTATTTCTTATTATACATACTCTTCTTTAGTTGTTTCATTATGAAGTTATAACATAAGTATAACTAATATATTGATATGTTATTATAAATTAAAAACAACCCTATTTCACCTTCTATCCATCCTATGGAAATCAAAATCACCACGTGTACGTACGTACTGAATACCGTCTCTACGTCGTAGTGTAATATGTTTTTCCACCACCACCTTACTTGGATGGGTATAATGGTGTAAACAGTAAATATATATAGTTATTTCCACATAATAATGATTATGAGATATTATATCATCCATTACAATTCAATTCAATAATTATGGGAACGCTATCATCGCTCGTGCATACGTACGGAATACCTCCTCCACGATGTGAGGAGATTCATTATCCATGTTAACCACTCAAGAATGATTATAAAGTATATATAATGAATAATAATGAAATATATGACATGATAAATATACTTTATTTATGTATATATACATGTCATCTACTTACTTCCATTCAAGTCAATAAGGAAAAGAAATCAGTGTTCATCCGTACTTACGGCCTACCATCTCCATGAACGTCGTATTTCATTTCATTTATCTATATTATATATATATATACTGAATATATATGATATATAAATCATGATTTATATTTTGGAAGTAATTAAATCTTGATATATGTAATAATAATAACAATAACAACAAGTCCAAACATGTATGATAAATAAAACAATTTTACCCAAAATGCTGCTTTAACATGAAATTTACAGAAGAACGGTTAATATAAAGTCATAAGTGAACCATATATGACATCACAACAATGAATATGAATCTATAATAAGTAAATAACAATATTTAAATCATTATATAGGAGGTTCGGAGACGTACGAAGCTTATCGGACCTATGGTAAGGTATAATTATTCCAATCTTGTTCTTATCCGAGATTGTTTATTCATAAGTATTTACTGGTGTTATTGTTTTCATCCATGCACATGTTTTCTAAAATTGTTTTTATGTATGTTTAAATTCCATTTTACCCATTTTTACGTTTACTTCATGTTATTAAAGAACTATTTATTTTCTTTACCATACAAGGAACTTTTTGACTTTTTTGACAGCAGTACAAGGAGAATGTTTTTTTAACTTATATGGAATGAACAGATTTTTACAGTTTCATAACACCTTATTTTCATGAAGATTTATCTAAAATATTTAATGAACATTTTCAAAAAAATCATTTTCATTTAAAATTTCAAGTCATTTTGTAAAAAGAAAATGATTTTGAATTAGAAAAGATATTTTCCTCAAGAATTTATTTCAAGTGTTTTATCAAAACCATTTTCCATCTAAGATGGAATTATTTCATATGTGTATGTTTCAAGTATAATGTCTCTATGATTATCATGGTTTCACTTATATTATTATGAAATGATATCCATTTTTTTATATGGATTATGTTATGATGGGATTATGTTTATGAAACCAATTTTATTCTTTGGGTTATGATAAATGATTTATGTTTATGTTGTGGCACACGTAATAATGATTTCATTATGAGATGGGTGGGAACTATATATCCCTCCAATGCACTAGTAAAACATTTATATCTCATGAGACAGACATGGATGGAATGGTAAGTTAATCTGGTTCAGTGTTATAGGACTAGAACGAGGAGTGAGCTAGATTCTGAAAGGGACTTTGTCCACTAAGATGGTCTTGGAAGCAATTCCGTAGAAACTATGGAAATCAAGTCAAGTGCATAATGGTTTTCCAAAATTACATGTTTTATTCCCAATCTATTTTATCACAATTGATGATCCATTATGATCTATGTGTTACGTACTGCCATGTTTCATGTAATTGCTCAAGATTTTGATTATTAAATATTATGTTCATGTATTTATGTTCAAATGTATATGGATAGTTTTATTTTTTCCCTGAATACCCTTACTGACCATTTGAGATCACCCTTTATATGTTTTCTTCTCCATGGGATATAAATAATGGTTTTAGGTAAGAAAAAAAGGGAGATCTTTATGAGAGATGTTGAAGATCATTCACCAAGACCAGAAGATTATATTCTATGTTTCCAAAGACACTAAACTATTATGGTCCTTTGGTGTATGTTTTTGTAATGTATTAGATATTCCTAAAAATTAATGTAATGTCCCAGTATTTCAAGATTTGGGTCTCTACAAAAATAATATAATAATGATTAAAATAATCTAAAATACCCCATCCCCTCCACTATAAATACCACCCTCACTCCCCACTTCCTCCCACACCTCTCAAGCCTTGAGCATTGTCTAATTTCTTCAAAATTCCCTCCCCAATATTCTTCCACACGACCTAGAGCTACTGGTCTCACCAAAAGAACAAAATAAAATCCCTTAAGGAGGATCTCAAGAAGAAGTGATCAAGAGGTAAACATCCTCTTTTATTTTCTTTATTTTCTTTCATTTTATGTTATTCTCTACCATTCCTTTTGGATTTTGTTGTAATATTTCATTAAATATCCCCCCTTACTGTCCATATTAATTATTAATGATGATATATTCCATTCCTCTCATAAATCTTGTTTTTATTAAATTTTAAGAGATTTTGTTAGGCTGCCGAATTTTCGTGGGAATTTTCTCATGATTTTATTTTATTTCATGATTGCTTTTTCTTCTTTACTCACTCCCTCTTATCCCAGAGGAATGAAATATCCAAAATCATGTATATTCAAGAAGTTCTCATGTTTATGGAAAATTCATCATCAGTATTCTTCTCCTCTTCCACTAATTTAAAGAAAAAAACATTGTCCATTTGTGTCTATCTAATTACCAACATCGTGGACGAGGTATTTTCATTATCCAATAATTCTTTCAATTCTTGACCTGAAACCATTTAAAATGTTTAAATAGGTTATAATATATGTTTTATGACTCATATATGGTTCTATAATTCATTTGTAATAATCTTTCTAATTTATAAGACAAAATGGGGGTGTTATTATCAAATAACCACTAAAATGAAGCAAACAAACATCATTAATGTTCTAAATTATGAATAATCCTCATGTAATAATTAAAAATCTTGAATGGAATAATTTATGTTAATGGATATATGTAAATAATACTCCATTCCAATTATGGAGTTTCACTTCCAATCTATACGAACGATTCATCATGAACCGATCATGGAAATTATAAAAGAACTCACCCAAAACAATGCAAGGAGATAAATAATAACAAGTAAGTGGTGAAATGAGATTATGAAATGAAATATTAGATGTTATAAACATAAACATGTCTCTTTAAAATACTAATAACACTCTTTTAACCATTATACAGGAAGTTTAATCATGTTTTATGTATGATAAACTGAGGTAAGGAAATTCTTAACCCGATTTCCATTCTTTAGGTTAACCTTCTACTTAATTATTTATGTGTATTTAAATTGTTTTTTATGGGTTCTATTTATATTATGTTTAATTAGATGAATTTACAGTATATATACATACTCCATCCACACTTTTAAGTCTCTATTCAATTGTATGATATTTATAAGGGCCTTTTTTTAATAATCCTCCTTTAAGATTTTGTTTTACGAAATTCCAAAGTAATTTTTTTTATGTAATTATGCATATTGTATGATTATGTTTTGGTTCTTGGGAATTATTTATGATGAAGGGTGGGACCTATATTTCCCTCCAATGCATTGGGTATGAGTAATTTGGAGGTTGGCCGTATGGTTACTCCAATTGTAACTGTGATGGTTACACAAAGTAAGGAAGTCGTGAGGGTTACAACTTATAAGGTAGCCAAGATGGTTACAAGATTATGTAAGTAATGCCCCAATATACCTCTATGATTATATTGTTTTTCTAATGTATGTATCGATATTTTGTATATCTCATATTAAACTATGTAAGTATATATGAGTGACATTCATGTCTTCTGAAAAAAATTTCATACATTACGAGTATTCATGGGCTAATGTCTATTTTTCATCCCTTACTGTGCTTTTGTTCTCATACCTAGTTTTTAAATGATTTTCACAGGTTAATAGATTTGTAAGACAAGGAAGGAAGCTATGTTAACTGATGAAGAAATTTCAAGGAATCTTGTTTTAAGATTTAATGTTTTATATTTTGAAAAAAATTGGAAACTGTTTTTATGGTATCCACTCTGTAATAATGTGTAATGTTATGAATGTACTGTTCTAATTCTATAAATCTCTGAACTTGAAAAGATTTTCAATGTAAAATAATTTTTTTTCTTGAAAAAATTCAAGATTATGTATGCAATAAGGTCGAGTCCTTATATATACCATCGTAATATTATCATGGAGCCCTATATATTCATTCATTATAAATGTAACATTAAATGTATTTGAAATGCTTACTTTTTAGGAATATGTTTGTTTTGAGGATATTTTAATCTTATATATTGATCCGTAAAAAATATATTTTTTAATACATCTCATGCATGTGATTGAGATAGCGTCAGTACTACACACATACCCAAGGCTAACAGGCGGCATGCTTCATCAATCATTATATATATATTGGCAATATAAAACAATGATTTATAACATAAGAGGCTAGTGGATGGGTATTTTTTTGAAGAAATTAATTGTACATATAGAAAAACTATAATTTCATAACTTTTTTAAGTGTTTAATTAAAATTATACTATCATTGTGTGGTTTTATATTAAAATATCACTTTTTATTAAAATTATTTAATCTTCAATTTCAATTATTTGGAAATTATATGACCTTTATTGTTGATTCAATAATGTTTTACTTATGAGTTTACCATTCCTTAATATTTGGGAGAGATTGTTGAGTCATTAAGTTTTCCTTATGAAATTACCATTCTTCTTGTTTTGAAAATCAAAAACACCTTATCTCAAGTCAAAACACTTTTTACCATATGTTTTACCTCTATAAGGAAAAATTTCCTTCGATAAAACAATTTATCCTTAAAATGTTTTATTGTTCATATCATAATTTTTTTTCTCAGTGTATAATATGGTTTGAAACAAAAACCTCAAAATCTTATAATTTCCTATATATGATGCAATCTGTTTTATGATCCGAATTTTCAGAATTCTGGTTATGAACAATTCTGAGTTCTGGCTCCGAATTATGAATCAGAATTCTAGTTACAAACTCTTCTATGTTCTGACTCTGAATTCTGATTATGAATTTTGGATATGAACTCTTCTCAATTCTAACTCCAAATTTTGATGACAAATTCTGGATATGAACTCATCTAAGTTCCTACTATCAATTATGAATATGAATTATGGTTACGATCTTCTTTGAGTTCTGACTATGAGTTCTCCGAGTTCAGACTCTGAACTCTTATGAGTTCTGACTCCGAATTATCTTGAACTCTTACTCCGAACATTGTGAGTTCAGGTTCCGAATTATTGTTAATCCAGATTCCAAATTTCCATGAAATTTAGACTCCATAATTCTATAGAATTTAGGTTCCAAATTCCTAGAAAACAGAATCCGAATATCCTTGTAATATAGACTCCAAATTCGATTTTGGTTAGATTCTGAAAATTTATTTTCTTACACTTCGAATATTGATTTTGGTTATGTAACTAGGTTTTTTCTTACAGCTGTTTTGTTATAAAACGATGTCGTGCAATCAGTTACTAACTAACCGTTGTTTGAGTGACACGTGTACATGTCTCTCCAAAATTCATGGGAAAATATAACCGTTGGAGGAGGGAGCCGATTATTGAAGTCGTGCGTATAAATAGGGGCTAATTTTAAAGAGATCACAACTTTTGGAAAATTATTGATCTGAAGTGATTTCTAGAGAGAGATACTCTCATGCTTAGTGCGTACTAAATTTCTTGTTCAGATTTTATTTGTACAACTCTGATTGTTTTTGTGTAAAATCGAGGGATTCTAGGTATAGTAAGCCAGAGTTGTCGGCTACCTTGAAGTTGAGAGCTTCCTTTCCGAGGAAGACAGAGGTTCCGACTACCTTGATGTTGAGGGATTCCATGCAGGGGAAGACAAAGGTGTCGACTACCAGAAATATGAGGGCTTGTGGGGATAACAAGACAAATATTGATCTTTGTATCGAGGGCTTACCCTGGTGTGGGAAGATAGAATTTCATGAATTTATAAATCAAGGGACATTTATCCATGGTTGTTGGATACCCTTATCATTGGGATAAAATATTTTCTACTGTTACTTGTTTTTTTACAAGTTTTCCACTGCATTTGTATTGCTGAGGAAAGTATAACTATATTATACTTCTTTATAATCGTACACTGATTTATTTAGATTCTATACTCTTTAAGGTAGATTCTTCATATTTGTAAAAATTCATTATGTTTCATCTTCGAATTCACTTTTCCAGAATTGATTCCTTGAAATCATATTTCCAAAATCAAGAAACTGTGTAGAACTAGAGGTTTTTTGAATTACATTGTTTAAATTTGTTAAACATAACCATCTTTAAAAGTTACAAAGAAATTATTAAATGTATAAAATACACCCGTTATTATATTTTTTCATCTCAATTTCATATATGTGATCCTACTTTTGGTATTATAGAGTATATCATACTCACATACCATCACTACAATTTGTATCAGAGGAGGTGACCTCTGAATTAATTTCAAGATTAGATTCAAAAAAGAATTAGTCTACTTATTAATTTCGAAATTGAATTTCCGGATTCTTATTCTTTGGAATCAGTTTTTCAGACTCATATAGTTCAGATTCATATTATCTTAGAGACACTCTTGTTCTATATTTTCTTTTCTTAGGAATATTTTCCTTTTTTACGAACTTTTCTTATTAACAAGTTTGTGTGGAAGACTCTTTAATTAAGATGGCAGGAATAAATGTTGGTTCCATAGACAATCTCAATCCAACTATACCACCTATCTTTGATGTAAATGATATGAATATTGGAGAGATTGTATGAATACTTTCATTATCAATACTAGAGTAGATAATTTTGTTTTTCTTACCAGAGGATACAAAATCTATGACAAAAAAGTTAATACCTTTACAAATCAAGAAAAGAATGAATATCAACTGAATTATAAGGTACATAATACATTGCATTGCTCTATGACTAGTAATATATATTGCCAAATTTCATCTTGTTATGCAGAAAATTCTATATGGAAGATACTTTAAGTTACTCACATTAGAACATCCAAAGTTATTGATACAAGAAGAGCCTTTCTTCGAGCTGAATATCAAGGTTTTAACTTTCCTTATGGAGAACCCATATGTAAGGTACAACAAATATTCATGACTATTGTGAACAGTTTACAATCCATGGATGAAAAAGGACTAGATGATGAACCACTTGATAATAGAATCAAAGAAATCAAGCCAAATGAGTGGGAATCCAAGAGGAAAACTATATATGAGAATAGAAAGGTAACTCATATTTCCTTAGATGAGCTATTTGAAACTCTTCTTCACAATGAGACTAGAATGAAGAGAGATGGTGACAATATAAAGAGTAAAAATTGGAATGGTAGTGTTTATTTTACTATAAATTCAAATCTTATGAATTCTATGAAAACTGAGATAGTTACCATATCTAAGTCCAAGAAAGTTGTTATCCAATCCGAATCTAGTAGAAGTGAATCTTCAGAGGATGAGTTATCCAATCATGCTCGAAGGATGAACAAGATAGATGGACAAAGGAATATTCAATCTAGATACAAGAATAAAGAAAGGAAAGATAAGAAAGAGTCATAACTTACATGTTATGAATGCAAGATAGCTGGACACATAAAACCTGATTGTTCCATGCTTATGAGAAAAGAAAGAAAGGAAATGCATTATGAGAGAAACAAAAAAAAGTACTATAAGGCTAAAGATATGAAAGTCCTAATGATAATTAAACCTGGAGTGCCAATGGTGGTGACTCTTCATATGAATCTTCAGATTATGAATCTTCTGGACAAAAGAATCGTGGTCTAATAGCCAGACTACCTATTGGAAATCATTGTTTAATGGATAAGGTTCACAATCCTGAATTAATGTCCAATGATTCTTGAAATTTAAATTATAGTAATTATTATATATATTATAACTCTTCAGATGAAGAATCTCTTTTTGATGAAGATAATACTTTACCTACCTATGAAGAAGTTTATAGGTTTCCAAAACTTCTTGAGATTGAGAATTCAAAACTCATGAAAATGCGTGATTAGGAAAATTCTAGGAATAATATTCTTACTATGGAAATATCAGATCTTTCTAAATATCTGGATAACAAAAATGCTTATTTTGAATGTATTTCAAAAAATCGTGAGGAAGTAAATTCTGAGAAGAATAAATATTCTAAAGATCTTGAAAACATAATTTCATAGAAAAATGTTTTTGAGCCTAACTCTAGTTCAATATAAAATATTTTAGAAAACATGAACTTGGTTATCAAACTCAAATGAAATATATTTTCATTGAGGAAGTGTTTCTAAAACTTTTACTTAGGTAAAGAAAATTTTGATGAAATGTATTCTCAAATCCGACCTATAATGAATAGTTATGGTTTTGGTTATACTGGTTTTAAATGAAGTTTAATGAACAGCTACTATGTTCCTCAAAGTGCTCCATTCTGTGCTAAGTGTCAATGTGGTGGACTTTTGGAAAAAGAATTGTTCTCTTAACCAAACCCACACCATATGATTTCAGAAAGCCGATTTTTTAGGAAGATGTCGGTGCCTAAAATTTTTTGTTGTGATATTTCCAGATCCAGAAATGTATGGATTCCGAAAGCCTATCTTTTTCTTAATTTCATCAAAATAGAGAATGTAACAACATCAATACATGGTACATGGATATTGGATGTTACCGGAAAATGACTGGTAACTAAATCTATATTGATAATATTATGAAGACCAAAGGAGGGAATGTAACTTTCAGGGATAATGCTCAGGGAGAAACTATTGGTATATGTAACATTGTTCTTCTTGGAAGAACCATGATTTCAAATGTTTTTTTTGTTAATGTTCTTAAGAACATCCTCATTAGCATACGTCTAATATGTGATGAAGGTTACCTTGTCAATTTTAGGAATGAAATGTGCTTACTACACACTTCCATGTAAGTGTTTATTATTTCATCCCATAGATAAGAGATTGTGTACACACTAAACATAGAATACCTTAGTATCCAAGACTTACCTTTACATTGTTCAATGGAAGATCATTCTTGGTTGTGGCATAGAATGTCAGGACACTGTATCCTTATGAATATATGCAAACTATCTAAGAGAGGATTAGTTAAGGATCTACCCAAGCATAGATTAGATTCTTAAAAATTTTGTGACCCTTGTCAATATGGAATGAAACATAAATAAAGTTTTAAATCAGTAGGTGAAGTATCAACTACTGGTGCATTACAGCTAGTGCATATGGATCTTTTTGGTCCAACACAAAAAGGAAGCATTGGAGGCAAGTACTATATATTTTTCTTGGTTGATGATTACACTACATTTATGTGGGTCTATTTACTAGAATATATGTCTGAATCTTTTTCTTATTTCAAATGTTTTAGAGCCCAATTTAAAAATGATAAAAATCATCCATTGAAAACTATGCATAGTGATCATGGTGGAGAATTTCAAAATTCTGATTTTGAATCATTTTGTAGTAGAAAAGGCTTTACTCAGAACTTCCCATCAGCCAAAACACCTTAAAAATGGTGCTATTGAAAGAAGAAATATAATTCTTCAAGAGATAACAAGAACCATGTTGAGTGAATATTCTATAGCCAAACATTTTTGGGCTGAAGCTCTAAGTACTACATGTTATACTATAAACCAATTTTTGATCAGACCTTTTCTTAATAAAACTCTTTATGAGTTATGGAATGGTAGAAAACATAAACATTCCTACTTTTAAATTTTTGGTTCCAAGGTATTCATTCTGAATACTAAAGGCAATCTACCTAAATTCGCACCGAAATCTTATGAAGGAATTTTATTAGGTTACTCCACAACTTCTAAGGATTATAGAGTTTTCAATAAAAACACTTGTATTGTTAAAGAGACAGTGCATCTAAAATTTGATGAACCTGAACCTATTTTTTAACAACCCCAACCTACATCAACAAATGTGTTTTCAAAAACTGATTATCATTCTATGTTAGAAGATCCTTCTGATAAGGAAAATTTCCAAGAATATGCTTCTGAAACATTTACCCCAGAATATTTCATACCCTATCTCAATGAACAGGTTTTACAAAACCCAAATCAGTAGTTTCAAAAGAAACATCCTAGTCATAGCATCATTGGTGATGTTAATCATCCTATAAGGACTAGAAAATCTTTGAAAAATGATGTAGAACATCTAGAATTCGTTTCCCAATGAGAACCAAAAAGCCCTGATGAAGCTTTAGGTGATGAGTGTTGGACTAAATATGTGCAAGATGAGCTAAATGAATTTAAGAAGAATAAAGTCTGAACCTTCATTAAAAGACCTAAGGAAACTTCTATTATTGGAGTAAAATGGGTCTATAGAAATAAATGTGATGAAAATGGAATCATTGTATGAAATAAATCTAGATTATATTATAAAGGCTATAATTAAAAAGAAGGAATTAATATGATGAAACCTATGCTCTAGTAGATTTACTTTAATCTATTCATATTTTACATTCCTTTGAAAAATTCTTTAATTTCAAACTTTTTCAAATGGATGTGAAATGTGCTTTCGTAAATTTTTATGTTCAAGAGGAAGTCTTTTTTGGAAAACCTCCAGGTTTTGAAGATAAAAGACATCCTGATCATGTTTTTATACATACAAATGCTTTGTATGGCCTTAAACAAGCTACTCGATCATGGTATGATAGAATTATAGGATTTTTGCTTCAAAATAAATGCATTAAGGGAAATGCAGATCCATCCCTTTTTGTAAAGAATGATAATAGAAATGTTTTGATTATTAAAATTTAATTTTATGAAATTATATGTGATTCAACTCAACAATCTTTAACTGATTCCTTTGCGGATCTAATGAAATCTGAGTTTGAAATGATTATGATGGGTGAGTTAAAATTTTCCATTTTTTCGAATTTCTAAAAAACCAGAAGAAATCAATATATACCAACATAAGTATATTAATGATCTTCTTAAAACGTATATGTACTCCCACTGATACCTCAAATACACTTGATCTTGATGAAGCTG
The DNA here is from genome assembly GCA_963277665.1 of Viscum album. Classification (NCBI taxonomy): domain Eukaryota; kingdom Viridiplantae; phylum Streptophyta; class Magnoliopsida; order Santalales; family Viscaceae; genus Viscum; species Viscum album. The sequence continues at coordinate 523,571,109 of OY728141.1, forward strand.
GGAAACAAGTTGATCAAACATCTTTTAGAGGTATGATAGGAATTTTACATTTCTTGGCACCTAGTCGTCTAGAATTAATGTTTTCCGTATGCTTATGTACAAGATATCAATCCAATCCAAAAGAATCTCATTTAAAGGCAATGAAAATATTTTTTTTCTACTTAAAGGGAACCATGGATTTAAGACATTTTTATACTTCAGGAAATGATTTTATTTTAAAAATTATTTTGGATGCTGAAATTTGTGGATGTATAATGGATAGAAATAGTACATACAAAACTTTTAATTCTTTTGAAGATTCATTTTTCACTTGGTCATTCATGAAACAAAACTCAGTAACACTTTCCACTACTGAATATGAATATGTTGCAGTAGGAAGTTGTTGTGCTCAAGTGTTGTGGATGCAACACACACTCACAGACTATGGTATGAGTTTTACCAAAACACAAATTAGGTGTGATAATTCATCTTTAATTCCCTTAGTAAAAACCATGCACATCATTATCATACAAAACACATAGATATTAGGCATTACATTCTTATAGATCACACACAAAAAGGAGATATCATTCGTTAATTTATCAGAATGCAAGATCAACTTGCTTATATTTTCATAAAATAATTACCCTATGATAGATTTGAATACATGAAATAGAATTTAGGAATTAAACTCGTAAGGTAATCCTCTTCAATAACATCCTAATTGAACCAATCTCCTTACAGTAATAAACATTTTTTCATAGGGGGAGTACATTTTGAAATGAAAATTTTCATATTTCTCATAATGAAGTTTTTCGTATTTCTCATAATGATGTTTCTCTTATTTTTTGTAATGAATATATTCATATTTTTCATAATGAAGTTTTTCATATTTTTCATAATGATGTTTATTTTCATATTTTTTTCATAATGATGTTTTTTTTTTCATGTTTTTTTTGTAATGATGTTTTTCATATTTTTCTTAATGATGATTTTCATATTTTTCGTAATGATGTTTTTTGTACATGAAATTTTTGTAGTGAAGTTTTTAGTACTTGAAATTTTCATAGTGTTGTTTTTTGTACTTCAGATTTTCAAAATGAGGATTTTTGTAATGATGATTTTTATAATGAATATTTTCGTAATGAATATATTTCTACTCAATTCATTTTCGTACTCATGTTTTTTTTTGAATCAAAGTCATTCAAGAAGAATTTTCCTAAATAGGAATAATTCTCTTGAAAACTAGAAAGGTATGATTCTTTCTTTAGTTTTTGTAATATCCTTTTACTTCCTATTAGTTTTTTTTTTTAATTTTCTCAGATTCTAGTTTTCTTGAATCCAAATTTTTTCCTCTAAAAACCTCAAAAGATCAGATCCTATAAAATTTTCCTTGTGGCTGTCTTTTCAACTGTCATATCTGATCAATATAATTATCATCCATTGGATTGAAATGGGGAGATGTACTGTTGCTTCAAAACCTATAAAAGGGGACCCCCGACGGTTTTCCCACATCATTTTTCAAGCTCTATCATTTCGAAGTTCTTCCCCTCTACAAAATTATTTTCTTAACTTTTCAGATGTGGTGAATCTTGAATGTCTGGTGAAGTTCCTTCTCAAGAGATGTCAACTGTCACACTGATTGCGGAAGGGAAGATATACAGGGAGAGGTTAGTACATCCAAATTCATCAACAGATATGATTCTATTATCTCCAAGAATCTCAACCTTAATGGATGGGAGATTGTATCTATATCAAAGAAAGGAGCTCTAGATGTAGTTTATCGAGATTTGCTGATAGAGTTTTATGAGACAACATGTTCTTTAAGGAAGATGGGAGAGAAAAATTTTCCTTCAAGAGTTATCGAAAAATGTATAAAAATTCATACACCAAGGATACCATCATGGTAGGGCTATCTTATGAAGGGGAAGAAGAGTTTTTATCCCACAAATTACCGGATGTGAAAGGATGTTTTGTAATGGTGAAGGCATTGCAAAGTCCTATTATTACAGATGTCAAGACTGCAAAAATTTCTCACTTATCTACCAACAATTGGATCATAGAGTTATGGGTTCACGGACTTACATATCGATAAATGGTTAGAAGGATACTCTTAAGTAGATTGATATGTATATCATAGATTTTTTGGTTAATGTTAGGAAAAATCAATCTGATGAAGCATATTCTCATTACGATAGAGAATATCAAGAATGAGAATCTGAGAGCTCAGATAATGATTTATCCTTCCCTACTTTCTAAATTGATAGTTCGGTGCCTTGAATCTTTCTAGATCCCATGTAGTTCCAAGCTGAGTAATTTCAATATAATGTTAATCGGTGATTATACCCTCAGGAGGATGAATGTAGGTTTTTCGTAGGTGTAAGTCGAGTTTTTTGATCTACTAGAGGATGAGGAAAAATCTTTTCCGAAAATTTATGAAGAGGCTGAACCCTCAAAGAAAGCGGAATGAAGAGGAAACTAAAGGAAGAGGAAGAAACAGATAAAACCCCTAAGACAAAGAAACACAATCCACACCAACAAAACCTGAAAATGTTAATTCTCATCTGGATGAGGTAGTTTCCATGTTGAGGGAGGATAAGAAGAACCAGAAAGAAGGGGAGCCACAGTTTGGCCTAGACTCTGTAGGGGCCAAAGCATTGAAAGGGAAAGCTGCTGAAGAGCTTGAGATTCAAGCCAAAGATAAGAAGGTTAATAAGAAGATGTCAGAGGCAGATATTGCTTAGTATCATTTGAAGGTTACTAGAGTCGCATCCGAGAACACTCCAGTACTGAAAACTTTCTTAGTAGAACCATTACATGAGACACCGGGAAAAATTTTCATGACTCTGGAAAAATCCCAAGAGAAGGATGTTGAAAAGGAAACTATGGAATATTTTCAAGAAGAACATAGAACTGAAGAAATATAAAATCTGATAAATCAAGTAGAAGACATTCATTAGAAGGAAAGAGCTTCTGAAAAATTTTCAATCCGGACATTTCAAGTCGGATCTTCCAAACATGCTACCCCTAGAGTTGATGACAAGGCTGAACATGAATTGAATGAATTATCTGAGGAACAAAGCCCAAATCATCACTTTATTTATCTATAGGATGTTGAGGCAGGAGTCGAGAAAGAAAATGTTGATGAAGATAGGATTTTTCAGTTGTCTGAGAGTGAGAAAGAGTCTCCAGATGAAGAAGCTATTCTGAAATATGAAAAAGGAAAACAAGTGGTTATTGATACTCCCACCAAAGAAATTATATGGAAGAAGGAAGCTGAAGGATCCTCTAAGAGAAAGATGGTCATGTTAGAGGAAGAACCGTCACCAGCCAAATTGTCTGATTCAGAGTCATTGGATTTAGGGCATGATTTTGTTGCTCAGTCCCTAAAGAAGCTAGTTGACACCATTCTGATCTTTCCTCCAATTTACTCTAGATGCCAGATGCTCCAACATACCATGAATCAGAAATCAGACTCAGTATCCATGGTGATGGATAGGTGTGTTATGATTGAGGCCGAACACAAGAATTTCCTTATCAACTATAAAGCCCAATGAAAATCTACCAAGAATTTGTACAGGTGGTCGACGAAGATTGTTGATGATTTGAGAGAGCTTGATCAATTTCAAGAATTTTTTAAGGATGATTTTGATACCGAAGACACCAAAACCAAGGATATTACAAATTGATTTTGGGAAAAGCTAAATCTTGAAAAAAAAATACTCAGATTCAAGATGTAAAATATCTTAATGGGATGTTGAATTATGTCATCCAAATTAGGAAAATAAAAAGAGATATCTGGATCAAGATTCAAGAAAAGTTAGTGAAGCGAGATGAATTGTTGAAGTCCCAAGAAGAGGCCCCGAATTCTCAAGATGGTAGGATAATATCCTTAGAGAAGCAAGAAAAAGAGGATCACAAAGATCTAAAGAAGCTGAAGACCATCGTGAAGAAGATGATACTCAAGGAAAAAGATGAAAAATGGATCAATCCGATCATTTTTTGTATTTTTTACCATGAACAAAATCTTTATATCATAATGAAATTGTGGTTTTTTGTTTGGTTTGGATATTTGTACTAATATTTCAGTTACTATATTTTTCCATTCCATCAAACTCTTTTTGAAAATCAAAATGTGTGAAAAGGAAAAATAATTCGATGTAAAGAAGAAAAATCTCTATCTATGGGGGATTTTATCAGAGGTGGAGTTTTCCATTACGAAGATTTCCACACTCAAGATAATGAGAATTCTCATTCTAGAAATTTAGAATACAATCTATGATGGTCCAAAGCCTAAGGGGGAGTTAGTCATATTTATTATTAACCCTAAAAAAGGGAGATATGTTTTATTTGCAGTGTCCAGAAAAATATTCTATGTCCTTATATTCTTTTTCATAAGGATGTTTGTACTTTCCAAAAAGGGGGAGATTGTTGAGTAAATAAGGATTTACTTATGAATTTTCCATTCCTTCATATTTAGGGGATATTGTTGGGTCATTAAGGTTTTCTTATGACTTTACCGTTATTCTTGTTTTGAAAATAAAAAACACCTTATATCACATCACAACACTTTTTACCGTAGGTTATACCTCTATAACGAAAAATTTCCTTCCCCAGGGAAATTTATCCATACAATGTTTTACAGTTCATATCATAATTTTTTTTCTATGTGTAAAATTCGGTTTGATACCAAAACCTCATAATCATATAATTACCTCGATATGAAGTATTATATTTTTTGATCTGAATGCTTAGAATTTGTGTAACAAAGTCTTCTGAGTTTTGACTTCGAATTCTAAATCGGAATTCGGGTTACGAACTCTTCAGTGTTCTGACTCCAAATTATGAATATGAATTTTGGATATGAAATCTTCTATGTTCTGACTCCGAATTCTTATTATGAAATATGGATATGAACTCTTCTAATTTCAGACTCCGAATTACGAATAAACATTTTGTTTACAAACTTCTATGAGTTCTGACTCCTAGTTCTCTGATTTTAGACTCCGAACTCTTATGAGTTATGACTCTGAATTCTCATGATCTCTGACTCTGAACATTTTGAGTTCAAGTTCCAAATTCATGGGAATCCAGATTCCAAAATTCATTGAAATTCAGACTCTAGAATTATATATAATTTAGGTTCTTAATTCTTAGAAAATAGAATCTTAATATCCTTGTATTATAGACTCTAAATTTATTTTTGGCTAGATTACGAAGTTTTATTTTCTTACACTCTGAATATTAATTTTGGTTATGTAACCATATTTTTTCATACATCTGTTTTGTTATAAAATGATGTCATGCAATCAGTTATTAACTAGCCATTGTTTGAGTGACACGTGTACATGTCCCTCTGAAACTCAAATGAATATATGACTGTTGAAGGAGGGAGCCGACCGTTGAAGATGTTCCTATAAATATGGAATCATTTGAATAATCTCACAACTTTTGGAAAACATTTGATCTGAAGTGTTTCCTAGAGAGAGATAATCGCATGTTTAATGTTTACTGAACTTTTTGTTCAGATTTTCTTTTTGCGACACCAATTATTGGTGTGTATAATCGAGGGATTCCAAGGATAGGAAGAAAATGGTGTACACTACTTTGAAGGTGAGGTTTTCCTTACTGAGGAAGACAGAGTTGTCGACTACCGTGAAGTTGAGGGCTTCCTTGCTTAGGAAGACAGAGGTGTCGACAACCTGAATGTTGAGGGCTTTCAAGGATAGAAAGATAGACTCTGATCTTCGAATCGAGGGCTTAACCTGGTGTGGGTAAGACAGACATTCTTGAATGTATAAATCGAGGGAACTTTATACAAGGTTGTTGTATACCCTTCTCTTTGGGTTAAAAGATTTACTACCATTACCTGTTATGTTACAAGTTTTTCGCTGCATTTGTATTGCTAAGGAAAGTATACCTGTCATATACATCTTTATACGTGTACTCTGATTTATTTAGATTCTATACACTTTAAGGTAGAATCCTCATATTTGCAAACATTCATTACGTTTCATTTCCAGATTCACTTTTCTAAAACTTCATTCTCAGAATCATATTTCGGGAATCAAGCAAGTGTGTAGAACTAGATGTTTTATGAATTACTTTGATTCAACTTGTTAAACATAACCATCATTAAAAGTTCCAAATGAATTTTTAAAAGTATACAATTCATCCCCATATTGTATTTGAGCATCTCATTTTCATATATTTGACCATACTTTTGGTATTATTGAGTATTGCATACTCACATACCATCCCTACAATTGGTATCAGAGGAGGTGACCTCTGAATTAATCACACGATTAGATTCAGAAGAGAAATCTTCTACTTATTACTTTTGGAATTGAATTTCTGGGTTCTTATTTTTTAGAATCAGTTTTTCAGACCTGTATAGTTTGGATTCATATTTTCTTAGAGACACTCTTTTTCTATATTTTCCTTGCTTGGGAATATTTTCATTGTGTACAAACTTTTCCAATTAACAAGTTTGTGTGGAATGATATTTCATTAAGATGGATGGAATTAATATTGGTTCCATAGAATATCTCAATCCAATTAGAGCACCTATCATTGATGGAAATGACTATGAATATTGGAGAAATCGTATGAAGACATTCATTATCAATACAGGATTAGGTGATTTTGTTATTCTTATTGGAGGATAAAAAATCCCTGACAAAAAAGTTGGTACCTTTACCAATAAAGAAAAGAATGAATATCAACTAAATTATAAGGTACGCAATACTTTTCTTTGTCCCATGACCAGAAATATATATGGCCAAATTTCATCTTGTTAAGCAGAAAATTCCATATGGAAGAAACCTGAAGTTACTCGCTTTGGAACTTCCAAAGTTATTGAAATAGGAAGAGCCATGCTTTGAGCTGAATATCATGGTTTTAACATTCCTTATGTAGAATCCATGTGTAAGGTACAACAATGATTCATGACTACTGTTAATAGTTTACAATTCATGGGTGAGAAAGGACTAGATAATGAATCACTTGTTGATTATATCATAGAAATCATGCCAAATGAGTGGGAATTCAAGAGGAAAACTATAGATGAGAACAGAATGGTTACTCAGATTTCTGTAGATGAGCTGTTTGGAACACTTCTTAAATATGAGACTAGAATGAAGAGTGATAGTGATAATATGAAGAAGAAAAATGGGAATGGAAGTGTTGCTTTTACTACAAATTCAAATCATACGAATGATTAGAATCCTGAGAGAGTTACCAGATCTAATAATAAGAAAGTTGTTATCCAATACGAATCTAGTGAAAGTGAATCTTTATAGAATGAGTTAGCCAATATTGCTCGAAGGATGATCATGATAGCTAGATAGAGGTACATTTAATCCAGATACAAGAAGAAAGAAATGAAAGATATGAAGGATTCTAAAGTTACATGTTATGAATGCAGGAGAGCTGGACACATAAGACCAGATTGTCTTATGATTAAGAGAAAAGAAAGAATGGAAAAAAATTAAGAGTGAAATAGAATGATGTACTACAATGCTAAAGCTAAGAATGTCATGAAAGCTATTGGCACATGGAGTGCCAGTGGTGGTGACTATTCAGATGAATCTTTACATTATGTATCTTCTGGACCGAATAATATTGGTCTAATAGCCAGACTACCAACGGAAAATCATTGTTTAATTTCTAAGGTACATATTGCTGAATCAATGAACAGTGTTTCATTAAAATCAAATTATAGTAATGATGATAAATATTATAACTCTTTAGATGATGTATCTTTTTCTGATGAAGATAATACATTACCTACCTATGAAGAAGTATCTAGGTTTTCCAAACTTAATCATATTGAGAAGTCAAAAATCATGAATAATATTGATAAGGAAAATTCTCGGAATTCTATTCTTATTAAGGAAATATTAGATATTTCTAAATATATTGATAACAAAAATGCTGATTTTGAAATTATTTAAAAAAATCTCAAGTAATTAAATTCTGGGAAGAATAAACATCATAAATATATATAAAACATAATTTCTAAGAAAATTTTTTTTGAGCCAAACTCTACTTAAAAATAAATTTTTTAGAAGACAATAATTTTTTTATCAAACTCTAATATGAAATATTTTATTTGAGGAAGTGTTTGTCAAACATTACCTTAGGTAAAGTAAATTTTGATTAAATATATTCTCAAATCCGATATCTAAGGAATAGTTCTGGTTTTGGTTTAACCAGTTTTAAACCAATGTTTAGTAACAATTATTTTTTTCCTCAATGTGCTCTATTCTTCACTGTCAGTGTGGTGGATATTGGGAATAGAATTTTCCTCTTAACAAAACCCAGTCCTTAGGATTTTATAAAGCCTATTTTTTTTAAAAAGATGTGGTTGCCTAATTTTTTTTTAAATTTTTGGATCTAAAAATGTTTGGATTCCGAAAGTCTAAATTTTTCTTATTTTTAGGAAAATAGAGAAAGTACCAACAACAATACATGGTACATGGATAGTGGATGTTCCTGATATATGACTGGTAACAAAAACTATTTTGAAAAGATTGTGAAGATGAAAGGAGGTAAAGTAACTTTTAGGGATAATGCTGAAGGAGAAATTATTGTTATAGGTAACATTGTTACTCTTGGAAAAATGTGATTTAAAATGTTATCTTTGTTAATGGACATAAGAACAACCTCATCGGTATAATTTAATTATGTGATGAAGGTTACCTAGTGAATTTTTTGAATGAAAATTTAATTGTACACAATTCCATGGAAGAGTTTAGTTTTTCTTCCCATAGGCATGAGAATGTTTACACACTACAATTAGAAGACCTTAGAATCCAAGCCTTACCTTGCCTCTGTGAAATACTGGATCATTCATGGTTGTGGCATAGAAGGTCAGGACACTGTAACCTTAAGAACATATGCAATCTTTCTATGAAATGATTAGTTAACGATATTCCCGATCTCGGATTTGATTCATCAAATGTTTTTAACCCCTGTTGATATAGAAACAAACATAAATCGTGTTTTAAATCAGTCTGTGAAGTCTCAACTATAGATGCCTTACAGCTAGGGTATATGGATCATTTTGGTCCAACACAAACTAGAATTATTGGAGGAAAGTGCTATTTATTTTTCTTGGTTGATGATTACACTATAAAAATCTTCCATTGAAAAGTATTAATAGTGATCAAGGGGGAGAATTTCAAAATTCTGATTTTGAGACTTTTTGTGGTAGAAAAATCATTACTCATAACATATCAGCACCCTTGACACCTCAACAGAATGGTGTTGTTGAAATATGAAATATAATTATTCAAGAGAAAACAAGAACCATTTCGAGTGAATATTCTGTAGACAATCATTTTTGGACTGAAGTTGTATGTACTTCTTGTTATACTATAAATTGAGTTTTGATTAGACCTTTTCTTAATAAAACTCCTTATGAGTTATGGAATGGTAGAAAACCTAAACATTCCTACTTTAATGTTTTTGGATGCAAGGTATTCATTCATAATACTAAATATAATCTACAAAAATTTGCATCAATATAATATGAAGTAATTTCCTTAGGTTACTCCACAAATTCTAAGGCTTGTAGGGTTTTCAAAAAAAAAACATTTTACTGTTGAAGAGACAGTGCATATAAAATTTGATGAAACTGATCCTTTTGTTTTTAAACAACCCCAACCTACATCTACAGATGTGTTTTAAAAACTGATTATCAACCTATGTTAGAAGATCCTTCTGATAAGGTAAATTTCCAAGAATATTCTTTTGAAACATTTACCCCAGAAGATTTCCTACACTATTTTTATGAACAGGTTTTAGAAAACCCAAATCAGTTATTTCTAAAGATTCATCCTAGCGATAGCATCATTGGTGTTGTAAATCAACCTATAAGGACTAGAATTTCTTTGATAAATTAAGTAGAACATCTAGCATTCCTTTCCCAATTAGAACCAAAAATCGCTGATTAAGCTTTAGGTGATGATTATTGGATTAAAGCTATGTAAGGTGAGCTAAATGAATTTGAGAGGAATAAATTCTGGGCCTTGGTTGAATGACCTAATGAAACATCTGTTATGGGAATAAAATGGGTCTTCAGAAATAAGTGGAATAAAAATGTAATCGTTTTAAGAAATAAATCTAGATTCATTGGTAAAGGCTATAATCGACAAGAAGGAATAGACTATGAAGAAACGTATGCTCCAATAGCTAGACTTGAATATATTCGTATTTTAGGTTCCATTGCAGCATTCATCAATTCAAAACTTTTTCAAATGGATGTGAAATGTGATTTCCATAATGGTTCTTTTCAAGAGGAAGTCTTTGTTAGACAACCTACTAGTTTTGACGATACAAGACATCCTGATTATGTTTTTAGACTTACCAAAGCATTTTATAGCCTTAAACAAGCCCCTCGAGCTTGGTATGATATTCTTAAATGATTTTTTCATGGAAATAATTATGTTATGGGAAATGAAGATCCAACAATTTTTATAAATAAATATTAGAAAAATGTTTTTATTGTTCAAATTTATGTTGATGACATTATATTCGGTTCAACTCAGTAATCCATAACCGATTCCCTTACAGATCTAATGAAATTTGAGTTTGAAATGAGTATGATGGGTTAGTTAACATTTTTCCTTTGTTTTCAAATTTCTCAAAAAACCAGAAGGAATCTATATATCTCAAAAAAAGTATATTAAATATATTCTTAAAAAGTATGGATATGACACCACTTAAAGTATATGTACTCCCATTGGTACCTCAAATACACTTGATCTTGATGAAGCTAGAAACCAGTAGATCAAACATATTTTAGAGGTATGATAAGAAGTTTACTTTGCTTGACAACTAGTCGTCCAGACTCAATGTTTTTAGTATGCTTATGTGCAAGATATCAATCCAATATTATGTAATATCATTTAAAGGCATTGAAAATAATTTTTTTATACTTAAATAAAACCATGGATTTAGGATGTTTTTATATTTCTAGATATTATTTTATTTTGAAAAGTTTTTCGGATGCTGAATTTGGTTGATGTAGAATGGATAGAAAGAGTACATTCAGAACATGTCATTTCTTAAGAGATTCATTAGTCTCTTGGTCACGCAAGAAGAAACACTCAGTAGCACTTTCCACTCCTGAAGCTGAATATGATGTAGCTGGAAGTTTTTGTGCTCAAGTGCTGTTGATGCAACACAAACTCACAGACTATTGTATGAGTTTTACCAAAACACAAATTTTGAGTGATAATAAATGTTCCATTGCCCTTAGTAATAACCCTTTACATCACTCTCATGAAAAACACATAGATATTAGGCATCACTTTCTTAGGGATCACACTCATAAATGAGATATCATTCTTCAATTTATCTGAATGCAAGATCAACTTGCATGTATTTTCACAAAACCTTTACACTCCGATAGATTTTAATACATTAAACAAAAGTTATGAATGAAAACGGTAATGTAATCCTCCTCAATAACTTTCTAATTGAACCAATCTCTTTATAGTAATAAACTATTTTTTTGGGGGGGGGGGTAAATTTCATAACGAAGTTTTACATATTTTTTGTAATGATGTTTTTCATATTTCTCGTAATGAAGTTTTTTATATTTTTTGTAATGATGTTTTTTATATATTTGTAATGAATTTTTTCATATTTTTCGTAATGAATTTTTTTTCATATTATTTCGTAATGATGTTTTTTGCATATTTTTTTCGTAATGATGATTTTAATATTTTTTGTAATAATTTTTTTCATATTTTTCGAAATGATGTTTTTCATACTTGATATTTTCATTGTGAAGTTTTTCGTACATGAAATTTTTGTAGTGAAGTTTTTTGTACATCATATTATCGTAATGAATATTTTCGTAATGATGATTTTCGTAATGATGATTTTTATAATGAAGATTTTTGTAATTAAGATATTTGTACATAATTCTTTTTCGTAATCACGTTTTTTTGCAATCAATGTCCTTCAAGAAGAATTTACCACAATATGAATAATTCTCCTCACAATCCTAAAGGTATGATTCTTCCTTGAGTTATCGTAATAACATTTACTTTCTGTTAGTTTTTTTTAAAAAAATTTCTTAGATTCTAGTTTTCTTAAATCCGAATTATTTCCTTTAAAAACCTCAAAAGATCGGATCTTATCAAATTTTCCGTGAAGCTATATTTTCAACCATATAATCTTATCAAAAGAATTATCAGCAATTGGATTGAAATGGGAATATGAAATGTCACTTCAACACCTATAAAAGGGGACCCCCCGTTGGTTGTCCCACTTCAGTTTTCAATCTCCCACGTGTCGATGTACTTCCCCTCTACAAAAGTCTGTTCTGAACATTTCCGAAGTGTTCAATTCTGAATGTTTGGTGAATTTCAATCTCAAGAGATGTCTATTATCAAGACGATTGTGTAATGGAAGATATATTGGGAGAGGTTGGTACATCCAAACTTCTTAAACAAATATGATTATATCATCTACAAGAATATCAAGATTAATGGATGGGAGAGTGTATCTATATCGATACCAGGAGCTCAGGATGTAGTTTATCAGGATTTTCTGATAGTGTTTTTGTAGACATCTTGTTTCTTTAAGGAAGATGGGAGAGAAAAATTTTCCTTCATGAGTTATAGAAAAACATATAAAATTTTATACACCATGGATTGTAGCTTGGTAGGGCTATATTATGAAGGGGAAGATGGGTTTTTCTCCATCAAATTACTAGATGTGAAAGGATATTTTTTAAAGGAGAAGGAATTGGAAAGTATTAAACTTTCAGATGTCAAGACCACAAAAATTTCTCACTTATCTACAAACAATCGGATCCTAGAGTTATGGTTTCAAGGTCTTATCATACCGATAATGGGTGACAAGGACACTCTTAAGAAGAGTGATATATATATCATAGATTATTTGGTAAATCTAAGTAAAATCAATATGATGTTTCATATTATCATTATGATAGAGAATATCAAGAATGGGAATCTTAGAGATCATATAATCCTATATCCCACCATACTTTCCAAATTTATAGTTCATTTCCTTGAATCATTCTATATCCCTTGTAGTTCCAGGCCAAGGAATTGAAAATTAATGCTAATTAGTGATGATACCATCAAGAGGATGAAAGTATGTTTTAATAAGGAGTAAGGTGAGTTTTATGATCTACCAGAGGATGAGGAAGAATCCATTCTGAAAAATGCTAAAGAGGCTGAACCATAATAGAATGATGGAAAGAAGAGGAAACTAAAGGAAGTGGATGAAACAGAGAAAACCCATAATGAAAAAGAAACTCAATCTTCACCTCCGAAACCCAAAAAGAATAAAGCCTATCTGGATGATTTATATTCCAAGTGGAGGGAAGATAAAAAGAACCAAAAAAAGGGAGCCACAGTTTGGTCTAGACCCTGCTGAGGAAAATTCATTGAAAGAGAAAGCGGTTGAAGAGCTTGAGAATAAATCCAAAGATAAGAAGCATAATAATAAGATGTAGAAGGAAGAGATTGTTCATTCTCTTTTGAAGGATACTGATGTTTCATTCGAGAAAATTCCCCTTAAGGAAAATTGTATTAGTAGAATCATTACCTCAAACACTGGGAAAAAATTTCATGACTCTGGAAAAACACAAAGAGAAGGATGTTGAAAAGGAAGGTGTGGATGAAGTTCAGGAAGAACAAAGAACTGAAGAAACAACTGATCTAATAAAGCATGTAGAAGGCTTTCATGAGAAATAAAGTTCTTCTGAAAAATTGTCAATCATGACTTCTCAAGCCAGATATTTATAACATGCTACCCCTGGAGTTGATGAAAAGGATGAAGATTAAGTGAAACAATTATCGGAGGAAAAAATATACAATCTTCACTTTATTCATCTAGAGGATGTTGAGGTAAGAGCTGAGAAAGAAAAAGTTTATGAAGATAGGATTGTTCAGTTGTTTGAGAGTGAGCAGGAGTCTCCGGATGAAGAAGCTATTCTGAAATCTAAAAAAGGCAAACAAGTGGTTGTTGATTCTCCAACCAAAGAAATTATAAGGAATAATGAAGGTGGTGTATCCCTTAAGAGGAAGCTAGTCTATATATAAGAAGAACCATCATCAACCAAAGATTATTATTCAGAGTCATTAAATTTAGTAAATGATTTTGTCGTTCGGTCCCTAAAGAAGCTAGTGGACACCATTCTGATCATTCCTACAATTGACTCTAGATGCCAGATGCTCAAGCATAGCATGAATCATAAATCAGACTATGTATCCATGGTGATGGATATGTGTGTAAATATTGAGGCCAAACACAATAATTTCCTTATTAAATATGATTCCCATAGAAAATATTGCATGAAAATGACAATCTGTTTGAAGAAGATCGATGAAGATTTTAGAGAACTTGATCAAATTCAAGAATATTTCAAGCAATCTTTTGATACCGAAGACAGAAAATCAATGATCTTACAAATAGCATTGGATAAAACCTAAATCTAGAAAAAAATACTCGAATTAATGATGTCAAAGATCTTAATGGGATGTATAATTATGTTGTCCAAAGATGGAAAACAGAAATAGATCTCTGGATCGAGATTCAAGAAATGTTTCTGAAGCAAGATGAATTTTTGAAGGCTCAGGCAGAGGCACTGAAGGCTCAAGATGATAGGATCACAGCCTTAGAGAAGAAAGCTGAGGAGAATCACAAATATCTAAAGAAGCTGAATACCATCGTGAAGAAGATGATACTCAAGGAAAAATAAGAAAAATATATCAATCTGATATTTTGTTGAATTTTTTCCCATGAAAACATTCTTTCAAATCTTAATGAAATTGTTGTTGTTGGCTTTGTTTGGATATTTGTAATAATATTTATGGTGCTATATTTTTCCATTCCCTAATACACTTTTTGAAAATCACAAATGGGGAGGAAAAAAATGAATTTTAGGTAAAGAATAAATATCCCTATCTAAGGGGGAGTTTATCAAAAAGGGAGTTTTCCATTACAAATATTTCCAAACTCAAGATAATAAAAATTCTTATTCTAGAAATCTAGAATACGATCCATATTATTACATTTCCTAAGTGGGAGTTAGTTGTATTCATCATTGACCATGAATAAAGGGAAATAATATTTATTTTCAATGTGTAGAAAAATGTTCTAAGTTCTTATATTCTTTTTCATAAAGATTTTTATACTTTCCAAAAGGGGGGAGATTGATGAGTCAATAAGGTTTTCCTTATAACTTTTCAATTTTATCATATTTGGGGGAGATTTTTGGGTCATTAAGGTTTTCTTATGACATTAACATTCCTCTTGTTTTGAAAATCACAAACACCTTATCTCATGTCATAACTCTTTTTACCCTATGTTTTACCTCTATAAGGAAAAATTTCATTCCCGAAAGAAATTTATCCTTACATTGTTTTATTTTTCATATAATAATTTTGTTTCTAAGTGTAAAATTCTATTTGAATCCAAAACCTCATAACCCTATAATTACCTAGATACGAATAATTCTGTTTTAGGATCCGAATTCTCTAAATTTTGGTTAAGAACTCTTATGAGTTCTGACTCCGAATTCTGAATCAGAATTCTGATTACGAACTCTTCTGAGTTCTAACTATGAATTATGATTACGAATTATTGATATGAACTCTTCTATGTTCTGAAACTGAATTCTGATTAAAAATTTTGGATATAAAATTTTCTATGTTCAGACTCAGAATTCCGAATACTAATTTTGGTAAGATGTTCTCTGAATTCTGACTCCGTGTTCTCTGAGTTGAGACTCTGACCTTTTATGAGTTCAGACTCCGAATTCTCATGAACACTGACACAATACATTGTGAGTATAGGATCTGAATTCATGTGAATCCAGATTCTGAATTTCCTTGATATTCAGACTCCATAAATCTATTGAATTCAGGTTCTGAATTCTTAGAAAACAGAACCTAAATATCCTTGTATTATAGACTCTGAATTCAATTTTTGATAGATTCCAAAATTTTATTTTCTTACACTCTGAATATTGATTTTGGTTATGTGACCATAGTTTTTCTTACAACTGTTTTGTTATAAAACTATTTCTTGAAATCAGTTACTAACTAACCAGTTTTTGAGTGACACGTGTAAAGGTCCCTCCGAAATTCAAGGGAAAATATGACTGTTGGAGGAGAGAGCCAACAGTTGATGTTGTGCCTATAAATAGGGGCTCATTTTAAAACGCTCAAAAAATTTGGGCAACTATTGATTTGAAGTGATTTCTAGAGGGAGATATTCTAATTCTTAGTGCATACTGAACTTTTTGATCAGATTTTATTTGTGCAACTCCAATTGTTTTTTTGTACAATCGCGGGCTTCTAGGGATAGGAAGCTAGAGGTGCCAACTACCTTGAAGTTGAGTGCTTCCTTACTGAGGAAGACTGAGGTGCTGACTACATTGATGTTGAGGGCTTCCTTGCTGAGGGAGAAAAATGTGCCAACTACCTGAATGTAGAGGGCTTGTGAGGATAGCAAGATAGACTCCGATCATTGTATCGAGGGCTTTCCTTGGTGTGGGTAAGACAGACTATCTTGAATGTATAAATCAAGGGACCTTTATCCAAGGTTGTTGGATACCCTTCTCTTTGGGTTAAAAGATTTACTATTGTTACTTGTTATGTTACAAGTTTTCCTCCACATTTGTGTTGCTGAAGAAATTATAATAATCTAATAAATTCTTATACCTATATTCTGATTTAGTTAGATTCTATACGCTTTAAGGTAGACTCTTTATCTTTGTAAAATTTCTTTAAGTTTCATTTCCAGATTCACTTTTCCATAATTTCTTTCTCTGAATCTTATTTCCAGAATCAAGAATGTGTGTCGAACTAGTTGTTTTGTGAATTAATTTGTTTAACATTGATAAACATAAACATTTTTAAAAGTTCCAAAGGAATTTTTAAAATTATACAAATCACCCCCTCTTTTTTTTGAGCATCTCATTTTTATATATTCGATCCTACTTTTGGTATTATAGAGTATATCATACTCACATACCATTCCTAAAATTATCACCTATACCCCATTTATTATCATAATCATTGGTAACTATTTAGTATTTCTTTATTCTACCTATTATCCCTATTTATTCCTCAATACCACTGAAAAATGTTTATAAGAATCTATGATATCTTTAATTATTTTTGATCAAGAATCATTTTATTATATATAAATTTTATTTATTTTCATTCCTAATGACCAATTTCTTATAGTTTAATTGTCCCTTAAGAATAATTTTCATTAATTTTTAAATATTAATATAAAATTTGAATTAATAAAATCTAAGCTTTTTATATAAGACATTTTTATATTCCTCACCAAAGTAGGAAAACTATCTTTTGAACATTATTTGGTAAAATAGATTTTCTAGATATCAAGACAATTTTTCATGATTTATCTACATTTCCATATATCTGTGGATTTATAAAAGAATATGAATTTTCAATATTATGTAATTATTTTGAATCCAAATAATAAGATATTATTTTTTAAATAGTTTTGAAGACATATTTTATTCCGTATATGGATATTTTTTTATTGAAATTCATATTTTCATACATAAGAATTTTTTATAATAACGATTAAGTTAGTATAATTTATTTTTAAAATATTGATATTGAATTATTCTAGTAATATCAATAAAATTGTTTTTATAGATAATCTCTACATTATTTTTACAACAATGTTAGACAAGATTTATGGAAAATTATTTGTTGTGTTTCACATCCATTTTCAAAAAGATTTTAAAATTGATTAAATACACTTAAAAATTATTAAGAATTAATATTCATATTTGGTTACTAATAAAAAATTATTTTATACGATTTTTCACAAATTTAATTTTCAATTCATCAACATAATTGAGATTATGTTTTGTATCACTCCCCAAATCCCATTTCACATCATTTTCTCCTTCATGTATATGTAATTTATTATCATCAATTTATTATAAATCATTTATAATATTTAATTTGATATATAAAAAATATATTATTTTGTTTGAATACCCAATCATATATCAATCGGTTTGGAGGGTGTTCATAAAAAATATAATTCAGTTACTCTGTCAGAAAATAATGACAATATATATAATTTTTAAGACCATAAGGATTATTATTTATTGCTAATGGAATATTTTTTAACTACTAGGAAATATGGAGAACATAATATATAATTTCATATGATTACTGATTATCATTTTTGGATTATTATATACTCTTTAATTTATTGAATTATTTTTATTTAATGAATTCAGTAGACTAATTTAATTGGTTGTTTCCATCTGTTATAATATATCATATTTATGTATCTAGTTGGTCTCATATGATATATAGCAATGGGTATTATTATGTTTTTTCAAAACCATATAGTCGTATTATATTGACCAATCCCATAGAGGTGTGAATTAGAATATTTGTAGTATTATTAACTAAGGATGTGGTTGTAAAATGTCATACATTATATAATACATCACCATAACGATTTTTATTATGTGTTAGTTGTTATATTCATTTTTATGTTATCTATGGATATATTTGTTTATGAATATAAATATTAATTGTATAATATATTAGTTATTTAGTAAACTATATTTCATATGTTTTGTCTTCATATTAATGTTATTCATTTATACTACCCATATTGAGCCTTAAAAAAACCATTTTTATGTTTATATAAACATAAGAAATAATGAATATTCATATTAATTTTATTTATAAAATATTGGAATGTATAAAGAATTGTTTTGGTGCATTTTCAGAACATATAAGAAAATAATATAAATAATATACAATTCCAGAAAAGTTTCCATATGTTGAGAAAGATATGATTTTTTTATATAATTATTTTTTTAATAACCTAAAACTCTAAACCTAGTAAAGAAATTTGTTTATAATTTAAACAATAAGTTCTTTTTATAATGTAATTATATATTTTTATAATTATTTCTCAAAACATTTTATCAATAAATTATGTAAATTATACTATTTTTGCACCAAGCTAATGTGTGCGGGTATAATGAGTCAGAATTGGTATCTAAGTTGGTTTTAGATATCATTCTAGGGTAAGATGTTACATCTTAAGGATAATTTAGTAATTATAAAAATAATTAAATGTATATATTTTCATAGAATTAGGGGAAATATTACATTAATAATTATACAATTCTCTTTATAGTACATTTATTCCCCTAAAAAAGATTCAATATTACACAACCATTTCATTTTGGATAAGTTTTATTCATCAATTATGAGTAAAATGAAAAAACATCAAGCTTTATATATTTCAAAATCATTCTCATATATTTTTAAATTTCATAGAAAATATGTGAATGGAAAAAATCTATACGAAATAAGGAAATAATGGAATCCTAATAGTCCTATGAAATCACGAAAAACCAATGAATTGTTTTTATATTTTTCAATAAGAAATCATCGATGACAACAATAAAATAATTATACAAATTAAAATCATATTTTATTAAAATAATTCATTGCAAAAATTATTAGTCACCATAGGAATTCCATGATCCAATATTAATTTATGCAATTACTCATGGAAACATCAGTTTAAAAAATTACATTTCACCTTATGAATGATTCAAAAAATTTATCTCCTTATTGAATAAAGATATTTATATAATATCCCATGGAAAGAATGAAATATGAATCATTTACAATAAAATTAATAACCCATTTTCATTAATTTTCAACTCATGTTAGAATAATGGAAGCCCAATTAATTTTATAGATGTTGCATAATTTCTTAGCTCCATCATTATCACCTTAGATGAATAAATCATTTTGTGGTGCATTGGAGATATTTATTCACATCACTTACCATTATAAATAATTTTAATGTATTATATTATAACAGAAACATTTGTAATCTTGTATTATTCCTCATAAAAAAATTGAAAACTTTTTTGAACCCTTAAATAAACAACATTCCATTTTTCAAATAAGAATAACGTTAAATAACTTATTTGATAACTCTAAAAAATGAGAAATTATATGAAGACTATGTGTATTATCTTCATAAAAATTATTTATCATTGTATATGATTCTCGATGGTTAATTATTTTTATGATTGTAGGTAAAAGGTAATTATTAATTAAACATCAAAAACATTATTTCAATTTTGTAAGAAGAGAAAAAATTTACCCTCAAGAAAAACATTCAAAATCATCATTTTAAATTTTTAAAAAATGAATGACATATGAAATAAACATTTAAATAAAAAAATAATTATAAATCATAGTATTTTGAATCATTTTTATAAACGAGTATATGGAAGTTGAATATTATGAAATTATAATTTGAATGATATTTTTTAAATATATTCTATTTCCTAAATATAAAATCTAGAATAATACAACATGTAAATCATGAATAATTAAATTATATTTGTTATTTACTTTTTCAGAAACATTTTTACTATTAATTAAATAATAATTTCCCCTATAATTTCATCATTTACCTCAATTTTTTTATGTACTAAAATTGAAATGTTATTATTCGATGTTTTAAGCTATTTGGTGTATAATTTTTAAAATATAATATATAGACTAATAAGGGTAATCTATTCGAGGATTTATTATATTTTAAATTTCATAATTATTATTATTATACATTAAATACATTTTTAAATGTAACAATTTAAAATAGTTATGAATAATGATTCATTCATTTCACGGAGACCATAGTTTTTATGTTTGCGTGAGCAGTATTATCAATTTTATAAGATATTTAATTGAAATAAAATAAATAAATTATTATATCATATAAAAATAAAATTTTTATAAAAAAAATTTATTCATTAAATATGTCGGTATGACTATTCATGTAAGGCCGGAAATAAGAACATCTTGGAACACTTTTTGGAGGATGTAGTCCACATGTACGCATTACTGAAATCATTAATTTCATATGGCTAGATGGGTTAGAGGGGAGATATTATATAATATTTATATAATAATAATTATTTAATAAATTTAATATATATATATATATATATTAGATTATAGTAACAATCCATCAGATTCTGTTAAGATTATTGAAATATATCAGGTTTTAGAGGAGGTAGTCAACACATACACATGATTGATATTTTCATTCACCATAATAAGGGAAAGGAGTCAAAAAAATTATTAGGATTATAATAACAACATATTATTATAGTATAGAGTTCCACATTTTTATATTATCATGTTCATGATTGGATGGAAGGTTGTATGAGAAGAGAAAACATGAAATAACCCATTTATGTGTTATACCACTTCTATTAAAGACCTCAGTTGACTAACACGTTAAGGATTATATGATAGAATTTATGAGATATAAAACCCTAAATGATGTCTATAGGACATTTTGGTAGGTATATGGGAATTTTTTGGTAAATCTATACTCCTCTAATTTTTCGAATAAATGAGAGAGGAGAATCTATTTACTAATTAATGGGAGTGAAACTATTGAAATTATTCATTATGACTACATATTATAAATATCGTACTCATTGACATATAAACCAAGACAATCCAATTTGTAATATAATTTCACCAATGATAATATATTCCAACCTAATATTATTTAATATAATATTTTTTGTATTCATGAAAAAATTTAACCCTAATTAACATGTTTTCATAATACATTGTGATAAAACTCTTCCACAATTACTATACATAATGACAAAAAATGTTATAAATCCCAATATTATATTTTAACAAACATATTGAAATTTGGAAATCCATTTTTCAACAATCATACATTAGAATTGGTAGAACGTAATTGTAGAATAAGAATGAAAAATGCAATGAAATAGAATACTTATTGAAAAATAAGTTATAATCATAAATACCAATTTATTAAAAAATAAAGAATAATAATGATTAATGTGACATTAAGTCTATTATTTTTATTATAATTGGTATAATTTTAGTTTTAATACAATCTTGAAAATACAATATAATTAATCATTGTATTTATAAAAATATAAAAATTAACTATTTTATAAGTAATTAGTATTTTCATAAAAATTAAAAATACAACATAAATTATTTATATCGATATTAAATAATATGTTCATTTTAAAATATTCAATTTATTAAACTAAAATTATTTATTTTGAATAATCATATATAATACATAAAAACAAAATAGAAAAAAGGCTATTATTTTTTCTATATGAAAAATCAAATAAAATTGCCTAGAAAAGTTGATGATTAAGAATATAAAAAATGATTACCAATAAATAAAAATATTTATTCACTACTAATAATAACATGATTTTATTATTATTCCCCAATTTAATATATCTTTTTTTCAAAATATTATTCATTGCATTAAAAACTGAGGTTATTTTTTCCCTCCTTGATATTTCTGATTTCAATGTTTCTTCTCCAATCATTCGATTCCGATACGAAACCTTATATCATTAAAGGAAATTATTCAACTATAAATACTCTCTATGATAAAGAATATGAACATATATTTCTACTTAGGAATTATTCATTGTCAACTACACCACCTCAGGGCCCAAAATATGAGATGTATCAAGTACATATTTGTTTTACAATGGATCATGAATCACAAAATGTACCTTAGATTAACATAAATGTATGGAATATTGATAATAATATAATATAGATTTATACATTAAAAATATCTTATATTTTACATTACCGTTGTTTATAAAATAAATAAAAACATTCCATGGATATTTTTTAATAAATTCATTATTGAATACAAAATGTGAAATGTATTTCCTCCTCTTATCAACATAACTCTCATTCCTGATTTGGGAATTTTTATGTGCTACTAAATCCTAATGAAACTCTCATCCATTTAATCTTAAAATAAGATTCCCAATATTTTAAAATCATTATAATCATCCCAAATATATAATGTTCGACTCTACATTCAATATAATGATTGAAAATATTAAAACTGAATATTTGAATGATTACTATTGTAATAATGAAATTCAACTAATTAAATATACTGATCCAAATATCCATAGAAATAAAATGATAAACATCTAATTATATATTATAAATATTTATTTCACTAAACTGATTGTGCATCATATTTAAAATGAATAGTTATAGTGATATAAAATTTTTAGGCAATTACTTTTGAAATCCTTTTAAAAAATCAGAGGTAAATATGAGATCATGATCAGATATAATATAGAGGATAACTCCATATTATATGAGTATTTCAATAAGGTATAGTATATAAATATGATCCAAAGGCATAATATCTCTAAAAAATTAATAATATTAGAAGTCGTTAATAGGTTACTAAAAATGAAAACTATTTATTATTAATACATATCCTTGTTTATCCCCAAATATATCCTTTGATATATTCCAATAATTCAATTTAAACATAAAAATGAATGAATAAGACCCTTTCACCTATATATATAATATATACCATTGTAAATTGAAACATTTCATGAAAAATATCCAAATATATATTCATTTCAGCACTATAATAAAATTATTGATGGTATCGATACATCTTAGAGAATCTAAGATTATAATAAAACACAAACTTATGAGATTCACTAAATAATTCAGCCATAAATATGGTATAACATGGAAGAGACAACCACTTTACAAATCATATAACACCATGTTTTACAATGTTAATTTATATAAACATAACCATTATTACAAAATCACTATTTCTTGAAAAAATTACCATTCATCTAGAAAATATAAATTATATCATTCCATGATATCAATTTTGACACATAGAAAAAAGGGTTGGAATTATTTCATACACAATTTATATGAAAAAATTAGTTATATCATTAACAAAAGTATTATTATTTAAATAATAAATAGCTAATGATGCATTATCATTTCGACTCAGGGCTTTATCTACAATGTTTTCATTATCAGAATGATAATTAATAGTTCCATCATAATATTATATCAATTCCAACCATCCTTTTATAAACATAATAAATTATTATTTTTAAACAAATACTTTAATAATTTGTAGGATGTATATAATTTATATTTCTCGTCATATAGTTTATTTTTCAATAATTTTAATGAAAAAATTTATACAACTACTTAATGTTCATGCAAAGGATATTTTAACGCATAGTGTTTATATTGACAAGATGAATATTCATTAAATGAACCATTTCACATTAGAACATAAAAATTAAACATGAATAAGGAATATTTAGAAATAAAAATTCAAATTTTATTATTGGAAAGGCTACTACTAGAGATTTAACCAATATTCTATTTAAGTTTTACAATCATTAAATATATTACTTCATCTTTATTGATTTTATTCCATTTTAATTTATCTTGGATAGAGGGCTAGACATCCAATAATTATTACCAAAGAAACGATAACAATAACTAAATAATCTAAGAATACATCAAATCATAGTGAGAGTTAACATTATTTTCCACTAATTTTCAACTCAATTATTATATGGAGCAATATTTATACCATATTTTAAAACAATACTTCAACAAAATGGAATATTTTGTAACTAAACATCATATTTTGAAAATATTGAATTCAATTTTTTTCTTTTATTGTCCGTAGAATATTTCTTCTTGTTCTGTCATGATTTCCCTAACATTAAAAAACCACAATTTCTTCACATAAAATGACCACAACTCTATCTCAATAATCAAAGAGATAACTATTAAAATGATCTATTAATATAGTAGGTGGAATATTTATCATAAAATTCATAACAATAGAACTCATAATGTATATTCCTAGAACAAAATCATGTTATTAGAATGTATTCCTTAGTCATAATTAGATGGAAATACATGAAACTGAGATAAATATTCTATAAATACTGAATACCCAATAAAAACACCATTTGAGGGCCCCACATATGATTTAGTATTAGTGATATATTTTCATACACCTTTATGTTTACAAGCTTTATGATTCTCACTTGTATAACTGATTTTTAACATGGATTAATTTAATGAACCAACACATTGAAAATAAATAATCTCATTTCAAGATGACTATCTGATTACCCATATCTATTATAATTATAAACCATTTCCATGAATTCACCCATCAACTTTCCAAGATTACCACACATGTTACACTTTTCCAATTCTATATTACTTTCATAAAAAGTAATTTTTCTTCATTTGGAACATTAAATGGGTTTACCATCATTTTTCAATGTTTATTAAATCTAACTTTATTTTCACCTAAATAAATTCTTAATCTTGTCATTATAAGTTACATTTGTGAAAACAATTCCTTATCTACAATACATCTAATTAAAATAAATTCCTTTTAAAAAATAAATTCATGATAGTTTATCTATATTAATTATTCATTTTTATATATGCCTAAATTCTATCAATTTTACCATCATGGATAGAAAGAAATTTTACTTCCCATTTAAAAAATTTATTAAAATTTTATCCATAAATAACCACAATATGTTATTCAAGATCCATAAATTACATTAATTTTCTATCAATTCAAATTGAATTAAAATTATTATAATATATCTCATTAAACATATCCATAATGACTGGTAACATGATAATATAAATATCTTCATTTTAATCTGTATTATTTATTAGTGACCATATTTGATCAGCCTTATCTCCCAAATTATAAATTGAATGTTTTATCCTTTTATATTTTGTACATTAAATTCATAAACTGTAATATATAATCTATTAATCCATCCTTCATCGTTTTCTATGTAATAATGTCCACTGAATTCTAGCGAGTGATATTTCATGAAATGATCTAATTTAAACATGTAACTCAATAAAGAATTTGTATGTTCCCACTCATGGGTTACAGAGTAATATTTATTTACCAAATCACTTATAACTACTACAAAATTATCTATTCTAACCATTTATTTTTCTAAATTTCTATGGTTTCTTCTTCACAGAAAACTGGGGGTACTATTTCATGAAATGATCTAATATACACATGTTACTGTATAAATTATTCAGTTGTTCCCTTTTATTAATGCCACCATTATCTTCATCAATCATTTTTTTAATAACTACTACAACCATATCTATTCAAATAATTTCTGGTAGTAAATTTGGATATATTTATTCCCCTTTAGCTCTTCGTATATTATATTTTATTTTTCCAATATGGGAAACCATTCTTAATGGAAATAGTTTTGATGAAAAAAATTTAAACCATTATAATATATGTCATTATAATATAACTATTAATCTGAAATTATAAAAAAAATTATCATCCTTATATCCTTTAATGTTATGTAATAAATTATCATACACTAACTATATTGTACTATTACATTATTAACACATAAATATGATTTTCATAAAAAAGATTGCACATTTAATATATTTTAATGGGATTTCATGGTAATAGTATAGGATAATTCATAAAAATAGTACAGAAAAACATGACACTTCCACATAGTGTAAATTATTTCCAAGTCAAGGGGCACTAACGTTATAGCTGCATTCCAATCATGGCTCTCTTTATTCTTAACAAACATTTTAATTCCGAATTTTTTACCATTTGATATATCCTACTAATCATTAGATCCTTTAAAAAATTTAAAATACAAGGGATAATAAAAAATATATCCTCAGGAAATATAAAATAGAATTAATACAATTAGACTTTTCAAAAAATATAATCCATGAATGGGAATAACCTTATAAATAGGAAATGTTTAAGCATGATGGTAAAAATATCAACAATGTAAAATCAATATTTTTTCATTGAAAACAATTTGAAACCATTTAGTAGGTATATAAAACCCTTGAAATATTCATTAAGGACATGATGATTTATGGAATCCTATGAGAAATGTATGGTTTCCCCTTCATCCCATAAAAGGGGGATTATAAAAAATTTAGGCCTTCAAACCATTCATGCAATACAAAATTAATCTATATCGATCCCACACATCATAATCAAATCCACCAAGCTAACCCATCAACATATATAATTATAATGTACCATATCATTGTGTAAATCATTATATAAAGTCTCCATTTCCTCATCAAAAAGTGGAAAACTCATTTAAAAATAGTAGAAAATAACATTCTATTTTCACATAATAACGAAGAGATATATGATTATTTAACTCTCAAAAATTATATAATAAATTAATAGATGTAATGGGTAATTGATTAGTAAATAATTTATATTATTATTTTGAAATTTTAGTTCATTTGTTAAAAAGATGCACTCATGATAAAAATTAAAAAGAATTATATCTATAAAATTATACCAAATGTAATATCATCTTTATAATTACCATTAAAAATAAATTAATGACAAATAATAATAATTTTGAACCATTATATGGAAAATGTATATTGAAGAGATTGATTTTTAATGATCATTAAAAAAAATCAAGAAAAACAATTACCTAAAATCTCATGTAGAGTAAAAAAATCATTAAATAATAAATAATAAAATTATATTAATTTCTAACATTATTAATAATATTTTACTTGTACATTCCACTAGAATTATTCCCTTTTATTTCATTTATTACAATATTATATTTAATTATCAAATTTTGTATGTTTATATTGGATGTTGTGAGTCCATTCAGTTTTTAAAATTATAAAAATTATAGGTTTACCATAGTAAAGGGGACTTGTTTTCAAAATATTATACATTCCAATAATATTATATTTATTAATTATGTATAATTTTAAAATAAAAAATTCAGGTCAGTAATTAACAATTATTCATGTAATGTCATAGAGATAGATATTTATACGTATGGATGAATGAAATCAATATTTTTCTAAGAGATGAAAAAATAAATAAAGGGTTAAATTTGAATAATAAAGATAATATTATAAATTTTATATTTATTACATAAATACATACTTATAACCATCAATGTGTGCAAAAAAATAAAAATTAATCACATCACCTCAGGAAGGTGATTGTCAACACATAAGCCCAAGGGACATTATCAATTTATAATAGATGAAAGGTTAATAGGGTAAATGTTATATTATCTTTCAAAACCCATAATACTGTCTTGAATAACATATGTATTTTTTGAATTCATCTAAAAACATTCAAAGTAAAAAACATCTTTTCATGGAGGTTGTAGTCTACATATATACACACATTGAGTAATCTTTGCACATTGGATGGAAGATGAGATGAAATAGGTATATAACATAAAAATTATAATTTTTTTCTATTCAATATATAACTTTTTATTAATTTTTTTTATATTTTTAAGGATTTAAAATATCAAATAAACATGAGTTAACTCAGTTATGATTGATAAATCTTCATTGGAAAAACTATTTTGGTTTACACATTGAGCCTGATATATAGGTTCTTAGAGATAATAGATTCTATAACATATGAGTAGGAGATGTATTATGGTATTTGGTTGGTTTTTACTGAGCTATAGTGAAAAATTATTTCAAATAATTGACAGTTTTAGGATCCATATTACATGTTTCTGGAAATTGATCTCTTGTAATTATTCATATCATTATGATATTAAAGAATTCTTTCTCATAAAAAATTAAAACTAAAATAATAAAATTTATAAGGAAATATAATAATTGAAAAAATACTACATAATTTGATATATGATGAATTTTTTTCCCAAATTATAATATTTTATATTTTATTATATTGTTTTCCCTTTTTTCATGATGATAACAGTATACTGTGGTTACTATCCAATATGGAAAAAAAATTTACCACATTTATTAAATTTTCCCTCCAAATAAAAAATATGAAATAAATGTTTTTGTTAGGAAATATTTTAATGTGTAGGAAATAGAACCTCATAAAAGAAAAATGAATTAATGAAATCCAGATATTTAAAAATTATATTTTATATCCTAAAAATGATTTTATAGCACAATAAAATATATTAAAAATTAAAAGGGAATTTATTATATTATGTTCAGTAAAAGGTGAATAATGATACAAAAAAAATTCCATAATATAATTCGATTGTTTAAATAAATTAAAAATTAATGTTTTATAAATATCAGTATTTTTACAATTCATAAAAAAATAAACATTCCAGATAAATAAAAAAATCATTGCAAAGTTAATTTCATATTATTATATCTGTAATTAAATAACCTTTTTTATTATCAATTTATAAATTTTCAAAATATATTTATTATTTAGAACCATATATCTCATGGGAAACATTTCCTAAGAAAACTATTTTTCAAATTGAAAATTCATATAAAATTAGTAATTAATGTCTAAATAATATGATACAACAAATTTATTATGTAAAAATAATATTAGTTATACATTACATTGATTTACTATATATTTACATAGATAGTTTTTTTGGAATTTACTTTTAAACTAATTAAATTATGAATAATTTTGAAAATAATATAATAAATTTTTTGGGATTTTAAGTATTGGTGTATGAATAAATGTTGGGATTAACGATTAATTTTATATCAACTTAATTTAGTGTTTGGGGTGTTCATTATCATGAACCTACCCGAATAACCTTGTTCCACAATAATTAGACCACTCCTAACATAGGACGAATGGCGATTCTGATCACTATGGGCTACAGAATAGCACTTATCGTCATATAATATGATTTTAGGTGTATCATCCATCCCCGAGTGTGACTAAAATGTTACACTATATGGTGAGAACATGACTTGATGTGAATCTCCGCAAACACTAGAGGTTGTGACATGTAGCGAGGTCCATGGGTATGTCTGTGGGGAGACTATTCCCTCATATATATGATTAAGCACAATGATAATAAATAGATAATAAATAGAGGAAGAATAAATTAGAAACAAACAACATTGAATAAAATATAATAATAATTTTAATAAATCATTAATGAATTATATACAACTAGAGGATGTTGGATATCAATACTGAATAAAAAATAATGATGATCGTATGTCAAATTACTATTCAATATAAGAGTATAGGGAGATAGGTTTATAATCATATTGTACAACCCGTGGTTTTTGGTACGTATCCCTTAATAGATTACTTCCATCTTTGAAACATGTATGGGTGAGGGGTGAGAGAGTTGAGTGAACATTAGAAATGTTTTGTGGCTAAAATAGAGGCACACAAACTATGCCTGGTGTTTCTAAACCATGTTGATATTCTTGGAGGAACTGTCCATAGTTGTAGTTTGTGGCATTAGCTTCGGCAAGGAGTACACATGATTTTTGAGTCTGTGTGAGGAGGTTGTGTGATGATCTTCTATAATGTAGAATCCAATGCATTGTTAGCACAGGGTCTATCTAACCATGTATACTAATCGGGCATACAAAAAATATAATATTCTATTATTAGGATCTTACTAGTTTTTCCACGCACTTTCTCATTTTGGATCCTAAATAACCCTAATTTTATATTAATCTCCATTTTATGATGTGGAACCGCTCCCAAGCATGTTTCATGTGATCCAGATCCCTCCCTAGTTGTTTTAAAACACTAATCTTGTGGTAAGTGACGTTCTTCATCAATTGTATCATGTTATCTTAGATCGACATAGACATTCCATTAATCTATTCTTGGTAACTCATATATATGCCCCTTATGGGATGATATATGACTGTGGATACCATATAATTGGAGATTTTTTCTATATCATTCTTAGATAATTGATATAAGGTAATTATGTGAAGAATAGATCTATTTTTCTTGAGTGTTCTTCTTCTTTGTTTGGTTGTCATCATAAACTTTTTAGTTGGTGACTTGTCTCTCGATGCAACATAGTATAACTGATTGTCATGATTTATAATTAAATTTATTTTATTGAACTGGATCTGATTTTGAAAATATATCATTCATTGTTAATCCTTCTTTGTGATGTTTTGGAAAATTGGGGAAATATAGAAAATTGGTTACTTGAATAATGTTCTTGGCATACTGATATATAAATATGGATTTTTATGCTGGGATTTTTTGTAATTGAAGAATATTTTTTGTATTAGTTTTTTCCATAAAATGGATTTTTTTTAAATTAAATGGATTATTTGGAATTGGTTTATTCTTTAGTTATCAATAAAATAGTTTCTCATGAAACAATTTGTTTTAGTTATTCTGAATGGTTTGGCATAAATGGGGTTATGTCAGTTAATGTTTGATTTTACACTGGAAAAGGGAACTATCACAATGGGGTACAATGTTTATAACCATAGATCTGGGTCATGTTTCATTGTTATAATAGTTGATAAGATGAGAGACCACTCTGAAGTATGAAATTTACTAACAAAGAATTCATGGATGTTTATTGTAAACCATGGGTTGGGTATGAAGAAAAAGGTAAATAAGAATTAGTTTTAATTATTTGTTTGTATGTTTTTCTTTTAATATTACTTGCTAAAAATTGGTTTAAATGGAAGTTTTATTAATTTGGTTAAAATAGGTTATAGAACCTTTTTATGTTGTGTCATAACCCAATTTGAAGAATTGTATTATATAAATGATTTTATATAAATGTGTATAACGTTTCTATCCTAGTGGTGTGATTGGTGAAGTCATTGGGGGAAAACCTACTAAGTGTTAATATAATAATTTATTTAGAACTTCATTGATTTTGTAGAAGATATCTTTTGGTACATGGGTAAAGGAATAGTATCACGGGTTTTGAGAACATCCATGTGATACTTGGGTTGTTTGGTGATTAGATCATAGAGAATGTAGAGAATAGAGTCTCATTTCAATAAGGGAGTCTTATTAGTTTTTATCCACCTTTTACATAGATAGTTTTTTTCAACTCTGGTACACGTTAGTGTGGATTTTAAAAAAATAAAATTGTTTTGTAATCATTCATTTATTCATAAATCATATAGTGTGTTGTTTTGTTATTTTTATTGGAATAATGGATAAATTTATTAAAGGGTATTCTATCCCCCAATTTTATCGGAAACACATCGGCATTAATTTCATGACTTGTTGACTAGGAGTTGTCTCCTAAGTGAAGTAATGGTTCAATATATTTTCAAGAAGATGATAATCAATGGGTATTTGAAAAAGGTATAACCTATTTCGGTCCTTTCCTAACTAGTTGTCTATAGTTTTCGTGGTAATGGAGTTGAAATTTGTTCTTTTCCATTCTTTCTTGGTTGATCATATAAATGATTTTGATTTTTCGGACTGAAAATGTATATTAATAAGACATATCTAACATGTTTATTGTGAACATCATGTTACTAGGGAGTAGGGTAAATAAGTGTTTTCGAAGAACTTATAGGATTTTGGATTCTTATTATCATCGGTTTATCCAATGTTATGAGCATGTCATGCATTGTAGTGTAATGAATTCCCACTAGGACTACATACATCAGTTGGATAGTTGATTTTTGATTTTTTGGAAGGAGTATATTTTTAAAAAAATGTAGAATTTTATTTCAAATAACTGATTTTGATATGATCAGGATAGATGTATCTTTAATGTGGTTTGAATTTCAAATGTGAAAATTGGAATTTTTTAATAAATATTTGAATAGGGAAAAAGTTTTTTTTGGAATTAAATGTTTTGATAGTTGATTTGATAAAATTTGAAATGAAAATCCAACCAGTTGATAGGGAGTTAGACATATAGTGTTTGTAGTTTGATAAGAAAATTGAACTAGATTGGCATTGTAGAAACCATCCCTATGAATATATAGAAAATGTGGTTTGACCTGAAACATAGGTCAACCAAGAGTTGGATCACAGTTTCGTCCAAGAATTTCAAGCTATGAATATAAGGAGACAGAGGTATGATCCATGTAATGTGGATCATTAAACATAGTTCATGATGCCGAATCAACTCATCATCAGGTTTGATTCGGATCCTGAAAGGGTATAACTATATCAGAAGAAGATGAATTTTATCTACGAATTCATCAGCACACGGAAAGTGCTCAAAGTCTAGTTACTAATGCATATGATCGAGGATGTTTCACTCTAGTTGTGGGAACTAATGATGCATGATATAAGGGACCAATTACATACATGGGAGGATTTAGAAGAATTTTTTAACATACAGTTTTATCCTCACATTTTCATGATTCAAAGGATGACAGACTTCTTTAGTAAGAAGTAGGAAAATCACTCAGTCCCTGATTATGCGGATAAATTCATGAATTATTCCCACATTAAACATGAATTTGCATCGAATGTGGGCTTGAAGGTATACATATTCATATCTTGTTTATATGAGGATATTAAATTTAATATTGGGGTTCTCTGTATTACAGATTATACAAATATGGTGAACAAAGTGACAATTGTAGAGATAGATATCCCACGACCTATGGGTGGACGAATAATGACGATACCTACACGAAATATAGGGAAAACTAATTCAAGGAATAAGTAAAAGAGGGAAAACTATTTCCTATGTGGGAGTTGGACTCAAAATCAGACATATGGATTAGTGAACCTTTCTCAATGACCACAGAAAAGAGAATATTTTTTCCAATGTGGTTCAATTGACCACATAAAGTGAGAGTGTTTGAAACAACCTAGTGAATTCCATTATTACTAGTAGTTTAAAAATCAGTAGTGCTATAGTTGAAATGTTCTAAATTAAGGTACATTGGACACATATCAGGTGTCATAATGATATTAATCTTCAATAGGGAGAAGCCATCAAAAGTAGTCAGTTCAACATGTCCGAGCTAACCATGGTGATTCAAAGAACATAGTGACTCCTCAAAAAAGGAAATCACAAAAATAAACAAGGAGCAGATTATCACAATAAAGAAATTATATGGGGATATGATGATTAATATAGAGGATCATGATAGACTATCTATGGTGAGAGGATTGATTTTATTGAAATCTACCATTATGAATGTGTTGTTTGATACTGGTGTATTGTATTACTTCATTGCTTATCATGCTGCCAATTTTCAATGTTTCTAATGGGAAATGTTTCTATAAAGACTTGACCTTAATCCATACGTAATAATTATTTAAATGAATAATTCACATTGAGGATCTTTTCAAGTTTAGAGTTTTAGAGAATTATGACATAACTATTGTATCTTAAATGATTACAAGGTAGACATATCTACACAGTTTCCATTTTTTCCATAAAATAAACACTCTTGAAAAAAGAGTCATGTCTAGTTCCATGTTTTAGACAACATGACTTTTTCTTGATCCCACCCTTGACCTTATTCATCATTATGTCCTGTGAAAACATTTCAAAACATGGGATGAGAATAAAATCTCAGTAAGGGTTATAAAACAAAGAATGAATACATTTGTTCATTAATACATACAAAACATGAAATCTTTTACTTACCTCATGAAATCATAAGATTTATGGAAGACACATATAAATCATTAATCATAAAGGTAACTTGTGGCATCTATATCATACTTACATTGTAGAAATCACTGCTACATAGAGAGTTACCTTGGAATACCCATCATAGTATATTACCTAAATATCTTAGGAGAAACATTCACGTTTACCTCCATCACGTTACCCAATGCATTAGAGAGCTATCTCGGGCTCACCCGCCCTAGGTTTATCATGGAACCACCCGTATATGTAAATAGTGCCCAAGAACCATAACATGATCATAACACAAAACATAAGAATAAAGGAAAGATAAAATTTCTACATTGAAATAATAAAATATAATTTCATGATATTGAAATAATAAATCCATTCTCAATCTAATTTTCAATTCCAAATACGTAAAAAGAGTATACGGTATTTATATTTTCCTTTTAAAAGCATTCCGGCTTGTTAAGGAAGCCAAAGATAAAATAATACTCACGGCGGTGGAAAGGTTGTTGTCACCGCATACATAAAAAAAATTCATTTTTTTCGTTCAGTAAAATTATTATTTAAAAAATATTCCCTTAAAAAAGTCTAGGGTTTTTATACAGCGTATAAAGAAAAGTAGTGTATTAAAACAAAATATTCCTCAATGGAAGGAGATTGAGACGAAGTCCCTTACCTCGTGTCCGACTTGACTCGATCGTTATTTAATGTCTTGGATAATAAACTAAAGTAAATTTCTAATTTCTTAAGAACCATTTTCATGTTTATTATTCCTTTTATATACCTTATTGCCATGTTATAAACATTATGTAATCATTTAAGTTAATAACGTTCATTTTGTCGATATTTGGTACTTGAGTCAAAATTGACACCTTATATTTACAAGTTGTCCGTGTGGTCAATAGTTTATTATATCCATAATGTTATTCATGATTTTTATATCATATATGTCATATATATCCAGTATTTACATGTTTTTATAATAGTACATAACATTTAGTGGTAAGAAACGAAATACACCATTCATGGAGACGGTAAGCTGTATGTACGCATGAACGCTACTTTCATTTCTATTTATTATTTTAATGAAAATAAAACATAATAAAACATAGTTATAATATAATTCTAGTATAATATCCTATATCATATCATTATCTACATCCATTATACATCCCACATAAGGCATTAACGAATCAAATCACTTTGAGGGGGCGGTAGTCTGCACTTCCTCAAATGAGATTATCATATTTAACCACAATGGAAACCAAAAAGGCAAGCAATAAATGGGAAGTACATAAGAATAAAGAAATCATAAACAGAACATATATCATATATAAATACATTTCCATCTTAACGGCCTCCATGAGAGGCGGTAAGATGTAATTGAATAATCATTGTTTCGTGAGGTGTTAGTTTTCCATCCACAGAAACATTATGTTATTCATCCATTATATGGAGGTGTGTCTAAGTGTACTTATATTAATTATCATAACAATATCCTAGAATATTTAGGATACTGGTTTTGTTACAAAATAAAGTAAATAAGAAGAGTTTAGGGGTTGGAGAAGTAAAATAAAAGAAAACAATTAATGAGAAACAGTTACCATTAATTTGGATAACTCTTTTTGGTTTGAACCAATGTACTTATTGAAATTCCCTCTGACTAAGTTAAGGATTATAAAAGTAGGAGAGGTATATAGGGAGCTTAATTTGATAGTGTTTGGACAGGCCAAAAGGCTTGGGAGGTGTGAGTAATTGCTTATAAGTGGTCTCCTTTTATAAAGGAGAGGAGGGGCTCTTTAGGAATGAGTGAAAATATTATTTTATAATATAATGATATTCGGTTTCTAATGGTCCCAAAAATCATTATAGTAGAAGATAAGATGACTCATGGTCGAAATATATTCATCAAATAAGAATTGGATAGTTTTTGGATAATATTCTAATCATTGTAATCTTATTAATTTAAATGATTTATTAATTAGGTAAATACTTCATCATTATTGTGTCATTAAGAATTTAATTTATTTGATGTCTAAAAATTATAAAAAAATACCATAATGTAGGAAATATATTTATCTTTACAATTAATAATTATATTTGAATAGATAATTTATATAACCCCTTAAAAAAATTAATTTACTAATAGATATTTGTTTTTGTCATTTTTCCTTTTTATTAAGTTAATTAATCTAAATTGTCATTATCACTCTCATGTGGCTCAATGTGGTCCCAAAAACTACCCAAATATTACCATGGTCGTAAACGACTCAAAAAATAAGGTTTGGAAAAGAGTTAAGGTAATTTATTATTATTATAATATTCTTTTAACCTTGAATTTCCCTATTTATCTTTAACCGTAGTAAATAAAAGTCAAAAGATACTATTCACCAAAAAACTATTTTCATCTTAATGAACCACATTTTACTTCTTGATAACAACCATGTCTATCGGATTTTTGAAATTCAACTCCTAGGAGTGGTAAAATTTCATATAGATGAAAAAGTCAGATTTTTTAACAACCACAAAGTGGTTTCACTATGCATCAAAAAATCAAGTTTTTCAGAAAAATACCAAAAATTAATCCTAAGCTATATTTGATATTACAAATTAAAAATGAAGTCTATTTCTACAAATTCAATATATATAAGTTGAATTAATTAATTTTAAAATAAATTCTTGTTATCAAAACAGATAGCTTGTTTTTATGAAACAATAACTATCAAAACATTGCTACTTGTTTATGTCCAATTTCAAAGTGAAATTAATTTCAATGGACATCATTGGATTAAATTGTAAAAATATATTTCAATTTAACTTTAAAACCAATTAAAAATATAGTCTAACAATATAAATAAATTATATTAAAAGGAACTTTTTAATTAAAATACAATATTTTCAATATTCATTAAAAAAATGAACTTTATCTGAAAAATAACAAAAATTTACACAATGTAAATTTTGATGTCCCCATTCTAATGAAGTATTTTATTTGGTCATATTGAATATATTAAAGTGACCAAAACTATATTTAAAAAGGGTTCACCATTAAAAGGCTGTAAATCGGCCTTTTAATATAAATTATGCTTAAAATTATATTAATTCACATTTTAAGCCTCTAACATTTATTGGATAAATGTTAATTCATTTAATAATCATGTATAATCATATTTTAGTTAGTTTCATTCATTCCTGCCAATACAACGGCTAGGAGTTAACTACAATTTAAAATAATAATATTATATTATTAGTGTACAACGTAAGTATCCAAAGAAACCTACTGTTGCGTATTGGGTACACTATCGAACATAGAAACCCCTTTAAAGTAAAATTAATATTTTATTCAAAAATATTAATAAATATGAAATATGTCTATTCTTAATTTACTTGGGATGTTACAGATTCCATCAATGTTGAAACATAAAACTCCACTCCTGTATGGAGAAGGATGATCCTTTGTTTGTAGAGCATGATCTATAACCTTTGATGGTTCTGATCAAAAAAGGGACTTCTCATTATTGTATACGTATTTCTATAAGGTAATAATTGGTTTTTATTGGTTGATGAATTATACAGCTCACATGTAATATTATAGAATAATTTTTTGTTTCAAAAAGTAATATGGAATCTAACATCTCATTAGTGGATAATAGGTGGTGAAGGAAGGTGCAGCTGGCTTGTTTTCCCCAACAGTGGGAAAGATCACTTATTATTTAGTGATGATGTCTTTGGAGTCAATACAAGAGATTGAAAATACATGGATTCTGATATATTTTCATCAATTTATAGATTTATTTCCTAATAGTGTTATGGGAACTGAATGTGATGTTGGAATAGCTAGAATGTAAATGTTTTGTTCAGCAAAGTATGTCTCCTTGGATAGCGCTGATATTATTCTTGAAGAAAGATGATGGAGCTCTAAGTATGTGTGTGGATTATCATAAACATAACCAAATTACAATAATGAATCAATATACACTGCCATGTACTTATGATCTTTTTGAATAATTGAGTGGGGCATAGTGGTTCTCTAAAAGTGACTTTCGATGAGGATATCTTCTATTGAGAGTTCAAAAGGAGGGTATTCCAAATACCTCATTAAGAAGTAGACATGGGAACTAAAAATATGTATTATTGCCTTTCCGTCTTACAAATGCACCAAAATTATTTATTGAGTTGATAAATCAGATATTTCATACATTTTTGGATTCTTTTGTTTTTGTGTCTGTGGATGGAATATTGGTGTATTCAAGGGAAAGGGCACATCATGAAACACAAGTCGATATAGTGTTGGGAATAATGAGAGAACATTGGTTGTATGAAAGGATATCAGTGATTAATTTTTTGATATAAAAGGTACATTTTATCAGCCATTTAATTTATGATAAAGGTTTTTCATTGGATCTATATAATTTAAAATCTTTTCTCTCATGGAATCATCTGAATAATGATATTGAGATATGATGTTTTTTGGTATAACTTGTTTTCACTGATGCTTTGCGTGTGAGTTCTCATGAATAGATTTTAGAATTACATCTCTAACAAATAATAATTCTCTATTAATATGGACTAGAGAATGCGATATGACTTTCCAGGACATGAGATTTATTCTTACAACAACACCAATCATGATTTTACAGAATCAGAATAGAGGTTTGTAGTTCACAATGATGATTGACGATCTTGGAAGGGATTTGTTCTCATGAGACTACTCCTTGTGTTTTCATATGAATTAAGGTAGTTGAAAGTGGATAATAAGAATTACCCAACACATTTATTATTGATAGATGTATTTTTCCATGATTTTAAAATTTTGGGTCAATATCTATTTGGTGAAAAATTTATTTTTTTCACAAATCATAAGAGCTTGAAACTTATTTTCCCACAACCAGATATGAATATGAGGACCAAGAAATGAATTGAGCATTTCTATATGTCTGAATTTTCTATAATTTATACACTAGGAAAAGGTAGTTCAGTGGTCGATGCATTAAGCAGAAAGATATATACAATGTTGGAAAAGGATGTTTCAGATGATTTCAAAATGATTCCATTATTAGTGGACATGCATATGGAATTTAATGAATGATGTGATGTTTAATTTTTTCATTCAATTTATATAGTATGAGATTTGTAAATGATGGTTAAAGAGGAAAAAAATCCAATATATCATGCATAATTATGATTTCAAAACACAATTGTGGGATCACCATTGTGGGATAGAATCTTGATTGGAGTTCAGTGTTTCAGTTCTAAGAATAGATGGATATACTTATATATAGTCAACGAATACATCTTCAGGCATACCACCATTTGATTTGGGTTGTACAACTGGTTATATAGAAGATGTATAAGCTATTGAAGGCACAATTTTGGTGAGTGGAATGAAAAGGAAAGTGTTAGAGTACATTTTATAGTGAATAACATGTCAGAATCATAAATAATATATTCAAGTACTAGTGTAAATATTTAATTCTTCACCAATCCCAAAGTTGGAATGGGAGTAAATATGAATACATTTTGTTATTGGTCTCCCAAGAATTGTTCAGAAAAGCGATTCCAAATGGGTGATAGTTGACTATCTTACCATGTCGACCCATTTAATTCTAATTATTTATACTAATATAGTGGATGATATGACCAAAATATATATCCATGAAGTGGTATAGAAACATGGAATACTAGTTTTGACAACATTATACAGAGATCTGAGTTTCACCACTCATTTCTAGAAATCCTTACAGAAATCCATTGGGAATTTGATGGATATGAGTATGATGTATTATCCTCAGACAAATGGGTAATCTGAAAGGAATATAGAGACATTGTATGACAAAATGGGTTCTTGATAAATGGATGTTGGTGATTCATGGGATGATCCTATAACCATAGTGGAGTTCTCATATAATAATAGATATTAGGCATCAATACAAATGGCCCTGTTTGATGAGTTTTAATGGTGTCCTTATAGTTATCCGCTTTTTTGGTGGAAATAGGTTAGACATCACATGTTGGGGTGCACCTTTTCGATGAAACAATGGAAAAGATTTAGTAGATCATAAAGAGGATGGAGACAGCTCAGAGTCATCATAAATATTATGGATATCAATGTAGGTGATTTTCTTCACTCGTGATGAGTGATCATTTGTTCATAAGGATTTATCCACGGCTTGTAAATCATCTTTTTGGGAATCGAGGAATGTTATCTTATTGTTACATGGGCCCTTTTGGGATTCTGGAATAGGTTGGAGATGTGGCATATAAGTCACCATTTCCACCACAATTAATTTTGGTTCATAATATGTTCCATGTATCTATGATAAAGAATTACCAGCCTGATCCCGACCATGAGATTAGATGGGATCACATTTACATTGTTCCAAAAGCTTCATTGGTATATATTTGGGTACAGATTGTTGATAGGGTAGAGAATGTATTGTGGGGGAATGAATCATTCTACTGTGGGTTTTTTTTTGCTGCATGGTCAGATTCATGAAGAGATAATGAGAACACAAGAAAGAAAATAATGATCAATCACTGGAACTCCATCAGGGATTCGATGGTTTTCTACATTTTTCTGAATTATAGACCAATGGCGCAACAAATTTAGAACCCCTGGTTTCATGTACATAAGCTATAATTGATTTTGTTCATGGAAAAAATGTGCAAGGGAGATAGATGGTTGAGTTC
The DNA here is from genome assembly GCA_963277665.1 of Viscum album. NCBI lineage: Eukaryota > Viridiplantae > Streptophyta > Magnoliopsida > Santalales > Viscaceae > Viscum > Viscum album. The sequence continues at coordinate 523,612,075 of OY728141.1, forward strand.
AGTGATCATTAATTAATTTTTTGTGGATAAAAGAGATGTTCACGGGCTTATATATGAGGTAGCATCAATGTGATTTTCTCATGACCAATCGCATGCAAAGCTTCAACATGTTAATCTTGAACGAAATCGCCTATGGGAGAAGTGTATGTTCATAGATATTAGCTCCCAAGAAATGTTATCTGAGCCACTCAATGAGTCTATCATCATTGTACACCTTAACCACAAGTTTAATTATGGAGTTATAAGGGCTTTTGTGTCAAGATACTAGAACTATTATAATGATCATTATTTTTGTATAGAGAATATACATTCATTTTATTATTGTTAATTTTTTAATTGACTTTAAAGAAAAAATAATATTTTTAGTTAATATTCAATAAAGAAATCAGTTTTGATGAATTAATATATTTCTTAAATATAAAATATGATAAAAAATAATATTAATAAATTCATTTTTATTAAAAATAAATGATCGTATAATTTGTTATTAATACAACTGTAACTTTTATTAATGCTTGAAAACCAGATTTAACAGAACCCCAGAATATTAAATAAAGGTTGGTTTTTATTTTAAAAGTAAAAAATTTTATATTTAGAGATTTTAACTGAGATAAAATGAATTTTTTTTTTGGAATCATGACATCAAAATTATCCAAATGATAATTTTCTTTAAATTTAAATGACAGTCGAATTTTTGGGTAAAAAGTAAATACGGTTTAAATATATAATGTGTTTTAGTACATCATAATGACCAAATAGTTATTAAATATAGTAATATAAAACTTTTTTTCAGCCAATATATGTTTTATATTTGAAATAATGTCATTTTATATTTTTTTATTAATTTTATTGCACCTTAGTAGACCCTCCTAGACTTATAAAACATTTTAACGTTTAAAATGATTTCTCTGATAGTGTGACACAACTCCACATAAGATAACCAAATGTTTTATGATGTTCAGATAATGGAAATATAAAATAATATCATCCAATCCTCTTTTTCAAAAACCTTCAAAAAAACCCAAGGGTTGGTTTGTGTTTTTTATTAGTTTAATGTGTTCTGTCCAAAACCAAAATAATAAAGAATTACATCTCATTTCCATTCAAATCCCTGACATTCTCCCACTTCTCATCACTCAAGACCCTTCAATCATGTCTCTAACATGCCCTAAACTCACTATAATCCACCCAAGGTCACCCATGCTCCCAGTAATCTCCCTCAAGCCTCTCCCAAGCCTTTGAGATCACACATCCATGTAAGGGATTTCTTCTTCTATCATTTTTTAAATGATTCTTTATGTTGCTATAACCATGTATTTTCAATTAAAAATGTTGGGGTATTAATTATCACCACCCCTATACTTTCCTCATTATGTATAAAGGATTATAGAATCATTTAATCTCTCATTAATGCCTCCAATGTACATATGTTACCATGTCGAAATTCTGTAAGAGATTTCTCTCTCCTCATTTACATTCAAGGAATTATTTTTTATTATGTATATAAATTCAATGAAATACGTTGGGATAACTATATATATATTACCCCCTTACGGTCCATTTCATGCACATATTACGAGACACCATTTTCTCTATCATCAATCATTATTAGGAATTCTTATGTCAGACCTTGTTGCTGCCAAAATTGCATTGCGATTTTCCAAGCCAAAGCCATTTTGTAGTGAATACCACGCTCATTTCTATATCAATGGTATTAACATTTATAAACATTTAATAATTTATTATAGAGTTTTATGTATGAATTCAACATTCCTTTATCGTGGAAAAAATGACTATGTTTAATGAATCCATGTTATATAATCCATATGGCACACTTATGCATGAAATGAAATGATTATGGAGGGTGGCCCCAAATAGCGCTTCAATGCATTAGGTATAGATTAGTATCATGATATGATAATTGAAATAAGGGTTTAATAAATATAATTCAAATTCATTGAGGGTTCACTCATTCTTCATGTTCAGTTATCCTTGGCTCATTCTAATATCACGTTGAATGTTTTTTTCCACATTTTCATGTCATGATAATCACACTATATCGTGATTTTTTATTTTGTTTCCCTTTTTCTCCTTGAAATATGTTTTTCCTAACATGTACTCTTTTTTTTCTATTTTTCCACATTTACTCCCTTACTGGTCTGTATGGATCACCCTTTTTTATGCCTGACCACAGGTTATCCCATACAATGCTATGTATGGAAGAATGTGTGTGGTCATGTAAATGTAGTTTTAAATAATGATTAGTATTTCATGTTTTATGTTGTTATGTAATGATACTAATCCACAAATAAAAAAGACATATATATCTTATATGTTGTATCAGTTGATGATTTTTGTAATGAATTATGATTAACAGTGAAATATGAATATGTGTTGTCATAGTTGGCATCAGAGGATAGGTTTAGTTATTTTTTGGATTATTATTAGAAAACCATAGTGAAAGACATAGGGATATTCTATTTATATCAAAAAAAATATCTAAATTTTTATGACTATTGAGTTAGTGTTTTATCATTGAAATACAACCATGGTTAGATACTATCAATTAGAGGCAGATCTGGAAATGATGTATCTTCGGATAATACCCGAAAACACCACCTTATACTAGACTCAAATGGGAACTGCTACATGACTACAGGCCATTCTTCACTCTTGGTTAGAAAAATCTTGGAGATATTATTTGGTAAATTCATAAGCTTATTTTGAACCATTATTAATGGAATTAAAAAAATTTCCCTATGAATATATATTGGGAAGTTTATCATGGATAAAATATATTGTAATATATAAATTATTATGTTAAGGAAATAAAATAAATTTATATTTCAGCCATTTTTGACATTGAATTACACATTATGTGTTACCACTAAATTTTATTTTATTCTTTAAAATGGCTAGTAGTATAAGGACTCAGGCTCAAAACTAATGCATTGATATATGTGATGTCTATTTTAATTAGTTTCCCATTATGATGGGAGTGATAATCGCAAACTATGTCACAGTAATCTCGCAGTCAACTCATTTTTTGAATAGAAACATGGGTCAAGTGTAATGTTCAACCCCCATAATAAAAAACAATCTATAATCGAGATCTTCATGATACAAAGACATCCTACCTTTAATCGATCATCTGATCCCTCAATCACCGATCACTGAATGAAATTCATTGAGAATATCTACATCATCCTTAAATATTATGAACAAGAGAAGGTACATATATATGTTTACCATATAGAGGGTGGAGATAATCAATAGTGGACATTGATCAAAAATATAAAGACTAATGAGGTGATCGAGTCATTGTAATAGATGGATTTACAGAATTTTTTTATAAATACTTTTCACGCACCGTTAGACTTATGATTCAAAGGAAATTATTTTCCCTCCAAAAAAAAGATGAAAAATTCATCAGAGCGTACGAGGAAAACATCGAATGGCTTGCACGATATGCCTCCAACTTTTTCATTACCTCGAATGAACATTTGACCTCTTCTTTGGTGGTCTATAACATAGCCTACAAAAATCTCTAGTGATGCGTGAATTCGAGAGCTATGAGGAAATTGTCTGATGTGACCTCAAATTCAAAATGGATATCAATGAATCACATTGGTATCTTGGGGATATTAAGAGAATGGTGGACTTTAATTCAAGCGTTCTGACGGATGAATCTAACGGTGCTCTGAAATTATAGCACCCCACTTGCCAAAGGTGCAGAAAAAAGCACACAAGAAATTGCCTTAAGGGGATGTGGGTATGCTTTAGGTTTAAAAGAGAAGGGCACCTAGCCTTTAACTGCAACCAAGAAAAATGCACTTTTGTGACAGGGTATAATAACGTTGTGTTCAACCATCAACATGTTGTTCATTGCATCAACTTCAATGAATCAGGGCACATTGGAAACCATTTCCGTTATCCAAGGGTTTTCGGAGGCAACCAACAACCTCCAAGGTAGTAAGGGAGAGCTTTCACCATCACCACCACTGAAATGAACCCCAAAAACAAAGTGGTGAGAGGTATTCTATTTATTCATTCAATAATAGTGATCAAAATTTTGGATTCTAGTTCTATTATTTCTTTTATATAATGATTTTTTAGTCGAATAGTCCCAACACCAACCCAGATCATGGAAGTAATGATGTTGGGGAGAACCGAAAATGGGTCAATCATTGAAACCCATGATTATAACTCATCCCCTATCAAAATTTGTTGTTTTAAAATCCTGCTAAACCTATTAATCCTACCTCTGGTTGATATTGATTCAATTATTGGTATGTATTGGAATTACCTATATAGAGTAATAAAAAATAGTCAGAGGTAAATCACACTCCATATGGGGAATCGACACCGGATTATGTACAACTGAAAGTTGGAGGATGAATCTACTTTAGCACTAACATCTCAAGAATGGAAATTACTAACCTACGAGCATGAGTACCTTGCTTAGATGATTGTGTATAAGGAAGTAACAATCCTCGAAGAAATTCCTATTACAAGAGAATTCACTGAAGTGTTTTATGATGAATTTCCCAGTCTTCCGACTAGGACTGATGTTGAATTCTCATTTGGTATTATACCTAGGGAATTTCCATTATCCAAGACTCCATATATAATGGCTATTTTGTAGCTTGATTATTTGAAAAACTACTATAGGATAATCTAGATAAAGGGTTTATATACCCAAGTACATCACCATGGGGTGCACCAATCCTCTTTATCAATAAGATGCATGGTTCAATGGGCCTTTTCATCGAGTATCATGAACTCAACATTATCCTGATAAATAATAATTATCCTCATCCATGAATACATGACTTGTTCTATTTGATATAGGGTACACAATAATTCTCTAAGGTGTATTTTTAGTCGGGCATTACCAAGTAAAGGTGACGATGGAGGATATCTGCAAGACTGCTTTTCGTACAAGGTACAAACACTATGAATTCATTGTAATTCATTTCTACCTCTCTAATGTTCTAGAAATATTCCTGGAATTTATTAGTATTTTCATTATAGATTACCTCGAAAACATTATTCTAGTCTTTATAGAAGATATTCTAATATACTTCAAAACCATGGAGATGCATGAGGAGTTTCTAAGAACTGTAATAGAGTCTTTGCTGTAGGATAAGCTCTTTGAAGAGTAAAAGAATTATGGTATCTGGTTGAAGGATGCATCATTATTGGGTCATATCATCCCATGAAATGGGATAACGTAGATCCCTCCAAGGATGCTACAATTGAATGATGGGGGAGTCTAGCATCGGTGACGGGTATATGTAGCATCCCGGTGTTAGTTGGATATTATCTCCAATTTGTGATAAATTTCTCATGATTGTCCAACCTACTCACCAAGCTAATTCGGAAGGGATTAAATATTTCATAGAGTGATGAATGCGAATATAGCTTCATGGAGTTGAAAACATGACATATCACTGTGCATGTACTCACACTACCCACAAGTGGAGAACTCTTTTTGTTTTTTAGTGACACTTCGAAAAAGGGCATGGGATGTGTGTTGATGAAAAATGACAAATTCATTTCATATGAATCATGTAAATTGAATTTTTATGACAAAAACATTCCAACACATGATCTAGAGTTTGATGTAGTAATTGCCCCTTTAAAAAATTGGCGACATTACCTCTATGGGGGATGATCATGAAATATATACGGATCACAATTATATCAAGTATATATTCACATATAATGATTTGAATATGCTCCAATGAAGATGGTTAGATCTAATCAAATACTATGACAGCTCAATCTATTACCACCCTGGGAAATCGAACAAGGTGGCAGATGCACAATGTTGAAAGGACCCAAAAATTACATCATTGATGTGAATTTGACGGGATCCAATATTCCTAGATTTTATTAACATGGAAATGGGAATAACACAAAATGGAATATCATAATTCCTTTCAAAAATGAATTTTCAACCATATCTTTCATATTGTAAAATGATGCTCAAAATTATAATGTAGGTATTTTTAAGAAAGTGGAAACTACGAAAAAAGGGAAATCCTCAGAGTTCAATGTTAATGAAGAAGGAATTGTGATATAAGGTACAAGACTATGTGTTCTAGAAAATATGGAGATAAAGAATGAACTTTGGGATGATGCATATAGTTCGAATTTCTCCATTCACACATGAATCATAATTATTTATCGAGTTCTCTGAGAGCATTATTTGAGGGATAACATGAATAAGGACATCATTGTGTATAGATCAAAGTGCATGTTGTGTCATCATGTGATGGTTTATAGAAATATGTATAAGGGGATGATGAAACCATTACCAATACAAGTATGGAAATGGGATAACATCATCATAAACATTTTCACCGGACTTCTGAAGACAACCAATGGAAACAATTATATCTAGGTTGTTGTGGATAATCTAACAAATAATGCACACTTCATTATAATTTGAGATGATTTCTCATTGGATAAGTTTACATAGATATATAATAGAGATGTTGTATGGATACACTGATTACCACTATATATTGTATCTGATCGAGATCTATGATTCACCTCTACAATATATATAAGACATCAACATTCTATTTATACTGATCTGATTAGTAGTATGGGTTATCATCCACAAAATGATGTCCAATATGAGTATACTATCCATACAATTGACTACATGTTGAGAGAATGATCAATGGACTTAAAAGAAGGTTTGGATCAACCTCTTTTTCTGGTTGAGTTCTCACACAATAACATTTTCCACTCAAGCATCAAAATGTATTGTTATTAAGACCTTCATGGGAATATTTTCATAACAATGTATGTTTCGATGATTTTGGAGAGTGAACTATCATTGGTCCATAAATTATCAATGAAATGGTGGAGAAGGTTAAAAACATCCAACATCACATTAAAGCAGCATAGAGTTGGCAAATAAGATATGTTGATAATCGTCAATGAGACATAGATTTTGATTTATGAGAAATGGTATTCCTCCACATATCACTATAGAATAGAGTTATGAGATTTGGGAAGAAGTTAAATTTTATTCCAAGGTACATCGACCCTTTTGAGATCATTGATCGCATTGGAGTAGTGGCCTACTGACTAGAACTCCCACAGAACATGTCTCATGTACATGATTTATTTAATGTATCACTATTGAGAAACTACATACCTAACTCATCACATTTAATCAAATCATAGGTGTTACAATTATATAATTACCTATCAAATGAATATAATACGATGAATATCTTAGATTTTAGAGAAACGGTCCTATGAAATAATACAATTCCCCTCATGAAAGTGTTGTGTAGAAACCACATGTTTGATGATCTAATGTGGGAACCAGAGGATGTGATGAGGTGGAGTTACCGAAATTGTTTTTAGTGTTGTAAAATGATATTTGAGGAAATATTTTCTTAAGGTGGAGTATTTTCACAACCCAAACATTTATTAATGAAAATTACAATTGATCTAATTAAATGTAAAATTATATAAAATGGTTATATAAAATATTCACTTCCATGATTTTAAGTTTTTGGATTTAAATTTACCGTAATTAATTTTTACTCTTTCTAATATAATTTTAGAATAGTGATCCCATGATTAGTATAAATATAGTGCTTTAACTAATCCAATTTACACAGAAAGAGGAAGTGATGGCCTCATCTATTAGAATTACTCCAAACAAATCTCATTTCTCAGATCTCGAAAAGTATGTAGCATCAATGGGATTCACTCAAAATTAAGTCCTATATGCACTTCAAAACATTATGCTTGAAAATAATCACATACGAGAAAATTGGTAGTGAATAGAGATTACCACTCGAGAGATGTTATCCGAGACACCCCTAGAGTCTATCCCCATCACACACCTTACCCTTAGGTCTTATGAAGATGTTATAAGAGGTCTATGAACAAGACGCTATAACTATGATTATGTGAATTATTTTTTATTGATAATATACATTCATTTTATAATTGTTACTCTGTAAATATATTTTAATGAACAAATATTTTATTTAGTTAATATTCAATTATGAAATATATTTTTTATAATTAATTATTTTTGGAATCAAATATAATTTTAATAAAATATTATTACTAAATTACTATTTATAAAATATAAATTATTATAAAATGTTATATGAATAAAATTTAAATTTATATTATGGTTTCAAAGCTCTTTTAATCAGATGCCATGAATTTTGTTTAGATATCGTTTTTTATTTTATAATAAAAAATTTACATATAAAGAAAATTATTTAGATAAAATGAATATTATTTTTGAAATTAGGATTTATAAATTATAGAATGGTTAATTTTTCAATATTTAATGAGACAATAGATTTTCTGTTTAAAAATTAAATATCATTTAAATATATAATGTATTTTATGACATCATAATGTTTAAATTGTGATTTAATAAAATACTATAAAATTTTTTTGGACAATATATTTTTTACATTTCAAATAATGTGATTATATATTTTTTTTAATTGAATGGTGTCTTGGTGGACCCTCAATGAATTATAAATCATTTTAACTATTAAAGTGGTTTTTTGAGAGTGTGGCTCATATCCACATATGAAAGCCTAATATTTTAAGAATTTATGCAATTTCCCTTATAAAATAATTTTTTCCACTCCCCTTTTGCAAAAACTATTGGATAAACTATGGATTTGTTTGTGGTTTCGATTAATTTAATTAGATCTGTAAAAAACTAAAATAACAAAAAAAAATTCCACTTTTCCTATATAAATCAACCCAATATCCCAAATACCTTCACACGAAACCCTTGTATCACGTACCTACCATACACTCCTCGTTCTATAATATTTACTAGGTTCCCCATGACCCCAATGAATCCCCTCAAAATACACTCTTATGACTTTGGAATCACACTTCCATGTAAGGGCTTTCATCCTCTTTAATTTTTTGTCCTGGATTCTTTATATTTCTATAACCATTTATTTTAATTACAAATATTGGGGTATAATTTCTCAGCTTCCCCATAAATCACAACTTATGTTTTAAAGATGAGAACCCCCTTTCCACTCTCATTAATTCCTCCCATGTACATCTGTTACCATACCAAAATTCTGTAGTTGAATACTGTCTCCTCATTTACCTTCAAGAAATTATTTTTCATAATGAATATAAATTACATTAAATATGGTGGGACATGTCTCTATATGTCCCCCTTGCTATCCATTTCATGAAAATATAATGATACAACCCTTTCACCCTCATCAACATTTTTTATGAATTCTTATTTCATGTTGTTATACAGTTTAAAATACACTGTGATTTTCCAAGCCAAAGTCATTATATAGTGAATACCATGATCCTTTATCGATCAAGGGTATTCAACTTTATTCCCATTTACTTATTGCATATAGAGTAATGTGTTTGAATTACATATTCCTTTATCTTTTAATAAATTATTATGTTTAATGAAGCAATGTTATGTGATCCATGTGTCACACATATGAATGAGATGAAATGATTAAGAATGATGAATCCTTATAGCGCTCCAATGAATTGGGTAATGTTTAGTATAATTATACATCATGTGACCTGAGGGTTTAATGATGATAAATCAATTGATATGAATTTTTACTCATTCTTCAGATGAAATTATCCTTGGCACATTTAAATATCATGTAAAATATTATTGCCACAGTTCTAGGTTATGATGATCATTATATATAATTCTTTTGTGTTCCTGTTTCTCTTGTGATCCTTTGAAATGCCTATTTCCTAAAATTTAATGTATCCTTCCTATTATTACTTGTTCACTGACATACTAGGATTTATAGCTCATCCTTATTATGCATGCCCTTATGTTATCCCAAAAAATTCTAATTACGAAGGAATGTGTGTGGTCATGTAAAAGAAGTTTTCAAAAAAGACCCCTATTTCATGTTTTTAAGTTGGTAGGTAATGTTTCTCTGCCCCGAAGACACTGGACTACTTTATCATAAATGTTTTATCAAGTGATGACTTAATGTAACAAATAATGTTTATGTGTAAAATAATGAGAAGGGTTGTTATATGTTTTCTCTCAGTTTTTCATTTCTTCTCTTATATGGAACAATGTTATCTTCATCAATGGTTGGGGAACCTCTCCCATGCCCTTTGGAATAGATCTAGAGCCCTCCCTTTGTCTTTTTCCATTCTAATTCTTATTGTAAGTGATGTTATTCATCGTTCTTATAACATTATCCTAGATCTATTTATATCAACTTATCCACTATTCCTTTTTCACATATCTACACCTATTAGGGTTCCATGAGTTTATATGCCATTTTATTTGACATTATGTATCGATATGTCATAGAAAAGTGATCTACGGTAGTTCTGTGTGGAATTTACCTGTTTATCTTGAGTATTATTCTCTAGTGTTCTGTTTTCATCAAAACCTTCGAGGTAGGTGGGTTTTCTATAAATTCCATTTAGTAGAACTGATTTTCATGATTTTCAATTTAATATATTATGTTGATTTTGATGTGATTTTTCTATTTATAAATTGTTTGAAACCCATCTTTCTATACGTCACAGCCAAGAACCTGAAATACTAAGAATACATAACATAGACCATGGGATGAGAATCAAGGCATGATTCTAATCATTTCATACATGGGGAATATCTGAAATTACTAACATTTTATCACAATTAAATTATAAATTAAAATCATTTAAACGAGGGGAAATTCATACTTCATTGTCATCTATTTGACATGTACATAAAGGGAAATTGAAGGTGGGAACAACCAAAGTGGTGGCCAATGACAAGATAACGACCCCAATGAAATTTCACCATACAGATAGGTCACCTAGGCCATAATAAATACATAAAATTAATTTATTATCCATATTCGGGACAACACCACATGGTTCTGGTGTGAATAAAATCTTTTCACTGTTTAAAATTCAATAGTACGAGAAGGAAAGAACCCAAACCACAAACGTCGATGTATTAGCACTTCACTCATCCATTATCAATCCATTATTGAACATAAAAATATATAAATAAAAATATTCTGTTGACCCCCTAAAAATATGGAAAAATACATCACATAAATATCGTTCAATTGATTGAAGAGGAACCATGAAAAAGAAATGTTCACAAAGATGACCTTACTAATGGGTCTCAGTTGCTTTTGAAGAAAAAGTATGCAGACACCAGAAAAGGTAGATAGCTCAAAACCCCAGGGATGGGAGGTAGAGATCCCCATGCACCATGGGAGTGGGAAATACCATAGGAATGGAGAGGGGAAGACGTTATAAGAAGAAAAAAAAATTCATTAATTATATATGTTTAATTTCATTCCCAAATAAGTTATGCACTATATCACTAAATAGTTTCCAAACAGTGCGCAAACCAATTGACACTCCCACAATCAATGGTGAATACCCAAAAATTAAGCACAAAAGTTATCTAACCATTTACAAGAAATGTGAAGCCACTTCCCAAAACTATAGGTGGTAACAAGGTTGTCTTCCCATGGTTGAATAGATTCATGCTAACCATGAAACCCTTAGGTTTTCCACTGTTAGCAACATCACCTTTTATGAAAACTATCATGGATGGGCAATAATATTTTCCCTAGCTGTGTGTCCATGTTGTCCTCTTATAATCGTGAGGCTCTTGTATTTAAAATATCCCTAGAATCACCCAAAGACTGCCTTAGACCCCCAAGGAATCATTATAAGGTATGTGTAGTGGAATTTAAACAAAAAAAATAATGGTCCTTACCCTTTGATTAATCCACGAAGTTATAACCTCCCATCCTTAAAACAACTCTTCTCCTTGTTTCACTTCTGAGGGATGTAAAACATCACCTGGAAAGAGTTCCAACCATTCAGTATATACATCAAAACTATAATCCAAGGTGTCATATAGTATGCGCATGTGATACCATAGCACCAATACTAGAGGAATTCATCAACAAATGAGAGGATTCATGGTACAATCAATGATATATATTTGATACTACTAAAAGGATGAATACTTCAACAGATCGATATACTCAGGGTAAAAATATTGATACAGTTCATGAAAATACTGTCAAATATCTTATTTGTGGAAGACATCAGGAATGGCATGATACATATGAGGTAACAGTGACCGATTTGATACCAACAAAACTCCTTCCACTATCTCGAAACACTTGACACAATTAAATGATAAATTTCTATGTTTCCTTATTCTTCTATGAATCAATATAGGCTATATATGCATAAATTCTAGAAATCCCACCACATACTCTAGAGGGATGTGATAGTGATTAGTATATGACTTATTGATGGACTGAGTTGTAGCCACACACTTATGAAGAAACTGGATATTATAGGATGTTTCATGATTGAGATTAGGAACCAGTAGAGATTCACCAAACGCATGTAGATAGAATAGAGTGTAATGGAATTGTCTACCATAGAGGGCCTTATATAGAGACATCTGAAATGTTGGTCGAAACTAGTTGCTATAGGAAAACTCAACCTGGGGAATTTGTTTTCACATGAACCTCCAGAATCAACAATACATGCTCGTACCATATATTTGTACACCTATATAGTTTTATTGTTATTTCTATTAGTATGATAGAGATATGTAGTACCCAAGAGAAACAATGAACCCAATTCCTTTTACAACAATTTCAAAACCGTGATGTTAACTATGAAAATTTGTCTGAAACAAACGAATTGGGTACCCAATGTAGTCTCATTATCTATCAAATCTATATCCTTCCTAACTTATCTATAGAAAAGGAATCCATGATATGTTGGATGTGCATAAATGTGGTCAAACTATGGATAATCACCCATACTAGATTGCTAGCTCAAGGATTTATCTGCTATCATGTCATGGAAACCATGTTGAAATCAATAAATTTCCACTCAAGAATGGAGAGTGGCTATATGTGTCCTACCGCTCATTGTTTATCATCAATCAAAAACCGAAATATTGAGTACCAAGTGACGAAACCTACTATATTCCTTATCATAGCTGGCCACCTGTACTGATGACACATATCGTGGTAGATCATTGTAAGCCTAGGATGAATTTACCAGACATAGGCATGGGATTTCCTAATCATATATATATATATATATATATTAAGGAACCAATACACATACATGGGAATCCTAAGTCTCACTACCATCAATAACCCAGCCGGGTTACAGTTTATCTCCTACTACATTCTTTCTGAGAATGAGGTCTGTTGAATCTGAAAACAACATCATCTAAACCCATTACTAAAGGGATGAATTCACTGTTAGAGATTATAGAACTAGTTTCCCATTATTTTCACGATCCTCAATGTTCACCTAATAATATATAACCATCATTTTTCATTAAATTCTTGCTGCCCTGAAATCTTATATATTTGTTCTTTGGGTCTATACATTGGTTGCATCATTTCCATTTTTGGGTGTGTAATTAGGCTCAAAGAAATTTCACTAATGGTATTCCCCACAACTATGATACCTCAGTTTTTAGTCTTTTTCTGTGGATATATAGTAGTGAAATTTTTGATTCATTTAATTAATTAATCAATATCATTGGAGGTAATGATTCCATCATCAAGATTATAAACCGATGCTTCTAACGTGAGGTCGTGCATTGGGTAATTTCTCTCAGGTGGCCTCAGCTAGTGGGACCCATATGCCATAACTCATTCACGCAACATCATAATTTCACCAACACTAACTCATAAAGCATTAAAATATATTGTATTACTTCTGATAGGCTCTGGTAGGATCATGATCAGTTATATGGTGTGGATTCCCTTTAACTCACTACGTTCTTTCTAACAAGCTTCTAACCATATGAAATGAAGATCCTTCATAGTCCAGACCATAACAGTCACATCAAATTCAGATATATCCTTAATAAAATGTCTTGAATAACCAACCATACCTATGAATATGTATATGTAAAACACATTTTAAGTGTTCTCCTAGAAAACCACGATTCTCACCATATCTTGTTTAACTTTTATGTTGAAGATGGATATGATGTGACCGAGGAAGTGAACCTTACTGATCCAAAAGTGGCATATATTAATCTTCACATATATATGTTTCTCTCTTTGTACTCTACATGATATCAGGATGGTTGGAATTTTCATTTATGGTGCATGAGTGCACTATGAAGGATTCAAGGAAGAAAAAAGATATAGTTGTAGAAAATGATTCGTCGTAGACATACTGATTGAAAGAAATTTTTTTCAGACATAAAAAAATGACCGGATACTCATACAGGTCACACCTTCTCTATGACATTAACTATGGTCTATTCAATGACCTTACATGAACCTAATGTTGTGCCGAACAAAAATAGATATTGGATAAAACACTTTCTCCTCAGACCATGATTAAGGGGTTATCTATACATTGTAGTGGACATCGATTCATCACTCCAAGATAGTTAATTTACTGACAATCCACATACAATCGGACTCTACCATCTACCTTCTTGGAATGAAAAACTAGTTTACACCATAAAGATATATTGGGACTAATAAAAACCTTTCCCACAAGTTCATCATGATACATTTTAGTTCATAGAGATCCATTGGAGCCATCCAATATGTGAGAATGAAAACTACTTCCATACATATCACTAGATAAATGGAGAACTCAACCACTCTTTTTGGGGGTATGTGATAGAAATTTAAAGGTAGTAAATCCTCTAAAAGATATATAATTGGAGGGAACTCTACTAACAACATTCCCTGATCACTCATAATGAATCATTCCATCTATGTTGTCAGACATCAAAGACCAGTATGCATGGGTTCATCCTGATCATCATGGATATCACATTCTACCTTGTGTGTATAAATGTTTCCCTTGGGGGATGTGAAGGAAAATAAGCTATGATAGTATTCCACATGTACATGATATGAAACAAGCCATTTTATGATAAGAATGATGTCAAAGATGATCATACCGTGGTGGATGAATCAAGAGATGAAATGATAACCACCTATTGCAAGGTTTAACTTCTAAAACAACTGTATGACCTCATTTTAGACCACTAAAACGATTCATGATACTTAATTCTACAGAAGTACTCAATAGTAAGACCATACATTTCAAATACCATAAAATATATGAAATAGTTTAATGCCCATGTATCCAAAAGGAATGAAAATAAGGTATATGTCACTAGAATAGTACATATAAATGTAGATGGACCAATATTATTTTCCCCAAGAACTGAATGAGATACATATATATGGAAAAAACCATGGCACTGAGATTCTTCCTAACTTGCATGAGTAGATCCACTATGAAGATCCTAATATTATAAAGAAATAATTCCTCATTCATGACCAATATCACCATAGCCTGACTGATCGATAGATGAAAAACTACAAGATATATGTGGAGTCACATATCATATATATGAGAGAAGTGTTTGTACCGATCCCATCCCAGTAGAGGTTAGATGAAAGGAGTGGAATAAGAACTGAATATTACCTATCATACCACATTCTCAATTTTTAATATGGTTCTTCATGCATTGTTACTTATTATGGTTTTGATTTCCACACTATTGACACATTGTGCAATAAGTGCATGTCACATGACAAGATTATCCCCAATGTGCATCCCCAAAATACATATTCTTACTGGATAAAGAAGTGGCACACTTACATAAAACAAAACAACCATATATCACATTTCAATCTTCTCAATGAATACATTTCATAAGTAGGACCATGTTTTCTATCATTGTAACATTCATGAAATAGATGAATTGAAACTATGACTGGACAAATAATCCCATACAGTTGGGAAAACACATCACAGTCATCAACTCATCACCAGATATAGATAACGATAAACAGTAAATAAAACTGAATCATGTACAATACAAAATACTAGTTGTAGATCCATTCTGATGATTCATTAACTCCTATGCCCAATCCACTCTCAGATCCAGGGGAAATGTGTTTCCAAATAATTTTGTCTTCATGTATTCCTATAAATAACTCTTCAAAACTCATTATGTGATATGAAATCCCACCCACATTTAGTAAAGTCATATAAGATGTAGATAGTGATCTCAACCCTCCTATATAGAAGCATACAAAGATGATAAAAGATAGATACCATTGACTCCAACCTTGAATCGATAGTGTGAGGTCCAACATCGGCTGAGAATGTGGGAAGATGTTGCGCTTGGAAGTCTCATATTAGCTCTTCCATAGTAGGGGAAGGTTAGGGAGAACCCGGAATATAGTACACAGACAAGGGAATTCTCTCGTAGAACTGTGCATCATCTCACAATGTAATATCATCAAGAGTATCTATAGATGGGACTATATGATTTATAATAGGTGTCTCATATCCCACCACCTCTATTGTCTTCTCATTACCACATTCTTAGAGAACATCATGAGGAATTCATGGTGTCATAGATCTATAATTACCATGCTCATGTCGTAGATAATATTTAAAACATTCAATAATGTAGATAATGAAATTTATAATTAAATGAAGGCACAAAGCCTCCTTGAAACCCAATAAAACTAAAATCCTTCCCCACAGTTGAATAATAGATTTTAGGAAATCCCAAAAGTATCATTAAAAACACACGATGCTAACCATACTTCAAATTTCCAAGGTCAGGTTAGGTAAAGGTCTCACAATGAACATTTTTAAGAAACATTTCATTTTAAATGTGGTTTGCACATTAATTCTGTTATTTATTTAAATCCATTTAAAACTACTTGAATTATGATCATCACCATTCCGATTCATAAGGAGCCATAAAAATCATGAGTATAAATTGGAATCTACATAATCCAAACCCTAATCTATATTTGTATGGAAAAGTGGAAAAATTTTATAATTATAAAAAAATGTGCACTACAAGACACAATATTTAATGCACAATATGAAATAACATGTGAGATAATTAATTCAATATAATAGTTGATTTGGAAGGTCATAATGGATGGAATTTTTAGTCATATAGTTGCTAATATGATAAATTATTTTAATATACATCATTTCAATTGTATGTAATATAAGAAACAATAATTTTTGTTATAACAATAAAATTACACCATAGACATGTGTGTCACCAAATGGTGATGTCATAAGAACTATACATATCATAACCAATTACTGAAATTCACATCCCAGGTAGCATTATTTCCCCCTATACCTGGGACAACTATGTTCAAGAATGAGGTTAGGGTGAAATTACATTATCTTATTATCCTAGGTAAATCCAAAATTAAGGCAAAATGAAATAACAGCTTTTATTCCTATTTATTCAATATTTCCACAAGTTCGACTATAATTTTCCACAAAAAGGTGTTTCTCCATATACAAAAATATTATGGAACTCTATTGTCTTCCCACAATCATAGAGGGTCTTGGGTGTGTCTGTGTAGTGATTATGACCCCATACAGTTGAGTAAGAAAATTAGAAATCCATAGATAATATATAATGTAAGCATAAATTAGAGAGAGACAACAAAAAAACATCATAATAAAAAGTGTAATAAACCATTCAAGTGTGGAAAAAAACTAGAGGATGTACAATAATAATAATATATACAAAAATAATGTTGATGCTATGTAAAAGTTTTATAAAAAATTTGAGTACTAGGGGATATGGTTACATTCATTTACATCATGCAAGAAAAATAAAAAAAGGAAGAAACTACCACTACATGCATCTTGATCATAATACAATCCTTCCACCAAATTATCCACCCAAATCAATAAAATAATCATGGATCAGATGTTTCACACTTCCCTTTATCCAAACCTGTGATTATGAAATGTAATTAAGTACCAAATGAACCTTAGCAGGACATAACCCATATTTTCTATTCCCATAAATTTAATAAAATAAATAACATCTGTTTTCTATAATACATTTTTGATAGATAATAAAAAACTTATGCAATAGCCACCTCATCCAGGGTACCGAAATGGAATCCTAGCAGACACAACCAGCTTCGGGCATGGCTAGATGTTCAAAACAAGTACCTTTACAAGTTAGACATATACAAGGTCCTTTGGAAACAACGATAATTAAAAAATAATCCCCAATATCATGAATTATCTTAAAGTCCACATTCCAAAGTTATAAATAAAACATGTCATAATAATAATAGATGATATTGCTCATGTGAAGATAGCATTTAATCAATCCGTTAATTAAAAGGTGGATTACTAAGCCTAACCAAATCAATCTATATCTCTTCATAAGGGCCACTAAAGAAAACTCCAAAGTAACCAATGTCATTTTGTATTTCTAAGGCAACCCATACGACATCCCTTTTATCACTCATGACATTGGTAACTCTGATTTTGTACTTATTATCTCACACATGGGACGGGGCATCACCCATGGCATGTCATAAACATCTTTCCAACTAGTATTCTGTCATTTCCTCCCATAGGGGACTGGTGCCACTCACCTGTATATGTAAAAATCTTAGAGAGACCATACCTAGAAATAAAGTGTATCTCTCCCATTGAATGAAGTACCTGAAACTGTTAATGGTGAGTTCATCAATGGATTCGTTATATCTAGACCCATGTTCACTCATAGTTCAATGCAAGGGAGCCCTGGTAACAAATCACATATCACAAGAAATGAAATATATATAATCATATTCCATTAATAATGAAATTTAATATCACATTATCCAAATTAATCAATAATTATATTTTAGAAAATAAATAGTGTAATTAAAATTGAAAGTGATCAATGAATAAAATGCGAGTAAGGCATGTCATGATGCATAACCAACTTGGCTTAGCATATTTGTAAACACAAACCAGTAATTTAATCTCTATATAACTATAACACAAGATTTCCATAGTATATAAATTAATCCATGGTAAACATTAGTGAAAAAATCAAAGAACACATGGAATTTGACACCCATGTCTTGGTATAACAGATAATAAAAAATGGTAAATACTATGAATTTGGTTCATGAACTATGGAAGGAAAAATGATGAATGATTATATTTTTTTCAAAAAATGATCTTATCTCAAGGAAATTATATATTATCACAATTAAATTATAATGTAATCTTATCTATCAATGGAGAAACTCACACTTGGTTACCATCCATTTGAGGCATATTAAAATTTCCATTACAAGTGGGCACACATAAAGAGATAAAAAATGTCAAGGGAACAAACCATAGAAGTATTTCTCCATAATTATATGCCAGATAGTCCATAATAAACCCATTAAATAAATTTATTACACTTATTTTATGCATCGCATGAAGGTTCCAACACGTGGAAAAATATTGTTTTTTAATGAGAAAAAATGAGTGGAAAAAAGACTAGAATATCTACCTAGATTTAGTAGAACTCCACATGTAAATTATTGAACCCTGATTAAAACCAAAATTGAGGATATAAAAGAATATTTCAAACCCCAAAAAAATAGTTTGAAATTTTTCACACGAAAATAATGCAATGGATGGAAGAGGAACCATGAAAAATAAGAGTTTAGATGGAATAAATTACTTAGGGATTTAAATTTCACCCTTCATCGACGCAATCTAGTACTAGAGGAGGGAGATTTCTCAAAACCCCATGGATGGGAGGAAGAGTGTTACACACACCATGGGAGGAGTAAACTCCCAACGGAATAGAGATGTGGGGGGAGGAATAGGTTATAACATTTAATAGAGTGTTTTCCATAATTGACTCACTAACTACCTTTGATTTCATGTGCTCTTGTACAAAAAATTGGGAATTTTATTTTAAAATTGTTTGAAATACAATTCATCCCCCTCTTCAAATTCATATATATGATATTTTTCTATAAAAACCAACAAATGAGTTTTTAATCATTTGATTCCATTTTCTAGGATAAAACCAATGTGTTTATATCAAAACCTTTTGATTCCATTTTTCCCAAAATCAATTTGTAATCCATTCAATTGAAAAGATTCCACATATTATATTCCACAATTTAATGATCATTATTTCCAATAAATTTCACAAACACGCACCAATTAATTAGAATTGGATGGTATTTCCAATAATGTTCTAATTCCAATCCAAATTCACAATTTATAACAAATTATAATTTTCCTAATAAGTTTGAGGGAAAGTAAAATAAATTAAAAAAAAAATTCTTAAATAAATTGTCCATCACAAATAGAACCACCAACTTTTTGATCATGTGATCTCAAAACTCAAATACCTAATAGGTTATCTCTAATAAATAATGTCGAAAATGATGGTCTATGAATAAAATATAGATTCAGGATATCAAATAGCTAGGATTTTATTATCCAAAAACATAGAGACGTAAAAAACCATATGTAGGAATGATGAAATAGATAGATAAACTATACAGAGAGGAGAACACTTACCCATTTGATAATGAATTACATTATCCAAGATTATATTTAGTTTTTGAGGTGTGTAATGTGAGTAATCACCACATGGGAGCCTCCATGGTTTGATAAAATGATTTGGGTTCATACCAGCATGTCGAGCACCTAAAAAGGAGGTTTTCGGATTTTTAAAATTAATTTTCAGATTAAAAAAATCATACTCATGGTTTCATGGGAAAAACTAAATGTTTAGACGTATCATGAATCATAAACATGTGAAACTCTTTTCCCAGGACTACGTTTTCCACTAGGTGGGATCACATGGTTTCAAACCATGCTATATTCATTAAAATACCCACAATCTTGTTTTTTAATACGTTAACATATAGTGCACACGTTCTAGTAAAATTCTTCCCAAATCATGCCCATCCTAGAAAAGGTCAAATTTTTAAAATTTCATATGTGATAACCATTAGATGAAACCCAATTAATGCATGACACCAGGAGGGGTTTAAAAATAAATTAAAGAAATAAAATTTCGTTATAACCTTCACATTATAGAAACTTTATGCCATAGTAAACCTTTTACAAAGATACCATGTCCAAAATATAAGGCCTTTACTTTCTCATCAGTTCCTCCATCTCCCACATCAATTGAAAATGTTGAATGTGATTCCATTGAAATCATATAAATGGAATAGTTGATAAAAAATAACATTGAGTTCAACATTAACTCTCCTAACTGGTTTCTCTTCCATGAAAAAATTTGGGTTGACCTAAATATCCCACCACATCAGAACATTATATTGTCCAGAAAGACAGTTTTGGAGCTACGATACATAGAACATATTATGTATCGATGTCATATAATTTGTATCTTTTGAATGTTAAGACACATACCCCACCATCTCAAAAAACTCAAAAGGTCCCAAAAAATATTTAGTTAGCATTACTTTTCTCCCCAACTACTAATGACACAAATTGGATGAAACATTCAAAAAACACACGATCACCAACAAAAATTACAATAGTATGAAATGATGGTCATCATAATGGTTATACGGGATCCCTGTCATCAAAATTATTTCATGAAACAAAATATTCATCTTTTTAGTATATTAATCAATGCTTGTTACATCCAAGGAAATTTCACAAATAACCTACCAAAGAAAATTGTTATTTTTAAGGCCGGCCATACAAGGCCTCAATATGATCCATTCTAGTACTTTTAAAATTTTGTATAATAATACTCAAAAAGTCCACAATGGAAAATCCTAGCACCACTGATATCAATAATGCATGTTTGGATCAGAACCTCAAGTGTTCGAATAGCTATTTTTGTATGGTCATCCAAATACTGATGGTATTCCCTGCACAAAGTGATCTGAGATCTCAATTCCTCATTAAGTAATCTCTAAAATAGAGAAGTGAACCATTGATCCCAATCTGATACAATTGAAAATGGAACACTTTGAAAATGAAAAAACTCATTTCCATGGATATTTACATGGTCTTAAATGTTTGGTGTATCATGAATCAGTATAAAGTGAGCTGAATTTGTTAAATTTTCGATCACAACCGATATCACATTTTTCATTACATTGGTATGTGGAAACAAAAACCAAACGTTCATTATGATATCATCCCAAATAAATGTTGTAACTATATGTGGATAAAGAGATCCTAAAGGTATCTAGTGTCCAACTTTGTCATGGTGAAATGTATAATATTGAGAGTAAAATTATATATTACCCCATATCATTCATGTACACTAGAATGCACACTCCATGTAATAGATGATCATTTTTTTTCTAGGGTGCGCAAACCACTAATTATTTTTGAAATCATCCCATAATAGTTTTATTGCCTACTAGTCGTACAATTAATGGATTATGGTAGAATAGAATTATCTCAGTGTAGAATGAGTAGATAGAAATGGTCTCCCCTATATAAATTGATTCTCTAGTACTATGTAATTCTTAATCATGATTTTTTAATTGAAGGATCATGTCATATATATCATATTTATACTGAAAATTAGACAAAGAATCGTCATCCCCAGACTCACGGACACCAATATGAAACTGTGAGAAAGATCCATCAAGTTCCACTCTACTAATTATCATTTCATAGATTGGGTGATATGTTTTCTACTCAAATAATTTCCATTCCGAGGGTTAAAGACTATGATATAGTCGAATAACTGTAGGTATTCCACTTAATCTCTTATGTAAAGGATTAGATATTTTTATAGAAGATATAAATCATGCTCTTTTGGTCAGAATGCATGAAAAAAATTTCTATAAATAGGTAGTATCGCCAAATCTTATGTTCATCCATCAAAACAGCAAGTTAAATTTCATGCGTTGGAAAATTATTCATTTGTGGCCAAAGCAGACAAAATCCATAAGCAATGTCATGATCAACCTTCTTATGAACACAACACAATCCAAATCCAGTTTCATAAAAAATTCCACATAGACCATACCAGTCATTAGATGAGTCATCCGTAATGTGGTTTTCAAAATATCATTCAACATAGAAAATTAATTACAAACAACTTTATCAAAATAACTCTTTACTTGCTTCTGAGATAGAGTAGTCATCGTAGACGAAACCATTGGGAATTCATTAAAAAACTGGTGATAATATCCAGTGAAACCCCCTGAGGCATCGAATATCAAAACTATTTTGTGGTCTCTAACATTTAATAATAGTCCTTAAATCTTATAGATCAACTAAAATACAAATATTTTGACATCATGTGTCCCAATAACAAGACATACCAAATCATATAATCATATATTAATAGTTTGGAATAATGTTAATTATTTCTCAATAATTCTAGAACATCGCTCAGATGACATTCATGATCATCCTCTAATATATATTGAAAAATTATTTTAACCAAAATATCACCATTACTATTTCAATATGCTCATGTAACATTTTATTCATAATGTGCCTAAATATTTCAGTATCATTAGTTAAACCAAAAGGCATGACATGCTAATTATAATAAAATAAATTGATCTAAAAGATTCTTTTATGAATGTAAAATTATATTATTCTTATCTGATGGTTATAAAATCAGTTCCCAATCATTGAGAACTACTATAACCTTTTTAATAGATCGAAAAATTGATCGAAATAAAGAAAATTATATTTTTTATTCACCATAACTCGATTGAGTTTTTGGTAATCAACCCAAATATGTTTTGAACCATAATATATCCTAGTAAGGAGAACTGACACTGCCTATGGTGACACACATGGGAATAAAAACCATTTCATTAAAAGATCATTCAACAAAGAATTAAAATATTTAATTTCATCTGGATCTATATGGAATGAATTAATATGCAATGGTTTACATTAATGAATGATATCAATTTGGAATTATATCTCCATAACCAGTGAAAACAAGAGATGCAAGAAAAAACAATAGTAAACTCGTTAAAAAATGGAGGGAGATCTCCATTGAAATGTAATCATTACAGATAAAAATAAAAAATTGATATTACTTTCCCCAAAAATTTATATGAATATTAAACTAAATTTGACCTCGGGTCTTATTATACTTGAATGATATAGGAAACACCATCCAATGCAATAATGGATACCATTTGAATATAACCATAAATTTTTTATTATTAGTAAAAAACAATCCATACTGAATATAATTTCATGAGGTTTCATGTTGAGGAATATAAAATCCATATAATGTGAAATATATGATAATGATAAATAACACTGAAGACTAAAATAACCATATTCTCTCTTAGTTCCATTGGGTACATTAAATTCACTCAAATAAAATAAAATCATCATAGTAAGATTTTGAAGATTGATAATACATGTTGAAAAAATAAAATATAATTACTCAATATAAAATAAGGTATCCAATATGATGAATTTTTAGTGATGGTACTTCTCACAGTCATTGGACTCATATCTTCTTCCTTTGGGGACTCATCAAATGTATGAAGAAGCTTCATTGTAGATTCTTTTGGTTGTACACCTTTTTCCATCAAGAAACTCATTGAACAAAAATTTATATAGGATCTTATGATATAATTACACAATAGAGAGTGTAATGTATATCGACGAAATTAACCAACTTACCAGAGCATTCACATGAACCACATACCTTGGGTGCCTCAGTAAAAACCCTCGTTGAATGTCATAACTTTTCACACTGGTAGAAAATTAATCATCCTCTACCAAGAACTGTAGGCGGTTTAGAAAACCCATTTTAGTGATAAAAACAATGAGAATAATCATTCCTACTCTTCCCTTTAGATGAATTTACAGAAGAGTCACAAGGAGAAAAAGGAGATCTAGTTAACCCTGACTTTCCAGTATAGTCCATATTAAAAAATCAATGATCTATACATCACATCTACATAAGTAAGAGGGTTCATCAAGAGAACATAAAATTTTATGTCATATCATTGTAACAACATGAACCATATAGTATTCATATTCTCATTACATATAATGTCATGTAAAAATTGCATTATCATAGAAAATCATTCTACATATTCGGTCATGGTTATTTCAGTCCAATCGAGATTGAAAAACACAAGATCCTTAGACAACACCATCGACTCTGGATAGAACTGGTTAGTGAAATTTGTTTTGATTTCATTCCACTTTAATCCCTCATGCTTCTTCACTATCACAATAGTATCCCATTCTATCAAATACAGTCCCTCTATTATGAATGTGGCACACATCACCATGATTAAATCATTTTCTTCCACCAACTAAGAAAAATCATACTTCTCATCCATTCCACTTCCTCTTTAGGATCATTGGATCCGATGAATGATAGTGGATTATCATGAAGGAACTCATGAGAATGATTCTAGAAAAAAATTTCAGGTTCCTTCGGTGGATCTTAAATGGGAACTAGAGACGGTAAATTTCCTTGGGAATGGAATGTACGAACAATCACCTTAACTAGGATTGATCCCATGAGATGATTTTCTTTTTAGGTATCATTACTAGAATCATCTAGATCTTATTAACATGCCCTCTTGGAGGAAATATTATTTAAAACAATACCAAAAATAATTTAAGGTATCAGGTTTTCTCTATAATAATGAAACAAGGGAAATAAATCCCAATAGATAGGTATATATGATTTGGATTTAATCCAATCTAAATATTAATTAGGAATAATACTATATGAATTAATTTAGAAGTATTTCCATTATAAGCTATGGTGACATAAGGATCGTTGTGGTGAGAGTTGTCTAGGGACTCCATTGCTACCACCTCTTATGTCCTAACAAGAATACAAAACTACAATTTAATGTTGAACATAATGCAAGATAAAAATACTGGATCTCTGACAACAATTTTTGATAAATCATATTGGATAACCTAGTAACTAGATAACTAGGATGGTCCAATCATAGCCCGAATGATGTTACAAATCCTTATGATTTGATTAATGGTACATATAATTATACTATAAGAAACTGGGAACTTGTTTTCTAGAAACACAATATGATAAAATATACAATTTATTATACATACAAGGAAAACTCCATAGGAATAACTATACAATATGAAAAACTGGTTTAAAAACCTAATTAATACCAAAAAGTAAAAAAAAGATGACAACGACCCACATACCAACTGTCAAAACACTACAAACTAGAGGATCAATAGAAAATACAACCTCTACAAGGTTCTTAATACTTTATAAATCCTGGAAGAATACAAACTATAAACACCCAAAATAATAGGTATGGTGTGAGATAAAATCCTACTATAGTCTCAAAATTTATTTCACATTAAGATCCCAACATTAAATTATCAAAAAAAATAATTTATACTCAACTAATAATATATATGCATTTTCAAACTCATATTAAAAAAATCATGTTTTATTATTGAAATGAAGGATATACATTAATGAAATGGGAAAATAATAATTTTATATAAAACTATTTATATTTACACATAATTAATTTAAATTTTTTTTTTAAAAAATTGGAATATATTTCAAATACTAACAATTAACCACATGAACATATTCTAAAAGGTAAAATAGATCAATTATATTGATCTCCCTCACACTCAAATAGTTATAATGGAAATATGTGTACACACATCCCTATGACATTGGTCAATGGGGACCCATAACAATGGCATTAAAGATGTGACATGTTGTATTTATGTTGAGTTTGTGTTTTAAATCATCAATAGTGTGTTGCCTCAAATAACTCACTGATTAACTAGTATTTAAAGTTCTCAAGTAAAAAAATTGATGCGTAATTCATATTAAAACTATTTGAAATAAAATCCATCCCATTATCCAATTTCATATACACTATGTTTTCATTTAAAAACAAATACGCATGTTTTTAAACCAATCATTAAATTTTCCATGATAAATCAAATGGGTTTCTATAAAACCCATTTTATAACATTTTTTTATTGAAACAAAATCATTTAAATTAATTAAATAACATCAATTTTACAATATAATCATATCATTTTAAATTTCATTATTTTCGATCAATTTCTAAAATGCACTGCCAATTATTTTTATATCGGGGGTTTCCAAACATCATGACATATCCAATCCAAATATCCAATTTACAAAAAATAGGTTTCATTCAATGTAATTTAATGATATTGAATTAATTTAATCAAATTACATTTAATAAAATTTTCTGTCTTAAACAGATCCAACGACCACGGTATCATGAGATCTGAAAACAGAAATCCCTAACAAGGATACTCCAATGAAGAATGATTTCAATGAGGATTATAGAATCAATAATAGATTCAGGATATAAAATTGTAGCGATTAAAATTTATAAAAACATGGAGATCAAAAAATATTTTGGGATGAAAGGGGAGATATAACGAAAAAATAAAACCAGAAGAGTAAAATTACATAGAATAGATTAACCTTTATTCCCCTGGAATGATTCAATTCCAGAGTGGTGTAGAGGGGAAAAATCTATTAGGATCCTCCAATGAATAAGAAAATGCAATGGGGTCGTACCATCCAATTAGGCTCATAAAGAAGCAAAATTGTGGTTTTTTAAAATTAATTTTTGGATTAAAAATCCATTTATCATGGTTTTCTAGGTAGAGACTAATTTTTATATGAACCGTACACCCTAACTGTGTGCCCAATTTCACCCAGGTGTATAGTTTCATCAAGGTGAGTGCACTGTTTTGGTAACCATTCACTATCTATGAACACCCCAACTATCTCGGTTTTAATGGTTTCTATTGAGAGGGATCATGGTATCAGAAAATCATCTTCCAAAAACACATAGGCAATAAACAATCATAATTCTATAAAATTTCACTCTAGATAACCATATATTAATCCAAACCAAATAATGATCAAAAGCAGGGTTTAAAAATATATTAAATAAGTTGAAAAATTATAAATATTTATATTTTCATTACAATAAATAATCTAATTATTTTTGCGTTTAGGATATACTACAGAATAAGTAAAATGGTAATTGACGTGCAATATGTTTAGAGTTATAATTTATTTTTATTTATAAGAAAATTTTATCAAATATTTTAATTTTTTGGATCTATAATTTTTTGAATAATATGTTGAATTGTTTTAGTGATGATTTATTATGATATTTAGGTTTTTCTATTTAAATTTTGGAGATTAATGTATTACATCTTCAAGATAAGGTTTATTCATATTATGTTTTGTCCTATCATCTATTCACCATTTCTTAATAGTAAATAGATATAAATAAGATTAATATCATAATATTATTTAATAGATATTTTGAGAAATTAAAAATTGATTTTCATACTTTGGTTATGAGAAATTAATCATTAAAATCCATTATTTATGTTATTATATGAATCATAAGTGGAAAACTGATAAAAAAATATCGATTGATGAAATTATATTTTAATAATGAAAAAAAGTCTAGAAAATATATTTTCCAAATATTATATATGTCAATGGTAAAATAATTACTCAAAATATATAAATAATTTAAAAAATATATGAATTATTATATGGATAATATCACTCATATATCACGATATTCCAATGGAATCACATTCAAATGTATGATTCTATAATTGTATATACATGGTTTCACAAATATCTAATAAATAAATTATAACATTTTTATTTGTAATTGAAAAATTACTTATCACACTAAAATCCTCTTATGAGTTTATAAAACGTCAATGACATATATATTTTTTATTTAAAATTTTAAAAGTATTAGGATGAAATTTATTTAATCAGGGAGAATGTAACACTCCCTTATTTACTATGTTTTCTCCTTTAAATAATACAATTAAGTAAATTAGCTTGTGACGCATAAAAAATACTACAAAATTAAAAAATTATTTATTAATATAGAATATTAAATAGAATAAAATATATTGAAATGGATCACAATTGAATAAAAATAGAATTATATAAAATTTAAAGGGGTTTATTTTACTCAATATAATTATATTAGTTATAAGGAATATTTTTTATTAATTTATTATTTTTGATAAATTAAATAATTTTTAGGAAATTATATTAGAAAATTTTATTAATAAATAAATATTAATAATTAGTTAAACAAATTACTTACATCCATGATATAATTAATCAGTAATTTGGAATATTAATTTAAATAATTATCGATTATAATTATGATTTGTTTGAAAAAATATCCATTATTGTAAATTATATTTGTTGCATATAAAATAAAATTTTATATTTATGATAATTTTTAAGTTAAATTAAACAATATTATTTTATTAATAAATTTAATATAATATTATGGTGATTTTTTTTTATTTTTTTTAATATTTTTAATATGAATACTAAAAATACTATTTTGAAAATACTACACCTTTTAGAACGTAATTTTAATATAATCATTACTTGAAAATATATGAATATTTGATCTAGATTAAAATTTCATTTTTGAAGAAGAAAAAATCATTTAATATTAATATTTTATATTTAGAAAGTTGGCATTTACTTTTTTGATCATATATTTTGTTTTATTGTTATAAAACTCTATTCTGGTCATTTTTTATTTAATTTAGTATTAAAAAATATCAATTTTTTTTGGATTTGTCTTATATTCACATAATTATTATTATTTAACTATAAACGAATAATTTTCTTCTGAACGAATACAATTCTTGATTTTGGATGAAATTCATCTTATACTTAAAAAGTGATTTTTTACATAAAACTGTTATTTATGAGGTTAAGTGTAATTTTATTAACTTTTTTACAATTTAAAATATGATTATTTAGAATTATTAATAATATTTTGAATCAAAACATTATAATATTTTTTAAAATTTATGTTCATTTTTGGAAATGAAGATCAGTTAACATAGTAAATGTTTGTTACTATGGAAAAGAGTAAATGGTTTAATAAATGGGATAATCAAAAGGATGTGGCCAGAAATAACCCATATTATAATCCATAATTTGTTGGTTTGGTGGATTCTAGAAAAAAATATCATATATTCAATATTTTTCTAATTTGATTCCACTTTCCAATGAAATTTACATTTATTATTTTAACGATATAAGTAATTATAATAGTCACACCACTCTCACTTATAAATGGAGTCCTTTATAGGTTCACTTATCAACATAACATGTGACCATTAAACAAAAAGTTATGTAAATTTTCAATCCCTACCTATAAATTCGACATCATATAGATTTTTGTAATCCTAAATGACCATTCTAAGAATTTTTAAGGACATATCCGAAAAAGGACATCCATGGATGTAGTAATTATTTTAACCTTGTAATTTCATTTTTATTTCATCTTAATTGTAAAAAAATTCTTAATATACTTATTGTTTTATTATGATTACTAAATTTATTTTTTGGACTCCATTAGCTACCTCACACTCAACAATTTGGAAAATAAAATTTTGATCGTGTTATTTTTATACTAACCACTCAATGAAATAATTATTTTGATTCGCATCATTGACTATAATTAATGGCTATAATAATAAATTAAGTTACAAAATATGATATTTATAACAATATTACTTTTCTTAAACGATAATTTTGACAATATTAAAAATATATAACAATAAATGTTCATCGTAAAATTTGTCTTCAAATAATGAGTAAATCAAGACTCTTTATAAATAGTATCCTTTTACCATTATATTTTATAACTAATATTCATCACCATTTTCTTAAATCTAATTTATAATGTTCATAAAATTCATATGATGATATTAATTATATATTAAAATGATATTATCATTATGAAATAACATGGTCATTCTCATTCAATCGTTATAACACACTCTTGTATAGGTTGGTTTTACCACCTATATTTATGATGTTATAATTTTTTCACGAATGAATATTAAATGTTATATAATGGTAATAATTTTAAAAAATATTGAATTTATGATTTTTATTAATTATTTAAATATTATATACATTGTTTTATTCATGAATAAAAAAACATTCTTCTTATAAAATCATAACATCTTTAAATGAGATATAATGATTTCAAGGAAAATTATCACCTTAATTTCTTAACAGTGACCAAGTTACTCCCAAAATACATTACAAACAAAATATATAAAAATTTTTACATACTAGATCTGATGAAACCATGAAGAATGTGAATGTACAGGTACCAATGAATCAAAATATAAGTTTAAATTAGAATAGTTGAATCCTAAATATTGATACTAGAAACTAATTATAACTAATTGGGTATTATTATATGATAAGTAAACATATTATAGGAAGATAAATATAAATATTATTATGATATTTAATTATAATTTATATAATTATATTTTATATAGATGTTAGAGCTCATTTGACAAAGAATAATTCCAATGTAATGGTTTATTTGTCTAAATTTTAATTTATTACGCCACGTTATAGGTTTATCACCATGTTTTATTTTATACTGTTTAATTATTAACAATAGATTATATATTTCAGTATTCATTGATTAAAATACATTTAATTCTATAAAAATATCTTTTTTTAACTTTTTATGGATTTTGATTTGAATTTTATCAAAGCACTAAAGGTTTATCTCATAATAACAATTTTTTATCAAGATTTTTAATATTTAAATTTCCATTGGATAGAATTTAGTTATTTATTTCTCTTGAAAAATATATATTTTATTATCCTTTGGTAATTTCTGTGATTTTAATTATAACATCCTTATGACTCTTTTTGGTTCTAAAAAAATCAAAATAAAATAACTGTATAATAATGGCCTTCTTTATTTATCTATTTTGGTTGGGAATCATTATCTTACATTTCCATTTATTTCAACAATGTTCTTTTCAATAAATAAAATTATATATTGAAGTACATTTATAAGTTTATTCATTTTATTTAAAATTATTAATGTAATATATGTAAAATTTTCAATTAATGTGATATTTTTACATATATTACAAAATGGTAAAATGTAAAAAAAAAATTATTTATTTCCATATGAGTGGATTTAAGTAGATATATTTAAATTCGTAATGATTTAAATTTTTTAGATTTTTATATAGTTTAAATTGAAATATCTTCTCCCAATATAGAGATTTTGTATGGTGGTTATATAAAATGTCAAGTATTCTTTTTCATAAACATTTGGAGAAGGTATTTTATTCCACTTATGATTATATTTATTCTTTACCCTATGTTTTCCTAAATATGTTATTTTTTAAATATTCCATTATATTATATTATTTTACATATGTTGTTTAAATATACTAATTTAAAATACATGAAATGGTTTTTTGTGTTACATTTAACTTCATTGTATCTATAATGTTTTAAATGATTTAAAGATTATTATTTTGATAACATTGATTTTATACTCCATTATATTTTCTAGACAGTTATTTTGTTTACCAAACAACATCATTTATAAGAAAAAATGATAACCACCTTTTATCCCTTAATAATTAATTTTTAATAATAATTCTTTCACCCATGGTTTGTTATTAATTCACCAAATTCATTGTGATTATGTTTTATATCACACAATGTAGTCAATTTGATATTATTTTTTCATTCATTTCCATGTTCTTTATTATCATTTACTTATTATAAATCATTTATAACATTTAATTTACCCTATAACCAATTTTCTATATAGATTGAATACTAAATTTTATATAAATGAAATTAGATGGAATTTCTCCAGAATCAAGTTATGTTATTATCATTGAATGTAATCATAATCCATATAGTTGTTAATTGTATACTGAGGCTTTTTGATTGAAATAGAAGGTTAATTTTGTACTGTTAATATTGAAAAAAAATTATCACAATATGATGTATTACTTATTATCATGTCCTTCCTATTATAAAATATATATATTATTCATTCCTTTTCAAATAATCAATGCATAATAATTATTTTAGTAATAGTCGAGGCCCATCATAGCAGAACCCATATATTACTTATATAGGTCTCATTAGACAAACTAAAATGGTTGTTTTTATCTGTACTCCACTCCATATAATTATAATATATCTCTTGGGTAGTTTATGATACAAATTATAATATTGATAATGGTCACCACTAAGGCTATGATGAAAATATGAATGACATTATAAATTTCAACAAAATTTAGGCTAGTATTAATTTAAATGGGATAGATAAAATAATATTATATATATATATAATCTTTTGTTATTTATTACATGAGGAATTTATTTATTATTTACATTTCCATATCACTCATGTTTTTTGTATAATATCTTTCTTTGTACTCTACCCATACCGAGTATTTGAGATCAGCCTAATTATATTTCAATTTCAGGTGTTTTGAAGGAGGAGTAATAAAATTTATTTTAATATTGTAATAGTTTGTATGGTTAATGTTACGACCCGTCCCCTGGGGAAAGTTTCGTGACTACCCCAAGCCCGCCTCCCAAAGATCAAGGGATAACGACTAGCGCTGAAGGGGTCTACCTGCAAGTGGGAGGCATTTCCCATTGTACATGTACCCACACTCACACACCCGAAAAAATACCAACACACTAAAAGGGGAAACAAGATCAACTAAAACAAATTTGAGTTCATGTACAACTGAAAGTAAGTGGTCATGATTACAAACCCAACAAAAAACTAAAAACAGCAATTACTAAAATGATAATTTGATGAAAATCTATTGTATTCCACCATTATCATGAGAGTAGTGATCCTCATGGATGTTGAAGTACTATGTCATGTCTTCCCATTCCAATAAGCCTCTGCCTAGTCCTAGGACACCAAGCCCACTGTTTAATCATCGGATAGTGATGTCCCCCTAAGCACTCGTTTAGAAATGATAATAGTCTTCACCAAACACAATAAGTGCGTGAGAATACCATGTAGGGATGAGTAACACAGTACTTATTAGGAATCTGTTAAAAAGGGTAATTAACACACATCAATTATCAATGTAATGAATGAAAAGAAAGACATCTCACACCAGGTATATTTTTAGGGTAGTAACAGTATCATCGTCAGTCACAAATGTCGAACTCATCTACCACCGTAGAAAACATCTCTATCAAGTACAGTGGGAGTACCGGAGCACAGAAACCCGATTACCACTACCCATGTACTCCCATGGTACTCATCCCTGATTAGTATTGTGTGTGTGATGGGTCACATAGAGCCTCTCCCCACAGTGGGTCTTTCGGGTCACACAGTGCCGCTTCCCACCATGGCCGAATAGTGGTACTCTTCCTATTGATTATCGTGGGTCTATTGGGTAAACCGGAGCCACTCCCCAATGAGGGTTTTCTTGGGCACACAGATTTGCGTCTCATTGGGCCATCATCGAGAATTCTTCTGGTCTCACCCAACCGCTGGGTTCTGTATGTAGCGTGCTTAGGACAACATCTCCTCAAACCATTTTTCACAACATTATGTCTATGAAAGTTATAGAAAAAGTATTTTTAAAGGATCTACCTTCTCGAGAGGGTCCCAACTCCAAAAACGTCTCCACAATTGGATGCATGGTTTTCATGATACATGAATTTTAGTAACTAGGGGGTCGGTTACAATGGGCCCCAGTCTGACCCGGTCAGACCGTCCTGACCAACCTGGCCATGGGGTTCCACATACACTAGTTCATTTAAACGGACACAACCTGACCAGATATGGGGCGAGGTCGTATGGTTCAGCCTAGATAGTAATCCAATACCAATAGGCCTCCCTGGAACTAGGATAATTAAGGTAATTTTACAGCCCACCCAGTTTCCTGACGACTACGTATAATATGGCATGGCCCAAAGGGGAGCCAGTCCAGCCCACCGCAGCGAGTTTTTCCTGACCTGTACGGGTCTCAGACTGCTAGCAAGAGGACGTGTTATATGGTGCGACGGGTGTGAACCCTTGTGATGTGGCAGGCATCTACGTCCCCTCCGATCAAAACACTTACCACATGGGTGGGCCACTCCTATTGTGTGATGACCTCCTAACGCTAGGTCCAACTTCTACCGTGGACGAAATGACACAATGACTCTTCCAAGCCGAGTGGCCCGGACGCGGGACACCCCTCCACACAGTGCCCTCCCGGCACTGCCTCTTCCTGCATTCCACTGAGGCCTCCGGATCATTATGGAACATTGGTGTGGGACACCGCCTATACGTAGTCGGAGAGGCTGGCCACCGCTGCTGCTACCGGCACGTCGGCAGAATCATCGGTGGGCCACCAAAAATGTTCTGGTGGTCATTTCCATGCACCACATGCGCCAACAGTCTACGAACAATGATGTCTTTACTAAGAAGAATTCAAACTGGCCTTGTCGTCAATTTGAGAATGAATAATCCAAGAACACATGACTGAAGGTTCTCAGACCTAGTTTTTGTCATCCCAGGCCCACAACATTATAGGATTTTACAATGGGGAGGCTAAGAGAGGTTTTCCTTCAATAATTCATCCCATGGTTTAATACCAAATAATCACCCTAAAAGAAAAGTCACCCTCATGTTATAACACACAATATTTATATCAAAATGTTCATGGGATGATCTGCGTTCGTCATTTTTTTCATTAAAATTAATGGGTATGAACATTTAAAATTAAAAAACACTAAATTTTAGGAATCTTGACATCGTGACATCCATCCTCGATAAATTTAATACGTCAACATCGCTTCTCGGCTCTGATTATTGAAATTCATGATGAAGAAGATGATATTCCATCAATGTTCTTCATTCATCGCTAGGGTGGATGTCTGTAAGTGGTTCTCTAGAGAATCCTCCAAATTATTAATCCATATTTTCCTAGGGAATCAATATATAAATATGATAATGTTCCATTGTTCCCAAAATGATGAGACGGTGTGTCATCACTCTATTTTATTTAAAAAACAGTGGCATTATTAAGTTTAGTTAATGATATATTACGGTTAGAGTGTAACAAGCCATTACTAAACCTCATTTATGTGCATCATCATTGCCCAATCGCCACCCTGTATCATCGTTGTCTACCACATAAATGTGAGAATTAAAATAAAATGATTGTTTTAAATTATTTTATTATTTTTCTCAAAGATGTTCAAAAAATTACTTTTCATCTCACCCTTTTTCTACTGAATATAATCCATTTCAAGGAGAAAACAAGCATTCTAAATTCATCGGTGCCCTAGGATTATTGATCCTAGTTATGGTTGAAAATATAGAACATCATGCTCGCACGTTTACGTAACTTACCTTAAAAAAGTTCAAAATTCCATTCCAGGTCTTCCGGACCTCAGAATCATGTGACGTAAAATTTAGTGCTCTTAAAATAGTTCTATCTAAATATAAAAATACAAAAAAATTATGTGATGTTACCTTCTCAACAGATTAGGCCTTCACATCTCTAGGAGCCAAAACAACAACGAAAAAATATGATCGGGGTACTAAGCATGAATCAGAGCCTCCCGCTTCAATGTCTTTCCCAAGAGATTCTCATGATTCCTTTTGGTGCGCACTAGAGGAATTGACCCCCTACATAGGACCCTCTCTTTATATCTATTATCTCCACTAGAAACACTACAAACATCACCCCATCATCAATGTTCAACTCTCCCCAGTCGATGTTGTGAGATGGATCATGCCCGCACCTCCACAAATACAACGCATGGAAATAATCAATCACCCAGTGCAACTGTGGGGGAAGATCATGGCGGTATGCAATCTCAGAAACTCTACTCAGGATCTGAAAAGGAATTATGATCCTCGAAAATAGCTAACCCCAAACCAAATATCCATAATCCTCGTTGGGGTGAGAACTGATTGAACACATGATCTCCCTCCTCAAAATCCAATGGTCTCCCTCTCCAGTCGGTATAAGACATATACCTAATCTGTGTAGTCCTCATCCCCTATGGAATGATCTACACCTTCTCACTGCATCTCTTATCATCTCTAACCCATGAGTGTCGACTCCCCAAGCTATGTCTACAATATGGGTGATCTACAAGGTCTCCCTTACAAGGCCTCAAATGATGCCAATCCAACGATGGAGTGATATCAATTGTTGTATGAAAACTCCACTAGTGGGATGTGGTCCTCCAAAATATGACAAAAGTCAAGAAAGAAACCGCTAAGCATGTCCTCCTTGGTCTGTATGGTTCACTCTATTTCCCCATTTAACTAGGGATGAATAGATGTGCTCAAATGTAGTTGTGCCCTGAATGCCTCCTATAATTCCTTATACAACCGGGATGTAAAGGGGAATCGCGATCTGAGAAGATCGTAGATGGTGCTCGGTGATACCTCATTGTGTCGTGGACATAGAGACGTACCATGCCCTCTATCATTCCATACATTCAGATGGATATGATGTGAGCTGACATGGTGAGTTGGTCAACGATCACCAAAATAGAGTCATTACTTCTAGATGTACGTGGTAACCCTATCACAAAATACATAGAGATACCTTCCCATTTCCACTCCAGTACCTCGAGTGGCTGATTGAATCCTGCTAGAACTAGATTATTATCCTTCTCTTGCTGACAAGTGAGGCATCAAGAAACAAACTCGGCAACAAATATTTTCATAAATGGATACCAATATGATACAAGAGGACCTGTTAAATCATTTCTACTCCATGATTCACCTCAAGAAGGGATGTCTAGAACTCCATCAACACCTCTTCCTACTACTCCACTAGTACTACGGTTCTCCCTCTAGAAAGGATGAAATGATCCCCACCTATTGAAAATTCATCAGAAGCCCGTCCTGAGGGTATCTAAGCAAGTAGGGCCTCGCAATTAACATCTCCCAGTTATGCCTCCACAACTCGCTATGCGAGTGGGGATGTAACTGCCATCGATAAGAGGTAATGAAATTCACCATCATCCAAGAGAGATATATGCATTGTGAATGACTTCTATATTTGCTCACTTAGCAGCTGCAGCCCGGTCCTCCTGGTGAGCGCATTTGTCACCATATTCCCCTTTCTAGGTGATTAGACTATTTCAAAATCATAGTGATGGAGGAACTCTTTCTATTTATGTTGTCTCTAATTCCGATATTTCTTGGAGAGGATATACCTGAGACTCTTATGGTCAAATTAATGGTGAATAATTCACTGATCAAATTGTTCTACCACATCCTCGGGGAAAATACCACTACTTATAACTTAAATTCATGGGTCATATAGTTATAGTCATGCTGCCTCTACTATCATGAGACTTAGGCGATCACCACTCACTTCTTCATCAGAACAGCACATAGTCTGGTCCGTGATGTGGTGGAGTAAAATGCATTCCCCACAACCTCTTTAGGTAGTCTCAAGATGGGGGCACTAGACAGTTTCCACCTATGCTGCTGGAAAAAATTCTATAAAATCTCTATCCACGTGAAGGGTTTCTCTTTCCGGGTCAAAGATGTCGTTGGTGATGCTACACATGAGATGTCGACCCGGAACATACAATAGTTACTAGCTAGATCCAGGAAACTTTTAACCTCAGTCATGCTCCAAGATGGATACCAAGTAAGAAACACATCTGGTTTCAATGGATCTATTGCAACTCCAACCTCCTAGATGACGTGTCCTAGAATGTTTACCTCCCATATCCAGAACTAACACTTCGAGAGAATACCATAATTCTAGTTCACTCATAGTGAAACCAGTTCTAACCACAGGTGTGTATAGTGTTGCTCATCTAACGCTGAATTCACCTAGATTCATCGATGAAGACCACAACGAACCAGACAAGGTAGCGTGGGAAGATCCTAATCATGAGGCCCGTGAACTCTAAAGTGTTGTTTTTTATGCTGAAAGTAATCAATATGAACTCATAGTTGATGTAACGACACTCGGATATTTTCATCACTACATCCCCTTCCAGTAGCTGAAGCTGTTGATAGCCTTATCTGAGGAATATATTTAATAACCACTTCTCCCCATTCTGGTGGTCGAAGAGGTCATCAATTCTCAACACTGGGTACTTATTTTTCACTATCTCCTAGTTATAGTGGGGAATTCCACACACAAACCTCTAAATCTCATTTACCATCATGGAAAAAAGAATATGGATTCCCACGGAGAAACACTGGGTCTTACAAAACCCTTAACGTTCATGTCCACCCATGGTATCATATGCTCGCGAAGCTCCGTGGGAGCAAACAAACAAGCAAGTGTGGATATCTGTGTCGTACCGGGGTAAAAGTCGATACAAATGACTAACTCTCTACAAGGAGGTTGTCCTGGAACCTCATCAGAATGAAAAAATCCTAGTACTCATCCCCTACTATAGTATTTCATTTAATCCTTGTCTATATTGCACTGAGGGTGAGTCTAGACAACTGGTGAGTGATCGACATCACCCACTATCAAGAGAATATGCCCTATTCCACTTTGGTTTCCTTCTCACTGATGAAGGAAAACTGGTCCCATCCCCATGGACACAATGCTCATTTTTCCTAAAATAGTTGATCTGATAATTGAGTGTGGATAACTACTGCATACCAATGTTTACATCCTAAGGCCACGACACTACTAATAAGTGATCCTAACCGATGATCTCGCCTCCCAGAGAAAGATCACACTACTGGGACATGTTTTTAATCATTGAATGACCTCTTTTATATGTCTCTACCCGTAAGGATCAAGATAACGGCTCCAATAGATTCTTCAAGCTCTGAACAAGAGCTATGGAATGGAAGGACTGACTAGAACTTGTATCTATTAGTACTACATCTTGGGTGGAGAGGACACATATCATTCCTTAGATCATTCCTGAAGCTCCATGGACATAATCCTCTACATCCTGGAGCTAAGACCGCCCATATCTGCCTACTCCATAAGGTGGGGTTGACCCCTTGTGGGTGGAGGTGGTATCATATCAATTTAACGCCCACCACCTAATGCTCAGCTATCTCCCCTACCATGTCAGCCTCTCTACAGACCTCATCGCTCTTACCACTTCCATTACTTTAGCGGCTACTCGAAAGTCTCTCGATCATATATATTTTTGGTCGGGTCATCCTGTTTCCTGTGTCCCTTCCCACCACACATGTATCACTTCCTGGATCCATGCTGACTCCCTCTAGATGGTGATCCCCGCACGACCGACCCTGAGTCCTAGGGTCATCCTTTGGAATACTTGGCCCGCTTCAGCCCACAAATCTTCTATCTAATTCCCACTAAAGACTCTAAAGTATTGGGTCTGTTGGAAGCTCTATCTATTGATGCCTTCTCATCCATTTAATTCTCCACAAGAATGGATCACTCTGACACCCCGAGATGGGTCGGGATACTGACAGACAACAACTATTCCCTGATTTCCCACCCAAGTCCCTACTCAAAGGATCAAGCCTTCAAGAAAGGGTCTCAAACCATATCTATAGAGTAGTGGGAAAGCACTATGAACCTTGCTGAGTACTCGGTCACTATCATGTTATCCTGTTGTAGGTGAACCCGCTCCTAGATGGGCATAGAGTGAAATTTCATGAGGAAAAACACTTCCTATAAAATCTTCTTGATGCCAATCGAAATGGGGGTCCACTCCTTGCGAGTCTGGAGAGTGATGTTCCAACATCTCCATGTTGAGCCATAAAGTAGGCTCAATTCCATGATGTCCATCTAGTAAATAGTTTTACTTACTAAGAATAATACACATTTCCTAGCTTTCAGCCAGTCCTCAATGCCTTGAGAATCCATCTATCCCCTAAACCTGGGAGGACTCATTCTTTGAAATCAATGTAGGGAACTAAGCCTACAAGTGTCCTCTTCCTAAACCGCCAGCAGTTGTGCTGACCATCGGGTGGTGGTAGCACTGGAGCACCACCCAGTGGGGGTATCTCTAGAATTGTTCCCTAAATAGACACCTCGTCGCTAGGTAGGCTATCCTTCCAACCATGTATGTAGATCCTGGATTGTTTTCCACATGAATGCATCCAATGATATATCATGATGTACCACAGGTAGAAGGTTATACCATGTGAGATTACTCTTATTCAAACATAAATAGACACTTATGAAACTAATATTTTCATGTATTGAGGCAGAAACAAAAATCAAGGCCCTTGTGTATAGATACGTCGGTCTCCAAACTAACATTATACTCAATAAATCTAAATGGCGAACTCGCAACACTGAACAATTTTTCCCCAAAAAAATCAGAATCACCGTCTTTGTGGTTAAACAAACCTACATTTCATTCCACATTGTCATGACACATCACCAAGGGCCCGTGTCGCGACTACCCCATGCCCTCCTCTAGAAGGCCGATGTCTACGACATAGTGTTGAAGCCATCAACATGAAAGTGGGAGGCATTTTCCTATGTACATATACGCACACACACACACAACCACATCAAAACATATTATAATAGGGAAACAAGTACCACTAAAACAAAGTTGAGTGAATGAAAAACTGAATGTAAGTTGGCTAGAATACAAAACCAATAAGGAAAAAATCATTTAAGAAAATTAATCTCTAATGGACTTCTCCAGTAAACCCCACATGATCACTTGAGTACTGAATCTAAATTAAGCCGAAGTACTATGTCATGTCTGCCTAGTCCTACTGGGCCCCACCTAGTCCTAGTCCACCATGTCCACTGTCGAATCGTCTGTCGGTCCCATCTTCATGAGCACCCCTAATGAAACATCAGTCATCAACACCAGACACAACACATACAGGCAATGAACACACAATGTTGAGTAACACAATACCCAGTTGGGACCCCAAAACAAAATAGCAATGTCCACACAACTTTTTCCAAAGAAAATCATGAAAAAATAGCTCACAGAAGGTATATTATAGGGTAGTAATAGTGGAATCGTACGTAAAAAATGGAGAACTCCTCAGTCATTGGAGATCTCCTCCTCTATCTAGTACAGTAGGAGTATCATGTAAAAAATAGCCGCTTCCAACTATACATGAACTAATGTTTTACTTATCCCTGATTAGTATCATGGTACTGCTGGGTCACAAAGTGTCGAACCACACTCTAGATCGTCTAGGTCACATAGAGCTGCTACCCACCATGGATGAACGGAGTTACTCCTTCTGTTTCATACTGTGGGTTTGTTATGTTACATAGAGCTACTACCAACAATAGGCATGGCATGTCACTCATAGTCTCTTCCCATTGGGACGTTGTAGAGAATTATTTATGTCTAAGCCAACCATTGAGTTCTATACATAGCGTTCATGAGGGAATCCATTATCAACCCATTTTTCTCATCCTTGCATCCATGAATGTCTCTACAAAGCATTCCAAAAGATCTGTCTCATCATGAGGGTACCAACACCCCAAACGTCCTATCAATTAGACGCGTGGTTTGCAGGGTACAAGCATTTTAGTAACCAGGGGACCGATTATGATGGGGCCTGGTCCGACTTGGTCATACCATCCTAACCAACCTGAATTGGGGGTTCCCCTAACCTTGGTTCATTTAGACAGACTCATCCTGACTTGGTACGTGTCGAGGTCAGTCTCGATTGCCGTGGCCAGTGAGCTAGTCCAAATATGCCTTACTAGATTCACCCTGATTTGGCTGAGGGTACTAGGTACCTGGTCCCCTAATTACCCATTATAATCCATCCCGACCCAAAGGGGTATAGTTTTGGCACATAGGCATGGTTCTGGACTGCTGAGCAGCAGGACCGGCCCGACCCACTAGGGTCTCGGCCTGAAAACAAGGGGACCAGCCACACGGTGTAGCCGATGTGAACCCCTAGGACGCGACATCCAGCCACATCCCCTACAGTATGAACACGGCCCGCAAGGCCGATCCGCCTCTCCGGCATGGAACCCTCCTAGAATTGTGTTCCACTCTGACAATGACTGACAGGCTGCTGCACCTCTGGCCTTCTCAAGGGCCCGGGCGCAGGTGACCCCTCCATGCAGAGCCCACCTAGGACCAATTCATCTTGCGAACCACCATGGATGATGATTCGTGGCCTCTTGGTCAACACGGCTTGTCAGTGTGGGTTTCCTCCTCCACGCAGTTGGGAAGTCTGGCCGCCACAGCTACTATCGTCCCCAGCGCGTCAGCAGAATCTTCTTCGGGCCACCAGATTCTCTATGTCGACCGTTACTTATTCCACTTTTTCCAATAATCTCTGGGAGAGGATGGCTATACAGGGAATCCTTTAAACCGGCATTAACATTGCTTTGATAATGCATAATCCACGAACGCACGTGAGGTGGTGTTTCGGCCTTGTTCGTGTCAACTCGGGCTCTAAACATTAGATGTTTTTACAAGTGGGTTCACAGGGAGGTTTTCATTCAATCATACATTTTATGGTGAATCATTAATAATCAACCCAAAATAAAAGTCACCCTCCCTTTATAACGCACAATCCTTGGATCAACCGGTTCATGGGTTGATCCTCATTCGTCATTTTTTCCAAAAAATGTACCTGTACTAACATTCAAAATTGAAAACAATTACCTCTTAGGACTTATGATTCAATGATGTTCATCCTCGAGGTATTTAAGATGCTGATGTCACTTCTCGACTCTAATATTCGAAAGGAAAGACAAAAAAGCTGAAATTCTAACCGCATTCTTCATTATTAACTGGGGTAAAGTCCATTAGAGATTCACCAGAAAATCCTCCCAATTTTTAAATCCTTTTTCCCCAGATTGTAAATATATATATAGGATCACGTCACATAATTCCCATTATGATGTGATGTTTCATCGTTACACTGTTTTATTTAAGAAACAACATCGATGTTATGCATCATTTAAGCGTCCATACACAGTGAGTTTAATGATCCATTAATGTACCCCATTGAATCACATCATCACTTCCCAATTTACAACCTTTATCATCACTATTCGCCAAAAAAATGAGAAATAAAATAAAATAAATATTTCAAATTATATTATTATTTTCATTAAAAAATTATGAAAACATATCTTTTCTTCTTGGCACTTTTTTAATGAAATAAAATAATTTCTAGGTGAATCCCAGTGTTCTTAATTGAAAGGATCCTAATGATTTTCAATATTTGGAATGATTCAACACATATAAAATTTTGCTCGCACATTTACTGATCGTACCTCAAAAAAATAAAAATTTTGTTCAGGCTCTCTGGACATCACAATCCAATATTGTCAAATATTTTGGTCTTAAAATAATAATATATACAAAAAATACATGGAAATTCTGAGGCGTTATAGTTAAATTTTAAAAATATTCTAGAGACCAATTATAGAATAATAAAATATGGGTAAAACTGGAAAATTTTAATTGGATAGATATGTATTTTTTATGAAATGGTTCTAAAAATTATCTAAATCTCTAAACTAAAAAATGGACATCAGCATGTAAGTGACCAACTAATTTATTTTGATTGTGTAATAAATGATGGTTAAAATTTTATCTCACAATTAAGCATCAAAAAAGTATATAAATATTAAATTTTTATCCTCACATCCTACTATAAGGTTTTGTGGAATGACATCTGGTATATTAAAATGGTTTGTATAACATTAGAAGTTGGGAAATTATCAATTGAGTTTAATTTAATAGTTATAAAAACAATTTAAGTCTTACAATATTTTCTAATAATGTTATACTAATGATGACTAAAATAAATCTATTATGTTCAAGAAATAATTAATGAATAAAAAGTAATTTTATTTAAATTATTCAACCCTAACAAAAATGCTTTATTTTGAATTTATATTGAATATTATATATGTTTTATTTGAAAAATAAATTTCTAAATATTATAATTTTATTTTTATGGAATGAATTTTGTTTTTTATTTAGAATGTGAATTATATCATAGAGTAAAATTATGGGATTTTTCAGAAATTGTCGATTTTATGTGAATTGTGGAAATACTATTTATATAAATACAGTTACATTTACGATAATTACATTATAATGATGAATATAGAATATTTGAAAAAATTTCATAGATAATATTTTCATTATGGAGTAAAATAAGTTTCTTAAAATAACTATTTTCATTTTATAATTTTTAATTTAATTTTTAGAACCAATGTTA
The DNA here is from genome assembly GCA_963277665.1 of Viscum album. NCBI lineage: Eukaryota > Viridiplantae > Streptophyta > Magnoliopsida > Santalales > Viscaceae > Viscum > Viscum album. The sequence continues at coordinate 523,656,903 of OY728141.1, forward strand.
TTATTTATTTTTGTAACAACATGTTTTGTTTTTCAATGTAATTTCTTATTCACAATGATACATTAACTTTTGTATTTATTTTAATTTCAGTTATCAACGAAATTGTTATCTATAATCAAATAAATGATCATAGAATAAAAACTATACATTATTATGGTGTAAATCCATTTTGTACTCAAAATGAGAGTTTTTTAAAATGTGTTTTAGTCAGTTTTATGTAATTTCATTAATTTTATCCACAATTTGAAATTTATAATTTTAAATTTTTTTTAATTAGAATATTCAAATTCTATATAAATTTTAAAATAATTTTTTAATTCAATAATATGATACCATTGTGAAAGATAGTCACGAATGTAAAGGGACAAGGTTTAAAATTTGTGTTTAACTCAGGGATAAAACGAAAAGTATCCCTAAATATTTCCCCATGTTTAGTGGTTGAATATATTATTCTCCTAAAAGATCTGATATTAATAAAAATTATAATTGTGTTAAATTTTTTATTGAGGGTAAATTTTTTTAATTTAGAGTTTCCATTGATAACAAAATTACTACCCTCTCACTAGAAAAAGGATCCCTTCGCCACCTCACTTTTGAAAATAAAACATCAGTACCATTTATCATTTTATAGATGAATTCTATACATCCTACAATATCTTTTAGATTTCATATGTGTTGTAACATTCCCAAAATACCAATCGAATATGGTTGAAGGAGAAATTCCAACAAGAATATTAATGGAAGTGGTAATTGTTTAAACTAAGTTTGTTCTGGTTTCATTCTTGTTAAAGAACATCTAAATATTTTATAACAATCATAATATAAGAAAATATGCATCCGTATATTTATGAAAATTTAATATGTTTATTTAACAACCATTTTTACCTTCATCCCTTTAATTAGAAAATGAAAACATTGCTCATGTTATATATAAACTAACACCACCAATAAGGAAATATTTAATTTATCTTGGTTTCCTCACATTGATTTTTAGAAAAAAAATTAGTTAATATATAAATTCTATATAATTGATATTTATAAGGTATTATAAAAGAAATTTTTTTATTATATTAGTTATATTATCAATAAATGGGTGTCGTAAAATTTTATCTCCTAAATTATTTATATTGGGAATGTTTATAATTAATATTTTATTAGATTATTATTTTAATTATATTATTCACATAATAATTATAAAATTTGATTTATCACTTAGATAATTTTTTTAATATATTATGATTAGGTTAAAGTAATATTATGCTTTGGAAGTAGCATGGTATTACTCATTCAGTTGTTGTAGAAATAAATTTTTGGGATGGTTTTTCGAACTATATGAATGAAATTTTAGTTTTTATGTCTTAATTGAATATAGAATATTTCAACATGGTAATATTATTTAAAAATATTTTATTTAATTTGTTTTTTGATTCTTTAATAGTTTATTTACATATTTTTTTCAATAAATAATATAAAACTTTTTATGGAATCAAAAATTCTATTAATATGATATTTCTATGTCTTTTCTTTGAATTGGAATGATAAGTTCCTTCATGAGACCATGGGAATCCATAAAATGTATCTAAAATATATTATAATAAAAAACACCAAACATAGGGGTGGTGAAAATATTAAATGTTATATGGACTAAAACTTCCAGTATCTGAACAGTTTTGAAAATATCAATTGTTAAAACTAAAATATTGATTTGGAAAAATAATTATTAATAATTGGGTAAAATGAAATTAGAAGGGAATGAGGTTTGGTAATTAATATATATATATATATATATATATATTTATTTATTTATTTATTTATGATATCTATGTATAGATAATATATATCTATTATGTGGGGATGTTTTAGTATGCTCATCTAATTTGGTGTCACGACCCGACCAAAAAGGGCTCTAGCCAAAACTCCCCAAACCTACCTCCAATATTCCACGAGGTGGTGACTGGCACCGAGAATGATATCATAGACAGGTGAGGCCTGATCCCAATTCAATTGTATTCATGCACCATCATATTCCTCCATGAAACAGTGCAATGATATATATAAACTGAAAATTAATGCATGCATACATCAATCTCAAAACCTCAATACAACAACAATACAACAATGAAAAATATAGGGCCAACCAAAGAAATTTGTAAAATATTCTGGCTTTTTTAGCAGAAGTGGATTACTATAAAACACCATTTGGTTATATCCATATAAATGATCTGATGAAAACCATGGTCAGTCCAACAACAACACTATGCCTACTTCAGGTCCAGTTGGGACTCTATCGATGGACCTGTGGTCAACACAAGATATAAGACATTTTCATGAAAATTACGGATTTGGCTGGGTATTTGAATGCTCAGTAGTAACCCTTAGAACCCCAAACCAATAAGAGATCCAATGATTAGCATCCTTACACTCAACCCAGCCTAAGGAAACCCAAACGAGATAAAAGATATATGTTTAGAAAATCCCCGACTACACCTTAGTAGACACCTCGACGTCCCTGGAATGTAAACAAAATGACATGTACCATGGGACTCCTAGAACACACCATGATTTTATTGGCACCATCACAATGTCTCATGGTCCTGACCGTAGACTGTCCATGGTGAAATTCTCAAGCCTCCAATGCAATAATTCTAATGGTCTAATGATGTAAAACCCTCATAGACAACAAAAATATACAATACATCTCATATATGTCATAAAAAGAATGGGGGGAAGAATTAGTAGCTCAATTTAAGTGATCCAACCACACCATCCCAGATGGCACTCAACCGAGTGATTCCACCAAAGCTAACCTTCACCGTACACAGAGTTAGTAGAACTTCAGAGAGTCCCACTCCTTTCCACCTTCCCGTAGTGGATGTCATACTAGCAACTAAACAAATATTATAATCCTCTGTCTCTCTAGTCTTGAGGGTATAACACCTCGGTATGTTGAGGGAATAGTAACTCATATTCATGAATCTCACGTAACATGTGGAGGTGCCTAATCATCATTGTAACTAAAGAACAAGGGAGAACTACTTTGTAAACATGAACATGCTCCCTATTTCAAGCGGGGAGTACCACACTATTTCATTTGATCCCACACCCAAACAAGGTAGGGGAGAAAAAATCTATAAATTTTGATCCCGCATCATTTCTAGGAAGGTACCACTGTAATATTTGTGAGTCCACACCTACAGTAAGGGAGCACCACTCTAGGAAAATTGAGCTCGCACCCATGGCCACAAAGCACCACTATATGAATTTTGATACCTATCCCATGATAGGGAAGTACAACACTAAGGATAGATGACCCACATCCGGATATGGTAAGGGAGTACCGAATCTTCCATAAAATGAGATTGGGGAGACTACACCTTGTCATGGTAGGGGAGTAGTAAAACAATATGAATGTTAGGGAGAAACCGTACAGTAGTCCAATAGGGGAGTAACACCATTAGATAAAACTGCCATATGTAACAAACCCATGACAACAAAAAGGTGTGTATCATCCTTACCTATGCAGAGATAAATGGGAAACTTACACCCTGGTGCCACAAGGTAGTACCTGACTCAATGTCTTACTTTATGAAACACTGATCTCCAACATCATCAAAGCACTACTCAACAAGAATCATTCTCCATTCACGTGACCCCAAGATTCATAATCCCTAGCAGAGGCCACACTTGAATTCCATGATGAAAAAAATATCGGATAGGCACTTTAATTTCCACAATTGTTAATCTTGTAAAAACGGTTATTTTCACCACAACACTCCCAATAGTGTCCACATGGTTCCAACACCTCCAACATGGAACACATCTAATAAATTACACTACAACAATCCATATGATAAACAAAACTAAATCAAATAGTCATTTGTCAAAAATATACACCCTGTAAAGAGGTCACATTTCACTAAAAATTCCACAAAATAGCCCTCATGAGGCCTAAACCAAGATTTAGGTTCAGGTACCTAAAATTTATCTTGAACCTCCCACCTTACAATGAGGGTAACAATTCCATTGACATTGTGTCAATAAAATGCTCCAAGAATTGGTTATGGTGGGTGAATGTTGATTAATAATAAAATATTATTATTTCAACGTTTTGTGGACCTAGGACATGAAACCGAATCAAAAAATTCATGAACCAAGATCTCATGATCAATATATACACTAGAGAAATGTTTTCATACAAGAATCACAAATCGTATGCTTGTATTTTCTGTTACGAGGGTTTTAATAACCCTTGGAACAAACTGGATGGACCAGCCATCGACGCCAGACCGCAGCCCCCGCCTTCCAAACAATCACTGAAGCCACAGCCTGAGCTCCCCCAAACCTCCATGCCAGACCTCCCCTCATAAGAAAATATCCTCGAGACACGGGGGACACCTCAGTGCTCGAAATTCATATATGAAACTTGATGTTGGATCCTCGTATCCTGATCATCATTGCTACGACCTCAAATTATAATTTCAATGTAAATTTCACGAAAAAATTGGTGTATGAGAATAAAATCAAACATCCTACCAAACTAGTGAAAATCCTATGATTTGAGTGCATAAGGATGCACAGGATGTGCTGGTTCCCGATCTGATGATTATCAGTGTAAAAAAATGGAACATTCAAGCGCCTTGGTTGGTCATCAGTCAATAAAGAAGGGGAAAGAGCCTTATGTAGTGGAGACGATGTAGAGGAGAGGGAAGATGATGTTATTTTCATTTAAAAAAATTATAGACTCCGTTTCAGCTCGCCTCCAGTCTGATGCAGACAAATTTTTTTCCATGCCTCTAATAGAAAATGGTGTTCTGAAGTCAAATGAAGTATTAGAATATATATATGAGACTCAGTTCAGAATTCATTCTATCTGGCCTCCAAAATATATTAAATTAATTTATTTACCCACAGTCACATGATTATGTATTCTATAGCAGGCATGCACCGACAACAGTTATATCGTTCCCAGGGTAAATATCATTCTTTGAACAAAACTATGACCTCATATTTTTTTATCCAATATTTTGTTTGAGAGATAAATTGTTTCCACCATGTGCATAGTATAAAATATGTAATATTTTTATAAAAAATATCCAGGGCTGTTGGGGTAATGGATTCTCATGGTTCCTTAGCACCTACCATTGGAATTATTCGTAGGAATATTCCAGATGTTGTTATAGCTAATCCCAAATCTCTATATAATCCCCACCATAACCCCTTTTCGTCCCCGAAAAGAAAAAACCTAGGAAAATGGGAAAGGAACTAAGCTATCAGCTGGTACTCCCACACCAGAATGTTCACCAAAGGTTCCAATGATATATCAAACACACCTCATGATGAACCACAATTGTATCCAGGAATGAGAGGGATTAAAAACTTCATAGGTAGCATGAATCCTTAGCTAACACACTAAACCCTTGATGAGATCCAAAAAAACACAATACCTCATCTCTGAACACCCAAGGCCACCCACGTCGGTCTACAACCACCCTGATTAAGCCCAAACATACCCCAACAATATATGAATTGTCTATCAAACTCCAAAATGATTCCAAGGAAAATAGACCACATCATCGCCTCATCTCACCATGTGAATGATGCCAGTGCCCAAACCATAGATGGTTGACACACTCCCCAGTTTAGGAAAATTCATAAAGAACACACCCACTCAATATCCAATAAATTATTACCTAAAAATAAATAAAAAAACACATGATAAAAATCTCTACCACACAGAGAAAAAATAGTTTTTCCCATGTGTACCCACTTGGTTATACAAGTCCTTACAAAACCAACACCATTTCATGGAACTGACCTCTAACTCACAAGTATAATATGATCATCCAATAAACCAAAACACTAACAGTGTTCGGGAGAATAAACTCTCCCACATTTTTTTGGATCATGGCTAATAGATTAACGTCAGTGGGGGGATGTTTCCATCCTTCAAACAAATCAGAAGTCCCAACAGACCACAACACAACTGCCTCAAGCATCCCGTGTACAAGCTATCATAGAGCAGGAGATGGAACTGAATAAAAAAAAGGCCTTCATAGATGCTCACACTTATTCATACTAGGAACTCATCTACCAACACACTGCCAAAGCTTATGTACACAAGTAAAATGGACTCAACCACCTCATCTCGATACTATCTTATATTGGATGCACTATCTCACACGCACTATTATAATTTCATCACAAAAATGCATCTCTGTGGGGGATGGATCCCTATTCCTTATGTAGGAGAATATATGTCGAAAAAGAATAATACCAATAGAACCATCCATGACTATTTATGAAATGATGCATCCACCAGAACCATTGATGGTGGTTCAACTCTCTGATCGAATGGTGGCGGCTTCAGTAGCTGTGCAATAGGAAGAGAACCTTCATCACGAGAAGACCCTTGCAAAGCAAACTCATCACACATCAACCCATGTGTGGAACCCTCAATATATTCCATTGTGGAATCCTATTAAACAAATTCATGATGAAAATGGTCAAAGAGTATATCTTAAGAGAATACTCAATAAGGGCTATAAAACAAAATACCCAGACCCATTTGATTCCTTACAATTATTCCACTACGACCAGTGTACTAATGTGCACGTTTTAAAGGGTGGTTATCAATGTCTTGTTGTATGGATATTCCAGCCACTACACCAATAGTGGAGTCCCTATCATGAATGTAAAACTAGAGACATCCTTTCATTGATATTATGAAACACAAACCAAGATCACATCGAGAAAAAAATGGATTGAGGTTCCAATGGTGGAACACCCTTTTATACCACTCTTTCATGACTCAACCCAAAGGGGATTTATTTGTAACTCCCCACGACCACCTCCAATAGGCTAGGGGCTAGATACTAGTATAGAGTAGGCTATCACACACATGGGTGGCCTTACCCCGAGGTTTCTGTATGCATGTACCCACATACACCTCCATAAAACAGTGAATACATATATAATAACTAAAAACAATTAATGCATATATATCCCACACACAGAGTAAAATATTTGTACAAAAAAAATAAAATACATTCCCCAATAAATAAAATTGTAAAAGTGTATAACCTGCTGAGATGAAGGGGGTCGCTATCAAACTCTCTCTGGTAAGCTCCATGTCTATGCTCCATTGAAAACCATGGACATACCAACTGCTACACTTTTCTAGATTCGAGTCCAAAAGGGACATCGTCAAATGACATATGGTCTTCACAAGACACAATACATGTGTAGGCTAAGCCTATGTAGGGGTGAGTATATGAAAACTCTGTAGGCTCCGTAAAAAAACCCAATCCAAAAATGGAGCATTTGATAAGATTCAATTAAGTCAAGCCATGTTGAGAGAACCTAATAGAGAGATATGCTTCACCCTGATACCATCTTCAGCTACACCCAACTAGTCAACTAGATGTCCATAGAATGTCAATAAAACAATAAATACCATCGGACTCCAAGAAGAAACATAAATATACATGGAACCATCACCACATATCATAGTCTTGACCGTAGTATATATATAGTGAATAAATCAAGATTCTAACACAACAGTCACAATAGTCTCATGAGGTACTGACCACATAGACACCAACAAGATCCACAAATGATGACATGTGACCTATGTAGCACTAAAAGAATCATAGATAGTCTCACTCCTCTCAAATTCCCCACAGTAGAGAGAGTAATAGATCCTAATCTATCCCTTTAAATATCTGTCTCTCTTATCTTGGGGGAATATCAGTACTTTGAGGGAGGGCATACTCATAACTTTGAATCATGCGTAATAAGTGGATGTGTGCACACCCCACTGAAACATGAGAATGGTGGTGTGACACTCCATAAATGTACACTCAAGCCCTAGTACGACACGGGAGTACCTCCCAATGAATCATGATCCTACACCCAAACACGATTGGGAGAAAAACTATTTAAAATGTGATCCCACACCCACTTTAGGGGAGCACCACTATGAGAGCCATGACCCCACACACATGATCAGGGAGCCCCATGTTGAGGCTAGAGGACTCCCACCCTAATACAGAATAGGAGTACCAGTTGTACCATACAATATGATTGGATAGATTGTGTCGTGTGAAGGATGGTGAGTAGTCAAACTGTACATTCAATAAAGGGAACCTACACCCTAGTCTATCTGGGTAGTGACAACACTGATGGTAACCACCCAAAGGTAATGAACCTACACCCACAATTTGGGGTGTCTTGGCTGAACCTATATAGTGAGGTAAGGTAATATCATGCCCTAGTGCCATAGGGGTGTACCTGACCCAACATATCTCTTCACAAACCACTAATCAACAACATTTGAATAACACCACTCCACACACATCTTTCTTGATTAACAACACTTCGTGTCCCATAATCTGTACCTGAGGCCACTGTCACGTTACACACCAGAAAAAAAGTTAGGATAGAATACTTACATTCCACAATCATGAAATCGGCGAAAAGTGTTATTTTCACCACAACACATCCCAAATGGACAATCTTTGACAGATGCTATATCCTAGAACACATCCGATGGAGCACACCATTGCGCATATCTGGAAAAAAACACATAATCCACTATTCGTTTATCCAAAATGGACACTCGGTGAAATAGACATATTTCATTGTAAATGCCCTAAAACATCCCTCATGGGGCCTAAATCCTAGTTTTAGTTTACGAACTAGAAATTTATATATAAACATCCACCATACTATTAGGGCTACAATTCCGCTAATGGTGCATCAATCAAACTCTCTGTGTAGATTTTATGGTTGGTCAATACTGAATAATAATAAAATTTTATTATTATTTCACTATTTAATTTCCCCGAGCCATAAACCGAACACATTAAATTCTTAAACCATGTTAAAGGGTATTTATAGAATCATAGGTTACATTACTCTAGATTTCATGTGAATCTGATGTCTTTTTATCATGTTATTGGGGTTTAAATAACACCTCGACCAAACTAGCTAGACCATCCGCCACCACCGGACCACCACTCCTGCCTTTTTTTGCTGCCATCAATGCTCCACCGGACCACCACAATAGACTTCCCCTCCAAGTAAATCATCCACAGACCACCGCAGACACACTAGTGCTCCTAAGTTATATAAAAAACTACATCTAGGATCCTTGGATTTTGATCTATACTGCTACTATCTCAAATCATAGTTTCAATGAAAATTTCCAACAAAAATGTGGGTATGGTTTTAAAACTCATCTTTCCTACCTTTCCGGAATAACACCAAACCATCATGTGTAGAACAACACCTGGGGTTAAATAATTATCATTTCGGTGATTATTTCCATAAAAAAGACCCTTGGAGGCACATTGGTTAGACAACGATCGAAGAGGAAGGGGTATAAGCCTCCAACATTGTGCCCCCCGGAAGGGAGGGGAAAGAAGATGGGTTGTTTTAATTAAAAAACTACGACACATCAGTCTCGGCTCACCTCCATCCATATGCCAACATATTTTAAGTCGTGACTAGGGTAAAAATGATGTTCTGAACTCAATTGTAGCTCATAATTTCAATCAGAGACTCTTTTCAAATGTTATTTGATCTGACATCCAAAATAAGTTATTTTATTTTATTTATTAAATTCGCTTCATAAATTTTTCTATAGCAGACTCATGCCAAAAAACATATACCCCACATAGGGTAAATGAAATGCTTCAGACATAACTATTCCCTAAGATTTATGATCCATGTAACCATTCAAGAGAAATCATGTTTCCTCCACATGTATAGAATAAAAATACTTAATATTTTTATAAAATTTATTTTGGGCACACCGGTTCATGGAATCACATGTCACCTGAATAGATATCTTTGAAATTATTTATTGGAATATTCCAAAGCCTAAATGGGATTAACATGAGGCACTGCATCATGAATCTAAGGTAAAATTTTATAACTTTTTATTTTAATTTTTCTGGGACATGTTACTTTTTGTGCATTATTATTTTTTACCATGTGATAACATAACAAAATACGAATACATTTTGACATTATATTTCATTTAAATAATATGATTTATATATCTATAGAATGATATCACAACAAATAATTTTTTTTAATTTTTACCAAATATAGAAGGTAATCTTTTACAATCTACCAGTTTCACAGATTTTTTTACGTCTAAAATTTATGTTCGAGTTTAAATTTTTTTAACTTATATAAAAATCCACAAATATTTTATTCTAGGTTTTTTAGAAATTAAAATTAACTATTCTAGTTTTCTTCTATTAGATTCCAAAAACAAAAGAATCATTTATTATAAAAAATAATGAACTTATTTCTTCTATTTAGTCAAGAATATTGTTCATTAATTTCAATATTATTTATTTTAATATAATGATTTTATTTTAAATAAATAAATTATTTATAAAACTCAAATAATATTAATAAATTTTTTTTATTATATTATTTATAAAATTAATTATCAAAATTCATTAAAATGTGTGAAATAAATAACATTTTATCATTTTTTATATAAATATATTTTTACACCATCATTACCATTCATTATGTTTCATATTTTAAATTTTTTTATGTTTTTACAATGTGATTCAAAATACTAGTATTCGGTTTATTTTTTATTTTTATATCAAAAAAAATATATTATTTTCATAAATTCTTTCAAAAAAGAATTTCCTTCACTTAGGTATATTTTTATCTCCCCTATACAGTTTCTTGGTAAATTGAAATTTATTATAAAGACTCAATTTTTATTTTTGAATAATGATACAAAATATTTCTCCACATATCAAGATAATTATTTGATATGTGTATGTTAAACTTTTATCAAAAAAATCACAAAATGTTAAACAAGTTATTATATAGTTCCAATTACATTTTACTCTTTATATTATGAAATAGTTGATTTGAATATAAACATTTATTTTACTCTATTTAGAGACTAGTTCAACCCATTAATGATTTATGGTTTATACCTACATTTTGAGTCACGGTAAATTATTATATCACTTATGGTGATTTGATTTTGATATTTATCACTCTAAATAACTCATTTCATTGTATTTTCCTCTGAAGATTCATGTAATATATTATGATCGATGTATTTTAAATAATTTATATCATTGAATAAAACATATTAAAAATACATTATATGTTGTGAATACTCTTTCTTACGTAAATCATAATGGTCTATGTTCATCAATAATGATAGTGAAGTTATTAATTAGGAATATAATAACAATTAATAATGTTATTAATTCTCTAGTGATGATTATTGATTTAAAAATGAATATATATTACATAATGGGATATATTTATAATTTTCATCTTATCAATAGTGATTATTGATTATAAATATTGGTTGATAATGTAATATATACATTATGTATTCCTTTTCCTAGGATGAATACAATGGAAATATTTCAGTGAAAGTTGTTGAACAATTTTTTTAAAGTTTGGGGCCGAATCCTCATTTTATTATTAAAGAAAAGTAAAGACCTCTTTAACTGGGTAGAGGGAGACCCATTACATAGCCCGATGTCCCATTGGGCATTTAGACAATTACATGGCCTGTAGGCCCATTTTTTTTGGCCCAAAGCCCATTCTTTGAATAGTACTGCTACAGTGCTCATACTGCTACAATAATGCACAGCACCCACCACTGCTACAGTACTCTGCCGCCGCTATAGTGATGTTGTCGCTACAGCACCCACCGTTGCTATATTATCGTCGCTGCTACAGTACGCTACTGTACTACTACAATCCCTCCGCCCAATGGGTTTTGAACCCCCATTTTTCATATTGAACATAATAATATAGTCCTTGGATTTATCAGGTGGGTCTCACGAGATAACATACAATGGGTATAATTATATGTTTTTATACCCATATTATGATAATGTTATGGTTAAAGATTTTATTATTTGGAATATATTATTGATACATTTCGTTTCAAATCACTTGATAGTAAGATGTTTGTCATTATTTAAGTCACCACTATGAATATAATTATTATTGAACATGTGTTTACATGGATTGTTATGTAATCCATTGATATATTTTATACAAATTAAATTTATTATATAATTTATTGACTATTTTATTAAATTCCCTTTTTGTTATTTTTTTTATATCATATCGTCCTCTATATTCTTCCCTTGCAAAGTGCATGACCTCACACTAATTATGGTTCCACTTTCATGGTTTATAATGATGAGTAATATAAATTATATTCATGGAAGCCAAGAATTAATGTAAAATATAGTGAGAGATATTGAAGACTGATTATGTCAAAGGTATAACTGAATATTGTGGAAAAATATCTATTGGATGATGAATATAATGGTTTTTATTATTTAATGGTTTTTTATTCTCTAATTCTTTGACCATAAAATGATCTAATATGTGTAATTGAAAGAATAACTTCACATCATAGATTAATTATAAATTGATAAAATTGAGTCTCATGTTTTGGGTTCATGATATTATATAAAGATTATTTTTTATCCCCAACTCTTTCAGTAGGGGTCTAGGACACAAAATTACTATTAGAGAAGATAATGTTTCAACAGAATGATAACATGATCTATACTATAGCTTTAAGAGGATACTATATAAATTTTACAATAAAGTATTCAATATTATTATACTTATTTTAGAGTCATTTATTTGAGTATAATTTCAATAGAATAATAAATTGAATGCATGGAGGAATCAATTCTATAAAAGGGTTTTCTATCTAAAATCTCAAAGAGAAAATGGATATCAAAATTGAAATGAATATAGTACTTGTCTAATAGTTCCATTGAATTGAAAAATAATTTATAATGATTTATAATAGTTTAATATAATCAAATAAAATATTTGGGAAACAATCAATGTACATATAATATATATAATTTAAATTTACATGAATTGTTATACAAATAAAGTTTTTTGAGATAATATCCAGACGTCATATGCATACAAAAGAGCCAAAACTAATATAAATAATTCCCAATTAAAGATGATGTAAGAATATGTAACAGATATTGAAAAATAATTTCATGTAAAATATAATATTCATGAAGATAATATTAATTGTCAAAATGAAGATAAGGTAAAAAGATAATATTTTTTAATGATAAGAGAAATATTTAAAAGAAGATGTGTCTTAATATTGTGGTGAAACTGATAAATACTGAAATATCCCAGGATTCATTTTTACCATCTAAAAATAGAATTCTTACATATATGGGAGTCAATTATGAGTTCATTTAATATAAAATAAATGCAATTATATATAATAAAGGCTTCATGTATTGGATTTCTACATATACTATAGGCGTAAAAAAGGTAACCCATAATCCAGAACACATTTTCCTTTATTAATGTCATTTTAATGTCTAATTTATGTTATTAATTGAAATATCGAAAATCATTATTAAAAATAAATTATTTTAATCCCATCATTACATCATGGGTTAAAGTGATAATTAATAGAAAAAATGTTTCCCAAAAATTCTAAAAATATATATTGTTTGGAAAAAAATTACAAATATGTCAATTTTATGATGATAACATATAATGAGAAAAATCGTTCTTTTTGATACATTTTGGGTACTAGAAGAAAATAGGAATAATGATATTAATTATTTACATATCATTTTAATACATGGAAGACTAATATGTTCTTTATAAATGGGTGTTGTTCTCAGTATAAGAATAATACATAGAAGAATGGTAACACTTTTTTGACGAAAGAACATTTGAGATCATGGAATATATATGTTGAAATTGAAATATATATATATATATATATATATTAGAGGATTTTTGTTTATTTCAACTATGTTTGTGGTAGATTATTTTATTAATAGAATATAACAAGAAATGAGAATAAATGAATGAATAAATGTTAATGAGTTCACAATGGGATATATGAAAAATAAATTTATTAAAAAATGAAATCCCTAGAATGTTAAAGATTATGTTTATAAAAATACATGGATAATATGTTTTTAATATTGGGAAATATTATTCACTATTTTTTACTATAATAAATCTATGGGTGGTAGGGATGATGGAAGAAAAAGTGATATTTAATGAATGGAATCAACAATGAAAAAACAATATGATTAGATTAGCGGGTAAAATTATTTATAATAAATATTAGTTTCAATTTATTGATATGATTCAATAATAAGGTTAATCCATAATTCATTAAAAAATTGTTGAATTATTTGAAGTGATAGAATAATTTCAATGTATTATATTTTCATGCTACCATAACAACTGGTAATTCTAAATGAAATTTACAATTTAACATATAAAACATACTCTATGATAGTTTATGTAAAATAAATGATTATAGATAATGGGATAAAGGAAATAATCCTAAAATACATGTTTACTATGAATATATTACTTTTTAAAAATATGGTTGAAATCAAGAAGAGGATTTTAAAAATCAACGGTCGAATAAATTGATTTATAGGGATGAGAAACAATTCCCAACCATGTTTCTGCCCCTAATGAAAATAATTATACACCCCCATATTTTGATTTTTTATATATATTTGAAATTTAATTATTGGTGAAATATTTAGTGGGTGAACTAGAATCATGAACATGTTGTGAAATAATAAATTATAGAAGAAGTACCCATCTTCGAATGATATATCAAATTATAATTTGGTCATATAGATATATTATGGACTGAATTATAATAGTTAATTTGAATAATTTATGATGTTGGTGAATAAGTTGTTTGAGTGCACACATTTAGTGTGAGAAATGTTATGTAATTTTGTAGATATTAATATCCTATGATAACATGGATATATATAATGTCCTTCATAAATAATTTTTTTGATTCCATTGTTACATATTGTCATCATTTTTTCAGAAATAAATTTCTAATGTCAATTAAAGGAATTGGATTGTTCTACTTTATAATGTTTTTAATGAATTTAAAAAATATAATATTATTGAGGAGAATTATTGAAATCCAATTTCACACCCTAGCTTTCTACACCATGTATTACACAAGTGGGAATAGAAATGGTTTTATAGAAACACATAATTTATTTCATCAAATATATTTATTATTATTAATAGGTATAGAAAATTGTAGATCATATTGATATATATTTTATAGTGGGTGTTTAAAATAATGTAAATTACTTATATTATCAGTACCTTTTATGATGGTGTTGTATTTTTTTAAAAAAATGATATCATTATATATTTAGTTATATTCAATAACCCATTATAGATTAGTATAACATATATCATGGAGTTCCTATCGATAATATGTATTTCTTAATTATATGAAAAAATATTGTTTTATTCATATATTAGAAAAAGGTATTGAGAAAAGGTATGTAGATTCATTCATGATGAGTCATAGAAGAAGTGATTTAGAATTTCTTGGGTTGATAGTTGTTTTACAGAATCAAACTAAATTATTTAGTATATTAATGAGTTTATGAAGTTAAATGGTATTATGGAAGATGAATTTTAGGAATGTAATTTTTATTATTAAAGAGGATGATTGTGTTTTTTGAACCATATGTATCTATTAAGAAGATAATGAGTTACATGTAAATTTAGAATAATGGTGACAGATATGTACATACAAATGTATAACGGTGGATATGGATTTTATATGATAGTTTATCATAGTTTTGTTAGATTAGTAATTAAATAGACGTATCACTTAGCAGATGATAAATTCTTAGACCTATATTTTTTAGATATTTTTCAAATTCATTAATAAATGGTTATGGTATTAAATGTTGTCAGAAAAAAGATAAAAATGAGGTGTATAATGAATTTTAGATAATTAAAACACTCAAAAGATTTTTTAACTATTAAAACAATCTCATAAGAAAATTTTGATGTAATTAATGATGATTTTATCATGTTCTCATGTATTTTGACTTGATTTTCAGTACCTATATTGATTTCAGATTAGTTGATGATGTTTCAATCCATGTAGAGATGAATATTGAAAATTTTATATATGCATTTTGATAAAATTGATAAAACATTATATTTCAGGTGTTATATATTTATAGATATAAATTTTATAATATTATAAAAAATTATCATAACTAGTAATGTAAATATATATGTATAAACCAATGTCTCAACTATGAATATAATATTCAATCTGTTGATACAAAAATGTAACTTAGATCACTGGTAGGAGTCAATATTATGATAAATTGACATGATAGTTCATTATAGAGTATATTTAATATTAAATAGAATATATTTTCTGAAACATAATACCAAATATCATTACGCTTTATTATTCATCATGATTAAAATAACACGATTATTGGTTATTTTTCAATGATCCATTATGATAAGAGTATCGATATTATAATGGATGGATTTCACATTGTTTTGGTAATCATAAATATAAATAAATTTACACATGAAATTACTTGCCTAAAAATAATCTACATAAATTATAAAATTTCAATTTACTAAAATTTAGAGAAG
Organism: Viscum album; assembly: GCA_963277665.1. Lineage (NCBI taxonomy): Eukaryota > Viridiplantae > Streptophyta > Magnoliopsida > Santalales > Viscaceae > Viscum > Viscum album. Next base: position 523,673,397 of record OY728141.1, read on the forward strand.
ACTATTAGATTCACAGAGAGTAAAATATTATATCGTGGCTTATCATAATTGAATATACTATTCTGTAATTAAATGAGAATGAAATATAAAATATCATATTTAATTGAATTTGAATATCAATTTCATAAAAAGTCATTTTATATGAGATTAATAATGATATTTAGGGGGTTATTTTGGTAAGATATTAGATGATTTAAAAACATGTCTTTAGAATCTATATTAAATTACAGATATTAGAGTACTTTTTAGATATTGGTTTTTCATATTCATTTAATGAGGATCATGTTTTCTAAATATTTTATATGATTCTATATTATAATTATAGAACATTATTCATGTATAGATAATGGTTCTAAAAGTCATAGAATACTTAGAGAAAAGTATGTGTGATGTTAAACTTACGATTTCAAAATATCATTAGTGTCCTTTGAATTGAGAAGACTGAGACTAATGAGTGATAAAGTTTATGTATTATACATTTCATGGTTTATATAGAATAATTGAATTAGAGGGTTTCATGAGGATAATATGTAAACTGAGTAAGATGATCACGTTTTTTAGCCTAAAATAAGGATTAGGAATTCACGTACTGATTTCCCTCCAAGAGGACACTTTCAATGTGCTTTTCATTACTATATATTTTTCCTTATAAAACCATAAGTTTGTTATTTTATATCTAATTGGTTATGGATATTTTTTAAAATATATAATTATTAATTAATTAATTTTGATAAAAAATAATTCCATCCATGTTTGTGGGATAAAAACTATGATCCACAAATAAAATATTCACCCACATTTGGTGTGTACCATGTAAATGTATTTTTTCTTTTTTGGTGTTCGTTATTTAATTATCATACATGTTTTTAAAAAAAGTGATAATTATGTTCTCATGATTGATTCAACCTAATAGGTGTATATGTATGAAAAAGGATCTTAAATTGGAATGTTTTGATATGTATGTAATGATCCCCCTCTTGGTGTGTCAACAAAGATCAAGTTTGGAATACTAGTTTTTTTTCTATTTAATGGTTTAATGTTGTTTTAATTTGATAATAGTTTTAGGAATATGTGAAACATTATAATGTGGTTAATGGGTTTTTTATAGGGTGTGGTTGAGTTATATAATGTATTATTAATTTTTTTCTATCATAATAGCCACCACCAGATTTGAATAATTAATTTGATTACCATACGAGGATTTCGGCTTTCCGGTGAATCCCTAATATCTAGGATACTGCTGATATAGATAGTGGGATACTCCCCTTCTCGAACTCATATATATAGCTGTAATGGAGTTTTATGGAAGTGATAATATTTATAGTATGTGGTGGACATGGAAGTGGTACGTGTTTATGGATTGTGGCTCTTGTATGTGGTTGTAAAATGTTTTGATTATTGTAGTTATGAAATACAGTCATGGATTGTAGTATAGGTATGTATATGTGAAGGATTTAGATCACTATGATATAAGTTATTTGGATTTTAGGGATAATATATTAATGGAGAAGAAGGTGATGGGTTCCATATTTTTTTAATAATTATATGTATATATATAATGTATGACGATTCAGTGACTGATCATGTAAGGATACATATAAGAATCTGGTATTCCAGTTCTTTTATAATATTAAAAATATTGTATTAATATTGGATATGTTTTTTTTTATTTTTAAAGTTTGAGTATTATGGGGGTTTTATTTATTTTTATAGTCCTAATGATGGAAATGAATCTCATATCGTTCATTTTATACACTTGGTCATAGTCACATACCCACAACTAATTACATGTTAGATTTTGGGAAATCATTCAATGTCACTACCAACCCATTGAATTGGTATAGTGAGAATGGTGTAGAAACAAGTGATTATGGATATAAATACACAATATTGGTGTAAACATCAAGGAATAATTTTCCATAAAAAAAAGACATATTATATGAAATAAAATATCAATAACCCCAAAACCAATCCAAAAAATAACACTAAATAAATACAATTTATAAAAAAGTTAAAAATACCAAATTTTCTACATAAAAATGTAAAATGAAAAATACATAAAATTATACTATATATATACCCTAAATCATATATTTAAAATAAATAAAATACTAATATTCACCCCTACAAATGAATCTCATATAGTCTCTCAGAAATGGAAATATAAGAATTTATTTTCATCAATCAATTTAATAAACATCATCATTATGGTTTGTGTAGATTTAGGGAATTTGAATTTTTATTACAGATAGTTTTATGGAGAAAATATATAATTGTTTTGGTCTTATTAGTAAAATTTGCATACCCTTCTACTGTTCCCAATGTAGGGTGTTTACCATAGGGAATTCGTTCTCTATAATTCCAAGTGAATCATATTTTAATATATTATTTAATATTATTTATTAATTATTAATTATTACTGCATATGAAAATGCTGATATATCATGAGTGGAGTCATAAAATGATACTTTGGCTTCATGGTTCAGTTTTAAAAGGGGTATTTGGCTAGGGGAGGTGAAAAATTTCATTGGTTTTTTGGACATGAGACGTGCCTCTTAGGTAGAATGTTTCATTAACTTTTGTTTTTTTTAATTTTCAATTTCATATCTCACATGTTTCATTGTATGTACGTCAATAAGAACTTCAACATTTCAATGGATAAGATATATGTCATATATGGAGATAGTATTTTTCACAACTATTTATTTGTTGTGTTAGATTCAGATTTTGTTAGTGTTCTAAGTGGTTGTGAGAAAGAATCTATGACACTTTTAAACTGTGTTTGGGATTATAGTTATATTTGACCATAAATCCCCAAAAGTATGTTACATTTAATTTAAAAGCATTATATGTCATTTTTTGACCCATTTATGGTCCTTTTACTGTTTTTTGTGAGAATTGACAGTTTTGTGAGTGTTACAATGACATTTTGATTGATAAAACCTGATCACACAACATGTTATAGAAGAAAATAATTTTTATGTTCCATTCCCCCAGAAAAGTTTAAATGATGTTTGTGACACTATTTTTGTGTTTTAGACATTCCATGATGGAGACGTAATGTGTGGTCAGGTTTACGGCTTAGTACCATGCGTTGTGGAACATAGTCTTTCAAGTTATACAACTATACCCCATGTGTGGTACCTTACCGGTGGACATATAGGGTATGTGTCTATAGGCATGGTGAGTAAAATGTCTCATAACATCATGTGGGGTTTATACCATCTAGGGGTAGTACAAATAATTTACATGGGAATTGAATTATTGGTTGGCTATAGGCACACATTATGTGAGCGATAATATAGGTACATGTCGTGCAAATAAGGTATAGATAGTGTGGTTCACATTATAAGGGGTTTCTCCAATTTAATCCCCCTTGACCTATAATTGGACTTTTTGGTAGAATATATAGTGTATTTTTTCATGTAGGATGTGATGGTAAAAACCACTTGGGGATCAATTTCTATAAGACAGATGTTTTGTTCTCAGAGAATTTAGAGAGATGTAGTCCCCTCTAGGTTTAATATGGGAGTTAAATAGAGTGATGCATGGTATGAGACCTAAGTTATTTTGGGGTTATTTTAGTATAACTTGGATTGGGTATTTCAATGGTTTTAGAATAGTTTTCTTTATTAAATTTCAATGTGATATGATTGAGTAGTTCTTATATGTTACATGGGTATAATGACCAATTGATTTAAGTTTATTTTATTGGGTTGTGGGATCATATTCCTAACTATTTTTTTGAATAGGGAGGTATCAATTGGTTTACAGTGTTGGTTGTCAGTTATGGGTGGAAATAATTGTCATGATGTTTCAGATGGGTTTGATGGACCCCATTGGATTCTCATATGAGTGTTGTATTGATGTGGATGGTTTGTCTTGTCTGGAGTTCATATGATATATTGCATGTGGAATGATTTGAATGATTTATTTACATATTATATAGGATTTCATGTTGTTTGTACTTTTATATGTTGATCTGGACAGCATTATGACTCAAAAAATTTATGTTGATGATGAGAGTGTTTGAGATATTTTAAAATATTGTGATGGTTGGTATTGGAATTGGATGACCCATTCTTTATGCCTCATCGATTGGATAATAGATGTTGTTTCATGCTGGTTTTTTTAGGTTAGGGGAAATCAGAACAGTACTCTTTGGATGATGCATTATCCATAATATTCATTGGATGAACACCTCCATTGGTTATTGTTTGGAATATCATATGGAGCTAACTTATAAACATTAAAATTTAACCACATCTAGTTTGGAAAATGATGAAGTTAGGCATTTTTCATGCAATTTATGGTCTCTTGGATGTTGTAAGAAGGACTATGAATATATTTCCCCTTACAAATAATATTTTATAAATAAAATGTTCTTGTAGGTTAACTAGGAAAACGAAATTTTCCCTCTTGTTGATCCCATGTTCCTATTAACTAATCAAATCATGTTATTAGAGTGATATAATATGTTCTAGTATGTTTTTCCATAATGGATTAACATTTTTATAAAATGGTTCCTTGAAATCATACCAATAGTATTTTTCATCTTGGAGAACCCCTATTGTTTGGAAGATAGAATTGATGTCATATGATTTGGTGATCCACATTCCTTATTAATCCCAACTATATTGATGGTTTGATTGGTTGATCTTGGGTGATTTCTTAAAATGATATACTATGAGGGTTTCATTATTTATTTTTATAAACTATTTATTTTAAACCACTTATTATTTGAATATTTTAGGAATATCACGTGGTAATAACATTTTTATTATTGTAAATGTTAAGTAACACAATTTATAGTTTCCCAATAAGATTAATTTTATCTCCCTAAGTCAATGGTCATTGATGTAGGTAATGAAATATAATATACTATTAAAATGAGAATGGGAGGAATGATGGATTTAGAAAAGTCCATGTGTTTCATGATGGAGAATGGATCCTAATATAGAGTCAAATAATTGGTCTAGAATAGATCAAAATTTTGTGGGGGCTAGGATTGAGGTATGAATATATAATAGTAGTGGAGGATTGTTTTTTTATTATATTATATATATAATCATCCAAGTGGGAGATGATTTTTTATTCTCTAGAATGAACATTAGTTTATATAATATATCCCATTTATTGTAACATGAATCTATTTTTACTTACTATTAGTATTGGGGTGTTTATATATTATTAATTTTTTGACATTTTTTGTATAATTATTTAACTATATTAGAAGGTTATTTTTACCCATGATACCAATTCAGTTTGAAAATAAATTTACATGGCCTCTAGAATATCAGATGACATACTCGAGTCCTTATTGTCAATGTATTTTGTTGATGAGTCAACTCATCTAAGGATAGTTCCAAAAAAATCGTGTTAAAACATATTTTTTCATTTTATTTATATTTGTGGAAGGGAATACATGTGGCTTAAAAATGTGTAAAATGTTTTGATGCACCTCATATAGATTCTTCATGATCATATTTTTTTCTGGGATTTCTAGGGTACCATGGACATGATATTTGATTATAGGGTTTTCTTAATCCTGTTATATGATTTCCCATAGTGTGTTTCACTTGTTATTTTACACTGGAATTATTTGGTATAGATTTTATTAACATGGAACAATTATTTGAGGCCTAATTACATGAATTATTCATGAAAAATATGATTCACATAGAATATGTCTCCTTTTGTGTTATTTTAATTATTATGGATGTTAAGTTGTTTAATGATTAAACAAAAATCAACATGATTTTTTCCAATATATATTATTGGGTCCATTTTACAAGAATAAATTGAATAATTTTTATTTTGATAAAAGGTTTTTTGGATCCTTATTTTGATATTTTCTAGTGATAAACACAATAACCTTTCAATGAGGGATTTTCATAGAACCTGGTGGGTCAATTTGGTCTTTTGAAACACTATTGATGTCTTGATCAATTCTTGGATATATGAGGGGTTCATTGATCAAACTCAACTATTCCTATGGTTTGTCATTTCAATATATATATTTGTGGTTAGAAATACTATTTCCAATAGGATGAGATGGAGATAACATGGAGTTATCGCTATTTTGAGGTTGTATTAAGGGGGAAGGTTCACATTGTGTTTTGGACCATATGTGTTTTGTGAAATTCATATTGAAAAATTTAAATAATGGGTGTAAACACATTGTTTTGGAATTTAAATGTGTGAGGGTAATAGTTAGTGGATTAAGAGTCTTATTATAGTTTAATTAAGGAATGATACATGAAATTATCAGTATGGTTGTTAAATGGGTTTATATTAGAACACATGATCATTATGATTGGAGAAGACTTTGTATGTTGGTTAAAAATACGCTACGATAAGTTATTGGGTAACCAGTCTTCCATGATGATGAGAGTGAGGGTATTCAATGATAATCAGGAATAACTCATGTTGTGTGATGTCATTTGTATATTGGTTATGTGAGGTGACAGTTTTTAGTGATGGGTGGAATAGACAATGTGAGGTTCGGTTGAGCATTGTTCGAGTCTTATGGTAACCTAAGTGGTGTAGCTATAGTGGAAGTGTTGAGGTTGGTTCTTGATCAGTTGTGTGAGGGATTTATTATGTTGGGGATAGTATGATAGTTATTTATAGGTCTTTAACATTGTTATAATTATATCATTGAGATAAGGGTATGTTGTCAATATTGAATAAGGAATGAGTGAATGTTATCATTTTGGGTTGTTTCGCATGTGTGAGTAAGTCAACCATATCTTGTCATTATTTTTGGTTTTGGTCAAAGAATTATATATTGATTATGGTGTTATGGAACAAATTTTATTATAAGTAAACCATTATGGTAATGATCTTCTCATTTTTCGTGGGTAAATTCAAGTTGGGATAATCGTAGGTTCAGTGAGACTGGTCATTGGACGGTTGTACTAGAATCAATTTGTTATCCATGAGTAGAATACTAATGTATCAGAATTAATTGATGTTTCTAGATTTAGGTTTTGGATTTTATTATAATGATCGATTTTGGATATTTTTAGTGTAATTTTTTTGAATGAATGATGCCTTTATTCCAACCGAGGCTTAGAACATATGTACATCATTATGGTGGGGATTTCCTAACGAACGTTGTCATTAATGGTTTAGAAAGTCATAATGAATTTGATATTTTGGTCCCTATATTTTTTTAATGGTTAAATATTAATTATTCCCAGAATATGATATCATGATATGTTTCTAGATGTGTTGTTCGTCCCATAGTTAGGTGTTATTCCTTGGGAAAGAGTTTGATGGAATTATGAGGACGTTTTAATTTTTAAGGATTTTTATATATACTATATAAAAATATTAATTAATTTCACCAATGTTAATGTTGATATCTCTTGAGTGGAGACTAGAATTTAATTTTTCTTACTTCAATTTTTTTTATCCAAAAAATAATATTTTAACTAGGAAATATGAAAAATATAAAAAAAAATTGGGATTGGTCAGACTATTCAAGATGGGGAATTCTATTTCTTTTTTTGGTATTTTATTTTTATTTATCATTCCATATCCCCTACTATGTTTTTTTGTAAAATGATATGGACTCCCCCATTGGTAGGATTGAAAAATAATAGGGTTAGAAAGTGGATATCATGATATTGATGTCATTCAAGGAGGTATGTTTGGATGCGGTGGATGCATGGTGTGGTTTCAAGAGATAAGTTACCACATTTTCACATCAAAGATTGAAATATTATAATTTTTTTATTCTTTATATATGTATATTTGATGAATTTTTTATTTTTAATAATTATATTTATTTTAAGTTATTACTTGAGAGATTTTGTTGTGTGTTTTCTATAAAATTGAGTTGTTTAGTTTGTCCGTATGGATTTCTAATTTGATAAAACATGATCACATGGTATGTGGTGAAATAAAACAATTGTTGTGTTATTCATTTTAGAAATGGTGTAGTTGATTATGATTTCAGGCCATGTGTTCTTGATAGGCAACATATGGGGAATCTCAGTGTGCCACCATGTATTCTTTTAGGATTCACATATAAAGGAACACATTCATGTAACGTAGGTGGGTAGAGAACATTTAATGAAATCTACTATTTTCCATGAATGGAAGAAAATAATGTGGTCCTGTGAGGTTTATTAATAGGAAACTAATATGCGGTATATATCATATAGGGTTAGTACATGATAAATATTTTATAATTACACACTATGTTTTCTAGAGAAATATGTCTTAATACCATTTTAGTGGGTACATGTCTTGTAAAAAATCCACACACCATGTACTTTCCCATTTGAGGGGTTTTTACTATTTTCACTATCTAATGATAGATTATTAATTTTAGGTAATATATTATGTTTATTTTTAGGAATAATATATAAATATATGTCATTGGTATATATAATGTTGGGAATGTTTTTTTGATATTTTTTACCATATGTTTTTGGTTTATGTGTTCCCTAGTGGAAGGCATGGTAAGAGACCTAGGTAATGGTTTGGATATTGTTATATATAATGTATTGGGAAATCTATGGGATTCTGTTTGTTTTTATTTTAACAGTTCCAAGAATACATGATAAATTAGTTCATGTACTAATATTTCCTTTAGGGACATGTTTCCTAGGGTTGAGTACATACGTTTGTAAACTCAATTACATTAAATCATATTAGGATACTGAATTGAGATTTTGATGGGACCCTTGGCTGTCAGGTATAACAGTTTTTCAAAATGTAGAGGTTTCATATTGTTCAATGTTATCTTATAGGATAACCTTGTTGGTCTGTCATTGATCACGTATGTTTTTATGTGATAATTTTCAAATAATATATTCTTGGAAGAAGGCATAGATTGATTTTTTGGGTTGTGATGGAGGACCCCTTCTATTGGTTTTGTATTTATATGTGTTTTAGGAGATAGTTAATCATTACCCACAGGTTTTTGATCCATATATTATTGGAGGAGGATTCATCATTCTTGATGAAGGGTACATGAAATGGTCAACCTATGTTTTATGACATATATATTTGATTATATAGTAGGTCCATTAATTTTTTTTGAGCTGAGTAAGAGATATATAGTTATTATAAGTTAAGAAAAATTATAATTTAATATGGATTATCACCCAAAAATTATGGTGTGGGATGATCCTACTGTTCTGATGGTACAATTTGATACGTGCACCCCATCTATTTAAGATCATGCATTAAATAGGGGTATTATTCCCATGAATGTCTATCAATCACACATTGTAAATAATGGGATGAGTATAATGTAGTATTTTGCAATGATGGATTATACCATGCTAGTTATTTATGGCTACTTGAAAATGGGTATGTTCTCTCATTTTCAACACAGAGTTTATACGTCCTAGTGATATTATTATATTGTGGTAAAATAAATATATTAGTGACATTTATTTTCATATTAGAGGCCTAGAGAAATATATTGAGGTAAGTTATTGAGTACATTTTTTTTCAATTGGATACATCCTTTTGGTTTGTTTGAGGAATTTGAGGTTATATTTAATTTTGAGACACATTCTTTTCAGGGTCTTGGCTCATTTTGAAAAGAGTTTTTTTGTTCTATTTTTCCATTAGAAGATAAGGGATATTGAGTGTTTAATTTTTATTTTGATATTTTATTAAATTTATTCGTGTATTTTATTCTTGAAATATACTACTTCGAAGGAAATATCATGTGTGGGATAACTTTTACCAATATAGATGTCTTCAATAACAATCTAGATTAGCCTGTTGATAATTATTTAATCACCACCTTTGAATGATCCTTAGTGCATTTTATGAACTTATGTTTTCCATAGGGATGAAAATAATGTGTATAATTGATAATGTAAAATCATAGTGTTGTGTGATCAGGGGGGAAACATTGATGATGTCTAGTAATTTATATTGAGTAGCTCAATACCTGATAGAGACCATGATTTAGGTATAAAAAAATATGTTCATGGGGAGGTTTGTATTTTATTTTATCTTTCAATCATTTATATATGATTGTCCTAGTCAGAAACAAATTTTTTTGTTATTCCAATTGTATTAATTTTTGGTCCCCTTCACATTTAATATAAAATATTTATATTTATAGTTTATATGATAATAATTATCATTTTGTATGTGTATGTTTTTGGTTATTTTTACACATTCATTGCATGTTGATATAAGTTTATAGCCTCCCCAAAGTAACTCTTTAAACACTTACAACTATTTTACAGGCACCATAATATGAGTATTTTAGATCATGGTCATGTTGCGAGTGGGATTGGATAACTTGTGATCTCTATTTAGAAGGATCAGGAAAAATCTGTAACAAATAATCATATATAAATTTTATTATATCTTATGGAATTTTAGACATGTTTTAGAGGGTCATTTAAGAATATGTGATGGATCTTGAGCTAGTGCATCCTAAAAACCATTTATAATTTTAATTCATAATTTCTGGGGGTATAGATTTTGTGGTATTATTTTTACGATATGGTAGTATAATTTCAAATAATGTGAATCCCCTGTGTATTACAAATATAATTTATGATTTATTACTATTCTGGCTCTTATAATGATTGAAAAGGGAATCTGTGATTGAATCATTATCACGATATAGTATTTACATCACCTATTTATATAAATGTGTCATTTCACTGGAGATGGATGTTTTAATATAGTGTTTTATGAAAAATATATATGATGTTATTTCATATATCATATTAGTGGAATTATATAGAACAAAATTGTGTATACTTTCTTCGGAAGACAGAACACATGGATCTGATTTTGGATTTTCATCGATGATGGGAAATTTTTTCCTTTCAAAATGGATATCTGTAGAAAAAATTTGGTTGGTGTGGTACTTGGGCTCCCTAGTGATGGGATGATGAGGGATTTTATTCATCTGTTTTTCTTGGATTAGGCTTTATATTCCTTTATATTCTGGCTTCTTGAGGGAGTTTTGTAAATAGAAATGCGGTTGGATTTGGATTTAGAGGTGGATTTTGGGGATTAAATTCTGTTTTGAGGTATAGATGAGAAGGGAAATTTATTTTTATGACATATAGTATTGGTCCGGGTTTCATTCTAGGGGTACGATTGATGAAATTTATGACACTTGTGGATTTGGTACTGATTTGAAAGTGTTCCATTTTAGGGTTTTAAGAAAATTACCCTAGAATACATGTGGAACACAATATTTTTTTTTATGTTTAGTTGTGAGATATCATCACATGGTAATAATAATCCATCTGTTTTTGGTATGATCATGTAGCATGGTGAATAACATCGATCAACAGGTTTTGTAGAGTCACTCTACCTTGTTTAAGGGTGTAGTGTTTGGAATTTTTGTTCTGAGAAAAACCTTGTTTTTTAATAGAATGTGAATGCTGGTTAACTGTAATGATGGATGTCTAGGGACTAGTGGAATAGATCTTGTGTTTCTACACTGTCTATTTTTTTAATATTGAGGAAGTACGAGTGGTGTTGTCATGGTGGGACAGTTAAAGTTGAAACATGATGATTGTTATGAGGGATGTCATTTTATGGGGAGTGATCCACATTAGATTAGAGGGAATGTAAATAATTATAAATGGATCATTGGGTGTGGATAATTCCATTCCTAGTGAAATGATAATTTTTTTTGTAATTTTGTTATCATAGTGGTATGGGAATGTTGACCACATCTAGTAATTACATTTGGATGTGTACAGAGCATGGGACATGGATTTTGGTTCTGTGGTTGAGGGGAAATGACAAAGGTACTCCAATGGAAGGGAGAGTCAGATCTATCATAGATACATCAGTCTTAGTATGTGAGACTCATTAGTTCAGTGATTCTATTTCATTGATAGTTGTCGGGGAATTAGTTTTTATCCCATGGATAAACCAAAAATTAAATTGGTTTTATTGAATATAAGAGATGTAGTTTATTAATTTCAATGGTGTGATGGAGTATAAGATTTATGTTGTGAATCTATATTTCCTTTCTAATACTTTGAAATAATTAAATGAACATTTTCATATCCATGTTTTCAGAAAGTGAATGATTCCATGAACTAATGTAACTCAGAATTGATATATTGAAAATAATTATTATTTTATATCATGAAAAAAATAATTTTTTTCCCATAGTTTAGGACTTCTTATAGAAATCATGAGACAATAGTTGAATCTTTAAATATGTGTCTACCCTAGGAATGAATTATGGTTGGTCAGTTCTGGAGGTTGTTTCAATGTATAAATTGGAAGGGGATTTAATTAAAATAAATATATTTTTTAAATTCACAAAACCTAAATTCCTCCTCTTATACTTTGTATATAAAATCATCCATGATAGGTTCCTAAAACTGTGAGTATTTAAGATATGTTCTTGAACATTGATCATTTCATTATCAAGATCAGAGAAAGGTAGGAAATCTAATCAAAGTCGATTGAGAGGCAGTGAACACATTGTGTCTTCTTGTTTTCATCTAAATACATTCTTCACCAACAACCAATCCTTTTTGAGAAAAGTCTAATTATATTTTTTGGGTCAAAACAATTTTTGAAATATTGATCATGGATTTTTATATACTTTTCATGATCATTAATTTATTGCACATATCATGAGCCTCCGAATTTATTTGTAATGATGATATGATAAAATTAATTATTTCACCATATATCACCATAGATACCCTGATTTTGTGATCATTGGAAAATAATGTTATTCCAAGGATGGATTAACCTTTATTATGTTATTTTCATCTATTTTTCTTGTTTTTTCTTCATTGACCCATTGTTGTACATATAAATATTAACAAGGTTGGTTCAAGATGGATTGATGCCCATTATTCATGGTTGATTATAAAAAAAGATTGGTTATTTTATAGTGGATTTTAATGAGTTCAATGTTCATGGTGAGTCTTATGTGGAATAGGGATCTAGGAGGAAATGAGATATTTATAGAGTTATGGGTAAGTTTATATGGGGTTTATGTGGCCCAAATCCTGTTACTTGGGATGAATCAGTGATTGAAGACCACATATAATGAATCCCAAGATTCATTGGAGGTTTAAAATAGGGATGATAGTGGTGTTTAAGGGACACATTAAGTGTTTAATTATTTTTGAAAAAAACAAGACTACATTCTATATAGTAAGGTAATACGCAATCGGTAGTCACGTAGCTATAAAATTTAGGGTTTTAAGAAGAAATTAATGATCAAATACATTTAATGGACCCTACACACCTTGTATCCCGATGTTGGTGGAACGAAATTCATTGACTGATTACATGGGAATTGGAATGGCGAGGAACACGCACACAACCAAGAGGACATGGGCATGTTTAGATGAACAGAAACACGAAAATGATAACCAGGAAGGCCCCATGTGGATGAGATAAACTTTTAGTAAATTTATATGGTTTTTAGTTCTATTGTGTTCTATTTATTATTATATGGTGTACTATGCCAGGTGAAGGAGACAACATGACTACATTTCCATGTGAGGTCGCATTCTGTGTCATCCCAAGTACATGGAATTAACATTTCTCAGGAACATACACATTCCTTATATCATTCCATGGACTCTAATTTTGTCCCCTGAGTTGCTTGTCCTAAGAATTGGTTTTATTTAAAACATGATAGTGGCCTTAATTGAGTAATATGAGATACGATGTGAGGTTTTTTAGCGTGAAACTTCATTAAAAAATGAACGAAAAAGGTGGTGATATTCTTAAATCATCTAAAATATGTTGGGGTTGGTAAACCCCTTTGTTAACTAGATAATGGGTCCCCAATATTCCTCTATACATAAAGAGTGGTCCACCCAGATTCATGATGGTGAGGGTCATATGTTTACTTAGTTGAACCCACCTGGGGGACTAGAGTGAAGTTCCTCTACATAAAAACTCTAACCCCTTATTTCAATTGGTAATGTATTTATTGTTAACTGAGTGAAACTATCATTACATTATAGAGTGAGAGACATCAATATATTTATTTGGTGAGTTGTACAACCTTTATTTCTATAGTATAGGTCTCCCATTACCTATTTGGAATCCCCTTGTCACCTCAAGGAATGAGAATGAAATAAATTAACTGGAACAACTTCTAATACTTTTGCACATTTCCCCTATTATATATTATTCCACATAAGTATGTTGAGTAGTGGGACAGAGTTGTTCCCCATATTTCATTCTTGAATGGTTACAAGATTTTCATAGAGTAATGATAGTGATCCCTCCACAAGGATTCATTGTTGAGAAGAGTGAGTTATACACTATATATTTTGTGGTATAATGAACCACCACTAGAGATTGGTCCCCCTCTATTGTTAACAGTAATGGTGAGTTATGGTCCAGAATCATGTATATTAGTACATTGGATCGTGATTTTAATCTTCAATAATGGACCTATGGAACAATAGGTTGGCTCTTCATTATTAGTTGGACTATGGATATAAGGATCCAAATTATATCTTGTCTTGGTTTATTTTCGGGAATATATATCCATGATGATTTTAAAATTTTTAGGGGTTGCACTAATATTATATATATGTCTCTATTTCTCTGATTATTTTTTCAAAGAATATAAATTTGTAACTATATACTCACCAATTAATATGCTTTTCCAACATTTTTTGTTTTGTAGATGATAGATTGTTCGACAGTAAAATAGTTGGATCATAGTGATACATGGGTACATAGATCAGTTATGTCAGTCATAATTAGAGATCATAATCTCTGATCTCTAGTTATTCTCTCATTCTGGTTGTTTTTATATTGGGACTTCAATTCGATTATGTTGTTTATTTTCCCCTTTATACACTTTTCATTACACTATATTACTCTAATTAATTTCATTGAGGTTATTATATGAATATTTTTACATTATGTTATACAGACATTATATTATTCCTCTACACTATTTGTTGGATATAGTTGTGCTTGAGTGTGTAAACATATATAATGAAATTCCTTCCGTTTATATAATTCCTTCAGAAATATTATCTCCAACCCATATACTATTAGTTGTATTTTTATGGATGTGATGGATCAACCATTGCCTTGCTAGGTGGGCCCCCGTGGACTGGTTCTATAGATCATGATTTCAATGGAAATTATTCCTTGAGTCAATTTTTTAGCGTGGACCATAGTGTGGATTGGTTTGGGATTATGGGAAATGGTGTTATAGTATTTTGAGTTTGGATTTCAGGGACGGGAAAATATAGTTAGAGCGATGAACAACATATCAATTCAACATGATTGTAACTACTAGTTTGCTGACTTCTCATTTCAATTCATCTTTTGGGGGTAACCTTGGTATATGCAGTAAGTCATATTTAGTCTTTTCTCTACCCTTTATGAGTCAAATCCCCATATATTTGTGGTCTTGGACATCAAACATCAGGAAACCATCCCCGTTGTATTCACACTACTACATAGATAAGGTTTCAATAATGTGTTGTAAGGATGACCTGTTGAGTGATTATATCATAGTTAAAGGCCTCATACATCGGGTTTTTTCATCTATTTGTGAAGGGAATAGGATTCATACTTGTTTACAAGAATATGGTAACATAAGGAAATGAGGTTTATTCCTGAATGATTATCATGTTCTTTGAGTTCCGTTTTTAGATAGTACTTCTATTTTATAGTGTTTCAGATAACTAGGATGTAGAGGATTGGATGAAGGTGGTAATGTCTGGTTTTTAGGTTGTGAAATCAATGACTTACCAGATAGTCGCATTGGTGAATACAATCAATCTAGGAGTAGAAGTTTTCTATATTGGTACAAATAGAGACCATACAAATACATTGTGATATTCAACAGTTTAATATATAGATATCTAGAATATTTATTAGTTTCCAATACCCACTTCATAAGAATTATAGTACTGGAAAAAACCTAAGGTGTGAGAATTTTAATTAGGATTGACATAGAATAGAGGTGGTTCTCACGAAGATTACTCTCACATATGAAACTTGAAATTGGTAGAGAACTATTTTGGGGACGTTTTCATAGAATAAATAAAAAATTGAAGAGTTACCCATCCCCAATATAAGTGTGTTCTTAAGATGTGATCCAAAATGATTTCGATATTCACGTTATTCCTTAAGAGGATAGTATTGAGGTGTGGTGGAAGGATCCCTAAGAAATATGTGTTAGGGGTCATTTATATTTATTATATGTTATAGTGGATCCTGGTTAATGAGTATATATATAAATTGGTTGGATTTCTCCATCCAAAAGTATATTGGGGCACCGAGGATTCGGGAATGAAAATAGTAGAACATCTATCTACTGTTCTATAGTTGTAGTTATTGAAATGTAGATATAAAACACTTTTTCTATGGAAATTACCCATGAATGAAGCCTAGTGATCATATTGAATTTATTTATCTTGAATAATTTGTTTATAGGGTCCTTCTGAGAGGGTCATTGAGAAAACACTTTTTATGATTGTGTGACTTTGATTTAGGAGGGTAGAGATCATCGTGTAGAATCACTTCATAGCTGATATTGAGGACCTAAAATGTTTTCCTTAGAAATGAATCATTACCATCATTAGTTCACTTTGTAACTACTACTTGTGAGGGTATATTTGTACCGATGGTATTGGTTCAAAATTTATCCTTCTTTAGTATGAAGGAATTTGTGATAGTGTAGGATAAACTCATGTAGAAGAGGATAAAAGATAGTTCTAATCAATTAGTTAATATTCCCTTTAGGTAATTTTATGTAATGATATTTCAGTTAAAGTGCTGTTAGATATTTATGATAACATATTAACTCTATATTTGATAGTTTTAAATCCCCATACTTTTTTTGTTTCATTCAGTGACTTGATCCTGAGATAGCTCGATATGTTTTCTAAAATATCATATGACCCTATTTTCATGTGATTGGTGAAGGTGTGGTGGGAATTTTTATGGATTAGGAGATTGTAAAATATATCATTCCCACAATGGAATCATAATTTTTTAAACTGAAGAGGTAGATAAGAGATTGAAGAATATTTATTGTATGCATTGAGTATAAAATATTTATTAGATGAGGTTATACATGCATTTATGCATTCTATATTTTCATGGAATAATTGTCAAGGATTGATGCCCCCCGTAACTACACAAACTTACAAATGTAATCCATTTAAATGGACTGGGAAGTGTAAAATAGGGAATGTGGTTTTCCAAATGATATAGCCTTGATCCCCTATTTTGTGACAACCTATGGATGGAGTAGAGATCATAGTGTTTTGCAATATCATTGGATCTAGGATCACTTGTGTGTTGAGTAAAGGTAATAATTTAACACATATTCATTAAGGATGTTGATACCCCATGATGAGAACTATGTGTCTCATGGCCAAGAGCAGGAAGTGGTTTTTTCACTAAGTATATGTGGTGGGACTATCTTCCAGGAGAGTTTTTTGTTGTTTACTTAGACCACCAGAGAGGTGGGTATATCTTCACACTAAGAGATCATAACATGATATAGATGTGTTGGTTAATGTTATTTCATGAAATTTAATTATAAATAATAAAATCTCTTGGAAAGTAAAATGTTGTGAGAAATTTCATTAGCAGGAATTGACATTATTTCTTATTAGATTAGGTGTATGAGAAGTTGTATTCCTTGTAGCACACCCTAGTGTGGAAGATGGATGAAAATTTTCATTATTTGATGGTGGTGAATCCATTACATGATTATAATATTAGATATTACAAGTTACGAAACATCAATTGTGATGTTCTATGTAAGCATATATCCTCAGTAGAAGCACCATATTGTTATTTTATTTGATAGAGGGCATCATACTTTTATATGATAGATGTTCATACTATTGACATTGTGGGAGGATGTATTTGGGGATTTTCAAAAATCCCCCTTGGATATACATACAAGAATTATAAATATGAAAAAGGATATTCAGTATTATCTTTTTTTGTCAGGAATGTGGTGGATCTTAGATGATATCATCTCTCAGGGTCTCACACGTTATAAGGGTATAGATGAGAATTTGGTTTTGTTTGGTTTAACACATCCTATTTAGATCCTAGTGTTGAAATGAGACTTCAAATACATGTACTTATGGATAGAAAATCCCCACTATTTATAGATCAAAATTATATATGGGTTATATTTGTCCATTATATAAGTATGTGAACATACTTTTTAACAATGAGTATAGTTAAGGGGAGAGTTTGGGGATGTTTTTCATGATTGAGATCATCCAATATCTTGGGGCACCCTGGAAGATTGTATTTGAATATTGTGTGTCTATTATGTCATGGTTATTGGTAGGATTGTAAGAGTAATTTTAAAAATAGTTAAGGATGCGAACAATGTTTCAAAATATGATTGATGTGAAGACTACATAGACTATCCAGGTGTTTCAGTATATGGTAAGGTCTTTTTTTAGTCTCCATCTAATGCATTAATCATCACTTTTTATTGGTAGGGTTTACCTATAAATAACATCTATAAATCTACTACTGGCATGGAACCTTTTAAGGTCGTATATAGGAGACCTTTATGGTATCTCTTATACTAAAGTGTTATTGGGGAAGACATCACTAGTAGGGTACATATGGTTTTTTATGATGGATATAGTTTATGTTATTCATAAGTGCATGAGTAGTGACAATAGCTGATAGAAATATTATGTGGATAGACATTCATGTCCTATAGAGTTGCATATAAGAGTCCATGTTTTCTTATGATTTTACCAAAAAGAAGGATTTTGGTGATTTTACATGGGAGGAAGGCTCTCTCTGAGGTTCGTTGGGCTAGTAGATATCTTACAAATGGCTTCAGAGGTTTCTCACCACCTATCACTTCTCCCATAGTTAGACTTAGAGAATGAAGTCTTACTTGTGTTGTGGATATTTAAATACATGAATGACCCAAACACAATTTATTTAATAGATTAATATGTCCATGAAGCATGGATCCACCTTGACATAGTACCCAGTGTTTATCGAGGATTGGCATCAAAAATTCATGTATGGAAGAAACGTAACCTTTATTTGAGAACTATGAACACATTGGTTCATATAGAAGAGATATTAGGAGTAGGAGATATTGATGTTGGCTCAGTACCATAACCATTGTGTTTAGATTGTGTTTTTTAAGATTAAAACACATTTAGGATTATGTAATTTAGTGTCTATGTATTTTTCTCATAATAACTTGAAGAATAATATGTATTATTTTGTGATCTAGTTTACGAGTATGTGTATGATTCACAAACATGGTGTAACTGAAAATTGATATATTAGATATATTAATTATTTAATATCATGTAGGAACATAATTGTTTTTTCATTACTAGGACCTCAAATATGAAATTTAAGACAACCATTGAATCTAGACGGATGGGTTTACCGATGGTGTGATCTTTAGTTGGTTGAAATCAAAAAACTCATTGAGGTATCAATAGGACTTACATTTAATTATATAAATAATAAAAAATTTCATTTTATATTCAATGTCTAAAACATAAATTTCATTATTTACATCTCATTAAAAATTATATTTAATGTTAGAATAATAACCCTATAAATAGTTGAGCATAGTTCCTGGACATTTTTCATTAGCAAATCAAGATTAGTGAATGATGATAGTGTATATAGAGGTGGATCGAGAGCCAACGAAAGAACTGGGTCTTTACCATTGTACTAAATGTTCTATTGACAGTAGATTTATCTTTTTCATGGTAGGTCTCTTCCTTTCTATTTCCACCCTTTTGATTAAATTATGTTTCATTGGTTCTTATATGATTATCTTGATTGTGAGATATTGATCTTTACATGAGACACAATATTTATTGGTTATTATGATATGATATATTTTTTATTTTTCACCATCTACCCTCCTAGATATCACGATTTTGATGTTTGGATTCAAAAAAATAATGAAAATTATTGATTCAACATGATATTATTTTTTCCCTCCATTATTCACGTATTTCACTAGTTTCACAAGAGGTATGACACTATATTGTGGGGATGGGATCAAGAATGATCAATCACCACAAATCATTATGGTTTGGAGAAAAAGGAAAATATTTCTGATATTATGATGGATTTAGAATATTTCCATGTAGCAGGTGATGTCTCAATGGATCTAAAATCTAGATAATCCAAGGGATATTTTAAGAGTGAATGATGAAGCTACACACGTTTTGGGTGGCAGATATCCAGCCACCAGTGATGAATCTGGCCCGAAAAGCCCTAGATCCAAAACCTCTACAATGTTTGTAGGTTAAAATGATAATGAGAGTGCTGAAGCGTTTTTATGTAGAGAAATACATTTTTATTTTTAATACATGAAAACACATTTAATTTTATATGATAAGACACCATGTTGTCACCTGGATTCATTATCTACAGTTTTAAGAAGAAGATAAGGATCACTGGTTTTGTATGGATCCTATAGTATATGTGCACCAATTTTGGATGCTCAGGGTGCAGTTTATGATTATATGATCATAAGAATATCATGGAACAATAGCATGACTAATAGTACATGTGAATGACCATGTTGGCATGGTCACGACCAACATTACACATGGATGCCCAAGGTGGATGAGATATGCCACGTAGTACCATTACATGATCATGGTACTGTGTGGTTTGATAATCCATGTGTAAGAGTGGAAATGGGTAGGTATACATATGAGGTCTCACACTTTAGGGCTCATGGCACATACACTATACTATTCACAATAATATCAATTAACCATAACCCTTTCCTCAGGACATAGATGTTGGAACACATGTATCCTTTCTTGATTATTTCCATTTAGAATGTGACGGTGTCATTCATTGTGGTATATAAGATATGATGTTAGGTATCACTATTGTATCACTTAATTGGGTGATAATATATAGTGGATGTAATTTGGGAAGGATACATAATATATATCTTTGTTGGAATCCCCCTATTTCACCATGTGGTGGGTCCCCTATATTCCACTCTACCTACTGAGTGTTACCCCCAATAAACTTGGGAAAATTTTCAATGTTTACTTAGTGTAAGTCCACTAACAAACTAGGGTTCTGGTAATATACCTACCATGTGGAAAACCCCCATCAAAGTAGTGTGTGAAACATCTATTCTGTTTGTGGAACCCCTCCATCAATCGCACCACACCTGAAGGACCGAGTTGTGAGTCTTTTTTTATATCTCTAGTTAGTGGTACCAATCATTCCTTCTATGGTATGATTCCAAAGTTCAATAATTTTAACCCCCAATATCAATAGTCTATGATTACTAAATATTGTTGAGTGTGTCCCCAAAATTATTTTAATATATGTGTATTCTATTAGAGATATCCCCCCTCAAGTTCTGGAGTCATAGAAACTATGGGTCATCCTTTGGATTTTACGGAAGGTTATACAAGATGCATGGATTTATGTTAGTTATCCCAATATTGGGATTTGTATTGGGAAGGTGTGATCCCCGACTTGGAATCAAATTTGGAATTATAAATTACCACAAGATATGGAACCCCTTAATTGTTGATAGTAGTGGTGAGGTTTGGGACCTTTATAAAAATTATGGTGTTTTGGTGATTATGCTTGGAATTGGGGATGAACCCATAAAGGTAAAAGTTAAGTAATAATTTTGAGTGATGATATTGGAGATGTAGATCCACTTTCTACCATGTATACTTTTATATTTGGGAATATATATCAATGATTGGTTATGTTTTCCTCTTTTAATGGGTTGATCTGACTTTGGTTTCATCGTTTAATTTCCCTCTTTGAGGATTCTAGGGTTTCCTAACAAGTTTGTATATACTCACCCTTAAATTGGATTTCCCTCGCGTGTCATGTTTGTTTCATATGATGTAATGATAGTTACTGTGTTTAGTGGAGTAATTTTATAAATGTGCAGAGAGACTACGAATAGTGGTTGGAAATGGAGTTATGGATCTAGGATCTATTACATTTAATAGATTTAGTTATTTTCTGGTTTAGACTTCATTTGTAGTTCTATGTTTATTTTACCCCATTTTATGATTTTTTTATACTTTTATAAATTGTCTTATTCCCTAGAAGACATTGAATTAATTTTTTAAAATACATGTTACATACATTATATTATAAGTTCTCACCAATTCATGAATAATGGATGTATGCATGCATATAGGTAGTTAGGATACATAATTACACTTATATTTTTCATTCTTGGACCTTTGATCCATTTCCTATACTATTGTATTGTATATTGGGGTTATGATGGATTATAATTCCACCGAAATGGTTGCCGATTTCAGTCATGGTTTTAAATTATGGAAGTGGATTTTGGGTAAAATCATGATGAATCTATGACCACCAAGTATGTTAAAGGATTATAAGGGTAATGGTGTAATTTTTTAATAACTCATGCCCAATTGGGATTAGAAAATAACAGAAAATATGAATTTTTTCATGTATTTTTTGAGGGGGGGAGATGGTAGTTTTTTATAGGATATGGTCTTAAAATGATTATTTCCATGTATGTTAGTCCAAATGATTTGTATTTAGCCTATCGATGGTGTCTAGTGGAATCCCAAGATGGTCATGTATTTAATAAATATAAATTATTTAATTAAAAAATATTTTATAATTTCTCATAATGAAATTGATATATCACTTCAATGTAGACTTAAATTTAAATTACAACATTGTTTTCGAGTCCATAACATGAGGTGTTTCCTTGGTGAGGTGTAAATTCAATTTCGTTAATGGGACATAGTTCATGTCATTGATTTGTGTTTTTTATTATTCATTTCAATTTTTATATTCCTCTATACCCTATTTTTTTAATGCATACCAAGATAAAAAATTACTTTTTATAATGATGTTTAGAGATGATGTAGGATGATGTGAGATTAGACAATAGTATTCTTTAGAAAATGAATATTAGGATAATATGATTGTGTGTAATGGTCTGGGGGATGATGTAATGACATTTTACACATTAGTTTTTGCATAATTTATTTTTTTACTCATTGGTCCCAGTAAAACCAAACTCCAACACATGCCCTGTTCATAGAATCACATATAATATATTAGACCACATGATGTCTATTATACACTATCGGTGTGAATCATCATGTATAACAAAATCGAATCCATTACACAGTCATTTTTCATCATCACACTATTTGAAAAATTATTCTCAACAATGTTTTAAGGGAAAAAAAATATTTTGTTGAGTTTTTCATCCATTTTTATAACAGTGTCC
This sequence comes from Viscum album, assembly GCA_963277665.1. Classification (NCBI taxonomy): domain Eukaryota; kingdom Viridiplantae; phylum Streptophyta; class Magnoliopsida; order Santalales; family Viscaceae; genus Viscum; species Viscum album. Next base: position 523,696,627 of record OY728141.1, read on the forward strand.
CTAGTGAATTGTAGTTATTGTCCAAAACACACACCCAATCCATTTACTACTATTATAAGGATCTCAAAAAGTATATTTCCTTGAACTTGTATAATATCTGACTCATAATAATTACAATGATTCATCATTAGAATGATGATCTATAAAGATAGATCACCTGATAAGTATATGATCCTCCACCTAGACATCATAGGATTATATATTTATTCTTATTTCACACACATCATTTTGTAGTTGTAATTCTCAGATTTTATTCTCTAATAGAATCATATCATTTCTCTTTCCCAAAAAAATAACTAAAATATTCAGTCAAAGATATATTACATTTTTAAAATTCACTGAATATTGAATGAATATAATGTCTATATATATTGTAAATATCTCCTTGATTCTCAGTTTTTTACAAATAAATATTAAAAATATCAAAAATACTGTTTCAATGAATCATTTAATAACATCCTAATTATTTGGATAAATACTCATTTTTTCCATGGGAATGATATTATAATTATTGTGTTCCTTCTCTAAATTCATTCATTAAATGAAATAAAAGATTTTTAGTTCAATTGAATTTTCAAATTAGAAATTATTAATTATATTTACACAAAGTAATGTTGATGTGGAATCTCATAATATAGTGTTTATCTCACATTAGTTACTCTATTTCATTTGTTCCTCATTTTTTGAATTTGATAATTTTTCCAATTAATACATTTTACACCTTAATGATAGTGGAATTAAATTTAGATCTTATCAAAAACAAAATAATGTTATGAACACCTCAAGAATTATATATTCGTAAGATAAATTATATTATGGGATCATTTGTACTATAATATGTAAGATAATTCCTTTTGGTGATTTATCCTTCAATACTTTTCAGGGTATAATAATTATCAATGTGGATTTAAAAAAATTTATGAACATATCCAATATAATATGAGGATATGAAAAATTAATACATATATATGATATATTCGATTTTTATTTCGTAGAAAATACTCTTTGTAGGTCAATTTTCTTATGAGGACACCACCATGGGATATTTTTCGTTACATTTTTTCTTCAATCTAGCACATTACATCATTTTTGACTACAAATAAATTCTGAGATTGTTCAAATTGAATATGAAAACTATCAATCACTTAAAAACATCATCGAATGATTATTCATAATCTTATTCAAGTTAAAAATTATATGTAATGATACTATTATTGTTCAACTCAATAATCATTTCTCTACGATAGATTTCAATGATATGATTGAAAAAATATATTTATTAAAATTGTTTGGTGAAAAATGTGTGAATCCTCACAATTTGAACATAAATATAACCCCAAAAAACAAGTTAATATGTCATAAAAATATTTTTTTTAATATTTCCATAAGTATAATCCATAAATAAACTACATCGGTGATAAGGTTACATCTATCCTGGGTTGGACTTGAGAATATCTTCACAGTTATAGGCCATCTTATCCTATGTTTGATAGTACTTCTCAATGATTTTCATCCATTACTTATAACCTATTATCATGATGAGATCTTTTATATTGATACACACACACTACCATTTATTTGTAACGACATGATTAAATATTTAGTACATAACATCAACATACACTTGTGATTCATTTATCTATAATGCCTCCTCTATAATTTTTTCCTCAAATTGTATAATTATATTCTATTTCATAACACTATTTATTACTACCTTACCAATTTCCATCTTCAAATCATCAAGAACCTCTTTCGTGGGAACCACCAAATAAATATTGGAATCATTGGGTGAGTTATCTACCCCCAAATTCCCTTCCTATATTTGAGTTCATTCTACTCTAACATCAGCATCATGCTCTTTCTCCCTATAAACATTTCACTCATACATTTCATTATCATGATGAATTTTTGAACAATTCTCCCCTTCTTAGTAAATAGAATTGAGAACATAATACCTCTTTTAAGCCCTTATATTCTTGACTTACCTAGTATCATTGTGTTTTGAAATTATAAAGTAATATTTAATCAATTTATATTTCATCCCCTTCATCACAATTCAACTCCTTGAATCCTTGTTTTCTTACTTCGTCTTGTTTTTCATAGGGATATGGAATCCTCTTGCATGCATACCCTTTACACTGTCAGGTGAAACTAATATATATATCTCATATACAAACAATGCCTCAATTTTTTTTACTTAAATTAAATTATCCACGGGATGTGGAAATTGGATACCTAATGATCCTAGAATTGAGTCTCAATGCCTTATAAAAGGATAATCAACTACAATACCTCAAAAATTATTTCTACATTTAATAATCACGTTGGTACTATTGGAACTCGACATATTCTAACCTTCACCCATCCCCCATTCCTAGTAATTAATCACTAAATATAGTATTCAATGTCTATACAACCAAAAAAAAATTTCACACTTAATTCTAGTACATTTACAAAACCATTACATTTTCCAAATGTATCTACATAGATATAAGAGTTCGTTTTGTTATTCTTGGATTCAATGACCAAATATATGATTAAAACTCAGTTATACTTGGTTCTGATTGCATCATAAATAATGATGTAGACCCCTCTATATAATCTCTCAAACCATTAACGATGTCTATAATCATTGGGTCCTGATTCCAGTGCCATGCTTCACTCACGATGGAATTATTAAACGGTATATCCTTTATACTAGTTGATCTACATTGGGTGTACAATAATTTTATCGTTGGAACACCTATTTGAAAATTACCTCCTTATGAATGTTCTAACATGTTGAAAAATGTCTCCCTGGTGTTTGAGGATAAACATAAACCTTTACATGGTTCAAAATAAACCTCTTATTTATAAAAAAATTTCATCCCTCACAGAAATCCAAACCCCCACCACAGGTGGAACGGACACATCAACCTCAAAAAATATACATGGAGATATCATATAAAAAAATTCTTTTGGATATCTAAAAATATATAATATCCAACTAATTTCCCATACATAAAAATATTAGAAGTGTTTTTTATTCAAAAATGAATTTCTTGAAATCATACCCTCAAACACCATTAATGTTAATTCATATATCATGTGAAGATCATATGAACAAAAAAACATAAATGGGAAATTCATTGTAGGATAATGGAGATCTATAACTATAAATTGAAAAGTTATTCTCTAACAAAAATATGATCAAAATTTGTTATTTGTAAAATGATCAAACTATTTCACATTCTTATAGACCTCATGTTCAGAAAACATGTTGAATGAATCAACTGATGGTCGATGATGTCATAACCATGAATCCATGTTAGATCTTAAAGTAATGATTCATATGTGTTCTTTGATGTCAACCAATCCTAATAAGGTAACCCATAAAAAATATATTCAACATTTGGGATAAATTTAATTACTGGAAAATGAGGTAGAAGCTCTTTATTTTAGAATTCTAGAAAAGAATGATATTAGCACGATAATAAAGATAGAGGAAGGAACCCCTCCCCCTTTAGTGGAGGTATCTGTTAGGTTCTGTGGCCATTTACACATATGGATTCATTGAGGGGGATCTGTGACCATTCGTTACATCCATAGGTGTTCCATTAATTAGACATTTCTTTCAATGGATTAACGAATAAAACTCAAAATTGTTCATTTCTGACACACATAATGTCAAGTCAAATATTTTATAGATAGTTGTTTTAGATCTACATTACTCATCATATCTCCATATATATCACCACATAAATTGTTACAAAAATATATTTATTTTTTGGGGAAATATAAATATCATCCATGTTTCTACAATGCCCCTTCTAACTTGATTTAAATATTACTCATTTCCCAAACACATTTTAAAAATAAATTCATAGAGTGAACCTATTGGGAATCCTTAAATCCTATTGAATGAAAATTATTCTATGATAAATACATATTACTTCTACAAGATCCATCAATTTATAAAAAATTACATACTAAATAAATTAGTAAATCTATCAATAAAATTCAACAAAACCCAGTCCTAATATGATGACAAAAAAATAATAAAATATATTAAACAGTCTTCCTTATCCACTAAGTATAAAAATTAATATTATATATAATATATCTAAACTGAGTTTTCCCCATTAGAAATAATATCCTCTTGAAATTTAAGAAGGTTTATATGGGGGGAATCGCAAACATCAACATACCCTAGTAAGATAGAATGAGATGCACTGCCATTTGTAACCGAATCTTCTCAAATAAATATATTGAAAGTAAATTTGATAGGGTATATTCGATACACTATTTAATGAGATAAATTACAACCATAAAATTCTATATCGATTAATCTCCTATGAAAATCATTCTTTACCTTGGCAAAATATTTTTTTCATTTTTCAAATATATTTTGAGATAAATTTATTAAACTCAAATTGAAAAATTCCTTTAATAGAGGATATGATAGATCAATGATCATGTATATCAATTTTGATTTAATCATTATCCTATTTATCCTTATTTATGACATAGCTACACACTCAGAAATGATAAATCATATTGTCACTAATGAATGTTCCATTTAATTCTAAAAAAGAATATTCTAATTAAAACATACTTCACGAGATATTTCGTTCTGGTCATGAAAATATTCAACAAATTATAAATTAGTAAAACAGTTTAACTCCAATTCTCCTACCTTATAATACATCATCATGCAGTTTCATGTGTTTGAAATTTAGCTCAATATAATTTTTTTCTTGAATAGTTGTTTTTTCCATTGGATTAGATTGATATTGAGAACAATGGGTGAAAAAATATATAATATTAAGTATTTAGTTCCTCAATAACATTAGACATCAATTCAAGCATATAAACTGTTTCTTATTAATAATTTTCCATTCATCATTTTTACTCAAATTCATTCCCACTTGAAATGTTTTGGACACTGCTATAGGCTCTCACATGTCAAATAACAACAATACCTATATTGAATATTTTTCTTATTTGGAATAATATATCAATTTATTTAATAAATTGTATCCCCTAAAGGAATATGATATCTACCGACATTGATATTTCAGAAAAAATTATTCATATTCATGGATAATTAGTCACATAATAATTTATTAACATTTGAAAATATTATACCATCAACACAAATAATAAAAAAGAGTAATCTAGTGTGTTAATATTTCAAAAAATTGTGATTTTTACCATTCCATTCTAGACCACGATTCATTTTAGGTACTTATTTATCATAGAATTACACAATATTTGATCCTTCTTCAAACCCTCGGGAGCATTCAAAATTTTATGTACTTTTATTCCATATGAATCTATGATATATCCCTATTGATGTTCTCTGTACACTTCCACATCATTCCAATCATTTAAAAAAGTTAATTATATATCTATATAGAAAAATCATGAGTATTATCTTAGATGTTATGGAATAAAATATTCTAATTGAATCAACTCTAGATGTTGGGGAAAATCATTCATCAAACTAATGAACTTAAATTTCTATGAATCATATATTGACTATCCTGTAATTGTTTCTAGTCACATAAATATATTCATCAATCGTATTTCGAAAATATAAATTGGATAGAATAATATAATTTTCTCTAGGACTTGGAACATGTATCAATTTTTTAATCTGGTATTGTTTTTCACTCATTTCCTAAACCTAGACCATCTGATTGAGTCATTATTATGCTTTTTAAATTTAAATAATTCAAAAAAGACTAGTATGTCTAGATTTCAGGGCCCTTATTTATCTATGTACACCTTGATTCTGGTGTCTAATAAGGTTATCATCATCAATATTTTTTCTTAGTTTTTCATTTTTCATATAAAAATTATGTTTTTTTTCTTTATCACCAATAAATGAGAAATCGTTATATTTTGATATATTATTCATGTTTTCTATATTTCAATCAATATTTTGTAAACTAATAACATCATCATCATCATCGAACATATTAATATATAAATTTCCTTTCACATTTTCAATTTATTGTAACATCATGACGATAAATGATTCTTTTTCCATTAATATTGTAACACATATACAATTTTCAAATTTCAACTCTAGCATTTTCATCAAACATTAATCAGCTTTTTTCTATTACCTTGATCAAATAGTAACTATTAATTAACCAAAATATTTTAGCATTTGGAAAAAAATCCAAATCTCATAAGGATTCAATTTTTATTAGGCCTTCTCATTCACCTATTCTAAATTATTTGCACTGTTGTGTTAGCGTGAATCCAATAATACAATGACGTGTCAGGTTATACAATAATTGTCATGTCTATGTAATCCAGTCATATATTAATATTTTTGGACACTCTATATTTTTGGATTATAATGATAATTTAAATTACATCTCAATCCATGTATTTTAGGATATTCTATGAAGTATTAGTTTGAATGTTTCGTTTTGTTATCTACTAAAATTCTCATCATGTAAAAGTCTATTTCAATTTTGGGAATCCTTTCCAATCTCTTAATTATTTCTAGGGACAATGATTTATGATAATAGAAGATGATGCAATAAATAATTATAAATTGAACTATTAATGTGAAATGTAAAATTTTCCACTTATTTAATTCATAGTAAATTTTCAAAAAAATTTATAAAAAAATAGTTCAAGAGAATTCAGAGTTTGAGTTCCAAATAATTTATTAGTTTTATTCACCATTATATATTTTTGGTATGTTTTAAAAATATTATCTATGAATTAGTATAAAAAAATAAATTCTCATATATTATTCTACAATAAATATCTTTATTTATTTAAATCTCAATCCAAACCTTCTATTGTGTAACCCACTATCTACCTATATTCGTATTTAGAAACTATAATTATTTTTCACAATCAGAAACAATTTTCCTAGGGTTCTAAACCCAATAGTAATAAATAACCGATATATCATTATTTTGAATATGTAATCATTTTTTTGATGGAATCATTTAAAACATCACATACATGTGACACACTAAAACGATATTTCACTAAAATGTCCACAGAAAACACAATATATAAACTATTTTGTAATTTTATAATGTATTATATCATAATACAAATGATCTTATGTGAAGTTTAATTATAAAATTATATGACCTGGTTTTTGTAGTTTACAATGTTTATTAAGATCATCTAATCTCCAGTCATGCAGGATGAACTCCTACTATTTAAAATCCAATGCATCACAAATTTTCATTCTTTAAATAAAATATCAACAACATAATCCATTTAAATGATTTGTAATTGAATATAGATTTTTTAAAACATCAAGAAAAAAGACATCAAATTTGGAATGAAATAACCCCAAATATATGAGGTATGTCCCTCTTGATCACATATTCCACGTATACACTTCATGTATTCCAATATATTTCTCAGTAAATCCATAATTTCAATCTATTGGTGTCTATGATGAGTATTCACATTAACATTTTTCCTCCCCTCGAGATTCAATCTATCTTATCCATCAATGAAGTGTAATATTTTATGATCAATTTTAATCATAATTGAAAAAAGATTCCACAGTATCAAAAGTACCCCTAAAATATTATCATTTAACAAAAATGATGTCATTGAATAAATTTTTTTCTTAAGATATATTTAACCATTACATGATTATATATTTTTATATCATATTTTCAAGTTATTATATTAATTTCTTTAACTTATGATGGTATTCCTTTTGAATTTAATTTTTATTATTACCATCCATTTTGAGTTTATCTATAGGTTATTCAACTATTTCATGTTTCAGTGATAAATATCCATGTTTTAAAATAAACATTATCTTATTGAATTCCTTTTTCATATAATAATTAGTGATTTAAATAGTACCTCTTGTAAATTCATTAATTTTAATTTATCATTATATAATAGAGTTTGTAACATATTTAATGAATTTATCCTTATTTTCATTCTTAAATGTCAAATTCTATATTTAATTTACAAGATTATTTTTTAAATCGTGAAGTTACATTCCTTATCTAACCCCTTATTTTGTTGAGTATTGTTGTCACTCAACCATAAAATCTCTAGTATAAAAATCCAGATCTTCATTATCATGTTATATTATTTAATATTATCTGTCTTCATTGATTAATACTAACCATTTTATTTTTATTCATCTTCCATTGGGTAAACATATTCTTCTTAATATTCTATGAGTACTCTGTGAGAGAAATATAGAGGTAATTCCACAACAATAATACAATAACTATGAGAGAAAATATCATTGAATGATAGAAACATTATTATAAAATAAATATGTGAATGGTTCCACATTATTTTTTATTGGGGAATTTAAAATTCAGTAGCAATAATATTCTTTTAAAATTAGTTACCTTTTTTAACATTCAATTATCATAGGAATATTTTTAGGGAAATTAATAACCTTTATATAGTTTTTATTTTTTAACTTATTTTTACATATATACTTATTTTTTCATCATCTTCTAAAATTTATTAACATGAGAAGAGTCTCTACATAATCTTCAATGTTTTATTATCCATTTGAGTTTAAATTCATAAAAAAATCATCCAACCATTTAGGAATTTTATATAAATTTTATTTTCCATCTTATCATTTCTCTTAATATATTCCCCTATCATAATTTCATAATTAATTATTGTGTTTTTTTGTTCATCAAAGGTAAATTGATATTAATCCGAAACTACCAGGCCTACGATTTTGGCATCAAATTTTTTCATAATGGATTATCATTAAATTTATTAAAATCATAAAATCATAAATAGTTTCTTCAACCCCTATAATGGTAATCAAAATTAAATTGATCTTTGAAATTATTTCATCAATGCCTTAATTCTTTTTAATTATGATATTTTCAAATATTATTCAACTGTTGTATAAAAATTATTCACTAAAATTTTAATCCCATATATAAATATATACTATCAATCATGATTGAAATACTATTAGAAGTTCCAAATCCTCTATCCTTTTCGAGATCCTTTCCAAAAACATAAGATGAAATTGAATTTTTTCCCTATAATTGATAGTGTTTATCCTATCTTTCAAAGTACATGTTGTGTTTTTAGCTATAAATGTGAATATAAATTTAACAGTGTCAAGAGAATCTTGTAATATTAAATTAATTTGAGGAACCAACATTCATTAAATGAGTGAAACCCTATTCTATAGCATTTAATGAGTCCATTACTATTAAAACAAATTCATTATCCATGATAGAAACATGAGAGAAAGTGGGGCATCCTAGATCTGGTTACAATTATTGGACCACACGAAGTGTAACACACATCCAGGGAGGGTGTATAATTATGTATACTATAATAAAATCCCTTACACTCCCATATTTCGTCATCACCAAAATATATAAAAACAATAAAATATATAGTAATGAATGACAACCGAAATTTGTAAATAATTATTTTCTATATGTAGATAACTATATACCAAGTATGACATGGTTTTTATTCCATGCATAGAGTACCCCTCTTATTATCCAAAGGAACTAAAGAAAGTGTATGACCATTAATAAATGAATCTAGTGGAACCTACTAGTTACAATATTATATTATTAAAATGAAACACCTTTTAAAATGATTATTTGAAACCAATATTGGCCTCCCCTTATAATCTATATTATAATATTATACTTTTTATCCAATAAAAATCATTCACCACTTACAATTCTGTGATCTTTATCTTGGATTGTAGCTTACCCAATCATCTTCTAAAACTATTCGCTTTAAAATTTTCATCACCTAATATGTCATTATTATTTTTCATTTATATTGAGTTAATATTTACTCCGTATTTCTATATAAATCATCATGATTATTTTTTATAACAATATACACATTTAAATATCCTAAATTATTTGTCAAATAATATTTTAAAAAATTAATGAAATTTTGGTTAAAGACATGGTTCCTTTCCGATAATGATATTTGAATTTACATGTTATTTATCCTAATAATTTTTTTTCACTAAATCATTATATTATTATTTAATATAAAATGTATTTAATATAAAATGTCTCAATTTATGGATCATAAAATTTTACATTGTAAACCATATTATTCATTATATATAGATAAAATATCTTATGAAATATTAAAAATGATCAATTATATTATGGGATACCTAATAATCACAAATTAATAGAATAAATTTCATTTCATGATCCTAAAACCTCATGTACATAAGATAAATCTCATTTATGAGTTTTCTGTCAAGATCCATCCATATAGGTAATTAAACATATTTTCATTAAAATATCATAAGATCATATCAAATATCATACACGGATCAAAAAAATGCGTAATGATATGATATTTTTCCATTTTTACTTCTCAAATCCATTTGGTACATAGATTTTCTTACAAGGTAGTTTCTGTAGGATATTCTTCATTAAATTATTTTTGACTCAGGAATGGTTCATTTATATTGACTAAAAATAAATAATGTGCTTCTAAAATGTGATAAAAACCATTATCAATAACTTCAAAACATTATCCAAATAATATTCATTTTTCGCTTCAATATCATCATTTATTATATGGATTATCCAATGGTATAAGTAATCAATCAAATATTACAGATAACATGTATTTATATGAAAAAAAATCTGGAATATATTTATGGTATCCTTAAATTAAGATCATTATAAATTGTTATAAATAGAATTATGAAATCCATAGAAGTCTTCATATCTCTATTATAATGAACACATCATTATTCAAATATAATTTTTTATTTCTAAAAAAATAAAATTACATCACTAAAAATAAACATATCTTTCTACCAATAAAAACATACCCAATTTCATATATAGTGATATAAAACATATATATAAACACAATGTTAGTAATGTTGGGAATATTAAATCATTTCCATTTCATATTGACTCTTATTCATCCCCATGAACAGTCTACCACAATTAATTTATTAAATATTATTATTTAAAATATATACCCCAATAATAAATGAACGTTTATTAAATCATTTTTTTACAAAGGATAATCATTCTCAAAACTAATAACCCATGATTCTTAAAAAATGTGGGTAACTTGAATAAGTTCACCAATATCCATGTCATATATTTATCAAAAATATTATCCCATAAAAACACTATTTCCATATATAAATTATACTACTTAACATTATTATGTTATGATGGTCAATAAAAATTAATTACCCATATACACATATTATTACAACATATCACAGAATAAATCATTATCCAATTGAGTGATTTTCACAATTTTTTATATATGTATGGTCCTTTGGATCCCTTTAATGTAGATAAATAGCTTCATTAATCCTTCATACCATTTCGTTTCTCATTTTTATTTCTGTTTATTACATTGTAACTCATGTTATAATTCCTTTAATCTATTCAAAAAAACATATTTTTCCTAATTAAATTTATTCTAAAATAATCTTAAAAAATCCATCAATTTTAATTTAAAAAATAAAAATAAATATCAATTTTTATTTAAATTAAACTACACATTATTTTTCTAGGAGAAAAGTGTTTATCTCAAATAATAATTTTTAAAAAAAAATAAATTTCTCAAAAATAAAACAACATGATTTTCTTAACAAAAACATGAATTTTCATCAAATATAAATAATATTTTTCCAAAAAACGCAATTAAATAATAAGATAAATTGTTTACATTAAATAAATCTATAGATAAAATGAAAAAATTTATTGTATGGGATATAAATGAATATCATAAATAAATCACAACCATTAAAATAGAGAATATACAATCCACATAACATATACAATAGTTTCGAAATTTATATTTATCTTGATTCAATGATGATGTTGTTGATTTGATGCATCATTTTCTACCACTATGAAACCAATATCACACTCTATACATCAAAATATGAGATCCAAGATTATTATATTAAATATTTATTCAACCCTAAACTGTTTTCCATGAATGATATAATGGAGTGAAATAGAGGGATAAAAGAATATTGAAAATAAAAAACAAATTTCTTTCATTCCTATCTTGATAAACTCGAAACTCATGATAATTATAATGTTATATGTTATTGAATCCACAAAAACATGTTCAAATTGAAAAAAAACCTATCATGTTTTTTCAGGTATTAAGTGGTGGGATAATGGGATGTTAATGTTTATAATACAAATATATCAATCATTCAATTAATTTATGTTTCAAATGATTAGGACATAAATTTTTGTCAGCCATACATTCTGTAATGGCTAATTATTTTTAATATCCACATATATCCCACCTGACTATTTAACAATTAATATAATATTAATTCACTACCATCCAAAAAATACTAAGATTACTTATTAATAAGAAATATTATTTGATCATGAACAACCTATAAATTTCCACATAACCACTTATAACCTTTATTTCCCAGCGGAATCAATCTTACCTCATTGGAATGGACACATTGAAAAATAAGGGTTTCATACATTAAATGTCAATTAAAAAAAATTTAAACAACTATTATTAAAACACTTTTGTAAATAGATATTATTTTATAATTAAAAAATATAACAAAATAAATTTGTTAATATGTAGATATAAAAATATTTACATTTCCCAAAAAAATAATTTTCCACTGATTAAAATAAAATAAACTTCGTAAAATAATACACAGGGAAGCAATATTCATTTTCATAACATATCCCATGTTATTACCTATTTTTTATGTATAATTGTCACTTCCAATATCATAAATGAATTTTTATTAAAAATATTATTTATTACTCATTAATTATAAGAAAACAAGGTTATTTTGAAAATAAATATAATTTTTTAAAAACAAATTTTGACCATGTGTTAACAAAAATTAAAAGAAGTATCGATAAATAGAAGATTTATTTTTATAAATGAAAAAAACCTTTTAAATTAAAATACAAAACAAAACTCTATATACAAATCTATATATACAATTAAACAAGATAAAAATTGTTTCAATGATAGGTAATATTTCCTATTAAGTTTATTTCACCCAATTACATTCTATCATTATTATTTAACAAACCATTCTTATCTCATTAAGATAATAAACAAGAAAATTATTCTTTACAAAAATATTAATATTCATTAATCTCTTCTATATAACCATATCCAAAAAATAAAATTCCATTTTATTTATTTAATAAAATAAAAACAAATGATTCATTATGTATATTTTATAATTGTTTTATATTATGTCCCATACAAATAATTTTTTTAAAAGAGTTTTTTTATAGTTTCTTTAATAAAAGGTATACATTTTTTAGACTGTAGATTAAATTATATAACAACTAAATATATATATATATATATATATGTAGAAATATTTTAAAATAAATAAATGAAATAAAATTAGGAAGAAAAACGTTCAATTAAACTAATCAATGTATGGTTTTTAATCTATAAAATCAACATAATCAAATCCCATTGAATATTAATTTTAGGAATAATACAAAATAAGTAGCCTCATCATGCAATATCCTAAAAGAAAGATAAAAACGAAATCATGATTTGTGAAAAATTATTCATAATAAATGGAATATTATAAAACTCAAAAATTATCTCATAAATAACACTTTATATATTGTAAGACTCAAATTATCAATTATGGGAGTCTATAAAATAACAAATTTCACACTACAAAATAAATTTAAATTTGTTATTTTTTATCTTGATTATTGTATTAAATATGTACTTATAATTATATCAATCATCCAAGAATGTGAAGATTCAATTAGGTTGGAACTTTTATGTCTGTTAGAAATAGTAATATTTTTTCTCATTTTATGTCGAAAAAAAGAAATTGATTAAAAACCTAAAATATAATAATTTAATTATTTTTATTCTCTATTATTATTTTCATTTCATTTATATACCCTACTAACTAACCATAAGAGTAATTTTAATCATTATAGAAACTCATGGATTAGCACTCGAGGGAAAAGAATTCACCAGCATAGTTCATTGATCACATTCATGTGAACATGAATTAACCAAATGAAAACAATATTCACTAACCATGAATTTACAAGGAAGTAATTTATAAAATTTAAATATAATGAATCTAACTATTTTTATAATTTTAAATAATTAATAGGTGTAGCTTTTAAATTTTTTTCAAAAAAATATTTTTTATAAAATAAATTTAAATCTATATCATTTTACCAATAAGCCATAAAATTAGGAAATAAAATTATATGTTTCATAATTGTTTTTAGAATTTATAATAATTTCACATTGATATGATAAAAAATGTATATATAATTATTATTGATTTATTTTTTTAATAAAAAATATTATCTGTACAATAACATTTATTAAATAAGTAATTTATGTTTTAAAAAAAGGGAATGAAAAAATAACAAAAACCCATGACTTGAAAAAAATAAAAACCATTTAAATTAAAATTAAATCTTAGCAATGAATAAATAGTTCTCAGAAGAAGAAAAATTCAAAATGTGATAGGCCAAATCCTCAATTAAGATAAAAATATGAAAAATTATATTATAGACTCAATTTATCAATGAATTTAATGTTGATGAGATAGAGATGAATTTTCCAATAGATATAATCTCAGTCAATTATGGTAGGATTTTTAGAAAATCATCCAAATGAAAATTGTGAACCACTTTAAAAACACACAATCAATATCTACTTAAGATGTACTTTGATTTATCGCTTTGTTATGTAATCACCGTTTCATGAAAAAATAATAATTTTTAATATCATAGAGATTATATAACCACCTATTTAAATTTTATCAGTTTTTCTTCTAGTGGTCTCTAAAAGGATAATTAGTGATCCAAATATCTCTAATATCTAATGATAATTATGTATCCTAGGTTACCAAAATCCCCTTTAAAATAAATCATTATAGTGACATAATTTTCTACTTTTATTGATATAAATATCATTTGTAAAATAATATAAGAATATGAGACCCCAATAAAAGGGAAAATATCTAAAAAAATTTAATTAAGGTATGATATATAGTGTTTCTTTTTAATAGGCCATATAGACACATTCTTTAGTATATCTATGGAATGTTTTCACTTCTTTTCTTCATAGAAGAATATATCACAAAACCATTAAAATCGCCTAGGGGAACTTTCCATTTTTCATTACAGAAAAATAAAAAAAATTACAACCTATTCCATTAAAGATTTAGAAATAGTGATTTCTTATGAAACAATCATCAAACCATCTACATAATTTTTTAATATGGGACTAATTAGTTACATCCACTTATAAAATAATAAATATGACAACAAATGCCCCAATTATAGGGTCCACATATTCAATAGAAAAATAACTAGAATCCTCATATAAATTTTCTAAGGGGAAATCCAAATAAAAAATATGCAAATTAAAATTCATGACCCACTGTAGATTTTATATATACCATTCCCTGTCCACTGAGAGTAGATAATTGGAATATCAAGAACTCCTAATAAAAAATAGTCTAAGAAAACATTATAGATATCTATTGAGTGTAATGTTTTTTTAAAACCATGAGGGTAATTGATTAACAGTGATAATATGTCCCCAATTCTGTCAATTAGATCTGAAACATGAATCTCTTTCTGTGAATCTAATTTCACATTACCCTCTGATGAATGAAAAAGATTTTTTGGTTTATATTTATCTTATTAAAGGATCAATTATTAATTTTTAGTTAGGTAAATTTGAGTGTAATAATTCAAAAATATTATTTTGTAGTTTGAATCCCCATATTATAAACTGATACATCACACATGAAAATTGAATGTCCTTTTTGGAGACACCCATAGTAGAGGTATAAGCTATTTTCAAATTAAATCTTTGAGAATAAAGTTTCATTCCCATACCAAAACCTAATAACTAACGGTACACACATTTATATTCATAATTTAAAATTTAAAAAACTATATAAGTCCATTAATGAATTATAGTATGAGATTCAATATTTAAGGCGTTACATAGAGTGTTATGAATTTCTTTTATAGAACATGTTCTAAAAAATATTACAGAAGAAAAAACCCCAAATTGGTTACATAGGGGATTAAAATAAATCATTAATGAATTGAGACCATTTTTATTTCTTCATTTGACGCCAACAAATCCTCCAAAATTCATAATATAATCATTGATATGATTATTTTATTTCATAGAAATTGATTGAATCCAAACATTCATCAAGAAGTTTGACATTCGAATTAATGAATCCAATTACTTATATTGTCATCCTAATAACTAAAATATTATTCCAATTACCATGAAGTGATGCAATTATTATAAATTAAAAATAATCTTCAATATTATAACACCTACCCTAGGAAAACTACATAATTATATAGCTTATATATATAAATAGATAAATATGATAGACACCCCAAATCTCTAATAAATTCTTACAAATGTCTCTAAGAAATAGATATATTCAATCAACATGATTTATCATTAAAAACATTCCTGAAAAAATTATAGTAAATAATAACAAAATGACTTTTTTAACACAAAGACCATTTCAGATGACATTTATAGTCATTCAAATCATTAAGTTCCCTCCTACCATGGGAAATAACAGTCTTCCACCCCAATTTCATATAACATTGTAATAATCCTAGTATTTATAATATATTAGTTGTGATATATACATGAACTATGTAATTCCTCCAAAAGTTAAAA
The DNA here is from genome assembly GCA_963277665.1 of Viscum album. Classification (NCBI taxonomy): domain Eukaryota; kingdom Viridiplantae; phylum Streptophyta; class Magnoliopsida; order Santalales; family Viscaceae; genus Viscum; species Viscum album. The sequence continues at coordinate 523,713,310 of OY728141.1, forward strand.
AAATTGTTATTATTTAAAATATATTAAAAATAACAGTACATATTTAATGAATTATTATACCTTAATAGTCACAAACAAATCAATGTATATGCAATATATTCATATCTTGTTGTCTATTTTAAAGATTCATAATTTATCTGGTGACCAGGTTATTGATAGTATAAAACCATTGGATTTTGTTTTGATAATTTGACCAGGTATTAGTGGTACAAGTATGTGATCAAGGAGATGGATATTTTCGTTATAACTACTTGGATCAAGAGAGGATTATGAGTTTCATAATTTTGAAATTATTTATAGGGTTGTATTATTATTTTATAATAGGGATATAGTAAGAAATTTCTTTGACTATGATTGATTGGAGGATATTTTTATGGTAGTGGTATAATAAGGTTTCTAAAAATAATTATTTGGAAATAGTAGATGGTCGTTCTAATTTACATAATATTAAAAAATTGAGATATTATGATGATTTTAGATAATTTTGAACGTGTGTGTGTGTTTACCGTTTTATTTACTAATTTTGAATCTGTAGAACTCTGTATTTATTCATTAGATGTAACCCTTGTGAATATATCGCATCTATATTCATAAGTACCAACCCACATAGATATTTTTTGAACATTAGAACATAAAAGTTTAGAAGATTAGTGGGAGGAGTATCCCATGTAAATAATATTTAGTTTTATAGGTTACATGAACATAATCATAATATATTAGATGATGGTTATAGTGATTAAAATATGATTTCATGGATAACATATATTTGGGAATTTTATTAGGGCCATATATTTATAATTAATAAGGAAATTATCATTTATTTTCATATAAAAGCATTCATACATTAACATGAACACACAATTTTTTTACTTCCACTAATCTATGGGGGAAATTTTCTGGTGACAAATTGATATCTCTATGTTACATGGACCGTAATAATATTTTCAAATGGTTTTATATTGATGTTTATGATATATAAATGTATATATTTATATATATATATTATGAACCACGTATTTTTTTGATATTTTTACGAAAGTAATATGATAAATATTTAGTATCTATATAACATATGTGTTTTAAAATCATGTTACTAATTTTTTGTAGGTCTATGTTCATTAATGAAAAATGTATGATTAGGTACTCAATGAATAAAATTGATATATAGATTATTTATATAGGTAGTATGATTTAATATGTAACCAATTAAATTTTAATAGGCATCATATTATCATGGGGTAATTGTAATTTTTCTATTTATAAATTTATTTATTATTTTATAACAATATTGATCATTTTGATATGCTCATTATTACATGAAGTTTATTAAAATGATTATTATATTTTTATTTGATATATTATTTTAAATTTATATTGTACCAATTTTACTAGACACTACACCTGTAATTATTTGAATCATACATGTGGAAACAAAATTGGATTTATATACTGTCTTGGTGGGGTATAAATGATATTGATCATTTAAAACCCACCACCCTAACAAAAGGAATACATCAGATAGAGTAATTAATGAATGGATAAATTATTTAATAGTTTTATATTGTGAGTTCTAAACCCCAAATTATTTTTATATAAATATATATTAAGAGAAATCCTAAAACGTTAACCACATTTGGATAAATCATTTTGAAAATTAATAGGGAAATGAAAGCAATCACAGAAAAAATAATTCAAAAAACATTTTTTCATTGACATAAAATACCAATATAAATGTTATTTTAAAAAGTAAAATTTGAAAATGTATCTTGGGAAAAATTAAAAAACATCACATTAGTGAAATTTAATAATGGATTAAGAAAATTACAGAATGTATATCATGGTAAATAACGTAAAGGAACAAAAAAATGATGAAACTGGAATGAATACAACTTTTCTTATTGGGAAAATTAATATCTGGAAAAATCACATTGCAAAATGGTTTTGAAAAAATTATTTATTATAAAAATATTTTTTTTTCACCATATAGTTAGATACAAAATAATAAAATAAACTAATATAGTGGGAGAACCTAGTTATGGGAGAATGATATTAACGAATAAACAATATAATCCCATGAAACAAGATTTGATTTATCAATATCCCTTATGTGAAACATCCTTTTTTAAGTTAGAGATGTTTTAAAAAGGTATATTATGCTAATTCAATATAAAATAATTTTTAAAACAATACTAAAACATAATATAATTGAGTGGTATATTATAAACAATTTTTATGTCTAGGGGGATGATTATAACCCAATGATTGAAAATTGAGTTATGGAACATCCATAAAAATAGGGTAACAACATATTTAAAATTCATTTGATGAAAAGGAAAAGATTTATATTATTATTTTTCTTTAATGATAGAAAAAAGAGATATGGATATTTCCACAATTTATGAACACACAAATCAATTGAAAATGTAGTTCATAATAAAAACAAATATTAAGTAATTAATTGTTGAGGTAATGAACCATTGCGACTTAAGTAGAATTATAATCACAACCCTCATGAATGGGAATTATTTTAATTAAAAAAGTAAAATTATTTAAATATAATTCAGAAATTAATATATATATCTTGAATTATGTATATCACATAATTAATATTAGGTTGATAAAACCAAACATGTATCAAAGAGTGTAATTTTACATGAATACCAATAAACTATTCCGAACTCATTATTAATGTTCAGGGAATTTACAAAATAATTTAATTAATGTCATTAAATATTTAAAAATAAACCATATTCATAAAAATAACCATTTCTACTCCACTTTTATAATTATTCAATACATTCATATATATATATATACATATATTAATTTAATAAAATTTTAAACAATGGTTGTTTTTAATATTTATCATTATGATCTAGTTTTGTAAAAGTAAAAGTGATTTACATTACATCAAAAAATTAAATAACTATTAAATAAAATAAGGATCTATTATGGATGTTACATGAAATATTATAAATTTATTATTTCATTTTAGTGTATTTTTCTTTACAACTCATGATGGTAAGATTACCGACAAGTGTGTTTCAGTGATTCTTAATGAATTGGGATGATTTCATAATAAATGATTTAATTATTAATATAATATTACTAGAATAAAAAAAACGTTGTTTACATATTTATATCAAATTATTCTAATATATAAGTTATAAAAGACTTCTATGATATAAATTCCTTGAATTTTTTAATTAGGTGGTTAAACCGACCAAAACCTGAAACAATAATGAAAAATGGATTATTATGAGATAATTTAGTTGTAATATATTTATAAAAGAAGCCAACTGAAAATATTCAGTCACTAGTATTGTGATATATCTTTATTTTAAATAATTATCAAAAAATAATATTATATGTATCGATTACATAGAATGTAGTAATCAATTTTCTCTATGTTGTCATGTTTGAAATGATTGATTTAATGATATTATTCTTTTTATAATTTCATTAAGAGGTTATCAAATTTACCAAAAATACATTACTGATACAATAAAAATCATATTTATTCTTTAATACCATCCTCTATACTATCCATGTAATGTGGTTTTGGAAATGAAAATGATAATTAAACATTCTTCGTAAGAAGTAGTCCACACATTCAAATGATTGTTTATTTAATTAATCATAAAATGGGACATTGAATTAAAGTTTATTATTGTTAAAAAATTATAAAATATATATATCTCTCATAAAATTTTTTTATTCCACTCCAATACCATAAATATATTATAGTAAAGGAAAACAATTTTTTGATGTTGTAATCACCATAATGTAAAGGTTAGTGTCTTGTTTTTTATAAGATATAATCGAAATGGTGATCCATTAATATTCACATAACATATTAATAATATAGATTTTATAAAAAAATATCTTAATTTCTATTGTATTTTAATATTGTAATTGAATAATAAAAATTGAAAAGAAAAATTTTTAGTAAAAATGTTTAATCATTTTGTGCACATTGGGATTCCACCGAATATTCATTGCAAATGGATTGTATATGTTAATATATTTTAATAATAATCTCCAGAGATTGAAATTTATTTCTAGGGGTACTGATATATGACTTTGTTTCCATAGGAAATATTACAGTTAATAGTTTCTCAGAAGGGTGGTGAGATGCACTGTTTTTTAGGTGAGAATGGAATTTACAAAATTCAAAACATAATATATAGGATGAACAAGATAATCATGACAATATTCTAAAAAATTGGAACATAATGGAATGGATAATATATTCGATTTATTCAAATATTTTAAACTCAATTATAGAAATTTTTTTCATGTTTCAATCCCATTAACCCTTGAATTTTTGCTTTTTACCACTTTATCCTCTAATGTGTTGACTAATTTTTATGTATCATAAAATTTACACAATTACTAAAAATAATGTGATCTTCATTACATAATTTAGAAGAACTAATTACAAATTCTAATTACATTTATTTTTTTAAAATTTATAAAAGTGATAAAATGTAAATTTTTAGAAATTATAATCTATTAAAGACGGGTTTGGAGAATATATTACATAGATTTAAATATATCAAATATAGATATGAAAATATAAATGGGAACTATTTAATTAATAATGACAAAAATTTAATATATTATGGTCTTAGAAATTTTTTCCCATAAAATATCCATTAGTATTTAAGTACTTATTATATCATAAATTACATTTTATTAATAATTACTATATTTCTTCACGATTTATATAAAAATAGATCCTTTTATAAAAATCCCAAAAATTAGACTAATTAAATTATTACAATTATAAAATAAATATCTAAATTTATTTTCTTCCAATTGAAATTATAAATACTTTTAAAAAATTATCTTTTAAATATAAATGTTATATATTAGGAAAAAATTCTTATATGAAAATAAATCTTTAAATTATTACTTTTTATCATTCATATATCATATAATTTACTAATTATATTATTATTCACGCATTAATCATGTAAAATATTCTCTATTTTTATTATTCACATCTTACCAAAAAAAATTCATTTCAAATAATAAAATATTTAAAAACATTAATTTCTCTCCATAAAATAATAATATCATTAATTTTACCAATAATAGCAGAATTTAATTTATAATAAAATTATAATTTATTGAGTTTCAATAAAACTTTAATAAAGTGGTTGCTAATATTCATTCATTCTAATCCACCATCAAGGATTTACTCGTCTAAAAATATCAAAGTTGCATTTTTTTATATTTACTGTGGAGAAAGATATCATACACATTCAGATATTTAGAATTATGTATTTATTATAATTTTATGGATTCAAATTCTCCCATCATTAATAATTTCATTTCCATGAATTTTTAATTCTCTGATTAAATTATTATCTATAGGTATTTTCTAATTAATTATTGACCTCTAAATTATCAGGGGATTATTTAGGATGTGCAATTTTATTGATCAATATGATATAAAATTAAACGTTATTTATGAAGATATATAACTAATTCCCATTTTTATATAGACTTACATGTAGGGATGAAGATATAGATCTATAAGGAACAACTTCAAACAAACCATGAAAATGATTTATATGATAATTATATTATTAGATGTTTATAATTGTAGATCCATATACAGTTGTTACTGATAACATAGATGAAATTGGATAATATAAATTCTATGGTGATAACAATCCATTAAATACATTATAATTGATTTCATAGGGTTTTCCTTGTTCACATGGTTTATAATGACTGTTCGCCACACATTTCAGGAGAATTGGACAATAAGTCGCATAATGACATACTCTCTTGAGAATAATGTACTATTTGTTGTTGTGACTATCTTTGACATACACTTGTGAGTCTAATGACCATCATCTACCCACATTTTGAATTTACCTATATCATTATGGAAATTTACCCTATGGTCTTCCTATATATATTACATATAATGTTTAATATTCTTCCTTTTTTCATCTTGGTAGCCCAGATTTCATTAAGGATCTTCCCTTCTATTCCATATTGTGTTTGTGATTTATACTATATTCCCATTATTAATTATAATTTTTGATTTATTATTGGGAATAATTATATGATTCCCCACTATGAATATTAACCAATGAGGATATTTATTGGGAATGTTTCTACATTCTCTATAGAATATATTGTTAAAATGGATCCCTCAGTCTTCAACCATTACAAAAACCAAGAATGATAAAAATTTTGATGATCATTAAAAGAGAATCATCCTGTCTAAAAAAGTATTACACATCATGATTTATCACATTATAACATTACCATATTATAATATTCATGTTACCACTAAACATTTACCCAAATCGATCTAACATATATCACTATGAATTTAACTTATATCATCATAGGATTAACCATTGTAACATTGACTTGTGTTCTATCATGATTGTTAACCTAATAAAATAAATAATGATCATAATTCAACATTAAAATCATGAATATAATTTAAAAATATTTTCCCATTATCGTAACTATAAATTATATTAGAAATTACATATCAATTAATATATACATTATCTGATGAACCTGAACATTTAAATAGATGTTATCCAAGACACATTTCTATTATGTTATCTAAATTTAACATATTTAAGTACCTTATAATGGTTCTTATAGATAAATTGAATTAAAATAAATATGTCTCCAAATTGTGTTAAACTAGGTTTCTAGGTGAACCAATTTTTTGTACACTCTGGGATGATTGATTTAAGACTGAATTGTCCCTTTAAGGTTATTACCCTTAGGTACATCTATTAAAAATTCTGAATTTACGTGTAGTTCTATGGAAATGATGTAATTACTATGATTAAAAATAATATATGATTTTTTATAACATAATGATGTTCTACAATTCAATGGTTTTTCTCTTATACTAATCCCAAGGGGTTTCATTATAGTTCAATTTTCAAAATGACAAAATAAAACGTGCTCTATAGAGTTTTTATAAATTGATACAATATCCTAATGTGTTACCTATTCTATTGATAATTTGAACAATCCAAACAAATAATAACATAAATTTTATTCAATCTAGTACTCTATGTTATCTAAACCCAACTTTTATACTAAATACGATGTCCTAGACCTTCACTGTTGAGGCTTGATCTAGAAAAATAATAAATTACAAACTCAATTTCATACCATCTAAATATACATAGACATAAATTCCCATATTTACATAATTTTAAGAAATTATTCCTCTACGTATATTCCCAAAAACATTTATGTTTATAAATTTATTTAATTAGTTCAACATAATAACTCACAATGTACACGTTTATTTTATCAAATAATAATTATTTTAATTATATATTAACCAACTTCATACATAAGGATTCATTGAATTCTCCAAAAAAATATTTTACATTTCCTATCATCAAAATTATGTCATATTTATTACATTTTTTTGTAACATTTCTAATGGAGACACATGAAATGGGTTATCTCAAATGCCCATTAAAATAAAAAAATAATTTTTGGTGTCAAAAAATAAGGAAGGTATATGTAATATGGAAAAAATAGGAATATTAATAATTCCATAACGAACAATTAATAACATCATTATATATCAATGGAAATAAAATAAATCTTGGAAACTAAAAATTACCCTTGTAATACTAATTTAATACATAATTCTGGATATCAAAACATATTTTTGTGTCATTTTTCATGGGAACTAATTTAATATCAGAGATGTGTACAACCAAACACAAAAAAACTTATCTCCTGATATCTATCAATACATCAAGGATATATATAGTTATGTTCCCCACCCATCACATAGTAATAGACACTGCATTAACAATAAGTGTCAATAATACATGTCATACCATTCCCAAAGGATCCTAAGCCCAAATGAAAACGTATATATCCATATTATGGGAAATATGAAATTTAAATACATAATCAACCTAGTTTATTAGACAATAATAATTTTATGATATCAATAATTTTCCCTATTTCAATAAAATTCATAACATAATTATAACCCACATGAATGTAGATGGCATATAGGTATACAATATATAGTGAACATTATAATAATCATCTGAATATGAATAATATCATATATAATGCCAATATTTTTCCCCATGTAAATAAAATTGATAACATGATCATAAACTAAGAATATGTAGATGGTGGATGGTTTCAATAGAATATAACCCCAATGAAAGAATGAAAATAGATAATGTTGTTGACATAAATGAAAACAACCTTATAGAAACTTAATTAAATGACAACACAAAAAAGGGATAATGATACGAATTGTTTGATACCACTAATAAAATCCACAAAATGAGATATATATACATATTGGGATAAATCATGAAAAATAAACACCATTATTTTATATCCAGTTTAAAATTATAATTTAAATATAATAAAAATCATAAAATTTGTTCATGAAAACATTTTTAACATTGACTTAAAATATTAACATACATGTTTCTATGAAATATAACATTTGAAAAATCTAAATTACAATATTTTAATAAAATTAAATTATACACAATAAAAATTAATATCTCCATTAATGGATCTATTTTTTATCTTGTATATAATAGGTTAGGGAGAAAAAACATATTAATGTTAAATGCTAAAAATCACTCTAACTAATTTTATTTTACATTTAATAAAAAATTGTAAAATAATAATTTTTTTATCATAATACATATTTACTCATAGTGAATGAAAAATTAAAAGTTAAAAAAATTATTTTTTTGCGAGAAATAAAGAAAGAAAAAATGAAGATAATGTTGAATTAATATTACTCAACAAAATTATATTTGAGTTATCGACAAACATTATAGTCAAAATAATACATGAAGTTAGAAATATTTCAAAATTTTTATTTGGGAGAATAAATAAAAATTTTAAGAAACTATATAATAAAAATTAATATTATCAATTGTTATAATATACCTAATTTTATATCCACAAATGTAAAAATATCCAAATTAATGGAAAATTAATTACTAAAAACACCTATCAAATGGGTAACGATTGATTTAACATAAATATGAAGAAAAGAAACTAATTCTCATTATTATATCCAAATAAATATGGAAATAAGATAATAAAAAATTAACATGACTCAAATACACCATTCAATGTTTAACATGTTTCACAATATAAACATGTCTCTGGGAATTAAACATAAAATAAAAGAATCACTGCTTCTTGAGAAAAAATTTAGTCATAATCCACAAAAGATATGGAGAGTTCATGTAATGGATATAGAAATTACATTATAAAATAAAATCGTAAAATAAAATCCAAATTCTTTAGTGTAAATAGTAAATAATTTTAATTAGATGAATAATGTCAGTCATTTCCTAAACATTTGAATTTGAGATTAAAACCCTTACCTATGCCCTGATTCATTATTTAGCTAAACCATTTATTCTTTATAAATTAGTTTAGTTCCGTAAATACATGCCAAATAACCTTATTCATAACTAGAAATTTCTATAATCATCATTTATAAACATTATACCCATATATATGTATATATATAAGTTAGTTTTTTGAAATTTTTAACACTAGGTGTGTGTTATCATTATTTAATAAAACATATTTCATAAATGTTGTGATATTATCAACATATTCCGTAAATAACATCATAATTAGATGATATAATATAAAAAAATATTTTTCATTATATTTTATAAATATTAAATTTATTTTATGGTTTTTTGTAATGATCTAGATTAATAAAATCAACAAGGATCATGTTTTAGTGATTCTTAACAAACAAAGGTTGATATAATTATTAATGAGTTAAATCATGATATATTATTACCTAAACAAATTATTTATATATTTATATCATATTATACCAATCAATATTATATAATTTTCAATTATGGAATAAACTCATATTATTGTTCAAGTAGGTGGTTAATTCTTCCAAAACACAATGCTATCATTATTAATAAAGGATTGTGTGATGTTTTAGTTATAATAAAACTATACCAGAATAATAATTTTCCAATTTATTTTTTGTTAGTGGGATATTCATGAATTGGAATGATTTACGAAGAGATTATAATTTATATAAATTCTCCATCTAGAATGAAGAAATAAATTTTCTTATGATTATTCCTTATATATGATTTAATTCATAATGGTCATTTGTTGATCATATCATTATTATATTTGACAATTTCCCATTAAATGATCATATTAAAATAAAAAAAATATTATTTATACTTTAACAAATTCATTATGAAAATCCAATTAAGGTGATGATGAAATGAAATATTAAACACAATTATTTCATGGAGGTTATAGTCAACACATACACATGGTTGATGATATCATTATACATAGAACATGAAAAAATAATATGTTGTTAATATCTTAAAAATGATATAATATTATAATTAAATTTTAAACCACAATTTCATATAAGATATGTAATATTTTGATGATTAATGAAACATTTTGGTTCTGGGTGGCGGTGGTGCACACAACGTATGAATTATGGTCTTGGTTTTCAATGTAGATATAGAAAATGGTGCTTTATAGTTATTAAAAATAAAAACTAACAGAAATTATATAAAAAGAAAATTATTAATTTCATTGGTATTTTAAAATTATAATTTTTCGATAGAAATATAAAATAAAGAAGTCATGTAAAAATAAATATGCATGTTGATCACTTTTAAATTTCATTTAAGAATTCCTTGTAAATTCATGACATAGGCAAACATATAGGGACGAGAAGCTCAAGATAGTGAATTTTTAATATATGGGAATGAATAGGGGAATGGTTTTAGGGTTAAACCAAATTTGTTGGAGTTCCATGAAGGGTTTTTGATATAACCATTTTATATGTGGTTGGAATTACATTTTAATAAATATTTCAACGCATTATATCATTAGAATATGTTTAACCTGTCACATAGTGCCAAACATGTGAAATTATGAAATTTGGTAAGATATATAGATTATTGAATCATTATTAGGCCAATATTATACCTGTTTTTATTATATTTCATTTCAATTACCTTTAAATTATTACATTTACTTTTTTAGTGTTTCCATAGTAAGTAGTTTTTTCATATGGAAACTTCTAATTTATACCCAAAATATAATGTTGTATTTATTAGATAAATAAGACAAGATAAGTTTATATTTTAAATATATTTAATTTTATTCAATTTATAGAAGTGAAAAATATTAATTTTAAAATTTATACTTACAGTTTATTAAAAAATATTAATGAAAAATATTTTTTTATTTTTTACATTATCAAATATTGGATACAATTTTTTTTAAATATTATAATTATAAATTCAAATACAAAATAAATATTTTTATTAGATTATTTTATAAAATTTTAAAATTCAATCTTCCATAAAAATAATATGATAAAATTCTTTTATATCTTAAAAACATATTTTCACTATTGAACTAAAAATAAATCCTTTTAAAAATATAAAAAAATATAATTTTATTAAAATATAACTATTATGATTCCAAAAATAATTTTAATTTTTTTCAAACTCATATTTTAGATTATAAAAATTTATCTTTAAAAATGGGAGATAAAATTAATATATGTATTAATTGGAAAAAAATATTTATAATATCAACCATTCTCGTCCATATTTCCTTGAATTTAATAATTAAATTATTTTTTTTTGTTATTCCCCTAAAATATATTTTTCCATAATTAAGCATGGGTTTACCTGAATATAAATTTTTATCTCATAAAAATTATTCATTTTATAAAATGAGTTTCTAAGCATAAACTGATCATCTTATCCATTTTGGATATACCAATAAAATTAAATTTTATAAATAATATCCTTTATTTTTATTTTTATAAAACTTTCATTATATAGTTACTCGTATCCACTAGCACAAATTTAGTGCGTAGTTTTTAATAGAAAAAACATTTAACATTTTTTTATTTTGGGTTTCATGTGGATTTAGTTATCGAACATATTAAATTTTTAAGGGTATTACTACATTAAAAAATAGAGGCATTACATTCAAACCTTTTTAATAAATTGTCTCCTTAGATTTTTACTAATATGGTTAATGTTTCCGCTATAAATAATTTTTTATTTACTATAAACTTCTTGATTATCATGGGTTTTATTTTTTTGTTTAGTGAGATTTTTATATGTGTTAAACTATTAAAAAAATTATAAAGACATGCAACCCTTTGATATTTTCACCTGGAAATATACTAATGGAATGTGATCTCAATACATATGAAATAACTTCCCACAATCAGAAAAAAAATTATATATGATAATCATAACACTATTTGTTTTAGATTTTACTCAACATCAAGTATTTTATGAAACCATACAATGAATGGGATGCAATAATGTTTATTGTTAAAATTTACAATTAGATAAATTGGTAATTGTTTTATAGGATTTTTGTTTTTCACATTATTTTTTATGGGTATTTTCCTCATTGGGAAATTGATTTGTACATAGAGTATAATTATTAAAATTTTAAATTTATTTGATGTAAAATAATTTTCATTTCACCTATATTTCACTTAAACTTGTTAGTGTCCTTATATATGTCACCTCATATATATAATTTACTTATCCACTTAATGAAATTTCCCATGTGATTCTTACTATAATTTTGGAAATTATGAAATTCAGTCTGATTTAATTTATCATCTTGGTCACCCTAATTTATGAAGGAGTCCATCATTAACTTCATTGGTGTGTTTGACTTGTCAACTATGTTCAGGTTGATATTTATAATCCATGATTACTGGTTCATCTTAATAACACCATTTATCACTCTTTCCCATATCCCATCAATTGTTCATTATGATAGTTTCCACATTTTCTGTTGAGTTTTTTTTCATTGGTCTCTTTGGGACACTATAAATTTCTAATAGAAAATAAATAACATTAGTGAAAATAAATATAAATAGATTTTAATAAATATAGGATGTTTTATCCTAACGATTACTCATATTATTAAACTATCATGTAATCATATAATTATTAAAATTAAAATTATCTAAAACATAGTTTTACATATCTAACTCTCATTTGAACCTATATTATTCTTAATTCAACCAAGACTATATTTTTTTTGAGTTTACCCTACATTGAAACATAATAATTAAAATAATAATTAAATTAAATTAAAATAATGTTATCAAATTAATATGAACATCCCAAATATTTTAGAAATTATTTTCTCAAAATATAACTTATCTATAATCCAAGAAATCACATATCGATTAATATCTAATTTAACTTATAAATATATACTTTTCATTCTATGTTATAAATAATCACATTACTATTAGGATGTCTAACATAATAATGTTGATGTCTTTGATAATTTTTCATATAGAGAATTTAAATTAACAAACGAATATCCCTTGAGAGTGTAAAACTAGGTGTGTAGTTTTTTAATTTTACACGTACCAGGTGATTGTCGAGTTAATTATAAATCTTACCATTTTGAGATTATTTCCCCAAGGTATATCTATTTCCATGCTTGTATATGCATATAATATCTATATAGGGATTTAATTATGAGGATCAAAAGACAAAGTATAATTTTTCAAAATATAATGTGTATTTCTCTTATATAATAATCTTACATAGAATTTGGGATTGGTCTTTCACTAACATTCTCTCATACAAATATCCAAGAAAATGTTAAATAATGGCATTGAATTATATAATAAAATATCCCAAAAGATTTATCACTTCCATCCAAGCAGCTATCAATTCTAATTTATCAACCCTTAAATTATCCTCAACAATCCCTATAAACTTCAAATACTTCTAAACACTTCTCATATACCATTTATGATACCCCATACACAAAATCCGTCAACATGGGAAATAACACATAAAATAATTACTGACTTCTATAAAATTATTATATCCTCATACATAACTATCCATATTGACATGAGGCAATACAAATAATATGTTACATAAAATCCAAATATCTCTTCTGTTTTTTCAATTAGTTAATTAATACAAAACAACAACTACCAAAAGCCTATGTTATTTATGTCAATAATATATTATTCCCATTACTTATAAAACTACATAATCTATAAATAACTTACATCATATATAAAAATATATTCCATACATTTTATCCTTGTTGAAATTTATTATGATTTAATTTTACTCATAACATGAGGAATATGGTGAGATCAATTGCTAAAAATGGGAAACATATAATTGACGCTACTAAGAAAATTATAATGATATACCTAATATATCATGAATAGTATTTTTAATAATTATATAATCAACTAAAACTAATATAAATAAATAACCATTAAAATAAATTAATACCTATTTAATAATAATTACTATTCATATAATTATATAATTCAATACATAAAAAATCCTAACATGTTCTCAAGGACATGATCAATGAATCTATATGTCAATGGGGAGTGGTATAAACAAAATTAAAAACGTATTTTTCAAGGTATACCTATGAATGCATCAAGGGGATATTAAATATTTAGACCCAAAATTTAATTTATTACATACAATTCATTCACAAAGAGAGTAAACCGGACATTTTATACCATTACCAAATGAACCTCTTGGTAAAAAAAATTATAACCCCTAAAATGATAAATATGAAATACTATTAAATATTAAACATGTATTAGCAGTAAATAATTATTATGTATGTAAATACATACAACATGTCAATATAAATGATATCATTATCATAGCCTATAAGGAGTCAAATGTGGATTTTATAATAATACATATTAAATATCCCAATAACACACTCATTAGAATAATAACATATAGAATGCAAATAAATTTCCCCATAAAAATAAAATGGATATAATAATCATAAGTCATCAAAAATAATAAGGTGGATGGATTTGAAAAATAATTATTTTAGTGAAAAATGTGAAATATTGAATCAATGTAACAGCAAATAAAACACCTTTCAAAGAATAATTATATGAAAAAAATCAAAAAAGTGGTGATGAATATTCCAAATGTTTTATATTGAAGTTTAAACCACCCAAATGATATATATATATATATATATATATAATTAATGATAAATCATGAATCTGAACCCCATTGGGTAAATACTGATGAAAATTATAATAGAAAGGGATGAAAAAACTTAATCATAAATCAATAAATAAGTTTAAATATTGACATTAAATATAAACATAAATATATCTTTCAAGGGTAACATTTATGAAGGACATGTTAAAGTAATTTTAAAAGATTACATTAAAAAATATTTTCAAATAATTTACCATTTAAAATAAATTGATTTAATATTGAATAAAAATGATGTGGAAGATAAAATATATTAATGTTAACGTAAATCCTAGTTGATTATTTTTGAAAAATTCTATTGTTCAAAAATATCTTTTTATGTGGATTAAAAAATAGCCATTCATATAAAAATATTTCTCTCTCAGAGTTGATGTTAAATTATAATATGATAACATATTAGGTTGGGGAAACTAAATAGTGGACGAAATAAGTTCACGATGAAAATATATAACTAAATAAAATGTGACTTGAGTTATGATTATACCTTGTACAAAATATATTATTTAATGTAATAAATATTAAAAAAAATATGTATAATGTGGTAGAAATTTCGATTCAAAGTAATAATAGAATACCACATAGGATAATTATTGAAATATAATTTAATGGGATTAATATATACTACTAATAATAAAAATATGTGACAATGATACCACCATTAGCATTAAATACACCATTAAAAGTAAAAAACAAGGTATAATAGATAAATCTAATAAGGAATTGATGGATGAGACAAAGAACCCTTACATTTGGAGTAACTATTTATTCAAAACACATTAAAAGGGAGTTATTTAATTTAAACGTTGTATTAAATGGTTAAAATACAATTGATGAAATAAAATATAACATTCAGAATATAAAGATGGCCTACATTAAATTTTCTTCATAATATGTAACATGTATTAAGGAGTGGAATTTTAGATTAAAACCCTTAACACGGTCTTAATTTGTTTTTCACCTGATCCAAATTTCCTGAAAAATTAAATTAACATTATTAAAAAAATACCAAGTAAACTATTCATAACTATAGCCTTTCATACAACTAATTAATTATCATTATATATATTATTTATATTTTACATATTTTCAAAAAAGGGTGTGTGTAAAATATATCAGTTCAAACATGTTTCATAAAAGTGGTGTTGTTATCTTTTTTCCCTCCAAAGATAAAAAATATTATATTATCTGTGTTACAAACGTATATTTTCCAATATAGTTTATAAAAAAATAATCTCATTTCATGCTAGGTTATTTATTATCCAAAAATATAAAATTGGTGACAGTCGTGTTTGGTTTATTCTCTATGAATTAATAATGTTTTAATAATTATTGAGTTAATGGATTATATTTTTATATATGAACCAATAAAAAAATCTTTAATAATTTTTGTCATGATATAAAAGTAAATATTTTCTCATGATCATCTATTATATGTGATCATGTTATTTTGCTAGTAGGCCACTAAACAAACCCCAATATAGACATAAAATGAATCTTTAATGACATAGAAATTTTTTAGTTTTAATATCATTATAAAAGAATTATAATGACACTATTTAATTTATAATAGTTAAATATATAATAAGATTAAATAATCTGTATGATACAATAATTTATATAATGACATTAGTTTTAAATAAGATACCATTTTCCACATATATCTCTCATTTAAAATAATTTTATTAATGATAATTGCTCTTTAATCATATTAATAATATGATATAAAATATTTCTATGAAAACATTTCAGTATCATAAATATAATATTTATACTTCAATAATAACCACATGACTAGACTTTTATTTCCGTGGAGAAAACAATAAAAAATCAACCATTCAACAGAAGCGATAGTTCCCAATTGATCCTGGATGATGATTTCATGTTCCCTGGATCAATTGGAAGGATGATGCCGATTATTATTTTATAATTATAATCATAATTTACATGTAATTTTTTTGTTAAATTTATCTTTTATACTATTCTTTTTGGTATGTTATGGTAATAAACAAATAATGCATTGTTGAGGTGATAGTTTGTAAAACAAACTAATTCTGATTATTTTTTTCGTAATACAAAAGGTAAATAGTGATTAATAATAATTTCCAATGCCAAATAAAATTTATATTGTAACCATTAAAAATTTCATTCCTATAGTTATTTTAATATTTTAAATGTAAATTAATAATATAAAATAAACACGTTTGGAAAATATGATAACTCGCATTGAGAACATTGATATTTTCTCCTAATATCCCTTAGAAAATGATGTATTTGAAAAATATGTTGTGACTATAAACCTAGATGAGTGAAATTATATTATACTGGAATGAATAATGGTATTTTTTCAATAGTGAAAATAATATTTGGGAGTTCGTTGAAGGGAATATTGAGAGGCCCTATTAAAAAATGTCTTAATAATATATTTTTAAATATGTCAACATCAAAAATAGGGAGAAATATTATGTGATGTGGATCAAAATTTGAGAAATAACAGATTTAATATCATATAATATTGATAAACATGTCACGGACCCAATTATAGACAATTTTTGTCATTATTTAATCTAATTATCCTTTTATTTATTACTAATAATATTTGTTTATACTGTAGTAACTAGTATTTACATATGGTAACTTATTTAAATATGAAAATAAATAAAGTGGTCCGAAATAGTTTATTAGTACCCAGTAATTGTAAATTTTAAAAAAACCATTGATTAAATTTAGAAAATATATTTAACTAAATATTAAACCATTATCTTTTATATCATTAAATAAATTAAAAAATATAATATTTATCATTTCAAATATCATATATGAGTTTTTAAATAAAAAAACAACTTTTTTAGAATTATAAGATCTCATATAAGAAAATTTTTTTTCTTAAAATATATTTTATTAATTTCAAATTTAATATAATGTACAAATACTTTCTTTAGATATATGTAATTTGTAAAAAAAGATATTTTCCACTCTTCACCTTAAAAAATATTTTTAGAAAAAAATAAAAAATTAATTTTATGAAAATATTAAAATTATCAATCTTATATAAATTCATATTTTTATAATAAAAAATGTAAAATTATGAAACTAAAATTATAAATAAAAATTTGAGACATAATTAAATCCTTTTTTAAAAGAAACCATCTTTTTTAAAATATTAACTATTTTAATTCATGTTTCATATTACATACTAATTGAACAAGAATTTACAACAAATTGATTTCAAATAAATTTTATCAATATTAATAACATTTTTATTGAAATATAAATTTATATCACAAAAAAATTTCATTTAGAGAAATTTATTTATATATAATGAGTGATAGTATTAGTCATTTTAGCTATAAAATTTAATTTAATTTATTTTAAATGTAGAAATTATTTGTTATATGTAAATATTTAATAATGTATTTACTCCTATTAAGTTCAAAATAATTCAACATCTAGTTTTTACTGATATAACTATATCTGGGATTTCTTTCAGTTTAGTGTTCTGTGTGCTGTTGTGAACCATCCTAGGATTACCTCGAACATGGCATGAAACCTAGTTCTCCAGAATTCCTATGATGTATTTATGATCCTCCGGGATAGAAAAAACTGTTATAAAACATTCATAACTCTATTAGTAATGATTTAAAAAATGAAAAAATTAAAAAAATTAAATATAATAAAAAGATTAGATGATTATATTTAATGAAAAAAAACAATGGTTCATAAGTACATATTACATCATAGGATACCACCTCCCTTAGAAGGATGATCGCTCCATTGAAATAATGATCCCAGAATAAATCTAAAATAATGTTGATAAATTAGTCAATATCACCAGGATTCAGATTATAGATTCCATGATAATAACAATTCACTATGATTTATCATTCCAAAGAAAACAATTTCAAGTTTTTTTAAATACAAATATTCAAATTAGTTTTTCATTTCCTCTCAAATGGATTTTTAATTTGAAACTGTAGAAACAGCATTTCAAATTTTATTTTAATAAAAATTTCTTAATAATTAATGAATTTAAAAGACAAATTATATTAATAAACATGAGATAACTTAATATTGTTTATATGAAATTATATCATTGGTAGTCATTTTTTCAAAATGTCATTAAGAAGAGGAAAGCAGAATACACATGGAATAACTATCATAAGATCCTAGGATTAAGTCATGATGGTCTAGGATAATATATGAACACCAATATTATAATGTATCACTTTTTCAATTTACCATCAATTAATCTACACTAATAGTCAGTGTCACCCTCACTAGTTCAAAAAGGGCCATATCCATTAATCATGAGAGAGATCGGTCTTAGGGCCACTAGTTAGAGCATAATACTAATGTTGCATAACATGTGTACTAAGACGTTCTACATAACTACTCAAGTCATACCATGAAATATATATAGTGGATATTTTATCAAACATGTATAGAAATATATATCATATACTTGACATCAAAAACAAAACCACAATTCTTCACCTCAGAGTTCACATTTATCCTAAACCTGTTTCTTCCAATATAATATATTAACAATATAACAAAGACCCAATTTTAGGAAAATATAAAATATCTCATAGTATACACATATCAATGATTTTTAAATAGGACGGTTTGGCTAAAAGGGTGGTATTCACTTCCAATGGGCACCTTGAAGTGTCGGTCTGGCCTTATCAATTGAATGAAATAGTGATCATTTGAAAATGCTCTTGTATCCCAAAGAATCAAATTTCTAAAACCAATCCCAAATTGTAACACATATGCTCCATAATACATATATATCCCTTATCCTAATGTTTATATTAACACAACCATACATAGATATATACAAATATTGCACCAATATATAAATATATATATATATGTATGTGTGTGTATAAGTAAAATGTAGAAGGCTAAAATACAAAGATTCTATTTTGTAATTTTGTTAATTAACATAAAATTCAATCTTTGATTAATTAAAAATAATGAAAAAATCATTTAAAATTCATCCCTCACATTATATATTCTATTTGGAAATATTCTTAGGCATCTAGGGTTCTTAATATTTCATAACATGCGTGAAAACAGAATTTAATAAAAGAACACATTACAGAAAAATAGGTAAAATATAGAATAAAAGGAATAAGTTGGTTCTAATCATCATAATCATTTAACATAGTGTATTCTCATAAAAATATAATGAAAAAAACTAATAAAAAATCAAATAAATTTTAGTTTCTAATTTAAATGCATGAGCACTATGTAACATACATCAAATGTGGGTACCATTGAATACAGGTACATCAATACACGACATTAGGAAACTAGGATATCTAATAGAAAAAAATACCAAAAAAATAATTCATTAAAATCAATCAAAAATGGAACCCTAGGTTATCATATCATAGTATGATTGTATATAAATAGAATAAATAGAATATATGGGAGAGAGAAGAGGATAGGGATGACTAACCATGATTAATTAAGCATATATCTTAATATATCATGATTAATACATAATTTTATGATGAGTAACCTAGGGAAAAGGGTCCTTGGTTCTGTGAGAACAAAATGTCAAAGGAAGGGGTGATTTGTGGTTAAAACCCGATAAGGTAAAAATTGAATCTTTAATGTATAATGAAATATGGTCATGAAACACTATTTGGTCTTATAAATTAGAAAATCATGAGACAAACATTCTTTTGCATCCTTTCATTCTATATAATCATGAATGAGTAGGAATTTTTTTTTGGAAAAACATACACCGACTGTACAGTTTGTCTCTGAATAATTATATAGGTTGTTTCAGGGTTGTTTTCGAGTCTGAAAAACTACGTACCTTAATCATGCGACAAGAACATCATGCTCAAAAACCGAAAAAATTACAGAATACACACCTAGAAGGAGAGGGATAAAATAAATAAAATGAAATAGAATAATTGGGAAGTGTGCGGCAATTCCCCCCACCGTGATACATTCTTCACCCAAAAAAATTCATATATACTATGTTGAACCATATAGAAGGGATGATAATTACTACACATGATTAGACCCTAAACATGAAGATTGGTGAATTGAAACAAATAAATTTCCTATCACAAAAATATAAATCTAAATTAATGGATAAGTAAATCATTCTCCTAAAACAAAACTAATATATAGGGGGATAGCTAGGAAGAACAAAGAGATTGTTCTATCTAACGAAGGAATGAAAACAAAAACAGATTCATACCTCTAACAAAAAACACAATAAAAATAAAATCACAACCCCTAATATAGATATAATTAAAGAAACTAATTGTGTTTTTTTGTAATCTTTATGTGAATACATACTGTTAAGAATAGTCTATGATAACCAAAATTCTGTGATCGATATCAAGTGGGGTGTCTAAAATAATTTCACCCATCAAAAGTACACGATGATCTGATCACTATAATATCCTTTTCTGGTGGATTCCCTACCATATTAGGACTATATTTGAACACCAATTACCCACGATAGATAAAAAATATGTGTCCTAGTGAGAGGTAATTTTTTGAGAATGATGACACAGTATGAGAAACTACACCATTCCATGCATAAAAAAACTCAAACCATCCCCAAAGTCACATCCATTGAAAACAAATCCATGAATATCCATGAACTCACCATCTATAAAAAAATATTAAAACCTGTTACTGTATTATGATATAAAAGGAATAATTTATATGATATACACATTAAATATAGATCGCATAAGATCCAAATTCACTAGATATTGGCAAAGGAATGCTCGAGGGAGTGGATAGGGATGCAATTATCATCTAAGAAACAACTAGAATAAATAACTAAAAATAACCACTTTGAACATAGGTAGAAAATTTCTATTGAACATTATTGTATGAAAACATATTATTCTATTCCTATATTCTATGATTTAATATTATGCATTATATTCTAGATGAATTTATCAAGATGAAACACAATGGACTTTTCATACCAGTTTATTAAATGCTTTACACTAGTTTATTCCCTCTCACATTACTGAAACCACCAACACCAGTCATATGAATATACAAGACATCAATGAAATCTATTTTTATATCCAATACAACTTCAACCTAAATAAAATTAGTTACAACATATTCATAAGACTCATGGTTGATAAAATAAACAACATGATGATGTCCTAATTAGGGGCCCATTCCAATGCACTAAGCCTTCTAAGATTTTTATAAATGATGATCTTGGAGATATGAATGCAAGTATATGAAAATACTATCATTCTATAATATTATTGATTCACTATAATAGAGAATATACAAATTACATAATCATTGGATACATACGGTGTAAATGATATACTTCTGGATGAATAAATTTTTCGATCCTTTCCATTAGTGGCCTTTTTATTGTTAATTTTGAATAATGTACATCCATCACTTCCTACAAAGACCATCAAATGTAACACTGGTGAATATGAGATTAAAAGGATCTATAAGATCAAGAAATATAATGATATCATGATTTAATCATAAACATTTTACACATTTTCCCAATTTTGAATATTTTACAAAATGTGTATGATGCGGCCTTAGGTACTTCTAGATTTTTTTATTATTATGAACTTGAAGAGATATAGTATTCGTTATTTTTATAGCAGATAAAATAGTGAAACTTGATGAGAAACAATCATAAAAAGGAATGTGATAGAAAATCCACCCATAGTTCTACTTCATGATTCCCTAGAGAATAATTGGGGAGTAATTTATAAATAGTAAATAGAAAACTAAATCAAAGGATATCATAAATTAAATCTCCAGATCCCAAGTACAAATCAATATCTAATTCATAAAAAACCATTTAAATAACAGTCCAAAAATAAAAACACTAATGTTTATAAAATAGAAAACTCCAAAACATATATAAAAAACTAATAATAACATGTACACATCAATTAATCAAAATTAAATATTTTTATAAAATTTGAGGAAATAAAACAAAGAAATTATAAATTTAAAAATGGCAGTCAATGAAACATCACTCAAATACATATACATGTGCACACATTTATGAGAACATATGTATATGCATAATATTTTACTTACCATATATAAATTTATACATGATGGAATAAATAAATTATAGAAATGGTTAGATAGTAATGGGGACTGATATTAATAATTATTTAAATTAACATAACAAATACAAACATAGAGTTTCAATAAAAAAACATATAAATCCCAAAGTCACATTTCATTCAACATTTCACAATATTATCAAATTCCAAATTATTTTATTAAACTGATGGGATTTTACATTATAATTAAAACAATGATGAGTCAAAAATCATTTCAAATTCAATGTAGACACCCTAAAATCATACTAATCCAATTAATATAACAAATGTAAAAGCAATGTAGTTAAAGAATAAAAATATTAAAAAATTAAATTTTTTTTACTATGAATGGGTTGTCCACATGGTTTTTCAACCATTAACAAACAATGAAATCCTACTAAAAGATATTATAGAAAACCACATAGTCTTAGTATATTTTTTCAGAATATAAATAGTAACTAGGTTCTATATGAATTACAAGAAAATTTGAATAAAAATATTGGAGAATCTAAAATGAGATCAAAAATTCAAAAAACATAAATTATAAAAATATCTAAAACATCTAAGAACACAACTCATATTTGAGTTATTAACATACTAAACCTAACTGGTAACATGAGTCTCATCCTTCATTGGTGGTGATCAGGAATACACTCATAGTTCAACCATGTCTTCTAATAATCCATAAATCGATGAGTAAGAGACCACAAAACAACAAGAACTTCTTATAATAATTTTTTTTACAAACAAACCCGATTGACCTGAAAAATGTCACCCGAGATTACCAGTGACATGGCCCGAGGAGAATTTCCAATCCATCAAAGTTTGAAAAAAATCATAGGAATCATGAATAACTTAATGGATAAATATTTATCATAATAAATAAATTATTAATTATAATTAACATAATAAATAATTTAATCAATAATAGTGGAAAAATGTATTCCACTAGTCATATCTCTATGTGACCTCATGTGTCACAACATTCCCTGAAACCCTATAAGCACATTTAGTGACCCAAATCAATTCTAAACCTGATAAACTAATGATAAACTAGTTTGGAAAACTAATATTCATTGTAGGGATTCTAATATAATAACTACATAATATTCAATAACATTAATGCTAATATTATTTCAGGATTTCAGGAAAATACATATTTCAAATTACCTTTTTCATTTCCTTTAAAAATAAGTACAATATAATAATACTAAAAAACTGTTTAATTTTTTTTATAAACTCTCTTATAAATAATTCTAAAATTTCCATTAAACAATTAAATGAAGAATAATTAGATAACTTAAGATTTTATCTAGGAAATAATAAGAGTGGAATGTATTTTATACAATGGTCATGATGTCGATGATGGTATAATGTAGGAAAAATGGTAATCATTTTGTCCTAGGAAGTAGTCAAGGCTGACTAGGAAAATTGTTAAAAAAACAATATCAAAAAGGACCCCAGGAACTATATACCAAAAATCACCCTTCCCCAATACTTGGATTCTTCCTCTCTAGTTCAAATTAAGGAACCCATAAGCATGTGAGAGATCTATATCACTTCCCCTAGTTATAGAATAACCCTAAACAAGTGAAACATGTTCACCTAGATATCCCACATAACTACATAATGATTGAAATGAATTAAAAATAGTAGTCATTTTATCAAACTACTATTTTGATACCTATCATATGTTTTTCATTTGGAAATTTAACCCACATACTCACATCATAGTTCAATTTTATGTGAAACCCCTTTTTTCCCATTCCATGATACATAAACAATACACATTCCCCCAATCTATGAATTCATCACATATCACACATTAATGAATCACTCATGTTCTATTGATAAGTGGAATACCTTTAGTAGGGATTTTATTTCAAATTTAACACCAAATTTTCAATGTAATATTCATTAATTGAATGAAACATGGTTCATTTGAAAAAACACATTTAGTCCAAATATTCCAACTTACATAACCCCTATTTACACTTATATAAAAATGTAAATTAATATATATTTGACATACTTATTCAATATATACATATTCAAAAAAACCTATAATGGATATTTACAATGATTATATACATATATATATATATATCTATGTGTATAATATAACATTTACTATATTAGAAGACTATAAAACCCATGGAGAATTTTAAGGAAAAAATAATGACGTTATGTCTTTATATAAAACCATCTCTAGAAAAAAAACATCCTTGGATGTTCCCAAATCGAATTGGAAACACCATTTTTAAAAAAATTATCTATGATGCTGGAAACATCAATAAAATATTGTAAAGATTATTTAATTAAGGAATCCCAAGTTTTGATCATAGTGAAAATATGAAAAACAGTAAATAATATAGTTCCAATCATTAATACCTTTTTCCATCATATATGTACACAATATATAAAGAAAACACCCATAAAAACATGATATTAAAATTTTAAATTTTTAGGTTTCTGCATAGGGTAACTAACATCTAAAATCACGAACCCATAAAAAATAGATTTCAATACACCAAAATAAGAACTGTGGAACCCATATGAGATAATAAAGAACTAAGAAACAATAATATCTCAATAAATGTGACCCCAAGTAACCATAGGTGCTCATATCATTCTAGGGGTGGAGTGGAAGAGAAAAAATATAAGATATGGAATGACAAATACTCTAGAGATGATTTATAATGAATAATCACCCGTAAATTAAAATGACACCATGAATCCACCCAGGAAGATAGTCGAATAAGGAGAGAGTGATCATAGGAGTTTCATAGACAAAATGGGATACAAAGGGCAATTTGGGAAAAAATAAAAATAGGAAATGCTTCAATTTAACATTTTATGAAATATGGGAACAATGAATGGTTTGGTCACATGATATAGAAAATAATTCACCAATAATCTATTACCTTCTATTTCCTCTGAATAATACCATATGTTTAGGGTGAATCGTTTTGAAAACCATGTTCATAAAATGTTGTTTTTAGATGGTAACTTTACAGAGGCTCCAATAGAGACTCCTCGTAGTTTTAAAAAACAAAACACCTTAACCATGAAACATACAATAAATTCCTAAATCCCATTAATATTAAATAAAAATAAAATGAAATAAAAGATAAAATAATAAAAATTAATAATTAAATATAATAAAAAATTATATTCTGGAAGGGGGTTGATTTGTGTAGAAATATATGAAACAAATTGTATTATTTAATGGTTTTTGTATATTTAAATTTTACGGTGTTATAAAAAACACCACTAGAAAAAATAGACCAATCAACTTGTTAATAGTGGTGGAAATTCTTACAGAGTATGTATGGAATAATGATAATATGATTTCATATATAAAAAAGAAATATGTTATTAATAAATAAAATAAGGAAAGGTAAATATCAAATTGATAAATATGAATTATCTAAAAATAATAACATGCCCTCCAATGATAGTAACTTGTATTCTAAATGGATTATCTCATGCCTTATAATAATTTAAATATAAACCAGTCTGTATATAGACACAATGATACAATTATTACGATGATACATAATTCTATAAACACAAAACCATGGTAGTGACCTTTGATGATATAAGAAACAAATAATAATACTAATAAATAATAAAAATCAAAAAATTAATATTTTATCCAAGTATGTGGAAACATCCTAAGATGTTCGTGATAGTGTTATCAATCAAAACATTAAACCCATATCAATAATCAAATTCAAGTACTATAAAATGAATTATTCATGATTGGATATTAAAAAATGATGATATTAGAAATAGATCACGAATAAAAAACAAGTGGAAGATGTTATTTTTGTATGATTTCCCATCACAGAAAAAGAAATTTGGAAAATATAAAAATTAAAAATAGATTTCAACCTATTGAATTTATATGACCATTTGTGATAGATTAGTTAATTATTCATATATAATTATTTTTTGAGGGATAAAAATCTTGTTTCGAAAATTTAATAAAAAATAATTTTTATTTTATAATATTTTTACCTTCACATAATTCAGAAACCCTAATATATAAATTTATAGAAATCTGAATTAATAAAAAATATTATAAACAATATAATAATAAATGTGATAAATATATATATTAATCACTACATAGGTGGAGGGTCATCTGGAGGAGGTAGAGGATGGACATCCATCCCTATTCCTTGAACTGGTCATCGCATGAAATCCATTAACTTCTAAAATTGTTACTCTTACCATCAACATTTTTGATGGTGTTGGTATTGCTGGTGGTGTTAAAGGAGATCTTCATGATACCTACATAGGGTCTCTATAACCTCATTCTAATGTCACATGTTCCCCTCGTACATTTTATCCAGTGATGAAGACTCATCATGAGATCGCCTCAATCTATATAACGACTACACAACAATACAATAATAAAATCCAGGATTCATTGGAGAGATAATACCAGTAATTCATCAGTTATTGATATCATACGAAGTAGCTTGAATCTATTCTACATCATCAAATACTTGAGCAATTGTGGCCTGACGTTTAGTCTCGGTCTAACTCTCATAATGTTTTTGAGAATTCACATATTTCAGAAACTTTTTCAACTGTAATTTTAAATTAAAATATTTAATTTTATATTTTTAAAAAATATTAAAACCCAGCTTATATAAACTGAAAAAAAATATTCGACAATTGACAACTATAATCTATCTACTGATAAGATAAATATACACCATATTATTATCATTTAGCCCTATTATATTGGGATGCTCAATATCCTAAATGTATAAAAAATCATTATTTTATA
Source organism: Viscum album (assembly GCA_963277665.1). Taxonomy (NCBI): domain Eukaryota; kingdom Viridiplantae; phylum Streptophyta; class Magnoliopsida; order Santalales; family Viscaceae; genus Viscum; species Viscum album. Next base: position 523,741,302 of record OY728141.1, read on the forward strand.
TTTAAATTATATTTAAATTATTTGATATAATTACATACCCTAAGTCGTTGATGATTAATAATTGTACAACACTCAGCTAGCATGACCTCCGTCTCTCTACATTCTTTCAACATATGGAATATACTATCTGAGAACTATATATCATCCTTTATGAGAAAATTCAATTCTAAACCTCCATTGATATGTAATCTTGTTGATTATTGTAGCAAGATAAATTAAAAAATTGTCTCTATCTTTCATTGTTTCTATCTTAATCATATTGTGCATTCACATTCTCCAAAATTCATACATACATATATCCCATTCTATAGAGATATAGGAAATCCTTCTATCATCGATAGGATATAATAAACCATATAAATTATTAAATATATCATGTTAATATTAAAATAAATTTCAAAATAACAATTATTTATTTATGTATTATCCAATGACATGGCATTAATTTCTATATTGAAATCAGAATCATTTCCCACTTCATATATGCTCTATAAAAATAATTTTCTCGAATATCACTCAGTAAAAAAACAATTATACATGAAATATGTGCTGAAAGATTAACATTAATCAAAGAATTATAATTTTAATTAATTAATGTAAATTAATGACATATAATAAATATTAATTAAAATATGAAATAAAAAAATTCTCTTGTGTGGATCGAAATCAAGATGTGGATGTTTCTCATAAATATAGTTTGGATTCATCAATATCACAAGACAATGTCCCATATTAGTTAACGATGAACAAACAACATCATGAGGGTTGGATGATAAATCATCAGACTCTTCACAAGAGATCATATCCTCCTCAAGGCTACAAAACATATCATCTAAATCAATTTAGGCCATTTGAAAAACAAAAATTATGTCGTCATAAATTAATTGAAAAAAAATATTATATATATTAATATTATTCATCACTATTGGAAATTCAGATATTTGTGAATGGGGCCCATCACAAATTGCTTGTTGTAGAAAACTGAGTTGCAACTAGTATTTTTTGTGAGGAACCATTGCAAAAAATACTACTTTCGACGGGAAGCGGGCCCGTCGCAATAAGATCGCTGATTAATTACATTATATATACAAAAAACATTAGCGACGGGACATCAACCTGTCTCAAATAGCTTATATGTTATAAATCTTTTACGACGAGCCCGTTGCAACAAATTTATTATGAAGGTAAAGAAACTTGTCCGATAATATTTTAATATATATATATATTATTTAATTTTTATGGGCCCCCCGTCGCAAAAGGCTCATTCACAAATACATAACAAAATAAACATTAATATTAATATTATTAAAAAAACTAAAAAAATTAAAAAAAATTAAAATTCTCAATATTTTCATGTAATTAATATGATAAAAATGAAATTAGGAATAATTAAGAAAATAATATTGATATTATAAAAATATTCAACAAATATTACAAATATTAAAATCCTCAATATTCATAAAAAATATATAATATTCATAAAATATTATTATTAATTATATTATTATTATTATAAGTAAAATAAAAAAATATTAAAAAATATAATACTAATAATAAATAATAAAATATTTAGTTATTAAAATATAAAAACTATGTAATATCCACCCCAATATAAAAGAAAAAAATTATAAATAGTTCATATTACAACAAACATTCAATTCAAATGTTTTTAACGGAATAAATAAATTGCTAGGGGTAGTCTTCAGGAGGAGATGGAAGAGAGGGAGGAGATAGTGGAGAAACTCAATCCATAAACTACGAGTCTGACGTTGCATGTACTCCATTAATCCTATTTTTGCTGCTTCCATCGACACATGCCCTCCTAGTGCTGCTGGTGATGCTGCTACTGTCATCGACGCATGTCCTCCTCATCTTGCTGCTGTGTTGCCGCGGCCATTAACACATGTCCTCATTGTGCTGAAAATGTTGTTGATGTTGTTGCTAACACGTCACTTCCTACAGCTTCTACAAACTCTCTATAAGCTTAGTTTGAGTACACAACTGCACCTGATACTGTGAGCAAGAAGATGATGCCTCTCCACGACCTCCCCTCAAACTGGACGATGACATCACAACAGTACCATAATAAGTCCCAGGAGTCGAATGAGGGTTGATACCAACTACTCGGCCCTTCTTGAATTCTTGGTATGAACTCATTATCATCCTAATTATTACTAATTATTACTAATTATTGGTTTTTATCACTATTTATTACCATTTTTTACTGTTTATTACTATTTATTTCTATTTATTTCTATTTATTACTATTTCTTACTATTGATTACTATTAATTACTATTTATTACTAAATAATTCTAATTATTAATAATTATTACAAATTATTACAAATTATTAATAATTATTCCTAATTATTACTAATTATTCAAAATTATTGCTAATTATTACTAATTATTCATAATTATTACTATTAATTACTAATTATTACTATTTATTGCTAATTATTTCTATTTATTAGAATTTATTAGTGTTTATTAATATTTTTATTAGTATTTGTTAGTATTTATTGCTAATTTTTTGAAATTATTAATATTTATTACAAATTATTTCTAATATTTATTACAAATTATTATTATTTTTTAAATACTATTTATTACGATTTATTACTATTTATTAATAATTATTAATAATTATTAAAACATATTACTACTTATTACTACTTATCACTAGTTATTACTAATTATTACTATTTATTACTAGTTATTACTAATTATTATAATTTATTAAAATTATTACTAATTATTATTATGTATTAAAATTTATTAATATTTATTACTATTTATTACTAATTGTTACTATTTATTACTAATTATTATTATTTTTTCTAATTATTGCTATTTATTTGTATTTATTACTAAATATTACTAATTATAACTATTTATTAATAATTCTTACTAATTCTTACTAATTATAACTAATTATAACTAATTCGTACTAATTATTACTAATTATTACTAATTATTAATAATTATTAATATTTATTAATAATAATTATTAATTATTACAAATTATTACAAATTATTACAAATTATTACTAATTATTACTTATTAATACTAATTATTAATAATTATTACTTATTATTACTATTTATTACTATTTATTAATAATTATTACTAATTATTACTTTTTATTACTATTTATTACAATTTATTAGTATTTATTACTATTTATGAGTATATATTATTCTTCATTAATATTTATTAGCATTTTATACTATTTAAAAGTATTTATTAGTATTTATTAGTACTTATTAGTATTTATTTCTATTTATTATAATTTATTTCAATTTATTACTATTTATTAATAATTATTATAATTTATTTCTATTTATTACTATTTTTTATTAGTATATATTACAATTTATTACAATATATTAGTATTAATTACTATTTATTAGTATTTATAACTATTTATTATTAATTATTACAAATTATTAATATTTCTTACTAGTTATTACTATTTTTTATAATTATTACTATTTATTAGTATTTATTAAAACTTATTAGTATTTGTTATTAATTATTAGTATTTATTATGATTTATTAGTATTTATTAACTATTATTAGAATTTATTACTAATTATTAGAACTTATTTCTAATTATTAGTATTTATTACTAATTAGTAGTATTTTTAACTATTTATTAGTATTTATTACTATTTACTAATATATATTACTATTTATTAGTATTTATTACAAATTATTACTAATTAATACTATTTATAACTAATTACAAATATTTATTAATATTTTTTCCTAATTATTACTAATTAGTGTTATTTACTATTTATTATTCCAAATACAACTACTAATTACTAAGTACCGCAAATTATTTATATATAATACTAATTATCGTTAATAATTATTAATTATTACTAATTACCAGAATTTATACTAAGAATTAAATTTATTATTATAAATAAATACTAATGACAAAACAATTTAAATCATACTTAATTACAACTAATCTACAAAAATTAAAATTATTATAAAGAAATAAAATAAATAAAAAATTAAATGAAACATAAATAATTTTAAACTTCATCTCTTATAATTTTAGGCGGCTACATAACGTCTAAGTAAAAATACGTAACTCTCAAAAAATTTCACTCTAAAATTAGAATTTACAGAAGCACAGGAACAAGAAATTCCGGCAGAGAGATGAAAAACAGAGGGGGTATATAGGATAGATTAGTTGCGATGGGACTATTAGCGATAGGATTCTCATCGCCAATAATACTTTTTGCAACGGGACAACATCCTTTTGCAAATAGGTTTTCACTGCCACTAGTTATTTGTGACGAGACCCTTCACAAATACCCTTCAGGGGTGGAACTAGTTGGGACAGGGGATAACAAGTCAACAGTGTGCCTTTTCCTATGGCAAATAACCTCTTCGACAGACTATTTGCGTCGGAATTTTTTTCCCTCACAAATATCCCGTCACAAATAATGGGTTATCCCATATGTGCAAGACTATAACTAGTATATAACTACGAAAGTCATCACATTCTTCATTATATTTTTACGCAACAGTATAAATAATGTTATTTTCCTCATCAAAATCATCAATTTTCATTTGATATTCAGCTTCATTGTCAATTCAATTTTCAGATACATGTGTTTCATTATCGATGTCATCATCACCATCGATCCATATATGTTGGGAGAAATCAACAAATATCATTGATTGTTCGTGAAAAATATGTATCTAGATATATGAATTGAAACATATCAAATCTGTAAACGTCAATACAACCAAATTTACATTGAAAAACAGATTTCCATGTGATTTTAGGTTTAATATTCTAGAAATATCAATTAACACTCTTAAAAAGCACCATAATTTTAATAATAATATATTTTGGGCTTTATCAGCCAATATAAATGAATCATTTAATAAGAGTTGTTTTAAATATTTAATTCAAATGATTCAATAGAACTGGTGAACATTAAAGCCTCTATCAGAGTAAGAATAATATCATTTAAACCTTGTTACATAATTTTATCCCTGATAAATATTGGTCAATTATTTATTCTATCAATCCATAAATGTCAACGTCACTTTCTATATATTGCAATCCTCCCATGAATACACTATAATTCAATGTATTATTGATTAATGTTATGAATATATATGAAATCATAAACCATTAACCTCAAATTCATTTAAAAATTATCCATTTTGGATGTTAGGTTTCTCAAGACCCATAATCAATTTTCAATTTTATTTTTTATTTGGGGTTACCTAGAAATTCTAGAAACAATTATTAAAATAATAACTAATAAACATATTTCATTTTTTATAACATAAAAAATTACATTATAAGTATAATAAACCGGTAATAAAAATTATGATGTTAATCTCCCTCAAGAGAAAATGGTGTAATTTTTGTAAACGATTTCCTTATATGATCATCATACAATATAAATATAAAATGAAATTTTCTTACTTTTAGAAAATATTTAAATAATAAGTGAATGTGTAAATCACTATATAAATTATTTCATTGTTCATAGTTGAGAAGAACATAAGAATTATTCCTACAATTTAAATCATTTATAATCGATCATTCATGAATTACCCCAATGAGATGGTTAGAATTAATAAAAACATATTTTTGATCATTCATTTTATCCCTAACATTTCAATCATAATCATTCATTATTTTTTGTTTTAAAGAATATTTAGTTTTACATTTTAAGGGATGAAAAATTATTTTCATCTTGGGAGTACATTTCTCTAATTGACCCTTAAAATTATTCATTATTAAGTACCATATTCAACAATTTATGCATGTTTATCTCATATCGGTATATCCATCGAAAATATAATGATAGTTGACATTTTTTTAAGGTGGAATATGAAATATCAAATTTTTTATTGAATCATGGAATGTTTGCCGACTTTTTCCCATTTTAGTTAGAATAAAACAACATATTCTTTTATTATATTCATTGCATCAAATTATTCTATTACCACCAAAATGTCTTTGAAGGAATATGATATTTCAATTAGTGCATACCAAATCAAATAATTCAAAAAACCTATAAAAGAAATTTTATATAATTAATTACATTTAAATCAATAAAATACTGAATTCTTAATCCTATAATATGACCAATTATTATACAACTACCCGAATTAAAAACATAACCATTAGTAAATTTCAAACTATAAATTCACTGAAAAAATACAAAAATATTATATTTTGAATAGATATATAATTCCCTTTTGGATTCATTAAAATCATTGATCAATCATTTTTAAACTACTCAAGTTCATATCTCCCACACAATTGGAGAAGATATAATAATTTCATTTCATTATATTGTTTCTCACCATGTTTTCCCAAGAATATGTAAATTTTTTATCTAAATGGTTAATCTAAATTTGTTTTAAATCCAACATGTGATGGATCCAAAACCGATGACCAGTATAGAATATCTAAAAAATACACCATTTAATACAATTGTGTATGATCGCAAATTGATATATTTTTTTGGTGTTCAGTTTTCCCATAGGAAATGGTAGTTAATAAGGATACAATAATTTTAAATCAATTACATAAATCATTTCTAGAGGTCCATTTAATTTTTTTTTTCTTTTGAAAATGAGTTTTCCCTTTTCAATGGCATATCAATAGGAATTAATATTCAATGAAAATAAAAAAAACATGGTTTTTGATCGATTAATAAAAATATAAAATATATTTTCATTCATATATTATATATATGACTTTGGAACTTCTTTACTCTATTTAGATAACATTTCATAAACAGGTAAGTCACAAATTGTTCTTATTAATGCATCATTAGATTAGAAAATATTATTTAACATCATCATATTTACAAATACCATTACTAAACAATCAAATTAACTCATATATCCATGGAATCAAATAAGTGTCAATATTAATTTACGGATTTCCAAGAATTAATAATTCAAAAACGATATATGGTAAATTCATCATCATCCAAGTTTGAATGATTTTAATAGTAATAAAAATTAGAAAAAATAATATTGAATACCATAAGAACCAAATGGACAAACCCATCAGTAGAATGGCCTATTCACACATTATAAGAATCTAAAGAGGAAGACAGATTCACCTAGTGAAAATGATTCTATAAAACACCATCACATGGTAGATTTATTATATCGTTGGTATAAATATTTCATTTTTTCCATGAAATATATATAACCATGTCATGAGGCATAAATAAATGTTGCAATATAGGTGTATGTTGGAAATATCTAAATAAGTTAACTGGAACCAATAAATACATACATCATTTAGAATCATTGTAAATTTATTTTCAACCTGTCTGAAAAATAACAAATGATATATTTTCAACATATTATAGGATGCATTCATTTTAAAATTCATGAATCTTTTGACAGCAATCACCCAAATTATAGACAATCCTATTAGTATCATAGATATCTATCGGAAAAAAACTTCTATAAGGTAACATTGATTTACCAACTATGAATATCTAAAAAAAATAAATATGCTACCTTATGTTATCCTTTTGAATTTCCATAATATTTTCAACCTATTCATGTTCCTGTATACACAAAAATGGTATAAGGAAACATTACAATTCATGTACCAACCCAGGTCGACCCTGCACCAGTCACCCAATAAATCCATGGAAAGGCCTGAGAGGCATTCATGATCCTCTAGGGCTCTCGACATGTAAAAATGGAATTAATAGAGACAATATGAATGGTTTATCCTAATAATATAAAAAAAATCTAAACCAATCATATATAAACCATGCTAAATAAAGAATTTTATCTATACATCATTTACATTACAATAAATGATAAAGTTGACTATACTAGGAAACCCAAATGGATTCGGACCCCCAAGAAATCTCCATGTGACCCTCAGGGTAACCCTCTAATCCCTAACCAACCGTTATCCAAGGCGATCGATCTGAAGTTGGAGATTGGAGTAGAAACAATAAACATCAAAGGATTAAAAATGTGATAATTAAAACACAGTAGGTAGTATTGAATAATTCTATTCCAATGAACATATTTTATATAATGAAACATTGAATAACATGTTTGAAATATAATTTACAATCATAGTTGTTTTCATACTATTCATTTTAATGTAGAAAATCATATTCTATTTCCCAAATGATTTTAAACAAGGTTCAATGGAATAATGGAAAAAGGGATAACCAATAAATGTTTTTTTCATAAAGGTAACAAGAAGAGAAATTTGCTCATTCATTCAAATCATTATTCTTCGAAATATTTTTAAATAACGACTTGAACTCACCATTTCACAGGAAAAAAATACAATAAAAAATGATCCTATATAACGAGGGATATGGCATTATCAATACTAGAATCATAGGAACACGGGTGGACTAATGATCCTAGAGGAGGACCATAAAATTATAATTCATGAGTCCCCCTTCCTAGTAGAATACAACAAAAAATAAATTCAAAACACCATGATTCCCAGCCACCATAAACAAAGATAGACTTATGGGCCCAATCCCTTAGCAATAAACTCATGTATTTAGATCTTATGGGCCACTGGTCCGTGCGTGAACAACTACTGTAGAAAATATTCACACAATTCCTCTTTGATTAGATAGTTTTCCTTGTTATGATCAAAAATTATCATTCAACACATTCGAAGAAACTATATATATATATATATACCACCGTACACATAACAAAAATAAGAGTGACCCCATTAACCTCAATGATTATTCCTTACCTTAAAAAATTTATTACATAAGGGATGTACCATACCAAAACACATTAATATCGTGATAATCTAATAAGAAATGATTCACTCCAGATTGGTCTTTCACAATTGAAACATTTTAATAAAAAATTCAAAATGTTTCACATTAAATTTTCACACATTAAATCATATATAATAAATTAATCGCAAGAAATTTTTAATACCAAACAATTTTAATGATCAACCATGTAAACAAAATCCACCATTTGAATACAAAATTATCATTTAGAAAACCTTATGTTTCTATTTAATAATCACAAAACCATTTATAAAATCCCACTTGAAAATTCAACAATAATTCAGCGTACAAAACTCAGTAAATCAACAGCACCCAATCAATGTGATTATGAAAAAAATTATATCACAAGGAACTATCATTTTAAGCATGAAACATCACTAATAAATAATTAATATAGGTGTAAAAATCATGAAATCAATGAAACAAAAAAATTAATGTAGAGGTGAAAAGGAATACTACCATAAATGTTGAATAAAATTCAGAATCCGGTGTGAAAACTCAATCGCATAAAAAATACACACAAGGGAGACAAGATCCAATATAAAAGATGAAGATCAAACCCAAAATTTTTGGTTTTTACCCAAAAATCAGAACCCTATATGAGGGAGAGAGGGAACCCCATGAAACCGAATCAAACCCCTAGAAATAAGGGAGAGACCAAAGGATGGATGCCATACAAGATGATACAATGGATAAATAACAACAAAATTTCCCAACAAATAGAGGTTTGGATGATCCAGGGGAAAGGGTGGAGGTTCCTAGGAAAGACATACTTTAATGGGGATGGTAAGGGTGTAATTGGGTATAAAAATCTTTGAGGGAGGAATGTTATAAAAAATGGTAATGCCACACTAATTTTCCTTGAAGACTCTGAAACCATGCGAATAATATTTGAATGATTCCATTGATAAATAGATTTAACACACGACCTACTTACATGGTAGAAGAACAATGTTCTAGTAGTGTGGTAGCTACTGTCTCACCAATGAGATTCGGCACAATTACATGTTATAGGTCGCAAAGTTACTACCAAACATGCAATAACCATGAACTAGGGCCTTCCCATCCAAAAAATTCATTTTCACCAAAACTCCAGTTGGAAATCTATGAATAATTCTTGGAAAATAATATATGGGAATGAAATCCATAAAATTATGACCTCTCAAACATGGTTCCCTGGAAATGAGCCGGATTCAAAACCTGAAAAATAAGTAAACATGAATATCAAAACCCTGGTGTGGCAATTTTCCCCACCAAGACACATTTTACCCCTGAAATCCATCCAAATTCTTAAACCAAACTCTAAAACACCACTCTATTATAACACCAGGGGTTCATCAAAAATAACAAGTGAAGAGATTAAAAAAACACTACAAACTTGACATGTCTAGCAAAATTAACATGAGAGTCTGACATGGAACCCACACTAAGTGATACACACAACAAAAATCAACACATCTCATGTAGATCATTTGAAAAAGACATATTACTTCCACGATGCTAGAATCCTCTTCAGGACAAGATCTCCTCAAACACTATAATGCATAACTCAAACCATTCACCCAAACACTGAACATGTTCCAACAACATCTGACGAATACATCAATAACCATACATAAACTATACCACCAGAACACTCTTATTTAAACATCTCTGAACTACACCAAAAATCATTAGACAGACGCAAAAAAAACCCAGAGATATTGACATTGGATACCCAATCAGAAAACATATTCTTTGAAACAAACCTTCACTCGAGGTAAACTAGACTGCCAATACGGGGGTAGGCCCTAACAGAATATTCTCCATAAGAGCTATAAAGATAAAAGAAACTATAGAACCATCCAAAAAGAACATAAATTCCCCACTACAAGGGGATATGAGGGAATATCTCAACTAATAGACCAAGAAACCCACAACACACAAAACACAAAAAATTCACATCTATGGATGGGCACTTGGAAACAAACACTCACGGTAATATAAACTCTGAGATTTTATGAAACGAAACAATATGCCACCCCATAACCAAGGTAATACATGTACAACTAAATGGGTCACAATGTGGGAATGAGGCTTCCACGTTATTTTCCACTAAACATAACCATTAAAACCAGAATAGCTATACTGGAGGATTGTAATTCCTCCACCATACTCACTAATGATATAGACTAAAACCTAACCTTTCACAAGCCTAGGGTTTCATGAATATTCTCCAGGTCCACTATATGACCTATAGGTTGAGATTCGTTGGTTGAAGCATCAAAACCAAATTGTGAGGATTTAAACACCATAGAATGAAACTTACCATTCTTCTACCATAAGAAACCACACCACATTGTAGGTCAAACCAATAGACCCCAACACACAATAAGAATCAATCATCCTCAACATGTAACTTTACCGTAACAGGTACATAGTAGAATTACATGAATCATATTTTTCATGTAGAATAGGGAACAATGGTAGAAACGATTCAAGGGTAATCAATGTCATCCAAAAATCAAGACGAACAGATTTCTTGAGGTAATGATACACTTTTTTTCAAAATAGAAGTCTCAAAGAAGATCTACATAATCCAAGTTTATATTAAAAATACAACACAAAATAGATTGAAACCACTAAAAATGACCCCTAAAACCAACATAAAACATTATATAGAGAAGGATCTTAAAAGAGTTATCAATCATTAACCACAAAACTTCTTTAAAATAAAACACCATTAGAATTAAAACATTATTTTTGGGTTACAAACTCTCTGGTGACATCAATTGGAGTCTCACACACAAATATCCTTGTTCTATACCATGTATCCATTCACTTTTTCATGAATTCACATGCTTGTGGTCACCCACTAAAACAAAAAAAATGTTAAAATTTTCCCACCATTCAAAATAATGAATTCAGCCGACTTCACCATGTAAAAACTCGCAAAGCCTATTTTTGAAAACCACTGACCACAAAAATTCAAAACTCAATCCAATACATTCTAAACCATTTAAAAAAATAATTCTAACCATTCAATTGGAATCCCATTTCCTTACATCAAACATTCTTTATAAAATTTTTTACACAATTTATTGATTTACTAAAACTCAAAAAATATCACTAACCACCCAACAAGAACCAGTTTTGGAATCCATAATCTGATTCATAGAAAATTTATTCTAATTTGAAACTGATTCAAAAAAATACTTTTACATTTGAAAACATTTTTCAGAAGTTAATAACAAATCAATAAACAATATTATTTTACCCCAAAAATTAAATTATCATGAACCCCCTTTTCTACACATTTCTAAATTTATATTATGAAAATCCATTTTCCACTTTCCAAAAAATGTCCATTACCATTATAAATTAGGCTTCTCACAATTCCAAAATAGTACTTCTCATAATGATTTCCTGAGTTAAGAAAGATTCAAAATGGTTCCCCATGGGAAATTAGAGTCGATGGGTGACTCGACCATGTTGTTGGTACCTATATTCCAATCACATAATCGTCACAATGAGTTACTTAAGACTATTTCCCTAGATCTACATGAATATCCAGGCCCTGAGTGATCACGAAGGCCAATTTTCTCGCTCTCTTTTCATTCCCCAATAAGGAAACCCACATGAACTAATGGACACCAACACAACTAGGACACCCCTTGGTAACCTGATGTTTATAATGAACAAGGGTTTGTGATGTCCTTCACATTCCAATACATTGAGCCCAATAATTATACCCCATCTACCATAAAATCCCCAAATAATGATGGTCTCTCCAAAAAATAAGGGTTCTTAAAATTTCCATCTTCCTCTGATTCGATTTTTCTAAGAACCACCCATGATTACCCGGAACATGTCACCCAATCCGATTGGTGGTATAACCCGAGAGGTGATACCATTCCTACTGAGATGGAGACAAGCATCATGGTCACTAATATATATAATGGTAATGGTTTCTCCCATCAAAATTAATAAAATATTCAAATCAAATCAAAGATAAAACAACTTAAATAAAGAATTAAATATTAACATCATTTAAATTGTAATAAAAGATAAAACAGACTATACATGGAAATTCAAGGGGAACCCGACACCCAAGACAAATCCATGATACCAGAAGGTTACCCTAAAATCATTTACCATCCATTTCCCATGGGGATCGAAATAAATCTGTATCTTATACAAGAGACAACAAACAATAAAAGACTATTGGTGTCAGTATTTATACATAGCAGGTATGTCTAAATAATTCTATTCCCATGTCACACCCTTATGATAATTAATCATATAATAATAGGTTTGAAAAACAATATAACAATATAGGGTTCTTCTGAAATACGGTTTTAACACAATCACAATCCAATTTCCACAATAATTATTACAATGATCAAGAATAGAAAGGAAAATGGGAAAACAATTAACTATTTCTCCATAATGTTTAAAGGAAGATAAAAGTGAATCTTCTTTCAAAACATTTTTCAGATAAATCATTTTAGATAAATCCATGCTCTATCCTTTTGAAAATAAAACACCAAAATGAAATATGAGTAATGTGATAATATAAAATGAGGAAATAACACTAATTATAAAATTATTATAGGAACACTAGAGGACCTGATAACTCAAAGGAGATCATAAACACACTAATTAGTGAGACCTCATCTCGAGTAGCAATCCAAACATGATGAAATAAAATGCCTAAATTCCTGACTAAACTAACAATGGGAAAACTTAGGTGCCCAGTCACCTAGCAATAAACCCATGTATCTGCCTTCTATATGCCACTGGTCAGTGTGTCATCTTCTAGTTTAATAAATGTTCACATAATTACCCTTTAATAGTCTAGGATCCCATGATATGTTCAAAAATTTGTGTTCAACACATTCCAAACAACAAGATATATATATATATATATATATATTCCACCATACACATCACACAAAATAGCACCCCACCCAACTCAAAGAGTATTCCTCTCCTTAATATGATTATTATATATAGTAGGTCCATTATTGAGGACACTCCCATATCATAATAAATACAAAATGAGTGACTCACTCTCAAAGCGGTTTTCCCAAATGAATCCATTTTAAAAAAAAATTCAAATGTGCCTCATAACATTTTCACACACCAAATATTTTATAATGAAATACTAACCCTCCATTTTCAATACCAATCCATCTCAAAAATAAATCGTTGTAAGAACAAAACACATTTGAATATCAAACAAACATCTATAAAAGAAACCCATTTTATAAAAATGTCACAAACCATTTAGATAATCCAATCAGATAATTTAACAAGAATTCAGTTTTTAATACCCTCCAAATCCACATAACACGTTTAAAGATATTAATCAAAGAAATTTATATCACAAGGGAAAATATTTTTAATAAAAAAACATCATTATTTAATAAATAATAGATGTGAATAAAACAATAAATCAATGATATCATAGCTGTAACGAATAGGTGAAAATGTATCCTACATCAAATGTGAACAAACATTCAGAATCTAGTGAGAAAATTCAATCAAACTTCGACCAAACCCATGTGAGATGAGATCTAACATAAAAAATCCATATCCAACCCCAATATTTTTGTTTTAACCATTCAATCAGAACCATTGCTGAGGGGGAGAGGTAACCCTAGGAATTAATAGGAAATACATAAAAATAAGGGATAAACCAATGGAGAAAGGGATTACCTGAGGATCTGTAAGATAAATCATACCAAAACACTCAAAAAATGGATGTCCAGAGGATCCAAGGTAAAGGGAGGAGGTTCCTATAGAGGACGTACCCGAATGTAGGTGGATAGGGTGTGTTTGGGAATAAAAACGGGGAGAGAGGAATGTTTAAAAAACTAGACATGCCACATAGTTAGTCCGCATGATCTGTCAGACCATTTGGATGTAGTGAAACTAATAAATCTGGTAAATAGATAGACTAAAAAACCTAACCCTATTGTATGACTTTATATGATGTAGTCGTGTGGTTTCAACTATATCACCCAAGAGATTCTCATGATTATCAAGGCTGAGGTGAACAGTTACTACTAACTGTAACCTAATCGTGCACCCAGGAATTCCCACCCCAAAACACATATTTCCACCAAAATTTAATGGGGAACCCAATGAATAAATATATTCAAATAAAGAATCGAAGGAACAACATTAAAATTCAAAACTGTTACACCTGGTTCCTGAGAAAATAAAGAGAGAACAAACCCAAACCGAAAACCAAAGATGAATTTTGAAACCTGGGTGTTATATTGGAAGACATAAAAAACTAATTAAATTGAGATGGTTAGAACACATGAGATGAATCTTCAATCAATATTTTAGTTAGTTGAAAAGATTGAATAGTAACAACAAGTAATAATTTTTTCAAAAAATGATAGATCTAGAAAAAGAATATATTTGTATCCCCTATAACAATGAATTACATGCAGATTAGAAAAATAAAATTTCTAAAATTGGAAACCCAATATATGACCCCTAGAGTTATCAAAAGGTTCAAATATACTCAAATAACATTACATACAGGGGAAAATTATTGCACACTCTAAAAGAAATTTCATGTTTTTGTGATGAAAATTATAATGAAACCATCAACACACATAATATATAATGTATTTATACCAAAATTATTTTTATTCCTATATTGATTTATCCAATAATGATATTATTATTAAATTTGGTTTCCACATCCTAATTATATGTTTTTAAAATAAAAAAATAAAAATAAATAATCTGATGAAAGGATGAGGCGAATAAAAAAATTCAGAAAAATAAAAAAAAATATATGTGAAAACACAACCAAAAAATGATTATTAGAGGTATATACAAGTTCATATTATAAATTAATAAATTGAAAATAAATAATAATTAAGAAAATATTAAATAAACCTTTTTGGAAAATATCCCCATTTTATACTAATTAAATCATTTTTTTTCAAATTAACATTTGTTACAAATAACTAAAGGGGATGAGGAGAGAAATATAAAGAAGAGGGGATGAATGTTACAAAAGGGTGAAATAATTCCATCTCCATTGGGTTAATAATGATTAAGGGAGAGGTAGTTATGTGTAATCTTATGAGTAATGTAAGAGGTAGATGATTTTTGAGATAATAATGAAGCCCATATGTGTTTTTTCTTATTCATGTTTTATCCCCCGATATTAGAAATATATTCCTTTAAAATTATGATATTGTGGATGTGAGATAATTGATTAAATATTATTTTATCAAAATGAGACATTGAACCATATATGGGGTAATAAATCATATAACTTCATTGTTGTCTCACAAATTTTCACTATATTTCATTACTCACAGGTTTTCACATGATGAACTGTAAGGACTCGACCTTTAACATTACATAATAGTGAATTAAGATAATAATTCACATTGAAGATCTTTTCTGGTTTATATTTTCTGAGAAATATGCCATAACATATGCATAACAATTTGAATATTATATGTAGACCCTTTTACTCAGTATCCATTTTATTTAGAAAATAAAAACACATAAAAGAGAACAAACATTTTTACTTCCATGTTTTAATCATCATGAATTTACCATGATCTCATCCTTGACCTTATTCCACTTTATGTCCTAAGATAAACATTTCAAAAACATGGGATGAGTATAAAAAGACCAGTAAGGGATAGAAAAAAGAATAAAAACTCATTGTTTTTTAAAACTACAAGTAAACCATGAATACATAATCATAAGTAATAATTTTCACCTTTATGAAGTAGTACATACTTTTCACTAAATAAAAGCATACGATTTACCCTTTTGTAGAAACATATTACCATAAAACCCATATAAAGCACACATATCATATAAAGCTAACATGGTATAAAAACATACTAAAATAGAATTACAATACGGTCGACTTCCAAACATATCACTAAATGGAATTGTCATACTGTCGAATTTCATACCCAAATTAATAGGAGGTTATACCATAACCATAAATTATTTGGTTTATCATGTAACCACCCTTCAAATTTCCAAGTACCATTATAAAATCATAACACATAAAATATATCAAATATAATCATTCCACCAATAACAGTTCATTTGCAATCAAACGAAATCATTTCATGATATTGAAATAACAAGTCCATTTCAAAAACCATTGCAATAACAAACAACCCAAAAATATAACACGGGGTTTCATTTTCATTTCAAAAATACATTAATGCTTATTAAGGACTCCAATTAACGATTACCGTGGCGGAGAGGTCATTGTCACTACAAACGTTAAAAAAAATACTTTTGTCATTTGGTTAAATTCTTTATAGAAAAAATATTTTTTTTATAATGAAATTAAAAGTCATAGGTTTTTATTATACAGCCTATAAAATATGGAGGTGTAAATTATCAAAACATGCCTCAATTAAAGAAGATTGAGATAATGTCCCTTACCTTGTGTCCAACTTGACATATTCGTTATTTAATTTCATGAATAATAATCCTATGATAATTTATACTAGCTAATATAATTTTTCATTTCTATTAATCGTTTTATGTCACTTATTACCTAAATGTTACAATTATTGAATTTTTTAGTTGATGTTGGAAATTTTGTTGATGTTCGCAATGTTAGTGAAAAAATGAACTGGTTATAATTAAAAAATTTCAATGTGGTCTAAATTCCATTATCTCAAGAATGATATTAACAATGTAGATATCATATATACCAAATATATAAATTATATATGTATTAATAATGGTTCATATCTTGTAGATATATGAAAATGTAATGCATCGTTCATGGACACAGAAGCTCGTAGGAATGAAAGAATGCTATATTCATTTCATTTTTTTCATTTTTAATGGAATGAAAAACAAATGACACGAAGTTATATTATTATTCATAAATAATTTTATATTTTATATAAAATACCTAATTTCATTAACATTATAATTTTTATGTTCCATGTATTGTATGAACGATTCATATCACATTGAGGGGGTGGTAGTCCCCACATCCACAAATGATATTGTCATATATATACAACATGAAAAGTATAAATGTATTTTCTAAAAGTTAATTAAAATATAAAGAGGTTTAAAATATTATATATATCATATATAATTAAACTTTCATCATTATGTAAAAAAGTGGTGGTAGGAGAATATTGAACAATCATCGTTTCATGAGGCAGTAGCCCACTGTCCACAGAAACATTGATTTCTATACCCATTAGATGTTGGTGTGTGAATGTGTAGTTAGAATCATACTCATAAAAACAACCTAGTATATTTAAGATTCTGGAGTTGTTATGAAAACATATTATAAGAAGAAAATTGTTTGTGTAGAAGGAAAATAAAAAAAATAACTTCAGAGGAGAGGTTAGATTTAAATCATGTAACTTCTTTTGATTTGGGATAAAGGGAGCTCTTTAATTACTTTAAGAATAATATTAGGGTTATAGGAGGAATAACGTGATTTTGGGAGCTTTTTTGGGAAGAGGTTGGATGTGGTATGATGGCTTGATAGGTGTCAGTGTTGGTTTGAGGTGATGGATTTCTATACGGGGAAGGAGGGGCCCTTTAAGGTAGTTTGAAAATATTATTTTATAATAAATTGATTTTTTTTAAAGGACCCGAGACCATATAATTTCATGATAAAATTATTTTGGTTCCATATACTCTCATAAAATGGGTTTCAGACATGTTTAGTGAATAAATTGACCTTATCTTTTATCTTTAACCTTTATTTAACTAACATAACCTTTATGATGACCTCCTGTATAATGATACTATATTTATATTATATTTGATATAAAATTACAAAAGACCCATAATGGATCATTAATGTAACTGATAACATTATATATTTCATTTGGAAGAATATTAGTTTTTTAGTACTATTTTATCATTTAATAAAATAGTATGCATTTTAAAAACTCATTTATATCAATTTATAATCTATTCATATCATGAATTTTAAAAAACCTAGAACAATTTTATTATTTAAAAATAACTACATCAATATTAATATAACAAGTTATAATCATCCATAAAATTCATCGATGACATAAAAATATTGAAAATGAATTTATTTTAATATTTATAATCTCACTTATTTAAAACATTCATTATGGGGGTAATCATTACATTATCATTGTTTCATAAATAAATTTATATATTAGATGTCTAAAAATTATAAATAAAATACCATGATTTAGGAAATATTTTTAGATATATAGTAAATTTTCATAGTATAAAGTATCAATTATATAACCCATTATAAAAAAAGTAGTAAGAGATATATGTATTTGTTATTTTTTTCTTAAATTTAAATTAATTTTTATAAAGTGTCAATTTAACATAAAAGTGGATCCATGGGGTCCCAAAATAGACCCAAGGATGACCATATTTCGACATGTATCATCCAATATGTTTGGTACACATGTTAGGGTGATTTAATATTTTTATCATAATATTTTGTACCCTTATTTACCATATTTCCCTTTTAACCATCATAAATAAGAGATTCCAGGAAATTACTATTCATAATGTCTAAAATAAAAGTTACATATTTAAAAAATTTGATAATTCTAAATCAAAATAATGAATTAATTTTTCCAAATTCAAAACACATAAGTTGTAGAAATTATTTTAATATTAATTCCCATTGAAAAAAACGTGTTTTTAAGAAATAATAACTATCTGAAGATTGATATTTGACTTTGTTCAATTCCAATGTGAAATTAATTCCAATGAAAAAAAATATACTAAATTGTGGAAATGTAATCCAATTAAACAATGAAACCAATTAAAAACATAATCTAACCATATAAATAAATTTTATTAACATGTAGTTTTCAATTAAATTTCAGTATTTTTCACTATTTATTAAAAAATGTGCATTGTCATAAAAATACAAAAATTTCCTCAACTGTGAATTTTTATGGCCTAATTCAGAATAATAATTTTATTTGGTCAATTGAAACATTTAAATGTCACAAAAACTAGATTTAAATAGGGTTCTCCAATAAATGGCAGCAAATCATCATTTTAATGAATATTTAGTTATTTATACTTCAAATATGATTCACTCTCATTTTAAGCCTCTAAAATTTATTGTATAATGTTAAATAAATTTAACAAGCACGTATAATCATATTTTAGTTAACTATGTTCATTCTTCAAATACATTGACTATGCTTTAAATAAATTTTAAAATAATAATAAATTATTATTTTACAGTATAACTCTGCATTGTGTGCAACATAAGACTCCACAAAAACCCAGGGTTGCGTGTTGGGGTACACCATCAAACAGAGAATATTCTTTAAAGTGAAATTAATATTTAATTCAAAAATATTAAAAAAATATATGAAAATATCACTACCTTTATTTACTTAGAATGTTAAACGACCACTCCTCCAAACAGTTTGATATTAAAGGCATTTGAAGTCATTGAATCTATTATCAAAATTATCTTCTCCCCTCCATACGTCTCCCATGACCCATTTTAAGTTAATAATTAGTAATTATAGCCAAGTATCAGTAATCGTTACATATTATTTGCAGTTTTTATTAATTATGAAAAATAAGAATAAATTGTGTGTTTTTATTACAAATCATAGATAATTATTAAAAATTATGGTAATTATTTTTTGACCATGGGTAACTATAGTAAATTATAGCTAATTATATATATTTATCTCTAATTATTTAAAATTACTACAAGTATTTTCTGATTATTAATAATTATTATGATTTTTCTTTATTCTTACAAATTTTTAATTAATGTTAATTTATGAATGTAATGGTTAATTATTGATTATTAATGTTATTTGTTTTCCAATAATTATATTTACTGCTAAATAGATAATATTTATTGATAATTATCAATATTTATCAATTGTTAATTATATTTATTCCAAACTAATAATAATTATAAATAATTAATTTAAATTAAATTTAGTTATTACAAATTAATGTTAATTAATTTTAAATATTATTAATTAAAACTAATTATTTTTAATTAATACTATGTACCACTAATTACCTTTTTTTTAATTCCTGTAATTTTTTTATAATTTTATGTATCTTCTAAACATTTTACTAATTATTACTAGTTGTTTCTACTGATTCAAATAATTTCACATTATTTATAATTAATATTAATTAATTCTAATTAGTACTACTTATTTTCACTTAATAAAAATTATTTTTTATTAAGATTATTATTTTTTATTTAAAAAATATTATTATTAATTATTTCAAATTATTATTAAATAGTTATTATAATTTATAATAACTTCTAATTACTGACAATTTATACTAAAACCTGGTAATTATTTACTATTATTCCCAATTATTCATAATTATTATAAATAATTCTAAACTAATAATAATTATTTTTAATTAATACTAATTATTTTAATTTTTTATTAATGTTGGATATTTTTTAAATAATTATAACATTTTTACTAATAAAAAACTTATTTAATAATATTTACAATCTATTTTTTAATATTTAATATTTCGTGTTATTAATTGATACTATATGCTTATAATGTATACTAATTAATACTATTTATCACTCATTACCGCTAATTTCCACTACTTTTAAAAAGTTATTACTAATAATTGATAATGTTTTCTATATAACACTATTTATTTTAATTAATGTGAATTTTTAATAATTAGCACTATTTTTTTACTCATTAATTATATTATTTATTAATTAGAACTAATTATTATTTCATCTGATATTTTTTCTAATTATCTATAAATTTTGTAATTACAACTGATTATTTCTATTTATGAATTTTTTCTAAATACAAGTATTTCATTCTTAATTCTGGTAATTTTTTCTAATAGATTCCAATTTTGAATAAATTCTCATATTTTTTCCTAAACAATATATATTTTATATGATTTATCACTAAATTTTACTAATTATAGTCATATTATACAAATTATGTTTCATTTATACTATTTTCCATTAATTTTTTGTAAATATTGTATTTTTTACTAATTATTTGTCAATTATTTAAAATTAATATTAATTACTACTAATTAATAGAAAATAGTAATTTTTCTTTTCAATTAATTCTATTTATTACCAATATAGAATAAATTTATAATAATTTAATCATATTAAGAAAGATACCTCAAACTGATGTATTATTTGATTTAAGACATTGATTTCATGAGAAATCATCATATATCTACAGATATCATAATATTTGAAGAATGAAATTACAATGATGGAAGAGAGGAGCCAAGATATAGTAGTGCGGAATTATTTCAACATAAACTATATATAGGTTATATTAGTTGTGATTGTTCTATTTTTGAGTGAATTCTATTACAGATAGTATAATTTATGATGGAATCCCATAAAAATACTTCCCACTAAAAAAAAATTCAAAAATATTGAACGATTTATGATGAATCTCATCGCAGAAGTTCTTTTTTTCAACTAACAATATTCGACCAGTATAATCGCAGTTGGTGGGGGTGGTATAAAAAAATTATCGACATGTTTCATCTCAATAAGTTCTAGCTTTGTAATACTATGTACAATGGGTTCTATCAGAAAAGGTTCTTCTTCACCATATTATTTTTAACAAGAAATAACTTTCATTCACAAATAATGATTCCTACATATAGAACATGCCTGAAGAAAATCATTTATGATTTGAAATATGATCCCATCGCATGTTACATTGAATAAATTTTCAAATGTGATTGAATATTTAAACATTATAAAATAAGTTCATGTACAAGTTTACTTATTAATAGATGAAAAACCATCACAAATAACCCATCCCATGATCTCAAACATCTAGTAGTGTACAAAGAACCCTCACTTACGTGTTAATTCCCTTTACCTGAGTCGTGAACAATAAGTATAACATTAAACCTAATGGAGAACATATAGGGTTTGTGTACATTATACCAGAAATGTGGTCACCACTGAAAGACCAACATGTCTACCATAAGTCTAAGATTATGAAGTGACCAAAAAAGGATAACAATCATTTAAAATATTATGATGGTTATTATAACATAATTTCTAAAATAAATATAAAATATTATATCATTAATAGTAGTTTACATTTGTTGGAGAAGCCACAATTGATTTAATTGTATTTATTTGAGACATTCAATGAATCCGGGATGCCAGAAAGTAAAACTTGTTCATTATTGAAGCTAGAATAATTAATCATATTCTTGATCCACAAATCAATATACGATGTGATATACTAACCTTGTTGTAGAATGAATACTTTTTGGGGGATTGGGGATAATGTATCATGTTTACTATGAACCATTCTATAATATTATATAGAAAGTATATACTGATTGAGGCACCAGGAAATAATTTATAACAACATATATTCCCTTACACCTTCTTTTTAAATCATAAAAAGACATATAAATAAATAAATAAATATATAAATATATATGAACATGGTAGAATCATAAACTACAGATATTTTATAATTTATTACATGGTAAAATCATATAATTTACAATCTATAATCAACCACACAAGTTGGTATGTATGAAAAAAACTAACATATATTATTGGAATATAAACAAAAATTAAAAATTTAAGAAAAAAAAGTATTAAATTAATCTAATATAGAGAAAACAATTTATATTTGATCCCACCCTACACCACAATTTCACTAACCATCACACATAAATAATAATCGATGGAAGAAGTGTCACTTATAAATAAAAATGTTTAATCCTATTTAGGAATTCCACTAAAGATGATACTCCACACATTAATGTATTTTTTAATCCTCTAATCATGAAAATATAGTAATCCAATTTTCTAATATAATAAGTCAATATAAATAAATATGAAGGAGATCCCACATTAAACTCACAAACGAAATGGTCATATCACAACTAAAAATCACAATGAATTAATATTATAAGAGAAGAAACAAATGGAAAATTTTTAATAGTTAGTTAATAGTTTATAGGATTGAACTATTAAATAATATGAAGAAAACCAAAAGTATCCAAGATATGTGATTTATTATTTTTTCTAAAATGATCATCTACTCGAAAATTTAAAAATCCATCCAATCATTCTTCTGGTTTTCAATATAAGGATATAAATAATTTATTAAAAAATCTATAGGTAGAAAAATACACAATAAACACTTTTTTGTAACTGGTATCCTTAAACCATGTATTTGGGGATACTCCACTATCTCCACCATTTTTACTTTCTCCCTCATTATTCTGTTTCATGTCAAAATCTTCTTAATCAAAAAATTTATTTATTCAAATTATAATATATCTAAATGTTAGGAATATTTATATATTATTATTCATCGGTATTATATAAACACCATAAAATATGATTCCTATTCCCAATAAGAATTAATAGGCATTCTGATGAAATTATTATTATCATTATGCATTAACTAAAGCCTCCCCCTTTTAGATATCATCATGAAATATCCCATGATACCATCACACAAGTTCATGATAATTTTTCATCACTATAAAAACTCTCAATATTTAAAATTATGTAGATATGATACAACACATAAGACCATAAATAACTAATTAGATATCATTAAAATATTTTACCTGAGTATGAGACATTGTTTATCTTTTCAATTGAAAAACATGGAATGCATTTTCCATAACATTGATTCTATGATCAAGATCAATCATGATGGAATTTTATCGAAAATTATAAGAAAAATAAAAATGTATATCATATAAATGGGTTAGTTTCATTATTTTACAATTTATTCATCCACTTAATATAAGAGAAACCAAGAGTAATAATGACCACTAATATAGAATTCTAATGGGTTTTCCACTTTTGATTAGATTATAACATTTGGAAATTGTGTGTTGTGACATTTTATATTTAGATCACATTTAACTACTATAATTTATCCTTAATTACGGAAGATTCAATCAAATATGTATCAAAATTTGAGTTTAAAATAAACAAAATCTATTTACCCATTCATATTGTGACACAAAGGCACCCATCTAAATTGAATTCAAACATCATATACCACCAACATGTAAAATTAATTATCAAGAAAACATTTAGGATATTTATTGGGTATGTTAGTATATTGGGTGGGGATCACAATGACGATAACCCACAAAAGATGATTTCATACATGACTTCATGTTTCGTCACCCATACCCATTAAGGGTGACATATCCCCATTAAATGGAGGGGAATATATTGATTGTTGGTAGAATATATTTTTTTGAGAATAAAAACCCCAAACAATCATTGTGTGATAATAGAATCCATTATTCTCTAGAGTTTTTTGGAATTGATCATGGGATGTTATGATTAATTGCATGATATTATATGGGTTAATTTGAAAGTGAATTTTCATTGTATTTCATAATAAATTTTATCCTAAAACCCATTCTCAAGAAATGTCATGGGATTTTAAATATACAACTATCAGGTTCTTGATAGTGGGAGGGTATACTTATAAAAAAATTAATATTACCTATTTCAATAAATGCATAAGTTATGATTAATAATCATAATACTTATATTTAATTGATTTTCCTAAATACACCATTACAATAAATTTTTTTTTACAAAATGTAAAAATATCGTAGTTTTTGAAGAATATGGTTTTCGCCAAAAAATGTTCTCAGGGATGTATAGAAGCTGTTGGTGAAATTCATAGATTATTTATAGGTGAGGGATCACATAGATTGAAAAATATATTTTGGAAAGATATATGTATGGTCATATATTTTCAGGTTACTCTTGGAAGAAACACTCCCACTGAATATAACATAATCATACATATAAAAATATTTTTTTAGTTTTGATTAATTGTACATAAAAACATACTAAACCCTTATATGTGAATCTATATCATATACATATCATGTTTTAGAATATTCAGATATTTTTTGATGAGTACATAAAATAAAATCGGCTAGTGACCCTGACAAACAAGTGTATCCTATACGTAGTCACATGTATTATTGAATGTGAATAGTTTACCAATAATATGTATATATAGTCACAATGGTATTTGAGGTGGGGAATTTAGACCTTAAATTTATTTTTCTTCATTGAATGGTTTTAATCCCAATTGTTATGTTGGGTAATGTGTCTAGTTATACATGGGTAAAAAGACTATAAATAACATAGTCAATAGAGATTATTTTTTATATGTACATTGTTAGTACATGTATAGTTTTTTTACATTATTTCATAAATTGGAATCTAATTCAATTATTTATGAGACACTATAATATCGTATGATACTTAATGTGGATGTTTCATTGATGATGGTGAGTCATGATACACGTTTGGGAAATTTAGTAGAGTAAAGTAGTAAATTTACATCTTTTATTATTTTAGTGGGAAAATGTGGATATCATCTGGATTTTATCATCTTTGAAATAAATTTCTTTGATGTCATTAATATTATAGACGAGTTATCGCACATTATAGACCATATAGATTGTAATTATGGTATGTATTTCTCTCCTTTATAGATAACACTTACAATCCAATTACAGATAGTGTAATTTCTTATGAGGTCGAATTAAGCTTGTATAATAGTAAGATTAATTAATTACAACTAAAATGAAATGTGTCAAAATAAATGTTGTTTATTTTAATGAATATAAAATCATAACTCTTATGGGGTATCATTTCAATAATGATTTCCTAGTTTATTTCTCACAAGTTCCTTCTAAAAATACCATTTTTCTTTGATCATTTTTTTCCATTGATTATAATTATTTTTAATTCCACCCTATCATATCACTTTAAATTAATTGATAAATTTGTTAGTTTGTATTGAATAGTTTAATGACAATGTATTTATTAAACCAATATATTATCATCATGGATATATTTTTTTTTAAAAGATTGTATATTGGTGTCTATAGATATGTGTAGACTATCATTGTATGGATTATGTGATAATAATGGATAAAATAGAGAAGAAATTTAAATGGTAAAGGTTAATAAATATCAATGGTTACCCTGTGGAGTGATTTTATTTATGGAGGAATTTTTTTTGAAACAATGTTGTCTTCCAAATTTATATTATCATTGGGGTTTTCAGTCATTTATCATAGGAATATAAATCTAACTATCATCCATCTATTTTTTACTGAAATACTATTCTATAGGGATCATTATGAAAATACATTCCATGAAATCATATGAATTGTTTTTTTTTGGAAAAGGTATAATCTAGTTTGTTCTTAAATGGTTTAATATTTTTTTTTCATTGGGTATTTGAAATGATTAAATTTAATATTAAAGTATTAAAAATATTTTATGGTGGAGCATATATTTTCCCTCTAGATTATAGGTTCGTGTTTATGAATATATATGGTGTGTGTCTCATCCGATGACATATATTATTAATTTTTTTTGTTATAATTTTCATGGGATTAGGTGATATCAAATCCAAAATGGTTTTTATTATTAATAAAATGTGTTTTAAATAATGAATTAATAAATATTGATTCATGTAACTTGTTATTAAAAAACAATAGGATGAGTTTTGACATTTGTAATTCCATATTAAATTGTTTTTTCTTATGTATATATTTCTAATGTAACAATGGAATATTATATTCTTGTAATTATAGTTACTAACATATATGTACATATCAATTTATTTATGATGAGAAAATTAAAAATTTGGGAATAAAAATATATTTTTAATTATTTATAGGTACCTAATGCAATTGTGTTTTCAACATCAAATTATAAATTCTTTCCTTTTTAGATTACAATTTTATCCCCCTTTTCCCATATTTTTTATCATACTAGAGCATAAATTGGGAATATATTTTCTTTTAAATAGTAATTAAAAATTTTAGGTCCATTTATAAATTTAATTATTTTTCTACCAACATGAATTATACAAATGTATTAAAGCAGTTAGAGTTACATCCACTATTAAATGTATAATATATATAAATTAGATTGAGTATTGAATGGTTTGTTTAGTTTAGTATCATATATCTTAAAATGAACATTATATATATATATATATATTAAAATATTGATTTTTTTTATAATGCTACAACATATAATTGGTTGTATGTCACACTAGTGGGGTCTGGGTGGTGACCATCAACTGGGTATGGTTTATATACACCTTACCAATATTCCATTAGGATACTTATATATTTTTTTATATGTAACTACTAAAAGTGTTAAAAAAATATTTAATGTGGTTTCATAGGTTTTTAAAAAAAATTATAGGGTTGATGTCGATATTTGGAAGGATACATAAAATATACATCTCTTTGGTGATTATTATTTTCCTTTTTAGGTTATGATGTCACGTCACTATGGTACACTTCCAATTTTTATTTATTTTGGATATTTATATCTACACGAGGAAATATCATTGTTCTTAATGATATTATTTTTTCACTTATGTATTTTATAACATTGATTCCATCTAGGTATATATATTTTTATTTATATCATTATTCATTTAACCCATGATCTCGTTGTTTTTTAATGATTGTTATTATATTTTAGTGTTATAGATATTTTATTTCAAGTATTTTCCATAATCATATATGAGTATGTTTTTAGGTAATAAACTAAACATTCGAATATAAAATGAGGATAAATGAAGCAAAATTCAAAGTAGATTAATGGGAATAATAGTTATAAAATAAATGGAATTGAGAGTGGATCCTGAAAAATGTCCAGGTTCGTCGACCATCTACAAGTAGTTCATTATCCTTCTAGTGGATTGCCTAGAAGTTCATGGGTAATTATAGAATTAATTCACATACATTTGAGTAGAACAACTCTTTGTTAACCCTTTACAAGCCTAGTATTTAATATGTAGGCCACTAGAAAACTAGTGGAGGCCATCGTCTTCCCATTATACTCTTTACAAAAATAAAAACAATTCATTTTGGTAGGTAAATTCTTGAATATTTATACTTCCAATTGCACTCATGGTCCCCCAAGGACATATTAATATTCTTGGAACCTCAAGATTCAATAAATACCCCAATAAGACATTTTCACCTATGAATACAATACAGATCATTCTAGGGGAATTATGGACCATCATTATGTTAATTTATTCTCACACTCACCATTATCAATCTCTCTCAAAATAATAATTTTTTTCATATGGATGATTTAGATTTTATTTTAAAGGTCGTGGACGATGAAATTTTCATTCCACTTCTTTTTAATGGTTTATCACCACCACTAATGTGATAGTTCATCAGATTCATTATTAATGTAACAAAAAAAAGTGCTTGATTCGGTTTATTACCTAAACCATTTAAAATAATGTGTCTCCTTTCAGGTGGTTATCTTAGATATAGTTATATCAATTAGATTAACAAACCCCCTTCATACTCATTAGAGGAGGAGACAACAAAACTCGTACTGAGTATTACATGAACTCCATTATCGAATTTCCAGTCAATTTATTTTCATTTCACCATGCTTAAAAATATAACTAATATATATTTCCTTATGTAGTAAATTGTATAAATTATTTCAAATTCATCAGAGAATTAATATAATTTCTAAAATTAAATTGGTCACCCACCATCTATAATACATAGACCAAACAATTGTATCATAGTCATTCATGGTGTGTTGACCATCACCATTTTCATGGAATAAGGATAATGAGTGGACACTACTTATATCACCATGTGTTATCTTGAAGGACACTCAATTAATTTAGACAATTCAATGAAAGAGTTTATTATTTTAATTATAAAACACTTATGTCAAAACTTCTGATAAGAAATATTTATGAAATTTTTTCATAATTGTGGTGTTTTGTTATATTTCCACTTAGTAATCATAGGGAAATATAGACTATCAATTAAATTTCATAATTTAAGAATCAAAAAAAATGCTTTGAGTATTATTCAATGATAGATATACCATAATGAATTACATCATATTTTAACATGACCAACTATCCATGAAATAAATAAAATTATTATTTTAATAAATCAATATAATAATAATGTAAAATAAACTGGATATGAAATGTAATGTAATAATTTTGAAATTATTACAATGAATCCTAATAATTCTATAACATAAATTCAGAATCACATTATTGAAATTTGGAAAGGTATAAAATGTTTTTGTTATTATATTTTTTTAGAAACCACTATGATGAATATAAATTTTTTGTTTATGAGGAATATTTCACCCAATTTAATGGAACATTGTGATGAAAAATATATCTCGAAGATGATAATAGAAGAAACCAATAGGTCTCTCTTGATCTTCTACAAAACCTTGAAATAAAAAAAATGAAAAAATAAGTGAAATTGGTCACGGGAAAAATATTATTTTATTTAATGAAATTGATGATTTCTCATTTAGGAGTGATTCCTAAACGACATTTCATGAGAAGATAATTTAAAATGTTTTAAATTATTACATGAATCTTATTTTATGACCTATGTCATATCTAATTGATATTTTGTGGTTTATATTTTTTATTTACTAAAATTATTTAAAAACTAAGATAGAAAATGTAGTGTTATTTATATTATTATTCAATTGGAAATAACATAATTTAATGAATTTAATAGTTGACAACAATGTGTGGATTTAAAAAATTTATGCGAAAATGACCATTACTAGTTTACTACACATAATGGCTTGTTCATGATTTCGGAATTATATTGTACACAATGAAATTCTCATATGAGGGTTACCTACAATCCATTTTTTTTTATTTTCTCAAAGATGGTTAATCGGTTACCAGTAACCATACAGACACTGATCCAACATAAAATGGCAGTCGTGGAACCCGCCAACTAGAAAGCGAATCACAACAATAACAGATTAAAATTTCTAAACCACTAGGGCCAAGACCAAATTCAAATCACGGATAAAACAAACACCAATAACAACCATTATCATCCTAATAAAGTCTTCAAGAGCATGAACCTTCCAATTCCTGAGCCATAAAATGACATGGATTCTCCTCCACATTGTGGAATTCACAGAAGACAATTTCCCAACAACCAAAATCAGACCGAGAAAAAACACAAAATCCCCATCGAAAAACAACAAACCAACATCTTCACACAAAATCACTGACTCTGATTGCAGAAGGAACTTTCCAAGAACCATTCACGCCACAAAGATCGAACTGAATCCATGAAAAAAAATGAAAACCACCGAAAAAAGCGAAACAATAACATCACCAGACGGCCAAAGAAAGATTCGTCGTAGCCAGATCCCGTTACTGACAGCCCGATCTCATATAGGAACAATGAACCACCCTATGCACCCATCAGATTCTAGGAGACATCGAATGTCTGTGGAAGCTGGAGATTGACCATGGATCAACACCGTAACGCCGTGGAAACCCTATTCAGCGAAAAGGATTCAGGTGAGATGAAGGACCGTAGTGATGCAAGGAATCCGGATGTTGAGATCAGAAAACCCCCGCAGTAGGGGATCTGCCGCCACAATCCACAGAGCACGAGAGGGAACGCCGCACTGATCCGAGGAAAGGAGGTGGAGGCGACAAAAAGATAAACCCTAGTGATCGGTTCCCCTTATGGGCTCATCCTCGTTCCCCAAACATTTACCACTGATCACTTCCTGCCTAAAATTTTATTCAAATCCATATGAGGGTTACATTGATCATTATTTCCCTATTTTCCCATCAAATATATCATCCTAAAACAAACCCCAAAAATTAATTTATCATGATTTTAATATTAATAATGGAAGAATGTTTTCAAAATAAGACTATAATATCTTGTATGTGTCTGATAAGAAAAATTATTTTGTTTTTTGATCAAATAAGAAAAATAGTTTCACTCAAAATATGAAAATATTTTCTTTCAAAAAAAAATTTATCCATAAAATTATATCAAATAAATTCATTAATATTACTCTAATTTTATGAAACAACATTAAATAGATGTCTGATATAAAAATTACATCGTTACAGTTGAAGAAAAAGTATCCAAACTCCCCCAACATCTGTGTATCTACCTCGATAATATTTCTACCTATATAACCTGGTTTGTAGAGGATGATAAGGCTCGTTTGAATCTTCAACATCACATTTGATCTTCCCACGATGTCAGGGTCATGTAAAACCTAAATTATGAAGAGAATTTAATAATTGAATATCCAAAATGGATGAATAATTATAAGGACCCAGCCTTAAACATTACATAATCTTGAATTAAATGGATAATTCACATTGAGGATCTGTTCGGGTTTAGAGTTTTGGAGAAATTGGACATAACTATTACATTAAATCTCAAAAAAAAGTAGACACTTCTACTCAGTTACCATGTTTTTCATAAAATAAAAACTCTTGAATAAGATCCATATCTACTTACATGTGTTAGACACCCTGACTTTTCCATGATCTCATCATTGACCCTATTGATATTTAAGTCCTGTTTATAACATTGAAAAACATTGGATGAGCATTAAAAGCTCATTAAGGGTTATAAAATAAAGAAATATAACATTAGATCATTAATACATACATAACAAAATCTATTTAACATACATTATGAAAGCATAAGATTTATGAATAACACATAGTAATCACATATAATAATGGTAACTTGTGCTATCCATAACAAACTTACGTTGTATATTTGAAAACTACATGGGGAGTAACATTTGGAATACTCATCACAGTATATTCTATAAATATCTTAGAAGAATTATTCATGTTTACCTACATCATGTTAACTAATTCAATAGAGAGCTATCTTAGGCTCACCCTCCAAAGGTTTATCACAGAACCACCCGTATACATAAAGAATCCCCCAAAACCATAACATATTCAAAACAAAAATATACATCAATGATAACATTTATTCATTACAGTCAAAATATATCATTTAAATATATTGACATAAATAATCAATTATCCAAACCATTTTCAATACAAAAATATTTAATGGGTATATGGTATTTATTTTCTTTTTAAAAACATTACTTCTTGTTATGGAAGAAAATGATCAAATAATTCTTGCTGCTGTGGAAAGGTCATTGTCATGGATTACATTAATTTTTTAATGTAATTTTAGTAAAAACATTCAAAGATAATTTATTCCCTATGAATGAAATGAATTTTCATTGGGTTTTATAAAGCGTATAAAATAATTTCATGTATAAATCAAAATATGCCTCAATGAAATGATATTATGACGAAGTCCCTTACCTTGTGTCTGACATGACTCCTCTGTTATTTAATATTAGGAATAATAAAGTAAAGATAATTCCTACTTTCATCAGAACATTTTTCTCGTTTATTATAACTTTTATATCACTTTTTACCATGTTATAGACATTATGTAATCATTTTAGTTAATTACAGTCATTTTGTTGATATTGGTTACTTGAGTCAAAAATAAACTTATTATATTTACAAGTTATCCATGTGGTAAAAAGTCCTTTTCAATATAATGATATTAATTATTTAGATAAAATATATATCACATAAATACATATAGTGTATATATTTATTTATAATAGTATATAACATTTGGAGATATGAAATGAAATGCACCGTTCATGGAGACGGTAAGCCGTAAGAACGCATAAACGCTAATTTCATTTCTATTTATTATTTAATAGAATGAACCCTTAATGATAAATTGGTATAACATAATTCCGGTATATTATCATATATAATTTCATCAACTCAATCCTTTATACATCAATGTATGGCATGAACAATTCATATCACTTTGAGGGGGCAGTAGTCTGCACTTTCTCAAATGAAATTATCGTGTTTTCTCATTATGGAAACCATAACAGTATGCAATAAATGAAAAATAAATAAGAATATAGATAATAAAAATATAATATATATCACATATAAATATATTTCCATCATAATGTCCACCATAAGAGGTGGTTGGAGATATTTGAACAATCATTATTTCACGAGGCAGTTGTTTTCCGTCCACAGAAACAGTATGTTCTTTACCCATTAGACGGAGGTGTGTGTAATTTTAGTTCAAATTCTAATCATAAATACAACATTGCACATTTACTACACTTTTTTGTTATAATATAATTCAATAAAAAGTGTTTAGGGGGTTGGAGAAGTAAAATAATGGAAATGAACTTAAGAGAAAACGTTACCTTAAAATCGGCTAACTTCCTTTGGTTTGAACCAAAAGATTAATTTATGTGCCTTATTTATAATGATAGGATTCCTGATGGAATATATGGATCTTTATAGATTATTTGGGAAGATTTTGGTTGAACAAATAGGATTCATAGGTGTTAGTAATGGGTTAGTGTTGAGGGATTCTGATATGGGGGAGTAGGCACCCTTAAGGAATGTTTGAAATATTATTTTATTATATAATGATATTTGGTTTCTAAAAGTCAAAAACATATTAAATTACTATATAAGATGACTCTTGTTACAAATAAAATCATCCAATATGAATTGGATAGGTTTTGGATATTGATTTAATCATTATAATAAAATTATTTTGAATCATTCACTAATGAGGTCAACACTACATCATTATTATGTCATAAATAATTTTATTTAGATGATCTCTAAAAATTATAAAAAAATGTCAGGATTTAGGAAATATTTTTTTCATTAAAATAAGTTTTGATGGTAGAAAATTTAACATATATTACCCTATGTAAAAATTTATTTACTATAAGATATATATTTATGTCATTTTTCAATTAACTATAAATTAATTAATATAATGTGTTATTATCACTCCCAAGTGGCTCCATGGGGTCCCAAAATCAAACCAAAGATTCAAATGGTCATAAATATATCAAAAATAGGATTAAGACACATTTTAGTGTAATTTAATATTATTATTATATTATTTTTACCATTATTTAACCGATTTACCCCTTACCATGGTAAATACAATATTTACCGTTGTAAATATTCATAATGTATAAAAGTTAATGTTACCTATTTACACAATTTGGACCTCATGATTCCAAATATTGAATCATTTTTTCACAATTCAAAACACTTAACTGACAAAAATAAATTTTAATTTAATACATGTTGTCAAAACAAAAAGCATGTTTTTAGTAAATAATAACAATCAAAATATTTACACATTTCTTTGTCCAATTTCTATGTGAAATTACATCCAATGACCAAAATTGGATTAAAATGTAAAAATATAATCTAATTATACTTTAAAACCAATTTAAAAGATAATCTCACCATATTAATAATTTATATTAAAAGGCAGCTTTGAATTAAAATACATTATGATTGACAATTTCATTAAAAAGTGAACATAATAAGAAAAATTACCAAATTTCATCTAAAGTAAATTTTGATGACCCAATTCTAAAGAATAAAAATATGTTTTTCAAATAGAATATAAAATTGTTACAAATACAATATTTAAAATAGTTCTCCATCAAAAGGTGGTAAATAGACCTTTTAAAGAATATTGGTGTGTTTATGATTATTATTATATTTATTCACATTTTAGGCCCCTAAATTAAATTGGATTAATGTAAAAACATTTAAAAAACATGTATAATCATATTGTATTTACTTATATTCATTCCCACTAATACAACTTCTAGTCACTAACTTCCATTTAAAATAATATTACATAATTATTTTTATTTTTGACAAACCACTGTGTGTAACATTAGACATCAAAGAAACATGTTGTTGTGTATCGGGTATTCCATTAAACATAGAATACCCTTTTAAGTAAAACAAAAATTTAATTATAAATATTAAAAAATATGTAAATTTTATAATCTATATTTACAAGGGATGTTACAATCATTTCCCATATTTAATCATATAAATGTGGTTCCCATTGTTCCATTATTTAGGTAATACGGAAGTGGTTTTGTGCACCAATAATTTCAAGAAACACTTAGATCATATGTGTGACAGAAAATAATTAATTATGTCACGACTAAAAACACTAAAATCTTTCCTATCGTAATGATAGTCTCTTTTTATAATTTTATGCATTCATCCCGTTATATTTATGTATTATATGAGGGAGCTAATGAGGGTGAATATTAAATATTATCTCCTAGGATTTCATAATTTATGGATGAAAATGGATTAATTTCCATCACATTCCTTTAAGTTTTTTTTCTAAAACCCTTTTATAGTCATTTAAATTTATTAATCCTAACTAGAATCATTTCTTAGATAATGTATGCATTTTATATTTTTTGTGTTCTTGGGGTCCAGTGTTGTTAGTCCGATTTTGATTGAGTTTCATCATGGGATATCTATATAGCCTTTAAAAAGTATTTAATCATAAAAAAACGAAAATTTTATATTTCTAAATGTGAAATATGTTTAATAATTAAATAATATGTGATTTTCAATTTGATAATAAAATGTAAATTTATAATAAAAAATTTGTTTAGAACAAACATATTATGGTTCAAAATATTTTTTTATAACTACACGATCTCACCAAAAACCTATGCACATAAAATCCCAATAAAATTCCCATTTTATATATTGATGCATAATTATATTCCCTGTATTATGAGTCTTTATAATTCATAGTAATTTAGTTTTGTGATTTCAAAGTACAGAAATGAAGAACCACACAAAATATTTAATTATTATAATCATGG
This sequence comes from Viscum album, assembly GCA_963277665.1. Lineage (NCBI taxonomy): Eukaryota > Viridiplantae > Streptophyta > Magnoliopsida > Santalales > Viscaceae > Viscum > Viscum album. The sequence continues at coordinate 523,777,733 of OY728141.1, forward strand.
AAATAAGTGTAACAAAAATTTTATTAAATAAAATGATATGATGATATATAATATATGATTTGAAAGAAAGTAACAATTCACTAATATAAATAAATATCAATGTGTGTGTAAGAACATCATTCAATTTTGTAAACAATACATCCATTAAATTAATATTTTTTTAGTAAATTATCTTAATTGTTTCTTCCCACATATACCACCCAACATACTTTGCAATCAAATTTCAAGATTTAATAAATTTATAATTCATATACCCAATTCATAATCTCTTAGAACATATATACCCATATTATTTAAATTTCATCACTCCCATTATTTTATTGGTTTTTGTTTCTTCATAGGGTGTACAAAAATTGGATAATTGGTACACAAAAGTAAGAGAATATAGTATAATAATTAAAATGATTTTATAATGAATTAATTTTTTGAAATTTTATTTTTAAATAGAGGAAGTATTAAACTGAAAATTATATTCATTCAATTTATTTAAAAATATTTAAATTTCTTGGTTGAGAGATAATAATTTAGGAGATTTTATTTAATATAATAACATAAACAAATATCACATGAGAGGTAATAATATATCATATGATGTAAAAAATATACTATATTTTGTATCATTGAAGATAATTTTTATTACATTAAATCTACCCCTCAAAGATAATTATATTCCTTGACTCACATTATATCAATGAATATATTTTTTAATAATTTTTATCAAAATAGGAAATAAGGAACATCATCATGATTTTATAAAAAATTTCAGGATTTTATAGGTCATAAATAAGAGTATTATGGGAAAGATTTAATTAAAATAAATAATATAATGGGAATTTAAAAAATACCATTTCATAAGATAATATTAATTATTTAGTTTTTATTAAAAAAATGTCCCCTCGAACTCAAGGAACTGGGGAAAAGTAAAAATACATTTAAAAAATAGAAAAAATGGAAAAATGAGAAAATAAATGACAATAAATAGTATCAAACTCATGAATATATCCACACCACACCTTTTGTGTGAAATATAATAAAAATAATTAAAGAGAATGTATGAAGGAAGTATAAAAAATGATGATTTTTACATATAGGTAACTTCATGAAGATAGAGTTCCACAATTGGGAACAATAAATTGGATTTAATGAATTAAATTAGTAAAATTAATTAATTAAAACTTTTTAGATGGTTTTGTCTTTTTTACCTACATAACATCAAATTTATATACATTTTCATTAGAAAAATGGACAAAAATGTAGGAAATAAAATTCACCACAAACACCATCATTTATTCATTGTAAAGGGATAAAATATTTCTAATATAAAATTTATGATAAAGAATGAGGAAGCCATATGTATCCTAGTTTCAATCTATATAAATCCTCTATTTATTATATTAATCACTGTATATACCCTCTATATTCTAAATCCAAAACTCCCTTTGGGAAAACACACCAAAATGATTAGAATTTCAATGATTAATCCCCTACAAGAACAGATGATCAATCTCAATATGGAGGTGATATATCTCTCCAAAAAAAATATGATAAGGATACATATCAAAGTTATCATTGAGAAAGAAATTTTATTCCCACAAATATTCCTCAACTCAATGATTCCTATATTTTCTTTTTGGATGAAATAATTTTTTTTTGAATTTATTTGTCCTCTCTAATTTAAAGCTAATCTTGAACATTAGTTTTGGTGTGATTTGTAGTAGGAACATGATTCCAAATCCCATAATGATTGAAAATAGAATTAATTTCTATTTTTAAGAAAATATAACCCATGTCATTGATGATAAAACTAGGAAATAAAAATTTATATAAATGTTAGATTATAAATGTTTTGAAAATTGTTTATAAATCGTTGGTTAGTGTGGGTTGTGAGTTTAATTATTTTGATAAATAATTTACTAATAGAATTTTGTACATGTTTCTAAATTAATTATTAAATGACCCATTCAATTTCAATTACCAATAATTGATATGTATTATGAAAGAGAAAGGTTTATTGTGGAATTTCATTTCTCATAGATAAATTCTAGATCCCTTGTCAATGAAGATGTGAATTAAAAAGAAATATGCATAAAATAAACTATGTAATCCAAAATAAACATGATTTGAGGTCCTTATAAGTTTTTTATTTGATAATAAAGTGGACCCCTCATGAAAAAATGTGATAGAAGCAATAGATGGACTGAAAATCACTATTAAGAAGACGGTTCACAATAAAATGATCACTACATGTCCACGAATAATAGGGGTCATCCGTATGTTACCTGTAACATCCCAGGTAAATAAAAAGTAAATCATTTAAATATTTATTAATATTTATGAGTTAAATATTAATTTTACATTAAAGGGGTTGATATGTTCGATAGTGTACCTGATACGCAACAAAGAGTTTCTTTGAAATCTTATGTTGCACACTAGTAATAAAATAATATTATTTTAAATGGTAGTTAACACGTAGTGGTAGTATTGGCGTGAATGAATGGAAATAACTAAAATATGATTATATATGTTTGTTAAATGTTTTTACATTTATCCAATTGAATATAAAGGCTTAAAATACGAAAAGAATTCAATTTTAGGCATATATACTCTAATTTTCACTAAAGGTCCACTTATCGCCTTTTGTTGAAGAAAAATCATTAATTATAGTTTTGGTCACTCTTATAGATTCTATGGGACCAAATAAAATTTTTCTTTTGAATCGGTACATCAAAATTTACTTTTTCTGAATTTTTGGTATTTTTCCGATAAAGTTCATTTTTTTAATGAATTTTGAAAAATGTTGTATTTTAATTCAAAACCACTTTTTAATCTAATTTATTTATATGATTAGATTATATTTTTAATTTTATTTAATGTGCAATTAGAATATATTTTTACCATTTAATCCAATAGTGGTCGTTGGAATTCATTTCACTTTGAATTTGAACTTCAACTAGTGTCAATCTTTTGATACTTATTGTTTCATAAAAACACACTATTTGCTATGAAATTGGGAATTAATTATTAAATTAATTAATATAAATTATATTTTTAATTTTTTAAAATAGATATAATTTTGGAATCCGGAATATCAAATATAGCTTAGGGTTATGTTTTGGTATTTTTCAGAAAAACATCAATTTTTGATGAATAGTGGAACCACTAAGTGGTACTTATAAAAACTGATTTTCCATTTAAACGAAATTTTACCACCTCTGTGTTTTGAATTTCAAAAATCCGACATACATGGTTGTCATTATGAAATAAAATGTGTTTCAATGGGAATAAAATAATTTTTTGGTGAATAGTAACTTATAAGTTTTTAATCACGATAAGAGGTAATTAGTGTAATTTAAGGTAAAAATAAGGTTGTAATAATATGAAATGACCATAAAAGATGGAATAATCTTATTTGACATGTCATGGCAGACCAAGACAATCCATTGGTCAACTTGGGAACCCCATGGAGCCACTTTGGTGGGAAAATAACATTAATAACTTTTTATATAATGTTAAAATTAAAATGTCACAAACATGAGTTTTTTTACTAAAACAATATTTAAATTGGGTTATAAAAGTAATATTTTTGACTATAAATATTCAATTAGAAAGATAAAAATATTTCATACATCATGATATTTTCTTTATAGTTTTTAGACATTAAATAAATTAAATTATTTATGATACCATGATGATGTAGCGATTACCTCATTATTTAACAATTTTAAAAAATGAAACGATAATGTAAAATATAAGACCTACACATGTCAAAAACCTATTATATGGGTTTATTTCTAACTCTCATCACCTTATCCTCGAAATATATAATTTTGGGACCTTTTAAATATGAAAATCATTTCAAAATAAAGTAACCTTTTATAACTTTCCCAGAGTGCCACTGCTCTCCTCTTATAAAAGGCTCTCGCCTCTACCACCTTACCCACACCTCTCCAGCCTTTGGATCAGCCAAAACCTGTCCATTTTGTCTCTCTACATCCCACTCTTACTCCTTGAAGCCTCACATTGGGTTGAAGTCTTCCCATGGAAGCCTTTGAGCTCAAATCAAAAAGAGTTACCTGTTTTAAAGGTAGTGTTTTCTCTTGTGTTATTATGTTTTATTTTTCCTCTCCAACCCTCTAAAATCCTTTTATTCCATTATTTTGTAATATCAAGAGTATCATCAATATACTAGTATGTTGTTATAATAAGGATTTGAGCTACACTTACACACACCTACATCTAATGGTTATAGAACATACTGTTTCTGTGGATGGTGAATTTCTGACTCACGAAACGATGATTATTCAACACTCATATAACAATTTCAATGGTGGCCATTAATATGTCACCATATTTATATATGATATATAATATGTTTATTTTTTACTTAATCTTCTGTATTTTTCATTTATGGCATACCCTTATGATTTCAATTATGGGTAAATGTGATATCATCATTTTAGGAAGTGCGGACTACCGCCCCCTCAAAGTGATTTGATTCTTTAATACAATATGTGGTACGTATAAAGGATATATTTAATGATATTATATATTATAAAATACTGGAATTATAATACTATTGTGTATCATTAGGTTTTAATTCCATTAAATATGAAATAGAAATGGAAGTAGCGTTCATGTGTACGTATGGCTTACCGTCTCCATGAACGGTGCATTTCATTTCATACCACTAAATGTTATGTAATATTATAAATTCATGTATATACTAGATATATAAGAAATATATGATATATGCATCTTGAATATAATTTTGGATATAATAGATATTTTACCCCATGAACAACTTGTAATTATAAAGAGTTTAATTTTGACTCAAGTAACAATGATCGACAAAATGACCATTATTAACATAAATAATTACATAGTGTTCATAACATGGTAACAAGAGATATAAACGGAATAATGAAATTGAAAAAGGTTCTTAAGAAAGTATAAATTAACTCAAGATTATTATTCAGGACGTTAAAGAATGATCGAGTCAAGTCTGACCTGAGGTATGGGACTTCGTCTCAATCTCCTTTCATTGAGGCATATTTTGTTTTATACAAAACCTTCTTCTATACGGTGTATAAACCCCTTTGAATTTTACGTTCATCCATAAGTAATATTTTAATAGGAATCATTTTACTAAATGAAAAAAGGGAATGTCTTTTTCGTACGTATGCGGCGACAACGACTTCTCTACCGTTGTGACCATTGTTTGAGTTTCGGCTTCCTCTACAAGCCATACCATTTTTTTAAATGAAAAATAAATACCATGTTTTACTTTTATTATATTTTGGTATTGAAAATGGTTTTCATAATGTTTTTATATCAATGTTATGTATTGATATCTTGTGATTGAAAAGTGGAAATGTTATGTTTCCTTTATGCATGTTTTATGTGATACGATTATGTTATGGTTCTTGGGAATTATTAGGAAGACAGGTGGTTCTGTGATAAACTAAGGGCGGGTGAGCCCGATATATCTCTCCAATGCATTGGGAATCATGAAGGGGTTAAACTTTGAGGTTTCTCCGAAGAGATTTAGGGAATATACTATGATAGGTATTACAAACGTAACCAAGAGGGTTACTCCCTACGTAAGAATGTTATGAATGCCTCAAGTTACCTTTATGTCTTAGGATTTCTATTATTTATTCGTGATTTCATGAGGTATTGTAATGTGATTATGTTTTATGGGTAAATTATGATTTCATTCTTATGTATATATGTACTCATGATTCCTTTAAATATTTGTATATCCCTTACTGAGCTTTTTATGCTCATCCCATGTTTTTGAAATGTTTTTCACATGTCAAGGGAAAGGTACATGATATGATGATAGTGTCAAGGAAGTAACAAGAAAGAATCCATGTTTTATTTTAAATATGTTTCCGTTGATGGGAAAAATGAATACTATCTTTTATGTTACCACATTGTTTAAATGTGGAATTTAATGCATGTTTTATGATCTAATTCACTAAAACTCTAAAGCTGAAAAGATCCTCAATGTGAATTATTCATTTAATTTAATATTAAGTATGGTTTAAGGTCGGGGCCTTATAGTTGGTATCAAAGGTCATTTAATATAACTTTAGGAGTTATAATTATATTAAATGATTATCCAAAAATATATTTTTTTATGGTCAAATTGAAATGATATAGCATTTGAATATTACCATGTTTCTTCATCTAAGACATGTTTTTTTAGAATGATTTTACACAGAGGAAATAGGGAAACAGTGCTAGGAAGGCATACAGAAGGAAATAACCTTCTGAATAAGCATCCTGGGATGGTCGGAATTGGAACTGAACAGTTTGTTGTAGTAATGGCACAGTTGACTCAAGCGATAAATGGTGGTGGTATCCATGCACGAGATCATCCAGATCAACCACAGAGGAACATGTCAGTGGTTGAACATTTCATGAGGCAACATTCCCCATCATTCCAAGGATCATCTGACCCTATGCTAGCTGAAGGGTGGATTAAAGCACTGGAGAAGATTTTCGATGTCATGGGGTGTTCAGACAATCAAAATGTTAGTCCTGATATTTTCCGTTCGGAGGGTGAAGCAAATCAATGGTGGTCGATGGTTAAAAATATCTGGGATGCTGATGAGATTGATGCTCTTGACTGGGATGAATTCAAAGGTATGTTTATTGAGAAGTATTTTCCTAAGGTTGTTCGACATAGGATGGAAAAAAATTTCTTGGAATTGAGGCAAGAGGATGACTCAGTGGCCGCCTATGAAGAGAGGTTCACTATATTGGCAATGTATGCTCCAAATTTTATCCGAGAGCTTTATAGTAAAATCAATCGTTTTTACTCAATATTAATGCCAAAATATCGAAGGTCATTGGATTCTCGTGAGTTCAAAAGTAATGAGAAGCTTATTCGATGTGCTGAGAAGGTGGAAATGGAATTTTCCGATGATCAACTGTTCTATAACAACCAACATAAGAAGAGACTGAGGTGGCAGGAGAAATGAAAGAATTATTCAAAAATGTTTGACGGTAAGAAAACTATGTTTCCAGTTTGTGATAAATGTGGTAAAAGTCGTGATGGGGAATGTCTTCTGAATTCTGTAAAGTGCTACCGATGTGGTAATATGGGACATAAGGCTCGTGATTGCACTGAAAAAGATCAGGGTAACGGTAAGACCAAATATGATTTACAGTTACTGAACTATTTTAAGTGCAATGTGATGGGTCACTATGCAAACGAGTGTCCAACAAAGAGCTCGAGCGATGGGAATCAGTTAGAATACAAGCTGAAAGGGGTGGTGAAATCCTTTGCAACTACTTCAGCATATTTCGAGCCATCAAATGAAGTGGTATCACATACTTTTTTTGTTTTTTCAGATTATGCCAGTGTTTTGTTTGATTCGGGGTCTACACATTCTTTCATCTCTGAAAACTTTTAAAGTAAAATGGGAATACCATCTCAATAAATGACTCCTGAACTTTTGGTAAAAACACATGGGGGAAATGTTGAGGCAAAAAGAATTTATAAGAATCTTCCTATCCTTATCTGTGGAAAAAACCTACCTTCAAGCCTTATTGTTTACCTCTAGTAGAGTTTGATGTTATCTTGGGCATGGATTGTCTCTCTCTTTATCATTCTAAGATTGATTGTAGAGCTCAATAAGTTTCTTTTCATAAATCCTTTCATTTTGTGTACAAGAATGAACCCTTACTATTTATAACGTATCAAGAGGCCGAAAAACTTGTAAAAGATGGAAATGAATGTTACCTTGCACATATTGTTGAAAACAAGGGAACTCTTCATATTAATGATGTGCTACTGATAATTGAGTATCCTGATGTTTTTCCTGTCGAGTTTCCTGGAATAATACCAGATCGGGAAGTTGAGTTTACTATAGACGTAGTTCCTCATGCTAAGCCAATTTCAAAACCCCCTCATCAAATGGCTCAAATTTAACTTTTAGAGTTGAAGGAGAAATTGCAAGATTATATTAGAGAAAGGTTTAATTTGACCTAGCACATCACCATGGGGTGCTCCTATTTTATTTGTTAAAAAGAAAGATGGTTCTATGAGACTTTGCATTGATTATAGAGCCTTGAATAACATCACTGTTAAGAAAAAATATCCTTTGCCTCATATCGATGATATATTTGATCAGCTCCAGGGAGGTCAATATTTTTCAAAGATTGACCTGAGATCGGGGTACAATCAGTTGAAGGTAAAGGAAGAAGATATTCTGAAGACCACATTTTGTACAAGATATGACCATTATGAATTTGTAGTAATGCATTTTGGGCTAACCAATGAACCTGTTGTATTCATGGACATAATGAATAGAATTTTCTAGGAGTTCTTGGATAAATTTGTGGTTGTTTTCATTGATGATATTTTGGTGTTTTCTAAAAGTAAATAGGATCATGAAAGACATTTAAGGTATATTTTGCAAACCATAAATGAAAATAAATTGTATGGGAAATTCAGCAAGTGTGATTTTTGGTAGCAACAAATTTCTTTCCTTGGTCATATTGTTTCTAAAGATGGGATAACTATTGATCCTACAAAAAAAAGGTTGTGAAAGAATGGCCAAGACCCACAAATGTAACTGAGATTCGTAGCTTCCTTGGTTTGGCAGGCTATTACCGAAGGTTTGTTAGAAATTTTCCATGGTTATCTAGTCGAATGACTAAGCTAACTCGGAAGGGTGTTAAGTTTATCTGGACAAAATAATGTGATGATTGTTTTCAGGAACTGAAAAGAAGATTGGTGAATGCTCCAGTTTTGGCACTACCTTCCAGGAATGGGGAGTTTGTTATCTACAGTGATGCTTCATTGAAAGGACTTGGTTGCATCTTAAAGCAGAATGATCAGTTAATTGCTTATTCTTCATGACAGTTGAAAACTCATGAGGTAAATTACCCTACACATTATTTGGAATTAGCTGCTGTTGTTTTCGCTTTAAAATTTTGGAGGCTTCATTTGTATGGAGTAAATTGTGAAATATATACCCATCACAAAATATTAAAGTATATATTCACTCAGAAAGAATTGATCATGAGACATAGGAGATGACTAGAACTAATCAAGGATTATGATTGTACAATTCGTTACCATCCGGGAAAAGAAAATAAAGTGGATGATGCTTTGAGTAGAAAAAGTAATGCTTCATTAAAAATGTTGTGTTTGGAACGTGATCCATTGGTTAAGGATTTGATGAACTTTGGCATAGAAGTTATTGGTGCAGGATTTCCCTATATTTTGTTTTAGGTATTAGTGAAATATTCTCTATAAGATAGAATTAACAAAGCACATAAGCAAGACAGCGAGTTGCAGAAAAAGATAGATCTGGTTCAGAAGGGTATGTTTCCTGAATTCAATATTGATAATGATTTTGTTTTGAGATTTGGGAAGAGATTGTGTGTGTCGTGTGATTCACAGTTGAAGAGTGATTTGTTATGTGAAGCTCATAGTTCTCTGTATTCAGTCCATCCTGGTAGTACTAAGATGTATAGTGATCTTCGGGAGTATTACTGGTGGGACAGAATGAATAGAGATATTTCTGATTTTACTGTGAAGTGTTTGATGTGTCAACATGTTAAAGTAGAGTGGAAGTTACCAAAAGGGATTATTCCGCCTTTACCAGTGCCAGAGTGGAAATGGGGGAATATATCCAGGGACTTCGTTATGGGATTTCCGAAAACACCTCGAGGTAATAATGCAATCTGGGTTATTGTTGATCGCTTGACTAAATCTGCTCATTTCCTTGCTATACGAGATACTTTTTACCTATATCAACTTTCCCGTTTGTATCTTAAAGAGATTGTCAGGTTACAAGGAGTTCCTCTCTCCACTGTATCAGAATGTGATCCCAGGTTCACTTATAACTTTTGGAAAGGCCTTCAGAAGTCATTGGGTACTGAATTAAAATTTAGTATAGCTTTTCATCCTCAATCAGATGGGTAGTCAGAACGAACAATTCAGACTTCGGAGGATATGCTACATGCTTGTTTGATGGATTATCAGGGATGTTGGGACCAAAATATTTCTTTGGTTGAGTTTTCTTATAATAATAGTTTTAATTCCAGTATACAGATGGACCATTTGAGGCATTATATGGGAAGCGGTATCAAACTCCAGCTTTCTGGGATGAAGTGGGTGAATGGAAGTTGATGGGACCAAAATTGGTAGTAGAGATTGCAGAAAAAGTTCAGTTAATTCAGAAACACATGAGATCAACTCAATGTAGGCAGAAGAGTTATGTGGATAACCGGAGGAAGGATCTTTCATTGAGGGTAGGTGATCATGTTTTCTCAAAGTTTCACCGTGGAAAAGTGTTTTGTGATTTGGTAAGAAAGGAATGTTGAGTCCAAGGATCATTGGACCAAATGAAATTCTAGAGGATGTTGGATCAGTTGCATACCGAGTGGCTTTACCTCAAATTTTATCTCAGGTACACAATGTTTTTCATGTTTCGATGTTGAGAAAGTACATGCCAGATCTGTCCCATGTTTTGAGCCGAGAGGTAGATCAGTTGGAAGAGAATATCTTTTTTGAAGAACAACTAGTCCAGATACTTGACCGTAGAGAGAAAGTGTTGCGGAATAAGGTAATTCACCAGGTAATGGTTTTATGGAAAAACCATATGGTTGAAGAGGCAACATGGGAATCTGAAAATGCTATGAGGTATAAATACCCCCACTTATTTTGATAAGTGAATAAAATTGTGAGGACGCAATTCCCAAAAAGGGGGGAAGGATGTAACATCCCAGGTAAATAAAGAATAACGCATTTTAATATTTATTAATATTTATGAATTAAATATTAATTTTACTTTAATGGGGTTTCTATTTTCGATAGCATACCCGATATACAACAAATAGTTTATTTGAAATCTTACACTGCATACAAGAAATAAAATAATACTATTTTAAATGGTAGTTAACACGTAGCTGTTGTATTGGTGGGAATGAATGTAAATAGCTAAAATATGATTATATATGTTTGTTAAATGTTTTTACATTTATCCAATAAAAGATAAAGGCTTAAAATATGAAACAAATTCAATTTTAGGCATATATACTCTAATTTTCACTAAAGGTCCACTTATCGCCTTTTGATGGGGAACCTTCATTAAGTATAGTTTTGGTCACTCTTATACATTATATTGGACCAAATTATATTCATCTTTAGAATCAGGACATCAAAATTTACTTTGTGTGAATTTTTTCTATTTTTCTGATAAAGTTCATTTTTTTAATCAATTGTGAAAAATGTTGTATTTTAATTCAAAACCTATTTTTAATCTAATCTGTTTATATGATTAGATTATCTTTTGAGTTGTATTTAATGTGAAATTAGAATATATTTTTACCATTTAATCCAATAGTGGTCGTTGGAATTAATTTCACTTTGAAATTGGACTTAGACTAGTGTCAATCATTTGATACTTATTGTTTCATAAAAACACGCAATTTTCTCTGATAGCGGAAATTAATTATTAAATTAATTAATTTAACTTATATGTTTTGAATTTTTTAAAATATATATCATTTTTAAATCCGGAATATCCAATATATCTTAGGGTGACGTTTTGGTATTTTTCTGAAAAACATCAATTTTTGATGAATAGTGAAACCACTAAGTGGTACTTATAAAAACTAATTTTCAGTTTAAATGAAATTTTACCACCTCTGTGTTTTGAATTTTAAAAATCCGACATACATGTTTTTCATTAAGAAGTAAAATTTGGTTCAATAGGATTAAAATAATTTTTGGGTGAATAGTAACTTTTAAGTTTTTAATCCCGATTAGAGGTAATTAGTGTAATTTAAGGTAAAATTAATGTTTTAATAATATGAAATTACCATGACACATTTCCTACCATTATTGGATGTGTCATTTCTGACCAAAAAAATTCATGGGTCTACTTGGCGACCCCATGGAGCCACTTTGGTGGGAAAATAACATTAATAACTTTTTATTTAATGTTAAAATTAAAAAGTCATAAACATGAGTTGTTTTACTAAAAAAAATTAATGGGGTTATAAAAGTCATATTTTTGACTATAAATATTCATTAGAAATCTAAAAAGATTTCCTATATCATGATATTTGTTTTATAATTTTTTAGACATTAAATAAAATAAATTATTTATGATACCATGATGATGCAGTGATTACCTCATTATTTAATGATTAAAAACAATTGAAAAGATAATGTAAAATATAAGACCTACACATGTCAAAAACCTATTCGATGGGTGTATTTCGAAACCTTATAACCATATCCTCGAAATATATAATTTTGGGACCTTTTTAATCTGAAAATCATTTTATAATAAAGTATCCTTTTATAACTTTCCAAGAGTGCCCCTCTTCTCCTCTTATAAAAGACCCCCACCTCAACCACCTTACCCACACCTCTCAAGCCTTTTCCTTGGACAAATCCTATCCATTGTGTCTCTCCAAAGCCCTCTCTTACTCCTTGAGCCTCACTTTGGGCAGAATTCTTCCCAAGGAATCCATTGAGCTCAAATCAAAAAGGGTTACCCATTTTAAAGGTAGTGTTTTCTCTTCTGTTCTTATGTTTTATTTTGCTTCTCCATCCCTCTAAAATATTTTTATTCCTTTATTTTATAACAAATCCATTATCTTAAATATACTAGGATGTTTTTATATGAAGGATTCGAGCTACACTTACACAAACCAACATCTAATGGTTAAATAACATATTGTTTCTGTGGATGGTAAATTTCTAACTCACGAAACGATGATTGTTCAACACTCATATAACACCTTCAAAGGAGGAAATTAATATGTCCCTATATTTATATATGATATATAATATATTTATGTTTTTCTTAAGTTTCTGTATTTTTCATTTATGGAATACCCTTATGGTTTCCATTATGGGTAAACGTGATATCTTTATTTTAGGAAGTGCGGACTACCACCCCCTCAAAGTAATTTGATTCATTAATACCATATGTGGTACGTATAAAGGATATATTTAATGATATTATATATGATACAATACTGGAATTATAAAACAATTATGTGTCATTATGTTTTAATTACATTAAATATCAAATAGAAATGGAAGAAGCGTTCATGTGTACGTACGACTTACTGTCTCCATGAACGGTGCATTTGATTTCTTACCTCTAAATGTTATGTAATATTATAAATGCGTGTATATACTGGATATATATGACATCTATGATATCTACATCTTGAATATAATTCTGGATATAATGGATATTTTACCTCATGAACAACTTGTAATTATAAAGAGTTTAATTTTGACTCGAGTACCAATGATCAACAAAATGACCATTATTAACATAAATAATTACATAGTGCTCATAACATGGTAATAAGTGATATAAAAGGAATAATGAACTTGAAAAATGTTCTTAAGAAAGTATAAATTAACTCAAGTTTATTATTCAGGACGTTAAAGAACGATCGAGTCAAGTCGGACCAGAGTTATGGGACTTCGTCTCAATCTCCTTTCATTGAGGCATATTTTGTTGTATACACAACCTTCTTTATACAGTGTATAAACCCCTTTTAGTTTTTTATGTTTATCCAAAAGGAATCTTTTTATTCAAAGCGTTTTACTAAACGACAAAAGAGAATGTATTTGTCGTACGTATGCGGTTACAAAGACTTCTCCGCCGTCGTGACCATTATTTGAGTTTCGGCTTCCTCTACAAGCCATACCTTTTTTAAAATGAAAAATAAATACCATGTATTAATTTTATTTTATTTTGGTATTGAAAATGGTCTTCATAATGTTTTTATATCAATTTGTTGTATTGATATCTTGTGATTGAAAAGTGGAAAGGGTATGTTTCCTTTATGCATGTTTTATGTGATACGATTATGTTATGGTTCTTGGGCATTATTATGAAGACGGGTGGTTCCGTGATAAACTAAGGGCGGGGGATCCCGATATAGCTCTCCAATGCATTGGGTAACGCAATGGGGTTAAGCGTTGAGGTTTCTCTGATGATATTTAGGGAATATACTTTGATAGGTATTCCAAACGTAACCAAGAGGGTTACTCCCTATGTAAGATTGTTATGAATCCCTCAAGTTACCTTTATGTCTTATTATTTCTATGATTTATTCATGATTTGATGAGGTATGTTAAAGTGCTTATGTTTTATGGGTAAAATATGATTTCATTCTTATATATATATGTAATCATGTTTCCATTAAATATTTTTATATCCCTTACTGTGCTTTTTATACTCATCCCATGTTTTTGAAATGTTTTTCACAGGTCAAGGGAAAGGTACATGATATGATGATAGTGTCAAGGAAGTGTTAAGAAATAATACATGTTTTTTTTAAATATGTTTCCGTTGATGAGAAAAATTAATACTGTCTTTTATGTAACCACTTTCTTTAAATATGGAATGTAATGAATGTTTTATGATCTAATTCTCTAAAGCTCTAAACATGAAAACATAATCAATGTGAATTATTCATTTAATTAAATATTAAGTAAGGTTTAAGGTTGTGGGCTTATATTACCGATGGACTCATCTTTTTGTTGATTTGATTTGTTTTAATTTAAATCGACATAAATGAAAGTAACTACCAAATAATTTACAATTTCAAAAATACTAGGGATTATCATCTTATAGTTGATAATGTTTCTCGTTAAAGAATAAGTCATTTATTGAATCATAAGTGGATAAGTTATATATAAAGGATGTAAGTAACCTAATAATATATTAATCCACCGGCTTCTATAATTGAGTTTTATCCCTATTTTAAAAATATATTTTCTAACTAAGGATTATTCAATTAAGAATACATTATTTGGATTCTATTTTCTTATTGAGATATCAATGGTATTTTTTATCAACTAACATATTTAAATTTGACACTAAAAGGTGTGACCTAAATTTATCCATGAAATAAATTATAATGAATTATTTTTTAGTAGTAGTTATTATTTCTTGGGTAGGATCAACTATAATATAAGTACATGGAATGACATGAGGAACTGGATTATTTAATTTTTCTAAGACTTCCCCAACTTTGTTTTTAAAAGTGTCCAACATGAGTTAAAATGGTAAACACATCCAAGGTTATTGGATAACCGGAGGAGATGTGGGACTCCGGTTTAATATGATAATGGAATTGTCATTGTTTTTATCAAACACAATTTATTTTTATTTTTATGAGATATTGTGATACGGGGAGTGTAATCAATACAACGTTACAAATAAAATTGTTAAAAATAATTCTTTAAATAAGAAAAAGGCACACATCCCATATTATATTCAATTTAATGAATAAATTAAATAATCTTTTGAATTTATATGCATTTATATATTCTCTAAAAAAAATATTCTTTGATTAATACCTTGTCCTTAAATGAAATGTAATATATAATAATTTAATTAATGATTTATTTTATTAATTTATAAAGGACAACACATATAATACAAAAACATTCATTAATAGTGGAACCATTTATTATGAAACAGTCTATTACTACGGCCATGAATATATTAGGATAATCCAAATGAATACTGACCTTGAATTCTGGGAATGTACATAGATCATTTCATAGACCAGATAGAATATTACAATATATAAATATTCTAAAATTTAAAGTCTCTGTAATCTTTTTCAGACTCATTAAGGGATATAGATATAACAGTATCCAAAACACACATTAAGTAAATAATAGTGGGACATCCCTGAAAATGTCCCTCTTGTATGCTAAATGAGCCACAATTTAAACAATATCCTCCTAGTGTACTCGTTTAGGAATGAATAATCAATAATGAAACACCAAATATCATATGCATTGGCTGGAACCAATTAATTTTTCACTTTTTTTATTATCATATGACAATTTTTCGTAGGAACTACTAGATCTAGACCAACCCAATAGCTATTAGATATGGTGTAAATGATTTATTTAGAAAATTATTTGGTAAAATTATTTTTTATTAATATAATAAGGATTAGTTTAAGTCAGTTTTATACCCACCCCAATAATTCACAATCATTTTTATGTAATATATATTGGATGAAAATTAATGGATAAATATTAGAAATTATAGAATTTTTTTTATACCAATACTTTTTTAAATTTTTTTAAAGTTTAATGAAATAAAAATTCAGGCTATGGGGGGAATGAACTGTACAATATGTATGGAAATATGTTTCCATTAGAAATATTTGATTATTTAAAATATATTTGTGGTGTTTTATGTTCCAATTAAGGGTATATTTTATTGATGGAAGTTAATGAGAAAGTTGGATGTTCATGATATCATCATATATTCTCAATAGTGTCATCTTAAAATGTTTTGTATGCATTCACAAGAAATTTATAGTATTCGATTATCATTGTGGCCTCAATGTATAAGAAGACGTCATTATAGAATATTCATATAATTTTACAATATTATTTCTGTCGTAAATGATTGATTAATTTCTTCTAATATATTTCACTGATAAATGAATAGAGTATATTATGATAATGAAGAGTGTTTTTTTAGGTAAAGGGAGTATTTGAATAGAATTAACTAATGGAGATAAATTCTGTTTTCATTGATGATTCATGGTAAATTGTATATTGAAAATGTTACCATAAATACCATTCATAATATAACATTTTGTACATTTTTTAATAGTTTGGAGTTTTTCTAGAAATATATTATAATATAGATTGGTTATGTCCATTTATCATAATATCATTCAGTTTAACCACATAAAAATCAATACGTAATAATAACATTTCCAACATAAACGGAAAATCGTCCAACACACCAACATGGTTTGTGAAAGATCAGGTTTTTTTGTCAATTACCTTGGGATTAATCACCCAAACTAACTAAAAAAAGACTATAGAATCACATAAAAAGAATTATGAAAATATATTATTGCAGTTGAAAATACATAATCTACAAAAGTGAAAATAATTTGGAATATTTTTATAATCATTTATTTTTTTTGAATTTATGGTAATATAAAAGATGTAAAATTTCTCCATAATCTCATCATTTCATTACCACATAGTAACCTTTAATATGTACACATCGCATTCAGAAACACTATATATCATGAAATATGTTACCTGACATCAATCAAGGGAATGTTAACCTAAACAATTTTAAATTTTTCCAAAAAATTAGTATCACATTTATTTTTACTTAGTTCCATCGATACATGGGAATTTATCATAATGGAATTTGAATTGTAATTTTATGTGGATACTCAGAATTTCCATTAATTAATTTGTTGATGTTTCTCACCAACACATATTTTACTCATTTGGATCGTTCTTGAAGGGTAGAAATGTTGTTTCCTCTGGATATGATGAATATAATGATGCGGAAATTTTTTTCCTAAGATTTGTACCAATATAGTGGTTGATGACATTAAAATTTAACTTGTACATATAGTTGACTAGTGGTTGATAAGTTAATTTTTCTGACAATTGACATTGGATTTATCCAACTGAGCTTTGGAGTTATCATAAATGAGGTTTTATGTGTTCTATGGATTTTATAGTGGTTTATTGGAATTAAGGTTTATTTTTAGCCATTTTTCATCATTATATAATTGATAGGATTGACTTTTTTCGGGCTATTGGAATGACATTTATGGTGACTTTGTATATTTTGGTGGTGGTTGAGATTAAAGACCCTCCCCAAGGTGGTTCTATGACTATGCGTTTTGGTTATAATATCCCCTTTCCTATATGATTCATTATCATTACATCCATATATCTAGAGATTGTATGTTTTATTTAATAATGGAATTGTTATATTGAAGATTCTGAAAAAAATCGTGAAAACTCTCAAATTGGTCTCTCAATTGAGTAATTTTGTCAATATAACGGGTTTTTGTGGAATAGATACCATAATGAATATATGGAGGTTGGTGTGATTTCCCATGATAAAGGGATAGCTATCATATAAAGGTACTTACCTCTTTAAAAACTAGATCCACCTTCTTCTCTAACATGGATGTTTTTATCTCTTGTAGACCTCATATGTGTAAGCATGATGTAGAATTGAATTATTGAAATTTCTATGCCATGTTTTCTGTGGTGGTCGTAATTAATGTTTGATTATTGTAAAATAGTGCTCCTAATAGATAAACACCAATCATATTATTATGAATATAATTAAAACTTTCATAAAATAATTATATTAAATGTTGAATACTAATTTTTTGGGGTGGAATTATAGACAATTACATTCTCAACCAAACCCAATATTCATGAAGTGTTTTATATTGTAATTCCCATATTCAAAAAAACATTATTTCATAAAAATAAATTTCTAGAGGAAGTGAATTATATTTATATAAAAATTAATTTCATGTCTTCCAATCCTCATAATATTGAGATATCATTATATATGAAATCATTTTTGGTATCTTCAATAGAAAAGTAGAAAGTAAATAGTTTTGCAATTTTTTTTACTTGATGTTTTTCAATTGAAAGACACTGTGTGAAATTAAATTAAATTATTATACATTTCTTCACTATCATGTCCATGAAAGTTTTGACATAAACTAATTCAACCATATTATAGTTCAGGGTTTATTGATTCACCTTGAATTCGAATATATGTAGTTTGGAAATAATCATTATGATATTTGAGTTTATTTATGGTATGATTAAAATTAAAATAGTTATGTAGTGTTATTTTAGTTTCATGGTATTTTAAAATAAGAATAATTAGAATTTATAGAATTAGAATAATTCTATACAGTTTCTTGAATTCGTTTTATCTCTTCCATAATAGCATAGATTTTTGTTTATAGATGTTGACAGAAAATAATCCTTTCACGTTCAGGCACAAATGATGGTAGATTACCCAAACTGAAATATGTCATACAGAAAACCTACAAATAATAAGAGGATTCAATATCACATAAAATTAAAAAACAATGAGATAGATTAATATATATTTAATAAAAAAACAATGTTCTTATTAAATAAAACAGAGAAAATAAAATTTATCTCCATTAAGGACCTGAAAATTTATTAAATTGTCATGAAATATCAAATTTAATTGTGTTTACATGATAAAATTTACTATAATTTAGAATATTATTCTTCTCTATAGGATAAATTGAGGTTTATAGTATTTATTTATTATAATTGTTTCTAAACAAATTGGTGAAATTTGGAATATTAATTAATGATTTAATATAAAACATCATTAAAAATTTTAATAGATCATGATTAAAGGTAATGGTTTTTTGATGTTGGAGAAGGTAATCATTGTGAGTATACAAAACATAAACTAGTGTTCATAGTTTTAAAAATTAATTTTTATTAAATTTTATTTTTTAGATGAGTGTAACCAAGAACATCGTTTCCATATTTTCCATTTATAAATATAATCCAATAACCAACCATTGAAACAAAAATTAATTTATAAAGGATTAGTACATAATATTGGAATGAGAGATTCAAGAGAATAATGGAATTTCATATATGTGTGAGAGAGAAAGGATGATTTCTTTGTATAAATATAACAACTAAATATTCCCACAAGAAATACCAATGTTATATGTTGGATATTGTGTCATTGGATCATTCCAAAATAATGAATTAAACATAGAAGCATGTTAATATAAAATATTAAGACAAAATATAATATCATTTTTACACTAAATGTGTAAAATATACTATTTTGAAACACCCTAACCCTACTTTTAGATTCATCAGAAAGTCTAGAATGTGTTTAGCCCACCCTTGAGAGGAGGAGATGGTTTGTATAGAAATATTCCATCATAATTTATCAACATATTATAATATTATACTAAAAACCTCTATTCTGAATATATTACACCACTTGATCTTTGAAATTGAATAACCATTACCCTTGTTTGAAAATAATAATGTGGTTACCAAGATTCCAATTTATAGTCAATGTGGAAGTAGTTTTTAGATAAAAATTTTAGAAAACCAATTGCATCAATGATTTCCTATAGTAGATGATGTTATAATTTCTTTTAAAAGTAACCTCTATTTGTTATACCTTTTGAAAATTCATCATCAATTGAGTGAATAAAAAAATTGAAAGGATGAATTATATAACTATCGTCATGGGAATAAATAATTATGATTGAATATGTGGTGGAATATTTTGGGCATAAAATTGGGTGAATTGGACTCCTTGTTCAAGATAAATGTGTCCCATATAGTTTTATATCCACCAATTTTAATACCAATTAGGATTATAGATTATCCATAGTGTGTATTTCAGAACATATTGGTACTTTTTATATAGAATAGTTTTTTCTATCTTTGTTTAATTTCATCATGGTCTCTCCAAATCACATCCACCTACAACATAATGATCCAAACTATTGATTTTTTTTTTAATCATGAAAAAAGTAACTAATTGAAGAAAATTTTAAATGAAATATGTTATTATAATTTCAATATAAAATAAAAAGAAGTATAATTTCATTGTATAAGGATGAAAATGAATTGAGAATCACTATGTGATTAGTTTTGAAGTTTCACAACTGGCCAAAATGATAAACAACTATATAAACAAGAATAATTAATTCCTTTATGTTATGTAGGAGAGAAAAAATAGTTAATAGATGGTAACCTTCTATTCATTCATGAAAAATAGACACATCAAACTATAGTGCCCCAAATTCAATAAGAATATCATTGATAATATTAAGATAAATAATGACTAAAAATTCTAAATATGCATTGATAATTTTTACACTATCCTTAATTAAATCATTTCATTATAGCATAGAATGTCTTATGTGCAAAAAAATGGTATGTTCTAAGGTAATTTTATTCGTTACTCCACTTATTATTATTATATTCATTAAAATTATGAATATATGAAAAAAAAATTATAGGTTAAAATATGTAAAGATTTTTTAAACTAATATCACAATAAAATAAATGTAAAAATATATATTACAAACTAATTTAGGAGAAGAATCTGTTCATGAATAAAAAGGTTGAGGTGTCTATAAAAATAAAAAAAACTAATCTATAAAAACATGAATCTATATTTAATCAAAATTTAAACTATTTTTTGATGATAAATGAATGGGGAAATGAAAGAAATATTTTTATTTTGTGATGTCATTTGAAAAATAAATTTTTTATTATATTTTCAATTCAACCTAGAACTTATTAATTTTTTTTCGAGGAGTATCTCAAAGAAAATATTGTAATTATATTTTTAAAACTAGAAATCATTGTTTATGAATTTGATTGTAAAATTACAGATATTTTAAAATAAAAAGTGTACACTTATCCTCAAATATTTTTTCAATAATGTCATTTACTAAAAAAATCTGGTTCTAATGTTTATTTAATCTAATAATAGTAGAACCAATAATTAATTTTCGTCCAATATTATTAGTATCATTATTTTTAAATGTAAAATGTCTCAGTAAAAAATCCCATGGAACTTCCAGGTTCATCGATAATGGGTTCTCAAGAAAAATTTGTCGTGACTACCTCAAGTGAAACAATATTGAAAACATTGAAATCGAAAATCTCACCTTTGGTGATAAATAAACGAATATGATCAATGGTATAAAATATTTATATTAATATTCGACATATAGTAATGGTTTTTTATTTTACAATTGTTAATGAAATAATTTTAATAGTGTTATATAATTGGGTTAAAATGGTTTCAATGTTTCTTTTGAAATTGAGCCATGTAATATTTTTGATTACAAGCGAAATCCTTTTAGACTACAAATTTAAATATTATAATATAATGGGATTAAAATATGTTAACAAAATATATGCTATGATTCCAAATTCATACGAATGGAAGACCTAGCATTACAAAAAAAATTCCTTCATTACTGTAGAACACAAACTTGACATTGGAAATGAAGTCAACAAGTATATGATTTTAAAAATTTTGAATATAAAAAATAAAAAAAAATGTGTGAGAATTTATAACAATATAAAAAAAATAAAAATTTCTTTTAAATATTATAAATAATTTTCACTCTTTATAGACCCCTAATATTTGATACATTTTTTATTAGGACAAAAAAAATTCAGTTATATGAGTAAAACCATTGACATGTATGATTATTGATTTATATAAAACTATTTCATGGTTTTATTTCATGGATCATATAAATGAAACTTTTAATAAGTTTTTTAAATATAAAAATAACATTGATAATGAGGAAGGGTGTATGATCATATCAATTTTAAGATATCGTGGGAAAGTGATAAGAAAAAATGATTTTAATGAAATTTATTCTTCAGATTGTGATAATAATTGTTTTTTCACTACATAGAATCGCCAAAAAATGGGGTTTCTGAATTATATAGATTAAAAATACAATATATTTACTGATTTAACTTGAATGAATTAAACATACTAGAAATTTTTTAGACCAAGATAATCAATACTGATTTTTATTCCAGGAATTGTGTTCATTTAATTCCCAAACATAAGAACACCCCACATGATACTGATAAGTATAATCCTGAAATTTAGCTTTTTATATGTGTTTATATGTTAATTATTTATTCTTAACACCAACGAAAAGAAAAATTAGACTCAAAATAAGATGAAAATATTTTCCTTTGGTACTCTAAATCATATAATGCCTACCAGCTCATTATTTAAAGGGACATTTCCATAGACTAATGGATTGAAATTAAATTTTATGAAACATTTCCTAATCGTCATACCTGTATTTATGATGTTGAAGACCATCCAAAAATAGTTACCATGAATGACAAATCTCTTTCTATAGAAATTGAAATTGATGATGAATACATATATAGATTTTTACCCTATGTGGGGGATAAGTTTAAAAACTGTCCTATATAAAATTTTATTGGTTATTTCATGTCACTACTCATATTAAATTAGTGGTTTTAAATGAGGTTGACCATCATGATTTTGTTTTTCAATGAAAACACACAAAATTTTAATGATTCATTTGATAATAACAATAGTGTACTTTCAATTCAAGATGAGTTGAACTAAATTTAAAAATAGATGTTGAAAAAAAAATTTAATTTCCTAATGATTATCCCATTGATTGAAATAAATAAGTGCTTTACATAAAATTATATGGGGAGGGTAACATAACTAATAAAAAATATTGACTCATACCTAAATGAAATAATCAACTGGAATGTATTTTTCATGGAGATTTATTTTCACCCATCCCATTTATTGAGCTCCCTAGAATAAAATAGTAGCATCACACACACATAATTTCAATAAATTTTTTCACATGGAGATAAAATGTACTCTCTTAAATAGATATATATGAAAAAATGGTTTTTTTAAAAAAATAAATGTTTTGATGATTCGGAATATACAAATATTGATTTTATGTTATCCTAGGATCTTTATGCCTTAAAATATGACCCATGGGCATGGAATGAGATTATAACTAAATAACTCTTAGAAAATTATCCTAAAATTTGAAAACATAAATTATATTTGTCATCAATCTATATTTTAAATTAATTATTACATATTCCAATTTATTTCAATTTTCTTTTTAATTTTTCTACAAAAAATATTATTGTAATAAATTTCTTAATTTATTGTTCTAATTATTTGAAATGAGTTTACTGGAATATGTATATATTTATTTTTTAAAAATGATATTAATTTTTTTTGTTAATACAATTAATGAAATAGTAATAAATTTTCAAAACATTTTTACATGGATTAGGAAATAAAAGTATGTACACTAGTGTGTGCTTCATTTAAGGTAGTGTTGGAATAAAATATTAAAATGGATAAAAAATAATTATTTATTTATGATTTAGATTGTCCACTATGTTAATATTTTTTATAAAAAAAATTTCTTAGGGTTTTTTCATGGTGCTTCTTTACCTTGTTTTCAAATGAATCACATTTAAAAAGCCTTAAATGTATTCCTAAATATTTAATCACTTATAAAAAACATTTTTTATTTTCTCTTGAATATAGTTATATTGAATATACTTATATTATCATTGATTATTTTATTGGATTACATTTGAATAGTAAATGTACATGATAGAATTGTCAGCTACATGGAAAATCCTAATTTTCCTTGAGTTTTATGAAGAAAAAATTCATATCTCATTCCATGGATGATGAGGAATGTATACACATCAGGAAGAACTAATAAACAATTTTATGAATGAATTACACTCTCTTGGATTATGGGCTTACATAAAATCATTATCCTATTATGTGGGATTACAATAGTGCAATTAGTAATTCCGTAAATCTGATTCAACCCTCTTAAACTATGAACATTGTACTAAGGCACTACATTATTAGAGATCACATTCAAAAAGAATATATCATAATGTAATTTACTACCATGTATTTATAATTTGTAAATATATTCTAAAAAACTAAATCTATATCATTTAAATTTTATTAAAGGTTACTCATAAAGGAAACACATTCGAACACTCTCACATCACAAAGGATAGCTTTACCATTATACATTTTCTTTATTTAGATAATATTTTTCCTCGTTCATTTTTTTCCATGTAATAAATTTTTTATTTTTTATTATTTTAATTTATTTTCTTAATCACATTAATCTAAGATATCACCTATGTGAAATAATTATCTATTTTAGGGGGGATATATTTAGTCATTTGAATCTTATATCATCATAAGGATATTTTTAATCCTTTATTGAATATTTTTTAAAGATGAATTCCTTAATTAAGAATTATCCTCTGTTTTTTTTTCAATAAAGTTGTGAGTTTTAGTTTGATAATCACATGGGGGTATTTGGGATTCATGAAAGTGTGGGAAATGATATTAATGGACAACATTTTATTATGGATTTCATAATCATTATTTAAATTTTTATATTCTTAATTATTCAAATATATTATTTTTTGTCAAAAAAATATAAAATATAAATATTATTAATTCCATTAATTTTTTTATAATAAATATTGGTAATATTATTTAATATTTACATGGTGAATGTAATTCCAAATTCTAATTTTCTATTTCATTATTAAATAATGAGAATTTATAACACATTATCTAAATTTATTATTTTATAATATATATTTTTTATAATCTAATTATATTATCTCTTATGTTCATGAGTTTGTGATAATAAAATGGGGGTATTATAGTGCCCTATTATCTCTTAGTATTTTGTGATCACAAAAAAAACATTTATTTATGTATCATTCAATTTTATGTATTTTGATTGATCATGTTTAAGTATATTCCCTGAGAATAAAATTAACATTAGAAAGTTTAGATATGAGATTTTATAGTAACATCAATTGACATCAAAATGATTTACCAGTAGACAGTTTGAGATAAGTCACTCATTAGATGATTGGATTATGGCATCGAAACACTGTTTAGGATCACTTTCTCACTACTGGTGGGCCACAGGATTTCCAATATCATGGCTAGTGGTGGATAAGAATTAAAAGATAAGCTTGATATCTAGTGGATCCACACCATCTCACTAGGGGAACATGAATATGCCCAGTGGTCCCTAGCCATCCCTCTGACAATTAGGTCGAAGATTGACACTGACCAGCATAATCTTTATAGAAATAAAAACTAGCCTTTAGGGGAGGTCATTTCTAGAAATATTTGACTTCCAACAGATCTATTTGAACCCCAAGGACTCCATAATCACAATGGGCCCTACATTATATATCAATACACTAACTAGATAGAATTTAAATGTATTTTTACTATGTTAATCATTCATGATAAATATTCACCGGATTTATTTTTAACTCATTCAATAATGTCTTGGTTTTTCATGTGTATGAATTTTGAATATTTATAATTATGTTATCAAAGCTAGATGCTGAGAAGACATGAGATTGCAAGGGTGAGTGACCCAAAAATTATTATATCAAAAATATTAAATAAATTTATAACTTATACCTAGTGTTTTATTGATAATGTGGATGAAATCCAAAACCAAGTCTCAGTTTGAAGATATAATACCATTATTTACCTCAAGACATGAGGTTTAGCCAAGGTGAGACATAGTATTTGTGTATGATGGTAGTTTTTAAAAATATATTCACAAGTTTTGAAAAAAAAATTAATTTAGTTTATTATAATTTTATGATCCAATGGACTAATATATATATATATATATATATATATGGTTATAAAAAATATATATCCCCTCTAAACTAGGGAGTTTGATATAACAGATAGTATAGAGGTTTTCATGGATGAACATCAATAGATCGAGATTTGGAAATCAGTGTGACAACATAAATAAAGGATATCACCATTGAAAATGATGAAGATTCATTCTTCATCAGTGAATGATACAAATAGAGATATAAAATCTAATTTTTGGATTTCACCATACTTTTTATCCCACAATAAATGAAAATTAATCAATAAATGGATTGAATCATGGATCAGTGTTTTTTGTGGATATGGGTTTGTTTATCCTAGATTTATGGGAACTTATATTGTTCTTAATTTTTGTATACTCGTTCGTAGTTATTATGGTTACCGGTCACATCCAATCAGAAAACTTCTCATGGTTTGTTTGTAATATTGTGTATTGTGGTTTTCTACCATCATTATGAACATCATCATCATTTTTATATATTTTTTGAGGTGGTTTGATGAATTCCTAGACCATTATCATTCTAAATTCCATATTTCTCACAATAATTTTTTTCATCGGATCCAATTTTTTAGATTTGTGATGGAATTGTGTCATGTGATGATGGCCAAATATTGGGTTCAAAATGGATACAACCTAACATGGATATAAAATGTAGTAACTAAGAGATGTTATGATATCCCATTATCATGTGGTGTGAATAACTATACTTTGGATGATAGTGATGACTATGCACTTAAGGATAAACACATATGTTCTTAAGTGTTTTTGTTAGTAGATCCAAGGAAACTGGGTGGTATAAATGATAACACTTGGAAATATGATGTTTCCTATTAATAACTAGAATACATGGAATGTTTTATATAAAATACATCCTCTATGAAAATCTAGGGTTTCTATGCTAAGATGCGGATGACACAAAATGGTGAAATGAGTCACGCATAGTGTAACCCTTAGTCGACAATCATTGTGTGTAAATGGAGTACATGACATGGAGGTCATGTACTATTTCATACTAGGAGTATCAGACATTTTCCCAATATCAAATTGTTTATATATCATTTTTCACATTTAGTAAACACTTATGTTGAAATGTGGTCCCACACATTGGTATATGTCATTGTTAAAATACAGAAGAATAGATTTATGTGTATAAACAAACTTCAAAATTGACACGGACCAATGTTTGGGGGATTGGTTAGAATGTGATGTTATGATATATGGAGGAATCAACATGTCTTCTATGCTCGGAACACACTGTCTATTATGAAATATTGCATTCCATGTGAGTGAGAGGCATGACGAGTTCTAGGATTTCCATTACCCATCATGTACCCCATGGGACATACTTTGTATCCATTGAGGATAGGTTAAAGTCATCATTATCATTTCATCTTATTTTTGAGATTATGTGAGATTAGATAATTGTATTGGTTTTTTTGTTCTCGTGGTGCACATCTATTAGTGTTTGGTGGAAAAAAAATATTCAACATATTGGATTCCCCCTCTGTAGCTTCCTAGGGATCAGTGCAGTGTGAGTGATTTACTTTATTCTATAGTGAGTAATATTAGTCTTCTTTGAATATACCCCAATGGGTTGTACAATGTATCCCACTAAGAGACCTATAATGATCCTCATATCCTTCATGGTTCCATAGGTAGGTTTGCAGTAATTAGAATGACAAATACTTTTTAGAAATTGATACCATATCTCATATGATATTTCAAGTATAGTATGGTTCCCCCAGTGATCCCTAGATATTGAACACCTATCAGTTTCTTGTGATATGAAATTTATAATGGTTAATTATTTAAATGGAGTGTGTATCTTGGATAAACCCCCTAGTTTCCTATGTGCATCATCATGAAAAACCATAAAATTATGACCAATTTGATGAGTGTCATCAATTATAGTATAGCTTCATGAGTGGTTCATCCCAAATGAGAGTTACCTTGTTACCTCACGATGGATCTATTGATTGATGTTATTGAGACTTTTGAGAATCAGTGTCGGTTATGAGTAAATATAGTATATCCTTAGTTATTGTTATATCTCTTATCTTATTAATATATCTATCATTGATGATAAATCTATTCATTATTTATTATGTTTAGTATTTATGGGTTTCCTACTAGGTAAGGTTATACATAGCTATGAATGGGATATACCCACACATATCCTGTATTTTTTAGTTGAAATACCCTTTTACAAAGTCCATTGAGGACTTAGAGTTGGTGGATCATAGTTTGGTCTTGATTAGATTAGGTGTGTTCTGGGGTAACATTTTATAGTTGACCTTTCCATCTATATAGGTCAGTTTAATATTCATGTTTTGGGTGTGCTTATATTTGAACCATTTCTATCTTTCAATTACATTATTTATACTCTTATAATGGAACAATAGATGTATCCATGCATTGTCATCAAAATGTTGTACATTTTAGTACAGTATGGGATCATATATGTGTGTGTGTGTTTTTTCATATAAGTTCATTTGGGTGATGCCTCATGTATATGTGGTATTCCCTATCATTACTTGTCTTCATCCCATGGAATATTGGTGGTGGAGATGGGGTAGTTTTTTTGTGAGCCTCTCCAGTTTCGGTCATGAATGAGTGGTATTGGAAAAATTCACTACTGAATGTGTAGTGGTAATTCAAATGTTTAGGAATAGAGTTTGAATATTATTTTCCTCAAGATGTGTATTTCAGTATGGGAAATAGGATAACATTGCTAAAAATTTAGAGAGTAGCTTTTAGGACAACGAATCAACTGTTTGTGTCATAGACAACATATAAAATCAACAAATATATCATATGTTACATATCAACTCGGAATGTTTAGGTACTAGTTTCGGTGAATTATTTTGTATATGAATCATATAGGAATGGGTTTGTATGGGATATACATTTTATTCCAGCTCGACATATATACACCTTGAATTATATACATCTTCTGTTATTTCAGGATGACATAAAATGAAAAGAAGCAATATTTTTGCATCAATTTCAAGAGTTTCACTCAGTGGGTGATAATCCCTTCATAATGGGGACTATTTAAATGGAAATCATTATTTAGGATGTCTTGTAGGTGGTTCTCTCACATGTTTATTAGTTCATCAATGAATCTCTAGTTATTCAGGTGGATGCAACATGTCAAAATGAGTTATTGATGGATTTTTTTGGTGATAGATTAGGATGTACATGGTTTGAGTATGTATCATGATAATCCAATTTTGGGATCTTTTGGAACATATGTTCAGGAGGACCTATTGATATCAGGGATATGAAACAGGTCACAAAATATAATGTTTTTTCAAAGACCTTCATGATAAATCTGTTATTTTGGGTTGATGTGTAGGATTATTGTGATAGAAGAGAACATCTTGAATGTGATTATTATATCTGTTATGAAGAAGTATGATAGACTTTCAATGTGATTCCTTGTTTGGGGCAGTGGTTGTACGAATGAGTTTCGTGGGGTGGCAAACATGATCGATTAGTTAGGGGAGATATAGGAGGTGGTGGGGGATTGAGTTTGATACTACCACCACCACCCCAAAGTAGTCTATTCCTGGAATGGGAAAAGAGTGGTCCAATGATTTGATAACACTCGGAGTTTTATTATTTATACACATATGATATAAGAAAGTTATTAGGTGTATTTGATGTCCCATATACTCCTATTATAATATTGTTAGACAGTGATTGCGAAACTCCTTTTCCTCCATTGTTCAGCTCTGTTCTTGGTTGACACAAATCATTGGTAGATCCATGTGATTATTTTTTTTGGCAAAACATTGGACATCTATTAAAGAGGAATAATTCCCCCACCTAGATGGGTTATTGAGAAATGATCTAAAACTGTGTGAGTGAGTTAGTGCCACACAAAGGGGAGAGTTTTGAGGTGTCATGGATGAGTTCCCTTTAACATCTATTTATGAGTTTATTTATTATGTTAATATGTCCTATAAATCTCTAGTTTTGTTAAATAGGCTGGAAATTGAATAGATGAGTTCCAAGTAGTAGGAGCTCGATGTGGCATTGAGTGCGGTTCGATGTAGATTTGTTGTATTCACAACCTATGATGTATTTTTCAGGAAGACCTATGAACCCATTATCTATGATCATAAAACATGATTGAGACTGATTGATACGATTTGATCCAATTAAAAAATCCATTATGTTTGATTCTCTTTTAATGTGGGTAACTGGTTATAGAATTAAATAGATATTATGACATGGCTTTAGGGGGATAACCTCACATATAATCAGTTACCTATGGTAGTAATACCCTATGATGTTTTCTTAATATGAATTGGTTTCCTACTGTCCACAATATTTTTTTTCAATTAGTGAGTGTGGAATTGTTTTTATACAATAAGGATGGATTTTTCCTTATTTAATAAAGGCTCCTCCCATGCATATGAGAATGAGACTATAAAAGTGGATAAAACTATCATTATCTCAGTTGGGTAGAAATACATCTAGATTTTTGAATTCAATGATATTTTTATTTCATATAGTGGTGTTGGAGCATGAGGACATCTTTCTTTTGTTTGTTACATGTTTTTATCCTCAATGAGAGTTTGGATTCATAAAAGACTATAACAAAGAATCACAATTGAATTTTTTTTTCATAGAACATCATATAAGAGCCAACTAATCTTCTTATGCTGATTGTAATGTTAAGAGTTCATATATATAGTGGTTTCCTGTGTCTAAGTGTTTTCAAATTGTCAGACGATGGGTTTTTTCTGGAAAGGAAAATGGGTGATTGAGGTTGGGTGTGAATTGTTGTCACATTAACCATGTTTCATGTGGGAGATTTTTCACTCTCGAGAATCATTGAGTTCATTGACCAACATTTTGGGAAAAATTATTTCTTAGAGTTGAACCTCTTGATGGGTTACCACCATTTCTATTTTGGAGTATGATAATTGATATGTGACATTCAAAATATACTATATATGATTTGATTTCTTGATGATACCCTTCATTTTGTTTTATGCCCATGTTGATTTGCATGACCGATGCAATTTATCCTTAAAACATTATGGACATGTTCATGGTAGTATTATTTGATGACATACATGTGAGATTTGTGTCTGAGGCGGAGTATAGAAGACAGATAATGATGTTTTGGTTTTCTTACAATCAATAGATGTTACCCATACAATTATTGTGTTTTTTATGGATGTACAACTTTGGGATATCGATTGTGAGATTATTTATAAATAGATGTCCAATGGACATGATCGAGAAGGATTTTCCAATGGTGGTATGATAATAAATCTTGTTAGAGGGTAGGTTATAACACTAACAACACTCCCAGAGGAAGTATTGATGAGTTGTTTTCCCATAGTAGTACACATGTTTGAGGTGAGGATGTAATGGGATCACTTGGAATCGTTTTTTAGAGAATGGGATTTTATAATTTTTTCAAACTAAACTCTGGTTGTCTAACATGTATGTGGGTGATGAACAACAATGATTTGTATAGATTTACAGACAATAATTCTTCTAGGCCATATTATGGACTCATTAAATACCCTTCACATCCATTGATGACTAATATTTTAACATGACAGAATGATTAGATAGAGTATCAATGAAAAATATTGGGACTCAATTATAGTTATGAATTATGTTTTCCCTGGACACCTTGAAAATATATGTGTATAATTAATCTTTTGGTGGACATGCATCATGTTTTGAAGGAGCATTGTATACATGGCTTGGAGGATCATAAACATATCTGGAGTTTTTATATCATAATGATCACCACACCATCACAATAGTAGATTATCTTTTTGGAGGGACCTTTATAATCACTATAATTATAGTAAGATAATGTGGTGATAGATCATAGATAATAGTTTTGAGGCTAAAGAGGTTTTTAGGGTGATTTTTATAAATGGGTGGATCAGGACTACCCAAAACAATTATGATTCTGTTACATTCAAAGGAAGATGGTTGTTAGAGATCGGGAGTTGGGGGATTTTATATAGGGAAGTGTTATATCCATGGGGTTCATATGCCATTTAATATTCTTAAAACTATATAGGGTGTGTGGGGAGGCGTTCCACCAAACCTCATGACAAAATAAGTTTTGGTTTTTGTGTGTTCTCTAATAATCATATATAGGTAGGTTTTCATGTGAATCATTTTATGATATCGACCTAGGTAAGATAGTTTATGAGAGTAGAGTATTCGTTTTCAATTGGATGATGGTTTTGATGACCTATATTGGAATGAAACTTCATGGGCTGTTGTTTCCAGGGTTACGTGATTTTTGGCAGCATAGGAAACCATCAAGGGAGCGCGTGGGAGTGGGACACCCTATTATGACTTCCAAATTCCATCATTATGATTTTTTCTCCTATTTGGTGAAAAAAAATCGAAGAGAGGAATAATGTAACGTATTAGTTTTTTTTATTTTTACAAATTTGGAATATTTCTATGGATATTTCTAGATCCAATAACAGATGCGAGATGATTTTTTGAGTCCCAGGGATCCCAAATCTAATATGTTAAAAATATTAACTATATTAATATCATTCACACATTGTTTTCATAATAAAGTTAAATTAATCCCAAATAGTGTATGGAATATGATATATGTTTCAATAATTGAGTTCATAACATAGGGATTAACTAATAAATGACATAATCTTTCTCAAAATTGAATTTATTTTAAAAAATCATCACATGTGTAAAAAATATTATTAAATTTATTTATTTTTATTTAAAAATGAATCAACCAAATTAAATTGTAAATAAAACTAATTTATAACTAAATTTCATGGATAGGATCATAAATATGGAGTTTCTTAGAGGATGTAGTTGATGATATTCCATGGATGATCATCATCAAATCGAGGTTTGGCTATAAGTGTGCCTTTAAAAATTGGGGATCTCACCATAATAAATCATGAAGAATTTTTTTTCACAGTGATTGATCCAAATAGAGGAATGAAATTTCTTTTTTTATCCCCATTTTTTTTATCCCATGAACAATTTTAAATAATAATATAATGGAATGATTCTTGGTTTAGTCAATTTTTTGGGTATTTGATTGTTTATATGGGATTTGAGGTCTAATTTTTTTTGTCTTCACCATATGATATTAGTTCAATTATAAATTGAAACAATTATGTTCAATCCAAACAATGGTCGAAGAAGATTTCATATCTTGTCTTTTATGGTTTTCTTCCATCGTTTTACACATGAACATTATCAAAAAAAATTGGGCGGAGGTTTGATTAATACATGTAAATTGATCATTTCCTGTTCTATATTTGGTGTTAAATATCATTTCAATGGACCTTATTTTGGGATCGTTTATGGGATCATGATTGTTCATCTTATCAAGAAATTAGGTCTGAATTCAAGACTCATGTTTCATGTATGGATTTTGGAAGTGGTGAGACATGACAATAACAATTTCAGGTGTGTTGTAAATGACTAGAATCTGGACAATGTTGATAAAAGAGCTCAGATAGATCAAGATCAATGTTATTTATTGTGTTTCGTTCCAGTCTAATGAATAAATTTGGTACAGGTAATGATGCATTGAAAATACCATAGGTTATGGGTAAAACCAAACTACATGTCATGTATTGTGTAAGAACACATTTTGAATAACCCCTTTATGTGATTTCGAGGTTTACCTAATTTAATAAGGATGAAATGTTGTGTGATAGTTGACACAGGCCATGTGACCCATATTCATCCAACTTAGTGAATATAGAGAGAAAATTCCTAGAAGGTCATGTATTATTACATGATGTGTGTACAAAACACATGTTCTCTTTCATGTGGAGGACTATTTCTCACATTCATAAATTATATGACAATAATTCCATGTGGACCCACATTATATATACAATGGAGTTTATTGGGAAGGATGTAGTATGTGGGTGGAGCTGTAAAATTAGATATCGACAAGTACATATTCAAAAATCAGTTTATGTGATCATGAGAAGAAATATATGTTGTGTTAAAGGATGAAATCAATACATAGATTACCCTTAGCATACCGAGTGTATTATATAATGGTTCCATCCATGTAATAATGAGATATGATATGTGGACAGGTTTGTGTGACCCAACTTTCACCTATAGGGAAAATAGTATTCAACACCGAGGATAGGTTGTCTCCCTCTATATTTTTAGTTTAGCTTCATTATGATATTTTTAAAGCTTCCATAGACCATTATCACTTGTGTGTGTTACACTGATATATTTCTATGAGGGTTATATGAAACTCCCTAATCATGTAATAAAGGGTAAAACCTCTTCATCTTTGGGATGATTAGTGTAGTGTGGGTCTCTTCCCTTAATATGGATTAAGTTGTATCCCCCAATATCATTTCGACCCCTCAATGGGATAGAGTATGAATCTATCTAATAGTAAAAGATTAATCTTTATGTCCTTTTATTACATAGGTATTGTCATTGGAATTAGTGTGCCCAATATTTACGTGGTCATTTATCCCCATTCCTCGAAGATAATTAAACCAGGGAATGGTGTTTCAATAGTGATCCCTAGGAATTAACCCCCTGTCTATGTATTTCCATATGATATTTATGATGGGATTTCAATTAGATAGAGTGTGTATCATGAAAAAAACCCCCATCATTTTCATGTTATTTTCTTATTGAATTGAGCTTACAAACATTCTCTATGGGATGAATGTCATGAGTTGAAATATATATAAGGTAGTGGTTACTCCAGACATTTGTTAGCTAATTACCTATAAATGGATCTATGGTTGTCAGTGTTAAATAACTTTTTATACTCAAAGGATTTTATGAGTATATATGTATATCCATGGTCATAATTATGTATAGCTATGTTCATTGATATGATTACTCTTTTTTCTTTATTTTTATCAGACATGACCTACTTGTTGTTTTTTATAGACCCCTATCTAGGCTTTGCCTACATGAAAAATGTATTATATAGAGGAAATAAATTTTTATGATTTCATGGGATGACTACGAGATGGGGGATCATGTTTGGTGAAAAAAAATTTGAGGTGTATATCAGTGTTTCATTTATTATAGTCCCGAATTCTAAATGGGAGAATTTTTTTCCCAGTTTTGGGTGGTATTTTATTTATCTGCTTCATTATATTCCAATACATTAGGACATAATATGA
Source organism: Viscum album (assembly GCA_963277665.1). Taxonomy (NCBI): domain Eukaryota; kingdom Viridiplantae; phylum Streptophyta; class Magnoliopsida; order Santalales; family Viscaceae; genus Viscum; species Viscum album. The sequence continues at coordinate 523,813,012 of OY728141.1, forward strand.
TTTTGGGTTAATAAAGATATTCATGAATTTCTTACAATTGGTTTGTGTTTTACCATAATAAGAGATTGAAAACCTGAACTTGTGTACATTTAGAATATGATAATGCCTTTCATGTGAGTGATATGAGAACTTGGTGTTATACTATAGCGCTTGAACTATTGGATGTGGGCATAGGGTTGATATTTCTTGAGAACCATCATGTCAGGTAAAGACACTATATATCTCACTCATTGGATTATGTTTCCTCAAATTTTATTTTCTATATACATGTGATATATTGATGTGGAATTATAATAGATTTTATGAAGAAAACCCCAATCTATATATTCTTATTGATTTCCCAATACCAAAAAATTGAGTATTCTAGGGTTTCATTATATCTCTATAGAAATGAATGTATATAAATGGGATTAGTGATTATTCTATTGAATAAATTGTGTCTTTATTATTTTAAGTATCTTTAACATTTTTAATTCTATGTGATTAGAAAATCACTTCCAATACTCTTGATGTAAGGAATCATATTTAATCAAATCAAGTATTGGATAAACTCAGTTATCAATTAAAATTATCATTTATTATTTTTACTAGTGATTTATTTTATAATACATATATGTTATTCTTAATTAGATTATTTTTTTAAATCAAATTAATTTCATCATTTTATTTCTTTTAGTTTTAGAAACGAATTTCACCCTCCAGATTCCATCATACTCAAAACAATAATTATAAATAAATGAAAAATACCGTCAAATGTACATGTTATTACCCAATGAAGAATGATTTATTAAAATTTTCAATATAATAATTGTTAATGTCTGTTATTCAGTATGATATTTTAATACCATTTTAATTAAATAAATGGGTGAAATTATATCCAACAATAAAATACAATATCCATCCATGTATATTCTATCCTCTAATAAGCTGGAATGATGTCCAAGGACTTGTGGTTACTCTAGTTCGATCCCTTAGGATCCCAGATTGGTTTCATCACACACACTCATAGAAACACATAGATTATTTAATATTTTTCTTCAGTCTGAACAACATAATTATTGTAAGATTCATATTACTAATATTATCATCAAATGAACTAGTATATTAAGACCATTATAAAGTTGTGTTAATAAAAATATTGAACTGTTTATTTCGTGACCTATCCCACTATGGACCTCTAGGATGATAGTAATACTTCAATGTAACCCAAACACACCTCTAAAAAGATAGGGGTATGTAACTAGTACTAAATAGGAATATTAGACATAGGAGAGGAGTTAGCATAAATTACATTCATGCATGAACACATATCCATACTCTAGAAGAATTCATTAAATATAAAAAGTCATAAGTTGAATAAATTCATATGAAATCATTCAATATGAGATTATGGAAATTAGTAAAAAAACCTAAAAAACAACACATATTCTAACTATAAATGTATAAGGAGTCCATCATACAAACAAAAATAGGGATAATATAATGATGAAACACTAGAAACTTCCTATTGTTCATTTGGAACAATTAAGATCCACATATTATTTTTATTCAGAGGGATTCATTAATTATTTTTTCATCTTCATAAGAAATTTAAAATTATGGAAGATCCCATGTAGTGGTGAGTATTTGCATACCTTGTAAAATAGCACAAAATCACCCAAAAATAGTGAATTAAATAGGGATTCGCCTATAAATCACAATAAATGTGGTAAAATTATTACCCTAATCTGATCAAGGAATATTCCAAGACACAATGTCAGTTATACCATCAATACCATCCATGATATATTAGATTAGTTTCCAAGGTATATTTTTTACCATAGAACTCTATCATAAGGTCTTTCTATTTTGAGGGAACATATCTGACTGTTCATAAACATCAGTACATTCTAGGAAGAATAATAAAAAAATTATTAGGTATAAATTGAGTAACTAACTTTATTAGACTACTCATATTTAGAAATAATAGATGTTGAAGCATATTTATGATATTACACTAATTAACTCTAGGGGATATTGAAACCAGTCTAGAGTAACCCACATGGATGAGGCTCAAAATCACTGGATTTCATTTATGTGATACCTAACCCAATATAGTGAAGAATGATAAAGGTTTATACCTGGATTCCCATGGAGGGATACTTGACTCAATATATATCTTTCCCATATTGGGGATCACACAACCTATAATGGGGATGAAATTCCACACTATACCCTATTAGTGGTAGAACAAGGGGACACATGCATATAGTTAAAGTTAAAGGTCCAAAACAAATGTTAATAGATAATGATTTATATATAAAACATTGGATTTAAATTTTCATACATGGAGTACACAACGTTTCCATTTGGGTACACAACATTTATATCAAATTAGAGAACTTCTGATGTCTAAAAATATAACATGGAATGGGTGAATGAAAAATTATGTATCTTTATTATAAAAAGGGTTTGACGTAGGTACATAATTTAGAATGTGTCATCTAACCATTCCCATGTTCATTTCATAGTACAATTGTTGTAACCCGACACAGATTACATGTGTGGTAACATGGATTCTGGGGATTGTAATCTAGTCACCATAACAGATGTATAGCTAAGAGTAAAAAGATGTTTGTCCACCCATGGTGTATCACATTTAAATATAAATTTAAACCTTATCATCCCTATAGATTTTTCCATGCATCATCTGTTCTTCTGAAATACACTTCACAAATAGTGGTAATTCATAGAAACTCAACCTAGTTTTTCATCTTCATCCATGCCACACCCACAATCAAATCCACAACAATTCATGACCAAGACTCTAGAAATAAAGATTATCATGCCTATGGAATTATTGTGGATGGATTCCATCCATCATTTTCTAGAAAAAATCATACTATTTCACCTTGGACGAAACCCTCTCAATCCATCTCATGGAACCACAATGACCCTTAACTTTTTCATCTTTCTATTGTATCAAGACATTGTCACCACACCCCCCATCCCAAAATAAATACAATAATCATGATATATTGTAACGAAGATAAATTTCAGAATTATCATTTACATGGGAATTATCGAATCACAATCCAATAGAAATACTATTGATGAACATCAATGAATGGAATTATAAGGGTATAAAAAATAATATGAGAATCCAATGAAGGATATTTAATTTTTACAATAATTATAAAAAAACAATGAATAAATATTGAAAAAAAATTCTATAAATATAGAAATTCCAAAATTACTAATTATATGATGATAAATAATCAACAAAAATTTAGCAATAAATTTATATGAATTAAAATAATATGAATTTATTTATTTTTATCAGGAAAAATAATGAACAATAAAATATTAAAATAAAAATAAATAACCTTCCATGATGTTGGATTGATTACTAAATATGAATGATTTAAGGTCCTCATCAATAGAGAGATAGATAAATTCCAATGGTAAAATAAAACTCTCGAGTATTACGATCATTAATCATTTATACCACCGTCACCCTCCAATGCTTTCCTCCCTGTCCCTATACATGTACCTCGATGCTTGTATTGCTAAAACTAGATGGAATCTATAATTTTTTTAATATAGTTTTTATAGTTTAATAATATTTTTTAATATATAAATAAATAAATTTAAGTTATTTATTTTATGTATATTTTCCAAAGTTATTTCATTAAGCTAAAATTAATGGTGTGGTCCAATATTATACATGAAAAATGAAAACCCCATTATCTAGATTTAATGGTGGTATTAGTTATCCCATCTAATACATATTTTATGTTTGAGACAATAATTTATAAAAAAATATTAATGAGATATATTGTATTTAATATTTATAATATATTAATACCCAACCTCAATTGGGACAATAATTCTATAAGAAATCCATCATAAACAATGAAATTATTCTATAAAATCTTATGAAGTGTGTGATGGAAAAAAACATAGCCATTAAATTATCTCTATCATTAATCCTTTTAAACATAATAAGTGAAAACAGATTGAAGAAGGTATGGATACAGAGCTTGCATTATTTTCTCCCACTCCCATATGTTATCCTAGAGTTCTCTTTGATTCATATGAATACTCACCAATTGTATTATTGAACCATAAAGTATCTCTTCCAACATATAACCGATAGCCATTAGGAACCATGAAATTGTAACTCAATTCTCTATTCCCATCATATTAGAGTTGATAATCGTTAATAGGCCATCTTCAAATATCCTAAGCTTGGATATTTGGAAAATATCATGCACACAATATAAATATGGTACTATGGATAATAAGTATACCACCGTACCACCTAAATTAATTATAATGAATGACTATATAATATCATATATAGCATTCCATATTTTCCAAATATTAATAATACACATAAAGTTTATACATTGAAAAACACATTGTGTCATGACCCGTCCCCCAGGGATCATTTTGTGACTACCCCAAGCCCGCATTCCATAGGCCAGGGGTTGGCGACTAGCACCGAAAGGCATAATCACAAAAACGATAAGGCATTTCCTTTAATCCTATACAAACACAGGTTCCAAGAACATGGAAAGAAGAAACTGTGATGTAAACTGTTGTACATAAGTGATTATTAAAATTGAATGGGACAAGAATACAAGCCCCACTATAATGGAACAAGTACAACTAAAAATACAATACAACTGAAAGAAAAAGGAAAACAACCACTTGGACGTCCTCCAAGGATCCTACCTGAAGAGTTGGTATAGATCGCCTCCTCAGCACTCCATGTCTGCATGTCTCCTCTGTGTACTGTCTAGTCCTAACTCCCTCAAACCTTAGCCCAGCTTCCCGTCATCTGCACAAGTCACAACAATGTTCAGGTGTAGCCTATACAGGGGTGAGTATAATGATACTCGTTAGGGACCCTGAGACCTCGATGGTCACCTAGATTTCCACAAATAAAAACCACAGGGTAACACCTAGAAGTTAAATTACCACACAACAATATACCATATAGAATAACCTCATTTACAAGAAAAAGGTGAAGACAGCTCACACCAGGATTTATTGTAGGGGTAGTAACAAGTAACATCCCCAATCATAACATCGAATGCCTCGTCTACAAGAGAAATCCTCCTCTATCGAGTATAGTGGGTATGTCACCTCACACAGAAGCACTTCCCACTAACCATGGACTGCTAATGTACTCCTCATGTCAATTATTGTGGGTTTTCCGCGTCACACAGAGGCACTCCCCACTATGGGTCTTCCACGTCACACAGAGGTGCTCCCCCTCGTGGCCAACTAAGGTACTCCTCCTATCGTGTGCCATGAGTCATACTTGTCACACATATTCCCTTCCCAATGTGGTTCTGTCGCGTCACACATAGGTGATCTCCACTGGGCATGTCGAGTCACTCTATGTTGTAATGGTTAGCAGTCATCATTTTTTACATAGCGCACTTGAGAGAACTGCTTCCCAAGAGATCGGTCATACCTCAACCATCCCAAAGTCCTGCGAAGAAGTATCCCAAAGATTTTTTACGTCATAAAGGGCCCCAATGCAATAGGTTGTGCGTCATTTGGACACCCAGTTTGTATGTTATTAGTGTTTCCGCTCCAAAGGCCTGGTTGGATTCGGCGGTGGATTCGACCCAGACATAGTCCAACATTATCCAAAAATCATGTTTAGTATACCAAAAGGTATTTCACGATCCAAGGACTCTGGTGACGTAGATGGTTCTTCAAACGGATACTAAGTTCTAAAGAAATGTCCTTGTAGGAAAAAAACGGTCTGAAATAATAGATTTAAAATATGTGTAACAATAAAACAAAATAAATTAAAAATATATTTTATCAATATTAATTATTTATAAAAAAATAAAACATCTAATAAAATTTTAGTATTTTTCAAAATTCATCAAAAAATGAAACAACAATGATAAATTAAAAAATGTCATCCAAATATAATTTTGTAAATTATTCATTAAAAAATTATCTTATTTTTTCATATAAAAATTAATAATGTGAAAATTTTATATTTAAAATAGGTGCAACCTGAAAATGAACAAATCTAACATTAGAGAAAATATATCTTTTAGGCATTAAATTGGAATTCTACATATATTGTGCCAACAAAACCTATTAGAGGAATGTAAAAATAATTTATTGAATATATAATATATATATTTCATTCATATAATTTACTATTAGAAAATTAATTTCACATTAGTAACTCTAAATTCCATTAATTTCATTAATAAGGGTTTTTTTATAAAAACAATTTTCTTTATATTCAATTCATTTCTATTATCATTTTTAATTAGTTGATAAAAAATGAATTAATTTTATGTTTTAATTAAAAATGATTTTTTAAAATTTACTTTATCTTATTCATTAAATCTTATTTAACCACTAGGATGTAATTTTCATTTTAAAAAATATTATTCATTGAATTTAGTAAAACGTGGTCATGCATGTATTGGAATCCTTCTAAGAAAGTAATTATTGCATGTAAAACTATCTAACCATGTTGTTCCTTATAGATCAAGATAAAATTAATATTATTTGTAACATAAGAAAATATAAGTGTTGTGTATACAATATTCTATTAAAAATATTTATTTTATCTAAATATAAAAACATATTATTATATCTCCAGGTTTTATATTCTTTTATACACTTGGTGTGGCATGTCGTACAAGACATAAAATACAATATCGTTATTTTAGAATTTGGGTGATTATAAATAATAAATAAAAGAATATCACTACCGAATAATATGTAATCCTGAAATACAACAACACTAAAATGAGACACTGTTCCATGGAACATGAAATGCACCCCATTGAGTTTAAGTTTATAATTATCTAATTCCTAACCCCACTATCGGGACAACTAGATTTTATATAATTCATTCTCTAGGATAATAGTTTTTTATGCCAATTTTTAAGGAAATTACTAAAATAATTTAATGAAGAATAATATTAAACAATAACTATTCCTTCCACAAACATAACAGAGGTTGTTCTTAGTAGAAAATTCCCAATATAGTCAGTTGGATAGGTACCACATCACGTTGATCCCTGAATTGATTTTTTCTTATCACGAATGAAGAAAAATTTAGACCAATATTATTTTAGTGGTTTTTATTAATGGAGGTATAAGAAACATCATAATTTATACACTATTTCATTAGAAAGAGTAATAAACGTATTTTCTTTCTTATATTGAAATGGAAAAAATAGAAAGTGATAATATGTTGAGCACATTACAGATCATGTTTGGTCAACATGATTATAAAGGCATTATCTGATTTCATAACATATCATGGATATTGAAAATGGATAATGTTTTTTACTGATAATCTATAATTTTAAATATTGATTTTGGGATCTTTTTTAGAAAAATGGTCAATAATATTGCGCAATTTCATAGTGCTGGACATATTTATTTCAAAATTCTAAAAGGATATTCACTACATTTTGGTGATGTTTATGTTAATCGGTGATCCATAAAATTTATGACAATATAATATTAAAATTATTGTATACTTCATAAATGAATCCGATTTTAGTGGATTCTATTTAAATCCATGCTTCTATTATGATGAAAGGAATATTAATGTGATATAAATATTGAATTAATTGGTGAATTATTTCATGATTCAAAATTAAGATGATCATATGTTTATTGATGTTATATAAAAATTCATTAAGGGAGTTCATGAGTATTAATAGGTAGATTTAATACCCCAAAAATCACCAAAAGTGGAAATTTTGTTATAGAGGATCACATAATATATATTGGGGGATCATCCAACCAAAGAAGAACAGGTATATGAGATAAGTAATGAATAATTGAAATGATATGAGATAGGAACATATAATTGTATGCTTTAGGAAAATATTAAACATGAGGATGAAGTGGGGCTTGATACACTCCATATTATGGAGTGAATTTGAGAATACATAGGTAATTAAGATTCCCACTAATGATTCAATAGTTTCTTTTTCAAATCATAGTTTGGTGAAGATAATGATGAATAAATACCCAGGAATATCCCACAATCCATATTCTCATCAATAATGTTGATCATCAATATGTAAAATAGTCACCAGGTGTGTGTAAATGTTAATTTATTTTAGATAATATTTATAAATGATTTTTATCTTCTAGTGTACTTTGGTAGTAGAGGTAACATAATAGATATTTTATTATAAGATGTTATTATAGTGGTGGAGAACCCATGATGGGGGAGGTAATAAACTATATTGAATGGTGTATAAATGTGTATTGTAAACTTGTAAATATCATGTTTTATTCTATTTTTTTATCTCTGTTTTCAAATCATTTTTTACATACTATTTCGTGTGGATTGGGATCCTTGAAATGGACAGTAGGTTCTTTTTAAAAGGTTGTAATTCATTATGGAAATAATGGAACATTGATTCACCCACTCCCGCATTTCAGTTATCCTATGTGATTTAAAAAACTGGTATAACAGTTGGCTACCTCTTAGATCTTTCATGTATAGAAATAACTATTTTTAGAACAAATGAGGACTTACTACAATTGATATAAGAAATAACCATAGTTATATAATAAAGATTGTTCATTATCAATATTCATGTGTACATGAGGTTAGATATTTTACAATAGTTGTAATTAAATGTAGTAATAAAAATTCATATAATATATATATAGATAAATAAAATTTTAATATGTTTAAATGGGAAAATATTCTACTCTATAGACATTACTATAGGTGGTTTAGAGAAAGGTATTGTGTACTTCAACTAAAAAAGAGATATTTTATAAATTTAGAAGCATCTATGAAGGAATATTCATAATTAATCATGTCAATATACACAATTTTATGAGTATATTTTATGATATTATGATTTTTAAGGATATGGATATTGAGAGTTAATTCACATGGGTAAATAAAATGTTTAGAAATATTCATGGATTCAACATGATGAATTTTCTATTCTAGATAATCATATGGAGAACTCACTAATCTTTTCTTATCCAAATGTATCAGATTTGGAATGAGGAGAAGAAATTTGATTAGACCAAAATCAAAATATACTTATTACGTATGAAATAATGACCCAACCATATTTTATAAAACACGAAAAATATGATATAGACATAAAATAAATTTTAATTGGAAATATTAATAGGAATGATGATTTCCAATATTTAGAAGATAAAAATGATTATGATCATAATAAAATTTTAATTTTCTAGTAAAATAAATTCATGAAGATAATTTTCGATGAAATAATTAATAAATTTCATAGTTTTTGTTTCTAAAATAAAATTGGACACATTTAAAAATCATTATCAAATGACTAGAATGAGGAATCATAATTATACAGGGAATAATAAAATCTAGATTAAATAATTGAGAAAAAAATTATGAGAAAGCTAGCACAAAATAATAAATCACTTAGAGAAGAAATGACGCCTCGTATAATGGGACAATAAATTAAATAATTCAAAATTCATAATATATGAATGATTTTGATTCACTGTGAAATGATGATATTTGAGAATAGAAAACTAAAATTCAATGGAAACATAATGCTAACAAGGAATATTGTCTTAATGATATCTCCCAACTAAATAAATATAATGTAAAATAGTGAATCATAAATGGAAAATAATTAAAAAATAGATTTTCAAAAGGTGATTGGTGTTGATAAAAAGGAAGATATGGTTAGTAAATATATATCACATTATGACAAGTTAATGGAAAAATATTTTAATATTATTTAACATGAATAGATGATATGTGATCTTCAAGAAAAACATTCATCTTTAAAAGATGATATTTTTAATAAAAAATTAATTTGTGATATACTTCAAACTAAATTGAAAAGGGGTAGAGAATATTTCACAAAGAAAATAGAGTTTATGGATGAATCTTCTCATGCTAGTGAGATTATAGGATAAACGTTACAATTTAAAACTATATGTAAGGATTTCCCATGGATGTGGTATAATATAAAATATTCTACTATCAATATTGAATTGAATTCTCTAGGGAAACCAAAAATCATAATAAAAACATGTTTCATGGGGGATATCATCATTTCCAGTATATTCATGTGCAGACTCAAAAAATGTATCTTAATTCAGTGGTTATTATTAGTGTTGTGTCCATTATGGAAAAAATAATATTCATGATGTTTTATCATGTATTTAAATGGGGAGGTTCTAGAAATATGGGGGGTTTTGTTGAGTAAATTAAGATAAATACTCAAATAAATAAGTTTTTTCCAATATAATATGAAACTAAAGTTGTCTAGGAATAAATGGTGATGGGAAATTGTTCATATAATAATAATATCAACAACATATTGAGTATAATGACATGAAGACGGTGTTGTGATTAGAAGTAAATAAATTCCGAGAATGATATGAATCCCAATACTTATAAAATACCATTATGTCAAAATGGAATCTCTCTATATTACCTTAATATTTTTATATATTTATTAGCACCGTTATTAGATTTTATTGTGATGTTTGTGTCCTTAGATATTTTTAACATCAATGAGTCTGAGTTGATGATGGAGAACAACTCCATGAAAAATAAGATAAGAGTTAATCCCATGTGGGGGAGATCTGTTAAGATAGATATTAAAAAATGAAATTGAAAAGTAATATATAGAAATATTGAAATTTGGAATGTCAACCATAAAAATTATATATATTATTAATATATTCAATAATATTTCTAGGATTAGTACTGACTACTCAAAATATGAGATAAATAATGATTCATATTCTTTACATGGGAATTGTTTTGATAGTGTTCTAAAATTTATGAAATAAAATAATGGTAAATTACATTACATAATCCATGGTTATACAAAATAATTTTTTTTTGAATTTTTTAGAATGATAATTATTTATAGGCATGTTAGATAACCATGGGTTTATCTCTCATTTTTTTATAGGTTAGCCCATGTAAACATGGTGTGGATTAATAGAATGATAATTTATATTGACCATGTGATATCAACCTTATCCTATATATGAAAAAATAAAGGATAAGATGTTTGTGAGAATACGATATGAGAGTACCTCATTCATCTATGACTTCATTTGGTTTTCATACAGTTTTGTTGAAAAGGAATCAATTCATTAGGAGAAAATAAATGATTATAAATATTAACTTTTTTAATAGTTTAAATGGTATTGATAAAAAATGTGATGTGATTATAGTGACAATAGTAATTTATAGTAATTTATTCAATAATATATGAGTTTTTTTGATTTTCATATGGGTTGAGATGAGGTGATCAAGATAATAAAAATGATTATTGAGTATGGTAGTCACAGGACATGTCTATAACATAAGGCATGTTGAGAAAGAAATACCCAACACAAGTAATTATATTTATACCAAGACATAGTGTTCATCTTATTGAGATTCTAGATTACATGTGAAATACAATTTATCTAAATCAAGGAGTAATTTTGGTCCTAGTTGAAGGGATAAATTACACAACCATTTCCATGATATTACACTTATTGTGTTGGTTTATGAGTTTCCCTATATATCTTGTGATAGTGAAAACCCATGGAGAATTTATGAAAACATTATTGGTCGATATATTCATCACAAATTGATAGTGATGACCAAAAAATAACACAAGATATTCATAGTGCAATTTTGTAATAGTATTATCACTACAGCAAATAATTTGGTGTATTTAGTTGAAGATTCACTTAAATAAATTGTAAATAAAGTAGGAATAAGTTTTAGTGGTCAATATGATGAGTCCAAAAAATCTATAAGAGTGTCACCATTCATTTTTAGGGTTATTCAGTAGGTGAAAAATCAAAATCGACAGAATTGATTATGAAAATACAATAAGGGTTCCTATATTATTCAATAATTACTATAATGGGTTTGATTCCATGATTATTTTATGAATCAATAGAGATTACAATGATCCAAAACATAAATTAATTGGTGTATTAATATACAATTTAAAATGACTAATCATTTATGATTATTTTAGTTATGGACGTCATCACTAAGGATGTTCATGAGGAATTACGGGAACATTTCATATCCTATAATGATATTGACAAGTGGAAATATAATTTATAAAGACCTCATTATATTTCTACAGGGATTAGAAATTTGATAAGAGAATGTAGTGTTTTGAAATATTAAATTATTAAGAAGATATAGTAGAGGAACAACGTTCTTCTAGCATGAGTCAGATATTCAGCATGAGGAAGATGTGGTGCTTAATACTATCTATGTCATGGGATTATTGGTACAATAATCGGATTATTGTGAGTATTATTTGAGATTCATGACCAGTAATAATACATTGATGATTATTGAAAATCATGAAGTTGGATTAAACATTTAAACATAATGATCCATCTGCACATGAAAAATGATCATCATTAATAGTTTTAGTGATCAACTGATGTGTAACACCCCAATATTCCACGGTACATTTCCCGTTGAATAATTCAATAGCTTTTGTTGTACGCAACATGGAGTTTTAACAAACCACAACCAATCAAAATAGTCTTTATGAATAGAAATACACACATTTTAAAATTTTTGTATATTTTATTTTTCAAAATGGACTTCATTTTTTGATTCAGAATATCAAAATTTGCATACTGTGAATTTTGTTTTTCTGATAATTTTCAATTTTTAATAAATACTGATAACACTACATTGTGTTTTAAAACAGAATTTTTATCTAAATAAATATTTAATTTATTTGAATATATTTTATGTCATAATATATACATAATACCTATATTATTTCAATAAAATTCATTGGATTCATCTTATAATAAAACATTATGTATAAAATTTTGTTGTATTTTTTAACATCTATTACCCACCTTCTAGGCACGTTAACAAATTTGTATTAAATGTAATTTTACCATTTATGTGAATTGAATTTCAATAATCTGAGAGACACGGCTGATATCGGTATGTTAAATGTGGTTCAATAAAATAAAAACAATTTTTAATGAATAGAAAATTTTGACTTTTGTTTACCATGGTTAAAGTAAATAGTGTAATTAAAGGTGAAAATGATATTATATTGATCCTAAATTATGTCATAATTGTATTTGATAAGTGTATTTCCACCAAAATCTACCTTAGGAATAAAATATCATCCAATTTGGTCCACTTGGATTAGATTAAGACATTTATTATTATTTTATTTAAAGAAGAGTTAAAACTGTTAAATTCAAATTTTCATAACTAAAACATTTTTAATTTATGGATATAAATAAAATAAATTCAAAAACAAATATTAATTACAATTATAGATTGATTTATGACATAATTTTACTATATTTATAATTTTTATTCATTTAATAAGTAAATTTATTTATGACATAATGATGATGCAGTAAATACCTTATTAATGAATGATTAAAATAATTGATATTAAAAATATCCATATAAATTTAAATTTTGAATTTTGAAGAATTCCACAAATTTTAAAGGTTAATATGAAATTTTAGGGTTTATTAAATTCATTTTTTTAATTAATCATGTTTTTGGGACTTTAACAAATATCAAATACAAAATAGTGTCAAAATTGGAAAAAATGAGTTTTTAATCAAATACAATACTATAAATTGATATAATAGTCCTAAAAATATATGGTTTGGAAAAAAGACTTATATAATAATATTTATTTAATTAATTAACCACCATGGAGTTCTCTTGGAATTTTAATAGTATGTTTAATTACCATATAATATAAAGATATAAAGAGACATGGTAAATATTAAACTCTTTAACGGAGAGTTAAATAAAAATTATAAGGTTTATATGGTGACCTAAACCTGTATGAAACATATTGTTTTGGAGGTTTTAAAACGATCCCCACCATAGCCTCGAAATAAATAATTTTGGAGCCATTATCAACCAAATATGATTTTATAATAAAATATTAATTCAATCTTTTCCTAAAGTGACAATCACGTCTCTTATAAAAGGGTACATCCCCATCTCATCAAATCATATCTAAGAAGCCATTTGTCTAATCCAAGCCTACTCATATATCCTCCCAACTACCATAAATTATACCTAGATTCCTTACTTTTATCAAAAAGGTATCCTAAGGATCCATTTTGATCAACTCTAAAAGAAACACCTGAAAAAGAGGTAATAATTTCACCACCTCATTCAACAATCTTTTATTATTCCACATCCTCTTTCTTTGTTGTTTCCATTAAAAAATAATACATCCATAACCTTATACATACTATGATTCTATTATAAATATTTTACAGCCATATTCATTACTTTATCCATCCTATAAATGAAAAGTAATCATAAGAGTGTACGTACGGCTTACCGTCTCCACGTCGTGGTGTAGTTTGTTATTTAAGCACATAATTATTTGGATGGGTATAATAATTAGTATAAAATATGGAAATAATAAATATAACATGTTATGTATTATTTATATATTATATAAAATCTAATTTCATATGATTTCACCATCAATAGAATGATATTTGTTGCTCATGCGTACGTATGAATTATCGTCTCGATGAACACGTTAAAATTCAATCCCCATCATAACCGTTCAAGAATAATTTTAATATTATGATTAAAAAATGTTTATGATCTCATTACAATTCTGGGTATGAATCAAATACATCATATCCATAAAAAAATATTGCTTATGTATCCAAGAATATAGATCAACATGAATCAGTTGACACATGAAACAGTGATACTGCTGAAATATTATTTACCAAGAAATGTTACAAGATTATATATGATATCATATTAATGTATGTGATTATTTTATAATTTAATAACAATGATTTAAAATTTATACATTACGTTAACTTACCCTCGATTGAATAAAAGTAGAAGGTAAGGGTTAATTCTAAAATCTCTTCATTATTTGAGGTTGTTTATACGTAAATATCTTCTGGGGCCTCTTTATCATCCACATCTATGTTTCATAATAACTTATTTCAAATCATCTTTACTATTTACTAGACAATGGTTTAAATTATTTTATACACTTGTTTTAAATTTTATAAAATTTTTATAAAGGAATCTTTCTTTTGTTTTCCAAACAAGGTCCTTTATGACATTTTTGACACAATTTTGGAAATAATGTTTTTCTAACATATACATTAGGTGTGGCTATTTTCTTCCATTATAACACCTTCTAATAATCCATTAAATTTTTATAAATATATAATCGAATTAAATGTTTTATCTTATAATTACATGAATTTTAAATTAATTTAAAATAGAAATATATATTTCTCTCAAACAGTTTTGATATCATCTATTTCAAAATCCTTTAATGGATTTTACACTTCATTGAAGTTGATTTATTATGATACAATATTACATATTGTATTTATTGTTTTGTGATATGTTTTATTGTGGATTTTTAATTTTTTAACATTCATGGTTTATTGTGAATATATCGTCCTTTTATATGTTAGTTTTAAAACAAATGTTTATGTTATGTTTCAACCTTTTCATATGAGGACTGCATTGGACATAGTAAGTGACGGGTGGAACCCGCTATAGCTCCTCAATGAATCGGTAGGTCTTATAAGACAATCTACTATTTTGGAAAATTTCCTTGAAAAAAATCATATTTTTATTCTTGGCACGATGCGTGACTATGTGGTTATGATGTCTGGAATTATGCATTTCATCATTATAAAATTTTCTATTGATGTTACATGTGATTATTAGACTAGTAGAATATCCATGTGACTTATTAAGTTGAATTATTTATTTATCTTTGACATATTATAAAAAAAACTACATTTGAAAGGCTTTTGTTTTAGTCTTATACATTTCTTTAAATTTTTCTACTTACTTATGAACGTTTTTACTATATTGTAATCCTTATTGAGCACTTGAGCTCACCCATTTCTATGTTTTATTTTCCCAAAATGTGAAGACATATATTATGACTAACATGTAGGGATATTCTAATTTATATGAATTGTTTCAAAGGAGAAATTTTTTTTCTTGTTTTTAATTTTATATTTAATGTAAAACTTATGTATGTATCTAGTACTTCAAGGCCACTAAAATGA
Organism: Viscum album; assembly: GCA_963277665.1. Classification (NCBI taxonomy): domain Eukaryota; kingdom Viridiplantae; phylum Streptophyta; class Magnoliopsida; order Santalales; family Viscaceae; genus Viscum; species Viscum album. The sequence continues at coordinate 523,829,089 of OY728141.1, forward strand.
TCGGTCTTTCAGGATTTTATCCCTTGTGATCATGCCAATGTTATGTAATAATTTACCGACTCTGAGTAACTGGGGTCATATAATTACATGATTTGTGTAAGATGTACTTATTTATTGAATTATAATTATAATATTTTTTTGTCTTCTTGTGGAAAATAGATGTGGTGAAAACCTAGTGGACTCGATGTTGTTTTATTATTTTAGAATTGGGGATAATACCTATTTGGATGACTAACCAATATGTAATAAAGTTTTAATGGTCTTCCAATCCTTATTAATGTCATGTTTTATACACAATATTTTCTCTCTTCATACGAGGCAAGGTTAACAGATTATTTTGTGTTGATCAATAACCTTCATCGGTTCTGCATTATGAGTTTAAAAGGGTGTAAATTACAAAATAAAATGAGGATCTATGATTCAACACATCCCCTAACAGCTTTCCAATTAGATTCTAATACCCCCTATCTGGGGGAAATAACCTTATCATAAATAATGAAAATATTCATGGTATTACCTAGATCCTTCTCTTATATGGGGGAGTTTTTTCTAGTAAATGATACATTAAATGAATGATGTGACAACTAATTTCTATTATATAGATGATCTTCACTATATAAATGATAATGTTGTTAATGGATTTAACTTTCCCAATTATTAATATTGAGAACCCACACAATATTTGGAATGTGAATAAATAGGTGAGTACCTGACATCTTATATGTAACCATGTCCCCAATCATGACTGTTGTGATGTTGTCATATTGTTAGGGTTTTTTTAAAGTGTAATCTCTAATTGGTTTTCCATTATAATTCTACCAATGATAAACCATATAGACATCTCGGAAAACAAATAATCCAATTAATATGAATATATTTAGAAGATAAAAACTCAAAAATTTCATCGTGATCTTTTCCTATACAATGTAATCCGTCACCTCATTATTATTTCATCATCCTTGAAAATTTACCATGAGTATTTTTACATATGTAATTACAATGAAATTTTTTTTAACACATCATCTTCATAAAATAACTAAGATATCATACTAGCTAGTCAAAATCTTAATTTCAATAATGATAGTATATGGAATGGAATCTCGATATTTCTCATTATTAAATTTACTCTTTTGTTATTGTGTTTAATGGACCAGTGTATTACCACACATAGGATAAATCAAACATTTTATATTAATGAAAAACTTTCTATTAAAAAAATATATTTATAAGGATATTTTAATGTATATGATAACCTCAAATCTCAGAAAAAATATCCTAAAAATCAGAAAAATAGAATTTCATGCCGAAAATTATATAATTCAACATCCATATCTTGTAGTAGTAAAAGAATAATTATATATTGGTAAACAACCAATGTATTTTTCATTATTATTCATTATAAAAATTTTATCACCATAATTTATCATAAAAAGTTATAACATAAATGAAATCTAAAAATCATACCCATGACGGTGAGTCCCAATATGACCTCCTTCTATGCTACAAATTCACCATTTATAATGAGACATTATATAAATTTATTATACAGGTTATTTTTTAGTCGAAGAACAATATTAAGATCTAAAAATAACCAAATGAGAGGAAACATTGTGTTATTCTTATAAAAAATATTAAAATTGGTAAAATCTCACTTTTAAGGGAATTATTTTTAAAAAAATTATCTAAACATTTATAATGACTAAAAAATACCTCTAAAAACATCATATTGATTCAAAAACAACTATATTGAGATCTTTATTAACACAGAAAAAAATTATTTATTTATTTGTCTAAAATATATTCTAGCAATGTTGGAATGAGAATTAAACGGGGGAGGTTCTATGTAGGTGTGAACCACACACTTCCCCATGCATCACAACCTTGTATGGGTTAGATTGACCCATCATTCTTGGTCTTTTAGTAGGATGAGACACTTTTGAGAGTGTTAGTGATCATTGGTCTATCCAACCATCGTGACCCACCTATCCATTACTCTATTTAGAAAATAGATACCCAAACCAAAATAGTAATCCATATTAACCCAATCATCATATAAAGTGTTTACCATTATCTCTATCATATATCTTGTGATACATCATACCCATCTACCTCACCCATGAATTCAAATAATTAGATATCCATGATCTATCTCTCCCAAACCCCCTCACCAAAACCCAACACTCATATGTATTGTAATGACCCAAACAATAATTAATGGAAATTCCTCTTGATATAATTAAATGACTTATTCTGGTTATATAAAAAGTTAACTTCATTGGTGTTTAGTTTCTTGATTTTTAAATACTGTTATGTATTGTGACCATTTCTAATATAGTTTTTGAACAGTGATCACCTAATTACTATAAATATAGAGATTTAACAAATCCAATTTACTCTGAAAAAGGAAGTGATGGCCTCATCCAGTTGACTTTCCCCATACAAATCCCATTTGTCAAAGCTCTTAATGGAAGTGGCATCAAAGGGAATTTCTCTTTAACTATAACAAGCCGAGCTTGAGGACGTTATGCTTAAGCGGAACCGACTACGGGAGAAGTGGAAGTTAATAATGATTACCACTTGAGTGAAGTTATCTGAGCCACCTCAAGAGTCTGCCACTATCACACATCTTACACGTCAATTTTATGTGGGTATCATAAGGTGTTATGTAACAAGACCCTAGCACTATGACTATGTACATTATTTTTGTATAATGATGTGCATTAATTTTATTATTGTTACATTGTAAATAGTGTTTAAAGCAGAAATAGTTTTTTACATTATATTCTACTAAGAAATCTGTTCTAATGAATTAATGGAATTTTGAATTAAATTATATTTTAATAAAATATTATTATTATTAAATTACTTTATATTAAATATAAATGATCATAAAATTTTATGAATGCAATTTTACTTTTTATTAATGCTTGAAAGAAGTTTTTGTCAAAACCCATGAATTTTGATTAAATGTATGTTTTTATTTTAAAAGTAAATATTCACATATTTATAAAATTAATTAGAAAAAATTAATATTATTTTTCGAAATAGGACGTCGAAATTTTCTAACGGTGAATTTTACTTAATTTTCTTAGACAGTCGAATTTTTGGGTAAAACTTAAATATAGTTTAAATTCACATTATGTTTTATGACATCATAATGACCCAATAGTGATGTAATAATATAATATAAACAATATTTTTGTCCAATATATGATATAAACTAAAATAATTTATTTTTGGGTTTGTTTTATATATTTTACAATGCTTTAGTGGACCCTTTAAAGCTTATATAACCTTTTGTATTTTTATATTGTTTTCCTTGAGAGTGTAACTCACCTCAACATAAGAAACCCTATTATTTTAAGATTTCCAGCCATTGGCCATATAAAATATTGTCTTCAACTATCCTTTGGAAAATACATGGAAAAAAACCATGGGTTGGATTGTGGTTTTGATTAGTTTAATTTGAGGTGTCCCAAACCTTAATAATAAATATTTCCATCTCCTTTCCTATATAATCCAACCAAAACTCCCACTTCCACTTTCATCAAAGCCTTCAGATTTTGACCAAATCCTTACCTCCCCTCTCTAGAATCGTCCAATGGTGCCCCAGGCTCCCATGAATCCTCTCTCATGCCTCTCCCAAACCTTTGGGATCACACATCCAAATAAGGGATTCTCACTTTTCTTATTTATTCCATGTTTTGTCATATTGTTATGCCCTTTTTTCAATTATAAATGTCGGGGCATGATTTTTCACCCCCCCCCCCCCCTCTAACTGCCCTATTCCTATTTAAAAAATTATAGTTCCCCTTTTTCTCTTATTAATGCCTTCCATGTGTACCCTTTACTATATCGAAATTCTGAATGGATCTTCTCTCTCTTCAATTATATTCTTGAAATTATTTTGCATCATGAATCTAAATTCCATTACAATTGTTGGGACATGCACCTATATGTACCCCCATACTTTTCATTTCATTTACCTATGATGATACACAAATTTCATTGTCATCATACTTTTTTATTAATTCTTATGTCACGTCGTTATGCTTCCGAAATTGCACCATGTTCTTCCAAAAAAAAGTCATTGTGTAGTGAATACCATGACCATTTTTTTATTAATTGTATTAGAATTTATTCACATTTACATATTGATTACAGTGTTTCATGTATGAATTGCACATTTTTTATCATTGAATAAATGATTATTTTTAATGAATCCATCTTTTATGATCCATGTGGAACACTTATGCATGAAATGAAATGTTTAATAAGGGTTCACCCAAATAGCGCTCCAATGAAATGGGTAAAGTATAGTATCATGATACATCATGTGAAATGATTTTGACTCATTCTAATTCATGTGAAACTAGATATTACTCATGATTCATGTGAAAAGTGGGTTTACTCATTCCATGTGCAATGATCCTTGGCTCATGCTAATTCTGTGTTAATTGTTATTTCCACATTTCCATGTTATTATTAGAATTATTTATCATGCGTTTTTGTTTATATTTCTCTTGTTCTCAATTTATATTCCTATTATCTAACATGTTCTGTATTCCTCATGTATTATTTCTTTTCTGGGATTTATAGATCTCCTCATTCTTATGCATGTCCTCAGATTATCCAATGCAATGCTAAGTAAGAGGGATTTTAGTGGTCGTGTAAATGATGTTTTCAATAATGATGATGTGTTTCATGTTTTAAGTTGGAATGTAATGTTCCAAATCCCCAAAGAAATTATTCCTCTCAATATTCCATGTTGTATGAAGTGATGAGTTTATGTAATAAATCATTTTTAAGTTTGTAATAAAGAGCAGTGTTGTCATAATTGCTATCACGGGAAAGTAGATCATGGATAAATTAGATTGAAGCCTATGTATTCATATGTTATGGAAATAAAAGTTAATTTTTTCCATTTGTTTTGTTCTTGGTTTACCCTTTATTTTTTACCCATAATCTTTTCTTTTATTCCAGCCAATTGTCGGTAATAGGAAGACTCGGGCTAACAACCGTTGTAAAGACCAATGTGATGATTGTTCTAATGAGATGCCAAATCTGATGGGAGCGGGAATCACAAAATTGGTCATGACACTCTCTTATTTAACTAATTCATTGAATATAATAATGGGTCAAGATGAACGTTCAACCACCCCCCCCCCCTAAGAATATCATGTTTCTATGGAGTGATTTATGAGACAATGGCCACCTACATTTAATGGATCATATGATCCCTCAATCACCGAAAAACGGATCAACTCAATTGAAAAGATCTTCTCCATCATTCAATGTTCTAAACAGGATAAGGTTTTTATGGATTCTTATTGGATGGAGTGTGAATCCGGTCAATGGTGTACATTGATAAAAAATATGAATCCTGAGGAGGAGATTAAGGGGTTGAAATTTATTGATTTCTGAAATATGTTTTTTGATAAATATTTTTCACGCACCCTTCAACATAAGATGGAATGGGGCATCCTTTCAGTCACAATAAATAGATGTCGAATATGTCAGAGCGTATGAGGAGAAATTCACAAGGATTGCACGATACGCTTCTAGCTTTGTCCTTACCCCCGAATGCAAGGTTAACTGCTTCTTTGGTGGGCTGAAACCTACCATCTAGAAATTGCTGGAAATTTTTGACAGAGTCAGATATGATGAACTTTTTTGATATTCCCTCATGGTCGAAATGGATATCATAGAATATTTTGTGTACCATGGGGATAAGAAGCATAAGGTGGACTTTAATACTGGAAGTCTGATGGATAAATCCAATGTTGCTAAGAAGATCCAACACCCCACTTGAAAAAAGTTATGGAAAGAAGCACCCCAAAAATTTCCTGAAGGATACGAGGAAATGCTTTATATGTGAATGAGAAAGGAACCTAGCTGTTAACTACCTATAAGAGAAACATGTGGCTGTGAAAGGGGAGAGGAATGTTCCGTTCGACTCTCGACATGTTGTTCGATGCTACACCTGCATAAAACCATGGTATCACACAAATCAACGCCCTAAGACAAGGGTTTTTAGAGGAAACCAACAACCTCCAAGGTATCAAGAAAGAGATTTTTCCATCACTACTGTAAAAGTGAACCCCAAAAATGAATCTGTGATAGGTAAACTAGTTATTAATTCAAGAATAGTGAACATACTTTTTGATTCATGTTCTACACATTCATTTGTATCCAAAATTATTTGTAGAACAATCCCATCACCACCACAAATCATGGAAGTAAAGATTTCCGTGAGTGCCGAAAATGTGGCAATCATTGTATCCCACGAATATAACACCACCCCTATCATAAACTGTGGATTAAATTTCCAAAAAAACCTCATCATACTCCCTCTGGTGGAATTTTATTCAATTCATGGCATGGATTGGTTTTCCTTATATAGAGACATCAAAAAAATTCAGTGAGAGGAAAATCACTCTCCATGTGGAGAATCGACCCCCGATTATATACAAGTGCAAGGAGGAAGATGAATCTTCTATAGCTCCATCATCTCACATGTGGATATTAATCCCTTATGAGAACACGTATCTGGCTCAGATGATTGATTCTATGGAGGCAAATATCTCTGAAGACATTCCTATTGTGAGATAATTCTCTGATGTGTTTTCCTGGGGAATTTCCCGGTCCTCCTCCTATAAGAGATTTTTAATTGTAAATTGATCGTATACCTGGGGCGTTGCCAATATCCAAAAATCTATATGGAATGGTTTTTGAGGAGCTTAAGGAGCTTAAGAAATAACTACTGGGGAATGTGGATAAATGGTTTATATGCCCAGGTGCTTCACCGTGGGGTGAACCGGTCCACTTCATCAAGAATAATGATGGGTCAATGCGCATTTAAATATATTATCACGACCATAACAAAATCACAACAAAAGAAAACATATCCTATCCCAGGAATTGATCACGTGGTCAATTAGTTTCATGGAGAAAAATACTTTTACAAGGTATAGTTGTAGTTAGGATATAATCAATTAAGAGTGAAGAAGTATGATATCCCCAAGTGTACTTTTCGTACATGATGCAGGCACTATAAATTCATAATAATGCCTTTTTATCTCACTAATTCCCCAGCACTCATCGTGGACATGATGAATAGAGTTTTTAGGGATTACCTCAACAAATTTATGGTAGTCTTGATAGATGATAATATGATATACTCTAAAACCAAGGATGATCATGAGGACAATCTAATAATAGTACAAGAGACCTTATGGAAATAGAATCTCTATGCAATGTACAACAATTGTGAGTTATGGTTGAAGGAGGTCTCATTTTTAGGCCATATCATTACAAGCAATGGGATATGTATAGATCCCACCATGATAAGTGCAATAGAGGGATTGAAGAGGCCATCATCAGTAATGGATATATGTAGCTTCTTTAGGATAGATGGAGATTATCGACGATTTATGTGAAACTTATCACAATTTGCCAACCCTCTTACCAAGATAATTCAGAAGGGAGGAAAAATTTCAATGGACACATGAATGTGAATAAATATTCATGTAGTTAAAAAGGAGGCTTATCACTGACCTATTCTCACAATGCACACAAGTGGAGAACTCTTTGTGGTATTTAGTGATGCTTCGAAGAAGGGCATGGGTTGTGTGTTGATACACAATGACAAAGTCATTGACTATGCTTCAAGGCAATTGAAATTTCATGAGCGGAATTATCCAACACATGATCTGGAGTTGTTTTTGGTAATGTTCAATCTAATAATATGGTGGCATTTTCTATTTGGGGAAAAGTTTGAAATATATATGGACCACAAATGCCTCTAGCATATATTCACACAGAAAGGCTTGAACATGCGCCAACGAAGATGGTTAGAGATAATCAAAGACTATGACCGCTCAATCCATTACCACATTGGGAAAGAGAAAAATGAGGAATATTATCTAAGTAAAAAGGACCCAGTGATTCTATCATTTATAATAATTTAGAAGGATTTAATATTCTTTAGATTTGATGAATATGGACATGGGAATCATAAAGAAGGAAAAATCATCAATCCTTCCACAAATGATTGATCAACAATCTTTTTTGGAAAAGTAAAAGGTTTATCAAAACAATGATGTGGGTATTCAGAAGATTGTGGAGGCTATTAGAAAAGAGAAATTCCTGGAGTCAAATGTTAATGAATATGGAATTGTGAGATTTGGGAAAAGGCTATGTGTTTCATCAAGTCCGGAGCTGATGAAGGAACTTTTGGATAATGCAAATAGTTCGAATTACAATATTCACCCATGATACACAAAGATGTATCGAGATGTCCAAGAGCATTGTTGGTAGATAATATGAAGAATGTGATCCCTGAGTGTACATAAATGTGCCTGATATGTCAGCAAGTGATGGAAGAGAGGAAGAAGTATAAGGGGATGATGCATCCATTGCCCATACCCGCATGGAAATGGGAGAAAATCACCTTGGACTTTGTCACCGGACATCTGAAGATATCCAAAGGAAACAATGGAATCTGGGTTTTTATGGATTGTCATAAAAATTACACACATTTTATTGCACCTAGGGAGGATTTCGAATTGGGTTAATTGGCACGAATATATATCCGGTAAGTGGTAAGGCAGCATGGATTACCACTATCTATCGTATCAGACTGAGATCTATGATTCACCTATATGTATTGTAATAGTCTTATAAAAGCTCTATATACTGAACTGAACCTCAATATAACCAATCATCCTCAAACTGATGTCCAATATGAGAAAGATTTTCAACCACTGGGGGATATATTAAGATCATGTTCTATGGACATCAAAGGAGGGTGGGACCAACATCTTCAACAGGTTGAATCCTCCTACAATAACTGTTTCAAGTCGAGCATCTGAATGGAACTTTTTGAGTCCCTTTATGGGAAGTGATGTATAACACCATCATGTTTGGATGATGTTGGTGAGCTTAATATTCTAGGACAAGTAATGGTCAAATAAATGGTAGAGATGGTGAAAACCATTCGGCAGCATATTAAGGCAACCCAAAGAAGACATAAGAGTTATGAAGAAAACCATCAATGAGAAAATGTGTTTAAATTTGGATAAACAGTTTTTCTATGCATACCTCCAAGAAAACAGGAGATGAGGTTTGGAATGAAACGGATGTTATGTCTTAGGTACATTGGCCCCTTAGAGATTCATGATCATGTTGGGGTTGTGGCCTATCTACTAGCACTTCCACCGACCTTGGCCAATGTACATGATGTCATTCATGTATCCCTCTTATGGAAGTACGTAACATACCCTTAACATGTACTCTCTTCATTTGTAGTAAAACTAGTGGATGATCTTTCTTATGATGAGAAAATAGTGAAGATCGTAGAACATAGAGATAAAGTTCTACGAATTAAGACAATGCGCCTCATCAAGGTGTTGTGACGAAACCACATGTTTGAAGAAGCAACGTGCGATCAGAGAAAATATTGATTCAGAGTTACCCAAATCTATTTTAGTATGGTAAAATGAAATTCTGAGGGCGAAATTTATTAATGGGGATGATTTTAACGACCTAGAAATTCATTAATTGAAATTATTCTCGATCTAATTAATTGTCTTTTTATGGTTATATAAAATGTGAACATCATTGGTTTTATGTTTATGGATTTTATAATCCCATTATGAATTGTGACTATTGCTAATATAGTCGTTGAACAGTGGTCACGTGATTAGCACAATTATAAGTCATTAACAATTCCAATTTACTAAGACAAAGGAATTGATGGCCTCATCCTGTAGACTTTCCTCACACGAAGCCCACATTTCAATGCTCAGAAAATAGGTGGTGCCATTGGGATTCACTCTTCACCAAGCCCATGCAGAGCTTGAATATGTTAAGCTTGAGTGGAACTCACTATGGGAGAAGTGGAAGTTAATAAAGATCACCACCTGAGCAATGTTATCCAAGCCATCCCAAGGGTCTGTCACTATCGCACACCATACCATTCGGTCTTATGCGGTGGTGATAAGGGGTTATGTAACATGGACATAGATCTATGACTATTTACATTGTTTTTTTTTGATGAATGTGAAATCATTTTATTACTGTTATTTTTAAATAGTTTTTAAAGAAGAAATAGTATTTTTAGTCAATATTCAACTAAGAAATCTATTTTGATGAATTGATATATTTTTGAATTAAATAATATTTTAATAAAATATTATTATTATTAAATTAATTTTTATTAAATATAAATTATCATATAATTTTATGACGGCAATTGTAATTTTTATTAAGGTTTGAATGCTGATTTTGTCAAAACCCTTGAATTTTCGATAAATGATAGTTTTTATTTAAAAAGTAAAAATTCACATATTTATAAAATTATTTTGAAAAAATGAATAATTTTTTTGGAATCAGGATGTCGAAATTATCCAATGGTCAATCTTTCATAATTTTTTGAGATAATCAAATTTTTGGGTAAAAATTAAATACCATTTAAATATATAATGTGTTTTTTGACATCATAATGACCCAATAGTGATGTCACAAAATAATATAAACATTATGTTTGGAAAATACAAGTTTTAAAATTAAAATAATGTTATTTTGGGTTTTTTTGAATTATTTCACAAACATTAGTGGACCCTTCAATGATTATAAAACATGTTGTTTTTTTTAATTGTTTTCCATGAGAGTGTGACGCAGCTCCACACAAAAAACCCTATAATTTTACAAATTTATTCCATATGACATATAAAATATTGTTTTCTAATCCCATTTGGATGAAAACCATGGGAAAAAATTATGGTATGGTTTGTGGTTTTGATTATTTTAATGTGAGGTGTCCTATACCTAAATAATAACGAATTCCCTATACTTTTTTATATAAAACCACCCATACTCCCACTTCCTCTTCACTCAAATCCTTTGGATTTTGACCAAACACTGACCTCTTATCTCTATAATCTTCCAATGGTTCCCCATTCTCCCATGAATCCTCTCTCAAGCCTCTCCCAATCCTTTGGGATCACACTTCCAAGTAAAGGATTCTCACTTTATTTATGTCCATGTTTTCTCATATTAGTATGCCCTTATATTATCAATTATAAATTTTTGGGTATTATTTCTAACCTCCCTCATAATTTCCTATTCATGAATGATTAATGAGATATCCCCTTTCTCCCACATTAAATCCTTCCATGAATACTTGTTACTATGCCGAAAATCCAAAATGAACTTCTATTTCCTCATTTTCATTCATGAAATTCTTTTGCATCATGAATATAAATTCCATTACAATAGTATGAACATGTATAAATATAGCCCCCATACTTTCTATTTTATTTACATATGATGATACACCCCTTTCTTTCTCATCAACCTTTTTTTATGAATTTTTATGTCACGTTGTTATGCTGCCGAAATTGCACCACGTTTTTACAGGCCAAAGTCATTATGTAGTGAATACCATGCCCATTTCTCTATCAAGGGTATTCATATTTATGCAAATTTACTTAATTATTATGGAGTTTCCTGTATGAATTCAGCATTCCATTATCATGTAATAAATGATGATTTTTAATGAATCCATGTTTATTGATCCATGTGGCACACTTATACATGAAATGAAATGTTTAAGAAGGGTGTTCCCTAATAGCTCTCTAATGAATTGGGTAAAGTATAGTATCGTGATATGTCTTTTGCAATGATTTTTGAATCATGCTAATTCAAGTGCAATAATGGTTTACTCATGCATCATTTTCAATGAGAGTTTACTCATGCTCCACGTGCAATGTGCCTTAGCTCAGGCCATTTCAATGTTATGTGTTGTAGTCACATTTCCATGTTATGATTATCAAACATTATCTTACCTTTATGTTCATATTTCTATTGTGCTCTATCGATATGACTTTTGTCCAACATGTATTTTATTCCTCATGTTATTTCAATATTATTACATTACTCAGCTTTATATCTCACCATTTTCTTATTCATATCCTATGGTTATCCCACGCTATGATATGTACGAGGGAATGTAGGGGTCATGTAAAAGATGTTTTTAGTATTTATGATTTGAATCATGTTATAAGTAGTTATGTAATGTTCTTAATACCTAATGACAGTAGACCTCTCGATCTTTCATATTGTATCAAGTGAAGTGTTTATGTAACAAATCATTTTTAAGTGTGTCATTAAGAGTAGGGTTTCAATATATATTGGTCCCAATAACTAGTAGAAATGAAAATAAAAGAATTTCTTGTACAACCCCTTCACATTATCTAGTTAGCATCAATGGAACAATATTAATACTTACTGAAAAAATCTATAATTTAATCATCAAGAATCTCAACCCAAAACTATAAAAGGTTCAAAAAATTAATTAGGTAATTGAAATATTTTCCCTTTTAATTTTCACTTGAGACCATGATACAAACTATATGGAATAGTTCTAGGTAGCACCAGATGGCCTTGTCATTATCTAGATGAGGTATATGACAAAATACCATAATATTATCATAGTTATATCTAACCAAAAACTTTTCCAGTCGGGGATTCCAATTATAATAATAGAAATTTTCGGAACATGCATTTGAAAAACAAGAAATTTGACCATATTATTAATATAAAGAAAATTTTTATAATAGTGAAGAGTAACGTTGAAGCACAAAATAATAATTTCGAAATGTATTAGGGATAAAAATGTCTAAATGAACTACATTTCATTCTGTATTAGTAGTTCAATGTATAAATACTATCAATAATAAATAACTAATTATCATCTCATAAGTTATCCTCTAATGACCCAAGTTTGATATCCTTCAAATATGATCCCGAATCATATAAGAAACTATAAAATTACAAAATATTAATAAAAAAATATAATAATACAATAAGTAATATCCATTTAATCAAAAAAATTAATTTATATAATCATCATCTTATTAAATCTATAATTCATTGGATTTAAGGGGAGAGCATATCCTGATCTAAAATATCCATAGGATTTGACATAAAAAACCATCGGTAAACTAGAATAATTTTAGTTTGAATAAAAAATTGACATTGAAAATATGATTAAATTTTTTTTATGTTTCCATTTTTATAAAGAATATACTCTAATAATTATTCATCTTCTAATGTAACTTTTTTTTGAACAAATAATGTTATACTTTTTTTGGAATTCATTCATAATCACGAGGTCTAACTCTTGTATATTTATTATTGTAAGAATATTTTATATACTCATCACCATTTAAATAATTTTATACACTACCAATGATTCTATCTATCTCCATTTCCCCATTAATATAGGTTAAAAAAAATTCATTGCTTGATCCCCATAACAGACACAAATTTTAAATTAAATACTAATTATAGGATAATAACTATCATTATTTTACTTACCTATATAGTTTCAGATTTATTGAATCCTTATAACCTTTATTTATAGAAAATTTCACTATCTTCATTAATTAATATGTAAATAGATTATATTTAAATTTGCTTTGTTTTTGTTTGTTGGAGTAGGTCACTCAAGAAGTGTGAATTGAGTTCCTATAAAAACATCTGTTAAAAAGATTATTTAATATATTCCCCCAATTAAAAATACATAAGGTTAGTTAACCAATGTAGTAATGTTATATATAGCTTGATTGTTCGAATAGTTTCTTAGAAGAATTATTAATTATGAGTTTTAACACAATGAAATATATATACAACTTTTTAAACAACCATAATAAGGAAAAAAATTTATAACTACTATCCATGTATAACACTCCATGTAAAATTAAGATTTCTAAAATATGAGTTTAAATATAGAATGAATTAATAGAATAACACAGTGGATAAAACAAGAAATTCAGTCTCAAGAAGAGACATCATCCACCCCACTTAGTTATCACTAGCCACCAAAAAATATATATTAATAGCATTGATCCGCATCCTGGATCGGGGTAAATGATAGTGCACAAGACTGTCCAGGTCATAAGACCTCTACCAGTGTTCTATGTGGGAAAACTAACAACTAGGTCACACCGAACCTCTTCCATAGTTATACATCAGTTATGTAAGATGTAAAATGATATTTTTGTGATGATATATTTTATCCTCTAGTTCAATGTGGGAGACAATATGTTCTTTGAATATTGATACATAGACTACTCAAAGAGTAATAAAACAGTACAAAATAGAGAAAATGTAATCAGATAGAGTTTTGAGGGAACAATGTGTCGTTAAATGAATCTATGGACTCTTTGGCGGCATTGAATGAAATGTTCCAGTAATTTTTTGAAAACAATTTTTCATGATAAGAGAGTTATTGTTTTCAGAAAAGTGAGATATTTTCCCCTACATTGAGTTATTTCAAGGATATTTCTATAGAGAGTCCATAGTAGGGTCTTCATAGTTTATAACCATCAAGAATTAAGAGTTATTCCATTGGTATATTATTCCATGTATGAGTGTTGTTATTTGTTTCATACATTCAAAATATAACAATTTTTATCTCAATTTCCATATATTATTTTATATTGGGTAATTGTGTAACATCAAGTTACTTTTTCAGGTACTTTTGATGTTTTTATGTACTGCTATTTTGGATAAGTGACTCGAGGGTGCGTTTTGGTGAACTTTTAAATGAAAATAAATGGGAAATGTCTTGTGCATGGTTTGTGCACAGTGTGAAGAAATGTGTGACCAAACCGTGCCAACCAAGAAGCACTGGAAAAGGGAGTATGCACGGTCTACGCATTGTTTATTTAACTGTGTGCCTCTGCCCAGGTATACCATGCCCACGGTTTTTAATTCAGAAAATTCCATTTAAATACAGAAGAACCCACGGGAATCGCATATTTTCTACCTTGGCTTGGGCTTGACTCATTTTAGGTCTTTACAAAGCTTCCTAGAGAGATTCTGTTGCGATCCAAACATCTTGCTTCGATATTGAAGGTGTGGATTGAATATTCGATCTCCTCCCGGTATGTAGATTTCATCTCGTTGCATTTCTCTTGTATTCCTATATTGTTCCTTGATCTTTTCATGGGATATCATATTTGTTTCCATGGATCTAAACCTATGAGTTGAGGTATAGATCTAGGATTGTGAATAAAGATCAAGTTTTTCATGATCTTGATTCCTTTGATCGTAATTTTGGTTTTAAGGTTTTAGATCAAGTTTTCGATCGACATCGTTGTGATGCTTAGCTTTTGGGGTTTGTCATTGGGCTAACTCCCGTCAATAAATCGAGGTTGGTGGTTCTATCCCATCCTACCAAATATTATATCATTGTATTTCCAGATTTATTTCAATAGTTGATTTAAATTAAATTGATTTAATATGCTTTCAAATAAATTTATAAAAACAAAATTCAATTGAATCGAGATATTTGTAATGGTTTTGGACTGGATATTTGGAAAACCACAATTCCATTGAATTGGGTGTGTCTATAGAAACTGGCCGATTAAAATTGTTTCATTTAATTGGTGGATTTGATGGAATGTATTTCAATTAATTTTCTGAGTTTAATTGTGGGAATGAATTTTTTAAATGATTGAATTGGTTTTTAATGGATTTTCAAACAGGTGAAATAGATAAAAGTGATTTGATAGCAATCCATTGGTTTTATCTTGTGAAAAAGTCACATTTTCAATGAAACCTGTTTTGGTTTTAAATGGAATGTTATTGGAACTTTTGAAATGGAATAATGGGATTCATCGTATTTTAAACATTATTAAAATAGTTCACCCATCTTGTATGAGCGCATGCAATCCCTTGATAGTTATAGAGTTATTTTGATACACACTACGATACGAAAATTTTCTAAAACATACATGCAACAGGTCACATCCCCGATGGGTTGGTGATGAGTCTCCTTTGGCATGTGTCATAGGGACATGTGTATACACATCTTGATGAGTTCCCATAGAGAGTGAAGAATCCCATAATATGTTAATACTATCGTATCTTTTGGAAGATGACCATGTTTCTCGCCTGAATATTTATATTTGTGATATAAATGTATGCCAATGCTTTTGAATTATTTTAAAAGCCTGCTGAACATATATAAACTGTTTTATATAAATTTTTTATATAAGCCATTATTTTATAAATATTCCATCATTTGAAAAGTCTTTTCTTAAGGTATTTATTTACATCATTTGAAAATGTTTATCATGTTTTGTTAAATTATATTTTTGAATTTCAAATCCTGTTTATCTGAAAAATCGAATTTTTTCATTGGATAATCTATATTTTGCATCTGTTATGGAGTCTTTGGTGGTATCCTACTGGGCTAAGTCTCGCGCCCTAGTTTTTCCTTCAGGTGTATGTAGTACTTTTCCCTTTTGTTGCATTTTGTTTTCTTGTACATTACACCCAGTGGAGTTTCAATTGTTATGCATACAATTTTGTTTGTCTCTAGCTTCCGCATTCTTGTGGATAGTTTTTTCCCACTTGTATGTTGTACGATGCCAGGTACTAGTCACTGACCCGTGGAGATCAAGAACTTATTTCAGGCTATGTCAGGGCCGGCTCGGTTATCGGGTTACCATGGTACCTGGGCTACTTCGTAAAAAATTGGTATCAGAGGAAGGTTTTAAAAATCTTTCCTTGATGAATGTATGCATTTATGTATTCTTGTCGGGACTTAGGATGTAGTTGTGATTTAGTTTCTAGCCAGCTCTCATGGCAATGAACCTTAAGTCGCTAGGGGTGGTTAGGGAGAGAAGAATTGTGGATTAGTTCTATTCTTTTCCATATTTTTATTTGGAGAGATTGGAATCCAAATATATATATCCCTTCTATTAAGAGTAGTTTTCCTTGTTACTTAGGTTGACTGTTAATCTAATGTCAAATTGTTGTCTGCTGATGTTGTGTAGCATCATGCCTCCAAGAAGACATGGAAATCAGGTCCAAAAAAAGGCTGCTGCTGAATCTCAGAATGTAAGTATTGTTGTGGATCCGATTTTGGTTGAGGTGATTGTTCACACTGTCCAAGCTCTGGGATAGGAACCACCTCCAGTTATTGTTTAGGCTCGAGATATATATCCTCGTGATGATATTCTCCAAGGTCGTTCTCAAGAGTTCCTATGCCAGAAGCCACCAGTTTTCGAAGGCTCCACTGATCCTCAACATGCTGAGGAATGGTTGAGTAATATTAAATGTTTGTTTGGGTTCATGGAGAAAACTGATTCAATCAATGTGAAGTGTTCCACCTTCGTGCTGGAGATACCAAGTAGGAGATGGTGGGACACAATGGTGATGTCTCGGAAACATGGAGTTCTAGAGTGGAAATACTTTAGGGTTCTTTTAACTGAAAAGTTCTATCTATAATATATGGTGTTGGCCAAGGCCGTGGAGTTTTTCAAGCTTGAGCAGGACAAAAAAACTGTGACTGAATACTCAAATTGCATTGTTGAATTGGTAAAGTTTGCTCTTGAAATTGTGTCTAATGAGAGGATGAAGGCTCAACGATTTGAGTTGGGGATTCAATCTGATATTTTCTCCCATTTTTCCTTATATAAGCTTCCCACTTATGATGATTTGTTGGATAGGGAAATGATGGTTCAGATGGATCTGGAAGGAAAGTCATGGTTGCTGGAAGATCCTTTTCTTTGTAGTGGTAGTGTTGGTTCCTTTAAAGGATAGTGGAAGCGTGATGTTCCTCGTGGTGGTTTTCAACAACAGAGAATTTCCAGACCATTGGTAGAACCAGGAGGGGCATCAGTGACTTTCTATTACTGTGGAAAGCCCGGACATTCTAATATGGTTTTCACTAAGGAACCCAAGAACTGTAACTCCTGCGGACGTTTAGGGAACTTACAAAGATTCTGTCATCACTTCCCTACTCTAAGTGGTAGAAAAGGGTCATAAGCACCTGAAAATACTTCGGGGATATCAAATGATTCACATACAAAAGTGTTCCATCCATAGGCATCTGGAACAAAGCTTCTTCACGCAATGGAAGAGTCGCCAGAGGTAGCTAATGCATGTCCTGCAACTGTGATAGGTACCATCACTATAGCTTCATCATTAGTGACCACTCTTTTTGATACTGGTGCATCTCACTCCTTTAATGCTACCCATATTTTTAATCATATTAATTTTTCTAAAGATCTTTTATCTTGTGCGATGGATATTACTACACACATTGGTACAATAAGAGAGGGGGGTCTCTTTAGTCCTGCTTGTGTCTTCTCTCTATCAGATGTTGATCATGCATGGAGTTTCATGGTTATTGACATGAATTATTTTTACATCATATTGGGATGGATTTGATTATGGACAATAAATCATGGATTGATTGTTATCTTCGATGGTTTTACCTTACTACAGCCAGCGGTGTGCCTCTTGTTTTTTACAGAGAATGGGACCCAAGGTCAAGCAGAGCCAGACCCTATTATCCAGTGTTGGGGAAAGTTATATCCGTTTTTTTCTTTGATCTGGAGAGTGATTCAATGTGTTGTGATCTTACTCCAGTCGTTGCTGAGTTTCCCGGCGTGTTTCCTTCAGACTTCTCTGGTTTTCCACCAGTAAGAGAGATTGACTTTTCTATTGACCTAATGCTTGGTACTCAACTAGTTTCTATTCCCACTTACCGAATAGCTCCAGAATAACTAAAAGAACTAATGACTCAGTTAGACGGTCTTCTTGAGAAATGATTTATACGCCTGAGTGTGTCACCTTGGGTAGTGCCAGTTCACTTCACCAAGAAGGCTGATGGTTCTTTTCACTTATGTGTTAATTATCGAAAGATCAATCGAGTTACATTATAGAATAAATATCTGTTACCACAAATTGATGATTTTTTTAATCAATTTGAAGGGGAAAAGTGGTTTTCCAAAATTGATCTTCAATTTGGTTACCATCTTTTGAGGATAAAATAATCTGACATTCATAAGACTGATTTTCGATGTAGGTATGGCCATTATGAATACCTTATTATGCCCTTCATCCTAACAATTTCTCCTTAAGTTTTTATGGATTTGTTGAACAGATTTTTCCATGAGTATCTGGATACTTTTGTGGTATTAATTGGGTATGACATTCTATTATACTCCAAGTATGAGGAGGATCTTTTGCATCATCTGAGAATAATTCTAGGTCTTCTAATGAATCACCGACCATAAGGAAATCTTTCAATGTGTGATTTATGGATTCGGGAAGTGAAAATCATGGGACATGTCATATCAGAAAAAGGAATATCAGTTGATCCAAAGAAGTTAAAGGCTGTTATGACTTGAGAACAACCAAAAATGTTTTCGAGATTCAGAGCTTCTTGGGATTAGCAGGATATTATCGTTGTTTTGTTAAGGACTTCTCAATGTTAGCTTCTCCAATGACTGCTCTGACTCGAAATGGAGTGATGTTTTCTTGGAATGATAAATGTTAGAGTTCTTTTGTTAAGCTTAAGCATATCTTAACTATTGTGCTGGCGTTAACTCTCCCTGAGGCTGGTATAGGTTACATGGTCTTCTGTGATGCATCGGGTTCAGGATTAGGATGTGTCCTTATGCAAGGTGATCATGTTATTGCCTATGGATCTCGTCAGCTTAAGCCTCATGAGAAGAATTATCCTACCCATGAACTTGAACATGCTGTTGTAATGAACAAACTAAAGTGTTGGAGACATTACCTTTATGGAGAATGGTTTATTATGTATTCAGACCACAGGAGCATGAGTTATATCTTCTCTCAAAAGGATTTAAACCACTGTAAAAGGCGTATGGTGGAGTACCTGCAAACATTAGACTTTAACATTGCCTATACCCTGGGAAAAGTGAATGTAGTTGCAGATGCGTTAAGCAGGAAACATCCATCATATGCTATGAAGGAATCTTCAAAAGAGTAGAGTTTGATGGATCTTTTTGCTCAGTTGCATCTTGGGGATCAGTGGAAGGGGAATAAAGTTTCGTTAGCCATTGTTCAATTGACTTCTGCTATTCTCGAGATAATTCTTCAGGAACAACAACTGGACATTGAATTCCATAGATTTAGGGACTCTCTTTATAGTTGGGAGACCGACACCCAGTGGTCATCCTCCAAAGACGGTGTTCGGTGTTATCGAAACTGTTACGTTGTACTGTTAGCAGCAAGGAAGGATGTTATGAGGGGTTTACATAACACTCATTAGGAGGTGCACCCAGGAACCATGAAGATTTTCTATAACATGCGGTGGCATTTCTCATGGCCATGTATGAGAAGAGACATTTCTGGGTTTGTATCTCATTGCTATACATGCCAGCAGGTGAAAGTCGAGCAGCAGAAACCTTCGAGATTAATTCAACTAATTCCAGTCACTACATAGAAGTGGGATGAAATCTTTTTGGACTTTGTGGTTGGGTTACCTCAAACCCAAAGGAAGAAGAACGCGATATGGGTTGTGATCGACAGACTGACCAAGTTAGCTCACTTTATACCTATTCAAAATACAACCAATGTTACGGAGTTGGGAAATTTCTATGTGAAAGAAGTTTTTCGTTTGGACGGAGTCTCATATGCTATAGTCTCTGATCGGGATCCTTGGTTTACTTATTTATTTTGGAGAGGCCTTTAGGAGGCACTGGGATCTCAGGTCCATTTGAGTACGGCCTACCATCCACAGGTAGATGGACAAATAGAGAGAGCGATTCAGATCCTTGAGGACATGCTCCGTGCATGTATTCTCAACTTTGGTGGGTATTAGGATGATCATTTGGGGATAGTTGAGTTTTCATATAACAACAGTTATCAATATGCAATCAAAATGGCTATTTTTGAGGCATTGTATGGCCGTCCTTATATATATTTTTTATGTTGATCAAAGATTGGTGAAAGATCCTTAGTATGACTGAGTTTGGTCCATGAGAAGACGGCTATGATCTAGTTGATTCTTCAGAGAATGTTAACAGCACATTGTCGGTACAAGTCTTATGTTGATCATTGTTGTAGACCATTAGAGTTCTTAGTTGGTGACCAGGTGTTCTTGAAAGTTTCAATCCGATTAGTTCATTGGTGGCTTGGGAGGCAAGGGAATCTTATCCCTCGTTTTGTGGGACCTCTCGAGGTTGTTGTTCTAATGGGGAAAGTTGCTTACCATCTAGCACTAGCACCACAGCTGACGTCAATACATGACGTGTTCCATGTATTGCAGCTACAAATGTATCTCTATGATCCATCTCATGTTGTGAAATGGAGTGATCTAGCGATTGAACTAAATTTATCTATGACTGAGCAACCAGACAAGGTTCTTGATTCTGAGACCAAAGAACTTCATGGGAGAACGATATCATTGGTCAGTATTATTTGGCAGCATGGTTCAGATTATCACGATACGTGGGAATGGGAGGAACTAATGAGAGAGGTATGGCCTCATCTTTTTGACATGGAGGTTTCTTCATAGGCATTCAGGGGACAAAAAGGTCTTATGGTGGGTAGGTTGTAACATCACACTACTGTTTTAGGTACTTTTGATGTTTCTAAGTACTTCTAGTTTTGAGAAGTGACTTGGGGGTGAGTTTGGGTGAACATCAAAATGAAAATAAAAGGGAAATGGATTGTGCACTGATTGCACAAGGTTTGACAAACCGTGCGACCAATCCATTCCAACCAAGCAGCACTGAAAAGGTGGAGTACGCCCGGTGTGCGCACATCTTGACAAACCGTGCGACCAAACCGTGTGGGTTGTGCACCTCTAGATAGTGATTTCCGCATGGTGTGTGCATGGTTTATCAAACCATGTGCCTCTTCCTAGGTAAACCGTACATGCAGTTTTTCATTTCAAAAATTCCTTTTAAAACCACATGAATCCCTGGGACTCCCATAATTTCAACCATTCCTTGATCTTGACTCATTTTAGGTCATTCCAAAGCTTCCAAGTGAGATTCCAAGCCAATCTGAACATCATGCTTCGATATTGAAGGCTCAGATTGAAGATCTACTCTCCTCCCGGATGGTAGATTTCATCTCGTTGCATTTCTCATTTATTCTTTTATATTTCCTTAATCATTCCATAGGATATTTACTTAGTTTCCATGGATCTAAAACTATGAGTTGGGGTATAGATCTAGGATTGTGAATCTAGATCTATTTTTTCAAGATCTTCATTACTTTGATAATAATTTTTTATGGTTTTAGATCCAGTTTTTGAACGACATCGGTGTGCCACTCAGATTTAGCAGTTTCTCGTTGGGCTAGCTCCCCTCAATAAATCGAGGTAGGTGGTTTCATCCCAACCTTCCAAATTGTTTATCTTTTTATTTTATGATTTATTTCAATAGTTGATTTAAATTTAATTTCGTTAATATTATTTCAATTAAATTGATAAAAACATGATCCCATTGAATTGAGATATTTGTAATGGTTTTGGAATGGATATTTAAAAAACCCCAATTCCATTAAATTGAGTGTGTTCATGGATATTGACCGATTTAAATTGTTTCATTTAATTTAAAGATTTGATTGAAATTATTTCAATTAAATTTTTTACATTAATTGTGGAAATTAATTTTTGAAATGATGGGATTGGTTTTGAATTGATTTTCAAACTAGTGAAATGGCTTAAAGTGATTTGATAGAAATCCATTAGTTCTATCTTGTGAAAAATTCAAGTTTTCAATGAAACCTGTTTTGGTTTTAAATGGAATGAGATTGGAAATTTTGAAATGAAAGAATGGGATTGATCGTATTTTAAGCACTCTTAAAATAGTTCACCCATAATGTAAGAGAGCATGCAAGCATTAGATAGTTAGTGAGTTATTTGGATACACTCTACGATATGATAACGTTCTAAAACATACATGCGGTAGGTCACATCCCTAAAGGAGTGGTGACGAGTCTCCTTTGGCCAGTGTCATAGGGACTTGTGTATACACGTCTTACTGAGTTTACATAGAGAGTGTGGAATCCTATAACTAGTTAGTACTATCGTATCTTTTGGCAGATGACCATGTTCCTCGCCTGAATATTTATATTTGTGATATAAATGTATGCCAATGCTTTTGAACTATTTCAAATTCCTGCTGAACATATATAAACTGTTTTATATAAATGATTTATTTAATCCATTTTTTTAGAAATATTCCATAATATTTGAAAGTCTTTGCTTAAGGTATTTATGTCCCTCATTTGAAAATGTTAGCATGTTTTCCTAAAATATGCTTTTGAATTTCCAAACCTGTTTATTTGAAATAATTGAACATTTTCTTTGGATAATCTATATTTGGAATTTGTTATGTAATCTTTGGTGGTAACCTACTAGGTTATGATCACACCCTACTTTTCTCCGTTCGGGTGATTGTAGTACTTTCCCCTTTTGTGCCTCATTGATTTCTGGAACATTACTCCAAGTGGAGTTTCTTTTGTTATGCATACTGTTTTTCTTCACTCTTTCTTCCGCATTCTTGTGTAAAATTAGTTCCCACTTGTGTGTTGTACAATGTCAGGTGATAGTCGCCGACCGTGGGGATCGGGAACTCCCTTCGGGCTATGTTAGGGTCGTCTCGGTTATCGTGTTACCAGGGTACCCGGGCTGGTTTGTGACACTTGTGTTGGAACTGAAAAGGTGAATGATATCCCCACCATGTACCTTGTACTATATTCTAATAGGACTGTGAAAGATCATTAATTATATATGTGTCATTAACAGAATAAAATATGACTGTTAGAAACAAACTTTAACTGTAAATAGGAAAATCAGAAAAATCGATAAGGACAGAACGTTGTCTTAGTTGTGGTGAGATAGTCATGGTGAGATAGTCATACTGACATCTGGAACTGGTAAAAATTTTACGATTTTGGGTCGTTTTTGAATTCTGGAACTGATAGCATAGTTATGGTGTTAGTGTAACGGTGTCTAAGATAGTAGTGTTTATTTCGTTATCATAATTCTAAATGGTGACTTTTTACTGTGTCTTGAAAAATGTTGCACATAAACAGTTTTAGACCATTTGTGAATTCTGGAATTAGAAGCAAGCTTATGGTGTCACAAACTGAGTCATATATCAACATGTGGTATTGGAGAGAAAACATCAAAAAATGGATTAATGTCAAAAATAATTATACTAATACAAAATAGAACAAGATTAATCATTGTTCTACATGATTATAATATAATTTGATATATCATGAACATTATATTGTGAGAGTTTAAAAACATGAGTTATAATAGTTTGAAACATTATTTGTGAGCATTAATGCATGATGAGTCTGATACATAGCAAAAAATATTTTTGGGTATTATAACATGAGGATCCAAACAATCTCCCATTTTTTTATGATCAAAAAATAATTTCATTTACATGTAACATGATTTAGAAGTAAATAACCATATTAGTTATCATATCAATATAATAAATCATATATGTTTTAAAAAGCATAATGGGTAGTACTTTTCCATTTCCCCCTTATTATTTATCCCCTATAAAATTACTATTATGATATTTCAGTCCCTTTAAATTATTTATTATTATTTCTCCCTCTTTGGGATTATCAAAAATTGTGGGAAGAGATATAGAAAAACAAAGACTAAAATAAAATAACCAGTGAATAAACAATATCCGGAAATACACAATTGAATAAAAATATGGTCTAGTACAATCAAGTAAAAAATACAACAGATCCCTATCATAATATGTATTCACTTCTCAGTAGAGTGGTCAGAAATGGACTTTCCTTTGGGAGAGAAATCAATAGAAGAAGCATTAGGGGACAAAGTGGATGTTATAGAAGAAGTGGATAAGGAAGGAATGGAACTCACTCAATGATATAAGGTGAAAGGGTAGGTCTGATGGAACATCGTGGAAATGAATACACAATTATGAATGATTTGATTTGGTTCAGAGTCCAAGTAACAGACATGGTAAGAGGAACAAAAGAGGTGGGGGAATATGGATTCGTAGTATAAAGTAGGACACGCATCAAATGAGCAGCTATATAAGCCACAATTGCAGTACTTTAAACAAGGAGAAAAGGTTTTAAGAGGTTTATAATGTTCATGATGAACTATCCACCATATTTCATGGCCATCTCATAGTCATCCATGTTTTATAGAAACTTCTAAAGAGTTTTTGTGATCTCCTTTATATTCTTCACTTGATACATGAGGTCTGGAGTGACTAGAGGTATCATCAAATTCTCCCTAAGAAAAATGATTTGAATTTTCAAATCATGATTATAATAAATTCTCTTAAAATAGTATTCTACTATTTTAGAGAATTATTTTTGATCATCAATGGAAATATTTAAATTCCTCCATACAAATAAAGCACAAGGTCAATGTTCTTGATGATATCAGAGAGACTTTCCTTATCAATGTCACTGAACACTGACATAATATATTCTTGGAAAAAAATTCTGATCATGTCTATGTCCACAAGATGAGATGGATTTTCAGAGGCAAATAGAGCTGAAACAGCTGATGTGTGAGTCTTAAGCTGATCTATAATAGTATGTAAACAACTACTATATCCATCAATGATCTTACTAGGTCTAGATATAATTACATGAATCTCATTTTCTATCTTGGTGTTGTTATAAACCACCTTTTCATAAATGGTAATATTTTTGGATGAATCATAGATACCACCTTCTATTGAATCATTTAATCATCATCCTGAATATGGTGATAAAAATGATCTTTACTGGTTTGTAAGGTTTTCTACATATCTTCAACCATACATTTCAGTGTTTTCTCCTCACCACTCAACTATCTGCCCTCAACATAATCATTCTAAATTTCATGAAGCATATTTGGTTTAATCTTCCATATAATATTGTCAAATAGAATTGAAGCATCCCTTTCAGTATGATTTTTCACAGGTGATGGATGAGACTATAACATCTTCCCAAATCTAAGAAAAAAATTGTCTCCAAATAATTTCATATCACTATGACATACATAGTCAAATGATTTTTGAGCAGATTCAAAATTAGGAACTGAAACAGGTTAAGAATCCTTAGGAGTGGATACTTCTTTGGACAATATTGGTTTCACCAAAAACACAATAGAATGATATATCTCTTTTACAGAGGCCTCTTAGGTATCAACCATATCAAAATAACTTGGAATCCTACACCTGGTATCCCAAGAACAGGGATCAAACTAATTTGAAATTTGAACTGTTTTTATACTAGAGTGGTCCTCAAAATCAATATGTGCATCTATCACAAGTCTGAGTGACTAAACCCCTAAACCCAATCCCACAATTTTGGATTTTTCAATCTCATACACTTCTCTAGACAACCAAAAATCAGGTTCAATCATTTCCTTAGTAGAAAATATAGCTTTAGTTTCATCCAATTTTTTAAACTGTTCCATAACAGTATTAAACCCTTTCACAACTATAGACTCTACCTCAGTAGCTGGCTCTACCTCAACAGATGTATATTTCTCTAAATCAAAACATCTTTTAAAATAATATTTATCCTTTTCACTTACATCAACGTCGCCATTATGGATATGTGATCGATCTGACGATACTCCCATAAAACCTTCACAAACATCAACATTAGTTTCTTAATTTGAAAAGTCCAAAATCATGTCATTATATAATCAATGATCAGTAATATAATTAGGTCTTGGGGGATTTTCAACATCATTTAAATCATTATACAACATATCTTTGTCCTCAACAAATGATCTCTTCCATGGATTCCAGCTTATTTTCATTATCCAACATGTATCCTTACAAATATAGAAATCATATTCCACTAATACTTATTCATTCTATCGGACCATACCATTGGCTAGAAGAATAGCAGAAATAATCATTGAATGGAAAAGGGTGGTGGAAATTAATGTATTTTCGATCATATCACACATGTGATGTATAATATAATTACACCAGTTGGTTTTTTTAATTATTTCTCTGATGAATCAAAAATACATCACGAAACATAAGACTGAAAAATACTATTTTCATTAGGGAAATAATTTTTTTAATGAACATGAAAAACAACCTAAACTCCCCATCTATCTTATCATCAACGAGCCTTATTTTATTATTAATTATAGTCAATCATCC
This sequence comes from Viscum album, assembly GCA_963277665.1. Taxonomy (NCBI): domain Eukaryota; kingdom Viridiplantae; phylum Streptophyta; class Magnoliopsida; order Santalales; family Viscaceae; genus Viscum; species Viscum album. Next base: position 523,856,064 of record OY728141.1, read on the forward strand.
AAGAGAATCTTCTAGGATAAACACATCACTAGGTGGAAGAGGACCTCTCTGGTAGACCTCAAAACCCCATTCACAAGGTATTCATAAATAGGTGACCCATAACCTCAGAGATGAAGTTCATCTTTGACCATTTACATATCTATTTAACACAAAATCATCCTTGGTGGTGATGTTAAACTGTACATTATGATAAAACTAAAAAACAATATTTGGATAAATAGGTCTATTTTCTTTGGTAATCCAATACAACCTACCTGGTTCTTTCAAAAATCATAGAACTTGTGATGTACAAGAAAGGAGAAACTATGATCAAATTTCCTTTTCATGCACTATTTTGGGATCCTCAAAACCTGCGTTTAGCGGTTTCTTAAGAATTATAATAGGGACATTCTTATATATCAATTATTCATAAACTTCTCAAGAGTAGATGATGAGGAATTCATCATTATGGGAATTCATCTTGGGCTCAATAAGGACGATAAGAAGGGAAGGTAGATTGAGAGAGACATGCAATTTCAGTTTCGAGAGAAGTGAGCTTGAGATAAGTGACATGATTGTTATTTCTTATTTATGGAGTTAAAAAATTATAGAAAAACATGGTAAAAAGAAATAAATACCATGATATAAAAAACAGTTTAAATAAAAATTCGGAATAATTCAGTGAGACAACTACATGAATTCAAGATTTCAGTTTTACGGAGTGACTTATAATGGTGAGACCGTAACCTGTCTGATAGAGAACATAAGGCAACAAGATGTGAGCTAGTGTTGTGAGACATCAATCCAGTGACAGTAAAATGATACAATAATACTAAGATAGTAAATTGAGATATTAAACTATTCACTCATAGTTAATCATTCTTAATTCATGTAAGATGTAATTCATCCTTTCATACATTGATGGATTTCTTAAAATTTCCGCAAACTTATGTTATGTTCCAATAAATTTAAATTTAATATAAAATTTTTGGTAATGATCTATCAAATACTTATTTCATTAATCAATAAGCTTTGTTCTAGAATGATAAATATGATTGTTTGATATGTTAATAGCACTTTTGTTATCACAATTAAATGGGAAATTCCAAAATTGATATCCATAGTCTAGCATAGTATGTATCATCCACAAAATATGAGCACAAAAACCACCAACTGCTATGTATCTAGATTCATTTATAGATAATGATATATAATTTTTCTTTTTTGATACACCATGATACTATTGACTTTCCCAAAATGTGAAATGTTCTAGAGAAACATTATATATCTAACTTAAAACCACCAAAATTAGCCTCAGAATAGTAGAATATGAAAAATGGTTATCCTCTTGGATAGACCTGTCCTATGTTGGTAGTATGATCGAGTTATTTGAAAATCATTTTAACAAAAATATTATTTTAATATTTAAGATTTTCATAAAATAGGCACACATCCACACATTAAACAATATATTAGGCATACTAGTAGTTAAGTAGATTAAACTCCCAATCATTCCTCTATAAATGGGTTGATCAACAGATTTCCCTTTCTATTCTAGATCTAACTTATAGGTGGTTCTCATTGGAGTATCGCTTCTTTTAGTATTAAATAAACCAAAACCTTTTATATTATCTTTAGTATATTAACATTGATTTAAAATAATACCGTTTTTATTTTGAAATATTTAAAATACAAGAAAAAATTTTAACTCACCCATTAAACTCATTTCAAATTCATTTTTAAAAACTTTAAAATATATGTATATAACAAGCATTTTGAAGATCCAAAAATAAAATCATCAACTTAGATTTGAATGGAAAAAAATCTTTATAAATTCATATCATAAAGAGATAATGATCATCTATAACTTTTTTAGAACATTAGAAATAATAAAACTAATTAGTCTATTATATCAAGCCCTTGGAACTTGTTTTAAATCATATAATTCATTTCGTAATTTAATACATTATTTATAAAACGAGCTCATGTAAAAATAATAATTTGTTCAATAAAAACATCATCAACTATATACCGATTTTGAAATTCACTCTTGGGATCATTTTGATATAGTTTTATGTTTAGATGTTTTGTATATACAAGCTAGATTCTAATGACATATGGTCTAGAAACGGGTGAAAATTTTCCTCATACTCAATTTCTTCTTCATGAATATATCATTGAGAAACCAATATAGCATAATTGTTTACCATGGAACAAGATTCATCTACTATATTTTTAAATACCCTTTTTGTACATGTGTTCAAGATGTATTTAGATATATCCAAATGCTTCCAGAAATTATTTATTTCAAACATATTTATTTATTCTTGCATTTCCATCTCACAGAATTCATCATTGATTAACTCATTTATGTTATAAGGCTCATGATGTGACATGAAAGCTTGATGTGCAACATAGTTTCATATAGAAGCTTTACTTTGTGTTCCTTTATCTAAATATCCTACAACAACAACTAATGGTTGGTTTTTAGGGTTATAACAAATATAGAAAAAATAGAATCGTAATTCCAGGTTCTACAACAGGTTCATGTTCATTGTGGATCGAATCTAGAGAATTTATAAAAATGAATGTTTTAATAGATTACTTCATAGTATGGTCTGAAGATACAACATTGATGTCTAGATTTGAAATATCCTAAACATGATTTTCATGGGAGGTCTTAGGTTCAAGTTGATCTATCACATCAAGCATGACATGAACAGATTCTTCCACACATTGGGTTCTCTAATTCAAGACTCTATAGGATTTAATAGATTTTTAATAACCTAGGATTATTCCTTCATCACACTTGGAGGTTAATTTATCCAGATTATCCTTAGTTTTAACAGTATAGACTTTGCATCCAAAAACATTGAAATAGTCATCATTGGGTTTTCTGTTGTTCAACAACTCATAGGGTGTTCATTTAAGGATAGGTCAAATTAAGAAACTATTAATAATATGACATGTTGTATTGAAAATTTCTACCAAAGTTAGATAGCTGGATCATATTCATTAAGAATTGTTCTAGCTATTTCGGGTTAGGTTCAATGTGTCCCTTCTATAGCATCATTTTGTTGAGGTGTCCTAGGGGAAGATAAGTTGTGACTATAGAAATTATGTGAGAAACAAATATTCAAACTCATTGTTTTGAAAATAAAAATCATGTTCACTTCTTAAGATTTAATTCAAAGACCACTAGGATATTCTAAATTCCAATAATACATGGTAAAATGATAACAAGATTTCCTTTTGTGATCTAATAAAAATGATCCATGTATATCTAGAGTAGTCATCTACCAGAACATAGACAATGTTCATCCCATTAAGACTCGAAGCTCTATATTTTCAAGAGATATCCATGTGATCCTACTCAATTGGTTGAGATTTTGAAACTTCTTCCTTTTGTTTTGAAATGTATTTTTTTAGTTTTTCCTTTTTGATAGGGATTGGAGACTGTCATTTGGAAACTCATGTTTTGGTAGATCATTGACTAAGCCATTTATAGTAATATATGTGAGGGAGTGTATATTGAAATGTCGCAAAATTATATTCCAAAGCCTAAATTCATTATGAAATAGACATAGGCAAGAAACATTCTAACAAACTAATTAATTTATGTTAATAGAAAAAACATTTCCATATCTAAAAGTTCAAAATACTTATTTATTCATTGAATTAAATAAATTTCATGAATTATTTATAAATTTAAAATGTATACCATCATCAAAAAATTGTTAAATAATATGAAGATTATATTTTAATTCATCAATAAAAGTAAATTAGAAATTAAAACTGAGTTAGAGTTTCCAATCTAGCCAAGGCCAATATTTTCCCTCATTTCATTGTCACCAAAGATGATATTCTCACCATCAATATTTATCATGTTCATGAAGAATGATAAATATACTATCATGTGTCATAAACATATACTATCCATGTACCATTGAATTTTATAGGATCTCTTCATAAAACATTACTATATAAGGATAAAATCAAATAATAGTTTTGTACCAATCACTGAATGGGTCCATAAACTTTTGTAATAACTGTATTGGGAACCCATACTCACTTCATGGGTTTCCAATAAGAAAATTTTAGAGAATTTAAAGAATAATCATTACCTGGTCTTTAGAAAAAAGTCACAATAAAATAGTTCCTAGTTCTGAAACATTTATAAAATTTATAAATTTTCAGCACAAAAAACAATTTTTCATGATTTCGTAGTAATGGTTATTTTTATAGGGTGATATCCTATACCAATAGAGAATATTGTAGATACATGTTTTCCAAGAATTTATGTTAGATTATTCATAACATAGGTAAAATTTTAAATTTCTTTTTTTAATTTCTAATAAGATAATGTAATTTCATTGTTCTATTTATGTTATTGAAAATTCTTCTCTTTTTCGATTGTATGATCAAAATTTTCAATATAAGTGAGTACATGTTATTTACTTAAATATTTTTATTTAACTTTTAAATTCATTTCTTGAATCATTATGTATTTTTCAATATTCAAACATTTCTTCATTAGTCATATTTTTAAAATCTCATTCATCTCTAGAATAATCTGACTTCTACACATGAGATTCATGTGTTACCTATAATTTTTTGGTAATGAAACACATATTGTCATTCATATACATTTCATAATGTTATGATTCTGAGTCACAAGGGAAATACTTATAAGCACTCAACATTGCATTATTTTATTATTTATATATACTATATTCTTTTCATATATCTTCTAATATTTTATCTTCAGACAATTTTATGTTACATGTCCCTTTCTCATACATTCATAATATATTATTTAACTAGATCAATCACCATTATTAAAATCCTTTTTCCACATTCACTTCTTGTTATATATACTTTTATATTTGGGCTTCATGAATAATTTTACCCTCTAAAAAAACTTTTTGAATATTATAGCTAATCGAACCATTTCTTTATGACTATCAGATGATGAATCATTTTTATTTTTAATGTCATAGTGATTTTGTATCTGGTACTTTTCATTATTTATGGAAATAGTGGTTTTGAAATCCATTGTAATTCTATTAGGTTCATCTTCTTATTCCTTATTTACTTTTAATTCTTCATTATACATCATTAGAATCACTATCTTCTCCTTTATTTGAAATAAGATGATGTCACAATATTCTGTAATTGTTAAAAAACTCCATCTTTATCTATCTGGTAAGCATCTAAGTATTCTCAACATTTTTGGCTTGAATGTAACAACCATTCCCATAGAGAACATAGTATTCAAAATTTAATTAACGATATGATACATGTAAGAAATATTCCCATCAGGCTTGTTTTTAATGTTATCATATTTATTAGTATATGTGTGATGTCTCATTTCATTTACACTAGAGGTTCCTTAATGTGAAACACATAATGTGTCCCAAAATTCGTGGGATGACTTACATGAATAAATTATATTAAACACATCATCTCCAAAAGAACAGTACATGGAATTCATGGATTTGAAAATAATGTTATAATCGGCCTTACATGGTTCATCCCATGTTTTTTGATTTGTATCAGGAGTAATATATTTATCTATAATTGAATTTCAAATTTCAAAACCCTAGCTTTCTAGTTGAATTTGTATGTTAATTTTCTATGGTGAATAAATTTTTCCTTTAAATAATAGAGGAATTTTTGAAGAAGAACCATCTATTATATTATCCATTAAAAAGATATATTATTTCAAAGAACATATAAATTTTGAACTAAAATTAGTTTAATGATCATTAAAACTAAACTAAATCATAGTTAAAAACGTTATTAAAAAGATTTGATACATATGGAAATATAGTTTAGAAACCACCTGTGATACTAAATGATTCTTAGTGTAGGATACTCAATGGGGGGGGTGAATTGAGTTCCTATAAAAATTTCTATTAAAATGTTTATTTAAAATATTCCCCCAATTAAACAATGTAGTAAAATTATAAAAGATTGAATGTTAAATTAGTCTATCTAATGATTTATTAATTCACATTTATAAAAATATGTGATATTCATTCATCTTTTTGAACAAATATAATAAGTAAAAATAGTTATAACTACTATTCAATACTAACTATCAAAGTAAAATTTAGTTATCAGAAATTTTAGTTAAAATAAAGAAAGTCTAAATTGAATGACATAATAGATAAAACAAGTGGTTTAGTCTCAAACTGAGAATTAATCCACTCCACTTGGAGATCACCTGCAACTAAAAAATATATACAAAAATCTTATATAAAACCCCTGGATTGGGGTTAACAATAGTACACAAGACTGTCATGGTCATAAGTCCTCTACCATAGTTCTATATGGAAAAACTAATAGTATGGTCACAAAATACCTCTTCCACAATCATACATGGTGTAACAAGATGTTAAAAAAACATTTTATTGAGGATATATTTTATCACCCAATTCAGTGTTTGAGACAATGTGTTCATTGAATACAAATACACACTTTTCAATGAGTAATAAAATAATACCCATTAGAGTGAAATATAACGGGATAGTGTTTAAAATCCTATGAATAACGTGATATGAATTTCTAGACTCTTTGAATGTTGTATATTCAATATTACAATACTCTTTCGAAATAAGTGTTTTGTGAGTTGACTGTTCTGGTTTTTTGAGCTGTGAGATGTTCTTACCCTTCTTTATGATACAATAAGGATGTTTTTTAAAAGGTTCTATAGTTGTTTCATCCTTTTTTATAGTTATCAGGAATTAATATTTCTTTCTTCTGGGTATTCTTTCATGTAAGGGTGTTCTTATTCATTAAATACATTCAACAATCACAATTTTTTACTTTAGTACCTTGATTTATTTTATTTTTAGTGCTTGTATTGGAACTGAAAAGGTGACCAATCGCAATGCCTCATACCTCGTATTGTCTTCTGTTAATACTGAAAAAGATAATTAATTATATTAGTGATGTGAAATGACTCGAATTTGATCATTAGAAACAAATTTTAAATTCAATTACAAAAGACATAAAAATAGTTCACTATGAAACTGTGTCACAATTGTGGTGGGAAAAACATAGTTCTATAGACATTGTTACATAGTCACGGTGAGATCTGTAACTGGTAGAAAAGTTATGGTGTATTTTACTTTGAGAACTTTGGAACCATTAGCATGGTTACGGTGCAAGGAAAATTGTTTCTCAGATAATGGTGTCAAGTCCTTTTCTATAATTATTAATGGTGTCTTGGAAACGGTAGAACAGAAATGGTGTTATGTCCTATTCGAGTTCTGGAACATATAGAATGATTAAGGATACACAGAAATATTGAAAAATATGTAAGTTTTCATAAGGAACAATCTTCACAGAATTTAATATGATTAAAGACAATAAAAAAAATAGATCAATATTAAACATGGTTCACATGTTTAAAATATAAATACTTTGATTTTGGACATAATCTTATTTGAGTTGTAAAACATGACTTATAATAGTGTAAAACATTATTTTTGAGCATTAAAACAGGAGGATTAAAACAATATCTAAATATAAGTTTTTATTATTAAATCATGAGGACTCCAACATTTTTTCTAGATAATTATAATTCTTCTCAACATTTTGATTGTCTAGATTGATGTCTATATTGACTTGTTCCCTCCCACATATAACATTAGTATACTAACCCTAAAATATAATTGCATCATCTCTATAATTCTTTTGTGTTTCATTTCATTAATATGTATCTTCCTCCTATTCACCATTACATCATATCATTAATCAATTATTCAAATCATAAAATATTAATATACAAAATGAACACATAAAATAATTATAAAAATTTATCTCAAATGAACATTAATAGTAAAGTATGATAAATTTTTGGGGAATATTTTCATACTAAATTCATAAATTGATAGAATCATTGGTTTTAGAAAGTATAATTATATCAGTCACTGTATATTTAAGGTACAACAGAACTAGAACCATGGAATAATAACCATATATAGATTATTTCATTTCACAAATTATCTTGTTTGATATCCTCATTGATTAATTTACATCCTAATGAATTTTTGGATAACATAAAATTAAATTAAATTAATGAATTAAAAACCAAAATTGAATGAAATTTACTCTTGATATAAAATGAATTGGAATTAAAATCACATTCAATGGTTCCCATTATACCATGTTTAGGATCATACAAGACTAGACCCCATTCATTATATTTTAAAGCATTAAAAAAAGAGTATATAAAAAATAGTAAAACAAAATGAAATACACTTCACGTAATTAAAACACAAAATATTATATAGAAGAAATAGTAATTATTATAAATTTAATGGTCTTCCCCACATTTTTATAGATATATGGAAAAAATAGATTTATAATGTTGGGTTAAAATCAATGAAAAAGATATAGTTTTCATCAAATTTTTAATTCTTCCCTTGATAACGATTCCTTCAAAATTCACATCATTGAAATTTGTAAATTAATGTTTAAAATAAAAATCATAATCCTTTACATTAAAATACTACCAAAACATGGGAGTCCAATTACCAAGACACGACATCATTCAACAAAAAAATTATTATTTTACACTAAAATTCCATTACAGAAATACCTTGAGATTAAAAACATAACCATATGAAAATGACACCATAGAATGAAAAAAATAGATCCACAATCCACATTATCATCACAACTAGTATATATTGCAAATTTATATCCACTAATTAAAAATCATAATCATTTCTATATGAGGTTATAACTATCCTCTCTAGGTGAGACCACTTATTCCTCACCTAGAATACAATAAATTTGTATACTTCAGTTTCATGAAAATGATGATTTACAAGGGTGATAATGTTATATATATAAAAATGAACCTATAATGGTCTCCAAAAAATTTTTTAAATTATTTCACCACTAAATTAAATAGTGTTCAATATCAAAATCATTACTAATAAAAAACAATGAATGGTATAATTTGTAGAATATTTTTGTATCATTGGTGCAATGATTGTATAAAATTTTCACTTCCCAATTTTATTTAAATATATGCAATAATACATAACAGAATTTAAGCAATGTCTACTTTAATGAAATATTTTTTTATGAAATATAATTAAATCACAATAGAATCCCAATAAATGTTATAATCTTACTTATTCAATTTCCAAAACTCAATCACTGTATTATTCTCACAATCAATGATATTCAAGCCAAATTGTACGATATAATCAGAATGATAAGCTACTTAGATCATGGTAAAATATGATATTCTCTTGAAAATAACTAGAATATGTATTTCCATTATTAACTATTTATTTCCAAATTGATAAATACTTTATTAACATATCTCATGTTATTACTTATCTACTTAATGGATATAATGAACTTATATTCAACATATAATTCATTTAATGACATAACATTTATAAATTTTTATATATCATATTATTTTATGATCCATTGATGGTTTTAAACATTTATATATATCATGATACAAATATTATAAGTTATGTTTTTATACCTTCATTTCATAAACTTATAATTATCTAATAAATATCATTTTGATATCACATAACCGATCTGAGTTCTAACAACCACATCATAATAATATATAATGACTATTAATTATTTATTATAAATTGTACAAAAAAAATCAGTTTTGTCAATTTTGGACCCTATATATTCTAATTTTTGTACATATATTTTAATAAGTGGACTATCATAGATGAGTGTAGTATTCCCTCACAAAATCTCCAAAAACTCACCTTGAACCAAGAGTTGAAACAATAATATCAATTTGAGATTAAAACAAGTTGAATAACAAGAAATAAAAGAACTTAACTTACATAAAAATATCATGCCATAATCAAAGGAGACTAGTTCTCGAATAATATAAAAATCAAAAAACCTTATTGATGGGAAAATTGTGACATAAAAATGACTTATCCTTCCATAAAAATTTAATTATTACATAATTAAAGTATCATTATTATATATTTCTACCAATATAGTATAATAAAATTTTGTATTATAATCCATGAAATATGTTACATCTCAATAACTCCTTAATTAAGAGTAAGTAATTTTATTTCCAATTAATTTAAAATTCAAATGTCATTTTAGAATTTGTTTTAGTAAATCTCATGGCACAACCATAAAACACATATGGTAACATTTTAAAAAGAATAAAACATTACAAATATAGTTACCTTATAATTTTACTAAATTTATCACCAAATATAGAGAGTCCAATTCACCTTCCTAGTATTTAATGTTAATTATTATAGGGATTCACTTCATAATGTGTGATCATGTCAAAAAATACTATTATGTACCTTAAGATGTGTACACATCACTACATTATGGATTGAAATTTTAAAATCATCCAGATAAGAAAATCACCAAAACATCATGTACAAAAAAATTCATTTAAATGTTCCCTATTATCATATTGAAACTAACATGATACATTATTACATTAATTATTAATTATTTTTATTCAGATCTATAGGAGTAAATATTGTTTTTTCCTTCAAAAGGAAAACCTATGTTGTATCATGGGAAAAATCAATCACATATGACATCATCATCAACAATTTTTCCAAATACGCTACCTTTTGACATTATTATGAACATATATTATAATTATTTTACTATTGTCAAGGAAAATCTAATCTATTCTCCTATCCATATCACTGAATGAATCATTTTTTTATCTTAGATATCTTGAGAAATGAAATAAAATATTATCATGGATATCATAATTATTTAATAATATCATAACAAAAATCTATTATCTTTAATCACTAATCTATGTCGTCAAAAAGAATATTTCAATATATGAATATGAGAAAAAATATTCTTCTTCTCATTTAAATATATATCATCTAAAATTTAATTACGACACTAGTGATCACCTCACTTTCATTTTCTAAAAATATCTTAAGATAAATTTTTTTTATTTCTTATTGTAGAGTCAATAACACTTTTTATAAATGGAATAACTAGGAAAACAATCTAGATGAATTATCCACTACCATGGGAGATGAAACTAATGATTTCCTATAACAGAAAAAAACCAATATATTATTTTTCAATACATCATAGAGTTATAACCATTTATCTAAAACATTGAGAAACCCTATCAAGGAACCAAAATACCATTATCATGTTGATTATTTCTTTTATATCATGATTACTATAATTTTCCTCCTCATAAACATGAATACATCCAATCATGTTAACAGTCCCTTACAAAAACAAAAATTAATAACATAATCCAAATACAGCCAAATATGTACAATTATATATAGTTCTTTTTAAAACATTAAAAGGGATAATCAAAAATTAATTTTCTAATAATTTTATACCATTAATAGTTTCACATCACAATAATCCAACTCATTGTGAATATTTCAATATAGTTTTTTCTTGATGTAAAACCTCAACTAATGTAGATCCTTTCCAAAATATGTTCTCCTCATCGAAATCGAAACTTATTTTTGGTTATTTTTATAAAAATCATCTTACATTATATATTTCCTAAATAAATACATTTAATTTTTATCCTAATAAACTAATATATAACAACATTTAAGGAGTGAAATGAAAATGATAATATATCATAATTATAGTAGGAAAATACTCCACATTTTCCTTAAAATACACCTGAAAATATAATTTAATATTCAAAGAGAATGCTTCAAATTCAATATCTTATAAATTATACATATTTTATTTCTTTTGAAATTACAATTATATGTCATTATAAGGTCATAATTAAATAAATTATCTAATTCAATAAAAGATTCCACAAAAATGAAGATAACATACTACACATGGTCATCCATCATTTTCACATGTTTATCCAATAATTTATATGTCATTGTAGTTCACCATAGTCTAATCCTATTATATCAATATAAATCCAAAATATTATTCCTAAAAATTTATATTTTCTAAATAACATCAATACATAACCATTTCAATATTATTTATAACTTATTTATACAGATGACCTTAAAAACAATATCTCTTCATTAAACCATAATGAAATTCAAGGGGTGATATTATTACCTAATATAATAGAGGTTTGTTATTTTATAAATAATTACTGAAAATAAGAACACTCAAAATATAATTATAATTAAATAAATCATAAAAGTTATAGGAATTATGTATGACCTTAAAGAAACTATTTAATAATATTTATAACTCATGTAATATGTCAATAATCAAGTCCATGTAACATATATTATAAAAATATATATTATTCATCAACTCTAGGAAAATACATTCCTTACATGAACAATGTGTGCATTATTTTCCACATTAATTTCCAAAAATGAAACAATATTTCAATGGAATTAATTCTCAAGGACATACATTTCCTCACTATGCGATACATTCAACCTATATCATTCAATGTAGTCTACATCAGAAAATATTAGGCCACACCAACTCATTAGTAATATTAATTACTAAAAACCAAATAATCTCTCTTCAAAATGTTTTATGTTAGCCTACATAGTGATATAGATCCACAATATGATATTGGGTTTTTTTATTCATAAAAAATATCCTAAAATAAAATCCTTGTCATCATTATCTTAATAATACATTATTTCAATTCTGATATTTTTTAACCTCTGCATCATCAACTAATTTCTAAAAATTGAATTATTTAGAGTGTGAATGGGATATTTACAAAATAACACATAATTAAAAATTTCTTTGATGAATAATGAAGTGAGAATTTTAATATATTTTACATAAACTTAGTAAGTGTGAATACCAAAACAACTACCATATCATAAGAAATCAGGCACATCAAACATGATAAATCCGCAAATAAATTAAATGTACCAAACTAAAATTACATTAATAATAATTAGTTAAATACATGAGTATTTTTTAAATGTTTAGAGTGCTTTTATAGTGATATTTCAACTTTAAAAACCTATATTTGGTCTCAGAAACCTGTCATACCAAACATAAATTCCTATAAAACTATTTTTTATGTTTCTGAAATAAAAATTTTATATTATCCTAAGTAGATAATATATAATTAAACCATGAATTTTTAAACAAAGAGACATGAATTGGCCGGTTGGGACCATGATTGAGTTAGTGAAAAGGGAGTATGTGTCCCTAAATGTTTTCTTAGATTTTTATGTGGTTTTGATAATTGTTAAAAGGATGAAAATAATCATTACTTGGAATCAACCAATGAAACATGCCATGAAACATCATTAAAACCATTATGGAAGGAAAAAAATTAATGTTCATAAATAAATATACAAAAAAATTATACATATTTTATTATAATCAGGAATATAATAATATATATATAATGTGATACATTAATGTAAACAATGATACTGACATAGAATAGACATATACATAAATGAAAAATGAAATGAAAAATTTATAATAATCAATATAAACTCAATATTCCATACACCACCGGTGATTTTCACATTATCTGCATCACCATATTCCCATGTAGACAACCAAACACCCACAAATATATGTGTTGGATGCTTTACAAAATCCTAAAAATGGGTGATTATAATGAACCGATATAATATTGAAATTATTGAGAAACCCAAATAATTTTTTTTGTGTGAATCTAATCAAATCACATGAAATCATAATATTTATTTGGTATTTCACAGCCCAAAACCTATTAAGGGGAATATAGTCGAATATAAATTATATGAATATGGCTCTCTCAATGTCTCATAAGTTACCACATGTGAATTTAGTTTGTCTTTTTATTTATCATTCATCATCCATTCGTATATTTCTCTATATAATCCTTATCTGAAGATAAATGAAATTTCAATATTCATTATATTAATATATTTGTTATTTTCGTGTGTCAAATTTTATCACAATTATATATATATATATATATATATTATAATTAAACTCATCATAAAGACAAAAATGATCATCACATTCCATATTAAAAATATAACATAAAAAATGAAGGATTAACACATTACATAAAGATAATTAAGTTACTATGGGATGGAAAAAGAATGTAAAAAAATAAAAATATAGAAATATATATTGTTATGGACTTGTAGAAATTCCACTTCCAATAAAAATATTATGAAAACAGAAAAAAACTATATATAATTTTTTATCATCTTTTAATGAATTATATTTACAATTGAGGTAAAATTAATTGAATTAAAAATGGATTTAATAAAATGTATGTAGTAAATAGATTATATAACTACATATAAAATAACCTGGATTTTAGAATAATAACCATACTAATTTAAAAATGGCTAATAAATAATTTTTAAAATGAATAAAATATGCTAATAAAATTATTTCAATTATATTAAATTATAATAAAAAATTATGTATCATAAAGTATGTATATGTTCACATTATATATAATTCATGGTTATGAATATTTAAAAAAAAATTAATTTGGATATATATAAAGTTAAATAATATAATTATATTTTCTAAATATATATTTTGATAAAATAATGATCAATTTTTGAGTCGTATAATAGAATTTATCTATGTGTTCATTGTTTTTATTCCCCTATATTAGTTTAATTCTATGTGAATAATACTAATGATATTTATGCATTATACTATATGTTTTATGAAATCAATATTTTTTAGAATAAGATTTGTTGAGATGATTATTGTGATAAATTGGTAAAAGATGGCAGAATTTGTGTATTATGCATATGAAAAATTGTTTTAAATTCATAAATCATATGTAAATGGATATTCAAATGTGATGTGATTTTTTTTTTGAGATTTTTTTTGATGATGGTCATGTTGGTTCAAATTTGTATCATATATTGAATGGAGTTCATGATACATGATTTTGAAAAATAGAGTAAGATGAATAATAATTGTTACTACTGTGAAATATCATTTATGAAATTTTTATACAATTTGAAACAAGGAACATTAAATAATGGTGTAGAAAGAATTGGTACAAGCACAGTAGAAGAGGATATCATGATTAATATTACAATAGGAAGAATCCTAGAGTGTTTGAAAAATCTTCTGTGCTCCATGATATACTGGAGAACAACCACACAATTTATGGATCTTCTATATTTTTATTCTAGTGATGCTAGATAATCTAGTGCCTCCATGATGTTGTTAATATCCTTGATTAAATACACTATAATCTTGTTTTTAGGAGTTTCTATAGAATTTGGTACCACCACAATATTCCCCGTTTTCCACACACTAGCTGGGAGAAAATTTGAGATAGCACTTGGTAATGCATATATCATGATTCAATGTAGTTCAATGGATTTTTTTACTATACATTACAATACCTACATAACATATCATATAATCACACCATAATTTCCATGTAGTTTATGAAATAACTATTTGGAGTTATTATCTAATGTTGATATGGGTGAGGCTATATTGTGATGTTTTGTTTTCACTGAAATTTTATGAAAATAAAATATCCATGATGGTTAGGATTCATATTCAAAATTTTTTGGTCACTTAAACTAATTATAAATACTATGTTTAATTTAAGGGTAAATATTTAGGTGGTAGATTATCCAACTCTTAGGAATGAACAAGGGGATCTCAATTTAAAATTTCAATTATAATATTAATTTATCAATGGAAAATTGGATTTTTTTGTAAATTTTAAAACACGTAAATATTTTTTCTTGGATGTGGGATAAAGAGAGAGAATAAGAGGAAGATATAGAAATGTTACTTATATAAAATATTTTTTGACTATACCAAGTGGTATTAATGATGATTTATAAGAATAATAAATTGGTGTGTATATGTGTTATATACAAAAATGGAAAAAGAAACATGATCCAAAATATGATTGAAAGTGAATTGAAGCATGTTTCATTTACTACATGTTTTGTGAGAGAGGAAGTATTTAGTACAATCAATAACATGGATGAGAAATATTTGGTTGAACACTATTATGTTTTTTTAAAAATTATTATCATTTTAATGTGGTAGATATATCAAGGGAAATGTTTCGGGAGATGTAAATCTGAATTTCAATGCAATACCAAGAATATTATTCACTCAAGATGATTTATATGGTTAGTGTGATGAAGAAGGAATCTATATCAAACCAAATTCTTTCTTTACCACATTGAGTGGTGAACCCTATGAAAGAAACACCCCAAAATTCTAAATGGATAACATTTTATTCAATATCATATGTTACATGATACCCCGATCAAAAAAACCTAGAAATAAAATTTAATTAAATTTAACCCCATTGATTGGACATGTAAAACAAATACCTATGTGTAAATGAACTATAAAATATATACTGTTACAACCTGGTGACCGCAATGGTTGTTGTCCACATCCCTTCCCCCTTTGAGTGGGAGGGAAACCGATATATCTTATCATTTCTCGTGTTCTCCTATCTATATTTCATCCCACATTTCCCCAATATTAATTAAATACCTACATTACTGATATATGATGATGGATATTCTCATATCACAATTTCATCCAGAGAGTTTAAATATTCCATCGATCTCTTGAATTGGACGATGGTGGATTGATTCATATCAAGACTACATTCAGTGGAATCCTTCTATGGCTTTGTCATTATTTACTGTGGTCTACCGGAGAGGGTGAATATTGGACTAATCATTAAGAATCATTTTGGGGTCCGCCTCTCAACTATGGATTGTTTCCATCTTGATTGGTCAGTCATCATAGTATATTGCATTGAGTTTCGATTTATTCTACTAATATTAACCTATGATCAACATATTAATCCAGATGCTTGGACATCATCATTAGGTGTTAGGATTCCTTAACATTCTATTCATTCTCAAAAACCATTCAATAATGTTTATGTTTGTAAATTTTTTTGTATTATATTTATTCTCTGACACAATAATAAATTCTTTTGACACCCTATCTCTTTACATGTTTGTGCTCTAGTTGAAGTCTCAAAAACACCAATCAAATGGGTGTGGATCATTATTGGGGAAGAATTTATATATAAATAAACAACAGTATTATAGTCATAGTTTAATTTTTTCATATCTATTAATCAATTGTGGAATCTTTCATCAATATTCTAATGAGGAAATAAAGAGGAACATGTGGGACAAACTGGATACCATAAATGGAACCTCTAGGGGTGATCCCCCTTATATGGGACAGAGTTCATTGGATACAGCTCAAAGGAGGAAGAAATATTTTCATGTTTAAATATGGATATGGTTATTCCCAACTCATCCTTATTTTTGTGGAGATCTCTTATCTAGTTCCATTAAATGGAACCTACCTCCATTTAAAAAAGAGTGAAAGTTGGGGCTAATGGATGTCAGAGAACAACCAACCCACATTCTTTTATTTGAATTCTCTCCAATCAGATTTCTGCTCCTCCACTATAAACCCTCATGGTAAGAAAATTCCACAATATTATATATAGTTACAAAACTATTACAATAAATTGAGTGAGGGAGATAAGGAGATTTGTTATCTTAAATTCTGGGAAAAAATTAATCCAAAATGAAAAATAAAGCAGGATAGATCAGGGTCTCTTGATAAATTTGAATGATGCAATAAGGAAAAATACTCACACCCTTGGTCAAAATAAGAGAAGGACACCCATAGATCTATGATTAGAAATTCCGGATCATGGAAAGTGAATAAATACATCCTTCTCACTAGAAAATTTCCCATCAAATAAGGGGAAGATACTGAATCCTCACAAGGACTACTATAAATTTCAATAAAATTGGGACAATAATATCTTCAGTTAAAGAAAAAAACACTGAGAAGGATAAGAGGTTGTAGGGTGCTCTATAGGATGATTCAATAGTTAATCGAATAGAGTCTTAATTATCTAAATCATTGTAATTAGATTTCATATTTGGATGAAAATAGTCCCCTTCATTGGATAAAAAAATTATTCTGGGAGGAGTTGAGGTCTAGAAGAAATAAATAATGGTCTTAGACTCATATAGGGAGGAAGGAAATATGATAGAACGTATGGTAGAATAATTGGATCGTGTTCCATATTCCAGGGAATGAATTTTGAGGTTTTTTGGAATGGAGGTTGTATTTGGGGTAGCCTCCTTGGTGGTAGTGGTTGACTCGCAGCGAGTAGTTGATGCAGAGGTCTTGTAATCATCATGGAGGCTTCTCATGTAATCTGAGGAAGAGATGTTGGAGAAGTTATTAATAATTTATGATTATAATGAGGATGCATAAAGGATTTATGGGTCAACATTTCATGTGTCAAAATTAATGTAGACAGATGATTCGATGGATAGTCAAAAATATCATATTGACTAAAGGATTCAAAAATAAGAAGATAATAGTGGATTAGTTATTGCAAGCATGGGGTAAATTGGCTTATCAATTAAAATATATTATCAATGAAGAACTGATAAAATGGTATTATATCTATCATCTAAAATATTTATTGGGAGCATGTATAATAGGTGTAATTGGGTCTTTAATAAATATTCTATTTTCTATATGTCTTGATGGTTTGGTTAAACTGATGGTTTCCCAATTTTCCTTAAAAGTTCCCATTAATAAAAAAAATTACATTCAATTATAAAATTATTACACTTATTCTAGTGGATCAGATAGGTACATCTATAAGAGGGAGCACAGGGAATGATTTCCAAATGTATGAAACATAAAACCCAATAAGGATGGAATTGAGATGGCATGTCACAGAAAGGGAATATTTCACATTGTAAAGTCTTATCTAGATATCATAAAAGATATACTAGGGATAAATTCTAAAAATAGAGGAACACCAAGGTTTACCATTGGCTGAGATTGAATAGTAGGGAGTCTTCCTACATATGCAGTTTAGAAGATGGGGATCAAAACCCACATTGTTCGAAGGGGATATTTGGGGCATAAATCTGTTTAGATACCTAGATTAATGTGATGATATAACTAATATATGGATTGTTGGGTAAGCATTAGGATATAATATTATTGGGTGATATGGGCGGAATGAGTGATTTGAAACCTACGTGATCATAACGGTATATGGCATAGACATTAGGGATGATTCCAACGTATCACAATTGCTAGAGAACCACAATCCACATAGTTCGGCGAGGTGATATGACACCTGAGGATGTGGCCCTTAATAATGGAGCACATGAATGAGGACGTGAATGAATTAAGACCTTTGGGTTGGGGCATGATCATCTTGACACACGATGTATCAATGAATATATCAAAATGGGAAGTGGGAGATTGGATTGAAGCTTTTGAGAAGATTCTTATGTACCATATGTCGAAGATAGCGATTAAAGTACACAGTGTTCCAAAATCAGGCATATGGTCTGGGTATACACAATGGAATATGACAAGGACACATTCTAGGGATTAAGCATGGTTAGCAGCCCATCGCAAGAGGGACAAAATTGGTTGGAGGAGTATGGTGAAGTACATGAGTGTTATGCATGGTTAGATGCATGTATGGAATAGAATTTCTCAAAGGGTAGATCGAAGAGATGTGTCCCAAAATAGAATATGTCAAATTTTGAATGTAAATCCCCGGAAGGGAGAACCATGGCTTACCATTTCTTGGGACTAAATCTCAAAGATGCATTCGACGTACCCTAAAGGGATCATAACATGTGTAGTTCAAAAAGAGAATGGTTCAAGTTGTTTAATGACATTCAGGAACTATAAGGAATGGTTATTATTCATCTACATGGGCCCAACGAGTATTACATGGTCATTTCTTACTCTAATCCCACGTGGGACATGCATGGTGTGGGAAACAAGATGTTATAGTAGACCTAATGATCGTGTCATGAAGGGTGTGTTCATGGGAGTTGTTGTGGGGATTACACATGTCTTCTTGTCGAGGTAGATAGAGATTGTGACATACTCCAAGCGGGATTACTGAGGAGTATATCCCCATATATGAGGAGGACATATATCTATGTTAAGAGAATACCCTATTTAGGTGTGTCAGGGCTTACATGGAGACTTCCCCAGGTGCATATAGAGACAATGTGTAGAGGGAGTGAAAATGTGGATTGAAAAGTAGGAAGGGAAATATTCTCAGTCCCATCCCCTCTATGATCCTCTCAGGTATGTCACACATGTGGAAACTCACAGTTTAATTTCATGTGTTGGGGATGATTAGTCTTTATAATTTAATATCTTGAATCTTTGAGGATGAGGACTCACTCCCCAACTCTTAGACTAACATAAAATTTACAAACCCACACATGGGAACATGAAGGGCCAAAAAACACTTAATTGGAGTGGGATGGAAGAGTGTTCTAAAAAGGGTCCCACATTAGCATGGCTATGTTGAAGAATAAATATCCATTATCATACCTATAAGATGAAGTATAAGGTTTTGAAATAAAACATGAATCACCACTCGAAGGAACTTCAAATCACATCGTACGATCCGATAGAGCCACATGAGAAGAGGGTTCCTAAACAATAAGTCTTCACTATGAGGATCTTCATGAAGCTCTGGTTCATTTCAAAGAGGAAGAGATTTGTAAACCATGGTGACCCCACTAAATCATGGGGTCTAAAAGGGTTTCTAGGGTGCTTCATGAAGGATGAATGATACACAATATCATGAGTTCCAAAAAGGGACTCCTACCATTATTATGTTAGAGGGGATTTGGTAAAGGAATCTCTACATGTAGTGGATGGAAATAAAAAAAGGGGGATGTTTGTTCACAATGTTCAAATTCGTTGTGTGATTCATTTTATGGATGGTTTTTAGAAAAAATTGTACCTCAGAATATTAAATATCACATTGATGAATCTCAATGTAGAGATCCCTTTGAGGGAGGGGGGTAGATTCGCATATTTATTGGCACTGAACGTCCTGAAACTCAGAGCCACGTCTTGAATGAAATTTATCTTTGCGATGAGGGGTGGCATAGTCATACTCGCAGTTCCATTAATCACTTTCCCCTTGGATTTTTTTTCTTGTTGAACTCACAATGGGGACCATCATAACTTCACGGAGGTTATGGAGTCATCCATCTTTTGGCATCATGCTTTTTTTGATGATGAAGGGATTTGGTAGGGGCTTTACAAGGTAGTCCCTTTGGTAATTTTTATGTCTTTTGGGGGTTGAAATTTTTCCCTAAATGTTTTTTTGTTCTTGAATAAATTTTGGAAAGGATTTAGACACCAAACAATTCCCCCATATCCTTCAGAATGGGATCTGAGGAAAAACAGAGGGTTCTATTATGAAGATATATCAACAAAAACCATTAAATCATGGAGATTTTTCATGATGATGGGGAGCATAGAATGAGCGACATTATTTTAAATCACAAGGTTGGTGAAGGTTCCACAATGCTCGTGAGGTTGTTGCCAATATATTCATAATGAGGGACCCCTTTCTTTTCACATCCACTTTGTGAAGATATTCTCAAGAACTCAAATCGTGATGCTCTATCACCCCTGTAAACTCCCTTTGAATACTAGGTTGCACATATTAGGGCTCCTCGAACGAAATGTAGTGAAATACTGCACTTTGATCATTTGGTTCTCTATGGTGTGCATAAATTCATTTGATGCTCCCAGATTGTAAGGACTGTCAACTGGATTTGTGAATAGGCTTCCCGAAAATAGGATGAAAAATAAATAATGTCTTGGAAAAGGATCTCCAATTATGAATATGTTCAAGAGGTCTTGTAGATGTTTCTCGAAGGGAGATCATGATGAACAATGCCCTTGTCATGGAATGTGTGAAGAGTCATCCTCACCATGGGTCTTCTATGGATATTATATTGGATAGGAAAAAGGATTACCCAATTTGTATAAGATTTCTATTTTATGGATTTTGTATAAGGGGTGATGTTTTTCTCTCTTAAGAATGCATGGACGAACTAGCTAACTCAATCTGGGGCACAATGTGCCACAATTAGTGGTCCAGATCTACTGATAGACATACATAGAAGGATCATATTCCCATCACTGCCAAATGGTTTTACAACCATGTCAATGATGTTGACAGGAATGTTTTCTAACAAGGGGAATCATCACCACAACATTACACCATTCTCACAGTGGGATTAAGGAACGTAGAGATAGAGAGGACTGATAATTGGGACATACTACAGGAATGAAAATGGATGATTGGGCTTGTGCCTACTGGTTAAGATAATCATGTTCGGAATTAAGAGAAAAAAATATGTGGGAAGGCATGTATGATGTAGTCTGGGATTCCAAATTTCACATATACCAATTGAAACAAATAATGAAAAAACTAGAATGTAGTTGGTCGTTGAAGACCATCACATTCCATTATAATTACAATGTTGTTGGCATCATCCTCTGGGACATCCACCATATTTTTGGGATTATAATTTTGGGGGAAATTTATGACAAATTCCTCCCTGCAGATAATAAGTGGGGGGATCCATAGAATATTCCAAATATGGCTAGGATGTAGATGGACCAAGTGTTGGGTGAATATATATAACCATGTAGGGACATCCACATAATGTAGTGGTTAATATGATTCTGTAATTTTACCCTAGACCATCCTGCTATGTTAGAGGAGGTTCCCCTGAAACTTCTTCTGAGGCCTCGTGCATTCCTAAGAGGGGCCTAGTCTAGTAAGTAATATTCTTAAATGTAGATCTTGGACGAAATCCAGTGGAAGCTATAGAGGCATAGAATTCACATTGAGCATCAACTGATGGTTAGTTTTTCTCCATTTATCTCTACACCCTTTCTTAGAAGGATGATTTTGGTCAGATATGTGAACATGGGTGTTCGGCCTAGATAATTACTAATGGTGGACATGATGGTGATGGGGAAGCACATCAAACTTGGGGTACCGTTGATGAAATTTTTTTTATTAGTTTAATTGGAACACCAGTGAGGATAAAAATATAAAACATGTATCAGTACAATTCTAGTTTTTGCATGGATGGATAGTTTCACACATGAGGGTATACAAGTATCGTAACCCTATTTCCCCTCCAAATTCAAACATTCGATATGCCATTTTTAATGTTGTTGGGAGTTTCCCAATCAACCTAAACTCGTTAGAGGAACTAAACAATGTATAGAGGGTGGATGAATTCTATTTTCATCTATTCCCACTTCCAATGAGAGTATTAACCGACGATGGTAGGGTAGATGATGGGAATTCATTGTACGTCTTTGCCTTCTGAGGTGGAGTTCGAGTGACATATGTATAATGAGAGTATATCTGTGAGATTAATTCCCCACCATTGTACACATGTAAATTGTATTTCATATAGAGTTGATACGCCAAATAGTACCTGGTGGTAAATTATAAGGATCACCCATGTGTGATGAGATAACTCTTTCTCCAGTTCACACTATAAGATAGGATGATGCAGAATGAGTGACCTCCACCTATAGCCATATATAGGCTATTTGAGGAGTATGATAAATTCTGGGAGGTAACCTACCCAAGAGAGGTGAAAAATTAAAAAACTAATCATGTTGATGATGGGTTGACCCCTCAACCCCTGGGACGGGGTTAGAAATCATCAATATAACGTCTTGGTGTCAGGGTTGATGCACATTGTGTTTAAGGAGTTGAAACTAATGTAGGTCCTATAATTCCATGGTCTTTTTCATCCATAAGGGGATGTTAGGAAACTGTAGTAGGCCTAATGGCACCCATTAGGAACACTAATTATAAAGGGAGACCATGAAGAGGGTTTTGCAGGATACCTACTCAATATCATATGAAATAGTTGTTCTTTGTGGATATACCCAATGTTTTAATTTAGCTAGAGGTTTGGGAATCCAGGTATGATAATAACAAATTTCTCATTCCTTCTAAAAATAATACTACCTCAACATGTTCAGAACAAAACATCCATGAAATGGATTTTCTAAGGCTTACATTCTATTATATTAGGTAGAGGGGGAGTGATATGTGGATGAGATAGAGGATATAGTGCACTCCTTGTCACCTCACGTCTTATGACATATTTGGTGAAGTTATTTGTTGACAAAAAAAGTCCATCAAAAATGTCTACTGTTGAGCGGTAAGAGGGATTCCCTATGCCCAAGGAATCAGAAAGGTCCAGGGGATAAGACACCGACATTAGAATCCCTATAATGGAAGGTGAGGTTGCGACTTTAGGGCTACAAGAAATCCCCTAAACTCATAAGGTATGACCAAATACATTATTTTGTTCAATGATAATAAACATGTTACATAGGAGTCTCAACTGATATTTGTTCAATGTTATATAATACAAATCCCCCTAGAAAATACCAATTTCCATTTGACAACAAATATATAGGGGAAAAACTTTGGACCTATTCCTAGAATTATGGTGAGAATAGGGTCTAGAAATGATATGAAAATAGAGCTATCATTTACTAAAAATTTGGATATCCTAAATATAAAATGGAGTTACGTCTTGGTATCCTGACAACAACAACTCAAGGTGGTGAGAAACTACTAGATTTCCCAAATTATTCTACCTCATTGATTCATAATATTATCCACCAAACCATAACAACAGAAAAAATCACTATCTAATAGTTACTCATGTATTGGGCGTACTATTAGAGATAATGGACAGAGGTCATGGAGATCATATCCTATGGGGAATGCTGATTGACATGGTATCGGGCACCCGAGGTGACCTTACCAAAAAAATTGCGATGATAAATTGAGACACTAGTGGGGAGGATCCTAAACATATAGAGGTTTTATCAAATGATGATATAAAAAACAGGAAATGTAACCATTCCCATTTTATTAAATGTCATCGGAGGATCTAGATGCAAAACCCCAAGAAACATTTTCTCATTATAAACCTACTAACCCGAAGGAGATAGATGAGGATGATTTCAATGTAGAGGACAGTGGGTCTGTCCATCACAAGGTAGTGTTGTTGGTCAAAAGTCATATTAAAAACATCCATTCATTAGATTAAATAATACAAGTTTGGTAACTTCACATTTGACTGCGTGTTCTATGTGTTGGATGAGTATATTTATGAGGTCCACATATACTCATCTGAGATTGCCATGCATTGAATGTCATGGAGACTGATAGTAGCTTTACTATTTCTTGGAAGTGAAGGAATTAGGGTAGAATTTAGAAGCCTAATAAAGAATGAATAGAATATCCAGCTCTTAAAAACATGCATGAATGAGCACACTTATTTCACCAAATCCCATTCGACGCTCATATCACAACTGTGGGTCCAGTTGAAAAAAGCCGAAGAGATGTTGAGTCGAGCATATTGTGAAGTGGATGGTATACAAGAGGGGAATGATCGATTATAGACCAAGAATGAGGAACTTATCCCTCATTCTAATGAGTATGGAAGGGATCGTAGGTGATGAAAACCACTACAAGATTCCAAAATCCAAAAAGTGGAAGAGCTTAGACACTCCATCTATGAGTTCAATCCATATGGAATATGTTTTTCTAAATAGAAAAAAATATTTTCAGACATGTTTTATATTTAAAATGAGTTAATGGGAATCTTATTACTTTCATTGATTACTACATCATGATAATATCCATTAAACAACAAACTATAAATCAATAAGCCCACGTTGGTCCTTTGTGGTGTGATAATCAGTGGATGATCATGTATTTACTCACTTTGGTTATGAGAGTGAGAACCAGTCATTGAAAACTCGGGGCTTGACTGACCACTAAGAGTAATGAGGATAAGATAAGGGGTTGTGATAGGAGAATATGGTTCTCAAAGTAGAAATCATTCCTTTCCCAACATGCTTTAGTTCAAAAGTAGGATAAATCTAGGGGCATTGGAATCAATCTAATAAATGGGGAATGATATGTGTGAATTATGAATAATAGAATTCAAAAAAAATTGATGGATATAGGAATAGAGAGGATAAAAATTCACCATATTTGAAACAAAAAATCCACATTTAATTATCCAGAAATGGAAATAAATAATTGAGGGAAAACCACTGACCGAATTCAAAAACACCTGGGAAAATTAAAACATCATTTAAAAATGTATAGGATGTTGGGTAAAAATAGTATTTGAGACATAAGGCTGAGCATCCAAACTTTTTTGGATCCATATTGCATTGAAATTGGATAATGAACCATAAAATAAGATTTTAAAATGTAGAGATGGAGTGACAGAATGTTTGAACAGATTCTAGCACCCCATAAATTATGTCACCGTGAAAAAAATAGATTGGGTGGGTTATCGGTGAAAATCAAGATCAACCTACTCCCAGAATGAACTTCTCTTTTTAGATCCAAGTATTATTTGTAGTTTTTACTCATGATAATGAAGATGACATAAATGTATCTTAACGTCATTCGATTAGGACGTTTCACAAAACAATATATCATCATATGACGAGGACGTTTCACATATATTAAGTCTACTTCCCAGATGATGGATGATAGTTTAAAGTCATGTTACAAATAGTAGGGGATTCTAGTTTAATTTCATGGTTTTTTCACCACAGTCTGGGCCCAAAATGGTCCAGAAAGGTTATTGATCTTAGAATTGGGCTTGAAGATAACAAATATGGGCATTGGTACATATCCGACAAGTGAAGGAATCAAGACATACTTTGATTTTTAACATCATTTAGATTACCATCATGAAATACATGGTTTTTGATGTAGTGATTTTTCTACATCTAGGAATTAGGAACTGCAATATAGAAAAGTGTGGCGTTGTACATAACCCGACGTGATTGAGTACAAAAAAGTCTACACTAGAATAGGCATTCTCAAAAAACAGGGGGTCGTGGCCAAAAAAATGAAACAAGGAGTTTAAAATTATATAGATGGACCCATGTATATAATTTCCCGATGTCCATATATATCCTATAAATATGGGAATCAGGTAATGTGTAGTTCTTAAAAAAAATTCTATCGCGCAGGTCTGACCCATGCACAGAGCGAAAGTGGAATTTGATATATATGTTTTTTCCTTTCGTTATTGGTGAATTTTTTTAGGAGAGACCATATCATGATGAAAATTTAAGGTTTCCATGTGATAATCAAGCTGTGTGTTGGTCATGACGTACAATAAGGCACATGACCAGTTCCCAAGGTGACGCTTATCAAATGACAACACCGCAATTGTGTGCAATTTTTTATTGTGCAATAAGGACGATGATGTCGTAATTTTAATTTATATGAAAGGACTGGTACATAAAATTTATCATCATTCGATAGGGGTGAAATTTTATGATTTTATATGGGAGAAGACAACATACTTCAGTGTCACATGGTTATGTAAATGGGATCTTATTTTAAGTTGTAGAATAATACCCATGGGGTTACACATTCATATATATAGGTATTACCCTACCAAAACACATAATCCTACATGATACATGCTCGATGTATGTAAAAATGAGTAATATAAGTAATTCCACATAAAATGATGATGTACAATAGTGAAAAATAAATTATGGGTTGGAAATCCCAAAAAAACAACTTTTTAAATCAACATGAACATGTGCGAGAAGGGAAATTGAAGATTCACAGGAATAGATATTCATGAAACTATGAATCAACACGTACAATATTTGGGATGCATTGAAGACGATATAAAAATGGTTGAAAACTACAGACCATGTCGATAATTATTATTCACATAGGGTAGCCTGGGATGGGAATAGACAAGTGAGGGTCAACTACTACCCATATTCAAAACACATAACTTATCTAAAAATTTCATTCGGGATAATCTAGTATATTATCCCATAAATGGTAATAAATCCATTAGTCCAATAATCCATGTCATATAGGGATCCTTTAAGATGGTCAATGTGATGGAATCCCAAATAAAGGGAATGCGTGAAGGGTGGATGTGCTAGTGCAGTCTAACATCATGTAGTAAAAATTAGAGAAAGGAAAGCTTCTCTTAGGGGAGGTACATGGTGAGACTATGGTAACCAAAACATAAATGACAACCATAGATATCCATTCCATTCCATATACCTCTCTGAGAAACCAAACCACGATATCAAAGATATTAATGTGGTGTGGTGCGGTATATAATCATGGAACTAAGAAGAAAAAATATTTTTAACATCAAATTTTGGATATGAGTGAGCTTATTCTATGATCATATAACATGTATGATATGCGGAAATTACTAGAGGATAAACCATAATGTAACCCAATGTAAATGAAGATTCAAAATAGCCACACCACACCATTTAGCCCCAATGGAAAATCCAAAAATATTTATGGTCGTAAGGCTTGGACCATATGATGACGTGATTGTACCATATGGGAAAAAATCTATCTGAACCCCTATGCCCATGTGAGTAATTCTAGGTGTGGGAAACAGGGGGTGGAGAGGATCCTCATGACACATGAATGTTCAAGGAAGTGTAGGTGCAGATTAAAGGAAGACCCATGATGTCTTCTTCCCTATCATCATTCAAAGGTCCATGGAGGGTTAACACCTAGGGTTTTTAAGTAATTCATAGAAGTGAGGAAGTGAAGCAGGGTGTGAATCATAGTGTACAGTATTCGGGACATAGTGAGGGTGAAGTAATGATGGAGGATAACCTCAAACTATTTTTCAGATGTAATATCCATAACATGTAGTCTGGGATGGAAACAAACAAATGAAGGTCGACCACTATCCAAATTCCAAAACACAGATTGAAACTGAAATTTCATTCAAAATACACTGGAATGTTGTCACATAATACATGGCTTTCCATGGGGCTATTAATCCATACAATTTATTTGGCCTTTCAAATGTTAATGATTATGGAGACCCAAATGACGGGGCATGTGAGGCATGAAGATGGAATGAGATAGTGTCCTTACTGAATACAACACTCTAGTATCCACACCATGGTGTGAATGATCACAATAATGATTCAAAGAAATCTCAAGGTATTTAACTAAGGGAATATGAGAAAATAATATGAGTGTATGGAAAAAGAAAAATGTGTTAGCAAACCTAGAGATGGACCCGGTGAAAAAAAACGGGAGTTCATATATAGGCCATAAGGATAAAAAGAAAGCCACACATAGTTCATGATGTATTGTTCATCTTAATTTCATTCATTAAAGATGAAGGGAAAAACTTATCGTCGTCTATGATGTGGTAGTTTTGGTTTCATACATGACATTGTGGAACATTACTTTTAAGGTAATGTAGAAATGACAATATTTTCTACATATTTTAATGCCTCACTAGCAGGGAAAGAAAATTTAACATCATGTGGGATTAGAGGGATCATAGATTATATTCGTAGAACTCATAAAAAAATTCAAATTTATTTTCACGTGTATGGGACATAGCAATTTATTTTAACATACAGTAGTAGCGATGATGATTCCACACTTTTTATTTCATGATGACTGGAACATGTTAATCATGAAGGGGAAGTGTGTGGTGTGGTAAATATCCTAAAATAAATTTAATACAAGGAGGTTCCACCACATACACATTCTCAAAGGGTATCCTAGGGGGAAAAGGAGGCCAACAAGGGTTAATCGACAATTAAGGGGGAAATATTTGGGATGTACCTAAACAACATGTTTGTTCATTCCAACAAATCCAGTAAAGATGGGAATGAATCCAAAAATAGTTATTGAATTATGTGCAATTTTAAGTCACACAGTAAGGACGAAATAATTGATACATGGTCATAATGTGGAGTACATGTTTTTTCTACTATAATCATGGAATGAATTGGAGACAATGAGGTCCCAACCACACCATGTGAAATTCTTAGCCATAACTAAGGCCAAAGGGACATAGGGATGAAATGGTTCATGGAACCTTGGGCCGGACCCAATGGAAAATCATCTAGGTGTTCCTTAGTATCCAGTGAGGGAAGGAATCAAGTGACACATTGTTCTTAAAAATCCTATTATTTTAAAATCATGTGTTAAGGACGAAGCAATATTTTAATGTCATGTGGGATGGATGGTTGATTAGTTTAACACGAATAGGTATGATGATGTTAGGTAGTTTTAGGTCTTGATTCCCCTATGATTTTGAGAAGTTTACTGTCATGCGGGATGAAATTTATCACAGTTTTAGGTCATAGAGCTTAGACTGTATGCCTATGTTTATAATTTTATATTTATCATAATTGAATACAAATGATCACTTACACAAAGTATTTTATGAGGAACATAGAATTGGTGGAATGGGTGATTCACTTGCCTTCCATAGTGAACAAATAGTATTCACAATTGGGATAAAACCATTTGAGAAATATATGGACTCTCCCATTTTGGTTGTATCATCGGTGTCTTCTTTCATTTTATCATAGGTTTTCTTAGGGATAAAATATGTCACACTGAATGAAGGAGAATATATGATCTTTCTTGTGGAAAGCTATAGATATCTTGTTCGGGTGCCCTACCGGATAGTGCAAAGCCAAGAAACTATTCTCATTAAGGGATTATAACTCATCCAAAAGGACTTATACTACTTTCTCTAACATATTCTTGTCCTAGGAAATTTTTCAGAGTGTTGGAGACTAAAACTCAACATGTTTTACTACTTTTTTTCTATAAACCCTAGAATATGGGGACACCTATGTGGAATTATGATTCATTTTATGGTAATCCCATAGATCATTGGGGTTCTATTTTGGCCATATTTTCATACACTATCCAACCATATTTTGAAAAATGTAGGATCTGGTATTGTTGAATGCCTCAATCTGTCCATTTTCTTACAGGTGATAGTGATATGTGTGGTTCGACCAGATTTTGTACATGGCGTACACTTTCATTAACTCAGCATCTCAAAAGATGGTGTAGTTATTTGTAAAGATGTCATAGAGGAATTGATATTAGTGGAATATGATGGATATCACAAAATAAATGAAAAAAATGGGCTTCAATTCCTTGATTGGAACCAATTATTCCCATTTCGAGAAGAAATCCATGGTGGTAAGAATGCACATGCACTGGTGAGCAGATACTGGTTGATATATTCTCATGACATCGTGTCCCCAAAAATTGGATGGAAAATATTACATGGTAGTATAGAGGGGCCCTCAAGGCCAATTCACAAAATTTAAATTTTTCATACACAATTGTAACCCTTTGGAAAAATCGATATAGTCGTGAACCATAATGGGCCATAAGTATCCCAACCAATGAATATGGTGGGAGAGTCTCAAACCTATATGATTACTTCTTCATGAACTATAACGGAATTCCTACATAACATTGGTAATCATGTTTCCATGAATGAAAATGAGGATAACTCCATTGATCTCACATTTTTAGAGAATCCACTGAAGGTTGAGACCACTCTATAGGGTGAAATGTAATGCACGCCAACAGATTCTCCCATGCTAGGGTCTGTCTGTCGGAATATTTCCATAATGGTGGTACTTGAAATATGGAGTTGTCCAAAAATGGGTCTCTACCTCTAGGGAAGTGGTACATTATGGTGCTATTGTGTAAGAATCAACGGTTAGAAGGATTACTGGTTGGCTATCATCATCGTTCAGAGTGATGGGAGAGATGAACCTTTGATGCGCCACAAGAATAATCAATTCATACGAGTAAGGATCTGCGAGGCATTCTGAAATTCTAGCCAAGGCATCAGCTCAACCATAATGTTACTGAGGGACATGACTGATTTCGGGTGTAGATGATAACTGGGCCATCAACTAACAAGTGTGCTCTAAAAGGGGAATGATATTATGCATTCTGGCGACTTAGTCACTATTGATATGATTGATGACTAGTTCAAAGTCTGCCTCCATATGTAGGTGTGAAAAAATCAATCTCATGGTTGTGCTCAAGAGTTGTGATAAGATCCGGATACTCTGCCACACTGTTGGAAAAGCCTTATGAAAGAATGAATTAATATGGAAGGAAATTATATGTAGCTATGATGAAGATGATTCCCAAACCAACTCTATTATATCTGGGATGATTGAGTCACCTACCAATAGGGCTATGTGAGCCACCATCAATATGAATATTCCAATACCGCACAAAATTATCCACTGAGAGGATGGACTCATTTATGAACACAAGATATAGATATTTCTCTATAGGGTCTAGTTGGGAAGCCAGAAAATCATCTAGTGCTTCACCCTTGACAACATTCTGTGAAAAAACCTGATTTCAAACTACTAAAATATCATATCCCACTGAGCAACATGGTCTGTCAACATAGGGCATATTAGAATATAATTTAGATGATCCACATGGTACACTAGCTATATCTCATGGTACTGTAAATAATTTCGCAACTTCTACACTGAAAAGACAATGTTGAGGCATCTCTTATTCAGAGAGGAATATATGGTCTTGGTATAGAGGAGCATTTGGACGATCTGACATAATCGATTATCTATCCCTTTATTATTCATTTGTGTTCAGTAAAACCAAGGGATCATTCTAGGGTGGTCATATTGAGTAACATAAGCTTTCTAGAAATATATTGCATAAAAACAAGAATCTGAAAAAGATACTTCTCAATTTCCTAAAAAACAGTACAAAGTTCTTCAGCCTAATCATATAAGATACCTTTCATTCTGATCTGGTAAATGTGTTTTCCAATTCCATTCAGACTCATAATGAATTGGTCTGTGTATGGAAATTGGATTTCAAATACTCAGAGCTTCAAATGGTAGTTTGGAGGAGGCATCTGACTAATAGTCGTGATTTTTTATAGACCAATCATGATGCCAGTGTATGTAACGAAAAATTAAAAACCTCTCTAGAGGTATCTCTAAAGGCACACATTAAAGGGTTCGTCTTTAGATCCTGACAGTGGTGAAAACGAAATCCATTATCAAGGTATCTGAGATGATCCAGATTGTGTTGATATTTAACTATCAAATCATCCATGTAGAATTATACCATAGTCTCACGGATATTCATAAATATGTGTCACATTGCACAGTGATAGGCGGCTGCTATATTCTTCTAAATGAAGGGAATTTCTTAATTGCATAAGGTTCCTTGAGGTTACTTGTAGGTAGTGGAATATTTGTACCCATGGTCCATATGAATTTTAATATACATGGAATATCCATACATAATGAGTGGGCCTGAAATCTAACAGTGGCATCAATCAATATCTCGATCATAGGAATTGGTAAACCAACCTTCATACAGTGATTTTTGTGATCACAGAAGTCTATAGAGACTCATATCTATACATTCTTCTTCTTCTTGGGAATTATTGTGGACAACCATATCAGATAATGGAATTCCATGATGTAGATGGATTTTTTAAGATTCACCAATTCGGCCTTCACTATTGCACCATGAGAAGGGGGAATCTTCCTAGGATGTTTCACGAACCTACGATTCAATGACTTTTCCAAAAACCAGGTTGATGGAATGATACCAAAGGATCCCATCCTAGAATCTCAACATTTCTCCAGGAAAACACATCAGAATGCTACTTCAAGAAATCCACATACTATTATAGTTCTTTGGCTGGAATAGCTAAAATGACCAACATTGTCCTTATCTCTTCGTCAGAATCGAGATTCACTAGTATCAACTCATCAATGTTGGTCTAGACGCCCTCTTCAAATGTGGGAGGAGTATCATCCAAATCATCATCATCATCCAAGGTGAAGGGATTGTTGGTATGATTCAATTCTTCCACGTTGGTTAACTATGGAGGGATGTTGGTGCTGGGCTAGGAAGTGGAGGATTATTCATCGAGGGAATAATGAAATGTCGAAACCATACAGAATTTGGTTGTCGAACCAATCCCATCAGGAAATTGACCAAATATTCCATTTCTAATACTATAAAATAAGTAGTGTCACTACAGCTTGAGAGGGTTCATCCCAACCTAGTAGAATAAGAATGTATGGTGTATTCTTGTAACCATGGGGTGGACATCCCGATACCTTATAAGAGTAAGGGGACCTGGAATAAAATAACCATGATCCATATAGAAATATGTGGTGATATTATGGAATTATATTTACCTAGAAACACAGACCCCTCTTTTCTAAAAAAAAGTTTCCCAACTATAGGGTTTTGGCCTCCAAATAGTGAATCAGGAGGATGAAATAATCATCCATGTCTATCCCTATGTAAGTACAAAGATTAGGATTCTCAACATGATTGGTTTGTAACTATTTCTCATTTCCCTGTTAAAATTTGGTGTCAAAATAATGTGGTTAACAATTATAAAAGGTATATGCATCAACCAGAATTATTCCCACTCAATCATTGGGGGAGTACATGAGGCATTGATGATATGAAGAGGGAATTTTTTATGCATATTAATCCATAGTTGACCCCTTAGTGAGTAGTAAGCGGTGTCCTACGAGATTAAAATGAATTATGTGCTAGTAATCAGTAAAAAAACTAAGTCTTGAGGTGAATCATTCCACACATACTATACTCTTTCCTATCATAACCTTGATATTTCATGTCATATGGACTAATATTTTGATCAGACAATCCAATCCTTCAGAGTGTTTGGTTTGGGATAAAATTGTTTTACTAGAACCTATGTTGAAAATGAAATGTTTGAATTCAATACCAATAATCTAGATTGGAATGTATAATGGGCATAGGTTCCCCTATATAGGGTATCTATCATCTTCTTCTAACAATGAGATGATACCTTCACATTCTGCATTCTACACATCCTCAGTATGGAAATCATCTATAGCTAATAATTCTATTTTGAGCTGAAGGAGGGATATTAAAATCCTATTTTAGGTCATCATTCACATCATCATACAGGCAGAGAGGCTCAAGGTTTGATGTAATCGGAGGAATACAACCTCTATAATTTATCAAATCAAACATCTGTGCTAGAATCGTATTTCGGCCAGTCGGAAGTTTCTCTATTATAGGAGTTATATCAATTACTGGATGTCGAACCAGTGGAGTCTTGATGGTTTGGGGGTTATCCCATTTCTCACTCAATAAATCATGCAATATGACCACTATGTTACTATTGGATGAATGAGGTTTTTCCACGAATTAACGCATCTAATCATGGTACGGTCATGGAGAGTATACCTAGTTAAGTATCTCAAACGACAGAGGTAGAAAGCTTAATGACATATGATGAGAGGACTAAAAATGATGGGATCTATACTAAATATATTTTCATGTCTCGTTATTATTCAATTCCTGGATGGAATCACTTGCCTAATCAATTTGTTGATTCATTTATCCACGGTAACATCAATGATGGAGTCAGCCAAGGATATTAAGGGGATCATCATGGTAGTCTTCGTCATCAGAAATCATGTAACGGTCCTCAAATTGAATGGAATTCACTAAGGCGTGATTCTAGTCACCCGATGAGTTCTCATCCACTTCTTGTATAATTATCAGGGTGATCTCCATCATTTGGGGAATGATGTCATTAATAATAAGAGGTGACTTCAACATAATCAATGGGATTCTTTTTCTCTTAAAATATCATCACATCCTCTCTTGAGAGGTAGAAAATTGAGATGCAGATGAATTAGCAGTAGCTAGGGGATGTGTGGTAAATTTGGTAGGCACAAGATGATTCTAACAGTCACTGATTAAATTTTGGGTGAGAGTGACTTCATTATGAGATAAACAATCATCATACTTCTGAGACCCACGACTAGAGACATGTGGTATTTCATCTTCTCCATCGCATTAAAGTTTTGGAACTTCTCAGTAATCGGGTGCAAAGTCCTCAGTATTGAAGGACACCAGGTTGGGAAACAGCCTCCACCACTGAAGAAGATGAGTCTGGCAGGGGATGCGGAGAGGAGTACACATTTGATGATTTTTACTGATGTTTTTAGTGTGTTGATTGTTGTTGCTGGGTTTATGTTGTGGTTTTATGCTTGGGCACCGGAACCCATTAAACCGGCTATTGAAAATCAAAAAAAAAAGGATTTCCAGTCCATCGCATTACAGTTTTAACTAAATGGACTCCACATGTTTCAAATTTTGAAAAAAAAATCTATTTTGTTTCCGACCATGTCCTAGAGACATTCCATGAAAACATAGAACTTATTAATAGTATGTCCCCAAATTTGGTGATAGGGGAAGTATTTGGGGTGGTTAGTGAGATCAGCCTCATGGGGTCTCCTACATTTTAGACACTCTATGATTCCAAAATCTAGGGCACATTGGAAATTACCAGGGACATTAGAATCATCAAATGGGTAGTTTTGGTTTCTCTAATTATATAAATGTACCATGGGATCCAAGACCTGATGGGGGTGTGGATCTTGATGAGGATGTAGCACTAAATTATAAAACATAAGTGATTGTGGTGCTTTATTTGGTGGATCCTAACAATTATGTAGCGGGAGATGATGAGCCTGAGGATTGGAATGAGGTTCTGTTCATCAGGTAGGTCATAGATGTGGATTTTCTGGTAACAAATCTAGTGTCTTGGGGGAAGCTACCCATGCAATGATATTTGTATCATCCTTGGAGGCTTTTCGTGTAGGGGCAATGCGAGGCATTGGGAATACCTACTTATCCTACCAGAAGGATTCATCCAAGTGCTGATCCGGGTCAGATAAATTCTAGAATGCACCTAAAAAGTTCATATTGATAAGATAGGGTCCTAGTTTAGTATTTACATTCCCCCCACACATCATCAGTAGTTATTATTGAGTCAGTGGCATGTCATGTGAATACATGGGCCTTTCCACCTAGTGACAATTTCTATGACGCAATCATCTGGTAGTTGTTTTAATTAAATAGGTTCGTTATACCCGTCATACGAGTGGTGGAACTGAACTAATAAGGAATATTATTGAGATGATCCACCCGGTCAGCTATAGATGCAATGTATAAATAGATTTACTAGATAAATGTGGACCATTATAGTTTCTATATGAAGCACGATAGCTTGGAAGATTCCACCAACAATGGAGTTCCCAGTATGGGTTAACATTAAGAGATGAAGTGGGATAGATACTGCAGTGGGTCACCCATACCATTGAATGGGGAGAATGTGGGGATCCCAAAATTCAGGGGTTCTTGATTTCCATCTACCCGAGTCAGAAAAAAAATGTCCATCAGGACGGATTTGCAGCTGCCACATTTTGAGAAACTAAAGGATAGCAACAAGACCATCCATCAGATCTGCCTGGAGGATACTCAAATCCATGCATAGATCCCTGGATTCAAATTTGTTGTCAGGTTCATCAACAAAATATTACGGTTTGACGGCTCAGAGAGTTGCTATAGGAACAACCCAAGGATATTCTAATTGATTTTCTTACAGATAAACTAGAGGAAAAACATAATGAGATACATGATGATGGTTCGCACATAGTTTAGGATGATTTGGGGATGCATACTACAGCCGTTATCCATAAACTCTAGCATCTTCCTTGTAAGGATGTACACACTTTTTGGGATCAATGATAAGTGATTAATCAAGGATATCATGTGGATTACCCTTCTGTCTTGGTGTTGAGAGGATGCGGTCATACCAAATATCATCGTAATTTTGTTGACATTCTATAAGGTTCTCAACATGGAGCTTGTCAATAATTTACATCTTTTCCGTGAGATTTTGAATAAGCACATCCTTCATAGAATAATCATCCATCATCTACAACAAGCCAGATGGGTCTGAGGAGTTAACAGTCTTTGGGTTTCCTTTTCCCCGATTGGGGTCTTGAACAATAAGCACCAACATAGCAGGATCAGCAAGGCCATGTAGTAGGATTTGATGGGGTGGGACAATGTCATGGGGATATATCATATGTTGTTTCAATAATAAGGAAATGTTATATTCAATAATACATATCTTAGTATCCTTTAATTTAAGTATATTATGTTCATCCATATTCATTGAGAATTCACCTAGTAGCATATCATCAATATCACCTGATATATTTAGTTTGTGTAGAATAAAACTAAAGTGGAGAAAAGCGTACAATCCCCAACCATAGATATGGACATATGAGGACACCACAGTAATAATTGTAAAGATCATATTAATTATCTTAAAAATCATTGTTAGAGGGTTCGGTGATAACGAAGCGATGCAGGATTCTGGGTAGTGAGAATTGTCTCCAAGTAAACCATGATACACTGATGAATGATGTCTCCATAATGAGACTAGATTTTGGATAAATCAACTGATGATGATGAAGGTGTAAATTCATCACCTAGAGAGTCTGGTGGAAACACATGACATCATCCTGGACAAGGGACTCTAGAATTTTTTTTTCTAGAGTCATGATCGGCCATATCATCTCTTGAAATTTGTCTTATGTATGGATTGACCACAAATAACCCTATTAAAAAGTGGTATTCTTCATCTCGTTTCCCTATTCCTCAACTGGGGGATGTTAAGTAATTGGTAATGTCAAGAAGACCACTACATTAGTGGACTGGTTAGTGGAGATTATGATACTTGTGCTGGCATACGACTATATATTGTGACGTCTCTCTAGGATATCTTGGATTGTATCTGCACATCCATGTAGGATGGAGTAACGATCATGAATTCCAATATAATTGTTTTCATCGTTGGTGGTGGATTAGGATGGTTCCTATCAACTAATAGTCGCCTAAAAACTCTATGTGATCTCTGGTCACGGAAGGGAATGATCATGGCGATGACAGAGAGGGATGTATGGCAGGACCATAGGAAGAATCAGAGTATTCTATCTCTTATATGTACCTATGGAGGGTGTTTTTGATCTGGGTCATTTAACTTTCTTTGTGGACAAAAATGACATATCAGTTTACTACCCCAGACACTAATAAAAAAGATTAGGTTGAATGATTCACCATTGATTACCAATCTACATCATAATATAAAATTTGGAAAACATTTACCATTACATATTTCACTGTATGTTTTTTAATTTGGTGGAATTTGTTCACCCTCCAGCCCCAGTATGGTTCATCAACAAAAGGTTATTATTCGACCGGGGGAGGTCCTCAATGTAGGTTTATGCTGAATTAGGGAGGAACTCGGCTAGGGTGATATGGGGATAGATGAACACACATGAATATGTTAAAACATAACACATGGAGGACATCCATATATATTTGTAAATATCCTGGAAGGACCTTCACAGTTGGGAGTGCTAGATATTGGATGACCTCTACCGTGTCTTGTGAAGGTAGTAGGGGGACATCCACGATGATGGGTGAAAAAGTGAGAAGTGGATCTTCTATGAATGGTGACACTAGGAGGATGGAATGTTATAGATCTATTGATGATGTGAGGAGGAACATTGCATAGATAACATGAAATATGTGGAAAATTTCAATACCTGAGATATTGAGCATGGGGTAATCAATTGTGAGGGATTATTCTAGAGTAGTAGGACCTCCGCTTAGTCCAATGATGGTGAAATGGGGAGGACCTCCCAATGTAGATCGATAGTGGGGATGACCTCTAATATGAATGATTATGGTACCAAGATTTCCTTCGTACTGGACTTCTCCTCCAAATGTCGACCTATGACGGCTGTTGCACTTTCCAGCTGCTGGAGGATTCAGTCTAGCTTAAATATGGGGTGGTTGGGGTCTCAATCCCAATCGGGTATAGACATTCCCCTACCATGTGGTGACATTGATATTATGGTATTCATTGGAGGTATAATTACCCGTTAATGAAGTGGAATATGACACCCCCTAATGGGCTTATTCCTGATCCTATGCTAGACGCTGATGCTGGGTCAAATGGACTAGATATTCTGTTTTACCAGTGTAGACCATCTGATCCCCAATATGAAGGAATTAATATCATTGGCACTATATCATCTTAGTGGGAACCCTCCTTGGTGGTTTTTAGGTATAATTCATTGGTGGGATGACCCAAATGTACCTCACTATGTGGGTGAAAGCGAGTGAATCTTGGGATCATTCTAGATATTGGCATTGGAAATGGGAGATTTCTAGAGTGGTGAGTGGTGGATCCATGCATTGACCATGGGGGTGGTGGTGATGGTGAGGCATAAATCCTTAAAATCCATAAAATCCTAGATGATCATATCTGTTGTTGGTAATACCGCCTTATATTCATCCCATTGGATAAAGGTGTGACCACCCTTCTCTAGATCAATTTTTATGGTGAGACCAGGTGTGGGTGCTAGATAGACATGGTTGTGGATGACGTCATTGTAACACCCCGAGATTTTATGAAAAATATTCTTTTTAATTTCATTAATGTCTTGTGTTGTACGCTACACCAAAAATAGCTTGAACAACATGAATCCTTGAATTGCCTTGCATTACACGCAATCGCGGCCTTCCTCAATAGCTTGCATTGTACGCAATACCAAGTTTCACTAAACAACGATATGCTATTAAAATATTATTAAAACTAGCGGTTATGAATAGTAATAACCACTTTTTTAAATTTTTTAAATTTTATATTTCAAAATGGACTTCATTTTTGGATTCGGAATATCGAAATTAGCTTACGGTGAAATTTTGGTACTTTTCGGATAACTTTCATATTCTGATGAATAGTGAAAATTACTAAATTTTAATTAAAAACATCTTTTTTCATCGAAATAATTAATAGTGATAAATTATTAATTTGAGCGGTTTTAAAGTATATTTAGAATATATTTTTACAATTTAATACAATGTTGGTCATTGGATGTAATTTCACATTTAAAACAGACATAAACAAGTGTCAATCTTTTGATAGTTATTATCTTTTAAAAACACGCTATTTGTTTTGACGACGGGAATTAATTTTTAAATTAGTGAATGTAACTGATATGTTTTAAATTTGTTGAAATAAACATCATTTTTGAATTCATAATATCAAATATATCTTAGGCCTAATTTTTGGTAATTTTCTGGAAACTTTCATTTTTTTTGATGAATAGTGAAACCACTAAGTGGTAGTTAAAAAAACTGAATTTTTCATAAAACTTACATTTACCGCTTCTGTGAGTAGAATTTCTAAAATCCGAGAGACACGGTTAATATCAAGGACTAAAATGTGGTTCAATGAGATGAAAATAATTTTTGGTGAATAGTATCTTTTTACTTTTTTTTACCACGATTGAAAGTAAATAAGGTAGTTAAGGGTAAAAATGGTATTATTATTACCCTAACACATGTCCTAATTCTATTGGATAATTTTTATTCAACAAAAAACAACCTTAGTATTAAAATATGACGATTTAGGCCCACTTGGATTAGATTAGGACATTTATTATCAATTTATTTAAAGAATGGTTAAAATAGTTTAAATCAAAGTTTAATAACTAAATCATTTTTAATATAGGGTTACACATAAGATAAATCAGACTGTAAATATTCATTAGAAAGATAAAAAGATTTACTACATAATGATAGTTAATTTGTAATTTTTAGACATTAAATAATTTAATTTATTTATGACACAAATATGATGCAGAAAATATCTTATAAATGAAATATTGACATAATTGATGTTATAAATACCCAAATAAATGTAATTTGAGACTTTTTATGAATTAAACTAATTTTCTAGGGTAATATGACATTTTAATATTGATTTAAGTAACTTTTTTAGAACTAATCATTCTGTTATGAGTTTCACAAAAATCAATTACTAAATAGTGTCAAAATTGACATAAAATAGTTTTTAAAACAAATATTATATTATTAATTGTTATTTTATTCCTAAAAATCTAAAGTTCAGCCAAATGACATAGATAAGGTTATATATATTAATAATAAACAACTTGGG
Organism: Viscum album; assembly: GCA_963277665.1. Lineage (NCBI taxonomy): Eukaryota > Viridiplantae > Streptophyta > Magnoliopsida > Santalales > Viscaceae > Viscum > Viscum album. The sequence continues at coordinate 523,897,652 of OY728141.1, forward strand.
TTCGTTTGGCTTGTTATAGTAAGTTTATTAACCTTATATTGTATGAACACAAAAAGAAACGGTAAAAGTAAAAATATCTAACATAATGTTAAATCTAAATGATATGGTTAAAATAGGAACCTATACTTGTCTAAATTATATTGGATGAGAATATTTCATCCCATCCCCACCTTATCTTCGAAATAAATCAATTTGAAGCTATTTAAAACCAAATATTTCTTTATAATAAAATAATAGTTTTAGTTTTTCCAAAGGTGCCCCTCTCCTCCCTTATAAAAGGGCACCTCCTCCCTCTCTTCCTCACACCACTTTGAGCCTTCAAGCTCAGAAAACCCCTGACAAATTCTCTTATCCACTTCCCTAGAAACATCCTAGAGGTCTTGGTCTTATTTAAAGTCCAATTTCATTGCCCTAAGAGGAGGACTCAAAGAGGCGCTTCAAAGAAGAGGTAATGTCTGTTACCGATTCTTTCAACTTTATTTCTTCTTCCACATCTTCTTCTTAGGTTGTTTAATTATTAAGTAATAACATCAGTATCACTAATATATGGATATGTTATTATATGTATGAAACAAACCTATTTCACCATCTATCCATCCTAGGGAAAACGAAATCACCGCGCGTGCGTACGTATGGAATACCGTCTCTGCGCCGTGGTGTAATCTATTTTCCATCACCACCTTACTTGGATGGGTATAATGGTTCAAAGAAATAACTATATATGATTATTGTAAATTGATATTGATTCTAAAATAGTATTCATACACTCCAATAAAATTCCACGATCTTGGAAATGATATCATCGCTCGTGCATACGTACGGACTACCGTCTCCACGATGCGATGAGATTCAGTCCCCATGTTAACCATTCATGAATGATTATAAAGTATATATAATGAATAATAATGAAATATATGAAATAATAATGATACTGGATTTATTTTTATATATATTTATGTCATATACTTAATTCCTTTCAACTCAATAAGGAAACGAAAACAGCGTTCATCCGTACGTACGGCCTACTGTCTCCATGAACGGTGTATTTCATTCCATTTACTGATCTATTATATATATGTATATTTTGAATATATATTATATATAAATCATGTTTTATATTCTGGAATTAAGTAATCATGATCTAAGTAATCATATGAATAATTACAAGTCAAAACACGGACGACAAATGAAACGATTTTACCCAAAATGCTCTTTAACATGGAATTTACAAAAGAAAGGGTAATATAAAGTCATAAGTGAACCATATATGATATCATAACAATGATTATGATTCTGTAGTAAGTCAATGACATTATTTAAATCATTATACAGGAGGTTCGGACACATACGAAGCAAATCAGACCTAAGGTAAGGTAAATATCACAATCTCATTTTTATCCGAGACTGTTTATACTTTGGTATTTACTAGGGTTTATTTTATCATCCACATCCATGTTTCCTAAATATGTAATATTATTTCCAACCACATACAGTTTTTTAAATCCATTTTTACCCTTTGGTGAGTTTATAGTAAAGATATGAAAGGAATCATTTGTCATTTTTTGTACGAGGTACTTTTTGACTTTTCAGAAAAAAAGTACGAAGAATGTTTTTTTTTAACATATAAGGCATGAGTGTATTTTTAAAAAATTATTTCCAAGAAGCTTCCTTTACATTTTTTCAAGTTTATTTTTAATCAATTTCTTTTATTTTAGAATTTTCTGACATGTTATGAAAGGAAAAGTTTTTTTGAAGTAGAAATGATATTTTCCCTCATGAATGGAGTTCAAGTGTTTCATCAAAATTATTTTCCATGTAATATAATAATGGGTTCTGTTTATATCCCTATTATTACATTGATTTTATTATGTTGTGATGAAATTATTTTTATGAATTCCTTTATCTTATATGAATTGTTTTATGATGTCATGTTGTTTAAGAATCCCATTTTTATTACATGGGTTATGCAATGATGTATGATTTATGATTTTGTGGAAAACATAAGAATAATATCATTATGAGATGGGTGGGACCTATATCTCCCTCCAATGCATTGGGTAAAGATTTTATATCTCATGATATAGAAATGGCTGGAACGGCAGGTTAAACCGGTTTAGTGAAACAGGACTGAAACGAGGAGTGAACTCGGTTCAGAAATAGACTTTGTCCACTAAGAGAGTCTTGACAGTGAGTCTTGACTAATAAGAAATGATTATCTATGATTATGTGTGTATTTCACAAAGTTTCATGTTTTCAGTTATGATTATTGGGATTACACTTCACTACTATGATTTATCCCATGTTATGATATTATGATCTCTTTTGCAGGTTAAGGTTTCCAAATGTTATGTTCTTATGAATATTATGTGATTGATATTTCTTTTGTTTACCCTTACTGAGCATTTGAGCTCACCCTTTAATGTTTTCTTTTCCCCAGGATATAAAGAAAGGTTTTAGGTAAAAAACGAAGATCATTATGGGAGATGTTAAAGATCTTTCACCACGATTAGAAGATTATATTCCGAGTTTCCAAAGACACTAAACTATTACGGTCCTTGTGTGTTTGTTTTTGTTATGTACTAAGTATTCCGAAAAAATAATTTAATGTCCATGTGCGTTAAGCTTCGGGTCTCTACAGTTGGTATTAGAGGAATGGTTTAGTCAACCTTTAGAAACTAGGATGCGATAACTTTAGTGAGATCCCTAGAGATATTTCTAAGGTATGTCTAGGGATGTCCCTAAGGTTAAGTATAAGTATAGGTTATAGTACTGGAATTACGAAAACCCAAGATGTTAGATATTGAAGGTACTCACCCTTTATTATATTGTTTTCCCTAGCGTGATTTTTGCCTCTCACACTATTCTTTTTGGGTTTTAGAAAATGGCTGGAAACAAGATGATTCACGATAATGGAGGATATGATGGACAATGGAATGATATTATTCATGAGAAACCAAATGAAATGGGATTTGGTAGTCCAAACATCATTATTATGAAGAATCAGCAATCTCATAATATGATCAATAAACTCAAATTTGGTAAGTTTCCTGACTCGGCTAATAAGAGAAAGATGGAGTTTCATGATGATCATAGAGGAAAGAATGTTCAATTTCCCCTATGTAAATCATGTGGGAAGAGTCATCAAGGAGAATGTTTCAAAGGAACTGGAAGATGCTTTCGGTGTAGAAAAGAAGGACACAAAGCCAGTAAGTGCAAATGAAAAGGTTCAGTTAACACTAGGTATGAGGATAATGGTATTGCTATGACATCAACAATGGTTAAATGTTTTAAATGTGGAATGTACGGGAATTATGAAAACCAATTCCCTTAGGGAAAGTCTCATGAAGAGAATCAGTATGGTCGTATGGGTAGTATTTATGTTGATGATGATGAAGAGACTACAAATGATATGTGAGTTGAAATAATTGTTGAAGCTCAGTCAATGGTTTAAGAAGGTAGTGGAATGATTACATGTTTATCAAGTGTAATGTTGTATAAGTAATCTCATGGTACTATGTAATAAAGTCACATCTAAGGATTGTTACACTATTGTATTTCCTTGAGTTTTGAAAGTGTATGATGAATGGTAACAGTAACCATGAAAGGTTATTCAGATATTTTTGGAATGTATATGATATGCGCATAATGAAGGGATAAGGAGAAAATTAAATGTTTGATAGTATTCATGAGCTCATGACTGATATAAGGAGAAGGTTATATCATGGTTTGAGTATATAGAATTGTTGGATTTTGGAAAGAGTTAACTTTTGATAGCATTCATGTGTTCACTAAGGTTTAATGGGTATTAATTTTTTTAAGAGAATACATGATTAAGGCCTTTAGATATTTGGAATGTGACCAACAAGAAATATCTTATGATATATGGGGATCAACGATGGTATTAACATGCTTGTTATATGAAATCTCTGGAAATTGTTTTCACTATAATATGACAATGGACTGCCATATTATGGATAATCCTAAGGATTGGAATGGAATATGTTGTACATAAGTTAGTATTGTTTAAGGATAGAACCTTTTTCGATATTATTTATGGGATGTTATAGTAATTTAGTTTTAGAAAAAGGAAAACCTGCAGGATGGGCGACAACCCATCGCATCAGACAAGGCTGTGGGAATCGAACCCACAACCGAAGTGCGACTGGCCTTTATCCCCTACCACTAGCCTACATTAAGTACCTGTTTAGTAGAAACTAGTTTTATTATATTAAGCAGTATGATATATGAAGTTTAAGTCCATTTTAGGAACCATATATGATTAATCTCACTATAGATGGACAAATGTATTTTTTGATAACTTTTCTAACCTTTTGTTTGAGACAGATGGAATGACCCATCATTCTATCACATGATCTGCTAACACATCACGAATGAAAAATTCAACTTCATTTCTTTAAGAGATGAAGTGTAAATTGTCCAAAGAACGACCAACGGTGAGACTATACCAAAATCACGAAATTATTTCTTCGAATTCCAATTTCATCAACTTTAGGGAAATGATCTTGAAAACCAAAAATGTTGTCCTAGTAATCTTATATCTTATGAATCAGATGGAACCTTAGATCATCACAAATTTATGGCTTTGTGATTGCTGTCTTTTCCATAGCCATGTTCTCTAGCACTCTCCATCAGAACATGATGGTTATATTTCACTTCCATATCCATATTTTCACCTATGGGGAAACCTAGTGATTAGTTTATTTGGGTAACCGTTACGTTTCATACTTTTGTTTTTAAATATTGGTTTTGGTATTCATTTTTATGATGTGGGTTTCAATTGAAGAAACTTTCGAGTAGTAAACCATTTATAACCCCGACGAATTTCGAGGGCGAAATTCATTTTAAGGGGGGTAGAATGTAACACCCCGAGATTTTATGAAAAATATTCTTTTTAATTTCATTAATGTCTTGTGTTGTACGCTGAACCAAAAAGAGCTTGCACAACACACATCCTTGAATTGCCTTGCATTACACGCAATCGCGGCCTTCCTCAATAGCTTGCGTTGTACACAATACCGAGTTTCACTAAACAACGATATGCTATTAAAATATTATTAAAACTAGCGGTTATGAATAGTAATAACCAATTTTTGAAATTTTGTAAATTTTATTTTTCAAAATGGACTTCATTTTTGGATTTGGAATATTGAAATTATCTTACGATGAAATTTTGGTACTTTTCGGATAACTTTCATATTCTGATGAATAGTGAAAATTACTAAATTTAAATTAAAAACAACTTTTTTAATCGAAATAATTAATAGTGATAAATTATTAATTTGAGTGGTTTTAAAGTATATTTTGAATATATTTTTACAATTTAACACAATTTTGGTCATTGGATGTAATTTCACATTTAAAACAGACATAAACACGTGTAAATCTTTTGATAGTTATTATTTTTCCAAAACACGCTATTTGTTTTGACGACATGAATTAGTTTTTAAATTAGTTAATGTAACTGATATGTTTTGAATTTGGTGAAATAAACATCATTTTTTAATTCATAATATCAAATATATCTTAGGCCTAATTTTTGGTATTTATCTGGAAACTTTCATTTTTTAGATGAATAGTGAAACCACTAAGTGGTAGTTAAAAAACTGAATTTTTCATAAAACATAATTGTACTGCTTCTGTGAGTAGAATTTCGAAAATACGAGAGACACAGTTAATATCAAGGACTAAAATGTGGTTCAATGTGATGAAAATAATTTTTGGTGAATAGTAACTTTTTACTTTTTTTACCACGGTTAAAAGTAAATAGGGTAGTTAATGGTAAAAATGATATTATTATTACCCTAAAACATGTCATAATTCTATTTTATAAGTTTAATTCGACCAAAAACAACCTTAGTACTAAAATATGACCATTTAGGCCCACTTGGATTAGATTAGGACATTTATTATCAATTTATTTAAAGAAGGGTTAAAATAGTTAAAATCAAAGTTTAATAACTAAAGCATTTTTAATATACGGTTATCCATAAGATAAATTCAACTATAAATATTAATTATAAATCTAAAAAGATTTCCTATATAATGATAGTTTATTTGTAATTTTGAGACATTATATAATTTAATTTATTTATGACAGAAAGATGATGCAGTAATTATCTTATTAATGAAATATGGACATAATTGATGTTATAAATACCCAAATAAATGTAATTTGAGACTTTTTATTAATTCCAATAATTTTCAAGGTTAATATGACATTTTAATATTTATTTAAGTAACTTTTTTTGAACTAATCATTCTGTTATGCGTTTCAAAAAAATCAATTACTAAATAGTGTCAAAATTGACATAAAATAGTTTTTAAAACAAATATTACATTATTAATTGTTATTTTATTCCTAAAAATCCAAGGTTTGGCAAAATTACATAGATAAGGTTATATATATTAATAATAAACAACTTGGTTTCGTTTGTCTTGTTATTGTACATTTATTAACCTTATAGTGTAAGAACACAAAAAGAAACGGTAAAAGTAAAAATATCTAACTTAATGTTAAATCTAAATGATAAGGTTAAAATAGGAACCTATACTTGTCTAAATTCTATTACATGAGTGGATTTAGACCCACCCCCACCTTATCTTAAAAATAAATCGATTTGGATCTATTTAAAACCATATATGTCTTTATAATAAAATAATATTTTTAGTTTTTTCAAAGGTGCCCCTCTCCTCCCTTATAAAAGGGAACCTCCTCCCTCTCATCCTCACACCACATTGAGCCTTCATGCTCGGCCAACACCTGCCAAATTCTCTTATCGACTTCCCTAGAAACATACTAGAGGTATTTGTGTTCTTTAAAGACCAATTTTAGTGCCCTAAGAGGAGGCCTCAAAGAGGCACTTCAAAGAAGAGGTAATGTCCTTTACCGATTCTTTCAACTTTATTTCTTCTTCCACTTCTTCTTATTAGGTTGTTTCATTATGAAGTAATAACATCATTATCGCTCATATACTGATAAGATATTATAAGTATGAAACAACCCTATTACACCATCTATCCATCCTACGGAAAATGAAATCATCGCGCGTGCGTACGTACGGAATACCGTCTCCACACCATGGTGTAATCTATTTTCCATCACCACCTTTCTTGGATGGGTATAATGGTTCAAATAAATAACTATATATGAGTTTCTTAAGGTGATATTGATTCTTAAATAGTATACATACACTCCAATACAATTCCACAATCGTGGGATTGATATCATCGCTCGTGCGTACGTACGGACTACCGTCTCCACGATGCGATGAGATTCACTCTCCATGTTAACCATTCATGAATGATTATAAAGTATATATAATGAATAATAATGAAATATATGACATAATAATGATACTGGATTTATTTTTATATATATTTATGTCATCTACTTAATTCCTTTCAACTCAATAAGGAAATGAAAACAGCGTTCATGCGTATGTATGGCCTACCGTCTCCATGAACGGTGTATTTCTTTCCATTTACTGATCTATTATGTTAATGTATATTCTGAATATATATTATATATATATAATGTTTCATATTATGGAATTAATTAATCATGATCTAAGTAATCATATGAATAATTACAAGTCAAAACACGGACAACAAATGAAACGATTTTACCCAAAATGCTATTTAACATGGAATTTACAAAAGAACGGGTAATATAAAGTCATAAGTGAACCATATATGATATCATAACAATGATTATGATTCTAGAATAAGTCAATTACATTATTTAAATCATTATACAGGAGGTTCGGACACTTATGAAGCAAATCAGACCTAAGGTAAGGGAAATATCACAATCTCATTTTTATCCGAGATTGTTTATACGTTGGTATTTACTGGGGTTTATTTTATCATCCACATCCATGTTTCCTCAATATGTAATATTATTTCCATCCACCTACAATTTTTTAAATCCATTTTCACCCGTTGGTGAGTTTATACTAAAAGATATTAATGGAATCTGTTGTCATTTTTCGTACGAGGTACTTTTTGACTTTTCTGACAAAAGTAAGAAAAATGTTTTTTTAACTTATACGGCATGAATGGATTTTTGAAACACTATTTCCAAGAAGCTTCCTTTACAATTTTTCATGTTTATTTTTAATCAACTTATTTTAGTTTAGAATTGTATGACATGTTAAGAAAGTAAAATTTTTTTTGATGTAGAAAGGATATTTTCCCTCAAGAATGGAGTTCAAGTGTTTTATTAAAATTATTTTCCATATACGATAATAATGGGTTCTGTTTCTATCCCTATTATTACATTGATTTGATTATGTTGTGATGAAATTATTTTTATGAATTCCTTTATCTTATATGAATTGTTTAATGATGTCATGTTGTTTAAGAATCCCATTTTTATTACATGGGTTATGCAATGATGTATGATTTATGATTTTGTGGCACACATAAGAATGGTGTCATTATTAGATGGGTGGGACCTATATATCCCTCCAATGCATTGGGTAAATATTTTTTATCTCATGAGATAGATATGGCTGGAACGGCAGGTTAAACCGGTTCAGTGAAACAAGACTGAAACGAGGAGTGAACTCGGTTCAGAAATGGACTTTGTCCACTAAGATAGTCTTGGCAATGAGTCTTGACTAATAAGAAATGATTATCTATGATTATGTGTGTATTCCAAAATGTTTCATATTTTATTTTATGATTATTGGGATTAAATTTCACTATTATGATTTATCCCATGTTATGATATTATGATCTCCTTTGCAGGTTAAGGTTTCCAAATGTTATGTTCTTATGAATATGATGTGATTGATATTTCTTTTGTTTACCCTTACTGAGAATTTGAGCTCACCCTTTTATGTTTTCTTTTCCCCAGGATATAAAGAAAGGTTTTAGGTAAAAAAAAGGAATATCTTTATGGGAGATGTTGAAGATCTTTCACCACGATTAGGATATTATATTCCGAGTTTCCAAAGACACTAAACTATTACGGTCCTTGTGTGTGTGTTTTTTTATGTACTAAGTATTCTGCAAAAATAATGTAATGTCCATGTACGTTAAGCTTTGGGTCTCTACATTCATGGTGGAGTCGGAGCTGTGTGGGATCACAACATTGGATATAACCCTTACAGAATGTCTTCAAGCAGTAGGAAACAAATATCTTATAAAATGGGACTGTATTGTCTGAAAGGTTCAGCTATCAGTATGAATAAAAGGAATGTATTTCCTTAATCCCTAGTATCATTTAGTCTTCCATGAATAGATATAGATATCACCGTTAATGATTTCGTAGACAAGAATTCCCAAAAATTAAATACCCCAAACACAGATGAGTTCTACACTAGGCCCACTATTTGATTGGTTGGACCTAGTGTCAGATATCTGGATCCGGAGACATGCATATCTGTAGATATATCAAATGATAATAGTATCCATGGTTGAAAGATAACATATTCATGTTAGGTCCTCTATTTTTTCTGATTCTTTATATAAGGGTGTGACACATTTTCCACATGTCATTTTCTAGAAGACAGTTGCATTGCACCCTCACATTCCATCTATCCAAAGGTGAGCGACATCCATCACCTCTTCTGAGATGTGTGATCCATAATCAAAATGCGTTAATTGGATGTCAGTTCCTACTTCTATGGATTCTTACTCAGAATTTATCTCATATTTCAGGTCTCACATATAGAATAATATTTTGTTTGTGAAACTATCCATAGTGTCATATCTTTCAAAATTCCATTTGATTATGCTAGATCGTACAGGACATTTGAATGCGTCAAGTCAGGACAACCACCATTAGTTATAAGAGTAGTTGTATTGGTAATCGATGGAATGAATAGAAGATGGAACAATGGTACACCTGAATTCTCCATTAATAGAGGGATTATCGATGGTGATGAATCCCATGGAATCTCACAATTATTGTGGGGTATCCTATTCCAGAGGCATGTCTCTGAAGATTTACTCTTTTTCCCATGGTTGACATGGGGTATGCCACAAGTGTTTGTCTTACAGACCTAAAGAAGAGTTATAAAAAAACTAATGAGAGTGGACCAGATAGGTACATCCCTAGGAGGGAGCACATGGAATGTTTACCAAATGGATGGATCATATCACCTAATATGAATAAAACCTAGATGTCATGTCCCAAAACGAGTAAATTTCACAAAGTGAAGGCTAATCTAGACATCATTAAGGATAAATCAGGGATACACACCCACAAAATGTGAACACTGTGGTTTACAATTATCCGAGATTCAACCGTTTGGAGGCTTCTTACATACCCTATTTAGAAGACAAGAATAAATCCCACATTGTTCTAAGGGGTGATTTGGGGATTACACCTAGTTAGATAAATGGATAAATGGATTTATCACAATTAGATTTTAAGCTTGGGTATGGTTCGTGATAAATGATAGTGGATTAGATTAAGTGGGATGAACGAATGCGATTGAACTGACATGTAGATGATGGTGGTGGGAATGAACTTTATGGAGGCTTCCTATATATCCCAATGGTTGGGGAATCAATGTATGTGTATTTTATTGAGGCGATGGGATAGATGAGTTTGTGGACCTTGATAATGGAGTGCATGGATGGGGAACAAAATGAAGTATTAAATTTCGGGTGGGTCATGATCTACCCGAGACACAAAGGATTGAAGGAGAGATCAGTATAAGAAGTGGGTTCTAGTATTCAAAATTTAGTGAATCATCATACCTACCATATATATAATCTATGGGTTAGAGTAAATATATATCAGGAATAGGGAATTGGTAATTGGTTCTACACAATGTATATATACATGAATACATGCTGGGGGAATATGTATGGTTAGTAGTCTGTTGCAATAGGTGAACTCAAGGTTTGATTATTATGGTGAATCACATAGGGATTATGTATGGTTTTCTACCTATATGGATCAGAACATGTCTATGGAAGGATCTAAGAGGGGTGTCCAAAAAGGTAATATGTCACACCGGTAATGTATATATCTATAAGGGAGCACCGTGATTTACCATTGGTTGGGTTTGAACCTTAAAGAGGCTTCCTACATACCAAAAATTGATCTGAACCCACATAGATTGGAAAGAGAAAGGGGATTTCTATTTAATGTAATGAAGGATGAGAGGGGAATAGGGATTTCACATGAATAGTAACCCTATGAGTATTCCATGGACATAATTTACTCTAAGCCCTTGTGATTAATTCATTGTGTGGGGAACATGAGGTAACTGTAGACCTGACGATCATTTTGCGAGGTACGCAGCCACAAGAGATGGTGTTGGGATTAAGAATTTATTGATGCCATTGGAGATAGATATTGGGACATACACAAAGAGGTAATCCAAAAGATGATTTCCCAATGTATGAGGAGGATATGGCTCCATGTATAGAGAAAACCTTGTTAAGGGGTGTCGGGGATTATGTGGAGACTGCCTATGGTTCACATAGTGAAAAAGAATAGAGGGGGTGAGAAGTCAGATTGAAAAGCTGGGAAGTGAAATGTTTCTGGTACCATCCCCTCTCAGATCCTGCATGGCCTACCACATATGAATGAAATTATACTAGAAAATAAATATTTGGGGATGAGGATGCTTGGATGTTTAATGTCCTTTAGTTTAGACGATGAGGACACACTCCTCATCCCATTGAAATACATGACTTGTATTGACCCACACATGGGGAAGGTAAGTCATAGTCAATGCCCGATGGGAGTGATATGGACAAGTGGTAAATTTAGGGGACCATGTTGGCATTTAAATGAGAAGAATCAATAGTTTTTATCATACACATGTGAAGAAGAATAAGTTATAGAAGTGAAAAATGAAGGACTTCTTGAAGACACATGCAATCACATTGTATGATCCTGCATGGCCACATTGGATAACAGTTTATGAAGTATAAGAACCTACTAATAAGAGCTTCAAAAATATATAGTTCTTAAAAAATTAGATTAGATTCATCAAAGAACGTTCTTAGAGAAGAATGGGTAAAATGGTATTAATGAAGGGATGACTGTCATGAAGCATGGTGACCCAATGAAGGCATGGAGTATACATGTGTTTGGAGGGTTATTTACGAAGGATGAATACTCTATTATGTCCCATGTGTGTTAAATGGACTCCTACATTCACGATGTTTGTGGAGATTCATGAAAAAAATCACCACACTATGCGGAAGGCAATCAATAAAATGGGTACCTAGTTCATGATTCTCAAAAACCATGGGTGATGAATTTTATGAATGGTTCACATAGCTAGGGGAACATCATGAAATGAGTGCTTGAAAGGTGGAAGGATATTGTATTAATCCCTTTGGTGGTGGGGTGAGTAATCCATTTATAAGAACTGAATATCACAATTCTTAGAGGCATGCCCTGAAGGAGTTTTGGCATCACGATTAGAGGAGGTGACATCAGACTCGTAGTGCCTTTCTTCATTGCACCATCGATCATGGTTCTCATCAGAATCATCGAGGAAACCATCAGTGATCACTGTTTTCACATATGGGTCCATATTCTAGAAGTTCACCATTCATGGTGATTATGGTCTTGGAAATGGAGTTTTGCGAGGTAGACCCTTTGGTGCATTTTTTCTTCTTCTTTAGGTTGAATGTTGTCCCAAAATGGTTTTTCCATCCTTGATTCATTTTGGACAGGGATTTTGGTGCCAACATTTGTTTATTTGTGTAATATATTAATTATTCTAAAAAATAATGTAAATTTAATATATGATATTTCTGGTTTGATATAAACATAGCATTCATGGGATATTTTAGAACATATAGGGAAACACGAGGAGTTATCCTAGAATTAAATTGAGATTATGTTCCCAAGAAATTAGTACCCTAAATTTTTAAGTGATGATTTGGCTCATGATATCAAAAACATTGAATAGGAGGGTATGTCAGTGTTGGACTACACTAAAGGTTTCATCAACCTACAGTGATTTATACCATCTTTGGAAGCTGATAAAATATCTTGTGTGAGGAATTCTCAGAATGGAAATTTACATTGATATTAGGTCATAGGGGAACATTTTAAATCTGACAAGTTTTGCAAAAGTTTGAAGATTCGAATTGGGAATATAAGGTAATTTGAGAGAAGCCCCGAGTAGAATCTGGACTATATACGTAGAGAAAACTATTAACTCTTTTTCAAGTGAAATGTGGCTTCACAAAGAATGTTTTCACCAAAGATACAACAGTCTGAATAGTCTAGGATGTGGATACCAATCATATAACCATGTTATTTTATAGTGATATTAGTATTGAGATATGTCCAAACAACAACCATAATGTATGTACCCCTCTTTAGAGTATCAATATTGTAGTGGATTGGATGACCTAAATTTGTTTACTAGGGGCATATAATAGATGTCCAATGGAAATGGAAAATGATAGGTTTCTAATTCTATAAAACACTATACACCACATCTATATTCCAATTGATAGTGTTCGCATGAAAACTCTAGTTGAGTTAATAGATGTGGATCTCTAGTGTGGGAATTAAATTACTATGATGACTTTATAGATAAGTGGGTTCTGGATGGAGCCCATGGTATAGGGGATGATCAACTTCACACTATGTAAACTACCCTGACTATTATAGATCCCAAACAAACAACTATAAAAGGTACAATTCATCTATCTACTACCCTAGGATTTGTTTTTTTGATATTGGAGAATAAAATTAATTTTCTATCTCATCATCTTAAATATAGTTTGGATGGAAGGAAGGGATTGTTCTTAATAATTCATCATACCATTCGGAGGTTGATCATAGAATATCAAATGTTTCCCAAAATTTTTTCTTGATATTAGTGCTTACTATTTGTTGTTTGATCTTCATATTATATAAATGAAAATCATTGAAATGATTATCAATATGTATTGGTTAGTTTCATACCATGATCATATAGACTGTTACGAGAGGGGTGTTACCTTTTTATCTCATGAAATATGAATCTATTCATACTATGGTGAGTGGGTTCTTTAGGGTGGTCGTTCATGACAAAAAAAGTGAATATTATATTTTATTATAGACCAAATAGATGGTATAACTCTAGATGATTGTGGAATTTAGCATAATTATTCTCCTCTTATGGTATACCATTTTAAATATTTCTTTTTTGGAAAATTATGTTCTGTACATTCTAATAGAGTGATCAATATTTCATTCGAGTTAGTGAACAGAGTAGTGCTAATTTATATCACACCAACTGAAATGACCTAGGAAGAGATTTTGGATATGAAATTCCATTTGTATTATTTTTGAGATAATGGTTTAATGTGGATGATTATATATCCTTAGGGTTTCCACGTTCTCTTCACTGTGAAGACTGATGGGACATTGCAATTGTGTGTACATTATTAGAGGTTGAATGAGATAAATGTCATCAAACAGTATCCTCATCCATGTATCGACAGTTTTTTCAAATAGATGACATGTTTAAAATCCTCGCCATGATCAATTATAGAAAAATATACCATCAATTGAGGATTATACCATCATACATACATCAAATTATTTTTTGGATTAGTATGGACTAAATGAGTTCATTGATATTCTATTTGGTTTGACTAATGCATTAATGGTATTAATGGTCGTGATGAATCATATCATTCATATATTTCAGAAATGGTATACAGTGGTTTCTATCGATGGAATGTTAGTTTGAACCCAGATAGTTGATGATCATGAAAACTATATTGATGATGATAAAGTACATTTATAGAGCATCATATTTAAGAAAATCTAACAAAATTTAGTTTCTGGGTTGATATATTGAATTTTCTAGTACATTTCATCTCACTGGAAAGATAGTTAGTGGGCCCAAATAAACATTCCCCATCGGTATGTTGGTATAATATCAGTAATGTATTTTACATTTGGAGAATTTTGGGTTTAATAGGTTAAAATCATATGATTATCCAAGACTTATGCCATTTGGTAGCACTGATATTAGGTATAACCAATAAATATGTGATTTTTTTTTAGAAAAATGCCTAAATATTTTCAAGAGAAGATTGATAAGACACCCACAAAACTTATCAACATATTATATGTTCCAGGTACGGAACATATTATTTACTGTGATGAATTTATTGTTGGATTCCGAGAATTTCTAATGAAGGAGGATGGAGTTGTTGCTTATCGCTTAAAGAAACTGATACCACATGAGATTAATTACCCTAATAAAGATTTTGATTTAATAGTAACGGTTCATTCCCTGGTATATTGGATAAATAATCCCACGGTATATAGGTTTGTGTTCTACAAAAACCACAAGAGCCTTAGGTACATCTTTTAAAAATATGACCTAAACCCTCGATGAAGGAGGCATGTCAGGTATCTTTATTCATTTAAAGTCGTGTTGGATAACACACCACGTATTTAATATGTATTTTATTATATATTAAGTTGAAATACATTGGAATGTGGAGTACTTTATTCTTTTGATGATTGGTCAGTGATGGCCCTATTGGTCAACATGTATCAAGATGGTCAAGAGTCATATGGATAAGTATCTTTACCATAGACATCCATTATACCCATTATATTGGTCCTTATTATAATTGAGTAATCATATTACCTGATTGATATGTTTTCAGTGACAATTTATATGGTTGGGAGACACCATTGGGATGGTCTCATGGTAATCACAATTCTTTCCTTTCTTTTGGTCAAGTATGGGTAGCTACGGTATTTCATAAGGACGCGATGAGAATGTTCCATGCTTATAGATTAATGAAACATCTTTTTTTTGATAAATATTTATATTTATCTCAATAGATATTACATGTGGATAGTGATAAATGAAATTTTATATGTCTTTGAGGTGATTTTTTTCACTTCCTACCAGGTGAATGAAAGGCATTTCCGGATTTTTGAGATTTTGCAGCATTTTCCCATTATTGAGTAGAATATGGGACAATGTAACTTTGGATTTTGTGACAATATTACCCTTTACAACCAATATGAAATTTTTATATATGTGATTATAGATCAATAAATGAATGTGGGAAACACCATACATAACAATGAGACCATCACAATTAGTGATCTGGTTTGTCTCGACATGTGTAAGGTAGTTCAGATGCATAATGTTTTGAGGGGTGTCATTTTAGAATCTGAGCATCATTTCAAATCAAGGTTTTGGAACGGTATTTATAAGGCTTTCGAATCACATTTTATTTTTATTATGACCAATCATCCTCATATTTATGTTCAATCAAATTGGAATATTCAGGTTCTTGAGGATATTTTATGGGACTATGTTTTATATTTTTTGGTTGTATTTTGTTAGTAGAATATGATACACATTGGTTTTTTGAAATAATAATTTCCCTGTAGATTCTATCTATATTGAAACATCTGATCCACTGTCTGGTAGGCCATTCTATACACATCAGTATTGGTTGGAGATAGATGAGTCATTTCTTTTTTGGCAAAGTCTCGTGCACGAGACACCTGATCATGAGAAGTTGATTAGATAGTGGTATTTTACCACATAGATTAAGATGAAATATTATGATGACCATTATATATGACCACTAGAGTTCTTGTTTTTTCATCGTGTTTTACTTTTGATGTCCCTTATCTTTGTGATACACCGTTTCAAGAATCATGGGAAGATAACAACCCTGGATTCCAGGCCATTCGAGATAGCATATAGGGTCGATCCTTTGGAATTTCATTTACACCTTCAATGGTGCTAATGTTTGATGAACTATGTAGTCAGCATATCATAGATTTATAAATATTGTTCTGAATATTATCATGATATAGACATAGAATAAGTCTTTCTTAGAATTGAAGTGTCCTTTGAGATGAAACAGATATAGATTTTAGACCTTAGTGATATATATCTTACTGGTAGTACTATACCATTCGATCAAGTGTAGTTGTAGAATGAGCATGTTTAAAAAGGAAACGTGATCGGGGAGTGATATGTGAGCCTGGTGGAATGAATTGTTCTTTGAGACCCCACTAGGATTCTTAAAGTATCTGAGAGGGGCATAATAATATGGTGGGGAGGTTGTAAGATCCCTTAATGATTTAGGTATGTACCCCCTTCTAGTTTTTTGTTTAACTATTAGTGGTCAGGTATTGATTGAATACAAATAGAATTTTTTGGGGAATATTAATTGTTGTTCATGGAAGGAGGTTTCATGAATAAATGTAGTATGTAGTAATGTTGACAATTGAGATAAACATAGTTAGTCCACATGGGGCGCCATCGATGGATTCTATTCGAATTCGTGGAGTCATTGTGTAAATTTTTTATGTGTTACCATGGGTTCATAGTAATTTGAGAATCCATAATTGTGTTTCATGTTTTAATAATGATGATGGGATGAAATACTATAGGCAGAGAAGATACACACCATGTAACTATAATACACACCGTGTAATTATTCCCAATATCATGTAATGAATATTTTCAATCCATGAACATGTTCATGGCATAAATATAGTACACATTATGATATTAACTTAACTATCATGTAAAGTTCAATTTGATTAAAAAATTATCCATGGTAGAAGGGTATTCAGTATATCCCACTAAAAGAAATTATTTACACATCATGTAATTCCCCTACCATCGGTTTTAATGTTTTCTATGATGTGGACTTTTATATCTAGATCATGTATAACATTCTTCTGTTGATACTAGTGAACCATCATGTCATTTTTGGAGTGTCTCTCTTAACTATATATACCTTTATTGTTCAATTGATCCACATGTTAGTGGTTCTTCAATGGTTCCCTCTTTTCTGACATTTTTCTTAGGTCGCCTCTATGAATTATCATGTTTGTGTATGTTTCTGGTTTTTACCAAGAGTGTTTTTTAGCTTTTCAACTTCTTGAAATCATATTCACCTTGTTCCTCAATGGAATTTTTCATTTGATGCTTTGATTGATTTTTAGTTAAAATATGGGGATAAATTGTGACATAATTGTTAGATATTTGATAAGTATGTGAACTAATATAATTTCAAAATCAAATTACACACCAAATAATTTGATATAATTAATTGAATTATTCCTTTATTCTGTTTGGATTATAATTTTTATGGAACATGCTTTTGTATTCTGTTCGGGTTATAAAACCCTTAAACATAAAAGATTTTTTAATGTATTAAAATGTGTATATCATAACATTAATTGATGGTGACATTATTATATAGATTATACTTCTCTTGGAATTATTATTGATATTACTAGAAATTTAATGGTTCTGGGAAATTTATATATTTTATTTGAAATCAAACAATAAATGGTACATTGTATAATTAAACATTGGTCCATATGATGTTATATTGTGATATCATTGTTGTTATGAATTGTGTTGTGATTATGTGTGGTGATGATTATATATGGTGTTTGACCAGCGATACATGTTGAAATGATTTTATAGCAGGCCAGGCCTAGTGGTAAAAGATGATAAAATTATATAGTGGTTTATTCTGAGTGATACTAGTTGTAATTCTTATATAGAAGACTATTACTTGTGATACATGTTGAAATGATTATATATTTGGATATGTCCAATTATACAAACTAAAATTATAATACTACAAGTTATGCCCAATGACACATGATGGAATGATTAAATGAAATAAATAGACCTATTTAAATGACGACATGTTTATATAGTAGGTTAGAACATGTTATGAATAATTTATACCTAGGATATCAAGTATGGTTATCATGATCATAAGACATGATCACGGATATTTTTTCATAGGGTCGAAGAAGGATGACGTGGTATAAATATAATTATTTAATTAATTAAAAAACTTTTTTTTTATTATTTCATACACATATTATAATACTTTTATTTTAGACATTGTGGTTTCAATGTAGTAATTTATACTCACACTATATCTGATCCTCTCTTTTGGTACCCTAGATGGTTATATGGGAGCATGATTGGATAAGGGAAAATGGCATTTTCATTGATTTTTTTCATTCTAGAAGGGATGTAGATTGGAGATGGGAATTACATGCATTTGGGGAATCATACATTTGATTATTTTGTGTAGTATACTAGTGATATATTTTTTATTACATATTCCATGATATTTAGTTACATTCAATCTCATTTATACATTATTATTTTATTATTTATTGGAGTATTTTTTTGGTTTTGATTGTGGGTATTACACAATATTGTATCATTTCCAATGCATACAGGCAATAATATTTACTTCTTATTATTGGTATTGGATTCATCCACGATGTTTTAAACCTATAACCAGAGGGTATAGTATCCCCACAATACATATCACACCCACATTACTAGTTGGAAACCACACCCATATGGGTATCAACAACTGAGTCCTCATAACAAAAATGTTTCATCCATTTGAGATATATCTATATCAGGAGATTTAAAATGGATATGTACTGCCTAAAATAAAATTTATGGCATAAATGTAGTAAATTAAAAGAATCCATCAGTTTGGAGGATCAATGAAACTATTTCACGACATGAATTATATACATGCCACGATTAATATTAATGTCACAAAATGGACAGGGCCAAGAATTTTAAATATGAGGGCATTAATTTTTGGCATATATGAAGCTGAAAATATTTAGAAAATGAGTCAAGTATTCGTTCCATAAATTCCAAAAACCTGAAATATATTTCCATTTTAATGTGTCCTCTTACCTCGATCCATAGGGAGACTCTATATGATATTGTGAGTGATTTATTTCCTTCAGGATGTATTAGTTTGGATATTATATTCCAATATGTTTCCTCATATTTTTTTAACCTCCTCAATTATATCTCTCTTAAGTTGTGTTTATTTTTTTTCATGTTAATTTAATTTGTGTTCGATCATAAGTTTTTTGATTTGGAATTTTTTTTTCTATGTCATTTTTGTTCATCACTGTCGGTTTTGTGTTGTTGGTGTTAATTTGATCACTGATAAAATGTTGTCTAATATATATGAATTATAACTAAAATTGGAACCACTAATTTTATGAATAACTATACATGTGCATTTCAATGATTTAGAACCCCACACAGGAGATAAATGATCAATTATTCTGACAATGTAATGTGGATTTTTATAAAAAAATTGCAATATAAATAGAATTGAAATTGTTAGGTGGACTTGAGAAAAATATATAGATTGAGTTGGTATATTTTTCTATGAATAATTGATTAGTTATAGAGATGATTGTAATATAAATGGATTAATAAAAACCTATTATTTTAATCTAATGATGATGTCATGTTAGAAACAAAAAGTGAAAATTTTTATTTGGAATTGATTTAAAAATATTTATTTTCTCACGATTGATTGATTTATTAATGGAAGTACAAGTTTTCATGGGTAGTTAATAGGTAATTAAGATAATAATGATAGGATTAAATTCCATAGAACTGTATTGATGATAAAAAAATCACCTAGATATATTGTGTCATGACTTTTCCCCAATTGTGAGTTGATTCCCAAGATACTGAGTCGTCAGATGTGTACACTCATGGAACTCAGATCACGAATGAGTGGGGTGGGGATCATATTAAAATGACAAAATGGTCCAGAAGGCTTCATACATGTTGATATGAAATACATGATTTCATGATTACATTCCATTTTTTTAAAGATCAATTTTATTAAAAAATAGTATAAAAAACTATTTATATAAAATGTTACTTTATTCCTATTATGATTTACTTTTCAGAACATTTTTATTATGAAGCATGTTTTTTTAATATATGTAATTTTAATGCCTTGTTGTATATTATTAAAAAATCCTATATTTTTTTTAATGGTTATGGAATTCATTATGAAACACATGGTGGGACTCTACTGGGATTTATATCTCACGCACTACCTTTTCATTCATGTGTTTGTATTTTATAATATGATATTTTTGATGAAATGGAAAACACCACATAGAGTTGGGTGATGTTTGGGGACATTGGGACTTGGGGAGATAGAGGAGACATGTTTAGATGTAATCCAATTATAAAATGAGATTTATCTGAAAATTAATATCATTATATAGGTTTTTTCTTTGGATGATGTGTTGTGTGGGTATTGTTTTACATGTTTCATTTTGGTGAAATTTCCTATTGTATTGTTGAGTATACAAAATTTTATCATTTACCATAAAATTATCTATGTAAAATTATTTCAATAATTATTCATATTTTATACCATGTTCTATTAACTAACACATGAATACCTTGAATGTCCATAGGTCTATGTCAGAGATAGTTTATGTATCAATAACCATGGTATCCAAGATTGTTCACGAGAATGTTTTTTTAGAGAATCCTGGTTAGGGTTTGTACATTCTCATTATCTTATAATTATATTGGGTCTTCCTAATATATATATTATTGTATTAATTTGAATTATGAAATAGTAATAAAAGAGTTTCTAGATATCCTTAATCATTTTGAGACTTGTGTCACCATTGGAATTTTGGGAAATGTGTCTAGACGAGTTTTATGATTTTTTTATAAATTTCAAAATGATATTTATTTGAGGATATAGTAATCACAATCATAATTTTTTGTTGATGTAATTGATGTTTTTGAATATCGTGTTTGTGATTTTTGTTTTTATCATTTCTTATGCTTTCTGTGTTGTCTATTGATGTTTCGTAGCATGATTTCTATGATAAGAAGTTTGTATAGGATTTCATACGAATATTACAGTGAATCAAAATATGTTAATACACTGGTTTAAAAAAATATTTTTATGTTGATGTGTTCTGACCAAGGTTTTGGATAGGTAAAGAAAACTTTTTTAGTTCAATATCCACTACAGGAATCTCAGAGTGATGAGTTAGGGGATCATGATTTAGAATTTCTTCATCATAGACCATCATTATATAATGGTTAAAATGATTATCATGTGGATAAGGATTATCTAAAAAACATTTTTAGAGTTATTAAAAATTCTAGATTAGATTAATGTAATGTGGTGTCCCTTCCATCTTGATGGAACTAGAAGGATATGGTGGGATTTCACGGTTAATGTGAAGAAGAAGGTGGTATTTTAGTGGAATTAATTTATTTTATTTTAAATTATTAGTTATATATTTATTAGATGGTGATGGTGATGTCCAAAGAGTTTATTTTACATTAGCTGGGTTATATGACCTTGAAAAACAATGGAAAATCATTTTCCCGATTGTTTTCATATATCTTCTGAGGATTTTTTCAGATGGATAATAAGGGATCATTATTTCAATATGGGTCTCCTACCTAATATCCAATATTTATATTTATAGATGAATATCACATATTATATGACGTGCAGGATAGAGTGTAGATGGTTGAACATGACTATTATGGTATTTCGAGGTAGAAGGGAGTATCGATTTATTTTGGTTTATGTTTATTGAATTAATTTAATTTAAATAGAATGTCTGATGAATATCGTTGTTTTTATTAGTATCATGAAACATATAGACCACAATAAGTTCAAATTAGGGTCCCTATGACTTTATTTTAGTGTTCCAAGGTTGAAAATTAGATATGGTTCTGCACTGAGTATCCAATGATGTGTGGATCATGTGGTCACTCAGGAAACATATAAATGTTCTTCTATTGTCACTATATTCCATACATTATAATATCATCATCAACAGAAAAAATTAATGTTTTGGAATAAGATTATTCATGATATTATGTGTTCTAACCAAAAGAACATGAAAAAAGGATTAATCGTGCAATCAATGAGTCTCTAGAGGAGTATGATGCATATCTACTCACTGTGAGTAATACCATCATGATAACCTCATCTTTAGTGACTAGTTTGATTGATAATGGTTCATATCACTCATTTAAATAGATGATGGTTATAATTTTTTTTAATATTTAAACATATATTTTCTCTTTTGTGGTGGATAATACTATGCCCGATGAAATGAAGACATAGCGGGGTACTCTGTGTAACACTTTTATCATTTATTTATAATAGATAGATTGAAACCTGATTTTTTTGGTACTTGACCTGAAAACCTTTGACATACATTTTTTTGATGGTTTTAATGATTAATCATCATGGTATGATAGGCTATAATTTTTTGTTGGTATCTTTTAATTTTTGTTGATATGGTGTGCAGTGTCATTCTGGTAGAATGAGACTCAAGGTTGAGTAGATATGGATATTCTATTTTGATGATTAATAGGATAATATTAGGTTTCACATTCATCATGGGTAAATAATTTTTAGTAATTTTCTCCCTCTAATTTTTATTGGTTTTTCTGATATTTTTCATCTTATTTCAATAGATTTACACTAGTAAGATATTTGGAATTTATTATTAATTTATTACATGGAACGTAGGATGTGTATATTTCTAATTACAAAATTTCACTAACAGAGTTGAAATAGAAAAATAATAAGTTGGATGATCTTCTATAGAATTGTTTCATATGACCTAGTATGTCCCCATATGCGGAACATGCGTTATTTAGATTAAATGATAATGGGACACTTTTACGTTTTTTTATCATAAACTCAATCTAGATATGGTGATGAATAAATATATATTTCCAAGGGTTGATGATCTATTGATCAATATAAATGGTTGGTGTGGTTTTTAATGATTGTATTTAAATCAGGTTATCACTAGTTTCGAAAAAATTATATCATTAAAATATAATATTTAACAAAAAAATAATTTAAGATGATACTTAATCTCCAATTAATTTACATACTAAAAATGCCTCACCATAGATTTCTTGTCCACTTCCAATGTTGGAGCCAGACAATTAAAAATTTTAAATCGTCCAGCATAGTCCATCATGGTAACACTCTCTTGAGTAAACCTCATGTACATTGTATCTCTTTCCAACCTCAGTGTGTTTGGATACAAGTTAACTAGAAGCTTCCCATAGAATCCCTTCTATAGAATACCATAATCATATCCAGTCAATTCCTAAATGTCCCACTATTATTTTGATTTTCCTCATAAAATATAAGTATCCAATATGACCCACCCCTCATCCAGAGTCACTAAAATTTAAGGCATCATCACAATGGCCTCAACATATAATTGAACTCCCTTAAGTACACCCTGTGAAGTAAAGGATAGAGGATGATATAATTGAAACACTCTCATAATATCAAACATAATCATCACAACATACCCTGAGTTTTTTTATATAAGCCACATGAATTGGGAGAGGTTGTATCAGAACATCTCTCAGCTATCCTTACATGGAATTATCAGTTCCTCATGTTCCACCACTAAAGTATCAAAACTGTCCATGCAATTCATATTTCTTCTCAACAAGGTTTTTTGTGGAGGCATAACTCTATAATTATAAACATGCACCATAGAAAAAATTTAAAAACATTAATATATTTTTAAAAGAGTGGAAACACAGTAAGACACCAAATGTAAGTTTCCAAAAGTCTACCACAAAGTCCAACCCAACCCATTATCACTATCCTTAACCATCAAACACTTATATACCTGTTAAAAAGGGAAAACAAATTCTAATTATATATGTTTCATATTTAGAAACCCATTTATTATAATCTTTCATCATTTCACGATCTTTCTAAAATTCATGTTAGGCACCAATTTTCATTTCAATTCCAGATGAAAGGAAAATAAGATGATGTTCATTAACAATCCCATAACCCATTTTTCATGCATTCCTATGATGATGCAGGTTATAGAAACCCTTAGTGTTAGGAATGATGCATGATACAAAACTCTCATGCCATACTAGACCCCGAATTAAATATCATAAAATCCTAAAATCAATAATCATAGCACTCAACAATTTCACCACTGATGGTAAAATAATATAAAATAGTAATATAAAACAAAAACAAAAACAATTATGAAACTAGGCACTTAAGTTCTCCCCTATATATGGGTCAGTTAATCACATGAAAATGCTTATAACAAAGGCCTAAATCATCCTAGTCTCCACTGTTCCATTGGAAAACATTAAGGAAAAAGAAAAAGAAAATAAAAAGGTAATTGATACCACTTTATAAGGTATTGGACCATGTTACAAATGTTGTCTCCCCAAGCCACTTGGTCACATGACTTCAAGTGTGCCTCCTAGTATTCTACAAGCTACTAAATAGCATCTAGGGTGTAATACTATTCATTGAGAGACTATAATATTTTTCAAAAATAGTAAAATAACATCATGAAAAAATGAACAATAACCAAACATATAACCATAGCCATATGGATTCCAATATCAAATAACGTCCAAATATGGGGAAACAATATTAAAGTGAATATTAAAAAATTAATGAAAATTTATTTCCTGAGTGTCTAAATGAAAACACAAAAGTATTGAAATGGAATAATCCCAAATGGGTTATAATATAATTCATGTTCCCTCATATAATATGAATTATAACCAAACCATATAACATAGGTCCTTTTCCCTTATCATTTTCTAAAACCATGAAATATATTCAGGTACCGACCAGGATATCTAATTACGTTTTGAGTATAACTCATTAGTCCACCAAAAACAACATCTAAAAAAATATTCACTCAATAAAAGGTGTATGATTATATATAATGAAATAATTTAAATTCATTAATAAATTTATCCCTTGTTTTCTTTCATGAGGGTTATTCATCTGGAAGTGGCTTCATCAGTTGGGGTTGGAGGCTCAGTCACGTATTAGAACCACTACCTTATCCCTAGACCAATTAAAGAACTATTATAGATTATGGTTCCTCCATTTATTTCTAGGTGGTACTGCTTCAACGGTCTCATGTAGGTTTTTTTATGTGTGGTTCGATCAGTCATCCATTTTATTAGAGGTGTGTCCAATGATAGATTATATCCAAGAAGCGGTGGACCTCGGGTTTTCTACTTTTTAAGATGTTCGGTGGAACAGAATTTATTCTTGGATTTTGGATGTTTGTTATGCATTCTCATCATTACATGTTATTTTTTCGTATAATTGTGTTGTATGGTGATTCCTATAGCGGTGTTTTGGTGATGGAGGGGTTGAGGTTCTTTTTTCTAATAATCTTCTATGGTGGTGATATGGTGTCTAAGAATAGTATTTAAAATGGTGGTGTGTGTTGTGACCATTTACTATTGATGATGTTGATGTAATGATAATGATGGAGAATTATGGAATGAATCAATGTTGTGGTAAGAGAACTGTGTCATGAATTTTTGGAGGAGTGTATTTTTAAGATCATGTAACTTTTTTGAACCCTATTTGAATTTTGAAATTTGAAAATTCCCTTTGGATATATATTCCGGTTTTTTTTAAAATTCTGTTCCCAATGAACCTCACATTGGATTATTAAAAATAAAATAATTGGGGTGGGTGAATATAAAATATCAAAATCCCTAATTTAATATCTTATAAATTAATTAATTCACCAATTAATTAATCTAATTACTAAATCAATTTCTAAACTCTGAATAACATCCAAAAATTACACATGCATAATCAAAATCTAGACTATGGGATTTAAATTATTGACCACCGACCTCATGTTTGATGAAGGATGCCAACCTATGAAAATACCAAACATTTGAGCTACACAACGATGTAGAAGTATATTTAAATCCAAAACACTAGGTTATTATTGAGTTAATCAAGATCATTAAAATATGGATTAAGATAAAATAACCATAGATCTAAATCTATCCTAAACTAAAGAATAACCCCTTTCTAGGATGGGTGATGAAGATAAAATAAATGGGATTCTAAACATGATAGAATATACATATCTGGAGTGGTGATATTCTACAATCCAGTATTCAAATTGTGAAGAAATGAGGTCAAGAATACATGGAATAAATTTTGAGAGCTCCAGAATCAATAATTGGTGCTAGGGATTAATGGGGATTGATTGGGAGTTAAAATTGCGGTTTGGGAATAATTAAAACTACTTATTACTTTATTTATATTATCTTGAATGGTTTATTAGGAAGTGGTTCACGGTTACACCTAACTATGTGCCTAAAACATGAACCACATTTATAGGGTTTCAAAATTACTCCTATGATGGTATAGGGTTTGACAAACAATGTACCAACCATGAAAAATTCCACTGTCAAGGGCTGACCGGTTTGCTGGGTTGTGGTGCATGGTTTTCACTAACAATTCACCAACCAAACTCTTTTCCTTTTACATAAATATTTTTCAATTGATCACCATAAAACACCACAAGGTAAAACACAATTTAAATGTAATAAAAATAAGGGAAAATTTTTAACTTATTTAATGACTGATTATATAATAGAAATTTTCAGGAGCATACTAGAATACTATGATATATAATGAATAAATTATAATAATAAAAATAATTTATTAAATAACTAAACACAAATGAAATTTAAAAAACCTTAATATTATGAAATAATTATGAATAATTAAAATGGAAAGGTAAATAATAGAAAAAAATTCTATTTAATCAATAAATATGAATTAAATTCTTTCAGATAGAGTTTCATCATGAAAATATCATGGATATTAATAATTGAATTATTATTGAATAAAATTATAAATAATTGGACACCATTATATCAGAGATCATGATACCTCTACCATCAAGACCTATCACAAGATGATTTAAAATACTGATAGAATCGCATTTTATTTGGCCAACTAGTTTGTCTCAAGGGACATACTCATGCATTAATGTTCTATATAATATCGGGCGCCACCCATCACGGTATGTAAAAATAATCCCTCATATATAACCGAAAAAATTAAATTGCTAAATCAATATTCCTTATCATCAAATACATGTATTGAGTAAATAATAAATAATTTTAAATATTTACATAGTTAATCAAATAAAATTATAATTAAACACCACTTATGAAAATTTTATATGGTTTAGGAATTTATTATATATATAATTAATTAATATATAAATTTTAGTAAAATATAATTTACAGTGGTAAATTATCCATAGAATTTGATCATTTTAACGTTAATTTACAAATCGCAAAATAAATTATGATTGAATAAAAACATTTAACAGTTGGAAATTTTCATTTCAAATACCTCTAGTCGAAATTATTCAATGTGAAAATAAAAATACCATGAATTATGACTGAATAATGATATTAAATATCATAGAAAATGTATATACACTATACAAATTTTAATTTTTTTTGTTAATAATGATTAATTATCTTGGGAATGTAAATTGAGAGGAAATTTATTTCCTTTCAGAAATATTCCTGACATATACAATTGAAATAACTAATAAATGGAACAATAAATATAATGAATTATGATGTATTTAGTATATTAATGGTGAAATGGTATGTTTGTACACTATATAAAATAACTTATATTAGAGACATTACCAAATTCCACAATTATTGGAAACTAGAATGAAGTCCCTTACCACACACTTCCTAATTGGCAAATGTTCTTTCAACAAATGAATAATTTTTTAACAGTTTATTAACTTATTCCAAAATAATATTAGTACCTATAATATAATATATAATAATATTATAAATTCATATTATGTTTCTCCACACAAGTTTTGTCATGAAAGATCCCTTTATTAAGAAAGTTATATATTTTCATCATCCACACATTAATAATTATTATATTATTATAAATTTTTTAAAAAAATTATATTGAAAAAATAATTTAATATATTTTGATAAATGATGTATGTTACGATCATGGAGATTAAATTCCACATGCATGTATGATTGTTTTTTTATTTTTCAGTGATCATTATGGGAAAAAAGATAATTAGTATTTCATTCTTTTAGTATGATCATAATATGAAAAATAAAATTCATTTAATATTAAATAAAAAATAATTTTCATAGTTGTATTGTTGTTCCAAAAATATAGTCACGTCATTTCGTGAATATGGTAGTCCACAATCACATGGACGACATTATCGTATTTCATGGAAAATTAAATTTCAATTTCAAAGAAACACCTATAAGAAAAATCCTAGAAACCAAAAAAGTTTACAGTTGAGGGACACATAACATATAAATAAATGAAAAAACCATTAATGGAAAGGATGTTATTATTTGAACTAGTAACTGTATATAATCTCCATTGTATGTCTATTACATTGGAATCAACATTTTCTTTGGTAATTTATTTAACATGTTGGGCCAACATTCCCAAATTCTAGAGGTTTTACTATATGTCTATATTCATAGTTTCGAGATGACATGGTAATATATATTCATGTTTGTTGATTAATACCTTTTTATTCTTACATATTTCAATTTCAATCATTCGCTGAGAGATTTTTTTGACCTCCCCCTTTCTCAAATTTATATGAAAATATTCCAAAGGACAATATTATTTAAGTTGATTTATGATATTAATAGAATGATATATTTCATTTATCACTGATATTGATATCCTCTTTTGGTCCATAGAAACCCAATCATTATCCTCTTTGGGATTTGTGTTTTTCTCAAGAGGATGACGCTAAAAATTCACATCACATTTGGTTATATTATGTTCCCTAGCATTTTATGTGATTCCTATCTCTATTGGAATTGGAATGTAGGAATAGTATTTTTATATTTTTTCCCATTATGCATCACATAGAATATAAATTGTTGTGTTCATTTATATACCTTATTCCTCAGAGGAATATAAAGACCTATAACTTGTATCTGTTCAACACTATCAATAGAAACATGACTAGAATTATAATCAATCAGTATGTGGCAGTACTAATCCCTTTCAATATCATATAAGGATCCATTTATATGGGATTATTCCCTAGAGAAAAAATGATCCTTGGAACCACTGCACAACCTTTTCTATTTTGGGATAATTTTCTACCATACATCTGAGTAGAGAGAAACCACAATAAATTCAAATTATCTTTCTCTGGTTTCCCTAGCCTAGGGGTGTGCACTTACTCAGTCAATCATTGATGCCACACCATTCCATACTCATATTAACTGTTTGATCTCCGTCTATATGATCCGCTGTTAAAAAAAGGGTTGATTAAGTAGGTTAGATTACATGGTAATTGATATGGGGAAGTCCCTCCAATGGGTAAAGATGAAAAAGATCATCCAAATTTTAACTTAAACCAAGAGATAACTCTCAAACCTTCAAGATAAATGGTATGGACTCATCCTTATTTAGTTACACTGATACCAATATGATAGGAGGTACCCACCAATTACTTATCATAGATAACCATTCTGTAATCAACCAAATTTGAATGTATTACATGTGATGAATGAAAATCTTGTTGAAGATAACCCAAGAGGAAACATGAATCACAAACAATGTACCTGTTAAAAAAGACATTGGATGGTGGTAGCATAGTTTATATTCAACCTCGATCAATTCTTCTTCAATATATGGTTTGGAGATGTCAAATTCTTCAAAAATATGGGGTGTTATAGGATGGCACAATTTCCTCAGACCATCATAAAATGTCAAAAATCATTCAAACATATATTTGAACAGTTAAAGACTGTAATTATTTTGGATTTGAATGGGACGACTGAAGAAGCTCACCATGATCATTGTGGTGGGGGAATCCAGCTTCTAATGGAAATCGTAGCTCCAGCATAGAAGAAACAACACGTTCCCTTCATAGAAACAAATTCCTTTAGAAAAAATTGTGTTGAAATATTCTTCATTGGAGAACCACATTTTAACATGGTGAGATTAAAGTAAACCAAAAAAGATACAATCATACAGTTTCCTAGATTTATTGACAAGATGGGAGAATCTATTGATATATGGTCATCATCAGCTGAAACAATCTATTAGAGATATCTCATGGAGAGTAGATGCCTTTCAGAACACCTGGAGGGAGAGGCCATCTGAAGGGGCCCCTTAGTGGTGGGTTGTGAATTTATGGAAAATATAAATATGGGGGAAGTTAGGTCAAAGGAATGGATCAATGAATGGAGATATGGTCTACGAAGCTATCTGATGTTGCTAGAGAATGGGGGAGGGTAGGTAGTAATGAAAAACGAGTGGTATAGGGTGGGGTGGGCGAAGCCCATGCAGGTTTGTCTACAAAATCCCACATATAATGAAAACAAAAAAATCAATCCCTATTTACCCCCACATAAGCCCTCAGGTTTACAATATTATAAAAAATATATTCTACTTATAGTAATTTTAATATTTTATTTTTTTCTCATTCGTAATGGTTTTTTGTTAGTAGATGTATGGATTGAAAATACATTCTGTTATAATGGATGTTATGAACATTTTTATATGGTTCAATGGTGGAATGTGGTGATGATGGTATGGTGGAGAACTATTGAAATGCAAAGAAGGTGAGCGATCATTATGATGTGATGAATGATAATGTTGGAGGTGTGGTGTTTCAAACATCTAGAATCAATAATGAATTTCTAAAGAACACTCGATTTCAAAGTATACTATTAGGGTTAAACTGAGGGCATTTCATTTTATCTTGATAAAAAATAATATTAACTGATAACAAAATTTAATGGTCCTAGAAAAGATTTTGATTATAATAACTCGTTTCGAATTGAAACCATATAAATGGAAAAAGAGTTTCATTTTTCGAGATATGGGATGACATATCATATGAATATGGTGAATAATTACAATATAAATATTATAATATCATATAAACAGAATAAATGTAAACCTATTTAAAATTTACTTGTGAATGAATTGTGAATTTGTATTATAATTACAGCGAGAAATCTTATTTCATGGTTTAATTATTACTTTTAATTAAAAAACTACATTATTAAAGAAGAATATATTTTTTTAATATTTTTTTAATTAGGAATGTAGTTAAACTCGCTCGTACTTAGGCTCAATACGCCTTTTCCCATACATCGCATGCTCTACCCGCATTGAACCATGCTCTAAATGATCAAATTTTTTTGGACCGCCAAACCTTACATCCATCCTAATCCTTCAAAGCATGTGGGATGCAGGACCGTTTTCCACCACTATTGGTGGTACAACCATTTTTACAATCCAAAGGGGTAAGCCGCTTGCTAGGGTTCCATGAGGGAGAACATGCGAAGGGGGAGCCACCTTATTTTATAGCATTTCATTGAGTGAAAAGGTAGAAACGAATATGATATATATATATATATATTCATAATGATAAATATTCCATGAATATCATAATTATTTTACTTATATAACATAAAAAAGAGATATTTTTCCTTTTTATTTTACATGTAATGTGCTATTGAAAAAAGAATAAATTTTTTTGGTGAGTCGGTAGTATGTCATATTAATGATCGACATTATCATATATATTACAGAGTATAATGAAAAAATGTAGAATATGATATACTGATCAAATATTGATAATTATTTTATAAATACAATATATATACTTTATATACATCATCAAACCAAACATTTGGAGGTTTTAATGGATAAATTAATTACACAATTTTACAAGGTAGTTGTCATCCCTACATATGATTGATAATTTTTAGTCCATTTGAATAGATGGGGATGATTTTAGGTCATGAAAATAACATAAAAACATATGATTATATTTAATATTACATATATATTATATAATATTTAATACGAAATAAATTTTTTGGAGGATGAAATAAAATAAAAACACTTGTGGAAGAACGTTAATTAATCTTCGAGTATCTAATTTTGGATTGTAGAAAATCCATCCCTATTTGAATTTAATTCAAATATAGGGATTCAATAATGATATTATGTATTTTTTTGAGTGATATAGGTATTCAGTTTTTGATACATAAGGGTGTTGATGTGTGAAGAATATATGAGAGGATGTGGCCTTTTATAAGTGAGGATAGTGGCAGACTAGTAATATTTGTAAATAAAAAGCTGTACAAATATTTTCCACATAATAAAATTTTAAAAAAAATTGAGAATTCTTGAGTCATAATCATTATAGGTTATAAATATTTTCATAAAATATATTTTATACATATTTTTGGTTTTTTAAAGCAAATATTGTTAGTTTAAGAAAATTATAACAAATTTTTTACCTTAACCATGGTAATTATTTAATATTATATTTGATATAAATATTTTTCATAAATTAATTTGAACATATAAGATAATATGAATAATTATTACTATAAACCTAGAATCCATTTTTTAAAATTCCAATCACATAAGTGTAAATACATAATAACAAATTAATCCCATAGGGGTGATAAAAATAAATGTTTTAAATATAAAATGTACAAAATATAAAAAAGAATTCATATTATAAATCAATAGAAAAATTCTTAAATTTACATATGTTTTATTAATAGAAATATTATTGTAATAATTTTACTTTAAAAATAATTTAAAATATCATTTATCAAAATTAATAATTTAAACTAAATGGTATCATTAACGAAAATTCAGTTTTTTTCACTATATGTTAAAAAATAAAATATTTCAACAATATTCAAAAAACTCAAACTGCTATAATTTATTTTATTTAAAAAATTATGTTTGTTTTTAAAAAAATTATAAATTTGATTCAAATTATTTTTGAAAAATGTGAACAACCAACTAATCTATTTTTTCTAAAAATACATGTTTTACATTACAATGCATTTTTCATTAACAATACATTTAATTTGATTATAAAATTAAATAAACATATTTTTTTTAAAATAGTTTTTACTTTTTATTTTCCTAAAATTAATCATTTTTTATAATATTAATTTATTTCATGGATTATTTAAACACATGTTTATGTGTTTTACAAGATATTAAATATATTAAATATAAAGGAATATATTTTGTGGGTTGTTTGTACATGGTGTTCTCTGTCACATATTATAGAGAATGTAGTGTTCTTATTTTAATGTTTTGGGTCATTCATGGTATATTAAATGCCTTGATTTGTTAAATAGTACAAAACTATGACTACCATAGGGACTATAATATTTGGAAACCACATGTCATAATCAAGAATTCATTCTCTGCAAAGTCCCACGGATAATCCTTGGGGGAAGACCTTATAATTCCACAAATCCATTATAATAGTATAATGACAATGAACTATCATTGACATTTATAATCATTTTTTTATTTCAATATATATATAAAATCAAATATATTCCACAAAAATAGTTGACTCCAAACCTATGGAGATCATCCTATGGAATTAAATAGTTGTAAAATAAAATAATCGAAGACAATGATCCAGATAATTTAATATATATAACATCACCCATATAAATGATGGTGAAACCCACAAGAATTCATGATAATGAATCTAATAATAATCCATTGACTTACAAAATTCAAAAAAAAATAATCATCCCTCAAATGAATCAAATAATTTCATGACACAATGTCATTTCTCAGAGTAACTTTCTAGAATCTATGGATTTCTTGAAAATTATATAGCTATCATGTGCATAATAAATCCATTGAATAAAACAAAGTAATTTCATAAAAAATATGTAAAAATGGTAAACAATTTCTGATCAGTAAGTATATCCAATATGAAACTAAGCCCCATAATTTCTCCTTACTATTAGGATATCAACCCTATATAAATTCATATTATAACTGCGGATTACCAAAAAATGACTTATTATTTATCAATGAATTACCATTTACAAAAAATCACCAACTTCATCCAAATCTCATTGGATCACATTTGTTCCTTCAAAATTGTTTAATGTTTCCCACATTTCCATGGATTAGTTAAATAGGATTTCATTCCCATGTAATGAAGGAATGATCTTTATTAGTAGGTTACATTAACTCTATCACACCCACACCGACATTTACTAATTTTAATTATTTTTAATAGTAAAAATTCAAAATTTACATTTCATTGTTCCATCTAAAATACAAATTATCTTTGTTTGGGAAATTACAATTCACAACCATCTATTGAAACTATATATTCTTATTTAACATTTAAATTTAGATAAAATTTCTATACCTGAACCATTCAAGGTCAAAAATAAATTTACATCATCCACCCTTGAACTATAATTTTTTATGATTCAAGGCATGTTAAATGGGAAACTTAACTAAGTAGAATATTATTCAATACATTTAATTAAATTTATATCGTTTTATAAATTTTTTTATATTTTACAAACTTATTTAATGATATTCTATCATTCACTTATAATTTTTTTAGATAGTGGGTTATATATGATTGTCCACCAACATTATTTATAATGATTATTCTATTAAATATTTTAGGCTAAAACACAGATTCCTAGAAATATTATGGAATATTTATAACACAAAAGCTCCCAATAACCTATCTCAAATCCAAATAGAAAAATAGTTTTCATATATAATAAAATAATCTAACTCAGTCCAAATACCTATCATAATAAACTAAAATCATAATAAAAACAATTTAATTTTATTAGTAATTAGCATTAGATCAATTAATAGACAAGTAATTGTAGAAAATAATTTTTATTATATCATTACAAATGACAATTATGGTTAATATATATATAAATTGATGTCATAAATTTTATATAACAATCCCATACATTAAAATATAGACACATACACTATATATCAATTTTTACCATAATATAAATATTTAAAACCGAAAAACATTTTCATATCATTTAAAATATCCATAAATGTCAGCATGATTTCTATTTGGAACTTACTCATCCATAAAGCCTATGAAAAACATTTTAAAATATTTGATGACCACAAAATTATTATAATGTGATATAAAAGTAATAATTACATTATTATAGTAAAAAAATATGGAAATAATAATAATTTTATAGTAATTTTCCAAAACACAATATCTTAGAGCTGGAACTATACTTTACTACATTAAAATAGTTATAATTATTCACATCTCAATGGACCAAAAAGTTGTGCATTTTTTAAAAAACGGAACCATAAATGACAAAAAAAATCCTTGGAAATAGAAAGTTTATCATAGTACAAAAAAAATTAAATTTATCAGAATTAATGAAATATAATTCAATTAATTCATCCTATTAACTTGGGGAAAGAAAAAAAATGCGTGAGTTCATATTCTTAGTATGGATTATGTATAACAGATTCTATAATGAATTCATGAGCATAAACAATATTGAAAGGTAAATAACTATAAAAATCACTTAAATAAAATGAATGACATTGTAAATATAAGGAATAATCAGTAAGAATAAAAAATAACTGAGTACCCATTCTATTTAATCAATAAAATTATAGTGAAATGAATCCATAAGTTATTGAGAAATTGAAATTTTTTTGATAATAAAAACAGAATTTTGAATGATGAAAAATACATCTCTATTCGATGTCATAATTCCATGGGATAATATACATTTACCTTCAACATATATCCTTAATATTTTTGATTTAAAATGGGTAAAAACCCATTTGATTGTTTTCAATACCTTTCACAATACACTTACTTTGAAGATATATCCTCCAAATAGTTTAAAACAATGTGGTGACAAATGTGAAGGGTTTGTTTCCAACATATTTTGTCTTATTAGATTGTTGTTGTGTTGAGGGGTTACAATAACTAGTACCCAACCCATGTATATCATTTCCAATGTATTCATCATATATTGAATAATTAATTTATCTCTTAATATATTTTCCTTATAAAATATCAATGTTTAATAAAATGTACATATTTATGAATTTTTTCAAGTTAATCAAATAATATGAAAATAAACATAGTATATAGAAATGGTTTTAAATATATGATATAATCATATGAATCAGACAATAACATTTTTATTTATGAGGCTTTTAATTTCCAAGGATAAATTATTTCCTGAATGTGATATTTTTAAGATAAAATTAGAAATTATTTTTATATTTCATAATAACTCTTACCATTTGGTAATTTTAATATCAAATAACCCTACATTGAATAAATAAAATAAAAAAATAAGAAAATATTAATAAATATTTATTTATGACATTACATGTCATTGTGGTAATATATATGCAATATAAAATAAATTTGGATCATAATATTATAATACGCCTCTATGAAATGGAATTGAGATGAAATCCCATACCTCACACTTCTTTTTGTTTGAAAAAAATTTAATCTAATAAATAGTTTATTTAAACATTCGGTTATATTATAATGTAACAATATTTACATTTATAATATCAGATAAGAAAAGATTATAATATCCAATCACTCAATCATTAATAATCATTCATTAATTTCATTTTATTGGGTGTTAATTCCCTAGTTTCCTTATTCATGTTTTCCGTTAAGGAATCAATTATTTCCCATATTGTAGAGTTTAATCATCTATGGAATAATAATCATGAAAAAATTATTATTTTTACTTAAGTTTTACTATTAAATCCAATCAGAAATGATGATTATAAAAATTATGTATGTTTTGATAATAGAGATCATTGGCCATATATATTCATTAATAACTTTTCCATTTTCCTATAGACATTATCATTGAATGTATGTAATATATAAATTTTTAAGATTTCTCATAAAGTCTTATATTCACAAATATTTACTTCTATATATCATCAATTGTTAATTGGTATGATAAGAGATTCACATCTCTTCATAAATGCGGTAGTCCACACGTACACGGACAACTCTATCATTTTTATGAGAGTTTAAAATAAATAAGTAAAATGATATGTGTTATCTTCTAAAATGTTATATATTTTATGAATATGATAATTATTTCAACGATATCACATATAATAATTTTTATTATCATTATCACATTCCATGTGATGTTTCCGTGAATGAAGAACCATGTTGCTCGCATAGAGGTAGTTCTCAGTACACACGAGTAATGATAAAATATATCCTATAGAATAGTTGTATAATTGATATATATAAAATAATTACCCTAGTATAAAAATATTATAAATATAATATATATAAGGTTTATCCATTATCATACCCAAACATGAGATCTGGTAATGGAAAAATGAACAGCCCTAAATCACGACACGATAGTATGTCATACACACGAATAATGACTTCATAAAAAAATTAATTAAGGTGTGTTATTTTTTATTCATACCCTAAAAATTTATAAATCATAGTATATATATGATAATATAGTTATTTTATAAACATGGTTATAAAAAACAGATCTATGTTGATAAGGAAAGAAAATAATGACGATTTTGGAATAACATTAACTTTTCATTGATTATATACCATTAGATTGCACTAAGTCCTTATTATGGTGAATTTTATCAAACAATAAAGATTATAGGATGTTATGAGGGATGTTGGGAGTTATTTGTGAAGAAATTTAATGTGATTAATGGATTTATAGTATTGGATAACTGAGAAAACTGAGTTCCCTTTTGTTGTTAAATAGGGGTGTCTTGTTTGTCAAAACCCAAAAGTATTCACCATTTGGAGGACATTATTACATCTTGGGGCACCAATATTGATAATGAATTTAGTGTAGAGATGTTATGTTGGTTAAAAACCTCTAATATTTAATAAAAAATAGGGTTGAAAAAATTCCATTAACATCTATTTGTACATATTTTTTACCATTTTAGTTTTTCACTAAGTTAACTAGTATTCAGACCATGGTAACATATCCATTCAGACTAAATTAATGTGAGAATTATTAAATTATATATACTTGAAAATTGTAAAAAATAATACCGAATATTAAATTTAATATACTATTTATATCAAAAAATTAATTTCCCATCAACTCATCTAACATTCCAAGACCTTGCATTAACCTAAACTACACAATGTAGTCTATACTATTTGGTGTTCAATAAATTAAATATATAATAATAATTGCCACATTAATGAGACATAGTTTATATTTATGATCATTTAAAAATTTTATTTTCAAATATAATATTTTTAGTAATTTTAAATCGTATAAAAATTAAATTTGTCATCAAATAAAATAATAGTCATTTTTTACATTTTTTAATTAAATTAAATTTGAAAATTTGAATACAATCATTTAATAATAATATATTTTAATAAAACAAGTGTATCATGATAAATTAATATATAAAAATAAATGGAATAAAATAAATCACTAAATTTACTTCACTTCTACTATATGTATAACATAGTGAACTATATTTAATTAATGGGGGAAAGATTCATTTTTGTCATTTTCATTTCACAACTAATTATATTAGTCGTATTCAATCGTAAGTTGCATGAGATTTCAATATTTAATAGACATTGATATCTTTGATCTATATAAAGACATTAAATAAATTTTAGAGAATATTTATGTTCATTTTCACTCATATCATTCTACTTGAACCCCACAGTGAATCCATTTATACCATAATATTGAAAATTAATTTTTAATGATTTCATTACTCATTTTGGATTATAATTAACATTACCATATATGTTTTCAAAAATTATTATGGACAATAATATGGAATTAATTTTTAAAAATTAAATTAATTGATGTATCATAATGTAATTTGAAATTAAACCCATAGACCTGACTAGACAAAAAATCATTTAATGTTAAAATGACCAAATGATTATGACGTTTTTATATTT
Organism: Viscum album; assembly: GCA_963277665.1. Lineage (NCBI taxonomy): Eukaryota > Viridiplantae > Streptophyta > Magnoliopsida > Santalales > Viscaceae > Viscum > Viscum album. The sequence goes on from OY728141.1 coordinate 523,937,112, forward strand.
AAATATAATATGAAATTGATTCTAATGACTTAAATAAAATTAATTAATTTAACAATTACCTAATTAAGTTTATAAATAAGTTTAAAATATAATTTAACATTGTAAATTACTTAATAGAAAATGTGGTTTTCATTTAAAACAATTATTTTTCATTATTCTTTATAAAATGAAACATTTCAAAAAAATCACAAAACTTAACCCTTTTATAATTACGAGATTTATATTTAAAAAGAAAATAATTTTCATTTATATTTTGTAATTGTGTTAAAATATAAAATATTATTATGTTTTAAAAAGGTGACATTAGAGTCTTTTTAATCATTATGAAACTTGAATCATTAGTTATCAAAAATAGTAAATATACTATTAAATAAATAAATTTTAATTTCTTTGAGTGATACATTTTCCAAAAATTAAATTTTTTCTATAATAATAATTTATACATGATCTTGATAATAATGGATATGATTTTAATATTTAATTTTATTAAAAAAAACAATATAGAAGAGTTAATAAAATATTATATTTATAAGAATGAAAGGGAAGTAAAAAACGTCATATAGGATAGTAACATAAATATAATTCCATGTCGGAGAACATAGGTGAGATAACATAATATAAAAATAGATGAGAAAACTAACAACCAAAATTTTATGTAGACTGACAGAGAACTGCGATAAAAAAAGTGATTTATATAAGGTTAAAAACCTCAAATTCATAAACAAATGAGTTAGGAATATGATAATTAATATGATAAAAATAATGATAATTTGAAATATTGTTTTCCAAGGAAATTTTCCTAGATTTGAGGTATTTTTTCACTCTATATTTATATAAGGTAATTCAATCCATTGGATATGCATCAATCATTTAATAATTCAATCCTTACTCTATGAAATGAATATACATAAATGGTTTTTTATTCATGATGCTCAAAAATTCAATTCAAATTGATTAAAATACCCATTATAGTGTGAAATTTCATTATGAATTTCTCAAAAAAAATATATAAAAATTAAGGTTATCATATGTTTATCAATAAGAATAAATTACTATAAGTTGAAGTAATATGTTATTTTCTAAAAAAACATAGAGAGTGATAATTAAACCATTTCAGGAATGTTAATTCCTGTGATCCTTCCCAAAATTTCATTATCCCAAACATTAGAATAAAGGTTCATGAATGTCCAAAAAATGAACTTACCATTAATCCAAACAATATAATACTTCACTTATTAACCATATAACAAACATTTGAATACCTTCATCATGCCTTATATTATAATAATGTAATAATATTAATTACTATAAGTTATTATTGATACCATTCATCCATACTTATTCCATAAATGATAGCAATAATATTGGACATATTCCACAAATACAAACATGTTGTCAACAATATTAATTTTAGAATAAACCAATATTTTAACAAATAATTAATAAGTTCCATGGTAGTAAATACTATCAATTTAATTTTATCAATATCAAACATATCATTATTCCAACATCATTATATCAACACTGGGCTCTTATTAAATGTTATCATTCCGTAAATATATTTTTATTCCAAGAATATCAACTTTCCACCGAATCATTTTTAGGTCATTGGAATCATTCAAAACATGATTTAATATAATTTATGAGATATTACTATAGTATAATCTATATAAATTTTATAAATCTTATATCAAAAATACCTTGAACAAAAAAAATTATAAAATATTTATTGGATCCAAATACATGACCATATTTACCATTCCACTTATTTTCTATCAATTACATTTGATAAACCTTGATCCCATAAATTATTCTAAGGTATATTATCTGGACTTTAAGGGTATTAATTTTCATAGAGACCTACATAAATATAGTTTAAATGATGTATATAAATTTTTAATTTCATCTTTTTTCCATTCTTTTTCAATATAATCTTTTTCTATGCACATTTAATAAAATCCCAATACCTTGAAGAATTTCCTACAGTTATACTTTAAATAGTTATCACATATGTTAAAATACCATTTTCCATTTCCCTAATTATCCTTTTTTTATTTTCTCTCTTCTTATCATTATTTCATTTCAATCTATTAGTTCAGGATAATTATTTATCTATTATTATATCACATTAAAATTATCATATATGATGAAATTTATCGAGAGATGAGTTCCATAATTTGATATGTCTAAAGGCCTTCAATTAAAATTTCAATCAAAATTTTAGTATTATATATGTAATCATAAGAAAATAATGTTATCCTTTTAAAACAACATCATAATCTGCAAAAAAAATCATTTTCATTTTTCATTTAGATGACTAATTTTCCCATTACCTTTTTTTTCTAGTGATGGAAAAAAATTTAATGAATTATCTCCTGAATTGACTTCCATTCCATTAGTTATATATTATCTTCCTTCATAATATTTTGGATCAATGACCACTATTTACCTACATCCCCTTTGATACAACCCACTGATATGGTATCCTTTAACTTATCACTATATCTAGATTCATAAATAACATATTCAGAGACTTATTTTATTTACCATCATCCATTGGGTAATTTTTACCTCTAAATGAGTGGGGGAACTATCACATAAATCAATGCAATATATTAAAGTATAATTATGGAACATGTTTCTCTATCTCGGAATTGTTATTTTTTCCTAACCAGATAGAGATTCTATAATATATCCGTAACATTCTTTGTTTCAGCATTAGAAATATGAGATTCCATATTGACGAAATATCTAAATTGTCCATGAGTATTGAATCCATGTATTATTCAAGGTAACATTTCTTAACAATGACACATACAAAATCATAACATAATATTATGAATTTTAAAAACTTATTTATAATTCTAATTATGATGAAAAAAAATTATAAATCCAAATTTATTCATAGTTAATTTTAGAATCCTAAATTGTGTTTCCTTGGAGGTAACATTATTTAAAATTCATTAAAAATTGTTTCTGAAAAAAATAATTTATTCTAATAATATCCCCAAAATGGGTTATAATTGATGCACATTAAGTATCATTTTAAGCAACAAGATAACGCTCAATTAAATCCATATCTTTATTTTTTTGAGTTATTAACCCTATGTACCACTATTCAAGAACCATTTATACTTTTAGTAACTATAAAAAGACATATATTATATGAATACCCACATAATAAAACCCTCAATAGAACATTAGTACGTTCATCTATGATTATCCTCAATGTCTATCATACGGTTTTTTGCCTAGTCTATGTTTTCTTAAATCTAGTTCCCAATGTTCCTACAACACATCCTTTGATACCAACATTAGATACCATGAAACTATATACCTAGATCCAATTAATATATATATTACAATTGTAATATGATAAAATGAATCACATACTGAAGGACTTAATAGTTTATCATTATTGGTAAATGGGATATTATATGTATATATTATTACAATTGTATAATATAATTAGAACATAATTTTTCTCATGAAAAAATATATTCCATATAATGTGTCAATACATATTAGTAATTGTAAAAATCATGGAATATTGGTAAATGTAAATAAAATAAGTGTGAGGTAAAATATTCGATAACTATTATGTACAAGAGAAGTTATCCTGAATAAATAATCATAATCAATATGGATGGGTAACTAACTAAAAATATATTCCATTTATATAATGTTATTTATATAGTAAGATAATGTAGAATCAATATATAAAGGTAAATTAATGAAAACAAATTTCATTTAATTAACATGTGGATAATAAAATTATTCCATATATTATAATAGAGAAAAATATCATGGATGTAAATAACTAAAATCTGGATGAAGGAAGTTCTTAATATTTAGACATCATGATCCCAAAGAAGATGATACATTTACAATCATGATATATCCTCAATAATGTTTAAAACATACTTGGTAAAAAACATTACTAGAATTTAAGGTTATACCAACAGTTCTAAACCATTCGTATAGGCTGGTAAAACCATTGATATAGCCTATACCATCGGTTTTAGAAACCGTTGGGAAGTAAGACAAGATGAAAGGCTAATACCAATGGTTTGATCTAAACTGTTGGTATAGGCCATGGTATGGATTGATTTACCAATGGATGTAGTCTAACTGTTGGTATATTTTTAACCCAACGGTTGGGAAGACCATGAATTTCTTCTAAACCAACTGTTTTAAACTGTTGGTATAGCATTTTTACCAACGGTTTCAATGAACTGTTGGTATATATTGAAGTCTAAACACTATACCAACAATTTAAAACAATTGTGATAGTTTTTTACCAACATATTATTGAAACAATGGGTAATATTTTCTCTCAAAGTATATGAACGGTTTAAAACTATTGGTATTGTGTATTTCCAGAACAATTGCAGAGCAGCCCCTCCAGTTTCCCCTCTAGTATACACCTGCATAAATAATAGCTCCAAAAACACATTAAAACAAACTTAAAATTGCATAAAAACACCTATAATAGCACAAAGAAGCACATAAAACCATCAAAATCTTCAAACCATGTCATGTACTACAATTACCTATTTCAATCATCATATGAAAACAATGTTCCTGTTGAGTTGAATAACAGTTTCAATAACTCAAACATTATTTACACCCATTTCAATCTCCATATGAGATTCACTCTTCCAGTAGTTATTCACCTCACCCATACACAACCCCCCCCCCCCAAACAAGAATATCCCCTCCACCTACCCATCAAATTCTAATAGACATAATAGTCTTTAAAATACATATCAGATATGAATAAGAGTTTGAAATTGGCTCAAATCCTAATTTTTTTCTGGATCCTAGATTTGGTTATGTAATGTTTTGTGTTGCATTTTGCATTGAACTTGTGTTTTTATAATATATGGTGAAAAGGTACATTCTTAAGAGTCTCATCACCTATGACCCCATGAGTGAAGCTACCCAACTCATGAAGAATATTTTTAGACTATTATTGATGATTGTAAATTTCAGAGACACCACCTCTTTAATTAGAGACATGTTATATATACAAAGTAAATGACATAGTAATATAATTTATTCTAATGTGAACAAAATAGTTTTCAGATGTGTTAGATAAATTACATATAGATGTTCAAATTCGATGGAATATGTTCTTTGTAAAGGTAATGTTAGTTTTGATGCAATAAGAAGGAAGTAGAAGGAGGTAGGGGTATTAATGTCAGATATTGGGTTAATGGTAATCAATTTGTTGGTAGACTCTATAGTGGTCATAACATAATATACTTGGGTATTGGTTTTTATACTCATAGTGATCATGTACAAATTGGATGAATAAGTTGATGTCGAACATGTGTCTGATCCATAGTGTGTCGTGATGCATATGAGGTTGACAAAAAACAGTCCCCTTCCAGGATGGGATATAATCATACATGGGGTACTACTGGTTAATTTAAAGTAGACACTTCTTTATTCCATGATAAAAATAATTGACGAGACACTATCATGCTGAATATTGTGAATTAAAGTGACGACACATAATATCCACAAAAAAATTGGATCTAACTAAATCACGCCCCAAATAAACTATTTAACCGAACCATCCTACCATAGGACTTTGACAAGTGGCTGCATATTCCCTCGCTACACTTCCATGATTTTGTGAAATAAAACACATCGATTTTTAAAAAATTTAGGTTTTTGAGGATCATTATAAGATCTTTTGACAAAGAATGAACACCCAAATATGATCTATCCTCAAACAAAATTACCATTTATAGAAAATAAAAAATGTCTGAAAATGGATTTTTCCAGGGTTTGGTTTTCTTATTCCTAAATCTAAGGAGAAAGTTTGATGATTAATGCTATGAAACTAAATTTAAAAATGGGGTATGGAAACTGAACCATGGTTCCATGGTCGTTACAAAAGGAGTAAAGTACGGAACTCTTTAAATGATTTAAAATTCAGGAAGAACTGAAATGATCTAAAGTTCAACTTCTGATGGTCTAGAAGAATGGAACTGTAAGTATATTGACCTTGGTGAGAATAATATTAATGTTCTTAAGTCTATGAACACTAAATGGTACGTGTATGGTGAGATCTACTGATCAGAGTAGGATTCCACCACATCATTCCTCAGATTGAGGTGAGGTTGACTCATACATTTAAAAATTACCAATTTATCATTCTTCTAATGTATCAACACAATCCAAATACATTTGGTTAGTTTTTTGTATGTCAGTTTCTATTTTCTCTTAAACTGCTGTTCATTTTAAAAAAATTGAGACACATAGAGTGATACAGGACACACCATGCCTCAGATGGAGGCGGGGTTGACTCATACACGTAAAAAATGACACAAGTATCATTTTCATAATGTATCAACACAATCTTAAATATTTTATACTGTTTTCAGTATTCAAGATTTTTTTTTCACTTAAAATCATGTCCATTGCAGATAAAAGAGAGATACTTTGAGTTGTATGGGTCACATCATGCCTCCGATTGAGGTGGGGTTGACATTTACACATCATAAATGACCCATGTATTGTTGTGATAAAGTATCAACACAATTCAAATGTTTTTGGTCAGTTTCCCTTATGCCAGTTCTTGTTTTCACTTAAAATGGTGCCGATTTAATAAAAAAGTGAGACACTTTGACTGATACTGGTCACACCATGCCTCGAATTGAGGTAGGGTTGACTCGTACCAATCAAAAATGATCCATGGATCGTTTCTCTAAATAATTACCACAATCCGAATGCATTTGGACGGTTTTATCTGTGCCAATTTTTGTTTTCACGTAAAATTATGTCAATTACAAATAAAAGTGAGACACAATGAGTGGAACCAACCACACCATGCATCGGATTGAGGCGGGGTTGACTCGTACACATCAAAAATGACCCATGGATCATTGTCTTAAATCATCAACACAATCCAAATGATTTTGATCGGATTTCTGTATGCCAGTTGTTGTTTTCACTTAAAATGGTGTTCATTTCAAACAAAAGTGAGAAACTATGAGTGATACCGGTCACACCATTCCTCTAGTTGAGGCGGGGTTGAGCTGTACATGTCACAAATGATCCATGGATTGTTGTTCTAAAGTATCACCATAATCCAAATGTGTTTGGTCAGTTTCCATCGGCTAATTTTTTCACATAAAATAAATTCTATTTCAAATATAAATGAGACACTTTGAGTTGCACCGACCACACCGTGCATCAGATTGAGGATGGTTTCACTCGTACACATCAAAAATGACCCATGGATAGTTTTCCTAAATAATAAACACAATCCAAATGTGGTTGATCTGCTTTACATATGCCAATTGTTTTTACAAAAAATGGTGTCCATTTCAAATAAATGGGAGGAACTTTGAGTGATATCGTTCACACCGTGCCTCTGATTGAGGCGGGGATGACTAGTACACATAAAAAATGACCCATGGATTTTTTTGATAAAGTATCAACACATTCTGAATGTGGTTTGTTGGTTTTTCGTATGCCAGTTGTTGTTTTCACTTAAAATTTTGTCCATTTCAAATGAAAATGAGACACGTTGAGTGATACCGGTCACACCATGCCACGAATTGATGCGGGGATGACACTTACCTATCATAAATTATACATGGATAGTTGTGCTAATGTATCCACACATTACAAATGCGTTTGGTCTGTTTTCCATATGCCAATTGTTGTTTGAACTTGAAATCGTGTCAATTTCAAATAAATTTTAGATAGTTTTAGTGGCACCGACCACACTGTGCATCGGTTTGCGGTAGGGGTGACTCATACACATCAAAAATGTCTCAAGGATCGTTTTCCTAAATTATCAACACAATCCAAATGCATTTGACCGGCTTTCCGTATGCTAGTTGTTTTCACATTAAATGTTGTCCATTTAAAATAAAAGAGAGACACTTTGAGTGATACCAGTCACACGGTGCCTCAAATTTTGGCGGGGTTGACTATTACACATCACAAATGAAACATGGATAGATTTGATAATGTATCAACACATTCTGAATGTGGTTGGTTGGTTTTCTGTATGCCAGTTATTTTTTTCACTTAAAATGATGTCCATGTCAAACAAATGTGAGACACATTGAGTGATACCGGACACACCATGCCTCGAATTGAGGCAGGGTTGAATCATACCTGTCACAAATTATCCATGGATCATTGTGAAAATGTATCCAGACAATCTGAATGTGTTTGGTTGGTTTTCTATTTTCGAATTTTTGTTTTCACTTAAAATCATATCCATTTCAAATATAAGTGAGACACTTTCAGTAGCACCAACCACACCATGCATTAGATTAATGTGTGGTTGACTCGTACACATCAAAAATGACACATGGATCATTTCCCTAAATTATTAACACAATCCAAATGTGTTTTATTTATTTTTAATATGCCAGGGTTTTTCACATAAAATGATGTCCATATCAAATTATAGAGAGACACTTTGAGTGATACAGGTCGCACTGTGCCTCAAATTGAGGCATGGTTGACTAAAACACGTCATAAATGACCCATGGATCATTGTGATAATGTATCAACACATTCTAAAAGTGGTTGTTCGGTTTCTGTATTCCAGTTTTTGTTTTCACTTAAAATGTAGTCCATTTCAAACAATAGTGAGACACTTTGAGTGATACCAGTCACACCATGCCTCGAATTGAAGCAAGGATGAGTTGTACTATCACAAATGATATATGGATCTTTTTTTATAAAGTATCAACATAATTCGAATGAGTTTGGTTAGTTTTATATATTTTAATTGTTGTTTTCACATAAAATAATTTCAATTTTAAATAAAATTGAGACACTTAGAGTGGTACCGGCCACACCCTACATCATATTGATGTGGGGTTGACTCTTACACATCGAAAATGACCCACGGATTGTTTTCCTAAATTATCAACACAATTAAAATGTGTTTGATCGGTTTTCCATATGCTAGATGTTTTAAATTAAAATTTTGTTCATTTCAAATAATAGAGATACACTATAAGTGATACCGGTCACATAGTGGCTCAGATTGAGGCAGGGATGACTAGTAAACATCACAAATGACACATGGATAATTGTTACAATGTATCAACACATTCTGAATGCAGTTGGTCAGTGTTCCGTATGCTAGTTTTTTCACTAAAAATGTGGTCCATTTCAAAAAAAAAGTGAGACACTTTGAGTGATATCGGTCACATAATTCCTTGTATTGTGGAGGGGTTGACTCATACCTATCACAAGTGATCCAGGGATCGTTTTTCTAAAGTATCAACACAATCTGAATGGGTTTGGTTGGTTTTCTTTATGCCAATTGTTGTTTTGACATTAAATCATGTCCATTTCAAATAAAAGTGAGACACTTTGTGTGGTACCGGATACACTATGCATCAGATTGAGGCGGGGTTGACTCGCACGCATCGAAAATGTCTCAAATATCATTTTCCTAAACTATCAACACAATCCAAATGTGTTTGATCGGTTTTCCATATGTCAGTTTATTCCACTTAAAATGTTGTCAATTTTAAATAAAATGCGAAACTTTAAGTGATACCGGCCACACCATGCAGCGGATTAAGGCAGCGTTGTCTCGTACAGATCAAAAATGTTGTCCTGGGTACCCGGATTCCCGTGGGATGTGGAATAGTTTCACCGAACTGTCTTCCAACCATGAACCACATATTTTTGGGTAAAAATACTTTAATTTATCTAAAAACACTGAAGTACATACATGGGAAAAATAAAATACCAAAAAAAAACATAAAAATTACCTCATAATTAAAAATAACTTAAATATGATTTTTTTCTTCAATCAAATGAAAATATTATTCCTCTAATAAAAATGATAAAAACAATGAAATATTTTTGGCAACTCCGATGTTGTTCATGACCTTCAAGGATGAAGAAAATAAAATTTTTCTATGTAATAAGACTCTTTTGAGTGTTCAAAAATAAAATATGGGGGTTTAGAAATGAAAATTAATGTTTTAAAACTAGTATTTTTATGGAGGGTAGGGAAATTTTTAATTAAATAGCTCAAACTCATATAGAAGATAATGATTTCCGAATATCCAATAACCAACACATAATTGTAAATGAATAGATGCCTCAATGTGGTGTTAAATGAGGATAATTGAATTTGAAATCCAACAATGGAGGTATCAGGAAATCACCATCATGGATTAAGAATTCTTAAGGAAAGATATTAATGATAATTATATGAATAACGATTTATACATTTACATTGGTCTTATTGATGGATAATGATATTCTTTTCATGTGTCGGGTTTGGTTGACCTCAAAACACTGAGTGGGGTTCCACTCTAATGTTTTGAAAATATATTATCCAATGCTATGAAGCTTCCACCTGTAAACATGAAATCTTTATATTAGTGCATACTAGAATTTCATGACATTTAAGGGATATATATTTTTTGAAGAGCCTATGCATTATAGGGATGTTCATGAATGATGGTTTTTTGTCCATATGTGTATGGAATTCAGTGTGGAGGATGGGTTATTCCATTTAACCAATGTTATATTGTATGTTTAGGATGAGTTCTTGAATTTTACCAGTGTTTTAGTTTATGTTTTGTTGAGGTGAGTTAGAAACTAGGCTAGGCATGACATTAGAATATGGCTTCCACCATTTAACGATGTAGTCTTGGATTTCCAGGATGAAAGTGTTTTGGGTGAGCTAATTACTACCCACTCTATAGTATCGCCAACACATCATATGGTCATACCCATGAAACAAATTCATTTTTAAATTGGGCGTTTTTAGCACCCCATTTGTCTAAACATACTTTTCACTAAAAGGGATTGGCCATGTATATTTACATGGCTATCCAAGTCATGTACTCTATGTACATTCCCAGAACACTAGATTATCTTAAACACCATGTGAACCCTTATACTAACAATTTGAACCCTTATACAAACCATGTTAACCCTTATACCATACTTTCATTATTACAACGATTAAAAACAACTTTTTAAAAAACATAATTTTTCAATGATAGTCAAATTGAACATAAATCAAATATACTATTGGATATATCAAGTAAAATGAAGGAATATTATCTTACATCCTAAACGACCACCCACAAACATGATTAATGTGCAAAGAGATCTCCTTTCTGTCAGATCAAAAGAGAAATCAAATAGTTCCAGAACAACAAAACCAAGGAAAGAAATATTTGCAGAAAAAAAACCAATATATCACTTATAGATTTGAAGTATAGAAGAAAAAATTTCCTTGATTGAAGATGGATCGATCAGTGGAGGAAGTTTGACAGGATTGGGAAGAGGGATATTCGATTTAGGGCACAAATCGAGCGGAGGGGGACCCACAATTGAGTTGAGGTGGAACTGGATGCCCGATCTGATTTAGGGGATAACATTCACAACAGTTTTTAAAACTCATCGGGAATATTGAAAAATGTGGGGCCTATACCAACGGTTCACACAAACCATTGGTAAAAAGACAACATATACCCATAGTTATTGATAACCGTTGGTAAAATTGCCTATCCTAAGGCCTATAACTATGGTTTGTAAAACCATTAGAAAAAATCATTAAAAAATCTTCCATAACAATTGTTTTAAAAAAATGTTGGTATACATAGACTTTCCCAACTTTTTATCAAATCATTGGGATAAAATCATCGGTTAAAGTGTAATTTCTAGTATTGAGAGTATGATTTATTCCAAGACTTTTCACACGACACTTATTTTCAAGATCTATTGCTCAAATAGTTTAAAACTACTTGGATACAAACATAAAGGGTTTTATTTTAACTGATTTTGTCTAATAAAATTATCTATGCAATAAGGGTCTTATATTAACTTCACCCCAAACTATTAATTTCATTTCCAAATAAAAAATTAAATATATAGTAATTTATTTTATTCATAAACATTATACTTTATAATATATATCTATTGAGTACGGATGTATATTTTTTAATATTTCCCTAGTAAATAAAATATCATTCAATGTAAACAATGAATGTAAAATGGTTTAATGTTTAGTAACTAGTAATTTAAATCAAAACATAATATATATAATTATAATAAATTTAATTTCCAATGAAAAATGATCATTGGATCAATTTTCCAGGACATATTTTATAATCACAAATGTTTGTGAGATTGTACAATAAAACATACCATTTAATAATTTCCATGTAAAATACCCATGGAATAAATAATTTAAAATGAAATATAAAATAAAACAAATAATGTATTATTCATTATATTACATATTAAATAGATTTTATATACAACATACATAAAAATTAGTTTCATAACATTACAAAGTTCCTCAATGAAATTAAACTGAGACGAACTCCTTTACCTCACACTTTCTTTTTGATGAATGTGGTTTAACCACATGTATAGTGGTTTGAAACACTTACCAGAAATAAATACCATATATATATTTATAATATAATATATTATTCATCTATAACACCCTTTAAACTTTTAATGAAAAGTAATTTTAAATTTTTGTTGTTTTGAGTGTTAATTACCTTATTTTCTTATATATGTTTTGTTATTACAGATTCTGTTCATTCAAATATAATATGGATTCATCATATCTATAATAATAATTATTAAATAATTTTATTATTATTATATTAATTTTAAATTTAAAAACAATCATGAATGATTGTTATGAAAAGAATCTATGTTACAATCATGAAGATGGTAGGTCGCACATTCGCACGAGTAATGTTTCTCATTTCCAATAATCATTAAAGAAATAAGGAAAATAGTATATAATATTTATTGAATGATCATAATATAATATATACCTTATTATATACTAATATATGTCAGACATGTGGTTTGGTGATGAAAATATTGTATCGTCTCTTTGTGAAGGCAGAAGTCTTGATATACAAGAACAAGTTAACACCTATATGTGAGTAAAAAATGAATGAAAGGAAATCATATGTCATATAATTAAATAATGAAAATACTTCATTAATGTAATAATTATTTCATTTATATCACATTTAATAATTAATTTTATATTTATCAACATCTATATAAACTTTTAGTGAATAATGAAACACATTTCTTCGTGGGGCGATGTTTCACCGTACACACAATTAACGTTATCATATACCCTAAGGAATGATAATTGAAAATATTTTTACGATATTTTTACTAAAATGGTATAATTATATTATAAATATCATATTTATATTTTCTATCCATCATCATACCCATCCCTAAAAACTAGAAATGGAAAAAGGAACGTCAAAAATTCATATTGTTGTAATCCACTTTATACACTAACAGTAATTTCATATTTCATATATAATATATGTGTGTCTATTTTTAGTTTTTAACCTTAAAATTATAATATATATTTTTATAAATAATATAATATGGTTTCTATATCATGTTCTTTTTAAAATAATTGATGTAGGTGGATAATCAATTAAAATAATGGTGCTTATTGAAGAACATTTTATCTTTTTCAGGAATCATCATTTTGATAGCAATAAACCCATAATTTGGCGGATTTCATTGCAAAATTATGATTTTAGGAAGATTCGGTATTTAATTTGAACCTATATGGTCTGTGATACAATGATTCAAATAGATTGATATATATTGAGGAGTAAGAGGAGTGAGTTCCATTTTATAGTGGGTTCGCCGATCATGTAATCTATATCTATATCACAATTAATATAAGATGTATAAAGAATTAATTACATAAATAATAATGTTCTTGAACCATATAAACAATAAAATATTTAATGCGTCCACTTTTATATTATAAAATCCTTCAAAAACTGATTTGAACCCATCTGAAAACACATTTAGTTATCAAAATTGAATTTGCATAAAAAACATTTTAAAAATAATGTTTCTATAAAAAACAAATGATGTATTCTTATTTGAGGAAAAAAGGAAAAATTTAATGTAATACAAAAAAAAATTAGTGTTGTTTAATGGATTCACATATTATATACATTAAAATTGAATATTCAATTTTCCATTTGTAAATATATTCAAAACAACATATATATAATAAGTGAAATAATTCCTTTTAAAAACCTCTAAAAGAGTGTAAAAAGTGTAATCAATGTTACATTATAATGTATATAACTCAATAAAAATACATACATAATAAAATTTTATGAATATGTATGGAGTGGAAAATTATTTCGAAAATATATGATTAAATAATTTAAAATATGTTTTGAAGGAAAATTTTCCCTTTCCAATAGTATAACTCATCACATACATTATTTATTTTCAATATTAATAATGCTATGTAAATTATTTATCTTAAGAATTATGTATTCAATTTTTATAGTATATTTCATGTTATTTCGTAGCAGGTCACTATATATAAATTAATCAATTAGGTTTACATAATTCATTTTGATTATATTCGACTCATCTTCCCAAAATGAATTTTGTTCGTTAAAAATTGTCAAATACATCATTATTATATAATTTACGTAATATTAATCAATATTTAATTATAATTTTTATTCAAAATTTTTATTGATAAAACCAACCATGTATGTTAGTTATTAAAATCTATTTGCATTAAAATCATCAAAACAACGGGCAGTCCGCATGCATGGGTAAGGAATTAGTTTTTTTTTGGAAAAAATGATTGAATGAAGGGAAATATTTTATAATTTCTAGAATGATTATAATATAATAAATTTCATATTATATATTCAAATATTCAAATATATGAAATCCATTTAGGGGTGTTGAAATATAAAATACATTAGTACACACGACTTAGGTATACATGTATATATAAATGATGTATTCATTTTTTCATTGTATGGTAAAATGATGAATAATATCAAATGAAAATTATTGAATGAAATTTATATCCAATATATCAAATTATTTAATTTGGATCCATTATTATGAAAATCATTAAAAATTATTGATAAAGAATGATATAAAAATTATTATGATGTGGTCGTTCACCTAGAGTCTTGAGGAATGTTTTTATTTATTATGAAATGGATCAAGATATGAAAATAGTTATACATATAATAAAGGAGATTACATTATTTTGAAGATACATATATTATTTTTTCACCATGGTGAAGAATATTTTAAAGAGGTATATGTATAAATAAATCAAAAATGATCCGTTAAAAATAATACTTGGATTAAACTTTTGGACTTATTATATTGGTATTTTGATAGAACAAATCCACTATGAAATGGATATTGATACAAGGAATACATACGGCATAAAATTAGTTGAACTAAATATCTTATAATGTTTGGATAAATGTGGAGAGGGGAGTGATTTTATAAGTTGGTTACATGACACACTTGGAATGTTTCAAACGATTTAAATATAATTAATTCATTTTTAGAAAAATTTCCCCATAAATAATTAAATATTTTGAAAAAGGTTATAATGGGATAAATTAACATATCCAATAATAATTATTTTTTTTTTATTTCGAAAAAAAAAATTTTATACAAGGGTCACCAAATTTACCATTATACCACAGTGACACATTTATTATGGAAGTTTCTATTCATTCTAACTTAAAATGAAATTTTAATTATTAATAAATTTTGAAAAGATATTGAAAAATATTAAATCTATTTTTAATAATTATATGTCAATAAATGATTGAATATTATTTAATATATAAAAAAAGGAAAAAAGAGATTTTTCGAAAAACTCATTTTATGTATAAATATTAATTTATTAAAATATCATGTATAATGTGGATGAAAAATGTATAAATTGAATTAATTTTGTTAAAAAATAATAAGATGAAATTTTAAAACCAATCAAAATCAAAATAATAATTTCATAATACTAGAATTGAAAATAAATTATTTTTTATAAATTGATATTTTCCAATTTTCACATGAAAATAAAATAGTTTTAACAAAATATAAAATAAACACCATAAGATAATTTATACTATCTAAATTGATAAATAAAATTAATTTTATAAAATTTAATTTTATTTTATAAAAAAATTTCATTTTAAATGAAAATCCCTAAAATACATTACACAAAAAATATTAATAATAAAACAATTGTTTTTTAATGAGTATTATTTATTATTCATTTCATGAATATAAATCAAAAAAATCTTGTTGATGAATATTATTAATTAATGAAATTGATTTAGTGTTAACATTACATGGTTTGTTACATTATTCCCCCTTTTGAAAGTTGTGTCCCTATAATTTTATTCATTACGTAAATAATTGGGGATATTTTACCTTCATAATATGTTTGTATTCTCATGCATCTTCTTCCTCCATATAAATTTTATATAAAAACATTTTTTGATGAATTGAATTAATTTATATGAAGAACACACTATGAATAAAAAACTAAACAATTTATTTATTATAACAAATATTTTATTCCAATTGTTCCACTTCATGGCGAAAAATAAGATATGAACTAGACACATATTTATTTATTAATGAAGAATGAAACATATCATGTACATGGGATGATCTTGAAATAAATTACACTTGATCTGTATCTATTGTAAAGTTATAATAAATAACATATTGATTAATGTAACATTGATTTAAATTTTAAATTTTACCAATATGTATAGAACATTTACATGGAGATTCTATCATGATCAATCTCGGGTGACCAAGAAACCTAATAGAAAATCTAGACTAAACATTGCCCTACAGGTATTCCCAATCCCCAACAGAATGTGACTAGAACATGTAATCATAGAATATAATATTCGAAATGAAATTAAAATAATAAAATATAATCAAGATAAAATAATTAGTGTGCATCCAAAAGAAAATATATTGGGTGTTGTGTACCAGAAGTCAAACATGTATTGAAAACCCAAATTACTATAGAAAAGTCACATAAAAAAGGATAAGTTATCATGTCCCTTCATATGGATCTCACCAAACATATGGATCAAAAACTACTACAACATTCAAGTGGATCTTTACCCTTGCTCGAACCATGAATAACATAATTCAAAAACATCTGAATTCCAATGTAGGGTGTGAGCTAAAAGCCTCACAGGTTCTCACCAAGGATTCATTTACAAGATTACAACATTTAATTAACCAAATAAAATTTTCAATTTTAAGTAAATATATTTATAAATTTCAAAACAAATTTTAAAAAATAATTCATTACATTTTATATGATTGAAGTACATTAAAAATTATTCTTCCCAATTTTTTTTATAAACCAATTTATATAAATTCATGAGGAATTGTAATAAATTTCCCACAATTTTTTATATTCTATTAGAATAAAAAAATTAGATTAAAATATTCACATTCCGAAAAGCATTATAATTACAGGTTAAGTGAATCCAGAAAATTGAAATTTGACATCGAATTATGTGTACTTATGTTACCCAAAAAACAAAAAAAATGAGTACTCATCAATATTCCCTAGGTGTGTTACTACTAGATCTCCACGCAATATAGTGTTTCATTTTCACCGTCCCATCATTGTGCTAAAATAGTTTTGTATTGAAAATTATAAAAATAATAAAACATTTCAGTTAATGTATGATTAAATTATTTTGTGTTTATAATTATTATAATGGTAAATGTTACTTTTTTTGATAATTTCATTTAATTTGGAGGTTATTTGGAGTTCCAATGACAAAATTCATGAAACATTGGACAAACTACGTTGGATACAAGCACAAAAGTTGACTCAACCGATGTCTTATCAAAAAAATTCTTCCAAATGGGATTATATTTTGGGGGATGGTCTAAAATCCAATATAGAAATTCCATAGGAATAAACTCAAGCCTCAATCTTCAATCTGGTGGTTCATCTGGACTGATCTATCCATAACAAAAAACCTGAACGATGTGAAAAGTGGTGCGTTGTGATATGTTCATATCTAAATATTTTTGTGTCCAAATGAATCCAATCATTCTGTGGAGATGTTAAATTGGTGGTAAAACAACATTATTGTTTTTAATAAAATTATAAAATGATTTATAGCAACTAAAAACAATTTCCATGAGGTTTTACTTATTCTATGGGCCCAAAACCAACTTCCACGTCGCCAATAATCTGAGAACATGGGCATCTCAATTTGAAGTTCTTAAAGGAGTAAAATCAATATTATGTTGCAGATGCAATGGAGTCCTCTCCTCATCTAATATGTTCTCTAGGTCCCTTTCCTTATAGGGGGTTAGGTATGAATGTGATGTTCAACCCGAGCTTCCTCCTCCTCTAATGGTGACCTAAACGGTGGATGATCATTTCATGGGTGCTATATATACGTAAAAGGCTGGTATGAAAACTTTTCTTCAACTAGTTTTTTTTTGTAAATTGTGTGTCAAATATTTCACTTATGATAAATTTGAATGTGGTTCAATACTAAATATAGTTCCATTGTTAAATTATGTGATACCATTTTTTTCAACAAGTATTAGGTATAGATTTTAAGAGTGGAAACATGAATTGTTCCAATTAGACAAAAGAAGAACCCTGTATATCTCTCTCATAAATAATATTTAGGTATTATTTGGTAGCCCTTTTCTATGTTTTAGAACATAAAATTTAAAATATTATTGTTCCCTCAAGGGGTGATTCATTGAGAATAAATGCTTGATGCAAGGGGGATTTAGAGATCTTGAAAACCCTCAACCAAACGATTAAATTAATCCATAATTTTTTTAGAATAATGAACTATCCAAGATGTATAGTGGACAAGTAATTATATCCTTCTCTTATAATTATAGAACACTAAATTTTTTTATCAACTATTAAACTCATTAAATCATGTAATTTTCTAAAAACTATTTTAAAAACCACCCACCCATTCTGTTACTTTTTATTAAATAATCACCCAAAAAACCACCAATGGTCCTTGGAATTAACCTATGGTCCTCCCTATACTGTAAATTTACCATAAAACCATAATTAATTTGATGTTCTAGAAAAGAAAGGTCAAATTATGGATCTGTTTTTGGGTATGTCTTTTTCTTTTAGTGTGTCTGTTTTTAAAAAAATATTTGGTATTTTTTAATTATATTATCACTTATATTTTTCCTTTCCTTTATTATTTAATTTCTAAAATATTCCACTAGTTGGACTTTTTCATGAAGAAAAATACCTTGTAGGAACTAATTCTATTAGAAAAAGTTCCAGTGATTATCTTATGTCATTGACATAAAGAATCCACTAACAATCCATTAAAGGTGGACATACAAAACATCGAGACACTTCTAGATCCTTCATCAAATTCTTTTGAAACCAACATCAATACTTAAATAAAATTTCATGACATGGAAGAAAATAATTTTACATTAAAATAACTAACCTCACCTGAGGTTTATATCCAGACTACGTATATTCAAATATGTGTTGATTCCCCCAATTTTGTACTTAAATCTGGGTTAATACATTTATTACCATGATTACCTAGATCGAGAAAGAATATCCACATAAGAACTTGAACGAAATTAATAATCTGATTTTAACCATAAATCCTACTAATGTGGATGAAGAACCTGTAAGCCATTTATAATTCCCATTATCATTCAAATCCACTGTATAAGATTGGTTTTATTTTGTTAATTCACCAATTAAAGGAAGGTCAGACATGAAACAACTTTTTATTCAAAATCATTTCCTAGCCTCTAAAACTATAACAATATGAATGAAATTTTTTTGATAAGAAAATCAAAATGGGAAACATTTTATGAATGTTGGGAAATATTTAATATGTAATTTCCAAGCTATCCACAACCCGAAACATTTATTCAACTTTAAATTCATAATTTTCAGTATGGTTAAATTATATTCATAAAAATATGATTGATTCTACTACATATGGTACCCTAGTTGATAAGACCCCAATTTCGTCAAGAACCTTAATAGAGAACATCATGCATAATGCTCAACAATTTGTTTCAATATCTAATGGACTAATTTTATGTGTCCATGAGGTGAAAAGTACCGAATTAAAGTAGAATGTGGACCTGAATTTTGAATATTTAAGTACCCATCATCAAAAAATTTCTCTTTCCCAAGGGAAATACAAATAACCCTCTCCTATCCACATTGGAATATATTGTTTTTATCCCCCTTATTGTGACCAATTCCTCCAACTAAGAGAGACATCTCACAGTAATGAGGAAAACATTATAGGTTTCCACCATAACGATCCCATAAGGAATGAACCATACTATCTGTAACGAACTAAAGTTTCATTAATGGAAATCCCTATTGATCTAATGAAATGTCTCTTTATGTAAAATATTAATATAAAATGTCATATTCATTGGTTTTATGTTATGAATTGTGACTGTTACTTTTATATCCGTTGAACAGTGATCACATGATTATTATAAATATAGGGCTTTAACAAACCCAATTTACTTAGAAAAAGGAAGTGATTGCCTCATCCAGTTGAAATGCTCCATACGAAGCCCATTTGTCGGAGCTTGAAAAAGAGGTGGTGTCTTTGCGCTTCGATCTTGACCAGGCATAATCTGAGATTCATCATGTCAAGCTCGAACGGGACCGTCTACGGGAAAAGTGGAAGTTGATAGAGATTACCACTCAAGCGATTTAATCTAAGCCACCCCAAGAGTCGGTCAACATCGCACAACATACCCTTAGGTATTATGCGTCTATATTAAGGGGTTATCAAAAAAATATCTAGTTTTATGTTCATGTACATTATTTTTTTATATAATAATGAATATACTTTCTTGTCATTATTGATACTTTGTAAATAGTTTTAAAAGTACAAATATTGTTTTTAGTTTATATTTAATTAAGAATTTTATTTTATTAAATTATGGGATTTTTGAGTTAAATAATATTTTATTACAATATTATTATTATTATTAAAATAATTTTTATTAAATATAAATGATCATATAATTTTAAGAATGCAATTGTAATTTTTTATTAAGGTTTGAAAGCCATTTTTGTCAAAACCCGTGAATTTTCGATAAATGTTGGTTTTTATTTTAAAAGTTAAAACTAACATATTTAGAAAATTATATAGATAAAATAAATTTTATTTCTGGAACCAGGACGTTGAAATTATCCAACGGTGAATTTCTCATAATTTTCTGAGACAGTCAAATTTTTGGGTAAAAAATAAATACCGTTTAAATATATAATGTGCTTTATGACATCATAATGACCCAACAGTGATGTAATAAAATACTATAATATTTTTTTCGGCCAATATATTTTTTACCATTAAAATAATGTGAATTTGGGTTTGTTTTACTTATTTTACAAATCATTCATGGACCCCTCAAGACTTATTGAACATCTTGTCTTTTTAAATTATTTTCCATGGGAGTCTGACTCATCTCCACATAAGCAACCCCATTATTTTAAGAAATTAGGACTTTGGATTTCTAAAATATTTTTTTCCTCTCCCCTTTTCCAATAACCATGGGCAAAAACCATGAGCTGATTTGTTTTTTGGATTAGTTTAATGTAAGGGGTCCCAAACCTAAATAATAAATAATTCACTCACCTTTCCTATATAAACCCACCCAAGATCCCACTTCCTCCTCACTCAAAGCCTTTGGAGTTCGTCCAACCTCTTACCTACTCTCTCTAGAATCCCCCCATGGTTCCCCAAACTCCCAAAAATCTTCTCTCAAGCTTCTCTCAAGCCTTTTGAAGCACAATTCCAAGTAAGGTTTTTTCTTCCTTGCACTTATTGTCCAATTTTCTTAATATTGTTATGCCCTTTTAATTTCAATTATAAAGGCTAGGGTATGGTTTCACACCACCCCCATACTTCCCTATTATTGTTTTAATTATGGGATACCCCTTTCTCTCTCATTAAATGTCTCCCATGTACACCCGTTACTATGCTGAAATTCTGAAAGGAACTTCTCTCTCCTCATTTACATTCAAGCAATACTTTTGTAAAATGAATCTAAATTACAATACAATTTTTGGGTCATGTAACTATATGACCCCCCATACTATCCATTTCATGTAGATATGATGAGACACCCCTATCTATTTCATCAACCATTTTTTGGAATTCATATATCATGTCGTTACGCTGGCGAAATTGTACTGATTTTCCAAGCCAATGCCATTGTGTAGTGAATATCATGCCCATTTCTCCATAAAGGGTATTCACATTTATTCACATTTACTAATTTAATATAAATTTTCATTCAACATTACTTTATCATGGAATAAATGATTATGTATTATGAATCCATGTTTTATGATCCATGTGGCACAGTTATGCATAAAATTAAATGTTTAAGAAGGGTGCGCCCTTAGAGCGCTCCAATGCATTGGGTAAAGTATTGTATCATAATAAGTAATGTGCAATGAGTATTGAATCATGATAATTCAAGTGAAACAAGGGTTTACTCGTGCTTCATGAGCAATGAGGATTTACTCATGCTCATTGTGCAATGAGCCTTGGCTCATGCCAATTTCCATGTTAAGTGTTGTTACCACATTTCCATGTTATGATTATCATGATTTATCATGCCTTTATGTTCATGTTTCTCTTGTTCTCTATTGTTATCTCTATTGTTTAAAATGTATTGTACTCCTCATGTATTCCATGTTTATTCCTTTACTGTGCTTTATAGCTCACCCATTTTTTTATGCATTCCCTCAGGTGATCCCATGCAATGCTAATAGGAGGTAATTTAGTGGTCATGTAAAGGATGTTTTCAATAAAGATGTTGTATTTCATGTTTTAAGTTGTTATGTAATGACCCTAAGCCCCAAATACACTAGACCTCTCAATCATCCATGTTGTATCAAGTTAATTGTTTGTTTAATAAATCATTTTTACGTTTGTAATAAAACTAGGGTTATGATAGTTGGTATCAAGGGATAAGTTTATTTATTTTTGGGATTAGGATTTGAAAACCCCAGTAAATCCTTAGAGACAATACGAAGTATAATAAAAACAACCATTTGTTTTGGTAAGTACTGAGTTAGTTGTTTATCAAGAAAATAATCCCTGTTTGGATACAAGCAGGTAGACGTGGCTCTGACACAGATGTATCCTAGGGGTAAAACCCAAAAACACCGCTTTGAGCTAGACTCGAACTGGAACTGGTGAACGAAAATGGGACATGCTTCACTATTGGTTACGACACTCCTGGGGGATATGTTCTGATAAACTCACAATCTTAGTATGAATCCTTATCAATGGAATTTAAAAAAATGCCTCTAAGAATATATGATAGAAAGTAGATCATGGAAAGCCTAGATTGATGATTATAGACTCATGAGTTAAGGAAATAAAAGTTTTTTTATAAGTCATCAGCTTGTTTATTTGGATTACCCTTTATGTGTTACCCCTAACTTTCCTTTTATTCCAGCCATTGGCCGGTAATAAGAGGACTCGGTCTAACAACCGATGTGAAGATCAGTGTGATGACTGTACTGATGAGATGCACAATCCAATGGGAGCGGGAATCACGAACTTTTTCATATTTCTATCTCAGATAACTCATGATTTAAATAGAAACACGGGTCAATAGGAACGTCCAAACCCCCCTAAGAAGGAACAATTCACTATCGAGAGCATCATTATACAAAGGCCTCATACTTTTAGTGGATCATCTGATCCCATGATGGCTAACCAATGGATCAAATCCATTTAAAAGATCATCTCCATCCTTAAATGTTCTGAACAAGAGAAGGTTCTCCTGGTGGCTTATCTTATGGAGGGTGATGCTGATCAATGGTGGACATTGATCAAAAATACGAAGCCAGAGAAGGAGATACATGCATTGGGAAGGAAGGATTTCCGGAAGATGTTTTTCGATAAATATTTTCCGTGCACCCTCCGGCTTATGATGGAAAGGGACTTCCATTTCCCCACGAAAAAATACGAATAATATGTTGGAGAGTATGAGGAAAACATCACAAGGCTTGAACGATACACTTTCGGCTTTGTCGTTACCCCTGAATTCAAGGTTGACCGCTTCTTTCGTGGGTTGAATCCTAGCATACGAAAAGCATTAGTGATCTGTGACATCGACAGCTATGAGGAAATTGTATGATGTTCCCTCAAGGTCAAAATGGAGATTCGGGAATCAAAGGGGTATCATGGGGACAAGAAGAGTAAGGTAGAATTCAATGCTGGTGGTACGATGGATAAATCCAATGGTGCTTAGAAGATCCAGTGCCCAACGTTCCATAAGTGCGGAAAGAAGCACCTTGGAAATTTCCTCAAGGGGATGAGCAAAATGATTTAGGTGTGGAAGAGAAGGGAACCTAGCTGTTAACTGTCGGAAAGAAGGACCCGCAACTGCAACAGAGGAGAGTAACACTCTGTTCGAACCTCAACGCATTGTTCATTGCTACAACTACAATGAACCATGGAATTTTTCAAATCAGTGCCCTAATCCATGGGTTTTCGAAGGCAACCAACAACCTCCAAGGCCGAAAAGAAGACCTTTTTCCATCACTTCTGCCGAAGCGATCCCCGACAACGAAGTGGTGGCAGGTACACTAGTTTTTCATTTAATAATAGATAACGTACTTTTTGATTCAGGTTCTACACTTTCTTTTATTTCCAAAAGTTTAGTAGAACAATCCCAGAACCACCGCAAATCATTGAAGTGAATATTTCATGGAATATGGAAAATGGGGCAATCATTTCATCCCATGAATATAAGTCCTCCCCTGTTATAATCTGTGGATTGAATATCCCAGAGAACTTCTTCATACTCCCTCTAGTATAATTTGATGCAATTATTGGCATGGATTGGCTATCCTTATATAGATCCAACATAAAATTTCGGTAGAGGTAAATCACAGTCCATATGGAGAATCGACCCCCGATTCTTTACAAGTGTAAAGAGATAGATCAATATCCTTTAGCTCCATCATCTCAAGAATGGATATTACTACCCTATGAGCAAGTGTATCTGGAATAGAAGATTGAGTCCAAGGAAGAAACCATCCATGAACAAATACCTTTTGTGAGGGAATTCCCGGAAGTGTTTCCTAAGGAACTTCCTGGTATTCCTCCTAGAAGAGACGTTGAATTGTCAATTGAACTTATACCAGTTGTACTACCAATATCCAAGCCTCCATATAGAATGGTTGTCTTTGAGAATGAATAACTAAAGAAACAACTACTTCAGAATCTGGATAAAGGGTTTATATGCCCAAGTGCTTCATCATGGGGTTCACCAGTCCTCTTGGTCATAATGAAGGATGGGTCAATGCAGCTTTGAATTGATTATTGTGAACTTAACAAAATCACGATAAAGAACAAGTATCCTCTGCCACGGATCAATGACTTGTTTTATCATCTTCATGGAGAACAATACTTCTCCAAGGTATATTTGCGGTCGAGATATTATCATGTATGTTTGAAGAAGGGAGATGTCCCCAAGACTGATTTTCAAACAAGATACGGGCAATATTAATTCATTGTAATGCCCTTCAGACTCACTAATTCTCCTGAAATAATCATGGACTTGATGAATAGAGTCTTTAGAGATTACATTGATAAATTTGTGGTAGTCTTTGTATATGATAATCTAATATACTCCAAAACCAAGGAGGATCATGAGGATCATTTAAGAACTATACTAGAGACATTGCGCATGGAATAAATCTATGAAAAGTACAGAAAGTGTGAGTTCTGGTTGAAGGAGGTCTCATTCTTGGATCTTATCATCACAAGGAATGGGATATCTATGGATCCCTCCAAAATATATGCAATTGAGGGATGGTCGAGGCCAACATCTGTAACAGATATCCATAGCTTCATGGGGTTATCTGGTTATTATGGACGATTTGTGAGAAATTTCTCATGATTGTCCAACCCTCTTACCAAGCTAACTCGAAATGGAGTAATATTTTCATGGAATGATGAATGCGAAAAATCTTCAAGGAGTTGAAAATGATGCTTATCACTAAGCATGTGCTCACGTTACCCACAAGTGGGGAACTTTTTGTCGTATTCATTGATGCTTCAAAGAAGGTCTTAGGCTGTGTGATGTTGCAGAATGATAAGGTGGTATACTATGACTCAAGGTAGTCGAAAATCCATGAGCGAGACTATCCAACACATGATCTAGAGTTGGCGGCTGTGAACATTTCCTTGAAAATATGGCAACATTATCACTATGGGGAGAAATGTGAGATATATACTGACCACGAGCGTCTTAAATATATATTTACATAGAAAGAGACTAATATGCGCCAGAGAAGATGGATAGAGCTCATCAAGGATTATGACTATTCAATACATTACCAGCCTGAGAAAGTGAGTAATATGGCAGATTCCCTAAGTAGTAATGACCCAGCGATTCTATCAATGATGGGAATTGAGAAGGATACAATCTTCTTAGACATGATGAAGATGGACATGGGAATCATAAAGATGGAAATTTCATCAATCCTTTCACAAATTATTTCCCAACCATCTCTTTTAAAAAGGTTTATGGATGCTCAAAAGGATGATGTGGGAATTCAAAAAAATGTGGAAGCTATCGAAAAATTGAAATCCTTGGAGTGTAATGTTAATGAAGAAGGAATTGTGGGATTTGGGAAAAAACTATGTGTTCCATCAAGTTCGGAGCTGATGAAGGAACTTTTGGATGATGCTCATAGTTCAAATTTCTCAATTCACCCAGGGAGCACAATGATGTATCGAGATCTTCATGAAAACTTTTGGTGGGATAATATGAAGAAGGAGATCGCCGGATATACATCAAAGTGCTTGGTGTGCTAGAAAGTGAAGGTAGAGAGGCAAAAGTCTAAGTGGATGATGAAACCATTTCCCATACCAGAATAGAAATGGTAGAACATCACCATGGACTTTGTCACTGGACTTCCGAGTACATTCAAAGGCAACAATGCAATCTGGGTTATTGTGGATCGTCTTACAAAGACTACACACTTCATTGATATTTGGGAGAATTTCTCATTGGATCCACTAGCATAGATATATATAAGGGAAGTGGTAAAGCTGCATGGAATACCACTATTTATTGTGTCTGACCGAGATCCAAGATTCACCACTATGTTTTGGAAGAGTCTTCAACAAGCACTAAATACTGAACTGATCTTCAGTACGGACTATCATCTACAAAATGATGGCCAATCCAAGCGGACTATCCATACTCTTGAGGAAATGTTGAGATCCTGATCAATGGACTTTAATGGATGATGGGATCAACATATTCTTCTAGTTGAGTTATAATATTATAACAATTTCCACTAGAGCATCCAAATGGAACCATATGAAGCGCATTATGGGAAAAGTTGCAGAACACAGGCATGTTTGGATGAGGTCAGTGAACGTAAGCTGCTTGGACTAGAAATTGTCGGGGAAATGGTGGAGAAGGGGAAAACCATTCAGCAGCATATCAAGGTAGCCCAGAGTCGACAGGATAGTTATGAAGATAACCATCGACGAGACCTTGAGATTAATGATGGAGAAATGGTTTTTCTACACAAATCACCGTGGAAGAAGGTCATGAGGTTTGGAAAGAAAAGGAAGTTAATTCCAAGGTATATCATCCCCTTCGATATTCATGATCTTGACAAGGCTGTGGCCTCTCGACTGGCACATCCACCTACCATGGACAAATTACATTATTTCTTTCATGTATCCCTCTTAAAGAATTACATACTTGACCCTTCACATGTACTATCTTCTGAGGTGGTACAGTTGGAGGATGATCATTCTTATGAGGAGCAACCGGTGAAGATATTAGATCATAGAGAATATGTTCCATGAAATAAGACAATGCCCCTCGTCAAGGTGTTGTGGAGAAACCACATGTTTGAAGAAGTGTCTTGGGAATCAGAGGAAATGATGAAGCAGAGTTAACCACATCTGTTTTAGTGTGGGAAAAGGAAATTTCGAGGGTGTAATTTCTTAAGGGGGGATATTTTAATGACCCAATGTTTCATTAATGGAAATCTCTCTTGATCAAATTTAATTTCCCTTTATGTAAAATGTTTATATAAAATGTCTACTTCATTGGTCTTATGTTAAGAATTGTGACTATTACTTTTATAGCCATTGAACAGTGATCACATGATTAGTATAAATATAGGGCTTTAAGAAACCCAATTTACTCAGAAAAAGTAAGTGATGGCCGCATCCAGTATAATTTCTCAATACGAAGCCCATTTGTCGGAGCTCAAAAAAGAGGTGGTGTCTTTGGGCTTCTCTCTTGACCATGACCAAGCTACGCTTCATCATATCAATCTCGAATGAGATCATCTATGGAAAATGTGGAAGTTGATAGAGATTACCACTCGAGCGATGTTATCTGAGCCACCCCAAGAGTCGGTCACCATCGCAAACCTTATCTTTAGGTCTTATATGGCTATTTTAAGGGGTTATGTAACAAATATCTAGTCCTATGTTCATGTAAAATATTTTTTTATATAATAATGAATATACATTCTTGTTATTATTGATACTTTGTAAATAGTTTTTAATGTACAAATAGTGTTTTTAGTTACTATTTAATAAAGAATTATATTTTATTAAATTAAGTTATTTTTGAATTAAATAATATTTTAATAAAATATTATTATTATTATTAAATTAATTTTTATTACATATAAATTATCTTATAATTTTAATAATGAAATTATAATTTATATTAATGTTTTAAATCCATTTTTGTCAAATCCGGTGAATTTTTTATAAATGTCGGTTATTATTTTAAAAGTAGAAATTAACATATTTAATAAATTATTTAGATAAAATAAACGTTATTTCTAGAATCAGTACATCATAATTATCCAACGGTGAATTTTTCATAATTTTCTGTGATAGTCAAATTTTTGGGTAAAAATTAAATACCGTTAAAATATATTATGTGTTTTATGACATCATAATGACCCAATAGTGATTTAATAAAATTATATAAGCTTTTTTAGGAAAATATACGTTTTACCATTAAAATAATGTTATTTATGGGTTTTTTAACTTATTTTACAAAGTATTACAGGACCCCTCAAGACTTATTAAACATCTTGTCTTTTTAAATTATTTTCCATTGGAGTGTGACTCACCTCCACATAAGCAACCCCATTATTTTAAGAATTTTGGACATGGGCCAAATAAAATATTGTTTTACTCTCCCCTTTACCAATAACCATGGGAAAAAAACATGAGCTGATTTGTGGATTGTATTAGTTTAATGTAAGGGGTCCAAAACCAAAATAATAAAGAATTTACTCACCTTTCCTATATAAACCCACCCATGCTCCCACTTCCTCATCACTCAAAGCCTTTGGAGTTTGTCCAACCTCTGTCCTACTCACTCTAGAATCTGCCTAAGGTGCCCCAAGCTCCCAATAAGCCTTTCTCAAGCTTCTCTCAAGCCTTTGGAAGGACACTTCCAAGTAAGGGGGTTTCTTCCTTTCACTTTTTGTCCAATTTTCATAATGTTGTTATGCCCTTTTAATTTCAATTATAAATGATGGGGTATGGTTTCAAAACTCTCCCACACTGCCCTATTATTGTTTTAATGATGGGAGACCACTTTTTCTCTCATTAAATGCCTTCAGTGTACACCCGTTACTATGCCGAAATTCCAAATGGAACTTCTCTCTCCTCATTTACATTCAAGCAATACTTTTGTATCATAAATCTAAATTCCATTTCAATTTTTGGTACATGTATCTATATGAACCCCCTTACAGTCCATTTCATGTAGATATGATTATAAACTCATTTCTCTCTCATCAAACATTTTTATGAATTCTTATATCACGCTGTTACGCTGTCGAAATTGCACCGATTTTATAAGCCAATTCCGTTGTGTAGTGAATACCATGCTCATTTCTCCCTCATGTGTATTCACCTTCATTCTCATTTAATTATTGATTATAAAGTTTCATTCCACATTCCTTTGTTGTGGAATAAATGATTATGTTTTATGAATCCATGTTTTATGATCCATGTGGAACACCTATGCATGAAATGAAATGTTTAAGAAGGGTGCACCCTTATAGCGCTCCAATGCATTGGGTAAAGTACAGTATCATGATATGTTATGTGAAATGAGTGTTGAATCATGCTAATTTAAGTGAAATGAGGGTTTACTCGTGATTCATGTGCAATGAGGATTTTCTCATGCTCCATGTGTAATCAGCCTTCACTCATGGTAATTCTATGTTAAGCGTTGTTGCCACATTTGCATGATATGATTATCATGCTTTATCATGCCTTTAGGTTCATGTTTATCTTGTGCTCTATTTATATTCCTACTCTATAACATGTATTTTACTTCTCATGTATTCCATGTTTATTCCCTTGCTGGGCTTTATAGCTCACCCCTTTTCTTATGCATGTCCTCAGTTTATCCCATGCAATGCTAAGTATGAGGGAATGTAGTGGTCATGTAAATGATGTTTTTCAATAATGATGTTGTATTTCATGTTTTATGTTTTATGTAATTATCATAAGCCCCAAAGACAATAGATCTCTCGATCATCCATGTTTTATCAAGTGAATAGTCTATGTAATAAATCATGTTTTAGTTTGTAATAAAAGCAGGATTGTCATACTATCCATCCAAACCATGGTGGAAAGACAACCAACCCTATACGAAATGTTGATATTCAAACCAACCTCAACAATAATGGAACAATATAAGGAAGATTATTCATACACCACAACCATCTAGAAATATCAAACCACTATGAAGGCCTTTCTAACCACCCTCTGAAAAACACATGTATATCATAGAATATATGATAAAAACAACTGTATTTTAACAATACATAATTCAGAAAAACAACCAATGAGCCATACAAAACCTAATAACTCAATTAGGTAAACATTATAATACTAGGTTTAAATTCAAATTGATGGGCCTCACAACCCAGGAAAGAAAACAAACTTATCTTGATAATGAAATTTTATATCCTTTCAATTAAGGGTAGGTTAATTTTTCATTAATTGATGACGTGATAAAAATTAGATGATAATCCACGTTTCTGAAAAAGATGTGTGCACACCAAAGGATACTTTGTGGTGATGATAATGTGATCTTGGGATGAAATGTATCAACATTGATAGATATATCACATTCCACTAAATTAAACGATCTTGGAACATTCTCGATTCCATGCACCAAAGAGGATTATTTCTTTTCCAATGTTTTTCATGATTTGGGTGCCTCTATAATTTTTATGCATCACTCTATTTACTCTATATTTCATAGTGGAAAACTAAATCAAACAAGAATTTTTTTTCAACATTTAAATTAGTGTACATAACACCCACTAGTGTGTTCTACAATGTTCTAGTGAGGGTGAAAATTTTACTTTTTCATACTAATTTTTATGTGCATAAAATGGAAGATGACAAGATTAATGGAAATTCACTAATTATATTGGTGAGAACATTCTTGAGAACTACCAAAACAATAATTAATGTCTACAAGGGTACATTATCTAAGTATATTGGTGGTTTCATGGTTTACATCAACATCCTTGATGACATGACGCACCCCTAAGTAGATCATTCCTCCATATTTGTTAATTCATGTGATGTACTCACATACCGTGAAAAAAATATTTTATTTCCCCTGATAACCATTCTGTGTTTTCATCCTGGATAGAAATTATGGGATATTAATCATGTATATAATTTCATAGTGGTCTAGAAAAATGTCAAGATTTTTTGTTAATTGATGATTTCTTGAACATTGAGGATCACATGACTGTCGATGACACTTCTATGCCTATAAAATCTCATTCCTCATTAGAGAAAGATACCATTGAGGAATTATATGAGATTAGTGACCTATCACATTCACACACAGGACCATCAATCACAAATCCCCTAGAATTGGAACTAAAAAAATTGCATAATGATTTAAAATATTAATATATTGAGAAAGAATATAGTTTTCCTATCATCATTTATAGTATACATTTTCTTGTGCATGATTTGCGACTGGTTTAACATTTAAGGGAGTATTAAAAATATTTTTGATGGACAGTTTAGTAAATTTTGGGTGTTAGAAAGTCAATTTTCACGCATCATATATTGTTAAACGATGTGGCTAAACCAGTGAGGTAGTCAGATTTTCCTCGGGACCCAAACCCCATTGATGTTGTTAAAAAAGGTTACAAAATTATTTTATGTTAAAATCGTTTACCCCACCTCAGATATCCAATGGGTTAGTCTATTTCAATTTGTTCATAAAAATCATGTCTTACAGTAATAAAAAATGAGAATAATGAACTGTTTCCACCTCATGTTTAGATGAGTTTCCTTTCATATATAGAATATCACTGATTAAACCAACACAGTAGGAAAGTCAATTTCCAATTTCCATTCATTGACCAAATTCTAGAGAGATTAGATGTTATGTATCATTGTTATTTCTGTGATGTGTATTCTGTAATATTATATATATATATTGCCCATAATGATCAGGAAAATACAAACATAACTTCCCCATTTTGGAACATTTTCATATAGGAGGGTTCTATTTGGTCTATTCAATACTACGGGTACATTCTAGTGATGCATGGATTGTATTTTTTTGGATTACCTGGTTAATTATATGGAAGTGTTCATGTATTATTTCACTATTTAGTGATATAATTGTAATTAATTCCTTAGTATTATTTGTTTAGACATATGTCGTTGTATTGAAAAGAATTTTTTATTAAGTTATGAGAAATTCCATTTCAAAGTTTGATAAGGTATAGTTTTGGGATATGTAATTTATGGGGATGGAATACTTGAAATAGATCAGAAGTGGTTGTCTTTTCTCCCATGCCATTCCCTAGAAATGTTTCAGATGTGTGGTATTTCCTAGGTCATTCTAGATTTTACCATTGTTTCATTCATGAATTTAGTAAAATAGAACTCCCCAAATAATAATTTCTCCAAAAGAAAAAGAATTTTATTGATAAATAATGTGATGTATCTTTTAAAAAGATAAAATGGATTCTCATGTCACCCCAAGTAATCCAACGACCTTAGTGGGATTCTTTATTTAAGATCATATGTGACACCTCTAACTATGATTTCGGGGAAGTCATATCATATATGGTCAATCCAACTCCACATATCATTTTCTATTCCTCAGGTACATCGAACCCTTCCAAAGAAAACTAAACCGCAAATGAAAAATAACTTCATTACATTTTCTTCCTTGAATAAATTTAGGTCATATCATTTATAGTCTCCTGCAATTGAGTTCTCAGATCTTGCATCCCACAAGTGTATCCATAAGAAAAATGAATCCAAACCAATTCTCATTAACTATATACTCCTCCATTGGGAATTCAATATAGATATTAGAGGTAAAAAAGAAGAAGATAATGTGGTGGATGACCATATTTGTTGGATCCACCCATCACGATACATTGAATCATCCCCCTATTCCCTTAATTGAAATACTTCCAGATGGGGAATTTTACTAAGTACAATATGTTATTCCTTTGTATGATGAAATTATAAATTATTTGGAAGCATCATTCATTCCTACAAATTTCTATAAAAACCTGGTCAACCCTCTAATACCTGAGCCCCATTGGTACATTTTTTATGACCTCCACCTTTGGTGAATAGGTAGTGATCATTTCCTCGTGTGTTGTGTTTCTGATAGAATGTATCACTATGTCCTTAGGTTAAGTCATACAGTTTCTTGTGGGGGCCACATTGGTCCCCAATGCACTACTTGAAAGGTCCTTGATTATGGTATCTTTTGGTCAATAGTTTTTTTTGAAGCCAATGATTTCTATAAATCCTGTCCTCACAGGAAAATAATGAAGAATTCATTTAAAGGAAATGAAATACCGCAGAAAACCTTACTCATCCATGTCATTTTAGATGTTTGAGGCATCAATAATATTAGATGATTTACCAATTAATTTTGTATCATTTACACTCTTTATAAAATGGATTATGATTCAAATTGGGTAGAGTCTTGAGCTATAAGTACTGATGATTCTAAAGAAGTTTTGTAAATTTTTAAAAAACAAAACTTCTATAAGTTTGGATTACCTATTATCATAATCAGTGACCGGGTTTTCATTTATGTAACTGAACTATAAAATATCATTTGTGTTAATATGGGGTCTGGAATAGAGTGTCTACTACATTTCAACCACAAACCAATGGTCAAGATCGTGTTTCAAATAGAGAGGTAAAACATATTATTTAAAAAATGGTTCAACACAACCGAATAGATTGGAGTATTAGACTCAATGATTCATTATGGGATATTTGTAATGCTTAAAAAACTCCCATTGGCATGTAATCATATATCCTAATGTTTGGAAATATTTTTCACTAACCTGTGGAAATAGAGAATCATTCCAACTAATCAATTATACAATGAAAATATAATTTCTCTGCTGCAGGTTCTCAAAGGATGTCTTAGAATTATGGGTTCCTAGAAATGCATAGAGATTCGTATAAGAACTCATGGATTTATAAGGAGTTAACCTGGGATTCCCATTACCATATCATCCTTCATCATTATTTACACATTGGACCAAAGGTCCACCCCTATAATAAAACGATGAAGTTACATGTTGGTAAAATTAATTATTTCTAGTTTGGACCATACAATATTTTTAATGTCTCTCTATTTATTTTTTTTCAGGTTCATAAGAAAGACACCAAGAGAACCATCACAATAAATTGATCCATGTTGAATCCATTCCACGAAGACATTTCAGAGTCCACGATGGATGAACTCCATGTTCAGGAATCACTATATGAAAGAAACCCACCACGTTTTATCCTTCATCCCAAATTTTCTCTAATGTGAGAACATTGCACACTTAAGGTGTAAGGGATGGTTATATTATTTAGTTTCTTAAAAAAATATCACCATCATTCGTTTTTTTCCTTTTTCAGTTGCTATGTATTATTATCACATTAGGTTCTCCTCAATCCCCCCCCTCACTTTTGTGTCAAAATGTTAAATTTTTTATTGCCACATTATCTTGGATAATTATTCCCACTTTATCAAGGATGTTATTGAAACTTAAATAATCCTCTTGAATCCTTTAAGAATAATGGTACCCTTTGTTTGAGTTATTTTAGGGAAAATTATGTCACATAATTTCCCGACATGCCTTTTCACCCAATCATGATGTGTGAAAATTTCATACATAATAGTAGTTAAATATATGTTAGGTACACTTTTTCTATACATTCTAAAAGGATTTTTCCAAACATTCATTCCTTATCTGATCAATTTCATTGTTGTACCAAATTTACCTATGTGTGTGTACCTATTATCCCACCGTTGTATTCCCATAAAAACAAAAAAAATTGTATCATGGATTAATCAAAATCCACCCTTCGTAGATGTTTTATCATGTTATAACTATTACAATTACTGTAGTGAGGAGATCAAACAAGCGTTGAGAGAAGAGTGTGATATTTTTTCTAAGTCCTTGTTTTGAAAAAAAGGAGGAGAGTGATGAAATGTACAATTAATTGGGATATCTTGGATGGGTGCTTATGGTTTGACTTTGGGGAATTCTTATGTGTGTGGGTATGTAAATTTGATTGAAATGAATGTTGGGAAGGTCCTATAGAAAGGATCGTGTAAGTATACAATTTTGAAACTAACTTATATTTACTCAATAGAATGTAGAATGAATAACACAAAATGGTTATCACTGACACACGTGGATAATTATTTAAATGAGAATCTTTTAAATAATTCTCTTTTATTGGTTCTTTTAATCTCTTGGAATTTTATCTTGATATAATTTTTAGATGAATTTGTCCATCTTC
Source organism: Viscum album (assembly GCA_963277665.1). Classification (NCBI taxonomy): domain Eukaryota; kingdom Viridiplantae; phylum Streptophyta; class Magnoliopsida; order Santalales; family Viscaceae; genus Viscum; species Viscum album. Next base: position 523,972,850 of record OY728141.1, read on the forward strand.
AATGAGTATAAGTCATCGGTGTGATTCTTTTCATTGATCACATGTCTATCATGAAATAAATTTTAATTAAATGTAAAATATATATGAAGTTGGAAATATATACAAGCATAGATTTTGGAAATATAACTTTTTCCAGGAGTGAAAATGAATTGGTGTGGGGATATGATCGCACCACGAATCACTATTTCATTTTCACCCTTAGACCAATGTTCTATAGTAGTTTTATATTGACAATTATAAAAATAATTATTGATTTAACTTCACGATTGATTAAATTATTTAATTATTATCACTATTAAAAATGAAAATGCTAACTTTTTTAATTTCATTGAAGTTGGAGGTGATTTGGAGGTCCCATGATGAGTTTCAAGAGAAATGGTCCAAAATTCACAAGATCCAAGAACACTCATGGACTCAACTAAACACAGATAATAAAACATGCATCAAAATGGGATGATATTTTTTTGGTAAAAAATTAATTGGAAAACATTTCATATGGAGATATACAAGCCTTATTATGACGTCTGATGGCCCATCTGGACAAATATGTCTAGCACACTGAATCTCAACAATGTCAAAAGTGGTGTGTTGTGATCTATCCATATCTCATGTTATATGTGTCCAAATGATTCCAAACATTTGGGGGAGATATTAGAGAGGTGATAGAAAAAATATTTTTTTTTAATGATGTATGATATGGCAGTCTACCCACCATATAAAATGTTCATTGTTGGTTTACACAATCTGTGTTCCCAAAACCACATTTTAGATTGACTATAAATTGACACCTTGGGAACATAATATGGATGTTTAGATAGGAATAAAATGACTTTTATTTTAGAGACACAATGCATTACTCACATCATCCCAGAAGTTCTAGAGCCTTGTTCCTCATATGGGGAACAAGGATGAAGGTGAATTTTCACCTGAGCCTCCTCCTCCTTTCAATGGAGAGCTAAACGACATGAAATAATTTTGAGGTATCTACACATACATGGGAGGAAGTTAGGAAAATTTTTACTCTATTATTTTTGTCTAATATTCATATTAAATCTTTCCATAATGATTAATTTGAATGTGCTTCTCCTATGAATATAATTCCTTGGTTATAATTATGTAAAAAAAATTATTTCAAAATTGATTGGGATGAGAATTCATGTTGAAATATTGTATTTTTCTGATTTTAAATGAAAATAATTCTCTTACTCTAACACATATATTGGATTTCTGTATTCTTGGGGGTTCATTTTTCTGTAATTTATAACCAAACCTTGATAAAATTATTTTTTTCCAAGGGGGAATTCTTTGTGTATTGTTTTAAGTATCACGAGTGTAGTTGAGATCTTGACAGCTATCAACCAAATGATTAAATTAAACTATATAAAATTTTCATAAAAATGAACTATCTATGTTGTTCAGTTAACATGAAATTATTTAGATATCTCATAATTCTAAAACACCACCTTCATTAATCAACTAGTAAACACTTTAAATCTACTAGTTTTCTTACAAAAAATTCAAACCCACCCCCTATTTTCTTCTTTTATATTAAATTATAACACTATGGCCCACTAGAGCTCCTTGATTAACAACCTAGTGTCAGACTTATAATATAATTCAACCATCCAATCATAATTATTTAGATGTGTCACAAAAACATGGTCACTAATCTATATGTATTTCTTTTATTTTAAATCATATAGTGGTATAGAAATAACCTACTAACTAACAAAATATCACATGTGCACTAGTAACGAACAACAATGAAAAAATCCATTTTAAGACTAGATAAAATATATGTAATTATATTCTATACTTCATATTTTAAAATTTTTTATTTAGACACTAAAATTATTTTTTATCAACACATGAATTTTTCCATGATAAAAAAACTAGGATTCAATGAATGTCAATTCAATCCATTTTATTGATATTCTATTATCAAATCAATTCCATCAATTTAATTTCAATGTTTTCGTCCAATAAATTAAAATCCATTAAATTCCAAAAAATTTACAAATACGCTATAATTCCATGAAATTGGGGTACTTTTCCAATTTCATACCGAAAGATTTGATATATAATTAAATTCCCCCAATTCAATGGAATTTTTTTTAATAAATAAATTCATTTAAATTTCAAAAAAAATCATTTAAATAAAATAATTGAATTTATTTCAAGTAATTTCGCATTACTAATAAAATTCCCCATCCTAATGATACCACCAACCTCAGGATCACGAGATCTCGAAACTCCAAACCCTGATCAGGAATGACCTATAATGATTTTTAGAAACAAGGATATGTGAAAAAAAAAATGTTAATGACCTATAATAGTGTGAATTTTATCCTCCAACCGATATTGAAATATATGAAATTATATGGTGGAAATGAACGAGAGATAGAGATAGGGGAAATGAGAATAATAGAAAATAAACTATCTATGAGAAGATCTTACATCAATCCCTATGATTCAATCCCCTTTTGGAAGAGTGTAGAGGGACCAAAATCACCTAATGGGAGCTCTATTTGATGAAGAAAACGTTTATTAATCAAATTGGTCCATCATGTTATTAATAGAGAGGTATCAAGAAATAAATAAATAATTTTGGATTAAAAAACCCATGCGCACAATTTTATGGGATGATCCAGCTAGATTAGAAAAACAATGTTCTGTAGGTGTGTTCCCCATTAATTAGGTTACACAGTTTCTCCTATGTGGGTTCACAACTTGTCAATCCATGTTCCAACTATAAAAAACCACATTCCCTCTATTGGCATGGCTCTCCCTAGTAGGGCACACGGTATGGGAAAATTGTGCTCTAACCATGCATTGTTCCAAAAAAATCAAAAAATCCAATGTCTTCACCTAAATCAACACTAAATGAAACCCATCCAAATAAATTTTTATAGATGGGTCTAGGTATTCCTGAAAATATTAAGAGGATGATAAAACCTCCACGCCATAAAAATATTTTGTCCCCCAAAATTATAGTTATAATCTTCCATGCCAAAATGATGAGGCAAATACTCTATCATCAAGTCCTCCCTCTCCCACATCGCATGGGTACAATAATCATGATTTCATAGAATATGAATAAAATGTATCACACTCTAAAAAAGTACCATTATTCAGATTAAAATATCTTAACTGGTCATTTAGTCATGGATAAATAATGTTCTCCCTCAAGATCACTCAAAGTCGGAACATGAGATGGATTTGATAGATAATTTTCTAGCTAATATACAAGGAATGTGTTATGTATCGACGAAGGATATGATGTACGTGATTAATTAAAAGAAAAAATATCACCAATCTCTACATCATCACAAGGTCCCAAAAATTTAGGGATCAGTCACCCACTTCCTCACAAGCCATCAATGACACATATAGGGTAAAACCATCAAGGACAATAAGTCAGCAATTTGAAATTCGGATGGTAAGAAATGATGATAATAATAATAATTGTACCGTCCCTATACCATCAACCTTATTTGAATAATAAACTACATCCTTGATATCTTTTATTGAACCTTGCCCAGTCCAACCAAGTAACCTCCACCAATCTCTGACCAATAATACCGATATCTAAAAGGCCATGCGTACAAGGCCTCAAATGGAGAAATTTTGATTGTAGACTGGTAAAAATTTATATATTCAAACTAAACTAAAAAAATATGGGAATACCAAGATCCAAAAATGTTTAGAACATAAGAACATATCATATAATCAAAAATATATATAGTTTTATATGTTTCGACATCCAATACATATGATATGATGTGCTCAAACAAACTTGAGATCTCGTGCCTCATAAAGACATTTCCAAAAACATGAAGTGATCTGAGGATCTCTATTAAAAACTATGGACTACTGAACTAGATGAAAAATAAAAGTCTATTTCACATAGAGATTTAAAACATCATCATCTTTGATTGTGTTGCAAATGGGTATAAATTTATCCAATTTAGCAAGTTGATCGATAACAACTAATCATACATTCTTCTTCTATGGGAATGCAGAAACCAAACCAAAATGTATATATAGATATCACCACACTTCTAATTCAAGATTGCATGTGACTATAAAAACCCCAGAGGTGTTTCTTTCTTGACTGTGACCAGTTTGCGTTTTTTACAATGGGAGAAAAATTCAATAAATTTCTCATCTCATACATGGACTCTATTATTTTTTATCACTTCTTAGAACAACTTTATTATTGATAGGATCACATCCTACTAGGTTTTATGTAAATCTCCATCACATTATTCCTTATCGAAAACAAAACAACAATGTGATACTAATATCCTAGAATTTATTTTGTGGTTAATAACTAGTTGGTAACGTTATCTCCACCATAATGATAGTAACTGATTCTATGGATATAATACTCATGAATCTATGCCTAAATTATCATATCTACGAAGAGTATATGTCAAATTAATAGTTTACAAAGAAATATCAACCCCTATTTCCAGAACTCCAATATGAAACTATGAAAAATGATACACTATATCACACTCTTATACTAATTCCTTGGCTCCATGGTCATAATTTTCCTTCACATAGCATCTTAAAAGATATTCCCTTTCATTGGGGTATAAAATATGTTGAAATAAAATGATTTCAGTTATTCCAGAAAACACTAACGGATGATATTTAAATCATTTTCATTAATGATATAACTCAAGCGCTTATGAAATTAATACATGCTAAAACCTTCTCTATAAATGAAATTCTACAAAATCTTATGTCCATGTATTAGAGTTTTATGATCAAGTTCATGGTTCATATAATTTTTCTCAGGTGGTCACAGAAAATGATAGCAATAAGAAATAACATGATCATCTTTCTTAATAATGCAACCCAAACCTTAACCTGATGCATTCAAAAAGACCACATAGCATTACATGGAATTGGGGAGAGTCAAGAACGATGCAGTAGCCAAAATATGATTCATTTAAAAATAAAAATTCTAAAATTTGTAATCCCAATCAAAAATTAATCTTGTTAATGTTATAGTATTCTTTATAAAATCCAACATTGGTAATTCATTAATGGTTTGTAGATAATACACCCCAAAACCTCGTAATCTCAAAATCAGAAAAAAAATTTGTGGTTTCACATAATAAAATATATCCCCATATCAGGACCACCCAATATAACATGTTCTGGCACCACATCTCTCAATAACATCACTTCTTGAATATGGAAGCCACACATCAAAAACATCACAAAATATCAGTGATTTCGCAGCAATTCTATATCATATCTCAAATAACAAACACGGTCCCCCACATACATTGAGTATTCAATGATTCCATCCCCAAAGTATATAATGAAATCATCATGGTACTAAAGTAAAATCATGTTCATTAAATCTATAGTGATGTAACGGGCATTATTTAAACTATATGGAATTAAAAGTTACATAAAATGGTCATACCTACTCTGAAATAATTTTTTTGGAATATCAAATTTCTTTATGAAAAAAAATTATAACCATACAATGATAATTCATTGAAAACCACATATCCTCATTAAACTAGTAAGACATATATATTATATGTGAAAACACATTTTTCATTACCATAACCTGATTCTATTTTCATTAATGCACACAAAAGAAAAGGGAACCATTACAAAAATAACAATATGGGACCAACACCACCCATGGTGACATGCTCGGTAGTATAAAATATATATCTAGATTATTATCCAATTGATTCTTCAAATAATTCATTTCATAGGGATCCACTCAGTAATAGGGAATGAAAACTGGTTGAGTACTTGGTGGCAAATGAATACAAATTTCAACATCCCAAACTAATGGAAAACCTGAGAAGTTATAAGAAACAATGTCATGAAACTCGAAGGAAACTAAATGGATATATCCACTAAAATAATCATTAAACAGATCAGAAGATACTAATGTTATACATTTATCTAAATATTTATATGAAATCCTAGATATACTCAACCATAATTCACAAAATCCTTGAATGATTCAGTAAACCCCACTGGGGGTAGTGATGGACTCATGTCGAGGGAAAAAATTAAATCAAGATTGATTGGTAATATGTAAATCCATTTATAAACTCACATAATATAGTTACATGTCCAGAACATTAAAAATAAAAGAATTCTTAAATTCTGATAGAGTTTGAACAAAAGAGTGTCTGCAAAGATCCTCATATCTCATCATTCCAAGGGGAGTAGTAATATCCATCTCATAATAAAAATCATTCTTGGAAGATTTATTAGATTAAAGAAAACAATTAAAATAAATGAATGATATGAACTAGTATGAAATTGAGCAGTCACTAATTATGGATCTACTGTAATGGTACCTCTCAGAGTCATTGGGCTCATAGATTCTTTTTATAGTGACTCGTCCACTATGTGAAAAATCATCATCTTGTATGCCTATTGTTTAACCCCTTTGTATGTGAAACATCTTATTGAACCACTCTGTTAACTTGAATTTAGCGTCTTTTACCACTACAAGTTGTGGACTTAATAATGGAATATCTTCTGCAGGTGACCATGACTTTTCCATGAGCCACATTCCTTGGGTTCCTCAATAAAAAGCTACATTGATTTCACATGTATTTTACAATATTAAAAAATTATAGGGTATATTCTAGGTACATAATGAGGTTTAGAAAACAAACTATAGTGAAGTACCATCATAATCGTTATGATTCATCATTCCCTTAGTGGATAACCAAATTCCACAAGTAGAAGAAGATTCTCTCAAAAATCCTGACTTCCAGTCTAGGTCCATTTCGACTATCAATGCTCTATCCAGAATAATGACATAAGAAATTAGATTTAGAAATAAATCATTATAAAGAATATCATATCTTACTCCCAACTCAAAATCTCCATTCATCATATTATCAATTGAGACTATCTCTAGTGTAATGTGATATATACCATCAAAATGCATCACATGCTCTTTCATGGTCCTAAAAGACTACTCAAGATTGAAAAAATAAATAGGCATGGACAACAAAATAGACTCTTGATGCAACTAGTAGTTTAAAATACCTTTTAAATGATTCAACCCTAATACATTATATTTCATATCTGTTACCATTATGTCCCATAATCATTGACTATGTCCTTCCAACATTAAGGTGTTACATATAACCATTATCTCATTAAGAATTTATAATATCCCAAATAATCACTCAATAAAAATCACCATTCCTCATCCTCTTGTCTATCATTGGATACATTGAATGATTGTGGCTTATATTCAAGGAAATATTGAGAACGATTATGAGGATCATCCCTTTCGGGATCCATAGTTTGATATTGAATGAAAAATGGTGGCAGTGTGAGTCATAGATCGAAGATAGTATGCAAAATCTCCTCAATAATTCTTGGGTCCACTATAAGATTCATTCACTATGGTTCGGAAACATCTAACTCTTCAATAAAATTCCCATGTATTTTTTGAGGAATGATGCTACCCAAAACCAGTATAAAATAAAGAAGACATCTGATTATACCCTCTAATAGAGATACAAAGTGATCAAAAACAAAATATAGACAAACATGATTTGGATTTCAATATATGAAAATAAAATTCATGGAAAAGACTAGTAAAAATCATCAAGAAATAATTCCCAAACCACCCATGGTGGTTGATAGCTCATTTCAATTAGAGAATACCATAAAAACAATCATAAATACCTCATATGTATGTAAATGATTACAAAACCGCATAATTAAATCTAGGCAATTTGCATAACCTCCCTCAAATTATATTTTTTCAAGAACTAAACTGGGTACCCTGGTACCTAAATAACAGAGCAAGTCCATACATGGACTGATGGTTGTTTCTGATCCACATTGGTTGGCGAGTAGCACCATGAATAATACAATATAAAATGGGGAACAAATTTTACAGCAATATAATGAAATAATGTAAAAATATTATGTATGCAAACAAGAGACAGTTCACTGGGGGAACTATAACAGAATTTAAAGAGGAATGAAAAAAAAATGTACTACTATAAAGTTATGGATAAACTAGATAACATCCCATGTCCCAATGTATAGAACTCACTAATCCCATGCAACAAAATATAATACTCACTTGATGATACATCTTACACTTGCCCAATCCTGAAAGAATATAATCAAAAAACCCCAAGATGTATTATTTATGGTGTGAGGTAATGCCTATTAGGGTATCAAAAAGGATTACATAGTAATATTACAACATTTATTTGAGAAAATAAAAATTTCAGTTACAAATAAATATATTTTGGATTTCACAAGAATATTTAATAAAATAATGGTTTGAATTTCTAATAGTGGGAATACATTAAAAATGGAATCAATATTTTTATATAAAATATTTTATTTAAATGTATATGTCCTGCTAAATTGTTTACAATAAAAATATATATTCTTATGAAATAGTAAAAATCGATAAATAAATCCATTTTACTAAAGTAATGATAGTTCCTTGTTAAAGGACTCAATACAAAAAAAAATTGACATGGAATTATGTGTACACATTCACCCCTCAATACTGACTATGGAGTAGTCATCACCATTCAATTAATGATGTGATGGATATAGATGTATTATTATTTTTGTAGACTATATATTGATAACTGAATAAATCAAAAACTACCTATGTCCTCCATTTTCTCTAATAATAAACAATGATGTGGAATTTATTTAATGGAAACTTAACATAAAATTCATCAAATTATCCATTTGGAATAAGCTAATTATCCAATTAAAAAATGATTTCAATCAAATCATGCATATTTTTTAATAAAACCTATGGGATTGTATGAAAATCATTTTAATAATTTTTTTTCAAATTCCATTGTAAAATCAATTATATCAAATTAATTTTAATTTTTTAATAGAATTATTTTAAATTCCATATAATTTCATGAACTTCTGAAATACAAACAAAATTAATGGAATTGGGTTTCAATACCAATTTCATGACAAAATATACAATTTAAAAATAAAACTCCCCAATTCTATGAAATTAGGTATTTAACAAATAGATTTAGACCAATTTCATATTATTGTATTTAAATAATTCAATTGTATTAAAATATATATATTTATTTTTGATAAATTTTTTTATCATAACCTGACCACCTACCTCGATATCATGGGATCTCGAAACTGCAAACCATTATTAGGAATTTCGATTAAACAAAGATGATAATGAAGATCTGAGAAATTGCATAGTTCCAAGATAGAATAGAGTGTTTATTATATCCAGCAATAAACAATGAGGTCTTTGAATCCCAAGGGATGAATGGAGAGATATATAGATAGTGGGGAAATGAAAATTGTAATAAAAAAATTACCATAAGAATATTGAATGTCTTTTTATAAGTATCAGTTTCATAATAATGGTTGTAGAGGGACCAAAATCACCTATTTGGAGATCTCTTAGAAGAAGAAAATATTTATGGGTTGAAAATTACCTACATTAACCTAATAGGGTCCTTTTGGGATTTTAATATATAATTTCATAATAAGAAACTATGTACACAAGGGTAGAGATCTTGTGTCGCACAGTTCATAAAACCCATAGAACTTAGGAATGCACCCATTGTAATGGTTTACATAGTTTCTCATAGGTGGGAAAAAAGAAATAAAACTATTTGGAAACCATAAAAATACAAAATTCTTTGGTTTTCATAGTTTTCTCTACCATATTTCATAGGTTATGAAATCTATTCACTAGCCGTGAACATGTCATGGACATTAAAAAATTATAATTTTTTCACTCAAAACAACCCCAAACAGAAACAATGCCAAATAATGTTTAAAATATGGGTTTATGAATACTATAATACAGTAATAGGATGTTACAGATACATTATAAATGACATTATCTCATATAATTAATCAATTATCATTCAATTAGTCATGTATCGAAATGAATTTTCTACTATGACTGTCTCTGATATATTGTTGAATTATTGTTTCCGTTTCTTGTATCTCTTCCACCAAATATGGTCCCAATAATGTAATTTTACCTACATAATACTAACAAACATGTATCCCACATAACAATCTATAAAATACATAATATTTACATCAATTTAACATAAGGACAAATTTTCGTATTTGAAAATTAAACAAATGAATGATGCTTATTCTAATATATCTAGAAATCCATTCACAGAGATAGAATAAATTTAAATAAATTCAAAATTATTATCTATAACTGCCCATGATATTGACGATGAAAATATATTATAAATTTAGATTTAGTATGAAATGACTCTTGAGGGCCTTTTAAACAAATTTATGTAATCCTAGGTTCAGAGTAAGATATTATTGATAGAGAAACATCACATAACATGAATGTCAGTTTGAGATATTGTGTTGAATGATTATATAAACACATTGTCTCTAAAATTGTATGGAAATAAAATAATTCAGTAAATCATTAAATAATACATCAAATCAAACAATCATGATTAGATGACTTTATTAATGCTTCCAAAAAATTACTAGATATATTTGTACATTTCTTCAATGGAACTCATAGAGGATGATGAATAAACTTTTATAATTTATGTTTCAATTTTTTATATTGAAATGTAATAATTTCATGCAACCTATTTAATATAATAAGTCATTTCGAACCAATAGTAATACTCTCTATGTTCACTTTACGTCTTAGTATTATCAAGATGAGAATAAATAGATATATTTGGACCTTACTCAACAATTCATTTTTCAATATAGAGATTGTTGGTACACACATGATATTTCAAAATCATAAAACCCCATCCTTTTGAATGTTAAATTTATCCAACAAGAATTTCTATGCCAGTTCTACAAATTCATAAAAATACCAATATGAGAATCCATAATTCTAAATGATAATTATAATTTTACTAGAACCTGAAATAAAACAAAATATGTCACTATATGAATATTTTCTAGTCCCACATTAATAATATATTTAATAAAATATTCTTTTCCAAATGAATAATATTTAATAACAACTTATATGTTCAACTAAATCATTCATTAATTTATTAGATTTTCATGGATGGTAATCAATTTTTCAATAATAATCTTTTATTAGTTATTTTCATCTCATTTTCCCCATGGTCAACTCTTTTTGAGTGATGAGATTCATTAAATTCTTATGATGCACATATACATCCCACATTAAATTATTTAAATGATGTATCTATATTTTAAATGAATAAACCATAGTAGTTACATCCAGATAATGCATAGGATAATTCTAAACTTGATTATTCAATTAATATGTGTAATAAAAAATTTCATCAGCATTATATATGATAATTATAAAATATCGTTCAATGAAGAATAATTTGTAGACGAAAAGTTTTTAATTTAATGAGGGTGTTATAAAACAAACGAAGTATGATATCTTCTATTAAGTTCCTAAAATAAATCACTACTCTCTTTAATCCCATGAAATTTTTCTCCAATTGGATTAATAATTATCAATGGGATAGATACCTAATAAGTGTTTTAAAAAAAATTATTAATAACTCGGAGAAATAATAAAAATATGAATCTGTATGGAATCGTTTAGTCTTGACCATTCACCACCCACTTTAGTTTTATCATGGTAATCATCAATTCAATCTATTGAAATTATAAGCTTTTATAAATAAAAAACCACAACCAAAATTAACATTCAATAAATTATTCATATTTTATATTTTCAATCAATGCATCCAACGTGGTTCTTATGTGACTTGAATAATACTCATGTCTTTCATAATATTTCAAAAATTTCATTAATAAATACAACCGAATACATATATTCATATTCATGGAAATATATATTCACAAAATCCATTAATAAAGAAATTATATGGTACAATCGAAATGGAATTACCACATAAATCAAATATATATTGTAATAATCAATTAGAAAAATATATTTCTCCTTCACCATCGATTAATAATTCTTTTATCTAAGATCAACCATTAATAAATACTATGCTTCCAGAAGATGATCAAACAAGCCATTGATATAGAGTAAAGGTCAATTGGACATAATATAGAGGTTATTCAAGAATCAATAACTACAAAAAATCATCATTGAACCATATGTATTTTAAAAAATTAAAATAGTTCATCTCATGTTGATGAGATCAGATGAATAAAATGTTTATTAAGAAAATCGTGGAACATATTTTATATTTACAAAATTCACATTTGTTAATTTATATAAAGGGTATATAAATTTTCTTATCATTAAAAATTACATCAATTATAGACTCAAAATTATGATCCATAATACCACTCGAAAAATAAATATGAATGTAATCATATATTTTGTAAGAAATCAATCATCACTACTCAACAAATTATTTTTTATCATCAATTTTAACTAGGTTTCATTAACTATCATCTTTTATCAATTTCATAACATATTAATATTTTATCAAATATAAGAAATTATTGAATATAAATTTATTAACTCTATAATATATTATTTAATAACAAAATGAATGTAAAACAATTCCATGAATAAAATCAGACTCTGTTATATTCATTTTTAAAATTTATGTATGAAAAACTATCCCATTGATAACACTATAAATATTATTTTATGTTTTGGTTTCTTTAATACATCCACCATTTGTTTCCAAAATATTTTTTATATTATTTTTATGAGGTGATTTACAATTTAAGTATAATTTTTTTAGAAATGAAGGAATGTGATGATCTAGAGTGAAACATGGCATTAACATAATTTTGAAAAACATGTAACATACTTGTCACAATATAATTATATGGAAAAAAATCAATTTTAGTTGCATCAAATAATGTTTCCACATCTTTTTTTCTTTAAATAATTATGATATCAAATACAGGTAATTAAAATTAGACACCCATTTCATATATCCTGACTCATTATAATTAAAACATTTATCTATTTGTAGGATATCTATCACCACGTTATCCAATTTTATATGAAAATTTTCTTTACAGTAATGGGAAAATTGAAAAAAATACAACATTGTTGAATGTTTCCATATAATATCATAAATTATATTAAATTTATTTTACATAAAGATACCATGTTTTGAGATTACCTCAAAATTTCAATGATGAGTGTTACCTTTTTTCATGATAAATTGAAAACTTCTTACTCTTGTATTCATAAGGAATATATGTTTAAAAAAAATCTATATCATATTTATAAACACATAAAAAAAATTAAAACATTTAAAATATGATTAATACAATGATCATGGGAGATATGTTCAACATGATGTGTAAAAATTTAAATTTTAATATCATGGTCCCGAATAAAATTTGGTGCATACCATGATGTTTTTTTAAATTTATTCATATATTGAAAAATAATATTTCTATTATTTACATAATTCAATGAATTATTTCTGCATTCTTAGTCTTATAGACATAGGTAAATATTTATCTAGGAGAAGAGTCATAATTTTTTCTTATTACATGGCATCCATACCTTCTCAATATCTCATATATGAATCAAATAAAAACCTTCGATCATTTTCATCATTAAAATAATAAATCGATACAACTATGCTTTGTTGATCATAATATCCCTTGATATCTAATATCATTTCAAGGTAATTATTTTATCCTTTAAATACCATAGGATATATGTTATACTGAATTAAAGAGGGTGCTACTTAAAATAATCATTAATAATTTTCATTGTTCAATGTCATATCCCATTTCTCTCAAACATAGATGAATCCACTATTATTATTTATCATTCATCTATCCATAAAGAAAATAATTACCCTATTTCTATTCCAACCATTATTGTCTACTTATTTGTAAGGACATTATTCTCTTGGAAAATTCTTAACTAATCTTACTTGATTCTTCTTCTAAAATCATTTATAAACACACATATATTAAATTTAACTATAAGATAGTCTAAATATTATATATCCTCTTAAATTGACCATTATGTATAATATTTAAAGTCTATTCATTAAATATTATCATTACATATAATTTTTAATGAACATTCACTTTGATATCATCTATATGCAACTTTCCATAAAAATTTCTTAAATTATTGCCTTTTTGAAAGAATTAATTTTACAGGTTTTGCAAATTATATTTATGTTTATCAATTTGTTGGATTAATTCATAACTCTTACACTTCTAAACCATTCATTACAAAAATTACAATTCATCTTAGGCACCGTTATTACCACAATATAAAACATTTAAAATGAAACATGATTTAATTTTATTAAAAAAGATCATGACATTCAAAATGAATTATTCATTGTTCATACTAATTTTTACACAGTACGAATCAAAATTAAAAATATGTCATAAAGGAAAAAATTTAGGAAAAGAAAATGTAATTGATAAATATATTATTCCAGTGAAAAACATGAAATATAGTAAAATATTTATATTCATAAAAATTTTACTAGGGCATATGATATTAATCATATCATCTTGAAAACCATTTTTACATATATTAATCTACTAAAACTATAAGAATATAATAGATAATATTATGTGAAATAACGATAATGATATTAATAACTCATTTTGAATCCTCCAGATGTAAATGTATCATGGTTAAATACATAGGAGAAAACTTTATGCTTGAATACCTAATTCACTACATTAATGGAAAAAAATATTACACTTACAATTGAATATATTTATTTAGATCACATTTTATTTATCTTCTATCAGTATTACTCATCATCTAATATAATTATAAACAACTATATAATAAATAAATAAAATATAAAATTACTTCAATTTTATTAGAAACCCCTCAAAAAACACTATTGAAATTATATGAATGACTTTTGGATATCATAATACCTTTTCTTTTGTAAACCCCATTTTCAAAAATAAAACACCTAGAACAAGTGGACGACGATAACTTTTTGGCTAAAAACCTGAAATACCGTAATGTATGAAAAACATTAAATTACGGTTCACGTGGTGGGAAAATTATTTGACATTATATACATTAAAATGGATCATTTATTTTTTACTTATTATAAAAAAATTTAAAAAAGGATGACTAAAATATGATTAACGATTCATTCTGAAAACAAATAATATAATTTGAGGTGAGATATAGAATTTCATTTATTGAATTTTTAAGTCAAAATAAATCAATCTTCCAAATAATTTTTAAAAATTAATCATGAAGGAAATTGATTGAAAATTTAACTCTTTAGAGCATTTAAAATGAAAATTTTAGGTAACGCCTTCTCTGAATGGGACAAACTCATTATATACATTTTTAATCATCAAAAATATTTAAATTTTATTATTATTTATATTTAATAATAAAATTTTCCTTATTTATGAATATTTTATTTACATCTTCTACCAAGTTTTAGAAATAGTTTTAATAAATTATGTTCACATTATTTGTATTTAGGATATTGGGATCATATATCAAACATGAGTTCGTTAGGTTGAAAAAGTAATATTAATTATGATTATATAATTTATATAAAATTAATAAGGATTTAATTATCAATTTTATATATTATTTATTTGTTTTAATCCATCCATGTAAGATGGTTTTCAAAAAATAATAACATTACAATCATTGAGACAGTTGGTATTGCAAACACATAAGTAAAATTAATATTTTTTAGAAAATGTCACGGAAATTGGGTGTGATATTATATAATTTAATTATGGGAATATTAAAATAAATAACACATTGTTTAATTAATAATACATATAAATGAAATCCAAATGGGGTAGTTTAGAAAAATAAAATCTATCAGTTCCCGATGTAGTATTATGCACTTACAAACGAATGTTGTTGTTATATTTCGTTAGACAGAAAAGAAAGATGTAGATTATTAATTTACCTATACAGAATAAATTTTATTTTATTCATTTTATAATATTTATTTTTGATCCATTATTACAATTGTCTATAAGAGTATGATATCAAAACAAATACATCATCTCATGAGGTGATATTATGTACGTATAATAGAAATGTTTTTATTTTATTATATGGTTACGAATTTGGAAAAAAATTAAAACATAAACATATTAAAATTGATTTATAAAAAAATACTAATGTTATTATTTCATCTTTATTGATTAATATGTTAATTTGGAAAAAGAATAAATAAAATTAAAATTTTTAACTAATATATACAAATCCTCAAAAAAATACCATATTTGGTTCAATCCTTTGGGATTATAAGTTGGTTATTATGATCAGAATAGTATAATGGAAAAAAATTGGGATATTAGGATGTCATTGATGAAGGTATCAGATGAGTAATGTTTTTATTACATATGTAGAAAAGTTTTTAGGGTTCAACCTCTTATATGTGTTGCAGAGGACACAATTAGAATATATCAAAATATTATAAAATTATTAAAAATAATCATGGAGAAGAGACCCAATGAAAATTCAATTTATATCCTTTTGTGATAATGTTATAAGTTAATCCATATGATAAGAAATATTATGATGTTTTGTTTCATTTCATTTTAATTTTATCATATAGAACTAGATCTACCCTTTTACCTCTATAATTTTTCATTCACAGTTACTATTCTTATTGACCAAAAATTAACTTGACATCCTTTATATATTTTTATATGATAACTATAAATTTGATGTCAATTTTTAATGTTTTTTTCTAAAAAAAATTATACTATAATCTGATATAAAAATGAAAAATACAATGTTAAACACTTTTTAAAAATAATTCATTTTCTGTTTCTAAAGGTTATGTTATACCATAATCAAGTATAATGTTGATCCAAAAGGTCAGATGTGAAAGAATTTTATAAAAAATTTATTGAACATTTAAAACCATTACAAACAAAATGGTATGCTGAAAAGCTTTTTAAAAAAATTGATAATTCACACAATAAAATAGTATTTCCAACATTCAACTGAAAAAACATATTTTTTTAGAAACTTCATACAAATTCACCCTAATAAAATGTTTTTAAGGATAATTAAAATGTAATATATTTTTTACAGATTTTTATTTTCAAAATTTTTAAATAATTTTTCAATAATGAACCACATAATACATGAAAAAATATTAATATATTAATATATTTTTTTATTCAAATAATAATCAATATTATTTTAATGAATAATGAACTATAAAAAAATTCTTGAATATTAAAAAAATAAAATTTTACATACTTTCAAGATTTCCTTTGTTGCTAAACATTAGTGTGAAAACAGTTAAAAAACTGAACATATACGTACAATGAAATGATGGGGGATGATGTGCTGATTCAATCTCAAGATGAAAACTATATAGTATTCATATAAGTGACATAAAATTAAAATGATCATAGTACCTTATATCCAGATCCTCACTCAATTATCTAATTATGAGAACATTAAATTAGAATGAAAGAAATATGACATGATAGGAGACATAGTAATGGATAAATAATTATTAATATCCATGAAGGGATACAAAAAATTCATAAGAGGATGGTAGGGTGGGTATCCATAGTCCATGAAATCTAAAGCATCTAGGGATAAGGGTATTCTTCTCTATAATCATAAATGGGGAATTATAATTATTACCCTTAAACCACCACCCAGAGAAAAAAATTGGGGGCCCCTAATATCTTGTGGATTCTTGTAGTGGATCATACCCCTAATAGCCTCCAATGACTGGAATATGGATGTCCATTATCTAGTTTGTAGACACAATGTGGATAGAAGGACACATAACCAAGAAACTATCTAGCCATTGGCTTACTAGATGTCAGTGCGTGACTAGAGGTTGGTGTCCTGACCACCTATTTGGTCCCGATTTCCATCCTACTATCCTTTAACTCTATCTGGCCATGAAAACTCAACTAAAATATATTTTTTAGGGTATAATACATTATAAAAAAATTTATAAAATTTTTTTTTGCAATGAGATGATCAAAAATTAAAAAACACAAACTCGTCAATACATACACAGTGTTAAAAAATCCCTACCATAAATCATCTATACAATAAAACTACTTATGGTCATCCAAAGTATCATTTAACCATAATTGTTAACTCAATACTAAACTTAATTCACATTAAAATCAAAAAATCACAATGAAATACTAGATAATTAGATTTAAATAATGATCTCAAATCTACAAATAACATAATCCATTACATGAACGCTATACATAAACACTGAGATTAATATCTCCTATGCTGGTCAGCCCTGAGATATCTGATGTGTTCTCATAAAATTTTTCAACAATGATGTGGTTATCCATAGTATAAAAATTTACAAAAAATAGTATAATTTCATTCCATTCCACTACATACAACTATAATTGACTATGTAAATATTATTATTGTGTTCCAATGATGCAATTAAATGTTGATCCAATACAAGTGCACCCAACATCAATTAAAGCACCAGTGCAATACTAGTATCCATAACCAATATCAAATTTAAAAATAAAAAAAATCACACTTCATAATAAAATATTCACATCCACATGTCATGTTTTTCTTCAATAGGATATAGAGAAACTTTAAAACTCTCACACCAAACCTAATGTAGTGAAATTGAATTGTTTGTTGTCTATTGAAACCCAACTACCTAAAATAACACAAGTAAATTCTCTACTTGGAAACTTTTTACATTAATTTTCACCTCATCCACTTATGTGCTAATAACCCACTATGATATGATTTTATACCACATGAAGGAATCATGTGATCATCTATATTCACCCAATAAAGTTCTTAATAATCATCATCTGACACATTTTTGTAGGTCCATCATCCTTAAAATTTAACCATATTACCCTCCATGAGTACTAACAAAAAAATAAATCCATGTACGGATAACCACAACCCACATATTTCCCATGACCAAAATTTGAAACATATTTGATTCCATTTCCATGTATATTCATGGAATAAGATATATCACCCATTGAATTTGAACTCACCTTAGCCATGTCACCAAAATGATATTATGGTCATTCACTAATCAGTCTCACAAACTAATGACTACCCTTTAATGCAGATTACATCACCATATCCAATTTTATTCTCTCTATAATAGGATAATCCTCACTATATCATCATAGAACCATTTTTGGATCTTGATGACCCATTTGATATCGGTCATGAATTACAGTGGCTATATGGGACCATGTCCACTCACCACAATGAAACATTTTTTATTTTGTGGGAAACTACACTATCCATTAATTTCTAGAATCTGAAACATATTTAATCGTCCAATGAGAAGATATAATGATAATGTACTTATGATTCACCAACAACCATATAGAGATATATGTTTACAAATGTTAATGGTCATGAATCTATGTTAATACCCCTAGTAATATTGACCAAAATTAATTTGAACAATCCAACTTAAAAATGATCATGGTAGTATAATTCAATAAAATTTATCAACTAATCATAGTATCGAAATTCAGAAACTATAAAAATATTACTATTCTATTATTTAATACCCACTTCATGATTCATTGTATAAATTTATGCTTTATTAACATTATACTAATCTATCTTTCTAGATTGCATCAAAGGACATTCTAGAAACATTATATCATATAAAAACACCCCATGATTATCTACATTGATGATATATAGAAGTAAATGTAAACTTTTAGATTTATAAAATATTTTTTTCATCTTAATATCCATGATGATTTTATAATTTATAAGCATTCCTAAAGTGAAAATCATTCTACACTAACATTATTAACTATTTTTATTTATAACATTCTAGTTTCTTGTTGGGATTCTCATGAAACTATTTTCTTGAATACTATGACCTTCAATAAAATAATTTTATGTTTCAGTATTCAGTACCATATATATATATATATATTTTGTTTTTATATATCCATTTATTTCAAAAAAATAACTGATATCCTACCAACTTGTCAGTTAATAATTACATGATTTATTATTTCATGTATAGATGAGATTGTTTTCATATAACCTCCACACATCAAGCCTGATTTAATATTTTCCAAATATCATATAGTAATCTCATATAAAAATTAAGACCCACAGTTTTATGTATCCTTGGGAAATAAATCCTTATGGAAGGGATACATATTTTCACATATGATATCAAATGACTAAGGTATCTATAAGATAAAATGAATAATAAATTGTTATGTGTAAATTTAATATTCACAAATGATATCACAATGGTAAATAATATATAAATAAATTATCAATCAATCATATTATTCCATAAATAATGTACATGACCTTCTAATTTAATCTGCACATCTAAATGAATCATGAAATAAAAAATAACTATGGAATGATCATTTCCATTTCAGAAAGTGTCAGTAAAAAACAATCATAACGTTGTTCATGCTAATATGGTTATATATTTTCCTCACATTTTTATATGATGAATGGGATAAATTGTATTAAAAATTTATTAATATTTTCTGGTAATTATATACACAAAGTCGACACTAGTAATATTTTTAATAGATTAATTAATACCTACTTTTCTAAACATAAAAATATGATTATTTATGTTAGAAATACTTGTGATGTCAAATAAAATACCATTATATTCTTTCACATGTATTAAAATTCAAACTAATATATATTTCACTAGAATTTTCATTAAAAAATTTTATATCGAACACATTCCATTTATATCAGGAAATAATTAACAAATTATATTCATTTTATGTAAGTCCTTCTGAGAATTGATATAATCAAAAAAAATTCCATTATCATTAATTAAAGTGATTATAAAATTATCACAAAAAATACATCCAATATGTAACACCCCATGGTTTTAAAAATTAATATAGAATGAAATTTTATAATCTATCCATTAAACACAACTTTTCTCTCATATGTTTTGAATTTCAAAAAAATGGTCATCTAGAGTTGTGTTCTGTATGTCATTTAGAGTCGGATAGAACAAACATCATTTTTGGTGAATAGTAACATACCCTTATGAATAGTAATATGAATAGTAATATGACCCTTATGAATAGTAAATAATTATTTTATTTTATATTCATAAGGAAATATGATAATGGGATCTTAATTAATTTTTCAATGTCACATAAAACTAATTGCACTTCAAG
This sequence comes from Viscum album, assembly GCA_963277665.1. NCBI lineage: Eukaryota > Viridiplantae > Streptophyta > Magnoliopsida > Santalales > Viscaceae > Viscum > Viscum album. Next base: position 523,993,952 of record OY728141.1, read on the forward strand.
ATTGTTATTTTTCGAATTAACTATGACCTTATTTAAAAATTAAATTAATAATATTTAGAAAATTATTTTTTAAAAATGGATTTCTCTTTTTAGTTCTACACGGTGATAAATTTTAGGGGGAATTTTTTCTATTTTTCTGAAATTCATGAATTTTTCATGAATAGTGAAATACGTTAAAATACCGTATATACAAATTATTAGTTAAATACACTATTTATGAAAACACAAGTGATGAAAGGCCATATGGTTTGAACTCACATGAAATTATTACTATTAGGGGTAACATGAAACCACACTATTAGTTGTCTTGAGGGAAATAATAAAATAATGAATTAAATATTGAAAATTTACTCCTCTCCTCCCCTATAAATACTCCTCACCACTCCCTATTCTCTTCACTCCTGTAAGCCTTCAAGATCCTCAATGTTCTACCCAATTACCATTCCCTTGTCACTCCTCACATCCAAGAACCTTATGTTCTTTCCAAAAGACCAAAACCCATTTCTTTAAGGAGTTTTTCAAGGAGGTTATTAAAAGAGTTAAAGCACCATTCTTTTTCATTTGGTTTCATTTCAATTTATCTTCTTTTTCTATCCTCTCCTCACCTAATCTATCCAAATGACCATGATAACTTCAGTAACATATATATACTGTATTTATATCGTTTTAATGGAAGAAACATCATAAATATTCTTAATCCTTCACTTTTATTTTTATAAATGAAATCGACGTCCATGAGGTTCTGATTTATAACCTTCATGGAGGACGAAATTTTGTTATTAAATTTATTATTCATTACTAGTCATAAAACCATATTCATGGTTCAACCAGACTATTATATATGTTTTATAACCTAATTAATATTCAGTAACCAGAATATGTACATATAATTAAGTTATATGACAAAACTAGTTCATAATATTCCAAATACCGCTGAATAATCAAAGTGGTTGTAATCTAATGATTCATCCTCATTCCATGTATCCAAATGATAAAAATGACCATTATTAATTATTTATGGTCATTAAAAATATATAATTCCAATCGTGGATATTTATAACCATTCCACATGATCTTCATTACTTAAAATCAAGTGAACCAAATATGAAAATAAAGGAAACAAACACTCCAGAACGACGAAATTCAATACAATAATTTATCAACAAAGATATATATATGAACTAACCAGAATTTTGGTAAAATAAATAAATTTATAATAGGATATTAAATAAGTTATTAAAATGTATAATGTCATATTCCAGGAGCTTAATTACAACAGTGGAACACGTTTTGAGTTAAGGTATGGTTTTTTCCACCTGAACCTCCATTTTCATTCGAAATACTTTCATTGTGTAATTAACTCAATGAAATTCGTGTTTATTGTTATGTAATACTCATATATTATGTATGAGTATCATATATATGTTTATAAACTATAATCCTTCCTTATTTTATGGATATTTACACGTTTTAAAAGGAACATTCAAAATTGTTTCACAAATACAAGCCTGATTCAAGAGAATTTCTAAAATTATTACCTATTTTCAAGGGAACTCAATAATCTGTATTTAGAGACCATTATAATTATAAAAACATTAATTTTATTATTAAAATACTATCTTACTTCACTTCTTGTTTTATTCAGTGATTTTTCTAAAAGAACTCTTCTTTTCAAAATAAAAGTGTAATTATCTCCAGACTGGCTTAATGATTTTATAAGAGTGTTTTCATCTAATTACACACTCTTGTTGATTACATTGTATTATTGGGTTTAATAATTTATGATTCCATCTACCATATTTTATTTAATGTTTTATGACTAAATCTATTTTGGATGATCTATCCTAAAACCATTAACCATATTATTTTGAATGGTTAGTGATTTATGATTAATGATTGGGGAAAGATAGTTACATTTCATATGATAGATTAAATATAAATGTATTTGTTGTTTATTTTTATCCCCTCTCTTATGAGGAATGAATTGGACTTATTATGTGATGGGTGGTACCCTCTATATCTCCTCGATGCATTGGTTGGTCTCATGAGACAACTAGACGTGGAATTGGCCGAGGCCTTTCCAAATGTGATATGGATTTTGGATGAGGCCTTAATCACTAGACGTCATAGACGAGGCCATGACAAAATGTTTCAGAATGTCTTGTATATGAACTTCCCTCATTATGAAGCCATTAGTTGAAATTTCACGTGGTTATTCGACTAGTAGAATACCCGTGATTATGTTTTAATATGGAATTATTTACTCGTCTCATTTTCCTTCCATAATGTGTTCAAGTTTGTTATTAAAGGCATGAGTTTTCAATTATTCACCAACTCTAATGTTTATATTATCTTCAGCAGTATTGATTGCTCTTACTGAGCGTTTGAGCTCACCCCTTTCTTATGTTTCATTTTCCTAGTATATGAATAAGTAATTTATGAATGACTTGCAAGCATAATCTTAGAGACATGATGACTCTAGTGGAATAAATTAGTGTTGTTGTTTTTTCATTCTACATGTAAAGATTAATATTATGTATCTATATTATTTCCAATATTACTAAACTACTTGGTCCTTAGAGATTCATATTCCTTGTATGTATGCCAATGTAAACGAATAAGGCACCCACTCCATGAAACCGGGGTCCGGTCCTTATATTTGGTATAAGTGGATGTTTCGTTGAAAATTTGGAAACTAGTTTTAGAAAATGTAGAATTAGGGAAGAGTCTCTATGTTAGTCTTTGAGGAAATACATATAATAACATCCTGGTATTTTGGTTAGGAATTGATTATGAGGATATTTAAAACAATAAATCCCTATCTGGATACAAAAAAGTTGGGGCGGCTCTGGCATAGATGTATCTAGGGGTAGAACCCTAAAACAGCACTTTGATCTAGACTCTATTGGGAACTGGTTCAAGAAAACGAGCCTTGATGTAGTCTTGGTTACGACACTCTTGGGGGATATTCTTAGGATAATTCAAATTTTATTTACAAGACATTATGAATGATTGATGATTTTTTTAGTGTTATTAATTGTTTATATCTTGGTATACTCCAAAATATAGGAATATCATGAAAATCACTTATGAATTATCTTGAAGACTCTTAGAAGACATGAATTATATGGGAAGTTTAGCATGTGTGAATTCTGGCTTCAAGAGATTTCTTTCCTTGTCTATATTGTCTCTATGGATGGAATCCCAGTTGATCCTGCAAAGAGAAAGGAAATCCAAGATTGGACCACTCCAACAAATATAACTGAGGTACATAGTTTTATTTTCATAGCAGGTTATTATCAACGTTTCATGTAGAATTTTTCCTGACTGGATAACCCGCTAATGAATCTCACACATAAAGGGGTTAAATTTGTTTGGAAAAAATATTGTGTAGAATGTTTCGATGAACTGAAGATAAAATTATTCAATGCTCCAATATTGACTCTACCATTGGGGAATGAAGGGTTTGTAATTTATAGTGAGTCTTCCATGAAAGGACATGGTTGTGTCTTTATGAAAAATGATATGGTTATTGCTTATGCATCACGACAACTAAAAATTAATGAGCAAAACTATTCTACTCATGATCTTCAGTTAGCTACTGTAATATTTGCTTTGAAGATATGCATACATTATCTATATGGTGAAAAATGTGAGATTTATACTGATCAAAAGAGGTTGAACTATATTTTCTCACAGAAAGAACTCAACATGAGGTAAAGGAGATGGAAAGAACTACTCAATGATTATGATTTCATGATACACTACCACCCGGGGAAGGCAAATAAGGTGGAAGATGCCTTGAGCAAAAGGATCATGGATTTTTGAATGAGATGAGTGTTGAAAGGTATCCTATTTTCAGGGATGTAGTAAAGATGGATATGGGAATAACCATGGAAGGTGAAACATCAATTATTTATCAAATTGTTTCCAAAACATCTTTACTTGAAATAATACAATGTTTTCAGGCTGATGATGAGGAGGTTCAAAAGAAGACCAAATCTTTGAATGATGGAAGATTGAGTGGCTTCGTATATGAAGATGGAAATTTGAAATTTGGTAAGAGACTTTGTGTTCCCAATATAACTGATCTAAAAAGGGAATTTTTGGATGATGCTCATAGTTCAAATTTCACTATACACCTTGGTAGCACTAAGATGTATAAAGATTTGAAGGAACATTTTTGGGGGGACAACATAAAGAGGGAGATTTCTAATTTTGTGTCAAGATGTATGGTTTATCCACAAGTGAAAGTTTGAAGGCCACAACATGGAGGAGTATTGAAACCTCTTGCCATACCTGATTGGAAATGGGATAATATCATGACAAACTTAGTCATGGGACTACCAAAGACTCCTAGAAGGAACGATGCAATATGGGTCATTGTTGATCGTCTTACCATGTTGGCACATTTTCTTGATGTAAGAGATGATCTACCACTTGAACGTATAACAAGACTATATACTAATGATGTTGTTAGACATCATGGAGTACCTCTATAGATTGTTTCTGATCATGATCCATGTTTTACATCAATATACTATAAAATTATTCAGAAATCCCTAGATACTAATCTTCATTTGAGCACTTCCTATCACCCACAAACTGATGAACAACCAGAACAGAATATTCAAACATTGGAAGACATATTGAGGTCTTTTCGCTTGATTTTCAAGGCATGTGGGATCAGTATTTACCTCTTGTATAATTTTCCTACAGTTATAGCTTCCATTCAAGTATATATATGGCACCTTAAGAAGCATTATATGGGAGGCGATGTCATAAACCAACATGTTGGGATGATTTTGGTGAAAGAATGATTGGGGTCCCAGAACATGTTGAAGAAACAATGGAATAGGTGAATATTATCCAGAACCATATCAAAATAGCTCAATGTAAGAAAAAGAGCTATGTTGATAACCGAAGGAAGGATTTGGAATTTTAAAAAGGTGTAATCTTTTTCTTAAAGGTATCTCCATAGAAGGGTATTATATGATTCAGTGAGAAGGGAAAATTAAGTCCCTGGTACATATGACCTTTTGACATTCTAGACCAAATTGGAGTCGTAGCTTACTATTTGGAAATACCACCAAGTCTCTCCAAAGTTCACAATGTGTTCCATGTGTCAATGTTATGAAATTACATTCTAGACACATCACATGTACTCACTTATGAAGAAGTGGAACCTGAGCCCGATCTATCTTTCTGTGAAGAGCCCATCAAGATTCTTGATACTAAAGAACATGTATTGAGAAATCGGACCACTCGACTGGTAAAGGATCTATGGAGGAACCATAATACGGAGGAAGCAACATGGGAGCCTGAGGAGCTTATGTTAAGGAAATACCCGAATCTTTTTAGGTAATATTATGTAAATGTCGAGGATGAAATTTTTGTAACGAGGGGAGAATGTAACACCCCAAGGTTTTGAAAATAAATATATAATTCCATTTTATAATCTATCCATTAAACACAACTTTTCCTCTTATATGTTTTGAATTTCAAAAAACCGTCATCTATAGTTGTGTTAAGTATGTCATTTGGAGTCTGATAGAACAAACGACATTTTTGGTGAATAGTAACATACCCTTTTGAATAGTAATATGAATTTTAATATGACCCTTATGAATAGTAAATAACAATTTTATTTTAATTTCTTATGGAAATTTGATAATGGGATCTGAAATAATTTTTCAATGTCACATAAAACTAATTGCCCTTCAAGATTGTTATTTTTTGAAATAAATATGAACTAATTTAAAAATTAAATTATTAATATATTGAATTTTTTTTATAAATGGATTTCACTTTTGAATTAAACACTTCAAAAAACGGTAGGGGTGAATCTTTTGGATTTTTCTGAAATTCATGAATTTTTGATGAATAGTGAAATATGATAAAATAATGTTTATTCAAATTATCAGTTAAATACACTATTTATGATATCACAAGTGATACAAGGACACCTGTTTCGAACTCAAATGCACTTATTACTGTTAGGGGTCACATGAAACTACACTATTTGTTGTCATGAGGGAAATAATAAAATAATGAATTAAGTATGCAAAATTTACTCATCTCATCCACAATAAAAATCCATCACCACTCCCTTTTCTTTTCACTCCTCTCAGACTTCAACCTCCTCAATGTTCTTCCAATTTACCCTTCCATAGGCTATCCCCGCATCCAATAAGCTTCTGGTCTTTCCAAAAGAACAAAACCCCTTTTCTTAAGGTGTCTCTCAAGGAGGTTATTTCAAGAGGTAGAGCATCCTTCTTATTCATTTGGTTTCATTTCAATTTATCTTATTTTGCTTTCCTATCCTCACCTCATCTTTCCAAATGACCATGATAACTCCAATAACATCTATATAAAGGATTTATATCATATTAATGGATGAACTACAATAAATATTCTTACTCCCTCCCTTGTATTTTTTTAAATGAATTTGACGTCCATGGGGTTCTGATTTATAACCTTCGTGGACGACAAAGATTAGTTCTTCAATTTCTTCTTCATTATTGGTAATAAAACCATATTCATGGTTGAACTAGACTATAATATATGTGTAATAACCTAATTAATATTCTGTAACCATAATATTTACATATAATTTTGTTATATGACAAAACTAGTTCGTAATATTCCAAATACCGCCGAATAATTGAAGTTGTTGTCATCTAATGATTCATCCTAATTCCATGTAATAAAATGATATAAATGACCATTATTAATTATTTATGTTCATTAATTATATATAATTCCAATCCTGGGGATTTATAACCATTCCACATGAACTACATTACTTAAAAACAAGTGAACCGAATATGAAAATAAAGGAAACGAACACTCCAGAACGACGAAATTCAATACAATAACATATCAATAAAGACATAAATGAACTAAACAGAATTATGGTAAACTAAATACGTGTATAATAGGTTCTGAAATAAGTTATTAACAAGTATAATTTCATATTCCAGGATCTTATGTACAAGAGCGGAACACGTTTGGAGTTAAGGTAAGGGTTTTTTCACCCGAACATCCATTTTCATTCCGGATACATACATTATATAATTACCTCAATGAAATTATTGTGTGTTGTTATGTAATCCTCATATATTATATTTTAGTATCATATATATGTTTACAAACCAGCATCCTTCCTTTTTTATGGATATTTATAGGTTTTAATAGGAACTTTCAAAATTGTTTCAAAAATACAAGCCTGATTCCAGGGAATTTTGGATATTATCACCTATTTTCAAGGGCACACAATAATATGTTTTTGGAAACCATTACCTTTATAAAATCACTAATTTAATTATGAAAATACTATCTTACTTAACTTCTGGGTTTATACAAAATTTTTCTAAATGAACTCTTCCTTTCAAAATAAAATAGTATTTATCTCCAGAATTGCTTAATGATTTTATAAGGTTGTTTTCATCTAATTCAACACTCTTGTAGATTCCATGGTACAATTGGGTTTAATCATTTATAAAGTCATCTACCATATTTTATTTAATGTTTTATGACTAACTTTATTGTGGATGATCTATCCTAATACCATTCACCATATTATTCTGAATGTTTAGTGTTTTATGTTTAATGATTAGGGAAAGATAGGTACATTTCGTATGATAGTTTCAATATGAACATATTTGTTGTTTATTTTTATCCCCTATAGTAGGAGGAATGAATTGGACATGTTATTTGATGGGTGGGTCCTGCTATTGCCCCTCAATACATCGGTAGGTCTTATTAGACAACTAGACATGGAAATGGCCAAGGCCTTTCCCAATGTGTTATGGATTTTGGCCGAGGCCTTAACCACTAGATGTCTTGGACGAGGCCCTGAAATAATGTTTCAGAATGTTCGACATATGAACATCCCTCATTATGAAGCTATTAGTTGAAATTTTATGTGGTTATTCGGCTAGTATAATACCAATGATTATATTTTATTATGACATTATTTACTCATCTCATATTCATGCCATAATGTTTTCATGTTTATTATTAAAGGAATTTGATTTCAATTATTCAACATGTCTAATCTTTATATTATCTTCCTCTATATTGCATACTCATACATAGTGTTTGAGCTCACCCCTTTCTTATGTTTCATTTTCTCAGGATATGAAGAAGTAATTTATGAATGACTTGCAAGCATAATGTAGGAGACGTGATGTCTATAGTGGAATAAATTAGTGTTTTTTTTCCTTTCCATATGAAAATATTTAACTTCTTTATGTATCTTATTTCCAGTAATACTAAACTACTTGGTCCTTCAGGATTCGTATTCATTGTATGAATGCCAGCGTAAACAAATAAGGCACCGACGTTGGGAAACTGGGGTCTTGTCCATACACAATATGTATACAATCAAGACTATGAAGAAAAATAGTGAATTCCTAATTAAAACATTTTATGAATATATTTTTTTCATTATTCTTTTCATATTTCTTCTCATGATGCACTCTGGAATCATTATAATCATCCACAGTAGTAGAATATATGTGTCACGACCCGTCCTCGGGGCCCGTGTCGTGACTACACTAAGCTCGCCTTCCATAGGCCAGCGGCTGGCGACTAGCACCTATGGCGTAAATCTCTTTAACTGGGAAGTCATTGCCTTTATAAAACATAAACACATCCAACCAGAGTACAATTGGAAGTAATACATTAAGTACAAAAGAAAGTGCTGAAAAGTAAATGTCCTAGAATACAAACCCAACTGAAAAGTACAGCTACAACTGAAATAATGTACAAAAAAAGACTAACAACTAGAATATAGAAGCAGCTCTTGGGGTGTCCACCTCGGATCCTACCTGAAGGGTACGTACAGATAGCCTCTTCAACTCTCTCGCCCGCCAACCTCCTACAAGTACCATCTCGTTGTGAAGTCCACCTCCGGGTACTGAATCATCGTGAGGTCCACCTCCGGGTACCGTCCTGTCCCCAAACACTCGATCTCAGTCAGCGATGTCTGTCATCTGCATCCAACACAACGAGGTGCGGGCATAGCCCATGTAGGGGTGAGTATATGATACTCAGTAGGAACCCCGAGATCCTCATGGTCTCACTAAATCCAACAAGAATAATCACAATGATAGTTCTCAATAGATAATCCATACTTAGTTAGAAGCCCATACTTATAACTAAGTTATCATGTAACCCATCTCAGCCATGAGGAAAACACAAAGGTCATTGACTCAGTTCAAACCAGGATTTTCATTATCGAAACCACACTGCTGAAGATCTCCGTCTCTGACGAGTATAGTGATCCTGTCATGACTCCGAGGCACTGCTCACTAACCTAAGACTGCTGAGGTACTCCTCCTGTCGAGTACCACGGGTCAGCCACCCAAACATAGTAGCACTCCCGCTGGGGTCTTCCACCCAAAAACAGTAATGAACCCCCCCCCCCTAATAGCCAGCAGTGGTACTCCTCTTGTCGAGTACCGCAGGTCCGCCACCCAAACACAGTAGTGCTCCCCGTCGTGGGTCTGCCACCCAAACACAGTAGTGATCCCCAATGGGCTATACAAGTCACTCCGACTAAAATCAGACAAGTAGTCTTCATGTCTCATCCAGCTACACGGTCTCTGTAGTCCGCACGTTCGTCTCCGGGAGGGTCCGCTGCATGTGCTACAGGTCGATACTCCAAGTATCAAAAAGTCACAGGAAGAAGTATCTCAACGGACCGCCTCATTATAGGGGTATCACCGCAACAGATGACGCGTCAATCAGACGCCCGGTCTGTGAGTTATTAGCCTTTTCGTCCCATGGGCCTGGTTGGTTTCATGTACGAACCAACCCAACCATATCTCAATTGTACCCCAAACTCACATAGGGTATACTCATAGGGACTGTTTCTCAATGTGATCACCAATGCCACTGACGGTTCGTCAAACGTCGTTTAGTCTGAAAGTTATCAGCTTTTCCGTTCCTGGGGCTCGGTTGGATTTTGGGTACAATCCAACCCAGCCATATTCCAACTGCGTCCAAACCAATGGTGAAGTATACCAAAAAAACTGTCTCATCAAGAGGAATCCATCAAAGTCGACAACATGTCAATCATAAGTCTGGTCCTTATGTTATAAGTGTTTCCACTCCGAGGGCCCAGTTGGTTTCTAGTTCGAACCAACCTGGTCATACTTCAAATGACACTGGTTAACCAAACTAGTCACACCATTGAGATCCATACGAAAAAACACACATGATGGACTACCCATTAGTCCAAAACAAATAGCCGGTAAAAAAGTTGCATTTCACCACAACATGCGCGAACTGGGCCTCGTGGGGACCGCACCTCGACCTCAACATAAATATCTAAAATTGGATTTGAAACATCCGTCTTAATTCCAGGGTCACAACATCGTAGACGGTTCGACATTCCGACATCGTATGAGAGAGATATATCTGATATAAGATTCTGTAATAATAATAATAATAATAATATTCAGTGTTTCGTGGGCCCGAGCCATGAACCAGAATTTAGTATCCAAAATTAGACTTGAACTGACCGTATTAAAGACAAGATTACATTGCCACTAACGGCAAGCCAATCGGACGTCGCATGCATGAGTTATGGCGGGTCAAAGATTTAATAATAATACTAAATCTATTATTTTCCGAGTGCTTCGGGTACCCGATCCAAAAACCCGAAAAAGACATCCAATATTGGGCTCGTAAATTCCGTCTCGAAGTCAGGGGCGCACTGCCGCTGACGGTTTGTGAAACCAAGATCGCACGAAGAAGTTACGGTCGAATTGTGGTTTTGACAACCATAAATAATAATAATATTAATATATTAATATTATTTCATTTGATTGGAAATTCTCTCTCCAATCTCGTTTGAAATTCCCGCATAAGGTTTTGGTGAATGTGGGTAACGCCTCCCTTTATACATATCTTCTTCCTTCTCTTTTTATATTCCTTTTAATTTATTTCTCTTGTTTTCTATCCTCTCTCCAATCTTATTTCATTCATCTCAATTCCTCACACTCAAAAATAAATAAATAAAACTCCTTCCCAAAAATCACACCTCCTCAACCCAAATATTTAGCCACGGATGAAACCCAACCTGCCAAGGGTCTTGCGCACCCGCCGCCTCCGGATAGTTGTGCCTCCTGTCCGCTCGATCATATCGTTGGACCACCGTACCAGCCGCCTACCTGTGATGTCCTGCTCGTGTTTTTATCCCTGCCTCACCCTCGCATCGGCCGCCCTGACATCGCGCACAAACGAACAACCAGCAGAGGGTCGTCGGGCTGTGTTTGTTCGGCCCGTGCTCTCCGCATTAGGCATTATCAATTGGCAATAATCAAACACTTGATTTCAACTATGAAAAGGGTATAATTTATTCAAGAATAAATTATACAAACATCACATAAATAAACACTCATGTTCATGAGATAAAACCAATTAAATGTGAAACAAAAAATATTCCCCTACCTCGGTAATTGTCGTCGCACCTCGGGAGTCACAGAGATCGAACATCGATTCCGTGGACGTCGGGGTGCATCCAAGGAGGAATCGGCATTGGCGACTTCACGTTCATCAAATCACAGAGCATTCTTCGTCGAGGTAGTAAGTCTTTCTTCGTTCAATAGAGGAACACTTTTCTCTCCTTCTCAAGATCTCTCTCCCAACTCTTCATAACACAATGAAAGTCCCAAACTAAAATAATAGACTATGGCTATTATTTTATTAACCCATGTAATTCAAAATTCAAACCACTTTTTTTAAATAAAGTGTTGGAATAATTAATGGGAGTGGAGAATGTGAAGAGGTCTCTTAATTAGGGGGGATTTGGCACATTTAAATGCTAGGTAGTGTTAAAGGGGGGTTTAAGGGAGGTGGAGGGTTAGGCCTCATGTGGTACCCACCTCAAAAATACACTATCATGGGAGGTTATGTGGGGTGTGGTCCCCACACCTAACTTCCTCTTAGAGGATATAACCACCCAAATAAATAAAATGGTGCACGGCCATTTTATTTATTTTTTTTACAAATCCTCAAAAATTAACTTTTAGCCCGCATAAAACACAACAACGGTAAAAGTCCCCTTAACCGAATACCGGCGCTGCGAGTTCATCGGTGTCCTCATATTTCAATTTCGAGCACCGGTTCAAAAGATATAAAATTCTGAACGTACGTTTACTGAACGTACCCGAAAAGAATGTTTGGAAAATTATTATCAGTCACCCTTGACCCGCACTGGTCGAGTTTAGGCTCTTCCTATGTAAAACACGACCCAAAGAACCCAACCGTACTCTCGGATTTTCAAACTGAGATACCGTTTAAAAGTTATGAATTTTACAATAAAATAATTTTCATTTAATTATTTTATTTACGGCCAAAAACTAACTTTTTCTGGTGGACCGCACCATACCAAGTTACAATCTTCTTAAATAAAACATGCACTCACGAGTTTATTGTTGGTCCCATATTTTTAATCTGGGCTACCATTTTTGAGTTATAAACATTTGAAAAATATAATAATTTATTTAATTATTTTATTTAGGGTTATGCCATTTTTGGAATTTCTCACAGGAGGCCCGCGCTGACTAATCATAACTCGTGCCTATGGTAAACCCACCATCCGGGGTGCAACTGTTCCCTCATATTTCTGATCCGAGTAACCATTTAAGAGTTATTCCACTTTTTCTATAAAACTCCTTACACGTGTTAATTTAACCTTAAAAAAGCTTTATAAAATTATTCCGGGCACACCGGGCCTCGGAATCAGGTGCCGTCAGAAACTGCATACTCGTAAAATTCTGAAAAAAATTATGAAATAAATTTCCGTGAAATTTTCAGGTCTTTACATTACTCCCACCTCTGGGATTTACGTCCTCATAAAGCTTCAACACACACTAGGGGAAACAAAAGTGGTACTGAGCATGCATTTGAGACTTTCTCTCCCATGTGCTCTCTTATAGTTTCCTGTGCTACCTGGGGTGTCCTTTTCACAGACCAAGGAAAAACCATCCATTCATTTTAAGTAAACAACAACCTTTTTTACTAATACCATCAATTCGTGTATGAACTGTGGTTGCCTAGTCCATACCCAAACTAACGTTGTAAGGCCTCGACGCTTCCACCAAGAGATTCGAACCGAAACTCTCCCCTCAAGGGTCAGATCACACCTGTCAGCGTAAGTGTGTTTATCGAGTCTCCTCTCAAAGGTATCTCCAGATGTGAGGGTCAAGTCAACGGTTTTAACTGGAAACTATAGGTATGGGAAACGATTCATGGAAGGAAGGAATGATTGGTACCTATGTCTATTTATATGGCATCTCGTAGTAGACACAGACCGTACCTCAAATTATTCATATAGCCCTTGGGTCACACTCCATGACTGCATGATGATATTCTCTTCCCCATCCATTCAGCTCCCTGAGCCTGGTGGAGACTACAAAGGTGGGTGGTTGTAACATGTCGAAATGTACACCACCTCATGCTGCTCTCCATGCCCTACTTCCACGTCTGCTTCTTTTCAAATTCATCTATCCTTAACACTTCCTATTCTTGAAACATTTTACACACATGTGTCTCTGAGACTGGCGCTAGTTCGCATCTTCCCACTGCTAACATGCACTGGCTATAACTGATCAGCCAAAGAACATTCAACCAGAAAGGATCTCTCTAGCACCCTAACATAAGTAGGAATGCATAGAGGAAAGAGTGCTTACGTGGATATCCTTAAACACACCTCACTCAGAGGTTCGAGCTCTAAAGAACTTATCATATCGTAGTCATCAGGTACCAAGAACAATCAGTACACCTCGACGAATACTCAGTAATTGACATGATGTCCTGTCAAAGCTATAAAAGCTCTAGAAAACTCTCAACCACCTCCTTAGGCCAGTCCTCAGCCACCTGTGAGTCGGGCACGCCTCGGAACCTGAGGGATATCTGATGCTGAAACACGTGTAAGGAACTAATTCTACATGTGTCACTGATCGGTAACGTCGGTTGTAATTGCATGCCAACCGGTAGTGATGTATAGCTGACACACTACCCGAAGGTACTATCCCAGGCCTCAGTCCACGGACCGAAGCCTCATCACTATGCAGATCATCCTCATGGTAACTCACTTGAATACACTAGTAGCCATGTCCACCATCCACTCTACTGATGTATCATCTAGGAGGAAAACTCTAGCAATCACCTCCATCCAGTCCTCTACTATCTGGAAATCTACCTCACCTCGTAACCTCGGAGGCCTCTACTACTGAATCTCTTGCAACGTGCTCTGTCGGCGTGCACCGTCTGCTAGTATGGAAAGTGGAATCCACTGCCCAACAGGTGGTGGTGTTGTTGGTACACCACTTCAGGGTGCCAATATAGTAAAAAGGGCCCCGCACCAGAGCCTCATCACTCGGTTGGCCGTCATCCTGTACTATCTCAGAACACAAACTGACTGTCTTCTTGGAGACATCCTGAACAGATGCGACATGGTCAACGATTTATACTTGGTGAGCTGACCTGGTTTAAGCTGACTTTAAAACTTTTTGGAAACACACACGCAATCAGTGTTTTTGTGCACTAAGTCGGAAATTAGTAGTCAGGGTCCTGGTGTATGGATACGTAGGCCTCCACACCAACATTTGACTCCCTAAATTGAAAACCACACTCGGTACCCTTAACACTATTGCATCACAGGAAGGAATGATCATAGTTCTGAGTTATGCGGTAGAACCGACTCCTCTGATACCAATTTTTCAAGACCTGTCCTCAGGGCCCATGTCGTGACTACCCCAAGCCCGCCTTCCATAGGCCAGGGACTGGCGACTAGCACCTAAGGCGTAAATCCCATTAACTGGGAAAGTATTACCTTTATAAAGCATAAACACATCCAACCAAAGTACAAGTGGATGTAATACACTAAGTACAAAAGAATGTTCTGATAAGTAAATGTGCTAGAATACAATCCCAACTGAATAGTACAGCTAAAACTGAACGAAAGCACAACAGAAAATACTAACAACTAAAAGATAAAAGCAGCTCCTAGGGCGTCCACCTCAGATCCTAGCTGAAGGGTAGGTATAGATAGCATCCTCAATGCTCTCGCCTGTCAACCTCCTCCAAGTACTGTCTCGTAATGAAGTCCACCACTGGGTACTGACTCGTCATGAGGTCCACCTCCGGGTACCGTCCAGTCCTTGAACACTCGATCTCAGTCAGTGATGTCCATCGTCTGCATCCAACACAACGAGGTGCGGGCATATCCAGTGCAGGGGTGAGTATACGATACTCAGTAGGGAACCCGGGACCCTCAAGGTCTCACTAAATCCAACAAGGATAATCACAAAAAATGTTCTCAATAGATAATCCATACTTAGGTATAAGCCCATACTTATACCTAAGTTATCAAGTTACCCATCTCAGCCATGAGGAAAACACAATGGTCATTGACTCAGCTCAAACCAGGATTTTCATTATCGAAACCGCACCTGTGGAAGAGCTCTGTCTCTGATGAGTACATTGAACCTGTCACGACTCTGAGGCACTTCTCACTATCCTAAGACTACTGAGGTACTCCTCCGGTCGAGTACCGCGGGTCAGCCACCCAAACATAGTAGTGCTCCCGCCGGGGTCTTCCACCCAAACACAGTAATGCACCCCCCCCCCCCCCCACCTATTAGGCTGCAGAGGTACTCCTCCTATCGAGTACCACGGGTCTGCCACCCCGGCACAGTAGTGCCCCCCACCGTGGGTCTACCACCCAAACATAGTAGTTCTCCCCGCTGGTCTATAAAAGTCACTCCAACTCAAATCGGACAAGTTGTCTTCAGGTCTCAGCCAGCTACACCATCTCCGAACTCCGCACGCTCGTCTGAGGGAGAGTCTGATCCATGAGCTACAGGAAAATAATCCATGTATCACAAAGTACCACGAAGAAGTATCTCAAAGGACCGCCACGTTATAGGGGTCTCAACTCTATAGACGACGCGTCAATCGGACGCCCGGTATGTGAGTTATTACCCTTTTCGTCCCAGGGGCCCGGTTGGTTTTGTGTATGAACCAACCCAACTATATCACAATTGTACCCCAAACTCACATAGGGAATACTCATAGGAACTACTTCTCAATGTGATCATCAACGTCGTTGACGGTTCGTCAAACCGACGTCTGGTCAGAAAATTATCGGCTTTTCCGTTCCAGGGGCTCGATTGGATTTCGGGTACAATCCAACCCGGCCATATTCCAACTGCGTCCAAACCTCTGGTGAAGTATACCAAAAGAACTGTCTCATCAAGATGAATCCAACAAAGTCGAGGACACATCAATCAAAATTCTGGTCCTTAAGTTATAAGCATTTCCGCTCCGAGGGCCCGGTTGGTTTCTAGTTCGAACCAACCCGGTCGTACTTCAAATTACACCGGTTAACCAAATCGGTCACACAATTGTGATCCATATAGAAAAAAACATGATATGGACTACCCGTTAGTCAAAAACGGATAGCCGGTGAAAAAGTTACTTTTCACCACAACATGCGCGAATCGGGCCTCATGGGGCCCACACCTCGACCTCGACATAAATATCCAAAATTGGTTTTGAAACATCCGTCTTAATTCTATGGTCACAACGTCGCAGAGGGTTCATCATTCTGACACCGTATGAGAGAGATATATCTGATACAAGATTCTGTAATAATAATATTATTATTATTATTTGGTGATTCATGGGCCCGAGCCACGAACTAGAATTTAGTATCCAGCATTAGACTTGAACCGACCGTATTAAAGACAGGATTACATTGCCACTCACGGCAAGCCAATCGGGCGCCGCATGCATGAGTTATGGCGGGTCAAAGATTTAATAATATTATTAAATCTATTATTTTCCGATTTATTCGACTAACCGATCCAAAAACCCGAAAAGGACATCCAATATTGGGCTCATAAATTCCGTCTCAAAGTTAGGGTCTCACTACCGCTGACAGTTCGTGAAACCGAGATCGCACGAAGAAGTTACGATCGAATTATGGTTTTGACAACCATAAATAATAATAATAATAATAATAATATATTGTTATTATTTCATTTGATTGGAAATTCTCTCTCCAATCTCATTTGAAATTCCCGCTTAAGGTTTTGGTGCATGTGGGTAATGCCTCCCTTTATACATATCTTCTTCCATCTCTATTTATTTTTCTTTTAATTTGTTTCTCTTATTTTCTATCCTCTCTCCAATCTTATTTCATTCATCTTGATTCCGCATGGTCCAAAATAAATAAATAAAACTCCTTCCCCAAAATCAAGCCTCCTCAACCCAAATATTCAGCGGCAGATGAATCCCAACCTGCCAAGGGTCTTGCGCACCCGCCGCCTCCGGATAGCTGTGCCTCCTATACACTAGATCATATCGTTGGACCGCCGTACCAGCCGTCTACCTTCGATGTCATACTCATGTCGTTATCCCAGCCTCGCCCTCCCATTGGCCGCCCCGACTCCACGCACAAATGAACAACCAGCGGAGGGTCGTCGGGCCATGTTTGTTCGGCCCACGCTCTCCGCGTTAGGCGTTATGAATTGGAAATAATCAAACACTTGCTTTTAACTATGAAAAGGGTATAATTTATTCAAGAATAAATTATACAATCATAATATAAATAAACGCTCATGCTCATGAGATAAAACCACTTAAATATGAAACAAACAATATTCCTTTACCTCGATAATTGTCGTCGCACCTCAGGCATCGCAGAGATCGGACGTCGATTCTGTGGACATTGGGGTGCATCCAAGGAGGAATTGGCGTTGGTGACTTCACGTTCTTCGAATCCCAGAGCATTCTTTGTCAAGGTAGAAAATTGTTCTTCGTTGAAGAGAGGAAGACTTTTCTCTCCTTCTCAAGAGCTCTCTCCCAACTCTTCTTAACACAATGAATGTCCCAACCTAAAATAATAGACTATGGCTATTATTTTATTAACCCATGTGATTCAAAATTCAAACCACTTTAATTAAATAAAGTGTTGGCATAATTAATGGGAGTGGAGAATGTGAAGAGGTCTCTTAATTAGGGGGGAGTTGGCACATTTAAATGCAGGGGGTGTTAAAGGGGGGTTTAAGGGAGGTGAAGGGTTAGACCTTGTGTGGGACCCACCTCAAAAATATCCTCTCATTGGAGGTTATGTGGGGTGTGTTCCCCACACCTAACTTCCTCTTAGAGGACATAACCACCCAAATAAATAAAATGGTTCACTACAATTTTATTTATTTTTTTACAAATCCCCAAAAATTAACTTTTATCTCGCATAAAACGCAACAGTGGTCAAGGTCTCCTTAATCGAATACCGACATTGTGAGTTCATCAGTGTCCTCAGATTTCAATTCTAAGCACCGGTTCAAAAGATATAAAATTCCGAATGTATTTTTACTGAACATACCCAAAAAGAATGTTTGGAAAATTATTATCAGTCACCCTCGACCCGCACCGGTCGAGGTTAGGATCTTCCTAAATAAAAAATTCCCCAAAGAACCCAACAGTACTCTCGGATTTTCAATCCAAGTTTCCGTTTAAAAGTTATGAATTTTACAATAAAATAATTGTCATTTAATTATTTTATTTGCGGCCAAAAACTAACTTTTTCTAGTGGCCCACGCCATCCAAAGTTAGTATCTGCTTAAATAAACCATACCCTCACGAGTTCATCGGTGGTATCAGATTTTTAATCCGAGCTACTAGTTGTGAGTTATAATAATTTGAAATATAAAATAATTAAATCAATTATTTTATTTACGGTTATGCCATTTTTGAAACTTCTCATAGGAGGCCCGCGCAGACTAAACTTAGGTCACGCATAGGGAAAACCCAGAATCCTAAGTGCAATGGTACCCTCAGATTTCTGATCCGAGTAACCGTTTAAGAGTTATTCCACTTTCTTAGTAAAACTTCTTACTCGCGTTAATTTAAGCTTAACAAAACTTCTAAAAATTATTCCTGGCATATCGGGCCTCGGAATCAGGTGCCTCCAGAAACTGCGTACTCGTAAAATTACAAAGAAATTAAGAAGAAAAATTCCTTGAAATTTCTGAGTCTTTAAAATATGGGATCAAAGCAAATTTTCATATATAATAATTAGAAATCAAATAACCAAATGAGTTTAATCCATTAGTATTGAGTCAAAATCACTCAATCATGGGATTCAATGTAAAATATTGGGGTAATTAATCAATAATTTTACATGATTTTTAATATATCAAACGATTAATTAACACATTATTGTTATTGTATATAGAATTTTATATCATGTAATAATTTTTTTTATGAAAATAATAATCTTTTGAGTCATGTTGTTAAAGTGATGTAATGAAAAAATATTGAGTGTGTGTCCTTTAAATTTTCGTAGAATATTTTGATTCAGAAACCTATCATTTCCTATTA
Organism: Viscum album; assembly: GCA_963277665.1. Lineage (NCBI taxonomy): Eukaryota > Viridiplantae > Streptophyta > Magnoliopsida > Santalales > Viscaceae > Viscum > Viscum album. Next base: position 524,013,359 of record OY728141.1, read on the forward strand.
CCTCCAATCATGAAGATATACTTTCTTTTCACTTCTGTATACATGAATCTAATCTCTAATTATTCATTCAATCCAGGGGACCAGATTGTGATTTTTTATAAGTTATACCGAGGTTTTTAATAAATTTTTTCATATCATAATGATACTATGGGATATTGGATTTAGGAAGTGCTACAAATAAAAAATCCAATATTGTGACATCACTTTTTTCTAAAATTCTACATTTAAATTTGATATGGTTAAATTTGATATGAAAATAATGTTATGAATATTTCATATATCCTACATAATGCTCATGATTTCCATCATCATAAAAATTACAAAAATGATATTTCATGTTAGTAGTGTTTTATCATCCATTATTCTCTAAAACATCAGGTGGATGATCTAATTATATTTTACAATCATGATCATGTTCTCTTGTGGTCTGAGAAGCAACATCCTTCGACCAAGTTATAAATTTACATTTGGGAAAATCATTTTTTTCCATCAATAGATCAATTGGAAATTGAGAAATCTAATAACTCCAAAAAAACCCCAGACATTTTTTGTTCTTGTTCAAGGTAAATGTGAAACCAAATTTATCCATATATCATTAATTTTGAACAATTCATTAAATAATAAAAAAAATAAAAAAAAATATTATTTCATTTATTTATCAATTACTAAATAATTATAAGTCAACAATTAAAACATTTTTTTTATTTAGTGATAACGTTGAAAATAAATTCTAATGCATGTTACATAGAAACCATAATTATATGAATAATTATGATAATAATGTAATTTTTTTATATAATTTCATATATTATTTATATAAATGTAAATAATAATTCATTTATATGGGGGCTCCATCAAAGGAACAAAATAAAAACAATATTATCATAGCCCAAATATCTATGAAACATTATTGTTATTGAGATAGAATATTATATTCATAATATCATTTGTCATAATTTCATTCAAACTAGTAATTTTATTTATTAGGGTTATAGTTGTATAAGAATATATATATATCTATATGGGGTATATACTTTTTTATAGCGATAAAATAACGAATCCACAATTTTCACATATTCACTTATATATTAGTTTTTAGAATTTCTAGAATATGTAATGTTTTCTTATTAATTTCATAAGAGTTTTAAAAAAATTAAATAGAAAATCCTTTTATAATTTCTATTTATTTAAAAACCTAGGATAATTAGATGTGCATTCAATTCAATAATATCATTAATTAATGTTCTCCAGTGAATAAATGAAGATAAATCCCATGGCTTTTTAATAACTACCTATAATTGGAAATAATTCTATTTTTTATGTAACTATCAATATGATTTCAATCTACGAGAAATAATTTTTTAATTGTCAATGAATGATCACTGATTCATCTACAACATATTATTTTAACATAATCCTGAATTTGTTTTGGAAATAATACTTTAATATGTTCTTTAATGTAAGAATTTATAAACAATAAACTATCACTAATTTAAATTATATTTTATTAAATTATGTCAAATTTAAATACTTGTCATTCCATATCATATTATGAAAACATATAAATATAAAATTATATACATATATTGAAAAATGAATTAAATTTCATCTGGTTTTTCATTGAAGTAAAATGGAAAAATAAAATTCATTCAAAACTAATAAAAAGAACACTGTTTAGTATTTCTTTTTCTTACATGCTGGAAAATATTGTTATTGATCTGTATCATTCCCTTAATATATATCATATTATTTAAATTATGAAAATTAATAAACTTTTAATTAATATATAGTGATGAAATAAAATTTTATATATCATGTTTATTTTATTTGAAATTATCATTTCATTAATCTATTACTATACTATATATCAAAATCCTTATTTTATATATGATATTTTTAAATGATAATCCTTAAAATGTATTAATTTATTAAATTTATGACCAATTTCAATTTTTATTTTATATTTAGAATATGTACAAACCATGAAAAAATTTCCTCTTGTCAATATAAATTTTAATGAGTTTAAAATTACAAATGGATATCATATTGTGACATTAAAAAATTATCAAATATTTATATAACATTATAACCAAATATTAATTAATTTTTTAAGGAAAAATTATTTAATTTTTTAAGCCTCCATTTTGTGTGTTTTGTGTAATTTATAGTGAGATCTATATGGGACCATATGATATTAAATGTTACAAGACATTATTTTTAGAATATTACAGACATTTATTTTTTATTTTGAAATAAAAATATTCATATATAGTCATAAATATGGTCTAATAAATTTCAATTATAAAATCAATTTAGTTTTGGAAAAAAAACAAATAGCAATTTTTATAAATTATTTAACAATAAAAATAAATGACTAGTATATAGAACCCTGAAAATTTTTACAAGATGTAATTAAAATTCAGAAATAAATAAAAAAACTCATCTAATGTACAATTTATTAAAAAAAATTCAGATATTATGGAAATCTCCTCAGACCGAAAGGATATCTGTTGTAAAGGAGGTAAAACAGTAGTGCAATGGTTGTGGAAGAGTGATTTAGTGGTGTAAAGTGATGCAAGGGTGACGAAGAGGGAGAGACCAATGGTGAGACCGATCGTAGGGATAGTTTAGGGTGAGGAGGGATTGAGATATTGCTTGGGGTTGGAAGGTAGAATGGGGAGATGATTCAAATGGGGGGTGGTGTATAGAAATAATTATAAGGGAGGGAGAATATATTTTTTTAATTTTTAACAAGTATTTAGCATTCTATTTGAAAAACTGCCACAAAAATATAAAAATTTTATTTTGTTGTGGTAATCTAAATAGTTTTTAAAATGAATTATCAACATAGGAATTTATTGTATTGATTACACTATAAAATCAATATTTTTTATTATATAATTATATATTTATATATAGATAAAAAATAATACAAAGAAAAATCTCACAGTATGATTCATTTAAATTTTCTTATGTTTAAAATGATTTTCAATTTTTATTATATGAATTTCATTTTTTATTATTTGGTTCTTTTATATATATATATATATATATATATATGTATATGTCAATGTATATATAAATATATATTTTTTTGTATAATAGTAATATTATAACTAATTATTGAAAAAAATTGTTTACCACAAAATTTTTTTTACTTACATTATTTAAATCTTTTATATATTTAATTATAATCACCATATCGTATATATAAATGTGTATATATACATTTATTTATATGTACACACATTATATTACTAATAGTATAATTATTATTAAATTAATTTAAAATTACCTGAATAATAAATATTACTACTTTGGATCATCTATATAATAATCCACTTCTACTAAATTTAACAATTTGTAATTTTTTTTTTGATTTTATTTCACATAAATATACAATTATATTTTTTTCCTTGATAAATAATATTTTATTTTTAAATAATGTAATATATATTTATCATTATCCTATGTGTACTTATTAAGACATTGAATATCAAAAGTTATATCAGTATATTGCTAATAATAGGATTAAATATAACTATAATTAAAATCAGTAGCTAATTCATTATTAGAATCGTAAAAAAATGAATTTATTAGTAATCAAAAAATTACTTAGATGTTCTTATAAGAAATTGTCCAATGTAGAAATATTATAAAAAACATAATATTTATGACTTTATGTTTAAAAATATATTTCAAAAACTATATATATGTAAATATAATTATTTGATACATTGTATTTACATGTCATGATTAATGTATGAAGAGGGTTGTTTGGTAACTATAGATATAATTTTATTTATTGAGGATTAATTTCGAAATTAATAATGATTACTAAATATATTAATAGTAGACAAATAGATATTTTGTATCTCTAAAATAAAGGTATTATTAAAATATAAATTATAAATATAGAATAAACATTTTATTTAAAACATTTACATTATTGTGTGAAAGAATAATATTTAAATTTACATATAATTACTTACTAGAAACCCATGTCCAGACACAATTATTCAAAACACAAAATAAATCATTAATTTAAAAACAGAAGTGCATCTACCAAGGTGATATCATATAACTGTGACCAAGAAAAATTGGAATAATAATCACATTACCTTGGTAACCTATTCATTCCCAAATAAAAGTATTTCATTATGAACAAATGTGATGTCTATCACAGGATGTAACACATTCAAAAAAATAACCATATACAAATCATCACAGATCGTACAATAACACATCATTTGATAACATATTATCTAGAATTGACTAGGGTCGACCTAAATAGACATTTTTTTTTCTTTTAATAAGGCCTCATGTGTGCCTCGCCTAAACCAAATAATTTCAATTAGTAGTGAGTATAGAGGCCATATAGTGGTGTGAATAACCCTCCCAATTAGAGTATAATAAAATCAAAAAATAATCCAAACACATCCTCATTCATATATCTCAATTTAAGAATAAAATATATTTTATTATTAGAATGTTATATAAAATTTTATCTAAACACATTCAGACTCAATACCATTTGATAGAACAAAAAATTACCACACACTAGTTTTAAGACCTATACAAATAAAATAAATTAAAGAAAATATAATACGCAAGGTAATATAGAAACCACAATGCCAGAAAACAGAATAAGCATTCAATAATGGTATAAGCCCTATTTACTTTTTCTACATTTATAACAAACATATCTACATGATCAATCGAAATTGGGAATCATTCTGATCGATTATGAATCTACTTCTAAATTGTAATGTGTATATAAGGTCTACCGATGGATCAATGTTCATTTATATGGGTTGCGAAATAAAACATATTATTCCAACCCAATGTTTGTAATAACAACTATTTTCATTACGTGTTCATCCAAAACATGGTAGTCACATCCTACTCATATCATAATAGTTATTGGGGAGAAAAAAACTACATAAGTAAATGATGAAAACATGCATCCACATATCAAAACTGAATCCCAATGGAAATATACCATTTCTATATCCCCCTATAGAGAACATAAAACATATGGATTATCTATCCACACGATATCATGAAATATATCTAGATTAAAAATGGAGTACTAAAATTTCTTGTATCTACATGACAGAAGGCCTGTCTATAGGGTCTCACCATCTTCACCCAAAATGAGAATCAATCACAACTATAAATATCTAGAAGTTCAATATTACAGTTTAAAATGGGGACATGATCACTATGATTGACCTTAGGTAAACTCATAATATCATAGAATTCATAAATAATGATCCCAACTAGTGATATGATACGTCAAGGAAATTCAATTTGACAGGTCCACCCCATGAGCCTCCATGTCTCATGCAACTAATACCCTCTTAGTGAGTGATTAAATTTACAATGATCCCAAATATCCTAGACAGATATAATACTAAACTCAATTGTTGTGTAGTAATTAAATTCACCTAATTTCTCCATAGAATATATTAAAACTAGAAAAAACATTACAGTATAACTTTTAATCAATCTATAATAAAATGACCAATCTAATAATAATCTAGTTATCTCTTCCAATATCCTATGAAATAAAAACATAAACCTTCCAACACTCAAACCCAATATCCAAAACCATTTAAATTAGTATTAACACTATTAGGGAGTAATGTTTGTGAGGAATTATTTGTTTTTTATGAAACACATCAAAGGGAGGATATTGTACAAGGGCTCCCCATCCCTAACTAAACCTCAAGAAAATTTATTTACCGAAAATACCAGTTGACCTTTTCAACACCCAACCCAATCATTGGGTACGCCTCACCAAAAAAATAAATACTAAAACATCAACATGGATATATGTGCATACTAATCATGTCCCTTAGAACTATATTAGAAGAATAAAATATTTTGTTTTATGAAATGGTTCCACTAAATCCCAATGTTTATAATAGAATTAGACAAAAATAAAAAGGATAAGAATATTATACAATAAAATAAAATAAACTCAATATAAACCAGCTTGTGTTCACTAACCATTTCTCTAATAAATATATTTTTCAAGGAAATGTATGGAATATAATGCAAAATACATACATTGTGTCTCCATTTCACGATGTCCAATAACCACACAACCCTTGATTAGGCCTTTCAGCAAAACCTGACCCTCAAGTGGTTAATAGATCAAAACCATCTATTAATCAACCCACCAAAGATTACCCAATATCAAAACACATCCTGGAAATCCTATAAACATATAAATCAATCAACCATAATGAGATATGAGGAAAATAACTCATAATAAATGATTATCAATTCTAAATCTGGCTGTCAGGACCTGTCCCCTAGGGCTCATGCCATTACTACCCCAAGATCACCTTCCATAGGCTAGGGGCCAGTGAATGGCCTGGAAGAGGCATATATCGAAAAGAGAATTCATTTTCCTTTAAACCTGTACCCAAGCACAAATATCAAACTATGGAATGTAAGCACAATGAAAACCAAAACTATCACTGAAATAAATATATTGAGTACATTACAAACATAACCTAATAATAGGTCAGAATACAAGCCCTGAAATCAAAACAAAAAATACATCATCTATGGTTTGTCTACTCATGACCATACAAGATGTGTAGGTTAATGGTATATTCAGGTTGTTGTTGTTTTACGCTCGTCTGTCCCATCTCAATGAGCCCCACCAGGTCCCACACCACCATGGTATTCGTCGAAGTGTCGACCACCTACATGTGACACGATGCGTGTGGGAGAAGCCTATGTAGGGGTGTGTAACACAATAATCAGTAGATTCCCTAATCCCAAAAGGAATTATCACAAAGCAAGACAACGCAACATGGACACATATTAAAGACCACACAACAAAGAGCACACATCAAAGATAACTCACATAAGGTATAACTCAAAGTACATAGATTAATATAACCAGTCGTAGAGATGAGCCAACATATACTACTGAGGGAGATATCACTAATGAGACATCAAGGTTTGTTCAGCTACAAGACCATAGAGGTCTGCTCCACTGCTAGACAACTGAGGTTCGCTTGGCTCTTGGAAAACTGATTTAAAGTCAACTACTGGAATATTTAGGTCCACTCCTCTGTCAGACTACTGAGGGGTTCTTGTCTGTAGGACCACTGATGTCCACTCATTTTATGGAACAGTAAGCTCCCCTCATCTGCTTCACATCTAAGGTCCCTACATCAACTAGACCATAGAGCTCCTCTCATCTGCTGGACCACTTAGGTATACAAGTCTATTGGACAACTGATTTCCATTCATCTACTAGACCAATAAGGTTCACTCCGATACTTGACTACTAAGGTCCATTAAACTACCAGATCATGGAGGTCTTCTCATTTGCAGGACGGTCGAAGCATCCCTTAACATATCCTTTGTGTCACACACAGCCATAGGATTTCTAATCGAATCACACATTATTATGTGAGAATATAATCCTCAATCGATCGGTCATATGTTGGCTTCCATAAAACTCACATTGAGTATGCAAACATGACCGTCTCATCGCAGGGGTCCCAACGTCATACGTGGCGTATCCATTGGACGCACTGTCAGAATGATAATGGTGTTTTAGTAAATAGGGGTCGGTTGCATCCAGGCTCGGTCCGACATGGCCTTACCAACCCAACCATCCCATCTGGTGGGCCCCACATGAACTAAATTATTTCAGCTGACCCGACCCAAGTTTGTTGGGATTGGGCTAACTTGACCATGAATGTCCTAGTGGTCAGGCCCATTAGCCCTTGCTGGACTCAGTCCAGTTTAGCAGTGGGTCAAATTCATCGGGTCTCCAAGTAACCTAGTTCTCATCCGGTCTAGCCCAACATAGTCGAAATCGTTTTAACTAGTCGAGATTCACGTGTTCCAAGATTTCCCCTCAAACCATCCCACATTATCAGCTATGTTATCCTTTAGCATGGGCCACCCAGCGGCCCATTTTAGTTCACCTATGCAACACATATTGGTGGTCCATCTTGGATATATACAAGATGCCACAGGGGAATATTTTTTATGCTGCCATGTGTCCTGCTGAGTCCGGATGCCTCCCGTCCTCATGCGGTCCTCGCTAGGCCGCTTGCTAGTGCATGCCAAGTCCCTCACTGTGGGTCACATCCCTTGACACGACCCCTGACTAGAAGCACTCCCCTACACCTCTGTATACCTCACTGTCTTTTGTCACCATTGTAGGGGCACACCTCTTCCCTCATATCACCAGACTAGGTGTCGGCGACTCCAACTGCAGCCATGGCCTGGGTGTCATGGCTTGGTGTCGCCACCTTGTTTCTCAACTGGGTGTCACGACCTCACACTGATTTCATGCCCTACCTAGTCATGACACTTCTTTCCTGGTGCCACGGACTGATGCACTTCGGACCATTGTACCACAATGAACTAGAAAAATTCTAGAATCGAATTTGGGGAAGGATTTGAAACACAATAACACATGATGATCAATCTAGGATGTTGTTCATGTTGAACTAGATGTGTTCTAGTTTCCAAGATCACGAATATCCAAAATAAGGTAGAATAATCACTAAGATATATATCCCAATTATCCTATATCTTTAACCATCTCACATGATTGATAGAATCATGGATCAACCTATCCATGGTTTGTGTAATGTTTATAAATATATAAAATGAATTGGGAAAGAGAAATCACTCAGAAAACCCCCTACCATGGAAAAGGAGATCAGTTAAGGAATATCGCTCATCATTGTCTATAGATCTCCACATCAGATTCTATCTCCATGGGTATCATCCTCTCTTTTTGATTCACAATTTTTTATCATTTTAGAGTTTTTATTTAGATAAATAGAGTGATTTTCAAGATCCAAATATGATCTCTAATTCATTTTAACCCATACAATGGAGAAGATGCATCTCATAGTTTCTTTTTTGATGAGTCATCATTGTTATGATGCTTTATATATGAAACATCATTTCTGTTAATTTATTTTGATGCGTCATTATGTGGTACCATTTATGGAAAGGAATATTTGTCTTGTAATTGTGTTGTAGTGAAACAATTTTGAATAAAATCAAATTTTTAGGTTTATAATATTTTTCATCAAAATGTCTAAAAAATAACATTTCCCCTAGACTCGCGCAGGTAAATATTATTTCTTTAATAAAAATAACATCTCATTATGAACTCAATGGTGGAATCAGTTTTTAAAATGTAAGATTCCATTTGTGAGCTATGAGGATTCGAAAAAAATAAATCTTATTTAAATTATTTTATTTTTGGTTAAGTCTCAGAAACCAACATTCATATTCGACAAACACTGGTAAAGTTTAGGCTTCTACTAAGTGAATCATTCCCACATAAACTCAAAGATACTTTCAAATTTCCAATATGAGTTACTGTATATGATTATAAGGTTTTTAAATTAAAATAACTTAATTCAATTATTTTATCTACATCAAAAAACTACGTTCCACTGTTGACCCACACCAGCCAATGTTATGCTATGCCTAATGAAAACATACCCTCATAAGATTAATGTTGGTCTCATATTTTCAATTGAATTCATTGTTCGTGAGTAATAATGATTTTAAAAATAATATAATTTTACTTGATTATTTTATTTACAGTTATGTTATTTTTAGTTTTTCACTCTTGAGACATGCGCTGAAAAAACATATATCATGCCTAGGATAAACATTTCATCATGAATGCAATTATGTCCTCATATTTTTGATCTGAGTATCTTTTTATGAATTATTCCAAATTTTTAGAAAAACCCCTCACTTGCGATTTTTAAAACATATCATTTTTTTGAGTGATCATTCTGGGCACTTTGGTCCTTGGAATCATATGTCGTCTCAGTGCCTAGTCTCAATATAATACATTATAAATAAAATAAAATTCTTGTAATTCTTGGAAATTACACTACACCAATATTTAATACATTACATTCTCATAAGCTATAACAAAGGACAATTAAAAATGGGTTACTTTGCACGAATCTGAGTCTCTCGCTCCCAGATGCACTCCATGAGATTATCATGCTGCCAATGAACACATAATAAAATAATCTACCATCCATGAAGGATCATGTCTTGTAGATCCTATATCTCCCATGGGTACTTCACGAATGTCATGAAATCACCAATCTATACCTCGTAGTGGTTGATGACATGATAAGGGTCATGCACGTATCTCCACAGCAGGGAAACATTGAAGACAACGTGAACCTTCTCTAACTATGGTGGGTTATCCAAGTAGTAAGACACCTCGCATACTCTACATTGTATCAAGACAGGATTAATGAACCTTAGAGATAAAAATCCACCTCGGCCAAATCTCGGTATCCCTTATCAGGGAGAGGCACATAGTAGCATGTGGCCTCGCACTTTGAACCCTAAGGGTCTCTATAGCCTATCAACATAGCACTTATGTTGGATCTGTGCAGTGTTTATCTACTCTCTAATGACCTTCGATTTCTTAGTGGTAGCATGTACCATCTCTGGAACCATGATTTCTAACTCCCACGTATTGGTCTAGCATGATGATGACTTTCATGGTCATCCATACAGTTCCTTGAACAGTTCCATGCTGATGGTGAAGTGGTATATGTTATTGTGAGAAAACATCACCGGTGGTAGGTGGTCTGACCAACTGTGTCCAATGAAAAGAATTCAAGAAAAAAAATCATGTTCTCAAAGGATTGTAGGGTCCGCTCCATCAGACAATCTTTTGTGGGTGAATGGTTGTTCTCAAGTTCAGATGAGCCATTAATGCCTCCTTAAACCCCTTCCAAAAACGGGATGTGAAGCGTTCCACATGATAGGAGACTATCATAGATGGTATCCATTTATTATAACTATATAATACTCGTAGGGGCATCCCAAACTCTCTAATGAACCCATTTCACAGATGGGTATGAAGGATGTCGAATTGGTGAGTCAGTCTAAGATCACCCAGATGGTATTGTGCCCCTTGGATATATGTGGTAGGACCATCACAAATTTAATGGGTATCTCATTACATTCCTATTCTAGTACCTCGAGGTTTTGTGTTCTACCATCAAGAAAGTTTTTCTTAGCATTCACTTGCTGACATGTGAGGCATCAAGAAACAAACTCTTCCACTAGCTTCATCATCCCTAACCACCAGTACAAACGTTAGAGGTCCTCCTACATTTTCTCTACACCTGTAGCACCACCAAAGGGTTTTTTATGTAACTCACTCAATACCTACACCTATAACGTCACAGGTACAACATAGCATCCTTTGAAAAGGATGATCTTCTCACTACCTTTTGAATATCCATCATGGGCATGCCTGGTGGGCATCTTGGAATTTGCAGTCTCTCAGCTTGTATCTCTGAGTTATTCCTCGTTGACTTGCTATAATAGTGGTGGAGGAACTACCATCGACTAAAAGAGAGATTATCTTCTCTACCGATGATGGATAAATAATGTGAGGCCAACAATTTTGAGGCCTCTGTCAGTATCTATGAACTTTTTCTATTGATGAGAGAATCTTCCCCCGCATTCCCCTTCCTATAAGGATAGACTTTCTATAAGACATCTTCAAGAAGGAACTATAGCCAACATCATTGTCCCATATTCAAATCCTTTTGATAAAAAATATATATGAATCTCTTTTTGTCAGAGTAGATGGGGAACCATTCAACCATGGAAGTAGTTTCACCACAAAATCAACGTGAAGACTACTACTGATAGCTCAAGATTGAGGAGCTCTTCAAAATCAATCTCAATTTATAGAAATACTATGGGATTTCTTCCCTCCGCGTGAAATTCCTCCCCTTTGAAATGATAGATGGCTTCAACTTCCATGTATAGATGGTAGTCGTTATCCATGGACACTTAGTAAAAGGTATAGTAATCCACACATAACCTACGAAACTTGTTCTTACTAAGCCCTTAATACACAATCATCATGTAAAGCTCTTTGAAATCCATATGATATACTGATGTCGATATTAGATAAATCTTGGGGTGTAGAATGATGCAGAAATAATTCTACCTGTTGTTTTGTTATAATGGAAACTTCTTCAGGAAAGATGTCCCATTACTCTCCCATAACATATATGAACTGATAACTCAATATATCCATTGACACCTGGGTAAGGTTTTCCAACTCAACCATTAATGGATAAACCCTCTTATTCATGATATTATCCCTTGATTCATGTGTTTCCTTCTTCCCAGACCTTGGAAAACCCCATTCCAATGTTGCATACATAACGAATCCTTTTTCTTAAAATAGTCAATCTCATCATTAACGGGGGATGAAAAGTTAATCCAAAAACTAAAGGTGTAAGGTTTTAATTCTAGCACAAGGAGGTTCCAACCGAAACTCTAAACTCAAGGGTCATATCACTCCACCAACATATGCGTAACTATCGAGTCACATCCCAAAAAATTTCCATATGTAAGAGAATGTAAATGGTATAGACATAATGTCTAGGCCATGATCATGGTTTGTGAAAAGAAGGAATTATTAGTACATGTTTCTACTAATACAGTAGCTATGAGTAGACACAGATCATACCTCAAATCATTTTTGGATCCCTTGGGTCATAATCCATGGCCTAATGTGGCTAAACCCTTCCCATGTCCTCTATCGCATGAGGCTATGGTGGACCAAAATGTGGTGGTGGTTATAACATCTGGAAATGTATTTCACATATTGCTGTTAACCCAGTTCCTTCGCCACGTCTTCTGCCCTGCAGATTAATCTGTTTCGATAACAATCTATGTCCTGGTGTCACATCAATCATTTTACTTCTAGCACGATGGGCAAGGAAATCACTAGAGAGATGCCCCCTTCCTCATTTTGAATACAATTACCTCTTTCAAAGAATACTGTGCTCAACCAATGAGCCTTGTTATGTATATCCCCAATCTTGGGACCTCTTCTTGAAATGTTTCACACGTCCATGTCTCAGAGACTGGCATCTGTTTCTTTCTTTCCCACTATTAAGACCCAATGGTTGTATCTACTCATAAGTCCCTAGAGATATCATTCCCAGAGGTCTGAGACATGAAGCACTTGTCATATTGTATTCATGGATTACCTGAAAAGGTTCTTATTCATTGATGAATACTCAGCTACCAACATGTCATCTAGCCGAAGCTGTAGAAGCTCTTTGGTAAGCATATCCCTTATCTTTTATGGAAATATACCCTTCTATGAGATATTTTATCTTGATATGTCCATGTAAATGTCATCTCATCATAAGATCTGTTAATTTAAACCCCATCGTCACCCTAATATACCTTGTAGAATGCTCATTACCATGATTGTCATCTGATCTAATAGTTCATTGATCTGATAGAAAACTCCTTCACCACGTCAAGCCAGTCATTAGCCACATGTTAGTTGGGCTCACCTATGAACCAGAGGGGTCCTCGAAACCGAATCTTTGGAACTTCACTCAGCCCGCACATCTCATCCACTGGTACAACAAGTACCTTGTGCTACTCCACAAGTGGTGGAAAATCTAGTACAACACCTGGTGGTACTATCTTTAGTATGAATCCATTTACCCTTCTCGTCACACCATATATCATCCTTGTGAACACTTGGGTGAATCCTAGCTTTCTATCTATGTGGATAAATCATGAAAAAAATAGAATATGTACCATGATAAATAAATTATACCTGGTGATATTACTCGTGAAATACATGGAAAACTCAACTGATCCTTATATTATGCATGTACAACCATTTTTGTTAAAACTAGTTTTTTTATGTTCTGATATGAAATGAATAATTCAGGGTCTTAGTTTATGGATTATTCGGTGGTCCCACTAACATTGGACTCCCTAGACTGGAATCCAAAATAGAAACGCATAACATGGTTTCCCCCTAAAAATTTAAAATCATGGTAGTTTTGTATAACTTTATTCCCTCTTATACCAATTTATCAAGACCCAACCTCCAGGGCCTGTTTCGTGACATCCCTAAGCCTGGATTCCATAGTATAGGGGCTAGAAACTAGCACCAAATAGGCATATCCCAAATAAATAACGCATTTTAATTTAAACCTCTACACACGCACAAAGCTGAAACTATGGGATTTAAACACAATGTAAATCAAAACATCCACTAAGACAAATACAAAGAGTACAATGAAAAATAATGTACAAAGGAACCAGAATACAAGTGAAAACCCACAATGGAAAGTAAAACTTCCTTGTTATGTCTACTCTAGACACTACCTAAAGGGAACGTTAAGGGTTACTTCATGTTGTCATAGTAGTACGCCCATCCTTACCATATCACTGAGAACCACTTAGTCTCAGACCTCCATGGTTCCTCTTGAAGTTTAGATCACCTACAGGAGACATGGAATGTGTGGGTGATCCCCTACATGGGTGATTAACACAATAGTCTATAGGAAACATAGTCCACAAAAGAAATATCACAATGAAACAACACACATTAAGACCATATAGTAAATACCATACAAAAAAGACCACACAACAAAGACAACTTAAAAAAGTTATAACTAATTGTATATAAATTAAGATTATTATTCCTTGAGATGAATCATCGTGTACTGTATATGGACAGATCCCTGATGAGTCACTGAGGTTTGTTTAGCTACTAGACCACTAAGGTCCACTCTGCTCATGGACCACTGACGTACACTCGGCACCTCGACCTCGGTGGTCCGCTCTTCTGCTTGACCAGTGACATATGCTCATTTGCGAGACCACTTAGGTCCGCTTGTCTATGGGAACACTATGTTAAGTGTGTCTTCTGGACCACTTAGGTCCTCTCATCTGCTAGACCCATGTGGCCCATCCTCTACCAGACCACAATGGTCTACATAGCTACTGGACCACTGAGGTCTACTCATTTTCTAGAATATTGTGGTCCCGCTCATCATATCCTTCATGTAACATATAGAAGTAGGATTCCTACTCGTAGTATGCTCGATTCTGAGAGAATATACTTCTCATGCGATCAGTCAGATATTTCTTTCGACAAAATCTCACATAGAGTATACCAAAGGGATCGTCTCGTCTCAAGGGTCCCAATGCCATAGGCAGAGTGTTAATCAGGCTCCAAGTATGAATGATATTGGTGTTTTAGTAAACCAAGGCATATTGCATCTGGGCCTAACCTATGTTGGTTGGATAGACCCATAAATCCTAGCCTAGGGGTCCCACATGAACCTTCTCATTTCGACTGACCTGGTCCAGCCTGGCCTAGTCGCGAGGCCCAATGGACATTGCTAGACCCATCCTGGTTTGGTCATGGGTTAGGTTCGTCGAGTTGCCCCGCGCCCTAGTTCTCATCTACTCAAATCCAACATAGTCAGAATGGTTTAAACTAGATGAGGTGCCAAGGGTCCCGATTTCCCATCCATCTCATCCCTCATTAGTGGTGCTAGTTCTCCTCTAGCCCAATCTGCCTAGAATCCAATCTTCTTTTTCCTTCCTGCTCTTCATCAGAAGGCTGGCTTGGATCCCGCTCAGACACCACAATAGCATTTGGTTCATGCGGCCATGCAGCCTACTAAGGCTATCCGCCTCCCCTCCACTGTCATTCCACACTCGACTATCTGCTAGTGCATGCCGCGACCTGCCCTGTGGGACACTTTTCTTGATGGGATTCTTGACTATCCCCATCCTCCTCTACCACTCTACGGACCACTGTTCATACACTATTCCACCTCATTACACCACCTCCCGCCTATTGTCGGCATTGGTATCAACCTCTCCTACAACCGCTATGGCATGGGTTCCATATCTGGGTGTCGTCACTTTATTCCACAACCCCGACATTGTGTCATGAAATCTCCCCAATGTCACGACCTACCTGTCTATGACCCTTCATGGATGAAAGCGTGGTCTTATCCTTCATGGGAAATTTCAATACGAATAACGAGAAGAACAAAAGAATAAAATTTACTAGAGGAGTCACAACACAAGAACACCAAATGAATGATACAGATCATTGTTTGTGTTTACCAGGATGTGTTCTTGCTAGAAGGATTATGAATAACCCAAATAATGTGGCATAATCAGTATGATAGATATCCCCTTTATCATGCATCATTAACCATCTTGCATGAACAATTGAATATCTGATCAACCTGTCTTTGTGTTGTTTTGACTTCTTCATTAAACATTAATAATGGGGAATGGAATGAAACCTAGAAAAACCCACTACCTTGGAAAATGAGATCCATTTAGAAAGATTTCATGTCACTATCATTCGATCTCTAGTTCCAGTTCTCTCACCAAGGGAATTATCTCTACATTATGATTCACCATAGTTCTTTGTTGTAGAGTTTTCCTTCATAGACTTAGAGGTATTTTCATGATCAAAATCTGATCTCCTATTCCTGTTATCCCCTTAAATGGGAAAAACACGTCGCACCATTTCTGTTTCGCTGAGTCACTGTTGTAACATTGTTTTGATTATGAAACAATGTTTCTGTTAATTTGTGTTATAGTGTAATTACAACACTCCTTATATAGAATAAAATAGTCATCTCATCATTGTGTTGTAGTGAAAAAATTTTGAATAAAATAATCTTCTTAATTTTATTTCATTTTTACTTAAAACATCTGAAAAATAAATTTTTCTTTCGACCCATAATGGTCAATGTTATGTCCTGCTTAAGGAGAACATCTCCTTACACAGTCTACGGTTTTCTTGGATTTTTAATCCAAGTAACAATTTGTGAGTTATGAGGATTAAAATATAAAATAATATTTATTTAATATAATTTTATATATTTTTACATCCCAAAACCCATCATTCATAAATACCCTACACATGCAAATATTAGGCTCTTTCTAATGGATGAATACCCTCACGAATTCAATGGTACTCTCGGATTTCCAACCCGAGTTATCAAATATGATATATAAAGATTCTAAAATTAAATAACAGTATTCAATTATTTTATTTAAATCAAAAAACAATTTTACACTATTGACCAATGTGGACCATAATTAGTCTCTAACTATGGAATTCATACCCTCATGAGGTGAACAGTGGACTTATATTTTATATATGAGTCACCATTATAATGTTATAATGATTTGAAAAATAAAATAATTTTATTTAGCTATAGTATTTACAGTTATTCTATATTAGGATTTTATCACTGGAGGCCCACACTAAATAAAATTAAGTCATGAATGGGGTAAACCCACTCTCCTAAATGCAAAAGTTCCATCAGATATGTGATCTGTGCACTCATTTATGAGTTATTTAAATTTTTTTGGAAAACTACTCAAGTGTTCTATTTAAAAGGTAATATTTTTCAATGGATCATTTTCGGTACTCATGGCCTCAAAATCGCATGTCGTCTCTAGGTAGGGTCTCAAAATAATTCCATATAATTCAAAACAGTCCTGGAAATATAGGACATTACACTAACCCTGCTGAGGAATGAATGTGAACCCCAGTAATAAAATTACATGATTTTCATTTCGAGTACATAGTGTGTACCCCAAATGACACTTTATCGTTAAGAACCACAACTCAACAAGTTCTAGAATTTTCCATGTACAAAACACCAATTTTTCATGTATTGAGTTTCACCTCCAAGGGTTCCTATACTTGAATCAATCCATTTTCCTCACATGGGTTTCAGCCAAATATATTACATAGCCTTGTCATGTCTACTACATGGGGGATATAATCTTGAATGATACACAACCATCTTACCCCAAAAAAGGTGATTGAACATAACCATTTCCTCACACCAATTCACTCAACATTTAATGTCCTAACAACACTTGTCTTATTAGAATCATCCACATCCCATCACACTGATTATAAACAGCTAACAATATTTCAATAAAATTACATTTTTTTATTAGGTTTCACCAAATAAAATTCCCTTATGATCACCAAAAATCCCCAAATATCTACTTTAAATATCCATATTAACAATTTAGGTATCATAGTAACCTAATAACAATATTTATGAATATAAAAATATCACCGTATGAATTTTAGGTAAAACATAAGTATTTAAAATCCAGGGATGCAAAAAAAGATTATTATTTGATCATAGATAAGATACATGTAGTTTCCTGAACTTTATGTAACATCCCAAAACATTGATAGTGTAAAAAAATAATTTTAGGCTTTTATTTTTGTTTAAATTATTTTTAACCAAAAAAAATTAAATAGATGAACAAAAGGATATTTATTTAATTAAGAGCACAGTAGTGTTTAAAATACGTTGAGCTGAAAAGAGTAAACATACTTACCAAAAATACCAATTAAAAACCCAATTAGAACTACTGGAGGACCCCCAATCACCACAACGTGTCCCGGTATGTAAAATAGATTCTTAGAGTCATCTAAAGCAGAAAACATCACCACTATGATCATAGAAACCATGCTAAGCATCAACAGAATGGGAAGCACCATCTACTTTATTTTTAGTTTTAGGACACCGTAATGTTTGGTTTTATAGGACACATTTTCAATAATTTCTCTAGTGACCGTTATAAGCCAACAGTTATAATTATATTCATTGGAACTTGTTAGGATAATTCAACTTATTTAAATATTAATTAGTTTCCAAATAAAAGAGATATGATTAAGGTTATAATTAAACCATCATTTATGAACGCTAAAAGGATATTTTTTAAAACATTGTTTCACCACTAAGTAATTTTGAAAAGAATTAATGAATTCAAAATATTGCGAATAGTTCAAATACAATGTAAAAATTTTAATTTATTAAATAATGTTATAAACTATGTTTAAATTTCTTCAAATTAAATTATGTTTTGATTAAATTATGTTTTGTATTATACTAGCACAAATGTTATCATATAGGTTTTTTAAAATCTTTTTATAACTTTTTCGAATAAAAATTATTTAGTGATTGTAATTTTTTAAATAATTTTAACTAATACATAGTTTAGGTTGTATTTATTAATGTTTATGAATATAAATTATATAAATTTTTAATGAATGGTTTGTTTCCCATTATTTATTCTTTTTAGTGTAGTTTTTACAAAAAAAATAAGTGTCCCACTAGTGCCATCCCTTTTGGCTAGGGCAGAGGGAGGCAACTCAAACAAAGTGGTTGAGCCTGACCCTCAACCCCTAGCCAAGTTTGTCCCATGCTCGGGCAGAGGTTCCCCGAAGGGTGCTCGAGAGCCAGCAGGAGCGTGTAGGCCCAAAAGTGCAGGCGTGAGGCTGCAGAGGGGTCTGGGTAGGCCAAGGCCTATGGGTGGGAGACCGTGTATAGGGCCTCCTTCGTGAGTGCTGTGTAATTTTTGAGCACTCATTGGGAGGCCCGAAGTTATGAGGGAGGCGAAAACTACACTTCTTTTCAATGTGGGAAGCATTTTTTGGGTGAAATGCAATCTAGACCATTGGATCACATCGCGTACGATCTGAGTCACCTGTTTCCTTTTAAAAAACATGGACATGTCTCAGCCCTTGGATCGATGTTGGGATAGATATGAGCTATCATTTTTTTCAAAGATTTTCCCCGTGCCATGTTGCCTTCTTCCTCCGTGCATGGGTTACACTAGTAGACATACTATATGTTTTTTGATGCACCTATGACCGCTGGAGACCCCCATGTCTCTTCATTTTCTTCAAGCACAACACCCCCATTGAATGAAATGCAAGTTGGTACGTTTTCTGTGGAAGGTGGTGTGTGATATTTTGTATATAAATTACCAGGACCTCTCGGTTCTTCTTACCCATTCAAGTCTCCAGTAAACCCCAGCCAATATCCCTCAAGTCCTCTTTCTCCATGTTTTAAATGTAAGGGTTCAGTTTTTCCTTGACATGCTTCTTTGGGAGTATATACAATTATAATTTAATAAATTTTATACTTATAACCTTATGGTTCATTCAAAACGTTCTTCAATGTTTAACCTAGGCCTCTGGGTTCTCATTCGCTCAAATGGAATAAATAATGTAAGCATTATTCCTTGACTCGTTTTATTGTTTTGAAATTACATATATACATTTTTTTTATATGTATGTACTTCAGATATAATTATGGATGGGCATGGCCTTTCTACTTTGGTTATATGTATGAAGTTCGTGTATAAATGTTCCTGCGTCACACATGATCACATACGCATGTTCTCAAAAAAATAAAAAAATATTTTTAAAATGATATATATTTGTTCAGGTTTTGAGTGTTCGAATGGTGTAATGGGCGTAAGGAGTATTATTCACTGATGTGTGGTGTTGAGTTTTATATCACTATAAAAATATATATATGTTCATAAAACCATGTATTTTAAATATCTTTAAGGGTTAGTTGAGACACTTCTTATAACCAAACCTAAAACCTTAAATTTGGTAATTTCGGTATATTTATAATTTATTAAATGTTTATCTACCATTAATACATGATATATATTTATATATGTATATATTTGGTCATGTGTACTACGGTTATATATATATATAATGGAGTGGACTTACCATCTCTATTTTTGTATATAGGCCCATGAACACCCCATCCATTATGTTTAATGTATATATATATATATGGGAAATTTAATATGTGTTTAGTTTTAATAGAATTATATGGGAAAATTTTAATATAAAAAAAATTCATGACTAAATACATTACATACCCTATATAATACCTTATTAACTTATACCACTAAGGGGTTAATTCACAAGGATGTGCGACTCCCCTAGTAAGAATGAAGTTATATATATATACCGTGTATGATGCATGAAACCATATTATACTTAGTTCTGAGGTATTTACACATTAAGTGTCCTGTTTGGGTGGAGTGTTAAAACATAAGAAATAGGATGTGAAATAAAACTTACATCCACATTTAAGAGTAACTTATTTGTTTCCCTTGTTTTAAATGATGTTTCTTATGGTGATTATTCATGCATTTTATCATGGAAAATTATGTTATGAAAGGGCTTATCATTATTGAATGTTTTAGCTTGTGCAAGCTCAAAACCATACTTGAGATTTTTGGTTCACCTTTGTAATTAATTAGATGATAAAATTTTAAAATTTCAAGAACAAAAATGAATGAATAAATTCTAATTTTCTATTCTTTTTGTACCTTAGATGTTAATTTATGTGCCATAATATGCCTTTATTCTTTCCTTTTAATAACAGTCGTATGATTGTTAGCTTGGTTTTTAATCATATTGATGTCTGTCTCACTTATATGATATGTAAATTCAACTTCTATAACCAACTATGAATGAATTATTCAAGATTGTATGGAACATCTTTAATATACAACCCGATTTATTTAATGTATTGATTTATGTGTCTCACATGAATGTAAATACATATTAAGGGTTCTCATTGATATCACTCCAATGCATTGGGTAAAGAATTAATCTCTAGAGATGGCAAGTTTTACGATACCTTGGTGAATAACCTTGGTAATTTTTATGACTCCTTGGGGATAGAACATGGTTATATGTTCATGAATGTATAAATGAAATGTTGAATCCACATATTCAAGTCATGTTACATGTTCTTTTCAAGGTGATATGCCTATTCTTTCACTACTAATGTCCTTATGTTTTTATCAAGTTCATATTGATATCACAAGTAAAATATTGGGCATGATTCATGTGAAATAGTGACCAACAAATGAAATTGAATTAATTTTCATCATGTGCAACTCTGATTATGTATTACTCTTAAAGGTTTAATTTATCCTTAAACATTAATACGTCATTATTTTTCAGGATATCCTTTACTACCTTTTTTTTAAATGTCCTAATTGATTCATTTGTTCCTTGAAAATCTTAGTTGAGCACTTTTATGTTATGTTACATGTGTTACAATTTCCTATAAGAGAATATTCTTTGGATAAGTTTTTAAAGAATGTTTTCAAATGTTTTTTTGTTTATTTTTACCCCTTACTAGGCATTCTCATGCTCACCCTTTGTTTTGAATTTAAAATTTTCAGGTAATAGATTTCATCAGATGAAACATGTCTAAAGTTACCGGTTCCCCAGAGTAGAAACCAAACTAGATCCTCAGTATGGGACATGATGTGTGGTTATCAGCATGTGTTTTTGTTTCAAAAAGACACATCATGTTCAAAAGTCGTATGCTCCTGGTTTTTTGGCATCGGGTCTTCATAGTTGGTATCAGATGATTCGGTTTGGATAATTCTGGAAAGCCAGAACTGAAACAAAAAAATATATACTTCATCATTACTAAAAATGAGTTTCCTTAATTTTCTGATGGAAAACAAAGGTACTAATATTTTGTCTCTCCCCACTGAGGCCCTAGATACCATTGTGTCTCTAGCTAGCCAAGAGAATTATCTTAACTATGCCCATATCTGCATGACATGCAAACACCTATACAATGTTTCAAACTCACCACGGGTGCTTCGGCTACACCGGAGGTTAGGATTGGATTATCTCCTTATGATGATGACATAATTCCACTATTATGTACATCAGGGGAGGTACTATGAGTGACTTTTCCAAGTGTTAATGGTAGCTGAGAACTTTGGATATATGTCCCTCGACACTTTTCAAGAAGCTGATGCTGCCGGTGACCTCCAAGCATCCTATATTTGTCAAATATTGAACTACGGATTCTTGGCCCAGTTGTTGGTCTTAAGAATGTTATATGATGTGTCCACCCGATTTTCTTGCATGAAACAAGAATATTTAGAAATATCCCAACTTTACACACCGCATTTTATACTCAGGAGACTTCACAGGTGCCCCCCCTGAGATAACCCTGAATGCTCATCCGGTGTTTGGTTTGAGGCGATAGGGAGTTTTTATTTTCTGTGTGGAGTTCGGGTAGTAGGTTATTAAGGGAAACTCAAGACTAATTTTTTGTAATAAAATTATGTTTGATGAAATATTGTATTTCCGATTCTTATCTTGACTTTGTTTATACATTTGGATGGATTTCAAGTGATTAAACTCTCATCATAAACTTTCAGATGAAAGGACAAACCCAGATGTTATCTCTTCCTACTGATATACTGGAGATTATCACAATCAAAACCATTGAAGATGAGTATCGTCCCATCACAAACCTGCAAGGAACGTGTAAGAAATTGATTGAGGTGACAAACAGTCTGATGATTCTCCACATCTGTAATGGGAATTCTTCCATCTACTACCGCATAGGCACATCACAATTGGCCAAGCGTAAGCGGAGAGGAAAATACCACGAAGGGTTCTTCTTGTGTTTCACCCTAGGTTAGAACTACATAGCCAGAGTAAAATTTCAAGTGGGTTATTTAGATGGAAATGTTTGTGCAACCTATATGTACCAACACCTTAGCGTTAGCCTATACGACAACATCTATAACATAGATGTTCTCAAGAAAGACATAATTCGGCGAGTTCTTCATATGTTGGTCCATATGGACAATTCAAAACATTGTACCATTCGAGCCCCCCTCTGGAAGCCCGAGTGTTTGGTGCATCAGATCAACCCCTTCTGCCTAAAGTGTATCTGGATTAGATAAAGAGAAGAGTTGACTATAAATGTGGTTTTTTCACTGGATACACCTGATGATTATCCACGATGGGTGATATGGTAGGAACATCACTGAATTTCCTTTTGGTGATGTTGTATGAAAGGAATTGTGGGGATACAATTCCTGAAGTGGGGAGTAATGTAACATCCTGAAACTTTGATAGAGTATAACAATAATTTTATGCTTTTTTTGTTTAAATTTCTTTTAACAAAACAAAAAACCAAAAGTTGAACATAAGGATATTTTTTTAATGATGAACACCATAGTGTTTACAATACATTGATATGAAAAGAGTAAACATACTAACAAAAAGTACCTATTTAAAACCCTATTAAAACTATTGGAAGACCCCCAGTCACTACAACGAGGCCCAGTAAGTAAAAGAGATCCTTCGAGTCAACTAATGCAAAAAAAAAATCACCAATGTGATCAACAAAACCATGATAAGAATCAACGGAATGGGAAGAACCATCTTCTTCCTACTGTGTTTTATAACACCATAAGGTTTGGTTTTATAGGACAATTTTTTGACTATTTCTCTAGTGACCGTTAGAAGCCAATGGTTATAATTGTAGTCGTAGGACATTGTTAGGATAATTGAACATATTTAAATATTAATTAGTTTCAAAGAAATTGAGTTATGATTAAGGTTATAATTAAACCATCTTTTATGAACTCTAAAAGAAAATGGTTTAAAACTTCTTTTCACCCATAAGTGATTTTGAAAAGAATTAATGAATTAAAAATGTTGCGAATATTTCAAATACAATCTAACGGTTTTAGTTTCATAATTAATGTTATAAACTATGTTTAAATTTCTTCAAATTATATTATGTTTTGATTAAAATATGTTTTCTATTATACTATCAATAAAGTTATCATATAGTTTTATTATAATCTTTTTATAAAATATTCCTATAAAAAAGGTTTAGTGTTTGTAATTTTAGAAATACTTTTAACTAATAAATTTTTTAGTTTGTATTCACTAATGTTTATGAATATAAATTATATATAGTTTTAATGAATGGTTTGTTTCCTCTTCTTCAAAACATTTTTTAGTGTATATTATACAAAACAAATACGCCTGCTAGGCCCAGTCCTTTTAGCTAGGGATGTGGGAGGAAGCTCACACGATGTGGCTGAGCTGGACCCTCATCCCCAGGGCAAGCCCGGCCCGAGCATGGGCAAAGGTTCCCTGAAGGGTGCTTGGGAGCCAGCAGGAGCGCGTAGGCGTACATGTGCGACCATGAGGCCGCGGTGGGGTCTGGGTAAGCTGAGGTCTGTGAGCGGGAGCCTGTGTATAGGGCCACCTTCAGGGGTGATCTTTGTTTTCTGAGAACTTGTTGGGAGGCTTAGGGTTATAAGGGAGGTCAAAACTGCTCTCTGTTTCGATGTGGGAATCCTTTTATTGGGCGAAACATGATCTGGACCGTTGGATCACGTCGCGCATGATCTAAGATGCCCGGTTCCTTTTAAAAAACACGAACATGTCTCAGCCAATGGATCGACATTGATATCGATCTGGGTCGTCTGTTTCCCCCCAGCTTTTCCCCTCACCGCGTCGTCTTCTTCCTCCGCACATGGGTTACACCAGTAACCCTACTCCATGTTTCTTGTTGCACCTATGACCACAGGGGACCCCCATGTTTCCTCTTTTTCTTCAAGAACGACATCCCCCATTGAATGCAATAAAATTGGGTACGTTTTTCATGGAAGTTTGTGTGTGAGCTTTTGTATATAAATAATTGGGACCTCTCGGTTCTTCTTCCCTATTCATGTCTCCAGCAAACCCCGACTAATCTCACTCAAATCCTCTTTCTTCGAGATTTAAATGCAAGGATTTGGTTTTCCATTTTCTTGCTTCTTTGGGAGTATATACACTTATATTTTCATAATGTATATAATTATAACCTTACGGTTTAGTCCAAATGTTCTTCAATGTTGAACCTAGGCCTTCGGGTTATCTTGCACTCAAATGGCAAAAAGAACGTAAGGATTATGCCATGCCCAGTTTTATTGTTTTGAAAATACATATATACATTTGGTTATATGTATATATGTTAGTTATAATTATGGATGGACATGGCCTTTCTACTTTGGTTATATGTATGAAGTTTGTGTATATATGTTCTTACATCTCACATGTTCACATATGCATGTTTTAAAAAAAATGAAATATATTTTGAAAATTTTATATATTTGTTCGGGTTTTGAGGGTCCAAATGGTGTAATGGGAGTAAGGAGAATTATGAATTGATGTGTGTTGTTGAGTTATATATATATACACACACACACATATATATATATATATATGTTTATAAAACCTTTTATTTTTAATATCTCTAGGGGTTAGTTGATACTCTTCTTATAACCGAACCTAAATCCTTAAATTTGGTAATTTTGGTATATTTATAATTTATTAAATATCTATCAGACCTTAAGTCATACTATATATTTATATATGTACATATTTGGTCATGTGTACTCTAGTTATATCTATATATGAGTGGACTTACCATCTCTATTTTTGTTTATGGACCCACAAACATCCCATCAATTACGTTGAATATATATATGTATATGTATATATATGGGAAATGTTATACATGTTCGGTTTTCATATAATTTTATGGGAAGATTTTTATAAACAAAAATTTCACATCTAAAGACATTACGTACCCTATATAATACCCTGTTAACTTATACAATTAGAGGGTTAATGCACATGGATGTGCCACTCCTCTAGTATGAATGATGTTATATACATATACCTTGTATGATGCATGAAACTTTATTATACCTAGTTCTGAGGTCTTTACACATTATGTATCGGTTTTGAGTGGAGTGTTAAAACACAAGAAATAGGTTGTGAAACAAATCATACATCCACATTTAAGAGTAACTTATTTTTTTCCCATGTTTTAAATGATGTGGCTTATGATGATGATTCATGATTTCTATCATGGACATTTCTGTTATGAAAGGGCTTATCAGTATTGACTATTTTAGCTTGTGAAAGCTCAAAATCATAATTGAGATTTTTTGTTCACCTTTCTAATTAATTGAATGATAAATGATCAGAATTTAAAGAACAAACTTTCAGGAATAAATTCTAGTTTTCTGTTCTTTTAGTACCTTAGATGTTAATGTATGTGCCATAATCTGCCTTTCTTCTTTACTTTTAATAACAGTCATATGATTGTTAGCTTTTTTTAATCATCTAGATGCCTATCTCACTTATAAGATATATAAAATTCAAATACTATGACCAAATATGAATGAATTATTCAAGATGGCATGGGAAATGTTGAATATACAAACCTGTTTAAGAAAAGTATTGATTTCTGTGGATCACATGAAAGTATAGACATATCAAGTGTGTGCCCTGATAGCGCTCTAATACATTGGGTAAATAATTAATCATTAGAGATGACATGTTTTACAATACCTTGGTGAATAACCATGGTAATTTTTATAACAACTTGGGGATGGACCTTGGTGATATGTTCGTGAATATCTAAATGAAATGTTGAAGCCACATATTCAAGTCATGTTACATGCTCTTTTCAATATAATATGCCTATTCTTTAACTACTCACATCCTTATGTTTTTATCATGTTAATATTGATATCACAAATAAAATTTTGGTCATGACTCATGTAAAATAGTGACCAAAATATGAAATTTATGTTATTTCCTTCACATGAAACTCTGATTAAGTATTAATCTTAACATTTTATTTTTTTCTTAAACATTCATACGTCATACTTGTTTAGGATATCCTTTACTACCTTTTTTTGAAATGTCCTAATTGAATCACGTGTTCCTAGAAAATCATAGTGGCGAAATTTAATGTTATGTTACATGTGTTACAGTTTTCTATAAGATAATGTTCTTTGGAAATGTTTTTAATGAATGTTTTCAAAACATTCATTGGTTTTTGTTAAACCCCTTACTGGGCATTCTCATTCTCTCCCTTCGTTTTGAATTTAAAATTTTCAGGGAACGACTTTCAGTAGATGAAACATGTCTGAAGTTACCGGTTTTCCAGAGCCCGAACCAAACTAGATCCTTTGTATGGGACGTGATGTGTGGCTATCAGCGCATGATTTTGTTTCAAAACGACAAATCATATTCAGAAGGCACCGACTCCTGGTTTTCTAGGGTCGGGTCCTCACACCTTATCCATCCCATGAAGAGCTCCCCAGTGCCCCATTATCCATCTATATATCGCATTACCTCTACACTAAATCGGAAAAAGGGGTTACACCAAGGAATTTGTTGTAATTTACTAGTGAGGAGAAGAGAATAGAACAAAATGAAAAAAACCAAAAAAACCCTGAAAGGGATAAGTCTAAATTCCACTTCTCGTAATAGTTTTATGATTTGTATATCAAGAACCCTCTAATTATCCAATTAATCACATATTAATAATTTCAATACCATGGTCCCATTAAATGATATCACTAATCGAACAAATGAATCAAAAAAATTTATATAAAAAAATAATAAATATTCCACCAAAATTTTAATGAAATGGGATTACAAAAAAACATTTACTACTGTAAGCAATGTCTTAAGAAACAAAAAAAGTGGTTATAATATTAATTTAAGATCTTACAAACAAAGAAAGTGTAATTTTAGAATCAAAACAATTTATGATTTTTTATGAAATTTCTCTTGAATTTCTAAACTAGTGACAATTTGGTTTATCACATAGCGATGATTATAGACAATTTGGTTATATTCCTTTTTTTGATTAATTTTTGGTTGGATTGTTTTTTATCATAACATTGGGTATCATGTTTTTATTTTTATGTTTCAATTGTATATTTTCCACTAATTTTTATAACATGTGATTCATTTTTTATGTATTCATGGATTTAACCTTTGATAAATAATCCCAAATTATTTTATAATTTTATATCATTTTATAAATAACTACTGTAATGGTTTTTTTTCTTTTATAAAATAGAGGGCATAGTCACTAATAAATATAAATAAAACTACATAGCTAGTTGTAATCCTCTAGAATACATCGAGGAATGGTTGAGTT
Organism: Viscum album; assembly: GCA_963277665.1. Taxonomy (NCBI): domain Eukaryota; kingdom Viridiplantae; phylum Streptophyta; class Magnoliopsida; order Santalales; family Viscaceae; genus Viscum; species Viscum album. The sequence continues at coordinate 524,041,882 of OY728141.1, forward strand.
ATATGGTACTAAAGTTAAGTTGTAGTGAAGGTCAACCAGACTAAAAAAGATACACATTCCAAATTTAAATATATACATTCATGCTAGAATTTATTAAGACCTTTCTCAATAGTCTCCTAAATGATTTCAATTTCTCCTTTGTCCATTGATTAAAAAATATTTTTCTTATAATATATAAAAAATACATTTATTATTATAAAATATAAATTCTTAAACATTGTAAAAAAATTAGAAAAAATTGAAATACTATAATTCTGTTCCTAAAAAATATTATCGAAATATTATTTTTGTTCTCAATGTTTTTGATACTAAATTATTCAATATTTAATGACCAATAATATTAAAATATAAAATATACATTAAAATAAATCTCAAACCTCCTTTGAATAATGTGATCATGTTTCATGTGTGATGAAAACCATTATAAAAATTATCACCTCTTCTTATTTGATGTTTTTTAATCAAAATCACTAGCCATTTATTATATTTTCTCTTTACATTACTTGTTAGATTTTCCATAACTAAAATATTTATAAAAAATTTAATAATATTTAGAAACTCTTTAGGAGTTTTTGATTCTTTATAGAACCTTCTAGAAATCACATAAAAATACTCAAACTAGTTCAACATATAATTTTTTTATCCTTTAATGTTTCTTAATTTCCTCATACATTATTTCATGATCCCCCATGACTTAATAAAAATTATACTTTTAGGTATATAATATTTTTATATAAATGATATGATTATTTTTAAAATAATCCATTAAACACTAACGTATCTCAATTTTTTCTCACATTAATAGTAATCTATCCATGGAATATAACATATAATTTTTCCACTCCTCCGGCCTTTGTTTATCTCTTTGTGGAAAGAGAAAAACTGAATTCACGTTCATTCCATATTCGATTTGATATATTTTACAATTTTTCCTTGTATATTAGATAAATTATTTACATTCCTCAGATTTTTAAAGGAATGGAAATCTATTTTCACATTTTTAAGAAGAAAAAATGATATTATTATTTTCCATTTTCATAGAAACTTCAACAACTTCTTTACCATGATATTTTAATCCCACGATACATATATTTTTTCTTATATATACATTAATAATTTTATTGAATCCAAAATGCATTTCTCATATGTCTCTGAAATATCAACAATAATTGGAATAAATATATTATAATTTATTATTAATTTATTTATATAATAATTATAGTCATAAATATTTTATTATTCTTTATAAATCTCTTTATATAGATATCTTCTCAGAAATTTGTCTCATCAAACATAATAATAATATCAATAATAATTAAATAGTGATTATAAGTCACCTAAAAAATAACATATTTACATTGATAAATTTTTTATCATTAAAATATTTATAAATTAATAGTTTCAAGAATTATTCATTTCATCAATAAAAATATATCTTCATTGCTCAATTTTACATCTATATGCCCAAATTAGTTTTTTGATTTATCGCCCATCATTAGAAAACATGTTATTTTGATCAAAATTATATCACTTTTGTTTTCAGAAAAATTATATATTTATATTTTTTATCAATATATGGAATTTTTATTTCCTCATATACATTATCCATATCATCATTTTGTTCTCATTCTAAAAGGAAACGTAGTCCATTGATATTATGTTTATTCTCTCCATTATTGATTCCATTTTATATTTTTCTCCTTACAAATCAAGTATTTTTTTATAAAATTTACTCTTATTTTTAAAAAAAATGATATCATGAATTATTTATTAATATTTTCATATTATTTAATTTTAATTATAGATATTGTAAAAATTTGTTTTTTTACCTTGAATTAACTACATATAATCTTATATACATTATAGAATCCAATTCTAATTTCAATGTTCATTGGGAATATGGACAAAAATTTATCACAACCTTACGTCACATCACATTCATTAGATTCTATTTAATTAATGAATTTATTTTCATTCCTCTTAATAACATTTTTAATTTTTAAGGTTATAAATTTATTAAACTTGAGTATATTTTTCAGTTGGATCCCTCATATCATATAACATAAAATAATGATATTTGTAATTTTAAAGGTAATTTCCTTGCATATATCATTATTTTATAATGGTCAAAATTTCCTCCAATTTACAGATGAAAATAATCATGAAATTTTTTATAATATAATTCCATCATCTTTTTCACTATATGCACATAAAGTACTATCAATAATGTTTACATAAGGAAAAACTGTTACATTTTTGTCATTACTTCATCTATATATTCATAATTTTACATTATAAAACATAAAATATGCCTTAAATTATAGTTTTAGTGATTACATAGACATTATAAAGTGTATTCTATTTTTCATTGTCTTTTTTATTCCCATTACATTTTAGAAATATTTCCACTAAAACATATATAATATTGCATTCCACTGTTACCCATAAAACTCAATATTATTTTTTGAAAAATAATATATGGATATATCCTCTTATATAAACGAAAATTTTTATTAACGATTATACATTTAAGAAATTCCAAGAGATTAGAGATAATAAATTTCTTATTCAACACATATGTGATATTTTTCAATCTATTATATAATTAATAGTATATTTTGAAAATTAAAACACTATACAACTATGTAATTATAAATATTATCATTAAGAATATCACAAAATTTAAATAGGTCATTGAAACTAATTTATGATGAAATCATCAATAGAAAACCTAGGCTCGAATATTACATTATGTATCCCATTAAGAGTCAAAGAATGATAAATAATGAGGAATGAAGGTGAAGTATCATTTCAAAAATTATTTACCATCACAATCAATTAACATTAATTTATTTTTCTCACAATTACTCAAAAATATAGAATAAAATAAAGAAATCAATAGTTATAGTTTTTATAGTGTATAATACATGATGTGAGAATATGTTACATGGTGTGTTGTAGTCAATATACAAACTCATTCAATATTTTTCTTATTATTTATCTAAAACGAGAAAGGTAAAAGTGATAAGCATTAATACATGTTACCATTTATTCTCTCAATAGTTACAAGATACCAACCAATTTGAACAAAACAAGAATATTAGTTTGATTCCACTCAATTGGAGATAATTCATGTACTGTTGGTCAATTTTGATGAATAATACCTATTTATATTCATACCTTCATATTAAAAAAATAACATATAATTTTAGTACATCTTCATTTTATAAATGTATCCCTACCGATTTTGGACCCCCAAAATCATAACAAATGACTTGATCATTAAAGACATTTTACCTCAATTAGTTGATTTCACTTTCTTCCATTTATGACTTCAATAAAAACATTAAAAAAAATTCCCTTACATATTATTTTTTATCTTCTATGTATGTTGAATGTCATAGATACTGGATTTATTTTTCTATTATAATTTAAAATAGAATTTCTCACAAATAGGTGAATCCACTCTTCCTTTGATTCAAAAAATTTTCATTATATCTTAATATGTATTAAGTCTAAAATAATTTACATTATAATCCTTGAAATATAAATTGTGTAATATAATAAGTTTTGGCACAAATTGATGATGAAAATGAACTCTTATTTATAAAAAAAAGTTAACTTAATTATAATAGGAAATTATCTTTTAATATTAAAATATTTTATAATCAAACACAAGAAACCATTACAGTACTTAATTGAAATCTCTAAAGTATACTGAATCTTGTATAATCATGCATAATATTTTAAAATAAATTTCAAGATCATCTAAACTATTAAAATATTCATTAAATTTTATTGAACACAAACTTTTTGTTACATAATGTATGATTTTATTAATTAAATGTATAAAAATAATTTTTTATAGTAAAAAACAATTAATTCTCTATTTTCATCATTACATATATCTACCTTACTATTAAATAGCCTTTGAAAAATATATTATTAATATTATGAAATTTCTCATTAATGTCACATAACCTATTCCATTTTTAATTATATTTTACAGGCATATTTAAATCTTCTAGTAACATTCCTATATTAATAATTTATTCTTATATTCCCGATTTTCAAACATTTAGATATCATTTAAAATACTCCCATTAGAATAAAAATTTTATTTCACTTGATTGACTTATTCATCAACATAATTAGTTTTTATTCCATGCTTGGTACCATTTTAATATATTGATATTGATTAAAATAAGATAATAAATGTAAAGTGTATGCACTCATTATTCTTCTCACAAATTCAATTGAAAATTATAAAGATTAATGAGCTCATTATTCACCTCAACATGTTCTTAACACATTAATTGTTTAGTTAAAGTACTATATAGAGATTTCTTCATGTTATGCTAGCACATCACATTCTCTTCAATTTTAAAGTTTACATATGTAAATAAACTCATTACTAAATTATAAATAATATGGTTTGTAATTTGATAATGATTTTATTAATCCTTTGGTTATAAGTTGATGATATTAAATTCAGTGTCAAGAACGGGTCTTATAGTAGTTTTCTGATTCACCATTGTGGTTGGAGTTATTTAATATTACAATTTAGAAATAGATTTATGTAAATGATAAATTTTATAATGAGAAATTATTTCAAGTTGATAAATGGGTCACTTGTTTTATGTTAAATTTTTAAAGCACAAGGTTAATAATGTAATATATAGGTACATTATAACATATTAGTAAATATATTTATTATTAAAATATCAATTTTATTTCTCATTTGATCCACTCTTATTCAATTTCTAACGAGAAAAATGTATATGAGTTCTATTTTAAGGATAACAGTTAAAATAATTCTATTTTTCAATATGCTATTGTTAAAGGACAAAGTTTGATTGAAGATCCCTCCAATAAGGTGGAATTTTTTTTCTACTCCTTATAAGTTCATTTGATATTTACATTTCATCGTGTAGTTGATTCCATTTAATAAACCATATTTTAAGAATGATGATGATATCACATAACCTAATACAAAAAATGATTTATTTCATGTATATAGAATTTAATTCATTAATACATTCCATATTACCAAGGATTTCAATACTTCATTCAATTTTCTAATTATATTTATAAATTGGGATATATAGATAACGATGGACTGTATAGTCATTAAATGTAACTAAGAAATTTATAAAAAAAATTACCCAAGAGAATGATCTTTTAAGAGAAGATAAAATGAAATTACCTAAAAAATAAAATATAATGAATTATTCATAACTCTATATATTCCCCCATTATAAAAATTTCGTTTGATGATGATCCCATAGAAAAAGTAAAAATAGTCTTCAATCCTTTGTTCTTTCACTATCCTTTGAATAATGATTCATAGTCGATGAGACTACATTATTTTCATATGATATGAATACTTTGGTCAAAAAATTGGATGAATGGAGTGAAAGGAGCTTTGACCTAGTATTAGTTAAAATCATGTGATTATATTTCATTATTACCTAGTTCCCCTATAATATATCAACTTCAATATTTTATGGAATATCCAATATTTTGACAATTTTAAAGAAATGTTTTGTTTCAAGGTTTATTAATGAAATAAATTATAATTATAATGATATATGATTTCAGATGATGAATATATTCACATGTAATGTAAATTTAAGACATTAATAGAACATGTTGACTAAATTATAGACACATCATCATAATAAGCAGTGACACATTAAATGATATCATAAATACAATAAAAAAATACTGATGTAGTGTTAGAGGGTTATAGAGATATCTATATAGAATAAACTTTTTAAAGAATCAAAAAACTAAATCAAAGACTAATCCATCTTAGTGTTAGAAAAATATAAATTACAATGAATAATATTAAGATGTGCACCATTCTCATATAGATTCATATTCGAAACAAATGATGACATATAAGAGCGATAACTATGATTTTATCCTCTATAGTATTCCACTAACTACGTTAGTCATGTGGCGTATTCATTAAATCTCATATTTCTCTATATAATCATAATATCATTATTTAATGGATATATAGAATAATAAGATCCTATTAATTGAAAGAATATTGATAAAATTGTTGTTTCTTATGATTTGAACACCATTTTATTTTCATACATAATTTTTTATTGTTGGATCAATGGATTTATTGTTTCTAATATAGAATAAAAAAATTATCACAAAGTATGTTATTTAATTACTTTTCATAACATACTAAATTTTTTAACATTCATATTTCCACTATTAAATCTATAACTATTACACTATTATGAAATCATGGATGAATTATTTTTACACATAACTATATGTTATTTATACAAAAAAATATATCAATGATTTATATAGAATTATGAAATTTGTATAATTTTGATATAAGATATTTTTTAATATCCTCTTATGAATATTAACATATGATATAAATACCAATAATATATCAGACCACTGAAATATTAATTAAAAAAAATTTATAACATTCTCTTAATTTTTTTAATGCATCATTGATTTTATGTTTCATTCACACATTGATACATAATATGTTTTATTTTTTTGAATCCATTATTAAACTAACATAGCATTAAAATATTAAACAAACTATGGCATATTTTGGACCAAAAATTGAAACATACCACCCATCATCCAATGTCATATAAATAGGATTTGAGGGTTATTGGCCTTATGTGACATCACAAGGAAACCAATGGATGATAATAAATTAAATGTGATTCATAAAAATTAGGGTATGATTTTTCATTTTAAGATAAAATAATAATACTATGATACATATAATTATTAAACTATATGTGATGGCTTGGTACAAAATACATCTAAAAAAACAAATCAAACCACAACCATATCTGAGAAAAAATTTAAAACCATGTGAGTTCATCAATGGATTCTAATGAAAATAAAACTCAAAAAACCCCAAAAAACCCCAAACAAGTTACTCAAACCATCTCCAATCCACATAATGACAATACATTCTTCTAGATTCAATAATAATCATTAATGAAATGAGATTCAATGGCGATGGATAGTGATGATGATCTAGATGAATGGAAATGCAATTTTGGCTAATGAAGGTGATCGTGGATGATCTTCTCAGAACATTTTTTCTTTTGAGGTATTTGGATCTTCGAATTTATAATTTTGCACTACATGTTTGGCTCTCATCTCATTTGAGGAATATTGGTTATTTGTAAACCAAGTAATATATTTTTAAAATTAAAATTTAATTTTAAGCTAGTTACATCATATTTTCAAATGTCATGATACATGAAATATAGAAATGCACAATAGATCCCAAGTAGGGGGAGAGTCCAAAATATGTATGATTTCCCTATTTAATTTCAAAATAACAAAAATATGGTAAAACATATAAAAACATTTATAAAATATAGTTTAAAATAAATTTTAATTTTTGTATATCTAACCAAAATAGTGTCCTTATAATTAAATAAAAAAATCCTCTAAAACCATTTATAAAATTCCATTTGAGAATACCCATTACATGGTTTCCACACATCCAAACAACTAAAAATGCATTACCATGTGATAGATACATATTCATGATTTGTCTCTAATCAATCTACAAAGTCACTGATAGGTAATCTATCCAATATTTTATTACACATTAGGATCTCAGCACAAATCCATTTTTCAACAAGTCCTTATAACATAGAACATGAACACAAATAACCTAGTATGCACAGAAACCATCAAACCCCATTTATCATAATCCTTTCCTTTATTAAAAACAATTAAAAATACATTTTCAATGCATCAAAATAGAAATAATAAAATAAAATATTTATTTTACAATCATGATCCAATTTTTTTTTCAAACAATTGAATTAAATTTCCAAAATATTTCTGGAAAACATCAATAGGATGGTTTTAGTAAGATAAAATGATGGTTTCACAATAATATCCTGATTTTAAATCAATTTGACACTATGATTTAATGTTATAATCATGTATATTGGGAGAAAATCTACATACCACTATAATATTAGTGAAAATAGATAATCTCACAACAAAATCATGAACACAACATAGATATTCAAGATCTGATCATAGATCACATTCCCTTCAACCAATTAAATAATATATCATCAATCAAAACCAACATTGAATTTTTTTCTATCACTAGTGGATGAGGTCTATTTTTTCAATTAATGTGAGGATAATATATATGTATATATATTGAAAAATTATTAATAATATATTTTTATAAAATATATATCTCAAACAATCATTAGGCCACCTAAAAAGGAATATAGTTATTTGCAACTCAAGTTTCCAAGGAAGGTCTATGACTGTTGTTGGATGTCCCCGCCATGTAATATGGTGACACAATTTATTTCATACAATACATCCTTGCGCCACACTATGCCTTAGAGAGGCGTCTCTCCTGACCATTTAGCTCTTCGTGGATACATGGGGCATGCTTTCTCTGGCTCGAATGTTGAACATATTTAGAAATTTGTTTTTTCTAGTCATGGCATCAAAATCAAATATCATTAAGGCCTACTGTAATTCCCCTAGCTGCTGGGGCCACTGGCACTTCATTCTAGCTTAGTGGACATTGGACGTTCATAGAGGTAAAGAGAGCTGCAACACAGTAGTGTTGATCAGCATTCTTGGTCCACCGCTACCCTTCCATAATGGAACCTTTTTGAAGGACATTGGTGACTCGTTTGGAGGTTTCCTCTATGATGATGCTCATACTCTTATTGGTGAGGAAACCACTGGGGAAGGTTTTTGTGTTGAGTTAGACACATCGCTGCCTGCCCCAAAGAATATCATTATGAAGGTGTATGATTCGCACGAGTGTTCTGAGGACATTGTCTACCCTATTTTCCCAAGGTTATCTGTTTCATGTCTCCAACAAGGCCGCTCCCCACCGGAGTGTAAGAAGAAATGCCAGGGGGAAACTGGCATGTTCCCAGAGAGGCGCAACATAGACAAGCCACCCCCCGACCAATGGAAAGCCCTGGATTAGTGTTGCCTCGAGTAGGTCCTAGGGATCCCAAATCTGTTGTTATGGCTGCCCCTCCTCAAGCGTTTTACACTTCCATGGCCACTTTAAATCTTAAGCTGATTCTCCTAGCTGGGATCTTGTCTCTTAAGTAGGTTTTCATCTCTAGAAGGTGCACATGATTTGTTTCCCTTGGCTCTTAATCCCATGAAATCCATTATTCTATGATGGCAATGTGGGGAACTTTGTCAGAGTACCAGATAAGACCTTTGGGTCTCTCCTATCCTCCCCGTATTTTCTTTCCTTGCATTCAAACACATGTGTTGTTGTGTATCCCCCACTGGTCGATTAAGAGGCAGGACCCTCCATAGATCTGGAAGGTGGGCCGAACCCGGGGAAGCTCAATACTTTGGCCATGTCTTCACCCAACTCCTCAAGAGGGAAGCTACCCAATTCATCCTCTAGTACTCACTTCCAAGCATCATGGGATCCAAAAAATAGCCCAAGAATGAGAAAAGGGCATCATTTGAAACAATTTTAATCATGAGATTGATCATTCTCCCATTATAATGAGACCAGGATTCCTGGGGCCAAAGTCAAACCTTCTTTTTCCCAATTATTTGAAACTCCCAAAGGTTAGGTTTGCGGGTAAAAACTGATTTCATCATCTCAAAATCTAAGAAACTAAAATTTCCGATTGAGATAGTTATTGAGAAAAAACTGTCTCTAACAAGGATAAATGAGTTCACGTGGAAACTTAGGATGCATGCATCCAAGCATGAAGACCCAATCTGACGGCATACAAAGATATTTTAGACCAAGACCATCTCAGTTGGTTTGTTAGAGGCGGGCGATTAGTACATTACAAGTAAGATATCCTCTGGTACGTGTTCCCTTCTCATGAACTTCATGCATGGTAGGTGTGACTCACAGATAGGGGATGTTTTGGGGAAATACCTCTGTGGATTCAACCCAAGGGCTAGGCTGTGGATTATTGGGGTGACTTCAATTACATAACATAGAACATAAAAAAGAAATGATGAAGGGAGTTCCCATGTAAGGCTACCATAGTGTTTTTCGAATTCATGGTGGGGAAGGGTCTTGAGGACTTGGGTTATATAGTGGACCACTTCACAGGGTTCAATAATCAGATGCGGAACAAATGTTGCTGGAGTCATATTGATCAATTCCTTTCCAATTTCAAAGCACTTTTGATGTTTCCCAATTCCATGTTGACTCCTTTTGTTCGTGGCATCTCAGATCATTATAAAATTATTCTCTCCTCGACTCTTTGAAATGCAATGCATGATAATTACAATTTTGTTGGTCAGTGGAGAACTGATCAGGGCTGTCACTTGATGAGCATGGTTTCATCAAGGGCCGCTCAAATCAAAGAAAGATTGCATTTTATATTGAAATGATGAGAGATTTAATCCCCATGTCCCATGGATATAATATGGACATATAATGGTATATGAACAAGGCTTTGGACATGGTTGAATGGGGTTTCATAAATAGAGTTCATAAAAGAAATAACCTCTCAGCATTGGCATTTTACTACATCTTCATGTGTTTTAGTTTATCTTGACTAGTTGGGTCCTTCATTGGCCACTATCATAGGGTTTTTAAATCATTAATGGGGCTACGACAAGTCAATCCTTTAGCCCATTATATCTTAATTTTATGTCAAGGCACTGTCATCCACTTGATTAATATGGGCATTTTGAATAGTGATATTTCCCATACCGACAGAATTGGAACCGACCCTTCATCTGTAATTTAATTTTTTTTGGATGACACATTCATCTTCATTAATATCGACAGAAGGTCGCTACGTGGAGTCTCCAGGATTCTCGATGACTATTGTAACAGGAGTGGCCCAATGATCAACAAGTATAAAATAAACATCATTATATAAAAATGATGTGATGAAAACTATGTTGTGAATATTATTCTCTGTCTAGGCAAGCCGCATGGTTCCTTCACACTAGAGTATCATGTAGATCCTATACCCTCAAGTAGACTTCTTATTCGAGACTTTGATCATGAGGTGAAAAAGATCGCATGATGCTTCCTCAACAGGAATAATCACTTCGTATCCTTTAGGGGCTGAATCGCTCTAGTGAATAGTGTCCTCGCAGCCATGGTGATTCATGCCCTTGCCTCCACCATGGTACCAAAAATTGTTATCAAAGCCATTGATAGAGTACTTTCAGGCTTTATATTGGATCCACTCTCAGAGAGGAATCACCACTGGGTTACCTAGGGAGAAATGGCAAGGGCCATTATCGAAAGAGGGATCAACGTCAAGAGCGTTGTTGAGATTATCCACTAGATGCAGACGAAAATTTCATGGGAAATAATAGGGGGTCTAACATAGTGTGGGGAATCCACCTCCTGTGTATGGAGTGGAAATGAATACTCATCTGTCCCTAGATCTCACCTATTGTTCAAGTTTGGTTCCCTTATTCCACCACTCAAGAAGAACTCTGAGTGGATTATAGGGGAGGGAAGATCCTTTTCCAAAAGCATAACTAGGAGTGAAATATTTTTGGTTACCATGGATGCTCTTCTCCCACCAACTCATTCAAAGAGGCATTCATTCATCCAACATTTTTCAAGACAGTGTTTTACACAAATCCCAAAACGGGGTTCAATCTCATTTTCATTAACTCAGATCTTGAATGATCTGTCTTCATCCCTTCCAAATCTGGGTGGATCAATTCAAAGGACCTATGATGGTCTTACAATACTCTACTCTTGTGCGACCAATGAAACTCTCAGGATTGGTGAAATAAATCCCATCGATGTATAATTTTATCACTCGGTGGATCAAGAACCAAGTGTAACAATTCTGTGAAAATGTTAAGAGTATAGGGATCATCCTTGTTTCATGCTGCAACTGTTGTTAGAACATAAAGGAAGAGACAATGAACCAAATATATTTTGAAGGGGATTGGGGGTAGGATGCCAGGAGTTCCTTCACTAAGCTTTCTGAATACCCTTAATATGATCTGAAGAACACTCGCTTGTTAGAATGTTTATAAAAAAGTTCTAGGGATGACGGCTTGGAGAATATGATGAAAACTATGATTGTCATTGCTGGGTGTTGGTGTTTATGGAAATCCCACAACAAGGCTCGGTATGAGGGGTGTCCTGATCTAGGGAGTTTGATCATTGTGAGGGTGAAGAATATTCTTGTAAACATGGTGATTATGATCACCAACTGTTTCCAAGATTCCTCCAATCAGGTGGGGAGAGCCTCTTTTCCTTTTTCTCATCCTCCTGTCCCCAAGCTTCAGGGACATTGGGTGTAGTGGTCTCCCCAAGAATTTTGCCTCAAGATGAACAGAAATGGTTCTTCAAGCTCTGGGATCATGCGTGGTGGAGGATTTCTGCGAGATTTCATGGGCATTGTGTGGCTGGACTTTAGAACGTATTATGGAAATAATACATCTATACTGGCAGAGAAGAAATTTATTCATAATTGACTCATTATTTGCAATCATGAGATCTTACATATATCCCAGTTTGAAACAGACTCTAAGGTAATTGAAGTCTCTTTAAAAGATAGAGGTTCCAAGCCCTGGTCCATTTCATACATCATCAAGAAATGAAAGATGCTTCTAAACAATAATGTAGAAGTCACTCGAACATGGAACATGGGGAAAAAGTAGCAAATCATGTTTCTTATTTGGATGATCAAGGATCCAATGTCACGCGATTTTATAATAATTCTTCCGTCCAACCATAGGGGTTGAATCTAATTCGGGGGGATCCCCTTGTTCTCCACTAATTTTGGCCCCCTTAGCCTTGTTTTCCCCATTTTCCCTTCTTCTTTTACTTTTGAATAAAAATATACATTGAATTGATTTGTTTTCTAACCATGCATGCATTATTATAACAATCCAAACCTCGCTTGGTTTAACAATCCATTAAACAATGGTGTGAATCAGAACAATCTCCAATTGAATAGTTTATCATTAGGCTATGTATGGTTTGAATAAATAATGTGTATCCCATTAACCAAATGTGTGATTACTATTTTCCATATCATGACTTCCTGGTGGTGTTTCATGGTCTCCACTAACCATAATCAAACAATGAACCTCCAATAAAATTCTTCAAAGCATTAAATCCTCCATCAATACACCGTAAACCAAACCCAAACATTATGTATACTTAAAAATCATAAATAAATAGTCATGTACCAGAAACCGGGGTTTCAACATTATCCCTACAATTATTCATTTCATCCACAGAATTTAGAAATCTCTTTCTATCATGGATATTTTTGGTCCATCTATCTAGAATTTAATTTTAACATTCCCATTATTCATCATAAATATGACCATGATTTGTTAAAACATGTTGTAGAAAGTTTCTTTACAGTATGAAATATTATCTTACCTCTCAAAAATCTATACCAACACATGAACCAACGTAGAATCTAGTTCTAGGTTAATGTGATATAATCCAATTACATGGTCAGGATTAGGTTGAAACTTTTTCAATTGAGATACATGAAATACATTATGGAATGAATTGAAAAATGGTGGGAATGTCGATCACTATGCCACTGCTCAAAAATAATAATGTATATTAATTGTTCCTAAACATCATGGAGATAACATTCCAAAAATAATAAAACAATGGTGACAAGGATTGGAAAAATTCTCTATAACACATGACCATGAACATAAAATTAAAATAGTCATCGATGACGATACACATTATATTTAAAATTTCTATGTGTAGTATATCCCCTTTCATAAAAACTAAATCTTCTTTGTAATCTCTTAATAATGGATACATCAAACTAGTGAATTATCATCTGTTTCCAACCGCTAAATTGAAGTACGATAAGGAAACTCATACAATGCTTTAAATAGAGTCATTTGTTTTGAGTCAATGTAATTTTATTGAAGGAGAACTACACTAATTTTATGTGATCCTCACATGAGCCAACAAAATTCATTACACAATTCAAAATAATGTAATCTATCATTTGAATAATAATATGAAATTAGAAATCTTTTTTTAGATGAAGTTCTATTCTCACATTCATCTAAGACCCAGGGAATGCTATAAGGACTCCCAAAAAACGAGATGTAAACATTGTGTCTCATTCTAATATCATCATGACTAGAATTCGATAACTCTTTAAAAATTCTCATATATATATTTTGGATATGTACACCTTTTTATGGGATTGAGGAATATGTATAAATTGATAAAAAATATATGAGGCTATCCACAATTCCAAATGGTAATGTAAATGGAATGAAAACATTAATATACCACTAATATGAAGCCTCCTTACTATCAAGTTATATAAATTCGTTCTCAATGCATATGTTACTATATTGCATTAACCTGATCTAGATAATAAGATTATATGGATCATTTGAAGGAATTTAATCCATATTATTTTCCTTAGATTCGTATCTATGTGAGTGAATAAGTGATTTAGGAGAATAGAGTATGTAAAAGCAATGAAATTTTCCGAAAAATCATAATGATTACATTTAATCTAATCATGGACTACAAAATAAATTTCCAAGACATCTTTTGGGTAGTATAGTTAATTTAACCATAATTTTTTGTGAGCCATGTGAAAAAACATGATCTTTTTGCATGATAACACATTGAATTATGATTCTGAAGCATCCAAATAGACTACATATACCTATCCAAACTCTGGAAATGTGAAAATATGGGATGATGTATGTCTAACCGTGATATCTTGAATAGATTTAAGAAATTTCTCATTCCATTGGAACCAAATAGATTTTCTCATCAATGATTCTATTAGGGAATGCAAACATGAAAAGTAATATACAAAACATATTTAGTATCTTTTTATATTTAGGAAAGTAGGTTTCCAAATATACATTCATAAGTTGTTTTCATGAGATAAATTCAAATATAATTTCACAATCCATATAAACACATTTTTAGTAAATTAAATTCCTAATGGAACAATAATATTTGACCTAAAATTTGAACTATTATAACCTATAATAAAAATTATGTTCTATCACGACAAAGAACACAATCTCCATCTAATATACAAGATCTTCCATTTTACATTAGTAAACCAATATATCATCCACAATAACTAGAACATGGGAAACCAGATACTTTTGAAAAATATAATTACTCACTTTTATACATATAGTTAGTGTATTTTTAGGTCAAAAATTAAAAAAAAATAAACTCATTATGGTTATATATATTTCCAATATCTTTCATCAAAATATTATCCTTTTGAACCCACAAATGGAGATTGCTGAAAATAATTAAATCTTCTAGAACCACTAATCCCCCATCAATTGACCAAATTTATCATCAATTTATTGAAGATGATTCATATTATATATTGTAACATGGTTTATCTTACGAAAATGTTCACAATGTCTAACTGTTACAACCTCATACATCACAAAATTAATAGAGGATGCCAAAAGATATGTTCTCGGATAGATGATATTGCAACTTTCAACCACTAACAATTGATCCTTAAATTATATCGTTTTTATTGGTTCCATACAATATGTCGTAACATAAATATGACTATTCCTCGGTAGTATGTAATCCATATACTCAACATACATTTTGGTTGGTAACCTTGATAAATTTTCATCAAAAATATAATGTTATTGTCCCACTATATTTGGGAAATCACTATTTATAATATCAGTTAAAAGTGTCAAGGTAACCACTATCAACTATTCAGAGATAGTTACAACCACCCATACCCAGGGTCCTACTCCACATAAATCTACTTACAAATTTCATTCATAGAGATACATTACACCATTAAATGATTTGATAATCACCTACCAATCTCAAAACTTAATAGGGGCCTCAAATATCATCAGCATGTCTATTACTAGGATCATGTCATATTCATACTCTCTATCATAGAGTAATTCCATACCAACTTAGTTACATTGATTGTTACCAAACACACTACACAAATCAATACTCCACATTCTCATTGTCCCAATGTTTTTTAGAGTTTCAAAATAGAAGGTATCATTTCAAAATGTAAACTGATTATGCCTACATGATGAGATAATATAAATGAATGTGACACACCTTTGTCAAAAAAAAAATTCATAAGGGTATAATTCAAAAAAATACTATTTTTCATAGTTGAATGACTTGGTTGATCATCCATAGTTAGTTTCTCAACTCTGTAAAATTTATTACTCAATGTAACATGATCTCTATTACCTTGTTGATATTAAACTAGTTGAGGAGTAATAGTATTCCTAGAATCACTGTGGATTTTTTGGATCTTAAAATGAGAGATATTATAATACACTCGTCATGTGGAAGAAAATTATGCTTGAGAAAGTTTTAGATTTGTCTCTAGCACCCAATCCTGGATCATAGTGACAATAGCATTAATGGTGTCCCATAGTGTAGCAACTGTGACATTTTCATAGTGGTTGTATATAGTATGACATCATATGGATGAAATAACAACATTGAAAACACCCCAACATGTTATTTGGTTTTGGAAGAAGGTTGAACTACCCCATAGATTAATTTTTAGATATTCCACCCCCATGAGAATTAGTGTCCCCTAACCAATTACTTCTAGCATAGGATTTCCTAAAAATTCTTGTAGGAATAAACATTATTCTTCCAATTATGTTCCCCATGATGCCTTTTTCTTCCACTATATCTTGATTTATTATCTATGTATAATATGTTATAAAATGAATAATTATTTTTGAGTGCATTTACGGTTTTATCCTTAAATAGAAAATGCATCCCTTAGTTGATAAAATTTTACAAACAACATGTGAAAGGTGTAAAAAAATATAGGAATTTAAATGAACACTTTATTCTAAATGGGTTTTCCTTCTTCAAAACAAAATAAGATCATTTTTATATAAATCATGAAACTATGATGATATAATTGTTTGATAAAAAATTATTCAAAATCCTCCCATAAGATATCCTCATATAATTTATCATGAACTTATTAATCCCACCATTTGAATGATTAATCATCTAGAATAAATGTTTCAAACTCCTCATTTAACTCATATGGTGTACCATCTAAATCGACGATTTGATTCATTGTATTCAACGACACCTATATTATTTTCGACTCTCCGTCAACCAAAAAATTGTGTTTATTGTTCTTTTTGAAATAAATTGAATGATACACATTACATGGATATCCCATTATGTTTCATCTATAAATTACTTGATATCCTATATAGTAATTTAGACTATCTATTGGTTCACTAGTTGCATAAGTTAAACCATATTCTCTACAGCCTCTTCTGATTGGAGCTTACAATGCCTAACTGTAGGAAATATATATTACCCAAAAAACTCTTCATTATCTAAAATAGTATCAATTAATGGATTATAAATATAAAATTTACAACATTAAACAAATCCCAAAAACATTTTTCATTTTTTTAATAATTTACACTTTCAAACCACTTTTGAAAATTTCTCTATACTTTTGGAAAATCAAACAATTTATATAATTTTTCCTAAAATGACCTCATTTTCACAAAACCATAAATCATTTATCAAAATGACCTATTCATCCCAACTTTTAAATCATTAATATATTTTCATTTTTCAATATACTCATTATATAAACCCATGTTGATTGGGAGTGAATTCCTATAAGCTTCTCGAAACACTCATGTGCCCAAACACCCTCATAACATGTGGTAGAGAATAAATATGTTAACCATGGATTTTTATGCACTCAATTTCATGTTACAAGAATAATAATTATTATGATAATACCAAGGAAAGACAAAATAATCCAAACAGATACCATTTCCATTTCCATTAGCTAAAACAATTGACACCATATGATAAATCAAATTTAAACTATTTTTAAAATCCCTCCTATAACACATTGTCTTGGGAAGAGGCGGTGGATTCTACTTGTCCTAGGTAACATACCCAAGGAACCAATGGCTATAAATAAATTCCAGGGGATTCATAAAAAAATTGGGGGATGATTTTTACGTAGATGATAAAAGAACAACATTATGATTTCTATAACAAACAATATATTTTTGATGAATGGGTAAAATATAAACTCAATCATAAAAAATTAAAACACAACAATATTATAGAAAAAGAATAGGAATAACCAAAGGAATAAAAATAATATAGAGATCAACGACACATATGTCATCAAACTAAAAACACTTTATATGATGCATGCTCAAACTCGGCAATCCATGACCATGGTATTAAGAAGCATCACTAAATAAACATTGAACATTTACTTCACATGAGTCATAATAGATGGCATATGAAAATGAAAAATAGTTCCCAAGATTGGGGTGAGTGTAAAAATAGTAGGATTTCTATAATGAAGTCCCAAATCATTACATTATAATTTTTTTTCATTTATATAAATCATTTTAAT
Source organism: Viscum album (assembly GCA_963277665.1). NCBI lineage: Eukaryota > Viridiplantae > Streptophyta > Magnoliopsida > Santalales > Viscaceae > Viscum > Viscum album. Next base: position 524,060,280 of record OY728141.1, read on the forward strand.
ATAAATTAAATCCATTTATCTCCAAAAAAAATAGTTCTCCATGAAATGAAATCATATAATCATTTAAAAAAGTTTAATTAATTATGTTTTGGCATACCCATTCAAGGATTTACACTGAACAAAACATCAAAAAATTAATTTTTATGTGATAGATCCATACTCATGATAATTATTTCATCTATATTCCATGTCATCACTGGGTAGCCAATATAATGTGCCATAAAAAATTTAGTTCTAAGAAACATTTATTATTAATAATAGGTCTTGTATTATGAAACATCAACACACACAACCATGTATTCAAAATATCATTTCCAAAACATTTAACAGAAACCATTCCTTTTAAAAAAAATCTCGTCAAAATATTTCCCTCCATCAAAATGAAACCATATTTTTAAAATCATCAATTAAAAATTAAGGACCAAAAATAATATCTACAAAAAATCCAATTAAGAAAATCATCATCAATAACCAAACTAAAAATGATTATATAAAGTCATACTATGTTTTCAAAAACAATTAAGCAATTAAATAAATTTTAAAACAGGAATTCATGTTATAACCATGTGTCTTCGATAGAGAAGGCACATACCTTTATAAATTTGGTGATAATGAATAGTGACATAACAAATTCAAAAACTCCTATTAGATAATCTAGATTCATACATTGATCATTTTTCCCATTATTACAATTAATAAGATCTTAATAATAAAACCAAAAATTGAACCATTATATTTCAGTAAAATATTAGATATATGGTTCAAAGAGAGAATATGAGCAGAAATATAAGGAAACCGGTAAAGAACAGGTACATTCTAGTGATTTTAGATCTTCAATGGACATTGGATTGCCTCTAGCATTCTACGATTTCAAAGGGAATCATTTAACAAACCATATGAGGATAGTGATTTTATCTTATAGTGGTCATAGTGAAATAATGATTCATTAAAGGGATAAATTGAATTAGATCTACAATTTTTGGATATAAAATTTTGTGGTGAAAGGTTAGGTTACACGGTTAGAAAAAACATGAACTAAACATGTACTAGATATTATAACCAGGAACACCTCACATGATTGGATTTCATGATTATAAAATACAAGTTGCAACTATGAATTTACCCATAACCTCAAAGAGCATAGTGATCATGAGAATCCATATAGTATGGAAAAATTGTTCCCCAAGTGTGTGCCATCTCTATACATTCTATTTTCCCTTACCCGATTTCATGGAGGTGTTTCATGGTTTCTAGTAGCCATTCTCAAAAATTAACCCTATTTAATAGCTTCTAAACCACACCAATACTACACTAAAGCACCAGACATAGTACCCATAAATTATATATAAATAAAATAGTTAAATAAATGGTCATTACCTGAAATAAGGGGTTCTAAAAAGATTAACCACAATATATTTCATTTATATATATTAATATATGATTTAATGTTATTTTTAATGATGATGTTGATTATAATTTCTGAATTTATAATCATTAAAAAATATATACCTTTAAGAAAATTGTGTTTTACTCCATCAATAAATGAATCTAGATTAATCTCAATAAATTACATGTATATCCATACAAAAATTTCAATATTTTATATCACTGTAAATCAATTACTTTAATAAATCCCCCATCTATGATTTATCATGAATAAACACAGAATAAGGAAAATGGATGTCATCTTTTTTTACATCATATTAATTATTAATATATATATATATATATCGATCAAGATATATAAGTAAATTAATTGGCATTCATATAAATTGATAATGAAATTATATGTAGTTGCTAAACTAAAGACAATGAACATCATTAGACTTACTCATTTTAGGGAGTAGGTGTCCTATATATATCCTATTGATGGTTACATCAAAAAAAAAATTATTAAAATAAACTATATTATTATAAAAATAACAAACCTATTACTAATAATATCAACCCCATGAATTGGATAAAAATTGTATATATTTTAATATTCACATATTTTTAATCTTGTTTACCTCAAGTATTGTGGGATTTTAGGTAATATAATTCTAAACTATACTAATAGAAATTTGTATGACCAAATGTGTGGTATAATAATGTAATCAAATCCCAATAAAAACTTGTCCTATTAAATGAGTTAAATTTTATATCTATATGAAGTCATACTAAACTAAATATTATCATGTCATTACCACCCATTTAAATTAACTATGGTGATAAATTATTTATTGTTTATAGATTCATTATAATGTGATTATTTTTATTTTAAATATTATAATATTAACATATCCATAATTATCAAATTACAAGGTGGAAATTTTCATTATAAAAACAAGATATATTTTTTATTCATTACCCTTTTCATTAAATGAATATAATTTAGAATATATTTAAAAATAATTAATTATAAGAACTAATACTATGATATATTTATATATAAGGATTTAATGTGGATAAAATATAATTATTTCATTACCAGTATAATAAAATTAATTTTCAAATATACCATTAATGAATTCAAATAAAAATTATATATTATAAAAAATTAAGATTCATTGGTCGGATTAGTTTAATCACATTATTAGATTAATAATTAATTTATAAAAAATAAATACAATTACCATTATGATAATATAATTTTGTGATTTAATAATATTATTTTTTGAAAAATCTAGAAATCTGAAAATATTACAACTCATTATTTTAATTGATAAGTAAAATGCAAATTTTAACTTCCATATATTATCATAAAAAATGACTTTAATTTTCCTAAATTATTTAAGGATATTATTTTATAGGAATTAGTGATACTCATCAACAAATGATTAGTATCCTTTCAGTCAGTGGAATACTTATATAAATATATGGTTTAACTAGAATAAATTCATATTTCAAAACACCGTGTAAAATTTAGTCATCATCGATTGTAGGTGTACATCCCTCAAATTAGAAAATCAACATTTGTATAAATTTCATCCATTGGTTTCTTTAAGGAAATGTATTTTTCAAATTTATATAATTTATCACACTATGTAAGATTTCTAAAAAAAATATTATAGATCATATATACCTTCAAAACATTATGAATATTATTCAAAATTAAATATAACATAAAAAATTCAATTCATTCCAAAACCACACCTCGTATAGTGTCCCCATAATTTCATATATGCAATAAATTGTAGTTTATATTAATAATAATGTATTACTAAACAAATTTTGAAACTAAAATAGACTTTAAATCCACAAAAACATGTTGTCTCATGTGTTCTCCGACTCGATGTAATTTATGTAACATTATTATTTACAAAAATTAATTCAATCAATTATTTTTAGGATGTTAATTTTAAATTATTTTAAAACATGAAACCACATATACTAACTATTATTATTAGAGATCAAACAATATTTTATAGATAATTTTACAATGAATGGTCAATTTTTTAATGAAAAATAATAAAGTAATATTCAAAATTATAGTCCTAAATATTTTATTTTTTATATTATTGATTATATTCCCTACATATATATTGTTAACATTGTTGATAACATTCCCAATGACATAAAATAATTTAATAAAAACATATATATTTATATTAACCATAATCATTTCATTTCTATTTTTCTGTCATTATACATTAACACCTAAGTGTGATGTATAGTTCAAATCTCATAGTCTAAAGATAGAATTAGATTAATTTATTATTAAAAAAAATCATTTTATAAATGTTTATTGTCATTATAACTAAGAATAACTCACTTGTTTTTATGATAATATAAGAAAAAATTTCATATAATCATATCGTTTTTAAGTAAAAATATGACTGCCAAATTTATTTTTTTTATTTTTATAATATAAATTAAATTTCATTGTGAGTATCGCACATTAAAATTATTCGTTATGTAGTATTTTTTATATACATCCACAAAATGAAGATATATTTTTAGTAATGATATTAGTAGTATAAGAATAATATTATATTAGTACATGAGTTCACATTAGTTTTCATGTCACCAGATGACTAGTTCATATGAAAATAATGGAAATTAGATAATATATAACTGATATATAATATTGTAGAAAACATATTTCCATAACTCCTCTGATCAATTTACCTAACCACGATCTCTCTATTTATTAAATGATAGAATTAACCATCCAATTTAAAGTCATAGTTCATTATTATATATTATTACATATATTGTAGGATTATTCCTATACATAATAGGATACATATGATAATACTTATTCAATTAACTTTTAGGGTCACATGTATTGAGTTATTGATGTCTTAATAGAAGTTCATTTATTAAGGTATCTAAGACATTCTTTTCGGATGGGTTTTAAAATATCTAACCCCCGAATTTATCTATAAATTCCGTGCACTCCTTATGGATATTCAATATTATAATTATTATATTTATTTATCCCTTCCTTTTAATTCATCCTTAAAATGTAAATAAAATTTCTTGTGAAAATAATGAATCTGTTTCTTTAAATTATAACTTTTAATTCATTCTTCATTCCAAAATTATATTTTTCTATATTTTTAGATATCATTCATTTTATTTCGTTTCATAAAAATATATTCATCATGGATACACATAATTCTATGTAAATAGATTCATAGTATTTACCATTGTTTTAAATGATTTATATGCAATTCTTTATATGTCATTTTTGGTTTGTTTGTGAGTTTTTTTCCAAAATAGAATTGAAATAGGTTTTCATGAGTGTTAATAGTAAATTAATGAAATTAAGCCCATGACTGTTCTACCTAATATAATTTTTTAATCAAATTATCATTTATGTTATTTATAATTATGTTAATTCTAGCATGACTATCAATATAGAAACCATAAGGGGGATCCATTTTTAAAATTTGTGTTACTAAAAATTGTAAGGTTCTATTTAGTGTCCCTTGATGTTTTTGAGAGAATTTATATATATGATATTTTATAATTGAATATTTATGTAATGTTTTATATAATTTTTGTGATGTGAAATGGATATTCATGATAGAATGATTAGTACCAAGGTAAATATTTCTATTTGGATAGAAGTAATAAAAAATGAGACATATGAGGGACAACAAGTACATGTTTTGGGGCAAAACATGATCTTATTCTAACACATTACATTTAAATTGGATTGATATAAATGATATGCCAATTTATTTCTATATTTGGAATGTGATTGTAATCCATCATTATTAATTCCATTTCTTGGGTGTGATATTAGATACATTGAAAATCAATTCTCTTATATTTTTTATATATTGGGTATGATTGCTATTAAATAATTTATAATCAATGATTATGTGTTATATCATTTAACAATAAATCCAAAACCATTAATGGTATTTTTGGAAGGTTTGAGCAATATAATGTCCATGTTCATTAATATCTTATGTTAAGACATTATTCTATATGAAATTGTAAATAGGTTGCATGTTTAAACATGACACCATATAATCGGTATGCTCCATCAACCTAGTTCATGTTTTTAAAAAATAATTTTATATGTTATAATTATGATTATATTTTATTCAATTAATTTATTAATTACACTTACAAATAAACTATTTATTTAGGGACACATTTTGTGGAGGTATGATATATATATTTACCATAGCATATATGTTCCCCTTCATGGATATATATACTTCTTTATCATAGAATCATGTAATGGAATAACCTTATGATCTATGATTGAGATGGATTTATAATACAGATGGAGATATGGACTGTTTTGTTTTTTATAACAAGACATTATTGGCCTCCTTTAGTTTTTTTTTAATTTCTAAGATTCACTAATCTATAATTGATGTATAGTATGGTCATTCATTGTCATGTATGAATGTGTAAAATTTACTTTTTATGTTTTTTTTATAATAAATTCTTTATATTCTTATATTACTTTTATTATACCCATATAATATAATTTTAAATTGATCATCACATGTTTTACTTTTTACTATTTATTATAACGTGATCTATTAAAAAATCTCACCATTTAATTTTTCAACACTTGAAGCTAGTTTTTTGGATATCACATATGGAGATGTGCACATTTGGTAATGTGTATATCTATCTTCAAAAATAGTTATATTGATAGATTTAGGGATACAAAAAATTAGAAATTGAAAAATATATTTATTTTTTTCTATTTTGATCATGGCAATCAATGTTACGAATTTTTGGAAGATACGATTGGCCCTATGATTATTTTTAGATAATAATTGTATAATGAATGTATTTTTTATCCAGGACTAGCTTATGATACCTAATTTTTTAGTATTATGATATAATAATTTCAAAGAATATAATGTGTGATTTTGGGTGTACTATTTTATTCCTAGAAATGGGTTGACAAAGAAAGTGTCATAATGTATCATATTTTGTATTTAGGATTCAGATGTTATATAAATACATTTATTTAATTGAGAAACTAGTTATAAAATAAATTTTTTGTTACCAAATGTCATAAAAATAGGTATTGGTTTATTTTCCAACAGAAATTATTTTTAATCATACTTGACTGAACCAAAAGTTAATTGTTTCTTATTTTTCAAAAATCAAATGTCTAAATATGTAGATCCAATGTTTATTATACCCTAGTATTCTGTAGTTTTGTTTAGGTAATTCTATAGTGTATGGTACCCATTTGAGTAGGGTGTATATTAAGTAGAGTGGTGCATTAATAATTATATTATTTAGAAATTATGGTATCATGAAATCCGGTGGTTAGGAATTTAGTTTTCAATGTTGTATTTTAGGGACATGCATGCGTGATGGCCTTTAATATAGTGATAGGAGAGCAAGGGAGAATGATCTTTCATTCATATAAATAGAATATGTCATGGATTAATTACTATAAGAGTGTTTTATATGGGATATATACAAGATGGATCACTCGGATCCAAATGTTATGCTATATTTCACTGAACTTTTAATATAGTTTTAAAAATGGAAAAAAATCGTTTCCAGGGTAATGGTGGATTTTTTGGTGGGAGGTTTAGTATAGTAACATTATAGAAAATATATTATCATATAAATTCACTAATTTAGTGAATAAATTATTTTACAATTTATATATCTTTTGGACCATATAAACACGAGTGGAAAGATGTTAATTTTTGTGAATATTTCATAAGGTATATTTATATCTTATGTTATATAATTCATTCAATAACGTTTCTTAATTTATCCCACAAATTTTTTGGGAAACAAATTCTAGGGTTTTTCATTATATAGATACTTTTATATTCATAATATTATTATATGATAATATTTTTTCTATTAATATTTGTTATGGTGATGAAATATAAAATTATTATTGATAGGAACTAGGCGGGTAGTCATATTTTTGGGAATTCTCGTTCATTTTTTTGGTCTATGAGAATACTTCCCCATATTATGATGTGGTGATTAAAAGATTCCCAAAATATTAGTTATATCTAGGGATTTATTTTCCAAATTATATATTACTACCAAGGGGCGGAATTATATCTATAGTTTTCAATTTTACAGATGAGGAATATCAAATTAATGTTTTTATATCTAATGATTCAATTTATTTCATAATGTTATATGGATCTTTTAATGTACCTCTTTAGGTATTATCCTTATATTGGTTCTGAGAGTAGTGATTTTCTGGTTCAGGGAACCAGATATTGATTAGGGAAATCTCACTAACGTGATAGTTTGAATTTAATTATTAATTATTATATTTAAGTGCATATGAATCATTATAGAAACACTATGAGAAGGGGTGAACTAGTAGGAACAAATTTTTTTGATTGTTTTTTTCTCACTAAATTAACGGTATAAATATTTTAACACCTAAATTAGTTTTGATGATTGAATTTTAGTCTGCATCAAAAAACACAACAAAATAATAAATGTTGTAAATAAAAAATAAAATATGTTCCTTATATTATTAAAATTCAGGTCCAATGAGGGTGAATATAAGAAAGTTTTTTTTTTTGGATAGATTTTTAGATAAATATATATACATAGTAATAAAAAATATTAATGACAGGTGGGGAAGAAATAAACTATAACCACACAGAAAACTAATACAATCCTTAATCTATAAAAGGAAGATTTGTCCAGTTGGGGGATTTCCCATGTATTAAAGACTCATTATAATCATGTATCAGTCCTGGGATCTAATCTTGGTGGGAGTGAATTTCTGTTGGCCAGCATGATGCTAGAATGATGCAGATAGGTGTTGACGCAGACATGACATAAGCATGCAGTTACAAATGAAGTGTGATGCAAGCATGACACTACACTGGGACATAAGGCCAGTTTGTGGGCCTTTGAGCTATGTAATGATCTTCATAACCACTGGGACATCAGAAAATGTACTAATTAAATATGTCTTTATTGGTGGACTATTCCATGGGGGGGTTATGGCTCGTCTCTCCGACCTGTCTGTGTGGTGTGTGTGTATTTGATGTTATTGTTCACCTACAAACCTATTATATATATATAAAGGCCATTTATAAAATCTCCCAAAAGATTAAAATGGAACTTCGTGTTTCATTAAAAATTATATCATAATCACAGGTCATTGAATACAAATATATAATCTAAAATAGTTTCATGAGTGTCTTCCCAATTATTTCATCATTATAAAGTTAAATATATAAAAATATTGTGTTCTGGAATGTTTATTCTAATTCATTCATTTATGATCTTCAATAACAAGAATATAATCTAAAGAGTAGTATCATATTTGTCTCACCATAATATTCATATTAATCTTTTTTATCTTAAATATACATGACACTAAAAATATATCTGTGTAGTTAAAAGGATTTCCTTTTCCAATTCTTCTTTTAATTTTAAGAAAATACATTATAATATATTGGAATCATAGTATAGTATTCTTCTTCTTATTACTCTATTACATTGATGATAAACAAAAAAAACATGATCTATTATAAATTGGACTCTCAAATATTTCTATCTTTTTTATCATCCTTTGAATATCAAAATTTTATGAAGATGGGGAATTTTTTCTCCTAATACATTATCAACAAAATTTTTGCATATTTATTATTTATTATATAGTTAAAATAAAATTTTGAGATTTATTCATATTATGTAATTTTGGAAATACCATTTATGGTACAACAGAAAACTATAGATTTTGGAATTTCTTAATAGATCTATGTGTGTCTATTCTCAAAGATTATAAATACATAAAAATTACCAATTAATATCATAGATATAATATAATTATATTGAAATTATGTTTCAATAGTACCCATTATCCTATTTTTTAATCTAGTGATGAATATATTTATTGAATATACCATGATTGATATCTGGTTTTTATTTTTAATTCATCATATTTGAAAATAAATATAATTTTTCACATATCATCTCATATAATTATATTCAATAGTTGAGTCTAGATTCCAGTTATTTTTAAGAATCTCTAATATAGGTTATATATGTGGCACAAGGAAAATTAATCCAATAATAGTGATGTGGCCTAAAATTATCAAAACATAAAAAAACATTAAAATGTATCCTGGATTGAAATATTAGGCTTTGGAAATATAGATTACAATATAATCCATCCTACCATAAAAAAACTATATGTGGAATGACATTAAAATATGCTAATTATTTGTTGAGCATTTTTTTAAAAAAATCAATCCATTGTATACTATGACGTGGACATCTCTATGTGATGTGACTATGAGAAATTTTACGAGACTAATCCATCCATCTCAAAGAACGAAAATAAATCACATGCCTCAATATAATTTGTTCAATATGTTCCTGAAATAAATCCTTATTAATTGGATTCTAATTATATCACTATATGACATATAGATAATTAAATCATTTGAAGTCATAAAAGACTAATAATATTTACATAATTTGATATTAATTTATTAATTTCCTGTTTAAATTTATTGAATACCAGCATTTAATCATCTAAAAACATCCTAGGAATCATTCTTGGAAATACCTAGTTTTAACTTATGCGGGAACATTTTTATCTTATAACTCTTATAGAAGATCATGTTTATTCAAATAAATATCAAATTACATATTGTGAATCTATGAATTATTCTTACAGAAACTTCTCTGTTTATTGAACAACCAGACTTAGTTCCAAATTATTCTAATATAGTTGTCAAAAATTTATATTTTAAATGTAGAAACAGAAGAATAATCTGAGATTTTTGTCAAAAAATATAATGCATAAGATTTATTACATGTGTAAATCTCATGTAAATAAATATTGATCAATAAAATTATATAGTGTTTAAGAATTAAGTATCATATTCTTATTCATTTAATCAGATAAAAAATATATATATAAAAATATAATCATATTTAAATACTATGAAATCTTCCACAACATCAATATACTATATTATGTAAATAATTAAATTAATAAAATTTCATTTTTTACATAAAAAATTATGTCCCTTTTATTACTCTTGTAATCATCTTAGAATAACATCAAATAAACTCAAGCCATTCTAAATCACCAATAAAAATTAAAATTACCCTATAATAACCCCATTACTAATTAAATATATTTCATAAAAATTAAAAAAAACAGTCATAGTTATGTAAATGAATTATTTTTATTCATATAAACAGCTTCTACCTTAAATAATTCCTCTTTAAATTCAATAAAATACCCAGAATATATGTGATTAATTATTTATCAAAATAAAATAGCACTTGTTGTGACCTCTCATTATCATATTTACAACATATGGATGGTTCTCTAGAATCATGGCTATTCATGATCCTTAAGTTCAATTACAAACATACTAGTCCCTTCTTTCAAATTAATCATATATAAAATTTTATAGATTCTGAAGATCATCACCACTTATTTAAGGAAAACGCAATACCCAAAATAAATTGGAAGATTCAATATATTAAATTAAATTTTTATCGTTATACATTTCAATCTATTTGTAAGTTATTTTCAATATTATCCATTTCTAATTTCTACACATTCATTAAATAATTAAAATTTTATATAATTAAGGTACAGTCATACTCATATAATTATTAAATCCTCAAAATAGTCTTTACATCCCCCATTTATTGATATTAAATCATGATTTAGTTGGGAGAATCATGGAATAATATTTATCTGAGAAATATTCCATAAAATGAACTCCATGTATATTAGATATTTCACATTTTACTTAAAAAAATAAAGAATCCAGATATAAAAGATATCTAGTAACATTTGAACATGCGTTGAAAACATTAAAACTCCCATGGAATTTTAATTTATGTATTATTTTAAAAATATCATATGCACTCAAATCAACAAACAAAAAAATCAAGAACCAAATGTTTTCTCTTGAGAAGAAGGCCGCATGAATTAAAAATATAATCGTAAAATTTTTTGACATTGAGATCATCAGAAATTGTTATTTGTCATATGTTTAATAAGGAATAATTCATACTACTATAAATTGCCTTCATATATTATAGAATCCAATGAGAAATGGTAATATTCCTCATATTCACTGGTAAAATGATTAATGACATTAACATCAGAATACATATAAGCATTAAAATAAAGAGAATAAGATAAAGGAACACTGGTTTTATGTGGGATCAAATTTTTCCCTAGGTCCATGAGAGAAACCTGAACACACAATGTATTAATAAAAGAACATGATTTATATTACGAGAATCATAGTTTAAAATAATAATAATTATCAAAACACAAAAAAATATTGATGTTTTCTAAATATTGTCACACATTGATATATAGAGGAACATTTTTTTCTAAAATATTTTTAATAAACCAATGAAATCTGTTCTTAGTATTCCATAGAATTGAATATTTAATAAAGACATCCACTAACTAAACTATCATAGATGATACACAATTTACCATCATTAATTACCATCATAAATATCATACATTAGAGGATTTTAATCATTTATTTGTAGACCTAAATGCTAATTTTTTTCTATCATTGTTTGGACAACACAGAGGAGTAATATTAGACATTTGAATTCTAGTGAGCTAATATTTAGTGACATAAACATAAATAAAATTCTCTATAATCCCTAGAATGATTATTACATAACAGAACCACATTTCCATCCCCCACATCTGTTGGAAAACTAACTCCTTCATTGATCATTATATTGTTATCTATACTCCTTTCATTTTTATATTTCCCTCCAAGGCACAATTAATCTTCATATTATTATATAATTGTGCATTAAAAACATGTCAGATATATATTTCTTACATGAAATCTCTTGAAACTTGTACAACTTGTAATCTATTAGATATTAGATTAAATGTAATTTTAGTTCAGCATGAATGGTTTGGTATTGAAATGATGAATTCTTATAATTGTGGATGGAACTCGGATTTTAATAGAATATTATTCCTCTATATTCTGTTTTTACATATACTAGAAGGATGCGAAATAATAATATTAAATATTTTTTTTGATTATGTATAATGTATATAATATCCACCCATTATAAATAGTGTAACCAAATGTTATAGCTAAGACACCTAGATTATATTCATTCTTCCAAAAGTAATCACAAAATCAGTTTTACTTTTATTACTGTAAAAATCACAAGTAAAATCCAAAAACATAGGGGGTCTTCACCCTCAAAAAAAATTTATGTCTACAATACTAGAAATTATTATGTGATCCACATTAAAATATACAAATTCTTCATCCATGGGTTATAGATTATCTAACTCTCTACTCTTACTACAAATCAAAGATGTTTTTATGTCTATATCATCTCCCACAATATTATTTTAATATTTGAAGAATAAAAAACAATATCCATGTAGAATAACATATATTCTATTGAATATTATTATAACTTGGATAACTAGATGTTTCATGTGAGGAACATTATTTTACAATTACATCCAATCATTTTCATCCATGAAATGATATCTAATATATACTCTATTTGGGAAAAAATTGGACTACGATATACCTGATCCAAATATATCCTCATCCATAAAATATTCTTATCTTATCTTAGATAGTTGATTTAAAATATTATTTATAACATTCTATTTCCCTCATTATTCAACTACAAATATAGTCAATATAGAAAAATTTCATTCATATAGAGTCAGATAATTATGTCTCATCCATAATTAAAGAATATTATATAGAAACATTGATTATAGTCACTTTTTATGAGACCATCCTCATTCATGAAAGAATCAAACACTCACTTCCACTGTCGGGGTTAATGTTTTATTCTATGTAGACTACTCTTATATTTCGAAATAAGTCCCTCTATCTAATAGTATTCAAACCCTTTAGTCAATATAATGTAAAACTCATCCTCCAAAAAAAGATATGAAAGGTAATCATTAAATGAATTTGTAAATGTGTATTCCATTAGATATAATTTTTTTTATAATTTTACATATTTTAGAATGATTTACTTACTATGAAATATTTAGAGAAATATATTCCAAAATTATTTTGAAATCCTATCATCACAAACAATTTCTTGTATATTCTAAATATATTAGTTTCTTATTTCAAATTAGATAACTATTTGTTATCTATTTCTCACTTCCACATCATCTAATTTGTTTTCTCTGAAGTTCCATTAGACATTAGGTAATTCATTTATTCCTCCATATAGGACTCCCAATTCATTATGTCACTAATTGTTTCTTCCGCTTATTGAAATTCAGATTCCCTAACCACCATTAACACAATAATATACCAATATACCTTATATTAGTGGGATGGATATATGGATCGATATGATCTTCTATGTGAAATTTATGCACAATCTAGTAAAATAGGTTGTATTTCTCCAACATATGTTACTCTAGATACCATTTTAAATTATAAAAAATCATGTCCTCATACAACAATAGATCTGTAGAATTATAGAGAACCTTTCATTGGTAAAGTTTTTATTACATTATTAATGATTCCATGCATCACAAGAGAGTAAAAATTTGTGGATTTCATAATAATAATCTCTTATCCTCTAATAGTTTACCTATTGTTTTTTACATTATGATTCATACATCTTGTGACCCTTCTATAAGATCTCATCATTGAATATTACATCTAATATTTTTATAATATTATATTGATCATCACTAATTAATTTGTAATCAACATCATCATTTCAATAGTTTTTATGAAAAAACCAAAGAATATGACATCGTCCTATCATAAAATATTTCATTAATAAGAGAATAAGAAAATTAGTTCATCATTTTCAGAAATTAATGTTACAGTGTCATATCATACAAAAGTTTTCAAGGTAGAAATTTTTCCACTAAAAATTTATCACCTCAATTGAAAAAGTGTCATGTGGTTTTAACTGATTCAAAAAATATGGCATTGTTTATATTGTCGTAAATACACATGCTTCTAGAATTCTCATTCATAGTATGGTTCATCCTTCATGTCACTTTATTTAGTAGTGGAGTGTCAGGTACTATTCACATAATCCAAAATCACTTTAATTAAAATATTTTTCTGAATATTATACCATTGTACATACCACTATTATCAGATATGATGATCTCCAATTTTTTAATACATTCTATATACACCATGGATTTTCACTAAACAATTTTATGAAGAACATAATATTTATTTTTATGAAAATAAATTCATACCATCCATGTGGAACCATCATCAAATCGAACACATTACATTGATCCTCTATGATATTCAACTGAATCAAAACCACATATATCCATGTGAAGAAGCTCTAAATTCTGTGTTCTGGGCTACAACCAGTGAGATTTAATGAAACCCTATATTTCAATCCATGTATATATATATCAAAACATTTGATAGTTATAAATATGACCATATAATTTCTTTATTTAAATAAACCATTCATTTTTTAGTGCTATAGAGTATATTTTTATAATACTGGTCCTATATAATATCATAGGATTGAATTACTACCATTTAGTTTCCATTTAAACATCTTTTTCGATAAAACATCTTATCCACTACTACCTAAACCATAACTATAGATACTAATGAAACTTTTAGGATCCATTGTTGAATGAAGTTCCAATGCATTCATTCTATAATTACACCATTGAAATGAGACTACTTTTGAGCATTGATATGTGTCTCTCTCTTTTAAAGTAAATAATAATCCCACTATATTTGAAGATATTTTCAACATATATTTAAAACACTTCCCAAGCATCATCATATTCAAGATGAAATTTACACAATATTACATATATAAATATAGTCATGCATCTATGATCTACTAAATAGGTCTAAGGATGCACCAAATACAAATATCCATGAAAACAAAAAATTTCAAATATTGACCAAATGATCACAACCATCATCCATTATGATATTTTAATTTCAACATCTGGTAGCCATTATTATATTTCCATGCTTATGGTTTCCTAAATTTATCTCATGATTTCTTTCCTTATGAATATTCAGGTATGTACGATATAGACCAGTTCACCTTCCAAAAATAATTTTCCTTTTCCTTTCATCTAATTATTGATGATTCTATGGACGAGGAAATATTACATTTGTAATTTGTATTAAACCGACAACTAGATGACACATTATCCTCTATTATAATAATATTTTCATTGATGATTAGATTTTAAAAAATATCACGAACTTTATGAAAATTCCCATAAGAATTTATTATTTCTATAACTGTTACAATCCATGACTCTAAAAATGGTGAATATGGTCTAATATCTTACAAATAATATAAAAATATCGCATTCATTGACTCTATATGCCTTCAGATCATGATGAAGTAGTCCGCATGATCTACCAATGACCATCGATCTGATAACATCAAAGTTAATATGCAAAAAACTAAGAACACATTATTAATGTCTCTTAGTTATTTTAATATCTCTTTCATTGACATTGTAAGTGTAGTTGTGGCCTTCTTCTTCAAGATGTTGAAGGCCATGTTTTGTATAAACATCATTCTAACTATATCATATAAATTGATAGTATATTTTTTATAATTATTTTTCTAAACCATGTCTTGTTTTTTGCCTAATGTATTTTTCACGTCCTTCAATATTTAATATTGTACTATCTACATATTCCAAAAAAGAGTGTTGTTTCTGCTAAACTCACTAATATCTAACATTACATCATTAATTTCCATATATTTTAATGATATTATAACAAAAATAAGATCAATAGAAATCTATGTATAGGTATAACATTATTTGAGTTTCTAAGTGTTTCTAAAAGAGGTAACATTTGATACATTTGTTTGGGATGAATAGTGCCAAAGAATTCAATACCAACATGAGATGGTTAAAAAAAGAAATCTCCTGAAATTTATATCCGTTTTTGTTTCAACACAACTAAATTACAACTACTAGATAATAAAATAATGTATTAGAGAACTAGAATTTTGATTTCATGTTACACCATAAACACTACTCAAAATATGAACCATAAGACA
This sequence comes from Viscum album, assembly GCA_963277665.1. Lineage (NCBI taxonomy): Eukaryota > Viridiplantae > Streptophyta > Magnoliopsida > Santalales > Viscaceae > Viscum > Viscum album. The sequence continues at coordinate 524,076,750 of OY728141.1, forward strand.
AAAATCGAACAAACAATTATACATTGAACAATAAAAAAAGAATAATCGATAGTATATAATTGTTCATACATTAATCCTACTTCTATGGGAAAAAAATGAAAAATAGATATGTTATTGGATGTAAAAAATTACATACATTTCATCTTTGAAGTCAAAAATTATACCAATCCCAATACAAAACATAATAGTATTTATTAGTAGATGGTCCCACATCCTTATGTAGTGGTTTGTTATTGGTCAAACAGGTAACACTACCCATGAACATTTTTTCATCTTCCTTCTATTTACTTATTCAATTAGTAGATACTACCATAGACCAAATTATCTATGTTGGCATACTATTCAATATGACTAAGGTCCAACATGTACATTATTGTTTAAATGATTAAAAACATCCAACGGTCTGACCCGATTTCATAAGGTTTCTCCTTCCACTAATTGGATAAATATGAAGAATATGAAAAGAAAATAATCCTATAAACCATGAAATTATTGAGAATTGAAATAAATTCACAATTAAAACACAACTCCCCCCATAATGTTCCATTTATTATGAATAACCTCAACAAAATACCCCCATTAACATAATAATTGGTTCAATATAATACAGTGATGTGGAAACATGAAATAACATACCTCTAACTCATTTTTATCAGGAAAATTAAATTTTTATATAAAATATTAATATTATATCAAATTAACAATAACAACTCCACCCAAAAATTCTGAAATCCTAATATTCATTATTAGTGAAAATATTACTATATAGAGGATCTCCAAGAATAACAATTCTATATCAAATGAGGAGTTTAATAGAGGCACTAATAAATTATATCCCTGAAGAATATAGAATATACATGTATGGTGATCATATCTTTTCTAGTATCCTCCATAATTACATCCATCACCATTAATTTATTATAGATTAAAAAATATTTTAGATATATGTGAATGATCTCTTTTCTAGTTTTTTTCTTATTAATGAAAACATGGATGATATTCTTTTTCATCCAAGAAACTAAATTTTTTAGAATCTACATTTTTGATAACCCATACATTTTTCTAATGCATTATTTTCAATGAATAATAATCATTGGGAAGTATGGCCTTAATTATTTTCTCAATGTTCTTAAAATTTGTAATTATCTTTATCATATTAGCTAAAAGTGATCATTCAATCTTTTGTGCTTCCCGAATATTTTTTTCCATCTCGAGTTGTGATGTCTAAAAAACAATACATTGTATCAGAACACGACCGTATTTAATTTTTATTTCACAAAATTAATTCATCTAATTCACCCTTGGATTGATTATATAATATTTTTCCTAGATATATTTTTTTCAATTTGGTTTATTGATATTTTTGAATTGATAAAAAATCATTCATTTTTACCATGAAATATTTATATTCCCCACCCATGTGTATTATACTTCTCATTATAATTTTTGGGAATAATTTTATCATCCCATTACATTTATGCATACATCATTGGAGACCCTCCTTATTTCATTTAAAATTATCTATGATTTTGTGGTATTATTTCATTAAAATCAAATTATTTAATTATAGATGGTTTGATACATCTTTCAACATCTTGATTTCCCCATGTATTGAAATTTCCATAATAATTCGTTATTCTATCATATATATTTATAGTTAAAAAATATACATTTTATTTGTTACATTAAATCACTTTGTTAGATTATTTTTCATTTCAATGTTGTTCCCCAATAATACTAGTATTTATTTTCAAGAATGTTTTAACGAATTATATAATTAATAATTAGGATTGTGTTTAAAACATCTACGACACCAAAAAATGAAAATAATCCCTTTATTTTTTTCTTCATTTGGAATCAATAAATCATGTACTCCTTGATATTTTGATATAAAATATTTTTCTAGAAAACAATTGAGATCAAATATTTATTATATTGATAAGCTCTATCCTTTAAATAATATTTGTTTCCTCACATTTTCTATATCCTTAATTTCTGTATTTTAAGTTATAACATTTACTTTTCATTAAAAAACTATTAGTAATATTTTCATAGAAAAATTAGAACATATATATGGGATCATGAAATTAATTTCCGCTAGATTATTTAAATCCCATATTTCCATCAAACACCACAATTTTTGATAATGTACACATATTGAAAACATCCACTGAAACATTCCTTCTATTAACATCTTTTGATGACAATGGAATGAACCATATTTTATTTCCAATCTAGTGGATTCTTCAACTGACCTTCCAATAAATAAAAGTGAATTATTAATAATCATGGGATTGAAATATGTTCACGAGAATCACATGAACACAAATGTTTATGGTTTCAAAGAATAAATCGAATTAATGAAATTAAAATAATATAAAAAAAATTTCATGATCTATTAATATGTTAGATGTCCATAGAAAAAAAATATAAATTCAATTAATGATAAATAAACAATTGAAAATAATTATGTAAATAGAACAAGAAAATGAAACATCCCTTACACCTTAGTATCACTCTTATATAATTAAAATATTCCCACAAATAGACTTTTCTTTATCCATAAGAATATATAGTAACATTTCATCTTCCTAAACTAGTAAAATTCAAATTAGTCAATGTAATGTATATAATGGGAACAATTGGATGGATATTCTCAGAAAATAAAAAATGGTCCTACCAAAATAAAGATATAATCACAGTCAAATGAATGAAATAAAAAAAATACTATCATCAAATGAATATAATATATCAAAATTTTCAAGGAATTTGAATAAGGGACCTTCAACTAAAATATGATATGTATGACACCAAAAGAACTTGTAATACCACCATAACCCTTTGAAATAGTATGTTTATAAAATTCTATATCTAACATGTTCTATATAAAATATATTTTTTATAATAATTATATAACCACACTATATTCACACTCTCAAACAACTAACCATTGTAGAAAATAAAAAAAACATGTATAGTTTTACAATTAAAAAACACTTTAAACAATGGATAAAAAAAATACTTTCCCCCTTTTTTAAACAGAGAATTAAAATCACATTTTATTATAAAATTCTAGAATAAAACACTCCTTTATACTCTATATTAAATCAAAAACAGTTTAATTTCTAAAATATTTATTTTAAACCATTTAAGAACAACACATATGAATGTGATTAAAAAAAACCAAATAGTTGATGTATAAACCACATAAAGCCACCTAATATTAAGTAACACAATACAAGAACACAATCATGCTATGTTACAATTAAATATTAATGAATCCAGGAAACAAAATGAAATCATAGGATTACCCTTTGTGGATCAACCATCCAAATGAATAGATTCATGTAATTTATCCTAAGACCTAATGTGAGATAGTACAATACATCACTCAACATAGACTAAACCACTAACCCACACTATTTATAACAAAAAACCAATAATTTATCATTCTACCATAAATATTATAGTATAATACAACATCTATCTCAATATTATATAAAGGGATACTAGTAGTGTGTTTATACAGTACGTTACATAATTATAGACAACATTGTAGCTACATGGAATCCCATGATAAAAATATAATTAGAGGTGATAATTTAATAAATGAATACATAAAATAAAATAAATTTGGAAATAACACAAACCTCACCTCCTTCATACTTACAAGAAATATGTCTTAATATTAACCATTCATGCAGGATTTTCACATGCATCAGAAGTCACCACCATGGGATTACAATCAATAATTGGAATAGAGCCATAAATGGGTCATAAGAGGGTATAACATCATTCATAAAACCATTTTCATATTTCCAAACATTCCATTTAAATAAATCACTATGAAATACAAATAGTAAAACCAAAACATAAAATCATTTTGAATATCAATTAAAATACCACATAAAGGAAAACCATTCCTAACAAAATGAAGGCCATTTTATATAAATTAAACTAATACCATTGGGAACTAATATGGAAATCCACATTCTAATAATTAATTGAAAAAAAAATCAACCAAATTTGTAATGAAATTTTATTTGAAATCTTGATCCTTCCATATAATTAAATATTATAAAATATATTCTTCCATTAAACGAAAAAAATGAATCCATGCACAATTTTAAACAAAAAAACACTCCCTTTTCCATTTTAATGGATATTTCCAAACACCCAAATAACAACAATCTCAAAATATGTTCAAAATATGATCAATAAGAAATTTTTATAAAAATGTAATATTAATCATCCGTTTAAACAATACACTACGAATTTCATAGAGGTTAAATCACTTATACAACTATGTATATTCCATACTTTCATCGATGATATATTATATTGAGATCCAATACCACACCATGTCTTTAAAAGTATTTTAATTCCATTATATATCCAACAAATATATTTTAAAGAATTATATATTCAATGAAATCATTTCAAAAAAATATGAAAAATTTTAGTCATTCACAAAATATTTTGAGTATGTATTATGCATGGGTATTTGGCCGATTATAATAATTGAACCCCACTAAATCCTATAATTATGTAGAAAAAAGTATTATACATTCACTGTTATATTTTTTTTGAAGTCATCAAATTTATATCAAGGAATACAAGGTGAATCTATAGATCATCTGACCTCAAAATGATCGTGGGAAAGACAAACTATGTTTCCACTAATGGTGATATCATAATCGATGAAGTCGATGTACCAGTTGACCCATTTCATACCCTAATATTTATTGAACCATTGAAACTCGTGTCATCCACCATTTCTAGCAATCATAAATATGAGAGTGGTAATGGTGGGAGAGAATATCAACATAAAATAAATATAATGGAAGGAATAGGACTCATCGTGATGATTCAACTAAGAATTTGGAATAAATATGGTGAAAAAAAAAAGATTAGAGGACTAGAAAATATGGTGAGGTTTAGGTGTGAGGGATCATAGCTGGAGAATGGATGCATTCCTTAGGGGATCCAGAATACGGTGTAGTGAAATAAATTTATGATTAAATAAAAAAGTTAATAAATAAATTGATCTATTTGTTTTGACTGTGAAACCTGTACATCTCACTATCATAATTTTCCAAACCATGCGACGATCGTACATCCCATGTTCCTAGTCAAAATGGCCCTAAAATGTTACTCATTGGAGCTCACAAGATCATGATTGAAATGTTAAAAATGCTCAGATTTAGGTATCCCCTAAAGATAACCACTTTCATGGTTTTTATACTTTTACGATAAAATGTGTACATATGATGCATAAAATCAATATTATGGAAAAAAATAAAACTCATTTGTTCTATAATTATAAATGATCAAAATGTTATTGGTTAGTCCAAAATATGTATTTTTTAACCCGTAAATATTTTATAGAAAGTAAATTGTAATATTTAATAGTTTTTTTTATAAAACATTAATTCCATAATTTATCATGTTGAAATAAACAATTTGGGAATTTTTCGTAATTTTTTATCAATGTAAATATTTTGAGGGAAAACAAAATATAGTGAAAATATAAATTTGATATTGTGTCATCATGAAGTCCCAAAATATATTTAATAAATAACACATAATATTTATTTACTAAACACTATGGTCTCTAAAAATTTTATATGTATTTAAATAAAAAATATTAATTTTAAAATCCTATGATGAATATTCCAAAAACAATCATGAATTTTACAATTTTATAAAAAAACAGCATTATGAACAAGATGGACCACCAAATTATTAATTGATTTATTTTACTCAGTTTATTTTACAATCTAAAAAAATATTTACATCCAATTATCCATGGAAAATACCATTGGGAAATCTATGGGGGGTCTGGTGGTTTTTTATTAACTAGGTTTAGAAGAAAAATGTTCGGAAATATATTTAAAAACCCAATCTATTTTAAATAAAATTACCAAAAATAGATTTACGTTGAACCAAAAAGATATATAAAATTAATTTTATTTAATATTAAATCTCAAGATCACTCACATGTATTTAATGTGGTTTTAATGGTATATTATTTGGATAAAATAAGTAACCTCTCGGGGTATGGGATTCCCTCCCTCATATTTTATATAAGGGAAATTAACCTATAATCAAATTTATTATCATTTTTTATAGTTACAATTGATTTTTAAAATTCATTTCTTTAATGGTTTACCAAATATTTATAGATTTGTGTCTCATTTTACATGTATTCATCTTTTTTATATGCCCATTATGCTGCCTAATGCATAATATATTTTTGATACCATGCCATATATTATGAATAACCACATAATATAAATTCAATTTTAATTCTATATATATATACACATTTTGAATGGGTAATTCTCTATATTAAACAAACAATAATTATTCATGTTATTTAAATTATGAAATGTATTCTTATTATATATGATTAATTTCACACATGTAATGATAAACATATGAAGATACCTACCTAATAGTCCTCAAATGCATTGGGTAATATTTTCATCGCATGTGATCCCATATATGGGGCATAATTAGTTATCTAAATCGCAAATTTTTATGATTTATTGGTGGTTATCAATATCTTAGTCTTACAATCTCAATGATTTATGTTGTTTTAGAAATCCTATGATAACCTAAATTTATAATTTATTTTTTATATTTTGATACCTTTATGTTTTTATATACTACTATTACATATTTATGATATCAAGAAAATCTTCATAACTCACATGACGTAATATTTACTATATTATGATTTAATTATTCTCTTTTTATGATTTTTTAACACATGTTCCTCGGAATGTCCAATGGTAACCATATGAAATAGATAATTTTCAATGGAATATTGGAGAAAATTATGGACTTTTAAATAATTGTGTTTCATTTTGTTTTAGGTTTATGGTGTACATGTGATATTAAGAAAATACACTAGGCCTCTTAGATTTCGGGATTATATTATGATGATCTTTATATTTATGACCATAGAATTAAATTTGACATAAAAATGGTTTCTTGTAATCCCCACATCCCATTATGGTTATCATGTTCTCTACATTAAAATATTTAGTCTAATTATACTTTATGAGTTTTATGGATGCAGTAGGGGGAATAGAAGATAAATTTAGACCAAACACCCCAGACATACAGGCTTGTTGTTCTATCAAGTTAGCACCTCATACTTTAATATGACTCTCTTATCCAAAATTTCAAAAAATTATGTTTTCATGTATTTATTAAACAACTTTCTGACCCAATATTTTTGGTATAAACAACTATATGGGTATTTCCTTTTGATAAGATGATTTTATATTAATAGGAGTAATCTTATAATTTCTTTTATAATGATGTATGTGAAAATTAAAAAATAAATCTAATTGGGTCCATCAGATATGGTTTGTTGTGAAATAAATATATTTTTGGAGGTAAAAATGAACTAAAAATACAATAACTTATAATAGACTAATAAAAATGAATTTATAATTAATGTTTCCTAAAGAGGTTTATAGCACAATTTATTAGAAGGGAATTAAATGACTCCAAATTCACCCCTAACTTTCTATGTAAAATTTATAGATTATTCTCCACCACGTGGAAATGTGATTATAAATATTTGAAAGTTAATTAATATATAGAATCTAATTATTTCTATCATTGGGATTCTAGGACACTGAGTGATTTAGTATGTCAAAATATAGACTATGTCCACTAATTTTTGTGACGTGATCAATGAATTTAGCATAGTGAATTTTCATAGATTTGGGATGTTTTAGAGTTTATCAGTAGTTCTATTGAAGATTATATATCAATGTTCACTTAATTTTTTATAAAATTATAAACAAATAGGTAAAAAATAATGACAATCAGATAGTTATTTCATCTTTATACATCACCCTAATATGAAAATGTTGTTTTCTTTATTCTTCCCAAGTGGTTATTTAACCGAGCATGATTTTTTTTATTTTGCCCATTTATTATTCGGGGGAGTGAGATCATTTTGACTAATGACTGTTACATATATAGATTATTTATTTGTGGGATTCATTTTTTATGATCACGGCCTCATACTAACATTTATATGTGAAAAAACGTTCTTGATTGATAATAAATTCTAGACAAATGTATAATTCAATGTTCATGTCATTGTGATTTAAATATTTAATTAATTGAAGTACAGGGAGGTAATTCTAGACGCAATGATATATCAATTTTATTAGGTCATTCACAATGAACACAATGGGACAAGACCACTTTTTTTATTTGTTAATATATCACCATTATTGGGAGGAACTATACATTGATTATAAGTTTCATCACATTGAGGGCCAATAAAACATATTCTTATGGATGATCATTATATAAAATAGCAAGGGTACCACACATATGGAATATATGTTTTATTAGATATTTATTATCATCATGGGGAGGAACTACATATAGACTATTTTCTATTTCAACACCCCAGGGATGAAATGTGTGGTTATTTCTCAATTTTGGGTTAATGATAGAATATGATTCATTATAGACAATATTTGTTCTTGGGGGGAGGATATGAAAACTAGAATTAAGGTAAGGAAATATATAATCTCTATGTAAAGTTTAATGATGGGTTAACATCCATGGAATATAAATATAAAACTATATAAAGGGTATTCATATAAATGTTTCTCGGGAGGGTATCTTAATGTTCATTATTTCATATAACTATGTGTAGGGCAATTATAGATGAAAATATATTACCTTTACCATGAATACGACCATTTTTTGGAACAAATACCATTATAGGGAGAACCACCACAACTTATTCTCTTATGGGGGCTATCAGGTTTTTTTGTTATGGAATAATGTAGATGACCTGATTTTTTATTTTATTCTTATTTCTATGGTGAGAGTTCAACTAGATCAATAAATGTGACATTATGTGTATTGGTCATAAGGATCCTAAAAGGTCCCTGATCAACCAAAATGATACACCTATGAGGTTTGATGATTCTTGAAACAACATGAATAATTTTATTCCTTGGTTTTCAATTGGATTGAACCAATGATATCTCAATAGAAACTGAATTGTTATTTTCAATATATATTTGATGGATTTTATAATTCATATCTTAGATAGAATATTATCCATCTCTCAAATGTTATTTTTTATCCATTCCACCTCATGGATTTTTTTTCTTGGATCATTAGAGTTGGTTCATTAAGAAATGCATCACTAATTTGTTTTTATTGTTTGGGGTTGAGTAGTTTAAACAATGTTTATGGATGATACAAAAACACCTATGAGGATTCCATGTTTTAATAGTGATATATTTGAATGACATAAAAATTTTCCATATGTATAGGATTGTTGGATATAATTTGAGCCAGTGAATTACTTATGATGCAGTTTGATATACTGATACAATACAACAACATAAAAATAAACTATCTATGGTTAGAGGGATCATGGGGATTGAGAACCTCATGGTATGAATTATCCACCTTCATGTATAGAATAATTTTTATTTTACTCATAATATCTAAATTCTTCATTCACCAATTGATAGTGACATAACATGGTGGGTGAAAAGGTTCTTATTGACTGCAAGGTTGTTGTGGGGGTTCAAAAGTAATATTGTGTCACACAAAAAACAATTCACGAATCCAAGCTATATATAATAGTTGTAATAATCATGTTGTCTTCCAAAATTAAGGTGTTTATGGTTTGATTTTTTTTTAATTCTGCAGATTCATTTTGATTTGTGGAATTTACTTAATTTTTGTTTTAAATTCAATATTAAAATTAATGGTATAACCATGTATATAGTAATTATATATCTGTTAAGTTATAAATGATTTTAACACTCTTTATTACTCTATTTAGTAAAATAAAACATCAACTATTCGTAATCTCCTAGAAATTTTTGTTTAATATTTAAGAAGGATAAACACTGCATCCCATATCTTTTCCTAGCTAGGTGATCTTGTATTTATAATAAATCTGAAATCAACACACTGACTTATTTTAAAGCTCCTTCCTATGAACTAGTGAAGATCATAATTGGAATATACAAGGTGAAAATAATGGAACCCTCTTTAATTTTAATATATTACACATATAATGTGTAATAATATATTATATATTTAAATAATGATTAACATTGGTCGAATAAATATTCGTTATCTTGACCAGTGATAGAATACTATTTTGGAACTAAATATAAATATAATGAAATCGAAGAAATTATTGTTATACATTAGTCTTAGCAATCCATATATAAATTAAAAAATAATCCACCAACCATGATCGGTGTATAGTCATCAACATTATAGAATAAAAATAATAATCATGTTACTTATTACTATGTTAGAAGATTATTTTCTCACATGAAGAAAATATTTCATAAATTTTTCTATGAGTGATTTAAGTGATTGCAAAATTCTCTATGTTTCATTACATAGCATGTGTCCAAAAAAAATTAATCCACAAGGCTATGATGACTATTGTAATATCACCACACGAACATCACTAGAATATTCATTATTCTTAGTAACCATCCAACAATAATCAACATTTTCTTCGATTAGATGGGTTATATGTGGAATATTGTTATCATTAACCCCCAATTTTAGAAAACTAGTTGAATTTGGTTGGTTTGTAGGTTATGAAAATATTATATATTATATTTTACATATTAAATATTATGGTCTAAAATATTGAAATTCACAGATCCATGCATGACCTGTGATGTCAGGCATGGTGGAATTCATGGATGACATGATGTTAGAGTATCCTTATATTTAATTATGAATCATAATCTCTCGTCTTATGATTGATACATTCTAGATAAATTCATTCAAGAGGATTAATTTTAACATTAATAAACATCATATAAAATTATAGGGAAGTATGAAATGGAGTAATTTTGGAGTCTTACACAGTTCATGAAGTAATATTCAATAAAGACAATGTATGTCATGGATTAAGGGGGTTTTATGCTCCATATCACATCTGTTATGAAGAAAAATATTATAAAATACTATATAGTAATATGAAATTACTAGGGATTATAAATTTTATAGATTTTTAAACTAAAAAGGTAAACTCATATATGTATTTGAATTTTTACATGTTTCCATATTTCTATGATTATATCAATTTACATAAAAATAATAGATTAAAATATTCTGTGTAGACATCTTTATGTGTTCCTATAATTGATTTAGAAAATGAAAAAATTATTCCAGATCTTTTTGAATATTATATTATAAAATTAAAAAATTATTGTATAGATTTGAAATTATTTAAATATATAAAATATTAAAAATAATGACTTAATTTGTTAAAATTTTGATCTAATATTAAAAATACCTTAAAATTGAATTCCTACATTATATGTCAATGGTAAAAATGTTAAAAAGACCATAACAATTTTTTTTTAATTTTTTTCTATTTTATCAATCCTCCAAACATAAAAAATAACTTTTCATCATGTTATAAATTTTTATAACTTCTCTAATAGAAAAATGAAACATTCTAGAAATGTATATAGAATATAGGTAACGAGAATTAATATATTAACCACTGAACCCTTATAAAATTTGTCTCCATAAATCCTTTATTTACAATGGTCCATTTACTTTTTCATTATTAGTTCATCTATGAAATTTTTAAATGTCATAAAACTCTCCATCATCCATGTACAGAAGACCCATAATTTATTCTCATCCTTCATCAGTAATCACTTATTAAAAATTCCTTTTCCCTTTTTTTAAAAATAAATTTTTTCATGAGTCATGATAATCCTATAACTAGATCAACCCATGAAAAATGGTACCCCACATGAAAAAGTTTAATAGTCATTGAATATAATAATAATTTGGTCTGTGAATGTAAAATTAATATAACACTTTATTTGATCGATAAATTAAACTCGTATACTCTTTTATTTCTTTAGGAATACATTATGATCTGTTCGAATCAATTTTTTTACTTTAGTTCATATGGTCTATCCAAATTTGAATTATGAACGATGTATTTAGTGTTAATCAATTAAAATTATAATAAAAATATTAATTGAGTTCAAAATTATATCTATATCATTTTTACATTATTAATCAACTTTTCTTATTTCGATATAAATCCATTTATAAATTCTATAAAAAATTGTAACATAGTTCCTAGTAAAATTAGGTTATTTTAAATCAATTGCTGCGCATTTTATTTCTAAAATAGTTTTTCGATTTTATATACAAGACAAAAACATAAATAATAAATTTATTTATATCCTAATCATATTTTTACTCTCCCACTACTTATCATATATACAATATCTTCTTAGTTCCACTGTGAAACTATAATGTGATTTTTTTAATGAATGTGTGGTTAAAAAGTGTATTTGAAGGAGAAAAACAAATATACAGTTTATATCTATTCAATATTGATCTTTCTTGTCCCCTTTATCGATTCATTAGAAAATATTTTTTTAATCATCTTTAACTTCTCTTTATTTAGATTAAATAGTTAATTTTATTTAATTACAATAATATGAATTTGACTAAAAGTAATGGTGTTTATATCTTTAAATTGGCCAATATATTTGGATCAAATATTAAATTGAATCATATTATTCTTAGAGTAGAATGAAAAAGAAATCATCTCTATCATGAAAGTCAATTTTTGGAATGAATCGTATTATATGATGATATATATATTTCTTTATATAGTATATAGTTTTTATAATAATCCCATCTCATATCATCCAGTACCATCATTTTGAGCACAATTGTTTTTCTAGACATGCTAAATTTCACAATTATGTTATTTATTTCCATGATAGATTTTAGTTGAAGCTCATAAAAATGAAAAAATTTAATATAAACTATTATATATGTGGAAATACCCAGTGGATTTTATGGGAGTTATTTAGTCCCAAAATGTATTATATATTTTTATACTAATATTTATTTTTTTCAGATTCGTTTTCTATTACATTATTATATTTATCTCATTGTTGTATAGCTCTACAGAACCATTTATTATTTTGGTAGGATATATAGGTCCTATGGTGTAATAAATATCTTTTTATAAGGGATTCTATTATATTGCGGTAAATTTGTTTTACATAGTGATGGTTTATTTCCTTATGTATCCCAAAGCTAAATGGACATGTGATGGTATAAATGAATTTACATCATTGATATAATATGTTATAGTTACATTAGAGATAATATTAATATAGACACAATATTATGCAAAAAATATATGTTGAGATAAAATTAAATTAACAAATAGACATGTGAAATATAATCTGGATACACAATATATTACACAAAATGTAAAATATTATTTTTAAATTTATAATAATTTATAAATTCCATTAAAAATTGATTGTTTTAGATTAATTCGGAAAACATAAGAATGTATTAATAAAATGTCGTAAAAAACATTCATATAGATTTTTTATAAATATTTATAGATTTCAATATTTTACTACACAATCAAAGTTATATTAAAAAATAAGCACAGAGTTTATTTCATCTTCAAGTATACAACTCTTAATTATGTGATAACTAAAATTAAAAAAAATAGTATTCTCTAAAAAAATATTGTATTGAATCATATCTTACTTGATTTTTTCATAAGGAAGTTAGAACATTTTATGTGAAATGATATTTCACAAAGATAGAAAAAAATTGTACACTATGATTTCATATTAATACTCTCATGGTATGGAATCATTCAACGATTCATCTATGGGTGTTTTACATAAATAGAATGGAAATATGTTCTCATGTAGTCTACAAGTATGTTCTCAGAACCAAAAATTTACATGATCTAAAAATTTAATTCATTTCTAAATGAAATATATCTCAAAAATATTTGTCTTCATTCATTATTCAGGAATAAATTTCTATAGGCTACATTAATAAAATAAATCAAAACATTTCATTATAAAAATATATTAATGAAATTTATGTAATGTATCCAAAATTTTTATGAACTCTATCTTTTGTATTATTTAATTAATTTTGGGTGTTTATATGGTTTTTTAAATACATTTTTATGACATGTGAATTCTTATTAAACTTATTGGATAATTTTTATCAGATTATATGGTCAATGAAATTACTGGACACATAAAAAGGTTCTTTCTAGTTTGGTGGACTGATAAAAAGTGATATTGTTAATCATTTCTCCTGTATACAAAATTTTCTTCTATAAATTATATGAATCAAAAAAATTAGTTATTCAATTTAAGGAGGAATATTAGTGGAAATTTGTCTTTTCCAATGACTCAAATAAAAATTATATCAAATGTAAAATTTCATAGAAGTTATCTGCCATGTTTAACAACAATGGTGTTTGGTAGGCTGGAATAAATGTGATAATTTTACCAGAAATAATTAGTTAAATATATATAAATAATATATCAAATAAAATAGAATTTTTACACTATGAAATTATTTTTTATCAATGTATAAAACTATGTTCATTTTGAAACATTTAATTAAATCTATTAATTCATTTTTAAGAAGACATTCAAAGGAGGTCCCATAAATTTTAAATTCATCATGAAATACATCCAATAAACTATGAATTAGCTCAAAATACATTCTTAAATAATATAATTAAAAATTTAATATTTAATTTTATATCTTAAAATGCATCCTTATGTTTTAAAAATATCACATGGATAAGTGAATGTGGTTTTTTCATTGTCTTTTACTGGAATAAAGACATAATAATTACAAGAATATACCGCGAGGAAGATAGAATGTATCATTCAAATAATTATTTATATAATTTTATCTATTAATGTGATGGTAATAAGTTATTTCGATGTAATATATCATTATTTTCTATAATCAATTCATAACCCCAAGATAGTTGTAGTCCATGTCTGAACTAGAACATTATTTTCATTTTTAAAATAAAGAATTAACTATTTTAAAATATATTTTGAATAGGAATCACCAACATGGAGTTTTAGATAGGAATCACAATTCTTGAAACTAAATATAGTTCAATTTTATTGTCGAAAAATTCCATTTTGGTTTTTTAGAAATTTCTTCTATGTTATCTCATTGGTTTCAATTAACTATATAAGAGGATTTTCAGTACAGTAACTATATTTTTTTCCAACGAATACCTCTTAATGACTATTACATGGAATAGTTTTAATATTTAATACTCAAAGAAATTTTTTTCAGGAATATTTTTTAAATTTGGTGAGATTATTATGTGTCACTATTCATTTTAGTTTTGATAAAAAATACTATATTATATGAAATTATGTTATGGTTTAATGATGGCGAGTGTTATAATGATAATTTCAACTCAATTATTCTCATGAAATCAATATGAATTTTCAAAATAAAATTACCAATAACTAATATATGCCAATAATCAAAATATATTTCTCCCATCTCTCTAAATAATTCATGAAACAAATATAAATCAATAATTTATAAAATTTTATGATATTAATAATAACATTGAGTAGGTTATTCAAATACCTATACTAATATTATTTTTCCTTCAATATTTAAATTTCTTAAATAAAAAATAGATTATTTTTGAATGACATTAGAAATAATTGAATCTCTATCTTCAGGAATTTAATTGAATCCAAAATTATATAATTTATTTTTTTTATAAAAAAATACATAGAAAGGTTCCCATAAAAGGGAATTATATATCATTTTACTAGTATAAATGAATTTACAAAATTAACTTATTGTGTAATGAATGATCATTCATTATTATCACATGATTAATATGAAGAAATATGATGGTAATAGTAATTATTTAATTCGTACTAGTACAATGTCTAAAACACATATTGAGTATGTAGTGCCAGTATAGTTAAAGAACAATATTGGTTATATTGAGTTCACATAATTAAGAGGTAGAATAAAATATGTATGGAAAAAAATTAATTGATTATTCTAAATTTTAAAATGAATATATAATACATATATATAGTATTTTCTAATCGATAGTGAATACGAATTTGTTTAGGAAATATACAATTAAGTGTTGGGGTTATTAGAGAAAAAACATTTCTTCCTAAAATCACCATTTAATATCTTAAATGTTTTCCATACATGGAATTAATTTCCTAGAAAATAATTTATGGATTTCGATTTATTTTATTAAATCCAAAAAATAGAATTTGATTTGAAATTTCATGAATATTTAAATCATTTATTTTACTGTAGCGTGATCACTAGTTTTATAGTTATAGTTCATCTTATATTGAATGGTGGTTTTGGATGGGGTAAATCATATATATTATATTCTTTATATCCATTGATAAATGGTGTGTACACTACAGGGAACTCCATTGTTTTCTCTGTCAGAGGGATATATTATTTCTCTATTGTATTTTCACTAACAGATTCACCTTTTATGGACGGTTACACTATAATGTTATCACCATTTCCAATTCCAAAAAATTTTAAACATACTTTTACCATAATGTTATTGAATTAGAGGGATGGGAGCCAAAATGTACCCTAATTTACCAAGTTTTTAAATTTGTAAATGATCATTGAAAATAAATATTATGGCATCTTAATATTTATCCCATGTGTTTTGAGGTTATATTTTTAGTGTTCGTGAGACTCCAATAGCTATAATGGTGATAAATTAATTGATTCTTTTGGTTATTTAATTGTTGTTTATAGATTATATAATACAATGAGATATGTATTCAATAATATTAGAACAGGTAAGGATACTAAATGTCATGTTTCATGTTTATTTATTTTTACTATTGGATTAATACAACAAACTAAATTGTTAGATTACACCTGGAATCATTGATTTCTAGATCATTAGTTGTACTACCTTAATTACTTGGCTTCGTAGTTATAGATCTCATTCACTTTATGGAACCAATCATTTAAATGATCAAATGTTTGTAAAAATTAAATACCATTGGTTTTCTAGATATAAATTATTCCTAAACCATTAAAAATGATAAATCTCTCAAAAGTGATGATATTTTTTAAATTTTTATTTTTTGGAACGGATAAAGAGATATTTATACCATAATTAATCATATTTTAGATGGTTATGTACCGACCCTTTTGAATTTTTATTAGATACTCTCTATCATTTATTTTACTTTATCTAGTAAATTTTCTATCAATGATCATGCAGAGAAATGATCCATGTTTTCCATCAATATATAGTAGTCCATAGTAAACGATCAATATGATACACAAGTATTATAATGGTTGATGTCAGAAGGACAAATTATTTTTTAAAAAAATATCAAATATATCATCAATACATTCTCATATTGTTTAATTATTTTATATATTTCTATTGTAATGAAAATAACTTCTTGAATTCTAATAGTTTCCTAATAAAATTATTATATATTTTTATACACAAAAAAAGTATATCACATTAAAAATAAAGTGAATGTAAGGGTAAATTTGACCATCTGGATTTCAACCATTATATTTCCATTGGTCAATTTTTACCAATGTCCAATTAAACTATTGGAAATAATAATGTTGAAAAAATAAGTTATCATTATATTTATTTTTGATTTTTTTTTTGAAAAAGGATAATTGGTACAAAAAATAAAAGTTGAGGGCCAAAATAGTTAGAGTTTTTAAATTTAAATCTATTTTATAGATCTCAGGAGGTAGGTATCATCACTGGGGTTCACCCTTTAACAATCCCAAGTCAATATTCAAAATTTTATTCTTTATGTAAATTTATTATTGAAGATATTCAAGATAATAGAGATTACCACTCTGTAAATTTTAGTCGGGGAACCCACAAAACTACCACTATTACAGACAATGCTCTTAGGGAGTACAGTAATTTTATAAGGGTCCTGTTTCCCAACCATAGTATATAATTCCTTTTTTATGTAATTTTTTATTCCTTCATTTCCATTTTCGGAAAAAAATTATTAATTAATTATGGATGGATGCTAATAAATAAATTCGTCAGATAAAAATTTTAATTTTATAAAATGAAATAATTATAGTAATAAACTAGGGTCTTATTAATATATTTAATATTAATTAAACAGTATTATTAAAAAAAATATATTTAAAAATAAAAGTTGAAATAATTTTTTTCATCTGTTTTAAATTATACTATGCATTTTCAATTTGCTACTATTTTTAACAACTATGTTTTTTAATATTTAAAAGTTTAAATAATCATATTATGTGAAATATAAATATTAAATAAATACTTTATTTTTGAAATCATCATGTTTTAATTATTTTGTGTTGGATTTATGATAATCCTAAATAATAATTTTGTTTGTTTTGAATAGTAAAAATATATTTAGTGTTTTTCAGAATTTCATGGACATCATAATTATGTCATAATGAAATAATAAATAATTATCCAAAAAAAACATACATAAAATATGTTATGTTATTAAAATCACATATTTAAATATATTTTAATATGTTACAAAATCTTTAATTTAATTTCCAAATATTAAAATGGAAACATTAACTATAAAAATATTATTCTAGGAAAACAATAATTTTATTTTCCAAAATAAGAAATAAAAATTACTAGTAAAATCCTGTGGATTAAAATAACAAAATAGGTAACCCAATTGTCCAATTATGTGGGAAAATAAGATCGTAAATAAAAATATTTTCCATTCACCCCTACCTAATTTTCCATGTGATTTATTTACAAATTAATAAACAATTCCACCATATTTTATTATAAATACAGACCTATTTCTCAATTTAATTTCACTTCTATTTCCTCTTCCCTGATTCTTGGATAGTTTCATCTCCTATGGAGTCCTACCACAATTTATCCAAGCCCCTAGGTTCTCAATATTTATATTTTAGGAGGTACTCTTCAAGGCAAGGCAAATATCCATCTTATCTCATCGTTTCCAGAACCCATTTTATTTATGTATTTTTATTTGTAGGCAACTTTATCTTATTTATTTTTTATTCATTCCATTACATTCAGTTTATTTTTTTATCAATGGGATAACCATTTTTCCTTATATTTTTATCCCTATTTAAAATAACGTTTTATACCTATTATGTTGTTGACTTTAATTCTCAAAATTTTCCTCATCTCCTTAAGAAGTTCCCTTTTATTTTGTTTTTATAAATAATCAAAATTCATTCATTTATAGTGGTATTTATCATGAATTAAAAATTATTTACTTTATTCTAGAATTTTTAAACATAAACACCACATTCCATTTTTATGGGTTATAAATGAAATAAATATATTTTCATTGATAACATTTTAATACAGCATTATTTTATTATAAAATGAATTTATTTTATTTTTCAAAGGTTATTTTTGAAATGTTTTATTATGGAATATGAAAATAAGATAAATTAAGACACATGAACCATGCAACATGGTAGTGATTCAATACATTGTGTAAAGAAATCAATATCTAGCGATTACATGTTTTACGATACCTTGGTCAATAACTGTGGTAATTTTTATGACACCTCAGTAAAAAACAACAGATATATGCATAATTATGTCTCGTATAAACCGAAAATTGTACTTGATGAAGACCTGAATGGGAATAGGTGCTTGACATTGGGCTTTGTTTCCTCTTGTGTTATCTCTTTTAGGGGATATTTATGGTTAATAGTCAATTTTTTATGAACATTAATGAATGATTTAGATATATTGTAATTTTTCATCATGACTAATATATTTAAAAAAAAATTTAAAGAAATAAAATTATTTTAGAGTTATATGATTATTAAAATAAATAAATTTCTTACTAAGTAATTTAATAATTTAAAAAATGTCTTGTAAATGGAGTGATATCTTATGTTGTGATTGTAACATTCCAATTGATGGAAACCCTCCAATGGAAGACATAACAACAAATTCAATATAATGATGAAGGAAATGACTTGAGCATTGATCAATAACATGAATCAAGCTGATTGACTAGATTCAACTCGATGGTAACAACATTATGTTGAGTTCTTTTTCTGTTAACTACAACTCTCTATTAGTGGATCTATCGTCCCATTAATATCTGAACCATGGAAAAGATCTATAAAAATGAAAATTTATATGCTCTATTTTTTGGAACAAGTTAATGACACCCTGAAAATGTACCACAAAAAGGGAGAATATGAAATTGATCTTCACTGATAAAAAAAAGAAGAAAATATGGGATATTAATTCTATGTAGTGGGAAGAGTTCAAGGGATCCATTTTTTAAGTAAAATACCTTGTTTTATAAGAAATAAATATGATACGGAATTATAAGAGTTGGAGAATAAGGAAGAATAATCCATCGGAAGAAATGTGTTGAAATTTTCCATATTATATTTTTACACCTCTAGAATTATCATTGATGCTAATGTAAAGGTTGATTGATTATATGGGGGACTACAACCACATATATCGAAGAATCCATACACTAGATATTATGACATATATTAGGAGATAGTGTGATGTTCTATGAATTTAGAATATGAAATTAGAGGGGTGATATCGGCCCATACATCGAATGAAAATAATATATTATTGGAGCCAAAATCCGGGATGAACTATGATCATGAATGAGGAGGAAAAAAATGAAACATCCCACATGAAAAAATGTGGAAATAATCATAAAAAACTACATTCTCAAGAGAGGTAAGTTTTACTAGTGTGGAAGATATGGACATATTGTTCAGAAATATAGTGGGGAGGTAAACCATCAACTTTTAAATAGTAATGACAATGGAAAGATGTTTTAGGCCCAACCTAAAGTCAAATGCTTTATTTTCTGAATTCATGGGCAATTTTCTTATCACTGGACCAATCCAAAATTATGTTAGTGTAATAACCATCACCCTCTACATATTTCATGGGAAATAGGTTGGGATTTTTCTATAATGAAGGATAAAGTAGAAGGTCCAATTTATGGGGTGGAAGTTACTCTCATTATTTTCTCAATGCTACCAAGTACATTAATTGAATATTGATTTAAAAATTCCATTACAACGTCCATTATTTTAAAAAATATATATTCACTCCCTAAACTCCGAGACATATTCTTTTAGTGATGGATCAGGGAGGGATTATCCATGAATCAATTGTGTATAGAAACCATAGAATTTACATTGGATATCAAGATATAATCCCAAATATAGTAGTCATTCTCATGAAATAATTTGAAATTATACCAGGGATGCACTGCATCTCAATGAATAATGCTACGATCAAACGAAGATGAAAGTAAATTCAATTAGTCTTCAATGGAAAACCTTTATTTATAATCAAAGGATATATATTTCTATCAAATATTTTTCTAGTTTCACCTCTCAAAATTTTCATTATGTAAATGATCAATGAAGATGTAGAAGGAAATGAATGTAAAGTAATTGGAAATGTCCCCATCATTTAGGAATACATTATTATTTTTTATTGGTATTTAAATATACCTATCTCAAAGAGAGAGGTAGATTTATCCATCAAAATGATTCCTTGATACAATATGATATGAAAGACCCCTTATAGAATTAATAATTTGGAGATGGAATAATTAAAAAACAACATCATGATCTTCTGGAAAAGGGGTTTAATCATCCTAGTGTGTCTATTTAGAGAAAACCTATTCTATTTGTGAAGAATAATGATGGACCAATAAATCTATGCACTAATTATATAAAATATAATGACATCACATTGAAGTAAATAAACACAACTATAATGATTGAAGATTTATTTGAAAAGATTCAATTAGATCAATTATTCTCTAATATTTTTCTTTGGTGAAGTAATAATATATTAATTTAAAAAAATAATATATTTGAATGATTTCTTTATGATCATGATATGGGCACTGTAATTTTGTTATCCTATTATGTTTGAATTATTATCCTTATATTTTATTAATATGATTGATATTGTTTTGAAGGACAACCGTAATAAATATTTTTTAATTTTTGTTAATTATATTCTAATATATTCTAGAATTCGTTAAGAGCATAAATATCATCTAATCATTATATTGATAACTCTGGGTAAGAGAGGATATTATTAATTTACAAAAAAATGTGATTTTTTTGTCACAAAAAGTTTCTTTCTAAGATAACATTGTACAAAAAGAAATAATATCGATTGATCTTTCCATGAAAAAAGTTATAGAGGGGAGGACTCACAATAAAATATTCACTAAAATTTGGAGTTTCCTAGTTCTAGTATTATATTTTAGTTCATTTGAAAAAAACATTCTCCAACATTATAATTCACTAACCATGTTATCTTGAAAAGGGACCACGTTCACCCAGACAATGGGGTGTGAATTTGTTTCTCAAGAGAAGATAAATAGATAAGTAATAGAACATGATTAATCTATACACTATATTATAGGTTGATTAATGATATTTAGAGATTAATTTATGAATGGTATTGGGTGATTCATCTTGAAAATTGGAAAGCTAATAGCATAATAATCTTTCTAATCGAAGCCTTATTAGCATAATATTATCATAAACTTGACCTAGAGCATGTTTTGGTCATTTTTCACTAATGATATAGAGGAATTACTTTTTTGGGGATAAACTTCCTATATACAAAGACTACTAGTGATTGAATTATATTTTTACACAAACAGAATTGAACTACGGATAGGGGATATGATTGAAACATTTTAAATACTATAGTTGTAAAATTCACTATAATATTAGAAGGGAAAACATAGTCACTGATGAAATAATTTGGGTAGAAACTATTGTTCTAGAAATGATGAGGATTCATGGATATCTGTGGATAAAAAAACTAGTAAAACTATACATGGAAATCATAACGGAAGGGACATCATCAACCATATCATAAATGATTTATTGACCATCATTTGTTGAGAATATCAAGTAATAAAATATTAAAAAAAAATTATTATATAATTTGATTGATGATGTGAATAATGGGATGTTTTTGAAGTTCAATATTGATCTAGAATTTATACTGATTTCATGAAGGGCTATGTCGTCCATATATTCAGGGAAAAAAGAATTTGATGATTTATGATGATAACATATCCACAATCTATATAAATCATGGAATCAAAAAATTATACAAGGGGAATTGTGATTATTATTGGTGGGATACCATTAAAATGGATATTTCCAACTACACAACAAGGTGCCTCGTGTTTCAAAAATTGAAGGCCTAACAAAAAATTCCAAATGGGGTATTACAACCACTACCCATACAAACATGGATGTGGGGGAATACCACATTGTAACTTTCATTTCCATCATGACAAAAGCTAATGGAAACAATTACATATGGGTTATATTGGTTCACCTCACCATGAATTCTCATTTTATCTATATTTTAGATGATTTTTCTCTTAAATAACCTTCTATGATATAAGTGAAAGAAGTGGTAAGGATGAATAGAGTGTATCACTATATAGTTTCTATTAGTTATCTAAGGATGAAATCAAAATTCATGAGAAGTATTCAACATTTTATAGGTATTGGATTGAATTTCAATAGCACATATTACCACCAACCTAATGGAAAATGTTAAAGGACAATTCAGAAACTCGAGGACATACTGAAAACATGCTCAATAGATTCTAAGGGTGAATATTATTATAATCTCTCATTTTTGGAGTTATCATACAAAAATAGATTTCATTCGTGTATTCAAAATATTCTTTATGAATCTTTGTATGGGAAGTGATGTAGAACACCAACTTGTTGGGATGAAGTTGATGAGAAAATGCTACAAGGGCATGATCTTGTGCAAGAGATGGTAGAGATGGTTTACTCCATCAAATAAAACATTAAGGCTATTTAGAGTTAGTTGAAGAGACATTATTACAACTGTTGAATGTCATCAATTATGTGAGTCTTGTTGTTTGGGATGAAATGGATTCTTAACTCCAGGTACACTGACCCATATGAAATCTTAGATCTCATAAGATAATTAGTCTATCGACTTGATCTTACACAAAATATAGATCATTTTCCAAATTTATTCCACCTATATATCATGAGGATGTATATAACTAACCCTTCACATGTACTAAATCCATTGGTGGTGAAACTAGAACATGAACACTCATTTGATGAGCATCCGGTGGAGTTCTTGGACCATAGAGACAATGATTCATGCAATAAAACTACCCATCACATCAATGTTTCATAGAGGAACTATATATATGATGATGTGTCAATGGAACCGCATGATACGATGAATAAAAAGTACTAACATCACTTCTCAATTGAGTGAGCAAGTTGATATTTTGGGACTAAATATCGAAATGTGAGATGAATGTATTGAAATTTTTGAATGATAATTGTATCATGAAAATGTTTTTTATATATTTTTTTTACAAATAAAATATCTCATTAATAGTGAAGTAGATTTTAAGGGATATGTGACATATGAATTTTATCCATTGTATGCCTTTTGGTTAATAATGATCATTGGTGAATGTGCCTATTGGAAGCAATACTCTGGATAATAATCATAATGTTATCATTATAGTTTATAAGTAAAGGATTAAAAATGGATAATTGATACAGAAAGAAGACTCTATGGCCACAACTATTATATTCTTTCCATATATATCCCTTTTTTCGATCTTGGGATATAGATATCATCACTGTGGTTCATCCATGGCAAAACCCAAGCCATGCTTCAATGAGTGAATCTGGAAACAAATGCCATATCATATAATTTAATATTAGTGGAGATTACTTCTCAAAATTTTTAGTCGAGGAACCCCACTAAAATACAACCATTTTAAACTGTACACTTAAGGTGTAAATAACTGAAATTTGGGATTACGATCCCTGAAATTAATTTATTATTACATTTTTTTTTAAAAATATTTTTCCATCATTTTCAGTTTTCAAATTATTTTTCTTAATTTATATGATATGGAGGTTGATAAATTAATTTTTCAAATAGAAATTACACTTTTCAGAAAATAAATAATAATTATAATACAATATGTTATTGAAAAAAAATAATGAAATATTAATATTATAACACTCTTATTTTAGAATAAACGATAAAATAATATTTTCTACATTTCATAATGTTTACTATGCATTTTTAATACTCCATAATTTTTAATAAATTAAGATTTTTATATTTAAAAGTTAAATTATAATATTTAGATATTTATTTTTATAATATAAATATTATTTTTTTGAACCATAATGTTGAAATTATTTTAGGGTAAATTTAATAGAATTTTCTAAAATACATAATTTTTTCATGATTAGTATAAATACATTTTTATTTTTTTCGATATATTAAGGAAATAATAATTATTTCATAATGATGTAATAACTAATTAACCAGAATCTCGGACATAACATACATTATTTTATTAATATCATGTATTTGAATATATTTTCATCAATGTCCAAATTTATAATTTACATTCCAATTCCTAAACTAGAAACATTAACTTTGAAAATGTTATTCTGTGAGAACATTATTTTTCCTACTGAAAATAAGTAAAATAAAATTATTGTAAACAATTTTGAATTTAAATAATAAAATAGGTGTCCCATGTTTCCAATATCATCATAAAATACCATGTTCAATTCTAATGTAGTGAATTTACCACTACCTAGGTTTCTAAGGACTTTATTTTGATATTCATAAACAAGTCCCCCTCTTTTGCTATAAATACTGACCCATTTCACTATTTCCAGTCTCTAACATTTAATCACCATTATTTTATAATATTTTTACCTCCTATGGATTTCACCAATATTTTCCACTATCCTCCAGGGTTTCAATACTTATAATTTATGATTTACTATTCAATGTAATGGAAATATTGTTATTCTCTCATCATTTCAAAAACTTCTTTCTGTATATGTTTTTTAAAGTTATGGTATAACAAAATTATATAAATTAAATTCATTCCCGTATTTATAGATTCTGTCTTTTTAATTAGATATAACCCTTTACATTCTCTTTTTACCCTTTTTAATACTATGTTCTGCATATATTATGCTACATATTATACATTTCAAAATATCTCTCTTATCCTCAAAAAAATAATTTTTTTAAGAATCCCCTATCAAATTAATTTTCAAGGGATTTTTACCATGATTGATTAATTTTTTATTTAAACTTATAATTGGCATACATAAAATACAAATTCATTTTCAATGGGTTGTAAATGCATTAAAGATAGTCTATTTAAGAACTTTTTAAAACAAAATATTTTTATATAAATCCCAATTATTTTATTCTACATGTATTATTTATGATATTTTTTATCATAATATTGTGGATCACATTAATTGAGAAAAATTTGTGGTCCTCTTAGATAGTTGTCAGATGTTTTGGGTTAATTAATGAATCTCTATATATTATATTGTTTACATTAACATTGTGAATAAACATTGTAAATATTAGGACACCTTAGTAACAAACCATTGTGATATTCTTATGAATGTCTCACAAATATTTTGTAGCCACATTTCCTTTTATGAATGTCCCCAGTCTAGAAGATTCAATAATTGTACATTGGAAAAACCAAAAAATATCATTATCAATTTTATTATGAATAATTTTCTATGTTTTCATTTATTATATACCATTTTCTTTGAAGTAAAACTTCAAAATATCATATATTTTTTACAATGTAATCAAATGTTCTATATTAACTATATAGGAATCCACATACTTTACTCATTGAATATATGTTTAAGTATGAAATAATATCATTAGTAAGGCCCAATGTAGTTCATCCCAGGCGGTGAGATCTCTAGGAAATAGATTGTACATTATCTCAATAGCTGATCCATCAAAGGGGAAATTGTATGATCTTCTGGATGATATAATTTTATTGGATTTAATTATGTTTAAATTTAATAACACATTCCCAAACTCTCTCAAATTTTATTTAGGGTAATTTTCTAAAATTTTAGTAAATATATGTAGTAGTTATATCAATTTTCTAATAAGTTCCAATTGATATTATTTATCTAGTAATTAAAGTTAATTATTATTGATGAAATTATAATGATACAAATCTATTAATTTTATATTAATATAATAATTTATATTTTATCCTCACAAGGATACTCTACTAAAATAATATGAAAGTGAAGATGATGGTGGGTATTCTATAAATGAGACTATGATGACCTCTCCCACTACATTCTATATGATTTGTAAACTTGTTTCTATACACAATATGGAACATTATATCATTATATCAACCAAAAGTAATTTTGTGAAACAATAAGTTTTTATTTATAATAAATATTAAAATAATACACAAGTTAAAAATCATATTCCACCAAAAAATTGTTATAATTAGCTGTTTAACCCATCTTAGGATTTGTAGAAATCTGTTTTTTATGACATGATAAATGTATTAGTAGTGGGACTAATGATTAAAAATGGAATTAGTATATTCTTATAGTGACCCTAGATAAACATGTATTTAAATATAAAAATATAATTATGATTTAAATTATAAATTCCCTAAACAATAAAACAAATTATAAAGACTAGAATGTTTCGTTCCATGGTAGTTAGCTACATAATTATCATATTTAATTTCAAATGAAAATATTTTACCTAATAATGTTTCTCTAGACCATATTATAAATATGTCACATATAAAAATCTACTTCAAAACCATATGATTTGATAACAAATAAATATGTGGTATCATTTTCATAGTAGGGAAAAACCAAAAATACAAAATTTAAAACAATAGTATGAAATAAACATAATAATAAACTATAAAAAATATTATATTAAAACCTTAAAACATTTTATAGGAACACCTTATCAAAAAACTATCACCATTGAGGTATAAATAGTATTACTGGAATCCAAACACAAGATAATGATGTAAAAGTATAGAATTATTTAATAATACTAAGGTATAATTTTGAAAACATGAAATTTGTATTAAATGATAGTTATTTTTATATTTTTTAATAAATTTGTTGACAACATATAAACGTGACTAATCCATAATAATGAGAAAACCTATCTTAGTGATATTAGTATTCTCATGATTTTGATGAAAAATTCCTTATATAAATTTCATGAAATTTGAGAAACCCCATCTTCCCCAATCCTATTTGATAAAACCTATTATGTTGAAACCTATCTACCTTTTGAGGTATAATCATCCACCAATTCATTAGAGGTAAATATTAGTCCCCAATTATCATAATACACACATTTTTTTAAAATATAAAGAAAATTATCATTATATATTAAATTAATAATAAATTGGGTTTCATAAAATACCTAATTGAAATCATTAATTCTAATAAATAGCCTATTGAAATAAAATATTTTTCTTTAGACATCAAATACTAATAAAATAATTTCATAAAATGAATATTTTTATAAAAAAACTGAATGTCTAAAAATATTAATATAATAATAGGAAATTAATGGTGAATCATTAATCATAGATTCATTGTAGATTAATCATTTTGAATATAGATAGTATAATGATAGTTTAATCACCAAAATATAATTTCCTAACACATTTTAAAATCATAGTTTTAAAAGTCATAGTTAAAAGTATGAGATAAAAATATTATAGTTTTACATAATTAGTAGAAAAAATAATATAATTAAGGACTATCAATTATAATTTTTTATGAAACTAAAATTTGAGTATCATTCAACATATAAAATATGGTAAAATAATATATTATAATCCATTGCGTAATATATATAATGTAATTTCAGATACCGAGTCACTTCTTAATACTATTGATTTCAATGAAAATTCATTAATATGTCGTATCATTAATATATATATATATATATCCTAATTACATATTTCATAAATGTAATATTATTTATATATATATATATATATTAATTTCGACATACTATTCAATAATAAAATTGAATCATATTTAAGATTAGGGAATGTCTTTTCAATATCTGTTGTTAATAATCATAATTGTTTTTAAAGAGGATTGTAATGGATATGTTTATATTCTTTTTTATAAAATATATAAAAAATTTGAACCGCTAATGGATCATGATTTTGTATTTTGTAATGATATGTCATGTAATAATTCAAGTACATGGTAGTTCCATTCATTGTTTTCTAACATAAAAAAGTAAATAATTGCTTTAAGTTTATTTATTTATTTATTTTGATGTATTTAACTGATTAAGATGCTTCGATATTTCTTTATCTGGGAAAGAACCAAATTAATGAAATATATATATTATATATATAATATATAATTACAAAATATGAACTAAAATAGTACATGTTTGTAATTTAATGAAATAAACGAAACACAATTTTTCATGGATGCGGTAGTCCACACAATAATTAAGACACTTTTTAATATTTATTAATGGAAAAGGGTAGGGTGATTAATAATTTCCACATATTTATAATAACATGAAAATTTAATATATCATTTAATTTATTATATCATGAGGGTGAAATGACATTTACTAAGGATTAAAAGTGTGTATCAAAATAGAAAAAGAATAAGGGTTTGAGGAACATATACCTCACATCAATGATTATATCCATATGGAGGAAGATTAAAAATTTGAGGATTAGAATTTTGATAAAAAAAACTCCTTAAGTTTGATATGTGTGTGGATACTAGGGTTAGATAGATTGATTTTTTATATTTTCTTGTTTTAGTGAAGGGTTATGAGGAGATCAGTTCCCATTTTATAATTATTATAGGGTAATTTTAATATCTATCTAGAAATACATAGTAATTGGTGTAACTATTTAAATAGGTGCCTAAAAATTTGAAAAATAATGGATTTTTGTGACTCTATGGTGAATAATGCCCCACATAATTAAGAAAACCTGTTTTGAACATGTTATTCCCTTTATATCAATGAGGAGTCTCATTTCCCATTTTAGTTTCCACCATGGTAACTGGTTTTTCAAAAGGTAATTCATATATTATGCCTAAAAATAAAATCATATTATTAATATATTTGGATGCAATTATTTTATATACTGAATATAATTATTTACTAATAAACCAATGTGCATGGAAAATTAATTTTAACACAAACACAAGTAACATTCAAAAACCTTATTTTTAATTAATTTATCAGAAAATGACTTTCTATTTGAGTAGAAGTATAAATTATATAGATTGAATTGAATTTTAATTTTTTTTATTCAAATATTATTTATATTAAAAATAAATAAATCTAATTTTTTTATCAATTTTTTATTAAATATTCAAAATGTTGGAAACAAGATTTTCTCCAACACTGCATAAATATTCAAAATGTTGAGAATGAGTTTATTAATTAAAAGATGTATATTTATATAAATTTTTGTATAGTATACTATTTAATTTCATAGTAAATTTTATTTAATAACATATAATTGATACATATAATAAAATAATGATATAGATGTAATATAATAAATAAAATCAGCATTTTCATTATTCACTTGAAAATTAATTCCATATTGAAAAGAACAAAAATTCATATTTT
The DNA here is from genome assembly GCA_963277665.1 of Viscum album. NCBI lineage: Eukaryota > Viridiplantae > Streptophyta > Magnoliopsida > Santalales > Viscaceae > Viscum > Viscum album. The sequence continues at coordinate 524,107,177 of OY728141.1, forward strand.
TCTAATATGATAATGATATATACAAAGATTAAATTATTCATTCAAGTTCATATATTAATTTTTTATTGTTTTCCTAGTATTGTTATAAAATATAGGGAAAATTTTTTTTTATCGACAAATAACACAGTGTATAAAATATTTTATTTTTCATATTTTGGTAAATGTATATTTAAAATATTTTTTATCCATTAATTTATATAATAAAATATTAATCTCGATATTATATAAATTATAGAATATATATAACATTTTTTATTAGGGAGAATGGTTGATTTGATAGTTAAATTAAACATTTTATTATATATATATAAACATATATTAATTTTCAAAATATCATTACCACCGTTTACACTAAAATATTCTTAGTATGTCGTACAATGGTCCCTTTTTTAGTTTATTATGTGTATAAATTGATCAAAAATAGTTTTTATTTGGAGGGGAAAAATTGGGGTAGTTTTATTTAGAATAATATTTTCGTGTTGATTTATTGTTTTTATGTGTATTCTGTACTGAAATGAATTTTTCAAAAAAAATACATTAGAAATTATGTGGTCTAACATTTAAAAATAAAATAATTAAATATTAAATAAAAATTAAATTTTACTTCCCTACTCTCTATCAATCCCTATTTATCAATAATCAGATAGAATCTCAATTATCATCAACATATGAGAGTTTTTTATTGAACATAGAAATGAAATAGACACATCACTCTATATAATTTCATACCCAAGTAATAAAATATTACAAATCAAAACTCCATAAACCCACCTCCATTTATAATATTAGTTGTGGAGACGATCATGGTGGCATGCATTTGGAAACCAGTTAATAGGTGATGGATAACAAAATTTAAAGTAAAATTTAAAACACCCACAACATAATAAATCACAAAATTTAAAAGAACTGACACATGAGATAATTTATAATTATGAGATTTTAATTAATAGGGGTCTAAGGGACTATCATTTCCATGTACAATAAGTGTCTAGTATTCCATCAATGGAATATTATTGTAGTTTATAGATAAATTAAAAGAAATATACAACACCCGAAGTCCTCATTCTAGTCAACCAATCAATCACCTCCATAGCATATTTAACATTCACCCAATTTATATCAAATAATAAAGGATTATGTTAATTTCATTCATTTATGATTATTATTATCGCACATGAGAAACTTGAGCTTCTCCTATGTCCATACAAAATCTCACTTCCTCCAGAGTTCTACTGAGTTTCATTTTCCATCATTCATCCAATTATTGATTCCATAGAGATAGGGTGAGGGTAGTGATTATTAACATGGGTAGTTCTAGAATATTATTCTTCCCTTAAATCCATTCCATGATCATTACATTCATAATTAGTTATATTGGTTCTATAAAAACAATGGTAATATTTATTCCAAAATTTTGAAAACTGATGAAATATAATTTTATTTTAGTTATTTTATTATTATTTTTATAAAAAATACATATATTAACTATTGTGTATAGAAGTTAGAAAATTATCCATTTAACACATGACACGATGTATTGTACATGGCGACATATAATTCAAACATTGATCCACTAAAATATTACCCATTAATATCATTTAATATTCTCTCTTTTAAAGCCCATAACATAATAGAATAATTCATATATAGAGATGTTGTATAATGAATCCCATTCTCAAACTAAATGAATGATATTTTTTGCATGATGAGATTTTATTGTATTATTTTATTTTTTTATGTTATATGATATGGAGACAAATGTTGATGCATCTCAAGTATGTCTTATGATCAAGATCACAACGCATTCATGTTGGTGTCTTATGAGACAGATTCAATGTAATGATGAATGTTTTTATATTAGTCATTTTTTATTAAAGAACACCAAGGACACATACATTTTCATTTTTAATGGCTTATGAATTTATCTTTATCTATACTTCAAGCATCTTGCTCACAATTCATTAAATTAAATATTTATTATAGGATTTATTTCTTAAATACATTAATTAATAATAAAAAATGAAAATTATAATAGAAACCAATTAAAAATTCAATTAAATAATTTAAAAATAAATGTTTTTCATTCAAATTAATTACATATTTGAATAATGTAATAAAAATGATGATTAAATCTATATGTCGTTTTATTTCGAGATTCCTAGTACTCAAAAATTAAATCAATTTAAACAGAAATAAATGAAAAATAAAACAATTTGATCAAATTACAAATTTATTTTTATAATTTATTTATTGACCATGTGGTTATAGAAGATGTTGTGTATATTTAGTGCATTAGTTAAATGTTTGTGGTCAAATGAGGTGTTTTTTGCTTTCTCCCTGCCTGACCAAAAAGATTGACCTGTGTTGGTGAATTCAATATTTCGATTTTGATGTGGTGGGAGATCATAGAGAGGATGAAAAAAATTTGTATCCCATCAGTACCATATCATATGTAAAAGTTCATGGTTAATAAATATCTATCATGGGTATGTAATTTAACATCATGTTGAAATTTTATGTTTCCCTTATTTTTCTATGTCTTCATTTGATTCTTATATACGATCCTAATTTTCAAAGGATTATGGTCAATATGTTTTCTTAATGATACATAAATTGATCTTCATGGTTTGTAGAATTATGCACAATTTTTTTTGAATCTATTTTTTTTAAAATAAATTTATTTATATGAAAATTTACATTAAATACAACATCGATTTTTAATGAAATGAAATATTATAATAAAATATTTTTATTAATACATGACTGTTATAACCTAGATATTAAATTTTTTTGAGTGAATAGGAAGAACCTCATTATGAACTATACATATTTCAAAATCAGTAAAAATGTTTTTTATATTTACCATGAAATATGAAATATTTTTTAGTGATGTTTTTAATATTCAAAATGGTTATTTCATAAAATAAAATTATTGAATTTTTTGTGTAAATATTAAATTAATTTTGGTTAATTTAAGAGTCATTCTTTTGAAAAAAAAATTACTTTTGGAAATAAGCATGTTAATATTAACATTTCTCATTATTTTTGGATTTTAAAATTTTTTATATTTTTAATTGAATTGTGAGAAATATAAATTTATATAAAACAATCATTTTATTTCTTTAAAATAATCCCATAAAAATTTTATGTTTACCTGTATTTATATGAATATTTGTTAGTTAGAAATAATCAACTTAATTAATTATTAATCAACCTTATACATTATCGTGGTTTGAAATTACTTTTAAATAGAATATTTATTTCTTGAAAATATATTTTTCATTAGACCTTGTCAGATACATATAAAATAAATTTATCAACTAATAGAGGATGAATTTTTTAAATGTACTAAATTTTGGGATTTAAAAAATTAATATAATTTGATAATATGGAATTAATGCTTTTTTATTTTTTTGATAACCACTAATAATATATCACAAGATATGACTAGTAATAACATCTGGGTTGAGTTTCCCAATATATCCAATTAGATAGAAATATAGTTTTATGGAGACCCGTATGAAAGAATATTTATATTCCAACATGTCGATGATATGGGAAGTATCACATAATTGAATGTCCCAAAAGATGTATAATATTACTTATATGTTGAAATGAATATCATATAGTAAGTAATATATAGAGGGATATGAATTTTATCCAAGTGAAGCATTCATAGTTCAACATCTTAGGAGTGAGGAATATTGTCATTATTAGAGCTAATGGCCTAATCCATGTGTTAAATACATGATAAATGAGTGGCCAATGATATTACAATAATTAGGATGATAAAATTGGGATTCATGAATAACTTATTGAAGTGTTTTACAAATTTAATTCTTCTTACAAGAATCATGATATATAAATGGATTATTTTATAATGGGTTTTTATTAAATATTTTAAAGCATATGTAAAATGTTATTGATAATCTATAAATGGGATGTATGACTAAGGTGATATTTTATATAAAAATGTGATTTACATAATGTTAACCCTATATATGTTCTTCATGTGAAGGTAATAACAATTAATTAAGTTATAAGAATGATTGATTAGAAAAAATAAATAGGACTATATCGGTGGAAATGAAATTGATATCTGATTTGATGAAAATATAATTTATAATGAGGATTATACTATTTAATTATTTATAGAATCAATTTTGTAGAAGATGTTTTTATTTGAGTTATATAGATAAACTATATGATAAAAATATAGATGTAGATGCTCAATAAGAAGAGGGGTGAATTTTATGTTTAAAAACATTCATGTTTAACAATAAGAAAATATATTTTTTAACAAAGATATATTAGGTGAATTCACAAAACCATTTTGGAACTTAATAAAAAAGATAATTGGAAGTGACCGGGTCCAATTATAATGAACCTAATCTTAAACCAGTTTAACATCATGAAATTTAATCATGTTTGTTTTTGGGAAAGATTTTACCTTAATTCATATAAAATCATATTTATCAGAGTATAAATGTGAATGAAAGTATAACAAACTTATAATTTATGTCATTAAGAAAATACAATGGAAATAATAACATGTATCAAAACATGAAAAAGTGTGAAATATTTTAACCCGTATAGATGGGTATCAAACAACCATGGATAAAGGTCACTTGATTTATAATTTCAAGAAAGAATGTCTTACCCACACCAGGGTATACTAATGATAAGTGTATTAGATTCTGTCTTTCTATCCCCACAATCCCATGAACATTATGTTAGTCAGCACTTTTTTCATCCTATACCCAAAAGTCTGTGATTGATCAGCAAATTAGAGTCGCACTAAGCATTCTGAACAAGTTGTTCGCAAGTTGAACAATTTTTTCACATCATTATCACAAAGCATGAGAGCCTCTATCTCTAGTAATTAGTTTACAATATGTAATCTCTAGATGTTTCTCAATTTAGTTTTTAACTCTTCCTATGTATGGGGTATTTATAGGAAAAATAATAATGGTCATCTACTCCTCCAACTGTCATATTTTTCATTAAATATTAGAGGGACCTGTATATTTTCCCTTAGTGAACTATTAGTTAAAAACAAGTTGTATGACATCATTTCATGAAAGATAAAATTGTCCATGTGTAAGAAATAATTAAATGTATGGAATAATTTTTAAGATTAATGAAATGTTATCATGATTAGGATCTGATAAAATAAACCATTACTTTATAGAAATGAGGTAACTCTGTGAAAAATATTTAATTGGATACTTAAGGAAATTAGAATCAGATTATAAAAATATGAACAATCATATTCTAAAATAATTTTTATTTGGAGTCTTATTTTCATAGAATTCAGAGTTTTAATTTTAGATAATTCCGAGTCTGAAATCCAGAGAATTCAGAATCTAATTTTTAATGAATTTGGAATCCGAATTTCAAAAAATTCAGATTCTGAATTTTAATGAATTGGGAGTCTAAATTTCATAGAATTCGTAATCTTAATTTTATATTTTTCAAAGTATGTATTTAAATGAATTTAAAATATGAATTTATATGAATTATGAGTCTTATTTTTAGAAAATTACTGGTCTGAATTTACAAGAATTTTTTGTCTAAAAATTGTAAGACAGAGAATCTATGGAGTTGTATGATCATGAGGTTTAATATTTATATCAGATTATTCCTATGTGAGTTTTTTAAATTAAAATATGGTTAAACATGGATAAGGATCATTAAGCACAATATATAAAAGAATATTTATGTATCAAGAAAATAATATCCTTAGAGAAATAAAATTTTCCTTGTGAAAGTAATTATTAGAGAAAGATAATTTCCCTTAAGATAATGTGATTGTGATTTTAAAAACATAATGAAATGGACAATTTCAAAGGGGTTATAATGAATTAATAGACTCCCCTATTTGGAAAACACATAAAACATTTCAAAAAAGAATATTAAAATTACATTTTTCATTTTTTTGAACATCAAAATGAATTACTTATCTCCCTTTACTTATCACCCACGATGAATACGACGAATTCCTTTTTAGGTTTTGAAATCCTTAAGGGTTGTATTTTTATAATTATTTTTTATGATAGTTCCTATTGAATAATAATATATTCTTTATGTAATATCTCCATTATTTAATTACCCCTTTACGTTAGGGTATCCTTTTCGTTTAACTAAAGATTATTTTGATCATTATTTTCTCCCCCTTGGTGATTTTAAAAAAAGAATGGATGAAAAGAAAATATTTTTCCTAATATGTTATGAATTGAAAAGACAATTAAATGTAAAGATAAAAAAAATTTCATTATGATAGGAAAAATTTGTTACAGGGAAAAAATACAAGAAAGGGTGGTGTTTTATGAAAATCAATCATCCTTCTTTTCCATCACCATTTTATTTCTCATGTTTGACTTCAATTTATTAAACTCTTTTTTATCACTATCAATCTTCTTGAGCAGCTCATCTTGATCAAAAATATTTATTTCAAAAACATTGATTCGTTCTGCATTAGACATTAGAATTTTTTCTTGAGACATTACCACCTTTACATGCTATTTGAAATTTTCTTCCAACACTTCCCTTAATTCTCTTTCTCATTTCAAATTTAGAGAAATTGGACTCATATTTCAATTCAGTTATCTATCTTCCAGAATATGACACTCTTTTTCTTCCTTCAACTTTTCTATGAATCGTGTGGAACAATTTTTCTTCTTTTCATCTGACATGTAAAAATAATCCTTTACTGAATATTGGAAGTCATCAATTATTTTATAATTATCAGTCACCTAATTAGACCGTTTGGTTATTTCCATTCATGACAGTATATTAGCATCATAACCAATATGAAATGTCTTGAACATAGCTTCATGCTTATATTTTTTTTCTATGACAATACTTGTCGTATCTGACTTCTGATTGATATTTTTCTGATGTAGCTGACCCATCAAGTCAATACATACAATTATGGGAATAGTATTCACCAGTATCAACATTGACTGAACAAGAAAATATTTTCCCAAGGAAGAAGATGATTCTGAAGAATATACTTTTGCTAGAAAGGGAACATTATCTTGTTCTTATACTTTCCTATTAGATGTTACAAAAACATACTTCTTGTATATTACTACCATATCTTTCCATGGTGTATCAATAACTACCTTCCTACCTTTTTCAACTATAGAGATTAAATTCTCAACTATTGCAGTCTATTGCTCGCCATTAGAAACATGAACAATTATATCGCCATCCATATCAACTTCTATATCGGTAGTTTCCTTATTACCATCAGGATAAATGAAATAATGGTTTCAACTTTCATAATCCAATGGTTTATCAATATCATCATGAGAATACTCCGCATTCCCATATGAGATTATTTTCTTGATTATGATTGAGAAGTTATAATCTATAACATTTCAAAAAACATTTTATTATCTTGATATTCCTCAACCCTTCTGATAACATCTTCAATTTCCACTTCCTCCTATGATTCTTCAACTTCGTTTGTGATAGCATCTTATTCAATAATAGGTTCTGGAATTGAATCTTTTTTTCCCATAGTTTCTATTGTAAATTACTCTTGTAAAAATGACTCTGATAACTAAATATATTAATATTTTTTCTCATAATATTTATAAAATTCATGAACAATTTTGTCTTCAGACATATTCCACTTGTCATTCTTCTCATGCACTTCAGCTGGTATGATTTTTAAAGACATAACCATAGCAGGTTCTAACCAAAATATTGCATCACTTTCCTAATTTATCATCTTATTCTCTCTATACATGGCTATAACTTCATCATAAATGGTTTTTATTCGTTTTGGATTAGGGGGAGAAAATACTACATCTGGTACATGAGCAGTCTCTTTCGGTTATGGTTTTTTTCTTTTAATTGGAGTTTTCATAGATGTTTCACATACTACTCCTTTCATTATAGAAGCATAAATTTAAATTTTAAGAAGAACATATAACTCTAATAACATAATACTAAAACTATTTTTCATCCTCTTTATAGTATCATAAACAAACAACATTATTATGAAAACCTTTTGGTTTGAAATGTAATGAATTTTCAAGGATTTGAAACACAGTTCAATGATCTTCGACCAGATTGATTGATAATTTATAATTTGATACATGGGGAATCCATTATTGATATTTATAATTTCCATAATAATATACATGATGAGTTATATATTTCTTAGATTCACTTTTAATTCCATCGTAAAGATATTTAGCCATTATGGGGAATCATTATCTCCCTTACATGGAATGAGAAATCCATGAATCCACTAGGATAACAATATGAAAATGGTTAAAAGATGATTGATTTTTGGTGACATAAATCATTTGTTCCCAATTTACTCGGGGGATTTGACCATCATAAATGAACCTTCCTTTTCATGTATAATGTGATAGAAAAAAGTTTCTTCACCATCATATGGAATACACAAGAATTCTGGTAGCATTGTTGAATGATTAAGAATAAATTTTACCATATCTCTAGAAATAAAACCATTATATTCTGCCTCCATCATAAAAGATAATTTAATAATTGAATTATATAAGGAGATAAATATGAAATTTATCCTTACTCTTTGTTTAGGAAATTAAATGACTTTCCTAGTTATTATTATTAATGATTTTCGAGATCAAAGAATCATATTTCACTAAGAATTTTAGATCCACCCTCTATTCTCTGTAAATTTTATAATTAATGAGTTCATTGTTGGAGGCTATAATTTGTTGCGAATATACATCAAGAGACATCCAGAATGATATGAAACTGATAAAATTAGATGACTAATTTGAAGAAAAGTAGGGCTTCGGTTCAAAAAACACATGAATAACGGATGGGGAACATGAATATGGGGGTCCTTAATATAGGTTTTTTGTTGATGGTTCTTATTCTCGATTTTATCATTTGGTTGAGATTATCATTATATAAAATTATGGTTTATATCAATTTTGAATAAGGATTTTGATGATTCTGATCATTCGTAGTTTTTAAGAATAAACTAATTTAATACAAGTGAATCTGATAATGTTTTCTTAATAAAATATAGAAATAACATCATGTAAGAATTCAATTGTGAAGATTTATATAAGATAATAAATATTCATGATTACATAGAATGATTTATCAATATTGATAAGTTTATTCTTACAGAACATTGATTTCAGAGACATTCATTATGGAATAAAATTTTATAAGTTCTGAATTTTATTTTGTTAAGGAAACAAAAATGTATGTTTCAAAAAACAAATTAAGGGGAAAAATATGTACTCCCCTATGAAAATGTGTATTTTAATGTAATAATATATGATTTTAAAAAAATTATCATGTAATATTACCTTTTCATTATCCTTATGAACACTATTTAATGTATTAAAATCAATTTGATGGTAAAGAGATTGTAAATATGTTAGGAAGTTAATCTTTTATTCCAATAATTTGTTAAATAATATCTCTATTAACTGTGACATATCTATGAATGTGATGCATAATATCTATGTGTTATGCATGAGAGTAATGATCAAGTTTTTTCTGTTAGGTAATTGAAAAAGTATTATCACACATTACCTATGTTTTAGTAAAACTCATTCCCTAGTCTGTGAGTGTGTGTTACCTCAACAACATTTGAGCACAAAAAAATTCCAACCGCTACATATTCCACTTAATCAGTGGAAAGTGCTATAGAGTGTTTCTTATTTCATTACAATGAAATTAAGGAATCACCTACGGAAAGAAAATCTTCTGGATTTAGATTTCTTATCCATTCAACATCCACTAATGTCATTATCTGAAAATTATTTTAAAATAAAATCCTTTACAGAATAATAACATGTTCTAAATCTATGGTTCCCTTTAAAAAATGAGGAATTGATTTCAGTGTACATTAATGATATTTCATTGTATTAGATTGATATATTTCACATAATAAAATTTAAAATATTACTTATAGATGGAATCATGTTTAGATTAATAATATTTCTATCATATATCTGAAAGATGTTTGATCTTCTAGTTTCCCATCTTCATCAAGATCAAGATAATTTGTGGCACCAATTGGAGTTCTTATAGTTTTTCTGTTGTCATATACATACATCATAACAAGATATTTGATGTTATTATGTTGAGATATATATATTATTTATGGATTTTTATAAATTTGAAAACATAGTTAAAATGTTAACTCACTCATCATACACATATCAAACTATGATTTCATGATATTAACAAATGAATTAGTTATAGATTACTATGTTCAATCGAATATATTGTCATCAACATAAATTTTAACAATCATAATATTTTTTTGTGATTCCTTATAAAAAGGGTTGGATCAGCATGTTCCCTTAACATCATTGTTTGGTAACAAAATTAATGTTAGTTAATTATACCAGGCTATAGATTCTTATTTAAGTTCATATAACGCTTTTGTAAGTCTAACAATATCTTAAGTCTATTTCATTTCTTCATGTTCAGGATATTTTTCAACATAAACATCCCCATTAAAAATTCTGTTAAGGAAATCACACTTCACGTCAATTTTAAATAGATTGAAATTTATGAATTCTAAAAAGGATACTGTAATTCTAATAGATTCAATTATAGATAATGGATCATAGTATTCCGCATATTATATTCTTTCTAGTTGATTATATACTTTAGAATCTAATTTTTTTTCATAAAATGATTCCTTTTTTATCACATTAATTAATGAAGTCCCATTTTTCAACAATTATGGAAGTTTATTTTGTACTTTCAACAATGGTCCAGACTTTGTTCCTTTCTAATACAATTAGTTTTACATCCATACCATTAATCCAATCATTATCACCTAATGTTTTATCAGTTCTTTTAGGTTTTAATATGGAAAATAAATGATAGATTTTCTACATTTTTTCAAAGATAACATATAGTCTTTACAGGTTGATTTCCATCACCAATGATACTAAAATTTATATGATTCTTAATAAATAACTAATATGGGTTTTGTGAGATCAGTTCATCTACATAACGTAAAAAATCTTCTAGGATAAATAGTTTAAAAACATTTTCTTGAGTATTTTCCTCAATTTAATAATCTTTTATAAATGGATGGTAATCATGTTTTGAAAACACATCAAAAGATGTATGTTACTGTTGTTTAAAAACAACAGGATTAGTTTTCAAAAAATCAACATGCATGGTTTATTGAACAACAAAATAATTTTTGAATAACAATGATATAATCATTACAATTAGTAGATTATCCTATGAAAATTACATTATAATATTTGTGTGAAAATTTATGTAAGTTAACTTTAGTATGCACTTTGAATACATTACATCCAAAAACATTGATGTAATAATAATTATGTTTTCAACCATTCTACAATTGATAATGTGTTTTATATTGAAAATTTATGACTAAAACATGATTTATAGTATATCAAGAAGTTCTAAAAGATTCTATCGGAAAAAAATGCAATAGAATATTCAGTCAACATGTTTATTCTTATTACATGACGCTTTTGATTTCTTCATTCAACCACATCATTTTGTTGAGTTCATGGAGATGAGAAGTTATGAATAATTCATTTCTTAATTAAAAAATTTTAAAATATGAATTTCAAAATTATCTCCCATGATAACTATGAATATTTATCAGATGAAGGTTTTTCTAATTTTTAACATTGGCTATAAATTATTTAAAATAAGAAAAAAAAAAGCAGATATCGTTTCTAGAAAATAGACCCATGTAAATCAAATATAATCATTAACTAAAAAAATACAAATTCTTTTACCCCAATACATCTAGTTTGTGTTAGACCAAAAATATGGATATGCACTAACTGTAATGCATCAGAATTTGAGACTTCACAAATTGATTTAATTATTGTCTTATGTGGATTTCCATATTGAAAAAGTTCACAAAATTTTTAAAAATCAAATATATGATATGCAATACCATTATTTAGTCATTATGTTGAGATTTTTTATAAGTTCATAAGGTTATTGTGTCCTAGTTTTATATTCCATAACAAAGATTGATCTTCCATTGCAGTAATACAAGGTAGGTCATGACTCCAAATGTCTTTTATGCTATGTGTATAATGATTCACATTCCTATAAACCTAGAAAATAAAATCTTCCTTGAAATTTTGTACGAAGGATTTATCATTACTATAATTCAAAAGATAACCTTCATCACATAATTGGATTATGCTTATAAGGTGGTTATTATGACAATTAACATATAAAACATTTTATATTAATGCTTATCCAAGAGGAAAAATGTTACATATATCAACAATTTTTTCATGAGCATTATCACCGAAGGATACCATTTTTTATTTTATCATAATAATCTTTTAAAATAATTTTGTTTTACCATTCATGTTCGAGGAACCTCCACTATCCATGTAGCATGTATTTTTTGATCAACTTCCTTTGTTTTCTTAAAAATAAAATAGTCAGGCATTTGTATTGTAAATATTCTTGGATCAGTAATTGATTGAATATAAAATCATTGGTAACCATATTTTATAGAAAAATAACCTTTATAAAAAACTAAGTATTGGTTTTTTTCTAAAGGACATTTTTTTCTCCCACAGTCCACCACGTTGAAACTTGGTGCAAAAAAGATCACTTTGGGTAAAAAATATTTATGACTAAGAAAGGTTTTGAGTGAGTATAACCAAATCTAGAACTATTTATATATAAAATACATTGGGAATATATTTTATAAAATACTTTCCATCCCGAAGTAAATTGAGATAAATGATTCTTTAAGGAAACTATTTAAAATTTTAGTCTAATGATTAAATTATTATCCTCATATTAATTCATCTTAAGGTTTAGTTTATCTCTAAAACATTTTTCATGGAAATAACATTTTCAATATCCTTAGAAATTTTATCCTTCTCGTAATTAACTTATTTATGGTTTCTAAAATAGTTTGAAAATCAAGAGTTTTCTCATCAGGATCATAGGAATGATCTGATAAAATATTTGTCAAAACATGAATTCTAGAATTTTATTTCTCTATCAAATTATTTATCTTAAAATTCCATTTCTCAATTAGATTAGAAAACCTATAAAATTCATCAAATCAAGGTATGGTATTATATTCTGATGAGAAATATTATTTATCCAATGACATATAATATTTTTCACTGGGAAAATTTTCTATTAATGATATATTGGTAAACGATTAAGAATTGTATACCTTTCCCATAAAAAGTTTATTTCTGAAATGTAGTCTGTATATAACACAAATATTTTTCTAACTAGAAGATTAATATTCCAAAGATACAGTTGAAGAGTCACCACCTATAGCACTCCAGGTGTCATTATATTTTAATACTTTCTTATCCTTAGACTTGTAATACATATTTTTGTTTATTTTAGAATTGTTATCCTTTATATCATTTCTCTTAAGCATAGGAAAGTCATGTCTAACATTTCCATCCCTTTTTCTATCATAATGTGTTACTTCTGAATCATTCTTATCCTTTCATTTGTTATACTTATATCTATGTTGAAAATATTTCATTCCCGTAATATTTTTCGTCCTTCTAACATGATTGGCTTGTCCATTCTTATACATTTTACTATCACTTGATTCAGATATAATAACAGATTTCATAGATTTAGATCCAGTTTTCCTTTCCAGTGTCTTGGATTTAAACATAGTAGTAAAATTAACGCTTCCATTACAAATCTTCATTTTATTAAAGTATAATCCTCTATTAATATTCATTATTTTTTCATGTGGAAGAAAATATCAATATAACTCATCATGAATCACATTACATACTTTCTTATTTTCATCAATTTTTTTCCTTTTATACTCCCACTCATTGTGCATAATATCAATTATCATGTTTACCAGAACATCATCATCAATTCTTTTTACTACAATATATTAAATATTTTTAGCATTATTAATAAATCTGTATTGTTCTTCGAATACCGGATCTTGATAAGGAAACATAAAAAATGATATTTTTCTCTAAGTATAACTCTTTTAGTTCCTATGAATTTTGAAATTCAACTATTTGTAGCTTCATGATTCATCCAAAGGTTATTTCATAATTCATAAGAGGTTATTTGTCTATAGATATTCATGTTTGTGGATCATAATAGAGTATTGTGTACCTTATTGATTATTTTAAATTCTTGTTTTTTATAACTTATGTATGTTTTGATTTCTTTGTTAGGAATCTTTTATTAACTAGTGAGCATGAAAAAAATGTCCACTTCAGTGTTAATAAAAAAAATGTTCATCTTATCTCTATAGTACACATAACCCATACCAACAATAATTGGTGGTCTAGTAGGATTTACATTCTCAATAGAAGCAACATTCATTCCTTCCATTCTATTCGAAAAACACTTTTCCACATAACTTATTTGTAAGAAGAGTTTATAACAAATAAAAATCATTAAGAAAACCAATAACAAGTTAAGTTAAGAAAGAATTTTTGAGAAATAAATCATATATATAAGTAAAATTATTTTAGATACAATACTCTGAAACCAATTTTAGGATCTAAATATATATATAGATGCTCAATTAAAAAGGGTTTGAATTGTATGTTTAAAAAAATTCATTTATAACCTTAAGAAAACCTACGTTTAACAATGTCAATCAAGGGGAATTCATAAACCCTCGATGGTTCATAAATAATGGTATAATTTGAAGGGCCCAGATCCAATTATAATAAACATAAACTTAATAATATTTATCATAATGTCACATAAGAAATTTTGTCTTATAAAAATATTCTTTTCTAAATTGTATATAATAATATTTATCATATTATTAATGTATAATAAGTAATAACAATGTTATATATTATTTATTTATCCAAATACAATGGTAATAAAAATATGTAACAAAATAAGAACAAGTGGAAATCATTTAATCTAAAGGGAAGGGTATCTAATAACCTTGGTAAAGGTACTTTTATTTATACTATCAAGAATGTATATCTTACCAAAACTAGGGAAATACATCGATAATAGTATCATGGTATGTCTTATTATCCCTAAAATCACTCAAAAATTATGGTATTCAGCACCTTTGTATTCGTATCCCTATAATTCTTCGATATATTAGTCAATCAGAGTCATATTAATCTGGTTGAACAAGTTGTTCACAACATTAACATGTTGCTGTCAATATTCTCAAAAATAATGAGTGTGTCTCTCTCTAGAAATCAATTCATAGAATTTAATTTGTAGATATTTTATTAACATTTTTTGAACTATTCAAATGTCTAGGGTATTTATATGAAAATATACAAACTACAATCTCTTCCGATAATGATCATATTTCTCCTTAAATATCATAGTGACTTATATGTGTGTCACTCAACCAATAGTTAGTTAAAAACATTTTGAATGAAATTGTTTCATGAAATAAAACATTGAAAATGTAATAGAAATAATAAAATGGAAGGGAAATAATTTTATGCCTAAGAAACATTAACATGTTTATGACCAGATAAAATGAAACATTACATTATGAAAATGAGGCAACTACAAGAAACATATTTAATTAGATTCATATGGAATTTATAATTGTAGTTTATAAATATGAACAATCAGATACATAAATAATAGAAAATCACACTCTAATTATTAGTGAATTTGGAGTCTGAATTTTTGAGAATTCATAGTCTATATTATAGAGATTCAGTGTCTTAATTTCAAGTAATTTATAGTCTCAATTTCATGGAATTCTATATATGAATATTAGAGAATATGGATTCTAAATTTCAATGAATTTGGTGTCATAATTTCAAAAACTTTTGAGTCCTAATTTCTAAAAAATAGAAGCCTTAATTGCTGATATTTAGGATTCAAAATTTCAAATAAATTAGAGACTAAATTTTAGAGAATTTGGAGTCTGAATTTCAGAGAATTTGTAGTCTAAAAACAACAAGACTATGTATCTAAGGAACTATATGTTTCCATGGTTTTAGATAATAATCTTATTTTTCTTATGGAATATTAATTTTAAGATAAGTACAGATAGTCTTAGATAATGACCATTAATTATAACATATTATGTCATATTTATGGACTAAGAAAATATATTTCCTTATAGAAAAAAAAATATTTCATTTAGAAAATAATTCCTAGAGATAGATAATTTTCCAAAATAAAATGTGTTTATGATTTTAAAAAGTTGAAGGAATAGAAAATCAAAAGAGAACATATTGACATAACCTAAATGACAATATTTCAGATTAAAATACCTTTTCCTTGATGATTTTTGGTGATGAAAACTTTTTTAATAGAGGATTAGTAATCCTTAAGAGAATATGATATCATGGTATTCAAATGAGGGGTATGTGACCTGATGTGTAGAGTTATATTGACTTGGGAGATAAATTAATGTGATCATGGTATGTAAATATATTACTAAATCATTCTGATCTATTATATTAGAATTCAGTAAAAAAAAAATTAGTAGATTTATAAGGTTAACTATTTATAGAATAGTTGAGGACTAATTTTTGAATTTTTTTTATATATCATTACATCATTTTTATCTAGAATGGAAAAATTATGAAAAAATGTTATTTTTATTAAAATAAGTGATATCAAGAATTATGTATCATTATTTTATTGATATCATGATCCATTAATGTTGAATTTTTGTTTATTCAGATTGAAAAATGTATAACGAATATTGATTTCATGGAGTAAGAGATGAAGTTGAAATTGATCTTTGAAAAACCAATAGATGTAATTTTTCTTCCGATATTAAAATCACTCATCTACTTATATATTCATTTATTCACTATCTTGTTAGTAAAATTATATCTCATCCTTATGAGAATAGATATTGAAATTAATATTCATTCATTTTCCATCATTTTCAAAGAAGAGAAATTCCTTTTTACCCATCACATATTTACGGTTTTATAATTGTTACCATTGTTTTATCCTTTTTCCTTATTAGTAGATATTTTTCCTCGGAAATTATTTTTACCTTCCATGTATATATTTTTCATTCCTGATAGTTTTCCCTCATTTGAAAAATTATTGTAATTTTATCGCAAAAGGGTTATTTAAGTCTTATTTCCTCTTTTTAAGAGGACGTTTCATTGAACAATATTACGATGTGGGGTTTATAAAAAAGAACATTCAATTTTCAAAATAATGATTATTAATACAAATTTCAAATTTTTGGGATTACCTTTATTAATGGGTGGGAATGTAATGACCTCATATTTTAGAATATATTTATATGAAAATAAATATGATTTCATTATTATCATGTATTATGAATAACGATATGTTTTAACACAGAAATATTTAATGTGGAAATGATATAATTTAAAGAAGACAGTTATAATCTAGAAAATAAATTTTAGAGTATGAAATAGATTAAAAATTTATTTAAAATGAAAAATGTCCCCATAGATAAATGTTTTTTGATAAGTATTTAGTATATGCCTAAAAACAAATTTACTGACCTCATTTTTTTATTCATATTTTAGTTTTCTTCAAAAAAAATTGCATTTTTAAGTCAATACTATAGTTAATTTTTGTCAATTTTACAATTTTATTTTATAAATTTATGTTCATTTATAAAATGATAGTTTTTAAATTAACATCAAATTATTTTTTTATTTTTCTCAGGAAATATAAAATTTTCGGTGACTATTACAAAATACCAATATTTTGATAAACTGAAATTTATTTTCATTGAAAAATACCCTTACTATTCATATTTTTATATCAAATTAATTTAAATATACTAGAATTAATAATAATCTAATTAATTATAAATTAATTAAAATTAAACATTATCTTTTAATAAAAATACTTTAGATAAAAAAGACATTTTTTATTTAGAGACCCATTTTCATTCACAGTTTATAAAAATTAACATAAAAATTTTATATCTAAAACTTATAAATAATATATTTGGTTAATTAGATTCAATATTCGGTATAATCATATTTAGTAATATTTAATATGTTCTAATAAATGATTCTTTATAATGACTAATATAATAAGTAAATATTTATTCATCATAGTAATAGTGTAACTACTGATAACATGAGCTAAAAACATATTATAAGGAAATATGTTTCATCATAAAAAATATAGGATAAATTTAATTAAAACCACATCAAATTAAGTTCTATATTTATTTTTTATGTGATACATTTCATTTTATATGGAATATATAATATATAAATAATATAATACTCAATGACAAGCTCTTACATTAAACAATCACCATCTATTGTCACATAATGAATAAAAATTTTCTAATAAAAAATAAAAAATATTTTCAGAATAACTAAATTATTTTTATTATTTTTATTATATATTATTTTTTTTGAAAGTGAAAAAATTAACATAAATTCTTTTTAAAAACTTATTTGATATTTCATCAAATAATATATTTGGAACAAAATTATTTCATAAATATTAAAAGTAATAAAATTTGGGTGAGTTATAGAATTCTAAAAAAACTAGATAAATATAAATTCATAGAGGGATTTTTAAAGGAATTATATTAATTCTATATTGTTTTGATGTAATTTATGTCAAATTAAATTAATAGTTTGAAAAATGAAATTATTGATAATTTTGGGAAACAATATAATATATTAATATTTGAAAATATTAAAAACATTAATTTGGAAAAGGTAGATATGATATAGTTTAAAATTTTATAAGATGGCCATTTATGTGAAAAATATCACCATATTTTTAAAATTGTAACCTTTTAAGAGTGAAAAACAATTTTTTATGTTTAAGGTTGAAAACAGTATACTAAGGGGAAAAATAATTGATAAGGGATTCAATGAAAAAAATTGTCTATATTCTATCGTAATTCCATATTTTTATGATATATCGTCAATTATTTTAAAATTTTACATTTTGAAGAGGATTTTCGAAAAATGATACATGTAAATAATTTAAAACATTGAAATATAATAAGTGCTTCAGTCAATAGATTTATGAAAGGTAACATCATTACCATAGTTATACACACCAAATAATAAAATTATATTGAGAAACACCTAAAAATATCATAATAAAATTAATATATATGTTTTATAATCTATTTATCCTAAAATACTGACCCTAGTGTTTTTAAAAAAAATCTGAAGGAGGATTTTCTATAAGAACGTAATTGCCTTCACCATATTCATTCGCTTTACTTATACATTTAGAAAATTCATTGATGTGTTATAAATTAAAATATAATATAAATATATAACATATATTGAGATGTTATTAGGATTATGGTATTACCTATATCTATTTCCCCTTTAATCAAATGGGAAATGAAATTCTTGAGCATGGATATGGTGTACTACTACCTTGTGAATCGATGTAATTAAATTTCCTTCACATACCCTCATAAATAAATATAATAGTGTTTTAAATGTATAAATATATTATAATTAGAAAATTGTTAAAATATTTTCATCATAATATAACCTCTACTATAATTCAATCAAATCCATTGGAAAATGATAATGCCGCTCATGCATACGTATGGCCTACCACCTCCATAAATCGATCTCTTACTTTTTTCCTCAAATAAATTAAATTAAAAATGTTCTTAATATAAATATATATTTTAAATACATAAAATTATAATAATTTTACTTATGTTAAACAATACGTACCTTTTTAAAAAAAATATGTTGAAAAGGTAAACCAATATTCATCCAAATGTATGGCATATTGTCTAGTTGAATAGTGTAGTTTATTTTTCTATCCATATACTTTATCGATGAATATATATATGTGTTTCTAATGAATATATTTAATATTTATATCATGATTAACATATTATTGATGAAAACCCCATGATTAAATAAAAAGGACAAAAAACAACATAGCCAAAACATATACGAAAAAGAAATAAGTTATCACCTTGAGGAGTTATTTAAATTAACATTTTTACCAAATGGGTTGTACAAGGATATAATTAAATAATATAAATTACAATATATATATAATTTTTTTCAGTTTTGTATTTATGATAAACTGATAATCATGATATAGTAGTTTCAAGCATGTATGAATGAAGCAAGACATGAGTAAAGGTATTTTTATCAAAAAAATTCATCATTGGGAAAAAAGATATTATGCAACTTTATTCATTTTTTAGGTGTATATAATGACTATATGACAAGATATATATTGATTTTTTTATATTTAATATTTTACTAGATTTTATAATATTATTGGTCTTATGATTCCAATAATTTAAAAATATTAAGGGTTTTATGTGAAGGTCTTATTGTTAATCATTTTTTAATTTTCCAGAATTTCCATTGAAAAACATTATATAAACCGCTTATGATAAAAACCTATTATTTACATATCCATTTATTAGTTTTGTTGAATATATTTTTTCTTCTCTTTTAACACATTACATGTACTCAATATAGTTAATGAAAATTTTAAAGGAACACCTATATTATTTTTTTTCTTCTATCGAAAATCATTTTCATATATATCAGTGTTTTATAAAAACAATTAATGAATTGTTTTAAATATTTTAATGTATTTTTATATATAAATATTAAAAATAAAATATTTTAAAAAAAATTAATAGGATTCCTCTTATATTTTTCAGAAATATATAATTTAAGACATTTTATAAAATATTGAATGGAATTCCCTTGTTTAACATATACAATAAGAATGGAATTTCCTACCATCATGACTGATTTTTGTTCTCAAAAATCATTTAAAATACTCAAAGGTTACATTCAAGAAAAATTATGTAATATTAGAGATGTTTTTATTTTAAATAATTTATATCAATGTGATAAAATATGTTTCCTCAGTAAATAGTTGAGTGACTCATTTAACAGAGTTTTCAAGTATAATAACATCGTATAATGTTAAATATGTTTTTTTGGGGATATGTTCCAATGATAACATCTATATTTATTTATTAAATTTTATACGAGTTTTAATTTTATATTTAATCCATTTATTTTCCTAGGGTTATTCTTTTTATTTGATTAAATGTTTATGGAACATGTTTTAATTACATGAGTTATGATGTGATGACATGATGTTGGTTTTATTTTATTCTATAACACATATATATAATTTTTTATGTGATAGGTGTGCCTAAAATTATATTTCCCCCAAATTTATTGGGTGATGTATTATAAATCATTATATATTTAAAAGGAATAAAATTATTTTATTGATCTATTTTTGGAAAGAATTCCATATTCTTGATCAGATATGGGTAACATGTTACTATGATTGATCAACTATCGAAAATAATTGTCGATTACTAATCTGTTAAGATTTTAATTTTTCAATAGTTATCATTGAAATATAAATTGGAATCTATACATATGATGGTTCCAAAATTTTATGAGATGATCATATAGTTCATGATTAATTTATATTTATTTTATCACTCTTATGATATATATATTTTTTAAATGATTTATTTTTATATAATAACTCATGTTTATTATCTTTGAGAAATTTTGTATGTAAATAACAAGTTATGGTCAGGTTATCATACCATTATGTTAATCATATTCTTCCATATTATGATCAACCTAAAACTACCATTATTACCCATACTATGAATCTAAGATGATATTTTTTTATCTTTATTTCTTCCAATTTAGGAATGATGTAATTTTGTATGATAAATTTAAGAAGTATCCTATTCATTAATAACATAGTGAAAAATTATATATTGTACATATGAATAATTTTAATTGTAATCATTATTTAAGATATAAATGACATGTAAGAGTATACCATGGATCAGTATGTTCTGTAATGAACAGTAATCAATGAATAAGTACTATTTATGTATGAAAATAATTGGTCAATATAGTTAGTATAAAAGAAATTTTAATATTATTATGTAAATTAGGATTGAAAATATTTATAGAAAAATATTAAGATACACTGATGTATAACAGAATGTCAAATTTTACAGAAATGAATGTTTTTCGGTTTTTTCTAGAAATTAATCCATATATAGTTGGTACGAATGGATGTGGATTTGGTAAATATGCATATATATATGTAATCAACTTTAAAATAGATCGCCGTGTATATATTTTCCATCATTTTTGAAGAAGATGAATATTTCCTTCATATTCTCCTATAATGAAAATCCTAGGGGGTATGCATGGGATAATTAAATTTTTCATTATAAACCCTTATTTCAAATGATAATTGATATATCTCATGAATGTTCAGGTGAAACATATGTTTTATTAGATTAAATTGAAGGAGTTGTGATTTAAAATACTTATAAATGATATTTCAGAATATCTTGAAATAATTATTTTTTAAAAAATACATTTTTACTTTCATTCAATGGTTGAAACAAATATTAAATTTTTAAATAATTAATGTGATATAAAATTAAATGATTTTCCGTATGAGTAACCAATTGGATCAAGTGAGGGAATGTGAAACCCTGCGATCATGAATAATAATCTCTCATGATATATTATTAAAAAATTTATCATGGCTGAGTTATTTTACCCATTTAAGAAGATAAAAATCGAGTTTCTTGATGTCTAGGGAGGGAAGAAGATTTATTTTTAAACATTTAATGAAATTAGGAAGAACCACTCAATGAAGATTCTAAAAAGATAGAGAATATGCTTTCAAATTTGTAATTAATTACATCGAGAATGTATGTTTCATAGATTAAAATTATTTGATAGATGGATGGGTATTAATTTCTACCTAGTGTACCATTTATGGTTCATTGAATTATATATGGAGAATATATGAATTATTTGGGCTAATGACCAAATATATGTGACATATCATAGGCAATAAAATCACCACTCACATTCCTTTAATTGAAGTGATATGATTTGGATTCAAGAGTTATATTATAGAAAATTTTTATCATTGATTTTAAATTTAAAAGAATATTAAATAATATAAGGATTTTTTGTTAGAATTTCTTCATTCATATTTTTCAATAATATGTTGAATGGTACCAATAAATTATAAAGGTAATTTATTTTTAATGTGATGTTTTATATAAAACAAATCAATGGATAAAAGGAAAGATTTAATATAGTCACTATGTTGAGAAAATATTGATTAGTTTAAATAAATTAATTAATGATATAAAAAACATAAATGTGATAGTATTCGGGTCTGTGATGTTTATTATTGATTTGGTGACGATATCATTTTTTGGAAGTTTATTTCATTAATGGGTTTATTAAACATATAGTATTGTCTGTGAATTTATATATTGAATAGGGGTAAAAGTTAATTTCTATGAAGAATTTATATTTTCAATGATGTTTTATAGATATTAAAATTGTCTTTAGAAATCATTTCCATGTTTCAAGAGAATATATGATAATGGTATCCACACACATGGTATGTGACATTATGAAAAGAATTGTTTGGATTGGGGACTAGTGATAATATTGATAATGGAGAAAACACACACACACACATATATATATATATGACCAAATCAGTTATATTTTTTAATGTTTAGCATTACAATATATATTTTGGTGGAGTAAAAGGTTAACTTCTTTTTTACTGGTTAAACAAAAATTTTGGGTGTTATTGGTCAGGTTTTAGATATTAATGTATCATATTTTAAAAAAATTATTTCTTATGATAATATTTTATTATGATGAAAAAATAAATAATAGACATATAATAATTTTAGGGATATAATTAACCATTAAATGTGATTATTCTATGTATCAAGCAAGAATAATTAGTCTAGATTATTAATTTCATATTGTATGATATGATGTCGAAATTGATCAAAGAACAACCAAATGATGAAATTGTACTAATGATATGGAATGAAATCATGTATTAATATTATCATATACTCTCAAAATTTAAAGTAAATGGATCCCAAATCATTATTAAACCATCATTAAAATAAAAAAAATTAATTATACAAAAAAAATTTATTAATATATATTGTTTTCAACCATAAAATATTAATGGTTTTTTGGTTCTTAAAATTATCCTGACCATGTTTTATATAACATTCTATTTTCCCTAAATTAATTTTCCTAAACACATCCATATATTTCACTTCCCACTAATTGTATCCTATTTGGAAACAAATTATTTTGTTGTCCTATATCACCTTCTTACTTCAATTCAATATTTTTAAGTGGATTTTTAATGACAATTATTATGATATAGGGTTTCAAACTTGAAATATCAAAATTTATAACCCTTCATTACTGAGAATAAGTTCAGATGATGAGGATTACCTTTATTAGAGAGGGGAATTTAACACTTCATGGTTTTAGAATATATTACTTTGTTAATTTAATTTAATTTATTAGATATCTTTCATTACACACAATTCTATGTTTTAACAGATCACAATATACAATTAAAATATTATTATTTATACATAGTGGTTCAAATCTAGCCATTATATTGGGTATTAGAAATATAAATAACAAAATTATGAAATATAAAATGTTACCACCCAATAAAAAAAGTACATTAATACTTATAAAACAAGTTCTCATTTTATTGTGAATGCATTTTTTTCTTTAAAAATACATTTTCATCAAAAAATATTTTTTTTAATTTTTATGGGTCAAAAATCATCTATTTTATATATTTTTAATTATTTTAATTTTTAAAAACAATATTTGATTAAATAAACATCTTAATTTTTACTTATGGTTAAATATTTAGATTTTTTAAGAAAAAAATATAATTTTTAGTGAAAAGTTATAGTAATAATTTTTTAAAAACTATCATTTATTTTAATTTTGAAATTACCATAAGAATTCCAATTTGGAACCTTATAAATACATGTATAATTTAGTTATAAATCATATTAATAATTTCATATGAATAAATATAATATGATACATAGTATATAAATATTTTTTATATATAAAAATAATTTGTTTTGGAAAAAATATTCCATATTTTTAATGAGCATAATTAATATTTTCTATCATGGACAAGTTATTATTTGGTCATACTAAATATTAAAAGGAGTAAAAAAATCATCTCAGTAACATAATAAATTTCGAAAACTATGGATACAAAATATGGTAATGGAATTACTTTTAATTTAAATTATAATTTGCTAAATGTAATTTTAAACTTATCACATTATATTTTAACTTTAATAGGATAAATGTCCATGTAAGAAAACATATTTATTATTTATAAAAATAAAAGTATTAATTCCAACCTCTAACAATAAAAAATATATTATATGATCACATAGGGGAGAATGGAAGTTTTAAAAATTAATAATATTTATAATAAAATAATGAAATTAATTTCAATTTTTTTGTTATATATTTTTTAATTATATAATTACATTAAAAACTTACGAAATGTTGTGAAATTTTTTATTAAATTATTATAATAAGGAAAATGGATTTAAAAAATAATAACTGTTATATAATTTAACTAACTTACTGTGTTCAAAAAAATTAGATACATGACTTATAAGGTGTGTTTTATGATAGTATATTCAAATTGTTTCTCTGTCTTGGTGACATTAAATTTTAATTAATTGAATTTTGTAAGAAATTACATTATTGATAATTTATTGATATAATATTTTATTACATTATATAGAAGAAATATATATTGAAATATGAAAATATGGATAATATATGGTGTAAAATGACCTCTCTTGACCATTTATTATACAAATTTCCCCAAAAATTTCAAATTATAACACTTTTAGAGTGTACAATATGTTACATCATATAATGTTAAATTATGTTTATTTTGGGATTAAACATGTCACGACCCACCTCCCCGGGCCATGAACTTTGTCATCTGATATTTTTTAATTTTATAATTACCTTAAATACTTATGAAATGAAGTGAAAACTTTTATTAAATTATTAGAATAAGAAAAAGGGCTTTTAAAAATAATAAATGTAATATAATTTAACTGACTTACAGTATTCTAAAAAATATAGATACAGGACTTATAAGTTGTTTTTTAAGATAGTATATTCAAATTGTTTCTCTGTCTTCGTGGATTTAAATTTTAATTAATTGAATTTTCTAAAAAATTACATTATTGATAATTTATTAATATAATATATTAAAAAATTATATAGAAAAAATATATATTGAAATATGAAAATATGGATAATTTGTGGTGTAAAATGACATCTATTGACCATTTATTATACAAATTTCACAAAAAATGTCAAATTATAACACTTTTAGAGTGTAAAATATGGTACATAATATAATGATAAACTATGTTTATTGTGGGATTAAACATGTCACGACTCGCCTCTCCGGGCCATGAACCATGTCATCTGATATTTTTTTAATTATATAATTAATATAAATACTTGCGAAATACTGTAATTTGTTTTATTAAATTATTAGAATAATGAAAAGGGATTTTAAAAATATTAAATTTAATTTAATTTTACCGACTTAAAGTGTTTAAAAAAATTAGATACATGACTTATAAGGTTTGTTTTAAGATAGTATATTCAAATTGTTTCTCTATCTTTGTGGCTTAAGATTTTAATCAATTGAATTTTGTAAAATGACCTCTCTTCACCATTTATTATACAAATTTCCCCAAAAATGTCAAATTATAACATGTTTAAAGTGTCAAATATGTTATATCATATAATGTTAAAATAAGTTTATTGTGGAATTAAACATGTCACGACCCACCTCCTCGGTCCATAAACCTTGTTATCTAACCACATGGGTCTCCTGTAATACCTTGGTTACCTTCCCAGCACACTATAGGCTATTACTCACTGGGGTATCTTATCAGACTAATGATTGTCCACATAGGCCAACACATGTTCATTCAGTGTGTTTTTCCCTCACTCACACACACCCTGGGAAACTTCCCAGAAGGTCACCCATCCTGAAAACTACTCTAGGCCATGCATGGTCAACTATGGAGTTATAATCTGGTAGGCTCCTGAAAAGAAAGGTGCACCTTGTTGATATGGTTAGTAACATTTATCCTTTTCTGACTCACTTTTCTAGGGGTGTAACATTATCCGCCCCTTTAAATCACAACTCCCTCGTTGTGGACCCCAAGCCTCAAACACAGGTAGTGCATATGCACTTCTTGTTTGGTATAGGCACTGATACCATTTGTCAAAACCCGCCTCCTCAGGCCATGAACCTTACCATCTAACCCCATGGGTCTCCTGCAATACCTTGGTTTCCTTCCCAGCACACCATATGCTATAACTCACAACGGTCGCTTATCATACTAATGATTGTCCCCACAGGCGAACACATGTTCTTTCAGTGTGTTTTGTCCCCACTCACACACACCCTGGGAAACATCCGAGAAGGTCACATATCCTGATTACTACTCCAAGACAATCATGTTTAACTATGGAGTTCTAATCAGTTAGGCTCCTGAAAAGAAAGATTCACCATGTTGACATGGGTAGTAAAATTTATCATTTTATGTATAACTTTTCTAGGGGTGTTACAAAACATAAATGATAAGTTTTAAAATGGAGTAAAAACATTTCTATCATGTATTGTATTTACATATATCATCCTTATCTTCCTAAATGATACATTAACCGTTCACTTTGGAGTAATTTTTCATTGAATGTGATATAAAATTATTATAATAAAATGAAAAAGTTCATGTATTCCTCCCACTTTAATTTTAAAAGAGAAAATCATCCATTAACATAGTCAAAAATATTATTGCATTTATCTCAAAAAACATTTCCAAATTCTCTCCCCAAAATAAATATCCCCATTTCAAAGTTTATGGTCATCCCTAAAGATCATCCCAATAGTTCTTAATAAAATATGTAAATGATGTATTTATAAGTGAGGGAAATTTTTTTATTGAAGTTCAATCAATTTTACATTTTCTCATAATGTTCATATTTTTGTATTAAAAATATCAAATATAAAAAAAATAAAAAAAATTACAGAACTGTCATTTTTTATAATATGTGTCCATATATACTTATATCAAATGGAAAATTGAACTATAATGTCCCATACAAGTATTCCACTTAACGGGTTCCCCAAGATCGGTGGGCAATATGGACTCAAGTACATCTCCCCAAATTCTAGATGTTGTCGAATTGTAGTGAGGGCCTAGGTAGTGTCCTTGAGGAGACTCTTCCATCATTAACAATGTTTAGCACAATGGATGAATGTAAACAATGGGATACATATAAGAATCAATATAAGTAAATAGTTTTCACAATGAAAAATAGAAAAAAAATATAAACAATAAAAAATGGAATAACATTGAACAATTAATGATATTTCATGTCACACGAAACCTAGAAAACATAGATATAAGACAGAAATCATATCAACTTGCATAAAAATATAAGGAAATAAAAATACTATCCCTAGTATCTCAAACATTAGATCATCCATATTATATCAAGCTCCATACTAAAAAAAAATTATGTGTTTGAATATTTAGTATTTCCTAGGTAAACACCCACAACTATGTAATCTCAATTGCGTAAAAAACATCTCCTAGAGAGGGTGTGAGATAAATCTCAGTGGCCACCACTAATGGCGTTTAAGACATATATAGCATGTTAATAAAGTATATAAATGTTAATGAATACATATATTAACTAAAGTAGTAGAATGAAACAAAATACCCATGTACCATCTTCATCCATTGGCTAGTTTCTGATCATGTCAACAATTCATTATTTGATTATCACTAGTTTTTAAGTAAGTCACATGTTATAATTTACATGGGTTCTGTGTTGTAATAATGAAACATGTAATGATAGGTAACATGATATTGTTTCGTGACATTCAGAAAGAAATTGTAGACCACCATGGTTTCTATGTCAGTTTTAAATGGGTCTAGATATTAGTAAGAGTGTAATCTAATAAGCATAGTCCATGTAATTCGGCAATAGCAATCTTGGAGAAACCATGGTGATCAACAAAGGTAAAACATGGATAAGCAGTACCAGGTCTTTATGAGCTTTATCCATTGAACCTACATGTCAATATAGGATCCAAGGAGTGTATCCAAGGAGTCCTATAATGATATTGAAAAGATTCTCCAGTTCAATGCCAAGAATCCAACGAATAGACAAGTATCAGGATCCAGGTGGGTCTCTACCTGAGAAAGTTGTACCCTTGAAACAAAATGGGATTCTAAAATGGTCATTTCATTCTCTAATCAGAATCCAAGGTCAACATCAGTGAATACATGCTTCATTATGTATAATGACACACAAATCTATATTTGGTTCATCCTTTTCTTTTCATTAGTATTATAATGTCAAGTAGTATGCAACCTTTTAATCAACTAATTTGGTTCAAGACTTGGACTTACATAGTGTGAAAAGGATATATAGCATGAAACCATTCATTTAATTAATTAAAATCATATTACACATTCATGGTTCATTCTAAAACCTTCCATTAATGTAGTGAGGGGTTCTACAGATATGAAACCTACAATTCATTTACAATTAAGGCCAAGTCATATACTTATTATAAATTTTAATTCACATTACACATTTTATTATCAAATTGATGCACTTAACATAGGTAGGTATGGTGGTGAGCATACATAGTTATTTTCCAAATAAAAATAAGCATATAAAAAATTCTATTTAATATAGAAAATATTACCCTTATAATGGTCATGTTAAGGAACACTTGAATGGTGGCGCAAATGGGAAAAATAGTAAACATCAACGATTATATAACCATCAACAAGGAATGGATGGAGTAATATGTGTATCCACTGAAAAATAATCACATATTTGGAAAGTGCACAACCATATGGTTCTAGTGATTCTAAAAAGTAATATCAATTCCTTAAACAAAACCCAATGAAATCAGTGTTTCCCACATGACAATTCAAAATTCAAAGAATTAAATGGATGAGTTATAAACAACACACCTTTGACTTGTACAACTATCCTCTTATGGTATTTTCCCTTTATTGGGGTCATATCAGAGTAGATCTAAGAAAATGAAAATAATGATCATACCCAGATATCTATGTAGAGAATAAGAGAGTAAAGGAATGTCTTAAACAGACTCAAGTACTTGTTGTTTTGAATCAATCCTAATGAACAGAAGCTCGATTGGATACCGATAATGGAGAACTCTTGATCCCAATATTTTTCCTTAAAATATTAAAAATTTATTTCAAGATGGGTTAATGACACTAGTTTTCATATTTGTATGAATAAAGATGTTTAATAGACTATTTTGGGAAAAACTGGAATATTTCCCACAAAATTAACATGTGTGTGACTTTTCAGGATAGTTTGGAAACATGTGAAAAAAAACAATTCCTGGTAAACTGGGAAGAAGGGGAAATTTAATGGTTAGTCCACAAGAATTAGTTATATTCATGCATGGTGGCTCTATTTGGAAAAAACAATCCGCACTATTAGGAAAACTGTTCACCATCCATGTTACATAAATTTTTTTTCCCAAAACAGGTTTCCAGGCTTTGAGAATGCCCCAAAAACCTATGAGAGTATTACTAACTAATTAGTCATCCATATTAGGTTCAAAGTAAATCATTAGACTGAAATTTAAGGGATCTATACTTGAGTGAAAATAAGGGTTCTTACAATCTCCCCCTAAAGAAATCATCCCTAAGTTCAACTTTTAGGGGTGTAGAAACTCTATATGAGAACAACAAAGACCATGGTACATATGTTAGCATCACTCTCCCATGTCTCATCATGTACTCGGTCGTGCATCAATAACAATAATACTAGAGGGATAAACCTAATTTAGATAGATTTTTTGCTCCAGTCAATGATTCATATTGGATACTCCTCAACGGTGGCATAAAAATCTAACTCATCCTCCTCAGGATCAATGGAATGAGAAGGATCAGCATGATACCAGTAGAGATGTGAAAAATGGAAGACATCTTGCATGGAACAGTACCTCTTAGGTAATAGAAATCAATATGCTATCAGCCTGACTCTCTCTAGAATCTCAAAAGACCCTACATAAAGAGGGGATAACTTCCCATGATTTCAAAAGCATATATGAATGATCCTGGGAGACACCTTAAGGAAAACATGATCTCCAACCTCGAATTATAGAGGCCATTGATGTTGATCGACATAATATCTTTTTCTATACTATCGGTAGTCATACACTTTATGATCAGCTAAACCGTTATTGAAGTCTCCTAAACGGGAGGATGACCTAGTTGGGATTTCTCACCTACCTCTTTCCATAACATGGTGTAAAAAACAACCTACTATATATGGTAACAAAAGGATCCATTTGAATTATTACCTAGAATATGTTATTTTAGGTGAACTCAACAAGAGGGATATGATTCTCACAAAAAACACCAATGTCAGGGAATAATTCTTGGAGCATGTCCTGTATGACATGTATTGTCTATTTAGAATTTCCTTCAGTCTGATGGTGAACAAATGATCATAGAAGATCCTGTGTTCCCATAGCCTTTTGCATTCTCTTCTTGAGCAGAGATGTTAAAGGATCATGCCTATCTGAAATGATAGTACAACGGACACTATGGAGATATATGATCTCATAGACATACAATCTTCTTTGATCATAAATTAAGAATATTTCATAAAAATAAATGAAGTGTGATGATTTTTTAGTTGATGAACGACTACACCTATAGAATCACCACCCCTCGGAGACCTTGAAAAGGAAACTATGAAATCTGTGGTAAATTATTCCCATTTCCATTCTCGTACTGGAAGATGTTGTAGCAATCATGAAGGTATTCAATTCCCTGACTTCACAAGATAACAGTTGGAACACCTAATGATAAATCCTTCTATCTCACATTTCATCACAGGCCAACAATACTAGCATCTCCTATCTCTATACTTCATAGAGATTCTTATATTAACATCCCACTGAAAAGCCTGAGACACATTCATAAACACCTCTTTCATATTTTTAGGATCATAGATAAGTCCATGAAGATATATGATGTCATCACAACCCACAATTAAATATAGTGGGAGTAATCACCTATTATACTCTCATGGAGAACCATGCCTTACGGATCTGAAATCAGCACACTCTTCACCTTCTCATAGAGGGAATTGGTAACTTTCATGGATTTGAGGTAAGACTGCATGTTAATGTCATGAAACTCTAGATTTATCTCAAAAAAGAGAATCATTATGATCTGTTCATCAATTTCTTCACACATGACACATGCTTGAGTTTTCCAACTCAGAACATTTGCAACACCATTTCAATTCCAATGCATATAGGAAATCTAAAAATAAATAGATTGTAGATATTCGACTCATCATCATTGTTTTTGGTTTATTTCAAACATTTAACATATATATTTGAGGCTCTTCTGGTCTAAGTACACCATAATGATCTCACCCAAAGTATAGTGCAACGCCCTGACACTATTATCCCAATGTGGGTGCATTATTACATAACATTGAAATGATCACACGAGATCAAGTCTTGAATGACCTATCTATTTACCAGTCTTATAAAATATACTACATATATGCATGTGACATTACAGATTCTAAAAAACATAACATAAAAAATCATTTGATAGTTCCATTATTTCCATATCATTAATCTTAATATCAATCCTCATAAACATTTTGGAATGATGGGAGAATGAAACATAAGGGGTGATCTAAGATTCTTTGTCAGTGTAAACAATATAGTGGAAGATATCATCAATAATCATAAACAATTAGGTCATGGTTTAAAATTGACACAGAAACCATTTAAAGATAAAATTCAGCATAATATGGCCATGATAAATGAAATAACTCCATCTACTTATTTACATTGATATTCAACTTTTCAAATAATCACATGTAACATTAATAACTAATCTCATAATGATTGAATGCATAATGTTGGAAATCTTAACCAAAAAGTCAAGGGCTCATTCCAAAACCCTAAATATAAATTTTTTCAATGGCATGTTCCAAAAAACTATTTTTTCTAATTAAACATACCGATGCATCGATGGGAAACAGCGGTCCCCACCCATCGCTTACTATTTCTAATGCATTCCTCGTATGAAAATATTTAAACCAAACATAAACAGTCATATCAAAACTTGTA
Source organism: Viscum album (assembly GCA_963277665.1). NCBI lineage: Eukaryota > Viridiplantae > Streptophyta > Magnoliopsida > Santalales > Viscaceae > Viscum > Viscum album. The sequence goes on from OY728141.1 coordinate 524,140,225, forward strand.
TATGAAATGTCAATACATTAACCATAAACCATGAATGGTATTGAAATAGCACATCCACAATCAAAAATATTATAACTCATTCAATAAAATATTGATGATTGTATTATAATAAATCAACCTCAAACAAGAATAATATCCAATAATGGATGTTGAAATAGTTGAAAATGATCCATAAAACACTTTGAGAAAAATATCGATTTTTTGTGAAATAGTTTAAAAGTCACACATTTATAAATGATATCATTTAAAATATCATTTTTATTCAATGATTCACATAAAAATTTGAACCTTTCAAAAGGAATTAACATTTTAAAACAAACGTGTCCATCTAAATAAATCCTTAAAATCATTGTGAAAACATAGAAATTAATTAACAAGATACAGAAAAATAAATCATTAATATATTTAAAATTATTGTCTACTTAATGTGTACCTTTTATTAAACATAAAATATTCCTTTTTAAAACAATTTTATTAATCTTTTACATCGATGATAAATATGTCCCATAAAATACATAGACATAAACAATCATGGATAAAAATGAAATTGAGAAATTATCCCTTACCATGAACATTCCTTTAGTCGAGGGTTTGTTTAAACTCTGATATAATGACCATAGTTTGTTATTACATTTTAACACAACCATTTTTATATTTAGTAAATGATACCTAATTCATTTATTAAACTATACAACCCATATAATAATAATTTTCATATTAAAGAAACATTTCGCGTAATAATCATTAACTTTTTTGTAAGTGTTTTAACTTGTTATTCTTGATCGTATCACATTGATCCCGATTAAAATAATTCAATAATGTAAAACGTGATTTATATATCATATATATTTTGAATATAATTATTTATAACAGATTGAAATATGAAATGGAATAAACCGTTTATTGAGAGGATAAGTTGTATGTGCTCCAAAACACTGTTTCTGTTTTCATATCGTGTTGAATAGAAGTAACTGAATGAGATATATGTAAATATATATATATATATATATATTTACAATAGAATTATTATGTCATATATTATAGAATTACTAATAATATATATTTTTATAATTATCGTTGAATGGTAAACGTGGAAATGAATCTCATTGCGCCTTGGAAACGGTATGTCGTGCGTATGCACGAGCAACAATATCATTTCCCTGATGATAAAATGGTATGTAATTCCATGGTATATTAATTATAAATAAACATTAAAATTTTATTTTTATTATTTAAATAAACTATAATCATAATTATTAACATTCTAATAATGATGTGTTGAATAAGAAACTACACCCCAATGTGGAAACGGTAAGCCATACGTACGCATGTAAGGTGACTATGTCATTCATAGGATGGAATGAATAATGAATATAGATGTAACATATTTTCAATAACATCTATTTATGTAGAATGTACTGGAGTTATTATTTTATTATGTAAAAAACAAAGATTGAAGAAGTGAAAGAAGATAAGGACATTGAAATAGATGATAAAATAATTACCTCTTCTTTAGATTCATCCAATTGATTTGAACAAAAGGGCTAATTGGGATAGAATTATGATAAACATAAAGACTATACGATTAAGTGAAGATTTTTGGGAGGATATTTGATAAGTTTTTGTCCAAGACAAATGTATTTGGAGGTGTGAATTTGAGAGAGGGGGATGTAGCATTTTGTAGGAAAGGTTAAGGGCACTTTTGGAATAGCTTGAAATATTAATTTATTAGAAAATAATTTTTGGTTACTAATTGATCCAAATGGATATATTTTTAGGATATTGTGTGTATGGTTCTATATACTATCAACCAATAGGTTTTCGACAATTTTAGGTTTCATATTAATCTTTTCTTTTATATTTAACACTTAGTTAAATAGTTTAACTCTTAACATGTGTTTTTGTATACTTACAAAATATGGTTAATAAAAATAATATAAAATGCCATGTGAACATAAAGTGGTCCATTAATGACATATATGACATTATTTATGTCATTGGGATGAATATTAGATTTTAGGAATCTGATATCACTTAATAGAATAGTATTTGTTTTAAAAACTCATTTATGTGCACTAAGACTCTATTTTGTATTTGGTTTTTGTAAAAGTCATAACAACTTGATTACTTAGAATACAATAAATTTAATAAACCCTATCATGTAATATTCAACTAAAAATTCTTTGATGGAATCAAAAGTTTCAATTTACATTTATTTTAATATTTAAAATATCATTTATTTTAATAATTCATTAATAAGGTAATTATTGCATCATCAATGTGTCATAAATAAATTTAATTATATAATGTATAAAATTTATAAATATACTACTATGATGTAGGAAATAGTTTTATCATTTTAATTATTATTTATAGTCTAATTTATCTTATGTATAACTCTATATTAAAAATGTTTTAGTTATTAAACATTGAATTTAACACTTTTAACTCTTCATTAAATAAAATATAGAAAATGTCCCAATCCAACCCCAATTGATCAAAAAGGATCTTATTGCATTCCTAAGGTTGATATTGGTCAAAAACAAATTATCCAATAGAATTGGAACATTTGTTGGGATAATTATAATATCATTTTTCCCATTATGTGCCCTTTTTTACTCTTAACCATGGTAAATAATATTTAAATGATACTATTCAAAAAACTTCATCATCCTATTGAACCATATTTTACTTACTAATTTCAACAGTATCTATCAGGTTTTTGAAATTCAATTCACATAAGTGTAAAAATTACATTTTATGCAAATTTGAAAGTGTGCCTAGAAGGTGGGTAAAAGAAATTAAAAGGTTCAATAAAATTAAATATATCTAATATTATTATAAATTTACTAAATGAAATAAATTTAACTAATATTTTAATTACATATCTATATTTACTTTATGAAAAATTTTAATTAAAAATAATTATTAAATGAAAATGTAGGTTTTTATGTAGTATGAAGTATTTTTTCATTATTCATCAAAAATTGAATGTTTTCATAAAAATATAATGAATTCACCCTAAGTTAAATTTCATATTCCAAATTTAAAAATGATGCCTATTTTACAATATTCAATTTTTACAAGGGTCTAAAATTAAATTTAATATTATTCACAAAAAGAAATAAATGAAGTTCATTAAAAAAATAGTTTTTCTAAATATATAACTATTTTAACAAAATATATATATTTCATTATAAATTTGTTTTATTTATATGAAAAAATTATAATTATAATTCTAAATTTATTTTTTACTATTCACATTAAAAAAAATTATTAATGAATATATATGTCGTTTAAATAATTATAATATTATTGTTTTTTGCAGAAACACAATCTTGCGTATAACGTAAGCCATGTCAGTGTTATGTGAATTATAAGATATTAAACTAAATTAAAGATATAACTTACTATGAAATAATGGGGTGTTACATTATCCCCTCCTTCAATAAATTGAATCCTCTCAATTATAAATTGTTCTTAGATAATAATGGTTTCAAATAGAATATAACATTGTTGAAAACCCATATCATAAATTGGGATAATAAAATTTAGTTGATAAAAGAGAGAATGGAAAATGAAGAAGTAACCAAAAAATTGTGATTTCTAATAGGAGATCATTGTAGGAAATTAGAAACATATAAATGGAGGAAAATAGTAACATTTTAAGGAGTGATTGAGGTCATCAATCAGAAAAAAGTGAATAATAAATAGAAAATTTAGGGCCTCAAAGCCATAAATATATGATGATTTTAAATATCATCGGTTCAACAAAACATAATGTATTAAAATAATACATTTATATATTTTAGATCCTTTCCCTAATGTATAATAATTAATTTCGTCATAGAATAAGAAAAAAATAATTGATAATTATATTTCCATCCTTTATCTAATTTATATCACAATCACATCCTTCCCACCAAAAGATAATAGAACTAAAAAATATTCTATTTATCCTAATGGTATAGGGTTTAAAGAAAAGAATTTATAATTAATCTGTCAGATCTTTCAAATAAACTACATTATACATATTCAGACATCACATGGGCCATTAGTATGTGATGCACCCTTTTCGTACTTCGGTTGTGGATTCAAGTCTCACAACCTTTCCAGAAATTTTCACTCGACAATCGTGTATTCGTTTTTATAAAAACCCAAAAAATATTATTAATAAATGTTTTATCCTTAAAAAATTATTTGATTTCCAACTTATTCTATTCCAACCTTTAGACTTAACTAAAATACTTCTGTCCAAACTCACAGTCCCAAATTTTTTAATAATGTAAAAATAACATAATGAAGATATCTTTTACCACATAAGTGCATGTGAATACCTTCATCATGTATTCTATTAAAACATAGTAACAATCTTAATTACCCTAAAAATTTATTTTAATAGGTATATACTTCTTTATTTATTCTGTAAAACATACAATAGTGGATATACTCCATAAATTAACAATTAGTGTAATCTAAAATAATGATGGAATAAAAATAATAAATAATATACAAGGTAATAAATAATATCCAATATACGTTATCCAACTCAAATAAATATCACTCAAAAATCATTACCTCAGCCTCAATAATATTTTACGGGTTATCTTTCTCTCAACTATATATTTTTCAAAAATGTTAACAGTATACTGTTTCACTTTACTTAGAACCATACAATCTAAAATACTAAGTGAAATAGTATTGTAGTACAATCCCTATTTATTTCAATAATTCATATAACCAGTACATCATTGATACAACATTCAAATAATGTAATTATTCAATCATAAAACACAAATACATTAATTATTCCACATTCACCGTAGTAACAGCATATGTTATTCCATGATCTCTTTGATTCTTATTAGCTATATTTTATGGATGATTAGGACATTTATTAGAATATTTACACATTTCTCTATGATTTAAATACTGAATATTAGTCTTCTATTTGTTCCCTTTACATTCATTTCCCTGATAACCCTTTTCACCACACTTATATCAAACACTCAATCCTTTCACGAACATCTCTATGTGATTCATTCTACTTTTCTCCAATTTTGGAAAATCTTTCTTTCCCTTAGTCCCTTTATCCATCTTCTTCTCTCCCATCCTCTTCTACTATAGCTTCCCTTCAAAACCATAGGACTCAAGGAATTATTTACTTATCTTATTAACACATGATACTATTTACTCATATGATGAAAATACATGGGAGGCTATTTCCCTATGAAATGTTTTCTTAAGACCATGAAATTTATGACCATTATTAAACATTAGATCACGAGTGTTTCTAGAGTTCACATTCCTTCTTCTAGGCATAATTTCTAAATAAAAACATAAATTAGGTTGGATAATTTCATTATTTATAATTAAAAAACTAGAAAATTTCTCATCATTAATTGATTATTTTCACACATCTAGTATCATAATAATAAAAATGTCTTATTTTATAACATTTTTAGTCATAAATCCATTATAATGGTTCATAAAGAAAATGTGAATTATCCTAATAATATCCCCTGTGAGTGTCTAATAATGTGCATAGTAAGGCTTATTTTCTTGTACTAGGATACATCGGGTCATGCCCAAAACTCCTTGTCATAGTTTTCACTCCTATGTTCATCTAGTCCAGAACCATGTCCACATGTAGTATCCTTATAGAGATGCATTGCATGGAAAACACCCATATTATCTACATTACCAAAAATTATGGATGTTATTATATACTAATCCTCAATTTCTATCTTAGGGTAATGTTTCATAATACAAGGATATCTAATTATAGTTTCCAAAGTTATTTAAAAACTTACTCAGATACCAAATGTAACACCCTGACCTGAGTTACGTAGATTTGGTTCATTATTACATAACATTGGAATTATCACAAGAGATAAAGTCCCAGAAAACCAATATATTTACTAAACATGGAAAATAAATTACATAAATAAAGTTACACTACAATTTCTAAAATAAAAACACAACATAGGTGACACTTTACGAACGCCATCATTCTTTTAGCTTAACCCTGCATATCAATCAAAATAATCTTTTTACAATCCTGGGAAAATAAAAAATAATAAATGGGTGATCTTAGATGCTCCGTTTGTGTAAACAATATAGTGGAAGCTGTCATGAATAATAATAAACAACTATGGCAAAGTATAAAATTTAAACACAACCCCTTTAAACAAAAAATTCAGCATAATATGGAAATGATAAGTCAAACAATACAATTTACTTATGAACATGGATATTCAACTATTTGAGTAATCACATGTTACATTAATATCTAATCTCATATTGATGGAATGTATATTTTCGGACATCGTAATCAAAATTCAAGGCCTCCTTACAAGACCATAAATATAATTTCTTTCATGGCCATGTTGCAAGACACTAATTTGTCTCATTAAACCTACTGATGCATTATGTTTATATAGAGGTACCTTGACATCACTTACTATGTCCAATTCATTCCTCATATGAAAATTTTGAAACCTTAGATAATCATTAAAATGAAAACTAGCATACGAAATGTCAATACTCTAACCATAAACCGTGAATGGTACATAAATAGAACATCCACAGTCAAAAATATCATAACTCATTAAATACAATGTGGAAGACTGTATTATTATAAATCAACCTCAATTGAGAATAATATCCAATAAAGGATGTTGAAATTGTTTAAAATGATCAGTAAAACATTTTGAGAGAAATATCCATTTTTTGTGAAATAATTTAAAAGTCCCACATTTATAAAGGATTCATTTTCAAAGAGATTTTTGAATACAAGTGTCTCATACAAATTTTATCCTTTTTTATAGAATTAACATTTAAAAAAATCACTTCTATATAAATAAATCCTTATAATCATTATGAAAACATTGACATTAATTAAAGAGATTTAGAAAATTAAATCATTAAAAATTTAAATTATGAACTAGTTAAATATTACCTTCCATAATACATAAAAGATTACTTTTGAAATATTGTTTATGAAACATTTACATGGAAGATAAATATGACCTAGAAATTACCTACACATTAACAATCTTGGATAATAATGATATTGGGGAATTAACCCTTACCTTGTACATTCCTTTAGTCAAGGGTACATTTAAACTCTTGTATAATGACCATAGTAATTTATTAAATTTTAGAAGAACGATATTTATATGTATTATGTCATAAATTATTCATTTATTACATTATACTACCCAGTTAATAATAACATCCATGGTAAAGTAACATTTCAGGTAATAAACACTCACTTTTGTTCGTGTTTTAACTTGTTATTCTTGATCGTGTCACATAGATCATGACTTAAATACATTCATAATTTAAAAAATGATTTATATATCATATATATTCAGAATATATTCTACTTATAATAGATCGATATAGGAAAATGAATACACCATTTATGGAGATGATAAGTCGTATGTACGCATAAACGTTGTTTCTGTTTTCACATCGTATTGAATGGAAGTAAGTGAATGAGATAAATGTCGATATTTATATATATATTGTATAATTATTATGTCATATATTACATACATAATAATAATAAAATATATTTTTATAATCATTTTAGAATGGTGAACGTGGAAATGAAACTCATCGCCTCGTTGAGAAGGTAAGTCATACGTACGCACAAGCATCGATATAATTTCCTTAATGATAAAATTTTATGGAGTTGAAGATTATTTTAATTATAAATAATCATTATGATGTTATATTTATTATTTAAATCAATTATACTCATTTGTATACCTATCAAAATAATGATGTGTTGAATAAAAAACTACACAACGTGGAGTAGGTAAGTCCGACGTACACACGTATAGAGACTTTATCATTCATAGGATGGACAGAATAATTAATATGGTTTTAAAATATAAATAATAACACCTCATATTGTATAAGGTAATGTATTTATTATATTAGTATGGAAAAAACAATGAAAAAGAAAGTGGAAGAATAAAAGAACATTGAAAGTGGTGATAAAATAATTACCTTTTCTTCAGATTCTTCCATTTGATTTGAACAAAATGGATCATTTGGATAAATTTATGAAACAATTGAGGCATCTAGGTCTATGAATGAGTAGCTGGTAGGATATTTGAGTTGGGTTTGGCTGAGAAAAATGGCTTTGGATGTGTAAATTTGAGAGAGGGTAAGTACACTTTTATAATAGTGGTGATAGTCATTTTAGGAATTGCATGAAATATTATTTTATTATAAATTAATTTTTGGTTTCTGATGGATAAAAATATATTTATTTCTAGTATATGGTTTGGATGGGTCTAAATCCTCTAAAAAAATAGGTTTTACACAAGTATAGGTAACTATAATAACCATATGTTTTAGATTTAACACTTAGTTAAATAGTTTAACTCTTACCATGTCTTCTTATATTTTTATATTATATGGTTAATAAACATACTATAAAATACCAAGTGAACCTCAAGTGGTTAATTAATTACATATCTGACATTATTTTATTCCTTTTTCGGAATAATAGTTTTTTATGAATATTATAACATTTAATATAATAGTATTTGTTTTAAAACTCATTTATGACCATTTTTACTCTATTTAGTATTTGGATTTTGTGAAATTCATATGAACTTGATTGCTTCAAAAAAATACATTTAATTAACCACTTCATGTCATATTCTACAATAAAATTCGGGGATGGCAACAAATGTTTCAATTTACATTTATAGTAATTTTATAATATCAATTATTCTCATTAATCATTAATAAGGTAATTACTGCATCATATGTGTGTCATAAATAAAATAAATTATTTAAGGCCTAAAAATTATATATAAAATACTATGATATAATATATATTTTAAGATTTCTAATTAATATTTATAGTTGAATTTATCTAATGCATAACCCTATATAAAAAATGGTTTATTTATTAATCATTGAATTTAACACTTTTAACTCTTCATTAAATAAAATATAATAAATATCTAAATATAATTCAAATGGATCAAAAAAGATATTATATTTCTTTATAGATTTATTTTTCTCAAAAAAAACTTATAAAATAGTATTAGTACATGTGTTGGGTTAATTATAATATCATTTTTACCTTTAATTATCCTATTTATTCTTAACCATGGTAAAAAAAATTCGAATGTTATTATTCTCCAAAATTTCAATTCATCATTCCAAATCTCATTTCACTTACTGATGTTAACCATGTCTATCAGATTTTTGAAATTCAATACACCGAAGAGGTGAAATTACAATTTATGCAAATTTTCAAATGTGGCTAGAAGGTGGATGAAAGACATAAAAAAGTTCAATAAAATTTTATATATCCAATAATAATATAAAATGACTAAAATGACTTAAATTAGACTAATATATGTGTTAGATATCTATTTTTACATTTCTATAAATTATATTTAAAAATAATTATTTAAATGAAATATTCGGTTTTTATGTAACATGCAGTATATTTAATTATTCATTAAAAATTGAAAGTTTTAAGTAAAACAACAAAAATTTACCCAAACCTAATTTTAATATTCCAAATTGAAAAATAAAGTCTAATTACCAAAATTATATTTTTATGAGTGTCTAAAATTTATATTATTATTATTCACAAAATACATAAAAGTTGTTTTCTTCTGAAATTAGTTTTCCTAAATATATAACAATTTTATCAAAACATATACATTCCATTATAAATATGATTTATTTATATGAAAAAATTATATATAACATTTAAAATTTATTTTTTACTTTTCATATGACAATAATTAATTAATAAATAAATATATCATTTAAATAATTATAAAACTAACGTCATTTTTCAGAGAATCTCAATCATGTGTATAACGTAAGCAAAGTCGGTGTTATGTAAAATATAATCTATTAAGAAAACTTAAAGAGATAGTGTGCTATGAAATACTGGGGTGTTACAGATAGTGCCTCTAGCAATGTAAGGCTTGGACAACAACTAATAGCTAATGGTCTTGTGTTGGGTAATTTCTCTCATGAGGACTCGACTACTGAGATCCATATGTATTAACTACTGCCAAATGCATCACCGAAGATTTTATAACCCATATCTGGCTCTGGAAGTGTCAGAATATGGGCCAATAAAACCCTCCCTTTCAACACCTAAAAGTATTTCTCATATTATTCATACCATATGAACTTGAAATGCAACTTTTTAAGACTAGAAAGAGGTGATGAAATGTGTGAGATGTCGAGTATGAAATTATTGTAATATTGATCCAACCATAAGAAAAATTGTATTTCAAACTCATTATTGGGTTTCTCTAAGGATAATACACCTCTAACATTTATTAGGTTAATAGATACTCATTATTTTGATATTATATGACCCAATAAGTGTACTTTGTCAATACCGAAGTGGCACGTATCACGATTGGTATAAATCTAATTCACTCTCAGTGTACTCAGAATGATATAAAAAAAATTTAATGGTCTCCACAACTGTGATAATACACATAGATGTCATCCACAAAGACAACAGTGAAAGAATCCAGATAGTGGTGTAACACCCTATTTATCAGTTCCAAGAAAACAGAAGTCATGTTCATAAGACCAAATGGCCTAATAAGGTACTCATATAGACTATAACTTCTATAGAATGTTTCATGAGGTATGTCTGATTGTTTGACATGCACATGATGATAACCTAATCTCAGGTCGATCATGGAGATGATTATTTCTACTTAGAGCTGGTCAAACATATATTTTATTCAAGTAATTGGAGAATGGTTCTTGAAGATAATATTATTTAACCATCTATAAGCCACACATACAAGTGATTCCCCGTATTCATTCTTCACAAAAATCATGGGCAAACCCAAAGAGGATGTGATAGTATGTATAGATCATTTTTCATAAAAATACCCTAACTACCACATGATCATTAGAGTATTGGTTGGTTACATCCTATACCGAGGAATTGACATTAGAGATACTCCTGGAAAAAGATTTATAGTGTACTCCACATCTCCCTAAGGAGGTAATCTAGATAAATCATCAGAAAAAAACCAATTAAATGATCCTCTATTAGGGGTAAATAATTTTTAAATGAACCCTAATTCAAGTGGATGAGATCTTCAATATGGGTAGTCACTCCACCTAGCCCATGATTTTTCGGTCCATCTCTAGTATCCTGGATATTCCACTCACCGTTATATATATATATATATATATATATCCCAATTATGATGTAACAGATACCTGATGATGATTGCAGTCATAAAAAAGGATGATGATGAACCAACTAGTCCATCTTGAATATCACATTGAAGCCCAACATCTTGAGAACAAAGGGGTTCCATAAAAAAGGGTAACTGCCTTTCTCAAGGGGGTTGTCCTAACACTAGGGTATAACCTCTATTCATACCTCAAATGATGTTTCTGGCATCATTACACCATAATAATACTATATCTACAGTCTAACACTTTCCACAATAGATACATTCATAAATTAGTTTGAAGCAAATGTATCAAATAATGCAGATACTATAAAAGATGCTACTAGAAACGTACCTCACATTTGTAGATGGTCCCAATTCATAATCCTAATGTATCTGATGTAGTGCATTCAACTAGTCTGATCCATGACCCTGGGAAATAGATAGACTTCAATGATCATATATTTCTTTTTGTCACTGCTGGCGATCAATGGTGTCACAATCATGGACTTGACCTCTTCCTCTACAAGAACTAACGGTGCTATTCCAATTCCCCTCCCGATGCGGTGTGAAATAAATCCCTTCTAAAGGTGTGTCTAGGGAAGAATATTTTACACATGAAACAATTGTAAAGGTCCTAAAAATGATGAAGATTCCACATATGTCCACAATTCTAATAACTCTAGTGGTTCTCTATCACAATGTTACTTCGGGTTCCCATGTCATCCACACTGATAACACACTATGTAGCTTTCGTAATGGGAACTCTAGTTTTCACTACGTTGTTAAGAAACCTTGAAATAGTGTATCCTTCCACTGGGAGAACTACTAGCCTATTGTGTAACTGATCCTCTATAACTGGAAATATTGTATTCTTTCAGGTTATGTTCAGTGTTAAGAGCATGTTTTACTATTATAGAAAATTATGAAGGAGAAAAAAATTCACCTACATATAGATTAAATATTAGATACCATCCTAAAATTATATAGAACACAACATCTCGTCCCATGCTAGATGTAGTGATAAGCGTTGCACCTCTGTGAAACACACTGAATATTCCACAACAGACATATTTCCCAGTTTGAGATGAATGTACTCTCTAGATCTGTTAGCTCTCAATGTTTTAGTAATGAAGCGATCATAGTAGTTAATATAGAAATCAAACAATAACATGCCCTATTGAGGACCATACAGGGTAATCACATCCCACCAAATCTTGGAACAATCTAGAAGGAAGTATGAGGGAAGATTGACCCTCTGACCAGGAGACGTTTCTATATGGTCAAAGATAGATAGGTTGGATTCTAGACATGTCTCTACATCCTGTAGACCGCCATATTCTAATAATGTAAGTGGATACTACTACTGGAACTCGTGAGTCATATCGGCCATCAAAGATGAATCATGTAGATCACCATGCATGGACTACATCAGATGTGGGAAACTATCCAGAACATGGGAATTAGTGACCAAATCAGGTATCATATGTGGTTCATTGAGAGGACCACCTGGAGGTAATACTTGAAGGTTAGCACCCCCCTACATCTAGAGCATTGTCCTCACTACCTTCCTGGCGTACGATATGTGGATTTCATGGTGGAATTGGTCTGCAATTACAAAGAACACACCGTAGAACAAGCATATAAGGAATGATAACCTCACTAGTAGAAGCTAAACATATGAAAACTCACTACCTATGGAATACTACCCAAACAACTCTTTTATATGGCCAAGTATCGGTAAGTGATATAATATATGTTTTATATAATTTTATGTTTTTTACAAGGTTCACACCTTTACCATTCATAAACATGAAAATATAGGATAAGTATGTACATAAACTTCATTTTAGAGATCATATTTCACTTTATAATGGATATCCATAAATTCCAATACACCTATCACTAGAAATGATAGAAATTTATTTATATAATTATGTCTCAACTCGGTAAAGTTCTCATCCCAACACATTAGGGCCCATACACAACGTTAATTGATACTGGTAGTCACTCAATAATAAAAAATAGTAATAGAAGCATTAACTAACTATCAAAGAATCATTCAACAATCATAGGCATATCAAGTAATAAAAAATATTTAAATGAACTTATATGGATATAAATAAGAATGCAATGATAATTCAAGGTGCCTATAATGATACATGTAAGAATTCTCATTTCCCTCGAATCATAAGGAGAAGGACGAATGAAAATCATAAAACAGACTAATAATCAACAACACCACACAACTTGTGCATCACACTACATTGAAATAATACCAACTTTTATAGAAAGTAGTATAACAAAAAATATACATTAGGTAATGTGGTTTTTACCCCATACATGGGTTTGCAATGGACATGCATGACTTATGATGAAGTCCCAATGATTTCTAATCTTCAATCTATTGTCTTCAAATAGTAAAGAAAGAAAAAAACCAAATATGATACAACTTTGTGACATCATACAGCTAGATTCCACTTAGCTAGTTCCCCAAGCCCAGTGGGCCACACGGCCTTGAGTGCTTCTCCCCGAACCCAAGAGGATGCTGACTAGTAGAGAGGGCCTAGGGTGTTTTCTTTGGATAAAGTTTCTCTAATTACCAAATTGTATCATAATGGATTAATGTAATCAGTGGGATAAATAGATGAAAAAATATAAGTAAAAAAAGCACAAAAAACTAGATATAAATATAAAAATAACAGAAACATATGAAATATAATTCAATAACTAATGATATTTCAATTCATTATAAAACTAGATAATAGGGATAAAAGGCTCAATAATAACATGTTCCACAAAAGTATACAGAAATCATAACACTATCTGAAGCATCCTGAGCTCTTTCTCATCGATTTTCTATCATGATACATACTAAATAGAAATAAATCAAGTGTTCGATGTCATTTTCTTAATTCTATCAATACCTTCAACCATGTAATGTAATCTGGGTACCAAATGGAACCTAGATAGGATGTGACATAAATCTCAGTGGGCTACTTCCAATGGTGTCTATAACATCAATAACATGTTATAGAAATTTAATATTTTGAAAGCATTCAGACATAAATTATAGAAGTACAATGTAACTAAATACTCGTGTACCTGCTTCGGCCCATGGCTGGTATCTGACCATGTCAACAATTTATTATTTTATTATTATCAGTTTTTAAATAAGTCACATGTTCTCATTTTCAAATGTTCCAAGTGGAATCATGGAAACTTATAATGCTATATAATACAAACGGCTTCCACGGTAATCACCAAGGAATCTGTTACCTCACAGGTTGAAAATTCAGTTATAACTGGGTCTAGCTATCGGTAAGATTGTAATACAAGGAGTATATTCCAAGAAATTCCACAATATTATGCCTTTTAATCAAATGATATCAACAAAGGTAAAATGGGGCTAAGAAGTAACAAGGACCTAAGGGAATTAACCATGTAACATAATTTTTAATGATCGATCCAAGGAGTGTAGCAATGGTATAATTTAATGATATTGAAGGTATCATAGGATGTAATAACAGGCACCCAATGAATAGAAAAGTATCAGGATATAGGTGGGTATTAACCTGAGAAAGCTATATCCTTGAATAAGAATGGTGTTCCCACGTGCTCATGGAATTCTCTGATCAGAATCCAAGGAGATCGCAATTCAGGACATTCCTGTTTAACTATGAAGTCATGTTAAATATATTTTTTAAGCCTTTCCTTTATTATGGTGATATGTTCAAGTAGCATGAAATATTTTAATCAACTAATTTGGTTTATTCCTTTATTTTGATTAGTGTTACAAGTCCATGTAGCATGAACCCATTCAATTAATCTATTTAATGTATATTCTATATTCAAGGTTCATTCATTTACCATCCATTATGGTGGTAAGGGGTTATTAAAATATTAAACCTACTATTTATTTTCATTTAAGGAAATGTCAATTATTTGGTATTATTTCCAATTCACATTCCACATTTTATTGTCAAATTGAAGAACATACTATAAAGGGTTCAATTAGGGATCATACATGGTACATTTAATTATGAAAATCAAAATATAAATAAAGACATTTAAAGAAGAAAAGATTATACTTAGAATGGTCAACCCAAGGCATAGTTGAACGGTGGATTAAACATTCCAAAACACTAAACAACTATTATAGAATATACATAAACATGGAATGTTTGGAGTTGAGGTGGTAACAACTAATAACTACTCACATATTTATAAAGAGCATAAAAACATTTCTAATGATTATAATGATGGAATATAAATTCCATAAATGACACCCGATGAAATCAGTGGCCCCCACATGACAATTAAAAAAACAACAAACTTTAGGGATGAGTTATAAACCAACAAATATAGGCTTGTATGACTATCCTACTCTAGTATTTTCCCTTTATTTGTCTTTAATTGGTGTAGATCTCTGAAAGAAGTCATGCCCTGATATCTAGGTCTATAGAAATAGAGAAGAGGAAATGCATAAATGAACATGAGTAATTATCAATTCATATCCAATGTGATGAATGGAAGCTCGATCAGATCTCATGATAAGGATATTTAAATATCCTTATAATTGGCCTTAAAAATATCCAAATTGAGATTAATATGGGTTAACACCACTTGTTCTCATATTAGAAGGAAGCATGAGGGTTAATTGATCCTTAAGGGGAAATCTGGAAAATTGTCCAAAAAATAACCTATACTCGGTTGTCAGTATAATTTCTGGAGAAGAATGTTAACTTTTTTGGTTAGTCTACTTGGTTGTGTTCAAACCATACATCGTTTCTCTATTAGAAAAACACCATCTGAACGGTTGGGAAAATCGTGCACCAACTATGCGCCTACAGTGTGCCATGGCCACTCTTTCCAAAATGATGAGTTCTTGGAATTGAACATTCTTATGACACTAATGAGATCATTAATAACCCATTATCAATTCATATAATGTAAAATTTTATTATTTAGTCTGAAATTTAAAGGATCCATAACTGATAGAAAATTTTGTATTTTTATAAGAAATTTCGATCATGTGTTCGACGAACTACCGCATTGTGAACCGATGTAACTTGTTTTACATCATTGCATCTCATGGTGGGATATAATTTTTTTTAATATGTATATAATATACTCATGAAATAATTATTCATTTGGAATTTCTATAACTCATCTACAATATTTACTTCAAATCAGTTGAAAATTTTTAATGTCGCTCATCGGTATGTGCGGACAATCTCCTACACAAAAAAGTTTGATTCATTTTTCATTACATGGATTTTAATTAGGAAATATTTTTTGAATATATAAATGATATATGTGGTATAATATCATTTTCTTATGGTATATTAGAATTTAACATTCTAAAATTGCATCCCTTGAAAATTGAATGCAATGTTCATTGGTACGTACGACTTACCATCTCTATGAACTATGTAATTTATTTTTTATCTCTATACATTATAGAAGAATATAGATATATATATATATATAATTATTTCATAATTTATTGATATAGTTTTTTACATTATGTATATTTTTGTTCCATTATACATGTTCAATGATAAAAACTAACAAACTAAATCATTTATGAGAAACATTGTATTTTTCACCCTAAATAGTAATTTTAGTATAGAATTGTCAATAAAAGGGAGATAAATGGTTATAAGAAAATATTGTATGGACTCATATATATTAGTATGGTTATTTAAATTATTTATAATAAATATATTTTTATTATATAGGTTTTTTGAACACATAAGATGGAATTCAGACACAAGGTTTGGGATTCTCATCTCGAATTGTCCTATTTGGGAGAGAGGTTATTCTATGAACATATATAATTCTATTAGTTAAATATAAAGACTCATTGTCATGTTATAATATTAATTTATTTAATTTACTGATATTTAACATCTCATTTAATATTATTCATTCATGAGTCCTATAAATCCAAAGGAACCAAAGCTGCAATGGATTTTTGAATCAATCTTATTTTTAATCTGGCTTCTTTATACATGAATTTTACTTGAGAAAATTTTATAAACCCTATTTTCTAATAGAAATAATATTAAATCCCCTCTGGTTAATTCTTATGAATACAAATTTTCTTTTCTGTTTTCCACAATTCAATTACTTGGGGTACTGTTATTAAATATTAAAGGAAAACCTTCAATATTTTTTCCTTTGGTTGAAATTATTTCATCCACATCCATGATCAATAAAGACATTTTCATGGATGAT
The DNA here is from genome assembly GCA_963277665.1 of Viscum album. NCBI lineage: Eukaryota > Viridiplantae > Streptophyta > Magnoliopsida > Santalales > Viscaceae > Viscum > Viscum album. The sequence continues at coordinate 524,157,678 of OY728141.1, forward strand.
TTATAGTATTCATCTATGATTTTTTTTATATACAATTAATAAATTTATAAAAAATGGTTTGGAATGAATTTTATTTTCACATTTTTAAAGAGGAATTGTTTGACATTTTAACAAAAGGTGTGAAAATAATGTTTTCACATAATATATACGACATTAATATAATTTATTATCATCATGACACATCAATACATCTATAATTTGTATAAGTTTTTCCATGAAAAATCTAAAATAAAATTTTATCATTAATATTTGGTATATTTTTATAATATTGAATAATTTATTTCAATGTTATTAGGATATATTCATTAGAAAAAAATTTAGAGTTTATTTTAAAAGAGTTTTTAATAAATGATAACATAATTTGAGGTTAATTATGTTTTATTGGAGACATAATTCAATGATACCATCCTCATTTATTTTATGGATGGTTTATTAATATGTTGTGTTTTTCAACCCAATTAATTTTATATGTGTTATTATATGATGAATTGAGAATATTTTATGAAACCCATTTTATTTAGACAAGTAATTATGTGATGATATGAAGAATGATTTATCATATTATTGCACACATATGTCTGGTCTTAATTATGTAATTTCTGGAAAAATAATTATATATACCTTCAATGGATTTAATAAATTGTTATTAATTATGATATAATTGATGAAAACAAAGTGATTTTCTTGAATTGTTATGAGAGGTAGTTCTATCTTCCTAATCCACTATAGGAACAATTTTTGATATTTCCCGTTATGGATAAAAGTATCCCTAATAGAGGGAGGGGTTGAATCAAATATATTTATTAATTATATGTTGATGTTATTTTGAAACACCCTTCACATTATTTTAAATATTTATCACATTTCTAAAAATACAACCACATGAAAAAAATAATTTACAAGGATCACCACTCAACAGTTGTATCTATGTCCTTTTCTTGGTATGGAAACAATAAAATACCACACAATAAACTATAAAACCATCCTTTGTGAGGATACAAACATATATGATATACCCTTTCACCTTTGTAGCATTATATTCAATTCAACCATAATTCCTCGACCGAAAATGCCCAGAGATAGTGCATTATATTAATACATTGTCATAATTAAAATGAATCAAATCCCAAATGAATGATTTTCTTATATGTCTAGGAAAATATATTTCATACATTAATGTTAAATTAAAACTTTAAACATAAAATTCAACATAGATAATCCACTAATAATGACATTATTCCACTAGATTAACTGTTCATATAAGTCATAAAACACTTTTTTTCATCCTTGGAAAATAAAACATAAGAAAGGGGTGAGCTCAGATGCTTAGTAAGGTTAAACAACACAGTGGAAGATTTCATAAATAACAATAATCATTAAAGAAAGTATAAAACTAAAACAAAATACTTTTAAACAAAAAATATAAAATGATATGAAAATAATAAATCATATATAACCATCTAAACATTGACATGGATATTCTACTAGTCGAATAATCATATTTAATATCACTAAATAATCTCTTAGTGAGGGATTTCAAAATTCTAAACATCATAACCAAACCGTCAATGCCTCGTGCCAAGATCTTTACCATATCATCAATGCCTTGTTCCAATACCCTAGTACGTCTCATGAGACATACCAAGTCATTGAGGGGATATAGTAGGCCACACTGGTCAATAACTATGTCTAATGCATTCTATATATGAAAATAGATAAAAAAATATATATACATTTGTGTTAAACCTACCATATGAAATGTTAATACTTTAACCATAAATGTTGATTAGTATCAAAATATAACATCCAGAGTCAAAATATCATAAATAATTAAATAAAATATGGAATATTTTTTCAATATTAACTAGGCGTAGAATCCTACAAAGGATGTTGAGATATATGAAAATTATCTAATGGATAATTAAAAATATTTGACTGAAATATTCCTTTTTTTACATTGAAATAATTTATATGTCATGAAATCATAAAAGAAAAAAATTATATTGAAAATAATATTTGATATTTGTAAGGGGTAATTAAAAATGTTAAGTCTATATTATCGGTAGAATGTAGTGCTCACACCGTATAAGTAAAAAACATTCCTTAATTAGTCGAAATACTCATAAAGTACATCATTTGGAAAATGATCGAATGATTCCTTTCAATATGTTTTATAAAAAGACACACATGGGTATAAATGAAATTAATTAATTCGAGATTCATTGTAATATTATTTTAGAAACGTGTTTTTATGAAATAATTATGTAGATGATAAATATACCTTATTAGATACTTAAATATAAATAATCTTGGATAAAAATGAGATTGTGAAATTAACTGTTTCCTTTTACTTTCCTTTCATAGAGAGTGTGTTAATATCGTGAATAATGATTAATGTCTTTCATTAATTTATGAATAAATCATATAGTTATTTATGATAACATATATGACCCAATTTTATTATTTTCTTAATAATATTTCTGATTTACCTTTGTTTTGGGTGTTAGCTGCTTCATTTTCACATGAATGTTTTCCCATGTAAGTCATGATTGTTATGGATAGAATGAATTTTATTAAAATAAAAAATTATAATATGTTCATAATTTTTATTTTTAATAATAATTTAAGTTTTATAATCATTCTTGAATGTTTTACATGGAGAATAAATCTCACCACATTGTAAAGATGGTAGGTCATACATACGCAAGAGCTACAATATCTTTACTTTAATGGTAAAATGGTTTATATTTGGATGGAATTAGATGTAATATTAAATATATGGAATAATTATCATGTTATGATTATTATTTTCAACCATTATATTCATCATTATATTCATGAAAACTAATTATGGTTTAATAACAATGTACTACACAACGTGTAGACGTTAAGCCGTACATACGCATGAATGGTGATATTATTATTTAAATGATGGATAAAATGGAGACTTTGGTTTTAACATAAATTAAAAAACATATCATAATGTATATTATAGTGGGGATAATAATTATTTATAGAAAAAATAAATAAATTGGATTTAGAATATGAAATTAACTTTGAATGAGGTAATGAAACAATTACATCATTTTCAGGTATCACCTTTTGTCTTGCACAAAAGAACATCATAGTCTAGTTTTATGTCTAATGTGGGGACACTAGGATTATGTGACTTATTTTGGGAGTAGTGGTGGGTAGGGTTTGACCATGACAATGTGTTTCGGAAGAGTGAATTAATGATAACAAGAAGTGACCTTTTATATGAGAGGTGAGGGGAAGGTTTGGAAAATATTGAAATATTAAGTTATTATAAATTTATTTTAGGTTTCTAATTGCTAAAAGTAATTTATTTTAATAATAATATGTTTTTGGGTCAAAATATTTTCATCTTATTTGGTTACACATGTATAGTTCATAAAAGTTACCATATCTTTTAGATTTGACCGTCAGTTAAATAGTTTAGCATTTACCATGTCTTCTTGAATATTATCAATATATGTGAATATACTTATTATAAAATTCAATGAGAAAAAAAAGAGGATCATTAATGAAATATCTAACACTATATATTTCATTAGACCTAATATTATATTTTTATGACAATTATATGAATTAATAAAATGGTATTTTTTTTAAAACTCATTTATGTCATTTTTTAAAATAATTAGTAAATAATTTTTGTTAAAGTCATAAGAACATGATTTTGGGAAAAATATAATTAAAACATACCTAACATGCCAATATTATCCAAAAAATCCATGAATGAAATCAAAATGCTCAAATTACATTTATTTTTATTTTCACAATATCATTTATTTCAATCGTTCATTAATTTGGTACTCACTACATCGTTATTTTTTCATAAATAAATTTATTTATTTAATGTATAAAAATTAAAAAAAATGATTTATTAAATATTTTTACCTTTTTAATGACAATTCATTTTTTAAAATATCAATTATATAACCCCAATTTAATTTTTGTAATAAAAAATCAGGTTTATGGTATATTTCTCTTTAATATTAATTAATTATTATAACATGTCATTATCACACCAAAGTGGATCCTAAAGGCCAAATGCGCCTTCCAATTGTTGAATTAGACACCCATAACTCATATAATATTATTAGGACAAGTTTTAGTGTAGTTTTATATTATTTTAATGTTATGTTTTGATTTATTTACATCATTTACACTTTAACCGTGATAAATGAAAATAATTACTAAATTTACTATTCATAGTGTCAAAAATATAAAAGGTGACTAATTGTATAAATTTTAAAATATTATTACTAATATAGTATAAATATTTCAAAAAAAAATTGGTATAAATTGATTTCAAATTAATTTTTGTTTCCAAAACCATAAATTGTGATTTATGAATTAAAAAACATCAAATTATTGACATATGTTTATATCAAATTTTAATGTAAAAAAATTACAATTAGATGAATAATATTGAGAGATAATAACATAATGTAATAATAAATCAAATATAATTAAAAATATAATATAAAAATATAAATAAATTATATTAAAAAACAGTTTTGAATTAAAATGCAATATTTTTCAATATTCATTAAAATGTGAAACTTTTCAGAAAATTACAAAAATTCAAACCTAATATAATTTTGATATTATGAATTAAAAAATAATATTATAAATATTATAATGTGGTAAATAAAATTCATATCCACTTTTTACATGGCTATATGGAAAGTGTGCTTGATTTCTGTGTTCTGTGTAGTTCTTGCTGTTGGATTAATTAAAAACAAGCTTATCATGGAAGCTTGGGGTGTTATATTCTTCCGTAAATAAATATATTTTATCCTTACAATTTAAACTCATTATTTAATAATAGTTGTTTGATATTTCAAAGTACTTTTTTGGAAATCCCACACAACAAAACTAAAAATTGAGACATCATTTTTAAAATAATTAAAGGGAAGTATCAACGTCACCATAGATAAAACATACTACGGTTCTGTATAAGAAAACATGGACATGAAAGAAAAATCTAACCATTATGTTTTGAAGGATAGTGATAAATAACCTGATTAATTTAAGGTTTATAATCACTACGCTATAAATCTACGATGATCCAAGGTACCATTTGATTCATCTCAAAATAATGTACCAAGAAAAAAATTGTTTAATGATCCTTTTTCCATGAGATTTAAATTTTATTTACATTATAGACTACGATCAAAAGGAAGAATGCATAGTTGAAACTTATAGTTCCAACCATTATTTATTTTATACTATAAACTTATTTTTCTCTCAAAATACAACAAAATTCGAAACTATTATTTTTTTCTTAATTATATAAGGTTCCATTTTGATATTATACATAATCGATTATAAAATTTAAAAAAGTAATGTATTCAAACCAAGACATCACATTGGCCAGTGGTAGCTGATACACCCTACTCTCCCTTCAGATGCAAGTTCTAGTCTTACAGGCTTGCTGTATATGACGTGTTGACACCCGACCTATGGGTTTTCCTTTCTATAAAACAATATTATTATAACATTATAGAAATAACCATTGTATTTTAAACATTAAATAAATGTATTATACACAAAAAAATTATATCCAATGTTCAAATTACTCAATTTCTACCTTATGACCTTTCCAAAATACTTTTATCCAAATTAGAAATCAAAAAAGACTCTAAATTTAAAAAAATCAAACATAACATCATATTCACAAAACAATATAATGTATCCCTTATAGTTAAATTCATTTATAAACTCAAATACCATAATAAAATAACTCATGCATCCAAATATTTGGTAAAGATGTAGTGTAGTAGAATTATTATATATAACATTATTCATATAGAATGAATATAATAACATAATTCAAGAACAAAAATACATTAATTATTCCACTTTTTCCATATTAATAGCATAATCCTGACCTAGATTTATTTGTTACTTCTGTTCTGTATTTTCGTGAATATTTAGAAAATCCATTATATATTTTAACATATCTTTAAAATAATATTATTTCACATTTTTAGCTTCATTATTTCCCTTACATACACAATCCTTCTGACCATTCAGTCCACACTTGAATAAACTCCAATTTTTTCAAACATGAACCAAGAGGTTTCTTCCCACAATTATAACATATGGTAAAATCCTCCATTCTATTTTCCCATTTATCCATCATTTTATATACCTTTATATTCTTCTCTTTCTTTTCATCAATGTCATATGTCTTAGTGAATTATTTTCCATCTTTATAATACATGGAACTATATCATCATATGAAGAGAGAGATTTTGATTCCAGTTCATGTTGGATGAATAGTTTTAACCCATACAATAAAAAATAAATCATAATTCTTGGGTTACATATGTAGTCTTCAACGTGCCTTGAAAACCATGTGTCGTTAGCCTCTATCTTTGCAACATTTTTATCATCTTTTATCCTTAGACATGGAAATTGTCTTTCCATATCAGGTTATTGTTCACGAGGAAGGTATTCTTCTAGGAAATGTTATTTAAATTACCTCCATTCAATATTTTTTACTTCTTCCTACTTTTTAATTTTAATTAATGACCTCCATTTATCTGTATCCCCATCGATACAATAAACTACCATGACAAAATTGTCCCTTTCATTGCATCCTAGGTCACGAAATATCTATTTATGGAACATATCCATTGCTTAGGTACAAATAGATTTGTACTCGGGATAAATGTTTCATAGTATTTTTCCCTCGATGTGGTCTAGCATTGTTCCTCTGCATTGTGGATCAGGTTGTGCTATACAGGTAATGTTATTGTTCATAATATAAGATAGTTTTCCAAATAGGGATATATATTTTCCAGAACAAATTAAAACTCTTACTCCAACATCATTATCATTCATAGGGTTGCAATCCCTACATGGATTACATTCATTGATAAAAAATCCATTTCATCCACAATGTCTGATTTAATAACAATAGAATACAACAGATTAGGTTATGAATCACAATTCAAAATTCCAAACTAATAGATTTCTTCACATAAATTGAAAATATATGCATATCTAATCTCATAATCCAAACAATGAAATATTTTATGGACATATTACATAAAAAATCCTTCTTAATGGTTTGTAAATCAAATATTAATTATCCTAATCATATCCCTTGGGAGTGTTAAACCAGGTGCCGAGTAAGGTTCGTTGTTATTTACTTGGTTACCCAAAGTCATTCCCAGAAAACGATGTCATTGTTATTAGATATAGGTAGATATATTCAATATCCACATCCACTTGTAGTATTTAAAGAGGGATATTTCATCTAAAAATTCCCACATAATCCATAAACTAACCAGAATTTTAGGATCTTCCTCTACACATATCCTCAATATTTATCTTATAGTATTTTTTTCATATTAATGTTTTTCTAAATCTAGATTATGATGCTATTTCTAAACATCCACTGATACCAACAATGACTCCCCTACCTTAGATTCCTGATGTTGTTTCATTATTTTAAAACATTATCATGATTACAAAGAATAAAATCTTGAAAGACCGATTAGATTAGTAGTTTTGGAAAATATATTACATACCTGAACATTACATTAATATTTGAAATATAAAACATAAGATACAAAATCCTTTGACAATTCCATTATAATAATATATTAACTCGGAATATCAGTTGAAAAACACAACATGTCATCCTGGGAAAATAAAACATAAGAAAGGGGTGAGCTTAGATTCTCAGTAAGGTTAAACAATTTAGAAAAATCATACATAAATAACAATAATCTTTATGTAAAGTATAAAACTTAAATAGAATCCATTTAAACATAAAATCTAACATTATATGGCATAAAAAATCAAATAATACCATTTAAACATTCACATGGATATTATATTAGTCGAATAATCACATTTAATATCAACAACTAATCACATAATGTCTTAATGGATAATGTGAGGCATCATAACAATACCATCAATGCCTCATGCCGAGACAATTACCATATCATAAAAGCCTTATTCCAAGACACCAGTGCATCTAATGATACCTATTGATGCATCAATGAGTTATAGTGGGACCCTCTTAATACTTACTATGTCTAATAAATTTCTCATATGAAAAGGGTGGAATATAATATAAACATTAATATTAATCCAAGCATACGAAATGTTAATACTTTAACAATAAAACAAGACTGATATCATAATAAAACATCCATTGTAAAACACACCATAAACCCTTAAATACAATATGGATGATTGTATAACCCTCAATTAAACATTATTTCCAACAAAGGATCTTGACATAAATGAATATAATCTAATGGAATCATTAAAACTATTTGAATGAAATATACATTTTTAAATTGAAATCATTAAATATCCAGGAAATTATTAAAGACAAGAAAAACATAGGAAAATAACCCTGTAAATTTTAAAGGTAATGTTAAAAATTTAAAGAAGATATAATGGTAGAAAATAGAACTCATTCTGTATATGTTGAAAACATTCATGCCATAATTTGTTGAAAATGTCATAATGTACATCATTTGGAAAACAACCGAAAGATTTCATTCAAAACCTTTTGTAAAAAGACCAATGTTGGAATAAAAGAAATTATTCAATTGTAGAAACATATCTAAATTATGTAAATAATTAATTTTTATGAGCCATGAATTTTGGTGATTAATATGACCTAGTAGATATATAGTTGTAAATAATATCCCATAAAAATGAGATTGGAAATAAACACTTATATTGTATATTCAATTAGTAGAGAGTTTTTTAACCACTTTTATAATGGTTAAGGATTGTTTTTAAAATATCATAGATCTATATACATATTTATGATATCATATATCGCCTTCTTTATCATTTTTTTAATAAAATTTCAGTATAAAAACTGATTCAGGTGTTAACTGCTTCTTGTTCTCATGCATGTTTGTTTGTGTATGTCAGGTTTGTTATGAATAAGATGTATTTTATTCATATAATGAATGATATAATGTTATTAATTATCATCTATAATTATCATAAACATTTTATAATCACAATTTAGTGATCAACATAGACAATAAATCTCACAGTGTCGTGAAGACAGTAGGTCGTATGTAGACACGAGAGACAATATCATTCCTTTGTTGGTTAGTGGTTTGAATTTAGATGGAATTGGATGGAATATTAATTAAAAATAAAAATATCATTTTATATTTATTATTTAAAGTAATTATATTCATCATTATATCCCATTAAAAAAATTATAGTGAAATAACAATGTACCACAAGACGAGGAGACAATAAGCCACAAATACACACGTATTATGATATTATTACACATATGATGGATTAAATGAGGAATATAGTTGTACCATAAATGTAATAACATTTATGTATGTATATAATAATTAATATATTAATTTATTTTTGAAAAAATCAATAAATAGAATGTATAATTAGAAAATTACATTGAAAGAGGTAAAAAATAGTTTCCTCTTTTTCAGGAATCTCTTTCTCATTTGCACAAAAGGACTCCATTGGTTCGTTTTATTCCCAATGAATACAATTAATGAAAAAATTGATTTTTGTGTTTTAATTAACGATATGGATTAGTTCCCTTTTATAGGAGATATGAAAAGACCTTTTGGAAAAGCATGAAATATTAATTTTTTATAAATTGATTTTAGATTTTAAATAGCTCAAAAGTTACTTATTTCTAGGATAAAATGATTATGGTCGAAATAATATCAACTAATTGAGTTTTTACTTTTTTACTATGAATATTTGCCTTATCTTTTATAATTAACCCTTAGTTAAATATTTTAACTCTTACCATGCCTTCTTGTTTTTTTACACTATATGGTGAATATAGTTACTATAAAATTCCATCAGAAACACAAGTGGTTAATTAATGAAAATTTTAATATCTTATAAGTATTTTTGAATACTCATAGATTTTTATTTCTATTATATCATTTATTAAAATAGCATTTGTTTTAAAAAACTCATTTATCTCAATTTTGACTCTATTTAGTAATTGAATTTTTTTAAATTCATTACAACTTTATTGCTTAAAAAATCATTAAATAATCCATAACATATCAATATTGTGAAAAACATTCTTGGATGACATCAAAAATCCAAATTAAATTTATTTTAATAATTATAATATCATTTAATTAAATCATTCACTAATAAGGTAATCACGGCATCATCGTGGTGTCATAAATAAATGTATTTATATAATTTATAAAAATTATAAATTAAATACCATTATTTAGTAAATATTTTTAGATTTATAATTAATATTTTTAGTCAATAAGATATGTTATATAACCCCACATTAAAATTTATTTTGTAAAAAGATACATGTTTATGTTATATTTATCTTTAATTTAAATTATTTCTTATAACAACTTATTATCAGACCCAAGTTTCTCCTAAAGTAAAAATGATCAACCCACGTGTTTTAATTGTCACACATAAGTAATAAAGTAGGATTATGACAGATTTTAGGGTAGTTTTATATTATTATAATATTATTTTTACCCCTATTTACCTATTTTACCCTTTAATCGTGGTAAATAACAATAATTAATAATGTTACTATTCATAATGTTCAAAAATAAATGGGGAATATATTCCTAATTTAGACAAATTGATTCCAAATATGGAATAAATTTTTTCAAATTCAAAACATGTAATTTTCAGAAATTAATTTAAAATCAATTCTCGTTGTCCACACAATAAAACTTGTTTTTAAGGAGCAAAAATCATAAAAAATTGACATGTGTTTATATCTAATTTTAATGTGAAAATAAAAACAATTACATGAATTATATTAAATGAATAAAACTTAATATAATTATACTTTAAAACTAATTAATAAATTAAGATAAAATTATAAATAAATTAGATGAAAATGAAGTTTTGAATTACAATGCAGTATTTTTAACTATTCATTAAATTATGAATCTTTTCAGAAAATTACCAAAATATCACCACAATTTAAAATTGATATTTTCAATTTCAAAAGAATATTTAAAAATTTTATATTGTGGATAATATTATTCATAAACCCTTTTAAAATAGGTAGTTTGATAGGTGTGCTCGAACAAAGTATTGCGTGTACTGCACAATATTGAATTATTTAAAAAGAAGCATAGCGTGGATGCTTGGGGTGTTATATTCATACCTCCTTCAACAAATTGAGTCTTTTTCTTTTAAACTGTTAATTTAATACTAGGTTTTTGACATTTCAAAATATCATTGTGGAAACCCCACACTAGAAAATTGAGTAATAAAGAATCCTTTTTAAAATAAAGGGATGTATAAAGGTCACCAAAGATAAAACATACTATTGTTTAATATAGGAATACATAGACCTAAAATTAAAATAAAACTATCATCTTTTGGTAATTATTTATATAGAACAATATTATGTGAATGTTAATAATCACAATGCTATAAATTTGTTTTGATCCACAGGACCATTTGATGCATCACAATATAATGTACTAAGAAAACATTTTTGTTTTAATGATATTTTTAAAATAGTTGAAAATTTTATTTACCTTATATACTATGATCATAATGAATCATACATAGCTTACAAGTATAGTTCTATCCTTAAACTAATATCTATCACAAAATCATCTTTCACTCAAAAGATTAGAAAATTCAAAAATATCTTATTTATCTAAATAGTATAAAGATCCAAAAATCTACTTATACTTCATCTATCATAACATGTAAATAAATTATGTTATACCAACAATTAATTCACATAGGATAGTCATATGTGATGCGCCCTTGTCACCCTTTGGTTGCGGGTTTAGGTCTTGCGGCCTTGCTGGATGCGATGGGTTGTCGCCCGATCCACGGGTTGTCCTTTTTATAAAACAATATTATTATATCATTGCATAAATAACCAATCAATGTTAAACATTAAATAAATTATTATCCTGAAAAATAAATATCCAATTATCAACATACTCCCTTCCAACATTAATATTTTTTCCAAATACATAGGGCCAAATTTGTAGTCTAAAAGCATCTCTAAATTTCAAAAATCAAACGTAACATCGAATTCCACAAATGTTGTAATGTATCCCTTGGTGAAAAATATCTTTATAACCTCAAAAACCATAATTAAATAATACATTCCTCAAAATACATGAAAAATATATACTTATGTAGAATCTTTATATATCACTTCATTTTTATAACTATAATAGAATGACATAATTTTTGAACACAAATACATTAATTATTCATCTTCGACTGTAGTAACCTCATAAATATGATGTTGATACATTTTTTTATTATGATATATATTACCAAGAAACATTGTAAAATCATTTGAATAATGTCCCATATCCTTACAATTATATCATTTTACATTTACAACACCTTTCTATCCAATACAATCACAACCTAGGTGTCATTTCTCTCTAGTTATGTAATGAACTCCCCTTCCATTAAAACATGTACCATGATGTTTTTACCACAATTATTATATAAGATAAAATCCATATTTCCATTTTTCCCATTATCAGTCTCTTGCTCCAACATTATATTCTTCCCTTGCTTTACTATAAGGTTATATCACTTGTAGAGTTCTTTTTCAGTCTTGATAGTACATGAGACTATATCTTCGTTTGATGAGAAATATTTTGAACCCAGTATATATCATAGGAATGGTTTTTACCCAAAAAAGAATAAATCAATATTACTTGTTGGGTTATGTATGTAGTCAACAACATGAATTTCTAATCCTGTGAAGTTAGCTACATACATTGCAACAATATCATCCACTTTTTTCCTCAGACTCATAAATTTCCTTTCCATATCAGCTTGTTGTTCATGAGGAAAGTATTTTTCTAGTAAATGTTCTTCAAATATCCTCAATTACATATTTTATACTTATAATTCCTCCTATGTATATTGAATTAATGACCACCATTGATCTAAATCTCCATAGATATTATAAACGCACATGAAAAATTTATCCCTTTCAATTCATCCCAATGCATGAAATATATTTTCTATGGAAGTTATAAATTACTCAACTAAAAATGGTTTTATAGTAGCTTTTAATATTGGAGTTTGTTTTCTCATTTAGCAGTCTAAAATTATTCCTCCACATTGTTGATCAGGCCACTCTATACGAGAACGATTATTGTTTATAAACCGAGTTTGTTTCCCATATATGGTTATAAGTGGTTCAGAACCAATTTCATCCCCTACTCCAATATCATTATCTTTCAAAGGATTGAAATCCCTAAATAGACTATCTATATTGAAAATGTTTCCATTTCTTCCAATAGGCCCCATTTCTAAACAATATCACACATTATATTAGGTGATTAATCATAATACATAATTCCAAACAAGTATAATACGTAACATAAATGGATATTTTATAAATATCCAATCTCATAATCATAAAATGTTTCCTTTATTGACATATTCAATCATAAATCCTTCATAATGGTTTGGGAAGAAAAAATTAATTTTTCTAAGAATGTCCCCTTGGAGTTTCAAACCAGGTCTGCAGTAAGAACCATTTTCAGGTACCAGGTTACCCAGTGTCATGCCCAGAATACATTGTCAGAGATATTAATCATAGGTACATCGTATCCAGAACCAATCCAACATGTAAAATTATGTGAGGGGTTTTTTAAGACTACCTATATAATCCCCACTTTTCCTAAAATATTCGTATGTTCCTCTATACTTATCCTCAATGTGTATATTGGTGAAATATTTCCTAATTAATGAAACTGTAAATCTAGTTTCCATGGTTATTTCTAGATTTCCTTTGATTCCAACTATAACTCCCCGACTCGAAATTCCTGGATCAATTTCATTATTTTAATAAATTTTAATTATTATATGTAATCAAATAGTGATGGACCTATTAGTTTAGCTATCTTGGAAAATAGATTACATATGTGAAATTTACACTACAATTTGAAACATAAAATACAAGAGCGACAATGTCATTCCCTTCAAGTTTAAATGGTTTGGTATTGGATGGAATGATAGGGTATATTAATTTTTCTGAATAATTATATTGTTATATATATTATTTAAATCCAATATATTTATCATTATTTCCATCATAAAAAATTGAGTGGAATTTAAAATTACAACATAACGTCGTGACGGTAAGTCATACATACGTACACATGGTGCTATTATTATTTGTAGGATGGAAAAAGGAGTAATATGGTTCTCTTATAAATTAAATAACATCTCAAGAATTTACATGATACAATAAAAATTAATTTTATTTTATGAAAATAAAAATAATAATAAGAAGAAAATAACATTGGAATAGGTGATAAAACAATTTTCTATTTTCTGGTATATCCTTTTGTTTTCCACCAAAAGACTCTTGAGGATGGATTTCATCCCAATGTGTGGTCTCTTAGATGATTTAAGGGATGTTTGTATAGTAAGTGTGTAGGTTTTTTCCCCCACAAATTTCCATTGGATGTGTGAATTAAATAGAATGAAAAGTTCCATTTTATAAGAGTGGTGAAGGTCATTTTGGGAAAAGATTGAAATATTAAATTATTATTAATTTATTTGAGGTTTCAAATTTCTCCAAAGTGATTAATTTTGAGTCTATGATGAGGATGGGACGAAATATTTTCATCCAATATGTTTTAGACATGTTTAAAGCATATAATTAACCTTATGATTTATATTTAAACCTTAGTTAAATAATTTAACTCTTACCATGTCTTCTTATATTTTTACACAATATGGTTAATATAATTTCTAAAAAATTACTACAGAACTAAGAGTGGATCAAAAATTACATATTTGAAACTACCTAAGTTAGTTGGTGAAATTTTATATTTTTAGAACTACTATATAATTAAAAAATATGGAATTTTTTTAAAACTCAATTATATGAATTTTGATACTATTTAGTAAATGATTTTTGTTAATGTCCTTACAACTTGTTTAAATCTAAAAATATTTAAATATTTCCTAACATGTATATATTATAAGAATTTGTTTTTTACATAAAAAAAGATCCAATTAAATTTATTTATATATCTAAAATATAATTTATTTAAATCTTTCATTAATATGGTAATCACTACATCATCCGTATGTCATAAATAAATTTATTTATTTAATATATAAGAAATTATAAATAAAATACCACGATGTACTAAATATTTATATCTTTCTACTAACTATTTAAAGTATAAATTTTCAGTTATATAACTCCACATTAAAATTGTGTTAGTAAAAATACACATTTTTATGTTATATTTCTCTATAATTTGAATTAATTATTATAACATGTCATTATCACGCCCATGTGGCCCCCAAAGGCCAAATGTGAATCCCGAGTATTGTATCCATCGACCAAAACTAATAAAATAGTATAAATAAAAGTATTAGTATAGTTTTATATTAATATAATATCATTTTACCCATATTTGTTTCATTTTACCTTTAATCAAGGTGAATAGAATAATTATTAATGATACTATTCATAATGTTCAAAAATAAAAATTTCTCTATCTATATAATTAGGAAATTTTGATTCTAAATATGGAATCCACTTTCCTTAACTCATAAGACATAATTAGTGGAAATTAATTTAAAATTAATTCTTATTGTGAAAAGAAAAAAACATGTTTTTAATAAATAAATACCATCGAAAGATTGACATGTGATTATATCCAATTTTAATGTGAAAATACTTACAATGAAAATATATATGATAAATGATAAAACATAATCTGATTAATTTTTTAAAAAAATAAAAATGACAATATAGACATTTATATAAATTAAATAAAACACACTTTTGAATTAAAATGTAATATTTTCACTATTCATTAAAATGTGAACCTTTTCTGAAAATTAACAAAATTTCACCATGACATTATTTTAATATTATTAATTCCAAAAGAAGAATTATAAATTTCATAATTTTGTTAACAATATTCATAACCACTTTTTATACGGCTAGTTTGATAGGTGCGCTCGAACATAGTGTTGAATATCGCGCACACTATTGAATTATTAAAAAAGAAGTGTATCATGGAATATTGTGGTGTTACAAATACAATGAATATGTATCAAGTAACATGTAATGATGTAATATATTTTTCTATAAAAATTTATGAGAATTTCACCAATTTCTACAAATTCTGTTACATTTTTACCATTTCCATAATAATTAATATAAACATCAAGAAAAATTCTCCATCTTCCTACCCAGTATTAGTTTAGATATAATATAGACACATTAATGATACATTGTTCGGTATTCAAGTCTTATTTCCTAGTCTACTTTCTTATTATGTAAATATATGCTTACTATAAAATTATTGAAATAATTATGAACTGGTTAGCCTCAGCATAGAAATATTAGTCATATTTCCCAGTATGTTGATCCTATATGATATGATAACCTTCGAATATGATAGAATTATTTTTCTTCTATATGGAACACATCCTCTCAAATTATCAATCTAGAAACTCTTTCTCACGAGATCTTATGGACATCTATCTCTTCATCCACATGTGAACAATTATATAATCCATCAAAAAGTTACTTGTAATTCCTTCAATTTAATGTATCACTAAAAAATGTTTAGGAGGGAATATGAAAAGTTTTCTTACTTAACCAGGTTTCAAGAAACGTCAGATTAGACCTTCATTTTAAACCCATTATTGACATGTACAAAAATCATCAATTATCCTTGATTATTCTCAAAACATCTCAAACATTCTCACAAATTATTTGGATTCAATGTCTATAACAATTATTTATCCAAATTAAAATTTTCATTCGTATTTATTCATTAAAATAAAGTAGTCAGATAACATTGATTTTCATGACCAACATGCTAATATATCAATACTAAATAATTATTATAATGATGTACATGTGTAATCATTAATCATTAATACCATTATGGTTTATGAATTTTTTTACATACATGTATTTGGATTCTATTTATTTCACCATAAATATTGTCTTATATTAAAATTATTAATAAACCTCCTATAATACACTTTATAAAATGGCCCAAACCTCTCTCATCCATTACTTTACTGAAATAGGTTGTTTGAGGTGTTCTGGGAGGTCTTGGTGAAATATTCCCGACACTTTTCCAAATATCTAGTTCATGAATAGTGTTTCCAGAACTGTAGGCTATTTCTAACAGTATGATATTTTCATTACCAAAATTCTAGTTCATGAACAGTGTTTCCAAAATAGTATTGTATATCCAACAGAAGGATCTTTCTATTTCTAATTTTCTCGTTCATGAACAGTGGATCTAGCTTCCTACAGTTTCTCCCCTTTTACATTTCCATTGATGTAAAATGAATTTAAAAGATTCATTTTTTGGACTCTAAGGCCAATTTATAGGGAATAACACGTATTTTAATTTTTTGTAATGGTGGGGAATCTATTACTTGGTCAAACAATGGGGTTTAATGTGATCCTCTCATTAATGGAAAAAGGAAATGTATCTTAAATCGATTTTCCATTAAATCTTATTAATGGACGAGATATAATTCTTCCTTGGTTCTTCCTTCTTATTCCCTAGTGTTAGATGCTTGAACCCTTCCCCTATTCCCCGAAAATCTTGGGATCAATCTTCACTACTCAGATCATCCCTTCCTTGGGGTTTCACTACTCCTTTAGCACCCACCTATTTTGGGGCTACAAGGAAGTATCAGTTAAGTTCCAATATAAGTTCATTAAATGAGGAATAAATGATGATCTTTGATCATCATGGTTAGAAATTATACATTCATATATCTTTTAGGTGCATCGTGCGGTGAGGGTATGATAATGCTTCCCCAAGTCATAGTTGAATCCTGACCTCTATCAAAGATAATAAAGAACTGTTAAATAGAAGGGGGATGGGAATATGTGATATTGTTATTATTCTTCTCTATATTTTGAATTGTACAGGATTACGCCTACTGAAAATCATGGCCATTGGTGGTCCTTGTTTGTGCACATGTAATGCTCTGTTTTCTCGATGTGGTAGTGATTAAAAAAGTAAAATAAGAAAAATGGTTCATCATATATACCAGGAAATTTAAATGGATTCTTGATAAATGTATCCCATGTGGGATCATTGTGGTTAAACAAAAGAAAAAGAAGAACCTGGTTAACCGTGTTGGTCGAATATATAAACTGTTAGATCTGTTTTAATGATATGCATGAGGAATCTGATTGGTTTTGTGTAAGGGTTATGTGTCGTTGTTGTTAAGATAGAGGGGTGGCACTGGATGTGGAATATAACATACTTTTGGGAGTTTTATCTATTATGGACTGGATGATCATGTATGTAGTTGAACTGCCTTTTATTCTGTTTTGGTCGCAAGTTTGGTGGGGACATTGTAACACCCAGAGATTTTATGAAAAATATTCTTTTTAATTTCATTAATGTATTGTGTTGTACGCTAAACCAAAAAGAGCTTGCACAACATGCATCATTGACTTGTCTTGCATTACACGCAATCGCGACCTTCCTCGATAGCGTGAGTAGTATGCAATACCGAGTTTCACTAAACAACGATATGCTATAAAAATATTATTAAAATTAGCAATTATGAATAGTAATAACCACTTTTTGAAATTTTGTAAATTTTTGTTTTCAAAATGGACTTCATTTTTGGATTCGGAATATCGAAATTAGCTTAGGGATAAATTTTGGTACTTTTCGGATAAATTTCATATTTTGATGAATATTGAAAATTACTAAATTGTAATTAAAAACAACTTTTTCATTAGAAATAATTAATAGCGATAAATTATTAATTTGAGTTGTTTTAAAATATATTTAGAATATATTTTTACAATTTAATGCAATTTTGGTCATTGGATGTAATTTCACATTTAAACCAGACATAAACAAGTGTCAATCTTTTGATAGTTATTATCTCGTAAAAACACGCTATTTGTTTTGACGACGAGATTTAATTTTTAAATTAATTAATGCAACTGAAATTTTTCTAATTTGGTAAAATAGACATCATTTTTGAATTCATAATATCAAATATATCTTAGGCCTAATTTTTGGTATTTTTCTGGAAACTTTCATTTTTTGATGAATAGTGAAACCACTAAGTGGTAGTTAAAAAAAATGAATTTTTCATAAAACATAATTTTACCGCTTCTGTGAGTAGAATTTCAAAAATCCGAGAGACACGGTTGATGTCAGTAAGTAAAATGTGGTTCAATGAGATGAAAATAATTTTTGGTGAATAGTAACTTTTTACTTTTTTTTACCACGGTTAAAAGAAAATAGGGTAATTAAGGGTAAAAATGTTATTATTATTACCCTAACACATGTCCTAATTCTATTGGATAAGTTTAATTCGAACAAAAACAACCTTATGAATAAAATATGACCATTTATGCCCACATGGATTAGATTAGGACATTTATTATTAATTTATTTAAAGAAGGGTTAAAATAGTTAAAATCAAAGTTTAATAAGTATATCATTTTTAATATAGTGTTATATTTAAGATAAATTCGACTATAAATATTCATTAGAAAGATAAAAATCATTTCTACATAATTATATTTTATTTTTAATTTTTAGACATTAAAAAAGGTAACTTATTTATGACACAAAGATTATGCAGTAATTATCTTATTAATGAAATATTGACATAATTGATGTTATAAATACACAAATAAATGTAATTTAAGACTTTTTATGAATTCAAATAATTTTATAGGTTAATATGACATTTTATTATTGATATAATTATCTTTTTTTGAACTAATCATTCTGTTGTGATCTTCACAAAAATCAATTACAAAATAGTGTCAAAATTGACATAAAATAGTTTTTAAAACAAATATTATATTATTAATTGTTATTTTATTACTAAAAATCAAAGGTTCGGCCAAATGACATAGATAAGGATATATATATTAATAATAAATAACTTGGGGTTCTTTTTTCTTGTTATAGTAGGTTTATTAACCTTATAGTGTAATAACACAAAAAGACACGATAAAAGTAAAATTATCTATCTTAAAGTTAAATATAAGTGATAAGGTTAATATAGGAACCTAAGCTTGTCTAAATTCTATTGGATGAGATTATTTAGACCCATCCCTACCTTAGCTTCTAAATAAATTAATTTGGAGCTATTTAAAACCGAATTTGGCTTTATAATAAAATAATATTTTCAGTTTTTCAAAAGGAGCCCCTCTCCTCCCTTATAAAAGGGAACCTCCTCCCTCTCTTCCTCACACCACTTTGATCCTTAAAGCTCGTCCAACCCCTTCCAAATTCTCTTATCCACTTCCCTATAAACATCCTAGAGGTTCTGGTCTTCTTCAAAGACCAATTTTAGTGCCATAAGAAGAGGACTCAAAGAGGCGCTTCAATGAAGAGGTAATGTCCGTTACCAATTCTTTCAACTTTATTTCTTCTTCCACTTCTTCTTATTAGGTTGTTTAATTATGAGGTAATAAAATAAGTATCCCTCATATAATTATATGTTATTATAAATATTAAACAACCCTATTTCACCTCTTATACATCCTACGGAAAACAAAATCACCGCGCGTGCGTACGTACGGAATACCGTCTCCACGCCGTGGTGTAATCTATTTTCCACCACCACCTTAATTGGATGGGTATAATGGTGTAAATAATAACTATATATGATTATTTTAAAGTGATATTGATTCTGAAATAGTATACATACACTCCAATACAGTCCCACGATCATGAGAACGATATCATCGCTCGTGCGTACGTACGGACTACCGTCTCTATGACGTGATTAGATTCATTCTCCACATTAACCATTCATGAATGATTATAAATTATATATAATAATTAATCATGAAATATATGACATAATAATGATACTTTATTTATGTGTATATATATGTCATCTACTTAATTCCATTCAACTCAATAAGGAAACGAAAACAGCGTTCATGCGTACGTACGGCCTACAGTCTCCATGAACGGTGTATTTCTTTCCATTTACTGATTTATTATATATATATGTATATTATGAATATATATTATGTATAAATCATGTTTTATATTCTGTAATTAAGTAATCATGATCTAAGTAATCATATGAATAATTACAAGTCAAAACAAGGACGACAAATGAAACAATTTTACCCAAAACGCTCTTTAACATGGAATTTACAAGAGAACGGGTAATATAAAGTCATAAGTGAACCATATATGATATCATAACAATGAGTATGATTCTGGAATAAGTCAATGACATTATTTAAATCATTATACAGGAGGTTCGGACACTTACGAAGCAAATCGGGCCTAAGGTAAGGGAAATATCACAATCTCATTTTTATCCGAGATTGTTAATACTTTGAAATTTACTGGGGTGTATTTTATCATTCACATCCATGTTTCCTCAATATGTAATATTATTTCAATCCACCTACAATTTTATAAATCCAATTTTACCCTTTGGTGAGTTTTTAGTAAAATATATGAAAGGAATCTTTTGTCGTTTTTCGTACGAGGTACTTTTTGACTTTTCCAACAAAAGGACGAGAAGAATGTTTTTTTAACTTATACGGCATGAATGGATTTTTATAAAATTGTTTCCAAGAAGCTTACTTTACAAGTTTTCAAGTATGTTTTTAATCAACTTCTTTTAGTTTAGAATTTTATGACATGTTAAGAAAGGAAAATTGTTTTTGAAGTAGAAAGGATATTTTCCTCAAGAATGGAGTTCAAGTGTTTTATCAAAATTATTTCCCATATAAGATAATATAGGGTTCATTTTATATCCCTATTATTAAATTGATATGATTATGTTGTGATGGATATATTTTTATGAATTCTTTTATCTTATATGAATTGTTTTATGATTTCACGATCTTTAAGATTCCCATTTTTATTACATGGGTTATGAAATGATGTATGATTTATGATTTTGTGGAACACATAAGAATGGTATCATTATTAGATGGGTGGGACCTATATCTCCCTCCAATGCATTGGGTAAAGATTTTATATCTCATGAGATAGACATGGTTGGAACGGCAGGTTAAACCGGTTCGGTGAAATAGGACTGAAACGAGGAGTGAACTCGGTTCAGAAATGGACTTTGTCCACTAAGATAGTCTTGGAAATGAATATTGACTAATAAGAAATGATAATCTATGATTATGTGTGTATGCCACAATGTTTCATGTTTTATGTTATGATTATTGGGATTACATTTCACTACTATGATTTATCCCATGTTATGATATTATGATCTCTTTTGTAGGTTATGATTTCCAAAATGTTATGTTCTTTTGAAAATGATGTGATTGATTTTTCTTTTGTTTACCCTTACTGAGAATTTGAGCTCACCCTTTTATGTTTTCTTTTCCCCAGGATATAAAGAAAAGTTTTAGGTAAGAAAAAAAAGGGAAGATCTTTATGGGATATGTTGAAGATCTTTCACCATGATTAGAAGATTACATTCCAAGTTTCCAAAAACACTAAACTATTATGGTCATTGTGTGTGTGTTTTTGTTATGTAATAAGTACTCCAAAAAAGTAATGTAATGTCCTTGTACGTCATGATTCGGGTCTCTATAGTTGGTATCAGAGGAAAGGTTTAGTCAACCTTTGGAAACTAGGATGCGATAACTTTAGTGAGATCCCTAGAGATATTTCTAAGGTATGTCTAGAGATGTCCCTAAGATTAAGTATAAGTATAGGTTATAGTCCTATAATTACGGTAATGATCTTATAATTAAACCTAAGATGTTAGATATTGAAGTTACTCCCCCTTTATTATGTTGTTTTCCTAAGTATGATTTTTGCCTCTCACACTATTCTTTTTGGGTTTTAGACAATGGTTGGAAGCGGAAGGA
Organism: Viscum album; assembly: GCA_963277665.1. Classification (NCBI taxonomy): domain Eukaryota; kingdom Viridiplantae; phylum Streptophyta; class Magnoliopsida; order Santalales; family Viscaceae; genus Viscum; species Viscum album. The sequence goes on from OY728141.1 coordinate 524,180,554, forward strand.
ATCGTGTTGATCAATGCAATGGACAATGCAATGATTGTCCTCTTGAACAAACAAATGTTATGGGAGATGGAGTGCAAAATCTTATTATTATTCTTACACAAGCTATGAATCATTATGGACTTCCAAATGAGCAGAGAAGGGAACAATATTCTTTTGAGTCCTTCATGAGGCAACGTCCACCTTCTTTCAGTGGGTCTTCTGATCCACTTGTTGCTGAACAATGGATCAATACCACTAAAAAGATATTTTCAGTTCTTCAATGTTCTGAACATGATAAATTCATCTTAGCAGTATATCATTTGGAAGGTGAAGCTGATCAATGGTGGAATCTTATCAAGAATACGAGGAAAAGAGATGAAATTGAGTCCATGGAATGGGAAGAGTTCAAGAACTTATTTTTCAATAAGTACTTCCCTCGTATTCTTAGAAAAAAGATGGAGAAGGATTTTCTTGAACTAAAGAAAAAGGATGATGAATCTGTTGGTATATACGAAGCGAATTTTACAAGGCTTGCAAGGTATGCATCTGGATTTATCATCCAACCTGAAAGTAAAGTTGATCGATTCTTCAGTGGCTTAAAACCAAATCTTCGAAGGGCATTAGCTATAAGAGACTTCAGTAGCTATGAAAAAATTGTGCGTTGTGATATCAAGGTAGAAATGGAAGTTGGTGTTACTTATCCATCTCATAGTTTTGACAAGAAACGAAAGATGGAGTTCAATGAGAAATATAATAATAATGGTGAAAAGAAGATGAATGTTTCCTTATGCTCAAAGTGTGGAAATAAGAATGGTGGGGATTGTATTAAAGGGACAAGTAAATGTTTCAAATGTGTAAAGGAAGGTCATCGGGCATTTGAATGCCGCAATGATGGGAAGAATATGTCTAATGATGCAAAAAAGGAAGGGATACACAGAATGATCCTATGACACTTCAATGCTTCAAGTTCAAGGAAATGGGGCATTATGCTAATAAATGCCCTAATCCAAGGGTTAGTGATGATCGACATGAGCAACCACTTAAGGAAAAGGACAAAGGGAATTCACTACAATCACCATTAGCAATGTTGAATATGATAATGATGTGGTGGAATGATTAAGTGTTTTTGTAATGGGATTCCAAAATAATGTTTTATATAGTATCATGGAATATTAGAATATTTATGTATTGGTCTATTGTGGTTTTCAATAATTTTATGGTACCGGTAACTGTAAAGACCCGTAAAATTCAAGGGAAATTTTTTTCTTAATTTTCTTTGAAATTTTACAAGAACGCGGTTTCTGACGGCACCTGATTCCGAGGCCCGGTGTACCCGAAATAAATTTCCGAAGTTTGGCTCGGGTACCTTCAGTGAACGAACGAGCGGGAATTTCTAACTTTTGATCTGGTGCTCGTAATTGAAATCCGAGGACACCGATGAACTCGCAGCGCCGATATTCGCTTAAGGAGACCTTTTCCGAGGTTGCGTTTTATGCGGAATGAAAGTTAGTTTTGGGAAAAATTAAAAGAAGTTAAATAAAATGTGGAAACACATTTTATTTTTAACTTGTTGGTTAACTTCTCCCAAAGGAAGTTAGGGGTGGGACCCACATCCACTTAACTTCCCTTGAGAGGATTAAGTGTGGTGGGGCCCACACGAACCCTAACACTTCATCTTCTCTTCTTAAACTCCCTATAACTCCTCTTTAATTAACTTCACAACTTTGTTAATTAATTGAGTTGAGTTGTTTGAATTTCAAACCTTTGAAATTCAAGTTGATAATTGTGTGAATAAAATAAGCCTTAGCTTATTTTATTTTGGTTGGTCTCCTTAGCCATCTTGAGAGGTTTTGAAGAATTCTCTCCATCTTCTTCAAACTTTGACGAAGAATGCGAAGAACATTCGGACATCGACGAAGAACACCACGTTCTCGGGAACTGTCTTCCGCGACGTCATACCCGCGACACCGACGACGTCTCCTTCCGCGTCATCTCTTCCGCGACGGTTTCCCGCGACGAAATCGCCTTCAAAGAGCTTTGAATCATCGCTTCACGACATCGACGTCCTTTTTTCGCGACGCCGACCACCGCGACGCTCGTCTTCCGCGGGTCGTTGATGAGCATCGTTCTTGAAATCGAGGTAGGGGTTTGTTGTTGTTTATTTATTAATTCTCGTTCTTGGTTCTAGCATGACAATCTTGAGGATAAATGATTATGTGCTATCGTCTAACGAGAGGGGGGGCCTGGCCGCACAAACACGGACGAACCCCCCTCCTTTGTTCTTGAATGTTTCTTGCGGATGAAACGTGATGGTGTGGTGCCGTCGCACCACGCAGATATCATTTGACAATTATTGCGTGGCGCCGTCGCGCCGCGCCGTGGAAAGATTTATCATGAACGCGATGCTGTCGCGCCGCGTCGAAGGAAACCGAAGGCGCCGCGGCCGGAGCGAGGCCGCGGTGGAGGGGCACGGTGCAGTCGCACTGCACCGGACGACGAAGGCCGTGGCGGAACGTGGTGACCAGCGGCCAGCCGGGCTGCCGGTGCCGGAAGATGGAAGAGGATCGGCCCTTGCCGGTCCTATTGAGAAGGTGCCGGCCGGGATGGTGCAAACTGGGGGAATTAAATTCCCCCGGGCAGTTAATTGGCCCCCCATTATGAGGGGGGCCGGTTTCACAAAGGGGGGCAGCCCCCCCCCCCCCCCTTTCCAGCAAGCTCTGCCTTCGACCGAGCTGGCAGCGCGCCCAGCGCGCTGCCTTGCGCCGAACCGGCGGGCCCGGCCGGTTCGCCAGTCCAGGCCGCGTCGGGCCGCGCCGGGCCGAGCCGTGTCGGGCCGGGTCGACCCTGTCTAGGGCGGGTCGACCCGGTTCGGGCCATCCGGGGGGTCTCGGGTCGGGACGGCTCGGGCCCGAAACCCCTGTTACCGAGCGGTTTGGATTCAAATTCCCATAACTTGGGCTACGGATCTTCAAACGACGTGCCGTCAGCGGCGATACGATCCTTGGATCGAGACGGTCGTTTCGGTATATCGCACTCAAGGTTTCGGAATACTTTGAGTTCGGCCAATTTCGTTCGTACACGAAACCAACCGAGCCCTCGGAGCGGAAACGCTCATATCTTGAGCAACGGACATCCGACTGACGTGCCGTCAGCTTTGTTGTGTTTCTCTTAGTGAGACGGATCTTTTGACTTACTCCTATTGAGGTTTGGATGCAAGTGGAGTACGGTCGGGTTGGTTTTGCCTTAAAAACCAACAGGGCCCCTAAGACGAAAAAGCCAATAACTCTCAAACTGGGCGTCTGATCGACGCATCGTCTATTGCGTTGAGTTCCTGTTGGCGATACAGAACTTTTGGATACATCAACTCTGGACTTTGTGACAGTTGGTGTATCAGCCTCTCGGCTCGTGGAGCGGACCCTCCCGAACGAGCCTACTGTGTGCGGGAACCCTAGTGTTGGCTGCGACTGCTACTGCTACTGCTACTGTGACTGAGATTACGATAGTACAGAGATCCTTGGTGGATTCGACGATGATGAATACAGCACTCAGCGATCCTACGTGGATCAGTGCTACAGGTCATGTGTGGGCCCGATTCTGTGTGGGTCTGATCCTGTGTGGGTCTGCGCTCAGCGGTCCTGTGTGAACCAGCGCCTACAGGTCCTGTGTGGGCCCGATCCAGTGTGGGTCATTGCGGGGGTTAGTTACCTATCGATCCGTCGTGGGTCCGATGACTTAGATGGATCAGTGATCATCTATATCGTCATACGAAGAAGTATACCTGTGTGAGATGAATCCTGTTGCTTTCCTGTGTGGATTGTGTTGTGCTATCCTGTGTGGATTTCGTTTTGCTTTCCTGTGTGGAATACGTATACTTTCCTGTGTGGACTGATTTGTACTTGGGCTCGGAGGTTAGAGCGTATTGGAATTCATGACTTAGGTATATGTATGGGCATATACCTAAGCAGTGTCGGTTGTTACTTTATGTTTGTATCTCACCTTTGTGGTTTATCCTTTGTGGATTTTTGGAGACCTTCAGGGGTCTCGGGGTCCCTACTGAGTAGTTTATACTCACCCCTACACGGGCTATGCCCGCACTACATTATGTTTGTTGCAGACGACGTACAGCGTTGATCGTAGTTGAGGCTTGCTGAGCAGGATGGTACCATGAGGTGGACCACTGGGCGAGACGTGCTCGGAGCGGACGGAGGGACCCGAGGAGCAGTGGAGCTATCTATACCCACCCTTCAGGTGGGATTTCCAATGGACAGCTCTGTGTAGTGGCTTTTACTTTACAGTTGTTGTTTTCCCTTTCGAGTTGTACTTTACTTTCAGTTTGGGTTTGTATACTGGCCCATTTACTTTTCATCACTTTCAGTTGTACTCTGTTTTTACTTAGTGTTTACTTTTCTGCTTGCTTACTCGGTGGTGTTTGTTTACTTTTCAAAGGAAATGCCTTCCCTTTTTACTGGGATTTACGCCTTGGTGCTAGTCGCCAGCCCCTGGCCTATGGAAGGCTGGCTTGGGGTAGTCGCGGCACGGACCCCGAGGGCGGGTCGTGACAAATTGGTATCAGAGGAGTTCGGTTCTACCGTGAACTCTGATCTTTTCTATGTGAAGCAATAATGTTTAGCATATTGAGTGTGGTTATCAGTCCAGGGAGTCCAGTGTTGGTGTGGCGGCCGACGTATCCGTACACCTGGACCCTGACTACTGATTTCCAACTTAATGCACGAAAACATTGATTGCGTGTGTGTTTCAAAGTTTGATTTGTGATTACTTTATATCAGCTCACCAGGTATACTGTTATGACCGTGGCGCACCTGTTTCCTTTTCAGGATGGCCCCACGACGGCAGCCAGCTAGGGTTCCGAGAGTCGAGCGTGACGACAGCCCACTGAGCGACGAGGCCTCGGTGCAGGTCCCTTTGTCAGCAGTGGCACCGGCGGTAGCTCTACCCGCCGAGCCACCGATGCTTCCAGCACCAGCTGCTGACGATGCACGTCGCGTTGGAGCTCTGCACGAGTTCCAGCGCCAGCGACCGCCAAGGTTCCGTGGGGAGACGGACCCCCATGCAGCAGAGGACTGGCTGGAGGCAGTGGTACGAGTTTTTAGGCTAGTGAGGTCACCTGTAGACCTCATGGTGATCCTCAATGCGAGCCTACTGCACGCAGAAGCGAGCCGATGGTGGAGCTTGATGCTCCAAGTGCACGATGAGGCCTCTCTCATCTGGACGGACTTCAAGAGCCTCTTCCGCTCAGAGTTCGTTCCGGCCACCCTCTGTGCGGTCCGCATCCAGGAGCTTCTTCAGTTGCGGCAGGGCAGCATGACGGTCGCTCAGTACTTGGCGAGATTTACTAATCTCTCGCGCTACTCGACCGATGTGGTATGGGACCCATTCTTCCGGGCCCGGACCTTCGAGCAGGGTTTGAGACATGAGATCAGGGCATCTCTGATCTCCCTTAGCATACCGACTCAGACAGGAGTACTGGAGCGGGCCCTTTTGATCGAGAGTTTCCCTGCTGAGTCTACCCCAGCGCCGAGACCCACCGCAGGGCGGCACGTGGCAGAGTCTTCTGCAGCTAGCAGTCGACGGATGACTCAGGGGTCCAGACAGACCAGACCATCAGGCAGACGACCTCATGACACTGGCTCAGCATTGCGGGGCACACAGCGCGGAGCCAGTCTTCCGAGAGGCAGACAGTGTTACTCATGCGGCGGGCAGGGCCACATGGCTCGTGACTGCCCGACCCGCCGTGCCGAGGAGCAGTAGACGGTTGAGGGACCACCGAGGCAGAGGCAGAGGGTCGACCATGGCGGTCCGCAGGGAGGAGGCGGACAAGGCAGAGGAGCTGGCCAAGAAGAAGGTGGTGGGTGACGCTTTGAGGCTCTTCCACCACCACCACCAGGAGGTCCACCCCGACCACAGGGTGCTGGCGGGAAGAGATAGGCACAGCTCCAGGCAGCAGAGGCCTACGACCACGGTGCACCAGAGATGATTCGAGGTACTATCTGTGTCTATTCCACCCTTGCTGCAGTACTTATAGACACAGGAGGATGTCACTCTTTCATAGCCGCTGCCCTTGTTCGGAGCTCAGAGATTCCGACAGAGTCGTTGGCTTGATCCTTACAGCTAGACACTCCTACGGGAGCAGACTCGACGATTACGCACTGGTGCCGGCAGTGTGAGCTTACTCTAGGATGCGAGAGATTCGGATGGGATCTTCTTGTAGCAGCGTCGAGGCCTTACGACGTCATCTTGGGCATGGATTGGTTATCTACGATCCATGCACAGATTGACTGTTTTAGGCGCAAGGTGAGATGTGTACGCACCGACGGGAGCAGGTTCACCTTCACCAGCGAGAAGGGAGCCTTTGCAGCACAGGATGGACTTCCGTAGAGGAGAGGACAGCCCATCACTCATCAGTTGGCTAGACTCATCCTAGGAGCAGTTGACGTGCGGAGTCCTGGTTTTCCTGCAGTGGTGGATCAGTTTGCGAAGGTTTTTCCCAACGACGTTCCAGGGCTACCTCCTCGCAGAGAGGTAGACTTTTATATTGACCTGTACCCCAGGAAAGCTCTGATATCGACTCCAGCATATCGGATGGCCCCCGCCGAGCTTCGAGAGCTACGGGTACAGTTGGAGGACTTGCAGGGTAAGGGGTTCATTCGACCCAGTGTTTCACCCTGGGCTTCCCCGATATTGTTCGCCAAGAAGGCGGACGGGAGCTTGCGACTTTGTGTTGACTATCATCGCCTGAACCAGGTGACAGTGAGGAACAAGTATCCGCTACCGAGGATTGAGGACCTCTTTGATCATCTCAAGGGAGCACGGTGGTTCTCGAAGATAGACCTCAGTTCAGGCTATCATCAGCTCAGAGTCAGAGACGAGGACGTGCAGAAGACGGCCTTCAGATGTCGGTATGGCCACTATGAGTTCTTGGTTATGCCTTTCGGTGTAACCACTGCTCCAGTAGTGTTCATGGCCCTCATGAGCAGGATCTTTCAGCCATACCTCGGTTGATTTGTCATGGTCTTCATCGACGACATTTTGATTTACTCTACGACTGAGGAGGAGCACGCCTATCACTTGCGAGTTGTACTAGACACACTCCGAGAGCACCAGCTTTATGGTAAGCTCTCGAAGTGCCAGTTCTGGATACGTGAGGTCCACTTCTTGGGACACGTTATCTCTGAGGAGGGAGTTGCAGTGGATCCTGTGAAGATCAGGGTTGTGTTAGCATGGAAGCCACCCAAGAGCGTGACGGAGGTTCGGAGTTTCTTGGGACTAGCTGGATACTATTGGAGATTCGTTCCGGACTTCTCTAGAGTTTCGGAACCACTCACAGCTTTTACGATGAAGGGGAAACCCTTCGTATGGTCAGACAGATGTTAGCAGAGCTTCCAGGAGCTGAGACAGAGATTGACCAGCGCACCTATCTTGAGGTTGCCTGAGGAGGGAGTAGGGTACGTAGTCTACTGCGATGCATCAGGGACCGGACTCGGATGTGTTCTGATGCAGGAGCAGGCAGTGATCGCCTATGTATCACGTTAGTTGAGGTCGCATGAGCAGAACTACGCTACCCATGACCTGGAGTTAGCAGCAGTGGTCTTCGCTCTAAAGACATGGCGACACTACCTGATGGGTGAGCGCTTTACAGTCTTTTCTGATCATCAGAGTCTCAGGTATATCTTCTCGCAGAAGGACCTGAACCTGAGACAGCGGCGATGGCTCGAGTTCCTCCAGGACTATGACTTTGAGATAGTCTATACTCCTGGGAAGGGGAACGTGGTAGCTGATGCCCTCAGCAGGAGGACGGGCATTCAGCTACTTGAGGAGGCGATGGAGCAGCTAACCTCTTTGCAGATATCCTTTGTGGATAGAGATGATGCAGCCTTCCTCCAGTCTCTCACAGTCACCCCTCCACTACTGCAGCGGGTCAGAGAGGCACAGCGTGAGGACGCTGACTGTGAGACACGGCGTGCAAAAATATCCTCGGGACAGGAACCTGATGGTTTCTCCCTTGGATAAGAGCATGACATAATTTTCAGAGGACGTACCATGGTACCAGTCGCTTTGCGAGAGGAGGTGTTGAGATAGTTTCACACTTCCCCTTTTGCGGTACATCCTTGAGTGGCGAAGATGTACCAGGATCTCAGACGACAGCACTGGTGGCCGGGCATGAAGAAGGCTATAGCAGAGTTCGTTTCTCGATGCCTCACCTGCCAGCAGGTGAAGGCAGAGAATCAGGTACCAGCAGGCTTGGTACAGCCCTTAGAGGTTCCGGAGTGGAAGTGCGACAGCATATCTATGGACTTCGTGACTGGACTTCCAAGCACTTCCAGAGGTCACGAATCCATTTGGGTGATTGTTGACCGACTCACCAAGTCGACACACTTCTTACCCATCAGAGAGCAGGGCTAAGTGGAGAGCTTGGGACGTATCTACATTCAAAATATTATGCGGCTCCACGGTGTGCCATCATCTATCGTCTCTGATCGAGATGCTCGCTTTACTTCCTGGCTTTGGAAGGGGTTACAGGAGGCGTTCGGGATGCAGCTACGTCTGAGCATAGCCTTTCACCCTCAGACGGATGGTCAGACGGAGAGGACCATTCAGACTCTCGAGGACATGCTCCGCGCATGTGTCCTTGACTTTGGTCGCAGCTGGGAGGACCACCTACCCTTGGTGGAGTTTGCGTACAACAACAGCTACCACTCCACCATAGGGATTGCACCGTACGAGGCATTGTACGGCCGACCTTGTAGATCTCCTTTGTGCGGGACAGACCCTGGGGAGTCAGCACTTGTGGGACCAGAGATGGTCTAGGCCACGACAGAGAAGGTCCAGGTCATCCAGGAGCAGATGAGGACAGCTCAGAGCCAGCAGAAGTCATACGCTGACAGGAGGCGGAGGCCACTAGAGTTCGAGGATGGAGACCACGTCTTCTTGCGGGTCTCACATCGACGTGGTATACGGAGATTTGTCCGAGGCGGAAAGTTATCTCCACGCTTCATCGGACCCTTCCAGGTCCTCAGCAGGATTGGCGAGGTGGCTTATCGCCTGGCTCTATCACCTCAGTTGCACCGGGTGCACGACGTCTTCCACGTATCTCAGCTGAGGAGATACGTGCACGACCCGACGCACATCATTGACCATAGAGAGCTTGACGTTGACGATGGGGCAAATTTTACGGAGGTTCTGGTGGAGATAGAGGATCGACAGGAGTGGGTCCTACATGGACGGTCGATTCCTCTAGTGCGCATTAGATGGCAGCACGGGAATCTCCAGGAGAGCACTTGGGGGAGGGAGGCTCAGATGCGTGCTCAGTACCCTCATTTGTTTCCCTAGTTTTTTATGTATCTTTACGGGGACGTAAATCCCTGAGTTGGGAGTAATGTAAAGACCCATAAAATTCAAAGGAATTTGTTTTATTAATTTTCTTTGGAATTTTAAAATAACGCGGTTTCTGACGGCACCTGATTCCGAGGCCCGGTGTGCCCGGAATAAATTTCCGAAGTTTGGCTCGGGTACGTTCAGTGAACGAACGAGTGGGAATTTCTAACTTTTGATCTGGTGCTCGGAATTGAAATATGAGGACACCGATGAACTCGCAGCACCGATATTCGCTTAAGGAGACCTTTTCCGAGGTTGCGTTTTATGCGGAATGCAAGTTAGTTTTGGGAAATTTAAAAGAAGTTAAATAAAATGTGGAAACACATTTTATTTTTAACTTGTTGGTTAACTTCTCCCAAAGGGAGTTAGGGGTGGGACCCAAATCCACTTAACCTCCCTTGAGAGGATTAAGTGTGGTGGGGCCCACACGAACCCTAACACTTCATCTTCTCTTTTTAAACTCCCTATAACTCCTCTTTAATTAACTTGACAACTTGGTTAATTAATTGAGTTGAGCTGTTTGAATTTCAAACCGTTGAAATTCAAGTTGATAATTGTGTGAATAAAATAAGCCTTAGCTTATTTTATTTTGGTTGGTCTCCTTAGCCATCTTGATAGGTTTTGAGGAATTCTCTCCATCTTCTTCAAACTTTGACAAAGAACGAAAAGAACATTCGGACATCGACGAAGAACGCCACGTTCTCGGGAACCGTCTTCCGTGACGCCATACCCGCGACACCGACGACGTCTCCTTCCGCGTCATCTCTTCCGCGACGGTTTCCCGCGACGAAATCGCCGTCAAAGAGCTTCGAATCCTCGCTTCACGACATCGACGTCCTTTTTCCGCGAGGCCGACCACCGCGACGCTCATCTTCTGCGGGTCGTTGATGAACATCGTTCTTGAAACCGAGGTAGGGGTTTGTTGTTGTTTATTTATTTATTCTCATTCTAGGTTCTAGCATAACAATCTTGAGGATAAATGATTATGTGTTATCTTCTAACGAGAGGGGGGTCGGACCGCACAAACACGGCCAAACCCCCCTCCTTTGTTCTTGAATGTTTCTTGCGGATGAAACGTGATGGCGTGGTGCCGTCGCACCACGCAGATATCATTCAACAATTATTGCGCGGCGCCGTCGCGCCGCGCCGTGGAAAGATTTATCATGAACGCGACGTCGTCGCACCGCGTCGAAGGAAACCAAAGGCGCCGCGGCCGGAGCAGGGCCGCGGCAGAGGGGCGCGGTGTCGTCGCACCGCGCCGGACAAAGAAGGCCGTGGCCGGTTCCGGGCCGCGGCGGAACGTGGTGACCGGCGGCCAGCCGGGCTGCCGGTGCCGGAAGATGGAAGAGGACCGGCCCTTGCCGGTCCTGTTGAGAAGGAGCCGGCCGGCCAGGTCGGGCCGGCCGGGATGGTGCAAACCAGGGGAATTAAATTCCCTCGGGTCGTTAATTGGCCCCCCATTATGAGGGGGGCCGATTTCACAAAGGGGGTAGCCCCCCCCCCCCCCCGTTTCCAGCTAGCTCGGCCTTCGGCCGAGCTGGCAGCGCGCTGCCTTGCGCCGAACCGGCGCGCCTGGCCGGTTCGCCAAGCCAGGCCGGGATTTAATTTTTAAATTAATTAATGAAACTGATATGTTTTGAATTTGGTAAAATAGACATCATTTTTGAATTAATAATATCAAATATAGCTTAGGCCTAATTTTTGGTATTTTTCTGGAAAACTTTCATTTTTTGATGAATAGTGAAACCACTAAGTGGTAGTTAAAAAAATGAATTTTTCATAAAACTTAATTTTACCGCTTCTGTGAGTGGAATTTCAAAAATCCGAGAGACAATGTTGATGTCAGAAAGTAAAATGTGGTTCAATGAGATGAAAATAATTTTTGGTGAATAGTAACTTTTTACTTTTTTTACCGCGGTTAAAAGTAAATAGGGTAATTAAGGGTAAAAATGTTATTATTATTACCCTAACACATGTCTTAATTCTATTGGATAAGTTTAATTCGACCAAAAACAACCTTAGGAATAACATATGACCATTTAGGCCCACTTGGATTAGATTAGGACATTTATTATTAATTTATTTAAAAAGGGGTTAAAATAGATAAAATCAAAGTTTAATAAGTATATCATTTTTAATATAAGGGTTATACATAAGATAAATTCGACTATAAATATTCATTAGAAAGATAAAAAGATTTTCTAAATAATGATATTTTATTTGTAATTTTTAGACATTAAAAAAGGTAACTTATTTATGACACAAAGATGATGCAGTAATAATCTTATTAATGAAATATTGACATAATTGATGTTATAAATACCCAAATAAATGTAATTTAAGACTTTTTATGAATTAAAATAATTTTTTAGGTTAATATGACATGTTATTATTGATATGATTAACTTTTTTAGAACTAATAATTCTATTATGATTTTCACAAAAATAAATTACAAAATAGTGTCAAAATTTCCATAAAATAGTTTTTAAAACAAATATTATATTATTAATTGTTATTTTATTCCTAAAAATATAAGGTTCTTCCAAATGACATAGATAAGGCTATATATATTAATAATAAACAACTTGGGGTTATTTTGTCTTGTTATAGTAAATTTATTAACCATATAGTGTAAGAACACAAAAAGACACGGTAAAAGTAAAATTATCTAACTTAAAGTTAAATATAAGTGATAAGGTTAATATAGGAACCTAAATTTGTCTAAATTCTATTGGATGAGAGGCTTTAGACCCATACCCACCTTAGCTTCGAAATAAATCAATTTGGAGCTATTTAAAACCGAATTTGGCTTTATAATAAAATAATATTTTTAGTTTTTCCAAAGGAGCCCCTCTCCTCCCTTATAAAAGGGCACCTCCTCCCTCTCTTCCTCACACCACTTTGAGCCTTCAAGCTCGTCCAACCCCTTCAAAATTCTCTTCACCACTTCCCTAGAAACATTCTATAGGTTCTGGTCTTCTTCAAAGACCAATTTTAGTGCCCTAAGAGGAGGACTCAAAGAGGCGCTTCAAAGAAGAGGTAATGTCTGTTACCAATTCTTTCAACTTTATTTCTTCTTCCACTTCTTCTTATTAGGTTGTTTCATTATGAGGTAATAACATCAGTATCCCTCATATAATGATATGTTATTATAAATATGAAACAACCCTATTTCACCTCTTATCCATCCTACGGAAAATGAAATCACTGCGCGTGCGTACGTACGGAATACCGTCTCCACGCCTTGGTGTAATCTATTTTCCAGAACCACCTTACTTGGATGGTTATAATGGTGTAAATAATAACTATATATGATTATTTTAAAGTGATATTGATTCTAAAATAGTATACATACACTCCAATACAGTCCCACGATCATGAGAATGATATCATCGCTCGTGCGTACGTACAAACTACCGTCTCCACGACGCGATGAGATTCATTCTCCACTTTAACCATTCATGAATGATTATAAAGTTTATATAATAATTAATCATTAAATATATGACATAATAATGATACTGGATTTATGTGTATATATATGTCATCTACTTAATTCCATTCAACTCAATAAGGAAACGAAAACAGCGTTCATGCGTATGCATGGCCTACCGTTTCCATGAATGGTGTATTTCTTTCCATTTACTGATTTATTATATATATATGTATATTCTGAATATATATTATATATAAATCATGGTTTATATTCTGGAATTAATTAATCATGATCTAAGTAATCATATGAATAATTACAAGTCAAAACACAGACGACAAATGAAACAATTTTACCCAAAACGATCTTTAACATGGAATTTACAAAAGAACGGGTAATATAAAGTCATAAGTGATCCATATATGATATAATAACAATGAGTATGATTCAGTAATAAGTCAATGACATTATTTAAATCATTATACAGGAGGTTCGGACACTTACAAAGCAAATCAGATCTAAGGTAAGGGAAATATCACAATCTCATTTTTATCCGAGATTGTTTATACATTGAAATTGACTGGGGTGTATTTTATCATCCACATCCATGTTTCCTCAATATGTAATATTATTTCCATACACCTACAATTGTTTAAATCCAATTTTACCCTTTGGTGAGTTTTTAGTAAAATATATGAAAGGAATCTTTTGTCGTTTTTCATACGAGGTACTTTTTGACTTTTCTGAAAAAAGGACGAGAAGAATGTTTTTTTAACTTATATGGCATGAATGGATTTTTAAAACATTATTTCCAAGAAGTTTACTTTACAAGTTTTCAAGTTTATTTTTAATCAACTTCTTTTAGTTTATAATTTTATGACATGTTAAGAAAGGAAAAATGTTTTTGAAGTAGAAAGGATATTTTCCTCAAGAATGGAGTTCAAGTGTTCTATCAAAATTATTTCCCATCTAAGATAATATAGGATTCTGTTTATATCCCTATTATTAAATTGATATGATTATGTTGTGATGGATATATTTTTATGAATTCTATTATCTTATATGAATTGTTTTATGATGTCATGATCTTTAAGATTCCCATTTTTATTACATGGGTTATGAAATGATGTAAGATTTATGATTTTTTGGCACACATAAGAATGGTATAATTATGAGATGGGTGGGACCTATATCTCTCTCCAATTCATTGGGTAAAGATTTTATATCTCATGATATAGACATGGCTGGAACGGCGGGTTAAACCAGTTTAGTGAAACAGGACTGAAACGAGGAGTGAACTCGGTTCAGAAATGGACTTTGTCCACTAAGATAGTCTTGGAAATGAGTCTTGACTAATAAGAAATGATTCTCTATGATAATGTGTGTATGCCACAAAGTTTCATGTTTTATGTTATGATTATTGGGATTACATTTCACTACTATGATTTATCCCATGTTATGATATTATAATCTCTTTTGCAAGTTAAGATTTCTAAAATGTTATGTTCTTATGAAAATTATGTGATTGATTTTTTTTTTACCCTTAATGAGCATTTGAGCTCACCCTTTTACGTTTTCTTTTCCCCAAGATATAAATAAAGGTTTTAGGTAAGAAAAAAGGGAAGATCTTTATGGGAGATGTTGAAGATCTTTCACCATGATTATAAGATTACGTTCCGAGTTTCCAAAGACACTAAACTATTACGGTCCTTGTGTGTGTGTTTTTGTTATGTAAAAATTATTCCGCAAAAGTAATGTAATGTCCTTGTACGTCAAGCTTCGGGCCTCTACAGACATGGTTTGAGGCATCTCCCTTTGTTATTTTTAGTTATAAGAAAAAACTGTGTGTGAATTGTGATATCATTTTTTTCTATTTCTTTTTTATTGTTGTTCCTGTATCTGGTTTTTCCTTTTCGTTTCCTAGTAGTGAATTAATATTTGAGCAATAAATTGTCAAACATGATAACTTGAACATGGAGTTTTTGGATTTTTCTATGCATGTCGTCTGTGTAGCAGTTATATGGTACATTCTGGGATCATTTTTTAGAATAAATATGATAGGAAGAGTTTTTTTTCATTATTAATCATGTCTTTTAATTATGATTATAGTGCACTATAACCATATTGATCACATAGTACAGAACATCCCCATATCCTGGGGGTGAGGTGTTCCCTGGTTATTATACCCTTTGTGGTCCCTCTTTTAAAGGCTTTTATGGACTAAAGTTGTTACGTTAACCCTATACTATTCAGGCATGGTCTGTTATTTTAGCCCATAACCATCGGGATGTTTTTTGTTATGGATATGAGGCCTAGGTTTTTTCAGGAAGAATGTTCCCAACTGCCATCGGGATGAGTCCCAGGTGTTTTCATCCTAGAGGTGTTGTTCTAGTTTCTGAGGTGTCTTCGGGATAATTCCCAGGTGTCTTTGGGAGAGATGTGGGACTGTTGTGGAGCCCATGTGTGTGTGATTAGAACTGTGTTGGATGTGGTTCTGATAAGGGCCTAGGTGTCATGGGTAGGTTGTGTGACTGTGTCCTGGGTGTTTGTAGGGACGATACGTGGATGGTTGTGGCCCAAGTTTGTGAAGGTGGGATATGGAAGTAAATCTTGTGCGAGAGGTTTGAGGCATAGCATATCTTGATTACTAGTGGGAGTGTGTTGTGAAGTACCCTATAATGATGTCTTGTACTACTATATACATGGTTTATGATATTTGGGGAGTGTTCCATGTGAGGATGGGTGGTTAGTTTCCTTTCTCAGTATCTGATTACTTCTTTTTTCAAGGGTCATTATAATGTCTCCCATCTATTTAAAAAGTGATTTAGGTTCCCTAATGAGTATATTTTTATACTCACCCTACATTTACTTTCAAATTTATAGGAGGGCTTTTAGGACTGTACGAGAACCTACTAGTATGGCTATTGGGAGTTGGTGTTGGACAGTGCTCAGTTTTCCTCCTGCTACTCAGTTTTCCCTTTTTATTTTTGGTATTGCAGTTTGTAGATTCTTGTAATTTTGTTTCAATTTTGTTTAAAACATGTGTGTGGGTGGGGATTTGGGATTATTTTTATACATATTTTACTTTGGTGTTCTGTGGTTGGATTCTCTTATATCAAGATCTTGTTAAAATATAAAAGGGTAATGCCTCCCGTATTGTGAAAATGTATACCCTTTTTATTAGTCGCCACACCGGGGCCTACTACAGTTGGGACTCAGGGGTCATTATCCCTTTTTTGTCTTGAAGAAGGAAGGGTGGGGCACTTTACTGCTCCATCCCATGTCTGTCAAAAAGCAGGTTGTGATAAAATGGTATCAGAGTAGAAGGTTGTGATATTGGATGAGTTTAAAGTTAGGAACAATGGTAATTAAATGTGATGGTGGGGAAACAATGCTAAGCAATCATGGTGGGTGACATAGGCTAGAAATTACTAGCTAGGACATGACATTTTTGGACCCCCTGTGATTCTATCCAACGACTCATAGCCTACTGAATGATCATGTGATTCGATATTTATTGTAGGACAGAGACCCTAGGAAAGGTACATACATCATAATGATTTCTGTTCTTACTTGAATTGGGGTGTCTTGTGGAGAAAATTTAATATGATGATTAAAAAATGTTAGGTAAAATTCCTTTCTTCTCTGGAATAGGTATTCCTTGTTTACCTTGCTTTTATGGAACCCACACGCCATCTATGTGTGCCACTGGTAATTGGGGCTTAGTACGTTGTTCCAGCTAATCAGATGATGGTTGACCGAGAGGAGAGAGATGGGAGGCTGCAGTGGACTCCTTCTTCATTCTAGAGACAGACTCTCCAAAAATACGAGGGTATAATCTCCGACATAGAAATAAATGGTTGGCTCGAAGAGCTGGTGATCGACTTCACTCTGATCGATGATTCCAGACAGTACTGGGTCCCATTGGTGGTTATCCAGATGATTGGAGCAGGGTGTAATTAGTGGATGCACTACCTCATGGGAAATACGGATACCAAGGTTCTATGGGCCGTTTTCAAGAAGAAGTTTTGAGATAAATTTTTATATTCTATTGAAAAAATGGAGAAGAGACAATAATTACTCTCCATTAATCACAGAAGTATGTTGGTGAGGGAATTGGAGATCATGTTCAAGGATCTCCTAAATTTCTCTCCGGACGTCTTTCCAAATGAGGAGTCTTAGGTGAGGAATTTCAAGGAGGTTCTTCGACTATCACTTCAAAATTTTGTTACTAAATTTACATTACCGACGTACATGTATGTGAAAATGAAGGCTGAGGTGGTCGAAAGGATGCACTCACGAGGAGGCATCCATTGAGAGGGGAGCTAGCCGGGTTCCGCAAAGGTAAATACAGTTATCAATAGATCTCCAGTGATAGGGCCTTCAAGGTTTCGACCAGTGGGGAGTAGGCCTTAGCAGTTCTAGTTTTGATCCTCTGGTCCTCTCCCTTTTCCTATGGGCCTAGGACGAGAATATTTTTTGTGGAGTTTTTAGGAACATTCGGATATGGTGCCTAGTTCGAGCTAAGTATGGTCGGGGTGGGCAGGTTTATCGCCCACCCCAGCAGCATTTTCCAACGAGGATTTTTAGTAGCAGGCGCTTACTCCTCCGAGTGTAGACGATGTACGGGGGAGGCTGACCTCAGGGTGATCCTCTCTAACCTCTACCTAGGAGTGGTCAAGGAGATGGTAGACATTAGAGAGGAGAATGAAATGAGTATGTATAGTTGAACGATGTAGAGTTGGCAGTTCCAGCATGGCCGTATGTCATTCAATGTACAATCTGTTTTTTCGGCACTTTTTTTCTTCTTTGTTTGATTTGGGGACCACTAACTCTTTCATTTCACCCAATCTTTCCTAAGATATGGGGTCATATGCAGAGATATTTCTTGTGCCCCTGTTGTTGAATACACTAGTTATAGGTAATAAAAGTTTGTTTAATGTTTTTCGGGGATGTATAGTAATGTTAATGCCACATCAGTATAGTGTGAATCTCCTTCTTTTTAAGATGCATCTGTATAATGTCATTCTAGGCATATAATGGTTGTTCGTTGTGTGTGATCTTATCTACTTCTTCTGATGAAGAGTCGTGTTTTCTAGCGTGGATGGTCAGCATGTGGCATTTGTCAGTTAGAAGAGTTGTCAGATGGAAACTCGGCTTGTGGAGCCTCATCTTTCTATTTGGATTGGAATATCATTATATTCATAAGATGCAGAGATCATGTGTGTTATGGTAGTTTTATAGAGTTTATTTATGTCTTTACCAAAAAGGTTGTAACTCTACCCCATCGACGTGACATCGAGTTCGAGATAGACTAACAACCTAGTCTTCATCCGGTTTCGATGGCTCCCTATAAGATGATGCCTTCTGAGTTGCAAGAGTTGAAGATTAAGATTAACGACCTGTTAATGAAGGGATTTTTTCAACCTAGCATTTCGGAAAGGGGTGTTCAAATTTTGTTTTTGATGAATGAAGATGTTGGTCTCAGGTTGTGCATAGACTACCAGATGTTTAATCAGGTAACAATCATGACCTATTACCCTCTCCCATGGATAGATGATCTTATAGACTGATTAAAGGGGTAAGGATGGGTATCTAAGATCGATTTGAGGTTTGGATATCATTAAATGATGGTGATGGACAGTGATATCCTGAAGACCTCTTTCAGGTGTAGGAATAGGCACTTTGAGTTCGTAGTTATATCATTTGGTGTCACAAAGGCACCAGCCCAGTTCATGAACCTTGTGAACTCTATTTTCCCCAATTTCCTGCATATGTTCATCATTGGGTTTATCAATGACATTATGATATAATCTAGTTCAGAAGTGAAGCACATTGAGAATCTCAGAACAGTCTTGTAGGTCCTTCGATGCCACCAGCTATACTAGATGTTTTCCTAGTGCATGTTCTTGACACGAGAAGTGCACAGCCACTAAAACACAGTGTCTCGGCAAGGGGTAACAGTGGACCTATCGAAGGTGGAGGCAATTTTTTCCTGGGTAACACCCAAAAACTTGGAATACTTTCTTAGTTTCCTAGGCTTGACAGGACATTACAGGAGGTTTGTTCCCGAATTCTCTCAAGTTGCATATCATTTGATGGCTTTGACATTGAATGATTAGTCATTCACGTGGAGAGAGCAGTGTCAGGATGCTTGTAGTTATATGAAATAGAAACTATTAAATTCATCAATTCTCTGGTTTCTAGAGAAAATGCATTTATTTGATGTGTTTTATGGATCTTACTATCTTTTTTTGGGACGTGTGTTGATGCAAGAACTGGGATTTATCTCTAACGGTTCTAGGGAGTTATTTCCTCATGAGCATAACTATGAAACCCATGATCGGGATCTTGCAGCAGGAGTGTTCTCATTGATTTTATGGTGGCATTACCTCAACGAGGAGCACATTGTGGTTTTCACCGATCAAAAGAGTTTATGATATATATTTCCTATTGGGATCTGAATTTCTAAAAATGCATATTGGTGGTGTTTCAGCAAGGCTATGTATTCGAGGTATCTTACACTGATGGTAAGGGGAACATTGTGGCAAATACCTTCACCTGAAAAATTGTAGAAGGAAGTATTTTGAGAGTTTTCATATGCTTAGAGATTAATGGGAGAATTGGATTCCTTGAACCATGATTCGAAGGAGGATGGTGGTAGAGGATATTTGTTTCAGATGATGGTGCAGTCATCTCGGATGAGGTAGGTGGATGCGTCTTTGTGGGGAGACTCAAGGGTTGAGGTGATGCGTGATCACGTTGTCCAGTGAAATTCTCCTTAAGGGTGGTTGGAGGATTGTCAGAATGGAATGCTTTTCTGTGGAAGGCTCTTTGTTCCAGAGGAGATGAATGTGGAAATTCTTCGTGACTTTCATATATCATCCCTAGAGGTACACCCTAGAGTTTCCAAGATGTATCAAGGCCAGATGAGATGGTTTTCTTTCCCCAGGGCTAAGGGGAAGTGGAAGAGTTTGTGGAAATGTGCTTGATGGGTCAGAATATAAATTTTGAACACCGTGTCCCGTGAATTTTTTCATGGACTATTGATGTCCCTATGTTGATGTGTAAGAAAATCTCAATGGATTTCGTAATTGGGATACCTAGGACACAGGTGGGCTATGATGCTATCAAGGTAGTGGTGGATGAGCTGACGAAATACGCTCACTTATTGGTGATCAAAGAGTTGAGACCAGTTAGTACATTAACAATGAGGTATGTAGATGTGGTGGTGTAGTTTCGTTGAGTACTGAGGTCCATTATCAAAACGTGATAGACGACTTACCTCACGTGTCCTGATGATATTGCAGCATGCATTGTGCACCCAAGTATGCCTTTTAACTCCCTTCCACCAACATATTGATGGGCTAATAAAGAAGACTATCAAGACATTGCATGACATGCTACGGAAATGTGTTTGGGATTTTGGGGTATCATGGTTATGACACTTTCCTCTGGTAGAGATTTCCTATAACAACATGTAACACCCCAATATTTCATAGTACATTATTTCTTCAAAGTAATTCAATAACCTACACTGCACCCAACACCGAGTTCAAGCGCACCACAACATACCAAACTAGCCAATAAAAAGAGGATATAGATAGTACTAAATAAATTTTAAATGTTATATAATCCTTATAATTTTATAATCCATATTTTGTTTTTCTTATAGATAATGAAAAAAAACAAAATCATTTTTTCAGATAAAAGAAGTATTTTTATAAAAATGCAATTTTACCACCTTTTAATGGAGAACCCTTTTTAAATCCAATATTTGAAAATTATATATATTGAATTTGACAAAATAATCTTCTTCTATTTTATCGAGACATAGGAATTTAGTTTCAATAAATTTTTGGTGTTTTTCTGATAACTTTCATATTTGGGTGAATAGTGAAAAATACTGTCTTTTAAATCAAAACATATTTGTAATCAAAATAATTTTTTGTCTTAAATTATACATTTTAATTGTTTGTAAGTATAAATAGATTATATTTTTACCTTTTAATCTAATTTTTTTCATTGGAAAATATTTCACTTTGAAATTGAACATAAATAAGTATCAATCTTTTGTTCGTTATTATTTCGTAAAAACAATATTTTTTGGTTTTGACAACAGGAATTAATTTTAAATTAATAAATTATACTTCTATGTTTTTAATTTGGTAAAATAGACTTAATTTTTTAATTCATAATATCAATATTATCTTAGGTTGAAATTTATGTATTTTTCTGAAATCTTTCAATTTTTGATGAATTGTGAAAAACACTGACATATTGGTTAAAACAGAAATTTTATTTTAATAAATATTTTCTTTATTTAAAATTATTTTAGGTCAAGATAGATACATAATACCTATATATTTTAGATATAACTAATTGGATTAATTATATAATATGTTTAGATATATAAAAATTTTATTGAACTTTTTATCATCTTTTACCCACCTCCTTGGAGCATTTGCAAATTTGCATAAAACATAATTTTACCGCTTCAGTGAGTTGAATTTAAAAAATCCAAGAGACATGGTAAACATCATTATGTAAAATGTGGTTCAATAATATGAAAATAATTTTTGTTGAACAGTAACTTTTGACTTGGATTTATAATGGTTAAATGTAAATAGGGTAATTCAAGGTAAAAAGAATATTATAATAATAAAAAATTCTCATAACACTTGTCCTAACCTTATTAGATGAGTCAGGACCGACCATGGGCATCCTTGGGTCGGTTTTGGGAGCCCATGGTGCCACTTATGAATGATAATGAAACATTATTTTATTTAACATAATGTAAAGGAAAAACTAACATAAACAAATATCTTTTAGTAAATCAATTTTTATATGGGGTTATATAAGTCATATTTTCCACTATAAATATTAATTGGAAGGATAAAAAGGTTTCATAAATTATGTTATTTGTTTTATAATTTTTAGACATCATATATATTAAATTATTTATGACACAATAATGGTGTAGTATTTACCTCATTAATAAATTATTTAAATAAATAAGATTATTAATATCATAACTATATCCAAAACATATCCAATTCTTATTGGATGATTTTATTTTGACCATGAGTCATATTATCTTTGAATTTAATTATTTTTGGACCTTTAGAAAACGAATATCACTATATAATAAAATAATATTTTCACACATTCCTAAAGATCCCCTCCTCTCCCTTATAAAAGGAATCCACTTCTAACCCATTCCACACACTCCTCAAGCCCCTTGGCTCATCCAACCTTGGACCAAATAAGCACTAAATATCCCTATATTACACCTAGAAGCCATACCAAATGCATAAGTCACTTCAAAAAGTCCTTTTGGTTCAAACCAAAGGTAGTTACTCAAATAAAATAAAGAACAAGGAACATATGAGTGAGTCAAGTCGGACACGTGGTAAGGGGTTTCTTATCTAACTTTTAATTCTGTGAGATATCCATCGTTCACCACTTATTTATTACATGTGGTATATTTTTTTACTTCCATTTGATATATATTATCATTATTCTCTTTATATTCATGATATTCTGTTATTCATTTGGTGGTTATTGACTTTTGTTCATAGGACTCAATTGATTACAAAGAGGTAAGGGTTATTTCCTCAATATCATCATTATCTGAGATTATTCATGTGTATGTATTTTTTGGGACATAATTATCATAGATACCAGTATTTTATAAAAATTATTCCAAAAGGAATCTTATAAGGTTTTATGGGAGGGTCTATTTAACTAGATCATCATTTTAAATGTTATGATGATTTGTCTTTCTAAACCCATTTAATTAAAGTCGATGTCTTCAAAATGATTTTAATGATTTATTTATATGAACATTAATGTTTTGAAATGATAATTATTTTAAAAAATTTCCAAGTGGTATGTGACAATTTGATTCAAAAATCCCTTTCAAATCACTAACTTTATAAATTTTGAGAATTTTAAGAGATTTCTTGAAAATGGGGCATTTCTCTCAATGCATTTTACTGATCATTTTCATCTATGTCGGAATGCTTTAATGGATTTTAATCATGTTTGAAGTTGATTTTTTTTGATACAAATATTCCATATTTTATTGAATTTTGTGTGATATGTTTGAATATGGATGTGTTATTTTTATACCATTCATGGTTTATGGATAAAGTATTTACATTTCATATACTAATTTTAATACATATGTTTATGTTATATTTCAACCTTTTATTATGATGAATGTATTGGACTAGTATGTTCCGGGATGGGGACTGGTAAAAGTAATCCCTCTGGGTTGGGGTCCGGTTGTAGAAGACACTTTGGGTTGGAGTCTAGTTACAGAGGCTCTTTGTGTTTGAGTCTGGTTATAGAGGATCTCTGGGATGGAGTCTGGTTACAGAGGCACTCCAGGTTTGGGTCTGGTTACAGTTATCCCATAGGACCGGGCATGAGGCCTTGACACAGAAATTAATGTCTGGTACAGTACATTCCCTCTCTATAAAATTAGTTATTACATGTGATTATTCGAATAGTTGAATATCCATGTGCATGTTTATATAGTAATGATTGATTAATTTATTCCATATTATGTTCAAGTTTATGTTTAAAAGGATGTTGTTTTATTACACATCGTGCCTTAAATGTTTATTGCTTCTGCTAAATTATTTACCCTTTCTGAGCATCTGAGCTCACCCCTTTATTATGTTTTATTTTACCAGGATATGTAGAAGTTATTTATCAGTGACTTTCAGGCATAATATAGAAGGATTTGATGTTTCTAATGGAATAATTAACTTTTTTTCTTTTCAAGTTGTAATGTTGAACATCAAATATGTAATATATTATCCAAGACTACTATACTGATCAGTCCTTCGGGAATTTATTCCGTCTAATCATGCCATTGTTATGTAATAATGCACCGAATCCGGGTAACTGGGGTCAGGGCGTTACAGTTGGTATCAGAGGAAGTTTAGCAATAACCTTGGAAACTATATTTAGATAATATTTTATTAGAGAACATTTCTGTAAGATATACATTGAGGATTAGTATATAAGAAATTCCTAGAATTTTTCTAATGTAGATATTTTGTGATTTTTCCAACAAAATACAACCCTGTATAGTAATAAACAGGTAGAGGCAGCTCTGGCACAGATGTACTGAGGGGTAAAACCCGAAAACACTGCTTTGAGCTAGGCTCGATTGTGAAATGGTGCATGTCAATGGGAATTGATGCACTCTTGGTTGTGACACTCTCAGAGGGATATGATTAGGATAATTCACATTTTCATTACAAATCATTAGGAATTATTTACGAGTATATACCTCCTCAATGAAAATATTTTTATTATTATGGATTATACCCATAAAATATTCAATTTAAGTTAGGTATTTTACAAGTTTGGAATTATTCATTGTAATTCATAAACTGACCTAGTGTATGCCATTATATAGAAATGGAGCCCAGTAAAAGGAATGTGAACTCCAGTAATACATATGATCCAAAGAGTAAGAATGATCATATCATTCATGGTATTACGCCAACATTTAGAAGGGAAATAGTCTCGCATGTATTATCATAATATGAATAAATAGTATCATGTGTTAATAAGATAAGTAAAGAATTATCTGAGTCCTATGACTTTGAAGGGAAGTAAGTGATGAAAAGTATGGAATAGAGAAATATGGATAAAGGGAAGAGGGAAAACTAGGATTTTCCCACATGTGATAACTGTGGATAGAATCACCTTGGTAAATGCATGAAGGGAATGTGAAGTTTTTTATAAGTGTTAAGAAAAAGGACCAAGTACATGATTTTAAGGGTAAGAATAAAGTTTCAAATGTACAATGCTTCATCTTCCATGAGGTGGGACACTACACGAATCAATGTCCAAATAATCAAAGTATTCACCAAATGCTGCTTTTGGATAATAAAAAGGTCACGATACTACCGAAGACGAAGATGAATGATTAGATATTCTATGTTGTTATTAAAGTATTATTTCATTTGAGTATTGTATTAATGATATTCATGTTATAAGAATTATATAGTGTATACGGACTGCACTGTAGTATTTAATTAAGCACTTGAGATTATGTGGAAGCATGAAATATGACTCAATAGTAGGTTACATTTTTGGAAAATATATGGTTGAGAGAATGATAAACCAAAATATGGTTCTAAAACTGAGGTGGTGATTTAGGAATAATAAATGAATTATTTGGATAAATTATACTGGATATTCATGACTACCTTGAAACTGATTAATGATTTGTATATTCCATCATTGTTAGAGTTACATCAATTTTGGGTAAAAGGAGTATATCATGTATTCTATAATAAATAAGGGAGAATGGATGTAATAAATAATGATTTATGGTAATTTTGGATGTCGCAATCACTACTAGAATGGGAGTTTTCCCCACGCTTCTTTACCAACGGTTTGCTTAAACTGTTTGTAAAGAAGGGCTTGGAAACCCTTTACCAATGGTTTTCTAGAACCATTGGTAAAGGGGTGCTTGACTCACCTATTACCAACAGTTCACTAGAACTGTTGGTAAAGGGTGACTCAAACACCACTTTACCGACAGTTTTTATAAACCATTGGTAAAGTTTTACCCCAAATACACTTAGCCACACCTCTCCCCCATTCGCGACAGAATATTAAATCTATGACACTCGGCTCCTCTCGCGACATCCTCCATCCGAACCGCTGAAACTCCATCAGATTCATCTCCAATCAGGTATTTTCTTCTTTATACACATAAAATATTTAAGTGATAACTTGTTTTCATTTTTATTCATCTAATATTTCAGTTTTATGTTTTAATTTTGATGTTTATTACATTTTTTTGTATTTTGATTTAATCTAGACTTTCTCCATTACAATCCATTTAATTAATTAAATCATTAAACCTCTATAAAAGAATAAACATATCAAATTAATTGCGGTGGGATTCCATATTTTATATGTATGTGTTTTTATGCTTTTTCTTCATCTTGTAATTAATTGTTACTTGGAAATTAATTTATACGTTTTTATTAATTTTTTGAAAAGTTTATATGAATGTTTTCCTTGAAATTCCTTGTCAAATATTATTTAACCCTATTCTCATTGAATTGAACAAGTCATGAATTTGATGACTATAATTTTGACATCTTTCAAGTATTTATGAATTATTCAATGCCATGACTGTTTAGATTTATTTTCAAAGAATATTTAAAGAATGAATTGGTGAAATCGAGTCTTTGTCTCGAGTTTTTATTCCAAGAATGATATAAATTGATTTTCATGAAATGAGTTGACCTATTTAATGTTTTCTAAGTAGTTTCAAGTGATTTAATTTGTGAAATGACAATGAACCCTCTTGGAATGATTTTTTTTAAAAGATATTTTGTTGTTAATTTTAAATTAGATATTTATTCATGTGGAAATAGGTTGTAATCCCATGTTTTGAATTAATATTGAGAATTTTTTAATTGTAAAACATCCTTTAATGCCTTTGGGATGTTTTCATATAATGTATTTTTTAAGGCCTATTTAGAATTACATATTAGTTTTTGGGAGGAAGTTGGTATAGATAACCTTTCTAAATATTGAATTAAATATAGGGTTTTGAATTGAATTGAATACTTTTTACCACTGATTTGGAACTTTATGAAGATCCTCAATTTTAATAATTCAATAATGTAACTTGCTCAATTCTTGTAATTACAAATGATGGATGTTGAAAATGGGATTATTGACATCGATGGAGATTGGGGTGAGATTTAGATATGATTTGAGGTCTTAATAATATGATTGATATTGATAAGGATCCTCATTGTGATCCTCATAACTTCATTATCTTACTCACCTATTTTGACTAGTCATGGTGACGTAGATAGTTAGATGGGAAAATCTATAATTATGATTCACTAGAGGACTCATACCTCTTCTAGTGGAATCCACTTCTGGATATTTGGGTTTTCCCAATGCTCATGTACCAATGGTTCATCAAGTAGGCCATTACCAATGTTTTCATAAAACAATTGTTAAAGGTAGACATAGGTGATTTAAAATTGATTTCGAAAGATATTTCAGAAATTATTTAAACTTGAGGAAAGTGTTTTATTAAAATGAGAATTTTTTAATAAGTCTTTTCTAATGTAATTTGTTATAGTACACTTTTTATGTGACTATGTTTGGTATTATGTAACACATGAGATAATTGGTGTGTGAGAATGTGTTGTGAAAAATATTCCATGATTGGTTCATGATTATGTTTACATTTTGATCTCATTAATGGTTTGTTTTTAAGATATTTTGAGATATTTACCTTATTTTTGTGGGTGAAAACTGGGTTCTGTAGAGGTGGTTCATGATTAAGACTTATACTTACTCTTAAAGATGTGGATAAACCATGAATATTAGTGAATTCATGAAATGTTTCATGTTTTTAGTCCTTTTTTATTTGGATTTATTTTTATGTTGATGTTTCTTATTGATACCTATGATGGTAATTTATTTTACTTTCTAAATCGGCTAAGACTCCCCCATAATGCACAGTGTATGCAACCTCTACCCTTATTTAATCATTCTGATTACATAGCCTATGAAACCTCTACCCTCATTTAATCAGTGAACTCAAGTCATTAATTCAAGACTTAATTCTCACTATCAATTATGAAATTGAATGAGGTAGACCCATCCTCACATGATTTCATACCTTAGATAGTGTCCAGCATATGGAATACAAGCTTTTGAATTCATCAGTTAACCAGGATCATATGTTCCATTTCCCACAAGTTGACTATACTAATATAACTTTATAGTCAATTAAATATGGTTCTCATTGAACGTTGTATATTATGTGTCCTTCTTGGCCAATACGCACTTTTATGGGGGTGGGGTGCTTTTCACTAGCCATGCTGGCATGTGTAGACATCCATAAAAATGTTAGATAAGTCAAAATTTTAATTCAGTAATGTTGTTATCATTGACATACTTAATTATTAATCTAAAATTTAAAGATAAATGTTTTTGTCTATACTTTATGAAATTAATTCTTTTTATAAGCCATGAACAACCTATTATTGTAGAAGCCTAAAATTTATTCACCAATGTGGTGTGCTTGACTTGGGGAAGTAATTGGGTAATGATAGGTATGGAAATAGAGGTTCTAATAATGGGTTATTGAACATGTGTGAATTATTTTGGAACTCTATAACAAATAATGGGACATGAGGCATGTGCCTTTTATAGACCTAATGAAAATGAATATAAATAAATTTTAATTTAATTTTTGAGTACATGTTCTTTAAATTATTTTAATAGTTCACTACATCGACTAGAAACATCTTTCTTTTATCGTTTACCAAAATGTATTTGTTACTTGAATGTATTGGTTCCTTGAATATAAATTGAGGACATGTATATTTTGTAAGATGGTAATACCATGCCTCAGGTGTGGCCGGCACCACTCAAAATGTCTCAGGTTTATTTGAAATAGACAACATTTTAAGTGAAACTAACAACTGTCATACGAAAAACCAACCAAACACATTCGTATTGTGTTGATACTTTAGGAAAATGATCCATTGGTCATTTGTGACATGTACGAGTCAACCTCGTCTAAATCTGAGGTGTGGTGTGGCAGGTAGCAATCTAACTGTGTCTCTTTTGTGTAAAATGGATTGGATTTTTAGTGAAAAGAACAACTGGCATACGGAAAACTGACCAAATTCATTCGGATTCTATTGATACTTTATCACAATGATCCATGGGTCATATTTGATGTGTAAAAGTCAAACCTAGCTCAATCCAAGTCGTGGTGTGGTCAGGATCACTCTAAGTGTCTCTCATATGAATAAAATGGACAACATTTTAAGTACATAAATAAAACCAAACAAACAGATTCGGATTGTGTTGATACTTTATCACAAAGATAAATGGGTAATATTTGACGTGTACGAGTCAACCCTGCCTCAATCTGAGGTGTTTTGTGGCTGGAACCATTCGAAGTGTCTCACTTTTGTTTGTAATGGATAACATTTTAAGTGAAAAGTACAACTGACATACAGAAAACCGACCAAATGCATTCGTATTGTGTTGATACTTTAGGAAAATGATCCTCGGGTCATTTGTGTCGTGTACGAGTCAACCCTACCTCAATATGAGTCCTGGTGTAGCCATCACCACTCAAATTGTCACAGGTTTATTTGAAATGGACAACATTTTAAGTGAAAATAACAACTAACATACAGAAAATTAAAAAAATGAATTCAGATTGTGTTCACACTTTATCACAATGATCCATGGTACATATGTGAAATGTACGTGTCAACCCCGCCTCAATACGAGGCACAATGTTGCCAGCACCACCCAAAGTGTCTTTCTTTTTTTTAAATAGACATCATTTTAAGTGAAAACAACAACTAACAAATGGAAAACTGACCAAACGCATTCTGAATGAGTTGGAACATTAGGAGAAAACATTCCATGAGTCATTTGTGATGTGTACCAGTCAACCCCGCCTCAATCCGAGGCCCGGTGTGGCAGGAACCACTCAAAGTGTCTCATGTTTATATGAAATGGACAAAATTTTATGTGAAAATAACAACTAGAATATGAAAAACTAACCAAACGAATTCATATTGTGTTGATACATTATCACAATGATCTATGAGTCATATGTGATGTGTACGAGTCAACCCTGCCACAATCTGAGGCCTGGTTTGGCCGACACCACTAAAAATGTATCTCTTTTGTTTCAAAAGGACATCATTTTAACTAAAAACAACAACCAACATACGGAAAACCAACAAAACGCATTCAGATTCTGTTGAAACTTTAGGGAAATGATCCATGAGTCATATGTGATGTGTATGTGTCAACCCATCCTCAATCCGAGGTGCGGTGTGGGAAACACCACTTGAAATTTCTCTCTATAGTATAAAATGGACAACATTTTAAGTGAAAACAACAACTGACTACAGAAAAACGACCAAATGCATTCAGATTATGTTGAAACTTTAGGACAACATTCCATGATTCATTTTTTTACATGTAAGAGTCATCCCTGTCTCAATCTGAGGTCTGGTGTGGCCGGAACCACTCAATGTTTCTCAGGTTTATTTGGAATGGACAACATTTTAATTGAAAACAACAACTAACATACGGAAAACCGACTAAACACATTTTCATTCTGTTGAAACTATAGTAAAACGATCCATGGGTCATATGTGATGTATACGTATCAACCCAACCTCAATCCGAGGCACGGAGTGGCCCGCAACACTCGACATGTCTCTCTGTAGTTTAAAATGGACATTATTTTAATTGAAAACAACAACTGACATATGGTAATCTGACCAAACACATTTGTATTATGTTAAAACATTAGTACAACGATCTGTTGGTCATATGTGATGTGTTTGAGTAAACCGCGCATCAATCTGAGTCAAAGTGTGGATGGGATCACTCTAAGTGTCTCTCTTTTGTTTAAAATGGACAACATTTAAGTACATATGGGAAACTGACCAAACAGATTCTGATTGTGTTTATACTTTAGAAAAATGATCCATGGGTCATATATGACGTGCATTAGTCAACCCCACCTCAATCTGATGCACGGTGTGGCTGGCACTACTCAAAGTGTCTTTCTTTTGTTTAAAATGGACAGGATTTTAAGTGAAAAAAACAACTGGCATACAGAAAACCGACCAAACGAATTTGGTTTCTATTGAAACTATAAGACTATGATCAATGGGTCATATGTGCTGTGTACAAGTCAACCCCGCATCAATATGAGGCACAATGTGGCCGGCACCCGTCAAAGTGTCTCTTTTTTGTTTGAAAATGAGATCATTTTAAGTGAAAGAAACAACTGACATACGGAAAACCGACCTAACACATTTTGATTCCATTGAAACATTAGGGAAATGATCCATGGGTAATATGTGATGTGTAAGAGTCAAACCTGCCTCAATATGAGGCACTATGTGGCCGGCACAACTCAAAGTGTCACATTTTTTTGAAATGGACAACATTTTAATTAAAAACAACTAGAATACGGAAAACTGACCAAACACATTCGGAATGTGTTGAAAAATTAGAAAAATGATCAATGTGTCATATGTGACATATATGAGTCATCCCCGCCTTAATCCGAGTCATGGTGTGGTCGAAACCACTCAAAGTGTCTCTTTTCTTTTTGAAATGAACAACATTTTATGTGACAATAAATGACATATGCAAAATCGACCAAATGATTTCGGAATATATTGATACTTTAGGACAACGATCCATGGGTCATTTTTGATGTGTACGAGTCATCCTCACCTCAATCTGAGGCCCATTATGGCCGGTATCACTCCAAGTGTATTTATTCTGTTTAAAATGGTCATCATTTCTAGAAAAAAAAAATTAATGTGTATGTTTAAATGAATTATGTATGTTCATAATTAAGTTATCAATTCTAATTAAATTCTGGATGTGTGTAGTTCCAGATGCATTATATGTTAAATGTGTATGAATTTTTTCTTTATATTTATGTGTTAGTTGTTTATTGTAGGTACAAGGAGATTAGAGAATTACCAGTGTTGTGAAAATTGCATGTTGTTGTGCAATTTGAACAGCACAACCTATGCCAACGGTTTCAAACCATTGGCACATGATTCATAGAATGTTTTTACAAACGATTCAAAGTGAACCGTTGGTAAATATACATTCCCAATGGTTTTTGAAACTATTGGGAACCATGAAAAAATGTTGGTTTTCCCAATGGTTCAGGGGAAACCATTGGGAAAAACTTTTCCCAGTGGTTTAGGGAACCATTGGGGTAGGCTAATTTTTCTAACCTATCCCAACGACTCTACGTAAACCATTGGGAAAAGCTATCCCAATGGCGTACTTACCAACGGTTCACAGAACCGTTGGTATAAGCTATACCAACGGTTTTCTGGCTATTCCCAACGGTTCGGAACTGTTGGTAAATCCTCTTTTCCAGTAGTGAGTGTTTTAAAAGAATACATGATGAATGTGTATACATTTTAATACGTGCAGAAAAGGATCTTTATTGTGTTTACCTTATTTAAAAATTTTGGACTATGAGTTTGGACATAAGTATTTTGGATAAGCCTTGTTTGATATTATTTTTGTATTGCCATAAAAATGACAACCTGGATGTCAGGTGGCAACCCGTCGCGTCCGGCAAGTCCGCGAGGCTTGATCCCGCAACCTAAGGGCGGAAAGGGTATATCACGTACCACTGGCCCAAATGATGTCCTGGATTGAATAATATTTTAATTTTAAAGGCCTCGTAGATGAATTATAAATTCATTTTTTTTTGGAACCATATACGAATAAGATAAATAGAATATTTTTTATGTATTATTATCTTTTGGAGTGAAATATGAGTTGTGGTAGAAATTAGTTAAAGGATGGAACTCTATTTGTCAATTATGTGTCTTTTTATCATATTATTCTATGATGAATTTAATTATTAAACAATAGTTAAGGGATCTTAAAACTAAAAATGTGTTATCCTAACACCTTATGTTTTGTTGAACCGATGATATTTTAAATCATTATAGATTGACGGCTTTGAGGCCCTCAATTCTACAATTGTTTTTGACTGATGGCCTCCATCACTCCCTATAAATATTTAATTTTTTCATCAATTATGTGTCTCTAATTTCCACCGATGTTTTTCTAATCAAGGTCATAATTAGGTGGTGACTTTTTCAATGCCCTATTCCTCATATTAAGACTAAATTTTATTAACCCAATTTATGATGTGGGTTTTCCCACAAAGGTGTTTTCTATATTAAAAATATTTTTTTCGAAGAACGATTTCAATTTTTCAGGACACAAATTGTTGAAGGATGGAAGAATGTAATGCCCCAATATTTTATAGTACGTTATTTCTTCAATGTAATTAAATAACATTCACTACACGTAACACCGAGTTGAAGCGCACCACGACTTACCGAACTAGTCGTTGAAAAGATGTTATGGATAGTATTAAATTAATTTTGAACATTATATAATCCTTATAATTTCAGAATCAATATTATGATTTTCTTAGATATAATGAAAAAAAATTCATTTTTTTCAGATAAAAGAAGTATTTTTTTTAAATTCAATTTTACAGCCTTTTAATGGCGAACCCTTTTAAAATCCAATATTTCAAAAATTTATATATTTAATATGACAAAATTAACTTCTTATTTAGAATCATGACAGAATAATTTAGTTTCAGTAAATTTTTGGTGTTTTCGGATAACTTTCATATTTTGGTGAATAGTGAAAAATACTATATTTTAAATGAAAACAACTTTTTTAATCCAAATAATTTTTTTGTGTTAAATTATATATTTTAATGGTATGGATGTATAAATATATTATATTTTTACCATTTAATCAAAATTTATTCACTCGAAATAATTTCAATTTGAAATTGAACATAAAAAAGTATCAATATTTTATTAGTTATTATTTCTTAAAAACACGCTTTTTGGTTTTAACAACGGGAATTAATTTTTAATTAATAAATGAAACATCTAGGTTTTGAATTTTGTATAATAGATATATTTTTGAATTCAGAATATCAATATTAGGATAGGGTGAAATTTTGATATTTATCTGAAAACATTCTATTATAGATAAATAGTGGAAAACACCGTGTTTTTTTTAAAATCAACCTTATATTTTAATAATTATTTATTTTATTTAAATTTATTTTAGGTAAAAATAGATACATAATACCTATATAAGTTCAATATAATTCATTAGATTCATTTTATAATAATTATATATATATATATATATATATATTGTTGAACTTTTTATAATCTTCTACCCACCTTCTATGAGTATTTGGAAATTGGCATAAATCTTAATTTTACCTCTCCTATGAGTTGAATTTTAAAAATATAAGAGACACATTTAACTTTAAAATGTAAAATGATGTTCAATAAGATGAAATTTTTTTTATTAATACTAACATTTGACATTTATCTACCATGGTTAATGGTAAATAGGGTAATTCAAGAAAAAATAAATATTATAATAATACAAAATTACCTTGACACATTTCCTAACCTTATTAGATGAATCATGACCGACCATGGGAATCATTGGGTTTATTTTACTACCCCATGGGGCCACTTATAATTGACAATGACACATTATTTTAATTAACTTAATGTAAAGGAAAAAATGACAAAAACAAATATCATTTAGTAAAACAATTTTTACATGGGGTTATATAATTCATCTTTTCCACTATAAATATTCATTAGAAAGGTATAACGATTTCCTACATTATGGTATTTTTTTATATATTTTATAAATCAAAAAGAAATTAAATTATTTATCACACAATAATGATGTACTATTTACCCCATTAATAAATGATTTTAATAAATAAGATTATTATTATTAAAATTATATCCAAAACATGTCCAATTATTAATGGATGATTTTATTTCTACCATGAGTCATATTTTCATCAAATTTAATTAGTTTTGGACCAATAGAAACTAAATATCACTATATAATAAAATATTATTTTCACACTTTCCGAAAGAGACCATCCTCCCCTTAAAAAAGGAATCCTTTTCTAACCCATTACCCACACCTCTCAAGCCCCTTGGCACGTCCAACCCCAGACCAAATAATCTCTCAATATCTATATATTACACCTAGAAGCCATACCTTATGCAGAAATCACCTCAAAAATCCCTTTTGGTTCAATCTAAAAGAAGTTACTGAATTATTGTAAGAACAAGGAACATACAAGCGAGTCAAGTCGGACACGTGGTAAGGGGTTTCTTATCTCATATTTTATTCCGTGAGATTTCCAATGTTCACCACTTATTTATTGCATGTGGTGTATTGTGTACGTCCATTTGATATATATTATCATGATTCTCTTTGTATTCATGATATTCTATGATTCATTTGGTCGTTATTGACTATTGTTCGTACGAATCGATTGATTATAGCGAGGTAAGGGTTATTTCCTCAATCTCATTATTATATGAGTTTGTTCATGTGTAAGTATTTTCTAGTACGTTCTTATCATAGATACCCATATTTTATAAAATTTCTTTTAAAAGGAATTTTTTACGGTTTTATGGGAGGGTTTATTTAACTAGATCATCATTTTAATGGTTTTAAAGATTTATCTTTATAAACCCTTTTAATTAGTGTCCATGTTTTCAAAATGTTTTTAAGGATTTATGTATATGGACATGAATGTTTTGAAATTATAATTCTTTTAAAAAATTTCCAAGTGTTATGTGACACATTGATTCAAAAACCCCTTTCAGATGACTACCTTTATAAATTGTTTGAATTTTAAACAATTTCATGAAAAGAGGTATTTATCTAAAACCATTTTACTGATCATTTTCATCAATGTCAACATCCTTTAATGGATTTTAATTTTATTTGAAGATTATTTATTAGGATACAAATCTTCCATATTTTATTTAATGCTTTGTGATATGTTTGACTGTGGATATATTATTTTTATACCATTCATGGTTTATGGATAAAGTATTGACATTTCTTATGCTAGTTTTAATACGAATGTTTATGTTATATTTCATCCTTTTCTTATGATGAATGTATTGGACTAGTATGTTCCGGGTTGGGGACTGATAAAAGTAAGCCCTCGAGGTTGGGGTCCAGTTACAGAAGACCCTCTGGGGTGGAGTCTGGTTACAGAGGCTCTCCATGTTGGAATCCAGTTACAGAGGCTCTCTAGTATGAAGTCCGGTAACAGAGGATCTCTGGGTTTGGGTATTGTTTCAGTTAGCCCATAGGTCTTGGCATGAGGCCTTGACACAGAAATTGAATACTAGTATTGTACATTCCCTCATTATGAAATTAGTTATTACATGTGATTATTCAACTAGTATAATAACCATGTTCAGGTTTATATTGAAATATTTAATTTATTTTTTTTCATATTATGTTCATTTTTATGGTTAAAATTCTCTTGTTTTATTACAAATATTTCCTTAAAATTTTATATCATTTGCTAAATTATTTACCCTTACTGAGAATATGTGATCACCCCTTTCATATGTTTTATTTTCCTGGGATATGAAGAAGTTACTTATGAGTGACTTTCAGGTATAATCTAGGAGGCTTAGACGTTTCTAATTTAATAAATTACTTTTTTTTTATTTTCAATTTGTTTTGTTGAACTTCATGTATGTAATCTATTATCCTAGACTGCTAAATTGATCGGTCCTTCGAGACTTGATTCCTTGTAATCATGCCAATGTTATGTAATAATGCACCGACTCTGGGTAACTAGGGTCAGGGAATTATAGTTTGTATCATAGGATGTTTAGCAATAACATTTGAATCTAGATATAGATAAACATTGATTAGAGAACATTTCCATAAGATAGAATTTGAGGATTAGTATATACGAACATTGTAGAATTTTGGTAATGTAGAGATTTAGTGAGTTTTCAATTAAAATACAACCCTGCCTGGATACGAGCAGGTAGAGGCAGATCTGGAACAGATGTACCTAGGGGTAAAACCCAAGAACATTGCTTTGATCTAGAATTGAATGGGATCTGGTGCACGACAATGGGCCTTGCTACACTCTTTGTTATGACACTTCCATGGGATATGCTTAGTATAATTCTCATTTTCATTACAAATCATTCTAAAGGATTTACTATTATATACATCCTCAATGAAAATATTTTTATGATTATGGATTATACCCATAAACTGTTCAATATACGTTAGTTATTTTACAAGTTTCGAATTATTCATTGCAATTCATAAACTGGCCTAGAGTATGCCATTTCATATAAACGGTGCCCAGTAGAAGGAATGTGAACTCCAGCAATACGTATGATCCAAAAAGTTATAAGGATCATATGTGTCATGGTATTAAGCCATCATTTTGAATGGAAATATTCTCTCATGTATTCTCAACTTATAAATAAATAGTATCATGTGTTAAAAATATAGGTAAATTATTCTCTGAGTCCTATGGCTTTGAAGGGAAGCAATAGAAGAAAATGATGGAAGAGAGAAATATGGATAAAGGGAAGAGGGAAAAGTAAGATTTTCCAATATGTGAAAACTGTGGAAATAATCACCTTGGTAAATGCTTCAAGGGAATGGGAAGCTTGTTATAAGTGTGGAGAAAATGGGCACCATGTACGTGAGTGAAAGGGTATGAAAAAAGTATCAAATATACAATGCTTCATCTAAAAGGAGTTGGAACACTACGCAAATCAATGTCCAAATCATTATTGTATACCTCAAATGCTGCTATTGGATAAAAATAAAGTTGTAATACTACTGAAGATGAAGTGGAATAATTAGATTTCTTATGTTCTTATTAATGTATTGTGTCATTTGAGTATTGTATTAATGATATAATTGTTATAATAATTATAGAGTATATATGGATTGTAGTGCAGTACTATTTAATTAAGGACTTTAGATTGTGTGGAACCAAGAAAAGTGACTCAATAACAGGTTAAATTTTTTTTTAAATATGGTTGAAATAATGATAAACCATAATATGGTTCTAACACTCAGGTAGTGATTTTGGAATAATACATGATTGATATGGATAAATTATATTGGATACTCATTACTACCTTGAAACTGATTAATGATTTTTATATTCCATCATTATTAGAGTTTACAAAAATTTTGGATAGAAGGAGTATATCATGTATTCTATAAGGAATAATAGAACATGAATGTAATCAATATGGTTTTATGGTAATTTACGATGTTGTAGTGTTTTAAAAGAATACATGATGAAGGTGTTTAAATGTTATTACATGGAAAAAAGGATCATAATTGTGTTTACTTTACTTATAAATTATTGACAGTGATTTTGGACAGAAGTATTTTGGATATGTCTAGTTTGAGATTATTTTTGGATTTCCATAAAAAGGACAACCCAGAGGTCAGGCGGCAACCTGTCGCGTCCGGCAAGGACGAGAGACTTGAACCCGCAACTAAAGGGCGAAAAGTGTGTATCACCAACCACTGGCCCATGAAATGTTCTGGATTGAATAATGTAGTTTTTTTAAAGTTTGGAAGATGAATTATAATTTTTTTGAAACCCTATATGAATACGATAAATAGAATATTTTTTTATGTTCTATTATCTTTTAGAGTGAATGATTAGATTGTGGTAGAAATTAGTTAAAGGATGGAACTCTAATTCTCAGGTATAAATTTATTTGTATCCTCTTATTCTATGAATAAATTAATTATTAAACAATAGGTAAGGGATCTTAAAACTAGAAATGGGTTATCCTAATACCTTAAGTTTTGTTGAACAGATGATATTTTAAATAATCATATATTGATGGATTTGAGGCCCTCAATTATACAATTGTTTCTGACTGATGACCTCAATCACTCCCTATAAATATTTACGTTTTTTTATCAATTATTTGTCTCTAATTTCCACCAATGTTCTCCTAATCATGATGATAATTTGGTGGTGACTTTTTCAATCCCCATTTCCACTTATTAAGACTAAATTTTATTAACCCAATTTTTTTTGTCGGTTTTCCAACAAATGTATTTTCTATTTTCACCCTTTTATTTTCAAAGAACAATTTAAAATTGTGAGGATGCAATTTATTGAAGGATTCAAGAATGTAACACCCCAATATTTCATAGTACGTTATTTCATCAAAGTAATTCAATAACTTCCCTACTCACAACACCGAGTTCAAGTGCACCACGACATACCAAACTAGTCGTTCAAAATAGGTTAGAAATAGTATTAACTAAATTTTAAACTTTATATAATCCTTATAATTTTAGAATAAATTTTATGAGTTTCTTATACATAATTAAAAAAACAAATTCATTTTTTTGATAAAAGAAGTATTTTTTTAAAATGAAATTTTATCGCCTTTTAATGGAGAACCCTTTTTAAATCCAAAATTTGGAAATTTTATATATTTAATTTGACAAAATAAACTTCAACTTTCAAATCGGGACATAAGAATTTTGTTTCAATAAATTTTTGGTGTTTTTCTGGTAACATTCATATTTGGGTGAATAGTTAAAAATACTACATTTAAATGAAAAAAAAAATTTAATCAAAATAATTTTCTATGTTAAATTATACATTTTAGTGGGTTGGATGTATAAATAGATTAAAATTGCATTATTTAATCCAATTTCATTCATTGGAAATAAATTTACTTGGAAATTGAACATAATCAAGTATCAATCTTTTGTAAGTTATTATTCATTAAAAACACACTTTATGGTTTTGATAATGGAAATTAATTTTAAATTAATAAATGAAACTTATATGATTTGAATTTTGAAAAAAAACATAATTTATAAATTCATAATATCAAAATTATCTTATGGTGAAATTTTTGTATTTTTCTGAAAACATTCAATTTTTGATGAATAGTGAAAAACACTGAGTTATTGGTTAAAACTAACATTTTATTTTAATAATTATTTATTTTATTTAAATTTATTTTAGGTCAAAATAGATACATAATGCATATATAAGGTTAATATAATTCATTGGAGTAATTTTATAATAAGTTTGGATATATAAAAATTTTGTTGAACTTTTTATCGTCTTCTATCCACCTCCTTATAGCATTTTCAAATTTTCCTAAAACTTTATTGTCCACTTCTGTGAGATGAATTTCAAAATTATGAGAGACACGGTTAACCTCAGTAAGTAAAATTTGTTTCAATAAGATTAAAATAATTTTTGGTGAATGTTAACTTTTGACATTTATTTACCGTGTTTAAAGGTAAATAGGGTAATTCAAGGTAAAAAGAATATTATAATAATACACAATTAACTTATCACTTGTCGTAACCTTGTTGGATGAGTCATGAATGACCATGGGAATCCTTGGGTAGATTTTGGGACCCCACCGAGCCACTTATGTTTGATAATGAAATATTATTTTAATTAACATAAAGGAAAAAATGACATAAACAAATATCTTTTAGTAAATAAGTTTTTACATGGGGTTATATCAGTCATCTTTTACACTATAAATATTCATTGGAAAGATAAAATGATTTCTTAAATTATGCTATTTGTTTATAATTTTTAGACATAAAAGAAATTAAATTATTTATGACACAATAATGATGTAGTATTTAAGTCATTAATAAATGATTTAAATAAATAAAATTATTAATATTAAAACTATATCGAAAACATGTGCAATTATTATTGGTTGATTTTATTTCGGCCATGAGTCATCTTATCTTTGACTTTAACTAGTTTTCGACCTTTAGAAACAGAATATCACTATATAATAAAATAATATTTTCACACATTCTTAAAGAGCCCCTCCTCCCCCTTATAAAAGGTAACTACTTATAACCCATTCCACACACCTCTCAAGCACCTTGTCTCATCCAAACCCTACCCAAAT
Organism: Viscum album; assembly: GCA_963277665.1. Classification (NCBI taxonomy): domain Eukaryota; kingdom Viridiplantae; phylum Streptophyta; class Magnoliopsida; order Santalales; family Viscaceae; genus Viscum; species Viscum album. The sequence goes on from OY728141.1 coordinate 524,220,773, forward strand.
AAGGCCTCAATATCCCTATGATTACACCTAGAAGACTTAACTTATACAGAAGTCACTTAAAAAATTCATTTTATTTCAATTCAAAGGAATTTACCCAAATTAAAGGAAGAACAAGAAGCATACAAGCGAGTCAAGTCAGACACGTGGTAAGGGGTATCTTATCAAACTATTAATTCTATGAGATTTCCTTTGTTAACCTCTTATTTCTTACATGTGGTGTATTGTGTACAACCAATATAAAATATATTATCATGATTTTCTTTATATTCATGATATTCTATGATTCATTTGGTGGTTATTGACTATTGTTCATACGACTGGATTGATTACAATGAGGTAAGGGTTATTTCCTCAATCTCATTATTGTCCGAGATTGTTCATGTGTAAGTATTTTCTAGAAAATACTTATCATAGATAGCCATATTTTGTAAAAATGATTTCAAAAGGAACCTTTCAATGTTTTATGGGATGGTATATTTAACTAGTTCAACATTTAAATGTTTTAAAGATTTGTATTAATAAACCTTTTTAATTAATTTCCTTGTTTTCATAATGATTTTAAGGATTTATATATAAAGACTTTAATGTTTTTAAATGATTATTCTTTTAAAAAGTTTCAAAGTGGTATGAGACACTTTTATTCAAGAATCCCTTTCAAATGACTACCTTTATAAATTGTGATAATTTTAAATGAATTATTGAAAAATGAGTATTTCTCTAAAAGAATTTTACTGGCCATTTTCATCTATGTCAACATCCATTAATAGATTTAAAACTTCCTTTAAGATGATTTATTTTGATACAAATCATTTATATTGTATTGATGGTTTCGTGATATGTTTGACTATGAATGTGTTAATTTTATACCATTCATTGTTTATGGATAATGTATTTACATTTCATTTGATAGTTTTAATTCTAATGTTTATGTTATATTTCCACCTTTTCATATGATGAACGTATTGGACTAGTATGCTCGGGGTTTGGGACCGGTAAAAGTATGGCCTCCGGGTTGGGGTCCTCTTACAGCAGACCCTCCGGGTTGGAGTTCGGTTACAGAGGCTCATCGGGTTGGAGTCCAATTATAGAGGCTCTCTGGGATGGAGTCTGGTTACAAAGACTCTCCAGGTTTGGGTCCAGTTATATTTAGCCCATAGGTCCTGGAACAAGGCCTTGACATAGAAATTAAAGTCCAGTACTACACATTTCCTCATTATGAAATTAGTTATTACATTTGGTTATTCTACTAGTAGAATATCCATATGAATTTTTATATGGTAATGTTTGGTTTATTTATGCCATATTAGGTTAAAGTTTATTTTTTCAAGGGTGTTGTTTCATTGCACATCTTGACTTAAATTTTTATTGCTTTCGCTAAATTATTTCCCTTACTGAGCATTTGTGCTCACCCTTTTCTTATGTTTTATTTTTCCAGGATATGATGAAGTTAGTTATGAGTGACTTGCAGGCATAATATAAGAGGATTGGACATTTATAATGGAATAAATTACTTATGTTTTTCTTTTCAAGTTGTAATCTTGAACTTCATGTATGTAATATATTTTCCAAGACTGCAAAACTGATCTATCATTCGGGACTTGATTCCTTGTAATCATGATAATGTTATGTAATAATTCACCCACTCTAGGTAATCGGGGTCAGGGAGTTACACAACAGCTACCCCAATACCATTAGCATGGCTCCATTTGAGGCTGGAGGTGGTGCATAGCACAACAGAGAATGTTCTGCTTGTCCGTGATAGGATGAAGACAACTCAGGACCGGCGTAAGTCATATGTCATTCATAGAAGGAGGCCTTTAGAGTTCTAGGTCGAAGACAATATGTTCTTAATGGTTTCCCCTCTTCGTGTGAAGCGATGGTTCGATCGTGGGAGTAAGCTTTCCCCTCAGTTTCTTGGTACTTTAGAGGTATTGTCTCGTGTTGATGTTCTAGTGAACCAGATATCACATCCCCCACAGAGGATCCAGATACGTGACGGTTTCCATTTAACACCCGAGACTTTTATGTTATATAAATCATCAAAGGAATCTTTTTCTACACAACACTTGCTTGGCTTACATTACACGAAATCGTGACCTTCCTTGATAGCTTGCGTCGTACGCAATACCGAGTTTCACTAAACAACGATATGCTATTAAAATATTATTAAAACTAACCGTTATGAATAGTAATAACCACTTTTTGAATTTTTCTGAATTTTTTTTTCAAAATGGAATTCATTTTTGGATTCGGAATACCGAAATTAGCCTAGGGTGAAATTTTGGTATTTTTCTGAAAACTTTCAATTTTTTATGAATAGTGAAACCACTAAGTGGTAGGTTAAAAACTGAATTTTGCATAAAACTTAATTTTACCGCTTCTGTGAATGGAATTTTGAAAATCCAACAGACACGGTTGATATCAGTAAGTAAAATGTGGTTCAATGAGATAAAAATAATTTTTTGGTGAATAGTAACTTTTTACTTTTTTTACCACGGTTAATAGTAAATAGGGTAACTAAGAGTAAATATGAAATTACTATTACCCTAACACATGTCCTAATTCTATTGGATAAGTTTAATTCGACCAAAAACAACCTTATGAATATAATATGACCATTTAGGTCTACTTGGATTAGATTATGACATTTAATATTATTTTATTTAATGAATAGTTAAAATAGTTAAAATCAAAGTTTAATAACTAAAACATTTTTAATATGGGTTTATACATAAGATAAATTCGATTAAAAATATTCATTAGAACGATAAACAGATTTCCTACATAATGATATTTTATTTATAATTTTTAGACTTTAAATAAATTAATTTATTTATGACACAATGATGATGCAGTAATTACCCTTTTAAGGAAATGTTAACATAATTGATGTTATAAATGCCCCAATAAATGTAATTTAAGACTTTTTATGAATTCCAATAATTTTCTAGGTTAATATGATATATTAGTGTTGATTTAATAAACTTGGTTCGACCATATAATTCTGTTATGACTTTCACAAAAATCATATATCAAATAGTGACAAAATTGACACAAAATAGTTTTTAAATCAAATATTATATTATTAATTGTTATTTTATTCCTAAAATCTAATGTTCGGCCAAATGACTTAGATAAGGATATATATATTAATAATAAACAACTTGGGGTTCGTTTGGAATGTTATATTAAGTGTATTAACCATATAGTGTAAGAAAACAAAAAGACACGGTAAAAGTTAAATTATTTAACTTAGAGTTAAATCTAATTGATAAGGTTAAAATAATAACCTAAACTTGTCTAAATCCTATTGGTTGATAGGATTTCGACCCATCCCCACTTTACCTTCGAAATAAGACCCTTTGGAACCATTATAAACCGATTTTGACTTTAATATAAAATAATATTTTGAGATATTCCTAAGGTGCCCCTCTCCTCCCTTATAAAAGGGGACCTCCTCCCCCTCCTCCTCACACCAATTTTAGCACTCAAGCTCGGACAAACCCTGCCAAAATCCCTTCTCCACTTCCCTAGAATAATCCTAGAGGTCTTGGTCTTCTTCAAAGACCAATCTTAGTTCCCTATGTGGAGGATTCAAAGAGGCGTTTCAAAGAAGAGGTAATATCCATTACCGATCTTTTCAATTTCTTTCTTATTCAACTTCTTCTTATTTAGTTGTTTCATGATAAAGTAATAACATCAGTATTACTTACATACTTATATGTTATTATAAATATGAAACAACCCTAATTCACCTTCTATCCATCCTACGGAAAAATGAAATCACCGTGCGTGCGTACGTACGGAATACCGTCTCCACGCCGTGGTGTAATCTATTTTCCACCATCACCTTACAAGGATGGGTATAATGGTGTAATGAGTATCTATATATGATTATTATAAAGTGATATTGATATTGAAATAGTATAAATACACTTAAATACAATTCCATGATCATGGGAACAATATCATCGCACGTGCGTACGTACGGAATACCATCTCCACGATGTGATGCAACTCGTTATACATGATCATCATTACATAGTAATTATATAAATGAATTGAATGAATAAATATGATATATGTTACACTAATACCATTCTGGATATAAGTTATCTATAACATTAAAATAAGAATATGAATTTATTCGGCAAAACACGTATAAGAACAAAAGGCAATAAAGACCCGAGTAACAAGTAACAATGAAATATTACTAATAAGAAGCTAAGAATATGACCATATATGATATCATATCAATATTTATGATTCTGGAATAAGTCAATAACATTATTTAAACCACTATACAGGATCTTTGGACACATACAAAGCAAATCGGACCTAAGGTAAGGGAAATATCACAATCTCATTTTTATCCGAGATTGTTTATACTCTGGTATTTACTGGGGTGTATTTTATCATCCACATCCATGTTTACTCAATATTTAATATTATTTCCATCCACCTACAATTTTTTAAATCTAATTTTACCCTTTGGTGAGTTTTTAGTAAAGGTTATGAAAGGAATCTTTTGTCATTTTTCGTACGAGGTACTTTTTGACTTTTCCGACAAAAGTACGAAGAATGTTTTTTTAACTTATATGGAATGAATGGATTTTTAAAACATTATTTCCAAGAATATTCCTTTATAAGTTTTCATGTTTATTTTTAATCAACTTCTTATAGTTTATAATTGTATGACATGTTAATAAAAGAAAAGTGTTTTTGAAGTAGAAAGGATATTTTCCTCAAGAATGGAGTTCAAATGTTTTATCAAAATTATTTTCCATCAAAGATTATATAGGGTTCTGTTTTTATCCCTATTATTACATTTATGAAGTCATTTACCTTATATGATTTGTTTTATGATGTCATGATGTTTCAAGAATCCCATTTTTGTTACATGTGTTATGCGATGATGTATGATTTATGATTATGTGGCACACATAAGAAAGGATTCATTATAAGATGGGTGGGACCTATATCTCCCTCCAATGCATTGGGTAAAGATTTATATCTCATGAGATAGACATGGCTGGAACGGAAGGTTATTTCGGTTCAGTGATATAGGACTGAAACGAGGAGTGAACTCGGTTCAGAAATGGACTTTGTCCGCTAAGATAGTCTTGGCAATGAGTCATGACTAACAAGAAATGATTTTCCATGATTATGTGTGCATGACACAAAGTTTCAAGTTTTATGTTATGATTATAGGGATCTCATTTTCACTTCTATGATTTATTCCATGTTAAGATATTATGATCTCTTTTGTAGGTTATGATTTTCAAAAAGATATGATATGATTTTTATTTCCTTTATTTTCCCTTGCTGAGCATTTGAGCCCACCCTTTTTTGTATGTTTTCTTTTCCCCAGGTCAGGAAGATGGATATTAAGTAGAATATGCTAAAAGGGACCCTAGATATGATGAAATAAATGGAATCCATTTTAGAAGATTTATGAATTAGTTTTTTATGTTTCCCAGTTTCTAAAGACACTATACCTATACGGTCCTTTGTGGTTTTGTCATATGTTGTAATAAGTGTGCTTCAATTTTGAAGTATTAACAATGTATGTAAAGTATGGGTCGTTATAGTATATATATTTGATAATAGTATTTATGAAATTTTATTACATAAAAAATGATAAAAATCAATAATAGATACAAAAAAATCAGTGATTTTTATAAATATATTGACATATGAATTTTAGAGAAAAAAATAAAAAATTTAGGGTCATCATTTTCCTTCATGAACAATAAATGATGTTGTCTTCTCCCTCAATTCGTGAGCATTCAATGGGTAATACTTACCATAGGATACACATTAGTGTCTAGAAGCTTCCAATGAATATCGCCAATATTCTCTTTCAAATACATCCCTCATGATTTTCTTAAACCACCATCATGAACATTATCAAAACACCTTCAAGAGACACACACACTCACCCACACACACACACGTAGACATATATACTACGGAATATGGACACCATATGGTCTTCAAAGACTAATGAAATGTGTGAAACTAAATTCCAAGGCCATATCGAAAGAAAGTCTATGAATTCATCTATGTCTTAGGTCCCCAAAAATAGTTATAATATTTATACATATATATATATATATATGTTAATATAAATATGTGGAGACACATGTTGTTCTTATCTATAGAAATTGGTTTCCCTATTTAGAAGTCTTATTATAACACCTCTTTGAAAGAGACAATGTTTTTATTAATGAAATTGTAGGAGGGGGCATGGGTAAGATATTAATTATTCGTAATTACCTTATGAAGGGGTTATTCTATGGAAAAAACAATAATTAAGGTATATTTATATTTTTATTTGTTTGTAAATATTTCTAAAACCCACAATTTACTAGAGAAATTTGTATTAAAAATTCTATTTTATGTTTTAGAAATCATTTTCATTATGATCTTTTTTTATGATACATTTGGTTCTAAATATTGGTTTCATCGATTTTAGATGTCATTATTTTATGTATGTGTGAATTTATTTAATAGTTTTGTTATATAGTTTCCAAAAACATTCTCTCTATTATTATTTTAATTACATAATTGTGGGATTTATGTGTTTCAAATTTATCTTCTCATTCATAAAATGATTTATTTTTGAAGAAACCATCCTAATTTTAAATGAAATTATTTTTTGAAAAAGATAATATTTATACAGTAACTATTTGATTTATTTTATTATTGTTATTGATTTTTATAATCAATACATTTCTATCATTTATGTTATTTTGATTATCATCATGTTTATTTTCTAAAAAACCTTTTATAGACAATATTTACTTGAAATTATTCTAATTATATAATAAAAAATATACTTAAATATATATATATATATATGTGTGTGTTTTTATATAAAATTATAACACTATTTTATTGTGTTTGAAAATAGTGTTTTATTGCAATGATTTAATCAAAAAGTGGAAAACTATAATAAGTTTATTAAAATGTGGAACATGTAATGTTTAAACATCATGAAGCATAGGATATGAACCCATAACTTAGGGTACATTCTCCATGAGGTAAAATTTAGGCCTTATACAGTCTTAAATGTTTCTAGTTCCATCAATTTTTATTTCCAAGATTGTTTTTTTTATTAATTTCAGGATTTAATCTGTATTAAAGTATATAGATAAAAATTTAAAAATTAATATATTAGAACTAAATATGATTTTTTTTATATTTTATAAAATGTTAATGGTTTTTAATATACTGATATTATTATTATAGTATTTTGAAAATATTCTAAAATAACTTTTTTTAACAATATTTTTGAACTATTTACATTAAAATACATTTATATTATTTTAATTATATATGGTTAGATATTATGTTTTCTAAAATATGTAATTAAAATAAATCATTTAATTTTGTTGAGAAATAATTTCAATGTATATTTATGAATTTAAAAAGAATATGATAACTCTATTTTTGAAACCCCATAGTGAGCCTTTTTCCAACATCATATTTGGAATATTACGTTCACATGTATTCTTTTTAGTGTAGTAAAAACTATGATGTGGGTTTTCTAAGTATATCTTTTAGTTAGATCAGAGAAATTGTTTTCATATAAGTCATTTGAATATGAAAATTGTATATTTTGGAGAGATAATTTTTTGTAACTATTTCAATACAACATAACCCTAGAAAAAACAGAGTCATGAAACTATAAGTTGTGAATAATATATAAATGTATTAAAATGTATTTTTAACAACAAAAATTATAATTTTTTAGCATGAAAATCATGATCGATGGTCAAGATCATTAGAAACAACCTTTTATTAAGTGACATGTTTACATCCTTTATATAAATAATGTAAGATTTATATGATGTAAACCTATCAATGTGTTTTTACACTGATGATACAGACTCAATGATTTAAAATTTCAAAAATAATCTAAATTTTAAAATTCCATATATAACCATTATGAAATAATACTTAATTAAAATATGAATATGTAAATCTATTAACTAACCATGTGAATCTTATAGAGATGTTATTTATTTTGAGATAAATATAATCTCTTCATATAAGGGATTGTGGAAATGTTGAGGTTATTTTTGGGAGTTATATATCTAGGTGATACTATAGAGAATCGATGAATGGAAGTATTTATGGTAGTTGATTAGAATAATATCAAGTATATTTGGGGTTGTAGTTGAATGGAAATGGATTATGGTTAGGTATGTGGGTGCATGGGGATTTATAGGTAGAGCACTAGGATTACACCTTGTCTTGAGTATGTTTTATGAAGGGTTGGTGTATTTTATGCGTGGAACAATTTTTTATAAAAACTATGGAATCATGGTGAGAGAATGTGGAGATTTTGTTGGTCTTGGATAGATTTTATAGTGGAGTATAGTACTGTGGTAGATCATACAATGAGGGAGATGCCTCACCTTTGAAGAGAATAGCTAAGGGATATCTAATTATTTTAAACTGATATATGATAGGATCATGGTTAGCAGTTTTTTAGTGTTACCCTATGTATAAAAGGGATTGAAACATGTGATTGTGACTCATATTATATTTATGTTTTCACATAATCATGCTACCATTATGTTTGAGTCTTTTTTGAATAAAATTAGGTTTTTTATTGAGCAGCGGTGTAGGTGTATCCATATGATGGGGAGGTAATCATTGGATATTTTTAGTGTCCCACCCTAGATGACACTAAATGGTGCTCCAAGAAGGTTGGCCAAAATACCTCAAGCATGCATCCCCAAACACTAGAGGATTTAAAATTATAGATATCACCCATATTTTTACCTTGGGAAGACTATTCCATCAATAAAAAAAGTGGAGTGAAACAATAGAAATATAATAATAGCTACAGAATAAGATATAACCAAGACATTGAAACAACAGAAAAATCAATAATCATGTTATATAGAAAGAGTTAAAGAGGTATCTGAACAATAAAAATATGAAATATAATGATCATGTCATGGTAATATAACTGTACAAAAGACTATGTTGGTTTATTTTATACAAACATATATTTCATGATTTCAAAATATAATAAAAGGGATAACTTCTAAGACTAGCATCTCGAGTTGAGGCTAGGGCCACCCCTCCCGAACACCATCATAATGATAAAAATAAAACATAAAATGATGTCTATTTCCAATTTTCTATAACAATAAACATAATGTCTAATCAGGTACCAAAGGATCCTAATAAGGGTGTGATATACAATGTTAATAGGTCATCACCTATGATTTCTAGGACAATCCATAGTGTGAAGTATAAATTAAACAGTGTCTAATAGTAATTAAAATTTAATACTGAATAAATAAATAACAACATTGGACTAGGTTAAAATAAGAGGGAATCCCAATATAATTAATTTGGCTAAATACTATTTTTCTAAATTAATAGCTATAGAAATAGTAAAATGAGTATGGTTAGGACCCATATATTGGACTGTCCACAAGCTTGTGACTGGGCTTGGAGGAAATGTCACTACATTTTCTGAACAAACTAAAAAAAATTCATCTGGGAACATCAATTTTACTTTTTAATTGATTTTGAAACCATTGTATAAATTTTATAGAGACACCTTGAGCCCATCCATGACATTCCGGAAATACCTTCCACATATCTCTCAAGGGGATCCCCAAATGAACAATGCCAAAGAGTCTGTATGTGGTGACCCAATGATTATTTCCCCTGTGTCACTCCAAGAATGGTATGTAAATTCAATTACTAGTATCTAAGTCCTCAACTAGTGTCATCTATAGGGTAATGAGTTCCTCTCGAGTCATGGATCCACCAATATTTCCAACGATCCCTTCCAAGGGGTCTCCCATAGTGAACCCTTGTCACTCATTTAGAGATAAAAATAGACAACACTCAGCATGACCTTCCTATGAATAGTTGGTGTCACCCCTATTAGGATTACAAACAATAAATAATGTTATCATGAAGGCGCTACTGTCCATCCAAGTTTATCATAAGTTATAATATCATGTTTCATACTCATCATTAATGTGATACTGAGAAAAATGCATCACAAAAATAAAAATTCTATCAAGAGTTATGATTTCATTTAATTATATTCATTAAAACTCAATATTCATATTAGTCAAGGACTCTAATAAAGAATAAATTTTCTGAGGGAAAAAGTTTGTAACGGACTATCACATAGCACATTCATTTGAAACATTTATTTCAACAATTCAAATAAATTATAATTGGGAAACCCTTTTAAGTTTGAAAACAAAATCCATAGAGAAAAGGAAAACTAATAAAATAATGTTAGACAATCACATTTGGGTATATATGGTTAATTTGATCAACCAAAATGGTTGATTTTCCACTTTCTCAGGTTACCAATAACACAGTTAGGGATTAATTATATTTTAAAAGATATTATTTGGATGAGACTAGAGAATTTTGTCATAAGGAACAACAGAAAAATTTATGTAATGCGATGAACCATTGGAACCTTTGTGTATGACATATCTTATCATCGTATTTCTTCCTTCATCCAGACTCGGCCATTGATTAATTCTAGTATGGAAGAAATTGGAAAAACCATGCAATTCCCTAAGTATGAGGAAATGATCATGCACCATGATTGAAAAAGAGAATAGAATATAATATATGATTATACAAAGGAATAGTACATAGAGTACCAAGAAATGTCCAATTCATCTGCTGGAAAGGAAATAGAGTCCAGATGAAGAAGATCTTGACGTACCATAGTCGGGTGCTGGAGGAGTTGTCACAAAATTCTCCTTCTATGTAGGAAAATTATTTTCCCCTATAAATAAAACGAGGGTTATGATCTTTTAGTAATTGGTTAGATATTTACATGATGTGTAAATTCATTACACGTCGTGTAATTCCCAGGTTTTACCTCAAATAAAATAAACTCTACATGTATTTATTTTATCTTTCTATAAAAAATCAAGTCTTTTATTTAATAAACATCCTGTATTAAATACCAGACATGTAATATAGTCTGTAGCCATGATCTATCTCACTAACTACCTAATAATCTGAAAAAAACAACAACCAGAACTTAGGCATAGTTTCAGTATTTAACCATAACAAAAAAAATAAAACATACCTTATAAAAAATATGGGATATTAGAACCTACCCTCCATAGGAAAACCCATCCCATTATATCCATTCTGATGGTAATATAATATCTTCTAAGAAGATATCCTACCATTGTGCACATACATTAGCTTCCCATGACCAGGTCTCCTCATGTATGCATATGTGTTTCCACAACACCTAGACCAGAGGAACTACCCACCATAGAGAGCCTTCATGATACATACATTGATATGTACTGAATGCTCCTCAAAGGATGTGTCTTCCTCTGTCTCAATATCATCGGGTTCAAAAGTATGGGATGATTCTAGATGATACATTAAAATTTGAGATATGTTGAGTAAATCATACATGGAATTGTACATCTATGGTAACACCAGATGATATGATAGAAGACCAACTCTCTCCACTATCTCCAATGGCCATACATATCGAGGCAATAACATTCCATGTCACTTGATTCATCTATGACCTAGCAAGGTGATACATGTTTAATGACATAATATCCCACCTTTATCTCTATATATCTGCAGGGATGATCAATATTGGATTTCATTATGGAAATTTCTAAAGAAATATGATTTGAATTAGTTGATCATTCTTTGATATCTCCTGAATGAGAAAAAGACCCAGTTTTGCTACCTCGCCTAAATTTAAACATAAAATATTTTAATTGAATTGTGGCCTATAGAGGACCTCATATTGATCCACCTGGATCATTTCCTGAAAACATTTATTATAGAAAAATTAATCCTATGAAATATTTATTTTTTAATTACCTCTATAATCAAGGATATATGCTCATAACATATCATTATAAATATGAATATTCAAAAAGGAATACCCTTCAGTCTAAGGGTGATATGTATTACTCATGATCACATATAAACATAATGTTGTTTGAAACCCCTTCCATAACTGTGATGTAAAGAGTGGGTCTTCATCCGAAATGAAAGAAGGGAGAAAACATGAAGTTTCAATATCTCCCATATGTTAATACATCATAGATCATCAACATAGATTGTATCCAATATTAGTTTGAATTTTGTGAATTTGATCAACATATCTAAGCTCACTCATACTGCATCTCTACCTCTAGGGGATCTCAAAAATAATGTAATTAAATCCATTGTGATTTCATTCCATTTCTACTTAGGAATGGATTGAGGCTATAAAAATATAACAGGTAACTAGTGTAATTACTCCACCTACTAATAGGTGGATATCTAAGTGAAAAAGGTTACAATATTCCTCTTCATATCTGGCCACCAATACTGATGATTAAAATCAATTTACATATTGTTAAGACTATGATGAACTACCCATACAAAGTCATCAAATTCTTGTATCACCTCTTCTATTTTATCCTATGGAACCAATACATTCCCATGTAAGAGTAAGTTCTCACACCCTTCAACATCCAAACTGGGAGGTTGTTTCCCTCACGTGACAATCTCCCTCAAAAAGAGTACATAGTAATCTGATAGCATCCACAACTACAACAGCACTAAAATGGATGACTTCACTACTATGAATATTCTAACCATATTCCCTTTCAATTCCAAAACCTATTGATGTATCTCGTAGAATAATTCCATCAACTTCAACCCACTATTTCCCAATGTAATGACTTATTTTTTAGTATTCTAGTTGAAGTCATCAGCACTATCATTCCTTTTTTCTGGTATGTATGAAATATCAATGTCTACAAACTACAATTATTCAACCAACCTACACTTTTTTAGATACAACTCTCACTGGGTGGATATGTATTTAATACTTTTATTGTCCATTTAAATGAAAAACTACTCACCCAACAAGTAATGAAACTAAAAATAACGATCAAGAACCATTTTTTATCGATCAATATATTGCATAGGGTAATACCACTAATGAGGACTCAACTAGGAGGTCTCATATTCCACAACAAGATCACGTTTCATCCGAACTACACCCATACTAATAAATGAATAATCTCCATACACTGTATAACTTCTACATAGTTCTCTATGAATAATGATGGGTGATGATGTGAGTATTTCCTTTAACTCCTTAAAAGATGTCTCAAATGATCAAATCCTTTCAAATTTCTCAAACTTCTTGGTCGTACTGATAAGAAGTGCTTCTAGCAATAGGATGTCCTGGATTGAACGGCTATAATAGAAAACCATCCTCAATAATCTGCATATATAATTCAAATCCATAAGCTTCTTGAAGAGATATATGGGTCTCACCTTCTCTAGGTCAACTGACACACCATCCTCATTTATTATACAATAAAATAAGTGAATCTTACTAATCCAAAAGTTTAATTTATTGATATTTTCATTTATTTAGTGTTATCTCATTGTACTTAGCATAATCTCAAGATTATTATCATGGTCATTTATTCTAAGAAAGTACACTATGATTTCGTCAATGAATACTACCCAAAAAAATTAAGACAAGGGTATAAACATGATTCATCATATACATGAAGACATTTGTCTCATTTTTTAACCAAACAACATAACCAGTTACTCGTACAGACAATAACATATATGGAACATTGTACATGGTATATCTGATGTCCATACATGAACATGATGGATGCCTTGTCTCATATTAATCGTAGTGAAAGAATTCTCTCCTTGGAGATTTTCAAAGAGGTTGTCTATAAGAGGTAGGGGATCCCTATTAATCCTCAAAATATAGTTTAGTCTTTTGTAATACACCCAAAATATAAGGGTTCCATCCACCTTTTTGGTAAAAAAGGATAGATGAGCCCCATGGTGATGGGTTGTATCGAATAAAACCCTAGCCTCTAAGTCTTCAAGATGCTTCTTGAGTTATTGAATCTATGTAGGTTCCATATGATAAAGAGGAATGGACACCAGTGCAACACCTTGCACAATATTAATGCTGAACATAATTTCTCTCTTAGTCAGTAAACCATAAAAATCTCCAGGGAAAGAATCTCTTAAACTATCCACCATATGATGTAATTCTATATACATCATTCCCAGATCACTCATAAAGAGACTCGCCGTATGGGTTTTTACTCCACCTATCATAGTATTCTTGATTCCAAATTGACATTCCAATAAATCCTCTTCTCCCTTATTGATATATGTTTTTCCCATGGATGATATGTAAGATACCAAATAGTGATGGAAATCTACCTTGCCTCGATGATCCATGATCTTGAACATACCAAGAATGATGTCTAAACTAGTCATCATAATGATTTAGAAACACTATATGAAATGGTACCCACCTAGTTCAAGTGGTAAATCCTTGCACTAAAGTATACCATTTTCTAAAACTCTCAATGGCATGTTATGGTTCATAACACCACCATAGTACTCTACCAATAAAACTTGAATTCCCATGGATGTTGACGATAGGTAAGAGTGTGATTCACCTATATTAAATAAGGTATATAATAATGTAGAGGATTCCATAACAGTACCTAAAATAGTACATATGTATGGACTCTTCTCCACTGACATAAGATGCATTTCATAGATATGGACTGAACCATGACCTTATGATGCTGCCTGAGTGGCCTATGTAGGACAACTCTAATAACATATAAATATTGAATCCTGACTACCTTGGATGTGACCACCTACCTGGCCTGAATGACCTTTAGATGACCATCTTCTTTCTTGATAAGGTTTCAATGATCCATAACTTTACAAACGTACTAGAATGGAACCTCACTCCCTCGAACTGATGGTAAATATTGGCAACAATTTTGGAGGTGACACATCCTTCTACAAACCTAGAACTCAGTCTAGTCCCTCGTATACTGTGGAATTTTATAGCCTAACCTTCTACACTAGTGACACATTATAAGGTTTTTGGTTCATTCCATCTGGCTATTAAAATCCATGCATGTACCCTAGAAGATTCACTTCTAGCCACTGGAAGAACCATTGCTTTTCCTAGAATCAAGGCTTCCTTATGTCATGTTACCTGATTCCCTTAGGTTACGCTGAGTCTTGAGGGTGTAAATCATAATCTCTAAATTGGTGGTCAACTAAAAGATGTTCACCTGCGATTGGGTTTCATAATATATCCATTCCTCAATGCTTGTCCTATTAGTTATCTCATCACTAGTTACGATCAATGAACACGCTACAATTCTGTAAAGGGAATGAGTATTCCTTTTCTAAAATGTCACCTCTATCATGGTAAATTATTTTCTCGATTTTGATATGTTCTTAGGGTCAACGAGATGAAATATGTGAAGATGGATTTCTATAATTCCACCCATACTATATCCTGGTGTTGAAATGTCTGAGTCAGAAGAAGGAATCATCAAGCATGTTAGTTTTGAGCTTGACCCCATAATCTAGAGGTGTATAAATATGATAAATGGTTTAAACCCGGTCCTCTAACCAATACTCATAATACAATGTTCCTCCATCCCTTGAGAATGTTTTTGGATGCTACTGCTAGAATTTATGAGTTAACTCTAGTATTGAAGTAGTTAGTTGAGTTGAACCCTAAACAGACTATATAAAGTGAAGAAATTTTTCCATGAACTAGGAATGAGTGCCTAGTAGAAGGTATGAAAGAGCTTAATCAAGTGGAAGTACATGAGGTATCATGGATATTTTAGGTCCCAACACCTCCATAATATGTGAATTTCCACATTCCTATCTTACAACATGAGTTCAGCATAGGGCATAACTCAAAAATTGACAAGCACATGGCTCAAGCATGATTTTCAACAGGTATGGAAAATGATAAATAAGTAAGGGTACATGAAAATGGTAATAGTGAAACACACACCTATGCCTACTCCTAGAGATAGTTCTAGGTAATAAAGATATGCAACAAAAGGATAAAAGGATATGTGGCCTACAAACCACTACTGATGCCCAGTCTGACAAAGGTCTCACATCTCAAAAAATGAGGTGACCTCTGTAATTTAATGTTTATATTATTTTTAAGTATATATAATTATTATAATCATGGAATCGTAAATTTTCTCACCCATTCCAATTTTTATGGGACCATGAAGCTTATAATTTTATGCTTCGGTGTCAAATAATGGTATCCTAACCTCTACACCCGCAAATGAGTGTAAAATGTCATTAGTTGTGTTTTAATTAGATGATATTCTATTGGAACCCATAAATAAAAACAAATAATTTAGTATTATTCAAATCAATAATCCATTTATTCTTTATAAATAATAAAATCACACTATCAGTCTACAAAAATAAGGCACAACTAGCAATCACATGTAATACATGAAATTCATACGTAAATGAAAATATGGCCTGAAAAAATGCATGAAATTTAATTTATATAGTTCTTAATATATGGAATGATCTTAATACACCATCTTTTGATCATTCCATGGATTAACAACCCATTAAAATAATATCAATATTATTAACAACATAAATCATGTGATAGACCCATCTGATAAATCCGTGAAATTGTAACAATGAAATAAAAAACAACAGTTACCTAAACCCAAAATTTTAGATTTATCCTATATGTGGGAAATAAACTCCATGAAAAATGTTCTAAAAAAATTCCTATTTCCTTGAATCTTTTAAAAACCTAAGTAGAAATTAAAAAAATTGAAAATATCCAAAATAGCACTTTGTATCATCTTTCCCCAGATGCCACTCATCGATGCTCTGAGACGGTTGAAGACAATAACTCTTGTGTGTCTCTTAGAATTATTGAGCATGTTGAATATTATAAATTGAAAAAGGTATTTCTTTAGTGAGAATATTTCCTCAATGATCAGAGTGGAGAAATACTATATATATATAATAAGAACACTAGAATATGATATATAAAATTCACAATAGGGGAAACAAAATATATAATCATTATTGAGAGAAAAACTATAAGTGTATGTTAAATAATGAAAATAATGTATATATCGATCAACTCATGGTAATGCAACTATAAAAAAACAATTATTGAGAATGGTATAGAGGCATTAAAAACAAGCTTTCATAATAAATAAAGAAGGAAAAACTTCTAAACTAGATTCTCAAAGAAAGGCTCGGTCCTCAACTCCAAAACATTATCCTATAGATGGAATTAAATCATTGGATATTAGATGATTCAATTATTTAGACCTCGAATTATAATGTCTACTCAAGTACCGATGGTGCCCGAGCAGGGTGTGATATACAATCTTAGGATGTCTAAACCCACAATTTCTTGGATAATCCCAAAATTTCTATATAAATTAAACATTGTTACATATCAATCAAAATTTGAAATCAAATAAATAAATAAACACATTGGAATTGGTTCCACTTGGAGTCGCATCTAATATACATTATCCATCTTAATCCATTGTGTCAGAACTGATATGTCAAGAAATATTTAAATTTGTAATGTTATGAAACATGTGATAGACTATCGAAAAGATAGTGATTGGGATTGGAGGATACATCCCTTTCCTTCATAATACAATTAAATAATTTTCAATTGAAAAAATATATTTTAATTTTAATTATATTTGAAACCCCATTATAAATTATAGATAGGATTAGTGATCCTGTCGATCACAATCTTTGAGGACTTTCCTTGTATTACTCGAGGGGATCATCATACGACTAATGCTTAGGAGTCTGAACTTGGTTACCCAATGAATAATTTGTATGATACACTCAAATAATGCTATGTAAATTCATTCACTTGCCTAGATTCCATTTCCAGTGTCGTACCTAAGGACCCGAGTCTCTCTCAAGGAATTCTTCAACCAATTGTGCCTCTAAGATAATCTACGGGTTCTTCTCGAGGGAACCAATGTCACTTTTCTAGAGTTAAATATATAAAACTCTTGGAGATAATTTCCCAATTAAATTTCTTTTCATCCACGGTGTGTTAACTAACCATTGATACCTTTATAATGAAATAATGAGGGTCCTTCCAAGGGGTACTTCAATTGGATCTCCTTGTTTCACATTCAGCACTATTGTCAAATAGCCAAAAAATAATCACTTGTATAACAAGTATATCAAGAGAGATCATTTAGTTTATTTCAAGTCATTATAAATCAATAGAAATTTTAGTCAATTCATCTAATTAAAAAACCATTTATTAATGGAATGGGGTGTAAGGGTCTATCTCAAATAAAATCCCTTTAAATCATATTTATGAACATATGAAGAAAAATATAATTGGAAACCCCCTTAAGGATGATCTACAAGAAAAATAAAAATTGGATGCTAAGAATTTAAGGATAGACACACCAATTTGTGTAGCTATGGTAATTTTGATCAACCTAATGTGTTGATTTGACACTTTATCTTGTTTCTAATAGAATATTTAGGATTTTATTTTCATTTAATGGACCCCTTTTGAATGAAACAAGAAAAGTACGACTCATATAACCATGACACGGTTTATGGAATACAAGGAAATGATGGAAAACAGACTATACCACCTACCTTTGTCTAATTTAATTTAAATCATCTATTATTGACCTTTGATTCCAATTGGGGTGGATGAAATCAGAAAAACTATTACATTACATGAAAATAGAATAAATTATCATGCACCGATATAGCCCAAGAGAAGAGAAGTGAAAAGAAGAATTGAAGGAGGTGGTATAGAGAGTGTAATATGGGGTGTCTAATGAATTTGGGAGCGAATTTTTTGGAGTCAAGAAGGAGGATATATTGATCAACCAAGTTAAGGTGCTAGATGATCGCTCACACACTATTCCTTCACTATGGGGAAGACAGTTGTCCCCTATTAGAAAGGACATGGGTTTTCACTTTTCATTAAAAAATGGGATGGGAATTTTTGTGATGTGTAAATGAATTACACATCCTATATTTCGTAGGAATTACCTCCCAAAAAATCCTCTATACTATTTGAATGGTTCTAGATATCCGAATACATGTCATGTATTTAAATACATGTTGCGTAATTTGGTCTCCGAACATGTTCCAGCCCATTAGAATCATCCTCTTCTGAAATTAATCCACATGAAATTAGGCATGGTCATTTGATTTAACCAAATTTAAAAGAACTTTTACCCCACTAAATTCCATTTCATTACAATATTGGATGATAAAATCTTCATTTAATGTTAGTTTATTATTTTAGAGGTTTTGTTCATGGTGGGATGGGAATAAGAAACTATTGGTGGTTCTTACCACCATTATGGTTTAAGTGAGTTGGATATGTGAATACATTTCCATTACTAGTTTATAGGGGTGGTCCACGGAGTTTTGAGTTTATTCATGGAGTGATGACAAATATAATTGTATGGTGGGGAGCATCATATTAGATGTGGAAGAATAGACATCATTATAGAATCATTTTGGGTCCTATGAGGTTGGAATATAGATAGTAAAGTTCTAGTTTCATATAAAAATATTTGGTGTAAATCATGGAATACTTGTTATTATTGAGGAATCATAAGGGGGATAAATGTTATAGTGGGGAGGTTATTATAACCCACATCGTCATAGTTTGAGAAAATCAGGATATATTTGAAATTTTTGTCCCTGGTTGGCTTTGTAGGGAATAAAATAATTTTATCTAGTAAGAGGATCCCATATTATTCTAACTACAACTCATCTATTCCAAGAATAAGGTGTCCAACCTAGGACATTATTTTTGGTGATATTCTGATCCATTCATAATTTAGAGGAATATTTAATATTTAATTAAATAAATATTAATTATTAAATCATTTTCAAATGAGAATATAATTTGAATAGAGTAATAGATTCAGAATCCTGAACTAAAATTAATTACAGAATGTGGGATCTCTATGGAAAGTCATATACTTGCAGCGAGTGGTGGGGTTTGGGCTAGAATTCATTTTCTATTTCATTTTTACTGTTTTTCATTTTTTTTTCTTTTCTATTATCCTTCCCTCCTACATTAATTATTGTGAAAATATAAGGGTATTTATACCTTAAAATAATTTAAAAAAGATATAAAATGAGTGATAGAGGGATGATACATCACCAAATAGCTCATTCAATCCTACATCAGGGAGTGTCATGGGCATGGTGAGGATCAATGATTGTTGTGACAATGTGTTTTTTCTGATTTTGGATATTTTTTATGTATTTTTTAAAATAAAAACACATTTATAAATATTATTATATTATAATGTTGTTTTTAGGTTGGGATGACTCCACATGGTCAATATAGAGTATTTTTTGGAATTATTATATTTCATAGAGAATAAGATACTTTTTTATTGCAACACAAAATCTCATGGGATGTGGTTCAAGAAAACCAATTGTTTTTCTTCTATAGTGAGAGAGGATGAATATATGAGCTATAAAATATTTTTTTACACCATGTATTGTGACTCTATGTGTGTACAATAACATGGGAAGTCACCCTATGTAAGGGGAATATGAACATGATTATTACACAACTAGATCCAATGTATAGTTCATGAATGTTGGAAGTGTAGTTTATTACTGTAGACTATTTTTGGGGAATATGTCCATGATCTTTCCAAAGAACCCCATGTGGGTAAAACTATACTAAGAGTAAGTTAACACCATTTACATGGGAAATTTAGACATTGTGTGGGTTTTTATACTTGAATATGCAGGTTTTTTGGGTTTACAAATCATGTACTTAGTTGTGTTCCATGTATTTTCCATCCTTGGAGAGTTAAAAATATTTTTTTCTTTATATTACTAATTGGAATCATGAGTAGAACATTATATCTATTGTTATACACCATACGTGAAGTTGGGTTCCTAGTAGCATTTATTGTCCAAATGTGAGGCATTTTGGTTTGGGAGATCATTGGAGAGATTATTTACATATGGTTCTGATCAAGATTCCTCCAGAGTGGTGGTTTGTGAACCAAGGATTTGTTGAGGTTTTATGCTTTTTATCCAACTTTTCTCAAGGATTATAAGTTGTTTTTTATTAGGAATATTCATATGTTTATTAGAATGAATGGTTAAGAAGTTAATTATCTGGGAAATTATAAGGGTTTTAATGATAATTTACTATATTTTTTGGGAAGGGATTCAAATATAGTTTCATCAGGATTAGTTTTCTTGGAACCTAGTATTATGTTGGAACCATGGGATCATGTTATGACTAAAAATCATTGTACCTAAGAGGGTTCCATTCTCATTGCGGTTAAAAGGACCACTAAGAGTTCATCATTCACCATTTTACCTAAGAGGGTTGTTGTTAGGATTAATGGTTTTGGAGGTTGGGATTGAGTATTGGATTATAATTTTATGGATGTATTGGTTAAATAATTATTAAGTGTTTTCATGTTCAGGTTTTGGATGTAGAACGATACGTTTATGATAATATGGTAGTGGCCATTGTCTTTGAGTTTTATTGGTTTCACTCCACTGATAGTTGACTAGTGTCAGGATGATCTTGGGATTAATGGATGATCTAGGTGATTCAAAACCACTTGAGTTTTGTATAATACGTATCTAGGTGTTTTAAGCTCATTCTATATCATTTCACTCACATATTGTGTTACAGTGGTCGGGGATGCATAGACTACCACAGTGAACTAGCCAAGATGTATTATGGGGACATTTTGATGGTTAGATCAGTTAGTATGAAGGATTTTTGGGACATTGGATGGTTATATAGGGTCTAGAATATAGTCATTTATGCTATTATAGATCCTGATATTGGTTTCTTCTATCCCATTATGTATTTATGATTCAATTTTGGACACCTAGGGGTACACCCTAAGGATTTTCCATTATAATTGTTGATATATTATATATATATATATGGTTCTCTATTTTTATCCAGAAGATATGTATTACTCTTAGTGGTTGTTAGATCCATGTGTTATATGTCCTCTAGTGGGGGATGAAGGAAGGGTATATTTAACTATGGTGTCCTAGAAATTATCATGAATGATATTTTTGTTTTTTCACAGGATATTAAGAACCTAATCCTGAACATTAAGATGCACCCACTCAACATATGGGATTCTATACTCTTTCTTTTTTATTTAGGTACTTTATTTATTTTGATCTATTTAGATTAAAATTTTTCATTTTTAAATTAGTTTGTATACATTTGGTTTTAGACCTCATGATTACCAAGTAATGAAGGAACACCTTTCACTCTCATTTAACCCTTCCATGAAAATTTTTTTTATTCCAATTATGATGATAAAATTATCCAAAGATTTTCAATACCAAAATGTTGGGTTTTGAATACCCATCCTTATTCCCATATAAGTTTGTTCACCTAGATTTATCAATAGAAATATTATTTGGTATATCCATGTATTTAAACCATAATTTTTAATCATGCGACTAAAAGTGATGATGGATATTATTATTTTATATGATACATGTGGTAGAAAATTCATGTACATAATCTAAATGTGATTTGTAGGAACATAATTATATATATCTCCAATTAATTGGGTAATTATTTATCACATTATATTCCATGTATGGTTCACAATAATATAGAATAATTACAATTTTTACGATGTCTAAGTAGTAATGTATAACATATGCATAAGATTTATTGTATTTGGATGTTTCTAAATTATTATATTTTCATGATTCTATCATCTTATATCATTTTTAAATAATCATTATTATGATAATTACAATTTTATGTGATCAATTTGTACCTATGGAAAGAAATTCACAACTTTTTTCTATTTTATGATTCATATATTGAAACATCCCAAGTAAGTAATGAATAATATATATTTTTATCTATGTCTATTAATGAATTATATATTGTTTTAGAGGCTTAAAATGAGAACAAACCCAATCTTAAGCATGGAATACACTAATATTTTTAAAATATTGTTTTACTGCCTTTTGATGGAAAACCATTTTAAAATCAACCTTTTTACAATTTTCTAAGCTCTATTTGTAGAAATAAACTTATTCTTTATGATTGTAACATTGAAATTTACTTTGGGTACATTTTTTTTATTTTTCGATAAAGTTCATTTTTTAATGAATAGTGAAAAATGTTGTATTTTAATTCAAAACCTCTTTTTAATCTAATTTATTTATGTGATTATATTATCTTTTGAATTGGTTTTGAAGTTAAATTAGAATATATTTTTACCATTTAATCCAATGGTTCTCATTGGAATCAATTTCACTTTGAAATTTGACTTAAACTAGTGTCAATCTTTTGATACTTATTATTTAATAAAAACACGCTATTTGCTCTAATAGCGGGAATTAATTATTAAATTAATTAATTTAACTTATATGTTTTTAATTTTGTAAAATAGGCATAATTTTTGAATTTGTAATATCAAATATAGCTTAGGGTGAAGTTTTGGTATTTTTCTGAAAAACTTCAATTTTTGATGAATAGTGAAACCACTAAGTGGTACTTATAAAAACTGATTTTTCGTTTAAATGAAATTTTACCACCTCTGTGTTTTGAATTTCAAAAATCCAACATACATGGTTGTAATTAGGAAGTAAAATTTGGTTCAATGAGATTAAAATAATTTTTTGGCCAATAGTAACTTTTATGTTTATTAATCGCGATTAGAGGTAATTAGTGTAATTTAAGGTAAAAATAATGTTTTAATAATATGAAATGACCTAGACACATGTCCTACCCTTATTTTATGTGTAATTTCCGACCAAGAAAACCCATGGGTCTATTTTTGGGACCCCATGGAGCCACTTGGGTAAGATAAAGACATTAATTCCATTTATTTAAAGTAAAAGTAAAAATGACACAAACATGAGTTGTTTTACTAAAACAATTTTTAATTGTGGTTATACAAGTAATGTTTTTGACTATAAATAATCATTGGAAAGGTAAAAATATTTCATACATCATTATATTTTTTTTATAATTTTTATACATTAAATAAATTAAATTATTTATGACACCATGATGATGTAGTGATGACCTCATTAATTAACGATTTAAATAAAATGAAACTATAATGTAAAATCTAAGCCCTACACTTGTCAAAAAAATATTTTATGGGTTCATTTAGAACCCTTATCACCTTATCCTCTAATTTTATAATTGTGGGAACTTTTTTATACGAAAATAATTTTATAACAAAGTATCTTTTCTTACCATTCCAAGAGTGCCCCTCCTCTCCTCTTATAAAAGGCCCCCACGTCTACCACCATACACACACTTAAAAAGACTTTGGATAGGCCAAAACCTGACTATTTTGTCTCTCCAAATCCCTCTATTACTCCTTGAAGCCTCACTTTGGGTAGAAGTCTTCCCAAGTAAGCCTTTGAGCTCAATTGAAAAATAGTTACCCGTTTTAATGGTATTGTTTTCTCTTGTGTTCTTATGTTTTATTTTGCTTCTCCAACCCCCTAAACTATTTTTATTCATTTCTTTTGTAACAAAACCAGTATCTTCCATATACTAGTATTTTTTTATTAGATGTATTCGAGCTACACTTACACACACCTACATCTAATGGTTAAAGAACATACTGTTTCTGTGGATGGTGAATTTCTGCCTCACGAAACGATGATTGTTCAATATTCTTTTAACACATTCAAAGGTGGCCATTAAGATGACACCATATTTATATATGATATATAATATGTTTATGTTTTACTTAATCTTCTGTATTTTTCATTTATGGCATAACTTTATGGTTTCCATTATGGGTAAACGCGATATCTTCATTTTAGGAAGTGCGGACTACCGCCCCCTCAAAGTGATTTGATTCGTTAATGCCATATGTGGGATGTATAAAGGTTGTAATTAATGATATTATATATTATATCATAATTTAATTACAATATACCTTTATATAATTATGATTCCATTCCATAAAATATGAAATAGAAATGAAAGTAGCGTTCATGCATACGTACGGCTTACCGTCTCCATGAATGGTGCATTTCATTTCTTACCTCTAAACGTTATGTAATATTATAAATGCATGTATATACTGAATATATATGATATATATGATATCTACATCATGAGTATGACTCTGGATATTTGAATACGTGAAAAACTTGTAAATATAAGAAGTTCGCTTTTGACTCAAGTACCAAATATCGACAAAATGACCGTTATTAACTTAAATAATTACATAGTGTTCATGACATGGTAATAAGTGATATAAAAGGAATAATGAACTTGAAAAAGGTTCTTAAGTAAGTATAAATTAACTCAAGTTTATTATTCAGGACGTTAAATAACGATCGAGTCAAGTCGGACCCGAGGTAAGGGAACTTTTTAACCCAATTTCCGTTCATTGGGTTAATCTCCTACTTTAAAATTGTGTCATGATATTATTATGTAATATCTTGTATTTGTACTTTATTTATGTGTACTTATAGTGAATACACATAATAGATCTATTTTATTTCAAAAATTATATTTGTATTGGACTTCGTCTCAATCTCCATTCATTGAGGCATATTTTGTTTTATACACAACTTTATTTTATACGGTGTATAAACCCCTTTGACTTTTACGTTTATCCGAAAGGAATCTTTTTTATACAAAGCGTTTTACTAAATGAAAACAGGGAATGTTTTTTTCGTACGTATGTGGTGACAATGACTTCTCTGCCGCCATGACCATTATTTGAGTTTCAGCTTCATCTACAAGCCATACCTTTTTTTAAAATGAAAAATAAATACCATGTTTTACTTTTCTTTTAGTTTGGTATTGAAAATGGTTTTAATAATGTTTTTATTATATCAATGTGTTGAATTTATATCTTGTGATTGAAATGTGGAAATATTATTTTTCCTTTATGCATGTTTTATGTGATACGATTATGTTATGGTTCTTGGGCATTGTTATGAAGATGGGTGGTTCTGTGATAAACTAAGGGCGGGTGAGCCTGATATAGCCCTCCAATGCATTGGGTAACGCGAAGGAGTTAAATGTTAAGGTTTCTCTGAAGAGATTTAGGTAATATATTGTGATGGGTATTCCAAACGTAACCAAGAGGGTTAATCCCTATGTAATAATGTTATGAATGCCTCAAGTTACCTTTATATCTTATGATTTCTATGATTTATTCATGATTTGATGAGGTATGTTAAAGTGCCTATGTTTTATGGGTAAAGTATGATTTCATTCTTATGTATATATGAACTCATGTTTCCTTTCCATGTTTTTATCACCCTTACTAAGATTTTTATGCTCATCCCATGTTTTTGAAATGATTTTCACAGGTCAAGGAAAAGGTACATGATGTGATGATAGTGTCAAGGAAGTGTCAAGAAAGAATCCATGTTTTATTTTAAATATGTTTCCATTGATGGGAAAAATGAATAATATTCTTTTATGTAACCACTTTGTTTAAATGTGGAATATAATGCAAGTTTTATGATCTAATTCTCTAAAACTCTAAACCTGAAAAGATCCTCAATATGTAATCTTGTAATTACTCAAGATTAAGTATGGTTTAAGGCTGGGGCCTTATAGTTGGTATCAAAGGTCGGTTTATATTACTTTAGGAGTTAGAATTCTATTAAATGATTCTCCAAAAAAAATTTATGGTCAAATTGAAATGATATAGCATTTGAAGGTTACCATGTTGCTTCATCTAAGACATGTTTGTTCAGAATGGTTTTCCGCAGAGGAAACAGGGAAGTAGTGATAAGAAGGCATACAGAAGGAAATAACCTTTCGAATCAGCATCCTGAGATGGTCGGAATTGGAACTGAACAGTTTTTTGTAGTAATGACTATAGAGAACCAAAGCTTGACGTACATGGACAATACATTACTTTTGCAGAATACATAATACATAACAAAAACAGACACACAAGGATCGTAATAGTTTAGTGTCTTTGGAAACTCTGAATAAAATCTTTTAATTGTGGTGAAAGATCTTCAACATCTCCCAATAAAGATCTTCCCCTTGTTTTTTCTTACCTAAAACCATTCTTTATATTCTGGGGAAAAGAAAAAATAAAAGGGGTGTGCTCAAATTATCACTAAGGGTAAACATAGACAACATAAAACAATCCATAAACATTTGAATGCAAAAACTTGAACATAAAATCTAAACATCAAAATCTTGAGCAAAGACATGAATCTTGGAAGTACGTAAGGAATATATCATAAAGAAACATTAAGCATTATAAAATATCATGGGAGTAAAACATGTAATTTTGGTAACCATTAAGCACATGATATGATTTCCATAGTAGCCAATACATTTCTGCCAAGACCATCTTAGTGGACAAAGTCCCTTTCTGAATCGAGTTCATTCCTCGTTTCAGTCATGTATTACTGAACCGGTTTAACTTTCCGTTCCAGCCATGTCTATCTCATGAGATATAAATCTTTACCCAAGGCATTAGAGGGAGATATAGGTCCCACCCATCTCATAATGAAATAATTCTTACTTGTGCCACAAAATAAACTTAAAACATTCACCATAACCCAAAGAATAAAATGGGTTTCATAAACATCGTCCCATCATCTCATAATCCATATAAAACAAATGGATATTTCATCATAATAAAAGTGAAACCATTTAAATCATAGAGACATACACATATTAAATAATGTCATCTTAGATGTAAAATGGTTTTGATAAAACATTTGAAATGAATTCTTGAGGAAAATATCCTTTCTTCTTCAAAATCAATTTATTTTCACAAAACCTCATGCAATTTTAAAAGAAGAATATTTTGTTAAAAATAGTCATGAAATCTTTTGGTTGAAGATTCATGAAAATAAGGCTTTATAAAACCGTAAAAACCCTTTCATGCCGTATAAGTTAAAATTAACATTCTTCTCGTACTTTCGTCGGAAAAGTCAAAAAGTACCTCGTATGGTAAACAAAATAATGATTCCTTCCATACGATGTGGTAAAAGTAAGAAAAGGGTAAAAATGTCTTAAACATACATGGAAGTAAAGTAAACATTTTATGAAAACATTTTGAGAGCATATGGACATGGATAATAAACATAACTCCCAGTAAATACTTACGAGTAAACAATCTCGGATAAGAATGAGATTAGAATAATTATCCCTTACCTTAGGTCCGATATGCTTCGTACGTATCTGAACCTCCTGTATAATTATTTAAATAATTTCATTTAATTATTACATAATCATATTCATTGTTATGATAGCATATATGGTTCACTTAGGACTTTATATTACCCGTTCTTTTTTAAATTCCATGTTAAAGAGCGTTTTGGGTAATATCGTTTCATTTGTCGTCTGTGTTTTGACTTGTAATTATTCATATGATTACTTAGATCATGATTACTTAATTCTATAATATAAAACATTATTTATATATAATATATATTTAGAATATACATATATATAATAGATCGATAAATGGAAAGAAATACACCGTTCATGGAGACGGTAGGCCGTACGTGAGCATGAACGTTGTTTTCGTTTACTCATTGAATTGAATGGAATTAATTGGATGACATAAATATATATATACATAAATCCATTATAATTATTATGTCATATATTTCATTATTACTTATTATATATACTTTATAATCATTTATGAATGGTTAATCATTGAGAATGAATCTCATCGCGTTGTGGAGACGGTATTCCGTACGTACGCACGAGCGATGATATCATACCCATGATCGTGGAATTTTATTGGAGTGTATGTATACTATTACAGAATCAATATCAATTTACAATAATCATATATAGTTATTATTTACACCATTATACCCATCCAAGTAAGGTGGTGGTGGAAAATAGATTACACCACGGCGTGGAGATGGTATTCCGTACGTACGCACGCGCGGTGATTTCGTTTTACGTAGGATGGATAGATGGTGAAATAGGGTTGTTTCATACTTATAATAACATATCATTATATTAGTGATATTGATTTAATTACTTCATAATGAAAAAACCTAAGAAGAAGAAGTGGAAGAAGAAATAAAGTTGAAAGAATCGGTAACGGACATTACCTCTTCTTTGAAGCGCCTCATTGAGACCTCCTCTTAGGGTGCTAAAATTGGTCTTTTAAGAAGAACATGACCTCTAGGATGTTTATAGGGAAGTGTAGAAGATAAATTGGCAGGGGTTGGCCGAGCTGGAAGGATCAAAGTGGTGTGAGAAAGAGAGGGAGGAGGTGCCCTTTTATAAGGGAGGAGAGGGGCACCTTTGGAATAACTAAAAATATTATTTTATTATAAAGTCAAATTCTATTTTTAATAGCTCCAAATTTATTTATTACTAAGATAAGGTGGGGATGGGTTGAAATCCTCTCATCCAATGGAATTTAGTCATGTTTAGGTCATTATATTAACCTTATATTTTAGTTTTAACTCTTAGATAATTAGATTCACATTTACTATGTCACTTTGTATTGTTATATTATATAGTTAATAAACATACCATATACATCCAAGTGACCCCCCAAGTGGTCCATTAATGATACACCTATCATGATATAAGTATCTTCTCCGAACCTTAGTTTTTTAAGAACATATTAACAATTAATAATATAATATTTGTTTTGAAAACTATTTTATGTCAATTTAGACAGTATTTGGTAATTGATTTTTGTGAAACTTATAAAATAATTATTAGTTCGTAAAAAGTTAATTAAATCAATAATAACATGTCATATTAACATATAAAATTATAGGAATTCATAAAAAGTCTCAAATTACATTTATTTGGGTATCTATAACATCAATTATGTCAATATTTCATTAATAAGATAATTACACCATCATCATTGTGTCATAAATAAATTAAATTATTTAATGTCTAAAAATTACAAATAAAATACCATTATGTAGGAAATATTTTTAGCTTTCTAATTAATATTTAGAGTCGAATTTATCTTATGTATAACCCTATATTTAAAATGATTTAGTTATTAAACTTTGATTTTAACTATTTTAACCCTTCTTTAAATAAATTACTAATAAATGTCCTAATCTAATCCAAGTGGGCCTAAATGGTCATATTTTATTCCTAAGGTTGTTTTTTTCGAATTACAATTATCCAATAGAATTAGGATATGTTTTAGGGTAATAATAATAACACTATTACCCTTAATTACCATATTTACTTTTAACCGTGGTAAAAAAAAGTAAAAAGTTACTATTCACCAAAAATTATTTTCATCTCATTGAACCAAATTTTAGTCATTGATATTAACCGTGTCTCTCAGATTTCCAAAATTCCACTCACAGAAGCGGTAAAATTAAGTTTTATGAAAAATTTAGTTTTTTTTAACTACCACTTAGTGGTTTCACTATTCATCAAAAAATGAAAGATTCCAAAAAAATACCAAAAATTAGGCCTAAGATATATTTGATATTATGAATTCAGAAATGATATATATTTTACCAAATTCAAAACATATCAATTACATTAACTAATTTAAAAATTAATTCCCGTCGTCAAAACAAATAGTGTGTTTTTAAGAGATAATAACTATCAAAAGATTGACACTTGTTTATGTCTGGTTTAAATGTGAAATTACATCCAATGACCAACATTGTATTAAATAGTAAAAATATATTCTAAATATACTTTAAAACCACTCAAATTTTTAATTTATCACTATCAATTATTTCGATTAAAAAAGTGGGTTTTAATTAAAATTTTGTAATTTTCACTATTCATCAGAATATAAAAGTTGTCCGAAAAGTACCAAAATTTTACCCTAAGCTAATTTCGATATTCCGAATCAAAAAATGAAGTCCATTTTGAAAGATAAAATTTATAAAATTTCAAAAAGTTGGTATTACTATTCATAACGGCTAGTTCATAATAATATTATAATAATATCTCGTTTAGTGAAACTCGGTATTGCGTACTACACATGCTATCGAGGAAGGTATTTATTGTGTGTAATGAAAGAAAAGTCAGGGATGTGTGTTGTGCAAGCTCTTTTTGGTGTAGCATACAACACAAGTCATTATTGAAATTAAAAAGAATATTTTTCATAAAATCTAGGGGTGTTACATTCTACCCCCTTAAAAAGAAGTTCGCCCTCGAAATTCGTCGGGGTTATAAATGGTTTACTACTCGAAAGTTTCTTTAATATAAACCCACATCATAAAAAGGAATACCAAAACTTTTCTTTAAAAACTAAAGTATGAAACGTAACAGTTACCCAAATTAACTCATCACTGGGTTTCCACATAGGAGAACATAGGTAAAAATATGGATATGGAAGAAAAATCTAACCATCATGTTCTGATGGAGAGTGGTAGAGAACATGGCTATGAAAAAACCAACAATCACAAAGCCATAAAATTTTTATGATCTAGGGTACCATCTGGTTCATCGAATATAAGGTCACTAGGACAACATTTTTTGTTTTCAAGATCATTACCCTAAAGTTGATGAAATTTGAATTAGAAGAAATACATTCGTGATTTTGGTACAGTCTCACCGTTGTTCGTTCTTTAGAAAATTCCCACTTCATCTCTTAAAGAAATGAAGTTGAACTTGTCATTCGTGATGTGTTAGCAGATCATGTGATAGAATGATGGGTCATTCCATCTGTCTCAAACAAAAGGTTAGAAAAGTTATCAAAAAATACATACGTCCATCTATAGTTAGATTAATCATATATGGTTCCTAAAATGGAATTATACTTCAAATATCATACTTCTTAATATAATAAAATTAGTTTATACTAAACAGGGACTTCCTGTAGGCCAGTGGTAGGCGATAAAGGCCAGTCACACTTTGGTTGGGGGTTCGATTCCCACAGCCTTGTCCGACGCGATGGGATGTCGCCCATCCTGCAGGTTGTCCTTTTTCTAAAACTACATTACTATAACATCCCATCAATAATATCGAAAAAACTTCTATCCTTAAACAATACTAACTTATGTATAACATATTCCATTCCAATCTTTAGGCTTATCTAAAATACTTCAGTCCAAGCTCATAGTATAAAGAAAACGATTACTTGAAATGTCATAAACCAACCATCATTTATCCCCCATATATCTTATTGGTCACATTCCAATCATGTGAATACATTAATCATGTATTCTCTTGAAAAATGAATACCCATTCAACCTTATTGAAAACATGAATGCTGTCAAAAGTTAACTCTTTCCACATACCAAAACCCCAACATTCTATATACTCAAACCATAATATAACTATTTCCTTATATCAGTCATGAGCTCATGAATACTGTCAAACATTTCATTTTCTCCTTTTCCCTTCATTATGCACATATCATCTTTTTTCCAAAAATATCTTAATCACTTTCCAGGGTTACCGGTACCATAAAATTATTGAAAACTACAATAGACCAATACATAAATATTCAAATATTCCACGATATTATATAAAACATTATTTTGGAATCCCATTACATAAAAACTTAATCATTCCACCAAATCATTTTCATATTCAACATCGCCAATAGTTATCGCATGTGACTTCCCTTTGTCCTTTGCCTTAAGTGTTTGCTCATGTTGATCATCACTAACCCTTGGATTAGGGCATTTATTATCATAATGCCCCATTTCCTTTCACTTGAAGCATTAAAGTGTTGGTGGTGCGTTCTCTGCAGTCTTTTCTTTATTCACATCATTAGAAACCCCTTTATGTTACTTCGACACTCAGCTACTCGATGACCATCTTTTCCACACTTAAAACATTTTCTAGTCCCTTTAAAACAATCTCCACCATGATTCTTTCCACACTTTGAGCATAAGGAAACATTCATCTTCTTTTCACCATTGTTCTGAGATTTATCCTTGAACTACATCTTTCATTTCTTGTCAAAACTATGAGATGGATAAGTAACACCAACTTCCATTTCTACCTTGATAGAAAAACGCACAATTTCTTCATAGCTATTGAAGTCTCTTATAGCTAATGCCCTTCGAAGATTTGGTTTTAAGCCACTGAAGAATCAATCAACTTTACTTTCAGGTTGGATGATAAAGCCAGATGCATACCTTGCAAGCCTTGTATAATTTGCTTCGTATACACCAACAGATTCATCATTATTTTGTTTTAGTTCAAGAAACTCCTTATCCATCTTTGTTCTAATAATACTAGGGAAGTACTTATTGAAAAATAAGTTCTTGAACTCGTCCCATTCCGTTGACTCAATTTCATCTCTTGGCCTCGTATTCTTGATAAGATTCCACCATTTATCAGCTTCACCTTCCAAACTATATACTGCTAAGATGACTTTATCATGTTCAGAACATTGAAGAACTAAAAATATCTTTTCAGTGGTACTGATCCATTGTTCAGCAACAAGTGGATCAGAAGACCCACTGAAAGAAGGTGGACGTTGCCTCATGAAGGACTCAATAGAATATTGTTCCCTTCTATGCTCATTTGGAAGTCCAGAATGATTCATAGCTTGTGTAAGTATAGCAATAAGATTTTTTCACTCCATCTCCCATAACATTTGTTTGTTCAGGAGGACAATCATTGAATTGTCCATTGCATTGATCAACACGGTTCCTTCGGGTTCCAGCCATCGTCTAAAACCCAAAAAGAATAGTGTGAGAGGCAAAAATTATGCTAGGGAAAACAACATAGTAAAGTGGGAGTACCCTCAATATCTAACATCTTAGGTTAAATTCTAAGATCGTTAGCACAATTCTAGGACTATAACCTATACGTATACTTAACCTTAGGGACATCCCTAGACATACCTTAGAAATATCTCTAGAGATCTCACTAAAGTTTTCGCATCCAAGTTTCCAAAGGTTAACTAAACCTTTCCTCTGATACCAATTATAGAGACCGGAAGCTTGACGTACATGGACAATACATTACTTTTGTGGAATACATAATACATAACAAAAACATACACACAAGGATCGTAATAGTTTAGTGTCTTTGGAAACATGGAATAAAATCTTCAAATTGTGGTGAAAGATCATCAACATCTCCCAATAAAGATCTTCCCCTTGTTTTTTCTTACCTAAAACCATTCTTTATATCCTGGGGAAAAGAAAACATAAAAGGGGTGATCTTAAATGCCCAGTAAGGGTAAACATAGAGAACATAAAACAATCCATAAACATTTGAATGCAAAAACGTGAACAGAAAATCTAAACATCAAAATCTTGAGCAAAGACATGAATCTTGGAAGTACGTAAGGAATATATAATAAAGAAACATTAAGCATGATAAAATAGGATGGGAGTAAAACATGTAATTGTGGAAACCATTAAGAACATGATATTATTTCCATAGTAGCCAAGGCATTGCTTCCAAGACCATCTTAGTGGAAAAAGTCCCTTTCTGAATCGAGTTCACTCCTCATTCCAGTCCTGTATTACTGAACCGGTTTAACTTGCCATTCCAGCCATGTCTATCTCATGAGATATAAATATTTACCCAATGCATTGGAGGGATATATAGGTCCCACCCATCTCATAATGAAATCATTCTTACTTGTGCCATAAAATAAACTTAAAACATTCACCATAACTCAAAGAATAAAATGGGTTTCATAAACATCATCCCATCATCTCATAATCCATATAAAACAAATGGAAATTTCATCATAAGAAAAGTGAAACCATTTAAATCATAGAGACATACACATATTAAATAATGTCATCTTATATGGAAAATGGTTTTGATAAAACATTTGAAATGAATTCTTGATGAAAATATCCTTTCTTCTTCAAAATCAATTTCTTTTCACAAAACGTCATGCAATTTTAAAAGAAGGATATTTTGTTAAAAATAGTCATGAAATCTTTTGGAGTAAGCTTCATGAAAATAAGACTTTATAAAACCGTAAAAACCCTTTCATTCCATATACGTTAAAAAAACATTCTTCTCGTACTTTTGTCGGAAAAGTCAAAAAGTACCCCGTATGGTAAACAAATGAAAGATTCCTTCCATACGATGTGGTAAAAGTAAGAAAGGGTTAAAAATGTCTTAAAAATACATGGAAGGAAAGTAAACATTTTATGAAAACTTTTTGAGAGCATATGAACATGGATAATAAACATAACCCCCAGTAAATACTTACGAGTAAGCAATCTCGGATAAGAATGAGATTAGAATAATTATCCCTTACCTTAAGTCCGATATGATTCGTACGTATCTGAACCTCCTGTATAATGATTTAAATAATGTCATTGACTTATTAAAGAATCATATTCATTGTTATGATAGCATATATGGTTCCCTTATGACTTTATATTACTCGTTCTTTTGTAAATTCCATGTTAAAGAGCATTTTGGGTAAAATCGTTTCATTTGTCATCCGTGTTTTGACTTGTAATTATTCATATGATTACTTAGATCATGATTACTTAATTACAGAATATAAAACATGATTTCTATATAATATATATTCAGAATATAAATATATATAATATATTGATAAATGGAAAGAAATACACCATTCATGGAGACGATAGGTCGTACGTACGCATGAACGTTGTTTTCGTTTCCTCATTGAATTGAATGGAATTAATTGGATGACATACATATATATACATAAATCCAGTATCATTATTATGTCATATATTTCATTATTACTTATTATATATACTTTATAATCATTTATGAATGGTTAATCATTGAGAATGAATCTCATCGCGTCGTGGAGACGGTATTCCGTACGTACGCACGAGCGATGATATCGTTCCCATGATCGTGGAATTTTATTGGAGTGTATGTATACTATTAAAGAATCAATATCACTTTACAATAATCATATATAGTTATTATTTACACCATTATACCCATCCAAGTAAGGTGGTGGTGGAAAATAGATTACACCACGGCGTGGAGACGGTATTCCGTACGTACGCACGCGCGGTGATTTTGTTTTATGTAGGATGGATAGATGGTGAAATAGGGTTGTTTCATACTTATAATAACATATCGGTATATTATTGATACTGATGTTATTACTTCATAATGAAACAACCTAAGAAGAAGAAGTGGAAGAAGAAATAAAGTTGATAGAATCGGTAACGGGCATTACCTCTTCTTTGAAGCGCCTCTTTGAGACCTCCTCTTAGGGTACTAAAATTGGTCTTTGAAGAATCCCAGGACCTCTAGGATGTTTCTAGGGAAGTGTAGAAGAGAAATTGGCAGGGGTTGTCCGAGCTTGAAGTCTCAAAGTGGTGTGAGGAAGAGAGGGAGGAGGTTCCCTTTTATAAGGGAGGAGAGGGGCACCTTTGGAATAACTAAAAATATTATTTTATTATAAAGTCATATTCGGTTTTTAATAGCTCCAAATTGATATATTTAGAAAATAAGGTGGGGATGGGTCGAAATCCTCTCATATAATAGAATTTAAACATGTTTAGGTCATTATATTAACATTATCTTCTAAATTTAACTCTTAGTTAATTAGATTCACATTTACTATGTCACTTTGTATTTTTATATTATATAGTTAATAAACGTACCATATACATCCAAGCGACCCCCAAGTGGTCAATTAATGATACACCTATTAGGATATAAGTATCTTGGCTGAACCTTAGATTTTTAGGAATATAATAACAATTAATAATATAATATTTGTTTTAAACACTATTTTATGTCAATTTAGACACTATTTGGTAATTGATTTTTGTGAAAATCATAACAGAATTATTACTTCCTAAAAAGTTAATCAAATCAATAATAACATGTCATATTAACATATAAAATTATATTAATTCATAAAAAGTCTCAAATTACATTTATTTGGGAATTTATAACATCAATTATGTCAATATTCCATTAATAAGATAATTACTGCATCATCATTGTGTCATAAATAAATTAAATTATTTAATTTCTAAAAATTACAAATAAAATATCATTATGTAGTAAATGTTTTTATCTTTATAATTAATATTTATAGTCGAATTTATCTTATTTATAACCGTATATTAAAAATGATTTAGTTATTACACTTTGATTTTTACTATTTTAATCCTTCTTTAAATAAATTACTAATAAATGTCCTAATCTAATCCAAGTGGGCCTAAATGGTCATATTTTATTCCTAAGGTTGTTTTTGGTCGAATTACAATTATCCAATATAATTAGGACATGTTTTAGGGTAATAATAATAACACTTTTACCTTTAATTACCCTATTTACTTTTAACCGTGGTAAAAAAAAGTAAAAAGTTACTATTCACCAAAAATTATTTTCATCTCATTGAACCACATTTTAGTCCTCGATATTAACCGTGTCTCTCTGATTTTCGAAATTCCACTCACAGAAGCGGTAAAATTAAGTTTTATGAAAAATTCAGTTTTTTTAACTACCACTTAGTGGTTTCACTATTCATCAAAAAATGAAAGATTCCAGAAAAATACCAAAAATTAGGCCTAAGCTATATTTGATATTATGAATTAAAAAATGATGTCTATTTTACCAAATTCAAAACATATCAGTTACATTAACTAATTTAAAAATTAATTCCCGTCGTCAAAACAAATAGCGTGTTTTTAAGAGATAATAACTATCAAAAGATTGACACTTGTTTATGTCTGGTTTAAATGTGAAATTACATCCAATGACCAAAATTGTATTAAATAGTAAAAATATATTCTAAATTTTTTTTAAAACCACTCAAATTATTAATTTATCACTATCAATTATTTCAATTAAAAAAGTTGTTTTTAATTAAAATTTAGTAATTTTCATTATTCATCAGAATATGAAAGTTGTCCGAAAAGTACCAAAATTTCACCCTAAGATAATTTTGATATTCCGAATCAAAAAATGAAGTCCATTTTGAAAGATAAAATTTATAAAATTTCAAAAATTGGGTATTACTATTCATAACGTCTAGTTCATAATAATATTATAATAATATCTCGTTTAGTGAAACTCAGTATTGCGTACTACACACGCTATCGAGGAAGATCTTTATTGCGTGTAATGAAATCCAAGTCAGGGATGCGTGTTGTGCAAGCTCCTTTTGGTGTAGCGTACAACACAACATATTATTGAAATTAAAAAGAATATTTTTCATAAAATCTAGGGGTGTTACAATGGCGCAGTTGACTCAAGCGATAAATGGTGGTGGTATCCATGCACGAGATCAGCCAGATCAACCGCAGAGGAACATGTCAGTGGTGGAACATTTCATGAGGCAACATCCCCCATCATTCAAAGGATCTTCTGACCCTATGCTAGCTGAAGGGTGGATTAAAGCACTGGAGAAGATTTTCGATGTCATGGGGTGTTGAGACAATCAAAAGGTTAGTCTTTCTATTTACCATTTGGAGGGTGAAGCAGATCAGTGGTGGTTGATGGTTAAAAATATCAGGGAAACTGATGAGATTGATGCTCTCGACTGGGATGAATTCAAAGGTATGTTTCTTGAGAAGTGTTTTCCTAAGGCTGTTCGACTTAGGATGGAAAAACAATTCCTGGAATTGAGGCAAGAGGAAGACTTAGTGGCTGCCTATGAAGAAATGTTCACTCGATTGGCAAGGTATGATCCAAATTTTATCCGAGACCTTGATAGTAAAATCATTCTTTTTTACTCAGGATTAAAGCCAAAATATCGAAGGGCATTGGCTTCTTGTGAGTTCAAAAGTTATGAAAAGCTTGTTCGATGTGCTGAGAAGGTGGAAATGGAGTTTGCTGATGATCAAGTGTTATATAACAACCAGCAGAAGAAGAGACCGAGGTGGCAGGAGAAAGTAAAGAATTCTTCCAAAAGGTCTGACGGTAAGAAAACTAAGTTTCCAGTTTGTGATAAATGTGGTAAAAGGCATGCTGGGGAATGTCTTCTAAATTCTGGAAAGTGCTACCGATGTGGTAAGATGGGACATAAGGCTCGTGATTGCACTGAAAAATATCAAGGTGATGGTAAGTCCAAATTCGATTTACAGTTAGTGAAATGTTTTAAGTGCAATGAGATGGGTCACTATGCAAACAAGTGTCCGACAAAGAGCTTGAGTGATGGGAAGCAGTTAGACTACAAGTAGAAAGGGGTGGTGAAATCCTTTGAAACTACTTCAGCAGATGTCGGGCCATCAAATGAAGTTGTATCAGGTACTTTGTTTGTTTTTTCAAATTATGCCAGTGTGTTGTTTGATTCGAGGTCTACACATTCTTTCATCTCTAAAAACTTTTCTAGTGAAATGGGAATACCATCTCAAGAAATGACTCCTGAACTTGTGGTGAAAACACATGGGGGAAATGTTGAGGAAAAAAGAATTTATAAGAATCTTTATATCCTTCTCCGTGGAAAGAACCTACTTTCGAACCTTATTTTTTTACCTCTAGTAGAGTTTGATGTTATCCTAGGTATGGATTGGATCTCTTTTTACCATGCTAAGATTCACAGTAGAGCTAAAGAAGTTTCTTTTCAGAAATACTTTCAGTTTGTGTACAAGAATGAACCCTTACTGTTGATAATATATCAAGAGGATGAGAAACTTGTAAAAGATGGAAATGAATGTTACCTTGCACACATTGTTGAAAATAAGGAAACCGTTCATATTAATGATGTGTCAGTGGTAAATAAGTATCCTGATGTTTTCCCTGATGAGTTTCCTGGAATAATACCAGATCGGGAAGTTGATTTTACTGTAGACTTAGTTCCTGATGCTAAGCCAATTTCAAAACCCCCTTATCGAATGGCTCAAATTGAACTTTTAGAGTTGAAGGAGCAATTGCAAGATTTATTAGAGAAAGGTTTCATTCGACCTAGCACATCACCATGGGGTGCTCCTATTTTATTTGTTAAAAAGAAAGATGGTTCAATGAGACTTTGCATTGATTATAGAGCCTCGAATAACATCACTATTAAGAACAAATATCCTTTGCCTCATATCGATGATTTGTTTGATCAGCTCCAGGGAGCTTAGTATTTTTCAAAGATTGACCTGAGATCGGGGTACTATCAGTTGAAGGTAAAGGAAGTATATATTCCGAAGACCACGTTTCGTACAAGATATGGCCATTATGAGTTTGTAGTAATTCTTTTTGGGCTAACCAATGCACATACTGTATTCATGTACTTAATGAATAGAATTTTCCATGAGTTCTTGGATAACTTTGTGGTTGTTTTCATTGACGATATTTTGGTGTTTTCTAAAAGTAAAGAGGAGTATGAAAGACATTTGAGGGTTATTTTGAAAACCATAAAATAAAATAAATTGTATGGGAAATTCATCAAGTGTGAGTTTTGGTTTCAACAAATTTCTTTCCTTGGTCACATTGTTTCTAAAGATGGGATAACCGTTGATCCTTCAAAAACAAAGGTTGTTGAAGAATGGCCATGACCCAAAAATGTAACAGAGATTCGTAGTTTCCTTGGTTTGGAAGTATATTACTGAAGGTTTGTTAGAAATTTTTCATGGTTATCTAGTCCAATGACTAAGCTAACTCGGAAGGGTGTTAAGTTTATCTGGACAAAAGAATGTGATGATTGTTTTCAGGAATTGAAAATAAGATTGGTGAATGCTCCATTTTTGGCACTAACTTCCAGGAATGGGGAGTTTGTTATCTATAGTGATGCTTCATTGAAAGGACTTGGTTGCATCCTAATGCAGAATGATCAATTAATTGCTTATGTTTCACGACAGTTGAAAGCTCATGAGGTAAATTACCCTACACATGATTTGGAATTAGCTGTTTTTGTTTTCACTTTAAAAATTTGGAGGCATCATTTGTGTGGAGTAAAGTGTGAGATATATACCGATCACAAAAGTTTAAAGTATATATTCACTCAGAAAAAATTGAACATGATACAGAGAAGATGGATATAATCAATCAAGGATTATGATTCTACAATTCATTACCATCCTGGAAAAGAAAATAAAGTTGTTGATGCTTTCAGTCAAAAAAGTAATCCTTCATTAGAAATGTTACGTTTGGAACGTGATCCTTTGGTTAAGGATTTGATGAACTTTGGCATAGAAGTTTTTGGTGCAGGATGTCCTTTTGTTTTTTTCAGGTATCAGTGAAATCTTCTCTATCAGACATAATCAAGAAAGCACATAAGCAAGACAGTGAGTTTCAGAAAAAGGTAGATCTGGTTCAGAAGGGTAAGTTGCATGAATTCAACATTGATAATGATTGTGTTTTGAGATTTGGGAAGAGATTTTGTGTGCCTTGTGATTCAAAGATGAAGAGAGAGTTGTTATGTGAAGCTCATAGTTCTCCGTTTTTAGTTCATCCTGGCAGTACTAAGATGTACAGATATCTGCGGGAGTATTACTGGTGGGATGGAATGAAAAGAGATATTGCTGATTTTACAATGAAGTGTTTAAATTGTCAATAGGTTAAAGCAGAGTGACAATTACCGAAAGGGATGCTTCAGCCTTTACCAGTTCCAGAGTGAAAATGGAAAAATATATCCATGGACTTCGTTGTGGTATTGCCGAAGACACCTCGAGGTAATAATGCAATATGGGTTATTGTTGATCACTTGACTAAATCTGCTCATTTCCTTGCTATACGAGATACTTTTTCCCTAGATAAACTTTCCTGTTTGTATCTTAAAGAGATAGTCAGGTTACATGGAGTTCCTCTCTCCATTATATCTGACCGTGATCCCAGGTTCACTTATAACTTTTGGAAAGGCCTTCAGAAGTCATTAGGTACTAAATTAAATTTTAGTACAGATTTTCATCCTCAATCAGATGGGCAGTCATAATGATCAATTCAAACTTTGGAGGATATGATACGTGCTTGTTCGATGGATTATCAGGGAAGTTGGTAACAACATCTTTCTTTGGTTGAGTTTTCTTATAATAACAGTTTTCATTCCAGTATACAGATGGCACCATTTGAGGATTTATATGGGAAGCGGTGTAAACTCCAGCTTTCTGGGATGAAGTGGGTGAAAGGAAGCTGATGGGACCAGAATTGGTAGAAGAGTTGGCAGAAAACGTTTAGCTAATACAGAAACACATGAGAACAGCTCAGAGAAGGTAGAAGAGTTTTGCGGACAATAGGAGTAAGGGTCTCTCTTTTGAGGTAGGTGATCATGTTTTTCTTGAAGTCTCACCATGGAAGAGTGTGATGTGATTTGGTAAGAAAGGAAAACTGAGTCCAAGGTTCATTGGACCATATGAAATTCTGGAGAGAGTTGGATCAGTTGCATACCGAGTGGCTTTACCTCCGAGTTTATCTCAGGTACACAATATTTTTCATGTTTCAATGTTGAGAAATTATATGCCAGATCCATCTCATGTTTTGAGTCTAGAGGTAGTTCAGCTAGAAGAGAACCTATCTTATGAGGAACAACTGGTCTAGATTCTTAACCATAGGGAGAAAGTGTTACGGAATAAGGGGATTCATCAGGTAAAGGTTTTGTGGAAAAACCACATGATTGAAGAGGCAACCACTACTGGAAATTGCACCTATACCCACGGTTTCAAACTGTGGGTATAGCCCTTGAAACCGTGGGTATAGGGTATACCCACGGTTTTGCCAACCGCGGGCTGGAATTCCGTCGCAATAGCCCTATACCCACGGTTTTTAAAAAACTGTGGGTATAGACCCAGAAATTTTTATATTACCCACGGTTCACTGAACCGTAGGTATATATGTATACCCACGGTTTTATAACCGTGGGTATAGTTTTTTGCAGCTCCGGTATATATGTATACCCACGGTTTTATAACCATGGGTATAGTTTTTTGCAGCTCCAGAATATACCCACGGTTCACTTGAACCGTGGGTATATATGTATTCCCACGGTTTTATAACCGTGGGTACACATGTTTCCAGCGCCAGAATATTTCCACGGTTCAAATGAACCGTGGGTATTTGCAATGTCCCCCGCATCAACGCAGGCCTGGCAGCAGGCTCTGCAATTCTACCTGAAGACAAAATATAAGAACAAAATATAAGAACAAAATATAAGAACAAAATATAAGAACAAAAAGTATGCAGCTTGCAATTGAGAAAGTTCCGCCAAGTTCTGTTTTCCGCTTAACAAATTTCTGATCATCCTACATGGAACAATGTGCAAGTTAAAAATAAGTCTAATTATAGGCATTGAAAACATTACATGGCTATACCTTGAAACCGCAGGGAAAAAATGAAGCAATACAGATACTACCAGCACAATGGGAATAATGGATATTGCATTAAAGATGTTCAACAAGAATAGTGATTTGGAGACAGGAATTTCATAATAAAAGAAACTTGCAAGCTGCACAGCATAAATTAAAATGCATTAAAACACCAATAAAAGCCATGGAAATGAAAACATCTAGCAAAAATTTGTGGCAGCGTGACCTTGATATGATGAAGAAGAACTAGGGTGTGCTCTAGCAATTCAGTT
Organism: Viscum album; assembly: GCA_963277665.1. Lineage (NCBI taxonomy): Eukaryota > Viridiplantae > Streptophyta > Magnoliopsida > Santalales > Viscaceae > Viscum > Viscum album. The sequence continues at coordinate 524,264,011 of OY728141.1, forward strand.
AAATGGGCACATTTTTTATTCCCTTTTCTAAATTGGGCTGACAAGTTTCATAAATGATCTGAAATTCAATTCATCCAAACTAATTTTAGTTATTTTTGTTTTATAGTAAGGTTTTGCAGTAGCGTATTATATTTAAGGATTGAAAACATTTGGTTTTTAATATATTCCATTTCAACCAACTTTGCATTAGTTGTGGATAGGTGTGTAAACGAACAGAGCTGCTCATTAACAGTTCAAGTTCGGCTAACAAATGCTATAGACCATCATTTATAGACTACATGGTTTCCAAAGCAGGTCAACACTGTTTAGGATAGACAATAATGTTAATAAGTGATGCTACGGTGGAAGTTTGTTCCAAACGTTCAATTAAACTGTTTGAACACTACAGGACAGCTGTAAATAGAGATGGTGAATATGGAAAGAATAAGATAAAACAAATGAAATATATATACATTCCATAGTGTTTTCAAGGGTCAGCTTTATACAATAAACCGTAGAAGAGGTAGGTAGATGAACTAGAGAAGAGAGAATGCCCCACAAAAGAGAGCCATGCATCAGAGAAGAGAAGAATGTGACGCAAGAACACCACATTACTGGGAGAAAATTGATCCAAGATGAACAGATTAATCTTATCTTCCAGTTCCATTCTTGAATGGTGATTGGTGTGATTGTGAGCAGATCTATTTAGTGACTTCTTGATTTGCTATGTAATTGACTTCTTGAATGGTGATTGGTGTGATTGTGAGCAGAACTCTTTAGTGACTTCTTGATTTTCTGTGCAATTGAGAAGACAAGTGTGAGGGTAGTGAACCCCTAATCAAAGGCGCTAAAAAACCATAGTGAATTGACTTGACCACTTAAGTGATGAACATGATGACATGCACTAAATTAAAGTCAAATCATAATAAAGAGAAAGAATGACCGCCAAAAAAGTAAGGTCAGTTTGACACACAAAGGATGAAATTTTAGGCCAGTTTGACACACAATGCTATGAATGTATCATTGTTGAAGGGTTTGGTGATAGCTTTGTGATGTTGAATTCTATACCATAGGGAGAGCTTCCAAATAAACATGTGATACTGCTAGTTAATGTCATTTGAATCTGTCTACTCCTTGAGTAGAGCAACCAGTGGCTGTGGATGAGAAAATGTGTCTCCCAAAGTGTCCTGTGGGGAGTAGGGACTACTTATGTTTCCATTTGGGGAGGATCTTGTGGTGCCAGCCCCTCCCCACTGCCCAGCAACCCCCCCCCCCCCACTGCACAGCACCCCCCCCCCCCCACTGCACAGCACCCCCCCCCCTCCCCACTGCCCAGCACCCCCCCCCCCTCCACACTGCCCAGCAACCCCCCCCCCCTCCCCACTACCCAGCACCCCCCCCCCCCTCCCCACTGCCCAGCACCCCCCCTACCCACTGTCCAGCACCCCCCCCCTCCCCACTGCCCAGCACCCCCCCCCCCCTCCCCACTGCCCAGCCCCCCCCCCTCCCCACTGCCCAGCACCCCCCCCCCCCTCCCCACTGCCCACCCCCCCCCCTCCCCACTGCCCAGCACCCCTCCCCACTGCCCAGCACCCCCCCCCCCTCCCCACTGCCCAGCACCCCCCCCCCCTCCCCACTTCCCAGCACCCCCCCTCCCCACTGCCCAGCACCCCCCCCCCTCCCCACTGCCCAGCACCCCCCCCCCTCCCCACTGCCCAGCCCCCCCCCCCTCCCCACTACCCAGCACCCCTCCCCACTGCCCAGCACCCCCCCACCCTCCCCACTACCCAGCACCCCTCCCCACTGCCCAGCACCCCCCCCCCCTCCCCACTGCCCAGCACCCCTCCCCACTGCCCAGCACCCCGCCCCCCTCCCCAGCACCCCCCCCCCCTCCCCACTGCCCAGCACCCCTCCCCACTGCCCAGCACCCCCCCCCTCCCCAGCACCAGCACCAGCACCCCCCCCCCCTCCCCACTGCCCACCACCCCCCCCCCCACTGCCCAGCCCCCCCCCCCCCCCCACTGCCCAGCCCCCCCCCCCCTCCCCACTGCCCAGCACCCCCCCCCCCTCCCCACTGCCCAGCACCCCCCCCCCCCCCCTCCCCACTGCCCAGCCCCCCCCCCCACCCTCCCCACTACCCAGCACCCCTCCCCACTACTCAAATAAAGATGAAGTGATATAAAGAAGAAGAAAACTGATTATTCCTGGGAACACCATAATATTTCAATTCCATTATGAGAAAACACTTACCAAATTCGGATCCTAAGGAGATAAGGGGATAGGATAGACTTGGTCAAACAGAACGTATCGAGACACACCCACATACTACATACATAACCATTCAAACAGTTTCAACTCTTCAAACAATAGATGGAAAACATATTCAGCACAAAAGTGATGGGAAATGCCAACCAAATGAAAGAAGCTAGATTAAAACCAATGACCGAGCAGGAAAAAAAAATTGGACATTCAGAATGCATGTGTGTTCAATGATTCCAATATCTAAAGTGCGTTTCAGCTAGACTCATAACTCAAAGAAGAATTCACATTGATGAGTCATGCATGAATAAGCTCAAATGTCGTGTTAGATTGGCACATAGATTTGTCAGCTCACCTTGATAAAGATCGAATGGCAAACCACTGATTTCTAATCATACTTTAATTTGCTACAATCTGTACATGCAACAAATAAAACCATGAATTATTATTAATGAATATATAAGACTCATAAGCAATGAAATGTCATATAGAACTAAAACAAATGCTGAAAAAAAGTAGAAAAAATGAAAGAAGAAATTGCATAATGAAATTTTGTTATTAGTAGCAGTAGATCAAAACATGTATGTATACATCCTTGCACACTAAACTAGTTGAGAATAAATAAGAATGTGATTTGATCGTGGTCAAACAGATCCAGAAATATCACCAGATAAAGTGTGATATTCAAAACAATTAGTGAATTTGGAATTTGAATTTAAAATACTACTAAAAATCATACCTTCTCTTAGAAATATGAATGACTTTATTCATTGATTAAAATTATTTTAATTGGTTATTAAATGACTTATAATGAGATATTTATTACAAAAAACCATTGTTGAAATCTCAAGAAATATCTTGAACTCAAATTCCACAGAGAACTACTTCAAACATCAGGTTGATCTATGTACGTCATCTTTAAACCTATTTTTTCACCTCCCCAGCCCGCCCACTGGCCAGCGCCCCACTGCCCCTCCCCCCTCCCCCCCTACCCAGCCCTCCCACTACCCAGCCCCCCCCCCCCCCTCCCCCCTGCCCAGCCCTCCCCCCCTCCCCCCCCCCCCCTCCTCCCCTGCCCAGCCCCCCCCCCTCCCCCCCTGCCCAGCCACCCCCCTCCCCTCCCCACTGCCCAGCACCCCCCCCCCCCTCCCCCCATGCCCAGCCACCCCCTCCCCCCTCCCCCTCCCCCTCCCCCCCATGCCCATCCCTCCCCCCCACTTCCCAGCCCCCCACTGCCCAGCCCCCCCACTGCCCCTCCCCCCTCCCCCTCCCCTCCCCCCCTGCCCAACCCTCCCACTGCCCAGCCCCCCTCCCCTCCCCCCCTGCCCACCCCCCCCCCACCTCCCCCTGCAGAAAGTTCATGAAAAAACAAGGAGTAAACAGAATAGCATGTGAAAATTACCTAAATAACTGACAAATAACACCCCTGATGAAAACATAATCCAAAATGAATTTCATTGCATAAAGAAATTCACATACAAGAAGTCCACCAATACAAAAAAAAACATTAAACTCCAACACACGTCTCTCTGCTAAGTAAAAAATGGAGGGGATTAATATCCCCCCCATCGCCATCACTGTCATCCTCATGTCCAGCATCATCATCATCAGTAGCAACATCGACAGCAACATCATCACCAACCGCACCGTCAGCATCATCATCAGCAATCTCATCACCAACAACATCATCAGCAACATCCTCGTCAGCTCTATCGCCACCACCGTTATCACCACTAGGACCCTCATGGGAATCACCCGAGGCATTATTTAAAGAGCGCATTGATGTCATACATGAATGAAAAGTGGCAGCAACCTCTGATGGTAGTGACTGACTCAAAACTGACAGAGCTTTCATGAAATGTTCATTCATCAGCTTACTTTTTTCACGCTCCTCTAATACTATTTTCTTTGTCGCAGCTAATTCAGCACGCGCACTTTCCAACTCAGAGGCCTTAGAGGAGTCTGATGATGACCAATACCTAGAGGGGACAATGTTTTTGCCTGGTCTACAACGGACTCTTCCTGGATGCTCCACACCTAACACCTGACTGAAATGATCATTTGGCTCTAAGTTGTCAGCTTCCTTCTCATCCATGGCCTCCAAGGCAGACTGTTGAAATTATAAACATATTAAATTATGAATTTCGTATAAATGTTTGAAATATAAATAAACAAACTTACAATTTTATCTTTTGTTTGTGAATTAACTGCAGTTCCATCTTTTTTTTCCTACTGAAGAAGAATAATTTGGCACGAGGTACAGGACCTTCAATGCCCAATTCAGCTTGCTGCATATAAGAAGTGCACAAATTTGAATTACAACCATATATGATAAATGAAAAATATTGGATTGAAGTGAGTTGCAACAAAGACCCACAAACATTGAGGTAAATACATGGACTAACCAAGGGAAAGCATGAATAAGTTATGATGACATGTTATAAATAAAGACATTATTTTAATTCAGATGAACGTACCAGCCGCTTCTCTTTATCGGGCATTGTAGTGCGCCCCAATGTGTGTAGATATGTCATTTCATCTTTGTTTTTTTTGTTTTTCGCTGACACTTCCTAAGAAACAAAAAACAATACAAGTAATAAAAATTAAATTTTATATAAAAAACAGTAAAGATGGGTAGTACCTTATACTGTTCAGTATTCCAATGTGCGGTCATTTTTTGATATTGACTTTTTGGACAGTCAGGGTTTGTGGGTACACCCTCTAACTCAGTACCCACTCTGCTCCTCCAACCAATATGTAACTCATACTTGTATGACCGCCAATACTCTCCAAGATCACTCAACCTAGCAGCTTTGGCAGCTTCACCGTTAGGAAAGTTAAATCGACTCTGCAACAAACATGTTAAGTCATATAAATACATTACTAATATCAATATAAATTTATAAAATTTTCGTACCCATATCTGCGCCCATGCCCTATCCTTGATGTCGGCACTGATATGTCTCCATGAGACCGGTTCCACCGGAACGATATCATGATATTTGGCTAAAGTATCCATGAAACTTCTACACTCCTTAGAATTTTTACCTACCATTTGATTTTGAGAATTGTAATCCACCATAATCTGAGTTTCACGATTCCAAGCATCCCGCATTCGAGTGCGCCCACGTCGCCTACTAGAAGATCCCACTAAATAAGATAAGAGGTGAAAAGAGAAGAGTTAGGTGAAAATACAATAGAAAAAAAGTGAAATGATATAATTTGAAACATTTATAATAAAAAAACCTGATGCAGGCTCCTGAATAGGCTGTGAGGCATCCGTAGACTGTGCTGGATCAGCATCCTCCGAAGGAAGTATCTGTTCCACAGCATGCTCCGGCTGATCTTCATGAACAAGAGTGGAAAATGAAGGAATAGACTCAATATGTGTAGGATGGATGGTAGGAAAAGGATGTGGCGTAGACATGTCAGAATATGCATAGTAGGTCTGGGGATACATGAATGGATATGAAAACTGTACAGGTGAGAACATCGGTCGAGTCAGCGTGGACATGGAATGGGAAAAAGAGGGTAAACGGGATGATGATGGCGGCATGTATGGGAACATCCCAGGGGTCTCAAGCGGAGGGCGGACATGTGTGGTAGATGGGATGTCCACTAATGGGTCAGTGTGGGGAGTGGTAAGACGGGAGCTCCGCCTAGGTCTAGGAGGATCCCTACTCGATCCCATACTGGGAAGAGGATTCTCTGGAGTTACATGTCCCTAAAAAAATTGGATCAAAAATATGAACTTGATATTATTTGTAATGCAGAAGATAAATATTTAAATTAATATACTCACTGAAGACAACTCGCGCTCACGTCTAACAGGATCAGCATCAAATAATCTCTTCTTGCGAGCTTCTGTAGTTTTCTTCATAATCTGCATAAGAATGAAATAAATATTTTTTAGCAAAAATTTTTACAAATCATAGATACTACTTAAAAAATGTCATAACATCTTTCAGTAATGATAATTTACAACCAAGTTATACAATTTTTAAAACCACATTTTAAAACCACTTTTCTGAATTGAAAGAAATAGAATTAAATGAAACGAAACCAAACATTACTAAAACAGACATATCATTTCAAACTAAAAGTAAATTAAAGTAATTAAATTAGTACCAACCTGAGAAACTCACGTCAAGGTAAACTGAATGAACTCTGAATATATATGGTTTCTTTTATATATTACCCTCCATTACCTCAGGTTCAACATCATCCCTCACAATGGGACAATTTGTGTCATCAAATGCAATATTTTGGCTAACACCGATGGGGGCGTCAATGGTGACAATTTCATCCCCAGCATCATGAAAAATATGTCTTGGGATTACTTCGTTAATGACACCGTAATCAGGGTTCAGATGATCTTTCACATAAAACACTTGTTTTGCCATTGATGCCAAAATGTATGGTTCATCGGTATGCAGGAATCGACTCATGTCAATAACTCTAAATCTGCAATCATCAATAAATGTACCATGGCGCGTCATTGAATCAAACCATTTACATTTCATCATAGTGACTCGACCTCGAGAGTAGTAATCCAATAACAATATTTTCTCAACCAGTCCATAATAATACACATATTCATATCAAGGTCGACTATCAGATGCACTGGCATAACAATCCGTTCTAGCAATTAACATAACGCCATCATGCTGTGTTCTCATTTTCACCGCTTTATCAGTTGTAACAAATTTGTATCCATTGATTATTAAAGATTTGCAGTCGCGAACCAAAGAATTGGGACCAAAAGCCAACGTTCTTAATTCTTGAGAAATGAAGTCAGCAGGTAAACTCAATACCTGGAATACATGAGTAATATATTTAAATATATATCTATATTTTAAGGTATTTAATGTAATGGTCATACCTTTGATTTCAACCAAGATGGGAACTCTTGGCTATGCATAGCCTCTCTCCTTCTCAACGGCAAAGACCGATGAACTCTACTTATAATTTGTTTATGTTCTCTACATAAAATGACAATAAAAGTATAAGGTATATGTGATATGATATCATATGAGATAACATATATATATTCAAATTACTTACTTGATATAGGCATCGAACAAACCACAATTAAACAAGACTGTACGATGTGCCATATTCCGCTCTTCAGAGCTCAATGTAACCAATGTATATGACCCGACAATTCCACCTGTTTGGGGAAGAGATGGAAACGAGGGTTGAATTTCCTCATACTGCTCATCTTCATTTCTCATTGGTCGATTATGTCTTGTGCTCACATCAGACAAATACATTGAACAAAAATCCATACATTCTTGGGCCAGATAACTCCTCACAATGGAACCTTCAGGATAATTCTTATTTCGGACATATGATTTCATTGTGTACATATTTCTTTCAGTGGGATACATCCACCGAAAAGCAACTGGTCCCCCAAGAAGTGTCTCAGTTGGAAGATGAACTGTTAAATGCAGCATGCAAGTGAAAAAGGATGGAGGAAAAAAAATTTCCAACTCACATAGAATTAATGGTGCCTCTTGCTGCATTTTTATCAACAATGATTTGGATAACCTTTTAGCACAAAGGTCTCTAAAAAAATGACACAACCGAATCACTGCCACCCTTACATTATTGGATATAAAATTTCGAATTGCTATTGGAATCAATTCATGAAGAAGGATGTGGTAATCATGAGTTTTTAGGGATTTCAATTTCAAATGTCTTCTGTTGACTCGTTTAGATATGTTGCTGGAATAGCCGTCTGGAACCTTAATATTCTCCAATACTGCCAGAAATTGATCTTTCTCTACCTGTGTCATCACATAAGAAGCACAGGGAACTTTCCATTTGTTTTCACCGATACAAACAGGATGTAGTTCTGGTCGAATACCCCAATCCAATAAATCCCGACGAGATCGGAAGTCATCTTTGGTCTTCCCCTTAATATTCAAAAGAATTGCAAGCAACATTTCACATATATTTTTCTCAATATGCATTACGTCTAAACAATGACGTAACAAATTAGTAGACCAATATGGAAACACAAAAAAAATACTTCTCTTTTTCCAATTGTAAATGACTTCAGTATCAGCATTCTTCCTCTTTCGAGATGTCAAATGACCTTTTCCTAATGAAAAGCTGAAATCTTTCAATTCATCAAGCACATCATTTCCTGACATACGTTGAGGTGGTTCTTCAGTGTCAAAATTATTATCAAACCTCCGACGATTCTTCCTGTATTGATGATCCATTGGCAAGATTCGGCGATGCCCCATGAAACTGAAACTACGACGATATTTAAGCCTTCTCGATCGTGTATTCTTCATACAAATGGGACATGAAAGTTTTCCCTTCGTGCTCCACCCAGACATCATTGCATAGGCAGGGAAATCATTTATGGTCCATAGAAGGGCAGCACGCATCTGAAACGTATTCTTTGAAGAAGCATCAAATGTCTGCACACCTAAATCCCAAAGTTGTTTCAACTCTTTTATTAAAGGCTGCAAGTATACATCTATGTCATTACCAGGATCCGAAGGTCCAGATATCAGTATACTCAAGAAAGTGAAAGGTTTTTTCATACACATCCACGGAGGAAGATTATAAACATGAATAAAAACCGGCCACGTGCTATGAGCAGTAAGCATCTGACCAAACGGATTAAAACCATCACATGATAGGCCCAATCTGACATTACGCACCTCAGCTGCAAAATCAGGATGTTGTGCGTCAAATGTCCGCCATGCTAATCCATCTGCTGGATGGACCAGCTCATCATTTCCTTTAATTCTATCAACATCGTGCCATCGCATATTGGCTGAGATTTCTGGAGACATGAATAGATTTTGAAGTCTGGGAATCAATGGAAAGTGCCACATGACTTTCTGTGGCACACGAGACGGTGTTCCATCTGCATTTGTCTTCCATCGAGATGTACCACAGTCTTTACAGTCATTACGGTCATCTGTTTCCTCCAAAAATAAACTGCAATCTTTCGGACAAGCATGGACTTTATTAGTAGCAAATCCAAGATGCTTAATTAACTTCCATGCCATGTAATGATTTGAGGGAATATCTGCACCATCAGGAAGCAAGTCCTTCAAAAATGTAAGAATATAATCAATGGCAGTATTAGAAATCCCATACATAGTTTTCCCATGATATAACCGCATTAAAAATTCCAACTTGGTCATTCTAGTACATTCTTGATATACTGGAGTTCTGGAATCATCCAATAAATTTTTCACTATGTCAACATCATCATTTTCAGCATTTTCCTCATGTGTACTGATATCATTGTCTTCTTGCACCGGCATGCTATCTCTCTCGGAATGATGCACATATGGAAACCGATCAAATATCAAATTCTCCATGTCACTTCGTTCATTTCGTTTATGAACAGTCGAAGATTGACTCGTCTCTCCATGGTGAAACCAAACATTATAGTTTGCTTGAAATCCAAATTTCGTTAAATGGTAACTAACTTCTTCTCGTCTTAACCATGGTCTTCCAACACAATTATAGCAGGGACACTCTATACAACCTCTATCTGACGCATTGCTAAATGAAAAATCTAAAAAAATTCTCCAAATTATTTTGAAACTTGGTTGAAGTCCGATCGGTACGATACATCCAGCTTCTATCCATTATATAACAAGAAAAAAAATTATCATTCAATCAACAATGTAAATCATATTTAAAAAAATCATTACAATCAATTTTATTATTAAATCAATCAAAGCATATTAGTAGCTAGAAAAACATATTTAATGACAAGTATTTAATGACAAGAGGAGTTCATGATTGAATAAGTAGGGAAAAAGAGAAAAAGGTATTCCTTGAGATGTAAACTAAAGAAAAAAGTTAAAAAAGACACTCCACATGGAAAGTAGTGCAGGGGGGAGGGAGAGGGTTGGTTGGTGCAGCAGGGAAAGGGGGAGGGGCCAGTGCAGCAGGGAAAGTGGGAGGGGGAGGGGCTGGTGGTGGGGCTGGGGAAGCATGGGGTAAGGGGCTGGTGGGGGTGCAGTGTGGGGGGGGAGGGGCTGATGTAAGGGAAGGGGGGAGGGGGAGGGGCTGGCTGCTGTAGTGGGGGGGGTAGGGGCTGGTGGGGGGGATGGGCTGGGGCATGGTAGGGGGAGGGGCTGGTGCAAGAGGGGGGGAGGGGGAGGGGCTGGTGCAGGGGGAGGGGATGTTGCAGCAGGGGGTTAAGGGAGGGGCTGGTGCAAGGGAAGGGGGAGGGGGAGGGACTGGTGCAGTAGAGGGAGGGGGAGAGGTTGTGTAGGGCAGGGGGGCTGGTGAGTCTCCCCATACGTTAGAGGTTTTTGACTTGTAGTGAGGGTCTCGAGAGGTGATAGTGGGGACTATACCCTCTTATCACATATACACAGTGGTAAAATTGAATAAATAACAATCAACAATGAAAGAGGTAGTAAATAAATGACAAAGCAGCATAAGATAAATATTATTATAACTGAATTAAAGTTGTCAATGGTAGTTTAAACAACAGATGAATGCATGACATGGTAATGATACATATCTAAAAGTAGTAAACATTACATAATTATTTTCAATAAAATAAAAAAATAATAAAGTCACATCAAAACCCCATGGGCGATCTCCTTGAGCATCCCGAGATCCAACTCAGTCCTTTTCTCCTAACTCTAGTTACAAGCATACATTGAAAAGCAAGGTCCAAGGTCCTGAGAAAATGAAAGTATACTCGAGTATCCCAATGTAATAGTGGCCTGAGTAGGGTGTGAGATATAAATAATAATAGGATGGAACCACTGATGTCCAGCCCAATCTAGATAGTGAAGTATAAAATATATATTTCACTGGTATATAGAATAATAATAGAGAGATAAATAAACATCACCCGTACAGGTTCCTATGGGACACATAGCAGTTATACCTTCTTTAGCCTTTGACTGGTGTCAGAATGTGTAACCATTTCATTAATCAATTTTATCCAGTTTAAATATAATTTATATGAGAAAGATATTGAGGTTCTAAGATGTGACAAGAAAACATGTAATGATATTTAATAATGAAGTTCCAAGGTTATAACCAAGGAAACATAGAACTCAAGTGTCAACAACTTAGTAATAACTATAGCCTCACATAGGGTAAGAGTGTAATCCAAGGATAACAGTCCAACTAATTCCACAATAAGAAGACTATCTAGTCTAAGAAGTTCATCCAAGGTAAAATGGGTCTAAGAAAAGATTGGGCTAGGATTTAACCATGGCACCTACTTATCAATTCTAGAACCAAGGAGTGTATCTAAGGAATCTTGTTGTAATACATGAGGGATTATATGGTGTCATACCAGGCATCTAAAGTTAGACAAGGATCAGGTTCTATGTAGGTCTCAACCTAAGAAAGTTGTATCCTTGAATTCGGAATAGGGTCCTTGAGTGCTCAAGGCTTTCTCTCAAGTATCCAAGGTGAGCTTGAGTCAGGCCACACCTACTTTGATATTGAATTCATATAATATTCCATTTGGTTCAAGCCTTTCCTTTGATTAGTGTGACAAGGCCAAGTAGCATGAAACCCTTTAATCAAGTAATAATTAATCAATAAGTCAATTTTGTTCAACCCTAGCCTTTCATTAGTGTGACAAGGCCATGTAGCTTGAAACCACTCATTTAATCCATTTAAGGCATTTTCAATAATCAAGGTTCACTCTGGTACCTTCAATTAACATGGTAAGGGGTTCTATGAATACGCAACATATTTTTCAATTACATCTAATACTGCTAATTCATGTACTTAGTATACTTTACAATTTCTATTTCACATTTAATTATTACATTGAAGCACTTACATTAGGCGGGTTAAATGCTATGCATACAGGGTAATTTCCATTCTGAAATTCAAAAGATAATTCAAGCCATTTAATATAGAAAATCATACCCTTAGAAATTTAAATATAAGGCTCACCGAATGGTGGCTCAAACATGTCAACATACTAAAATGAAAATTATGGGAAACAATTCTACATGGGTAATTCCAATATAAAAACCGGTCAAAGAACTTAAACGGTTCCTTGGTTATTTAATCATTTAAAAAGGAAAACTTAGTTTTTTTAATTCCATTAGGGGTCATATATGACATAATTCAAACATAACATCAATTCATAAAGAAATATCAGTACAACAAGACAATAAATCCTAAAAGTCTAATAATTGTTTTTTAACTTGAAGACAGCTCACCTCCGTTGGATGGGTTTTAATATATAAACATGATATTTCTTATAAAACAATCATTTATTACCTTTAACTCTTAAATCATGAAACATACTAAATTCAAGATTAAGAGGAATTTAATCTAATGTATTCACTGCATTAACTAAAAACAAAGAAAAAGTGTAGTAAGAAACTAATTAATGCATTAATAAATTTGAGGAATTGGAAGGGTACCCTTCCTCAAAGAGGAACCAAGCCAACACCTGAAACTTGATAGATTTATAAACAACCACCCGGAACTGCTCAACATGTGTATGTACATACCTTCATATATACTATTTTGAGGCCAAAATAGTGCATCTTAGGATTATCAATGCTAAATTAATTTGGGGAAATATTCTCACTGGGTTTGATAATCAGGATATTTATATCATTCATCTTTTAGTATTCCATCATAAAAAAATTAAATTGCTTAAAAAAATTTAGAATCAAACCACTCCATTAACCTATGAATGCATCAACTGCTACCTTTGACTACAACACTAATTGATTATCAAGAGGTAATATGATGAAATTATGGGAAATCAACCAAGACTAAGAAATTACCAGGAAATCTGGGACTCCAGCATAAAAAAAATCACTACTGAGAAGGCCGGGAGGTCCAGGTCGTGAGCCGGGAGGCCGAGCCGGGAGTCGGGAGCCGGGAGTTGGGAGCCGGGAGCCGCGAATCGGGAGCTGCGAGTCGGGAGCCGCGAGTCGGGAGCCGCGAGTCGGGAGCCGGGAGGCGGAGCCAGGAGTCGGAGCCCGGGGTTGGAGGCTGAGGAGGGGAGTCGGAGGCCGGGGAGGGGAGTCGGAGAGGAGAGGGGAGGTTCGGGAGTCAGTGGTCGGGGAGCGGCGTCGCGGCTTGGGGAGGTAGGGTAGAGCTCGATGCGTCACGGATTTGAGGAGAGATTGAGGAGAGATTGAGGAGGAGCCCGATACAAGGGCTCGAAAAAAAAAATTAATACCCATGGTTTTAATAAAACTGTGGGTATAAACAGCAAAAAAACATACTATCCCCACGGTTTAAAGAACCGTGGGAATAGGTGCGTGGGGATAGACCCCATTTCCAGTAGTGAACATGGAAATCTGAAAATGCAATGAGGGCTAAATACCCCCACTTATTCGATAAGTAAATAAATCGTAGGGACGCAATTTTCTAAAGGGGGGAAGGATGTAACATCCCAAGTAATTAATGAATAATAGATATTTTTATCTATGTCTATTAATGAATTAGATACTATTTTAGAGGCTTAAAATGAGAATAAATCCAATCTTAAGCATGGAATACACTAATATTTTTAAAAGATTGTTTTACTGCCTTTTGATGGAAAACCATTTTTAAATCAAACTTTTGACAATTTTATAAGCTCTATTTGTCGAAATAAACTTATTCATTATGATTGGGACATTGAAATTTAGTTTCGGTAAATTTTTGGTATTTTTCCAATAAAGTTCATTTTTTAATGAATAGTGAAAAATGTTGTATTTTAATTCAAAAACTATTTTTAATCTAATTTTTTTATATGATTAGATTATATTTTGAATTGTTTTTGAAGTTAAATAAGAATATATTTTTACCATTTATTCCAATGGTGGTCGTTGGAATCAATTTCACTTTGAAATTGGACTTAAACTAGTGTCAATCTTTTGATACTTATTGTTTCATAAAATCACGCTATTTGCTCTCACAGCAGGAATTAATTATTAAATTAATTATTGTAACTTATATGATTTTAATTTTGTGAAATATAAATCATTTTTGAATTCTGAATATCAAATATAGCTTAGGGTGAAGTTTTGGTATTTTTCTGAAAAACTTCAATTTTTGATGAATAGTGAAACCACTAAGTGGTACTTATAAAAACTGATTTTTCGTTTAAATGAAATTTTACCACCTCTGTGTTTTGAATTTCAAAAATAAAACATACATGGTTGTCATTAGTAACTGAAATGTGGTTCAATGAGATTAAAATAATTTTTTGGTGAATAGTAAATTTTATGTTTATTAATCGCGATTAGAGGTAATTACTGTAATTTAAGGTAAAAATAATATTTTAATAATATGAAATGACCTAGAAACATGTCCTACCATTATTGGATGTGTCATGGCCGACCACGAAAACCCATGGATCGATTTTTGGGACCCCATGGAACCACATGGGTAAGATATATACATTAATGCCTTTTATTTAAAGTAAAAGTAAAAATGACACAAATATGAGTTGTTTTACTAAAACAATTTTTAAATTGGGTTATACAAGTCAGATATTCGACTATAAATAGTCATTGGAATGATAAAAAGATTTACTACATCATGATATTTTTTTATAATTTTTAAACATTAAATAAATTAAATTATTAATGACACCATGATGATCCAGCGATGACCTCATTAATTAAATATTTAAATAAAATAAAAATATAATGTAAAATATAAGACCTACACTTGTCAAAAACCTATTGTATGGGTGTATTTCGAAACCTTATCACCTTATCCTCGAAATTTATAATTTCAGGACCTTTTTTATACGAAAATCATTTTATAACAATGTATCTTTTCTTAACTTTCCAAGAGTGCCCCTCCTCTCCTCTTATAAAACGCCCCCACCTCTACCACCTTACCCACACTTACAAAGCCTTTGGCCTGGCCACACCCTGCCCATTTTGTCTCTCCAAATCCCTCTATTAATCCTTGAAGCCTCACATTGGGCAGAAGTCTTCCCAAAGAAGCCTTTGAGCTCAAATAAAAAAGAGTTACCCGTTTTAAAGGTAGTGTTTTCTCTTGTGTTCTTATGTTTTATTTTGCTTCTCCAACCACCTAAAATCTTTTTATTCATTTCTTTTGTAACAAAACCAGTATCTTACATATACTAGGATTTTGTTATAAGAAGGATTAGATCTACACTTACACACACCTATATCTAATGGTTAAAGAACATACTATTTCCGTGGATGGCGAATTTTTGCCTCACGAAACGATGATTGTTCAATATTATTTTAACACCTTAAAATGTAGCCATTAAGATGAAACTATATTTATATATGATATATAATATGTTTATGTTTTACTTAAGATTCTGTATTTTTTTATTTATGGCATACCTTTATGGTTTCCATTATGGGTAAACGCGATATCTTCATTTTAGGAAGTGCGGACCACCGCCCCCTCAAAGTGATTTGATTCGTTAATGCCATATGTGGGACATATAAAGGGTGTAATTAATGATATTATATATGATATCATAATATAATTATAATATAACTTTATATCATTATGATTCCATTCCATAAAATATGAAATAGAAATGAATGTAGCGTTCATGCGTACGTACGACTTATCGTCTCCATGAACGGTGCATTTCATTTCTTACCTCTAAACGTTATGTAATATTATAAATTCATGTATATACTGTATATATATGATATATATGATATCTACATCATGATTATAACTCTGGATATTTGACTACGTGAACAACTTGTAAATATAAGAAGTTCACTTTTGACTCAAGTACCAAATATCGACAAAACGACCGTTATTAACTTAAATAATTACATAGTGTTCATGACATGGTAATAAGTGATATAAAAGGAGTAATGAAATTGTAAAATGTTCTTAAGCAAGTATAAATTAACTCAAGTTTATTTTTCAGGATGTTAAATAACGATCGAGTCAAGTCGGACCCGAGGTAAGGGAACTTCTTAACCCAATTTCCGTTCTTTGGGTTAATCTCCTACTTTAAAATTATGTCATGATATTATTATGTAATATATTGTATTTGTACTTTATTTATGTGTAATTATAGTGAATACACATAATATATCTATTTTATTTCAAAAATTATATTTGTATGGGACTTCGTCTCAATCTCCATTCATTGAGGCATATTTTGTTTTATACACAACTTTCTTTTACATGGTGTATAAACCCCTTTGACTTTTACGTTTATCCGAAAGGAATATTTTTTATACAAAGCGTTTTAATGAATCTAAAAAGGGAATGTTTTTGTCGTACGTATGCGGCGACAAAGAATTCTCCGCCGTCATGACCATTATTTGAGTTTCGGCTTCCTCTACAAGCCATACCTTTTTTTTAAATGAAAAATAAATACCATGTTTTACTTTTCATTTATTTTGGTATTGAAAATGGTTTTCATAATGTTTTTATTATATCAATGTGTTTAATTGATATCTTGTGATTGAAAAGTGGAAATGTTATGTTTCCTTTATGCATGTTTTATGTGATACGATTATGTTATGGATCTTGGGCATTGTTATGAAGACGGGTGGTTCTGTGATAAACTAAGTGCGGGTGAGACCGATATAGCTCTCCAATGCATTGGGTAACGTGAAGGAGTTAAAAATTAAGGATTCTCAGAAGAGATTTAGGGAATATACTATGATGGGTATTCCAAACGTAACCAAGAGGGTTACTCCCTACGTAAGAATGTTATGAATGTCTCAAGTTACCTTTATGTCTTATGATTTCTATGATTTATTCATGATTTGATGAGGTATGTTAAAGTGCATATGTTTTATGGGTAAAGTATGATTTCATTCTTATATGTATATGAACTCATGTTTCCTTTCCATATTTTTATCACCCTTACTGAGCTTTTTATGCTCATCCCAAGTTTTTGAAATGATTTTCACAGGTCAAGGGAAAGGTACATGATGTGATGATAGTGTCAAGGAAGTGTCAAGAAAGAATCCATTTTTTATTTTAAATATGTTTCCATTGATGGGAAAAATGAATACTATTCTTTTATGTAACCACTTTGTTTAAATGTGGAATGTAATGCAAGTTTTATGATCTAATTATCTAAAACTCTAAACCTGAAAAGATCCTCAATGTGTAATCTTGTAATAACTCAAGATTAAGTAAGCTTTAAGGATAGGGCCTTATATATATTCCCTTATTAGGCTTCATTTATCACCCATTTTATGTGTAAATCCCAACGATATCCAATACAGAATTAGAATATATATGAAATTTATTGGAAGGTTATATAGTTTTAAAATAACTCTCTTGTATCAATTCTTTATTAAATGGTTATATCTATATAAATACCCAATGACACAAGACCTCATGATCATTATGGTCACATTATTTAAATCAATTTATTGTAAGCATAACGTAAAATCTATAAAATATAGGGGTTTTGATAGTTGGTATCAGATAAATTTATTGTAATTTTTAGGAATTAGGATTAAAAACCCATTGTGAAATCATTTGGGATAAGTCTAAAAATTGGAAATATCACAACATTTTGGTAAATTATAAATTGAGTTGTGTCTACATAAACAAAATCATGATTGGAAACTTGAAGTATATGTGACTTATAAATAGTCTTAAATAATAGTAAAAACCCAAAATAGGGTTCATTGGGTATTAAATCAATAATTCCTAGGTCCATCATAAAGAGTCTTTATTGCGCACATGGTTCAACACTCTCGAGGTATATACATTTTTTATATCACATGATCTTTATGAACAACTTTGAAAGGAACAAAAAGGAATATAAAACTTAATACTCATAAATGTAAAATGAATAATTTAGATTGAAAATAATAAATTCACATGTTAAATACTATTATAGTTATCTCGTAAATGTTCATACATTATCTTTTATGCATTTAATAGAATGAAAATATTCAACCATATGTTTCACATTATTTTATTCAATGCTTATTAAAAATAGGAACTAAAGAAACATTTAATGTGTTCATAAATACTATAAATGTACAAATTATATTGAAAACCCAATGAGAGTATAAGTAGAGAAAATCATGAAAATACATACACAAATTTGTTAGGTGTTGAATAGAAACCTGAATCATAAAGAAAACCAATATACCCCAAAAAAATATAATATTTTAATTGATACCTTTATGAGACAAAGTAAAATAGAATTCATTGGATATTTTGATACATTAACCATTGAATAATGGATCAACACCATTGAAAATATCATTTCTATCTTTTAATGATCATTGAAAGAGAAGTTAATGTTTGCTATATATCAGATGGACTTATAATATTATCAATGTTGTTTGTTGATCAGGAATATGATTTTTTAAGAAGAAAAAAAATATATGTAGTGGTAATAACTTGAGGAAATTTTTTTATAGATATTTTACACACACTATCTGACCATAACTAGATATATAGAACCATGTATTGGTGAAAATAGAGGGTGAATCCATGATTTGTATGAATAAAAATTCACACAAAATTCTTGATGAACATATTTATTTGGAATTAACCCCCAATATAAAATTTTCTAAAACTCCATTGGGATGAATCTAAATATTGTAAAACCATTGAAAATGAACAAATCATCTTATTGGAACACATTAACGAATTTGAGATTAGATAATCTCAATGAAATAATCGGTTTGAATATAAGATACAGTGAATAGAGATTAATTTTAGTGTGCGGTAGAAACATATTTCACCATGAAGAAATTAAAACAATCAAAATTTTACATGTATAGAAAGAAGAATTTATAAAATATTAAAATTAGTACATGGAAATATATTAGGTTTGGGCCGGAAGGGATCCTAGTTGTTGAATTTTGACCCACCAATGTATTGTATTAATGGAAAGATCATGTTTACCCATGTATTACTATCAAATGATTAAATTAAAAGAATAAAGAAACTATTCAATAAAATTCATGATTACTTTGGATATCGATGTTTAATGATGACAACAAACTCTAATAAATATAGAGATAGGTAGAGAAAATGGAATCACAACTACAGAGGTGACTAATAAAAAATAAGTGGTTACATGTTTTCTAATTATTAATTTATGTATGGTAAATTTTGAATTGGATTATTTCTATATCCACTTGTTTTTATCATTAATTTTTAGTAGAACTTTTAAAATACCACCTCCAATCATAGAAGTTGAGTTATCAATTAAAATGATAATTATTTCCATTATTTTATCCCTAGTATTTCACATATCCAATGGAAACATTTTTTGGATAAATTTTCATGTGAACAATTTGGTAATCCCATTAATATAGTTAGATTATATTCTTTTCATGGATTAAATATCAATCTATATAGCAAGAATAAATTTTCAAGATAAGGAAATCACCCACCTTATATTTATTAGATTTATTATTTTTTAGAAGAGTATATAGGATAGTGGATTCCCTTTATAATCATCATCTCATGAATGGAAATTATTTCCTTATGAGAATATTTATTATTAAAAAATGATTAAAAATAATGAAAATATCATCTATGACGATATGAATATTTTAAGAGAATACGTGGATGTGTTCCTTGATTAATTCCTCATTCTTCCTCTAAGATGATTGTTTCGGTTATTAATCATACTTTTATATGGTGCTTTTCCATTATAAAATAATCTATATTAAATGAGCACTATTGATCGTATAGTGATAAAGTAGTAACTATATGAGATTTTGGATAATGGTTATATAGTACTAACTACTTCAACATGAGGAACACTACTAAATTTTATCAAGAGAAATTGCGGGTTAATACTCCTCTTTGTTGATTATTATGTCGTAAGTAAGATCATGATAAATATAAAGTATCCAGTGTTATGGATTGGTGAATTATTTTATCAGCTAAATTGAGCACAATAACTCTATATATCTGATCTTTGGTTGAGATATTTTAAATGACAATTAAAAAATAAGAATATCCCGAATAATAATTTTGATAAATGAACGAGGCACTATGAGATCATATTGGTTCCCTTTTGATTTACTAATTCAATAGATATCATCATAGAACTAATTAATATAGTATTTATGGATTAACTTATAAACTTTTTGGTGGATTTAATAGATTCTAATCTTGTATGCTGGAAATAGAAGGATGTGCATGATAATATTTTCAATGGTGTGATACGGAACGTTTGGAAGAAAATATTAAATGGTAAATATTGTAAGTGACTGTTTTTTATGGAGTAATTAACTTTATAAAAGCATTCTATCACTTTTAAAAGATATATATGGATCTTTAAAATTATGATTCAATTGAAGGATGGTCTATAACCACATATATGATGTAGATACATAGTATATTTTCAGTATAAATGTAATATAAACAATTTCTGAGAAAGTTATAATTATTTTCACGCCTACTATATATGATAATATATAGGGAAATAAATTTTTTTGGACAAATGATTTTGACAATATCATTAAACACCCATATAATGCACTAATCACCTAAACTATATATTCATTACCCACTATAAAGAAATAATTTTATATCTACAAACATATATCCCAAAATTTAATGGGTTGTATACTAATGAAATATTAAAAAGTGATAGAATATGACCCCCACCAATTAATGATCCATGAGTATCACTACCCAACACATGATCTTGAATTGGATGTATTGATCATTTCATTAATGATTTTTGAGAAATTATCAATATTTAGAGAAGTGTGACATCTATATTGATCATAAAAGGGTCATGTATATATTAACCAAAAAAGAGATCACCAAATGATAAGGAATGTTGTTAGATATAATCAAAGATTATGACTATTCAATCTATTAATAATGATAATGTGAAGAAAGTGGAAGAGTATCTAGGTAAAAAGTTTTCTAAACTACAAAATTTTATGAGTTATGAATGTGAAAGTTATTCATAAACATGAAAATGTTGGATATGTGATTTATAAATCGAACTTCATCTTATATTAGTAAAATAAATTATTATCCATCAATTAATGAGAGGATAATGGAGCCCTAAAAAGATGAAAACGAGGTATAGAGAACTGTATAGAATATTCTATTGTTCAACTTTTTGATTGATAGACTTATAGGGTTTAGGAAACCAGAACTGTAGAGGATCTTATATATTATATGAATATTTCATCATTATCGATTAATCCATGAATCACTATTATACATATGGATTTGAATCAAAACCTCTAGTGGGATGAAATGAAAATGTAAATATAATAATTATATCTTGGTTATTGGTGTTCTAACATGTCATGGATAATCAACAGAAGCTTGAGGGAATAGTGAATCCATTTACCATATGAGTATGTATATATGAAAATTTAACCATGGGGTTAATTTTTGGTCTACCAAGTATATCTAAATGAAATAATTATATTTGTGAATTAGATGATCATTGTACTTCATATTCTCATTTGATATCTATCATAGAATATTTTACTATATATGAACTCACAATGAAAATATAAGTGATGCGGTATTCCAACATGTAGTGGAACTATCAACTATATTTGATTGAGATATAAGGATTACCATTATGTTATCAATATTCGTTAATATGATTTGGATAAAGAATAGAGTTTCAGTGCTTTTTATGACACTATTTTTTATGGTTATCCAGGGAGAACCATTCAATCTATGGAGGATATGTTTTGGTATTGTTTAATAGTTTAACAAGGATGTTCAGTTCAACCTCTTCCTTGGGATTAGTTCACATATTACAACAACTTTCTTTATATCAATAAAATAGAATATTACGAGGATATTTATATGATGTTGTATTAAACTAGAACATGATGTAATGATGGTAGAGAGAAAAAACTAATGGGACACAATATGGACTATGAGATAGAATAGATTGTTTAATTCATTACAGCTCAAATGAATTCAACGTAGTAACCAAATAAATTCTTTAAATATAATAAAAATTATTACCATGTATTTGAGATTAGAGATATTGTGTTCCTTATTATATCACTATAGAAGAGTGTATTTTATTTTATAAGGAATGATAAACATATTACTAAATAATTGGTCGTATTGAGATCATTGCTCACATTTGAGATTGGTCATATCAATGTGCATCCTAATGTAACATATCGCAGGTACATCATTTTTTATACACATCACTCATAAGTACGTATATACTATACTGATCATATGTATTCAATCTAGATGTGGTACTATAGAATTATGATCATTTATAGGAGAATAAGTTGATGATGATTTTATATAATAAGAAAAATGTTTTAAAATGCAAGAAAACATGCCTTGTAATATTACTATAGTTGAACCAATATTTTTCTGGGGAAAATAGGAACCAGAAAAGGTAATGAAATAGAATTAATATAATCTATTTTACTGTCATTAAATGAAATTTTGAGGAGGGATTTTCGAATGATATGAATAATGTATTAACCTAATTATTTATAAATAAAATTCCTCTTTGAATGAAACAATTCCTTATTAATTAATGTAGTTATAGAAAATACATGAAATATGTTATTTATATTGGATAATTATAAAATATAGGCTATTTAGAATAAAATTATGTTATTTAATGTAACTCTATCTATTATATCTATTCTATAGTGACCAACAAGATTGTTATATATTATGGTTTATAATAATATCTAATTTCTATGTAAGGAAGAATAGATGACCTCAACTTGGATATTCATATCATTAAATTTAGATTTATCAGATCACTTGAGGGAGATGGAATCGCTAGGTTTTCCACATGACCATGAAAATGTTGAGATTCAGAAATTTAACATGAGAAAACCCATTTATATGAGATGTTCAAAATTATAGATATCACTACCAAGATCATTCTCACCTAATGACCCGAAGAAAGTAAAATTCCACTCTCCTCACTATTATGTTGTATATTGGAATGAAAATGGGTCATGTATGTCGACCATACTCATAAGAATATTTATATTTATATTTTAAATAATATTATGAGTATACTTTATTTATAAATTATATATAAACGTTATTAAATAACTTTTTTCATAGAAATTATATATAAATATAGAGAAATTATAATTGTATTTTGAGAAATTTTTTTCATTTATATTTCAAATTTTGATAAATGAAGGAATTATTGAAATAAAATTTATTTTTACAAAATAAACTCATTGAATAATTATTATTTTAATTTTAATTTTAATGTCATTTAATGATGTACTAGTTAATTTTTATAAGGGTATAAATGTTTTTTGTCTCGTGAAAAATACTATTTAAAAAATCATTTCATATTTAAAAGATGAAATTTTTAAATTTTAAAATAAATTGGTAAAAATACCTCTTCTTAAATAACTATGTCTAGATTATCAAATGGTGTATTTTTATAATAACATATTCATAGTCATATTTTTTTGTAAAAATTCTATATGATATAAATATAAATTGTGTATTACACAATCCTAATAGACTGATAGAGATGTAATGAATACTATAAAAAGATTTCATGACCAAAACGATATTTTCCATTTTAAATAATGTGTTTTTGAGGTTATTTTATTAGTTTTATAAACCTATAATTTATGAACTAGAACTAATATTATAGTTTGTGGTAATGAAATAATTATTTATGAAAATTTTCAATTACATATCATGTATATATAATTTTAATGGTTCCATTTATTATCTTAATAATATATTGAAAACCAATCCTATTTGGAATAAACTGTTGGAAAACCCGTTAAAAATTTTGTGGTATTTATTATTTTAACATATAGAATCAAAATTTAATATGATTCGAAATTAATAAAGAATTAACCTTTATTATAATATAAATACACCCAAACACAAAATTTTAATTAATTAAAACACAATTTCTCCGGAATTTTGTCTCTTACTCTCTCCTTCTCTCTCCCTCTAAATCACTCACTTTGTATATCGATGATCCTAAGAAGATCCTCACAATCTTCAAGGATCAACCTCTCAATGTAAACAATTATGTCTACTTCGTTTTTATTTGAGTAATTACTTTTTACTAATCCTTTTAATGTTCAAATATTGATGTTATAATTATTTTTTTCAGATCCCCTTACTTCCCTAAATATTCCAATGTAATTAGAGACCACCTTTTTTCTCATTACACCCTTTGATGATCCATTATGTACACCTATTATGACATTGAAATTATGTCATTAATTTCCATGTTGAATATTTTATTTTCTCAGTACCCAATCATATTTCCAATCAATAGTATATGTACCTATATTTATTGGATTGGGGGGGGGGTTAAATTTATATAAGACTCACTTATTAATAATGGGTCTAAAAGTGATGAAATGTGTTATAATATTTTCAAACCTATATTGAACACAAATTTAGGTATATAATTTTAATGTGACATGGGGTATGGAATTAAGTATCCTACCAATTCATAAGTTAATGTTTTTATATCTCGTGATACCATTTACGGTGCATGTGTAGGTACCCTAAAGACACTATGTTATAATGTACTTGTTTACATACATGGCTCTAGATTCAAAAATCATGTGTTTTTCACATTCATAAGTTTTTTAGACGTTATAGCCTTATACATTGAATTAATTATCATGATTTTGATTCACACCCCTTTATGTCAACCTGTAATTTTTATTGACATAATTGTAAAATAATAAATTATTTTATTTATTGATTATTCCCAGAAAAGGGTTTAAACCCCAACTATTTATTATGTACACTACATGTTATAGCATGTTGCATTAGAATATCAATTCACATTAAAGACATGTTATGGTGTTTTTATATTATTTCATTGTCTCTTTGTTTTTTGTTATGACTATGTGAATATAATTAACAAAATAATCTAGGACTCATAATATTTTGATATTTTTTCATGAATTAAATTATATATTGTATCATGATGTAATATGAATAAAAACTGCGAGATAAACCTATCAATTCCAATATATAATAAAATAATTCACTTATAATTATCAGGATACACCCAAAAATACTATAATTGTTTGATGAACTCTAAATAATAAAAGAAACATTTCTCTACTTCCAATAGTACCATGAGCCTCATATTTATGATATATATTCTTGAAATCACTCGCAAACCGCACATTAATTTCCCAAATTATAATCTCTTACATGTGAAGACATCCCTAAATTTATACCAACTATTGAAACTAGAGAACCTCCATTTTATACAAATTTCACATGAACAATCCAAAATTACCAACCTATCTATAACCCATAAATTTCAGAAATGGCTTTAACGGCGTCCTCAATCCCTATAAGTTGACAACAATTTCATTGGCATCCTGAAAAACCATTGGAAATAATTGTTCCACAAAGGAAATGTAACATGGTTAAACAAATATATTGAATATTATTTATATGATAATATTAAGAAAATAGTATAAAAGTACAAAATTTAGGATTAAAAAGGTATTAGAACCATAAAATTGAAGGACCCCAGGACACCCTGAGAGGGGAGGGGTGAATCAGGGTGACAACTTTTTCTTTTAATGTGATGGATCTTGTTCCCACGTTGGTAGGAACTTGTTAAACCTGTATGATGATTATGATTAGAAAGCAAACATTCACATGCATTGAGAAGACACATCACTTTTTACTTGGTTCACCACTAAGGGCTACGTCCAAGGAGCATACGCCGATAAGTTTTCGGTCGTACCCAATTCCACTAATCTTCACTAGTTGTGGATTACAACGGTTTGGGCACAGACACTCTTTCCCAGGCTCATTGCCTTTACAAAGGTTCATGGATAGCTCACTGCTTCCCTCGGGTCACTCCCGTTGTCTCCCCTGGCTCACTACCGTTGGTGAAGTCACACTCAGTTTATAGACATCAAGGTATCTTCATCATTACATAAGAATGCATCCTATGTTGTATGTAGATGATCTATTAAAGTCTAATACTCACCAGAATATGAATATCAATTTGTGCTGAGCGTACCGGGTAAACTTCCAGCTTTTGTGCAACTTCAAGAAGACAGATGTACTTTAAAAACACTAGCGCGCTTCTCCAAGCCCGGCACGCAAGTCACAATCCGGCGCACAAGTGACACAAAACAACTTGCACGACACTACCTCTTTCAACTTAGAACTTGCGTGATGTTGCGCCTTTATCTCCCCAACCGCCTTGGTTGCGCAAACAACAACTGGCGCGCAGCCTCTACTTGCGCGCCCCCAACAACCACTTGCGCGACTCCACTACTTGCGTGACGAGAGCTCAAAAAATCTCTAAGTCTTGAACTCCGTTAGAAATGAGGAGGGGTGGTCCAGTATTAATAGGCAAACTGGACCCCCTGCGTGATGGCGCGCAAGTCAACCATCGGCGTGCAAGTCTCGGCGCGCAGCTCTCTTCCCCTGCTAGTCACTTGCGCGACCAACTTCCAAACTTGCGCGAACCACTTTCCTTTGCCATATTTTGAAGTTATAAACTTGAAAAAAAAGACGTGCAAGTTCCCAATCCTCCTAGGCATCGGCACACAAGTATCTTCACGGCACGCAGGTCACTTGCGCGACCTGCCCAACACTTGTGCGACCCTTATCCCTTTTCCATTTTCACATGTTCTGATCATGATAAACATATGGTGCACAAGATTCATCTTCTTCAAGTACACGGCGCGCAACTCTCTTTGCCAAAAACACTTTTCTTCATTTGTCGATTTTTCAGGCCCAAAAATTTGGAAAACACTGGGAAACGGTGCCATCTTCACTACTGTTGTCTGTTTGAACAGTATGATCTCTTTGCTGGTACACATTCTGAACTTCCACTGAGGATTGAAAAAAAACACAAAACATACGTCAAATCATGCTATGAAGACCCTGGTTCCAACAAAAATTCAAAATTTACTATAAAAAATTACCCCTAACTCTATGTGACATGATGTCACCTCCAAAATCAAACACACTACTAATAAAGAAACATATTTCCATCTGGTTATTCCTTAACATTACCTATATTTGATACAATATGATCAATATTCGCCCTATGGTGTTTATACGGTATGAAAAAAAGATCCTTTAATTTTATAAACAAGCCTTATGTATGATATTTTTTAAAATAACCAAATTTATATCAAGTAAGTAATGAAATTTAAAGAGTTTTTTTAAAAACTTTTTTATAAAAAACATGGTCAAATTTATATATTCATAATTTAAATAAACATCGAAATAAATGAAACATTCCCCAAAATTATCATTAGTTCTTGATAGTGAGGGTAAATATATAATTATTTTGATAATTATACCTCATGGTGATAATATTAACCTTATAGACCATGTGTAGGGGTAATTTCTCACTCACAAGAGGAGATCCTCCCAACAATATATGAAACCTAGTACATAAACTACCCTATGAGTTATTATATATGTTGAATGATTAATTATCTGAGGCTGGATCCCAACCTCATCATCTATAACATTAATTTTTACCATACAAGAATCAAAAAATAGGTATTTTATCATTGAATCCATATAGGCCATACTTTAAAATCATTTTTCATAATAGATTCATGGGAAAATCCATTCTATAGAACATACGTAAACCCTATAAAAAATATAAAACATTTCTCATTCCATTTTAAATCCATTTATAATTTGTTATCACGATATATGTATAAATAATTATTTCCATCCATTTTAAAAATCAAATTTGTTGAGAAATAATGAATTTATTATTTTGATGAATAAAATTCATGGAACCACCTACTTAGAAACACGTGGAATATTAATTCCCATAGTAAAAAAGTAATTTGATAGGATATGAGGTTTTCTATAGTAAATAATTTATCCAAAAATGATAATAATACATAAATTTTCGCTGAATTTTATTGTTCAAGAAAACAATAAACCAATGTGAAGAATTACCACCATAATTCTTGAAAATGCACAATAAATATTTATGATATACCCAACACCCTCAATTAAACAATGAATCTATAATAAAATAATAATAGATATCTGGAACCAAAAAATATCATTTTATGAAGCCAACCATATAGAGAAGCAAGGGGAGGTAAATGATGATTGATATCCAAGACCAAGAAAAGATAAACATTCCAAAAGATAACCCCAACATTGATAGATAGTTCAATCATCCTAGGAAATAGTCTAGGACAGTTTCATATTCTTAAAATAAGTATATATGATCTAGAGTTCCATATTCATGTCTAATGTGGTGGACTTGGATTTAAAATGCTGGGTTTTTCAATTTATATCGATAATCGGTAAACAAAACACCATAAATCAAGCCCTAAAATATGAAAAGGGTTATTGAAGGGGAGAAAAATATGGTGTAGTATACAGGACTAGGACATAATAGATCATGGGGATAAATTAGTATAGAATCCACATCATGGTAAATTGAAGGTTCCTTTATTCCATAAAAGTGGGACTATGAAATAATGTAAAAACCACACCATAGAATTATTAAGGTAGTATGTTATATCCACTATAACCTAACTCCATGGTACAATCACCCAAAATTGATTGAAGGATACGTTTCAACTTCTATTTCTCCATGTCCAATTGAAAAATACATTATGAAATTATGATAAAATTGGCAGAAACAATGAATCTATTAGCTACACTATAGTACACTAGCCATGATGCATCCACATGAACTATTGTTTAAAATAATAAGTATGTCATAAAATTCAGTTAAACATGAACAACATAGAAACACAATCCTCTGACCCATCCTATCAACCTATAACAAATGAAACATGTTTTGATTAGAAAAATTAAGAAGAATAAAAAACTATTAATGTAGTCGCACATAAATATTATCGATATATTACACCACTACAATTAATTTCATTATAAACATGTTCAAAATGATATTTCATACATTATTAACAACATACAGTGATCTCAATCATAAAAAGAAAAACTCAATTATGAATATAACATATTGTATATCTATGTGTGATTCACAACAAATATTGCACCAACTTACATGTATATATTTTCATTATGTTGTAACCCCACTTGATATCTATAATCATTTATTTAATATAAATGGTTATCTATACTCTAGACATTCCTATGTAGTCATTGAGTTCTCCTCACCATCTCCCCTTTATGAATTTTGTTTTTCTGGAATCGCTTAATTGAAATAATTTCCTATATAGTGAACCGCCTATTTTTTAGGGAACATTGTTTAACATACAATTTGGTATCCTGAGAAACATTTGTCCATTACAAAAAGTTTAATATTTATTCAAGTGAAATTTAATTCTACAATAATTATTACTTAATATATTAACATAAATTTTACTTATTATTTGTATGTTACCACTTGAGATATAGAATTATTTCACTTGTTGATCTCAATGGATGGATTTATTCAACTAGATGAATGGAATATAAAATACATTAATAATTTTCTTGGATTTTTATTATTTTCCCTTACATATCATAACATTCAACTTCTATTTTCATCAATGTAATCCAAAATAATATTATGATTTTAATAGATGGTTCGAATCATGGGTTTGATTCCATTTAATATTTTTCGTCTTAATAAAATTTAGGATCTAAAATATCTCATTCTATAGTTTTTGAAATTTTATCCTTTATATATAGTCATTATTTCTACCTCATACCCCTATTCTTGTAGATCATAGCCAGGTTATCATTTAGAATAATCGTATCATGTTTTTTTCTCTCATTCATTCAAATACCAGATACACCATGTATTATATTAAAATAATAGTTGTGGAGATGGGTACGTAATTAACATCCTCAATTTGAAGAATATGGATTTTCTCAGTTTACTAATCTGTTACTTTACACATTATTCCTAGAAAATGTAGTGATTATTATTACAATATAACTTTTAAAATCATTGGTAATGTAACTTCCAATTTTATAAACCCTAGAGCTGGATGGTATTTTATTATATTTTTATTTAATACATATATAATGATATATTAAATGAAATAAATTAATTGTCTCAGTATGTTAGATGTATATAATAATATTATATTGTATTAAATAAATAGGTTACATTAAATAATATCAGGATTTTTTTCATTATAAATCTATATGTATTATGTAATAATATTTATTGTTTTGTGGTGAATTTAGATAAAATATATGGGGGGATAAAAAATTCCATTTATGGAGTAATATACAATAGATGAAATTGTACATAAGAAATAAATCAATAAAATTAAATGAATAAATAACAAACATAAAAAATAGAACAATGAGGATAATATATCCATGTTTATAGAACATTAAATTTATCAGTAGGTGATATTAAATGATTTCATAGTGACTAAATTAAAATTCCCGATATCAAAAAAACCCATCAATTAATCTTTTCAAGATATTGTAAAAAAACAGTTATGGGTTATACCAAATTCCATTATATTTTCTCTCTTGAGGCCTACTAAGGCATCAATGGGAAATATAATTTTATCTACCTCCCATAAAAAACAAGTGAAATAAATCCTTAAAATTATGAGAATCACTAAGGCATACATATAATGAAATTATCTAAGTAACCTCATACATAATCATGTTATTGTAATAAATTTTTTACATTTAGGAATAATGGATATTCAAAATATCCAAATTTCCTCATTCAATGAAATAATATGACTATCTTGTTTAATAATCCACATTAATCATTGAAACAATAGGATTTTTCAACTATAATTGATATTACCCTTTTAAAAAAAATCTTAACTATGTATTGGTTAAATGTACATTCATTTTTTAGATATACCCATAGTAAATTAATCTCTCATTGGGGTTCGTAATTATTTCTCCAATCATCCAAAAAAATCCATGAAATGTGTCAAACTAGGTGTGTATTTATTATAATTTGTCATGTACCAACTAAAGATCAGGTAAATAACTATACAAAATTTATTGGGGTTACTTCCCCAGTGTTCATTTCAGCAAGAGCATGTATCCAAAAGTCCTTAACCAGATAGGGATTCTATTTCATGGAAATCATACAATTTATAAAAATATTATTATATATTATTAATACAAGATTTTTTTATAACTATAATATCTTTATTAGTTAATATAATGAGAGATAATAGTTATATTCTATTAATAACATAATACCGAATAAATAAAAAATTTATCTCTATAAAATTTCTCAATTAAATGAAAATGAATTTTAATGATTGAAAAAATTAAAATAGATAACAAGTTTAGAACCCTATCTATGTAATGTTGATTTATAATGATTCATTGGAACACTAGGAACCAATATATAATCCCTGGAGGGACTCATAAGGGGTAAATTTAGGGTTAATTTTTTCTTAATTTCATTATAGTGAAGAGGAATGGGATAATGTGTATGAATTTATATGGAATGAGGGGGATTTACTTGTTAATATCAATGAAACACCCTTAGACACTATGATATAAAATAATATAAAATAATTGGAATTAATGTTGGTTTAACCAATTATAATTTAAATTTAAATAATTTTTTTGGGATTTTAATTGTCTATGAGAAAAAATATGAATAAAATATGTAATATTGGATGTTGAAAAAATAGTTATTCATGTTGAATTTCCATTAAAAACATAAAATGTTCATTATTTTTTGGAATATTATTTATAAAATTTGGAATATTCTTTATAGAATTTGAAATTTTAATATACTACATTAAAATACAGTATTTAAATTAAAAAACATATTATTAGTTCGTCAAACCATTATATGACTTATTACGTAATTTCTAAGTCATTATTATGTCATAATACATACCATATATTCATAAATTATTTTAATATATTACCAAAGATTTTGTGATCTTAGATAATAAAAAAAAAATTCATTATTAGTTAATTTGGATTTTAGGATTCTA
The DNA here is from genome assembly GCA_963277665.1 of Viscum album. Lineage (NCBI taxonomy): Eukaryota > Viridiplantae > Streptophyta > Magnoliopsida > Santalales > Viscaceae > Viscum > Viscum album. Next base: position 524,296,050 of record OY728141.1, read on the forward strand.
TAATTAGGATCCATTTTTAATATAAATTTCAATCTATAGAAAATTTAATTATTAAAATATATACTTTTGTTAAAAAAATATCATGTAAGTACTAATATATTTCACAACTCTTATTCTATTAAATGTTATTTTATTCTTAATATATATGTTTTTAATTAAGTCTATTAATTGATTAATATCAATTCAAATTGGTAAATAATTGATTTAATTATATTATTGACACTAGAATATATAAGAGTTATGTTACTATTTCTGAATCATGGCTCATACATTTTCCCTATAATGTAATTCCCCCACCAAATTTTTTTAGAACACTGATTTTGGAGAAAATGATGTTAATTTACACACATTAATTTTTCAATATCCCAAGTTACATTTTTATAAATTTTGATTAAAAAATTAATCATTTAACAAATCAGTTTTTGGATTTCCTAACACATTATTTCTTATTCAAAGAATTAGGAATGGATATTCATTATAAGATTACCTAGGCTCAGATTCTATTTCATTAGTAGACTAAATATTTGTTGGGTATGAGATGTACTTTTTTAACATCAAAATATGGAATAAACCACGCACATTAGAGTGTTATGTGTCAATTTAAAAAATTATCAATTTCACCAACTCTCCAAAAAATCAAAAAAGTTCCTGTGTTGGTCATAATTAGATTTCCCATGATACCAAACATGATAGCTCTCATACAGGGATTAACGTTCAAGTCAAAATAACCTCATACATGGAATTATAATTCCTTTAATTTATTATTAGAATTGATTCTCTATCTACAATGGGATATTATAATACACTTATAGATGATTCATACCTTCTCAATTGTCTCCCCAAAATGTACTTCACCAACTATCCACCTATACCCAACATCATAATAATATATTAGATTATAAATTATTTTCCATACAATGCCTTATACAATTATATTTTCCTCTTGAAAAGATTATATTACTCTATTAAAGATATATTCGATGTAAGTAATAGTTCTATATTTAATATAAGTAAAAAGATATTGACATTAGTATATAAAACAAATTTTATATAATCCTTTAATGATTCTCATATGTTTCGTGATGACAGGTGGTTCTCCAATATACCACTATATTCAAATCCTTACACAAAATTCTCCAAAATATTTTTGTGGATTTATGTTCATAATTAGATATTGTTGATAATTATGAACCATGATTTCTCATAAATTCATTCATTAAATTTTATCCAATTAATTCAAGGGTAGATCCTCTCATATTTCATGGAAATTTCCTAACATGGGAAGTGAAAAAATAATGAACCATATGGAATTATTCTTATTATAATTAATAAGAAGTCTAGTAAATATGTCCATTAAGATGTTTTATATAATTCCAAATTGTTATAGGGAGAGGTTTGATAACTCCCTTTAGTTTTTTTTCCTAATCCATTACCATTTAGGCCTACTTATGTTTATAGGGAATTGGAGTTCCCAAACCTAGTCCCATATAAGGGATACCTAACCATATCCATAACCAACCCAAAATAGGGGAATCATACAATATGAATATGAGGGTTAGATATATTAAATAATTTTTTCAAATATATGGATGTTCACATTTCAACATTTAGAATAAAATACTCTCCCTCCCATATTAGAGAACAAAAATAAGAAAATATCTCTCTCTAGTCTTTGGAATGTAATGAAATTCCCATGGGTTATCTGGCATGTATATTTCGTAATAGTTCTTTGTGATAACCTCATATTCATGAATCATGTACCATTGATGGTATATGAAATGTGACCCAAATCATATATTCTGTGATATCACATTGGTTTCTTGGCAGACAATCCCATTATTCACTGGTTTGTCTAGAAATGGGTCAAAAGGGGTTCCAGTCAACCACATGGTGTGTGATATTTAACATAGTCTATAACCTATCTCTACATAAAAAAAATATATATCATGTGTTTATCAAACATTATGATATATATTTGGGTTTTATCCATAATGTCCATATCATTAATGCATATCATATACATCTCACATATTCATCTAATTATCCTACAATTCCGAATGAAATGCTCATTCAACCACATCATATTCTTACCATTTATCATCAAAAACTAATTCCAATCCATTGAATGATGAAATCATGAGCCTATGATAATGTATTACAATTATGTAGATGATTCAAGAAATTTTAAATAGAATCTTGTTGGGAATATACACATGTATCCCACATTAATGTTGTTTTCCTCATCCATGTTTCATCCTCATTCCTTAATTATTGAAGGTGTATCTACATTAATGAAGCATAAAAACTATAAAAAATAACGTAAAAATTTACAGAATGGGGGAAGGGTGAACCATTGACCAAATTATTTCTAGAGATTAATAAATATAAAAAATAATTAAAAACTAGAAACCAGACAGGGTTATTAATATATGATGTTCATGAATGGATTTTGCATCATTATCTGGTCAGAATCAAAGAATCAGTGCAAAATTTTTCTAAATAAAACTCCATAAATTTCATACTACAAAATATATGAAAATGTAAAATAATATTTGCATGATATGATTTATCACTAATTCAATTCTAGTGTAATTAAACTACTATATAAAAGATTTCCAAATTTTGAAAATATTCAACAAAATAAAATACATACCATAAAATGAGGATTATTTGTGAGTAAAAACACACAAGAGATTTCATTAGTGATCCCAATATATTCATCATTGATGAGGATGAATTTCCATTATAATTAAAGAAGGTATTTACTAGGGGGATCTCCACTCCTGAAAATAAAATTTTTAAGTGGATAATCATATAGTATTCTCCAATAACGTATTAGATAAATAGATTCTATGGTCAAATAATTATTTATAAAATTAACTAATAAATAAATTATTCTTATATTTAATCTCACCTTGAATATTCACCATAGAAAACATGATAAAAACAAAAAAAAATATGATATTTCATTGGAAAAAACGCTTTTATAGACTGAACTATGGTTGTGGCTTTTCCATTTTAAACCCTATGAAGGAGGAAGAATATTATTTTTTAAATAATTCACACATGCATTTTATTTCATTTATTATTTTTAATATATAAAAACTGTAAACCTTGGTCTACCTAAATTCCATGCCACCTACATAAATGGCTCCAAAAATATTATTCCAAATATTAAATCTATCAAATTAAAAATATAAGACCTATTAAACACTCAATGAATTCTTATTTTAAATAAAAATATTTAATCCTATCAAAACAGTTAAGGTTAGTGACCTCATACTTGTTTCTCATGTTCCCAAGAGATATCCTGATGATTCCCATTCACCAAAAAAAACCGAAATGGGATCATAATTTGATGACGGGTATTTTCATTTCAATCCATGGTCTCCACTTTGTACACAAAAAATGATTCAGAATTATAAATTTCTAATTTTCCCTATTCAAACACACTAAATACATTTTTCACATTTATCCACAGTGAAAAATTGAGGAATATTTCATTAAATAAGTCCAACTAAGGGGATGATGATAATAGGTATGAACCCTCACCAATCCTTTGTAATGTCTAAATTGGAATGTTGAACCTCTTCATAGCCCTCCACTCCATCATAATCATTGAAAACTATTACATGATGATACATTTAAGAATATATAGTTTCTCTCACTAAACTCTAATGGCCTTATCCATCATTCAGTTTTATACCTCTTATAGTTATGGTATATACTTATGTATTCCTGTATGATTTAGACTCTCTTTTTCAACCCACACACTAGATAGGTCCATATAACTGTAGATTCTCCCAACATTGACCATTAGAGAAGTGACATCTAATGTATCAAACAAGGCCTTATGTTGATCCATACTAATGGTAGAGTGATAACTATTTCTATAGGGAACATTCACTAAGGTAAGATGATTCTACAATATTTAACTATAGTATAATATACAATGTCCAATAATATCCATTTAGAAATAAATGGTGTACTCATTTTATCAATTTATGTAGGGATATAATCCCTTTTTCAACAAATATTATGTCTCCAAATCTGTATAAATCCACTATTAAAATGAAATGTGAAATAAATTTTATGGTCTGAAAAAATCAATGGGGGTACATAATGAAGTTGGATGTTGTTTTTAACCAAAAAATAATCTGAATAATTCAATTAAACATGACTCATTAATGCTATAGAAATGAGACTACCTAGTGATTCAGTCAACAATCACAAAACAATTTTGTGAACTCTCCTCATCTATGGATGTCCTGTCATAGAATCTGGTGATATACCATCCCACATTTATTATGGTATATTTAGGGTATGATCCAAATATTACAGAACATGAATCTACATTGTTACATGTATATATGGGAGTCATTATGTGATAAAATATATGATAATTCATATTATACATGTCTACTAAAACTACATATCATATGATGATACAAGAGTGACTTTTACATATGCAGATGTTTTTATAGGGTATACTTATTGAAATATATCAACACATAATTATGTAGTTTGACTAAAAAAACATAAATACTCAGAATAAGATGATTTTCTCCGCACATTCACAAAATAAACCAATATATTTTTCTTCAAATATATGGTCATGAATTATATGAAAATAATTACTTTCTAACTATTCTTCCCTTATGTATTGATTATGATGAGGAGTAACAAACATAAATTAGAGATTTTATTAATGTCCTGTATCCACCAAGGAAATTTTATTAATTTTAACAACATAGATGTTTTTTTAATATTATGGGAATCTGATTTCATAGTGATTTAATCTACCCACACATTTCCCATTCCCTGAATATAGAAAATATCAAATTCCAATAAAAGAATAGCCATTTATTAATCCTTAGGTTGAGATATCACAATGTGAATATTTACCTTAGACTCGAATGGTAAGAATAAACAATAAACCACTCCTTAATATGCTACCACCACCAAGTCCCCAAGTTGAAAACTAATGTTTACATTTCCAAATTATTTATTTCATGTGTACTCTTGGTTGGTATAAGATTCTAGGATACATAATAAACAATAGTTATACTCTACAGAAAAACACATCCATGACAATAAATAGAGGAATCAAAGAACACCATGTAGAAAATACCCTCTTTATTAGCCTCAATATTGGTGAACATGTTAATATTCAATGAATTTAAATGGATTTATATAATTAATATAATATACTAAAAATAAAACAAATTTTCAGTAAATGGAGTCAAAGGTTCAAAAATAAAAGATAAATATAGAACTAATCCGAGGTAATAAAATTACATCCCAAGAAAGATCCACACATCCATCATGCTCTTGTGTGTATACTAAGATAGAAATTCTTTATCTTATCTAAGTCTACAAGTACGTCCACCTCTTAGATAACATATACTATGAAATGTACATCTAAAATTAAAAATAACACATCAAGTGTTTCTCATTAAGTGTTTTCCCCTCAATCTAAATCCTAGTCCATCATTGAATAACTTTTATTACTACCTTATGATATAATGTAAATAAGAAATACATAAAAATTGATCACTAGAGACCTATCTATAAATTTATAAAATATCTTGTTCATGATTTACACAAATACATATGGAGAATTCACCATACAAAATTTAATCATTATGTTTTCAAATTTTCTTTAGTGAAATCAAAATTTTGTCTTCTTTATTTACTCATCAAGAACTCATAACATGGCATATCCTTTCCATATATAAATGCTCAACAACCACTTCCCTTATCTAACATTTCAATGGTATTGATGATTCTTGGTATTGGGAAATTATTCATGAATATAACTTATTTTATGTTTTTATAATCCACTAACAACCCCAATATACCATTATACTTATTTGTAATAAATCATCAGCTATCCTAGGAGACACATGTTTCTAAGATGTCATTTCTTATAAAGATCCTCTATCTAGACACTATGTTATCAATGATCTATATGGTCTATTAAATATTTTTTTTATGATATTAGATTTATATTTGGTTTAATGTGTATATAATTTTTTATCCCTTCACATGATGGAAAATCATATTCTTCCGCATATAATAAATCCTCTTAATATTCCACCACTCTGTATAATTGAAACTTTATTATTTTTGACTCACCAAGGATCAATCTATCAAACTGAAAGAAACATGGATATAACCTTCCATTGATCAAATATATATTCAATGGAATGTCCAATCTCATAATTATTTTATATGTTATAAAATTCATATATTACCTATATAATCAAATGAAGACATTATTCATATAAATTAATAACAAAATAATTGGTGTTTATTGAAATTAAGGAGCACTTATTAGTGGAATAGTAACCTAACCATAGGAAAAATAATATTAAAATTATGAATATTTATATAGTAAATAGAATAATAACCTCCACATTGAATGTATAAATAAAATTCATCCATTATATAAATGAAAATACGATATAATTATATAATGGTATAAGTAAATAAATGTTTTAGATGTGATAAATTATGTGATGATATTTTTGGTTAAATTTAAATGTTCTTTTGCAAATATATAATTAATATAATTACATAAAAATTTTATTTTCATAAAATAGATTCAAAAAAAAATATTATGTTGTTTCATAATTATAAGAATATTTTTATAGGACCTAAATTAACTTTTCAATAGTTTTTCAAAATCATTCTAATATTAAAATCTGGAGCATTCCATTAAATGTTGATTTTATTTAAAATTTATATTTCTCATATTTATAAAATTATTTTAAAAAAATGGAGATAATTTTTTAAAACTAAAAATAGAAGAAAAAAAATTGGGTGTATTTTTGGTATTTTTCTATAATAGTGGAAATTTTGGTAAATAGTGAAATATAGTAATTTAAGGTATTTGTAATTATAAGCCAAATAAATGATTTTTTGATTCATGAATGATGTTTGAACTCATTATTTTGAACTCAAATTCACTATATACTTTACATAGTCACAATAATCCACAACATTTATAGTCTTGAGCCAAAATAAAAATCTAAAAAATAAAACAATAAAAAAAACTCATGTCCTCCCCTTTTAATACAACCCTAACCACCTCTTATTATCACACATTAGAATCCATTTATCTTCTCAAATTTAATCCTAATTCCACTTACAAGACTATTACCCACGTCTATTGCTTTTGTTCTCAACAAAAGACCAAACCAATGTTCCTTAAGGAGGACATGAAGGTGATGATTTTGAAGTGGTAAAATCCTCTTTTTTCTCTTTTAATTTCATTTTTCTTCGTATCCAGTACAAAATTTCCTTACCCAAAGTGGAATGATAGATGAAATATTATATATATATATATATATATACTATAATTTAATTTGTATAATGTAATATGCAACCTTAAATATCTTCTCTTCTCCCATAATTATATAAATGAAACCATCGCCTCTGATGTGTTGATTCACCGCCTTCATGGATGATGTGTTTTTATTTTCTATTACTTCCTTCATTGATGGTTATAAAACAATTATTATAGTCAAACAAGATTTTAATAAACATATTATATCTTTAATAATTTAATGAAACGAATATATAAAATTATATTAAATAAAATTATATTATTTCTTGATGGTTGTAAGGAACACCAAAATAAATTAAATCAATTCCATTAACGTTTCATCTAATAAATCATTATCATGTCAAGAAAAAGGGATATATTGGACAATTTAAAAATATGTATGTATATTAATAAAATTTCATTTCACATCTGATGTTTTTATTCATTTTCAATAACTCCCAAAATTATTCTCAAGGAAACCATAAAAATACCTTGAAACAAACACTTTAGAACAACAAAATTAAACACTAAAACTCATTAAAATAGACATAAACAAACATAATAATACTATAATAACTAAAATAAATTTATAATAGGTTATGGAATTGGTAATTAATAAATAAAATTTGATTATTTATGATATGATGTAAAAGTACATATCACATCATGACATTTGTTAAGGGAATTTATGAACCAAACTCCATTTATTTGGGTAATTACTCATTCATGGAAGATTTAAGGGTGGATATTCTTCTAATTATTATCATGTATATTTTCATTTTTATGCACTATTATTTTTGGTAATATAAATGTTTACAATCATTTTTATAAAAAATAAATTGGTTTTCAAAAAGAACAGTAATTTCCAAATGAATTATTAACTCATATTGAGTTATTTATTCTTCACTCAACAGGACGACCTTTACACCAAATATGTATTTTCTTCATTTTACTTTTGGTAACTCCAGTTTTTATTCATGAATTAAATCATTATAAAATTATTATGAGACTTATTCCCTTGAATAATCTATTTCATGACTATGATTTTTATATGTTGTGGCTCATTTTTAACACCCCTTTCCACATCCCTTTTTGTAGTTTTACTAACTTTTTTTTACCATAATGTTGTTTTTTTGTTAAATAATTGATAATTGTTGTGATTTTGTAATTTTTTGTGTAAAATAATCAATTTTAGTTTCAATCATGTGTTTTTAGTACTCATTATTGTCTTTTTAAATAATTCTTAAATTAAATTATTCCAGTGAATTTGGTTTTTATTTATTCTTTCATTTTTACAATTTTTCATTCCAACTAGTTTATTAATTTAGTTAATTAATTATTTATTGGTAATTTTTAAATAAATAACTCATTTCTGTTTTTAATTATAATAATAATTTAATTGGTTTTCACATTTTAATATTATTCAATTAATACTTTTATTATATAATTTAACGAGTTCTGTAGTTAATTAATTGGTTAAAGAAAGTAACTGTAATCACATTAAATTGTTCTTGAAATATATTGTTTATAATATTTAATAAATTCATTCTCTTAAATAAACCATTATTTATCTTATTATTTAAGCTTGTTTTAGTTACATAGTTTTTTATATTCTACTTAATTTAATTGACTAATTTTTAGTTGTATTAGTGTTTTAATTAATTTAATTTTCGTTTTATTTTGCAGGTGTTCTGGTGGCACCTTGTGACGGTGATAGAGTTTTCATCCCTTGTTGTCCCACCTCACAGTGAGGACCATGATTATCACTCATCGTGGCACATTCCTCCATCCCCACCACACTTCATCCTAACACCGTTTCTGCACAAGGTTCCACTGTTTTCCATTTGTATTATCCAACCATTTCAGCTCTTCCTGGTGGCACCGTTTCATATCATTTCATCCAAGCCTGTCTCCATTTCTTTTCTAGTCACTGTACCACCACTACCCTCACTCTGTCACCCATCCTGTTCGAAAAAAGGTACCACGGTCTCACCCTCCGCTCACAATAAACAAACCACACAGCAACAACCAATCATCCAAGCAGCACAACACAAAGAATACACAACTGATTTCATAATCGAACCATAACCAAACATCAATAGCATGATATGAACCAAAATTATAGTAGCATAAAATAATAATTTCACCATTTTCTGAATAAATCCATGCAAGAAAAAATGAAAAATTGAAGAATAGCATATCAAATTTTCCTTCTTGATGCATTCTCTCTCCTCCACTCCCCCTACAAGCCATCGCCGCAGACTCACCTCCACATCCAGTGGAAGTCGAAGCCGCTTCACACCTTATTCTTTGCTCATCCCGCAAATTGAAACATGCACCATACATAGTGCCCCCAAATCCATCGCCCGCTATACTCGTCCATTCACTGCTCGTTGCGCTCCTTCTCCATTCCCCCGCATCGCACAGCCACGTCGTCTGGCCCAGATCTCCCTCTATGTGACTCTTCTCTCCCCTGCCGCGAGCCGCCTACTCGGATTCGGCACATCCCTCTGCTCTCAATCCACCTTGGATCTCATATTCCACCCCTCGGACCTGTCCACAAGAGATCCCATGGCCCGCATCGCCTGAAGCCGACGCGCCCGGCCCTACTTTCCATCGATCGAGCACCCCCTGCAGCACTACTTCATCTGTGCCACACGAAGACCCCCCTCCCCTCTTTGTTTTTTTCTTTCATTCCTCTTTTTTAGTTTTTATTTTATCTTATTAAAATATATAATATTATATAACATAATATATCATATCATATCATATATAATAATATGTATATTAATAAAAGTCTATAATATTATATATATATAATATCAATTTCTTATATATCATATATGTTATTAATAGTTATTATTTTAATAATTATACTGGATATTAGTATTTTATATTTTAAGTACTGCTATAAATATATAGTATAGATAAATATAATTTCGTTATTTTTTTATCTGACTCACGTGTGTGTGTTTTTTTTTGCAGAGGGAGGGTTTTGACTCTCCGTGCACGCACCATTTAATTCAGTTAGGAGAAACTACTCCAGTGACAAGGGTGGAAGAAGAAGCACAGTGAAAGGTATAGGTGGAGGTCGAGGGACACTTCAGATGAGATTACAGATAATTTGATTACTGGGTGACTAGCATTCATCACAGGTAGGAGGGAAAAAAGAGGAGATTGCAGGATCTATCCAGGGGGATTGGAAGATCATTTAAGGATCTATCTAAGGAGAGCGAGAGCGAAGTAGTATCATTACAAATCTTCATTCTATGGGGAGAAAATCCATTCTTCCATCCGATCAACCCTCAATCTGTCTCATCACTGAAACAGAGGCAGACAGACATTGAGCAAGAGATCATCATCGAAGCAGTTGTTGGAGAGAGGAGAAATCTCATGGGAGATGTTTCTTAATTGATTATCTTTTTCAATATTTTTTACTGTTTTACTATGTTGTTAAATAGATTAGGGGGATCGGGATTTAGAGAACTGATCATCCATTTATCCGTCATGTTTTTTTAGTTTGATTGCTCAGTGAAATTTCATTGCTCGGTTTTCTATTATATTTATTTTGAGTATCATTTTACATTACCTAATGACCAACGTGAGTGGTTGTGAATCATTTCACCATGGATCATTGACTGAAGTATAGAGAATTGTAAAGTAGCAATGCATCTCTTCTCCAATATAAATAGATTTATCCAAGGGTCAAGATCGAAAGATCGAGACTCTAGGAAGTTAATCGAGCTGTGTTGATCCACTAAAGTGAAAACATAGTGGATTATCCCCATTTTTCAATGCACTGAGTATTTGAATTTAACCAAGAAGAAGTGGAGAATATCATTTTAATCAGTTCCAAGCAGCCTGAGGACCCTAAAATCATCATTGCCTCTTATTCTCTATTCAAGACATATATTTCACCATATAACCTTAATTTTCACACCCACTATTAGTGTTTATTTCACTTTTTGGGTATAGTTTTTATTAGTGTTTTATTTTATCTTTTTGTTTTTTTTAATTTGTTCTAGCACAACGTAAGTCATTCTCTATAGTTGGACACCCTTATCACCACAGTACTAGTAGCTTGTAGGGTTAATAAATTTTAAATTTGTGTTTACTCAACAATTTTGTATCCATATTTTGGAGTCATTGTTGGGTAAGGCATGCGCGACCAAATTTTAAAAAAACACAAAAAAATTAAAAAGAACACAAAAAAATAAAAAGCTATAAACTATAAAAAAATCTCAAGAAAAGTGTGTTGTTGAAACTATAGGCACACTAAATATTCTAAGGTAGAACATGAAACTCTTATTCAAGAAATCAAAAAGAATTGGTCTGCACTTAGAAAACAAAAGAATCATGAAATGGAGAATTTGGATAACATTATTTGAAATCAAAATGCCAATGGGCCACATCCCTTTGTTCCTACCCCTGAGAGGCCTATGCCTATGGTGTTTCAAATTCCTACTATGTCAAATAATCCATCCTGCATCAAATTTTCTCCTAGGTCTAGGAGCTATGAGATCAAATAGTCTCATATTTCTCAACTACCATCATTTAATGGTCTTCCAGCAGAGGAATCCTTAGTGTTTATCATATATTTTTATTATTATGTCCAGCAGTTGCCTCTGCGAGAACTTTGTGAGGAGGAGTTGAGGTTGAAGTTGTTTCCATTCGTTTAAAATGGGAGGGCTAGGACATGGTTTCAAAATATAAATTAATAAAACTTTGAAACATGGAAAGAGGTGTGCAATACCTTTGTATCAAAATTCTATCTCAGGAACACCACCATTTAGGTTAGGAATAAGATCACTGGCTTTGTCCAGCATGACGAAGAACTCTTTTACAAAGCATGGGATAGGTTTGTAGGTCTTCTTACACAGATCCCCAACCATTAATTAGCTCCAGATCTTTTTATGGAGGCATTATATAATTCCCTCACCCCCATACAATCATAACATAGTTGATCAATCTTGTGAAGGTGATTTATCTTATTCCACTACTGATGAGATGAAACAATTTCTTGATAAGGTGGCTCAAAAATCTCAGCACATGTGCACTATGAAGAGAGTCATCTATATGGATGATACATATCTTCAAGTTGTTTTTGTTGATGACAGGGTCCTTTGGGAGCAGTGCTATCACTGTGGGATGTTTGGTCACACTCATAGATATTGTCTGAACATTGATCTCCCTGTTTTATGCGATGAGAGTGCCAAGTTTGTTGATTACAGGGCTAGGAATCAAGGGTTCCATGCTCAACTCTAAAATCCATTCCAATCTAGATATCAAGGTCATCCCAATCAATCATGGAGTGAGAAAGGGGTCACCAAGCTGCCCACTACCCCAACATTCCTCCCATAGCCCAAAAATATTTTCTAGAATCAATATGAGGATGATTCTTCTAATTATTAAGGGGAGTTAAAGGGGATGATGCAACAAATGTTGCGTGAGATCAACTCATTAATGAAGGAAATGGATTTTAAGATTCATAATTTACAACATCAAATGAGTCAAATGGATAAGAATCAAATTGGTAAGTAAAAGAGGAAATAACCAATAACTTTAACTCCCAATATAAGAGAAAATGTGATGGCAGTAACAACATGGTCAGGGTGTTAACATAAGGAACCAGTTAAAGAACCACCTAGGCAAGAGGAAAACAATGTTCAAGATAAAATTAAAAATGAAAATCTGAAAAATCAAAATTCTAGAAATCTAGAAAGAGAGTTCCAAACTGAACAGATAGTGAAAACCACACATGATAATGCTATGGAACCAATGAAAATGAAGTGGGAATTGATTATGGAAGCGAAGAAGAAAGTGGGGTCTGAGGAGAAGGTGAATAACCAACCAGTTCTAAAACATTATTCCCCTCCCATTACTTTCAATAAAAGAGTGAAGTAATGTGATCAACCCGATTACATTAGATTTTTGAAACTTATTCGAAGCATCTCCATCAACATTCCTTTCTTAGAATCCATGGATAATATCCCTTCATATGTTTCATTCAAAAAAAGGTTTCTGAAGAACAATATTGATTGGAAGAAGTTGGATAACATTGATCTCAATGCATTGTGTGGTGAAATTGTCTAAAATAATATTACTCCCAAATTAAAGGACCCTGGTGGCTTTATCATTCAGTGTCAGATAAAAGGAAGTGTGCAACTGAATTGTCTGTGTGACTGAAGAGAGAAAGTAAATATTTTTCCTTTCTCTTTATTTAAAAATCTGGGTCTTCGAGATATCCAACCAACTTATGTATGTCTTCACCTTTTTGATAGGTCACTCACACACCCATATGGGAGAGTGGATGACCAATTTGTAAGTGCATGAAAACTCACACTACCCAATGATTTCTTTATCCTTTATATGAAATGTGATGAAAATGTTCCAATAATCTTAGGTAGACCCTTCCTTGCTACTGGTGGAGCCATCATTGATGCCTCTAAAGTTAAACTCACCCTCCAAGCATTAATTGATGTGGAGGAAATTTTGGTGTTTTAAAGACACCATAATGAGGTTAGTTGTGATGTGATAGATGTTACTACGAATCAATGTGAAAAAATTGAGGTTAGAGCTAAGTATGGGTCATTCCCACTTGATGTCACAAAGATAATAATTCCCCAACCCACTGAAAATTTTCCATGGCTGTTTCTCTTTCCGAACACCCTCCTGTTGATGAGAAAATTCTTTCATTAGAACCCATTCTGTAGAGTTAATCACATCTTTGTCTTGCTCTGTATCAACCTGTTTATGAATTTTTCCCTTATGATGTTTATTGTCTAAGAGTTCCTGAAGCTGGAGAAAGCACAGGGTTGAGTCCTACTGATAAAGTTGATAATTTCCATTATGAACAAGTTCATTTCCTTGATATCATATTACCTACCCAGTTTGATGTTCTAAGTGATGATTTCAAACCTATAATCAAAATATTCACATCATTTGAGTCCTCTGTGGACATTGAGAACAATCTGTTGAAAGCTAAATTTGATAACTTCTTCTGTGTGATTTCTGAGTTGTGAGAGTTGCGAGATGTTTTGGAACATGCTAAGGGTTTTTTCGATGTCACGTCTTATGTTTTTGGGTTTAAGAAAAAATCTAAGTGTGGTGTAAGCTATGGAAGTATTCTTGATTAGATCAATGATTTTCATGGGCAATTTTTGATCTTTTTAAGAGATAATGAACTGATTTGTAGAGAGCCAGTTGAGCTGGAAAATAGGAATCCTCTTAGTGATATGGATGAATTTTGGAGAATTATGATTTCTTATGACGATGAAAATGAGTCGAGTAGTCCTTATCAAGCTTTATTAGACAACTATGAAGTCTAAACAATTGAAAAATCATTCCCATTGAATGATCATGGTTAGAAATATTTAGGGGAATATAGTCTGGATAGGGAATTTAAACCTAGAGCTGTATGGGGGGAAACCCATGGTTTACTTTGTTTTCTAAATTACATTTTTAGTTTGAATAAATGTTCCTTGCTCAGTTGTTTTTATCTCTGTTTGGTGAACAATAATTCCTAAATTTTCTTTCCATATGAATCAAGTGGTCTGCTGGTCATGGTTTTCTAAGAGAATCATGTTTCAATGGTATCCTCATTTCGAACATTCATGGTGGAAGGAATCTGTCATTAGAGAGCACTGGATAACACTCCCAAACTCATGATCTTGGTTTCATTTAACATAATTTTCAAATTCATGAACACTATTGGTAAAAAAAATTATGATGTAGGTATTTAAACAACAGATCTAGAGTTTAAGCACAAGCCAAATAAAGGGAGGCATAAAAACTTGATTAAGAAGCTGCACATTCAGGGGAGTAGCTTTTTTATACTTCCATTTGTTTTAATCTCTACATTTTTATTACATGATACTGTGAATTAAGTGTAGGGGAGTTCCAAATAATATTTGAAACTAGTGAATATGTTCTCAAGAATGGGTGATTAGTTTACTAACATCTATTCAATTGAAAGATTATTTGGAGCCGATTTTTTAAACATTCTTGCACCCACTGAATTCAATTAAATTATGTTTTTGTAGCACATCAATGCTAGTCATGATACTATTTGAATTATATTGAATAATCTTTTGTTTTCTCTTAAAAATTCAAAGCATTAACTTTTCAAAAGGAAATACACTTTTTTTTGTTATGGTCGGTGGGGTTGAGTTCTTTTATTTCTTTTTAATTTCTTTCACTTTTTGTGTGTAAATGAAAAAAAATTAACCTCATTGATTCCCCTCCATATCTGTTTTCAACAAAAATGTCTATCTGTTTTGAACATAAACTATCTTCCACCATAGAATTCAACATTGGAGGGAAAGTCGGATTTTATGCGTGGTGGAGAGGGGTCATTCATGGTCATGTTGAATTCCCCCTTCTTGAACCTGAAGAACCAGAAGTTGTTTAAAAATGGTGATTTTTTTTAATTAATTTCATCAATTTCTTCCAAAATTTTCAAATTCTTTCATCACTTGATGGTCATTTGACGTTCATTGGTACTTCATTTCTGCCTGTTTAGTGGATAACTGCTTGCTGGATGTTAAGAGTGGCACTTAGTCAGAAACTGTTATGTTTGAGTGATTGCTGAGTAGAATTGTTTATTGTTTTATGGATCTATCTATTTAGTAATAGAGGATGGGAGTGTGACAAGATAGGTTTTTTGGAATGAGGATGATGTATTAGTTTAAATTGATGTTCTCAATGGTACCTAAGGGACTCATTTTTAAATAATAATATTCAATAAATTTAGGTGTTCAGATCAATTGATTATTAGTTAAGTCATTTGTAATTGTAGTAAAATCGGCAAATGGGATCCCACAGAGGTTGTCTGAGACAAGGTTCATTAGGTGGATTTCTATGAAAAAATAAATCCAATTATAATTTTAATAAGTGCTATGCCAAGTGCTATACACATGGAATATGGCGGGTTATGATTAAAATAATGTTTCCTTGTCATAAATGAATTCATTAAGGTGAGGGGAATTTTGAACCTAGATAAAGAGGGGAGAAATTGACTTGGTTAATATTAATTTGAGTTGAATCAATAAAGTGACAAAATTAATGGACTTTAATTTTAGGAACATGGGGTATGGTGAGAATGGAATGTGCCTTGGTAATGTTTTTAAATTCCATTTCATCTAACACGTCGACACTCCTTGAATTAAAACATGGATCGGAAGGTGAAGTAGGACATTTAATAAATGTACATTGGATGAATAGAATATTTGAAAGTGTATGAATTTGTGAGGATTTTTACATCTAGTGAGTTTTTGAAGCTAAAAAGGACACTATTTATGAACACCTTTAAAAATCCTGACTCATTGTTTGGTCCTACTCCTCTGGGTATAAAAGTTTAATCTTGCCCATTTTGAATTTAAATTCAAAAATCATCTTTATGTTTTAAATTATAAGGTATGTACTTTTTTAGGACAAAAAAAGTCATAAGTGTAGGGGAGTTTGATGTGGCTGATTTTTAAAACCCTTTCCACAAACCTTTTGGTAGTTTTACTGACTTTTTTATATGAAAATGTTGTTTTTTGTGAAATAATTGATAATTGTTCTAATTTTGTACTTTTCTATGTAAAATAATCAATTTTAGTTTAAATCATGTGTTTTTAGTTCTCATTATTGTCATTTTAAATGATTCTTAAATTAAATTATTCTATTGAATTTTTATTTTATTTATTCTTTTATTTTTAAGATTTTTTATTCCAGTTAGTTTATTAATTTAAATAATTAATTATTTATTTGTAATTTTTAAATAAATAACTCATTTTGGTTTTTAATTATTTTAAGAATTTTATTAGTATTAAAAATTTAATATTATTCTATTAATACTTTTATTCTTTATGTTAATGAGTACTTTATTTAATTAATTGGTTAAAGCGAGTAACTGTAATTACTTTAAATTGTTCATAAATTAAATTGTTTATAATATCTAATAAATTCATTCACTTAAATAAATCATTCTTGAACTTATTATTTAATCTTGATTTAGTTACTTAGTTTTTAATATTATATTTAATTTAATTTAATATTTTTTAGTTGTATTAGAGTTTTAATTAATTAATTTTTTGTTTTATTTTACATGTGTTCCAGTGGAACCTTGTCACGGTGCCACCATTTTCATTCCTTGTTGTCCCACCTCACAGTGAGACAGTGAGTAACACTCACAGTGTCACAATACTCCATCCCTTCAACACTTCATCTTGGCACTGTTTCTACACATAGTGTCATTGTTTCCCATTTTTACTGTCCCACCATTTCAGCTCTTCTCAGTGGGACTGTTTCACACCATTTCATCCAAGCCTTCCACCGTTTCCTTTCTACTCACGGTGCCACCACTACCCACACACCATCACGCCTACTATTTCAAAAATGGTGCCACTTTCTTCCCCTATAATCACAAAGAACAAACCACACAGCAACAACCAATAAACCAAGAAGCACAACACGAAGAATACACAACAGATTTCAGAATCAAACCGTAATAAAACAACAATAACTAGATCTAAGCCAAAATTATAGCAGCAGAAAATCAGAATTTCAGATTTTTCGAAATAAATACATGCATCAACAAATGTAAAAGTGAAAAAAAAAGTGTATCAAATATTCCTTCTTTACCCATATTCTCTCCTCTACTACTCGTCGCAAGCCCTTGTCGCGGCCTCACCTCCCCTTCCGGCAGAACTTGAAGCCTATTCACAACTTACTCTCTGCTCATGCAGCAAATAGAAACTTGTGCCATTCATAACACCCTTGAATCTACTGCCTGCACTCCCCATCCATTCACTCCTCATCATGCCCCTTCTTTTTTCCCCTGCACCACACAGCCACGTTGTTCAGACTAGATCTCCCTCTTCGTGACTCTTCTCTCCCCCACTTTGAGCTTCCTGCTCGGATCTGCACATCTCTCTGCTCTTGAGCCACCTCATCTGTCATATTCCACCCCTAGGCCATATCCACAATAGATCCCATAGCCGGAATCACCTGAAGCATCCATGCTCAGTCCTGCTCTCCATTTCTCGATCTCCCCCTACCGTAATTCTTCATCTGCGCCGCACGAAGACCCCCTCCCCTCTTTGTTTTTTTCTTTCATTATTCTTTTTTAGATTTTATTTTATCTTATTAAAATTTATAATATTATATAACATAATATATTATATAATATCATATAAAATAATATGTATATTAATAAATTTATCTAAGCATATATATGTAATATTAATTTCTTATATGTCATATATTTTATTAATAGTTACTATTTTAATAATAATATTAGACATTTGTATTTTTTATTTGATGTAGTGATATAAATTTATACTACCGATAAAGATAATTTCATTATTTTTGTATCTGAATCATTTTCCTTCTTTGCAGAGGGAGGGTTGTGACTCTTCGCTTGTGCACCATTTCATTTAGTTTGGAGCAACTGATCCAGTGACAAACGCGGAGGAGGCATCATAGTGAAAACTCCAAGTGCAGGTCGGGGGACACTTCAGATGAGATTCCATAGACTTCAATTACTGGGTGATTACAATTCATCACAAGCAGGTGGAAAAAAAGATAGGATATTGTAGGATCTCTCCAGGGGGATTGGAGAATCATTTGAGGATCTATCTAGGAGAGAGGGAGCGAAGTAGGAGCATTCCGGAACTTCATTCTGTGGGGAGAACTTACATTCTTCCATCTGATCCACCCTAAATCTATCTCATCACCGAAAAAGAGGCAGAAAGACAATGAGTAAGAGATCAACATTAAATCAGTTGCTGGATAGAGGAGAAATCTTGCGGGAGCTGTTTCAAAATTAATTATCTATTTCAAATTTTTTTATTGTTTTAATTTGTAGTTAAATTGATCAGGGGAATCGGTCTGAAAAGAACTGATCATCCATCTATCTGTCATGTTTTTTCATTTTGATTGCTCAGTGCGATTTCATTGCTTGATTTTCTCTTTTATTTATTTTTATTATAGTTTGACATTACCTAATAACCGACAGGTGTGGTAGTGAATCATTTAACCATGGATCATTAACCGATGTATTGAGAATTGTAAAAGGTCAATGCATCTCTGCTCTAATTTATGCAGATTTATCCAAGGTCAAGATTCAATGATAGAGACTCAAGGAAATTAATCATTCTGTGTTGATCCACTGAAGTGACAACTTAGTAGATTAGCACCATTTTCTATTCACTGAGTAATTGAATTTAACAAATAAGAAGCGTAGAATATCTTTTTAATCAGTTCAAAGCAGCATGAGGACCCTAAAATCATCATTACTGTTTATTCTCAGTTCTAGACATATATTTCACCATATCACCTTCATTTTCACACCCACTATAAGTTTTGGTTTCATTGTTTGTGTATAGTTTTTGTTAGTGTTCTATTTTATCTTTTTGTTGTTTCAGTTTTAATTTGGTCTAGCACAACATATTTCATTCTCTATGGTTTGACACCCTTCTTACCACAGTACTAGTAGTTTGTAGGGTTAATAAATTTAAAATTTGGGCATACTCAATGACTTTACTGCCATTATATGTTCAGTGGGTCTTACATGATTATGTAAATGTTACAATCTAATGGGTGGGTGAGGAATTATACATCCATCCAAGTCATCGGGTAATATAACACCCCGAGATTTTGAGAAATGTTTTTTTTTCAAATTAATTAATTTTTTTGATATATTTCATTTCACACAACACAATAAATGGATAATTTTATGTTTGTCTTGTGATATGTTCAACACACAGTGGATCTTTCACTACACACAACACTTAGTGTATCTTGAAGTACATGAAACACTGACCTAGCTTGTGGTGCACAGAAGACTATATTCTACTGTCTTTTAATGGTTAACCTGTTTTAAAGTAAAAAATTTTCATTTTTATTAATTTTATTTTTGAAAAATAAACTACATTTTTTAATTCATAATGTCAAAATAGAGCTAGGGTGATTTTTATGATTTTTGTTAAACCTTCATGTATTGATGAGTAGTGAAAACGTCTGCATTTTAGATAAAAACTGTCGTTTCATTCAAATAATTTTCAATGCTAAATTACACATTAGATTCATTTTAGAGTCACATTAGAAAAATTATACATCCAATTATATAATTATGTTCAATATAATAAGTTTTACATGGAAATTTAATACAAAAACAAAATTAACATTTGAACGTTTTTCTACTTTAAAAACCCGCTATTTATCCCCATTTGCAGCTTTAGCATTAATCATTATTTTCCAAAATCAGTGATTTGAATTTTTAAAATATGACATTGAAAATTTTATTCAATGTGATATTTGATTTCTAATAAGATCAACTTAAATTTTTGACCAAAATTATTAGTGAATGTGGTTATAATTATTTATAGTTATTATGGTATGATTATGCTTATTAAGAGATTAATCTTTAATCAAGACCAAAATGATCTGTTAACATGTCTAAAAGACATTAGATGCCAATATATAGACCATGTCCACACATGTTTCTAATTTTGTTGGTTATTGGGATATTATTAAATGGAAGATCCTTATATAAAAGGTTATGAATGGAAAATGACTATAAGGGACCTTTCCTTATTTTAACACTTATAAATCATTGAGATATGTAAAAAACACAGTTATTAATATCCTTTTGAAATATATATGGGTTATTGTTATCATACTAATTTTTTTAATACATTTTAGAGATGATATAGTAACTTAAAATGAATAAGAAACACCAATATAGTTGTTTTTTAAATATTGTGCTAAATCCTCATTTATTATTAAAGCAAAGCAAATACATCTTTAACTGGGTAGAGGGAGACCCAATACATGGGCCGTAGGCCCATTTTTTTAGCCCAAGGCCCATTTTGTGAATAGTACTGCTATAGTACCCCCGCTCTCTATAGTACCGCAGAGTACCCTGCCGCTGCTACAGTACCCTGCCACCGCTACAGTAACCTGCTGCCGCTACAGTGCCTGTCGTTGTTATAGTGTCGTCGTTGCTACAGTACGCTATTTTACACATACAGTACCTATTCCAAATGGGTTTTGATCCCTAATTTTTATGTATAATTAAGGGGTTCTTACCACTATGGAAAACCCCAACTACACACCAATATAGTAATTATTTAGTTACTAATAAAATAAAATAAATTATACTATAAATAAAAAAATTTATTTTAATAAGTTGAAATATTGTATTATTTTATTTTTTATATATTAATATATCATGTTGCACATAAATAAACCTATTATATTTTAATTCCAATATTAGGATGATTTTTTAAATTTAACATTAAATCAATATTTCTAAAATTGATATTGTTGTTATTTTAAAATAAATTAAATTTTTTTAAATGATTTAAAAGTTATAAAAATCATATATTATGAAATGTGATTTATATGTGATAATGAATTTTAAATATGGTCTATTAATGAATAAAATATAAATTTATAATTAACATATTTCCCCAGATATTATAAAAACATTGTTAACATTATCTGAGATTAAGTTGTGTTTTAATGCGTCATGTGTTCTTTTTTTAAAATTAATTTCCAAACAACATGGTAATTTTATTTTATAAATTATATATCATATTAATAATTATGTGGTTCTATATTTTCTAATAAATTTCAGTTCATTTTTTTTAATGGAAAAATTAATTAAATTAGGAAACTAGAATCTTTAATAAAAACCCATATGATAAAATTGGGTAATATAAGAAGTTAAAGAACCAAATTATTAAAATGAACATATTTTAGTTTTTTGGAGTTTTTAATAGACCATAAATCCAATTTAATCAATTAGTTGTTCATTTTTCAGGCAATTTAGATAAGGTATACAACCCAACAGTGAATACCTTTTGGTATTTACAAGACTACCACTCCCTCTCTTCTTTAAAAAGGAAAGAACTCTATAACTTCATAACACCTCTCAAGCCCCTTTTCCTACCCAAATACCACTAAAATAAACTACACACATAATTTCATTAATCCTAGAATGGTCACATTAGGAGGAAATCCTCTCAAGTAATCTTTTTGAAACAAACCAAAAGCGGTTACCTAATTAAGCGGCGACATCTTCTCTCAAGATCCTTTCAATTATTTTCCTTCTCCACAACCTCCACTATCTTTATTCCATAATTATTTTTTAAAAAATAGTGTAATAAATATAATATAATGTTTTTATTCAATAATTTCTACTTAAACAACTCCATCTAATGTATATCAAACATATTGTTTCTGTTTATATTGAAATATTGCCTCATAAAAAGATGATTTTTCATTTATTCTTTAAAACCAATCATGGAATTATGATGGAATACTTGTTTAAACATTTCATGTATAATAATTGTTTTTTTATTAAACATTATTTATACATTTTAAAACACACATCCATTTCCATTCCTTTTGGGGATAATACGATAATTTTGTTTGAGGAACTGTGGACTATGACCCCCTTAGAGCGACGTGATTTATTCACACACCACATAGAATGTTTTAAAGATAGGTTTAGTGAATGCATATGATATATGTGATATATTTATAATACTTTAATAATGATATATATATATATATATATCATTCTTTCTTTCTTTTATTCTGATAATAAAACAACGGAAATAATGTCAATGCGTACATACGGCTTACCATCTCCATGAACGGTGTTTTCCATTTCATAATTCATTATGATATGGATTATAATATATATATATAATATACATAAATGATATTTATATCATTATCTAAATTTTTGAATTGTGATATAAGTATAAGAACAAATGATATAACAAATTAAGACACATGTGAGGAACAAAGGGAATATTACCCAAAGTGAGTCTTTAACATAGGATCGTTAACAAGTATGTAATATAAGTTCATAATAACACTATATATTTTATTATATAATGAATATTAATATTTATAATATTTATAATAAACTTCTATTTATTTTACGTGATTATTGTATGATAATGAAGAGATTGAAGACACAATGCAAGGGGATTTCATCTCACATTTATTTTCCATAAGATACAAGTTACGTTCAAAAATATTTAATTTTATGTGGTGTATGAACTAAACATGATTGAATTATATTTATATTATAATTAAAATTAATATTATTCACATATCCATTGACAGATCATTCTTTCATGGAATTTACTTTTCATAAGTTTCCAAATCAGTAAAAATGCTTTGTCCCAACTTGCCTTCTTTGAGATTGATGTTTGCTATTAACCTAAAAACTTTTTTATATATTTTATTTTTTTCATTAAATTTAATGAATCATAATATTTTCATGATATTAATGTCATCATGTAATGTACTTTTCTTATATTTTCTGTATTAACCCAACATGGCATGTTATAATTATTTTTTGAGACAATCTCATTACTTTTTAAGATTTTCTATTTTGTGCTTCCTTTGAAAAAATATTACTATCCATATCTAAAGGATATTTATGAGTTTACTTATTCTTTTTTATTTATTGATACCAACATAGGTTGGTACTATATTCTAATATTGGGTACATAATATACTTAAGAAAGGTCATTTAGGAAAGCCCAACATTACCCTTTCTTTTGTCATAAATTTATGTATTTGAAAAAGGGATCCCAAGAATATTATACCATTATTCTATAAGATTTAAAACAAATTTTTACCCATCCTATATTTTACAAATATATAAAAGGGGTATTATTGTCTATTTACAAACAAGGCACTTTCCTAACATTTTTATAGTGCAAAACGAATGTTTTTTTGACCTTGTATGACATGTACTGATTTACCCGCCATCATTTCTTTGAAGACCCATCTTCATTTATAAAAGGATAATATTTACGAAATTTTTTCCAAGATTTTTTCAATGAAAATGGTTTTAAAAATGTTTGTAAGATATTTTATAAGTTTTCAAGTACAATGTTTATCAAATGGGTTTCAAGCTATTTTTATTGGTTCTGAAAGTTTTATCTAAGAAAAATGTTTTTTAAAAGAATTTGAATTATTTTTTTATTTTTTTTATATGAAAAATATTTTAAAAAATTTCTACATTATAAAAATAATTTTCCAATGAATAAATGATATTTTTCTAAAGAAATGTTTTTGAAATACATTTCAAATTTATTTTCTATCTAAGATGACAATTGTTGATGTTACTCATGCCCTTATAGGAAATGATCTAAAGGTTCCTTTCATATCCTTTCCATGAATGGGTTACGCTTAATGTAATAATATTTATGAAACCTGTATATTTTCAATGAGTTATATGTTTATTAATTCCATTTCTATTCCACAGGTTTCATTTTTATGAAACCTGCTTCTTTTCAATGGTTCTTCTTTTACAAAATAGTTATGAAACATATCTCTTTTTCATAAGTTATGATAGGATGAAATGTTAATGGTATCCATTTCATTTATTGGGTTATGAGTTGATGTTTATAAAGCATGTTTGTTTGTATGGGTCATGATATGATCAATGTTTTATTACCTTTTAACACATATATGAATGGTTTTTTAATGATATGGGTGAGACCTATATCTTCGTCCAATGCATTGATTAATGATGGATGAATCATGTGTATAAATGTTACGTGTGAACCTGATTACATGTTCACATTGTTATGCATGAAATTGATTACATGTTCAAAATTTTATGAGTGAACCATATTATTTGTTCACAATGTTATTCATAGACCTCATTGGATGTCCATAATTTTTTCAGGAACTTGATTACATGTTCATAATGTTATGCATAAACATGTTTATATGTTCACAGTGTTATGCATCGATGTAGTTTCATTTTCATATGGTAATATGTGAACTTGATTAAACATTCACAACATTATTCATGGACTTGGTTTCATGTTCAAAAGGTTATTTTTGAACATTATTACATGTTCACAATGTTATGCATGGACCTAGTTTCATTTCTATAAGTCTATGTGTGCACCTTATCACGTGTTCACAATGTTATGAATGGACCTAGATTTACATCCAAAATTGATTTTGGGGCCTGATTTCATGTCCTTTAATTAAAAAGTGATCATATTTCTACTTATACATGTTCACAAATTTATAAACAAATGTTAATGCCACAAATTTCATGTATTATTCATATTTTATGAATTCCTGACTTATAATCTTAATTATAAAATGATATATTTCTTAAAAACATCAATCATTGTTATGATCTCAAATATGCGGGTTATGATCGTTAAATGTTATACTCAAGTTCCATACCCTCTATGTTCATGTTATGATTTCATGTTTCCATTATTTACCCTTACTGAGAATCTATGATAACCTCTTTCTTACGTTTCTCTTCACCATGTTATAATGAGTTGTTTTAAATAGAAGTACTAAAGGAGTATAAATTTATAGGATATGTCAAAGATATTTCATTTTCATAGAATATTTTCCCCATGTTTCCAATGGGGATAATCTATTACAGTCCTCGAGCATGTATTTTTTATTGTACTAAATATTCATCTAAAATGATTTAATATCCCTATATGTAAGGTCTTGGTATCAATAGTTGGTATCATAGGCAAAGGTATATTTAAACTTTGGAATCTAGGATGAGAAAACCATAATTATGTACCTTGGTTTATTTCTATGGATATGTTTATGGATATCTCTAAGGATAAGTATAAGGATGATTAAATGTTTAAGAAAATGTCCTGGAATTTTGGTAAAGGGTACACTGAGTGGTTTCCTAGATATAAATCCCTATATGAATATTGCAAGTGGATGGGGCTCTGTCTAAAATGCACCTAGGGGTAACAACTCTGAAAATATATTATGGGCTTGACTCAAGGTAATCTGGTACACGATAATTGTCCTTGTATCACACCATGTTTGACACTCCTGGGGGTTATTCTTTGGGAATTAAAAAACTCTTCATGAACCATCATGATGTATTTAAATATTAGCTGTCTACAAAAAAAACCTTGGATAAACCAAAGATGTCATATATTAATGAATGTTTCATGATTTAGACATCATATATGTAATTTTTCATGATTATGTGGTTTTCTTACATGGTATTCTCTTCTCACACAATGATTTATTGATTTAGTAATTGGGATAACAAGAAGGAACATGGTTAGAAATTAATGTTTCAAATGTGTAAAATATGGGTATTATGATAATAGATTTCCCATGTAGAAAACTCATAAAGTGAATTAGGAAGGTTTTATGAGTATTTGTTACACTTGTGAAGATAAAGAAACAACAAATGAATAGTGAATGGTATATGACAATCTTCAAGTATTTTTTAAATTAAACATAGGAATAATGATTAAATTTAGGTTGAGAACTTTAAGACATGATTCATATTTCATATTATATTAATGACGTATTAAGGAATAATTTTAGTAATACATATTAATGTTCTAAGAATAATTTTTCACTAATAAATTAGTTTTGTTTAGGAATTCAAATATTATTATATAAAAATCATGAAATATATATGTATTTTCAGTATAATAGTTCATTAAGGACTGAAAAGGATATATTGAATTGTGATGAAGACATAGAAAGGTGATTTCATGGGATGATTATATTTTGATTAAGGAAAGATAACCATTAATTAATAATTTATGTTGAGAAAAGATTTTAGATAAAGATATTCTATATATGAATGAGTAAATTTGAAGGTATAGATTAACCTGGAACTGATTACTCACAATGTGTTATATGTTAGTAATGAAAAAGTTTACAACTTTGAGGATATAAGGAATATATCTATTGTCTTTTGGAATAAAGAAGAGTCATTTTATTAAATTATTTATTGTAATTAATAATATTACCATGTTTCAATAGAATAAATTATGTGGGTATTGACATGTTTGAATGTGAAAACCAAGAGGTACTTTGTGATATACAGGGGATCAATGTTAAGATAATTTTTTGACTTCTTTCAAATGTTTTGTATTTTCGTCATTCACAAGGGTTATGAGGTTAAATGTTTTTGGATTTTTTAAGTTAAAAATCATATGATGTTAGTATGATTATTTTTTCAACTCCCTATATGAGGATTTATGCATATTGGATAGTTAGTTCAAACTACTTTGTGGTGATGATAACTTATGACAAATGGGATGGAACATCATGGATCTCATTATCTGTTGGTCCATTAGGAATGAAAAAGTTTCCTTAATTTTTAGAGAATGAGTTAATTTGGGTAAATAAACAATAATGTTTGATGTTGTCCAAAAATCATGCATGTATATATTTTAATGAAAATTATTTAAGTTGAGGGAAAAAGATCTTGAAACCAAAAATGCTGTCATATACCTATGTTTTTGATTAATTATATGGTACCTTAGGTCACCAAATATTTATCACTTTTTTGTTTTTATATTATTCAAAAACCTTTTATCGATCATTTTTCATCAAGAGAGGATAGTTAAAATTTTCTCCCATGTCTATTTTTTCACTTTCCACCAATGTTCTCTTATGCAGAAACCCATTTATATGTGACGTTGGGTAACCATTAAGATTCACAATATAGTTTTTTAGGAAAGTTTAAGTATTTATTTTTAATATGTATGTCTCTATGAATGAAAATTTCATGAATTAAACCATTTATATCACAGTTTAATTTTGAGGGTGAAATTCATTTTAACGGGGGTTGAAAGTGACACCCTGAGATTTTGTGGAATATATTGTTTTGAATTTGAATATCTTTTTGATATTTTTCTTCTCAGGAAACACTAAAAGTGGATTATTTTATGTTTTTATTGTGATATATGCAACACCATGATGATCATTCACTACACGCAACACATAGCTTAGATTGTGGTACACGCAACACAAAGTTAGATTATATTATACACAAGATTGAGTTTTACTATCCTTTTAGGGAAACCTCATTTTAAATTTCATTTTTTACAATTTTATGATTTTTTTTAAAATAACCATAATTTTGGGATTCATAATTTCAAAATTATCCAACAATGAATTTTTTTCATTTATCTAAGAAACATCATTTTTTGATTAATTGTGAAAACTGCTACATTTTAGTTAAAAACCGCCATTGAATTTAAATAATTATTAATGATAAATTATATTTCATATTTTTATTAGATCACATTAGATCAATTATACATATATTTATAAAATTATGTTCATTAGAATATATTTTACATTGAAATATAATATAAAAACATAACAAACAATTGAACGTTTTTCTACATTAAAACCCGTTATTTCTCCCTATCTGTGGGAATATAATTAATAATTATTTTCCCAAATCTATGATTTGAATTTTTCAAACACTACATACACTATTATAATCAGTATTATAATTCTTTTATAATAATATCAATTTCATTATTTTACCAAATTCATTATTGAATGTGATTAAAATTAATTATGGTTATTAAGGTATGATTAAGATTAATAAGAGACTTACCCATAATCAAAAGTACCAAAATGGCCAATAAAAATTTTCAAAATCCATTGGATGAAATTATTTATACCATATAACTACATGTTTCAAAATTTATGGTTTATTAGGATATTATTAAATTGATGTGCCCTATATAAAATGTTATGTAAGGAAAAAAGAAAAAAATGGAACTATCATTACCATTAACCTTTATAAAACACTGAGATATGTACAAAAAATAATATTTTCGGTATAAATATCATTTTTAAATATATATATGTTTTTATCAAAATAATTTATCAATATATTTTGGAGATTTTATAGTTTCATAAAATTCTAATTAAACAAAAATTTAATGAATATTTAGTTATTAATTATCTAAAATAAATGATAATGTAAATACTATAAGTGAAGTTAATTTATTAAATTATTGTCATTGTATATTATTTTACATGAATATATAATGTTACACATCTGAAAATAAAATATATATTAAATTATTATATTTGGATGATATTTAAAATTTAAAATTAAATAAATAATGTAAAAAAGTTTACATTATTGTTATTTTACAATAAATGAAATTTTATTAAATGATTTAAAATTAATATAAATGATATAATTGGAAAATTTATTTTTAAGTGGTAATAAATATTAAATATGGTATATTAATAAACAAAATAATCCTTTATAATTTACGTATTGACCCATATACTGTTAAAAATATTGTTAACACTGTCAGGGTTTATGTACTGTTTTAGTGCGTCATGTATGCTTATTTTAAAATTAATATAAAAAACACATAAAATTATTATTTAATAAATTATATATAATATAAGTAATTAAGTGGATATATATTTTCTAATAAATCTCACTTTAGATTATCTTTAATGGTTAAATTAATTATATATGAAAAATAGATGCTTTAATAAAAACAAAAATGATGATATTGGGGGATCTTAGAATTTAAGGAACCAAATAATTAAAATGTGAATATTTTTTTATAGGGTAGGTTGTAATAGGACATTATTCCTATGCAATCCATTATTTTTCTATTTTGGAAGAGCTTTAGGAATGTTATACTACCCAATAGTGAATACCATTTGGTATTTACAAGAGTGCCACACACACTCCCTATAAAAAGAAAATAACTCTATAACCTCATCACACCAATCAAGCCCCTTGGATCAACCAACCTCTAATAAAATATGATACAAACATACCTCTATTACTACTATTATACTACCTTTTTTCAAAAATCCTCTCATGGAATCCTTTTGAAAAAAATAAAATATGTTACCTGATTAATAAGTAACATCTTCTCATAAACTCCTTTTTTTTAATTACCTTCATCATCCCATCCAATATCTTTATTTCATACATGTTTTACCACAAAAATATATTAAATATAATAGGATATTTGTATTCAATGTATTTTACCTACAATAACACACACCTCCATCTAATAGATATCAAACTTACTACTTCTGTGTATGGTAAACTACTACCTCAAGAAATGATGATTCTTCATTTCTTCATTACCACTAATAATGGTGGTAATTATGAATTAAACACTATTTATATATGTTATATATTATATTTATTATATATTTAGTCTTATTTATTCTTTTTACAACACACATCCCTTTTCATTTAATTTGGAGTTAATATGATAATCATGTTTGAGAATGTATGGACTACCACCCTCTCAAAGCGATGTTATTCGTTCACACAACAAATGGAATGTATTAAGGATGGTTTTAGTGAAATTATATAATATATATGATATATTAATGCTACATAAATAATTATATATATATATATATATATTTCATTTTCTTTCTTTTATTCAATTCAACAATAAAAAAATGGAAACAGCATTCATGCGTATGTAAGGCTTACCGTCTCCTTGAACGATGTATTCCATTTCATAATTTAGTGTGATATAGATTATTATAATATAAATATACTTTATATAAATGATATTTATGACATGATCTAAATTATTTAATTACTAAATAAGTATATTGATCAAAGATATATCAAATTAAGTCACATGTGAAGAACAAAGAGAATATAACCCAAAGTGAAACATTAACACCAGATCATTAACAAGCGGATTATATAAAGTCATAATCAAAAAATATATGGTATTAATAATAATAATATTATTATATAAAATATTTATAATAAAATTATATTTATTATGAAAAAATCATTGTGATTATAAAGAGAGTCAAGACACAAGGTAAGGGGATTTCATCTCACTTCTAATATCCAGGATTTACTTTTTATGTTCACCACTTTTTACATTTTTGTTGTGTTTTTTACTTCCCATGACCGTATTATATGAATCATATACATAAATTTATGTTTATTCAAATATCCTTTAATGATACTTATTTAATGGGGTTTAGGTTTCAAAATTTAACAAATCAGTAAAAATGTTTTATCTCAATTTTCCTTCTTTGAGATTCATTTTTTTAGGAACCTAAACACATTATAAAGGTGAATATATTTCAATTTATCATTAATTATAATGAATAAAAATAATTTCATAATATTATATGGTTTATTTAATTTACATTCCTTAAATGGAGAGTATAAACCCAAGATACAATGTTATATGATTTTATTTTTATAGTCTCATTTCTTTTTGAGATTGTTTATGTTTATTCATCCCTGGATGAAATATTATTATCCATATTGCAAGTATATTCATTTGTTTCATTTGACTATGAAATTTCATGATATAATCATTTATTTGTACCACATTTTACTCATTGAAACATAATATTATTACGAAAAGTGATTTTATGAAATCTCGACATTACCCTTTAATTGGTCATAAATCTATGTTTTATATAAAAGAAACTCCATGAATATTATACCATTATGTTATAATATTTAAAAGTTATGTTTACCCCATTTTTCTTTTAGAAATACAAATCAAGGGAATATTTTTATCTCTTTCGGAACATGGTACTTTTCTATCCCTTTTACCATTCAAAAGGAATTTTTTTTGATCGTGTATGACATTTAGAGATTTACCCGCCATCATTTCATTAAATATCCCTTTTCATTTTTTGAAAGGATACCCTTTAAGAAACCATTTTTAAATGAGATTTTAAATGATAATGGTTATCAAAAAAAATTCATTATTTTTTTATAATGTTTAAAGTACAATGGTTGTAAAAACTATTTCAACCTCTTTTTATAAGTTTTAATGTATTTTGAAAAAACGTTTTTAAAAATGATTCAATTTTTAAATTATAAGGATTATAGTAAAAAGTTTTTAAGGGGGTTCTATGTTTTTAAAATAAATTTTCAAAGAAGGAAGGATATCTTCCAGAATAAATCTTTTTCAAATATATTTCAAAATTACATTTCATCTAAGATGACACACTTTGATGTTACTCATTCCCTTCTATGATATGATCTAAAGGTTTAATTTATATCCTTCCTATGAATGGGTTATTATTAATTTCATGGTCTTCATGAAACACATTTCAAATCTCAATGTTATATTTTTAATAAATTCATTTCTTTTATATGGGTTTCATGTTTATGAAACATGATTCTTTTTACATTTTCTACCTCAATGAAATTATTTTAAAACCAATTTATTTTCTATAGGTTATGATATGTTCAAATATTAATGATATAAATTTAATTTCATGGTTAATGATTTTATGTTTATAAAAACTATGTATTTTTATGGGTCATGAGATGTTGAATGGTTTATAATCTTTTGGAACATGTGTGAATAATTTTATTATGATATGGGTGATACTTGTGTCTCCCTCCAATGAATTATGTAATGATGGATGAATCATGATTATAAATGTTATGTGTGAACCTAATTACATTCTCACAATGTTATGAGTGAACTTGAATACATGTTACAAATTTTATGAGTGAACCTTATTACGTGTTCACAATGTTATGCATGGACATGGTTTCATGCCCATAATTTTATGAGTGAATCTGATTACATGTTCATAATATTATTCATGAACATGATTACATGTTCAAAATTTTATGCATGTACCTGGTTTCATGTCAATTATATAATGCATGAACATGATTACACATTCACAATGTTATGCATTGACTTTGTTTCACCTCCATAAGGTTATGTGTGAACATGATTACATGTTCACAATGTTACGCATGGACATGGTTTCATGTCCATAAGTTTATGAGTTTAACTGATTTCATGTTCAAAATGTTATGCATGAACCTGATTACATGTTCACAATGTCATGTATGGACCTAGTTGCATGTCCACAGGTTGATGATGGGGCATGATTTTAATTCCTTAATATAATGAGTGGCCCTATTTCTACTTATA
Organism: Viscum album; assembly: GCA_963277665.1. Classification (NCBI taxonomy): domain Eukaryota; kingdom Viridiplantae; phylum Streptophyta; class Magnoliopsida; order Santalales; family Viscaceae; genus Viscum; species Viscum album. Next base: position 524,329,116 of record OY728141.1, read on the forward strand.
CATGTTCACAAAATTATAAAACAATGTGCATGCCATAAATTTGATGTCTTATTCCTATGTTATTCATTCATGACTAATTCACTTAATTCTTTTATAATATATTTCTTATAAACTTCTAATCATTATTATAATCTCTAATATGTAGTTTACGATATTCAAATGTAATGTTCATGTTCCATACCCTACTTGTTCATGTTATGCATAAAAATTTCCTTTATTTACCATAATTGAGCATCTCTGATCACCCCTTTTTTATTTTTGTTTCTCCAGGTTATGAAGAATGATTTTTGGGTACATGTACTAAAGGTGTAAATATTTATGGGGGATTTTGAAGATCATTCACTTGCATAGATGATTTTTTTTCATGTTTCCAATTAAATTAAACAGTTACTGTAATCGAGCCATTATTTTATCAATATACTAAATATTAATCTAAATTGATGTAATATCATTGTATGGTAATACTAGGTCACTATAGGTGATGTGTTGTATCTCGTGATATGATTTGTATTTTGTGTGAACATGATACTCCCTCTTTTCACAATGATGGTGTTAAGATTATTCACATATTTTATATGTGAACCTGATGCTATATTTTTTCAAAACTATGTTTGGTATTTTACCCCTAAGACATGATTATTCGTTTTAATGCATTTACATACTCCATTCCATTATCTAATTATTCCTCTAATGATTAATATGTTGTTATTATTCTTATATAATGATGATAATGAGTGTGCTCATCCATGTTGTATTTGTTCATGTCCTTATATATCTTCTTAATGTGATTTTACCTTAACCCTTTATTTGATGTATATCATTAGGTAAATATATTTACTATGGGGAACAATAGATTTAATATTATAATGTTGAAAATTTTAAATAAATTATTATCTTTTATTAATCATATTTTATATAATATCCTAGTTTATCAATCATACTAACACTTTTGTTCCTAGATTTGTATATCTATTGTATTTATTATCCATAAAATGATGTAATTATTATGAAATAAAAATATGGGTCTCTGCAATAATAATCCGAGAATTGTTTAGTTAATTTGGGAATTATTATTAGAGATCATTACTGAATACACTTATTTTGAGATTATGTATATTTAAGAATCATTGAATATTTGTCTTAGAAAAAAATTATAAGAATATTGATCCCATAATATAGGAAATAAGAGTTAATTTCACAAATGAATAAAATATTTATTCATTACTTGATTATCTATGTTTTTTTAAACCATTTATATTTTAGAAAATTGTGGAAACTCGAAGAAACCATGACAAAAACCCCTGAGAAAGACAATAAAACCATTGGATGAATGAAATTCCTAATGCCTTGGGTGGTGGAGTTCAACAAATCATGGGAATTATTACCCACTCTTTATAGGATATGAATAATAACATGAACTATGTGTAACATCCAACCTCACCCAAAAAAAAGAATCGTTCAATTAATACCTTTATGCATAAAAACCCATAGATATTAAGTGGATCTTCCTATCCACGTGTTGGATAATTGTGTGTTGAATCAATAGAGAAGATCCTTAATATGATACACTATTCTAAAAAGGGGAAGGTGACTCTAACCATATATCATTTAGATATATAAGTTGATCAATGTTAGAAATCGATAAAGAACACTAATAAGATGAATTAAATAAAAAATATACAGTGGGAATACTTTAAGAAAATATTTCTAAACAATCATTTCCCTTGAAATCTATGGACAAAAATTTAGTGAGAATTTATAGGTTTGAATAAAAAGGTAGTTAAATCATTCATGAAATATGAATAAATCATCACAACATTTTAAAAGTACTCTTCATGAAGTGTTATAAATAGTGATAGAAAAATAGATAGATTATTTAGTTTTTTTTAAACAATTCCTTTAAAATGATCTACTTATATAAGTCTTTGGGTGTTATGTAGTAGTGTTTAGATATGATATCAAGGATGATATGGAGTTTGGTGAATGGTCCAATAGTTATGGAGATTATAATTGAAAAATGGTTATCCAGGTTGGTGGATCAAATTTCAATGTACAAAAGAGGGTCCATTTACCCACATGTCATCAATGTGGGAAGAACCATCATGGGAATTTCTTCAAAGGGGTGGGGAAATGCTTCATGTTAAAGAGAGAAGGCCATAAAGCTCATTAATGTTGAAAATACATGAATAATATGTTCAATATGATGAAGAAAAGGAGGGAACCTTCAAATTCATATTCCATGGTTCATTGCAACATCTGTGTGGAGAAAGGGATATATACCATCTAGTGAACTAAACCTTGATACCATGTAGCTAACTAGTGTTAGTAGCCAACTATGCTAAAGTATCATGGGAATAAATACTCCATTACTATTACTAAAGTGGAGAAAGACAACACATTCTTACATAGTACACATACTACTGACCCATGAATGGTAAAATTCATATTTTATTCAAGTACTATTAATCCCTTTATATCATTGATGATTTCCTAAACAACTAAATTGACTCTATGATACCTTGATTAGAGATATCTGTAAGAACACCTAGTGGTCTGATCATTGAAACTTATGTATTGAAATATTATCCCATTGTCATATGTAGTAAAATTCATTTATATAATCACATAATACTTTCCATGCAAGAATTTGATGTTATATTGGATTTGGATTAGATCTCTTTATATAGAGCACAAATGAAACGTAATGAAATATAAATATATTCTTATATTATGAAAAATTTGATGATCCTATACAAATGAAAGGATAACCATGTATCTCTAATGTAAAATACCTCAATGGTGTGGGTTTGGATTACTTATGAATAAAAATACCTAGCCCAAATGGTTTTATTAAATAAAATAATCAAACATTTGGAGATACCCATTGTGGTGGAATACACTAATGTATTTCACAATGAGTTTACCATACTTCCCCCAAATCGTGAGGTTGAGATCTCAAAATAAATCATACTCAGAGCTACTCCTATATCAAATTTTTCCAATAGGATGGTCGTGGTCGAACCGGATGAGATAAAGAAGTAGCAGAAAGTGAATTTGGGAAAAGGGTACATATTCCATAGTGCATCACCTTGACGTGTTCCAGTCCTCTTCCAAATGCAAATGGATGGATACATTTGGTTGTGTATATATTATCTAGAACTAAACAACATCAACATAATGAAAGGAAACCTCTTCCAAAAAATTATGACTTGTTCAATCAACTATGAGGATCTCGAAACATCTAAAATGTTGATCTATGTTCTATATATCATCAAATGATGGTTAATATGAAAGATATTTATATGAAAACCTACAATATAAGGTTTTGGAAACTTGGAATTCATATTTATTCCCTTCATACATACTACATCCACTATAATCATCATGGATTTTATGAATAGTGTCATTTTATACCACCTCAATAAAAAAATTCGTTTTTATTGATGATGATCTAAATTACTTGAAGATAAATGATCACCAATAATATAATCTATGGAATTTTATGGAGACATTAAGAAAAGAGAAGTTATAGGCCATGTTCATCATCTGTATCTTTTGGATGTAGTATGTCATATTCATTGGTCATATGATCACAAGTGAAGGAATTTATATTGACCCATCAAAAACAAAGAAATTTACAAAATCTCCTAGGCCCACTAGTGACCTAGAAATTCATATTTTTCCAGTCATATAAATGTATTATTGCGGTTTTTTGATGAATTTATCAAGATTTTATAACAAACTAACATTGTTAATAGGGAAAGGGTTGAAGTATGTATTGGTGAAATATTTGGAAAAAATATTTAAGGATATCATTTAGAGACTAATGACTACATATATATTCACACTACCATAAACCGCATAAGGTTTTTTGATATAAAGTATTTCTTGAAAAATTGTTTGGGTTATGTACTTTTACATAGTGATAAATTGATAGCATATACCTAAAGAAAATTAAATATCTAAGATAAATTCTTCAAGATGCATGATCTAGATATAGAATATGTGATCTTATCCATGAAGATTTGGTGACACTATCCATATAGGGATAACATTGACATATATAATAATAATAAGAACCAAAATTAAATATTCAAAAAAAATATCTCAACATGTGTTAATAGCGATGTTTATAGCTAAACAAGGGCTATGATTTCTGTATTCATTTCTATATGGGAAAGGAAACCATGTAAGTTTATTCTCTTTGAAAAAAACAATATACTAATCTATCAATGATGTTGATTGAGAAGGACCATATCATCATGGAAATGGAATGGGTGGATCTTGGATTCATAAATAGTGGTAATAAATCGAACCTTCCCAAATTATTTCAAAACATTCTATCCAACATAAGGTCAAGGATTCACAAAGAGATGATATAGTGAGAAAAAATAAGTTTAATGAGGTAGTGGATGAGAATCTATTATAGTAATATATTAGTGATGGTGGTGTGATTCGGTTTGGAAGAAGGCTATATGTTACTTCATCACATTAGATAATGACGGGTCTACTAAATAATTCATATAGGTCATCATTTTCTATCCATTATAGACATACCATGGTGTATCATGGTCTTTGAAAGAATGTATAGTGTAACAACATGATGATTCATATTGAAAATTATATATCACGATGTTTTTTTATGTCATCCATTTAAATTAGAGTGATCAATTTACAAAGGGATGATTAATCAACTTCCTATTCTCACATGGAAATGGGATAACATAATGGTGGACTTTGTCACCAGTTTTATAAATACATAAAATGAGAATAATAAAATATGGGTATTAATGTATGGACATAAAAATACATCCAACTTCATTTCTTTTTATAAATATCTCTTTGTTGAACAACTTGATAATATATATATATGATGTAAGTGGAAAGGTTTCAAAAAGTTCCACTTTTGATAATATAGAATCACGATCAATGGATCACATCAATATTATGTAAAAGTATTCCCAATTATTTGAGTATTTAATTGAGCTTCATCATGAAATATCACCCACAAACAAGTCGACAATCTGAATAGACTATTAAAAAAATTGAAGACATGATAATAGAATACTGAATGGAATTTAATGGCTTATGGGGTCATCATCTAACACTACAAACATATCGTACAAATATAGCTTCCAATCAGGTATTCAGATTCCTCCATATGAAGATTTTTATCGGATGATATTTCGAACTCTATCATGTTAGGGTGTTGTTGGAGAATGAAAGCTACTTGGTCTTGATATTGTTCAAGAAATGACCTAGAATTTTCAATCCATCCAACAAATCATGAAATCCTCTTACATTGATCAAAATCTCCTTTTTCACAATCGTCAATGGGATTAGGAGTTTTAATTTAGAGGAAAATTATTCCTTCACATATGAAAATGGAAGAGATTCATGCTGGTTTGAAATAATGGGAATCATATCCCATGGTACATTGGCCCCATTAGGATCCTGGATCACATAGGTGAAGTGGAAAATCGACATGAACATCCACTAAATATATCTCAAATATATGAATTGTTCCATGTATATATCCTATGGATGTACATACCTGGTCCCTAACATGTACATGACATGGAGGTTGCACACCTGTAGAATGACCTCTCTTATGATGTGCAACCGATGATGATGTTGGACCATATTGGAAAGGTCCAAAGAAATATGATCACTCACCATGTCAAAGTTTAGTGGAGGAACCATAAGTATGAATAAGTGACATGGGGATGGAAGGATGTGGTGAAGGTGAAATTCCTTCACCTTTTTTCAACATAGAATGTAGAACAAAAATTCGAGGGTGATATTTCCAAAGGGGGAAGAATTTAATGACCCAAATTTTAATCAAATGAATTTTTCTTCTTATAGTTATGTTATAATTTATAAAACACATAAATAAAATATAGAACATAATAAATACTTTATTATAATAAATGAAGAATGAAATAAGTTTCATATAGAGAAATCAAGGAACCTATATCAATGGAATAGTAACATTAATATTAGAATAGTAATATGACCAACGAAAACTATTATCTGGACCATAGAATTGTAACATCACCTATGAATGTATAAATAAAATTAGGGAATGTTGTAAATGGAAATATTATATAATTATATCACGGTAAAGGTAAATACTTTTTTTTAAAATTACAAATAAATTGTTTCTATTTTCATAAATATTAAATTTCCCTTTATAATTCTTTAATTAATATAATCAATTAATGTAAAATTAAATTTCATAAAATATATCCATAAATTGATATTATCTTGTATCATAATTATGAGATAATTTCATTAGACATAAATTAAATTTTAAAAGGTTTAAAAAATCGATTATAATATTAATATCATTATATTTTTTATAAGGGATGATATTTTTTAATACAAAATTGTATCCTATTTAAAAAATTAATTTCAAAATATTTTATTCATTTAAAAAACGCATTGATAAATGGTTAGTGTTAATATTTGTGATTTTTCTGGAATTTTTTAAATTTTGATAAATAGGTCAATACAATAATTTACTATATATAAATGTATATTCCAAATACAAGAATTTTTTATTCATGAATGAGGTAAGAAGCCATTATTTCTTACTGACATGCACTAGTTACTACTCTTAGTGATAATAATCAACAATATTGATATTCTTGATTCAAAATAATCAACTAATGATTACATTAATAAAAAACCTTGCATGCCCTTATAAATACCACCCCACACCCCCAATTCTAATCACACCTTATTTTACTCATAGCATGACTAATTTTTACCCAATTCTACTACAAAATATATTCCTAATTCCATGTGTTTCTTGTCTCATTATAATAAAAACCCCAAGTTCCTTAAGGAGGTTCTCAAGAAGACGATATTCATTAGGTAAAACCCCATTCTTATATTTTAATATCTTTTCTATTCATATCCTCTCCCTGAATCCCTTTTACAATGTGGAATGAAATCATTATTATCATATATATATATATATATATGATTTTACTCTATTAATGGAAAATCAATCGTCATTTCTCTTTAATTATCATTTTATTCTAAAAATGAAAACACAGTCCATGTTGTGCCGATTCACCGCCTTCATGGATGAATTGTTTTCTTTTTTCCATTACTATATTCAAGGTTGTATATAAAAATTATTTTTGTTGTTAAATCACATGTCAATGTAAAAATTATAACTTGTATCGTGTACTATATCTAATATATAAACAAGATGCTAAATAATATGATACTAGTCATTTATGCTCTTAAAAACAGACATAATAATTAAATCATTTTCATTAACATTTTATCTAATAAATTATCATCAAATCAGAAAATAGGGTATATGAGACCATTTAAAAATATGGATGTATGTTAATACCATTTAATCAAACTTTTTTATTTTTTATTCTATTTTTAATGAACCCCCAAAATTATGCTCAGGGTAACCGACTATAAACCATGAGACAAACACTTATGGTTTGATGAAATTGAACTCCATAACACATCAAAATGGTAATAATTGAAATTAATAGAATTCTCATAAAAAATAACTTATTTATAGGTTCTTGAAAAAGTAATTAATGGATCTAAATCGATTATTCGTGTAATTAATTACATGTGTAGAATGAATCTAGATATAAGGTAAGAGGATTCTCAAACCCAACTCCCTTTCTTTGGGTTATTCTTATATTACCTCAAATTTCCATTTTATTATTCTTTTAATGCACATTATGTATAATTAAATTTACATGACTTCTATTTTTGGGGATAAAAATGTTTCTTAAACTATTTTTATGACCAATAAAAATATTTTCCAAAATAACTATTTTTTAAAGAACATCTTAACACCTCTTGAGTTATGTCTTCCCCGCTAAAAAAATATTAATCTTTTAAAAAATAAGTTCTTTATATTTCCATTATGGTAACCACAATTTTTATTTATGAATTTAATCATAATGAAATTATTATGAAACTCATTCTTTTACAAGGGTTATTTCATTATTATTATTGGTATACATTCTATTTGGAATTCATGATTGTGTAAATGTTATGATCCGATGGGTGGGCCCAGAAATATATAGTACTAAATTAATTAGGTAATGTGATGTATCTCATTTAATTATGTGTATTATTTGTGAGAATTCTGATAGCTTTTTTCATAATGATGATGTTTTGATTATGAAAATATTTTATGTGTGAACATGATTATGTATTTATTAACAAATATATGTGGTATTAGAGAACTAATACATGATGTTTCATTTTTATACACTGAACATTCCATTCCATTATCCAATAGTTCAACTAATGATTATGATGTTTTTATAGTGATTATGTAATGATTATTATTATTATTATCACCATTTTTAGGTTGATTCGTGTCCTTATTTATCACCACACTACATTTTTAGCTAACCCTTTTATTAGATGCATATCCTCATATGACTACATTTAATACAAAGAACATGTAATTTACAAGGTTAAAGAAGATTATTTTAAATATATTTTTATGTTTTATATTCAATATTTGAATTATGGTCCTAATTTAGACATGATTCTAAGGATTTTTATCATTTATTTTTAACTATATTATATTTTTTATCATAAAAATGATGTAATAGTTATGTAAGAAAAAGATGGGTAACTATAAACCTACTATGTATGAGCTCAACGTACTCTGACTGGAATTCATTCTAATTAATGAAGTTATATATAGACCTTTTATCCCAAATATGCCACAAATTCCACTAAAATATAATTTTTTTCATGAATTATAGATATCCAATTCATAAAAAAAAGAAATAGGTATCATATAATTATAACACTTATAATATCCTAATAATCTCTATCCATTGTGGGATAATTGACACTTTTGGTAGATGAATGTGATTGTATAATTCCCCTTGCTTGGAATCAATATACTCTATGGTGGGCCTAGAGGATCTAGAGGAATTTAAAGCTATTATAAAATGAAAATTTTTGGGATCATATCATTGAAACATAGTTTAGTCTCTTTGACACGTCATCAAGGATCACCTAATGGAGAATCTACTGGAATACCATTTAGAGGTCGATGTACTAGTCCTTGCCTCAAATATATTGGTATATCAATTATTTCTACACCAACTACTAGATTACAGGTTAGTAAGACCTTTACAGCATTTCAAGAAACATCACAGTAAAATAATTTTTTCTCCTGGATTTTTAGGTACCCTTTACAATCCATGAGCCTCTCAACCTATAGTATTAGAATATACATAAAATATTATTAGGAATATATGTATATAATTCTAACATTATGATACTACTAATGACATATCTGGTTCTTGGTGACTACACCTAAATACATGTTAAAATAGATGGAATGATAAAAAACACCACACTAATATGTAAAAATCTAGAACCCTGGTATATTTGGAGATACAATGTGAAACACATCCTTATGGAATATCTCTTTGAGTCCCTCTATAAATCATATGTTCGGAAATGTTAATATCAAAGACCCTATCAAGAGTGTACCACATTATAATGGGTAATATGAATGCATACTTGTCTATGGTGACACTACATTTCTAAAACAAGATGACCTAACATATTTTCATATAAATTTTATATTGATGAAAATAATTTTCCAAGATGAGGTTCTTGAATTTGGTATAACGAAAAGCCACCTTTTTTTATTTTTTGTCACCAATAACCATAATGGGTTATCATGATAAGGACAAGACTACCCAAAATCTACATCATTTTTTAGGTAGCACACAAGAAATTATGGAATAATCAGACTATCGAGTCATGATAGTCCTATGCAACTAATGGGTTAGACCCCCCTTGAACCTAAGTGGTTAAAATCAATGAAACTAATGTAGTGTGTTAATTATATATGTTTCACCATTCAATACCACAAGTATTAACTACTACATAATATTATATTTGTCATCCACCTATACTAATGGAGGTGGTCCTACTCGATACACTACAGGAGGATATACCTATCATTTTCAACTAGAAAGAAACAACTCATGCACAAGACCACAAACTGATTCTTTGTCACTATGATTCTTTCCCTCACATACCTACCTTAGAATACCTTAATGATATATATATATAGTGACATATATAAAATATTTAATAGTTTACATAGTAAATGAAGAATATATAAGGATGTAACTCGTGATAGGAATGGATACCACAATCACAATTCTTTATGTTGTGTGTAATTTTATTTCGATGAAGCTGGTGTTTTAGTATATCGATTCTAAAAATGTTTCATCAAAGTCATAGTTAATGGATACATTGGAGACCACACCAAAACTAGGTTTGTGAACCAAAATATGGACTCGAGATATTTTAATAATTTTTCCCTAAATCCTAATACAATCCTCACAACTATTATATCATTAAAATCCATCATATGATAAAAAAGGATATTATACCACACTCACATGAACTAGCCAAGTAAGGACTTATCTAGTATAAAACTAAGTTGAATGTTCCATCCCATGATGACCCCATATAGGATAGGGGTTGGTGACTAACATTGTGTAAACAAATCACACACATGCGAGGCCTTATCCCAACATACCTCTACACACACATCTCTATATATGTCATTATAATGAGGAATGATATCCTGTCACGACCCACCCTCGGGGTCCGTGCCGTGACTACCCCAAGCCCGCCTTCCATAGGCCAGGGGCTGGCGACTAGCACCAAGGCGTAAATCCCGGTAAAAAGGGAAGGCATTGCCTTTGTAAAGTAAACAAACACCACAGAGTAAGCAAGCGGAAAGTAAACACTAAGTAAAAACAGAATACAACTGAAAGTGAGGAAAAGTAAATGGGCCAGTATACAAACCCAAACTGAAAGTAAAGTACAACTCGAAAGGGAAAACAGCAACTGTAAGTAAAAGCCGCTACACCGAGCTGTCCACTGGAGATCCCACCTGAAGGGTGGGTACAGATAGCTCCACTGCTCCACGGGTCCCACCGTCCGCTCCGAGTACGTCCAGCCCAGTGGTCCACCTCCAGGTACCGTCCTGCTCTGCAAGCCTCAGCCAAGATCAACGTTGTCCGTCGTCTGCAACCAACACAACGTAGTGCGGGCATAGCCCGTGCAGGGGTGAGTATAAACTACTCAGTAGGGACCCCGAGACCCCCGAAGGTCTCCCAAAATCCACAAAGGATAAACCACAAAGGAAGATACAATCACGAAGTAACAACTGACACTGCTTAGGTATATGCCCATACATATACCTAAGTCATCAATTCCAATTCGCTCCAACCTCTGAGCCCAAGTACAACTCAGTCCACACAGGAAAGTAAACGTATTCCACACAGGAAAGCAAACAAAATCCACACAGGATAGCACAACACAATCCACACAGGATAGCAACAGGATTCAGCTCACACAGGTATACTTCTTCGAAAGACGATAAAGATGATCTCCGATCCATCTAAGTAGTCGGACCCACGAAGGATCGATAGGTAACTAACCCCCGCAAAGACCCACACAGGATCAGGCCCACACAGGACCTGTAGGCGCTGGTTCACATAGGACCGCTGAGCGCAAAGACCCACACAGGATCGGGCCCACACAGGACCTGTAGCACTGATCCACGTAGGATCGTTGAGTGTTGTAGTCGTCGTCGAATCCACACAGGATCTCTGTACTGTCGTCGTCGCAGTCACAGTAGCAGTAGCAGTAGTAGTAGCAGTCACAGTAACAGTCGCAGTCGCAGCCAGCACTAGGGTTCCCGTACACAGCAAGCTCGTTCGGGAGGGTCCGCTCCACGAGCCGAGAGGCTGATACATCAACTGAAAAAAAGTCCAGAGTTGATGTATCCAAAAGTTTCGTATCATCAACAGGAACTCAACGCAACAGACGGCGCGTCGATCAGACGCCCGGTCTGAGAGTTATTGGCTTTTTCGTCCCAGAGGCCCGGTTGATTTTTAAGGCAAAACCAACCCGACCGTACTCCACCTGCATCCAAACCTTGGGAGGAGTATGCCAAAAGAACCGTCTCACTAAGAGGAACTCAACAAAGCTGACGGCACGTCAATCGGACGTTCGTAGCTCAAGATATGAGTGTTTCCGCTCCGAGGGCCCGGTTGGTTTCGTGTACGAACCAACCCGTCCGAACTCAAAGTATTCTGAAACTTTGAGTGCGATATACCGAATCGACCATATCGATCCAAGGATCGCATCGCCGCTGACGGTTCGTCGATCGGAGGTCCGTAGCTCAATTTATGGCCAAAAGACCGAAGTCGTCTCGAAAACGGGGGGTCCGGGTCCGGGCCGAACCGGCCCGACCCCCCTGGGTCGGCCCGAACCGGGTCGACCCAACCCGGGTCCGACCCAGCCTGGACGGCGGCGGGCCGGCGCGGCGGCGCGGTCCGGCGCGGCGGCGCGACCCGGCCGGCGGCGGCGCGGCCTGGCGCCGCTCGGTGCCACGCGCAGGGGGAAAGGCCCACGCTTCTTCAGCTGGCGGCGCGGCTTAAGCCGCGCCTTTGTCAATCAACGGCCCCCCTTCGTGGGGGCCTGCCGTTTGGAAAAACGGGGGGGCCGCCTGCCCCCCTTAATGAAACCGGCCCACCTTTTAAAGGGGGGCATTCAAGCTGGCCGGGGGAAATAAATTCCCCCGGTTTTTCCCCTTCCGGCCGGCCCACCTGGCCGGCCGGTTTTTCTTTAACGGGACCGGAAAAGCCGGTCCCCTTTCCGGCTTCCCAAGCTGGCAGCCCGGCTAGCCGCCGGTCTTCCCGTTTCGCAGCGGCCCGGAACCGGCCGCGGTGTTCGTCGTCTGGCATGGTGCGACGGCACCGCGCCCCTCCGCCGCGGCCCCACTCCGGCCGCGGCGCCTTCGGTTCCCTTCGACGCGGCGTGATGGCGTCGCGTTCATGATAATCCTTCCACGGCGTGGCGCGACAGTGTCGCGCAATACAACCGTGCGAATTTCCACGTGGTGCGACGGCACCACGCCATCTCGTTCATCCACAAGAAAATCATAATAATCAAGGACAAGGGAGGGGGAATTCGGTCGTGTTTGTGCAGTCCGACCCCTTCCCTCTCGTTAGATGATATCACATAAATATTTATCCACAAGATTATCATGCTAGAACCAAGAACGAGAGTAAATAAATAATCAAAAACAACCCCTACCTCGGTTTCAAGATCGATGATCGTCAAAGACCCGCGGAAGACAACGTCGCGGAGGTTGGGCGTCGCGGTAAATGTTCGTCAAATCCGTTGACGAAGAGGTACGTCCGAAGAGGTACGTCGTTGGTGAATATTCGTAAGCCGGCGAAGGAAGTCTGAGGAGGAAGCAGCGTTCCCTTTCGTTGACACGGAAGACGTCATCGGTCTTCGGAAACAACCGGCTACGAAGAAGAGAGGAGCGGCGTTCTTCGTCGGAGCTCGAAGGTTCTTCGCGTTCTTCATCAAAGTTGAAGAAGAAGAAGGAGAACCCAAATTCTCTCAAGAAGGCTAGAGAAATATAACCAAATAAAATAAGCTAGAGTCTTATTTTATTCACACACTTAACAAATTGAATTTCAAAGGTTTGAAATTCAAATAAAATAACTCCAAATTAAATAACAAGCTGTCATGTCATTTAAAGAGGGGTTAAAAGGAGTTTTGAGAGAAGATGAAAAGTTAGGGTTCGTGTGGGCCCCACCACACTTAATCCTCTCAAGGGAGGTTAAGTGGGTGTGGATCCCACCCCTAACTTCCTTTGAGAGGAGTTAACCAACAAGTTAAAAAAATAAAAAGTGTTTACACATTTTTATTTAACTTCTTATAAGTCTCCCAAAACTAACTTTCATCCCGCATAAAACGCAACCTCGGAAAAGGTCTCCTTAAGAGAATATCGGCGCTGCGAGTTCATCGGTGTCCTCGGATTTCAATTCCGAGCACCGGGTCAAAAGTTAGAAATTCCCACTCGTTCGTTCACTGAACGTACCCGAGCCAAACTTCAGAAATTGATTCCGGGCACTCCGGGCCTCGGAATCAGGTGCCGTCAGAAACCGCATTCTTGTAAAATTCCAAAGAAAATTAAGAAAAAATTTCCCTTGAATTTTACAGGTCTTTACATTACTCCCACCTCAGGGCTTTACGTCCCCGTAAAAATACATCAAAAACTAGGGAAACAAATGAGGGTACTGAGCACGCATCTAAGCCTCCCGCTCCCATGTGCTCTCCTAGAGGTTCTCGTGCTGCCATCTGATGCGCACAAGAGGAATCGATTGCCCACGTAGGACCCGCTCCTGTCGATCCTCTATCTCCACTGGGACCTCCGTAAAAGTCTCCCCATCGTCAACATCAAGCTCCCCATGGTCAATTATGTGTGTCGGGTCGTGCACGTATCTCCTCAGCTGAGATACGTGGAAGACGTCGTGCACCCGGTGCAACTGAGGTGGTAGAGCCAGGTGATAAGCCACCTCGCCAACCCTGCTGAGGACCTGAAAGGGTCCGATGAAGCGCGGAGATAACTTGCCGCCTCGGCCAAATCTCCGAATACCACGTCGAGGTGAGACCCGCAAGAAGATGTGGTCGCCATCCTCGAACTCTAGTGGCCTCCGCCTCCTGTCAGCGTATGACTTCTGCCGGCTCTGTGCTGTGCTCATCCGCTCTTGGATGACCTGGACCTTCTCTGTCGTGCCCTGGACCATCTCCGGTCCCACAACTGCTGACTCTCCAGGGTCTGTCCAGCACAAAGGAGATCTACAAGGTCGCCTGTACAACGCCTCGTACGGTGCCATCCCGATGGTGGTGTGGTAGCTGTTGTTGTACGCAAACTCCACCAAGGGTAGGTGGTCCTCCCAGCTGCGACCAAAGTCGAGGACACATGCACAGAGCATGTCCTCGAGAGTCTGAATGGTCCTCTCCGTCTGACCATCCGTCTGAAGGTGAAAGGTTGTGCTCAGACGTAGCTGCGTCCCGAACGCCTCCTGTAACCCCTTCCAAAGTCGGGAAGTAAAGCGAGCATCTCGATCGGAGACGATAGATGATGGCACACCGTGGAGCCGCACAATCTACTGAACGTAGAGACGTCCCAAGCTCTCCACTGAGCCCTGCTCTCTGATGGGTAAGAAGTGTGCCGACTTGGTGAGTCGGTCAACAATCACCCAGATGGAGTCGTGACCTCTGGAAGTGCGTGGAAGTCCAGTCACGAAGTCCATAGATATGTCGTCCCACTTCCACTCTGGGACCTCCAAGGGTTGTACCAAGCCTGCTGGTACCTGATGCTCTGCCTTCACCTGCTGGCAGGTGAGGCATCAAGAAACGAACTCTGCTACTGCCTTCTTCATGCCCGGCCACCAGTGCTGTCGTCTGAGGTCCTGGTACATCTTCGCCACTCCAGGATGTACCGCTAAATGAGAAGTGTGAAACTCTCTCAGCACTTTCTCTCGCAAAGCGACTGGTACCATGATACGTCCTCTGAAAAGGATGTCGTGCTCTGCTCCAAGGGAGAAACCATCAGGTGCCTGTCCCGAGGATATCTGTGCACGCCGTGTCTCACAGTCAGCATCCTCACGCTGTGCCCCTCTGACCCGCTGCAGTAGTGGAGGGGTGACTGTGAGAGACTGAAGGAAGGCTGCTCCATCTCTATCCACAAAGGATATCTGCAAAGAGGCTAGCTGCTCTGTTGCCTCCTCAAGTAGCTGAATTCCCGTCCTCCTGCTGAGGGCATCGGCTACCACTTTCCCCTTCCCAGGAGTATAGACTATCTCAAAGTCATAGTCCTGGAGGAACTCGAGCCATCACCGCTGTCTCCGGTTCAGGTCCTTCTGCGAGAAGATATACCTGAGACTCTGATGATCAGAAAAGACTATAAAGCGTTCTCCCATCAGGTAATGTCGCCATGTCTTCAGAGCGAAGACCACTGCTGCTAACTCCAGGTCATGAGTATCATAGTTCTGCTCATGCGGCCTCACCTGACGTGATCCACAGGCGATCACTACCCGCTCCTGCATCAGAACACATTCGAGTCCAGTCCCTGATGCATCGCAGTAGACTACGTACCCTACTCCCTCCTCAGGCAACCTCAAGATAGGTGCGTTGGTCAATCTCTGTCTCAGCTCCTGGAACCTCTGCTGACATATATCTGACCACACGAAGGGTTTCCCCTTCTTCGTCAAAGCTGTGAGTGGTGCCGAAACTCTAGAGAAGTCTGGCACGAATCTCCGATAGTATCCAGCTAGTCCCAAGAAACTCCGAACCTCAGTCACGCTCCTGGGTGGCTCCCATGCTAACACAGCCTCGATTTTCGCAGGATCCACTGCAACTCCCACCTCAGAGATAACGTGTCCAAAGAAGTGGACCTCCCGTATCCAGAACTGGCACTTCGAGAGCTTACCATAAAGCTGGTTCTCTCAGAGTGTGTCTAGTAAAACTCGCAAGTGATAGGCGTGCTCCTCCTCATTCGTAGAGTAAATCAGAATGTCATCGATGAAGACCACGACAAACCGATCAAGGTATGGATGAAAGATCCTGTTCATGAGATCCATGAACACTGCTGGAGCATTGGTTACGCCAAAAGGCATAACCAAGAACTCATAGTGGCCATACCGACATCTGAAGGCCGTCTTCTGCACGTCCTCATCTCTGACTCTAAGCTGATGATAGCCTGACCTGAGGTCTATCTTCGAGAACCACCGTGCTCCCTTGAGCTGATCAAAGAGGTCATCAATCCTCGGTAGCGGATACTTGTTCCTCACAGTCACATGGTTCAGGCGACGATAGTCAACACAAAGTCACAAGCTCTCGTCCGCCTTCTTGGCGAATAATATCGGGGAAGCCCAGGGTGAAACATTGGGTCGGATGAACCCCTTGCCCTGCAAGTCCTCCAACTGTACCCGTAGCTCTCGAAGCTCGGCGGGGGCCATCCGATATGCTGGAGTGGATATCGGGGCTGTCTTGGGGTACAAGTCAATATAAAAGTCTACCTCTCTGCGAGGAGGTAGCCCTGGAACGTCGTCGGGAAAAACGTCCGCAAACTGATCCACCACTGCAGGAAAACCAGGACTCCGTACCTCAACTGCTCCAAGGATGAGGCTAGCCAACTGATGAGTAATGGGCTGTCCTCTCCTCCACGGAAGTCCATCCTGTGCTGCAAAGGCTCCCTTCTCGCCGGTGAAGGTGAACCTGCTCCCGTCGGTGCGTACACATCGCACCTTGCTCCTAAAACAGTCAATCTGCGCATGGACCGTAGATAGCCAATCCATGCCCAAGATGACGTCGTAAGGCCTCGACGCTGCTACAAGAAGATCCCAGTCCAAGCTCTCGCCTCCTAGAGTAAGCTCACACTTCCGACACCAGTGCGTAATCATCGAGTATGCTCCCGTAGGAGTCTCTAGCCGTAAGGATCGAGCCAACGGATCTGTCAGAATCTCCGAGCTCCGAACAAGGGCAGCGGCTATGAAAGAGTGACTCGCTCTTGTGTCTATAAGTACTGCAGTAAGGGTGGAATAGACACAGATAGTACCTCGAATCATCTCGGGTGTGCCGTGGTCGTAGGCCTCTGCTGCCTGGAGCTGTGCCTGTCTCTGCCCGCCTGCTCCCTATGGTCGGGGTGGACCTCCTAGTGGTGGTGGTGGTAAAGCCTCAAAGCGTCGCCCACCACCGGCTGCTCGTCCAGCTCCTCTGCCTCATCCGCCTCCTCCCTGCAGACCGCCACGGTCGACCCTCTGCCTCTGCCTCGGTGGTCCCTCAACTGTCTGTTGCTCCTCGGCACGGCGGGTCGGGCAGTCACGAGCCATGTGGCCCTGCCCACCGCACGAGTAGCACTGCCTGCCTCTCGAAAGACTGGCTCCTCGCTGTGTGCCCCGCACTGTTGAGCCAGTGTCCTGAGGTCGTCTGCCTGAAGGTCTGGTCTGACTGAACCCCTGAGTCATCTGTCGACTGCCTGCTGCAGATTACTCTGCCACGTGCCGCCCTGCGGTGGATCTTGGCGCTGGTGTAGACTCAGCAAGGAAGCTCTCGATCAAAAGGGCCTGCTCCAGTACTCCTGTCTGAGTCGGTATGCTGAGGGAGATCAGCGATGCCCTGATCTCATGTCTCAAACCCTGCTCGAAGGTCTGGGCCTGGAAGAATGGGTCTCGTACCATGTCGGTCGAGTAGCGCGATAGATCGGTAAATCTCGCCGAGTACTGAGCGACCGTCATGCTACCCTGCCGCAGCTGAAGAAGCTCCTGGATACGCACCGCAAGAAGGGTGGCTGGGACGAACTCCGAGCGGAAGAGGCTCTCAAAGTCCGTCCATAGAAGAGATGCCTCATCGTGCACCTGGAGCATCAAGCTCCACCATCGGCCCGCTGCTGCGTGCAGTAGGCTCGCAGCGAGGATCACCATGAGGTCTGCAGGTGTCCTCACTAGCCTAAAAACTTGTACCACTACCTCCATCCAGTCCTCTACTGCCTGGGGGTCCGTCTCCCCACGGAACATAGGCGGTCGCTGGCGCTGGAACTCATGCAGAGCTCCAAGGCGACGTGCATCGTCAGCGGCTGGTGCTGGAAGTATCGGTGGCTCGACGGGTAGAGCTACCGTCGGTGCCACTACTGACAAAGGGCCCTGCACCGAAGCCTCGTCGCTCGGTGGGATGTCGTCACACTCGACTCTCGGAACCCTAGCTGGCTGCCGTCGTGGGGCCATCCTGAAAAGGAAACATGTGCGCCACGGTCAGAACAGTATACCTGGTGAGTTGATATAAATTAATCACAAAGAAAACTTTGAAACACACACGCAATCAATGTTTTCGTGCATTATGTCGGAAATCAGAAGTCAGGGTCCTCGTGTACGGATACGTCGGCCACCGCACCAACACTGGACTCCCTGGACTGATAACCACACTCAATACGCTAATAATTATTTCTTCACATAGAAAAGATCAGAGTTCGCGGTAGAACCGAACTCCTCTGATACCAATTTGTCACAACCCGCCCTCGGGGTCCGTGCCGTGACTACCCCAAGCCCGCCTTCCATAGGCCAGGGGCTGGCGACTAGCACCAAGGCGTAAATCCCGGTAAAAAGGGAAGGCATTGCCTTTGTAAAGTAAACAAACACCACAGAGTAAGCAAGCGGAAAGTAAACACTAAGTAAAAACAGAGTACAACTGAAAGTGCGGAAAAGTAAATGGGCCAGTATACAAACCCAAACTGAAAGTAAAGTACAACTCGAAAGGGAAAACATCAACTGTAAGTAAAAGCCGCTACACCGAGCTGTCCACTGGAGATCCCACCTGGAGGGTGGCTACAGATAGCTCCACTGCTCTACAGGTCCCACCGTCCGCTCCGAGTACGTCCCGCCCAGTGGTCCACCTCCAGGTACCGTCCTGATCTGCAAGCCTCAGCCAAGATCAACGCTGTCCGTCGTCTGCAACCAACACAACGTAGTGCAGGCATAGCCCGTGCAGGGGTGAGTATAAACTACTCAGTAGGGACCCCGAGACCCCCGAAGGTCTCCCAAAATCCACAAAGGATAAACCAAAAAGGAAGATACAATCACGAAGTAACAACCGACACTGCTTAGGTATATGCCCATACATATACCTAAGTCATCAATTCCAATACGCTCCAACCTCTGAGCCCAAGTATAACTCAGTCCACACAGGAAAGTAAACGTATTCCACACAGGAAAGCAAACGAAATCCACACAGTATAGCACAACACAATCCACACAGGATAGCAACAGGATTCAGCTCACACATGTATACTTCTTCCAAAGACGATAAATATGATCTCTGGTCCATCTAAGTCGTCGGACCCACGAAGGATCGATAGGTAACTAACCCCCGCAAAGACCCACACAGGATCGGGCCCACACAGGACCTGTAGCACTGATCCACGTAGGATCGTTGAGTGCTGTAGTCATCGTCGAATCCACACAGGATCTCTGTACTGTCTTCGTCGCAGTCACAGTAGCAGTAGCAGTAGTAGTAGCAGTCACAGTAACAGTCGCAGTCGCAGCCAGCACTAGGGTTCCCGCACAGAGCAAGCTCGTTCGGGAGGGTCCGCTCCACGAGCCGAGAGGCTGATACATAAACTGTCACAAAGTTCAAAGTTGATGTATCCAAAAGTTCTGTATCATCAACAGGAACTCAACGCAACAGACGGCGCGTCGATCGGACGCCCGGTCTGAGAGTTATTGGCTTTTTCGTCCCAGGGGCCCGGTTGGTTTTTAAGGAAAAAACAACCCGACCATACTCCACCTACGTCCAAACCTCAGGGAGGAGTATTCCAAAAGAACCGTCTCACTAAGAGGAACTCAACAAAGCTGACGACACGTCAATCGGACGTCTGTAGCTCAAGATATGAGCGTTTCCGCTCCGAGGGCTCGGTTGGTTTCGTGTACGAACCAACCCGGCCGAACTCAAAGTATTTCGAAACTTTGAGTGCGATATAGTGAATCGACCGTCTCGATCCAAGGATCGCATCACCGCTGACGGTTCGTCAATCGGAGGTCTATAGCTCAAGTTATGGCCAAAAGGCCGAAGTCGTCTCGAAAACGGGGGGTCCGGGTCCGGGCCGACCCGGCCCGGCCGGCGGCGGTCCGGCGCGGCGGCGCGACCCGGCCGGCGGCGGCACGGCCTGGCGCCGCTCGGTGCCACGCGCGGGGGGCAAGGCCCCCGCTTCTTCAGCTGGCGGCGCGGCTTAAGCCGCGCCTTTGTCAATCAACGGCCCCCCTCCGTGGGGGCCTGCCGTTTGGAAAAACGGGGGGGCCGCCTGCCCCCCTTAATGAAACCAGCCCCCCTCTTAAAGGGGGGAATTCAAGCTGGCCGGGGGAAATAAATTCCCCCGGTTTTTCCCCTTCCGGCCGGCCCACCTGGCCGGCCGGTTTTTCTTCAACGGGACCGGCAAAGCCGGTCCCCTTTCCGGCTTCCGACGCCAGCGGCCCGGCTAGCCGCCGGTCTTCCCGTTTCGCAGCGGCCCGGAACCGGCCGCAGTGTTCGTCGTCCGGCATGGTGTGACGGGACCGCGCCCCTCCGCCGCGGCCCCACTCCGGCCGCGGCGCCTTCGGTTCCCTTCGACGCGGCGTGACGACGTCGCGTTCATGATAATCCTTCCACGGCGCGGTGCAATGGCGCCGCGCAATACAACCGTGAGAATTTCCGCGTGGTGCGACGGCACCACGCCATCTCGTTCATCCACAAGAAAATCATAATAATCAAGGACAAGGGAGGGGGAATTCGGCCGTGTTTGTGCGGTCCGACCCCTTCCCTCTCGTTAGACGATATCACATAAATATTTATCCACAAGATTATCATGCTAGAACCAAGAACGAGAGTAAATAAATAATCAACAACAACCCCTACCTCGGTTTCAAGATCGATGATCGTCAAAGACCCGCGGAAGACAACGTCGCAGAGGTCGGGCGTCGTGGTAAACGTTCGTCAAATCCGTTGACGAAGAGGTACGTCCAAAGAGGTACGTCGTTGGCGAATATCCGTAAGCCGACGAAGGAAGTCCGAGGAGGAAGCGGCATTCCCTTTCGTTGACACGGAAGACGTCGTCGATCTTCGGAAACAACCGGCTACGAAGAAGAGAGGAGCGGCGTTCTTCGTCGGAGCTCGAAGGTTCTTCGCGTTCTTCGTCAAAGTTGAAGAAGAAGAAAGAGAACCCAAATTCTCTCAAGAAGTCTAGAGAAATCTAACCAAATAAAATAAGCTAGAGTCTTATTTTATTCACACACTTAACAAATTGAATTTCAAAGGTTTGAAATTCAAATAAAATAACTCCAAATTAAATAACAAGTTTTCATGTCATTTAAAGAGGGGTTAAAGGGAGTTTTGAGAGAAGATGAAAAGTTAGGGTTCGTGTGGGCCCCACCACACTTAATCCTCTCAAGGGAGGTTAAGTGGGTGTGGGTCCCACCCCTAACCTCCTTTGAGAGGAGTTAACCAACAAGTTAAAAAAAATAAAAAGTGTTTCCACATTTTTATTTAACTTCTTATAATTCTCCCAAAACTAACTTTCGTCCCGCCTAAAACGCAACCTCGGAAAAGGTCTCCTTAAGCGAATATCGGCGCTGCGAGTTCATCAGTGTCCTCAGATTTCAATTCCGAGCACCGGGTCAAAAGTTGGAAATTCTCACTCGTTCGTTCACTGAACGTACCCGATCCAAACTTCGGAAATTGATTCCGGGCACTCCGCCCTCGGAATCAGGTGCCGTCAGAAACCGCGTTCTTGTAAAATTCTAAAGAAAATTAAGAAAAAATTTCCCTTGAATTTTACGGGACTTTACATATCCACTGTAAAATTAAATTAATTCACACATATTAACCCCAAAATAGAGTATGAGAACGCACAATTAATCAAACAATGAGAAAATTGAAGCCCAAAAATAATGAAAGAATTCCAAATTGATAACCAAAAAAAGAATGACCTCATATGGACCCTCTAATTTCATACACTGATCTCAGTATAACATCCATTGTGAAGCTATATTTTCCCTACACACTATGTCCTCTTATATTTCCACTCAAAAAATGACATATTTATATTAAAAAGCACATGTATAAAGTGATAATTTATGGTTTACTATATACATACCTAATTAGACACTCTGAAAACAAAAATATTTGAAGCATCAAAAGATACTCATCAAAAAAATATAAAAAATATAATGATTAAATAAAACCCCATGTATTGTTATAGATGGATTCAATTCACCTATTAATGTGTAAAACCTCACAAACACCCAAACAAATAAAATTCATCATGCGGTTCACACTAGAATGGAATAACGTACCTCACTGGATGACACCAAAAGCTAGAGGAGTCAACTAAAAGATATATTATCACACTATACTACACGAGGTAATAAGTGACCATATTTGTACTATTCAATTACTAAGTGAAGGATATGAGATAAATATTCACACTTGAGGATGTTTGGAATAGGGGATCTCATATTATATTCCACATGTCGATACTTGACCCTATACATAGCTAGACCATTTAATGAGGGTCGTGTAGCTTGGGAAAAAGTTTTATGGTACCTAACCATATCTAGGGTTAAATAATTATTCACACATTTATAATCCAAGCAATGATTTATCACTTTCCCAGTTCTATTCTCATATAGGTAGAAAAAATGGGACTAGGTAACCATAATAATATACATGGTACTGTGTTAGCTTACATGATGTGTAAGGAAAAAAGAGTTAATTATCATCCACCTAGTCTTCCTGAGTCATGTGACAACAGTGTTACATAGTATATTACCCAAATAATTAGTCATCGTATGTAAAATGGGATCCTAGTTCTATACTCAGATTACAGGAAGAGATTTATTTCATTGTGTCATGCAAATAATGTGCAAATCACAAGGTATGTGACATATAACTCTATAAAATATTAATAGAACGTCATCAATGAGATATAAGACGTGCATTATTTTTAAGTTAATGTCTTTTAGTTATAATTTGTTAGGAAGGTTTACCCCTCTAACATATATCAGTACCTTCTAATCACTTATATAAATCTTTAAAATCAACCATTGATAATATCAAAAAAGGATCATTTATTTTTTTTAAAATATTTCCACCTTTTGATTTACATAATAAATAACCTATGATGAATCTTAATATCTCTAAACAAATTACCAAACATCCTAACTCAAATGTTCTCTGTAATAAACTCGTGAAAAAAACATATTTTTTCCATAATAATATATCATTCATAATTTTTCCTTCATCAAATCATATTCTCTTTAACATTCCATGAACCAATGAAAATCAAATAATAAAAATCAATCAATATGGATGGTAGACCCTCAGACTAATGATTTTTTGTGATTAATGCACAATGAAATGAGGGGGAATCTATAAACCAATTTTTTTTATTAATCTATTAAATCCATTAATCCCATGGAAATCATTCATATATGGGAATCAAATAACCAATGGGAAATTTAACATTAAAAGACCCAATGAATTTTAAAATAAAAAATTCATCAAAACTTTAATTTAACTGGGTCATTCTTGAGTCAAACATGGATTTAATTCAAGAGTAAATTAACCACAAACATGATGATATAAAAAACTAGAAAATATTGAAAAAATTAACCCAAAAAAATTTGGATCAATCCTTTTAAAAATTAGTTATATCATGTATTTATTTGGAAATTTGACAGCATTTATTGTTAGGTTGGATAAATATCCATGATTTTCTAAAAGTCACAACTGTATGGAGATCCTCTTAAGCGTATCACATGGTGGTATAGATAACCATATAGGATACTAAAAAATGTGATTGGATATGTAATTTATAACATTAATAAATTTAATAAACAATTATTAATAAATTAATCCTTTATTTAATCGACCCATGATTGTGCACCATCGTGTATCCAGACATGAACAAATCATTTCTCACACAAAGTGGAAAATCCCTAATGTAGAATCAACTGTAGTCTCAATATTCCCATAGGAGACTCACTTCATGATGAAAACTATTTCTTTTGAAATATTGAATCTGTGAGATTTATTTTATTATATATTTTTTAGAACATAATAAAATAGTTCCTAGGATTTTTGAAAAACTATGCCACATCTATAAACATCTCTCCAAATATTATAAGAAATATTCATAGGATAAAATATAAAAAATGTAATCCATTACAATTAATTTTATCCCTAAATATTTATGGGAATCATGTTTAGCTAAATAATATTTATTTTGAACTCATAATGTTTATTCCATTAGATAGAATCCTTCATTGGAAATCCATAATTCTTTATATTAAATTGATGATAACCGCAAAAAAAAGTCTAGTCTTTGAGAAGTATCGAGATCTTAAAATTTCATTGAATAGATCAGTATTTCAATGTAGAATACATTTTTTCTTTGTCATAATGGATTTATTTCACTATAATCAAAGAACAACATGATAGTCTCATCATTCATTGTTATACATGTGATAAGTACACACATTGTTGAAACCATAGGGTTTATGAATCCATTATCACATAAATCATGTATTTTTTACCTAACATTAGAAATTGCATTAGATACTTTACATAGGGAGGAATAAGTATGGGTTTTCATCTAGGATTTGGTCAATAGAGATTTCAACTAGAAGGTCATGTAGATAACTTGTTAGTTCCCCATGAAATTTATCAACGTAATCCATCACAATAGATAAATCATCGATTCATAACATATCCTTTTCATTCATTGTTTCATTCATAAAAAATCATTCATTAATAAAATCCATTTGAGGTTATTTCAAATAATTAAATTGTAATTAATACTCTCTTTCATGAATAAGAGATTCTATTATAGATTGAATTATTGTAATCTCATTATCCCAATAATAAATTATATCATTATAAATTGAGATATAATAAATCTCCAATGATTATATCAAAGTTGATGATTGTAATTAAAAGATGGTCTTTTGTTAAGGATCATATTTTCATTTTAATATAGTTAGTTCAATATATATTCATTTCTATAATATCTTATTCTAGATTTTTTTACTAAAACCACTTATTTAGGGAATAAATTGATGACTCAATGTTCCTAGAAAATATACATGTTATAAAATAGGTTATAGATTAATAATATAATAAGGTATACACTAACATGGACATTAAGATCAATCAAATTTCAATAAAATAATTTTAGATGCAAAATTCATAGGTCAAGACTATATAAGGATAGGCTTTCTCCCTGGGAAATTTCTAGGGTAGATTGAATTGATTCATGGGGAACTGATTTGAATAATTTTTCATTTATTTACAAATGAAGAATTGTATAATTTGGATTCATTAATTTTGTTACACTACTGTGCATCATGGCCATAGGTCAACAGTTCAGAAAAAATCCCATTCCACTTAAGGTCCATGTAATTTCTTCTAATTGTTATGCATATAGGAAATTATACCACTACTATTTTTCCATTTAAATATTCTTTAAAATTTGGTCTCAACTATACACTTCATTTAATTATTCCATTTATAATTACTTGCCTTGGAGAACTCAATATTTTTATTGATGGAAATAGTATTTATCTTCTTATGTTAAGAGAATGTTTAAGAGATTAATTTAATTCAATGATTTAGATTCATTCCAGCAATTAATTGATAAATCAATACTTTTATATTACATACAATATGTGTAATAGAAAATTATATTCTTGAATTTTTTTCCTCAATCTAATAAATAACGTGATCATTATTTTTCCAGAATTGGTGGAATTTTGTTTCCATGTTATATTATTAATGATGAAGGATATACTTTTCAAAGAATACCACCTTTTTCTACATTCATTCCATATTCCCAACACATCAACCTTCTTATATATTTTAAACCAATAACACCATTGTTAACCAAAACCCATTAGATAATATACATCCATTATAACCATATACAATCCACAACATCCTAAATCAATGAATACCTTCCCTAGGGATATAATTTATTGATTTGTTGCTATTGTATTCATGGTTGTATTAGAGGATATAGTTTTATACATCACGTATTTTTCTAACATTGTTAGACAATATAATAGAATATAGGATGTTCCATAACGAAAAGGTTATTTATAATAACCTAAGTCAATAACCCTAGCATAGTAAAAACCTACTTTAATATAATACTAAAATCATTAAATTTCAAAGGAGGAAAATACCGACACTGATAATGGGTGTTGGAATGGTTTACATTTCTTCTATTAAATGTCATTTATAAAGAGAGGCATATGTTAATTTTTTTGAATAAAATGTTGGATTGAAAATCATAGTATATAATTCAATTGAATTTATTACTATTTTTTATCATGTAGTTTATAAATATTTGTGTTATATCCTAATGGACTTCCACAGAGTAAAATTATATAACTATTTTCCTGAAATATAGTTCCTAGGGTTTATGAAAAACAATATTTGATAAAAAAATACATCACCATAACTCAAACTCCACAATTGTGGTGGTTATTTTATTATAATTGTACAGAATACATAGATCACAATACAAATGAACAGTGTTTTTGGTTCAAAATAAACTAGATACATAGATAAACATTTTTATTTCTACTTGAAAATATATAAGTTAATCATTGTAATCTTAATGGTTTCCATTAGAAAGAGGAATAAATATAAAAGAGACATATTATTATTTCAGTAAGGGGTAACATTTAGTCAAAACATTCATTTGTAAGAATTTAATTATTTGTACTGACAGAATACAGACATATTTATTTATTATGTCGAAAGAAAACCACAATAAAATTTAATCAAGGGGTTCTAATCTAGTGAAGGCTCAAATCATCATTAACAATAAATTTGATTCCCTACGTGGGAAAGGACCCCAAGTGAACGAAGTAAGATATACATTGGTTCGAATGAGCTTTGGACGCCAAGAAATCAGCTACCATGTTGCCTTCCTGTCAAGTATGAGTGATCTCTGTGGGGACTCCCACAAGCGGTTTACACATCTTAATCATGTAAGCAATGTTCCTAGGGTACTTATTCATGCCAGATAATCAATTATTGATGATCATTCAGTCTTTCTCCACTACTTTATGGTTGATAAGCATTTGTTTGCATAACTCCAGCCCGGTGACCATGGCCAAGGCCTCCACCTACACAACATCACCCCTCCCATACCATGAAGAGAATGCAGCAAAGAATAACCCCTCCATATCCCTGATCAAACCTCCACCACGCCTCACCCCATTGAGAAGGATCTGTCCAAGTTCAGTTTGAAACAACAACTAGGACGGTGCCAATGGACCCAATGCACCTACCCTATCTGTTCTTCGGGTTAGTAACAACATGATTCAGAAGAGACGACTTTACTGAAGAAGCATCCTAGTAATCGGTGCACAAGCTGGCCAAGTCCCGCAGTGTATGAGAACCTATTGCATTGTTGTGGGGGAGCATCATTCCGAGCCATCCAAATGAATCATCAACACGCCTTGAGGATAATGACCCGACCATTCCTCTCGCGACCCCGATCACCCACCCCTAGAATCCAAAATCTGATGAAATCGTCTAGCATGCCTCCTTGATTATCCCAGCCGGTGAAGAACTAGTGTGTCTGCCACACCCATCATGCCCAATCGCTATCCACAAAGAGGTTCCCCACCATTTCAAGTTTAGGATCCCTACAACAGTAGCACTTGGAAGCCAAGATGACCCCCATGTGTTGGATTTTTTCATCCGTGGGTAGAGCATTATGTCTCACTCTCCACAATAGGAAATTAAATTTAGACGACACTACTTTTTACCAAAGCATCTCCCCCCACAGGTTGGCATTAATTGGAACCGTCCTCACATGAATAACATCATTGATTGAGAACTCTCTCGACGTGGAACCTAGATATATGAATTTTTCCGAATCATGTCTAAACACAGTATTGTCGAAACAAGTCTGTTAGTCCTCATCATGGATGTCATGGATAAAACTAGGATGATCACATGCCTCCCTAAAAGAAATGAAAGAAGTGGGGTAGGCCAAAAACCACAGATTTCCACCCCCCAATTATGCTCCCAAAAATTAAAATCACATTTTCCCTCTGTCCGTCGCGATAGAGGTATCAATGTCTCAATATACGGATGGATCATCTTTTATATCTTCGAAGGGTATGATATTTGTATGTTCACAACCAGACCATAAATATCATTCATGATCATTCCCAAAGGTTCTTTCCTTCAATAACCTCACACGCGAGTTTCGTGTGCAACACAAGCATAGTTAATGAAACACTCCTCAAATTGATCACCCCTTCCGAAATATGTCTTGCCAGGAACTCCCCCAAAGCCCAATGGTGTCTGCCTTCCATCTGCCCATACCATATAAATGCCACCAAATCCTCCCCATATTAGCCATGACAGTTTTGGGAACCTTCATGGTGGAAAGAATGTGCATGTGGATAGACAATAGGACACTGTTGATGAGTGTTATGCGACCACCAAAGGATAAGAACATGTTCTTCCAATTAAAGATGCGCCTTGTGATCATGCAAATGAATTTAACAATGCGATGTACACATAGATAATTAGGACTAACCGGTGCCCCGAGATACTCCATAGGAAACCTCCCTCTTCTCATATTCATACTGGCGTCAAGGATCGTTTCCCTCCTACCAGAGATATTTTTTGTAGTGAAATAAAGGGTTTTCATTCTATTGACCACATGTCTGCTCCACTTACAGTAATAACCAAGGATCTGATTCATCCCAAGCACTGATATTCTACTGCCATTGATGAACAAAATCGTGTCATCTGAAAACATCAAGTACAAGGTGCCCTCTGAAGCTTGATGGTTCCTGTACAGAAGTATTTTCCCAATGAAATGCCTCCGGTTGATGGACTAGCTAAGAGCATTTTAAGATAGGATGAAAATAGTGGGAGATAGGGGATCCCCTTGTTTGAGCCCTCTAAAATACTTGAAGAAACCAAATTGCCTTCTCGTCAAAGATGTTGACATACACACCGAGCTGAAGCACCAAAACATAATTTACCTTGTCTTGTGGGAAAACCCAATGAAGGGAAAAACCCATAGAATAAATCCCCATTCCATCATATCATATTTTTCTCATGTCTAATTTAATCACAAGATTACTCCCGAAGACTTTGTTATTGATGTCACTCACCATCTCCTATACTATTCCAATCACCCCTTGTATTGACCGCCCCTTAATAAAACCATGATGCTCTGGATCTATCACTGAGATCAAGTAGGGAGTCATCCTTCTATTAAGAATACTTTCGAGAACATTGTATGGAATGTTGCACATACATATAGGATGATACAGGTCAATGTATTGAGGATTGCACACCTTCGGGAGTAAAATTTTCTTAGTTTCACATGCAATACGTGGCATGTTACCCCATTGGAAGTAGTCTTTTACTCCTCACATGATATCTTCGTTAACAGTTTCCCAAGCTGCCTTGTAAAAAGAACCCAGAACGTCGTCTGGCGCTGGGGCACTATCTGGGTTCAAGGTCCAGATCACCTTGCACACATATTCTTCTTCCGAAGGCATTCTCAACCTCTCATCCACATCCACCAACACACATCATGGAATGTCTTCAAAAACATATGATGTCTCCTCGAATACCCTTCTTTCATGTTGGGATTGGGGCCTTCCAGGAGATCGTTAATGCTAGAATTGGTCATCTCCCCCACTTCCTCACAGTCATTGGAGTACGTTCTGTCTCCCCTTAATATTTTGGGCCTATGGAAGCGTCGTCATTATTTTAAGCATGCATGGAAAGAACCAGTATTCATATCCCCCTCCCGAATCCATCGGACTCTGGCACCCTCTCTCGCCACCCATTCATGCTGCATAAGGATATCAATTAGGTTGTCCTTCTTCCTCCTTAGCTCATTAAACATACTTTCATCCCATCCCTATTCCAGACACGTCTCGAAGCATTCGACCTCCCTAATAACATCAGTGAGCTCATGATCGCTTTCAGGAAGGGTAATCCTCCATCTATGTAAAAATTGATTTAGATGCCTTAACATCATGTGGATAGTCATCCATAGGTTCCTCGTATGGATGAGAGACCATGCTTCCCTTAAAATATCATTGAAATCGGGTTCCTCCACCCACACTTGCGAAAACTACAAATACTCTTCTCTTGCTGATCATGAACCAATGGTAATGCATAGAAGAGAGTGATCGGAAAGTCACCAGACTTGGTGAATAACGTTGGTGTCTAAAAAGATAGAAATAGATGCCTCATTCATCAAACATCGGTCCAAGAGACACCAGGTGCGTCTTCCGCCTCGTTGATTATTTCACCATGTTAAATGCCGCCCCTCATTGATCGCATCCATAAGAACATTCCTCACCATGAATGACACAAACTCCTAGCTGGAGTTTCTAGGAAAAGAACCCCCCGCCCCCACTTGTTTCTCCTCCGGATGTGTGATGATGTTAAAGATTCCCCCAACGATCCACGAGATGTCATCTGAGATGATTCTATCCAGGTCATGCCACATCTCCTTCCAATCCTACGCAATACACATTGCGTAGATGAAGGAGATCATGAATTCATGAGGACCTGTAAAGACACGAGTAGTCAGATACTGGTCTGACGCACTAAAGAAGTCAACCTTGATGTAGTCCTTAAAAAATATCTAGATATGAGAATTAGGTGGGCTTCCCTGCATGAGACCTCTTACTATGAGCCTCTAGGCATACTCCTTGATTTTGCAGGAAGTATGTTTGGGTTCATGGATATCCACAATCACAACCAAATTATTGAAGAACTAATTGACAATGATGTCAAATTTAGCCTGAGCCCCTAAACCCTGGGCATTCCAGATGAGGACATTAAACATTGATAAGTGTGCGTCTAGCTTTGCCCCCAAACTCTTGGCACATGATGCAAGACGAAAGCGAGGAGGTGTCCTGTATCTTTTTTTGCTTCATCTGAATCCTTGTGCACACCGTCGGGCTCTATTATGACTAATCGAGGGCTTACTGATGGAGAAGAGAAGAGTGCTTGGTAGATTTCCCCTTCACTACCTTTGTCGATGATTGAGCCAAAGACCCAATATCCATATCCACCCGATCAATGAGCTCCATTGAAGTAGCATCATGAGAGATACTATCCTCTTTATCCCGAGCCTTTACTACAACTGTAGGGATAAGAGACTCCAGGACATTGTCGGCACGAATCAGAAATCCGTCACAAAGGCCTGAGAATTTCATCAGAGATGGAAGAACAAGAGGAAGGGTCCACAGGGAATAGACTGGTGAACTTACAATCCTCCTAATGAGATCACCGTTCGAAAGCCATTGAGGGGAGATGCAAAGACCAGATAGACACTTCGTGAGCACGAGGTGAGACCCACAACTGCTGAACTGAACAATTGCCATGCTGGACGCTTTCACTTGGGTTCTGGAAGGGGATGAAGTCCCCCCTGGTGTCGTGGGCTCCGAACCCACATAAGACAAGGGTCCATACCCAGGCACCACATGGCCAGATCCCGAGGAAGACCCCACGAGCATATGAGAGACACCTTCTGGAGGGCCGCTCGACGCTTGGCGAAGAGAAATACTGAGACCTTTTCTGCACACAAGCAATGAGTGAGCCTAGAGAAGGAAAACAGAACAATACATGGGAAACATTGGGTATCTAATTTTTGGATTCCAGAAATAATCCTGCACCCTCCGGGACAACGTATCTAGGATGAGAAGCAATAAATCCAGCTCGACGCAGATCTTGGCCAATGATGTTACCACTCCCCTTGTAGTGCGGTAATCCACATAGAGAAAATTACACAGAGAATCATTGATAGCCTTGAGGAACTCTCCGTTCTGGAAGGGCAGCGGAAGACCCGACAGACAGATCCAAACTGCAGCATGTGGACTTTCCTCCCCCCTGTGCACCTCCAAGGACAACCGAAATAGATTGAAATGACAACGGCCCCTGTAGTGAGGTGCCTTACACAAGGCCAGAACAAATTTTGCTTCTGATGCATGAATAAGAAGGAATGAGTTCTTGTGGAGCGTGGAGGTACATGTCGGCGCTTGGAGCCCCCCGGAATCCACAAACCACTTGAAGGACGGTAGGGGCAGGAGCGGAGAGCCAAAACAAGCCACGAGGGTCCACATAAGGCCCACTCGGGCCTCTACAAAGCCCAAAGCTTTAACATCCATCGAAACCCCCGACCCCTCCAGTGACACCACAAGAGAAAACAGTTGAATCATCAGAATGCAAACCTAAAGAGGAGCTGCCCGATGCTCCGTAGAGAGCCTCCTTGAAGGACATGGCCTGTCTGCGAGACCTGGATGACGGTTCTGGGAGACCCCCTGGAGCAGATGGCCTGTAATCCCGAGAAACACGCCCGAGATTGGAGGTCGCGAGAGCCGAAAGCGCCACCGACGAACGAGGCGCTGAGGTAGAAATGGTCGATTATTTTTGAAATTCCTTGGTCACATGGGGCGCGTACTCCATCATATATCATTTTTATAATATGAAGTATTAATAAGAGATCGATACCAATTATTTATACAAGATGAGTAAATATATTCCATAAAAATGGAAATTTTTGTATAAAAAATAAATGGATTATATTAAAAATTGATCTCATAGAAATTGATGTATAATGGAATACACTATAATCATAATATCAATGAATCATGACACGAAATCATATAAAATAGGGTAATTATTATACAAAAAAACCATCAGGTTTATCTCAAAAATCTATAAAATACATAGAGGCTATTGTTTCCTAAAAAACGATTACTTTTGATATTGATACCCATTTGATGAGAATAAAATGGTTTGATAAGAAATGGGATGTTAGTCATTTTTATCTTGTGACAGAGGTGCTATATTTAGTTTATTTCATACCGGGTTCACCGGGTATTTCATGAAAAAAATATATGTTGGTGGTCACCAATGTGGTGATAAAAATGGACTAAAAAGACTTCGTAAGTCTATCCTCTTTATCTTGTGAATTATATTCCACAGTTACATGATTTCTTGTTAGGTTCTCCATTTTCGTTTCATCGGAAAAAATATAAATGGGAATTTGGTTACAGTTGATGATTTATTATGGGGGGTCAATGTTTCTCAAAATAAATCATGTTAATTTCATGATTAATGTTTACCTTTAATATAAACTCCCAAGGGTATATACATTAATAACTAGGTATAGTGCTACTTTTCATAGGAAGGTGGTCCATTGTGGTTACAGACCCAATGACACATTAGAACTCGCATTGGTCGAGATGATGGACGGTTGAGCGCATCACAAACTATCAGAGATAAAATTTTCATACTCTGGGACCCTCTTATATATTAATGATATGATGAAGGATCTATTACTAATTCAGATATGTAACTGGTTACCTTAACAAAATTTTCATGGGTTAAACCCCTTCCTATACAAAGGGGAATCATCTAGTGTTCCCATCTGTTTACGTATGTGGTTCTTCATCCATATCATATTAGTAGTTAGTTTCATATATGTTGAAACCATTGAAATGGTCACTCCAGATTTTATTTTCATCCAATGAGGTGATTAATATATCGAGGATGGTATTGAGACGTTTTACAGTGTCCTATACACCCTATTTATAATAGGAATAAAAACATATGTTGTGCGATAAACACTGATAGTTTTACATAATTTGTAAAATTCATTTATAATGGGACATAAGAACTAGGTTCATTAGCTCGAGCCTTTTGGTGGTTTTTTATGTATCTTGGTTATAATAAGAATCAGAGTCATCATATTTTGGTCATGCCCTTGGTACTTTTCCTGAGGTAAATTCCATTATATGGGAGTATTTAGGTCATTCCATTGATCGGGGATTACACACATACGTTTCCCTTGCCGGTGGAAATTCATGAAGCGAATTATATGAACATTTAAACTCACTAAGTACACAAAATCCTTGATTGGTCTAAGAAATAAGGTATACCATGTAATCAGTCTCACAACATATGGGTGGGGGGCTAATATAGTAGGACATTCCATGTGATGTTTAATATAGAGTTCGATATTAGTAAATAATCCCACACATCTTGTTTATTGAATGAATCAGAGTCTATGTAGCTCAATTAAATTATTAGTTCACTGGTGGGTAGGTAGAATGATAAACCTATGGGAGAGATTGGGTCTCAAAAAGTCAGATACATAGGGTAAACATTCACTTGTGGGTATTATTATTTGAGCATGAGCCTTATAATAGAGTGATAGATTTCATGGTTATATCATGATTCAGATTCACCATATATCTGTGGGTTCAGGGCTTACTAAATGACGTTTCTCTTATATGGGGGCACTCATATCATTCCATTTATTGGTACTTACACACAGAGGTTTCCCTAGTTTGTGGGAGAAGTAATATAATTCTACTGATCAGGGCTTACAAGCCAAGGAATTTCTATTTTGTGTTACATTGAATATCAATCCACTGATCGGGGATTACACACTATGGTTATCCATATATGTTCACTGGAAAAAGTTATCAGGTCCCAAGATGTCTTTTTGACATGGAATTCTTGTCTACCTTACATGCTTGAGTGTATGCTTGACATGCCTTCATTTGCAGCCTAACATGTTGGGGGATATATGGACATATCTGGTTAAATCATAGATAAGTCCAAATATAATACCATTCACTAGCCTAATTTTTCAATGAATATAGAATAGTCTATATGGAATGTCTAAAGACCATCTCATTATCAAGGATGTCTTTCCCATAATACATTGTAAGGCCTAGATGACACGACCCGAGACCAGCACATGATCTCAACTTAAATGCATGGAGGGTGTCGCCATACCTCGATGTCTTTTCAGGGTGTCATTGCAAGACTTGGTTGACATGTCTTGGTGTTTTCACTAGAGCTCTCTAACACTTATTGGTGTCATCGTGAGACTTGGATGACATGTTGGAGGGTGCCATGTGATTTTTATGGTAAGCCTGAAGAGATGTGTGACACCTAGCTGACACATATAGTGTCACTAGAGAAATTTAGTGACATTTTTAAAGACAATAAAAGATATTGATGGGGAGACAAGGGGGACTTACTAGACTTGAGTTGTATTCTCGGAGAGCATTATAAAACATTAATGATGTGTTTTGAGGGTATCCCATGATCAAAATGATATGTCGAGAAGACATCCATAGCTTATGTGACATGTCCTAGTGTTCTCGCATGATCTGGATGATTCATGTGAAGCGTATGAGGTTCAACATCATATTTATTTTTATATGTATCTCATCTATTATCTTTATTCAATATTTTATTACATATGTACCTTATATTTCATCAATTCTATCTTCTTTTAGGTTTTTCATGACCAAGTAGATATATGGGATGTTCATGACATAACCCAGTTTTATGTACCATAAGTACTTTGTACGATCAATGAGTGATCACATGAAACACATATGTAAGTCAAGTGATCCCTTAGTTCATTTGCCAAATTTTTTACCTAGTGGAAGACCTTGAGATATTGTGATCGTCCTCTCCAAGAATCCTTCTCCTAATCTCCAATGTGTGATTGACCATGGATAAATCCTTTTTTTCTTAGGGGAGGGTTTTATAGGCCTATCCATTTTATTAATATAGAACCTTTCAAGGGATTTATCTCATATATTATAAATGTTGTTGATGGAGGAGATTTGTGTCATGTGATATCACATGATCCTGTCATAGTTCATCCCATGGGTGTCAAATGATTTTCAGCGATCAGAAGGACATCCCATAAGTACACCATTTTTTGTGCATTGGTCAATCAAAGGAGCCTTTTCAAATCATGTGAACATTCCATAGAGCTTCCACTATGTCAGGAAGACATGTCTTGGGACCATTGCAAGATTAGGATGCATGTCGAAAGTCATTTGCATGATCTGAGATTCCAAATCTGGGTCCTTCCATGAGACAAAGGTTCCTTTCCCAGGGGCCTTCACAAGATCAAGTTGTCTTGCCAAGGGTTCTTGGGGGACCATGACTACTTGTCAGGTGGGGTTTTTTCATGATCCATAGTGATAACTGGAGTTTTAGAACCCCTTTAAAAAAAAATAACTTTCTCTTCCCCTCACAAGAAGATCCCATCATTTCTAATTTTATGTCCTTGATTAGTTTATAATGGTTGGGGATATCATGGGTTGGTATGAGTATAATTGAATCTAATCATTGTCCCCATTTTTTATTCATGTTGTGACACGTAAAGGGTCCTATGGCGAAGCATCATAATTTTCATGGAAATCTATTCTTTTTTTATATAAATACAAGGTGGAAGCACATAATGGGATAGACATTTTTGAAACCCATTGCATGGTGAAGGTGACATGTTACTGGGATCTTACATGAAAAGGTGTAAATTTACTCCGTTCTTCTTCATTATTTAGTGAAACACATAGATACATTTCAAGATTATTTACGATGGCAAAAGGCTACCTCCCTTTTCATATTCTTGTTGTTATTTTAAATGTATTTTTAGATGGTTTGTTATGCACCTTATAATATGACAAGTCAGATGATCTGGAGGAACACATCATGTAGTCTTATCATGATCAAAGAGTTCCTCAGACACCTTCATAATAACATAAGATATTTTCAAAGGATATACCCATGATTTCTTATAGTTAATACACTATACAGGATATATGTGTTGTTGGGATGTTCATGTGATCATCGAGTATGGGATTACTTCTTCATCCTTTTCTTTGCAGATAAAATAATACCAATGATTCATTTATATATTCCATTATTGATTTTCCAGTGCCCATTTTGTGGGAATCAACAAATGAACCCATTGGGATTGAAGTCTATGGGGAAAAGGTCTCAGTTCTGAGGAATTTTAGTGCCCTCTTGTGTCTTTGGGCTAACTCAAATCAGTCTCTTGGGTGACATTTAGTATTGTTGGATATTTTTTGAATTCCATTTAAGCCCTTATAAACAAGGGAAGTAAAGGAGGATCGTTCATCAGCTTCCATACTATCTTAACACTTGTGATCTACCTCCACCACATAAACCATTCAAAAGAATGTCTATAATAACTGATTTTGAGATACTCCTACGAGACTATTTTCTAAGAACCTCATCAAATGATTTGTTATGACCATGAGTTTATTTAAACCATCCAACAATATATATTTGGTAATTAGTTTATCCTTTTCCAGGGTCCTTTACTATTTCAGTTTGAATTTTTCCATGTTCATTTGACTTTGTCTCTTGATAAACATAGTATTATTCATATCGTGTTACCGTGACAAGGTCAGACAGTGAAGATTCATATGAAGGGTTCCGTGGTTGCAAGATGTTCTATGGCTGTATACATTCTGCAGGGACTTCTTGATCAATGAGATGAGTGAGTATTATATATTATAGACAATACCCTACTGATTCATTTGATGCACATGATCCTACAAGAATTATTCATTTTTTATGGAAAATAAAATTGTATGAAATATATATATTAATTTTGTGAAGATGGATTATGGGTCTCATCATAGTTATTGTAATCCAGTTATCCCGAAGTATATGATTGTTAGGAACCATAATGATGGCCCTCAATACCGCATGTATTCTGAAAATGATGTTATGAAAATTCTTCTCCCATATAAACACTATAATTATCCATATCACATCAGATTCCCTTATATGGACTTGGTCTAAGGGTGATATTTCCATTCCTTCTCCTAAATACAATATTCCATATGGATAATTTCAAAATTACCATGAATTAATTTAGAGGACAGTTTATAGAGATGAAAAATTAGTTGTATCATCGTACATGGAGTTGAATTATATGAGGGGTAAATACCTTCTATGTGTAGTAATCTGTTATTTTTTCCTCCATTACATCGCTCAAGGGTATTGAACCATATTTTTATCTTCCTTAAGAAACACAAGTGGCGGTTGGATCTTGTAATGGTGTCAAAACCTAGAATAACTTTTTCTGATGAATGGGTGTGGCCTTTATGGGTCAGGTATAGTTTTTATTGTATTCCAAAAAGTTATATATTTCCATATTTATGAAGAAGAATTGGTTTCCCCATTCATCATTTATAATCTGTCAGAACATCTCAATGTGTTGACCAATCATTTCTTATCTAGAATTGAATTGTTTTGTGTTTTCTCAGGATGAATTATGAATCATCCTATGGTATATATACTGATTAGGATAGGTATCCCACCATGGTAAAATGTATGATGAGTTCCTTCCTACTACGAATGTCTGGGAGGACCCCACAAAGACTTCATTTTTTTGGCGAGGGATATGTTTAATAAGATGAAAGAGAATTTAATAAGTAGCTAAATATTATCATACTCATTTCTATTAGGTATTTGATTAAAATTTTCCTTTAATGAAATATATCTCAGCCGACCTCTATATGCACTCGTGATTTTTATTCATAAAATTATTGTGACATTGTCGGTTTATAGAGATCTTGGCTTAACATATAGGGACATTAACTCATTTTATATGAATCATAAGAAAAATATAAAAATGAATTCCTGAGGAGCAAAACAGTTTAGTATCATTGGAAAACTAGATCAATATATTCTAACATGCTTAATTATTTTCAATGTTTCCCACCAAGGTCTTCGCCTTTAGCACTTATAATTAAAAACAATATTCATAACATGGGGAAAACATAATAAAGAGGTTATATTAGTTTATCGGTAAGGGTAATCAAAGGAGATACTTATGAATATCATGATCATAAGTGTATCAGAATATGAGAATAACATTAAAATATCAAATCCTACATATGTATGATTATATACATGAATCTTGGAATAATGAATTGCAGTTCATAATAGATGAATCATAAGGGTAATAAATCATCATAAATCAATCATGAACCATAAGCTCATGTCATATAAATAAGTCAAAATCATGAATATAGAAAACCATTTCATGTGTCATGGTTGAAACCAAGACCTTCATCACAGGGGATTAGGAAACACCTATTTTCCATTGTGTTTCAGGACAAAACAGTTTCCCATTATGGATTAGGACACACCTATTTCCCATTATAGATAAGGATGCACTTGTTTCCCATTAAGGACTATGACATGACTACCTAAAATAGTGTATCAAGATCATAGACTTGTTTCCAATCATTGTCTCATGAGATATAACTCTTAACCCAATTAATTGGAGTGATATATAGCTCCCATCTATCTCATAAAAAAATCATACATATGTGTTCCATAAAAAAATAATCTTATAACGACCTATTATAATAGATGGGTTTAAAAAAATATTATAATAATCTATTAAATAAAATGGGTTGCACAAAAATTTAATCATATCATGACCTTTGTAATGTAGATAGGTTTCAAAATCATTTCATCATAGAATAACCCATGAAAGAGAGCAGGTTTCATAAGAATTTTTCATGATATAACACATTGAAGAGAAAAGAGTTACATAAACCGCATTCTATAAACACATTAACTATTAAAAATTGACTATGAATGGTACTCATGGATATATCCATAGTAAATCATAAACTATAACAAATTTTGTCATCTTACATGGGGTCATATTTTTAATGACAATATAGAACATTTCATAAGGGAAGTAATATTTCACTGGAAATTACATTCATAAAACCATTTCAAAAATTTATTATTATAAGGAATGATTACAAATTAATTAAAAAATCATGAGTAAAATATCTAATCCACATATGAAAACATTTTATAAAATAAAAGGCAATTTTATGAAAATTTTAATTGAAAATAACCTTGAAATCATATAAATACGCTAGAAAATAGTTTGATAAGATTTTTCATTGAAAACATATAAAAGAAACCTAAAATAATTTTTAAAAACATTTTTCATTGAATATACATTGAAGATTTATAAAATAAAATGTTAGATCATGGAAATCATTTTGTTTGGAAAAAACATTTTAAAAAAATATAACGAAACTATTTAAAATAATTTGAATCACTTTTTGAATATAAAACATTTTGTAAAAACCATATTTCTTTGAACAAAAATTTTAAATAAAAATATTTACATAATATTAGGGGAAAAAATTCATTAAAAATTAATCATTAAAACATTCAATGGAATCATCAAGGAAATGATGGTTATTAATATAAGTATGTCCATACATATAAAACATTCCTTTTACATCATCAATGTTTAGAAAATTTCCATGATAGGAAAACGGGCAAGGATATTACTTTTAAAACCCCTTTGTTATAAAAGTAATAAATGGGTAAAATTTTAAATTAAAATATTTATGATATCCGTAAAAAAATAATTGAAATTTTTTAGGAAAAATAGTTTCCAAAGAATACATATTTGTCAAAAAAATGATAAATAATGTCATATTTATATAAAACAATTTCTAAATTATCATAAATACAAAAGTGTTGAAGAAATGGTACCATTACATGAATATTACATAATTAAAAATCTTGATAAATGATGAAATTATAGTAATAAACCATTACCACATTGGTAGCGTTGAATCATAATAAAATGGGGAAAATAACATTATATATAGATTAAAATATCATGATAATATAGATATTCATGGTGTTACCTATATAAGTATGGATATAATCTTCACATAAAATTATTGGTGCATAACAAGGCATGTGTCTTAAAGAAGGAAAATTGATACAAAATAACATTACTAATTAGGTAAATTTTAGAAACTAAATCCCTGAAAAAAATTATTATAAAATTGTTATGTAAATAATAATTAATTTAATTATAAATTTCATTTAATACATCCATGGGAAGTACACAACTTATGTATAAGGCATAAGATGTGATCCCGTCTTGTGTCTCATAAAAAATATAATTGAGTTGAGAAAACACTTACTACATGAGTATCACTAGAATCGTGAACCCTATGAATGAATAAAATTAATTAAATATTTTAATATAAATAAATAATTGAATTTAATGATATAACATGTAATAATTAAGTATATACACCACAAAAAATAAGCGATTGGTGAATATGGCATGTATATCATGGAAATAAAATATGAGATGAAATTCCTTTACCTTATGTCTTAACATTTTTTTAGATATAACAATTTATATATATGAAATATAATATTATAATAAATCTATAATTGAACCATATTATTATATTCAAAACCATATATAATTTTTTGTGACCTTATATTACCTTTTTCATAAAAACTTTGTGAGAATGTTATGTCTCAGCTAATATCCCATTGTTTTTAGGTATGTTTGGGATTGTTATTATTGAGAATATTACATAGATGTTGATTTACATTTTGTTAAAAATTTTATCATTATATAAATATCATTTATATTCAGTTTTTAAATATTTAAAACAATAATATTGAATTATGAAAATCAATACATTGTTAATGGAGATGGCAGATCGTACGTAAGTATGAACGTTGTTTCAATTTAAATTTCATATTAAAAGAAAGAAACTAAATGATATATATGTACATAATATCATTCGATTATAATTATTATATAATATATATCATATATTTTCATTAAAACCACCCTTAATACAATACATGTAACTTGTGAATGAATCACATCGCTTTGAGGAGGTGGTTGTCCACACATCCATTAACGAAGCTATCCGGTTAAAAAATAGATATAACTAATGTATTTTTATATAATAATTAAATAATCATAAATAAATCATAAATATAATACATATCGAATAAAAATATGTTATTCATCATAATTACTGACCATTATAGGTTTAGAATGAATAATAAACAACATCATTTCGTGAGATGGTAGTTCTTCATTCATAAGAATGGTAAGTTAATTACCTATTAGATGATGGTGAATGTAAGTGTAGGAAGATATCATAAAATTAAAAAATATTAGTATATTTAGGATACTGAGGTTATTATATAAGTGTGTAATAATATTATTTGTGGTTGTGTATAATGAAAATAAAGTAAAGAAGCTTGATGAAATATTTGACCTCTTCGATGGGTAACTCCTTTTTTGTTTTCATAAAAGATAAAATCTTGGATAGATTTATGCCAAAAGGAATGATTCTGGTATGAAAGGATTGTATTTTTTAGGTGGTTATGTTATAATTATTAAATGAATAATGTTCTTGATATGTGTACTGAGTGGGTGATGAAAGGAATCCTTTTATAGGAGGGAAAATGCCACATTGGGTATTCTTAAAAATAATTTTGTTCTCCCAACATTTTATTTTCCCCAATAGATTAAAATGGATTTTTATAGATTATAATTAGTTTAATGACGTAAATATTTATAGAAAATAAAATTTTGAAAACT
Organism: Viscum album; assembly: GCA_963277665.1. Taxonomy (NCBI): domain Eukaryota; kingdom Viridiplantae; phylum Streptophyta; class Magnoliopsida; order Santalales; family Viscaceae; genus Viscum; species Viscum album. The sequence continues at coordinate 524,371,834 of OY728141.1, forward strand.
ATTGGAAAATTTTTATTTCTTATTTTTTTAGATTAGTCCTTAATTAAGATAATTTTTAAATTAATCACTATAATAAATTTCAAATACCTTCACTATTATTTTTTTTCAATAAAAATCATCCTTTTTAGAAATTATAAATTATTCGAAATTCAAATATTAAATCCATTTTTTCAAATTTCAATCACATAATTTGGAGAAAGAAATTTAAATTTATCCCACATATGTGTCATGACGCTGGGTTTTTTATAAAAAAATGTTTTAAAGAATGGGATATTTTTATATCTAGTTTCAATGTGAAATTATTTAAAATAACCTAAATTTGATAAATATATTTATTATTTATCAAATAAAACATTAAAACGATTTTTAAATATAATTTAACAATATAAATCAATTATTCAAAAAGTTGTTTGGAATTAAAGTTCAGTATTTTTCATTATTCATACAAAAATGATGTTTTATAGAAAAAAAATTCGTCAAATCACCCTATGATAATTCTGACATTATTTATTCAAAAATTAGTTTCATTTTACCAAATTATATATATAAAAGTGCCTAAAATAAATCTTATATTTTTCATAAATGGACGTAAAAAGCATTTATTTTAAGAAATTAATATTTTCAAATATATAATGTATTTACTAAAAATTGTATCGCTAAAAAAATTATTAAAATAATTAAAAAGTTATTATAAATATTCATATTACAATTCAATGCGGTTAAATTATAATTATCTCACATAAATTATTATAATAACAAAATTTTGTTTCTCGGAAACATATTATCATGTGTATCGAAATCCAAATATGTGTTGCATATAACATAAAATTATATCATAGTTTTTTATAAATAAATCTTAACTCAATGTAATATAAAATGGAATTCATCAATGAAAATTAATTTTTTTGACAAAACAATTTACTAAAAAATTAGGGTGTTAAAATCTCCCCCCTTTAATATATTTTGTCTCTTGTAATTTGAATGGGTAATCAAATGATTAATATTTTGATTTTTCCTCCATTAAATCCTACCTCATAAAAATTAATACTAAAGCATACCATAAAAAAGTATGTTTTTTCATAAGAATTTGTCATGGTATAACATGTTGAAGAGAAATGGGTATCATAAACATCATTCCAGTAAAACATAATCAATACAAATATAATAATATTAATGGTGTTCTAGGATATATCCCTTGTAAATAATAAACTATAAATAAGTATGTCATCTTATATGTGGATTGATTTTGAAAGATCACATGGAACATTTCTTAAGGAAAATATGCTTTCATTGAAAACCCCTTTCATTAAACAATGTAAAAAATCCTTTTCTTATAAATTAAATACTTATAATTACATTTCAAAAAATTTGTGAAAAAATATACATAACTGATTGATTTTTTTAAAATAAAATATTTTGATGAACATTTTCCTTAAAAATAACATTGAAAACATATAATGAATATTGATAACATTTTGAAAATTTTTTCCATGATGAAATATAAAAGAATATTTAAAATCTATTTTAAATATTTTATTTATTTAAAATAAATATAAAACATATAAAATAAAATTTTATGTCATTAACATAGTTTTTTTTTGAAAACTACCTATTTATAACATATAAATTATGCTTCAAAAATCATTTAAAACACCTTTTGAACAAACATATTTTTCTTGAAAACCCTTTTTATGTGAAGATCATTTTAAAATATAAAAATTTACCAAATATTAGGAATAAAATATTATTTTCAAAAAATAAACTTGAAAATTTCCAATGGATGCATCAAGGAAATGACGGTCAAGATGACATGTAAGTTTGTACATTATAAACATTCCTTTTACGTCATAAAAGTTTAGAATACAGCCGATTTAAAAAAATTACAAATTGATTCCATTTATAACTATTTTTAAAAGGTAATACATGGGAAAAATTATTTTAAATTTAACAGGATATTAGTAAAAAATACTAAAACATTTATACAAGACATGGTATTAAAGAACACATATTTCTGACCGAAAGAAGAAATAATGTTATATTTTCATCAAAAAAATTTAATAATCAGAAGTACCAATGATTGGAAAAATATTACCATTAAATGGATTTAAAATTAAAACAGATAGTGTAAAAAATATGATAAGAGATTATGTGTGATGGATCATAATATTTCATCAATGGATGCACAATAATAATCAATCTCAATAAACAATGACATTGTAGCAATAAACTGCTACCAATTTGGTAACATAGAATCATAACAAAATAGAAAATTTGTCATTAAATTAATATTAAAACATAATTAATTATATGCATTATATAAAATGTAAAAGGTGGAATATACTCCTAGTAGAAAAATATTTGTGCATAACATGGCATGTGTCTCAAAAAAGGAAAATAGAGACAAAATTGTATTGCCTATATGGAAACTTTGGAAACATAAACCCCATAAATTAAATATAATAAAATAGAAATGTAAATTTCCATAAATTTATCTATATTATTCATAGAATACATCCATGGGAACTATTGACACCTCATAAAATAAATTGGAGGTGAACATGGCATGTGTCTCATAGAAAATAAAAGTGAGATGAGAAACCCCTTAACACATGACTAACATTAGAATTGTGATACGCATAAAAGAATAAAATTTATTAATACATTTAATATCATTAAATAATGTTAACTAATTTTATAAATTTTCATAGGGTAGTATATACACCTCCCAAAAGAAGTGAGTGGTGAATATGGAAGGTATCTCATGGAAATAAAAACTGAGATAACGCTCTCTTACTATAAGTCTTGACATTCCATATACACCTTCAAAACTATTGTATAATAAATATATGTAATTATAATTATAAAAATCCATATAATTATATCTAATACCATATATGAATTTTTTATGACTTTAAATTACCTATTTATTAAAAATTCCATGTTAATGCTATGTTTCATGAGATATCCACAATGTTTTTCATGTATGTTTTGGTTAGTTATTCTTGAACCTGTTATAAATATAATTATTTTAATATTTAAAAATTGTAAAAATTATATATGTGTAATATATATTTATTATATAAATATTTATAAAAAAAATATTATAGATATAATTATGAAATGGAAAACATCATTCATGGAGACGGATGGTTGTACATACGCATGAATATTGTTACCATTTTATTATCCAATTGATGGAAATAAAGTAAATGAAATATGTTTATATATATATGATATCATTATATTATTATTATTATATCATATATATCATATAATTTTACTAAAATCATCATTAATACATTCAATGTAAGGTTTGAATGAATCACGTCGCTTTAAAGCGACAGTAGTCTACACGCCCACAAACGATGCTATTGTTTTTTAAAAATGGAAGGCATGGAGGTATGATTTATATGATAATTAAATTAAAATAAATAAATCATAAATATAATATATTTCATATTAAAACATAGTTTTCAATGTAATTTCTAGCAGTGATATGTGGTAAAGGATAAAAATGAACAACATCATTTTGTGAGGTGGTAGTTCATTGTACACCAGAACCGTATGTTTGTTACCCATTAGATGAAAGTGTGTGTATCTGTATATTGAAAAACTAATCTAAAAAAAATTAATTATATTTATGATACTAAGTTTATTATATAATCATCGAATAATATGAGTTTAGGTTTCGGAGAATGAACAAAAATCAAATGAGCTTGAGCAATGACATTACCTTTTCTTTGGGTAACTTCATTAGATTTGCACCAAATGGAATTCTAGGGAAGGAATTATTCAAAAAGGGAGAATTTCAAGATGATTTTAGGGATTTTTAAAGGTAATATTGTCATAGTTTGTCTGATATAAAATGTAATTTTTGTTGTAAAGAGAGGGGGATGAGAGAAGGCCTCTTATATGAGGAAAAAGGATATATTGAATATTCTTAAAGACAAATGTGTTCTCCCCACGTTTTATTTGACCAAAAATAGATCCAATGGATATTTCTAGATACTTGCATATTTTATGGTCGAACTATGTCACCAATATAATTTTATACATGTCTTGGGACATTTCTAAAAATCATTTTCTAAGTTTAGTGACAGATTAATCTAGTTTTTACATTAATAACTGTAATTAATTATAAATAAATAACTAATAATTTAGATAAAAAAACCATTTTGGCCTTATTAAAAATTATATTTTATTATTATACAAAATATGGAATCATAATTTTCAAATTCTGGTCACATAAGTGGAAGAAATTAATTTAAAAGTAAACAGACAGACGTTTCGTGACTTGGGGTTTAGAATAAAATGGGTTTAATTTTATTGGATGTTTTTATATCAAAATTCAATTTTTAGTTTTTTAAAATTACCTCAATTGGAAAAAATTATGTATAATTGATCTACTTAGTCTTTACAACCAAATTAAAATATAATTTATAAATAAAAATAAATTGGACGAAAAAAATGTTTTGAATTAAATATAGTTTTTTCTAGTATTCATCCATAAGTTATGTTTTTTAGAAAAACCTCAAAATTCCACAGTTAAATAGTTATTACATTATGAATTCAAATACAATTTCTATTTTATCTAATTAAATTTCTTAATATGTGTAAAAATAATTTTATTATTATTCACAGATGGATATAAAAATTAGTTCTTTTAAGAAAATGGTATTTTCAAATATATATAGATTTACTAACAATTATATGTCTCAAATCCATATTAAATAATATTTAAACATTATTTATTAATATTTATTTTACATTATATAATATCTATTTTATAATTATCCCACTTAAATAATTATATTAATATAATTCTATTTCATAGAGACACAGTGTTGCATCTCACACAAGGAAAGTCAGAGTTGCTTATAGTAAAAGCCAACTCGATCTAGATTATAAAAAATCATTACTTGGTGTAGTGTGAAATTCAAGACATCAAATAAAATCAATTTATTTGAAAAAATCATAATAAAAACTAAGGGTGTTAAACAGTTTATACAAGTCCTTCTTGGATCCAAGAGATCACACCACATTAGGGATACCTAGGGTGGTAGGTGATATCCTCATGCCTTTGGCTTATTGGTTTCATGTTTATGAACTGGTGAATTTCCCTAAAAGGGGAGAAATTATCCAGAATCTGGTTTAATAAGTTGGTCATTTCATCACGACTAGAAGTGGTGTTGCCTATAAATATAGATGTTCCAAATCTTATGTTCATTTACTATCTTCTAGGGAATATTTGAATAGGATAACATACCATATAGGATTGTTGACCCTTTCAATATTTTATTTTATTGGATTGGGAAGAATTTATACTAATACCAACACAACAACAATATTGGGATTCCATGTGACTTGTTTCATCTCAGGTTGTTGGTTACGGATATGTTGAAGTGATTTAATCCCTTCTATTTCATGACTTACCCTGCAACAACTGGGCCAATTATTAATAATGTTGACATTTTTTTGTGATCAATGGATATATAAAATATCCACTAAAGAAGGGGTCCATGAACCCAAGATGGATGAACGAATATTTTGTGATCCATATTTCCCTTACAAGTTTATTCCTTTGGTAGGATATTTCCAAATGGTTTTTCATCTCTCATTGGTGACATGTGTGGAGGACACCCCTGGAAGATACATAAGTTCTGGATTATATTGGCATGTGAAGATACATGTGAAATGATCATTATTCCTATGGTTTATACCAATGTATTTCTATCACATTATTGTACTTAGAGTTGGGTCGAATCATACCTAGGTGGTGTGTCGAATAGACTTGTCCATAATGTGGACAAACCATTTTTCATACTGATCCCCTATTTTGTAGAGATGATGGATTCTATTCAATAATCAGGCAAGTCATCTTGGAATCTCTCTCAAATTAGAAAAAAAATTCAATAAGTGATGTTGTATATAACATGGAAGTTATCACATCAATATAAGAATAATATTATTCATATATTGAGAGACATATTTATGGGGATTCTTATCCAACTTCTTTATCAACTCATCTGGGTTTTCCCCCTTCTAACATACCTACCTCAGCAGTCATAGACGTTCAAGCACTTCATAATATGATCATTCCTTGGATTTATTCCCTGATCACTAAAACTCCCTTAGATACATTGCATGATAAAGAATAATATCATCAATGGCGCTTTCATGGATTTTGGTGGAAGATTTGACCACCATGCATTATATAAAATCATGAGACAAATCATTATAACATAGAAAAAGTTAGATACTAGTGGGAAGAGATTGTGGGGCCAGGAATAAAAAAGACCCATATCCAAACAGATGATGGATTATTCAAAGGTGTTGGAACAAAGCTGTCAATAAATTCTAAGTTTCATGCCAGAATGATTGACTTTTCTATTCATATATGGAGAAGTGAGTATATATTAGTTGACTCAAGGTCTGACATTTTAGAATCATCTTCCATATATAAAATACTAAAAAAGATATTAAGATCTATCTACTATAATTGGAACCCTTCAACCTCAGATAGTAGTGAAAGAATCAGTTTGGGAGGAACTATAACACCCGATCGACACTTTTCATCAGACTCTTGCAAACATGGCCAGATCATCCAATCGTATCTTACATTATTTTTATCGTTGATGTATTTTTAAATTGAATTTCTAGAGATGCTACCAAATGTAGATGATCCTTATTTTGTATACTATCAATGAATAGATCTATTGAACATTATATGTTATTGTCCAGTTTTCATTCATGCATTCTATACAAGACCATTTATTGATCCGATGTTGCACAAATCATCAACAATACCAATTAATTGCATAATATCAAGTTATCAAGAATGTCTAGATTTGAACATTTAAATCATAATATATTTTTATTAGTAAATGATCATGAATACCCACCAACATGATATTTCTCATTGTTGTATCTTTTCTAGTTATATTTTGATTATCTATTACTCGAAATGATAAATTGGTTAGTGTATATATCATTGAGGGAGAATGATCTATCTTTTTCAAAATTCATTGTACATGGACATCATATATTGTTTTTTATAATTCCATATGTTGGGCCTTAAATTCTATCGATCTCTTTCATTATATTTCACAAATATTTTTGTAAGATTCAGATAGTGTAAGAATTATTGGGATTGCAATTGGATTTTTCCGAGGCCTCACTCTAATGGGTTTTAACCTAATTGGTTTTCTGTGTTTTTTTATTCATGCAAACTAATTTTTTTTGTATTTTAGTTTAGTGTCTTTTATCTTGGACCTTCTATCATTAGTTTCATATTGTATTTTAGTTAAAACATTATATTTCCATAAGTTAGATTAATTTTAGCATATACCTTTTATAAGAGTGGTTTATGGTATTTTATCTTAGACCTTTTATCCTAAGAAATACATTGTTTGGAAAGTAGAATTATTTATGTAAGTTAGAGTCATGTTGTAAGGATATCTATATTTCATTTTAATTTTATTTGTTAATAATATAGATATGTTTTTAAGATTAAAGGATTGATTCAAGAAAATTATTGATTAATGTAGATTATAAGAAAAATATTCCATAGATGACCCAAAACACTCTAGAATGTTGACATCCACTATGATGTTTTTGAGGATCACAAGGATTACATATCCTTTTTTATAAATAGGTGATTTATATTTTTCAAAGATCTAATCTCTTATGCATTAGAATAATTTTCAAACAGTGTATCTAATCCTTTTTGAGGTCCATTGAGGATTAATGGGGGGAATATTTCTTAAGGGTGGAACAATAGGGAAGCTAATTCAACATGGACATTTGGAATTTGGGTGATGTATGTAATTACCAAAAACATATGTTTCAGTGAATATGGGATAGGGAAAACATTTCATGAATTATCCATTACACTTTAAGGTGTTGGTTTCTACCATGGTGTAACCACAAATCATAATAATTGGTGTACATTTCTTGCTAGAAGGGGATCCCTACGACTGTTTGGTTAAACCCGTTATCCATCGATACCATGTACAAAAAAAAATTTCCCCATTATTTCCAAGTTAAATGAAATATTAATGAAGACTCAATAGTTCATTAAATGCTGTTGCTTATGGAAGAAAATCTATTTAGGAAGGGATCTGGAACTATAAGAAAAAATTATCTCTCAAATTGAGAATCAAAGGCCCTGCAACCAGGGGTTTTTATCAAAAGGTGTGGGCCCTCAAAATGTTTTGGAATGCAGTGTTTAATTCCCATATATATTTTCATTTGCAAGGACCATGGATGTTCTGTGGCAGCCTATGGTTCTCAAATCATGACGTGTGATTTAAGGAAAACTTAATATTTAAGAAGGGTTTCAAGAACCATGAAGGTTATGTTGCATCATGGTTAAAAATTTATCACAATGATTAAATGTGATAAACCATTCCTCAAACTATTTCATAGACTAGGGGGTCCAGTGAGCATGGATCATCTTTTATTAGGGATAAAAAGTAAACACATTTCTGATTTTATGTCTCGTTTATTTATTCCCTAATTTTGTACAAATCACCAAGGATGAATATTTTAGCTACTGCAGACTTGTCTTTTTCTCAAGCTACCATTTTCTAGTTTCCATGCTAACATGTTTAGTGTCTCTTTCCCAATATGTATACGATCTTTCAATTTGAAAAATCAAAGGATAGAGTTTATTGTGGTATATCATTAACTAATGTGCTTGATGTCTAAGGTCATCACACACAAGGACCTAAATTGATGAGCATGTTACCTAAGAGACCAATTAAGATACATATGGTCATGAGTATTTCATAATATTTATGACCGAGAGATGAAAATGATTTCAATCATTGCTCAAGGTTATCAGGTCATGGGTAGTGATATGGTATAATCATGTTAGGGATGGCCCAGAATACCCTTCAGTGCTCAGTTCGGCCATGATGATGTTAGGCTCCAAAAGATCATAAATCTATTTTTATAATTATATGATGTCTTTTGTTAGTATTTATAATCCCTTATGCGGCAATAGAATTTCCAAACAGTGATATATCATTTAAATTACATGGTATATGAAGGGTTTTTGGTTATCCGAGGTTCTAATATCATGATGTGTGGTGTATAGGGTGATGGTCATAAAGGATAGAAGAAGAAACCCATACTTTGGTTGATTGAGGGGATTCTCTTTTGGTCCTTCTATTAGGATCTAAATTGGTGATATAAATCAAATTTTAGCATCATGTAGTGGGTTTGTATTTATTTTTATGTTTTGAAATCATGTGGCATGTACATTTTCCTTGTAGTTTACTGTCAGAGTGTAAGGATGTATTTTTATCCTAAATATTTAAAATCATGTGATAAGGGTGTGGGAAATAACATGAAGAAATTTGAATGATTCATTACACGGGAAAACAATCCCTATGTAGATATAACTCATAAGTTGAAAAATTGGGCTCACATGAATCGGGACATATGCAGTTTTGGGTGCTTTATTTCATTGGTTATTATAGATGGTCCCATGATTTGAGATTCTAGAATCTCTACATGAACTCTGAGAATAGTTATCAAAAAAATGTAGTTATGAAAAATGATATATTCTATTCTGACACATACATATTGGGGATCATTGTTCATGTTTATTATTGTATCTTAACTTGGGATTGGTGGACTATGTGTCACTATGTATCATGTCATTACAAGAATCATTCCACACATTGTTTTTTAGAAACCATACTATTTACAACCATGTTGCGAAGACTTAGGCACTTCAATCTGAAAAGGGAAGATCTCTACTAGACGTCAGACTTGAGATATGGGCATCACTATGTACCTTTTGATGTCTAGAATCAAGACACACACAGTTCATGGTTGAAATCCCCTTGTACAGGTCTGACCCATACATCAGGAGGGGAATTGTTTTATGTTTTTTAGGTGGTCCCAAGATATAGGATTTTTGAATCGATACATATCATTTGATTTCAAGAATCAATCAATATCATATTCTTGAATGGAAAATAATCTATTTATGTGGGAACCATATATATATGGTGGAATTTATTCCACTGATTATTTTAGCTGGACCCATTATTGGTGTCCTTGGCATCAATATGCATCCATTGTTAATGGGAATCTAGCCACATTTAGTTTTTAAATGGGGAACGTTCTACACAAGTCTATACTATAAATATATAGTGAATTGTTCACATTGATTATTGTAGATGGGTCCAGAATTGGTGGTCTGCGCATCCATATATGTCATGTGATGTTAAGAATCAATACACATAACATTCATTATTAGTATATTCCGTACAAAGGTCTATCCCGTACATAGAGGATGAAAATTTTCTTATTGATTGTTGTAACAGGACCATGTATTTCTTGGCCAAGAATCACTAAATATCTCATGATAAAAAAAATCAAGACACATGTAGTTTATGAGAAACCATGTAGTATAATTTCATGAGATATGGACAAAAGATATTTGAAGGGAAAATAGAATATTACAGCTGGACCTGAGGCCACATATCTAGGTGTCATTGACGTTACGAATCAAAAAACACATTGTTCTTGAATAGGTGTGTGGTGGGAGTCCAACAATAAGTGCAGTGGTCCTCTCGGTATAGGTTCATTGTAATGGGATGTTTTAGGTCATTGAAGGGAAATATATCATGAAGTTTAACATCATACCATTAAGAATCATATTGTTCATTTGATTTTATTACATTATGGACCTTGATAAAACTATTTTGAGCTGATATGTATCAATTATGATTGGAATCCCTTAACAAAATTCCAAATCCCACATGATCTATGATTGATGTGAGAAATGAGGAATGGTAAGGTTTCTATCACTATATAAATAAATCTAGTGAATGGAAAAGATAATATATTATCATGTAGTGGATGGGCTCAGATATAGGATGATGGTTTCCCTGTGTATCTTATTAGAATTAGAATCAAGTTGTATATAGTTCTAGAAACCCAATAATTTTAGTGTCTTAAAATAAAGACAATAGATATTCATTTTAATTCAATGTTGTAAAGATGTGATTGACACAACAGTAAAGGAAAAAAATTGTAGCCGGTCACAGGAATGGAGGTTTGGTTATCACTATGTACCCAGTGATGGTAGGAATATAGCCACATGTAGTTCTTGAGATCCATGAAATTTAGTGTAATGCGGTAGGGACATATTTCGTGCAATTTAACATCATGTGGTATGGATGTGGGTTTCTCAATGTAGAAGGAATGTAATATTATGGATAGGCCCATGAATATAGTTTTGGGAATCACAATATATCATGTAATGGTAGAAATCAAGCCACACATAGTTATTTGATGATGATATTCTCACAGGGGATGTGATTCTTCTACAAAGACCTTAGAACATCATTTTTCATTCCCAAAAATCTATCATGTGAGTGGTGGATCATCATTGAAATGATGCTTCTTGTGAATTTTAACATCATGCATTGAGAAAATCATCCATTAATTTTAACATCATACTATTAGGAAATGTTCCATAATGTTTAAAGTCAAATGTTCAGGACATGTTTTGTTGATTTGAATATCATTTTTTTAGAAATTTTTCAATAAAATTTATCATTATTATGTCAGGATGAGATATGTTTTGTAGTTTAGTGTCCCATATCCAAGATGTGAGATGTTCTACAGTTTAGAATTATTCTACTAAGACATGAGTAGAACTACAGTTTAGTTTCTTTCTCCAAATATTTCAGATATTTTTTAATTTACCTTCATGTTTCTAGATGTCTTAAATTGATTGATGGAAGCTATCCAAATAATATTTTAACATATATAGCTTTAGTGGGGGTCTTCCATGTTACACGTACTTTGTGTACAGTGAGTATGATCCATTGTCATAGAAATTATGTATAATATAAGGAACATCCCATTATCATTCCATCATTAGATTATTTTTCTTAGAATCATTGGGAATCAAAAAATCAATACCAGTTCTCCATGATGGTATGAATGGAGGATGAACTTTTAATTGAATTCATTTTGTATTCATTTTTTATTAAAACTGAGGTTCTGTAATGGTTGAAACAAGTCTTCATGAAGCCTATCTAATTCAACCAGGCTCTTTTTTGTTTTATAATCATTCGAGAGTTGTCAGTGAATGGTTATTCAATGAGAGGGAAACATGAATTTTATGGTAAAAAATGCATCAATTCGGCACAACCATGAATACAGAGTTTCTTTTGTTGGAGTACACATGGTGGTACGTTAGGCCCATAATTCATTGAGGAGTTTCCCTAGTTTTTACATCATGTAATTGTTTTCCATTATCTATAGTATATATTACAAAGTCTTATTGATGGATTATACTTATCACTTCCAATAGATGACTGTGGGATGAGTTATTTGACTCAATGTTTTACTCCGATTTCAATTTCTAAAAATCTATAGGATATAATTCTATTCTTTTTTAGTCAATATTGTGTGAGAGGCTTTGAACATGGTGTTGATATAAGAATTTACCATGATTATGATGTTATATATAATGAGTTCTTTAAGTGGTATTTCCTCATCCCATTTGGAAAATAAGTTGGTAGTAGTAAGGAAGTACATGATTTTCTTAGGCAAGGCTGGGGTATAAGTCCCCACAATATTAATTGACCATAGGGAAAATGGCCATGAATATTTAACCACGTGTATAAATTCAAATTGTTGATGGATGAGGCTTTCTTGAAAATGGAATGCATGACATTTCTAATTGAATTTAACATATTCTTATACCATGGTTTTCCCAATGTAACCTAGCCTTCTACTTTTTAGGGAGAGCATAGTCCCAGACTAATGAGAATCATAAGATCCCACATGGGATTCTTATATAATGATAAGAATTAGTTTTTCTAATAATAATCGGAGGATACTTATATCAAGGCCTTGATTTTAGAGGGATTTCTACTCATTATGAACATGATACATTGTAAATTTTACTTCTCAGTATCAATTATTTTTTACTTCCATCATAGTTTTTTGGGCGATCCTCTTTTTAGAGGTAATAAATTATGGGGACTCTCTACTTAGGGGTGGATATCAGTTCATCACTCTATATAGCGGTGTTGACATGTTTGATTTATTACATGTTATAGAAGAGGATCTATAAAACTATCATTCGATGTTTTATGTAGAAAATTGCTTCACCTTGATTTGGCTCATCCAAAATTGTGGCTCCATATTCTAATGTGTTAGCATAAACATTTTGTTTTATGGGAACAAGATACAATGTCATGTCAAAAGTGAATTCTATCATTATTCCCCGAACGTAGCTATTGATAGGTTCTAGTTTTTCTATTTTAATGTAATATTATAAATTGATATGATTTATCACTAGATTTGAACCCCCTTTATGTTTAGGTAGGATATTTTCAACAATATGGATATGTCCAAACCAATGATGAGGGATGAGTATTTGGCCTCATTATTTGCGAATCCTTAAGACAGTGAGAAAGTGTATGGAAACATATCTTCGTTTGGAATGAAGAATACAATATATAATCCAATTTTTTTTTTTTGAGATTTGGATTTTCAATTATTTATCACATGGGACATCGGGAAGTTCAATCAAAAAATATCTCCCATGTACGAGTAGAGCCATGGGATTGGAAAACATCCCCATTTGGAATCTCAGTGTCCAATAGTTTTTTCATTGGAGTAGTGTTTTCCATGATGAGATATGTCATTGAATTGACGTTTATTAACTTTTGTGATACTAATTGGATGTTATATTATTTCAGAATGACCACCCATCATGCCTAGCACCCAATAAATTTTAGAAAACTATGGATTTAAATGAGAGGACCAATACTAGTGTCCATGTTAACTTCATTGTGCTTCATGTAATGCCTAAACTATTTCACGAAAAATATAAGTGTGTAGATGTTCTTCTTGACATATGAGTATTATGTCTCAGTACATATCATTTTCTAGATGAGGTAGTAGAAACTATTTTCATTCCCTGGATCATTATTCTACATGAGGAGGGATCCAAAGTAGCATTACATGGATTCCCCATATAAGATGAGTAGATTTACTTCCACTAACTGAATTTGGACCAGTGAATGTAGAATATAACTCGAGACTCTCAATAAATTATTTCAAGTCATCATCCCATTGAAACATGATTCCATTCATTCTTTTCATGGTGATGGGAAGACATTTTCTGGCTTGTTTGGCTATGAAACACTAAATGTAAGCAAGGTTCCCTTGGAACCCCCTCAGTTATTTGAGATTCATGGGGATGAAATTTCAAGAATAGATCTATTATTTTTTTTATAGACCTCAGTGCCAGAATAGTGTGCCATAAAGATAATAAACATCCCAAATGTTACCCGAATAGTGAATTTCAGAAGAATCATATTCATAATATGCTGTAGAATCTTGTCAACGGCTATTTCATGATTAGTGATGTAATCATATAACTTTCAATATTTGACCACCATGTCTTCTACATAACATTCATATTTTATTATTAATATGGGAATACATATATGATTCATACCACCTTGGCATTTAGCACCAACATTCTTTTTTTTAATATAAAAGAACTTATAGTTTACGATCTTCTAAGGTGATATATAGGTGGTGGATTTTCATATTGAGTGGAAATCATTATCATATTGTTTATTAAATAACCATACAAGATCTAAATGACTTGGAATCTAGTAGTTTCATCCATCAATAGTTTTATAATTCGCATTGGGAAGTCATCCATTGGGGAATATCGATTAAGGTCTCTAAAATCAATGAAAAGTACAATCTACCCATTATTTTTCAAGTAATGGATGGTGTTGGAACGCCATATTAGTTGTTTCACTTCTATGAAAAGGTAGGATTTGATCAATTTTATGACATCTTCCTCTACGTTGGTATAATGATAAGAATGGATTCTACTAAATTCCTTCTAGAATCCTTGATGATCACTAGGCATACCAAGATGGTGTGTAGCAATATCTTTGTTCAGTATGAGAATTTCCTTATAGCCCATGTGAACACAAATTATTATTGCATTAGAAATGTAATGTACACCATTTTCTCTTTGAGAGGCATGGATGAACTAATTATATTAGGTTGTGGGTCTTAGTTGGTTCCCAAATTCACCTTCTAGAGATCATCAATGGTGGTGGGAATCCCCTCCTTGAATGCGGGAATGGAGTTCCTATGTATTTCCTCTTCTTCTTCAACCATTGAGTGTATGGATTCATTTTTAGATGATGTCATAAATATGAGGAAATATATGTTACTGTCGAGATGAGAGAGGTCGTGGGAAAAGGTGTTTTCATCCCTTGCTTCTAGAGATGCTATATATAGATTCCATAGTAGATTTTATTTTACACGTTCATTATAGATATAAGGTTCAAGGGATTTCGGGATTAGGTCTATTGCCTCAACAATATTTATGGGTATCAGATAATCACAATCAAGTATACTCTAATAATTTTCATGGGTGGTACCCAATACATTTGGAGTTAAAAATCTATATATTTTTATCCACCGTTGGTTTCTTTACATCCCTTATATACAATATGGGTTCAGAATTTTTGACTTCAAAATTATCTAAGGGGGTACTATCACCATGTAATATGATAACCATTACATTTATGGGGTATTTCAAACAGTGGTTGAATGTTGAAGGAACCTACACATGGATTTGAATCAAAGGCCTTTGTATAAAGACATAATATGTTTTTTCTAGCTCAAAAACAATATTCTCAGCCTTAGATGCGGGATCCCCAAATTGAGTTTTGTGTTTGGACTTCTTGAGGGGCCTTTTTTCATTCCCTTCATACCCTTGAATGATTTCCTATGTGGGAAATAAATCTCCCTAGTTGTATAAAAAATGTCTAAGGATTCAAATTCGAGTGATGATTATCCTAGATTTTTTTTGAATCATATTGATTTTGGATTTCAGAATTTCCTAGACTATCTAAAACATATAGGGGTTTGATTATGACTAGGATGACCTTTTACTGATTATGCTCAGTACACTGGATGTCCACATAGAATTATGATGGAATGGCCTCTAATAGATAAATCTCAATATCACAAACTTCTATATCCAACATATATGGGATATAGATGGAATCATGGAGTACATCCTTGGGTTATTTTTTAATATGGATCCCATAAAGGATTGAGAGATTCTCTGGGGAAACAACAAGGTATTTTAAAATTTCAAACTATTATTCTTATGGTAGATGCTTCCCATGGTGCATATTCACTTTATTGTTTTGGAGAAGAGCTCATACATATGAGGTAGATGGTCCTGGTGCTTTTACATAGGATGAGGGAGTATCTATTACCAGTAGCATAGTTCATTTTCTCCTGACCTATTTTTTGGGATAATTTAATATTCACAACACAAGTATGTGGTCATATTCAAAAACCAGACGAGGATTTTTCTTTGTGGGTTCTCAGACACCTCAATGTATTTGTTTGTAATTTTGTAGTTCTTTACCTCAATTCATAACTACATACATGTACTATGTGGGTAAATTATCAAAATATTGGGTTATAATATGCCCATTTTGTCCCATGTATCATTTGATCTTACACATGCGGACAACTATTCCCTATACAAGTTTGGGGAACTCATGCTCATATGAGTATTCATCATCAAAAGAGGGTTTTGATACGTGTATCACATTTAAATAGCTATGTGTGATATCTTCATCTGATGAGGGTTCGATTTAATTTGGTGGTTCCCATGTCTTGAATATTTTAGGGAGACCTTATACATTAGTTAGAGATTTCATCAGAACAAATTATGACTCCTCCTATTCTATTTATCCCAATGTTAGATAGACGCGTCCACCTTTGGGGGAAATATTTAATAGAACCTCCCTTGGTGAAATAGGTTATTATGGTTTAAGAATATTTTCTATTAGGGTTTCATGATCACAAAAAATTTCTTTTTGAGTTATCCAATTGATGGGTTCTGTACCATCCAGTCCTAAAAAATTCAAATTACCATCATCATCTGAATAATAAATGGTTATTCAAGTCACTTTTGTGAGGTTTTATCAAAAATCACATGCCTATAATAGACCATGAATTGGAGGTTGTATTTGAATATTATAAAATCATTGAAATTGTGATAAAACCATATATAGCAATTAAAATAATCATGATGATCAATCAAGTTCACCACACTGGGTTTCATGGGGTTTGGATTTATGAGATTGTTATTATCCCCAGATTCATGGAAATAAATTGATACATTGTTATTTTTAAAGAGACTTATTTATTCATTCATTCAATGAATGTTAGGGGACCATGATCTTTTCTAGTCTTTAGATGAAAGTGATTTTTTGTTTTCTCTGATCAAATGGATATATTGGGTGGTTAGGTACATGCTTAGTTGATTTGTACAAGAACTGCTATTAGTTTAAGATTAAAAGTTGTAGTTTTTTCATTCTAATCCGTTTCTGATGTGAAAAATGAATGATCTAAATTTTATCTTTATTACATTAAATGAAGTATTCAATATTTTCTGTTGTTTATGTTAATTCATCCAACCCATATGGATATATCATTAGGATCAAAGGTGTCTGCAAAAAATCTCGACTATTTTCATCATTGTAATGACCATACTTTCCAGTAAATGTATAGATCATTACTTTCTCAATTTTTATACATTATACGGGAGAAATTTTAATTCTTAATCAAGTCAGAGAGGTCACAGGTCTGTATAAATTTATTTTGGAGCCCATATCTCTGAAATGGTCAAAAAACTAGGCCGTATGGTTTTTCTAAAACCGTATGATGTAGGGCTAATGACCATAAAATTGGTTACAACCATGGTATAGAGTCTATTTGCATGGTTTGTGCATGATTAGTTGTATGGTATAATTAATCATTCTTCTTTACCTTCTATATATAAAATAGTGCATTGTTTTCATATTGTTTGACTAGCTATGCAGCTAAACCATCTACATTGATATTTTGGGATGAAATTACATTTTATCCCTCCACTGAAAACATAATCCAAAATTCTATTTTATTTATTCCTACTATGAAAAACTATGTATCTTTTCCTTCCTTTGATATTATAGACGCCTATATATGAAAATCTATGTAAATTATCCATCCGGTGTTTATCGTCGATCTGTTGGAAGCATTGGATCCATCTCTAAAATATTCCCATGTCTCTCAACTCCTATCAATATTTATCTTTCCATAAATTATGATATTTAGGTGCTAGATCATTTACACCATTTTTAGGTCATTTTATTTTTCTTGGATCTCATCAAATCTAATTTAAATTTGTAGCTGATACTGAGTGATGAATTTCCTATGACCTTGATGTTGGTGGTCACGTTGTTTTCCTTTTATGTTTCATTGTTTTGTAATTATGTCGATATGCCATATTTCTACCACTGTCGATAGACAATTTATATAGATTCATTCATGTATAATTGAAACTTTCAAAATGATACATGTTTATTTATTCATATTTTTTGGTTTAGTGGGTACATATTTCTTATATGGTCACTCCATGGGTGTGCCACTTGGAAATGGCCACTTTGACCAATTGGTTCACAATGCATAGAACTCCCATGAACCTTAAAAAACTATTTTTAAATGAAATTTCCCATGATACAGGTGTAATAAATGAAAACAAAGGAACATATTATGTGTTTTCCCTCCAGTCGATGAAATTTACCAAGTAGGCATGTGCCATGTTGCCCATGACACCTTGCCTGGACCTACGAGCCTTTTTAATTGAATTTTCATGCCTTTGTGAGTTGAATGGATTGGTCTGTATAGGATAGGAAAATATTGATGGTTAACCTTATTTAAATGAATTATATTCATCAAATTAAATATTCTACCTAGAATGACATATAACGGATGATAAAAACATGCCTTCTGATTATGACTTATTAAATTCTGATGTTGAATTGAATTTCGTTGGATGGAATTGAATTGGAATAAGGGGAAATGTGAGAGGTAATGCTTAATGTGTTGAATTATATATATGATCATACCATTGATGATGTTTAATTGAAATGAGTAAGAGGCTATAAATTAATTATTATATTATGAATGATTATGACTCTTCATTGTATATAGGATATATGGAAGATATGGATGAGAGGTAATTAACTTTCCAGTTATAATGATAATACACATTTAAATAGGTTTTGTATGATGGTATAGGGTATTGATCTAGAAGAGAAATCACACTTCTTACATCGGGTGTCATCATGAAATAGTATAAAAGTGATAATATAAGGTTGATGTGCTTTTAGTGACACGTTCCATGATAGTGCATTTACATGGAAGCTCACTTTCCGTCCTGAGTATTGTATCATGGTGCCTATGACTCTACTTGGATGTAAAGAATATACCCTATTACATTATATTTTAGGCTCATTAGACTGTTTATGTTTGTCTGGGTTACTCCATGGTTCACTCCCACACTAGTTTTCCAGGTAAATGACAATTAGGCATCATTATGCACTTAGTTCATATATGTGGATGTAATATAGAATGAAATTATATATATATTATTATTAATAATTCTTATATATAGTGACATGATTAAACACATATTCCGGTTATGAACTAAAGCAGGTAGATTCACCATGTGCCCTTTAAGAATATGAACATATTGGTTATCTAATTATTTATAACATTACATATTATGTTACAAATCCAAACTATTTAGTTATAAGTACTAATAGAATAATATGTGGATTCCATTGGGGGTGGAATAATGATATTGTTTTATCACACACACTCATGCAACATTATGTGACTAAATATATTGTTTGTATATGGGTATAGATAATGGAAACGACCCTGCTATAGGTTGTTGACTCATATACCTTGTTGGAGCTTAGGAGAAGAGGATCAATCATAGGTTCAAGATATTTATTGAGTAGTTTTTTCTCCCATTTTTATCCTTTTATACTATTTTATCAAATTCTGGTATCTTCTTGTTCCCTTATGTATTATAGCATTCTGCACATCCAAGTATCAGACACTACCTTAGAGGCTTTTTGGTTACTATATCCAGTTCCTGATTTTATATCTTCTACTAATTATACATATTGATTTTTTTATACTTCCATTGTTTACTTATTATGTTTGTTTATGTTATGATTTCTCTATTGTTTTTTTATTGTCTTCATTGTGATACTCTGACTTGAGGGTATAGTCTCCCAACCATACCACCTTCATATCTCATTGTTATTCGACATCCTATGGTGTACAGGGAGTCACACTTGAGGCCATGTGTCCCACCAAAACAGGGTTTAACATAAGTGGATCCCTATTCAAGATGTTACAATGTAATATTAGAGGGGTTCCTTTCTCTCTTTCACTATTTTGAGACAATATATTGGATATAGTATGTTGTTTTAAGTTGTTCATAAGTCATTCTTGAGCATCAAAGACCCATGTTCGATGTAAAGGATGAGTTTCCTGAATTATAATTAGGGTTCTCATTTTTTTATTTAGTGTTGATATAATTTCACCATTGAGGAACATAGTTAGTTTTAAATGTTGTTTATATTAATGTTATTGAACATAATATTTCATTACTATTACATAATGAAATAAGGGGAATTCATTACATGGATCACAATAAGAAATTTATGTTTTAATGGCCATGCATTTTTTCATGTCATATTAATTTTTATCATGCAATTTTTGGTTTTAGGTTATTAATTACTTTATTATATTAGGGGAACACTTTTTTGTATAATTTTTATATTTTTAATAGACTCTAATGAGGTTTTCAACGATGATCAAGATATTGAAGGGTAATTCAAATGTTAATGGAGATTGATTAAATTTATGTTTTTTGGAGAATTGTTATGGACTCATAGCAGTGAATGACATGATTGAGTAATTATCTATGTCGTTAAATCAGATGATTGTTTCACTTTTATTAATGTTAAAAATACATGTATCAAAGTTGATACATTATGTGCCACATTGAAGGTGTTTGAATAAGCCCTTACACTTGGATTAATAGTGATGATTTTAGTTCTTTTTAATTAACACTATAAAAGAATTGAGTATTTGAAGTGAGGATGAAGATGTACATTGTAATTAATATTTTGAAGAGTATAAGAAGAATAAAGCATGATTGTTAAAGATGAAGACAATACATGAAGTAGTGAATGGGAATAGAACTATGATAATAGAAAAAATATGACGATGATTTGATGGTATGTATTTAAAAAAGAGAATAAGTAGTCCATAGTTATTGTGATGAAAAATTTACAAAAACAATGGAGAGAAATGATGTTTTCAATCACCATGGTGGATTATACTGAAGCATGTGTCTATGGTGGCTCAGTTTTCCAATGTTTTCCAAATATTGGGGATCCAAAATTTAGAGTTTGGTAGAATTTCAAAATTTGTATTTCCATTAAGATATCATCAATGTATGGAAGATTCATATGTTTTGAGAAGATGTACTTCGTGAAGTAGATTTTGCAATGACATGAAGAATGTTGATGGTGTTCTATGCGATAAGAACAAGCTTCATGAATGGATGAGGTTATGAGCATTGAAAGAGAGCATTGTAGTGATGAAAATATGATCATTGTGGTGGAATATTGAAGACGGAACATCGTGGAAGTGCAATGGGTTTGATGAAATGATCCATGATTATGCCGAGCATTGCGATCTGGAAAATAGCCATGGTGCTTCATGAAGTAGAGTGTATTTTGGATGATATTTTAGAGCTCTATGATTTGGTGATGACATTGAGCTGATGTAGTTAGAAGGTTCTACATTCAATGGAAATAACATATAAATAGGACCTTAACCCCTCAACAAGATAAGATAGACTTGATGAAAATCTTATAGCTCTCATGTTTCAAAGCAGGTTTGCGAAGGAAGTGATCTCTTTGAAGAAAGTGAGAACTAGGAAGGCAGTGACATCAGCAAAGGTTGTGCGCTTTGCAAAGGAAGTTTTCTTTGTAAATATTTTATTTTCTAAAAAGGAAGGGGTGCTTTGATAAGGAGTGAAATCTTTGAATGGTTGAACTCATTGAAGGGTCAAGATCTGCAATGTAGTGTGCTCTATGAAGCAGTGTGCTCTGCGAAGCAGTTTTTTCAATGAACGGTTGAGCTATGAAAAAGGATGATCCTTGTGAAGGGTATTTGAAATGGGAAGTAATAAAAACATAGTTTAGGTGAAGAGTTCTTGGGAAGACCCCAAATTTATATTCCATGTTATATTGTGTCAATGAGTAATAAGAGAAGTTAAATAATAACATAGTATGCCCAACTAAAGGATGAAAATTATTAAGGGACGTTTAATTGTAATTATACTAAGATGAACTGGTATTCATTGTTCTTAATATCAAAAAGAAAGTTTTAGATCCTATAAATAATATGGATAAGTTTTAGTGCAACTATGTTTGCACCAAAGATGAATGAGATGAAGATTTTTCAACTTTCCAGTTTTTTGCTGGGAAGAAGTATAGGGTTACTTGCATGCTGCTAAGTGAGTAACAAGTGAAGAGTGAAAGATCAAGAATATTTTTGACACCCAATAGGTCTCAACATATGGAAGAATCTATTGGTGTTTCCAAACCTTAACAATAGGGAGAAGACTGTATTCAGATGGTGTATGAAGAACAAGTGAGGAACTGTATGTTGGGATAAGTCATCACCAATTCAGAAAGATAAGATTCATTCCATTCTCCCTCAAAATTTTAGGCACTAACATTTTCTAACTGATTGTTTTCTAAGACAACCCATTTTAACAGTAAGTAAATTATAGTGGAGAATTTGTGCACTGGTCATTACCAAACACATCAAGGATTTAAAATCTTTTTTTGAGTGGTGGACCTTGTAATAATATCATGTTTTATTATTATTGATTTCATATTATTTCAAGAAATAAGGAAAAAGAACATGAGAATAAAGATCCTAACTAGTTAAGAGGTGCAGGGATAAAATGTTGGAATTGGTTTAAAAAGTCCCCAATACTGATTCACCCCCCACACTTATCAGTGTTAAGCATATCCAAAAATGGTCCCCTCATTATATTTAATTTTTTAATAACATATTAAAGGTATTGCAAAACATAATTTAAACATAATGTGCCTTCCTTAGCCTAACAGTGTTTTCAAAATTATGTATAATAAGACACCTTAAGCATCATGTTCTGGGATGTTGAGCTATAGACCATCAGTCTCATCTTCCAGAATGTGTTATGGTGTGGGTAAAGTGGATTCCATGTTTTTATTCATAAGGATTGTGGGACATTATAATTCTGAAAATGAAATACAATCTAATTGAACCATTTTTATTGATTTTAATGTTTTAAAATCACAAAATTAAAACTATATTGGATTCCAAATTTGAAACAAAAATCTTGTATTTTTGTGATGGTAAATTAGTACTAAATTCATCCTCAGTTGTGTGTAGTGGGTGTCTATTGTGTTTTTATGGTCTGTTCTACCATGTATAACTAGCTTCTAATGTAGGCGAAGAGGCTTGGTGGTTTCCATAGGAAGAATTTTTTACCTATCAAAGTTTTTTAAATTCAATCATCTTAGTTTCTTAAATTATTTATGTGGAATTTTCTTATACTTGTAGTGTTATTACACCATAATTTCCTCTAGGCGTGTACCCTAATGTTGGAAATGATCATGTTCCTGACGTGGCATGCTGTGAACTGTAATTGATTCCTCATGTAGATCAACATGTAAATCCTCTTCTAGTTATAGATATGAGAACTGAATACCAGTTCTGAGAGAGTTTTATTTGAATGATTTCATCCATGAAACATGTACATAGACCATCCCCAAGCCTACCATTGTTGACTAATGAGTTTCAACTGTAGAATCATCCCTCATTTTTTGTGGAATGGTGGACCACATGCTGTGGAATCTTCACTCTTGAATTTATTATCTTTTTTCAAGGATCTATATACACCTATAGATAGGTGGTTTAATATTGTGAAATATATGCTACGTGAATTTTCTAAGTGGTGGTGGGATGCTATCACCTACGAGGATAGACATAGTAATATTTTCTTGGATGACTTCTATATGCACATATGAGACTATTTCATTCTCCAAACACTAAGGTTTGTCATAGATAGTGTTTTAATGAATTCACATCTGGGGAACACATCATTTATTTAATACTAAACTAATTTCATAGAGGTAAAATTATTATCTCCCAATATAGTTTCTTCTGCTCTAATGACCACTATGAGATTCAATAATGGGATGGTTTTCTTAATAGGATCACAGGTCAACATGTTCCGGGTGACAACCATTTTAGAAATAATCAAATATTTCTTATTAATGAATGAAATTTGAGGTATGTTTAACATTAAATTCACGGAGGTTAGGCACCTAGAGCTTCCAATGGTTCTTCTTTTGGGTGAAATTATTGTTTTGAAACTACTTGGGAAGGTGGAATTTGTTAGGATCCTCGTGCAGAGATTTTTCTTTTCTCCCATTGATGGGGAAATAAAGGACACATTAGGTATAAGTGTACATGTGATCTATTCAAGTACAAAGGTTTTGGCATGATGAGACATCTCTATCATTTCTACTTGTCATTCCTCACATCCCTAGTGATGTGGGAACCACACCCACTCCGCGGTTAGAGGTAGGGTAAAAATGGGCAGATCTATAAGGTATCTAGAATACCACCATTATATTTGGACGAGGTGGTAATCAAGGAAAAGTTTCTCAGACTTATGATTCTAAATGCCATCACAGTAGGATTTCTTAGGGATGTTAGGAAGTAACTCAGGTTCATGGTATATGTAAGTCATATGAAGTCCATCCTATACCGCTAGAGAAGAGCATCAATCCATCAATAGTTCGAGGTATTATTCTCATAGCCTCCACTTTAGTTTCTTCTTTATTTTACATAGGAGCATCCCACCCTTTTATATCTGAGACTTTAAAGTATATGATGGGCCTTTATAAAATTCACTTTCATGGAATTATGATGTTAGAAACATGATTAGGTATTTTTTCGGAGGGAATTCTTCATTGTAGAGACCATCCCTTTGTGATAGGTAGCTACCTTTTCATGTGGAATATGTACATCCCCGACATGATGGGATTTGATGTAATAATTGGGATGGATTATTTAGTTCAATATTGAGATCATATTTTCTACTATCATTAGTGGGTAACATTTACATCAATGGATGGAGGTAATAAAATGCATAAGGGGGGATGGGATTTCAATGTGGCATTAACAGCACCTGAGCAGCAGAGCCTGGGTAATGTGACCACTATGATAGACAGTCATTCCCAGATAAATATGGTTTAAAACTCACATTCATTCCACCTATAGTGGAGTATTTTATATATTTATTTTTATATTAATTCTCTAGTCTACCTCTGGCATGAAAGGTATAGTGTAATATTGATATTATCCTAGGAGCATCTAGAACTCAAGAACTTTTAAGACGATCTAGAGGATAATTGTTTTATACACCCAGTACATATTCTTTGTGTTCACTAGTCCTTGTTTTCCAATATTAATGATGGTACCCTTAGTAATTTTTTGGATTACCATCGTTTGAATCAGGTCACATTAAATAGTTTGTATCCACTATAGAGACTAGATGACCACTTTGATCATATTTGATGAGAGATTGTGTTTTCAAATATATATTTGAGGTTAGGATATCAAAAGGTGCACGTCAAGACATTATACATACCTCGCACAACATTCAAGGGAATGTATGGTCTATATGAGTACCGGGTTATGTCATGTGGACTCATGAATACACCTATAATATTTATAGATCTTGGAAATCAGGGTTCCCACCATTATTTGGATTAATTTATTTGCAGTTTTCGATGATATATTGGTACATTCATTCCCTTTAAACCACCATGAAATCATATTGAGATCATTCAAAATATACTGAGAGAGACCCATCACTATTCTAAGATCAGTAAATTCTACATATGGTTTGAAAATGTATTATTCTTGGGTCATATTATCTCAGAGCAAGGAGTTTCAGTAGACCAATAAGACACTAGAGCTGTAATTTCCAAGGATAATCTCAAGAATGTATTTGACATCATGAGTTTATTGGGGCCATTCAAGTATTATAGATTCTTCATCAAGGATTTATCATTCCTTTAAGCACTACTTATTGGCTTGATGAAGAGGGGTTTGAAAATCCAGTGGTCAATATCTTTTCAAGCATCCTATCAGGAGATGAAGGGAAGATGGAATTCAACACTGATATTGATTCTACCAAAGCTAGTCAAGAGATATATTGTATACAGTGAAGCATTAAGTATCAGGATTGAAGCTATTCTGATGCAAGATGAGTGATCCAACGCACATGGGTCTCATGAGTTGAGGACTCATGAGGAGAATTACCCTATGCATGATCTTGTGATCACATATGTAGTTTCTTCATTACTCTATTAGAGACACTATTTATGTTGAGTTATTTTTTTGGTATTCACGGACCACAAGAGCCTCATGTACATCTTTACACAATGAGATTTCAATCCCAGACAAAACATGTTTTTGAAGTACCTACATTCATTTTATTTTGAGCCTTCCAACACACTTGGTAAAGGTGGTTCTATTGACAATGCTCTAAACTGGAATATTCAGACACATGTTGTTCAATAATCCAGGGTCAGATGGAAGAATATAGACTTATTCATTGAGATGCATGTTGATGTTTATGATGACCATGGTTTGACTATCCTCTCAGCCTTAAAAGTGACTTAAAATATTTTGGAATGGGTAATAATTAGTCAGTTATCTAATCTTGAAGGCCATTTCAAAAGGCAAAACATTTCGGATGATGATACATCCTCAGGTTAGAATAGGGATAGTCATGATACTTAACATTTCTATGGGGTTTTATGAGTTATAGGATACATCATAGAGGATCTATTAATATAATATCACACCTCATAATGAGAAGTTATCCTCAGTGTCACCAAAGCATATTGGGATCTATGATGCTAATATTGGTATCCTGGTATGAAACATGATATTGTTTGTTTCATAACAAGGTCTTCCACCTTTCAGTAGGTGAAGGTAGAACATCTGAAATTACCATGGATTCATCAATGGGTTTCAATTCCCATTAATAAATCGGATGATGTATTAATGTATTCCATGACTTGTTTATCACGATCACCTAGAGGCAATGATATAGTGTGGATAGTCATTGATCGGTTAACGATGGTCTCAATCATATTACTTGTGAAAGAGCCCATCTTGGTAGATGATCTATGAATGTTTTATGTTATAGAGGTTATAAATCTTCATGGAGATCCTTGTTCTATCATTTATAATAGATACACTCATTTCACGTCACTATTCTGGGTGGGGTTATAAAAGGCTTTTGGTACACAAGAAATTCTGAGCATGACCTATAACCTACATACCAATGGATAGACAGAGAATACAATTCAGGTTCTAGAGGATATGCTTCGTGCATGCGTTCTTGACATTGGGGGTCTATAGGATAAACACGTTCCCCTCATTGACTTTTCCTATAATTATAGCGCAAATGATAGCATAGAGATTGATCCCTATGTAGCCTTATATGGTATGTCATTCCACTCACCTCTATGCTAGAAAGAGGTAGAGGAAGCAGCTATTCTTGGACCACCAACGACCTCTAGTGTTTGAGGTTGGAGGATGTTTTTATTGGGAGACTCCCCTATGATAGGGAATTGAATTATTTATGAACCTGGGTATGCTCTCACCGAGGTTCGTTTGAACCTTTTAGGTTGTGAAACAGATCATACCAATGGATTACTAGTTGAAACATCATCATATATACCAGTCAATGGATTATTTTTTTTCATATTTCTCATTGTATCTAATACTATCTAGGGATAACTCATATCTATCAACCATATGAGGTTGAGTTGGATATGGATGATTCATTCAAGGATTATCCCATTAATATAGTTGATTGTAATGTGAAGAAACTCTAAGGTAGGTCTGTTCATTTAGTATGAGTTCAATGGAAGCATTTCTTAGTACAAGTTGAGACCTATGAATATGAATGTGATATACGATGTCAATTACCGATACTCTTTACTGAAAATACCTCTTTATCCCCAGAAAAGTAATCTCTTGGATTACTTTCATTATGGAGGGGAGGTTGTAACAACATTTAGTTTCAATTAGGGTACATATGATTATTTTTTCAATTTGGATTACATAAATGACCCAAAAATTGATATTTAATCATGTAAAAAAAGTTACATGTACATCGAGGGATCATTTAGAGATCAGAGATCCAAAATGTGAAAATATACAAGGCCACATAGTTGTTATGAAACCATGTGACTGTGGGTGCATAGATATGTACCTAGTTGCAAACATGGAACAAAGGCTGTTTTCATGGTTTGTTTACAGTTAGTCAAACTGTTCACCAAACCATGCTGGGATCCATTATCTATAGACTACTATTCATTATTTTCCCTTGGTTTTCCTATTAGTTCTCTTAAACATTGAACATTGATATTTTTGGGGTGAAATTTCATTTTTTCATCCACAAAAACCTTATTCCTTTTTTACCTTTTCTCTTACTCCTCCATCATACAACCATGGTTCTTCTACTACCTTTTTGCTCAAAAACACCTATTTTAGGTTTCCAGGTAGGTTCTCCTTTAGGTGACTTATTTTTGATACATCATAAGCACTACATCCATCTTGGTAAGCTCCCCTAGTATATCAACTCCAATAAAATATTACCTTTCTATCCATTTCACTACATAGGTGCAACATCATTTTCCAAATTTTTGGGAGTTGTAATTTTTCTCAGATATCTTTTATCATACACCAAATATAAGTTCAATATTAAGAAAGGATTCATCTAGGACCTTGAGGTAGGTGGTCACATTATTTTACCTTTTAGTTTCATTATTTTTTAAATAGATTTTCGTGTTGTATGTCAACCTTCTCCTATAATCTCTTTCATATTGATTCCTTCCTGTCTAACTAAACCCTTCACCAAGAAACAAGTTCACTGATTCAAATTTTTTGTTTTAGAGGCTACATATACCTTATATGGTCACCCTATGGGTGTTCATATTGAATTATCAATTTTTTTCAATTGGTTCCAATGATCCGAAACTCCCTTATACATCCCAGATTAGTTATAGAATGAAATTTTCTGTCACAAATGCCTAATTAATGGATCCCAGGGCACCTATTAATTATTTTTCCTCTTGTTGATGGAATTTACAAAGTAGGCATATGCCATTCTTCACAGAACACATTCCCTTGACACTTGAGCCTGATGAATTGAGCCTACATGACTTAGTCAATTAAATGGATATATTTGTATATGATGACATGATCTTGATAGAGAAGATTCTTTGAATGGATTGGATTAATAAAATGAAAAACTTTAAATGTAATGACTTATAAAGGATGAAGGGAACATGTCTTTTGATTATGTCCTATTAAATGATTATATTGAATGTAATTACCTTGAATGAAATTAAATTTTAATAAAGGGACATGTGATGGGTAATTCTTCATGTATTGAATTTTATATATATATGACCATTCCATAGATATAGTTTAATTTAAATATATAAGATTTTATTTCATAAAAATTATATTTATGAATGATTTTACCTCTTAAATGTATATGAGATATATGAAAGAAATGGTTGGGCGGGTAATGTCCCATGCCAATTATAATTATAATATGCCTTTAAAGGCGTTGTGTACGATGGTAGGGGGTGTTGAGCTAGAATACAAATCACACTCCTTAAATTGGGTGTTGAGAATGAAATCTCGCATAAGTGATACTATTTGGGCAATGAGATTTGTGTGCCACGTTCCATTATTGAGTGTTTCCGTGGTGTCTCACTCGTTATATCAATTTTTGTAGCATGGTGTATCTCAAACAATTGGGATGTAGGACATGCACCCAATTTCATGGTATTTTTGGCTCATTATCCTTGTTAAGGATGATTGATATACATCACGGTCTTATAAAGTACTAGTATTCAGTTTTATATCCTTTAGGTGTCCCCAAACACTTTGTTCATATAGGATGATGAAATATAGAACTAATATAAATATATATTATTAATAAATAAATATATATATAGTAACATGATTAAAAACATATTCCATTCATGATTTGATATAGGTAGACCCTAGAAGTATCCTCTAGGAACCGAAAGGTGAATGTTATATATGTTTTATAGGATTAAAATATTATGTTATACCTGGACACTGTTTAGTTTTGAGCACTACATGGATTACTTGTAGACACTTTTTTTGGTGTCTTACTATGATTTTTACCTCACATAGTACATAGGATACATTCGGTAACCATGAATATTAAATTTCTATTGGTATTGATTACTGAATGGGAATTGCTACATTTTGTGTACATTCTTACCGTATTAGAGATTTGGAGTAAATTATCGAGGAAAGGCTCAATATTCTTATAGAGTTGTATCATTTTTTTTGTGTTTTTTTGCACTATTTAATAACTTACAGTATCTACATGCTCTCTTTTTTATTACATAATTCCACACACCCATGTAACAGAAATATTCATATAGGATTTCAGTTATTATATTTAATTGTTCGTTTTATATATTCCACTACTTATACGTCTTGTATATGTGTTTACACTTCTGTAGTTTAATGATTCTAATTTTCTATGTTATGATTACACTATTGATTATTATTGGTTGTATCTGTTTTTTTACTCTGACATGATGGTATAGTCTCCACACCATACCAAATTTACACCCTCACTACTAGTAGGTAGCCTATGGTATTTGAGGACACATTTTTATGGCCATGTTACCCACTAGATCATGGTTCGGCGTATGTTGATCATGGTTTTTCATATTACAAACATAGAGTTCCCATAATTGATATTATGATATAGGGATGTTGTGTTTGTAGGTTACACCTTTCCATCAAGTTTTGAAGACCAAACCCCTCTCATTTCCCAAATTCTTGTAGTTCATCGGGTTAAAAATTGTTGTCCTTATCAGTATAAAGATGAACTGATAAAGTAATTAACGATGAAGATCATCCCATCTTACAATTGATCCTGTAAGAAGATAGTTTATTCAAAAAACGTTTTTCCCTATAATAGTCTATACAAAACACCTTAACTTAGTCACCTATTGTTGATCTTGAGGGACTATTATTAGATAATATTAATATATGAAATTTGTGAGATATGGTTTTAGGTTTCTTATGCTATCATAGGTGGAGAGGGTAGAATTTTCAAACATCTACGGAGGAAATATTTCCTCCCAAAATTTAGGATATATAATTATATATGATTGAAAATGTAAACATCAACCTTCTATGGGATCCATTTGAGTATCTTGGAATTCAATGATGTTGAGAACATCTTGAGGTACTGCATTTTAAGTCACCTCCCTTGTACATAGAGTGGACAAGATTTTATGATGTGGAAAAATTATTTACTCCTATGATTTTGTATTGATCCAAAGTCTAAATGATTTCCTTGTCTACGAATAGGATTTCACCATAATGAATGGAATTATGGATCAGTTTGAATATCATCCTTTAGATTGACTGACTACCTAAATCTGGAGTCATTTTGATGCTCAGATACCACACATTTTGGTGGATCATCAATTTCTAAATGTATGGTAGAAGCAATATTTTCATCAGCCAGATGAAAATACCCAGTTAAAATAATTCCCCTTTGTAACTCCTCATTTATTTTTTTGAGTGTTTGTATCTCATTCTCAAATAATGGAAACTACTCCACCATAGAAGGATATTTTTCCCTCCTGGGTGGTGATTGGGATGCATCCACACATTTTACATTACCTTTCCATGTGTTTCTTTGTAGTCTCGATATATCTATATTCATATTTTCTTTTTTTTAGACCCTTATATGATTATGGGTGCATGAAACCTCTATTTTTGCATCTATATCCTCCTCTTAGGGAATTATTTCAACATTTCATCCCAATAAATTTTCATCTTGATCAAAATTAGCAGTTTTTTATGGTGATGACATTCATATTGGAGTATAACGAAATGGTAGTCGTCCCATTACTCAACACAACCAGATTATTCGGCATAGCCAACATAAGGTTCATTTCTTGATCATTTTTCTATATTGGACTACTTTGTCTTGTGAATGTAGAGGTTTTTATTTCCTTCACCATACATTACTCCCATCAAAGACAGTGAATAGTTTCATTGACAATTTTTATGTTCTTGTATTACAAACAGTCCCTGAATTGTAGAGGTTCAACTTGTGGTAGGTGGAATTGATGGGATGGAAACCATAAATATTTTCCTCCTAACCTAGAGAATATTAATTCCCTCAGCTATGATGATAATGATGAAAATTTCCCCAGTCATGTATGATGGGGAATATTTTGGTCCACAAATCATATTGGCTGGTCTAATTGTTGAGGATTCAATGCTTCCAGTTGATTACATGATAAATCATATGAAAAAATTAAGATATAAATTCTCCAATCCAAGTGGTTATTAGATTCTTTTTATCTACAACCAACATGTCCAGGATCCTCTTAGGGATAAACAATCCAATAGGTGGAAGCAGTGGTAGATATTCCCCTCGCCTAGGGTCTAGGTTCACTTTTAATCTGAAACTATGGAGGCTACTACTGTGACCTTTTTGATGTGGAACAATAATTATTTTATACGATGTGGGTGAAATGGAAGCCCGTAATGGAAGTTTGTTTCTATGGGATATTGTCGGGTCTGTTACGACTTCATCTTCTACGTCTAAATTGTGTTCTTATAGTTCCATATGGATTAGTTCATAGATCTATGTGATATCCTCTCCCTCCATTCGTGATTTATTGGAACCATTTATGTAGGTGTAGTTATGTTATGATGACCAACATTCTCATGAATCAACCAATCATCTAATATAATTGAAGGATATGACATTAATGTTGTTGAATCTATGAGATTCTTCTTTTTAGGGACATAGTGAAGCACAATGATAAATATTTTACACATCCTCTAACATGTAAATATGATGACTCTATATAAATAAATTAGTGTAGGGTTTTCACGATATGGTGACAAACACTACATACGTTTTTGTTATGATCTTATATTCTTCGATTATTGTATATGGAAATGGTGGC
Organism: Viscum album; assembly: GCA_963277665.1. Taxonomy (NCBI): domain Eukaryota; kingdom Viridiplantae; phylum Streptophyta; class Magnoliopsida; order Santalales; family Viscaceae; genus Viscum; species Viscum album. Next base: position 524,404,941 of record OY728141.1, read on the forward strand.
CATATATAGTTGAAATATGAGTGTATTGATGATATGAATATGGTACTCATTTCCAGAATAAGGGAGGTTTCTATCCACTATTATTTGATGAGTTGGATAGATATTTTTTCATAGATAATGATGAAAATACTTTTTTAGCTCATTTGGATTCTCATAATGGGAAGTGGCAGAAACCACAACATGGTGGGGAGGTTCGTTTCAAGATAATTATCTCCATGTTTCAATACATACCTCCATATATTGCGACCATATAATGTCATTCATGGTGTTACTGGGTGATCATAGTGTAGTGCTCTAGGATGTTGATGGATAACTATATGTGATTTTATCTGATATTTCAAGAACCTCTCTATAAAAAGGAACCCGAGTTCTAAGAACCTCTATATATTCAAATTCTTGGGATAGGGGTAGAATTACTTGTCAGGGGGAAATACCACTATGAGGTGGTTGACCACTAAGAATGATAGGTGTATATTTATTGTGATCCATCTCTACAATACAATAGGAAGAACTATCACTATAATTATTTTCATTTTATTTAGTTGATGAGTCAATGGACCCTTAGGGTGTTGGTATTGGGTTTCGAATAACATCAAGGATACTAACATTGAGGAAACTAGGGGAATGAGACTCATGTTGGGTCATGTATTGAATATACCAGAGTACCTTTAGGGATTGTGAAGAAATATGATCCCACAATATGATAGCTTTTTTAATATGTTGATACCCATCTACTGTTGTGGGAATATGATTCTTATTCTAAGATGAAGATTGAATATTCCAATGAACTTATTCATTTTTATAAATAATATGATCCTTCTATGATGCATGCGCCACTCTCATATGGTGTGACTCAATAAAAATAGGGACATGAGCCTCATCCAAATCATTCAGAGTATTCCATAGTTTTTTTTTCAATAGGAATATGATCCTTCCCTAAGTTATGTGCTTCTCTTACATTGTGAGCCCTGGTTAGAAAGGGAATATGGGCCCGATCAGAATAGACAATTACCACAAGAATATGATGGTGAACATAAATTATGGGAGATAGAATATAATCCCACTTCTATATGGCCTTTTAATTGTGCAGGTATAGTCATTCATCTACAAAATAATGATTATGAGCATGGATTCTATGAGTTGGAGGAATATGCCAAGAAACTTCATTGATTAGAATATGAGAATGCCCCATGGGATGTCCCATTGTAACTTGTTAATCACCATCCATAATGTGGATATCTTCCCAATACTAGGAAATTATAGTATGCCTTTTTCATCATCAATTGGAATATGATCCTATCTGGGGTCATGTGGTGATCTACATTAGTGATTCCTAACCAAAATCGAGATATGATCCCAATGATGGGATTTTGGAATATTCCCCCTACTCTTTTCCATATGTGATATGATCCTCTCACAAGGCATATGATTCTATCTCCTGGGGAATCCTGGTTGGAATAAGGATATGATCCTTGTCTGGTTCCCCATCCTTTACCAAAAGATGTCAATTATCCTCCGGTACAGGAGACATAACTTGTGCTATCATGGAGAAATCACTTGTTCGTAATGATCATAGTGTTTTAATTCCATTGATAAAGGGTTTTGAATATGTGCCTATCCATTTATATGTACCACTTTAGGAATATGTGTATAACGGTTTTCATCTATCACTAGAATATAATGTAATTTAAGAAATGTTAGAGAAGTGGTGTATGCTATGAAATTTTCTATCTCAAAAATATACCGCAATATTTCTTTGATTGAATAGTGGATATGATGCCAATTATACCCTCATTGTTCCTAAAGTATATATTGATAGTATTTAGGAATAAGGTTATAGATATGCACCTCCCTCTTGGATACTGTAGGGATATGTCCACTGATTTATTCAGTATTACATCGGATTTGATCCTGCTAGATGGATATTGGTAGAATATGTCAACGAACATCATCTATGGGAGTGAGGATATAGTTTAACTAACGATTATCTAGATCATTCTACAGTTGGTGTTTCTTCCCTGTTATGTGAGCATGCATATTAGAGGGTATTTTGTTTCAGGCAGTACCCTGATCTAGAAACATAAGGGCACCTGTGCGATGGGGTTGGATATTATAGCTAACCAAATACCACCTCAGCAGCCACTGAACTAGAAGGGAGTCATAATTTACTCTTTAATCCACCTTTATCATAAATAAATGTTCTAAAGATAGATGTTTCATGTGGTTGGAGGTGGAAATGTGCAGCACATGCATAATTGTAGCTTTCTATAGATGATGCAGACTCCTTGGTTTCAGTTTTTGGGGACCCTTATAGAAACCTTCAAGGTTTAGTCTTGTACCATGTTAATGGTATTCCCAAACAATTTTATTAACCTCTTGATGTTGAAGGATTATGAAAAATGATGTCATTATGAGACTCATATGGGGGGCATCCATAGGTGACATTCCAACGCAGTCACTGGATGAAGACATGATGAATCGAGATATTGTTTTTGAGAGCAACATATATTATCTCAAATACAACTCGGAACATGTTTTTTGATACGTGAAACATCATAAATATGATTTTCTCTCAATCATATATGCATGGGTAACATTATTTTCATTTTATCATCGTTCCTTCCAATGTAATAATTTATAATTGTAAAATAAAGGATGAAATTATTTCTTCAAAACCCCATCTATTGTGGATAAATTGTTCGTATGAATGATTCATGTCAGTTTTTCCTATTTTATTTGTGTAGGATATAAAAACAGGATGGTCTGATGCATTGTAAACAAATTATTCATTTATTTTAGATATCCACATTAGACACATAATTTTTACATCATCATAAATGATATATGTTTTTGGATATCACCCATGTGGTGTGAACCGAATGGTTAGAAAATAGTTGGTTTGTGTATCTTATTTATCTTGTGATGTGGATACCATAATTAGATTATTTCAAGTTGGGTTCATCATCTTTGATTCATTGGAAAATATACATATTGATGGTGATCACCCATGTGAAAAGACCAAAATGGTCTAAAAAAATTGGATAGTTTGTATTTTTTATCTTGTGTAGGAGATGCAGTAGTTCATTGATTTCATGTTGGATTCATCATTTTTGTTTCACCAGAAAAGATACAATGAATAATTTTTTTTGCGATGATTTATTGTGGGTTGTTCAATGTTTTCAAAAATAATTAAAATCAGATTATTCATTAATTATTAACATTCATTAAGGTATCCTTAATTAATAACTAGTTACAAACCTTCATTCCAAAGGAAGGTGGTCATTTGGTATTTCAAACCCAATGGCACATAGAAACTCACATTGGTCGAGTGGATGGGAGGTTAGGCTTATCACACCCTTTTGAGGGTTATTTTCCTACTCCAAGACCCTCTTATAGATTTAATATATGTTCCTTAGTCTCTTATGGATACATATACGGAACTGGTTACCCTAAAAATTTATCATCAGCTAAAATATTTAATATGTTAAGGGGAATATTCTACTGATTCCATAAATATATATCTAATATTTATCATTCATTTTTTCATTATAGGTATGTTCTTAAATGTTGAAACCATTCAAATGATCACTACAAAGATTTTATTCATCCAATAAGGATATTAATATATTTAGAATGAGATTTAGCCATTATGTAGTGTTTTTCATACCATATTTATAACATAAATGAATCCCCACATAGTTCATCAAACCTATGAAGTTTAACATTATGTAGAAAAGACTTATATGAGGGAAATTAAGAACCATTTATTTGAGATATATCATGTTGGAGGTTTCATATGCATCCTTGTTATAGTAGGAATCAGATTCATCACTGTTCGATGAAGCCCTTGAGACATACACCAATATGGATTCCATTATATGGAAATAGTAATGTAATTATATTGATTGGTGTTTACACATAGAGGATCTCTTGGCTTGGGTTGAATAATGATGAAAATTATAAAACCATTACAACTACCAATGACCATGTGAGCCATGATTAGCGTGAGAAACAAACAGTATCAAGTAATCAGTCTCACATTGTTACGCCCTAACCCTATAAGCCCGAAGCCAGTGCATTATTACATATCATTAGCATTATTACATTGAATCAAGTCCCGATGGACCGACCTGTTTAGCAGTCTTTGAAAATATATTACATACGTTAACATTACATTACACATTGAAACATGAAACAAAAAATAAATAATCCTTTTATAATTCCATTATTCCCCTATCTTAACCCTACATATCAATCATAATACACTTCATGGAATCCTGGGAAAACAAAACATCAGAAATGGGTGAGCTCAAATTCTTAGTAAGAGAAAATAATTTTTTAGAATCTATAAACATTTAAGTCAAGATGTATAATAAAAAAATACCTTTTAAACATAAATTTTTACATAATATAGAAAAAATAAATTAAACATTAATATATACAAATGCATATGGATATTCTACTAGTCGAATAATCACATGTAACAAATAATTTCAAAACCAAGGAATGCATAATTCCAGTCATCATAACCACATAGTCAAGTCCTTGTTCCTATAATACAAAAAAATTGGTAAAGGGATTATTTCAAGACACTAATTTGTCTCATTAGACCTACCAATAAATCAAGGAGCCATAGAGGGCTCCACCCGTCACTTACTAAGTCCAATGCATTTCCCATAAGAAAATTTTGAAACATAACATAAACATTCATATTAAAACTATCATATAAAATGTCACTACTTTAACAATAAACCATGAATGGTATAAAAATATCTCATCAATATTCAAACATATCATAACTCTTGCAATACAACATGGGTGATTTTATTATCATAAATCAACATCCATTAAGAATTATATCCCATAAAGGATGTTGACAAAGTTGAATATGATCAATAAAACTCTTTGAGAAAAATATCTTTTTTTTTGTGAAATAACAAGTCACAAATTTATAAAGGAAGTTATTTAAAATATATTTATGATTCAATGTTTCCTATACCACTTTGAAAATTTTCAAAGTAATTGACATTGTAAAACAATCATGTCTATATAAATAAATCCATAAAATCATTTCAAAAACATATACATTAATTAAAATGATAATTAAAAATAAATCATTATAACATTTAAAATGATGATCCAGCTAAACATTCCCTTCAAAAAACATTAACATATTACTTTTGAAAACATTTTTATGAAACATGGACATGGATTATAAATAAGATTCAGTAAAATACTTACACATAAACAATCTCAGATAATAATGAGATTGAAGAATTAGCCCTTACCATGTACATTCCTTTGGTCGAGGGAATGTTTAACCTCCATTATAATTACCATAGTATTTAATTAAATTATACTACAACCATATTCATTTTTATGATGTCATGAATGATTCATTTATGGATTCATACTACCCATTTAGCAATAATTTCCATGTTGAAATAACATTTCGTGTAATAATCCCTTTCTTTATCATACGTGTTTTAATTTGTTATTCAACATAGTATTACTTATGAAATGATTTAATTATTTACAAAATATAAAACATTTTTTACATATCATATATATTTTGAATAAAAATATGTAAAATAGATTGATATATGAAATGGAAACAACGTTCATGTAGACAGTTTTCCATACGTACGCATGAAAGTTGTTTATGTTCTCTTATCGTATAGTTTGGATGTAAGTAAACGACATATATATATCTACATAAATATATATTATTCCATTATAAATATTATTTCACTGATAGAAAACTTAATATATATATATATATATATATATTTATAAAAAATTCTTGAATGGTGATCATTGAAGATGAATCTTATCGTGTCATGGAGATGGTAAGTCGTAGGTACGCACGAGCGACAATATCAATCTATCGTTGGAAAAAAATGTTTAATTGGATGGTATATTATATATATAGAATTATTAACATGTTATATTCATCATTTAAATTAATTATACTCATTATTATACCAATCTAATTAATTTGGTGTTAAATAAAAAACTACCCAATGATGTGGATATGGTAAGCCGTACGTACACACGTATGGTGACTGTGTCATTCAATGGATAAATATAAAAAAATGGTTTTACCATATTTATAATAAAATATCAGTACTTAGAAGTTAGTGGAGATATAATTTTAGTATTATAATAATAAAGAAAGAGGATGTGGAAGAAGAAATGGAGTTTGAAAGAGGTGATTAAATAATTACCTCTTATTCGGGCGTTTTCTTTTGAACTGAACAGAATGGATCCATAACTTTGATTTATGATCAAATTAAGACCTTCAGGTTGAAGGAAAGGTATTTAGGAAGATATTTAAGTAGGGTTTGTCTGAGCTAAATGTCTTTGGAGATGTGAATTTAAGAGAAAAGGAAGTACCCTTTTATACGAGTGGTGAGGGTCAATTTAGGAAAAGCTTGAAATATTATTTTATTATAAAATTATTTTCATTATCTAATTGATATAAATGCATTTATTTAAAGGATAAGGTGATTATGAATCTAAAACCTCTCAACAAATAGGTTATAGGCAAATTTAGGTCACCATATTAACCTTATCTTGTATATTTAACTATTAGATAAATAGTTTAACTTTTACCATACCTTCTTGTATTATTATAATACATGTTTAATAAAATTACTATAAAATTACAAGTGAACCTCAAGTGGTTGATTAATGATGTATATATAAATATAAAATCCCTTTGTCAGAACCTTAAATTTTTTGGACAAATATATAATTAAATAAAATTGTATTTTTTTAAAAAACTCGTTTATGTCAATTTTGATGCTTTTTAGTATTTTCTTTTTGTGAAAGTGATAACAACATTATTAATTTAACAAAATTTCATTAAATCAATCTTAAAATGTCATATTAACCTATATAATTATTCTAATGCATCAAAAGTCTCAATTTTCATTTTTATTAATATTTATAACATCAATTATTTTTTTCTTTCAATAATAAGGTAATTACTACAACATCATTATGTCATAAATAAATTTTATTATTTAATTTATAAAAATTATAAATAAAATATCATGATGTATTTAATCCTTTTATCCTTCTAATGAATATTTATAGTTGAATTTACCTTACATATAACCCTATATTAAAAATGTTTTAGTTATTAATATTAGAATTTAGCACTATAAACTCTTCTTCAAATAAAATATAATAAATGTATTAATATACACCAAGGGGATAAAAAAGGATCATTTTTTGAAGGTTTATTATCAGCTAAATACACTTATTTAATAGAATTAAGACATGTGTCGGGTTAATTGTAATATTATTTTTACCTTCAATTACCCTATTTACTTTTTACCGTGGTAAATAAAATTTAAAAGTTATTATTGACCAAAAAAATTTCATCCTATTGAATGAAATTTTACATATTTATGTTAATAATGTCTCTCATATTTTTAAAATTAAATTCAAATAAGTGGTAAAATTATGTTTTATGCAAATTTGAAAATGTGCCTAGAAGTTGGGTAAAAGGCGTTAAAAGGTTCAATTAAATTATATATATATATATAATCTTAATATAAAATGATTCTAATGACTTAATTTAGACTAATATAGGAATAATTTATCTAGTTTTAATTTAAAATCAATATAAATTAAAAATAATTAGTAAAAAAGTTGGTTTTTATGTACTATGTAGTATTTTTCACTGTTCATAAAAAATTGAATGTTTTTTAGAAAATACTAAAAATTCAGCCTAAGATAATTTTGATATTCAGAATTCAAAAATTATGTCTATTTTACCAAATTATAAAAATAAAAGTTTCATTAATTAATTTAAAATTAATTCCCACTATCAAAACCAGAAAGATAGTTTTTGAGAAGTAAAAACTCTGAAAAGATTAATGTCGGTTTATGTCCAATTTAAATGTAATATTACATCAAATGAAAAAAAATTGTATTAAATGATAAAAACATCATATAATTATATATCAAAATCATTCCAATGTATAATTTAACAATATATATTATTTTGATTAAAAAATTTGTTTTCAATTATAATTTAGCATTTCTCACTATTTATAAAAATATGAATGTTATCAGAAAAGACCAAAAATTTATCGAAACTAAATTTTTATGTCCCTCTTCTTAAAAAGATTTTTATTTAGTATAATTGTATATATAAAAGTGTCTAATTTTGTATTTAATATGGGTTCGCCATAAAAGGAAGTAAAATTGCATTTTCTAAGATATACTTCCTTTATCTGAAAATTTGAATTTGTTCTCATTTTAGTTATCAAAAACACATAATATGGATGATAAAATTATATAGAGTATAAAAATTCAAAATTTAGTTAATACTATTTATAACCACTTTTTGAACCACCAGTCTGGTAAGTCATGGTGCACTCGAACTCGGTGTTGCATGTTGCACAAGCTATTGAATTACTTTAAAGAGATAACATACTACAAAATATTGGGATGTTACATTCTACCATATTTAAATAAATAGTGTTCTTTAAATTTGAAATTGTACTTCGAAAATAAAATCTTATAATAGAAAATACCTTTATGAAAAACCCACATCAGAAATTGGGTTAATAAAATTTAGTCTTAATAAGTGGGAAATAGAAATGGAAAAGTTTCCACCAAATTATGATCTCAAATATGATAACATTGGTGGAGACTAGAAAAATATGATATGGGGAAAAGGAAAATATTTATGGTTTTTGATTGAGGTCATCAATCTCAAACAAGTGAACAATAATTATAATAATGAGGGCCTCAAAGCCATAAATCTATGATGATTTAAAATAACATCGGCTAAACAAATAATAAGGTATTAGGATAACACATTTTTGTTTTTAAGATCCCTTCCCTAAAGTTAAAGTGTTAATGTATTCATAGAATAAGATTAAAAAATAATAGACAAGTATATTACCATCCCTCAACTAACTTCTTCCATACACTCATCTTTCACTCTAAAAGTTAATGGAATTAAAAAATATTCTTTTTATTCTAATGATATAGGGTTCCAAAAAAAGAATTTATAATTCATCTATCAAACCAAATTAAAAACTACATTATATAAACCAGGATATCACGTATCCAGTGGTAGGTGATGCACCCTTTCATCCTTCGATTGTGGGTTCAAGTCATGGGGCCTTTCAAGACGCAACGAGTTGTCGCTCGACCTCCAGGTTGTCATTTTTACAACACTACAAAAAATAAACTTAAGAAATGTTTTAACCATAAAAAATAGTATACAATCTCTAATATAATATATTCTAACCTTTAGACTTATCCACAATACATCAATCCAAACTAACAGTCCACAATATATAAGGAAGGTCACAAAACATACATATGAATACCTTCATCATGTATTCTCTTAAAACATGGAAATAAACTAAATTACCAGAAAACCATATTGAATATTCTCATTTTTCCTCATTCAATATGTAAAACATAGAATAATGGATATACTCTTTAAATCCAAAAATGATTAAAACTCCCACAATGATAAAATTAAAAACAATTAATTAGTTTCAAGGTAGTCATGAATATTCAATATAATTTGTCCAAATCAGTCATATCTTATTCCGAAATCATTTTCTTAGTTTTAGAAACATATTAAGGGGTATATTTACCCCAGCCATATATTTTCCAAAATGTATAAATTTCTATTGTGTAACTTTTCTTATAACCATGTAATCTCAAATCCTCAATGAAATAGTGCTAAGTACAATCCTTTTTTATTTCCATAATTCATATAACCAGTACATCATTGTTACAATGCTCAAATGACATAACATAAAAAAACGAATCATTCCTCATCATATGTGGTAGTATCATAACATTATTATTATACAATAGCATCATTTTGTGTATACTATGATGATTTGTACATTGATTCACATAGTGTCCCAAATATTTGAAGATAAAGAGTTGTACATTTGAAACCATTTTTTTACCCTTGTAATCATGAACGCGGTGTCATTTTTCTCCACACTTATAGTAAACTCCCATTCCCATCAATAATTTACCAAGGTGATTTTTTCCACAATTATCATATGTTGGAAAAATCATTATTTCCCTTCTTCCCTTTATCCATCTTTTTTTCATTCACTTATTTTCTTGCTTCCCTTCAAAGCTATAAAACTCAAATAATTCATTACTTATCTTATTAACACATTATACAATATCTTTATATGATGAGAATACATGGAAGACAATTTTCTTTCTAAATTATGGCTTGATACCATGAGTGATATGATCCTTCTTACCCTTTTGATCATGCGTATTGCTAGAGTTTTAATTCCTTCTATTAGGCATCAATTCTAAATGACAATATACACTAGGATAGATCGTATCATATTATATAATACATAAATTATAAAAATTATCAACATTAATTGAATATTTACACACTTCTAGTCTAAGAAAAATGGATTCTTTGTTGATATATTTACTCATAAATCATTCAAAATGGTTTGTAAAAAAATGTGAATTTTCCTGATCATATCCCCTAAGAGTGTCAGACCTAGTGCACGGTAAGGCTCGTTGTCGTGTACTAGGATACCCCGAGTCAAGCCCGAAACTCCTTGTTGGAGTTTTTACTCATTGGTACATCTGTTCCAGAACCATGTCCACTTGTAGTATACATACATGCATGTATTTCTTAGAAAACCAACATAAAATCAACATCACCAAATTTTTTGTACGTTCTTCTATACTAATCCTCAATGTTTATCACAGGGTAATGTTTTCTAATCAGTGTATATTTTAATATAGTTTCCAAGGTTATTTGTAAACCTAATCTGATACCAACTATATTTCCCTGACCCTAGAAGCCTAGAGCCGATGCATTATTACATAACATTGGCATGATTACAAGTAATCATGTCCCTAAGGACTGATCGGTTTAGAAATATTGGAAAATATATTACATACATGAATGTTAAATTACACATTGAAACATAAAACAAAACATAAATTATACATTAATAACACCATTATTACCCTAGCTTAATCATGAATATCAATCATAATACACTTCTTGTAATCCTAGTAAAACAAAACATAATAAAGGGGTGAGCTCAGATGCTAAGTAAGAGAAAATAATGAAGAGGGAAGCTATAAAATTGTAAGGCAAGATGTGTAATAAAAACAACATCCTTTTATACATAAAAATTTACAGAATATGGAAAAAATAAATCAAAAATCACAATATACACATGCACATGGATAATCTACAATACTAATAATCTCATGTAATATCTAATTTCATAATGAGGGAATACATACTGCCGAACATCATAACCCCATAGTCAAGGCATCAGGCCAAGACTGTAATTTTTTTCAAGGACCTGTTCCAAGAAACTAATTTTTCTCAGGAGACCTACAAATGCCTCGAGGATATATAGTAGGATCCACCCATCACTTACTACATCTAATACATTCCTCATTGAAAATATTGAAACATAACATAAATATTCTAATTAAAACTAGAATACGAAATGTCACTACTTTAACCATAAACCATGAATGGTATGAAAATATCACATCCACAGTCAAACATAGTATAACTAATTAAATATAATATGAATGATTGTTTTATAAAAAATCAACCTCAATCAATAATAATATCTAGTAGTGGATGTTGACATAGTTTAAAATGATTATTACAACTCTTTAAAAAAAATCAAATATTTGTGAAATCATAAGTCCCAAATTTATAAACGAATTCATTTAAAAGATATTTATGAATTAATGTGTCCCATAAGAAATTGAATCTTTTGAATGAAATTAAAATTTTAAAACAATGATGTCCATATAAATAAATCCTTAAAATCATTTCGAAAACATGGACATTAATTGAAAAGATTTAGAAAAAAATTTCACTAAAACATTTAAAATGATGATCTTGCTAAATATTATATTCAAAAAAACTATAAAATATTCCATTTGAAAAGATTTATAGGAAACATAGACATGTATTATAAATATTTCGTAGTAAATACTTATAGATAAACAATCTTAGATAATAATGAGATCGAGGAATTAACCCTTACCTTTTACATTCGTTTGGTCGAGGGTACGTTTAACCTCCTTTATAATTACCATAGTATGTTATTAAATCGTACCAGAACCATATTAATATTTATTATATCATTTTGAATCATTTATGACATTATAATACCCAATTAATATTAATTTCCATGTTAAAATAACATTTGTTGTAATAATCGCTTTCTTTATCGTACAAGTTTTAACTTGTTATTCTTGATCATATCACTTATATAATGATAATTTTTTTTATAATATAAATCAATATTTATGTATCATAAATATTAATAATATAAATATTAATCATATAAAGATATATGAAATGGAAACACCGTTCATGGAGATGGTAGTCTGTACATATGCATGAAAGTTGTGTATGTATTCTTATCGTATAGATTAAAAGTAAGTAAACGACACATATGTATCTACTTAAATATTTATTATTAAAATAGAAATATTTTTTTATATATCTAATACTTAATAGATAAATATATATTTATAAAAAATTCTTGAATTGTAATTGTTGATGATGAATCGTATCGCGACGTTGAGACGGTAAACCGAACGTACGCACGAGAGACAATATCATTCTATCAATGGTAAAATGATGTTAAATTGGATAGTAAATTATATTCAAAGAATAATTACCATGTCATATTAATTATTTAAACTAATGATACTCATTATTATACCCGTCCAAATAATTTAGTGTTGAATAACAGACTACTTCACAATATGGAGATGGTAAGCCATACATATGCACTTATAGTGACTTTTTCATTAATAAGATGAATAGAATAATGAATATGGTTTTACTAAATTTATAATAACATATAATTAGGTACAAGGTACCTAATTTATTATCTTATTATTTAAATAACAAATAATGCAGATGTAGAAAAAGAAAATAACTTTGAAAGAGGTGATGTAATAATTACCTCTTTTTCGAGTGTTTCCTTTGAAATAGATAAAAAGGAATCCTTAGGTTGGTTTTATAATCAAATAATGGATTCTACGTTTAGTTGTGGGTATATTTTAGGATATTTTAGAATGGGTTGGGTGAGACAAAAGGATTTAATGGTGTGAAATTAAGACAAATGGATGTACCCATTTATAGGGGAGGTGAGGGTCACTTTAGGAAAAACAGGAAATATTATTTTATTATAAAATAAGATTCTATTTTTAATTTCTCAAAGTGGATTTATTTTGAGTATAAGGTGGGTATGGGTCGAAAACATCTATACCAATAGGTTTTAGACAAATTTATGTCACCATAGTAACATTATCATTTAGATTTAACTATTAATTAAAAAGTTTATCATTTACAATGTCTTCTTGTGTTATTATAATACTAGGTTATTAGGCATACTATAAAATTCTAAGAGAACCTAATTTGGTCTATTAATGAAATATATATAATTATATAAGTCATTTTTCCAAACCTTATATTTTTAGGACTATTATATAATTTAATAAAATGGTACTTATTTTAAGAAATCATTAATGACAATTTTGTCACTATTTAGAATTTGTTTTTTTTTTGAATTTAATAACAACATGATTAATTCAAAAAAAATTCATTTAATCAATCCTAAAATGTTATATTAAACTATAGAATCTGTGGAATGCATAAAAAGTATCAATTTTCATTTATTTTAATATTTATAGCATTAATTATTTTAGTCTTTCATTAATAATGTAATTACTACATCATCATTGCTTCATACATAAATATAATAATTTATTGTCTAAAAATTATAAATAAAATACCATGATGTAGGAAATATTTTTATCATTCTAATTAATATTTAGAGTCGAGTTTATCATATATAAACCCTATGTTAATAATTGTTTAGTTTTTAAAATTAGAATTTAACACTTCTAACTATTCTTTAAATAAAATATAATAAATGTCCTAATCTAATACAAATGAATAAAAAGGATCATATTTTTTTTACAAAGGATGATTTTAGTCAAAATAAATTTATTCAATATAATTATTACATGTGTGAGGGTACTTTTAATTTTATTTTACCCTTTAATTACCCTATTTACTATTAATCGTGGTAAATAATATTCAAAAGTAAGCATTCACCAAAAATTATTTTTTTCATATTGAATGAATTTTTTTTATTTATTTCATCCATGTCTCTCTTATTTTTTAAATTCAATTCACAAAAATGGTAAAATTACATTTTATGAAAATTTGCAAATGTGCCTAGAAGGTGGATAAAGACGTTAAAAGGTTCATTATTAATTTATATATCTAATATTATTATAAAATGATTATAATTAATAAAATAAGACTAATATTGGTATTATGTATCTATTTTAACTTTAAAATAAATTTAAATTAAAAGTAATTATTTAAATAAAAAAGAAGTTTTTATGTACTATGCAGAATTTTTCACTACTCATAAAAAATTGAATCATTTTAGGAAAATTCCAAAAATTCAGCCTAATATAATTTTGATATTAAACATTCAAAAAGAATGTCTATTTTATCAAATTCAAAACATATAAGTTTCATTAATTAATTTAATATTAATTCCCATTATCAAAACTAAAAAACGTGTTTTTGAGAAGTAAAAAATTTCAAGATTGATATGTGTTTATGTCCAATTTAAATTGAAAATTACTTCCAATAACAAAAATTGGATTAAATGATATAAATATAAAATAATTATACATCAAAAACATTCAAATTTAATATTTCACACTTTAAATTATTTTGATTAAAAAAGTTGTTTTCAATTAATATTTAGTATTTTTCACTCTTCGTCAAAATATGAAAGTTCTCAAAAAAACACATAAAAAATTATCAAAACTAAATATTTTTGTCCTAATTATAAATAAGAAGTTTATTTTTACAAATTGAATATGTAAAGGTGTAAAATATTTGATTTAAAAATGGTTCACATTAAAATGTGGGGTAATTGAATTTTTTTTGAAAAAAATTACTTTTTATGAATAATTGAATTTATTATTATATTATGTCTAATAAAAACATAATATAGATGTTAAAATTATATTGAGTATATAAAACTCAAAATTCTGTTAATAAAATTCATAACCGCTTTCTGAACAACTAGTTTGGTAAGTCGTGGTGCCCTCGAACTCGGTGCTGCGTGTTGTGCAAGCTATTGAATTACATTAAAGGGTTAATGTAATACAAAATATTTGGGTGTTACACAATTAATATATATGAAAGGCTAATGTGATGATACAACCCTTTGGATGATTAATATTGAGGATGAGCCATAATAATGAATCCTATGTATCATTCTTATTGGAGGAATACACATTATCTTAGTTCAGATTATATCTTAGTCTTCTAGTGGATGATGGAGAAATACTAGCCTATGAGAGGTATTGGGTCATTAAATTTTAGAGTCATTTAGTAAATGTGCACATAAGTAGATGTTTATTTGACCTCATGATTTTAAAAATAACCCTATATATTCTAGATATAGTATGAATTAGATTTATTTTTGTTCAATGGGTTTGGGGCCTACCCAATGATGTTTCCCGTATATGGAATCAGTCATATCAAGCCACTGATCAGGGCTTACACACTAAGGTTTTCCTTATATGTGGGACATTTCATATCATTCCACTAATTAGGGATTAGACACTGAGGATTCCCTTGTATGAGGTACATGTCATATCATGCCAGATATCAATTATTAAACTCTAAGGTATCCCTTATATGTGTAATACACAAGGTTATCATGACCTAGTATGCATTTTTTATATGGGCTCTTGGTTTTCCTCACATGATTGAGTTTCTTCTTGTCATGAAATGATAATCTACATGACATGTTAGAGTATGTCCAAACATGTATGGTTATTTCATAGACGAGTTCAAATACAATTTCATGATCCCTATTACTTTTATGAGGGATGTCACAAAATCATTATGACAAGTCTAAAGACCATCAGATGATTAAGGACGAGTTGGCTGGAGGACATCGCAGGACCAAGACAAATTTTCCTAGGGCTACCATATAATTTTAAATGATATCTTGGATAGTTCCATAAGACCATGATGACTTGTCTTGGTGTCTTTGGGGGACCTGTATGAAATATATTTATTTTGTCGCAAGACCTGAGAGAAATATATTTGAGTCATCACAAAACATGGATGACATGCTTGGAGGATGCCCCATGATCTGGACAGTAAACCTATAGGGCTCTGCGAGACCCAAAATACCCACATTAGTGTTGATGTAAAAATTTGGTGACATGTTTGATACATTTCATGTTCTGAATGGAGAACCCTAATAGCATCGTGAGACACATGTGGCATGCATGGAGGGTGTCGTGAAACATGCATGACATATTTGGGGGACATCACATGATCCGGAAAAAATGTTGAGATGATGTTGTATGGATTGGTCGAAAAGTATGAGTACTACCACATCATCTAGAAGACTCATGTAAAGATCATGAGGGTCAATTTATAAGTACTCAACATTACAATCCAATCATTGATATCTTTTTGAGTTTTTATTCCATATGTGCGTTAGATTTGTTTAGTGTTTAAATGTCTTTCATTTCGAATGACCCAACTGATATATGGGATTTCAATCACCTAACTGTATTTGAATTCCACTTGATCTCAATGTTTATTCATTATAGTTTTTACCTGGTGGATGACATTGTGATCTTAGGATTGACCGGTCTCATAATTCCACACCTAAAATACCTTGTGTGAGGAATCAGGGATGGATAATTTCATTTTTCTTCTTAAGGGGATGATTTTATGGGCCTTTACACCTTGATTATATGTTTTCATACATGATTCATATATTGTATATTCAAACAAGAGTTGGTACATGGATTTGGTGTCATATGATTTTAGATGATCCTAACGTAGGTCATCTTGGTGGCCTCACATGATTTTCATCATCTATAAGACCATCTCATCAGTTCCCCATTTATTGAGTTATAGTAAACCAATGGATTATTTGATAATAATGTGATAATTCCAAGGTACTTCCCCAAGGTTAGTCCAATAATTATAGGGAAATTCATGGGAACTAAATTCCTATTGAAATCATTTCATGTGATGTAATATTTTTTGTCAAGAACCATCTTCACGAAAACTGTGGCTTTCATAGGGGCCTTCATGAGATCATGTTTTCATGCCATGGTTTATTTTAGGTATGTGATAATTATCGATGTTGGTTTCTAATTATCAAAGGTTATTTACCACATTTTATAACATGATTCTCATAAAATCAGTGAATCTTTTTATCCCAAGAATCTCCCTCCAATTCCATTTTTATTTCTTAATTTAATTTACAAAGGATGGGGATATAAAGATAGTTAATGAGTTTTGTTAAAGATAATCACTCATCTCATTTGTGATATGTTTCATGACCAATAAATGGGTATGTGGTGATACATCAGAATTGTTGTGGAAAATGCTTTGGTTTGTCAATGAAACAAACGGGGAAGTGTGGATCAAACTGAACATGTCTAAAACCCTTTTCATGATGAAGATGACATGTTAGTAGGCTCGTGTGTGAAAAAGAGAACATTCTTCCAAAGCTTCTAGAGTGTCATGAAAATAGTGTGGTCACATCGCATGAGGATTTAAAAATATGAAAATCTTCATCCATTTTTACAATATTCTACTTATTTTATAAGGATTTATGTGTGGTTTGTATGGAAATTTTTTACATGATAGGTTTTATGATCCATAGGAACTCATCTAGAATCCACCACCTGATTAGAGACAGTTACAGAATTCATTGAAATAATTTAAGGGCTTGTCAAAGAAGATTTGTGTGATCTCTCGAAGGTCATGTGTTGTGCATGACCCATGTGTTCGTTGGATGTTCTACTGATTTGTGAGTGTTTTACTCCATCTTATTCCCTTTCTTTGAAAGGAAAATAATACCCATGTTTCAGGTGATACATCACTTGTACATTTTTCTATGCTCATTTGGAAAACATCAACAAATATATAATTTTGGGCCCCACATATGAAATAATCTTTTCATTATCTCCAATATATGAGGACATTAGACAAAAAATGCATATTATAATGTTCCCAAAAAAACCTAAAAGATAATCATGAAAATGTATTAAATAGTTGTACAAATTATAAAAATATATATGTCGTATATCACTATTTACCCCCTAAATAGAACAACATCACTTTCTACCTGAAGATCCCACCATAAACACATAAACAATATTATATTCAAAATTTAATGGAAGGTAACATTATAAAAAATGAAAAAAAGGTAGTGGTGAGTAGTAGTTTCATGATTTAGGGATAATAAGAATAATTACTCCTTCATTGTGGTTTATAATGAGGACATTAATCATTGTAAATATATTCCTTATGAGTGTTTAAATTGGTTTACAGTTGGGACCATTAACTTTATACCACATGAATATCAATTGAATACCAAAAAAAATATAGCATCATTACCCATATGTATATCTATATTTGGAAATATATCATCTTATTTAAATCTAGATAGTTATTTCATACCTAGAAAACTACCCAATCATTATCAAAATTTAAGGATGTCATACCACAATAGGAATGTTTGTATATAATAATTTATATATAGTGTTGTATAATTAGAGTAAATGGGGAGTGAATTTTCAAAATATAGTACGAAATATATATAAATTAAATGCTACAACAATTCCAATTGATAATACAATGAATGAAATTAAATGTAAAAATAATGATAAAAAAGGTCATTAAACCCTAACTTGAAATCTGACTTGTTAAAAATTAAGAGAATCATAGTAAAACCTTAAAAAAAATATGAAGATACTTATAAGGGTAAAATGAGAAGGAATTAAAGAACAATGGATTTTGAATGTAATGAAATTGTTGCAAAAGTGGTTATTTTTTGAAAATGTGGAGGATTTGTCTATAAATTTCAAAGAATGGGTCTTGGACCCTGGGATGTAAAACAACATCAAAAAATCATCCTTCCTAAGAATTTAATGCATGGTGGTTAAAATATTGGAATTTATCATGGGATTTAAATATTATAATAACCAAACACACATTATATTATATTATTTTGGTGTTAATTTTTTTTTATTTTTGAATAATTTCTTTTGAAATAATAAATTATACTTCTGGTTTTAAAAATATATCTATTTGATTCAAATTTTTTTTATTACATTACAAGAAATTAGTTTGACTAATAATATAATTTTGGTCAAAAATTATTTTACTGTAACTAGTACATATTTTTTAATTCATTTTGATTTAAAATAATTTCTAGATATTTATATCATATTTTACTTTTTAACCAGAAATTCAACTATCATTAAAAATTATGAAAAATTCACCATTACACAATTTTTATATAAAAATTATAAATTAAATGTCCTCTTTTAAAAAACAAACCTCTATCTATGTGTATTTTAATAATTAAATAGTATAAATATGTATTTCAAACTAAATAATTGACCAACTAAAATTCGAACACTCTTCTTTAACTAATATTCATATTTTTCAATAGAATATGTGCGTAGTTATAACATTGTTAATTAGTTCATTAATTTTTAATAACTATATATTATATAATTAAATTACATTAATTATAAACCGAAATAAATAATATCTAGGTTACTATAGTTGAAACTCATGACTTACACCATATTTTCACTATATGGTTATTCATCTTCCTCATCTTGGTTTTTATTTCTATTAGGGGAGGAATCCCTCTTATGCGTGTTTCATCTAATGATAAATTTTTCTTATATCGATCAACATTATTCCAAGTCCATTTTAGTTCCCTTAGACTAGTATATCCTTATTTCTAGTGGTATAGTTTTTTTAATACACCATGGAATTATTCATTTTTTTCCAATTCAATATGAATTTCAATATATTTGACTTTTTTTCCATTGGTGGCCCTTTCATGACCAGTTTGTTCACCTTTATTATTATTGGATATACTACCTTTATTATCTTTTAAATTTTATTTCAATATCTCAAAATTTAATTAGTTATTTTACCATTATTTTGTCCTAGTAGAATCTTCGTATTCTTCCAGGATTTTTCTGTAATGTAGTAAATCTATTTTATAATAAAAAATAGTTTTTCGGTGTAACACACACATGTGATTTTCATAAGAATGTAGTAACTAATTATTAATATTTTATCACCTTTTTATAATTAATTATTTTTATTTTTCTATAGTAAATTGATATAAATAATATCAACTTATAAATTAATAGTTATTATAATGAACTGTCCTTAAACATTACTTAATATTGAGTGAAGTCAATAATTCACATTGAGGATATTTTCAGGATTAATTTTTTAGACAATTAGGCCATAAATATTACATTACATCTCAAATATTACAAAGTATATAGTTATACTCAGTATCCATTTATTCGTAAAACAAAAACTCGTAAAAGAAAACAAAAATTATTTTCTTGATATAAAACTTATTGAATTTATTATTTCTTTTACCATACCTTATACCCTATAAATAACATTTAAAAAACATGGGATGAGAATAAAAATAGTAGTAAGGGTTATAAAATATAGAAAGAAAAAATTAGACTGTAAATACATTCATATCATAAGATCTATAACATTCCTCCTGAAATAATAAGATTTATGATCAAAACATATAAATCATAAATCATAATGGTAACTTATGGAATCTATATCATACTTACATTGTAGATTTCATAGCTACATAGTGAGTAACATTTGAAATACCTATCAAAGCATATTCCCAAAATCTCTTAGGAGAAACATTTACATTTACCTCTATCATGTTACCCAATGCATTAATGAGCTATCTTGGGCTCACTAACCCTAGGTTTATCACGGAACCCCCCATATACGTAAATAATTTCCAAGAACCATAACATAATCATAACACATAACATAAGAATAATTTAAAGGTAACATTAACACATTAAAATTATTTCGATAGATTGTCCTAATAAATCCATTATCAAAATAATTTTCAATAACAAAATACATAAAAAGAGTATATTGTATTTATTTTTCTTTTATAAACATTACAACTTGTTAAATAATATAAATATCTAATTATGCTCGCGACTATAGAAAGGTCATTGTCACCACATACGTTATAAATAAACATTCCCTTTCTTGTTTTAGTAAAAAAAAATGTAGAAAATTATTCCCTTTGAGTGAAATTAAGATTCAAATGGGTATATATACCATATAAAAGAAACTTGTGGATAAATCAAATTATGCCTCAATGAATAGAGATTGAGATGAAGTCCCTTACCTCGTGTCAGACTTGAATCGTTCGTTCTTTAATCTCTTGAATAATAAACTAAATATAATTTCTACATTTTGAAGAACCTTTTTCATGTTTATTATTCTTTTTATATCACTTATTACCACATTATAAATAATTCAAAATTAGTTATGTTAAAAATGGTCGTTTTGTCCATTTTTTGTACTTGAGTAAAAAATGATCATCTTATAATTACATGTTTTCCTTGTGGTCAAAAGTAAATTATCTCTAGAATGATATTAATGATTTATATATAATATATATCATATATATCCAATTTATATATCTATTTATAATAGTACATAACATTTCAAGATAAGAAATGAAATGCACCATTCATGGAGACGATAAGTCTTACGTACGCATGAACACTACTTTCATTTATATTTTGTATTTAATGGAATCAAAAAACAATGATATAAGGGTATATTATATTTCTAGTATAATATAATATATAATTTCATTACATTAAATTTTTATATGTTTCATGTATGGAATGAAAGATTCATATGACTTTTTGGGGGCGGTAGTCTGCACTTCCTCAAATTAAATTATCATATTCAACCATTATGGAAAATATAATAGAATGATATAAATGAAAAATAGAGAAACATAGAGACAATATAAATATAATATATATAACATATAAATACATTTACATTATAATGGCCACCATAAGAGGCTGTAGGAGACAATTGAAAAATCATCGTTTCATGAGGTAGTAGTTCGTTTTCCACAGAAAAATTATGTTAGTATCCATTAGACAGAGGTGTGTGGATGTGTAATTAAAATAATAATCATAACAACAACTGATTATGTTGTAGATACTTTAATTTTTATAATATAATGTAATAAATAGTGTCTACGGGGTTGGAGAAGGAAAATAAAGAAATCTACTCGAGAGAAGACGTTACCTTTAAATCGGGTAACCCCCAATTGTTTGGACCAAAAGGATTTATGGAAGTGATTTATTCCTAAAATATGGATTATAAGAGGTATATAGGTATATTTGGAGCTTCTTGAAGTAGATTTTAGATGAGAAAAGGGGCTTGAGAGTTGTGTGTACTGTGTTAGAGATGGTGGACTTTTATAAGATTGAGTAGGGGCTCTTTAGGAAAGTTTGAATGTGTTATTTTATTAAAAAATAATGTTCGGTTTCAGAAGGTCCAAAAAATATTTAATTCGAATATAAGGTGTATATAAGTCAAAATAATATCCTTAAATAATAATTGGATAGGTTATGGATATTTTTTAATACATATATTTTTTATTTTAACCTTTGTTACATTATTTATCTTTTATCATATCCTCTTATATATTAATACTATGTGGTTAATATATTTATAATAAAATTCAAATAAACCCAAAATTGATCCTTTATAAAATTGTTAATATTATTTAAGTCATTTGTCTGATTCTTAGATTTTTAGGATTATTTTATCAGTTAATAAAATATTAATTGTTTTAATATCCTATTTATGTCAATTTATAAAGGTTTCATATCAAGGATTTTAATAAAATCTATAATAACTTTATTCTATTGAAAAAACTTCATTAATTTAAATATAAAAATTCATTATTATCTCAAAAAAAATCTGGATGAAATTAAAGAATCAATATAAATTTATTTAAATATTTATAATATAATTTATTTAAATTTATTATTAATGAAGCAATTACTACATCACCATTATGCCATAGTTAAATTTTTTATTTAATGTCTAAAAATTATAAATAATATAACATGATGTAGGAAATCGGTTTATCTTTAAAATGAATATTTATAGTCCAAGATATCACTTATATAACCCCATCTACAATTGTTTTACTAAAAGATATATGATGATGTTATTTTTTCCCTTACATTAAATTAATTAATATAAAATGTCATTATCACTCCCATGTGGCACCATGGGGTCCCAAAATCGACCCTGGGATTCCCATGGTCAGACATGTATTAGAAAATAGGATTAACAGACGTTTTAGGGTAATTTAATATGATTATAATATTATTTTTTACCCTTATTTACTAGATTTACCCTTTAACCATGGTAAATAAAATATTTACTGAAGTTAGAATTTATAATGTATAAAAATAAAAGTTACCTATTTACACAATTTAGACCTCCTGATTCCAAATATTGAAACCATTTTTCCAATTTCAAAATATTAAAATTTCAGAAATTAATTTAAAACTATTTCTTGTTGTCAAAACCAAAAACGTGTTTTTATGAAATAATAACTATCAAAAGACTGACACTTTTTTATGTCTGATTTCAAATTAAAATTACCTCTAATGTACAAAATTAGATTAACTGGAGAAAATTAAATCTAATTAAACATTAAAACTAATTAAAAATATAATCTAAACATATAAATAAATTTGATTAAAGTGAAGTTTTGAAAATAAAATGCAATATTTTTCGTTAAACGTTAAAAAAATGAACATTATCATAAAAATAAAAAACATTCACTCAAAGTAAATTTTTATGTCCCGATTCTAAAGAACAATATTACTTTCTCAAATAGAACATATAAAAGCGAAAAAATATATTTAAAAAATAGTTTTTTATCAAAAGACGGTAAATCGACCTTTAAAATAATATTATATTGTTTATGTTTAAAATTGGACCCATTCACATTATAATCCAAAAACATTTATTAGATAAATGTAAAAACATTAAACAAATATGTAAAATCATATTGTAGTTAGTTATATTAATTCTCGCTAATACAACTATTAGGTGTGATCAATCATTTAAAATAATATTATATTATTATTTTTAGTATGACTCAACCTTCAGTACAATACAAGATTTTGGAGAAACCCATTTTTGTATGTCAGGTACGCAATAGAACATAGCATCCCCTTTAAAGTAAAATTAATATTTAATTCACAAATATTAATAAATATGAAAATAAGATACACTTTATTTACCTGGGATGTTATATCCTCCCCCTTTTGATAATTCTGTCCCTGCAATTCTATTCACTTATCAAATAAGTGAGTGTATTTATCCCTAATAGCATTCTCAAATTCCCATATTTCCTCTTCAACCATATGTTTTTTTCCACAAAACTCTTACATGATGAATTACCTTATTTCGCAATAGGTTCTCTCTACAGTCATGGATCAGGATTGATTGTTCCTCATAAGAATGATTCCCTTCCAACTAATCTAGCTCTGGACTAAAAACCTAAAATGTAACTGAAATATAATTTTTTAACATCGAAACCTGAAAAACATTGTGTACCAAGAATAAAAACGAAGGTGAAGCCACTCTATTGGTAACTGATCTGACATTATATAGGATTTCATAGGGTCCAATGAACCTTGGACTCATCTTTCCCTTCTTACCATATTGCATCACACTTTTCCATGGAGAAACATTGACATATACATGATCACCTACCTTGATAGAATGGTCATTCCTTCAATTTTTTCGCATAATTTCTCTGCCTGATCTGATTTGTTCTCATGTGCTTCTGAATCAACTGAACTTTTTCAGCCATATCTTCTACCAATAATGGTCCAATCATCTTCCTTTTATAAAAATCCTCAAAAAAAGATGGAGTTTGCCATCTCTTTTAATATAATGCCTCAAATAGAGACATCTGTATACTGAAATGAAAATTTTTCTTATATGAAAATTTAACTAATGAGATATATTGATCCAAAATTCCCAGGTAATCCATTGAGCAAGAACGTGTCATATCTTCCAATGTCTGAATTGTTCATCCTGACTGCCAATCTGATTGATGATGAAAAGATGTACTAAAATTTAATTTAGTAACTAATGACTTATGAAGGCCTTTCAAAAAGTTAAGAGTAAAAATGGGATCACGATTAGATATAATAGATAGGGGAACTCTATAAAACCTGAATATATATTTAACATACACCCAAAAAATTTGATATGGAGACAATGTATCTTGAATAGGAATGAAATGAGCAGATTTAGTCAATCAATCGACAATAACATAGATTGCATTATTACCTCGACATATCCTTGGTAATCCCACAATGAAGTCTGTGGATATATTTTTCCATTTCCACTATGGCACCATTACAAGATGAAGCCTCCCATTCAGTAACTGCTACTCTAAATTAACCAATGATAATTCAAAAACTTCACAGTAAACCCAATAATTTCACTTTTCATTTCATCCTACAAGTAATAGTCTCGAATAATGTTGTACATCTTAGTACTGCCTGGATGAACAGAAAAAGGAGAACTATGAGATTAAAATAACAACTCTATCTTCAACTCTGAATCAGAAGGCACACATAATCTATTCCCAGACCTCAAAACACAATCTTTATCAATGTTAAATTCAAGTAACTTACCCTTGTGAATCAACTCTACCTTTTTTTTTCAACTCACTATCTTCTTTCTGCGCTTGATTAATTATATCTGATAACGTCTATTTCATTGACACCTAAAACAAAACATTGATATTTCTTGTAGCAAAAACTTATATTCAAAAGTCCATCAAATCATTAATTAACAGATATTGTTCCAAACATAACATGGTTAATATAGAATTACTTCTCCAACACAAAGAATCAAGCACTTTATTTTCATTTCCTTGATGACAATGAATCGTGCAATCATAATCCTTGATTAATTATAGCCATCTTATCTATCTCTTGATAAATTCTATCTGAGAAAATATATACTTCAAAATTTTGTGGTTAGTATATATATCACATTTTACTCCATATAGATGATGCCTCATAATTTTTAATGCAAAAGCAATGATATAAAATTCCAAATCATGTGTATAGTAATTTAACTCATGAGGTTTCAATTGACATGAAGCAAAAGAAATTACCTCATATTTCTCCATTAAGACACAACCAAGTCCTTTCAATGATGCAATAGTGTAGATTTAATATTCACCATTTCTGGAAGGCAATGCCAAAACAAGAGAATTCTCCAATCTTCTTTTCAATTCCAGAAAACAAAAACCACATTCTTTTGTCCAAATGAACATAACAATTTTTCGAGTTGAAATATTCATTGGACTAGATAACCATGAAACGTTTTCAATGAATATCTAGTAATAAAATGAAAAACCAAAGAAAACTATAGATCTCAGTTATATTAGCGGATCTTTGACATTTTCAACAACTTTGGTTTTTTCGGGATCAACAGTTATGCCATTTTTTGAAACAATGTGACCATGGAATAAAATTTGTTGTAACCAAAAATCACACATGATGAATTTCCCATAGAGTTTATTTTATTTTAATGATTGAAAAACCACCCTTAAATGAATTTCATGTTCCACTTTACTTTTGGTATAATCCAATATATCCTAAATAAACACAACAACAAACCTATCCAATAATTCAAGACAGATTCTATTCACAAGAACCATGAATAAAACAAGTGCATTGGTTAACCAAAAAGGCATAAAAAGAAATTAATAATGTCCATATATTGTATGAAACTCAATCTTCAGAATTTCTTCTTCCTTTACTTTCAACTGATGGTACCAAGACCTCAAGTTAATATTTGAAAAATACTGATCTCCCTGAAGCTGATCAACCATATCATCGATATGAAGTAAATGACACTTGTTCTTTAATAGCGATGTTCTTAAATGATTTATTATCAATGAAAAGTCTCATTTAACCATCATTCATTATAAAAATCAAGACCTTAAAACCCCATGGTGATGTTTTAGGTCAAATTAAACCTTTATTAAATAAATCTTTGCAATTTTTCCTTTTACTCTAAAAGTTAAATTTGAGCCATTCAATAAGGGGGTTTTGAAATTGGTTTATCATTAGGAATTAAGTAAACATTAAATTCAACATCTCGATCTGGTATTGTACAAGGAAACTCATCAAGAACAACATAAAGATACTTATATACCAATGGAACATCATTAATCAGAATAGTTCCATTATTTTTATCAATATATGCAAGGTAGCATTCATTTCCATCATTTACTAGTTTCTCAGATTCCTAATATGTTATCAAAATTAAGGGTTCATTGTTGTACACAAACATGAATTATTTCTGAAAAGAAAACTCTTTAACAGTGTAGTCAATCTTATCATGATAAATGGAAATCCAATCCATACCCAAAATAACATCAAACTCTACTAGAGGAAAAACTATAAGGTTTTCAGGGAGATTAATTCCACAAACATGGAAAGGAAGGTTCTTATAATATCATTTTGTATTAAAATTTCCTCCCAGTGTTTTTACCATTTGTTCAGGATTCATATCTTGAGAAGGAATTCCTAATTTACAAGAAAAATTCTCAGAAATGAAAGAATGTGTTGACACTAAATCAAAAAACACATTGGAATAATCTGAAAAAACAAACTGTGTACCTGATACTACATCAATAGATGGACCAACATCTAAAGAAGTAGTTGCAAAGGATTTCACCACCCCTTTCTACATGTAGTTCAGATGCTTTATCTCAGTTGAGTTCTTCATCAGACACTCATTTGCTTAATGACAAATTTCATTACACTGAAAATATTTTATTGACTGTAAATCCAATTTATCCTTATCGTTACCTTGATCTTTTTCAGTGTTATTACTAGACTTATGTACCATTATACCACATTGGTATCACTTACCAGAAATATAAAAACATTACCCAGCATGCTTTATACCACAATTTTCACAAACTTTAAACTTATGTTTTTTACTATCTGACTTTTTTGAAGAGTTCTTCCCTTTCGTCTGCTAGATCGACCTATAATTCTGTTGTTTTTCGAAGAACACATTATCATAGGCAAACATTGTTACCACCTTCTCGAAACATTGAACAATTTTTCCTATATTTTGAACTCACGAAAATCTAAATCCCTAGGATACATTGGCTTTAATAATTTCTAAAAACAATTGATTTTACTATCAAGATCTCCTATGAAATTTGGAGCATACCCTGCCAATTTATAGAATTTTGCTTCATATATAGCCACTAAGTCGTCCTCCTACATTAATTTTAGAAATTTCTATTCCTTAATAAGATGAACCATCTTAAGATAATATTTCTTGAGAAACATACCTTTGAATTCATCCCAATCATGAGCTTCAATCTCCTTAATATCCCTGATATTTTTAACTGTTGACCACCACTGATCATCTTCACCTTCAAAATGGTAAACAATGAGACTAAAATTTTGAAATTATGAAGACCCCATGTCATCAGAAATCACTTTCAGTGCATTAATCCACCCTTCACCTAGTAGAAGGTCAGATGATCCTATGAATGATGGGGGTTGTATCCTCATTAAATGCTTCACTACTGACATGTTCCTCTTTGGCTGATCTGGCTGATCTTGGCATGGATACCACCACCATTTACAGCCCGAGTTTACTGTGACATACCTATAACAAACTGCTCAGTTCCGAATCCTACCATCACAGGTTTTTATTTTGAATTTTTTCATCCTCCTGATGTCCTCCCATCATAGGTGCCCTATTTCCTCTACGGATAACCATTCAGATCACAAAAACATCTTAGGCGAAACAACATGGTAATCTGTAAATTCCATATCATTTCAATATTACCATAAATTAATTAATGGATGTTAATTTTACTAAATTATAACTCCTAAAGTTATCTAAACAGACCTCTGATACCAACTATATGGACCCGACCTTAAACATTACTTAATCTTGAGTTAAGTCAAGAATTTACTTTGAAGATATTTTCAGGTTTAGTGTTTTAGATAATTATGCCATAAATATAACATTACATATCTAATATTACAATGTAGAAACATATACTTAGTATCCATTTTTTTCATAAAAGAATAACTCTTAAAATAAAACAAAAATTATTTTCTTGATATTAAAATTCATGAATTATTTCTTTCTTTTAACTTCCTTATACCCTATGAAAAACATTTCAAAAACTTGGGATGATCATAAATAGATCAGTAAGGGTTATAAAATAAGGAGAGAAAACATTATTCCGTCAATACATACAAAACACAAGCTCTTTAATATACCTCATGAAATCATAAGATTTATGAACAAAACATAGAAATCATAAATCATAAGGTAACTTATGGCATCCATATCATACTTACATTGTAGATTTCAAAGCTACGTTGGGAGTTACATTTGAAATAACTATCAAAGTATATTCCCTAAATCTATTAAGAGAAACATTTATTTTTACCTCCGTCAGGTTACCCAATGTATTGGAGAGCTATCTCAGGCTCACCTACCCTAGGTTTGTCATGGAACCACCCGTATAAATAAAAAATTCCCAAGAACAATATCATAATGATAACACATAACATAAGCCTAAAAAAATATAACATTCCCACATTGTAATTATTTCAAATATATTGACATAATAAATTCATTATCAATCCATTTTCGATACCAAAATATGTAAACAGAGTACACTATATTTAATTTTATTTTATAAACATTATGGCTTATTAAGGTAGCCAAATATCAAATAATTCTCTATACGGTGGAATGGTCGTTGTCACCACGTACGTTAAAAATAATCATTCCATTTTAACATTTAGAAAAACTCTACATAGAAAAATATTCCCTTTGAATAATATGATAATTAAAAGGGGATTATATACCATATAAAATAATGTTGTGTATAACTGAAAATATTCCTCAATAAAAGGAGGTTGACACAAAGTCACTTTCCTCTTGTATGACATGAATCATTCGTTTTGTAATCTTCTAAATAATAAACTAATGTTAATTTATACTTTATCAAGAACCATTTTTAAGTTTATTTTTATTTCATATCACTTATAACTATGTTATAAACACTACAAAATCATTTAAGTTAATAACATTCATTTGGTCGATATTTGGTACTCGAGTCAAAAATGATATTCTTATAATTACATGTTGTCTGTGTGGTCAAAAGTACATTATCACTAGAAAGACATTAATGATTTAGATATCATATATATCATATATATATCCAGTATATATATGTATTTATAACAGTACATAACATTTGGAGATAAGAAATGAAATGCATCGTTCATGGAGATGTTAATCCATACGTACGCATGTGCGCTATTTTCATTTTTATTTCGTATTTAATGGAATGAAAACAAAATAATACATAGGAATATTATAATTCCAGTATAATATCATATATAATTTCATTAACTCCATCCAATATACATTCTGTGTATAGAATAAATTAGTATTATCACTTTGAGGGGGTGGTAGTCTGCATTTCCTCAAATGAAATTAATGAATTTATCCACTATGAAAAACAAACAGGTTTCTATAAATGAAAAATAAAGAAGCATAGATAAAATATTAATATAATATATATCACATATAAATGAATTTCAATCATAATGCACACCATAATAGGAGGTATGAGATAATTGAACAATCATCGTTTCGTAAACCAGTGGTTTGCCGTCCCCAAAAACAGTATGTTCGTATCCATTATATGGAGGTGTGTCATTGTGTAGTTTGAATAATCATCATAAAAACAAACTATTATGTTTAATATATAGGTGTTGTTATAAAATAATGTATTAAATATATTTTAGGTGGTTGGAGAAGGAAAATAAAATAAAAGAACATGAGAGAAGATGTTACCTTTAAATCGGGTAACACCTTTGGGGTTGAACCAAAAGGCTTTCTAGAAGTGCTTTATGCATAAGGTAAGGCTTCTATGAAGAATATAGGGATATTCGGAACTTTATGTATTATATTTTGGATGAAAAAATGGGATTGGGAGGTGTGTGTAGTGGGTTAGAGGTGGTGGCCTTTTATAAGAGGGAGGAGGGGCTTTTAAAAAATGTTTGAAAGTGTTATTTTATTATAAATTTTTTTTTGGGTTTAAAAATATCTAAAACATGTTTAATTATAATATAAGGTATATATTTGTCCAAATAAAATCATCCAATAACAATTGGAAAGGATTTGGATATTTTTTTAATCCTTATATTGTTTATTTAACGCTTTGTTAACTTATTTAACTTTTATCATGTCATCTTATATATTCATAATATATGGTTTATATATTTAAAATAAAATACCAAAATACACAAAATGGATCATTAATGGAATTTTGATCATTATTTAATTCATTTTGCTCAATATTAGATTTTTATTTTTATTTTATCATTTAATAAAATTTTAATTGTTTTAATAACTCATTTATATCAATTTATAAATTATTCAAATCCAGGATTCTAATAAAATCAATAAAAACACTATTCATAATAAAAAATCATTAATTCAACGATAACAAGTCATTATTATCCCTAAAATTCATGGATGGCATAAATGTTTCAAAATAAATTTACTTTAATATTTATAATATAATTTATTTAAATCCATTATTAATGAAGCAATTACTGCATCACCATTATGTCATAATTAATTTTATTTATTTAAGGTCTACATTTTTAAAATAAAATAAAATTATTAAAGAAATATGTTAATTCTTAAATTAAATATTTATAGTCGAATATATCACTTATATAACCCCATATACAATTGTTTTACTAAAAGATATATGTTGTCACGATCCCCTACCCACAAAGTGTACCCCTCCTAGGACAACAATGTGAGAAGAGAGATAATGACCCCCCGAGTCCTGCCTCTAGTAGGCCTCGGGTTGGTGACTAGCACAGAGGGTATAGTAACACACATATGTGAGACATTACCCTCTAAGAGAACACATGCAGAAGAGAGAGATAAGATAGACACCAATCAAGTCCAACTCAGAACTGGAAATATAAAAGAAACCCAAGTTCACAAATGGAATGTCATGAAAAAGTACTACAAATAAAAGGGGAAAACTGCAAGTACCCAAAAAAAAAGTAAAAACAGCCACAACCCCAAGCCCGAATAGCTCATACAACCCCAAGCTAGTAGAAACCAGCTTGATCTCCAATCTACTCCAAGTTAACTGAAAAATAGTTTATATATACATAGGGTGAGTATAACAGTATAATCAGTAGGATCCTCCCCGAAGCCTCTCGTGCAAAAGTAAAGAAATCATGCTAAAGAACAGTGAAGAACAAATGAAACTAACTCATCACCTAAAAAGGTATACTAAGTTCCCAACCTCAACATGGCTACTCTCACCAAGTAACGTATACAAGAATATAGCATATAGAAAAGAATATCAAGGGTACCCCACTACTACTTCCCCACTGGATTTCCACTTTGCACCAATGTCGCACGTCCTAATCATCTCTCTCCAAAAAGGGTTTCCCGCAGACACCTAGGTGAAGCACCATAATCTACACCTCGTGCACCACAAAGGCTTGGCCACAGACATCTGGGAGAATCACCACACCATCCACACAACCAAAAGTAACCAAGTAGTTTCCGGGAGTCACCACAGCTCGCATAACGTGTATCATACGTCGGGTATTATACCTCAAGCCATTACAGCCCATACACCGAGTAAGGATCCTCAAGCCATCACAACCTATACACATTATACCTATAGTAGTCCATAGGATACTATATCCAGAATATATGTGTGGGAATAACCACAATCCATTACATCCCTCTATACACATATATGGGGAAAACTAACCACTGTACATAACGGCACAAGTATCTACCAAGAGAAGAGGGTGGGGCCAAAGGGGGTAGTTAGCCATTCATCCTGTCACCGAAATGTTGGGGAAAACACCCCCCAGTGCTCAGAATCCCCGGGGTGTCAGTTTCCCTTACCGACAGGGTGAAGTAGCATATAGAAACACAAAAAGTACAGAATATACTATATCTCACAACCACACTATGGGCATAACCTAGTCTTAGACACAACTGCAGCTAACGTCTCTTGGAATCCGGGCTGCCACTTCTAAGACTAGGTATCCTATAAGCACACAACCATTTAATGAGATTTATTAGATTACTTCATTCAATTTTTATCGGTTTCAGTTTACGTTAATTAATTAATTAAACATTAATTAACCATGAACAATTCCACATTAAGTTTCATTAGCATCACACCCAAAGTCAATTGTTCCTTCAAAGGATTACAAACTCATCACTATGTTTTAGCGAACACCAACCCCATGGGTTAACACCATTTAATCAAACATTTATTACAGAAACACTTTCCGATATTCCCAGGTATTCTAGAAAAGAATTCTATGCTACTAAACACAAGGGGGATCAATACGGTGGGTAGATGTACTACCTGTTGAGGCTTTGCTGCCTATATCATGAGCGTAAACCCATCCTCCCTTGAAAAGCTAGACACGGAAAGCACATGGAATACCCCACGCGTCTTCACCTCCTTCGGAAAAAGGGTAAACAAGACCAGCTGCCTTGAGTAGTGGGGAAAAGTAAAGCATATAAACAATCAAATAACCCACAAGCATCCCATAATCACATCCATCCCATTCCATCATCCTTGGTGTCCTCCCTGACACCCACATGCATAAACCGATGCATCTATCCACTCTAAGCGTCACCCGCTTTCACAACCAAAAGGCCTCTATTCCTCCACATATCACAACACCCCTCCAGGGTCACATCACAACACAAGTGGCATGAAATAAAATATCACTTCAATTGGGCTCTTAGCCCTTTAACAATCAAGAGGGTAACTCAGAACCCTTCAAGAAATTATCAAACAATCAAATTCTTTAATCCATCTTGAATTAACAGATTTATAATCTCTTGGTTCCAAAATCGAGAAACAAACCAGTAAGCTATCACAAATGATTAAACATGCTTACTAAACCAATTGATTAACTTCAAATTACAACAAGAACCAGATTCGTTTTCATGACAATTTATATTTAGCCAACTAATAATCAATTAATCTCGATTCATGTTCTTTACCGCTTTACATAAATAACAACCACTAAGTAAAGCCATCATAGATATCACACTATTTAGAAAAAGAAGAGGAAATAACATATGATCAATATAATTTCTTTATCAGGTTCAATACATTTATTAATTAAATTCCATAGTCATCTAGTGGGATTATACATGCTAACAATACCATTGCACGTAAATGAAAGAGAAGAAACAAATCCCCTACCTCCATGGTTCTTGACGAAAACCACGACGGTCGAAGAATGCACAAGAAACCCGAGCTGATTCTCCAAAACCCCACCTTCCATCTCTCATCATATCAAGATCAAGACCAAAGATCATCACATTTGGTATTCAGACACTTAGATTTACCCATAACGGGCATAGATCTATGAAACCGACAGAATAGGAGAAGTAGATCTAAGTAGATCGGAGAAACCAACCATGAATAAAGAAGAACGATCACATACATCAAGAAACCAGCTTTGATTCGCCAAGAGAATCCTTCGGATCACCTCTAAAATGCTTGAAAGAGGTTCTCTTACCTTCGAGGAAGGGTAATCCCAAGTTATGGCTACTTAGGAGCTTAAACGAACCATATAGAGGCAAAACGACTTAGATCCACAATTTTAAGATCTAAATTTAAGTGCCGCATGGTTTGCTTGCACGGTTAGAAAAACCATGCGCTAACAGTGCAATATCTACTACCTCGTCAACTACTCCTCGCAAGGTTAGGCCGCATGGTTAGACAAACCGTGCACTAACTATGCGTTAGCCTCTGCCTCCAACATCAAACTCACACGGTTTGGCCGCATGGTTTAGACAAACCGTGCACCTCCCGTGCAATAGCTATAGCCCTTTAGTATCCCTTAAAAGTCCACCCAAACGCACCCCAAGTCACATTAACCTCCCAGAACACCTCTAACACTGAATTTTCACAATGTAATGCGTTGGAGAGGTCTAGGCCATTACATCAGATACCTCTCAAAACATTCTCATCCTCAAGAATCCAAAATCCACCTAAAGTGAAAACGAAACAGGTTCTGAACAACCAACCCTCGAAATATCTCTCAAAAGAGAGAAAGCCACAAAAGAAACAAAAGGAGACATCTCATAAACATGAAAGTTTTATAACCACATCAGCTACAACGATACATGAAAAGAGTTAAACATCAAACAACTCTGGGTACTGAGCACATATCTATGACTCACATTCCCAGCTACTCTCCTCCAAGACACCGTGTCACCAAAAGACACAAACTAAAGGAATAGAATGCCCGCGCAACACCTTCTCCTTGCGGTCTTGGATCTCCACAGGCCGCTCCTCAAAGGTTGCATCATCATTAACATCGATCTCTCCCCAATCGATGATGTGAGAGTCGTCATGAAGATAACGATGGAGCTGTGATACATGGAAAACATCATGTATCCAACTCATCTGTGGGAGAAGTGATACTCGATATGCTACAACTCCAACATGAGCTAACACCTTGAAAGGCCCAACAAAATGGGGAGAAAGCTTACTTCCACATCCAAGCCTTTGCTTCCCATGACGGGGAGTCACCTTCAGAAACACATGGTCCCCAATATTAAACTCAAAAGGTCTCTTTATTTGAACGACATATGATTTATGACGATCTTGCATAATCTTCATCCTCTCACAAATCACCTGAACCATCTCGGTTGTATTCTGCACTAGTTCTGGTCCGAGAATTGCTGAATATCTGACCCCAATCCAGCACAACGAAGAATGGCAAGGCCGACCATACAAGGATTCAAACGGCGCCATAACGATGGTGGAGTGAAAACTATTATTGTAAGAGAACTCCACAAAGGGTAAGTGCCTCATCCAAGAACCTCTAAAATCAAGAACACAAGAGCTTAACATGTCTTCAAGAGTCTGGATGGTTAGCTCTGTCTGACCATCCATTTGAGGATGAAAATAAGTGCTAAGACATTGTTGAGAACCGAAAGCATGTTGGAGACCTCTCCACACCTTGGTGGTAAAATGAGGATCTCGATCACAAATGATCATCCTAGGGACTCCATGATGTCTCACCACCTCCTCTCGATACTACCTTGACAAAACATCCATAGATCTTGACTCCTTGATTGATATAAAGTGGGATGATTTTGTTAAACGATCCACTACCACCCAAATAGCATCATGTCCTCCCAGAGCTCAAGTTAAACTAGTAACGAAGTCCATTGATATTTCCTCCCACTTCCACTAAGGAATCTCTAATGGCTGAAGAAGACCACCTCGAACATGGTGTTCAACCTTCACCTTCTGGCAGACTAAACATTGAGACACAAACTCTGCAACTGCACGCTTCAGCCCAAGGCACCAAAACTGACTCTTCAAGGCTCGGTACATATTTTTCACGCCAGGGTGTACTGCTAAAGGTGAAATATGAAACTCTCTGAGAACCGTCTCACGCATCATCAAAGGAACAAAAATCCTCCTATGATACAACACTAGGTGTTGTTCATCTTCAGTCCAACCATCAGGGGCCTCACCACAAACAACTCAGTCTCTCCAGACCTCCTCCTCTAGATCCCCCAACTAGGAATCTTCCACATTCTACATCAGGGATGACTGTACCATCATTTAAAAAAGACATCCTCTACCCCCAACTTCTCCCATATCAAGCTGTAATGCTGACAATTCTTCCATTACTCTCCCAGAATCACCAGATTCATGCACAACATCACTACATGACTTTCGGATCAGCACATCAGCTATAACATTCCCCTTTCTGGGTGTATACGATATTTCAAAGTCTTATTCCTGTAAGAACTCTATCCACTGACGCTGACATAAATTCAGGTCACACTGAGAGAAAACATACCTCAAACTCTTATGATCAGTGAAAACCACAAAGCGCTAACCAATGAGGTAATGTCTCCACAACGTCAAAGAAAACACCATGGATGCCAACTGAAGATCATGGGTGGAATAGTTGAATTCATGGGGACATAATTTCCGAGACCCATAAGAAACAACTGACCTTTGCTACATGAGAACACAAACTAACCCCAGATGTGAAGCAGCGCAGAAAACATCAAACTGAACTCCTTCAGCCAGAAGACAAAGGACTGGAGCACTTACTATCTTCTTCTTTAGATACTCGAAAGTTTCCTGGCACTGATCAGTCCATATGAATTCATGATCCTTCCTAGTCAAAGCTGTTATAGGGGTCTCAAATCGTGAGAAATTGGCTACGAACCTCATGTAGTAGATTGCGATACCAAGGAAACTTCGCACCTTTGAAACTGTCTTGGGGGATTCCCAAGACACAACTGCTTCAATATTTGATGGATCCACAGCTACTCCCTGTTGGGACACAACATGCCCCAAGAAACAGACTTCTTGATCCCAAAACTCACACTTTGACAACTTCCCGTACAACTAATGTTGGCGAAGAACTCTCAAAACGGCTCGTAGATGCTGCACATGCTTTTCTTCAGATTTGGAGTACAGAAGGATGTCGTCGATGAAAACTACCACAAACTTGTCCAAGAACTCACAGAACACAACATTCATCAATCCCATGAATAAAGATGGAGCATTTTTCATGCCAAACGACATTACAATGAACTCATAATTCCCATAACGACAATGGAAAGCAGTCTTTGGCATATCCTCATCCTTCACACGCATCTGATGATTTCTTGACCGCAAGTCGATCTTTGAGAACCAACTTGCACTCTTTAGTTGATCAAATAAATCATAAATATGTGGAAGAGGATATCAATTCTAAATTGTCACTTTGTTTAAGTGACTATAATCGACACACAACCACAAACTGCCATTGACCATCTTCACGAACAAAACTGGCACACCCCACGGTGACACACTTGGCCAAACAAAACCGCACTTTGACAGACCATCAAGTTGTATACAGAGCTCTCACAACTCAGAAGAGGCCATCCTATATGGAGACACAGAGATAGGAGATGCTCCTGGATGTAGCTCATTCCCAAACTCGATCTCTCATCGAGGAGGTAATGATACAACCACTTCTGAAAAGACATTAGGGTACTCTTCTACGACCCTAGTAAATGCCAACTGCTGAACCTCAGAAGAACCCAACATTATCTCAGCAATCATAGATTATAAAGAAGGAACGTGCCTACGACCCATCCGAGGATCTTGCTCACCAAAAAACACCACTTGTTCTCCATCCACGCCAAAGAAAACAACCTCTGCCCTGAAGCAATCCATGATAGCCTTCACCAAATACAACCAATCCATGCCGAGGATGATATCATTTGGTTGTATTCGTAAACATAGGAAATCTCCCCAAGAGCGGTTTTTCCCCAACACTAGCTCACAATCTCTATATATTTCAAACAAATCAGCTCGACCTCCAACTGGTGTAGTCAACGCCAAGGGCACTGGAAGCCTCTCTACCTCATGTCCTAAAGCATGGACAAGGGTAGGTGATACGAAGGAGTGCATTTCTCCTGAATAAAAGAAGGCATTCACCAAGGTAGAAAACAAGAAAAGGGTACCTAGAATGACATCTGGCTCATCTGGTGCTGGCAACGCTAGAGCATGAAGCTGACCACGACCTCCTCCATAGCCTATCTGACCCTAATGACGACCACCACCACGATCGCGCTCTGCTCTCTAAGGATGGGGAGCGTCATGGGGTTGTCCCCTACCTGCCCAATCTACCCTATGCTGATCTAACGCTGGTGCAACTAGCTGCTGCTGCCTTGGCTGGAACTGCCTCAATAGAGGAACCTGGAGCGTAGCACCCGGTGCATGATGACCAATCTGAAATTTCGGGCACTCCCACTGCTGATGGCCATGACCACCACAAGAAAAACAAAATGTCTGATCCCTTGGCATAGGTCTGAGAGTTTCTACCTCTAGAGAAATGAGATGTGAAGGGCTGCGACCTACCCCCAGCTGAACAAAAACTCCTCTTCTCTAAAAACCGGGAACCCCAGGCCATAGGCTTGCTTCGTGAGGGATCATGATGATCCCCCTCTCATGATGATCCTGTCTTGGCCAAAGTACTCTCGACAACCTCTTCCCTCGCTATCACCTCAAGATATGTCTTCAGCATAAATGGGGGGACCTGGCACTGGATCTCTGGACGCAAAGCCTCCTCAAAATGCCTCACCCTGGCCTCCTCATCTGGTAACAGGTCCGAAGCATATCATAAAAGGTTCCTAAAATAGATTCCAAACTCTCGAATAGTATAGCTCCCCCGTCGAAGGGTAAGAAGCTCCTCGCTACTGGACACCTGCGCAGTCGAAGAAAGTAAATCGACTCTAAACTTGTCTCGGAACTCCTCCCATGAGATCGCTGACTCCTCACGATCCCGGAGGAACAAGAACCACCACTTCCTAGCTACTCTACACAGCATCATAATAGCTAAAGAAACCCAGTGCTCCTTCTGAGCACGGATCGAATTGAAGTCTATCTCAACCACCTCCAACCAGTCTTCCGTGAATGCCTCTGAAACGGAGCCCTCATACTTCTGCAGACTCTGGCACTAAAACTCTCAGAGTTTCTTTCTCCATGTTTCTTCGTCATCAACCTCTACCCTGTGAAGATCTTCTGGAACAGCCGGCTGGACATTTTCTGCGCAGACCTGACGAGGACGTCGACCTGGAGCCATACCTATAAAATAACAACTGTTAGAGTTCCTAAATCTAGAATATGGAAGACTCAACATTAATTAATTAATTTTTTTCTTTCATTAATTTTAGGTTATCCTATCCCAAGTTCTACCCATTAAAATAAAGGCACAAAGAAGAATGATGCATGATCCTTTCCTAGGTCTCTACCCTTCAACTAGTACCACCTTGTTTAGTAGCCATTTTAAACTTAAAGTTCTGTACATCAGATCATAGGGGGCCCTAAAATCTTATGTATCTTCTTGTATCCAGTGTTTACCTCACATTCTAAACATGAATGACACCGTTACCCTACCAACCCATGCATCCTCACCTCTTTCTAACTCAAAAATCCATCCTATCCATCAACCATACCTCTGATACCACTCTGTCACGACCCCCACCACAAAAAGTGTACCCCTCCTGGGCCGGAAATGTGAGAAGGGAGATAATGACCCCCGAGTCCCGCCTCCAGTAGGCCCCAGGTTGGAGACTAGCACCGAGGGTATAGTAACACACATATGGGAGGCATTACCCTCTAAGAGAACACATTCGGAAGAGAGAGATAAGATAGACAACAATCAACTCCAACTAATAACTGGAAATGTAAAATAATCCCAAGTGCACAAATGGAATGTCATGAAAAAGTACTACAACTGAATGGGAAAAAACTACAAGTACCCAAAAGAAAGTAAAAACAACAGCAACCCCAAGCCCCAACAGCTCCTTCAACCCCAATCTAGTAGAAACCAGCTTGATCTCCAACCTTCTCCAAGTGACCTGAAAAATAGTTTATATATACATAGGGTGAGTATAACAATATACTAAGTAGGATCCTCACTAAAGCCTCTCGTGCAAAAGTAAAGAAAGCATGCTAAAACATAGTGAAAAACAAGTGAAACTAACTCATCACCTAAACAGTTATACTAAGTTACAAACCTCACCATGGATACTCTCACCAAGTAACTCATACAAGAATATATCATATAGAAAAGAATATCAAGGGTACCCCACTACTACTTCCCCACTGGTTTTCCACTTCGCCCCAATGTCACACGTCCTAAGCATCTCTCTCCAAAAAGGCTTTCCCGCAGATACCTTGGCAAAGCACCACAATATGCACCTCGTGCACCACAAAGGCTTGCCTGCAGACACCTGGCCGAAGAACCAAACCATCCTCACAACCAAAAGTAACCAAGTAGTTTCCAGGATCCAGCACATCTCGCATGACGTGTATCATACGTCAGCTATTATACCTCAAGACATTACAACCCATACACTGAGTAAGGATCATTAAGACATCACAACCTATAAACGCTACACCTATAGTAGTCCATAGGATACTGTATCCAGAATATATGTGTGGGAATAACCACAAGCCATTGCAGCCCTCTAGACACATATATGGGGAAAAATAACCGCTGTGCCTAATGAAACAAGTATCTACCAAGAGAAGAGAGCAAGGAAAAAGGGGGTAGTCAGCTATTTATCCTCCCACCGAAATGTTGGGGAAAACACCCCCAGGGGTCAGAATCCCCGGGGTGTTAGTTTCCCTTACTGACAGGGTGGAGTAGCATATAGAAACACAAAATGTACATAATATACTATATCTCAAAACCACACTATGGGAATAGCCTAGTCCTAGACACAACTGGAGCTAACGTATCTTGGACTCCGGGCTTCCAATTCTAAGACTAGTTATCCTATAAGCACACAACCATTTAAAGAGCTTTACTATATCACTTCATTCCCTTTTTATCAGTTTACGTTAATTAATTCATTAAACATTAATTATCCATGAATAATTCCACATTAAGTTTCATTAGCATCACACCCAAATTCAATTTTTCCTTCAAATGATTATAACCTCATTATTATGTTTTAGCGAACACCAAACCCCTGGGTTAACACCATTTAATCAAAAATTTATTACAGAAACAATTTCTCATATTCCCAGGCATTCTAGAAAATCATTCTATGCTATTAAACACTAGGGGGCTCAACACTGTGAGTGGATGTACTACCCGTCGAGTCTTTTCCACCTATAGAAAGAGCGTAGACCCTTCCTCCCTTGAGAAGCTAGACACAGAAAGCACGTGACATACCCTACGCGTCTTTGCCTCCTTCGGAAGAAGGGTAAGCAAGACGAGCTACCTTGAGCAGTGTGGAAAAGTAAAGTAGATAAACAATCAAAGAACCTCCAAGCATCCCACAATCACATCCCTCTAATTCCATCATCCCTTGTGTCCTTCCTGACACCCACAAGCATAAACTGATGCATCTCACCACTCTAGGCGTCACCCGCTGTCACAACCAAAAGGCCTCTATGCCTCCACATATCATAACACCCCTCCAGGGTCACATCACAGTACAAGCAGCAGGAACAAAAACATCACGTCAATTGGGCTCTTATCCCTTCAACAATCAAGAGTGTAACTCAAATCCATTCAAGGAATTATCAAACTATAAAATTCTTTAATCAATCTTGAATTAACAGATTTATAATTTGTTGGTTCCAAAATCGAGAACCTAACCAATAAGCTATCAGAAATGATTAAACATGATTACTACGCCAATTTATTAATATCAAATTACAACAAGAACCGGATTCGTTTTCATGCCTCTTTATATTTATCCAACTAATTATCAATTAATCTCTATTCACGTTCTTTACCGCTTTCCATCAAGAACAATAGCTAAGCAAAGCAAGCATAGATATCACACTATTTATCAAAACAAGAGGCAATAACATACGATCGATACAATTTCTTTATCCAGTTCAAAATATTTATTATCTCAATTCCATTGTCATCTAGTAGGATTAAACATGCTAAAAATACCGTTTCATGTAAATGAAAGAGAAGAAAAAAATCCCATACGTCCAAGGTTCTTGATGAAAACCACGATATTCGAAGAACGCTAAAGAAACCCGGGTCGATTCTCTAAAACCCCACCTTAGATCTCTCCTCCTAGAATGATTAAGACCAAAGCTCATCAAATTTGGCATCCACACACATAAATCTACCCATAACAGGTGTAGATATAAGAAACCTAGAGAAGATGAGAAGTAGATCTAAGTAGATCTAAGAAACCAACCAAGAACGAAGAAGAACGATCACATACCTCAAGAAACCGGCTTCGATTCTCCAAGAGAAGACTTTGGATCGCCTACAAAACGCTTGGGAGAGGTTCTCCTACCTTCGAGGAAGGGTAATCCCAAGTTATGGCTGCTTAAGAGCTTAAACGAACCATTTATAGGGAAAACGAGTTAGATCTACAATTTTAGGATCTAAATTTAGGTGCCCGCACAGTTTGCTCGAATGGTTAGACAA
The DNA here is from genome assembly GCA_963277665.1 of Viscum album. Classification (NCBI taxonomy): domain Eukaryota; kingdom Viridiplantae; phylum Streptophyta; class Magnoliopsida; order Santalales; family Viscaceae; genus Viscum; species Viscum album. The sequence goes on from OY728141.1 coordinate 524,448,030, forward strand.
ACCTTGCACTAACCGTGCAGTCTCTACTACCTCTTCAGCCACTCCTCGCACGGTTAGCCTGCACAGTTAGACAAACTATGCGCTAACTGTGCGTTAGCCTCAGCCTCCAACACCAACCTTGCATTGTTTGTCCGCACAGTTTAGACAAACCGTGCGCCTCCTGTGCGAAAGCTATAGCCCTTTAGTTTCCCTTTAAAGTCCACCAAAATGAACCCAAATTCACCTTAACCTCCCAGAACACCTCTAACACTGCATTTTCACAAACTAATGGACTGGAGAGGTCCGAGCCATTAGATATGTTTATAACATTTTTTTTCCAAACTTTAAATTAATTAATAGAAATTGTCATTATCACTCTCATATGGCTCTATGGGGTCCCAAAATTTACCCAAGGATGCAAAGGATCATACATAAATCCACCAATAGGATTTGGACACAATTTAGGATAATTTAATATTATTAAAATATTATTTTTTACCCTAATTTATCATATTTACCCTTTAACAATGGTAAATAAAATATTTACTATAGTTATCGTTTATAATGTCTAAATATAAATGTTTCCCATTTACACAATCTGAACTTCATTATTCCAAATATGGAATATATTTTTCCAAATTCAAAACATAGAAGTCGTAGAAATCATTTCATAATTAATTCTCGTTGTCAAAATAAAAAACGTGTTTTTAAGAAAAAATAAAAATCAAAAGATTGACACATGTTTATGGCCGATTACATAGTGAAATTACATCTAATTTCCAAAATTTAATTAAATTGAAAAAATTTAGTCTAATTAAACTTTAAAAAAAATTAAAAATATAATATAATTATTTAAATAAATTATATTAAAAGTCTGTTTTGAATTAAAATGCAGTATTTTTCATTATTCTTTAAAAAAATGAACATTATCTGAAAAATACCAAAATTTCATCCAAAGTAAAATTTGATTTCCCAATTATAAAGAAGAATATTATTTTTTCAAATATAACCAATCAATGTGACAAAAAATTTATTTAAAAATGGTTCTCCGTCAAAAGGTGGAAAATCAACCTTTTAAACAATATTATAGTGTTTATGTTTAAATTTGGATTTATTAAAATTTTAAGCCACAAAATATTATTAGATATATATAATAACATTTAACAAACATGAATAATCATTTTTTAGTTAGTTATATTCATTCTCACCTATACTACATCTAGGAATTAAAAACCATTTAATATAATATTATATAATTATTTTTCATAATGACTCGGCCTTGTGTGCAACAAGAGATTTAGGAGAAACCTGTTGATGTGTGTTAGGTACGCCATCAAACATAGAATAAACTTTATAGTAAAATTAACATTTATTTTAAAAATATTAATAAATATGAAAGTATGATATTTTGAATTTACCTGGGATGTTACAATTATAGTCACTTCTCAATTGAAATGTTGATGCAATAACATTTCATTCTACTTTAATCCCATGGATTCTAGAAAAACACATGTGGTGTCTTAGGATCTTAAAAAATTATAGAATGTAATTATGTCCATTCATTTAGAGATTTATCATAATGGTATCTCAATGAATTCCATTTAATCAATGATTTATAACCAAGGAAACTCCACATGATTATGTGGTCGTATAGGTAATCTCCTTATTTTATTTTCCCATTGATTATCTTGGCTTTGATTAATTATCCTTGATCTTATAATTCTTACAATTTATTTGAGAATCCATATTATATAACTTTAAAGATTATTTGTTTCATTATTTTCACCTATTGTTATGGTTGGTTGGAGAGGTATAATTCTTTTTTTCAAGACCTTATCTATCACTATATGATTTTCTATATCATATGAATCATTATAATGGAAATCAATTTGAACCATAATAAATTCACATATTTCTATCCACATTAAAAGACACCCTTACACCCTTTAATAATCAATTTTCCATTGAGAAATATTTTATTATTCTATATTTCACATTGTACTTGATAACCCATTGATCGAATGTTTTACAGGGATTGGACATTTGCATGTATACTATTTCAATAACCTCAAATTAGAACCATGATGTAGTTTTTAGGTAATATTTTTAATCCAACCATTTATGAAACTATAGGGGTAACTATTTTTTATTTAAAAGAAAATTAGGAAAAATTATTATCATCAAATAAAAAAATTAAATAATAAATTATTATATAGATTGGACAATCCATCTTATCAAGAGTATTATTCTTATTTATCCCCATTATTCTACTGGATATAGGATAATTTTATGACAAACCATTCACCGATTTTTCATTTTAACTAATTTTTAATCATTTTGTTTTGTTTTTTGTTCATCCATATTGAATCATATTGATGTTCTATATATCATTTACAATGTCATATATATATATATAGTGAAATATAAAAATGTGAAGCCTTATTGAATACCCGATTGGGCAAGGATTAAATCGTGATATTCTAATCCCTTGCACCACTAATTCGTTAAAAATGCTTGTAAGAAACATTATGTTGAATAATTATATCCATTAACTAATTGAAACATATTTACAAGTACATAAGCAACTTATTTTTCCACGAATGTTGAATATGACCTATAAAAATGGAGGACTCTGCATGAATCTATGTGTGAATGAAATAAAAAATAGTTTTAAATACTTAAATATATGTTTGAAAAATTAGGATACAATATGTTGTATTGAAGAACCTTGATTTCGGTGGGGGCGAATCTAGTTTCACATCAATTAATAATTTTCAGTTCATTTTAGTCCTCTAGTAGACATAGATCTTATTCCCATGTTATAAGGAAAATTTACATTCTACAATTCTCTCGCATTGTTCACACCAAATAATAATCACATATTAAGAATTTAAAGTATGCATAAAACACCATGATTTAACATTGTTCATCTGAAAGATATAATACAAGGTTTATTCACAATATTTTTTATCAATATATAATTATCCACTATACTCATTTATAGTGGATATATGTATTTGGGTCACAGTCACACTATACCAAGGTGAATTTCACTTACATGATTTTGGGAAGGCTCACTAATAATCAAAGGGCCAGTCATTATTATTCTACTTCATACACAACTATATTTAAAAAAACATTGGAATGAAACATATAGGGTCTACATAATAGTTTATGGACATGAATTTATTTCTATATACAACATAAGTCAAAACCGGTATCATTTCTCTCTAAATTATTACACTTTGAATAGATATTTTTTATACTCCCCATATATGATTTTTGATGAGATAACATCTTATATATTAGGGTTGACTAATTTTCTTCCAAAAAAACTCATCCCTAGTAATTTTTCATTGAATAAGTATAATTATAAAATGGAATCATATTATGTCACTTTGTCCTCTTCATCAACTAGGTTTATCATTTGGACTCTTACATATTTACTCTTTTGAGTTATATAATGAATTAATAGAGTATAATATTTGAATTTATATAGTTTTCTCTCTTAAACTCCTCATGACAATATATATTAGTGTTTTTATCATCCTTTTCTTCTTCTTAATCTATTATCTCAATATTTTCAAGTGATATTTTCTAGAACTGTAAAAACTATATTATATATGCATTCAACACAACTATTGTGAAACATGATGGCGAGAATTAATTATCTCATAGCCATCATCTAAATTTAATCTATGAATGAAACATGATATGAACAAGAAATATATTTGATATGAAATTAATTCAAATCTAAGAATCACAACAAAAAATTCACTATTTTAATTTACAATGATATCTTCAAGGTACTATATGGATCACTTATTCCAATCATGTCACTCCCTACCAAGGATTATTCATTGTAAACCCCACCATATCCTATCATGTTACTCTATTCCATTATTTGATTCTTATATAGTTAGTAGATCCAAAAAATCTTCCAAATGTATTCAATTTAAATCAATAAACATCTTTTTTCATGAATCTTCATCTCCTCCCAGTTCTCAAAATTTTTACAATGTGACTATATTATTCATTATGAGAACCATTTATTGAGTATTTAAATCTTTAGACCATAAATTATTGGATAAATGTTATTTTACATGAGCATATGTTGTAGTGCGATTACATAAAACTAGAAATTATTTTAGTTTCAAGACATAGTAATTATCATGTATCCTCAAAACGCAGATCTACTATGACACACCACTACTCCCATGGAATGTTTTATATATTAGATTTAATTTATGATGTAATTGTATTTAAGTAGTCTCGATGAAAAAATTATTATTTTTGGGATGTATGGTTGTTACTAACTCACTTAATGTTGCCATCATCATTATAATATCCTGAAAAACACTTCTGAATCACATAAAAATCATACAGACATATGATTTATTCATAACGTTCTATTTTTAGACAAATTAATAGATTATGAGACTGAAAAAATATATTGTGTTTCAGATTTATTCAATTTTCTATGATATCCCAAGAATATATTACATATTATAGAATATGTTTTCATTTATTGAATTTATTAATTTGTCATCACCCAAAAAACACATTTACCAGATAATGATAAATTATTATATTGTCACCCTTATAGTATGATTTTACTCATCACACTATGGAATGTGATAAATTCATATTCCTTCTCCCGTAACTCCCCATACAAATATTTCTTGGAAGATCAACATAATGAAGTATTAATTTTTTTATAAATGGATTCCATGTTGTAATTTTTTATAATAGAACATGAATAATGACTACATGATGAGCTAATAAAATGATATATAAATGATAATTACAAAATATGAATTTTCATGTTGATGTGTTATCTTTATGGATTCATAAAAACATAACGAGCTTGGTGTTAAAATATTCATTTTTTCTAGAAGATATTGAATTTCAAGAATGAAAAGGGGGAAATATTATTTTTATCAATGAAAAAACATGAGGTCACTCAATGAGATTTTATGTTTTATTGATACAGTTTTAACTATATGTGAATATAATTATTCATAATATTTTATTACATGAATTAATAAGAAAATTAATATTTTGATATTTAGTGATATAATCTTATTTTGAATGTTTTAAATATTACTCAAGATTCTATAAATATATTTATCCCATAAGAAACTTATTTCCTTGAGTTGTTGTCATTCTTTATCATTGAAATTCAAAGAAGAGTTAACATATATTTCATTAGTTATGAAATTTATCAATTAATATAATAATAATGAAATGAATGAAATGGGATATGGAAGATTAATTATAGAAACAAAGGATTTTCTTACAAGAAATATAATTAATTTTACAGAAATATTCATTTCATTTCACAAATACATTCCTGATTAACATAATATTATAGTTTCCACAGAAACTAGAAACACAATCTTATTAATTCAGGAATGATCTTCAAAATCTTGAATACATGTCTCCCCCTTTATTTCACTTCATTGGAATACATTAAATTAATGTTTATTTTTAAAATTTTTAATAGAAAAATAAGAAATGATGATCTCATATGCATAAAATGTGTAAACAAGGGAGATATCAATTGACTATCATAACAAGAAATAAGATAATAATAAAGGAATGATATATTGAACATAAATAACAAGGTTCACACCAAATATATCCATTATAATAATAATTCACTATGGAATATATCATTATTATTTCAAATACATATATCATAAGAATGAGAAATAATGATAAATCAATCCTGAAGCATTATTTCATATTATATAAGGGTGGAAATATTATAAATGTACAAACTATTTCTATGCCAAAGTTACATAATAGGGCTATCAAATCATATTGGATCAGGCATCCTGACCTTTTACCATAACATAATGGATTAACAACATCACCCATTTCCTAAAGTGGATCAGGGACATTCAATTGTTTCCCTTAGTGGATCAATAACATCTTCCTATTTACCATAGAATATCAAGCACATCATCTTGTCTCACATAATGTTTTCTTGGGATTAATATTATTTCCCAATTAATTGGATAGAAATATAATGTTATCACCCATCCTATATTTATAATTTTACCAATAGTCAATTGATATAACATGTAAACCATTATTTTTAATTGAGTAACCACAATCCCCGGTTTATGAAGGAACCACCCATAAAATAATGAAAATGGTGCCTATGTGTGCCATATGATAATGAACCTTTTATCCTATCCTCAAATCATAATTTGTACAAGGGAAACATGACTCATAATCATTTCATAAATTCCACATAGAATACCTCAAAATAATTAATGGGTTTCATAATGATTTCATAATCATAATCTCAAACCGTAAAATTGAATGAATAAGGATAATACCATTTTTTTAAATCCACAATAAAACATAAGTGACACAGAAGGATGATTTCATTTATGAATTTAAATTCTGTAAAAATGTCATTAATTTTTTTTGATGAAAATAGTAATTTAATTGTTGAAATATATATTTTATGATCAAAAAATTTATCTAATATTGAAGAAAAATATTTCATTGAAAATAAACTTGGAAACATGTTAGAGTTACTTTAAATAATTCATAGATCTTGATGTTGTAAATTTTGTTCATTCCTTACACATTAAAACGACAATTATATTCACATTTTAGGAATAAATCAAATGTAATTATATTTGGAGAGCAAAAAAAAAAATTCCTTAAAAAATTTAAAAATTCATCCAGTGTTGAAAATTTACATTAAACAAACTTGGTAAAACAGTACTAACATTCATTAATTTTTTTAAAATCTTATTCATTAAATAAAAATGATTTTACATTTAATAGATTGTAGAGGTCGATTTTCGTTAAAAATTTGTATTGGTATATTCATTTCATAAAGAGAGGAAACTATATGGATAAAAAGTATTATACATAAATAAATATTGTTGATGGAAAATAAAAATATTATTTTTGAGATATATCATATTATTTCATCATCAGGAACTAAATCCTAAACAATCATAACAAATAGTGAGATTATAACATAAAACCATTATGACTTTTGTATATTTTGAATCATAATACCCATGATAGATTGAAAATAATATGCATATTTAAATAAAAATTAAATAAATAAAAATAATGTTTCGAAAAAAATTTAATTTTAGTATATACACCACATTGAACAATCAATTTTTGAATATGGAATTTGTCGCATGAAAATAAAATCTTGATGAAAAAGCATTATCACATTGGTGAAATTTGAATCATAATATCCAGTAAAGAAAAAATTAAAATTAAAAATTAAATTTCATAAGTAAAGATATTAATTCTATAACATGTCAAAGGAGAATTATATAATCCAAAAAAAGAGACATATGGTAAATTTTCCATAAGTCTCTTTAAAATAAAAGTGATCCTCGAAACCCCTTACCTAAAGTCTCAAATTTATTTTTACATATTGTAACCTCATTTATAATATATTTGGGTTTATTATATTTATAGTATAGAACAATAAAAATATATATAATATCATATATTACTTTCATATGACATTTTATTACATTTTTATGAATAATCAACTGTTTGAATAACATTTCATGTAATAATGGATTCATTTTTCATATATGTTTTGTTTTTGTATTTTTGGTCCTTTTAAATTGATTATGGTTTCATCATCTCAAAAAAAAAAATCAACATATTAATATATTATATATTCATTATATATGTATTTTTATTAATATATAAAATGAAATACACCATTCCTGAAGGCTGTAGGCCGTATATATGCAAGCATTTTATATAACTTTTATTAGTGTATGTCATTAAAGAAAGATAAAAATTAAAACACCTTTAAATTTTCTTTTTAATATCATAAATAATATATATATAGATATATATATATTCCATAAATATATACTTATTAATTTCCATGTAAAAATTAAATGAAAAACCTATCACATCACTTTGTAGAGACTATAGTCCACATGTACGCGAGAGAGATGTTTTTGTTTTACAATATATAGGATGGAAAGATTATTTATGTGATATTTTATTTATGTATGTATAAAGTGGTTTTAAAATTTGTATAAATATGTTAAATCCATTATTATATTAAATATTTAGCTGAAGTGATAGAAAAATAACTACATCATTTCATGATGTGGTAGTCTGATATGCAGCTGATTGATAGTTATTTCCCATTTTATTGAATGGTAACTGTATATAAATTATTATAGAAACAAAATAACATAATTGTATATTATAGATATTGATGATATTATATCAACCTAGTAGGATTACATTCTAAGGATTTAGATGATGAAATAAATCAAAACCCCTCAGATGTAAAACATACCTCTGCTTCGAACAACCTACTTTGGATTCACCCAAACACTTTCTTAGTAGCTCTATCTTATAAATATTACCTATATGGAATAATTATGAAAGTAATTAATTGATTTAGGTAGGTCTTGGATAACTTAAAATGTTTTTTATGTGTAAATATGAGAAAAGTGGGGTTCTATTTAAAGCGCGGGAGAGGACACACTTGTAATTTTTTTAAATTAAACGATTTAACCACATTACACACATTATAAATTTCTAAAAGATGGATCATTATGAAACAATATGTTATATAAGTTAAATATATATTAGTAAAATATTACTTTTACAATTTTTGGGTATTTTAAATCTTTATCACGTTAATCTACCCTCCTGTTAAAAGTGTTTTGACCTTAGCTGTAGTAATTTATTTTTTCCCTTTTGAATATTTACTAGGAAAACAATAAAAGTTGAAAATAATATATATAATTAATTATTATGAATCCAAATAATGAATACTTTTTCTAAAATTTAGTTCATATAAGTGGAATAGTTTATTTTAAAATTAACTCCACAAATGTGGTGAGTAAATTGTTTTCTAACGAAAATGTTTTCAACTTTGTAGAATGTTTTAATATAAAAAATCAATCTGAAATTTATTTTAATGACATAAATTAGACTAAAAAATATATAAATTAACAAATTATTCTTTAAAAATATGAAAAAATAATATTTATCATGGATATTATTTAAAAAAAATAGCTAGCATTGAATAATAAATTTTATTTTTTACAATTCATCAAAAAATTATTCATTTCATTAAATTCCGAAAAATTAACACAAAGATAATTTTGACATGTAGATTTTAGAAAAAAGATTATTGGTTCAAAAAAATCTCATATTTATAAATATAACTATTTCTATTTGTTTAAAAATGAAATTCAACATTTTTTTTAGAAATATGATTTTCCAAAGAATATAATAAATGTAATCAAAATTAAAAACCATTTTATCAATATGTTTTAGTTATTTTGAAAAATTATATATGATTTCTAAAATTTATTTATTCACGTTCATAACTCCATGATAAATTTCTATTTTAAAATATTGGTATATAAATATTAATATTAATAGAATATCGTTGTTCATTAATACCCAGAGTTATGTTTAATGAAAGATATCAATGAAGATAAAATTATTTGAAGAAATATTTCATAAAAACATGGGGTGTTACATAATTCAACCAATAAAAAATTTATTTATCCACATAAATTCACAAATTTTATTCAAATAAAGTAGGATACCTATACCAAATTATATCCTCATAATCCCATAGATCTTTCTCAAGATGATTTTTTCAATGAAAAAAATTGACTAGGGCAAAGGTCTTACTTCCTAGAAATTTAATTCTAGGTTCCAAAATCTCTATAGGGTTCTCATTATAGGAATGATCATTATCTATAGGTATGAAATATTAGTTCAATACAATTGAAGGATTTGGTATGAAAATTCTCAAGGACGATACATGGAACACATCACGAAATTGAGATAGGTTCAATTGGGGCACCAAGTGATAAGACACCATCACTACTAGATCAAGAATATCAAGAGGGTCAATGTTCATAGGGAATATATTTAGCTTCATTAAAAAAATTACATTATTCAATGACTAAATTCAAAAAACACCTCCTCACCAACATCAAATACCAGATCATATCTATGATTTGCTGCATATTTTTTTTATCGATTATAGACTAACCTTATTTAATGTTAAATGACACTAAACATCCCTCCCACTTCATCATATAGCTCTGATATCATTATAATTAAGTCTTCATCTACATCCCAACAAATTTTAGTTGTTATCCCTATTCCCTAAAGGGCATTAGAAGGATCCATAATATTTCTTAATTATAAATTATAGTTTTAACAAAAAATGACTTGAGAAATGTTTCAATCCCAACCAATAGGGAAATAAATAAAACAATATCTCAAAATACCCTCTAGGGCGTGACTAGTTAATATATATTAAACATCCGACTAAGGATGATACATCACCCTAAAAAAAAACTAATAATCAATTGAATGCTAAAGGATTCACCAAAACATTGAGATGGACCTTGTATCCCGATTAGATATAATGGAATGTGGTACATAATGAAAACATACAACTTAATTATCGTATATCCTAGAATTCTTATGAAAGATAAAAACATTCTCAAATAAAAAATATTTTTACATATATTTTATTTAGATTGAATATAACCCATATTTAATTATTCCCTTTTTATGTTTAGGGGGTTCTCATGAAAGAAATATATGGTTTTTCCCATTTCCATTCAAATATGGATCACGGTTGTAACATCCCCTTATACCTGTATCATTCTTCATTAACTTGAAAACCTACCAAGACAAAATATATGAACTCTTTATTGTGACTATTCCTTCTATCCCACCATAAATAGTCTTTCATAAATGAATATAACATCTTATATCAAGGATAAATAGTGAACGATTTACTATTATCTTCTTCTAATAGATCTATTTTCAATTATAATTTGGACAGAACATAGAAATAGATCATAAAACATATAATTCAATCATAATCTAAGTTAAATTTAGGAAAAATTTAGACCAACATTAATTGCTACATGAATTCCCCCTACTCCTCTTTAATCATCCCAGAGGTATTGGTTGAACACTCATATTATATTGAATATATATCTCCACTTCATCCAAGTTATCAATATCAATACTTTCATAAATAGTTATAGTTTTTTCTTTTCTTATCTAAATCATATAAAATGTATCATGATCCATTCCATACAAAGCATTTCACCCCTTTTTCATCTTATCCTAGTGGGATTGTACTATGTATTCATAATATTTCATCAGTTCTAACCATAATTTTTGGTTCTTATTTAACTCCTTTTGTTATAATAAATACCTTAATAATTTATGATCATTATATATGTCACACTTTTCTTCATAAAGTAAATGTCTCCATATATTTTAACAAAAAAATTATCAGAACTAAATCGAAATCCTGAGTTGGGTGATTTTTCTCACTAATAATCTACTTAGATTAAGTATAAGCTCTCACTATGCCATTACGTGGGAAGAATAATATCATTACATTATTATATGTATCACAATATATTAAAAAGCTTCTTAACTACATGGTAGTGTAAGAATAGTTACGCTGATAACCCAATTTTTTTGTTCAATGAAATTTTCCTCATATTCATATTCCTAATGGAACAAGGTTCCCTTCTGAGTTAACAATGATAGTGGATTGGAGTGATATTGGAAACTCAACTTCCCAATTTGGTGGTAGACATTAAAACTACTCTAATATGTCATATATAATCACCCCTATAATATGAATATCATTAATGTTCAATTTCTTCCCAACCATCTGAGATAAACACCCATTTTTATTGGAATCATGTCAAATAAAATTGGAGAAATTTATATTGTGAATTCATATTAATCATCACACTGATTGATGATCATAGGATGGTCAAAAATATCAAACAAGACATATATTCATTAATAATTTATTTCATATTTATTAAAAAAATCTATTACATTCCTATGATAAAATCAAATTCAACCAGATTGAAAATAAAAAAAATCATGGAGATTATTCCCACAAACATTAACCGAAGAAGAATAATAGACATGAGATTCATTTATCATATGAATATGGGTTTTTATTGAACAATAAATATCTAGTAATTGGGTAGTATTATTAATAACATTTCAAAATTCTAAACTATACATGATTGGTTTAATATAGTGTCATATAATTCATTAGAAGTGTTAGATTGGACTGAAAGTTCACTTTTCACCACACCATTATATTAAAACTTATAAAAAATATTGATCTCATGAGATCTAAAATTTCCACATGGATTAAGTGGTTTAAAACATCAATCATAAAAAGTAAACATCATATTTAATAATAAGTAAATATAATTCCCATACATTTTTCATTTGAATAATATTATCATAGGTGGTGCAGTACTAGAATCTTTTTCACTATCAATGAATTTACCCTTCCATTCATTACCATTCAACATTAAATGGATTTATGAACCACCCATCCAATATTAATTCACCTACCAATAATATTAAATCTATTTTATTGATGTTTCTTCTGATTATTATAGAATATATATTAATTGAATTATCTTCTATAATGTGATTTATTTTATTCTTCATGAAATATTGTCTTCTTAATAATATAATAATCATTGTAATAATTAGAATCTATAATTTCAATTCAATATTTAGTGAACATAAAATTATATTTTCATAGATACTAATGTTGGTTATATCAAACACCATTCATGGACTTGGTTTTAGGAAAAAAAGGAATTTAGAATCGTTATATTTAGTTAAAATGATCATGCTCGATGTGTACCTCACGCGCCATCTAAAATTTCCATCAAGGGTACTAGTGGAATCATTATAATTATTATTTAGTAGAAGGAATTAATTTTATAGTCCGTATTATTAATATGTGGATGTTAATTATTAGAAAATATGTTGTTAAATATCTCCCACTCCATATAACTAATTAATTCATTTACCTCATGTTCTTGAAAAGAGTTATCCCATGATCTGCTACTACATACAAATGAAACCTATTTAAAATTTCTTTTCCATTCTCCAGACACTGGAGAATGAAAATTATATTCTCTTTGGAAGTAATTCATTTCTCATAAACTTTTTTCTTTGAGAATCCACAAATATAAAATTGTTCTTACCTGATGAATGACTCGCCGAAATTTTGTTACATCCTTTTCTCGTTTGGATGTTCAACATGAATCATATATAGATAAATTTTTGTGACTGCTAAAATATGTTTTTCATTCCTAATACCATAATGATTGCTTTAACATGAAGAAATTAATTTAATTTTCCACCAAATTAAATATAAATAAGGTTATTTCAGGTTCAATAAATTGAATAAAACTAAAAATCATAGTTTAATAATCAATAATAATATTTGGGGATCTACATATTAATGAAAAATCACTTATATTATATCTAAATCACACAAACCACTTATAAATATCTGATACATTATTCTTAACCAAGGTCATTAAGGTTCATTATTCAAATAATTTTTGATTTATTATAAATAGTTTGTGAATTAATTAAGTATATCCCATAGATATTGGGAAATGGCGTGAAGAAACACCAGTTGTCATTAACTAGGTAATGATTAAGTCAAATCCCATTATTCCATTTTCAGATTTTCTCACCCTATGCTATATCCACATCCATTGGTAGTATTCATTCATGGATGTAATATCTTGGAAACATTTCATTATATTGTTCAAAAAAATCATTTTAGGTTCCTATACAAGGACTTATACATAGAATTTTCATTTTACATATCCCTAGGAATCTCACTAATATCTCTTCATTTTTTTAATATTTTATTATACCTTTCCTATGATAAAAAATATAGCAACCCCATATTTTCATAGGTCGATATTACATATTTTTAGATAAATATTTATTAAATTTAACATATAAATGCATAAGGAATTGTTTTTTTATCTTTTGATACTAGGTACAAAATATTCTTATTTCATGATATATATTTAGTATCACTCATAAATATCATCCCATTCTGTGAACATAGTAGGAAGACCCTAATTAATCTATTATTCACATCATAAAGAAATTTAACAAAAGAGAGGGTGCGATTATATTATAAATATGTGTAAACATGGTAGGAATCAATTGGTTATCATAAGAAGAAATATGAGAAGAATAATGTTACGAGATCATGAATTGAACATTCAAATATCATCCCCATTCTTTCAAAGATCATAAGAATGAGATAAGTAATAAAATAATATCATATTAAATACATGAATAATAAGAGTGATAAATCATCATATATCATTCATGAACCATAATTTCATACCATATAAGAATATAACAATCATAATTACTAAAACAAAATCATATTTCATGGTTAACGACTAGAACAATCAAAAAACTAGGGATCAAGAATCCCAACTTATTTCCAAAAAAAAAAATAGATCATGTATCAAAACCTATTTTCTATAATGAATCAAGAACATTAACTTGTATCTCATAGGTTACTATGAACAAATGATTGTTCTCCATAGGACATTAAGTAGTTCCTATTTTTTCCCATAATTTTATAATGAGATATAAATCTGTATCTAATTAATTAAAGACCTATAATGTTATCAAATATACCAATTTTATAATGTAACCATTATTCCATGATTATAAATTAACCACTATCATTAGTTATAATTTAACAATTAGGCATGGTTTATAATTTTACCAACAATAAAATAATAAAAACAATATATATAGGTTCCACAAGATTAGAGAATATTCATCCTATCATCACATAATAACCATTTAATGGACAAAATGTTTCATAAAAAATTTACAATTATTCATACAATAACCCATGATAATGATTAGGTTTAATAAGAAAAATAATCATCATATTCATAAACCATCATGAGATATAATATGGATGGTACCATTGGATAATGCCCAATGTAAAACATAATCAGCACCCGAGGTGGTTTTCAATTATGTATATAAAGTCATTTATAAGATAATAAAAAAATTATTGAAGAAAATATAAAATAATTTTTGAAATCACTTCATTATGATATAAAAATATTTTAAATATTGTAAAAGTAATTTCAATTTAAAATGCCATTCATGTTGTATTGGTTAAAATATATATTCTTTTAACATTTTTTGTAAAATGTCTAAATTACCTCATTTAAGATAACAACCAAAATATTTATTGAATATATTTTTAAAAATTCAATCAAGGGTAAAAATTAATTACAAATATATATTTATAATATTAAAATCAATCTTTAAAACATTTTTAGGAAAATTTTACATGAAGAAGAAAATAGATTTTATTATGAAGAGATTGAAAAAGTCAATATTTTTAAATAAAATTATTTTCATGTATTTTTATCTCCAATAGAGGTAGATGTAATTAAAACTTTACTCCCCCTAAACATCTATATTTGAAAAAAAATTATTATATTCTTGGGATATAAATCATAATGTTTCATAATCCGATACAATCATCATAAATACTAATATTGTAACAAACTACATTTAACACTTTGGAAACTTTTGAATCATAATCCCAATAAATGAAATGATATTATATGAATATAAAAATACACATAAAATCAATAATAAAACTCACACCATACCTTCATATCTTATGTATACACCATATAAATAATTAAGTAGAGAATATCAAATGTGTCCCTTGGAAATTTAAGGGATATGGATATCCCTTACCGCCTTGATAATTTCTGATTTTTATGATCAAATTAAGAATAAAATAAAGTAAAAAATTATATATAATTAAATGAATTATATACATGATATAAATTTCTAATGAGTAATTATATACCCCACCTAAAATAAATTAGTGGTGAATTTGGAATATGTCTCCCAGAAAAAAACGTGAGAGTATAAATTCTTGGTCACATGTCTCCATTTTCTTAGTAAGAATTTAAAAACTCTTATATAATAAATATATCATTATTATTAATCTATTAATAAAAAATTATCATATATTTAATACTATATATTATTTATATATTTCCATCTGTTACCTGTTTAAGAACAATTCATTGTTAAATCATATTTAATCTAATAACAACATCAATTTTCATATATCTTTTTTATCTATTATTTAACCTTTTAAATTGACCATGGTTCCATAATCTCAAATATTTTAACCATGATATAAATATATTTTATTTTATTTATATATTTTTAGTGTAATATAATAAAAATAAAGAAAATTAATGAATTACACCGTATATAGATTCGGCAGGTTGAGCGTACACATGAACATTGTTATCGTTTTCTCAACCGATGGAGCTATAGAAAAATAAATATTCATTATACTTTATGGATCACATTTATATCATATATATAATATATTTTTGTTAATTATATCTTTATTAACATCCTTTTAAATATTAATTTAAAGAAATATCACATCACTTCAGTGAGGCGGTAGTCCATAAGAACCCCAGAGCAATGTTACCATTTTCAAAAAGATTGGATGATAAGAATGTATATGTTATATTATAATTAAATAAATAGAATTATTTCAAAAATATATTATATATGTGTTTTAAATTCATCATTTTATCTAACTATGAGAGGTGATGAAGGAAAAAAGAATATCAGTTGGTGTGGTTGCAGTCTTCCATAAAAAATTGAAAATTTTAAATCCAATTTGAGGGAAGTAGAGATGGATATGGGATATTGAATAAAAATAATAAAATATAATTTTACGGAAGATACTTATTTAAATATATCAATTTTTTTTTTAATATAGGAAGGTGGATGATGATTAAATTATAAAATAATTCACAATTATGAATGACACCTCTTCCTCTGAAAGCTATTAGTATTACACAAAATGATTTATTTGGAGGGATTAATAATAATACTATAAACTTTGGTATTTTTTGATGGGATTATTTAACATATTATATTTTGTATATTATGTTTAAAAATTCATTACAAGTTTGAATAGGAGAATAGGGTCTGTAAATTTTTATAAGTTGGGGGAGAACACAGACTTGGAATTTTTTTAAAAATATAACCTTGTATTAGAGTTTCCAAAAGGCACCAAAATGTCTAATTATAATGTATTAGGTGTAAAAATGTCTAAATATGTCCATAAACAATGTTTTGGACAAGTTTTAAAGTCATGTTTACCCTTATCTTTAAATTTTAACCTTCTTAAATAGCTATTTTAACTTTAGATGTAAAAATTGTTTTTATTGACCTTAAAATTCTATATGGAAATAAAGTATGTCCAACATATTATATAATATTAAATATTCTGAATCAAATTATGGAATGAATTTCTATAAATTAAATTAAATAAATTGGATGAGTCAATTATAAATTAAAAAATTATATTTGATGAAAAAGAGGGTTTCCAAATAAAACATTTTCATTGTGTAGATTTTTTTAATATCTTCAATCAATATGAAATTGATTTAAATGACCAATATTATACTAATATAAATATATAATTTAACTAATGAGTCTTATATAACCATATTAAAATAAACACAACTATTAAATTTATTAAATGAAAGGGAAGTTTTTAATAAATATCAGTATTTTTTTGTAGTCATAAATAAATTATTATTTTAAGAAAATTAAAAAAAAATGTAAAATATAATTTTGAGAAATAGATTTTAAAAATTAATATAACTTTTTCAATGAAATATTATCAATTTAAAATAAATTACTTTCAATATTTCTTTACAAGAATGAAATAAAAAAATTTCTTGAGAAAAATGTATTTCATTAATATATAATAATAATAATAATGTTGAACTTTTTTATAAATATGGATTATTTTTTAAAAAATAAAGTAATTGTATAAATGTTATTAATAATCTTTAGACATCCTTGTTTAATGGGTATGTTATAATTTCCATGTTTAAATAATTACATAAATTATATATTTTTGTTCTTTAAAATTCATTGTTTACAATAATATATGATATCAATGAAAAGAAATTGATTTTAAAAAATATTTCATAAAAACATGAGTATTTAATTGATTAATATATTAATTTCTTTGATACCTTCATTTCATTATATTTTAACTAATGTGAGTATTTATGTAATATTATAATGAATTTTAATATAATCATGTTTTATTAAATTTAATAGAATAATCAAGAGTGTTAAAGGAACATTTAACTATGGTCTTGTATAGGAATGATATGGATAACTAAATCTACATAAAAATAAATAAAATCTATTATTATTTTAATATAGACAACTATAATTCCCCATTATATGGTTAATTATTTATTTGGGAGATATGTATATTATGAAATTTTAAAACATAAATTTATATTATTTTTACCATGTACTAAAACAAAGAATCAATATTCCTCACAACCCACCACATTGTAAGATAAAATATTTCCTTATATTATGATTTTACTCATGTTAAATTTAAAATTAAAATATTTTAATTAAAAGGAGATACTCTACATGTAATTAAAGATTTTATTTCTGATGACACATAAAAATTAGTTAAAACTTCATGAGTTTAAATGGGAAATTAACAATGGTACATAATATTAACAAAAATATTTTATATGGTTGGTGAAATATATCTGTTTTAAACATAAGACTGACCTTATAATATTTGATACAAAATTGTTTTTTCGAATAATTAATTTGAAATAATATTTAGGTAAATATTTTTGAATAATATTGAATCATAATTTCAATAAAATAGATATCGAATTTCATTTTATGAATTCTACATGTGGTTGAAAAATTAAGTCACCTAAAATTACAAGGATTTTTTAAAATGGAAAATGTATTTACATTTCATTTCAAAAATATTTTTTCCCTTCATATTATTCTAATAATATAAAATGTATTATATAAATAAATATTTAATAATAAATGTATAATATACTCTTCCCCTACCTGTACCCATTGACAACAAGAAATCTTGAGGATTAAATGATAGTGGTGTATTATTTCAATTATGACCATTAATACATTCTCAATTAATAGGAATAAATGTTACACCATAAAATGTTTCAAAAAAATAATAGAATAAAAATATGAAAGAGAAGAAGAATTTGTAATATTGAAATAAATATATATATAATGAATAGATTGTATTTATACTGATTGAGAGAAAATACATGATTATATGTGTATTTATATTTTATGCACTTTTATATCATAAAACATTTCATCCTTATAAATAGAAATATGGATATACATATTGAATTTAATATTGATAAAAATAAATGGATTTCCATGAAAATTGATTTTTCAATGATCAATACCTTCAATACATGAATTATATTATATTTTAATGGTTTAATACTTTTATTTTTATTTTATGAAAAACACGGAGGATTTTAACATATCAAATGATATATTTATGGCAGACATAGAAGGATAAACCATTTTCCTCTATGATTAAACAATCATAATGAGAGAAATATCAAGTGATTTCAGATATGACAAATGAGTCACCAAGGAAATTAAACTAATATTATTTTATGAACCTTTTAAATTCTCTTTGAAATGATTTTTTTTAATTTTGGCACTTCATCAGTGATTTAGAGTGAGGGTGATCTATATTCAATTATATATTACTAGAAAAAAATTATAAGATATTTAATAAAAATGACTCATCCCATATCAGTGCTCCTATATCCTTAACATGTCTCTATATTTTCATACATATTCTTCATAAAAAATAGATATGGTTTCTAGTACGATCCACCCACAACCTAAGTGTTTCAACTACTATAATTTTAGTTATATCACACAAAACTTCATAAGTAATGTCTAAATTGAGTAGGATAGTAATAAATGAATCCGTAATATTTTTATTTAATTTATTTAATGTTTACATGATGTGATCATAGTGTATGAATTATAATTTATTCTCCAAAAAATTATGTCAAAGATCATAAAATTAGTAAAAATTCATTAAAATGTATATTATAGAATAAGGATTGTCCAAGAAGGTTTCCTAATATATTGGTGTTAAATATAAAATTTATTTATAATTTTTTCTTATCCTAGATTCCATTTTTCAAAATTATTTATCCATTTACTATACCATCAATATCTATAAGGTTAAACAACTATAATTCAACACCAAGAAATTTTTCACACATTTATAAATACCATATACACTTCATTTATTACTAAACTGATTTACTATAAATTTAATAGAAAACTATAATGATTTTAATTATTTTGTATAAAATTTAATGAGTGGTATGTTTCATGAATTTTTGAAGGGTTTGATAGGATTCTGAAACTTATTCATGGTCATTTAACTGAGTTTTCCAAATGGTGGTGATCATACAAAGTTATTTTCAGTGATCCAAAAAATTTTTGGTTGTATTTTTATTTAAATGATTCAGGAATGAAGTTTTCACCTGGAAAAAACTTTATGATATTGATGTTTGGATTCAGACTCAACAGATTAAAGGGTTATATGGTAATGCTAAATTGATTAGAATTAAATCATTTTATGAGTTCTCACTGATAGTGATAAGTGAGATTGGAAAATTTGTGCATAGGTTGTACAATTTGTGATTGGTTGTTTGAAGTTTCATAAGAGGGATAAATAGTGTATCAATAGAACAATTGGTTGATAAGAGATTCACATCATATCGTGGAGTTAGTAAAATTACATTACTATAATGAAACCTTTATAAAATGTCTTTTTATCCCATCACCGGTGTATGATGATTTTCTATATGCTGGGAATGTAGAGAGTGTATAAATTTTTTTTTGAGACATGTAATAGAGAGGATGTGAGTGAGTAATTTTTTATTATCATGTATCTTTAGTAATAAATATATATTTTATTCTTATCCAACAGATATATTCCATATGTTCTAACCACCTAGATATTGTTATGTTGTTTTTTTATATAAATGCATTAAATCATATTGTGGAATTTTTTGGGTGATTATGTTAGATCAAATCCTTATTCTTGTGAAAAAAATCAATGATGGGATTTAACTGCTGATCTTTTGGAATGGTATCTTTGTGGAGATTTTTCACTTTGTATTTTGAATAAATTAAGAGAATAAACTTTTGATTTACATTATGTTAAAACTTTTCTCTCTTT
Source organism: Viscum album (assembly GCA_963277665.1). Taxonomy (NCBI): domain Eukaryota; kingdom Viridiplantae; phylum Streptophyta; class Magnoliopsida; order Santalales; family Viscaceae; genus Viscum; species Viscum album. Next base: position 524,469,025 of record OY728141.1, read on the forward strand.
TATTGAATAGACTGAGTGCTTTAAGAGCTATAATTTTTCAATATATAAAATTTTGTATCAATCAGAATTGTTGGTTAAAAATCACTCAAAATATTTATATTTATCATCTACTTTTTATGCATGTTATTTATATTTTAGTTGGTAATATTATTATCATAGGTATTGCTATATATAAATGGAATATTAATGTAACATCCCATGTAATTATAGAATAATTTTTTTTTAAATCTATTAATATTTATGAATAAGATATTAATTTTACGTTAAAGGGAATGCTTTTTCTGATAGAATACCCGACACACAACAATGGGTTTTTCCAAAATCATACGTTACACAGAAGACTGAGTGATACTGAAAATTAAAACATTATTACTATTTTTATTTTAAATTGTAGTTAAAGCATTACTATTTTATTACTGGGAATGAAAAGAACTAAATATATTAAGTTTAAACATGTTTGTTAAATTTTGTACATTAATCAAATTAATTTTAGAGGCTTAAAGTGAGATTAAATCCAATTTTAAGCATAAAATACAGTAATATTTTTAAAATGTAGTTTTACCACTTTTTAATGGTAAAAAATTTTAAAATATATTTTTGTAAATATAATATGTTTTATTTTACAAAATAAAATTATTATTTGGAATAAATAAATCAAAATTTAATTTGGTTGAAATGTGTGTATTTTTTTTTGATAAAATTCATCTTTTTATGCATAATAAAAAATACCAATTTTTAATTAAAAATTGACATTCCATATAATTTTTTTTATTTTTATATTATCATTTGATTTGTTTTTAAGAATATTTTTATTATGTTTTTATAATTTAATCCAATTTTGGTCATTGGTATAAATTTTACATTAAAATTTGATATAAACACATGTCAATCTTTTGATGGTTTTTACATTTTAAAAACCTATTTTCTCATTCTGACAATGAAAATTATTTAAAATTAATGTTTTCCACGTCTTTGAATTTAATTTCAAAAAACTAACATATTTGGTTTTAATTAGTATGAAAAAATTGGTTTAATAGGACAAAAACATTTTTTCTTCTGAATAGTAACATTAGTATTTTATTAACCACTATTAATGAGTATGCGATGAAAATAAGGGTAAAAATAATAATATAATAATATAATCCTATCCTAAAAGATTTCATAATATTTTTGGACGAGTAATTTCCATCTAATATAGCCATTGGGATGGAAGTTTGGCCATGGTAAGCCACATGGGTGTGATTATAACACTTGAAACATTTAATTTAATATAAAGGAAAAAATATCATAAACGTTACTCTTATTAAAAATATAAATATAGGGTTATATAAGTTATATATTAGACTATAAATAGTAAATATAAAGGTTAAAATATTACTTATGTCATTGTATTTTATTAATAATTTATAGATAGTAAATAGTTAAATATAATTGTAACAGAATGATGATGTAGTAACTGCCTATGTCAAAAAGGAATCAAATAAATGATATTATAAATATTAAAAAAATATATTATATTTTGTAATTTATATAATCCATTTATTTTAAGGGTGAATATTACATGTTAAAATAAATATTATATTTTTTAATTTATATAATGCATTGAAGTAAAATTTTTATCCTATTAATATTTAAAATTTGACACCATAATTAAAAATTATAAAAGAATAATTATATGTAAACCAACAGAATAAGGTTTAATAAAATTGATAGATGCTTAAAATATTATATGATATTATTTTTAACTATCCATAAAATTTCTTCATAATAAATATGTTTGGTATTATTTGGAATCAAAATTGAATTTATATTAATTTAATATTTTTAAAAATTTCAAGGGTTCCCCATCACTCTCCTAAAAAAAGGCACTAAATCCAATTTATTACTCACACATTAAATGCCTTTTGGTTCTACCATGATCTTACTAGAAACATTTATATAATCCTTCTCCACATTATTGAAACCTTACTTTTGGAAGAACACACTCTTTAGATGTGTTAAAGTGTTCTTTATAAGAGATCAACTGAATATGAGGAATCGTTTTCTTTAAGTATTTCTATTTTATTTCTTCTTCCACATCAATCAAGTCTCCTACAACAATGATGATATATAAATATTTTATCATCATTTTAATGATAAGTTATTATGTAAATATCATCACCAAAATCCATCTCCACATCTATTAAATGGGATAGGAATTAACCATTCGTGCGTACGTGTGAATTATCAGCTACAGGAACCGATCTAATTCGATTTCCATAACCATTTCTCATGAGTGTTTATAATAAAGTAATTGATGTTAAAATTTGATATTAATAACATATTAATCATTATAATAAAAATATATATCAATTAAAATGTTACTTTAATGAGCATGAAATTGCTAACATCATTCGTGCTTATGTTTGATTATCATATCCATGAAGTGATGTCACTCGTTTTTATTCATTATATCACATGTATGATATATATAATATTATTTAAATGATTAATATGATAATAATTAGGTTATTTTAATTATGGAATTATTAAATAATAATTACCTTACTCTCATATCGATCAATAAAAAATGAAGGCGTTACACGTGTACGTATGCCTTACACTCTCTATGAATATAACGTTGTTCATTTTTTCATAACCACACTTCATGGTTTGATTTAATAGTATAATGTATGTATATTAATAATAATTTCCAAAATATTATTTTGGATAGGATAGAATTATTACCACATGGACTACTTACTTCAAACAATGTTCATTTTCAATGGAAGTACCAAATACTGAAAAAAAATTATGATATGAACATAAATATTTATGTAATTATTATAACATGAAAATAAGTGATATAAAAAAATAATAAAAATGTAATAGTTTCTCATGAATGTTTAAATTAACTAATTTTTATTATTCTGGAAGAACATGTAACATACATGATGAATTGAACTTAACGTAAGGGACTTCATCTCAATCTCCTTTCATTGAGGCATATTTTGATGATATACACCACCATATTTTTTAAGGTGTATAATTAACCCTTTTGACATTTAATTTTATTCAAATTTTTTAAAAATTAATCTTTTGCTCTGAAGCATTTTACTAAATGAAAAAACTAATGTTTTTAAACATATGTGGCAAAAATGACATTTCCACCGCAATGTCTTTTATTTGGTATTTGGATTCCTCTCCGAGCAATAAAAAATAATTGATGACATTTAACATGTCCTCTTATCATGTATTTTGGTATTGAATCTTGTTTTAATAATGGTTTTATTATTTTAATATCTTGTTATGATTCATTATGATTTCATATTTTTTATGTGAAATGTTAAAAATTACAATATTTTATGTGTTTTGATAATATAATGGTACTTGGATTTTTGATGGGTGGTTATGTGATAAAATAATTATTTTTGGATACATGATAAACCAAATATAGGTGTTCTTATGATAATCCAATGATGGGTGGTTACATTAGAACCTACAATGCATCAGGTATGGAAGTCGATAATATGGAAATTCCATTTGTAATAGTGATATGTGCAGAAGTCGACCATATGGCTATTCCATTTATGTATGATTATTTACGAAGTTATCTATATATATTATACATTATTGTATGAGTTCTATGGTAATATTATGATTAAAAAAATGGTTCGAAATGGTCTTATATTTTGTGAAGAGTTTTTACCACTTCATAAAAGATAATACTATTACTTTCTAATAATTTATTCATGGTTTACATGTTATCTCTAGACTAACAGTTTTCATTCACTGTGTATCATTTACATATATTATTATGCTCAAACCATGTTGGAATTGTTTTTCACACAATTTAAAGTAGAATACATTCATATCTGGGATCATGGAAAAGTTAGGGTGTTTAAACCTGAAACGAAACCATGTTTCTTTTTAAAAATCATTATTTTATGAATAAAATTGAGAGTGAATAAAAGTATCTAATTTTTAATATTTATGTTGTTTTGAATGACTTATGACCATATTCTCTAAATGTATAAACAAAAAAATCCTCAATGTGAACTAAAGACAAATTATTAACTTATCTAAAGATTTGGTAATGTTTAAGCTCAGGGCCTTATAGTTGGTATCAAAGGTCAGTTTAGATTACATTAGGTATTAGGATATTGTTAATAGAATATCGATAAATTATTATTATTTTTTATATTAAGGTATAATTTAAATGATATATAATTAGAATATTACCATGTTTCTTTATCTTAGATATGTAATTTCATAATGGTTTTCTACAAGGGAAACAGGGAAGCGGTTCTGGGATGACATAAAGAGGAAAAAAACCCTCAAAATCATCATCCTGAGATAGTTGGAATCCAAATTGAATTTGTTTTACAGTGATGGATCATTTGACCAAGTAAATAAATGGTGGTGGTTCCCATTAATGAGATCAACAAGATCAACTATATAAGAATATGTTGGTAGTGGAGAATTTCACGAGGCAATACCCCTATCTTTCAGAGGATCATATGCCCTTTTGATAGATAAAGGGTGGATTAAAACAGTAGAAAATATTGTTTATGTAATAAGGGTTTTCATAAAATCAAAATTTTATTCTTTATATTTATAGATTTGAAGTTGAAGCTGATCAATTGTGTTCAATGATTAAAAATATCAGAGGAATTGAAGGGAATACTGCCATGGAATTGGATGAATTTAAAAATATCTTCTGTTTGAAATTTTCTCCTATGACTATTGGTCATAGGATTGAAAAGAAATTATTGGGATTTAGACCAAAGGAGGTATATTATATGGTTGTATATGAAGAAAATCTAACAAAATTTGTCCAGGTGCATCCCAAATTTTATCCGGGATGTTGATAGTAAGATACACAGTTTTACTCAGGATTGAATCCAAAATATCGAAGGGAACTAACTTATCATGAGTTATAATGATAAGAAAATGTTTTCCAAAGTGATGAGAATGTTGAAATAGAGTTATCTAATTATCATTTCTTCCATGAGATCATGAAAATGATGCGATCTGGTTGGCAGAGAATGGGATAGAATTTATCAAGGATGTCTGGAGGTAAGAAAAATGAATTTCTAACATCTGTAAAGTGTGGTAAAAATCTTGTTGGTGAATGTATTTGAAAGTATAGTAAGTTCTTCTGATGTGGTAAGACTTTTCAAAATGCTCTTAATTTTAAGTAAGATGATCATACATGCAACAAAAAACCAATGGTAAGATGTTTTAGTTGTAATGAGTTAGGGAATGATGTCAATGTGTGCCCAGTAATTCATAGTTGAAGAATAATTTGATATATGAAGCTCATTGTTATCCATTTTCAGTTCATCCATGTATCAATATGATGTATATAAAATTTATAGAGTATTACTAATGGGATTGAATGAAAAAGAGATATTCCTTCCAATACCCTGAGAAGTTTGATTTGTCAATAGGTTAAACCAGAGCGGAAGATACCCAAAGGGATGCTTCAAAATTTTCTAGTGCTAGAGTGGAAATCGGAAAATATATTGATGGATTTTATAGTTGGATTATTAGATAATTATTGAGGTAAAAATGTGATATGTGTTATTTTTGATCAATTGACTAAATCTACTCACTTTATTCATATTTGAGAAACTATATATCTAGATAAACTTTCTCTGTTTTATCATAAATAGATAGTAATGTTACATGGATTTAATATCTAAATTGTATCAAATCATGATCCAAAATACACTTATAACTTTTGATAATGACTTCATAATTAGTTAGGTACTACATTAAATATATGTATATCTTTTTATCCCCAATCAGATTGGAAGTCAGATTGAAAAATTCTGACATTTAAAGATGTGTTATGTGCTTGTTCAATGGATTACCTAGGATGTTGGGATCCAAATCATTCATTGTTAGAGTTTTCATATAGTAATTGTATTCATTCAAGTATATTGATGGCACCATTTGAGTCATTATATGGAAGGTGATGTTGAAATCCATCTCCTTGGGATGACGTAGGCGAATAGATGTTGATTGGACCAGAATAGGTAGAAATGTTGGTAAAAACATTCAATTTATTCAAAAGCTTATGAGGACGGCTCAACGAAGGAATAGAAGTTATGTAGATAACCGGAGGAAAGATCTTTATACCATGGTAGGTGATCATGTATTTCTAAACGATTTTTCTTGGAAAAGTATTTCGCGTTTGGTAAGAAAGGGATGTTGAGTCTGAGGTTCATTTGACCCTATAAAATTCTAGATAATGTTAGATCAATTTCATATAGAGTGGATTCACCTACAAGTTTCACCCAAGTAAACAATTTATTTCATGTTTCAATGTTATGAATGTATATTCCATATCCATCTCCTCTTTTGAGAAAAGATGTAGTGCAGTTGGAATGGAATATTTTCTATGAGGAACAACCAGTCCATATTTTTAATGGTAGAGAGAAATTTTTTCAAAATAAAGTTATTTTTTCAGGTGAAGGTTTAGTGGAAAAACTATATGGTAAATGAGGAATCATGGGAATCTGAGAATGTTATGAATGATAAATACCCTCACTTATTTGATAAGTGAATAAAATTAAGGGGACAAAATTTCTAGAAGCGTGGAGGGATGTGATATTCTAGTTAATTATAGAATAATACATTTTAATATCTATTAATACTATGAATAATATATTCATTTTATGTTAAAATATATTCTTTGACTAATAATGTACCCAACATGCAACAACAGGTTTCTCTGAAATCTTACGTTTCACACAGAACTATGTTATATCGAAAAATAATACATTATTATCATTATTATTTTAAATTTTAGTTAACACATAGTAGTTTTATTGGTGGAAAAATAATAGAACAAACTAAATTAGGTTTACACATTTTTTTTAATTTTCTTAAAATTCCTCAAATAAATTTTGGAGGATTAAAATGACAATAAATCCAATTTTAATCATAAAATACACTAATATTTTTTAAAGGTAGTATTTCACATTTTGATGTTGAACCCTTTTTAAATAAAGTGAATGGAAATTTTAAATGTTATATATTACTAAATAAACAATTTTTTTTTGGAATAGAGATATCAAAATTTACCTGGGTTGAAATTTTTGTATTTTTTCTGATAAAATTCATATTTTAATTAAAAGTGAAAAATACAACATTTTAATTCAAGATGACCCTTTTTAATAATTTCATTGCATTTAAATAATATCATTTTAATTTTTTTAAGTATATTTAGATTATTATTATATTATTTAACCCAATTTTTTCATTGGAAGTATTTTCACATTGAAATTTTTTATAATCACATGTTAATCATTTAACTGTTTTTACTTTTTAAAAACTAATTTTCTTATTCTGACAATAGGATTAATTTTAAATTTAATATTTCCACTTATGTGAATAAAATATTCAAAAATTATCAAACATGGTTATAACAAATATGAAAAATTTATTTTAATAAGATCAAAATATTTTTTATAAATAGTAAATTTAGTATTTTATTTACCACGGTTAAAAGGTAAATCAAGTAAATAAGAGTAAAAATAATATTATAATAATATAAAAATTCCCTATAACATGTTCTAATATTATTATATGTGTTATTTCTGACCAAGAAAACCCTTAGTAATAAATTTTGGACATTTAAGCCACATTGGAGTTATTATGACACTTCTAACGTTTAATTTATATTAAAAACCAAAATATTATAAACATGACTAATATTACTAAAACAATATTAATTCGGGGGTTGTGTAAGTGATATATTCAAATATAAATATTCATTATAAATATAAAAATATTACCTAAATCATTGTGTTTTATTTATAATATTTATACATAAAATAATTAAATATTACTATGAAATAGTGATGATGTAGTGATTTACTTATTTATGAGAGAATCAAATAAATGATATTATAAATATTGAAATAGATTTTATTTGTTTTAATTTATGTAATAAAATAATTTTCAAGTTGAATTTAAGAGACTATTCAATGTTTTGTTTTGAATTGATCTCTCTTTTGTATTTTACTTAAATTCAATAAATTGAATAGTGTCAATGTAGATATACTTGACATTTTAAAATGATATTTTTTATTAAATTTTTTTAAAAGTATAAAAATATTTAAAATTTACAAGGTGATTATGACATTGTCTTAAAGTATGTAAATGATCCATTTTTGACCAATTTACCCCTTAAATGTAAAATTCATATCATAATATTATTTTAAATGTTCATAACAAAATTAAAATTAAAATAGAATATTTAAGGGTAAACTGAAAAGATAAGGTTTAAAATAAAATAAATACATGTATAAAAATTATTGAATGAGATTATTTGGAACTAACCTAATATTATATTCAAAATAAATGATTTTTTACTATTTTTAATTAAAATTAAATTTATATTAATTTGATACTTTTAATAATTCCTAAGGTACTATGTCCCTCTAATATAAAAAGGTACCAATTAATCTCTATTAATCACACTTCCTAATGCATTTGGTTCAAAAGATATAAACCCAAACCATTTCTAGAATACCTCCCCACATTCATGAAGCCTTAATTTTTCCATAACACCCTCTTTAGTGGTGATAAGGTGTAATTCAAAGGTGATCAACGAAGATGATGTATTATTCTCATTTAGTATATCTATTTTATTTCTTCTTCCTTTTATTAAAAAATATCCTCAAACAATAATTATATTATAAATCTAGTACCCTCAATATAATAAAATGTAAATTGGCTTTTATAATCATATAAATCCTTCTCAACTCCTATTAAATGTGAAAGGAATTAATCGTTTGGGCGTACATGTGAATTATCACCTCTGTGAGCCGATCTAATTCGTATTCCATAACCGTATCTCATGAGTTGTTATATTAATGGAATTAATGTTCATATGTAATATTCATGACATACAAATCATTATGATGTAATAATATATCAATTATGTTCACACATCCATGTGAATAAAAATGATAATGTCGTTCGTGCGTATGTGTGAACTATGTCCTCCACAAAGCGATGTGACTCGTTTTTATTCTATGTGTCACTTATATGACATATATAATAATATTTAAATTGTTAATATGATATTAATTATGAAACGATCATTATTTAAATATGAAATAATAATTACCTTAATTCTATAATGATCGATGAAAAATGACGACGTTACTCATTTGTATGTATGACTTACCATCTCCATGGATATAACGTTGTTTATTTTTCATAACCAAACATCATTTTTATATTTAAATGGTATTATTTATGTATAAAAATAATAACCATTTCATGAATATTATTCTGGTGATTTTTTAATTATGACCACATGGACTAGAGACATCAAACCATGTTCTTTTTCCACTCAAATACCAAATATCAAAATAACAACTGATATAAAAATAAATAATTATTTAATTTAAATAAAATTTTAGTAAGTGATATAAAAGAAATAATAAACATGAGACAGGTTCTCAAACTGGTATAAGTTAACAAAAGTTTATTATTTAGGAATAACAAGGAACATACAGTACGAATCAAACATAAGACAATAGACTTCATCTCAGTCTTCAATCATAGAGGTAAATTTTGTTCTTATACAACAAATTTATTAATATGGTGTATAATTAACCCATTTTATATTAAATTTCATTCAAATGTTTTCAAATGTAATATTTTTCAATGAAGTGTTTACTAAATTACAAATGGAAGCCTTTTAACATACACAGTGACAAACAACTTTTCCACCGCCAAGATAATTGTTTGGAATTTAGCTTCCTCTATAAACCAAAATGTTTTTAAAAGAAAACTAAATACCATATTTTCTTATCTGGTATTTTGGTTTTAAAAATGGTTTTATGAATTATTATATTTTATCAATTTCTTGGAATGATTCATTGTGATTGAAAATATTATATGTGAAATGTTGAAAAATAAAACATTCTTTGTGTTATGATTGTATAATGGTACTTGGAAAATTGATTGGTGGTAACATGATAAATTGATGATGGGTGGTTATGTGATAATCCAATGACAGTTGGTTCTATGATAAACCAAGGATGGGTGGTTACGTTATGATGACCAATGCGTTGAATATGGAAGTCGGTCGTATGGTTGTTCCATTTGTAAGAGTGATATGTGTAGAAGTGGAACATTTTGTTATTCCAATTACAAAAAATTATGTCCCCAGATAACTTCATTTGTTATATGTTCTTTATATGAGTTTTATAGAAACATTTTGATTACAAAAAAAATATAAAACAATCTTATATTTAATGAATAGTATTTACTACTTCATAAAAGTGAAACATATTACATTATAATAATGTATTCATGGTTTACATGCTTTCTCTAGACTAATAGTTTTACATCTTTTTGTATACCTTATTGATATTTTCATGCTCATCCCAAGTTTGAAATGTTTTTCATAGGATGTAAAGTAGAATAGAGTCAATTATGGGATCATGTAAATGTTATGATGTTTAAACAAGAAATGAAACCCTAATTCTTTTTAAATGTTTTGTTTTTTTTATAAAAAATGATATTGAGTAAAAGTGTTTACATTGTAATATTTATGTTGTTATGTATGAGTTATGACTTAATTATCTAATAATCTAAAGCTAAGAATATCCTCCTTGTGAATTAATTTCAAATTATAGACATCGCTTAATATTTTTTATTGTTTAAGGTCGATGAATTATAATTAGTGTTAATAAGTTTTAAAGAATATATTTTTTTGGAGAATTTTTATAGAAGATACATTGATTCTAATGAATCTTGATTCTCTTACGTGTAGTGTATGTCCTAAATCTAACAACAACACATAGTGGGAGTTTTTGGATATGAAGTACTTAGTCAGGATTAGGATATCACATGTTTTACAAGTGGAATTCTTCATTAGTGAGAAGGAAATTAAAATATATAGAATTAAATAAGTAGGATAAATATATGTTATTCTAAAAGATCTCAATAAATATTTCATATTGAAATAATGGTTATGCTCGAGGTTATTGCAAGGAATTCCCAGATACAACCTTCTAAATGACTTCAATATGATCTAGGGGATACATAAATCATTGAAGATAACTTTTATGAATTATTTTTGTGCCTTTCATATTCATTTATCACATCTAGAGATATAGGATTCTTTAGTTATAGTGATGATTAAATATAGTAGTTAAGAGGATAATGTGTTTACTGATATTTAAAACATGATACAAAAGTTTTTTTTAAGGCCGAATTAAGATTAATCTCTAACTAAAGGTTAACTCAATGCTATTATATGGGGTCAATCAGATAAATGGATAGACCTTCAAAAGAAGGAAAATTTAACGGATTATTCTAAGTGATAAATTCAAGGTAATACAATGTGTTCATTATGAACATGTTTTATCCCTCGGGGTAAGGGATATTTTATAAAATATTTCCAAAAATATTAATGACTAAACTTTTAGGAATATAAAATCTATCAGTACTGCCAACAGAGGGACCAACTTGTTACTAGGGATGATCATTCCAGAGGATTCATTAGTTATGGAATTAGTAGAATATTTTAATTTAATTACTGATTGTGGGTTCATGGTTGATTTTTTAGTAGGAATAATGTTATTTAATATCTACTAGATGATTATTCCCTAGATATATATGGAGAAGGTGATGTTAACAATCAAATGAAATATAAATTGGTCTTGAATTCGAAGGTTTTTTTAACACATTTTATGTATATAGAAGAACCTCATATTAAAAGCAAGACAATATGATTCTAGTTTTCAAAAAACATTTCTAAATGTATTTTTGATGATCATCGTTGATTCCATGGTGATGTCTCATGGATTTTGGTATGGAACATTTTACCTTACCAGACTGTGTGACAATGTTTCATATATTGAAATAAATTTCATAGAATATATTGTAATGTTTCACTATAGGTTTGGTCACCTTATTGTGAAGAATAATAATGTTCTATTAGTGAAATGAATACATAATTTAAATAATATATACATTTAAATATGTGAGTGTTTTAGTTGGAAAAATAAAAAACATCATCCTTAATCTTGGTTAGTAGGAATCAAAGGAATCCAAAGTTATGACCCTTTCATTCCAAATGTTTGGGGTCCATCCTCTTTTACTCCTATAAAGAATCAATATACATTATAAATATAATTAATGACGATACTCATATATTATGGGTTTACTTCCTGATGAAAAAATCAGATTTTCATTTGGATTTTATATACATAAAATGACTAATTGAGAAAATACTGAATGAATGATTAAATTTATCTACATATAAAACAGAAGGGATTACCCAAAAAACAAATATCATAACATATATAATAAGAAGGGAATCAAGTTTTAGAATAATATTACAATAACTCCATAAAAAATAGATCAACTACAAGTATTAATCAGACATTTACATATAAATATTTTAGTATGAGGCTTAATGTGAGAATTCCAAATGTAATTTGGGATGTGGATTCACCAAAAATTGATTAGATTCTAAAAATATGTATCTATTTAGTAAAGAGATTGGAACATCTTCTGGAAAATTGGTTCAGTAGGAGGCTTGAGGATAATCATCTAAAATAATTTGATGAAATTTAAATGTAGCATGTTGTTTTTATCCAACATGTAATATAATAGTAAGGCCGTCAAATGATTTTGAATGATTGGTTGAAAAATTCTATCATCCACCCTCACTACACAATCCAATCATTCCACAGAACATACACAATAAACTAACATAGATGCTAATTAAATAAAGAAGGTTCCCCAAGTTTATAATATAGGATGAGTATGGAAAAAAATGTTTATACTCAATCTATAATTTATTATTCAGGTAAATTTAGAAGATATCTCTTATAAAATCCATGGATGATTCATTAGGACGATATGATATCGGTCATGTGATACCCAAAATTCATGGAGGGTTATACTTTATGTTTTATATGATGATGATAAGTTGTAATTATTTGTAGATTCATATATTATTTAATACGTGGACTCATGGAAAATTACAATAAATTTTATTTTTATTTTAACATTCAAAAAATTTATGAACTTTTTTCTCAAATAAATTTAAATATCATTAATAAATTGTGTTACATGAAATACATAGTTTATCTTGATTTACACACAAAAACATGTTTATCTTCTTTTACAAGCAACATCTAGTTTATTTGATAACGTGAGTTACATGAAAAAATGAGTTTTAATCTACAAAAATAAAGTATTAATATTTAATATATCACATATCTATTTAAATGGTGGGTATAAACAAAATTAATTACACTATCAAATTATATTTTTAATTCAATAGTATCAAATTAATTAGAGATAAATATGATAACCAATTGAGTCTAAAGGAAATTATTTTATAATAAAATTATTTTTATGGGGAAAATAATTTTTAACATAATTACTTAAATTAATAGATAATATTGTTTAAATTTATATTTCACAAATTTTTTAATCCATATAATATATTTTATAGGTATAAGATAAGAAAAAAATACAAGTTTATGATTAAAAGTGATATTTTTATAAACGGAAATTTTACATCTATATAATGGAATACCTATTTAAAAAATAAATTTGATACTTTTATAAATCATGTATGAAATAATATATTTCATTTTAAATTATAATGTCATAATTATATTAAGTTTTTTATTATATTATTATTCTTAATTTTATTAATAGTAAATAATACATATTTGTTACTGAAAACAGTCATTTTGTTTTAATAATTTTGAATGATAAGTTATATTTTTTAAATTTTATTTAAGGTTAATTTAAATTAATTATATATGTATACTAATTAAAAAATTATATGTAATTTGTTTCAATTTAATATTTAAATTGGATATAAAAACTATGTAATATTTTGGACTTTGTTACTTTAAACCCCACTTTCTCGTCCCCTCTGTGAGATTAATTAAAAATTAATTTTAGAAACATATATTATTTTATTTTAGAAAGTGGATTCCATAATTGAAATTTTAATACATTATAATTTATAGTAATTTCAACTTTGGTTTTTATGAATAATATTAGTGAATGAAATTAAAAATATTTATAGTGATTTAAGTAAAAATATGTTTTCTTAGTTGTTAATCTTAAAATAGTTGTTATTTGATTAACAGAAAACATTTCTAAAATCTATTTTATTGTAATATTTCTACCATAATGAATCTTTTACAAAATATGGTTAATTTTTTGGGAACCATCTGCTATGGGATACCTCCCAATAATTTTTTCATGTTGGTATTTACAAGAATTTCACTCCCCCTCCACTATAAAAGAGAATTCACTCTACCCACATCTTCAAACATCACAATGCATTTGGATAAAATTAACCAAGAAAGAATTAAATCCAAAATTATCTCCTATAATACTATATGTATAAATTTTTGATGGAATGAAACCAAGGGATTCCATTTGGGAAAACCAAAATGAGTTACCCAAGGAAGGGGTTACGTTCATCAATGTGCATTTTTGTTTTGTTCCCATATGTACACCCTTCCATTATGCTTATACATTGATTACATAATAACCAAAATATGATAAATATAATTATATTTTTTATAATGACCAATAAATACACAAACTTATATTAAATGTGTTATGAAATAATAATCTGTGTCTACGGTGGACTGCTACCTCATAGAATGATATAATTCCTTTTTCCATTACCACCTCTCAAGGATGGATATACTAACAAAAGTACTATTTATATATTATATTAATGATATATATAATATGATAATTCATCTAGAGACATTATATAATATACATCCATATTACATTTCATAGATAAGGGGATACGATAACTTCCCTTATGTGTACGACAGACTACCACCTCAAGAAGTGATGCGAAAAGTATTTCACTAATGCATTACATGGAATGTAATAAGGTTAAATATGATAAATATATATTATTTAAATGAAATATTTATGATATTAGTGACATAATTATCCTTCTGGAAATATAATATATCATTTACCACTTACCATTTCAAACACCGAAGGAGTGATAACATCATTCTTGGATGTGTAGAATACTGCCACCATGATGTGATGTGATTCATCTTTTTTGATCACAAAATAACTAGAATGATATATATATAATTAAATAATAAGGTGTTTATTAAATAAAAATAATTTTATAAATACCAATGTTATATATCCTATATACATCATGATAATTGAAAATGGGATCATTACTTATGCATACATACAACATACGATCTTTATGATTGTTACATTGGTTAATTTTCAATAACCATTTTAGGTAATATTTTTAAAATAAAAATTTATGTAATAATAATAATATTATTTCATGATTATTATTCTTTTTATGATTAAATAATTACATTTTTGACCATAGTTGGCCTACAAATTCTGTTTTTACGCAAAAACAGATTATGTTCAAAACACACGACATAAAATTAATTGATTAATTAATTGTTTATAAAATTGTAATAAGTAGGATAAATGTAAAAACAAAATTTAAAATTGTTATCAGGAAATAAAATAATTATCATATGTCTATAAATCTGGATTATAAACCCATATGAGATGAATGAGACCAAGGAAATAGACTTCGTCTCAATCACCTTTCATTAAGTCATACCATGATGTAATTCACCTTTATTCACATATAAGGTGTCTAGAAATCCCCTTTGTCATGATATATCATTAATATATTTACCCTAATGACATTTAATGTTTTTTCAATGATATTATTTAATGGGGTTTATGATTTAAGTGTTTCTTAAGTGATAAAGGGACAATAATTTAAAAAAGATTCATCATTTAATTGTTTATGTCCACTATTTTCTTCCATGTACATGTTTATAAAATGATTTTATTAATGTTATATATATGTAAAATATTATTTATAAATTAAATTTAATATATCCATTTTACATTATTTTTATTGGATTTCAAAGGGAATCGTTTTACGTGTTGGAGACAAAAAATATTGGAAAATGAGAAAAATACTGTTATACTCTTAACATATATATTAAAAATAAATTACCCCCTTGAATTTTATTTTATTTATATATTCCTCTAAATGGTTCATGTTTTATTAAATTAAAAGCCCCATTTATCATATTTGCATATTTCGGTATTTAAATTTTTATTTTAAAAGAAAATATTATTTTGACCTCAACGTGTTTTCCAAATTCGTTTAAAAGTGTTCGTCAATTTTTTTTATAATGAATGTATTTAATTATTTATTAGGTATTGGAGGGTGATCTTAATATGTATTTCATTTTTGATCCCCATTATATCTCATAGGTGATCCTAATGTGGCTTACATAAAGGGTTGAGCCCCATTATAGATCTCTAATGCAGTGAGTGATGATAATTTTGGAAGTCATATTTATGTTTATTCTTATTCAATTTTTTTTCAAAGGGGTTTTTGTATATGATTCTTTGGAACTCCGAAAATGAGTTTTTATTCATTCAATGTGTTTTAATTAATTTTTTTTGAGAAAAAATGTCTGTTTTTTTCTTATTGAAATGTTTTATTTTATATTATAATATAGTTTTAGAGACAAAGTTAAAAATTATATGATTTTTCATGTGTTCATTGGATAAATGTCTTTCCTTATTTTTGAATCCCTTATTGATATTTTCTTATCATCTAATTTTTATAATTTATTTTCTTAAGACTTAAGGATGATAAAGATAATTGAATATGTTAAGAAACATTTTACAGATATTTTCAATGAAAATAATTGATGTATTTTTTAATTTTTTTAAATTATGGGAAAAATTTATACTAATCATAAATTACCACATTGTATTATGAGGTTTTTTATGTGTGGGTTGTGGAAAAAAATATCCAAAGCATTAAAACTAAAAATATCTATAAACATAAGTGAGTAAGTTCATGACTTATAACTCAAGATTATGTAATTTTTATTTTTAGGTCCTTATAGATGGTATTAACAGTTTTTTTTTCAGATAAAATTAGAGGATAGAAAAGTGGTAATAACATTCCATCAAGATATTTCACCTTATATTCATTTTTAAATTATTCATAATTTAAACATTATGATATTTATTCACTAAAACTACATCAGATTAGAATGTTTTTCCCAAAAGAAAATATGAAATATGATTTGGGAAGTTATTGAGTAGAAAATATCTTTCTGTATTAGTATCATGAGATGGTTAGAATAATAATAGAATAGTTTTTCTCATTGATGGAACTGTTGAAAAAATCAATCAATAGTGGTGGTATCAATTCTAGAGAGGATCCCAATTTACCATTAATAAATATGCTTATAGTAGAGAATTTAATGAGGCAACATCCACTATCATAAAATGGATCATCTAACCAACTGGTAGCAGGTGGATTGATTAATTCACTTTATAATCTATTTTCAGTATTGAGATGTTTAGAACATAAAAATTTAACCCTTTACATTTATTATTTTAAAGGTGAAGTTCATCAATGGTTGATTTTGTTTAAAAATACCAATGTAAAAGAAGATCTTTTTTCATGGTATGGGGAACATTCAAGGATCATTTCCTTGAGGAATATTTCCCTAAGGTGATTGGGATATGGATGAAAAAAAAACATTTAATTGATATAAATGATGATAATTAAATGGTTTCATATGAAGAAACTATCCCAATGTCATCCAATTATGTATTTGAAATTATTCGAGACATTGAATGTAAAATTAATATAATTTACTCTGGGTTAAAACCAAAAATAAGAAGGTCATTAACCACAAGATAATTTAAATTTATTAGAATGTTGTTTTTTGTACTAGGAAGTATGGTTTGACGTTTACTTATATTTATGTTCCATAGGATAATAGAAATAACAAATGACCATGGTGGTAGAAAATGGATAAGAATCCACATATGATTTTTGAAGGTAATCCCAATAAACATTCGATGTGCGGTAAAATATATAATGGGGAATGTATTTCAGGATTTGGAAATTGTTACCATTGTGGTATGTTTGGGCATAAAGTTCATGAATGTAAATAAACGAGTCTTGAACAATACACGATTGAGTTGATAGATAGCCAGTCGACATTGAGATGTATTAGATTCTACGAGTTGCGGAATTATTCTAACCTTTTACTAAAGTTACTTATTAATTGGTGTAAATCATCATGGTAGAAAAAAAAGTTGTGAGAAAATAATTTTCTACTACTGATGTATATTTTGGGATATATGGTGAAGTGATAGATTCCTCATAGAGTTCTATATATTTCAATGTTTAACCATATGTTCATTTTTTAGAAAATAAATTTGAATTTTAATGTGACGAGATCAAAAAAGGGTTAATGTATTTTTAGAGGTATTTTGTTGGTTTTATATTCATGTAAATATCTAGTTTAATGATTATATGCCTTTACATTTAGACATGATATTGAAGGTATTGATAACCATTATAGTTTATATGATCATTGATGATTAATGTTATGTTTTTCAGATGTTCATCATATTATTCAGAAATTTATGATAATAAAATTGTGATTGTGAAATAGAAATATATAAAGAAAGTATATTTCAATATATTCATCGATATTGAAATAATTAATTTACTTTACGAAAAGGATATTGAAAAATATTATACTATTACATTCAATTATAATGAACCATTTTTTCATTTGATAACCATATATTTATGGTTTTGAGTCCCTAAACATTCTTTTTAACATTCAATTTCATGTATTCAATGACCTCAATCACTCTATATATTTTTTTATGATCTTACTCCCTTACCACCTATTTTATACTATTTGGAAATATAGAATTTTTTGTTCTATGTTACTTTCATCCATCTGTTTCATTCTTTATAAGTGGATGTTTTATCAATCATTTATGACCTTGGTTTTAATTAAATAAGTCATAAAATTCTAATCCTTTGATAACTAAGAAAAATATATAGGGTGAAATTAAATTTAAGGTGCTATGAAAAAACAACCTAGGATTTTATGAAATGTATTATTTAAAATTAATTGAAATTATTTAATAATATTTTTACATTAATTATGTAACTTTCCTCCCCTCCTCATTTTCTTTAGAGTGTAAAGAAATTTTACTTGGAGATAAGAAATATCTCCAATATTCTAATGGTTTGAAACAAATACCAAGAGATTCAATACTTACGGGGGACTATTTTTCCATTTTAGAAATAAAAAATTCAACCCAAAAAACACAATACCACTACATGGTGCATGTTATAAATGTAAATCACTCTATGAAATACCATTGATATCAATACCAAACTATAAAAGATCACCACAGTATAAAATGACCAAATACAAAAGTACACAGCAGATGACATAACCAAAAAAACCCAATGACTCAAAAAAAAACTCCAACTCCAATAATTCTCTATACTCCAATCCACAATAAATTCCATGTATCATTATGAACCACTAGATAAGTGTGATACATCACCATTGTATGTGTCCTGACCAATTATATCTAAAAAATCTCCAAATTTCGAAATAATGGGTGAGTGATGAAACTCATTTAGAATCCCCTAAATGTATTCCTTACTCATTACACTAGGATAGAACATGTTATCATATATATATAATCCAATTTATATAGTGAAATTTATAAAAATTTATGTCCAAATATAAAACATTTTCTATGGTAAAATCGGTTTGTCAATGTAACGATACGTTCCAAGGAAATAAACGAAACAAGATATTTCAAAAATTTCATTAATCTAATTGGAATTACCAATTCCATATAATATATCCACAAACACTAATATAAAAATATAACCACACAACCACCCATGCTTGGTGTTACCATTGACAATGGATCTTCACATCCATAACTCGTCCTTTTGATGGTGGTACATTTATAACCATTATCCACCCCCTTCTATATATGATTAGCAATTTATTTCAACTACATTCTAGGAAAAACGTTTCCAAACCTATTCACCCATTTTAAGGAATCCTATTTTTTTTGAAAACCATAAAAAATAGTCTATTTTAATAAAACTAACCTTTTATTGAAAACACTTTTCCAACAAACCATTTCAATAAAACAAACCCTTTTAATGAAAACCATATTTCCATGCCTAAAAACCAAATAACTATTTTAGAATCATCATATAAAAATATTATTACCAAATTCACCTTTGTCTAAGACACCAAAACTTTCACAATACCAAAACCATCACCAATTAAGGATTCCACCAATCGATTACAAAAACAATTCACAATTAATTTAATTAAAACAATAAATTTGAAATTAATCATTCCAGTTAGAAATATATGATTCAAGAGTGTATCAAAATACCTTAGGATTTATGGATAAAATGAGTAATTTCAATTAAAGGCCAGTGAAACTGGGTTAAATCTCTAAAAACTCACCTTATCTCTCTCCATCTATCATCGAAAAGGCCAAAACTAACCATGATTTGAATAAACCACCATAGATATATCTGCAACAAACAATATCTAGAAAATAATAGAGAGAGCTAGAGTAGTGTATCTAAGAAAACCACCGAAACTATCTTAAATGAGAACTTTCAATGGTAATATTCCTTCTACACACCATGTGTTATGACCCGCCTTCACCAAAAGGAGGGAAGGGTCAGAAGATTTCCAAGCCCTTCATTTTTTAAGTTTAAGGAGAGATAATGACCCCTGAAACACACCTTCAATAGGACCCAGAGTGGCGACCCGCACCAAGGGTATAGAATCACACACTAAATGGAAGGCATTACCTTTTTTCTTTTAAAAGGATCGAGAGATAAGATAGTAAATCCAACAACACCAAAACTGAAAGTAAATGTAAAGCCATGAACCATTCCCAATGCATGTTACAAAAGTAAAATCCATAATGTATAAGGAGACTACAAAGTAAAGTACCAAAAGAAAGAAAAACAACAACTGTAATGATCTGTCACAAGGTTTGAGCTAGTACGGTCCAGCACGATCCCCGAAGTCCTCATGGAAACCTGAAAATAGTTTTATATACGCAGGGTGAGTATACAAGTATACCCAGTTGGGAAAACCAAAGACTCTCATGCACTAGTGGGGATGCATTCTAATGCCCCTTGGAAAAAGAGATAACCAAAAACCTAACAAGGTAAACGATCCACCCAAGCCTCACCAAGGCACACTCCCCAAATAACGCAAGTCATGTAAAGTATAATAATAGCACATCGATGTTTGGGTACCCCGCGCCACATTCTCACTGGTTATTGAAGACATCCTATGCATCAGACCAATCCCGCAATTCTCATCGAAGTCCCACTGCCAAACCCCGCCCATACACACCTGGGCCACAACCACTCACCCCACCCGCAAACACCTGGGACACAACCACTAATCCGTCCGCAGACACCTGGGCCACATCTGTCACACATCACCACGCCTGCAAACACCTAGACCAGAACAACCACTGCAACGCTCAAAGACACCTGGGCTAGAAGAACTACTTCCATGCCCGAATACACCTGGGCCTCATCATGAAGATACATGGGAAACCACCTGCCCACACACACCTGGGCCAACCACCACACTACCTTGCTCGAAGATTATTGGGCTAATAATGGACTTCAGGCCATCACATCCTGCCCGAAGATACTTGGGATACCCGGGAAAGGGAGCAGAAAGGAGCTAAACACTAGCCACTAATAGAAGTGTTGGAAAAAACACCCTCCCCCATAAAATGGGGGTGTTCGGCACTAAGTTCTCAACTTTGGTGGGGCGCGAATAAGAAACACAAGAAACTACAAGTATATGTATTGGTAACAAACACTCACCCAATCTAGTTTTTTCTTCAGCCAGCCTAAGGAACACTATCCTCACTATTCATTCATAAGAGAAGAGAACAACACCCATGCCCAAGTCATAACTCACACCAATCCAAATCCCCATTTGTCCCATCCTTGTTTTCATGTTAAGTAATAATGTTTAAATAAGTTTCTGCACCTTTTTTGGCAACTAGTAAGCATAAGCACAAGCCAAGGAAAGAGTACACCCAACAACAATTTAAAAATTCATACCCAGTTCTCTTGTAAAAACACATCAACTAGGGATCAAGTGTGATCCATCAAAGTAATGGAACCAAAGCAAACCCGAGACACATCCCCATGTCCCCAAACTCCAGAAGCCAAAGGTTCCTCAACTACAGAGGATTCCACCCCAATTCGTGATATAAACAGAGTAACCACACCACCTCAGATTCACAACCGGACAAAGTATAACAGCAGGGGATCCCATCCCCACCCAAATCACCCCAGCAACCAAGACCCCATCCAAGAAAACCATAAGGTCACCCAAAATCGGCCTGCGAAGGAAGAACAACCAATACCAACAACACAAAGCAGGCCCAAGCAGGTATTTTTCAGATTTAAAATATTTAACACACTCCATGATTCCAATTCCACTAGGTTTTAACAGGGGTTATCACATAACAGGGGTGATCTTGGTGCTTTCAATTTATTTAACCGAGTATACGTAATTTAACCAAGTCCATGTTATGGTTATTCAACATCCAGGAGCACAGTGGTTCATTAGTGCGTATTGAATGTCCACCAATGACCGTGATTTTCAGCGAGCAATTCACAACATATATCAACATGAAAGATCACAGCAGAACAACGATCACACCCCTCCCCCTTTATTCTTTGGAATCCATTTTTTATCTTCATTAATGTTTGGTTTATCCAATTCTACAGAACCAGTAGTGTACGCACCCTGAAAGATACACAAAAAGGAGAGACGAAGGTGAATCTTCTACTTGATTGATCAAAGATCGACGTTTAAGTCCTCGCTTAAAACTGGAACAGGAGTATCAGGAACTCCACATAACGCGATCAGGAAAACTTCGTGGGGTGGGTTATGACTCGTTAGGAGGAAAGGTACTCCGACGGCAGGGTGATCGAGAAAAAGAAACATAGGGTTAAGATAGAGCATGCTCGGGATGGTTAAGATACGAAAGAAAACTCGAAACCGTGTAAGGAGCGGGATCGTGGGTTGACCATGTGGCTGGGACACCCCACACGTCATTAAAGAATCCCCACCCTTCGGGGCGGTTTAAACCGATGCACAACGACATTAAACGACATTAATGGCTTTAAATGGGGGGTCGAAAAAAGTGGCGCCACTGGGAAAACCCGTGGTCACCAGTAGGCTAGGTCTACCAGTAGGCCGAGCCATCGGTAAGCCAAGGCTACTGGTAGGCCAAGCTACCGGTTGGCCAATGCTACCGAAAGCTGAGGGCTACCGCTAGGAGTCACCGAGAAGATGGGATGGCCTTCCAGATCACCCAGAACACCCAAACATCACATTTTCACCAAGTAATGGACCCCAAAACCCTGGGCCATTACATTAGATACTTCTCAAAACTATTCTCGTCCCCGAGAATATAAGAACAAACCAGAAAGGAGAGAAGTGGGGTCCAAACAACCACCCTCTAAAGATACTTCTCAGGGGAAAACCCCTATGTTGTTCCAAAGCTGGAACATAACCCCTTCTACATCCAGGAACACTCGCCCAAGTTATCAACCACAACATTCACAACATGCACAAGGATCCACACTTCCCAACACTTGACTCAGGGAGTCCCTTCCTACATGTCAGGATATTATCTGCTTTGGGCGTCACTGACTCGCCCGCAAGGGTTTAATCGCATCTGCATTAATGTGTCCTGATTAGCAGTCAGGTTTTCCTATCATCACACATCCGGACACACATAGAGGGAACATGTAATTGATCATTTCATCGCTAATCAAAACAATCATTTCACATACATTAAAGCACCAGGTAAAACATCTCAACAAGGTCATAACAAAACAATAAGGAAGTCAAAACAGCTCTGGGTACTAGACGCATAACTGGGCCTCCTACTCCCAAGTGCTCTTTTCCAGGCCACCATGCCTCCACAAAACACGAACCAAGGGGATGGTTCATCCATGAATCACTTTCTCCTTATGATCCTCGATCTTGACCAGTCGTTCTATGAAGGTCACATCCTATTCCACATCTAATATCCCCAATTGATGATGTGGGAGTCATCGTGTATATATCGACGAAGCTGGGAGACATGAAAGACGTTGTGAACTTTCTACAACTGAGGTGGCAGCGCCAGCTGATACTCCACCTCACCAACTCATCCAAACACCTCAAAAGGTCCGATGAACATGGGAGAAAGCTTACTTCACTTAACGAACCTCCGTTGTCCACATCGAGGGGAGACCTTCAAGAACACATAGTCTCCTACCTCAAACTCCAAGGGCCTTCCCTGCTATCGGCATACGACTTTTGTCAGTCCTGGGCCACCTTCATCCTTTCTCGTATAAGATGAACCTTCTCTGTCATTCCTTGCACCACCTCCGGGCCATGGATTCCCACCTCTCCGACTTCGGTCCAGCACACAGGTGAGCGGCATGGCCTCCCGTACAAGGCTTCGAATGGAGCCATGCCAATGGTAGAGTGGTAGCTATTGTTGAAGGAAAACTATACCAGAGGAAAGTGTCACAACGATGATCCTCCAAAGACCAGGATGCATGCTCGTAGCACATCCTCCAAGGTCTGGATGGTGCGCTCTGTCTGCCCATCTGTCTGGGGGTGGAAATAAGTGCTAAGGCACAAGTGGGTGCCAAAAGCATGCTGCAAACCCCTCCAGAATCGTGAGGTAAAACATGCATCCTTGTCCGAGACTATGGAACTCGGAACTCCATGAAACCACACTACCTCATCCACATACTTCCTTGCTAGAGTTTCCACTTCACTCATCTCCTTAATCGCCAGAAAGTGAGTTGACTTCATCAAGCGGTCTAATACTACCCAGATGGCGTCGCAACCCCCTTGCACCCTGGGAAGTTCTGTGAATAAATCCATTGAAATGTAGTCCCACTTCTACTCGTGGGCATCTAGAGACTCCAACGGGCCTCCTAGAACATGGTGTTCATCCTTCACCTACTGACACACTAGGCACTTGGCCACAAACTCTACCACTACTCACTTTACTCTGGGTCACCAAAACTGTCTCTTCAGGCCCTGGTACATCTTGGAAACCCCTGGGTGTACCTCTAGGGGTGATTTGTGGAACTCACTATGTAACTTGCCATGCATCGTCTTTGGAACAAAAATCTTTCCCCAGAAGAGCATCCGATTCTGAACATCTTCAGTCCACCCTTCCGGAGCATTGCTCTGGCTAACCTGGTCGCACATCACTTCACTCTCCGTGTCTCCCCACTGAGACTCCTCCACCTGACGCAATAGAGAAGGCTGCACTGTCATCTGATACATGAATCCTCTACCACTATCCATCCTCACATCCAAGTGCAGGGCAGCCAAATCCTCCATTGCCTTCTAGGCATCTTCCGACTCTCGTACTACATCCTTCTGAGACATCCTACTCAAAGCATCAACCACTACATTCCCTTTTACTGAAGTGTAGGAAATCTCAATGTCCTAATCCTGGAATAACTCCATCCACCTTCGTTGTTGTAAGTTTAGGTCCCGCTGAGAGAAGACATACCTCATGCTTTTGTGATCCATGAAGACCACAAAGCATTCTCCGATGAGGTAATGCTTCCATAACATCAGCGCGAAAATGACCGCTGCAAGATCCAGATCGTGGGTGGAATAATTACACTCATGAGGGTGTAGCTTCCTAGAACCATAAGAGATCACCCCTTGTCGCTGCATCAACACACATCCGAGGCCTTTCCCTGAAGCATCACAGAACACCTCAAACGCCGCCCCTTATTCTGGTAGTCTCAGCACTGGGGGCACTAACCAACTTCTCTTTCAGATAGCTAAAGGCTGCCTCGCACTGCTCACTCCACGCGAAGACCTGTTCCTTCTTGGTCAAGGCTGTCAGAGGGGTTGCAACTCAGTAGAAGTTGGGTACGAACCTCTAGTAGTAACCTACCAGCCCAAGGAAACTACGAACATTTTCCATGTTATTTGGTGCTGCCCAAGAAAAATCTGCCTCAACCATTGATGGGTCCACCGCTACCCCATGTTCGGGCACTACGTGCCCAAGGAAGTGTACTTCCCATGTCCAGAACTTGCACTTCGACAACTTCTCATTGAGCTGGTGCTGTCGGAGGACCTCTAAAACCCTCCTCAGGTGCTCCGTGTGGTCCTACTCTGATCTGGAATAGATCAGGATGTCATCGATGAACATGACTACGAACCGATCCAGGTACTCCCGGATGATGGAGTTCATAAGCCCCATGAACACAGCCGGAGCGTTCGTAATTCTGAAAGGCATGACCACAACTCGAAGTGCCCATATCTGCACTTGAAGTCCATCTTCAAGATGTATCCCTCCTTCACCCTCAACTGGTGATACCCCGACCGCATGTCGATATTTGAGAACCATCCTTCCCCTTTTAGCTAGTCGAAAAGAACATCTATCCTCAGAAGAGGGTAGTGATTCTTGATCATTACCTGATTCAGCCTCCTGTAGTCTATACAAAAACTGAGACCACCATCTTCCTTATTTGAGAACAAGACTCGAGCACCCCACGGTGACACACTTGGTCGAACATAATCCCTCTTCATCATATCGTCAATCTGAATCCGCAACTCCCGTAGCTCCGAAGGTGACATCGGGTAAGGAGCCATCGAAATCGGATGAGCACCAGGCTGAAAGTCTATCCCAAACTCGACATCACGTCGAGGGGGTAGAGTCCTTACCTCTTCAGGAAAGATGTCCATAAACTCACAGACGATCCCTAGTACCTCCACCATCTCAACATCTACTGACTCTACTGACAGCTCGACTAACAAGGAGAGGAGGGGTTTCTATCAACTGCTACCCCTTTTGACCGCTCCACTCGCAGGTGAAAGTAACACGCCGGCCACCCAAGTCTGAGAATACAACCCTTCCTCAGAAGCAGTCAATGATGGAACACACATATAATAGCCAGTCGATGCCTAGGATGATATCATATGGTTGTATCTGTAGCAGTAGCGGATCCCTGACCGACTGATGTGGCTTTATCATCAGTATTCATCCTCAACAAACATATAACAAGTCGGTCTGACCTCCAACTGGTGTGATCATCACTAGGGGCACTGGAAGTCTCTCGGCATCTAGACCTAGAGCACGGGCCAGACCGGGTGCAACAAAGGAGTGAAAATCTCCGGTATCGAACAAGGTGTAAGCAAGGGTACTGAAAAAACTGATCATACCCCGAACAACCTCCGGTCCCGCTGGAACTGCTACCTCCACGACGTCTAACTGTCCACACCCAACTACTCTTCCCCTCAGCTGTCGGCCACCTCCCCGACCACGCCCTGGTCGAGGTACCTGAGGAGCGCCCTGAAGTCTGTCTCCCCATTCAATTTCTTCCCTCGGAGGAGCGGGAGCTCGCTGCCCTTGCTGCTACTGTTGGAAGGGACTAGCTGGAAGCTGGTGCTGAGGCGGGTTCTAGGCCTGTCCACCACTACCATACTGAACTTGGTCCGAGCACTGATTCTGGAGATGTCCATGGCTCCCACAGACGAAGCACCTCGGTCCTGGGCCCGAAGGGAAAGGGCGAGGACCAGGGGACTGGAACTGGAACTTCTGTGGCCTGCTCCCTGCTGTTCAGAACCTAGAGGGTCCCGATGCTGGAGTTCTGGTGCTGACGACCTTTCCCTTTGACGGGCCTAGCTGAATCCCCTCTCGTGACACACCGCCCATCATGTGAATCCTATCCACCACCTCTGCCTTCTTCTGGACCTCCAAGTATGTTGGTAAGGTGAAAGGGGTAACAACGTACTGGAGGGAGGGTCGGAGAACCTCCTCTAAACGCCTTTCCTGAGACTCCTCATTTGGAAAGTGGTCCGGAGCAAAGTGGAGGAGGTCCTTGAACTTGATTCCCATCTCCCTTACTAACATACTCCCCTGCTGGAGTGAGATTATCTCCTGCGTCTTCTCCGCCTTCATCGTAGAAGAGAGGAATTATGCCCGGAACTCCTTCTCAAAATTAGCCCAATCCACCTCAGCCTCTCTCCTCTCCCCCAGGTAGAGCGTCCACCACTAACGCACTACTACCCGCATCTGGATGATGGCCAGAGGAACCCAGTACTCGGTCGGAGCCCAAATCAGGTTGAAGGCTATCACCAGATCCTCCAGCCAGCCCTCCGTCTTCATGTCAGAGGTGCTACCCTCATAATTCTCGAGGGTCTATCGCTGGAAGGCTCGAAGCATCTTCTGCCATTGGTCGTCTTCCACCTCTCGATCATCCCTCTGCCGATTGGCCAAGTCAACCTCCTGGGCCTCGATCTCCCGTACAAATCATGGTCGTCTCCTGGGTGCCATAACTACAAGGTAAACAAAGAATGCCTAAGCCCAAGTAGTTCAGAATATTTCTCTTAAAACTCCTTAAATTTCTAATTTATTTAAAATTCTCAAAACACCCCAGAAACATGAGAACACAATTCATTATGATGCATGTACCTTTCCTAGGGTCTCTACCCTGCAATCAGTGTAGTCTCACTTGGTCGTTCGGTAGGTCCAGAGTCCTTGCATCGGATCACGGGGGGCCCAAAAATCCCTTGTCCTAGCTGGTCTTCCATGGCATAATTCATGAACCATGGTCACCCAACACCGTTTCCCTACCATCCCATGAAATCCTCACTATGCCTAACTCCAGACACCATCCTATCTCTCACACATTACCTCTGATACCATTATGTCACGATCAGCCTTCACCAAAAGGAGGGAAGGGTCAGCAGATTTCCCAGACCTTCCATATTTAAGTTGAAGGAGAGATAATGACCCCCGAAACCCGCCTTCAATAGGTCCCGGAGTGGCGACCAACACCAAGGGTATAGAATAACACACTAAATGGAAGGCATTACCCTTTTTCTTTTAATAGGATCGGGGGATAAGATAGTAAATCCCACAACACAAAAACTGAAAGTAAAAGTAAAGCCATGAACCATTCCCAACGCATGTTACAAAAGTAAAATCTATAATGTATAACGAGACTACAAAGCAAAGTACCAAAATAAAGAACAACATCAACTGTAATGATATGTCACAAGTTCTGAGCTAGTATGGTCCCGCATGATCCCCGAAATCCTCCTGGAAACGTGAAAACAACTTTATATATGTAGGGTGAGTATACAAGTATACCTATTAGGGAAAACCAAAGACTCTCATGCACAAGTGGGGAGGCATTCTAATGCCCCATGGAAAAAGAGATAACCAAACACCTAACAAGGTAAACTATCCACCCAAGCCTCAGTAAGGCACACTCTCCAAATAATGCAAGTCAAGTAAAGTATAGTAATAACACATCGTTGTTTGGGTACCCCATGCCACATTCCCACTGGTTATTGAAGACATCCTATGCATCAGACTAATCCTTCCATTCTCATCGCAGTCCCACTACCAAACCCCGCCCGCACACACCTGGGCCACAACCACACATCCCGCCTACAAACACCTGGTCCACAAACAATAATCCATTCGCAGACACCTGGGCCACATCTGTCACACATCACCACACCTACAAACACCTAGGCCAGAACAAAAACTTCCACACCCGAAGACACATGGGCTAGAATAACTATTTCCATACCCGAAGACATCTGGGCCTCATCTCGAAGATACTTGGGAAACCACATACCCGCACACACCTGGGCCAACCACCACACTAACCTACCCAAATATTCCAGGGCTAATAATGGACCTCAGGCCATCACAGCCTGCCCGAAGATACTTGGGCTATCCGGGAAAGGGAGCAGAAAAGAGCTAATAACCAACCACTAATAGAAGTGTTGGAAAAAACACCCTCCCCCATGAAATGGGGGTGTTCGGCACTAAGTTCTCAACTTGGGTGTGGTGCGAATAAGAAACACAAAAACTAAAAGTATATGTATATGTAACAATCACTCACCCAATCAAGGTTTTTCTTCAGCCAACCTAAGGAACACTATCCTTACTATTCATTCATAAGAGAAGAGAACAACACCCATGCCCAAGTCACAACTCACACAAAACAAAATCCCCATTTGTCCAATCCTTATTTTCATGTTCAGTAATAATGTTTAAATAAGTTTCTGCACCTACTTGGGCAACTAGTATGCATAAGCACAAGCCAAGGAAAGAGTACACCCAACAACAATTTAAACATTCATATTCGGTTCACTTGTAAGAACACATCAACTAGGGATCAAGTGAGATCCCTCAAAGTAATGGAACCAAAGAAACCTCGAGACACAGCCCCATGTCCCCAAACTCTAGAAGCCAATGGTTCCTCAACAATAGAGGATTCCACCCCAATTTGTGAAATAAACAGAGTAACTACACAGCCTCAGATTCAAAACCGGCCAAAGTATAATAGCAGGGGATCCCATCCCCACCCAAATCACCCCACCAACCAAGACCCCATCCAAGAAAACCATAAGGTCACCCATAATTAGCCCGTAAAGGATGAACAACCAATACCACAAACACAAAGTAGGCCCAAGCAAGTATTTTTTCTGATTTAAAAGATTTAACACACTACATGATTCCAATTCCACTATGTTTTAATAGGGGTTATCACATAACATGGGTGATCCTGGTACTTTCAATTTATTTAATCGAGTATACGCAATTTAACCAATTCCATGTTACGGTTATTTAATATCCAGAAGCACAATGGTTCATTAGTGTGCAGAGAGAGGCCACCAACGGCCGTGATTTTCAGCGAGCAATTCACAGCATATATCAACATGAATGATCATAGCAGAACACCGATCACACCCCTCCCCCTTCATTATTTGGAATCCGTTTATTATATTCATTAAAGTTTGGTTCATCCAATTCTATAGAAGCAGTAGCATACCCACCCCACAAGATACACAGAAAAGAGAGACGAAGGTGAAACCCCTACTTGATTGATCAAAGATCGACGTTTAAGTCCTCGATTAGAACTGGAACAGGAGTAGCTGGAACTCCACGAAACACGATCAGGAAAACTTCGTGGGGGGGGGGGGGGGTACGACTCGTCGGGAGGAAGGGTACTCCGACGATAGGGTGACCGAGAAAAAGAAATGTAGGGTTGAGATAGATCATGCTCGGGATGGTTAAGATACAAAAGAAAACTCGAAACCTCTAAAGAAGCGGGATCGTGGGTTGACCACGTGACTGGGACACCCCACACTCCATTAAGGAGTCCCCACCCTTCAGGGAGGTTTAAACCAACGTACAACGACATTAAACGACATTAATGGCTTTAAAGGGGGGGGGGGTCTCAAAAAGAGGCGCCACTGGGAAAACCCATGGTCACCAGTAGGCTAGGTCTACCGGTAGGCCGAGCCATCGGTAAGCCAAGGCAACCGGTAGGCCAAGATACCTGTTGGCCAAATCTACCGGTAGCCGAGAGCTACCGATAGCCAAGAACTTCCGGTAGCTGAGGGCTACCGCTAAGAGTCACCAAGAAGCTGGGATAGAATTCTAGACCACCCAGAACACCCAAACATCGCATTTTCACCAAGTAATGGACCACAAAACCCCAGGCCATTACACCATGAAACACCTTTGTATCACATCCAAATCTATGTGGAGGGTTCGACAACCATTAGGGGGAATAATTATTGAGTTAGGGCCAAAATGGAGCAAAAAAGAGGGGTGAAAGGATAATATTTCCTTATATTCACTTTTGGGGTTCTTGTTTTTAAAAATTTCATGGTTACTCAAATGGTTTTTCAAACCATGAACTAACCATGCTTCATCCATTCCCTTAAATATGACCTCACATGGTTGTCTCACACAGTAAGATAAACCATACTCCAACCACGCAACATTCTTCTATCCCATTTTGCAAGAATTCTCTAAGGAGGCCACACAGTTTGGACAATCCCTATGTCTACCCATGAACATAAACCTTAGACCATATCTCATTGTGAACATTATCATGAAGGAGTTTCATGATTTCAACTAATCGTGCACTAATTATGAACCTTTTAAAAACCCCAACAACATTCCCAAAGGATCCCAAATACTCTCAAACATCTCTTAAACACATTATATTCATAAAATACATAAATTAAGGGATAATTATCTGAAACCAGGGGTCTTAAATTCTTTATACTATTGTCTGTTTGGTCCAGTGAAAGTATAAAACCATCATTTATTTTTAAGTAGTTATATCCATTTCTCATTCATTTACATCTCATCTTCCCATATCCTTTCATGAATCAGATAATGTTTCCACAAAACCCATAATAGAACAATGAGTTTCCCATAATAGACTTTCTATTATATATCTACATTACATACTATCACATGTACCAATGAAGCATCCATCTATAGTTTAATGTGATCCCATAGAGTCACACGGTTGGGATTAAGATGATACTTTTAAAATAGAGATACATGAAATTAATTTTTGACCACACTTAACCATGGTGGAAATTTTAATCAATATTCAACCTCTAAAATCTATTCCATTTTCTCAAAAGGCTTATGTATTGAGGAGACAACATTCCATGCTATCCTAAATGATGATGTCCACACCTTGGAGAGATTACCAAATACACATGATCACTCACCTTGATTGAAAATGATTGTCATAAATGATCCACATATGATTTTGGACAAATCTGAGTCAACTCCATCTATTTACTGGTTAACTAAATTATCAAAAAATGTTCTAAGACAATGATCATCTAAACTGGTTATGTCTGACCAGTTTCCACCAAAAAATTAAGAGATGGAAAAGGAACCCCATACAAAGATTCAAAACGATCTATATAAATCATGTCCTAATAACTGTTTTATATGAGAATGCTACTAATCGAACATTCCCTCCACATGAGCCACTAAAATCCATTACTGAAGCCCGTAACATGTCTTCTATCATTTGTATCATACTTTCAAATTGGTAGTCTATATGAGGATGATATTTTATACTCATTTTTAATTTAGATCCATGTGATTTTTTAAGGATTTCCTAACAGGAG
Organism: Viscum album; assembly: GCA_963277665.1. NCBI lineage: Eukaryota > Viridiplantae > Streptophyta > Magnoliopsida > Santalales > Viscaceae > Viscum > Viscum album. Next base: position 524,501,940 of record OY728141.1, read on the forward strand.
ATGTAAACCTATGATTTATCTTGGAAATAATCAAAAATGGTATGCCATGCATATTTTCCACTTGAGTAATATAGATTTCGGAAAGGTCCTCCACTATTTGAAATTCACGAATAGAGATGAAATATTCCAAAATTATGAGCCGATTCACTATCACACATAGTGAATCATGTTTCCAAATGATTTTTTGGACACCTGTTAAATAATCCAGGTCTATCATCTCCCATATCAAAATAATAATTTGTTGACACTAAAACATATATGTGGGATGATGATTCTATTAGTTAACCTTCTGAATAGTTAAGAACCATGAAATGAACTCATGCACCATATTTTTCATGCCGACTCACCATAATGTTGTTTCAATACCTTATAAATATTTTATATTCCATGATGAATAGCCCATCTTTAATAGTGGTATGCATGAAGAATTTGTTATTAAAAAACTTGTAGGTATGAGCATCCCAGCTTGAAACCATAGAACTGAACTTGCATATTGTTTCCATCAAACAACATTCCCTAACCATTGAGTTTTTCCCTCATAGAAACACATTAAGAATCATATACCTTTTCCTCCTTAACCATCTTCACTGAATCATGGACCACCGACATTAGAAAGAAGAGCATTGTACTCCCTCTATCTTCACAATCCATGTGCATGTTGGCTAAGACCAACATCACATACTCCACATTTGAATCTTGTTTTTCCGGAAGAGCATATCGAATTATACAAAATGAATATACCACTATGCTGTCTTTACCAGATGTATTCATTAATTAAAATTCTAACAATTGGAGATACTCCATCCACCATCTTTGTCATAGGTTCAAATCACATTATGGAAAATATATGTTTCAATATATTATGAACTATAAACATAATAAATTTATAAGAATATAGGTAATGATTACAGTTCATGAAAGAATTCACTATGCTAGTTAACACCAAATCGTGTTTTGGGTTGATATTTTCATGCAACCAGAATAGCCTTGAGAAATTTAAAACAACATGTTCTACTTGCATAAGGACACATCCAAACCATGATCCAGAAGCATCACAATACGTCATGTACCCTTTTCATCATTCCGAAAATATAAAGATATGTGTTCATTTAAGGATAACATTACATTATTTAAAAGAATTATAAAATTCCTCACTCCATTAGAGTGAAACATTATTCTTTTTCGATGCTTTCATAGGAGTGTTCCATCATGAACAATTATGGACAATGTATCAGTAATAAACAGATATACCAAGGAAATTACATATCTCAATGACATTATATATTGGTTTCCAAGAGATAACACCTTCCATCTATTCTGGATCCATAGAAACATTTTTTCATATATTACATGGACTAGGATTCACTTTGATAATTTACCATACAAATGATGATACCAAAAGATTCCAAAAACTGTCACCATGTGTTCCTCATTCTAATACCTTGTCATTGAATAAACTAATATGTCATCGAAATACAAAAAAAAAGAACCCAGATTCCTCTGAAATATCTGATGCATAAATTCCATAAATATATTTTATTAATTTTTCAAACTAAAAGGTATTACCACAAATTCATAATGGTCATCTCTACTCCTGAAATCTACCATTATAATATCCTCATTCCACAATATCAATGGGATATATCCTAATCTCAAGTCAATTTTAGATATTCATTTAGAAAAAATTAATTTATCACACATATCATTAATTTTATAATGTATAAACTTATCCTTTATCATAAATATATTATGATTATGAGAATAAATACATAAGATAAGAGTAACATTTGATTTTTATACAAACAAGACTAGTGATTCCCACAACAACTTGCTCAGCATAATGAACCCTTTTCTTTCCAACTATTGTCTCTATAATTTTAATTCATTTCATTTTTTGGTTCTATCTGGTAACATAGAAGTTAAATCATAATTTTCCTTGGGTGGAGATGAATCATAAACTCCACTTCTCTCATGGGTGTAAATGCTATGATATTTTAATGAAATACATCTTGACAGTGATAAATAATTTTTAAAAATATTTAATATTGATCTCTTCAATTGAATCCAAATTAAAAACTTCTAACTAATATGAGGTCGTTAAAAATTTTGGTGCCAAAAAGCCCATTGACCATCCATTAAAGTCTTTTTCCCTCTAATGAGTTTCTTGACACCATCCTTAGTAATGAAACTAATGATTCATGTATAACAATTGATGTGATCTAGGAAAATTTTCAACCAATCCGTGACAAGGATTATATCATAGACATCTATTTTATGTGAGAAGAAATTCAAAATAAACTCATCTCCATCCATGGTTATGGAAAATTTTATGTACATAAAGGCTTGACATTATATTTTTCCAAGAGGAGTTTTCAATTTCATTATAGAAGGCATCATTTAAACTCTTAAACCAAAAAATCAATAGAATTATAAGTGATAATGGAATGGGATATACTCATATCAATAAAATTATTCATAGGGGTATAATTCAAAATAATCGTACTTCCCATAATCAACGTTGCAGATTTATTATCCCCAATAAACTACTTAGCTCTATATATTTTCATTCTCAAAACACTCTATTTATTATTTATTTGTTGATATATCCCTTACTATGGAGTCATGGTTATCCAATAATCACTATAGAAAGCCCTATTCTGCAGGAGAGAGGTTTTCTACATTCCTCATCTCATCGAAGCATACGACGTTAGTGACAAAAATAATGTGCATTAAACACCAGACCACAGAGTAGTTTGAAAATATCACTAAATATTCTTCATCTGATTGAAATTTTGGAATACTCATGGTTATTTCATACACTCTTTATTTATGTTATTAAGAGAAAAAAATTAAAAACATCTATGATTTCTCTTGGGAATTGGGGGAAGATTCAATGACTCATCTATCTAATTCAGAGTCATCCCACTCTTTAAAAAATAGGTGTTTGTCTTCTTATATCCCCCAACATTATAGTTCCAACCATTTCCCATTGGTATCAACATTCTTCCTACACCCATTTCTCCTTATATGTTTATTTCTTCAATAGTATCTCTATTAACCATTTCTATAAAATCCATTATACATAAAATTAAAATAGTTTAGTGAATATCATGATTCAACCCCTATTTAAATACGTGTGCCTTCACGTATGAAATATAATCATCTTATAGTGAAAATAAGACTAAATTCAGGAATTTAGCCATGTTCTCTATCACTTTGAGTATTTACTACTTCATATCGACGAAATCGGTGGTTCTTACAATCCTAAACGTATGAGGGTAATAAATTTTTTGGTCAATTTCTGAAAATCATCCCATAATAAGAATTATTCTAATTTATCCTGACACATAAATCCAAAAACAATCATTAATGATATTTTAGATTATACATCTCTATCTTGACTTTCAACTCTGTTGATGTGATAAGAAAATTAAATATGTGACTCACATTATTTAGTAACACCTTCTACTTATATGGTTCTGAGTCACCCCCCCAAAAGATAGGTTGATTCTTCTTTTGTAACTAGATAGAATTTTCCACGTTCCTTGGTTCATCTATCATATTCCACTGTCAATAACCAGAAAATCATGGTATATACTTTGAACTATCTATTTGTTCACCTATGGCTGAGGTATACCCACATTTTCATCAGCTTCTTCTATTTGTATCATATGATGCCTAACTAGTGACATTTTCTAATAAAATAACAAACTCTATACATATCACACTCTATCAACTGAAGGATGAACAATTTAAAATTATACCACTTCAAACAATAACAAAATTTCTTTTCAAAATTCATAATATCCCATGTTCAACCATTTTTTAAAACTACACCATTATTTTGAAAATAAAACCAATTTAAAGATTACCATTTTATATCTTTTCAAAATGACTCATTTGAGAACAACATAAACAATTTTTAAAAATCAATACTTTTATGTCAAATCATAAATCAATACTTAATATGAGATATTCACTCCTAGTGGGATGCCATTTCTAAAATTCGTTTCATGCTCCTCTCATTGGAAAAACACGTGACAAAGAGATTTAAAATCATAATATTCTCCAAAATATGTATGTACCCAAATCTCTTGTAACCTGAAGTTCATCAATAATAGGTTAGCTATATCATTTTATGCTCTAAAATTGATGACCAGAAAATATTATACCTTTCGAACATCACAACTAATGGAATAAACCTGAATGATTTTTCATCTCTAGGACTGAGAAAATGAAGGCAAAATATTGCTCACAGACTGAAAAAGATGATACCATTTCTTCCCCAAAGATCTCTGGAAGTGCCAAGTCTAATACTACTTGTAACATCTCACCCTAGTACATATGATAAGGAACTAGTAAGGACATTTCATATCCTTATACAACATCACCAAGACCACAAAGGTTGAAAAAAATCCATCATCCTCATTAATAGTGGGGGAAAATATTCCCCTTTAGAAAATAAATCAACTCAACAAAACATAAAAAACACTATACCACTGAATGATATAATTATATCTAGGTAAAAAACTCGATTAAATACAATGGATATCAATGCCAGACAATAGAAGAGTACCACCACAGAAGATGAAAAAACACCAAAGTAAATAGTAGATGACATAACCTACAAAACTCAATGAATCCGAAACAAAACTCCACGATCAAAAAATTCTCCATGATCAACTCAACAATACATCCTACATATCATTATTCACCAATAGGGAAGTGTGATAATTTACTATTTCCTAAGTCCCAATAAATTATATCTAAAAAGGCACAAAAGTTTCAAAGTTGGGATGTGTAATGAAACACAGTAGGATTTCCCCAAATAAATTTTACATTAATGACACTATGATAGAATGTGTTGTTGTATTTATATAAAACAATTTATAAAAAAAAATTGAAAACAATTTATATCCTAATATAAAACAACTGCCATGCAAAAGTGGTTTTCTCAAATCAACGCAACGTTCCAAGAAAAGAAACCAAACATGTAATTTCAATAATTTAATTAATATAATTGGAAGTAAAAATTCTATATCACATAGACACATAGACCCCAATTAACCATACAACCACTAAATATTGGTGATTCCATTGATATTGGAACTTCATGTGCATGGCTTTCCCCTTTGATTGTGGTCCTTTTACATATATTATCCATCACCTTTAATATATGAGTAACCATTTAATATAACCAAATTCTAATAAAGAATTTTCAAAAATAATTAAATCATTTCAATAAAACCTCAATTTTATAGAAAACCATAAGAACAACCCATTTAAATAAATCCAACATTTTATTGGAAATGATTTGGAAAAAACCAATTCAACAAAACAAACACATTTATCGAAACCATTTTTCACAGCATAAAAATCAAATATCAATTTTAAAACAATATTTTTAAAATCATTTAACCAAATTATCCTTGCTCCAAACACAAAATGTTTTACAATACCATTAACCATGTCCAATGAAGTATTCCATCAATCAATTAATCATCCATTTCACAATAATTTTCACATAAATAATCAATTTAAAAAAATCATACATGTTCAAAATAGAGGAGTCGATATTGAAGTCTCCTACCTTAGGATTTTGGGTGAAAATGAATAATTTTACTAAAAAACTATGGAATCCAGTTTGAATCACTAAAAACCAACTATAGATATCATCTCTATCCTAAAAATCCAAAACTAACAATGATTGGAATAAATAACCTTAGATCTATCTAATGTGGATTGAATCGAATAAACCAATTGATAGGGAGAGAAGTAGATCTCTAAAAACTACCAAAACATTACTAAACGATGACTTATTATTAGACATTTTATTATAGTAAACAATTAATTACTTTAGATTGCATCCAAATCAATGGGGATGGGTTCAATAGAATTTGAGAGGAGGAATTATTGAGTTATAGCCAAAATGGAGAAAAATAGATGAGTAAAACGTTAATCCCAGCTTACATCCACATTTTTTATCTTATTTTTAAACAATGCTGGGTTGGATTCATGGTTATGAAAATCATTCATGAGCCCTATGCCAGTGCTTTCCTTAAGGAGGACCTCGAACAGTTGGCTCGCATGGCTAGAAAAACTGTGTGCTATATATTAAACAACCCACTTTCCCACCTTGCATAGTTTTTCTTAGTTGGAATCATGGTTTGGAGAAACCAAGAACTTTCATGTACACCTTCCCCTTATCTAATGTCTCATTGGGCATAGATTCCTATAGTATTTTCAAAATTTCAACTAACCCTACTCCAACCATGCACCTTTATGAAATCAACAAAAATATTCCAAAAGCATCCAAAATCCTCATATACATCACCCATAAACAATATATACGTTAAATAAATAAACAAATGGTTACAAACCTAAAACCTAGGAGCTACACAGTGCACTGTACAACTTGTGTTACTCCCATTACCATGTTTATCTTTCATTTCACACATCATCTGTTTTTTCGATAACTTGTGTCACACAGAAGACATAGATATACATAAGAAAAAAAACACAATTAATATTTAATATATCACATAGCCATTTGAATGAATTGCATAAATAATATTTTTTTAATTATGAAACTATATGGTTGACTTCATTGGTTAACAATAAATTAGAGAAGAGTATAAAAACATGTAGTTTATAAATGAAATGTTTTTATAAGAAAATTATTTTTATACTCAAAAAGAATTTGAAATTGAAAAATAAAATTAATGATTGTAATTAATGGATTGTATAATTTATAAAAAAAATTAATTTCACCAAAATGATTTTAAAGGCATAATATAATAAAAAATCTAATTTTATGCATAAAATTTGAATCTTTCTATAAGATAGTTTTTTTCCATTTAATAGAAGAATTGTTTGAAAACTATATTTCAAAACTTTTATATATCCTCTTTATAAAAACTAAAAAAATTAATGATTAAATTACAAATAATTTAATTTTGTATTTTTGGGTTTTCTCAAAAATGATTTATCTTTTGACTAATAAAGAAAAATACTAAATTTTAATTGAAAATGGTTATTCCATCAATATAATTTATAATATTAAATTATATTTTAAATTAGTTTTAATGTTAAATTATATCAATAAAATATATATAAACAAAATTTTGGTCATTTTGATCAATTTAAAATTGAATTTGGATATAAATAATTGTAAACATTTGAACATTTTCATTCTAAAAACTCAGTTTACCATCTCACCCACGTGATTTATTTTTAATTAATTTTAGCCAATTATGTGATTTGAATTTGTAATAATGGTTCCATATTTTTAATCATCATAATTTATAATTTATTTTAATTTGAAATTATTTTTCACCACTTTTTTTGTGAAGGAAATTAATATTTATTTTAGTTATTAAGGGAAAAGTAGTTTACTTAGTTGTCAATCTTAAATGATAAGTTGTAGAATTTACCCAAAGAATTTAAAAAACCTATTTTCAGATAATTATTCAACCATATCCCATGTAAGATAAAAAATTATTCATTATTTGAGGATTTTAAGGTATGAGAGACCTCCCAATAGTGATTACATTTTGTTATTTACCAAAATTCCACTACTCATAAACTAAAAAATGGAATTCACTCTCTGCACTTCTTCAAAACTCCAACTAAATTTTGATCAACTAAACCCAACGTAAATAACATTACAAATTCCCTTATATCATCCTATCTTCATAAATTTGGATATAATTCCAACTAAATATGTTCTTCTGTGAAAATTAAAAGGAGTTACCCAGAGAAGAGTTAATGCTCGTCAACATGAATTGTTTTTGCTTCATTACCAACCTCCATAAATTATTATTATACCATGATTATATAATAAGAAAATTATAATAAATATAATACTATTTTCATGATAATTTTATGTCTTATAAATACACTCACTTTCATAAAATGTGTTACAAAATTATTATTTGTGTGTATGATGCACTACTGCTTCACTTAATGATGTTGTTCATTTTTCTGTTACCACCTGTCATGGTTGGGAATTGCGATGGAAATAATTTTTATATATGATATTTATAGATTAATAATAGATATAGAGTCATTATATCATATACACCATTTTAAATATTATACTGTAGGGGATACGATAACGACACCAGTGTGTACTGTGGACTACCTCCTCATGAAGCGATGTAATCCATTTTTCAATAATGTGCTAAATGGATGGTAATAAGGGTATATATATAAATATATGATAAAAAATAAATAATAATTATATTAATGAAATAAATATCTTTTGGAAAATATAATATATCATTTTCTTTAAAATATTCAGCACATTGAAGTAGTGATAACATCCTTCATTGATATGTCAACTACTACATCCTCAACGAGATGTAATTCCTATTTTTCCATCACTATATGAAAATAATGATATAAATTAGTATATATTTTGACTTAAAATGTTATTTGTGATATAATTATGATTTTTGAAATGTTAATGTTAAATAACTTTTTTCTATAATGATCATTGAAATAATTGGAATGTTACCCTTGCGTATGTATAGCCTATCGTCTCTATGGCAGTAATTTTGGTTCATATTAAATAATAATATTCCATTATTGTTTTTAGAAGAATTTTTAATGTGTTATTATTGTGATTATTTAATTATTACTATTCTTACTATATTTAAATAATTAACACTTTTACTATAGTAGACCAACCAATGTCATTTTAGACAATTGAACCGAATATGTCCAAAACACCAGACATAAACATAATTGATTATGTAATTGTACACAAAATGGTAATAACTGGAATAATAATGATAGTAAAGACACATGTGATTAATCAAACTAAATTTAAGGGACTTCATCTCAATGTCATTTAATTAAGGCATATCATGATGTTATGAAACATTAACATTTTATGTGGTGTATATAGAGTACATTTTACACAATATATCATGAATTCATCTATTATCATAATATTTAATGTTTTTTATTGTTATTATTTAATTGGTTTAATGATTCAACTATTTCTAAGGTGATATGGCCTTTTATTTCAAAAATAAACACCTTTAAATGTTTTCCATCCAACTCTTTCTCTTCAATGTTGATGTTTTTAATTTTTTTTAAATCTCTTTATATTTGTGAAAAATAAATAAATATTTTATTTTATTATACTATTTAAATTACTTTCACTTGATATTAGAATTAATCTCCTCATATTTTATATATATAATATTTTGTCTAATGAAAAATGGAATTTACTATATTTAACGTATATGGAAACAAATATTTTTATACTAATGAGGCCATTGTTATATTTCTATATTCCATGAAATGATTTCATTTTATATTCAATGAAGACCCACATTATATATTTTTCATATTTTGTTATGGATAATGTGTTTTTAAAGAAAGGGGTATTTTATTTTAATATGGATTTTATATGAGTTTAAAATAGTTATTCAAATGAGTTTATGATGAATGTGTTTTATTCATGTTATTTTAATTAAGGATAATAATAAATATGTGAGCTTGATACAACTTAAATGATGGGTTTTCCCTATTTTATCTCACATGTGTGCCTGATATAGCTAATACGATGTGTTGAGCCCCACTATAACTCATGGGTGAGCCCACAATAGTTTATATGAACGGTGGTCCTTATTATTGGTCTATAATGCATTGGATGATGATAATGGTTGAATGTGACCATATGGTTATTCCAATATAAATTTATATTGAATCGGATTTATGTATATGATTCTCTAAGTCAAAGAAACATATTTTTCATTAATAGTTATGGGTTTTATTGATTTTCCATGACCAAAATGTGTGTTTGTTTTAAATATTGAAATATTTTATTTAATATTATGAATGAACATTAAAGATTAAGGTTTAATTAATATGAGTTTTCATTTTCTAACTAGAATAATTGTGTCCATTATTTATTCATCCCTTACTATGATTTAATGCTCATGCAATTTTTTAATTGATTTTTAGAGCATAGAAGGATTTTTATGGGAAATGAAGATGTCAAGTTGAAAGTAATGTAAATTTTCCATGGAACGAAATAATTATATATATATAATGTTTTATATAAAGGGATAAATAGATACAAATTGTAAAATTACACATTGTATTTTGTAGTTTTTTTATGTATGAGTTATGAAATAATTCTCTAAAACTCTAAACCTAAAATGACCCTCAAATATAAGATTATGAATTATTGACTTAAAACAAGAGATTATGTAATGATCAAGGTTTGGGAATTATATTTACATTTGGTGGGATAATATTCTATTTTTTGTTTCAAATTCATCCATTCAAATCATTATATCAATAATATAGGTAGATTATGTATTTTCTAATGAAGAATGGAAGAATTTTATAGGGTTAATGTTATTTTATAAGGAACAAAAAAAATTAAATTAATAATGTTCTTGTATTCTTTGAAAGTCAATGTTAATGAAAATTTTTATGTAAAATAATTCATATTTGATTGAAATGAATTGACATAATATATCATTTTATATTAATTCCAATATAGGATAATGTTTTATAACATCATATGGTGTCTGGAAACTATAATCATATTGATATGTTTACAAAGTTATCCATCCAATAATTTCATAGGAAATATTGTGTATTATTTTCATTAAGATGATTATGTGGAGTGGATGATAATTTTTGAAACAAATATAGTGTGATTCTATGAGGATATATTATAAAGTACGAAACACTAATAAATTTACCAATGAGGGATATTTTTTGGTTTTTGAATCTTCACCATGGTCATCAGGATGATTTTATGTGGACATAGATGATCAGATCAAGACTATAAGAAATACCATATTGTTTTTATTTATTCTATATTATTTCAGAGTGTTTTGAAAGAATGTATTCTCCTAATTGAAATTCATTAGTTAAATTTATGTATATAGATTCATTCGTTTTAGGGGTTCTATAGTTTGGATTTAATGATTGTATAAAGATTATCAGTCAGAGTTATCACCGATGGCGATCAACGAATGTGGAAATTGGTAGCATATGTTGAATTCATTGTGACTGACTATTGGTGATTGTAACATATAGTTCAATATATTATCTGAGTTTTCATAGATAAACCACAGTTTCACTGAAAATATCAAACATTGCTTCAACTGGTTAACTAGATATATACCTCTCTATATCCAGTGTTTTTCTAGACCTTATGTGTGATGTTTTTTTTGAATATTGGAAAATAAAAAATTTTCCATTTTTTTGAGAATTTAAAAAGAGAAGAACTAAGTAATTTTTTTTATTTTATTTTACCTCATGTAGTAATGATTATTTCAGTTGGATCTCATTGATGTAATACATATGTGAAAACCAAAGAAATCTTATTTTTTGTTTAATTTTGTTTGTGTGTCAACTCAAATTTTCAAATTTTTTTGTGGTGTTTCGGTAGGATAAGATCCTATATCTAGAACACAAACCTCATAGGAGGGGTCTATTTGATGATACTTTCATTTGATAAAAATATTTATCATTTTTACTATAATGATTTTATAAACAAGATGTTCATCTAGATAATAAGCACATACGTTAAATGTGTATCTTTTGGATAGACTAGAAAATGTTCTTCCATATCTCATTGTTGTTGTCTTCCCCCCAACATGGATTTATTGGAATTGTAAATTAAATATGATATTAATTTAAAAGTGATATTTACATATAGATCAGTGAATATGGTCTTACATTAGTCCTACTATTTTTAAATAATTTTTTTATTTGTTAAATAACTGTTATGGAATCATTATAATAGATATCCTATGAATATAGCTCTGAAATGACCCACGATTTATAGGTGAAAGATATCCCTACTCATTTGATCATTATTTTTATTATAAAAACCTAGGCTTAAAAAAAATTGATAAAAATCATTTTACATGAATTTTTATCACATTACAAAAATAAAATCATGAGGACCATAATTTTTTAGTTTCTTTGGAAACATGGAACAAAATATTTGGACTCGGTGAAAGAGCATCAATGATTCCAACAAATATCGTTCCTTTTATTACTTATATATAACAAATTTCGTTAATAACCGAGGGAAAAAACTATAATCCCCAGCCTTAAACATTACATAATCTTGATTTAAGTCAGGAATTAACAATGAAAATATTTTCAGGTTTAAAGATTTAGAGAATTAGGCCATAACTATTACATAAAAAACCCATTAAAATGAAATGTTGACACATACAATAGTATCCATTTAATTCCTAACACATTAAATTTAAAAAAAAACATGGTTTACTTTCTTGTATAATCATCATAATGTTTCCTTGATTTCATCATTGAATCTATTCACCCTTAAATACTTTAAAAACAATTAAAAACATGGGATGAGAAGAGAAAGATCCATAATGGACATAAAAATAACTGAAAAAATTTTTCTAGTTAAAACATTGTAACCCATTTAAATTTCATTGAAATATTGAAAGAAAAAAAATTTCACATGAAAAATACCCATACTTTTTATTAATGAAAAAACATTAAAACCAATAACAAGTAATTTAATCTCAATTTGGTGACTTATATCATCATACAAAAGAATCCCATTCAAAAACATATAAATTTGAATAACCATTTGTAGTACATAAAATATTATTCTTACCCAATTTAATGGAGATATATAATGTGGATCAAGCATCGTATATTATATATTTGTCTCACCCACGAGTTATAATGGGGCTCATCCCTTCATATCAGCTATAACGGGATTACCCATGAGATATAATGGGGATCAACCACTCTTATAAGAATTTTTGTCTCACCTAAAAGTTATAATGGGTATTAAATCTTTATATAAGCTGTATTTTGCTCACCTTTTACATATAGTGCTCAGGTATCATTTCTTGAAAAAAATAATTTCATAAATAAAACATTTTAAAAAACTATTCAAATAAAATATGAAAACAATTTCTTATAAAAGTATCATTTTCATTTAATATCCTCTTTTCAATAACAACATATCCAAAAAATTGGAAATATGGTATTACATTTCATTTTAAAATTAATTAACTATTACAGAGGAATATGAATATCAAATAATGGTTACAATGACAGAGAAGCTGTTGTTGCTAAATAAAAAAACATTCTTTTTATCATTTTTCAAAAAAAGTAAATTGATTCATATAAAAATATTACTTTTGAATACATTGATTTAAATTTAAGATAGGAATAAAATTTATTGTATAATCCTGTTATATTCCTTTAAATAAAATTTAAATTAATATATTGACAAAAACAATTGATAATTAAATAATTAAACATTCAGTGTGTCTCAAAGTACATTGAAAAATTAAATATCTATCTATATGAATTAAAAAATTTTCCAAAACATTATATAAAAATATTCTCGATAAAATATGGATAATAAATGTTTTTGTGACTATATATACACCTTATAAAATAATTAAGCCTTATATTATCAAGAAATGACTTAATGAATGGAGTTTGAGATGAAGTACCATACCTTTAGTCATACTCATCAAGAATAATATGCATTTTACTGAATAATAAAATTTTGTTAATTTATACTTTATATAGAACCCTTTTGTTGTTTATTATTTTTTTATATCACTTATTTTAATGTTATGACAATTACATAATTATTTATGTTCATATCGGATGTTTTATTTGATATTTGGTACTTGAGTAAAATATTTACTTGGTATGATGTAAATGTTCCATGTGGTCATAAGCCCACTGTCTCTAGAATATTATTAATAAAATAAAGATCAATTGTTTTATATGAATTAAACTTTTAAATCAACTCATTGATTATGGTAATAAAAAATTAACAATGTTATAATAATAGAGACGGTTGGTCGTACGCACGAATAGGTAACAATTCCATTATTCATTGATCATTGTGGAAATAAGGTAATTATAATTTTTTATTTCAATTAATATTATGATATTATTAATAACAAAATAATTTTTTAAATATCCGTATATATATATAAATAAACTGATGTGGTGAATAAGAATGATTCACATTGCTTTATATAGGTTAAAGTTCAGACGTACACACGAACGACGTTATCATTTTTATGTTCTTCAAAAGTAAGAACATAATTGATATATTGTTATATTATAATTATAAATATTTCTTGAGAATAATATAGAAACATTAATTCCATCATTATGTCCAGTATTGAGAGACGGTAATTGAAAATAAAACTATTACTGTTCATGATGTGGTAGTCCACCGAAGACAAGAACAAAATGTTTATTTCCCATTTGATGAAATTGAATATAGATATAGGTTATAATATAAGAAAAATATAATCTCAGTATATTTAGTACAATATAATTTATTATTAACTCTAGTATGAAAGCGAATTTATGTTTTTTGAAGAATAGATAAAATAAAAATACTTAATGAAAATGATACATCTTCTTCGGTTGATCACCTTTGAAGAACACATTACCAACTCTAAGGAGGGTGTAATTCCTAAAATAATGCCTCAATAATATGGGGATAGATTATAGTTAGGTTTTTGGTCAGATAGTTTCCGAACCAAATGATTTTGGAATTGTGAGTAAAAGATAAGAAAGGGTTCCTTTTTATAGGAGAGGGGAGGGGCACCCTCGGAATTATCAAAAGTATTAAATTAATATAAATTCGTTTTTTTTCAAATGGGTAAAAAATCATTTAGATATAATATATGATGTGTATTTGTCGAAATCTAAACATCCAATAGAAATTAGACATGTTTTAGATTTTTTAGTGATTATCTTTTTGTTTTAACCCATTATAACACTTTCAATTTTATCAAGTAATTTACACTTAGAGGGTTATAAAAATAACCAATTCATGGAAAACATTAAAAGAATGAGTTTTTAATGAAATTTGTAGAGTTATATAAACATTTTTGTCATATCATATTTTTTAATAAATTTTATATCATATAGTTAATTATTTTATATTTTAAAATATGAATTATGTCAATTTTGACACTATTCATTACACCACTTTTCAAAAATAACATAACAACTAAGTTCCTTCAACAAAAACTACACTAACACGTTAATAACATTCCATATTAATCCATAAACATTTTGGACTGTATCAAGAATTTCAATTAATATTTTTTAATATTATTAATATAATTTATTTCATACTTTCTATAATAAATATATTACTACATTATATTTGTGTCGTAATTAAATTTAATAATTAAATTAATTTTTTTAAACAAATGAATATTATGTATTTAATATTTTAATATTTATAATGAATATTGATATTCGAATATATCACATACATACAAGCATAATAAAATTTTATTAGTAAGAAAATATATATTTTCATTTACTATAAATTAAATGTTACTAATGTCATCATCACATCCATATGGCTTTAAAAGGTCACAATTTCATTCCAAGGATGGTCATGGTCGATAATAACTCATCCAATAATTTTTGTTAAAATTTTATTATGATTTCATAATATTATAATTTTAATTCTACCATTAATTACCCAATTTACCTTTTACCATGGTAAATAAAATTTTATAGATAATATTCATAAAAAATTATTTTGATCCTATTTGAATAGATTTTTCATACTGAATAAAATTATGTATGAATGTTTTTAAAACTCAGTTCATAGATGTGGATAAAGTATTTTTGACACTAATTTTATTGACAAATCGATAAAACGTGTTTTTATGTAAATCATTTAAAAGTTTACATAATATTTATATTTAATTTTATTTTGAAAAAGCATCCATTAAAATACATTGGATTAATTGATAAAAACTTTATATAATTATTCCTCAACCCATGTAAATGTATATTCTATAAATATAAATAAATTATAAGAAAAGTATGTTTTGAAAAAAATACCACATTTTAATTGTTCATTAATATAAAAAATTTATTAGAAAAATACCAAAAATTAATACAGAATAAAATTTTATGTCCCTATTCCAAATAAGAAGTTTATTTTATCAAACATAACATATAAAAGTAGAATATCTAGATTAAAAATGTTTATCAATCGAACGGTGGTAAAACATCCTTTGAAAAATTTTAGAGCATTTTATGCTTAAATTTGTATTTATTTTCATTTACATCCTATAAAAATAATTGGAAGAAAGTAAAAATATTTAATATATTGGTGTAAACATATTATAGTTAGTTATTTTCATTTATTCCAATACAACAACTGGGTGATAACTACCATTTAAAATAATAATTTTATAATATATTATTTGTTTTATAGAATAACTTAGTCTTTTGTGTAACATAAGATTTCCGAGTAACCCTTTGTTGCATGAAGAATATGATATAGATACCCTTTAAGGTAAAATTACTCTCTAATTCATATTATTTAATAAATACGAAAAACAAATATTCAATAATTACCTGGGATGTTACATCCTTCCCTCCTTTTGGAAATTGTATCCTCACAATTTTAAATTTGGTGTTGGTAAATTAATTGAAATCATATATTGGAAAATGATTCACTAAATCCTGAACATTAAAATAAATAAAGTGATGTATAAATGTCACATTAGATAACAATATTGAGGTTTCATGTACGAATTCATATATATGGAAGAGAAAAATAACCATCAAGTTGTAATAGAGAGTTATAGAAAACATTTTCATGAAAAATTTAACAATCACAAATCAATAAATTGAGATAGGTTAAATGGTATTTGATTTCATAGTAGGAAATCTAAACGGATAAGTTTTTTTTATGAGATTACCTTAATCGAGTTGTGGAATTTATTTACTTCCTATATTACAAACATAAAGAAACATAATTGATGTATTTCTGTATTATAATAACCATTTCATCATCATAATATCCATATAATTATGATGTATATCCATATGATTAACCTTAATCAACAAAGATCACATAAACCGTAATTGTAATCAATATTTAAAAACTGAGGTCTAAAAGTAATTTTATAGTTACACATTAAAAAACCACTTATATGAACATAACCCCTCATAAAATCTCCTAAAAATTCCTTAATATCTATTATCACATCACATAAAACCTCAAAAGGTGTGTCTAAAACATTGAACTTATGGTTATCCTTTGAAAAATGTTAGGCTCTCAAGAGCTACCATCACTTCACCATATGTATCAACATCAACATTAGCAGCAACATATGATTTTTTCAAACTTTTATTTCTAATCATAATGATCTCTTACCTGTATAATTAATTTCAGACACCTATTTGCAAAATTTCCCAACTAATTGTTGAAAAAATAACATACTGTAGACTGGATATCTATTATATCATTAATGTACTATTTAGGAACCAATTCCTATTAGTCACAAAACTTGTGACCATACTTACAACATTTGTAACAGTTTCCATACCCTTACATAATTTCCCCAAAATATATTTTACAACACATGAAACAAGAATTAGGCTTACCTCTATAATTCATAGTTGGTTTCTTCTCTAGTTTTTCCCTTTACTGTTTCTTACACTTATCATCTCTTAAAATGTATGTTCATCAAACATTATTTCAAATTTCACAGCACAAAAACACATTTTTTCATAACTTTTAAATTCCAGGGAGGACAATGATCTCCATATACCTGGTTCTAATCCTGAGTAAAATCTATTAATTTTAATGTTATATCCATGAATAAAATTTGGAACATATCTAACTAAACTTTTAAAATGTAATTCATATGAAACAACTGAATAAACATCCTCTATTTAATTAAAATATTGGTTCTCTATCCTATGTCAAAAATCTTTAGGGAACTATTTATTAGGGAAAATATCCTTAAATTATTCCCATTCCATGGCATCAAGATCATTTTTTCACTCTAGTATTCTTAAACTATGACCATCATCGGTCAGATTCAACTTCAAAATTATAGATGGAAAGAGTTAACTAATGATGTTTTGAACATCTCATTACTTAAATTATCTTCTCTACGGTATTGATCCTTTATTTAGCTTCCACTAAGCTTGATTAACTAATTAATGGTGGTATATTTTTCCTTATAAAATGTTCTATTGCTAACATATTCGTCTATGGTTGATCTAGATGATCTCATGCATGGATTCCAAAACCATTTATAGCATGAGTCAACTGCTCCCTCACTATAACTAACTATTTAGTTCAATTTCCTACCACCACATAATTTCTATTTGAAAGGCCAGTTTCCAATCAGTACCTTACCATTACATCATTCTTATTTTCACTGTAAAAAATGATTCTAAATAGATATTTTAGATGAAGCAACAAGGTAATATTAAAATGATACATCATTTCAACTTAACCAAAAAGTAAAATCACTTATAGAAGAGAAATTAACACCTTCCAAACCTCAAAGGTTTTCTAAACCAACCTCTAATACCATCTACATGTCTCCAATATTAAAAATTACATAATCATGAGTAATGTTAAGAATTAACATTATGGATATTTTTAGTTTTATAGCATTCGAGAATTAATCCATAACTATTACATAAAAAACTATAGTAATAGAAAGTTGACACTTCCAACAATATCCTTGTCTTCCATAACATAAGAACATTAAAAAATTGTTTATTTTTATATTTAGTCATCATAACATTTCCATTATTCCATCATTGACTCTATTATCCCTTAAATCCTATTAAAAATATTTAAAAATATGGAATTAGCACAAAAGCTTCAGAACGGGACATCAAAAATAAAGAAAACTATTAGTATATATAAATTATGGTATCACATTTAATGATATTTGAGAGAAGGAAAAAAACAATCCCATGAATAACACAAATAATTTTATCTCAATGATAATCATTAAAACCAACAGTAAGAAATTTTATCTCTATTATGTGACTTATAACATCATATACATAAATACAGTTCCAACCATTTTTCAATTGAAAATAACAAAATAGAGTTATTCCAAAATTATTATCACCCAATTAATTGTATATCTATAATGGGAATCACCCTTCATATAAGATATATCGTGCTCACCCATGAATTAAAATTGGGCTCACCCATTCATATAAGTTATAACAGGCTCAATTGTGAGCTGTAATGGTGATGAACCCCTCATATAACATGTGTGTGGATCACCTGTGTGGTATAATGGGGCTCAAAAATTCAGATAATATATATCAGGTGTAATACACCAAGATTTTATGAGAAATATTTTTTTTAAAATGATTGATGTATTGTGTTTTATGCTACACCAGTATTATCCTGCGCTATACACAACACCGTATTAGATTTTAGTATACGCAATAAAATTCTTTTCTTGTGTTGGACATAAGAGTGACCTTCCTCAGTAGCGTGTGTTGTACGCAATACCGAGTTTCACTAAACAACATTATATTGTTATAATAATGTTATGAACTAGATTTTATTAATAGTATTAACCAAATTTTTTTATTTTATAACATAATAATTCATCTAAATCATTTTCTATAACATGTTATGAGAACAAAATCAATTTTTCGTATAAAGGAAATATTTTTCAAAAAATACAATTTTACAGCCTTTTGATGGAGAATCCACTTTGAATATAGTTTTTGAAACATTTATGAGTTAAATTTGAAAAAATAAACTTATTCATTGCAATAATTATACAAAAAATTACTTTGGATGTCTTTTAATATTTTTCTGTTAACTTTTATATTTTTATGAATAGTAAAAACAAGCTAAATTTTAATTAAAAACAACTTTTTTTCATCAAGATAATTTATATGGTTAAATTATAATAATTAATGGTTTTAAAGTATAAATAGAATATTTTTTTTCATTTAGTATAATTTAAGTCATTATCATTAATTTTACTTTGAATTCATAGGTAAAAATATTTCAATCTTTTGCAATGTTTTAACTTTTAAATCCCGTTTTCTCAAGAGTGAGATTAATTTTAAATTAAATACTGCATCTTCTATATTTTGAATTTGAAAAAATGGATTCTATATTTGGAATCAGTAGGTCAAAATAATGTTAATAGGCTACTTTTTATTTTTAGGCATTATGAATAGTAACTACGGTAAATTTTATTTACCACTGCTAAAGGTAAATCAGGTAATTAAGTTTAAAAATAATATTATAAAATTACCTTAACACTTGTCTTTATATAATTGGATGATTATATTTCTCCTTATAACATACTTGGGTCTAAATGGAATCTATTGGAACCCACATGGATGTGATTAGGACCATTAATTTATTTTATTTAAAGAAATTAAAATATATCTCACTCAAACTTTAATAATTAAAGTTTTTTATATAAAGTTATAAGGAATAAAAATTCTATTATAAATACTCATTTGAGAGCTAATTTTTATATTTATTATGGTAATTTATTTTTAATTTTTATGGAATATTTAATTACCTTAATAACTTATACATTAATGATGCAGAAATTATTTATTTTGTGAAAAATCAATAATATAGTTTTATTCAAATAATAATACCCATAAAAGGCCCAAAAAACTAACCAAAAAATATTGGTCGTGTATATATAGACCATAATAATCTAATGATATAATGTTTTACCATTTGGAGCCTTATAAAAGTGATTATGAGACTTATATTATTTTATTTTAAATGATGTAAAAGTTGTCACTTTCATAATTAAATAATCATATCATTTTCGAAGTTGTGTATTTTTGAAAAAAAATTTGACTAAAAGTTACTATGAAATATATTATATTTATCTTCATCATAGTATTTTATTTTTAATTTTTATGCAATAAATAAGTATATTAAATAATTATACGAAAATTTTGTAGTAATTATTTTGTTAAGAAAAATATCAGATAAATGGTTTTTAAAATATTAATATAAAAATTATATGAACTAATTAATATGATCCACTAATTTTACAGATAAATATGACATGTTAGTAATCTATTAAATATTTTTTTAGAACACAAATTACGTTTGGATTTTATTTAAATTTAGATAAATGAATATTTTAAAAATTCACACTATTGATATTTTATCAAAATTACATATTATTAAATTGTTTAAAAATCACAAAAATATTTAAAAATTATAAATTGAAATTCATGTGGTCTAAAATTTCATAAAGTATAAAATTATAAAAAATTCACAACACATATGTAAGTATTTATAACAATTTAAAATTTAGAATACCATTACCACAAATAAGATTAAATAGATTAAATAAGGATAAATAAAATTGATAAGGTTTAAAATAATTTCCCAACATGTCTAATTTTTTTTGGGTGATGATATTACAACCCTATCTCATCTCATATTCTAATTTGAGTCATTTTGGATATTTTTAGGTGGCGTTTGAGTTTATTATAAATTAATATTTTCGAGGTTACCAAAAGTGCCCCTCTCCTCTTTTATAAAAGGGCACTTCCTCCCTCTTCTCTTCACTCTATTTTAAGGCTTCAATCTTGGAAAAAACCTGAAAATTAATCTTCTCAACCTATATAGATATATCATAGAGGTTCTGGTCTTCTCATAAGAGCAACTCTAGTGCCCCAAGAGTACGTTTAAAAGAGGCACGTTGAGGAAGAGGTAATCTCTTCTAACAATTCATTAAAGTTTATTTCTTCTTCTACTAACTCTTATTTAGATGATTAATTATAAAGTAATAACAATAGTATCACTAATATACTTATTTGTTATTATAATTATGAAACAACCCTATTTCACCTGATATCCCTCCAACGAAAAATGAAATCACTGCACGTGCGTACGTACGACTTACCATCTCCACGTCGTGGTGTGATCTGTTTTTCCACCACCACCATACTTGGATGGGTATAATGGTGGAAATAATAACTATATATGAATATTATAACATCATAATGATTCTGAGATATTATATCATCCACTCTAATTCCATTCAATAATTATGGGAATGATATCAACGCTCGTGCATACGTACAGATTACTGTCTCCACGACGCGAGGAGATTGATTCTCGATGTTAACCATTACAGAATGACAATAAAGTATATATAATAAATAATAATGAAATATATGACATAATAATGATACCATATTTATGTATATGTTATTTACTTACTTACATTCAATTTAATAAGGAAACGAAAACAACGTTCATTCGTACGTACGGCCTACCGTCTCCATGAACGGTGTATTTCATTCCATTTATCGATCTATTATATATATTATATATATTGTGAATATATATTATATATAAATCATGTTTTACATTCTTTAAGTAAGTAATCATGATCTAAGTAATCATATGAATAATTATAAGTCAAAACACGTATGATAAATGAAACGATTTTACCTAAAACACTGCTTTAACATGGAATTGACAAATGAACGAGTAATATAATGTCATAATTGAATAATATATGATATCATAAATATTATTATGATTCTGTTAAAAGTTAATAATATTTTTAAACCCACTATATAGGAGTCTCGGACACATACAGAAGAAATTGGACATAAGGTAAGGGATAATTATTCCAATCTTGTTTTTATCCGGGATATATATTCGTAAGTACTTACTGGGATTATGTTGATCATCCATGTCCATGTTTTATAAAAATGTGTTTATTAAATGTTTACTATTCTTCCATGTATTTTTAAAGTCATTTTTACCTTTTTATTAATTTTAACACATGATATGGAAGGAATATTTTCTTTGTTTACCATACGAGGTACTTTTTGACTTTTCCGGCAAAAGTACGAGAATAATGTTTTTTTATCTTATACGAAATGAACTGATTTTTACGGTTTCATAACGCCTTATTTTAAAGAAGATTACTCTATAATATTTTATGATTACTTTCAATAAAATCATTTTCTTTTAAAATTTCATTGCATTTTGTGAAAAGAAAATGATTTTGAAGAAGAAAGGATATTTTCCTCAGGAATTCATTTCAAGTGTTTTATAAAAACAATTTTCCATCTAAGTTGAAATTATTTAGTATGTTTATGTTTCATTTATAAGGTCTCTATTATTTACATGGTTTTATTATTCTTATGATGAAATTTTATTCATTTGTTTTATATGGATTATGTCATGATGGGATGATGTTTACGAAACCAATTTTATTCATTACGTTATTATGAATGATTTATGATTGTTTTGTGGCACACGTAAGCATGATTTAAATATAAAATGGGTGGGACCTATATCCACCTCCAATTCATTGGGTAAATATTAATATCTCATGATATAGACATGTCTGGAACGATAGGTAAATCCGATTCAGTAATACTGGGCAGGAACAGAAAGTAAACTCGGTTCAGTAATGGACTTTGGCCACTATGATGGTCTTGGCAGCACTGACTTGGATACTGTGAAAATAATATCATGCACTTAATGGTTTTCCACAATTACATGTTTTATTATCGTGCTACTTTATGATGATTAATGTTACTTTGTGATATATGCCTTATGTGCTGCCAATATTTATGTCATTACTCATGATTTTGATGTTTTATATTCATGTTTTTACGTTCAAATTTTTATGGATTGTATTATGTTTTCCATGATTACCTTTACTGAGAATTTGGGATCACCCTTTTTATGTTTTATTTTCCCTAGGATATAAAGATATGTTTTAGGTAAGAAAATAATAGGGGATGATCTTTATGGGAGATTTTGAAGAAATTTCACCATGATTAGAAGATTATGTTCCGAGTTTCCAAAGACACTAAACTAATACAGTATTTGGGCATCTGTTTTTGTCATGTATTCTGTATTCTGAAAAAGTAATGTAATGTCTATGTACGTCAATATTTGGGCCTATACAGTTGGTATTAGAGCGAAGGTTTAGTTAACCTTTGAAAACTAGAATGTGAAAAATTTAGTGAGACCCCTAGAGATATATCTATGGTATGTCTAGGGATGCCTGTAAGGTTAAGTATAAAGTATAGGTTACAATCATAGAATTATGATAAGATCATGAATAACCTAGGATTAAACCTAAAATGTTAGATATTTATAGAACCCCCCTTTATTATGTTGTTTTCCTATAATGATTTTTGCCTCTCACACTATTCTTTTTGAGTATTAGACAATGGATAAAACCCGAAGGAACTGTGTTGATCAATGTAATAGACAATGAAATTATTGTCCACATGAATAACCAAATGTTATGGGAAATGGAGTGAAAAACCTTATTATTTCTATACATACACAAGCTATAAATCATTAGGTACTTCCAAATGAGCAGAGAAGGAAAAAAATATTCTATTGAGTCCTTCATGAGGCAATGCCCACCTTCTATTAGTGGGTCTTCTGATCCACTTGTTCAGGAACAATGGATTAGTACCATTTATAAAATATTTTCCATAATTCCCTGTTTGGAACATGAAAAATTCATTCTAGTTGTTTACCATTTAGAAGGTGAAGCAGACCAGTGGTGGACTCTAATTAAGATTACAAGGCCCCAATATGAAATTGAATCCATTGAATGGGACAAGTTCAAGAACTTTTTTTATATAATTACTTCCCTTTTTTTCTTCAAACAAAGTTGGTAAAGGAGTTCCATGAGCTTAAGAAAAAGGATGGAGAATCTGTTGGTATATACGGGGTGAATTTTAAAAGGATTTCAAGGTATGCATTTGGCTTTATCATCCAACCTGAAAGTATAGTTGATCGATTATTCAGTGGCATAAAACAAAGTATTTGAAGGTCATTAGCTATAAGAGACTTTAGTAGCTATGAATAAATTATGCATTTTTCTATCAAGTTTGAGCTGGATGTTGGTGTTACATATCCATCTCATTGTTTTTATTAGAAAAGAAAGATGGAGTTCAAGAAAAAATCTCAAAACAATGGTGATAAGAAGACGAATGTTTCTTTATGCTCGAAGTGTGGAAAGAAGCATGGTGGAGATTCTCTTAAAGGGACTAGAAAATGTTTTAAGTGTGGAATATAAGGTCATCGAGCAGCTGAGTGATGATGTAATCGGAATAAGGTAGCTAATGATCTGAATAGAGAAAATACTATAGAGAACACACCACCAACTCTTTAATGATACAAGTGCAAGGAAATGGGGAATTATACTAACCAATTCCCTAATCCAAGGGTTAATGATGATCGACATCAACAACCTCTTAAGGAAAAATACAAAGGAAAGTCACATGCGATCACTATTGGTGATTTTGAATATGAAAACAAAGTGGTGGAATGATTAAGTGTTTTTGTAATAGGATTCCAAAACAGTGTTGTGGAATCTCATTTATAGTATCGTGGAAAATTAGAATATCTATTTTTTGGTTTATCATGGTTTTTAATAATTACATGGTACCGATAACCATGAAAAGTGATTAAAATATTTTTGGAATGTAGATGATATGCACATAATGAAGGGATAAGGAGAAAATAATATGTTTGATAGTATTAATGAGCTCATGACTGATATAAGGACAAAGTGAAATCATGGTTTGAGTATTTAAAATTTTTGGGATTTTGGTATGTAGAAAGAGTTTACTTTTGAAAGCATTCATGTTTTCACTAAGGTTTTATGGCAATTCATTTTTTAAGAGAATACAAGATTATAATATTCCCATGTTTGTAATGTCACCAACAAGATATATCTGATTATATATAGAGGATAAATGATGGTATTCACATGATCGCTAGATGACATTTCTAGTAATCGTTTTCTTTATACTATGAGATTGGACAGAAGTATTTTCGATATGCCTAGATGTTGCAATGTATTACTTTGGACATAAGATAGTATTGTTTAAGGCAAATTTTTTTTTTCTAGAATGTTATAATAGTATAGTTTTAGAAAAAGGACGACCAGATTGATGGGCGACAACCCGTCGCGTCAGACAATGATGCGGGAATCGAACCCACAACCGAAGCGCGACTGGCCTTTATTGCCTACCACTAGCCTATAGGAAGACACTGGTTAGTAGAAATTAGTTATATTTTATTTATTAGTAAGATAGATTATGTATAAGTCCAATTTTGGAACCATATATGATTAATATCACCATATCTGTACTTATGTATATTTAATAACTTTTGTTGGCATTTTGTTTGAGACAGATGAAATGACCCATCATTCTATGACGCGATCTACTATCACTTCACGAATGACAAATTCAACTTCATTTCATTAAGATATGAAGTGGAAATTGTTCAAGGAACGAACAACGATGATATTTTACTAAAATAAAGTAAGTATTTATTCTAATTCATTTTTTCAAATTTATGGAAAGGATCTTGAAAACCAATATTGTTGTCCTAGTACCCTTATATCCGATGAATAAGATGGTACCTTTGATCATCAAAAATTTATGGCTTTGTGATTATTGGATTTTTCATAACCATTTTCTCCACTAGTCTCCATCAGAACATGATGGTTAGATTTCCCTTCCATATCCATGTTTTCACCTATGTTCTCCTATGTAGAAACCCAGTGATGAGTTAATTTAGGTAACCATTACGTTTCTTACTTTACATTTTAAAATTAAATTTTAATGTTCATTTTTACAATGTGGGTTTCTATGAAAGAAACTTTCAAGTAGTAATTGATTTAAAACCGCAACGAATTTCAAGGGTGAAATTCATTTTAAGGGGGGTAGAATGCAATACCCCAAGATTTTATGAGATTTTTTTTAAATTTCCTTTATGTCTTGATTTTTACGCTACACCAAGATTATATTGCACTATACGCCACACTGTATTATCTTGTAGTATACGCCACACTATTCTTGGCTTGTGTTGCACGCAACAGTGACCTTCCTCAATAGCGTGTGTTGTACGCAATACCGAGTTTTACTAAACAACGATATATTGTTAAAATAATATTAGTAACTAGCCGTTATGAAAATTATTAACCGAATTTTTAATTTTATTACATTATAATTCATCTTAATCATTTTCTAAAACATGTTATGAGAACAAAATCAATTTTTCGTATAAAGGAAATATTTTTCAAAAAATACAGTTTTGCTGCCGTTAAAGGCGCACCCACATTAAATCTAATTTTTGAAAAGTTTATGAGTTCAATTTGACAAAATAAACTTATTAATTGCAAAAATTATATAAAAATTTACTTTTTATGTTTTTTTATTATTTTTCTGTTAACTTTCATATTTTGATGAATCGTAAAAATATGCTAAATTTTAATTAAAAACAACTTCTTTTCATCAAGATAATTTAAATGGTTAAATTATAATGTTTAATGGTTTTAAAGTATACATAGAATACATTATTACCATTTAATATAATGTATGTCATTATCATTAATTTTACATTGAATTAATAGGTAAAAACATTTCAATATTTTGCAATGTTTTGACTTTTAAAACCTGTTTTTTAAACAGTGAGATTAATTTTAAATTAAATAATTCAACTTTTGTGTATTGAATTTGAAAATATTGATTCCATATTTGGAATCAGCAGGTCCAAATCATGTTAATATGCTACTTTTTATTGTTAGGCATTATGAATAGTAACTACAAAGAATTTTATTTACCAGAGCTAAAGGAAAATCAGGTAATTAAGGGAAAAAATTATATTATAAAATTACCTTAACACTTGTCTTAATATAATTGGATTATTATATTTCTCTCTAAAACATACTTGGGTCGAAATGGAATCTATTGGAACCCACTTGTATGTGATTAAGACCGTTAATTTTTTTTAAAGAAAGTGAAATATGTCTCACTCAAACATTAATAATTAATGTATTTTTAATATAAGTATATACAGAATAAAAATTCAATTATAAATATTAATTTAAATGAAAAAATGTTTTTATATTTTATGGTAATTTATTTGAAATTTTTAGGAAATATTTAACTACTTTAATAGCTTATACATTAACGATTCATAAATTATTTATTTAATGAAAAATAAATAATATAGTTTTTATTCAAATAATAATACCCATAAAAGTTCAAAAAACCTGACCTAAACTTATTAGTCGTGTATCTATATACCAAAATAATATAAAGGTCGAATTTTGACCATTAAGAGCCTTATAAAAGCGATTATGACACTTATATTATTTTATTTTAATGATGTCAAAGTTGTCACCTTCATAATTGAATAAACATATCATTTTAGAGGCTTAGTGTTTTAGAAAATAAATTCAAAAAAAAGTATTATTATGAAATATATTATATTTATATTCATCATAGAATTTTTTTTAATTTTTATGCAACAAATAATTATATTAAATAAGTATACAAAAATGTTGTAGTAATTATATTATTAAGAAAAATATCAAATATATGGTTTTAAAAATATTAAAATAAATATTATATGAACTAATTAATGGGATCCACTAATTTTATAGATAAATATGATATGTTAGGAATCTATTAATTATTTTTGTTCGAACACATCTTATATATGGATTTTATTTAAATTCAAATAAATGAATAGTGTCAAAATTGACAGTATTGATATTGTATAAAAATAACATATTATTATATTGATTACAAATCAATTTTTTTTAAAAAACTATAAATTGAAATTTATATTTTCTAAAATTTCATAAAATATCCAATTATGGACAATTCATAACACATAAGTAAGTATTTATAACAATTTAAAACTTAGAATATTATTACAACAAATAATATTAAATTTATTAAATAAGGATAAATAAAATTGATAAGGTTTAAAATAATTTCCAAAAATGTATAAATTTTATTGTCTGATGATATTAAAACCCTATCTGATCTCATCTTTGAATTTGAGTCATTTTGGAGGTTTTTAGGTAGGTTTTGAGTTTATTATAAATTAATAATTTGGAGGTTTCCAAAAGTGCCCCACTCCTCTCTTATAAAAGGAAACCTCCTCCCTCTTCTCTTCACTCTATTTTATGACTTCAAGCTCAAAAAACCCATGAAAAAACATGTTCTAAATCTATCAAGTTATATTATAGAGGTTTTGTTTTCTCAAAAGAGCAACTCTAGTGCCCTAAGAAGAAGTTTAAAAGAGGAACGTAGAGGAAGGGGTAATCGCTTCTACCAATTCTTTCAAGTTTGTTTCTTCTTCTACTTACTATTCATTAGTTTTTCATTATAAATTAATGAAATAAGTATCAATAATATACTGATATGTTATTATAATTATGAAACAACCCTATTTCACCTTATATCCATCCTATGAAAAATTAAATCACCGCGTGTGCGTAGGTACGACTTACCATCTCCACGCCGTGGTGTTATCTGTTTTTCCACCACCACCATACATGGATGCGTATAATGGTGGAAGTAATAACTATATAAGATTATTAAAAAATCATACTAATTCTGATATATTATATCATCCACTCCAATTCCATTCAATAATTATGGGAACGATATCATCGTTCGTGCGTAAGTACGGATTACCGTCTCCACGACGCGATGAGATTCATTATCCATGTTAACCATTCTAGAATGATTATAAAGTATATATTATAAATAATAATGAAATATATAACATAATAATGATACTGGATTTATTTATATGATATTTTCTTACTTCCATTCAATTTAATAAGGAAATGAAAACATCATTCATGCGTACGTACGACCTACCGTCTCCATGAACGGTGTATTTCATTCCATTTATCAATCTATTATATATATTATATATATTATGAATATATATTAAATATAAACCATGTTTTACATTTTGGAAGTAATTAATAATGATCTAAGTAATCATAAGAATAATTATAAGTCAAAACACGTACGAAAAATGCAACGATTTTACCCAAAACCCTGCTTGAACATGGAATTAACATATGAACGGGTAATATAAAGCCGTCATTGAATCATATATGATATCATAAATATTATTATGGTTTTTTAGAAGTTAATAATATGTTTAAACCCACTATACAGGAGTCTCAGACACATACAAATGAAATTGGACATAAGTTAAGGGATAATTATTCCAATCTCGTTCTTATCCAGGATTGTTTATTCATATGTATTTACTGGGATTATGTTTATCATCTATGTCCATGTTTTGTAAAAATGTTTTCATAAAATTTTTAGTATTATTCCATGTATGTTTAAATTAATTTGTACCTTTTTTGACTTTTACCACATGATATGGAAGGAATATTTCTTTTTTTTACCATATGAGGTACTTTTTGACTTTTTCGGAAAAAGTACAAGAATAATGATTTTTAACTTATACGGCATGAAATGATTTTTAGGGTTTCATAATACCTTATTTTCATGAAGCTTACTCTACAAGATCTCAATATTATTTTCAATAAAATATTTTTTCTTTTAAAATTGGGTTTCATTTTGTGAAAATAAAATGATTTTGAAGAAGAAAGGGTATTTTCCTCAAGAATTCATTTCAAGTGTTTTATCAAAAGTGTTTTCCATCTAAGATGACATTATTTAGTAGGTTAATGTTTCAATTATAATGTATCTATTATTTAAATGGTTTTTTTTCTTATGATGAAATGTTTTCCATTTGTTTTATATGAATTATGTCATGATGAGATGATGTTTATGAAACCCATTTTATTCCTTGGGTTATTATGAATGATTTATGATTGTTTTGTGGGACACGTAAGAATGATTTAAATATTAGATGGGTGGGACCTATATCTCCCTCCACTGTATTGGGTAAATATTAATATCCAATTATATAGACATGGCTGGAACTATAAGTAAATATGGTTCAGTAATACAGGGCTGGAACGACAAGTAAACCTCATTCAGTAATGGACTTTGTCCACTATGATGGTCTTGGCAGCAATGCCTTGGCTACTACGGAGATAATATCTTCTTATTATTGGTTTTCCACAATTACATGTTTTATTCCCATGTTATTTTATCATGATTAATGTTTCTTTGTGATATATTCCTTATGTACTGCAAAGATTTATGTCATTACTCTTGATTTTGATGTTTAATATTCATGTTTTTACGTTCAAATGTTTATGGATAGTTTTATGTTCTCAATGTTTACCCTTACAGAGAATTTGAGCTCACCCTTTTTATGGTTAATTTTCCATAGGATATAATTAAAGGTTTTAGGTAAGAAAAAAAAGGGGAAGATCTTTATGGGAGATGTTGAAGATCTTTGACCATGATTAGAATATTATTTTCCGAGTTTTCAAAGACACTAAACTAATACAGTCTTTGGGCGTCTGTTTTTTTCATGTATTAAGTATTCAATAAAATTAATTTAATGTATATGTAAGTCAAGATTTGGGCCTCAACATTAGGAACACCCATTACATATAATTCTTAATTAAAATTTATTGGATAAAACACTTTCATCAAAAAACATATTTTGAAAAACACTTCTAATCTAATATGATAAACACATTGTGTAAAAAATGGTTTTCATTTATGATCCCATTTTCAATACCAAGATACTTCAAAAAGGTTAATATATTATTAATTTTCATTTTAAAATTCAATAATTCATATATTGGAATCTATATATCAAATAATTCTTATAGAGGATGAGAAGTTGGTGTCACCGTATAAAAAAAGCTTTTTGATTTTATAAATAAATAAAAACAGTTCATATAAAAATATTCATTTTGAAATAATATTGAATGAAATTAAATATACATAAAATATCATGCATAATCCTTTTATATCCATTTAAATAAATATGTTAATTAATATCATGTTGAAAAATATTTGATAATTTAATCTTTAAACATTCAAGGTATCCCATATCACTTTGAACATTTAAATATAAATGACAACGAATTAATAAATTTAAAGAATGTTAAATAAAATTATTATAGATGATATATGGATAATAAATTTCTTATTTTCTATATATATTCCTTATAAAATAATAAAGGTTCTTATTATTAAGAAATTCCTTAATGAAAGAAGTTTGAGATGAGTCCCTTAACTTTAATCCGACCCATCATGCACAATCATTATATTCTTGTATGATAATGTTATGTAATTTTAAAATTTATTTAGAATGTTATTAATGTTTATTATTCCTATTATACCACTTATTATCATTTTATGACAATTTTATAATTATTTTAGTTCATATCGTATGTTTTGTCGATATTCAGTACTTGAGTCGAAAATGAACTTGGTACGATGTAAATATTCCATGTGGTCATTAGTCTATCATATCTAGAATAATATTAATGAAATAAGGATAATTTTTATAAATACATTATACTTTTCATTCAATCCAATAATTGTTGTAATAAAAAGTGAACGTTATAATCATGGAGATGGTAGGTCGTACATATGCATGAGTAACATTTTTATTTTTCATCGAATATTATAAAAATAAGGTAATTATTATTATTTATTTATATAATGATTATAATATTATTAATATAATAATTCTTTAAATACACATATATATATATCATACATGTGATTTGGCTAATAAAAATGATTCACATTGCTTCGTGGAGGTGATAGTTCACACGTACTCACGAACGAAATTATCATCTTAATGTGCATGTGAAGTAATAAAATAATCAATATATTATTATATTAAAAAGATAAATATTTCATGAGAATAATATAAAAAAATTAATTACATCATATTGACATGTCTAGAGAGATGGTATTGAAAAACGAATTCTTTCAGTTCACGAGGCGGTAGTCTATCGTACACATGAATGAAATGTTAGTTTCTAATTTGATGAAATTTGAGGTGTATTTAGATGAGGATATTAACATAATAATATATCATAATATTTAGTATACTAGATCTGTTATTTCCAAATGTGTGAATGTTGTTTAAAGGATGTCAAATAATAATTAAAATAAAAATACTAAAAGAAAACAATATATTTTCTTCGGTTGATCACCATAGGAAAAAACCTTTAATACATCTAAAGAGACTGTATTGCCTAAAATAAGGCCTAAAAAATGTAGATAGGTATTCAATGAAGCGTTTTTTTAGATATTCTCTGAACAAAATGTTTTTGGGATTTTTGTTAATAGAGAAGTATGGGTTCTTTTTTATAGGAGAGGGGAAGAGCACCCTTGGAATTATTAAACATATTAAATTAATATAATTTAATTTCAATTAAATATGGGTATAATCTCATTTACTTCATACATAGTATGAGTATAAGTCAAAATAAAATAATCTAATTAATGTTAGTTATGTTTTCAGTTTTTTCCTATCCTAATTTTGTGATTTAACAACTTTTATCTCTTACCTTTTTATCAAGTTATCTACACTCAGAGATTTAAATTAATTACCAAATCTTTCCAAACTATCAATTAATGATTAATTAATGAAATGTTTATATTTATCCTATATTTATTCCCAATATTATATTTTTAGATATTTTATACCATTTAATTAAATATGTTATATTTGAAAATTTGAATATGTCCATTTCACTATTCATTGTATGAATTTCTAAAATATCATAAAAACATGATTCACTTAAAAATAAATAAATAAAATAATAAAATATAATAGTAATCTAATAAATTAGTTTATTTCATAAAATATTCCAAAATATATAATTTTTAATATTATTAATATCATTTATTTGATTCTTTCTTTAACAAATCTATTGATGCATATTCTTGGTGTCATAATTAAATATAAATATTTTATAACTACAAATTATAAATAAATTATCAGGATATAGTTATTATTTTTATATTTCTAAGGAATATTCATTGTCGAATATATCACTCACATAACCCAATATTAAAAAAATATTAAGAAGAAACCTAATTATGACACATTTGACTTTACGTTAAATTAAATGTTATAAAAGTCATAATCACACCCAAGTGGCTTCAAAAGGTCACCATTTTGGCTGAAGGATAGTAATGTCTGATAATAACTCTTCCAATAATAATATAAAAATTGTTAGGGAAATCTTATAATACTAGAATATTTATTTTATATTTAATTACCTAATTTACATTAACTTTGGTTAATAAAATACTAAAGATACTATTCAACAAAAAATATTTTCATTATCTTAGACCACATATTTTATACTTATTAAAAAAATGTATGTCCATCTAGGATAATTCCCTTTACATAATTGGTTAAATTAGGTTTGACACCAATCTCATTGACGGATCGAGAAAACGAGGTTTTTAAGTACAAAAATCAAATGTTCACATAGTTTTTCTCTTTAATTTTAATTTGAAAAATAATAAAATGAAATACATTGAATTAATTAATAAATCCATAATTTAATTATAAATTAAAAACATATATATTTATAATAAAAAAATATAAATTAACTCCCCCAAACAAAATTTTGGAATCAAAATGCATTATTTTTCATTATTCATTATAATATGATTTTTTTAGAAAAGTACCAAAACAATAACCAAAGGAAATATTGATGTCCAATTTCAAAATAATAAGTTTATTTTTTTCAAATAGTCTATATTAAATGGAAAAAATAGAATTCATAACAGTTCTCCATCAACGGGTGGTAAAACTACCTTTTAAAAATATTAGAGTATTTTATGCTTGAAATCAGATTTATTCACATTTTAGGCCTCTAATGTTTATTGAAAGAAAGTAAAAATACATAATAAAGTGGTGTAAACATAATATAGTATTTAATATTCATTTCCTCTAATAAAATTATTGATTATAAATAACATTTAAAATAGTAATATTACAATATTTTATTACTTTTTCAGTATAACTCAAACTTTTGTGCAACATAAGATTTTAGAGAAACACTTTTTTTCGTGTCAGGTATGCTATAGAGCCACTTCAAAGTAAAATTACAAATCAAATTCATAATATTAAAAAAATAAAAAAAATATTATTCTATAATTACCTAGGATGTTACAAAAACATAATAAAGTTGTTAGCTCAAATTCTCAGTAAGTATTAAAATAGGATCTACCTAACCATAACATGAGAATACATGTATGAGAACATGAGAATAATATTTTATGAAAATAACTTGTATATCAATGATCATATACTTGAGGTATGGAATAAATATTTGTAGTTCATAAGACATGATTCATAAGGGAATGAATTGAATAAGCCCTGAAATCATATCATATGAATAAGACATGGAATTGTTGTTAATAAATAATCAATTAAAAATGAATTCCTTAGTATCCATGTAATCAAATACATGGAAATATTATTAATATGGGTCCAGTCCCTATACCATCTCAGAAATCATGGTTCACTCTCAGGACCATCATTGTAGCCATGGTTCACCCCCAAGACCATCATAATGGACAAAGTCCTTTACTGAACTGATTTCACTCCCTATCCCATCTATGACAATCACATGAGATATAAATCTTTTACCCAATTCATTGGAGGTAGATATAATTCCCACACATCTCATAATGAAATCATATATATGTGTGCCACAACTCATAAACAACAATATCATAACCAATAAAATGAAATTAGAATCCTAAACTTGTAATCATATCATAACCTGTGGAATAATAAACATGATTAATAATCATTTCATTACTGAATAACCCATGAAAGGAATCATGTTTCACAAGTGTATAACCTATTAATTTTAAAGGGGTTTCATAAACATATATCCCATGAAAGGGAAACATGTTTCATAAAGATCATCTTGTCATTAGCTAAAAAATTCATAAGATAAATATGAATGGTAAATTTTGTATCATTTACTATAAAGGTATGAGTAACACCAATTTTTTTTATCTTGGATGGAAAATAATTTTGAAATACCCTTTTAACACATTTTTATTGGAAATTATCCTTTATTCTTTGAAAAATGTTTTTAAAAATATAAATCATTTTTTAAATTATATTCATTGAAAATATATTTGAAATAATATAAAGGAAAGATATAAAACCTTAAATAAATTTTAATATCCCTTTTACCTGACAATTATATTAAAATTAATTTTTTTAAAACATTATATAGAATATATTTGGAAACATTGTTTTTGAATATAAAAATCTTTCGACCGAAAAAATAAATGAGATCATATTTTCATAAAATTATTTTCTTAATTATATTATAAAAATAATAGTTTTAAAATGGATAAAATACATTAATAAATCATGATTTACCATAGGAGAATAAAATCCATGAGTTTTCATGAGAGATGAATAGTAATATTTCATCAATGTAATCATAATCATAAACAATCTCATAAAATGATGATATTGTTTTGATAAAATCTTAAATCATGATTACATTAAATCATACTAACTGTGTAAGAAAATGAAGTTACATGAATCATAAAATATTAAAAAATTATTCATGATTTAACATGTCAAATTTTATTATATACACCACATAAAAGTATATAGGTACGTAACAAAACATGTTCCTCTAATATTAAAATTTGAGACAAAACTACAGTAATGATTTGGAAAAATATGAACTATAATGACACATGAAAGAGGGATAATGAAATGTATATGTAAATATTAATATATTAAAGACACTATTTACATAATATATTATTGGGAAGTATATAACCCTCAAAAAATAAAATATTGGTGAATAAGGCAAAAATCTTAGAGAAATAATAGTGCTACGAGAAAACCCTTATATTGTGTTGTTAGTCTCATTATACTAATTCAATAATTATATGTAATATGAAGAAGTTTATTATAAATATATCACAAAAAAAATTATATATGATACCACATATTATTCTCTTTGGAATTTACAATACTCATTTATTAACAACGTTATTCTCATGTCATGTTTTAGGTATTATCAGCTATGTTTTTCATATAAGTTTTGACTTTTTATTCTTGATCATCTTACATAGATCAATATTTACTTATTTATATAATGTAAAACATGATATAAATATATATGTTTTTTAGCATATATGTATTTATAAAAGTATATATAATATTGAAATATGAAATTGATTACACCTTTCATTGACACGGCAGGGCGTGCATAAGTATTAACATTGTTTCATTTTTATTTTCGTATTGAATGAAATTACTTAAATGAAATATATGTATTTATATACATTTATATAATATCATTAAATTAGTCTTATTATTTCATATATGTCGTATATTTTCACAAAAACCTTTCTTAATACAATCAATGTAAATTGTGAATGAATCACATCGCTCTGAGGAGACGGCTGTCCACCCATCCACAAATGAAGTTATCTTATATCCACAATTTGGAAAGCAAGAATGTATGTTTTATATAAATATTTAATAACCCTAAATATAATATATATATATAATATATATAATATGAAAACTGATTTTCCATCATAATTCCCACATGTTAAATGCATTAAAGGAAAAACGTACACCATCATTTTGTGAGGCGGTAGTTCTCTATACAAAAAAAAATGAATAGTTAGTTACCAATTAGATTGATGTATATATTATATTTCACGTCTTGGTTCGGGGTTTCACACAAAGGTTCCAATACGCGGTCGGTCACATGGTCTAAAGCGCATTTCCCCAAATGCCAGAGGCTTCCGACTAGCAGCAAGGGCCTTGGGTGTGATAGTGGGGATACAATTCCCACATTAGAAGAGCGTGAACAATGGAGTAAAAAATAATAAATATTAGCAGACACAAAATATCATAAAAAAAAGTAAACAAAAGAACAATTAAATTTAATAACAAATGGAGAACATATATAAATGATGCATGTCACATACGTCTTGGAAACAAGCCAAAAAAGGCAATATACTAGAAATACAACTTATCCACATTACAATGAAAATAGGAAAACTATAGCTACGTCGCAAGCCTAATCTTGATCATATGATCTCCATCTCCATCCAGATAATCATGTACCTAGGGAAGAAGGGCGCTTGCCCTTATCTACACCTGCAACCATATAATCTGTTTGTGTCCAGAAACGTGACCCAAATAGAGTGTGAGACGTATTCTAGTAGGCAACCACCACAAGAAATTTTCCAAACTAGAAGTGATTTTATATAGAAGGTAATAATGGAAATGAAGTAATGAACTAGGAGTATAAAAATGTAAAAAATTCCACGATTCCCATTTAAACTCATTGAAATTCAATGTTCATCATATAATCAAGTAACTATCACAACCAATATCTCAGAAGACTACCTAAGAGGACCAACTCCATGCTTGTTCATTGGCCCGAAAAACACATCACAAACATTCAATATTTATGTAAACCATCTGGGTAGCTCACACAGTCCAACCCCTCTACCCAAGTGATGCAATAAAAATACAAAGACACTCTGAGGAAGCACTCACCTGCAATTCCCCCTGTGGCCTTTCCAAAAAAAATACCGAATCTCTCAGGATCCACTCAAGGAAAATTTCCAATATGGTCTCATAACATAAAAAATAGATAATTTTAAGGGGAACTCAACATCAATCCC
Source organism: Viscum album (assembly GCA_963277665.1). Classification (NCBI taxonomy): domain Eukaryota; kingdom Viridiplantae; phylum Streptophyta; class Magnoliopsida; order Santalales; family Viscaceae; genus Viscum; species Viscum album. The sequence continues at coordinate 524,540,187 of OY728141.1, forward strand.
CCAAATGGTCTCATACCATGAAATATAACAGACACTCTGAGGAAGCACTCAACGTCAATTCCCCCGATGGTCTAACTTCACCGGTTTCTCATAGACCTGTGTAATTTAATCATGCATATATGATATAGAGTATCCCAAACTAATCAAAACTAATACATGGATAACAAATTCCAATTCATATAACATGCATTTAGAAAGTAAAGAAAAGAAAATCAGTTCAATCCTATCAAGGAAGGTAAGGAAACAAGGTCTGCCTCAGAGGAAACCTAGAACAAACGACCCTAAATATTCAAAGAAGGTAATTCACCCATGGTTTGTTCCTTAAATATAAAATTTCACATGATACCACAACCAAATACCCTTAAACCAACAATCAATATAGATTAGATAAAATAGGGTTTAATTTCCTTAACAAAAAATAGTCGAAACATTGGTAATCGACACTTTGGCATATAAACTCAAAGAAAAACAAAACAACCACCCTTGACGTTGTATGATGAAAACTCTCAAATATTAGACATTGAATCATACTTGATTATCATAGATCTACATAATGTTAAAAAAACATTCAACCTTTAACAACTCACAAATGACGAAGAATCTGAAGTAGAGGCTCTAGAAGAAGGAAGAACTCACTGTGGTGATTCCAACACAAATGATGGTGTTTGATTTAGAGAATGGATGAAAGATCAATGGATCAAATAATAATCAGTGATTCCATACGTTCCTTCATGAGGAAAAACTTGAAGAATATGAATATGAGGGTTAGATGCGACCTCTGTCCGGTTATTCTATTAAAAAAAGAACATTGCATGTATTGTTAATGAACATGTCATGAATTTTCTTCCATCGGACCCCGAAATTAACAGTCTTCCACATCACCCCACCCAACCATGTATCAGCCATTACACACCCAAGACATGGATAAATGTGGTAAGTAGGTACACGGTGTGTACTCGGAAGTACAAGGTGTGTACATAGAAAACATTCCAATTCTCACCTTTTTCTAAAAAAATGAAATCATGTTCCATACCAGAAATGAAGATCCAGGTTCATACAAACTTCACCCTTTAAAAAATCATCCTCAAATTTCCCTAACAAGGTGGTGAAAATAATTCCTCAAATAGCTCTGACCACTGTGATTGCACATCGGTCTCCCACTCCCAAGTCTCTTCCTGCACTCGGTCGTGCTGCTATAACACCAGTACCATAGGAGCAGACTGTCTATGGAGAAGCTTCATGTTGTGATAAAAAATACAGATAGGATGCTCCATGAACAATGCATCCACCTCCAACTCAACCTATTGAGGTTGAAAAACATGAGACATGGCTGAGAAGTAACATCATAACTATGAAACATGGAAAACATCATGCATATCACAGTACCTATGAGGTAACATCCACCGATAGGAAACTAGAATGACTCTCTCCAAAATTTCAAGTGGCCCAATGTATCTCGGTGAATGTTTTCCATATATCCTAATCCTCTTGTGTCCCTACCATGATGTGACAGGTAGAAAAACCCGATCTCTGGCCTCGAAATGTAGATGTTGTCTACATCAATCAACATAAGACTTGTGCTATGATGATGCAGTATAAATCATGTTCCAAATCAACTCCACCAGCTCTGTGGTCTCCTGGATAAGACGAGTTATCAGCATAGTGGCCTATCTTGCCTCTAGAAAATATAGGGGTGACCGGCATGGCCTACCATATAAATCCATATAAAGATCAATCTGAATAGTTACCCGAAAGCTATTATTGTTGGAAAACTCCACCAGAGGAATATGCTTTCCCTAGAACTTCCAAAATTATGGATGCATGCTCAAAGAATGTCCTATATAATATAAATCATGTGCTATGACTATCCATGTGTCTAGTAATGGTAAGATGTACTCAGAAGTACATGTGTACCCAAAGCCTTCTGTAGCCCATGATAGAAACGTGAAGTAAAGAAGGTGGCCCTGTCTGAAATTATTGTGTGCAGAATTACATGCAAACGTAAAATATCTCGTATGTAAAACCTTCCAAAATCAACAACACTAAAGGACTCCTTTATCGGTATGAATTGTAAATATATCTTGAGTCGGTCAATGACAAACCAACCTACATTATTCCCTCAAGGTGACCTCTGAAAACCTGTCACAAAATCTATCGTGACATCATTTCACATCCACATTTGAATGGGTAACTACTATAAAATCCCACTTAGTCTGTGATTTACTGTCTTCACCTGCTAACGGGTGGAACATATCATCACAAAACTAGAAACATCTCACTTCAAACCAGGCCACCAATACAAACAAAGTATATCTCGATACATCTTGGTGACACCAAGATGTACTGTCCATGTTGAGAAAATAAAATCCCACATTAACTCCTCATGTATTCTTACTGACACCCATACGCATCCATGAAAGTGCAATATCTCATCCTCGCCTACAATCAATCCAAGAGTAGGGTCCCCTCCTAACACACTCTCCTATAAAACTAGGCCTTCACAATATGATAGTTGCCTAATTCTCACCTGATCTAGTAGTGTTGTGGTAACAGCTACGGAAGATAGAAATGTATGCCCATGCCTATCATTCACCTTCAAATGAATCTAAGAGATCATTTCCATAAGCTTCCACTAACTATTGGCCTCTTGAACTACTTGTATTTTATTCCTCATGCACAACGCATCAGCCACTGTGTTTCATTCCCAAGAATATTGGCATGCTTAAATTAAAAGGACTAAATTGACTCAACCCACCTTCGCTGTCTCAAATTCAGATCACAGTGAGTAAAGATACACTTGATACTATTATGGTCAGTGAATACCACAAAATGTACTCCAAATATATAATGTATCCAACATCGTAAATCATGCACAATTGCAGCCATCTCGATATCGTGTATTGGGTAATTCCTCTCATGTGGCCTCAACTACCAAGAACTGTAAACAATGAATCCTTTCCCATACAGAAGTACTGCTCCTAGGACGATACTTAATGCAACACAGTAAATAGTATAACTCTTTTATCATTTTGGAAAAATCAGAATCGGTGCTGATGTCAACCTCCCATTTATCTCTTCAATGAATGACTCACATGAATATGTCCACATGTAATTCAAACCCTTCTTCATCAGCCCTATCAGGGGAATTGTTAATGTGAAAAGTCATGTAAAAAATGTATTTAATAACCATGCAGCCTCAGAAAAGTTCATAACACAAATATGTTCATTGGCTACTCACAGGAATGTACTGATCTCACAATATCTGGGTCTACTGATACTCTTATCTCTAATATAACATGACCCTAGAAGTGAATCTTGGGCATCCAAAAGTAGAATTTTGAGAGCATATTATATAATTGATTGTCTCTCAGTGTACTAAAAATGGTCACAAGATGGATAGAATGGTAATGTCAAGTGTGAAACTATACTAAGATATCATCCACAAAACCCACTAGGTAGGAGTCCAAGTATAGATGTAACACACTTTTCCTCAGTTCCATAAAAACTAAATATGTGTTTGTGAGAACAAATGACATAACCACATACTCTTATAGACCATACCTACTCTAAAAGGTTGTAAGAGGTATATATAATGGTATAATGTGAATCTCATGATAATTGGATCTGAAGTTAATATTTGAAAACACTATGTCTCTTCAAAGAAGATTAAAGAGATCTTCAATCCTTGATAAGGTATATTGGCTCTTAACAGTCAACCGGTTCAGCATCCGATAATCTAGAAAATGTATGAGAGTATCATTATCATTCTTTGAAAATAGGATGGGATAACCCCAAGGATAAGTATGTGGTCAAATGAAATTATTTGCCTCTAACTACTCCAACTACTTCATGAGATCCTGCATCTTTCGTGTAGCCATCCAATAAGAATTAATGGACATCAGTGCTATCCCCTGGAACAAGTTCAATAGAAAAGTATACCTATAGCTATAGAGGAAATCCTAAAAAGTTTCTGGAAATAAATCCATGAAATGATCAACCACAAGATGATAGTCCATATATGAAGTCCCCTGGTCATAAAATATATAAAGCATCAATCTGTGTTGTAACACCTCTCATCATGTGAGTCTCAGGTTCAACTCTACTCTTCTAGACATCCCATTCCCCTTATGTAGAAACAATCTACCATATAGTGATGTGAAAATCACCCTATGATGATAGAAATCCGCAACAACCCAGAAGGGAACTAAACAGTCCATTCCATGAATGACTTTATAGCCCCTCATATCTAAGACCTAAAGGTCCCATTAGAAGTTACACCCACCATTCAAAAGTGGAATCTCCTTGCACTGACATACACTAGTCTTTCTAGTCCTCAATAGAGTGTCCAAATTCATTATATGAGCAGAAGTAAAGATACAGTGACCAATGATCTCTATAAAAGTAATATAAATAATTATTTGGGATGCCCCTGTATCGAATAGAGAAGAAGATAATATTGAGGCAACCAAAATAATACCACTAACCATATAATTTCAAGGATCCTGCTCATACTAGATCTTCTCCAGCGCAAATGGATTTCCTGCATCACGGCCCTGTGAAGCTTTCTGAGATCCCTGAGCTAATCCACCCTTCGGCTATAGAAAACACTTTGTATGAGCACTATGGCCCTGACCACCACCTCAGCCTGAATGGAATAAAGAACTCCCTCCCCCAGTATGATGTGGGACTGGTGGTCCTACTCTGGTACAAGGATTCGAAATATATCCTCCCACACTACCCGCTAGAAGGAGGGTGTTTTATAAACGCTGAAGATGTCCCATCTTGCTGCAATATTGTCACTCAACTGGGTCCCTCGAGTACTAAGGTTTCTTATGTTCTCCCCTCCCACACTGGTAGCACACCACCAGACTACCTGAAGTAAATCACACCTACTCGGATCTCCACGTGTAGACTCATTGTGGCACTTCCTGCAATAAGTCAGATGGGTACCATATCTTGATGATAAACCACCCTAGACAACACATACATAATCCCTCATGGTTTTCATGGTAATTAGTTCTTGGTAGAATTTAGAAGATATGGAATCCCACCTGAATATGTTCACCATAAATCAAATGTCTTGTCTGACACCATCATAAAACATTCTCACCAGAAATAACTCATCACCCACCAGAATTTGAGTGATGTGTTGTAGCTATGTGAAGAGAAATTAATAATACAAGATTGGGAGTATAACCTGCTCTAAAATCACGATCTCTTGGTCTCAGTCAGCCCTTAAGGTATCTGCATAGAAGTAGTCAAAAAAGGTCCACTAGAAATCTTCCCAAGACATAACCCGCTGGCATCCCGCTTGTGATATCTCATCCCACCATCAGTTGGTAGAATCTTTATGTATGTATGTCCAGTGCTTCACCCTCATCTTAAGAGGTGTCTGAAGATGCTCAAAGATAGACACAATGGCTTCTAACCATGATTCTGTATCTTGAGCTCCTCCATCCACTGAGAATGTGGGAGGATGTTGCAGTTAAAAAAACCCAGGTCAACTCTTCCATAGACGGGGCAAGATGCGGTGCTCCCTAAAATTTCTGAATCATCCTCATAAAGACTTCTTGGTATTCTGCATCAGCACCTATATCTAAAATGATGGCCAGTTCCATGAATGGCATGAAAAGAGGATATGCACGTAGTCCTTAGTGTATCGTTTCTAGTGTCTGATCATCACCCTGATCTGGGAGTACAACTAGAGGACATATAGGTGGCATAACTCTTCATATTCATTTGCATAACCCAACATAAGATTAAAGAAATATCAAATTAGATGTTCTAAACTAAACATATAAGGGAAATCATTTATGTTCTCTCAAACAGGGTTACACGGCGTGTATACACTAAACACGGTGTATTCATTTATGCCTTTATAGGGGTCTGTACTTCTACGAACCCTGGTCGTGTAACACCTCATACTCCCAGCATGTTCTCTATGATACACAACATGTACATGAATGTTCCCTCTTGTACATGTACTTCTACACATCTAGAACTACATGGTTCTCTTAAAAAAAATACTACATGTCGTGTAAATTCCAGACACTGCATGTACAAGAGGGATTTCACTAACTCGTGTCATTGGTCACTTGACTGGATACACAACTCACCAAAACACGGTGTGTACACCTTGTATAGAACATGTTCAAGAAACGATTTCCAACCCATGTACCTACCCTCATGGTTGGTCACATGATATATGGATACATGACTTGTATAGAAAGTACACAGTGTGTACTTAAGAAAAAAAATTTCTTCCCGAACAGAAGGATACATGGAGGTATTCATCATCGTGCTCCATTTATTCTAGGGTTTTTAGGATAGTAAGCCTAGGAAACTACTCTAGAACCCCATAAAAACACTGAAACAAGAATTATTATTTAAAATTTTGATCTGTGGGGGCCCATACATCATGTGAATTGAAGATTCGAATCATATCCATGTATATCACGAAGCATAACAGTGCAATCAATCACATGATCCACCAAATTTCGATCCATGCAGGCCCATAATCCTTAGGGACCAATATCTGGCACCCATTCAAATGAAACATTATATTTTCCAATACCCTATCCAAATAGCTCGTATTCAATCCCGACATCCATCATAACACCATTCATATCTAGAACAACATCTATCACAAAAGCATGAAGTCATTAGTGCATCCTAAATGTCATTAAAAATTTAATGAAATGTGATCTCTAGCAAGTGCCTATATGATTAATGAGATGGAATACCCTAATCTCAATGGGTTTCAATAAAAATAGAACCTCAATAAAATTAATAATAAGAGTAAAACTCATTTGAATCACCCAATGGTGAAATCAAATCAACTGTAACAATTGAAAAAAGAAAAAAATTGTAATAATCGTCGTAAATTGGATTTTCCCTATACATGTGTTAGCTACTCTTGGGAACATCTTTTTACTAACTACATATTCTACCCCATCCCTATCTATATTCTCCAAATAGAAAGACAAAGAAGAAAATAACTTCCTCTGATACCACTTTGTAACATCCCGGTTCCGGGTGCCTCCTAATGGTACCCCATACCAAGGTGGTCACATGGACTCAAGCACATTACCTAGAATGCCAATGGATGTAGACTAGAAGTGAGGGCCTTGGGTGTGATAGTGGGGAATCTATGCCTAGTTTTTAATGAATGCACAAAAAAATAACAAATAATAAATAGTAGTAAATGAAAAATACCATACAAAAAGTTAATAATTGAAGACTAAAATTAAATAACAACAGGAGAACATATATAAATTATGTATGTCGCATATGTGTTGGAAAGCATCCAAAAAAGACAATATACATGAAATACATATTATCCAATGAACAAATAAAACATGAAAAATAAAGTAGCATCTTTAGCATATGTTTGGCCTTATGCTCTCCAAATCCATCCAGAAAATGATTTACTTGGGAAATAAGGGAGCTTTCTCTATCAACACCTACTACCATATAATCTCTTTTGGTCTAAAAATATGACCCAAACAGGGTGTGAGTTGAAACAACTAAGGTGACCACCACAAGATCTGTATCTAACTATCAATTATTACATATTTTATGTAATATTGGAAATACAATAATTAACTAGGAGTACACATAAATAAACAATCCTATTGTTTCTATTTACACTCATTATAATTTAATGTTCATCATTTAATCAAGTAAGTATCACAACAGTTATCTCACAATACTACCAAACAAGATAGAATTCAAGATTGTTATTTGTATGGGAAGAGGATTCACAAACATTGAATATTTATGTTAACCCTCTGAGTAGCTCTCACAGTCTAACCCCTCAGGATGTGTAGTGAAATAAAAAGGAAAAGAAACTCTGATGAAGCACTTACAGTCAATACCCCCTATGGTCATTCCACAAAAACTAAAGACTCTTTGAGGAAGAACTCAATGTAAATTCCATATATGGTCTCATAATGTAAACTGTAGATTCTATGAGATAGAAATCCCTATCAGTCCCACTTGTGGTCTCCCAGCGTGAAATATAATAGGCACTCTGAGGAATCACTCAACATCAATTCACCATGTTGTCTTACTACAATAGGTTCTCACATCCTTGTGTTATTCAATCATCCATATATGATATCAAGAAGCCTAAGGTAATCTCAAATTCTACATGGATAAGCAATTCCAATCCATATCACAACCATTTAACAAGCACCAAAAAATAAATCAGTTCCATCTTATCATGTAAGGCAAGGAAATAAGTTCATCCTCATAGGTAATCTGGACCAAACGACCCTAAACATTAAAACTACAAAACACACCAATGGTATGTTAATTAAACATGAAATTTCACATAATACCACAAAAAAATCTTTATACCAACAATAAATCTAAGGAAGATAAAATATGATTTAATTTCCTTAACCCGAAATACCTGAAACATGGGTAATCGACACTTTGGAATATAAACTGAACTACAATCATCAAAAGGAAACAAACCACCTTCCTCGACATAGTATGAAGAACACTCTCAAATGTCAGCCCTTGAAGTGGACTAGAACATCATAGATATATAATAATTTCATAAATGTTCATCCTTGAGTAACTCAAATAAGAATAGGAATCAGGAGGATATGCTCTAGAATAATGAAGAACTCGTCGATGTGATTCCAACACAACTGATGATGTTTGATTTGAAAAGAAAATGCCAGATCTCTGGCTTGGATAAGAATCATATATTATGTATAATCCATCCCGAGGAATAGTCATAAGAAGTTGAATATGAGGGTTAGATGTGACCCTTGTCTAATTAGTCAATAAAACGAAAAAGTTACATGGTGTGTACCATTAATGCACATGTTTTGTATTTGACTCAAACGACCCCTGACATTAGCGGTCTGCGATGTCACCCCACATAGACATGTCTCTTTAATTACACACCCAATACATGACTATATGAGGTAACTATGTATTCAAAATATACTTAGATATACACTATGATTACATAATTTCTTTTTTCACATTCTTTTATTTTTCTCAAAAATACTTCAAATCAATATCAATAACTGAAATGAAGATCCGAGTTCTTATATATGTGTAGGAAAAAATCATTGAATACAAAAAACTCATTATATTTATTAAACTGAGCTTATTTTTTAATAAATAAATAACAATGGATTTGGTGTTGTATAAATAAGTTAATAGAAATGATCTTAAGGAAGTATGTCGCCTCTTCTTTTGATAACTCCTTTTGGTTTTCACCATAGGGATTCGTTGGATGGATTGTATAACAAATGGAGGATTCCAATCGTAATATGGGGATGTTGAGAGTATATTTTATCAGATTTAGGTTGAGATAAAGGAATTTAGATGTGTGGGGAAGTGGGAGGTGTGAGTTCTTCTTTGTATAGGTGGAGAAGTGGCATTCTGGTAATGTTTTGAAAAGGGAATTCCACCCATGCTTTTTCAACATAATGTGGATCCTATAATAGAAATATTTTGATCAAAAAACGATAGGCTATATATATATTTATAAAATAGATTTTCAACAAGTAAATATTTCATTATGGTCGTTCTCTTTACGGATTATTCCCTTGATAAACTAATTTTTCTCTTAATTACAATAAATAATTTTAAATACTTTCACTAATATTTTTGCTCAAAAAATCAGTTGTACTTATTAGTTATTATAAATAATTATTATTAAAAATATTTAACCAATTTTACATATTCCAAACATAGAAGTGGAAAAAATTAATTTAAATTTAATCCCATAGATGGGATGATATTGCAGGATTTTAAAATTAAATGGTCCAAAAATGGGGAATGTTTTTATAACCAATTTAGATTGTCAATTTTTTCCCAATTAACTAAATTCCTTTAATTTATGTAGATATAATCTAATTAATTATTAAAACCAAATGAAAATATAATTTAACTATATTAATAAATTTGTAGAAAATGTGGTTTTAAAATAAATTCAATATTTTCCACTATTCATCAAAAAATGAAGTATCAATGAATAATACCAAAATTTCACCCAAAGTAAATTTTGATATTTAAATTTAAAAAATGAGGTTTATTTTTTGAAATTAAAATTATAAAATTTTTTGAAATCGGATTTAAAATAGTTACCCTATCTATATATGATAATATTATATTTTTTTTGGAAAAATACATCTTTTATTAGTATAATTGGTTTTATTATTATATCTTGACTATAAAATCCGTTGGATTACTTTAGGAAATTTTATTGTAAATATTTTGTTAAAAAACATTAAAAAATACTTTTTTATATAAATAATTTAGAGAAAACATTTTTGTAGGTAGAAAAAATGTTTTCTTAGTAAATGATTATTATAATTTTCAAATAGTTCATACATTATTTTCTAATTAATTGATAAAAAATATAATCATTTGATATAAATTTATAAATAATAATTTTACTATTCATTGAATATTATTTTTATATTCAATTGCAATGTATATGTGAAAGCTAAAATATTATTTTAATAATACTATAAATATTTTATTATAGTTTGGTAAGATACAGGCATGTATGTAACAAATGAAATTGATGGGAATTAGTATCGTGTGTAACATAATACAATTACATTTTCAAGTGCACCACATTATTATCTATGTGTTGCATGTAGCTCATGTTTAACATGGTGTTTCTTAAAAAACAAGAATACTATGTTGCATTCGTAATAGACATGCTATATATAGTGTTGCGTGAAATGAAAAATATAAAAAAGATTAAATTAATTCAAAAAAAATTCACAAAATTTATGGGTATTACATTATACACCTGATAAAATTATATTTTCCATCGAAAATTTCTAAGTTATTAACTATTTTATACTTGAATGTTCCTTTCAATGAGACCCACATCATAAAAATTAATATTGAAACTTCCTTTAAAAGGGAATATTGGACACAAAATGGTTACCTAAAGCAACTCTAAAATAGTATTCCACATAGGAAAATATAACTTGGAAGGGATGATTGGACATGTATGAAAAGTGTAAAATATTATAGGTACTGATAAATATCATTGTTCACTAGAAACTGAATAGTATATTATCATTTAAGGTCCTCACAACCATAAATCGACGATAATTGTTCAGACAATCAGTTCAACAAGAATGATGGTTTTAGGAACAATATTCTCTAATATCATTCTCCTAGAGTCCAAGAATTATTTTAATATATATAAAAAGAAGTAAATATACTTTTCTGTATTATTCCTTTTCATATGTCCAATCTCACCCTTTGGTTGTAACATTCTCTATGTTCACTTCATTTATTTCTCTAATATATGATGGTTAGTTTTTCATTCCCAAAATACTAACAGATCATGAGGTAGAGTTATAAGTCATTCCATCCATTATTAGTTATAATCAGATCGAAAATGGTTACTATAGGTAATTTAGCATGCATAAATCCTCATATGGTGAGATAATAATTTAATCTCACAAACCTCATCTAATGTTTTAACTAAACATCCCTTAAATTTTTAACCTTATAACCTTTCATGAAAATGAAAATTCAAAACATTATAAAGAATGTTACAAAATCATATTAACATTGACCCCCATATATAATAAATTATCCCTTGGATGTGACATTCCCAACATGTGAATACCCTCATCATATATTCTCTTGATTATGGTACGAACCTGAATTACCATAAATTATTTGTGAGTACATGCTTGTTTCATTATTCTAAAGGATATTTGATATATTCCTTCAAATCAAATAAGTCTTAAACATCATCCATTATAAAATAGAGCAAATTGTCAACAAATACATTATCATTTATGAAATCTTTAATACTATCCAATTTACATTATCCAAATAAAAAATATCTTTATCGAAGCTAAAAATAATTGTCTCAACAACTAGAACAAATTTTGGGCTACCTTTTCTTAATTCAAAATATCAAATTTCCATTGCATCTATTTTTTATTTCTTCATCATGATACAAAATATCATTTTAAATCCTTAATTAAAAACTTATACTAAAATTAATTATATATTTCACGATTCACATAATATAATATTTGAATACCAAAACATATACCCTTTAATAATCAATATTTAATCATAAACAATTACCCAGTCTTCATCATATTATTCTTTAATACACATTGACATAGAATATGTGATATAAACCATGTTCTAAGGTTACTCAACCTCAATCGAACATGGATTCTTATGAATAATGTAAACAAATACTATTAGAATATCTCATAAATTTCACATGACCTTTTCATTTTCATTACCATCATAAATATAAAAAATACTCTTACAACCCCCCCTATTCTTTTCATGGGATCTCAAAGTATGACATTGATTTGTATAATGAAAATTCATTGCTAACATAATATACTAACCCTATATTTTCATAAAATATCATTATACAACATTTTAAGAAAATATAGTACATTATATAAATGGATACCTGAAAACCATATTAGTTTAGTGCCTTTGGAAACATGGAAACATAAACATTACTGCATGAGAAAACTATATTATCTCCCACTTGGTCTTCCAATATTAAAACCCCTCTTAGAAAATTCATATAAGAAATATATCTATTTAACTTGGGGAAGGAAACATAAAAAATGGGTGATCTGAAGTTCCGATTAAGGGTAAACAAGGGGTACATGTAAGCCTAAACAGGGACATATGGGTATAAGAACATTATCATGAAAATAAAACACCATAACATGAAAAACAATGATCATATAAATTTTGTTTATGTAAATTGGTTCCGCGTCCAAATACCCAAACAAAATTATATAAAATGAAATGAGGTTACATGGGTATAAAATGTGGAATCATATTACAATCATTACAATGATCATATAAATTAAACATGGAATAATTCATAGAAGTTCATAAAAAATTTATCATAAGGAAATGAAGAAAATAATTCACAATAGAATAACATAGGAACAATACATGGAATTTTGGATTACACATAAGCATATATAATGACTTCCATAGTTTTTAAGGAATCACTGAAAAATCTATCTTAGTGGATGATGTCTTTTACTGAAACGAATCTCATCTTGTTCCATCCTTGTAATAATAAATAGAGTTCACATATTTTTCCATCCCTATAATAGTAATCCATGTTAAATTCTCAATACAACCATGAGTATATTGTGAAACATAAATCTTTACCGAAAGAATTTGAGGGAGATATAGGTCCATCCCATCTCAAAATTAAATCATATATACATTTTCCCCAAAATCAAAAAAAATTATATCATAACCCATTAAATTAAATGGGTTTCAGAAACATGTAATAATATCCTAACTTGTAAAAAATATATAGGTTTCATAACCATTTAGTCATAGAATTACCCTTGAAAAGAAGCAGGTTTCACAACTACACAACTCATGAAGGAGAAACATGTTTCATCAACATATAACCAGTTGTAGTGAAATGAGTTTCATAAACCTTAGTCCATCAAAACACAAATTATTAAGAAAAATAATATGAATGGATACATTGACAAATTTCTTTAGAGAGGCATGAGTAACACTAGAAAATGTCATCTTAGATGGGAAATAATTTTGAAATTTCATTTATAAACATTTCCCGGAGAAAATATCATTTCTTCTTTAATAAAGAATTTTTAAAACATAAAACCTTTTGAAAAACAATTTTATTTAAAATCTTTTTAAAACAAATAAATCATTCTGTATAGTAAATTTTTAAACCATTTCTCTTCAGAACTTATAAAAATAATCTTGATACCATTTTGAATACCTTTTTTCTAGAAGAGATATAAAATAAGCTTAAAAAAATTTAAAAAACGTTTTTTGTTCAAAACACCATTAAAACCAATATTGAAATATTGAAAAAAAATTAAAATCCATTTAATTGAAAATATATTTAGAACATTTAAATAAATTATGAAATCCTTTTGAAAATAATTTCTTGGAAACATTGAATGAATATAAATAATGATTTGAAATGTTTTGAAAGAAAATTATTTTAAAATACATTGAAAACATATAAAAAAAGACAAAAAATGATCTTAAAACCCTCTATTTGAAAATAAATTGAAAAAAATAAAAATTATTTATAACTTTTCAAAATCTTTTTTATAATTTTTTTAAAAAACTTAGATTTTAGATAAAAGAGATAGTAATTTCTGCTTTCTTAAAAACACATTCATAACTATATTTTGTACCAATGAATTAAAAAATTTGTATGAATACAAGAATAAATAATTAATAAACAAAGGATAATAATATTAATGACTTTTCATGAGAAATGTTTCACAATATTTCATCAAAGAAAGCATAAACATAAACATTCTCGAAAGGCATTGAGATTGTATCAATAAACTCTTACTAATTGGTAACATTGAACCATACTCTCCATGTAAGAAAAAATAATTACATGAGGAATAAAATATAATGAAAATAATATGATTAATTATATAACATTTAAAATGTATTATATATCCCTCATGGAAAAATATAGGTTCATAGCATGACATGTGCCTCAAAAAAGGGAAATCGAGACAAATTGACATTACTAATTTGGTAAATTTTGAAACAAAAATAATGTGAGAGAAAGATCATAAAATGTATAGGTAAATACCCCTAATTTTAATAATATGAATCATATAATATGTCATTGGTAATTATACACACCACAAAAACGGAATGGGTGGTGAATAAAGCATGTATATCGTTGAAATAAAAAGTGACATGAAATTTTTTTACCTTGTTTCATGAATCCCTTCATACTAATTCAAACCTTATATATAATAAATAAAAATATATTATAAATTGATCAATTTGTGATATTATTATATATAATGTCATATATAGATTCATTATACCTTTATATTACCTGCTTGTAAACAATTCCATTTTAAGGTTACACTTATGGTAATTTTCACTTTGTTTTTCGCATATGTGTTTATTTTTTATATATTTGGTACTTAAAATTATATCATGACTTCAAGAATGTAATAAAAGATATAAAAATAATTTATATTCAGTATATTTTTATTCTAATAATCTATATAATAAAAAACAATGTTTTTGGTGATGGTAGGTTGTAAGTATTCATGATTGAAGCTTCTATTTTATGAATGTATTGAAAAAATGAATGTTAATGAAATAAATGTATATATTTATATATAATAATAATATAAGAATTATTATTTTATATATATCATATAATTCCACTAAACCCATACTTAATACATTCCAGTAAGGTGTAAACAAATCAGATCACATTAGGGTGGCGGTAGTCCACACTTAGTGAAACAAAATTATAATATTTAAACCAAAAAGAAAGTATAAATATATGTGATTAAAAATGATTAAAGAGGTCTAAATACATAATAAAGATAAAATATAACATATATTAACATATATTCTATTATAATTTCTACCATGGGAGGCGATAATGAAAAAATGAACAATCATTGTTTCGTGAGTTAGTAGAATTCCAAACACCTAAATAGTATGTTCATTACCTGTTAGATGAAGGTGTGTGTAAGTGTATGTCAAAACCATAGATAATAAATTCATAGTAAATATAGGATAATAGTTTTATGAAACAATCACGGCCTATGAAATTTTTAGTGAGTGAAGAAAAAAATAAAAGAAAAGAGTTTTTTGGAGGGTGTTTCCTCGTAATCAGGTAAATCATTTCGGTTTGCACCAAAGGTCTTCTATGTAAGTATTTATAAAAAATGTGAGTTTTTAAGGAATAAATTATGGTTTTGGGTAGAAAATATGAGAATATCTCTTCCATACCAAATCCTTTCAATAGTTTTGAAGAAGGGGTAGATTTCATGCCTTTTTATAGTGGAGAGGGATTGATACTCTCGTAAATGCCCAAAGGTATTAAATAATGGGAGGTCTCGTTTACACAATGGACCAAAAAAATGGACAAAAAATGGTTTAATTTCATTATTTGGTCTAACCAAATCTAAAACATACCTAAAATGTTCATTTTAATAATTTGGTTCGTTAACTTTTACGATTCCCCAATTTTAGTTTTTGGGTTTTTATCAAATAATATATTTTTCTAACATATGTAATTTAAAAATTAATATTAAAATAAAGTGAGATTAATTATAAAATATATAGGAACATAATTATAAATAAGATATATAATATAAAATATTAAAGTCTAATATGTTTTGGATATTAATTTTTAAGACAAGAGAATGTGATGTGCAAAACACTGCTAAAACCCAGACCATGATAACAATGTTTTTAAAATATATATGTCAATAAGTTAATTATAAAATATAAATAGTTTCATTAATAGAAAAAATTTCATATTTTTAAAAACTTAATAATAAAATCATATAATATAGTATTGTTATTAAATTCAAATCATTTAATAAAATATCATTTATTGTAAAATAACTATAAAGTCACTTTTGACATTATTTTATTATTTTCAATTTTAATTTATCATACTAATATTTCAATTGAATTTTTTTTAAATGATGTTTAAAATTATATATTAATCTTAAAAAATTAATAAATTCATTAATTCGGTAAATTCACATAACTTTTAACATTTATAGTATATTTTTTTAGTTAAATATTAACTAAATATTCACTACGTTGGGGTTTTGTAAACATTTTAAGTAAATAAACAATATATAATAATTATTTATAAATTATTGTGTTAAAAAGCTTCTATTTATCTTTAAAAATGATATGTATAACCAAAAATATTATTTTTTACTTATCTCAATGTTTTATAAATCTTAAAGTTAAGGAAATTTCCATTTTTTATTTTCCATTACTTGATATTTTATATAGGTAACATCCATTTAATAACATCCCAATAACAAAAAAAATAAAATTAACGATGGTATATGGTATAATTATTACCAAAAAATTCCTTTTGGAAGCATTTCTTGATGTTTTGATCATTCTGATTAATCCTAAATGGCCTGATGGCCTAATTTTTTAATTTTTTATGATTACCCCCTTCAAGAGGTGAGGGGGAACCCTTACAAGGCCCGTAGGATTAGAGATTACATAACTTGTAGGTATTAGGAAATATAAAGGCAAATCTTGGAACTTCTCCTCCTTAGCCTCTTCATCGTGATATCATCTCTCCACCTTCGCATGACTAGTTCAATAAGGCATTCTATGTAAGAACAGGCTGGTCCCAATTAAAATTCCATACCCTCTCTTTCTTGAAAATCTGTTTAGCTTCTGCTCTGGTGAATTCACCTACGCTAAATCCTTATATAGAGTCTACTCCGTGTAGAGTCTTTATTATCATTTAAGCACAATATCGGGTGGCCCAAAGTCCTTGAGCTGGCCTGAAGACCTAGAACTGGCCCGAAGGCCTTGGGTGGCCTGATGGCCTTAATGGACCTGAGGCCCAAACCGGTGGCCCAAATGACCAAATAGATGAATAGTTCTGGATATTATATTACTCAAAAATTATTTCTCAACCTGGTTTGGAACTCCATTTTCTTGGATTCACTTGTTGAGTCCTCACCAATTGGTATGAGGCTCTTGGGAATTATGATTATGTATTATTCCATAATATAGATTAATTGTACCTTAATCGTCGTGATTAGTCATATTCACCTTCACTAACATTTTTGGTCAAAAATTAAGTTGATATTAATAGAATAAAAATATTTTACTAATTAAGAAATTGTATGTCTATTTTTCTAAATTAAAACCACTTAATTATGGAAATTTTATATAATGTTAATCCCACAAATGTAGTGAGAAAGAGAGTTTTTTTAACTAAAAAATTATAAAATGATAAATAATTGATTATATCTAATTTAAATAAATAAATAATCAAATGGAATGAATTGGATTAATTTATGTTTAATTTATCTATTGGGAATTTAAAATCCAATTTAAAATATAATTTAATTGTAATAATTTTTAATATGAAGAATCTTTTTTATCAAAATTGTTGTAATTATTACTAGTTGTCCAAGAATAACATTTATCAGAAAAATAAAACAAAATCAACCAAATATAATTTTTAAATAATGAATTCTAATATGAATCTTAATTTATCAAATTATATATATATGGTTTTTTAAAATTAATTTTACCATGGTTCAGAATTGGACATAAAAATCAATTTCTTTAAGAAAAAATTATATTAATACATATAATGTCTTTACCAAAAATTATATGTTACAATTTAACTATTTTTTATTTATATGAAACCATTATAAATAATATTTTATAAACTCTTGTTACTATTCTTATTACTATGTTTAACGGTGAGGTTATAATTATATCATTTAAACCATTATTTCATTAATATGATGTTTTGTAGAAACTATGTATTGAACGTAACACATGCCAAGTAAGTGTTATGTATAGTGAAAGACAATTTGGTTATATGTGAAAGGATTATATTACTTAATGACAATAAATAAATTAATAAAAATTAATTCAATTGAAAAAAGGTCAATACAAACCCGAGCTACTACATTCAATCCCCTTTAAAATGAATTTCTCCTTCAAAATTTTTCGGGGTTTTCAATGGTTTATTACATTCATGTTTTATTAATAGAAACCCACTTCTTAAGTAATAACACTAAATATTCCTTTAATTAATTAATTTTGGAAACGAAATAGTCACCCAGAGTAACATATATCTGATTTTTGATGTAGGAGAATATAGGTGGAAAGTGAAAACATGGACATTTAATTGAAACATAACTATCATGTTCTGGAGGAGAGTGATAGAAAAATTTGTTAGGACAAAGATAAAAAACACAAAGCCATAAATCTGAGATGACATAAGGGACCTTCTGATTTATAAGAAACAAATGTAAAATGAAAATATATTTTTTCATGAATATCATTTTTTCCTAAAGAAGAATAATTTTCATGAAAAGACACACTTTCATGATTTTCGAACAACATCACCCATCGTTTTTCTATTCTTCCCCTTCAAATCTTTCTCTAGAAAGGCAGTTGAAATTTTTCATTTCTGAAGTAATAACTGATCATGAGACCCATGATATGACATCACACTAGTTATCATCAACAAAATATAGATTAAACTAGCTATCAAATATGCATAAAACCTCACATGGAGGGATAATACATTAATTATAATGACTCAAACTTTTATCAATGCAATTTATAATTTCTTATGGTAATTTCATATAGTATAATCACATAAAGTCTCAAATGAAACAACATTATACATCATTTTAAAATGAACTACTAAATATTATGTAACATTTAAAAATAATTTGTCCACTTTTTTATTTGAATTTCAAAAATCTGACATACACGGTTACGATCAGTAAGACATTTGGAGTTTGATAAGAAAAACATAATTTTAGTGAATCGTAACATACCCTTATGAATATTTATGTTACCCTTATGATAAGTAATACAACCCTTATTAATAGTAAATAGGCTAAGTGAAAATGAGCTATACCAATTATAGTATTAATATAATTTATCCACCCTATAAGTGGAAATAAGATATAACTATATTATAGTGTTAGTATTTTGGTAAGTCATGAATATTTAATTATTTATTTAACAATTTAAAATAAAATATATTTTCATAAAATATATTGATCACCAATTATTTTTATTTCATATGATTATATTATAATTTTATAATAACTTTATTAATTTTTTGAAGTATCAGAAATACAATTATAATTTTAAAACTTGTTTTTTTCACGTAAATTATGATTTTAATTACAAAATAAATTAAAAATCATTAGAAAATTATTTTCATAAATTTATGTTCATTTCTTTAATTCTATACAATTATAAAATACTTAGGGTGGATTTTTTATATTTTTTTGAAATTGTTTATGTTTTGGTGAACAATGATATTCAAAAAATTACAAAATATGCTAAATAAATGAATTTATGCATCATACTTGTGTATTGGATGATGTAAATGAAAATTGACTCACATTCCCTATTTACATTAATTAGTCATGTATTCATCACTATTTCTGGTATTGATGGATATTTATAAACTAATGTATTAAATATTGAGAAACACCTCTCCCCTCCATATATAAATACCACCCCTCACAACCTCAATTTCCAACACCTCTCATGCTTCAATCCTAGTCTAAATTCAAACCAAACATATTACTTATCACTAGCCCATGTCCAAGAGATATTTTTATCATCCAGATACCTTTTCTAGGTGCCTTGAGGAGGATCAGAATAGGAGAATTCAAGAGGTAATTTCCCCTCTCTTTTCTTTCAAATTCTATTCAAATTTCATTTATTTTCTTCTCTTATCCTCAACTTATCTTATTAAAATATCAAGATAAATACATTAAGAATTATATAATGGTATTTTACCATGTCAATTGAATATTAATAATTATACTCCTCACTTTCCCTCTTTGTTTATAAAAATGACATCGACATCTCTTATGTGTTAATTTACCTACATTATGGCCGATTCACCTCCATTTTCCCTAAACACCTTAATGTTTATCAATAAAACCATTAAATGGTTGAAAATAGATTATAATTTTTTAATCCATTTTTATGTTCAGGAAGTAACATAAATTCATTTTACTAAATGATAAAACAACACAAGTCTGTTGTGATCAAAACCACCAAAATAAACCTCAAACGGCCATCATTAACTTTTATATAATGATTCATCTTCATGTTCTATAACCAAAATCATTTTATGATTATTTAAACTCATTTAATATTATTAATTACATGTAATAAATATTCTAGAGTTTTTTCCTTGTTCTACATGAACATTCATTCATGTGTACAAATGAACTATTAAAGAAAACTATGAAAAAGAACACTACCAAACAATAAATTTAAACTCTACAACTCATCCGAAGGACCATAAAAAGAATTAATAAAACCATAATGAACCTTATTATTGTAAATAATATATTTAACTATTATTAAGTTAATCTAATGTATTATATAGGAAATTAATGTGAAGAAAGAGTTCAAACATAAGATAAGAGGAATTCTCAAACCCAACATCCTTTCATGGGGTTTTACCTCATTTACTCAATTTTTTGTATAGTTATTCCTAAAAAATCATTTATTCATTATTATATTAACTTCTCTAGGATAGATTTGTTTTTCACAAGATTTTATGTTAAACACAATGTTTTTCAAATGTTTTTTTTTCAAAAACACACCTTTTACTATTTACTTAAGGATTGATGGTTCTTGTATCGAGTATGTTATTCCCTATTTCATTTTCGAACCTAATGGTTATGAATGTATGATTTATTAAATTAAAACCATTACTTTCGATGGGCTGTTTAATAAAAATATTTATATACATTCTATGTGGAATGGATGATAATGACAACATTATGATGTGGCAGGTTCATGTGGAATTATATTGCGCATTGTTGGTGTTATGATGTGACTGGTGTGACCAGAATTATACAGTGCTCCAATGCATTGGAGAAATGTGATAAATCTCATGAGTAAAAGTTTAATATTACAGAACACGATTCTAGTGTTGTTCACTACTATGTGTGGTAGTTAACCACAATGACATAAGGTTACAATTTTATTCAATGCTGAATTCCATGCAATTATATATTGATTCATCTCATGATTTTGATGATTTTTTTTGAATACGCTCACCCCATGTTCTATTGTTAAATTTTCATATCTATCCACTTACTGGGCATTTAGATCACCCCTTTTTGATGTATTTACTATGGTGACTGCACGTACTATGGAGTAAACAAAGGCCAATATAAATATAGATATGAAAAAATTAAATAAATGTTTCTGCTTCATTTGGTAAATGTTATGTATGGTTTTAGTTTACCCAAAACCATGATGTAGAGAAATATATAAAAACACCAATTGGTGTAATAATCTAAACACAAGTGTTTGACTCTTATCTTGTTAGCGTATGTGGGTAGATTCTTCCAGAGAATCTCATAGTACTTATCATTGTGGAATTAGATGATATAATGTTTATGTATTGGATATAATTATA
Source organism: Viscum album (assembly GCA_963277665.1). Taxonomy (NCBI): domain Eukaryota; kingdom Viridiplantae; phylum Streptophyta; class Magnoliopsida; order Santalales; family Viscaceae; genus Viscum; species Viscum album. Next base: position 524,562,166 of record OY728141.1, read on the forward strand.
TATAATAGAGTTAAAATGTTGGGGAAAGGAAATATCATTTCATATTCTGATCCATCACATTATCCAATACAAATGAAAGGAAGATCATGAATCTCCTTTGAAAATTCCTTCTATGGTGTGGGTGTGGATAAGTTATGAAGAAGCATACCACACTCAAATGGTTGACTCAATGGAATCAATCCGCCTATGGAAAATTCCCATCATGAGGAGATATTGTTTATGTATTTCTGAGAGAGATACCTAGACTTCCACTAGATTGTGAGGTTTATTTCACAATAGAACTCATTCCATGGGATACTCCTATCTCAAAGTGTCCATATAGGATGAATCCTATCGAAATAGAGAAGTTAAAGAAGTAGCTATAAGAGAATTTGGGAAAAGGGTTATTACACCCTAGTGAATCTGTTTGGGGTGTACTGGTGCTCTTTGTGAATAATAAGGACAAATCCATGTTATTTTAAATCGATTTTAGGGAAGTAAAAAATATCACTATAAAGATTAGGTATCCTCTCCCAGGGATTTATATCTTGTTCAATCAGCTACAAAGAGATCAATATTTCTCAAATGTGGATATTTGTTCTGGATATAATCTGTTAAAGGTGATGAATAAAGATATTTAGAAAACATACTTACATACATGGTATAGAAACTATGAGTTCCTTTTTATTTACTTCAGACATACTAATTCCCCTTAAATAATCATGGATTAGTTGAATAGAGTGTTTAGAAATTACCTCAAAAATTTGTGGTAGTTTTTATCATGGATAATCTCATCTACTCCATGAGAAAAGAGGAACATCAAAGACATATAAGGCTTATATTGGCACCATTGAGAAAGTATACTTTTGTGCCATGATAAGCAAGTGTTACTTTTTGATGAAGAAAGACATGTTATTGGGACATGTGATCGAATGTGATGGAATTTTTGTAGAACCTTAAAAAAATTGATTTAAGAGTGACATAGATCCTCTATTGACATAGAAATTTTTAGTTTTACTGGATTAGATAGGAAGTATAGATGTTTTATGAAATATTTCTCATGATTTCAAAGCCCAATAACTATGTTAACAATAAATGTGGTTAATTATGTTTGGATGGATGAATGTGAGGAATGTTTCAAGGAGCTAAAGAGAAGGTTGATCACATCACCTGTACTCACGTGACTGAAATGTGAATAATATTTTTTGATATACAGTGATGCTTCTAAGAATGTCTTGGTTTGTTTACTCATAAAAATGATAATGTGATATCATATTCCTCATGGTAGTTGAAGATCCATGAGGTGAACTACCCAATGCATGATCTTGACCTAGCATATATGATTTTTCCCCTTGAAAATATGATCGAACTACCACCATAGTGATATGTGTGACATATAGAGAGATAAAAAGAGCATAATGTATATATTCATGAAAAAAGAAATCAATATGCATCAAACGAGATGGTTAGAGAAAATCAATGATTAAGATTTCACTATTCTATATTATCCTAGCAAGGAAAACAATGTAGCTGCTGATCTTAGATGAGAACAGCCTACTGCTATATCCATGTTGAGGATTGAGAAATACCCTCTCATAATATATATGAAAAGGATTTATTTATAAATAATAAGGTAACGTAATACATCCTAAATTTCCCATATTATTTCCCGACCATCTATCCAAGATAAGATTATGGAGGAACAGAGGGATGATTTGGAATTACAATACAATGTGAATGCAGTAAAGGATGGGATGCTGTGAGAATTTTATATCGAAGATGATGGTGTGATTTGGTTTAGACTGTGTTTTGTGTGACTTTATCCCCTAGGATAAATAATGATCTATTTGATAGTTCACTTAGCTCCCCTTTCTCTATCCATCCTGACAGCACAAAGATGTACAGTGATCTCAATGAACACTTATGGTGGGACCATAAGAAGAAAGATATTGTTGAGTATATCTCAAGGTGTTCAATATGTCAGAAAGTTAAATCAGAGAAAAAAAGTCCAAATGTATGATGCAACCATTTCCTATACATGTGTGGAAATGAGAGAATATCACTTTAGAATTTGTCATCGGTCTCTTGAATCATCCAAAGGAAATAATGTGATATGGGTTGTGGTGGAAAAAATCACAAAGGAAGCCCAATTAATCACTATTTAGGAAGATCTTTCTCTTGAACAACATGTAATGATATTTATGGAGGGACAAGTTAGACGACATGGCGTTCCACTCTCGACTGTCTTAGATTTTGATCCAATGTTATCATAAAAACTATTGAGGATCCTTCAACATGCCCTTAGTACAAAATTGAATTTCATCACGGCCTATCTGCCCCAAAATGATGGCTAATATAAATGTACTTTTGAGACACTTGAAGACATGTTAAGTTACTACTCACTAGAATTCAAGGGTGGATGGGATCATTATCTCCCATCTATTGAGTTCTCATACAACAGTAGCTTCAACATGACTATTTAGATGTCTCTGTATAAAGCTCTATATAGAAAGCTATGTAGAATTCTAACCTATTGGTATGATGTTGGAGAACGAAAGATAATTAGTCTTGATGTTGTATAAGAGATGACTACGAAGGTTCAAGACATACAAAAACATATCAAAGATCCTCAGATATTGAAAAAGAGCTATATAGATAACCGTTAAAGGTACTTGGAGTTTGACATTAGAGATAAATACTTCATTCAAATATCTTTATAGAAGAGAGTCATGTGGTTATAAAAGAAAGGGAATTTAAGCCCAATGTAAATTGGCCCCTTTGAGATACATGACCACATAAGAGTTGTGGACTATCATCTTGCACATCTATCGAATATGTATCTTGTTTATGATGTGACTCACGCATTACTCTTGAGGAAGTACATACCAGATCCCTCACATGTACTGAACAAAGAGGAGGTACAGTTGAAAGATAATATCTCTTATAACGAGAAACCAGTAAGGTATCCGTACATGAGAGATAATTTTAAACTAAATAATACAACCAACCTTGTCAATGTGTTCTGGAGTAACCATAATCATGAATAAGAAACTTGGGAACTGGAGGATGCGATGAAGGATTAATACCCTCAACCATTTTTTAATGAAAATTCAAGTGTGAAATTTCAAAAGTGGGGAATAATGTAATGACCCAAACTTTTATCAAAGAAATTTATCCCTTATAATGGTAATTTCATATAGTATAATTAAATAAAATCTCATAAGGAAACATAAAGACATACCATGATTTAAAATAACTACCAAATTATATGTGACCATAAAACATAATTCTGTAGCTTCTGTGATTTTTAATATCAAAAATTGTACATACATGGTTGCGATCAATAAGATGTTTTCAATCTGATAGGACAATCATAATTTTTGTTGAATAGTAAAATACCCTTATGAATAGTATTTTTACCCATATGAATATTTATAGAACTCATTATTAATTATAAATCGTAAAAATGAATAGGAACTTTACCAATGATAATATAAATAAGATTTATCTGTCCAATAAGTGACAATATGATACAATTATATTATAGTGTTAGTATTTCAATAAGTCATGAATATTTAATGACTATTTTAATAATTTAAAATAATGTCTTTTAATAAAATGTAACCATAAACATGTAATTTATTTTCATATTATTATATCTTAATTTTATTATACCTTAATTAATTCTTCAAATTGTTAGAAAATAAGATTTAATTTTAATATTTTTATATTACATATAAATTATGATTTTAATTAAAAAAATAAATTATTCATATTTAGAAAATTATTTTTATAAATTGGAGTTTATTTTTTAATTCTAATCATTGTAAAATTGTTAGGGTGATTTTTTTAGATTTTTCTGATATACTTTAATCTTTGGTCAATAGCGAAATTTGATAATTTACAAAATATGATAAATAAACGAATTTTAGAATCATGATTGAGTCTTGAATGATGTAAATGGCCATTGGATTGAACTCACATTCCATATTTACTATATTTATTCATGTAATCATCATTATTTCCTATCTCAAGGTAAAATAATAAACTAATGAACTAAATATTGAGAAAACACCGCTCCCATCCCCGATAAATACCACCCCTCACAACCTCATTTACCCACTCCACTCATGCTTTAAGACATGTCCAAATTCTTCCAAAAGAACCTCAATATCCCCTCCCCCACATACAGAATATATTTTTTCTCATCCAAAGACCAATCCTAGGTTTCTTTAGAAGGATATCAATTGAAGAATTCATGGGGTAATTTTTCTCTCTCTTCATTCAAATTACTTTCAAATTTCATTTCATTTCTTCTTTTATACTCAACTAATGTTATTTAAATTTCATAATAACACTTGTATGATTTATATAATGGTATTCTATCATTTTAATGGATGATTATTAATTATACACCTCTCTCACTCTATCTCACTTTGTTTATAAAAAATAAAATTGCCACCCCGTGATGTGTCAATTTACCTACATTGTGGGCGATGCACTTATATTTTAATTCAACTCCTTAAATGGTATCAATAAAAAGTTTTAATTATTGAAAATAGATTTTAATTTTTTTGTAACCCATTTTATGTTATTAAATAACATATATACATAGTACTAAATGATAAAACAAAACAAGTCTGTTTTGATCAAAAACTGCCAAAACTAACCTAAAACGATCATAATTAATTTATTTATAATGATTAATCCATATGGTATATGAAAATAATTTATTATAAGATAATTTAAAATCTTGTATGATCATTAATTATATGTAATATAAATTCTGGTTGTTTATCCGTTTTCATCATGAACTTCCATTCATGTGTACAAGTTAACTGTTCATTAAAACTATGAAAAAGAAGACTCTTGAACAATGAATTTATATGATATAACTCATCTAAAAGTCAATAAAAGAAATTAATGAAACCATAATGAACCATACTCAAGTTTATAAGGTTATGGAATATTTAATTAACAAAAAAAATGTGATTACACAAGACATTAATGTGAGTAAAGCGTTCCGACACAAGGTAAGGGGAATTATCAAACACTACTTTATTTCTTGAGGTTTTTCCATTTTTCATCCATTTTTAGTATGGTTATTACTTAAAAATCATTTATTCATCACTATATTACATTCTATAGGAAATAAATTATTTCCAATAGATATTATTTTAAACATAATGTTTTCTGATATAACTCTTCTTTCAGAAACACACCTTTTATTTCACACTCAATAATTGGTGGTTCTTGTATCAAATATGTTATTCCCTCTTTCATTTGGGAACCCAAATTTTATGAATTAATGATATATGAAATTAAAACCATCCCATTAAATAAGTTATTAATTAACACAATTAATATAATATTTATGTGCAATTAATGATAATGTTAATGTTATGATATTAAAGGTGCCCCCAGAATTATAGAACAAAATGTTGATGTTATGATGTGCCAGATTCTACCAAAATTATAAAGAACTCCAATAAATTGGGTAATGTGATAATTCTCATGAGTAAATGTGAATCATGAATGAACATGATGATATATATTTTCAAAACTATGTGTGGTAATTAACCAAAAAGGCATAAGGTTTAATTTTTAGGCATTTCAACATTCCATTAAATTAAATATTGCATCCTCTCATTAGTATGATGACCACTTTATGACTATGCTCACCCCATGTAATATTGTTCCATTTTCTTACCTACCGTTTTACTGGGTTTCCATCTGACCACATTTTTTGTATATCCTTAGTTGAATACATTTACTATAGAGTACACAAGGTCCAATAAGAATCTAGGAAAAAACATTTAAATTAGTGTATACATATTATGTTTTAAACGTTATGTATGGTCATAGTTTTTCCAAGATTATAAACCATTGGATCCTCACTGTGTAATGTTTTTAGGTGTTTTAATATTAAAAAGATGTAAAATTAATGTAATAAATTATGTGTCTCCATATTAATCTTATAGACTTAATCTGAAGTATATCTTAAACTTTCCATAAATGGTTAACCATATAACCCTTCTGAATGATGGAAATTCAAGGATTTAGAAATAAATTCATCAAAGAACAGAATAATTGTTCCCCAAACACCACAAATTACCACTTTTTTGTCACATTGCAAACATGTGTATACCCTCACCATATATTCCCATAATTACCATAAATATTTTTGGTAAACATCCATGATTACTTATTACAAGGACTACTGGATATATTCTTCATATCTAAAAAAATTTAATCTTCATCCATGATGACATAGAACACATATTTAATATCTAGTTATACAGTAATCTATATCATCAAATTTACATATTTATATAAGGAAAATCGTTATCGAAATAACATTATATCAATGTTTACAATTAATTAAGGGCTACCTTCCTATAATAAAAATATCACCTTTCAATGAAATAATTATTCCATTTCATCATCACCATTTAACATTTCCTTTTCAATACTTAATGAAATATGATACTGAGAATACTTACATATTTCAGAATTCAAATAACTAAATCATTGAATTCCAAATCATAAATACTTTATTCATCCAAATTTATTCTTAAACTGTTACTTAGGATTCATCTTCATATTCATTAATACCTTTTACCTATAATATGAAATATTAATCATATATTAAGGTTCCTAAAACTCGATTTAATCATGGTATTTATTTTTAGAGTAAAAAATACCAGAAGAAAACATCATACCATTAATAGTTTTTTAAGGTCTCTTTATCTTCATAACTATAGCCAATACTCATACCACATTATGGATACTCGTTATGATATTTAAACATGAATAGTTTGTTTTAATAATTCCTATAAATTCCACTTATGAAACATTAAATGTCATCTATGTTCATTCTAGTTCTCTTCATTGCCTAAAATGATAAAAAATAGTATTGGAAACATTTATCATTTTGGGATACCATATAATCATGAAAATTACTTATAGGGAGTTTAATAATGTATTTTCCATATTTAATCTATGAAACCTCATATTTAACAAAGTTTATTCATGTTAATACTATAAATAAACACTTATTGATGGTTCTTAATGATTTTGTTTTTTCCAAAATCATATCCACCAGGAGAGTTAAACTAAGTGTGAAGTATATCCCATTTCAAAGTACTATATTACCCTGAGATAGGCCACAAAAATCATATTTTAGTTTTTACCCCTAGGAACATTTGTGCCAATGTTGCATCCACTTGTAGTACCAAGACTATGGTGAATTTATAAGAAACCACTCACTATATCCTTTACCAAAATTCTAGATTATTTTCCTAAACTTTTCCTCATACTTATACTTATCCATAGAGACATCCATGGACATATCCTCTTAAATATACCTAGAAAACTCACTAAATATTTCTTATCCTAATTTCTAATGGTTAACATAACATTTTATTTGATACCAACTATAGTGACCCACATTTTTAATACATTACAATTACATTACATTTTTCGAGTACATAAATATTGTAAAAATAGATTCCCAATGACCGTATTTGTTTAGTGCATTTGGAAATAAGGATATGTAATCACTATTTCAGGTGCGAGATACATTATCCTGCACTAGGTCTTCTAATACTAGAAACCATCTATGAAATATAATATAATAAAAATAACTTCATAACCTAGGTAAGGAGACAGAAAAAGGAATGAGATCTGATGGTCAGTAAGGGTATACAATGGATACATGTAATCATAAACATGTATATTGGGGTATGGAAAAATGATCATGAAAATATTTGAACATACATTGCATAGAAAATATAATATACTGGAATCATGGATGAAATCATGATAGTTCACAATAAATGAATCACATGGAAATAAACAACATAATCCCGGAAATCATAACCTAATAATAATACATTGAATTATCATAGACACATAAGCATTTGTAATTATTTCAATGGTATTCATTGGATTTATTCCAAGGGAATCTTAGTGGAAATATTTCATTAGTAAACAGAGTTCACACCCTATTCCAAAGATATATTACATAGCCGAGTTCACTTCTCATTCTTTCCCTTTAATAATGTACTTTGTTCATTTCTCATCCCAACCATGCCTGTCTCATGAGAAAAAAAATTATACCTAATGCATTGGATATAAATATAGGTCCCAATCATCCAATAATGAAATCATACATTCATATTCCACAAAATAAAAATCAATCATAACATATCCCCTACAACAAAATTGGTGTCATAATAATATAATCATATCTTAACCTCTAAAAAAAACGATTTCAAAATCATTCTTTCATAGCATAACCAATGAAATGGATAATGTTTCCTAAAAATATAACCCGTGAAATAGAAATGGGTTTCACAAACATATAACCCATATAAGGGAGATGAGATTTATAAACATCATCCCGTAAAAACATAAACCATTCAGGGAACGAATATGAATGTATATATTTAATAATTTACCATGAATGGTATGAGTAACACCAAGGATTGAAATCATAGATGGGAAATAATTTTGAAAGCACTTTTATAAACATTTAGAGTGAAAAATATCCTTTCATTTTAAAAAATAATTTTTAAAACATAAAAACTTTTGAAAAAAATATTCATTAAATATCTTTTTAAAACATAGAATAGAATCATTAAAATTATTTATAAAACATCATAACATGTAAATATATAAAAAGAATCTTGAAAACTTTTGAATTTTTTTTAATGAAAACTTATTAAATATGCTTCAAAACTTTTTAAAAACACTTTTCACTGAATTTTTTTTAAAACATATAATGAAATCATGAAATAAATTCAAAATCCATTTCAATGAAAATACTTTTAAAATCAATAGCTAAATTTTGAAGACTTTTTGAAATTCATTTTTTTGAAAATACAATTAAAACATATAAAGAGATATAGAAAAAATATAAAATCCATTTCACTAAAATAAATTTACAACATATAAAGAATGAATTATAATATTTATAATACCAGTTATTTTAAAATAATTTTAAATCATTTATGAAAATAATAAAAAAAAATTAAAAACTTTTCAGAAAACAATGTTTTGAAAGAACATTGATTTCTAGTCTAAGGGAGTGTTATGTCGCACTTTCCTAAAAACACATTCTTAAATGTATTATGTACCAAAATAAAAAAAATTGAACCAAATAATTAATGAATCATGAATAAACAAATGATAATAAATTTTAAAAATTTTCAAGAAATATGTATCACAATATTTCATCGAAGGATTCATAAATATAAACAATCTTAAAAGGTGATGACATTATGTCCACACACTCTTACCACGTGGTAACGTTATACCATAATCCCCATGACTAGAAATAAAATTAAATGAAGATTAAAATATCATAAAAATAATATATTTATTATATAACATTTCAATGTCAATATATACATCACATGGAATAATATAGATGGATAATGTGGAAGACGACTCGAAGAATGAAAATTGAGACAAAATTACTTAACCGATTTTGTAACTGTTGAAAAATAATCCCATGAGAGAAATATAAAACAATGGATATATAAATTATCAACTATTAAGTATAATAATCATAGAATACATTTATGGGTTGTATAAAGACCAAAAAAAGTAATGGGTGATGAATAAATGGTGTATCTCACTGAAATAAAAGGTGAGATGAAATTGCCTTACCATGTGTCTTGACTCTCATCGTACTCGTTTGAAAGTACATTATAATAAATATAAATTTATTATACTGATATCAAATAAACATGAAATTTTATATATATTACCATATATTCATTTATTGTTACTATATATTACCCACTTGATTACAATTCCAATATAACATCACGCTTCGGGAAATAATTTGTTTGTTTTTCACATGAGTCTTAATTTGTAATATATTTTGTCCTTATAAATATATATGGATATCAAGAAATTATAAAATTATATTAATATATTTTATCTTCATTATATTTGAATTATAATAATCTATATAATATATAAGTATGAAATGGAATACAATGTTCCTGGAGATGTTAGGCTATACGTGCGCATGAACACTGGTTCCGGTTTTTTTAACATATTGAAAGACTTAAATTTAAGGAACAATATGTATATATATATATATATATTATAATCCCATTAGAATTATTATTTCATATATATCGTATAATTATACTAATATCGTTCTTAATACATTCCATGTATGGTGTGAAGAAATTACATTTCTTGGAGGAGGCGATTGTTCATAATTCCTCAAAAAAAATTATCATATATACACCGAATGGAAAGTATAATGATATGTAATGAAAAAATACTAAATAGGATAAAATAAATAATAAATATAATAAATATAATATATAAATATTTTCTTTAACATAATTTCTAACATGATTTGCGGTAAAGGTAAAATGAAAAACCATTGTTTCGTGAGACGATAGTTCATCACACACATAAACTGTATGTCCATTACCCATTAGATGGAAGCCTGTGTAAGATTAGATTTTTTTTGAAACAATCATTATAATATATTTAGGATATAGTTCTGTAATAAAATTCGGTAATTATAATAGTTGAAGGAGTGGGGAAAAATAAAAAAAAGGAGTTTGAGGGAGGGTGTTAACTCTTAAACTGGTAAATCCTTTTAGTTTGAACCAATGGGATTCCATGGAAGGATTTATTACCCTTGGGAGAATTTAAGTAGGAATTTTGGGTTAATGTTAGGATAATTTATTATATCATGGAATACCCTAATTATTTTGAGATGTGTAGAGAAGGGGTCGAGTGCTTGCATGTTTTTAGTGGTGTTGGAGTGACAATCTTATAAATATCAAAACGTATTCCATAATGTGTGGTATCATTTACTTAATATACCTCCAAAATGAAAAAAATAAATTGATGATAATTTACATTGAATCCAAATCTACAAAATAATAAAAATAGGTTCATTTTAATAATTTGGTTCCTTAACTTCTATGATTCCAAAATTTTATTATTTTAGTTTTTATTAAAGCATCTAAATTTCTAACCATTGTAATTTAAACAGTAATACCAAAAAAGTTATATTGATGTTAAAATATATATAAATTGAATTATAAATATGATACCTAATTTAAACAACAATAGTATTATGTTTTTTTGGAAATTAAATTTTAAAAAAAGTACATTTGACTCACAAAACACTACTTATACTTGGACCATGCAAACAATGTTTTTACAATCTATGGGTCAATATGTTAATTATAAATGATAAATTGGTACATTAATAGAGTATATATAAAAACATTTAACCCTTTAAATTCACATTTTAGAGTATAATATTTTAATAAATTTTTATTAATATAATAAAATATCATTTGTTGTAAAATAACAATAAAGTCAATTTTTAAGGTATTTATTTAATTTTAATTTTAAAAAATAAAACTAATATTGGTATTAAAATAAATTAATATGAAATATGTTTAAAATTATATAATAATCATAAAACATAATTAAATACACTATTTAAATAAATTAACTTTACTTTTAACATTTATAATATCTTTTATTATAGTTAATTATGAACTAAATAATCACTATGTAGGTATTTCATAAGAATTTTAAGTAAATAAATAATATTTAAAATTTAAGGGTAATTTATCATGATAAAAAACAAATTTATCTTTATATAGGATATGTATTACCGAAAATATGATTTAATTACATATCTCAATGTTTTATAAATGTTAAAGGTAAGGAATGTTCAATTTTTGTCTTTTTCCTTACTTAACTTTTATATAGGTAATTTCCATTTAATAATATCACAATAACCAATAAAATAAGAACCACGAGGGGCTATGGTCGAATTACTAGAATAAAATTAATTTTGGACAATTTTACAGGTCATTTTGATTATTATGATTATGGTTTAATCCTTAATAACAATTAATCATACCTTAATACTTGTAATTATTTTGAACACATTCACTAATGTATTTGGTTAAAAAATTTGTTGATCTAATTAGAATAAAAATATAATATTGAATAAAACATTTTATGTCCATTTTTTAAAATTTAAATCACATAATTTGGAAAATTAATTTTAATGTTAATCCTGCAGATGTGGAGAGAAAGCATGTTTTTAAAGTAAAAGTGTTCAAATGCTCAATAAGTGTTTATACAAAATTTCAGTATAGAAATGATTCCAATGAAATTAATTAGATTAATATAAGTATAATTGAACTACTGTGACTCTAATATCCAATTTAAAATATTATTTCACACTTATAATTATTTTAACGAAATGTTTGTTTTAAAATAAATTTCTTTAATATTTATTGTTCTCCCAAAATAGTGTTTCTTGGAAATTTCAAAAATATTCACCATAAGCTAATTTTGAAAGTATGAATTCAAAAATTAATTTAATTTTATCAAATTCTGTTTCCATGAGAGTTTAAAATTAATTTTATTTTTGTTATCAAAATGACATAAGATGCAGTTTATATTAGTAAATGACATTTTTAAACATATAAAATTTTATCCAAACAATTATATTCTTCATTATAAATATTTCATTGTTTCTACAAAATCATTATAAATAATATTTTGAAGGTAGTTTTTACTATTAATATTAAAATATTTAATGGCTAAACTATAATTATCTCATTTTAATAATTGTAGAAATAAAATGATGTTTCATAGAAACTCAATGTTTTATATAACAAAATACAACTCAGTGTTGTGTATAGCACAATCCTGGTCAAATTTATGTGAATGGTATATTTGACTTAGTGAAAAGAAATAAATCAATGAAAAATAATTCCATAAAAATGTTGTTAAAAAACTAGTCTGTTACACTTAAATAATTTAACAAACAATAATGTCTTAGGGGGGAAAATAGTTTCATCCATTGAATTATCAAAACTCTTTATTTTTCCTTAGTAGTTACTTTCTTTGTGTCCCCATTTTTTAGTGTAAGAAAATCATCTTTATTCTCAAAGACAATTACTTGGTATATTCTTTACATATTCTTAACACAATGTCAAATGAATCTTCTTTCCTCCATGTTCACCAATACTCATACTCTCATATAACACTTTATGTAGATTTATTGATGAATCCAAGATATGGTGAGGTAATCAATTTTAATCCTGTTACTTGAAAACGTTTTAAAAGTTATTAGAATATCCATTACTCTAATGATCATCCCATTAATCTATGGATAAAAAATTATCAAACTCATTCAATGTTAACCCAGTTCCTTCCAGTACCTATTATTGACTAAAACCAGAAAGCATAGTGTGAGAAACATATATCAAAACAAGAAATAACATTATCATGAAAAGTTACATTTAGTATGTCGAAATCATTTCTCAAATATCTTTGATATATTAATCCGTAGGTTTATCCTAGGTTATTCATTGTAATATTCTATTTAATTCTTCGTGAATTTTCATATATAGTTTTTGAATTACCAATACATTTCCACCGGTTGTGTCAAACCATGTGTGCAGCAAGCCATGTTGTTATGTACCAAGATATGCCCAGGTTTGGGCTAAAAAACCTTTTAAAAGTAGTTATAACTTTGTACATCTGTTCCAGTTCCATATCAACCTATAGAATCTCGATAGGTATCTCTTTCATGGAAACCAATCACTCTATCAATTTCTAAAATTCCAAGAAAATTTCACATACTTATACTTCTTCGTAGTCTTATCCTTAGATAAATCCCAAGAATTATGTTTATAAATCTTCTAAGGTATCCTCTAATGTCTTCTCATCAATGTTTCAAAAGGTTTCCTAATCGATTCCTTTGACACCAACTAGAGTGTCTCAGTCCAATTATTCAAGGATATTAGATAATTTAAAATGAATATTCGTATCATTACATAAATACATTCTGGAGGACTATAATAGTTTAGTGTCTCTAAAAACATGGATCAAGATATTATATCTAACTGAAATATATTCAATGTTTCCCATAAATATCTTCCCTTTTTTTAATTCTAATTAAATCATTTATTCATAACATGGGGAAAGGAAACATAAGGAAGGGTTGAGATTAAATGCTCAAAAAGGGTAAACAAGTGAGGTACATAAGCCTAAAATGATCATAAGGGTATGATAACAGGATAGTAAAATTTAATGATCATACCATAAATATCAGGGATCATATACATGAGTCATGAAACAAATATTGGTAGTTTTTAAGACATTAATCATTAGGGAAAAATGAGAATAATCTATAAAAGATGATCATAGGAGTATGACATTTAATTTTGGAAAAAACAATTAGCATATAAAAATTATTTACAAGGTAGTCAATGAATCACATCCAATACTATCTTAGTAGTATTGGTTCAATACCCATACCTTATTGGTAGTCATGGTTTACTCACATTACCATCTTATCAGTCAAGGTCCACTCCCAAGACCATCATTGTAGAGAAATTGTTATAATTAACAGAGTTCACTCCCCTTTCTATCCATGTCTATCTCATGAGATATAAGTCACCAACCAATGCATTCGAGGGAGATATAGTTCCCACCCATATCATAATGATATCATACATACTTGTTCTAAAATATCATAAACAATAATATCATATCCCATGAAATATAGTTGGTGTCATAAAAATGTTATTATAACATATCCTATGGAAAAAAGAGAGAGTTATCATAATCACTTCATCAACTAATAACCTGTAAAATGAATGGTGTTTCATAAGAATATATCCCATGAATATGAAAAGTGGTTCACAAACACATAACCCTTCAAAGAAAAACATGTTTTATAAAAATCATTCCCTAAAAATATAAACCATTAAAATGAACAATATGAATTGAATATTTTAAATAATTCAAAAAAAGGTATTAATATCTTCAGTATATGAAATTTTAGACTGTAAATAATTTAGAAATATCATTTTAAAAAATTTCTTAAGAAAATATAAATTATTCTTCAAGAAACATTTTTAAACTTATAATTTCTTTTGAAAAAAAATCTTTGGAAATAAATTTGAAAACATATAATGAAATATTTTTTTTAAAAAAATAAAATCATCATTTTTTCTGAAAAATAGATTAAATGATAAAATTAAAAACATGTTTGAAAACATGTTTTGAAACATGTTTTTTGAATAAAAATTTTTGGTAGAAAATAAAATATATGATCATATTTTCATTAAAATAATATTTAAACTATATTAAGTACCAATAAGTGAAATTTTTTTAATAACACATAAATAAATAATGTAAAACCATAGGAAAAGATAATCCTTGCTTTTTGTTGAGATATGGATCTTAATATTTCTTCAATGGAAGCACAATCGTAAACAATCCTGATATATAATGAGATTGATGCACTAAACTCTAACATGTTCATAAAATTGAATCATACTACCCATGTTAAAAAATTAAATTACATAAAGATTAAAATATAATGAAAATAATTATATTCCTTAAACTACATATAATATTTAATTATATACACCTATTAAATAAATATTAGTTAATAACAAATTATGTCCCTATAAGAAGAAAAATTCAGATAAAACTACATTATAGATTTGGAAAAATATGAACAATAAAACCCAATTAAAGAGAGATAATAAAATGTAAAAGAAAATAGAAATAATTTTAAGGGTAATATTAATATAATATATAAATGGTTTTTATACACACTATAAAAAATAAATGACTGATGAATAAGTCATAAATCTCACAGAAATAAAACTAAGATGATGAAACCCATACTATATGTCTTGACTATCATTATACTCATTAAAAAATCATGTATAATATGTATATGTTTATTATAAATATAATATTAAATAATTTTAAAATATGATTTCATATATTATATAGAATTTACTTTATAATACATGTTAAAAAATAATTTTATGATCAAGACATATTTCAGGTATTATGTACTTCTTTTTCAAAAAAAAATTGACTTGTTATTCATGATCCTCATAATTAGATCCATATTTAATTAGTTACATAATATAATAAATTATATAAATTTAATATTTGTTCAGTATATATGAATTTATATAAATATATTTACTATTGGAATATGAAAATGAATACACTGTTCATAGAGACGACTGGTCGTACATACACATGAATATTGATTCCGTTTTATTGTCGTATTGAAATAATGTAAGTAAATGATATATTTTATATATATATATAATATCAATAATGTATATTTATTATGTCATATTTCATATATTATTACTGAAACCATCCTTAGTACATTCCATTTAATGACTGAATAAATCTCATCGCATTGAGGAGGTTGTAATCGATACATCTACAAATGAAGAAATCATATATCCCAAAATGGAAATAATTAAATAAATATATATATATAAATTATTTATTCATAAATAGATAATAAATAATATATATATATATATATAATATTGAAAATATATTTTCTATCCTAATTCACCCATGTTAAGAGATAGATTGCCATAGACAAGAACGACATGTTTGTTACCCATTAGATGGAAGTGTGTCTAAGTATATGTATAATAATTATAATATGAAAATATTATTATATATTTTATAATTAATGTATCATATAAGAATTTAATAATAATGGATGAGGTGGTAGAGAATGTAAATAAAATAAATCAGCTTGGGGAAGGGTCCAACCTTTTCTTTTGGTAACTAATATTTGTTTGTACCAAAAGGATTCCTTGATTGAATTTATGAAAAAAATGAGGATTTAAAAGATGAAGCGAGGTATTATTGGAAGATATTTGAGAACAATTTTTCTTAGAATAATGTGTTTAGAGGTGCATGGAACTGGGAGGCCTTAGTTCCTTTTTATATTGGTGGAGGACTGTCATTCTTGAAAACTTTTTAAAAGGGAATTACACCAACATTTTTTCTATATAATATTGATCCGACAAATGTTAAAATTTAATAAAAAGGATTATTAAGTCTAAATATATTAATAAAATATATTTTGAATAATTTTCTAGATCATTTTTTATATTAACATTAATTTTTAGTTCATTTTTAAGCTAATATTTCCCTTAATCATGGTAATTAATTTTGACTGCTTTAACTATTTTTTGGATATAATTAAGATTAAATTTTTAGATATTATAAAATATTATGAATCCAAATTTGGAATCAATTTCTATAAATTATAATTTAGAATGTTTCAAAATTTTATTGTAATATAATCCCATATATAGGATAACAAAATATATTTTTAACGTATAAAGATTCAAAAGATTTGAGGGTATTATATCCAATTTCATTGTGAAAATTTTTCTGTTGACCTAATTTGTATTAATTAATGTATATTTGATCTAATTAGACCTTAAATGAGAATTATAATATAAATTCACTATATAAATTGTTTATATCAAACATAATATTTTAATTCTATATCATTATTTTTCACTTTTCATGCAAAAGTGATGTTTCTCAGAAAAATAAGAAAAATAAATGGAATTTAAATTTGATATTTTTATATAAAATTGTTTTTTTTCTAATTAAAATTATGAATGTTTCAAAAATTGGATATAAAATCAGTTCCCCCTTAAATCATGGTAATTTTTTTAAATGCCTCTTTTATTCATATAATTGGATTCATTGTTATCTTATGAATATAAAATATATTGGATGAGTTTAAAAAATAAATTGAAAATATAGTATTTAAAAAATTAATCAAATGTAGTTTTTTTAACTAATTGAGATAGTATGTATCTGTATCTCGGAAAATATATTTCCTAGAAAAGTAATTTCATTATTTTCGAACAGTTCTTTCTTTTATTTCTAACTAATTGAGAACCGAAGAATTCATTTTATATAAATGTGTTAAAAATGATTTTAAAATTTATTTAATATTATTTTTGACATTCATTTCAATGGCTAGGTGGTAGCTATAATAATATTTTTTATATTATTATTAATAGTATTTTTTTAGTTTTGTAAAACTAATCCTACAATATAACAAAATCTATCAAAGGGACATGATATTGTTGGTAACACAATCAATAAATAGTGTCATGGGTACTAAATTATTATTTCAGTGTTGTGTATAGATAAATATCAACTTTGTGTTTCATAGATAAAAATAATACCTTGGTTCTTTCATATAAAACAAGATACATATAGTGTTTCATTAATGAAAAATATCAAATTTATTTAATTAATTCAAAAAAAAATTCACAAAATATCGGGGTTTTATATTTATAATAGTCAATATAAATCTCTATGGTATAATATTAACGGTTGATATAAATTCATTGATTTCATCCAATATAAATTTTTGGGAATCCTTAGTTTTTATATATTTTGAATACATTAGTTAATTTCTATTAGATATGGGTTAAATGATTCCTATAATATTTATTATGATAATTTAATTTGATAAATTCTTTATTAAAATATTATAATCTTGTTTTGGGATTCTTAATTGTACTTATAAAATCTTACAAATTATACATATGAGTATAAATGAAGGTATTATTCATCAAACATCATTGATTGCACAATATATATTTCATTTCCAATATAATAGGATATTCAATAAAATATTTTCTTAGTCATCGTATAATTAAACATACTAAATTAATGTTAGTTTTAAATATAAAATATTAAATACCATAATATATTTCAGACCTATTTTAGTTCTATATTTATTACCATGACTTATAAAGTTTGTAAATTAAGGTTTGTGTCCATTAAAATATACTCCGACATCATATATTATTGTTTTGTGTTATATCCTTCACTAGATTATTAATTTATACCACCAATGATCTCATTTATTAACTTTATAATATTCCCCACTTCTTCCTTATCTTTACCATTTTACATTTTTATTTATTTTTTGGATTATATTTCACGACAATATTTATCTCTAGATCCATAATTATAAAAATTTATCAAAATATTAATATCCTAAATTTAAGAAACATAATAAATAAATAATCATTGCTTTTATTTGGTAATTATACAATAGTTTATAGGAAGCTTCTCCCAAATTTTTTTATCTTATCTATCATCCCTTATATAAAATATTAGAAAATTAGTAGGAAATTTAATATTTTATACTTTTATTAACACATATTTAATGATTATAATTTTATATTAGAGTAATATATCAAAAAATTAGAATGAAATCTCATACAATTCCCCCCATTATGTAAAAAACCTATCAAAATATTTTTTGGAGTCATGTGATAACATTACCTCATGTAGAAGATAGATTTCTCAAATGAATACAATACATTTATGAATCAAATTGAAATTTTTTTGGCTGATGATATTTTGGAATAATATTTCTTACACAATAGATGCTCACTCGTTGATAATTTATATCACATCCAATATCTTCAGGACTCTTTAAATTTGAATATAATTACCTAAATTTATATTCATATATCCTTTCTATGATAAATACTCAAAAAAAGAATATTTATGACAATATTATTAGGTAATATTATTTTTTTATATGAATATTTAATATGAATTTTGAATATTATTTCTAGTAATGGAATATAAGGTATATGTGGATATATTTTATTATTCTTTTTTATTAAATTAATGAATTTATCCTAGAGTTTAAGTTTTCACATTATTTATATTTTCATAACCTCATTATGGAGTTTAAAATATTGATAAATATCGTATTCTTCGGAGATTTAATAATTCATAAAAATCCTCCCTAGAAATCTACTCCGTGTTTAAAAATGACATTCAGAAATATACAACTTCTCAATGTAAATGCGTGGGAATATTACTTTGTAAAATTCATTGTGATTCTCAATAAAGATAAATATACTATATCTATGAGTTATTATTCCATTACTCTATATTTTAATTAAATCATAGAGGTCATATCTCCATCAATCCAAAAAAATGACCATGTGGTTAAACCATCTTCTCAAATAGAACCACGAAAAATTGAAAATATAATTCAATGTATTGTTTAATTCATATAGGTAATAGTTAGTTGTATTGGGTGATTAAAATTACCCCATATAAGTAAATATGTATAATAATTTTTTTCCCTAAAATATCATTTTCACTGGTACCCTAGTGGCCACCGTTTTTTCATAATGATCTTTGGACCTCTATTATGATTCCACCCATAACCTTGATATTTATTCCACATTATATAATATAAATGTAATTAACATTATTTGAAACCTAATTACATCTCAAGAATTATTTTTCTATTAGATTTACATCCAAAAATCAATCTCAAAAATTATATTTGGATCCTTTTCTCTATAAAAACCCTATTACTTTGGTTTTTTAGGTGGAATAAATACTTGATAGGCCACATTATGTGTGTCCAGATTCTTATTTTTCCCCCCCTTGAGAAAGTAGATTTTTCAATATATATATTTGGATAATTTCCCTCCTACATAGTCATTTAATATCTTTAAATATCCTAAATTGTCTGCAGTAAGAGTTTCCCCCTTGAGTTTTTTATCATAAAAATAATCAAAAATAAGTATCTCATGGAGATATAATTAATAATACAAGGATTTATATTTTTATCTAAATACTGAATAAATATTGGGGAATCATTATTAAAAACTGTTTAAACATTAACAAGATTCACATTGATCATATTACCCCATAATAGAATCTATTTACTTGACCAAGTAATATATATAATATGTATCAATGTTATTTCAATTACTATTGATATTATACAATTGCATGAGGAGATAGTAATAAACAAAATAGAACCTTTTAGATAATTTTTTTATTATGGGAAAAATCTAAAAATATAATTAGACCACTAAAGTTATAACATCTTGATATATATTCTGAAATGAAAATTTAGCAAGATTTATTGATGACCTTAGGTGTTCCTAGACATATTCTAGGGGAAACCAACCAATGATGAGAGTATACAATCATTTTTTGGATACTACACTTAGAATACCATATCAATAAGAATTAAAACTAACCAGACATCGTTATTAATATCTGAGTACAAATGAGGGGAAAAAATTTAGTGAAACTAATAATAAATAAACATTCATGATATACTACATATGTTGAATATGAAGTTACACATGACATAAATCTCAATAGGTCATCTACTGGGATGATTATTTAAAAAAAAAAATAGAATAATAAAAATTACTAAGAGTATCCATTGAAACCCTAAACCTCAACTGAATTCCATATATGAATCTGTAACAATATTTTCTAACATTATCCATAGTAAATGTCATTCAAAAATTATTTACCAGATATAAGGTAATAATGTGCACCTGGGAAACTGTGAAGGCTGTGAGAAACAAATTTAGTTGTGTCATACCAAGATTCACCAGTCTACACCATCAAACACATGTGTAGTCCTATGTAAAATATACAACAAAATAGAAAATACACATGGATACATATTGGTGCATAGTTTACTAATAATGACTCAATGTAACCTAAATATAATTGGCATGAACATTAAAAATTGATGAATTTATCTCACACACCACCAAAATAAATACTTATCAGTAGTGGAATCAGTCTACTACAAATTATTTTTCATTATAATCGCAATCATGGAAGAAATATTACCGAATCGTGATTTAGCATTAAGTCCCACACAAATACCTCATCACTCTAGGTGGGTATCATAATATATCACATCCCATTTCCCATGCATCCATCCACTCACACAATGAGAGGTATCATGACACATCACATACCAAATATTATGTATCCACCCTATAACTAAATGTTAGAAATCCAAACACATCAAAAATCACATCTCACACCTCAACCCTCAATCTCAGGGTGAGGTCTAAAACACAACCTCAACCTCAACCCTTTCCATCAAGGTCAATCTTTATACTGAACCATGGAATCTTCCCTCTAACTCATGGCATGAATCTCATTTTAAGACATGACCTATATCCTTTTACACACTGTAGAACCTTATACCCATATTCCTCATACCACCCATTACTCAGTGTAAGACCCTTGTAATATATCTTTATGAATACGCACACCATTAGTGACATATCAATGTTTTATCGCTTAGATAGATTCTCAAGATATCATTACAACACATATTGTAACATGACCCAAAAACATTGTTTTACCACCCTAAGAATGTTTCATACACATTTGTATGACATGAAATAAAAGTAATTGTATTCTTGTCTCTCTCTTAAAGGAATCATTCAATTTAATCAAACCAAACCTAATCACTAGTAATTGATATCAACCCTTTCCAATCAGATAATGGTTACCACACAAACCAAAGGCCATACATGGACCTACACGAAATATAAATTTCTAATCAACTTTTCTAATTACCATATCAATAATTAGATCTAACTACATAATGATTGTACCATGATAAAATCTCTCCATCTCCCTCGGTATTCGTCGTAAAAAAATCATGAATATCCCATGACATAATCTTTGACTCATTAATAAAATTCACCTCGAGTGTATATCAAGCACTTTATCAAATGTCATCCCTCCTTATCAAATCACACTAATGCCAAAAATAAAATAACCACATCAGAATCTATTATCAACCATCAAGGTGGAACCCTTAACTATTAGTCATACGTACAACTATATCACCCATCTTCAAATTTCTACAGCACCTCAGGGATATTGAATATCCAAAATAAAAACTAAACAAAACTAGAAACACGTTTTTTTTGGACTCAATATCCATCTTGAACCACTCCCATACTAAACAGATACCCTCTCCCCTTGGTTACATTGTTTTCTAGCATCACTACAACACATGATACATGATGTAGTTCTCGATCTGATAACATAAATCATTAATTCACTTATCTTGTAACCCATGATTACCAATAGTCTGATTTTTATTTACCCAAAAACAAATTCCACAAGTAATCATTCATTATTGGGGGTAATAGTTCATATATTTATATATATTAAATGGATCACCTAGATATATATAAGAGTTAACATCCTCAATCCGCACATTTCAAGACATAGAAAAGCCTCAAAAAACCATGATAATATACCAAACTCTTATTTCGTGGAACAATAATAAAATAATTATTTATATGAATATATAATTTAATTATTCAATTTATACCAATTATGTATAATTAAAAATAACATATAGACAAAACTACATCACTGAAACCTCAATAAAACACATGTAGATGGTCCAAGACCCACGTCATGGACCACAAAAAGAAATATCCTAAACATACAACACCCAATAAGTCTCTAATGTTATAAAATATAATACAAAACACAAATAATGTCTCTTGGATACATAAAATAACCAAAAAGGGATCAATATTATTGTTCCTCGTTATTGGAAGTTCCCTATACAATTTATGAAAATTGTTATTTTAGGGGTTGACTTCACAATGACTTAATGGAATCATCCGTAAAAATATAACATAAAACCACATATAATTTTTAAAAAACAAAAATGAGAGGTAATTAAATAATATTTGAGAGACCACATATACCGAAGATCATGAAACATCACAAAAACCAACCCCTATAATGGGGATCAAAGGAAGAATGAAATATTCGAGTAAATAATAAAATTAACTTCTTTGAAATCCATTTCCCTTTTAAAACATGAAATAATCCCACCAATTAAATATAAGACTTATAATATTTAAAAAAAGAATAATTAAAGGTTTCTATATAACCATTTGATGAAAAATACAATGCAACATCCTAAGGAAATTTCGAGGAAACATGATAGGATACCCCATGAAATAAATTCCCTGAGGATATAGTACAATACTTTTTCAATGATCAACCTTTATAGAATAATATCCCTCATTGTGTACTAATCATGATTTATTGTTGAATATATAATCTCAGTTATATCATTATAGAAAAATATCCCCTAATGTGTCGTGATGTTATTTGGAAGGATCCCCTTATGTATCAACCATGTAATAATGATTTAATTATCTATAATGATATTTGGAATGAATATAATTCCATAATAACCCCCACTATAGTATTTAAGTACTTAAGAGTTGAATTTGTTGTCAATATAGATTGAAGTGCATAAGAGCTGGATTTGTTGTCAATGAGAAGTCAATATGTGAATGAAATATAATGAAGAAGATGTTGGTGAAGCCTTAGATAATTGTTGTTGATTCAAAGCATTGAATACTACACATGATCAAATCTCCATGAGGATAAAACTATGATGATTGTTGAATTTCTATTTAGTTCCAAGACCTTTGTCATGGTGATACCATGTTACAACACTTGAAGAAGTACATGCAATACTCAATTGTATAAGGAAAGAAGTGACATCCATAAATAGTCAGTAGGGGGATGAAGTGTTGAAGTCCATGAATTATGTTTTAATACATAAGGATTGAGAACATGATCCATGCATCATCCATGGTGGGATTAAAGGAACACTGATGATCTTAGAGTTGTTATTTAAAAAATAAAGGAATGGATGATGTTTGAAGATGAAGAAGATTGATGAATGTTATTTGAATGAAAAAGTATGGTTTCACATTTTAAGTATAAATTAATACTTGTTTACTTAGTTTTTATACTAAGTACTTAGAATGTTCCTTTACAAAAAATGAGCCATCCATGTAGGGAAAGCTGAGGTCATCACCTCAAGCACTTGCAGGACCCGAGGGTCAACCGCGCTCGAAGGAAGCCCTCGAGGCCAGCCCCACATGAGGCGTGAGTGCTGGCCGTGTGTAAGCCCGTGGATGCCACACGGTGATGAACCCGTGTAGCATGAGTGCTAGGTGTGCGCCCCCAAAAGAGAATAGTGGGCTCTAGAGCATGCTTGCAGGGTGAACACAGTACGCGGCAGTATTGTGGAGGGATTGGGGAGAATTCTATGGAAATGATGCGGTGGCATGTTATATAATGAAGTCGCGCTCGTTTCTTTGTTTCAATGTGTGATGTCAAAAAAATCCAGGGACATGATCTAAACAATCCAATGCATCATAGACACACGGTCGGTCGTTCGATCATTCACGAGATTGATCCCACGGATCCAGGACAACCATATGATCACGCAATTTGTGGATTTAAATGAGCATCGTCCGATCTATCCAGCCTAGGAGTCTTCAAACTCCGGCCACCTCCGTTGCACCCGCAAACCAGGAGCTCATTCCGGACACCCAACTCATCACTCTGACCACCATTCGAGCTACGGTCAATCCCATTGAGATCATCTGGATGAACCAAATACATGCATGCATTAAAAGTTGCATGCATGCAATGAGATGAAGAAATTCGAAGGAGCCTGAGGAAACCGAAGTTGTCGAGGGTGGAATGCTCGTTTGATGTACAAGGAAATGATTTTCATGCGTTCATGAATGCATGAACGTGATGCACTCACTGAGAACAAATGAGTCTGTTTTGAATGAAATATACCGAGACTTATGACCATATCTTGAAAACCTTTGAAAACATTTTTCAATGAAAACTTATTAAATATTATTCAAATCTTTTTATAAACCCTTTTCATTGAATAGAATTTTAAAATATATCATGAAATCATGAAATAAAATTGAAATCCATTTCAATGAAAATACTATTAAAATTAATATCTAAATGTTGAAAACTTTTTGAAATCCATTTTTTTGAAAATACATTTAAAACATATAAAGAGATATAGAACAAATTTTAAAACCATTTCCCAATAATAAATTTACAACATATAAAAAATGACTGAAAACATTTATAATAACAATTATTTTAAAATAATATTAAATCATATATAAAAAATCATTAAAAAAAGTAAAAACGTTTTAGAAAACATTGTTTTGAAAGAACATAGATTTCTGGTCTAAGGGAGTGTTATGTCACACTTTCAAAAAAACACTTTCTTAAATATATTACGTACCAAAATAATAAAAATTTTACCAATAAATAAATAAATCATGAATAACCAAATGACAATAAATTTTATGAATGTTCAGTAAATATGTATCACAATATTTCATCGAAGGATTCATAAACATAAACAATCTTAAAAGGTGATGACATTATGTCCACACACTCTTACCCCATGGTAAAATTATACCAAAATCCCCATTCCGGAAACTAAAATAAAATGAAGATTAAAATATCATAAAAATAATTATATTAATTATATAGCATTTAAATGTCATTGTATACATCACATAGAATAATATAGGTGAATAATGTGGAATATGACTCAAAGAAGGAAAATTGAGAAAAAATTACTTAACCGATTTTGTAACTTTTGAAACACTAATCCCATGAGATAAATATAAAACAATGGATATATAAGTTATAAAATATTAATTATAATAATCATAGAATACATCCATGGGTAGTATAAAGACCACAAAAATTAATGGGTGGTGAATAAATGGTGTATCTCATAGAAATAAAAGGCAAAATGAAATTTCCTTACCATGTGTCTTTACTCATTTAATACTCATTTGAAAGTAAATTATAAAAAATATAAATTTATTATACTGATATTAAATAAACATAATATTATATATAATACCATATATTTTTTTATTACTACTATATATTACCCACTTGTTTACAATTCCATTATAACATCACGCTTCAGGAATAATGTGTTTTCTTTTTACATGTGTCTTAATTTGTTATATATTTTGTACTTATAAATATATATGGATTTCAAGAAATTATAACATGATATTAAAATATATTTTTTTCAGTATATTTGAATTATAATAATCTATATAATATATAAGTATGAAATGGAATAGAACGTTCTTGGAGATGTTAGGCCATACGTGCACATGAACACTACTTCAGATTTTTTTAACATATTGAAAGGTCTAAATTTAATGACCAATATGTATATATGTATATATTATAATCCCATTGGAATTATTATTTCATCTATATCATATAATTTTACTAATATCATCCTTAATACATTCCATGTATGGTGTGAAGAAATTACATCCCTCGGAGGAGGCGGTTGTTCATATTCCTCAAACAAATTATCATATATACACCGAATGGAATGTATAACGATATGTGTTGAAAAAAACTAAATAAGATTAAATACATAATAAATATAATATATAAATAATTTTTCATCATAATTTCTAACATGATTGGTGATAAATGGAAAATGAAAAACCATTGTCTTGTGAGACGGTAGTTCATCATACACATAAACAGTATGTCCATTACCCATTAGATGGAAGTGTGTGTAAGATTAGGAAAACAAATTAGAAAAAAACAATATAATATATTTAGGATACTAGTTATATAAATAAATTAGGTAATAATAATAGTATAATGAGTGGGGAAAGATAACAAAAAGGAGTTTGAGGGAGGGTGTTAACTCTTAATCAGGTAAATCCTTTCAGTTTGCACCAATGGGATTCCATGGAATGCTTTATTACCCTTGGGAGGATTTAAGGAGGAATTTTGGGTTAATGGTAGGATAATTTATTATATCATGGTAGACACTAATTATTTTGAGATGTGTGGAGAAGGGGTCGAGTGCTTGCATGTTTTTAGTAGAGTTGGAGTGACACTCTTGTAAATATCAAAACGTATTCAATAATGTGTTGTATCAATTCCATAATATACCTCCAAAATGCAAAAAATAAATTGATGATACATTATGAGAAAAAAAATCTACAAAATAATAAAAATAGGTTCATATTAATAATTTGGTTCCTTATCTTCTATGATTCCCAAATTTTATTATTTTAGTTTTTATTAAAGCATCTAGTTTTATAACCTATGTAATTTAATCATTAATACTAAAATAAATTTATATTGATGTTAAAATACAAATTGATTGAATTATAAATATGATACATAATTTAAACTATAATAATAATATGTTTTTTGGAAATTACATTTTAAAAAAAGTGCATTTGACTCGCAAAACACTACTAAGACTCGGACCGTGCAAACAATGTTATTACTATCTATGGGTCAATATGTTAATTATAAATGATAAATTGGTCTATTAATAGTGGATATCTAAAAAAATTTATCCCATTAAATTTATATGTAAGATTATAGTATTTTTATAAATTTTAAATTATATAATAAAATATCATTTATTGTAAGATAACAATAAAGTCAATTTTGACGTTATTTATTTAATTTTAATTTTAAAAAATAAAACTAATATTGGAATTGAAATAAATTAATATGAAATATGTTTAAAATGATATATTAATCTTAAAACATAATTAAATACATTATTTAAATCAATTAACTTTACTTTTAACATTTATAATATCATTTATTATAGTTAATTATGAACTAAATAATCACTATATAGGCATTTTATAAGAATTTTAAGTAAATATGTCATATTTAAAATTTACAAGTAATTTATAATGATAAAAAAAAATTTATCTTTATAAAGGATATGTATTTCAAAAATTATGATTTAATTCATATCTTAATGTTTTATAAATGTTAAAGGTAAGGAATATTCTTTTTTGTCTTTTTCCTTACTTAACCTTTTATATAGGTAATTTCTATTTAATGATATCCCAATAACATAAAAAATGAGAACCATGAGGGTATATGGACGAATTATTGGACGAAAATTACTTTTTGACAAGTTTACATGTCATTTTGATTCTTATGATAATGGTTTAATCTTTAATAATTCTTAATCATACCCTAATACTTGTAATTATTTTGATCACATTTAATAATGTATTTTGTTAAAAAAATATATTGATCTAATTAGAATAAAAATATAATATTGATTAAAACATTTTATGTCCATTTTTTACAATTCAAATCACATAATTGGGAAAATTAATTGTAACGTTAATTTTGCAGATGTGGAGAGAAAGCGTGTTTTTAAAATATGATTGTAGGAGTAAGAAATTTAATTGTTGAAATTACATTATCATATAAAACATATATACATGGTAGTCAATAAATCACATCGAATTCCATCTTAGTAGTATTTGTTCAATCCCCATACCTTATTGGTAGTCATGGTTTACTCACATTACCATCTTAGCCTTCAAGGTCCACTCCCAAGACCATCATATTGGAGAAATTGTTATAATTAATAGAGTTCACTACCATTTCTATCCATATCTATCTCATGAGATATAAATCATCAACAAATTCATTAGAGGGAAATATAGTTCCCACAAATCTCATAATGATATCATACAAACATGTTCCACAAGATCATAAACAACAATACCATATCCCATGAAATGTAATGGGTTTCATAAAAATTTATTTGAAACATATCCTATGGAAAAAAGATAGTGTTATCATAATCATTTCATCAAATAACAACCTGTAAAATGAAGGGTGTTTCATAAGAATATATCCCATGAATGGGAAATGGGGTTCAAAAACACATAACCCTTCAAAGAGAAACACGTTTTATTAAAATAATTTCATAAAAATATAAACCATTCAAAAGAAGAATATATATTGAATATTTTAAATAATTCGAGAAAATAGTGTTAGTAACTTCAATATATGAAATATTAGATGGTAAATAATTTTGAAATATCATTTTAAAAAATTCCTTGAGGAAAATATCAATTCTTCTTTAAGAAAAAGTTTTAAAATATAAAATATTTTGAAAACCAACTTCTTTGGAAATAAATTTGAAAACATATAAGGAAAGATTTTATAAAAAAAAATTAAAATCATTTTTCCCTGAGAAATAGATTAAATTAAAACATTAAAAACATGTTTGAAAACAATTTTTAAAACATGTTTTTTGAATGAAAAAATTTGATAGAAAATAAAATATTTGGTCATATTTTCATTAAAATAATATATAAACTATATTAAGTACCATAAAGTGAAAAAATGTTACTAACAGATAAATAAATAATGTACAACCATAGGATAATATAATCCTTGAGTTTTATTGAGATATGGATCTTAATATTTATTCAATGGAAGCACAGTCGAAAAGAATCCTGATAAATAAGGAGATTGATGCACTAAACTCTTACCTGTTCATAAAATTGAATCATACTACCCATGTAAGAAAACTAAATTACATAAAGATTAAAATATTATTAAAGTAATTATATTCTTTAAACAACAAGTAAGATTTAATTATATACACCTAGTAAATAAATATTAGTGAATAAAAAATTATGTCCCAATAAGAAGAAAAATTCAGATGAAACGACATTATAAATTTGAAAAAATATGAACAATAAAACCCAATTAAAGAGAGATAATAAAATGGAAAAGTAAATAAAAATAAATTTAAGGGTAATATTCATAGAATACATAGATGGTTTTTATATAAACCATGAAAAATAAATGACTGATGAATAAGTCATAAATCTCATAGAAATAAAACTAAGATGAAGAAACACGTACCTTATGTCTTGACTATTATTATACTCATTCTAAACTCATGTATAATAAGTATATGTTTTTTATAAATATAATATTAAAACATTTAAAAATATTATTTCATATATTATATAGATTTTACTTTATAATACATGTTCATAAATAACTTTATGATAAAGACATGTTTGAGGTATTATGTACTTCTTTTTCATAAAATTTTTGACTTGTTATTCAGGATCTTCATAATTAGACCAATATTTAATTCGTTAAAAAATATAATAAATTATATAAATTTATGATTTTTTTCAGTATATTTTAATTTATTTAAATATATTTAACATTGAAATATGAAAATTAATACACCATTGATATAGACTGTAGGTCATACATACGCATACATATTGATTCTGTTTTATTGTCGTATTGATAAAATGTAAGTGAATTATATATATATATGTATTATCAATAAAGTATATTAATTACATAATATATCATATATTTTAACTAAAACCATCCTTAGTAAATTCCATGTAATGAATGAATGAATCACATCGCTTTGAGGAGGCAGTAATCCATACATCCACAAATGAAGAAATCATATATCCCCAAAATGGAAAGAATTAAATAATTATATATATAAAAATTATTTATTCATATATAAATAATAAATAATATATATCTAATATAAAAAATATATTTTCTTTTTTCATTCCCCCATGTCAGGCAATAGATCTCCATACATAGGAAGGACAAGTTTGTTACCCATTAGATGAAAGTATGTCTAATTATAAGTATAATAATTAGAATAAGAAAATATTTTTTATTTTTTATACATAGTGTATTATATAAGAATGTAATAATAAAGGGTTGAGGTGTTGTAGAATGTAAATAAAATTAATCATCTTGGGGAAGTATGCAACTTTTTCTTTGGGTAACTAATTTTTGTTTGTACCAAAAGGATTCCTTGAATGAATTTATGAAACAAATGAGGATTCAAGGATTAATAGAGGTATGATTGGAGGATATTTGAGAAAAATTATTCTTAGAATAGTGTATTTATAGGTGCATGGAATTGGGAGACCTTAGTTTATTTTTATATTGGTGGAGGACTGTCATTCATGAAAATTATTTAAAAGGTAATTCCACAAAAAAAATTTCAATAGAATGTTGATCTGACAAATGTTAAAATTCAATACAAAGGATTTTAATGTCTAAATATATTAATAAATTTGATTCTTAATAATTTTATAGATCCTTTTTTATATTAACATTAATTTTTAGTCCATCGTTAAGATAATATTTCTCATAATAATCTTAATTAATTTTGACTTCATTCACTATTATTTTTGGACATAACTACGATGAAATTTTAAGAAATTATGAAATGTTATAGATCCAAATTTGGAATCCATTTTTATAAATTATAAATAGAAATGTTTCAAAATTTTATTGTAACATAATCCCACATATGGGAAGACAAAATAGATTTTTATGTAAAAAGGTCCAAATGATTGTAGTGTTATTATATCCAATTTAATTGTGAAATTTTTTCCGATGACCTAATTTGTATTAATTAATGTATATTTGATCTAACTAGACATTAAATGATAATTATAATATAATTTCACTATATAAATGGTTTATATGAAAATAATATTTTAATTCTATATCATTAATTTTTAATTTTCATCCAATAGTGATGTTTCTTAGAAAAATACAAAAAATCCCCAGAATTTAAATTTGATATTTTTATATAAAATTGATTTTTATCTAATTAAAATTACGAATGTTTAAAAAATTGGATTTAAAATCAGTTCCCCCTTAAAACATGGTAAAAATTATTTTTTTAAATTCGTCTTTTATCCATATAATTGGATTCATTGTTATCTTATGAATATAAAATATATTGGATGAGTGTAAAAAATTGATTGAAAATATATTATTTAAAAAATTCATCAAATTTATTTTTGTTAAACTAATTGAGATAATATGTGTTTGTACCTAGGAAAATATATTTTATAGAAAGGTAATTTAATTATTTTCAAATAGTTCTTACATTGATTTCTAACTAATTGAGAACTGAAGGATTCATTTTATATAAATGTGTTAGAAATATTTTTAAAATTTATTTAATATTATTTTTGACATTAATTCCAATGGATTGGTGGTAGCTATAATAATATTTTTTATATTATTATTAATAGTATTTTTTTTAGTTTTGTAAAACCAATCCTACAATATAACACAATCTATCAAAGGGACACGATATTTTTGGTAACAGAATCAAAAAACAGTGTTATGGGTACTAAATTATTATCTAAATGTTGTGTGTTGATAAATATGAACTTGGTGTTTCATAGAGAAAAGAAATACCTTGGTTCTTTCATATAATACATGCTACATATAGTGTTTCATTAATGAAAAATATCAAAAATATTAAATTAATTCAAAAACATTTTCACAAAATATCAGGGGTTTATATTTTTGATAGTCAATATAAATCTCTAAGTTAAAATATTTACGGTTGATATCAATTCATTTATTTCATCCTATATAACTTTTTAGGAATCCTTAATTTTTATATATTTTGAAGATATTAGTTAATTTCTATCAGATATGGGTTAAATTATTCCTATAATATTTATTGTGATAATTTAATTTGATAAAGTCTTTATTAAAATGTTAAAATTTTGTTTTTTTATTCTTAATTGTACTTATAAAATCTTATAAATTATCCATATGATTATAAATGAAAGTATTATTCATCAAACATCATTGATTTCACAATATATATTTCATTTCCAATATCATTGGACATTCAATAAAATATTATCCTAGACATCAAATAATTAAACATAACAAAATTAATGTTAGTTTTAAATATTAAATATTAAATACCACAATATATTTCAGACCTATATTAGTTCTATATTTATTACCATGACTAATAAAGTGTGTAAATTAAGGTTCTTTCCTATAAAAATATACCCCAACATCATCTATTATTGTTATTTATTATATTACTCAATAGATTATTAATTTATACCACCAATTATCTCATTTATTAACTTCATAATATTCCCCACTTCTTCCTTATCTTTACCATTTTACATTTTTATTTATCTTTTGGATTGTATTTCACAAAAATATTTATCAGTAGCTCCATAATTCGAAAAAATTGTCAAAATTTTAATATCATACACTTAAGAAACATAAACAATAAATTATAATTGCTTCTATCTCGTAATTCTACAATAGTTTATAGGAAGTTTCCCCCTAATTTTTTTATCTAACTATCATCCCTTATATAAAATATTATAAAATTAGTTGGAAATTTAATATTTTATACTTTTATAAACACATCTTTAATGATTATTATTTTATATTAGACTAATATATCAAAAAATTAGAATGAAGATCTCCTAAAAATCCCCCCATAATTTAAAAAATCCATCAAAATATTTTTGTGAGTCAAGTTAAAACATTACCTCTAGTAGAAGACAGATTTTTCAAATGTATATAATACATTTATGAATCGAATTGAATTTTTTTTTTGCTGATGATATTTTGGAATAATATTTCTTACAAAATTAATGATCACTCCTTGATAATTGATACCACATCCCATATCTTTAAGACTCTTTAAATTTGAATATAATTTCCTAAATTCATATTCATATATCCTTTTCTATGAAATATACTCAACAAATGAATATTTATGATAATATTATTAAGTAATGTTATTTTTTA
Organism: Viscum album; assembly: GCA_963277665.1. Classification (NCBI taxonomy): domain Eukaryota; kingdom Viridiplantae; phylum Streptophyta; class Magnoliopsida; order Santalales; family Viscaceae; genus Viscum; species Viscum album. Next base: position 524,596,159 of record OY728141.1, read on the forward strand.
TATTAATATTTAATATGAATTTTGAATATTATTTCTAGTAAAAGAATATAAGGTATATGTGGATATATATTTTTATTCTTGTTTTGTTAAATTAATGAATTACCCTAGAGTTTCAGTTTTCACATTATTCATATTTTCATAACCTCATTATGGAGTTTAAAATACTGATAAATATCTTATTCTTCGGAGATTTAATAATACCTAAAAATCCACCCTAGAAATCTAATCCATGTTTAACAATGACTTCTAGAAATATACCACTTCTCAATGTAAACTCATAGGAATATAACCTTTTAAAATTCATTTTGATTCTTAATAAAGTTAAATGTACTATATCTATGAGTTGTCATTCCATTACTCTATATTTCTAATTAAATCATAGAGGTCATATATCCATCAATCCAAAAAAATGACCATGTTGTTACACCATATTCTCAAATAGAACCACGAAACATTTAAAATTTCATGCAATGTATTATTTAATTCATATAGATAATACAGTAGTTGTTTTTGGTGATTAATATTACCCCAAAGAAGTGAATATGTATATTTTTTTTTCTCTAAAATATCTTTTTCATTGGTACCCTAGTGGCCATAGTTTTTTCATAATGATCTATGCACCTCTATTTTGATTCCACCCATAAACTTGATATTTATTCCACATTGTATAATATAAATGTACTTAACTTTATTTGTAACATATTTACAACTCAAAAATTATTTTTCCATTAGATTTATATCCAAAAATCAATCTCAAAAATTTTATTTGGATCTCTTTCTCTATAAAAACACTATTACTGTGGTTTTTAGGTGGAATAAATTGTTGATAGGCCACATTATGTGTGTCCAGATTCTTATTTTTGTCCCCCTTTTAGAAAGTATAATTTTCAACATATATATTTGGATGATTTCCATCCTATATAGACATTTAATATCTTTAAATTTCATAAATTTTCTATAATAAGAGTTTCCCCTGTAAGTTTTTATAATAGAAAGAATGAAAATTAAGTATCTCATGGAGATATAATTCATAAAACAATGTTTTTTATTTTTACCTAAATACTGAATGAATATTGGAGACACGTTTTTAAAAACTATTTAAAAATTAACAAGATTCACATTGATCATATTACCCCATTATAGACTCTATTTAGTAGACCATGTAATATATATAATATGTATCAATGTTATTTTAATTTCCCTTGATATTATACTATTGCAGGAGGAGTTAATAATCAACCAAATATAACCTTTTAAATAATTTTTTTATTATGGGATAAATTGAAAAATTGAATTAGACCACTAAAGTTATAACATCTTGATATATATTCCAAAATGAAAATATATCACGATTAATTGATTACCTTAGGTGTACCTTGACATATGCTAGAGGCTACCAACCAATGATGAGAGTATACAATAATTTTTTGGATAATACTCTCAGGATACCATATCAATTTAAAATAAATACTAACCAAACATCATCATTAATATTCGAGTAAAAATTTGGGGAAAAATATTTAATGAAACTCATAATAAATAAACATTCATAATATAGTAAATCTGTTGAATATGAATTCACACATGACATACATCTCAGCAGGTCATCTGCTGAGATGATTATATAAAAAAAATAAGAGAAGAATAAAAATTTCTAAGAGTATCCATTGAAACCCTAAACCTCAACTGAATTCCATATATGAATCTGTAACAATATTTTCTAACATTATCCATAGTAAATGTGATTCTCAAATTTTGTACTGGATATAAGGTAATAATGTGCACTTGGGATACTGTGAAGGCTGTGAGAAAGAAATTTACTTGGGTAATACCAAGATTCACCAATATACACCATCATACACTTGTGTATTCCTATGTAAAATATATAACACAATAGAAAATACACATGAATACATATTGGTGGATAGTTTACTAACAATGACTCAATGTAACCAAAATATAATTGGATTGAAGATTAAAAATTAATGAAGATATCTTACACACCACCAAAATAAATACTTATCAGTAGGGGAATTGGTCTACTATAAATTATTTTTCACAATAATCTCAATCATGGAAGAAATATTACCAAATCATGATTTAACATTCAGTCCCACACCACTACCTCATCACTCTAGGTGGGTATCATAATATATCACATCCCATTTCCCATGAATCCATCCACTCACTCAGTGAGAGGTATCATGACACATAACATACCAAATATTATACATCAACCATATAACTAAAGGTTATAAATCAAAATAAATCAAAAATAACGTCTCACACCTCTACCCTCAAACTCAGGGAGAGGTCTAAAACAGAACCTCAACCTCAACCCTTTCCCTCAGGGTCAATCCTTATACTGAACAATGGAATCTTCCCTCTAACTCAGGGCATGACTCTCATTTTAAGACATGACCTCTATCCTCTTACACACTGTAGATACTTATACCCATATTCCTCATATCCCCTATTACTCATGGTATGAACCTTGTAATATATCCTTACTAATACACAAACCATTAGTGACATGGAAATGTTTTATCTCTTAGATAGATTCTCAAGATATCAGTACAACACATATTGTAGCATGACCTTAACACATTTTATTACCTCCCTAAGAATGTTTCATACACGTTTTTATGATAAGAAATAAAAGTATTTGTATTATTGTCTCTCCCATAAAGGAATCATTCAATTTCCTCAAACCAAACCCAATCTATAATAATTGATATAAACCCTTTCCAATCAGATAATGGTTACCTCACAAACCAAAGGCCATACTAGGACCTACACTGAATAAAAATTTCTAATAAACCTTTCTAATTACCATATCAATAACCAGATCTAACTACATAATGACTGTCCCATGATTAAATCTCTCTATCTCCCTTGGTATTCATATTCAAAAAATCATGAATATCCCATGACCTACTCCTTGACTCTTTAAAAAAAATTCACCTAGAGTATATATCAAGCACTTTATCAAATGTTATCCCTCTTTATCACATCACACTAATTCCAAAAAGAAAATAACCACTTCAGAAGCTATTATGAACCCTAAAGGTAGAACCCCTAACTATTAGTGAGATGTAGAACTACATCACCCATATTAAAATGTTAGCAACACCTCATGGATATTGAATATCAAAAATAAAATCTAAAAAAAACTAGAAACAAGTTTTTTTAGGCCTCAATATCAATCTCAAACCACTCCTATACTACACAGAAACCCTCTCCCCTTGTTTACATTGTTTTCTAGCCTCACTACAACATATGATACATGATGGAGCACTCAATCTGATCACATTAATCATTAATTCACTTAACCTGTTACCTATGATAACCAATAGTCTGATTTTGATTTACCCAAACTAAAATACCACAAGTAATCATTCATAATTGGGGATAATAGTTCATATATTTAAATATTAAATGGAGCACCTAGATATATATAAGAGTTAACATCCTAAATCCCCACATTTCAAGACATGGAAAAGCATGGAAAAAACCATGATAATATCCCAAACGACTATTTCATGGAACAATAATAAAAATAATTAGTTATATGAAAATATAATTTTATTATTCAATTTATACCAATTATGTATAATTAATAATAACACATAGGCAAAACTACATCACTGAAACCTCAATAAAACACATGTAGAAGGTCCAAGATCCGCGTCATGGACCACAAAAAGAAATAACCTAAACATACAAAACCCAATAAGTATCTAATGTTATAAAATATAATAAAATAAACAAATAATGTCTCTGGGATACATAAACTAAATAAAACAGGGATCAATATTATCGTTCCTTGTTAATGGGAGTTCTATATACAATTTATGAAAATTATTATTTTAGGGGTTGAATTCACAGTGATCTAATAGAATCATCCCTAAAAATATAACTTAAAACCACATCAAATTTTTTTAAAAAAAATATGAGAGATAATTATGGAATATTTGAGAGACCACATATACAGAACATCATGAAACATAACAAAAACAATCTTCTATAATAGGGATCAAAGGAAGAATGAAATATTCAAGGAAATAATCAAATAAACATCCATGAAATCCATTTCCCTTTTAAAACTTGAAATCGTCCCACCAATTAAATATAACACTTATGATATTTAAAAAAATAATAAATAAATGTTTCTATATAACCATTTGATGAAAAATACAATGCAACATCCTACGGAAATTTCGAGGAAACCTGATAGGATACCCCATGAAATAACTTCCCAGAGGATATAGTACCATATTTTTTCAATGATCAACCTTTATAGAATAATATCCCTCATTTTCTACTAATCATGATTTATTATTGAATATATAATCTCATTTATAGCATTATAGAGAAATCTCTTCTAACGCGACATGATGTTATTTTGAAGACTCCTCTTATGTATCAATCAAGTAATAATGATTTAATTATCTATAATGATATGTGGAATGAATATAATACCATAATAATGACCAATATAGTATTGAAGTGATTAAGAGTTTCATTTGTTTTCAATATAGATTGAAGTGCATAAGAGCTGCATTTTTTGTCAATGAGAAGTCAATATGTGAATGGAAGATATTGAGGAAGATTTTGCTGAAGCCTTGGAGAATTGTTGTTGATTCAAAGAATTGAATGCTACACTTGATCAAATCTCCAAGAGGATAAATCTCTGGAAATTTTTGAATTGTTCTTTTGTTCCAAGACTTGTGTCAAAGTGATACAATGTTACAACACTTGAAGAAGTACATGAAACACCCAATTGCATAAGGAAAGAAGTGACATCCATCAATAGTCACTAGGGGGATGAAATGTTGAAGTACATGACCTATGTTTTAATAAATAAGGAAGGATGACATGATCCATGCATCATCCATGGTTGGATTAAAGGAACATTTATGATCATAGAGTTGTTATGTCAAAAATAAAGGAATGGATGATGTTTTAAGATGAAGAAGAGTGAAGAATGGGGATTGAATGAAGGCGTATGGATTGGAATTTTAAGGAGAAATCAATACTTGTTTACATAGTTTTTATACAAAGTAATTAGACTGTTCCTTTACAAAAAAAAATGAGCCAACCATGGAGGTCCAGTTGAGGTCCTCACCTCAAGTACATGTGGGACTTGAGGGTCAACCATGCTTGAAGGAAGCCCTGGAGTCCAGCCCTGCATGAGGCATGAGTTTGGGCCGTATGTAAGCTCACGAATTCCACACAGTGATGAACCCGTGCAGCATGAGGGCTAAGTGGGCACCCCCAGAAGAGAATTATGGGCTCTAGAGTGTGCCCGTAGGGTGAACACAGTATAGGGAAGTACCGTGGTGGAGAGGGGAGAATTATGAGGAAACTATGCGGTGGATTGTTATTTGATGAGGCTGTGCTCATGTCTTCGTTTTGATTTATGATGGTGAAATAATCTAGGGACGTGACCTTAGCCATACGATGAATCATAGACACGCAGTCGGTCATTTGATCAATCATGATATTGATCTCGCGGTTCCAGGATGACCATATGATCGCGCGCTTTGTGGATTTAAATGAGTGTCGTCCGATATCTCTAGCCTAGGTGTCTTCAAACGCCGGCCACATACGCTGCACCCGCGAACCAGGAGCTCGATCTGGACACCCAACTAATCACTCCGAACACCATTCGAGCTCCATTGAAGCCCATTGACATCATCCAAATGAACCGAATACATGCATGCATTTAAAGTTGCATGCATGTAACGAGATGAAGAAATTCGAAGGAGCCCAAGGCAAACGAATTTACCGAGGGTGAACTGCCCATTCGATGTACAAAGAAAAGGATTCCATGCATTCATAAACACATTCACATGATGGACTCACTGAGGACAAATGAATCTATGTTGAATAAAAAATATAGATACTTACGGCCCTATCTAGATCAGAGATTGAAAATTTCAAAACACTGTATATCTCAAGCGTTTAATGATTTTAACCCCATAGTTTTGTACGAGCACCGCACCTATAAAAGGAGGATCCCAAGTCGTGAATAGGTTACTGCTATTCGTGAAGAAAGGATCTCATGTTTCTCCAAAGAAATAGAGAAACCCTGAACCCCCCCCCCCCCCCCCGGTTCGCGAAATGTAGAGGTTTCCGCGCAGCCTGGCTACACGATGAAGAGGCATATTGTGCATCCCTTACGCAATGGAGTCTCATGAAGTTCTTGCATGGAGTAGAATTTCAAATCACCTAGGTTCACGAATGAAGCTGAACACACGATAGGTTCCTTTGAACCCTCAACATGCTTCATGAGGGAAGAAGAAACCACAAGTACAAAATAGATGCATGTGCCCTTGTGATACTCTGTGAAGTTACCGGAGATGAGGATTCCTCCCTTCTTTCACAAAGAAGAATAACCCACGCATACACCATTCACACATCAATTCTGGTTGTGTGTGGATTATTTGAAGGAGAAGAAACCTGAGGCCCTTAGAGAAGAAAACGAATCATGCCTTCCAATTTTGCATGAAGAGGAAGAACCCATGGCCTTGTATTTTTCACAAAATGAATACATGCATGAGCTTGAGGCTTTGATAATATCTTCAGATAGGTTGGTCAGGAAGAAGGAGAAGTGATTTTCTATGCCAAGAAAAGTGGATAATTCATGCATGATGCACATGAATGCATATGTAGGAGTTGAGACACCCAAGTGTCCTAGAACAAGGTGAACTGTGGGAAACACTAATTTGGGATTGAAGAAGACCCATCGAAAAAAACATAAAATTAAATTAATTAAATAAGTCAAGTGTGTGAGTGATAAGTCCGAAAAGATGAATATAAAGAGAATAAGAGAAAGAGAGAAGGTATAATGAGAAGAGACTGTGTGTGTGCTCAAAATGTTACACCCATTGGGGTTCTCACACAAGGATGCAGAGAAGAATTGTGCATGCATGAATGCATGCACATGCACAGGTAAAATAAAGGATTAAAATTGTGTGTGTATATTGATAATAGAAGATAAGACAATGCATGTTCAAAAGTAAGTGACCCATGCATGCACTCATGCATAATCACATGCATGTGTATCAATTCAGATGATTCCAAGTGAGCTGATCTTCAGTGATTGAATAATCACATTGGTGTATGTGATTCTTTCCATGAAAACAAGTAAAAGTTTTAGTTCATTCAGATATTTCACTAAGGAAGAAGAATTTGAGATACCCATGCAATCCATGAATGAAGTGAATGTGAACTGAGACTGAACCAGACTGAATTAAAGAGACTCTTCTATTTAAGTCTTCAGTAATTGAGAATTCAAGAAGAGAGATAGTGCTGATATTATGCAAGATAATTCTTGCATATTATATTCTTGAAGAATTTGTGTGCACCATTGGCACACATATCATTGAGGTCGGGTATTCATTAGAAGAAGAATGAATAGCTTGAGCATTGTTGAGACTGAGAACTAATCAGCTCAAGTGATCCGAAATTTTGAGCAAGGCCAACAGACCTTATCAAAGGTTGTTGAAGATTCTTGAAAAGAGTCACAGACATGTGTGATTCAGCTAGCCTATGTGTAGATCTCAGAAGATCATCTATAGTGAATCAAAGAAGAACTTAAAAAAATAAGTTGCTCGTGTGACTCAGGAGATAGAAAAACCTTGTGAGATTCTTGGAGGAGAAGAAGACTTCAGTTAGACATCGAAGTAGGCCAGTGGGACTATGATAACACAGTGTGAATCATTATAAAGAACCTCATTTAGGACATAGTATAGATACAATGTGACTCTGTATCGACCATTGTAATTACTAACCGAATTATAGTGGAGAATCTGTGTTGGGGAGAATAACCAAGAAAACAAGGAGTATGAATTTGAACAGAACCTTGTAAATCCTTCTGTTCAGTGCCTTTACATTTAAAACATCATTCAAGGTAAGGCTGAGAGACACAAGAAGAGTGGATCGAGGATTTAACCAGCCATATAGGTTTAATTGAAAAGAATCAATTTGTTAAAAGATTTCAAAGGGATCACTGATTCACCCCCTCATTCTCTCAGTGATTCACACTAATCTTAGCACTTCAATTGGTATCAGAGGGAGGTTACCTCTAAAATATCCAAGGGAGTCTTTATGAAGTTTAGATATGAGGAGATGAGTGAAAAAATCAAATTGGAGATATCTGCCAAGACTAAGAAGAATAGAAAGAAGAAACATGCAAGTAAGATAAAGAAGAAGCTTACAACTACTAAGGAGACACCTTCTACTGAAGGTAATTTGAAAGGTACAACATGTGATAATACATATTATTCTTCTAATGAATCCTTCTCTAGCCGTGATGATGATAAGTCAATTATCTATCTTTAGACTACACTCGAAGATCATCTAAATAAAGTCCCCAGAAAAGTGGTAAGACACATTGGTCCAAGAATTAGTGCTCTTCAAGATGAAAAATTACAGCTGGGAGAAGAAATTAATGCCATGTAATAAGCATTGGATTAAAGGGTTGGCATGTCCAACACTATCACAATACTACTGAAGGAAAAGGAACAGAAAATTATTATTTGAAATGAATTATTTTTTCAAGTTATTGAAGAATTGCAGGGATGTATTTGTGAGAAATAATTCATTGAGATTGAATTTGTATAATCTATCCATGTATTTGAAAAGTTGCACAAAGTTTATATAGTTTTTAAACCAGCTAAAATAGAAGACAATTCCAACAAGCTAAAATATCATAACATCTCCTTGAAAAAATTAGGAAATGTGAAAGAAGAACAAATAAAAATGATGAAGGAGAATTGAGAAAGTAAGCAGAGATCAGTTGATGTTGAGAAGAACTCTCTCAACATGAAGTGTTTAGAGATGGAGGTGAAATTGAAGAATCAACAATCACTCCAAGTTGGAACATCCCAATTAGATGGAATAACAGATGATGCCACTCAATTTCTCATTGAGAAATATGATTCAAATAGGAATATCAAATTATCCTCTAATCCATTAACAATATCCTCTAAGAAGATAATATCCCATAACCCAGTTACTTTTGTTTTTACTAATGTAGTTTCATCTACAAGTACATGTTCAGATCCAAAAGATGGGAATATGTGGATTGATAAAAATGTAAATACATCCATCGAAACTACAATGTTAGATACTAGAATGATTAAAAATTGAAACTCCCAGAAGGATTCTCCAAAGATAGAAACACTATTCCAAAAACAAAAAATAAACTAAATCTAGCCGGACTGATACTACAAGTAAAAGAAGGATATTTCTTGGTTATTGTTGGATTTGATAGAAGTTTGAGAATAAGGCCAATGATTGCTGGAATAATATGTTAGCATATAAAAATTATTAAATGCATACATTCAGGGATAGTATATGTGATGAAATGAAGCTACCTGCAAAGAAAAAGCAGGAATCCCAGATGAAAAAGAATCTATCTATCAAGAACATATTTGATTATCATAATGACTTCTGTGATAATTGCAACAAAAGTGGACATAGTTATGATAAGTGATGGTTTAGTCCTAGCATGCCTTACGCATATGTTGATAATAAGAATAGACCACAACAAAGGTAGGAGAAAGAAAAAGGAGTTGAAAAGTCTTCCATTGGGAATATGAAAAACAATGATGTCAAGAAAACAGTGAAAGAAATTATTCTCAATAAGAAGTTCAAATTGGATTCCAAGAATGTCATCTCAACCAAGAAAATATGTTTCTAATTTGGAAAGAAAGGTCATACCATGGATCACTACAAATAATCCATGTAAATGAATGTATGGAAGATGAAAAATAAAAAGATAATCAATCCATAAGATATTGGGATTAACTGAAGACATTTTAAAGATAATCTTAATAATTTTCTTAAGAAAGGAAACCTTAAGACAATGATGAAGCCATGTGGAAGCTCCAAATCATAAAATGGAAAGGAGTATTCAGTTATCTGGCCTAATAATTTGAAAATTGTTAGAGAAATACAAAGAACTAAAGACGAAATACTTCCTAATGCTAAGGAAAATGGAAAACATGTCATTCCACATGAAAGAGAATTCAAATTTCATGAGAGGTTGTCAACACATGATAACCCATGTGTCTCACAACTATTGTGTGGAAGGTGCATGAATTATAAACATCATGAAAACAAATGTTTAACTATTTTACCTTTCCAAATGGAGAAAATTGAACAACATGCACCAAAAGAATCCTTATTACTGACAGAAGTGATGAAAAAAATACACACATGTTAAAGGTCAATGGAAGTAAATAATCCTTGCTGACAGTGCAAAATAAAAGTTCCAAATGTAGAGGATACATCAACATGAAGAGTTATAGAAACTTTAGATATGCATGGGAAGGATTTATTGTGTTGAGAAAGAATTCTTGACACCAATTCATTTATTAAGAAGCTCACAAGTGTTCCATCTTATTTCCTTATACTTTTTTTACATGTTTTCTTACATTTCAAGAAATTGAAGATAAAGGTCATTATTAGAATGATAGTTAAATGTGAAAAGTATAGAACTACAATTTGAACTCATTATTCATGATATGGTAATTACTTGATGTGATCCACAATGGATGATTATCAACATTTATATCATCAAGCTTATATGATTATATTATCCACCATGGAAATTCAAAGGGAGTGCACCCCTTGAGGGTGAGAAAATATGAAGGAGATGATATCAAGGAACACGTCAAGAATTTTTTTGAAATTCATATCATCTAAGGAAGATAAAGCTGAGGTATTCCAATCACACTTTCATCCATTGGTCTTAATTGTATTTATAATATCAATTAATGGTGATTGCTTGATTGATGCAATTATGGGATGAAAGGGTGAGATTTATCCTCACACATGAAGTTTTTTATATATTTGGTAATGGATGTGCATGATTTAGCATTTCAATGATAAATCTGATCATCTCAAATCCCCTAGTCAATAATTGAACCATTCAGAGCATGATTTCACATGTATGGTTGTTTATGGACAAGACTGAAAAGAATGTTCATATCTCTCTTGTTTTCTACACTGGATTAGCCTAATTAGACTTAGAGTTGATTAACTAAAGGCTCTTTTCCAAGTGAACCACGTGACATCATCCCACTCTAAGAAACATTCCAAAATATATATATCAAATGGAGGACGACATGTTTTTGAACAGTCTCCACTAAGACCTTTTCATTAGGTTTCCAATAAGTCGGAGAAATGTTGGGAAAACATATTGACCTATTCAAAGTGTTCTTAGGTGATATTGACAACTAAATAGAAATGGGGATATTTAATTGAAAAAGAGTATCATTTGCTATAAATATTGATTGAAGTGCATAAGAGACACATTTTTTGTCACTGAGAAGTCAATACGTGAATGAAAGATATTGAGGATGAAGTTGGTGAAGCCTTGGAGAATTTTTGTTGGTTCAAATTATTGAATTATACACTTGATCAAATATCCAAGAGGACAAAACTCTGATAATTGTTAAACTAGTATTTAGTTCAAAGACTTGTATCATGTTGATACAATGTTATAACACTTAAAAAAGTGCATGCAATACTCAATTTAATAAGGAAATAAGTGACATCCATAAATAGTCACTATGTGGATGATGTGTTGAATACCAGGAATTAAGTTTTAATATATGAGGAATGAAGACATGATCCATGCATCATCCATGGGGAGATTAGAGGAACTTTGAATATCATATAGTTGTTATTTCAAAAAGAATGGAATGTATGATGTTTGAAGATGGAGAAGAGTGAAGAATGAAATTTTAATGGAGAAGTATGGTTTCACATTTTAAGGAGAAATTAATACTTGATAACATAGTTTTTATTCTAAGTACATAGACTGTTCCTTTACAAAAAAAGAATCCAACCATGGAGGGCCAACTGAGGTCCTCACCTCATGAACTTGCGGGAACCGGGGTTCAATCGTGCCTGAAGGAAGCCCTCGAGGCGGTCCTCGCATGAGGCATGAGTGCGGGCCTTATGTAAGCCCACATAAGCTGCACAGTGATGAACCTGTGCAGCATGAGCGCTAGGTGCGTGCCCCCGGAGAAGCATAGTATGCGCTAGAGAATGCCCGCAGGGTGAACATGGTAAGGGGAGGTGCTATGGAGGGAGAGGGGAGAATTTTGGTGAAATGATGTGGTGGCTTGTTATTTATTGAATCCAAGCTTGTGTCTTTGTTTCAATATGGATGACCAAAAAAACCAGGGATGCGATCTCAGTCGTCCGATGCAACACAGACACGTGGTATGGAGTTCAATAAATTGCAAGATTGATCCCGCAGATCCAGGCTGACCATCTGATTGTACACTTTGCAGATTTAAATTAGCATCGTTCGATCTCTCCAACCGAAGTGTCTTCAAAATCTGGCCACCTCCGCTGCACCTGTGACTAGGAGATCCAGCCGGACACACAACTCATCACTCTGGCCACCATTAGAGCTCCGGTCAATCCCATTGAGATCGTCTAGATGAACATAATATATGCATCCATTAAAAGTTTCATGCTTGAAATGAGATGAAGAAATTCGAAGGAGCCCGAGGAAAAAAAAGTTGCCGAGGGTGCACTGCTCATTCAATGTACACGGAAAATCTTTGCATGCGTCCATAAATGCATGCATGTGATGCACTCACTGAGAACAAAGGATTCCACTTTGAACGAAATATGCTGAGGCTTACAACCATATCTTGATCTGAGTTTGAAGATTTCAAAACACCATATATCTCCAGCTTTCAAAGGATTGAACCTCGTGGGTTTTTACGATCTCCTCACCTATAAACGGAGGAGCCCAAGCCATGAAGAGGTTGATGCCATTCTTCAAGAAAGGAGCTCCTATTTCTCCAAAGAAACAGAACGACCGCGAACCCCTCATGTTCTTGAAAGGCAGTGGTTTCCACACAGCCTTGTTACCTGAAGAAGAGGCATCCTACTCATCCTTTGTGTGGAGGAGTCCTGCGGAGGTCTTTCACGGAGGAGAAGCGTGAACCACCCTAGTTCGCGATAGAAGACAAGAATGCAACAGGTTCCTTTGAACCCTCATCGTACTTCGTGCGTGAAGAAAAAACCATAAGTACAAAATAGTTTCTTACACACCTGTGATACTCTGTGAAGTTATCTAAACATAGTATTCCTCCCTTCAATCACAAAGAAGAAGAACACATGCATACACCATTCACATATCAATTCTGGTTGTGTGTGCATTATTTGAAGGAGAAGAAACCCAAGGACCTTAGATAAGAAAACGAATTGTTCCCTCCTGTTTTTCAGGAAGAAGAAGTACTTATGGCCTTGGGTATTTTACAAAAGAAACACATACATGAGTCCAAGTCTTTGATAATATCTTCAGATAGGGTGGTCAGGAATAAAAATTAGGGATTGTGTGTGAAAAGATAAGTGGAGAATTCATGCATGATGCACATGCATGCATATGCATGAGTTGAGACACCCAAGTGCCTGAGAACAAGGTGAACCATGGGAAACACTAAGTTGGGCTTGAATAAGACCCATGCATAATCACATAAAATTGAATGAATTAAATAAATCAAGTGTGTGAGTGCTATGAACCAAAAGAAGAAGATAAAGAAAAGAAGAGAAATATAGAAGGTGTAAAGAGAAGATATTGTGTGTGTGCTCCAAGTGTTACACTCATTGGGGTTCTCACAAAAGAAAGAAGAGAAGAATTGTGAATGCATGCATGCACATGAACACGTAATAGAAAAGATTAAAAGTGTGTGTGTTTATTGGGAAAAGAATAGAAGATAGTGCATGTTCAAATGTAAGAGACCCATGCATGAAATCATGCATAATCACATGCATGTGTATCAATTCAGATGATACCAAGTGAGGAGATCTTCAATGTTTGAATAATCACATTGGTGTATGTCATTATTGATAGTAAAATAAGCTTAATGTTTAGTGCATTAAAATACTACACTAAGGAAGAAGAATTAGAGATACCCATTAAATCCATGCATGAAGTGAATGTGAACTGAGACTGATGCCAGAATAAATTAAAGAAACTATTCTATCTGAGTTTTCAGTAATTGAGAATTCAAGAGGAGAGACAATGATGATATTATGAAGGATCATTATTTCATATTATATTATTGAGGATGTTGTGTTAACCATTGGCACACATCTCAGTGAGGCTAGGTCTTCATCAGAAGAAGAAAAAATTGTCTGAGAATTGTTGAGATTGAGAACTGATCAACTCAAGTGATTAGAGATATTGAGCAAGGCCAACAGACATTATCAAAGGATATTGAAGATTCTTGAAAAGATTCATAGGAAAGTGTGATTCAGTAAGTCTGTGTGAAGATATAAGAAGATATTATACAGTGAATCAATGAAGAACTTAATTAAAGAAGAAGCTCATGTGACTTGAGAGCTAGATGAACCCTGCGAGACTCAGGGAGGAGAAGAATACTTTAGTGAGATTCTGAAGCAGGCTAGTGGGACTCTGGTAACACTGTGTGATGCAGTGTAAAGAAACTGTTGTGGGACTCAGGAGAGATACAATGTGACTATGTATCGACCATTGTAATTACTAACCGAATTATAGTGAAGAATCTGTGTTGGGTAGAATAACCAAAACAACAAGGAGTATGTCTTTGAACTAAACCTTGTAAATCCTTGTTTTCAGTACCTTTACATTTACAACATCTTTCATGGTAAGGCTGAGAGAAAAAATAAGAGTGGATAGAGGCTTTAACCATTCATATAGGTTTAATTGAAAAGAATAAATTGTAAAAATTATATCAAAGGGATCATTGATTCACCCCCTCCACTTTTAGTGATTCACACTGATCTGGGCACTTCAAGTATGATCCCCTATTTTCCCCCCAAAATAGGACATCCAACCGATGTATCCTGAAAACATTTATTCAAACTATATATATAATTCAAACCCTCTAAAAAACAATTGATATATGTGTCCCAATATTGGTTGTTCTAGTATAAATTATAACCCTCAAAACACTCGTGAAACAGATCTAGAAATTAAAATATCCCCTAATTTCAATAGCCAATAATGACATTGATTGATATAAAATTCCCATCATAACACATATTATCATCAGGAATCACAAACAACTCTCTTGAGATCATTTTCAATGAAAAGAGTTTGATATCCATATATGATCATAATTTGGAACTAATAATGGCATTGTTAAACCATCGAAGACCATAAAATGAAAACAAAAACATTTCCCCAGAAACCCCATGTGTGAGATTCGAAACACATATCTAATTTATGATTCATTTTACTTGATGAAATTTCCTTATTATAATATCCAATCTCACAATGAATCATTTCCCAGACTTACATAGAATAAAAATTCTTTTAAAAAAACGACCATCCATGTTAAAGAACCATCAGTACTAAAGAATACATGTTTCTTTATAATTGAATGGATTCATAGTAAAACAAACAAAACACATCTAAATTTTATACACTGTCACTCAATGTCATTCTATGACTTTATCCTTGGTTAGTCAAAAAAATATAACATAAAATCATTATGATCAATGACACACCCTCAGTGTAAAACCCTCTTTGATTAACATTGAATTCTATATAATCCAACTTCTCATAACAACATCTCCACATAAGAAACATGTCTAAATTTCAATTATCTTTTTTAAAATATGGATAGATAGAATTCACTTATTTTTACACCATTATCCTAATAAATTCCATATACATCATTAGAAAAATTCCATGAACTATAATCCTTCTGATTTTAAGAATATACATAAAATGATCAATAAGACTACCCCAACTACAGTATTGTCCTTATCATTGTGTTTCCAATCAAAACCGTTCATCTATATAACACACATTGTAAAAATAACCAGAATGTATTATCATACATTGATATTACATATTTTTTTGAAGAATATTCATTACATTAAAGAAACACTTTCAAGTGGCCCATAATAATTAGATTTATTTATAAACATGGAACATAATCATATAATATGGTGAATAATATTCAAGTACTCCAAACATTATCTTCTAAAATTTAAACACCTCTTAAAAATACCACACCTAAACAATATTTCATAATAAAAGGGATAAAAACATATGTAATGGTGAGATTATATTCATAGTATGGTTAAACATAATAGATATCAATATATGATAATATGAAATCAAAATATATGAATTAGGGTACAAAATAATGAATATAAAATTTTAACTACAAATAAAACCAATTATAGATCATAATAATGATTCATGGAATAAATATTGGAATTTTATAACACATGGACCACAAGGTTATCAATAAAAATGATCCATGAGAGAATAACATTTCCATAAGACATTTATTTCTATAATATATATTCAGTGAAAATATTATGTCATGAATACCCACTAATACATTCAAAAAATGTTAGGCATGTGCTAACAACCCATTTAGCTATTTCGTGATTGGTATAACCTCTCGCATACCCTCTTTAGAGAAATTAATGACAACCCATGCACACTTTTATTAGGAATCTCCACCACCAATGAGGGACACAATACCATACCCAGTGGTTTCCCATTTTACATATTATAATGTGTACAATCCCAAACCCATCATAGTTGGAAAAGAACGTTACTCAACCAAGTTCACTCCCAATTCCAGTCATGACTAACTCATTATTTATAAATATTTACCTGAAAAATTGGAGGGATATATTGGTCACATCGACATCAATAGTATCATAACCATTGTTCATGGTTTTAATGTAAAAACCATCCAAAAAATAATATCATATATTGGCATGCCACAATAGTATAAGACATTCATCATGTCAAAAACCATGAAATGAAATATGTATAAAAAATTAAACATATCGTATGATATGGAAATGAGACCGGTTTCATAAAAAATATCATTACTTCATAGTGTAAACCATTTAAAAATATGTGGGATTCATAGTAATTTTAAATTGGTATTAACTATGGATGAGAAATAAGTTTCATAAACACATTTTCATCATATACATAATCCATTCTGAGAAAAAAATTTGAATTGTATTCTTGAATCATATCCTTGGTAAAGTATAAGTAACCTCAATGAATTTAATATTAGATAGAGAAAATAATTTTTAGATTCTACTTGAGACAATTACTGATGAAAATTTTTTTAAACATTTTATTAAAACAAAAAACAATTTAAAAATCATTTTATTTGAAAAAAAACATGAAAATATATATTGGAATTATTAAAAATCATTTAAAACACATTTTAAACATAAAATATCTTTAAAATTTTTTTACTTGAAAATCATATTAAAAGATCATTTAAAATTTTATTTCTATAATAATTTTTATAAAACATGCTTTTGGAAGAAAACTATTTTTTTCCATGAACGTGGATAGAATTTTGGATTTCTACACCTAAAATTTTATTTTGAGAGCAAGGTGTAAATGTTTTGTGCAAGACTGCCAAAAGTTTTGCATAAGTTAGATAATGATGAGTAAATTTAGGGTAAAGTGGTATTTTATCAATTGGATGAATGTTGAACTTCAACAGAGAATCTATGAACAATTTAAGAGATGTTTTTTCATGAAAATGATGAACCCTACCAGTCTAAAAACTGTGGGTGAAGTGCTTCAAATAGAAGTGAGAAAAGGATGAAGAAGAAGGCAATTATTTCCACTGGTATTGGTCCAGAGAAAGAGATTTATGGAGTGAGCAAGGGAATGTTCTGAGCTAACCCTAAACATTGGCCATGCAGTGAGCCCAGGCATAGAATTTATCTAGTCCAAACATTATAATTTGGTAGTTATCCCTAGTGTATTTAGTACATCTTCACATCATCATGTATTCTCATTGGACATAACCTTGTGGGGGTGAACCACATATATTTGATGTGTCTTATGTGTTATTTAATTTTGTCACATTCATTTCTACGAGAACAGGAGACAAACAAGTTTTATTTTAGAATTAATCAATAAACTAAGAGGTAGTTGTTTTAATATTTCATACCTTCATTCACACCCCCCATCTCATGGTTATTAACCTAGTTGGGATATCACACATTCACAATTAATTTTGGCCAAAAATTATTTTGACCATATTTGAAATTTAATATTATGATGATTCCAAATATGGAGTCAATTGTTACGAATTCTATTCATTTATTTTTTTAAAATAATATTAAATGAATCATGAAAATAAGATGAGAAAACATGTTTTTAAGGATAAAATGTACCAAATGTTTGAATTGATTTATATCCATGTTCAATATTAATTTGATTTCAATGACATAAATATGATTGAGGGATATAAAATTTAACTAATTTCACATTAAATATGTTTAAAAATATAATTTAAATATATAAATAAATTTAACCAAAAGGAAATTTTAAATTAAAATTCAACAGTTTTAACTAATCACCAAATAATGATACATTTCAAAAAATATCCAAAATAATTCAAACTAATAAAATATTAAAATGTTGTTTTTATGAATTATGAGTATTTTATCAAATATAATTTATATAAGTGTCGTAATTTATTATTTTATTATTCATAAAATAAATAGAATTCTTTTAAAAAAAATATTATCTTCAAATCATAAAAAGACTTTAATTAAAATTAAGTACTTTTTTAAATATATGTTCAATAAATAAAATTATTATTCATATAATATCAATAAATTATTAATATTAATGCATCTAGATTTAATGGATAAGTTATAATTATTGAGTTTAAATAACTATATTAATAATATATTATTGTTTTTTTGAGTCACATTATCATGTAGTAAAAGCTAACTCAAGGTGGCATGTAATGAAAACACGAATTGGTGTTTCATGTTGTGAAAAACAAAAAACTAATTAAATTTTTATGAAAATAAATATTTCACAAAATCATGGGTTGTTAAATTATACACCATAATGAATTTCTACATTAAAAATTATTATCGGTCAGTAATGGTTTTGAATTTGAATATTTTTCTAGAGAATCCTTCATCATAAAAATGAATAATAAAACATAATTCAAAAAATGAAAGTCAAAAAAATAGTTCTCCAAAGTAACTCATACCAAAGATTCAACATAAGATAAGATTAATGGGAATTTAAAATTCTTTCATTAAAGAAATGAAAAATTAATTATAGAGAGTGATAGAGATTACCGATTATAAGAATGGTGTTGATCTAGAGAATATTAACAAGAACAAAACAATTAACCCAAGGGAAACTAAACAGGTCATTGATATCACAATGAAATATGATAACATGTTATCATTTTATTCCAATAATATTCTAGATAAAATATAATTACCTGATTTCATTTCATTTCTTAATTCCAATCACACCCATTGGTTGTTCCTTTCACAATTTCAACATCCTCAATTACTACAAAAAATGAAGCTAAAAATTATTATTCATGAATCACTAATGGAACAGATGATCCATAGACTGAATTCCAAGTCATTCTTTGTATCTTTATTTATCATCAAAGGAAAGTGGTTATAAGAGGTTATAAAATTTGCATAAATACACATATGTTAAATTAATACATTTATAAATAAAATTTAATTCCAATTAAACACAAACCTTTCATAAATGGTTAAATTATTGATCCTTATAATGATCAAAGTCAATAAAATGTTCAAGAAGGTTACTATAATTCTTAAACTCAGCTCAAAATTGATCCCTAATATAACATAAATTCATTTTTAATTGTCACATATCAAATATGGTAATATATATTTCATGTAATCACTTAAAAAATGGTAATAAAATAAATTACTAGAAAAAAAATTAAAAACATTCAATCATTTTCATTACATATTTTGAAAATATATTATTATTTATATTCCATATATCCAAAAATGTTGTAAACCTTATCCATAATAGCATAAACCACTTTGTCTAAAAATTAGTAATTTGTTCCAATGTAATATGTATAATCCAATATTGTTTATTCATATCAAAAATATCTTTATCTATACAGAAAAACATTTTCTCAACAACAAAAACATAATATGGTTTACCTTCCCTTAATCATTTGTTTTACATAATATATATCCTTTCCATTAAATAATTTTTCTTGGTTACAATCACCATTCATCATATTATTTCAAATCCTTAATGAGAAACTTCTACTGAAAAATCATTTTTTAATTTATAATTCATGGATACAAATACTAAAATAAATCAATCAAACTGCTTCCTTATAATATTATTAACTGTAATTATGAATATTATTCCTTAATACCTATTTACTTTCATATTTAATCTATAGTAACATCATTATCAATAATATAACTATTTCTCACACAACCATGCTTATTTTTAATGAGATTTCCCCATAGAACGTCGATTTTCAATATTCTCATATTATCGACAATTAAAAATTAATACATTTATTATATCATAGGGGGAACAATATTCCCATCCATTCCATTAACTAAATATAAATTTTTTTTTGTTGTTTTATCTTACTCACTGTACTTTTTTTTCATAGTGAAAAAATATGCATGTTCATATAAGGCATTCACATGGGTTCTTATTTCCACATTATCGATATATAATAAATTTAATCTTATTTCCACCACAGTTTCCATAACTTGATCTCTTGATGAACTCATTCCATATCATATTTGGTGTGACTAATTATTTTTTTGTTACACATTGCTACTCATGTACTAGTGATAGCTGATTAGTCATTATAACGACATCTTTCACTCCAGTCATCATCCCATTTGGTTTCTCACCAGAGAAGTATTTTTCACATTCCATATTAAACCAGTTCTTTATGGTTCCTACAATTAACTAAAACATAAAATCATAGTGTGAGAAACGCTAATAATACAAGGAAACCAAATAATCAGGAAAATAAATTCTAGAATTTTTAAATCATGAAGCCTTACATTTTATCTATGAAACTATAGGATTATCTATGTTCATTAATATTCATAATTTATTAAATCCCGTTAGGATGGATTTGAAATAGTTTGTGAATTTCCAAAGCATAACCACTAGGAGTTTCAATCTAGTTGTGCATCATTCACCATTTTCGTGCAGCAATACCATATCAAAACTATATAAATTTAGTTATTTCATTGTTTTTACCCCTAGGTATATCTATGTTAGAGCTATTTAAACTTTTAGAATCCCAAATAGGATTTAATTTCTTATAATCCACTCATTCTATCCATTACCATAATTATAGGACATTTTCATTTACATTAACTCATCCTTAAACTTATCCCTATATATAATCCTATAGATTTCATTATAAATATCCTAATGGTTCTCACAAAATTTTTCTGATATTTTTTCTAATGGATAACCAAACCATTCCAATGATGAAAACTATAACATCCATGGATAACAATACATGGATATAGAATATTTTTAGTTAAATATTCTATACATTACACAATCCAACACATCAGAACGACAATAGTTTAGATCCTTCAGAATCATGGAATATAATCCTCTAATCTAGTAAAGGAACATCAACTTCTCCCACAATGTTAATGTCAAATAGTATTACCCTTTGACATACCATACCTAACACTTTATTCATAATAATATGAAAGGAAACATATGAAATGATTAGTTCATATGCTCAATAGGTGAAAAAAATGAGATATTAATTTATGATCATATGAATGGATAATATAAGAATTAGGGTAAATGATAATGAAAAATATATACAATGTTCATATCCAACCTATCATATATCATAATCAATAGTCTTAGAATAAATTTGGTGAGTTCATAAGAATTGAATCATAAGGGAATCATAGAACAAGATCCCTGAGAGAATAAAAATTGCATAAGTTATATGTTATTATCATACACACAAGTATATTAAATATTTTTTCAAGTATACCAACCAAGAATTTTATAACATGTTATGTTTGGGAAAACCACATGGGTTCTTACTTTGATAATTGGATGACCTCACTTTTACCATCTTTTCAGAATGGGCTAACCACCCATTTACTCATATTTTAGGCACCTATACCTCTTTGGTAGGGATATAACACCATCCCTAGTTATATCCATTATCACATAGTGGAATGATTTCATTCCTGAAACCATCAATGTGGAAGGAGAACCTTACTGAACTGAGTTTACATCACATTTCGATCCTTTCAATATCATAAGATAAAAATATTTTCCCAGTGATTTTAATAGATATATAGGTCACTCCCATCATTGGTCATAACATAAGCACCATCATTAGTTATAATATAACCATAGACATGGTAATAAAATCATACATATGTGTTCCAAAATATAATAAAACAACCATTTTATCATAACTATTGAATTGATATGGCTTCCATAAACATTTCATCATATCTAATCTAATGGAAAAGAGACAGGTTTCAAAACACCATGAGCAATTAAACATAGAATAACACATGAAAAAAGAATCAGGTTTCATATGAATTCTAACATGGTATTACCCATAGAATAGAAACAAGTTTGATAAGAATATTTTCATCCTAAACAGAAATCATTCAAAGAATGAATAATAATTGTATAATTAGATCATATCATTGAAAATCATACGTAATCTAAAAAATGGAACCATAGATAGAAATTAATATTTAATGTCCACAATGAATAATTATTAAGGATTATATATTTTCATTGAAAATCAATTTTTAAAACATATAAATTTTTAAAATACTTTTATTTGAATACAACCTTGAAAACAAATAATGGATGATTAAAAAAAAATTAAAAAATTAAATCAAAAAATACTTTTTTGAAATAATTTTTCTTGAAAAGTATCATAAAATATCATTAAAAAATTTGTAAATATATTTATAAAATAGTGTTTTGGATGAAAACAGATTTCTTGAACCAAGATAGAAGTGTGGTCTTATTTTCTAAAATCATTATCATAATAATTTTAAGTACTAAATAGTAGGAAAATTCTACCATTACATGATGATATTATAAATAACTATAGGATATGAAATTTAATTCAAAATAATGATATAATTATCCTTATATTTAAACAATGGATACTTAATATTTATATGTCCTAATAAATAGTGAAAATGTAACATAAATATATTTTCAAGTTGGTAAGCATCAATCAATAAACCATGAAATTATTACATAAAATGGAACATAATTTATCATAGTGATTAGTAAATTCATGATATTTTATGTCAAATTTAATTTATATACACCTCATGAATGAATCTAGGTGAATAACATAACTTATTTCACAAAGAATAAAAATTGAGACAACATTACTTTACTACTTGGTAATGTTTTAACCATAACCCCAATTAAAGTTATATCATAAAATAGATATATGAATCAAAATAATTAATGGTAGAAAAATCCTAAAATATATTCAGAGTATGTATTAACAACACATAAAATAAAGAGATAGTCAATATGAAAAGGTTATCCTAGAAAAAAAATTGTGATAGAAATCCCTTACCTTAATTATTGACTTCTGTTGTACATAGAAAAAACACTTATATAATAAATATAATTTATTTTAGGTCTATTAAATATAAACATTCATATATATTATACCATATTTTATTTTCTAATGACTTTATATTTTTTTAATTAAAATTTCCATGTGGAAGTTATGTTTCATGTTATAACAACTTTGTTCTTCATATATGTTTTGACATGTTATTTTTGGTCCTCTTAATTAGATCACAGATTAATCTTATCATGAATTTTAAAAATAATATAAATATTTTATAAACTCACTATATAATTATTTATAATATTCAATAATATTTTGTTATATGAAATGAAATATACCTTTCATGGTGATGGCATGTCGTTGGTACGCATGACCGCTCTTTACATTTTTCTATCATATTTGCCGAAAGATAATTGATGGATATATATATATATATATATTCATTATTGTATAATTCATTGGTCATATTTATCTCATTTTTATATTAATCACATTTGGAATAAATTCCTTGACAAGCGTGAATGAATAACATTGTTTCACGGGGCAGTAATCCACAATACACTTCAAAGATGTTATCAAATTCAAAAAAAATTGATTGAATTAATTTTTATGTGGTGTATTAATTTAATAACCATAATAACATCATAAATATCATATATAAACTATAAATCCATATAATTATTCCCATTCATGAAAGGATTTAATTGAGAAATTAATGACAACAGTTTGCGAGGTGGTACGCAACATACATCGATCTACGTTATAACAAAACATTTGAGGGAAGTTTGTTTGATTGTAGTTCATAAACATAAAATAAAACTATATTATAATATATAATATACCTACTATATTATATAATCATGGTATAAAAATAATTTATGGCGGTGGTGAATGAAATAAAATAAATATCCTCCTTGAAAATGATTACCTCTACATCAGGTATCATCCTTAGGTTTGTACTAAATACTTCTAGGATAGTTTTATGAAAAAATGATTCATATAGGAAGTGAGAATGTAATTTTAAGTGATTTTTTTAGGTCTTGAATGAATCATATAGGTGTGAGGGTGGGAGGAATATAGGAGAGTGAGTTCCCTTTTATAGTCTAGGAGTAGTGGCAATCTTGTTAATATACCAAAGTATTAACTATTTGTAAGTCAATATTACCTAAAGATAATCCAAAAATGATAATTAAAGTTGTGTATATATTATATGGTTATGAAAAACCTCCACCACACTATGAATAATAGGTTTTAAACATTTAATTCTTTAACATATATGTTTATAATTTTTTGTATTTTTATTTTTTTATATAGTAACTATATTATTATCATTGGTTTTTTATCGTTTAAAAAAACTAGATTGAATATTATTAGATAATTTGGAAACATATAATATAATTATAATATCTAATTTATGAAATATAAATACAATATATTTTGGAAATTAATTTTTACACAAGTAGAAGTAACATGAAAAACAAATCTTCAACCGTAATTTCCATAACTGAGTTTTTAATATATTATGATCAATATATTTATTGAAATATAACAATTTTACAACGAATAGTCCATATTTAGAAATATATATTAATTACACATTACAATAGGGAATATAGTTTTTTTTAATAATTTTAATAAAATAATAAAATATAAATTATTATAATATTACATTAATGTCATTTTTAATATTATTCATTCAACATGATTTTCATAAAAAACAATAATGTAATTCAAATTTCTTATTTTCTCTCCTATATAAAATTAAATATTCATATAAAAATTTTATTTATGAAAATAATTCCTTTAATTTACATTACATTTTTTATTTTCAGTATTATAAAATTTATATTTTTTAAAATAAAATTGTTACTTTGTTTGTGTTTTGTAGGAATTTTATGTAATTATTTTATCCTTGAAAATTTAAAATAATTTATCTTTATAAAAAACTCAAATATATATAATAAAGAAATATATAACCATAAATATGTTTTATATTCTATTCTTATGTGTTTACAACTATTAAAGGTAACAAAAGTATATATTTTTTTTCTTTTTTTGTTACATAACATATTATATGGGTCATATTCAATGGGAAGTGGCAAGAAATTTCCATATTTTAGAGGATTTGATTTCAAATGATTAAATATATTAATTCAATAAATTGAAGATAACGTTTTAGGTTATTATCACGCTTATAATTATAGTTTGACCTAAAGTAATGTCATTTTTACTTTAACCATGGTAATAAATATATTCTCTATTTAATATTCAATTTGGTAAATGATAATTTTGACCGTATTCGAAATTATAAATTATGTAGATTCCAAATATAGAATTCATTTTTCTATATTCAAATCCAGGGAGTGAAAAAATTAATTTAATATTATATGTGATGATATAAGATGATATATTCATCTTCCAAATTATTGGATGACAATTATTCAATTAAATTACTTAACTTTTTATATTTTTTGTATCAGTTATTGAATATTTGTTAACTAATTAGTTACCAAACTTTTATTCCGTATGAATTTTAAGTAAATATGTTATCTCTAAAAAATGAAAAAATATTATAATGACAAAATCACTTGTGTTTAAAATGATATATATAACCAACATATGGTTTCCATTATCCCAAGGGTTTATATGTTTTAGAAGTAACATAATTTTCATTTTTGTCTTTGTCTTTGCACAACTTTTTATATGAGACATATTCTAAGGAACGTGGTAAGAATATCCATATTTCTGTGGAATTGGTGGAAAAGTTAGAAATAAATTCATTTAATACGTTAAATATAATATTTTAGTAAATTTTACAACTTATCAATATATTATAACTTTAGGTAAACACCTTTTTTAATATAACTGGATTTATTAATTTTTATTACATTAATTATTAATTTTTTCGAAAACTATTTAGGCCATATTAGAAATTATAAATTTTTCTGACTCTAAATATGGAATCCATATTTCTAATTCAATTCATTGTTGTTTTAAAAATAATTTTAAATTAATTTAGAAAAAATAATGAGAAATTAAGAATTTAAAGAGAAAATTTACTAATGATTGTAATGATTTTATATCCATATTTAATATTAAATTTATTAAAATTACCAAAATTGGATTAATGGATATGATATTCCAATATAAGAGTTTAAATTTAATTAAACATTTAATTTACCATAAAAAATAAAAAAATTTCAATTTTCAATTAAAATGTGGTATTTTTAAATATTAATCAAAAAAATGATTTGTTTTTGAAAAAATCCAAAATCATTCAAACTAATGTAATTTTGAAATTATTATTTAAAAAATGAAGATTATTTTATCAAATTAAATTTCTATAAGTCTAAGAATTTAAATTTGTTATTTTTCACAAAATAATCTAAAAAACTATTTTTGAAAATTGTATTCTTGAATCATATAAAAGATTAAAAAAACTTTTATCAATATGTTTTATTTATATAAATCCAATATACCTAAAATATAGGAAATAATTATTATTATTAATTTATATAGGTTTAATGGCTTGGTTAAAAAAGAAATATATAAATAACTATATTTATAATATATTGTGGTATTGTTAAAACTCAGTGTCATGTAGCGAATGATAACTCATGTTTGCAGGTAAAGAAAAAAGAAATTTTTGTTTCATGTAGTGAATAGTATATAAATTATAATAAATTTGAAATATATATATATTTCACAAATTCACAGGTTGTTACATTCTTCCCATAATGATTTTCTCCCTCAACACATGACTCGCTCATCAATGGTGTAACATTTAAAAAGTCCTCCAGAGAAACCCAAATCATATACATTAATTATAAAACATCCTTAAAAAGGGAAAGATGGAATCATAATGTTTACCCAAAGTATCACATAACTAATTTTTTCACATATGATAAAATTTGGTGGGAATTGAAAATATTGACATTGAGTAAAAGTGTAAATAAATAATTATAGCGAAGGAGATTATAAAACAAAATAAAGTGGGTGATCTTGATAAAATTAGTAAGAAAAAAATTTTATACCTAAGATTCCATAAAAATATCAATGGTATATTTAAAAAATATGATGACATGACGTAATTTTATTTCAATAATATTCATGAGAAAATATACATAATTTATTTCATTATATTTTATTAGAAAATAATCACCCTCTGGTGGTTCTTTGATAAATATACACTTCACCACTTACACCAAAAAATGATGTTAAACATTATTTTTCACGAATCATAGATGAAACATATTATCCATATATTGAATTCCATGTCATTCCATATATCATTAGTTATCATCAATAGATATTGATTATAATACATTATCCAATATACATAAATATTCATATGGTGAAGTAATACAATAATCTCTAAACCTTATTCCAATTCAACAGAAACAATTTAATAAATGGTTCACCTTTTGAACCTTATAATGATGAAAATAAAAAAATTAATTATGCTCACTAATTTTGTCAAAATAATCTTATCATTGATCCTTAATATATCATAAATTTTCTCTTGATAATCACATACCAAATGTGTCAATACATTATTCCAATAATCTCTTGAAAATTAGAAATAATGTGAATTATTGGATAAAAAAATTGAAAACATGTATTATTATTAATTCCTTACATAGAACATAGACTATTAGATATATTCCTTAAATACAAAAATTATGTAAACTACATCCATGATAGCATAAATAATTATATCTATTAATTAGTAAGAGGTTCCATTGTAATGGATTTACCCCAATCATCTTTATTCTTCATAAACATCTCTTTATCTGAACTAAGAACAATTTTATCAACATCACAAACATATTAACAGTTTAATTCCCTTAATCAATTGTCTTAATTAAAATCTGAACATTCCATTAAATAAATTTTAATGGTTATCAACATCATTCAACTTACTCTTTCAAATCATTAACATTAAACTTTTACAGAAAAAGTTAAATATAATATATAATTCATGACAGCCAAGACCAAAACAATTGAATCATACAATTTCATTCTAAACCAATAAACTATAATTCATTGTTTTATTCCTTAATATTTATTTCCTTCCATACTTCACTTGTATTCACTCCATCATTATCAATATCAACATTACTCATAAAACACAGCTAGTTTGATTCATTATATTTCTCCATAGAACATCTATTTCCATAATTCTTATAATATCCTCATTTAAAATTTATTTTATTGAAAATACCTTAGGGAGACCTATATTCCCCTCTATTACATATACTGAAAACAGAATTTTTCTATTAAAGTAACTTCATATGTTTCTGTCCTTTCCATATTCAAAAAAATCATCCCTTTCCATTGATACATTCATTGGGGTTCTTTTGTAACATCCCAGTTAAATGAAGAATAATAGATTTTCATATTTATTAATATGTTTAAATTAAATATTAATTTTACTTTAAACAGGTTTCTGTGTTTGAAAGTGTACCCGATAAGCAACAACATGTTTCTTTGAAATCTTACATTGCACAGTAATAATATACTATTATTATTTTAAATGGAAGTTAAATTATAGTTGTTTTATTGGAGGGAATGAACAAAACTAACTACAATATAATTATACATGTTATTTAAATGTATTTACTTTTATACACTAAATTATAGAGGCTTAAAATATGAATGAATCTAATTTTAATCATAATTTACATTAAAAGGTCGATTTACCACCTTTTAATGGTGAACCCTCTATAAATCTAGTATTTGTAATTTTTATATGTTCTATTTGAACAAATAAAAGTTTCTTTATATTTGGGACATCAAAATTTACTTTGGGTAATTGTTTGGTATTTTTATGATAAAGTTCATTTTTAATGAATAGTGAAAATACTATATTGTAATTCAAAAGTTCCATTTTATCTAATTTATTTATATGAATAGATTTACTTTTTAATTGGTTTTAATTTGAAATTAGAATATATTTTTACCATCTAATCCAATTTTGGTCATTGCAATTAATTTCACTTTTAAATTGTACATAAACAAGTGTCAATATTTTGATAGTTATTGTCTCTTAAAAACACGGTATATGCTTTAACAATGGGAAATAATTTTAAAAAAATTAATGTCACTTTTATGTTTTGAATTTGTAAAAATAGACATCATTTTTGAATTCAGATTATCAAATATATCTTAGGCTGAATTTTTGGTATTTTTCTGAAAAACATCAATTTTTGATGAATAGTGAAACGACTTAGTAGTAGTTAAAAGATCTGAGTTTTTCATTTAAATGAAATTTTACCACTTCTGTGAATAGAATTTCAAAAATCGAACATACCTGGTTGTTATTAGTAAGTAAAATGTAGTTCAATAATAATAAAATATTTTTTGGTGAATAGTAACATTTGACTTTAATTTACCGTGGTTAAAGGTAAATAGGTTAATTCAATGTAAAAATGAATATTATAATAATTTAAAATTGCCTTAACACTTTTCCTAACTTTATTGGATGAGTAATAGACGACCATGGGCATCATTGTGTCGATTTTGGGACCCCATGGTGCCACTTCTGGGTGATAATGGCATTTTAGATTAAATAATTTAAAGTAAAGACAAAAATGACATAAACAAATACCTCAGCGTAAATTAATTTTTTACATGGTGTTATATAAGTTATCTATTCGACTATAAATTTTCATTGGAAAGATAAACATATTTCCTACATCATGTTATTTTTTTATTAAATTTTAGACATCAAATAAATTATATCATTCGTGACACAATAATGATGCATTGTTTACATCATTAATAAATTATTTAAATAAATAAGATTATAAATAATAATATAACATTAAAAACCTTTCCTATTATTATTTGATGATTTTATTTCGACCAAGAGTCATTTTATATTGGACTATAATGATTTTTGGACCTTTAGAAACCGAATATCTTTTTATAATAAAATAATATTTTCACGCTTTCCTAAAGAGCCCCTCCCCCCTTATAAAAGGAGACCATTTCCAACCAATTCCTCACACCTCTAAAGCCTTTTGTCTCATCCAAAATCTGCTCAATTAATCTCCCTACATCCATCTATTCCACCTAGAAACCCTACCTTATGCAGAAGGAACTTCAACAAACCATTTTAGTTCAAGCCAAAGTGAGATACCGAAATAAAAGGTAACAGTTTCTCTTAATTTTTTTTGTTTTATTTTGTTTTATTTTGTCTCTTCGACCCCAAAACACTTTTTATTCCTTTATATTATAAAAAAAAGAATATCCTAAATATACTAGGATGTTTTTATGAGAATTATTCAAACTACACATACACACACCTCCATCTAGTGGGTGAAAATATACTGTTTCTGTGGATGACAAACTAACGCCTCACGAAACGATGATTGTTCGATTATCTTGTACCACCTCTCATGGAGGCCATTAAGATGACACTATATATATATATGATATATATTATGTTTATTTTTTATTTATGATTCTGTATTTTTACTTTATAGCATACCGTTATGGTTTCCATTATGTGTAAACATGATAATTTCATTTGAGGAAGTGCGGACTACCTCCACATCAAAGTGATATGACTTATTCATTCCATATGTGGGAAGTATAAATGATGGAGTTAATTATATTATATGATATTATACTGGAATTATATTATACCTATTTATCATTA
Organism: Viscum album; assembly: GCA_963277665.1. Classification (NCBI taxonomy): domain Eukaryota; kingdom Viridiplantae; phylum Streptophyta; class Magnoliopsida; order Santalales; family Viscaceae; genus Viscum; species Viscum album. The sequence goes on from OY728141.1 coordinate 524,627,254, forward strand.
TGTTTTAATTCCATTAAAATAAAAAATAAAAATTAATGTTGCGTTCATGCGTACGTACGGCTTACCGTCTCCATGAACGATGAATTTCATTTCCTATCTCCAAAAAGATACGTACGATTATAAATAAATATATATACTAGATATATATTCTGTATATAATATCTAAATAGTGAATATCATTTTAGATATACTGAACTTTTTACCATTTGAACAACATGTAATTATAAGATGTCCATTTTTGACTCATGTACATTAATTTCAACAAAATGACCATTATTAACATAAATGGTTACATAATGTTTATAACATCGTAATAATTGATATAAAAGGAATAATAAACTTGAAAGTGGTTCTTATTTCAGTGGAAAATAACTTTTGTTTATTATTCAGGTGATTAAATAACGATCATGTCAAGTCGAACACAAGGTAAGCGACTTCGTCTAAATCTCCTTTCATTGAGGAATATATTGTTTTAATACATGACTTTCTTTTATACACTATATAAACACCCTTTACTTTTTAAAGGTAATATTTTTCTACGAAGCGTTTTTATAAACGAGAAAAAGGAATGTTTTTTTACATAAGTGGTGACAAAGAACTTTTCGCTACCGTGATAATTATTTATTCGTTGGCTTCCTTAACAAGCCATAATGTTTTTTTTCAGTGAAAATAAATACTATATACTCTTTTATGTATTTTGGTTTTGAAAATGGTTTTGATAATGTATTTTTTTATGTCAATATATTTAAGTGATATATTGTGATTGAAATGTGGAAATGTTTTCTTTTTTTAATTGTTTTATGTTTCATGATTTCGTAATGGTACTTGGAAATTTGACGGGTGGTTACACAATAAACCAAATGACGGGTGGTGCTGTGATAAACCAGGATGGGTGGTTACATTATAACCTCCAATGTATTGGTTATGGAAGTCGGCCGTATGGCTATTCCATTTAGGGATATGTGTGGAAGTCGACTGTATGGTTATTCCATTTAAGTATGTTTATCTCCCAATTTACCTTTATATTTTATGTGTTCTCTATATGGGTTTTATGGTAATCTTTTGGTTACAAAAGGGTAAGTAGTGATCTTTAATTTAGTGAAGAGTATTTAATACTTCATAAAGGTTAAAATTATTACTTATGTTAAAGTATTCATGGTTTACTTATTGTTTTGTAAAACTAACAGTTTTCCTTCTTTTTGTGTCCCTTACTGAGCTTTTTATAAACATCCCAAGTTTTTGAAATGTTTTTCATAGGAAATAATGTGGAATAGGGTCATGGATGGGATCAAGGAAAAGTCATGTTGTCGTAAACATTGAATGAGGAATGACTCTTTTTTTTCAAGAGTTCTTTTTTTGTGTGTGAAAAAATTGGAAACTTAGTAGAAGTGTCTAATTTTTATTCCTTTTTTTAAATTAAATGTAATAGTTATGGCCTAATTATCTAAAACAGTAAACCTTAAAATATCCTTAATTTGAATTATTTATTTAATTCAATATTATGTGGGGATGAGGATGTTCTAAAATTCAATCAATCCCCCCACAATGATCCTGTAAAGGGCACCCCTTGCTAGGGTTTTCTTCTTATTATCGCCTCTCCTTTTTCCACCTCAGGCCATCTCTGGATTCTTTTCGGTTCCACTTTGCGGCGATATCAGGGGCTCCTCCTTTAGTGGGAACATTGGAATTCATGGGCTCGGATGTTTCGGTTTCTCTCACCGTTTTCTGGACCGCTCTTTACCCTTCGCCTTATTTGCTGGCTAGGGACTCTTGGCGGTGTAGTGAGATCTAGTGGTCGAGTTTCATTTGTTGTCTGTGGGTTTCTGTCTCGAGTATCAGCTAGGAGTTTGATGGTTTTTTTGGTGGTCTTTATAGCATCTGTGAAGATGACGACAAGTTGGGGATTCTGATTTGTGGCCGGGCATCTTTCGGTGTGGACTGGTATTCAAATATTTGCAGTAATGGTTTTTGTTTTTGTTTCCCTATATGTGTCATTTGGATCAGGATGTGTTTTTGAGTGATGTGTGGTTTCATGGATGAACCGGCAGGGTTTTTTTCGATGGTTTTGTTTGAAGATCTTGGTGGTTTTATGTTGTTGTCATATGGTCTGCATGACCAGAGATGCGACATAGTTTGATAGGCTGTTGGTGGAGGATAGATCTTCGGCTTTTGATTCACTTATGGATTTGGGTTGTTGTGATTTCTAATTTGGATCAATTGTGGACGATTGATGTTGGCCTCTACTTTCCTCGCACTGAATCTTCCACTTTCGTTTCTATTCTTTTCGGATCTTGATGGATGGATGTGGCTTTGTTAATGGTGTTTATCTTGTGATTGGGGATTTTTTGGACTGCAATTGTGGAGTCGTTGGCATTCGAGGTTGGTTTGTGGTTCGCTGTGGAGTACGATGCGGCGTCAGGACAACATGGTCATCCTCGGTCCGGATTCTTGGTTGGCCTTCTATGGATGTGTTCTTCATGAAGGATTTTTGGGAGTCTATCTCATGTCACTAGAGGTTTTGGGTGAACTCTGAATGGAATTCCCTAGCGGCTTGGTGGTTTTGGGTTGGTGTTTATGGTCACATCAGTGGTGTTCGAAGAGGTCGGTTCTGAGGTTGGTCGTAGTTTGATGAGTTTCGCGCTTGCTACTTTCTTGTGGTTCCTTGGACTTATCTTTGGTGATCTTGGCTCTTGTCGTGAATATTGTCAATTTGAATGATTGAGTGGGGGTTTTGTATGATGATTGAGTTGTTAGGTTGGCCGTTATTTTCTTCTCAAGGGTGTTTGAAGTCTATTTGTCATGAAGTCATGTATGGTTTACCACTTTCCCTCAAAAGTGTTTGCTGGTTTCTCACATTTCCATCAAAAGTGTTTGGAAAATAAAAATACTAATTTTCAGCAATATTATGTAATTTTTTATGTTCGGGTCCTTATAGTTGGTATCAAAGGTCGGTTTGGACAACTTTAATAGTTAGGGTATTATTAGATAAAAATCCATAAATTAATTTATTGTAATATTGAAATGATATAGAATTTACAGATTACCATGATGCTTCACCTAATATATTTCTGTGTTCAGAATGGGTTTTCACAGAAGAAATAGGGCAACTATGTTGGGAAGACATCTAGAACAAGACAGACTTACAAATCAGCAACCAGAGATGGTTGGAATCGAAACTGAATAGTTTGTTGCAGTGATGGAACAGTTGAATCAGACTATAAATGGTGGTGGTATTCATTCACGAGATCAGCCTAACAAACTGCATAGGAACATGTCAGTTTGGAGCATTTCATGAGGCAAAATCCCCCATCATTTAGAGGATCATCTAACCCTGTGATATCTTAATGGTAGACTAAAGTACTAGAGAAGTTTTTTGATGTTATGGGGTGTTCAGAACATCAAAAGGTTGGTCTTGTTGTTTATCGTTTTGAAGGTGAATCTGATCAGTGGTGGTCGATGGTGAAAAATAACAAGGATAGTGAGGAGATGGTGCTCTTGATTGAGATGAATTCAAAGGTATGTTTCTTGATAAATATTTTCCTAAGGTGGTTTGTCTTAGGATGTAAAAACAATTCCTAGAATTGAGGCAGGAGGATGAGTTAGTGGCTACTTACGAAGCAAAGTTCACTCGAATGGAAAAGTATGCACCAAATTTCATCCGAGATCTTGATAGTAAGATAAATTGATTTTACTCAGGACTAAAGACATGATATCAATTATAATTATCCCCTCTTGAGTTAAAAATTTATGAAAAACTTGTTTGATGTGCGGAGAAGGTGGAAATAGTGTTTGCTGACAATCATATGTTCTTTGACAAACAACAGAATAAGAGGTCCAGTTGGCATGGAAGGGGAATGAATTCATCAATGAAGCCTGGAGGTAATAAAATTAAATATACAACTTGTGAGAAGTGTGGTAAATAGAATATTGGAGAATGTTTATCAATGTCTGGAAAGTGCTTTCGGTGTGGTAAGTCTGGTCATATTGCTCGAAACTATAAGGATGATGAACAAGAAGGCAATGAAAATCCACCAATAAGATGTTTTATTTGTAATGAAATGGGTCATTATGAAAATGAGTGTCTATCAAAGAACTCAACTGAGGGAAATCATCTAGACTACAAGCAGAAATGGGTAGTGAAATCCTTTGCAACTACTTCAGCATAAGTTGGGTCATCAAACAAAGTAGTATTTTCTACACTATTTGTTTGTTCAGATTATTCCAATGTGTTGTTTTACTCAGGGTCTACACACTCTTTCATTTCTTATAAGTTTTCTAATAAAATGAGAATTCCATATAAATATATGAATATTCATCTTATGGTAAAAACAACTGGAAGAAATTTTGAGACAAAAAATAAAACATAAGAACCGTCATGTTGTTATGTGCGAGAAGAATCTACCTACACACCTTATTGTTTTGCCTCTAGTAGTGTTTTATGTTATTTTCGGTATGGATTGGCTGTCTGTTTATCATGCTAAAATTGTCTGTAGATATAAAGAGGTTTCATTTTAGAAAGATTTACTGTTTTTTACAAGAACGAGTCTTTGATTTTGATAACATATCAAGAAGCTAACAAACTAGTAAAAGATGGAAATGAATGTTCCCTTGCACATATTGTTGAAAATAAATGAACTGTTTAGATTAATGATGTTCCAGTGGTAAATGAGTATCTTGATGTTTTTCCTGATGAGTTGTCTGGTATTATACCTGATTGGGAAGTTGAATTTACTGTTGACTTAGTTCCTGATTCTAAGACAATTTCAAAACCCCCTTATCGATTGTCTCAAATTGAACTTTTAGAGTTAAGGAAGCAATTGCAAGAGGTTTTAGATAAGGGTTTCATTCGACCTAGCACATCACCACGGGGAGCTCATATATTATTTGTTAAAAAGAAATATGGTTCAATGAAACTTTATATTGATTATATAGCATTGAATAACATCATTGTTATGAACAAGTATCCTTTTCCGGACATCGATTATTTGTTTGATCTGCTCCAGGGAGCTCAGTATTTTTCAAAGATTGATCTGAGGTTGGGGTACTATCAGTTCGAATTAAAGGAAGCATACATTATGAGGACCGAGTTTCTTTATAGATGTGACTATTATGAATTTTTAGTTATGCCTTTTGGGTTAACCAATGCACATGCTGTATTCATGGAACTTATGGATATATTTTTCCTTGAGTTCTTGGATAAGTTTTTGGTTGTGTTCATTGATGATATTTTGGTTTTCTCCAAATATAAATAAGAACATTAGATTCATTTAAGGTTAGTTTTTCTAACATTATAAGAAAAGAAACTAAATGGAAAATTCAGAAAGTGTGAGTTTTGGTTACAAAAAATTTATTTCCTTGTTCACAATGTTTCAAAAAATAGCATAATTGTTGATCCTGCTAAAACAATAGCTGTTGAAGAATGTACATGACCCAAAAATATAACTGAGATTCATAGTTTTCTCAGTTTGGAAGGTTGTTACAGAATGTTAGTTAAGAATTTTTCACGGTTATCTAGTCCAATGACTAAAGTAACTCGAAAAGGTGTTAAATTCATTTGGACAAAATAAAGTGATGTTTGTTTTCAGGAATTGAAAAGAATATTGGTGAATGATCTAGTTTTGTAATTACCTTCTAGAAATGGTAATTTTTTAATTTATAGCGATTCTTCGTTGAAAGGACATGGTTGTGTCCTTATGCAGAATGATCAGTTAATTGATTACGCTTTACGTCAGTTGAAATCCCATGAGTTAAATTACTCTACACATGATTTAGAATTTTCTTCTGTTGTTTTTGATTTAAAAATTTGGAGGTATCATTTGTATGGAGTAAAATGTGAAATATATACTAACCACAGAATATTAATGTATATATTCACTCAAAAATAATTGAACATGAGACAGAGGAGATAAATGGGATTAATCAAGGATTTTGATTGCACGATCCATTACCATACGGGAAACGAAAATAAATTGGCTGATTCTTTGTGTAGAAAAATTAATGTCTCATTAACCATGCTATGTTTGGAACGAGATCCTTTGTTTTTTGATTTGATGAACTTGTCCATAGAAGTTTTTATTGCAAGAAATTATTCTTTTTTGTTTTAGGTGTCAGTGAAATCATCTATATCAGACAGAAAAATGAAAACATAGATAGAAGATAGTGATTTTCAAAAAACGGTACAGTTGGTTTATAAGGGTAAGTTTCCTGCTTTTAACATTGATAATGATTGTGTTTTAAGGTGTAGGAAGAGAATATGCGTGCCTTGTGATTCAAAGTTGAAGAATGAGTTTTTATGTGAAGCTCGTAGTTGTCTATTATCAGTTCATCCGGGTAGTAATAAGATGTATAGAGATATTCCAGAGTATTACTGGTGGGATGGAATGAAAATAGATATTGTTGATTTTACAATAAAGTGTTTGACTTGTCAGAAGGTTAATGCTGAGTAGAATTTACCGAAAGGGATTCTTCAGTCTTTACCGGTGCCTGAGTGGAAATGGGAAAATATATCCATGGACTTTGTTGTGAGATTACCGATGACATCTCAAGGTAATAATGAAATCTAGGTTATAGTTGATCAATTATCTAAATCATCTCATTTCCTTCTTATTCAAGATACTTTTCATCTAGATCAACTTTCTCGGTTTTATGTTAAAGAGATAGTCAAGTTTCATAGATTTACCCTCTTCATTGTATCTAATCGTGATCCCAGGATTACTTATAACATTTGGAAAAGCCTTCAGAAGTAATTGGGTAATGAATGAAATTTTAGTACAATTTTCATCCTCAATCAGATGGGAAGTCGGAATGAATAATTCAGACCTTGAAGGATATTCTACCTGCTTGTTAACTAGATTACCAGGGAAGTTGGGACCAACATATTTGTTTCGTTTAATTTTCTTATAATAACAATTTTCATTCCAGTATATAGATTCCTCCATTTGAGGCATTATATGGAAAGCATTGTCAAACTCTGGCTTTTTTGGGATGAAGTAGGTGAAAGGAAGCTGATGGGACCAGAATTGGTAGAAGAGATGACAGAGAAAGTTTAGTTGATTCAGAAGCACATGAGAACAGCTCAGAGTAGACGTAAAAGTTATGCGGATAATTGGAAGAAGGATATTTCCTTTGAGGTAGGTGATCATGTCTTTATCAAGGTTTATCTATGGAAAGTAGTGATGAATTTTGGTAAGAAGGGAAATTTGAGTATGAGGTTTATTGGACCTTTTGAAATCCTAGAGAATGTTGGATCAGTTTCATATCGAGTGGCTTTACCTCAATGTTTATATAAGGTACACAATGTTTTTCATGTTTCAATGTTGATAAAGTATATTCCAGATCCATCTCAAGTTTTGAGTCCGAAGTTAGTTCATTTGGAAGAAATTCTCTCTTTTGAAGAACAACCAGTCCAGATTCTTGACTGTAGAGAGTAAGTTTTGCAGAATAAGGTAATTCACCAGGTAATGGTTTTGTGGAAAAACCATATGGTTGAAGAGGAAATGTGGGAATCTGAAAATGCTATGAGGGATAAATATTCCAACTTATTTTGATAAGTGATTAAAAATTGCGAGGATGAAATTTCCAAAAGGGGGGAAGGGTGTAACATTCCAAGTAAATGAAGAATAATATATTTTCATATTTATTAATATTTGTGAATTAAATATAAATTTTACATTAATAGGGTTTCTATGTTCAATAGCGTACCCGATACGCAACAACGAGTTTCTTTGAAATCTTACATTGCACACTAATAATATAATATTATTATTTTAAATGGAAGTTAACTCCTAACCGTTGTATTGGCGGGAATGAAAAAAACTAATTACAATATAATTATACATGTTTGTTAATGTATTTACTTTTATCCAATAAAAGTTAGATGCAAAAAATGTGAATGAATCTAATTTTAAGCATAATTTATAATAAAATGTCGATTTACCACCTTTTAATGGATAAGCCTCGATAAATCTAGTTTTGGTAATTTTTATATGTTCTATTTGACCAAATAATATTCTTCTTTATATTTGGGACATCAAAATTTACTTTGGGTAAATTTTTTTGGTATTTTCCTGAAAAAGTTCATTTTTTAATGAATTGTGAAAAATACTGTATTTTAATTCAAAAGTTCCTTTTAATATAATTTATTTATATGGATAGATTATATTTTTAATTGGTTTAAATGTGTAATTAGAATATATTTTTACAATTTAATCCAATGTTGGTCATTGGAATTAATTTCACATTGAAATTGTACATAAACAAGTGTCAATCTTTTGACAGTTATTGTTTCTTAAAAACATGCTATTTGTTTTAACAACAAGAATTAATTTTATATTAATTAATGGCACTTTTATGTCTTTAATTTGAAAAAATAGACATCATTTTTGAATTAGGAATATCAAATATATCTTAGGCTGTTTTTTTGGTATTTTTCTGAAAAACCTCAATTTTTGATGAATAGTGAAACCGCTTAGTAGTAGTTAAAAGAAGTGAATTTTTCATTTAAATAAAATTTCACCACTTCTGTGAATTGAATTTCAAAAATCTGACATACATGGTTGTTATTAGTAAGTAAAATGTGGTTCAATAAGAAGAAAATAATTTTTTGTGAATAGTATCTGTTGACTTTTATTTTCTGCAGTTAAAGGTAAATAGGAAAATTCAATGAAAAAAGAATATTAAAATAAATCAAAATTACCTTAACACTTGTAATAACTTTATTGGATGAGTAATGTCTGACCAAGGGAATATTTGGGTCTATTTTGGGACCCTGTGGAGCCACTTATGAGTGAAAATGACATTTTAGATTAATTAATTTAAAGTAAAGTCAAATATGACATAAAAAAATATCTCTTGGTAAATTTATTTTTACATGGTGTTATATAAGTTATCTTTTAGACTATAAATATTCAAAGGAAATATAAAAATATTTCCTAGATCAGGTTATTTTTATTATAATTTTTAGACATCAAATAAATTAAATTATTTATGACACAATAATGATGCAGTGATTACCTCATTAATAAATCATTTAAATAAATAAGATTATAAATATTAAAATAACATTAAAAACCAGTACAATTATTATTGGATGATTTTATTTAGACCACGAGTCATCTTGTATTATAATCTAATGATTTTTGGACCTTTATAAACCGAATATCATTATATAATAAAATAATATTTTCACACTTTCCTAAAGAGCCCCTCCCCCCTTATAAAAGGAGACCATTTCGAACCAATTCCTCACATGTCTCATGACTTTTATCTCATCCAACCTATGCCCAATTAAGCTCCATACATCCCTCTATTCCACCTATAAGCCTTACTTTAGGAATAAGGCTTTTCAACAAACCATTTTGGTTCAAACCAAAGTGAGTTTCCCAAATTATAGGCAACAATTTCTCTTAAATAATTTTGTTTTTTGTTTTATTTTGATTCTCCAAACCCTAAAATATTTTTATTACTTTATTTTATAACAACAAAAGTATCCTCAATATACTAGGGTGTTCTTATGATATGTATTCGAACTACACTTACACTCACCTCCATCTAATGGGTGAAGAACATACTGTTTCTGTGGATGACAAACTAACGCCTCACAAATGATGATTGTTCGATTTTCTCCTACCGCCTCTCAAGGTGGACATTATGATGACACTATATTTATATATGATATATATTATTTTTATGTTTTCTTTATTCTTCTATATTTTTCCTTTATAGAATTCCTTTATGGTTTCCATTAAGTGTAAACACGATAATTTCATTTGAGGAAGTGCGGACTACCGCCCCCTCAAAGTGATATGAATCATTTGTGGTATAAGTGGGACATATAAATGATAGAGTTAACTATATTATATGATATTATAATGGAATTATAATATACCTATGTATCATCATGTTTTAATTATATTAAAACAAGAAATAGAAATGAATGTTTCGTTCATGCGTACATACGACTTACCGTCTCCATGAACGGTGCATTTCATTTCTTATCTCCAAAATGTCACGTACTGTTATAAATACATATATATATATATATATAATAGATATATATGATGTATATAATATCTAAATAGTAAATATCATTTTGGATATAATTAACTTTTTACCATGTGAAAAACTTGTAATTATAAGAAGTCCATTTTTGACTCATGTACCAAATTTCAACAAAATGTCAATTATTAACATAAATGGTTACATAATGTTTATAACATGGTAATAAGTGACATTAAAGGAATAATAAACTATAAATAGGTTCTCAATCAAGTAGAAATTATCGTTAGTTTATTATTCATGAGATTAAAGTACAATAAAGTCATCTCGGACACGAGGTAAGGGACTTCGTCTCAATCTCCTTTTGTTGAGGCATATTTTGTTTTAATACATGACTTTTTTTATACGTTGTATAAACACCCTTGACATTTAAAAGGGAATATTTTTCTCTGAAGCGTTTTACTAAATGAAAAAAAGGAATTTTTCTTTTAACGTAAGCGGTGACAATGACCTTTTCTCCGTCGTGAGTATTATCTATTTTTTTCCTTCCTTAACAAGCCATAATGTTTTTTTAAACAAAAATAAATACTATATACAATTTTATGTATTTTGGTATTAAAAATGGTTTTGATAATGGATTTTTTATGTCAATATATTTAATTGATATATTCTTATTGAAATGTAGAAATTTTTTCTTTCATTTTTAATTATTTTTTTTATGATTTTATAATGGTACTTGGACATTTGACGGGCGGTTACGTAATAAACCAAATGACGGGTGGTGGCATGAAAAACCAAGATGGGTGGTTACATTATGACCTCCAATGCATTGGGTATGGAAGTAGGCCATATGGATATTCCATTTAGGGATATGTGTAGAAGTGGATCGTATGGTTATTCCATTTAAGTATGTTTATGTCCCAAGTTTCCTTTATATGATATGTGTTCTTTTTAAGGGTTTATGGTAATATTTTGGTTACAAAAGGGTACTTAGTGATCTTTTATTCAGTGAAGAGTATTTACCACTTCATAAATGTGAAAATTATTACTTATGTTAAAGTATTCGTGGTTTACTTGTTGTTTGGTAAAACTAACAGTTTTCATTCTTTGTGTACCCCTTACTGAGCATTTATTGGCCATCCCATGTTTTTTAAATGTTTTTCACATGAAATAATGTGGAATAGGGTCACAGATGGGATCGTGGAAATTTCATGTTGTCTTAAACATGGAACAAGTCATGAATCATTTTTTCAAGAGTTCTTGTTTTGTAAACAAATGGAAACTGAGTAATAGTGTCTACTTTGTAATTTTTGTTGAAATGATGTGTAATAGTTATGACATAGTTATCTAAAACTCTAAACCTATAAATTTCCTTAATTTGAATTATTCATTTAATTCAATATTATTTAATGTTTTAAGGCCATTTCCTTATATTTTCTTTCCTCATTCAAGACATATATAAAACTCAATGTTATTTATACCATGGATAAAATCACATGATATCTCAGTGAATTCTTTACATATGTTCATTTTTTAGTATGAGTGTTGGTTATGGTACATATTGTAAATCATTTTCCATGATAGATGATTTGAAATAATTAAAATATCCTATACTTCAGTAATTATACCATTTGGGTTCACATCATAAAAATAACTATCAAATTAAATGATAAACTACTTTATTCTAGTTTTTTCGATTTACTAAAACTAAAAAACATATTGTTAGAAACAATAATAATTGTTTGGGAAACCAAATAATCATGAAAATATATTCTGGTATTTCTAAATCATGAAAAAATATTGTTAATTTATGACAATGTAGGATTATCCTAGGTCATTCATAAACATCATATATTCAAATAAATCATGATGTTTAGTAAAGTGAATGTGAATTTAAAGAAACATATCCACTGAGTGTGTCAAACTAGGTGTGTACCATGGCCCATTTCCATGCCCACTCTTTATATTGAGTCAATATCAATACAATAATTTCAGGTTTTTTAGTCATATGTATATCTATTCTAGAGATATATCATCTTTTAGAAACCATAATTGTATGTAATTTCATGTAATATTCTCACTCTATCAATTACCATAATTATGAGGTATTTTCATATTCATTCAACTAATCCTTATAATAATCCTTAGATACTTCCATAAGAATTCATTATAAATATCCAAAGATATGTCACAAATGTTTTCTCATCCTAGTATCCAAGCGGATGACCAAACCATTCCAATGATACAAAATATTATGACCATGGATAATAATACATGGATATTGAATATTTTTGGGTGAATATTCATTACATAACACAATAAAAAATTTCATAACTATAATTTTTTAGTTTATTTAGAATGATGGAACATAATCCTCTAATATGTTTAATAATCATATATATCTCCCACAAGCATATTATCACATAGTACTCTTATTAAACATAACCTACCAGAAATATTATTCATAGTCATGAGGAAGGAAACATAAGAATGGGTGAGCTTAGATTTTCAATAAGGTAAAACATAAGATATATAGATTTGTGATCATATGAATGGATGATATGTAAGGACCCAATATTTTTGAGTATTATATTAACTTACTCTTAATGATTTAATAGAAATGTTAATGGTTAATGCAGAAAGATGAGTCGATGGCTTCATCCATTAGACTCAAACCTTATGAAGCCCACTTATCAGAGCTTGGGAAGGAGGTGGCACCTTTGGGCTTCGCTTTGGACCAAGCCCAAGCCGAACACCAGCATGTCAATCTTGAACAGAAACACCTATGGGAGAAGTTCAAGTTAGTAGAGATTACTACTAGGGCAATGTTATCTGAGCCTCCCTCAGATTCTCTCACCATAGCAAACCTTACACTTAGGTCATATACCGGTGTTATAAGGGGCTATGTAACGAGACCCTAGCTTCCTTGTGTAATCCGTTGGGATGAATGAATTGAGATTTCTTCCTTTAGTGATGTTTGTGAAATTTTAAATGTCCGGATAATTTTAGTATGTATTTTATTGATGAATTTTGAAAAAAGGATATTTTAAAATATTTATGTAAACCCAAAATAATTAATGATGTGTAATGATTTTCAAAAAATGGTCTTCTGCAAAAATGTTCAGTAAAGAATTTGTAGTCTAATAAGATCAACATTATTTTTGATGAATAGTATATTATGAATAGTGATTTTACGCTTAAGATTAGTAATGTGACCAAATGGATTAGTAATTTCACTCAAAGAAAGTTTTAATATAATTTAGACACCTTCATTAAGTAGTGAGATTCAATAAAATGGGTAAATAACGGTTTCATAAATTATTAATCAAGTATTAGTTATTTCAGGTGAATAGTGTTTTTTAATTAAAAATTTAATTAAAAATAATTAGAAAATTATTTTTATAAAATGGACTTTATTTTTGAACTCATAGCTTCGATATTATGTTATGGTAATTTTTGGGGATTTTTCTGAACAAAATGAATTGTCGATGAATAGTGGTTTTAATTAAAAATTAAATTAAAAATATTTAGAAAACTAATTTTATAAAATGGAGTTCATATATGTAATGAGAGCATATATATTTGGTTAAGGTGAAATTTTTGGATTTTTCTGAGAAAGATAAATTTTTCAGTGAATACTAAAAATGAACTTTTAGGGTTTTTGTATGTTTAATGACTCATAACTGTGTCATGATGATGTCATGAGATATTTTTAGGGTCGGATGGACAAAGGTGATGAATTATTGTATTGGTGGCCCCATGTGGCCTAACTCCTTGGTAAATCCCGTGGGAGAGCACATGGTTTTGAGAAAAGCACTTGTGAGGTGTCCCTTGGCCATTAATGCCTTGTCCCCTCACTTTCCCTATAAATACCCACCATTTCCCCCTTTAGTTTTCACTCCCAACTCTCCCCCAATGAAGTTAGGGTCTGCTTACCTCCCAAGGTGTCCTCCCAAGGTGCCCCCAATCCCTGAAGGTCCAAACCTTTGAGTTTTAAGGGTTACATTTAAGGTAAGGGATCCGACCTTTCTCTTTCTTTTCATGTAATCTCCTTTTTGTCATTCCCTTTATGCTACATGTTCTTAGGTGAGAGGATGTTCTTTTATATTCCTATTACTTCCCTTTTCATGTTTATATGATGAGAGATCCCCTCTTACTCTCATCATTTCGTTTTATGAAAGTTTAAGTGACGCCGTTAGGCTGCCAAATTTTTAAGGGATTCTTTCACCCTTCTCATTTTTTCAAGTTCTATTTTCATGTCAAGTCTTTAAAGTTTTTTTTATTATGTTGGGGTATGATCTCTATATCTATCATACTGATATCTTATGATAATATGATTAGAGACCATATTTTATCTTTTCAAAGCATTTTTGTTGAATTTTAAGTGACGCCGTTAGGCTGCCGAATTTTTGGTAAGAGAAATGTTATTTTTGTCTTACTTCCATGTTTTTCATTTCAAATGGTATGTCCTTAAAATTTCATTACCATGATTCATATCCTTTATATTCTGTCCCTATATTGTTTTTATAGATCATTTATGAGTGGGTGACCCATGTCCCATCTCTTTCAACGTTTTCTAAAACCCTATAACGTAGCTGTTATGCTACAGAATTTTCATCTCAAAATGCCTCTCTCTTTTTCTCAAAATCATTTTATGTTATTAAGTGAATACTCAAAGATATTATTTCTACAGGGTTATTCACATATATATCAAAATGTTCTATTTTAAATTCTGGGATTTACATATATGAAACCCACTTTCCCTTTCCGTGGGTTTAAAGTGACATAATGATCATGTAATTAAAGTAGTTTTTAAAACGTTATGATTATGAAATGAAACACATTTATTTTATGCTATATGGGTTGTTTATGAAATGATTTATGATGATATATGTGGCTCACATGATAATAAATACATTTCAAGGGTGCAACCAGATAGCGCTCCAATGCATTGGGTAAAGACTTAATCTCTAGAGATGACTTTTTAGACTGATACCTTGGTGAATAACATTGGTAATTTTTAATGACACCTTGGGGATGGACCTTGGTGAATTGAAATGATTGTAAATATTAAATGTTGCAGCCACATATTTGAGTTATGAAAAATGTTATTTTTATTATGATATATCTCATGTTTTCTTTATCATTCCTTAAAGTTCTTTTCATGACCTTATTGAAGTATCTCAAGTTCACATGTAAAATGCTTCTCTTGTTTCCCTTACTGGGCCTTCTGCTCACCCTTTCTTTTGATGTATGTCCCCAGGTTATGGGATGTAGTAATGAACCTAGGATGAACTTAAGGATAATCCTTTCAAGTGTTTAAGAAGAATGTTTTATGTTGTTTTCATGTATTATGTTCCTTGTTTCCAAGACACTAAACCTTAAAGATCCTCAGTTCCGTGTAATGAAATGAAAGTTTATGTTATAAAAAGACGAGATGCTATAGTTGGTATCAGAGGATGGTTTAGTTATTTGTGGAAATTAGGATATAAAAACATTAGGAAGAACCCTATAGAAAAGATTAAATATTGGAAAACTTCATGTTATTTTGGTAAGTATTGAGTATGTGGTTTATCAAACAAATACATCCCTGTCTGGATACGAGTAGGTAAAGGCGGCTCTAGCACAGATGTACATAGGGGTAAAACCTGAAAACACTGCTTTGAGCTAGACTCGAACGGAAACTGGTGCACGATAACGGGCCTTGCTGCACTCTTGGTTACGACACTCCCGGGGGATATGTTTGGTTAATCACAAGCTTTTTATGAATCATTATGAAGGAATTATAGAGAAATGTAATTGTCTAAGAATGAAGTCTTAGTTACAAGATTCATAAATGAAATAAGTTTCTCATTAAAGTTGTATTCTTTTAGAAAATGGCGGGCAATAGGAGGAACTGTGCATTTGGTGACCGCAATGCACCATGTGCTGACGACCCTCCGATGGAAGTCGGAATGGAAACATTCATTCGAATGGTGAACCAAATGACTCAAGTTATGAGTAATAACTTGAATCATGCTGAGAGGCTGATCTCACCACGAAGGGAACAACATTCTGTTGAGTCCTTCACGTGTCAATGACCATAATCATTCAGTGGATCTACTGACCCTTTGGTTGCAGAACAATGGATAAGCTCTATTGAAAAGATCTTTTCTGTACTCCTTTGTTCGGAACAAGAAAAAGTCACCCTTTCTGTTTATCGCCTAGAGGGAGAAGCCGATCAGTGGTGGTCACTGGTCAAAAACACGAAGCCTAGAGGAGAGATAGAAGGTATGGAGTGGTAAGAATTCAAGGGAATATTCTTTAACAAGTATTTCCCTCATTCCATGAGAACGAGAATGGAGAAAGAGTTTCTCGAGCTGAAGCAGAAGGAGAATGAATCTGTCGGAAGCTATGAGACGAATTTCACCCGACTTTCACGATATACCTCTAGCTTTGTCATGGATCCAAGTGGGAAGGTTGATAGATTTTTCAGTGGACTAAGGCCTCATCTACGGAAGAATTTAGCCAACCGGGACTACGATAGCTACGAGGAGATCATGCGGAGTGCAATAAAAGTCGAGCTAGAGTTTGGTGAGACACAATGGTCTCATAAATCAAATGACAAGAAGAGATCGTTGGAGCCCAGTTTAGGGAAGACTTTTGATCAGGGGAGAGGTGGAAAGCAAATGCAACTTACCACATGCACTAAATGAGGGAAGAAGCATTCAAGGAACTGCTTGGTCGGAAGTGGCAAGTGCTACAAGTGTGGAAAAGGAGGCCATATTGCTCGGAATTTTCATAGTGAGGTGAAGCCTCAACTCCCCAACACTAATGACAGAGGAAAGATGGCTCTGGCCTTACCCGAAGTCCATTGCTTCAAGTGTGGACACCTTGGGCACTATGCTAATCTATGTCCAAATCCAAGGGCAGTGGAGGGGAATCACCATCAGCCTCAGCAAAGGCCAGGGGAGCAAGGTCGTGCTTTTTCTATCACAACAACTGATGTTGAATATCTGAATGACATGGTAGCAGGTACTCTTGTTGTCCTCTCAAAACTAGAAACTACTTTGTTTGATTCTGGTTCTACGCATTCCTTTATTTCTTCCATGTTTGGAAAAAATATAGAATCAATCCCCTAATTTCTTGAGGTAGAGTTGTCAGTCAATACTCCAAGTGGGATTATCCATGCATCAACATTGTTTAGAGACTCTAGTGTTTAATTTAGTTAGCACAATCTTATCGCAAATCTAGTAGTCATTCTAATGTTGGAATTCGACGTTATACTAGAGATGGACTGTCTCTCAAAGTATAATGCTAAGATCAAATGAAGAAGTAAGGAAATCTCAGTAGTCTTGAATAAATGACCTACAGTTATCTTCCAAGGAGAGATATCCCGAACTGATCCCTATCTAGAAGCACCTCCTATAGCTTTCTTTATGGAGTTAATCGGTGATGATGAAGAAGGAAAAGGGAGCATAAAAATAGAAGATTTTCAAATTGTTCAGGAATACATGGATGTATTTCATGAGGAGTTACCTGGACCTCCCTCAGAAAGAGAAGTAGAGTTCTCCATTTAACTCGTACCTGAATCACAACCAATATCAAATACCTCGTATAGAATGGAAAATGTGGAGCTAGAAGAGTTAAAGAAACAACTCCAATACTTGTTGAAGAAGGGGTTTATCTGACCGAGTGTGTCTCATTGGGGGGCACCAGTTCTCTTTGGGAAGAAGAAGGATGGATCAATGCGGCTATTCATTGACTACAGAGAACTGAACGGGATCACAGTGAAGAACAAATATCCTCTTACAAGAATTGATGATATATTTGACCAACTTCATGGGGCTCAATTCTTCTCTAAGATTGACCTTCGATCTGGTTATCATCAACTGAGGGTGAAGAAGGAAGATATTCCAAAGACTGCCTTCCGATCACGATATGGGCATTATGAGTTTACTGTTATGCCCTTCGGTTTGACTAATGCTCCTGCTATTTTCATGGATTTGATGAATACAGTCTTTAAGGACTACCTTGATAACTTTGTGGTGGTCTTTATTGATGATATTTTGATATATTCAAAAATTCGTGAGGAGCATGAATATCATCTTAGGGTTATTTTGAAAACCTTACGGAAGGAGAGGCTCTTTGGAAAGTTCAACAAGTGTGAGTTTTGGTTACAACAAGTGGCTTTCTTGGGGAACGTCGTAACCAATAAAGGAATCTCGGTTGACCCTACAAATACAATGGTTGTGGAGGAGTGGACTCAACCCACAACAGTAACTAAGATTCGTAGTTTCCTTGGTTTATCGGGATATTATATGAGGTTTGTGAAAACATTTTCACGGCTTTCTAATCCACTAACCAAGTTGACTCGAAAAGGGGTTAAGTTAATCTGGACAAAGGAATGCGAGGAAAGTTTCCAAGAGCTGAAGAAGAGACTGGTTACTACACCGGTGTTAACACTACCCTCTATCGGAGAAGGATTTGTTATTTTTAGCGATGCATCTCTAAAAGGGATTGGGTGCGTCCTCATGAAAAATGACAAGGTAATTGCTTATGCATCTCGACAGTTGACGATTCATGAGCAGAATTATCCTATGCATGATCTAGAGCTGTCGACAGTTGTTTTTTCTCTAAAGATATGGAGGCACTATATTTATGGGGAGAAATGTTATATATACACTGACCACCAAAGTCTAAAGTATATTTTCACACAGAAATAATTGAACATGAGACAAAGGAGATGGTTAGAGCTTATTAAAGACTATGATTGTTCAATTCATTATCACCCTTGAAGAGAAAATAAAGTCACAGATGCGTTAAGCAGGAATGACCCTGTTGTTCTGGCAACAATGAGGATCCTAGGAGATCCCTTGATTAAAGATCTAGTAAAACTGGACATGGGAATTATAAGGAAAGGGACATCATCAAACCTATCCCAAATGATTTCTCAACCTTCATTACTAGAGAAGATCAAGAAGGCTCAAAAAGAAGATCCTTTGCTGGAGGAGAAGTTGGAGGCTATAAAAGATGGGAAGTTCCCTGATTTCAATATCGATCA
Organism: Viscum album; assembly: GCA_963277665.1. Taxonomy (NCBI): domain Eukaryota; kingdom Viridiplantae; phylum Streptophyta; class Magnoliopsida; order Santalales; family Viscaceae; genus Viscum; species Viscum album. The sequence goes on from OY728141.1 coordinate 524,646,293, forward strand.
AGAAGGTGTATTGAAATTTCGTACAAGACTTTGTGTTCCATATAGTCCGGAGATAAAGAAAGAACTGATGGATGATGCTCATAGCTCTACTTTCTATATACATCTATGAAACACTAAAATGTATAGAGACCTTCGTGATCATTATTGGTGGGATAACATGAAGAGGGAGATTACTGATTGCAATACAAGGTGCCTGGTGTGTCAACAAGTAAAAGCAGGACGACAACTTCGTAAGGGGGTATTACAACCGCTACCCATACCAGTATGGAAGTGGGATAATATCACTATGTACTTTTAACTGGTCTCACGAAAACATCCAAAGGAAACAATGCGATATGGGTTATTGTGGACCGTCTCACCAAGACCGCCCATTTTATCTCCATTCAGGAAGATTTCTCTCTGGATCAACCATCCAAGATATACGTGAAGGAACTGGTAAGGCTGCATGGGATACCACTATCCATCATGTCTGATCGTGATCCAAGATTCACATCAAAATTTTGGAGAAGTCTTCAACATGCTTGGAATACTGAATTGAATTTTAGTACGGACTATCATCCTCAAACTGATGGCCAATCTGAATGGACTATTCAGACACTCGAAGACATGCTGAGATTATGCTCAATAAAATTTAATGGTGGGTGGGATCAACACCTCCCATTAGTTGAGTTCTCCTATAACAACAGCTTCCATTCGAGCATTCAGATGGCACCCTATGAAGCTCTGTATGGAATGAGATGTAGAACTCCTACTTGTTGGGATGAAACTGGTGAGAGAAAGCTTCTTGGGCCTGATCTCATACAAGAGATTACAGAATAGGTTCATTCCATCCAACAACATATAAAGGCTGCTCAGAGTCGGCAGAAGTGCTATGCTGACAATCGTCGAAGGGACTTGGAGTTTGGTGTTGGCGACAAAGTCTTCCTCTGAATTTCTCCATGGAAGAGAATCATGCGGTTTGGGAAGAAAGGGAAGCTCAGCCATAGGTACATTGGCCCCTATGAAATCCTTGATCGCATAGGAGCAGCGGCCTATCGTCTAGCACTTCCACTGAACCTAGCTCATGTTCACAATGTCTTCCATGTATCTCTCTTGAGGAAGTACATACCCGACCCTTCGCATGTACTGAACCCAGAGGTGGTATAACTGGAACATGACCTATCTTATGAGGAGCGGCTAGTGGAGATCTTTGACCATAGAGAAAAGCTTCTACAAAACAAGACTACCAACCTTGTGAAAGTGTTGTGGAGGAATCACAAATATGAAGAAGCAACTTGGGAGCCTGAGGAAACGATGAAGCAAAAGTCCCCTCACCTTTTCGACTAGGCCTCAAGTATAAATTTCGGGGACGAAATTTCTTAAGGGGGGAAGAATGTAATGACCCAATATTTTTGAGTAGTATATTAACTTACTCTTAATGATTTAATAGAAATGTTATGGTTAATGCAGAAAGAGGATTCGATGGATTCATCCAGTAGACTCGAACCTTATGAAGCCCACTTATCAGAGCTTGGGAAGGAAGTGGCATCATTGGGCTTCGCTCTGGACCAATCCCAAGACGAACTCCAGCGTGTCAAGCTTGAACGGAAACACCTACGAGAGATGTTAAAGTTAGTAGAGATTACTACTCGGGCAATGTTATCTGAGCCTCCGTCAGATTCTCTCACCATAGCACACCTTACACTTAGGTTATAGGCCGGTGTAATAAGGGGATATGTAAGGAGACCCTAGCTTCCTTGTGTAATCCTTTGGGATGAATGAATTGAGATTTCTTCCTTTAGTGATGTTTGTGAAATTTCAAATGTACGGATAATTTTAGGATTTATTTTATTGATGAATTTTGAAAAAAGGGTATTTTAAAATATTTATGTAAACCCTAAATAATTAATGATGTGTAATGATTTTCAAAAAATGGTCTTCTGAAAAAGTGTTCAGTAAGGAATTTGGAGTCTAATAAGATCAACTTAATTTTTTATGAATAGTAAATTATGAATAGCGATTTTACGCTTAAGATTAGTAATGTGAACAAATGGATTAGTAATTTCACTCAAAGAAAGTTATAATATAATTTAGGCACCTTGATTAAGTAGTGAGATTCAATAAAATGGGAAAATAATGGTTTCATAAATTATTAATCAAGTATTAGTTTTTTCAGGTGAATAGTATTTTTAATTAAATATTTAATTAAAAATAATTAGAAAATTATTTTTATAAAATGGACTTTATTTTTGAACTCAAAGCATCGAAATTATGTTATGGTAATTTTTGTGGATTTTTCTGAAAAAATGAATTCTCGATGAATAGTGATTTTATTTAAAAATTAAATTAAAAATATTTAGAAAATTATTTTTTTAAAATGGACTTCATATCTGTAATGAGAGCATCGATATTTGGTTAAGGTAAAATTTTGGGATTTTTCTAAGAAAGATGAATTTTTCAGTGAATAGTAAAAATGCAGTTTTAGGGTTTCTGTATGTTTAATGACATCATAACTGTGTCATGATGATGTCATGAGATATTTTTAGGGTTGGCCGGCCAAAGGTGATGAATTATTGTATTGGGGGCCCCATTTTTCCTAACTCCATGGTAAATTCCATGGGAGAGCACATGGTTTTGAGAAAAGCACTTGTGAGGTGTCCCTTGGCCATTAACGCCTTGCCCCCTCACTTTCCCTATAAATACCCACCCTTTCCTCCTTTATTTTTCACTCCCAAATCTCCCCCAACGAAGTTCTGGTCTTCTTACCTCCAAATTATTCCTCCCAAGGTTCCCCCAATCCCTCAAGGTCCAAACCATTGAGTTTTAAGAGTTACGTTTAAGGTAAGGGATCCGACCTTTCTCTTTCTTTTCATGTAATCTCCTTTATGTCATTCCCTTTATGCTCCATGTTCTTATGTGAGAGGATGTTATTTTATATTCCTCTTACTGACCTTTTAATGTTTATATGATTATAGATCCCCTATTACTCTCATCATTTCGTTTTATGAAAGTTTATGTGACGCCGTTTGGCTGCCGAATTTTTAAGGGATTCTTTCACCCTTCTCATTTTTTCAAGTTCTATTTTCATGTCAAGTCTTTCAAGTTCTTTTTTATTATGTTGGGGTATTATATCTATATCTATCATACTGATCTCTTATGATCATATGATGAGAGACCCTATTTTATGTTTACAAATCATTTTTATTGAAGTTTAAGTGACGCCGTTAGGCTGCCGAATTTTAGGTAAGAGAAATCTTATTTTTGTCTTACTTCCATGTTTTTCATTTCAAATGGTATGTCCTTAAAATTTCATTACCATGATTCATATCCTTTATATTCTGTCCCTATACTGTTTTTATAGATCATTTATGAGTGGGTGACCCATGTCCCCTCTCTTTTCAACATTTTCTAAAACCCTTTAACGTAGCCGTTATGCTGCAGAATTTTCGTCTCAAAATTCCTCTCTCTTTTTCTAAAAATCATTTTATGTTATTAAGTGAATACTCAAAGCTCTTATGTATACAGGTGTATTCACATATATATCAAAATGTTCTATTTTAAATTCTGGGATTTACATACATGAAACCCACTTTCCCTTTCCGTGGGTTTAAAGTGACAAAATGATCATGTCATTGAAGTAGTTTTTAAAATGTTATGATTATGAAATAAAACCCATTTATTTTATGCTATATGGGTTGTTTATGAAATGATTGATGATGATATATGTGGATCACATGATAATAAAGAAATGTCAAGGGTGCGCCCAGATAGAACTCCAATTCATTGGGTAAAACATAATCTCTAGAGATGACTTTTTAGACTGATACCTTGGTGAATAACATTGGTAATTTTTAATGACACCTCGGGGATGGACCTTGGTGAAACAAAATGATTGTAAATATTAAATGTTTCTGCCACATCTTCAAGTTATGAAAAATTTTATTTTTATTATTCGATATCTCATGTTTTCTTTCTCATGCCTTAAAGTTCTTTTCATGACCTTATTGAAGTATCTCAAGGTCACATGTAAAATGTTTCTCTTGTTTCCCTTACTGGGCCTTCTGCTCACCCTTTCTTTTGATGTATGTCCCCAGGTTATGAGATAAAGTAATGAACCTAGGATTAACTTAAGGAGAAGCCTTTCAAGTGTTTAAGAAGAATGTTTTATGTTGTTTTCATGTATTATGTTCCTTGTTTCCAAGACACTAAACCTTAAATATCCTTAGTTCCATGTAATGAAATGAAAGTTTATGTTATAAAAATATGGGATACTATATGATATAAGCTTTATGGTATATGATTATGAACATAAATTATGATTTTCATACTCAACCTATCATATTTCATAAACATGAGTCCTAGAATAATATTGGGAAATTCATAAAACATAAATCACAAGGGAATAAAAGAACAAGGAACATGAGATAATAAAATTTCCATAAGGCATATATTTATATCATACACATATTGAAATAAAATATTATGTCATGTCCTCCAACCAAGTCATTCATAACATGTTTGGATTAGGGAGACCACTCGAGTCATTTATTTAATCTTTGTATTCGCTCACTTATTCCCAAATATTTAAAACGAGATAACCACCAATGTAGCCTTCTTTTAGGAGGATACACCTATTTGAATATACACAATACTATCCAAAATTGTATAAATTTCCTCATAGTTGAATGAGTTCACTACCCAAAACATCATAATGGGAAAATACCCCCAATTAACTGAGTTCACTCAAAAATACAATCCATTATATCTCATGGGTTATAAATATTTAACTAATTATTTATAGGGAGATATTGGTCAATCAATTATTTTTTTATAACATAACCACCATCGTTGGTTAGAACATAACAAGCGTCACATTAATACAATAATATATTTGTGTTAAAAAATATCATAAAACACCTATCATATCATAACTCATGAAATGATTTGGGTTCAATAATAATGTCATCGTATCTAAACATATGAAAAAGCGACAAGTTTCATAAACATTTCATCAATTAATTAGAGCGTATCCTATGTAAAAATTAGTGGGTTTTATAATAATTCTTTTATGGTGTTACCCACTAATGAGAAATGGGTTGCAAAAGTATCATTTAATACTAAACATAAATAATTTACAGAATGAATAATAATTGTATCCTATGATTATATCATGATAAAAGCATATATAACCACAAAATATGTAATAATAGATGGAAAATAATTTTTAAACACTGCATGGGACATTATATAAAGAATATAGCTTTTCCTCAAATATTAATTTTTAAAACATATAACATCATAAAAATTCTTGTAATTGAATAAAAACTTGAAAACATAAATATGAATCTTTTAAAAATATTTTCAAGGAATATTATTCATAAATATTTTTAATTAACTTTTAAATGAAAATGTTCATAGAATATCATTTAAAAAAATTAGAACTCTTTTTAGGAAATATTGTTTTGGAAGAAAATAGTTTTCCGATCGAAGATAGAAATGAAGATATATTTTCATAAGAACCTTTTATTAACAATATTAAGTATCAAAGAGTGTAAAAATAGTTTCATTACATGAATATATCAATAAATAATATAGGATAATAAATTTAATGTGAATTATTTAGATTTAGATCATGATATTTCAACATTATGGATGTAATTATAAAAAATACTGATAAACTATGTTATTCTAACCTAAATCTCATACGTTATTGGTGACCATGAATCTTAAACCCAATGAAATAATAACATAAAATATAACTCAATATATCAAAAAAATCATGATATTAAATTTCAGTGGGGTTTTATATACACTTCTTGGAAGAATATATGTGTATAACATGACATACGTCTCAAAGAAGGCAAATTGAGCCAAAAATTCCTTACTATATTGGAAATGTTTTAACCATAAACCCCACGAATGTGAGCGCCTAAATATGATATATAAATCCCAATAATTCATGAAACACATATCATAAAATTAATTAATGGGATGTATAGAAAACATATAAAATAATAAGATGTTCACCATGGCATGTGTCTCACTAAAGTAAAAATTGAGATGGAAATCTCTTAATTTATGTCTTGACTTCTGTTTTACTTAGTAAAACAAATTGTATCACTAATTTTTTTGTTATAATTATAATAAATAATAATATTAATATATATAAAAACATATGTGAATTTATTTTGTTCTATTATTACATGTTAATTACAAAATCTATGTTGATGTTATGTTTCTTGTAATAACCAGTTTTTAAATATATTTTTTGAATTTTAATTTTTTTTATCTTACTTATATCAATGATTAATATTATACATAATTTAAAATATGATATAAATATCATATATACTGAATATTTGTTTATTTATAGTAATATATTATATTTAGTGATAGAAATTTAAATACACCTTTCATAGAGAGAGAAGGTCGAACGTAGACATGAACAATGTTTCCATTCTCTTCTCATATTTAAATAAAGAGAATTAATTGTTATATGTATATATATTAATTAAAATAAAATATTTTTGTCATATATATCACATATATATTTTAAACACATCCTGAATACACTCCATTTAAACCATAAATGAACAATATCGATTCATAAGGAAACATTCCAGCATACACACGAATGACAATATCTCATACCCACAAAATGGAACGAATGAATATATAAGCGATATAATGATTAAAAAATCATGATAACATCAGAAAATTTATATATATCACATATAAACTATATATCATTCATTATTTCCAACTATGAATGTTTGTAATGGAAAAAATACATTATATCGGTTTTTGAAGAGGTTGTCTATCGTACACGCGAACTATGATTTCATAACCCATTGGAGGGAAGTGTGTTCGGTTGTAGGTCATTCACATAAAATAATAACATAAAATTATATTTATATACCAATTATATTATATCATAATGGTATTAAAATAATTGATGGAGGTCGATAATGAAATAATATAAGGCCTCCCATTGAATAAAATTACATATTCATCTAGTATCCTCTTCAGGTTTGCACTAAAGCCTTATATGATGCATTTATTCCAAAAATAAGGCTTCTAGGATTATAAAATGGAATTTTGGAAGTGATTTTGGTAGGTCTTTTCTTAATCATATATGTCTGAGTTTTTGATAAAGATAAGTGAGTTAGTTCCTATATATAGATTAGGAGGAGTGTCATTCTTGTAAATACACAAAATTATTCACTATTGGTAGGTCAATATTACATCAAGTGGACAAAAAATTGATAATTGAAGGTTTTTAGGTATTATAAGGTGATTAGAAACCTCCACCACACTATGAAATAGAGGTTTTAAACATTTTATTCTTCTACCTCTATGTATCCTATTTTTTTTTTACCATTTTGGTTTTTTAATATAATAACTAAACTTCTAAACATGGTATATTATACTTTTAAAAAATATAGAGTGAGAATTATTAGATATTTTTTAATTTATAATTGAATTACTTTATCAAATATATCAAATATAAATACTATGTTTACATTAAATTAATCATTAAACATGAAAAATTAATGTGAAAAAAATAACATTAACAGTCATTGCCATAACAGTATTTTAAATATTTAATGGTCAATATTGTCATTATAATAGAATTTTTTTTAAATAATATACCATATTTGAAATAAATTAACATTTACACATCAATTTTTTGAATTTGTGACTTTTAGTGATTTTAATCAATTAAAAAAATATTATTTATTATAAAATAACATTATTGTCAATTTTGACATTATTCAATTAATTTGATTTTCAGAAAACTGAATCAATAATGGAATAATTTGTTTTCATTTTCACCCATTTATAACATGAGATATTTACATAAAAATTAATCTAATCAAATAAATCATTTAATTTAATTCCATTTTTATATTTTTAGTATCAATTAAATTATATTTATATTCACAAAATAATTACTATATTTGAGTTTCGTAATGATTTTATGTAATTATTTTGACTCTAAAAATATACAATATAATATCACGATTGAAAAACTAATATATATATATATATGAAAATGATATATATATATATATATAAATATACATATGTATTTATTTTCCTAATTCTAAGGCTTTATAATTATTTATAGTGACAAAGGTATTGTTTATTTTTTTTTCTTAACTTAGCATATTATTGGGGTCTTATTCATAGTCTTATGGAAAAAAACATCCATATTCTAGAGATTTTTATTTGAAATTATAAAATATAACAATTCAATAAATTTAAGATGAAATTTTAGGGAAATTTCACAATTATCAATCTATTTTCACATTTTTAAAATGATTTTTTTACTTTAACTTTAGTGATGTATATTTTTAACATATTCAATTTTCATTTTGGTAATAAAATAAAGTGACCATATTATATACTATAAATAATGATGTTTCCAAATAATGAATCCATTTTTTGATATTATAAATTGGTTTTATTTATATAAAAATCCTATATAAAATATTTAGAAACCATATAATAATATTCATGCCACTAGGTTAATTGGATATTTTATAATGGTCACATTTAAAGAACTATATTAGTAATATGTTCTGGATTTTATTATAACTCATTATGTTTTAGTTCCTAATAAATCATAGTTGTGTGTAATAAAATCATGACTTGGTGTTGTGTGTAGTAAAGAATATAAAAAATAATAAATTTAATTGAAAAAAATCACAAAATCGTATGGTGTTGTAATAAGAATTACTATAGTTAATTATTGGATTTTAAAATCCAAATCATGTTTGAGATTCAACAAGAATTCCATTCATTAGCCATTATAGGAATTAAAAACTAACACCCATGAAATGTACCAAAATTATTTTGAAATAATTATCACACAAAACAAAGTCAATTATTCACTCCCCATTACATGAATTCGTATACTGATGTCTCCCTAGAAATGTCATATAGAGTTCCCAATATCAATCAAATGGAATATCAATGATTCATGCTCAACCTATCACCTCTAAACCCATTAATTGACCATGAATGTATTGATCAAACCATAAAACCAAAATAAATCATTGATGTATATTACTAAGATATAGGAAATGTCTCAAATTCTCATAAAACCACATGGAATGATTCCCCGTAGTCATTAGATAAAATTGTTTTTTCATTAATAAATAATTAAAACTAAGAAACCACATCCCAAAACAAATAAAACCTCACAATTGTTCACATAATAACATACTCATGTCCCATGTCTCATCCATGTAGCTAGGAAAAATCGGTATACACACTACAATTGCATCACCATAGTACCCCAATGTCCCTAAAAATTATAAAAAGAACTAAATATGATTATTTCTATTAGTCCACAATTAAATAAGAAATTAATATAACTAAATTTTTTTTCCATCACAACTTTAATGTCTCTCAATAATGGGTTACCCGGACACTCACTCTCCTCTATCAAGAGTAGAGTAAACTATCAGGAACCATATCACTAGTTTTTACATTCACATATCTCTTTCTCATCTAAATTAAAAATTGGAATACACCCCACTATTACTCTATCACATAAACAGACTCATTCCTCAATGAGTCAAATCACAACTATATATAGCGTATAAAAATAATCATTTATCCATTAATCCCATTCATTTCAACGAAACCCAAAAAGAACCATTGATTCTATCATTAAAATGAGCTAATGAAATATCACCCATGTTAAGGACCACCACTTGATCAACCACATCTCAAGAATATTCACTAAACCAAAAGAACATACCTATTCCCTACTAATAGTAGAGTTCAATTTTTTGGTTAATCATCTACTATCCCATTAAAAACGACATTAAACCCAACATTAAATTACACCTAACCTGTCATGTCCTCAATACCAAACTACATTGTTGAAATAACTAAATCTAGATGATGATGATATACCACTGGTTAATAAACATTACAATATTAACAATGTCATGGGTATCCAACCCTCATAAAAATGTTTCCACTATGAAAACCTTTCTCTTCAATAGACTATTAATATCAAATTATGACAGAGGCATCAAATGAAGGAACAAACTAACCAAGAGTTACATTTATCACTATAATATATTAAATAATTAATCATATATATATATATGATTTCACATGAAAATATATAATTGACATTCAATTTTAAATTTCATGGTATAAAATACTAGAATCCACTTACAAGTTATAAATTAAACAACTATATATTTTTTTATAGAAAAATATTACTACAAAAAACTATTTTAAATGTGAAAATAAATTAATCAACATGATAAACAAGTCATATTAAACATAGGATCCAAAATGATTAATGTACCCATGAAGGATTCTATTATATCTATAGATAATACAATTAATTTAGTATTTCAAATCAGAACATCATACATGTTTAAGACCTAAATTATATCAATAATAACCAAGAACAAAAATATGATAAACCATGGTTAAATATAATTCATACTTGACTGATATAATGGACTCACCTTCCCATGATCCATCTTATACTCTAATGAAATCCTATCTAAGACTATCATAATTATAAATATATAATAATAAAAACTATATTTTGATATAATATTGTAATTACCCAGATAAATCACATTAAATAAACTCTCACCGAAGATACATATGACACCCAACGCACATATCCATATTCAATACGTTTTTAACCAGTGGAAATAGTCTGTAATAAATTTCAGAAATACTGTACTCTCACTACCATAACTATTATGTAAATAAATAAATTATTATAAATTATAACAAATAATTAGAGATTTGTTGTATAGAATTATATCCAAATATAACAATAATAAATAAACATAAAATCATAATATAAATAATAAATACACAATCAATCACCACATATAATTCAATAGCTCACCCTCCGGCCTAGTTAGATATATAAAATAAAACAAAAGAATAAAATTTACTAGGATGATCCACTACAACCCAAAGCCACACTGTAATTCCATATCTAAATCCCATCCCAGAAGCACCATTTGGATCAAATTCATAACATATTATCAACATGTATACATGACCTAGTGAATATATAAGCATTATAGATCATGTAATGAACATAAGAAATACATTTCAATAGGTTCCCACAAATTTTCACAAACATATTAAATTATATTCTTGTGTATTTTGAAAATAATAAATATATATACCATGTAAAAATATAAACGTCGAGTAATCACATGATAACTTGGCCACGATGAAATATGACCATACCAAGATCATAAAATAATGACTCTAGAACACATTTCACATACAATTAAGCCCATAAATCATTCATAAGGGATGGTTTCTTCATGTAATTCCTAACTTCTATCCTTTTACTCATGGTAATGCCTCATAAAAATACTAATATCATGTCACATACCTCCCGACCATTCGTTTACACACAGTGTAATCACATTCCATATCTCATCCCATGTCACATATATCAACCAAATCACTTAGGGTATGATCTCATAAATAATCTTATTTTAGGTCTCATACGTCCCACCTCACATCAGGTGAGTCCAAATACCGTGTCACATACCATATCTCATACATCCAAAATATAAATCAGGTTATTGTCTCATAACACAACCAATATATAAGCCTTTTAACTCATGTTAGATCATCACATTTAACCATTACTTTTATCATCTCCATCATGGTCATCTCATAGTCTCATGAAATAACCTCATCACTTTAACTCATGGAATATCCTCATACCCTAACTTAGACTCTACCCTATATCTTTCGTTAGCCCTCTAATTACCTAAAATGACCCATACATACATCGTGTATTATATGGAAAAGTTCTATAAATTATATATCCCCTCATTATGTTCACACCACAAATACATACACATGACATGGATTAAATGGATAAATAGCCAAATCCAATATTATAAAAAAGAACATGATATACCAAAACCAGTTGACATCTCATTCTTTATTATATGGCTATCCAGTAGATTCCTTACACATATCTGTGTCTCTATTCTTCAACATCAACCATCAATATTCACCATATAGTTACTAGATATCATATAGAACATATTTGAACATTCTATCAATAGGGAGGTCTAATCTCCATTTCAATTTATAACAACTAATAGGCCTTACTACCCATTAATTGTTTAATGTTAATATTTCTCAAATCCCATTTTTAATCCAATCCAAAAACATGATTAATATGATATGACAAATGCCGAAGTCCAATACTGAATCTCCCATAAAGGATGCAATAACTCATTATCCAATAGAAACAATAATTAATACACAATGATAATACCTAGAGTTCTTATCCAACATAATGAATACACCAAGTCTACTATGCACTAACATGATAGGGGAAATACTTAACAAAATTGAGATATATGATAATATCACTTATCATCTATTATATAAATACTTATATTCCATCTAAATAAACATAGAAAATACAACCAACTCTATCCCCATATCCTTCAAATCCCAAATTCCTATCAAAGAACCCTTTCATACTCGAATAGAACCATATCCTCTAATGTGAAATAGTCTTAGATCATTAATATATCAAATTTTGGAGACATGTTAATAGTCTATAAGGCATTAAGAAGTTTTTATATTTAATTAGGGGTAACTATAGTCCCTAGACAATTTTATAGATCCTAAATACCCTAATAAAAAAACTCATGAATAATACTTTATAGGGTTATTTATTATATGGACTACCTTCCTTCATAATGTAGTTACAAACATCATATCGATATCACCATGTCCCAGCCAAGCCTTAAGAAATCCATGACAACCTACCAAGACTCTATTTCATGGAACAATAATTAAAACCATATTTATAATAATTTATATTTAATTATAAAACCAATTCTACGGTGTAAAAATAACTAATAGGTCATCGGTCATAATGAAACACTAAAAAAGAATCATACAACAAATGGATGGTCCATGACACACTCTGAACACCACTACTAAAAATATACACATTATATAGAATCCATTAATGTAATAATTTAATAAAATATAAATAAAGTATTATTTAATATCATTAGGATAAAAAATCGACCTAATGGGTGAGAAATTTATGGAATCACCTATTCATTATCATCCTCTAGACACTATATAGAAAATCCCTATAATTCTATATGGTTTCTCTATATTTCGATGGAATCATCTCTTAATATCAAAAAAAATCACCAGAATAAAATTTATAGAAAACAAAGACATGTATGAAATTAGTAAGTTGAGTGAAACCATATCTCATAAATATTGTGTAATATCACCTAAAAATTACCCTATCAAGGGGATCTGAAGGAGGACTAAGAGAGTGTATGATTTATCCAAATTAACCTTCCCTATTCCACTGTTTCATTTGAAGTCATGTGAAGGGATGACATGAAAATGTTTGTTTGAAAACAAATTTTAAAATCTAATAGAAGGAAACATTTTTGCAAGTAACACCCTGCAAAAAATCACAAGGTTCAAACTAGAATGACACACAAGCTCATTCACAACACCAAATATGCAAGAGGTTTCATACTAGAAACATGGGTCAAGATTGACTTTGTGGGGGGGGGGGGAATATTCCCTTGGTATCATGTAAAAAAAATATTATATAATTTATGTGATAAAAATAAAAATTATAAAACAATGACTAAAATAATCAGTATAGTATCATTGTACATATAAACAGCCAATCCACACAAAGATAATTTGACATGTCTGTTATACAACCCATCATTAACATATGAGGGTCTGTATAGAAGGTGGATCAATATAAAATATAAATTATATTATGAAAAAATTTAGTAGATTTCCATTCCGAAATTCTATCACGTGATACGCTCTCCCTCCTTCTGAACCTGCTAAACTATCCACCTTAGGTTTCTTTTGCTTCACCATATCATTTTTCAAAGAATATATATGCACAGTGAGATACCTACTAACGGTGTGACTATGAAACCTAGTAGGAAACTACTAATGAGTCCATAATATATGTGTATAAGATTTACTGGTGTATTCCATGAAATTAAAAAAATTAATTATAAGATAAAACTATATGACACAAACAGAACATATATTCCAGGTCTATAGAATTTATCTCTTCCCCCTTAATCTCAATAATATAAAGAAAATATAAATGAACCATCACACACATCTTCATGTGATGTGATAATAAAAAATTAAATTATAAATCCTATTGTTAGATATAACTAATTTATATTCCATCCAATTTAGGTTAGATCCTTCTTTGTGGGGATAATATATATGGTTCGTCACATATGTTCAACAATAAAAGGCTACTCTTGAAATATTAGATATATCATGGATGATAAAACATTACATCATGTGATGAATGTGTCAAACCCATCCAAAATCCACATGTGATCAAACATCAATAAAAAGTCTAATAGGAATACACATTCACACAAATCAATAAAGTCATAAAATCATATAAAAATGTGTTTATGATAATGACATCCAACCATGGGAGAAATGACATTCCAAAACTAAGGTTCATTGACCAAGTCTAATTACAACTTTTAAATAAAATAACCATCAATGACTCACTGGAATTCCAATTCTAGGATCATGTTTCATTGTAAACCATGCCAAAAATGCAGGTCAAGTTCTCACAAACATGAGAATATCCATTATTGAAAATAGTTCATAAATAAATGATATACAGACATGATTTCCCTCAATTTGGGTGTTTATTCATTCAGTTGTAAAAAATTCCATTGTTATACCATATTAAAAAACATTAATATAATCGAGGCATCAAGAAATTAGTCGATTTAAATAAATAACAAAGAAGATAATTGAACTATATCAATATGAAACCAACCAAAATTAGAATTTTTATATTAAGCTATTGTTCAGGAAGAAAAAAAGATAATGAATGATAAGGGAGTTCCCAAAATCAAATTAAGAAATATCATACTGGGATGGGGTTCAAGAAATTAATATTTTCTTGAGAAAATGTGATAAGGTGAGATATTAATAAAATATTGATACAACATTCCAGGCCTATTTGGCCTCAAATAGAACAACCAACCAGCCGGTGGCATATGAGGACATATGATTCTTCCCTGCAACCCCACTATATGTTCTTTGGGATTGGGAACTATATTTTACATCTCTCAAACTCCTCTTGATTCATGGTGGATGCCCATATGAAAGAAAAATTGTCTTGTATATCTATTCAATATTCAAAATAACATATCTACATGGGATTTTCCAAATAGATTATGTTGTTCAACTATAACCCATATCAATATGAATTAAAAAACATACAATGAGATAAAGAAAATTTTAAATGAGACATACCTAAAAATGATGGTTTTATAATTCTACACTTACAATGACATATTTTCCTTAATAATTGTATCTAAAGGTCTACTAAAAAACTCAAGACACTATACATGAATTTCATTCTCCCACATTCATGACTCTTTTTAAATCTTTACATACTTCCATTAAACATGAAAATTATTAATTTACTTCCCTTGGAGTACCATATCACTTATGTTGAAAATATGAATGGATTAATATATAAAATATACATCTGGTTCCAACTAAACATCCTTGTAGTTGATCACATGAATTGGATCAGCCTCTTAACTATAATGTTGAGACACATTGAACACATTATTTAAATATTGATACTATATATGAATATCCAAATGATAGGTCACCATCCTGACGTGTTAAAAAATGTCTAATGGACCAACAAACCCTAGAACCACATTACCTTTCATCCTAAAATTCATATAACCAAAATATGGAGACACCCACAAGAAAACACTTTAACCCACAATGAAATCTATGCATTGCATCCTCTAGTTTTAATGTTATCATTGTCTACTCTAATAAAAACCATGATGATTTTCAATAAATTTATCCTTGTTTGAGGAATCATGTATCATTTTGGGCCCAAAACCTAAAGATTAACATGCTTCAAGCCATTATTGTAGGGAAACGACATGTCCATCCATATAGAGTCTCAAATTTTGGAATTATAATTGAATACAAGAATATATTACTATATTTGAAATCATTCATCATTGATTGATCATCCCAAGCAACCAAAAATCCATTACTCTTTCAAAACTCAATCCTCTAGATTTGGGATCATTCCATCTATCTACCAATCAATAAGATGGTGATAATCCATGATCACCTTCAATTATGTCCCCTTAAACTTTTTTAATAATTCCAAAATATTTTTAATTAGTTAGATTCAATTTCAGATACAACACATGAATGGAATTATTATAGCCATAGAATCACCTAATGATGGTACTTTCCTCACTCATCTACCAAGAAAATCTATCGAATTGTTATGATATGATCCACATTGGTCAAATAATCCATTACCGACCACACAATCTCTCAACATCTAAGGGACTTGGGATATCATTTCATAAATTCCATGGACACATCCTTAGACATCTGCAATATTACTAAAAGTTTCAAGATCACCCCCCAGTTCTTTAATGATAGTCCATGTTCCATTAACAAGTCAATCAAAGAGATAAAAAACCTAAAATTTCTCATTTCATCATGGGATACAAGAATTACACAATTCCATCATGATACATATTGGTTGATTCTTAGTGAACTTTTCAATGAAAATCATGATGGCCCTTCATTAATTTGTCACTCCAATAATAATGGACAAAAACATTTCCTAAACAAGAATTACACCACAACTATATAATATTAAACATTTAATATTCCTCACTAACCTTCACCCATTACAATAATATGGATTAGGTCACTAAGGGTTTATAATGAACAACCCCTCTATCATCTGTTACTCCCACCATCTAGTCATCTATAAAATACATAAACATATTCCTTATTTCTAACATGAATTAGTTAACCTCTTGTATTTTCCAACTGTGGGTGGTTTCAGTAAAAATCCATTTTCTAATAATATTCCATCTCAAAATACTATAACTCTCTATATTCTACCCAATTCTTCTATTTAAGATTCATGTCTCACAATTAAAATATTACGGAACATACTAAGATAGCAGATAGACGATGTTTACTTTTTATACATTGGTACTCAATATATGAAATCAAATCTTAAAAAAAACTAATAGTTCAGTAGTCTTGGTAAAATAGATATATAATTGAATCCCACATTACATATTCAAACATAAAATACAAAATTGTATTTTCTTTGGGATGACCATTATTCACTCAATAATAACCTTGAATATTAGTCATAAAACCATTCAGGTAATCTATGGGAAATGATACATAAGAAAGGGGTGAGATCAGATACCCAGAAAGAGAATTCATACAATAGTGGCCAAATATGAAATGAATAATATGGATAGAATAAATTATAATAAAATAATTCCATTTAAATAATCGAATGAGCTAAAAACTTATCTAAGGATATATAAACTACACAAATTATCACATGAACATAAATAACTAATTTCATAATGATATATTGAATAATTATAGATATTGTAAAGTGACTTTTGAGGCCTTGTCCCAATGAATCTAAAATATACCATCGAAGCCTCATGGAAATACATCTCACATAAATGGATAAAGACTCATCCAAACACCAATGTTAGTTTGTCTCAGGTCATATACTTGATGAATAGAGGGGATATATAATTTCATGACCCACTAAAAACTTATTAATTCTAATAAAATTATCATATTAATGGGATGAAACAAAATAATTTTTAATTCTAATGTAAAATCCTGAATACTAAATTTTAATAGATTCTCTAATCATCAAACACAATCATAAACCATCCATAGAGATAAGTTTTATTTTATTAATAAATACTATAATAATCATAAAATTCATAAAATAGTTCTGACATAGGTGAAAATACTTTAAAAATTTCACCGAAGAATCTATTAAGGAAAATAATATTATTGCTATGAAATATAAAATATTTAAAAATTATTATAGAGAAAATTTAATTAGAAAAATAACACATTAAATTGATAATAAATATTATTGTAATTGAGTGGTCTGTGTAGTAGGACATTCATTTAAAGTCATATTAGTTAAAAGTATCCTTTAACACTTTTTTAAGAAAATATAGAAAAGTGAATTGTTCAGAAGATGAAAATAATAATATTTATAAACCATATTGTAAAAGGGTGAAAATGGTTAAAAAATTATTTGATAAAAAATTTAATAACTATAAAAATATATTTTGCAACATACTTATAAATAATAAAAAATAAATAAATATGATATTCGATCGAAGATATAAATTAAGTCATTTTCCCTTAAATAGATTGTCAATCATTTTATCCACCAAAGAGAGGAAAATTGTACTATAACATTGAAAGTTCATGAATAAAAAAAGAAGGCTAAAATTTAATTTTTAATTATATATATATCAATTCTCTTAATGGATATATAAACATAAAAAATCCAAAATAATTATTAGATTCTGAAATAAGACCTTATAGCTTTGGTAACTTCTGAAATATAACCACCATGAAATAAATAATGATAATTAAAACAGTAAATAAAATTAAGATAAGTAAATCCATTACATAACAAATCATTATTGTAGTATACACACCAAACAAATAAAATTTGGTTAATAAAAAAATATTCCTTAATGAAGGATAGTTGAGATGAAATCCAAAACCTCAAGTATGATTTGTTCTTAACATGTCCGAATATCCAAATTAATTAAAATATAATTATTTAAAATTTATTCCTAAAAAATGATCACATACATCATATATTATATATTATATATTTATAATATTTTATCACTAATTTTAATAATCCTATTTTAAACTAACTATTATGTGTAATAAATTCTTTATTATCCATGTATGTTAAATCATGGAAGTTTCAATTATTTTAAATTTAAATTTGGTTATGTCATTTGAAAAAAATTATGTATGATATAAATTTCATATAAATTAATTATATATATTTATCTTAAAATATAAAATATATAAAGTTATAATTATGTCATATATGCAACATTTAAAATATAATAAAATTTTAGTTCCAATCCATAACATATATTTCTGAATAATAAATTGTATCACTATGTGGAGACGATATGTCGTACGTACTCATGGAAATATATTCACTTCTCATTTGATGTGTAAGACTATGGGTAATACTGGATTCTTACTAGTGGTAAAACATCATTACAATTAGGAAACAATTTTTAAATCATTATGATATATACCACATATTTATAGTATGTAAAAGATTAATTAAAAATGAAATTGATCAGTTAATGCGATTATCACTTCATTTGAATAACTTCTTTGGATATAATCTTAAGGACACTAGGGTTGGTATTTTGGAAATTTCTATACTTCTATGATGTATATAATGGTGTTTTGATGAGAAATGGGAAAGGATTGATCGAGTAAGAGGCATTAATTTGTTGTAGTGATGTGAAGTAAGGGGTGTCCTTTTTTGTAGGAAGGAAAGGAAACATAGAGAAAAACAAAAATAATTATAATTAAGTCATTATCAAGATAAACTCATCCAAAACAATATAATGTATAATTTGGGATAGGAGTAGATTCTAATACCATCATATATTAGAATATGGATTGGTTTAATTTGTATTTTAAATGCTATATTTTGGTTTAACCCAATTGTTAACCTAATTTATCTTTAACCATATCTATTTGTATTTCTCTATTAATGGGATTTAATTTTACATATAATATAATTATTTTATAATTAATTGACACGGGATAACCATTTATACCATATAATTTTCAAATTTTCCTCTATAAATATTTCCATAATTTATAAATAATTTTATAAAAATTATTTTGATAAAATATCATTAATGAAAATTTTGGGACTATTTATTAATGTAAAAATAAATAACATATAGAAAATGAAGAAAATAGAAAAACAAATACATGAAAATAACATTAATATGTCATAATAATTTATAAAATTAATTTAAGACTATAAATCACTCAAATTTAGTTACATTAAATATTTATAGAAATTAATTATTTTATTTTAAAATTAATTGAAAAAAATACTATGTTGACATTGTGTAATATTTTAACATAATTAAATACAGAAATTTAAAATAAATATACATAATGAAAAATAATTTCATTAACCCTGTAGATTCATTTATATTCATTCATAACATGATATTGTCCCTATGTGAATGTAAAAAATATATTTAAAACTATAACAATGTCATTTTGTAACTTTATTTGATATAAATTTGATATTGGACCATTCCATGAAAATAATTCTATTAAAAAATTTAATTTATTTCATAAGTTGATAAGGGTTTAAATCACTTCATTAATTATTTAATAATAAATCAATAAAGGCCTTATACGTAACATTATTATTTGATTAACATCATTAACCTTTTATAAAGGTGATAAAATTTACAATAGATACTACACATACTTCTTAAAAGTAAAAGGGAACTCCGAACCAAATAGTGGAACTCTGAATCAAAATATAGAAACCATATTAAAAAATTAAATAAACATAAGTGGGTGTAATTACTTCTTATTTAATAATGAATAATCCAACTAAAGATAATTTCTCATAAAAATGACCAATTATATATAAATATGTTTTTATAACAAACATAGTAATAAAATAGATTACATTAAACATTAGGGGTTTATTCATATTATAATAGAACAAATAATAGTTTGAAATAATTTTAATACAAAATTTAACATTTTTAATAAAAAATAGAGTAGAAATATCTTTATTTTCTTACCATTCATTGGAAGAGAAATCATTTCATGAAATACTCAAATCCCACCTTCAGATAATATTGATACGATGATTAAAAAATTATTTTATTTTTATAAAATTAAATTTATAGATATTATATACATTTTTTATAATATTTTCTCTGAAAAATTAAAAAAACATGTTTTAAATAAAATATTTATAAAGGAAACTATAATTTCATTAAATATTGAGTACTTATTAATCAATGAATCCATCTTCATTAGGTACATTATATATATTTAATTATTTATACTATTCATAACATAAAATTGAATTGCAAGGTTATAATTTTCATATATAAATTATAATATTTTTAGGTTCGTTTAAGAATAGCATTGTGTGATGTGTACATTATCGATTATAATTTATTTATGTAAAATATTATAGTGTTACATTCTCACAAACATATTAAATTTAATCCTAGTAATAGGATTTATTACAGTAATAAAATGTATGTTAATTTATAATTCTTTTATTGAAACCCACATTTCAAAAAGGGGTAATACACTTTACTCTTAAAAATAGTGAAATGGAAGTACATAGGACATCTAGAATATCACACATATAGGGTTCTAGTTAGTTTAAAATTATTATGATTTGAAAAAATGGACACGGATGTAAAATATAATCTCCCAATAATGACATAGAGTTATGGATAACATTGATCAAAATAAAGTTAATAATCATGATAATATCGATGACCACAAAACCATAAATCAATAAGGTGTGATCAAGCCTATCAATTCATAAGAATTAAAATAAATTGGAAAAAAAGTCTACCGGATCATTTTTATATATTTATTTATTTTCTATACCATATAAAGTAAAAACATAAGTAAATATACTTAATATATAACAATTACATCTTTGTTAGTGCATTAATAAATTTTGAATTAAAAAATACTCCAGGAAATGAATATTCATGATGAATATTTTTTATACCAAAAGAAAACAATACTATTAATGAATCTTAAGATCCATTAAATAAAATTAATTTATTCCTCCTATATGTTGATATTTTTATGAAATTTTATTAGTTAATATTTCTAATCCTATATTACATTAACTATAAAAATATAAGAATACCACACAAATTTCAACATAATATATTCCATAAATGGATAACGATAATAACCTCTAACAATATTTCAGGAAAAATCGGAAATCAATATATCATTAATCCATAAATGTGCTATTAATTTCTCATTACAAAGATCTTAATACCTTGATCACAATCAAACATTAATGAAAGCATGAATTATTATAAATTGTAACTCACACCCCATTCCATTAATAAATTATCATATTATCACATATATTTCCTAAATCCAATGAATTTTTAATCTCCATTATAAATTAGCCTATCATCAAATCCCTATCCATTTTCAAGGTCCCAAATATTAAATTAATTACTTAATCAATATAGATCTTATAATTAACCCTAATAAATATTATTTTATCAACATCTTGAATGTATTAAGGATTATATTTCTATTATTAATGTATTCCTCAAAAATATAACCTTACTACAAATACACTTTTTATGGTTATCAGAACATATCATAATATTCATTAAAATATATAAATAAAATAATACTATTGTGGAATACATATACATTTAATGATTATTATTATTATATTATATTTTGAAACATACTTCTACAACATAATTTTTGAATCCAAATACACAAGAAAATTAATCATTCCACTTCAGAAGTATTAATAGTATAATCTTGATGTTGATCCCATATCATCATTTGATATGTATTCCCTTGACGCTAGGGTTATTAATTTTAGATGTTCCCAATATATATATAGTTAATAATCTAATGTTATATGTTTATTTCATTCCCTTTATTTATTTTTTGATGGCCATTCTCTTCATAATTTTTGAAAACTCCCATTCCTTTATGAATGTACTAGAGTGTTTCATTCCATAATTATCACATGTGGTAAAATCCTTCTTTATTTTCTTCGCAGTTCCTATTTTTTTATTTTCCATATTATATATATATATATATATTATTTTTTATCATATCCATAATACATGTAGAATTATTTATCTATATTCATGTCACATGATATTTTATAATGATATAACCCAAATATTAGATATATGGTTCCCTTAGATAGATCATATTTATCTCATAAATGAAATGGAAAACCGTACTATTTGGATTAAATATGTATTCCTTAAATGGGGTTTTTACCATGTAGTGATGGCTTCATACATGGAAACATTATCCTATTCCCATTATCTTAGACTAAAGAAATTTCTATATTTACCTTCTTGTTGTTCAAAAAAATATTATTTCCTAAGAAAAGTTTTTTAAAATATATCAATTCAATTAGAAGTATTTTCAACTCGTCCTCAATGTTATGAATCAATAAAATCCACTTACCTACTTATCATGATAGATGATATAGTTATATGAAAACCTTATCTTCTTCACTACTTCCTAATGTGATAAATTGATTCTATATGTAACATGTACACTTCTAATCTAGAAATAAATTTGTTGTACCACTGAATTTTTGAGGTTAATTATGAATTAAATTGTTTAACCTTTTTATAATGCATAGTGGATTAGAAGGACACTATATAAGAGTACGATTATTTATCATAACATTAATGAGCTTCCCATATATAGTTATTATTTATTCATATCCTAATGAAGCTCTAGGTACAAATTTAGTATCATTCCCAGAATGGAAATTCATTCAGGGTTCAGATACATTTTTATGGATTCTATTTCTTCCACTTGGATCAATTTATAAATAAGGTGACAACCTAGATTATATTATAAAATAATGTTACATTATGTTTAATATCAACACTAGCGAAACACATAATATAAATAGATAATTTATGTATAACTAATCTAAAAAATAATATTTGTTTGTTTTAGGAATATACCTAGGATTTATTTTAGGGTCATGTTCCCTAATCAATGAATCCTTAAATCATGTTCACCATGCTTAAACTACACCAAATTAGATAAAAACTATAAAGACCTATAATTTAGTAGACCATATATAGGGGTTAATTTATTAAATTGGTACTAAATAAATGAAAGTACATCCCAAAGGATGAAATAGTTTAATGGCCTATAAAAACTAGAGATGTGATTTAATACAACATCACAGTTGAACACATAATAAAAAAATGTTATCATTATCATTGGGATCATCTGTATTCCCTATAGAATATCCCTATATATCCATCAAAAAAAATTTCCTAGCATCATGGGGAAAGGAAACATAATAATGTTGTGAGATTAGAAGCTATGTAAGTGTATTCATGAAACAAAAACAATATATTAAATGAATTATTTTTCAATAACAGAATATAATCAAATAGGAGAGGGGAGCAGAACCCTTGGAATTTTAGAAGTATTAAATTAATATAAATTAAATTTCAATTAAAAATTTTCCAATATATATTTATTTTTAATATAGGATTGTTTTAAGTCTAATAAAAATAATCCAATTAAAATTACAAATGTTTTTAATAATTCTTAATCATTATCATTATTTAACTTTTATTTAATCTTATCATTTAATCAAGTATTTTACATTGTGAGAGTTACAATAAATAAAAAATCATTGAAAATAACCTATTAAAGAGTCATTAATTACATTTTTAATGTCATGTAAACTATTTATCTGAATCATAGATTTTTATAAATTTTATTTCATCTACTTAAAAATTTTATATTTTAAGTAATGAATTACCTCAATTTTGAGACTATTAATCACTTGACTTTTAAACAAAAATTACAACATTTTTATTCCTTTGAAAAAACAACATTACATAAATAATAACATGTCATATTCATCCAAAAATTAGATTATGACATCACATATATTAATTTTTATTTTATAAATTATTATAAATATAATTTTTTTGATTCTTTCTTTAATAAATCTACTACGGCATCATATTTGGGTCACAATTAAATTTAAATATTTAATTATTAAAAATTATAAATAAATTACCATTTTAGGTAATTATTTCATATTTATAAATATTATTTATATTATAATAGATCTCTTGTATAAATAGATATTAAAATACATTACCTTGTAAAAACAAAAGTGTAACTAAAATGACTATTCTTTGAATAAAATATTATAAATGTATTATTGTCGTCCAAGTGGCATCAACTGGTCCAAAAATCAAACGAAGGATTCTAATTATTTGAATAAACATTTCTAATTATATTAAAAAAAAATTTAGGGAAGGTTTATACTATTATAATATTGTTTTTATATTTAATTACCTGATTTACCTTTATCCGTGGTAATAAAATTAATTATTAATGTTACTATTAGTAATGTCCAAAAATATAAGGGACCTATTAACATAATTTTACCATCTTATTCCAAATATGGAATCCATTTTTCCAAATTCAAAACAAATAATTGGCATAAATTAATTAAAAAACAATCTTGTTGACGGAATAAGAAAACATGTTTTCAAGTAAAACCTTCATCAGTTTACAAAGTTTATCAATTTAATTTGAATTTAAAAATGCATCCAATGAACTAAATTGGAATAAATGATAAAAAATTCATAAAAGTTTACCTCAAAACCATGTAAAGGTATCATCTAACAATATAAATAAATTAGATGGAAAGGTATTGTTGAATTTAAATGAAGTAGTTTTCATTATTCAACCAAATATGAATTTAATCATAGAAATACAAAAAAAATTATCGAAAACAAATTTATATTTCATGATTCCAAATAATAAGTTTATTTGTCAAATAGAGTATATAAACATGAAAATATATATATTTAAAATCAGTTCTCCATCAAAATGCGGTTAAACAACATTTTTAGAACAACAATATTTTTTTCCATAAAATTTCTATTTTTCTTATATAATTTCTAAAAAATATATTATATACACTATAAAAATAAAATTTAATTTATATTTCATTAATATAATACAATAAAATAATTTTTATGATTTTTTAAAAATATTTTTTCACAGTAAAATTACTTTTTTTAAAACACATCTTTTATATTCAATTCGATTTTATTCTCTAACCAATGAGTCATTATATGAGTATGTTTATAACATGTTTTCATAATTATGTTAATATCATTTATTCCATCCATTCTAATGGATATTCTATAAATAAATATTAAAACGAAAATATTAAGAATACATTAGTTTTCTATGTAACTCAGACTTTGTGCAAGGTATGATTTCAGAAAAACATATTATTGTGTGTCAGGTACACTATTAGAAATGGCATCCATTTTAAAATAAAATTACTATCTAATTCATAAATATTAATAAATATGAAAATGGATTATTCTATAATTTTTAGGGATGTTAAATCCTTCCCCCCTTTTGAAAATGAAATCCCTGTAATTTTAAATTTGTTATCAGTAACAAAGGTTCCACTTTTCGAAATTACATCATTGAAATACCACATTAGAAAAAGAGTCAATTAAAAATACACATTAACAGAAATAAATATCATTACAAAGGTCACCCGTGATAACCAAAACTATGACTCCATATAGGAAAAAAGGATATGGAAGAAGAACTAACCATTTTGTTTTGATGAAGAGTGACCGAAAACTGATGACGAGAAAGTTAAAAATCAGAAAACCACAAACATGTGATAGGATAAATGGTTTTTGATTTCCGGCTAGGAAATGTAAATTAAAAATATTTTTTTAAGATATTTTTATAGAGTTGAGGAATTATTTTACAACATAGAATATGAACATAAGTAAATAGTCTTACGTGACATGTAGAGTTTTATCCTTTAATCAATTTCCACCACATAATCATCATTTTCTCCAAATGAATAGTATTTGAGATGATTTTTTCTCATGCTTGAAGCACTAGAATATACATATAGAGAATCAAATAATCTGTGAAGCATTAACTCTATATTCATCCTATCTAGAAATAAATTTCAAAAGAAAAAGTTTGGATAAAATAATATAATTCCACAAATATTATTAATATTAAAATAAGAACGATTATTTTTAATCTCAAATTTTTAAAAGTAAAACCCAAAATAGAAAATAGACCACTCAATAAATAACATTCCATAAAATTCCTCAAATAATTTAAAATATTATTGAATCCCAATATTCAAAAGGATTTGATCAAATAGACATATAGAATAAGTTTTTACATTTATCTCTAAATAAAAATAATCACTCTTAATGTCACATACCAAAAGTAATTTTTTAATCACATATTCACCAAGATAGGTTAACCAGTTAAATAAATAACCCAAATTTTCATAATCCCACAATAAAAAATAAAATTCTTACAAAATAAAATTCTTCTATTTCTTCTCAAATAAAATCCCATTGTATTATATTTTCCTTATCCATATAGAGTTCACAAAAGTGTACATTTTTTCCAAAATAACATTTATCACTCATTCACCAAATAATTTTCCAATACCAAGGACATACATTTGATAAAACATATGTTTCAAAAATACACATATTCTTATTCCATAAACTTGTTTTACTAAAAAATGAAGTCATATTAACTAGTGACATCAAATTGGAATGTGGTAGGTTATGTACCCTAGTCTCCCTTTCATTCGGGGTTTGATCCTCATAGCCTTTACAGACACGACATGTTGTCATGCATCCAGTGGGTTTTCCTTTTTCTAAAACTATACCATTCTTATTAAATACTATCAATATGAGATAAAATCCTCAAAAATAACTGTAATATGTTTTAAACAGAATGGTTTTCTTATAACACTCATTTTATTCCCAACTCATAATTACCTCAAAATATTAATTCATCAAATCTTATATATATTTACATATTTATTTCACATCCAAATGATTTTATATAATTATTCCCAATATAAATAAAAATATAACTTGATCACGTTGTCCAGCTAGTTTTATCATCATTTGGTTCACACAGATAGAAGGTCCACCCAATTCAAAAATGATTTAGAGATTTTATAAAATAACGTGACATCTTTATCTAAATACACATTGTAAAACATGGTTCATATTGGTATTAAAACAGAAATAGTTTTTGAAAATAATCTTTTATGACATATGATCTCAAAAAATTATATAAGACATTATTTTTACAAAACATTCGGATTGAGTTTTATTTGAAACTTTTAGTCAATGGTACTTTTAAAATAAAATATTTAGTTGAATAAAGAATATATTTTAAATCATAATATAAATTGTTCGCGCAAGGGTATCTTCTTCAGCAGATTTTTTGAAATCATAATATGCTTAATAATCTAGTGATAAGGTAAAATATCTAAAAATTCCTTATTAATATTTACCTTTTTAAAAAATATAAGAGTATTGGGAAAATAATAAATGATTAAAAATAACCCAAGATCCATGATGGTATCGGGGTATAGTGAAGGTGTTTGGTATCTCAATGAACTCATTGCAAGTGATTTGTATGTTAGAAAATGTTTTAGAATAATTCGGACATGACGTTACAATAATTATTGAAAGAAAGTCATCAAGAAGATATATGAATTTTGTTTTATAAAGACCTCATTCCATTTATAAATGACATTCCATGATCTAAAAAAGTTATAAAACAAGTATTTACCCAAAATAATGGTGAGATAATTTTACCATATGTTTAACTAAAACTCATAATCCCAAAAATTGTCTAAAACATTCTTATGATACTAACTATAAGACCCCTGCCTTAAATATTAAATTATCATGAGTAAATTAAATAATTCACAATGAGGATAATTTAAGGTTTATTGTTTTAGATAATTATGAAATACTATTACATAACAACACCAATATTATAATTTAGTCACTTTTACTCACTATCTATTTTCAAGAAAAGATAAAGCTATTTAAAACATGAATTATTTTTTTTAGAAATATTCATAACATTCATCATGACTTATTCCTTTACCATAGTCATCCATATAACCATTGGAAAATATTTCAGAAACATGGGATGTGCACAATATGCTCATTAAGAGATATATATAAGGAATTAAACCGTTAGTCCTTGAATGTTTAAACTAATGAAAATTTTTTAAAAAATAATACATTTCAACCATAAAAAATTAGTTATTTTTCATACCTCATGAAATCATAATATTTCTTAAAAACATCTTAGAAATCATAAATGATAAAGGTAACTTTTAGAATCCATATCAATCTGACATTGTGTCTTTCATAGCAAAATAGAGTGCAACCTTCATGGTAACATTTTGAATTTTCATCATAGTATATTCAAAAAATATATTAGGAGATACCTTATCATTTAACTCTATATCATTACCCAATGAACTAGATAGCTATCACAGGTTCACCTTCCCTCGGTTTATCATGAAACCACCCATATACATACTAAATTACCAATAACCATAATATAATAATAACACATAAATAAAAAATAAAGGAAAATAAAATTATCTCTTTGAAATAACATTTCATATTTATAATACACATTGTCATAAATGAAAAAAATAGTTTAATATAAAACAGTAAACATTTGAAGTAAAAATCAACACATAATAGATACTTGAAAGAGGGAAATTACATTCATTTAGTATATGTAAAAAACAATCCAAATTATCCATATAATCAATCCATTTTTTATCAAAATTAAATCCGTTAAATAGAATATTTTTGAATCATATTGTCTGATACCACATTGAATTATTTAAAAGGAATTAAAATTTTAAAACAATAATGTCCATATAAATAAATCCATAATTTTTTTTTGAAAACATGGATATTAATGATAAATATTGAGAATAATAAATTATTAAAACATATAAATGATGTTTTTGTTAAAGAGTCCCTTACAATTTGAGAAACACATGAATAAAAATCATAAATGAAGAACATAAAAAACATTAAATATCATGATAGTATAGTAATAGATGATATTATTTGTAAAAAGGGTTTTATTTAAACTTTATTGGATATTAAAGGTTCATAAGATCAAGATATGCGTCAATAAAAGGAAATTGAGACGATGTCCCTTACTATAAGTCTGAGTTGTCACGTACAACCTTTATATTCTTGAATAATAAGAAAATGTAAATTTATACTTTAATGATATAATTATTAGATTTTATTATTCATTTTATATCATTTAATACCATGTCATAAAAATCACAAAATTTTTTATGTTCATATCGGATGTTAAGTCGATACATGGTACTTCCTTCGAAACTGAAAAGCAGTTGATGTCAATAGTCCCATGTGATCATAATTACATCATCTCTAGAATAAAATTCATGAAATATAAATAAATTTTAAAAAATAATTATACTTTTTAAATATAACCATTCATTTATTTTTTGAAAAATGAATAATGTTATAATCATGGAAATGGTAGGTCGTACATACGAATAAGTAAATTATCCATTTTTCATTAACCTTATGGAAATAAGGTAAATATTATTTTATATGTCCATAATTATCAAAAAATAAATAACATTATAATAATAATTTAAAAAAATTATATATAATACAACTTATGCGGTGAATAAAAACGATTCACATCGCTTCTTGAAGGTGATAGTTCACACATAAGAACGAATGATAATATCATTTTTATGTGAATGGAATATAAGATGATAATTTACATATAATTCACATATAATGATAAATATGTATTGAAAATCATATAAAAACATTAATTACATCATTATAACCAGTCATGGGAGACAGTTATGGAAACCGAATTATATCAGTTCGTGGAGGTGATAGTACACACATACGCAAGAACGATTAATTCCATTCCCATTTAAGAGATGTGGAGATTGATTTTGGTGATGATATTAACATAATAAAATATAAATATAATTATGATAATATATTTATTATTTTATCATGGTGTAAGAATATTTTATGTATGTGGAATAATAAATAAAATAAAAACACTTAAATAAAAACATTACCTTTCCTTCAGATGATCACTTTTCTTCACACCTTAATAACTCTAAGAATTATATTATACCAAATAAATACATCTATAATATAGGGAGGGGTATTATTATGTGTTTTGGGATGATATTGTTTCAAAAAATCATTTGGAAGTGTGAGTATCATACATGAATGTGTGCCTTTTTGTAGGATAAGTGAGGGGCACCATTGAAATTATTAAATGTATTAAATTAATATTAATTAAATTTCGATTCCAAATGGTTCCAAACTGATTTATTTAAAATATATAATTATCTGGGTCGAATCCACTTCAAACAATTAAAATTATTCTAGTTTTAAAATATTTTTAATCATTATCCCTTTTCTTCTAAACCCTTTTATCTCTTAGTGTTTTATCAAGTAATTTACTCATTGAATGATAAATAATTACCAAATCCGTCCAGAATAACTATTAATGATTAATTAATGTCATTTTTAGAGTAATATAAACTTTTTTTGATGAAAATTATGTTTTTAGAAATATTATTTCATTTAATCAAATATTTTATATTTTAAGTTATGAATTATATCAATTTTGACAATATTCATCACCTGACTTTTAAAAAAACATAATAACTTTGTATCTTATAAAAGACTAAATTACTTCTATCATAAAATTTCAAATTCACAAAAAAATCATGGATATAATCAAATTTATCAAATTATATTTATTTTAATATAATTAATATCATTTATTTAATTCATTCTTTAAAAAATTTATTATTGCATCATCTTTATGTCATAATTAAATTATATTATTTCATTCTGAAAAATTATAAATAAATTACCTTGTTTTATGTTGTAATTTTAGATATATAAGTTATATTTATTTTTCAATATATCACCATATGTAAGTCTATATTAAAATACTTAATTTTAAAAAATTAAAAGTGTAACAAAAATGACTATTCATTGAATATAAAATTACAAATAAATTAAAGTCATCTATGTGGATCCAACTGATCATAAAATAGACCCAAGGATACTCAAGGTAGGAATAAACTCATCCAATTAAATTATGACATGTATTAGTATAAGTCACTATCCTCAATCATTGTATAATCTTGGGTTAAGTCAAGAATTCACATAGAGGATCTTCTCAGGTTTAGAATTTTAGAGAATTAGGAAATAACTAATACATAATATGTAAATATTTATTCATGTTGGATACAACTAAAAATGTACAATTTATTAAACAATATAAATATTTTAAATGTAAACAAGAATTATTTTTCTTGAAAAGAATCTTCTTGACATTAACCTTTATCTTACCTATCCTTATACCATGTCAAAACATTTTAAAAACATGGGATGAGTGGAAAAATAATAGTAAGGGATATAAAATAATGAAAGAAAATGTAAACACATGAATATTTATAAAACCATAAAATCATAAGAATCCTTAAAATATTCACTGCAATAATAAATCATAAGTTTAACTTGTGGAATCCACATCATACACAGATTTTAACTTTCACAGTTACATAGGGAGTTACATCCATGGTTAGTTTTGGAATACCCATCACGTTATACTACTTAATTTTCTTTGGATAACCCATATTGTTTAACTCTATATCATTACCCAATGCAATGGAGAGATATAACGGGCTCAACCACTTGTAGTTTATCATTGAACCACCGAAATACATTAAAAATTACCAAGAACCATAACATAATCATAACACATAAAACAAGCATAATGGAAAAAAATAACATTTTCACATTGTAATCATAAGATATAATTTCAACACATTGATATAATAAATACATTATAAACACCATTTTCAATGAAAAAATATCTAAATATGGAATATGGTTTTTACTTTTATTTTAGAAATATCCAATCTTGTAGAGGAATCCAAATACCAAATAACGGTCACAACGGTAGAAAGGACATTATCGCCGCATATGTTATTAAAAATTCATTTTTTCATTTAGAAAAATTATTAGTATAAAAAATATTCCTTATGAAAACCGTTGAATGAAATTAAAATTCACAAGAGTTGATTATAGACTGTATAAAATTAAGTTGCGTGCAAATCAAAATATTCATAAATGAAAGGTTATTGAGAGAAATTCCATTACTAAAAGTTTGAATCCTCACGTACATCATTTATATTCATGAATAAGAAACATAGATTAATTTATAATTTTTTAGAACCTTTTCTGTGTTTATTATTTCAATTATATAACATATTACAATGTTATAATAATTATATAATTATTTAAGATCATATCAGATGTTTTTTCGATACTCTGTATTTGTGTCGAAAATGAACATGGTTTTGACATCACTAATCGATGAGGTCATAATTATATATTCTCTAGAATGGTATTAAGGAAATTACAATAACTTTTTATCAATAATAAAAAATTTAAATCAAACCATTAATTATGGTAATGAAAAACGAACAATGTTATATTAATGGAGACATTAAGATATACATACGCAAGAGTAACATTTTCATTTTTCAATAATCATTATAGAAATAAAGTAATTATTATAATATATTCATTAAATGATAATAATATTATTATCATAATAATAATAATAATTTAAATATATACACATATATATATATATATAATACAAGTGATGTGTTGAATAAAAACGATTCACATCCCTTCGTGGAGGTGATAGTTCACAAGTACGCACGAGCGACATTATTGTTTTAATGTGCACGGAAGGTAATAACATAATTGAAACATTATTATATTAAATTAATAATTTGTGATGAATATCACGTATGAATATTAATTATATTATTATAACAAACCATTATATGAGGTAATGAATAATGAATAAAATCAATTTGTGTAGGTGACAATTCACATGTACGTAGGAACGATTAATTCTATTCCCATGTGATGGATGTAGATATGGATTAAGAGGATGATATTAACATAAAAAAAGCTCATTACATTGGGTATAATATATATTTTATTTCAAATTGGTAGAATAATATTTAAAGGGAGTGGAATAAGAAATAAAATATACACTCTTAAAAAATTATAACTCTTCTTTGGTTGATCCCCTTTGAAGAACAACTTAACACATCTAATAAGGGTGTTCTGCCAAAAATAAGGCCTCAAGAATGTAGTTATGGATTCCAAGAAGATTTTTTTACAGATATTTTCTGTACCAAAATTCATTTTATGTGTGATTATTTGATAAGATAGGGTGATTTTTTATAGGAGAGTATATGGGAATCCCGAGAAGGGAATTCTTAAAATATTCAATTAATATAAATTAAATTTTCAATCCAAGAATTCAAAAATTGAAATATATCAAATATAATATTATTATATTTCTTAATCCTCTCATTCAATAATTTTTATAGATTTATTGTTTTTATTTTAAGCCTTATCTTTTCGGTCTACACTTAATTTTTCTTTTTTAATTTTAAAAGTTGTAATGTAATTTTAATTATTAAGAGGCTATTAATTTCACATATATGTGATAAATATCGCATTATTTGACAAATAATTAGTGTTTAGAACATATCATAGTCACTTTTTTATTTTAAATGTTGTTTAATATTTTTAAATAATTTAATAAATTACTATTTTTTACTAAATATCAATTATGTCAATTTTTACACTATTCATCTTGTTGAATTTAAAAGAAATCTAATATGAGAGATAACTTCTTAACACATCACATAATTTTCTTATATCATGTCATATTCCCCTATAAAAATCTTATATGACATAAATTATGTCAAATAATATTTATTTTAAATTTATAATATCATTTATTTGATTCTTTTATTAAAATTAAATCACACCATCATCACTAGGTCATAATTAAATTTAAATATTTAATATATAAAAATTATAAATAAAATACCCTGATGTATGTAATATTTTTATATATCTAATGACTATTTATAGTCAAAGATATCACTGATATAACTCCATATTCGTATGTTTTTATTAAGAATATATATGTTTATAACAAATGTTCTTTTACTTTAAATCAAAAGTTATAAATTTCATAATCATGCCCAAGTGGTTTCCAAAAGCCAATGATTCATCCCAAGGGTTTTCATGATCATCCCTATCTCATACAATTGGATTTGGAAAAGTTTTGGGGTAGTTTTATATTATTATAATAATATTATTAACATTATTTACCTAATTTCCCCATTAATAGTGGTAAATAAAAATAATTACTAATTTCCGTATTGATAATGTCCAAAATTAAAAGGAATATTTTTACATAAATTGGACCATATTATTCAAAATAGATAATAAATTTTTCAAAATTAAAACCACTTATGTTGATGTAATTAATTTTCATCCTCAAAATGAAGAAATTGGTTTTTTAAAGGTGAAACCCATCAAAATATTGACATAGGTTTATTTTAAATTTCAGCGTTAAATTACATCCAATTACCAAAATAGTATTAAATAATAAAACCTTGGTAAAATTAAAAAATTTAAAAAATTTTAAATAAAAACAAAACTATATAATTAAATTAAATGAAATGGAAGTTTTAAATTAAAATGTAGTATTTTTCACTAATCATTATAAATGAATTTTATCATAAAAATACCAAAATATAACCATAGTAAATTTTTATTTTCTTGCTTCTAAATAAAATTATGATTTTAAAAAATATAATATATCAAATTTCAAAAAACTAAATTTAAAAAGGGTTCGCAATTGAAATTCATAAAATCTACCTTTTAAAAATATTATAGTATTTCCGGCTTAAAACTAGATTTATTCTCAATTTGTGCCTCTAAAATTATTTAGATGAAATTAAAAACATTTAATAATCATGTCTAAACAGAATATAGTTAGTTCTATTCTCTTCTGTTAATAAAACAGCTAGGCGATAACGACCATTTAAAATAAAAATACTAATAATGTATTAATTTTTAGTATATCTCAATCCTATGTGAAAGATAAGATTTTAGAGAAACCAACTATATAATGTTGGATATGCTATTAGAAATAGCATCCCCTTTATGTAAAATTCATATCTAATTTATAAATATTAATAGATATGAAAATGTATTATTTTATTATTACATGGGATGCCACATCCGTCATCAATTTTGGAAATTGTGTCCTCTCAATGTTATTCACTTATAAAATAAGTGGGTGAATTTCTCCCTCATAAAATGTTTTTATTCCCATGTTTCCTCTTCAAAAAAATTTTATTTAAAAAAAACATAACCTGAAGAATCACTTTATTCTGTAACACCAGTTCCTTGTGGTCTATAATTTGGATTGGTTGTTCCACATAAGAAATATTCTATTCCAACTGAACTACCTATGGGCTCAAAATATGTGATGAATCTAAAAAAAACTTTCTCAATATTGAAACATAAATTACATTGTGTACCTAGGATAAACATAGAGGTAAATCTAAAATATAGTAAACTGATCCAACTTTCTCTAAGATTTCATAAGGTCCAATGATCTATGGACTCCACTTTACCTTCTAACCAAAACACATCACACTTTTCCATTGTGATACTTTGAAAAAGACATGATCACCTACCGCGAATGAAATATCCTTCCTTCTATTATCGGTATTACTTTTTTACATGATCTAAACTGTCTTCATGTGTTTCTGAATCAAATAAAATTTTTATGCCATATCTTCTACCAATTCAGAACCCATCAGCTTCCTTTCAATTATTTTGTCCATAAAAGTTCCAGTTAGACACTGCATTCCATATAATTCGTCAAATGGTTGTATTTGTATTCTAGAATGACAACTGTTATTATAAGAAATCTCAACCAAAGAGATATGTTTTTCCCAACATCCATAGAAATCCATTGAACAAGCACGTATCATATCCTCTAATGTCTGAATTAATATTTCTATTTTCCCATCATATTGGAGATTAAAAGTTGTACTAAAATTTATTTCAGTACCCAACGAATTTTGATTGAAATTCCCAAAGTTAAAAGTGAACCTTGAATCACAATCATATTCAATTGATAGAGGAACATCATTTAACCTAACTATCTCCTTAAGTAACAAAAAGGAATGTTTATCTACAGATAGTGTATCCCAAATAAGAAAAACATGATATGATTTAGTCTATCTATAGTCATTATCACAAATCTCATTTTTACTTCAAAAATTATTTGGTAGTAAAATTATGAAATCCTTGGATATATTTTCCCATTTATGGTCTGGTTTTGAAAAAGGTTGAAGTATCCCCTCTTGAAAATTTCATTCTACTTTCACCGACTGACAAGTCAAACACTTCATAGTAAATGAATAAATATCTTTTTTCATTCCATCCCATAAGTAATACTTCTAAAGATCATTGTAAATTTTTTACTTCCAAGTTGAAATGAGGAAAAAGAACTATGATCTTCGCATAACAAATCATTATTCAAATGGGAATGACTAGACACACATTATCACTTTCCAAACATCAATAAAAAGTCTTTATCAATGTTAAATTTAGTAAATATACCCTTTGGAACAAATTCTACATTTTTATACAATTCATTATATTCCTTATTTTCTTTATTAATTCTATCTCATAGAGATTATTGCACTAAAACCTGAATCAAAATAGATGAATTTCTTACAACAACAACGTCCACGACAAATTTCATAAAATCATTAATTAAGAGATCATATTCCACACATAACATGGTTAATGTATAATTAATTTTCCTACTTAAATCATCGGCCAGGTTTTTTTGTTTTCCTAGATGGTAACGAATAAGGTAATCATAATCCTTGATTAGTTCCATCCAACTTCTATGTCTCATGTTCAATTAGTTCTGGGTGAATATATACATAATTTATTTTGATTAGTATATATATCACATTTTCCTCCATACAAACGATCCTTCCTAATTTTTAAATAAAAAACTACATCAACTAATTCCAAATCATGGGAAGGGTAATTTAAATAGTGAGTTTTAAAGTAACATGAAGAAATAGTAATTACCTGATCATTCTGCATTATGACACAGCCAAGTCCTTTCAATGAAGCATCACTGTAGATAAAAAAATCACTATTCCTAGATTTAATGTTAAAATTGGAACATTCACTAATCATATTTTCAATTCCCGAAAACAATCAACACATTCTTTTGTCAAGATGAATAGAATACATGTTCTATTTAACACTGTCATTAGTATTGATAACCATGGTAAATTATCAAAAAATATCCAGTAATAGCATTCTAAACCAAAAAAACTATGAATATAAGTTATATTTCACTGTATTTTCCATTCTTCAACTAATTTTTTTTGTTATATTAACAGTTATGTCATATTTATAAAAAATGTTACCATGGAATGAAATTTGTTGTAACCAAAACTCAAACTTTTTGAATTTCCAACAAAAAAATTATTTTATTTTATGGTTTGAAAGGAAACCCTTAAATTACATTCATCATTCTCTTTAATTTTAGAATATACAAATAATTATCAATAAACATGACCAAATACTTATCCAAGAACTCAAAAAATATTCTACTAAAAATATCCAAAGAATACAACAGGGTCATTAACCCAAATGACATAACTACAAATTCATTATTTCTATATCCACTATGAAACACACTCTTCAAAATTTTTTCTTCCTTTACATTCAACTAATGGTACCCCGACCTCAACTGAAACTTC
Organism: Viscum album; assembly: GCA_963277665.1. Taxonomy (NCBI): domain Eukaryota; kingdom Viridiplantae; phylum Streptophyta; class Magnoliopsida; order Santalales; family Viscaceae; genus Viscum; species Viscum album. The sequence goes on from OY728141.1 coordinate 524,684,622, forward strand.
AAAAAATAATGAGCTCCCTAGAGATGATCAATCAAATCATTTATATGATTCAAGGATACTTTTCGTAACAGTGATGTTATCCAAGGCTCTATAATCAATAAAAAGACTCATTGGACCATCTTTATATTAATAAACAAGGAAATAACACCCAATTATGATCTTATAGATCGAATGGAACCTTTCACTAATATCTCAGACAATTGCATCATTAACTATAATAGTTGATTTTGAGATATTCGATAAGTGGGGTTTTTAAATTGGATTAGTACCAAGAATTAAGTCAAAAGTAAATTAAACTTATCGATGAGGTATAATACAAGGAATATCATCAAAAAAAATATCAGGATAATAATTTAACACTGGAATATCATTAATTTGAACAATTCCATTTTTTTCAACCATATGTGTATGGTAACATTCATTTATATCTTTTAGTAGTTTCTAGATTCCTTACAGGTTTTCAATAAAGGATCTTTCTTATATAGAAACTGAAATTCTTTGTGATATTAAACTTCATTAGCTCTACAGTCAATCTTAGTATGGTAAACACAGAGCCAATACATACCCATAATAACATCAAATTATACTAGAGGAAAAATAATTATGTTTGATGTTATTTTCATTCCATATACAAGGAATGGAATATTGTTATAATTTACATTTATCTCGACATTTCCCCCATGTGTTTTTACCTGATGTTATGGATTCTTTCATGAGGTGGAATTCCCAATTTAACAATACATTTATTAGAGATGAAAAAATGTGTAGGCATGAAATCAAACAAATATTGGCATAATCTGAATAAACAAACAATTTACCTTATACTACTTCATTTTAGGGCATAACATCTAATGAAATAGTTGAAAAGGATTTCACCAGACCTTTCTTCTAATAGTCTTCTTGGTTCATATCATTTGAGTTCTTTGTCAGACACTCATTTTTATAATGACCCATCCTATTACACCTAATTTTTTTTAATGAATATAAATAAAAACTTTTCTGACCACTAACCTGATCCTATTCAGTTCCATTACGATCCTTCTTTCTTAATTTACTACCTCATAAGAATATACAAAAAATTCAAATGGAATACCCTAGTGTGTTTTAACACAATTTTCACAGACTATAATCTTGATTTTATTACCATCATAATTTTTCAAAGAATTCATCCCTTTCACCCGCCACACCGACCTCTTATTATATTGTTTTTTCAAATAACTCTTGATAATCGGGAAACTCCATTTCCACCATCAATGCACATCGAAAAAGATTTCCATAACTTATGACTTCATGGTAATCCTATTTCCTTCTATAATTTAGCATTAATTTGGATTAAAAATTATTTATTTTACTATCATGATCTTAGATAAGATTTGGAGAAAACCTTTCCTGTTGAGTTAATTTGTCTTCATATGCAACCATTGATTCATCCTCCTACCTCAATTCCAAGAAATGATTTTTTATCCTAATTCAAAAAAATTATGAAAATATTTATCAAGAAACATTCCTTTTAATTAAAATAAATCAATAAAATCAATATAGTCATTATCCTTAATATTCTAAACCATATACCACCACTAATTAGATTCACTATCATGAACCAAGTTGGGTCACCATCCGATCTAACACCCGACTTGGCCCACAGCAAGGCCCGAAAGGCGTTCTCGATCCCCATGGGCTAGAACAAGTGCCTGGGTATTAAAATAATCTTTGGGAAAAATTTACCCGATTAAACAAATATAAATCATCCAACAAAATAAACCAAACAAAAGTAAAATTTACAGTCAAACAAGTCTTTAACCAAAACTAGCTTTTTGTGTCATATGTAAAACCAAAAGCCAAACAATACTAAAAATATGGTGACCTTGATCCAACCCAAAAACTGTCTCCCGGTGAGAGGACACCACCCTCAAGCCACCACCACAACTCCACGTCAAATGTTCTGCTAACAACATGAACCACTGCTCCCAAATGCTGGACCCTTACCTGAATCAGTCATAAACAAATCTACCTACACCCAAGGTTGTATGTAGGGTGTGAGAAATCACCCAACAACAAGATGTCACCAAGAAAATATTCCACGCATAAGCATTAAAAGATTATTACATTTGTAATGATAAATAAACTAATGTAAGAAATTATTATCAACGTTATTGAAAACGGTTTACATAAAACGACCTTAAAGAAAAGAATTTTAAAGAAAACACATGTTTGTGCAGTAACTTAAGTGACATATCATGTATCATTGGTGTGTGCAAATTAACCAGTAGCACCAATGGATGGAAGAGGGCCTATGGGTGGGTACTAGAAATAGGCGGGACCCTTGAACGTCGTGTCTCGGTGAAACGTGGCTTAAGAAGGTCATGACGCTCAAAAAATGTGGCATAGAAGTCCCGATCATGAGAAAATGCGTCTTAGAAGGCCATGACCTTCAGTCATCATATGTTTAGTTAGTGTTCCAATCGTCAATCCTGCCACTGAAACCGGGCCAAGCCATCTCTAGAACATTTTCTCACTAGTTCTAGTCCCCCCACCTAATACCCCAGGCTTCCCTCTTTGTGCTCACCTTAAAAAAATTTCACATAACATGTCACTTTAACAGATAAAACCAAACGAGGTGCTTACAAACAAGAACTTTTCACCCACACACTAATAACCACTTTCAGAACCATAAGCACACCAAAAATGTTTTATAACTTAACATGCACCACATGCACATTAAATTAATCCAGCTGCATAGTTTTATAAAAAAGGTTTTTATTATCAGGAAAACCACTAAAACAAAATCATTAAACAGTTTCCAAACATGTTGCAAAATATATAAAGGGACAAAAGTCACTCAAAATATTTTCCAAGACAACCACATTTTTAATACTACACCAAAACATAATTGCACCAACCACATTTCCATAACACACACGCTGTGTAGTTTGAAAAACTGTGATAAACAGTCCAAATAGGTTTTCACATTGAAATTCACTAGTATCACTTAAACATAACTATAAATAAATAAATGCACAATAAAACTCAGTCCAAGATAATTTACAAATATGTAAACATATAGACAAAATCACTAAATTAATAAGATAAGTAAGAAAATGATTTTAAATTCATACTTGGGTGAGGAATCACCTACCGATGTGTCATAATGTCACAATGTGGGCGTGAAACTCTCGTAGCATGACAAACGCAACGCAAGCAGTAACTAATGCACTCTAAAATAAAGAAATTAACATTTGAGTCAAAAATAAAACAAACATATCCAAACCCTAATGGAAACAATCACCTAAAGTAAAAGGATGATCAACCGGGGTACTTCACACCTATGGTGAGGAGTCTGAGAGGCTGGATGGAGGTAAATGGAGGCTGCTGGAAGAGGTTGCATCGGCTGGAACCTTTCTGGAAGGAGGTTCGGTAAAGAAAGGGTTGTGGCCAAAATTTTGTGCTATGAAGGGATTCCGCGTGAGGCTGGTTCGAGCGTACGAGGAAGGGGGGCGAGGTCGGTCGTATGGTGCGAGGTAGGAGGGACCGACGAGAGGTAAATCGAGAGGTGAGGAGGGAACAATACGACGCAGCTATACAAAAGAGGGATGATTGTGACACGTTGTGGCGGAGGAGGGAATGGAGGGTGCGGCACGGTCGCTAGATAGAATAGGAGAGGGAGGGTCATTGGTGCTGGATCCGGCCGAGCAGGTGGTGCGGGAGCCGGTCCAATGAGAGGAGGAAACATGATGCAGCTCCTAGGGTTCGCGCGGACTATGTGAGGGGGGGGGGGGATGAACAGTGCAGTGACAAGGAGAGAGAGAAGAATAGGGATTAAAAAATATTAAAAATCAATTGAAAATCATAGGATAAAATAATAATAAAATAGATAAATGAATGAATGAAAAATGAAGAAGAAGAAATAGAAACCCAAAATTATAATAATAATTAAACTAATAAAAAATTATAATAACTAAATTTGATAATTTATATTAATAAAGAGATTATCAATATTAAAAATACTATTGATATATAAAGAATACATGCTTAAATGTTAATCATAAAAGGGTCCGCCCGCGCGCCGGGTAGGCCGCATGGCTTCGCCCATGCCCTGCCCGCACATCAGGCATTTCCAAGACAAGGATCATTTACCAGCATAAAAGTTGCACCACACGTGTCAGGAATGACCTCAATTATCAGTGAAAAAAGTGCACGACTCAAACCGTGATCGACCCACATTCTAGAAAGAAATTATTAAAATGTCAAATAAAATTATGAGAGAAAAATAAAAATTAAAAACATACATTGATATGAAGTCCGGGTGTGACAGTTCTCCCCACCATGAAAAAGTTCCGCTCTCAGAAATTTAATTCAAAGCCTAATCAAAAAATAGAAATGGGTACTCCTGATCAACCCAAGAATTCTACTCCTAAGTCTTATGCTCGTCATTCCCATGCTTCCAGGGAATATGAACCAAGGGAATGGACTTTCCATGAAGCACCTTCTCTTGAGATTCCACTATCTGTATTGGCCGCTCAAACACTAATAAGATGGGATCTATATCCAACTCCTCCCAATTAAACACATGCGATAGATCAGGATTATACTTTTTTAGTTGGGAGACATGGAATATGTCATGAATCGACATCAAATGTGAAGGAAAATCTAACATGTATGCCACCTTTACAATCTGCTCAGCAATCTTGAAATGCCCAATATACCTCAGTGTCTGCTTTCCCTGCTTTCCCAAGCCGTGGTGACCTAAGCGAGGGGCCACCCTTGAGAACACTCTGTCCCCCACTGAGAACTCAAGATCTTGACGCCTCAGATCCACATAATATTTGTGGTGACTCTGAGTTGTCAATAACCACTGTCTAATCAACTTTACCTTCTTAGACGTCTCCTAAACAAGGCTCGGTCCCATGAGTGAGGTCTCACCTACCTCATCCCAATATAAAAGAGACTGAAAAGTCCAGCCTTAGAGTGCCTCAAAGAGTGCTATTTTAATTGAGTATTATTAATTTTTTTATAATAAAACATGACCAATATCAAATGGATATCCCACGATCCTCCGAAATCCAACACACATGCACAAAGAATTTTCTCCAGAATCTAATTCACCTGCTCCGTCTGGCCATTCTTCTGAGGATGTTATGATGTGCTCATCATTAATCTGCGACCTCAATGCCTTCTAGAGAACTCCACAAAACCGAGATTTAATGTTGGGGTCCCTGTCAGAAACAACTACTGACGACACACCATGAAGTCTGACCACTTTCGGAACATACAATCGGCCCAACTCCTCCACCTTTATTGTATCTCTAATAGGGATAAAGTGAGCTGACTTGGTCAAATGATCAATCACTACCCGAAGACAATTCCTCCCCCGAGGTGTATGAGGCAAGACAACAATGGAGTCCATGGCGACCTTCTCCCACTTCCAGATAGGAATGGGTAATGACTGGAACAAGAAAGATGGTCTCTAATGCTCTGCATTCACCTCCTGACAAGCGTAGCATCTCGATACAATGTTGGATATGTCCCATGTCATACCTGGCCACCAGAACTGGTGACAAACATCGTAATACATCTTGTTAGGACCCGAATGGATGGCCCAATGAGACTGGTGGCTATCCTGCATCACCACCTTCAGTAGATATGACGACACCACTGCACGGCCCTAGAATCACAAGATTCTATCGGGAGACAAAAACCAATCTGAAGGAGTCTCCCCACCATGAAAAAACTACATATATTTATAGCACAGCTCATCACCAGGCTTCTCCCGCTGAATCAACTATAGAAGAGCAGGAGTCAACTGAATTCTAGCCAAGAAAGTACCACCGTTGTGCTCCTTTCTATCCAAATGCATTAGGGCATAGAGCCCCATAAAAGTCCACTCATCGCTGGACTTTCACAACACCTACACTGATACCTTTTTGCTCAAAGCGTCAGCCACCACATTTCCCTTCCCCGGGGCATAGACAATGTCAAAATCAAATCCCTGCAGATACTCTATCTAGTGGCGCTACCTTAGATTCTGATACTTTTGAGGGAAAATGTAGGCTATGCTCTGATGTTCAGAATAGACAAAAAATTTCTCCCAAAATAGGTAGTGACACCAAATATTTAAGGAGTGCATCACTACTGCCAACTCCTAGTCGTGAGTCAGATAATTCTTCTCGTGCGGCTGGAGTTGGCGAGAACCATAAGCCACCACATGATTATCCTGCATGAGTACACACCCAAGGCATATACCTGAAGCATCACAAGAAACCACATAGCCCTTCCCAGACTCTTGTAAGATCAACACAGGTGTAGTGGTCAATTGCCACTTAAACTCCTCAATGGATGACTGGAATTGTGGGACCCATTGAAACTTCACCCCATTCCGGGTGAGTGCGGTCATAGAGGAGGCAAGCCGTGAAAAGTCCCAAACAAAACGCCTATAATAACCTAACAGGACAAAAATACTCTTGAGATCAAACACATTCCTCAGTTTTTCCTACGACATAACTGCACTAATCTTCTCAGAATCCATTAAAACCCCTATTTCTAAGACGACATTCCCCAGAAACATCACTTCCCTGATCCAGAATGTGCACTTCGAGAGTTTAGCATACAGGTGGTGGTCCCAAAAAGTGCCCAAAACAATCCGCAGGTGATGATCATGTTCCTCCTCAGTTCCAGAATAAACTAGGATGTCTTCAAGAAATACCTAGACAATTGAGTCGAGATATTGGTGGAACACCATATTCATGAGTGTCGTGAAAACTACCAGAGAATTAGTTAATCATAAAGGTATGACTAGATAATCAAAGTGACCATACCTATTTCGGAAATCCGCCTTTGTAATGTCTACTTCTCTCACCCTGAGGTAGTGGTATCCTGAACACAAGTCGATTTTGGAGAATCACTTTTCCCCCTTCAGTTGGTCGAAAAAATCTTCAATCCGGGGAAATGGGTATTTATTCATGATGGTAAACTTATTCAATTTCTGGTAATCGATGCACAACTAGAGGGTTCCATCGGCCTTCTTCGCGAATAAAACGGGGGCATCCCAAGGAGATACTCTCGGGTGAATGAATTGTTTGGATTCCAAATCGTCCAACTGTATATTTAATTCTCTCAATTCGGTGAGGGCCAGGTGATATGAGGTAAGTGATATAGGTTGAGTTCCCGGTGCCAACTCAATCGAGAAATCCACCTCCCAATCTAGAGGTAAGCCTGAAAAATCATCTGGGAAGACCTCTGGGAACTCATCCAGTACACAAGGAAACCCACCCTGAGAGACACAACCATCATCCTCCATTGAGAGCGATGACAACTGATATGGAATGTGGTCATAAATTCCTAATAATCTTTCACAAATTCATTCTAAATCTAAAAAATCTATATAACAGCATTATGTGAATCACTCAAGGTGAGAATTTAGAGATAAAATTAATATGCAATAAAATCAATTCCCATTATCATGGAAAATTATGTTTTCACTAAAAAGTGATTAGAATACCCTAAAGAAGTTCCATTAACCATATCCCAACCATCCTATCTCTTATTTACCTTATCCAAAATCAATTAATGTAAAAAAAATATTACTTATATTTTTTTTCCTAATACCATTTTCTATCACCCTACTCCAAATCATCTACATTGGGCTAGAATTAAACAAGACCTCATGTGCACATCCACATAGTCAACATGTTTCCACTAGCACTAGGATCCAGGAGGGACATTTTAGAGAGATGGTTCACTGAATATCATCTAAACATCATCATACAATATATATGAATTTAAAAAAACAGTTAAAGAATAATTTATAAATTAATCATATTGAAATTGTAATATTTATTTTACCAAACCATTTAATAGTAAAATGAAAAGATAGTCATAAAACCCAACTCCATGAAATAATGATCCCCATAGTTGTTGGTTCAATTTATGAGATATAGTAATATAATGAAAATAAAAATAGTCATTGAAGCCTAATGTTCATCCTACAGTTCCCACACCATCATATTAAACTATATAAACAACCCACTTTAGGGACCTTACCATTAACTATGTCTTTTGTCATAAAATCTACAAATGCACTGATTTTCCAACATTAGGCGTGAGTCTGAAACCCAGTAGGACACTACCAATGTGTCCTTAACATATATTCATAATATTTACCAGTGCATAAGATGAATGTAAATAAATCACATATATGAATCAATTATATCAACTATGAACATCTGGTATTATTGACCCTTAGAGACTTGATCTACCTACTTTGACTCAATACAAGAAATAATGTCAAGGATCCACCTTACACATCCCATCCTAGATAGGATAGAACAAAAAAGATGTTTGATACATCCCAATGAAAGAGATATCCTATGTACATTTTAAAAAATGAATAACATGATATTATTAGGGGGATAACCCATATGAAATAACCTATATTCTCAACTAGATAGAAAAATCACGAAGCATATTATTCATGGTGATAGATCAAACTTTAAATTATTCCAATAAAAAGTTTGGGGCCACAAAAATACCCATGTGAGTAATTATCATGTATATATATTAAATTTCAACACAAGAACACCACATGATACCTATCATAATTAATAGGTATCATAGGGTTACACCCACATGTCAATCAATCATTACATGATCCTATATGAAAAGCGCTAAAGATAAGGATCCATCACCTTAGGTGAAATGATGTTCAAATGACATGGGTCATCTTACAAGTCCAATTTCACCACTATAAATAATTTAACAATTCCTATTAAACCATGATTTGTATTCTAGGATCAAGGATTAAGATAAACCACAAAAAATAGGTAAAAAAATATCAGACATTCATGGGATTATTGGATTCTGATAATTGTGTCGGTCCAAATGGTTCCTGGATGCCAATTCTTTGATATGGGTGATAGTCTTATAAATGATCATAAACATACATGTTTTTCAAGACCAAAACCATTAAATCATATTGATCCAATAAGAAAAATACCTTATTAACCTATAAAAGATCAATACAATTAATCTATATCAATATAGAACTCACCAGATTTTGAATCATGTTATCAATCCATTTTAATAACATCAGGGAAAGGAGACAAAAGTCGAAGAGATAACATAAAATGAAAGATATATCTTAATTTATTTGAGGTTTAGAGGGACCCAAGGTAATGAAAAAATGGGAGAGTATTCATGGTTGTAGTAAAAATATATATATCCCTTATAGTTTACCAAGCACAGAATGGTAAAACGGGTGATTTGATTGCTTCCACTAATTGTGCGATTTATTTTGGGTAAAACTAATTCAACCAAATAAACCCATAGAGGAAATAGATTCATTCCACCATCTAGAATAAGGGATCTATTATGAAACGATATATCCTTCCTTTTCAATTAGCTAGGTTGTGGATCCCCACTATCTAGGTAGCAGTACTGTTATTGATTTTCAAGAAGGGGAATCACACAACATAATGATTTTTACCAAGAAAACAAACTTTTTAACACCTATAATCTTTCTTCAAACACATAAAAACATTTTAAAGTAGATATTAACAAGAAAAAATAAGACATAACTTAAAAATATTTTGCCACATGGCATGACTATATACTCAAAAATACAACACACCTCCCCATTGTAGAACCAAGGAAAGGAAATATGTTAACTAATAACAAAATCTCCATACAATGAGGTCTAATATTTCCCCAAAATAACCATTCATGACACATTATAAAACACTAAAACATGATATGAATAAACTTTAAAACATTTATTATTAGATTTTATGTAATGGCATAGCCCCCCCTTACTGTGATATGGCATTATTTATAAACTAACTCATATATATCACCCAAGATAGTGACCCAAGAAAAATGAATTGATTTATATCATTATTTTACATGAATAATTAAATTATCTCAGAAATGGTTTCACAAACTATTGAATAGATTTGTTATTTTCATGGTAGATTAATTACTATAAAAACATTTGTACACCACTTGTCATAATTTCATCACAACCACTACACTATAAACCCTCTTCTAACAATCTGAAATATAATACCCATCTTTATATCGTTTGGAAGCGAACATAAGGGGTGATATATAATACTCATTAATTTAAATTTAATAGATAACATGTGATGATCATATAGAGCATCAATCATTTTTTCAAACTCCATGGTATTTGGGGAACCAGTCCTTATCCTATACATTTAGCATACCGTCTAGGTGAAGAACCCCATGTCTAGAACCCTGTGAGTATTTGGAGCATAAATCCATGCCTAACTCCTAATATATCAATCCATTGTATATATATATATATCAGGGGTGTAGAACGTCATGTCTAGATCACTATTTCTCATTTATTCCAACATATCATAACATATCACATTATTACATTTATTAAAATATCACATGTTTTAACATTGTCATGAAAACCAAGATTAATCAACATTATAATCTTATAGAAATTTACTACTAAAATAATGAATTAAATAATTCATTATTTAATTAATGTAGACCATTAAATAATTCCATGATAAATTAATTATACCAATTCAATTTAATTAATTCAATAATTAATTAGTCATTTCATAATCTCAACATCTGATAATTAATTCACCAATTAATTATTCTAAATTTACATTAAATCTATTCGATAATTAACTCAAAAAATGAATTATCCATGATTTCCCAATTCAATAGTTTGATAATTAATTCACCAATTAATTATCCATATTCTACAATTTCAATTATTCAATAAAATGTCCAATTCCTTAATTAATTAATTTACCAAATTAATTAGTTCGATTTGTAATTATAATTTCTTAATGAACTCTATAAATTATAGAATCACATACATGTAGTGGATAATAATACTATGTTATTTTAATAACAGACTACCTACCTCATGTTTGATGAATAATTATTTCTAATGGATATCCCCAATATTGAGTAGCACAACATCATAGATCGAGATCCAGATCTAAAAGAATAAATCCATATTTAAAAAAATGATATTTTATTTATATATCTTGATACAAAATTCAAGATATCGATTCATAAAAAATTTATCTGTATCTAGAAAAAACAAAATATAACATTCTACAAAAATAATTATATATGGAAGGAGGATGAACCTGAATGAGACAAAACATGATACACTTACCGCAAGGGATATAGATCTTGGATCTGGGTTTTGACTCATAAATAAAATAATTATAAAAGGATTGGAATTTGTTTTAATGGATCCAAAATAGTAAAATACCACCTAGGGTCAAATGGGGATTATTTGGGGTAAATTATGGTGCCTGAGTAATTATATAGTTAATTTTCTGGATACATTACTTCCCATACAAGGTTTTCTGGGCTAGGTTTCATGGATTTCCTAAAACATGCTCCTAAACTATGCACCTATTCTATAGGGCCCCACTATTACTCTTAATAGGGAGCATGGTTTAAAAAATAGTTCCCCAACCACACAATTACCCACTGTCTATGGATTCACATTTACCTCGGATAGGGAGAACAATTAAGAAAAATTGTGTTCCAACACTACAAATCACTAAAATATCTATTTTTCTCAAAATTCCACCGAAACACACCCCAATTGAAAACAAAATACAAAATAACTCAAAATAGGACAAAATATTTCATTAAATCACGCATGAGACAACTCCAAACATGTTTTTGGATCATACAATCCTATGATATGTGCATGCATCACGGTGACTTTTGTCCCTTTTTGAATTGGTTTGTTTGGGGAATGATAAAATGGAAAAAATGATTAAAAATGATTAATAGTATTTAATTTGTATATTAATAAAAAACCATACTATTAGGATTATGAAATCATTTATTCTTTTTCATATATGGATCACACTCATAATCCACGTGCGGCTCAGGAAGTGGACATTCAGTAGGCTGGCCCATTTGATCGTTTGAGGGTTTAAATGGTTGAGGATGATAATTGGTGGTAGTGGACATTGTGATATATTTAGTGGAAATCAATTTGAAATTATGATTTTCTCATTTCATATGTGGATACATAGGTCTAGATATAGGAGCACCAGATCACTATTAGTTTAATCTTGGCCCATTGTAGTATTGGGTCCCTTAGTAGTTAGTCAGATGCGAGGAGCATCATGTTAATGGTTGAAATTATACCTTACTGATAGGAATGAGGTAGTGGTTTGATGGGTCGATACACAAAATAAGTTTCATGCATAATTCCTTTCATAAACCATGAATTATGTGAACATGAATGAGGTACTCTACCTTCTACAGGGAATCATGTGTATGAGGGATATTTGGATCTTTTCCAAGGGACCTCTACAATTTTCCCTAAATCTTTTTCAGGATGAGGAGTCACAATATATGGGTGTATAGGTGGAACATCATTCTTCAATATAATATGCAGTTACTCCTTTTATGTTTCCAATGCATCTAGTGTTCCCAAAGACAAAATAGGTGATTGATATGATTTAATCATCAGGAGGAAAAAATGAGAGAGGAATTAGTAGGGTTTATTTTTAGTGGTATCTCTCGGGTGCAAGGTCCTACAAGTATTCAACCATCTAGGTGTCTACCTCAGCAACTTCCCTTTCAACCATGTATCGCTAGTGCCTTCCATACTCGTACAAGGGACATTAAATCGATTTATTTCATCTATGGGGTTCAAGGTAATTTCCTTGATTAGGGGTGTCCAAACTTGACCCATCCCAATCAACCCGAACCAACTTGACCAGGTTGGGATGGGTTGGGAAAAATTGGGTAGAGTTCAAGATTCAATATGCATGAGTTGGGTCATTTTTGGTTGACCCATAGTTGGGTTGGGTCGTGTCACAGGTTGGGGAAACAATGTGCCATCTCGACCAAAACTACCCGAAAATTCCTCGGCGTTACACCTCATATTGACCCTCACGATGCCACCTCTGTTATCGTCTCTATATTAAACCTTCCATATCCACCACCAGAGAATACCCCTTCACCTTCGACTTTGCCTATATCATGACCCCAACATATCCACCATCAGAGACTACCCTTCCAACTTCTCCTCCATCTCGTATACATGAGGACTGCTGAGATACCTGACCCACTACAGAATTCCTAGAGGAGGGAAAAATTGTGGCATTCCACACTCCAACTGTCAATGCCAAAGACCACTTCCTTTTAGGGTTGATTCATCATGGAATACTTCCTAGCGTGTTTTGGAAGATGAAATGGAAAATTGTGTGAACTTCTATTCCTTCATTTGAAATTCCAAATCGAACATCGACATCTTTTAGATCCAACTGGTTAAGAAAATCGAGCATTGCTTATACTTGATGCACATGATCTACCCCAATTATTACTAATTAGCTCCTCTTTCATGAGGAATATGCCTGAAACAATGTTGGTGATGAAGAATAGAATCTCATCAAGTCAATCAATTCAGTTAATACCAAGGAGGAAATTAGAACCTATATACACCAAATGAAACCCACACTATACCAGTCAACTAGTACTACCGATGAGGAAGGACATTAGGATATGAAGCTAGAAAACTGAGATACAACATACCTACGAGTGAGGAGAATGTGAAGAAGGAGACTATAAAGCAATGAAGATGACACTGTGGGTGGCCTTTATGATATTAACCTAGGGGAAGATTTTTTTACAGAATTGATCTACCTGATTAACCCGATCACCCCAACCTGATGTTAGAAGGGTTAGGTCAGGTCGGGTTAGACGGAAAAACAGATGAGACCCAAGCCACCCGACCTGACATATTTTTGGTTAGGTTGGGTCCAAAAAACAATAAAACCTAACACAAACCAAACCATGGACACCCCTCGTCGTGATCAGTGTCCAGTTTTTACTCAAGACCAGCATGGTTTAGGTGGTCATGATCAGTGTCAACCTTAGTAGCATTTACCTGCAATGTTGTTCTAGTAGTTTGAGAAGGAATACTTTTTTCTAGCCAGAGCAGATGAGGAAGGTAGAGGATGGCTGCATGATATAACACGTACTCAGGGACATCGATCTGAGCATGGTCATGGAAGTGGTCATTATTATATGGGTATAGGATTTAGGTGTAGGGTGTTTCCAGCAATGGTTGAAATGACACTGGAAGGGACAAAAATCATACAATGTACGAAAAGTTAATCAGGTGTCCATGTTTTTTTCTTTTCTCTTCTGGAGCTTTACAATCATTTATTAAACCATACCTATCCTAAAATTTTGTAATATATGTTGTGAGGCTTCGTAGTCCCCATGTTTTGACTAGAACATTTGAAGGCTAAACATGCTTTTTGTGTGTGTGTCAGGGATGTTCAATGATCATAGGTAAGAATAACTTTTGTGTGGACCTTATCTTTTGTGAGATTCGTTAATACTATCTCATCCTCAGCTTTGACTAGTTGTATTCTATTTATTTTGTTATCATCTACTTCCAAATGAGATTTATGTTCTCAGATGTACATGGTAAGAGTGTGAATTTTATGACAAGACGGTTTTCTATGTGGTAATTCAGTGTTTGGATACCCTTCATTAACATTTGTGTTTAGTTTCAATAAATTCAGTATATATAAGAATATAACAAACTCACGGGTTTATCAGTGAATTCCATTATTTTTTCCCTAATGAGGTTGTGACACTACCCTATCGATGCAATGTTGAATATTCGACAGAATTTAAACCATGTGCTTCTATGATTACAATGGATCCATACCAGATGATGATTGTCAGATTTTAATATTCAGAAAGAGAATATAATTCATAGGGGTTTCATCCGACCTAATGTATCACCATGGGGTTCCCGGGTGTAATTCTCTAGTCAAATGGTAGAATATGTTTTTCCATAGATTAATAGATTTTGAATAAATTGATGATCAAGAATCCCATTCATCTTACAATGATCGATTTTCTTTTAGACCAATTTAGGGGAGCTGGATGGTTCTCAAAGATCGATCTATTATTTGGATAACATTAGTTAATGGTGAATAATGTAGATATATAGACGAATTATTTCTAATATAGGTATGGACACATCGATTTATTTGTAATGACTTTTGCTGTTAAAAATGCACCAGCTATATTAATGGGTCTTATTAACCCCATTTTACGGGAGTTCCAATACCGTTTTATCATTATCATCATTGATAACATACGAATCTACTCTTGGTCAGAGGATTCTCATACAGATCATCTCCGAGATTTTTTATGGAACTTTTTCACCACCATAAATATAGAATATTTTCCAAATGTATTTTTTAGACAAGGTATTTTCATTTTTTACTAAATGTGGTGTCATATAATGGTGTTCCAGTGGGCCTATCCGTGGTTAGGGTTGTTGTTTCTTGGGTAGCACCGAAGAATTTGGTAGAGTTTTGTAATATCCTTTGACCATTAGTCTATTATCGGATTTCTGTACCCAATTTTTCTCTAGTGTAACAATCATCAAAAACATTGACCGAGAAATACCAATATTTTGGGTGAACTAAGAAATTATTTGAATAATTCGTTTACCTAAGCGGAACATGGTCAATGCTCCAGTGATTCATCTTCTAGAGGAGGGTGTGTAAACTGAGTTTTTCTGTGATGTGTCCCATTTGGACTTAGGGAGTATCTAGATATAGTAAGAAATGTTATATCTTAGGGTTCTAAGAATTTACTACATCATGAATGTAACTATTCTACCATGATCTAGATGTATCATTAGTTTAATATTCACTACTGTTGTTGTGACATTACCCCTTTGTGGAGAGATATTTGTTCTTTATAGATCACAAGAGTTTGAGATAAGACTTGTTTTAGAGTGATAATAATATACACTAGTGAAGGGATATGGTTTGTCTTTTTTAATATGGTTTTGAGATCACCTACACCGTAGGGAGGAGGAATTTCATGGCTGAATATTTTTAGATGAATGTCACATATGGATGTTGTTAAAGAATCTTCTAATACTTGGATAGTGTTGGATGTGTTTGGATACATACAAATAAATTCAAGGGTGGATGGGCGTAGATGCTATTTGATTTATATTATGGTGAAATATTCTCTCATAGAGTAGGTGGAGGGTTCATTGTGGGGATAGTCAGATGCAGAGGTTTTGTGAATTTTTTTTCCATGCTGATGCTCCATAGGGATGATCATTGGATGGTTAAAAAACATGTTTTTTTGTGGGAGGTTAATTGTCCCGATTGGGATGAGTGATGGATTCTTTCATGAGTATCTGATCTCAACATTAGTGGTACACCCCAGAGGTTCCATGATATACCATGGCATCAACACATAATATTTTTGGCCCAGGGTGAAATGGGTTGTGATAGAGTTTGTTGTTAGAGGTCATGTTTTACAGCATGTAAAGATCGATCATTGTGTTTCTAAAGGATTGTTCCAATGCATGGATGTTCCCTATTTGAAATGGGATGAAATAATTATGGATTTTATCATAGGTTTACCCATATCTCAGGGAGGTTCTGATTAAATCATTGTGATTGTGGATCACATAATGAAATCACCACACATCCCAATCAGGGAGTTAAGAACAAAGATTGTCATTGAAAAACGATTTTTGGAGGATATAGTGCAACAACATGGTGTTTCGAGGTCCATTGTCTCAGATTAATATGCATGTTTTACCTCTTACGCCTCGAGGGTATTGCAGCATGATTTCGGAACATAGTTTCACGTCATCACTTCTGTCCACCCTCAAACCTATGGGACGGAGGAACATATTATCCAGACACCAGAGGATATGTTTTTTTAATATGTCTTGCACTTATTCGGTTCATGTGTATAACACCTTCCATTTTCGAGGTTCACATATAATAATTGTATCCCTTTTCCATTGGCGGGGATCCATTTGATTCATTTCACAGGAGGACTTTTAGTTCTGCATTGTGTTATACAGAGGTTGGGGATGCAATAGTTCTTCCACCCGATGTGGTGCAGAAGATGACAAATAAGGATCATTTTTTTTGAGAGTGGATAAAATCAATATAGGAATGGGAAAATTCATATGTAGATCATTGGATGAGGTCCTTGGAGTTTGAGGTTTGGGATAATGTGTTTTTTTAATGTTTCCCCACAGTATGGGATGTTGAGGTTTCATAAAGGGAGTATGATATCACCCCAGTTTGTTGGGGCTGTCTAGGTGTTGGGACATGTTGGTTCATTTCAAACTATATGTTATTATGGAAGTTCTCAATTTTTCTATAAATTTTTTAATTGTGGGTCATTTCCAATGGTATGTCATTCTAGTATTTTTCCATTTTTCTAAAAACAACCCAAACTATGGGTCATTTATAATGGTAGGACAGTCTGGCAGTTTTCTATTATTCCTAAAATTCCTAGAATTTCCATTTTGACATCTTTTATGAAGAAAAATAGGTTTAATGCCTTAAATAAGGGGTTTTAAAGTTGTTTTGAAGGTGATGATCATATCTTCATTTCCTAAAATGTATGAATTCATTTCAAATGTATAAACCACATCGATTTAATAATATCTTCTTTTAAAAAAGAATCTAAACCATTTTGAATCCTGCTCATTCTAGATCTGATCAATCTAAAGAATTGATCATTCCATCATTACTCTATTTATTCATAATATTTTTATCAGAGGATCTGAATCCTTATTCCATTGGGTACATAAAACAATGTAATTGTACCTATTTCTAATACATTCAAAGAATTTCTCTTTTGTATGGACACCCCATGTTTGAGGGTTGCATGTTTGGAAAATCTTCAATCCTGTATATTGGATTTACTTTGTTTCTCTTTATGTGTATCATGTGGGATTGTCTTATTATTATTACATATTGTAAAAATGGTTTCATATGGATAATAAAATAGAAATAAATTGGTTTTAATTAAATGAAAAGGGTTTTAAGATTGTTAAGTATGATATTATAGCACTCTTTTATTGTTATGAGATTGTGAATTGTATGGGAACAATACCATAATGAAAATCATGATTATTGGGGGACTGAATATGTCTCAATGACTTTTTTTGGAAACCATAGTTTTTTAATTGCTTGATATCATCATAAATAACTGGATAACAACATATATTTATTTAATGTAATGGACTCCACATGATGTAATATATTGTGTGAGAACATCCTTAGTTAATGAATTGAAATTGAATAAGACACCCATTGAGAAATATGAAAATGTGTTGTTTGGTGGTATGTGATGTGATGTGTGTTGGGAAAGTGGATGAGATATGGTCATGGAGTGAGGATGTGATGGTTGCTCTAGTGTGGTGGTGTAGTGGGACTCTGAAGGGGGTTGTGATGTGGTTGTGCAGTGAGGCTGCAATGGAAGGTTTAACTAGATGTGGATGCTGGGATATAGTTTTGGTCTTACTGTTGTGTGTTATTTTGTTTTAGTTTCTTATTAAATAATATATGGTTAAATGAATAATATTGGGCATCCTAAAAAATTAATTTTATGCAACTTTATATGTGATATGAAAAGTGAACATTTTTATGGAACTTCTTGGTAATAAGGAAATTGGAAAATGGATTAATAATAATTAAAAATAGAAATATGAGATGTGTCCTATCTTTTGGTAGTGGGGTTTTGTGATTTTAGTTTTAGGAGTGGAAGTGCATGTTCATGTGAGTATTTTTATGCCTTTTCAACTCCAATGATGGGGAATGTGTGTTATAACTCTATATGTATTTACACTGTATATTATTTTGACATCAATACGCTCCCCACCCACATCGAACACAATATGCCGACAGACACATATTTATGTGGGGTGTTTTTTCCATCATCGTGGTTGGATGATATATGGTTAGATTCCCACTCTTCCCCGCTCCCTCTTCAAAGTGATGAGAAGGGCATGCATGGGGTGTGATTTCCATAAGTCAAAAGGGGCACTTTTGAGTTGTGATGTGATGATATGTGATGTCCCATGTGTTTTTGGGTGATAAGTGATGTGATGGCCCATGTGTGTGTGGGAGGGATGTGATGTTATTTAAAAGAGGTTTGAGTGACATGTTGTATGATGTTGGAGTGTGATATAAGTAAATCTATGGGAAATAAGTGCAGGCTACCCTATCAGCAATGTGATTTATATTAGATTATTATACACGGATGTGTTATTTGGAGAGCTATAATTGGTAAAAGTTTTGGTTTTGGTTCGTATACTTATTTGGGTACTATTTGGTTCTACTTATTTCTCACAAGTGCCTTAGTTTTCACTTTTCATGTGTGCATGAGTGAATTTTCTATTCCTACAGATTTTATTTATATTATCACCATACTTATATAAAGCTGCATGTAGGATTCTAGGACTTCAGGGACCGTACTAGACCTTTCAAGCTTTGTACCTTTGGAATTTTTTTGTGTTGGTGCTCTATTTTTTAATTTTGGTTTTTTAATTTTGTGACATTTAATCTATATCATTTTTATTTAGCAATAAATTTTTTGGATGGTTGATGGTTTTATTATATATATATATATGTATATATATGTCATGGAGTTAATTTTGGTTGATTCAAATTTTCTCTTGATCAAATTTATATTATAAAGGGTAATTCCTTCTACACATGATATTTGTATTCCCACGATGTTAGTCCCTATAAAATCACATTATGTTTTCATGTACTTTTGATGTTTCTATGTACCTATGTTTTGGAGTAGTGACTTGGGGCGCGTTTGGGTATACTTTTAAGGAAAACTAAAGGACAGTGAGTTGTGCAAGGTTTGCGCACGGTTTGAAAAACTATGCAACCAAACCATGCAAAACATATAGAACTTGACAGAGAGGTCCACATGGTTTGTGCACGGTTTGACAGACTGTGCGACTAAACTGTTCCAACCTTGAAAACCTGGACAGTGGGTTTTGCACGGTCGGCGCACGGTTTACCTGACCGTGCGCCTCTGTCCATGTAACCCTGCACACGGTTTCTTAATTCCTAAAATACTTCATAAAACCACCTAAACCCCAAGGACATCCATATTTCCCTCCATGGCATGGGCTCGAAACATTCGAGGTGTTTCCAAAGCCACTTGGAGAGATTACAAGGTGTTCTGAACTTCTTTTTTCATGATTGAAGGCTCGTATTGAGGATCCCCTCTCCTCTTGGTAAGTGGATTTCAACCTGTTACGTCTCCCATTCAGTCCTCTATCATTCCTCGATCATTTCATGGGATATTTCAACTATTTTCTGTGGAGTTAAACCTATGAGTTGAGATCTAGATCTAGGATTTTGGATCTAGATCTAGTTTTACAAGATATTGATTCCTTTTATCTTCTTTTTAAGGATTTAGATCCAGAACATTATTGAAGACGTTGTGCCGCTCGGTTTTTAGTGTTTCTCGTTGGAAAAAATCACATCAATAAATCGAGGTAGGTGGTCATCCCAACTTTCAAAATTGGTCATCCTTGTATTTATTGATTTATTTCAATTTTTGATTTAAATTAAATTTCTCAAATTTTCTTTCAATTAAATGGATAAAAATTCGATTCCAGTTAATCGAGGTATTTGAAATGGTTTTGGCATGAAAATTTGAAAAAACCCCCAATTCCATTGAATTGGGTGTATTTATGGAAATTTTCTGATTTAAATTGTTTAAATTAAATTGTAGATTTGATGGAAATTATTCCAATTAAATTCTTGATTTTAATTGTGGAAATAAATTCTGTGATGATGGAAATGGTTTTGAATGGATTTCAAACTTGTGAAAATGGCTTAAAATGAATTGATAGAAACCCAAGGGTTTTATCTTGTGGAAAGGAATGTTTTTTAATAAAACCTATTTTGGTTTTAAATAGAAAGGAATTTAAATTTTTGAAATGGAAGAATGGGATTCACTGTATTTTAAGTAGTATTAAAATAGTTATCCCATCATGTAAGAGCACATGCAAGCCTTAGGTAGTTAGTGAGTTATTTGGATACACACTATTCTATGACAATGTTCTAAAACATACTTACGTTGGGTCACATACTCAAATGGTTGGTGACGAGTCTCCTTTGGCTACTGTCATAGGGACATGTGTATAAACATTTTTCTGAGTTCACATAATGATTGTGGACTCCTATAACTGGTTAATACTATCATACCTCTTGGAAGATGACCATGTAGCTCGCATGCTTACATATATTTGAGATATAAATGTATTCCAATAATTTTGAACTGATTTACATGACTTCTGAATTTATATTAAATATTTTATATAAATTTTTTAGTTAAGCCATTGTTTTAGAAATATTACATCATTTGTAAAATCATTACTTAAAATATTTACTTCCATCAATTGAAAATTTAGAGAATGTTTTGTTAGAATATGCTTCTAAATTTCCAATCCTATTTATTTGAAAATTGAATGATTTTCTTTGGATAATATATATTTGGAAACTATTACATAATCTTTGGTGGTATCCTACTAGGATTAGGCTCACACCCTACCTTTTCGTTCAGGTGGTTGTAGACTTTCTTCTTCCGGGTTCGAGCAAAGGGAAGGGATCTCTTGGAAGTGGATCCAGCTGTTGAGTTTTGGTCTTGCTGAGTTGTGTACATAGGGACCTTGGGGCTATGTTACCATTTTATGTACTTGGCTATTGTACTTTGGGATTTTTATGTCTCTTTGTTTTATGGTACATTACTCCCAGTGGAGTTTCTTTTTGTTATTCATACTGTCTTGTTTCTTTTCTTCTGCATTGTTGGTGGAAAAATCGTTCCCACTTGCATGTTCTGTGATGCCAGGTGCTAGTTGTTGACCCATGGGGATCGGTAACTCCCTTCAGGAAATGTCAGGGCTGGCTCAGTGATTGGGTTACCAGGGTACCCGGGCTGGTTCGTGACAAAATGGTATCAAAGGAGGTTAAGCATCTTGCCTTGATGACAGTACGAATTTGAGTATTCTTGTTGAGAATTAAAAGGTAGTTGTGATTGAGTGCCTGGCCAGCTCTCACCATAATGAACCTTAAGTCACCAGGTTTGGTTAGGGAAATATGACTTGTGGATTAGTTCTAGTATTTTCCCTATTTTTATTTGGATGGATTGGAATCAAAATCTTGTTATCCCTTCTATTAAGAATAGTTTTCCTTGTTACTCTGTTTGAGTGTTATTATAATGTCTTTTTATGTTGTGTAGCATCATGCCTCTGATAAGACGTGGTAATCCTATCGAAAAAAGTGGCTGCTTCTCAATCTCAGCAAGCGAGTCCTATTGTGGATCTGAGTCTGTTTGAGGTGCTTGTTTTCACTTTCCAAGATCGAGGATAGGCACCACCTCTAGTTCTTTTCCAGGATCCATTTATAGATCCTCATAGTGATATTATCCAAATAATTCTCAAGAGTTCCTACGCCAGAAGCCACCAGTTTTCAAAGGCTCCACTGACCCTTAACATGAAGAGGAATGGTTGAGTAAGATTGAACGTCTGTTTGGGTTCTTAGAGACAACTGGTGTGATCAAGATGAAGTGTGACACCTTCGTGATGGAGGGACCAAGTAAGAGATGGTGGGAAACGATAGTGATGACTAGGAAACATGAGGGTTTGGGGTGGAAAGACTTTAGGGTACTTTTCACAAACCAGTTCTATCCAGAATCAATGGTGTTGGCCAAGGATGTGGAGTTTTTCAAGCTTGAGAAGGCCAACAAAACTGCGAATGAGTACTGAAATCACTTTTTTGAGTTGGTACAATTTTCTCCTGAGATTGTATCTAATGAGAAGATGAAGGCTCAACGATTCGAGTTGGGACTTCGATCAGATATCCATTCCCATGTTTTCTTACTGAAGCTACCCACTTATGCTGATGTGATGGATAGGGTGATGATGGTTGAGATGTACCTGGCAGGAAAATCAGGGTTGAAGGAAGTTCGTTTACCTCAAAGTGGAAGTGTTGGTTCCTTTAAAGGAAAACGGAAGCACAACATTCTTCAAGGTAGTTCTCGACAACATAGCCATTCCAGACCTCCGGTAGCACCAGGAGGGGATTCATTGACTTGCTATCAGTGTGGAAATCTAGGAAATTCTAAGAGGGTTTGCACTGAGCCACCCAAGAACTGTAGATGCTGTGGAAGTTTATGGAACTTACATAGATTCTGTCATCACCTCTCTACTCCACGTAGTGGAACATGATCATCAGCACCTCCAAAAACTGCGAGGAAATCAAATGCTTCACGTACAAAAGGTTTCCAACCACATGCATCTGGAATGAAGCTTCTTCACGCAGTAGAGGAGTCGCCAGAGGTAGCTGATACAAGTCCTGAAATAGTTAGAGGTACCATTACTATAGCATCATCTTTCGTGACCACACTTTTTGATACTGGTGCATCTCACTCATTTATTTCAACCCATATTATTAGTCTGTATAATCAACCTATGGATATTTTATCATGTGAAATGGATATTACTACACCCATTGGTATAATGAGAGATAAGGGTATCCGTATTCCTGCTTGTGTCTTCTCTCTATCAGATGTTGTTCATTCTTGGAGTTTTCTGGTTCTCAACATGAAATATTTTGACTCCATATTTGGGATGGATTGTCTCATTACCAATAAATCCCAGATCGTTTTTTATCTTCGATGGGTCTACCTTACTACACCCAGTGGTGTGACTCTTTTTTTTCAAGGAGAATGGTACCCAAGGTCAAGCAGAACTGGACCCTCTTATCCAGAGTCGGGGAAAGTTATATCAGTGTTTGCTTTTGATCTAGAGAGGGATTCGATGTGTGGTGATCTTCCTCTAGTCGATGCTGAGTTTCCCGACATGTTTCCTTCTAACTTCTCTGGTTTTCCACCAGTAAGGGAGGTTGATTTTTCTATTGATTTAATGCATGGTACTAAACCGGTTTCTATTCCCTCTTACAGAATGGCTCCATCAGATCTAAAAAAACTGAAGTCCCATTTAGAAAATATTCTTGAGAATTGTTTTATACACTCGAGCGTGTCACCTTGGGCAGCACCAGTTATCTTCGCCAAAAAGGCTGATGGTTATCTTCACTTATGTGTTGTTTATCGAAACCTCAAAAGAGTTTCGATAAAGAACAAATATCCATTATCATGAATTGATGATTTGTTTCAAAAATTGAATTGGTAAAAGTGGTTTTAAATAATTGATCTTCGATCTGGTTACCATCGGTTTAGGATAATAGAATCTGACATTTATAAGACCGCTTTTTAGAGTAGGTATGGCCATTATGAGTACTTTGTTATGCCTTTCAGCCTAAAAAATGATCTTGTAGTTTTCATGGATTTAATGAACATGGTTTCCCGTGAGTATCTAGATACATTTGTGATAGTCTTTATGGATGACATTCTTGTCTACTCAAAGTCTGAGGAGGATCCTGTGCATCATCTGACAACAGTTCTGAGTCTTCTAAGGAATCACTAACATTATTCCAAGCTTTCAAAGTGCGATTTATGGATTCATGAAGTAAATTTCACGAGACATGTCGTGTCAGAACAACGAATATCAGTTGATCTTGAGAATTTGAAGGCTGTTATGAATTGGGAACAACCACGAAATGTTTTCTAGATTTAGATCATCTTGGTCTTAGAAGGATATTATCACCAATTTTTTAAATACTTCTCAAATATAGATTCTCCAATGAATTCTCTGACTCAAAATGGATTGATGTTTTCATGGAATGATAAATTGCAGAGTTCTTTTGTTGAGATATAGCGTCATTTGACTACTTCACTGGTGTTAACTCTTCCTGAGGCTGGGATAGGTTACGTGGCCTTCTATGATGCATTGGGTTATGGATTGGGATGTGTCCTTATGCAAGGTAATCATTTTATTTTCTATTGATCTCGTTATCTTAAGCCTCATGAAAATAATTATCCTACCCATGAACTTAAACTTGCAGCTGTAATGCACACACATAAGTGTTGGAGACATTACCTTTATGGAGAAAGGTTTACTGTGTATTAACAGCTCAAGATATTGAGTTATATATTCTCTCAAAAAAATTTGAATCTCCACCAACGACGTTGGGTGGAGTAACAATTTTTTTTTTTGACTTTGACATTGCCTATACCCCTAGGAAATGTAATGTAGTTGCAGATGTGTTAAGCAGGAAACTTCCATCACATGATGTGAAAGAATCTTTTGAAGAGTGGAGTTTGATGTCTCTTATTGCTCAGTTGCATATTAGAGTTTAGTGGAAGGGGAATGAAGTTTCTTTAGCCAGTGTCCAGTTGACATCTTCTCTTCTCGAGTTAATTATTTAGGAACAACAAATTGATGATGAATTCCATATCATTATAGATTCTTTTTATGGTGGGGAGACTGACACATAATGGTCATTCTCCAAAGAGGGTGTTCTGTGTTATCAAAACCATTACGTTGTGCTGTTATCAGCAAGGAAGGATGTAATGGGGGATTGTCATAACTCTCAGTGGTCTGTACACCCAAGAACCATGAAGATGTTATATGAAATGCAGCGATAGCTCTGGTGGCCAGGTATGATAAGATACATTGATGATTTTGTTTCTCATTGCTATACATGCCAGTAGGTGAAAGTCGAGCACTAGAAACCTTTTGGTTTTCTTCAACCACTTCCAGTCCCTACATGGAAGTGGGATGAAATCTCTATGTACTTTTAGGTTGGGTAACCTCAAACCTAGAGGAAGAAGAATGTGATATGGGTTTTGATCGACATGCTTACCAAGTCGGTTCACTTTATACCCATTCGTGATACAACCAAAGTTGAGGAGTTGGGAAATATCTATGTGAAAAAAATTGTTCATTTGCACAGAGTTTCGTCTTCTATAGTCTCTGTAGAGACCCGAATCTTGACGTACATGGAAATTACATTACATTTTTAGAATGCTTAATACATAACAAAAATAGACACCAAAGGACCGTAATAGTTTAGTGTCTTCGGAAACTTTGAACGTAATCTTCTAATCATGGTGAAAGATCTTCAACATCTCCCGTAAAGATCTTCCCATTTTGGTTTTCTTACCTAAAACCTTTCTTGAAATCATGGGGAAAAGAAAACATATAAAGGGTGATCTCAAATGCTCATTAAGGGTAAGCATGAAGAAAATAAAACAAACCATATACATTTGACCTTAAAAACAAGAACATAATGTTGAAACATCAAAATCTTGAGAAAAAGAAATAAATCTTGGAAGTACGTAAGGCATATATCATAACGAAACATCAATCTTGATAAAATAGCATGAGAATAAATCATGTAATTTTGGAAACCATTAAGCACTTTATATTATTTCCATAGTAGCCAATGCATTGCTGCCAAGAACATCTTAGTGGACAAAGTCCCTTTTTGAATCGAGTTCACTCCTCATTCTAGTCCTGTATCACTAAACCGGATTAACTTACCATTCCAGCCATGTCTATATCATGAGATATAAATATTTACCCAATGAATTGGAGGGAGATATAGGTCCCACCCATCTCATAATGAAATCATTCTTACTTGTGCCACTACATAAACATAACTCATTCATTATAACCCAATGAATAAAAATGGGTTTCACAAACATCATCCCATCATAACATAATCCATATAAAAAATGGATATCATTTCATCATAAGAAAAGTGAAACCATGTAAATCATAGAGACATTATACTTGAAACATACACATATGAAAATAATTTCATCTTAGATGGAAAATTGTTTTGATAAAACATATGAAATGAATTCTTGAGGAAAATATCCATTCTTCATCAAAATCATTTTCTTTTCACAAAATACCAAGGAAATTTAAATGAAAAGTATCTTGTTGAAAATAGTCATAAAATCTTGTCGAGTAAGCATCAGGAAAATGATGTGTTATGAAACCGTAAAAATCCATTTATGCCGTATAAGTTAAAAAAACATTCTCCTTGTACTTTTGTCGGAAAAGTCAAAAAGTTCCTCGTCACATTAAAAAAAGAAAGATTCCTTACATACAATGTAGTAAAAGACAAAATGGGTAAAAAGGACATTAAACATACATAAAAAAACTTTTATAAAACATGGACTTAGATGATAACAATAACCCCAGCAAATACTTATGAATAGACAATCTCGGATAAGAACGAGATTGGAAAGGTTATCCCTTACCTTATATCTGATATGCTTCGTTTGTATCCGAAAATATTTTATAATGATTTAAATAATGTCATTGAATTATTATAGAATCATATTCATTGTTATGATATCATATATGGTTTTCCTATGACTTTATACTACCTGTTCTTTTGTAAATTCCGTGTTAAAGAGCGTTTTTGGTAAAATAATTTCATGTGTCGTTCGTGTTTTGACTTGTAATTATTTATATGATTACTGAGATCATGATTAATTAATTCCATAATATAAAACATGATTTATATATAATATATATTCATCATATACATATATATATATGATAAGTCGATAAATGCAATGAAATACACCGTTCATGGAGACGGTAGGCCGTACGTACACATGAATGCTGTTTTCATTTTCCTTATTGAATTGAATGGAATTAAGTAGATGACATAAATATATATAAATATACATAAATATATTATCATTATTATGTCATATATTTCATAATTATTCATTATATATACTTTATAATCATTCATGAATGGTTAACATGGAGAATGAATCTCATCGCATCGTGGAGACGGTAGTCCGTACGTACGCACGAGCGATGATATCAAAACTATAATTATTGAATTGAATTTTAGTGGATGATACAATATATCAGAATCAGTATGATGTTATAATAACTATGTATAGTTATTCTTGACACCATTATACCCATCCAAGTAAGGTGGTGTTGGAAAAAAAGATTACACCACGGTGTGGAGACAGTATTCCGTATGTTCGCACCCGCATTTATTTTGTTATCCGTAGGATAGATAGAAGGTGAAATAGAGTTGTTTCATATTTATAATAACATATCAGTATATGAGTGATACTTATTTTATTACTTCATAATAAAACAACTAAATAAGAAGAAGTAGAAGAAGAAATAAAGTTTAATGAATCGGTAACAGACATTACCTCTTCTTAACCTCCTCTTTGGGCCCTAAATATGGTCTTTTAAGAAGGCCAGAACCTCTAAGATGTTTCTAGAGAAGTGGAGAAGAGAAATTGGCAGGGGTTGTGTAGAGACCCAAATTATGACGTACATGGACATTACATTACTTTTTCATAATACTTTATACATAACAAAAATAGACACACAAGGACCGTAATAGTTTAGTGTCTTTGGAAACTCGGAACGTAATCTTCTAATCGTGGTGAAAGATCTTCAACATATACCATAAATATCTTCCCCTTTTGTTTTCTTACCTAAAAACTCTCTTTATATCATGGGGAAAATAAAACATATAAAGGGTGAGCTCAAATGCTCAGTAAGGGTAAGCATGGATAAAATAAAACAAATCATATACATTTGAACTTAAAAACATGAACATAATGTTTAAACAAAAAAATCTTGAGCAATAACATAAAACATGGAAGAACATAAGACATAGATCATAAAGAAACATTAATCATGACAAAAATAGCATGGGAATAAAACCTGTGATTGTGGATACCATTAAGCACATGATATGATTTCCATAGTAGCCTAGGCATTACTGCCAAGACCATCTTAGTGGACAAAGTCCCTTTCTGAATCGAGTTTACTCCTCGTTCCAGTCCTGTATTACTGAACCGGATTAACTTACCATTCCAGCCATGTCTATCTCATGAGATATAAATCTTTACCCAATGCATTGGAGGGAGATATAGGTCCCACCAATCTCATATTTAAATCATTATTTCGTGTGCCACAATATAAACATAAATCATTCATCATAACCCAAGAATAAAATGGGTTTCATAAACATCATTCCATCATAACGAAATCCATACCAAAAAATTGGATATCATTTCATCATTAGAAAAGTGAAACCATTTAAATCATAGAGACATGATACTTGAAACATACACATTTGAAATAATGTCATCTTAGATGAAAATGGTTTTGATAAAACACTTGAAATGAATTCTTGAGGAAAATATCCTTCTTTCTTCAAAATCATTTTCTTTTCAAATAAATGGAATGAAATTTTAAAAGAAAAGGATTTTGTTGAAAATAGTCATGAAATCTTTTGGAGTAATCTTCATGAAAATAAGGCTTTATAAAACCATAAAAATCCTTTCGTGCCGTATAAGTTAAAAATAACATTCTTCTCGTACTTTGGCCAGAAAAGTCAAAAAGTACCTTGTAGGGTAAATAAAAGAAAGATTCCTTCAATACCATGGGGTAAAAGTCAAAATGGTTAAAAAGGATTTTAAACATACCTGAATACACTTTTATAACACATGGATATGGATGATATCAATAACCCAAGTAAATACTTATGAATAAGAAATCTCGGGTAAAAATGAAATTTGAAAAATTATCCCCTACCTTAGGTCCGATATGCTTCGTACATATCCAAACCTCCTGTATAATTATTTAAATAATTTCATTGACTTATTACATAATCATATTCATTGTTATGATATCATATATGGTTCACTTATGACTTTATATTACCCGTTCTTTTGTAAATTCAATGTTAAAGAGCATTTTGGGTAAAATTGTTTCATTTGTCATCCGTGTTTTGACTTGTAATTATTAATATGATTACATATATTATGATTACTTAATTCCAGAATATAAAACATGATTTATATATAATATATATTCAGAATATACATATATATAATAGATCTATAAATGGAAGGAAATACATCGTTCATGGAGACGGTAGGCCGTACGTATGCATGAACGTTGTTTTAGTTTCCTTATTGAATTGAATGAAACTAAATAGATGACATACATATATATATACATAAATCCAGTAGCATTATTATTTAATATATTTCATTATTATTCATTATATAAACTTTATGATCATTCATGTATGGTTAACATGGAGAATGAATCTTATCACATCATGGAGACGGTAGTCCGTACGTACGCACGAGCGACGATATAGTTCCCATAATTATTGAATAAAATTGGATTGGATGGTATAATATATCAGAATCAGTACCATATATAGTTATTCTTTACATCCTTATACCCATCCATGTAAGGTGTTGGTGGAAAAACAGATTTCACCACGGCGTGGAGACGGTATTCCGTACGTACGCACGCGTGGTGATTTCGTTTTCTATAGGATGGATAGATGGTGAAATAGGGTTGTTTAAAACTTATAATAAAATATCTGTATATTATTTATAATTATGTTATTACTTCATAATGAAATAACTAAAGAAGAAGAAGTGGAAGAAGAAATAAAGTTGAAAGAATCGGTAACAGACATTACCTCTTCTTTGAAGTGCCTCTTTGAGACCTCATCTTAGGGAACTAAAATTGGACTTTGAAGAAGAAAATAACCTCTAGGATGTTTCTATGGAAGTGGAGAAGAGAATTTGTCAGGGGTTGGCCGAGATTGAAGGCTCAAAGTGGTGTGAGGAAGAGAGAGAGGAGGTGCCCTTTTATAAGGGAGGAGAGGGGCACCTTTGGAAAAACTAAAAATATTATTTTATTATAAAGTCATATTCGGTTTTTAATAGCTCAAAATTGATTTATTTCGAAGCTAAGGTGGGTATGGGTCCAAATCCTCTCATCAAATATAATTTATACAAGTTTAGGACTCTATTTTAACCTTATCATTTATATTTAACCTTAAGTTAAATAATTTTACTTTTACCGTGTCTTCTTGTTTTCTTACACTATAAGGTTAATAAACCTATTATAACAAGCCAAAAGAACCCCAAGTTGTTTATTATAAATATATATAACCTTATCTATGTCTTTTGGCCTAACCATAGATTTTAATGAATAAAATAACAATTAATAATATAATATTTTTTTAAAACTATTTTATGTCAATTTTGACACTATTTGGTAATTGATTTTTGTGAAAATCTTAACAGAATAGTTAGTTCTAAAAATGTTAACTAAATCAATTTTAACATGTCATATTAATCTAGGAAATTATTTTAATTCATAAAAAGTCTCAAACTACATTTATTTGGGTATTTATAACATCAATTATGTCAATATTTCAATAATAACATAATTACTGCATCATCTTTGTGTCATAAATAAAGTAAATTATATAATGTCTAAAAATTATAAATAAAATACCATTATGTAGGAAATATGTTTAGATTTCTAATGAATATTTATAGTCGAATTTATCTTATATATAACCCTATATTAAAAATGATTTACTTATTAAACATTGATTTTAGCTATTTTAACCCTTCTTTAAATAAATTAATATTAAATGTCTAAATCTAATCCAAGTGGACCTAAATGGTAATATTTTATTCCTAAGGTTGTTTGTGGTCGAATTACACTTATCCAATAGAATTAGGATATGTGTTATGGTAATAATAACATCATTGTTACCCTTAATTATCCTATTTACTTTTAACCGTGGTTAAAAAAAGTAAAAAGTTACTATTCACCAAAAATTATTTTAATCTCATTGAACCACATTTTAGTCCTTGATATTAACCGTTTCTCTTGGATTTTTGAAATTAAATTCACAGAAGTGGTAAAATTTAATTTAAATTAAAAAAAGTCAGTTTTTTAACTACCACTAAGTGGTTTCACTATTTCATCGAAAATTGTAGTTTTTCAGAAAAAATACCAAAAATTAAGCCTAAGCATTATTTGATATTCCGAATTCAAAATTGATGTCTATTTTTCCAAATTCATAAAATATAAGTGGCATTAATTAATTTTAAATTTAATTTCCATCATCAAAACAAATAGCGCGTTTTTAAGAAACAAAAACAATCAAAAGATTGATACTTGTTTATCTCCAATTTCAAAGTGAAATTAATTCCAATGAACAACATTGGATTAAATGGTAAAAATATATTCTAATTACACTTTAAAACCAATTAAAACGATACTCTAACCATATAAATTATTGCGATGAAAAAAGTTGTTTTTAATTAAAATATAGCGTGTTTTTACTATTCATTAAAATATGAATGTTATCAGAATAATATGAAAAATTTATCCAAAGTAAATTTTTATATCCTGATTCCAAAGAAGAATTTTATTTCGTCAAATTGAACTTATAGACATGTCAGAAACAAGATTTAAGGTGGGTACGCCATCAAAAGGCGGCAAAACTAAATTTTTTTGAAAAATACTTATTTTACTCGAAAAATTGATTTTGTTCTCATACCATGTTCTAGAAAATGTGTAAGAGGAATAATAATGTTATAGAATTTAGAATGTAGTTGATACTATTCATAACGACTAGTCCATAATAATATTATAACCATATATCGTTGTTAAGTGAAACCTGGTATTGCGTACAAAACACGCTATCAAGGACGGTCGCGATTGTGTGTAATGCAAGCCATGTCAGGGTTGCATGTTGTGAAAGACTCCTCCGTTGTTTCATATAATATAATCCCACCATATTTCATTTATACATTGAATATATATATATATACACTCAATGTTTCGTAGAATAACTACTATCAAAATTGTGTATAGCATGATCCAAGAATAGTGTTGTGTATACTGCATGCTCATACGGTATTGCGTATAGCGCAAGGTAATCATTTTGTAGCTTACAAAACAAGACATCAATGAAATTAAAAGAATATTTTTTCATAAAATCTCAGGGTGTTTCATTCTACCCCCCTTAAAATGAATTTTTCCCTCGAAATTCGTCGGTGTTATAAATAAATTACTATTTATAGAAACCCACATCGTAAAAAGGAATAATAAAACTTAATTTTAAAAAATAAAGTATGAAATGTATCTATTATCCAATGAAACTCATCACTGGGTTTCCATATAGGAGAACATATGTGAAAATATGGATATGGAAGAAAAATCTAACCATCATGTTCTGATAGAGAGTGTTAGAGAACATGGCTATGAAAAAACCATCAATCAGAAAGCCATAGATTTGTGATGATAAAAGGTACCATCTGATTCATCGAATATAAGGGCACCAGGACAACATTTTTAGTTTTCATGATCATTTCCCTAAAGTTGATGAAATTGGAATTAGAAGAAATACCTTCGTGATTTTGGTACAGTCTCACCATTGGTCGTTCTTGGGACAATTTCCACTTCATCTCTTAAAGAAATGAAGATGAATTTATCATTCGTGAAGTGTTAGCAGATCATGTGATAGATTGATGGGTGATTCCATCTATCTCAAACAAAAGGTTAGAAAAGTTATCAAAAATACCTAAGTCCATCTATAGTGAGATTAATAATATATGGTTCCTAAAATGGACTTATACTTCATATATCATACTGCTTAATATAATTAAACTAGTTTCTACTAAACAGGGACTTCCTGTAGGCCAGTGGTAGGCGATAAGGGCCAGTCGCACTTCAGTTGTGGGTTTGATTTCCACAGCCTTGTCTGACGCGATGGGCTCTCACCCATCCTGCAGGTTTTCCTTTTTCTAAAATTAAATTACTATAACATCCCATCAATAATATCGAAATAACTTCTATCCTTAAACAATACTAACTTATGTCCAATATAATCCATTCCAATCTTTAGGCTTATCCATATTACTGTTGTCCAATCTCATATTAAAGTGAAAACAATTACCAAAGAGTTCATATAACAAGAATGTTAATACCATCATTGATCCCAATATATCATAAGATATGTCTTGTTGGTCACATTCCAAACATTCTAAGGCCTTAATCATGTATTCTCTTGAAAACAAAATGAATACCCATTGAACCAAAGTGAAAACATGAATGTTGTTAAAAGTTAACTCATTCCACATACCAAAATAAAAAAAATTCTATATACTCAATTTATGATATAACCTTCTCCTTATATCAGTCACGAGCTCATGAATACTATCGAACATTTAATTTTCTCCTTTTCCCTTCATTATGCGCATATCATCTACTTTCCAAAAATATCTGAAAAACCTTTCATGGTTACTAGTACCATTAATCATACACTTTCAAAACATAAGGAAAGACAACAGTGTAACAATCCTTAGATGTCTCTTTATTCCATAGTACCATGAGATTACTTATATAACATTACACTTGATAAACACGTAATCGTTCCACTACCTTCTTAAACCATTGACCGAGATTCAACAATTCTTTCATCTCACATATCATTTATAGTCTCTTCATTATCATCAACATAAATACTACCCATACAACCATACTGATTCTCTTCATGAGACTTTCCCTTAGGGCATTGGTTTGCATAATGCTCTTACATTCCACATTTAAAACATTTAACTATTGATGATGTCGTAGAAATACCATTATCCTCATCCCTAGTGTTAACTGATCCTTTTCCTTTGCACTTACTGGCTTCGTGTCCTTCTTTTCCACACCCAAAGAATCTTCCAATTCCTTCGAAACATTCTCCTTAATGCCTCTTCTCACATGATTTACATAGGGGAATTTGAACTTTCTTTCCTCTATGATCATCATGAAACTCCATATTTCCCTTATTAGCTGAGTCAGGAAACTTACCAAATTTGAGTTTATTGATCATATTATGAGATTTCTAATTCAGCATAATAATGATGTTTGGACTTCCAAATCCCATTTCATTTGGTTGCTCGTGAAGAATATCATTCCATTGTCCATCATGTCCTCCATTATCGTGAATCATCTTGTTTCCAGCCATTTTCAAAAACCCAAAAAGAATTGTGTGAGAGTAAAAAATCATAATAAATGGGGAGTAACATCAATATCTAACATCTTAGGTTTAATTCTAAGATCTTTACCATAATTATGGGACTATATCCTATACGTATACTAATCCTTAGGGACATCCCTAGACATACCTTAGAAATATCTCTAGGGATCTCACTAACGTTTTCACATCCTAGTTTCCAAAGGTTGACTAAACCTTTCCTCTGATACCAATTGTAGGGACCCAAAGTTTGACATACATGGACATTACATTACTTTTGCGGAATACTTAATACATAACAAAAACAGACACACAAGGACCGTAACAGTTTAGTGTCTTTGAAAACTCGGAACATAATCTTCTAATCATGGTGAAAGATCTTCAACATCTCCCATAAAGATCTTCCCCTTTTGTTTTCTTACCTAAAACCTTTCTTTATATCCCGGGGAAAGGAAAACATATAAAGGGTGAGCTGAAATTCTCAGTAAGGGTATGCATGGATAAAATAAAACAAATCATATACATTTGAACTTAAAAACATGAACATAATGTTTAAACAAAGAAATCTTGAGCAATGACATAAAACATGGCAGAACATAAGACATAGATCATAATGAAACATTAATCATGAAAAAATAGCAGGGGAATAAAACATGTGATTGTGGTAACCATTAACCACATGATATGATTTCCATAGTAGCCAAGGCATTTCTTCCAAGACCATCTTAGTGGACAAAGTCCCTTTCTGAATCGAGTTCACTCCTTGTTCCAATCCTGTATTATTGAACCGGATTAACTTACTGTTCCATCCATGTCTATCTCATGAGATATAAATCTTTACCCAATGAATTTTAGGGAGATATAGGTCCCACCCATCTCATATTGAAATCATATTTCGTGTGCCACATTATAAACATAAATCATTCATCATAACCCAAGAATAAAATGGGTTTCATAAACATAATTCCATCATAACGTAATCCATACAAAAAAATAGGATATCATTTCATCATTAGAAAAGTGAAACCATGTAAATCATAGAGACATGATACTTGAAACATACACATGTGAAATAATGTCATCTTAGATGAAAATGCTTTTGATAAAACACTTGAAATGGATTCTTGAGGAAAATATCTTTTTTCCATCAAATTCATTTTCATTTCAAAAAATGTCATGAAATTTTAAAAGAAAATGATTTTATTGAAAATAGTCATGAAATATTTTAGAGTAATCTTCATGAGAATAAGGCTTTATAAAACCGTAAAAATCCTTTCATTCTGTATAAGTTAATGATAACATTCATCTCGTACTTTGGCCGGAAAAGTCAAAAAGTACCTAGTAGGGTAAATAAAAGAAACATTCCTTCCATACCATGGGGTAAATGTCAAAATGGGTAAAAATTCCTTTAAACATACATGAATACACTTTTATAAAACATGGATATAGATGATATCAATAACCCTAGTAAATACTTACGAATAAGCAATCTCGGATAAAAATGAGATTTGCAAAATTATCCCTTACCTTAGGTCTGATATGCTTCATACGTATCTGAACCTCCTTTATAATGATTTAAATAATTTCATTGACTTATTACAGAATCATATTCATTGTTATTATATCATATATGGTTCACTTATGACTTTATATTACCCGTTCTTTTGTAAATTCCATGTTAAGGAGCGTTTTGGGTAAAATCGTTTCATGTGTCGTCCGTGTTTTTGCTTGTAATTATTCATATGATTACATAGATCATGATTACTTAATTTCAGAATATAAAACATGATTTATATATAATATATATTCAGAATATACATATATATAATAGATCGATAAATGGAATGAAATACACCGTTCATGGAGACGGTAGGCCATACGTACACATGAACGATGTTTTCGTTTCCTTATTGAATTGAATGAAACTAAATAGATGAAATACATATATATATACATAAATCCAGTATCATTATTATTTCATATATTTCGTTATTATTCATTATATAAACTTTATGATCATTCATGTATGGTTAACATGGAGAATGAATCTCATTGTGTCGTGGAGATGGTAGTCCGTACGTACGCACGAGCGATGATATCGTTCCCATAATTATTGAATAAAATTGTAATGGATGGTATAATATATCATAATATTTACCATATATAGTTATTATTTACACCATTATACCCATCCATGTAAGGTTTTGGTGGAAAAACAGATTTCACCACGGCGTGGAGACGGTATTCCGTACGTACGCACGCGTGGTGATTTCGTTTTCCGTAGGTTGGATCGATGGTGAAATAGGTTTGTTTCATACTTATAATAACATATCAGTATATTAGATATACTTATGTTATTACTTCAAAATGAAACAACTAATGAAGAATAAGTGGAAGAAGAAATAAAGTTGAAAGAATCGGTAACGTACATTACCTCTTCTTTGGAGCGCCTCTTTGAGACCTCCTCTTAGGGCACTAAAATTGGTCATTGAAGAAGACCAGAACCTCTAGGATGTTTCTATGGAAGTTTAGAAGAGAATTTGGTAGGGGTTGGACTAACTTTAATGCTCAAAGTGGTGAGAGGAAGAGAGGGAGGAGGTGCCCTTTTATATGGGAGGAGAGGGGCACCTTTGGAAAAACTAAATATATTATTTTATTATAAAGTCATATTCGGTTTTTAATAGCTCCAAATTAAGTTATTTTGAATCTAAGGTGGAGATGGGTCAAAATACTCTCATCTAAAAGAATTTAGACTAGTTTAATTTTCTATTTTAACCTTATCATTTAGATTTAACCTTAAGTTAAATAATTTTACTTTTACCGTGTCTTCTTGTTTTCTTACACTATAAGGTTAATAAACATACTATAAGAAGCCAAAAGAACCCCAAATTGTTTATAATTAATATATATTACAATATCTATGTCATGTGGCCAAACCTTATATTTTCAGGAATAAAATAACAATAAATAATATAATATTTGTTTTAAAAACTGTTTTATGTCAATTTTGAAACTATTTGGTAATTGATTATTGTAAAAATCATAAAAGAATAATTAGTTAGAAAAAAGTTAACTAAATCAATACTAACATGTCATATTATCCTAAAAAAATTGTTTAATTCATAAAAAGTCTCAAATTACATTTCATTGGGTATTTATAACATCAATTATGTCAATATTTCCTTAATACGATAATTACTGCATCATATCTGCGTCATAAATAAAGTAAATTATATAATGTCTAAAAATTATAAATAAAATAATATTATGTT
This sequence comes from Viscum album, assembly GCA_963277665.1. Classification (NCBI taxonomy): domain Eukaryota; kingdom Viridiplantae; phylum Streptophyta; class Magnoliopsida; order Santalales; family Viscaceae; genus Viscum; species Viscum album. The sequence continues at coordinate 524,722,510 of OY728141.1, forward strand.
GGAAATATTTTTATATTTACAATGAATATTTATAGTTGAATTTATCTTATGTATAACCCTATATTAAAAATTATTTACTTATTAAACTTTGATTTTAGCAATTTTAACCCTTCTTTAAATAAATTATTATTAAATGTCCGAATCTAATCCAAGTGGACCTAAATGGTCATAATTTATTACTAAGGTTGTTTTTGGTCGAATTAAACTTATCCAATAGAATTATGACATGTGTTATGGTAATAATAATATCATTTATACCCTTAATTATCCTATTTACTATTAACAGTGGTTAAAAAAAAGTAAAAAGTTACTATTCACCAAAAATTATTTTCATCTCATTGAACAACATTTTATTCCTTGATATTAACAATGCCTCTTGGATTTTTGAAATTAAATCCACAGAAGTGGTAAAATTTAATTTAAATTAAAAAAAGTCAGTTTTTTAACTACCACTAAGTGGTTTCACTATTCATCAAAAATTGAAGTTTTTCAGAAAAATAACAAAAATTCACCCTAAGAGTTATTTGATATTCTGAATTCAAAATTGATGTCTATTTTTCCATCTTATTAAAATATAAGTGGCATTAATTAATTTTAAATTTAATTTCCGTTATCAAAACAAATAGCGTGTTTTTAAGGAACAAAAACAATCAAAAGATTGATACTTGTTTATATACAATTTCAAAGTGAAATTAATTCCAATGGAAAAAATTGGATTAAATGCTAAAAATATATTCTAATTAAACTTTAAAACCAATTAAAAAGATAATCTAACCATTTAAATTATTGCGATGAAAAAAGTTGTTTTTAATTATAATATAGCGTGTTTTTACTATTCATTAAAATATGAAAGTTACCAGAATAATATGAAAAATTTATCCAAAGTAAATTTTTATATCATGATTCCAAATAAGAATTTTACATTGTCAAATTGAACTTATAGACATGTCAAAAACAATATTTATGGTATGTGTGCCATCAAAAGGCGGCAAAACTACATTTTTTTGAAAAATACTTATTTTACTCGAAAAATTGATTTTGTTCTCATACCATGTTCTAGAAAATGTGGAAGATGAATAATAATTTTATAAAATTCAAAATTTAGTTGATACTATTCATAACATCTAGTCCATAATAATATTATAACCATATATCGTTGTTTAGTGTAACCTGGTATTGTGTACAACACACGCTATCGAGGAAGGTCGCGATTGTGTGTAATGCAAGCCAAGTTAGTGTTGCGTGTTGTGCAAGACTCCTCTGTTGTTTCATATAATAGAATCCAACCATATTTCATTTATACATTGAATATATTTATATATATATACACTCAATGTTTCTTTGAATAACTACTATCAAAATTGTGTATAACATGATCGAAGAATAGTGTTGTGTATACTGCAAGCTCATACGGTGCTGCGTATAGCGCAAGATAATCTTTTTTAAGCCTACAACACAGGACATCAATGAAATTAAAAGAATATTTTTCATAAAATCTCGGGTTGTTATAGGTTTTCCAAGCATGAAGGCTCAAAATGGTGTAAGGAAGAGAGGGAGGGGATGCCCTTTTATAAGGGAGGAGAGGGGCACCTTTGGAAATATATGAAATATTAGTTTATATTAAATCTCAAACCCACTTAAAAACATCCAAAATGACTCATATCTGAAGATTAGATGATATAGGGTTGTAATCTCATCATCCAATAAAATTTAGACACGTTAGGAATCTATTTTAAACATTATCAACTTGATTTATCCTTATTTATCAATTTAATTTTATTTGTTGCAATAATATTCTAAATTTTAAATTAATATAAATAATTACATATGTGTTGTGAATTTTCCATAATTTGACACTTTATGACATTTTCGACCATATAAATTTAAATTTATAATTTTTAAATATTTGTGTGATTTTTAAACAATTTTATAATATGTTATTTTTATAAAATAACAATAGTGTCAATTTTGACACTATTCATTTATTTGAATTTAAATAAACAATATACAGAAGATATGTTCGAACTAAAAGAATTTATAGATTCATAACATGTCATATTTATCTAGAAAATTAGTGGATCACATTAAATAGTTTATATAATATTTATTTTAATATTTTTAAAACAATTTATTTGATATTTCTATTAATAAAATAGTTTCAACATCACTATTATGTCACCTTTAATGATAATTATTTAATCCCTAAAAATTCTAAATAAATTCATATGATGTATATAATTTTATTATATTTCTGGATACAATTTATATCCGATGTTTTTATCACTACACTAAAATTATTATACTTATAAGATTTAAGAAAGTGACATGTTGTCACTTTCTTTGGTTTTAATAATAATTAAATAGTTTTCATGGACAAAAGTCCATTAAATGAATATAATCCAACCCTTAGGTGATATGGGTCGACTTTTAGTCATGCAATATGATTTTGGTAGGTGTTAGGGTAATTTTATAATATTATATTTACCCTTAATTACCCGATTTACCTTTAACTATGGTAAATAAAATTTAACGTAGTTACTATTCATAATGCCCAAAAAATAAAAAGTATCTTATTAAAATAATTTAGACCCACTGATTCCAAATATGGAATCCATTTTTTCAAATTCAATACACTAAAGTTGCAGAAATTAAATTAAAATTAATCCCATTGTCGAAAGAAAATGTGTTTTTGATTAAAACATTGCAAAAGATTGAATTGATTTAACCTACGAATTCAAGGTAAAATCAATAATAATGACATACATTATATTAAATGGTAAAAATATATTCTATTTATACTTTAAAACTATTCAATATTATAATTTAAATATATAAATTATTATGATGAAAAAATTTGTTTTTAATTAAAATATAGCGTGTTTTTACTATTCATTAAAATATGAAAGTTATCAGAAAAATATCAAAACTTTATCCAATGTAAATTTTTATATCCTGATTCAATAGAAGAATTTTATTTTGAAAAATTGAACTTATAAATATGTCAAAAATTTGGTTTAATGTGGGTGCGCCATTAAAAGGTGGCAACAATGCATTTTTTTAAAAATACTTATTTTACCCGAAAAATTTATTTTGTTCACATACCATGTTCTAGAAAATGTGTAAGATGAAATAAAATTGTTATAAAATTCAAAATGTAGTTAATACTATTCATAGAGGCTAGTTCGTAATAATATTATAACCATATATCATTATTTAGAGAAACCTAATATTGTGTATAACACACGCTATCGAGGAAAGTCGTGATTGCGTGTATGGCAAGCCAAGTAAGGGTTGCGTGTTGTGCAAGAATCCTTCGTTGTTTCGTATAACAGAATCCAACCATATTTCATTTATACATTGAATATATATATATATATATACACTCAATGTTGCGTAGAATGACTATTATAAAATGAACATGAAATTGTGTGTAACACAATCTAAGAATAGTGTTGCGTATACTTCAAGCTAATACAGTGTGGCGTATAGCACAAGATAATCTTGTTGTATCATAAAACAAATGACATCAAATAATTTAAAAAGAATAGTTATCATAAAATATCAGGCTGTTACATTCAACCCCCCTTAAAATGAATTTCGCCCTCGAAATTCATCGGGGTTATACATGGTTTTCTACTTGAAAGTTTCTTTAATTGAAACACACATCATAAAATGAAATACCAAAACTTAACTTTAAAAACTAAGGTATGAAACATAACGGTTACCAAAATTAATTAATCACTGGGTTTCGACATATGATAACATAGGGGAAAATATGGATATGGAAGAAAAATTTAACCATCAAGTTATGATGGAGAGTGGTAGAGGACATGGCTATGAGAAAGCCAACAATCACAAAGCCATAAATTTTTGATGATCTAAGTTACCATCTTATTAATTGGATATAAGAGCATTAGGAAAACATTTTTTATATTCAATATCATTTCCCTAAAGTTGAAAATTTTGAATTAGAAGAAATACTTGCTTGATTTTGGTACAATCACACTGTTGTTCGTGATTTGACCAATTTCCACTTCATCTCTTAAAGAAATGAAGTTGAATTTGTTATTAGTGAAGTGTTAACCAGTCATGTGATAGAATGATGGGTCATTACATCTGTTTCAAACAAAATGTTAGAAAAAGTTATCAAATATAAATAAGCCCATCTATGGTGAGGTTAATCATATACGATTCCAAAACTGAACTTATACTTAATATATCATACCGATTAATAAAATAAAACTAGTTTCTACTAACTAGGGTCATCCTGTAGGCCCGTGGAAGCCGATAAAGGCCAATCACACTTCATTTGTGGGTTCGATTCCCATAGCCTTGTCCGACACGACGGGTTATCGTCCGTCCTGCAGGTTATCCTTTTTCTAAAACTATACTATCATAACATTTCAGAAATAAAAAGTTATATCCTTAACCAATACTATATGATGTCCATTCCAACCATTAGGCCTATCGAAAATACTTCTGTCTGATTATTAGAAATTTCATCTATCGAGCATGTGAATTCATTCATTTTTCCCCCATATTTCATAAGATATATCTTTTTGGTCACATTCCAAACATGTGAATACCTTAATCATGTATTCTTTTGAAACATGAATTACCATAGAACCTTAGAGAAAAAATGAATTCTATCAAAAGTGAACTCTTTCCACATACAAAAATCCAAAATAAAATATATATACTCAAATCATGATATCACTTTGTCCTTTTATCGGCCATTAGCTCATGAATACTATCAAACATATTATTTTCTCCTTATCCCTTCATTATGCGCATGTCATCTTATTTCCAAAAATATCTGAATAACCTTTCATGGTTACCAGTACAATTCAACATATACTTTCAAATACTTTGTTAAAAACAATAGTGTAACAATCCTTAGATGATTCTTTATTCCATAGTACCAAACATTATTATTGATAAACATACAATCATTCCACTAACTTCTTAAACCACTAGCTGAGATTCATCATTTCTTTCATCTCATATTTCATTTGTAGTCTCTTCATCATCATCCATATAAATACCACCCATATGACCATACTGACTCTCTTAATGAGATTTTACCTTATGGTATTAGTTTTCATAATTCCCATAAATTCTACATTTAAAACATCTAATCATTGTTGATGTCATAGCAATACCATTATCCTTGTCCACACTGTTAACTGAACCTTTTCGTTTGCACTTACTGGCTTTGTGTCCTTCTTTTCCACACCCAAAGAATCTTCCAGTTCCTTTGATACAATCTCCCTGATGCCTCTTCCCACATGATTTACATGAGGGAAATTTAACTTTCTTTCTTCTATGATCATCATGAAACTCCATATTTCTCTTATTATCTGAGTCGGAAAACTTACCAATGTTGATATTATTGATCATATTATGAGATTGTTGATTAGGCATAATAACGATGATTGGACTTCCAAATCCCTTTTCATTTGGTTTCTCATGAAGAATATCATTCCATTGTCCATCATATCCTCTATTATCGTGAATCTTCCTGTTTCCAGCCATTTTCTAAAACCAAAAAAGAATACTGTGACAGGAAAAAATCATACTAGGGAAAACAACATAATAAAGGGGGAGTACCGTCAATATCTAACATCTTAGGATAAATTCTATGATCTTTATCATAGTTATAGGACTTTAACCTATATGTATACTAATCCTTAGATACATCCCTATAAATACCTTAGAAATATCTCTAGGGATATCACTAAAGTTTTCCCATCCTAGTTTCCAAAGGTTAACTAAACCATTCGTCTGATACCAACTGTAGAGACCCGAAGCTTGACGTACATGGACATTACATTACATTTCCATAATACTTAATACATAACAAAAATAAATTCCAAAGGACCGTAATAGTTTAGTGTCTTTGGAAACTTGGAACATAATCTTCTAATCATGGTGAAAGATCTTCAACATCTCCCGTAAGGATCTTCCCATTTTGGTTTTCTTACCTAAAACCTTTCTTGATATCATGGGGAAAAGAAAACATATAAAGGGTGAGATCAAATGCTCAGTAAGGGTAAGCATTGAGAAAATAAAACAAACCATATACATTTGAAATTAAAAACAAGAAAATAATGTTTAAACATCAAAATCTTGAGAAAAAGACATAAATCTTGGAAGTACGTAAGGAATGTATCATAACGGAACATCAATCTTGATAAAATAGCATGGGAATAAATCATGTAATTTTGGAAACCATTAAGCACTTTTTATGATTTCCATAGTAGCCAATGCATTGCTTCCAAGACCATCTTAGTGGACAAAGTCCCTTTCTGAATCGAGTTCACTCCTCGTTCTAGTCCTGTATCACTAAACCGGATTAACTTACCGTTCTAGCCATGTCTATCTAATGAGATATAAATCTTTACCCAATGAATTGGAGGGAGATATAGTTCCCACCCATCTCATAATGAAATCATTCTTACTTGTGCCATAATATAAACATAACTCATTCATCATAACCGAAAGAATAAAAATGGGTTTCATAAACATCATCCCATCATAACATAATCCATATAAAAAAATTGATATCATTTCATCATAAGAAAAGTGAAACCATGTAAATCATAGAGACATTATACTTGAAACATACACATATGAAAATAATTTCATCTTAGATGGAAAATGGTTTTGATAAAACACATGAAATGAATTCTTGAGGAAAATATCCTTTCTTCATCAAAATCATTTTCTTTTCATAAAATGCAATGGAATTTAAAATGAAAAGTATTTTGTTGAAAATATTCATAAAATCTTGTCGAGTAAGCTTCATGAAAATAAGGTGTTATGAAACCGTAAAAATCTGATCATGCCGTATAAGTTAAAAAAAACATTCTCCTTGTACTTTTGTCGGAAAATTCAAAAAGTTCCTCGTAACGTAAAAAAAAAGAAAGATTCCCTACATAAAATGTAGTAAAAGACAAAATGGGTAAAAAGGACATTAAACATACATAAAAATACTTTTAGAAAACATGTACTTGGATGATAACAATAACCCCAGAAAATACTTACGAATAAACAATATCGTATAAGAACGAGATTGGAAAGGTTATCCCTTGCCTTATTTACGATATGCTTCGTATGTATCCTAAACTCCTGTATAATGATTTGAATAATGTCATTTACTTATTACAGAATCATATTCATTGTTATGATATCATATATGGTTCACTTATGACTTTATATTACCCGTTCTTTTGTAAATTCCATGTTAACGAGCATTTTGGGTAAAATCATTTCATGCGTCGTCAGTGTTTTGACTTTTAATTATTCATATGATTACTAAGATCATGATTAATTAATTTCAGAATATAAAACATGATATATATATATATAATATATTCATCATATACATATATATGATAGATTGAAAAATGGAATGAAATACACCGTTCATGGAGACGGTAGGCCGTACGTACACATGAACGCTATTTTCATTTCCTTATTGAATTGAATGGAATTAAGTAGATGAAATACACATACATATATAAATAAATACAGTATCATTATTATGTCATATATTTAATAATTATTCATTATATATACTTTATAATCATTCATGAATGGTTAACATGAATAATGAATCTGACCGCGTCATGGAGACGGTAGTCCGTACGTACGCACGAGCGATGATATCAATCCAATAATTATTGAATTGAATTGGAGTGGATGATACAATATATCAGAATCAGTATGATGTTATAATAACTATGTATAGTTATTATTTACACCATTATACCCATCCATGTAAGGTGGTGTTGGAAAAACAGATTACACCGCGACGTGGAGACGGTATTCCGTATGTACGCACGCGCGGTGATTTCATTTTCCGTAGGATGGATAGAAGGTGAAATAGAGTTGTTTCATATTTATAATAACATATTAGTATATGAGTGATACTTATGTTATTACTTCATAATGAAACAACTAAATAAGAAGAAGTAGAAGAAGAAATAATGTTGAAAGAATCGGTAACGGACATTAACTCTTCTTTGAAGCGCCTCTTCTTAACCTCCTCTTTGGGCACTAAATATGGTCTTTTATGAAGACCAGAACCTCTAAGATGTTTCTAGGGATGTGGAGAAGAGGAATTTTCAGGGTTTGGCCGAGCCTAAAGGATCCAAATTGTGTGAGGAAGAGAGGTAGGAGATGCCCTTTTATAAGGGAGGAGAGGGGCACCTTTGGAAATATAAGAAATATGAGTTTATATTAAATCCCAAACCCACTTAAAAACTTTAAAAATGACTCATATCATAATATTAGATGATATAGGGTTTTAATATCATCAAAAAATAATATTTAGACATATTAGGAATCTATTTTAAACATTATCAACTTGATTTCACCTTATTTATCAATCTAATTTTATTTGTGGTAATAAAATTCTAAATTTTAAATTATTATAAATAATTTCATATATGTTGTGAATTTTCCATAATTTGACACTTTATGACATTTTAGACCATATAAATATAAATTTATATTTTTTAAATATTTTTGTTATTTTTAGACAATTTTATAATATGTAATTTTTATAAAATAACAACAGTGTCAATTTTGACACTATTAATTTATTTGAATTTAAATAAACAATTTACAGAAGATATATTCGAACTAAAAGATTTAATAGATTCATAACATGTCATATTTATCTAAAAAATTAGTGGAGAACATTAAATAGTTCATATAATATTTATTTTTATATTTCTAAAACAGTTTATTTTATATTTCTCTTAATAAAATAATTTCAACATCACTATTATGTCACCTTTAATGATTATTATTTAATCCCTAAAAATTATAAATAAATTCATATGATGTAGATAATTTTATTAGATTTCTGAAGATAATTTATATCCAGAGTTTCATGAAGTTTATCACTACACTAAAATTATTATACTTATAAGATTTACGAAAGTGACATGTTGTCACTTTCTTTGGTTTTAATAACAATCTAATTATTTTCATGGAAAAAAGTCCATTAAATTAATCTAATCCGACCCTTAGGTGATATCGGTTGACTTTTAGTCATCCAATAGAATTTTGGCAGGTTTTAGGGTAATTTTATAATCTTATATTTCTCCTTAATTACCCGATTTACCTATAACTGTGGTAAATAAAATTTACCGTAGTTACTATTCATAATGGCCAAAAAATAAAAATTAGCTTATTAACATAATTTGGACCACTAATTCCAAATATGGAATCCATTTTTCCAAATTAAATACACAAAAGTTTCATAAATTAAATTAAAATTAATCCCGATGTCGAAAGAAAATAGGTTTTTGTTTAAAACATTGCAAAAGATTGAATTGATTTAACCTACGAATTCTTGGTAAAATCAATTCTAATGACATAAATTATATTAAATGGTAAAAATATATTATATTTATACTTTAAAACCATTAAATATTATAAGTTAACCATATAAATTATTATGATGAAAAAATTTGTTTTATAATTAAAATATAGCGTGTTTTTACTATTCATTAAAATATTAAAGTTATCAGAAAAATATCAAAACTTTATCCAATGTAAATTTTTATATCCTGATTCAAAATAAGAATATTATTTTGTAAAATTGAACTTATAAACATGTCAAAAACTATATTTAATGTGGTTGCGCCATTAAAAGGCGGCAAAACTGCATTTTTTGAAAAATACTTATTTTACCCGAAAAATTTATTTTGTTCACATACCATGTTCTGGAAAATGTTTAAGATGAAATAATAATGTTATAAAATTAAAAATGTAGTTAATAATATTCATAACGGATAGTTCTTAATAATATTATAACCATATATCATTGTTTAGTGAAACCTGATATTGCGTACAACACACACTATCGAGGAAAGTCGCGATTGCATGTAATGCAAGCCAAGTCAGGGTTGCGTGTTGTGAAAGAATCCATCGTTGTTTTGTATAATAGAATCCAACCATATTTCATTTATACATTGAATATATATATATATATATACACTCAAGGTTGTGTAGAATGACTATTATAAAATGAATTTGAAATTGTGTGTAACACAATCTATGAATAGGGTTGCGTATACTTCAAGCTAATACAGTGTGGCGTATAGCACAAGATAATATTTTTGTAGCATAAAACACATGAAATCAAATAAATTAAAAAGAATACTTATCATAAAATATCAGGTTGTTACATTCTACCACCCTTAAAATGAATTTCGCCCTCGAAATTCGTCGGGGTTATACATGGTTTTCTACTTGAAAGTTTCTTTAATTGTAACACACATCGTAAAATGAAATACCAAAACATAACTTTAAAAACTAAGGTATGAAACGTAATGGTTACCGAAATTAACTAATCACTAGGTTTCCACATAGGAGAACATAGGTGAAAATATGGATATGGAAGAAAAATCTGACCATCAAGTTCTGATGGAGATTGGTAGAGGACATGGCTATGAAAAATCCAACAATCACAAAGCCATAAATTTGTGATGATCTAAGGTACCATTTGATTAATCGAATATAAGAGCACTCGGACAACATTTTTGGCTTTCAATGTCATTTCCCTAAAGTTGAAAAATTTGAATTAGAAGAAATACTTGCTTGATTTTGGTACAATCTCCCTATTTTTTGTGCTTTGAATAATTTCCACTTCATATCTTAATGAAATGAAGTTGAATTTGTTATTCATGAAGTGTTAACAGGTCATGTGATAGAATGATAGGTCATTTCATCTGTTTCAAACAAAAGGTTAGCAAAAGTTATCAAATATACATAAGTCCATCTATGGTGAGGTTAATCATATATGATTCCAAAAATGAACTTATACTTCATATATCATTCCTCTTAATAAAATAAAACAAGTTTCTACTAACCAGGGATAGCCTGTAGGCCAGTGGAAGGCGATAAAATCCGGTCGCACTTCGGTTGTGGGTTCGATTCCCCCAGCCTTGTCCGACGCGACAGGTTGTCGTCCGTCCTGCAGGTTATACTTTTTCTAAAAATATATTATCATAACATTTTAGAAATAAATAGTTATATACTTAACCAATACTATATGATGTCCATTCCAACCACTAGGCTTATCGAAAATACTTCTATCTGATTATTAGAAATTTCATCTACCGAGCCTATGAATTCCTTCATTTGTCCCCCATATATCATAAGATATATCTTTTTGGTCACATTCAAAACATGTGAACACATTAATCATGTATTATATTGAAACATGAATTACTGTATAACCTTAGCGAAAACATGAATTCTGTCAAAAGTTAACTCTTTCCACATACAAAAATCCCAAATAAAATCTATATACTCAAATCAGGATATCACTTTGTCCTTTTATCAGCCATGAGATCATGAATACTATCAAACATATTATTTTCTTCTTATCCCTTCATTATGCGCATATCATCTTCTTTCCAAAAATATCTGAATAACCTTTCATGGTTACTAGTACCATTCAACATATACTTTCAAATACTTTAGGAAAAACAATAGTGTAACAATCCTTAGATGATTCTTTATTCCATAGTACCATACATTATTCCTGATAAACATACAATAATTCCACTAACTTCTTAAACCACTAGCTGAGATTCATCATTTCTTTCATCTCATATTTCATTTGTAGTCACTTCAATATCATCCACATAAATAATACCCATATGACCATGTTGATTCTCTTCATGGGTGTTTCCCATAAGGCATTGGTTTTCATAATTCCCAAACATTCCACATTTAAAACATCTAATCATTTTTGATGTTGTAGCAATACAAGTATCCTTCTCCATGCTGTTAACTGAACCTTTTCCTTTGCACTTACAGGCATTGTGTCCTTCTTTTCGGCACCCAAAGCACCTTCTAGTTCCTTTGAAACAATCTCCCTGATGCCTCTTCCCACATGATTTACATGAGGGAAATTGAACTTTCTTTCCTCTATGATCATCATGATACTCCATCTTTCTCTTATTATCTGAGTCGGGAAACTTACCAAATTCGAGATTATTGATCATATTATGAGATTGCTGAATAGGAATAACCACGATGTTTGGACTTCCAAATCCCTTTTCATTTGATTTCTCATGATGAATATCATTCCATTGTCCATCATATCCTCCATTATCATGAATCTTCCTGTTTCCAACCATTTTCTAAAACCCAAAAAAATACTGTGAGAGACAAAAATCATACAAGGGAAAACAACATAATAAAGGGGGAGTACCGTCAATATCTAACATCTTAGGTTAAATTCTAAGATCGTTACCGTATTTATAGGACAATAAATTATATATATACTTATCCTTAGAGACATCCCTAGACATACCTTAGAAATATCTCTAGGGATCTCACTAAAGATTTCGCATCCTAGTTTCCAAATGTTAACTAAACCTTTCCTCTTATACCAACTGTAAAGACCCGAATCTTGATGTACAAGAACATTACATTACATTTTCAGAATACTTAATACATAAAAAAATAGACACCAAAGGACTGTAATAGTTTAGTGTCTTTGGAAACTTGGAACGTAATCTTCTAATCATGGTGAAAGATCTTCAACATCTCCCATAAAGATCTTCCCATTTTGGTTTTCTTACCTAAAACCTTTCTTGAAATCCTGGGGAAAAGAAAACATATAAATGGTGAGCTCAAATGCTCAGTAAGGGTAAGCATGGAGAAAATAAATCAAACCATATACATTTGAACTTAAAAACATGAACATAATGTTTAGACATCAAAATATTGAGAAAAGACATAAATCTTGGAAGTACATAAGGTATGTATCATAAGGGAACATCAATCTTGATAAAATAGAATGAGAATAAATCATGTAATTGTGGAAACCATTAAGCAATTTTTATGATTTACATAGTAGCCAAGGCATTCCTTCCAAGACCATCTTAGTGGACAAAGTCCCATTCTGAATTGAGTTCACTCCTCGTTCTATTCCTATATCACTAAACCAGATTAGCTTACCGTTCCAGCCATGTCTATCTCATGAGATATAAATCATTACCCAATGCATTGAAGGGATATATAGGTCCCACCTATCTCATAATGAAATCATTCTTACTTGTTCCAAAACATAAACATAAATCATTCATCATAACCCAAAGAATAAAAATGGGTTTCATAAACATCATCCCATCATAACATAATACATATAAAAAAATGGATATCATTTCATCATAAGAAAAGTGAAACCATGTAAATCATAGAGACATTATACTTGAAACATACACATATGAAAATAATTTCATCTTATATAGAAAATGGTTTTGATAAAACACTTGAAATAAATTCTTGAGGAAAATATCCTTTTTTCATCAAAATCATTTTCTTTTCACAAAATGCCATGGAATTTTAAATGAAAATTATTTTGTTGAAAATAGTCATAAAATCATGTCGAGTAATCTTCATGAAAATGAGGTCTTATGAAACCGTAAAAATCCGTTCACGCCGTACAAGTTAAAAAAACATTCTCCTTGTACTTTTGTCGGAAAAGTCAAAAAGTACCTCGTAACGTAAAAAAAAGAAAGATTTCTTACATACCATGTTATAAAAGGCAAAATTGGTAAAAATGAAATTAAAAATACATAAAAACACTTTTATAAAACATGGACTTGGATGATAACAATAACCCCAACAAATACTTACAAATAAACAATCTCGGATAAGAACGAGATTGGAAAGTTTATCCCTTACCTTATGTACGATATGCTTCGTATGTATCTGAACCTCCTGTATAATGATTTAAATAATGTCAATGACTTATTAAAGAATCATATTAATTGTTATGATATCATATATGGTTCAATTATAACTTTTTATGACCCGTTCTTTTGTAAATTCCATGTTAAAGAGCGTTTTGGGTAAAATCATTTCATGTGTCGTCCGTGTTTTGACTTGTAATTATTCATATGATTACTGAGATCATTATTACATAATTCCAGAATATAAAACATGATTTATATATAATATATATTAATCATATACATATATATATGATATATCGATAAATGGAATGAAATACACCGTTTATGGAGACGGTAGGCCGTACGTACACATGAAGGCTGTTTTTGTTTCCTTATTGAATTGAATGGAATTAAATAGATGAAATACACACACATATATATATATATAAATACAGTATCATTATTATGTCATATATTTCATAATTATTCATTATATATACTTTATAATCATTCGTGAATGGTTAACATGGAGAATGAATCTTATCGCATCATGGAGACGGTAGTCCGTCCGTATGCACGAGCGATGATATCAATCCAATAATTATTGAATTGAATTGGAGTGGATGATACAGAATATCACAATCAGTATGATGTTATAATAACTATGCATAGTTATTCCTTACACCATTATACCCATCCAAGTAAGGTGGTGTTGGAAAAACAGATTACACCACGGCGTGGAGACGGTATTCTGTACGTACGCACACATGGTGATTTCGTTTTCCATAGGATGGATAGAAGGTGAAATAGAGTTGTTTCATATTTATAATAACATATCAGTATATGAGTGATACTGATGTTATTACTTCATAACGGAACAACTAAAGAAGAAGAAGTATAAGAAGAAATAAAGTTGAATAAATCGGTAACTGACATTACATCTTCTTTGAAGCACCTCTTCTTAACCTCCTCATTGGGCACTAAATATGGTCTTTTAAGAAGACCAGAACCTATTGGATATTTATAGGGATTTATAGAAGAGAAATTGTTAGGGGTTGGCCGAGCTTTAGGGCTCAAAATGGTGTGAGGAAGAGAGGGTGGAGATGCCCTTTTATAAGGGAGGAGAGGGGCACCTTTGGAAATATAAGAAATATTAGTTTATATTAAATCCAAACCCCACATAAATACTTAAAAAATGAATCATATCATATTATTAGATGATATAGGGTTCTAATCTCATCAACCAATAAAATTTATACATGTTATGAATCTATTTTAAACATTATCAACTGGATTTATCCTTATTTATCAATTTAATTTTATTTATGGTAATAATATTCTAAATTTTAAATTATTATAAATAATTACATATGTGTTGTGAATTTTCCATAATTTGACACTTTATGACATTTCAGACCATATAAATTTAAATTTATAATTTGTAAATATTTTTGTGATTTTTAAACAATTTTATAATATGTTATTTTTATAAAATAACAATAGTGTCAATTTTGACACTATTCATTTATTTGAATTTAAATAAACAATATACAGAAGATATGTTCAAAATAAAAGATTTAATTGATTTATAACATGTATTATTTGTCTATAAAATTAGTGGATCACATTAAATAGTTCATATAATATTTAATTTTATATTCTTAAAACCATTTATTTGATATTTCTCTTTATAAAATAATTTCAACATCACTATTATGTCACCTTTAATGATAATTATTTAATCCCTAATAATCATAAATAAATTCATATGATGTAGATAATTTTATTAGATTTCTGGAGACTATTTATATCTGAAGATTCATGAAGTTTATCACTAAACTAAAATTATTATACTTATAAGATTTAAGAAAGTGACATGTTGTCACTTTCATTGGTTTTAATAATAATTAAATTATTTTAAAGGAAAAAAGTCCATTAAATGAATCTAATCCGACCCTTAGGTGATATGGGTTGACTTTTAGTCATCCAATAGGATTTTGGTAGGTGTTAGGGTAATTTTATAATCTTATATTTACCCTTAATTACCAATTTACCTTTAACTATGGTAAATAAAATTTAACGTAGTTACTATTCATAATGCCCAAAAAATAAAAAGTACCTTATTAACATAATTTGGACCCACTGATTCCAAATATGCAATCCATTTTTGCAAATTAAATACACAAAAGTTGCAGAAATTAAATTAAAATTAATCCCATTGTCGAAAGAAAACGGGTTTTTTTAAAACATTGCAAAAGATTGAATTGATTTACCCTATGAATTCATGGTAAAATCAATGCTAATGACATAAATTATATTAAATGGTAATAATATATTCTATGTACACTTTAAAACCATTAAATATTATAATTTAACCATATAAATTATTATGATGCAAAAAGTTGTTTTTAATTAAAATATAGCGTGTTTTTACTATTCATTAAAAGATGAAAGTTATCAGAAAAATATCAAAAGTTTATCCAATGTAAATTTTTATATAGTGATTCAAAATAAGAAGTTTATTTTGTAAAATTTAACTTATAAACATGTCAAAAACTATATTTAATGTTGGTGCGCCATTAAAAGGCGACAAAATTGCATTTTTTGAAAAATACTTATTTTACCCGAAAAATATATTTTGGTCACATACCATGTTCTAGAAAATGTGTAAGATGAAATAATAATGTTTTAAAATTAAAAATGTAGTTAATAATATTCATAATGGATAGTTCGTAATAATATTATAACCATATATCATTGTTTATTGAAACATGATATTGCGTACAACACACCCTATCAAGGAAAGTTGTGAATGTGTGTAATTCAAGACAAGTCAAGGTTTTGTGTTGTGCAAGAATCCTTCATTGTTTCGTATAACAGAATCCAACCATATTTCATTTATACATTAAATATATGTATATATATATATACACTTAATGTAGCTTAAAATGACTATTATAAAACGAACTTGAAATTGTGTGTAACACAATCTAAGAATAGTGTTGCATATACTTCAAGCTAATATAGTGTGGCGTATAGCACAAGATAATCTTGTTGTTGAATAAAACACATTACACAAAATAAATTAAAAAGAATACTTATCATAAACTATCTGGTTGTTACAGTCTCTGATAGGGATCCTCAGTTTACTTCTCGCTTTTGGAGAGGCCTTCAGGAGGCATTGGGATCTAAGGTCTGTTTGAGCTTGACCTACCATCAATAGTCAGATGGGAAGAGAGAGAGACGTGTTCAGATCCTTGAGGATATGCTCCGTGCATCTATTCTCAACTTTGGTTGGTTTTGGGATGATCATGTGGGGCTATTTGAGTTTTCTTATAACAGTTATCAATATGAGATCAAAATGGATCCTTTTGAGGCATTGTATGGCCGTCCTTGTAAATTTCCTTTATATTGGTCAGAGATTGGTGAATATTCCTTGGCAGGACCAAGTTTGGTCCAAGAGACGACAACTAAGATCCAGTAAATTCATCAATGAATGTTGACAACACAGAGTTGGTAAAATTCCTAGGTTGATCATCTCCATAGACCTATAGCGTTCTCAGTCGGTGACCCAGTGTTCTTGAAAGTTTCACCCCGTTTAGGTCATCGACGACTTCTGAGGCAAGGGAAGAATTCTCCTCATTTTATGGGACCTTTATAGGTTGTTGTTCATGTAGGGATAGTTTCTTACTGTCTAGATCTACCACCATAGCTTACGTCGATACATAACGTGTTCCATGTATCGCAGCTGCAAAAGTATCTCTCTGATCCATCTCATGTTTTGAGCTGTAGTTATCTTGATATTAAACTAGATTTTTCTGCGACTGAATGACCAGTTAGGGTTGTTGATTCTGAGACCACGGTACTTCATGGGAGAACGATACATCTGGTCCATGTACTATGGATGCATGGTTCTGATTCTCATGAGGCATGGGAAAGGGGGGCACTAATAAGGGAGCAGTGGCCTCATCTTTTTGACATGGAGGTTTCTTCATAGGCTTTATGGGGACATAAAGTTATTATGGTGGGGAGGATGTAACATCACATTACGGTTTTATGTACTTTTTTTGTTTCTATGTATCATTTTTTGGAGTAGTGACTTGGGGTGAATTTGGGTGAACTTTTAAGGAAAACTAAAGGATAGTGAGTTGGGCATGGTTTGTGCACGGTTTGACAAACCGTGCGACCAAACTACGCCAACCATGCTGAACTGGACAGAGAGGTCCGCATGGTTTGCACATGTTTTGACAGACCGTGCGACCAAACCATGCCAACCTTGCAAATCTAGACAATGGGTTTCACAGGGTTGGTGCACGATTTTTCTTGACCGTGCACCTCTATCAAGGTAATCGTGCGTGTGGTTTATTAATTCATAAAATCCTTCTTAAAACCACATGAACCCCCAGGAATTCCATATTTCTGACCTTGGCTTGGACTTGAATCATTATAGGTTTTCCCAAATCATACTAGAGAGATTCCAAGGTGATCCGAACTTCTTCCTTCGAGATTGAAAACTCATATTGAGGTTCTGGTCTTCTCCTGGAAAATGGATTTCAACCTGTTACTTCTCCCATTATTTCCTCTATCTTTCCATGATCTTTTCATGGGATATTTCAACATTTTCCATGTATTTAATCCTATGGGTTGATATCTAGATCTATGATTGTGGATCTAGATCTATTATTACATGACCTTGATGCCTTTGATATATATTTTTTGTTTTTACGGATTTAGATCCAGAACTTGATCGACAATGTTATTCCGCTCGGTTTTTGGGGTTTCTCATTGGGCTAACTCCCATCAATAAATCTAGGTAGGTGGTTTCATCCAAAATTTCCAAATTTATCATCATTGTATTTCTTTATTTATTTCACTTGTTTATTTAACTTCAATTTCTGAAATTTTCTTTCAATTAAATTGATAAAAAGTCAATTCCATTGAATAAATTTATTTGAAATGGTTTTCAAATGAAAATTTTTAAAACCCCCAATTCCATTGAATTGGATGTGATTATGGAAATGTGCTGATTTAAATTGTTTAATTCAAATTGTGGATTTTATGGGAATGATTTCAGTTAAATTATTGAATTTAATTGGGGAAATATATTTTGTGATGATGGAATTGGTTTTTAATGGATTTCAAACTGGTGAACATGGATTAAAATGATTTGATATAAATCCAATGGTTTTATCTTGTGGAAATGCATGTTTTTGAATAAAACCTGTTTTGTTTTTAAATGGAAAGGAATTGACATTTTTGAAATGGAAGAATGGGATTGATCATATATTAAGTAGTCTTAAAATAATTTTTCCATCATGTAAGAGAACATGAAAGACTTAGGTAGTTAGTGAGTTATTTGGATACAATCTATGCTATGATGACGTTCCAAAACAAACTTGCGGCGGGTCACATCCCCGACGAGTTGGTGATGAGTCACCTTTGGCCAGTGTCATAGGGATGTGTGTATACACATTTTGGTGAGTTCACATACAGAGTGTGGAATCCTATAATTGGTTAATACTATCGTACCTTTTGAAAGATGACCATGTTCTTCATTTATTTATTTATATTTGAGATATAAATGTATGCCAATACTTTTGAACTGCTTTCCATGACTGTTGAATTTATATAAACAATTTTATATAAATGTTTTACTTAACCCATTTTTTTAGAAATAAAATATCATTTGTTAAATCATTACTTAAAATATTTATTTCCATCATTGGAAAATGTATAGCATGTTTTTTTTAGATATGCTTTTGAATTTCCAAACCTGTTTATTTGAAAATTGAAAGCTTTTCTTTGGATAATCTATATTTTTCATCTGTTATGGATTCTTTGGTGGTATCCTACAGGGCTTAGGCTCACACACTACTTTTTCCATTGGATGTTTGTAGACTTTCTTCTTCCAGGTTCGAGAAAAGGGAAGGGATCTCTAGGAGGTGGATCTAACTGTTGAGTTTTGTTCTTGTTGAGTTGTGTCCTTAGGGACCTTGGAAAAATTTTCCCATTTTTAGTACTCAGTTTGTAGTACTTTGGGCTTTTTATGACTCTTTGTTTTTTGGTACATTACTCATAGTGGAGTTTTTTTGTTATTCATACTGTGTTGTCTTTTTTCATCTGCATTGTTGGTGGAAAAATCCTTCCCACTTTTATGTTGTGTGATGACAGGTTCTAGTCGCCAACCTGTGGGGACCGGGAGCGCCCTTCGGGATATGTCAGGGTTGGCTCGGTTATCGGGTTACTAGGGTACCCAGGCTGGTTCGTGTTAGTCCCCAACTCAGGGCTATTGGAGGTAGGACTGGGGGTCATTATCTCTCTCCCATCAATGTAGGTTTTCTTGGAGGGAGGGGATCTTGACAATATAGCCATGTGAAATCCCTCACAAATAATCAGTATTATAATGTAAATAAATGAAGAATACATATCATTGTTATCATGGTTAGTCATGGTTATCTTTCATTAACATCCATCATTGAAGAACCAACAAATATACCCACACATTAAATTAAATTATCCAAGAATGAAAAATTCATTAACCAGAATTCAGACTTTTTGAATATTGATTATAAAAAAACATTTATTACGGTCTTCATCATAATATAAAAAATATGTTCATGATCATCCTTTCTCGTAGAATATATAACAATGTCATACATAAATAATACGATAAACTAATCAATGTATTATCTAATGTCTCTAATAATTGTATCAATGATTATAACTGGGGGATTGGTTGTTCAAAATTTAATATCTATAAATTCATAAGGATGATAAGAAATAATAAAGATGTTATGGGTATATTATCCTTTTTCCTCCTCAATTAATGATATCAATAATTATGTTAAGTCATCTAAATGTATTGATCGTTATGAATTGGATCATAAAATTCATCAATATGTGGAAAAATATACTTTTTCAATATTGTGATCTTATTATTTTCTCTATAAGCAATTCAACGATGCTTTATCGCATCATTCTCTTTATAAAAAATAATATGTTCAACCTATGGAGATATTTAATTATTTAGAATCCCTTATATATATTAACTAAGAGTTTCTTATTCAATTCTTGTAATTCAATACACTCCTTTATATATGGTTTTTTTAAAATTCTTATAGCATCATTTACAAGTTCTATTGAATACCCAACAACAAAATTCATGAAATACATGGAAATCCATTAATAAATAACACTACATAATCCCAAAGTAATATGAATCATCATTTTTGAGTCTCCCACAAGAGTTTAATATAAATAACCTTCATGAATTGTAATTATGTCTCAATCAAATTAAGTAACTTCCACTGGATCTTTATATTCATCATCACACTAGAATAAGAATAGATTGTAACATCCCAGTTCCGGAAGCCACCCAGAGGCACCCCGTACCCGGTTTGTCACATGGCCTCAAGTGCATTTCCCCAAACTCCAGAGGCTGCCGACTAGCAGTGAGGGCCTTGGGTGTGATATTAGGGAAACTATTCCCCCATTGGAAGAGTACACAATGGAAGTACATATACATGAAACAGAGGAAGAAGTAAATAACCAACAATAATAAACAATGGAAGACTAAATCAAAAAACAACTGGAGCACATATGTGTATATATGAAATGATGCATGATACATATCTAAGAAAGCAGCAAAACAAGTCACAATGCTGAAAAATACAATAGTACCAAAACAAGTACAAAATAATGTAAACAGATCCTCAGCATCACAAGCCAAAGATTGGTCCCATGCTCTCCTCCACTAAGTAGTCAAGTACTAGATGTCGAAGGGTTCTTTCCCTTGTCTATACCTGTAACAACATGGTCTGTTTGGGCCCAAAAGCATGACCCAAACTGGGTGTGAGACTAATCCCAGTAGGCAACCACCCGAAGATCTGTGGCAAACAGTCAGTGAGTATTTGGCAGGTAATAGTTCACTAAGAAGTAAACAGTAACAGTAAACAACAAGTAGTAACCAGTAAGCAATAAGGCAAGATGATATACAATAGTAATCAATCCACAGAACATCAAGCAACAGTGAAACAAGCAGCTAACACAAGCAAGAAACCCTCTGGGAAGTACTCGCAGCCATCCCCTCTGGTCCTATCCATGAAGTACCACAACCCTATGGGTAGTGCATTCAGCCTAACCCCTGTGGTTTGGTCATAATAATTTATAAGTCTGTCTAAGGAAGTTCACTTGGTTAATTCCCCTTATAATCTAGGGTAGTCAGGGACTCTCTAAGGAAGATCACGTGGTCTAACCCTCTTGGTCCCAAGGTCTAGAGACACTCTGAGGAATCTCACTCGATCAATCTTCCTATAGCCTCGGTTATACCATAGACACTCTGAGGAAGCACATTGGCCAATTCCTCCTCTAGCCTGTGAAGGGTTTAATGACATTCAAACAAGTAAAGACTCTCTAAGGAAGCTTACTTGGTCTAACATCCTATAGTCTATAATAACTAAGACTCTCTGGGAATCTCGCACGGTCTATCCCCTGTAGTCTATAATGTCCAAGACTCTCTAAGAATGCTCACTGGGTCTATCCCTGTACAGTCTATAATATCTAAGACTCTCTGGGAAGCTCACTCGGTCTATCCCTTATAGTATATAGCACCGGGTTCTCACAGTCCCATGCCGGTCAGTGCATATTAATTCTATAAGGCCAGAGTACACCTATAGAGCTTCATGGCTAACCAAGTACACCTATAGAGCTACTTGGCTAAATAGTACACAGAGTAACAAGCATGTTAACAACATCATTCCATCCTACGATCACAAGTCAAGGAAAAAAGTATAACAGCCAAAGGCTAACAAGACACAAAGGTCGTAAAACTGAGAATGGCATGGGAAAAATATCCAAGCATGACAATAATCCACAAACATGATCAATTTACCTCTTAAAAAGCATGCACACAAGGCAAGAATAACTAAAAGGGAAAAAAGGTAAACACGCAATACCCTGTTCACAGGTATTGGTGAAATTTTCACATAAAACTCAAAGGCATCAAAAGGTAAGGCACAAACCACCTACCTCGATCCTAGTAGATCGATATACAAGAACCACGAGGCTTGATTCTCCTCAAAACGGCGTAGATATATGAAATGGCACAAAACGTTCAACCCATGAAAACATAAGAAATAGAAGGAATTGGAAAACAATGCTCTAGGAGAAGGAAGAACTCACTGCTGTAGTTCCAATGCAATCGACGAAGGACGATTTAGAGAACAGATGGAGGCTCGGGGACTTGGAGAAGAATTGCGGCCGTACGAGTTCACTCGGACGAAAAACCTTAAGAAGAAGGAAGTTCTATCCGTCAGGCACGACCCCGTTCTGTTTAATGAAAAAAAGATAATACACAACATGTACTTTTTGAGTACACGGCATGTACTCTACTTTTCCATACTTCACTTTAAGCAGCCTCCACTTTACCCCTACACACCGTGTGTGTGGCCTGGACACGGCCAGCACACGGCCTGGTGCGACAAGGGAGTACATGGTGTGTACATTAAAAATTTCTAGAAACTCCTCTTTTCTCAAAAACTCGAGGAAAAGGAAAAACCTACCTAAAACAAAGATCTGGGTTCTTACACATATGTTGATATGGAATATTAAATGTTACATCTATTCCATATAAATTTATATGGGATCTATATAGAGAATGTTAATCCATTCCCAAAATGATTTCAAAATTTAATCAATGTATAATCCTAAGATTAACAAGAAGCACATTTCCAAAAACATTTACTTGAGATGATCTATGGACATGATTTTCCAAAATCATATCATTAAGAGTTTATAAATATAAATTAGAATCATTTAATTAGGATTTTATTATTATACCATTTGAAAAATCTTCATATATAAAAGAGTTGGTATATTAAAATTAAAATGAATAATTTTCATTTCTATAGTGAATGGTATGTCTACTTTTTTGAACATAACTCAGATAACCCACTTTAATTGTTGTTATCATAAAAAATTTACCATTTTATATTAATTAAAGAGGATATAGACATTGACTGTCAATATTTCACCTAGGATTTTTGTATTTATTGTGGAAATTCCAATAGTCCTTATAATTATAGAATTTTTGTATTGGTAAAAAATTAAGTTGATTTATGTCATTATTCATTTCTTTAACTATATTATTCACATCACTTGAATATTTTATGTATTTATGGACTTATTTTCCATATATAACAATTTTAACAGGCTTGATAAATAAATTTCCCCCAAATATCATTCTATACTTCAGACATCGTGGAATATTAATTTTCCATCCTATAGGGGATTCATTATTAGAATTTCTTTGAAATTTAGTCTTTTACTTTTCACATAAAAAATCACAAGAACACATAGAGTTCCCAATTTACATATCCATATTCAGAGTAGATCATAAAATTTTATTATACCAAGTAAATTCTTATATAGAAATTAAATTTTAAGACATGATCTGAAGACAATAATTAAGTGATCAAATTTTCAACCACGACTAATGATGTAATAGGAACTAAATGTAAAATGTCCTGTTAAATTTTCCAAATATATACTAATAGATTCATCATCAATAAATTTTCATTCCCACATTTCACTTCCAACTTTTTGGTGTGTATTTTATGAAATATATTAAATTGAAAAGTACCTTCAACATCACATCACGTCTCATAGAGTCAATTTCAGCAACATATTTATTATTTTTTGTAATAATCCCACATTTATCATCTTCTCATTTAATATGAAAAAACAAAAAATAACCTTCCAATTCATGTGATTTTAATATAAAAAAATATCATTTATATATCATTGATCTATTTCGCAAAAATTTTTGGATCATAAGTACCCAAATAGATGTTCTATTTTACAGTAACAAATACTCACTAGTGAGATGTTTCATCCTTTTTCGTTTTATATTCAGGATGATTAATTTTACTATTCATATTATGATAGAGTATGGTTTGTATAACTGAATGATTTTATATCCAATCTCCCACTTATTTTAGATCCACATGATGGAGATAATTTCATTTTACTTCACATTAATTGTTAAAACAATTCATTAAATTATGACCCATTGTCTATTACAAAATTAACAATGTGTTAGAAATAATAATAATAGTGATTAATAATAAAATCATTAAAAATAAATTATAGGATTTATAAATAATGAATCCTTATTTTTAATCAATAAATTATTAGGTTTCACATATATCATTTAAGGAAGTGGTCCATTAAAATACTTTAAAAATGGTTCATAATGAATATTTAAAATTACACTAAACAATATCTCACATGTGTCTAACTAGATGTGCAGCCTTAGGAGCACTCAATGTGAATTGGTGATGATTTCATTATTAAGACCCCAATTTTTAAATCATGTATAGTTAATTTTAATTTTTTAAAAAACCCTTATTGAGGTATATTATGAATAAAATACTAAAACACCCAATTAGGTTGATTGGTGTGTTTTTTGGACAGATGAAGTATGGGGGTAAATAATGATACAGATCAAGTACACAATGTTTATGTTGAATACACAACGTGCAATAAATACATGATGTGTAATGGCCTGGGCATTCCAATTCTTAACATGTAATGAATTTTTTCCTATAAGTGAAATCACATAGATTACATTACATATACTGAATTTAATTTATTTATTAATATCATGGGGTGTTTTTAATGTGGAGGATCCATTTTCTATTTCCCCACCCCTTATTTCTTTATCTCTCTCACAATGATCTTCTCATCCCTTAATGATTCTTCATTAGCCTAAATCTATGTTTCTGGATTGTTCATTCATATGAACTAAAATTCTATTTCGAATAATATCATTTGATATCCACTAGTAATATACATATTCATCATGTTCCAATAATTATTTTTATTTCTTTTGAAAAAAATGATGCAAGATCAAATTCCCTATTATTAGAATATTGATCCATTATTACCTTTTCTTCTTATCCCGGAAAAAACAAGGGCTAGTACTGGATGAAGAGACAGATAAATTCATAATGAATTTTGTTTAAGAATTTTTTCCTAGATATATCATTATTTATAAATTTTCATCAATATTCACACCTAGGTTTCAATGGGCGATTCCTTTAAAAATTCATATACATTTATTATAATAATTGTGATCATATTCTAGAACCCTATTCAAAAAATATATTCACTTCTTAGTGTTTATGAACTCAATTTTAACCACCCCAAGTAGTGTGCTTCATTAATATTACCTTTTTAAACAATTTTTTTTAATCTATGACACCATTAGGGTTTTTTGTTCTTGACCATGATGAGTAAAGAGTTTTAAAATAATTAATAAAAACTAAAAATATTGAATATAAATTATGTTATAGATATTTCTTTAATATTATAATGTTTTTGTCTCAATTTAATAAACGAATATTAAATTTTCTAACTGTAAATATTTTTATAGATGTCATGTTTCTTTATTAAAAGCTTATAAAGGAATTGGTTAACAGTTTCATGTCTGTATTTTACATTCCTTCATTATTAAACGTGAAGGGAATGAACCCAATCAGATTATAAAAAGAATTAATATTATATGGCCTAATTAAATGATTGTATATGTGTAATGTGTCTATTTTATATTGACCTTTTTATCTTTATAAGAATGGGAACACTAGAGACAATGTTGGATTCCCCTGGGAATACCTTGGGTACTCATATTTTGCCATTCCGACTCAAGGATATGGTTTATGATGGAGATACCAACCTTGAAACATGTTCCATGTCTACTGGTGGATTCCTAGAATGACGATGTAGGATCACATCACTATCTACATGAATATTAGGTTTCCTTGAATATATGTCATAGATCTAGTTTTATTTCCATGGTTACATGGAACTATGGAATCATCCCATTGGGCATATACATGCTTAGTTTGTTGTTGCCAAGGATGAGATTCAGGGACTTGGATAGAATCATTTACAGTGTAATGCCTTGGTCATTTCGACATGGATTGCACTCATACCCCATTATTTGTAAACAACATGATTTATTAATTTGAGTTAGTCAACCCCCCAGTAAAAAGACACCATGGTTACCCATTGGATCATTATATCACTATTATGACCTATTTTTTTGAGATCTTAACACTTCCCCATGAGATATATACATCAAATAAAATTTAATAAATTAATAAAATATTCCCATGTTCAATGAAATTATCTATTGATGCTAAAGCAGTTGTGAGTCATTATTTGGGAATTTCTTTACCTTTAAATATACATAAAAACTTTTTAGTTTGAATCCACAAAATGGATTTGTATATACTCAATTTGTGGTAGACAAATAAGAATTATCTCACACATTATAAGGGACTCATTTTTTACTAAGGATGATTATATGTATGCAGGTGTTGATAAGGTGAAGTGCACTACTTCAGAAACCTCAATTTCACGATTTGTTATGATGTATATTGGAAGCTGATGATCAAGACAGTGCTGAGGATTCCTTTATAGTTTTTGTATTCACTTTTATTTTTTTATAGAATATATATCTTCCATCCTTGAATAAAATTTTTCTAGCATTATAGACACCCAAAATAACCATTTTTATTTGACACATTTCATATTTAGAGTTGATTATTATCTGAAAGTTTATTATGCATATCATTCAATTAAAATATCAATTAAGAAATATTATTATTACACTACTGTTATTCATTTTATATATTATATTAAATATAATTTTATATACTCTTATGTGAGGTATTATTCTCCCCACAGAAACACCATATTCCCTCACAGGCAGTCAGCTACCTCTAGTATATGGGGAGGCGTGCTTGAGGTCATGTGTCCCACCAGATCGAGAAACCATTGAGTAGCACCTAGTTCAAGACATAAAAATGTGTTATAAGAATATTTTACATTAATTTGTCTTATTATTATATAATATATACATTATATTGGAAACATGTTGTATCTTGGTCATAATTCATGCTTGGGAGTAACTATCCAACTTTTGAGGTAACTACCATGTTTCATAGGAATGAGAAATTTTTGTTAAATATGTTTTATTATTACATTTGATATATTTTCACCATTAGGTGATTCACATGAATGTTGTATTTTGATATTATTTATAGATTTTTACCATTTTCTGGTATGATATGCAACATTATTACATGCATCAATATAGGTAGCTACAATTCACAATCCATGCATATTCTATGTAATATAACATCATTTCAATAATTTGATTTCTTGTGTAGCATATGATTACTGAGTGATACATGGTAGTGATAAATGATTGTGCAGATAAAATTTTATTTTGGGTAAAAGAATTTGAAATTAATTTTTTTTAGCATTAATCTAATTAGTTTTTTGTTATATATGATTATTGGGGAATATTAAATATCTAGTTTATACCTCTGTCATCTATGTACCCCTGGTTACATGAGATTAAATTTTGATGAGAAGGAGTGAATTCTTGATTCAAATCATGATGTGTGTGGACCCTTGTGAATTGTAATGGAAAATTAGCCTCATTGAGAAATAAAATATTACATGTTACATTTGAATACCAAAATGTCTAAGGACTAACTAACATTGAATGGGTTTTTTATATCAGATAAAAATTGGATATACATTTAATAGATGTGTATAATGATCCATTTAAATGAACCTTGTTATATGTATATAATCAAATACAATCAACAAAAATGTTAATCGTCAAATATAAAATTAAATGGTTTTTAGTAAATTAAGAGGAACATAGTAATTGTCCTTTAACATACTAGAATCCCTGTAAATTAAAATTCATCAATTACCATAACGTATACTCAAAGAGGGTTGTTGGGGTAGTACCATGGGTAGTGATCCCTAATTAATTTGATGGGTTCCTGTAGTTCTAGTATCGTCTCTCAAATCGTGATATGATAAATGTTTTTACATATGTAGAGACAATACTCAATGATGTTCGATTATCGTGTTCTGAGAGGGTGGTGACGATCTTGACTGAAAGGTGGTTTCCCCAGATTAACCATTGATCCCTATAGTAATGATATCCGAGGAACCACCATTTATACATATTTTGGGAACTATAACTCATCTACAAGAGATTTAATTACCCTAGATATAGTCCACGAAGTTTACTCCATGACCTAATCCTAATATGGATGATATAACTTAGGAGGTCAAGCAATAGTTCCCTCCTATATTTTGGGGTATGGAGGTCTATAAGCTATTGAGCCTTGGATGGAGAAAAAATTATATATATTTCTGTATGTGTATATTCCATTAGAGTGGAGGTTGAATATTACACCCCAAATTCATTGTGATTATTCAAAGAGATAGTGGGATATAATTACTCATGATGGTCATCATCAAGGCATGGTCTGGGAAGAATATTAGGTTTCCATTTATGATTAAGATTCCCTCAGTTTCTAAATGTAGATTGGGAAAGAGAAATCATACATGCAGAGAAAGGTGTTATGGCTATCATGGACTATTCAGTGTATTTTATTACGATGCAGCTCATTTCAAATTTTCTAGACGGTGATGCGATATCGCAGGAGATGAATTTATAATATTTGATAAAGAACACCATCCTCTCAAAGGTAAATGTGTCTCACCAACCAATATTCTGTAATATTTTTAATCATGATCTTATCACAAATAAGAACCTGAGAGAAGACAATAGTACTAAGAACCATGGATCAGTGCAGAGGAAGTTTAGTAGTTCTTCTGTTAGAATAAAGAGTATCCATAAATATTCTCTTTTGGCTACTGGAGGCTATTGTATCTGCACTGGATGTTTCCTTACAAGACATATGTGTGGAAATAAGATGCACATGAAGCTGAAGTTTGATAGAGAACGTATTATGTGTCATTCTTGTGTCTCTATAGGGGATCATTATAGTTTTTTCTAGAACCATTTCACCTAATTATTTCTGAATATGATCTTCAATAGATCTACATTTTGGGGAAGGATTAGTTATGTCACATCAACCTATTATTTGGAGTTATACTGATAAGAAATAGTGAATATGAGTTCATGCTAGTGGTAGAAAGATTTATAATTATCAATTCCAGGAGAGTAGTCCAGCTCAAGTTAATATAGCTATAACCCATGGTTGTGGATCAAGTCAATTAGAATCATTATAGTTTAATCCCCTAGGTGAAGAATGTATGAACATATACAGTGTGAGGTACTATTTCAATATTATTTACAATTGTATCTACCTTATTAGATAATAGTGCCTCTCACTACTTTATATCCTCATTGAACGTTGAATATTTGGGGCTAGAATTCAGTACTCTTGTGTTGTGATGAACCTGGAAACAATGTTTGGAGTGTGGTCATAGGGAATAAGCTACTTCACAGACTTCCCTTTTAAGGTATATTGTTTTCCCTTGTTATGGGAACTCTTCATCCTTAATAGGACGCGCTTTTATGGAATTATCAATATGGAATTGTTGGTTCACTATCTCGACTACGTGGATTTCTATAACAATTGGTTATCACTTATATTACTAAAGGGATGTATTTGTCCCCACAAGGGGGAGTGTAATGTTTAGACCAGTGAAGTAGGACTAGGGGATCATTGCATAGGTTGGGTGACATACCAGATTTATAGTATCATCACGGTGGATTAGGTAATACATACAAAATTTATTCCTCTATAAGTATATGGTTTAATGGATTTCATTACCATCAATTTTTCAATATTACCTTATGTTAGGTAGGTAGAGATTACAATATATCTTGTTCTAGGAGAAGCTTAGGTATCTATTCCTCAAAAATGAATATCACCTAATGAGATCTAGGACCGTAAGAAATAGTTATTTTATTTATAATATAATGGTTTCATCTAACCTAGTACTTGATCATGGGGTTCACCCATGCTTTTTCCTATGAATTTGTGTAGAACCATTCATTTATGCATGGATTTCTAACGGTTCAACCATATTATTGTTATGAACTTTTATCCATTTCATAGAATAGATGATTTATTAGCCTAGCTTTGAGGATATAGGGTATTCTCGAAGATCAACTTAGAGAGGGCTATCATTAGGTGCGAGTCAGGCCTCTATATATACAATGTACCAATTACTGATATTGGTAAGTTTTATATGAGTATCTAATTATGTTATTTTGTCTAACTAATGAACCATCCATTTTCAGGTCCTTGATGATTAGGGTTTTCATCCCCTATCTATATTTTGTTTTCATGGTTTTCATGGATGACATATTGGTGTATTCTCAAACTCAGAACAATAATGATAAACACCATGATATGGTTTTGAATACATAGAGGGAGAATCATCCATATAATAATATTTATAAGTTCCATTTATGGATAAAAAATGTTCACTTAAATGTTCATATTATCTTAGAATTTGGTGTATTCGTTTACCCAAATATGGTGAGTAAAGTGGTTTCTTATGATAAGACTACTTACATAATTGATATATGAAGTTTATTTGGGATGGATATATGTTAAATAATTTCAAACCGGACATAAAATACCATGATTCCAAAATTAATGGTATTAAAAATGATGTTATGATGTTATTTTGTTGTAATGTATGTGAAAATTCCCTTTAGTACGTGAAAGGATGGCTTACTTCATCACCTTTTAGGATTTTATCAGAGCCTGACACAGGTTGTACAATGTTTTGTGATGAATCAGGTATTGATCTTGGTGTAGTCCTAATACAAGAGGATATAGTCAAGGAATATGGTCCCTTCCAGTTAAAACCTCATGATCATAGCTACCCAAAACTATAATATGATATATAAGCAGTTTTCAATGCCTTACGTTTCTATAGAAACTATCAACCATGTGACCACTTTTTGGTGTATACATACCATATATCATTAAGTATATATTTACACAGTTGGAAATTAATTTTAGATAGAAATTTTGGATCCAATATCATCGGTCCTTTGACTTTGATATTTCATATATTCCTTGAAAAAATGCATTAGATGATGCACTAATCTAGAAAACACATTAATAGACAATTTAGGAATTGAGTGATAAATGGAAATTGATGGACCACTTTTTCTAATAAACATTTTATGTTTCATGAGGGTCACAAGATTAATTATCATATAACATTAGTAGTTACCTCTTCACTATTTGATGGGGTAATTTTAAGGCAGTTTTCAGATCCTGAGGGGTTGGTTCTCCATGATAGTTTTTATGGTGAGGACCCACCTCCAGATTGATCGATGGTTGGAGATGAAATATTATGTATACATGGATGTGTATGGGTTCTAATGTATATGATAGGGGAACTGGTGTGAGATTAAAATGCATCCCATTGGGAAGTTCATCCAGGCATCCCTATGATGTATCGTGATATGTGATTTCAATATTGGGGGCCTATTATGATATGCTAGATAAGAGGTCTTATCAAAATGTGATCCACCATATAATAGGTGAATGAGGATCTCCAGTGACATACTATCCAATTATATCCATTACCATTACAAAAAATGGAAATGGGGGGATGCTATGATTAATTTTTTAGTCTTTTTATTAAGGTCCTCTTGTGGTAGTGGCACCATCTGGGTAGTCATGGGTTGACTTATGAATATTGCCCTCTTAAGTCCCAACTAGGATACTTCCTCAACCTATGAGCAACAGAAACATTATTCCCATTAGATTATATTTATAAATGGGGTCCCTCATTCATAAATAGGAATTTGTTTCACATCAAGGTTCTAGAAGAGGATTCACATGGCTATGTGTACAGAGGATCTTCATAGAAAATCCATTCAACTTCAGACCGATGTCCTTTCGGAATAGATGATACAGATGTTTGAGGAACTTCTTTGGGAATACATTATTTATTTCAGTATTTCTTGAGGGAATCATATCCCACTCATCATAATTCCTCCAAAAATTATCATTCTAGTGAAGTCATAAACATCTCTGTATAAGGTCTGGAATGTCAGGCCATGTCGTTCACCCCTGTGCTAGTTATAGGAAAAATAGGGAGAACTAATTGGATATCATATCATGTAGATTAATTCATAACATGTGATGTTTATTAGAAAATGTATGTTTATTTATAAGTCTAGACAAAAAAATATTATTCCAACTTATATCAATAGTATCTGATGTTTGAGGTTACATATCATGTTTTCTTATGGGTATCACCCATTCTTGGGAATATATGAATTAAGAGGCATGGGAAGTTTTACATTATATTGTAGGGTAATTTGAGATCTTGGATAGAGTCATGGTTGAACCATGTGGGTTTTTATTTCCTCAAAAGAACAATTACATGAATTAAATCATCCACGTTTCAAAACATCACTAATATTATTATTACTAATATCATTGTCTTGATCCTGAGGATATAGTGTCAGATATTGATGCTTCTTTCGAGGAGTATCTCATACACCTCATTGAGTAGGGAATGGATGATCTCCAAGACCATCTCTAACCCATGAGTGAACATTCTATGGATGCACAATAGTGAACATGATGTGACAAAGGAATAGGAGGCAGACATATGTGCTCATAGGATGAATTTTTTATCAAACAACATGATACCACTCTTTGAAGGGAAACATAGTGATGGGTTACATTAGGGGATGAGTATTGTATGATCCCAGTTTTCCCACAAGGAATGGATCTTTATAATTTTCAATTAAACCATTGAACATTTATATAGGGATTAAATCTGAAACTACCTTTTTTCCCCAATTTTTATGTTTTGGGATAGATGAAGTAGGGGTCCAAAGGCATCTGATGATGAAGTACATGACATGTAATTGGAATACCATTTAATAATTAAATACATGACATTTAAGTTCATGTTCATTCTAATTAATGAACTATCAATATTTTTTCCTAAGAAGGGAAGTCCCAAAAATTACATGAAATGTAGATCAAATAAATTTTGTGTAAATAACGAGGGGTTTTTAAAATAGGAGAATCCATTTTGTTTTCTTCAGACCTCATTTTTTTCTCTTGAATAGAGTCTATCCTACCTTGAATCTTCCCCTTGGGAATAAAAATAGGTTCTTCAATCGTTCATTCATCCATAATTTGGTTCAAAATGTGATTATATTAATGGATATCCACCAGTAATATCTCTATTCATGTTTCTCCTTTTATAGTTTGTCTTTAACTCGACAGATTTACATTGATACAGGATTAGATTCCCAATTTTTTGAGGTGTTGGAAGAATCATCAATTTTCTTCTCATCTATTCCAAACTATGGAAAAACACTAGATAAGGAGGGTTATATAATCATAAGTTATAAGAACCATGACATTTACCTAATAATATAATTATTTATAAACATTATTCAATATGTCTATGCATGGTTCATCATTTTTTATTATTAAATATTAATATTATTTTACTATAATCATTTTATGTTATTATATATCCTTATTCAATATTTTATTCAGATTTTTGGATGTTATGACAATAATTCCAACCACCAAATGTTAGTTCATTGCTTATTTATTCCTTGGTAACCCATGTTGGGTTAATCTCCTGCACTATTCATGTGCACTAGACTTCACCTTGATAAGTTATGTGTATCAAGTTATCTAACGAACCATTAAAATATATAATTGAATTTATCTTATAGATTTCAGTTAACCATTCTAGGGTATGTGTCTCAATTTAATACTTGAATCCTAAATTGTTTAAAAATATGTATTTTTATAGATGTCTCTTGTCCATAATAAATTGTTATAATGTAATTGGTAACTGATTTCATGTATATATTCGCCTTGTCATGAATATTGAAATTGAATTTAATTATCCTAAAGGCTTATTAAATGGAATTATTATTATATGTACTAATTAAATTATGATATATTTATAAGTATCCAATTATATAGGGACCTATTTATCATTATAGGAATGGATAATATTAATATATCCATAGTTTTCTTAGGGAATACCTTGAGTCCTCAGAGGATGGAATTTGTAATCAAGGATCCAGTTACCATATGAGATATCCAAAATTGACCATGGTCCTTTTATAATAGTGTATTCCCATCATGATGTCATAGGATCCCATCACTATCAAAATGGATATTAGGATCCCTCAATATACACCTTGGATCCATCTTGATATCATCAGAAAGGTGGATCCATGGATTATTCCCCTTAGGAACTACCATTATTATCATATACTTACATTGGATGTGATCCATAGAATCATATAGACTCATTTACTATGTAATGTTTCAGTTTTTTACCATTTGATTACACTCAATCCCCTTTATTTCTAGACTTCTTCTATTATTTTTATGAGTTAGTTGAACACTGAGGTCATGGATTCCATGGTTTAACATTTTATACATATTATATCTATAATGATTTATTTAGTGATGATGAATGTAATACATGAAATATCTACATAAATTGAAATTAAATGAATTAATCAAATGATCTTGTGTTCCGAGACATTTCCAACTAAGACTGAATTTGGTATGAGTTATTATTTTGTAATTGATTTACATTTACATATACTTTCACACTGATCATATTATATTCAATGAATGTATTTGTATAAAAACCATTTTCCATGGACTACAATAATTTTTATGAAACACTATCTAGGATTCTAATGGAACCCAAGAAGATTATATAATTGTAGCAATTACTAAGGAAAATCATACATCTTTAGAATCATCACATTGATTCTTTCTTATGATTGAGGACTGTATCAGATGACCAGGCTAGTTCTTAGGATGCTTGGATATTTTTGACTTCTTTTTTTATTATTTTTATTACCTTGTATTTCCTTCAACATTTTATATATTCTTTCTGACATTTTTAAGGAATTACATCACCGTATTTTTTAGATTATATTGTTTATCTTTTCAATTGATCAATATTTGAGGAATTGTTTTTCATATATCATTATGACGGTTTCCTTTATACATTATTATTATGATACTATTATTCATTTATTATATTATATTATAGATGATGTGATACACTATTACATGATGTTATAGTCTCCTTTTAGACACACCATAGTCCCTCACATCTAGTCGGTAGCATTAGGAATATGGGGAGGCAAGATTGAGTCGATGTGACCCACTGGCTAAGGGATACTTTGAGTGGAACCCTGGCCGGGACGTCACAAATTATATACCAAATTCTTTCACTTTAAATTTTTTACACAAAGGTTCCTATATGACTAGTATCCAAATATGGATGTATTTTCTATGAAAACCAACCAACATAATAATTTCCAAGTCATCAAGAAGTTATCCTATAATTATACATACCAGCAGTGTGTAATCATTTTCAATAAACTTAATTTCTAGAATGAAGAATCTTTCTCTGATACCAAATTAGGTGACATGGACATATTTTACATATATATTACATAATTTATGATGAATATTAAAAACATCCCATAACAAAACATGCCCTGGGATCATAATTGATTAGTGTGATTGGAGACGAGATAATTAATCAACATATTTCATAAAATACCATCAACATATCCTGAATTGATACTCACTTATAGTAAACCTAATAGAAATGTCATAATTACTTATTTAAAGAAATGCTTTTGGAATATGAAAACCTAAGAAATGGTGAGATTATATTCTTAGTAATGGAAATCAAAGAAGATATCAATCAATGATTATAAGTGATCATATGACATTAATTAATTAAGGAGGGAATGATTATAACTTATGAATATCATACACAATTAGTCAAATATCATAAATCATATATCACAGAATTAGTATCTTCTATAAAAAATACATAAGAAAAAGTATTTGTAATCATCATTAATGAAAAAAAATCAATGAGAACATATCATATGTATAAAAAAATGTTTGTGGTCTATACATATGAATAAAAAAAATTATCAATCAAGTATAACTACCAACACTATCATTGGGGATTGGGTCCAATCCTTATTCCATCATTTCCTGAATAATGGTTAACCCTTGAGACTATCATATTGTATATATTAACTTAAGGAACTAGGTATACAACCCTTTCCCATCCTTATTATCTATTGAGATATCCATATATATCGAATTCATTAGAGGACTACATCATTATGTGCCTCCTTTATACATAATTAAATCTATAAATTTTTATAACAGAATATCATAAAATATTCATCACATGAAAATATCATAACCAATGGAAAGAATAAATGTCTCACAAATATATCATTATTTAATTCTTGCATAACCAATGGAAAATAATCGGGTTTCATAAATGTTACATAGTAACATAATAAAACCATTGGAATAGAACATGATTCACAGAGTAATATATAAATCATCATAATTGTCGGTGATAATGATAAATAAAGTACAATGTATCATAATAATTTATCTCTATTAGAGCTTACTAATACTTAATGGATGTTCACAGAAATTAAATATACATTTAAAAGAACATTTGAAACATTATTTTAATAAATGAAAAAATATCATTTTAATTTGATAGATTTATTTCTCAAAATTCAAAGAATATTTAGAA
The DNA here is from genome assembly GCA_963277665.1 of Viscum album. Taxonomy (NCBI): domain Eukaryota; kingdom Viridiplantae; phylum Streptophyta; class Magnoliopsida; order Santalales; family Viscaceae; genus Viscum; species Viscum album. The sequence goes on from OY728141.1 coordinate 524,759,694, forward strand.
ACTAATTTTCAAAGAAAATACCCTTGTAAATTTTCAAAGGAAGATTCAATTAAATTAAATATCATGATCGTGATATAATTAATTCAAATAATACAAGTTAAAAGATATATATTTCATGAACAATTTTTTCAAAAAGATAAAAATTGCTTGTCTGGAAAATGTTTATATAATAAAATATTTAATAAATGACACATAAATGAAAAGGTAATTAAAATTAACATTAAAAAAATTATTAACTTTTATTAAAAATTCTATAAACAATAACTAAGATCATGGACATAGAATAATAACGTCATTGACCAATGATGTAGTAAGGATGTATTTTATGTAAAAACACTTTGAAGATCATTTCAATCACCAAAGAGATAAAAATGAAAATAACACATAAAAAATATATTAATAACAACAGGAGATGGAAATATATGGGTATAATATCCATATAATTTCCCTCAATTGGAATTTAACATCGACATTCTATAAAATAAATAAATTTCTAACATAAAACATAACATCAAGTCTTATATTTATTCAACCACATAAAAATATAAAATAAAAGAAATATTTATTTTTTTCAATTAATTTATAAACCATATTAATATATAAAAGTTTTTTTAACATTCATTTATATTATTCAATTATCCTTTTATTTAAAACTTTTTCATTAAAATGAACATATGGGTGTAAGAGAGACTTTTTTTAATTTAAGTTTTTGTTCGATGATTCTGGTAATTTCACCATGGACATGGTTTAATCATATAAAGAATATTATTAGCAAAATATTTTTCATATTTAATTGAAAAATAATATTTTATAATTATTTATAGAAATCAGTTATGAAAAATGAATTACATAAATTTTGGAAACAGTAGTCAATACCAAGGCACAAGTGATGCTTCAACTTTTTTATGGATGGAACAAAAGAGTGTTAAATAATAATTCAGAATTATAGTACCATTTTTATTTAATAAATTTCATATATATATTCTTTCAATCCATTATTATTATAATACATTTAAAATAAAAATGAAAAGTGAATATCATAACTTCGTGGAGGTGGTAGTTCCCAAGTATACACAAGCGACACTATCGTTTTCCAACAGATGGGAAGGTAAGAAGGTAGATAATATTTTATCAATATAAAATTATAAATATTTATTTTAAATAATATATATATATAATAAATTCATCTTAATAATAATTCATTAATTTTGGTGATGAAAAATGAATTAAATCAAATTACGAGGTGGTTCTTTGAACCTATGGAAGAACGATGGTGTCAGTTACTAGTTAAATGAACAAAGAGATTGATAATGTTTCTAAAATTGTAAAAATAAAATATTAGTAATTTATAGATACAAATGTTTTTATATAATCATTTTTTGAAAATAACTGAAGGATTTATAAGATTAAATAAAATGAATGCATTCAATTAACTGTTATTATTCTTCTTTAGACAACCTCAATTGGCCGACAAACTCAGACTTATTAGGATGGTTTCTTGATAAAATAAGGATGAATAGAAAGTGGGGAGGTATGATAAGAAATTATTTGGGAAGGTATTGAATGAGATATTAGGATCCTTATGTTTCAATAATATAAGAGATCTGGTGTCCTTTTATTAGGGTTGGAGAAGACATACACGGAATTTATGAAAATATTTACATATATAAATGTCTTTTTAATGGAAAATGGATACAAAATGAATCATATTTAATATTGATATGTTTTAGAGTATATATATAATGATATTATAGGATTTATACATTATTTAAGACCATTTTAATCATTATTATTTTTGTATAAACACTTTTACCTGTTTTAAATCTTAACGTCGTAACTACCATTTATACCAAAATTAGTATTAATAATGACTAAATATTATGTTCAACTTTTATAATAAATTTATTTATTATTATACTAATTATAGGATCCATTTTGAAATTATCAATTTTTATACAAAATTAAATTAATTTTAAAATAAGTGGAAAAATAGAATTAGTCTTTTTTTGATAAATTATTTTTCAAGTATAAAACATATTAGACATGAATTAATTTATAAGTAAAAACAATGAAATGAATGATTAAATATTTAAATGAATATATATTTTTCATATTTCAAAAAATTCATTTAAATATAGTTATTAATTTTTTTTCATAAAACAAAAACATCATGTGAACTTAAAAACGATTTTTATGATAAACATATATTGTTTACATTAAATTTATTTTATTTTTATTGACAACCAATTACTATCTAATTAATTAATATTAAAAAATTTTATAAATGAATTTTGATTAAATAATATACTCTTACTCATACCCCCTTAAACTATGTAATAGTTAGGAAATAAAAGTCACATTAAATGATAACGATTTGGTAGTTTTTCATGATTCATTAAAATTCTGTATTGCATGTAAATATATCTATCAGTCACATAATATTTATTGAGTGTAAATATATCATAAAATATCTGGCATTTAGAATAACAAAAAGGAAAAATTGTAACAAATTTTTTCTCTATCTTTTAAGGGGAATATATTGTTCACAAGTGATGGAACAAAATTGGGATTCCCAATATAATTAAAAAATTTATGGGATGACTAATATGGTGAAGGAAAAAAAATAAACATTGTAGAATAATAATTTTCAATAAAAATACATACATTTTTTGTAATAAATTTATTGAGGTGTAATAGTTATATCAATGGATTAATTTTCCCTATATAATATAATAAAGTTACCTGCAATAAATTCATAAGGAAAAAGAAACCATAAATGGGAGAATTTATATCAAGGAGAATAATTATATCTCAATGAATATAGATGTGTTATTAAAGACCCTTACAACATCAATATACTTTAAATAAAAATCTATTTAAATAGAGAATATGATTTGGTTCTTTAAAAATTTTTATATTAAAAATTATATTAGAATAAATTCACTAGGAAATAAGCACACCATATTACTGATGTCATAGTCCATAATAATAAATGTTTCTTTAGAAATTAAATTTTAGACAACGAACCCCCTTACCATAATTTATAACTTCTATTAAGGAACTTAAATATACAAAATAATGAAGATAACTATCAACAACAACTATTTCATTAAATTATTGACATATATAACCATTATAATCTATATTTTAAATTATTATTATTATTATTTTTACTTACAATCTATTTTCAATACTAGGTACGAGTAATTATGGCCATTTTGGACTTGTTACATATTAAAAGTAAATCTCATCATTATTCACCAAATGTTCATAAATAATATATCATAAAAGATACTATAAATGATGTTTTATTATTGTCTTTGATGATATAATCTCATTGTATAAGATTTTCAATTTTTATTTTTATAGAATAAATTGTAAACAAACATGTTTTGGGGATTTTTAACACAGAATCAATGGTATCATAATTAATGAGTTTTTTTATTAATGATACAATTCAAAAAACCAAAACAAAATAACTATTTACTTATTTAAATAGTATATCATTCATAATTATGTTATAAAATTAATCCATGAAATTATTTTATAGTATTTCTCATTTATGTGGTTAGATGAACCCAGAAATGATCATTTCAAAATTAATGGATGAGTATGGTTTTGTAAGTGGTGTATTTGACCATATTAGTCATCATTATATAAAAATTATGATATTTTTTTGAAATTTTTATGTTGAAAATTTTTGTTTTATGTTTCATAATCAATAGTAAGGAAACAATATGACAAATTATATACATTGTGTTTTGGAGGCCATAGTCCACACACAACGGAATGACCTTTTAATTTTTATTAATGGAAAACAAGAAAATTAGTTAGTAGTTATTCCCAAATCATAGAAAATTCAATATAGAATAAATATTTCGGTCATAAAACTATAATTATAAAATTATATTAATGAAAAATTATAGAAAATAAATGTTGTTTGGGAATATTAATACTGACATTGAGGACTTGGGTTACCCCTTAGGTCCCTCTGTTAAAATGTATGTCTAAGGATAATTACATATTACTAAAGGATTAAGGAAAAATAAATGGATTATAAATGAATGAATATTGGTTTATTTTCATGTGAAAATAAAATCCTTTGATTAGTCATTATGTCCTGTTAAGATTCCCCTCATATATGTGGTGAGGATGATTTTTTTTTAAATTTCAACCACTTATTATTAATAGAGAAAATGTTAAACATATATTATTGAACCAAAAGATAAAATGATCATGTGGGGGATGGGATAATATATATAATACAACAATAATTACTTTTCACATATGTTTTTAAATGTCTTGTTACTTTGGAAAAAAAATCAACGCCTACACTGATGGTCACTACATGGCCTCATGTGTGGTCCCATATATGCCAGAGGATATCGACTAGTAGTGTGGGACTATAGAGATATATGGTGAATAGTACCCATATATCATAGTAAAAACACCATTATAAATTCTAAAATATTAAAATGTAATATCAAGATAAATAAAATACTAGACTAAATCCAATGAAAAAACCCAAAATAATCAAATGTCCCATAATATAAAAGATTATACAATGATAAATTTAGGATATTTATAAATTATTATACATATAATACCTTAACAGGAGGATAAATAAACTAGAAGAAACTACAACATGATCATGTTCCCAGTCTCTGTCAAAACAACCCCATATATATCTAAGTATCCCATACCTAGTAATCATCAATAATGAAAACTATCCTAAACCTAAATCTACAATTTAATAATAATAGATTCTTAGGTAAACATGTTTCATAGAATCCCAAGAAGGTTCTAATAAAAACTCAACAAGACACCACCAATGGGTTTCCGAAAATAATAATTCAATAGTAATTTACAAGAGTATTAATAATAAATAAATATTAATGTAGATACAAAAGGAGAAATTTTATATCAAATGGAAGTAACATAAAAAAATGATCCATGGGAAGTGTGTTTTCCCCATTCAATTGTATATACCTTATTCTTTCATCATCAAAAAGTATATTCTCACAATACACATCATAGATCCAATAGATCTTGGGAATAATAAAAAATGAAACTATAGTCATAATAATATACAAGAACCCACATGAAATCGGTGGGAATTCCTTATCAACAAGTTTCCTAATGTATCCAAGGGTTAAGAACCATGGCCTTCCACTATATCAATCGTACTTTTCTAAATATCAAGAACCACACATGGTATTTATAAGCATGGTTATATTAGCTTCCATGGCTTGCAGCATTAGAATCCTAACTAAGTAAATTGAGTTGAATCTAAGGATTTCATCCCACAACATTCAACCTGGGTACTGATCAAGAATCCAGAACATTAATATGTAGAATTTGTTAAATAATATAGTACCTAAATCCATATTAGAGACTCATCAATTAATTATTTGTAACAAATAAAATTTTAATCCAATGACTCCCTTAGGACCTTCTATTCCATTGAACCTCGATATATCTGAGGATTTCATCATACCTCTACATTCATTTAAGTCCCCTATTTGAATCTAACTATTTATCATGATATTTCATTCCCAATAACGTAGAAATTAAATAAATGGTGTTTCTAAAAGGAATTCATTGAAAAAATAAAATAAAAGTAAGAACATCAAGGTAATATGTTATTTTTTTTATTTAATTCTCACATGATAAAATTCATTACTTGTAACACTCAGTTTACACTTTTTACTTTATTTCTGAACCTAGTACCTTATTTTACATTCAATAAATTAATAAAAATGACAAATATATTTTCATTAAATGATAAAACAATACTTTATATCCCAAAATTTTCATTTACACTTCCCATATATTAAAAAATTCCAACAATTCTAATTCATGTCTACTTTTGGTGGCAGTCATGAGATATATGGGAAGCAAACATTTTCGTTTCATTTTGGAACTCTATATAATGGACATCAACAATAATAGTTCCCTTAAAAACATCTTAACTATGGCCAAAATTATGTTCCATTCAACAATCCAATTACATTGGGGTAAATGAAAATCTATATTCCCAGTTGACCATGCCATTATGATCCACCTATCATTATTCCTATAATATATTTTGATAGGGATTTGTCCACCGAAAAACATAATAGTGCAATAAATTTAATTTCCAAGGAATAAAACAAAATTACGGTGGTAATTTACTTCCAATGAAATTAATAATAATAAGACTATATAAAATTTATGGGACAACCAACCTCATATAAATTCTCATAATTTTTGGCCTGTAGCCTAACAACCCACTTCCGGAGATCATTGATTACCATTGAAAAAAACCAAAACCATCCCATAAAATATATCACATTAAAAAGACAATATTAATAAATTATAATAAAATTATAATTAATTAAGAAAATAAAACTAATTAATCAAAAAAAATTACTTTGGAATTAGTGGAAATTTATTTAAAAGATAGATCTTCCACACAAATCTATAGACCAAATCAACTTTGGTTGTTTGTGCGGATGTTAGAGAACTATTTCAATTCATATCCCTATCAAAAAGAATCATAAAAATTATTTATTATAATTAATATGAAAACCCTTGAAAATCTATGATAACAGCATACCTAAAACTAAAAGGGATACAATGGAATGCATATGTAATCTTAGGATACCTTCATACTAGGAAACATTGAAACTCCATAATCTCGTGAAAATTACAAAATTATCTTATAATATCATCACATAAATAACAAGTCACAAAAAAAAATATATGTGAAATATAAGATATTGATAAAGGGGGAATTGATTTGTAGTCTTACCATACTCTCACCAATACATCAGAAAGAATCTTAATCATATAATTAATAATGGGAGATTCACCATGGAGGATAAGGAGGAATAAATTGTCCACATTAGGATAATATGTATGAATTGGGAAGAAGGTTGCGGTGAGTTAAATTTTTTTAAGGTAAATGATTAAATTCTCAACATTAATGGGGTAAAATATTTGCATCCCGTGTTTTCTAGATCTTTTTCCAATGATATAGTCAAAACTATACATAATCCCTGGAATAAAGTAGTTTTGAAATAGAATTTCCAGTACATTTACAAAAAAATTGTAATTTGACTCTATACCACTCTTTCATATTTCACACAACTTATCTAAAATTTTGAATAAAACATTCACAATGTCTTAGATCCCAGTCACCTCACATGGGTATCAATGGTTTTGAAGAAACCATTGAGCTACTCGTCAAACCCAACTCATTTCTATTCAATATGAACCACACTTAAGGGATTCCTAGAACCACATAATTTTCTTCTCTTAGTTTTAACCAAACTGATCACTTTCATAGTGAACAAGAACAATACAACCAAGTTTTATAAAACTATTTTTGAATAATCTAAGACTCCCATAAACAATATGGACATTTCGAATGCCACAAAAAATGACTGAAAACATACCATTTGGATGTTAATACTTTCATAAATCTATTATATACCCTATATAAAACACCAACCCTTCCACAAAATAAATATATTGAATGATTATGAATTTCAATTTTCTATATAGTCATGTTGAATTTTAAACTCCCCACTATAACAATTATCATCCCCAAGATGTCTCATTTGTCAGAGAACTATACATCCAGATCCATGTCAGTCACTAATTAACAAATCAATGGCTAGGTTTCAAATCTAAATTATTTATCACCTTCTAAATAGTTTATTTTTCCCTGAAATTAATTTACTTAACAACATCCATAATGTGAGACACATGAGTTGTATTTATTAATTTCATCACATGGTATGTAGGAATTCCCATCATAAGTTCTAATAAGAGGATGTTAATTCTCAGTCATGACACCACCACCTTTAGAATTTCTTATTAGAACATGATTCCAACATTCAAATGACTCATATTATGCATTATCAAACCTACCATTACTGGTATAAATAATACATTGTTCGTATTCGTTTAGTCCTTTTTATTCACAAATATAAAAAATTTCAATAATGTATATCATATAAGGATAATTCCCACAAAAGATACGTTTTCATAAAAATAAACATATGTCCTATAAAATAAACCTAATAAACCTCAAATGATTCTCCCACTAACATTTATATCAAATTATAACCAATATTTTACATGGGAACATGTCGGCACATCCATGGATGAAATTTCCGACAACCATTCATCCTAAAATGATGATTTAGTGATCATCTGAAGTAACCCCATGATCACACGAGCATTCCCATCATGTTAAATTCTCAACTTTTGGTGATATTATATGATTGACGCCTCAACAGACCGAATATTTTTTCAAGAATGCTGAAAGTAATAAAATAACCTTAATACATATCCCGATTAGATCCTTATATAATCCTAATTCTTGTGATAAACACTCATACCCCATAAAATATCACACATTATTTTAAACATGGTATTAATAAGGAATGAAATGAATGTATACTACATTATGAACATTAATAAAAAATTTATTTATGGTCACCCATCGATTGGTCTAAAACACCCTTATTACCAATCACAGATAGGTTACATCCTCATGGAAAATAATCCTCCCAAAAATAATAGAAAATTCATGTCAACATATCATTGTTATATTTTTAAATATCCATGTATTATGAACTTAATATATTTAAACTCAATGGTTAACACAATTATAAAAAAGGGTTTTTGCCACGATTGAAAACTATGGCAATAGATCCCAAAACCGTGGTCATATATTACACCCACAGTTTTTCCCAACCATGGGTGCTATCAACATGGAAATAAAGTCTAACCTATGACCGTAGTGTAAAATATTGAGATAGGTCTCAATGATTTCAACCATGTTATTTCACCTATGTCCATGGTTTAAACCATGGTAATAGGTTCTATTGATATGGTAGAAAACTGTGGGTATAGCGTTGGTAAACTATTCTTATAGGCTAAAAATATATATCGTCAGCCAAATTCAATACTTGCACCTCACTGCTACATTTCAGCCACCTAACCACTACACCACCAAGGAAATCATGTATATATATATATATATATTATGTTATATAAATTTTTGAAAACCATTTATGTATCGTAAAAACTATGGGCATAAAGGTTCGTCTTATTTTTTTGGCGGGAAAATGTTTCTCCCACAATAGAGTGGGAGACCTATAGACAGAGTTTTGAAAAGCTGTGTCTATAGGTGTAGCTGGTACCCATGGTTCTATATAACCATGAAAATAGGCTATGAAAAAATTTTCTGTGGCCTTGGTTTTCAAATTATTGGCTATAAATCTATGGAAATAGCTCATTTTTTGAGTTATGTAAACAAGGATTAGACTAATCATCAATGAGATTTATTAAAAATATAAAAAAATGTCTACACAAAGCAAACATAATTCATTGCCTACGATTTCACTGATAATATAAAAATATGAGTGTAACACCCCGAGATTTTATGAAAAATATTATTTTAATTTCATTAATGTCTTGTGTTGTATTCTACACCAAGATTACCTTGCACTATACGCAACACCGTATTAGCTTGCAGTATACGCAACACTAGTCTTGGACAGTGTTACACACAATTTTGATAATAGTTATTCTACACAACATTGAGTATATATATATATATATATTAAATTTATAAATGAAATGTGGTTGGATTCTGTTATATGAAACAACGAAGTATTCTTTCACAACACGCAACCCTGACTTGGCTTGCATTACACGCAATCACGACCTTCCTCGATAGCGTGTGTTGTATGCAATACCGGGTTTTAATAAACAATGATATATTATTATAATATTGTCATGAACTAGCCGTTATGAATATTATTAACTAAATTTTTAATTTTATAACATTATTATTCATCTTACACATTTTCTAGAACATGGTATAAGAACAAAATAAAATTTTCGGGTAAAATAAGTATTTTTCGAAAAATGCAGTTTTGCCGCCTTTTGATGGCGCACCCACATTAAATCTAGTTTTTGACATTTTTATAAGTTCAATTTGACAAAATAAAATTATTCTTTTGAATCAGGATATAAAAATTTACATTAGATAATGTTTTCATATTTTTCTGATAACTTTCATATTTTAATGAATAGTAAAAACACGCTACATTTTAATTAAAAACAACTTTTTTCATCATAATACCTTATGTGGTTAAATTATAATATTGAATGGTTTTAAAGTATAAATAGAATGTATTTTTACCATTTAATATAATTTATGTCATTAGCATTGATTTTACCTTGAATTCGTAGGTTAAATCAATTCAATCTTTTGCAATGTTTTAAACAAAAACCCGTGTTTATTCGACAACGGGATAAATTTTAATTTAATTTATGCAACTTCTGTGTATTGAATTTTAAAAAATGGATTCCATATTTGTAATCAGTGGGTCCAAATTATGTTAATAGGCTACTTTTTATTTTTTGGAATTATGAATAGTAACTACGGTAAATTTTATTTACCATTGTTAAAGGTAAATCTGGTAATTAAGGGTAAATATATTATTATAAAATTACCCTAACACATGCCAAAATTATATTTGAAGGCTAAAAGTAAACCCATATCATCTAAGGGTCGGATTAGATTAATTTTATGGACTTTTGACCATGAAAATAATTTAATTATTATTAAAACCAAAGAAAGTGACACCATGTCACTTTCTTAAATGTTATAAGTATAATAATTTTAACTTAGTAATAAGAATCATAAAACTTTGAACATGAATATTATCAAGAAATATAACAAAATTATCTACATCATGAGAATTTATTTAGAATTGTTTGTGATTAAATAGTTATCATTAATTGTGATACAATAGTGATGCAGGAATTATTTATCTAGTGAAAAATCAAGAATATAGTTTTTATTAAACTAATAGTGACCGTAAAAGGCACAAAACCCTGACCAAAACTTATTGGTCATGTAAATTGAAACTATAATCATCAAATGGTCGAATATTTGACCATTTGGAGTCTTATACAAGCAATTATGACACTTATATTATTTTATTTTAAATGATGCTAAAGTTGTCACCTTCATAATTTAATAAATATAACAATTTAAATATTGTTATTTTAAGATGATAAATTCGAGTAAAAGTATTATTGTGAAAGTTAATATATTTATCTTCATCATAGGATTTTATTTTAAATTTTTATTCAACAAATAAGTATATTAAATAATTATACAAAAATTATGTAGTAATTATTTTATTAAGAGATAAACCAAATAAATGGTTTTAAAACTAATAAAATAAATATTATATGAACTATTTAATGTGATCCACTAATTTTATAGATACATATGTCATTTTATTAATATATTAAAGATTTTATTTTGAACATATCTTCTGTATATATTTTATTTAAATTCAAATAAATGAATAGTGTCAAAATTGACACTATTGTTATTTTATAAAAATAACATATTATAAAATTTTTTAAAAATCACAAAAATATTTAAAAATTATAAATTTGACTTTATATGGTCTATAATGTAATAAAGTAAACAATTATGGAAAATTCACAACAAATAAGAAATTATTTGTTATAATTTAAAATTTAGAATTTTATTACCACAAATAAACTTAAATAGATTAAATAAGGATAAATCAAAATGATAAGGTTTAAAATAAGATCCAAACATGTCTAAATTTGATTTGTTGATGATATTACAACCCTATCTCATATACTATTCGAATATGAGTCATTTTTTAAGGTTTTTAAGTGGGGTTAGATTGATTATAAATTAATTTTTTAAGAATTCTAAAGGTGCCCCTCTCCTCCCTTATAAAAGGGAACCTCCTCCCTCTCTTACTCACACAACATTGAGCCTTCAAGCTCGGCCAACCCCTGAAAAATTCTCTTCTCCACTTCCTTAGAAACATCCTAGAGGTTCTGGTCTTCCTCAAAGACCAATTTTAGTGTCCTAATAGGAGGTCTCAAAAAGGTGCTTCAAAGAAGAGGTAATTTCCGTTACCGATTCTTTCACCTTTATTTCTTCTTCCAATTATTCTTCTTAGGTTGTTTTATTATGAAGTAATAACATCAGTATCACTCATATACTGATATGTTATTATAAGTATGAAACAATCCTAATTCACCATCTATCCATCCTACGGAAAACGAAATCACCGCGCGTGCGTACGTACGGAATACCGTCTCCACGCCGTGGTGTAATCTGTTTTTTCACCAACACCTTACATGGATGGGTATTATGGTGTAAAGAATAACTATACATTGTTATTATAACATAATAATGATTCTGATATATTGTATCATCCAATCCAATTCAATTCAATAATTATGGAAATGATATCATCGCTCGTGCGTACGTACGGACTACCGTCTCCACGACGCGATGAGATTCATTCTCCATGTTAACAATATAAGAATGATTATAAAGTATATATAAGAAATAATAATGAAATATATGACATTATAAAGCTACTGGATTTATGTGCATATATATGTTTGTCATCTACTTAATTCCACTCAATTCAATAAGGAAACGAAAACAGCGTTCATGCGTACGTACGGCCTACCGTCTCCATGAATGGTGTATTTCATTACATTTATCAATCCATTATATATATGTATATTCTGAATATATATTATATATAAATCATGTTTTATATTCTATAATTAAGTAATAATGATCTATGTAATCATATGAATAATTACAAGTTAAAACACGAATGACAAATGAGACGATTTTACCCAAAACGCTACTTTAACATGAATTTACAAAAGAACGGGTAATATAAAGTCATAAGTGAACCATATATGATATAATAACAATTAATATGATTCTTTAATAAGTCAATGACATTATTTAAATCATTATACAGGAGGTTCGGACACTTATGAAGCAAATCGGACCTAAGGTAAGGGAAATATCACAATCTCATTTTTATCCGAGATTGTTTATACTTTAGTATTTACTTGGGTGTATTTTATCATCCACATCCATGTTTCCTAAATATGTAATATCATTTACATTCTCCTACAATTGTTTAAATACAATTTTACCCTTCGGTGAGTTTTTAGTAAAATATATGAAAGGAATCTTTTGTCGTTTTTTCGTACGAGGTACTTTTTGACTTTTCCGAAAAAAATTACGAGAAGAATGTTTTTTTAACTTATACGGCATGAATGGATTTTTAAAACATTATTTCCGAGAATCTTCCTTTAAAAATTTTCAAGTTTATTTTTAATCAACTTCTTTTAGTTTAAAATTGTACGACATGTTAAGAAAGGAAAAAAAAATTTGAAGAAGAAAGGATATTTTCCTCAAGAATTCATTTCAAGTGTTTTATAAAAATTATTTTCCATATAAGATAATATAGGGTTCTGTTTCTATCCCTATTATTACATTGATTTGATTATGTTGTGATGGAATTATTTTTATGAATTCCTTTATCTTATATGAATTGTTTTATGAGGTCATGATGTTTATGATTCCCATTTTTATTACATGGGTTATGCTATGATATATGGTTTATGATTTTGTGGCACACATAAGAATGGTATCATTATGAGATGGGTGGGACCTATATATCCCTCCAATGCATTGGGTAATGATTTTATATCTCATGAGATAGACATGACTGGAATGGTAGGTTATACCGGTTCAGTGAAACAGGACTGAAACGAGGGTGACTCGGTTCAGAAAGGGACTTTGTCCACTAAGATAGTCTTGGCAACGAGTCCTGACTAACAAGAAATGATTCTCTATGATTATGTGTGTATGCCACAAAGTTTCATGTTTTATGTTATGATTATTGGATTTTCATTTCACTACTATGATTTATCCCATGTTATGAAATTATGCTCTCTTTTGCAGGTTAAGATTTCCAAAATGTTATGTTCTTATAAATATTATGTGATTGATATTTCTTTTGTTTACCCTTACTGAGAATTTGAGCTCACCCTTTTATGTTTTGTTTTCCCCAGGATATAGAGAATGGTTTTAGGTAAAAAAATGAAGATCTTTATGGGAGATGATGAAGATCTTTCACCACGATTAGAAGATTATATTCCGAGTTTCCAAATACACTAAACTATTACGGTCCTTATGTGTGTGTTTTTGTAATGTACTAATTATTCCGCAAAAGTAATGTAATGTACATGTATGTCAAGTTTCGGGTCTCTACAGTTGGTATCAGAGGAAAGGTTTAGTCAACCTTTGGAAAATAGGATGCGAAAACATTAGTGAGATCCCTAGAGATATTTCTAAGGTATGTCTAGGGATGCTCATAAGGATAAGAATACGTATAGGATATAGTCCTAGAACTATGGTAACAATATTAGATTAAACCAAAGATGTTAGATATTGAAGTTACTCCCCCTTTATTATTATTTTTGCCTCTCACACTATTCTTTTTGGGTTTTAGAAAATGGCTGGAAACAAGGTGATTCACGATAATGGAGGATATGATGGACAATGGAATGATATTCTTCATGAGCAACCAAATGAAATGGGATTTGGAAGTCCAAACATCATTATTATGCCGAATCAGAATTCTCATAATATGATCAATAAAGTAAAATTTGGTAAGTTTCCTGACTCGGCTAATAAGAGAAAGATGTAGTTTCATGATGATCATAGAGGAAAGAAAGTTCAATTTCCCCTATGTAAATCATGTGGGAAGAGGCATCAAGGAGAATGTTTCGAAGGAACTGGAAGATGCTTTGGGTGTGGAAAAGAAGGACACAAAGCCAGTAAGTGCAAAGGAAAAGGTTCAGTTAACACCAGGGCTGAGGATAATGGTATTGCTACGACATCAACAATGGTTAAATGTTTTAAATGTGGAATGTACGGGAATTATGAAAACCAATTACCTAAGGGAAAGTCTCATGAAGAGAATCAGTACGGCCGTATGGGTAGTATTTATGTTGATGATGGTGAAGAGACTACAAATGATATGTGAGATGAAAGAATTGTTGAAGCTCGGTCAATGGTTTAAGAAGGTAGTGGAATGATTACATGTTTATCAAGTGTAATGTTGTATAAAGAATCTCATGGTACTATGGAATAAAGAGACATCTAAGGATTGTTACATTGTTGTCTTTCCTTGAGTTTTGAAAGTGTGTGATTAATGCTACCAGTATCCATGAAAGGTTATTCAGATATTTTTGGAATGAAGATGATATGCGCATAATGAAGGGATAAGCAGAAAATTAAATGTTTGATAGTATTCATGAGCTCATGACTGATATAAGGATAAGGTTATATCATGGTTTGAGTATATAGAATTTTTGGATTTTGGTATGTGGTAAGAGTTAACTTTTGACAGCATTCATGTTTTCACTAAGGTTCAATGGGTATACATTTTCAAGAGAATACATAATTAAGGCCTTCGACTGTTTGGAATATTACCAACAAGACATATCTTATGATATATGGGGATCAACGATGGTATTAAATCTCTGGTAATCATTTTCACTATATTATGAGAGTGGAATGCAGTATTATGGATAATCCTAAAGATTGTAATGGATTATGTTAAACATAAGTTAGTATTGTCTAAGGATAGAAGTTTTTTCGATATTATTGATGGGATGTTATAGTAATATAGCTTTAGAAAAAGGACAACTTGTAGGACGGGTGATAGCCCATCGCGTCGGACAAGGCTGTGGGAATCGAACCCACAACCGAAGTGCGACTGGCCTTTATCGCCTACCACTGGCCTACAGGAAGTCCCTGGTTAGTAGAAACTAGTTTTATTATATTAAGCAGTATGATATATGAAGTATAAGTCCATTTTAGGAACCATATATGATTAATCTCACTATAGAATGACTTATGTATATTTATTAACTTTTGCTAACCTTTTGTTTGAAATAGATGGAATGACCCGTCATTCTATCACATGATCTGCTAACACTTCACGAATAACAAATTCAACTTCATTTATTTAAGAGATGAAGTGTAAATTGTTCAAGGCATGAACAACAGTGAGATTGTACCAAAATAATGTAAGTATTTATTCTTATTCAAATTCTTCAACTTTAGGGAAATGATCTTGAAAACCAAAAATGTTGTCCTAGTGCTCTTATATCTGATTAATCAGATGGTACCTTAGATCGTCACAAATTTATGGCTTCGTGATTGCTAGCTTTTCCATAGCCATGTTCTCTACCACTCTCCATCAGAACATGATGGTTAGATTTCTCTTCCATGTCCATATTTTCACCTATGTTCTCCTATGTGGATACCCAGTGATTAGTTAACTTGGTTAACCATTACGTTTTATACTTTAGTTTTTAAAGATAAGTTTTGGTATTCCTTTTTACGATGTGGGTTTCTATCAAAAAAAAAACTTTCAAATAGTAAACTATTTATAACCCCGACGAATTTCGAGGGCGAAATTAATTTTAAGGGGGGTAGAATGTAACACCCCGAGAATTTATGAAAAATATAATTTTAATTTCATGAATGTCTTGTGTTGTATTCTACACCAAGATTACCTTGCGCTATACGCAACACCGTATTAACTTGCAGTATACGCAACACTAGTCTTGGACCGTGTTACACACAATTTTGATAATAGTTATTCTACGCAACATTGAGTATATATATATATATATATATATTAAATGTATAAATGAAATGTGGTTGGATTCTATTATACGAAACAATGAAGGATTCTTTCACAACACGCAACCATGACTTGGCTTGCATTACACGCAATCGCGACCTTCCTTGATAGCGTGTGTTGTACGAAATACCGGGTTTTAATAAATAATGATATATTATTATAATATTGTCATGAACTAGCTTTTATGAATATTATTAACTAAATTTCGAATTTTATAACATTATTATTCGTCTTACACATTTTATAGAACATGGTATAAGAACAAAATTAATTTTTCGGGTAAAATAAGTATTTTTTAAAAAATGCAGTTTTGCCGCCTTTTGATGGCGCACCGACTTTAAATCTAGTTTTTGACATGTTTATAAGTTCAATTTGACAAAATAAATGTCTTCTTTTGATTAAGGATATAAAAATTTCCATTAGATATTGTTTTGATATTTTTCCGATAACTTTCATATTTTAATGAATAGTAAAAACACGCTATAATTTAATTAAAAACAAATTTTTTCATCATAATATCTTATGTGGTTAAATTATAATATTGAATGGTTTTAAAGTATAAATAGAATATATTTTTACCATTCAATATAATGTATGTCATTATCATTGAGTTTACCTTGAATTCGTAGGTTAAATCAATTCAACATTTTGCAATGTTTTAAACAAAAACCCATTTTTATTTGACAACAAGATTAATTTTAATTTAATTTCTGCAACTTATGTGTATTGAATTTTAAAAAATGGATTCCATATTTGGAATCAGTGGGTCAAAATTATGTTAATAGGCTACTTTTTATTTTTGGGAATTATGAATAGTAACTACGGTAAATTTTATTTACCATAGTTAAAGGTAAATTGGGTAATTAACGGTGAATATAATATTATAAAATTACCCTAACACATTCCAAAATTCTATTTGATGGCTAAAAGTAAACCCATATCAACTAAGGGTCGGATTAGATTCATTTCATGAACTTTTGACCATGAAAATAATTTAATTATTATTAAAACCAAAGAAAGTGACAACATGTCACTTTCTTAAACCTTATAAGTATAATAATTTTAACATAGTGATAAACAACATAAAACATCTAACATGAATAGTATACAGAAATCTAACAAAAGTATCTACATCATGATAATTTATTTAGAATTTTTTGGGATTAAATAGTTATCATTAATTGTGACACAATAGTGATGCAGAAATTATTTATCTAGTGAAAAATCAATAATATAGTTTTTATTAAAATAATAGTGACCATAAAAGGCACAAAACCCTGACCAAAACTTATTATTAATGTAAATTGAAACTATAACCATCCAATGGTCGAATATTTGACCAATTGGAGTCTTATAAAAGCAATTATGACACTTATATTATTTTATTTTAAATGATGCCAAAGTTGTCACCTTCATAATTTAATAAATATAAAAATTTAAATATTGTGATTTTAAGATGATAAATTCGAGTAAAAGTATTATTGTGAAAGGTAATATATTTATCTTCATCATAGTATTTTATTTTAAATTTTTATGCAACAAATATGTATATTAAATAATTATACAATAATGATGTAGTAATTATTTTATTAAGAGATAAACCAAATAAATGGTTTTAAAAATAAGAAAATAAATATTATATGAACTATTTAATGTGATCCACTAATTTTATAGATACATATGATATTTTATTAATATATTAAAGCTTTTATTTGGAACATATCTCTGTATATATTTTATTTAAATTCAAATAAATGAATAGTGTCAAAATTGACACTATTGTTATTTTATAAAAATAACATATTATAAAATTGTTTAAAAATCACAAAATTATTTAAAAATTATAAATTTAAAATTATAAGGTCTATAATATTATAAAGTAAACAATTATGGAAAATTCACAACAAATAAGTAATTATTTGTTATAATTTAAAATTTAGAATTTTATTACCACAAATAAACCTAAATAGAATAAATAAGGATAAATCCAAATGATAAGGTTTAAAATAAGATCCAAAAATGTCTAAATTTGATTGGTTGATGAGATTACAACCCTATCTCATCTAATCTTCGAATATGAGTCATTTTTGGAGGTTTTTAAGTGGGGTTAGATTTATTATAAATTAATATTTTTAAGAATTCCAAAGGTGCCCCTCTCCTCCCTTATAAAAGGGCACCTCCTCCCTCTCTTCCTCACACAACATTGAGCCTTCAAGATCAGCCAAACCCTGCCAAATTCTCTTCTCCACTTCCTTATAAACATCATAGAGGTTCTGGTCTTCCTCAAAGACCAATTTTAGTGCGCTAAGAGGAGGTCTCAAAAAGGCGCTTCAAAGAAGAGGTAATTTCCGTTACCGATTCTTTCCCCTTTATTTCTTCTTCCACTTCTTCTTCTTAGGATGTTTTATTATGAAGTAATAGCATCAGTATCACTAATATACTGATATGTTATTATAAGTATGAAACAATCCTAATTCACCATCTATCCATCCTACGGAAATCGAAATCACCGCGCGTGCGTACGTACGGAATACCGTCTCCACGCCGTGGTGTAATCTGTTTGTCCACCAACACCTTACATGGATGGGTATTATGGTGTAAAGAATAACTATACATAGTTATTATAAAATCATAATGATTATGATATATTGTATCATCCAATCCAATTCAATTCAATAATTATGGAAATGATATCATCGCTCGTGCGTACGTACGGACAACCGTCTCCACGACGCGATGAGATTCATTCTCCATGTTAACCATTTAAGAATGATTATAAAGTATATATAAGCAATAATAATGAAATATATGAAATTATAAATCTACTGGATTTATGTGTATATATATGTATGTCATCTACTTAATTCCACTCAATTCAATAAGGAAACGAAAACATCGTTCATGCGTACGTACGGCCTGCCGTCTCCATGAACGGTGTATTTCTTTCCATTTATCAATCCATTATATATATGTATATTATGAATATATATTATATATAAATCATATTTTATATTCTATAATTAAGTAATAATGATCTAAGTAATCATATGAATAATTACAAGTTAAAACACGAATGACAAATGAGAGGATTTTACCCAAAACGCTACTTTAACATGAATTTACAAAAGAACGAGTAATATAAATTCATAAGTAAACCATATATGATATAATAACAATGAATATGATTCTGTAATAAGTCAATGACATTATTTAAATCATTATACAGGAGGTTCGGAAACTTACGAAGCAAATCAGACCTAAGGTAAGGGAAATATCACAATCATATTTTTATCCGAGATTGTTTATACTTTAGTATTTACTGGGGTGTATTTTATCATCCACATCCATGTTTCCTAAATATGTAATATTATTTCCATTCTCCTACAATTTTTGTAATCCAATTTTACCCTTAGGTGAGTTTTTAGTAAAATATATGAAAGTAATCTTTTGTCGTTTTTTCGTACGAGGTACTTTTTGACTTTTCCGACAAAAGTACGAGAAGAATGTTTTTTTATCTTATACGGCATGAATGGATTTTTAAAACATTATTTCCAAGAATATTCCTTTAATAGTTTTCAAGTTTATTTTTAATAAAATTCTTTTAGTTTAAAATTGTATGACATTTTAAGAAAGGAAAAATGTTTTTAAAGAAGAAAGGATATTTTCCTCAAGAATTCATTTCAAGTGTTTTATCAAAATTATTTTGTATCTAAGATAATATAGGGTTCTGTTTCTATCCCTATTATTACATTGATTTGATTATGTTGTGATGGAATTATTTTTATGAATTCTTTTATCTTATATGAATTGTTTTATGATGTCATGATGTTTATGATTCCCATTTTTATTACATGGGTTATGCTATGATGTGTGGTTTATGATTTTGTGGAAAAATAAGAATGGTATCATTATGAGATGGGTGGGACCTATATCCCCCTCCAATGCATTGGGTAATGATCTTATATCTCATGAGATAGACATGACTAGAATGGTAGGTTATACCGGTTCAATGAAACATGACTGAAACGAGGGTGACTCGGTTCAGAAATGGACTTTGTCCACTAAGATAGTCTTGGAAATGAGTCTTGACTAACAAGAAATGATTCTATATGATTATGTGTGTATTACACAAAGTTTCATGTTTTAAGTTATGATTATTGGATTTTCATTTCACTACTAAGATTTATCCCATGTTATGAAATTATGCTCTCTTTTGCAGGTTAAGATTTCCAAAATGTTATGTTCTTATGAA
This sequence comes from Viscum album, assembly GCA_963277665.1. Classification (NCBI taxonomy): domain Eukaryota; kingdom Viridiplantae; phylum Streptophyta; class Magnoliopsida; order Santalales; family Viscaceae; genus Viscum; species Viscum album. Next base: position 524,780,550 of record OY728141.1, read on the forward strand.
TATGATGTGATTGATATTTCTTTTGTTTACCCTTACTGAGAATTTGAGCTCACCCTTTTATGTTTTCTTTTCCCCAGGATATAAAGAAAGGTTTTAGGTAAAAAAAAGGAAGATCTTTATGGGATATGTTGAATATCTTTCACCACGATTAGAAGATTATATTCTGAGTTTCCAAAGATACTAAACTCTTACGGTCCTTATGTGTGTGTTTTTGTAATGTACTAAGTATTCAGCAAAAGTAATGTAATGTACATGTATGTCATGTTTCGGGTCTCTACAATGAGGGACACACCTTTTTATGAGTGATGGTGTAGTTTACACCAATCAACTCATCCTTTTCCTAAGATATAGAAACAACCTAGATAGGTTTTATCAGAACATAAATGGTGTCACTCCTCTCAGGGAACACCTCAATATTAGTTACACAAGCCAACGAGACATCTATTATGGTTCCAACCTGATTGATATAGTCATCACACCCCAATCGAAACCTAAAATCAATCCCCTACAACAGGGATCTCATGATATGAACTGGCGCAATGTGATTCCATGCTTGTAACTAAATTATCATAACCACGACAACCTATATTACAAACACATATATATCTATTTATTTTATTTTGAATGACATGTTTTTGATAATTTATATCCAAACCATTAGTGAAATCACATAAATCATCTCCAATAGGTTAATGCCTCCCATGTCTCATCAAAGCTGAATAGTTTAACACAATTATGAAATGAAATTTATGATAACATAAATAACATTAAATTGAGTCCTATTCCACAGATATCGGGATGATAATACTAAATCATTGTTCAGGACATTCCCTAATGCAAGTCACACCTAACATAGACCTTATTTTCCACTATCCAGAATCTAGAGTCAACTCACCAATCCCAAACCATTTGCATGACCACTCAAGACATGTTGTTAATTATAGTGTTTCACTTTAGTTAAATAATTAACTTAATGAGTTCTGTATGTTTCTTCTAGATTCAAAAGTTTCATGAACTAAAAAAGTGCATCTCTCAAAATCACATAGTGTTACTAAAGAACTAACTCTTAGTGGGAATTACTTTTCTAGAGTACGAGTCATTTCCACATGACCCACAAAAACACTTCAAGTTGTATTTAAATCACATACACCAATACATTGATCAAAAGCATATAAAAATGTTATACCTCACCTATATCGATGTCACCAAGGATAGGAATCCAACCCAGTTTGTCTATCCTGAAACCAACCTTATGTCTGGAAGCACTTACATCAATGAACATTTCCCTAAATTTATGAGGAATAAATGGTGTCCATAATAAGTACATAGAAACACCCATCATGAAAAAATTATATGATCTGATGTATCCAATTATGTAACAACATAATATTTTATGGTATATATTGTTTAAAATAAAATTTTTATCCTCTATATTTTACATTACACAGAACCCCATGCATAAAAAACTGCAAAATATTGTTATTATAATGAAGCCAGCAAATTGTATGGAATGAATAAAACTAAATACATTACAAAATATATAATCTTTCAACTAATTTTTAAATTACTAATTATATCTTTTTGAATATTTACATACATTTCAATAATATCATTTTAATCTTCAAATATTGGTTTTCCTCAAAAACAATATTTTCAATGCTTTCAATGATAAAATAATTATAATTATTTTTTAAATAATATTATAAAATTTATTTGATAAAAATTAATTAATTTTTTTATTCAATATGTCAAAATTATATATATATGTATTTTTAAAAATTTTCTGAAAACATTAATTTTTTAATGAATAGTAAAAAATACTGAATTTCATAAAACCCGAATTTTCATTATATTTAATATAAATTTACTTATATTTAATTGATAAAAAAATAACATAAGTATATTTTAATTATATATAATATAATTAATTACATTTAAACAATAGTTATAACATATTGTGGAACAATTACTTTTTTTCTCATAAAAACACATTTTTGAAAAAAAATGTTTTTAATTGTGTTTTGATTGATTAATTTTAAATTTAATTTTCAAAAATATTTACAAAAATATTCCTATTATAGAATTAATATTTAAAAATTAGTTCATAAAATTATTTTCATTTAACGGAATAAAAATTTAACCATGGTAAACATGATTTACAGCAGTATAGGTAAAATAATGCAGTAAGTTAATGTTAAAAGGTAACTGTTAAAATACATTATGAATATAACATTAAATTGGGTTTTCATATGTTTATAAACCATTAAAGTAATTTGAATCATTAATTATCAACCAAATTATTTCTAATTAATTCCACCCAATGTGTATGGATTTAAATACAAAAAACATTATATAATCAATTAAACCCACCACTCCTCAAGTATAAGAACAACTCCTCAATACCCCATTTCTATTTAAAAGACTCTTATATTTTACATTATCTAAAAAAACTCTCCTCCACACTCTACCCACATCCATGTTTTTTTTCTCTCCCAGATACCAATTCCATGTATTTTAAGGGGTCTATCAAGGAGGTCATATTCCATTAAAAACTTTCTCAATGAACCTTTATTAATTAATTTTATTTATCATCCTTATCTTAACTCCATTAATTCATCATGGAATAATAACTGCAATAATATATATACTGCAATTTCATGTTGCTAATGGAATATTGTATATCAGTCTCTATTATTATCTCCACATATTCAATTAAACAAAACTATTTCCCAAATTATGCCAGTTAACCGTACCAATGAATAATGATTTTTTATTTTACATTTTTTATTCTATTAAGTTCATAAAATTATTATTATGGTAACATAATATTGTTGTAGTTATATTATAATTTTTTTGGTCTTTAACTTATATATATATATACCTAATATTATCTGAAACAAAACTAGTAATTAATGTATGAAAAAACTACCAAATTGAACAAAATATTTATCATTAACATTTTATCTAATAAATTCTCAAGATAGAAGAAATAAAAATGATATATGGGAAAATTTATTCATATATAAGTTCATTAATATGATTAAATTTATGTTATGGATTTTTTTTCCATTTTAAAAGAAAATAAATAATTATGCACAAGTGAATAGACTGTGAAACCATGAAACAAATTCCCCAAAACCAATGAAAACCATTACATATTATTAATTAATATTTGGTAAGATGTTATAAAAGTGTCACAAAAGTCTTATAAATATCATTAGTATTATTTAATGAATTTATAACATTATTTAATCCTTCAAATATGAGAATAATGTCTCAAAAAATAAAAAGAAATGTTTAGGTAAGGGTTTATTGTCTCACAATGTTTTGTGAGATATATGTCGCATTCACCACTTATTTTGTTTATGTCATGAAGCAGCCCAGGTACCCTAGTAGCACGATAACCAACCTGGTACAAACGTATCTTAATGTGAATTCTCAATCCATATGGCTTGGAAACTAGCACCTATAATCATTTTGAAATATTGCGTGAATGAATTATCTACAAACAATGTAGAAGAAAGACAAAAACATTAGTGTTCATACAAAAGAAACTCTACTGGGTGTAATGTACATAATTAAAATAGGTATACAACCCAATGTACTATGACAAGGTACCCAAAATATTGGAAATAATACCCAATCCCCAATATATGAACCTCTCTATGTCCACAGGTCAAAATATAGAATCACTTCAAAGTGGAATTTTACCCCTGCTCATCCCTGGAATGGGATTATATACAAACAAAAAGGAATAAGTACGATGTGAGATAAAAATCATAGTAGGGTCTTACTAAGTATTCCAAAATATATTACAATATCAAATTAACAAATATAGTGCTTCTATTTTTTTAATGAACTTTTTTGGCCAATAAAAATCATATTTAATCAATTATTTCTTTACATTTAAATTGATAAAAATAATTGTAAACAGAATATTCAAAATTATATTGGTTTATATACTTTCACGAATAGTTATTTAAACAATTTGAACTTTTCAAAAATGTCTTAAATAAACAAGTTTATATAAAATATGTATCTAAAACCCTTTAACCATGTCCAAATAAGAATCATCACCAGTGCCAAATTGATGTGATGAGAAAATTTGCTGTATTAGAATGTTGTGAATTTTAATGTGTGATCCAAATAGATCACTGACTATAAAAGGAATGAATGTCCTCTAGTACAATTTTTTTTGAAAATTTCTTTTATGAATACACAAAATATTATTAATATCACTATCCATTTATAATACGTCAATTTTAAATTTCATAACAAAAATGACGTTGTAATAAAAAAATTATTTTCACCAAGATAAATCTCTATGGTATCTAGAAAAAAAATTAATACATTTTATTAAATATTTATTTTAAATCAATTTAAAGTTTAATTTCACAATCAAATTCCATAAATAAATTCCACAATTTAAATTTCGGAAAAAAATCAATCAATTTTATAACAAACCCCCAATTCGAAGGAATTGTTGCTCTTCACAATTTTCCATCAAATCTTTCTTTGTTAATTAAATTTAAAAATTTAATTACAAATTCAGAAATTAAATTTCAACAATTTAACTCTCACCAAATTCTTTAAACACAACACAATTCAATGGAATATGTAGTTTTCCAATTTCATTTTAAAAAACACATTATTCATAAAAAACCCAATTCAATGGAATTAAGTTTTTCCAAAAAAAATATATTCAAATTCATTTTATCAAAACCTATAAATTTAATTTAATTTATAATAAATTAATTAAATAAATAAATTTATGGTTAATAATAATTGAGCATTGTAATGGAACCACCTACCTTGGGATCAATGGATCTTGAATCACAGAGTTGTAAATGGAAAACTCAAACTGATTATGAAGACATTAAGTATATATGAATAAAACATAGGATTAGATCCAAAACAGTGTTTATTATATCCATAAATTAACATGGGAATTCAAGAAAACCAATGGAGGAGAAGAGAGATCGTGAGAGAATGAGATCAGAATGAGGAATCTAACTGAGGGAATATCAGAGGGTGTTCCTCAAGCTTTAAACCTATTTTTGGAGTTATGTGAGGGTAAAAAACCATCTTGGAAGATGTAAGGATGGTAGAAACAAATATTAGGCCCTACCATTCCATCTAGGGGGTGTAAAAGCAGTTTTCATGATTTTTTAATTACAATTCAGATTACATAAAAACTCATCTAAATGGTTTCATGGGAAGAGGAAAAATATTTGGAAAATTCATGTCCAATATGTTCCCATATTTTAAATTGGAATCAAGGATTCTCCTATGAGTGTTCATGGATTGTAAATCATGTGCCAACAGTTCAAAATAACATGAAATTGGGTTTCATGGTTTTCTCTGAAAGGGTGCATGGTTAGGGAAAATCGTGCTCCGAACATGGACTAGCCCAGAATTGTCAAAACTCAAAAAAACTAACTGAAAATACCACAAAATGAATCTCTAAAAAATAATAGGAAAATTTGGGTTTAGGAATACCATAAAATAATAACTAGATGTTACAACATCGCCATAATAGAAACATTAAATCCTGAGAGATCATATGAGGATGGATCATATATATTATTTTAGAGCTGAGATAGACAGAGCATGTTATAAATTGATTTAAGATTTTCTGTATGTTCTAAATGGTATTAAACGTTACCCACCCTCTCAACAACCTCAAATGATCCCTAAAATGTGGATAATTTTTTCCATTCCTCACAATCCTTCGATGAGCCAACTAAGGTGAAACATTCAATAACACTTAGTCACCAACTGATAACACCAACAGTATATGATGAAGATCAACATAAGACAAATATCATAATTGTGTTGTCAACATTCTATGATGAATCAACTAAATATGTTCTTTCTTCCCTTGAACCAAAATTTTTTTCAACCAAGGAACTATCACCAACCATCAACCAATATAACCATGATCTACATGTTTGGCCATACAGGGTTTAAAAATGATTCGTTCTGATCATGGGTTTATAACCATTTTTATAAGAAAACTCTTCCAGACCAAAATTATCATCCCATCCCCACAAAAATCGAGAACAAAATCACAATAAATATCATCCTGAATATGTATAACTCATTTTATCTAGACATATAACTGCAGATGGATTTCCGTACTCAAATAGACGTGAGATCCCAGTGCCTCTTTATTTCCTCTCAAAATGTGAGAAGTGAACTGAGGATTCTTTTCAGAGAAAATAATAAACAGAGATCAATGAAAATGAACAATCTCTTCCCCATAGAGATTTCTTAACTCCTCAACATTGGTTGTATCATGAATGGGTATAAAGCTTGTCGATTTAGTCAGCCTCTCGATCACAACCCATATCACATTATTTTTTCTCTAGGTATGTGGAAAATCAACCAAATATTCCATAGATTTCTCATCCCCTTCAATGTTAGAACTGAATGTGAGTCATAGAAACTCAAATGATTCTAGTGCTTGAGCTTCACCTACTGGCATGTATAACAATGAGAAAAAAAATTAGAAATCCATCATCTCATACCTGGACACCAGAATTTATCCTATATATAATAAAACAACTTTGTGAATACTGGGTTCATATACCACTGAAAATTATGGAGATCCCCCATTACATCATTCATTACTAAATATGTAACTAAAAATGGTTATGAAAATATAGAATGGAATCTTTGGTGAACGACCAATCAAGCATTGTATCCCCACCATTAAAAGAGTCTCTAATTTTACGGATATACTCATCATGTTTTTGTTCATAATGAATCAATTCTAGAAGAGTGTATGTCAACTAAACTAAGGTAAAGGAAATATTTTCCCCTGATTCTTGGACACATAAATGAAACTATAAAAAGAGAGCCATAATTTTCCACACATTATAATATTTTTTCACTTCGTGCTATTGAATTTTTCTACTCAAATAATCTATGAAGACATTCCATTTCTCCTTGGTAGAGGTGATGTTAAAGATAAATTAATTTAGGTATTCCACCCTACATTTTAGATAGAAATTCAAATTTTATTTAGAGAATATATATCAAAACCTCTTGTGGTCCGAATACAGTATAATCCATTCTCTATAAAGGTAATGACTCCAACTCTTAATCATGATCATCACATATCCAAATTCATGGTTATTGGTCAGATAATTCTTCTAACGTGTCATATGATTATGGGGTCCATAAGCAAAGACATGACCACCTTTCATATGAATGTATCCCAATCCCAATCCTAATGCATCAAAAAACTCCAAATAGCCATGCCATCCTTTGGAAGAGTCATCAATAACACTATAGTAAAAATACATTTCAGCTCGACAAAATAACTCTAAAATTTATCATTCCATGAAATAATTACACCATTTTGAGGAACAATTTTCCTAGAGGAATATAACATTGAGAATTGCTTAATGAACTTGTATTTATACATAGTAATACCCAAGAAGCTGTGAATCTCGAAAAAATTCAATGGTTCTTTTCATGTCATAACAACATTTACCTTCTTATGATCATCTATAATACCATGTTTCAATAGAACGTGTCCCATGAATTTCACTTCCTGAATCGAGAATTCACACTTTTAAATAATTTCATAATGTCGGTGATTTCTCAGAAAACCAAGAACTATTCTCAGGCGATGCACATGATCCTCCTCAGACATATAGTATATAAGGATGTCATCTAAAAAGACTATTGTGAAGGTATCAAGTGTAACGCCCCGGTTCTGGAAGCCATGTAGAGGTTGCCCGTACCCAGTTGGTCACATGGCCTCAAGCGCATTTCCCCGAACTCTATAGGCTACCGAATAGCAGTGAGGGCCTTGGGTGTGATAGTGGGGAAACTATTCCCTAATTTGTAGAGTACGCAACAGAAGTAACAATAGACAATAGTGGAAGCAGTAAATAGCCAACAATAATAAATAGTGGAAGACTGATAGAGAAACAACTAGAGCACAAATATATACATAAATGATCCATGATACATATATGTCTACGAAAGCAGCCAAACAAGTCACAATGATGAGTATAGTACTAAACCAATCTATAATAGAGAAACATATGAGAAACTCCTCAGAATTGCAAGACTTGGATTGGTCCCATGCTCTCCATCTCCAATGCAATTAAATACCTGATGTCGAAGGGTGCTTGCCCATTTCTATACCCGAAGCAATACAATCTGTTTGGGCACAAAAGCATGGACCAAACAGGGTGTGATACTAAATCCCAGTAGGCAACCACTTGAAGATCTGTGCCTAATAGTCATTGAGTATATGGCAGGTAAATGTACAAAAAGCAGTAAACAATTCATAGTTTAAGCATTCAAAACACCAAACAACATGCAACAACTTAACATATAAAAAAACAGGTAACCCTCTGGGAAGTACCGACAACCTATCTCATCTGGTCCTATCTATCAAGTACAAACAACCCACTAGGTAGCACACATAGTCTAACCCCTCTGGTTTAGCTAATGTATAGACTCTCTGGGGAAGAACTCACCGTCAATTCCCCCTAGAGTCTTGTATCATACTAAAGGCACTCTGGGGAAGCACTCAACGTCAATTACCCTTGTGGCCCACGTCGAGGAACTACAGACACTCTGGGGAATCACTCAATGTCAATTCCCCCTATGGTCTCGCAACGTAATTATAAATACACTCTCGAGAATCCCTCAATGTTAATTCTCCCTAAGGTCTGTACACTAGGTCTTCACAGCCTTGTGTAAATCAAGAAAGTAAAGCACACGTAACGGCCAAAGTAAACCTCAAGAACTACTTGGATATAATTCTATGGCATATCATCACTTTTTAACTATAGTCATACCATCCTGCAATTCTAGGAATGGAAAATGAAACAACAGCCAAACAGGAAAACTAGACTCGAAGGTCAAATACCGGAAAAAAAATCATGGGAAAAACATCCAAAGCACAAAAAAATTCCCTATTCTCAATCAATAACCTCTACCAAGGCATAAAAGCAAATCAGGGAAACAATAGGGCTAAAACAGTAAATTTGCAATACCTCGTTCAAGGGTATTGGAAAAAATTTCACATTAAACTCAATGAAAATATAGAGAAAGGAACAAACCACCTACCTCAGGGTAAGGAGATCAATATACTTTAAACACATGGCTTTAATCGTCTTATAATGCCATAGATCTAAGAAAACACACAAAATTCTTAACCCATGATAACTCACGAAAGAGGAGAAATTGGAAAACGATGCTATAGGAGAAGAGAGAACTCGCCGATGAGATACCAACTCAACCGACAGAGTTTGATTCAGAGGACGGACGGAGGCTCGGGGGTTTGTCGATGATTCATGGTCGTATGGTTTCTCTCATACGAATGTAACCTAAAATAAGATGGTTCTGTCTGTCTAACGCGACCCCAGTGAGTATAATGAAAAAAATCAAAATACACTGCATTTAAATTTGTATTACACGACATGTAATTACCGTTACCGTACTCCGCTTTAGGCAACCTCTACGTCATCCCACACAACTGTGTGTGTGGATAGGACATGACCATCACACAACCTCCTCTGGAAATGAAGTACACGGTATGTATTCATAAAGCACACGACGTGTAATTAAAATATTTCTAGAAACTCTTCTTTTCTCAAAAACACTAGAAAATGGTAAAACATACCTGAAAAAAAGGTTTGGGTTCATAAAAACACCCCCTTAAAGAAACTCTTCCCCTAATTTCTCTAGCACGGCGTAAATGAAGAAACCCCGAACGGTTTAGGCCACTGAGCTTCTACCTCAACCTCCCTCTCCCAAGTCACTTCCTATACTTTCCCATGTTTCCATAGGACCCATACCAAACGAATAGACTTGCCTTGAAGAACCATCGTACTCTGATCAACAATCCGGATAGGATGCTCCTCAAAAGATGAGTCCACCTCCAACTCGACTTCCATGGGATGGAAGGTATGATAAAAGTCTGAAAAGTAATGCCGAAGTTGAGAAACATGGAAGACTTTGTGCATATCACGGTACCTCTGAGGTAACTTCATCCGATAGGAAACTGGCTCAACTCTCTACAACACCTCAAACGGCCCGAATTACCTCGGTGAAAGCATACCCTATCTCCTAGTCCTCTTGTGTCCCTACCTCGGTGTGACACGCAGGAGGACCTAATCCCCGACCTCGAACTCCAGAGTTCATCGCTGCTGATCAGCATAAGATTTTTGATGAGACGGTGTTGTATCCATCCTCTTTTGAATCAACTATATCTTATTTGTGGTCTCCTGAAGAAGTCGAGATCCCAACAAAGCAGCCTCTCCTTTTTGTAGCCAAAAAAGGGTGATCGGCATGGCCTACCGTACAAAGCCTCAGAAGGTGCCATATGAATAGTCACGTGAAAACTTTTATTGTAGGAAAACTCCACAAGAGGTATATGCTTCTCCCAAGAACCTCCAAAATCCAGAATACATGCTCGGAGCATATCCTCAAGCACCTGAATCGTACGCTTAGACTGGCCATCTGTCTGGGGATGGTAAGCTGTAATCAAAAGTACCTATGTGCCCAAATCCTTTTAAATACCCTACCAGTCCCAAGAAGTAAAAAATGCATCTCCGTCTGAAACGACGAAGTGCAGAACTCCATACAGACGTAAAATATCTTGGATGTACAACTGCCCCAACAGAAGGGCTCCTTGATCGGCATGAATTGTGCATTCTTCGTAAGTCTGCCGATGAAAATCCATACTGCGTTGTTCCATCAAGGAGACCTCGACAACCCTATCACGAAATCCATCACGACATCATTCCACTTCCACTCGGGAATGGATAACTACTATAAAAGCCCTTCTAGTCGCTGATTCTATCCCTTCACTTGCTGAGAAGTGGAACACCTTATAACAAAACCAACAACATCCCACCTCATACCTGGCCACCAATACTGACGTTGTAAATCATGATACATCTTGGTGATGGCGGGATGAACTTCCCAAACTAAGGAATGAAAGTACCCCACCAGCTCCTCGCGTATGTCTGCTGGCACAAATACGTGCCCCTGGAAACGCAATATCTCATCCCCACCTACTATCCACCCAGGAATAGGTCCCCCTCTTGACACACCCTCCCTTAGGACTTGGCCTTCATAATATGATAGCTGCCACATTCAAACTCGATCCATAAAAGTAGAGGTAACAGCTATAGAAGAAAGAAATGTCTGACCCTGACTGTCGTGCACCTCCAAATGAATCTTATAAAACATAGCCATAAGCTGCCACTCACTGCTGACCTCTTGAACTATATGTATCTGAGTCCTCCTACTCAACACATCAGCCACAATGTTACCTTTCCAAGGAGTATAGGCAAGCTCGATGTCGAAAGACTCTAGGTACTCAAACCACCTCTACTGTCTCAAATTCAAATCACGCTGAGTGAAAATGTACTCGAGAATTTTGTGGTCAGTGAAGACCACAAATTGATCTCCTAGAAGTTAATGTCACCAAAAACGTAAGGAATGTACAACAGCTTCCAACTCTAGATCGTGTATCCGGAAATTCCTCTCATGTGGCCTCAACTGCCAAGACCCATACGCAACCACTCCATCTCCCTATATAAGAATAGATCCAAGACCGATACCTGAACCATCACATAAATCTTACCACAAAACTTCAAACCCTTCTCAGTCAGACCTTTCAACGGTGCTGCTAAGCATGAAATGTCATGAATAAACCATATGTAGTATCCAACCAGACCTCCAAAACTCCATAACTAAAATACGTTCTTTTGATGCTCCCAGGAAACTACTGCCATCACTTTATCTGGGTCCACTGATTCTCCTACCACTGAGATAACATGACCCACGAAGTGAATCTGATCCATCCAGAAGTGGAAATTTTAGAGCATAACATACAATTGATGCTCTCTTACTGTACTCAGAAAGATCTCAAGATGTGTGGAATGGTCGTGTCGAGTGTGAGATTACACCAAGATGTCATCCACAAAAATAACCACAATGGAATCCAAGTATGGATGGAACCCTTAGTTCATCAGTGCCATGAAAACTGTAGGCACGTTCATGAGACCGAACAACATAACCATATACTTTTATAGACCATACATGCTCCGGAAGGCTGTGAGAGGAATATCAGATGGTCTAACATGAAAATGATGATAACCGGACCTCAAGTCAATCTTCGAGAACACAGGGATCCCCGAAGATGATCAAAGAGTTCATCAATCCTAGGTAAGGGATATCGGTTCTTAACCGTTAACTAGTTCAACTTCCGATAGTCCACACAATGCCTAAGGGTACCATCTGCCTTCTTCGCGATCAGGACAGGTGAAACCCAAGGAGATATACTGGTTTGGATGAAACCCTTTGCCTGTAACTCCCCCAACTACTTCTTGAGCTCCTTTAAATCATGTGTAGCCATCCTATATGGAGGAATGGACACAGATACCACTCCTGGCACGAGCTCAATAGAAAATTATACCTCACACTCTAGAGAAAAAATTGAAAATTCCTCTAAAAAGAAATCCCTAAAATGATACACCACCAGAGGAAAGTCTAACTGTGAAGTCCCTTGGTCATCCCGATAAGGACTAGAAATCTGGGCTGTAACTGCTCCCAACCTAGGATTCTCTAGACCCGCTCTACTCGACTAGAAATCCCACTCACCCTTATGAAGAAAATATCTACACTCTGGTGATATAAAAGTCACCCTCCGGCGATAACAGTCAACGAATGCCTAAAAGGTAACTAGAAAGCCCATTATAAGAATGAAATCATAGACTATCATCTCTAGAACATAATGATCCCAAAGGAAGTGACACCCACCAACATTAAGAGGGAACACATTGCACTGACGTACACCAGATGTTCTTGTACCCAATGGAGTGTCTAGTGACAAAACAATGGCGGAAGAAAAGACACAGAGCCCAAGGCTCTCCACAACAGTGAAAAATATAAATCTATGCGTAGTAGTATCAAAAAGAGTTGAAGATAAAACCGAGGAAAATAGGATCGTACCTCAAACATTAGAGGGGTCGGGATTCTGCTCCTGATGGGTCTGCTCCACTGCAAATGTATGGCCAGATTCGCTGCCCTATGACCCTACCTAACTAATCTCAGCTGATCCACCCTCCTGTCGTTGCTATCCTGGTGACTGACCACTACGGTCGCGCCCTCCACCTTTGCCTGAAGGGCTTGATGAATTTTGGTTCCCAGACTGGTGGGAAACTGGCTACGCTTCTCTTGTACGAGGATTCATAGATGAACCCCTGTCACCCGTAGCTGGTAAAAAGACCTGAAAGGAAAGATGAAGGTGTCCCAACTTGCCGCAAGATCGGCACTCCACCGGGTCTCTCTGGCACTGTGGCCTCATATTCCCAGTGCTTCCACACTGGTAGCATACCACCTGGCTACATGGCGATGCATATTTCATACTTGGATCACCCCTTATAGCCTCCCTACAGCAATTCCAGCTATCAGATGGAGAAGAACTAACTCTAGATGTCGATCCGCCCTAGCTTACAACCCCAGATTCCCTCATATTCCACTTCATGATCAGTGCCTGGTTGATGATGGAAGTGATTGAAGTCACCCAGATGATATTCACCTGAGAGGAGATGTCATGTATGAGGCCATCCTTGAACATCCTTTCCAGGAATAACCCATCTCGTACCAGGAAGGATGTGAAACGCTGAATCTCAGTGAAACTAGAGGAGTACTCCATAACTGATAGGGTACCCTAATCAAGGCTCATAAACACCCGACCTCGGTCATCCCTCAAGGTCTCTAGATAGAAGTAGTCATAGAAGATGCACTGGAACTCTTCCCAAGCCATGACCTGGTGATGACCCTCTTATGAGAACAAAACCCACCAACTCTTAGTGGAATCCCATAGCATATAGGTAGTGAGCTTGACTAACCTCTATGAAGGAATCTCTAGATGATCAAAGACAATTTAAATTTATTCATTCCATGTCTCTACAGCCCGATGATCTCCTTCCCCTGAGAAAGTGGGAGGCTGCTTCTGTTGGAAGACCCCCGTCAAATTAGCCATCGACCGGGCAGGAGGCAGCGGTCCCTGAAAAGTATGCATCATCCTCAATAAGCCTTCCCTGAACTGTGCATCGGCACTGGTAAAAGGTATAACTGCAGGTGCCAAGACTAGCACGATAGGAGGACCTGCAAGTTGTCCCAGATTAGCCATGTCTGGTGTCTGATTACCACCTGGCAACTGGTGTACAACCGGAGGACGTCTTGGTGGCATGAATATGCAAGGTCAAATGCACACCTTTGATTCAATATCATCAAAGACTGAAACTGGAAGGGATATAAAAGAACATAATAAGGAAAGAATTCATGTTCTGAAAAACATGACTAAAAGGAGTGTACTTTTTCTATACGACGTGTTCCCTTAAGTCATTCACATGGGCGTGTAATTCAGCTAAAAACAAGTCATGTAACACCCCAAATACACGGCGTGTTGTCAAAACACATGGTGTGTACTTGAATCATCTTCCTTGCCCGAGTCCTTCTACACAGTCAAGCCACATGGCTCCCACAAGACAAGACTACACGGCGTGTTCAGGGCAGACACAACGTGTACTAGAAAGGCTTCGCCTATCCCGTGTTGTTAGTGACATGGCCTGACACACGGCCTGAAACTACATGGCATGTTCCAAACGAACACGACATGTACTTAAAGGGACAACACTGACACCTGTTGTTCATGACACAGCCGTGTACCTGGGTTAGACAACACGCTATGTTCAACGTGGACACGACGTGTATGGCTAATGTTCATATATGTCCGTGTTTTTGGTCACACGGGCGGACACTGTGTCAACACTACATGGCGTGTTTGACCTGTACATGACATGTTTCCACTAGACCTTCCCCATCCAGTGTCTCTTCCCACTCGACCTACGACACGGCCAGAGACTACACGACATGTTCATAAAGTACACAGCTTGTACTTAAGAAAAATGGTATCTTCCAGAATAGAAGAACACATGGTGTGTAAATAACATTACACGGCTTGTATTTTGGTATCTTCTAGATAGTAAGCCTTAGAAACTATTATGGAACCCTAAAAACAATGAAGCAAGCATTCAAAGTGCAAAATTCTGATCCTTGAGGGCCCATAATCCCCACGAATCAATGATTGGGATCTTATACATGTTATAAAAAAGAGAAAAGTGCAATGATCCACCAAATTCTAGTCCATGAGGTCCCACAACACGTCAAGAACCAACGTTTGGAGTTTATTTAAACAATCCTTACACACAATTCCCTATCAGACAACAGGTATTTATATCAAGGCATCTATCATAACAACATGCATATTCTACACAACATATATCAAAACAACAAGCAATCGCTAATGCATCCTAGATGGCATGGCAAGAATACATTGAATATGATTTCTAAAAAATTCCTATATGATGCATGACATGGAACACTCTCATCTAACCGGGTTGCAAAAGAAATAGAACCTCAATACCAACAACGGTAACAGCATAAGACATGTGAATCACCCAACGGTGAAATCAAATCAACTATAAAATTGAAAACCTCTAAAATTGCATTAAACGAGGTAGTATGAATTTTCCTGTTCACGAGATAGATACTCCTGGGCATAGCTTATTACCAAGTACCTATTCTATATTATCCCTGGATATAGGATCCAAATAGTAAGTTAAGAGAAAACAATTCCTATGATTCCACCTTGTAACATTCCAGTTCCAGAAGACACCCAGTAGCGCCCCGTACCCAGTTGGTCAATGGCGTCAAGCACATTTCCTTGAATGCCAGATACTACTGACTAGAAGTTAGAGCCTTGGGTGTGATTGTGGGGAAACTATTCCGTAATTGGAAGAGTACGCAGTATAAGTAACAACACATAATAGTGGAAGCAGTAAATATCCAACAACAGTAAATAGAGGAAGACTGATAGAGAGACAACTGGAGAAAAAATATATAAAGAAATGATGCATGATACATATATGTCTAGGAATGAATCCAAACAAGTCACAATGCTGAATACAGTACTAAACCAAAGTATAAAAGAAAAAAAAGATGAGCAACTCCTCATCACTGCAAGCCTCGGCTTGGTCGCATGCTCTCCTGTTCCAATGCAATCAAGTACCTGAAGTCGAAGGGCACTTTCCCTTGTATATAACTACATCAATACAATCTATTTGGGGAAAAAAGAATGGCCAAAACAGAGTGTGAGATTCAATCTCAGTAGGCAACCACCTGCTGATCTTTTCCAAATAGTTAGTGAGTATATAGAAGGTAAAATTACAGAAAGCAGTAAACAATCCATAGTTTAAGCATATAAAACACCACAAAGCATGCAACAAAAAAACAGATAACACAACAGGTAACCCTCTAGGAAGTACCCACAGACTATCCCCTCTGGTCCTACCTATCAAGTACAAGCAACCCTCTAGGAAGCACACACAGTCTCACACCTCTGGTTTAGCTAAAGTATAGACCCTCTAGAGAAGAACTCACCGTCAATTCCCCCTATAGTATCGTATCATACTAAAGGTACTCAGGGGAAGCAGTAAACATCAATAGCCCCTGTGGCCCGTGTCGAGAAACTACAGACACTCTGGGGAAGCACTGAATTTAAATTCCCCATGTGGTCTCACATCATAATTATAAAGACACTCTGGAGAAGCCCTCAACATCAATTCTACCTATGGTCTGTACACCATGTTCTCACGGCCCTGTGTAAGTCAAGAAAGTATAGCGCACTTAATGGCCAAAGTAAACCTCAAGAACTACTTGGATAGAATTATATGGAAAATCATCACTTTAGAATTACAGTCATACCATCCTACTATACAAGCCATGGAAAAGGAAATAGCAGCCAAACAGAACTAGACCCAAAGGTAAAATACAGGCAAAACATTCAAGGTAAAAACATCCAAAGCACATCAACATTCCCTATTCACAAAGAATAACCTCTACTAATGCATACAAGCAAAGCTGAAAAACAATATGGCTAAAACAGTAAATTCGCAATACCCCGTATGACAACCCTGCTTTTTATTACAACATAAACACGATTCATTACATAAAACTTCACATGATACAAAAAAGAAGATTGAGATGTTTAGTGTAATTGGGGATTAGGATCATTACATAAAAACTTAAATCATTAAATACACTAACTTTATTGAAAACTTCCTTTACATGACCACTACATTCCTTCATACTTATCGTTTCGTGGGATAACCTGAGGACATGCATAAGAAAAGGGTGAGCTATAAAGCCCAGTAAGAGAGTACACATGGAATAACATGAGGAGTACAATATATGTTAGCAAATAGGCATATCAATAGAGAATAAAGGAAACATGAACATAAAGGCATGATAAAGCATGATAATCATAACATGGAACTGTGGCAACAACACTTAACATGGAATTAGCATGAGCCAAGGCTCATTGCACATGGAGCATGAGTAAATCCTCATTGCACATAATGCACGAGTAAACCCTCGTTGCACTTGAATTAGCACGATTCAACACTCATTGCACACGACGTATCATGATACTATACTTTACCCAATGCATTGGAGCACTATAAGGGCACACCCTTCTTAAACATTTCATTTCGTGCATAAGTGTGCCACTTAGATCATAAAACATGGATTCATATAACATGATCATTTATTCCATGATAAAGGAATGTGGAATTAATACATGAAACATTATAATCAATAAGTAAATGTTCATAATGGTGAATACCCTTAATGGAGAAATGGGCAAGGTATTCACTACACAATGGCATTGGCTTAGAAAATCGGTGCGATTTCGGCAACGTAATTACGTGACATAAGAATTCATAAATACAATTGATGAGAGAGAAATGGGTTACTCATAATATTTACATGTAATGGAAAGTAAGGAGGTCATATAGATACATGTCCCAACAATTGAAATGGAATTTAGATTCATGATACAAAAGTATTTCTGGAATGTGAAAGAAGAGAGAGAAGTTCCTTTCGGAATTTCGGCATAGTAAAGGGTGTACATGGGAGGAATTTAATGAGAGAGAAAGGGGTCTCCCATCATTCAAAAAATAAGAGGGAAGTATGAGGGAGGTGAAGAACCATACCCCAACATTCATAATTTAAATTAAAAGGTTAATATCGCTTAAATAAAATTGAAAAAAATGAGAAAGGAAGAAAAACCCCTTACTTGGAAGTGTGCTTCCAAAGGCTAGAGAGAGGCTTGTGAGAGGCTTCTTGGGAACTTGGGGCACCTTGGGAGGATTATAGAGAGAGTAGGGCAGAGGTTGGAAGAACTCCAATAGATTTTAGCGAGGAGGAAGTGGGAGATTGGGTGGGTTCATATAGGAAAGGTGAGGGAATTCTTTATTATTTATGTTTGGGTCCCCTTACATTAAATTAATCCAAACCACAAACCATACCATGGTTTTAGCCCATTTTTTTTGGAAAAGGGAAGAGTAAAAAAAATATTTTATAAGTCCCAAGTCCGAAATTCTTAAAATAATAAGGTTGCTTATGTGGAGGTGAGTCACACTCCCATGGAAATTAGTTGAAAAAGGAAAAGTGTTGAATATGTCTTGAGGGGTCCACTAATGCTTTGAAAAGTAAGTGAAACAAACCCAAATTCACATCATTTTAATGATAAAGAATATATTGGCCGAAAATAAGGATTATGGTATTTTATTTAATCACCATTGGGTCATTATGATGTCATAAAACACATTATATATTTAAACGATATTTAATTTTTACCCAAAATTTTGACTGTCTCAGAAAATTATGAAAAATTCACTGATGGATAATTTCGACGTCCTGATTCCAGAAATGACATTTATTTTATCTAAAAAATTTCTAAATATGTGGATTTTTACTTTTTAAATAAAAACCGACATTTATTGAAAATTCACGGGTTTTGACAAAAATGGCTTTCAAACCTTAATAAAATTTTTTAATTGCATTCATAAAATTATAAGATAATTTATATTTAATAAAAAAATTAATTTAATAATTATAATATTACTTTATTAAAATATTATTTAATTCAAAAATCCCTTAATTTAATAAAATATATTTTTTAATTAAATAATAACTAAAAACACCATTTGTACTTTTAAAAACTATTTACAATGTATCAAAAATAACTATAAAATATATTCATTATTATATACAAAAATAATTTAGATGAACATAGTACTACTTATTTGTTACATAACCCTTTAAAACAGCTGCATAAGACCTAAGGGTAAGGTGTGCGATGGTGACATACTCTTGGGGCGGCTCAGAAAACATCGCTCGAGTGGTCATCTCTATCAACTTACACTTTTCCCGTAGACGGTCCCGTTCGAGTTTAACATGGTGAAGATCAGCTTGGGCTAGGTCACGGGCGAAGCCCAAGGATGCCACATCTTTTCCAAGCTTTGACAAATGGGCTTCGTATGAGGCAATTCTACTAGATGAGGCAATCACTTCTTTTGTCTGAGTAAATTGGATTTGTTAAGGTCCTATATTTATACTAATCATGTGATCACTGCTCAACGACTATATTAACGATGGTCAAATTTCTTAACATAAAACCAAAGAAGTTTAAATCTTATAAAAACATTTTTCATAATGAGACATTTAACTAGATCAAGAGAGATTTTCCATTAATGAAACTTTGGGTCGTTACAATATTCCCCCCTTAAGAAATTTCACCCTCAAAATTTTTCTTTTCCCGCACTAAAACAAATGTGGGTAACTCAGCTTCATTATATCCTATGATTCCCAAGTCGCTTCTTCAAACTTGTGGTTTCTCCACAATACCTTGACGAGGGGAATTGTCTTATTTCGTAGAACTTTTTCTCTACGATCTAATATTTTCAATGGTTGCTCCTCATAAGAAAGATCGTCTTCCAATTATACCACCTCATAAGAGAGTACATGTGAAGGGTCCAGTATGTAATTCCTTAAGAGGGATACATGAAATACATCATATACTTTGGCCATAGTAGGTGGAAGTGCTAATCGATAGGCCACAGCCCCAACACGATCAAGAACCTCGAAGGGGCCAATGTACCTTGGACTTAACTTCCCTTGATTTCCAAACCTCATGACCTTTTTCCATAGAGATATGCATAGAAACACCATGTATCCAACTTTAAATTGAAGGTCTTGTCAATGATTATCTGCATAACTCTTCTGTCGACTTTGGGATCCCTTGATATGCTGCTGACTAGTTTTCACCTTCTCCACCATATCTTCTACCATTTCTGGTCCAAGCAACATACGTTCACCGACCTCATCCCAACATGCCGGTGTTCTTCACATTTTCCCATATAGGGCTTCATATGTTGCCATTTGGATGCTTGAGTGGAAACTGTTATTAAAAGAGAACTCAACCAGAGGAAGATGTTGATCCCATCCTCCTTTAAAGTCCATTGAGCATGCTCTCAACATATCCTCAAGTGTTTGGATAGTCCGCTCGGATTGGCCATCAGTTTGAGGATGAGAGGCCGTAATGAAGTTCAGTTCAGTATTCAGAGCATATTGAAGACTCTTCCAGAACATAGAGGTGAATCATGGATCTCGATCAGACACAATAGATAGTGGTACTCTATGCAACCGTACCACTTCCATGATATATATCTGTGACAGTTGATCCAAAGAGAAATCCTCCCTAATAGCAATGAAGTGTGCAGTCTTTGTAAGATGATCCACAACAACCCAGATTGCATTTTTGCCTTTGGATGTCCTTGGAAGTCCAGTGACAAAGTCCATGGTGATGTTCTCCCATTTCCATTCTGGTATGGGCCATGGTTGTATCATCCCCTTAGACTTCTGCCTCTATGCCTTCACTTGATGACACACCAGACACTTTGATGTATATTCAGTGATCTCCTTCTTCATATTATCCCACCAAATGTTTTCTCAGAGATCTCGATACATATTTGTGCTCCCTAGGTGAATAGAAAAATTTGAACTATGTGCATCATCCAAAAGTTCCTTCTTTAGCTCCGAACTTGATGGAAGACATAGTCTTTTCCCAAACCGCACAATTCCTTCTTCATTATCATTAAACTCTGAGGATTTCCCTTTTTTGATAGCTTCCACGTTTTCATGAATTCCCACATCATCCTTTTGAGCATCCATTAACCATTCAAAAAGATACGGTTGAGCAATCATTTGTGAAAGGATTGATGATGTTCTCTTCTCTATGATTCCCATGTCCATCTTCATCAAGTCTAAGAAGATTGGATCCTTGTCAATTCTCATCATTGATAGAATCTCTGGATCCTTTCTACTTAGGGCATCTTCCACGTTGTTTTATTTCCTAGTGTGGTAATGTATTGAACAGTGATAATCCTTGATGAGCTCTATCCATCTTCTCTAGCGCATATTATGCTCTTTTTGTGTGAATATATATTTAAGACTCTTGTGTTCAGTATATATCTTACATTTCTCTCCATAGAGATAATGCCACTAGATTTTCAAAGCAAAGATCACAACCGCCAACTCTAGATCATGCGTTGGATAGTTTTGCTCATGGATTTTGAACTGCCTTGAGGTATTGGATATCACTTTTTCATTCTGCATCAGCACACATCCTAATCCCTTCTTCGAAGCATCACTGAATACCACAAAAAGCTCCCCACTTGTGGGTAAAGTGAGCACGGGTGCAATGATAAGCCTCCTTTTCAACTCCATGAAGATTTATTCACATTTATCACTTCAAGAAAACTTTACTCCCTTTCTAGTTAGGTAGGTAAGAGGGTTGGACAATCGTGAGAAATTTTTCACAAATCGTCGATAATATCCACCTAACCCCAAGAAGCTATGGATATCTGCTACCGATGTTGGCCTCAGCCATCCCTCAATTGCATATTTTTTGGAGGGGTCCATAGATATCCCATTTCTTATGATGATATGGCCCAAGAATAAGACCTCCTTCAACCAGAACTCACACTTGCTGTACTTTGAATAGAGCTTATCCTTGTGAAAAGTCTCTAGTAAAGTTTTTAAATGCTCCTCATGATCCTCATTTGTTTTGGAGTATATTAGAAGATCATCTATAAAGACTACCACAAATTTGTCAAGGTGATCTCTAAATACTCTATTCATCATGTCCATGAATATTTCTGGAGCATTGGTGAGTCCGAAAGGCATTACTATGAATTCATAGTGCCCGTACCTTGTACGAAAAGCAGTCTTGGGGACATCTTCCTTCTTCACCATTACTTGATAATATCCCAACTGAAAATCCACCTTGGATAAGTATTGTGCTCCACACAACTGATCAAACAACTCATCGATTCTTGGGAGAGGATACTTGTTCTTTATCATGATTTTGTTAAGTTCATGATAATTAATGCAAAGCCGCATTGACCCATCCTTCTTCTTGACTAAGAGGACTGGTGCACCCCATAGTGAAGCACTTGGGCGTATAAACCCTTTATCCAGATTCTCCTATAGTTGTTTCTTCAGCTCTTCAAGCTCTACAACATCCATTTATATGGAGTCTTGGATATTGGTAGCACCCCTGGTATAATTTCAATTGAGAACTCAACATCTCGTCTTGGAGGAAGACTAGGCAGTTCCTTGGGAAACACTTCAGCGAATTCCCTCACAATATGAATTTCTTCAAGGATGGTTTCTTCCTTGGACTCAATCATTTGAGATAGATATGCATGCTCATAAGGTAGTAATATCCATGCTTGATATGATGGAGATAAATGAGATTCATCTTCTGCTTGACACTTGTAAAGAATCGGGGGGTTGATTCTCCATATGGAGTGTGATTTCCCACTCCTGACAGTTTATGTTGGCTCTATATAAGGAAAGGAAATCCATGCCAAGAATTTCATCAAATTCCACCAGAGGGAGTATGACAAGATTCGCTGGGAAATTCAATCCACAGATTATAATAGGTGAGGACTTAAATTCATTGGATGCAATGATTTCCCCATTTGCTGTACTCACCGAAATCTTTACTTCCATGATTTTTGGTGGTTCTGGGATTGTTCTACTAATCATTCGAGATATAAAAGAATGCGTAGAACCTAAATCAAAAAGTACGTTCCCTATTCATGAATGAATAACTAGAATGCATGTCACGACTTTGTTGTCGGGGTTTACTTCAGCAGAAGTGATGACATAAGCTCTTCCTTGCTATCTTGGAGGATGTTGGTTGCCTCCGATAACCCTTGGATTAGGGAACTGATTTGAAAAATGACCCGGTTCTTTGCATTTGTAGAATTGAACAATGCGTTGAGGTTCAAACAGAGCGTTCCTCTACTCTATCATAGCTGTGGGTCCTTCGTGCCGACAATTAATATCTAGGTGCTCTTCTCTTCCACACCTGAAGAATTTTCTCATCCCCTTAAGGAAATTTCTAGGGTTATTCTTCCCACCCTTTTGGAATGTGGGGTGCTGGATCTTCTTAGCACCGTTGGATTTATCCATCGGACCACTATAATTGAAGTCCATCTTACACTTATTGTCCCCATGATACCCCTGTGATTCCCCGATCTCCATTTCAACCTTGAGGGCACATCAGACAGTTTCCTGATAGCTGTCGAATTCACGGATCGCTAATGCTTTCTGCAAGCTAGGCTTCAGCCCACCAAAGAAGCGGTCAACCTTGCATTCGGGGGTAACAACAAAGCCAGAAGCATATCGTGCAAGCCTTGTGAAGTTTGCCTCGTACGCTCCCACATATTCTTCATCTTTTTGATTGAGTGAAAGGAAGTCCCTTTCCATCTTAATCCGGCGGGTGCATAGAAAATATTTATCGAAAAACATCTTCCGGAAATCCTTCCATTACAATGCCTTGATATCCTCCTCAAGCTTTGTATTTTTGATCAACGTCCACTGTTGATCAGCTTCACCCTCCATATGATAAGCAGCTAGGAGATCCTTCTCTTGATCAGAACATTGGAGGATGGAGAATATCTTTTCAATGGAGTTGATCCATTGTTCAGTGATCATGGGATCAGATGATCCACTAAAAGTAGGAGGCCTTTGTCTCATGAAGCTCTAGATAGTGACTTATTCTTTATTAGGGGGGTTGAACGTTCCTCTTGACCTGTGTTTCTATTCAAAACTTGTTTTATCTGATAGAGAAGCGTGACAAAGTTCATGATTCCTGCTCCCATAGGATTGGGAATCTCATTAATACAGTCATCACACTGATCTTCACAATGGTTGTTAGCCCGAGTCCTCCTATTACCGGCCATTGGCTGGAATAAAAGGAAAGTTAGGGGTAACACATAAAGGGTAATCCAAAGACAAAAGTTGATGACTTATAAATAAACTTTCATTCCTTAACTCATGAGTCTATAGGCTTCAATCTTGGATTTTCATGATCTACTTTCTAACAAATATTCGTAGGGCCATTTTTTTTAATTCCCTTAATAAGGGTTCATACTAAGCTTGTGAATTTATCAAAACATATCCCCCAGCAGTGTTGTATCCAAGAGTGCAGCAAGGCCCGTTGTCATGCACCAGTTCCCGTTCGAGTCTAGCTCAATGCGGTGTTTTCGGGTTTTACCCCTAGGATACATCTGTGCCAGAGCCTCCTCTACCTGCTCATATCCAGACAGGGATGTATTTTCTTGATAACCCACTTACTCAATACTCACCAAAACATAGGGACGTTTGTATTGTCCTTAGTCTTGTATCTAAGGCTTTACTAGGGTTTCCTAATCCCAAAAATAACTAAACCTATCCTCTGATACAAACTATGACAACCCTGCTTTTTATAACAACTTAAACATGATCCATAACATAAAAATTCACTTCATACAACAAAGAAGATCGAGTGGTTTAGTGTATTTGGGGCTTAGGATCATTACATGAAATCTTAAAACATTAAATACAACAACTTTATTGAAAACTTCCTTTACATGACCACTACATTCTTTCGTACTTAGCATTTCATGGGATAACCTGAGGACATGCATAAGAAAAGGGTGAGCTATAATGGCCAGTAAGGGAGTACACATGGAATAACTTGAGGAGTACAATACATGTTAGACAATAGGAATATAAATAGAGCATAAAAGAAACATGAACATAAAGTCATGATAAAGCATGATAATCATAACATGGAAATGTGGCAAGAACACTTAACATGGAATTAGCATGAGCCAAGGATCTTTGCACATGAAGCATGAGTAAATCCTCATTGCACATAAAGCAAGAGTAAACCCTCGTTGCTCTTGAATTAGCATGAGTAAACACTCATTGCACATGACTTATCATGATACTATACTTTACCCAATGCATTGGAGCACTATAAGGGCGCACCCTTCTTAAACATTTACTTTCGTGCATAAGTGTGGCACATGGATCATAAAACATGGATTCATAAAAAATAATCATTTATTCCACAATAAAGGAATGTGGAATTCATACATGAAAAATTATAATCAATAAGTAAATGTGCATAAAGTTGAATACCCTTGATGGAGAAATGGGCATGGTATTCACTACACAATGGCACTGGGTTAGAAAATCGATACGATTTCGGCAACATAACGACGTGACATAAGAATTTATAAAAACGGTTGATGAGAGAGAAAGGGGTCCCTAAAAATATTTACATGTAATAGACAGTAAGGAGGTCATATGGATACCTATCCCAACAATTGAAATGGAATTTACATTCATGATACAAAAGTATTTCTTGAATGTAAAAGAAGAGAGAGAAGTTCCTTTCAGAATTTCGGCATAGTAAAGGGTGTACATGGGATGAATTTAATGAGAGAGAAAGGGGTCTCCCATCATTCAAAAAATAAGACGGAAGTATGGGGGATGTGCGAAACCATACCCCAACATTCATAATTGAAATTAAAAGGGTAATACCGCTTAAAGATAATAGACAAAATTGAGAAAGGATGAAAAAACCCTTACTTGGATGTGTGCTTCCAAAGGCTAGAGAGAGGCTTGTGAGAGGCTTCTTGGGAGCATGGGGCACCTTGGGAGGATTCTAGAGATAGTAGGGAAGAGGTTGGACGAACTACAAGGGATTTTAGCGGGGAGGAAGTGGGAGCTTGGGTGGGTTTATATTCGAAAGGTGAGGGAATTCTTTATTATTTAGGGTTGGGTCCACTTACATTAAATTAATCCAAACCACAAACCATCCCATGGTTTTTGCCCATGGTTTTTGGAAAAGGGAAGAGGAATACAATATTTTATAAGGCCCAAGTCCGAACTTCTTAAAACAATAAGGTTGCTTATGTGGAGGTGAGTCACACTCCCAAGGAAATTAATTAAAAAATGCAAAGTGTTGAATATGTCTCGAGGGGTCCATTAATGCTTTGAAAAGTAAGTCAAACAAAACCAAAATCACATTATTTTAAGGATAAAACATATATTGTCCGAACATAAGGATTATGGTATTTTATTATATCACAATTGGGTCATTATGATGTCATAAAACACATTATATATTTAAACAGTATTTAATTTTTACCCAAAAAATTGACTGTCTCAAAAAATTATGAAAAATTCACCGTTGGATAATTTCGACGTCCTGATTCCAGAAATGACATTTATTTTATCTAAAAAAATTTCTAAATATTTTAATTTTCACTTTTAAAATAAAAACTTACATTTATCGAAAATTCACGGGTTTTGAAAAAAATGGCTTTCAAACATTAATAAAAAATTTTAATTGAATTTATAAAATTATAATATCATTTATATTTAATAAAAAAGATTAATTTAATAATAATAATAATATTTTATTAATTTATTATTTAATTCAAAAATCCATTAATTTAATAAAATAGATTTCTTAATTAAATAATAACTAAAAACACCATTTGTACTTTTAAAAACTATTTACAATGTATCAATAATGAGTAGAAATTATATTCATTATTATATAAAAAAATAATGTACATGAACATCGTACTACTTATTTGTTACCTAACACCTTAAAACAGCCGTATAAGACCTAAGGGTAAGGTGTTCGATGGTGACAGACTCTTGGGGCGGCTCAAATAACATCGCTTGAGTGGTAATCTCTATCAACTTCCACTTTTCCCGTAGACGGTCCCATTCGAGTTTGACATGGTGAAGCTCAGCTTGGGCTAGGTCAAGGGTGAATCCCAAGGATGCCACCTCTTTTCCGAGCTCTGACAAATGGGCTTCGTATGGGGAAATTCAACTTGATGAGGACATCACTTCTTTTGTCTGAGTAAATTGGATTTGTTAAGGTCCTATATTTATACTAATCATGTGATCACTGTTCAACGGCTATATTAAGAACGGTCAAAATTCATAACATAAAACCAAAGAAGTTGACATCTTATAAAAACATTTTTCATAAAGAGACATTTAACTGGCTCAAGAGGGATTTTCCATTAATGAAACTTTGGGTCGTTACACCCTATTAAAGGGTATTGGGAAAATTTTCACATAAAACTCAAAGAATTTCTACAGAAAGGCACAAACCACAAAACTCAGGGTAAAGTGATCAATATTGTTGAACCAGGAGGTTTGAATAATTTTAGAATTCCATAGATCTAAGAAAAAGCACAAAACTCTCAACCGACAGAGTTCTATTCGGAGGACAGACGAAGGCTCGGGGTTCTGTCGAAGATCCACGGCCGCACGATTTCTCTCGGACGAACGGATCCTAAAAGTAGATGGTTATGTCTGTCAGACAGAACCCCGATGAGTTTAATGAATAAATACACGGCGTGTACTTTTGGAGTAAACGACATGTACTTACTATTTCTGTACTTCGCTTTAGGCGGCCTCCACATCACCCCACAAGACCGTGTGTGTGGCCAGGACACAGCTAGCGTGTGGCCTCCTTTTCTAACGAAGTACATGGCGTGTACTTCAAAAATTTCCAAAAACTCCTCTTTTCCCAAAAACTCGAGAAAAAGGAAAAACATACCTGAAAAGAAGGTCCGGGTTCTTACATCAAGATACTCATAGAAAAACTTTCTCATTAACTCCATATTGATGGTAGGAGCATTGAATAGACCAAAGGCAATAACAATGTACTCATAATGGATATACCTGATTT
Organism: Viscum album; assembly: GCA_963277665.1. NCBI lineage: Eukaryota > Viridiplantae > Streptophyta > Magnoliopsida > Santalales > Viscaceae > Viscum > Viscum album. Next base: position 524,808,568 of record OY728141.1, read on the forward strand.
GAAAAGATGTTTTTCAGAATGTCAAATACTTTTATCCACAAATGATGGTAACCATAGAAAAGATCAATATCTGAGAACTGCTTCACCCCATTCAGCTGATCAAAGAGATCATCAATCCATGAAACATATACTTATTCATTAACATTACATGATTGAGATTTTAATAATAATCATAATGAGTATATTAGAGGGGGTTATGCACAACCCCCTCTAATTTTTTTTATAATTTTTCATTATAACATTTGGTTGGATTTTAGATGTGGTTGTGTCAAAACAACCGCAATTTTAATAATTAGTTTCCCTTTTTGTTCGATTGTATTTTATAGATTCTATATATATAATATAAGTTTATATACATATTTGAGGATATATATATAATAAGGAAATTGTTTTATTAAGGAATCAATTTTGATTCACAACCCCCTCTAATCTCTTAAATTAGAGGGGGTTCATGAACTGTCGTTAATACCATAGAATAGAGAGGGTTTTGAACCTCTTCTAAATTAATAAATTAGAGGGGTTTGTGCACCCCCTCTAAATTATTATTTATTTTTTAATATAAATCTAATATAAATTCAAATTTGATAATATAAATGTGTGGGTGTGCATGTGTGTGTGTATATATATATTACATAAAAACATTATATAAATGTATTTAAATGAATTAAAAAAAATATATATAAAGACATTATATAAAAAATTTAAATAAATAATGATACATATAACGAAAAATGTATACATATATAAATATTTGAATAGATAATATAAATATAATTATAAATATATTTTTTAAAAATATATAAAAGTTATATATGGTTTTATAATTACTATACATTTTTATTATGATTTATTTTATACTTATATTATATTAAATACATTTTTATTGTATATTTGTGCATAAATACAATTATTTTATATAATGTATAAAAATAAAAATAATATAAAAAAATAAATAAATATGATCTATTTATATTATATATATTATATTAGAAATATTTTATTATATATTTTATTATATATATTATAAAAATATTTTTTATATATTTTAGTATATCATATTAATTATAAATTAATTATATATATATCATTTATTTATATTAAATATTTCTAATAATGTGATTGTATTTAATTATACTTTTATGTATACATAAATACTATTGCTTAATTTTGTGTACACACACACACACAGATATATATATATATATTTATAAATTCTAGTTTATATTATAATAATTATATATGACATAAAAGCATAAATATATTATATAAATATATACATAAATATAATTTATTTAAAAAATAATGCATATAAAAACCCAATAATGTAGTTTTTAATTTTTAATTTAATAATAATAAATATAATTTTAAATAATATATTTACGATTTTGTAGTATATATAATAAATATTATGTGATATAAAATTTATATAAATAATTATATATTAATATAAACAATATTATACAACTATATTAATTGTAAAACATATATATTACTGTATATAAGATTATACATTTATGTTTATTGAAATACATTGATATTAATGTGTGTAATAACTAATATATGTATTACAATACATTATATAAATATTTTTATAAATTTTATTTCATTTAATATTAATTATATACAGTATAATTAAAATGTATACAAATAAATATATATTAATTTATATTATAATAAATATATGTATTGAAATGCATTATATAAATATATTTTTAGAAACCATATATAAATATATTTAAAAATACATATATATATATATATTATATAAAAAAATAAGTACATAATTTATAAATATGTATTTAAATATATAATTAATTTACATAAATAAACTTATAAATATAAAAAGTATGTTTATATACATAACATATAAATATTAATAAAATATATAATCAAATGTTTGTAAATACAAATATACAATATATAGTATATATGAATGTATAAATTTAATATGATATAAATGTATTATAATATAAATACTTATATTTATAATATAATAATGATTATTAATTATATAATTATATATTTATTTATATATTTATTGAAATAATATTCTTTTTGGAATTAGTATCATAATATATATAAATACGATAACATGTAAAGATATTAACAAACTGAAAATGGGAATTTGCTAGTGTTTTTGGGAGTATATGCAGGAGGTCCGGGCGTCGAAACTCACCGAGGTAAAATTTTAAAATCCTTGCAAGATTTATATGTGGAATAGGTGCATGGGTGAATGAAAGTTGGAGAGGAGGGACGTGTCACAGGTTATGGTAATGGAACTCGAGGTTCCGCAATGGACGATACTAGAATGAGAGGGGTTGGTGTGTGTGGCCCATCAAGGAATATGGGTATCATGAATTGGAGGGGCACTTGGACAAGGCATGGATGTCTTGAACTGTAGGGAAGGGGTCATTTAAAATAAGTATTTAAAAAACAAAATAAATTATTCAGAGGATGTTCTCGAAAACCACCTCTAATATGGTTATTTTAGAGGGGGTTTAAAATCCCCCATTAATTTAGTATTAAATAGAGATGATTCCCCTAACGGCCCCTAATATGGCTCATGGAACTCAACTAGCGGTTGTTGGAACCCACCATTAATCTGATCAATAATTTATAGGTTGTTAAAACCCCATCTAAACTATGATTTTGTGTTGATATTATAAGGGGGTTTGACCGCCTATAGTAAAACCACCAATAAATTATTCCTTACTTTACCAATGTTTCGTCAAAACCACCCCTAACAAAAGTATGAAGGAACATTAACAGTGGTCCTCATAACCACCACTAATGTTTTCAAAAGGGGTTATAACCAATTCTAAACAAAAAAATAACCCCTCCGATAAGTTACTTTTTGTATAGTGATAGACGATGTGAACCATAATCATTCATAGAAAAGAGAAATGTCGCCACCCAAGGTCATACACTCAGGAATATAAATCCTTTCTCAATAATATTATCCATCTGGGATTTCAAAACTTTTAGTTGATTCAGTTCTATGTGGTATGATAGAGTAAATACTAGTTGAGTTCCAACAACTAGGTTAATGGAGAACTCAAACACCCTTACTGGTGCTAAATTATCAAACATTGAAGGAGAAATGTCGAGAAACTCGATGAAAACATGAGGGAGATTACCACAAAAATATTACCACTCCATATAAAAAATAATCACTAATATTACATTCCGTAACTCTAGATAAAAAGTAATGGATAAGGTTGACCATGGGTATCATTCTTCATGAATGAAATGACACACACCACATGGTGTAGTGAAGGAAACATAGAAATGAAAACAATCTATTTGGGATTTATTATAAAAGAGCCAATCCATCGATAATATAATGCTATGTGGTCTCATATCGATAATCAAGAAGCTCTATTAATGATTGACATCTAATAGAAGAATACAAAAGTAGGACTATGGAAACCATACTCTCTCTTTGTACCATGTAGTATATTAAAATACATAACATTCGATAAATGATCTCTATGAATATTAAAAAGATTAACAATATGAGATGAAATAAATGAATGAGTATCGCATGTATCAAATAAAGAAGTGACAAATGATGATGATATAGTAATGGTGGCTCTCATGATTAATGGACCCATATCGCCTTCCTCTAGAGACTCTTCCACTATGTTAAGAACTTCGTTATGGATGTTTGTTTCTGGATCCTTTTTTCACATGAAGCATATGATTTCCCCACAATTTTAGGAGGATCAGATGATCTCATTGCACCACACAGAAAAGAATAAACATGGATGAATCTTAGTATGTACTCTTGGAAATTTCATGAGTTATAGTTCTTAGGTTCCACAATGAATCCCTACTTTTAATTTCTTATATTTCCACACTAGTATAAAAAATAATGACCTCTTCTTGGAACTACAGGAAAATTAAAATCACCTTTCTGTTGATAACATCCAAGAGAACCATCACGCTTCCACTTTTTCATAACGGAACTCATGTTTCTATTAGGAGAGAAAGAAACTCCTGAAACCCCTAAATTTCAGTCTAGTATCATTTCAACCATTAGTTCTCTATCCATCAAATCATTATCAGAAGGAAGTTTTAATAAGAAAACCTGGTAACTAATATCTTGTCGAATTTCCAACAAAAACTATCAATTCCTTATCTTATCATTCAATACTATCTTTCTTGTAGACTGCAAGAGCACTACAAAATGGTTTACATAATCAATTGAGGTACAATTAGCATGCTCGAGTTTAGAAAAACTCAGTGACCTTGGACAACAACATCAACTATGGTTAGAACAAGATGGTTAAAAGAAACAATATTTCTTTCAACTCTAGGCCCTCATTTTTCTTCATCATCACCATTGTGTCCCACAATCTCCTTCTCAGACTATCTATCTTGAAGGTGTCACACATCACCTTGATTTCATTGGGATTATACAAGAACCTAAACATTATATACAATATACTTAACCAATCCTCTATATCTTTAGAATCAATTGATTCATTGAACTATTTTGTATTCTAGTAAATGAACTCTTTAGAAACAATATTTTTATCATCTCTTTGAGGTTCCACAACTAGATCCTAAAAAGGGAATGGAGGTTGGTTCATATCCCAGGGATTGGATAGTGCACAAAATCACCATTACAAGACTCAGATCTAAAAATGGTTATATCTATGTATTTTAGCTTACACATTCTCTTGGGTATGATTCACACATATTATAAGAGGCATGATACTAAAAGAAATCAGTAGGCAACAACGAAGACATCAATTTGACACTAAAATATAACAACAAGGAAATTAATCCAAACAGACAGAATGTGAAATATTGATATTTCACTATATCTAAATCAGAATAGGGAAAATAATAGAACTGATATACGAGAAGGTTCTCCCTAACCACCCCTAGAATCTAAAGCTTCAATGTGGTGAGATCTATCTGGGAAATCAATCACAACTACCATAAAATTTCCCTCAATATTATGCAAATAAATACTAACTTCAAGAAACAATATCAACCTACGTCTGATAATACTTTTCACCAACTATCCTTGGTACCCTAGTAACCCAATAACCAAGACAGTTCATACATAGACTGATCTGTGTTCTTTGTCCCACAGTTCAGTGACTAGCAGTACAAATCATTAAAAAATTATAAAGGAATGAGTTTTCAAAAAACAGTGTGGTAGAAAAAAATGAATTAGCATGCATATGAATCAACAGAGGGAGTAATTTATCTGAAGTTAAACAAGTATAAAACCTAAATTACAACAAAAAATTACCATAAACATAGGAAAAACATCATATGTACCAACAAACACAACTCACCAAGTGCACAGATCAATAGCTAAAATGACCTCTATGTGGTGCGATACCCCTGGTCCAACCTAGAAGGAGATAATCAAAAAAATACCCAAGGTCACAAGTAGGGTGTGAGCCTAAACTCTCAGTAGAGTCTTACCAAGGATTTCATAACAGATTCCTATAAAAAAAATAACTAATTAAGGGATTACATTTACTGAAATTAATAGGTTTCATATATAAATATGACTTCATAAAAAATCATACATTATCTTTATAATAAAAGAAATACTTTTAAGAAAAAGAAACACATTTCAATTTATGTAAATACTTTCTCAAAATATTCTTTATAAAAGAGGAAAATTTAATAAAATTTTTAAATAAGAACTTTTATATAAAACAATTTATATAATTCATAAGTTAGGTAATATAGTTTATATGAATTTAATATATTCATTTGAAATACAAAAAATTAAGCAACATGGACATATTCATAAAAAGGTACAATAGTTCTAGGCTATTAGGACCCCACAATCAAAGTGATATAAAAAATATGTACATACTCCCCTTTGAACCAAGGCCAAATAGTACTCATAACCGTAACCTAAGATATGTGATGTCATGATATGATGTTTTATAAAGTTTTAAATCAGAATTTTATATCCAAATTTCTCACTAACTTCTTATGTATTTAATGTTCTCTAGTAAAAAATAAAAATGGTTAATTTATATTATGAATTATTAAAACACTATAAATCTCATTCTCCATTTCAAGTATTCTAACATTACTTTTAAATAAAAAAAATATTTTTTCATTAAAAAACATGCCTTTTCACCAAGATAAAACCCTATGGTTTCAATCATATTAATTTTTAATCCATTTTTAAAAAATGTATTGGAAATAAATTCACCATTAAATTTCACAATCAAATAACAAAATTAGATGGAAAATATTAATTTTCAAAAAAATACATCAACTTGATAACAAACCCCCAATTTAATGTAATTGGGAATTTTCAAAATTTTCAATAAAATCCTTTTTTCAAAATTAAATTATACAACTTAATTGAAATAATTTCAAAATTTAAATTAAAATAATTTAAATCACACCATATTCCATAAACACACTCCAATTCAATGTAATTTGGGGTTTTCTAGTTTCATGCCAAAAAACACATTTTTTCATAAATTTTTCATTTTAATACAATTAGGAAATTAAAATAAAATTAATCAAAACCATGAAATTTAATTTAATTCAAAAAAAATTGAAATTAAATAAATTAATCTGGGGTTAATAAAAATAGATCATCATAACAGAACCACCTACCTCGATATCAATGAATATTAAATCACAAATCAATAAATGGAAAACTCCGAAAGAGACTCATGGAAATAAGGATATATGAATCAAACCTAGTTTTAGTTCTAAATAATTACGTATTATATCCAAAAATTCATATGGGTATCCATAAAACCCTAAGGAGGATAATATTTATTGTGGAAGAATTAAATCAGCAAGTGGAAACTGACTGAGAGAAGATCATTGGGTGTTAATTATGATTCAACACACTTTCGAGAGGGATCCAAGGGACAAAAAACCGTTATTAGAGCTCCAAGAATGGGGAAAAACCTATTTTATGTCGTACTGGACCGTCAGGAGCCTAAAATAGGTGTTCATTAATTTTTATTTAATATTCAGATTAATTAAAAAATTCTTCACACATTTTCCTATAATGAGTTTCATGATATGAACAAACTATGCACAAGTTTTGCACCAATTATAAATAGCCACACAGTTTCCCCAATGAAGTTTCATGGTTTTTGAACCATGAAAAACCATAAAAAATTCATATACATTAGGTTTCATGCTTCTCTCTAAAAGGGTGCATGATTTGGAGAAACTAGGCACCAATCTTGAAGTATCCCAGAATTTCAATACTCTTAAAAAATCATCCTGAAAGAACCCAAAATGAACCCAAACCAAAGATCAATAAAAATAGGGGTTTAGTAATACCTAAAAAAATGCTAGATGTCACAGTTTGTGCAGTTTATATATTCCGCTTTGATATATCATATCATTAATATCATTACCTTCATGATAATAAATGTTTAACTTGAGAATTATTAATTGTATTGGGAATATAAATCGACTTATTAAAAATTATTAAGTGAATTATTAACCCAATTTTCATTATTTATTTTAAAATTTTACTTCTTTGAATATTTTATTCCAAACATAACTGGGAAATGAATTTTGAAAATTTAATGCTATATATCAACCTATTTTATGAGTATTTACAACAAATATAGATATCTTATTCGATTTATTAATTCTCACTACAATGATATGACACATATAGGGGACACACAATTACAAATTATCTTCATAATGATTCCCATTAAAAAAATCATTTTATTACATGTCCATGTTTTTTAATTTAATTACAAAAATGCATTCTATATTCTCTTATGAATATTTTAATTCCTTTTCACTCAAGTTTGACTTTTACAAAATGGTTTGAAAGGATTATTTTATCATTACTAAAAAGAGGTTATTTGTGATTTTTTTCCCAAAAATACTATAAGTATAATTTTTAAACTTATATGGAAATTAGGGTTTTCCCCAACATGATAAATCATTAATTAACTAATTATACCTTTTATGAATACTTGGTTATTTTCATTGCAAATTTTTCCATTATAATTTTGAGGCTCTTTAAAAAGAAATGACTACAAATGAAAAGGTTTTTTCAGGAATTATTTCATGTTATATGTCAACATTATTTTACATCAAATATGACATTATTTTATTTAAATAATCTAAAGTAGGTATATTTTTCAAGGATAATATCCTTATTCTAATTATGGATGGGATATCATTATGTTTTCATAATAATTATGAAATTCAATTAATTTCTATGAGTTATGTCAAGAAAAAATGTTATGAAACTAATTTCTTTACAGGGGTTCTCATACAGTGAATTACTTATGTTATTTTGGAAGACATATGTATGTGTTTCATTATGTGATAGTTGTTAAATTATAACCATGGTTGATGGTTATGTTATGACCAATGACGGTTGGGGAATATATATCTCACTAATGCATTGTATAATGATATAATATCACATAAGATAGATATAACTCAATAAGATAGTAAGCTCAGTTTAATGTGATAGTTTTGGAATAGGGAATGAACTCGATTCAATAATGTAGGGCTATAATTGGAAATGAACATAGCTTAGTAATGGATTTTTCCACAATTATGGTCTTGGTAGTGAACCATGACTACTAATATGGTTTAGAGAGCAAACTCATTCCGCATTGAGGAATGGTATTCCATTGGGCATGGTGGTGTTTCCCACCCAGGTTGTCTATCCACCAATATATATAATATTTCTATGTGTAAGAAACATTCCATGTCTTATTCCAATGTTATTCTCTCATGAATCATGTAATCTACTGATTTGTATCTTATTATCATCTATAATATAACCAATGACTCATGATTATGATATTTGATATGCATGGTATAGTTTTCAAATGTTACGTTCACATTATTATGACGTTATTCTTATGTTATAATGGATATCTATCTTGTTTACTTGTTATAAGATTCTTTTATCACCCTTTTCTTCTTTTTATTTTTTCCATGATATGAAAGAATTTAATATATATAACTAGTCAAAATGAATTATAGTTATGATAGAATAAGTGGGAGATGAGGTGGATTATTTAAAAACTAGTTTTTATGGGTCAATGTTTACAAAGGAACTATATACATATGCTTATGACATGGTTTTGTTATGACATTAAATTAAAATTATTCCATATATATGAAATATCTATTTATGAAAATAATGGGTCATTATAATTGGTATTAGAGGATGCACTAGTTAATATTTGGAATCAAGGATTATAAAACCATATATAAGATCTCTGAGGATAAGTATATATATTTTTTCAAATCCAATTTTTTTTAAGATGATGAATAACATAGGATTAATACGACTATGTGATTTTCCGAGTGCAATTAGTGCACTCACACAAATCTTTTTCGTATTAGTTAATAGTTGGAATCCAAATGAAACATTTAAATGCTGAATGTGATGGAAAATGCAGTGATTATCCTCATGATCAAATTAATGTAATGGGTATTGGATTAAAAATTATTATTACTATACTCACTCAATATATGAATCATATTGTGCTTCGTAACGATAATAGGTGGAAACAAAATTCTGTTGAGTCCTTCATGAGGAAATAACCACCATTTTTCAATAGATATTATGATGATATATTGGTTGAGTAATGGATCAACACCATTGGGAATATTATTCAGTTATTCAATGATCAAGAAATCAAAAATATTTCTTAGATGTTTATCATCTATATGGTGAAGCTGATACATTATGGAATCATATAAAGAATACTTAGTGAAGAAGAGTAAATTGAATTAATGTTATTGGATGAGTTTAAGGTGTATTACATTGGTAAGTACTTCACTCGTATTCTATTCTTAGATTTATGGAACAAATATCATGATCATGAATAAAAAAATTGATAAATCCATCAATAAGTATGGTGAAATTTTTATAATGGTTTCAAGGTATGCGTTAAGATTAATTATCAGTATTAATTTTTTTTTGTGGTTTATAATTAGGTCTTCAAAGGGAATTATCTATAAGATAACTCAATACGTACACCAACTTTTATTAATGTTCACTCATAGTGGGGATGACAGTTTGAGTTACAGATCAATTTCATGGTATTTTAAAAAAAAAGGAAAATAGAATTCAAATGAAATTATAAAAACCATTGAGAGAAACAGATGATCTTTACTTATTCTCATTAAGTGGGAATAAAGTTGGAGGAAATTTTCTTAAGGGAACAATTAAATTTATTATGTGTGGAAGGAAAGGTCATCGAGAAACTAATTTCACTTTTTATGGGAGAATTTAGATGACTATGAGATAGAGAAATAGTTGCACATAAAGCACAACTCACACCATAGTGCTTCAAATTCAATCATTTTGGGCACTATGTGAATCAATTACCCAATCCAAAGAATAAAATGGTTTAGAATACATAGAAGCCAATAATGGAAAATGAAAAATGTATAACATATCCAATCACAATGGATGAAGTAAATACATTTAATTAAGGAAAAATAGTGATCCCATAATTAGAAGGGATTTTCTAGTCTAATTTAATATGAGTGCGACCAACTGAAATATTATCTGTTTGTGACATTTAATGTGATTATATCGCTCATAATTAATTATAGAATAATGAAATATATAAAAAAAATTCACTGTAGTTTTTATTTATATATTTTAAAGTATTTCTTGAATTGTAATGGTGACCATGAAAAGTTATTGAGGAGATATTTTGGGTGAACACATGATTAAGGGAAGGATAAACCAAAATATGTGATTGGTGTTTTTATACGAATTATATGTTTAGGAAATTGGAACCGATTAGTAATATTATGGACTATTGTTTTATTTATTGACTATTTTCAGATTATAGATTTATGGTGAAAGGAATGAGATAATTTTGGGTAGTATGAATGTTTTCACTAAGGTTACATGAAAATTCAAATTATTACCATGTTTCATGTCAATAAATGATATTGAAATTCACATGTTTGGGCTGTGAATATTAATAGCTACAACAATTTACTGTGGGGATTAATGATATATTGATTTTGAAAATTCACTGGCCTTTATTAGAATGTTGTTTATTTAAATATATTTAAAGGTTCTATATGGTAAACATTTATGAAATTATTTACATTGATCTCTGTAAGAGTTTTTAGAGATTAATATATTACATAAAAATATGAATAGATATTCATATTGGATAACTTATTCTATACATTATTATAAGATGGTATGGATCATATTATCTACTAGTTCTTAAGGAATTAAAATATCAACATAATATCATCGAGTATGAGATTATGAAGAAATTGATCAAGACACTACAATAGAGTGTGATTTTACTTATGAAATTAAATCAAGTAATTATATCTTCTCAATATAATTTTAATTAAATTTTTATCATATTATCATCATTTTATATGATATTAAGGACCTTTTTCATAAATATTTTTTCTATGGTTTTGTAGTCACTAATCACACAATGACTCTGTTATGAATCACCATATATTAGTTTTTATGGATTATATTTCCCTTCCAAATACATCATTTAAATTTCTTAAAACAAATTACCCATGTGGAATCACAGTGATACGTTACTTTAGGTAACCTTTATATTTCCAACATTCCCCTTTTAATGGATGATTTAATATTAATTTGTGTAATTCTAGTTTATAATAATGAATTATAAAATGATAAACACCATATAAATGAGTGAATAATTTAAAGTGACAAATTATTTTTAATTAGGTTATAATGTAACACCCCAATATTTTACATTATGTATTTTTTAATAAATTTAATCTCTTCGATAGATTATCTTACACATAACATTGATCTTAAATAGAGTTATAAATATTATTATTATAACATTTATATTAAATTTGAGATAAATAATAGTATTAATATCATTAGGGCCAATAAGATTTTAAATCCCATTGTTAATTTATTAACTAATGGGCTTTTAATATGCACATAATCTTTAGTAAAGTTGTCTTATTCTTCAAATAAATTTAGTCTTCAAAAAATGGTTTTGGATTCTTTATATGAGAAAGTAAATATAATAAATTGTATATAATTTTATAAAATTTATTTTATATAAATAAAATAATTTTTCGATTTATCTTGTCAAAATTATCATAGGATGAGTTTTTCTGAATTTTCGGGAAAGAATAATTATCCCATAAATAGTACAAAAATACTAATTTTTATTAAACCATAATTTATATTATATTTAAAACTAATTTTATATTATTAAATTGATCACTATGTAACATAAGTTTATATTTTTCATTATAATATAATTAATTTAATTATATTAATTTTTATTCTCCGTTTTAGTATATGTTAATTTTCGGTCTTAAATACACATTTTTAAAACTAATTTTTTGTTGAATTTTAATAGTTTAATTTTAAACATAATTTTAAAACTTATGTGTATCTAATATTTAAAAATAGTACATATATTTACTAATAATGAGGTGAAAATTATGTTATATATTTATTTTTATTTTAAGAAATAAAAATATATCTGTAGTAAAAAAACAATTGCACCAATATGGGTATAATAATGTGGCAGGTTAAATTTAGAATGTAAAACATTAAATTACATAAAAATAAATAGATGAATTTGTATTTTAAGTGATTATAAAACATGAAAATCATTGAAAACATTTATTATCATAAAAATTATTTGAAATTATTTCAACATAAATTTGGTTGGCATTAAATATTAAAAACTAATTATTTAAAAACATAAAACCAACCCTCTTAAAGTTAAAATACCACTCCTCAACACCCCATTCATCCTCTCAAGAAATGAATTTTTTAAAAATATCTTAAATTTATTCCTACCAACTCTAAACAAATACATTTTCTACTACTCTCACCAAATAACCAATTGTTTTTTCTTAAGGGGACCTTCTAGTAGGTGATATTCGAGAGGTGACTTTTTCAAACAACACTATTTAATTTATTTTATTTTTATTGCTTCTTATCACCTCATTCATCCATCAATTAATAATAAATTTATTATCATGTATATAGTTTAATTTTATTCTAATGTAACATATTATATCCATCCCTTTTATTACCTCCTTTTATTCAAAGAAATGAAACCATGGTCCAAATAATGTTGGTTAACCGTATTCATGAATAATGATTTTCTGTTTTCAATTTCCTCATTAAAAGAAAGAACATAAGATCATTATTAAGATAAAATTTGATTTAAAAATTTAAATTATAACATATTTCATGTTTTGTTACTAATATATATACATAATATTATATATAATGAAATAAGATCATAATGGTTGGAAAACCGCCTAATTAAAATATAAATTTATCATTAACATTATATCAAATGAATCATCCACATATAATAAAAAAATTGGTTTATGTTACCATAAAAATTTCTTGAATTTAATTAATATGATTTAATTAAATTTCTAGAGTTTTATTTTCATTTGTCAAGAAAATCCAAAATTATACCTAACTGATCCAACCATGAAACCATGAAATGAACGCAAATGAACGAATGAAAATCCTGAAATTTTATTAATGAATAGGTGTTAAGATGTTATAAAACTGGAAAATCTGGGATTTTAAATATGAATATGGTTATTTAAAGATTTAATATCATTATTTAATCCTTTATATAGGTTTTTAATGTATTCCAAATAAATGAGAAGCATGGGGTCTGGGATTCTCATATCAGTTTTTCTTCTATGATATATATGCCTTATAGCGCACTAATTTCTATTGTGTAGTGTATATACATAACTTTTATATATCATGTCATTAATATCATTATCTTCATGGAATTAAATTTTTTACTATGATCATTAATACATTTATTGGGAATAATATTCAACACATTACAATGGGTTAAGAGAATATATAATACAATTTCCATTCTTTGGGTTAAAAATATACTTCTTGATTATTTCATACTAACGATAATTTCAAAATGAATTATGAATGTATTAATATTTTTCTCAACTTTTTTGTGTATTTTTTTAGAATACACATTTCTAACTAAATTAACTAATTCTCACTTAATTGATAGGATACTAATAGGGGGCTTGTATTTTTTAAAATGTTTACCTTAAAAACTCTATTTTCTTCCATAACCATCATTTCTAAAATAGTTTCATATTTTTGTAATATTCTATTATGATTTTTTTAATTCATTTTCACTCCTGTTTTTATTTCTCCACAAAGGTTTTAAAGGATTGTTTTTTTAATGGTGGTTCTTAATGTCGTATTTGACAAAAATGGGGAAGTAATTATTTTCAACATCTACGGAATGGACATATTCTTCCATCGTCATGAGAATTTTATTCTATAATTCCACATTTAAAATAATTAATGGTTATGTTTGAATATTTTTTTATTCATTTTTGTATGCAAATTTAAAATGAACTTATTTGAAATTTAAATGTTGTTTTTTTCATGAATTATTTCATTTGATTTCACAAAATGTTTTTCTATATAAGAATGAATTATTAAATGTTACATTATCATGGTTTGGATATTATTATAATATACTATCCTAATTCTAAATAAGGTTATTTTATGATTATTATTCCATGATATTTAAAAAAAACATTTCTTTTGTATGAGTTATGTTAGGAATAAATGTTATGAAGCACATTTCTTGATATGGGTTTGGAAACGATGACTAGATTGTGATCTTGTGGAACACATATATATAGAATTTAGTATATAATAGCGGTTATGTTATAACTGAGGATGGTATTTACATTATAAAAATGATTAATCGTACCTATATCACCCTCTAATGCATTGGGTAATGACATTATAATTTATCAGATATATGGGACTCAAACAGGGTGTGAAATAGGTTTAGTAAAACAATAATAGAATCGGTATTTGACCTGGTTTAGTAATAAAAGACTAGAAATGGATGTTATCTCAATTTAGTGAGATAATTTTTCCATTATTATGGACTTGGGAGTGAACAATGACTACTATTATGGTTTGGTAAGTGTACTCATTCGTTTATGTGGAAAGGTATTCCACTAGGGATGGTTGTGTGTTCCACCTAGGAGGTGTATCTCTCCAAATATTTTGAATACTTATTTGTATTCCACATTCAATGTCTTATAATAATGTAATTATATCATGTCTCATGTTATCTTATGATTCATGTATTATGAACATTTATTATTTAATATAGAAATCAGTATTATGATCATGGATATGAATAGTATAATTTCCAAATGTTATGTTCATGTTCTTAGGCCCTTAAGCTTATGTTATGATTGATATAAGCAATGAATACCCTTAATAAGAATCTGATCTTGCAATTTTCTTATGTTTATTTTTCCCTTGATATGATGAACATTATTATGTATGACATGTCAAAACGTTTTCTAGTTAGGATGGAATAAGAGGGAGATGATTTATATTTTTTTATGAACCTATTGTTTATTATTAAAAATTTTTGAACACACTAGCATGGTTTTTTATGATGGTAATTGAATATTTTTATATTTATATAAAATATCTATGTATAAAAAGTATATTTCATTGTAAAATAATCCTCATGAACCAAAACAAACTGACAATATTCATATATCCCTTCTTATGAGTCACCCTCAAGAAATTGAACACACATACTCATGAAATGTGAGTCGAACTAAGGAAGTACACTACACTCTCTAACATAGCTCAAACTTTTTTCACATCTTAGTGTGGAACTATCTCCTATCACAAGGTCACAGAACATCCTCCATGAAAAAACCATTCCACTAATATAATGTCTCAAATTAAAGATTGAATTTTAATCATCCTACCCACTATCAATCTTGACAAAATCTAGTAGGATCGCCAGTAGTCATGACCCATATCACATCCCAAACCATGAATCTAATGATAATTATTATCACATAACAAGGGAATTATAATATCCCAAACCACCCAAAAATAGTTCCACCAATATTTATCATCTATGATCTAAAAAAACATACAGGTTTTATAAAATTATTTTATTTCTATTTAACATTATCATGTACATCCAAACTAAGGATCAGGTAAAGGAATGGTCCATTATAAGTCATCGATGATAAATATTATTATGTTTTACATAAATTTAATTACGTAACTTAAAATAATAATCATGGAAATGTATTCCATGATTTCATTTAAAACATTTAATTTACCATGTATTTATATAAAATAAGGCTCAATTAAGAAAAATATCAATTACTATATATAGAAGTAAACAATCCTTAAAATATAATTATAACATTAAATATATTTCACCTCATATTGTCTAGGAAAAGAAGAATCAAAAAATAAATCATTTATTCATTTTTTGAATCTATAATGTATGATTCCACCAAACACTTATAAAAAAAACATTATTTTTTACTACAAACAGATTAAATAATAGACTCAAGCCGTAGACCAGGTACACATGCAACTAATCACATGAAAAAACTGTTATATTTAAATCACCACCATTTGATGATATTAAATTATACATACCCCCTTTCCATAACAATCTATAAGATAAGATATTATAAATTATTAACCTGAAAATAAATTCAATAAATCATGGTGAAATAAGATCAACAGTGTAAAAAAATTAATATAATAAATAATACTATCCATGGTAACATAGATATTCCTCACACACGGTGTGACCATTTTGAAAAAGAAGTTGTATACCATGTCCCGAGTAACTATTTTATCTTTTCTATACTTCCAAAATAGTAGAACATATGAAAAATAATTTGAAACCATTATGTAATGAACCACCCCACTAGAACACTAATCAGTTCTCTGATTGGTAGTGGATATATAACCTCAACCATTCCACCCTATATTCCGTAGGATATTAACTAGCAGAAAGTTATTTGGTAGTATATTGTGGGGATATATATCATTAAAATAAATATAGCAGTGCTACAAATTGTTGTAATAACAAAATAATAATCAAATTGACTATACTATAAAAATGTGACTATATAAAGATACAAGGTTGTTAGGTAGTGAATGATATATACAATAACCCCAAAAAACTAGAAAACTAGGGGATCCCCTTAAAAAAATCATGATCTCAATATTTTTCTCAATATCAAATTCCACATATTACATTGAAAAATAAAGTAATCAATAAAAAAATGTGGTAAAAACAATAAACTACCCTTAAAAAAAGTAGCTCATGTACAAATTTGTCAGGGTGGACCATATAGCATGTGAGTAAAACTCATTAGGCCTCAAAGAATAACATCCCTAAAATAACCGTTTCATATATATATTTAATCAAAATTTCCATGAATAAATATATTTATAGGAAAAAATAGATGTTTTATATAAAAGGGTTATACGAAAAACCAATGATCCCTAAGATAAATAATGATACACTTCATCAGTCTATACCTACTCCATACATTGATGCTATATCACTGATTTGGAAATAAGTCATATCTCAAATGGTTCTATAGTATGCTACCCAAGGAAACCAAAATTATAATAATATGAGGCAACCAATATGGTTCCACTAAGTCTTAATTCCAAATGTTCCTTCTAGGGAATACATGGGTTACACACTTATCATTCGTTTATATCTAGTATTCCATTATAAAATCATGGAACTGACCACGAAATATAGAAAAACTATTTTATTGGAATCTATTGCCTAAGACTATGGTATTATACCAAAATTGGTCTTAAAAAACATAAGGAGCTCATCATAAGACATTAATACATAGTACCCATCATGAGTACATGTAATTAATTAAATATAAAATTACCTTGGTCCAAGTGGTATCCTCCCCAAGGCATTCGAATTAGTAAATTTAAGTGAAATTCAATGGATCTCCTGTTGAATTCCATTGTATCAGTCCTCAATGAATCTGAAGGTTTTATAGAACCCAATCATTCATCTAGGTCCCCTATCTGAATATAGGGATTGCATAAGAAAATCCACCCCAAATCATGGCTTTATGAAATACATGCAGTCTCTCCATGAATTTTTAATTAAAACCAACAATAAGTTAGAACCTAATTCCAATCAATAATTTTGATCATTATTTTAATCAAACATGATACGATATAATATTAAATACACTCTATTTTTAACCAGTAACTCATTTGGAAACCATTCCCATCAGTTCTTATTGACTAACATAATAACAAGGACAAAAATAATTTACATACATAATAATTCCCAAATTACCATATCTAGTATAATATGAAATATTCTCAGATTATAACAAGGATCCCATAATACCATGTCTTGAAAAATTAGGGTTTAATTCCCAAATTATAAGGGAAACACATTTTTTTAATTGAAATCTATTTATTCAACACCATCCATTAACAACTCTCTTTCAAAATGTCACATATGGCTCCCTTCATGGATCATTCTATCAACAAATACATAAGACCAAGTATAGGTATATGATCTAATTGGGTCATCCCATTGAGAAAACCCTTTACATTAGGTATTTAAAATTATATGATATGGACTCAATAGAAGAAAATTACATAATAGAGGTATCCATTAAATTTTTGGGGACATTTTCCATAATTCTGGTGAGATATCACCCCCAATCTAAATAAAATTAAAAATAGATTTTGATATTGAAAGAAAAAACTACACCATATGATGTGTCTATATTATTCAATCAAATAAAGAAACCCACAGTATGATCATGAAAACGACCGTTGGTAAAAAGATGAACCATACAGGATCATATCTCACATTCATTTAACCAAAATAAATTTCTTATAATTGATTTAGCATAAATTAAAAACATTAAAATAATAAATAAAAACATTCCACATATGCATAAGTGAAAATTCACTCACTACATGAACCAGTCTCACCAACCCTCTGACTAAGTCTCATTTGAGGTCTGTGCTAATGTCTGAGTGTAACACCCCAAGCTTCCACGATATGTTTCTCTTTGAATAGCCTACATTGTACGCAATTTCAAGATTTTAACACACCACGTCCAATCAAACTAGCCGTTATGAATAGTAATACCCAACTTTTGAAATTTCAAAAAACATTATCTTTCAAAATGGACTTCATTTTTGGATCCGGAATATCGAAATTAGAAAAGGGTGAATATTTGGTATTTTTCTAAAAACTTTCAATTTTTGATGAATAGTGAAAAACGCTGAGTTATAGTTTAATACCGAATTATTATTTAAATAATTATTTGTTTTATTTAAATTTATTTTAGGTCAAAATAGATACATAATACCTATATACATTCAATGTAACTCATTGGAGTCAGTTTATAATAATTTTAGATATATAAAAAATTTATAGAACTTTTCACCTCTTTTACCCACCTCCTAGGAGAATTTTAAAATTCACATAAAACATAATTTTACCACTTATGTGAGTGGAATTTCAAAAATCTGATAGACACGGTTAATATCAAGACTAAAATTTGGTTCAAAAAGATAAAAATAATTTTTTATGAATAGTGACTTTTTTACTTTAATTTACCACGGTTAAAAGTAAATAGGGTAATTAAGGGTAAAAATGATATTATTATTACCCTAACACATGTCCTAATTTTATTGGATAATTATAATTCATCCAAAAACAACCTTTTGAATAAAATATGAACCACTTTGGTCTACATAGATTAGATTAGGACACTTATCATTATTTTATTTAAAGAAGAGTTAAAAGAGTTAAAATCAACGTTTAATAACTAAAACATTTATAAAATTGGATTATAAAAGAGATAAATTAGACTATAAATATTAATTAGAAATATATAATTATTTCCTACATAATGGTATTTTATTTATATTTTTTCGAAATTATATAATTTAATTTATTTAAGACACAATGATGATGCATTAATTACCTAATTATTGAAATATTAACATAATTTATATTATGAATATACAAATAAATGTAATTTGAGACTTTTTATTAATTAAACTAATGTTCTAGGTTAATATTACATATTAGGGTTGGGTAGATTGATTTTTTTCAAAATAATAATGCTGTTATGAATTTAGCAAAAACAAAATACCAAATAGTGTCAAAATTGACATAAAAGAGTTTAAAAAAAAATATTATATTATTAATTGACATTCTATTCAAAATAATCTATGGTTCGTTCAAAAGACATATATAATGATATGTGTATCATTAATGAACCATTTGCGGTTCTTTTGGAAGTATATAGTATGCTTATTAACCATATAATATTAAAATAAAATGACACATGGTAAATGTCAAACTATTTAACTAAGAGTTAAATCTAATGGATAAAGTTAATATAGTGACCCAAACATATCTAAAACCTATTGGTTGAGTGTTTTTCAACCCATCCACACCATTTATTTTAAATAATTCATTTTTTATCCATTATAAACAAAAAATTATTTTATTAGAAAATAATATTTCTAGTTTTTCCTAAGATGCCCCTCACCCCTCTTATAAAAGGGCTCTCCCCCTTCTATCTAATTCACACCTTAAAATCCATTTTTCTCAGCCAAAATCAAACAAAATACCCTCTAAACTGTCCTAACTTTTTCTTAAAGGCCTTACTTTAGTCATAAATCCAACCAATGAAGCCCTTTTGATCAAATACAAAGGATGAACCCGAAGAAGAGGTAAATATCTCACCACCTCTTTCAAGTTCCTTTCTTCTTCTACCACCTTTATCTATGTTTTTTCCATTCTAAAATAATAAATATAGTATATTATATATAGAGTGATGTTATTATAAATATGGTACAACCAAATTCATTATTGTATCCATCCTTTGAATGACATGTCACCAAACGTGTGTACGTACGGCTTACCGTCTCCACATCGTGGTGTAATTGTTATTCAATACATTATTATTTGGATGGGTATAATAATGATGTGTAATTGGTGTAAATAATAAATATAACATGATAATGATTCTATATATATTATATAACAACCAATTAAATATTATTTTAATAAAAAAATAATGATATTGTCGCTCATGCGTACGTACGAATTACCATCTCCACGAACGCGATGAGATTCGTTCCCCATCGTATAAATTGAAGACAAAATTTTCATTATATGATTAAAAATAATGTTTAAAGACTTGATATATTTATAGATATGAATAATATACATCCCATATATAACAAATATGACTCACATAACAAAGAATATAAAGTAAAACACATCTGTTAACATACGAAACAACGATAATACTAAGATATTATTAACAATGAAATGTTAAAAGATCATATATGATATCATATTAATGTATATGATTATTTTATAATTTAATAACAATTATTTCACCATTATACATGAGGTTAACCTTCCCTCGACCAAGTAAAAATACAATCTAAGGGTTTATTTCACAATCTCTTCATTATCTGAGGTTGTTTATACGTAATTATCTACTGAGACCTCTTTATCATCCAGATCCATTTATCTTAAAAATGTATTTCAAAACAATATTAATATTTTATAGCATATGGTTTAAAGTCATTTATACCCATGTTTGACTTTTCATAATATTTTTATAAAGGAAACATTCTGTCGTTTTCCGAACAATGTTATTTTAACCTTTTCGACAAAATAAGGTAAGAATGTCTTCATTTTAACTTATACAACTGGTGATGCTATTTTCTGCCGTTATAAAATTATCGAATCATCCCTTAAAACCTTATAAGAATATTTTTCAAAGTAAATGATATATTTTTTAATTATGTGACTTTTAAATGATTTCCAAAAAAGGTATATTTATCTCAAATAATTTTGATTTCATCTATGTCAACATCTTTTGAGGAATTTTAAACTTATTTGAAGTTGATTTATTTTGATACAAATATTCCATATTGTATTGAAGGTTTTGTGATATGATGGAATATGGATGTGTTATTTTTATACCATTCATGGTTTATGGATAAAGTATTGACATTTAGTTTGCTAGTTTTAATACAAATGTTTATGTTATGTTTAAACCTGTTCAAATGAGAAATGGATTGGACTTAGTATGTGACAGGTGGAGCCCACTATAGCTCTTCGATGCATCGGTAGGTCTCATGATACAAACTAGTGTCTTGGGACAAGGCCTTGACAAAATCATATTTGTAGTCTTACCATAAGGCCTTGACTATGTGGTTATGAAAGTATGGAATTACGCATTCCATTATTATGAAAGTGGTTATTGATATTGCATGTGATTATTCAACTAGTAGAATATCCACGTGAATAAGTAAATGGAATTATTTCATTTTATTTTTTCCATATTATGAAAAAGCTCAAGTTTAAAAGGATTTTGTTTTATTTATACATTTCCTTAAATGTTTATGCTTATTTATGAATGTTTTAGCAATATTGTTAGACTTGTTGAGCATCTAAGCTCACCCCTTTCTATGTTTTATTTTTCACAGGATGTGAAGAATTGTTTTATGACTAACCTGTAGGGATAGTCTTAGGGGATATGAGTGTGGACTATGGAGACTATGTTGTTGTAGTTTTTAATTTTATCATGTAATGTAAGACTTATGAATTTATCTAGTGTTTTCAAGGCTACTAAACTAATCTGTCTTTCGAGACATGATATATTGTGATAATTCTAATTTTATGTAATAATGCACCGACTCTGGGTAACTGGGGTTAGGGCATTACAGTTGGTATCAAATAAAGTTTAGTACAGACCGTGGAATCTAGATTTAGATAAACTATGATTAGTTCACATAGTCCTAAGATGGAATTTGCATATTAGTATAGAAGAACTTCCTAGATTTTTGGTATTGTAGTGATTTTATGAGTTTTCTGAGAAATACATCCCTGTCTAGATACGAGCAGGTAGATGTAGCTTCAGAACATATATACCTAGGGGTAAAACCTGATAACACCGCTTTGAGCTAGACTCGAATGAGAACTTGTGAATGACAGCACACCTTGCTGTACTCTTGGTTATGACACACATGGGGGATATGCATAGTATAATCCTTATTTTCCTTAAAAACCATTATAAAGTGTTTATGATCATATTCTCCCTCATAGAAATTTTTCTATGATTATGGATTATATCCATAAACTGTTCAATTTATGTTATGTGTTTTTCATGTTTGGAATTATGTATTTCAATTCATAAACTAATCTAGTTTATGCCATTGTTTAGAAATGGAACCTAGTGGAAGGAATGGAAATCGTATCAACGCACGTAATCCATATAGGGATTGACATCTTATTGAAGATAATTATAGTGGGGCTAGTGATACAACTGGTGCTTATCAGCTAATCACCATACTAGAAAAACTCACTCAGGTTATGAATAACAACCTTATACATATGGATCACCCCGATCCACAATGTGGAGGATCAATGTTAGATCGCTTCATGAGGAAAAAACCACCAACATTAAATGGCATCACAAATCCATTGGTAGACGAGCAATGGATAATTTATTTAGAGAAAATATTCCATGCCTTGGGGAGTAGTGAACTAGAAAAAGTTATCATGGAAGTTTACCGCCTCACTGGAGATGCTGATCAATGGTTGTCATTGATTCAAAACACAAAGGAAGATGATGAAGTATAAAATATGGAATGGAGGGAATTTAAAGATCTTTTCTTAGAAAAATACTTTCCTGGTGACCATCAACCAGATATGGAAAGGCAATTTTTGAGTCTGAGGAAAAAGGAGGATGAGAATGTCGCAAAGTATGAGGCTAACTTTACAAGGTTAGCGAGGCAGGCTGCAGATTATATACGCAACCCAAGATGAAAGATTGATCATTTCTTTGATGGGTTAAAACTATTTCTCTGCCGGACATTAGTCTGAATATCCTTCTCATCGTATGAATATATTGTCTCATGTGCTATCAATACCACCCGAGGAAGGAAAATAAGGTGGAAGATGCTTTTGGAATAAAAGATCATGGAGTTTTGAACAAGATTAGAGTTGAAAGGGAACCTATTTTTATGGATCTAGTGATGATGGATATGGGAATTACCATGGAAGGTGAAACATTGATAGTTTTTAAAATAGTTGCAAAACCATCCTTACTAGAAAGGATAAAGACTTCTCAGACTGGTGATGAAGAGTTTCAAAAGAATATTAAAGCAGTCAATGATGGGAGATTGAGTGACTTCATATATAAAGATGGAATTTTGAAATTTGTGAAGAGACTTTGTGTTCCCAATATACCCAATATAAAAAGAGAATTTCTGGATGATTCTCATAGTTTCAATTTCTCTATACACCATGGTAGCACCAAAATGTATTGAGATTTGAAAGATAATTTGTGGTGGGACAACATGAAGTGGGAGATTTATGATTTTGTGTCATGATGTATGGTTTCCCAACAAGTGAAAGCTAGAAGGCAACAGCCTAGAATAGTCATGAAACCTCTTCCTATACCTTAGTGGAAATGGGAAATTATTATGATTGAATTTTTCATGGGACTACCAAATACTCCTAGATGAAATGATGAAATATGGGTCATTGTTGATCTTCTTACCAAGTGAGCACATTTTCTTGCTATAAGAGAAGATATACCAATTGAATTTCTAGCAAGACTATATATTAATGAAGTTGTGAGACTTCATGGAGTACCACTATCGATTGTTTCGGATCATGATCCCCATTTTACATCAAGATTCTGGAAATGTCTTCAGAAATCCCTGGATTCTGAACTTCGTTTGAGCACTGCCTACCACCCTCAAACTGATGGACAATTTGAATGAACTATTCAAACCTTAGAAGACATGTTGTGATCATTCTCACATGACATTCAGGGTATGTGGGATCAATATTTAGCTTTGGTAGAATTTTCCTATAATAATAGATTCTATTGAAGTATTCAGATGGCACCATATGAAGCGTCATATAGAACGAGATGTCGCACACCAACCTGTTGGGATGATGTTGGTGAAAAAAACTAGTAGGCCCAGAATTGGTGGAGGAAACAATGGAAAAGGGGAAGGTAATCCGAAACCACATTAAAGCATCTCAAAGTAGGTAGAAGAGTTATGATGACTACCGAAAGAAGGATTTAGAATATCAGGTAGGAGATCATGTTTTCTTGAAGGTATCTCCATGGAAGGATGTTATATGTTTCAGTAAGAAGCGAAAATTGAGTCCTACGTACATCGGACCTTTCAAAATTCTAGTACGAATTGGGGCTGTAGCTTATCTTTTGGAAATGCAACCAAATCTCTCCAAAGTTCACGATGTGTTCCACGTGTCACTGTTGAGAAAATACATGCCTGAACCAATGCATGTACTCACCTATGAAGAATTAGAACTGGAACCCAATATATCTTATTTTAATGTGCCCTTCAAGATCATGATATGAGAGAACAAGTATTGAGAAACCGAATGAATAGTCTGGTAAAAGTTCTATGGAGAAATCATAAGATGGAAGAGACAACGTGGGAACCCGAGGAACTTATGGAAAATAACCACCCAAGTCTTTTTATGAATTAATAATCTAGAAATTCTAAGGATGGAATTATTTTAGGGAGAGGAGAATGTAACACCCCAAGTTTCCTCGATACCCTTCTCTTTGAATAGCTTGCATTGTACGCAACTTCGAGATTCTAACACACCAAAACCAATCAAACTAATAGTTAGGAATTGTAATACCAAATTTTTGAATTTTTATAAATTTTATCATTCAAAATGGACTTAATTTTTGGATTCAGAATATCAAAATTAGCTTAGGGTGAATTTTTGGTATTTTTCTTGAAAACTTTAAATTTTTGATGAAAAATTAAAAACACTGAGTTAAAGTTTAAAATTGAATATTTATTTCAATAATAATTTATTTTATTTAAATTTATTTTAGGTAAAAATAGACTCATAATACCTATATAATTTAATTTAATTCATTGGATTGAATTTATAATAATTATATATATATATAAAATTTATAGAACTTTTCACCGTCTTTTACCCACCTCCTATGAGAATTTGAAAATTCACATTAAACATAATTTTACCACTTCTGTGAGTGGAATATCATAAATCCAAGAGACACAGTTAATATCATTGAGTAAAATGAGGTTCAATAAGATAGAAATAATTTTTGGTGAATAGTAACTTTTTACTTTTATTTAGCACAGTTAAATGTAAATAGGATAATTAAGAGTAAAAATGATATTATTATTACCCTAACACATGTACGAATTCTATTGGATAAGTATAATTCGAACAAAAACAACCATATGAATAAAATATAAACCTCTTTGGTCCACTTTGATTAGATTAGGACACTTATTATTATTTTATTTAAAGAAGAGTTAAAAGTGCTAAAATCAAAGTTTAATAACTCAACAATTTTTCATATAGGATTATACATAAGATAAATTCGACTATAAATATTCATTAGAAAGATAAATTGTTTTCCTAAATAACTGTATTTTTTTATATTTTTTATACATTAAATAATTTATTTTATTTATGACACAATTATGATGGAGTAATTATCTAATTAATTAAATATTTAACTAATTTATATTATAAATATTAAAATACATGTAATTTTATACTTTTTATGAATTCCACTATTTTTCTAGGTTAATATGACATATTAGGGTTGTTTATATGAATTTTTTTTCGAAATAATAATGCTGCTATGAATTTAGAAAAAACAAAATACAAAATAGTGTCAAAATTGACATAAAAGAGTTTTTAAAACAAATATTATATTATTTAATGATATTATATTACTAAAAATAAAAGGATAGAACAAAAGACAAATATAATGATAGGTGTATAATTAATAAACCATTTGGGGTTATCTTGGAAGTATATACTATGTTTATTAACCATATAATATAGAAATACAAAGACACAAGGTAAATGTCAAACTATTTAACTAAGAGTTAAATCTAAAAGATAAAGTTATTATAGTTACCAAAACCTATCTAAAACATATTTTATTAGTGGTTTTAGACCTATACCCACCATATCCTTTAAATAATCCCTTTTTATCCATTAGAAACGGAAAATAATTTTATTATAAAATAATATTTCTAGCATTTCCTAAGGTGCCCCTCACCCCTCTTATAAAAGGCACTCCCCCTTCTCTCTAATTCACATCATCAAAGAAATTTGGATATGGAAAACTATGCCCAAATACCCTTTAAAATATCCTCCATTATTCCTAGAGGCCTTCCTTTAGTCAGAAATCCTTCATAAGTATTCCTTCTGATCAAATCAAAAGTAAGAACCCGAAGAAGAGGTAAATATCTCACCACCTCTTTCAAGTTCCTTTCTTCTTCCACTTACTTTCTCTATGTTTCTTCCATTATAAAATAATAACTCCAACATATTCTATATAATGTTATTTTTTTATAATTATGGTACAAAAAAATTAATTATTCTATCCATCCTTTGAATGAAATGTCACCAAACATTCGTACGTATAGCTTACCGTCTCCATGTCGTGGAGTAATTGTTATTCAACACATTATTATTTGGATGGGCATAATAATGATGTATAATTAATGTAAATAATAAATATAACATGATAATGATTATTTATATATGATATAACATCCAATTATATATTATTTTAATATCAAAATAATGTTATTGTCGCTCGTGCGTACGTACGGATTACCGTCTCCACGAACGTGATGAGATTCATTCCCCATCGTATCCATTTAATAATAAATTTTAATTAGATGATTAAAAATAATGTTTAAATACTTGATATCATTCTGGATATGAATAAGATACATCCCATATATAAAAAATATTACTTACATAACAAATAATATAAAGGAAAATGAATCCATTAACACCAGAAACTACGATAGTACTAAGATATTATTAACAAAGCAATGTTAAAAGATCATATATGATATCATATTAATGTATATTATTATTGTATAATTTAAGAACAATTATTTCAACATTATACAAGAGGTTAACCTACCCTTGACCAAGGAAAAGTACATGGTAAGGGTTTATTTTACAATCTCTTCATTATCCAAGCTTGTTTATACATAATTATCTACTAGGACCTCTTTATCATCCACATCCATATTTCTTAAAAATGTATTTCAAAACATTATTATTATTTTATATAATATGGGTTAAAGTCATTTATACCGATTTTTGAATTTTAATAAGATTTTTTAAAGAAATATTTCCTTTGTTTTCCAAACAAGGTCCTTTTAACCTTTACAACAAAATTAAGGTAAGAATGTATTTTTTTAACTTATATGGCGGGTGTGGCTATTTTCCGCCATTATAAAATCATCGAAGCTTCCCTTACAAGATTATGAAAATATTTTCAAATTAAATTTTTTATTTTATAATTATGTTAATTTTAAATGTTTTCAAAAAATAGATATTTCTCTCAAATAGTTTTGATTTCATCTATGTCAATATCCATTGATAGATTTTAAGCTTATTTGAAGTTGATTTATTATGATACAAAACATCGATATTGTATTGAAGGTTTTGTGATATGTTTGACTGTGGATGTGTTATTTTTATACAATTCATGGTTTATGGATAAAGTAGTAACATTTCGTATGTTAGATTTAATACGAATGTTTATGTTATTTTAAACATGTTCATATGATGAATGCATTGGACTTAGTATGTGACATGTGGATCTCGCTATAGATCCTCGATTCATCAGTAGGTATCATGAGACAAACTAGTTTCTTTGCACAAGTCCTTGAAAAAATATTATTTGTAGTATTGGCAGAAGGCCTTCATTATGTGGTTATGAAAGTCTGGAATTATTCATTCCCTCATTATGAAAGTGGTTATTGATATTGCATGTGATTATTCGACTAGTAGAATATCCATGTGAATAACTAAATTGAATTATTTCATTTTATTTTTTCCATATTATGCTGAAGTTGATGTTTAAAAGTCTTTTGTTTTATTTATACATTTACTTAATGTTTATGATTATTTATCAATGTTTCTGCTATATTTTTATCCTTACTAAGCATCTGAGCTCGCCCCTTTCTGTGTTTTATTTTTCCCAGGATATGAAGAAGTGTTTTATGACTGACCTGCAGGTATAGTGTGAGGGGATATGAGTGTAGACTATGGAGACTATGTTTTTTTAGTTTTTCACATTATCAAGTAATGTAATACTTATGAATGTATCTAGTGTTTCCAAGGCTACTAAACTAATCTGTCTTTAGAGACTTGATCTTTTGTGATCGTGACAATTTTATGTAATAACGCACCGACTCTAGGTAACTAGGGTTGGGGCGTTACAATGAGCACCACCTGAGCCAAATATTTGCCTACAAAACTAGAACCAAAAGTGAAAATTCTTAATTTTGGACATTTTACTTGAAAAACAAACAGGTGACCACCTGGAAATTCTCCATAACCTTAATATAATCATGAAAATGACGATTTAAGAAGTTCAAATAATTTAAATTCCATTCTGAATCCAAAATCAAATAATAAAATGTACACCAAATTAAATTTCAAAATTACTGTAAATTTAAAATTCCAATGTGATCAAAATACATTTCATGTTTTAAAAGGGTTATCATATCCTTTACTAGTATAATTTTTACCATTACCTTTTTTTATTCTTAGTGGGAAGTAATTATTACATAAATTAAAAAATTATGTATTATTATTGGGTGGACCATATTAAAAAACTGACCTATAAGATACAAATTGAAAATATATTTTATCAAACAAAATTTATAAGTACAAGGAAATTTAATTTTAATATTAGTCAATGTAATGTGTTGAATAGTATTTTAAAAAACATTTATATTTAATATTTCAAATTATATGTTATATAGAATTATCAATGTAATTAATATTTATAATATAAATTATTTCATTTTCATAAAATATTATTTCTATGGATATAAATGAACGAATAATTGAATTTTAACAAAAATATATATTTAATTATAGGACATGACCACATACAAATTTTTTATTCTAAAGTATTAATTATTTTTAAAAATGTAAAACATTGGTTTTATAAATTCATAATAGTATCATTATATTTATACTTATCTAATTAAATGATTCAATGATCATGAAAACTTCTTATAATTTTTTATGTTATCCTTTGTTTTTGATATATACATAAACACTTTGATTTTAATAAAGAATAATTTTTTTTCTATTTTATGAAAAATAAATTATTTTGGAAAAATAAAAGAATGTTTAAATGAGGTTCAAATTGATATTAGGAATTGAAAATTTTTATTTTCATATAATTCATATTAAAAAATTTATAGATTTAACTTCTAAATTATAATTCAAAATGTAATGGAAAAAAATTTAATAAAAAATTAATTTTCTCAAAATTATGTATTTTATATTTTTTCATATAAATTTAAAATTTAATTAATGTTGATATATTATTTAATATACTGTAATAAAAAATTTTATAATAATAATCCATTATAATTTTTATGCTTAAATTATTAAAACATTAATAAGTAATTTAGAATGGAATAAATAAGCCATATTAATTTTTTAAAATCTAAACGTATTGTTTTTAAATTAATTTCCATATTTTATTTAATATATTTTTTATTCATTTTATAATGTTAACATAATATATATTGGATTTCATATGTTCAGTGTTTCACATAAGGAAATATATTATCTATTATAATAAAATACATAGTCAAACCTTAGGTCATTACATTCCCCCTCCCATAACATATTTTAGCCTTAAATAAAAAACATAAGGGTGTCAAAAGATAATAATGATCCATGATATAGATTCTAAGAGCTCAAACCCTTCATTATTAGGGAATAATTTGTATTTTATTTTTTCCTTCATAATTGACATATATTGACATTCTCAAATAATTATTCCAAATATGCCTATATTGATCTTTCTTTGGAGTTTCTATAGACAATCATTCAACATTACCATTTCCGTGATTCCTTTTTCAACAAAATATTTAAACCAAAACCAAAAGATAATATCTAATATAATTAGAATAAATGATGAAATGAATATGAAATCTCTTTCCTAAGATGTATTATCTTACGAAACATTATGTTCCACCAATGAAGCATTTATTTTAGCTACATCGCACATTGTTCATATTATAAATCTCTTGGTTAAAAAAAATACAATTTTATGTTTGTTACAACATATTTATTAAACTATTTCATTAAATTATTTGTGAAATAAATATATCATAATGGAATGCAAAGAGAATTTAATTATCCAATGAATACCCCCAGAGAGTGTCAAAAAAGGTGTGTAGTTTGGGATCTTTCTCTTATACTCGGTGATACTTTATTAAATTCTCAACATGCCATTTTATGTTTCATTTCCCATAGGTATATTTTTTCTAGATCCAATATCCACTTAAAGTATAAAGTAATGGATATTATTTTTAGGCAAACCAATAAATCTATACCTTACCCATACATCGAGATGATATCCTATAATTATAATTATACCTTATAACCAACCCTATGAATTATCTATATAGTTTTCACAGATGTTATCTATAATAATCCCAAAAATTTATAAACCCTCCATTTTATGCCAACTATAGTGACCTAAGCTAAATTAACAGATTTATTTAAAATGATCACATGAATAAAACTATTATCTGAAAAAAATTCACAAATTGATAAACTATGGTTTTTTAGGAATAAAATATATATAAACAACATACTATTTAAAAAACAACAATTTTTTTCATAGATAATCATCTCTAAACACATTTAAAAGAACCTCATATTAAATACCCATATTCAAATCCATGGGAACAATAACATATGAAAGGGTGAGAAAATATCCTTGATACGGGAAACACAAGAGATAACCAATAATGATCATAAGTACTAAAAATAAAACTATATGGGTATGAGATAATAATTGATATCTATGAAAAACACATTTGGAAGACATATCAAACGAAAATTGGATCCCAACCCATGTGAACTCATAAGCAAATCATATTTAAAAATATTCAAATATGACACATACAAGAGAAAAATAATAATTACATAGTGGATAAATCATCAAAAATTATTTCCCTTAGTCTGGTATCCATTAATCACATATTTTTATTATTGTATTAGACCTTTATAACATGTTTCCCTTTCTAGTTCAATCATTACTCACATGTCTCAATTGGTGGATCGAGCAAAAAGAATATTTTTCAAAATTCTATTGAGATATAATGCATGCCCAATTAATGGGATGGATATATAGGGCCCAACCAAGACATAATGGAAAATTGTTCATAGGTGATAATAATATATCAATAATTAAAAATTTTAGAAAACACATTGTATAAAATGGGTTTCATTTTACACAATGTAAAAACCTCTTCAATGGAAAAGTAGGTTTCATAATATTTTATGATGCTATTAAAAAAGCTACCTCAAGATTATATATGTTTGATACAAAAAAACTAAATAATCAAAAAATAGTATTTTAGAATAACATTTATTGTGTTATTACTTAAAAATATAATCATAAGAAAAAAATCATACATAGAATAAAATTAAGTGGTGGAGAAATCATAAAATTATTTAAAAATAATTTTTTATTTTCATTAATGCTGAGTGTTACAATAAATTTCAAAATTAATTTTTTGAAGTAACTATTTTTTTAAATTGAAAATAATAAATTAATAAATCAATATTTATATCAAAAATTCGATATTGAATCCACAAAAAAAACAAAATATTTTTAAAAATATGATGTGATGACATTTCTGAAAACAATACTTATAAAAAAGAATCTCCAGTGAAGAATACTTCAAAATAAAATAATGGTTTCATAATATTCAATGAAAGAATTGGAAAATGATAAATATTTTTAAATAAATACAATTATAAATTCCTCAAATAATATAAATTTATTCAATGAAAATTTGTCGTTAAGTTAAAATATATTAATTTGAAAGGATGTAAAACCTTTTTGTAATATTTTGATACAACCTTATTATACAACCACATTTTAAAAGTGTATAAATCTATTTTTAAATATTTTAATTGAAATAATATTGTAACATTAGATAACACATAATTGGGTTTTAAAATATAATGGATAACATTGGAATTAATGGAAAATATGGACATGAAAAAAATCATCATTAAAAAGAATGTAAATTATACGTAACATAATAACAATTTTATGTTGATAAAATTCATAAAGGTGTAAGAGAAGATCAAAAAGTAATATTTTAAAAAAAATGTAAAGATACTTTACAATAAAATAAAATATTATAATGGATTAAACCATATATGGGTTAAATAAGTTCTACAAGAATCCTTAAATCTCAATAATGGGATTTGAGTTATTAAACACCCTTATGACATTGGAATCCTTTGAATTGATATCAATTTAAATAAATTGAATTATATAGAATTTATAACTTATGAATTATATTAATATGGTAAATAAAATTCCTAACAAGTAATAACACAATATCAAATAATTATTGGTGCCCAATAAGTAATTTGTATGAATGTATTTAATTTGAAAAAAATAAAACACATAGCCTATTTCATTACTACCACTAATGAACATATATATCATGTATAGAAAAACTATATTAGGTAGTAATTTTTTAAACTTATTCATATAATTAAAATTTTTAAACAAAATTTTTAATCAATCTATATATGTGTATTTGTTATTCAGTAACTATTTTCAATATAGTGCTTGACTAATCGGGATAATTTTGAACAAGTTATCTAATAATGATGTTGTTATTCATTATTTACCCAATTTAATCTTCTCAAGATCATCACAATTAAAATAATTTTTGTTTTATGATAACTTATAATTTTATAATTTAATACTATGAGTGTTTTAGTTATGGTTCTTGTATATAAATTTGATGCAAAACATGTATTGAAAATTTTTAATAAAAAAAATTTTAGTATATTAATTTATGTTATTAATATTATTTCTATATATAATGAATAGAAATAAAAAAATTATTTTCTTATTTATATCCTATATCATTATAAATAATGTTATCATCATAATCCATAATATTATCTTAACATACTATTCATAGTGGTAGTTTGGTCAACCCAAACAATAATATAACATAAATAATTGATGATTATGGTAATAAAAGTTGTTAATTTTAGAATAATAACATTTTAATATAATAATAATGATATTATATAGACATTAATAAGGGTTTTAATCATATTTTATTAGATTAATATGTAATAATTAATTTAAATGAAGAACAATATGTGTTACTTTGCGGAGGCTATAGTCCACACATGCACGAATGAAATTTTCAATATTATTTTTAAAAGACATTGAATGTAGGTAAATGGTAATTATATTAACATAATGAAATTTATTATAAAATAAATACTGATGTAATTTTATAAAAATATGAAAATTATATCCACAAAAGTGAGATACAAAAAATAAGTTATGGAAATTTAGAACAAGGGTTTAGGAATTAGACATTGCCTTTGTTGACTCCTTGGATATGACCATCATAGTATAATTTATTTTGAACATAAGAACATGTAAATATAAGTAAATTAAAAAGGAAGGAAAATGAGTTTATATTATGTGGTGTCATATTTCATTAATGGCATTGAATGGGTGGTGAGAGACAACTTTTATAAGTTTTCTGAATTGATATTCTTATTATAACCTCTTAATAAAAATGGATTAGAAGTATTACATGTAACATCGATAAAATAATTGATAATAATGGATTTGGGGATGATAAAAGGGCGATAATACATCAAAAAATCATCATATTTATTGTCTTAAACAAGTTCTCCTGTTCATTACTCTTAGAATGTTCACTTTTACATTTTAGGATCCACATAGTAACTAATTTTTACCTGAGTAATTATTTTTTTATTACTCAAAATAAATTCGATATTAATACATAATTTGGACAAAATTATTCCAAATATTAATTATATTTTATCATATAAAATTTACAATTGTATGAAAAACTAATTTTAACGTTAACACATGTCATGTGTAAAACCATGTTTTTATTAAAATTGTATTTCAATGAATAAATATAATATATAGGATAAAATTAATGACTCTTTTTATTTTCATGATATAAATTCTTTTTTATATAATATTAAAGAAAATGAATGATATTGAGAAATTAATTTTAGAATAAAATAATATTTAATTAGATGAAAACTATAAAAAGAGTTTATTTTATTGAATTACATATTATATATTTATAAAAGGATAAACGTCGGTTTTATAAATTAATAGAATTAATTTTTTAATATTTTATTTCACTCCATTCCTACATGTTTTATTAGGATTTTTTTATATTTTTTTATACTTACTTATATATGTAGTTATAAACACTAAATTTTTATTCAAAAATGTATATATCAATATTCACATAAAAATTACTCTAATAAAATCATAAATTAATTTAATCATAAGATATTATTGATGGGTGGGATTTAAAATTAGGTTATTTTTAAACAATAAATTAAATTTCTATAATTTTCAAATTTTTCGATTAAATGAAAATTCCATTTATAAAGGAAAACAAATTTTTTGAAAATTGATGTTTTAAAAAAGTATTACTTCATAATATTATTTCATATAAATATCTAATTTAATGAATCATAATTTATACTTCATATATATTAATATCATATAATTAATTAATAATCATTCAAACATGGTTTATTTAATTTAATCACACATTAAACATTTATTGGAGAAAAATAATAAATCACATTGAACATGTATGTTATAAACATAATAACTTTTAAGTAATTACTGTATTTTTATTTACTATAAATTTTATTCATATTAAAATTTCCATGTAATATTTCATGGATATTTTTTTTGTTTCATATAGAGAGAGATTTTATTTATTTAAAGAAAGTAGATATTTAAATATAGGGTCTTTATATTGTTGGCACTACAACACAATAATCCTCTTTGGTGCAAGAAATCACCACCTCACTAGAAATACCACTATTGCAATATTATCAACTACTCCTTCCCAAAAATATAAATATAAACACCTCAAACCCCTCTTAATTCTTGAGATCTATATTCAAATATTCTACCAAATTCATAGGCACCTCTAACATATATCCCATCTCTTGGGATTCTAATCAATGTTCAAATTCTCAAAATACTAATGGTTTATGAAATTCAAATCAAAACTCCACTATTTTTTCCAACCTATAATGGTACTTTTCATTGAAATATAATATAATATAAACCCTATATATTATCAAATTTACGATGTTATAATGATAAAAAAATGGTTAATATATATTAAAATCAATCATTAATAGTATTGTCAACCACAAATCATTACATTTGGGTGGATAACATCTTCTTAAAAGAAATATAATGTTATACAAAATAGTTCTCTCCAATGGATTGGTTATTTATATTAGAAACATTAAAAATATATATGGAAAATAAATAATTATCAAATTTTATTTGGTTCTATTCTATGCAATTAACTCATCTCTATATCAATATCAAAATAAGTTTGATATATGTTCGTTGAATGAAATCCTTTAATTTGATAGTGAATATGGAATAATTATATAATAAAAAAATACATCCAAATAGAGTATATTAAATGGAATAAATGTTGAAAAGATTATTAAATATTTTATATACCAACGTAATGTATTTTAAAGGGTAGGATACTCCATCTTTTGATTTTATAGTCCTATAATGGAAAAGTGGAAAATAAATATTTGATAAAGGAATATGTAATACAACATTTATCTATTTATAAAACAAATATGATAAATATTATTATTTGTTTTCAAATATATGTCTATTTTCCTCATTGATAATTTTATTAATGACTACTATTAGATGATATAAAACTGAAAATTTGTTTTTTAGAAACATTATAGTGGATACAATCAGAATTTTCTATAAAATCAATAGTAACTGACAATGGTAGTTTCCAAAGAAAATATTCAATAACAAAAATTAGTGAGCATTAAATCTCAATGATGTGAACAACAAAATATTAATAAATTATCATAATTTTAAATTTTATAAACATTTTTAAAACATTAAATAACAATAAAAATGGTATTAAACTATATTCAACATTTATTAAGTAATCTAAATAAATTATTTGATTCCATTTTTTAGAAACATGACATAGCCCCAATGCAATAAGCATCAATTTTTAGAATACATCCAATTAATAATATAATGTATATGAGTGTCCGAATGAGACATTATATAGAAATCAAACCTGATAATCAATAACAAATGAGTGGATCAAAGATTAATTATAGAACATATCTACATGAGGTTTTCGATAATGGTCCAATATTTTATAAATAAAATTCTATTTTGAGTTAATGATTTATCTATAGAAAACACATGCAATATTTTTATTTAATTTTTTATTTGTGATCATTATAATTTGTGGTCATAATTTTAATGTAAGACATAAAATACCATTAATAATCCAAACTGTTTATATTATAATGAGTATACAATGACCATTATTATTATTATTATATATATTATGTTTTATGGTAATATTTAATTGAAATGAATGGAAATGTGATGTCATAGATAATTAATATCATACCCTATAAAGCCTATTTATTATAAATTACAAGGGACATGTAATAACCAATCACTTCCCTAGAAAAATCCCAAGACGAGAATCAATAATTTAAACATCAATGAAATTTTTTTCGAGAGAAGTTCAAGGACAACAATATTATAACCTGAACAATGTTTATTGAACTTCCCCAGTAATATACTATCATTTTACACCTTACACATATGGGTATGATTGTTTAATAATGGGTTATATATATGTAACCATGTAGAATGAACTTTAACATTTTATTTCTATTAATATAATTATTAAATTTATCAATTTTTATTATTACATTAGAAAAAATATTATATACTATGTTGAATAAAAAGTTTATTTTCATATGATTGAAATAAAATTGGAATGTTCGAAAATATATAGTTTTAATTATGAATTTATTTAAAAATAAATCACGTGTTTTAAAGTAAACTATATTTAAATTTAATATTCTAATAAACTAATAATTTATAAAATATAACTAATAAAAAACATACAATTTCCTATATAATTTTTCTAATGTTTAAAAAATATTATGTTATAAAAACTAGATTTTTTGGTAAATAATTATATTTATTTAATTGTTTATATTTTAATATAAATATAATTATTTTAGTAAAATTAATATCAATTATGAAATCATAAAATTTAAATTATTCAATGTTATGTCTTCCACAATTTTCATATATAATAATTTTTTTTTGTAAAAATCAAACATTGTATAAATATACAGTTTCTATTATGACATCATAATAACACAAAATTGATGTAATATATTCTATAGAAAACTTGACTAAATTGTATTTTTTATATTTTTTTAAAAAAATATGGTATATGAATTATTTTATAAACGTAGAATTAATCCTGTAAAACCATAATAATAATTTATCATATTAAAAAATGTATTCATCATGACTCACCTGAATATATTGAATTGTATTATTTTAATGACAGTGGTGTATAACCTAATAATGTATTGAAATTCAATAAATTTTTAATTAACAATGGGAAAACCCAATGTAAATTTTTTTGTATTGATTATTTAATTATGTAGATCAAAAAACCTATGTTTAGAAACTAATAAATAATTCCCATATCGTTGGCTATATATACGCACACATACTCCCATTCATATTCACTAAAACCCAATTTATCATGTTTTTATTCTATATATCTCTAAATATGTCCCTCCCAATGTGTTTCCAAGAATGTAAGAAGTTTTTTACATTCTTTAATAATAACCCTCTTGAACTATGTAATTCTATTCCTTTTACTCTTTTTTCAAGTACTTTCTAACTATTTATGGTTTTTATTTCAATATTTTCTTTTTGGAATATGTTTTTACACAAACCATTTAAATAACATTTATTACCATGTAATGGTAAACCCCCTTTC
This sequence comes from Viscum album, assembly GCA_963277665.1. Taxonomy (NCBI): domain Eukaryota; kingdom Viridiplantae; phylum Streptophyta; class Magnoliopsida; order Santalales; family Viscaceae; genus Viscum; species Viscum album. The sequence continues at coordinate 524,847,446 of OY728141.1, forward strand.
ACTCTCAATTAAACCATATATAAACCTCTGTGAACTCGCATTATGCTATCAAAATTATTCAATGATTTTCCATTCCAAACATTTTTGTTGTGAATACCGTACCCATTCCCATTAAAGGGTATTAACATAGAAATAACTACACTTCAATGGTAGTGATCTTTTTGGTACATATCCCACATTACTTAATTGTGGTATTAAAATTTATTGAATACAATATTAAGTTGTACAATCTACATGGCATAGAAATTCATTTAGAATGTGAATTTTAATGAATTTGATTGAAATTATATTTCCCAAAAATACATTGGGTAATGTTTCTATCTCATGAGATTCCATATATAATTCTTGGGAAGTTATCCTAGTTATACATTTCTAGGATTAGTTTTCTGTTATCCTTGACATATATTTATGATTTCATTCATAATGTTGGTACCACTTTCCTTTGATGTCATGATATTATCATCATATATCATAATTCGAAACTCATGATTATTATTCTCACTATTTTAATATACGTTACTTATATGTACTAATATACATCACTCAATTCATTGATTATTTTATTACTAGTATTTACATATGAACTATTTCTCATATTTTTTCCAAAGTCATCACATGTAGTATTAGATGATCCGTGTAATAGAATTTCATATAATAGTGTTTTTATAATAAAACAATTGAATACTTATACCATATTATTATGGTATATATCTAATTACCCATAGAAAATATGATGTTAAATATTTTTGGATTATGTTATGTATATTTGTAAGTATTAAATCATTAAATAATGATTATAAAATTATGAGTGGTCTTGGTAGGTATTAGGGAAAAATGTAGAAATTTTCATGGATTAGTACTAAAAATATTATTAAAAACCATAGTGGTAATTACAAATATCAGATAACATCATTAAATATTTTTAAAGTGTAACATTTCTAGATTATAAGAAAAAAAACTTTTCAGGATACAATAATTGGATGTGTATCGAGCACAATTATTCTTATGGGTAATAAAATTGATAATGGTGCAATGGGTATTTACTCAACTTTCCCATGTTGCATGAAAAAGTATACATTCAACACACATAGTCTAAAACTAAAATGATTAATAATTTTTTCAATTCACATGATCATTATGAATTATTATTAAGAGTATAAAAATGCCTACTGAAGATTGTGTTGGGAAATATACAATGAATACCATAAGTTGAAAAGTATAATTTTATAGTCTATGGAATAAATATCATATTTAATTATCGATTCCATGATTGTTTTTTTACATTTAAATTTTTAATTGTTTAAATATTATAATCCATAATTTTGCATTTATTTTAGGATGTGGATGGAAATAGGAGAATCATAGTAAAATAACGTAATGAAAAAATTTGATAACTATTGAAATGTGATACCTAGCCTATTGGAAATAATAATCAAGAACATAATAATAACATATAATAAATCAATTTTATTTATTAAGAGATGCTAAAATTATGGGAACACCACCATCACCCGATGAAATACAATGTTTCTATTAAGGAATTTATGCTATAAAGGCCTATAATTTTCAATATATCATATGATCCCATAATCATGGAAATATAGATAATGTTCATTGAGAATATATTTCCTTTAATTAAATTATACCAAAACGTAATTATCGTTATGGTTGTTTATCATAAATAAAGATTTGTTGATAACTAGTGGTCATTGATAATGAATATAGTGCCCAAGGAATATATTGAAGTTATGAAGTGGAATGAAATGAAGAAACTAATTTTTATATTGATTTTTCTTTTACTCATGAACATCAAATAGATATGGTGTTTATTGGACTCAATAAAATGGATTATTAATCAATTTGGGTGTATGAGGGAAAAAATAAAAATTCATTAATGATAAAAATATGTCATTGTTTTTATCCAAGAATTTAAACTTGATCTTTTATTTAGTGGTATAAAATCTAATATATGATTGTATTTGGATAATTGAGTCATTTAAAACTACAAATAACTTTTCATGTGTTCCGATAATGTCAAAATTTAGATCTATGAATCTAAAGGGTCTCATGGGATTAAATATTGAATGTGAAGAATGGAGTTTAGTTCTAGTAATGTGATAGACAATTATCATGGTTGAATGAAATTAAAATTCCCTACTTATAAAAAATCCAAGATAATGAAAATATAAAATTTCATAAAGGGGATAATAAAATTTGTTAGGTGGCGTATGTTTTGGATTATATCTTGATAATTTGATTAGATAAACCCCCCCAATGTGGTGGACTAAATTTATTCTCTGGTCATTCGTTAGAATAATTTTGAATGTTTCAATTGTAAGGAACAAGGACACTATGAAATCCAATAAATTATGCCAAGGGTTATTAATGGAATTCAATGAAAAAATCTCCAAGGATAATAGTGGAATGGTGACTTTATGAAATCACAACTACGTAGGTGGATCATGAAATTAATGTTGTTATAGTTATAATGGTTATTAATTAAAGGATAAAGATCATAATATTTGGTCTTTTTTGTAGACAACCAATTATATAATGAAAAATTAGTATAACTATTCAGAAACCGAATCAAAAGATATAAGTCAAGTTATTAGTGAAAATAGTAAATGGGGAAGTGGTTGAATCTCATTTATATAAAAACATCCCAATCAATATTTTTGAGATTAATTTCCAATCAATCAATGTGGTAATACTTTTATAATAATTTGGTCATATTTTTTTAATAGATTATCTTTCATTGTATATAGCCCAAAAAATTCATAGAAATAAATCACCCTCTATATGATGAATGACACAATAATTTGATAATATTTTATATAGGATTAGGTATCTCATTTGGGATAACCATCTCTTGAATTGGGTTTTTGACTTATAGTAAAGATTATCTAGTTAAAATGAATAATACTAAGGAAATGATCATCCTTGATGACATGGACATTGTAAAGAGTTTATAAACCCATGTTATTCTCTATGGTATGAACCCATGTGCTAACATATGGGATACATGAGTCTATTTTATCATGAATATGTATGGTTCATTCCATATATTCATTATTTACCAGGATCACAAAAAGATTTTGATAATGAATAAGTATCGTCTACCACATATTGATGAATTATTCAAACATATATGTGGATACTATATATTCTTTATGTTGAATCTTCAAATGTGTTATTATCTGGTAATATTTAGGAATGATGATATCATAATGACAACTTGTATTATAGGTTACTGGTACTATGAGATCATTGTGATACCTTTTTGACTCACTAATTCTGAAACAATAATTATGTACATATAGAATAGAGTATTTAGTGATTTTATATACATAATTTTTTAGTAATTTTGAACAATATACTTTTATAATACAAGAAAATTAGGAATATGAAAATAATTTTAAAATATTAATAATGGCCATGAGAAATGAAATGTTAAATGTGGTGTATAGTAAATGTGATTTTGGATAGAGAATGTAACATTAATTTGGCACATTATCACAAGAAATCTGATATCTTAGGATCTTTTATTTATAGTAGTGAATAAAATAAGTCTCATACCAACATCATTGATAGAGATCCATATATTAGTTGGATTACTAGGTTATGATCTTCATTTTTGATAACCTTATCTTGATCATCCATCCTAGTGACCATTATAACATAGATGGGGGTAATATTTTTCTAGGCTGATGAATACATGGTGAGTTTTATAGAGTTGATGAATATGATGATCAATAAAAATATGATAACATTTACAAACAGTGGAGAAGTATTATTGGTCAATAAAAATGCATCAAAATTGGATAGGGTTGTACTCTAAGGAATAATGACATTGTGATAGAATATTCCTCCCTCAAATTAATGTTTTACAGTATGAACTAAATAAACACATGATTTTGATTTAGAAGAAATGATTTCCAGATTGAAGGTTATGATAAATCATAAATATTAGAGATGTGTGACATATATATGAATCCTAAAATCCTCACAAGCATATTCAAACAAAAGGAGAAAAAGATTCAACAACAAAGTATATTAGATCTGATTAATGATTGTGATTATTCAATCCATTATCATCCTTAAATGGGGGAAAAGTATTATATGCTCTGATTTCAATGGATCTGGCGACCCAATCCATATTAAGGATTTAAAGGGATCTAGTCTCCATATTCATTCAATGAATACCTATGGAAATCTTAAAAAAAATTCATCCAAACATGATCAATTAGCTACTCAATGATCATTTATTAATTGGTTTATGGAGGCCTACAACGATGATAAGAATATATAGAAAAATTTATAGAATATTTTGGAGTTCAAATTTCCTAAAGATATATTCCTATAGTTTTTATCCCTATTTGGGTCCCCTTGAAAACAGAACTGGATATGTAAATTTTTTATTACATGAATAGCTCATCCTTCTCTACTTTTTTTGGATGAACTACGATGTATAAAAAATAAATCCAAAATTATAATTAGATTATATAAACAGTGATATTGTAAAATTTTCATCTTGATGCATGGAATTCCAAATAAATTATGAACTATAGATTCATTGGTGTATGATTAAACCATAACCCATTCTAGTATATATAATGGACAATTAAACCATTTATTTAATCATAGGTCACCCTAAGTCATCTAAATTATGTAACTCCATTTGGGTGTTAGTAGATCTCCATACAAAGTTATCATATTTAATTATTTTCATGGAGGGTTTCCTCATGACTAATTCTACGTGATATATATAAGAGAATTGGTATGAAAAAATATGATATCACTCTATATTTAATATAATTGAACTCTATGGATTACCTCAGGATTCTTGAAATGACATTAACTTACGTTGGATATAGAAATGAGTCTCATCAATGATTATCACTCATATATGGATTTTTAGTCTCACATAGCCATTAAATATCAATAGGATATTTAGAGATCTTTTTAAATGGATTTCAAGTGATGTTAGGGTCAACACCTTCCCCAAAAAGAGTTCTCATATTACAATAGTTCCCATTCAAGAATTAAAATATCACATATGAATCGTTGTATGAGATGAGGTGTTAGCCTCCAACGTGATTTGTTGATATTGGAGAGAGGATAACAATGGGAACTAATCTTATATAAGAGATGATAGTGAAGGTTCAATATATTCAGAATTATATTAAATAGATTAACAGTCAACAAAAAGACTACACACTCAATCATCGATATAACGTAGAGTTTGAGGAATGCGATTCAATGTTCTAAAAATTATCAAACTGGAATATGTTCTTGAGGTTTGGAAAGAATGGAAATTTTATTCCTTGTTAAATTAACCACTTTTAGATCTCGGATCACATCATAGTTGTTGAAAATATATTGGAACTCCCAATTAAACTATCTCAAGTATATGATAGGGTCTATGTATACCCCTTAATAAAATAAATACCAGACCTATCATTTATACTAAATCAATAGGTGGTACCTTGGGATAATGACCTTTCATATGAGGAGTAGTTAGTGATGATCATATATCATATTGGAAATGTTTTAAAAAACATGATGATACACCTTGTCAATATACCATGGGGGAAACAAAATTTTGATGAGAAATTATGGGAACTAGATGAAGTGATAAAACAGATGTAACATCATATATTTTATTGAATGAAATGAAATTCTGAGAGTGAAATTTCGGATGTTGGGATGAATTTAATACCCAAATATTTATAAATGTGGTTTCCTTATGATGAATCCATGACTTAATGAAAACAAATGAAAATTATTCATTCATTTTTTATTTGGGATCTTTATAATATATACACATAATTAACATGTCAGACATAAGAAACATTTAGATACAATAACATATGTTATTTAAATAATGATTGTGGATAATAATAATATTGAATATTAATAGTTATCCGAAGTTCAAATTTTTATAGAATGAATATTTGATGGCCTCAACCATTGATAATAGACCATGTGAAGCCTATTTATGAAGTCATCAAGAGGAGAAGACATCATTCAGATTTTCCCTTGAAAATCTTAATTTGGTAAAAAATAAACAAAATTGAATAAAATATATTTTTGGTAAAAGATTAATTTTATCGAGATCATGAATAAAATAAAATTTTATGAACCATCCCAAGAAAGGAAGACCATAATAAACCTTACACATTGGATGTATGCGGTGCAATAAAGGTTTGTGAATCTAGACCCTAGTATTATGAATTATAATATTTTCTATGAAATAAAAAATTATTATATTTAAACATTTCCATTACAAAATTATAAACATTATTATTTGATGATTCGAATAAAAAATATATTTCAATATGAAGAGACCAAAATTTCATTTTTCATTTATTAATAGGTTCTATTAATTTTTGCTAATAAATTCATGAATTAATAAATAAATGATATTTTCATGAATTATTCATATCATATAATATTTAATTAAATAAAATTTATTAAATGTTTTAGTAATTATAAATAAAATTTATAAGGGTCATAAATTCGATTGTGTCATAAAATATATTATTATTTAATAAAATTGATTTAATTTATTAATATAAATTGAAATGTTTAAAATTTTCTATTCAGAATAAATAATATTTTTCAAATATTCAAATTTAATGTAGTCAGTAGTTATTTTCTATTATTTTATAAGATAATCATATTTTTATAAAAAAAATTAATACAACATAAATATATTAAATGTATTATGACATCATGATAGAAAATAACTGATGGAACAAATGGTATTAAAAGAAGTGATAAATAAAAATAAATTTCCACAAAAATATAATGTTTTCTTGATGTTTTTTATTACTTTTACAAACCTAGAATGAATCATCTAAAAAATATAGTATATTTTAATTTTTGGAAGTAATCATTTATAATCACGGCTCACCTCCATAGCATGAATGGTATTTTTTAATGATTTCAGTAATTAGCAAAATATATTACTGAAAAAAATCCTATGAAGTGAAAACACTATATGTTTTTGGGTTTTGATTATTAATTCCCTTAAATTACAAAACCTCTACTTAGAAATTCATAATGAATCCCTTTCTCTTCTATAAATACTCATAGATCCTCCCATTCATATTAACTGAAAACACGTTTATAATGATTTTCCACAGACTATATCTCTTTAAATACCTCCCAATGCTTTCTTATGATCGTAATATTATCCTACCATGATTTTAGAATCATCCTTTCAAGGTAACATATTTACTTCCTCATCCTATTTAAGAATTACTTTCTTTATATTAATATTTTTAATTTTTAATTTCATATGATTGCATATTTTTTTACACTTCCCAATACAATCATTGTGACTCCCATGTAATTATAGACCAAATTTCACTCTCATTAAAACCTTATATGAACTATAACGTGCACCTATTATTCTAATAGATTTATCTCACGATTTACCATTCCAAATATTTCTTTGGAGAATACCATCCCCAAATCCACTGATGGGTATTCAACTACATGTAAAAATACAATAAAATTGGTTCCTTCCATATATATAACCCACACTCTTTGATCATGTTATTAAAAGTGACAAAATATATTCTTATGTTTTATTATCTATATATAAAAGCTATGCATTCACATAATATGAAAGTGATTAGTGGTCTTGGAATTTCATATCCCTCCAATGCATTGAGTAAAGACTAAATTAAATGAGATTATTTATATAATCAACATTTTTTTAGCCTAATCACACTATGTTAATGTGTATCAAAGTTTATCCTTGACTAATTATTTAAATATAATATTTTATATCGTATCAAATTTTCTATAATGCCTTGATATTAACAACTTATATCATGATTCCATATTCATGAATATGATTCTTATATTTTGTTTTAACCTTGTTATTCACCTTGAATAACGTGTACATCATTACTTCATTATATTCATTGATTATTCCACTATGGCATTTATATATCACCCATTCCTTATGTATGTCCCCATGATATCATGTGTAGTTTTTAAATAACAATATAATATAATGTCTTCTCCTGGTGTTTCAAAATAATGTCATTGCATCCCTATTTCATTTAATTATGTTATTCTTCTAATTATAAAAACAATATATGCATCTCAATATTTTTAAACTGTTTTATTTCTTTCATTGTGTACTAAATCATTAAATAAATTTTATAAAAATATTGGTTGTCATATTTCCCATTACTAAAAAAACTTCTTCTTGTGTTTAAATTATCTCTTTTTTAATGAATGCCTTTTAACACAAAATTATAAACCTACATTAGTTATACTACCATTGACCTCTTCGAAAAATTAATTTTAGAATATCCACACTTTTTAATGAGATAAATTGGGAAATAAATTTTATTTCATGGTTAAAGGGATTTCAAACCCAATTATATTCCATTCAGTAGGTCATCATAACTTCGCGTCAGGAAACTAATCAAATATATGAAATAAAAATAAATGTAAAAAAAAATCTAAAATATGATAATGATATAATGTAAAATATACAATCCATAGAGTTTATAATTTTATATTTATAACTAAAATTTATCATAAAAATACATTAGTTTGAAAAATAGTACTTTAATACATTTTACATTATTATTGGTAGAATTCAAGTATCGTGCATTCCAATATTCAATAAATAATTAGAGAATAATTTTCATAAATATAAATGAAAATTATAGATCCATATATAATTTCTGAATGTATTTATAAGTTTCTATGTATGAAATTGACTAAAATTATCATGTTACTCTTTAAATTATATTTGATAACCATAGACATCTAGTTTTTTTATTTCTTGTCATTAAAGTCGAAAAATTAATCAAACATAACTATTGATAATTTTAATGAAAAAATAAGCTTGTTTTCTTATTTTGAATCATTTTATACACATTTAAATTTCTCGGAATGTTTTATCTACAATTTTCCTTATTTTAGTAACATTGAGTTTCAGATTGATGTTCCTTGTTTTATGACATGTGAAAAATTAATTAATGATTATTATCATTAAATATCTTGAGAAGAAAATACATTTTACTCAATATTGAATGATATATTCTCATTTTATAGTAAAAAATGACATTAATGGTCAACATATTCGTTTATTAATTTTTATAAATACAAAAATTCCATTTATTTATGATTTATTCATATATGTCACAAATTAAAAAATATTCATTTTAGTAAATTATAATAATAAATATAAACCTTTTAATATTTTTTAAAATAATATTTGAATGTATAAAACTTATAGAATAAGTCAAATTCTGAATGTAAACGTTTTATAATTGTGAAGAAATCAAATTTCATGTCATGGACCATTTATTCCTTTATTTTGTAATGACCCGATTATTATTGTAATAATATTTTGAATAATATAAAAATTATTTTCGATTTATAAAATAATTTATGATTAATTTAATTTAATTTTTCTAAAAAATACTATATGGATCACTGAGTCACATGAAATGACAAATTAATATATATTGTTTTATTTGATTTCAAATATTATTTAATAATAATTATCTTAAATATAATTGATGGATTGATTTAATTTCATTCATTTTCACTATTTTATACACATTTCAAAATTTAAAATTAGTTTTAATCATTAAATAACTATATCGATCACTTATAGCAGTAGAAATGTTTAATTAATGTACTGTTTATTTCTATAAGTTAAAAATAACCCTAATATAATTAAGAACTTATTAATTACAAGGAAATTTCATTTTCCCATTATAGTTATTTTATGAACATTAAACACTTAGAGAAGTATTTTGTTTATAAAACACCACATTTAATGGTTTTAAGTAAATAACATCTCATAATCATACACAATTTGTTTCCATAGAAATAAATTAATCATTATTATAATTAATACTCAATGGAGACCATGATGGTTTATTCAATTTTAAATTTTTTTCTAATGTATAATAATTATTTTTACTATTAAAAATGAACTTGGGTCATTAACATAACATTTATTATTAAATTAATATTTATGTAATCTTCAGGGTAATTATTTTATTAAATAATATTGTATTAATTTTCAATTATTAATCCACATTTTGTTATGGGTTTGAATGTTGTTAAATTTTTTTCCATGCTATGTATTTATTTGAATTACTAAAAAAATTCAATCATTTTTAGCAATAATGATATCTAATTCATGTATAGTTTTTTACTATATATCCAAGATTGATTGGTTTTTAAATAATAAATTTTTTTATAATTGAATTTTTTATATCATTTGATTCTCATAGGACAAATATAGAAAACTTTAATATGAAAATTTTACATTTGATCAATCTCGATATAAACAATGTCTCATTTTTATATAATTTCTTAGAGCAATTGAGAAATGATAAAATCAACTATGAAGAAAATATTAATGTAAGATGTAGGAAATTTAATAATTTTTTATAATTATTAATATATTTTAGAAAACATTAATTCTATAAAGGTATATTAGAAAATATCAAGAAAAATGGATGATAGATTTATATTATTTTAGTTTTTAAATGTAAAAACATTATCCAATGATTGTTTTTATTATTTTTTGGAAATAATAGACAACATTTCCATGATTTTGAACATAGTATGATTATTTTAAAGTTAAAAATGAATTATAACTATCCAAAGAAATTTTATACTACTTAGAGTGGATTGGTTTTCAAATTCACATATGGTTTATTCCTATATGTAGAAATTTACATAAGTGTTACTATCATAAATGTTTATAAAAATCCTTGAATATTTTTACATTTCTAATAATTTAACTTAAATTTAACACTAATAAAATAACCCAAATTCTAAAAAAATCTATTTATGATTCATAACACAATAAATGTTAGATTTAAACTCCATTTGTTAATTAATTTATTGAATTACATTATCAATATTGTTATAAATTTCCACACAAAAAATCCAAGTTCAATTGAAAAATTATGAATAATTGATTCTCATTTAAAACATTAATTAATTTCATAAAAATAATTTTGGATTATTTAAACCACATGAGAAATTATAATGTCATTTGATTTATTTAAATTCCTAACAAATTGGTTTATTGTCATTATCAAAAAATTTCATGAAATGTGTAACTTTGTTTCTCAATTATCTACGTTATTTAACTGTTTCTATGATAAAAATAAATTCATATTATTAAAATGACATGTTTATCATTTCAAGAACTAAGAACATAAAATCCATGATTAATTTATTACCATAATAAATAAATAATTAAATTATTATTATTATTCATATTTTGAGCATAAATAATTCCCATTTTCCCATTTTTTAAAGTTTTGTGAATTTTTTAAACATAGAAATAATACTATAAAAAGATACATTACTCATATTATATAAATCACATATATAAATCCCCGATTTTTTATTCTTTCAGGTGAAAATATATTCCATTATGTTTATCATAACTTTTAATGAAAAATCCAACATATTTTCCCAAATTTCATAACATTTGATATATTTTTAACAGTTAGTAAATTTAAATATATATTTTTATATTTTTAAATGGGAATACAGCCCATTCATTTTAAAATTCACGATTCTAATAACAAAAAAACTAACGATAATGACTAATAGATATATATTAGAACTTCCGAAATTTCCAAGTAAATTTATTTAAAAAAATAAATTGGAATTTTACAAGTCCGTGAAACATGACAGCGTAAGATTCTAAGGCCCGGTGTGCCCGGAATCATTTTATGAACTTTTATTTAGGTACATTTAGTAAACGTACTAGCGGGTTTTTATAACTTTTAAACCGGTTCTCGGAATTGAAATCTGAGGGCACCGTTGAACTCATAATGGCGATATTCGCTTAAGAATACTTTCACCTCGACGACAATTGGTCGACGGTGGAAGATAGTTATTTGGTTTTTCGTGAAAAATAATAATATAAAATAAACTACACTTTATTTCATTTTTGAGCCACCATGTGGAAGTTGGAGGTGGGGTCCACCATAACTAAACCTCCTTGTGGGAGTTGAAGTGTGGGGACCACCCGACCATAACCTCCCATGGGAGGTTATAGTGGTGGGGCCCACCCGAACATAACCTCCCATGAGAGGTTACGGTGTAGGGACCACCCAAGACTAAACCCCCTCAATTAAATAAGGGAAACCACTCAACTCCATCATAATTTAGGGAGAGGATCTTGACCCCTCTACCCAATTAATGGTGCCACCACCTCCCTAATTAAGTGTTCCAACTCCCCAAAATTAATTATGCCAAATCCTCCTCTTTAATTACTTGAGCCAACGCTTTTAATTAATTGATTAACCCATTTGAATATTATGCGAATGATTTAAAAGGATATTATAATCTTTCATTTTTGGTTGGCATTTGATTTTGGGTGGAATTGGGGGAGAGGAGAAACTTAGAGAGAAAGCTCTCCGTTGATGATCTTCCTCCATGAAGAACGCTGGCGAGTAGCATCTTCGAATTCTTCCTTAGAAGCACCTTACGAAGGCAACTGACGTAGGACGTGTTCATCTACAATGAATAGAAATCCGCCTTCTTGCAACAGAATCAATGAATAACGAACAAAGGTATGAGTTTTATTTGAATATGATATTATTCCATTAATTCTTCCCTTCTAAAACAAGGAATCATTGTGGATGATTTTCCTTGCGGGATAGGATTTGTTTTTGCGGGAAGATGCGGGGTGGTGATAGAATTTTCTTCTTATATCTTCTTCTTGGTAATTCTTTTAAATTCAAGAAATATTGAATTTCTTACTACCACACTAAACGTGGAGGGTCAGGGCCAAACCAACATGGCCCAACCCCTCCGCCATTCTTCTTTGTGATGTTCTACAGAATGGCGCCGAGGAGACGAGATGATGAAGGCGACGAACCCTACGAATGTGATACATGCGGACTTCGGGACCTGTGCCTCCCCCGCGGTACTCCGACATTCCAGCCAGACCAGCTCCACCACATTGGACTGAACAGTGCCACCTGCCAGCTTTTGAGCCACCCCGGCCATGCTGCCCGCCGTCTGTGCCACCCGCCAACATAACCGGCCGAGCCGCGACACGCCTCGGCTGAACTGGCCTCCGAATGCCCCGCACACCCCTCTGATTGGCCATCCGCGCATCCCTCACACCCTACCTGCCCTGTGCACCCCACGCTCCGCCGTCTGCACGCCCCACACTTCCACTGGTCGAATAGGCCCTGGCCTCCGGAGTCGCGCTGCCCGAGCCTCCCACCTCACGAATCCCCAGCCGAGCCGCCCGAGCCACGCATCGTGCGGCACCCCGGCTGAGCCGGCCTCCCGCACCCCTCGTGGCGTGCTTGCCAATCCAGTCGGCGGCCTCGTCGTGCCCTGGTTGAGTCGACCCTTCGCGGCCCTCTGGGCCGAGCCGCCCTCACACCGACCCCACGACCGATCCGCGCCCTCACGGCCCCTAGCAGCCCCTCGCAGCCTGCGGGGATGGGACCCGCAGGCCGAGCGAAACCATACGGGATAATTCACCCAACGGACTAGGCCAGACCCAATGGGTCAGGCCGGGCGACCCGGATAGGGACGGCTTAGACCGGGTCGGGCCGGGTCGGTCCGACTGGGTCAGACTAGACCTGAGCCCATTACGACCAATTCACTTTCTTTTAGCCATATCTTTGGCACCGGGTGTCCGTTTGAAGAACCGTAGAGACCTTTTTAATCTTGGAGCATGAAAGTCCCTTTGAGTATACCCCACTAGAGTTTGGAGTATAGTTGAGATGCGGTTTGGTTGGATTGTGCAATAATCCAACCGGGCACCCTGGACTAAAAAGATAATAAATCACAGACCGTACGACCAATTGAAGAACCGTCTATTACGTTGAGACCTCTATGACTTGGCAGACCATTGAGATACTTTTTCGTGGGACATCGTGACAGTTGGAGTGTCGACTAGTAGATTGTGGAGTGGGTCCTTACAAAGACGATCAAGTAGAGTGAGGAGACCTTGTTGCTAGTTGAGACTTGACAACTACTGAACGATTGACTCAGAGTGGATCAACTACCCAGTGGGGAGCTCCTGGTTGTAGAGGCAGAACCACTGCAGAGGAGATCTTGGTTGTGGCGGCAGACCCACGGTACTCGATAGGAGGAGTACCTATGCAGGCTATTAGGGGGAGCACCTGGATGTGGCCGCAGACCCACGGTGGGGAGCGCCTATGTGTGATGCAGCAGACCTGCAGTACTCGACAGGAGGGGTACCTCAGTAGTCCTAGGTTAGTGGGAAGCTCCTTGGTGTCGTGGAAGGCCTACTGTACTCGATAGAGGAGGATTTCTCCGGTAGCCGAGGTTTCGATAATGTGAATAAAAATCCTGGTTGAGCTGATTCAGTAACATTTGTGATTTTCTCATGATTGAGATGGATCACGTGATAACATAGGTATATGTATGGGCATATACCTAAGTAATTTTATCTTTAGATTTCATACCTTGTGTCTTATCCTTTTTCGATTTTGTGAGAGCCTGAGGGTCTCAGGGTCCCTACTCAGTATCGTTATACTCACCCCTGTATGAGTTATTCCTGCACCTTGCTATGTTGGATGAAGACGATGGACAACGCTAATTGAGGATGAGAGTACCAGGACTGGACGGTACCCGAAGGTGGACCTTACAATGAGTTACTGCACGGAGGAGACTGACGAACGTAGAGTGTTGAGGAGGCTATCTGTACCTACCCTTTAGGTAGGAACCTCATTGGAAGACCCAACAATAGTTTTTCTCTTTTCATCTGTTGTACTTGTAACTTTCAGTTTCTTGTACTTTATAGTTGGGCTTGTATTTCCGTCCCCTTTTACTTTCATCGCTGTTTTGTTATACAGTTTTACATAGTGTTTTGTATGCAGTTTTGTGCTCTATTGTGTTTGCTTACAGTTTATAAAGGCAATACCTTCCCTGTTTTATGGAATTACACCTTTGGTGCAAGTCACCAGCCCCTGGCCTCTGGATGGCGGGCATGGGTAGTCATGTCATGGGCCCCGGGGGACGGTTCATGACAACTATAATAATTTATTTTTCATTAGTACAAAAATAATAAAAAATGTAAATTTAAATATAAGATATTAAATATTGAAACAATGAAATTGGATCATTTATATCATCAATTGGCGTATGTATATAAAAAAATTCTTGATCACAAGAAGGTTTTCCTATAGTCATAAATGTGATTTTATATATATCAATAACTATATCATTAGTTATGTTTCAAAAGAATACATTTGTTATAAAATAGTAATTACGATCATATGTATAAATATGAATACTTTTTAATATGATATTTTAATTCATAATATATTTGTTTATTATCTTAATATATAAGGATTAGTATGGAAAAATCACTATTCAAATATAACTAAAATAAATTCTAAATTTTCGTTAGTATAGTACATTACATATGAAGGAAAAATATATGTGATAATATTATAAATATTACAATGGGATATTAAAAAAACATATGTAATAAAAAGATATTATTTCTAATCTATTATGTCATCGGCTCAAATAAATAAAACTACCACAAACAAAACATTAGTAAGAAATAATTAATTATTAATAATATAAGTATTTTTCAAATTATGTGTATAGAATCTGTATAGAAAAATAATTAAATCATAAATGGAGGAAATATGTATAGTTTATAGAATATATAAGTGTTATATAATAGTCATAATACTAAAATTTCGTCTAAAATATTATGATAACCATTACAATAATTAATGTGTCATTTGAATATAATACTAACTAGTATAGAGACCCTCACTTTTCAAAACATTTACATTACATATATTTTGCAGAATACTTTAACATTACTTAGACAGATGCCCAAAGATAGTAGTTGGAATTGTGCCCTTGGAATCAAGGAAACATAAACACTGATACATATGTGAGCTAAATTATCTCCCACTAAGTTATTATTATCTAGAACTATTCTTAGACAAATCTAAAATTATTTATATTTTTACAATTTTGGGAAAGAGACATAAAAAGTGGGGTGCTCAAATTCTAAGTAAGGTTGAACGGGGGAGACATGTAAGTGTTAACATGATTATAACGGTTTGATAATGTGATCATCAAAATAGAATATCATACCTTACATATAAAAGATCATACACATGAATCATGGAATAAGTATTGGTCTTTCATAAGGCATGGATAAAAAGTATGTAAAAGAAATAATCCATGAAAAAATAACATAGGAGTAAGACATTGAATTGTGGAAAACACATAAGTATATAAGGATTTCTATAGTATCCAAGGTATCACTTCCAATACCATCTTAGTAGTTTGGGTTCACTCCCCATAGCATCATAGTAGTCATGGTTCAATCCCAAAACCAACATAATAACTTTATTCCACTCCTCATATCATCTTATTAGTCATGGTTCACTCCCATGGCCATCATAGTATTCAAGGTTCACTCCCAATACAATCATTATTTATCTAATGAGGTATAAATCATTACCCAATGCATTGAATAGAGATATAGGTCCCACCCATCACATAATTAAATCATATATACATGTACTACAAGATAATAAATAAATATATCCAAACCCTTGAAATGAAATTGGTATCATAATCATGTAAACATATCACAACCTTTTGAAAAATAACATGTTTTGAAATCATTCCCTAAAAAACATAACCTATGAATGAGTAATGGATTTCATATATGTAACAACCGAGACTTTTATAAGAAATATTTTGTTTTTATTTTATATAAATCATCAAAGGAATATTTCACTACACACGACACTATCTTGGCTTTCATTACACGCAATTGCGACCTTCCTTGATAGCTTGAGTCATACGCAATACCGAGTTTCACTAAACAACGATATGCTATTAAAATATTATTAAAACTAGTCGTTATGAATAGTAATAAACACTTTTTGAAATTTTTTAAATTTTATTTTTCAAAATGGACTTCGTTTTTGGATTCGGAATATCGAAATTAGCCTAAGGTGAAATTTTGGTATTTTTCTGGAAACTTTCAATTTTTGATGAATAGTGGAAACAATCGGTTACTATTTAAAAATCGACTTTTTATTTAAATAATTATTTATTTGATTTAAATTTATTATAGGTCAAAATTGATACATAATACATATGTAAGTTAAATGAAATTTATTGGAGTAATTTTATAATAATTTTAGATATATAAAAATTTTATTGAACTTTTCACCGTCTTTTACCCACCTCCAAGAAGAATTTGAAAATTTACATAAAACATAATTTTACCGCTTCTGTGAGTGGAATTTCAAAAATTTAAGAGACACGGTTGATGTCAGAAAGTAAAATGTGGTTCAATGAGATGAAAATAATTTTTGGTGAATAGTAACTTTTTACTTTTATTTACCACGGTTAAAAGAAAATAGGATAATTAAGGGTAAAAATGACATTATTATTACCCTAACACATGTTCTAATTCCATTGGATAAGTTTAATTCGATAAAAAACAACCTTAGGAAAAAGATATGACCATTTAGTCCCACTTGTATTAGATTAGGACATTTATTATTAATTTATTTAAAGAAGGGTTAAAATAGTTAAAATCAATGTTTAATAAGTAAATAATTTTTAATATAGGGTTATGAATAAGATAAATTCGACTATAAATATTCATTAGAAAGATAACTATATTTACTACATAATGGTATTTTTTTTTGTAATTTTGAGACATTAAATAATTTAATTTATTTATGACACAAAGATGATGCAGTAATTATCTTATTAATGAAATATAGCCACAATTGATGTTATAAATACCCAACTAAATGTAATTTGAGACTTTTTATGAATTCCAATAATTTTATAGGTTACTATTACATATTAATATTGATTTAATTAACTTTTTTCGAACTAATAATTTTTTTATGATTTTTTAAAAAATAAATTACTAAATAGTGTCAAAATTGAAAAAAAATAGTTTTTAAAACAAATATTATATTATTAATTGTTATTTTATTCCTAAAAATATAATTTTCGGGCAAATAATTTATATAAGGTTATATATATTAATAATAAACATCTTGGGGTTCGTTTGGCTTGTTATAGTAAGTTTATTAACCTTATAGTGTAAGAACACAAAAAGACACGGTAAAAGTAAAAATATCTAACTTAAAGTTAAATATAAATGATAAGGTTAAAATATGAATCTATACTTGTCCAAATTCTATTGGATGAGAGTATTTCGACCCATCCCCACCTTTTCTTCGAAATAAATCAATTTGGAGCTATTTAATACCGAATATTTCTTTATAATAAAATAGTATTTTTAGTTTTTCCAAAGGTGCCCCTCTCCTCCCTTATAAAAGGGCACCTCCTCCCTCTCTTCCTCACACCACTTTGAGCCTTCATTCTCAGCCAAACCCTGACAATTTTCCTCTCCACTTCTTTAGAAACATCCTAGAGGTCCTGGTTATCTTCAAAGACCAATTTTAGTGCCCTAAAAGGAGGTCTCAAAGAAGCGCTTCAAAGAAGAGGTAATGTCTGTTACCGATTCTTTCAACTTTATTTCTTCTTCCACTTATTCTTCATTAGTTTTTTAATTATGAATTAATAACATCAGTATCAATCATATACTTATATGTTATTATAAGTATGAGAAAACCCTATTTCACCATCTATCCATCCTACGGAAAACGAAATCACCGCGCGTGCGTATGTACGGAATACCGTCTCCACGCCGTGGTGTAATCTATTTTCCACCACCACCTTACATGGATGGGTATAATGGTGTAAAAAATGAATATATATGATTATTGTAAAGTGATATTGATTCTGAAATAGTATATATACACTCCAATACAATTCCACGATCATGGGAACGATATCATCGATCGTGCGTACGTACGGAATACCGTCACCATGATGTGATGTGACTCGTTCTACATGATTTTCATTGCATAATGATTACATAAATGAATTGAGTGAATAAATATGATATATATTATACTAATACCATTCTAGAAATGAGGTTTCTATAACCTAAAAAGAATAATTAGAATTTATTCGACAAAACATGCATAAGAACAAACAGTAATAAACACCAGAATAACAAGTAGCAATGAAATATTACTAATAATAATCTAAGAATATGACCATATATGATATCATAACAATGAGTACGATTCTGGAATAAGTCAATGACATTATTAAAATCATTATACAGGAGGTTTGAACACTTACGAAGCAAATCGAACCTAAGGTAAGGGAAAATATCACAATCTCATTTTTATCTGAGATTGTTTATACTTTGGTATTTACTAGGGTGTATTTTATCATCCACATCCATGTTTCCTCAATATTTAATATTATTTCCATCCATCTAAAATTTTTTAAATCCAATTTTACCCTTCGGTGAGTTTTAGTAAATGATATGAAGTGAATCTTTTGTCGCTTTTCGTACGAGGTAATTTTTGACTTTTCTAACAAAAGTATGAGAAAAAAGTTTTTTTAACTTATACATCAAGAATGGATTTTAAATCATTACTTCCAAGAATCTTACTTCACAAGTTTTAAAGTTTATTTTTAATCAACTTTATTTAGTTTAGAATTGTATGACATGTTAAGAATGGAAAAGTGTTTTTGAAGTAGAAGGGATATTTTCCTCAAGAATGGAGTTCAAGTGTTTTATCAAAATTATTTTCCATCTAAGATAATAAAGGGTTATGTTTCTATAACTATTATTACATTGATTTGATTATGTGGTGATGGAATTATTTTTATGAATTCCATTATCTTATATGAATTGTTAAATGATGTCACGATGTTTAAGAATCCCATTTTTATTACATGGGTTATGTTATGATATACGGTTTATGATTTTGTGGCATAGATAAGAATGGTATCATTATGAGATGGGTGGGACCTATATATCCCTCCAATTCATTGGGAAAAGATTTTATATCTCATGAGATAGACATGGCTGGAACGGCAGGTTAAACCAGTTCAGTGAAACAGGACTGAAACGAGGAATGAACTTGGTTCAGAAATGGACTTTGTCTGCTAAGATAGTCTTGGCAATGAGTCTTGACTAATAAGAAATGATTCTATATGATTATGTGTGTATGAAACAAAGATTCCTGTTTTAAGTTATGATTATTCTGATTACATTTCACTACGATGATTTATCCCATGTTATGAAATTATTATCTCTTTTGCAGGGCAAGATTTCCAAAATGTTATGTTCTTATGAATATGATGTGATTGATATTTCTTTTGTTTACCCTTATTGAGAATTTGATCTCACCCTTTTGTATGTTTTCTTTCCCCAGGTCAGTAAGAAGGTTAATAAGTAAGATATGCCAAAAGGGACTATAGATATGATGAAATAAATGGGAGACAGTGTAGACGCTTTATGAACCAGTTGTTTATGTTTCCTAGTTTATAAAGACACTATATCTATACGGTCCATTCATGGTTTTGTTATATGTTGTAATAAGTGTAATTCAATTTTGAAGTACTAACAATGTATGTAAAGTATGGGTCGTTATATTTGGTTTCAGAGGAAAGGTATAGTCAAACTTTGGAAACTAGGATGTGAAAGCCTTAGTAAGAATCCTAAAGATAAGTCTAAGCATAGAACACAATCTTAGTGATTTAGAAATGGCTATGAATAACCTAGGATAAGACCTTAAGTGTGAAATTTTAATCTTGATTATGTGGTTTTCCTATTATAATTAGTGTTTCTCACACTATTCTTCTTGGTTTTAGTCAGTGGCTAGAACCTGAAGGTACCGTGTTAATGCGGAATGCGACGGGCAATGCAATGATTGTCCCCCTGAGCAACCAAACGTTATGGGAGCTGGAATGAAAAATCTTGTATCCATGATCACACATCTTTCTCAAGCTATGAATCATGCAGGAATTCCAAACGAGTTTAGGAAAGAGCAACATTCTATTGAATCCTTCATGAGACAGCGTCTACCTTCATTCAGCGGGTCTACTGATCCATTAATTGCTGAACAATGGATCAGTACTACTGAAAAGATATTTTCAGTTCTTCAATGTTCTGAACAAGATAAATTTATCTTAGCAGTGTATCTTTTGGAAGGTGATGCTGATCAATGGTAGAATATTATCAAGAATACGAGGCCAAGAGATGAAATTGAGTCCATGGAATGGGATGAGTTCAAGAACTTATTTTTCAATAAGTACTTCACTCGTATTCTCCGAAAAAAGATGGAGAAGGAGTTTCTCGAACTAAAGAAAATGGATGATGAATCTTTTGGAACTTATGAAAGAAATTTTACAAGAATTTCAAGGTACGCTTCTGGTATTATTATCCAACATGAGAGTAAGATTGATCGATTCTTCAGTGGCTTAAAACCAAGTCTTCATAGGGCGTTAGCCATAAGGGACTTCAATAGCTATGAGGAAATCGTTCGATGTGCTCTCAATGTTGAGATGGAGATTGCAGTAACCCATCAGTCATATGGGTTTGATAAGAAGAGGAAAAATGGATTCAAAGGAAAATATAAAGAGCACACTAAAAAGGAGATGAGTTTTCCCTTATGCTCAAAGTGTAGAAAGAAACATGGAGGGAGTTGTCTTAAAGGTAAAATTAAATGTTTCAAATGTGGAATGGAAGGTCATCGAGCATTTGAATGCCGCAATGATGGGAAGAAGATGTCTAGTGATGCGAAAAATGAAAAGGCTACACAGAGTGCTCCTCCTACACTTCAATGTTACAAGTGCATGGAAATGGGGAATTATTCCAATCAATGCCCTAATCCATGGGGTTTTGATGATGATCGACATCAAAAAACTCTTAAGGATAAAGACAAAGGAAAGTCACATGAAATTTCTATCAACAATGTGGAGTACGATAATGAAGTGGTGAAAGGTACAGTTACCATCCACTCTAAAGTGGAAAATGTTTTATTTGATTCTGGATCCAGCCACTCCTTTATTTCTGAAGAATTTTCTAAGGGTATCACTATATTACCTCAACAATTAGATGTTGATTTAGCTGGGACAACCCCTAATGGCACAACAGTCGCATCAAAAGTTTATAATTCTTCTCTGATTGAAGTTTGTTGGAAAGTGCTTCCTCTAAATCTGGTGATGCTCCCTATAGTGGAATTTGATTTGATTCTTGGCATGGATTGGATTTCTCTATATGGAGATAATATCAATTTCCAAAGATGGGAAGTCACATTTCATATTCCTGACCAATCTTTGATCGTCTATCGATGCAAGGATGAACATAACCTTGCATTGGAAATTTCTTCCATCTTATGGGTATTGATTCCACTAAATGAAGGTTATTTATCTCAAATGGTTGGTGAGAAACTCACGATTAAGAATATGCCCATTGTACGTGAGTTTGATGATGTATTTCTGGAGGAATTGCCGAGTCTTCCACCAAATCCTGAAGTTGAGTTTTCAATAGAACTAATACCGGGTGCTTTACCTATTTCAAAGACACCTTATAGAATGGCCCCAATTGAGTTGCAGGAATTGAAGAAGAAACTCCAAGAGAATCTTGATAAGGGGTTCATACGCACTAGTGCATCACCTTGGGGAGAACCTGTTCTATTTCTTAAGAAGAAATATGGATCAATGAGATTCTGCATTGATTATCGAGAACTTAACAAGATCACTATCAAGAAAAAATATCCTCTCTCGCACATTGATGACTTATTTGACCAAATACGCGGAGCTCAATAATTTTCCAAGATTGATCATCGTTCAGGGTATCATCAATTAAGGGTCAAAAGGGAGGATATACCAAATACGGCTTTCCGTACAAGGTATGGACACTTTGAATTTATAGTGATGCCATTTGGTCTCACTAATTCCCCTGATATCTTCATAGATATGATGAATAGAGTCTTTAGAGACTATCTTGATCAGTTTGTGATAGTCTTTATAGAATATATTCTTGTATATTCAAAGAGCAAGGAAGAACATGAAGATCACTAGAGAATTATATTGGAGACCCTGAGAAAGGAGAAGCTTTATGTCAAATTTACCAAGTGTGAATTTTGGTTTCAAAAAGTTTCATTTTTTGGGTCACATAATCTCAAAAGAGGGGATATCTGTGGATCTAGTAAAAACAGAGGTTATCGAAAGATGGTCAAGACCAACAATAGTAACTGAGATCCGAAGTTTTCTTGGTTTGGATGGATATTATCGACGTTTGGTGAATGATTTTTTCACGATTATCTAATCCACTCACTAGGTTGACTCAGAAAGGAGTTATGTTTGTTTGGATGGATGAATGTGAAGAGAATTTCAAAGAGTTGAAAAGAAGGTTACTCAGTGCACCTGTTCTCAAACTGCCTTGTAGTGGAGAAAGGTTTCTGATCTACAGTGATGCATCCAAGAAGGGATTTGGGTGTGTTCTTATGCAAAATGATATGGTGATAGATTATGACTCACGACAGTTGAAAATAGATGAGGAAAATTACCCAACTCATGATTTGGAGTTAGCTGCGATAATCTTTGCATTAAATATTTGGAGGCATTATCATTATGGAGAAAGGTGTGACATTTATACTGATCATAAAAGTTTAATGTATATTTTCACACAAAAGGAGCTGAATATGCGCCAAAGAAGATGGTTGGAGCTAATTAAGGATTACGACCGCTCAATTCATTACAACCCTAGGAAAGCAAAAAAGTTGGCAGATGCATTAAGTCGACAAGACCATGCCCGTTTATCCATGATGGGGATCACAAAAGATCCAATATTTATGGATTTACAAAGGATGGATCTTGGAATTATAATGAAAGGGGAAAAATTGTATCTTTCTCAAATGAATGTTCAACCCTCTATACATGTTAAGATTAAATAGGCACAGAAAGAAGATGTATAGTTACAAAAGAAGGTGAGAAATTTTCCTGAATTCATCCTTGATTGTGATGGGATAATAATGTTCAGGAATCAGGTTTGTGTTCCTCCCATCCCTGAATTAAAGGAGCTGCTGGATGAGGCTCATAGTTCTTCATTATCTATTCATCCCGGAAGCACGAAGATGTATAGGGACCTGAAAGAGTACTTCTGGTGGGATGGCATGAAAAGAGATGTTGCTAAATTTGTCTCTCGATGCTTGGTTTGTCAGCAAGTTAAAGCTGAGAGACAGAAGTCTAAGGGTATGTTACAACCACTACCCATAACTGACTGGAAATAGGAAAACATCACTATAGACTTTGTCAAAAGAGTTCCTAAAACATCCAAAGGAATTAATGCTATCTGGGTCATAGTTGATCGTCTTAAAAAGTTTGCACACTTCATTTCTATTAGAGAGGATTTCTCTATGGATCAGCTTTCCAGGATATATGTAAAGGAAGTGGTAAGATTGCATGGAGTAACACTTTCTATTATATATGATCGGGATCCGAGGTTTACCTCAATCTTCTGGCCAAGTCTTCAGCATACTCTGGATACAAAGTTGAGTTTCAGCACTGCTTATCATCCTCAGACAGACGGTCAGTCTAAGAGTACAATTCAAACTCTAGATGATATGTTGAGAGCTTGCTCTATGGATTTAAAAGGTGGTTGGGATCAACACTTACCTTTGGTGTAATTTTCTTATAATAATAGCTTTCACTCCAGTATTCAGATGGCCTCTTATGAAGCTCATTATGGAACGAAGTGCAGGACTCCAACTTGCTGGGATGAAGTTGGGGAAAGAAAGCTATTAGGACCTGATCTTGTTGATGATATGGCAGAAAAGGTCCAATTTATTAAACAACACATAAAAGAAGCTCAGAGTCGACATAAAAGTTATGCCGACAACCGAAGAAAAGACTTAGAGTTTGAAGTGGGTGATAAAGTGTTCTTACGAATATCTCCTTCGAAGAGAGTAATGAGATTTGGAATGAAGGGAAAGCTGCGCCCTAGGTATATCAGTCATTTCGAAATACTGGATCATGTTGGGAAGGTAGCTTAACGATTGGCGCTTCCACCGAATCTCTCTCAAGTTCACGATGTGTTCCATGTATCTCTCCTGAGAAAGTACATACCTGATCCTTCACATGTACTCAGCTCAGAAGTTGTACTGCTTGAAAAAGATCTTTCTTATGAAGAACAGCCGATAGAGATTCTTGATCGTAGTGAAAAAGTCTTACGGAACAAGACCACTCGCTTGGGGAATGTTCTATGGAGGAACCACCAATTAGAAGAAGCTACATGGGAGCTTGAGGATATGATGAGAGAGAGCTATCCTCATCTGTTTGTTACAAGTGACACATTTCGAGGGAGAAATTCATTTTAAGGGGGGTAGAATGCAACACCCGAGACTTTTATAAGAAATATTTTGTTTTTATTTTATATAAATCACCAAAGGAATCTTTCACTACACACAACACTGGCTTGGCTTTCTTTACACACAATTGCGACCTTCCTTGATAGCTTGCGTCGTACGCAATACCGAGTTTTACTAAACAAAGATATGCTATTAAAATATTATTAAAACTAGCCGTTATGAATTTTAATAACAACTTTTTGAAATTATTTAATTTTTTTTTTCAAAATGGACTTATTTTTTGGATTTGTAATATCGAAATTAGCCTAGGGTGAAATTTTGGTATATTTCTGGAAACATTCAATTTTTGATGAATAGTGAAAACGCTGGGTTACTATTTAAAAATCGACTTTTTATTTACATAATTATTTATTTTATTTAAATTTATTTTTGGTCAAAATTGATACATAATACCTATATAAGTTCAATTCAATTCATTAGAGTAATTTTATAATAATTTTAGATATATAAAAATTTTATTGAACTTTTCACCGTCTTTTACCCACCTCCTAGGAGAATTTTCAAATTAAAATAAAACATAATTTTACGGCTTTTGTGAGTGGAATTTCAAAAATCCGAGAGACACGGTTGATGTCAGTAAGTATAATGTGGTTCAATGAGATGAAAATAATTTTTGGTGAATAGTAACTTTTTATTTTTATTTACCACGGTTAAAAGTAAATAAGGTAATTAAGGGGAAAATGATATTATTATTACCCTAAAACATGTCCTAATTGTATTGGATAATTTTAATTTGACAAAAAACAACCTTAGGAATAACATATGACCATTTAGGCCCACTTGGATTAGATTAGGGCATTTATTATTAATTTATTTAAAGAAGGGTTAAAATAGTTAAAATCAAAGTTTAATAAGTAAATAATTTTTAATATAGGGTTATTCATAAGATAAATTCGACTATAAATATTCAATAGAAAGCTAAAAATATTTCCTACATAATGGTGTTTTATTTGTAAATTTTAAACATTAAATAATGTAATTTATTTATGACACAATGATGATGCAGTAATTATCTTATTAATGAAATATTGACATAATTGATGTTATAAATACTAAAATAAATGTAATTTGAGACTTTTTATGAATTACACTAAATTTATAGGTTAATATGACATGTTAGTATTTATTTAATTAACATTTTTCTAACTAATCATTCTGTTATGAATTTTTTAAAAAAATCAATTACTAAATAGTGTCAAAATTGACATAAAATAGTTTTTAAAACAAATATTATATTAT
Organism: Viscum album; assembly: GCA_963277665.1. NCBI lineage: Eukaryota > Viridiplantae > Streptophyta > Magnoliopsida > Santalales > Viscaceae > Viscum > Viscum album. The sequence goes on from OY728141.1 coordinate 524,874,007, forward strand.
TAATTGTTATTTTATTCATAAAAATCTATGGTTCGTCAAAATGACTTAGATATGGTTATATATATTAATAATAAACAACTTGGGGTTCTTTTGGCTTGTTATAGTAAGTTTATTAACCTTATAGTGTAAGAACACAAAAAGACACGGTAAAAGTAAAAATATCTAACTTAAAGTCAAATCTAAATGATAAGGTTAAAATAGTAAACTAAACTTGTAAAAATTCTATTGGATGAGAGTATTTAGACCCATCCCTACCTTAGCTTCTAAATAAATCAATTTGGAGCTATTTAAAACCGAATATGGCTTTATAATAAAATAATATTTTTAGTTTTTCCAAAGGTGCCCCTCTCCTCCTTTATAAAAGGGAACCTCCTCCCTCTCTTCCTCACACCGCTTTGTGCCTTCAAGCTCGGCCATCCCCTACCAATTTATCCTCTCCACTTCCCTAGAAACATCCTAAAGGTCCTGGTCTTCTTCATAGACCAATTTTAGTGCCCTAAAAGGAGGTATCAAAGAAGTGCTTCAAGGAAGAGGTAATGTCCGTTACCGATTCTTTCAACTTTATTTCTTCTTACACTTCTTCTTCATTAGTTGTTTCATTATGAATTAAAAACATCAGTATCACTCATATAATTATATTTTATTATAATTATGAAACAACCCTATTTCACCATCTATCCATCCTATGGAAAATGAAATCACCGCGCATGCGTACGTACGGAATACCGTCTCCACGCCGTGGTGTAATCTATTTTCCACCACCACCTTAATTGAATGGGTATAATGGCGTAAATAATGAATATATATGATTAATTTAAACTGATATTGATTCTTAAAAAGTATACATACACTCCAATACAATTCCACGATCATGGGAACGATATCATCGCCCGTGCGTACGTACGGAATGCCATCTCCACGATGTGATGCAACTCATTCTACATGATTTTAATTGCGTAATTATTACATAGATTAATTGAGTGAATAATATGATATATATTAAAATAATACCATTCTGGAAATGAGGTATCTATAACCTAAAAATAATAATAAAAATTTATTCGACAAAACACGCATAAGAAAAAAAACTAATAAACACCCGAATAACAAGTAGGAATGAAATATTCCAAATAATAAGCTAAGAATATGACCATATATGATATCATAACAATGAGTATTATTCTGGAATAAGTCAATGACATTATTTAAATCATTATACAGGAGGTTCGGATACTTACGAGCAAATCAGACCTAAGGTAAGGGAATATATCACAATCACATTTTTATCCGAGATTGTTTATACTTTGGTACTTAATTTTGTGTATTTTATCATCCAAATAAATGTTTCCTCAATATTTTATATTATTTACATCCACCTAAAATTTTTTAAATCCAATTTTACCCTTCGGTGAGTTTTAGTAAAATATATGAAAGGAATATTTTGTCGTTTTTCATACGAGGTACTTTTTGACTTTTCCGACAAATGTACGAGTATAATGTTTTTTAACTTATACGACATGAATGGATTTTTAAAAAATTATTTCTAAGAAGCTTCCTTTAAAATTTATCAAGTTTATTTTTAATCAACTTCTTTTAGTTTAGAATTGTATGACATTTTAAGAATGGAAAAGTGTTTTTGAAGCAGAAAGGAAATTTTCCTCAAGAATTGAGTTCAAGTGTTTTATCAAAATTATTTTACATCTAAGATAATAAAGGGTTATGTTTCTATCCCTATTATTACATTGATTTGATTATGTGGTGATGGAATTATTTTTATAAATTTCTTTATCTTATATGAATTGTTTTATGATGTCACGATGTTTAAGAATTCCATTTTTATTACATGGGTTATGCTATGATGTATGTTTTATGATTTTATGTCACACATAATAATGGTTTCATTATGATATGTGTTGGACCTATATCTCCCTCCAATTAATTGGATAATGATATTATATCTCATGAGATAGACATGGCTGGAACGGCAGGTTAAACTGGTTCAGTGGAATAGTACTGAAACGAGGAATGAACTCGGTTCAGAAATGGACTTTGTCCACTAAGATAGTCTTGGCAATGAGTCTTGTCTAATAAGAAATGATTTTCTATGATTATGTGTGTGTGTCACAAAGCTTCATGTTTTAAGTTATGATTATTGTGATTACATTTCACTACATTGATTTATCCCATGTTATGAAATTATGATCTATTTTGCAGGGTAAGATTTCCAAAATGTTATGTTCTTATGAATATGATGTAATTGATATTTCTTTTGTTTACCCTTACTGAGCATTTGATCTCACCCTTTTGTATTTTTTATTTCCCCAGGTCAGGAAGAAGGTTATTAAGTATGATATTCCAAAAGGTAATATAGATATGATTAAATAAATGGGAGACAGTGTAGACGCTTTATGAACCAGTTGTTTATGTTTCCCAGTTTCTAAAGACACTATACCTATACAGTCCTTTCATGGTTTTGTTATATGTTGTAATAATTGTACTTCAATTTTGAAGTACTAACAATTTATGTAAAGTATGGGTCGTTATAATATACATATTACCCATGAAGGATAAATTGGTTTTATAAGTACCTTTATTGAAATAATATGAATGGAACCTTTATATTGGATTGATTAACATCAATATATGTCATCTTAGATTGAAAATAATTTTGAAATATCTTTTAAAAATGTTTCTTGACTATAATATCCTTTCTTCTTTGAAAAATTATTTTAATACATTAAACCATTTCAAAATATTTTTCTTATAAAATATCATGAAAATGTATAAATATGGAATAAAATCATTTTAAAAACCATTTTATTTGAAAATATATATATAAACTTTCAAAAAAATTTAAAAATTAAATTTTTTGAAAACACATTGAAATCCTATAAAAATGATCTTGAAAATGTTTTTGAAAATCATTGTATTTGATAATATATAAATGATTCTTGAAAAAATTTTGAAAAAAATTTTTGATTTGAAAATAACTTTTAAAAACATTTTCTAAATGATTGAACTTTTAACTATGAAATGGGAGATTCGAAAATATGATAGTAGGTAAATTTGTGCATGCCATATGAGTTCAATAGATCATTCATTTTGGATGGTAAAAAAGGATAAAAACTTCTTAGTTCAGAAAATGACAAAAATATTACTTTCAAGAGATTTATAAAAAATATTAAATGTGTCTTTTAGATATTATAGTATAATGGTATAATATACTTGGAAACCCTTTTTTAGAAAACCTAGATTTCCCACTGAAAAGAAGGTAATGTCAGTCATTCTTAAAAACACATTCCTAATTATCATATGTACCAAAGAGTCATAAATGTTACCAATACATTAATATAGCATTAATAACCATAAGATATGAATATTCATGAATTTATATAGATATTGGTTATAATATTTCATCAAAGTAAGAATAAACATAAACAATCTTGTAAAAATGATCAGATTGTCTCAAAAAACTATTATAACAAAGTAACTTATGATCATACTCTCCATGTAATTAAGTAAATTATATTAAGAATAATATTTCATTAAAATAATTATATTAATGATATAAAATATAAAATGGGAGTATATACACCTTGAAAAAGAATTTTGGTTCACAACAAAACTTGATTCACAAAGAAGCAAAATTGAGACAAAACTATTTTACATATTTGGTAACATTAGAAAGTTAAAACCCATGAATGAAGGGTCATAAAATTGAAATTTTAATACCTATAAATTTATGAATAGTATACATAGAACACTATCATGTGCATTAGATACACCACATAAAAGGAAAGAGTGGTGATCATAACTTGTATCTCACAAATATTAAATGTGAGATGGAATCCTCTAACCTTTTGTCTTGATTCTCTTCGTACTCATATAAGCTTCTTGTATAATAAATATAATTTTATTATACATATTTTACAGAATAATATTCTTATATATAATTGAAGATTTTTTTGTTATGATAATATATTATCTTTTTTTAAACGATCCTATGTTAAATTTTCACTTGGGTAATATTCTATTTCTACTTCGCATGTGTCTTAATTTGTTATATATGTTGTCCTTATACTTATATTATGATTACAGAATTTTTATCATGATATAAATATAATGTATATCCAGTAAATTTATATTATAGTAATCTATACCATAATGAATTATGAAATGGAATTAACCTTTCATGGAGATGGTAAGTCGTACAGACGCATTAATGTTGTTCCCATTCTAATTGAATGAAATAAAAAAATGACATATATATATATCACTATTCCTGTAGAATTAATATATCATATATATCATATAATTTCATAAAACCCATCCTTAATTTATTCCAGGTGGTTTGTGAACAAATCACATCGCTTTAAGGGGGCTGTAGACTACACCAACTCAAACGAGATTATCATATTAACTCCAAATTGAAAGTAAAGATATGTGTGTTGTAACTGGAATACATAAGATTAAATACATAATAAATATATTATATGAAATATTTAGATATATTTTCCATCATAATGGCCACCATGATTTCTGGTAAATAACAAATGAACAATCATTGTTTCGTGAGGTAGAAGTTCTCCATACACAGAGACAATATGTTCAATATTCATTATATGTGGGTTTTATAACTGTAGGTCTAACTATTGGCATAAAAACAACAATATATCTATATTATATTGTTTTTATCACACAGTTATAGAATAGAGATAGTGAAGGGGGTAAGGAATATAAAAAAGGAAAGAAGCTTCAGAGAAGTCGTTAACTCATTATCGGGTAACTCTATTCGGATTGTGCCAAAAATGATTTATTTTGATGCTTTATTCCCAGACGGAGGACATTATGATAAATTTAGCGAATTTTAGAGAATATTTTATTAGATTTTGGTTGAGACAGTAGGCTTGATAGGTGTGATGAGGTGAGGGTGTGCTTTTCTTTTTATAGTGGAGCGGGAGCATCACTCTATTAAATACCAAAAGTAATTCACTGTTGGGAATTATACCATACATAGAGTGCCTAAAGAATGAAAAAATAATTTATTATAGATGAATCATGGACTATTAAAACTTCTAACAAAAACAATTATTCGAGTTATAATAACATGATACCTTAACATCATATATTAACCAATTATATCATTTTGGATTTTATTATGCGAGTTATAATATTATCATTTCTTTTAGAAATTAATTTTAAAATAGGTGCATGTGACACACTAAATCATTTCTTAAACCAGGAAAGTATTAACAACTATTTTACATTATATGGGTCAATATGTTAATTATGAAATATTATTTTGTTCATTAATACAAAATATTAAATATTTATTAATAATTACAAATCACATGGAAGAATTTAGGTTTTTTTAAATTTTAAGTATTTTAATAAATTTTCATTTGTTGTAAAATAACAATAATATCAATTTTGACATTATTTATTTAATGTTAAATTTAAAACATCGACCAAATATTGTAATTCAAATATATTAGGATTAAATATGTTTAATATGATATATTCATCAAAAAAATAAATAATGAAAATAATTCAATCAATTAACTTCACTTTTGGTATTTATAGTAACTGTTATTTTAATTAATTATTAACTAAATAATCACTATATTGGAGTTTTTTAAGAAATTTATGTAATTATACAAACTCTAAAAATTATTGATAAATTATTTTGATAACATTAACCCATATATATTTCATAATAATATGTATAACGGAATACTGTATGTCTTTTCATATCTCAAAGATTTATAACGGTTAAATGTATGGAATGTTCCCTTTTGTCTATTTTCTTACATATAATTTTAGATAGGGTACATATATTTAATAAAATCCAAATAAACCAAAAATTTAGAACCATGTGAGGATATATTCAAAATATTGGCATGTAGTGTCTTCTATACAATTTTATAGGTCATTTTAGATATTTTTATTAAGGATTAGTCTCTTATTAAGCATAATCATACCTTAATCACAATAATTAATTTTAATCACATTCACTAATAATTTTGGTAAACAAATTATCTTCATTATATTAGAAAGAAAATATTATATTTATTATTACTAGGTATGTTGGATTTTAAAATTTTTTATTATAGAAGTGGTAAAATTATGATTAACCCAAACCCCACGGGCGTGCTGAAATAACATGTCTTTTAAGTAGAAAAACATTTAAATTTTGTTAAGTTTTTATATACAATTTCAAAGTAAAATTAATTCTAATGAACTTAACTGTATATATGGATTTATAATTGATCTAATGTGACTATAAAAAATATAAAATAAAATTTAGAATTAATAATTATTTAAATGAAAAGGCGGTTTTTAATTAAAATGAAGTAGTTTTTGCTATTCATCAAAAAGATTATGTTTCTCTAAAAAATACAAAATATTAATGCTAGGTTAATATTGAAATTATTCACTAAAATGATTTTTATATTAAAAATTATATTTCATAAAAGTGTCAAAACTTAGTTTTATAATGGGTTCTCCCTTAAAAGACGTTAAAACTCAGTCTTGTATGTACCACAAGATAACTTATTGTCGTGTGTTCCGCAAGCTAAGAAATGTATTGTTTGTAGTGAAATATCAACTTGGTGTTGTTTATATAATAATAAAAACTTAAAATAATCTATTTTTAGTGTTGTTTAGGTGAAAAATACAAAAAATATTAATTTAATTGAAAAAAATATTTCACAAAATATTAGGGTGTTACATTCTACCCCCCTTAAAATGAATTTAACCCTCTAAATTTTTCAAGGTTATCAATGGTTTAATACTAGAGAGTTTAATTCATAGTGACCCACATATTTAAAATGAATAATAAATATTTATTTAAGAAGGGAAAGTTGTAACCATAATGGTTACTGGAAGTCACATATTACTAGGTTTCCACATTAGATAACATATATGGATTTTAAAAAAAAGACATGGAAGAGAGATATATATATAATGCTCTGATGGATAGTGATAGAAAATTATGTCATTAAATTTTTCATAAAAAAAAATCATTACAATTTTTATGACCTAAGGGACCTCTTGATTCATAAAAAATGTAGGTATAGGAACAACACTTTTGGTTTCATGATCCTTTATCCAACATTTATTTAATTTTAATTAAAAACTATACTTGCATGATTTCTAAAAAACACAACCCTTTTTTCCCATTGATCCATATCACATTTTTCTATAAAAAAGAAGTTTAATTTTCATTCCTAAAGTACTACAGGATCATGATATCCATGATATTCCATCTCATTTGTCAGCAGTTCTCTTCAACAAAAAGTTTTTTGAATTGGCTATCTAATATGAATTAATCCTCGTATGAAGATATAACACATTAAACATAATGAATCCATCTGATTTTTAACTTAAAAATTCCATAAATGTATATCTCATAACCCTTCTGAAGGATGAATATGTAAAACTTTAGAAAGAATTCACAAAATCTTCTTAACTTTGAACGACATATTTCATAAAATATCTTTGGTTATCACAATAAAAACATGTGAATACCCTCAACAGATATTCTCATGAAACATTGTAATAAACTGAATTACCACAAATACTTTTGGAAAACCTGTATGCTTCCTTATTGTAATATTTATGAGATATATTCCTTAAATCCTAGAATTTGTAAACTTCATAATTGCTGACATAGAAGACTTTTTAAATAATTAGTTTTAGGGTAATATATACCATCCAATTTACTTATACATATCTATCTTATCTGTATCCAAATATTATTATCTCAATTTTAAAAATTAATTAAGGGGTACCTTCCTTCAATTAAAAGATCATCATCCCATGAAATCAATTTTCTATGTCTCCATAACGATTCAAGATTCATTTTCAAACCTTAATGATAAATTATACTAAAAATATTTATATATTTCATGATTCATATAACATACTCTTTGAATTCGAAAACATAAATACTTCATCAGTAAAACCTTATTCTTAGACCATTACTCTCAATTCATCAACTTATTTCATTATACCTTTTTAATATAAAATAAAATTTTAGTCATGTATTAAGGATTCTCAGCCTAAAATCTAATCATGATTCTTATATTCAATATAAACAATATTGGAAGGATATCACATACATTTTATATGTTGTTTGCAGTCTCATTATCTTTATAAGTATAATAATTACTCATAACACCTTACTGATTGTCATTATGAGATTTTTACTTGGAAAATATATTATCATAAAACCCACACATTACACATATGAAACATTAAGTGTTAACCAATTTCCTTGTAGTTATCCCAATTAATAAAAGTAGAAATCATGTGGTGAGAAACACATATCATATAAGAAAGCCACATAATCATGAAAAATTATGTATATGATGTCTAAATCATGACACCTTCCTTAATCTATGACACCTTAGGTTTGTCCTAGTTTATTTTTAGAAATATTATATTTATATTCTTCATTATGGTTCATGATGTTTGTTGGAATTCCCAATGCATATCCCCCAATAGTGAAAAACTAGGTGTGGTGTAAGGCACATTATTGTGTACCAGATTACCCCAATTCAAGCCTAAATCAACTTTTCAGATTTGTTCCTACTTGGTATTTCTATATTAGAGCCACATATACTAATAATATCAATATAGGGATGTATTTATAAAAAACCACTCACTATATCCATTATTGAAATTCTAGGACATTTTCCTAAATGTTAACTCATCCTTAAACTTATCCTTAGAGGCATCCCTATTCATATCCTTATAAATAAACCTTGGTATCTCACTAGGGTTTTCCCATCCTAGTTTACAAAGTATAAAAAAAAATTTCTCTGATACCAACTATAGAGACCATCTAATTTCCAAACATTAACATTATATAAATTTTTTGGAATACTTCAACATTATACAAATAGACTCCCAAAGACTGTACTTGGTATAGTTCCTTTGGAAACATGGAATCATAATGACTGATACATATGTGAGATACATTATCTCTTACATGGTTAATCTAGAATAGATCCCTTCTTAAAAACATCAAATATAATACATGTCGTCACAACATGGGGAATGATATAAAAAAGGGGTGAGCTCAAATGATCAGTTAGGGTAAACAATGGATACTTATAAGCATAAACATAGGAATAAGTGTATGATAATGTGATAAAGAAAAATATATGATCATACCATGCATATCAATGACCATATACATGAATAATAGAATAAATCTTGGCATTTAATAAGACGTGAATAAAAATTGGTAAAGGACATAATCCATGAAAGAATAACATAGGAATAAGACATAGAAATGTGGAAAACACATAAGAATATAATAATTTCTATATTTTCCAAAGCATCACTGTAAAAACCATATTAGTAGTATTGGTTAACTCCATATACCATCATAATACCCATGGTTCACTCCCATGGCCATCATAGTTCCTTGACATGACTCATAATACTGTCTTAGTAGTCATGATTCTTTCTGAGGGTCATCATAGTAATTAAGGTTCACTCCCAAGACCATCTTACTTTGTCTCATTAGATATAACTCATTTACCAATGCATTGGAGGGAGAAATAGGTCCCACCAATCACATAATGAAATCATACATACATGTGACTGAAAATCCTAAATAAACATATAATAACACAAGAAATGAAATGGGTATCATAAACATGTAAACATATCACAACCTATGGAAAAATTGAATGTTTCAAAATCATTACATCAAAATCATAACTCATGAAAGATTAATGGATCTCATATACATATTACCCATGAAGGATAAATGAGTTTCATAGATACCATTAATGTAATAACAACCCATTAATAATAGGGATTTGAATGGATCCTTTATATTGGAATGAGTAAAATCAATATATTTCATCTGAGATGGAATATAATTTTGAAATAACTTTTAAAAAAATTTCTTGGGGTAAATATCCTTTCTTGTTTGAAAATGTATTTTTAATCCATCAAATCATTTGAAATTTTTTTTATAGAAAATACCTTCAAACTTATAAGGAATTCATAAAATAATTTTCAAAACAAGTTCCCATAAAAAATTATAAAAAAAGAACCAAATAATTTTAAAAACCATTTTCTTAAAAAACCCATTGAAAACATATTAAAATATCATGAAAAGTGTTTGAAAATAAATGAATATGAAAACTTATAAAAGATGATTGAAACCATTTTGAAATCTATTTTTCTTAGAAACATATAAAAGAAGATAGAAATCAATTTTAAAATAATTTTTCTTGAAAATAAATTTTTAAAATAGTTCTTAAAGATTAACTATTTAAAAATGAAATGGGGGATTCGAAGATATGGTGGTGGGTAAATATGTACATGTAAATCGAGGACAAAAGTTCATTCCTTTTGTGCGATAAAAAAATTCAGAAAAGTTCTTTATTGAGGAGGTGAAAAAAATAATCCTTTGATGATATTGGTAAAAGAAAAAAATCGGATAAAATTTTATTTTAGATATTATAATATAATGGTATAATAATATTGGAAATCCTATTCAAGAAAACCTAGACTTCCAACTGAAAATAGGGTAACGTTAGGCTTTCTAAAACACTTTATTAACTATATTAGGTACCAAAGAGAAGAAAATTGTACTAATACATGAATATATAACAATTAACTAGATTATAATAATATTAATTAATATTTTAGATAAGGTTTTTATGATTTTACCAAATGAGTCATAAACATAAACAATCTCAAAAAATTATTGAGATCGTCTCAATATACTCTTTTATCATGGTAACCGAGGATCATACTCTCCATATAAGAAAGAAAATTACATTAAGATTAATATATCATGATAATAATTATATTCACGATATATCCTTTAAAATGGAATTCTGTACACCTCAAAAAATAATAATATAGATTCCTAACAAAACATGATTCTCAAAGAAGTCAAATTGAGACAAAATTGTTTTACCGATTTGGTAACTTTAGAAAGTTAACCCCGATAAAAGAAGGATCACAAAATAGAAATTTGAATACTATTAAATTTATTTACAAGATACATTGAATATAACCATGGAAAGTATATACACCACACAAATGGAAGGAGTGGGAACAAAGCCTGTATGTTATAGAAACTTAAAGTGAGAAGAAATTCCCTTACATTGTGTCTTGAATCTCATCGTACTAATACAAGATTCCTATATAACAAATATAATTTTCATATAATTTTTAAAAAAAATCATATTATTATACATAATACCATATATGTTTTTATTATTACCTTATATTACCTATTATTTAACGATCCTATGTTAATGATTCACTTTGAGAAATGTTTACTTTGTTTTTCACATGTGTCTTAATTTGTTATATCATTGATCCATATAATTATATAATGATTCAAGAATGTAGATAATGATATAAATAAAATTTATATCCAGTATATGTATTTTATAATAATCTATTGCATAATGAATTATGAAATAAAATACACCGTTCATTAAGACGGTATGTCGTACGTACGCATGAATGTTGTTCCATTTTTTTATCATATTGAATGAATTAATGAAAATATTATATATATATATTTATTTATTTAAGTATCATTAATATATCATAAATATCATATAATTTCTCTAAACTTATTCATAATAAATTCCATGTGTTGTGTGAACGTATCACATCACTTTGAGTGGGAAATAGTTCACACGTCCTCAAACAAGATTATTGTATTGACACCAAATGGAATGAAAGAGATATGTTCCTTAGAAGTTCTAAAAATCTCAAATATATAATAAATATAATATATGACATATGTAATCACATTTACCACTATAATATTTACCAATATTGTTGGTAAAGAAGAAATGAACAATCATTATTTTGTAAGGAAGTAGTTCACCATTCATAGAATCAGTATGTTCAATATCCATATGATGGTGGTGTGTGTAAGTGTAGGTTGATATATATATATATATAAATAATACTAGTATATGTATTATACTATTTTTTTAACAAATTTATGGAATAAATCTATTCAAAGTGGTGAAGAAGGAAAATAAAGAATGGAGCATGAGAGAAGACATTACCTCTTCATCGGGTAACTCCTTTTTGGTTTGTGCAAAAAGGATTCATTGAGAGTCGTTATTCCAAAAGAGAGGATTATATGAGTATGGTAGAGATGTGTAAAGATTATTTTATCCAAATTTGGGTAATCTAAGGGGCCTGGTATGTGTGATTAAGTGATAGAGTGCTTTCCTTGTATAGTGGAGAGGGAGTGTCACTCTTGTAAAAACCAAAAGATATTCACTATTGGGTGGTGAAAATTACGTAAAGTGCATTAAAATTGGAAATATAATGGATTATATATGTATAATGTTCTATTAAAACTTCCACCACACAAAAATATGTTCATTTTAATAATTTGGTTCCTTAACTTCTATGATTCCTCAATTTTTTCATTCTAATTTTTATTAAAGAATTTAGTTTTACAATCTAATTAATTTATCCATTAAGACTAAAATAAAGTTAGATTTATTAGCATATATAGTGTAAATTATTTATTAATACATTTTCTAATTAATAAAATTAAATTTCCATGTGTTTTGGAAATTGATTTTTAATCAAGCATGCATGATGCACTAAAACACTACATAAAACCTAACCATGTTAAAAGCATTTTTACAACATATATAGGTCAATATGATAGTAATAGAAGACTATTTTCGTCATTAATAGACCATATTTAAAATTTATTAACACTTTCAAATCACTACCCAGAATATAGTCTTTTTATTAATTTTAAATCATTTAATAAAATTTCATTTACTGTAAAATCACAATAATGTCAATTTTTACATTATTTATTTAATGTTTAATTTAAAATATCAAAAAATATTTGAATTAAAATATATTATATTTTCACAAGTGTAACATGATATATTCATCTACAAAAATAAATAAAGTCAATAATTCATTTAATTAACTTCACATTTTCTATTTATAGTATCATTAACTTTAATTAATTATAAACTAAAGAATGACTATAATGGTGTTTCTTAATCATTTTTGGTAATCATACCATCTATAAAAATTAATTATAAATTATTATGACAAACATAACCCACATATATTTCAAAAGGATATGTATACCCAAATATATTATGTTTTTTACAAATCTTAATGTTTTATAAATGTTAATTGTGTGGAAAGTTTTTTGTTGTCATTTTCCTTAAATAACCTTTCATATAGGGCACTTCCATTTAATAATAACCCAATAATCCAAAATGTTCCAAAACAATTGATAAATGGTATAACTATTGGCATAAAAAGTCTTTTGGACAAGATTCTAGGTCATTTTGGACTTCTTTATTATTGTTTAGTCTATTATTAAGCATAATCATACCTTAATAACCGTATTTAATTTTTATCACATTATCTAATCATTTTATTCCAAAATAATATGTTGATATTATTAGAACACAAATATAATAATAATTAAAATATTATATATAGTATTATAAAAACTAAAATCTTAGAAGTGGGAAAATTAATATTAATGTTAATCCCATAGATGGGGTGAAATAACGGGTTTTAAAAGTAGGAAAATGTACAAAAGATTGTTAAGTTTGTTTATTCAATTTCAATGTGAAATTGATTCTATTGAACATAATTGTATAAATGGATATATAATTGATCTAACATGAATCTAAAAAATATATAAAATGTAATTTAGAATTAATAGTTATATAAGAAATGTGATTTTTACTAAATTGACGTAGATTTCACTATTAACCGAAATATATTTTTCTAAGAAAAATAACAAAAATTCACTCTAGTCTAAATTAGAAATTATGAATTAGAAAATGATATTAATTCTAAAAATTAAATATAAAAAAAGTGTCAATATTGAGATTTAAAATAGTTTCACCCTTAAAAGATGATACAACTCAGTCTTATATGTACCAGAAGCTAACTCAGTGTTGTGTATACCGCAAGCTAATATAATTGTTGCATGTTGGTATAAATATAAGGACCCAACATTATAACATTACATAATATTAAATTAAATGAATAATTCACATTGACAGTCTTTTTAGGTTTAGAGTTTTAGAGAATTAGGCCATAACTATTACATAACAATATGAATTTTACAAGTAAACACTACTACTAAGTATCCATTTTTTCTTAAAAAATCTGAAAAGAAAACATGTCTAATTCCATATTTTAGGCAGAATGAATTTTCCTTGATCCCATACTTGACCCTATTAATCTTTATTTCCTGTGGGAAACATTTCAGAATCTTGGGATGAGCATAAAAATCTCAATAAGGGTTATAAAATATGTAAGGAAAACATTATCCCATCAATAAATACAAAACAATGAAACTATATATTTCAATCATAACATACCTTACGAAATCATAAGATTTATGAATAACACACACAAATCATAAATCATAAGGGTTAATTAGGAAATACGTACCAAACATACATCTTAGCTTTCACAACTACATAGGGAGTTACACTTGGAATACCCATCATAGTATATTCCCTAAATCTCTTAGGAGAAACAACACGTTTACCTCTGTCACATTACCCAATGCATTGGAGAGCTATTTCGGGCTCACCCACCATAGGTTTATCACGGAACCACCCATATACGTAAAAAATTTCCCAATTACCATAACATAATCATAGCACATATCACATGTATATTGGAAAGATAACATTTCCACATTCCAATATATTAAATCATTATATTGAAATAAACAATGCTTAATCAAATCATTTTCAAAACCATTTAAAATGAGATTTTTGAATCAAAGTGTCCCATACCACTTTGAATATTTCAAATGAATTATCATTTGAAAACATTAATGTCCATATAAATAAAACGTAATACCCGTTTTGAAAACATGGACATTAATGATAAATATTTAGAAGAATAAATATTTAAAACATTTAAAATGATATTTTATTTAAAGAGGTTTTTTAACAAAAAGAGTGACGCTTGAATAAATATAATTGAGGAATAACATTTAATTAGAACATTATAATATCACGAGAATAAAAATATTCAAGATATAATATTTCAAAGGTTAGTATATATACTATATACGACTGAATTTGGTGAATAACAACAATGAAGTCTCAATGGAAATGTCAATTGAGATGAAATTTGTTATAAAGATGGTATCCTTAAATTAAGGATAAATCAATAACATAATTATGTGTTATAAAAAGAAATACACCCATTATAATTTTATATTAAGCGTAAAAAAATAAGTATTCATTCACAGATATTCATAGGAGGACATATTCAAGAAGTACAAGTTGAACCCAAAGAATTGAAATTGGGTTAAAAAGTTCCCTTGTAAAAATTTGACACCCGAACGGTGTCAAGTTAAAATTATGAAAATGAGTTGATGAGATAAAATGGGTATCTAATCAATTGTACATAAAGTTTAAATAAATAGGGATATAGTAGAACATATACCAAAATAATAAGATGTAAATTAAAAGACATAACAAAAAGAAGTCTTTTAAAAAGGGGAGGGTGAAAGGTTCCTTTAACGATTTGAAAACATATAAAGCATATGCCACATGAAAAAAATATCATAAAATGAAGATGTAAATACTCATAAATGAAAGTATATTACCCATATACTACAATCATGGTCAGTAAAACAACACACAATAGGAAATAGTGGAAAATACAGCATGAATCTCACGGGAATAAAAAGTGAGATGAAACCATTTACCGCGTTGTAATCAACTGATTCATATGACCAAAAGTTAATAACTACAAAATAAATCAAATAATACCATGAATATAATGAGAATAATGATAATATATATCAAATGGAAGTACAAATTACTTCACATTCAATGAATAAGTGGCAAACAATAGAAGTCTCACATAATTAAAAGTGAGATAAGAAAATCTCTTACATTGTGTCCGACTTGACGTGTTTATTCCTTATTCTTAATGAATAATAAACTAAAGTTAATTTCTACTTTCATAAGGAAATTTTTTCAAGTTTATTATTTTTTTATATCACTTATTACCATGTTATATATATTATGAAAATCATTTATGTTAATAATGGTCATTTTGTCGATATTTGGTACTTGAGTCAAAAATAGACTTCTTATAATTACATGTTGTTCACATAGTCAAAAGGTAATTATTTCAAGAATAATATTCCTGATTTAGATATCATATATATCGAGTATATAAATTTATTTATAATATCACATAACATTTGGAGGTTAGAAATGAAAAGCACCATTCGTGGAGAAGGTAAGCCGTATGTACGCATGAACGCTACTTTCATATATATTTCTTATTTTAATGAAATTAAAACATAATGATACATAGGTATATTATAATTAGAATATAATATCATAAATAATATCATTAACTCCATCCTTTATACATCCCACATATGTCATTAACAAGTCATAACACTTTGAGGGGGCGGTAGTCTGTACTTCCTCAAATGAAATTATCACGTTTAACCATAATGAAAACCATAAAGGTAGGATATAAATGTAAAATACAGAAGCATAAAGAAACTATAAAAATAATATATATCATGTATAAATACAGTTCCATCTTAATTTCCACCATGAGAGGCGGAAGAAGATAATCGAACAATCATTATTTCATGAGGTGTTAGTTTTCCATCCACTGAAACCGTATGTTATTCACCGATTAGATGGAGGTGTGTGTAAGTGTAGTTAAAATATTTCTCATAACAACATACTAGTATATTTAGGATACTGTTTTTGTTATAAAATAAAAGAATAAATAGAGTTTAGGGTTTGGAGAAGTAAAATAAGACAAAAGAAGTTAAGGGGAACGATTACCTTTAATTTGGGCAACTTCCTTTGGTTTGAACCAAATGGACTTCTTTAAGTGATTTTTTCATTAGGCAAGGATTCTAGGAGGATAGGGATTTATGGAGACTAATTTGGAATAGTTTGGATGATCTTAAAGGCTTGAGTGTGTGTGTAATTGGTTATAAGTGATGGATTTTTATAAGGGGTGGGGGAGGGTCTCTTTAGTAAAGTGTGATAATATTATTTTATTATATAAAGCTATTCAGTTTATAAAGGTCCAAAAATACTTAGAGTCAAATATAGTATGAATCATGGTTGAAATAAAATACTGCAATAAGAATTGGAAAAATTTTGTGTTGGTCAGAGTGGATTCTCAAGAGGGGGTTGAATTGAGTTCCAATTAAAAATTTCTGTTAAAAATTTATAATTAAAAACCCCAAATAAAATTAAAATTAAACTCTAGTGAATTTATAAATATTGTAAGTTATTAATTAGTTTCTCAAGAGATTGATTATTTCTCAGTTAACTATATCTTACGATTAATTAACCTTTTAAACTAACTTACTGAATGACAAAAGTTATATACACTTGCTATTATAACTATCAGAGTTACATTAAAATAGATTTATATTTAAAGTACTTAGAACTGGAATAGAAAATAACATAAACATAATATAAGACGCACAAATGATATAACCAAGAGGTTTAGTATCAATTTGAGACTTAGTCCTATCAAACTGTTTATATAAACTTTGATCCACACCCTGGATCGGGGTAAACAACAGTACAAAGACGGTCCATGTACTAAGACCTCTACCACAATTCATCATGGAAAAAAGACAATAGTAAAAAGGCTATCCAGGCCACACATGACTTCTACCACTATCCACAGTGGGATATAAGAGTATAAGGAAGGATTGAGTGAGGATTTATAAATCCTCTAGTTCAGCACTGGAGACAGTGTGTGTCTAAAAATACAGAGCACACACAATGCTCAAAATGTAAATAAATGAAATACAATAGATCTAAATAGATAGATATGAGTTTATAATTCTCTTTGTATTTCGAGTAAAGGTCTAGACTCCTCAGATTAATGCAGTTGAGGCTTTGAGTCCTTCTATGGTTTTTGTCATGAAACAGAGTGTCGTTTTTGTATTTGACTTCTAGTGTAGGTGTTCAGATCGAGTAAGAGAGTATTCTTTGTAACACTTGAGCTTCTTCTTTGAAACTGATTATTGATGTGTATGAGTGTTCTTTGAGTTCTTTTACTGTTCATCCTTTTTGAATTTCAGTTCAGGTGTCACACACTTTCACTTGTATTCCTCTATATTATTTCATCATAATCTTGATCTTCCTTTTATAGGTAGAGCTCCAGCAATGGGAATGATTAACTTTTTATAGGTATGGGGTATGGTTCTTGAAATTCCAACAACTATAATTATTTAATAGCAGGTGCATTAAAAACATCAAATATGACCATTGCTAAATAAACAAATATAAATAGAGTTTAGATATATAGCGACTAGTTTCCATCGGTAGCTCTTAGTATTAGTGAGATTATATCGGTAGCTCTTCTGTATCGGTAGCTGTTACTCATTATAATAGTATCTCTATGTATAAGTAGATCTTTCTATCAGTATCTCCTTCTATCAGTAGCTCCTTCTATCTGTAGCTCCTTCAACCAATAGACTTTGTATTTGTATCGATGACTCTGTAGCAGTAACTGTTTGTCTGTATCAACAGACTTGTACATACCAGTGGACTTATCATATCGATAGCTCTGGTGTAACAGTA
Source organism: Viscum album (assembly GCA_963277665.1). Lineage (NCBI taxonomy): Eukaryota > Viridiplantae > Streptophyta > Magnoliopsida > Santalales > Viscaceae > Viscum > Viscum album. The sequence goes on from OY728141.1 coordinate 524,892,627, forward strand.
ACTGTCTGAATACCGGTGACCTTATCCAAATCGGCAGACTTATGTACTGGTGTACTTACCCTTATCGGTAGCTATATAACTGAGACCTTTGTATCTATTACTATTTGTATCGGTGGATCTTGTATTTGTATTAGTGGACTTCATATCATTAGCTGTCTGTATCATAAACTATTGTGCATACTGGTGAACTTATGTATACCGGTGGACTTACTCTATCGGTAGGTCTGTCTATTTATTTGTTTGTATCATTAGTTTATATCGGTAGTTGTGTATTAGTAGGTCTGTATGAGTGACTCAACACTTAAAACTTATCTGTTCTATGCAAATCATATCCATATTGAGTTATAATTATATCAAAGCATGTATAAACATAGATAAACATTGATTTAGCAAATTCCTGGGATCATTTTGATATTTTATCAACATAATAATATGATTTCAAAGATTGAAAGAATAATTCATATAAAGATAAACATTATTTTGGGATTATCAAAGCATATTGAAACATAATTGAGATTATCAAAACAGGTGAGTTCAACAATATACCCCTTTTTGATAATCACAAATTATGATATTATAATCCAAAATATGCATTAATGTATCAGTATAAAATAAAATATTTTTATTTCTCAGTGTGAGTAATGACATTTTCAAAGGTGAGATTTTAAATGTATCAGAGGTAAAATTATAAAATAAAAGTACCATAGGTATGAAATAACTGTATCAGAGGTAAAATATATTATTCTCATATTTCTCCCCCTTATTTATGTTTCTCCCCCTTACTTATGTTCGTCCCCCTTTTCATATATTTCTCCCCTTTTGTGATTAGAAAAAAGTAGTAAACAAAGGATGAGAGAAGTTACAGAAGGTAAAAGTGAATAATATAATATGTATTTATTGGGGAAAAAGATACAGAGAAATACAAAATTGAAAAAAAGGTGTAGAAGTGATTCCTATCAAATTTCCATTCCAAAAATCAATCCACCAACACAGAATGTGATGCCCTTTGGATCAAAAGAGGAGTCAGGTTTGCTGGATGTAAGTGGAGGATTAGGAGCACTAGTGATAATTAATGGAGGCTGAGATTCTGATACAGAGCCTAACCTATACTGTGTAGCTCTCTGGGTGATCATAGGACTGAGGATCCGGATTTATTGAGCTGGAGTCATGTTAGGAATGGAGGCAGACTGAGCAGAGATAAGAAGAGCAGGAGGTACAATGGCAGGTGTACAGTCCACATGCAAGAATGGCAGCAACAGATTCCTAAAGTCCATTATGACCCCTCCTCCTCTTTCCAAAGTAGAAATGAAGTAATCCTTGTTTTCTATAAATTTTTCTAGAGAAGGAGTTAACTCCCTGAGATTTCTAACTTGTTCTATGAAAGAATTAATGACTAGAGAAAGTTTCATGTTTTCTAACAGAATATTGAAATGGTTGTTGAGCTGATGCTTGGTACAGATCCTTTGGAAATAGAAATCAACTTTGTCATTTACCTCTTTCTGAGAATCAATGTATTCTCTCATAAAATTATGAACAATTTTCCCTATATCCCTAGTGGTAGTCACCACTTGAGTCAAGGAAGAAAAGTCTACAGATCCACTGTTATAAGACTGTCCAATCTCATCTCTCATCATGGATCGAATCTGATTAATATCAAAAGAAGTCTTTGTAGAAAATAGCAGTGCAATAGTGAAGGATACTACTTTCTTACAAATATTTAGTCATCCCACTTATGAGATTTTTCACAAGAGAGTCCTGGGTGCTGACATGTTGCTCCATGGACTTCTTAAACCCCTGAAAAACACCCACAAATTGCCTTACTACACCTTTAATGTATGTTATATCACCACTTATTTGTGCGTGAGAACTACTAAAGGTAGTTAGAGAAGTGACATACTACTTTAGGGAAATAACAGATTCTTTATAGCTCTCAATCTGAGAATTACATACTATTGGCTCAGTCATCATCTCTGTCACAGGGCCTGACACCATGCACCAAAGAGAAAGTTCTAAATATTTTTTTCCATATTTCTAATCTCTTCAACATGACAATTCTGTAAGTCTGCAAAATATGTGGTCCACGTCTCCTTCAACTCAGCCTTTAAAGACCTAGGATCAGCATTAGTAACCAGATTGTCAGGAACAACTATAGGTGTTCTTTCTAATACAATACTAGCCACAAAGTCATTTATAACAGATTGAATGAATGATATTAAAGAGATTTCCATTCTTCTAATCTCTTCAAAAAACGAGGTCTTATGATCATACATCAATTGGTCTAGATCATCTTTTCTTACTACCTCCCCAGGTAAAAACTCAGAAGAGATATTATAGTTAACTTGTGGTCTTTTGATGGGTGTCTCATCTTCAGAATCCGAATAGTCCAGCCCACAAACTACAAAACCTTGCTCTTCTACCCAATCTTCAATTCCATCATCTACTGAAACATTCCCATGTTTGATTGGATGCTCCACCTCAATTTGTGCATTCTCCTATATATGTATAGAAATAACACCCTCAACAGCTTAGTCTTCCTCAGAAGAATTATCCACAACCATCTACATTTCTCTAATAACAGGAGGCTCCTCAAGAATATGTGCATGTCTGTCTACTTCAATAATTTCCTCGGTAGGAATTGAGGAGTGCCCAATCAGTGGACTAAGAATTAAGAAAGAAGAAGCAGATGCTTCTGTTTTAGATTCTTCTACTTCCTCATTCTCTAGAGGAAACTGGTCTCCCTCATGAATATGGGCTTCTTCATCTCTTTCTTCCAAGACTATTTCCTTTCCAGATGATACAACTTCAGCAACAGGACTTGGAGGCAAGTCTAGATCCCTTCCAACAGCTACAGAGGTATCCTATTCATCAGTATCATCACTATACTGAGGTTCCTATTTATCAGGTCCTAGAGTTGGATCCCTTACATACTTAGGCCTAGAAGGATGATCCATAGGATTAAACTTACCATACAGCTTCTCATCGTCACTGACCCATTCTCTTCTCCACGGATTCCAACTGATCTTCATTTATTTACAAACAGTTTTGGTAATACAAAAATTGTCTTTTATAACCACAGTCTCATCCTAATACTTATCCACACCTCTTACCTTGATCGTCACAGAGATCAGTTTTAGAAATAATAGAGCATTATTTTTTGACTTTGGACTGGTCATATCCTCAATCTGAATCCTTAAAAGTCTACACTGATTCACCATAACACCATGTCTCAATAGATGTAGCAAATAAATATCTTGGTATTTCAGATTTTCAATGTCCCCTTATCTTGGAATTAGCACATGTTGAATGAACTTGAATAGTAACCGGTTCTCTCCATCCATTTCTGAAGAAACTACCTTTCTTGGTGTACAATCTCTAGTTAATTCTTCTAAAGCAGTTTTATATTCAAAATTTCACTCATAGGAGGTACTGATTTCGAGAAATGCCCAAATTCTCCTTCATGTGGAACCTTCAAGCACACAACCCACTCAACAGAGGAAAAAGATATTGTCCTTCCATTCACAACTGAAACCATTCTATCCTAAACTTCTGATTTCTCAAAAGGAAAAAACTCATAGAATTCAATTAACAGCTTCAGATAATAAGGACCATTGTTATTCGAGAACCATTCTATGCATTTATGATCTTCTGGTACTTCTAAAACTAAATATTTACTAGTCATTAACCATTATGTGCATAACTCTTTCTCAACTACTATTTTTCTTTGAACGATATGCAGATTTTTGGGTTTCTTTACTTCACTTACACCACTACACTCTCCTTTGATTCTCTTGTAATTCAACTTATCATCAATTTCAATGACTGATGGTCTCTTCACTCTTTCCATTCTGGGAATCACAAGGCATAGGGTTCAAAGTTTTGGGAGCTAAGGCTTGAAGGTAAAGGGTATGAGGTGGATTGAGATGAGGTAAAGACTTATGTTAATCATTTAGGAATCATAAAATAAATAAATAAAGCATAATAAGTAAAATAAAAATGATATAGTGACGTTTCTAGCAGTGATATTTCTAACGGTGAGGTCTATTGGTGAGGTTTCTAATGGTGAGGTATACCAGTGAGGTTTCTAATAGTGAGGTTTCTAGCAGTGAGGTTTCTAACAGTGAGTTTTCTAACAATGAGGTGTAGCGGTGAGATTTCTAACGGTGAGGTTTCTAACGGCGAGGTGTATCGGTGAGGTTTCTAATGGTGATGTATAACGGTGAGGTTTCCAACAGTGAGGTTTCTAATGGTGAGGTGTCGTAGTGAGGTTTCTAACGGTGAGGTATAACGGTGAGGTTCATACCAGTGAGGTTTCTAAGTTACAAAGTCTATCATTCCTAGCTCATGTCTAATGTAACTTAACCTATTCAAACATAAACGCTTGGTGAATATGTCAGCTAGATGATGTTCAATACCTATAAAATCAAGAGTAATATCACCCTTTTGGTAATGATTTCTCAAAAAGTGGTGCATTACATCAATGTGTTTGGTCATATAGTGAGATACATGGTTCTTAGAAATATTAATTGCACTAGTGTTATAACAGTTTATAGACACATGTCTAAACTGATATCCGTAGTCCTGTAATGTATGTTTCAACCACAGAATTTGTGCACAGAAACTACCAGCAGCAATATATTCTGTTTTAGCATTAAACAATGCAATAGACTTCTGCATTTTACTAAACCATGATACTAAGGACTTACCTAGAAAATGACATGTTCCAGAAGTGATCTTTCTATCTAACTTGTAACCAAAGAAGTCATCATCTTAATAACTTATTATATCGAATGATTGTCCTTTTGGATAAAATAATCATAAGATAGTAGTATGTTTAATATATTTGAAAATTATTTTTACAGCAAGAAAGTGTGACTCTTTTGGATTATCTTGGAATCTTTCACACATACACTTAATAAACATAATATCTGGCCGACTAGCATTAAGATAAATCAGACTCCCAACCATACCTCTATAGTTAGTTTGATCCATTGGTTTTCTAGTCTCATCAGAATCCAACATACAAATAGTACTCATAGGTGTATCACTTTATTTAATACTATCCAAAACAAAATGTTTTAAAAGATATTTTTTATATTTACATTGATTTAGAATAATACCATTTTTATTTTGAAAAACATGAAATCCAAGAAAATATTTGAGTTCTCCCATTACACTAATTTCAAATTCATTTAGCATACTCATTGAAATGTCAATACATAAATCATTTTTAGAAGAATTAAAAATAATATCATCAACATAGATTTGTACTATCAAAACATGTTTGGAAATTATTTTAATAAAAATATTTGGATCAGTAATCCCTTTAGTAAAACCTTTCCAAATAAGAAAACTACTATGTCTATCATACCAAGCTTTTGGAGCATGTTTTAATCTATATAATGCTTTATAAAGTTTAAAAACACGATTTGGAAGATGAGGATTAGTAAATCCAGGTGGTTTTTCTACAAAAAAATCTTCAATTATAAAACTATATAGAAAAGCACTTTTAACATCCATTTTATATAACTTGAAATTCAGATGAGCCGCATAGGCAAGTAGAATCCTAATAGATTCTAATATAGATACAGGTGAAAAGGTTTCCTCATAGTCTATTCCTTACTCTTGACTATATCTTTGTGCAATTAGCCTTTCTTTGTTTCTAACTATATTTCCTGATTCATAAACATTATTTCTATAAATCCATTTAGTGCCTATGGTCAAAGTGTCCTTAGGTCTGTCTACTAATTCCTAGACTTTTTTTCGTTCAAATTGATTTAATTCTTCCTGCATAGCCATTACCCATAATTCATCAGTGATATCATCATTGATATTTTTTGTTCAAAATGTGAAAGAATGGATTAATGTTAAACCATATTTATTAGAGAAGCACTAGTCGTTGTCCCTCTATCAAGATTACCTACAACAACATCTAAAGGATGATTCTTTTGAATCGTAGTTGATCTAGTAAAGGTAGGGCTAGAAATTTCCAGTTCTTCTGTATGTTCAGGTTCACCAGATGTAGGTTCTGGAAAATTTGTAGAATTGCTTGGTTTTATAGAAGGTTCATTTATTTTATCATTAAGATCCAAAATAGATAGATTTTCATGATTATTTTCAAGAAAAGACTTAGGTTCATGTGGATGAGTTTCATAAAATTTGATGTGAATAGATTCTTCCACAAATTTTGTTCTTTTATTGAAGACGCTATAAGACTTACTGGTTATAGAGTAACCTAGAAATATTCCCTCATAACTATTAGAAGACAATTTTTTAGGATTATCCTTATTATTTTGAATAAATACTTTGCAACCAAAAAGTCTGAAATAACTAACATTAGGCTTCCTTTTATTCCACCGTTCATAAGAGGTTTTTAGGAACAGGTCTAATTAGGACTCTATTTATAATATAACAAGCTGTATTCACAACTTTATCCCAGAAGTAGACTGGTAGGTCATACTCCTTAAGCATAGTTCTTGCAATTTCCTGAAGGGTTCCATTCCTTCTTTCAACTACACCATTCAGTTGAGGTTTCCTAGGGGCATAAAAATTGTGACTATAGCCATTATGTGAGCAGTATGATTCAAACTAATGGGTTTCAAACTCACTACCATGCTCACTTCTCAAGGATTTAATCTTATGTCTACTTAGGATTTCTACAGAGTTGGATTATTTAATAAAATAGGAATAAGCTTCATTTTTGTGAGCAATAAAGTATACCCAAGTGTATATAGAAAAGTTATCTACTAAGACAAAAACATTGTACTTCCCATTTTAACTAGAAACTCTAGAAGGTACAAACAAGTCCATGTGAAACAACTCAAGAGGTTGAGAAGTTTGAAGTTTTTTATTTGATTTTAATGAAACATTATGTTTCTTTCATTTTGCAGGGAGTGAAAACTTTGTCTGATGGGAATTTTAGTTGAGGTAGGTCTCTAACAAAATTTTTCATTCTCAGTTTCTAGGTGAATGAACATTGTAGTTACCCAATATTATATTCCATAGCTAATATTCTTTATGAAAAGAATTTAAAAAAGTAACCTTTTGTTTGGATAAAGAATTAAATTATACAGCATAAACATTTTCATTTCTAAAGGCAGTAAATACTAAAACATTTATAGAATTAAAAACATTACAAGCATCATTTTCAAACATAACATTGAAACCATCATCACAAAACTGAGAAATACTTAACAGGTTTTATTTTAATCCATAAAAAAATAAAACTTTAGAAATTAAAATAGAATCAGTGTTACCAATCTGGCCTAAGCCAATGATTTTTACTTTTGAATTATCACCAAAGGTTGAATGTCCTCCCTCAACCTTCATTATACTTTTGAAACATGAAAATTATCGAATCATTTGACTTGAACATCCACTATCCAAATACCATATCTAAATATGGGAACTCTTTAAGATGGTTTCCTACAAAATAGGTTTAAATGGAAAATGATTTTGGTACATAGATTTTCTTGGGTCCAGACATGTTAGCAAGAAAAACATTTGGTACACAGATTTGTCTTATGAGTCTCATATAATTTACTGGATCAAGGTATTTTGAATGATAAACATTATTTGATTTATAACTATCTGAATAAGTAGTTAAAGCATATGAACTTCCATAACTAGAACTAGCAGCATTCTGTCCAGATTTAGGAATAAATCTAGTTTTAGTAATATGTCTCTGTCCAGGATGATAGCCTATTCCAGTGGTATATTTTGGTGCCACTTTTTTACCTAACATTTGTGTAAGTGTATCTTTTCCATTTGTTAATTTTTCTACGTCCTTCCTTAATTGTCCATTAGACAATTTCTGTTCAGTATTTTCCTTATGTAATAGATAATTCTTTGACTTCTCTGCATGAAGTGCAGAGTAAACGGATATGGTCAAAGCATGTTGTTTCTTCAAGGTTTTATACTTATCTTTCATCTCAATGCATGTTTCTTCTTGCATATTTATATATTCAAATAATTCTTCACTAGACATATTTCCAGATTTAGAGTCTGAATAAACTCCAGAATAATATGAATTTAAAGCAGGATTATCCCATGTTACCTCATATGTGTTTGTCATAAAACACATGTTAGATTTTTTAGAATTTTCATCCTGAGTAGAATCAGAATCACATGAACTGTATTATGAAGAACTCCAAGATTCTTTCATATCTATCTTGTAATTATTTTACTTTTATTTAAATTTATTTTTGTGTTTTAACTTTTTATAGTCTGCTTTTACATGCCCTTTCTTTTTGCATTCATAGCATACAATTTCATCACTCATATCTTACTTTTTCCAATCCTTCTTCCAATGACCTTTGTTGTCATATGTTTCTTTGTAGTTTTATTTTATAAAGAATTTCTTCTTCCTATAATATTTCATGAACCTCCTGGCTATTTGAGCCATCTCTTCATCACTATAAGAATCTGAACCTTCACTTATTGAGCTTTCAGTAGGTATGCGAAATTTCTCGTTTTCCTTGCTCTTTGAGGCAGTAGACTTAAATGCCACTGACTTCCTCTTAGGTTCATCATCATCCTCCTTATTTAATTTCAGCTCTTCTTCATACATCATAAACTTACCAATCAGCACCTTAACAGGAAGTACACTTATGTCACACGATTATCTTGTTGAAACTGATGCGCCTCTCTATCATTCTGGCAGAAATCATAGTATTCTCATGATTTTCTCTTTTTCAGGAACAACTTTTCCAAGTGAGATCATTGTATTTACAATTTTGTTGAACCTGGTATACATGTCAGAAATAGGTTCACCAGGATTCATTTTAAAATTATCATACTTAATAGTGTAGGTATTCAATCTTATTTCTTTCACATTGGTTGTTCCTTCATGGGAAATAGACAAAGTATCCCAGATTTCCTAAGCAGTCTTATAGGCAGATATTCGATTAAATTCTTAATCTCCTAAAGCACATTACATGGAATTCATAGGTTTACAATTATGATTGTATGTTTTTTAGTAGGTTTATCCCATATAATTATTTCAGTTTCTGTAATCTTATACTGAGTCTCTATAACAATCCAGATATCAAATCCCAATCATTATAAATGAATTTTCATTTTCAGTTCCCATTTGGCATAATTAACACCATTAATGAAAGGTGGATTATTGGTAGCAACACATTCTAGAATATTACCCACAATTATATTTTAGAAAATAAATTTAAAGATATAAAATGTAGAACTAACATAAATTTATGATATTTAAGATACAACTAAAATCACAGTTAAAAAACAGAGTATTTGGAAATCCTTTATAACTATCAACCTTTGATACCAAATGTTAGTCGGATTGGATACTCAAGAGGGGGTTGAATTGAGTTCCAATTAAAAATTTCTGTTAAAAACATTATGATTAAAAACTCCAAATAAAATAAAAATTAAAATGTAGTGAATTTATAAATATTGTATGTTTTCAATTAGTTTCTCAAGAGATTGATTATTTCTTAGTTATCTCAATCTTAATATTAATTAACTTTTGAAACTAACTTACTACCTAACAAATCTTATAAACACTTTCTAGTTTAACTATCCATGTTACTTTAAAACAAATTAATATTTATTATACTTAGAAGCAAAATAGAAAAAAACATAAACTAAATATAAGATGCACAACAGATATAACCAAGAGGTTCAGTATCAAGCTGAGATTTAGTCCTCTATAATAGTTTATATAAACATTTATCCACACCTTCGATCAGGGTAAAAATAGTACAATGACTGTCCATGTACTAAGACCTCTACAACAGTTCTTCGTGGGAAAAAAACAATAGCACACAGGCTTTCCAGGTCACAATTGACTTCTACCACTATCCACAATGGTATATAAGAGTATAGGGAAGTATTGTGTGAGGATTTATAAATCTTCTAGTTAAGCACAGGAGACAGTGTGTGTCTAAAAATACAGAACACACACACTGCTCAAAATGTAAATAAATGAAATACAATAGAGCTAAAACGATAGATATCGGTTTAGAATGATTTATGTATTTTGAGTGAAGCTCTGGACTCCTTGGATTGATGCAGATGAGGCTTTAAGTCCCTCATTAGTTTTTGTCAAGAAGCAGTGTGTTGTTTTTTGTATTTGACTTCCAGTGTAGGTGTTCAGCTCGAGTAAGAGAGTATTCATTATAACACTTGAGATTCGTCTTTGAAACTTCTGCTTGATGTGTATGAGTGTTCTTTGTGTTCTTCTCTTGTTCTTCCTTTTTGAATTTTAGTTCAGGTGTCACACACATGCACATACATTCCTCTATATTTTTTCATTATTATATTGATCTTACTTTTATACGTTAAGCTCTGGAAATAGGAATGTTTACCTTTTTACAGGTATGAGGTACGATTCCTGAAATGACAACCACTATCATTAATTAATAGAAGGTTTATTAAAAACATCAAATATGACCGTTGTTAAATAAACAAATAGAAATAGAGTTTAGAAATATAGAGACGGGCTTCCATCGGTAGCTCTTAGTTTCATTGAGCTTATATTGGTAGCTCTTCTGTATCGGTAGTTGTTACTCTTTTTAACATTAGCTCTATGTATCTGTAACTCTTTCTATCGGTATACCCTTCTATCGGTAGCTCCTTCTATCGGTATCTCCTTCTATGGGTAGACATTGTATTTGTATCGGTGAATCTATAGCGGTAGCTGTCTATCTGTATCAGTTGACTTGTACATACTGGTGGACTTATCTTATCGGTAGCTCAGGTGTAACGGTAATTGTCTGCATACCGGTGACCAAATCCATATCGGTAGACTTCTGTACCGGTGTACTTAGCCTAATCAGTAGATGTATACCTGAGACCTTTATATTAGTAAATATTTGAATCAGTGGATCTTGTATTTGTATCAGTGGGCTTCATATCAGTAGTTTTTTGTCTATCTGTATCTGAAATGATTGTGCATACCGGTGGACTTATGCATACCAGTGGACTTACTCCATCGGTAGGTCTGTATGTCTATCTGTTTTTATCGGTAGCTTATATCAATAGCTGTGTATCAGTAGGTCTGTATCAGTGACTCATCATTTAAGACTTATCTATTCATTTCAAATCATATCTAGATTGAGTTAGAATTATTTCAAAGCATGTATAAAAATAGAAAAACATTGATTTATCAAATTCCAATGATCATTTTTATATTTTATCAACTTAATAATATGATGTCATAGATTGAAATAATAATTAATATAAAGATAAACATTATCTGGGATTATCAAAGCATATTGAAACCTAATTGAGATTATCAAAACAGGTGAGGTCTACATTTTGGATGTTATTTTAATATTTATAATCTTCTTTATTTAAATGATTTATTAATGAGGTAAACACTTCATCATTATTATGTTATAAATAATTTAATTTATTCGATATCTAAAAATTATACAAAAAATTCCATGATTAAGGAAATCATTTTAGCTTTCCAATTAATATTTATAGTTAAACAAATTACCTATATATCACTATATAAAATTTAATTTACTAAAACATTTTTGTTTTTGTCATTTTTTCCTTTAATTAAATTAATTAATCAAAAGTGTCATTATCATTCACAAGTGGTTCTATGGGGTCCCAAAATAGTCCCAAAGATGCCCATGGTCGGAAATTACGGAAATTACTCATTCAATGAGGTTAGGACAAGTGTTAAGGTGATTTTGAATTATTACAAAATTCTTTTTACCTTGAATTACCCTATTTACCTTTAACCGTGGTAAATAAAAGTAAAAAGTTACTATTCACCAAAAAATATTTTCATCTTATTGAAGCACATTTTACTTAATAATATCAACCATGTATGTCGGATTTTCGAAATTCAATTCACAGATGCAGTAAAATTTCATTTAAATGAAAAGGGTGGTTTTTTAACTACTATTAAGTGGTTTCACTATTTAGCAAAAATTGATGTTTTTCAGGAAAATACCAAAAATTCAGCTTAAGCTATATCTGATATTCCGAATTCAAAAATCATCTTTATTTTACAATTTTCAAAACATAGAATTTTCCTTAATTAATTTATAATTAATTCCCATTTTCAAAACAAATAGCGTGTTTTCATGAAATAATATTTATCAAAAGATTTACAATTGTTTATGTCCAATGTCAAAATGAAATTATTTCCAATGACCAAAATTAAATTAATCGGTAAAAAGATACTCTAATTACACATTAAAAACAATTAAAAATATAATCTAACCGCATCAATAAATTATATTAAAAGGCACTTTGGAATTAAAATACAACATTTCTCACTATTCATTTAAAAATTAACATTATCTGAAAAATACCGAAAATTTACCCAAAGTAAATTTTGATGTCCCGAATCTAAATAAGAATTTTATTTTTTCAAATAGAACATATAAAAATGACCAAACTAGATTTAAAGAGTGTTCTCCATCAAAAGGATATAAATTGATCTTTTACTAAATATTAGAGTATTCATGCTTAAAATTAGATTCATTCATATTTTAAGCCCCTAAATATTATTGGATAATTGTAAAATCATTTAAAAAACATATATAATCATTTTTTAGTTAATTATGTTCATTCCCGCCAATACAATAGCTAGGAATTAACTACCATTTAAAATAATAATATTATATTATTAGTGTGCAACGTAATATTTCAAAGAAACTTGTGGTTGCGTATTGGGCATGCCATCGAACAAAGAGCACCATTTAATGTAAAATTAATAATTAATTCACAAATATTAATATACATGAAAAGTGTCTTATTCCTTATTTATTTGGGATGTTACATCCTTCCCCCATTTTGGGAAATGCGTCTTCACAATTTTAAAACTGGGCTTGGAAACTTAATTAAAAGTCTCACATCGGAAAATAGTTAGTAAAACTATAACTTTAAAATAAAGAATGAAATGTAGAATGGTCACCCGAGATAACCCATACTAGGATTCCATGTAAGAAAACATGGATATGAAAGAGATAACAAACGTTCAAGTTCTAATGGAGAGTGATAGAAAACATTATTAGGAGAACGTTAACCACCAGAAAATCAAAAACTTATGATGTGTGAAATGGTATTTGATTACCCAGTAGGAAAGGTAAACCATTATATGCTTCAAAATCTTTTGATAAGGTAAAATATTTGAAAATTCATTGAAAATATTTACATTTCTTGAAAATATGAGAATATTGTAAAAATAGGATATGTCTAAATACAACCCATGATCCAAGATGATAATAAGGTATAGTGGAGGTGTTTGATATATAAAACAAATTCATGCTAGTGAGTTGTATGATATAAAAATATTCACAATCATCTGAAATTGACTTTGAAATAATTATTGAAAGTATGTCATTAGGAAGATATAGTAATGTTGTTTGAGATATTTCTCCTTCCATTTGTAACTGAGTTTCCTTAATATGAAAAAGTTATAAAACAAGGATTTAACTGAGATAGTATACATAGGGACAACCCATTTGTCTATCAAAAACTCCGAATTCCTAAAGTTGTCTAAACAGGCCTATGATACCAACTATAAAGACCCGACCATATAACATTACATAATAATGAATTAAATGAATAATTAAAATCGAGGATCTTTCTAGGTTTAGAGTTTTTGAGAATTTGGCTATAACCATTACCTAACAACTTTAATATTACAAGTAGACACTACTACTCAGTATCCATTTTCTTCATAAAATAAATACTCTTAAAAAAACATGCCTTGTTCCATATTTTAGACAACATGCCTTTTCCTTGATCCCATGCTTGACTCTATTTATCATTAATTCATGTGAAAACCATTTCAAAAACATGGGATGAGACTAAAAATCTCAATAAGGGTTATAAAATAAGGAAGGAAAACATTAGCCCATCCATAAATAAAAATCAACGAAACTATATTTTTCAATCATAACATACCTTATGAAATCATAAGATTTATGCATAACACACACAAATCATAAATCATAAATGTTACTTATATAGTCCATATCAATCATACATTGTAGATATCACAGCTACATATGAAGTTACATTTGGAATTTCCATCATAGTATATTCCCTAAATCTCTTAGGAGAAACAACACGTTTACCACTGTCACATTACCCAATGCATTGGAAAGCTATTTCGGGCTCACCTGCCCTAGGTTTATCACGGAAGCACCCGTATACATAAAATAATTCCCAATAACTATAACATAATAAAAACATATATCACAAGTATGATGGAAATATAACATTTCCACATTCCAATATATCAAATCAAGATATTGAAATAAACAATGCTTTATCAAATCATTTTCAAAACCATTTAAAAATGGATTTTTGAATCAAAGTGTCTCATACCACATTGAATCATCTCAAGGACTTATCATTCGAAAATATTAATTTCCATATAAATAAACAATAAAACCTATTTTTAAAACATGGACATTAATGATAAATATTTAGAAGAATAAATCTTTTAAACATTTAAAATGATATTTTAGTTAAAGAGATTTTTTTATAAAAAGAGTGACACTTGAATAAATATAATTGACGAATGAAATTAATCAGAACTTTATAATATCCTTCGAATAAAACTATTTAAGATATAATATGTCAAAGGAATGTATTTACACTATATAAGAGTGAATTGGTGTAAAAAAACAATGAAGTCTCAATGGAAATGTAAATTGAGATGAAATCCCTTATAAAGATGGTATCCTTAAACTAAGGATAAATCAATCACATAATTGTGTGTGAAAAATAGAAATACAAATAATATAAGTTGATATTATGTTTAAAACAATCAGAGGCCATTCACACATATTCACAGGATGACATATTCAAGATGTACAAGTTGAACCCAAAGAATTGAAATTGGGATAAAATGTTTCCCTCTAAAAATTCAATAGCCAAACGACGTCACGTTAAAATTCAGAAAATGAGTTGATGAGATAAAATGGGTATCTCATAAATTATAAATTAAGTTTAAATAAATAAGGATCTATTAGAACACATCCCAACTTAATAAGATGTAAATTAAAAGACATAACAAAAAGAGGTCTTTTAAAAAGAGGAGGGTGAAAGGTTCCCTTACCGATTTGGAAACATAAAAAACATACGCCCCATGAAAGAAAGATCATATAATGAAGATGTCAATACTCATAAATTAAATTATATTACACAAAGAGTACAATAATTGTAAGTACATTCACAATAGAAAAGGAAATAGTGGCAAATATAGCATGAATCTAACGGGAATAAAAAGTGATATGAAACCCATTACAACGTTGTAATAAACTAAGTCGTATGACCAAAAGTTAATAACCACCAAATGAATCACAGAATACCATGAATATATTGATAATCATGATAATATATATCAATTTTATGTACAAAATACACCACAAGCAATGAATAAGTGGCAAACAATGGAAATATCACGGAATGAAAAGTGAGATAATAAAATCCCTTACCTCATGTCCGACTTGACATGTTTGTTGCTTGTTCATCCCGAATAATAAACTAATGTTAATTTATAATTTCTTAAGGACCATTTTTCATGTTTATTATTCTTTTTATATCACTTATTACCATGTTATAGATATTATGAAAATCATTCATTTTAATAATGGTTATTTTGTCAATATTTTATACCTGAGTGAAAAATAGACTTCTTATATTTATAAGTTGTTCACATAGTCAAAATATCATTATATCCAAAATTATATTCATGATTGAGATTTCATATATATAATATATATCTAGTATATACATGTATTTATAATAGTACATAACATTTGGAGATAAGAAATGAAATGCACTGTTCATAGAGACGGTAAGCCGTACGTACGCATGAATGCTACTTTCATTTATATTTCTTATTTTATTGGAATTAAAACATAATGATACTTAAGTATATTATAATTATAGTATAATATCATAAATAATATCATTAAAACCATCCTTTTGCAACGGTAGTATTTGTGAAGGTAGTATTTGCGACGGGACACGTCACAAATACCTTCAGCCTCATTAATTGTTGTCGGTGGGTAAAAGTGTATTTGCGACAGGTCTTGTTGCAAATAGTGGCATACCAACCCAAAATTATTGGATGGGGCAACATCCGTCACAAATAGTATTTATCGCCACCGAGTATTTGCAACGGGACCCATCGCTAATAGTGACCCATGGAAGAACAATTTTGGACATGAAAATTCTCTATCGCAAATAGTATTTACTAACTCTAGGTATTTACGATGGGGGGCGTCTCCCCGTCGCAAATACCCTTCCCGCAGTTCAGCATGCATACAGTGCCTAACTTTTTGTGTTGGGACACCAAGTCTCACCGCAAATAGAATATTATTTGCGACAGGTTGATGCTCCCATCACAAATAACCTCTTCGACAAACTATTTCCGACGACATTTATTCACGTCACAAATAACCCACCTCAAAAGACATTTTTTTCGTAGTGATTCTAGAAGTAGGGTTCTATATTGAAGCATCATCATGCAGTAGATGAGCCAATAGTGGAAACTAATGTGGGTCCAGATACTGTGAAGTGTACCATCAATATAATTTCATCTTTAGTGACTACATTATGTGATACTCATTCATCTCATTCATTCATATAAAATAAAATTATGAATCATCATTCCTTCATTTGGATATTATATTTAATTTATTTTATATTATCATGCCATAGAAAATGAAGAGAGAGTAGGGACTCTAATATCCATGTTACGCCTTCTCTTTATTTGAGAGTGAGCTCACTTGGGTTTTTTTGGTTCTCGCTATGAACCATTTATGAATAATTATAAAGATAGATTTGATGATTCCCAATAAATACATGATTGAATATTCTTAGAGACATGTCTCCTTACTACCCCAAATGTGGTGTTTCTTATTATCTAGGGAGAATGATTCATGGGAGGTACAAAAGCTAGACCATATCTCCTAGAGTTATGAATGATGATATAACAATTTAATTTTAAACAAGAACAAGAATTTGAGTTGTGATATTTCTCTAGTAGTATCGTGTTTCTTTTAGTGTTTTCCCTGACTTTTTAGGCTTACCAATACTAAGGGTTGCTGATTTCTCAATTTACCTATTTATAGGTACCCCATCCTATCATAAATCCCTTTTATCATTTTGTTCTATAAAAATTAATGTAATTAATAACCTCATTGGGTGATTTTTTGTTAAAGGGTTAATTTTATAGAGTGTGTATCCTTTGGTGGTGCTTATTTTTTTTAAATGAAAAATGAAAGAATCATTCTCCATTACATTGATTAATGAAAACACAATTGTGTCAAGGTAAAGAAAAGGTATTTTTCCATTGATCAAATATTTGTTTGAATAGTTTAATGGGATGATGTTGTTTGTGAATATAGATAAAAAAATCATGCTATCACTATCTTAGAATCAATGAATTTTACTACTCGAGGAATACCTTCTACTGTAGGTAATGCAATTATGATTACCTCATTATTAATTTGAGTTTAACAAATTCTCCATTGGTTCTACGGTGCTAGTGAAGAGGATATTATATGTGTATCTCAATTTGTTCGTGGTGGTATTTTTGTATGAACACATGGATCACTCTAAAATTGAGGGATATCATGTGCAATATTTGAGAGAATTTCGACAATTTTTTTTATAGATCATAATAATTTTGAGAATGTTATTCATCATGAATTATATGTTCAACATGTGATGTTCATAAAAATATTTTTCTCGAAATGTAGGATTTTAATTGATTTTGAGATGCTGAAGGATTCTATGATGTGTTAATAACCATGAATTTTGTTTATAGAAGCGAGTTCATGATATTAACTATGTCATTCCAGGGTATCATTATTAATTAATAAAACATGGCTTATTCGATGAAAAATATCACCTGGATGGGTGTAATTTTATTTTGTGATTATTAATTTCATAATTATATTGATGATTTAAAGAACCCGTTGACTTCATTAAATGTTTTGACTCTTCTATAGGTTGGGTAGGGCTATGTTATCTTTTGACACACACTAAGGTTTTGTTTGGCATGTGTTCTCATGAAGGGAGATCCAGTGGTGTAATATGGTTCTTCACATCTTAGTTAACATGTGAATAAAAATAATACCCAATCATTATTTCTTACTTATGATTTATTCATTCCATATGTGGAATAATTATATTATCAAATAATGGATTACAATATACTATAAATTGAAAATTTTGATTTATATCTTATTGAAAATATATTTTAATCTATATTTCAGGTAATGGTTATAGTACTTGTAATCTTTTTATTTTGACTTTTCTTATACCCATGGTATGGGGAACATCATCGCCCCTGCCAATAGAAGAAAATAACCACCCCAGTCCTCGAAAGAACTATCATAAGAGTGGAATTTTTTTGCTATCATTATTGATATTCATTTGTTGGTTCAAGAAGATGAGATAAAGACCATCATGGAATATATTCCATTATAATCCTCTCTTCATAAGATAATTATTCAGAAAATAAAACTCAATGTGTATTCCTATATAATTATGGTCTATCATTATAGCGGGTATAACATGAAGAAGTGATTAATATTTTTCATGGTTATCCATTTCTTCTGGAGCTGTTGTGTGGTATCAATTCCCATGAGAAAATTTGTTAATAATTATTAACATAGTTTATTATTGGTAGTAAATAATAGCATCATTATAATGTTTAATGATATTTAAAATTATTCTAATGGTATGGTAAGAGATGAGATATTATTTTATTTCTTTCTGGTAGTTATACTATTAAGTAGGTCAAGTCTGAGAACCACAGACCTTCAGTTTTTCTTTATCCCCTTCCAATATTGACATTGATGTGGGATTATATTTTTATTGGATTTGTTGTCAAGTTTCCACATACCACATGAGGGAAGAATAAAATATGAGTAGTGATTGATATTATGAGTAAATAATATCATTTTATTCCCTTTTGAGATACAAAAAATGTTAATAATTTATGAATCTTATACATGTAGAAGATCATATGATTACGAGGACAACAATCTGTTATTCTTTATGATAGGGATACTCAATTCAGTACTCATTTTTGGAGATTCTACTAGGATTTAATTGGATTTTAGAAGATATTGATTTTGAAATATCATCCATATATGGATGGGAAGATAAAAATGAGATATATATATCCCAGAATACATAATCCATTCTTTCATTCATGAGAAATATGATGTTTGGGATTACCAATTGGGATTCATTGAGATATCCTATAAAAATAACATTCAGTAATTTATCCATAGGAACCAATTAAGGCCTTGTGTGGATGAATATGTAAATCTTATTTTTTCAGTCAAATATTTTTTATGCTTCCATTTATAGGCATAGTTTTGTCCATGAGAAGACTATGAATAATAAATTTATTTTTCAAAGTATGATAACTACTAAAAGACTTTATAAATACTATCCTTATTGTTTTTAATTCCCGTTTTATTTTTTAGTTTCTATATTGGTATTTTTTATACTTTAACCATGGTTAGGTATGTAGAGACATTGAAATTTTGTAAATTTATCTCTGATATTTGTGGGAAATTTGAGATTTTTGAGAATATATTGAATGTGGATGACTTCTTGTATATACCACCTCAGTTATCATTGATTCATCATATGTTTGTGGATTTATAACATATAATGTATATATCCATCTTGTCTCATATCATGAGTTGGGAGGACATTGATATCAAAAATTATATATCTTGGACTAATAAGAAATATCAGATTATTGATTATGAGATAATGATAATTCATGGAAATATTGTAGCTTCTCTTCAAGTTCATTGGAATCAGTGTTCTAATTCTTCTGAAACAAGGAGGAATGAGTCACTAATGAATGATAAGTGGAATCATCTCATTAATATAGATTCTTATTGATAAGAATTACTAGTTTATAAAATTTCTGTACTTGTGTTATTTTCACATACCATTCCATGTATGAATATAATTATAATCCTTATTTGTGGACATCCATTATTAAGATATTTTTTTGGGGTGTTTTCAGGGAATTTTGGATTTTTTTTTATTTTCTATGCATGTTAACAGTTTTCACATGATTTGGTAAAACTGTGTGGTTAATCCTATAAAACCATGTAGCATGTGTTCAGGTTTTGTAGGGGAACATTATTAGTTCAAATATGTGGCCTCCCCTGAAACTGGGCGACCTGAAAGAGTAGGGAGTTCATGGTCTGGTCATGGTTTTCAATCTATGATGCCAAGCCATATATCCTTTGCCAATAGACTAGGAGGGATTACATGGTAAGAAGACAAATTTTATTACAATCTTGAAAAACTATTCATCCCTCTCTAGAATCATAGTGAGGGAACATGTTTTTGAACACAGTTATCTCCAACTATGCGGCCTCTCCATGGAAACTGTGTGATATTATTTTTATAATCATAAAATTTTATTTATGGACTTGAAATCCCTATTTTAAATTCCAAATACTTATATTTTAATCTGCTTTGATCATTTATATTTTGGAAGATCCCTTGAGATGATTTTGGATCTTTGAACCTCTTCTCTTTGTGGATCAATGAAGCAATTGGTGGAATTAATATTTCTATTATAAGTGTTGTCTCTTTGATTTTGAATCTTCATTCCTTCTCTTATCCCCATTTGAGAGTGAGGGGTCCTCATGCCTTTAGTTAATTTAAACATTAAATTTATGGTTTTTAATTCTAAGTATTTCACTTTTTGATTCTTTTCCTCTCACTATATATTTTTTGTTCACATTATTGGAGATTCATTGATCATGTGAGTAAAGGTACATCAATCCCTAATGGAATTACCTACACATGATTAAATTATTGATACTTATTTTAAATTTGATTTCAAATTTATTTCCTTGTGTTTATATGTTTTCTAGTTTTCTTATGAAGATTCTTTAGTTTTTCAAATTAAATCCTTTTTCAAAAAAATTTAAAATATATTGTAAATTTTAAAAAATAATGACTAAATAAAAAAATATATTTTATTATATTATTTGAAAATAATTACTAATTTAAAATTTATTTGAATAATATATGAATTTGGGATTCCTGGAACTAATAAAAGACATATTATTTGTTGTTGAAATTCTAAATGAATTTTGAAAAAGAAAAAAATAAATTTGAACATAAAAATATTATTTTAATTGAAATGAATTATTTACCATGATTTATTTATTGATTTATTGGTTTATTGATCGCATATGTGAGCCTAAGTTGTTAATGGGTGACTAGAAAATTATATTTGTATTCTAATCCCCTAGAAATGGATTTATAATTAACAATATTACTAAACAACAATTTGCATGATTTTCCTTTATGCAACGTTGAATGATTCTATTCTAATAGCCTGAGCTATATGGATACGGTCAAACAATGATCTATTTTTTGATAGAAAATTTATTGTAGGGATCTTAGAGCAATGAAATAATGACTCATAGGGATATGCCCATAATTAAAAATGTTTATTTGATCTGAATAATCTAATTTTGTTGATCTTTCATACCGACAAACTGATGTTTCATCAATATTTTCATTTAAACTAGTTTTTTATTTTCCATCAATCTACATAACATGATTTTTTTTAAATAATACGTTAAACTACTATCTCCATCAATTTTCATTATATAAATTAATGTATAAATTATTTATTTCTTATTGACATTCTTAAGGAACTTTTTGTTGAATCCTACGTGGTTATTTTTTCTCACCATTAATATTTTATTAGGTGTCTAAAGATAATGTCATTCCAAGTCTCGAAAAAGGGAAAGTGCCACATAGAGGTTTCAAATACTTTTGGCTATAGGTAATATGGTGTTATGAAGGTGATATGTGGAGTCATAATCCACTCGTTTCATGGATATTCTTGTTTTTGGTCTTGATGTGTTGTTATAAAATTTAATTTATTATGCATCAATTGATTCAATTCAACATATTTCTAGTTATTTTCTTCTTGAGGTGTGTTTTCATTATAATAATTTTTTGATTTTCTTATTTTTTGATTTTTTTTAATTATTCTTGGTGTGAAATCAATCCCTCCAACATAGTTGATATATATGTTCTAGTCTCTAACCCATGGATATTAGGAATTCACATTGGACCGTGTCACTTTTTTCATGGGTACTAAAGTACCAAGCTACCAAGGTTGGTTTGTGACAATGGGATCCATCTAACAAGAACATATGCACCATATCATTAAATGTTGATAACTCATGAGCATGCAAATTATGTGTTTTAGGACATTTCAGTTATACATAAAATATAGATATATCATACCAGACTCCCTCCAGCCTAACAAGATAGATAAAAAAAATCTAATGTGGAGACAAAGTGTGCTCAATATACCTCCCAACATCCAAAAACTAAGGAAAACATTGTTGTTCAGAACAATTATTAAACTTATCAAATGGAATAAAAATAAAATTTAATGGAATGAATGGGGGAATTTTAACAATTATTGAGGAATTTTCTTCATCCGATGTAATATTTATAGAAGTAGTGGGTAAAAAAGATACAACAGTGAATTACATTATTCTATTTTAGTGTGGTAAATCACACTGGTCGATATAAAATGATATTATCTCCAATAATAAACATTATTATTAACATATGATTAAATAAAGAATTTAAAAAATCCCTATAAGAAAAAATATCGTTAAAATGTATCCCAAGTTCATAAAAAACATTTTTAGTGGTACTTATTTCCTCAATTAACACCATGTATGATATGATTTTTTATTGTTTGAGTGATATTCTCCTAAATTTATATGTGATCATAAATTGGGTACTTATCTATAAGGTTACATTATTAATCATTAAGGAGTCACTTGATAAAATTTAGAAACATACAATGAATATCATGGATATAGATGTATGATGTAATGAAACACCAAAATTATTGATCAGGGTGAATCCTTATTCTCATGAAATAGAGGAAATCATCTAATCAAACCAAAACTAATATATTTTAAATTATAAACTATGCTACACTAGGATATGAAACATTTTTCCACATCCATTATCATAACATAGACGTTCCTTAGGATAATTTCATACACTATATTATTCGAATTTAAATTTAAATTATTGTTAGTGAATAATGCACCATAAAAAATTTATTTCTATTATTTCATATTATTTTACCCAATTTCACTGTATTTAATTCAAAATACCATGTACACTTTAATATAGATACATTATTTGGGTTCTATATTTGGAAATTTGAAAAAAAATTGCAATGATTAATTTGAATCATATTTTTTGTATATTAGAAACATCATTCATGAACATAATAATTCAATACGAGAGTAAATTTAATAATTTTTTTATACTGTATTTTATGTATTTTTTTGAAAACTCATTAGTTTAACAACGTAAATTATTTTATTTAAATTGAATTCATGACTAGTATTTTTAAATCTTTTATAAAAATTTTTATAATGTGTTTTAGAACAAATGTAGACTCACAAATGAACTTAATATTACATTCAGAAGACAACGCAATATCTCGTTAACATGTGAAAAGGAATCACCATGGAAATGAATTTTGGAAGAGTATTTTGAGATTGTGTCATGAATTAAACACTTGTTTAGAGAGATAGAGTGGACCTATTACGTATGATAGAAGCTACCTACATAATGTAAATTTTAGTTGTGCATAAATCAATGATTCCCAACTACGATACCTAATATTACATTACTGAAGCATATTATCCCCATGATGAATCACAATATTTCATATATAAAAATAGATATAATTTTACCCCAATATATTCAACATATTCAATTAGAAACTCATAACATTAATATGTTATAAAGTTGGTAAGTACAATAATCACAGTGATAAATCCTGAGAATTGTTAGCATCACCTCAATCATAACCATAAAATTACACTTTACAACTAACATATCATCATGAATAAATTATTCCATGTTCAAAAGATAATTTTATCTCACTTTATTATTCTACAATCCACCTAATTCGTATTGAATGATTTTTTATAATCCCAAGATATGTTGGTTGATCAGCCTAATGTGTGTTATTCAGATATTCTACCACAAATTCATGATTCAGCGAAAATTCCTTCTAAAGACATCACGACATGTTTATAAATGAAATTGAAATTTTAGATGTAGTATTTCAATGTTTAAAATTTATTACACCCAAAACACATTAATGAATAACATTTTATCCCATGATTGTATAGGCATGTTGTGGGCTAGGTGGGTAATTCTTTTAGAATGTCCATCTAAATATAATAAAAGCCCTTATAAATGTAAAAATATCTAAATGTGGATAGTATAATTAAAATTAATAGATCCTATATTAAATAATTGACACTAATGGATGGAATCCACCTATCCATGTAGAATCATCTGATGATTTTTTATATTCCATGTGGTAGTGACATACGATTCAATAAGGACTTGTGGTTTTTGAAACATGAATTTTGATAAAGTTTTTTTTTATTTTTTTCTGTTAAATGCATATAAGGGGATAAATGTTATTTCCCCCTATAATATCATTTTATATAATATTTCTGACTACTCTGTTGGTATCAATATATGGTTTTTACCATAGAATGGGTGTTTGGTGGAATTTTGAACCATTCGAACTTCCATTCAATAATTATAAATAATATTTAATTAATTAATTATTAATTTATTTAACACATTTTATTTGAATATATCATTCGAATGGAGAATAATATTGAGATTCGATCTCTTCCTTTGAGTTTAGAATGATCTTTTTTCCAAGGTGGGACATTAACTATGGTTAGGCATTAGGGTTAGGCCAGCCCCCAATCTTTTTTATTTTTATTTTTATTTATTTAATTTTATGCACTTATTTTTTTTCTTATTTTAAATCTCATGAATTGCCCCATGGAATATCCTTCACTGTGAAATATGGAGTTGAGATAGAGGTATTGAGATATGTATGGAGGGAGAAAGTGATATACCAATATGAAGCTCAGTACGTGTTGGATTGTCGTATGGAAGCCATGGATCACGAAAATCGGAAAAGCATTAGCAGATTCCCCCAAAAAGTATGAAATGTTTTATATATTTTTCATTTATCTTTTTAGTTTTGTATTTTTTATGTTTTAAACCCATATAATTCTAAATAGAACCCTTTTTTCTATCAATATATTGTGGGGGAAATTTTGGGGTTTTTGGTTGGTAAAACTTGTGTACACATCATGTGGTTTAGAGAACACCTTGCATTTGTTCTTCATGTTCACATAATTTTGTCATTTTAATGTAAATTCCATGTATGGGATATATTCACCATATATTGGGACTCATACATTTAGCTGAGTACCCGCTTGATAACCCATGTACGAAAACATGACCATATAGAGTACATGACTAGACCACTTGTGGCATGAACATAAAGTATAGGTACACAACCAGGTCTGATACATGGTTGGTGTCACAAGAACCTCCACCAATGATGCCCCTCCTGATCTAGAAATTGTGAAGGAGAGAAGATGACCCCCGATTCCAGCCTCTAGCAGGCCCATGGTTGGTAACGAACACCAAGGGTATACAAATCTTACAAAATCAGACGCATTACCCTTTAATAATAACCAATTTTGAGAGATAAGATGTATCAACTTCAAAAAAACTCCAAGACATATATATATATATAAGATATCCAAAATATATTCCACATAATTTTTTATAATAAAACTATTAAAAAACAATGAAACCATCCAATGTCAATACCCAAAAGTAAATTTAAGTAGCAACACAAAAACATCACAGAAGTCCAAGATAGTAATTCTTATCACGGTCCTCGTAGTCCTCCAAGAAAAATGAATGTAATTTTATAATGTAGGGTGAGAATATATGTATATTCAGTATAAAATCCAAATTCTCTCGTACACAAGTGGGAGAAACATACTAATGCTCACGTGAGAAAACAACAGAACCAATAGTACATAACAAGGTATACTAACCATCCCCACCTCACCAAGGCATGGTCACCATATAACGCATGTCAAGTAAAGTAATAATGTAGGAACATCAATAATAGAAAACTGAACACCAGTTCCCCATTGAATGGACACTCTCACAAACTAACGTCTAACTTCTTGGTGCTCTTACCTATTCTTAATGAACCATGTCACAACCCACCCAGACACACCTAGACGTCCAAACTACATCCCATTAACTTAAACCACGTCCACATACCACATTTCATGATGCACGTAGACACACATTCCTCACAACTATGACTCCCCTATAGAAACCTGGTTCACAAAACACATCACATCTAATCTTGATGAAACCTATGATGCACAACACATCTCATCTTATAGACAATTGGGAAACACAACTCGCCCGCACACACATGGGCCTCATGAATCACAACCTACCCAAGTAATCATGGGATATCAAACCCTAGAAGAGGGAGTGAGGAAGGGTGAGTGGCCATCAATCCATCCTCCCACTAGGAGTTTTTGGAAATAAACCCCTCTCAAGACTATGGGGGTGTTCAACACATAGTTATCAACTTGGGTGGGGGAAGAATATAAATGAAAAAGGAAAATGAAATGTATATAGATATAATACCAAATACTCATTCCCAACCTATGGGTTCTAATAAAAAATACCAAATCACATAACATCCTTTCATGCTACCCCTAAAAGAATATACTAGTATCGGTAACAATAAATTCAGAAGTTGATAAATGAAAGATTCTTCACAACGCTTCTTCCGTTATCAACCATTAATTTTAATATTAATAAGATCTTATTTAGTTTTTATTTCCCTAACAAGGGAAATAAGTAAAAATAAACTACATAAAAGAAACAAGAAAAACAAGACAATTTTCAATACATCCATAGTAATTCAAAAGGTGAAGTGTATACTAGTTTAACACAATTTATATTTTCACTCTGTTAACACCCATTCCTGATATAAAAAGGTGTCGATCCCTAGATATAGGGTGAAGATTTCTACATTCTACTCATGTAGAACCTCTATGAGAATTACCTATACCAGACATTTCCATCATCATATTCAATGTCATTCTACCCAATCCATCGTATCAACAACAATAACCACCAACTCACAGCCACACCCTACAAAATGTCTCACCACAAACATACTTAGTTACCCTACTAAAAAACCGCACCACACCCATTACATCCAGCAAGATAAACAAAGAGAATCACAATGGCAGTCCCGCTACACAACATTGACCATCCATTCCACAATCAATCAATCTATCAACCTAAGATTTCATTACACAAAACATACCACCCCATATCACATAGACAAGCCCACAAACCTACTATAGAACATGTAAGAAAAAAAGTACCCAAATTACAACACCACACATCTCAAGCATATTCATATTCAAATTTAAGAAGGCACTCATCATTCAATTTATTCTTTTTAATTCAACATTTATCATAGAAATTGTTTGATCCCAGGGAATCAATTTATTAGTCAGGTGTACATGGTTAATATGTTTTTCATAACAGTGGTTCAATAGGAAACAAACATCATATGACCCATAATCTATTTGGTGAACTAACAAAGGTCCCCAACAGACATGATTTATAGTATCCATATAGCCCATACAATTCACAATATTAAAATATAACAAAGTATAACATTAGTCACTTTTCCTAACCCTGCATATTGATCATAATCCAATTCAATTATATTTATTTATTTGGTATTCTACTCTCTTCATGAGGATATATTCATAAACCCACCCTGTATGATAGAAAAATTAAAGAGATATGATGGAATCCCAACCTCAAAAAGTAGATAATGAGCACTTCTTTATTGTGCCAAAATAGGGGTGCACGTATTAGGAATAACCTCCATAGAAAGCACGATCCAAATGCTACATCAAAATGCATGAATCCTCGAGGAAGAAATGTTTGGGGCACACCAAGATAAAAAGGGAGTATACAAGGATGAAAAGATCTCATCATTAGAAATCCCAGATCCTATATCAATAGAATAAATAGATTTTAAAGGCCATTAAAGGCATATCTTGACTAAGACAATGATGTTTGGACGTCAAAGGAAGTTTCAAAATTTTAGAAGACAGATACTATTCTAAATGGATCCAAAAATCAATTAAATATTGTTTGAAACTAATTTTATGTCAAAGAAAATGTTAATGGGGTGAAACTGGAAAAAATTGATGATTTGTGGAATTTTAAAATATTATGGAAAATGACTCACTGATGGATGAGTCATCATTGGATGAGTCATCATTGGATGAGTCATTGCTGGATTAGACATAGGTGGATGTGTCACTGGTGTATGCTACCGGTGAGAAGCTGTTGGTGCGAGTCGCTAGTGGATGAGTCCCTTTTGGGTGACCCACCATTGGACGAATTACCATTGGATGAGTTACCAGGGGACAAGTCACCATTGGGTGAACCACCATTAGATGAGTCACCATAAGATGACTCGCTGCTCGTGGCTTATCGTCATGATCTACCGTCATGACCTACCATCAACATATCAAAATTTCGAGTCACCAGTTTGAGTCAAAAATTTTACTCATCGATCATGACTCACCAATCAAGAGACACTATTGCGACCTACTGTTGCCGCCTATTACTCCGGAATCACCTTCGGAAAATCTAGTTTTTTGAAAAACAATTGAAATGATTCACCATGACCTCCCATAACACTACAAACACTCTATTTTCACAAAGTAATGGACTTGGAAGGTCTGGTCCATTACATCAGATACTTCTCAAATGATTTTATCACCTATAATTGAAAACTAAACCTAGAAAGTAAAGAGGATTCTAAACAACCACTTGTGAGATAATTCATATGGATCTCTATACACTTGTACCACCACTACCAACATCATGGTTCAATAATAAACTACCATGTGTTGTATTAAAGCTGATGTTAGACCTCGATATACATGAAAACCTCATATGTTATCTGATAACCCAACTGACCAAGAGACACACCACACATGCACAACAACCACATTCTCCGAACACATGAATCAATAATTTCCTTTCCATATGTCAATATACAATCTGAACTATGCAGAACTGCATCACCCACATAGGTTTAATCACATCACAATTACTATTTCTTGATTAGTGATTAGGTCCACTTCTTTTCACATGACATGACATTATCAAACATCATGGAACAAGGAAACAACTCATCTCATAATAGACAAGGATTGAATACCTCATTACAGGATGAGATATAATAAGGAAAACTCAAAACAACTCTCAGTTCTAGGAATACATTAGTGCTTCTCACTCCCAAGTACTCTCCTCCAGGCCACCTGGCCTCTACAACACGTGAACCAAAGGAATCATCCACCTATGTAACACCTTCTCTTGACAATCCTAAGTATCTATGGGATACTACACATATGTCACATTATCTTTGATACCCAATCCTCCCTAATAGATGAAATTGGAGTCATCCTTAAGATACCTATGAAGCTAATAGATGTGAAAGACATCATGGATCCTCTCGAACTATGGTGGAAATTCCACATGCTATTCCACTTCAGAAACTCATCAAAACACCTTAAAGGGTCTAAAAAATCATGTTCAAATATTTCTACTTATTCCAATCATATTCACCCCACATCGTGGTTAATACTTCAACAACATGTGGTCCACAAACATGAACTCCAAGGGCCTCATCCAACGATCGACATATTACTTATACCATTCATGTGTTACCTTCATTCTCTGACAAACAATCTGAACCTTCTCTGTCGTGATTTTCACTACCTCTGGGCCATAAATTGATGCCTCCCCAAACTTTTTCCAACACAAAGGTGAACGAAATGGTATTCTATAGAGAGATTCAAATGGATCTTTTCCGATGGATAAGTGATAGCTATTATTATAAGCAAACTTGTCCAAGTGTAATTGTCACACCCAAGATCCACCACAGATCAAGATGTGTACCAAAAAACACAATTTCTAGCATCTGGATAGTCTGTTCTATCTGCCCATCTATTTGAGTGTTGAAGGAAGTGTTGGGGCATAACAGAGTACAAAAATCATGTTACAATTCCCTCTAAACTCATGAGGTAAAACATGTATCATGATCTGAGACAATGGATCTTGGAAATGCATTCCACTACAAAACCACATCAACATACCTCTTTTCCAAGGAATCTACTACACTTGGCTCTTTGATCTCTAAGAAGTGATCTGGTTATGTGAGCGGATCCAATACTACCCAGATAACACCATAAATTACCTACACTCGGGGTAACCCTGTGACATAATCCATTGATATTTCATCCCACATCTAATTGGTGGAAACTAAGGGTAAAAAAAACTAGGAACATGGTGCTCCACCTTAACCTACTAGCACATAAAGAACCTCTCCACAAACTCTTCCACTATCCATTTCATCCAAGGCCCCGAATACTACATCCACAAGACACGATCCATCATTGAAACTATCGGGTGTACTGCTAAGGTTGATCTATGAAACTAACAATGGATTCCCTCACACATCGCCACTCGAAAAAACAACCATTCATGGAACATCATTAAATTTTGGGCATCCTCCAACCATTGTTTCTGAGCATCTCCACGGTGTAAAATATCGTGCATCAACTTCTTCTCTTAGACTCCCTACTAAGACACCTCCACCTGCTACATCAGAGAAGAATTCACAATCATATGAAACAACATGGCTCTTCATATGTCCATTTCTACCTTCATGATAAAGGAATCCAACTCCACCATCTTTTTCCAAGAGTCTAAAGATTGCCGAACAACCTCCTTCTGCAACATTCTTCCCAAAGCATCGACTACGACATTCCCCTTTTATATGGTGTAGGAGATCTCAAATTATTTTTTTAGAAAACTCTATCCACATCCACAATTTCAATTTTATATCGCACTAGGAAAAGTTATTTTTCAAGCTCTTATGATCTTCTAAGATGAAAAAATGATCCAGAATGAGATAATTCCACCACGGATTCAGTGAAAACACAATTGTTGGCAACTGAAACTCATGGGTGGGATAGTTATGTTCATGGATACATAGCTACATAGATGCATACAATATCACTCCCAACTATTACATTAGCACAAATCTCAATACCAGATATGAAGCATCATATAACACCTCAAACATCACCCATTTTGCAGGAAACCGGAGCACTGGAGGATTGAAAAACTTCTCCTTCAAATAGTTGAATGTTGGAAATCACCCCTCACTCCACACAAAAGCCAGTTCATTGTAGGCCAGATATGTCCACAGAGATGCAACTCAAGATAAATTGAGTATAAACCTTTGTTAATAGCCTATAATACCAATAAATCTACAAACCACTGCCAAATTCTTGGGTGCTTTCCAAAAAAAAATACGTTAACCTTTAAAAGGTCCACTAATACACCCTACATAGACACCACATGCCCATGGAAATTCACCTCTCATGTCCAAAACATTCCCATGGAAAACATTCTGTAGAGATAGTGGTGTCGAAGGACCAATAGGATGGTCCTGAGATGCTCGATATTCTCTTTATAAGACATCTAGTAGATCTGGATGTGATTGATGAATACAACAACAAACTGGTCTAGGAACTCATGGAAGATGGAGTTCATAAAATCCATGAAGATGGTTCGTGCATTTGTTACACCAAATTTCACGACTACAAACATGAAGTTCAGATACATACATAAGATAGAAGCCTTCAGGATATTTCCCCCCTTCACTCTAAAATGGTGATATCTAGACCGCAAATTGGGTTTAAAAAACAAACATGCCCCTCTTAGCTGGTCAAAATCATTTTCTATCCTTGGAAATGGGTAATGGTTCCTAACCATTATTTGATTCAACCTCCAATAGTCAATACAAAACCTCAAACCACCATCCTACTTCTTTTAGAAAAACACCAAACCACCCCACGGTGACACACTGGGGTATGATTAATTATGGATTTATAGTTATTGGTTGTTGGAATGAGGCCACAAAATTATAGATACCATACATCTTCATACATTAGTATTGCATAAAATTAAGGTTAAATAAAAAAATCATTACAATCAATGATCTGAAGGATTATTAACATTGGAAAATATGGAACATAAAAAATTTGAACATAGTAAAACATAAATATTTATTTAAATCTCCTGTAACTATCCTTAAAACTCATGTTCTCATTAGTACAACTAATCACAAGAGAATATTCCTCAAATAAATGGTTGTGTTGAATGCATAGTAAGATGATAAATAAATAACATGAATCTATATAACTTGATTGAGGAAAATCATCTTCATCGTAACATAAGCATAGGGTCTTCTTCATAATCATGATACAAATTATTAGATAATTTCATGGAATGAGTAAATTCATAAAAATGTAACTACATGTCTCAGTGGTCAAATACCACACGTAGTTGTGAACAAAACTAGCATCATGTTCATGAATAGCATATGTTCTCAAACATAAGATCATCATTATAAACAAAGGTATTATCATGTTCACACATAATTCACATTATATGATTAAAAACAACACATTATCCAATCCATTAGTGAACTATATAATTCTATGTGCACCCATCATATCATAACATTTCTATATTCATGAATGGAACATAGAATATATATCAATCAATTTTAATGAAGTTAAAAATGTAAAGGAATGTGTATACTAAGGATTTAATCAATCATGGATAAACATGGGCTTTATAAATGAAGAGGGAAAAAATATTTGGTATATGATTCATCATTCATGGGTGAAGACAAATCAACTCCAGATAAGTCAAAATGTGTTTTAGAAAATAGAGTTACTAGGGAAAATATTTGTATATGTCATAAAATATGATTATAAATATGTACATTACTGAATGGAAAAGGTATGGACAATTTAATTAAATTTTAGTAACATTAAAAAAATATCCATATTTAAATTTGCTATTAAATAAGAATAACCCAAAGAAAAAGAGTTGGGTTTGACACAACAATTAATTTTTGTATGAATTCTTTATTAACATTAATATCCTTGGTAAAATAATTTAGATTCATTAATTAGTAAATACATAACATCTTTTACATGTCTTTCATTATAATTTTGTTATGCTAATTTATAGGCATTTCGATGAGTTATTGAGTCCAATTTTGTTGTCCAAGAAGTGTTATGTTTTAGGTTTTCATGATCGGTTCACTTGAATACAAGTATTGATGTTATTGTAAAATGAGAATAATTGACTACATATAATTTTGTATATTTTATCAAGTTGATTCATTAGAGAAAATGTTGATGATAATTTTTCCCGTTATTTTGGTGGGTTTCCATCCATCACGATATAATTTCAGTTTATTAAATTACATGTTTTTAATTTACTTAAAGAACATTATAAAAGTAATAATATAAATATTTGAATCTATTTTGACCATAATAATGGTTTTATGTCCTTCCTTAAAGGAGATAATTTAAAATGAAAACTCGTTGTCAGCTAAGGTGGTGAATCAACACATCACATATAATATATTAATTATCAGATGAAAAAAAGGAGAAGTGGTGTTATGATTGATATTACATTAACAAAATAAAAATATAGTATATATATGATAGTTGATTTATCATTCAACATTTTATAGGGATGTGATGAGAGAATAAGAAATGTAAAAATTAAAAGAGAATTAAAGATGATTTTACCTCTTGAAAATATTATATTTGAGAACATGCTTAAAGAACATAGGTTGAATTTAGATAGGCTACACAGTATATATGGTTGGAAGAGAAGAGGTAGGGAGGAGTGGTATTTAAAGGGGAAAGAGAGGGGGGTGTATTTTTTTAATATATTCATCAATTTTTTTACTTTATCTTAAAAAAATCAATATTAATGATTCACATCAGTACATATATTAAATAAAAATGCATATTTTTATATTATGGTTCTTACATCATCCATACACAAACAATGACTCAAAAAATAATATATTTTTAATATATAGTAGGTTATCATATATCAAAATCACCCAAACTTCGACTATTTTAAAAAATACGAAAAATTCCCCATTACTATTTTCTAGTGCGTATAATTCAAAAATGGAATCCATGTAAGGAAAATAATTTTCAAAATAGTATAAATATATTTTTTTATTATAGTCATCATTTTTTGAAGAGAAAATATAATATTATAATAGATTTTATGACGCTTTGAAAAAAAAATTATAGTATCATAAAATTATATTATAAATATAAAACTATTAATTATTAATTTATGAATCAATTTTCTGAAAATAATTTTTCTTTTTAATGATTATATAAATTATGAAATTTTAAAATAAAATTTAAATTTCAAGAAAATACTAACAATTAATTTTTCATTATTAACATATTTATTTATGTATTTCATTATATAATTATATCATCTATTGATTGATAAGATTAAAAAAATTTATTTATACATTTATATGTGAGGTTACTATTCTACTGGATATATTACTATTGTTAATGGTTATATTACTTTTCGAATGGCCTGGTTACTATTCTACAAGTATAGGATCCTTAATTTCATTAAATACAATTTATTTGTTTCTTCAAATATTATATTAATGGTTTTAATGGGTTATAAATGAAATTTATGTGTGTTATAAGATTTAAAATAATTATAATAATGTAAATTAATTAGATAAAGGTTTAGGCAGTTAATTTTCCCCCCTATTGAAATTTCACAATTGAAATATCGTTTTACATACTAAGGTGAAAACATGCGAGGTTAATTCTACTATATTGCTTCATCCAATTCTTATACCTCCTCCTCATACTATGATTCCCCCAAAAAACTATCAAATTTTGGGTTATTATTTTTTATAGGAATTTTCTCTTCGATCAATGATCATTACCATATTCTCTTTATTGGAGAGGTCATTCTCCAACAATACCACCTCCATATTCAGTACATGTGTGGGGTTCGTTATGTACTTCCTTAGGGGTGATATGGGGAACACATCCTTATATTTATCCGCACATGGTGGATGTTCAAGATGATAGGTCACTACTCGTATGTGATCAAAGATCTCAAAGGGGTCAATTTACATTGGGCTAAGATTCTCTTTCTTTACCAACCCCACGACTCTCTTCCATGGTGATATTCGAAGGAAACAATTGTATCCAAATAGATACTCAAAATCTCTTTGACGATTACCAACATAGCTCATTTTCCAACTCTTAGAAGCATTGATATGTTTCTAGATCGATTGAACCTTCTCTCTCATATATTGCACAAGACCAAGTCCAAGTATATTTAATTCTCCAACTTCATCACAATTGGTTATAGTTCTATATCACTTTCCATGAAGAGATTCATATAGATCCATCTAAATTCATTAGTGGAAGCTATTGTTGAATGAAAACTCATCCATTGAGAAATACAAATCCCTTCTACATTTATATTCCATTGAGTTAGCCCTTAGTGTGTCCTTGAGTGTCTGAATAGTTATTTTATATTTTCCACAACTTTGGGGGTGATTGGTCGTGATGAAATTCAATACAACAGTCCAACCATGTCAAATAATCCTCTAGAATATAGATCTGATCAATAGGTCGCAATCATATATGGTCATATTTTGTACCACATGAAGCCTCGCCACTTCCTTCACATGTATTATGAAACGTTTTTTAATCTATAAATCCTCTCAAATTACTATAAAGTGGGTAATCATAGTTATTTTACCCACCAAAACACATATATTATTGTTTCCTTTAGATCGATTTAACATACCAATAAAAAGTTCCATATTGACACACTCCAATTTCCACATGGGTATAGTCAAAGGTTTTATCATCTACATAGAATTCTATTATATTTCATTAAATTACAGAAAAATAAAGTACCTTGAGATATACTCATCAATATCCTTCTTTAATTTATCCCATAAGAAGTGTTCTCAAAGATCATTGTACATATTTTTTCATCCTGTATGGATGAAAAAAGACGGGCTATTTTTATTATCTGATATCTCATTATTTATCTAAAGAGATGAATGAAGACAAATCCTTGTTCCAATTAGAATCACACCATCATAATTTATATGTAACTCTTGTAGATTCACTTTATTTATTGCATTCTCCATCAATGATAAGTACTGATCATCACTTTGTGCCCCCTTAATCATATTATGGATACATGGTTGGAGTATAATTTGATAAAGGTAGTATGTATTCCCTACTGTTATTATTTTTTAATTAATTTTTTGTATATCCATTAAGATAATGTATTTATCTATCCACATCATGGATAGATTAGTATGTTATTTTCTATAAATAGAATCATATACATTATTTTCCTTTCCTGGATTGTAATGAATAGGGAAATAATTGTCCTTAATTAGCTCTAACCATGTTATTTGATGCTTTTTGAGTAACTTCTATAGTAACATATTCATTATACTCTTATTATTAGTATATATGTCACAATTATCAATTTGAAGGTTGTGTCTCATTATATTCACGGAAACAATCACTACTGATAGTCCCAAATCACTTTTTAGGTAGTTCTTCACATGGATATTCAAACATTGTGAGGAAAAGGCTATCACATTATTATTCTACTTGAGTACACAACCCAATAATTTCTTTTAATCCTTAAAATATGTACCATAATTTCTACACTAGTTATTAGTGGGATTAATTTTGAAGTGATTAGCTTCTTCTTTAGCTCCGTGAAATTTTCCTCACATTCTTCAGTAAAGACAAACATTATCCTTTTCCTTGTTAACATAATTAGCTAGCTAGACAAGCCTGAAAACTTCTAATTTTTTTGAACTACACTTCTAATCAAATAAAAATGTGTATATTAATGGAAAGAGTGGTTGTGGTCCATTCCCCAATTAACTTTTTTTAAATGTCCATCGATATTCCCCCAACTATTATCACATGTCCCATGAATATGACTTGCTGCATCCAAAAGTCAATGTTTTTAACACGGGGTACAATTTTTCATTCCATAATGTAACCAATACACACCTTATATGTTATTCATGTTTCTAAAGTCTCTTGGAGTTGATTAGAATGTAGTTGATAAACACTAAAAAAAAAATCTAAATGTAGTGTCTAAAGACTCAATATATCAATTCTGGGAAGATTGTGGAGGAATTAGTTTATCCGAATGGAATCACTAGATACTAATAGTGCCTATAACTTGTAGGAAAGTTAATCTTATGAATATATTACTTATTCACCTTTAGTTGATGAAATCCATAATAAATATCCACCATTAATAAATATTAACCACCACATAGTTGATAGAAAAAATCAGCAATAATTGGAAAATGATATTTTTTATTTTTCGTGATATTATTGAGTTCACAGTAATCAATACACAACCTCATTGATATATCCTTTGCACTTTCCAAGACCATTGGCGCACTACAATGTGGTGAATAGGGGTGTATGAAAACATTATCAAAATTCACTTGTAGTTTCCTCTTTAACTTCTCATGTTGAGTCGAGGTCATTTGGTAGGGGAATTTGGATATAGGAGTAGCTCTAGTTATGAGTTCTATTGATAAATAGACCTGATTCTATGGGGGAATTCAAAGTAACTTTTCATGAAATAAATCATTATATTCCTTCAAAATGAGAATTTACTCCCGGTTTCTACTATATTTTGACATAACCATTTCAGTGAGGTATTATTATTAATAGGGAATCAAAAGCCACGTTATTGGTGGATCATCCAATGAAGATTCATGGAATTCATTGTATTTATATAGGGCTATAGAATGGTTCAGAAAATGAAAAGGTATTTCATTATCTCGATTGTTTATGTGTTCTCTATATAATGTGTGTGAATCCATGCAATATATAACATTGATTCCCACCAAGGTAAGTATTACAATATTGTTTAAAAAAATCATCCCACATAAGCTAATAATAGAAGAGTCAAACACTGGGGATGAAATTAACACATCACTATGAGTTTTTATGGATATATCATCTTTAATTTATTAGGGATTCAATTGAATATATCAATAATAATTTCAAGATATAAACACATTAATTAAACAAGAATATGATAATAATTTTTTCATTCATGAGTGAATAGGTTGTTTACATTATATAGATTCATTTTATATCCCCACATCAACATTATGGAAGGAATAGTCATTTGTTTTCTTCATTTTATTTGGTGTCTGTTGATGTTGATTACCCTTGATGAATAGATGTTTACTGTGCTGGCTTGCAAAATTATCTTTCTCCCTATAGTTGAATCATTGAACCATAGGTGATCAATTAAGAGGTTCTAATATTTCCTTCATCATGTTGGTTGGATTATTCCTATGACTCTAACATTCATGATATTTGTGGCCTTTTGTCCAATAGTTTAAGCATTTCCCCATCCCTTTGAAGATATTCCAAAGATTCTTCATCCCAATTTTATCACATGTTAGAGGATGATATTTTATTACAAGATTTTTCATTATGTCCATAATCTTGAAAGTCCAACTTCGGTTTATTTTCCCCATATCCCTAAGACAATTCTATAAACTCCATATCTACATTGATATCACATTGGATAACTTATTAATAAATCCCAAAATCATGAATATCAAGATTCTTTAAATGTTATGGTTTTAAACCACTAAATAAACTATGTATTTTTCTATCATTATTTATTAAAGAACCTGTGGAATATGTTTCAAGACTTGTGAATTTTTCATTATAAGAATTGATATATTCACCTTTATTTTGACTCATATCATTGAATTATTTCACAATCCTTGAGATAATTTTTCATGGGAAATACACATTAAGAAATATTTTCTTAAAGTCTTCCTTGTCCATCACTTCTATTTCATCCTTCATCTTAGAGTTCTTAATCATTTTCCACCATTGATCGCCCATTACATATAAATGATAGAAAACAAGAGTCATATTATTTTTATCCAGATAGTGGAGGATAGAAAAGATATTCTTTATTGAGTCAATCCACTGTCCCAAAAATTTTGATTGGAAGATCCAATAAATGTCGATTTTTGTTGTAGTGTAAATGATTTGATATATGGCTTCACCCTCATTGGAAAGGTAGATGTTCAAAATTGTTAACTTTATTGTTCATAGTTTGATACAACTAAGTATGAATCACCCTGAAATTTTGAACTCCAACTTCCAATGAATTGGGGATGTTGTTCGAAACATAATTTTCTTGTTCTTCACATGAGTTTTTCTCAAAGTATCACTTAGTTACCACAATTTTCTAAAACAGAAATGGTTTGAAAAAAACATAAGTCAACAATTCATGAATAAATAATTTATACCTTTTTAAATTAATCCTAAATGAATATCATATGTAATATTTATGATTATAATTTTTCAAAAACAAATCTTCTTTCCTATTTTCATATTTTTAGTCTTATCGTATGATTTTTCACTCACGTTCTAATATCCAAATTTCAAAAATTTCTATAAATTTATATAAAACCGACTATAGAGACCCTACATCCTCTTACATGACTATTATATAATTTTAAATATATGAAACACAAAATCACTACCATACATGATTATAAGGATTAATATATAGTTAATATTTAGACCATAAATAATTTTAACATAATAAAATATAAAAATTTATTTAAATTATCCATATTTATCCTTAATTCCCGTATCCACCTTAGTACAATTAATAACCTGGGGATATTCATCAAAGAAAAGGGTGAGCTAAAATCCCAATATGATGATAAACAATAAAAAAAAATTCAATATAAAATTAATGAGAAATATTATCATAATTACTTAATAATATTCCAAACTTCATTATCATTAGGTGAATCGTTATACAAATCCATGGAATGTGGTAATGAATAAAAATGAATCATCATGCCTTAGT
Organism: Viscum album; assembly: GCA_963277665.1. Taxonomy (NCBI): domain Eukaryota; kingdom Viridiplantae; phylum Streptophyta; class Magnoliopsida; order Santalales; family Viscaceae; genus Viscum; species Viscum album. The sequence goes on from OY728141.1 coordinate 524,932,470, forward strand.
TGTCAAATCCATAGACTGTTGTGAACAAAAATATAGAATCATGCTCCCATATAACATATATTAATAATCATATCATAATAATAATGAACTATGATATCAAAATGATCATAGATAATATACATTATCTAATGAGAAACATAAAATTACTGAATTCATTGGGGTGCTATATAATTCTAGGTGCACTCTTCACTTCATAACATTTATAAAATCATGTAATACACATAGAACATATATATCAATGTCAGTAATTAACCCATAAAAACGAATGAGTTTCATAAGGATTTCATATATCATTAATTTAAATTGGTATACCAAATGAAAACAAAAAGTCATATTTTCTATAAGATTCATCATTCTTGAGCGAATAAGAAACAACTAAATCAAAATAAAAATGTGTTTTGGAAAGAAGAGTTCTTTTGGAAAATCGTTGTATTTGTCGTAAAATAAGATAAAAAACTTTTATATATAATAAAATAATGGTTAAGGTCAATGAAATTTAATTGGGAAATATTAAAAGAATATTGACATCGATTTTAGGCATGAAAGTGGAATCACCTAAAAAAAAGGATTTGGGATCAAGAATCCCCATAAATTATGTATGAATGATTTCATCACATTAATACCCCAAATAATAAAATTAAGAATAATTAATTAAAAAATTATTAAAATTCTATAGATTTATTTTATTATAATTGTATTATGTTCATTTATAGCCTTTTAGATGATTCATTGGGTTCAATTTAATTATTTAGGAATCATTCATTTTCATGGTTATCATGACCGATTCACTTGCATAAAAGTATGTATGTTTTTGTTTAATGAGAAAAATTCTATAGAATTGAAATTATATTTAAATAATGAACATACAGAATATTAAATGGTATTATATATCATTTTTTATATTGAATAATTATGATTCATTAGATTAAACATTAATGATAAATTTTTATTTTATGTTGGTGGCTTTTCCATCCACCCAAAAATAATTTCTCTCAATTAAATATTATGTCATTAAATTAATTCTTGAAAATCAAACAAGATATAATATTAATTTTAGAATATATTTTAACAATAATGGTTGTTTTATTTCCAGCCTTATTGGTTGTAATGAAAAATGAAAATTCATCATCCACGAAGAAGGTGAATACACACATCACATACAATGTTTTAATTTTGTAAAAAAAATATGATTAAAGGGTTGATTATTGATATTACATAAAATAAGACAGTATATTAATGAAATTGGAGAAAAATTTCCTCATTATATAGTTATGAATAGGAGAGAATAAAAAATGAATAGAAATTAATAGATAACGAAATATTATTTTACCTCTAGAATATATAATATTTGAGAACCTAATTAAGGAAAATGGGCCTGAAAATTTGTTAAGACCAGAATATCATGGGCATGGTGAAGAGGCTTAGATAAATAATTTAAATGAATATTGACATGATAAAATTTTTATCAGGTGTGAGGATAAGAGATGGTGAGGGGTATTTTTTATTATTTAATTCAATATTTTATTTTTTTGGCTTACGACTATCAATAGTGTTGATCAATGTAAATAAATATATTAAATAACTAATTATTTTATGAGATGATGGTTCTTACATCATCCATCCATCAATTATGAATAAAAAGTTTGTGTATTTTTCTTATATTGTAAATTATTTTCCTTCACTATCCACCAAAAAGTTAAACTATTTTAGAAAGTTCCCAAAAATTTACCCTAACAATTTTTCAACATGTACAATCCAAAAATGCACTAAATTTTTTAAAAATAATTTTCTAAATAATAAATATACTATTTTAAATTAAAATCAACATTTATTCAAAAAAGTGAGAATTTTAATATTAAAACCGATTTTATGGCAAATTGAAATATTAATTAAGTTCTAATAAATATATCTTATGATTATAATTCAATGAAATATTAATTTTTGAATATATTTATAGAAAATAAATTTTATTTTAAATCATTATATTAATTTAAAAATTGTAATTAAAATTTAAAATATAAAAAAGAACATAATTTATCTTTTTTGAAATATTTATTTTCGTATACTATGGTAAAATTATATAATATTTTTATTTATGACCTTTGAAAATTTCATTTAAACTTTTATTGGAGAGAATACTATATTTTTGGCTGTATTACAGTTCGTAATGGTTATGTCACTATTCCAATGATCTTGTTATTATTCCATTGGTATATGTTTCATAATTTCAATTAATAAAACATATTTGATTCATCTATTATGATAATAATAGTTTTATTGTGGTTTTTTGAAAAAATACCCCATGGAATCTTCTAGGTGTTTTGGAGGGATTTTGTTTATTGACAAAGCTAGATTACATTTAATTCCTCATGGGGTCAACTTGAAGATTGTGGAATTCTGTTTGCAGTCTATAGAGCACTGTTGTTGAATAAAAAAGGAGGTACATGAATGGTGAAGGAGAATCTACCAAATATTAATTCCTCATATCAGCACTGCGTAGACTGTGAAGCACTATACGTGGACTATGAACTGAAAAATTGTTCCCAGGAGGCTCACGGTTTGTGGGAGGCTAACAGTTTGTGGGAGGATCATCCTTTGCAGTTGAGAGGTTGTTATATTGGGATCCTAAAAGGGGTTATGATTGCGGAATACATCGTCCACAATAAAGGGAGGAGGTGTAATGTGGATTACATAGCATAGTTCATGATGAAGGATGTACTAGATCAATGTTTTGTGTATTTCATATTAGCAAGTTTTTGAATTTATTTTCATATATAATAACACATAATCTAATAATTATTTAGAGAGAATTTAATTAGAAAAGATCACCACTCTAGGAAGATTTTTGGGATGTCCAAAGTAGTTTGTGGGAAATCAATTCCGCGAAGGACATAAATTGTGAGGATAGTTTGTGAAAGGGGTTTTCTAGGGCTTCATAGCTTGAAAATGAAAAGGAAAATCATAGAGAGATGGTTCCCGAGGAATCATCCAGCCACAATGTAGGGGAAGACCCCAATGAAAAAGAATACCAGGAATCACTCGCACCACACAGTTCAATGATGTTCAAAGTGGATTCAAGTTAGTTTACAGAGGACATAGGGAAGTTTGTGAAAGGACTATAATCATTTCGCAAAAGAAATTTTTTCAAAATAAAATATCTTAAAAAAGTGTATTTCATCTATATGGTGAAAAGAATAATTAAAGGCAAACATACATGCGATACACTTTTTTTGATCTAACAAATGAGATACATTATAGGATTACCCCATAAATAGTATTATTATCATATCTGAATGATGATGTTGAAGAATAAAAAGATGGAAGACATTTAGAATTTGGTAAATATTGGAGAAGGAATTTATTCACTACTACATCATGGTCAGTGAAACGAAGAATTCCCATCCTTCTAAAGCAAGAGTTTATAAATTCTTTTTTTACTTTATAGAGAAGTCCACTCTGGTTGATGAGAAAGTTGAAGTAATGCAACCGGGTATTTTCACTATAGTGAAGGATAAACCTAGAGATAACTTCAATAGTGCATGTAACAAAAATTAAGGATGCATTAATTATTGATAATTAATGGATATAAATTTCCATAAACTATATGAAGATCTTTTCTAGAGAAGCGATATAATAAATAGAAAGAATATGGTTTTTTCTACTGGTAGTGAGCCATAGAAAGAGACATTGTAACAGCCCGAGATTTTATGAAAAATATTCTTTTTAATTTTATTAATGTCTTGTGTTGTACGCTACACCAAAAGGAGCTTGCACAACACGCATCCTTGACTTTCCTTGCATTACACGCAATCGCGACCTTCCTCGATAGCGTGTGTAGTACGCAATACTGAGCTTCACTAAACAACGATATGTTATTAAAATGTTATTATAACTAGCCGTTATGAATATTAATAACCACTTTTTGAAATTTTGTAAATTTTATTTTTCAAAATGGACTTTATTTTTGGATTCGTAATATCGAAATTAGCTTAGGGTGAAATTTTGGTACTTTTCGGATAACTTTCATATTCTGATGAATAGTGAAAATTACTAAATTATAATTAAAAACAACTTTTTTAATCAAAATAATTAATAGTTATAAATTATTAATTTGAGTTGTTTTAAAGTATATTTAGAATATATTTTTACAATTTAATACGATGTTGGTCATTGAATGTAATTTCACATTTAAACCAGACATAATCAAGTGTCAATCTTTTGATAGATATTGTTGCTTAAAAACACGCTATTTGTTTTAACAGCGGGATTTAATTATAAAATTAATTAATGCAACTTCTATGTTACGAATTTGGTAAAATAGACTTCATTTTTGAATTTGGAATATGAAATATAGCTTAGGATGAAATTTTGGCATTGTTCTGAAAAACATCAATTTTTTTATGAATAGTGAAACCACTAAGTGGTAGGTTAAAAACTGAATTTTGCATAAAACTTAATTTTACCACTTCTGTGAATGGAATTTCGAAAATCCGACAGACACGGTTAATATCAAGGACTAAAATGTGGTTCAATGAGATGAAAATAATTTTTGGTGAATAGTAACTTTTTACTTTTTTTTACCACGGTTAATAGTAAATAGGGTAACTAAGGGTAAATATGATATTACTCTTACCGTAACACATGTTATAATTCTATTGGATAAGTGTAATTCGACCAAAAACAACCTTATGAATATAATATGACCATTTAGGTCCACTTGGATTAGATTATGACATTTAATATTATTTTATTTAATGAATAGTTAAAATAGTTAAAATCAAAGTTTAATAACTAAAACATTTTTAATATGGGGATATACATAAGATAAATTCGACTATAAATATTCATTATAAAGCTAAAAAGATTTCCTACATAATTATATTTTATTTATAATTTTTAGACTTTAAATAAATTAATTTATTTATGACACAACGATGATGCAGTAATTACCCTTTTTAAGGAAATATTAACATAATTGATGTTATAAATGCTCAAATGAATGTAATTTGAGACTTTTTATGAATTACACTAATTTTCTAGGTTACTATAATATATTAGTGTTGAGTTAATCAACTTGGTTCGAACATATAATTCTGTTATGACTTTCACAAAAATCATATATCAAATAGTGTCAAAATTGACACAGAATAGTTTTTAAATCAAATATTATATTATTAATTGTTATTTTATTCTTAAAAATCTAAGGTTCGGCCAAATGACTTAGATAAGGATATATATATTAATAATAAACAATTTGGGGTTCGTTTGGCATGTTATAGTAAGTGTATTAATTATATAGTGAAAGAAAACAAAAAGACACGGTAAAAGTTAAATTATTTAACTTAGAGGTAAATCTAAATGATAAGGTTTAAAATAAGATCCAAACATTTCTAAATTTGATTGGTTGATGAGATTACAACCCTATCTCATCTAATCTTCGAATATGAGTCATTTTTGGTGGTTTTTAAGTGGGGTTAGATTTATTATAAATTAATATTTTTAAGAATTCCTAAGGTGCCCCTCTCCTCCCTTGTAAAAGGACACCTCCTCCCCCTCCTCCTCACACAAATTTGAGCACTCAAGCTCGGCCAACCCCTGCAAAAATCTCTTCTACACTTCCCTAGAAACATCCTAGAGGTTCTGGTCTTCCTCAAAGACCAATTTTAGTGCCCTAAGAGGAGGTCTCAAAGAGGCGCTTCAAAGAAGAGGTAATTACCATTACCAATTCTTTCATCTTTATTTCTTCTTCCACTTCTTCCTCTTAGGTTGTTTCATTATGAAGTAATAACATCAGTATCACTCATATACTGATATGTTATTATAAGTATGAAACAACCCTATTTCACCATCTATCCATCCTACGGAAAAAGGAAATCACCGCGCGTGCGTACGTACGGAATACCGTCTCCACGCCGTGGTGTAATCTATTTTCCGCCACCACCTTACATGGATGGGTATAATGGTGTAAAGAATAACTATACATAGTTACTATAACATCATATTGATTCTGATATATTGTATAATCCACTACAATTCAATTCAGTAATTATGGAAATGATATCATCGCTCGTGCGTACGTACGGAATACCGTCTCCACGACGCGATGAGATTCATTCTCCATGTTAACCATTTAAGAATGATTATAAAGTATATATAAGAAATAATAATGAAATATATGACATTATAAAGCTACTGGATCTATGTATATATATATATATATATTTATTTCATCTACTTACTTCCATTCAATACAATAAGGAAAGGAAAACGGCGTTCATGCGTACGTACGGACTACCGTCTCCATGAACGGTGTTTTTCATTTCATTTATCTATATATATATATATATATACTGAATATATATGATATATAAATCATGTTTTATATTCTGGAAGTAAGTAAATCATGATATAAGTAATAATAATTTCAATAACAGAAAGTCAAAACACCTACGATAAATAAAACGATTTTACCCAAAACGCTTCTTTAACATGGAATTTACAAAAGAACGGATAATAAAAATTCATAAGGAACCATATATGATATCATAACAATGAGTACGATTCTGGAATAAGTCAATAACATTATTTAAACCATTATACAGGAGCTTCGGACACGTACAAAGCAAATCGGACCTAAGGTAAGGGAAATATCACAATCTCATTTTTATCCGAGATTGTTTATTCGTAAGTATTTACTAGGGTGTATTTTATCATCCACATCCATGTTTTATCAATATGTAATATTATTTCCATCCACCTACAATTGTTTAAATCCATTTTTACCCTTCGGTGAGTTTTTAGTAATATGTATGAAAGGAATCTTTTGTCGTTTTTCGTACGAGGTACTTTTTGACTTTTCCGACAAAAGTACGAAGAATGTTTTTTTTAACTTATACGGCATGAATGGATTTTTAAAACATTATTTCCAAGAATCTTCCTTTATAAGTTTTCATGTTTATTTTTAATCAACTTCTTTATTTTATAATTGTATGACATGTTAAGAAAGGAAACGTGTTTTTGAAGTAGAAAGTATATTTTCCTCAAGAATGGAGTTCAAGTATTTTATCAAAATTATTTTCCATATAAGATAATAAAAGGGTTCTGTTTTTATCCCTATTATTACATTGATTTGACTATGTTGTGATGGAATTATGTTTATGAATTCCTTTATCTTATATGAACTGTTTTATGATGTCATGTTGTTTAAGAATCCCATCTTTATTACATGGGTTACGCTATGATGTATGGTTTATGATTATGTGGCACACATAAGAAAGGATTCATTATAAGATGGGTGAGACCTATATCTCCCTCCAATGCATTGGGTAAAGATTTTATATCTCATGAGATAGACATGGCTGGAATGGTAGGTTATACCGGTTCAGTGAAACAGGACTGAAACGAGGGTTACTCGATTCAGAAAGGGACTTTGTCCACTAAGACAGTCTTGGCAATGAGTCTTGACTAACAAGAAATGATTCTCTATGATTATGTGTGAATGACACAAAGTTTCATGTATTAAGTTATTATTATTGTGATTACATTTCACTACCATGATTTATCCCATGTTATGAAATTATGCTCTCTTTTGCAGGTTATGATTTCCAAAATGTTATGTTCTTATGAATACGATGTGATTGATATTTCTTTTGTTTACCCTTACTGAGCATTTGAGCTCACCCTTTTATGTTTTCTTTTCCCCAGGATATAAAGAAAGGTTTTAGGTATAAAAAAAAGGAAGATCTTTATGGGAGATGTTGAAGATCTTTCACCACGATTAGAATATTTTATTCCGAGTTTCCAAAGACACTAAACTATTATGATCCTTGTGTGTGTGTTTTTGTTATGTACTAAGTATTCCGCAAAAGTAATGTAATGTCAATGTACGTCAGGATACGGGTCTCTACAGTTGGTATCAGAGGAAAGGTTTAGTCAACCTTTGGAAACTAGGATTCGAAAACGTTAGTGATATCTCTAGAGATATTTCTAAGGTATGTCTAGTGATGTCTCTAAGGTTAAGTATACGTATAGGTTATAGTCCTATAATTGTGCTAACGATCTTAAAATTTAACCTAAGATGTTAGATATTGAGGGTACTTCCCCTTTACTATGTTGTTTTCTCTAGCATGATTTTTCCCTCTCACAAGATTCTTTTTGTGTTTTAGTTAATGGAGGGAACCAGAAGGAATTCGGTTAACATTGAATCCAATGGACAAATTGGTGACTATGAGCAACAAAATTGTGTAATTCCTAGAGAGAAAGATATTGAGATTATGCCGAATCAGTCATCACGATATATGATTAACAAGGTGAAATTTAGTGGTATGCCTAATTCATCAAAGAAGAGGAAGATAAACTATTATTCATCTTCGCATGTTGAGGAGCATAAAGAAAGGAAGATTGAGATTTCTAAAGAAGGGAAGAAGAACATTGAGGAATACTTCAAATGGAGGGACCGATGTTCTCTGTGTGGAGAAAAGGATCATAGAGTGACAGACTATTATGGAGTTAAATGTCTTATTTGCAGAGAACATGGTCATTACCCAACTCAATGCCCTGACCTAAAAAGTTACTTCTAAATCAAGGAAGGACTTATTCCAGGACAATCATTGAAGTGGATGGACTGAAGTGTTTATGTATTGGTATTCAAGAATAATGTTGTTGAGGTACTTTTATAGAGTATTAGAATATTTATGTATTGGTCTAATGTGGTATTCAATGTGATTGAGATATTTTTGGAAATAAGATGATATGCGCATAATGAAGGGAAAACGAAAAAATGAAATGTTTAACAGTATTCATGAGCTCATGATTGATATAAGGACTAAGTGATATCATGGTTTGAGTATATAGAATTTTGAGGATTTTGGTATGTGGAAAGAGTTAACTTTTAATAGAATTCATGTTTTCAATACGGTTCAATGGGTATTCAAGAGAGTACAAGATTAAGGCCTTTGAATGTTTGGAATGTGACCAACAAGATATATCTTATGATATATGGGGATCAACGATGGTATTAAATCTCTAGTAATCGTTTTCACTATGTTATGAGAGTGGACTGCAGTATTATGGATAAGCCTAAAGATTGGAATGGATTATGTTGGACATAAGTTAGTATTTTTTAGGGATAGAAGTTTTTTCGATATTATTGATGGGATGTTATAGTAATATAGTTTTAGAAAAAGGACAACCTGCAGGACGGGCGACAACCCATCGCTTCGGACAAGGCTGTGGGAATCGAACCCACAACCGAAGTGCGATTGGACTTTATCGCCTACCACTGGTCTACAGGAAGTCCCTGTTTAGTAGAAACTAGTTTTATTATATTAAACAGTATGATATATGAAGTATAAGTCCATTTTAGGAACCATATGTGATTAATCTCACTATAGATCGACTTATGTATATAATTTTTTGCTAACCTTTTGTTTGAGATAGATGGAATGACCTGTCATACTAACACTTCACGAATAACAAATTCAACTTCATTTATTTAAGAGATGATGTGGAAATTGTTCAAGGCATGAACAATAGTGAGATTGTACCAAAATAAAGAAAGTATTTATTCTAATTCAAATTTTCAACTTTAGGGAAATGATCATGAAAACCAAAAATGTTGTCCTAGTGATCTTATACCTGATGAATCGGATGGTACCTTAGATCGTCACAAATTTATGGATTTGTGATTTTTGGCTTTTCCATAGCCATGGTCTCTACCACTCTCCATCAGAACATGATGGTTATATTTTTCTTCCATATCCATATTTTCACCTATGTGGAAACCCAGTGATTAGTTTATTTGGGTAACCGTTACGTTTCATACTTTCGTTTTTAAAGATTGGTTTTGGTATTCCTTTTTACGATGTGGGTTTCTATTAAAGAAACTTTCGAATAGTAAACCATTTATAACCCCGACGAATTTCGAGGGCGAAATTCATTTTAAGGGGGGTAGAATGTAACAGCCCGAGATTTTATGAAAAATATTCTTTTTAATTTTATTAATGTCATGTGTTGTACGCTACACCAAAAGGAGCTTGCACAACACGCATCCTTGACTTGCCTTGCATTACACGCAATCGCGACCTTCCTCGATAGCGTGTGTAGTACGCAATACCGAGCTTCACTAAACAACGATATGTTATTAAAATGTTATTATAACTAGCCGTTATGAATATTAATAACCACTTTTTGAAATTTTGTAAATTTTATTTTTCAAAATGGACTTTATTTTTGGATTCGTAATATCAAAATTAGCTTCGGGTGAAATTTTGGTACTTTTCGGATAACTTTCATATTCTGATGAATAGTGAAAATTACTAAATTATAATTAAAAACAACTTTTTTAATCAAAATAATTAATAGTTATAAATTATTAATTTGAGTTGTTTTAAAGTATATTTAGAATATATTTTTACAATTTAATATGATGTTGGTCAGTGAATGTAATTTCACATTTAAACCAGACATAATCAAGTGTCAATCTTTTGATAGATATTGTTTCTTAAAAACACGCTATTTGTTTTAACAGCGGGATTTAATTATAAAATTAATTAATGCAACTTCTATGTTACGAATTTGGTAAAATAGACTTTATTTTTGAATTTGGAATATGAAATATAGCTTAGGATGAAATTTTGGCATTGTTCTGAAAAACATCAATTTTTGATGAATAGTGAAACCACTAAGTGGTAGGTTAAAAACGGAATTTTGCATAAAACTTAATTTTACCACTTCTGTGAATGGAATTTCAAAAATCCGACAGACACGGTTAATATCAAGGACTAAAATGTGGTTCAATGAGATGAAAATAATTTTTGGTGAATAGTAACTTTTTACTTTTTTTTACCACGGTTAATAGTAAATAGGGTAACTAAGGGTAAAAATGATATTACTATTACCATAACACATGTCCTAATTCTATTGGATAAGTGTAATTCGACCAAAAACAACCTTATGAATATAATATGACCATTTAGGTCCACTTGGATTAGATTATGACATTTAATATTATTTTATTTAATGAATAGTTAAAATAGTTAAAATCAAAGTTTAATAACTAAAACATTTTTAATATGGGGTTATACATAAGATAAATTCGACTATAAATATTCATTAGAAAGCTAAAAAGATTTCCTACAAAATTATATTTTATTTATAATTTTTAGACTTTAAATAAATTAATTTATTTATGACACAACGATGATGCAGTAATTACCCTTTTTAAGGAAATATTAACATAATTGATGTTATAAATGCTCAAATGAATGTAATTTGAGACTTTTTATGAATTACACTAATTTTCTAGGTTACTATGATATATTAGTGTTGATTTAATCAACTTGGTTCGAACATATAATTCTGTTATGACTTTCACAAAAATCATATATCAAATAGTGTCAAAATTGACACAAAATAGTTTTTAAATCAAATATTATATTATTAATTGTTATTTTATTCCTAAAAATCTAAGGTTAGGCCAAATGACTTAGATAAGGATATATATATTAATAATAAACAATTTGGGGTTTTTTTGGCATGTTATAGTAAGTGTATTAACTATATAGTGAAAGAAAACAAAAAGACACGGTAAATGTTAAATTATTTAACTTAGAGTTAAATCTAAATGATAAGGTTTAAAATAAGATCCAAACATGTCTAAATTTGATTGGTTGATGAGATTACAACCTTATCTCTTCTAATCTTCGAATATGAGTCATTTTTGGAGGTTTTTAATTGGGGTTAGATTTATTATAAATTAATATTTTTAAGAATTCCTAAGGTGCCCCTCTCCTCCCTTATAAAAGGACACCTCCTCCCCCTCCTCCTCACACAAATTTGAGCACTCAAGATCGGCCAACCCCTGCCAAAATCTCTTCTTCACTTCCCTAGAAACATCCTAGAGGTTCTGGTCTTCCTCAAAGACCAATTTTAGTGCCCTAAGAGGAGGTCTCAAAGAGGCGCTTCAAAGAAGAGGTAATTACCATTACCAATTCTTTCATCTTTATTTCTTCTTCCACTTCTTCCTCTTAGGTTGTTTCATTATGAAGTAATAACATCAGTATCACTCATATACTTATATGTTATTATAAGTATGAAACAACCCTATTTCACCATCTATCCATCCTACGGAAAAAGGAAATCACCGCGCGTGCGTACGTACGGAATACTGTCTCCACGCCGTGGTGTAATCTATTTTCCGCCACCACCTTACATGGATGGGTATAATGGTGTAAAGAATAACTATACATAGTTACTATAACATCATATTGATTCTGATATATTGTATAATCCACTACAATTCTATTCAGTAATTATGGAAATGATATCATCGCTCGTGCGTACGTACGGAATACCGTCTCCACGACGCGATGAGATTCATTCTCCATGTTAACCATTTAAGAATGATTGTAAAGTATATATAAGAAATAATAATGAAATATATGACATTATAAAGCTACTGGATTTATGTATATATATATATATTTATTTCATCTACTTACTTCCATTCAATACAATAAGGAAAGGAAAACGGCGTTCATGCGTACGTACGGACTACCGTCTCCATGAACGGTGTTTTTCATTTCATTTATCTATATATATATATATACTGAATATATATGAAATATAAATCATGTTTTATATTCTGGAAGTAAGTAAATCATGATATAAGTAATAATAATTTCAATAACAAAAAGTCAAAACACCTACGATAAATAGAACAATTTTACCCAAAACGCTTCTTTAACATGGAATTTACAAAAGAACGGATAATAAAAATTCATAAGGAACCATATATGATATCATAACAATGAGTATGATTCTGGAATAAGTCAATAACATTATTTAAACCATTATACAGGAGCTTCGGACACATACAAAGCAAATCGGACCTAAGGTAAGGGAAATATCACAATCTCATTTTTATCCGAGATTGTTTATTCGTAAGTATTTACTGGGGTGTATTTTATCATCCACATCCATGTTTCATCAATATGTAATATTATTTCCATCCACCTACAATTGTTTAAATCCATTTTTACCCTTCAGTGAGTTTTTAGTAATATGTATGAAAGGAATCTTTTGTCGTTTTTCGTACGAGGTACTTTTTGACTTTTCCGACAAAAGTACGAAGAATGTTTTTTTTAACTTATACGACATGAATGGATTTTTAAAACATTATTTCCAAGAATCTTCCTTTATAAGTTTTCAAGTTTATTTTTAATCAACTTCTTTATTTTATAATTGTAAGACATGTTAAGAAAGGAAAAGTGTTTTTGAAGTAGAAAGGATATTTTCCTCAAGAATGGAGTTCAAGTATTTTATCAAAATTATTTTCCATCTAAGATAATAAAAGGGTTCTGTTTTTATCCCTATTATTACATTGATTTGACTATGTTGTGATGGAATTATGTTTATGAATTCCTTTATCTTATATGAACTGTTTTATGATGTCATGTTGTTTAAGAATCCCATCTTTATTACATGGGTTACGCTATGATGTATGGTTTATGATTATGTGGCACACATAAGAAAGGATTCATTATAAGATGGGTGGGACCTATATCTCCCTCCAATGCATTGGGTAAAGATTTTATATCTCATGAGATAGACATGGCTGGAATGGTAGGTTATACCGGTTCAGTGAAACAGGACTGAAACGAGGGTTACTCGATTCAGAAAGGGACTTTGTCCACTAAGATAGTCTTGGCAATGAGTCTTGACTAACAAGAAATGATTCTCTATGATTATGTGTGAATGCCACAAAGTTTCATGTTTTAAGTTATGATTATTGTGATTACATTTCACTACCATGATTTATCCCATGTTATGAAATTATGCTCTCTTTTGCAGGTTATGATTTCCAAAATGTTATGTTCTTATGAATACGATGTGATTGATATTTCTTTTGTTTACCCTTACTGAGCATTTGAGCTCACCCTTTTATGTTTTCTTTTCCCCAGGATATAAAGAAAGGTTTTAGGTATAAAAAAAGGAAGATCTTTATGGGAGATGTTGAAGATCTTTCACCACGATTAGAAGATTTTATTCCGAGTTTCCAAAGACACTAAACTATTACGATCCTTGTGTGTGTGTTTTTGTTATGTACTAAGTATTCCGCAAAAGTAATGTAATGTCAATGTACGTCAGGATACGGGTTTCTACAGTTGGTATCAGAGGAAAGGTTTAGTCAACCTTTGGAAACTAGGATTCGATAATGTTAGTGAGATCTCTAGAGATATTTCTAAGGTATGTCTAGTGATGTCTCTAAGGTTTAGTATACGTATAGGTTATAGTCCTATAATTGCGCTAACGATATTAAAATTTAACCTAAGATGTTAGATATTGAGGGTACTTCCCCTTTACTATGTTGTTTTCTCTAGCATGATTTTTGCCTCTCACAAGATTCTTTTTGTGTTTTAGTTAATGGAGGGAACCAGAAGGAATTCGGTTAACATTGAATCCAATGGACAAATTGGTGACTATGAGCAACAAAATTGTGTAATTCCTAGAGAGAAAGATATTGAGATTATGCCGAATCAGTCATCGTGATATATGATTAACAAGGTTAAATTTAGTGGTATGCCTAATTCATCAAAGAAGAGGAAGATAAACTATTATTCATGTTCGCATGTTGAGGAGCATAAAGAAAGGAAGATTGAGATTTCTAAAGAAGGGAAGAAGAACCTTGAGGAATACCTCAAATGGAGGGAACGATGTTATCTGTGTGGAGAAAAGGGTCATAGAGTGACAGACTATTATGGAGTTAAATGTCTTATTTGCGGAGAACATGGTCATTACCCAACTCAATGCCCTGACCTAAAAAGTTACTTCTAAATCAAGGAAGGACATATTCCAGGACAATCATTGAAGTGGATGGACTGAAGTGTTTATGTATTGGTATTCAAGAATAATGTTGTTGAGGTACTTTTATGGAGTATTGGAATATTTATGTATTGGTCTAATGTGGTATTCAAAGTGATTGAGATATTTTTGGAAATAAGATGATATGCGCATAATGAAGGGAAAACGAAAAAATGAAATGTTTAACAGTATTCATGAGCTCATGATTGATATAAGGACTAAGTGATATCATGGTTTGAGTATATAGAATTTTGAGGATTTTGGTATGTGGAAAGAGTTAAATTTTAATAGAATTCATGTTTTCAATAAGGTTCAATGGGTATTCAAGAGAGTACAAGATTAAGGCCTTTGAATGTTTGGAATGTGACCAACAAGATATATCTTATGATATATGGGTATCAACGATGGTATTAAATCTCTGGTAATCGTTTTCACTATGTTATGAGAGTGGACTGCAGTATTATGGATAAGCCTAAAGATTGGAATGGATTATGTTGGACATAAGTTAGTATTGTTTAGGGATAGAAGTTTTTTCGATATTATTGATGGGATGTTATAGTAATATAGTTTTAGAAAAAGGACAACCTGCAGGACGGGCGACAACCCATCGCTTTGGACAAGGCTGTGGGAATTGAACCCACAACCGAAGTGCGACTGGCCTTTATCACCTACCACTGGACTACAGGAAGTCCCTGTTTAGTAGAAACTAGTTTTATTATATTAAGAAGTATGATATATGAAGTATAAGTCCATTTTAGGAACCATATGTGATTAATCTCACTATAGATCGACTTATGTATATAATTTTTTGCTAACCTTTTGTTTGAGATAGATGGAATGACCTGTCATACTAACACTTCACGAATAACAAATTCAACTTCATTTATTTAAGAGATGATGTGGAAATTGTTCAAGGCATGAACAACAGTGAGATTGTACCAAAATAAAGAAAGTATTTATTCTAATTCAAATTTTCAACTTTAGGGAAATGATCTTGAAAACCAAAAATGTTGTCCTAGTGATCTTATACCTGATGAATCGGATGGTACCTTAGATCGTCACAAATTTATGGATTTGTGATTTTTGGCTTTTCCATATCCATGTTCTTTACCACTCTCCATCAGAACATGATGGTTAGATTTTTCTTCCATATCCATATTTTCACCTATGTGGAAACCCAGTGATTAGTTTATTTGGGTAACCGTTACGTTTCATACTTTCGTTTTTAAAGATTGGTTTTGGTATTCCTTTTTACGATGTGGGTTTATATTAAAGAAACTTTCGAATAGTAAACCATTTATAACCCCGACGAATTTCGAGGGTGAAATTCATTTTAAGGGGGGTAGAATGTAACAGCCCGAGATTTTATGAAAAATATTCTTTTTAATTTTATTAATGTCTTCTGTTGTACGCTACACCAAAAGGAGCTTGCACAACACGCATCCTTGACTTGCCTTGCATTACACGCAATCACGACCTTCCTCGATAGCGTGTGTAGTACGCAATACCGAGCTTCACTAAACAACGATATGTTATTAAAATGTTATTATAACTAGCCGTTATGAATATTAATAACCACTTTTTGAAATTTTGTAAATTTTATTTTTCAAAATGGACTTTATTTTTGGATTCTTAATATCGAAATTAGCTTAGGGTGAAATTTTGGTACTTTTCGGATAACTTTCATATTCTGATGAATAGTGAAAATTACTAAATTATAATTAAAAACAACTTTTTTAATCAAAATAATTAATAGTTATAAATTATTAATTTGAGTTGTTTTAAAGTATATTTAGAATATATTTTTACAATTTAATACGATGTTGGTCATTGAATGTAATTTCACATTTAAACCAGACATAATCAAGTGTCAATCTTTTGATAGATATTGTTTCTTAAAAACACGCTATTTGTTTTAACAGCGGGATTTAATTATAAAATTAATTAATGCAACTTCTATGTTACGAATTTGGTAAAATAGACTTCATTTTTGAATTTGGAATATGAAATATAGCTTAGGATGAAATTTTGGCATTGTTCTGAAAAACATCAATTTTTGATGAATAGTGAAACCACTAAGTGGTAGGTTAAAAACTGAATTTTGCATAAAACTTAATTTTACCACTTCTGTGAATGGAATTTCGAAAATCCGACAGACACGGTTAATATCAAGGACTAAAATGTGGTTCAATGAGATGAAAATAATTTTTGGTGAATAGTAACTTTTTACTTTTTTTACCACGGTTAATAGTAAATAGGGTAACTAAGGGTAAATATGATATTACTATTACCGTAACACATGTCCTAATTCTATTGGATAAGTGTAATTCGACCAAAGGCAACCTTATGAATATAATATGACCATTTAGGTCCACTTGGATTAGATTATGACATTTAATATTATTTTATTTAATGAATAGTTAAAATAGTTAAAATCAAAGTTTAATAACGAAAACATTTTTAATATGGGGTTATACATAAGATAAATTCGACTATAAATATTCATTAGAAATCTAAAAAGCTTTCCTACATAATTATATTTTATTTATAATTTTTAGACTTTAAATAAATTAATTTATTTATGACACAACAATGATGCAGTAATTACCCTTTTTAAGGAAATATTAACATAATTGATGTTATAAATGCTCAAATGAATGTAATTTGAGACTTTTTATGAATTACACTAATTTTATTGGTTACTATGATATATTAGTGTTGATTTAATCAACTTGGTTCGAACATATAATTCTGTTATGACTTTCACAAAAATCATATATCAAATAGTGTCAAAATTGACACAAAATAGTTTTTAAATAAAATAAAATATTATTAATTGTTATTTTATTCCTAAAAATCTAATGTTCGGCCAAATGACTTAGATAAGGATATATAAATTAATAATAAACAATTTGGGGTTCGTTTGGCATGTTATAGTAAGTGTATTAACTATATAGTGAAAGAAAACAAAAAGACACGGTAAAAGTTAAATTATTTAACATAGAGTTAAATCTAAATGATAAGGTTTAAAATAAGATCCAAACATGTCTAAATTTGATTGGTTGATGAGATTACAACCCTATCTCATCTAATCTTCGAATATGAGTCATTTGTGGAGGTTTTTATGTGGGGTAAGATTTATTATAAATTAATATTTTGAAGAATTCCTAAGGTGCCCCTCTCCTCCCTTATAAAAGGACACCTCCTCCCCCTCCTCCTCACACAAATTTGAGCACTCAAACTCGGCCAACCCCTGCCAAAATCTATTCTCCACTTCCCTAGAAACATCCTAGAGGTTCTGGTCTTCCTCAAAGACCAATTTTAGTGCCCTAAGAGGAGGTCTCAAAGAGGCGCTTCAAAGAAGAGGTAATTACCATTACCAATTCTTTCATCTTTATTTCTTCTTCCACTTCTTCCTCTTAGGTTGTTTCATTATGAAGTAATAACATCAGTATCACTCATATACTGATATGTTATCATATGTATGAAACAACCCTATTTCACCATCTATCCATCCTACGGAAAAAGGAAATCACAGCGCGTGCGTACGTACGGAATACCGTCTCCACGCCGTGGTGTAATCTATTTTCCTCCACCACCTTACATGGATGGTTATAATGGTGTAAAGAATAACTATACATAGTTACAATAACATCATATTGATTCTGATATATTGTATAATCCACTACAATTCAATTCAGTAATTATGGAAATGATATCATCGCTCGTGCGTACGTACGGAATACCGTCTCCACGACGCGATGAGATTCATTCTCCATGTTAACCATTTAAGAATGATTATAAAGTATATATAAGAAATAATAATGAAATATATGACATTATAAAGCTACTGGATTTATATATATATATATATATTTATTTCATCTACTTACTTCCATTCAATACAATAAGGAAATGAAAACGACGTTCATGCGTACGTACGGACTACCGTCTCCATGAACGGTGTTTTTCATTTCATTTATCTATATATATATATATACTGAATATATATGATATATAAATAATGTTTTATATTCTGGAAGTAAGTAAATCATGATATAAGTAATAATAATTTCAATAACAAAAAGTCAAAACACCTACGATAAATAAAACGATTTTACCCAAAACGCTTCTTTAACATGGAATTTACAAAAGAACGGATAATAAAAATTCATAAGGAACCATATATGATATCATAACAATGAGTATGATTCTGGAATAAGTCAATAACATTATTTAAACCATTATACAGGAGCTACGGACACGTACAATGAAAATCGGACCTAAGGTAAGGGAAATATCACAATCTCATTTTTTTCTGAGATTGTTTATTCGTAAGTATTTACTGGGGTGTATTTTATCATCCACATCCATGTTTCTTCAATATGTAATATTATTTCCATCCACCTACAATTGTTTAAATCTATTTTTACCCTTCGGTGAGTTTTTAGTAATATGTATGAAAGGAATCTTTTGTCGTTTTTCGTACGAGGTACTTTTTGACTTTTCCGACAAAAGTACGAAGAATGTTTTTTTAAACTTATACGGCATGAATGGATTTTTAAAACATTATTTCCAAGAATCTTCTTTATAAGTTTTCAAGTTTATTTTTAATCAACTTCTTTATTTTATAATTGTACGACATGTTAAGAAAGGAAAAGTGTTTTTGAAGTAGAAAGGATATTTTCCTCAAGAATGGAGTTCAAGTATTTTATCAAAATTATTTTCCATCTAAGATAATAAAAGGGTTCTGTTTTTATCCCTATTATTACATTGATTTGACTATGTTGTGATGGAATTATGTTTATGAATTCCTTTATCTTATATGAACTGTTTTATGATGTCATGTTGTTTAAGAATCCCATCTTTATTACATGGGTTACGCTATGATGTATGGTTTATGATTATGTGGCACACATAAGAAAGGATTCATTATAAGATGGGTGGGACCTATATCTCCCTCCAATGCATTGGGTAAAGATTTTATATCTCATGAGATAGACATGGCTGGAATGGTAGGTTATACCGGTTCAG
Organism: Viscum album; assembly: GCA_963277665.1. Lineage (NCBI taxonomy): Eukaryota > Viridiplantae > Streptophyta > Magnoliopsida > Santalales > Viscaceae > Viscum > Viscum album. The sequence continues at coordinate 524,952,366 of OY728141.1, forward strand.
TGAAACATGACTGAAACGAGGGTTACTCGATTCAGAAAGGGACTTTGTCCACTAAGAAAGTCTTGGCAATGAGTCTTGACTAACAAGAAATGATTCTCTATGATTATGTGTGAATGCCACAAAGTTTCATGTTTTATGTTATGATTATTGTGATTACATTTAACTACCATGATTTATCCCATGTTATGAAATTATGCTCTCTTTTGCAGGTTATGATTTCCAAAATGTTATGTTCTTATGAATACGATGTGATTGATATTTCTTTTGTTTAACCTTACTGATCATTTGAGCTCACCCTTTTATGTTTTATTTTCCCCAAGATATAAAGAAAGGTTTTAGGGATAAAAAAAAGGAAGATCTTTATGGGAGATGTTGAAGATCTTTCACCACGATTAGAAGATTTTATTCCGAGTTTCCAAAGACACTAAACTATTACGATCCTTGTGTGTGTGTTTTTGTTATGTACTAAGTATTCCGCAAAAGTAATGTAATGTCAATGTACGTCAGGATACGGGTCTCTACAGACATTGTGAATGACCCTTGGAAAAATAGTGAAGAGACCTTGAAAACTATAGAGGCAGTGACCCTGGGCATAAAAGTGATCTATCCTAAACAATGTATTGTTAATACGGATTAGTGGATTTGGTACATCGGTATATTTTTATTGTATACTACTTGGATGTATCCCAGTGAGGGTGAACCAAGTGGATATTTTTCTGTCCGTGTGCTTAAATTCCTAGTTTGCAATTATATAGATCCTCATCAGATAATGCTGGAAATGATACGATAAATATAATCACTAAAGTGAAAAATAAGTGACCCTTTTAATAAATTTGTCAATATCTAATGGGGTTGGATTAATTTTTTATATAATATACATACCTTGATTCACCCCCAGTCAGGTTATCAAGGCCCATTTTGGACATAACATGGGATGTCTATGTTATATATTTGTTTCATACCATACTACATAATAATAATATGGAAAATTCAACTAATAAAATTTTGGTTCATTACATGATTGATTTTAAATATGAGTTGGAAATGTCATGAGCCTTCTCATACATCATATTTTTCATGTAGGATGCAGATGTTATAGGCCATAGAGTGTCTAATTAATTCCAAGAATATTGTGTAATTGTTAAATGATTCCAAAAATACCTAAAATTTGGTTTACCATATAGTTATTTCATGTAATTATACCAATTTGTGAGGACTTGTATATATATTTCCGTCTGAGGATAGGCTTGGTGGATATAGGTTTATTAAATTTTTTTGAGGCTGATGAATCTATCCTCAGGAACGATAGGTGGAGTGACACTAGTAATTAAATAGGATACATGATTCCCATGTGTTATGTACCTTGTAGGGTGTTTTTTATCTGGTCCTGTTTTTTAAAGTGTCATTACAAATCGATATAGTGTTTTTCTATATACGTTGGAATGTCATTCTTCTTAATTGAACTCATTTTTTGTTATCTTGTTGGATCACTGTTAAAGATTTTTATGGATACCAAGTTGTTTCTCGTTAATTAGAACTCAAGGGGGGTATTTCAATATATGGATTATCGGTATCTGTTAGTTCAATATATTCTTAGTTTTTATATAATGTCCTACAAGGGGTTGTTAATTATGTTGATTTTTGAGATTATTAGAGTATAATTGAGGTATTCATGACCCTAGTGAGACATTTTTATATATTCCTCAGTAGAGGTTTTATATTTGGGCTAGCTCATTAGAACATGTAACCTATTTATAATTTTTGGTCTTGATGGATAGGCGGGAGACCTAAAATCCCTTAGTTTTGAATAAATGCCTTGTTGGTTGATGTTTTATATTGATTTATTAAAACATACGAGGGGGGTTTTTTTATGGTTTTGGGATTCCATTTTTGGTATTGAGATTGGTTGTACAATAATTTTTTACCGATTAAAAACATGTTCACAATTTGTATGATATAGTGATGTAGATGACATTGTATTTTGGACAATCAACTAGGGGTCATTGGGAACATGATTTTATATTATGGGATGTATGGTTTAGGTTACTGGAATCATTGACCAATGTTTTAGGTGTTTCTAATGTAGTTTGAATGTGGGTAGATTCTCGTTATTTGAATGACACTTGTTGACTAGTGGTTGTGGAATAACATTATGGCATGGGTATGTCTACCCATATTTAAAAATATTTCCAAGGGATCTAATTGATTAATGAGACTATTGTTCTATGTAGAGAGGTCATCATATCCTTGTGAATGATAAATCATGAGATTATAAGTTGGATGATGAGGAAAATGTCTATTACAAATGTTATTGTTTAATTTTTAAATTATTATCTTTTTGTGTTTTAGATGAGGACTAATGTTTTCATCTAATTATATAGAACACATTCCTTGGAGTTGTGGTTCAATGAAAAAATTATCTCCATGGTATAGGAGACATCATGAATAAGTTAGCCTCCATGAGATGGTTGACCCATGGCGGGACCTGGACACACAATGTCGGGAGGCGTAGTGTCAAGAGTTTTAAAAAGTAATGATTTCTTATTTAATGTGAAAATCAATTCATAGGGGCATACAAGAAATTTTACGGTGTCTTACTATAATAATGGATAGAGTTATCATTATCTATATTTTCATCATACTATGTATGATGAGAGAGTTCTTGATCTACAATGATGTACATTTCCATTCAAATATCATTCAATGCTTAGTTAAATATCCTATTGAGATGTTCTTGGAGAGTGGTATACGTTAAAATAAATGGTTTGGAGTACACCATTAGCTATTTAAGGGAGGTGTAACTTGTTTTTATTTGAATATTTTCATTAACAATGGATCTTTGAACTCAGAGTTTGATATTGAGATAACAATAATGGAATTATTATGGGGGAGAGTACCGCATCGGTCACCGATAAATTTCTCTTATATAGAAGAAAATATTAGACACTATGATACTCATTGGAAGACATTTCAGGTATATATTTTATTCAAATTCATGGGTGAGATAATGTCTTCAATTATTTCCCTGATGGCTTCTCAGTGAAGATAAAATTTATAATGGGTTGATTTTGAGGACCTGTGTTTTTTTTCATACTATAATTTTAACATAAATTTTAATTTTATCTCCAGCATTATTATTAGGGGTTTAATGGTATTTTACTGGAAAGATGATCTCAAATAGTTATTGTGAACACCATGTTGGTACTGAAATTAGGAGTTCAACCTATCATTAGAGTTTCTTGGAATTATGAACCATTAAAATTTTCATGGAATAATTAATAATTATTTAATTATTTAATTAAATAAAATTTAATTCCCACAAATTCATTTAAATATATTATTTTAATTTAACATAATATTTTTATTCTTCCTCCTATGTTCAGTCCAGAACTATGAATTTTTCCTAGGTGGGGTACCAACATAGTTTCAACACCATGGCCTAGTCAGTCCCCCCTTTTAATTATCTATTATTTTTCATAGTTTTATTTTCTAATTATCTTTTCTTATTCTAATGCTTCTCTTGAATTACCCCATGGGACCTTATTCAATGAAAAATATAGAGTAGATGGATATAGATAGACATAAATAGGTAGAGAAAATGTTATGTTACAATGTGATGCTTGGGATGCATCAAATCAATGTGCGGATGATGTTGATCGTGGAAATGGTGAAGCTTATGCATATTCTACCCAAAGGAAGGCCGTTTTTTATAATATAGGCTCATTATTTTATTTTTTCCACGTTTTAAACCCCTATAATTCCTACTTGGTACCCAATGTGGGTTGATCTTTTGTTTTTATGGGGGAAACGAGGCTTTCAGCTGATTTGTGGATTTTCTATTAAGGGATAACCACTTACACGGTGTGTGGTTTGAAGAACCCACATAATGTGTTCTTTCTATTCGAGGAAGATGTTATTTTCTATATACAACCATGTATGTGATTTACATGTTTTGTGTCGGTACTCATTCATGTTGCTAATTACCCAGCTAGGAAATCTGGTTAGAGTACATAACCGGACCCCATGGTGGATGCACTGTATGTAAAGGTACATCGATAGGTGGAGTAAATGTGCAACCCATGAAGGGGATAGGGTTGGGTACAAATATGTATGGTAAAACATGTACATGATGAACATGTTGTGTACATGGTCTTCGAAACAACATTCCTGGTTGATGTACAATCCCAGTTGGGGTCATGAGGGTACCCACCTTTTTCTACGGATGACACACTGTGTACTTCCCCTTTGTTACACTTTTTAATTGTTTTACTATTTTTTATATCTTGACACCTATGTTTCATATTTTAAACCATAATTTTTATATTATGATAATTTTTTCAAGAGGATTATGATCATGAAACACATGGGGTTATTTGAAGACTCCATGGAGGATTTTATGGATTTCTAATAAACTGATATGTCATTCATCAAGTAATAAAATTTAGTTGTCTCCTTGGTGTGATACCATGATCTGAGATGATCCATGACAAATATCACTTAATCAATGCTTTAATATATCATTATTTGATTATGTTCCTCATTGGAGATGTTCTCTTCAAGACTATTTGGTTGTGATATGAGTTGTTCCTGAGGATCTCATGTAGGATGGCTCTTTTGTAGTTTTTTGAGTGGCCTAGTGGGTGCCATAATTTTTGAATGACCCTGAGCCAGTATACTAGGTTTGTGTTGAGGTGGATGTGGGTTTCACCATAGAACATGTACCAAAAATATATTTTTTTGGTCGTGTGTAATTAGTTGTGGGTTAGGTGTTCGACCACAATCAATATATTTTTTATGATTTCATTAATATATATCCCATGTAGTGATGATTGATAACGGTGATTCCTAGTTTTCAGCTAATGAACATGTTGTAATGTTAAATCTATCTGTGGGAGCCTAGATTCAATCCATGGGATCCATCTTCTAAGCCTTATTTTTTGTTGATGACTAGATGTGCATTAGGGGATCTGGTTATTGAGTCTACTTGTTTGATGGTTATATTATCAAGGATTCCAATAGGTACTTCCTAGGATACCTCTATTGATCATTACCTGATGGGATGGCATGGACATTTACACTCTTTAGATCGAACCCATGTGGTATGAAATTAGACTTCATGGACATTTCAAATGCATGAATTCATATTAATTTTTATTCAAATTACATTTCCACTCCTTGGATTTTCTTTCTTGGACCACCTTCAACTTGTTCTATGAACACAAACCTTGGGATCCAACCAACCCATTGCTAATATTATATGGAGATGATCATATGACTCAATGTAAATCATTGTTCATATATTTTTTGGATTCGAACCATGTTTTCATGACCCATTGAGGATTCATTTTACATTTCTACTCTTTGGATATGGCTATTTAGGTCTGTAAAGACGCTGGAATTCAATGAATTATTTTTTTAATATATGGGAATTTTACGAGTCTGTGAAAACAAACGATGCATGATTCTGAGGCCCGGTGTGCCCGGAATGAACCTCCCATGTGAAGGATATGGAGGTGGGGACCACGAGGGGTTAAAACCTCCTAACTTGAATGCTCAGTGGTGGGGACCACCCGAGCTAGTAGAACCCCCAATTCAAAGTATAGTGGTGGGGACCACCCGAATGCCTCATTATGGGAGAAAAAAACCTCTCAACTACCTAATTTAATTATGCCAACTCTTCTTTAATTAATTATTCCAAATATCCTTTAATTAAGAAAGAAAACCTTTTTGTGCCAATATAAAATTAATCATCATATTCTATTATTTTGGATACTTATCATTTTTGTTGAATTGGGAGAGGAGAACCATTGGTAGGATTAATTTCTCCAAGAATGTGTTCTCCAACGAATAACGCACTCCCCAACGAAGAACGCTCATGCCGACGAGGAACATCTTTGATGAAAAAGATCCTATGATCGGGGAAACACCGACGACACCGACTTCACCTCTTCCAACGTCAACGAGAAATCAAAGTAGGGATTTAGTTGTGTATGATTATATATTGGCATGTTCTTCCAATATAAAACAAAGAATGCAGATCAACTTTCTATCTAGTAGATCAAAAGATGATTTATTCTTCGGGTTTGGGAATAATCATTGATGGAGATTAGGGTTTGACATTAATTATTAATGTTATTGTAGTGACACTTGCTACCGCTCTAAGGCGGAGGGTATGGGACAAACACACATGGCCTGACCCCTCTGATATTCATCTTAAATGGTGTATCATTCACAATGGAAGGAGACTTTGTTCCATGATGAAGAAATGATGCAGTGGTCGGGACATCACCGGCCGCAATGAAGGCGACGCCGTAATGGCGCCGCCCCGTGGCTACTGCCTCCCCGCAACCCCAAGCCGTGCGTAGCCACCGCCACTCTGAGTCCTCCGCAACCCTATAGTCTCGTCGCCTTGTGGCCCTCCGCACCGCCCCGCGGCCTCACCGCCTCCCTCCGCCCAAGAGGCCTCGCGACCTCGCTGCCTCGTGGCTTCGTGCCACCCTCACGTCCCTGACGCCTTCACACTTACCTAATGGAACCCTGTAACCCTGTGCATCCCTTTCATCCCCCCGCGGCTTCATGCCTCCCTCATATCCCCAACATTCCCTCGCGGACCTCGCGACCTCCACGCCGCCCAGCCCAAGCCACCAGGCCAGACCGCCTAACACGGGCTAGGACGCCGAGCACGGGCCGGGATGAACCCAGTGGGCTGGGCCAAACCCAGTGTGTTGGGATGCCCAGTGGGTCGGGTTGACCCAAAACAGGTCAGCCCAGGCCGAGTCGGGCTGCGTTGGTCCGATTGGGTCTGACCGGACCCGGACCCACTTCGACCCTATTACGCTCTTTTGGCCATAACATTGGCACCAGATGTCCATTAGATGAACCATCAGTGGCACAAAAAACCTAAGAGTGCATCGGTACCTTTGATTATACCCCACTAGGGATTTGGATAAATTAGTAGTATGACCAGGTTGGATCGAGCGCGAATGCAACCGGGCCCTCAAGACTGAAAGGCTAATAACTCACATATCGGGCGTCTGATTGATGCACCGTCTATTGAATTCCTACCCCTATGACATGTCGATACTTTGAGATTCTTCTTCATGAGACTTATTTGTAGTTGGAGTGTCCACATGTGGCTTGATAAGGAAACCCTCTTAGAGACAAGCATGCCTAGTGCGGAAACCCAATAGCAGGCAGTGATGTGAATAATGAAGAGTGATTCTTTGTTGGTCAGCACTGAGTGATCATGTGTGGGTAAGCACCGAGCGATCATGTGTGGGTCAGCACAAAGGGATCTTGTGTGGGTCAGCACTTAGGGATCCTTCGTGGGTCTACCTCTTAACAGAGTAAGATGATTCTGTAGTTACATCTATTAATCTCTAATATCGTACCTATGAACTACCTGGTGCGAGTTGAGTTCGTACCTGTGTGGTACATTTATTTTGTGGTAATACCTTGGTGGTATTATTTTATGTGGTGTACCTATGTGGTACTTACCAATTTTTTATTCCTTCCTTTGTGTAACAAATGCGCTTTCGGATTTTGAGTTGGACATTATGTTTCCTCATGATTGAGATGGGTATACTTGATAACTTAGGTATATGTATGGTCATATACCAAAGTACGTTTTTCAATTGATTCTATGCTGTGTGGTTTATCCTTGTTGGATTTTGTGTGACCTAGAGGGTCGCGGTGTCCCTACTATTTATCATCATACTCACTCTTGCACAGGATATGCCCGCTCCCTTATGTGTTTGGTGGAGACAACGTACAATGCTGATCGAGGCTGAGGGTACTAGGATTAGACGGGGCCTGGAGATGGAGCATACAATGTGTCAGTACGTAGAGGAGAAAATAGGACATGGAGTGCTTTTGAGGTGATCGATACATAACCTTTAGGTACGATCCTATGAGGATGACCTAAAAGATGCATTTCTTTTTGTTCAGTTGTATTGTGTTTCAGATGTACTTGTACTATTAATGTTGTGCATCTATTCCGGCCCTTTTTTAATTTCATCACTATTTTTTCTTACAGTTGACTTGTGTTCGTATCATGATGTGTTCTTGGTTGCATTTATTTACAGGTTATAATGGAATTGCCTTCATGGTTATAGGGAATAGACCTTTCGAATCTAGTCGACAGCCCCTGGCCTAAGGAAGGCGGGCTTGGGGTAGTCACGACATGGGCCCCAGGGGATGGGTCATGGCAAATTGTTATCAAAGGAGGAGGTTCTACCTTAGAATATAAGACTTTGGTCATTTGAAAAGAAATAATGTTAAGTGTAGTGAGTGCAGTTATCAGTTTAGGGAATCCAGTGTTGGTGTGGCGGCCGATGTATCCATACACCAGGATGCTGACTGCTGATTTCTGACTCAGTGCACGAAAAACCTGATTTCATGTGTGTTTTCAAGAGTTTTCATTGTGATATCATTGATTCATCTCACCAGGTATAACTTATTGACCATGGCGTACCTGTTTCATTTCAATATTTCTCCACATAGACAACCATCTAGGGTTCCAAGAGTAGTACGCACTCATTCACCACGGAGCAATGAGGCCTCGGTGTAGTGCTCTCTTACATTAGAGGCAATAGTGGAGGCACCAGTGGTACCATTACCCATTGGACCACCAATGCGACCAGCCCCAGTAGCAGAGAGTGCATGCCAATTGAGCACATTTCATAAGTTCTAGCACCAGAGGCCACCTAGGTTCAGGATAGAGACGGACCCACATGCGGCTGAGGATTGGATGGAGGCTGTTGTGAGAGTATTCTAACTAGTAGGGACACCAGGAGATCTCATAGTGATGCTTTCCACTAGACTTCTACAAGTATTAGTAGGCAGATGGTGGAGCTTGATTCTCTAGGTTCATGACAAGGTGACACTCCTCTAAGAAGACTTTGAGAGCCTCTTTCGGGCAGTGTTTGTTCTAGCGACTCTTCACTGAGTGGGAATTCTGGAGCTACTTCATCTGTAGGTGACCAACAAGACTATGGCTTAGTACTCATTGAGGTTCATTGACCTCTCATGCTACACCACTGATATGGTACGACACACATTCCTTAGGGCCTGGACCTTCAAGTAGGGGCGCAGGTGAGAGATTAGGGATTTAATGATTTCTCTTAGCATTCTGAGGTAGGAGGGGGTCTTAGATAGAGCCCTCATAGTGGGGAGTTTCCTTGCTAAGTAGTCACCAGCAGTGAGACCCACCCCAAATCGTCAAGTAGCAGAGTCTTCTAAAGCTGGCAGTAGAGATATGTCACAGAGGTCCTAGAGGATCAAACCTTCAGGTTGACAATCGCAGGATTTAGGGTCATTTTTGTGGGGAACCCAAGTTAGAGTGAGTCATTCCAGGAGCGGGCATGGTTATGCATGCGGCAGGAAGGGTCACATATATCGTGACTATCTAACCCATTGTATAGATGATCAACAGATGATCAAAGGACCACCCAAGTAGAGATAGTGGATCGACCGATGAGGTCCACAAAGAGCCAACAGATGAGGTAGAGGAGATGGTAATGCTGCTGGCATTGGGCGATTATTCGAGATGTTAGCACCAACACAACCAGGTGGTTCACCCCAACCACATTGAGTAGGAGGATAGGGGCGAGCTCAGCTCCAAGCAGCTGAAGCTGACAATCACGATGCTTCGGAGATGATACGAGGTACGATTTGTGTCTAATCCACCTTAGCTGTAGTACTTATAGACACAGGTGAGTACCATTCTTTAATTTACCCTTCCCTTGTTTACAGCTCTGAGATTCCGACGTAGTTGTTGGCTCGACCAATATGGCTAGAGACTCCTTTGAGAGCAGATTCGACGATTACTCACTAGTTACAACAGTGCAAGCATAATCTAAGAGGTGAGAGCTTCGACTGCGATCTACTAGTAGCGGTGTTGATTCCTTACGACTTAATCTTGGGTATGGACTGGTTATCGATAGACCATTCATAGATAGACTATATTAGGTGCAAAGTGTGGTGTGTCCGCATGGATGAGACTAGGTTTACCCTCACCAGCGAGAAGGGAGCCAATGTAGCACATGATGGACTTACCTGGAGGAGAGTGTAGCCAATCAGTCATCAGTTAGATAGCCTTAACAATGGATCAGATTATGTGGAGAGTCCAAGCTATCCTGTAGTAGTGGACCAGTACACAGAGGTTTTCCCTAATGATGTTTCGGGTCTACCTCCTCACAAAGAGGTGGAATTTTACATTTAATTATACCCCAAAATTACACCAATATCGACACCAGCGTATCTTATTTCTCCTACGGAGCTTCATGAGGTGTGGGTACAACTAGAGGACTTGCAAGGGAAGGGATTCATTTGGCCCAGTCTTTCACCTTGGGCAGCCCCGATGTTGTTCTCCAAGAAGAAAGATGGGAGCTTGAGACATTGTGTTGACTATCGGCGCCTGAACCTGGTAACTCTGAAGAATAAGTACCCACTTCCAAGGATTGAATACTTCTTTGATTAGAAGAATAGAGCACTATGGTTATCCAAGAAAGATCTCAGATCAAGCTATCACCCGCTCAGAGTATGGGATGAGGATGTGCAGAAGACGATCTTCAGGTGTAGGTACGACCATTTTGAGTTCTTAGTTATTCCATTCAGCGTAACCAACACTCTAGCAGTGTTCATGGGACTCATGAATATGATTTTTCATCCATACCTTGATCGCTTTGTTGTAGTCTTCTTCAACAACATTTTTATTTACTCGGCTACTAAGGAGGAGCATTCCTATCATTTTCAGGTAGTACATGACACACTTTGAAAGCACCAGCTTTATGGTCAGTTATCGAAGTGCCGGTTTTGGATCCGAGAGGTTCACTTTTTGGGCACATCATCTTAGAGGCTAGATTTGTAGTGGATCCATCAATGATTATGGTGGTACTTTTTTGGCAGCCACCCAGGAGTGTGACGGATAAAACAAAGTTTCTAAGGTTTGGCCGGATACTACAAGAGATTTGTGCTAGATTTATCCAGAGTCGCAACACCACTATCAACATTGACAAAGAAAGCGAAAACTTTAGTGTGGTCGGAGAGATGTGATCGATGTTTTCTAAGAGCTGAGGCAGAGGCTGACTAGTGCCCCCATCTTGAGGCTTCTGGAGGAGGGCATAAGGTACGCAGTCTACTGCAACGAATCAGGGACCGGACTCGAATGTGTCCTAATGCAGGAGTGAGCAGTGATGCTTATGTTTCTCGACAGCTGAGACAACATTATCAGAACTATACTACCCATGACCGGGAGTTATCAGCAGTTGTCTTTTCCTTGATGCTGTGGCAACACTATCTTATTAGAGATCATTTTACTGCCTACTCCGATCAGAAGAGTCTCAGGTAAATCCTCTCTCAAAAGGAACTAAACATGAGACAGTGATGTTGGATTGAGTTCCTCCAGGACAGTGAATTTGATATAGTCTATACTCCGGGGAAGGAGATTTTTTTAGTAGATTCACACATCAGGAGGTCTATTATAGAACTGCTAGGCGAGGTGATAGAGCATATGGCCGCTATGCAGATATCCTTTGTGGATCGAGATCGGCAGTCTTTCTTATGTCACTTACAGTCACTCCCCCTATTATTCTGTGTGTTAGGGAGGGAGAGAATGGGGATGCTAACTGTGAGGATCGACGTGCTTAGATATCCATAGGGCAGACACCTGATTGATTTTCTAAAGGTGTGGAGCATGTCATCCTCTTCAGAGGACGTAGCATGGTACTAGTGTCACTTCAGGTGGATGTGTAGAGGGAGTTCCACACATCCCCTATAGTAGTACATCCAAGAGTGGAGAATATGTAACAGGATATCTGACAATATCACTGGTGTACGGGAATGAAAAAAGCAGTTTCATAGTTTATCTCTCGGTGCCTCACTTGTCAGCAAGTGAAGGCAGACCATCAGGTACAAGCAGGCTTGGTTCAGCCATTAGAGGTCCCATAGTGTAAGTGGGATTGGGTATCCATTGAATTCGTGACAATAATTCCATGTACATATAGGGGTCATGACTCGATTTGAGAGATCGCCGACTGACTCACCAAGTCGGCCCACTTTATACCAATCAGAGAGAAGGGTTCAGTAGAGATCTTGGTATGCCGTTATATGTAGGAGATTTTGTGGCTACATAAATTACCCTCAAAGATTGTCTCTAATCATGATGTATGTTTTACTTCCTGACTATGGTAGGGGTTGTAGGAGGCTTTCAGGGCACAACTTTGTTTGAGAACTGCCATCCTTCCTCAGATGGATGGACAGACTGAGAGGACCATTCAGACCCTCGAGGACATGTTTCATGCTTGCGTCCTTGAATTTGGTCATAGCTGGGAGGATCACTTGCCTTTCATGGAGTTTTTATACAATAACAGTTATCACTCCACCATTGGGATCACACCTTTTGAGGCATTTTATAGGAGACCTTGCAGATTACATTCGTGTTGGACTGACCCCTGGGAGACTGCACTATAGGGACCTCAGATGGTACAGCCATCCACATAGGAAGTACAGATCATCTAGGAGCAGATGAACACTGCACATAGTAGGCAGAAGTTGTTTTCCAGCAGAAGATGAATACCTATAGAGTTTGATGATGGTGTCCACGTCTTTATATGGGTCTCACCCCGAAGAGGTTTACAAAGATTTGGCCAAGGCGACAAGTTATCTTCGAGGTTAATCAGATCTTTTTAGGTCCTTAGCAGAGTTGGCGAGGTGGCTTACCGCTTAGCTATTCCACCTCAGTTTAACCAGGTGCATGACGTTTGCCACATATCCCAGTTGAGAAGATACTTGCATGACCCTTATCACATCATCGACCACGGTGAGCTAGACATCAATGAAGGGGACTCTCTTATAGAGGTTTCAATACAGATTGAGGATCGAAAGGAGCAGGTCCTTCATGGGCTGTCAGTATCTCTAGTGTGCATTCACTGGAATCACGAGAACCTCTATGGGTGAGAGAGGCTCAGATTCTTGCTCAGTACCCATAATTATTCACATAGTTTGAGTTACGGCTTATGGTGATGCAATGCCCTGAAGTGGGGAGAATTCAACGACTTGAAATTCAATGTAATTTTTTTAATATATTGAAATTTTACGAGTCTGAAAAAATAGATGGCACATGATTCCAAGGCCTGGTGTGCCTAGAAGGAATTTCTGAACTTTTTATTGGGTACGTTCTATTAGCATATGAGTGGGTTTTTCTAGCATTTGAACTGGTACTCGGAATGGATATCTGAGGACACCGTTGAACTCACGTCGCTGGTATTCTCTTAAGGAGACCTTCACCTTGACCGCAGTAGGTCAAGGGTGAAGATAGATATTGGGGTTTTCGTGGGAATGAAAAATAAAAAAAAATAAACATTTATTTTTTTTCTAATAAACCTCCCATGAGAAGGATATAGAGGTTGAGACTACGAGGAGTTAAAACCTACCAAATTGAATGCTCAGTGTTGGGGACCACCCAAACCCCTCATTATGGTAGAAACAAACCTCTAAACGTCCTACATTAATTATGATAACTGTCCTATAATTAATAATGTCAACTCTACATTAATAAATTAAGTTATCCCTTTTTATGCTAGTATTAAATTAAAAAACAAATTCTATTATGTTAGCTACTTTTAATTTTGGTGGATTTCAGAGAGGAGAACCTTTGGGAGGATTACTTTATCCAATGAAGAACGCGTTCTCCAATGAAGAACGCACTCCCCAACCAAGAACACTCACGCCGATGAGGAACGTCTTTGACGATAATGAACCGGCGATCGGGGAAACACTGACGTCCCCGAATTCACCCCTTCTAATGTCAACGAGCAATCAATGTAGAGGTTTAGTTATGTATGATTATATATTTCCATTTTCTTGCATTATAATACAAATAACGTGGATCAACTCTCTAAAAAGTTGATCCGCGGATGATTTCATTTACTGGTTTGGGAATAATCATTGTGGGAGGATAGGGTTTGACGTTCTTCATTCATGTTCTTATTGAGCCTCTTGATACAACTCTAACATGGAGGGTACAGACCAAACAAACATGGCCTGACCCCTCCAATGTTATTCTTGAATGGTGTATCCATCACGATAAAAGAAGGTGACTTTGTGCCATGATGACGAACGGATGCGGCAGCTGACACATCACCTCCCACAACGAAGGCGACGGCGCCACCCTGTGGCCACCACTACCTCGTGGACTCGTACCATCTGTGGCCCCCACTGACCCACAGCCCCCACCTTCCCACAGTCTCGGCGCCTCGTGGCCGTCCGTGCCGCCAAGCGTCCTCGCCACCTCGCACCACCCTCGGGGCCCGCGGCCTTGCTGCCTCATGGCTGCACACTGTCCTCGTGGCCCGGCGACCTACGCTCTACCCTCGCGGCCCCCAAAAGCCTTTCTCAACCCTCACGTCCCATGCGGATTTGCGCCACCCTCACGGTCCTCATGGCCTACACCCCCCCCCCCCCGCTCGTGGCCCCCGCGGCCTCCGCGCTGCCTCGCAGCCCCTCGTGGCCTCTGCGCCACCTCATGGCCCCCGTGACCCCTCATGACTTCCGCGTCACCCATGCCGAGCCATCGGGCCGGGCCGCACCGCGGGCTGGGGTGACCCAAACTGGGGCAACCCAAACTGGGTCGGACCAGACCTAGACCCACTTTGACCAATTTATGCTCTTTTGGCCATAACATTGGCACTGGATGTCCGTTTGATGAACTGTCAGCGGAACTGGAATCCTTGGAGTGAGAGGGTACATTTAAGTATACCCCACTGGGGACATGGATAATGTTGAAGTATGGTCAGGTTGGATCGAGCATGAATCAAACCGAGCCCTCGGGACTAAAAGGATAATAACTCACAGACCGAGCATCTGATTGACGCACCGTATGTTGCGTTGAGACCCCTATGACATCGTTGTCCTTTGAGATACTTTTTTCTTGTGAATTTTTGGAGTTGGAGTATCAACTAGTGGCTTGATAAGCGGTCCCTCTCAAAGACGTTAAATCCTATTTCCGAAACCCAGTAGCTGGATGTGACGTGAAGAATGAAGAGCGATCCTATGTGGGTCAGCACCATGAAATCCTGTGTGGGTCAGCACCTAGCGATCCTGTGTGGGTCAGCACCGAGCAATCCTATGGGGGTTAGCACCAAGCGATCCTATGTTGGTCAGTACTGAGCGATCCTATGTGGGTCAACACTTAGGGATCCATAGTGGGTTTGCCTCTTGATAGTGTAAACTGATTCACTAGTTACATCTAAAAATCTCTACTATAATACATAAGAAATACTTGATGTGTTCTGTGTTGTACCAGTGTGGAACTTTCCTTTGTGGTAATACCTTGGTGGTATGATTCTATGTGGCGTACTTATGTGGTACTTTCCTATGTGGTATTCTGTCCTTTTTAGAACAGATGAGATTCGAGCTTTTGTGTCGGACTATGTGTTTCTTCATTATTGAGATGGGTTTACTTGATAACTTAGGTATATTTCTGGGCATATACCTAAGTAGTGTTGTATGTTAATACCATGTTGTGTGGATTATCCTTGGTGAATTTTGTGAGACCTTGAGGGTCTCAGGGTCCCTTCTGGGTATCGTTATACTCACCCCTGCACGGGCTATGCCCACACCCTATTGTGTTTGGTGCAGACAATGGACAACTCTGATCGAGGCTAAGGGTACTAGGATTAGACATGGCCTGGAGGTGGAGCATACCATGTGTTGGTACACAGAGGAGAAAGGCAGACGTCGAGTGTTGAGGAGGTGATCTGTACCTACCCTTCAGTTAGGAACCTCGGAGGATGACCTAGTAGCTGCAATTTTTTTCTTTGGGTGTATTTTGTTTTAGTTGTACTTGTACTATTACTACTGGGCTTGTATTCCGGCCCCTTTTAACATTCATCACTCTTTTTGCTATACCGTTTACTTGGGTTCGTATCTTGATGTGTTCATGGTTGTATGTATTGAAAGGGTATGAAGGAAATGTCTTCCTAGTTATAGAAAGTACGCCTTTCATTGCTAGTCATCAGCCCCTGGTATAGCATCCCGCATTTTTTGTCACGTAAACTTTCATTACATTACACAAAACTGAGGATCTTTAAGGTTTAGTGTCTTGGAAACCAGGAACATAATACATGAAAACAATATAAAACATTCTTCTTAAACACTTGAAAGGCTTCTCCTTAAGTTCATCCTAGGTTCATTAATGCATCTCATAACCTGGGGGCATACATCAAAAGAAAGCGTGAGCAGATGGTCCAGTAAGGAAAACAATAGAAACATTTAACAAGGGAACTTCAGATACATCAACTATGTCAAGAAAAGAACATTAAGGCATGAGAAAAAAATCATGTGGAATATCATAATAAAAATAACATTTTTAATAACATTATGATGTGGCTACATCATTTAACATAGACAATCATGATCATATCACCAAGGTCCATCCCCAAGGTGTCATTTGAAAATTACCAAGGTTATTCACCAAGATATCGTGAAAATTGTAATCTCTAGTGGTTACATCATTACCCAGTGCATTGGAGTGCTATCGGGCCGCACCCTTAAATTTGCCTTTATTATCATGTGAGATGCATATATAATCATCAATCATTTCATAAATATCCCATATAGCATAAAATAAATGGTTTTCATTTCATAATCATAACGTTTTAAAAACTGCTTTAATGGCATGATCTTTACGTCACTTTAAATCCCACAGAAAAGGAAGGTGGGTCTCATGTATGTAAATACCAGAATTTAAAATAGAAGATTTTGGTATATATGTCAATACCACTTTATAAGAAAGAGCTTTGAGTATTCACTTAATAAAATAAAAGAACTTTAGAAAAAGAGAGAGACATTTTGAGACGGAAATTCTGTAGCATAACGACTATGTTACGAGGTTTTAGAAAACATTGAAAAGAGAGGGGACATGGGTCAAAAAATCATAAATAATCCATAAAATAGTATAGGGACAGAATATGAAGGATATATGAACATGGTAATGAAATTTGAAAGATGTACCATAGGAAATGGAGAACATGAAAGGAAGACAAAAATAAGTTTTCTCTTATGAAAAATCGGCAGCTTAATGACGTCACTTAAACTTCAGAAATTGAATTGACAAGATCAAATCGGGTCTCTCATCATATGAACATAAAAGATCAGTATGATAGATATAGATATCATACCCCAAAATAATAAAAATTAAATTGAAATACTTTACATGAAAGTATAACTTCAAAACGAGAACGGTGAAAGAACCAATTAAAAATTCGGCAGCCTAACGGCGCCACATAAAACTTCAAAATACTGAATTGAAAAGATTAAATGGGGTCTCACATCATATGATGATAAAATATCAGTATGGTATATATATAGATCATACCACAACATAATAAAAAGTAACCTGAAAGACTCGATAAGAAAATAGATCTTGAAAATGAGAAGGGTGAAAGTATCCGTTAATAAAATTTCGGCAGCCTAACTGCGCCACTTAAACTTTCATAAAATGAAATGATGAGAGTAAGAGGGGTCTCTCATAATATGACCATAAAAGGAAAGTATAATGAATATAAAACAACATCCTCCAACATAAGAACATGGAGCATAAAATAAATGACATAAAAGAGATCTCTTGAAAAGAAAGAGAGGGGGGTCAGTCCCGTACCTTAAATGTAACTCTTAAAACTCAGGGGTTGGGAATTTGAGAGGCTTGAGGGAACCTTGGGAGGACTCCTTGGGAGGTAAGGAGACCATAACTTCGTTGAGATTGATTTTGGAGTCCATAGGATGAGATAATGGCTTGGTATTTATAGGGAAATTGAGGGGATAAGGCATTAATGGCCAAGGGACACCTCATTGGTGGTTTTGGCAAAACCATGGGCTTGACCAGGGTATTTCCCCATGGTATTGGACACATAGGTCCCCCCATACAATAATTCATCAACTTTGGTCTGCCAACCCTTAAAATATCGCATGACATCATCATGACATAGTTATGATGTCATTAAACATACCGAAACCCTAAAACTGTATTTTCACTTTTAATCGAAAATTCAACTTTCTCAGAAAAATCCCAAAATTTCACCTTAAATAAAGATAAATGCTCTGATTTCAAAAATGTACTCCATTTTATAAAATTATTTTTCAATTTTTTTTAATTTATTTTTTAAATAAATACACTATTCACTGAAAATTCAATTTTTTAGAAAAATCCCCAAACATTACCATAACATAATATCGATGCTCTGGGTTCAAAAATGAAATCCATTTTATAAAAATAATTTTCTAAATAATTTTAATTTAATTTATAACTAAAAAAAATATTCACCAGAAAAAACTAATATTTGAATAATTAGTTATGAAACCATTATTTAATCATTTTATTGAAACACATTACTTAATCAAGGTACCTAGATTATATTAATACTTATTTTAAGTGAGATTACTAATCCATTTGGTAACATTACTAATCCTAAGCATAAAATCCCTATTCATAATTTACTATTAATGAAAAATAAAGTAGATCTTATTAGACTCTAAATTTCATACTGAACATAATTGTAGAAGACCATTTTTTGAAAATCATTACACATTTATTATTATTTAAGGTTTACAGAAACATTTTTAAAATATCCTTTCTCTAAAATTCATCAAAAATATGCATACAATATTTATCCGGACATTTCAAAATTCATAAACTTCATCATAAGAAAAAAAAAATTATTTAAACAAAGGATTACACAAGGCATTTACAGTCTCCTTACATAGACCCTTATCACACCGGCATAGGACCTAAGTGTAAGGTGTGCTAAGGTGAGGGAATCCGAGGGAGGCTCGGCCAATATCGCATGTGTAGTAATTTCTATCAGTTGGAACTTCTCGCTAAGGCGATTTTGTTCTAGCTTCACACGATGAAGTTCGGCTTGGGTTTGGTCCAGAGCAAAGCACAGTGGTGATACCTCCTTCCCATGTTCTGTTAGATGCGCTTCGATCGGTCCAAGACTACTGGGTGAGGCCATAGAATATCTTTTCTATATTAATAAACCAAGGTCACTTGTATTTAGAGACAAATACCGAAATGATTAGTTTCTAGCGGTCATATTGGCCAATGGTCATATAACAGTCAAAACCCAACGGTCTCATTTTAATTATACTCATGTTATTTAATTAAACACTTTTGTTGAGTATATAAAAAAAATAAAATACTACAAAAAATTAGGAAATAAGATTTATTCAAAATTTTGGGTCGTTACAATCTTCCCCCCTTAAGAAATTGCGTCCTCACAATTTTTAAAATTGGGTTTTTTGAAACTTCATTGAATGTCCCACATAGGAAAAAGAGTCAGTAAAACTATTATTTTAAAAGAAAGAAAAGGATGTACATAGGCCACCCGAGTTAACCCATACTAGGACTCCATGTTGGAAACATGGATATGGAAGAAAAAACAAAGGGTCTAGTTCTGAGGGACAGTGATAGAAATCCTGATTTGGAGAAAGTTAACAACAAGAAATTCACAAACTTATGATGTGTGTAAATGGTATTTAATTACCTAGTAGGAATCTTAAACCAATTTTTTTTTCTTTTACGTTCCTTTTAATAATTTTGAGGAATTCATTTACTACATAGAATAAAAACATAAGGAAATATACCTATATTCTAGTAGAGTTTCATCCTTTAATAAGTCTCTACAAAAACTAATCTTTTCTCCAAACTATGAGAACTCAAAAACACTTTGTCTCATCAAAATCACAAGAATCATCTTCTAGATAATCAAATAATCCACCAAAGATTAACTATCTATTTCTTATATCTTTAAACATTATCCCAAAACAAAAAGGGTAAGGTAAAACAATTCATCAAAAAGAAAGAATCCCATAGGAATGGATAATACTTTTAAATCTTCAAAGTTCCATTGTACTACCCAAAGTTCAACACTGACCATTCCATAAATAACGGTTCTTAAAATTCCTCAAAATAAACCAAACTAAGATTGAAACCCAAATACAAGAAGGATTTGATAACATAGTCTTCCAAAATAAACTTCATTGTTCATCTCCAAACAACATAAACCACTCCTAACATCTTATAACAAATATAGCTAACCTAATCATATTTTACCCAAGATAGGTTAATAATTTCTATAAGTAACCTAAATTACTATAAGTTCACCTGAAATTCATTGATTATTCAAAATATATGTCAACCTTTACTCCTAAAAGAAAACACCGTAGTAATCTATTTACCTTGATCAAATAGGGTTCCCAAAGTAGTGAACATCTTCCAAAATAATAATCATCTTTTAATACCCTAATCATCTCTGTCATATTAATACGAAAATCATCACATTTCCTATCTCATTGGTTGTTGGGACATGGTATTCAATTTCCCGCCATTAAATAAGAAAATAATGTAAATTTAGGGGCTTAAATACTTAGCCAATAATCATGAAAAGGAGCTTAAATCATAGATGGATAACTTGTAGAATAAAAGTATATCCTAACTTGTGATCCCCTAGGTTCCAGATTAGGTTATCCATGATCATATATTTTTTATGGGAATATTTATTTTATTTTATCTTTGTTCCTTTAATAATGGTTTATACTATGCTTATTAATTTACCAAAGCATATCCCCCGGGAGTGTCATAACCAAGAGTGCAGTAAGGCCCATTGTCGTGTACCAGTTCCCGTTCGATTCTAGCTCAAAGCAGTGGTTTCAGGTTTTACCCCTATGTACATCTGTTCCAGAGCCACCTCTACCTACTCGTATCCAGACATGCATGTATTTTCTCGGGAACCCCTTACTCAATACTCACCAAAATACCAGGAATATTTCCTATATTTAAACTTTTCTATAGGGTTATTCATAGAGTTTTCATATCCTAATTTCCACAAACAACTAAACCATCCTTTGATACCAACTATAGCATCCCTCTTTTTTTGTCACATAAACTTTCATTACATTACACAAAATTGAGGATCTTTAAGTTTTAGTGTCTTGGAAACTAGGAACATAATACATGAAAACAACATAAAACATTCTTTTTAAACACTTGAAAGGATTCTCCTTAAGTTCATCCTAGGTTCATTACTGCATCTCATAACCTGGGGTCATACATCCAAAGAAAGGGTGAGCAGAAGGCCCAGTAAGGGAAACAAGAGAATCATTTAACATGGGAACTTGAGAAACATCAACTATGTCATGAAAAGAAATTTAAGGCATGAGAAAGAAATCATGAGGAATATCATAATAAAAACAACATTTTTCATAACATTAAGTTGTTGGTCTATTATTTAACATATACAATCATGAACATATCACCAAGGTCCATCCCCAAGGTGTTATTTGAAAATTACCAAGGTTATTCACCAAGATATCGTGAAAATTGTAATCTCTAGTGGTTACACCATTACCCAATGCATTAGAGTTCTATCAGGGCGCACCCTAAAATTTTTCTTTATTATAATGTGAGACACATATATCATCATCAAACATTTCATAAATAACCCATATAGAATAAAATAAATGGGTTTCATTTCATAATAATAATGTTTTAAAAACTTCTTTAAAGAGATGATCTTTACGTCACTTTAATACCCACAGAAAAGGAAGGTGGTTATCATGTATATAAATCCCAGAATTTAAAATAGAAAATTTTGTTATATATTTGAATAAACATTTATAATAAAGAGCTTTTAGTATTCACTTAAAAAAAATAAAAGAACTGTAGAAAAAGAGAGAGACATTTTGAGACGGAAATTCTGCAGCATAACGGCTATGTTACGAGGTTTTAGAAAACATTGAAAAGATTGGGGACATGGGTCAAAAAATCATAAATGACCCATAAAACAGTAGAGGGGTATAATATGAAGGATATAAGAACATGTTAATGAAATTTGAAAGATTTACCATATAAAATGAAGAAAATGAAAGCAAGAAAAAAAAATAAGATTTCTCTTATGAAAATTCGGCAGCCTAACAGCGTCACTTAAACTTCAACAAATGAATTGACGAGATCAAATAGGGTACCTCATCATATGAACATAAAAGATCAGTATGATAGATATATAGATCATACCCAACATAATAAAAAGGAACTTGAAAGACTTTACATGAATGTAGAACATCAAAACGAGAAGGGTGATATAACCACTTAAAAATTCGGCAGCCTAACGTCACCACTTAAAACATAAAATTACTGAATTGAGAGATCAAATGGGGTATCTAATAATATGATCATAAAATATCAGTATGATAGATATAGATATCATACCCCAACATAATAAAAATTATCTTTAAATACTTGACAAGAAAATAGAACTTTAAAATGAGAAGGGTGAAAGTATCCGTTACAAAAATTTCGGCAGCCTAACGACGCCACTTAAACATTCATAAAATGAAATGATGAGAGTAAGAGGGGGTCTCTCATCATATGAACATAAAAAGGATATTATAATGAATATAAAATAACATCCTCCAACTTAAGAACATGGAGCATAAAAGAAATGACATAAAAGAGATCTCTTGAAATGAAAGAGAGGGGGGTCAGATCCCTTACCTTAAACGTAACTCTTAAAACTCAAAGGTTGGGACCATGAGAGGCTTGAGGGAACCTTGGAAGGACTCTTTGTGAGGTAAGGAGACCAGAACTTCTTTGATAATGATTTTGGAGTCCAAAGGATGAGATAATGGCTTTTTATTTATAGTGAAAGTGAGGGGACAAGGCATTAATGGCCAAGGGACACCACATTGGTGGTTTTGGCAAAACCATGGGCTTGCCCATGGTATTTGCCCATGGTCTTGGCCACATGGGCCCCCCATACAATAATTAATCACCTTTGGTAGGCCATCCCTTAAAATATCTCATGACATCATCATGACATAGTTATGATGTCATTAAACATACCGAAACCCAAAAACTGTATTCTCACTTTTCATCGAAAATTCCACTTTCTCAGAAAAATCCCAAAATTTCACCTTAACCAAATATCAATGATATGATTAGAAAAATGAGCTCCATTTTATAAAATTAAATTTTTAAATATTTTTAATTTATTTTTTAAATAAATACACTATTCACTGAAAATTCATTTTTTTAGAAAAATCCTCAAAAATTACCATAACATAATATCGATGCTCTGAGTTCAAAAATGAAATCCATTTTATAAAAATAATTTTATAAATATTTTTAATTTTATTTTTAATTAAAAACCAGTATTCACCAGAAAAAACTAATACTTGAATAATAAGTTATGAATCAGTTATTTGACCATTTTATTGAATCACATTACTTAATCAAGGTGCCTAGATTATATTAATACATTCTTTAAGTGAGATTACTAATCCATTTGGTCACATTACTAATCCTAAGCATAGAATCACTATTCATAATTTACTATTCATCAAAAATTATGTTGATCTTATTGGACTCTAAATTTCATAATGAACATAATTGTAAAAGACCATTTTTTGAAAATCATTACACATATTTTATTATTTAAGGTTTAAATTAACATTTTTAAAATATCCTTTCTCTAAAATTCATCATAAATATGCATACTATATTTATCCGGACATTTGAAAATTCATAAACTTCATCATAAGGAAAAAAATTATTTAAAACAAAGGATTACACAAGGCAGTTACAATATCCTTACATAGCCCCTTATCACACCGGCATAGGACCTAAGTGTAAGGTGTGCTATGGTGAGGGAATCCGGGGGAGGCTCGTCCAACATCGCACAAGTAGTAATATCTATCAGTTGGAACTTCTCACAAAGTCGATTCCATTCTAGCTTCACACGATGAAGTTCGGCTTGGGTTTGGTCCAGAGTAAAGCCTAGTGGTGTTACCTCCTTCCCAAGTTCTGTTAGATGGGCTTCGATAGGTCCAAGACTACTGGGTGAGGCCATCAAATATCCTTTCTATATTAATTTACCAAGGTCACTTGTATGTAGATACAATTATCGAAATGTTTAGTTTCTAGCGGTCATATTGACCAATGGTCATATAATAGTTAAAACACAATGGTATCATTTTAATTATACTCATGTTATTAAATGATATAGTTTTGTTGAGTATATACAATAAAATAAAATATCACACAAAATTAGGAAAAAAGATTTATTCAAAATTTCGGGTCGTTACACCAGGCCTATGGAAGGCGGGCTTGGGGTAGTCACGACATGGTCCTCGGGGACGGGTCGTGAAAGGATATTACATTTTATTACTCGACATAGGCCATTAGAGATGGATTTGACAATTCTAGACCATGGATACCTTATATATATTCCTAGAACATGATACATTCACAAAATTTTTAAGTTGATGTTATGTCATATTTATAACACTATCCATTACTATAAGACATCCTTCCTTATAGTGATTAGAGGTGAGTATGGGTGATCCAAGGGTAAGGACATGTATTCTACTATTGTGACATAGGTTACTCAAATACAATTCCTGTGATCGATGAAGCATGTTTTTTTATTTGGATTATGGATCTAGATGTATACATAATGAAAAAGTACATGAGTGGTATACATCTAGATCAACACCTTTTTTACGGGAGGTTCAGCAAATAGAAACATGGATCCAAAAATATTCTATAGATTGATATTCTTATGATGTTATACCATTATAATATAACTGTGTATATTTTCACATGAAAATATATATTATTTGGAATGTATATATGATCATTAATACATGTACTCTTATATGATGACTTTGTGTCCATACCTATGGGGTCATTGACCCAAGAATCTGTTTTGGTCATTTTTCAATTATTTATATCTTTTTTTATACATTACTTTTGTCTCTTCTATGGTGATAGAATTTCAATATATAGAATTTATATTTAGAACATGAGTCATTTATGAGATTATCATCACATTGTGTGTGATTCTTACTCTTATCATGTAGGAAATCTCGTTGGGGGTAGTCACCACATTTCCCTTCACATTGATTGTTTAACTAATTCCTCACATTTCTATCCATTGGATAGAATAAAGGGAAAATTAGGGATAAATATTTTTAAACTATTAAATACATAAATAGTAATTTATTTTGATTAAAAAGATGACATATAAATTTCATTAATTTCCATAACATATAAATTTCTAGGATTCAAAAGATGTATCCCACGATCAATTTCCTAACATATAATATTATGGGAATTTTCTCTCTCTTAATAATGATTCATAATTATCTTATTAATTTACCAAATCATATTTCCATGTATTGTTAAATTGGGTGTGCAGAAAGGCACATTGGTGTGTACCATGTTACGTCAAATCCGACCATACTCACTTTGTCAGAGTTGTTAACCATTGGTACATCTGTTCAAAAACCACATAGACATATATTATATCGACATTGATGTATTATCATAATAAATATCAAACAATATAATAACCAAAATTTAGTTATGTTTCTTTATACTTTTTTTATCCATAAGGATTTTGATATATTTTTATTATCCTAATCCCAAAAATAACAAAAAATTTGATTTATACCAACCATAAAAACCACATTCATTATTTCATATTATGTTATGATTTATTATGTAAGGATAAACATATAACAATATATATTATATTGAATTATTATGTCATTGGGAATTATGTACTTAGAATAATAACAAAAACAAGGGATACAAAAACATAATTAAAAACATCTTCAACCAAGATTCTAAATTTTATGGATTTTAAAACTGCATGGGATAACCGGAGAACATACATAAAAAAGAGGTGGAATATAAATCCCATTAGGGGAATAAACATGAAATATAGTGATAAATGATTGAAAATATTCATATAAAATTATAATAAAAGGAATAAGAATCTTAATCATGAATAATATTGCATGATATAGCAATAAAATTATAATATGGGGAATGTAGAAACAACTGTAAACACTACATCATAAACATAGGATAATGATAACATCCAAGACATCATTATGGAAAAATTACAAAAAATAAATAATTTTCACTCTATTTAACAATATTTATTCTCAGGAGACTAATCATTACCCATGCATTAGTGTTCTATATAATTTCTGGCACACCCGTCAATTTCTTTTTATTCACATTAGAATGTGTTGCGCATAGATCACACAACATGGATTCATTAATCATAATAGTTTATTCCATGATAAAGGTGGGTGTAATAAATATATGTAAATAACATGTATATAAGTATAATATTATAAAGTGAATTCCCTTGACAAGAAATGGGAATAGTATTTACTATTCAATTGTTTTGGCATAGAAAATCATAGTGAAGTTTCTACAGCATAATGGCATCAATTATAAATTCATATAAATGTTTTGATGTTATAAAAAAGGTATATCTTATCATTTTATGTAATTTTTATAGTACAAGGGATATTGAATAACAAATATCATCATAACTAAATGATAATAAAATAAATATAGTAAAAAAGATTCTTGAACAAATAGGAAAAAGGAAAAAATCAATTACATTGAGTGTGTGACTCAAAATGTATGGGAGGAGCATCATAATATCATGTGGGAACATTGGGAGGAATATAGAGAGGGGTGGGAATATTATGGTTGTTATCCAAGGGGTTTGAGTGAATAGAAATTGGAGCTTGAGAGGGTTTATATTGTAAAGTTTTGGGGATTTATTTATTATTTCATAAACATATGTTTCCGATTAATATAATAAAATAAACCAAACGAAAAACCCAAACATGTGTTTTTTTCATGGTTTCAACAGAATATGATTTGTTTTAGTTATTTTTTATCAAAATGGTATAAAAATAATAAAATAATTCCCTTTCTTATGTACAGGTGAGTCATACTCTTAATGAATCGATTTTAAAACCATAAAATATATGATAAGTTTTTGCAGATTCATTATGGATTTATAAAATTTATAAAATAAACATAAAATAAAATTATTTTAAAGTTAAAACATTTATTTTTAAATTTATTCTTTTTATATAATTTATTAAATCACGTTTGGGTAATTATGATGTTATAATACGCATAGTATATTCATGCAGTATTTAATTTTTACCATAAAATTAGACTATTAAAAAATTATGAAAAAATCACTACTGGATATTTTTGAAATTATAATCCCAAAAATAATATAAATTTTGTCAAAAACATTCTAAGTATATGCATTTTCACTTTTTAAATAATATTAATCATTTTATGATAAATGATGGTTTTTTTTATAATAATAGGTTCTGAACCCTTATAAAAAGTATGTTTGACATCATAAAATTTATATGATAATTTATATTTAATAAAAATTATTTAACAACAATATTGTATTAAAATATAATTTTTTTTCTAAAATCTATTCATTCATCAAAATATATTATTTAATTGAATTTTAATATTACCTAATATTTTTTTCTTTTATTGTATAAAAATCATTTATATGGTTAAAACTATTGGTTCAAAAATAATCAATATTCTATGAAAAATAATGTAGATACACATATTTTTAGGGTATTGATTCATATACCTTTATTACACTAGAAAACACTATAAGAGTAATTTGTGCGATGGAGAGACTTTTATAGGATGGTTCAACATACATTCTTTGGGTCGTGATCTCGATGAGCTTGAAAATCTCCCATAAACGGTATCCCTCAATCTTTAATTATTGTATATCAACATAGGATTGGATAAAGAAAAAGCCAAGTGATGTTATCTCCCTTGTAATCTCAAATAAATGGGCGTTTTTTTATATGATCATACTGGTCGAGGATGCCACATTCTTTTTCTTTGTAAATTAGATATTTTTATTACCTTATATTTATACTAATCAGGAGATCATTGATCAAAAACTATATAACAAATAGTTATGATTCTTAATGGTATTTTATATAAAATGGTATATAATAAAACCAAGGATAATCATGTTTGTTCTTGAATCATAATACATAATAAGACATTTGATTAAATAGAAAAGAGTAATTATTATTTATTAAATTTTGGGTCATTACATGAAACACCAATATGGATCAAATAACAATTAATTAAAAAAATCATAAAGAAGATTACAAATAATGATAATTTTCACATAATATATCCTGATATAACATGGAAACTCATGTTTTTTCATGTGGGGGGTTTATTTGATAGTAGTTCATTATATTCATCTTGAACATTAATTATTTCACCACTCAACCATAATGAATCCCAAATATCAAGAACACATTATAAACCCGATGAACATATCATAACATTGTATATAACAATATTTTTTCAGGAACCAACCAAGTATATCCCTAAAATGGTATCACATGTAGTCTGATGTGAAAGAATGGCAGTTGTTCTTGATTTCCAAAGGCTTCGAAGTAGTTATAGGGCATCAAAATTTCCTCAAGTGGAAATTATTTATACTTAAGGAATAATATTTTACAATCCTTGGAATTATTCCTCTAATTAATTATGAAGTTTCCATTATTTAGAAACCCATGGTCGATCAAAAAAAATTAAATTGAAAATAATTCCAATAAAAAGAAAAAGAAAAATATTCTAAATAAATAATGATCATGTACCAGAAATGAAAAAATAAATATACAAAATGATAATGAGATAATTGATATAACTTGATAAAAATTAGAACATAAATAATTGAATATTTTTCAACATGAAACAATGTCTCAATTCATCCTCAAAACCATATCAACTACTCCATGAGTGATATAAAGATTGCTTCTAAAATGACAACATCTGCACCTTGTAAATAGTCATAGAGTGGTGTATGAAGTTTGCCAGAATAAGATATACTAGTATTATTTCAAAAAATAGAGCATTTATTGATTTTTTAAACATTCTAAAAAATGTTTTAAATACAATATTGAGAAATATATTTTCCCTCATTTTGATAAATAAAACTCATAGCCATTTGCCAAATCATATTATAATACTAAAATATAATTAATAATCATTATAAAAACTTGTTTTCAATATTCTATTTTAAAATAATTAATTTAAAACCATAAAATAATTATCCTACATAATGGATCCATTAACAAATAATAGATGAACTAATTCATTATATATAACATTGATTCAAACTATCTACTGAGTATAATTAAAAATCATGTGTGATAGTGATAAAGATAATAAATAAAAACCATAATCCCTTTTAGTAAAAAATAATTCAATGTAAAATGTATATAATAATAAAAACATCATAAATATACAATAAAGTTATCCTAGATATAATTATGTGGAATCATATTCCATATAATCGTTGTATTCCATCTATATAACCACTCAACTTCGCTCAAGTATCCCCAATGATAGAACTCCCCCATGTCCTTTGACCAAGATATACTAACGATGATCTACTAAGACTAACCATGTATGATAGTAACACTATCTAAATCACTATATATGACACCTAATATTCATATTATAATCTAAATAGTGTATGAGGTAGGATTTGTGAAATAATTGACATAACATTATTAATTTATATGCCTAGGGTCACCTAAAATCACCCACAAACACATTTATCACTAACTTCCCCATTCCAACTCATTTAGGAAAAATTAAAATAACCACATACATTATCAAAACCATTAAAAATATAAATTAATAAGTATTTATGTAGTAGTGTTTCACATTTTCATTGGAATCCCATTTAAACAATGATTTAGTCTAGCCTTTATTTTTGAAACTATTAGTTATAAATATATATATATATATATTTCTTTGTTAGTATTTATATTAGTATATGTAAATATGTTTTATGAAGATAATAAACATAGAAATATATATATATATATATAATCATCATATAAAAACAAATTTAAGATCAATTGAAAATTTCTATAAGTAATTGTGTTTGGAATATATTACTTATTTTCTATATGTTAATGTGTTTGATAACAAGATATATATTTGAAATAATAGTTTAATGAAACTATGAAATATTTAGCTATTATATAAATATTTTATAATGGCCATAAAAACATAGCCATTGAATTTGAGGGGATTAATATGAGTGACATATTTATGAAATATATTAATAATTATAATAAATGATTCATTTAATATGAATGAAATTGAATCAACGTACCAAAATTGAATAATAAGATAATTTATTATTATGAATAAAATTTTATAAATATTTTTATCTGAAATTTATTTCTAATAATAAAAATTTTATTGATTATGCTAAAATATATTTCATATATATATAATTCGTTAATAATAATATAATTACAAAAAATAAGAAATATGATTTTGAATGATTAATATTTTTAAAAATATATTCTCCTATAAAAATAGTTTTTTCATTATATCTCACCATTTTATTTAAATTATAAATTTATAAAACAATAATTAGTAATTTTAGTAAAATTAAAATTCATTTTGGATTCAGAATTGAAATTTTTGAATAAGATGATTTTTTTTATTTTTCAATGTTAATTTCTTTTTAGGAGAAAAAATATAAATATTGTTTTTATAAGTGACATGAATTTAGTGAAAATAATAGCATATTTGTGTGAATTTTTATTTTATGAAATAATTTCACAAGAAAATATGTAAATTTTTAATGTTACATTAAAAATAAAAAAAATTAAACCCATATTTGATTTTATAGAATATAAGTAGTATTGTTTCCCAATTTTTTTGGATCCACTACATTTTTTATTCTATAATTTGTTTTTATATAAATTATAAATTGAATAATAAAAATTGTTTTAAAAATATTGAATAATTATGTTCAAATAATATAAAAAAGACCATTTTAGGCATAAATTATACATTTGTATGGAAAGTGATAGCTAATGCAGTAAAATATATAATTATAAAAGTAATACCACAAGTGGTAAATGTCATGAAACATGATAATAAAATTTCTATAATTTAGTTATTAATACATTATTGTCCTTATCTCACCATACACTAAATTATTGTCTAGTTTTGATAAACCTCATACTTATAACATGTGCCACATATATATTATGTTGATATATTTAGAAAAATGAAATTACCACCACATATAAATCGGTCCTCTCACCACCAATATAATTACACTAAAAAAATTCAATTTAAAATGGAAAAACTTGCATTTATGAATTCTGTATAATTTAATTCATCAATTATGGCATTCTAGTCATAGTGGATTTTCACATGGCATCAATTTCCATGGGATCTTTTATGGGAATCTCAGAGTTTTCAAATTGGAGAATCCTTATGATTTAACATGTTTATTTTGAATTATTTTTATCTTATTATAAATAAGAAAATTACTATTTAATAATTTATTCACTTTATGTATAATTGATATTATTAATTTGTTGGAATAATTTATATACACTATTTCCCTTTCTATTAAGAAAAATGAAACTGTAATTCATGATTTGTTCTGATTATCACCCTCACAATTCAACTTGAGATGTTTCCCTTGACCAAAATAAATGGATAGGATAAAATAGATGTTTAATAAATAATTATATTATTATTATATAAATTTTTATTCAAAATTAATAAAACATATTACACCATCCATGAATTGTAGGAAAAATATTGTCATCCTTGCATATGTCTAGAGAGGCACCAACGTTGAAGGAGTGATTTCAATTTTTATTCTCATAAATGTCATGCATACCATTTAAATACGATTGAATTATGGGATAACTATTAATTTTTTGAAATTATTATTCTTTTGGTATTACAAATTTGGAACTCTATTTATTATAGGATTTATAAAATACTATAGTTAATTCAATCATTTTAAATAAGATAACCAAGAAGAAAATGATTAACTATTTCTATGTAATGATATTATATAGAATATATTATTTTTAAATGTAATTAATATTTAGTTATTTCACAATAAAAACACTAAATAAAATCATTATTCATATTTTCTAAAGATATTATAACTAAAACAACTGATAATCATTTGTTAATAATGGTTGGTTCATTATTAAGTTGGTTTAGTCACATACATGAATAATACCATGTTTTTAAATCATGGATGAATATAAAAACATATTTTATATTATAATATGATATAAATATTAATACATTTCCTTTTTATGTCTCTATTATCGTTATATCATCATCTAACTCATAAAGTAATAAATTTCACTCCACTCATTATGAGTCATCGAAACATGATCCTTGCTGATTTCACACCCATGGATCATAATGAAAAGCACCATGAAATGAAATTTTGTCTCTATAAATATTTATGGAAAAAAAATTCTAGTAAAATATTAAATATATGGAATATGGAATATAAAAAATTTATTTATACCATCCCCTCTATTAGGAAACTAAATTAAATCAATAAAGATTACATACACCCGGGGTTGAATAAAGGGAAAACTAAATAATAATTACAAATATAGAATGTTTTTAAATGAAAATTATAAATTATTATATTTTTGAATAAGGTTATAATTTATTAAATTAATTTTCATAATTTAATAATAAATATGTATGGAGAATCTGCAGGATGAATCAAGATTGAGGTAATGGATTTTATCTAAAATTCATAATTTTGAGACATGTTTTTATTATTAACATAATTTAAATAAGATGGTATATATAATAACAATTTTATGTAAGTTGATATGAATTATATATTAAAAATTGTAATTTTTTGAACAATTAGAATCCATCAATTTCAAGGGTTATTGATTAAAATGATATTTATATCATAGTGGTTCATTGTCAGAAGCATTAATTCCTTGAGACATTTTTATGTTATGAACCATGTTTTCGTTTGAATGTATCAGTATGATATGTTTATTAATTTAATGGATACAATTATAATAATAATTTATTTTTCATGAAATTGTTTTTGACATTGTTTTCAACACTATTATAAGGATTTTAGGTCACTCAATTTTTATTCATTGAGTAATAATACTCTCTCTTGAACTTATTTTAATTTGGTTGAATAAATTGAACCCATAGATTATATTATATAGAATTTCTATTATTAAAATTTTTACCACATAGAAAACCATTTTGAAAATATATCTTACTTTAAGGAGTATATTTATTGTATGGGTTATTGTCAACTCAATTCATCTATTCCTAAATTATTTTATTTTGAATGGATACTATTTCATCAATGATGGATTAATTCCCCAATTATTTTTTATTTTATGTAAATTTCTCTAGATAAATGGTAAAATATTCTATTTTCATAAAAATAAATATTTTTTCATTATTTTTACAGTGTGAAATTTGAATAAAAGGGTTTTAAAAATTAAAAAATGTGGTATTCCTTTAACATTCATATGTATTATCTTCCTCTCATAATTTAAAAAAGATAATAATTTTTTCTTATCGTGGATACATTATTAAAGATTAATTTTAAATATAATGTTGTTGAAATTTTTTACATCACCTGTTCAAAATTATCGTTTGAAAGAGGAATACTATTTTTCTTTAACGTCATAGTTTAAAATGTTTTCAGGAAGATAATTTATTAGTTTTTCATCTAATTACAATTTAATTTTCATAGGATTAACCATAATTGTGTATATATATCATTATTTTTCCTCTAATATATTTATTTATAATTCGTGATATTAAAAATGCTATATAAATCAATTCAATTATCGATCTCCCCCCTTTTAATATCATTTTAAACAGTATTTTTTGTGAGGTTATTTTTCATTTATGTCAAATCCATATATATAAAATTTATTTCATTAGGGATATTTTATTTTACAAAATTACTCATTAATTATTTTTATAGATTTTGATCATGTTATTCAAGTATTTAATTATCAATATATTCATCACCCTATAATGATTTGGATTCAAAACAGATATTCAAGTCTTGACCATGAGTATTTCTCATACCATTGGAACAACTCAACATGAGGGACCACCTTAAATCCAAATGACCATTCATTCAAAACATTGGGTTGTTATGCCAAACCGAACATTTGTTCGTGCAAGTCACTTGTTCATGGAAGGTGATGTTAGCCACAAATTCTTCATCTTACAATAGGAATGACCTCCAAAAAGGGAATATGATTGTGTAATTATTACTAAGGGATGAAAACATCTGTTTAGGTGTGTGATAAAGGTACCACATAATTTCAGGAATACCCAACCACCCTTCAATGTCAATGGAATGAGAATAACAAAACATGGAGTCATGTGAGTGATGTTGTTATTTTTGTAAAAGTAGGGATTTATTCAACCCTACAAATTGGGATCCCATATCTATAAATATATAAGAATCTCCCTTTTAGGTATGGTACTATAGAATTTGAAGCATAAAGCTACCATTTTCACACAAACCTCATTCAATATATCACAAAAACCCATTATACAAATGGATTCCCATAGGTGGAGACTTGTGTTAGTGACCTCACATACACCAAAAATTTCATAACCTTTTGTTTGATACATCATCATGAAAATCCCCCTATATCATAGGTGGGTTCTTATAATATGAACAATATTTATGTAACCCCATTTTCCCTCGACATCATGAGTCACATTCACCAGTTCACCTAGTATCCATTCCATGTCATTATGTTGGATCATGCAACAACAATTCTATGTAAACTCACACTAAAAAAATGACCTGATTGGAAGGGGTTATCGCTACTACATTTTTTAGTTTTGGCGCCTATGGTAGCGGGCGACCGCCATTGGCGGTCGCTACTGATGCTATTAGCGACCGCCAAAAGCGGTCGCTAAAAGTGAAATGTAAATGGCGGGATTTTTCCTGCCCCCCGCGTTGTCTTCTTCGATGTCACTCGCTGCAACAGCGTCGACGCCTCCCACCGCCGCACCGCCAGGGGTTCTATGAACCACCTCTATTTAAGTCTCAATGAGAGGTGGTTTGAAACACCGGTAATTTTTTTGATTTGATATGTTTTAGAGGCAGTTTCAATGGTTCCTCCCAAATATTCTTTTTTTATTTTTTATTTTTTTATTTTATTTTGTAATACACATCGCCTCTTCTAGTCCTTCCTTACCCTGTCCCGACCCACCCTATCTTCTGGTTCCATTCCCATCCCTTGTGAACCCACCCTACCCTCCCATTACCTTCTTTACCACCCTATAGTTCACTTCCCTATTCGATTCCACAATCCACCCGCCACCATCCTTCAGAAGCCATCCAGTTCCATGACATAAGCATCCCCCACCCCCACACATGTCCACTATCCATATTGAACATCTCCCCCACGGCCCACCAGCTCGATCTGTCATAAAATGTAGCCACTAGGCTTTGAACACCTCACTTCGACCACTTATCCAAAATCCAATTGCACTAATGCAAATACTTTATACTGTTTTTATAAAAAGTATGATATTTATATATATATATATATATATTAATGTATGTATTATAATTAAAATTTAAATGAATAATATTTGAGTAAATATTTAGATACACATTAAAAAATATTCATCATATAAATTTAAATGAATTAAATTTTATGTAATGACCTAGAAATTCCATGTATTTTTTAAATATATGGGAATTTTACGAGTCCGTGAAAATTGGCGGCGCATGATTTCAATGCTTGTTATGCCCAAAATAAATTTCAGAACATTTTTTCATGTACATTCAGCAAACGTACGAGCGTGATTTTCTAACTTCTGAACTGGAATTCAGAATTGAAATCAGAGGGCACCGTTTAACTCGCAGCACTGGTATTAGCTTAAGAAGACCTCCACCTCGACCACAGTAGATCGAGGTTGAAATTTAGTTTAAAGACCCGAAAATTTCAAGGAATTTTTTTTCTTAAATTCTTTGGGATTTTACAAGAACGCTGTTTCTGACGGCACCTGATTCCGAGGCCCGGTGTGCCCGGAATCAATTTCTGAAGTTTAGCTCGGGTACGTTCAGTGAACGAACGAGCGGGTTTTTCTATATTTTGAACCGGTGCTCGGAATAGAAATCTGAGGGCACCAATGAAACCGCAACGCCGGTATTTTCTTAGGAACACCTTTTATAGAGTTGCGTTTTCTTGGGTGTGGTTATTAAAATAATGGGTTAAGTAATGAATAAGAATAAATTTTGTGCAACCAATTTTATTTTTATATTTAAGGTAGTTTAAACCTATGATTGGAGGTTGGGGTAGAACCCACTAATTCTCAACTACCCTAGGTAGGATATTAGTGAAGTGGGGCCCACATGAGCCCCACCCCTTCAAATTCCTTTTTACCTCCCACATACATTTATTTATATAACTCAACCACACCCCAGTTAATTTATAAGTCAAATATCTTATTAATTAACTGTTTAAGTTGTTCAATATAATTAATTCGAGAATTAAATTTTTAATTTCGAATTGATTGGTGGCTTGTGTGAGTTAATTAAATAAGACAAGTAATATTTCATTAATGGTGTTTTGGTTGTGCGAGAAGGATTGGAGAGGATTTTCTCAAATCTTGAACTTCATCTTCCTCCTTGAAGAACGCGAAGAACGCACCGTCGCCGACGAAGAACACAAGCCTCCAACGAGGGACGACGAATAACGCTGATTCCTCGGAGATCAAAGACGCGACACCGTGTACCGCGACGCCGACTGCCCTCTTCTCCGCAATTTCGTGTACCGCGGTGCCGTGTACCACGACGCCAACGATCCTCCTTCCGCGACGCCGTCTTCCACGACGTCCATTTCTCGTGACAAACCTCGTTCGACGGATTCATCGAGGTAGGGGTTTTTTTTGGTTCATGAATATTTTCCGGACCGTCCAAACATCTTATTCTTGCGCCACATGTTATCATTATAACGGGAGGTGGTCAGACCACACAAAGACGGTCGACTCTCCTCCCCCTTTGATGTTGTGTTTGTCGCGGCAAGAACAAAGGCGCGTGGTACAACGAAACCGTGTGGAAACAAGAATAATGCGGCAAAGAAGCGCGGTGCCATCACGCCGTGCCATTGAGGCTGAACGAAATAGCGGCCGGAGTCGGGGCCGCGGAGGCGATTCGAATACTCCACAGATTGTTTATTTGATGTGCAGATCAACGGGTGACGATGGAATGGGCCACAGAGGTGTTTTGAAGAATTCGTAATGAAGATCAGGTCCTAGGAGGACCACTGGCGAAGACGACAGGAAAAATGGACCACTGGAGCGCGTCTGGTGGTCCGCAGAAGACCTCGGCCGGTGCGCCACGCCAGCACGGCGGCGTCAGAGGCCAGAGGCGGCAGACGACACCGGATGGCTGCCAGAATGTGGCGGTGCCCGGCGCGCCTCCAGGAGGAACGACCATGGCTGATGTCGTGGCGGGAGGCAGCTGGATCCCGCGGCTGCGCGGGATTCAGAGGAGGAGGAGGCGGCAGGCGCGCCACGTCCATGGGGCGAGAAAGGGGGGAATGGATCCCCCCTGCTCGGCCACTGGCTATGCCAGTGCACCCCCCCCCTCAGTCGGGCTCGGCCGCACCCGACCGGGTCAGACCTGAACCCGGGTCGGGTCGCCCTGGTTCGGGCCGACCCAGGGGGTTGGGCCGGGTCGGACCGGGCCCATACCCCCCATTTTTGGATCACTTCCGGTCTTTTGCACATATCATGGGATACAAAACTTTGATCGATACACCTTCAGTTGTGTAACGATCCTTGGATTTAGATGGTCGTTTCGGTATATTACACTCAAGGTTTCAGAGAACTTTGGCTATGGCCGGGTTGGTTCGAACACGAAACCAAACAGGCCCTCCGAGCGGAAACACTTATAACATGAGATCCATACATCCAATTGACATGACGTTGACTTTGTTGGATACCTCTTGATGATATGGAACTTTTGGCATAATTCACCTGAGGTTTTTACATAGTTGGATAGTGGCAGGGTTAGATTGAACCTGAAATCCAACCGGGCCCATGGAGCAGAAAAGCTGATAACTTTCAGACCGGACATCTGTTTGACGAACCATCAATGGAGTTGGTGATCATGTTGAGAAACTGTTCCTATGAGTATACCCTATAATATTTCGGGGTAGAGTTGAGATACATCCGAGTTGGTTTGCACATGAATCCAACAGGGCCCCTGGGACGAAAAGTCTAATAACTCACAAACCGGGCGTCCGATTGATGCGCCGGCTATTGCGTTGAGACCCCTATGACGAGGCATTACTTTGAGATACTTCTTTGTGGAACTTTGTGATACTTGGACTATCGACCTGTAGCTCGTGAATCGGATCCTCCCACAGATGAGAGTACGGAGTATGGAGACCATGTAGCCGGTTGAGACCTGACAACTTCTTGACTGACTCAAATTAAAGTGAGTCGACTAGCCCAGTGGACGGAGCGCCCGATATTTGGAGACAGAGACATGGTGGACGGAGCACCCAGTAGTTGGTTGCAGACCCATAGTACTCAATAGAAGGAGTACCTCTATAGGCTATTTGGGAGAGCGCCCGGTATTTGGCGGCAGACCCTTAGCGGACGGAGCGCCCGGTAGTTGGCAGCAGACCTTCGGTACTCGACAGGAGGATTACCTCAGCAGTCTAAGGTCAGGGAGCAGTACCTCGGAGTCATGACAGGATCACTGTACTCATTAGAGATGGATCTCTTTAGCAGTTACGGTTTCGATAAAGAAAATCCTGGTTTGAGCTGAGTCTATGACATATGTGTTTTCCTCATGATTGAGATGGGTCACTTGATAACTTAGGAATATGTATGGGCATATATCTGAGTAGTGGTTATCTGTTGATTTCATAACCTCTATGTTTACTCATGATTGAGATGGGTTACTTGATAACTTAGGTATAATTATGGTCCTATACCTAAGTAAGGGTTATATGTTGAGATTCAGCTTGTGGTTATACTTGTTGGATTTAGAGAGACCATGAAGGTCTTGGGGTCCCTACAGAATATCATTATACTCACCCCTACACGGGCTATTCCCGCACCTCGTTGTGTTGGATGCAGACGACGGACATCGCCGACAGAGGCCGAGCGTTCGAAGACTGGACGGTACCCGGAGGTGGATCTCACGACGAGTAGGTACCTGGAGGAGACAGACGGACGGACGATCGAACGTCGAGTGCTGAGGAGGACATCTGTACCTACCCTTCAGGTAGGATCCATGGCGGACGATCCAGGATCTCTGTGTCATCTTCCAACTACTTGTCTTTTCTATTGCACTTTACCATCAGTTGTAGTTGTAAGTATAGTTTGGGCTTGTATTTCTGGCCCCGTTATACTTTTAGCACTTTTGTTACTACTGTACATAGTTTTTTCTTCCTCTTGTACTCTGGTTGTGTTTCTGTTTACGTTTATAAATGAAACGCCTTCCCAATTTTAGGGTTTTACGCCTTTGGTGCTAGTCGCCAGCCCCTGGCCTATGGAAGGCGGGCTTGGGGTAGTTAAGAAACGGGCCCCGGGGGACGGGTCGTGACATTTAGTTTTACACTATTCATGGGAAAATAAAAATAAAATTATTTTAACATTATTTTTTCTTGAAACCCCTCAACATGGGTTATGGAGGTGGGGTACATGGATCCCAAAACCAACCACTTTTAATTTAAGGGTGGGGACCACCTGAATCCCCTAAACCCCTTCTTTAATATGGAGATAACTGTTGAACTTCCCTTTAATGGGAGATAACCTTTGGTATCCTTCCACTTTAATGGTGCCAACCACATCATAATTAATTACTTAAATTTAATTTTTTGCCAACAATTAAATTTTTGTAACCTAACTTATTCGCTACATTTAATATTGGGTGGAATTGGGAGATAGAATTGGAGGAGGAGAACCTTGGAGGTATTATTCTTCTCCAACGAAGAATGATTCTCCAACGAAGAACGCCAACATTATCCAATGTCTTCAACTTCTTCCTCGGGACAACCTCCAATGTGGGACATCTTCAATTGAAGACCTCCCTTCCCTTATCATCGACGTCAACAATAAAATTATTTAGTGGTGTGTTATAAATTATTCAATGTTAATTTTCCCCTCACATTGAATCATCCGCCTTATGTCGCTTACTACCACTCTAACGTGGATGGTGTGGACCAAACAAGCATGGATTGACCCCTCTTTCATTCTTCATGAATGGTTTTTTATTCGCGATGGAAGAAGGAAACTTTGTGCCATGGTGATGAACAAAGAGCATCCGGCTGAACCGACTGCTTGAAAAGGCAGGCGCGCGGTCGTGCTGCACGCAGCATACAACTCACCGTTCAGCCATCCGGGGCGGACCACCGCACTACGCCCCCCCCCGCACCATATCCGCCCTACTGGACCATGACCTCCGCACCGGCTCGCGGCACACCGCGGCATCTCCGGCCCCTGCGGCCTCTACTCTACTTCACGCCACCCTGCGGCCTCTGTCGCCTTGCAGTCTCCGCTTCCCTGTGCTACCCGTGGCCCTAGAGGACCCCGCGACCCCGCGACCCCTGTGACATCTGCCGCCCGGTGGCCTCCGCGGACGCCCTACCACCGCCCAGTAAGCCAAACCGCCCAGCGCAGGCTGCACCAGACCCAGCAGGTCGGGCCGCCCAGTGGGCCAGGCCGGACTCAGTGGGTTGGGCCGGGTGGACCTGAACCGGGTCGACCTAGTCCGGGTTGGGCTGGTTCAGACCAAACTCGGACCAATTTCAACCATATACTCGCTTTTGGCCATAACTATGGCACTGGTCATCCGTTTGATGAACCGTCTTCTCAGACAGAAACCTTGGAGAGAGACAGTCCATTTGATATACCCCACTAGAGATTTTGATAATGTTGGTGTATGATCGGGTTGGATCGAGCACGAATCCAACCAGGCCCTCGGCACTTAAAGGCTCATAACTTATAGACCAGGCGTCCCTTTGACGCACCATCTATTACATTGAGACCCCTATGACATAGAAGACCATTGGGATAGTTCTTCATGGTACATAATGGTAGTTAGATTTTTGAACAATTGCTTGGGGAGCGGACCCTCCTAAAGATAAGCATGCTATGTGTGGGAACCCTATAGCTGGCAGTGACAATGTACTAGAGATGTAATAGGATCCTGTGTATGTCTGATGACGTAGTAGAGATGTACTAGTATTCTGTGTGGCTGTGATGACGTACTGGAGATGAACTAGGATCATGTGTTGGTCTAACGATGTATTGGAGATGTACTAGGATCCTATATGGGTATGAAGACGTAACAGAGATGTACTAGGATCATGTGTGGTTCTAACGATATACTAGAGATGTACTAGGATCCGATGTGGGTCTGAAGACTTACTAAAGATTCACTAGGATATTGTGTGGGTCTGATGACGTACTGGAGATGTACTAGGATCCTGTCTAGGTCTGACGATGTACTGGAGATGTACTAGGATCTTGTGTCCGTCTGACGACGTACTATAGATGTACTCAGATCGTATGTGGTTCTGATAAAAGTATTGGATATGTACTAGGATCCAGTTTGGGTCTGACGACATACCAGAGATGTACTAGGATTCTGTGTGGGTCTAACGATGTATTGGAGATTTATTAGCATCATCTGGGTGTCTATCGACATACTTGAGATGTACTAGGATCTTGTGTGGGTTTGACTACATACTTGAGATGTACTAGGATATTGTGTGGGTCTCACAACGTACTATATATTTACTGGGATCCTGTGTGGCTCTGACGACGTAGTAATGATGTACTGCGATCCATCGTTGTTTTTCCTCTTAACAGAGTAAGATGAATTAGTAGTTTCATCTAATAATCTCTACTACATTACTTAAGTTATACCTGGTGTGAGCTAAGTTCATACCTGTGTGGTAATTTCCATCATGGTATTCCTTCCATTGTGTAATAGTTGAGATTTGGGTTTTTTGGGTTGGACCCTGTGTTTCCTCTTGATTGAGATCAGTATACATGAAAACTTTGGTATATGTATGAGCATATTCCTAAGTAGGGTTTTCAGTTGAGTTCATGCTTTGTGGTTTATCCTTTGTGGATTTTGTGAGGCTTTTAGGGTCTCCGGGTCCCTACTGAGTATCGTTATACTCACCCCTACATGGGCTATGCTAGCACCTTGTTGTGTTTGA
The DNA here is from genome assembly GCA_963277665.1 of Viscum album. Classification (NCBI taxonomy): domain Eukaryota; kingdom Viridiplantae; phylum Streptophyta; class Magnoliopsida; order Santalales; family Viscaceae; genus Viscum; species Viscum album. Next base: position 524,994,333 of record OY728141.1, read on the forward strand.
TGCAGACGACTAACATCGCTGATCGAGGCTAAGGATACCAGGAGTAGACGGGGCCCAGACGTGGACCATACGGTGTGTCAGTATGCATAGGATACTGGCGCACGTGGAATGATGATGTGGCAATCTGTACCTACCTTTTAGGTAGGAACCTCAGAGGACGACCCAGTAACTACTTTCCTTTTTTTCAGTTGTATTTTTTTGAAGTTTTAGTTGTACCTTTACTGTTGGGCTTGTATTTTATCCCCTTTTTACTTAAAACACTCTTTTTCCTATATAGTTGACATGTGTTCATATCTTGCTATGTGCTTGGTTGTGTGTTTTTATGGGTTATTAATGCAATGCCTTCCCAGTTTTAGGGAATACAACTTTCTGTGCTAGTCGCCAGCCCTTGGCCTATGAAAGGCGAGATTGGGGTAGTCACGACACGGGCACCTGGGGATGAGTCATGACAAATTGGTATCAAATGAGTCTGTTCTATCATAGAACGTTTGACATTGATCTTCATTTTAATGGAAATTGTGTTAAGTGTAGTGAGTGTGGTTATCAGTTTAGGGAATCCATTATTGGTGCGGCGACCGACATATCCATACACCAGGACCCTAACTTCTGATTTCGACTCAGTTCATGAAAACACTGATTACGTGTATGCTTTCAGGATTTTTCATGTGTTTTCCTGAGTCATCTCACCAGGTATAACTAAATGGTCGTGGAACCCCTGTTCCTTATCAGGATGTCGCTGCATAGACAACCATCTATGATTCCTAGGAGAGTACATTATGACTGCCCACCAAGTGATGAGGCTAGGGTGGAGAGCCCTATAACTGTGTTTTCACATTTGTATTGTGTACCAATAGCACCACCACCCATTGGGAAGCAGATATCACCAGCCACACTGGCAGACAGTTCATGCCGACTAAGCGTGTTGCACAAGTTCCAACAACAGTGGCATCTGAGGTTTCGAGGTGAGACAGTTTCCCATGCATATTAGGGATGGCTGGAGGTAGTTGCTAGTGTTTTACGACAAAATGAGACACCTGTAGAGCATGTGGTGATAATAACTACTAGCCTTTTTCATTGAGTGACCATGAGGATGGTCTACATAGTGATGAGGCTTCAGTACGTCGACCATTACCTGAGACAGTACATTCAGGTAGTGTGTCAGCTATATCACTACCCGTTGGTCTACAGTTTCAACCAACGGTACTAGTGGAGGACACATATAGGAATAGTGCCTAACGCATGATTCAATATCAGATACCCCTCATGTTCTGAGGCATGCTCGACTCACAGGTGGTTGAGGACGATCTTGATAAGGTGGCTGAGAGTTCTATAGAGCGTCTACAGCTTCGGTAGGATGACATGTCGATAGCTGAGTATTCATTGAGGTGTATCGATCATTCCTGGTACTTGATGAATATGATACAATCAGTGCTTCGGGTCTCGAAAATTTGAGTGCATTGTGTTTAAGGACATCCGTGCCATCACTATTACACTTTTCATTCCTACTTATGTTGGGGTGATAGAGAGTACCTTTGTGGTTGAATGTTCTTTGGATGAGTTGATATAGACATTGAATTTTAGTAGTTGGAAAACAGTAAACCGGAACCTGTCTCAGAGACTTGGGCATGTAAAAATGTTTTGGGAAGAAGAAGTGTTAGGGATAGATGAATCTACAGGGCTGCAAACATGGAAGCAGTGCTAGGAGAGCATCATGAGGTGGTGTACATTTCGACATGATACAACCACCCCCCTATGTGTTCTTCACCATACTCAGGGAGCTAGAGAATAGGGTAAGGGAGTAGCTTCATGTGGTGACGAAGTGCAACCTAAGGGATCTAGGAATTATTCAAGGTATGGTCTATGTCTACTACTAGATGTTGTAACAATAGACATAGGTACCAATCATTCCTTCATTCCACGAGTCTTGTTCAAGGCCTATAGAGTGTCAGGTTATTCCGTTGAATTGAACCTCACGTACGGAGATGCCTTTGAGAGGAGAGTCAATAATCACACTTACACCGACATTGTGATCTGACCCTTGAGGTGAGAGTTTCGGTTGGAACCTCTAGGTGGTAGCATCGAGGCCTTAAGACGTTAGATTGGGAATGGAATGGGAAACCACAGTTCATTCTCAGATTGACTATATTAGGCAAAAAAGTTGTGGTTTCTCTACAATGTTTGAATGGGTTTTTCCTTGGTCGGTGAAAAGGAAACCCATGCCGCACCTGATGGACTCATGCATAGGAGGGTGCAACCAATCACTCATAATTCGACCAAACTTACCCACGTGGCAGTAAAAGTTTGAAGTTTTCATTTCCAAACAAGAGTGGAAGAGCATGGTGTAATATTTTCAAAAGATGTTTCCAGTATTTCCTCCCCACAGGGAGAGGGACATATCCATTGGCAAGGTACTACTAGAGATTTTTACCTGACTTCCATAGGGTAGCGACACCCTTTTCAGCTTTGATGAAAAAGGGGGAGGTTTTCCTGTGTATGGAGTAGTGTCAGTAGATATTTCAAAAGCTGAGACAGAGACTGAAAAGTTGAACTACACAACCCATGACCTGGAGTTAGCAGTAGTGGGCTTTGCGCTGAATGTGTGGTGACATTATTTGATGGGTGATCATTTTATAGTGTATTCTGATCACAAGAGTCTCATATATATCTTCTCTCAGAAGGACCTGAACTTGAGACATCGTCATTGTCTTGAGATCCCCCAAGACTATGAATTCAAGATAGTCTATACTCTTGAGAAGGGAAACAATGTAGTGGATGTACAAAGCAGGAGAACATGTATACAATTGCTAGGTGATGCGATAGAGAAGTTGGCCTCTTTGTAGACATCCCTTTTAGATTGAGATGGAACAACTTTCCTTCGGTCTCTAACAATCACTCAAGCACTTCTTCAACGAGTCAGGGAGGTGTAGCATAGGGACGCTGAGTGTGAGGCTCAATGTGTTTAGATATCCACAGGACATGAACCTGATGGATTTTTCGAAGGTGGGGAGCACGTCATCCTCTTCCGGGGATGTACCATGGTACCAGTGTCACATCCTGGGGAAGTGCTGAGGGAGTTCCATACATCCCCACTAGCGGTACATACAATAGTGGCGAAGATGTATCAGGACATCCACTGATAGCACAGGTGGTCGGGAATGAACAAAGCAGTAGCATTGTTTGTGTCTTTGTGCCTCACTTGTCAGCATGTGAAGGCAGAGCATCAGGTACCAGCAGGCTTGGTTCAAAATTTAGAGGTCCCAAAGTGGAATTAGGATGGGATGTATATTAACTTCTTTATAGGACATCCACATACATCCAAGGGTCAGGATTCTATCTTGGTGATCATCGACTGACTCAAGATGTCATCCCACTTCAAACTGATCATAGAGCAAGGTTCAGTATAAAGCATGTGACTCCTCTATAAGTAAGAGATTATATGGATACATGGATTACCCTCGACGATTGTCTTCAATTGTGATACACGTTTCACTTCCTGACTATGGAGGGGGTTGTAAGATGCTTTCGGGATGCAGCTTTGTTTGAGAATCGCCTTCTACCCTCAGACGTATGGACAGACTAACCAGACTATTTAGACTCTCGGGGAAATGCTATGTGCTTGCGTCCTCGACTTCAGTCGCAGCTGGGAGGATCACTTGCCTTTGGTGGATTTTTCATACATAAAATAATATCAATCCACCATTGGATGGAATCTTTTGAGGCATTGTACAAGAAACGTTACATATCACCTTTTGGATGGAATGACCCAGGGGAGTCAGCATTTGTGGGACCAGTGATGGTATGGGCTACCACAGAGAAGGTTCATATCATCTAGGAGCATATGAAGACTGCACAGAATTGGAAGAAGTATTATGCTGATAGAATATGAAGACCTTTAGAGTTCGAGGATGGTGACAAAGTCTAACAATGGGTCTCACCTCGATGAGGTTTGTAGAGATTGTACCGAGGAGTAAAGTTGTCTCCGAGGTTCATTGGACCCTTCAAGGTCCTCAGTAGAGTTGGCGAGGTGGCCTAACGCCTAGCACATCCCCCTCAGTTGCACCGGGTGCATTAATTCTTCCATTTATCTTAGATGATGAGATACGTTCATGACCCAACTCACATCATCGACCACGACGAGTTGAACATCGATGATGGGGAGACCTTTAGAGAGGTTCTAGTAGAGATTGAGGATTTACAAGAGGGGGTCCTTCGTGGGCAGTAGATACATCTAGTACGTGTTAGCTGGTAGCACGTGAACCTCCAAGAGAGCACATGAGAGTGGGAGGATCAAATTGGTTCTCAATACCCCCACTTGTTTTTTAAAATTTTGTGATGTAGATTTCAGGGATGAAAATCCCTGAGGTGGAGAGAATGTAAAGTCCTGGAAATTCAATTTATTTTTTCAAAAATATATAGTAACTCTACAGGTCCGTGAAAACTGACAGCAGGTGATTCCGAGGCCCTGTGTGCCGGAATGAATTTCTGAAAAAAAATTTGGGTGCGTTCAGTAAACGTATGGGCGATATTTTCAATCTTTTGAACTAGCCCTCAGAATTGAATTCTAAGGGAACCATTGAACTCACTGCACTAGTATCTCTTAAAGAGACCTTCACCTCAATCGTTGTAGGTCGAGGGTGAATGTTAGTTTTAAAATTTTCATAGAAAAATAAAAATAAAATTATTGTAATATTCTATTTTTTATTCTTGAAACCCCTCAATATGGGTTATTGAGGTGGGGACAACTGAGCCCAAAACCTCCCAATTTGAATTTAAGTGTGGGGACAACTCGAACCCCATAAACTCATTCATTAATATGGAGACAAATCTTGAACTACCCTTTAATGGTAGATAACCTTTGGAATCCTCCCACATTAATAGTGCCAAATACATCGTAATTAATGACATCAATTTAATTTTGTTCCAAAAATTAATTTGATGAAACACAACATATTGGCTACTTTTCTTTTTGGGTGGAATTGGGAGAAATGATTGGAAGAGGAGAACCTTGGAAGAATTCTCCTTCTCCAAAGTCTTCGAATTCTTCCATAGGACATCCACCAACGTGGGATGTCATTAATTGGGTATTGTCCTTCCCTCCTCATCGTCATCAATAATCAAACAAGGTAGGGGGTGTTTTTAATTTATCAATGTTAAATTTTCCCACATTTTATCATCCCCCTTGAGAATCACACTACCACTATAACGTGGAGGGTGCGGGCCAAACAAACATGGACCGACCCTTCTCTCATTCTTCATGTATGGTGTGTTTTTAGAGGTGGAGGAAGGTGTCTTTGGGCCATGGAAACGAATTAAGAGCATCCAGCTGAACCGACAACTGGTGAAGGTGCGTCGCGTGACAGTGCTGCACGGAGAGGATGGTTGGCCATGCGTCTAGCTGCGGCGGACCGCTGCCCTTCTGCACCGCGACTGCCCAACCGGACTACGGCCTCCACGCTGCCCCACACTGACTCGTGACCTTCGTGCCCCTTGTGGCCTCTGCACATCCTCGCACCGCCCTTCGGCCTCTGCCGCCCGGCGGCCTCCGCCCCCTCACGTCCTCCGCCGCCCAATGGTCTCCCCCCCCTCGCGGACTCCGCCTCTCCGTGTCCTCTGTCGCTCCATGGTCCCCACAGGCTCAGCCACCCCACGGTCTACGCGGCCCCACAGCCACCACGGACGCCATGCTGGCCTGTAGGCCACTGCCTAGGCCGGGCTGCCTAGTGGGCCGGACCGCCAAATGCGGGCTTGGATGGACCCAGAAGGCTGGGCCACCCAGCGTGCCTGGCCGGACCCAGCGGGTCGGGCAGTGTCGACCCGAACCGGGTTGACCTAGGCCGAGTCGGGCGAGGTCGCACCGGACCCAGACCAATTTCGACCGGATACTCACTTTTGGCCATGTCGTTGGCAACATACATCCATTTGATGAATCGTGTATGGTGCCGGAAACCATGGAGCAAGATGGTCCATTTGGAATACCACACTAGAGATTCTGATAAAGTTGGGGTACAATCAAGTTGGATCGAACATGAATCCAAATAGGCCCTTATGACTAAAAGGATAATAACTTATAGACTAGGCATCCGTTTGACGCACCATATGTTGCATTGAGACCCCTATGACGCGACATACCTTTGGGATACTTCATCATGGGACTTCACATTAGTTGGGGTATCGATCATTGTCTTGATGAGCAGGCCCTCCCAAAGACAAGCGAGCTTAGTGCGGGAACGATGTAGCTGGCTCTGGAGATGTAATGGAGATGTATAAGGTCCTGTGTGGTTCTCACGATGTACTGGATATGTACTAGGTTCTTGTGTGGGTCTGATGATGTACAAGAGATGTACTAGGATCGTGTGTGGGTCTGGTGACATACTGGAGATATACTAGGATCATGTGTGGGTCTCACGAAGAACTAGAGATATACTAGGATCCTGTGTGGGTCTAACGACTTACTGAAGATGTACTAGGATCTGGTGTGGTTCTGAAAATGTACTAGAGATGTACTAGGATCCTGTGGGGGTATGGCGATGTAAGGGAGAAGTACTAGGATCCTTTTTGCATCTGACGACATACTGTAGATGTTATAGAATTCTGTGTGGGTCAGACGATGTACTAGATATGTACTAGGATCATGTCTGGGTCTGACGATGTACTAGAAGATGTACTAGTATCCATTGTGGGTCTGACGACGTACTGGAGATGTACTAGGATCCTTTGTAGGTCTGCCGACATAATGAATATTTACTTAGAACTTGTGTGGGTCTGACGACATTCTGGAGATGGATTAGGATTCTGTGTGGGTCTGATGATGTACTGGAGATGTACTAGGATCCTGTGTGGGCATGCCGACGTACTGGAGATGTACTAGGATCCAGTGTGGGTCTAAAGACGTATTTGAGATGTACTAGGATATTGTGTGGGACTAACAATGTACTAGAGATGTACTAGTATCTTGTGTGTGTCATATGACATACTGAAGATGTACTAGGATCTTGTGTGATTCTGAGGACGTACAAGAGATGTACTAGGATCCTGTGTGGGTCTGACGAGGTATTGGAGATGTACTAGGATCCTGTGTGGGTCTGATTCCGTACTGGAGATGTATTAGAGATGTACTGCTGATGCAATGGAGATGTACTAGACTCTTGTGTGTGCCTGACGACGTACTGAAGATATACGTGGATCCTGTGTGGGTCTGATGATGTACTGGATATGTACTAAGATTTTGTGTGGGTCTGACGGAGTACTAGATATGTACTAGGATCTTGTGTGGGTCTAACGACCTACTAGATATGTGCTGGGATCCTGTGTGTGTATGACGGCGTACTGGAGATGTACTGGGACCCTGTGTGGGTCTGAGGACGTATTGGAGATGTACTTGGATCCTATGTGGGTCTTACAACATAATGTGGATGTACTAGGATCCTGTGTGGGTTTGATGATGTACTGACGATGTTTTATGATCCTTCGAGGGGCTTACTCTTAACATAGTAAGATTAATTATTAGTTTCATCTAATCATATCTAAAACTATACATTTGTTATACCTAGTGTGAGTTGATTTTGTACTTGTGTGGTACTTTCCTTTATGGTATTCCTTCCTTTGTGGAACAGTTGTGATTTGGGATTTGGGGATGGACCCTGTGTTTCTTCATGATTTAGATTGGTATACTTGATAACTTGGTATATGTATGGGCACATACATAACTAGGGTTGTCAGTTGACTCTATTCTTTGTGGTTTATCCTTAGATAATTTTGTGATACCTTGAGGGTATCGGGGTCCCTAATGAGAATCATTATACTCACCCCTTCATAAGCGATGCCCGCACCTTATTGTGTTTGGTGCAGATGACAGACAGTGCTGATCAAGGCTGAGGATACCTGGACTAGACAGGGCCTGGAGGTGGACCATACGGTGTGTCGGTACATAGAGGAGAAGGGCATACGTTGATTGCTGATGAGGCAATATGTACCTACCCTTTAGGTAGGAACTTCAGAGGATGACCTAGTAGCATCTCTACTTTTTCATCAGTTGTATTGTTTTTCAGTTGTATTTGTACCTTTACTGTTGGGCATGTATTCCGAACCATTTTTATTTATAGCACTCTTTTTGATATACATTTGACTTGTGTTTATATCTTGTTGTGTGCTTAGTTGTGTGTGTTTACAGGTTATAAAGGCAATGCTTTCCCAGTTTTAGGTAATACGCCTCTCAGTAGCCCCTAGTTTATGAAAGGCGGGCTTGGGGTAGTCACGGCACGGGCCCTGGGGGATGGGTCGTGACATTATATATATTTATAGTATGTTTTTAGGTATTTATATTATAATATATTTATATTTTATTAAATTTATACTTTTATATAAACAATATGTTTTATATTTGTATTGGCATGCATTTTAATAAATATATTTTATAAATATATTTATTTTATTTATATAGGTATATAGTTAATTATTTATAAATATTTTTATTTAAATTATTTATATACTTAAATACATTTTTATATATTATATACTTGTGTATTTAATATATATATATATAATTATTTACTTAATATATTTATATAATGTCTTTAAAATATATTCATATAATGTAATTCAATACATATATTTATTATTATGAACATTAAAATATATTTATTTTTATAAACTGTATAATGTTATATATAATTTATTTTTAATTAATATTATATGAAATGAAATTTATACAAATATTAAATGTGAAAGAAAACTTATACAATTATGTAATTAATGATATATGAAATAAAATTTATATAAATATTTATATAATGTATTTCAATAAATATATGTGTATAACATTATATACATTAATATATCTGTTATTTAATATTTTTAGTTGTATTATATTGTATATATATATATATTTGAATAAATATTATATGCTATAATAATAATTATATATAATATTAAAATATGAAGATATTATTTAAAAATATATTTATTTTTATTTTAATATAAATTATAAAAACTACCATCTTGAGTTTTTATATGATATATTTTCTAAATAAATTATATTTATGTATATATTTATATAATAATTTTATGATTTTATGTTTTATATAATTAATATTATATGATATACAACTTATAAAAAATATTTATAAATTTACATAAAATTATAAAATTATAAAATTATATTTATGTATGCATATAAATAAAATAAAATACAACTAAATACAATCATATAGTTATAAATATATAATATAATTAAATGAAATATATATATTTATTAACAATGTTATAATTAATAGGGTATATTGAAATATATATTAAATAATTATAATATATATATATATATATAATAAAATATTTATAACTTAATTTTCATGTTTAATATAATATATATATACATTTAATTTTATCTATATTATATATATTTATATACATAACATAATAAAAATGTATTTGTATATAAATATACAATAAAAAATGTATTTATTATGATATATGTATAATATAAATCATAATATAAATGTATAGTATTATCAAAATCAAAAATAAATTTTATTTATTTTTATTAATATATTTATAATTACATTTATATTATTTATACCAATATTATATATGTATAAATTTTTTTATATGTATACGTATATATGTAATGTCATTATTTATATATATATGTTTACAATGCATTTGAATAAATTTATATAATGTGTTTATGTAATATATATATATTTATATATATATATATATGAACACTCACACATGTATAGTATAAAAATTCAATTTATATGAGGATTATTTTTAAAAAAGTACAGGGGGTTAAAAAACCTCTTTAATTAGAGGGATTAGAGGTGGTTCATGAACCCCTACTATTTTCATAAATTAGAGGGGTGCACAACCCCTCTAATTTCATTAATTTTAAGGGTTTCAAAGCCCCCTCTTATTTAAGAGATTAGAGGGGGTCGTGAACCCACAATGTTTCCATTATATAAACTATTTTCAAGTTATATATATGTAGACTATAATATCAAAAAATAATATTATATATATAATTCCTATAAAATGAAAATTAACATATAAGGACACTAATTATTAAATTAGCGGTGGTTTTGACACAATTTCATTTAAAATATAACAAAATATAACAAGAAAAAATTTAAAAACATTTGGGGGTTGTGAACCCCCTCAAAATTCGATGATTAGAGGGGGTTTTGTAGAACCCCCTCTAACAAATCACCACTAATATGATAATTTTTATAGTTTATATTGTTTTTTTGAATAAACCTACAGACCCCTAATCTTGATCCAACTTCGTCCAAAAATAGTTGTGTTCTATTTGAGTACTTCAGTTCCCTTCACATACTCCAACTAGGTTCACCGATGCCTCCATCACTTATGCAGCTAATTTCATCAACCCTCTTGTACTACCCCTTTTATAGAAGAAAATACTAGACAATTATATTGCATATTTCTCCTAGGAATAGTCACCCAAGTGTTTAGGCCTCCACATGTAACCTCGTCATGAGTTTCTTTACAACTTGTTTCATCCAAAAGAACCTCTACATTAGGAACATAATCCCACAAGGTTTCATGATTTTAGGAAATCTCTCACCTTTAAATATATGGAGGGATAATTCTATATTTTTCTACACTACTAGGAGATGATATTCTGGGGTGTACCCCCCCCCCCCAAATTCCATGTTTCAATATTTTAAAAATACACCATAATCTAATTCATACGATGATAAACTGCATGACTACATCCTTTTCACATGATGTTAAAATATAATCCTAAAATGTGAGATGAAAAAATATTCTCAATATATGACTCACATGGAATGACACCTTACCCCATAGGAATCCCTTGTGTATAATCCCTACACCACCTCCCAATGTATGTCCTTTCATAAAATCAACTTCCATTACTGCACAATGTTAAAATGCATAAACGGGTCCTCACTTAATACCTTTAAATATAAATTCGAGCTCATTAGGTTTTGATCCTTTTATCATAACAGGGTGTGTAGGATGCCTGCATAATGAAAAATACCAAAAATATATAGGACACCATCCTAATGTTTAATCCTAATATCTAAACACCACTATTGAATTTTAGTTTCTTATTCATAGGATGTGAAAACATTTATGTGTGTTAATATCCCCCATATTCATAGTAAACATCACCAACCTTTCATCAAAAGATATTAAACCTATAAGAATTAGTTACCCATAGGAAGTTAAACTTATGACCCACTAGTCCCCATAATAAAATAAATATATGACCAACCTATCTTAATAAGATATTAAACATGTGACCAACCAACTGCAAACATGACATTAAAACTATGAAAAACGTGTCCATACACTAAGCTAAAATTGTGACCATGTATGCAACACACCATATGCAAGGGATCCCATCATATTCTTCACATCCTAAAACTCATGTTATGAACATTGGTTGTCTAAGTTATGTACCCTTGAAATTATATAACCCTTCACGTAAGTTAACCCATTGTCTACATGGGATGTCATGTTATCAACATCTAATATCCCAAAAATATGGAATTCACTTTACTCAAAAATAGGGAAACTTTACATGTTATCTATATACCCAATATCCATTGATCTATAGATACATCAAAAAAATAATGTCCACATTGACAATAGGAAGCTTAATACTCATGAAAGAAACAATGTAATTAATTTATGTCCAACATGATAATGCACTGAGAATGAGCTTCATGAACATGAATTAAATCTATGAGGGTGACCCAAAACAATAAATTAGATCCATGGAAGAATCAATGTAAGGAGGAACTATCATCCCAACTTCCCTTTTCGATCAAGGATCTTATATCACCGACCATGGTGGTAGATCACACCTATCATTGTAAAGATGAATTTTTGGAATCGAACTGGATATCATGTAGGATGGGCGGCAAGTTCATGAATAAAAACCAATTCAGGAGAAGAATTGTAGGAAAATCAAATCACCACCATAATCTGAACCTTGACATGAAAGGGTTGAGAAAAAATGGTGAACCTAAAATGAATCTATTATCCATCAATTAAGAGTTGATATATAACATTGGGAACCACCAAATTTAGATGTCACTGGACCAAGACATTCAACATCAGGGATCGGCAAATAATTTTTTAATATGAACATTTTATCCTACTACTTGTGGAAGATGGAGGACATTGGGAACCTTTAGTCTGATACATTATCCACATGGATCCTATAAAAACCATGTAACTATGGTATAACGTTGGGATTATTGGTCAAAAAATATTATTAGACCTATACAGATGATTGACATACAAAACCAAAAAGACACATACTTGTGAAAATGTTTGATGAACCACTACCACCAAAAATAGTTGTAGGATAGAAACTTATGTGGTAATACCATATAACTATTATCTTTCCATAATAATTATCCCTTCTATATCTATTGATAACCCCCATATCATCTCCCCCTATGATATCTTTCAATAGATGGTAAACAATTCTTTATTTAATCACTAAGAATAAGAAAGGTGTCATTCAATCTTGGGACATGAACAGAAAACACATATAAGCATCAGAATCCTACTAATACTGCCTCCACCAAGGGTCTTGTAGGGGTATAAACACCCTTTCCATTACATAAAATTATTTCTAAAAATCAACATGGAGAAGTCTCACATCTTGATCGCATATAATGAGGAGTTGCGGAAAATTTTGGTTTTCCCCAAGCCTGAAACAACCCAAAATTGTCCAAGGATAGATCCCACTAGTGTACATCAACAATAATGACTGGATCCACTGGTCAATGAGGTAGATGATCATAATGTTTCCTTAGTATTCCCATTCCAGATCACCAAACAACAATGTCAGTGGTAGGCCATAATCCCATCCAAATATGAGTCATATTCATCAACACCAGTTATTCGCCACCATTGGAGAACCTCACTGAGCCATTAAAATAACTAAATGTGGCTCCATCTTTTTCTTAATTATGATCAATACCCTAGGCACCCAACCAGTAGTTTAGGATGACTCTCCATATCATGGGAGCCATCAGAACCTATCATGGGCTTCCCAATGGAGAATATTTTCATTGCGGATGTCCTCCATTAAACACCACCACCTGACACAGAGGTCATCTTTCTATAATAGGTTTCTCTTTACGTATGGATCAATCAACATGTATGAGACAAAATAACCTTTATGGGGGTTATTCCAATGGAACTGTCCATGAGGAAAGTGGATAGATTACCCCAAAACCCAGTGTCTTGAGCACAGGGATACAATTCACCTAATAATGTAGTAATGGGGAAATGATTATGTTACTATCGTCTTTTTAGACTTTGAGGTGATTGATTTCTATCTATATGTAACAACCACCACTTTTTAAATTACATGTCATAGGCTATAGAATAAAAAAATCACAATCTATAGGGTTCATAAGGTCCCTCGATCCCACCATCAGTATAGGTTTGTGGTGTATTTTATAAAATCTATATAGAGACTCATTTTGAATCAATCCTTATCACTACAAACATACATAATCTCTAGAACAAAATTTGAATTATAGGATATGTTAGGATCTAAATTAGTGACCGCAAAAAATTGTGATCAATCATCTAATCCATATAGGTATGATTACCTTATCTATCAATACGAGGAAAATGATACTTCACTGAATATAAATATAATCATGAATCTTTACCAGAATACACAATATGATTTGACATTACAGTGAAGGTTTGGCCATGTGATGCCGCATCAACTCAAGCATCAATAGCTGAATAAGTCCTCATCGCTACCTCCCATTTTCATGTAGTAAATTGCTACTAAGTCTTTTAAAAATTTATATCTAGAAACCATCTTTAATAATGTGTAAGAGGAATATTTTTAGCATATTTAGCCACTGAAAATAAACCAGTAATGTTTTTGCCACAGAAAACCCAATGTTTAATTAAATCATATTTCCTCATCAAGGACCAGGTGAGCTTCTTCAACAAAAATATCATATCAACATAGAATTTCCTATGGGACGTCCTGATAGAATTCCAAATAATCCTTTAGAATCTCAATGTAAGAAATCAATATTTTCATAGGTTTGAAATTTTAGCACTCGCAGTTTCTCAGCACCCTACTTTATATAGATACTGCTAGAAATTCTAGTGGAATTACATCATGAACCTCAACGTGATTCTATATAACATGCATGGGGAATCCTACTATAGATTCGTAGTTGTGGGAAATATATTACCCAACAATTCATCCCCATCCAATGAAATAATGAGTTCATCCTGCTGGGTATCCAAATGATAGTAACAAATAGACTCTAACTAAATATACCATGAAAATAATCATGATTAATATAGTGGTTAATTAAGGAAACCAGCCCAAATAAAGAGGGAATGATATAAAAAAACCAACCTAATGAGAGATACAGTAATAAGAAAAACCTATGATCAGTTCCCACACACATCAGATGATAGAGATGTTGGGATTTGAGAGTCCCCACATTGAGGTAATGCTACCTATACATCGTTATCTCCAAAAAAGCCCAAAGGGGCCACTAATTAGGAAAACATACCAATATAAATGCTAGATACAAATTGAGATCATAGAATGGCCTCATTAAACCAAGAGCATTAGGGTACAACATAATCCATGTAAAAATCCTATATGAACGAGTCACAGATTAAGACAGTGTCAGAGTAGACACCATCCAACCTCTGATATGGCATCTACTACTTCTTAACCAAAACTTAGGGTTGATATAGGTGGTCCCACACATACTATATGGGTAATGAATTGTGGAACCTAAATTTCGAAATGATATAACAAACAAAACTAGTATGAATTGGTGTTCTGATATAGCACCTAACACAAATTTCCACATGGTGTGGCCCAGTGCTTGGGGCCCTATAGCTTCAACAGATTTCCAGGATTCTGTGTTTTAGCTATAATTATTAAGAACCTCTTGTTTGGGTATAATCAGCTAGAACCAGGACACATCATCAGTTTTTAGGATCTTGATAGGTAGTTCCTCAATCATTTCAACACTACCATGCACAATACTTTTATCAATGACTACTCCAAATGAATAAAGTGGCCCATTTAATTAGTTTTTTACTTCATTTTCTATTTCAATGGTCTCACTTACTCCCTTGATATGTATATTTCATAGAAACATATATTAACAATGTTTTCTGATAATTCTAAATAATAATTTATACTTATCATCATCCACTTGATGTATCCTATTGGATTGCAATATTTCACATAAATATCTCAATTTTTGATTGAATCTATATAGTGGACTAGATATAAGTCATGACCAATATATATTCTAGTTACTTTGTGAAAACATGTGATGGGGGAACAACTTCCCTTTTGAAAAATTAGTCCCAAAAACCTATCTTTATCCCAAAAACTCTATTGAAAATGCCTCACCAGAAGAATAATAGTCATATATTGATTAATTGTGAAAATGATTCCTCATCACCCAATCAATTCTACACACCCTAGATTCCATTATGAAAATATAGAAACCAGACGTACTCTTTTACATAAGTATTAGACCCAAGGTATATCATATTTTCAAGGGAAACGTCAACCTGATGCTTCTAGAATACAAAATACCTAAGATGTTAACCTTACTGGCTGTGATAACTACTTACCATACCATATGGTTGTTAGAAACACCATCATGGAGTGTTTCATCATTAAATATTACCTACATGACTAGATAGACCATGTCCATGTCATGTTGTTTGATGTCACATATTATATATCATGTGTCATTGCAATGCCTGATAGTGATGATGAATATTATAGAAAGTGGAACCAAGCACTATGAAAATGTATAGAAAATTAAAACAAATGATTGACCCGAAATTTGGTTGCTCATACCCATGATAATATCACATTCATATTGACAAAACTAAAACCCCATGTGGTCATCATATCTATTTTGGCCATTGTTTCTGCATTACATCATTCCTAAACTTATAAGAATAAGAGTTGATAATTTGTGGGAAATCAAATGCACCCACCAATTCCAAAATCATCATACACCATTAGTGAATCAATGCCTTCTGATCTGGGAGATACCGCACTATAATTCATCCCTTATTGGAATATTCCACCAATGATAAATAATAATATGCTTCCATGAATACTCTAAATAAAGTATATCACTACACAATAGTATAAAATTAGTTATTTTTTACGGATCCCTCTTGATCCGCTAGCTGATTCCACTGATGAATGGGTAGATGTTATAATAACAAGAAGTAAATTTGAGAATTTTCTCCAAGATAGGATTTTCATGACGATGAAACAAAATAGAGTGACTCACATTGGGTACAACCGGAATTACACTCTATGACTCCTCTTTCATGTACACCACCACAGCTGACCATATCTGTCAATTTGGAATCGCAACCACAAAAACATTATTCTCACCTATAGCTAAACCGGGGTAAACCATATATGTCCATTTGTCATCGTAAGACATATATCCAGTAGAGGAAAATATCCAACTATAGTCAGGCCCTTGCACCTTAATTAGTTGTAACACCTATTCTTCTTATCAAGGGGAGAACATTAGTAATCCGGATAATTCTCCACAACTGGAAATATGATTTTTTAAAGAACATTGATAATCATCCTAGGAGACCCTCAAGAATTTAAACACTCCTTCTATAAATGAAGATATATTAATTCCTCATCAAGACATTGAGTATTAAACTATACTTGTAGAATAATGCAGCAACAATTGAGGTCTTCCATGTATAGGAAACTGAGTATCACTAATTACAAGGCATCATTTCCTTATCCATAGAAGATGATGATACCACATTCTTGGGTAATATATTCCCATTTAATAACAAAATATAGTTCTATGGAATTGATATGCACTGGAACATAGTGAATACCAGTTATAGTACAATCCTCATCACGACTTGGATGTATCATAAATTAGGGGTTTACCTAAGCATTAATGACCCCCACACCCTTATATGATTGCAATATGACATGTGTGATTGGAAAATATGAATAAGTATTTATCCAAAGACTGTAGTCAATGACCCGGTAACAAGAGTAGAGTTTATTTTTATCTGATAGGACTCCACCTACAACTCCCTACTAGGAAGCCTCTTTATCATCATGACATTAGGGTCCCTTATTTCTACTATTGGTGCCTCAAATACTCCCTTTATGTTATACTAGGTGTATTAAAATAGGAAATTTCTCATTTACACCATTTTTAGACATTCTAACATGATTTTTGGTACTATGAAAGTGAGAAAAATAAATCCAGACTGATGTGGCCGAATAGGTGAATGATTCTTATGATCTGATATGTATTAAATGAATAATGGGGATGATTTGGAAGGCATAATATTATGTAATATACCCCAATTGGAGACCACAAACCTAGATCTATGAATATGATTCATTATCTATAGAAATAAGGAGTGATCAATGATCACCTCATACCCCATTATGGGATATGCTGAACTAATTTATGATTTCCCTACTCAAATGAATTACAATGATTATTATCCATTGGACATTGATATGAGGCACCATTAGATTACCTAGAAGGAATGGTTGACTCAATCGATATTGAATCAACATTAGTGATTTACAATTATGTTTTTATATTGTGATTAGAAAACAATAATTATTATCTCATCATCTTTTATCACCATAGTCTTTTCATAACATGAACCCCTTATTTAGGATTTCAACTCTTCCAGAAAAAGTTATAGAACCATGAGTTGGTCTATAACTCTATTGGAGTTTCCTTCATTTTTTAATCGTCATTTTATAGATGAATAAGAGGACCAAGATAACTCCCATACAGTGTTAGAATAATGTTTCTCCATTATAGTCAATGATAAGACCCAGGGGACTATCAACATAGAGGAAGACCTTATGCCAATTATGATCTACATAGACATGTATCCTAAGGAAGAAAATAAGTATTGGGTTTCAATAAAAATCACCAAAACATGGTCACCTAATCCTACCTGAGAATTACAGGATGTAATCCATAGCTTTTTCTTCATCACATTGAATACCAAGGAGAAACTATGGGTTCCAACCTCCTCAACTAGTGATTAAACCCTCCCATAGTTCCATGTTTAATGGTGAAGTCGATAAGTTGATCATGTTAAACTTATCTGGGGATATTTAGTAACCCATGTGGAAAACGAAAATTTTCCCATTCAGAAAGAATAATGGATATATTGGAGTCTTAGTAATATTCTTATACCTCAACTACCATATCACAAATTATGGTTTTTAAATTATGGTAGCAATGTATTTTATTTGAAATTACATATGGTTTTAATGAACTCTCTATAAAACATGGGTACTCTATGTATAACCATATTATGATGGCCTCAGAGATAAAAAGGACTCCCCATTCAGATAACATCATAAAATCATTGATATGTGATTATTCCATTTAGTTTTAAGAATTATGCATCTACCTACTATTTTCTCATTCACTGTATCATAAACACACTCCTCATAATTTTCATGGAGTGCTACATGGATGAATTGGTAGTTAGGTCGTACCAGTGTCAGGATAATATCAAGGACCCTAATATTGTGTTTGATATCATTTGATCCCTCATATGAAAATGGAACCATTCAAATTCCCTTTTGGGGGTACTTATGGATTTTTTAAACAACTTCATTTTTAGATATATAGGCTTAGGAATAAATCCAGATAAGATCATGTCTATCATCCTGATGCCTTCACTATGGACCATTAGAGAGTTATGTGACCTCCAAGGCCACATGGCCTATATCAAATAATTTTTTTTGTGAATATGGATGGAATGTTTCATTAATTTTCATTGATTGTGATTAAATGAACCATCTACAAGTGGTATGGATACTTATAGACTGCATTATTGGATTTTATGCAGTATCTCCAGCATCTTTTGGTCTTGATGCATCCCGTCTAGTGGAAACAATTTTTGTTGAATGCGACCACCATAGAATGGTACCTAGATGAAATTATCCATTTTATGAAGAATAAGTATTGTTAAATCATCTTATATAATATCAATTTCATGATCCACATCCTGGTGACTATATTCTCTAATCGAGAGGGATTTTTCTCCATTTTCTATAATGTTTAGAAGTAGCGGAAATACATGTCGCACCATGAGACAATGTTGGTATCCTTCAATGAATTTCTAAAGTAATTTATCAATATCCCAATGTTGATTGGATTGAGGTTGAATTGGGATGTAATTATATGGTATATAGGAATTAGTTTTTACAACTATATAGATATCAATGGACAAGTAATGAAATATTTTTGGGCTGCGCATCAGACCCATGTGGAGATACCCATGGCTTTTGACTTCCCCAACATGAAGTATTATCTATTGTTCAAACCAATCCATGTTGGAAGATTTATTGTGATGGTTCCTCCCATATCCCGAATTAGATAAGTCTCTATAACCCAAAACATAATAATCTAGTCCAAGTGATTGTCTTCATCACTCCTATACAAACCCTCTAATAATACTTGTTCTTATTATCATAAATATTCATTAATAAAAAGGCTCAGTACCAGGATCTTTTAATAAATAATATGCTCAATAACATGAAAAATTTCCCACATCTTCATGTGAAGGGAGAATTATATCTATCAATCATGATGATTAATATAAATTTTATCATCAAGAAATATGAACCAATTACCCTATTGTAGTAGACTCATGAGTTGATGGCACAATTTCTTTCTCAGCCAATAGTGGCTCAAATTACATGATCCTAATATATCCATGATGATGATTTAGAAATCCTAGCCACATCTATTACTAAACCTGACCAAGAAGAATTGTTAATTCATGTGGAACATCACAGGTTCATTGCCACTGTGCCTTTTAATGATGATGACCAAATAAGTAAATAAATGGGCCACAAAAAATTATATAAAAGGGAACCAAAATTCCTTAATAGATGATGAAACCCAACATTTCATGACTTCAGTCATTGAGTACCTACTGAATAGAACAATCCCACGAGAACAATTTGGGCATTAGAAAATTCAATGACATGCAGTGTAGTTTATCCTTTAGAATGGACCCTACCTTGAGAAGAGCCTCTATAGGAATGAGATTGATGGAATCCAAATATGTTTTATTATCATAAAAGAGATCACCATGAAATAAAAGAAACCCATGTGTGGAAATAATGTTATGTTACCTTACCAACCAGTGACATCTTGATAATAGTGGTCCATTCTAAAAACTTCAAACTTCTTCTCTATGTTGGAAGAGGCCATTCCCATAAATTTGGTCACAAATCAGTCTATGATATAGTATTTGAATCCCAACATCATCCCCTAATTTATTATTCCTCAAGACATTATCAATTTTAACAGTACAATCTATAAATATTCATATCTAATTAAGATGTATTCCTTATAAAACATCATATCATACCCCACATCCCATTACCACCTATAAGAGAATGGAAATATAGACACATGAAAAATAACCCTCTATAATATCATCCAAATGATTTATGGATAGAATAAGATTATTTTTACTAAAAATATATATATCACCCTCAAGAAATATTTGATGAAAATTAAAAATACCAACATTAAAATTCTACATTATCTAGTGTATGTCACATTAGACTAATCTACGCAACCGCCAGACACTAAAATATAGCGTTGAAGTGTATTTGGATGAGTTAGAATATCTTTAGGAATATAGGATTTAGTAGATACATAACTCAAAAACTCATTAGAACCAATAAGTGTTAGTATTCAATAAAAATGCATGACTCTACTTCTTTATTCAGTGTGATATGGTACTTGATCTGTAGATGCTAATGATGCCTCAAATGAGGTCACCAAAATTAGAACCCATATTTGAATGAAAATTCATCATTCTTAAGGTATACTCTGATGGTGTATACTCATTGTAACCATGGGTAGGATTACATCCCACCTCATAGTAAATCCATTCTCCGGAAGAGTTACATCATGTGAAACCAATTTTATAATCTCTATGACATTAAAAATATATATCTTTTTATCCTAGTGATGTGAAATTATAAAACAAAACTACTTTCTATGAACATGGCATTAAACTATAGCTTTATCCTTTCATACAAACACGGGATAGATCATATGTAAATTATAAGATGTTTTAATTTCCATGTTTTATGACATTAAACTACAAATACTAACTTCCAATTAACATTTTTTAAATCTATTAGTCATCATATAAGCTACATGACTTATGTTATAGTATTCCCTATACTGAAATCAAATTATGACCCAAGTGAAAAAATGATATGACATATTTTTCAAGTGGTATATCCCACATGTAATGATCGTGTGATGCACACCAAAAAGAACCCTCGGGTATTCAATTAGGGTGTAATCCTGAATCGTATCCCTTGACCCACTAGTGGGTTGATATTCCCTCATGACTCGAAATGAGGAGGAAATAATGGGAATCAAATCAATGTAACTACCACATGTATCCCTACTCCTCATAAGAAACTCCCAATGGGATCCTCATCAGGGCTAATCCTTAACCATATTCTTCACCCCATAAGCAAGTCAGATTCCTTTACGACTCAACCAGAGGAAAAAATGGGAGGTTAAATTCAGATGCCATATACACCACGTCATTCCATATGATGTTATACTATGAGAATACCATAGTAAATAATCATATAATACCCTGTGTAATTGGTTTTAGAATCTAGGTGTGAGTTGGATGAGATGAATCATGTGATATCCATGTAATAATGCCTCATTACCTGATCACCTTCCACATGTGAGCCCAAATCACACCATTGCATTCATTACATCTCATGGGTGGATTAAATGAATAATACCCCAACCAAATCATCATTTTTCATAAACAGTAATGGTCATCCACTCACATAGTGTAACCTTGGTCAATTATATATGAATTTAACTATAGTGACCACACATCCATTATTTAAGATGTTAAAATTCATGACCAAAATCATTATCTCATGAAATTAAATTTCATAGTTGGAATTGACATCACATAATGTGAAATAGCATAATAACTTTATCCCATGCATGATATATATATCTCTATTAATGATCAATTAATTTACCAAATTGTGGATAAGAACTATAGGTGTCTTGATTCCATGTTGCATGGGAATCGTATCGATTCGATGACCACATAACCTAGGATTATCCCAACAGCTAACCTATTTATGGGATTCCCTCTAAGGATAACATTAAATCCTCGCATATCGTTTCATCCATTCATCACATTCATGCACATAATGGAATATATCACATAGTGTAAACATTTTACCTATGTGTCCTAACACGTTCCTTTGTAGAATTCAATCATTCCACAATTTAGTCCAACATAACACTCCCCATCTAAATTGGATCGTTATCTACAATGATTTTTGAAAAAAATGGGTCACCCTATACTATGATTATTCATTGAAGTTCCCCTATTAATATATGATGATTACCATGCCATTAACGTGATAAACTATGGATAGTAATGTTCTAATCCCTATCTGATTCTAACGTGTCTATAATTTTTTTTGAACATGGTCAATAGTTATTCCCCACCCATCAATAACCCCATTTAACGATCCATATCTTTGAATTCATGACTTCCCTCCATCACACCTCCCTCAATTGTGGGGTAATTTCATGTCCCTTGGTTTTATTCCCCAGTTAATTCATGAACGATGACAAAAGAATGTTATAATCATTAGAACCAACCCAGGGTGATATATTCTACTTGAATTTCGGATATCCCTTGTGACAAGAGGTACTCTCCACTTATCATTGGTTCTTACAACGAACATTGATCACATAAGAATATGAGTTGTGTTAGAATTTTACCCAAGAATGGATGAGATGCACAATAATTCCATATATTGTATTTCTTCCCCTCTATTGTATGATCTCTAATAAAATAAATTAGGATCCTTGGTCTAATCCTCATGAAAATAAACCATGTCCATGTTTTCATGGAAATAATTTGACAACAAGGCCCCCTTCAACCTCCTTCAATTATGGGTGACTTCTCTTTAGTTCCACAAAAACACTCTTGATTCATTTCCCATATTTTTATGAATGAATCATGGCCAGAATCTATATTCAAAAAAATAGTCTATACTCCATGAAATTAATCTAGTAATATCCACTTTTTTTTTGTAACTAAATAATAGTAAACTATGTTGTTTCAACATTTTTACATGCCACATTAAACAACATATTTAGCTTCTCATTCTGACTAGAGAGGATGGACCAATTACTGTTTTGGACTCCCAAAAAACCATTTTTGAGAACTACATGAGGATAGATTATTACTTACTTGGGATTTATCATGACACTAATACCCTTGTCTCTTTTATTGCTTCAATTACCATATATGGTGAGACTAGGTTATCTAAAATTTGGCTTATAGGACTTTTTTTAAAATAGTTTCCAATGACTAGATGGGAAAACATCTTCACCACAAACCCATTTGGCCTAATAATTATGGAAATATACAATTTTCTAAACCACATGGCATGTATTATGATCTAAAAATTTACACGACCTACCTAGGGACTGCTTCATTCATGTATGTCCACATTGGCCCAAATTCAAGTTATTTTTATTACACTCTAGTTCCAAATGAATAAAATATGAATAAAAAACATTTATTTCAAAATATATAACAATAAAATAGTATGATACATGATCCTTGAATTATATCCCCAAACTATTAGCTCATTGTATGAAGTGAGGTCTTCCTAACCCTCTATTCATAGTGGGATTATAATACCTTATCTTACTAACATGATCCTTTAAATGATAAACATAATATAAACATAATATATTGGACCATTTTTAAGATTCATGACCATAAACTATGTGTCTACATCTATACACATCCCCCTAATTGTGTACCTAGTCTAATTGGAATGATAGTAAAATG
The DNA here is from genome assembly GCA_963277665.1 of Viscum album. Classification (NCBI taxonomy): domain Eukaryota; kingdom Viridiplantae; phylum Streptophyta; class Magnoliopsida; order Santalales; family Viscaceae; genus Viscum; species Viscum album. The sequence goes on from OY728141.1 coordinate 525,018,297, forward strand.
CCAAATGACATAGACACATATTCTAGTTTGGTTAAAAATCCAAAGGGGAAATCATAGAAGAATTTAGAATTATTCATATCAATTCTCTGTCATGACTTTGGAAAAAGATTACTTTCAAATAGAAAAGGTACAATGTTTTTCGAGATGCAAATTATATTTACTTCATTATGTCCTCTACATTGCACCACCCCATATGTTACCTTTTCATGTATCCTACTACCATAAAAGGGTATATTTTCATTCATGTTATTTCACATTTTAGGGTCCTATTGTGCCCCGATGTTCTAATATCATCCTAGCTATATGATGTTAAATTAAATGGAATAATTTTTAAATATATATTTCCAAAATTACATAAAACATTTTTTTTTCACGAACAGTCCCCGGAGGGCCATGATGTGACTTCTAGAAGCTCGCCTCCCATAAGACAGGGGTGTGTGAGAAGCACTGAGTAGGCAGTTCCCAAAAAAATGGGATGCATTTTCATATGTACATGTACACACACAGACAACTCCATGCCACAAATTATAGAAGGTGAAAACAGTAATTAAATAAACAAAAGGTATGATAGTAGTAAACTGAAGGTAAACTGGTGGAGAATACAAGCCCAACTAAATCAAAAAAGAAAAAGTACATGTCTTTGAAACTCCTCCGTAGAAAACACTACCTCAAGGTTAGGTACAAAAATAGTTGTCTGAAGTCACCGAAAAAAATCTTGCCTACCAAGTCACTCTAAGAACCACCTAGCCCAAGTCCACCAAGGACTTCATCAAATCCTTGATCTTCTGCATAAGACACACCACATGTGGTTGAGGACCGTGTAGGGTTGAGTAAAACAATGATCATTAGGGACCCCAAACAACAAAGGTATACCATAATGAAATAAAAAAATTATACAATCAAATAGTTTCACTTAGTGTATCCTCTAATAAGTACATACAAGTGAGTCACTAGAGTTATCTCACATAGGTATAATCTAATGTATAAAAAACAAGACTATCAGTAGTAAACACTGAACACCTTTTACTACTAAGGAACTCATCATAGATGATTCACATAGGCCCACTAGGTCACCTAGACCAACTACTCACATAGGTAAGTTGGGTCACATAGACTTTCTCGTCACATAGTCTTATTGGGTAACCTAGACCTACTCGTCACATAGGCCTCCTAGGTCACCTAGATCCGCTCGTCAGAATCATCTCATCACAACCAGTCACATGTTTCCCACTTGTAGTAAGATTGATTCGAAGAGACATTACTCATAAATCCTCTATTTGTATCAAAACATCCATGAAAATCTAATTAGTGTATATAAAAAAGATCCAATTCATAGTGAGGGTCCAAACTCCACAAGAAGATCATAAATAGAGAATACTGTTTTGATGTTATGAGTTTTTTGTGAAAAGGGCTCATTTGGGTCCAAGTCCACTCTGAACAGACTAACTGGGTTGACCCGACCTGACCTACTTAAGTGTGATGGTTAGTTCTGGAAGGGAAATGGTTGGAAACACTTCTCTAAACCGCCATGCGAGTCATTGTGGGGTCCTTCCACAGTGGTCCAGCTGGACCGCGTCTCTCTAGCCACGTTCGTCGAAGCCTGCCACCTGCCATCTGTTTGAAGCCCCTAATCACTATAAATGGAACTAGACTAGGCTTCCTTTACATATGAAACATGCCTCATCCCATATGTAGCCACCACTATGGGCCACCAGACTCTCTTCAGTTGGCTGCTTTCCAATTCCATAAAATCGTCGCGATCCCTAGGTCGTCACCTCCATAGTCATGCACCCCAAAGCATCTCATTGTTGGTCTGGGTGTCCGATCATTTTTAGAACCCCCCAAAATGAATCTAACTCATCTACAAGGGTCCGTCAGTAAAGAACACAAGTGGATAAATATGGATCACAAATAACACCAAAAGTAATGAAATTTAGCCTTGTTCATTTGTACTTCTTCTTCGTGTTTGAAAAAAAGGAATACATTCAAATGATCACTAAGAAGAAATCTCATTTATTTAATCCCTACAAGGATGACTGATCCATGGGTGAACTTTTTAGTGATTTTATCTATGTTCTTAATTTAGAAAATGAGAACAAGGTATTTTGGTAATCGCATTGATAAAATAAAACCCCTACATGGGATTAGATACTTTGATGTCGTGGGTTCATTGGAATTGATGGTTCACTGAAGAAATATCATGATCTGTGCCTCTATCGTTGTTGGAGAGATCCTTCAAATAGAATTGGGTGTTCACTATCATTAGTGATTCATCATTTTTTGGAACTATTCTACTAGATACTCAGAGAAATCTTCAGGATCATCCCATGGTCTCATATTCTTGTCATGATATTGATTAGAGAAACACAATTTACTGTTGTTGTTACACTAAGTCACAACGTCATTACATTGTGTTAAATTAGGAAGGAAAATGTATTCTATTTCATGGAATCAAGAATTATTTACATCACTGAAAAATGTTAGAAGAAATAAAATAAACATTTTCCTATATTTAGTTTATTATATTTTAAAACCTCCATAATTTAACATTTAACCTTGACCCGAATCGGTTGAGGTTAGGCCCTACCTAAGGAAAGAACACCCTCATGAGATCAACTGTACTAAGGGATTTTCAATCCATGTTACCATTTATTAATTATAAATTTTGAAAATAAAATTATCCTTTTTTTAAATATTTTATTTACAGTCATGTGCCAAAAAATACATTCCACAGTTGACCCACGCTAACTAATGTTTGGATCTGCCTATGGAAAACACACCATTACGAAATCAATGATTGTCTCATATTTTCAATCTATGTCACCATTCATGGGTTATAATGATTTCAAAAATAAATAATTTTATTTAATTTTTTTATATATGGTTATTCCTTTTTTGGGTTTTCTCACAGGAGGCTCTCATCGACTAATGCTATGTTGCACCTAGAGTAGAACTGTCATTCTAAAGACAACGATACCCTCAATTTATTGATCTGGTCACCCGTTTATGAGTAATTAGACTTTTTCAATAAAACCACTCAGCCATGATATTTAAAAATATATATTTTTTCGATGAACCTTTTTGGGAACACAGGGTCTCAAAATCACATGCCATCTCAGTTCCAGCTCTCATAATTTTCCCAGGAATATTCTAAAAATACAACCTAGAAAATTCGAGTCATAACACTTTTCCTCCTCATATGATCTGAATCCACATGTTTAACACCCTTACCATAAGGTGCAAAATTTCAAGCCTTCCCTCCACATTCCAAGATGTAAAACTAAAAACTGTGCCAGACCCTCACCAGAATAGACATTCCCCCCTTTGATGCGAGTAACCTATAACACCACATGGGCTCCTAACCATCTATTAGTAACCAAGATAACAAGCTCCATGTAATTTTATTCTTACCTTTCTCAAACCAAAACTCCAAAACAATTTTCTCAATACCATATTGTTATAGTCCTAAGAGCATAGAACTCTATCTTAACATTCCCCCGATGTTCACCTCCATGCTTTTCACCATCCTATATTTGGATCCCCACCATCATCTATACCTTATGGGAACCCTAATGGGAATTTTCCCATCCCAAAATGGATCACCTTCCATATCTAGAACACACCATGAAGGAATATTTATTACAATTTGGTATGTACAATAGTTTAATCTTGGTAAATGGTTGAAATTCGTTTTTAAGTCAATGGTTTTGGTAGTATGATAGTGAAATAAATGTTTCAAACATGCTCGGTAGTCATTAACTATCAAAAAATATTTCTTTATCATGTAACAAGAAATATATATATCTATTCAGTTCCCCTATTGTCAAATTTAATTAGATTGAATTTAACGCCCAAATAATTTCAATTCCTATGCGCTTAGGAACATTGGGAATGAATATAGGTTGTCTTGATTCACACCCCCAACAGTTATTTTCTCAATTAGGAATTACTTGTAGTTGATGGAAAATTATAACCCCAGTCATTAATAACCTATCTATAACTCGCATTTAAGTGATCGATCTACATTTAATATCATGTTTCTCACGCCAATCATGACTCTAGAGGGAAAAGATATTTGTTGTTAGATATTTTGTGAATATAATTGAGATTAAATAGATAATGTTTGGAAATATGGAATTGAAATAAAAAATTATTATTTCCTTTAGAATGGATGGGTTTTTTATAATATGGAGCCTCTCCTTTATTCCAATTCATGGGAAAAGAAAATCAATGGGAGAAGCCCCAACTATAAATCAACTCCAAAATTTGAGTCCTTAAACACGGTCAACCTATTTTATGAATATTCCATGATCTGCTGCCACCGATAAATAACTTGTGAATTATCCTCAGCTACAGGGTAGACCTTGTTAACCTATACCTACACCTGGCCCTATTAACCTATCCTTAACCCACCAAAGACACTGCCCCCAAAACCTCAACCTCAACTAATACAAACTAGACCCGAAATCAATTGATGATATCTCACTTAATATTGATAATTCATTCATATTACATTGATTTATCCTCAATCCTAACATGTTCTTGTTTATATGAGTGGAATTATTTGGTTCTCATATATTTTTCCTTGTACCAAGTGCGTATAAATACCATGATATTGTGAACTCCCACGTTCTATTGTAGCCACATTATAGGATGATGAGAGTAAGATATTCAACACCTTTGACCCCCAGGATCAATATCCAGTGGTAGAGGAACCCGATCTGGATGACCATTCCGAGGGGGTGTGGGTGAAAATGATCCAAACACATCTCCAAACTATATGTAAGAAAATGTGGGTCACTAATGTGTTGTAATACCTAGAGTCATCTATACCATTTTGTGGTGCATGATCAAAATCAGGGAAATCTCGATGGACTTCATCATTCCATTCCTCCTCAGTGATCCTCTATCATGTTTTTAGATCCATGTATGGAGGAGGGATATCCATGAATGTCTCTTTGTTGGTGGTTACTTCCACGTTAGCCTTGAGTTCTTCCCTCGTTAAATACAAATAATCTATAAAAAATATTTTTTTTCAGGTTATCATGTTTTGATCATCATAATCATTTTTCACTATAGGTACTGGGGAAACCCCTAGAGTATGCAAGTCGACCCCACCTAAACATGCCTGATTATTGGGAAAAAAACTTCCTCAAACATTATTTGATTCAATATACTGAATGTATTTTTAAAATGTATTGTCATATAATATTATTATAATTTTTTTTGAAAAGAAATTCTTTGTTAAGTATGTACTTGGATGATATTTTATTCTTTGGCCTCAAAAGGGATGTCTGCCATTAGATACCCCTATGTTCCAATCGGCACCACAAAAGCTACTATGGGATCCCTCAGTAACATATTAATATAAGTTATACAAGTTAGATAATAATTTTATCAAGAAAAACTCAAGGAATTATAAATTACTAGAAAATAAAGTGACATATGTGATTAATAGTCATACCATGATGAGGAACATGGATCTCAATGTTGGGAGACCCAAGGGGGCATGCCACATCAATAAAGGGAGTTTTCATTGGGATGCTAAGGAGATCACCCATTTGATTAAGGTGAAGGAAATAATATCCATATATTTCTCCCAAGTATCATAATAAGATTAATCTTATTTAAAATATTTAGGAGTAGAATCCGAATAAAGATCCCTTGTTCCATCAAGGAACATTACCCATCCTTGACCGAGGATTCTTGAACCTTCTATTATGATTTCAGAACATGTATAAAAGGTAATAATTGTTTAAGGGTAATACATAAAAAAATATGATATTAATTGTTTATATAATTATTTCAAAAAATAATCTCATTGAAGATTATCTAATTAATTTCATCTTCCCAATGAGTGTCTTCCCCACTCCCCAGGGATATTTATGGATCTTCTTTAGAGCCCCATAGATTCTCAACATTATATCCTTATGTGTCAAAACATGGATTCAATTCCTCCTAGGATAGTGTTTGGATGGATGTCTCTTCATTGGTCACCATTACAAATCCATCCTATACATGGGTAGTGCTAGTCTCATCCTTCCCATGTAAGAATGAAAACACATCCATGTCTTCTAAGAAGGTAAAAATATTCTTGAAACTCACTATGGTCTTGATCAATGAATGTTAGAGGACCAATAGCACAATCTCTACCCAGGTAAACCTTTTCTATATTTTTTATACCATTTTGGTTAGACAGAGTAGCCCCAATATCTCACGTAGCTTGTGATGAATTGATTAATTTTATTCCTATACCATCTAGCTCATGTTCATCACCATGGTTTCATTGAACCATCTCATCCCAACAAGATATATCACTAAATGCCACTAAATCAACAATATAGTTATCCTTTCTCTACTAAAGAGAATATTATTTACTAGACATTTTGATTATACAACCTCAAATAAATCTTAAGCCCATGATTTATAACATTTTCAATGATGATAAACTGATATATATCTTTTATAATCCTATGGATAATCTAACATTACCACAATCCTCTCCCACCATCATAATATCACACCATGGTATGATGTTATTCTTTTTTTTGTATTTGTTTTGTTGATAACAAATTTTTTGGTTAGATAGAGGAATCATAATGATCGCCTCAAATAATCCAATCTAAAAAATACACTATAGATAAAAAAGGTTGCAGGGTAGCCTCTCATGAGGGACTTGTATGTTCAGTCACTTCAATAGATAATGGACACACCATAACTATTAATAAATCGGAGATAGTATATATTGATCACAGTTGGTGGTGTCATCAATCCATGAAGCCAACACTCCTCCTCAGAATAAATAAAGATAGGCTCTCTTCTCATTCATCGCCTCCATGTTTTCCACCATTTTTTCATCTAGGATTAGAAATTTCAAGATGATGATGCTCCCAATGAAATTTATACTCTCCATCACCCTAGCTTTATATAGTTTCAATGGTTAAACGTATAAAATTTTAATGATTGATATTAAAATTACATATGTGGAAGTTATAGTATTATTAAAATCGTGTCCCACAAAGTGATACATTGTCAATCCGTGAAGAAACTTGAATGAACCTAAGATGTTCATGAGAATATTCCCACTCCTAACACATCCCATTTTATCTTAGAGTCTATCCAGATATATGGAACCCATATTCACCTATTTCCATAAATCCATTATCATGGTCTTCGCTAATGTAGTAGGTCATAGGACTCTGTGGGAATCGTGGTATGATAACTTCAAACCACTAAATAAAGTGTCCAAGAACACTGAATATCGAACATATAAGAGCAAGTCCCTCTTTTTGTATCATCGTTCATGGTTATTTCTATAATTTAATGTAAACCGGTGGGATATCATAATCCACATGTGTAGATACACCAAACACTACTTTGGCATCCCCAGGATCCTCTTGGTTTCACATAAAAATAGGCCTAATCATTTAATAACTGTAATGTCATGATGGAAGGGTTAATGTTTCAACACTAGGGTTAGATAGTATAGTAGGATCAATAATTTTATCAGTGTATGATCGACATTACCCAATAATTTCGAACCAATAATAACTCATCGTAATTTTAGGTTATCCGTGGAATCCTACTGTTGTAGGGAAAATCATACAATATGTTCCCCACCTCTCCATGATAGAGGTAAACACTTTTCTTGTCTGATGAACACCTAATGTGGTGTTTTAGAATTAGTTATGTGTAACGTTAAATGTAAAACATACATTTCCATGCAACCAAATTTATCCGAATATGAAAAAAAATCATCCCCATAAACATCACATGTGTAGCACAACTAGTATGCCACCATCCACTTGTTAGTTAAATTCACCCTTGATCGTAGATCCAACCATTCGTACAATCCCATGTGATCATTTTAGATACTAACATGTTATATGTTATTATAATGTTTATAGAATTAGTTATTATATTTTAATTCCCCATGGAATGCCCTCATCCATCCAGTCCAATTTTTTATATCGACAACTACATGTTTCATGAACGTGTGTCCGATGAATGTTATGTTAATGTGGATTAGATCATCATTCTAGGAGAAGCAAAATCCTGGAGTATTAATTACTACAAAATGTATTGAAACTTCATTATATAAATCATTTTTTATCATAGTAGTCTATTTATTTGTAGATAACCCCTTTCCACTTCCATAATCAATTTATCGGAAAACATATTTTCATAAAATACCCTTCTATCATGGGTGATTACAAAATTATCTGAAATTTAATACCTTCTGGATGTATCTAGAGCTGTGAAATCAAATTGGGTAGTTTCATCATCCATTTTAGAAATATTTTATAATTTTTCACGTATGGGTCATGGACCTAAGCAAGATATCATATAACTCATCCAGTTTCCATAAACATAAAGAATTTACTTTAAAACCCTAGTAGGGGGTCTATTTTATGGAAGGACATTCATTTTATATGAATAATGTGGACATAATTGAATAAGGTGCATAAGTGTGAACAAAAAATATATTTATTTGAATGAGAAAAATAGATTATCATGCATGAATTTCATGTGACAATAAAATTCCCCCCATAAACTTATTTATAGGAATTGAACTCTTCAATCTCATGTGTACATTACTATCCTCCACAAATAGGTATGGAACTTTCTCAAAAAAATATGAAAAATATTGGGATTTTTTTTCAAAACATGATCTTACACTTTCTCATCAACTCTAATTATATGGGGTGCTGGATTTTAGGACATTGAAATATTTAGGTACATAATATGATGTTTTATTAAACTAGTGATATAACTTAGTTTGGGAACCACTTCAAATCCAGATGATTATTTTCATGAAACATTGAGATATGGCATGCAACTACTCATTTAGGTATATAAGTCACTTATTCACATTATGTGATATAATCCATGTCAACTTATGTGCAAGCCCAAAGTTCCCTTGAAACACAAAGGAAAAGGGGCACATAACTATCATAGTGGGTGAACAACTTCTTGTGAGTCATTTTAGAAAGGTACCTTTGGATCAATGTATGATCTTTCCGATCTCTAGTAAAAAATGAATTAGAATCCAAAAATGTTGAGTCATTTAATCCAAAATATGATTCATAGGTCATAAGGTAATTGAATGACATTTTACACTACGATATATTACTATAAATATATAATCACACACATTTTCAATAGAAGACCTATGAAAATTGAACTGTCAATCTCTCATTCATGGAATTTTCTATTTAGTGACAACACACAACTCCATCTTCCCCATATATTCCCATAGGTAGAGAACCATGTGAGATACCACACTTAAGTGCTGAATTTCCACGAAATATTTTATAATATAATTATGAAACTACCCCTAATGTCTATATGGGTTTTAAAAATATTACAAATTGTCACACAATACCAATTTCTTTGTGAATTAATGTGTTGCATGAAATTATTACAAAAGAACCCCTAACTCATACATTTACTGGAGACCATATCTTGAGAAACCCCACTTCTGAGTTTAAAAAAATATTATAATAAAAAATATCTTAATCCCTGATCCAAACCCAACTTCCTCCAAAAAAACAATTTATTTCATGATGAGTCATCAGTTTCCTAGCACCTACTCCAATCAGGTTCACCAATGCCTCGATCCACAATCCGAGTAGCATCATAAACCCACATGTATGGAAAACATTCACCAATATTGGTGTAGACATTTTTAATGACAATTTTTCCAATATATAAACCCATTAATTTAAGGACACCCACATTTCACCGCACCATGATCGTGTTTTCATCTTTTTTCACACAGAAATAAATTGTACAACAGAATCATATTCCCTAATGGTGGAATCATAATGGGATTTTAGATTTCCATTCCCAATGTAGAGGGGTACTGTGGTATCCTTCCCTCCTATCATTAAATGTACTTCGTATGCATATTCCCCCACAATTTCTAACCTATTTATCTTTAAACTGTATATCCCAATCTCTTATTCATACGACATTAAATTTTATGAAATCATAATCGTCCCATGACATTATGATATATCCATAAACTATTAGATTAACAAATTATACCATATTAATAACTACCATGGTGTGAAACCAATACTCTTGGGTAGCCCCTTTGACTAATCATCACCCCTCCCCTTGATATTTCTCTTTTTTGGCACAAGCATCCCTAGCGCATGAATTTAAACTGCATGAAAAGGTACTATCATACAAAAAAACTATGAACTTCAAATAATTAGGTATTGATCCCTATCTCATAACCAGTTATGTAGGATACCACCATGAGGCTTGATCCTGATATACATGCGACATGTCCTTGAGTTTGAATCTCAATATCTCAACAAAACCTTTATCTCTTCCTATAATTCCCCTAGGAATTAGAAACCCTAATGTCAAAATGGTTTCCACTAAGGGATAAAATCAACCACAGAAACCAATCCCCTAAATATGTAAAATTTAAAAACAAAATAAACTTACAATATGTTAAAACCTTGACCATCAGATCCCCATATGAAATTAAAAATGTTACCAAATTGTAACCACAATACATTAAACCTGTGACCAACTCATCATAATAATACATAACACTATCACCAATATATTCCAACATGATTCTAAACACATGACCATGCTCCCAAAATACTGTAAAGCTTGGACCACAACATATTCATCAATACATCCAAAACATGCAATTAACATGGGATTCTAATGGAATAAATCCTCTAATGGATTACGCCACATGTTAAAATTATTTATTTACCAACATGGAATACATTGGCATAGACACCAAATATTCCTTGAATATGAAATTCCATTGAATTTGAATGGGGTATATTTTATTAGTACCCAACACACCCACAGTCCATTGATCTCTAATTATATCTAACATTACAATTAGCTGTGACTCCAAATAGATTTAATTTCATAAACTTTGTAATTTGGTTAATTTACATCCACATCAAGATGGAATTATGAAAAAACATCAAAAACATGACTCAAATCTATGTGGTAGATCTAGACTAGGAAGCAAGATTCATTAAGGAATCCATATATGTTTTAACCAATATCTCATTATTATGTTTCAATCAGGGATCCTATATAACCCACCATGATGTAAGAGGACACCTACCATTGGAATGAAATAATTCGGTCACCCAACCATCCATCCTAGATGAGTGGTGGCCATTATATAGAATAAAAACAATTACCGAGAGTCAAGGAAGGAAAAAAGAATATTTCCACGATAATTCATACGCCGACTCAAAATTTTCAGAAACAAAGAGTCACAATATGTTAATTTATAGGAATTCAGATTGATAGATGTTCTCCTATAATGAAATGATGTTTATTTGTTGGAATAATTTTAAAAATAATGACGATCATTTACTATTATCATTGGTTGATTATGTATTGGTATTATATATTTTTCATTATATGGATAACCATTCTTACATTCAACTAGAGGTTCCATAGGGAATGGTAATAAATTTTTTGTTGAATACTATGGTCAATACATAGGACGTACAAAATTAGAATTTGGGACCAAACACTATATATCCCTTAACCACATTAATAGTTACCTTGATAGTAAATAAAACCTAGGTATTAGTTTATACCTCCCACCATATCAATATAGTATCATGGAACATAGACATGACCTGATTATTTATTCTTGTAATTATATATATTTTCAATATGAGATCAATAATTATTGTTATTAATACCTTATTATATTTTCATGGATATATTGTGATATCATTTTAATTTTAACATATTTATTTTTATATAATTTATACATAAAATATTATCTATATTACTATTATGTTTTTTGACTACCTCGGTTATATATTTTCCTAAATAAGTATATGACCATACATTATTATGAATATTTCATTCATTAGGTAATGATGAAAAGTATTAGAGGATTACATTTTAATAAAGGTGATATTTTTTAGAGAATATTTTAATGATATTTAATGATTATATTGAATTATGTAGTTTCTATATTTTGGGAAAATCATCCTTAGTTGATAAAGACATGAGATTTAGTAGTTTTTCTGCTAATTATTTGAATCTCTAAAACAAAAAATATATGTACAATGTAATAGAATAAATAATCAATATTTTTTTAGTCAATGAGTTTTTTTATATCTTGGATATTATTCATGGTATTAAATAGATTTTTTAATGAATGTGTTCATGGAATCATATCTTGGAGTGCGTCTACGGAGTCACAATTAATATTATAGCATAGTTTATTCATATTTTGATATTATGGGGTTTTTATGGTAATTTATTTGGTGATAAGGTATGGTCAACCATATGTTAAAAGCTATTGTTATCACTTTTAGATAGTATATGATTTTACAATAAGGTAATTTTAAATTTTTTTGGGGATTGAGATAATATATCTTTATTGGAAAACCCTGGGAGATGTATACGTTAAAATTATATGAATACTATAATATCTAGATGGTTTGGTAGTGTATATATTGTGTCATTATCCTAGACATGACCTCCCAATATTTATTCTACAATAGGACACATACCCTAGGGAAAATGTTCAAATCCATAGTAACCCCAAAATGGATGGTTTCAGTATTAACATGATCGTCACCTGCTGCATGACAGAGAATCATAATGGTTAAAATGATTTGACACACCTAGGGGATATGATATGGTTATTTAATATTTACATTACGAACCGTTATGAAATATTTGAATATAATTATGTTTGATAATGTAGTAAGAAATTTATTGTGGTGGAAATCTTTTGGAAAAAAGTGATATATATGTTATGAGGAATATTATTAGATATGTGCTTTTCAGAATAATGGAAATTTTATATCATAAGAGATTAAATGTAAATGAATTTCGGGATAATAATATTTTATGAATGTTTTATTTATTTTGGAATCACTAATGTGAGATTTAGGTTATGATTTTTTAGAAAACCCAATCAGGGAGTAGCATAGGTTGATCCTAGAATGATAAAAGTTAATCTATGAATGATACAAGTTGATCTATGAGATATATAGTTTGAAATAAAATTATTTAAGGTTAATAAAAATAAGAAATATTTGTATCCAATAAGATAAAGGAAACCAGGGATCACAAATGATACTACTAGAGATTAAATTTGGTAAGGAAAAAGAAAGGAAAAATGTACTCCTATCCACCACTAATGATTTGTTGATGCCTTATTGGATTCATATACTAATCACACCAGTGTGTCCACAAATTTTTTAATTATCATTAAATTTTTACAATAATTATTTTTTATATTGAATAACTATTCTAATATCTAGATATTTTTTTCCCATGAATATGTTTATGGAAATATTATTCTTTATGTTCTTCTATTAGATTAATTTGATGTTATTATGGTCATTGATTAAATATTTCAACAAAAAATACATATTTATTGAATCAGAGTTAAATTTCCCATAACACATTAATTTTTTAAAAAATTAATGAGTAAATTGATAGAAAACAACAGCTACAATAGAGATATACTACCATTAATGTCATGGTAAAAGATAAAAAAAAATCATCATCATCATCCTCAATCGATTCACCACCACCATGTATTTGCCCAATGTTTCAGGATAAGTGAAAATCACCATAAAATGGTGGATGTATAATACAAACCCACACCACTACCACTATCACTATATGACACATCAATTATGTTTAAAATTTTAATTCTTCCCTTTGTCCTTATGTAGCGTATAATTTTATAATCAGGTTCGATAACCCATAGCATGTATACCCATAATTTTTTTTCCATAAATATTTTTCATCACATAAGGCATTGATTTTGAATATTAAAATATACATACTCTGGATGAGGTGGGTTATTCATACACAACAAATGTATATCCAAGATTTCATCACATAGTGGGGATTATACAGACAAATTCAATTGGAATATGATGACATGGTTGGTTATCCGTTGAGGCATGTGATGTAAGAGAGTGCTATTATAGAGATGGAATTGGACGGTATGATAGAGGTGGCTAATTCAAGAATTAATAGAGTAGGCTTAAACATGGATCTTGGTGGACCTTATGAGGATGATGATCATTCTTCGTCAGCATCATCGTTGGGCCTCAACATCCCCTGCCTCCACATGATGAATAAATGCATTTGCAGAGTGATTATTGTGTATTGTATATCTATGCATATATATTCTTTGTAATTATAAAAATATAGATTCAGGTATCATAAAAAATATATTAAAATAAACTATCATATATTTTTCAAAATTGAATCTTAATATAAGATTATTCCTATATATGAGTTTCTATTTTATCCCTATGTTAACAACATGGATGCATCAATATATTTTTTGCATAGTATTAACCATTATATAATTTATTTTTGTCAAAATTAATATTTTACAATGAAATTAATATAATGATGGGAAAATTTAATAACCTAAATTTTCAATATATTTCTTCCTTTAAATATGTCAATGAAATTGATAGCATTCTCCACTTGCATCATAGATCATAAATGAAACCATGATATATTTATAAAAAATATAAATGATTTAATATGACCAAAAAAACCAGTCCAAATAATTTTTATCTATCAATATGAGTATAAAAAAATATATTGTGTATATATAAGAAAAAAATAATTTGGACCTTTAATATGAATAATTTTCATTTAGTATTCATAAAATAGCATATAAGAGAATATTTTAATTTGGAATTGATTTTCCTAAAAATATCTTTCTTGGAAAATATTCATTTTTATTTCAAGAAACATATTTTTAATCATGATAAAATATATATGATATCAATAATTAATTAATATGAATTTAATTTGAAAATAATTGAAAATGTTAAGGAGAATAAATATTATTATGAAAAATCTATTTTCTAATATATACAATTTTTCATTATGTCACATCTTTTTAAAAGATAAATTTATAAAATTTATAATTTTATATAAAAAATGAACATTTTTTATTAATCAATATATTGTTATTTGTATAAATATTTTAGTTATTTTTCGAAAATAATTGATTTTCAAGAGAATATTAGAAAATATCATTTTTCCAAATAATGTTAGATTTATGAAATTATTATTATATATTTAAGAATTGGAAATTGATGAAATAATTTTTTATCAACATATATATTATTAATACATGACTTTATTATTAAAAAATATTATTTTTAACTTACAATCACATATTTAAAATATTATAACATTAATAATATTTAAAAAACTATTAATAATTTATATATTTACTAATTTAAAATAATTTTTTGCCACTATTAGAAATTGAATAAAATAAAAAGGAAATAAAATTTGAAATTAATAGGTACATATTATTTAATAAAGAACTTTTTATTTTTAGACACAAATTTTATGATTAAAAAACTATTTATCATGGAAAATGATAAAATGTAAATGAAAATAATTCACGGGGTAAAGGGGTTTAAAAATTATAAAAACAAGAATAAAATTGAGTGTTTGAGATATTATCATCTTTATATAACCTTAAAATAAATTAATTTATATTTTTGGATTCACATGTAATGTTTACAACATTATCCTTTAGAAAAAATATATATATTTAGGAAAATTTCCCTCTCACCACTGATAAAGGTGCACTCTCACCACCCCATAAATTCCACACTAAAAAATCACCTTCCTATTGAAACCATATAATTTATCCCTAAATGCCCCTTCTTTTTTATTGAGTTTATATTGTCAATATATTAACCAATGACATCCATTTCCAAAGGATATTCCTAGTAAATCTCAATGTTCTCAACATGTGTGATCAGTTTTACATAACATCATTCGATTTTATTTTTCATTTAAAATTATAATTTTAAAATACATATGTCATTGAATATGTATTGAGTATATAATAAATTTTATTATTATATACTAATATTAATCAAACACCTTTTATCCATTTCTATTTTAGAAAAACTAAATAATCAATAATCAGTAAAGGATACTAATGCCTCTATTTTGTATCATGTTTTATTTTCATATCCACATTCAAAGGATTTTTTGTCACGACTAGTCCCCCAGGGCATGTATTGTGACTACCCCAAGCCCGCCTTCCATAGGCCATGGGCTAGTGACTAGCACCAAAGGCATAAATCCCTAAAATGGGAAGGCATTTCCTTTATAACAGTAAACAGACACATCAGAGTACAAAACTGGAAGAAAAACACGAAGTAAAACTATATACAAAAGATGTGATGGAATGTAAAAGGGGCCGGAAATACAATCCCAGCAGGAAAGTACAAGTTCAACTGAAAAGATAGTACAATTGAAGAAATGTAATGCTACTAATGGGTCATCCACCGGTGTTCCAACCTGAAGGGTAGGTAATGATGGCCTCCTCACCACTCCACGTCCATCTGTATCCTCCGTGAACCATGCCACCGAGTGGTCCACCACTGGGTACCATCCGGTCCTACATCTCTCTGCCTCAGTCAGCGATGTCCGTCGTCTGCAACTAACACAATGAGGTGCAGGCATATCTCTTGTAGGGGTGAGTATACCGATACTCAGTAGGGTCCCTGAGACCCTCAAGGTCTCACAAAATCCAACAAGGATAAACCACAATGTATGAAATCAACAGATAACCATTACGTAGTAATATGCCCATACATATAACTATGTTATTTAGAAACCCATATAAATCATGAGGAAAACAAAAAAGTAATTGACTCAGCTCAAAACATGATTTTTATTATCAAAACCACGGTTGGTGGGGTACTCTTCCTTTATTAAGTATAGTGGGCATGCCACATCACACAGAAGAACTTCCCACTATCCTATGACTATTGAGATACTCCTCCTGTCGAGTATTGTGGGTATGATGTGTCACACAGAGGCGCTCCTCCCCACAGGTCTACCACGCTCACAGAGAGGCGCTCCCCCTCATAGCCTGTTGAGGTACTCATCCTGTCGAATACCAAGGGTATGTCGTGCTCACTCATAGGCTCTCTCCATCGTGGGTCTACCGCATCACACAGAGGCACCCTCCATTGGGCTAGTCAAGTCACTCTGACTCAAATCGATCAAGTAGTCATCATGTCTCATCTAGATACTAGGTCTCTGTGCTCAGTCCGCTCGCCTATGGAAGGTTTCATTCAACAAGCTACTATTCGATACTCCAACTGTCACGAAGTGACACCAAGAACAATCTCAATGGTACGCCACGTCATAGGGGTCTCAATGCAACAGACGACGCGTCAATCGGATTCCCTTTCTGTTAGTTATTACATTTTTTGTCCCGGGTGCCCGGTTGGATTCGTGTACGATCCAACCTGGTCGTATCTCAACTATACCCCAAACTCAAGTTAGGTATTCTCATAGGGACGACTTCACTAAAAAAAATGTCGCCGCTGATGGTTTATCAAACATACATTCAGTGATAACAATATGGGCCAAGAAGGTAGTGGGGTGAGTAGTGGTCCCAGGTCCGGTCCGACCCGGTCAGACTGACTCGGCCCGGCCCCGTCCGGGCCTACCTGGTCTGGGTTGACCCGGTCAGTCTTGCTGGGTCTGACCTAGCCCGTTGGGATGGTCAGCCCATTATGTTTGGCCCGGTCTGTTGGCCCCGCTTAGCGGTCTGCGTGAGAAGTTCGGCCCGGAGGTCGCCACGTAGGTGACTCGGCCTGAAGGTCGGGGCTGGCTTGGCTAGAGCCTCAAGGGTTGTGGCTCCAGTGACTCGTCCCGGATGGTCGGGCTGGTCATGTGGCCATTGGGCAGGCCGCGGGGAGGGCAGGCATGCCGTGGGCAGAGCGCACGGGGCACAGTTAGGCTGGCTGGATGTCAGGTAGGACGCGGGTGTGCCGAGTAGGGCATGGAAGTGGCCGGGAAGGCTGTGGGGGCACCAGCAGGGCACTGGGAAGGCGGCAGGCGGGCGCCGAGTAGGGCGCGGCGGGGGTCAGGTAGGCCGCGGGTAGGCGGGCCGCAGGCCTGGTAGGGAGCCGGGAGGCCACGGGCTGGCGGGCCACACGCCGGGCAGGGCACCGGGAGGCCGCATGTATGTTGGTAAATAATTTAATAAATTTTAATAAATATCGTATTTAAGTTTCATATTAAAACATTTTATACTTATGGTATTTATCTCCTAGAAAAATCCTCTTTTCGTCGTGCGTTCCAGTATAATTTCAAATTTTAATCTTACATATATATGAACTAAATTTGAAAAAAAAATTATTACATAATTGGGAAAAGAATAATTTCTGATCTCTATCATGTTCAGCATAATTATTTTCCATTATGAATATTAAATTAAATAAAAATATATTACCAACGTTACGTTAAAAACTCATTTAGATGGGTAAAATTAAAATTAAAAATTTTAAAATTACCTAGAAAATTTAATAAAACCAATTTTATTTTCATTTAAATACCTTTTCACAATTATGGATCCATAAATACCCATTTTTTGTGATTATGTAATGATAAAAACATGGGGTTAATTGATAATTTTCAAAAATTCTATGTGTGGCCTCTGACCCACTTATATAATGTAACACATATCCTTCACACATCACACATCTATATCTATTTGGTTAAGAAGATACATAACCAAATAAATTACATAGTCCCATATCTAAATTCAATATTCCTTGTATTGATAAAAAATATATCATAATACTGTTTTTTTGTGTAAACTTACAGAATTTGTACGAAGTAGAGGTAAAATTGTTAAACACGAGTTTTTTTTTATTCATCTTCCACCTCATTCATATAATAATAAAAAATGATTATTTATTAATGTCACTATATTACGTATAATTGGATGTTATTGTGATATGGAAATTATCTATATGCATATCCTCTTCTATCAAACCCGAAGAAAAAGTGTCAACCTTATGTACAACGGACTACTACCTCACAGACCGATGTAATTCATTTTCCATCATAACTATTCAAGGAGAGATATAATTATATATATATATATAAATATATGATATTTATGATATTAATATATGTATTTAAATATAATATCACACATACCTTCTTAGATTCCATTTCATTTACAATATGATAATGTCGCTCGTGTATACTGCGTAATACCGCCACCCTATGTAATGTGAATTTTTTTTATTATGATTTACATGAAATGTAATAATGATATATTTAATGAATATAATTGATATATAATAGTGGATAATGATTTTTTAATTTCAATATATCACCATCTTCATTATCATTTCACCAGTTAATGGAATGATAACTCATGTGTACACACAACCTACTGTCTCCACGAACCATTTTGATCCATTTTTCATGAAAAACAATAAATAATTATTATAAAAATGAATATAATGATTACATATAATATTTATCACATTAATATAATTATTTAAATTTTGGATCTATATATTAAACCCATGAATCATAACATTCATGACAAAACAAGAATTTTAAAATAGGGAGATGAATATTAAAAACAATGACAATAATGGAATAATTTAAAAAATACATGATGTAAAATGTTATAAGAGTATAATATTTGATATTATAAATAAGAATAAGAATATAGTATAAATTAATAAAATTATTTAATTTTTTATTCCTTAGGTTATTCAATGTTCCACCAAAACTAACAGTGAGGTATGATATTTTGTCTCAATTTCATTTCATTGGGGGGCATATTATAATGTTTTGATCCTAATTTCTTGTATATGGTGTATATACATCCTCATTTCAATGTAATATCTTTATTCCTTGGTATTTCATTATATTTTATGATATAACGTGAATTAGTTCTTAGAAAATGAATTGAATTAAAAATTACCATGTGCTAAAGTATTTCATCTCAGTTTCTATTTCACAGAGACATATTTGTTAATATGGAGATTTTCAATTTTATAGGGTGCTTATGCACCCCTATTGATGTATGTACCCTGAAAAACAATTTACTCATAATGATTAATGTTTTGGTTTATGTTTATTCTTCAAGGGATAAAATTATGATTTTACCAAAGTGGTAACAATAATTGTATAATATATCATTTTAATGGTATTTTTTTCATTATCAAGAAATAATAACATTCTCATGATAATTTTCCATGAAAATAATAGTTATCATAAATTGGAATATCCATTTATGATTTATATGATTGTTTCTAGACCTATATACAATTATTTAATATGGTGTTATTTATGAATGTTAATTGAATATCATATTAAATATTGATAAATCTATATACATTAATCAATATAGATCTTTAATGATAATCTATAATGATTCATGAATTAAATTTATTATTCTATATATGAAGAATGATTTGAAGAAAGTGTTATTTGTGGGTCATAGTGATTGATATTCCTACAATGCATCGATAATATCTTGAGATGAATCAGTTGTATAACCATAATTAAATGGGTTTATAGTTTATACCTATAACTCATATTTAAACTATAATGTCAAATTTATTTAAAGTATATGGATCATGACACCTGATATCATGAAGTCCAATATTTAATCATTCAATTCATCACTAATTTATTTATTATTATCCATTCGATTTCTAAATGATATAACCTTTGGATGAATTCCATCATTTGTTTATTGGTTTACTAGAATTTGTTATCAATTATTTTCTATTCCATATTGATTATTTATTATCCTATTATGATAGTCAGGTTATTGATTAATAGAATGAGTTTTCATTTATTTAACTTCCGAAATTGATATTTCTATTAAAATTATTTAATGTAATGTGTGTTGAGATATTTACAATTACATATTGACTATACAAGTAAAATTATATAAATGAAATTGTTTTTAGTTATTTACAATTCCATGATTAATATTATTGATTGAAGAAATCTTTCTCTATACACAACCTTTACAAAGAATTTGATCCCAAACATATTTTACCCTTTCATAAGAATCCCATATGTTTAATATGAATAATAAGAAACAATATTCTTTAATGAAATAATTATATTATAAAAATAATAGTTGTATAATTTGTTTTAAAATATAATATGAGAATAACTATATTTATCTAGTTTACAAAGAAAACTAAACTATCCAGCCCTTTAGGATGATATTCCATATATCTTATTCGAATGCAATAAAGTAATGCACTAGATCTATATTTCATGATTTGGGGTATTGACAGTTTTTTTATTGGATGATTTGTATTAACATTGTGAACAAGATTTTGGAAAGCATAATTTAGGTAAAATAACCCAATTATATAATTTTGGGATAATCAAATAAGAACATTCAAATTTTTTAGTAAGGTAGATATTCTATTATTTTTATATAAATAAATCCTGATTTGGATAGTAAAACGATGTGTGGTTCTAGAAAATATGTACTTATGGGTAATAAATCCAAAAAAAAATTCTTAGGATTGAATAGTGTGTTTCTTAGTACATGATAATTGAGCTTATCACACACAAGCCATTATACTATAGACGGATATTCATTGAATAATTAAAATTTTATTTACAAACCATTAAAGAAGGATTTAAATCAATTATGACCATGAATAACCTTGATTAATTGAAAGGGGTCTTAGAATGAAAATACAATGTCTTGGTTTAGATAATTTATGAATGTTTTTCATGATTATGTGGCTTCCTACTATGATTATTGTATCTCACACTATTTTTTAGGGTTTTAGTAATGGGGTGAAAGCCAAAAGAATCATGCAATCATTTAACATGAAGGATAATGTGGTGAATATGAAAAAACAAGTGGTTTTTTAATCGGATTGAATGATATACAGATTATGCCTAATTATTTAACATAAAATATTTTTAACATAAAATAAATTAACTAAATCATTGACTCACCTATACAGATAAGGATTGAGTTTAACTATATATTGACTTATTGAGACATTATGTAAAAATATATTGATTTACTATATTTTAGAAATGTGGAAAAAGAAACACTTGAATGTTTTTAAAAGTAACACGAAAAAATTTTTGTGTAGAAAATAATGGAATACTATAATGAATTTATTAAGATAAGTGAGGAGCATGATGGGAGAAAATAAATTCCATCCTTGGGATCAATTATTAGTTCATTTTCGTAAATCTAGTGAAACTGGGAATTATTCAGGTCAATGGAATATTTAATAGATTAACACCTAGTCTAAAGAAGGTAGTATTTTGAAGCAAAAAAGATGAATTATTTATGTTTTGGGATTCAATTATAAAATATTATTTTTTTACCCATTAGATTTAGGTTATAATATTTATGAATTATTATTGGATTGAGTAAAATTTAAGTAGAATATATGTATTCATTAACATTAATGTTACATGTAAAATGATGGGTTTATGAGTTTATGGTAGATTATTTATTTACTTTCTTAAATAAGCCTTTTTAAATTGTGTGTGGAAAAGATAAAACATGTTTAAAGATATTTATGGAAATTATTTATTAGAATACAATCTATTGGTTTAGTATATTTATGATTTAATTCTGTATGAATGAAATTAAAATTTTGCTATATGATTAATGGTATTGGTATCTATTAAGGATTATCATATATTTTATGCTGTATTTATTTTGGGTCAACAAAATTTTAGAAAATTATTGAAGTTATTTTCATATAGTTTAGGATATATGAAAACCAACATATCAGGTCACAACCTGTTGCATACTGTATGACCATAGAGCATAAAACCACATCTAAGGATTATAAGTGTCTTACAAAAACCATTATCCTTCAAGATGTCCAATTTAATATAACATTATTTTCAGTTAAAAACATATACACATAAATATTAATTATGAACTAGTGGAGTAACTGTTGTTGTTTATAGATTAATGTATTATATTTGATAAATATTTATAACCATATTGTTTTTTGAAAATTATTAGGAAAAAACTAAAATAAATCTCACTAATGTATGTATCTTATGATATGATAAATGTTATTTTTTCATTTTGTAATAAACAATTAATTTTGAGATATTTAATTCTTTGATAGGTTATTAATTTAATTTAATCAACACAATCCAATGGATGAAATTATTCTTTTGAAATAGAAATGTATCATGTATTTATATTAACAATATTTTATAAAAAGTAATAAAAATTAAATAAAATTGGTAAAAGTTTCATGAGAAAAAAATTATTACCTTCAAATAAAATGAATCAAATTGCTTGTTAAACTTTCACATATTTATGGTTTCGAGATCCTAAATATTCCATTCAACATTCACATTCTTGTCATCAATGACCCCAATAATTATCTATAATGATTTATTCTTTTCCTCTATTTCTATATCTTCACATGCTACCAATTTTACCCTATATAGATACCTAGTTATGTGTTTTTAAATATGATCATTTTAATTCTATTTATTACTTATTAGTTTGATGTTTTATTATCCCTTTTTGTGATGTGGGTTTTCAAAAAAGTAATTTACTAATATCAAACCCTTTTTAGCACAAATCACTATAAAATGAGGACATTTATTTATGATCAAAAGAACGTAACATGAATAAATTATAAAATAATAACATTTTATACTATAGTTTATGTGACATGCAACACCGATCATAATCAAACCATGAAATATATTTACTTAATTTTAATTTTTTCACATTCTTATAGATCACACAACACTGAGTCTTAATGAAACATAATATAGTATATCATTATATCATAGCCCTTAAATTATAAGGTATGAATATTAATAACTAAAATTTTAAAGTTAATATTACTTATTGATTAGAAATAAAATAAAAACCTTTTAAAAAAAGAAATAGTTTAAGAAAGACTATATTTTTTATAATATGTTTTAGTTGTGTTTGTAAATATAATTTAAAATTACTTTTTACCAAATTCAAAAAATATTTTTTATAAAATGAACATTATTTTTGAATTCATTGTATCAACATTTACATAGGGTAAATTTGTTGTATTTTTATGTATAGATTCATTTATTTATGAAATTGGAAAAATAATAATTTTTAATTTATAACTGCATTTTTATTTAAATAATTTTATATTATACATTATATATAAATTTTATAAAAATAATTTTTTTTCCAAATATATTAATATATAAGAAATTGATTTAATTATAATAAATGTCATATTGAATATTGAAAACAAAATATGTTATATTTATGAAAATTTTCTCTTAGAAACCTGATTTTTCATAACATATGTGGGTATTATTTTAAATTCAATTCATATGATTTTATGAAAAAATTTCAGAATAATGTATTCTAAATTTTTTATTATAAAATTTAGATTGTTTTATATTTTCAAATTACTTTTTTTACAATTATCCATAGTAAATGTCGTAAAAATCAATTAAAGTGGTTGAGGAAAATTTATTTACTATTTCATAAACTAAAAATATTAGTGTTAATATGACTTAATTAATTGTATAAAACTGAATTTATGGAAATTTTTATACCTTATCACATATAAGGTTAGATAATGATCCAGTTTTTGGATTTCATTATGAAAAAAATATAGGTGTATTTGATTCTTTTCAAAAATTAGATGTTTTCCATATACTAATAATATAAAAGGATATAACCTATTATCCCATATTCACTCTTCCACAACCATATGGTTATGAAAATAAATACCCAATGAAATTCCTTTATCACATACAAAATCCTTATCTCCATTGGCTTGCTGATTAATGTAACCTAGGAATGAGTTTTTTAAAACTGAATGAATTTTCTTAGGAAGATATAATGTTCATAAATGAGCATTTTTATTTTGATTCTTCTTCAATAGAAACAAATATTATTAAATATTTGTTTTATAATTATTCATCTATATTTCATGTACCAATATGTTATTATTCTATGTTAATAACATACATCTATCTCTTATTCCCTCAAAATTGAAAAGAAATCACTGATCGTTTGTACGAAGGATTACCGTATCACAAATCGATGTGATTCATTTTCCCTCAAAATTGTTCATATCTCTATATAATGATATATTTTATTTTCATTATTTTTTACACTTAATTAATTATAATTTAAAATATACCTACTTACATTCTTGAGTATTTAAAATAAGAAAATGTCACTCATCATTTCTATAGACTACCACATCGTGAAATAATGTGTTCCACTTTTCACATACCCGTTACGTAGAATTTAATAAGGTTACATTTAATTAGTAAATGTGATATATATGAGATGATATTTATTTTATAATATTAATATATAACCAAGTTCATTAAACTTTTAATTGTTAGTGGAATTATATCATCTCTCTCGGATGAGTACAACTTACCGTATCCACCAAGCTATGTGATTCATTTATCATGATAAAAATTCAATAAGACGATTATATGTGATTGTACACATTTTAAAGTAGTTATGGTATAAATTAATTACTCGAAATAAATAATTATACTGGTGGTTAAAGCACATTCAACAAAAAATAATCACGTGGCAATGGATTTCATCTCAATTTTATTTCATTGAGGCATATTGTAACGTTATGCACCTAATTTCATTTACATGGTGTATATAATACAAATTTTACATGTAATATCATGATTCCTTAATAATTCATGGTATTTTAATCTATAATATGAATTATTTTTTCTATAGGAATTTTACTTCCACATAACCATTCTGTTAGGGATTTCGTCTCAATTTCTATTTAGATGATAAATAATTTTTAATGAACACCCATTAAATTATATGTGGAATATATGATTCCATATTTATGTATTTAACATGAATAAAATTAATTAATTATTTTTAATGTTCTTATTATTGTTTATTATTTAAGGGGTTGAATTTTTAATGTTACAAAGGAGGTAAAAATTATTGTGCAATATTTCATTATTAAGTGATTAATTACTTTTTCTAGAAAGGATAAATTTATTTTGATCATTTATTGGAAATTAAATTTCACTAAAATATCCATAGGTTTTTATGATTTATAATATTATTTCTTTAATACATATTAATTTTTTACATATGTTGTTTATATTAAATGTTATTTTCCAAACCTGGGAAATATTGATAAATATGTGTAATTTACACAATATATATATATTTCATGATAAATAATATTGATTGTTTAATTAAAAATTTTATTCAATATAAAATTAATTTTATAAACATTATGTTATAGATGGTGTAATGTTAAAGATATCCCCTTGATTCATTAGTAGTTTCACGACATGAAACATTGGGCATGCCTTAGTTGAATGGGTTTCTGGTGAAAACATTCCCATAGGTTAAACACTCTTTAGAATGGTATTAATAGTATACATGTCATTATTCCTTAGATGATACTATTTAAAAAATATAAATTTAATTTACCAGGAACATATTTATTATAATCCATGATATTTAAAAAATGATATTATCGATGAATGTATTTTATTTTTGGTTTATTGGTTAAATGGAATATGTATTCAGTTATTTATGATTCAATATTTATTATGCCTTATCTCATTATAATAGTCATGTTATTTATGAAATGGAATGAAGATTAAATTAATGTCCTTGAGAAATTGAACTGTCTATCTAAATTTTTTTAAATGGAATGTATGTCCCATTATTTACCATTCAATATTGATTATGTTTGTCAATCTATTAAAATGGAATTGGTGATCACTTATTTTCCTATCCTTGATTATGATTATTGAATAATGATATATTATTCTATAATTAACCCTTGATAATTATTTCTTGCCACCCTGATTTTTATTTCATTTCATGTAATCCAATATGTATATTATGAATTATATGCATTCATATACTAGAGGGAATAATAATATTCTTTAAAAATGTTAGTTTATATGTTTTCAAATGTTGTATGGGAGTCATATTTTTATTTAGTTTACCATGAATAGTAATTTACTAGTTCTATTTGGATGTTATTCCTTGAATCATGTACAAAAGTAATAATGTTAGAAATCAGATCTTTGTTCCTTTTTAGGTCTTTTATCTTCTTGATAAAACCATTATAATAAATTCATTAGTGAATATCACCTATGTAGAAAAATAATTTAATGATGGTGAGATTTAATAAATTTAATACTAATTTTAAACTCCATGACCATATTAAAACTCTATAATTATGTCAAATCATATATATTGATGTAAACCTATATTTTCTACTAAAAAATAATTATATATTAATCATCATTATGCTCAAAAACAAATTAATTTTATATTTCTCCATGATAATAGTGTGTATATTTACATTATTATATACCAATAGATCTTAAAATCTATTTATTATGTGAAAATCACATTAACTAGGATAATATATTAAAAAATACTTATTATCACATTATCCTGGAGACTTAATGTGAACATTAAATTTTTAATGTCATCAATATCCTATCCTAATTATAATATTCCGTAAAATCACAACAAACCAAGATATGTATATCATTTTTCACTAATTTTATATTATTTATGATCATACATACTCTCACCAGCCTCAAGAATCTATATTATTTTTAGAATATTATTGTATGATTTAAAAACAATATTAGCTTAAATAATAATTTTTTTCTTTTTATTGGTATTATATAATGAATTTAATATTGTATTCATATATTATATGGTATTACATATGTTTGGATTAATTACATAAAATGTATTTTATTAAAATAAGTTTCTAATAGGTGGTGGGGAAACCGTTCCCTTATATTTAAAACAAATGTATTGGTAAACACCTTATACATGATGAAATATTTTTATCACTACCTTCCTTTCAAAACATCTTACTAAAGAAAATGACTCAAAAACCATGAATATATAATTAATCATTTCCATTCATCGTAATAAAACTTTATTGAATGCAAACACATCTGACTAGATAAAAAAAATATAATGTGTATACATATCATTTTAAGATCTATATGATCTTGATAATGTAGTTTACATTCAATCCATTAACATAACTACTCTACCATCATAACAAGAAAAAGAACTATAATATTTTAGTAATTATTCACATGATTTATAACTATTATATATTTTGAAATCATGTGAAGTATAAATTTGGTATGATATACCCTTCAAACATAATGAATTTATTTTTAAAAATCCAATTTTAGACCTAAAAATTCCATAGTGTTTTAGTATCTCCATCATTTATCTCCAGTAATATCATTATATAGAATTATTACTCTTTCATAATAATACCTTATGGTTTAAATGTTCATAACTGGCTATTTAAAAAAATAATATTATAGTATTTATAATCAAGCATAATTATTATACAAATATAAACCCACTGACCCTATCTATATAATTCTAAAAACATATCATCATATCCCATGATTATGTATTTTTACCACCTATGAATATTCGGTTAAAATTTCTCTAAACATAGAAATCTTGTAAAATTATTTCCATTCCTGAAAAAAAGGATAATGTTTTTTCCTAGATGAATCCTTAAGGTAATATATACATTCATAATTTCATTATAATGTTCAATCATATTGAGCATAAGATCACATACTGAAATTAATTATTTCATTTGGAATGTAATTCCTTTTAAACATTTAATGAATTATAATATTATTCGTAAGAAACTTGATTAAAAAATATATGAAAATAAACACATGGTTACTTAGGATGTTGTTACTCTAACTCAGAAAACATATCTTCACTTAAGAAATATTTCATAAATTACAAAAAAATTTATTTTGTTACATAATGATACTCATTCCTAAAGATTAATTTAAAAATTAAATATGACTATCATGATCCTATTTATATATGATAGAAGATTTTATAAGTTGTGTATCATATTTAATTAACATTTACGTATGCCTATTATTAAATAAGAACCTTTTACAATAACTATCCTTTTATATTCCTGATACACATTTGTTGTAACATATCAATATATCAACATGAATTTAAAAATTTGACAATGTAATGAATTTATCACAATAACTAATAGAAAACAATTAATCATATTATATATTACTATAAGATATACAAGTAGATAATTCTTTACCCAAATATATCACATGGATTTTAGGAACTCTATGGCTCTGATCTCCTAAACATTTTGGTTTCCCAGCAATGTGTATTGAACTAATATGACAAAAAACAAGTGTCATGACCATTAGGATCACCTTATCAATTAAATTATTTTCATAGAATAATTTAGGGGAACCTTTCATTGCCAAAGCCTACCCAGTTGAGTGATCATGTTCTTTACAATTTCTACATTAGAAGGAATAAAACACAAAATCTATTAATTGGATTTAATCTCAACATCTTATCTAATATTAGTCTCTTTATATATGAATCCTTCAAGTAAATATAAATAAAATATTTAATAACCATTTAAATAAATTAACATCTCAATAATTAAAAAATAGTATAATAAATTATAAATAAATATTAAATGATAAATGTTTAAAAAAATTATATTTTTTTCTTAATCGTTATAGTGATTCCATAATGATGAATAAAAATAATTTACATTTATAAAATAATATGGAATAATTATATTATACATTACAAATAATTTTATTTAAATATATATGATAAATTCAAGAATTACAAATAATCTAATAAATCAATTTCTATTTTGTAAATAATTTACATAATATAATATCACATATAAAAATATTATTATCAATATTAATTAATTCAACTGTCTATGCATATGTTATGATTGTTAGATAATATCTATATGACGATTTTGGAATTTAATGATTTCTAATAAATTATTATAACAATTTCATAATATTCATAAATAATATAAATTTTATATTATACCTTACATTGTAATTCACAATCATTTTATAAATACCACCTTATGGATAATAAATAATCACATCCTGTTTTAAGAAACATGAAATTCTATACAATATAATTTTATTTAATATTAATGCAATACATTAAATAATATTTATTAATATAGATTAAATAATTTAACTAATGAATTAAAAATTTAAAATTTACATATAAACATCATATATTTTATAAACAGTTATATAACGTTTAAGTTATGATTTATAACCACTCACTTATAATTTTTTAAAAATTTATAATTTTTTTGCGAAATGACTAAAAGATTTAAATTTGTTAGTTTTAATGCTCTTTGATACATTATTTCCAAAATAACTTTATGGTTCTACATATGGAAATATTTTTACCTAATTATCATTAACATTCTACTTATGGTAATCTTTTTCATATCAGTGTATGATAATATAAATAAATTTATATCAGTTTTCATGACCCTCTCCCAACAAATATAATACAATAAGGGAAGGGATATAATGACTGCCCAAGTCTCCCATCTAGTGGGACCCTGGTTGAACACTCTCACTATGGTTTTAAAATGACAATAAATGGGAGGCATTACCATCTACATTAATATAGGACGGGGATATACGATGAATCATCAAGAAGAAACTCCACAACATAACATAATAATCAAAGAAAACCATCACATAGTGCATGTATAAATAAACTTGGAGTAGGAAAAAATATAAAAATATTAAATACCAAAAAGAAAACCTGTAGCAGGTACACAATATCTATCAAAATGGTCTAGATAATACTATCTAACATGATCCATATAACCCTCCAGGAATCCTCAAATCCGTTTATATACATAGGGCAATAATATAATTATACTCAGTAGGAAGTCATTGTATCACATTCACATGTAATAGAATCATAATAATGCACTACTGGGAAAAATGTATAACCAACAACATGTAAACATATCAATTATTGTCCAATATTTACTACAGAATGATCACCAAATAATGAATTCCATATATATAAACAGAATAAGTAGCACATCAATAAAGGATAATCCACACTATATTCCATCTAAATTTCTACTCTTAGAACCCAAAATACTATGTGTTAGATCCCCCTTATCTTATTAATAACATATACCACCTTTTCATATAATGGTCAAAATACATCACACCCGCAAAAAACTAGCCCACTGCCCCACTACATGGTCCCATATCATGTCCCCCACAAAAACCAGATACATTACATAAAAACCCTCACCAGAGTATTATGGTATCGTGAAAATGAAGGACATAAACCTCATTCCCTTCCCCTACCATGAATGACCCCCACTATAAGACACCCAACCGTACAGTCACATAAATTATCACCCAAAAAACTCCCATGCCATTACCCACACAATGGTCAAATCATATTTCACTGGAAAGAACATATTCCATCACATTGTGTAACATCATTCCTATAAATATCATAGTATCTTCATATTTACACTCATTTAAGAGTAATGAGGATGAGTCAGATCCAATACATCCTTTCACATCACTAGGATTTTTGGAAACACGCCCTCAATGTGAAAATTTCAGTGTGTGTGAATATTTCTCGATGTGGGTTGGGTGATTTTAGAAATTAAAAGGAATATATTTGTATATACGTATATCCACAAACAATTCAACCATATGGGTTCCCAATAAAACACTAACAAACTAATAACATCCACAATTTTTCTACCACATTAAATTCATAACCCAACAAAACCCAAAATCCCTATATTACACCACCAATCAATTAGATTAATGATTTCATACGTTTTAGTATTTATTTTTGAATTAATAATTTACATTCTATTATCCAAATAAAATAAAAACCATTTTATTTTTCATTAAAAAATTATTAAACAACTAGACCAGATTCTATCACAACTTAACTACACATCATAAGAAGGTCATCATTCCCATTGAACCATCACCTTACTAGGCTAAAAAAAATCAAACAATCACCTCACCTCCCCAAAATTAAAAAAAACTCACTATGTCATTCCAAAAGAACTTACAAACACACCACCACCCTACCACCTCAAAAGCTCAAACAAAAAAATCATCACCCCACCATCCCAGAACCACTGTCAATAATCCATCACCCATCCACCCCAAAATCATAACACAGAAACCATCATCCTACTATAAAAAAATCACATTCAAAAAAACCACACATCATCCCACACTGCATCATAACCACAAAATAACTAAACCACAACAATGTAAACACCTCAGAACATGTTAAAACCCATTTTACAGATTTATCAAAGTGTATTTTATCATATTTCACTTTATTTATGGGGAATTATAACACAATATATAAATCCAGGGAAAACCATTTCATTATCCAACTATAAGTGGTTAGGTAATTTCTATTTTGTGGTGATATCATAATAACATGTAACATGGTCTTCCAAAAACATATCAAATAAGCACAAAAAATACTCATGTTTCCAGAATTTTCAGTTGGGAATTTGTCCCATAAAAACAGAATATCATAATATAATCAAATAGGTAACAAAATTCCAATATTTCCTCTTTCCCTATCAACTTATACCCGAACGTTAATATATAATGATTAGGACGGTGCTAATCATCCCCCATATATAAAAAATTGTAAACCCATCCCATATGATGTGAAGAAAATGTGAAATAATGGACTCCCTACATTAAAGACTCATTTCTATAAATTTTTACACCACAATGCAAAGAAGAAACACCCATAAACAACATCCACACAAAGAAACCCATAGATAAACCTAAAAACACTAATGATAAATCATAAAATATATCATACACATAAAAAAACAAGGTGACATCTCGATACTGAATCCCCAAGATAATAATGAAAGAAAACCATTGGGAAAGTGAGTCACTCACTACGTATCACCAACCAACTACCACCAAAACCGATGGACAAAATCCTGGGAGAATAGGGTAGAAGGTCTCCTCAGGGAATATAAGGTTCATATGGAATAAAATATATTGACTAGTGTTCTTGAATAAATAGAATCATATTGAAGGGTTAGTAAATATCCGAGACCCCCTGGTTTCATTCCATGTAACCCATTGACGATAAATATTTAATAGGTTTCCAAAAAAATACAAATTACACAAAAATTATCATCACGTCAGCATAATTTAATTACACATCATGAATTCACCTTTAAAAATGTTAAATAACTTCTTAGAATCCCCCTAGCCCATATAAAAGACAAGAAAATTTCAAATTACAAAAGCTATGAAACCCCAATTCATGTCATATTCCACTGTCAAAACCTAAAGTCCAAACTATAACTCTATTGCACCTACAACATCCAAAAAGCCTCCATAATACTCCTATTTAAGTCCTCCAACAAAAAAAATACAATATAATCGGCTGGGAAGGAATATAGTGTTACATCCTATAACTATAAATTGTTTCTCTTACTTGAGAATCCAAAACCAAGACTAGAAGGAAAGGGGTCTGAAAAGACACCCAAATGATATATTTAAAGATCTTATTACTCCTCGACACTACTTACAACTAGAATCACCAACTAAAACACCCATGGACCACATTTTACAATAATAAAAATCCTCCCGTCGCACAATCATGCCAATAAAAAATCATATTTACCCTTACATAGTCCATACCTACAACCACAACAACCAAAAAGATCTACTACCCCTAAAATAGTAATCATTTAATTTAATCCTCCCTATCAAGACACTATATGGACTATAAGGTATTGTCTCTTATATATGGATTTAATCACATCATATTATAATTCAGGTCAATTAGGAAACATGTCTCCTATAGAACATCATAATTATCCTCATGTAATCCCTCATAAAAATTATAATAAACTTCTTGGAATAATATTGAATATTGAAAGGAAATAAAGGGTTGAGCTCAAATTATCTGAAATATTATGCATAAATCCAAACATAGCATAAATAATAAATAATAAATATAGAATTTTGAATAATTGAAACACATGTCATTTAATAAATAACTTTTTCATAATATGGCCTTAATAAAACCGGTCAAATAATGGTATAGAAATATTTAAATGATATAGAAATCATAACCATTTATATTATATTAATCAAATAATTAAATTTTAAAAAAGAAATAATCTCATAATGGCGGAAATCATTATTCTAGACGTCATAATCATACCATCAAG
Organism: Viscum album; assembly: GCA_963277665.1. NCBI lineage: Eukaryota > Viridiplantae > Streptophyta > Magnoliopsida > Santalales > Viscaceae > Viscum > Viscum album. Next base: position 525,052,223 of record OY728141.1, read on the forward strand.
GATTCTTCTAAGTCACCATACATAAATGACCATGACATCAAAAAATAGACAAACTAGTTTGTCTTATAATACATACTAATGCATGGATGGGCTATTGTGGGTATGAATGTTATATAAAATTTCCAATGAATACCTCTAATTAATTGGGAGAAACAAAATCATCATATTTAAATTTATTTAAACTATGATATGAAATGTATATATCATTCCCCAATAAGTAAACATAGTCACAAAACCTCCAGAATAATATGGTGAATGGTATCATAATAGTATATCCCTGATTAAAATGATTATAAACCATTTAATAAAATGTATAAAATAGTATAATATGATATCAACAATAATTAGGCATAATATTCATCAAATGATGTTGACATGGATGAAAATATGTTAAATGAGATAGGTAAAAATTTATTTAAGAAAATAACTTTTTTCACTTTTGAAATAAGTTATTTTAAAAATGTATTGAAATTATAAAATAAAATATTTTCATTCAATCATAACCTATAAAATTTTATATAATGATTTAAAACATTATGCTGTCACATAGGAGTAAAAATGTATCTCAATAAGTATATGATAAAAAAGAGTCCTTCCATATTTTTGTCGGAAAACACTCAAAGAACCTTGTTTAGAAAAAAAAATATATAAATTTCTAAAATATTTTTAAAAAATTATATCAACAGTAAAAATTAATTTAAATATTAACATTAGAATATTAAATAAATTAATATTTTGTAAGAGAACACATACATGGATAAAAAATTGAGTTTTAAGGGAAACTCTGAGAATATAATTTTTTTAAAATAATGTCTCTTATTTATATCATATCAATGAATTTACAATTTATAAAATGAATCAAATATATGTATTTTATGTAAATACACATAAAAAGAGGAACTAAATCATATGATATTCAAAATTAATCTCAAAAATAATCTTAGTACAACATAATAAATGAAGTAGATGTTTAACCCACTGAATAGAAATTGAGTTAAGAATTCAAATACCACTTTGTAATCTGTCAAATCATAATTTCCATAAAATTAATAATTATAAAATGAAATTATGAATAATATTAATATAATAATATTCATTACCATATATATCAATTTTTTTGTACATAAAACACCTAGAAGAAATATTTTATGAATAACACATACATCTCACAAAAGTACAAGAGTGATGAGAAACCCTTACCTCACAGTTCCCATTAGTTTTTCATAATTAATAATCCAATGTAAATGGTTAAATAATTTTATTAATTCATTTAATTACCCCATTAATATATATAATACCTTACATTTTAAATTTATGACATCTTATCACCAATTCATTGATAATAATCCATTATTTTAATTATTATAGGTATGTGTGTTCCATGATTTCATGGTTGGTTCACTTGTGTATAATTATGTTATTTATAAATTGGAAGTAAAAATAAAAAAAAAGTAAATGGAATTAATTATAATTTACATGTTTAAATGTTCTCATATATCATTTATCTTTATAACATGTGTATGATTGATTTGAAAAAACGTTAATGATAATTATTTAGTTAATTTGTCTTTTTCTCAAACAATAATTTAGAAAATGGTGTTGTTTCAAATAATAATTGGATGTTATAAATATGTTGGATGTAATATATTTAACTATAAATATAAAATTACATTATATATATGATACTGGTGTTAATATTTCTTTATGGATAAAGGAGGTTAACAGAAGGTAGAAAAATAATGGAAATTAGGAGATGTTGTTTTAGAAACTTACATCTTAAATATATTCAACTTAAAGGACCCCATGGGGAAATTGGATTTTTTTGTGGATTATAAAATAATTAATTGGAATTGGGGAGTGTAAGGAAGATATTTTTTTGGTATAGATATGAAAATCATCCAGGATTATGATTAGAGAAGGGGTGGTGAGTTGTGGTATTTATACATGGGGAGGGGTGGTTTTTTTATTAAAAAATAATTATTTTATATTTGATGCCAACCACATTTGGGTGGAATATTTTACAATGAATTATATTGGTAATAATTCTTATAATGGATGGTAACAGTCATGAAACACAATAAACAACCATTTAATGTATTAGCCTTTTGGTATTTTAAGTTGTAACCTCTTAACTTTAACATGTTACATCAATGAACCAATAATGTGGGGCGTTTTTATTACCAGAGATACATTTTTAGGCCTAAAAATTAAAATGACCAAATTACTAAATTTTGACCTCATAATTACAAATATTGAATCCATTATAAATTAATTCAATATATAAAATTTATAAAATTAAATTATAAATATGTTATACATATAAATCATAAAAATTATTTTTGTATGGTTAAAATCATAATTTTCAAAATTTCTAAGCATGTGAGTATAAATGTAACATATTATGTATCATGTAATTAATTCAATACATTTATATCAATAATAAGTGTTAATGAAATCTAAATCAAGATCATATAATAATTATTTCATAAGGGTTATGATATATCATTAAAAATAGTATTTTGAATTTTTAACCAAAAATCATATTTTTTGGAGAAATCACCAAACAATCCCTATGATAATTTGGAATGATCAATCCAAAAATGTTAACTATTATTCATATACATTTTCTAATAGTGTAAATAATTAATTTTATTTATTTCCCCATGTAATGTTATAAAAATCATTTTTTTCAGAAAACATTAAGTTGATGGATAAAATGACTTTGAAAATCATGTTTTCATTTCCTAAGTACATTAACATTTGTGTTGAATATGAAATTTATATTAATTTCATAATATAATTAATCATATTCACAACTACCAATTTAATGTATATTTTTTAATTTTAGTGTTAAAAAATGATATTTTGGGGTATGTTTAAGTTTGATGTTCTATGTATTGTAAGATGTCAGAAATTGTGTTCTTCTGAAATATGGAGGTGTAAAATTCAACCATATATTAATAAATTGTGTCCTAAAAATTTGATATTTTTCTTTGACATTTTTTTGGATATTTTAATATCCTGTTGTGGGAAACTCATATCATAAGAAGGGTTAATAAAAAGCCTTCTTAAACATAGGGAAAAAAATTTGATGCTTAGTAAAAAGATATGTTACTGAATATGATAAAATTACTGGGAAGTGAAAACACATATATGGAAAACAAATATAAATATCAGGATCTGGTTGACAGTGATATATAACATGGTCATTAAAACATTTACCATTACAAAACAGTAAATATGAAATTGCTTAAAAGCCCATTGATATCTCATTTTAACAAAAAATCAAATAACATTTCCTTTCAATAATAATTTTCTTTGATTTAATGAATTATATTACATACTAGATTAATATCATAATGAAATATACTATCATGAAATGCATAGTTTTGTCCATTCAAAAATTTCCTCCAAAAACTCACATTTTTCTCTAATTGTTAATAAAATTATATTAAATCCTATTTATCATAATAATATATGGTTCCCAAATAAACTTATAATTTATCTTTTATATCATTTAAATGATGAAATACTATTGTAATTAATTGAGTCAACATCAATGGTTTTCCTATATGTTTCATTTTCCAATCCCAAATATATAATAACCCATGTTGCATCGATATTTCATTGAATATGGTAATATAGTGAAATCCATATAGTAATTGCAACCATTGATCCATGAAATGAATGTCCAGAAATATATTTTATATAACTGAATCACAATATTTCTCTTTTATATGATAATATAATCTGTGAATCAAGAAAATTCAATCTTTTATCCAAAATTATTTTTTAATAGAAATATGGTTGGTAAAATTAATCCAATATGAATAAAATCATTAATCATGAAACATTATCAAATTTTCTATATAAACAATTTCATAAATGGTTAACCGTATGACCCATATAAAATATCAAGATCCCAAACAATTATGAAATGGTTACTAACTTTCCAACATTAACAGACCATTGATCTCTCAAAAAATAAGATATATATCTTAATCATCACTTACTAAACATTTGAATACCTTTATTATGTATTCTCTTGAATCCTTATAATAAATATTATTAAAAACATGCATGCTTCATTATTTCTTATATAAAAAACATATTATTGGATAGTTTTCTAAAATTTAAAAAACAATATTCAACCCCATAAATGGAAACAGAAAATTAATTTTCAAAAAATCATTAATCAGATACATGATATATCATCTCATCATCAAACCACCATTATATCAACATCTAAAACGTATTAAGGGTTATATTTCCTTTATACATTTTTTCTCAAAAAGATCAAATTTCCACTAAATCACTCTTCCTGGTCATCGGTACCATTAATCATATGCTCTCAAATCCTTAATTAAAATGTAATTTAGTATAGTATTTATAAAAATAACATCAAAAAAAATATTTCATGAATCCAAAAACAAAAGATCAATATTAATTCTATTTGAGCTATATCAATTTATAATGCTTTGCCTTTCCCTATAGCTTATTCGGACATATATATCTCTGATAGTTTGGGAAATTGTTTTCATCGATCCCCATATCCCTAGAGTAGAAGCATTTCACATTGGAATAATCATTATTTACCTTTTAATCACAAGAATGGTGTCCTTTCTAGCTACATATTAAGAAAAATCCTCTTCCTATTAAGCATGTAACATGGTATTTCCAATCACTTTTATAACATGTTTGAAAATACTTCATTCCATTCCACTCATTATATATCCTACCCCATGTTGTTATCTTCTTATCATGATTACCATCAATGAATCAATACTTATATAATTATTTATCCACTTTGTTAACACATGATAATATATCCTCACATGATTATATTGTTTGGTAGACTTGATCCGTTAGAAATATTATCATAATATCATCCATGATAAAATAATTATTACTCTTTAAATCATGTTCATTGATGTAGTTCCCATTAAATTTTCTTGACTCCATTTCAAAATGTTATAATAAACTATATTATATAATAATATTATAAAACATTATATATAATCTAAAAACTGGTGACACACTTAACATAAATTCAAAATTTTTGTATAAATAATCTCTAAATAATGTGAATAGTTAATTTAGATAAATTTAATATTTACTTCATAGGGTTTAATTATCTAATATATGTTTTACTAAATCATTTCTGATTATTTCATCTAAACTTACTAGCATACCAAATGTAATGACCTAAAACCTTGAAGCCCATATTCATTGTTCATTTATTTACATTATAATAATATAAACTGAAGGACATCATCAAGGAATAAAATTTTATTAGTTTTGGAACAATGGATTCATATTTTAATCTTAAATTACAATTGGAAATATAAAATAAAACATATTTAATATTTTGATAAGACTATTATTGTCTTTACTTAATCAAATTAATTAATCATATTAATCTTCTTGACATCTTGTGAAAAAAATATAACCTTTAAAAGTGGTGATATCAAATTCTCATTATGGTTATGAATACAATGAATGATATCATAAATAATGAATAAAAATTTTAGAAAGGTAAAGAACATAAAAAACTAATATTTAATCAATAACTTGAGCATAATATATCCTGAATAAAAATTGATAGATAATTCTATATAAAAACAACATGAGCTAGAAAACCTAACACCAAATATTATACTAACAAAATAATAACAAGGATATTAATAAATAACCTCATAATGAGAGAATGAATAATGTAATACATCATTGAAATAATATCAATGCATAGACCAATACACCACATATAAACGAGTAAGGCATCGAATAATACTCACACTAGTTTGGCTCATGAACCCAACCGATGCATCAGGGGAATATAGTCTGATATGACCGTCACATACTAAGTCCAATTCATTCCTCTTATGAATGTGGTGAAACATAATCACCACATAAATTTTTATTTTATTTATAATTAAAAATTTAAATAACATTTCATAATCAACAAACATAATCAAAATCCATCCAGAGTAACATGGTGAATGGTATCAAAATAGTATGTCCCTAGTTGAACTAATCATAATAAATTTAATAAATTTTTTGAAATGATATAATAAAATATCAACATCAATGAATAATAATATTTAACAATGTATCTAGACATAGATGATAATACATTAAATGAGAACTTTGAAAATATTATTTAGGAAAAAACTTTTTTCCATTTTAAAAATAATATTTGTTTAAAATGCTTCTCAACTATTAAAAAGTTTATATTTGAATATGACATTGTAAAATAGTAAATTAATGTTAAAAAAATTATGGTGTAATAATGGTGGGAAAATTTTCCCATTCCATATAAGATAAAAGTATCAATCCTTCAGATTTTTTCAAGAATATTCCAAAAGAAACAAGTTTAAAAACCCAAAATAAATTTACATATCTTTCAAAAAGTTTTGTAAAAATCCAATATTCTGTAAAAATTAAAATAAAAAATCTTGTGGGAAAATTTAAAACAATTTTTGATACAATTTCAAAATATACATTAATGGATGAAAAATAATGTTTTATGGGTAAAATTAAATATATAATTTTTAAAGAAATAAAGTCCCTAATAAATGTCAAATCATTGAAGTGAACATTAATTAAATTAATAGAATATGTTTATTATCTGTAAATCCACATTAAAATGTGGAAATTAATCATAATATAATCAAAATTTACTTCAAAAATAGTATTATTATGGTATAATCAAGGTTGTATATGTTTATCCCATTGAATGGAAATTAGGTTATGAATTCCGTTATAACATTGTAAATTGTTGAATCACATTCCCCATACATTTATTAATTTCAAAATAATATATTTAATATAATTATGATAATTATTATCATGATAAAATATATTAAATGTCATTATATGGCACACACAAATGAAATAAGTAGTGAATAAGGCATAAATCTTAGATATTTAATAGTTGATGAGAATCTCTTACCACACGCATCCCTTTCATTTTATCATACATTAAAATCCAATATAAAAGTTTAAATATTTTTATTAACTAATTAAATTTACATATTTATATTTATAGTAACATATATGATGCTTTTATGACATATAACAACACACACATTAACAATATTTCATTATATTCATTATTTCTGGTGTGTTCGTTTCGTTGTTTCAGGGTTAGTTCACTTGTGTATAAGTATTGATTTTCATATCAAATGGAAATAAAAATCTATAAGTGAAATGAAATTGTATTGATGAAATTATATATATTTGAATAATATAATATAAAAATTTTCATTCTTACATGATGATGATTCATTTGACAAAATGTTAATGATGTATTTTTTGTTTATTATGGTGATTTTTCTAACCATCACAAACTTGTTTTTTTACATTATATTATGTATATACTTTAGTTGTAGAACATTAAATAGGTGAAAATATTACTATAAAAATCAATTTTTACCTAAATAATTATTTAAATACATTCCTTGACGGTGTAAAGGGATAATGAAAAATCATTACCGATATAGATGGTTAACCACCAAAATTTTGACAATTGTTCTTTTTCATTGAATATGAGGAGGAATTAAAATGTACGGATATAATATATTCCATTATAAATATAAAATTATACTATATATAAAATTCTGTAATTATTATGACTTGATTAATAGATGTGGTGCATAGAAGGTAGAAGAAGAAATGAAATTTAGAATGGTTATTTGAAAAAGATAAATCGTCAGTATCACATCCTTGAAGGACCCCTTGAAGAAAATAGAATTGGTATTTAGGTGATACCAACAACACTTGGATGTGGAGGAGTGGGGTGGATAGTTTTTGGTTATATATTTGAAACTATTTTAGTCTTTTGAGGATAAATTTGGTAGTGAGGGTGGTATTTATAATTTAGGGGGATGATTTTAAGTGATTAAATAATGATTATTTTGTTTTTGAAGTCATCATCATTTTGGTATAATTAATTAAATGAATTATATAAGTATTTAATTTTATAAATGTTTTTTATGTTCTATAAACACATCAACCACCCATTAAATGCTTTATTTTTAATTTTTTAAATCATTTACCCTTTTACTTTAACATGTTACATTATTTGACGTATACTGTATTAATTTTTTTTTATCATGGATTAATTTTTATGCATAATAATGATAATGACTTTATAACCTAATTTTGACCTATTTATTTTAATTTTTTTTTTCAATTTACATTATTCAATTTATAATGGTGATAAAAAACTATTCTAATTATGTTATGTGTAAAACTCATAAAAACATATTTTTAATATTAAAACTATATTTATAAAAATTACTAGGAAAGTGTTTTTAAATGTAATAGATTATATATCATTTAATTCATAAAAATATTTATTCACTATATGTTTTATTAAAACAAAAATCATGATGATTAAATAAATATTTCATATCTGTTATGCAATTTCTTAAAAATACTATTTTCATTTTTTAAACAAATAATAATTTTTTTAGAAATTTCCCAAAAAGATCTGTCAGATAAATTTTGACATTATGAGTCATAAAATAGGGTTTATTTGGTAAAATATATTTTATAAATTTTTCAAAAAGTAATCATATTTATTTTATCATCAAAAGTGTTAAAAATATATTTTTGAAAAAAAATTATTTGAAGAATAAAATGAAATTTAAAAACACATGTTCATTTCCAATGAATAATTACTTTTCTATTGAATAGTAACTTCATATTTATTTCATGATATTGTTAATATTATTCACAACAACTAATTTAATAGCTATTTTATGACCCCTATGATAAAATAATGTTATTTTGGTGTTCGTTTAAGCTCAATGTTATGTGAACCGTAAGCTATGAACATATATTATTTTCAAATGTCTTGGTGTTACTCCTATATAATTTATATATAAATGAAATTCATTTATATATAAATATTATTATATCAAATTTTAATGATATGTTCTTAAATTTAAATGAAATTTTATGATCATTTTTTATGGTAAAATGTATAACATTGAGAAACATTTTCCATGAGTTATTCATGATTATAATAAAAAAGATATATATTTTTTTCATTTAAAAATTATTTTGAAATTTTATTTGTAAATATTTTGGTAGAGATGTTTATTTCCATGTCAATAAAATTATTATTAATAGATCAATGTTTATTTTTTAAAAGTTTCATTTTTCTGAGTATTCATTGAGTAACATGTTTCCTTCATTTTTTATATATATTATTTTAGTAGCATTTTGATCTCATCCCTTGTTTTAAAATGTTTTTAATTAGGTTTTATGGATGAGTGTGGTTATTGATAAGATTAATATTAAAAATACGGATACATTTTAAGAAAATAAAATTATTATATGTTAAAATTATTGTGTTTTTGAAAAAGTGTATACATAGTAGAAATGTCCAAATTAGTTTCCATTTTTAGGAATTTTTGTGTGTTTACAAAATTATCAAAACATCAATCTAAAAATACATATGGGATTTAAAAAAGTGAATAATTTTATACAGAATCAATGTTTAAATATTTTTAAATTTTAGGTCCTTATATTTGGTATCATAGAAAATGTTTATATAATGATATAGGTTTTGATAATGTAATTAAATAACCATAAGAGAATATATTTTCTGGTTATCAAGATGTTAAATTTTAATATAATGTTTTTGTATCATTTAAACCATGAGTATTTATAATTTTCCTTTGTAGAGGAAATAGATATGCTAATGTTTTGAGGCACCAAGAGGATAATATTCATCCAAATCAGCAACCTAGAATGGTTGTAATTGAAAATTAGCAGTTTTTGGTTGTGATGGATCATATTATGTTGTCTACAAATAATGTTGGTTTCTGTGATAGTTATATTCTTCATATACCATCGATAGACATGAATATGGTGGAGAATTTTATGAAACAGAACCCTCCATTATTTAGTAGATATTGTGACCCATTAGTAGATGAGATATAAAATAATCCCAAGAAAATATATTACATTTCAAGGGTTGTTTGGATCAGTAAAATGAAATTGTTTCAATTTACCATTATATAAGTAATGTTAACTTATAGTGGCCAATGATTAAGAATATCAGAGAAAGAGTAGCAAAAGATTCCATGGAATGTGATTAGTTTCTGAATATTTTCCTTCAGAAATTTTTTCATTTGATGATCGATATAGAATAGAAATGAAATTAATTAATTTGAGGAAAAAGAAGAATGACTAATTTACCACATATAAAAAACATCACTAAATTCGAGTGTTATGAAATATATTTTATTAATGTTCTTAATATTAAAATTACTGAAGATTACTATAGATTGACCCCAATATACAAAATAACATTATATTCTCATGAATAAAATTGGTATGATAAAATTTAAAGCTATGACGAGGAGTTATAAATGGAGTTTGGTGATGCCCATGTCTTCCATGACTATAACAGAAAAAAGTGATTCCTTTGATTGGATAATTGGAATCACACATCAAAGAAACTCAAGATAATAAAATCACGTAATTATTTTGTGATATGTGTTGTAAAAATAACACTAGGTAATTTCTTATGAAATATTATATGTGGTTATGATTTGTTATGTTTGGGAATATGGCTTCTAATTTCGATGAAAATGATCTTTGTAGTGGTAAGATTAATTTCTATAAGTAAGTAGTAATAATTTTTGAATATATTTATATGTTTCATTATTTGGATAAATGCATGAAAATGAGCATGAATGGTGGGAGGAATCAAGACGATAAGAATAAGGGTGTGGTTAATTAATTTTTATCTACATCAGTAAATATTGGTCCGCTGAATAAGTTTTTTAATAAAAACATTACATGATTATTTATATTATTCTAATATATAGTATTATTTTGGGTTAACACACTAATTTATTTATGATATATTTTCTAACATAATGAATATTTAGCATCAAGAAATGAATTAATAACTTTTTGTAAGAATAGATTTTGGTAATATCATGGAAACTATAATTTACAATGATCTTCCTAATATCACCTATAGAAGAGTTTTCATTTTAATTATTGTTGTCTTTCCCATTATGGATTTTTTTTATTAAGGGTATGTATTGGAATTCTTTATACCATGATATGATAGATTGTAGATATATAAAATTTATTTTCAAAAATTAGTTTCTATTTGAATATAAGAATATATTATTACCACCGATATTATGTCAAGAATATGATATACAGTTAATAGTTGGAGATGAATTTTACCTTTCTCATACTGATAAAAATAATAATAATAATTTTAATTAATTTTTCGCATATAGTAAAAGAATATATTGATTTATTTCATGATGAGTAACATTATATTGTATATTATTTGGATGATCAGATTACTGTAGACTTAGTGCCTAATGCTAATCCAATTTCAAAACTTTCTTGTCAAATAGCACATGTATACTTTCATTAATTAAAAATGTAGTTTATATATTTCAATCATGGAGGTATCATTAATTATAATACATCACAAAGAGGTGATCCTATATTATTTTACAAAAATAAATATGGTTCCTTGAAAATTTATATTGATTATAGATAGTTAAATAACATAACTATTGTGAATAAGTATATTTTTTATATCAATGGATTTTTTGATCAAATATGAGGAGCACTATATTTTTCAACGGATGGTATAAAGTTCGGGTACCATAAGTTAAAGGTTAAATATGATTACATCTCTAATATATAATTTCCTAATACTTGTGGATATCACGTGTTTGTTGTTATTCCCTTTGGGGTGATTAATGCTCCAACTATATCCATGGATATTATTAATAGAGATTCCCATGAATATTTGGATTTGATTTTGGTTTTTTTATATTGATGATATTTTGGAGTATTCTAATAGTAACTTTTATTATTAAAAACATCTATGTATTTTTCTATAATACATTTGAAAAAAAATTCATTTAAAAAATTATTAAATACAATTTTTGGTTATTAAGCATTTCATTCATTAGGAATATTCAAAATAAGTGTGGTATAACTATTGATCTCACAAATCATAAAGTTGTTAATGAATGAAAAGTACATAGAAATGTGACTATTATTAATAGTATTCATGGATAACCGGACTATTAATTTATTTTTTTGAAATAAATCATGGTTATCTATCCCATAATGTTAACAAGAAAATGATTTTGGTTCACTGTGACAATTTAGAGGGATGAATATTTCAAGGATGTGAGATGAATATTAGTGAATGCTCTTGTTTTGGCACTTCTATACGAAAAATGATGACTTTTTTATGTACGGTAATGATTCATTATAGGGAATATTTTTTGTTTTAGTGTATAATTATTGGGCAATTTCTTATTATTCACATAAATTAAATCCTCATGAGAAAAAGTGTCCTACACTTGACCATGCATCGATGGTTTAAGTACTGTCTTTAAAAAAATTAATACATTATTTATATAGAGTAAAAAACTACTACCACAAGAGAAGGAAATAAATTTTTGATAAATATGATTTAGTTTTCCCTGAGGATAAATCAGAGAAGGTAGTAAATATATGATGTTAATAAGATGAAATATGATTATATTGAGGTAAAAAATAATGTTTTTTAATAAAATATTTTAATGGAAAAGTTTTATGCATTATGGTAAAAATTGAATGTTATGTCTGTATTTCATTAAAGCATATGAAATCTTTTATATATTTTGGACAATTTTTTAAGGGGGGTTTTACTAAATCTAGCTCATGTACATGATGTATTTCACTAGTCAATATTTATAAAATATCTATTAGAGTCATCTCATTATTGGAGACCTGATGTAGTTTACTTGGAAGAAAACCATAATATCGTGGAATAACCAGAATATATTATCAATTATATAGAATAATTTTTTGGTAATAAATTTATTTACTATGTTATCATTTTTTGAAAAAAAACCATTTGATTGGTGAAGTAATATGGGAATCCAAAAATGTTATGATGGAAAAGTACCCCCACCTATTTATTAAATGAGTAAAAAATTTTGGGTATAATTTTCAATATGGAAATAATTTGATAACCCAATTAATATTATGCTAAATTATGATCCTGTCTTATTAATAACGATTAATTATATTTTATGGAGATATATTTTATATATGAATATTATGTAATTATCTATCTGAAAAGGAAATATTATTATTCAAACTAAATTTACTAAAATATATTATATGGTTATGTTTAAAGTCTTAGTTATAAAATATTAGAATTATAGTTTTATAATATGAAATTCATTTTCAAAATTGTAATTTTAAAATTATCATAGGGTAAAAATATTGTATTTTTCTGAAAATTTTGATTTTTCATTGAAAAGTGAAAAATATATGTTTTTGTAAAATATTATTTACCTTTAATAAAAAAAATTTAAATAAAAATGTATATTAGGGTAATATAAGTTATCTTCAATTATAAATCATCTAATTTTCACTTTGAAAACATCTGTATACATAATCTTTTTGTAAGTTCATCTTTGGTATTTAAAAACATTTTTATAATTGAATTTATTATTTTAATATTATATTATTATATACCACATAATGAAATTGAATCATGAAAAATGGTTTCTCTATTTTGAATCATGATATCCAAATTTGGTAAATAAAACCCCATAATTAGTCAGTATGTGTATCGGCCAAAAATTTTTGCAATGGAATTTCACTATTTATAATTGTATCAAAAAACACATGGATCACATAGGAAAACAAATAATAAAATTATTCTCATAAAATAATAATGAAATAATTTGTATGTATAGATATTACAGAACATATAACATTGTAATAGTAACATTACCATTTGAATTGTAATATAACCAGTTAGAATAGTAATCTAGTTGTTAGAATGGTAACCTTACCAATGAATGAATATATAAAATTTATGTATATTATAATTGAAAATATGATATAATAATATCATAGCATAATATAATAATTTTTTTAATGAAAAATAAAATATCATTAATTTTGTTAAATAAAATCATTTATATACAATTTTCTATTTAATATTATGATTTAAATGAAAATTTATTTTTATAAAATTTATTCATAAATTAATTTAATGTTTTATTATAAAAATTATATTATTTTATGCTACCATAATTAATTTTTAAATGGGTTATAAAATAATTTACAATATTAAAATTTCTATTTTTTTGGAATATTTAATGATTTTATTTGAAATTAAATTTCACATATATAGAAAATTAATTTCAAAAAATTGAGTAAATTTTTTTCATATACACATTGAAAAATGGTTATGGTGAATTTTCTGTATTTTTCAAAAATAGTTTAATTTTTCATGAATTGTGAAATGCGGTAATGTATGGTATAAGCAAAACATTGGAATTTTTGGGTCATGGATTATGTGTGGTTGATGTAATCAACCATTATCTCAAATACCCCTTCAATAGTTACTAAATTTATTCATATTAATAAACACTTTAAATATTATTAATCCAGAATAAAAAACTAATGAATATAATTTTATAAACCACCCCACTCCTCCACCTATAAATACCACCCCTCATCACTCATTCTCCTCACACCTTATAAGCCTCATATATTATCATTAATCTATAAAATTCCCTAACTAAGACTCTTACATATGTCCAAGAGAATATTGTATCAATAAAATACCAATCCCATGTTTTATAAGGAGGTTCTTAAGGAGATGGCATTCAATAAGAAAAATAATCATGCCTTCTATTTTAATTTCATTTCTTTTCAATGACTCTCCTCACATACCCTATCCAAATTGTAATGATAACCCTATTGTCATATATATGTTCATAAACATTATTTTGGTAATTTAATAACCATAATAAAATCTCTCCTCTTCTCACTTTATTCTAAATGTGAAAAAATCATCTATGATATGTTAGTTTACTACCTTAAATGATGAAGAGTTTTCATTTTCGATTACGACCATCTAGTGTGGTCATAAACTATTATTATTGTTAAACTATATTGGAATATGTATATTATATCATTTTTATTATTTTTTAACTACTTTATAGTAAAAATATTAAATAAAACAAAACTAGTTCATGATGGTTTCAAAACCCACCAAGATAAACTGAACATGTATCATTAATGATATATCAAATGAATTATCCTCATACCATAAAACAAAATGATATATGATACATTTTAAAATTATATAATTTCATTAAAAACATTTAATTTCAATTTTTATAATTATTCTAATTTTAAAAAATCATCAACAATTATACACATGTAAACCGACCATGAAACAATAAAAACAAATACACTCGAAATGATATGATTAAACACTATAAGTAATAATAAATTGGCATAAAAAAATAAAATTATAATAAATTAAATACATGTACAAATAGTTATTAATTAATAAATTATTTAATTTTACATTATTATCTATAATATTATATGAACTTGCAAAATGAATTCAAGAATATGGTAAGGGGATTTTTGAACCCAACTACCTTTCATTTGGTTATTACTCCATCATTCAAAATATCAGTGATTATTTTACTTTATTGTCCCTTGAATATAATTTCAATTTTGTTATCATGTTTTTTTGAGATATAAATGTTTCACCATTTTTTTATGAAAAAACATAATGACTTTAAAAAATAAATCATCTTTCCAAAACACATATTGACTCTTCCTAAGTTGTTTATTCTATTATAATAAATTAATAACATTATACAAAAAAAGTTCTTACCTTTTCATTTTGGAACCCCATGATTATTCATTAAATCATAATTTATATAATTCTTATGAAACACATTCATTTATGTGTGTTATTTCCTTACTATGAATTTTATATTTTCTATTTGAAATGGATTATTATGTAAATATTTTGTTGTGGTGGGAAGGCACAAAATTATATTATCCTCCAATGAAGTGTGTAATGTGATGTATCTCATGATATAATGTTTAATATGTAGAAACGTGATTCTATAATTGTTCATAATGATTATGTTAGAATTATGAACATATATTATAAATGAACATGATGCTATATTAGTTCATAACTATGTCTGGTATTTGATCATTAAGACATGATGATTCGTTATTATGCTTTTCTTCATTCCATGACATCATCCAATGTTTCCATAATGATTTTATAGTGATCCTTTGACTATGTTATGATGATGATGATGTTAATTCTCACTCATGTTTTATAGATTCATGGCCTTTATTCATCATCTTATTGGGATTTTAGCTAACCCATTTTAATTGATTTATATCTTCAAGTGACTATATATTCTATGGATAATGTGAGATAATGAAAAAAAATATTTTTAATTAATTTTTATATTTTGTTATGTAAAAGTTATGTATATGCCTAATTTTCCTACAACACAAAACATTTGATTCAGGATCCTAATGGAAATATTCTTTAATCTTAAAAATGTTTTAAATAGTTATGTAATGATAATTAGTGTCACTATAATTAGTATAATTGCATGGCTTAGTTAAATTTGGATTTAACATTATAGAACATTAGGGAAAATTCTTTGTATAATACTATTTATATGTAAATATCCATGAATCTATGTTTTAGAAAAATAATAATCATAGGAATCCAATAAAAGTTTCTTTGAGATTTAATTGAACCGAATAATGAATTATTTATTCATGACTTGTTGAATTACATTTAGTTAAAACCTTTTCTAATTTACAAAATGGAAAGAACCATGATAAACCATTCCAACAACCCATATGTTGGACAATTGTATGATTTCTTGAATAGTATCTCTAAGGTCATTGGTGGTGTAGTTCTAGAAAGCATAGAAATTCTTACCCAGTTGTCTCAGGATATGAATAATAAATTGAACCATGTTGAATAACCACTTTCCCAAATGAAGGAGAAACAATCCATTAAGCCCGTTATGTTGTAACAACCACATAAATATATTGTATAGTTCAATAAACTTATTGTGAAACAGTTGGTTAACTCAATTGAGACGATCTTTTATGTTGTCTTATATTCATATAAAAATATGGTGACTCAATACATCTATCTTTTAGATATATAAACTGATCAATGGTGTTAATTTCTATAAGACACCTTGATGAAGGATTAAAATAGAATAGATGGAGTGGGAATCCATTATAGAAATATTTCTTAAAATTATTTCCCTCTGACTCTCCAAAAATATATGGAGAGAGAATTTATAAATCTGAAGATAAATTTTGCTTAATCTTTCATTAATTATGGAAAAAATCATTATATGGATTTCAAGATATTCAACAGGTTTTTATCAACAATGATACCAATTTATATATATTTTGTACTGTCTTAAAACATCTCCACCTAAAAGATGTAGTTGTATGAGAAATTGGTATATATGAATATTTTGGTCAATATGTTCAAAAAGTATAAATTTTATTATGAGAATAGTTCAATTTTTATGAATATAAGAGGATAATAATTGGGTATCAAACTGGTTGGTAAATTGAAAAAGTAGGAAATAAGATCCAACCACACATGTGTCAAAAATGAGGGAAGAATCATCATGGGATCTTTCTCAATAGAGTGGGGAAATTTTTCAAGAATGGGAGAGAAGAATATAGAGCTCACAAATGTAGAATACACTTGATAAAGTTAACCAACATGATGTAAGGATTTAGGGTTCCTCTTAATCCACCACATATAGTTCAGTGTTTAAACTATTGGGAGAAATAGGATTGTGTCAGATCGTGGATCAATCCTTGATCCCTTGAGGGTAATCATCTTCAACATCCACCAAGTCCAAAGGATATAGAGAATGCATATTCCATCTCTACTAATAATGTCGATCACGAAAATAATGTCTTATCAGATAACATAAATATTCACTCAAGAATAGATTATGTATTATTTGATTCTGGTTCTATGCATTCCTTTATATTATAGAAGTTTTCTAGAACTATATAATTAAATCCTTAATACCATGAAGTAGATATATCCTTAAAAAACAAACTGGTTCAATCATTAAAATCCAGGTGTTGGACTATTATCATATAAGAATATGCGGTTATACTCTTCTAACCCATCTTGTAATACTTTATTTTGATGTAGTTTATTGTTATACTAGGTGTGGATTGGTCTCATTATATAAGGAATACATTAAATTTCAGGAAAATGAAATATCATTTCATATTCCAAACCATCCCATGGCCACATTAAAATTCAATTAAAATCATGAATCTCCTTTGGAAAATACCTCAATGGTAAGGGTGTTGATACCCAATGAAGATTCATTCCTCAATCAAATGGTTTAATCCAATGAATATATAAAACATGAGGCAATTAACATTGTGAGGTAATATGGTGATTTATTTCTAAATGAGTTACCTTGAATTCCACCAGAATGTGAGGCAACTTTTCCATTGTAACTTACACTCATAGAAACTCATAACACTAAATTCACTGGCTGGATAGACCAATTCTAGATGGACTAGATAAAGAATTATCATTATGGGAACATGGATAAAGGGTTCATATGGTATAGTGCATCATATTCAGATGTTCTAGTTCTCTCAATAAAGAAAATTATGGATCAATTCCGCTGTGTATTAGTTACTAGGAGCTTAATAATATACACATAAAGAACAACTATCCTCTTATAAGGATTTTCAAACTGTTTGATCAACATTTAAGAGATCGATACTTCTCAAAGGTGGATATTCATTCGTGATATGATCAAATAAAGGATAAGAATTAAGATATTCAGAAGACATATTTCTGTAGAATGTATGGTAATGATTTGTTCCTAGTGATTCCCTTCGGACATACTAATTACCCTTATATTCCCTATGTATATAATGAATAGAGTATTTAGACACTATGTTCAAAACTGTTTGGTTGAATTTATTGAATATATTCTCATAGACTAAATAATAAATTAGGTACATAATGAATATTAGTCATTATGTTGGAACCACTAAGGAAATAGAAACAATATTCCTAGTTAAGAAAGTGTGACTTTTGGATCAGGCATGAAACATGCATGGGTAACATGATAAAAACATAGATAATTTCAAAGGAATCTTCAAAAAATGAAATTTAAGAATGTTCCAGATCCATATGTGTCAAGGAAATTCATTGTTTTTCAGTTCTTATTACGGTACAAATGAAATTTTTTTGGAAATTTTTTATTATAGTATGTTTTTAAACTATGATACCATAGAAAGGTGTAATGTATGTGTGGACATAAGAATGTGTGGAGATATTTAAGGAGATAATGAAATGGATAATCATTATGCCTATACTGATAGTAAATACAATTACATAAGGTCATGTTTTATAATGTGATGCTTCAAAGAAATGCATTTTCCGTGGCGTCCTGAAAAATATCAATGTGAAAGCCTATGTCTCACAATAGATTATGATTTTTTAAACAAACTACCCAATGAATGATATTTATTTAGTATCAGTGATCTTCACTCAGAAGATTTTGAAAAAATATATTTATGTTGAAATGTCTGATATATATACTGATCACAAGTGTCTAAAGTATACATTCACATAGATGTTATTTAACATGAAAAAATGAATATAGTTATATATGACTACATAAAATGATTTATTTATTAAATATAATCGATTAGAGGTTAACAAGGTATATAATTCTCTTATAAGAGAATAACTTATTACTCTATCCATGATGCAGATTGATAAAGGCCCTATGTTCAGGGATATTCAAAATATGAATTTGTAAATCATAACAACTGGGAATACATCATATATTTACCAAATAATTTCCCTACCATCTATCTAATAAAAGATCTATGAGGCATAATGGGATGACCTGAAAATAAAAAAAGGTGAAAGTGGTAAAGTAAGTATACTAAAATGAGTTACACATTATCGTTTATGGTGTGATTTAGTTTAAAACAATGCTTTTTGTTCCTTCATCCCCTATGAAAAAGAACGATCTATTAGATAATGAACTTTTCTCACCTTTATTGATCCATCCTAAAATTATAAAGATATACCATGGTATTCAATAGAACTACATGTGGGACAACTTTAATAAGGCGATGGTAGATTAAATTCCTACAAGTTTAATATTTTAGCAAGTAAAATATGATAAACATAAGTCCAAAGGGATGATTAAGACATTTTCTATACCCACATAGGAATGGGATAATATCCCTACAGACATTGTCATTGGTCTCCCAAAATCATCCAAAAAAATGTGATATGGGTTGTGGTGGATAGGATCATCAATAATACCCACTTCATTTCTATTTGGGAATATTTCTCCCATGAATAAATTGTGAAGATATATGAAAATAACGTTTCGAGGCATTATGGGGTTCCATTTTCAATCATTTCTGACCATGATCCACATTTCACATCTATATTTTGGGGATATCATCCACATGATTAGAGTACTGAATTGAATATCAGGATGTCAAATCATCCCTAAACCAATGTCCAAATTGAATGGACTCTTTAGATACATGGGGGAATTATAATAGACTACTTAATATAATTTAGTGTTGGATGGGATCAACATGCTATATTGTTTGAGTTCTAATATAACAATTGCTTCTAGTCGAGTATTTCGAATTCTCTATATAAAGCTCTGTATGTGATGTGATGTTGAACTCCATCTTTTTTGGATGAAGTTTCGGAAAAATCTCTTTAGACCTGATCTTATTCAAGATATGATTGAGAAGATCCAATCCATAAAAAATTATATATAAGATAATCTATGTTAGAAAAAGACTTATGCTGACAACCTTTGAAGGGACATGGATTTTGACGTTTGTGACAATGTTTTCATTTAAATATCACCATGGAAGAGAGTCATGTGGATTGGAATGAAATGTAATCTTAGACCAAGGTGCATTATCCCCCTTTAGATCCATGGTCATATAGTAGGAGTGGACTATCATCTTTCCAAATAACACATGATTGATGTACATGGAAATTACATTACTTTTTTTGGAATACATAATATATTACATAAACAGACACCCAAAGAACATGTTAGTTTAGTGCATTTATAATTTTGTAATACAATATTTTATTCTATTAAAAGATCTTCAATGATTCACACAATGATCTTCCCCTTTTTAACTCCAATATAAAACCATTCATTAAAAAAAGGGGAAAATAAAACATTAAAAAGGGGAGATTAGATGGCTTGTAAGAATAAAAAAGGTTTATATGTAAATATAAACATGAGCATAAAGTTTATGATAACATGATCATAATATTAAAATATCATTCCTTGACTATCAAAGGTAATCATGAAATGTACGTAAATCAAAGAGCATAATATATTAGATCATTAGATTCCTAGAAGGAATGAAATTGTGGAATACACATAACATGGTAAATGTGTATAATTAGAAACATGATCACACATTAAATTATTTTCATGAAATCATACCCTTTCATAAACATATGGACATGAAAATCTGGTCCATGAATAAAATTATTGACATGAGAACTAGTTCCGCATATAGAATTTTGAACATGAAATATGGTTCACTCATAACATATATTCCCTGTTAGTTATCAATATCTACAGAATGACTAAGAGGGATATACAGGTCACACCCATCTCATAATTCAATTAGTCTTACATTTTCCACAAAAACATAATCCATTCATCATGGCATAACCCAACTAATAAAATGGGATTCATAAAAATAATTCCATCATAATATAATACTTGTAAAATAAATGGATTTCATAAATATCATTACATCATAAACATAATCAATACCTAGTAATAAAATGGATATAATACTTGAAACAATACATAATAAATATTTTCGTCTTAGACGAAAAATAATTGTGATAGAAGACATGAAATTAATTGTCGAAAAAAATATCCTTTCTTCTATAAAAAATTATTAGTTTCTCAAATTGCCACGATATTTTTAGAGAAATAAATTTATATGAAAATAAACATGAAATATTTTAATGTATGATTCATGGAAATAACTCATTATTAAAGAGTAAGATTCCATTCATGTTGTAAAAGTAATAATAAATCATTTTTCTCGTACTTTTCCTAGTTAATCCAACAAAGTTCCTCGATTGGAAAACGAAAGAGATATTCTTTTCAGTTTGAGTAGTATAATGTAAAAAAATTGTAAAATGAAATGAAAAATTCATAAAAGAATATTAAAACATTTTATTGAGGCAATTTATAAAACATGTACATGGATTATTAATGTATCCAAGAAAATACTTACGTATAAAAAATCTATAATAATAATGAGATTGTGAAACTATCCATTAACTTTAGTAAGGGTTACTTTGAATGTATCAGGAACTCTTATATATTGGATTGAATAATTTTATTAACTTATTCCAAAACAATAATTAAATTTATCATATCAAATATGATCATATTAACACCCATTTATTAATATTTTACTATTTCGCTTCTTTTGGGTGTTAACTACTTCATTTTTTTATTCAAGTTTTGTCAAATAATTTTTTATCCTTATCCATAAGTTATAGATATATCATATCCAAATTGATATTAATATAATATATATAATATTTATTCATTTTATAAATTTATATAATTCATTATTTATTGGAGATCATGTAAAATGAAATGTGTCACTTCACAGAAACGGTAGGTCATGCGTATGCATGAGCCATGATATCATTCCCATTATTATGAATGGTATTGAAGTGGATTGTATAAATTTTTTTAAAAAATAAATATTATTTTATAATAATCATGTATTGTTTTTATTTCTATCATTATACCCATCCATGTAATGTGGTGATGAAAAACATATTACACCACAACATGGAGATGGTAAGTCGTATGTATGCACGTGTAATGGTTTGGTTTTTCATAGGATGGATATAAATTTAAATATGGTTTTTCCATGATAATAATAAAAGATAATTTATATTAGATACTTTAGTTATTACTTTAGAATGTAAACAACTATGGAGAATAAAGTAGAAAAAGAAACAAGTTTGAATGAATCGGTAGATGAGATTACCCCTTCTTTGACATGCTCCCTTTATATCTCATCTTAAAGATACTAGAGTTGGACTTTTGAGAAGAAAAAAACCACTATAATGTAACTAAGGAAGTTTATAACAGTAATGGTAATGGGATATCCGAGATTGAAGGATCAATGTGATCTGAAGAAGTGGGGGAGGATGTTCCCTTGTATAATTGATGTGATGGTCAGTTTTGGAATCACCTAAAATATTAATTTATTAAAAAATGAAAAACCATACCAAAACCTCACCAATATCCATGATTGGAATATGATATGTTATCATGTTTTAAAATCCTAAACCAATATGTTTTAGAAAAGTTTTTATATCAATTTAAAACTTATTATTTAATTATAACATAGTTATTCTAATTAATTTGAAACTAAGGTACCAAATTGTTAAATATTAAAATGGTGAAATATTTACATATTTTATGTCTATTTGAAAATAAATGAATAATTTATAACATTTACACTATTTAATAATTTTATTGTTTATTTTTTAAAATGTTTTATTGTTTTCAATTAATTTAATAATACATTATTTTTATAAACAATCAATAGTGTCAATTCTCACACTATTCCTGGTAATTGGGTTTTTATTTTTATTATTCAAATGTTGTAAGGGAACTCATCCCCTAATACAAGAACTCTAGGAGGATGAATACGATGAATCCCAAGAGAATACCCATGAACAAAAGGGGATGGGTTCCAAAAGCCATTACATTCCTTTGGTAATGACCCCATATTAGAAAAAACCAAAAGGGGTTGTTCTGGATGCCCTCCTAGAAAGAGAGTCCACCGCAATGTTTCCCTATCTATGAATATGAAAAACTGAGAATACTTTAGCAAACTCCAAGGTGAATCTATGTTTAAGGTATTTCACACTCTAAGGTGACTCTACATTCCCCTGTAAGACCCTAATCAATACTTCAGTGTTTGATTCCACTTTCGATAACACCAACAAGAACCTTTTGCACAACATTATAAATGTGGGTAGGGATCTTACATCTGCACACAAAAAACACCCCGAACCATGAAGACTTATAAAAGAAAATAAAAATAAACCATTTTTATCCAAATACAGACCTCCCCCATGCATATGACCACCCATCAATGATACATCAACACTAAGTTTAAATCCATTCATTAGAGGATTCCATCGAACCTTATATCCCTAAAATATAAGTCGGGTAACATGGTTGTAAATGAGATTTCTGAAGAAGAAAAATTGTTGATTACACTTTAATAGTGATCACAATTCATGCTGCGGATACTTCATATACACCTGTAGCAGCAAGACCATCAGGCGCACCTCTATTCTGGCCTTATTCTAGACCTCCCGCAACATCCAGAAAACTACAGTGACCAAGATTATTCTAGTCTTCATTTTTAAGCCATGTTGAACTGATCCCATAAACCAGCTCGCATGAAACCCTTGCATGGATGAGCACTCTCTATAATATCTACCCCATATATCAATGTTGGACCATAGGAAGGAAGAAAATTCACTAATAATAAAAAGGTGTACCACTGTCATCGCCAGCAGATTAGAACAACAATAGCATTGGGAGGCTAGCTGAATTCCTTTTTTGTATATTATCCTCTGTTGGAATTTCATGATGGCAGGACCTCCACACCATAAATAACATCTTAATTTAGAACTCTATACACCTTAATCATTCCCCATTCATCCCGCTCCCCTCTCTATGGAATTAATCCCTGATAATCTAACCCATTAAAATACAATAAACTCGACTTTCTGAAACAACATATGTCCTCCTAGTCATTAAACAACACTTAATTGATGAGTTCCATCTAATATGGTCTCAGAATAGCTTCTAGTAACCTTCGATGACAACTAGAGTCCAAAAATGACATGCTTAATAAAGGATAGAATGGAAAAAATTACTTCTGACCAGCCCAGTTGTCTCTCTATAAATTAACCTCACCTCATCCAAAAGCCATCGTCAATAATCTTGATGAATTTCAAGATGATACACCATAATATTCCCTTGTCTAGATAGCTTTCTGCTATCCCAATCATACCATTTTATTTCAAATTTAATGCTACGATTTCTGACCCACATTGGTTTCCCACCCATAATGTCCCATGCCAATGGAGATTTCATGGTCTGCATGGAAAAAACTATGTCCCTAAGGTCGATCCCTCCATCCTCTAACAGTATGGACACCCAATCTGAGTTAGCCCAATGAGCCCTATACGATGATTAGGCATCCCAGAAAAACTTGTTCATCAACTTATCCATAGAATATATTTTCCCTTTAGGTGGTGTGATAACAGACATAACATGCATCAGAATATCAGAAATCACAATATTAATCAAAGCCAATTAGGAACGGAAGGAGAGAAACCTATTTTTTCCATTTCATAATCCTCCCAATAATCTTATTGATGATGTCCTCAAGGAATCTCTTTTTCACTCGACCATTATAAAAGGGTTCCCGAAGATAAATCATTGGGATCTAGTCTTGCTGCATTCTGAGAATGTCTTGTATGACCCAAATCATTCTTCTAGAAAATTTATTGGATACAAAGATATAACGACCCATAGTTTACATACATTGTTAATACTTCAAAATTGAAGTACACTTATTACAACATATGACAAAACCACAAAGGACCGTATAGGTATAGTGTCTTTAGAAACTGGGAAACATAAACAACTGGTTCATAAATCTTCTACAGTGTCTCCCATTTATTTCATCATATCTAGGGTCCCTTTTAGCATATTCTACTTAATATCCATCTTCCTGACCTGGGGAAAAGAAAACATAAAAGGGTGAGCTCAAATGCTTAGCAAGGGCAAATAAAGGAAATAAAAATCATATCATATCTTTTTGAAAATCAAAACCTGCAAAAGAGATCATAATATCTTAACATGGAATAAATCATAGAAGTGAAAATGAGATCCCCATAATCATAACATAAAACTTGAAACTTTGTGGCATGCACACATAATCATGGAAATCATTTCTTGTTAGTCATGACTCATTGCCAAGACTATCTTAGTGGACAAAGTCCCTTTCTGAACCGAGTTCACTCCTCGTTTCAGTCCTGTATCACTAAACCGAAATAACCTTCCGTTCCAGCCATGTCTATCTCATGAGATATAAAATCTTTACCCAATGAATTGGAGGGAGATATAGGTCCCACCCATCTTATAATGAATCCTTTCTTATGTGTGCCACATAATCATAAATCATACATCATCACATAACACATGTAACAGAAATGGGATTCTTGAAACATCATGACATCATAAATCAATTCATATAAGATAAAGGAATTCATAAAAATAATTCCATCACAACATGATCAACTCAATGTAATAATAGGGATAAAAACAGAACCCTTTTATTATCTTAGATGGAAAATAATTTTGATAAAATACTTGAACTTCATTCTTGAGAAAAATATCGTTTCTTCTTCAAAAACATTTTTTCCTTTCATAACATCTCATACAACATTAAAATAAAAGAAGTTGATTAAAAATAAACTTGAAAACTTGTAAAGGAAGTTTCTTGGAAATAATGTTTTAAAAATCCATTCATGCCGTATAAGTTAAAAAAAACATTCTTCGTACTTTTGTCGGAAAAGTCAAAAAGTACCTCGTACGAAAAAAACAAAAGATTCCTTTCATATTCTTTACTAAAAACTCACATAAGGGTAAAATTGGATTTAAACTATTGTAAGTGGATGGAAACAATATTACATATTGAGGGAACATGGATGTGGATGATAAAATACACCCCAGTAAATACTTACGAATAAACAATCTCGGATAAAAATGAGATTGTGGTATTTTCCCTTACCTTAGGTCCGATTTGCTTTGTTCGTGTCCGAAGCTCCTGTATAATGGTTTAAATAATGTTATTGACTTATTCCAGAATCATACATATTGATATGAGATCATATATGGTCATATTATTAGCTTCTTGTTAGTAATATTTCATTGTTACTTGTTACTCGGGTCTTTATAACTTTTTGTTCTTATGCGTGTTTTGTCGAATAAATTCTTATTCTTATCTTTAGGTTATAGATAATTCATTTCCAGAATGGTATTAGTGTAGTATATACCATATTTATTCATTCAATTCATTTATATAATCATTATGAAATGAAGATCATGTAGAACGAGTCGCATCACATCGTGGAGACGGTATTCCGTACGTACGCACGAGTGATGATATCGTTCCTATGATCGTGGAATTGTATTGGAGTATATATATATTATTTCAGTATCAATATTACTTCATAATAATCATATATAGTTACTCATTACACCATTATCCCCATCCTTGTAAGGTGATGGTGGAAAATAGATTACACCACGGCGTGGAGACGGTATTCCGTACGTACGCACGCGCGGTGATTTAATTTTTCCGTAGGATGGATAGAAGGTGAATTAGGGTTGTTTCATATTTATAATAACATATCAGTATGTAAGTAATACTGATGTGATTACTTTATCATGAAACAACTAAAGAAGAAGAAGTTTAAGAAGAAAGAAATTGAAAAGATCGGTAATGGATATTACCTCTTCTTTGGAACGCCTCTTTGAATCCTTCACTTAAGGAACTAATATTGGTCTTTGGAGAAGACCAGGACCTCTAGGATTATTCTAGGGAAGTGGAGAGGAGAAAATGGCAGGGGTTGGCCGAGCTTGAGTGCTCAAATTTGTGTGAGGAGGAGGGGGAGGAGGTGCCCTTTTATAAGGGAGGAGAGGGGCACCTTAGGAATATCTCAAAATATTATTTTATATTAAAGTCAAAATCGGTTTATAATGGTTCCAAAGGGTCTTATTTCTAAGATAAGGTGGGGATGGGTCGAAATCCTATCAACCAATAAGATTTAGACAAGTTTAGGGTATTATTTTAACCATATCAATTAGATTTAACTCTAAGTTAATTAATTTAACTTTTACCATGTCTTTATGTTTTCTTCAACTATATGGTTAATACACTTACTATAACATGCCAAACGAACCCCAAATTGTTTATTATTAATATATATATCCTTATCTAAGTCATTTGGCCGATCCTTAGATTTTTAGGAATAAAATAACAATTAGTAATATAATATTTGATTTAAAAACTATTTTGTGTCAATTTTGACACTATTTGATATATGATTTTTGGGAAAGTCATAACAGAATTATATGTTCGAACCAAGTTAATCAAATCAACACTAATATATCATAGTAACCTAGAAAATTAGTGGAATTCATAAAAAGTCTTAAATTACATTTATTTTGGTATTTATATTATCAATTATGTCAATATTTCATTAATAAGATAATTACTGCATCATCTTTGTGTCATATATAAATTATATTATTTGATGTCTAAAAATTACAAATAAAATACCATCATGTAGGAAATATTTTTATATTTCTAATGAATATTTACAATCAAATTTATCTTATGTATAACCCCATATTAAAAATGATTTACTTATTAAACTTTGATTTTTAACCATTTTAACCCTTCTTTAAATAAATTAATAATAAATGTCCTAATCTAATACAAGTGGGCCTAAATGGTCATATTTTATTCCTAAGTTTGTTTTTGGTCGAATTAAACTTTTCCAATAGAATTAGGACATGTGTTATGGTAATATTAATATCATATTTACCCTCAGTTACCCTATTTACTATTAACCGCGGTAAAAAAAGGTAAAAAGTTACTATTCACCAAAAAATTATTTTCATCTCATTGAACCACATTTTAGTCCTTGATATTAACCGTGTCTCTGGGATTTTCGAAATTCCATTCACAGAAGCGGTACAATTAAGTTTTATGCAAAATTCAGTTTTTAACCTACCACTTAGTGGTTTCACTATTCATCAAAAATTGAAAGTTTTCAGAAAAATACCAAAATTTCACCCTAGGCTAATTTCGATATTCTGAGTCCAAAAATGAAGTCCATTTTGAAAAATAAAATTTATAAAATTTCAAAAAGTGGTTATTACTATTCATAACGGCTAGTTTTAATAGCATATTGTTGTTTAGTGAAACTCGGTATTGCGTACGACGCAAGCTATCGAGGAAGGTCGCGATTGCGTGTAAAGAAAGCCAAGAAAGTGTTGTGTAGAAAAAGATTCCTTTGATGATTTATATAACATATGTGTCTCGGGTGTTACATTCTACCCCCCTTAAAAAGAATTTCGCCCTCGAAATTCGTCACTTTGTTACAAATAGATGAGGATACTTCTCCCTCATCATATCCTCGAGCTCCCATGTAGCTTCTTCAAGTTGGTGGTTCCTCTATAAAACCTTCACTAAGCGAGTGGTCTTGTTTCGTAGGACTTTTTCGCTACGATCCAGAATCTCTATCGGTTGTTCTTCATAAGAAAGATCTTGCTCTAGCGGCACAACTTCTGAGTTGAGTACATGTGAAGGATCTGGTATGTATTTTCTCAGGAGAGATACATGGAACACATCGTGAACTTGAGAGAGATTCGGTGGAAGCGCCAATCGGTAAGCTACCTTCCCAACACGATCCAGTATTTCGAAAGGATCGATATATCTAGGGCTCAACTTCCCCTTCTTTCCAAATCTCATAACCCTCTTCCAGGGAGATATTCGTAAGAACACTTTATCGCCCACTTCAAACTCTAGGTCTTTTCTTCGGTTGTCGGTATAACTTTTCTGTCGACTCTGAGCTGCTCTTATGTGTTGTTGAATAGATCTGACCTTTTCTGCCATTTCATCAACGAGATCAGGTCCTAATAGCTTTCTTTCCCCAACTTCATCCCAGCAAGTTGGAGTCCTGCATTTCTTTCCATAGAGAGCTTCATAAGGAGCCATCTGAATACTGGAGTGAAAGCTATTATTATAAGAAAATTCCACCAAAGGTAGGTTTTGATCCCAACCTCCTTTGAAATCCATAGAGCAAGCTCTCAACATATCTTCTAGGGTTTGAATTGTTCTCTCAGACTGACCGTCTGTCTGGGGATGATAAGCAGTGCTGAAACTCAACTCTGTATCCAAAGTATGCTAAAGACTTCGCCAGAACATCGAGGTAAATCTCGGATCTCGATCAGATATAATAGAAACTGGTACTCCATGCAATCTTACCACTTCCTTTACATATATCCTGGCAAGCTGATCTAGAGAGAAATCCTCTCTAATAGCAATGAAGTGTGCAGACTTTGTAAGACGATCAACTATGACCCAGATAGCATTATTGCCTTTGGATGTTTTAGGAAGTCCTGTGACAAAGTCCATAGTGATGTTTTCCCATTTCCATTCGGGTATGGGTAATGGTTGTAACATCCCCTTAGACTTCTGTCTCTCAGCTTTAACTTGTTGACAAACCAAGCATCGAGAGACATATTCAGCAACATCTCTTTTCATGCCATCCCACCAGAAGTACTCTTTCAGGTCCATATACATCTTCGTGCTTCCAGGATGAATAGATAATGATGAACTATGAGCCTCATCCAGCAGCTCATTCTTTAATTCGGGGATGGGAGGAACGCAAACCCGATTCCTGAACTTTATTATCCCATCACAATCAAGGTTGAATTCAGGAACATTTCTCACCTTCTTTTGTAACTCGACATCTTCTTTCAGTGCCTCTTTAATCTTCACATGTATAGATGGTTGAACATTCATTTGAGGAAGATAATATTTTTCCCCTTCCATTATAATTCCAAGATCCATCCTTTGTAAATCCATAAATATTGGATCTTTTGTGATCCTCATCATGGATAAACTAGCATGGTCTTGTCGACTTATTGCATCTGCCACCTTGTTTGCTTTTTCCAGGGTGGTAATGGATTGAGCAGTCATAATCCTTAATCAGCTCCAACCATCTTCTTTGACGCATATTCAGCTCCTTTTGTGTGAAAATATACTTTAAACTTTTATGATCAGTATAAATATCACACCTTTCACCATAAAGGTAATGCCTACAAATCTTTAATGCAAAGATTACCGCAGCCCACTCCAAATCATGTGTTGGGTAATTTTGCTCATGGATTTTCAACTGTCGTGAGGCATAAGCTATCACCATATCATTTTGCATTAGAACACACCCCAATCCCTTCTTGGATGCATCACTGTAGATCACAAACCTTTCTCCACTACAAGGCAGTGTGAGCACAGGTGCACTGGATAACCTTCTTTTCAACTCCTTGAAATTCTCTTCACATTCCTCTGTCCAGACAAACTTAACTCCTTTCCGAGTCAACTTGGTGATTAGATTAGATAATCGTGAAAAATCTTTTACAAAACGTCGATAATATCCAGCCAAACCAAGAAAACTTTGGATCTCAGTTACTGTTGTTGGTCTTGACCATCTTTCGATAACCTCTGTTTTTGCTGGATCCACAGATATCCCCTCTTTTGAGATTATGTGACCCAAAAATGCAACTTTTTGAAGCCAAAATTCACACTTGGTAAATTTGGCATAAAGATTCTCCTTTCTCAGGGTCTTCAATATAATTCTCAAGTGATCTTCATGCTCTTCCTTGCTCTTTGAATAGGCAAGAATATCGTCTATAAAGACTACCACAAATTGATCAAGATAGTCTCTAAAGACTCTATTCATTAGATCCATGAAGATAGCAGGGGCATTAGTAAGACCAAATGGCATCACTATAAATTCATAGTGTCCATACCTTGTACGGAAAGCCGTCTTTGGTATATCCTCCCTTTTGACCCTTAATTGATGATACCCTGAACGAAGATCAATCTTGGAAAAGTATTGAGCTCCGCGTAGTTGGTCAAATAAGTCATCAATGCGTGGGAGAGGATATTTGTTCTTGATAGTGATCTTGTTAAGTTCTCGATAATCAATGCAGAGTCTCATTGATCCATCTTTCTTCTTTACAAATAGAACAGGTGCTCCCCAAGGTGGCGCACTAGGGCGTATGAATCCCTTATCAAGATTCTCTTGGAGTTTCTTCTTCAATTCCTGCAACTCAATTGGGGCCATTCTATAAGGTTTCTTTGAAATAGGCAAAGCACCCGGTACGAGTTCTATTGAAAACTCAACTTCACGATTTGGTGGAAGACCCGGTAATTCCTCCGGAAAGACATCATCAAACTCCCGTACAATGGGCATATTCTTAATCGTGAGTTTCTCACCAACCATTTGAGATAAATAACCTTCATTTAGTGGAATCAATACCCATAAGATGGAAGAAATTTCCACTGGAAGGTTATGTTCATCCATGCATTGATAGACGATCGTAGATTGATCTGGAATATGAAATGTGACTTCCCTTCTTTGGCAATTGATATGAGCTCCATGTAGAGAAAGCCAATCCATTCCAAGAATCACATCAAATTCCACTAAAGGAAGGATCACAAGATTTGCAGGAAGCACTTTCCCAAAAACTTCGATCGGAGAAGAATTATAAACTTTTGATGCGATTGATGTGCCATTAGGTGTTGTCACAGCTAACTCAACATCTAATTGTTGAGGTAATACGGTGATACCCTTAGAAAAGTCGTCAGAAATAAAAGAGTGGGTGGATCCAGAATCAAATAAACCATTTGCTACTTTAGAGTGGATGGTAAGTGTACCTTTCACCACATCGTTATCGTACTCCACATCGCTGATAGAAATTGCATGTGACTTTCCTTTGTCTTTAGCCTTAAGTGTTTGTTGACGTCGACCATCATCATCAACCCTTGGATTTGGGCATTGATTGGCATAATGCCCCATCTCCTTGCACTTGAAACATTGAAGTGTAGTAGGTTCATTCTGTGTATCCCTTCCTTTGTTTGCGTCATTAGACATCTTCTTCCCATTATCACGGCATTCAAATGCCCGATGACATTCTTTTCCACATTTAAAACATTTACTTGTCCCTTTAAGACAACTCCCTCCATGTTTCTTTCCACACTTTGAGCATAAGGAAAAGCTCATCTTCTTTTCTGTGTGCTCTTTAGATTTTTCTTTTAAATCCATCTTCCTCTTCTTATCAAACCCATGTGACTGATGGGTTACTCCAATCTCCATCTCGACTTTGAGAGAACATCGAACGATTTCCTCGTAGCTATTGAAGTCCCTTATGGCTAACGCCCTTCGAAGACTTGGTTTTAAGCCACTAAAGAATCGATCGATCTTACTCTCAGGTTGGATAATAATACCAGAAGCGTACCTTGCCAGTCTTGTAAAATTTGCTTCATAGGTACCAACAGATTCATCATTCCTTTGCTTCAGTTCAAGAAACTCTTTCTCCATCTTAGTTCGGAGAATACGAGGGAAGTACTTATTGAAAAATAAGTTCTTGAACTCGTCCCATTCCATAGACTCAATTTCATCCCTTTGCCTCGTATTCTTAACAAGATTCCACCATTGATCAGCATCTCCTTCCAAACGATACACTACTAGGATGACTTTATCATGTTCAGAACATTGAAGAACTGAAAATATCTTTTCAGTAGTACTAATCCATTGTTCAGCAACTAATGGATCAGTAGACCCGCTGAAAGAAGGTGGACGCTGCCTCATGAAGGATTCAACAGAATGTTGCTCCCTACTTTGCTCGTTTGGAAATCCTGCATGATTCATAGCTTGAGAAAGTTGTGTGAGCATGGCTACAAGATTTTGCATTCCAGCTCCCATATCGTTTGGTTGCTCAGGGGGACAATCATTGCATTGCCCATCGCATTCCGCATTAACACGGTTCCTTCGGGTTCCAGCCATTGACTAAAACCAAGAAGAATAGTGTGAGCAACACTAATCATAATAGGAAACCACATAATTCAAGAATAAAATTTTCATGCTTATGGTCTTATCCTAGGTTATTCAAGGCCATTTCTAAAACACTAAGATTGTGTACTATGCTTAGACTTATCCTTAGGGTTCTTACTAAGGCTTTCACATCCTAGTTTCCAAAGGTTGACTATACCTTTCCTCTGATACCAACTATAACGACCCATACTTTACATACATTGTTAATACTTCAAAATTGAAGTACACTTATTACAACATATGACAAAACCACAAAGGACCGTATAGGTATAGTGTCTTTAGAAACTGGGAAACATAAACAACTGGTTCATAAATCTTCTACAGTGTCTCCCATTTATTTCATCATATCTAGGGTCCCTTTTAGCATATTCTACTTAATATCCATCTTCCTGACCTGGGGAAAAGAAAACATAAAAGGGTGAGCTCAAATGCTCAGCAAGGGCAAATAAAGGAAATAAAAATCATATCATATCTTTTTGAAAATCAAAACCTGCAAAAGAGATCATAATATCTTAACATGGAATAAATCATAGAAGTGAAAATGAGATCCCCATAATCATAACATAAAACTTGAAACTTTGTGGCATGCACACATAATCATGGAAATAATTTCTTGTTAGTCATGACTCATTGCCAAGACTATCTTAGTGGACAAAGTCCCTTTCTGAACCGAGTTCACTCCTCGTTTCAGTCCTGTATCACTGAACCGAAATAACCTTCCGTTCCAGCCATGTCTATCTCATGAGATATAAAATCTTTACCCAATGCATTGGAGGGAGATATAGGTCCCACCCATCTTATAATGAATCCTTTCTTATGTGTGCCACATAATCATAAATCATACATCATCACATAACACATGTAACAGAAATGGGATTCTTGAAACATCATGACATCATAAATCAATTCATATAAGATAAAGGAATTCATAAAAATAATTCCATCACAACATGATCAACTCAATGTAATAATAGGGATAAAAACAGAACCCTTTTATTATCTTAGATGGAAAATAATTTTGATAAAATACTTGAACTTCATTCTTGAGGAAAATATCCTTTCTTCTTCAAAAACATTTTTTCCTTTCATAACATCTCATACAACTTTAAAATAAAAGAAGTTGATTAAAAATAAACTTGAAAACTTTTAAAGGAAGTTTCTTGGAAATAATGTTTTAAAAATCCATTCATGCCGTATAAGTTAAAAAAAACATTCTTCGTACTTTTGTCGGAAAAGTCAAAAAGTACCTCGTACGAAAAAAAAACAAAAGATTCCTTTCATATTCTTTACTAAAAACTCACCTAAGGGTAAAATTGGATTTAAACTATTGTAAGTGGATGGAAACAATATTACATATTGAGGGAACATGGATGTGGATGATAAAATACACCCCAGTAAATACTTACGAATAAACAATCTCGGATAAAAATGAGATTGTGGTATTTTCCCTTACCTTAGGTCCGATTTGCTTTGTTCGTGTCCGAAGCTCCTGTATAATGGTTTAAATAATGTTATTGACTTATTCCAGAATCATTCATATTGATATGAGATCATATATGGTCATATTATTAGCTTCTTGTTAGTAATATTTCATTGTTACTTATTACTCAGGTCTTTATAACTTTTTGTTCTTATGCGTGTTTTGTCGAATAAATTCTTATTGTTATCTTTAGGTTTTAGATAATTCATTTCCATAATGGTATTAGTGTAGTATATACCATATTCATTCATTCAATTCATTTATATAATCATTATGAAATGAAGATCATGTAGAACGAGTCGCATCACATCGTGGAGACGGTATTCCGTACGTACGCACGAGTGATGATATCGTTCCTATGATCGTGGAATTGTATTGGAGTATATATATATATTAATTTAGTATCAATATTACTTCATAATAATCATATATAGTTACTCATTACACCATTATACCCATCCTTGTAAGGTGATGGTGGAAAATAGATTACACCACGGCGTGGAGACGGTATTCCGTACGTACGCACGCGCGGTGATTTCATTTTTCCGTAGGATGGATAGAAGGTGAATTAGGGTTGTTTCATATTTATAATAACATATCAGTATGTAAGTAATACTGATGTTATTACTTTATCATGAAACAACTAATGAAGAAGAAGTTGAAGAAGAAAGAAATTGAAAAGATCGGTAATGAATATTACCTCTTCTTTGGAACGCCTCTTTGAATCCTTCACTTAAGGAACTAAGATTGGTCATTGGAGAAGACCAGGACCTCTAGGATTATTCTAGGGAAGTGGAGAGGAGAAAATGGCAGGGGTTGGCCGAGCTTGAGTGCTCAAATTTGTGTGAGGAGGAGGGGGAGGAGGTGCCCTTTTATAAGGGAGGAGAGGGGCACCTTAGGAATATCTCAAAATATTATTTTATATTAAAGTCAAAATCGGATTATAATGGTTCCAAAGGGTCTTATTTCGAAGATAAGGTGGGGATGGGTCGAAATCCTATCAACCAATAAGATTTAGACAAGTTTAGGGTATTATTTTAAGCATATCAATTAGATTTAACTCTAAGTTAATTAATTTAACTTTTACCGTGTCTTTTTGTTTTCTTCCACTATATGGTTAATACACTTACTATAACATGCCAAAATAACCACAAATTGTTTATTATTAATATATATATCCTTATCTAAGTCATTTGGCCGAACCTTAGATTTTTAGGAATAAAATAACAATTAGTAATATAAAATTTGATTTAAAAACATTTTTGTGTCAATTTTGACACTATTTGATATATGATTTTTTTGAAAGTCATAACAGAATTATATGTTCGAACCAAGTTAATTAAATCAACACTAATATATCATAGTAACCTAGAAAATTAGTGGAATTCATAAAAAGTCTTAAATTACATTTATTTTGGTATTTATATTATCAATTATGTCAATATTTCATTAATAAGATAATTACTGCATCATCTTTGTGTCATATATAAATTATATTATTTAATGTCTAAAAATTACAAATAAAATACCATCATGTCGGAAATCTTTTTATCTTTCTAATGAATATTTACAATCTAATTTATCTTATGTATAACCCCATATTCAAAATGATTTACTTATTAAACTTTGATTTTTAACCATTTTAACCCTTCTTTAAATAAATTAATAATAAATGTCCTAATCTAATACAAGTGGGCCTAAATGGTCATATTTTATTCCTAAGTTTGTTTTTGGTCGAATTAAACTTTTCCAATAGAATTAGGACATGTGTTAGGGTAATATTAATATCATATTTACCCTTAGTTACACTATTTACTATTAACCGCGGTAAAAAAAGGTAAAAAGTTACTATTCACCAAAAAATTATTTTCATCTCATTGAACCACATTTTAGTCCTTGATATTAACCGTGTCTCTCGGATTTTCGAAATTCCATTCACAGAAGCGGTAAAATTAAGTTTTATGCAAAATTCAGTTTTTAACCTACCACTTACTGGTTTCACTATTCATAAAAAATTGATAGTTTTCAGAAAAATACCAAAATTTCACCCTAGGCTAATTTCGATATTCTGAGTCCAAAAATGAAGTCCATTTTGAAAAATAAAATTTATAAAATTTCAAAAAGTGGTTATTACTATTCATAACGGCTAGTTTTAATAGCATATTGTTGTTTAGTGAAACTCGGTATTGCGTACGACGCAAGCTATCGAGGAAGGTCGCGATTGCGTGTAAAGAAAGCCAAGCAAGTGTTGTGTAGAAAAAGATTCCTTTGATGATTTATATAACATAAAAGTCTCGGGTGTTACAAAAGATGTTTCTCTTCATAGCATTTATCCTTTGACCACATATCTCACCATATATCATCATTAGTCGAATAATATTTACCAGAGACGATCTCCCGCCATTTATAAAAATGATAATGTCATCTGAAATCATAATATGTGAAAAATATTTATCGGTGCCTTTATCACAATAAAGAAAAATAATTCAATCCCTCAAGCTTATTTGAAGATTTTGTGAGAGAGCTTCCTGATAAAAACTAAACACAATGGGGGATAGGGGATCTCCATGGAACACTACTGTACATTCTTGAAAAAATGAAAACTCCTCCCCAAGAGAAAAATAATAAGCCACGGTGTGGAGTAAAAATGGTTGCAAAGATCGCAAACCAATTACGGATAACCCAGTTTCCTCATTACCCTGCTAATGATGCTCATTTCAAATTTATCATTACCTTATCGATTTCAACATGGATAATCACATTGGACCCCACCACCTTCTTGTTTAGGTCCACCAACATTTCCTGCGCGACTCCCACCACCCCCTGAATATCCCTACTTTTGACAAATATTTGTTTCTCCGCTGAGATTACCCTCAGAATCACCCTGCTGAGCCTCCTAGCTAGTACACATGCAAAAATATTGTATGAAACATTGCCTGGACATATCGGCCTATAGTGATTAATGGAGTAAGGGTCTTTAAGATTAGGCAACAAAACCACCTTGGAGGAACACAAGCTTATGTTGAGAGCACCCCCCTGAAAGAAGTCATGTACCACTTCGATGACCAAAGCACCCACAAATTCCCACACTGCCACATAAAAAGAATCCTAGAAACAATCCAGTCCGGAGCACTCTCCCATGACATACTACAAACAACCTCCCATACTGTGATGACCCAGACTCTCTTGGTCCATTCCTTTGCCAAAAAGCCAGATCCTAAAGGGGTAGCGTCTCGGCGTGACCTATTGGTGCGACCGATCGGTGAGACAGTCCGGCGCGACCGATCAGGGAGACTGGTCAGTGAGACCGATCGGCATGACTGATTTGTGAGACCGATCGGCGCGACCGATCGGTGCGACCGATTGGCGATACCAATCAGTGAGATCGATCGGTGCGACCGATCAGTGAGACCGATCGGTGAGACCGATCGACGTCACCCGGCTTTCTCGGGGTTTTTCCAGTGATGTGCGGAAATTGCGTTTTAAACCCTTCTTTGACCCTGTTTAAGCTTGTTTTAAATCCCGATAGCACCGATAAATGTTATAATTAAATATTTAACAAATTAACCTGGTGTGTGCGTCAGTTTAAACAACCCGACCACTTTAATAATGTGTGGGGCCGCATGGTCATCCCACGACCCCCGCTCCTTATGCGGTTTGGTGTTCTTATCTCAACCGTCCGTGACTATTATAAACTAAGGGTTAGTCGTGGTTTATTCTCTTCTCTATCACCCTGTGCTAAGAGTACCCTTCATCCAGACGAGCATATTTTCGTTCAGGAGAACCGCATCACTATCCGTGAAGTTCCGCCCCTGGCCTTGGCGTCGATCGTTGATCAACATGTAGGGAATTTCTTCGTCTTTCGCTTTTGTGTATCCTGTGGGATGGGCATGCTTTTGGTTCTGTAGAATTGGTTAAACCAGACCTAAATAAAGACAATGAACTTATTATATGAATAAAGAAGGGGGTTGTGATCTTTGATTCTGTTTTATGTTGTGATCATCTTTCTGAATTGTGCGGGCTTACACCTTCTGAAAATCATGGCCGTTGGTGGTCTTTCTCTATGCACTAATGAACCCCTGTGGATGTTTGAAATGACTTATTTGTAGTTTTGAACTCCTACTGTAAAAATGGAAATTGATTAATCACGTACACCTGGCTAAATGAATTGAAAGCACCAGGATCAACCCTTCTATGATAACCCCCGGTCAAAGCACACGAAATTGAAATCATGGTGTGTGTTAAATCTTATAAATATGAAAATACTGGCATGACCCTACTTTGTGTTGGTGATAGTGGTTTGGTTGTCTTCTTTTATGGGCTGATTTCTGGATATGTGGGAGGGGATGGGATCCCCTATTGATATGGATTCAGTGGTTCTGAGTTTTAAGACCGGGTGGTTACGTTGTTTATATGACGAATTGGGGTGGGATCCTCTGTTGATGAGAAATAATTTTGGGGGACACGGGGTAGTGTCTCAAGGGGTTTTTTGGTTCTAGTACTTCAAGGGATCTCACTTATCCCCTTGTTGATGTAACATTTAAAGAGAACCGGGTGTGAATGTTTAAATTGACGTTTGGATGGATTCTTTCCTTGGTTATGCTTATGGAGTTAGTTTCCCAAGTAGGTGCATGAACTTATCTAAACATTATTAATGAACATGAAAACAAGAATGGGACAAATGAGTTTTGTTGGCGAGAGTCATGACTCATACTTGAGTGTTGTTGTGATCTGTATGCTGTCGGAAGAAAAACATAACTTTGGGTGAGTGCTTGTTACCTATGTATATACATGTTGTTTTGTGTTCTTATTCGCGCCCCACCCATGTTGAGCAGATAGTGCCGAACACCCCCATTTCATGGGGGAGGGTGTTTTTCCCAACACTATTCTTAGTGGCTGGTTATTATCTCTTTTTATTCTCCCTTTCCCAGATATCCAAAGTACCTTCGGGTAGGTTGTG
The DNA here is from genome assembly GCA_963277665.1 of Viscum album. NCBI lineage: Eukaryota > Viridiplantae > Streptophyta > Magnoliopsida > Santalales > Viscaceae > Viscum > Viscum album. The sequence continues at coordinate 525,092,375 of OY728141.1, forward strand.
ATGGCCTAAGGTCAATTATTAGCCCAAGAATCATCGGGTGGGGTAGTTTAGTGGTTATGTCCCAGGTGTGTGAGGGCAGGTAGTTTCCCAAGTATCTTCGGGAAGAGGCCCATGTGTCTTCGGGAATGGCAGTGGGTATTCTAGCCCAGGTGTCTTCGGGCATGGTTGTGGTTGTTCTGTCCTAGGTGTTTGCAGGCGTGGTATGTGTGTGCAGTTGTGGCCCAGTTTTTTACGGGCGGGATTCGGCAGTTGGACGGCGTGCAGTTGTGGCCTAGGTGTTTGCGGGTGGGATACGACAGTGGGACTGTGTGTGGTTGTGGCCCAGGTGTGTGAGGGCGGGTGTGGTAGTGGGACTTCGGTGAGAATGGCAGGATTGGTTCGATGTGTAAGATATCTCAATAACCAGTGGGAAAGTGGCACAGGGTACCCAAACATTGATGTGCTTTTATTAAATATATTACTTGGTTTGCGTTACCTGGTGAGTGTAGTCGGTGAGTGAGATGGGTGAAATCCTTCATAGTAATGGTTGTCTGCTTCCCACGGGACATTAGTACGTTCCCCCACTTGCGCACGAGAGTCTTTGGTGTCCCCTACTGAGTGTAATTGTATGATCACCCTATGAATATAAAACTACTTTCAGGTTTCTAGGAGGACTTCGGGGATCGTGCAGGACCGTACTAGCTCGGATCTTTGGGGAAGTCGCAGTTGCTGTTTTCATTCTTTGGTACTTACCCATGTAGTCACTTTTATACCCGGTGGCTTTTACTTTTGGAACATGCATGTGGGAATGGTTTACTTTTGGCTTTACTTTTCTTTTACTCTTGGTGTTGTTGGGTTTCATCATCTTATCTCCCGATCCTATAAAACAAAAAGGGAAATGACTTCCACTTGTGTGTAATTTACACACCCCTGGTGCTAGTTGCCACTCTGGGACCAATAGAAGGCGGGTTTCGGGGTCATTATCTCTACTTCAACTTAAAGAAGGAAGGGCTTGGCAACATGCTGACCCTTCACTCCTTTTGGTGAAGGCAGGTCTTGACAGAATGGTATTAGAGGCGAGGTTGAGAGATAGGATGGAGTCTAGAGGTAGGAATATTGAGGATTGCATGGGATGGTAAGGCAACAGTTTTGGGTGACCTTGGTGTGTGAATTAGGACAGGGAAGACCGACTAGGACACGTGATTTTAGGCCCCCCCTGATCCGATGCAAGGACTCTAGACCTACCGAACGACCAAGTGAGGCCACACTGATTGCCTGGTAGAGACCCTAGGAAGGGTAAATGCATCATAATGACTTGTGTTCTTGTGTTTCTGGGATGTATTGGGAATTATGAATAAATGGAAATTTTATGAAATTTTAAGAACAATAATCTGCACTACATGGGCTTAGGCATTCCTTGTTTACCTTACAGCAATGGAACCTGGAAGGCGACCACATGTGGTACAGGTGATCGAGGCCCCAGAGACTACTTTGGCCGATCGACAGAGAGCTGATCGAGAGGAAGAGGACGACCAGTGGCAAAAGACTCTTCGGGCATTCTAGCGATAGACCCTCGAGAAGTACGAGGGAAGCAACTCTGACATGAAGACGGAAGGCTGCCTAGAGGAGCTAGTGATAGTCGTCGGCCTGATTCGGGCCATGACCGAGTACTGGGTTCCTATGGCTGTTAGCTAGATGCGAGGAGTGGCACGTCAGTGGTGGACGCTTTATCTAGGGGAGAGGAGAGAGGCTGAGGTGCCATGGGCTGATTTCGATAAGGAGTTCCGGGTGAAATTCCTCTCATCGACGATGAAGGTGGAAAAGGGACAGAATCTACTCTCCCTCCAACAGGGGAGTATGTTAGTGAGGGAACTAGGAATCAAGTTCAAAGACCTCCTATGTTTTGCTCCAGACCACTTTCCTGATGAGGAGTCTCAGGCAAGACGTCTAAAGGAGGCGCTCCGACCCTCCCTCCAGTATGTTGTCACCCCCTTTACCCTGCCGACGTACTTGGAGGTCCAGAAGAAGGCCGAAGTGGTGGAGAGGATGTACACTCTAGGCGGTGTGTCACGGGAGGGGATCCAGCTGGGACCATCGAAGGGGAAGGCTGTCAGCACCTGGCCTCCAGCATCTGAACCTTCCAGGTTCCGACCCGCAAGGAGCAGGCCGCATCAGTTTCAGTTTCGATCCCCCAGCGCTCGCCCTATTACTTCGGGCCTGGGGCCACGATGCATCGTCTGTGGGAGCCATGGAAATCTCCGGAGTCAGTTCTTGGACTGGGTACATTATGGCGGTTGCGGACAACCCCAGCACCCGCCCCAGCAACAGCTTCTATCATGGCCTTTCCAACAGTAGCAGTAGGGACAGCGAGCTCCCGCTCCGCCAAGGACAGGCGTAGGAGGAGGGGGCCGAACTCAGGGCGCTCCCATGGGACCTCAACCAGGGCATGTTTGGGGAGGTGGCCGACAGCCAAGGGGTATAGGAGTCGGGTGTGGACAGCTTCACGTCGCAGAGGCAGCAGTTCCAGTAGGGCCGGAGGTAGTTCAAGGTACGATCAGTTTGTTCAGCACTTCTGCTTATGTGTTGTTCGATACCGGAGCTTCACACTCCTTTGTTGCACCCAGTCTAGCTCGTGCATTGGGCCTAGATGCCAAGAGACATCCATTACCCCTGGTGTTGAGTACACCAGTCGGAGGTGAGAACGACTTGTTGTGTGTTTGTCAGGAATGCAGACTGATGATAGGGCCACATCAGTAGGTTAGGGATCTTCTTCTGCTACAGATATGGCCATACACTATCTTCCTAGGCATCGACTGGCTATTTTGTGTGTGTGTCATCATTGACTGTTTCTGAGGAATGGTTGTGTTCTTGGACTTGGGTGGCCATCGTGTTACCTTCACCAGCGAGCGGAGCAGTCAGAAGGGCAGCAAGTGAGAGGAACCTCTTCTCTCCTTGTTGGTCGAGCTATCAGTGGAATCAGTAGATGCTGTGATGGTGAAGGTTCCAAAGGTTTTCCGTGAGTTTGTGGAAATATTTCCTGAGGAGGTAATGCCTCTACCCCCTCGACGGGATATCAAGTTTGGGATAGACCTATATCCCGGTGCTCATCCAATCATGATGGCTCCTTACTGGATGGCACCATCAGAGCTACGGGAGTTTCGGATCCAGATTGATGATCTAATGAATAGAGGTTATGTTCAGCCGAGTGCATCAACGTGGGGTGCTCCAGTCTTGTTCGCAAAGAAGGCAGATTGTGGTCTCAGGTTGTGCATAGACTACCGGAGGCTGAATCAGGTGACGATCAAGATCTCTACCCTGTTCCGAGGATAGAAGATCTTTTAGACCTACTGTAAGGGGTATGATGGTTATCGATGATCGACCTGTGGTCTGGGTACCACCATCTAAGAGTGAAGGAGGGAAACATCCCGAAGACGGCGTTCAGGGGAAGATATGGACACTTCGAGTTTGTAGTCATGCCCTTCGGTGTTACGAATGCCCCAGCTGTGTTCATGGGGCTTTTGAACTCCATCTTCCGGGAGTACCTAGATTGGTTCGTAGTTGTGTTCATCGACAACATCCTGGTCTACTCAAGATCAGAGGATGACCATGCAGAGCACCTGAGGACGATTTTGGAGGTCCGCCGACATTATCAGCTCTATGGGAAGTTGTCGAAATTCATGATCTGAAAACGAGAAGTGCAATTCCTCAGGCACGTGGTGTCTGAGGAGGGTGTAGTAGTGGACCCATCAAAGGTCGATGCAGTTGTTTCTTGGGAAGCACCCAAGAATGGGGTAGAGGTCCGTAGTTTCCTCGGGCTGGCGGGTTACTATCAGAGGTTCGTACCCAGCTTCTCCCGAGTTTCAGCCCCTTTGACAGCCCTGACCAAGAAAGACCAGGTCTTCGTGTGGAGTGAGCAGTGTGAGTCAGCCTTTAGCTATCTGAAGGAGATGTTGGTCAGTTCCCCAGTTCTGTGATTGCCAAAATAAGGGGTGGTGTATGAGGTGTTCTCTGATGCTTCGAGACAGGGCATGGGATGTCTGTTGATGCAGCAACAAGGGGTGATCTTTTATGGGTCCAGGCAGTTACGCCCTCATGAGCATAATTACGCCACCCACGACATGGAGCTTGTAGCGGTCATTTTTTCACTAAAGTTATGGCGGCACTACCTCATCAGAGAACGCTTTGTGGTCTTCACAAATCACAAAATCTTGAGGTATATCTTGTCCCAGCGGGACCTAAACTTGCGAAAATGGAGATGGGTGGAGTTACTCCAGGATTACAACTTCGAGATATCTTATACTAAGGAAAAGGGAAATGTATTGGACGATTCCTTGAGCAGGAGGACACAGAAGGATGCAGTCCGAGAGTCGGCGGATGCCTGGAAGGCGATGGAGGAGTTGGTTTCCTTACACCTGGATGCGAGGATGGATGGTGGTAGAGGATTCTTATATCAGATGGTAGTGCAGTCGTCTCTGTTGCAGCAATTGGAGGAGTCTCATTAGGGAGACCAAGAGTGCGAAGTGATTCGTGACCGAGTTAACCAGGGCAATGCTCCGGAAGAATGGACAGAGGATTGTCATAACTGGATGCTTTTCCAGGGAAGGTTGTTTGTTCCAGGAGTGATGCGTGACAAGGTTCTCAGTGAGTTCCACAACTCACCCCTGGTGGTACACCCAGGAGTTTCCAAGATGTACCAGGGACTAAAGAGACAGTTTTGGTGGCCCGAACAAAAGCGAGCACTGGCAGAGTTTGTGTTCAAGTGCTTAGTGTGTCAGCAAGTGAAGGTTGAACCTCGAGATCCAGGTGGCCTACTATAGTCTCTAGATGTCCCCGAGTGGAAGTGGGATGACATCTCGATGGATTTCTTCACGGGACATCCCAAGGCCCAAGGGGAATAAGACGCCATCTGGGTGGTGGTGGACCGGTTGACAAAATCGGCCCACATCCTGGTGATCAGGGAGTCGAGTACTGTGGATGCTTTGGCACGGAATTACGTGGATGAGGTGGTGTGGTTGAAAGGAGTTCTTAGGTCTATAGTTTTGTATAGGGACATAGGGTTTACCTCGCGGGACTGGAAAGGATTGCATCAAGCTATGGGCACACAGTTACACCTTAGCACTGCTTTCCATCCCCAGACAGATGGAAAAACAGAGCGCACCATCCAGAACATGGAGGATATGATGCAGGCATGTGTTCTTGACTCAGGAGGAGCATGGGTGCGACACCTGCCCCTGGCAGAGTTCGCTTACAATAATAGATATCACTCTACCATCAGTATGGCCCCGTTTCATGCCTTGTACGGGAGGCCATGTCGTTCACCTGTGTGTTGGTCTGAAGTAGGAGAGGCATGCATCCTTGGCCCGGAGGTGGAGTAGAGCACGACAGATAATGCTCAGCTCATACGGGAAGGGATGAAGGCAGAACAGGACCGAAAGAAGTCGTATGATGATACAAGGAGGTGGCCCTTGTAATTTGAGGTTAGAGACCACGTGTTCTTAAGGGTCTCCCCTCAGCACGGACAACTGAGGTTCAGCAAGGGAAATAAGCTTTCTCCTAGGTTCATCGGGCCCTTCGAAGTGTTACAGCGGGTCGGCGAAGTGGCCTATCAGCTAGCGTTACCTCCACCACTACTGAGGATACATGATGTCTTCCATGTGTCCCAGCTCTGTCGATATCTACACGACAATTCACATGTCCTCAGCTGGGGAGAGCTGGACATCAAGGACGACGTGACTTTTGTTGAGAGACCAGTGATGACCAAGGATCGCAAAGTAAAGGTGATTTATGGGCAAACCATTCCCTTGGTTCGTGTGTTGTGGAGACATGGTAGGCACGAGAAGAGTACATGGGAGAGGGAAGCATAGATGCGTTCCTATTACCCAAAGTTGTTTTGAGTTTTGTTCTGTTGTTAAAGCTATTTGGGGTAGGACGTTTCACCTTGTTGGATATGAAATGAAAGTTTTGTTTTTTTCCTATGAATGTGTGTGAAAAGTCATGGCTATGAGGGAGGAGAGAACCCAACCCCTAATCATGACGCATTAAGGTGGATGCGATTAAACCCGTGCAGGCGAGTCAGTGCCGCCCAAAGCAGATAATATCTCGACATGGGGAAGGAGACTCCCCAACCCCCACATGCCTGGACAGTTTGACATGATATGTTTCTTTGTTCATGACAGGAAAGTGTACTTAGTTAATAATGAGGTTCACTATTGAGAGGTATCTTTCGAGGTGGTTGTTCGGACCCGCTCATTCCTTCTGGGTTGTTTAAATTCTCGAGCGTGAGAATAGTTTGAGAGTTATCTGATGTGATTACCCAGATTCTCTTGGTCCCTTTCCCTTGCCAAAAATCCGGATCCTAAAGGGGCAGCATCTCGGCGCCACTGATCGGTGAGAGCAACCAGCGCGACCGATCGGTGCCACTGATCGGCGTCACCTGGATTTGTCGGGGTTTCTCCAGGGACGTGTGCAAGTTGAGTTTTAAACCCTTCGTTGATCCCGTTTAAGCTTTTTTTAAAGCCCGGTAGTGCTCATAAATGTTATAATTAAATATTTAACAAATTAACCTATTGTGTGCATCAGTTTAAACCACCCGACCCCTTTAATAATGTGTGGGGCCGCGTGGTCAACCCACAACCCACGCTCCTTACGCGGTTTGTAGTTCGTATCTCAACCGTACATAGATCTTATAAACTAAGGGTTATCCATGGTTTCTTCTTTTCTCGATGACCCTGGGTTAAGAGTACCCTTCGTCCAGATGAGCAGCTTATTGTCCAGGTGAACCTCATCGCTATCCATGATGTTCCGCCCCCGACCTTAGCGTTGATCGTTGATCCCGAGGTAGGTAATTTCTTCGTCTCTCGCTTATTTGTATCATGTGGGGTGGGCATGCAATTGGTTATGTAGAATTGGTTAATCCAGACCAAAATAAAGACAATGAACTGATTATATAAAGAAATAAGGGGGCTGTGATCTTTGATTCTGTTTTATGTTGTGATAATCTTTCTGAATTGTGCGGGCTTACGTCTACTGAGAATCATGGCCATTGGTGTTCTTTCTCTGTGCACTAATGAACCACTGGGGATGTTTGAAATGACTTGTTTGTGGTTGTGAACTCCTACTATAAAAATGTCAATTTTTTAATCATGTACACCTGGCTAAATGAATTGAAATCACCAGGATCAACCCTTCTGGGATAACCCCCGGTTAAAGAACACGAAATTGAAATCATGGAGTTTGTTAAATCTTATAAATCTGAAAATACTGGCATGACCCTGCTTTGTGTTGGTGGTAGTGGTTTGGTTGTTTTATTTTATGGGCCCGTTGCTGGAGATGTGGGAGGGGATGGGATCCCCTGTTTATATGGATTCGGTGGTTGTGAGTTTTAAGACCGGGTGGTTTCCTTCTTTATATCACGAATTGGGGTGGGATCCTCTGTTGATGAGAAACCATTTTGGGGGACAAGGGGTAGTGTCTCGAGGGTTTCTTTGGTTCTAGTACTTCGAGGGATATCACTTATCCCCTTATTGTTGTTACATTACAAGAGAACCATGTGTGAATGTTTAAATTGGCATTTGGATGGATTCTTTCCTTGGTTATTCTTATGGTGTTAGTTTCCCAAGTTGGTGCATGAACTTATTTAATCATTATTACTGAACATGAAAACACGAATGTGACAAATGAGTTTTGTTGGTGAGAGTCGTGACTTGGACTTGAGTGCTGTTGTGATCTGTAGGTTGTTTGAAGAAAAACCTAACATTGGGTGAGTGCTTGTTACCTGTGTATATACTTGTAGTTTTGGGTTTCTTATTCGCACCCCACCCATGTTGAAAACATTGTGCCGAACACCACCATTTCATGGGGGAGGGTGTTTTTCACAACAGTATTCTTAGTGGCTGGTTATTAGCTCTTTTTCTGCACCCTTTCCCGGATAGCCCAAGTACCTTCGGGCAGGCTGTGATGGCCTGAGGTCCATTATTAGCCCAAGAATCATTGGGCGAGGTTGTGTGGTGGTAATGGCCTAGGTGTGTGTGGGAAGGTAGTTTCTCAAGTATCTTCGGGATGAGGCCCAGGTGTCTTCGGGCGTGGCAGTGGATCTTCTAACTCAGGTGTCTTCGGGCGTGGTGGTGGTTGTTCTGGCCTAGGTGTTTGCAGGCGTGGTATGTGTGTGTAGTTGTGGCCCAGGTGCTTGCGGGCGGGATTTGGAAGTGGGACTGCGTGCAGTTGTGGCCTAGGTGTTTGAAGGTAGGATTCGGTAGTGGGACTGCGTGCGGTTATGGCCCAGGTGTGTGCGGGTGGGTGTGGTAGTGGGACTGCTGTGAGAATGGAGGGATTGGTTCGATGCGTAGGATGTCTCAATAACCAGTGGGAAAGTGGCACGGGGTACCCAAACATTGATGTTCTCTTATTATATATATTACTTGGTTTGCGTTACTTGGTGATTGTAGTCGATGAGTGGGATGGGTGAAATTCTTCATAGTAATGGTTGTCTTCTTCCCACGAGACTTTAGTACGTTCCCCCACTTGTGCACGAGAGTCTTTGATTTCCCTTACTGAGTGTACTTGTATGCTCACCCTATAATATAAAACTTCTTTCATGTTTGCAGGAGGACTTCGGGGATCGCGCAGGACCATACTAGCTCGGATCTTTGTGGCAGTTGCAGTTTCTATTTTCTTTCTTTGGTACTTACCCTTGTAGTCACTTTTGAACCTTGTGGCTTTTACTTTTGGAACATGCTTGTGGGAAAGGTTTACTTTTGGATTTACTTTTATTTTACTCTTGGTGTTGTTGGGTTTCATCATTTTATCTTCTGATCCTATAAAACAAAAAGGGTAATGCCTTCCACTTGTGTGTAATTTCCATTCCCTTGGTGTTAGTCGCCACTCCGGGACCTATAGAAGGCGGGTTTCAGGGGTCATTTTCTCTCCTTCAACTTAAAGAAGGAAGGGCTTGGCAACCTGCTGACCCTTCCCTCCTTTTAGTGAAGGCGTGTCGTGACACAGACCTCATCCCTAGATGGTATGAAATGTAAAGAATCATTATCTTTATTAAAAATGATACATTTATAAAACATTGAGTAAAACATATTTAAATTTTCTTTAAATAAAATATATTAAATTTCTTAATCTCAACCAAGTGTCTTCCAAAAGATACCATTTTTACCCAATGATTATTTAGGTCGAACAAAACTCATCTAATGATATTAAGACAAGTGTTTTGATAATTTTATAATATTATTTTAACCCTTAATTACAAGATTTACACTTCATACCGTATTAATAAAAATTATCAAAGTTACTATTCATAATGCCCAAAAAATTAAAAACAACTCTATTTACATAATTTGGACCCACTGATTACTATAATGGAATCCATTTATAAAAATAAAAATACATAACAAGGAGTATTTAATTTAAAATTAAAATTTCTTTTTGAATTAAAAAATGAGTTTTAAAAGCTAAAACATTGCAAATGATTGAAATGTTATTACACCAAAATAAAATGTAAAATTAATACAAATGACCTAAATGATGTTAAAGGATGAGAATATAATATATTTATATTTTAATACAAGTAAATTATATAACATATCCATATAAATTGTTTAAACAAACAAAATTCTTTTCAATTAAATATTAGTATTTTTTTCATAAAAACATAAAACATATCAGAAAAATATAAATAATTCATCAAATGTAAATTTTTATATCTCCATTTCAAAGAATTTTTTTAAAATAGAATATATAAAGGTTTCAAAATCTATAATTATCTTTGGCGTGCAGTCAAAGGGTGGTAAAACTGTAAGTTTTTTTTAAAAAAATTTCTTCTATTAGAAAAATTGAATTTTTTATTATATCATGTTCAGAATATATATAAGATGAATTTTTGAAATTATATTAAATATATATTACGTAAATATATTTATATTTAGTAAAATCCATTATGTGTTATTTTATTATTTTATAAACACAATTATATTCCTTTAATTTGATTTTATAAAAAATAATTCTTTTCAAAAGGGGTTCTAATTTCATTTTTAATTAATTTCATAATAAACAATTAATTATAAATTCACGTGTAATGAATATTTTCAGAATTAAGTTAATAATTTTAATACATATCATTATAATGGATAGGTTATAAGGTATCATAGTAATATTTAGTTTGTATCTTAAACTTGGTCTTGTGTAAAATGAATTATCAGAAAATAACATGTTATTTGGTGTAACAAAATTCAATAACAGTGTATTATATACCACAAGATATGTCGTTGCTGCGTATAGGACAATATTGTCATGGTGTTGTGTACAAGAAAAGAAATAAAAAAATAAAAAAATATCTATCTCATAAAAATATTGGGGTGTTTCATTCTACCCCCTTGAAATGGATTTTTCCCTATAAATTATTATGGGTTATAAACTAAGTAATACCAGGATTTTTTTATTAGAAACCCACATCATTAAATATTAATACTAAAACATCATTTTCTAAGTAAATTTATACACATAAAGGTTAATCAAATTAACTTGTCAATTGGATTCCTCTTAAGAGAACATTAGTGGGAAGTGAATACATTGATATAGAAGAGAAATCGAACTATCAAGTTTTGATGTAGAGTGATAGAGAACATCATTAAGACAACGTTAAAAATAAAATTCCATAAATTTGGGATGATTTAATGGATCATTTTATTCATTAGTAATGAAGTTACAAGGTTAACTTTTTTTCAAGATATTATTCATAGAGATAATAAATGAGAAGAAATAATTAATTGGTAAAGTATAATATAATTATTTCATTGTTTCTTGATAAATTTCCACAACATCTCTAATTCCAATAAATGATGTTGAATTTATCACTCAAAATGTATAATAATATCAGGAGAATTATGGATCATTCTATTTGTCTTTATCACAACAAAAATGTTATCATAAGTTAACATATTTGTATATGTCCACCAATAGTGAGATAATACTTTAATCAAAAAAATTCATCTAGATTTTAACATATAACGTCCATAAATGGATAACCTTTCAATCCTTCAGAAAACAAAAAATACAGAGCATTATAAATTGTTAAACTAAATTGGCTCAACATTTATCTATCATAAATCATAAGGATGCCATTAGTTGTCAAATTACATACATGGGATTGCCTTATTTATATATTCTATTAAAAATGGTAAAATACTAATTTACCATACCTAATTATTGAAAACATGCATGTTTCCTAATTCTTATGTCCAATAATCTATAAAAAATTTCAGTGATAGGATAACCACTTTTTAGAAAATCCTAAATCCGTTATATGGAAATTTTTACCATTTAATTTACTTATTTATATCAAACATATCATTTTCCAAATATCATTATCTCATCATCATTATCATATCAAGGTTTATCCTTACATTTATTATGTTCTTTTCTAAAATATCATATAATTACCTCAAACACTTTTCATGGTTACTACTACCATTCAGTATCTACTCAAAAATCCTTAAGTAAACAATTCAAAGGATCATTACAAAGATATTTAATTAATCCATAATACCATAAATTTATGTCCACAACATTAATATTGAATTCCATTACATAAATACATAATCATTCCAAAACTTCATATTCATACTCCATATCACTAATAGTGATCACAAGAGAATTACCTATATTATTTTACATAAGAGGTTGATGTCATCGATGATTATAATTAACCCTGGGATTTGGGTGTTGGTTAGCCTAATGCCCATTTTATTTTCAATTCAATCACATATTTTCGGTAGGTTAACTGTTTGGAGATTTATTTTTATCCCCATTACTTTGGCTGTAAAATTCATGATGACATTATTTTCTACAATTAAATTGTTTTGTAGTCCACTATAGCCAATTTCATCATTGTATCCTTCAACATGACGAGATTAATGAAAATCTAATCTTCTTTTATTTATACTTCTTAGAGTATCCATTTAAGGTTTTCCATCACTTCATAATATAACCATGTTATAGATTGGAATCATCATTCTATTTTTTATATGAATAATAAGATAAAGGTACATATTGAAAAATAATTATTTGATCTCATCCCAATCCATGGAGTAAATTTTATCTTTTTTTCATGTATTTTTGATAATGTTCCACCACATATTCTCTTTATATTCTAAGCGATATGTGACCAAAATAAATTATACATGTTCTAAATAGCGTATAATGAGAAATATAATTTCAATGGTGCACATCCATTTTTTAGTAGCTAGGGGATCAGACATTCTGCTAATAGAAGGTGTATATTGACTTGAGAAGGATTCAAGAGAATGGTGTTTCCTACTTTATTAATTATTATGAATAGTAGGATTCATGTATTAATAATAATTTCTAGTCATGGATACATGATTTTGTATTTATGCTCCCATAACATTCGTATTCTCAGGAGTATGATGATTACATTGCCCATTGCATCCATTATTAACATGATTCATTTGGGATCCATACATTGACTAAAACCAAGTGCTAAGAGTAAGAAGTAGTTATCGTAATGAGGAACCACATAATCATGAAAAAATTTATTATTGGATATGTAAATAATGACACCTACTTTTAAATCCATGACACCATAGAATTATCCATTGTGAAATTCCTATAAATATCCATAGAAATATCCCTACATATCCCACTATGTTTTCTCATACTAGTTTTTAATGATAACTAAACTATCCCTCTTATACCAATTGTAAAGACCCTTTCTTGATGTAAATTTACAACACATTACATTTTACTAATACTTAACACGTTACATAAACAGACACCCAAAGTCTATATTAGATTAGTGCCTTTGAAAACTAAGAGCAAGAACTTCTAGACAAGTGAAATATCTTTAATATATCCAAAAAATATCATTCCTTTTTCAACTCCTACCAAAATCCATTTCTTAGAACCTAGGGGAAATAAAAAGTAAAAAGGCTGAGATCATATGCTCAGTAAGAGTAAAAATTGTGATATGTATACATAAACAAGATAATAAAATGTATGAGAACATGATCATAACATTAGAAGATCATTCCACGCATATCAAAGGTAATACTGAATCGTAAGGAAATGAAACAACATAAACCATAATATAATAAAATTGACATAAGTCATGAAATTGTGGAATAAACATAATATTAAAAACATGAAATCAAGACCTTTTATAAACATATGGACATGAATACCAGGTCCACACATAAAATTATGGACATGAAAACCAGGTTCCCCCATAGAATTGTGTACATGAAACCAGGTTCATGCATAAAATATATATCTCGTGAATTATCCATCTTTAACAAATAAATTGGTGGGAGATATAGGTCCCATATATCTTATAGAATTGTGTACATGAACCTGGCTTCATGTAGAAATGGTAACATGTTCAATCGTATTATTAAGGACATGAAATCAAGACCTTTTATAAACATATGGACATGAATACCAGGTCCATGAATAAAATTATGGACATGAAAACCAGGTTCCCCCCATAGAATTGTGTACATGAAACCAGGTTCATGCATAAAATATATACCACATGAATTATCCATCATTAACAAATAAGTTGGTGGGAGATATAGGTCCCATCCATCTCACAATTAATTCCTTATTTCATGTTCCACAAAACCCTATTCCTTTATAATATCATAAACCAAGTAATAAAATTGGATTCTAAAACATAATTCCATCAAAACACAATCCATGTAAAACAAATTTATTTCCTTAATATAATTACATCATAAATACGATCAATACAAAGTTATTATTGGGTGAAATGGAAAATAATTTTGATAGAACACTTTAAATAAATTCTTGAAGAATGTATTCATTCTTCTTCAAAAATGTTTTCTTGTGTCAAAATTACAGAAAATTGTAAATGAAAATAATTTTATTGAATGTAACCTTGAAATATTGTAAAGTAAGATTCATGTAAATAAATAATTATGATAATGTAAATATATTTTTTTGTTGTATAAGTTAAAATAAAACATTCTTCTTCAAATTTTATAGGATAAGTCAACAATTCCCAAATTTGGAAAATGAATGAAATATTCCTCTAAAACTGTGTAGAAAAAAGAAATTTTTTTGTAAAATTGAATTTAATCATCCATAAGATAATACTAAAATATTTTATAAAAATATTTTTCTGAAATATGTACATGGATGATAAGTATACCCCAGTAAATACTTACATATAAACTATCTCAGATAATAACAAGATTTTGAGATTATCATTTACTGTAGGTATGGGTTCCATTGAAGGTATCTAAAACTATTATATAATGGATTAAATTATTTTATTAACTTATTATAGAACCATATATACATTTCTTATATCATATATTATCACATTAACACATGTTTAATAGTATTTCATTATTATGCTTTTTTCGTGTGTTAACTGCTTCATTTTCTGATGCATCTTTTTTTGAATAAGTTATGATTATAATTCATAAGTTATATTTATATTATTAAAATAATGATTATTATATAATATATATTATTTTTTCACATTATACACATTTATATAACTAATTATTTAACAGAGATCATGTAGGATGAATTACATCGCATCATGGAGACGGTAAGTCGTATATACACCTGAGCGATGATATCGTTCTCATAATTGTTAAATGGTATGGAAGTAGATGATATATATTTTATTATAAAATCAATATCATGTTATAATAATAATATATAATATAATTTCCATCATTATACTAATCATTGTAATGATTTGGTGAAAAATAGTTTACAGCCCCTTGTACTGACGGTTAACCGTATGTTGGTATGCATGCAGATTTCATTTTTTATAGTAGGGATATAAGGTGGAATATGCTTGTTACATAATAGTAATAACATATAAAAATATTTTTCTTTTTGGATTTATTAATTTATAATATAAAACACTCAGGATGAATAAGTATAAGAAGAAATTAGATTGAATGAATCAGTAGAAGATATTACCTCTTCTTTGACGAGATCTCTCTAGATCTCCTCTTAAAGACACTAGAGTTGGGCTTTTTCAAAGACTAGAACATCTAGATTGTAAATAAGGATTATTATAAGTGAAATGGGTATGGGATAGAAGACCTTTAAGGATCACTATAATGTGACGAAGTAGGGGAGGATGTTCTCTTTTATAATTGAGGGGAGGGGTACTTTGGGAATGTCCCAAAATAATAATTTATAATAAAATAAATTCCCATAAAACATCCAAAATGACCTTGTCATGAATATGCCATGAGATATGATTATAATATGATATAAAAAATTCGAGAAGTTTTTGTGACAATTTAAACCATGTCATTTTAATTATTAGTTATTTATTCAATTCAATTTTTAACCAAGGTAACAAATATTTCTATAGTAAAAGGGTAAAAAATTGTCATATTTTATATCAGTTAGACCATAAATTAATATTTGAGAACATTTTAAACCATTTAACATTTTTTATTCAATTTTATAAATGTTTTATTAATTTTAAATAATTTAATACTATATTATTTTGATAAACAATCAATTGCGTCAATTTTGACACTATTCAATTACATGTTTTTAAAAATATCAAGATAACGTGTTATCTTTTAAAAAATTATTTAATTATATCTTTAATGGGTCATGTTTTTCAATAACATTAATTGGATTTATAACTTAATCAAAATGATATTTATTTTAATATTTTTAAATAACATTAATTTGATATTTCTATTAGTAAAATAAAAACTACATCAGTTCTGTGTAATAATTTAATATTCTTATTTATTGAAAAAAATCAAAAATAAATTACTTTGATGAAGATAAATAATTTTATTTAATAAAAATATATATATTTTAAAAAAAATTATTTATAAAATCCCACATTGAAAATGTTATATGTAATAGAACATGAATGTTACAACATTAACATCACTTTAAATAAAATATAATAAGTGTCATATTCTCTTCTGTATGGCTAAAAATGGTCAATAACTGGACCATTGGATGATAATGGTCTACATATATTTGAGAAATAATATTTATTCAAGTGTTTTTGTATTTTAATCGTTATTATAATTTTAATAAATATTATTTTGTTGATTTTTAATCAATTAAAAAATTTTGACATCATCAATATATAATCCTTTAAGTTCATTCATCATTTCCTAAAAATTAAAAATAAATTAACATGAAAAATATGAAAAATAATATTTTAAATTAGTATATATAGTTGAAATTAGCTTCTGTGTAACCGTATATTAGAAATGATATAGTTATTAATATTTTAGTAAGACATATTAAACAGTCCTTAAAAAAAATATTAAATATCCTAATGACATCCAATTGGATTCCAAAGGATACCATTTATTCCCATGTATTATATAAGTAAAAACACACTCAAATAGTTATATTATGACCAATGTTAGGGTAATTTTATAATATTATTTTTACCATTAATTACCCAATTTAACCTTATTTTGTATTGATAAATAATTATAACCTTTGTATTCATAATTACCAAAAAAAATAAAGGAACCATATTTAGTTAATTTTGACCCAATGAAACCAGTTATGGAATCCGTTTTTCAAAATTAAAAATATATACGTTTTGGTAATTAATTTAAAATTAACCTCTTTGTCTAAATGAGAAAATTAACATTTAAAGTTGAAACATTGCAAATGATATCAATGTAAAATTAATGAAATAGATATAAATTAGATTAAATGATAAAAATATATTATCTTTATATCTGAAAACAATTAAATAATATAGCTTATCCATATAAATTATTTTGATGAAAAAATTTGTCTTCTATTATAATTTAGAATATTTTTACACTTCATCGAAATTTAAAAAATATTTACTATTCATCCATAATAGTTTTTATTTCTTGCCTTCAAAGAAGAAATTTATTTTGTCAAATATAATATATAAAAGTGTAAAAACCGAGATTTAAAATTGGTGCACCATAAAAATGTTCGAAAACATCATTTTTTTACAAAAAAAATTCTTTTATCCGAATAATTTCATTTGTTGTAATATCATTTATAAAAATCATTTAAGAAGATTTTTAAAAAATATATTAAATATATTAAATATATATTTCATTAATTAAATCAATAAAGAATGATTTTATTATTTTATAAAATCAATTGTTCTCAAATAAATAGTTTTTCAAAAAAACAATTCCCTTTACAAATGGATTTATTTTCATTCAGAATTAATTGATCAGAATAATTAATTATTTATACATTTGTAAAGAATATTTTCATAATTTTTTTAATAATATTCAAATCCTACATTATAATGGCTATGTTATAAGGAAATATAGTAATATTTTGTTGTTCGCCTAAACTCGGTCTTTTATGAAATGAATTCTTTCAATAGAACATGAAATTGTGTGAAACAAACTACAAGCATAGTGATGTATATGCCATAATCTATGATGGGGTTATGTGTAGTGAAATATTATCCTGGTGTAGTGTACAACAAAAGACATCCAAGAAATTAAAAAAGTATATTTCTCATAAAAATCATTGGATGTTACAACTTTCTCTTCCACAATGTATGGAAAATGTTCATGATATAGTGGGCGTATCACATCTGATGAAGTACATACCTGACCTATCACATGTATAGAATCAAGACATGGTAAGGCTGGAATATGATATCTCATAAAAGTAGTATTTGGTGATAATTTTGGACCTAAGAGACAATGTTTTATATTACATGACCACTCACCTACTCAAGGTACTATAGAGAAATCATAAGTTTGATGACGCAATACTGGGTCTGGAAGAAATAGTAAATTAGAAATATCATCACTTATATTAACCATATTATGTAAAATGAAATTTTGGGGAAGAAACTTTAAAAGGGTTGTAGAATATAACAACACAAAATTTAATAAATAGAATTTTAATTTTAATAATTAATTATAGAAACACATGAATTACATATATAACCCAATAAAAACAATATTCGAATAAATTATAAATTAAATAAGTGATATTAATATAAATAGTGGATACTTTACCATTGGACTAGAAACCTCACCATTCGAGTAGTAATATTACTATTATGAATAGTAATCTGGATATTAGAATAGTAATGTCACTTATGAATGTTTAAATAAAATATATGTATCTTATTAATAAAATATGTTATTATTATATCATAGTATATGTAAATAAATGTTTTAAAAAAGATAAATATTTCTGTCAGTATTTTTGTAAAAAAATAAATGTGTATTTACAATTTTAAAATTAATATAACGATATAATGTAAATTTATGTTCATAAAATATTTTCATAAATTAAGATTCGGTAGTATATTAATTATAATATAATTTTTTAATACCTTAAAAAATATTTCAAAGGGTCTTAAAGTATATTACAGTACTATAATTTTTATTATTTAAATAAATTTTAATTCTAATTAAAAACTTATTTTCTCAAATATATAAAATTATTTTCAAAATATTTATTTCATTTTGAATTCAACATATGAAAAATTATGTAGGGTTAATTTTTTAAATTTTTCTAAAATAGAAAAACTTATGGGGAATAGAGAAATATGTTAATTTAATGTATAAGCAAAATACATGAATTTTTTATTCATGGATTGTATATGGTTTATTTAATCACACATTATCTCTTACTATCCTACATTAGTTACTATAAATATTTAGTTTAATGAAAAATATTTATTGTCTTGATAAAAAATAATAGACTAATGAATATAATAATAAAAAATACCCCTCTCCTCCAACTATAAATACAACTTTTCAGCACCCCTTCTCATCATACCTTCTATGCTACATCAATTACCCAAATTTTGAAAAAATAACTTTCCAATACTCTTACAAACATTAATGAGCTACCAGACTAAACAGTAGACTATTCCCACGTTATGTAAAGTGGTTCTCAAGGTGACGATATTCAAGTGGTAAAATCCACAATACTTCCCTTTTAATTTCATTTTATTTCTTATTCTATTCTCACATCCCATATCCAATGAGTGATATAACTCCACTATAATTTATATACTAGATTTTTTTATTTTATATTGAATATAAAATATTAAATCTCTTCTCTTCTCATTTTATACTAAAAATTAAAACATCGTCTGTGATATGTCAGTTCATTGCCTTCGAGGATGCTAGGTTTTTATTTTCTATTACAGCCTTTGTGGATGGTTTTAAAAATATTATTTCTGGTTAAAAAATATTTTAATTATTATATTATAACATTTCTAATGTTATCAAAATAATTTACATACATAATATTGATTAAAACTAAACAAGTTCATGATGGTTTGAATTACCGCCAAGATAAACGACAAATTTATCATTACTAATTTATTAAATGAGTCAGAATAATAATAGATAACCAATTTATAAATGATAACTTTAAAAAATATGGATGTCAATTAATGAATTATTATTTCACTACTTGATAATTATTCCCATTTTAAAAGATCCACTTTAATTATACACAAGAAACCCGACCATAAAACCATGAAAATGAACGCTCATAGAATGATGAAATTATACTCTAAAACTCATCATAATGGAAATAAATTAGCATAATAATAATTATAATATATAAACAAAATATATATGAGTTTCATAAATAAATAATTAATTATTATATTTTTATGCATGGTATTATGTGAAATTTCATAACCTATTTGGACATAAGGTAAATGGATTATCTAACCCAAATACCTTTTTTAGGGATACACCTCATTCATGAATAAATTTAGCTTGGATATTCCATTTATTTATTATAAATATAATTTAATTATTATTAACTTCTAGTTTTTATGGATATACATGTTACCATATTTTTTATGAAACATATAAATACTTTCCAAAATAACTATTCTTTCTAAAATATTTCTTGACTCCTCTTGAGGCGTTTCTTCTTTTCACAAGAATTATGATTCTTCTACCAAACTGGTTTTCCCATTTTTCACATGAAATCCCCATGTTTATTCATGAAATAATAATTTTTTTAATACTTATGAAACATATAACACCATTATATTTTTTGAAAAAAATTAATTTAAATTTATATTTTCAAAATTCTATATTTTATGCAATACTGGATTCAGCTTGTGTTATATGAAAGAACCAAGAAATTGTTTCTTTGTATAAAATAACAAGTAGATCTTAAAATAAACATAACACTTAATTTATAATTTAATTCATGAGACACTATATTTGTCATCTTTTATACACAATTTAGAGTTCCAATGATAACTTTTAGTACACACAAGACCAAATTTAACCAAACTACAATGTTTGATTAATATTGTCGTGAAATTATATTTTGAGTTACCACCTAAAAATCAAAATGGAAAATATGTATAAGATTAAAAAATATTTTCAAAATATTATTTACACTTGGAAATACAAATATCCTTTGGAGATACATTACTTATAAATGAAATTAATAACATTTTAAAATTAAATAAATTTCTTTTCTAATAATTTTTTTTTCTATGTAAAAATTATTTTTATCTTAATAAATTAAACAAACCAATCGCGATGAAATAATTCAATAAAATATATATATTATATATTCAGTAAACATTTTTACACTCATCCAATAGATTTAAAGGGTATAATATAATGATAAATAAAATTTAATAAATTAAAAGATGAATTATTCAAACATTTAATTTTACAACCATTTAGTATAGCACATATATTAAATATAATTGATGAAAAAAAATTAATTTTTATTGGAAAAAAATAAATCATAATATATAAATTTACATTTGGTTAATTTTTCATATTTTTATGAGAATTTTCATTTTGTGATGAATATTGAAAAACCATGAATTTTAATTGAAATTTTGTTTTATCTATATTATTTATATAGTTAAATTATGTTTTTATTTGGTTTTGAAGTAAACTTTTGTCTAATATATGACAATTAATAAAATTTTTGTCATTATAATCAATTTCACATTGCAACTAGATATATAAACATTTCAAATAGTTGGACTTTTTTACATTATAAAATCGTAGTCTCATCTAATCTGTATGATTAATTTTAAATTTATTTCTTTGACATATGTGATTATAATTATTTAAAATTATTTCCATATTTTAAATCATAATAATTTATAACTTAAAATATGGTCAAATTACATTTTTATCAAACAAATATGGGAATACAATGAAACTAAATTATAGTAATGAAGGTAAAAACGAGCATAATTAATGATTAAACATATAATATAATGTTTAAAAATGACTCTAAAAGGGTATTAAAATTATCTTTTAGACATATCTATACCATTATACTTATATATATCTCGAGTGGTCCATTTTTAACCATTTTGTTATAAGTAAAATATGTTTAGAACTCAAATATTGTCAAGAATACCCAATACGTCCTCTCCTCCAATTATTTAAGGCCCCCCTCCTCTACCTCTCTTCACAACTATTGAGAAATTTTTTTCTCATCCACAACCAATAAAAATATAATCCAAACTACCATACCATCATCCTATAAGCCTATATTTGGGAATAAATCTATCTATGGAATTCATTTGATGTAATTAAAAATGAGTTACATAAATGAGTGGTGACATCCTTCAACAACCACTTTGTAATTATTATTTATCCACCCATGAAAAAAATATTATTACCTGATTAAATATTAACCATTGAATCATAAATATATTAATATTTTGTAATATTAAGGTTTATATCTACAATTACACAAACATCTATCAAATCAGATACACAATCACGTTTCTTGTGTATAATGGACTATTGCTTCATGAACTGATGTCATCCGTTCTTCCATTCCTAACATTAATGGTATTTAATAATGATTAAAATTAGATTTTTATATGATATATATGATATATATGATGTGTTCATTTTTTTGGAATTATTATATAACACATAACATCATTATTTCCATTTTTGGAAAATATAATAACTTTGTTTTTAGAGGTGTGGACTACCGTCTCCTCAAAACGATGTGAATCATTCATAATTAACATGAATTTTTTTATGGATTAAGTGAAATTATATGATATATATAATATAATAATTATACTTTATGATAGTATATATATATATATAAATTATTCATTTACATTGATTCTTTCAATACAATAAGAAAACAAAAACAATATCCATGCGAATGTACGGCGTACTGTCTCCCTGTACAGTTTATTCCGTTGCATATTTATATATATTTTAAATTATTATAAATATTTTATATTGAATATATATGATAATTAAATCATGTTTTACATTCTAAAGATAAGTATATCATGATCTAATTAATAGGATCATCCATAATATGTCAAAACATATATGAAAAAATGCAATTAGTACATGAAACAAAACATTAACAAAGAAGTGTTGATAAAAGGGTAATTTAATGTCATAATAAAATAATATATGGAATGATATATAATAATATGGTTCATTGATATTATAAATATAAACTTATATTCATTATAATTTTTTTTAATGTCTATGTAAAAATTAAATAATTGAGGTAAGGGTTTTCTCATCTCGCTTTTATATATATAAGAATTTTACATTATTCACTACTCAATAATTTATTTGTGGGGTATATAATCTCACATAATGTATTATATGATTATTAAAATTAATTTTAGGGGTATTTATATATACCTTTTATTATATTTCATTCACAGGGTTTAAAGTTCCAATGATAACAAATTGTTAATGTAATTATTGTCTTAATTTTCTTTCATTCTGATACATTCCATGTTTTTCAGGTAAATTATTATATGAGGTTTATATAATTACATTTAGAATTTATATCATGAATATAATTCATTTAATTTTATTTTAATCATCATGTAATTTCATTCTCTCATGGGTATTTTGATTGAATGTTACCAAAGTGATGAAATTTTATTTCAAAAATCACATAGTTTATTGTGATATTTTATGAATATGCTTCCATTGATAAAATATTATTATTCATATCTCAATAGTTATCATAAAATTTCTTATCCTAGGGTTATTAATAGTATCATTATGTTATGGTAACATTTTAAACACATTTTTAAAAAAATGGACTTCATTTCTCTTTTCGGTAAAAAATATTAGTTCATTTTAACCCATGTTTTCTTAAAAAAACATTTCAAAAAGAAATTATGATTAATTTATAGGTATTTCATTCTATTATCAACAAAATTACTTTCAAATCGTTTTTCATATTCCTTTTTAATTTTTAAATTTTATTTTCAAATAAATATTTTTTTAAATAACATTTAAATATTCATTTATAATTTTTCATGGTTATTTTAAATGAGGAAGGTGTTAAAAATTTCTTATGATTTAAATTGTGATTTTTATGCATAAAGGATATTTCCTCATTAAAATTTTTAATGATATTTAATAGCTTTATTTAAATGTTTTATAATGTTTTTTTCAGTGAAAAACATTTTTAAAATGATTTCTGTATTAAAAACCATTATTTTCAAAGAAAGGGTGTTTTCAAAAAGAAATAATCAAAACGATATATCAAAATAATTCACTATATTTGAAGAAATCCCTTTTATATAGTTTAAAATTTATTGGTCATGTTGTCCAAGGACACCATTGTTATTCTTTCTTTGAATGGTTTATGATTCGGATGACATTTTATTTATGAGACCTGTTTTTCTTCCATGCGTTATATTCTTTTGAATCATGATTTCTTTTAATGGGTTATGCATTGTCGAAATGAACATGAAACATGAATAATTTCCATGGGTTATGATACTATGAAATCTCTATGATGCCCATTATATTTCATGGCTTATGATATGATGTTTATGATACCCATATATTTCTATGTGTCAGGATATGATGTTTGTTTTATTATATTGTGGCACAATAATGTGTGATTTCATTATCTGATGGGTGGGACCTATGTCTACCTCTAATGAATTGGGTAATGTTTCATATCTCATGAAATAATTATGTGAAAAATTTGAAAATCTTAATCCACTATTGAAATAATGGGTATCCTGATGCACTATGATGAAATGGAAACCCCAAGGGATGGTTGATTGTCACATCACAAAAGGGGTCATTAAAACCATTGAAAAAATGTTGTCTGGAATTTTCTGGGATCCTTTATCAGAGGGGAAATGATTTTGGGTATCATGGGAGAGGATGGAGAGACCTATACATGAATGAGTGATTAATGAGGTGAGCATAGCGATTACTATTCACGACATGCACATGAAACCGTTATGGAAGATTATTGAAGAGAACATGAAGTAGGGGAAGACAATGTCACAAATCCACAGTGAGAATGTGGGTAATTCTTATTTAAACAGAACCCTATCAGGTCCTCAATCATTAACCTTATCATATCCCTTCTCCAAAAATCACAGTGGATCATATGGGATGGGAACATCTTGTCACAACAAGGTTGGTGATGTGTTCAGTTACCGAGACTGCCCTGATTCTACAATGTCATTTTTAGAGGCGATCCACCAACCTTATTTGATCATGTGTGTTTTGGATATAAAACATCTAGAGTTATTTTATCGCTTTTCCACTAATTTGAAGGCAAATAGATGTGTCTTCGAAGTTGAATGGTCCCATGAATTGTGGAGTTTTGTTGTTGAGTTTACTACGTACCTCTCTCGAGACCTCCACGATGCACATTTCCTAGAGTGGTGGTCAAATGGGACCGACAATACAGTATGTGAAGGAATTGCGAGAACTATCAACTTCAATGCATGGTGTTGGAGATTATTGAAATCTAATAACTGGGAGAGGTACGAGGGGCTTCCTTGAATAGGGAGATCCATCATCGCATGAATAAGGATATTATTACCTAATTGGGTGACTTTCAGCATTAATTGGAAATATTCACCATTGTTCTATCCACTACATGCTTCCTCCCCAGTGACTCACCCTGTATCTCTATATTACATGTTCATTGGGTATGGTGGCTTCCTCCAATGGATGGTTTCAAGATGAACACAGATGGATCAACATATAGGGTTTCATATGAAGGGGAGGTATAGTGAGGGACCATAGGGAATGTTTTTTATTGCATTCATGGAACACTATGTTCATGGTAACTCCCTACATGCGTAGTCCAATGTGGTTCTGACCAGGATCACTCTTTGCATGAATTGGAATTGCAGCCTCTCCTAGGTGGAAACAAAATCTAGGATAATTCTTGACTCCTTGCATGGGAAAAGATCTAATCCATGGTCAATTTCATACACTTCCAGGGAGTGAAAATCTCTAATAAAGCACAATACTGAGGTCAACCATACCTAGAGATAGTTGAATAATGTATAAGATCACCATTCCTCCTAGGAAGATCAAGTAATCAATGTCAAATATATCACCAACATCTCTTTCTTTAAACCATAGTGGGTGAATCTAATTCAAGAGGATTCCCTCCTCCTATATTACTATATTCCTACTTAGGTCAATATGCCCTTCTTTACTTTTAACTCTTTTCATGAATAAAAAGTATAATAGTGATGATGATGATAACAATTTTATGTGTAAACCTTATTACATTATTACAATGTTAATGATGGACGTAGTTGTATGTACATATGTTTATTCATGGCAGTGAATACATTTTCAAAATGTTAAAAGTGAACCTTATTATGTGTTAACAATGTTATTAATGGACTTTGATGCTTTTAAATAAGTTTAAGTGAGGACATGATTTCATTTCATGGACATAATTAGTGAATCATCTTCTATTTACATATGTCCACATTTTTTGTAAGATGATGTGTATTCTACAATTCTATATCTTATGCCTATGTTATTATCTCATTTCTTATACACATTGACTTATTTATGATTCCAATGTTATGAACTGATAATCTTTATTCAATGGATTATGATCATGTTCTTTTATATGTATGGTGTGATCTTCACATGTTATGCTCATTTTATCATACGTTATACTCATGTGATACTTTTTCATCACCTTTATTTCCCCTTCATGTGTATCATAGCTCACCCTTTCATATGATTCCTTTCTTCTATTTCATGATAAATGCTTTTAGTTAGGAGTAATAAAGGGAAATATAATTGTAAAAGATGTTGAATATCATTCACCATGATATAAGATTATTTATCTATGTTTCTAAAGACACTAAACTATTACAGTCCTCGAAAATGTAATTTTCTAATTTTCTGAATATTAATAGAGACTTAACCAGGGTTTAACCAAAAGTCCTAATCCCTAAAGTTTTCTAAACCTTTCCATTGATACCAACTACGATTAAACGAACATAATCAATATAAAATGTTGAGTTTGTGTCAATAATAATATTATTATTCACAATGAGGGTATTTTAAGATATAGAGTTTTAGTGATTTAGTCCATCATTCATACATAGCCTCACATTCATACAAAGTGGATACTAATAAAAATGTATCCATTTATTCATAAATATATCACTTTTAAATAAATTCTTGATTTATTTTTCATGAAATATCATCATAAATATCAACTATAATTCCCGTGAAAGGTTAAAAATCATTATAACATGTGAAAAAACATTTCAAACCATTGGATGAGCACACAAATCTCGGTACGGGACATAAATATAGTGAATGAAACCATTAGTCCATCAATAATATAAACCCATAAATTTTTTTTCACAATGTTACATATTTAACAAATAAAACATAATCCCTTTAGCTGACCTCGTGAAATAATAATCCAATAAAACTCCATTAAAAACATAAATC
The DNA here is from genome assembly GCA_963277665.1 of Viscum album. Taxonomy (NCBI): domain Eukaryota; kingdom Viridiplantae; phylum Streptophyta; class Magnoliopsida; order Santalales; family Viscaceae; genus Viscum; species Viscum album. Next base: position 525,119,092 of record OY728141.1, read on the forward strand.
ATAATGTTTTCTTATGGCATCATTTCCATGTCACACATTGATTTTCTATTTCTTTCATGGATATATAGGGACTAATCATAATTGGTAAATTTGGAATACCAACCACATTATATTCATTTAATCTCAAAGGATAAACCCTACCGATTTACACTCTCTCTTTACACAATGCATTGGAGAGCTATAACGGATCACCCACCATCAGAGTTTATCACAAAACCACTCATACTCATAAAAACATCCCAATAACTATAATATATGAATAACACATAAATCATTAATAAAATAAAAATTACTTTTCTACTTTGAAATGAGTATTCATTTTTTTAAAAGTTGTGAACTCTTAAAAGGAAACACTTAAATTGAAAATAAAATCATATAATTATAAAAGAAGCATAAAATAATTTAGACAAAATAAAAGTGATATATTCCATTTCTTCTGTATATGTTAAATAAAATTCATTTTTTATTTTTTTAATTTTTTAAAGAATAACATTAAAATAAGTTTTTAATGAAATTCTTTTATATAAAAGATCAATAAGGTTAATTTTTATAACAATTGAGAGAAATTAAAAAATTTCCATTTAAATAAAATAATTTTCATAAGAAAACATTCATATAAATCATTTTAAAAATTGAAAATCCAAGAGAAAATTTTTAAAAATTAAATCACTAAAACATTTAAATTAATGTTTATTTGGATAAAATGTCCTTTACTGTGAGTGTGACTCGTCACATACAATCTTTATCATCCTCAAAAATAAAATTTGGTTGATTTTCTACTTTTATTAGAACCTTATTGGTGAATATTATTAATTTTATATCACTTATTATTTTTTAAAACAGTTACATAATTATTTTGGTTTATGTTAGATATTTTTACGCTATTTGGTACTTGAGACCTAAATAAATAAGTTTTTATTTCAATAGTCATAATTTTTATTATTACATCATATCAAGAATAAAAATCTAGACATTATTATCATTTTTATACCTCCATTATAATTTTAAATCAAAACATTATGTATTGTAAGGAAAAATGAACTATGTTATAATCATGAAGACGTTAGGTCATACGTACGAATGAGTAATATTTTCATTTACAATTATCATTATGGAGAGAAGGTAAGTATAATTTTATCTTTACATAATTATCATGATATAATTAATATACTATTAATCACTTAAATATACTCATATATAACATTCATGTTATGTGACAATGAAAAACGAGTCACATCACTTAGTTGAGGTGATAGTTCACACGTACGCATGAATGTCGTTATCATTATTATATTCATTTATAATTAGTAACATAAATTATATATTATACTTTCATAACTATGAAAATGTCTCTACATGAATACAGTGATTTTACAGCATTTTTTTTCTACAGTTTTGAAAAAGACAAATAAATAATATTAAAATATTTTTTATAATTTTTTTTAAAAAAATCCAAAAAAATTTATTTAGTTTTAGCGTTGAGTTTTTAAAAAGACAGCACCACAATAGAAGGGAAAAAATAAATAAAAAATTTATTTAATTATTAATTTTTATTTACTTTCATATATAGTTTGTTTTTTATAATTATATTTAATTATAATTTGTTATTTAATAAATATTTATAATTATTAGATGATAATTTTAATGTGAAACCAAATCATCAATAATTTGAAAATTAGATTTTACCATCAAATGACCATAAATTTTGATCAGAGAGTCAATTTTAGCTCCACAAACAGTCAAGTAAAATCTTATAAAATGCGCTAAAACCACATGAGATTCAAATCCTGTGATAATCAATGGAAGAAAATATATTATTGGTTAAAAAGGTAATAAATCAAACTCCATATTCAAATGGCCATAAATTTTGATCTTGGTGTCCATTTGGGCTCACCATATATCAAATCCAATCATGTGACGAGCTCTACACCATAGATGGTCTCAAAATGAGGTCAAGTAACTCTCTTCAGCTTTTCACCCCTAAAAGCCCCTGAAGGCCCCCCAAACAGTGTTCGTTTGTCACCAACCCTGGTTTATCAAATCTATAATGGCTATAACATATGATTCACGTGTCTATTCGGCATGTACCACACATAATATCGAAGATCATTTCAATATCTTCGATTGATCAAATTTTCGAGTTGAAACAGACCTTTAGATCAAAAGTTATGGTTGTTTCATGGTTTTTAGGGGTTTTCTATTTATTATTTAATATTTATCATTTAATATTTAATATTTATTACTTTATTTGTTTTATTATTTTATTTATTTTATTACTTTATTATCATAATTTTATAATTTCATTATTTTATTTTTATAATTTATTTATTTAATTATTTGTTATTAATATTAATTTAATTATTATTTATTATTTAATCATGATATAATTATTTTTTATATATTTATATATTTACATGTTAATTATTTATTTATTATTATTTATTTATTATTATCAAATTTTTTATTTCTTAATATTATTTACTATTTATTTTATTATTTTATTTTTTATTCTTTTTATTTATAAAAATTATTTATTATTTATTATTTATTATTATTTATTATTATTTAATATAAAATATTTATTATTATTATTATTATTTATTATTTACTATTTGTTATTTTCCATTTATTTCTTGATCATATATCTATATATATATATTAATAATTTATTTTATATTTATTAATTAGTTATTTTTAAATAGAAATTACTAATTATTATATATTAATAATTATAAAGTAATTATTAATTATTAATTATTAATTATTTTCTAATGATTAATCATTACGGTATTTATATTTATTTTTTATCTGTTATTTGGTTTTTTAATTAATATATATAAGTATATTAATTTTTTTATTCAACATATGAAGAGCTTGCTCGAATGGAAAAATCTTTAGAGAATATTCAATAGATTAGGGGTTCAAATCTCATCCAAGGAAAAATCACTATAAATGGCACACGTGCTTGAATTTGCATGATAATAAATACTAAAAATAAATATAAATAATAAACAATAACAAATAAATAATAAATACTAAGTAAGAATAAAATTATGAAAATAAAATAATAAAATAATAAAATAATAAAATAAATTAACAAAATTTTGAAAAAATAGAAAAACGCCAATGAAAAACCGACGCTAAATTGTTTTACAACGGTTTTGGAAAACAACTGATAATTGAATGTCAACAAATGATTTAGCTGTAGTTTTGTAAAACCACTATTAAACTATAATTTTGGTGTAGTGTGTCATGGATGTCATATATAAACATTAATTCCATCATTAAACCATTATTAAGAGACGATGATGGAAAATGATTTATATAAGTTAGTTAGGTGGTAGTGCACCGTACACATTAACGATTAATTCTTTTCACTTTTGATAGATATGGACATGGATTTTGGTAATGATATTAACATAATAAAATATCATTATATTGAGGATACTAGAGTTATTATTTCATCATGGTTGAAGAATATTTTAAATAAGTGGAAGAAGAAATAAAATAAAAACACTTAATTAAATAAAGAATCTCTTCTTTAGATGATCACCTTTCATTAACACCTTAACACAACTAAGGAGGCTGTTCTGCAAAACCTAAGGACTCTATATTGTGGGTAAGGATTTTAAGAAGGTATAGTGGCAGATAATGGATAGATAAAAATGGTTTTTACGTGTATTTAAATGAGAATAATGGGATATGTTTTATAGGAGAGGGGAGGACACACTTGAAATTTATCAAAATATTAAATTAATATTAATTAATTTTTTATTCAATTTGGATCCAAACTAATTAATTTCGAATATATGATAATTTTGGGTCGAAATTAATTCCTTAAATTACAATTATACATGTTCATTTTATTTTTTAATCCTTATATTTTTGTTTTATCCTTTATTTAACTCTTTCATTTCTCACAATTACTTTAAATCAACAATATTTCATGTTGATGTGGGTGGATACAAGGATGTCTTCGATGTTTGTTGTCCATGGAATAGATTTGAGCTGCTTCAAGCTGCTTCAGATATGAAGGAGGATGAAGTCTCTTGATTTTCTATATCGGATGGTGGAGATGGAGTTTGGCCACCGACTAAAAATATGCCTGCTGATTTAGGGCTGTGGGATGGAGTTTGGACATCGGGTTGCATCAACCTCGGATTTTAGCGGGTTCCCAGTGCCGGCTATGGTTCTCAGTACAAGAGATCGAGAAAACCTCTCGAGATGGAATGCAACAACATGGGGTACCTGGAAGACCGAAGACACACGCTTCAGATCCTAGATGTGAGATGGAGAATGGGTGGGATACAGGCTGACATGATGGGTTTGGGGTGTTTCAAGCTAGAGTGTGGTCTCTCTGACCATCACGTTTCCTGGCTGGGGCATCGTTGTGACTGTGTTGGTTTCATGCATGGATTTTGGTGGATTCACTTATGTTTTGTGTGGGATCATGGAGGATGAATGCCTGCATAGTTCTTGGTTGGAATACCGATGACGGTGAGGCACGGGCTGAGGAAACTTCATTTTGCGATTTCACTAGGGCTTGGGTTTGTTCCACAGAAGGCTGGGGACGAAATTCTAGTGATGGGAGTCGCTTGCTGAATGGAAAAAAAGTGTTGGTTCCAATGATGCTGAGTTACAGGGAGCATGATGTGGGATTCTATCAGGATATTGAAGTCGCGACTGGCGGCCCGTGAAATGCTGGTGAGGATTTTTCACATTGTGGATGATGATAGGGAGCATGCAGAGACCTTGGGGCATGTGGATCATCTGACCTCGAGCCGTGATTGTTGGAAATTTGACACAGGCTGTGGGGGATGTTTTTCTTCCCAGGCGGGGCCACGATGATGGATGTTGTACAACTAGGAAATGACCTTGAAAATAGGGTGGCGGGGGACATCCTGTTAGGGAGGCGGCTTGAGCGGTCTAGTGATTTCTGGTGTTGTGTTTTTTTGTGGGGGCCTGCTGGGTCTGCTTGTGCGTGAGTATTAAGACTTTTTGTGTGTTGGGGTAGCAATATGTGCATGTTTCCTAGTTTGGAAGTGTTTTTGTGCTTCACATTTAGTGTGTTCCGTTGTACTTTTATTTTCTAAAATAAATTTTTAGGAGAGAGTGCGCCCGAGTCCTGAACATTCCTGGTAATTTGAGAGTTAATATAATTATTATAAAATTCCAAAAGACCAATCCATGAGTATGTATTGAAATTTTAATACTTTTCCCAATCGGTTGGAAGAATTTTATATTATTTGAAATTTTATATCATTTTAAAAAAATATTATTTATATTTAAAAATCAATAATGTCTATTTTTACACTATCCATTACTTGAATTTTTAAAAATATCATAACACATAGAAAAATTCAAAATAATAATTCTAAAACCATACTATCATGTCAAATTCAACCTAAAAATGTGTATATCACATTATCTATCTCAAATTATATTTATTTTTATATTTTTAGTATCATTTATTTTATTTTTCCTTTAATTAAACAATTTTTTCATCATAATTGTACAAGCCTTTAATTTAATGATCAATAAACTAAAAATTAGAAATTAATTATTATAATAAATATTTATATTTTATATTTCAATATAACATTTATAGTCGAACATATCCCCTATATTACTCTATATTGGAAATATTTCACTTTTTGAAAAAAAAAGTGCGACAAAATTTTCTTTTATTACTATAATATAATAAAATTTATATTATCATCCAATTGGCTTTTGAAGTTTATAATTTCATCCTAAAGATGATTTCAGTCTAAACACATTGATACATTGAAATTAGGACATGTTTTACAATAATTATATAATTGTAATAATATTATTCTTATCCCTAATTACCAGATTTACCTTTAATGGTGTTAATAAAAATTTTACTAAAGTTACTATTTTTCTTGGCCAAAAAAGGGAACTATTTAAAAAAGATGTAAATTTTTATTCCAAATATGGAATCCAATTTTTTTGAAATTCATAACATAAAAATAAAAAAGTTAATTTAAAAATACTCATGTTGAGAACATGTTTTTAAAGTAAAATCATTCAAAAGAATGAATTTTTATATATACAACTTCAATTGAAATTTATTAGAATTACCCAAATTGTATTAATGAATAAAAAATGATCTAATAATAAGTTTTAACTAATAAAAATATAATTCAAAACTTCAAATTATTTAAATGAAAAACCTATTTTCAATTAAAATGAAACATTTCTTCAAAATTCATCAAAAGAAGTAAGTTATCAAAAAAATACATAAAATTAACCAAATTTAATTTTTATAGTATTATTTCATAGAATATGTTTCTTTTTTAAAATATTATTTATAAAAGTGATAAAACTGTATTTAAATCATGTCTTCCATCAAAAGGTGGAAAAAATCCTTTTTGTAAATATTACTTTAACAAATAAAATTTGATTTGTTCTTGTAGTTTCTATATAAAATAAATATGAGGTCTATAAAACATTATTTTGGATAAATTATATATTAAATTCATTAATATAATCTAAAATGTGATTTGTTAATTTATTATTATAAAAAACACCTGTTCACATTTAAATAATTTTTAGATAAATTTTTTTATTAAAAAAGGGACATACATTATTTAATAAATAATTGATAAAACAATTATATATACTTTTGGAATCCATATTTTTATAATTCAATTAATCTTGTTCATACCCTCTATTTTAACGGATATTATATAATTATAACATATAAATAATAATTTTTTTTTCACTTAAGCTCGATGTAGAGTATCATATACTATATTGAACAGAGTGATTCCCATTAAAAACCATGGATGATACATTCTCCCTCCTTTAAAAAATGTTAACTCAAAATTTAATCATAGGATTTAAAACTATGAGGTTTAATTTTCAATATACCATTGTTGAAATCCCACATAGTAAAAAAGATTTAAAAGAAATTCCACTATAAAATAAGGAATGGGAAGTATGAATGTCACTTTCGATAGAACATATTAAGGTTCCGTGTAAGAAAACCTCGATTTATAAGAGAAAAATAATTATCATGTTCTTATAGGGAGTGATAAATAACATGTCCATTAGAAATGTTACAATCCAAAAACCATAAATTTGTCATGTATTAGAAGGTCATTAATTTTTTATTAACAAATTTAAATGGATAGCACTTTTGATTATATAATTTTTTCATATATTTCAGAAATTATTTTAAGACATTGATTGTAAAAAAAAGTAAATATACATAAATAACAAGTAATGTGTTATCCTTTTAATAAAATGTTTTAACATTAAATGTTATCATATAACTCTCATTTATTTATCAACCCATATTTACCTCAATATCTTTATTCATGAATTATTTTATATCTGGACATTTTAAATTTCATATCCCTCTAATTTAATCAAACAATTCCAAGATGAAACAACATCATACCTTGATCTTGGTGTTAACATGATTTCATATTAATTTTTTTCATGTAAATTGAAGGTACACACATTTTACAGCAATTTAGAACTTCTTCAATGTCCCATGCATACATTGTACAAATACACCTTTTACAACATGGGTTGTATGGGTGTTGAAAGAGAAATAGTTTTGGAAAATAATTTTTAATAACATATGATTTCAGGATATTTAATTGAAATTGATTTTTATCGAACATTCTGATCGAGTTTGTTTTGAAAAATTCAATCAACGTTCCTTTTCAAATTCAAAATGTATATTCTGAAAGGCTATATTTTTAAACATAATATAAATTAGATTTTAAAGTATATCCTTTTTCGGAATATGTATTTTAATCCTAATATGCTTCAAAATCACATGAAAATGTAAAATATCTAAAATTTCAATGATAATATTTACATTTTTTTACCACATTAAAAGATTTGGAAAACAAGATTTCATTAAAAACACTATCAATCCATAGTGTCTTCTGATGTGGAAATAAATTCACATGTTAGACACATCCCTTTTCATAAATAATGTATGCTATTAGTGTTTAATCCTTAATTTCCATGACATTTTTAGTGTTAATATTGATTTAATGTCAAATACTTAATTGTTGTTTAATATGTTATAATTGATTAGTTTATTGAATTTTTATTCCTTTTTTATTCAATTCATCACTTTATTATTAATTTTTTTCTTCTAAAATGATAAATTCAAGAAACTATTTTTAATTAATTAATTTTATTTAAACAATTAAACAGTTAATGTTTTTTTGATTAGTTTTATTAATCACTTGTTGGACTGTGGAATTTTAATTTGTAATATTTAATTATTTTAGTTTAAAAATCATTTGTAGTGAAATTTATCCAGTGAAGATAAATTTAACTATGAAAGACATTTGGGTACAACATAATATAAAAATCTCTTAAGCAAAGAGATTATCTTAAACACATAAGGTAAATTTCCTAGCCGCTGTAACTAAATATCATTAGGGAGTGAATATATTATGGGTTGTTCATACTCATATTCACAGCTTAAGATAAATATTCTCATGTGAAAATATCCCGTGTCCAAATGAGCAGGCCAAAGTATGAAAAATCATTGCTAAAAAAATCCGAGGATGGGACTGTGTTCTAGGATTTATGGAATTCGACTGAAATCAAGCTTCCACTGAGAGACCCAACCCCAAGCTACCCAACTGTGGGTTTATATCATAAGTAATAAAAACCTTCCGATCTCTTGGATATGACAACTGGTTATTATAAAATCAATATTGATCAAGAATATAAAATTAGTGGGGAGTTGATCTAAGCTCTTGTTGAGGAGATGTGATCATGTTTCCGAAGAACATATCTGAGGAGATGTTGAAGTCGAACTTCCGATGATTCTAATTTCATCATGGCTTCCAAATTTTTTTATAAATCCATCAATTTCATCAAAATTTTGAGGCCAGATCATAGTTGATGAAAGAACATACATAGGTTTTAGGTAAGTGAATAACACTGTGTCACTTATAGTTTTCTTGTCTGTTGATACTGTTTTTTGAAACTGATTATAGAGAAATAAAAGTAATCTTATGTTGGACATATTCAATGAAAAAAGAAAGTCATCAACATATGTTGGACATATGAATAGAAAACAGAAACTCATCATCAAACGAATAAACAACACAAATTGATAACACCTAAACTCATTCGTCTGCTGATTATTTTCTATTTGTTGTGAATATGTTATAGCTAAGGTCATAGTCAAATCGAAATTAATAAACTTACATTATAATATCATTTAATTTTAAAATAATAGGTGTGCACTAATATTGAATAACTTTATGTGAGTAGAGAAATTAAATTCTATTCCTTGAGAATGAATATTAAACACTGTTTTGGGGAACAAATTGTAAAAATCCATCAAATTTTTTAGGATGCACATTTTTTGAGAGCGAGAGAAGGATGTTAAAGGAATGAACCAGGTGACAGAGTGATGATGAGTGATTGAGGAAGAGATCGTCAATGGCGAAAATTTTATTCACTCATTATCTTACATATTAACTTAGTTGTTACAAATTCTTTTCAAAATGTAGTTCTGATTATGTTTTGTGGATATATTTTTACGGGAGAAAGATTCACTGGTTAAAAAATTACTGATTAATGAATTATTCATTACTCTTAATTTTTGTTTTCCCATTTCATCATTGATGACTTCAACAATTTTCCTCCTTCGATATTTCATTAAAAAAATTCTTTTTATTAAATTAATTCAAGAACCTCTTTAATAATTTTCAATCTTTTGACAAATTATTGTTTGAGTGAACATCAAAAATAAATTAATAAACATATTAATTTGTTGAAATATATCACTACTACAATAAATGGGATTTATCAGTTCTCAAAATGAGCTTTAACTACACCAACAAAGAGTTGTAAAACTTTGCACTAATAAAGGGGGTACCTATTATCAGCACTCAAAAAGTGTTGATAAAGAGAGAATTTATCAGCGCTAAAAGAGCACTCATAAAGGTATCCATTATCTTTGCTTTTTGAGCACTGATAAATGCCCTACCTACTGTAACATGAAATTATGCAACAGAACACCCAAACAAAACCTGCAAAAACATCGGCATATCAAACAAGCAGTTCACATAGATAATGTATGCAGTCTGAGACAATTTTGGGTCAAAGGATGGGATAAAAAATCATACCTAATGTGATGTACTAATAATTAATTATAATTATAAAATGGTACAATTAAATTCTATCTCCTCCAAATGATATCTTTCATATCCTCAGATAAAATATATAGAGAGAGTTCAATGTCAGAACCTTAATAAAAATTCTAATAAGGCATGCATGCGAATGTGTTTGGTCGGTATTATGTATGTAAGTGATTGAGGAGGGTTTGACTAGTACACGTCACACATGGAAAATGGATCCTTGGCCTAAATTATCAACACAATCTGAATGTGTTTGGTAAGATTTTCGTATGTTAGTGGTTGTTTTCACATAAAATTTTCTCCATTTTAAACAAAAGAGAATCCCTTTGAGTGATAGCGGTCACACTGTGCCTCAGATTGAGGCTATATTGACTCGTACACATCAAAAAATGACCCTGGGAACATTAAATTAATGTATCAACACAATCCAAAAGCGTTTGGTCACTTTTCCCTATGTCAGTTGTTCTTTTCACATAAAATTCAGTCCATTTTAAATAAAGGAGAGACACTTTGAGTGATAATGGCCACTTTTAGCCTCAGATTGAGCGGGGGTTGACTCATACTGGTCAAACATGACCCATGGATCATTTTGGTAAATTATCAACACATATTGAATTCATTTGGACATTTTTTCATACGTTAGTGGTTGTTTTAACTTAAAAATTATGTCTATTTTAAACAAATGAGAGACGCTTTGAGTGATACTTGTCACACTGTGTCTCGGATTGATGTGGGGTTGACTCAAACATGTCACAAATGACCCATGGATCATTATTCTTATGTATCAACACAATTCGAATGCGTTTGATTAGTTCTTTGTATGTCAGTAGTTGTTTTCACTTAAAATTCTGTGCATTTTAATCAAAGGAGATACACTTTGAGTGATACCGACAAAAGTATGCCTTAAATTGAGGCGGGGTTGACTCATACACGTCACACATGACCCATGGATGATTTTCCAAATGTATCAACACAATTCAAATGTCACTCATTGGTTTTCCATAAATTATTTGTTGTTTTCACATAAAATTTATTTCCATTTTAAACAAAAGAGATACATTTTGTGTGATACCTGCCACAATGTGCCTCATATTGAGATAGGGTTGAATCAAAAAATTAAAAAACGACCCATGGATCGTTTTTAGAAAGTATAGACTCAATCCGAATGTGTTTGGTCTCTTTTCGTATGTGAGTTGTTGTTTTCACTAAAAATTCTACCCATTTTAACTAAAAGGGAGACACTTTGAGTGATACCGGGCACACTGTGACTCAGATAGAGGCGGGGGTGCCTCTTACCTGTCTCACATGACCCATTGAACGTTTACCAAAAGTATCATCATAATCTGATGGTGTTTGGTCTGTTTTCAATATATCAGTGATTTTTTTCACATATAAATGATGTTCATTTTAAACAAAAGAGTGACACTTTGAGTGGTACCGGCCCCACTGTGCCTCAGATTGAGGAGCAGTTGACTAGTTCACGCCAAAGGACCTATTAATCGTTCTCCTAATGTATCAATACAATACAAATGTGCTTGTTAGTTTTCTCGTATGTCAGTTGTTGTTTTCACATAAAATTCGGTCCATTTAATCAAAAGAGAGACACTTTGACTGATAATGGCCACATCGTGCATCAAATTGAGGTGAGGTTGACTTTTATTTGTCACTAATTATCCATGGATCATTTTACTGATGTATTAACACAATCCAAATGTTTTAGGTCTGTTTTCCGTACAATAATGGTTGATTTCACTTAAAAATTATGTCCATTTTAAACAAAAGAGAGAAACTTTGAGCAATAACAGCCACACCGTGCCTCAGATTGAAGTAGGTTTGAATCTTACACATCATAAATGACCCATGTATCATTATCCTAATGTATAAACACAATAAAAAATAACTTGGGATTTTTTTGAACGTACGTTTTTTAACTTAAAATTCTATCCATTTTAAACAAAAGAGAGCCACTTTGAGTGATACAAGCCACATTGTTCCTCATATTGAGGCGGTGTTGACTATTACACATAAAAAATGTCCCATGGATCATTTTCCTAAATTATCAATACAATCCGAATGGATTTGGTTAGTTTTTCGTACGTTAGTGGTTTTTTTCACATAAAATTCTATCGATTTTAAACAAAAGAGAGACACTTTGAGTGATAATGGCCACACCGTTCCATGGATTGAGGCTATGTTGACTTGTACACATCAAAAATGTTCCAATGATTATTCTACTAATGTATAAAAACAATCCGAATGTGTTTGGTCAGTTTTCCGTATGTCAGTTGTTTTTTTCACATAAAAATTATGACCCTTTTAAATAAAAGAGAGACAATTTGAGTTATACCAGCCACACCATGCCTCAGATTGAGGAAATGTTGACTAGTACCTATCACACATGACCAATCGATCATTTTACTAATTTATCAACACTATATTAATGCATATGGTCTGTTTTCTGTACGTTAGTGGTTGTTTTCACTTAAATTTAGGTTCATTTTAAATAAAATAAATACACATTGAGTGATACTGATCACACTGTGCCACATATTGAGGTAGGGTTGACTCGTACATGTCACAAATGACGCATTAATCATTATACTAATGTATCAACACAATCCAAATGAATTTTATCTCTTTTATGTAGGTCATTAGTTGTTTTCACTTAAAATTATGTCCATTTTATATAAAAGAGAGACACATTGAGTGATACCGGCCACACCATAACTTAAATTGAGGCAGGGTAGACTCATAAATGTAAAAAATGACCCATGTATTGTTGAAAAAATGTATCAACAAAATATGAATATGTTTTTTTGGGTTTCCGAACATTAGTGGTTGTTTTCACTTAAAATTATGTCAATTTTAAACAAAAGAGGTACACATGGAGTGATACCGGCCACACCATGCATCAAATTGAGGTTGAATTGAATCATACACGTAAAAAATATTATTTGGGTCATTGTCCTTAGGTATCAACACAATCAGAATGTGTTTGGTTGGTTTTCAATACGTCAGTGTTTGTTTTAACTTTAAATTTTGTCCATTTTTTAAAAAAATGGAGACACTTGGAGTGATACCGGCCACACCATGCCTCAGATTGAGGGTCAGTTGACTATTACACTTCAAAAATGACCCATGTATCATTGGAATAAATTATCAACACAATATGATTGTGTTTGGTCAGTTTTGAGAATGTTATATGTTGTTTTCACATAAAATTATGTCAATTTTAATCAAAAGAGAGACACTTTGAGTGATACCAGCCACTCCATGCCTAATATTGAGGTTTGGACGACTTTTAAACATCAAAAATGGCCAATGGATCATTTTTTATAATGTATGAGCACTATTAGAATTCATTTGGTTTGTTTTTCATACATCAGTGGTTATTTTCACTTAAATTTTTTCCCCTTTTAAACAAAAAGAGACACTTTCAGTTATAGCAGCCACATCATTCCTCAGATTGAGGCATGTTTGACTTGTACAAATATAAAATGTCCCATGGATTGTTCTAATAATGTGTCAACACAATCCAAATGCATTGGTTTTCTTTTTCGTATGTCAGTTGTTGGTTTCACTTATAATTATTTTCGTTTTAAAAAATAGAGAGACACTTTGAGTGATACCGGCCACACCATGCCTCAAATTTAGGAATATATGACTCTTACATGTCATAAATGACCCATGGATCGTTTTCCTAAAGTATCAACAAAATTAGAATGTGTTTGGTTGGTTTAACATACGTCAGAGTAGCTTTCACAAAAAAGTTATGTCCATTTTAAACAAAAGAGAGACGCTTTTAGTGATACAGTAAACACTGTGCCTCAGATAGAGGCAGGGTTGACTCTTACGCATCACAAATTACCCATGAATTGTTGATCAAATTTATCAACTCAATATAAATGCGTTTGTTTGGTTTTTTGTATGTCATTTGTTGATTTCACTTAAAATTCTGTCCATTTTAAACAAAAGAGAGAAACTATGAATGATAACGGCCACCCCGTGCCCCAGATTGAGGTATAGTTGACTTATACACGTTGCTAAAACCTTTGTATCATTTTACAAAAATATAAACGAAATCATAATGCATTTTGTATGTTTTTCGTATGTTATTGATTGTTTTCACTGGAAAATTTTGTCCATTTTAAACAAATGAAAGAAACTTTGAGTGAAACTGGCCACACCATGCCTCAGATTGAGGTGAGGATGACTCGTATACATTAAAATTGACCCATGTATTTTTCTCGTAATGTACCAACACAATCTAAATGTGTTAGGTCAGTTTTCCGTATGTTAGTGGTTGTTTTCACTTAAAAATTATGTCTATTTTAAACAAAATAGAGACACTCTGAGTGATACCGGCCACATTGTTCCTCGGATTGAGGCAAGGGTGACTCTTACACATCAAAAATTACCCATGGATCGTTCTACTAATGTATCAAAACAATACGAATTCTTTAGGATGGTTTTCGATACGTCAGTTGTTGTTTTCAGTTAAAAATTATTTCTCTTTTAAACAATAGAGAGACCCTTTGAGTGATACTGACCACACCATACCTCATATTGAGTATAGGTTGACTCATACACGTCAAAAATGACCCATGATTCATTGTAATAATGTATCAACATATTCATAATGTGTTTGGTCATTATTACGTACATTAGTGGTGGTTTTCACATAAAATTCATTCCATTTTATACAAATTAGAGATACTTTGAGTGATACCGGTCACACTGTGCCTCAGATTGAGGTTGGGATGACACATACATGTCACAAATGACCCATGGATCATTCTACAAAATTTAATACATGGATGTGGGGGGGACCTTGTGGATGATGGAGGTTCTAAAAAATTTTAATTTTCTTATTATGGATAATCAGAAAACATAAAATTTATACAAATGATAATGTTCAAGTCATGTGAATCCATTTGGAATCTCGATGCTCATCCTATAATATATTTTGGGTGGTGATTTTTTTTCATCATTTTTTTGATTGTGAGGGGACATGAATGATATGAATGTATTTTGGAGATTTTACTAGTTTTTCTTATCAATAGTCCAAGTAAAAGTGGTTCGTCATTCATGCATGTTGCCGGTGCTTTTCATTAGTTAGAATGAAAAAATTACTCATCGGTGAAAGGATATTTTTTTATTAACAATTAAAATTTTCCTACAAACATTTACATAAAAAAATGAATCAAATTGTGATCTTTGTGAACCCCTCTTAAAAATGACTTCC
Source organism: Viscum album (assembly GCA_963277665.1). NCBI lineage: Eukaryota > Viridiplantae > Streptophyta > Magnoliopsida > Santalales > Viscaceae > Viscum > Viscum album. The sequence continues at coordinate 525,134,488 of OY728141.1, forward strand.
AATTGTACACGTCCCCAGGTCATATCATCATGATATTTGTGTACATTCTTCCATCAGGTATGCAACCCACTAATTTCTGAAGAAATCTATATCGTATTGTGAATATGACGATTTTTTACAGTCAGAGTTATACTACAAAATATATAAATAAAAAATATTAATTAACATTTTAAATGAATTAATAGTTGTTTTGGAAAATCCCTCTTTAGGGATGCTAGTTTGTTGATGGAAAATGATATCTTTGATATATTTAGAAACATAATAACTGCAATAATTATCGTTTTTTGGTTTTGTACACTTCAAAAACATTGATCATTAGAAGAATAAGTAACCGGTTTTTATATGTGTTTGGATAGTGAAATTTTCTTATAAATACCCTGATACATGTCCCGACATAATACAAGTTCTCCTCCTTAGGCTTAGCCCCTGTCCTCATTTTTTTTAGATGATTTTGATACACCGCCCTATCATAACAAAATACTTAGTAAAAGATAATATAAAATATATAACATGTTATTTAGAACTAAAATGTTGGATTTAGTGTCTTATATATTCACATACTCCATCATGTCTGGTCAGTTTGTTGGATATCCTTACATATAATCAATAAAATAAATCATTGGAGTGTCCATGTTAACTGTAATTAGTATCCAATTTTTCCTAAAAACTCCAAAAGCAATAATTAATGAAAAAGGTAAAAATATAATTGATATGCTTTAATAGTATAGTTTTCCCCCTACATGGTTGGAATTAGAAAGAGTATGTCATTCATAATCTTCCATTCAAATGTTTTCAGCACTCCTTTAACTATTTCATCACTTATTGATGGCTTTAATTTCGTTAGTTATGTTGATGTGGTATGGGGACTTAGGAGTCCTAATTTTGGTCCCTAGAGAAATCCCTTCAACTGTTTTCCATATATACTTCTTCAAATAATATAAAATGCCATTATTCATAATTACCACATTGTACCAGCTTTTAAAAAATCAATTCATGTAAACATACCTCATATATATATTTAAAACAGTGATTCCTAGACAACCATATACACGGATGTCATTTACATTATGAGCTGCAATGTAATATCAAAATTTCCATCCGTATATATTCTCCTCAAAAACAACTATATGACTACTGCCAATTTTTAGCTTCATACGCAAATGAGACTTTAATGTTAGTAAATGTGGAGAGAGAATTGGCTATATAATTGTGCTTTCAGTAGATCTATTGGATTAGTTAGTCGATCCTTTGTATGGTTTAGATCCCACATATATTGTCATCCATTTGAATTCTCCTTCTAGAATAACATTCAGTGGTTCAAACCTTTTTTTATCAATTATTAATAGATTATCTTGAATAAATGGAAATAAATACCTCTTCTTCCACTTTTACTCTTAGAAGTTGTGATGGACATTCAATGAATGTCCCAATAACCTTTTAGACATTATAAATACCATCACCATCAAGTGGAATAGGTATCTCTGCAATTGGCTCATGAGATACAGTAATTTTCACTTTCAGATGATCTGTTGGAAGTGGTCTATTATTCATATTTTCCTCTGAGTTATTGAAAATCATAGCCCTCTCTACAAGGTGATAGGTGGGTGTTGAAAGATATTAATCATAGTAATTATCACCCTGTTGAAGATCATTGCAGGAAAAGTATCAGTGTTTGTCTGATTCACATTTCTTGGGAACAATTATTAGAATATTGATTACCACAACTAAGACAAATCTTTGAAGGGTATGGCTCACCTCAAAGATGGTGGGGGTGGGGCGGGTTCTTCATGCCCTGGTTGTTCATGAGTTGTGTATTATCCTTGCTTATTACCCATTAATGTTTCTAGCAACTCTCCCTATCATTGAAATCATTCTTCAAGACTTTCTAGTATTTCTCACATTTTTTTCATTTTATCATTTTTATCATCTGTTTCTTTTTTCCCTAAATATAATCATGCTGTCACCCCAAACCCCACACCTCTAACACGATCGTATTATTCTAGCTACTTCAATGCTGTCGATAATAGGTATGCATCTTTTACAGGAGTAGCTAATCCTTGTGACCGTCTGATATAGGAAAATAAGTAATTATTATTATGCAATATCAATAAAATAAACTTTTTATTTTTTCATGCTTACACATATTTTCCCCACTTTTTGTGTGTTTTCATCTACTAGAATCTCTTCCATATTTATACAAGCCTCCTTCCATAGACCATGATGTGGCATGGAAGTGTCTTTTTATTTAGACACATAAATCTACATATAAATATATAATGATAATTATGATGTTGTTTCATGGAAAAAAACAATATTACTGTAAATTTAAAATATGTACCATGTTAATTTCTAGTGAATCATACCCCATCCTTGCTTTATGATAGGGGTATGTTGGTTTTGATGCACATTCCTCATTTTCGGTACTCAGTTTCTGTTTCAAAAATGAAATATTGAAAATACAACTAATGAATATATGTATCCTCAAATAATGTATTATCACCCACCATGTACCTGAAACTTATCATCCCCTTAGTGGCCAATAAATTCATACCATTCATCTAGGGATATCAAGTGTGAGTAGAAAAGGGGTGGGTGTGGGTTTATTTAACCTTTAGAATCATTCATGTGACATTTTGTTAAAATACAGTGAAAACCTTGAATAATCCTTCCTAGAAGCCTTAGAATAAAACTCATGTGTGAATCATCTACTATATATGTAACTATTCAAGGGATTGAAAAGAGTAAGACAACATTTAATTATTTAATTTTCTATTAAATTAAATAAATAATAGCATAATGTTACCATAATCTCATCTCAGATCATAGCCTTCAGCACGGACACAACATGGTAGAATGAATCTATGTCAATCGGCACACATTTCTGAGTGATAATTCCAATGGAACTACTAAACATAACCTTGTTGGGATTCACATGTTGGCCTCTTGAATTCCATCCAACATCAAATTTAATGCCTTTGCAGTTCAACTCATGAACTTTGGCAAACACTGTCAAACTACGACACACCTATGTTTTCTGCGACATCTTTCTTTCATCCCCAACCATTTCATCAATATCAACATCATCAATATGTTCATCTATAATGGTAACAATGTCTTGTGTTGATGGTTGTTGGACCTCAACACTAGGTGGAACAACAGTTTCAGAAAAATTTTGTTGATCTGCACTGTGAGCAGTAGCAGCAGCTGCTGCTTGAGAGATATGTTAAGCCTCGAGGTTAAGTTCAACAGAACCTGTAGTGGACAATTTCTAGAATTTTTTTTGAACAGTTAATTTAGATTACATAAATTCACTAAATAGAAGATAATAACATCAGTTAAGAGATCTATTTTACAAACAAAATATAACATGTCTATTGAACTCTCTTTATTTTTTTCAATGGATGAATTGATTTGACACCTCTATTGATTATTAAAATCCCTTCATTGTTGTCTCCTCTATAATACAAAAAATAATATACATTGGGACTACTATGAAATTATTGCAAGGTACCGTTGAAAGGATCATCCTCAATTGAATTTTCACAGGACCGTTTAGTAGTTTTGGACGATAATAGAATAGTCAACAACTTTCAGTTTAAGGGATCTAGAACATAAAATACATGTACTACTTTTGATTCTATTATAGACTGTTCGCCTTTGTACCCTTCTATAGTAAAGTCAACACTCACAAATCCTAATTCATCTATTTTAACATCACTATTGTTATCAAAACATTTTTATTGAAAAATTTGAAAATTGGAATGTCATAAAATCCAACTCCAATATTTTTTTGATAATGCGGATGTATAACATATTTGCATAAATTGGATTTGAATCCATACTACCATAAAATTTCATCACATCAGCCATAAGTGTAAATCCACTATTTTTCATGGTACCATCTTCATCATGTTCATTTATATACAATGTATAACCATTAATTACATAACCATTTTAAGATAATACATACACACTTGGTCTGATGGCTAGCCATCAAAGTCATTCAGAGTTTTTATTTGTATTTTGATCAAACTCCTTAAAAATATGGTCCTGAAACCGTCCCACAAACTTGTGATTAGGTGTATCTGATATCAATTTTTTCAGACCATGATGGATTCAACTGCATAAGAATTTCATTGTGGGTTTCATAATATAGAGAAACCCCCGAAATATTATGAAAAACATAATGGTGGGCATGCCCCCTCTATGTAATATTGATTGTCACAACATCTCTTCCAGAAATTCCCACTCCCTCAATTCATCCAATGTGATCAGATTTTTGGAGACCAATTATTTTCAAATCAGATAGGTATTTGGCAAAAAATTCAATGGCATCCCAAATAATATATCACTCCACAATACAACCCTATTTCCAAATTTTATTTTCAACATACCATTTCAAAATCATTATATACCGTTTAATGGTGTATATCCATTTATAGTGCACACGACCAAAAAGATGAATCTCTCTCACCAAGTGAACCTTCAAATGATATCAATGAATGATGGAGGGAAGAACATTTCTAATTCACATAATATGATTACAATTTCTTTTTCCATAAATGAAAATTTCACCGGGTCTAAAACATTGCGGCATATAGCTTTGAAAAAGAAAAATGTTTTGTTAATGTATGATAAACATTCATTGAAAAATGAAACATAAAGCTATATGAATTAAATCATTCCTAAAAACATGGCAGTCACGTGATTTCAAATCTTTTAACTTTAAATCATTAATTGACACAATGTTCTTGATATTTGATGAATAACCATCTGGACCTTTACATCATTGAGGAAGTTGCAAAACTGGTATCTCTCCTCCCCAGAAAGAGTGTAAGCAGCTAGAGGAAGAAAAATTCGATTTTCACCCTTCAAAAGATCTAAATCTTCTCACATTCCCATTTAAACCATGTCCAACCATCCCTTAATTTCATCCTTTGTTTTTCCAGGGGAATTTAGAAGCATTCCGATAACACCGTCACATACATTTTTTCCAGATGCATCACATCAAGAAAATGTCTGACGTAAAGATAAATTCATCATGTTAATTCAAAAAAAACTAATCTCTTTTTCGAATCTATTTTTGTATGGTTTTTCCAAAATGGTTTACCAAAATAGTTTTCACATCTTTTAATTTCTCAGCCAATTGTTCATCTGTAAGTGGAGAGAGTGTTGTGCGTTGTTCTCAACTTCCATTGAATGATTTCATCCACGATCGGTACTTATTCTGATGGAGTAGAATTCTATGATTACCAAGATACATAGATTTTTATGAATGATTCAACATAATTGATGATGTATCTTTTTAACACATGGAACACCCTTGAGTTCCATTAATGCTATATCCAGAAAAATTTACATAAGCAAGGAAACCATTTATCGTCCCATAAAACATTTCTCTCAACATGAATTATTCACATTTATAATCGTCATACCATATGACACATGAAGCCCACAATAACATCAAATCCTTGATCAAATGAGACATATAAACATCAATATCGTTTCCTAGTAGGTTTGGTCTTGATATAATCACATATAACATGATGAATTTCCATTTCATGCATAACTATGGTGGCAAGATATAATTTACCAATTTAACATTCCATGTACTTTGAGTACTGGTTTGAAAACCATAAGAATTCAATCCCTCTTTAGATAATGCAAGACGATGGTTTCTATGTAATTTCTAAATCTGTGATACTCATGATCAATTCTCGTCCATTAAGGAGGGTCGGCTGGGTGACATAATTTACCATCTTTATTTCATTTATCTACGTTCCACGATAATTTTCATGCATCTTCTTTACTTCCATATAGATTACTAAACTTGGGAATTATTAGAATGTACCATACAACATTCATAGGACTAGATTAATCTTTCATGTATCGAGAAGCTCCACACCTTGGGAATATTGTAAGTGATTTGTTCTCCCTGAGAAACAATATACTGTCTTTCAGGTAGGCAAGTATTCATTCAGGAATTATACCTATAGAGCGTAGAATTATTTTACCTTTATATGTCCCGAATGGGAGATCATTATAATTGGGTAACATGTCATTCAGGATAGGAAGTAGTTCCGTAAAACTGACATCACTCCATCCATTGCCTAATTTAAATTTATACAACTTTAGTACAGCTAGAAATGTTGTATATTTAGTGCAACCAGTATAGAATGGTGTCTTTTCACAACTCTTTAACTTCTCAAACATTTTTGGTCAATCGCAGAGTTCATCTTCAACTGCCCTTACCATTTCCCTAATACGATCATCA